>JAPDVU010000015.1:9742500-14742500 GCA_026230045.1 Corynorhinus townsendii | reverse complement strand
TTTTATTTCAGTCAGTGTATGTTTAATTTCTAGTTGGTCCTATTTCATATCTTCGAGGGTCTCGTTATATTTATCAGCCTTTTCTAGTATATTCTTGAAAAGCCTTATAACCGTGGTTTTGAATTCTATATCCAGTCATTTGTTTTCCTCCATTTCTTTTGTTTGTGATCTGTTTCACTGTCACCGCATTTTCACTGCTTCCCTGAGTTGGTAGGGTAGCTTTGTGTGCTAGGTTTCCTATATGGCCCAGTGGGTCGGCCTCCCAGTTACCTGAGGTGTACACTCTTGGTGCACCCCTTTGTGGACTGTGTGTACAGTCTTGTTGTAGTTAAGTCTTGATTGTTGTTGGTATCACTGGGAGGAATTGACCTCCAGGCCAGTTGGCTGTGAGGATCAGCTGTGTCTACGCTGGGAGAAGTTGGTGCTGGAGACAGCCTTATAGGATTAGACTTGCCAAATTGCAAAATCCTCTGTGTTCAGCTTGGATGGGGTGGAGTCTCAGGGCAGAGCAGACAGTCTTGGCTTCCCGTCAGCCCTGCTCTTGCAGGCGCGCACCTCCAGACCTCTGCCTTCTCCGCCTCCCGAGCCTCCGCCTGAGAGTCCAGATTCCCCCCGCAAGAGCATGGTTCCCCAAGGGCTCGCCTGGAACTGGGGTTCAGTGCAGTCAGAACTGGGGTTCAGTGCAGTCAGGAGCTTCCAACTCCCTTCTGCTAAGGAAAGCCTGTGGCAACCTCTGCAGTCTTTGCCCCACACTGGCACTGGCGCGAGCCTCCTGACCCCTGCCCGCTGGGGCTTCCCCGGGTGTCCCCCAGGTCTTGGAGTCTCTGAGTGCCTTTCTCTCTACCTGACAGTCCAGACTCCCCCTGTATGAGCCACTCCCCCTGGGTCCATGGGGTTTCGCCTGGAACTGGGGTTCAGTGCAGTCGGAACTGGGGTTCAGTGCATTCTGGGGCTTCCTTCCCCCTCCCGTCAGAGAAAGTCAGCCAGGCTCTCAGCTGCCCTTCCTCTCTGCGCACAAAGACCCTTTGCTGTACCTTAACCCTTTGCCGTTCCTCCAGTTCTCCGTGAGCTTTTCTCTTTCCTTCTAGTTGCAGAATTTCCACTCAGCCAGCTTTCCTGTGGTTCTGGATGGTGTCTGTTCTGTGTTTTAGTTGTAGTTTTGAAACTGTTGTGTGTGGCAGCGGTTTAGGTGCTTACCTATGCCGCCATCTTGGTTTCTTTCAAAGGTTACATATTTTCATAGTCTCTCAGTTAATGTTGTCATCCTGGTACCTGTAGAGGATTTAGTAAGAACTGGTTGTGCAGTCAAAGAAATTCTGGGGAAATCCTATCTTAGAAAAATCACAATATATTAGTCTACCAAGGCTTACCTTTCAATTCATAATTTAAAATTCCTGTAATTTCACATTAGCATATCCAAATTTTTCAATTAATACTTTTCAAAACCCCTTTACCTCAGAAAATAATGATATGAAGAATTCCATTTTTTAAATCTAAAGATAGCACCATGAAATATATTTAATTAATGAATGTTAGTCTAAAATCATCAAGTATATGAGGGAGAAAATGCAATAAGGAGTGATAAAGTGGTCTAAAAAATCATTAAAAGTGTATTATAAAATTTATTAAAGGTAATGAGATTATATAACAGTACATTTTTTACAAACCCATTCACTACCCCTCAGTTATGTAATTGTTAATTGCCCTGTTTTACTCATGTAATGCTCTTTTTTTAAAAATTAAATTTATTGGGGTGGCATTGGTCAACATGATCATATAGGTGTGGGTTTCTATATTACAATAAATCTAATGCTCTTTAACAAACCACCCTAAAACTTAGTGGCTTAAGAAAGCAGAAATGATTTAATATTTCATAATGGGCAAGTGTATTAATGAGCATTCTCCAGAGAAAGAGAACTAATATGAGATAAATATACATCTCTAGCTCTAGTTCTAGGTCTAGCTCTAGCTCTATCATCTATATATGTATTTAAAGAATTTGGGGTAAATTTTCTAGAACACTTTTATACAAACAAACAAAATCCCCAAAATACTTTTATGAGAAATACATGAGGATACATGCAAAGTAAAAGACTCTAAAAGAAATAGGAAAGTTCTGTAATGGGGAATATGATTTTAAAAAAAAATAGCTGAGATTAATGGCAGCTGTTTAGAAATAAGCAAATATGAAATTCCTTTGACAATCCAATAATAAACATAGCTATATATCAATACAGATAATAATTTAAAATTTAAAAGGAGCTATTTATTATTTTATTTACACAGCTATAGATATTATTGAGAAGGCATAGTTAACCCAAAGTGTTTTGTCACTGGTGATAAAACTTTGAATTTTAAAGTATATTTATCACAGTTTTAAAATGGTTTAAGGCATTCATTCATTTATTTTTGGAAAAGTTTAATTTAGATCATTAAATATAGCTCTTTGTTCACGAGGAAAAAAATTGCACTTTAAAGTTCAAACTTTGCAAACTGAGCATTTTAATGAGGCAGGTATTTTCATTGGACAAAATTTCTTCAAAGAAAGAATACTGCTATGCTTTCAGCAAAATGTTAGGCATCTTTAAACTCTGCCCTTCTGAAAACATCTGAAGCCTATATATTTTAATAGATTTTAAGATAATCTCTTGTCCTTTCTTTCAAATGAATCCACATACAATTCATGTAGGTTAATGTGGAAGTTAAGTATATGGAAAAGCAGCATGAAAAGTATGTATGCTCTTATAATTATCTTCCTACGGTTACCTCTTCGCACAATTCCATTTTAGGGAGGCAAGGTGAGTTATTAAGGATCCCATTCCTACAAGATCCAGCCTTCAGAAAGGACTCTTTTATTGCTTGAGGGTTTGAATTTCAATTAAAACTGACATCTTTAACTTAAGAACAGCTAACAATATGAAGCAGGAATGAAAAAACGTTGAAATAAAAATAGTTATTGTAGTGGATGGTGAACTTGAATCCTAACAGCTTAATTTCACTCCTTTAATGCTTTGTTTTATCTTTGATGGGTCCCAGTGTGCTACTGCCCAGAAGAGCTATCTTTAAGCAGGCAGTCTGTGAGTCTGTGGAGGTTCCTTTCATGCTGAACCTGTGTTGTCAGATCCTGGAATAGGATGATCTTTTTGTAGTGAAGCGGAAAGCATTTTTTTCTCTCCCTATTGTCAATGCCTGTTGGCACTGGGATAAAGATGGCCAATGTCTGTAGTGTATTTATTGCCTTGGCGTAAAAGTAACCCTGATGATTAATTTTATGTGTCAGCTTGACTGGAAGTGCCTAGATACTGGGACAAATATTGTTCTGGGTGTGTCTGTGTGTTTCTGGGTGAAATTAACTGGAGTAAAGCAAATTGTTCTCACTAATGTGAAGGGTCCTCATTTAACCACTTGAAATGTTGAGAGAAATGAGGAGGTTAATAAAATCTCTAATGAAATGGTAAGGCTTGAGGACTGACTTGCAGCAGTTGTGACCTCTGAGAAAACAATGAGGGGGCGGGTGGAGAGAATATGAATATGAGAGGAATAGTTTAATTCTGAAACTTGAGCCATAGGTGATAGAGAAAGATTGGTTTCCTTTGTGGGTGTGCCTGGGGTAAATTTGTTTTAGGCCATATAACATTTTACTGGTTAGTGACATATTCTTGGAGGGACATCAAACCTATAGAGCAAATAGAGAACCTGTATAGAATAATACCTGAATACATGAAAGTAGGTGACATCGCCACCGAAAAGAGTATGAAGCGAGAATAAATAGGAGATACACTCAGCTGGCACTTCCTTTAAGGAAAGCAGACATTTAAAGGAGTTCATCACTGACCGTGTCCAGGGAAACAACAGAGAAAAAGGCAATCCAAGAAAACGGTTTCAAAGTTAAGAGAGAGATTAACAACATGAATTGCCACCAAGAGATCTATATACCTAGCGCTAAAGCCAATCAGCAGAGATTTTCCCCGGGATTGCAGGCGAACCTTGAGAGATCAATTTCAGCAGACGCATGATGGCGGAGCTACAGGGCCCGAGGAAATGGTATTTGAGTGAGAGGCAAACATGCTCAAGGCCATGGACTTTTTTCAAGAGGTTTTCCGGTAAAATTAACGCGGAGTGGTTGCAAAGAATTTGAGGGATTGGAGGATTAAGATCTGGCTGGAAGAGGCCTGCATGTCCTTGTTGTCTGGGGGTTAGGAAGCCGCAATGTGAGAGAAATGAAATCATAGCTGAAGCATGAGTGTGGAGGTAGTAGGAAAGGATAAAATCAAGGAGGTTTGATGTATAGGCTTTTAGGAAAGTAGAGGAAAGGTTATTTTGGAGGAAAACAAAAGAAAGTAAAGTGAAACACTTCAAAGCTATCGGGAGTGAAACATAATGAAGTAAAAAGCTCTCCTGTAAGATGTTCTTGCAGTTCATTGAACAGAAGGCAGCTTCACCCTTGAATATAAGGAGGGCGTGGAGAGATCGGAGTTTGGCGGGCAGCGGAAATGAAATATAGAGAAAGCTGACCAGTGACGAGGGCTCAGTGAAATTTACAGTGGCTACAAATAGCAAGTAATTTTCCCAAACAAAACTTAAATAGAGCAGAGAGCTATAGCAGCCAATGGACACAGTTGAGTAATATGTGAAAAAGGACCATGAGATTTTGAGTCAGGCAGATTTGAAATCAAATATTTGATGCTCTGATTTAATTTACAATCAGTGTGAGTTTGGTCAGTTTACATATTCATGCTGAATTTCAGGTTCCTAATCTATAACCTGGGCATAATACTTCTATGTCTGTGTGGTTGTCTTATTATTACCACGAAGGTAATGTGCATAAAGGGCTTACCAACTATAGTGCTATCTAGTATTTAGTCATCTTTAGGAGGTGACTGTGTATTACCGTAACTCAAACACAATGACTCCCTCATTGTGACAGCTTTCTTGTCTAAGGCATTGGACAGCAGAAGTAATTTAAGAAATGTCATACTTTCCTGATGCTCTTGAAGGCACACGGCATTAATTATTGTTAATTGAACAACAAGTAATATTGAACTATAACTATTAAGTCCTTGTCAATTTGGTTGTATTTATAGGTTTTGACATGGATTAATACATCATAAAAAAATGAGTCATACGTTTGGCAGGAAACCCATTTCAAGAGGCATCAAGTTTCTTTACCTTAAAAGTCAGTAATCTACGACCTGCAGATAATTCAGGCTTGCTACTGATTTTTTGCAGATGAAATTTAGTGGGATGCAGCTATATTAATTCAAGTTTTGTATGTGGCTGCTTTTACACTGACTGGCTGAATAGAGCAATTGCAACATGGACGGTATGGCTTGCAAATCCTAAAATAACCTGGCTCATTACAGAGAGGTTGGTTGACTCTCCTCTAAGTAATAAACTAATATGTCTATTGAAAGAATGCCTGAATATCATAGGCCACCATCCAATAGTTAGCATTTGTATTTATTCATGAGGCATCCCCATCACTTTGTAGTGTAGTACATGGACTGGGTTCTCAATTCGTCTGGAATTTGATATAAATATTACATGTCTGTTTTCTACACTGTTTACTGAAGACCTGACCATAAATATAGACTCCAAATTTTTAATATTGCTGCTATTTACTTTTTAGTTATCACATTCAAACAATAAAATGTTAAACATTATATGTGCAAAATTCAGAAGTATCAAGGGACTAACCAAAAAGATGAGTATAAAAATGCAATTTATATATTACTAAGATAAAATGTCATTCATTATTAATAAAATAAAATATTAATGTGTATTAACAATTCTGCTTTCCCCATTCAATTGCTCATTATGTTTCAAACACAGATAGAGTTTAAAATTCTAATTGATAGAAGTGGAAAGAAAACATCTCCTCTAGTGATTTTTCTTTCTCATGAGCTCTTTTACCAAAAGCATATTAGGGGCATGAAATGCACCAGCCCCTCTCTTCTTCCCACCACCTCCCAATAAAAAGAACTATTAGCTCTGGTGAGAAAGAGAAGGGATAAAGAAAGAAAGCCTGTTTACTTGTCCCAAAAATAATGCAACAGAACAAAGGCATCTAAAAGGCATACAGTAGAATTGCACAATAAATAATTAACCCAAACCAAGTACAATATGTTTATGTGTACCTATGGTAAAACAATGGAGTTCCTTTAATCTAGTTCTTGACAAGCTGCTAGATATTTTATTATGTTACTAGAGGCCCGATGCATGAAAATTCATACACTGGATGGGGGGTCCCTCAGCCCGGCCTGCTACCTCTCACAGTCTGGGAGCTCTCAGGGGTGGAAGGCAACCTGACGATCAGTGGAAGGCAACACCCCCATCACACTTCTGCTGCTGCCATTGCTGGCAGCACAAGCCTCGGCCGGCCCTGGTTACCTGAGCCTTGGGCGGCTCTGGGGGCTGGGCAGCCGCCATCCAAAGCTTGCCTGTGTCTCAGGACAGCCCTGTGTGGCTAGGGGGCTGAAGGCAGGTTCAGCCACACCATGCGCCTACCACGCACCCCGCCCCAGCAGGGCTGAAAGGACTGAGGATCTCCAGCGGGGCTACGGGGACTGGGCGCCACCATCTTGTGGCTATGGGCACCACCATCTTTGGGACAGCATGACGGTCAATTTGCATCTTCCCTCTTTATTAGATAGTATATGTCATAGGCACACATATATTTATCCACAAATAACTACATTGTTTTTCTAAAGCAGTGGCTACAAAGTCCCTTTTGCTTAATACTAGGATCACTGAAGGGCTGTGTTTTACTTACACTTCAATTGGCATCGTTATTTAAAACCCTGATGTATTGAGCTCCTGCACACCTTACTATGTATTCTCTTTCTATCTCATGCTCCAATAAATATGACTTCATATTTCTTTCTATGCTTTAAGTCAGTTTGGATAAGTGAGACTGCATGGCTGCATTATTCATACAAGTCTTCATGCAGTGCAACATAAATTGGTTTCAATGGCACCTCCACAATTGTTCTTGGAGTTAGTTGGAGCTAACTTATTTCATGGATTCATTATAATGGATATCCATATGTATAATGAAGAATTCTAAAGAGCAAAACATGGTTTATTGCAAAATGTCGCATGCATATTTTATCTCTGCCTATTCACCTATGAAATTATAATGTCCCAATTTCTACCTTATGAAAATGTCAATGTTCCATCGTATTAATACCAATTTTGTACAGATAAATGCAAACACATTGTTATGAAATTAAGTAAAAAATAAATAACATCATCTCTATTCATGTTGTGTTGTTTGCTTTCCTGTTGAGCCGTTAGGAACTTGCTTAAGCACTTTTTTCTTTAATCTGTGGACAGACCCTTGTTTCTGCCCTCAAATGTCATAGCTAAAATATAATTTAATTTCCTTTAGGTTCAGTTCTTTCTCATAGCAGAAGGTTAACTTTGAAGAAGTAATATTTTTATGATTCCTAAATCAGAAAAGAAAAAAAGAGCTTGCCTGTTATTATATAAGAAGTCATATGCTACTTCTATAATGAATTGGGTGTTCTATATCCCAGATACTGTAATTTATAAAATTAATATATGACATTTAAATCTCACCACAATTCCATGAACTGGAGAATACCTATTTTATAGATAAAGAAAATGATGTTTGAGCTATACGTACAGTAAAACAACAATTCTATGTAACATTAAACACTCTCTCATCCTGACCACAAAGTTTATAATTACCATAGTTTGATGGAGATAATCATTGAGAATTGATGCAAGGAAGCCTATAAGTGCAAGGTGAATATTGGTAAGTTGAAGATGAGATGATTTCATTTTCATATTTGGGGGGAAGAAATTATTACAAATATCTCAGAGTATACTTGAAATAGGCAAATCTCATATTTTCGCCAGAGATTTGTTTCTGATCTCTTTACTCTCTAGCATTAATGCAGGTTTTAACCCCTTTTTCAAATCCTTTTCATTGTGGTCGGATCATTGAAAATGAAATCTACGCCTATGCCCAAGTTGCAGTTTTTGCAGTGAGTCCTTTTACCCAGCTTTTGACATCTAGTTGTCCTCAGCTGATATTAGTCCGGGTTTCCTTACCTTTGCTGAAATGCCCACATGAATTGTATGCCTGCAGTCTCGCTTACTGTGAACTAGTGCCCTGGGTCTTGTTGAAGCACAAGTGTTACTTGTTTTTTTGACACTTTTCTTGCTTACATGTTTCTCGTGCCATTTGTTTCCATTGCTGTACACTTTTATCACTGCCCCACAGTGAGGTAGGTAAGCTACATAGAAGGGGATTTATCTTTATGCGGCAAGAAGGTAGAACATGAAAAACAGTGTATCTGATGTGATGAAAAACCAACTTCACTGATAAAATGGATGTCTGGTCTTATCATTTTGTCACCTAAGAGCCTTAACCAAAGATGCTATTTCTACTGACTCTAATGGTATCCTCTTTTATTCAAGTTCACGGTGCTGGCCCACTGTGTTTTCAAATACGTATGTATTCATAACTCATTTTAGTAATATTTAGTAATGTTTTTGTGATTGTTCCTCCTGACTAAGTTACGTATAATAGTCAATTTTGATTATAATATAAAATAACCATGTACCCTTCTATCTGATATACATATTCAACACACATACACACTCTACCACACACAACTATAGATACACATTCACATATAGATATCAAAATATTTAAAATATTTTCCAACAAATTATTAGTAAAAAATAGTTCCATGAATTTAATAGTTGTCAGAATTATGTCAAACAAATTGTTATATTTGTGTTCGCTCTGAGTCAATTGTTTTAAAAATTTGAACAAAGGTGCAGTAAACATTCTTGGGCATATCTCTGCATCAATTTGTAAAACTAAAATAATTTGTGCAACAAAAATAAATAATGCAGTATTAGATTATAAGACAAAATACAAAATAATTGCTGAGTGCACATTGATATACATAAATTACAAAATTAGTGAATGAATGAATACATGCACAAACAATCAAACAAACAGATGGGAAGAGTAGAGAAATCTGTCTTGCAGAGAAATTTCAAATAGATATTGTAGGTGTTTTGTTTTGGTTTGGTTTGGCTTGGTTTTCGTGTAAAGAGGTGGAGTTTAACTCCCACTTCTGAGTGTGGGTTGTGTTTAGTGACTTACTTGCAAGACACAGTATGGAAAGGAAGAACAAAAGTCATGCTGGTGACACGCACCCTGAATATGAAGTGCTGATCATGACACTACTTCACTACCTCTGCGGTCTTCATCCAAAAATCAGACCTTCCACTCCTCCATCCCTCTGTTTGGTCATGAGAAAAAATGAGGCAGATTCTACTTGAGGGACATTCTGATCATCACTCTTCCAAACTCTTAAGGTCATCAAAACAGAGAAAATCTGAGAAACTGTCACTGATCAGAGGTACTGAGGCTATATGAAGACTAAATTAAATGTGATAATTGGGACAGAAAAGGGTATTTAGAGAAAAATTAATGAAATCAGAGTAGTGTTATCAATATTGGTTCCTTTGAATTCAAGCATCAATATTATAACAACTTGTGAAAAATGAACCATTGCAATGTAAAATGCTAACAATAGAAGAAATTGGATGTAGGATACAAAAGGACTCTGAACTGTCTTTGTAAAGTAAATAAATGTTCTAAAATTAATACATATTTAAAAAATTGGCATTACAGCTTCGGGTATGTTTGTCTTTCCAGCTGTGTTTGGCTCTACTTGGGAATATGGTCCATTTGGAACTCACCAACAATTTGGGGTTTTAAAGTACACCAGACTTCTTCAAGGTAGGTGACGTTTAAACGTCTTCAAGATATATGCTTTTAACCTCTTAATACGTACTTCAAAATTCAAAATCATTTAAAATGTCTTTACTTTTGAGATATTTATTTCATTAAAATTCAGATTATTCAAATATTTTTCTAGTTACAGGTGGTTGGTAAAAATATGACAAAACCATGAAACTTAAGGAACTATTTCTTTTAGCAAGGATTATATATGTATAAGCTTCTTCACTGTGTGTTTCTTACTGTTTCAATTTGCAAGAAGATTTGAGACGAGCTAGTGGGTATGTGGCTTCTAAAGAGAGAAACTGATGTTTACCTTTTACCCTAATTTTTATGACACTTTGCCTACTCCTTCACAATTAGTAGATTTTTTTTTTGTTAAATTGGTTGGGTATTTCTCATTTCAAAGGCATTCCTGAGGCTCTGGCACAGGAAAAAAAAAAAAACGACCATGGCACCCATTTTCTTGACTATTAATATTAATATTGCATAATCGAGTTCGATTGTTTCTTGGGCAGGCAATTGTAGGCTGCTTTTTCTTTGCTGATAGCACGAATCTAAACCCTCAGATTTAAAAACTCGCAGTTAACCTGCTGGGGACACTAATTAAAGCACTGCCTTGACACTCCCTGCTTAGTCATTGTAGCATCTATTCTTAGGCTGGAGCCAAATCAGGCTTCACATTGGCAGTTCCCAGTCAGTGATCAGTTAAGGTCAACTACTGATATAATGGCTAAGAAACAAAAAGGTTGAAGAGATGAGGCAAACATGTATTAATGAATGCAGCTTTATGGAACTTGCTGTGACATCTGTTAAACTCTTTCTGCATACTCATAGTTAATAACTACTCATTAAATATTCTCTTTTTGTTTTCAACTTTTATTGGTGATACATTTATTCAAAGAATGTTGTGCTTGAGTCTACTTTTATAATGTTATCAGTGAATTTCATGTGTCAGGTCTGAATTCAAACTATAGAAATTTTTAGATAAAATTGTTCAAGACTAAAAGTTTGAAATGCAATTAAGCATTTTATACCTAAATACCACTGATTTTTCATCCCCGGTGGCATCTATCCATTTCATCTCTCAATTTATTCTCATCAATATTCAGATTTTTCATATACAGACTACTTTTACTTTATAAAATATTTGCATTATATAGAAAATTGGATTAATTTTAAAATTCTTATCTTGAACAATATTGGAAGGGGGGCTTCATTCCAGATCATATACTCAGACTGATAAGGTAAAAGCCTTTAAATTTAATCCCAGTAACTGGCAACTTGTTCTTACAAAACCATGATTTCATCAGCCTAAATGTTATCTGGGTTGCAGGTATGGGTAATAACAAGTTAAGGCCATGCCATTGTAATTATTAATGCAGGACTTTGGATATTTTATTTTAAGCTTAATTAAGCTTTACATATCCAAAGAGCCAAATGAAAGAGGAGCATATTTCATAATCATCCTTTGGTTCTCTCTCTGTACTATAACCACAGATATAACAACTGCCACAGCATGCGTGGGGTACTTTAAACCATTTGAAACGTTAGAGAATGATATCTATACCAAATATGAAGATAGTTGGTCGATAAATCAGAACAGTTGGTTCAAATAATGAAGAATCTTAAATAAAATTTGAGTGTACCTGGGCAGTGGGTTTTATGTTGTATACTAGAGGCCCGATGCACAAAGATTCATGCAAGAATGGGCCTTCCTTTCCCTGGCTGTTGGCACCACCTTCATTCTGGCCAGAGCTGCCTTTCCACCTTCCCATGCTGCCCAGAGGCCCAGAGCAGCTGGGGTGGTACGGAACAACTGTGTTGTTGCCATGGCAACAACACAAGCATCCCACCCCTGCTGCTCAGCACCTGTGTATGAAAATTAACCCACAATCTTTGTTGGGTTAATTTGCATACTCACTCCTAATTGGCTGTGGGCATCACAAAGGTACAGTCAATTTACATCTTACTCTTTTAATAGTATAGATGATATAGATCTATATCTGTTGTTTATTTGTTTAAATGTTTTTATTTATTTTAGAGAGAGAGGGAGTGAGGGGGATAGAGAGAAGCATTATAGATCATTTGCCTCCTGTATGCTTCCTACTGGGGATCAAGCTCACAAATGGGCATGTAACCTAACAGGAAATCAAACCAGGGACATCTTGATTCATGGGCCCATCCTCAACCACTGAGCAATACCAGCTGGACTGTTGTTTATTTTTGAATGTAGAGAAATAACTAATCACAGCCATCTTTGTGTACATATGTGTATGTGTGTGTAAAATAATGATTGCTGGCAACGTATTTGGGGGACTATATTTTTCTAATCTTTTGGAAGATCCGATTTAATCTTATTTCCATACTTTCTTATGCAATTACTTATATGTAATCAGTATTCAAAGTAGATATGTTTATTTAGAAATATATTTAAATAATTTAGGGTTTTAACTAAATCAAATCCCTCAGGAATCCCTTCATAATTTATTTCATTATGACGAGGAGCAAAGTGAAGTCACCAAAGGAAAGGTTTGTAAATGACAGAGGCTGTCACAGACGCAAAGAAATCTAGTATCTATGTTTTCAAAAATTAAAAAAAAAATGTCTTCAGGGCGTTAGTCTGAATATCGAGTCCTGACACTCAGGAAATACAGTCTCAGTAGTGATGGTCAAAGCAGGAGCTGATGGAGGCCCAGAGAGCAATGGGTCAGCTCTGCCAGCGGTGGGCTTGAGCATTGCTGGTGCTAGTGCTCACAGCTTCCTGCTGAGTTGTCAATAGGGTAAAAAAAAAGAATTGCAGAGCCATCTGTTAAAAAAAAAGAAATGTAGTTTGTAAGGCATTAATAACCATTATTTTGTAAATTTTGTTGGCATCGTTTTTCCCTAATGGCTTATTGTTTGAGTTGCAATTAGCGCATCTGAAGAAAATAAATGCTTGGATATTTCTAATTTTTGGTAATTGTCAAAGGTTAGTCATTTGAGGTATGTCTGTTAGGATTTGACAATGGACTTATTGTAAATTATGATTTATCATCTACACAGAATAATAAGCACAGAGAGAAAGGAAAATGCAAAGAGACTCGACACTTTCAACTTAGACTCCGTGAGCCTTCTTATTCAAACAAAAGGATTTTTTTCTAGTTACTCATGATTGCTGCAAGCTTACAGTATTATTAAAACAGATTTACTGCCAGGGGTATCCACACAAGAAAAACAAAGTCTAACAAAGATACTCCAGCCTGAATAGGTACCTCATTTGGTTAAAGAATCATCCCGATATGCCAAGGATGCAGCTTAGTCCTGGTCAGGGCACATACAGGGGTTGCTAAAAGTAGGTTTATAGTTGTGAATATATAAAGGACAGTTTATTCTTATATTATTATTCTTTTGTTATTCTATTATTTTCCATTCAAACTTTTGCCCATCTCTATGCAAGAATCCACCAATGAATGCATAAGTGAAATAACAAATCAACTCTCACTCTCTCTCCCTGTCTCTCTCTCCTCTCAAACCAATAAGTTAAAATATATATATTTAAAATATATAAATAAATAAAATATACTCTAATATGTCATGAACTTTTCTTTATGTAATTTTGTATTTATTTACTCAATATTATTTTAAAGACCCATAAGCCACAAGATGCTTGTAAAGCCTGGCCCACTCAATAGGGACTCAAAGGTCTCTTATATGTGTATTCATTCCATGGCATATAGTTTTTGTTTATTTTAGAGGTCACCTTCCTTCTCTGAACCTAAAGATGACATTTCTTTAAATGAAGAATTAAGATATAAGCAAATGGGAGATTTTGTTTTTTAGCTTTAAAGTAATCCCCTTTATATGTCATGCTGCTCTGATATTATGTGACAGTGCATAATCTAGGTTACTGTGCTATCATTTAGGTTAGCTTATAGTTTCTTCAGTTCATAAACAAGTAAAAATGCACATGGTCTTTGTACCAATAAATAAAAATTTTAAAAAATCCTGCAGGAGAGAGGAAGAGCCTGCTCCGTCATGGACCATGGGACAACAATCCATAATTTACTTTGCAGATGTCTGTGCAATTTCAGCAGCAGGCAGAACAACCACACAGTTGTAGCTGCTCTGGGGAAAGGATACCAAGAGGCTCATAAATCATGGGGAGGATTAAAAGCAATGAGCATTCATCTTCTTAACCTCATAAAGGCAGTATTGGAAAGCCGAGGATTAGAACATCGAGTGCATGGAAACGTTGTGCAGGGAAAGAGTCCAAGAGTTTTTAAGGCTTCTCTCAATTAGCACGGACCTGACATTTGCAGGTCAGCAGAGTATAATTTTAAAGTTGATAAAAAAATAGGTCTTGCCCTGACTGGTTTGGCTCAGTGGATAGAGTGTTGGCCTGCGGACTCAAGGGTCTCAGGTTCGATTCCGGTCAAGGGCATGTACCTTGGTTGTGGGCACATAACCAGTAGGAGGTGTGCAGGAGGCAGCTGATCGATGTTTCTCTCTCATCGATGTTTCTAACTCTCTATCCTTCTCTCTTCCTCTCTGTAAAAAATCATTAAAATATATTTAAAAAAATAGGCCTCTTCCACATCAAAATAGGGTGATAATGTTTATTTCTAGGGTATATTAAAAGTAGAGTCAAATTATATAAAAATGTTAATCATTTTCTTAGATTGAAATACATTTCTTCCTGGACAGTATATGGAAAATAATATTAAAATATCCAACCCCCAAAGAATTTTTTATTTAGCTAATAAACATGTTTAAGTAGTGAAATGTCACGCGAAAATCCTATCTTCAAAATAGTCAAATGAAGGAGTTACAGACAGCTGGGTCTCTCATATAACATTTAGCAAATAAATGGTCTGTTACTAATTATTTATACTGAAAAATTATTCTAATCAAAGGTCTTTGGATGCAAATGAGAAAATTGTACACAGTGAAAGGTTTCATTTTTCCATGAAAATAGGGAACTTTAATCAAATTTTCAAGCTTTGAAAAAATGCTATTTGGTTAATTCCTCAGTATTCTTTTATATCAGGTTCATGATACAACTGAACTTGGCAATTTGATAAAAACACCAGAATAAAACAGAAAATAAAATCACTTATTCGTGGATAATTATGATTATATTAAGGCAACACAATAGATTCTAGTTTCTGATTCCCTAGCTTAATATCAAATATCCATTGGCAATGATTATTTTGTGTGTAACCAGTACTTTATTTTAGTTAAGAGGGACTTTAGTATCACTAATCTGGAATGGCTAATAATTAAAAATATACACCCAAAAGACTAATATGCATGTATGCATGACCCATGAACACAGAAAATAGTCTGGTGAAAGCCTGGGGAGTGGGGAGGAGTTGGGTGGAGAAGGTCAATGAGGGGAAAAAAGGACCCACAAGGTAAGATCACCACTGTTCCAGGGGGCCTCTTCCTCCCCAATGTGTGAGGTCAGATGAGCCCCTTTTATCGTAAATACAAGCCAAGAGTGAGATGGGAAAGACTGAACAATGCCCCAAATATACTGATCTAAAGCTTCACAGAGGACTTACATTTTTGAACCTAACAAAAGTTTAAACCGTATTAGAGGTTTCTCATGAGAAAAATTATATCAGTTCTGAAAACAGAGTCATCACATTTTCATGGCATGGCTAAATCAATTTCAAATATAATCTGGGACATTGCAGTGAATGCCAATATGAAAAGAATGCTTAGAACAAGTGCCTTCTTATCATTTGGGACCACTGACTCAAGCTTATCTTAAAATCTTAAATAATATATAACATTTGAATGTTGTTTTAATAAATGTCAATTGTGAAAATACAGGTGGATGAAGTTTAAAAGATCTGTTATTGAAAATATAGGTAGTTAGAAGCAGGTACAAGAGCTTCTATATTTAATCTTTGGATATTGCAAAGATATAGTTCTTGGAAAACTAGAGCAAGGTAAGACCATAGGGAAGGTTACAATTTGTATCTATAATAAACCTGAGAGAACTATCTGGTTAGTTTATAAGCAGGACACAGCATGACTTCTAATCCTATAAAAATCTCAATGTAGCTATGGGGTTGGAATGGGAAGGCACCTGGAATGCTTCAGTAATTTCCACTATTGTCAGTACAGTAATCCCCCTTTATCTGCTGGGGATATGTCCTAAGCCCCCCTGTGGATACCTAAAACAGTGGATAGTACCTAACCTTATATATTCTTGTATTTTTCTTATACATTTATCCCTGTAATAAAGCCTAATTTATAAATTATATGCAGTAAGAAATTAACAACAATAACTAATCATAAAATAAAACAATTATGACAATATACTGTAAAATAAGTTCTGTGAATTCAGTGTTTCCCTCTATATCTCTCTTTCCTTAAAAATCTGGAATTTTCTGTTCAGAATTTATGGGGGCAAGGTTTACCATCAGTAACTGAAACCGCAGAAGGTGAAACTGCACATAAAGGGTCTAGTCTACTGAAGCGAATAATTGGGGTCCAACCCTTTCTGGTAGTTCTTGAAGCCTGGCAGCGATATGTTGTGTTTCATACTCCGTGGTTAGAACACCTCCATCATCATTGATAATAATAAAAGCGTAAAATGCTAATCAGACCAGATGTCCTTCCGGACGACCTTCTGGACGAAGCTGGGGCTGCAAGAGAAGCCTGGGTCCCAGGTGCTGGAGGTAAGCCCAAGTCCTAGGTGCCAGAGGGAAGGCCCTACTCTTGCACGAATTTCATGCATCAAGCTTCTAGTTTCTTGATAATATCCCTTGTATCATATATGTAGTCCCTTTGGCAACACTAGTTTCATCAGCTCTTATGCAATTTTGAGTTTCTTTATGATTTTTTATCTTATTTCAAAACCATTCAGAATTTCTACAACTTACCTGACACTGCAGCCCTGCTTGGTACAGTTCTGTAGTGTGGCCTTCTTTTTTCCCTTCTTTTTCAAAAGTACCCTTAGGAGGAACCCCTGTTTCACAAACCCTGTACCGCTAAAATACTGGGGACAAGCACATTATTTTCGTGTAATAGCAGTTTGTTTTTAAACCATTTTTGACCTTTATGTTATTTTAAGGCAAATAGAGACATACTTATGGTTCATGGTTCAAAGTTCACACAAAACAACAACAGTAAAAAAGCACTCATTAGTCACACACATTGCAAATTCCCAAGGAAAGATTGTAACAAAGTGGCATCACTCAGAACAAATTTATATTATTTTTCATCACTTTCTCAAGCATGTAAGCACAGAGCCAAAAATCCCTTGTTCATGTCATCAGAATGAGAATGAATGGCATTATTTACCACATGATTAAAAAGTAATGTTTATTCCATTGGGGCTTTTCAGGATGCCAGGACAGTTCGGGTACCAGCAGTCAGATGTCTTCAACATGGCACCAAATTGTACAAGCTACAAGCATGGTCTGTCTGTGGTGTTATATGGACATGAATCCAACATAGCCGTTTATCAGTGTATGACCTTGGGCGAGTTATTTAACCTCTTAGGACTTATTTTACTTATCTAAAATACAGACAACTGTAGAACAGAGTGGTTGTTATAAGAATCATGTAAGTTAATATGTGTATATACTATTTTAAATACTTAGAACAGTGTCTGACTTGTAATAAATCAGTTTAAGTGGTTTCTAATATATACGGTATGCACTTCTTTGCTTAGCTATAGGATATGGAAGAAATAAAATGCTCTCCTTTTCCTTTACATTTTGATGCTGGAAACCCATGTATCCCCTTTCATTTCAAGCCAGCTATCTCCCATTGCAAACATTTAAAAGATTCATTTTCAGTTTATATTTTTTCATGAATTCTACTATATTCTTAGTGGTTGCTTTTTCTGTTATATTTTTTTAAGTTGCTCTGCTAATTACTTCATCATTCACTTAATGAAATGTCTTAAGATGAATATCTATTTTTGACGTATGTGTATGTGCCTCTGTGTGTGTGTGTGTGTCTGTGTGTGTGTGTGTGTGCGCGCGCGCGCATGCGCATGTGCTTGTGTGTGTCTCCCAACTTGTCAGACTCTGTTCATATGTACTTTATAGCAACATTCACTGCTATGGACACACACAGGACCTTGCAAACATTTAATTACTTGTACTAGCTCCATTACCTTTTAACTGAATTAAAATCTACAAAAATATATCCTCTTTTTATAGCTTTAAATATGTTTTCTATACACATAGCTTAGTGACATAGTTGATGTTCAAAGATTCTCAATGAACATTTTATTTCCCCAACCCTGGCATCTACTCACACATATCCATGAAGAGCAGTGGGCTCCTTTAAATTTTTGCTGCATATGATGAGACAGATGGAGAAATTCATTTTTTTCAGCATGATATTTATTCCGTCTTTCCATGTTGTTCGAAATCCATTTTTTTTCCCTGCCCCAACGGGATGCCTGTCATCTAAGCACATTTTTGAAACTAGATAGAAAGCATATGTCGTCCCGTGTATTCCCTGGGTCTGACAGAAGGGGTGAGATCTAGGATAACTGCTTCTTCAGGGGTGCAAATGGGAGTTTCCTTTTTGCATCTGGTATTCCTTCCAGAGTGCAAGATGCTGCACTGTCACCTTCTGATAGTTTAATTATCGTTGCATTTCATTCCATAACATTATGGGTCTTCGTATACTTGGGAATGTTAGAACTTAACATCAATGTCTCTCGGGTACAATTATGCCCTAAATTAAATTCTCCAACCTTATCACAGAATACTCCTTGTGTTTCCAGAGCAATAGGCGATTCTAGTGATAACTTTATTGTGACCGGATATGTTTTACAAGGCTCCTCATGAGCTATTCTTCATTTGCAGATTTATTTAGAGCCACCCTCCTCCCTATGTTCCATGCTAAACCATGCACACCACAAAATGCCCCATTTCGCATCTGTAGCCCTATGCATTTGTGGGGCATTCATGTGTTCAAATTCAGCCAAGAGCTACCCACTTCCTGACCACATTCCCCCACGTACCTTCTCACCCGGGGCCATCTACTGCTCACACTTGTGCTTTATGACTTCATCGTCTCCACAATCTGTGTCAATTCATTTGTTGTTGTGGCTTTTCCCATCTCATCAAATTGGGTTATTGGCTATTTATTTGTCTGTATCCTGATATTAAATTGGAAGTTTCAAGATCCCTCATCTCAGACCCTGTCTCCATTCTGTCCGAAGGCTCATCCTCAGTCCCATGTATTCCTATCACTCTCGTCTTCTTTCAATTACTACCTTTCCTCTAACCTCAGGGTATTTATAAACGTTAATTTTGACACTTTTTAAAAAAAAATATATATATATTTATTTATTTATTTTTACTTTTCCTTCTTTTTTTTTAAAATATATTTCTTTATTGATTTCAGAGAGAAAGGAAGATGGAGAGAGAGATAGAAACATCAATGATGAGAGAGAATCACTGATTGTCTGACTCCTGCACACCCCCCACTTGGGATTGAGCCCACAGCCCAGGCATATGCCCTTGGTCAGAATCGAACCTGGGACCCTTCAGTCCGCAGGCCGACACTCTATCCACTAAGCCAAACTGGCTAGGGCTACTTTTCCTTCTTTAAAGGAATGGCTTTATCCCCTTCCATCCATAATTATTTTGTAAAATTTTACCCAAATTACATATTATCTCACTGGATACTTATTCAGGGAAATATTAAATAAACAAAAAAATAATTAATTTAGATAAGGAGAGTCTAAATCATAAGCAACAATTGCATTGTATTAGATGCTCAGTTTATAATTTTGGCTTAGAGGTATATATAATCATCAATGGCTTAGGGACCTAGAATAATTAGGTTTGATTCAGAAGTATATTACATATGCCATAGTGTCTTAATGGGATTTAAAAGATGTGATCATATACAATGAGCCACTGCATCATTGGAGGCAATGAAAGGCTGAGAGACAGGAGTAATTGCCAATCACATTATAGCCCCAAATTGTGTTTCAAGGGATGCAATATCATGTTGGTCGACTCCAACAGACCAGTAGAAATCCAGGGTTCAGTGAGAGCTAACAGAAACCCCTATGTTAGGCAGAAAGCTAATGTTTATACAGAAATACATGTTTAAAATATGTCAGTTAGCATCGGAAATCAGGTACTATCAGAACATCATCAAATGAATGACCAGCAAGAGGATTCTCTCCCTTGGAGCATGAAGGAGACTCGGGAAGGGGGACAGCTGCTGCAGGACAGTGTCAAATCCACCACAGCATGGTTAGCTGCAGGAACACATGACCTTCACTGCAACCCAGATACCAGGCAGCCACAACTGGGAGAACTGTCTTAGACCCACTCTCTCCTGCCTACTTGAGTCCAGTAAACTGGGCAATTCTTCTTCCTTGTCTTCTCTCTCTTTCTAGCTGAATCTATAGACCTTAAAGCACACCTTAGTGGCAGGAAATAAATCACATAAATTCCTAGACTCAAAAGAATCTGGAAAGTGAAGTATTACTTTCTAGCATCTGCCTGATTTGAAGAAACGCTACAAGGAATTTGGACAAGGAAGCTGCTCAGTGAACCAAATACACTCTACATGCTTGGATTTAATTCAGCATTAACAGATCTTTTTCAAAAATTAATTAGAACCATTTATAACTGCTTTTTTAGAAGAACAAAAATAATGAAATATTGGCAAATTTTATTATCTAAACTATATGCATCTAAAATATCATCAGTTATGAAAACAAGAACCATTCCTTGTTGAAAACAGGCCATTGATAGGAATAAATGATGTTTATATGTTCTGAATTCATACTGTGAACATATATAAACTATTGCCAATAAACAAACAATATTCATACAAGTTTAAGTAAATCAACATGCTATTATGTTTTAATTGCCTTCTTTTTGCCTTGTTGATGACGGAGGGATTCCTGCCCTAGGGTTACAGTAATGGGTGAACACACAGCGCAGGACACAGGACACTGGACAGATAAGATCAATAGCAATGTGTTAGTCCCTTATCCTCCCAGCTTGGTGAGGAGAGCACTCGGCCACACATGGCTACATGGGGCTGGCCTTGGCAAGAGTGAACAAGCCAGGGCTGCAGGCACGTTCCATAAAAAACAAGAGGGTGAAGTGATCTCGGTTCCTGCAGGAGAATGGGGCCATCTTGTATGAATAATCCTTCTGGCTGTCAGGGAACAGACATTTGTTCTTAAGGGATGATCAAGCACTATGCCTGCTCCCTATAATTGGGAGGGTTGTTTGGTTATGGGAGCTTATTCTGGGGAACCCACGGATAAGGGAAACATTGGGACATTCAAGACCCTTATAGCTTTACTCAGGAATAAGGCACACAATATTAGGGCTTAATTTTAGGCCTTTTATCAAATACAGTGACGTGTTTGCACATTACATGATATAAACACAATGGAATATTTGTAATAGGAAGTAAATATATCATTAACAACAAAGTAAGTTTCAAATTGTTCTTATAGGACATCTTTTGTCCTGTTCCAAGTTTGAAATTTCAATTAACATTAAATGAGAGTGTAAATTCAGTTCCTCATTCTCACTAGCTACATTTCATGTGCTCAATAGCCACATGCATGCAGTTACTGCCTACTGTATGGAATATTAATTTAGGTGAATACAACTTGTTTCTAAACTTGCTGAAACTATCAAATATTTATATTTCTTGTTTTGAATCATATGGCTAGCTGAGGTAGAGATGCAGAAATTGATAATCCCATACAATATTGGAGGAAACATATATATTTGGAGGTCCAAATTAAAATTATACAAAAATAATTTAGATGAAGTGAGGAACAGAATCTTTTAAAACTAATTTACAAATTTTATTCTAATTCAGTAATGATGACATCTTTGAGTTGGTATGCTCCATGAACCTTAAACATATTCTCAATGCCAAGTAAAGTACCTCAAATATATTCATATATACATTAATAACAAATGAATTATTAATTTATTAGAAATTAATAAAGTTCAGTCAAGTCAAATAAACAAATTGATATAACAGATGGAAGACTGGGAGTCCTGATTGGTGGTCAGAGGAATGCTGTGAGGTAAAATCTTTAAGCCACAATGTAGATGACCAAGTGGAATTTGTGATGTGACCACATGCAGGGAGAGTTTACCAGGCAGAAGGAAGAGCTGTCGGAAAGGAAATACAAGGAAGGACCCTGGCTTACTGGAAGGACACAAGAGAAAGCCAGAGTGGCTGGGTGGGTGAGCAACATTAGTGAGTGGGAGCATACAGTCCAAGAGATTGTCAGGAGCCAAATATTGTCCTGTGATTCTTTGTCCTAACAATACAAACACACACACACACACACACACACACACACACACACAAAACAAAACAAAACAAAACAAAACAAAACAAAACAAACAAACAAAAAAACTAATACACAATCCCCATGAACTTCTGTATGTCATGACAATGGTTTGTCTATGCAAATGGAATCCAGGTAGTTTCAGATGCAGGGGAGGAAAGCAGGAGTGTGCCGAGCTGACCACCTCTCTGGCCCACAGTACAGATTATGACAACGTGTTCACTGCTTTTATACAAAACCTATCTAATTTTTTCAATCAATGTTGCCCCAACACATTTAAACAAAACTCAAAACAGGAAACAAAAAGGTGGTTAGTGGTGACCATGGTTAGTGTGGTTTAAATACTGCAAAAATCACATGCGTTAATGTATAAGTGGTTAAGAGGACAGCAAAGACAGTTACTGAGTAGGCAAAGTTTAAGTGAAAATGTGGAAATATATTTTAGAAATTGTTGACCTTGTTAAACCTCATATTGCTAAATGTCATTTATACTAAAGTGATGGGGAGTGTATTTCAAGCTGAAAGAAGCCTGACCAAAACCATTTTTAAAAACAGGGACATTGCTCTTCAGTTCCATAAACATACTCCAAACGTTCTCTTGCTTGTCTGTGATAAATTTTAAATTAAACACTTGAAAAAAAAAACAAAAACACAAAACACAACAAAAATCACCTGCAAGTTTCAGTAATCAAAGAGACTAGCATTATGCCCTTCCTATATTTTAGCTAATAAAAAACATAATTTACATAGAGAAAATAATGTTTATGGTAGCTAGTAATTGTGTGAGGTTTATGTTAAACACTTATGTTTTAGTAGAGAAAATGTTGGCAAACTAGACTCATCCACATTTTTAATGATTGCTGATTAAGGACATTCCAAAGTCGAGGAATCTGCAAAGGGTCCTATTTGATTCCTACCATCTGTGGATTTCCTGTCTTTGTGGAATCTTCTGCACAGTAGATATTTATCAGCACTTCTTACTTCTCGGTGCTCCTGTTTCCTGATCTTATCCTACCTAGTATGAGTCTTGTCAGGCAGGAATTTCTTGGTTTGATTAACCCATTACTGTTCAGTTCAATAGAGAGAAAGCTATACTCTGTGAAATACAGACAAAATGGGTTGCTTTGAATCTGGGCAGCACAAGGGGAATCCTTAGGAAGGAACCAATGTTGTGAGGGGATAAATACTAATTTTATATAATACAAATCTTCCCTTCTTTTCAGCCAAGTGTTGCTTAACATTATAGTGTACGTTTTCCTGTGAGTAATGAGCGTACATGATAATATAAAAAAATAGGCATATTTTATGATTTAAAGTGTTTTCCAGGTATAATTAATATAAAGTAAAATCAATATATTTGTCATTATTATTTCAGCCATTACAATTGTGCTGATTGTATTCAGTGATAATATAATTTAAAATTATACCTTTTGTATCTCAATAGGCAGACTCAAAGAATATAAAATAATAATATGAAATTAGGCTCTGACATATGTGTATGCCAAAGGGTTTCACTGCACACAAAATTATCAAATGACCTTTTTTTAAGATTTAATTTTATAGAAAGAATGCTGTGACTCGCTCACAAGCAAGTCGGAGAAAGATAAATATCACATAATCTCACTCATTTGTGGAATATAATGAACAACATAAACTGATGAACAAAAATAGATCCAGAGACAGAGAAGCATGGAACAGACCGTCAAACCTCAGAGGGAAGGCAGGGGAGGAGGGGAATGGGGGTAAGAGATCAACCAAAGGACTTGTATGCATGCATATAAGCATAACCCATGGACACAGACTGTAGGGGGGTGAGGGCATGTGCTGTGGGGTGGGAGTGGTCGGGGAGAGGTCAATGGGAGAAAAAGGAGACTTATGTAATACTTTAATCAATAAAAAATAATAATAAAAAGGAGACTTATGTAATACTTTAATCAATAAAAAATAATAAAAAAAGAATGCCGTTTTAAAATAAAATCTGTTTAGCTCTAGCCAGTTTGGCTCAGTGGGTAGAGCATCTGCCCAAGGACTGAAGGATCCCAGGTTCGATTCTGGTCAAGGGCAGTTGAGGCCATGCGAGAGGCAACCAATATTTTTGTCTCTCTCACATGGATGCTTTTCTCTCTCTGTCTCTCCCCCTTGCTTCCACTCTCTCTAAAAAAATCAATAGAAAACTATCCACAGGTGAGGATTAACTAACTAACTAACTAACTAAATAAATAAATAAGTAAAAATAAAATAGGTTTTAATCAGACAGGGTAAGACATGCAAACATGTCTTCAAGACATGACCGTCAAGAAGGAACAGATTCTTACTGTCAGTTCACTAGAAAGAGGAGTCCTGACTCACTATGCAGGGCCACGTGGAGAAGCACCAGGGTTAGTCAGGAGGTAGAGGGAGTGCACGGGAAATGTGGGCAAGAACCTTTATGGATGCTTGTTGTAATTTCCCCAGGAAGGAATGGGTGCGGCAGGGGAATCAGGTTTAGGACGGGCTACTTTGAATAATTTCCGTGGGTCTGAGTCACAGGGGCTGTGTTTAATTGTCTGGTACCTGAGGAAATGGCGCAGAACCGAGGAGCCCCATAAAGAAGATAGTTGTTGGCATGGGGTCTGATTGGTTGGCTTACATGTGAAACGTGCTCCCTGCCTGTTTGCTATTTTTAGAAATTAGCTTTCTCTTCGAGGGGCATCCCTGCCAGGGTCAGCAAGGACCCAAGATATCAAAGCATTGGAATAGAAAAAATAAAAGCTGTAGTTCACACAGCTGCATTGACTTGATTTCCTTTACAAAAATTGTAAACTAAAATCTCTATTATTTATATAGTTAGTACAGTGGAACAGTAAAAGCATCGAAATGATAGTAAGGTAAGTTGTCTCCAATTAAATAAATATTTATTTGTGTGCTATCTGCGACATGAAAGGCCTCCCACTTATGACTTAAATGATTAAATAACTTTCGCTGCATAATTTAAAAGTAACGAAGGCAAAGCAGACAGCGCATTGTCAGGTTTTGTTTGAAGTCTTACCTAGCTGTCAGGTTCTATACTCTTCTGAATCCGGTGTGTCAAATCATGTTAAATCAGAACACTGTATTGGCGCATTTCTTTTTGTTACAAAGTACTTTCTTCAGAGTTACATTATTCCCGCTTCTAGAATATATTACATGATTATTGCTTTTGCCATTAATACTTTACAGTGATGGATGTTGTATCAAAATAAGTTATTGAAACCAATTGACATTTTATATTACCAGGCATGTCTGTTACATAATATGATGCATAACATGCAATATTTTGATCTGTAATTTTCTCCGTATTTCTCCAAATTTTTAAGTTTAGCAACATTCTACCCTATCCTTTCTTTGGGTAAATCATGACGTAAATAAGTAATTCCTCAGTGTTGATCAAAGTTTGTTTCTGAATTTGGAGTTCCCAGCCTTATATGACCTGAAAACTTCTGCTGTCATGCACTCATTCTCATGTTTTTCCCCAAACAGGCCAAGTTTAATTCTGCCTGAGGGGTCCACATTGCTGTTCCTCTGCTGGTCAGTTTCCCAGCAGAGGTTACTGAAGCGTGTTCCCTCATTACATGTAAAGCTCTGCTTCGTTGTCATCTCATAAGGCTTTCTCACCATGCACTTTGAGAGTCGCAATCCCAGCAACTATTTCCTTCCATTGTTTTTGCTTTGCAGTGTGTCTTCCATCATTAGAAAGTCGTTTCCTTGAGAGTAGTAACCATATCTACTGCTGGATTCCTAACACCTCAAACAGCTCCTGGCGTAGAATGAGCGTTCCATAAACAGTCATTGAGGAATAAATAAATATGTTTGTATGTTCATTTCTTTTCCTTGTTTATATAAGCTTTGTTTCTTACTAGGTTGTAAGAAACTTGAGGCAGCAATACTGTCATACATTCTTTGCATGTCTCCTCCTGTCCTTGAAAAAAAAAAGGCTTGATTAGGCAAACGTTTTGACATGTCATATTCTTAATTAATAGTTAATTTTTTTCAAAAAAATTATTTACAAAACCTATATTTCCATTTCTAACTACAGTGATCAATTTTAAAGTGTTTATACCTTCAAAGGAATAAAGATAAGAGAAAGGGTGATACTTAGAAATGAGATATGTATGTGTGTCTTCCTATAAACCCCTGAAAGTCACTAGATAATTTTTTAAGAACGTGGAATGAAGTACCAGCTAAGCAAATGAAGCATTAAATTGTCAGAGGGTGTCCATTACTGAAGGAACACGCTGGCCATATGGATGAATTGACTGCATTAGTTTGGACATTTTATGATGGGCATGTATCAATTTATCATCTCCCAAGGTGAATGGCATTTGTTGGGCAAATTTCTGACACAATCATATTTATCACCTTGGTAGAAATTTGATGATGCTGCATAAGCTTGATATACGACAGGGAGTAAAGGAAAGAATATTCAGTGGAAAGGAATTTAATAGTCTGATAAGGAAGAAATTATAAGAGTCACTCATGCTGACAAAATTAAAATTGAATAATAATGTACTGAAACTTTGCCTAAACTATGCTTTAGCAAAAATATTTTGTGAAATATGAAAAATTATTGTTTGTTACAGGTGATTTTATAAGGAGTGGATTAAGTTACATTCAGGATACATTTGGAATATCTGGTTTGCTTTTAAGAATGTTTTCCTCCGGTTTCTAACTAGTTTTGTTCCACATAAAGGCATGTAGAAAAGCATACTGCTTTGGAGTAAAACTGGAGATTTATTTTGTTTGAAATATTTTTATTGGTTTTTCCAGAGAGAGGACAGAAGGACGCACAAAGAGAGAAACATCTATTGGCTACCACTTGCACATCCCTATGGTTGGATTGATACCACAACCCAGGCATGTGCTCTGACCAGGAATCAAACAGGCAACCTTTCAGCGCCTGGGGAGACACCCAAGCAACTGAGCCAGGCCAGCCAGGGCTGGGGATGTTTTGTTGTTGTTGTTTTTTAACTGTAAATCTAGACAATGTAGAGCCAGGAGAGGCAATTATCAGCTAACATGTCAAGTATGTTGGGAGGTACTTTACAGACAAGGTTTTGTCAAGAGAGAATAATCTCTTCATGAAATGCATGGGGAAGTCCTCTGGAGTGTGAATCAGGGCACCTGCTTCTTTCAGAAATGGGTTTTCTGATCTGTAATCTGAAAACTTAGTACATATCCACAAAGTTGGTATTCTTAGTTATGTTCTATCATTTTACGTTTCATGTATTCTTTTCTCAAGTAGTCCTTGTCCCAATGTACTTCAAGTTGTATAGGTAACTAGAGGCCCGGTGCACAAAATTCATGCACTGGAGGGGGGTCCTCAGCCCGGCCTGCACCCTCTTGCAGTCTGGGACCCCTCACTCCTTACCGCCCGCCTGCAGTGGAGGCGGGAGAGGCTCCTCCCACTGCCACTATGCTCACCAGCTGTGAGCCAGGCTTCTGGCTGATCAATGCTTCCCCTGTGGGAGCACACTGACCACCAGGGGGCAGTTCCTGTGTTGAGCAGCTCCTGTGCTGAGCATCTTGGTGGTCAGTGGGCATCATAGTGACAGGTGGTTCCACTATTTGGTAGATGTGCATATTAGGATTTTATTATATAGGATTTGTTATGAAACTTGTATGAACACCATTGAGTTTTACTTATTTTATTATTTCCATTATTGTAATTAGTGGATTTAAATAGACTGAAAACAAAGACCAAATAGAAACATAAAAAATACCAGGTGATGTTACCTACAAATTAAGACAGCTTTAATCCTATATAATAAATGCCTAATATGCTAAGTGTCAGACTTTTCGACCAGTCACTATGATGCACACTGACCACCAGGGGGCAGACACTCCGACCAGTAGATTAGCTTGCTTCTGGGGTCCAGCCAATTGGGACTGGGCAAGATGGGCTTGACACACCCTGGAGCCCTCCCGCGGACCCTCCCCAGCCCCAATCGTGCACCAGTGGGGTTCCCCATCTGGCCTACACCTTCTGGCATCCAGGACCCCGTGGGGGATGTCAGAGAGCCAGTTTCAGCCTAATCCCTGCAGACCTGGCTGAGGGACCCCACCGGTGCACAAATCTGTGCATCAGGCCTCTAATTTTATAATAATGAATAAGCAACAAATATTAAATAATAATTTATCTTAAAAAAAAAGCTGAAGGAAATATGCCATAAATGATCTTTTTCTGGAAAATATTCACTACTTTTAAAATTACATGGCAATTACAATGAAGGAATAAAAGAAACATCAGATCTTCACCGTGACTTTCAGGGCCACTCATCTCTGCCCAGCTGACACATGGGCACCCTCAATGGAACACTGCCCAGAGTCCTGTGGTCACTTTTGTTGGCTCTAAGCATGTTCACTGTAGGCATAACTGGTAAGATTGACTCCAATATTTATTTTAAATGTCCTTTGTGATTATACTTAGTGAATTGAAAGGTGCTTGGTGAAATTGCCTAGTGCAAAAGGATGACTTTATTTTCAAAAGAAAGTCTAATGTCATAGAAATAATGGGAAGACAAACCAGAAAGATCATTTTGAAGTGTCCACTTTTGCTTAAATCTAATTTGTGTAGATGATCGGTCAGTGAGAACAATAATTAAGAAAAAATATAGTTTGTGCTAAATTTGGTTCAAATTCAAAGTTACGACCTATTTTTTAATTGTCCAGATTGATAGAAGGAGTGAGTTACATTATATTTTAAATAATAGCTAAGATTATTATTTTCAACTACTTGAAAATAAAGTCATAGAGGACAGTAATTTTTTCCAAGGCTATTTAAGGAGAGTCATAGGAGATAGAATTTAAAATGTTTGTCATAAAATTTTATTTTATTTTTGCAGAGTGGACATATTTTTGTTCTCTTTTAATTACATGGATGCCAGTAAACCAGAGAACTTAAAAATGAAATGTGAACACTCTCATTTCAGATATCAATCTTTAACATTTTAGTGAATTATTAAAATTTTTATAGAAATGTGACTTTCAATTTCTTATATGAGACATGCCCTTTTCTATTTTCCAACAAACAGATTCCTACCTAGTTGCTGTCTTAAATGTTTGCCGTCAGCTCAATAACCTTTAAGGTAAACTCAGGAAGTCTCTATTCAGAACATCGGTTTATTATTCTTTTTAAATATAAATGTTTATTAATTTCAGAGAGGAATGGAGAGAGAGAGAGAAAGATAGACACATCAGTGATGAGAGAGAATTATTCATTAGCTGCCTCTTGCATATCCCATACTGGAGATCGAGCCTCCAACCCGGGCATGTGCCCTGACTGGGAATAGAACCATGACTTCCTGGTTCATAGGTCAATGCTCAACCACTGTGCAATGCCAGCCAAGCTATTTAGGTCAACACATTAATGGGCTTTCTCTCACCCCAGACAGGGCTTTCCCCAGAGAGTCCATCCTGGCATGACCTCACCGTGGACATTCTTTCTCTGTACATCAGGTCCCCGTGGCATGGGCTCTGTTATTTGTGTCTTCCTTTCTTTGGTGCCTGCCTGTCCCACTGACCAGTTAGCTCCACTAGCTCAGAGAACATATGCCTTTGGCTCACTATTTTATGTGCAGTAATTAGCATGGTCCTGAGCAGTTACTAGCAGGTTAATACATGGTTTGGGCAGTTTTGTTTGTTTACAGTTTTTGTGCATTAAAACATGTTGAACCAACATTCACTACAGTCTATCTGAAAGTGTTCATTAAGAACAGAAAGATGAAACACATTTCATCACGTTTCATAATGGGCGAGAGAATGTGTAAGCATATAAACAAGAAGACTGAGGAAAGAAAGCTGTCTTTTTGGAGAGTCTGATTAAATGCAGTCAGCCCTGCACATCTGAGGACTCCCAAAATGCCGGTGGAAAAGAGCACAGGTGCTTATTGAAAAATAGCTACTTACAAGGGAGCTCCCGCCATTCAACCCAGTGCTGTTCAAGCAAAGCCATTTCTCTACTGAAAGTTAGTGTTGGTGGTGGAGGATGACAAATCAGCCATCACAATAAGAGGCAAATATATCATGGGCTGGTTGTGAAGATTATGCTTAAAACAAAGTTCATTGCATTCAGAGGTTTTAGTTGAAACAAGAGAACATTTCAGTGTAAACACTTCCTCAGGGACACCTGGGACCATGTGATCCCCTCAGCCCTGAGGTGTGAAATGTGGGCCTATGTTTATTGGCTGCTTGTCTTTTTCATGTATGTAAGGGCCTTTAAATCACTCAATGGATAGGAAGAACCTGAAACATAAACATGCTAGAACGCTTTGGAATATTAATAAATGAAGAAAGCATCGTTCTTTATGACAAAGAACAGACAGAAAGCTTTCCTCCATTTTTATTCTTCAATTACATTAGAAAAGACCTTTCAGAATTATACAAATGATAATATCTGTGCATTAGCATTTTCAGAAAAAGGGAATTGACATCCAGAAAAAAAATTATGATATATAAGATTTAATTATATTAGTAAGTGGATGTGCTTTGGGATTTTAAAACCATAACTAACAACAAATGGTGTTTTCTTTTCTCCATCGGTACTGTCCTTCTGGTAATTAGACAATTAAAGCACAGCCGGTATTTTAGGCTCAGAGAATAGAAGTCAATGCACTGTTATAATTTATGTGCTTTTAACAGCATTTATTTGAACGCCTTGACAGAGGTAGCTAAACTTACACCTCTTATTTGAACTTGCACATCCCTCTCAGATATTGTTAATATCTTTAGTGGCTGCTAATTATTTACTGGACTGTTTCTTAACAACATTGTTTAAAAATTGTTCCTTGACTTCAGTATTTAAAATACAAATACCAATAAAATTTTTGGTTTTACTTTACAATTTTCAAATAAAATTTGACTTGATATTGCATTTTTCTCTCATCAGAAACACATTACAAAGAAATAGAAAATCTCTCTTGGAATATAATCTGACTCAATCCACAACTTGGATTAAAAGTATCTTTCATGTTCACAGTGATATGATCTCATTTAGAAAATTTGCAATGATGCTAAGTGTGGTCAGGGAATGAGAAGGGCAGCAGGAGCACAGAAGGGGTGTGTGTGACTGAGATAAATTTCACAGGTACCATTGGCAGTGTGACTGACTTACTAAATGTGTGAGGGAAATGAGAAGATCCCCACTTGAATACAAAATGTGTGAAGCCCTTACATTTTTTTAAGCTATGATTTCATGTTAATTTGGATTAATAATTTTCTAATATCAATTTAATTGTACTATGAAACACACCATGTAATAACTAGTAAATTATCTTATTTAATTTGCACCCTAAACTCAAATTTCTAAATGTTTTTAAGATATCCAAATTATGCCATTTATAAAATGAAAATTTTAATTTATGGAATTCTGATATGCATGCATTATTTGCCCATTATAAATTCAGAATCATTTGGAAATTAACAATGCAGTAAAAAAAAAAAAAATAAGCAGAATTTCCAAACTGGTAGGTAGACAGCAGATAGACCACTAAATGTATAATAAATCAACTTCATTTTTCCCAAATGTCTATAGAGATAGACAAGAAGAATGGTTATGTGAAAAAAGGTATAATTTGAAAAGTAATTATTCAGGTGAGTGATTAATGTTTTCATCTAATATAAACTTAAGGGTTTAACATTTAGATGGAAGGCAGTTTTTCATTACTATTTTTCATTGGCATATTAATGGCTCAGAGGAAAAATAATCTCTAGGAAATCCTGTGTGATTTATAAAATGTTATTTTTGCTAGACCAGGTAAATCATAGCCAATACAACTTGTAATACTTAAAAGTGATCTGAAATTTACATTTAGAATGTTTTGTTTCTTAGCAAACATTTCATTCCTGGATTTTTTTAACTACAATAAATTTATATGTGAACAGGTATGTGACTTAAATACTTCATATCCAAAATTAAGGGACAATGTTTGGAAGAGGGACTATCCAGAGCAAGGCACAGATGTATGCCTGAGTATTCACAGCTTATCAGTCATTGTGGCTTGAGAACAGTAAGAAAGGGAGGAAAGATGCAGGAGGAGGTCAGGATAGAGAAGAATCCCAAGGACAGATCAGGTAAGGCCTTAGAAGTCATGGCAATAAACTTGGATTTTATTGCAAAATTCCTTCTAAAATGGAAAGTCACTGGAGGGCACTGAGCAAAGGGGTAGTGCTATATTACATTCATGTAAAAAGGATTGTTCTGGTTTCTGAATTAAGAATACAATATAAGAAGACAAGTGTGGGAACCAGGGGACTTAGTGGAGGCTAGTGTAATAGTTTACATAGGGGTTGAAGGTATTATGGACCTAGATTATGTTGCTGGATGTGGAAAACTTTGGGATCTATTTTGAAGATTGAAGTCACAAAACTTTGATAGAATGGATATAGAGATGACATAAAGAGAAGTATCAAGGATAACTATAATTTAATGTGATTTATTGAGGTAAGAAATACTGAAGTCAGAGAAGCTCATTTGTTGGAGAAGATCAGGGGTTAGATTTTGAAAATCTTGAGATGTAAATTCATATAAGTAATCCAAATGTGCTGCCTAGTAGCTATTTAAATATTTCTGTATGAATTTAGGGGAAATAGGTTAGAAACTAAAAAATGAAAATTAAAAATGTAGGTGGTATTTAAAGCCATAGTCCTGGATAAAATCACCTAGGAGGTAAATATAGATGGAGACAGAAAATGCCCAAAAACTAATTCCTAGGGCATCAAAATTCAGAACCTGGTGAAAATTGGTTTTTGACAAAGATTCTGCCCTTGACCCACCTTTACTCAGGCTCTGAATCTATCTTTGGCCTGTTGAGCCCAGTCTTAGCAAGAATAATTTTTGGTTCCTTTTTTTATGGATCCATATGTTATTGAGAAACCTTAATGTCGCCTTTTAATAACTTTCCATTCACTGACCCCCTTACTCTGCTCTTTGGCTAGAAACCTTCAGCTGTCTTTGCTGTATTTAGAGTTGAGCATAGTCTTTCTTCTTTATTTCAATACCTCTATGGCTATAGTCTTGAATAAAGTCTTTCTTAACAGGTTTCAGAATGATTTTCTCTATATCATATCCAGCAAAATAAAATATAACATGGGACAATACACAAAGTTGAAGAAAAATTCAAGATATTGATACTCTGGAAAGTGATGCCCTGTAATCTAAATAGAGAAAGCACTTCAGAAAATAAGGCAGGATTGATTGGTGCTATTGGAGCAAGGTCATGACTGAGACCGATTGGGATGTGAAGTCATTGATGACCTTAAACAGGGCCTGACCTGAAAGAATGGGAATAAAATATTGTTTGGAATTAGTTCCAGAGGAAGTGACAAAAGATGAATTGGGGAGAGAAGACAAAGATTCGCCCTTCCATAATAGTTTTATCTAAAATTTCAGCAGACATAGCCTTACAGGGGAAGAGGAATGTGGGATACAGGAAATATTCTTCTTGTTTTAAGATAGAATATAGTATTACAAAGTATTGTACTTCTATATCTTTGGTAGCGATTCAGTAGGAACTAAATAAGTAATTATGACACAAATATGGAAGATGGTGTTAGAGTAAAATGTGTAAGTAGGAGAGAGGATATAAGATCTCGTGAACAAAAGAGAGGGAAGTAGTTGTTAGGCTTAGAGAAGAGCATGAAAAGCTCTTTTATTTTAATAGAAAGCAAGGTAGAGACATGTGTAAGGTTCGAGGCGCAAGAAACGGGAGTCAGAAACCAAGATACATTAAAGGGGAGGTTTATTCCTCAGTAACGAGCGAGATTCCTTACTAGAAACCAGGAAAACGGGGGTGGGAGGAGAAGAAGGAGGGACCCAACCAGACTGACCCCTGCAGACAGAAGGAAGAGACAGTAACACGTGAATGGGTAGAGAATCCTTTTAAGGGAAGGACAGGAAGGGGTTGGGTCCAGGGCGGAATGGGAAGGGGTGGGCCCCAGGGCACTCGGCGCGCGCTGATTGGTAGTTCAATGTCCCTGCGGCAGACGCCGGTAACATCATAACTCCACCCACCAGTTGGGGGGGAGGGAGGATCTCACATTTCAGGCTTTTTGTGGTATTATAAAAAAATTGAGAGTCCGGGCCAGGTCAGGGGCAGGGGCTGAAGGTCCGTTTTCCGTCGCTACTTCCTGCTGAGAGGGGGTGTCATTGGGGCGTCTACCCGGAGTCTCAAGGATTCTGATGCTAGGTTCTCTCCCACCTTCTGGTTGGTGAATGCCTGCATTCTGTTCTGCAGAAGACTAGTGAAACAGTGCATGAGAAAGGGGGTAAAGAGGAAAATTAAAGGAATAGGCACCAGTTGGCCTAATGATGGGAGGCTGGATGAGGAGTGCAGCAGCATAATTTCCCAAGGGACTGGTTGGTGAAGTCTGGAGAGTGATCCTGTTGATTCACTTGGGAGGTAAAGGCTGGTCCTGAGGCTGCCACGGCATCACTTGTCTGGTTTTGCTACTTTTCTGGGCCTGGAGCTGAAATACAACCTGGGAGGTAAGGTTCTTGAGGAGGAAATGAGTCCCCCAGCTGAAGGGCTGGTCCTCGGGAGTCTTGGCTGGCTAGTCCAGGCCTGGGCAGAAACCTGTCAGCGTGTTCCCGGAGCAGTTGCCTGAGTAAGGACAGGTAAAAGGGTGGGGCTCCTTGGTGTAGCCCGGATTCTGGTCAGGACCATGGGCAGAAGGTCTGACCAGGAGCTGCGGATTTCTAGAGAGAGTTTAGTTAGATGGTCTTTAAGGAGGCTGTTGATCCTCTCAATCTCACCCAATGATTGTGGGTGGTAGGGTATGTGCAGTTTCCAGGGGATGCCAAGAGAGGTGCTAACCTGCTGATCGACCCTTGATATAAAAGCTGGGCCATTGTCTGATTGTATGGAGGTGGGAAGGCCGAGCCTAGGGATTATGTGTGTTATTAGGGTCTCAATCACCACCTCAGCAGTTTCCTTGCAGGTGGGGAAGGCTTCTACCCATCCTGTCAGGGTGTCTACCATGGTAAGCAGATATTTGGTCTTCTTGTGGGGAGGCATATGGGTGAAGTCTACCTGCCAGTCCTGCCCTAGGAAGTGTCCCCTCATTTGATGGGTAGGAAAATTGGGGCGCATTCCTCCCTGGGGTGAAACAGCTGCACACGTGGAGCAGGAGGAGCAGGCACTCGTCGTGACTGCCTCTCTGAGTGTGGGCGAGGTGAAGAGGGATGAAGGCTGTCTCCAGGGTCCACTCGAGTGTTACTATCGCATAGGAGGCTTTCTGACGTCCCGGGGGGTCTAGGCACGAGTTTCCATCCACAAACAGAGTTAAGTCAGGATTGGAGAGAGGAAGATCTGAGAGTCCCGCACGAGGTTGAGTGAGGGCCTCGACAACCTTGGGGCAAAAGTGCATTGCCGCAGGTTGGGTGGAGGCAGGGGGAAGGAGTGTGGCCAGGTTCAAGGCTAGGGACTGAGTTAGGGAGATGTCAGGATTCTTGAGGAACAGGAGATGGAGTTCCTGCATGGGAGAGGGGGCAAGGAGAGATAAGGATCAGTGGGACAGAAGATCCTGTAGCTTATGGGTAGAGAAGATCTGTAAGGGTTGCTGGAGGCAGATCTTCTGGGCCTCCTCGATGAGAACAGCGGCTGCAGCCAGAGCCCAGAGGCAGAGCTGCCATCCCCGAACCATGGTATCAAAATGTCTGGATAGGTAGGCTACAGGGGTGAAACCTGGCCCTAGGGGCTGGGTGAGGACCCCCATAGCTACTCCCTGTCTTTCATCAATATATAGTTGGAAAGGCTTAGAGATGTCCAGGGCGGGGGGGGGGGGGGGGGGGGGGGGAGAGAGAGAGAGAGAGAGATGCCAGAAGGGTATCCCGGAGCTTAGGGAAAAAAAAAAAAACTGGCAAATGAGGGAGGGTGAGTAGAGGGGGTCTACTGGTGTTTCTTTAGTGGCCTGGTACAGTGGGTCTTTCTACAATTCTTGTCAACATTTAACTTTAGAACTTCTTTCTTTCTTTCAACATACCTTCCATTAAATATTTCTAAACATGTCTAGCAATTAATGTTACAATATTGTATGTTATTTAAAATATTTAGAAAAGGCAGGGGGAGGAGGGAACAGGCCTCTAGCTGCTTAAATTCAAAACTGCCACTTTTTTTATCTAAGTTTCTGATAAGCCTGTGCCAGCAAGAAAGTTGTTCTATAGGGAGGGTGGAGTGGGGGACAGGGCGGGATGATAAGGCACTGAGGCCAGAGCAGTTTTCAGAGCATTAAAAGGTGATTTGCTATCAATACCCATGACTGAGATCGTGGAAGGGAAGAGTGGCCCGGAAAAAGGAGGGCAGGACAGAGAAAGTAGCCCCTGTATCGACCAGAAAGGAGACCTGCTTACCCGCTACCTTGAGCATTACCCTGGGCTTGGTGAGGGTGATGGGGGTCGTCGAGTCCTGGTATCTCCAGTCTTCAGCCAGTTCCAGCATGGCCAGCAGTGGGTCATGACCTGGAAGGGCAGCCCCTCTATGCTGAGACGCAGAGGGCCGTCACTTTTCCAGGGGCAGTCACTTTTCCAGTGGCCATTTTAACTGCACGCCAGGCATGGCTTGGTTGGAGCCAGGGGCCAGGGCACTGCTTTGCCCAGTGGCCTTCATTTCCACATTTGAAGCATCTTCCAGGTGGTGTTCGTCCTCTCATTGCATCCCCACCACGCACAGTCCCCTTTGGACCATGCATGGCTGCCGTCGGCCTCAAGGCTGCTAACAAGGCTTGAGTTTGCAGATTCACCTTTTGTCAAAGGTGGGCTTACTCTGCCTGCTCCTCATGGGCATTAAAACCTTAAATGCCATGTCCACTGGATCTCAGATCTGGGTCTGAGAAGGCGTTAGGGGAGGGGGGTGGCGGAGCAGGAGGCAGGCCATGGGCCAGAGGAGAAAGAGCATGGTGGTGGGTGGCCACACCAGACTGGGCCTGTAGGGGTGGGACTTTGTGGTTCAAAATGTTGGCCCCCATGGCAGACCATGTGGTCAGAGAGGGGCGGGACTAGTCATTTCAAGATGGCAGAACAGCAGCCCACACGGCCAACATGGTGGGTGGCTGCCCACAATACACAAGGGAAGAGCAACCCAAAACAGAAATCTCACTTAGTTTTTTGGAGCGGCTGGTGGGATGGCGGGTCAGTGGCTCTATGCGGCAACCTGAGGCAGCGATGATGGCATCTGCAGCCGTAGTGGCAGTAGCCTTGGGGAAGGGGTGGCCAGGAAAGCGGCAGCCGTGGTGAAGAAGGAGGAGGAAGAGAGAGAACAGAAAGTGGGCAGCGGGAGCAAGAGGGGTGGAAATAAGAGAGCAGCTGGGTCCAAAGAGTCAGAGACAGAGGGGGTCAGAGACTGGCTGAGGACCAGTTTCAGGGGGTTCCTCGCGAGCTAGGAGAACCTGGGCTGTGGAACAGAAGGAGCAGAGGGAGGGATGGAAGAGCAGATAGAAAAAAAGCCTGTCCATATGGAACCTTGCGCCACTTCCCGGCTTTCCGGCAGAAATTACTGAGGTCATGTTAGTCCCACTTTCAGGGTCATCTGGACCCACTGAGGCCATGCCACGTTACAGAAGTAGCCAGATTGGTGAGGACACCCTAGAGGTGTCTTTGGTGAGTGCCCATTCCAATTCCTGGGGTCGGGTAGCGAAAGGTCAAGGACCAGCATCCCAATCCTTGAGCCAATGCTACGATGGGGAACCCAAGGGATAGTAGAGGATGTCTCCTCTACTTCCTGGGGTCCGGACAGAGGCCAAAAGGCCGGGGAACCGAGGGGGGGCAGGAACGTCTTCGCTGCCTCCCCAGGTTTGGAACCTCCCCTGGGGAGGCCTGGAGGGCTATGCCTGGAAGGCAATCTCTGACGCAGGCTGCGGTTTACGGACAGAGACGCTGGAAAAACCACCAGGAATTAGCACAGGTTGGGACTTACTGCCAACGTTGCCGAGCCAAGGGAAGAAGGCTGAGTGTCCTGAGCCACGAGGGGGGGGGGGGCACCCCAGACCGTGAAAGGTCAAACAGGGAGCATGCCCCCATCTGGGTTCAGCACCAGATGTAAGGTTCAAGGTGCAGGAAACGGCAGTCAGAAACCAAGATACATTAAAGGGGAGGTTTATTCCGCAGTAACGCGCGAGATTCCTTATGGAAGAGGTAGAAACCAGGAAAATGGGGGCGGGAGGAGAAGAAGGAGGGACCCAACCGGACTGCCTCCTGCAGACAGAAGGAAGAGACAGTAACAGGTGCGTGGGTGGAGAGTCCTTTTAAGGGAAGGAACAGGAAGGGGTGGGCCCCAGGGCACTCGGCGGGCGCTGATTGGTGGTTCAATGTCCAGGCAGCAGACACCGGTAACGTCATAACTCCGCCTACCAGTTGGGGGGAGGGAGGATCTCACAACGTGCAAATACATATGTATATATAGGGAGTTGTAGATGGGGTGTTGGGACAATGTATACAATTTTTATTTGGAATGCTTTCTCTTTTTCTAGAAAATAAAGAGAAAGGGTGTCAGGGTTGCTGAAGGAGGAATGCAGGAGGCCAAAAGGGGTCAAGATTTATAAATGTATTGTTGCATCTGCGAGCAGCAGGGGCGAGGCCAAAATGGCATCAGCAGTGCAAGTAGGAGTGGGATATTCCTGTCTCTTGTAAAGGTCAGTCAGAGTGACTGGTGGGACCAGGTGCAGGTGGGGCCAGGTATAGGCAGTCACTGGAAACTGAGGAAGGCAGTTCACTGGAAGCCAAAGGTCATTCTTCGTGAAACATACAATGAGAATAACAGGAACAATCACCAGGGGCAGCAAGAGCCCCCAGCAGGGCATAATGGAGTGTAAAAATGTGCCATCGTCAGGTGAGCAGAGGAAGGGCACAGTCGATGCTTGACAAGAGAAACTATGTAGGTTTCTCTACTTTGATGAGGGAAATTTAGTTGGATTTCAGGTAGCTCTAATGGTCTACCTCAGGGAGATGAATTTAAAGTAAGAACAGTTAACATACGTGTGTGTTTTTCTCCAATCAAATTTAGTTGTTCAGATCAAGATGAAGAGTAGCAGGGATATTGGGTAAAATACGAATCAGGGTTTTGCCAGTGAAACATGATGGAGGGACAAAGAACAAGGAAGCTGAGGACTCAGAAACATTCTAGATTTAACAGCTTAAATATGGAGATCTTCACATCTGTCAAATAATCTGAGAACCATTATCAGATCTTAAAAACTGAGAGGAATAATTGTATCAATTATTCACAAAGTACAACAAAATGAAGGGAGGTAAGAGTAAACATTTTAAAGTATCAATAATAAACGCCCATTCAAATTAAGAAAATGATAGTTGCCTAAGTCCTCAGAATCCAAGATTTTTAAGTCAATTACATAGGATCAAACTTCAGAATCTAAACTCAGATTCTGAAGGTGTTTGCTTATAAAATAAGAATCCTTTTTACATCTTGAGATTTGTATCCCCTAGCATGTGGGGCTGGATGCTCAGAAGCAGCAGATTGTGCTCTGGGGTGCTCATTAATTATTCATCATGACTAAAGATTCCCTGCCAGAAGGCTGTGCCTCTTCTTTGATCTTTTCACCTCTGCCAGGGTTAACCAGCAGTTTTTATTCTCTTGTCTTAGGGGGGAAAAAAGCTGTGCAGACTCTCTTCTCACTTATTTATGTCAAAAGAGAAAGGAGAATTGCTGCAGAGCTCTGAGGAATTACCTCAACTCTGAAGTTTTGGTAGTAACAACTAACAAATTTCTCTGTGAGATTAAACAGTACGGATTTTATGCTTCTTAACCTAATGTATTTGAACACATTAAACTTGATCACTTTTGGCCTCTAGAGATATATGATGCTTTCATAATGGTAGAAGGAAGAAAGTTTAGAGAGAAATGAAAAATGACTATATACCTATTAATAATTATTAAGTTAAATGTAAATGTGTAAATTTAGGACATAAATATTTGCCATTGAACTTGTAATGAATTGAATTGTGTCTTCTCCAAATTCATGTGTTGGGGTCCCAACCCCCAGTACCTCAGAATGTGATCTTGTTTGCTATTGGATCTTTACAGAGATATTCAGTTACAATGAGGTCACTGGGTGGGTCCCATTCCAATAGGGCTTGTGCACTTAGAAGGGACATTTTGGATACAGACATGCATAGAGGGGAGATATAAAAAGCCATAGGGAAGAAAAAACACAACATCTACAGGGCAAGGACGGAGGCCTGAAGCAGTCCCTTCCTTCACAGCCCTCAGAAGGAACCAGACCTGCTAACACCTGATCTTGGACTTCCAGCCTTCAGAACTGCAAGCCAAAAATTTCTGTTGTTGAAGTCACTCAGTTGAAAGTAATTTGTTATGGCAACCCTAGAAAACTAATACATGACTCACTTGATAATCTATTTAAAATATGTTTGCTAAAAAATATGTTTGCTTCCTACTTCATGCTAGATATAATGTGAGGTGTCTGTAAAGTCACATTCCATTTAGGAATAGTGGGTTTACCTAAATTGTTTGATGATGACTGTTGTCCCAGCCCCTCACTTTCATAAGATTTCGCTTCTGTTGATAAGAATTAGGATTCAATAATGAGAACATGTATTAAGTACTCCAGATAATCCTAATCCTCGGGTAAATTAGGGACATTGTACTGTACTAGAAGTTATAGCATTTATATAAAGTTACAAAAAATTCAGATGTGTGAAGAAAGAAGAAAGGGATGTTTTACATGAGAAATTTATAATTATTTCCAATATGTACACATTGTAATTACAATATATACAAATTGTAATTATTTCACTACTTTGGAGAGTATATGAAAGTATATATAAAAGATCTATCATATATGTGTATGTCCATATACCTATAGCTATATCTATTTATGTATCTACTAGATACTGTGTTTTACTCTAAATTTTACATTAAAGAAAAATGAATAGATATCAAAAACTTTATACTTTTAGCCTGGTTGGAGTGACTCAGTGGTTAAGCATTGACCTATGAACCAGGAAGTCATAGTTCAATTCCTGGCCCAGGTTGTGGGCTCAATCCCCAGTGTGAGGCATACAGGAGGCAGCCAATCGATGATTTCCTCTCATAATTGATGCTTTTTTTCTCTCTCTCATCCTCTCCCTTCCTCTCTGAAATCAATAAAAATATATTTTAAAAAACTTTTATAGTTTTAAATGTATATACATAGTACTGGAGACAGCACAGGTATCTAAAACAAAACTATTGAGAACTATGCAATACAAAATGACCTTATAGACATCTTATTAAAAGTGAACTAGGTTCTATTTTCATGAAGGAGTTGGGTTAGGCCAGTCATCTATATATATGAAAGCATAATATGCAAATCGACTAGACAGTGTAATAACTGGTCAGCTATGACGTGCACTGACCACCAGGGGGCAGATGCTCAATGCAGGATCTGCCCCCAGCCCACAGGTCCGATTGCCTGATAGGGGCCTGCCAGCCAACCTTTTAGTCCCTCCCTGCCGGCTGGCAGGGTCCGATTGCCCAATGGGGACCGGGAACCAGGAGTGGGTGGCAGTGGACACAAGTGGTGGCAGGGCCCCGATCGCTCTACCAGTCGCCCCACACACAGAGGGCGACCAGCGGCAGTGTGGGCGGGACCAGTAAGCAGGCGGGAATGGGCAACATCTTGGATCCTCCCCCCAGCCAGCAGGCTCCGATCTCCCAATGGGGAACCGGGAACCGGGGGTGGGTGGCGGCAGATGTGGGCAGGCTGCACCAGGGTCCTGGTCACTCCACCGGGCACCCCACACACAGAGGGCAACTGGCAGCAGCAGCGGCAGGGGGCGGGGCCAGCTGCCAGCAGCTGGGGAAGATCAGCCCTGATTGCAGGCCAGGCCTAGGAACCCTACTGCTGCATGAATTTCATGTGCTGGGCCTCTAGTCAATTAATAATAACAACTGGAGATTCCTTACTATGCTTTCCAAATACTGTTATATTTAAAGAGTTATTTACTTGCAAATTGAAACATAAACATATTTCACATGTTTAAGTATATTAGCTGATTTAGCAAGAATATGTGAAAGGCCCACTGTTAGGGATAGAATTTGGAATGTTAATATATAATTTAGAATTTGGAATGTTAATATATAATTTATATACATGATTATGTAGTTAATAACTGTCATGCATCTTTACAGGAAGATTAGTTGGTGAGTTATCAATGCTTTGACTACTCTCTCTATGAAAGTATGATTATATGATTACAAAACCATAAGAGTCTAATTTGCTAACTGGGCTTTTAGATATCACTTACCATAGTTCTGCATTTTCTGGCTGGTCAGAAGAACCAAAGATCTCTCTGTGAGATCTATAGTTACTTGAGAGTGTCCACTGTTGAGGTATTAAGTCTTAATTCATGGATGAAGTAAAGCCATTTCAATTTGAAGATTAATACTAATCAATATGTTGGAATCCTAGAACATCAGACTGAGGAATGTGAATTTCCTCCCAAAACATTGTAAACCACAATAAACAAATGAAAATAAAATTACTGAGGTTGTTCTGCAAAAAAAGAATAATAATTCCATGAATGTTTTTTACAAGTGAACCTGGTAGTCTTTCATGGACTAGATGGCAGGAATGGGGATACTAGTTACAAATGTGAGTTATATTTAGTCATTCTATTATTTATACATTATATTAGATATTATATGCATTTAAATATTATATCCATGTTTTCATTTTATTAAACCAATATTAACTGAGCAACTACTATGTGCCAGACATTGTTCTACACAATGATGATGTGGTGTAAACAGAGACCAGTCTCTGTTTACACCACATTTCTTGGGTAGGAGAGAAAGCAAATTCCTTAACCAAAAGTTGTAAAATAATGTCAGATAGGGGTGACTGACACAAATGTGAAGCATGGTGATAGAGGAAATGGGATGGGTACTCTTCTATGGCTTCATCATGAAGCTGTTCATAAGAAGTAACACTTGAGCAGAGATGTGAATGAGCCATGGGACACCATCTCCTCAAGAGATGCTCAGACTGCGGGTTTCCAGGCAGAACCTTCCTTCACATGCCGGGCAGCTGGTACAAGACGAGCTCTGCATACCATCCCTCATATTTAAATGCTGCTAGATATTGCCAACTAGTCTCTTGAAATCTTTCAGCAATTTAAGTGATTGCCAAAAAATTGTGAACAGTCTAACTTCTTACACTCTTAATATTACTGGATATTATGGAACTTCTTAAAGGTCTCTCCCATCAGTGGAAAGTTAATGTTCCATAATTTTATAGCATTTATTAAATGATGAGTGATTTTTATATGGATTTATTAAATTGATTGAGGTGACATTGATCAACAAGAACATGTAGTTTTCAGGTGTGGGTTTCTATGTTGCAAGATCTGTATATTTTTTAGCTGCACTTTAACAATTTGAATGGAGACTCTTAACTAAGTAAGATTACGCCACAGATTTTGTTTTTATTCACTTGGGCCCGTTCAAGAGAAACAATTTCTTTTTCTAGAGTTCCCAATGTTTTTCTTAGAATTTTGGTATTTTAAACTAGATATTTACAATTGCAATTTGTTTCTACTTATACCTATTCCCTGTATTTGCTTTACCTGATTTGCCATATATTTATTTATTAATTCATACTTTTTGTCTTATTTTATCTATGTATTATTTAATTCTTTTAAATTCATTATTTTGTGTTATTTTTATTTTTCTAATGTGCTATATAGAAATATTATTTTCTCCTCTCCATGTTGCAATTTTAAAACACAGTGTGTATTTTTTATTATTATCATGGTCATATGCATCTTTTCACTATTGGAAATATATGAACATATCAACTGAGAAATCCTTAATCTTCATACTCCTTAACTGGTCTTGACTCTCACAATAATTCAATTTTTTGCATGATATATGATTGAACTTTTCATTTATTCATTGATTAAAGAAAGCATAGCCATACATCTTAATGTTGAAATATATTCAATTTCTATTGCTTGTATAATACTGTATATGATATATAATGATTACAATATTAATTTTTGTATTAAATAAGAATAAAATATTAAATGTAATTTTTATAATAAATTTTATTGTATACATCAACCAAACACAAAAAATAAAATAAAAGATGGGTAAATACAAAAATTTTCTTCATGCACTAATATGATAAGGTGTATTTTTACTATGAAAAACTAAAACATGAATGCTAGGTAATTAATTTTTCAATTACGAAGGAGTACATGTTGTACAGAGGAAGTCCTAGACAGATACCTGAAACCACTGGACACTCATTCCCTTGCTGAGAGTATAGTTTAACCTCTTACCACGATTATAGCAATAAAGTTAATGATCTCATTATACTCACACCAACATTTACAGTACTATTAAATGGATATACTTATTCAAGGTGCATGAAAGGGAGCAGGTTTTAATAGATTAAAAAAATGATGTTTTCTGTCATTTAGATTTTTAAATTTGTAATGAACAGGAAGCATGATTAACTATAATGGAAATAGATTAAAAAGAACAATTGAATGGAAACATTTTTGAGCCTCTTATATTAATTTGAGTGTATAAAGTATTATTGAAATATAATTGTAAACTGAAATGTATAATTAAAATATCTAAAAGGATACGTTATATATTAAATTTGAAAAGGATAATGTCAAGTTTGTGGTGCTACCTTTTCATAACAGCAATTGTGCAAGAATTAAATCCCCAAGCCTGGCCAGCATAGCTCAGTGGTTGAGCATCGATCTATGAACCAGGAGGTCATGGTTGAATTCCTGGTCATGGCATATGCCTGGGTTGTGGACTCGATCCCAGATCATGCAGGAGATAGCCAATCAGTGATTCTCTCTCATCATTAATGTTTCTCTCTCTCTCTCTCTCTCCCCCTCCCCCACCTCTTCCTGTCTGAAATAAATAAAAATATATTTTCTTAAAATATAAATTTCCAAAAGTTGGCCTGTCATCTCAAATCTATTATACATCAAATCGGTATTTTTTCCTCTACTAAAGAGCTCATACTTGGCAAGGTGTTATAGGTTGAACTGTGTTTGCACAAAGGATATATTCACAGCTAACCCCCAGTAGCTGTGAATGTGGCCTTCGTCGGAATAGTTTTTTTGCAGATGTAATCAAATTAAGATGAAGTCTTTAGAGTCAGTTCTAATCCAACATGACTGGTGTTTTTATAAGAAGAGAAGATAGAGGCACAGAAGAAAAAGGCAGCATGTGAGACAATGGAGGCAGAAATTAGAGCAATGCATTTGCAAGCAAAGTAACTCCAAGAGTTGCTAGCAAACCAACAGGAGCTAAGAGGGAGGGAATGATTCTCTCCTGAAGATTTCCAGGAAACATGGCCTTGCTGACACCTTGAATTCAGACTTCTGACTTTTAGAATAAAACATTTTTGTTGTTCTTAGCCACCCAGATTGTGGTGTTTGTCATGGCAGCCCTAGGAAGCTATAAAGGCATAGAGCATTAGGAATATATCCCCTGGCAATTATAGGGACACTTGTTTGGCAAAGGTAAATACCTTGGCTTTGGAAGAATTCCACTCATGCTCAAATTTACAGAATCTCCGGGGTCTCTGAAAGCTTACATGTCAGGGGAAGGTCTCAGAATTTTCAGGAGATAATTTAATTCTGGTTTTCTTTTATTTTAGAAAGAATAGCTTCTATTGCACAACCACAAAAATTTTAAAGTCATAAATAATTCAGTTCAGATCAACCAGGTTGAACTCACAAGCTTATTCAAAACTGTTGTGCACCCTCCTGATCTACTTTCCTATGATTACCACACCTGTCTTTTACCTTGACGTTCCTGCAAATGTCAACCAAGCAGAGATCCTGTACTCTTAGGTGACATATATCTGAAGTTGGAGACAATATGTCAGGATTTTGCATAAATTATGTCAAAATTGAAACTTGCATGAGCTAATTCATTTATATCATGAATATAATTTGGATGAGGTTTAACTTTCATAGGTTTTAAAGTCTTCTACAGGAATGCTCTTTCTACTCAAAAACTTTTGGAGCTAGAAGGAGAGGTCATAGATGTACTAACAAATCTATTTTATAGGGTAACTCTTACCTGTTCAGTTCTGTGCTATTTAATTTAAGAATACATATTACATAGTATAACATGACTCTCATTTTTGAAAAGCTCAAAATTAGCAGGCCAGATAAAGCTAATAAATATGTGTAGAGTATGCTAAGAGTCTCAATATAAGATATTCACAGGACCTGCAAAAAGCTCACTTGAAATCTTGGATCTGTAAGGAATGGTATGCAAGAGTCAGTTCATACTGTCTTAGGAGAGGTGATTCTTAAATTCTTAGGAATTGTGCAAAGTGGATGTTAAACACAGCCATTGTTAAAATTAATTATAATTTAATAATCTGTGAGTATTTATTAGTTGATGCAAACATTTTTTTCTAATTACTTTAGTGCATTTTGTTATTATCTGTTTTCCAGTTTGTTTTTATCTATTACATCTATGGCAGAAATCTATAATAATAAAAGCATAATATGCTAATTAGGTTGGACAGCCGAATGACCTCCTGAACATCATTCCAGAATCTTTCCTGATGAAGCTGCAGTGGGGGTGGGCTGAGGCAGAGGGGTTAGGGGCGATCAGGCAGGCAGGCGAGTTGTTAGGGGTGATCAGGCAGGCAGAGGGGCTAGTGGTGATCAGGCAGGCAGGCAAGTGGTTAGGGGCAATGAGGTAGGCAGGCAGAGTGGTTAGGGGCGATCAGGCAGGCAGGCAGGCGAGCAGTTAAGAGCCAGTGGTCCCTGATTGCAAGAGGGTACAGGCTGGGCTAAAGGGCTCACCCCCTCCCCCATGCACGGATTTCATGAACAGGGCCTCTAGTATTATATAATGAGGTGCTACTATATAGCTCTTGCCAACTCTATACTCTGTTCAGTAATGTCAGGTTGGTAACTTGAATTCAACCATGCTGGGAGTTTCAGATCAGAAACTGGCAAATGTTACTAATTAGTTTTGTCCCTCCCAACCCCCCACTGAATTAGTACTTACGTGATATTTTACAATGATTTATGAAAAAACTACTGTTCTTTAAGGCTGAAGGCATCTTTCATCTGAAAATGCAAATTGAGCTAGAATCTTAATGAAGCTCCTTAATTTCTAATGACTAAAATAAAAGCAAATTCAGATTTCCCTTTCCCACCATCTCCATGGATTGCAAGTTTTAATGAGAGAGCAGAAGAATTCAGATAATAAATTATATGTTACCAAATATATATATTTGTCATTGAATATACATTTAAGGATTTCTAAAAAGTGATTTTTTTTATTTTTAACTTTTGCTTATTTTAGTAAATAAAATATTTACTAAAATATATGTGACATATTCAAAATGTCACATATTTGGGGCAATGTATTAATTTTTAAATACCAAATGTTCATGGATTAATGAAAACTACAATAACAATACCAAATATTTTACCTTCTTTCAAAATGGTCATATGTAGATCTATAGTGGTAAGCAGGTTTTCCAAGATTGGTAAATCAATCTTTGTTAGTCAGGGCAGGATTAATTTTTATTTAAATATGATGAAAAACATTTATAGTTTTGAGACAGAGAAATTACATCATATAATTTATATTTTGAAGAATTATTTGATCAGCTGAATAATACAGGGAAGAATGGAGGCAGGATGCCAAGTTAAGAAACAATTGCAGTAGTTCAAGATTATAGTAATACTAAGAAAGAGGGAGCAGTAGACAGGGTGAAAATATGGTTTTAAATTAGAGTTGGAAAAATATGCTAAATTGATATTGAAAGGGTTAGCTAGCTAGTTTAATTAGGCAGGTTTAGAAAGTTTTAGTCTATAGAAGAGGAATGCATAATGGAGACTTGAAGACGCCAGGGTCTTTATCTTACTTGTATGGAGGATAGAGAAATGGAATAGGCAAATAGAAATATATCTGGCCCATGCAATTAAAGACAGCCATAAACCAAAAGGCATCTCGGGCCTGAGCCACTACAGTGACCATAAGTTAGGCCAAAATAGCCCTGACCTGAGTAGCTGGGAGGGCCATAAGGTAAGGCTTTCTCTGCCAACACAACTAGGAGAGCTCTAAGATGAACCAACAGTGACTCCAACCAACACAATAAGGGGGAGAAAAAGTGAGGGACCTCACGTGGGCTTTGAGCTTTGAGCTTTGAAAACTAACTCTATGCAGCACAATTACCAATGAGAAGGGGTTGAGTTCAGACAAAGAACTGCAGCCTATTTAATGCCTCAAGACAAAGAGAGCAGTGGTCACCCTTCTCAGGGGCCCCTCTGTCCGTCCAGGAGGGCCAGAGTCTCAGGCTTAGGATTTAGAATTACGTTTTAGAGGTGGTGTCTGTTTGCAGTAAAGTTTCTGTACTTTTCATCTAGCACCTTTTGTCCGTGCCTCATTCTTCAAAACCATCGAGACAAGAACCCGGAATTCAGGGTGTTCCAGTTCAATTTTTGCGTTTCACTATGAATAGAAAAGAGGAATAAATAAATAAATAAATAAGTAAATAAATAAATTTATATCTTTGTCATGAGCAAGGGTGTTCTTACTGAGAAAAGACCTTGAATGAACAGGCTTTAAAAAGTAGACCCACATGTGCCTTTTACCCACAGTAATTTTTAGCTTTTACATGCTAATTTAAATATACATCTAATACCTGAAGTATGGTAAGAACATGTCACAAACTTGGAAGGACACTTTGATTTGGAAATAAAAAAATAATGCAGGTTATGTTATACAGTTGTTATTCACTGATTTCAATTAACTTTGAAAGAAGCTATTATAATTTCTGAGAAATGTCATAGAAATGATAATTGTGAAATATCTGCAACCTTTTTTTCTATAATTAAAGAGAAAATTGCTAAGGATGTTTGGTACGGTTTACTTTCAAGGATAATTTTACTGTTTTATAGTCAGGCAGTTTTGTTGCTGTTAAAAATTTTTGAGGGAAGGTAGGGGTGGGGGGCTGAGGGGAGAAATAAACCATGGAATTTATATGCATATATACATAGCCCATGGACACAGACAATAGTGTGATGAAGGCTTCGGAGGGGCAGGTGCAGGGAAGAGGGGATCAATGGGGAAAATTTTTGAAAATGAACTGTATGTTAATAAACACAGACTTTGTAATAAAAAAAAAAAGACATGAAAACACTAAGATTTTAAAAAGGAGAGGTTGTCAGAAAAATAAAACCAGTACTGTTCATATCAATGAACAAAAGGAATGCGGTAGTGACCTCATGTGTCACTGATTTCTCTCCATGCTGACATTGCCAATATTTTTTATTTTGCGGAAGTAGTTTATATTCCATATTGCCTATTACTTTTTGAAATAAGTGTGTCCGTATAACTGATATAAAACAAGTTCTCATTTTGTTTGCCATCCTGGAATGTTCCTTCATTAATGAGGTTAACGTAGTGTTGAGTTCCAAGTTAATTATAATCAGTTTCCAAATTGTCTCATTTAAGTATAATACATTTCATTTTCAAAGTTAATTTCTGATTTTTTTAAATTTTTTTATTTCAAAGTAGACACTGGAGTTGGTCAGACACTCTGTAGGATTTTACATTAGGAGTCTGTAGACATATAAGAAACTATTATTTTTTGAAATATACTTGTTATCCAAGTGAAATTGATATGACACCCCCACTCTTATAGCTCAGCTTATCTGAAGCAAAGACTTTGAACCCACCCAAGATCTGCATGCACCTTTTATCAAGGGAGTTAATGGAGTGAGGAATGAAATGACAAAAGCCTTTTGTGCTTTCTGTAAACAGGCATATTCATATCACATTCAAAACAAGGAGCTTCAGGTTTCCTTCACTTGTATGTAAAAGGGATACATAAATCTGCTCAAAGATCACTGAAAACTCTTGTTCATTCTGCAAATACCAAATGTTTATATCACACATTATATTGGATTTTAGTATAAAATAGCAACAGTGAAATGTTAATCCCATGACAGCTGAATAAAAATGAATAAAACAATGGATGTATTCAAGGCATTATACATATGGTCACCTGGAAACATTTTTCTTTTTCTCTCTCTTTCATGGTTCTCTTTTAAGTTTTACTTTTCATTTTATGCTTTTTGTTTCTTTTTTGGGATACGAAGACATTTGAGGTGAATGTGAATTCTTGTGGTGAAAGTAACACAATGGTACTTTGTAGTCCATTGAGGTTTACTAAAAAAATGATCTTCATCAGACATTTATAAATACACTAGAGGCCCGGTGCAGGAAATGCTAATTTCCTGAACAGGTAGGGTCCCTACACCTGGCCAGTGATCAGGGACAATTGGAGCCTTCTGGCTGCTGGTCTGGGGCTCCCTTCCCTGGCTGCTGTCTGCTGGCTGCCAGCCGGGGCCTTCCTTTGTTCAGTGCTGCCCCTGATGGTCAGCACACATCATAGTGAGCGATTGAACTCCCAGTCATCAGGTCAAACGCCCCAGGGGACACTTCGCATATTAGGCTTTTATATATATACTAGATGCCCAGTGCACAAAATTCGTGCATGGGGAGTGAGTCCCTCAACCCACCCTGCACCCTCTCCAATCTGGGACCCCTCGAGGGTTGTCCGACTGCCCTTTTAGGCCTGATTCCTACTGGGCAGTCGGACATCCCTCTCACAATCCAGGACTGCTGGTGCCCAACTGCTCACCTACCTGCCATCCTGAGTGCCCCTAACTGCTTCTGCCTGCCAGACTGATCACCCCATAACCACTCCCCTGCCAGTCTGATTGATGCCTTGCTGCTCCCCTGCCGGCCTGTTTGCCCCTAACTGCCCTCCCTGCAGGCCTGGTCCCCCCAACTGCTCTCCCCTGCAAGCCTGGGTTCCCCCAACGGCCCTTCCCTACAGGCCCAGTCACCCCCAACTTCCCTCCTCTGCCAACCTTGTCAACCCTAACTGCCCTCCCCTGCTGGCCTGATCACCCACAAATGCCCTCCCTTGCAGGCCTGGTCCCTCCCAACTGCTCTTCCCTGCTAGCCATCATGTGGTGGCCATCTGTGTCCACCTGGGGGCAGCCATCTTGTGTGTTGGAGTGATGGTCAATTTGCATATTATTCTTTTATTAGATAGGATTAGATAGGATAGAGCCACGGTTTGCCACTTTGTTGACTAACAAGTTTGCCAACCACTGTGTAAGTCATTACCCTTACCCAGAAGTTTTGACTTCAGGTTAAAGACATTAGTACATTATTAAAATGTTTCTTAAGTGTTTTTCCCTAAGGCAGTGGTTGGCAAACTCATTAGTCAACAGAGCAGCAAATCCATGACTCGCCAACCGCATGTGGCTCCCAAGCTGCAGTTTGCTGACCACTGGGATAGAGGCCTGATGCACAGGTGGGAGCTGGCTGGTTTGCCCTGAAGGGTGTCCCAGATTAGGGTGGGGGTTCCCTTGTGGCATGGGGCGGCCTGCGTGAGGGCCCTGTGGTGGTTTGCAGGCTGGCTATGTTCCCGGCGACCCAAGTGGATGCCCTGGTATCTGGGATTTATTTATCTTCTATAACTGAAATTTTGTAGCCTTGAGCGGAGTCAAGCCTCCTGCTCGCTGCTTGGCCACAGCCATTTTTGTTGGGATTTATTTATCTTTTATAATTGAAACTTTGTAGCCTTAAGCGAAGGCCAAGGCAGGCCAGGGCAGGTAGAATGTTTGGCTTCCTCCATTGCTGGGGAAACCCCAGCCTCCTGCTCTCTCTGTGGCCATAGCCATCTTGGTTGGGTTAATCTGTGTACACACTCCTGATTGGCAGGTGGTTGTGGCTTGTGGGTGTAGTGAAGGTATGGTCAATTTGCATATTACTCTTTTATGAGATAGGACTAGAGACCTGTTGCACAAAGATTTGTGCAATAGGCCTTCCTTTCCCTGGCTGCCGGCACCAGTTTTCCCTCGGCACCCAGGACTCAGGCCTTTGATCCAGCTGCAGCAGAGAAGCCAGGCCTCGAGGCTTCTCCACTCCATCTGCAGCAGAGAAGCCTAGTCTCAGCATTCTTCAGTCTTCAGTTGTCTTTAGTCTTCAGTCTTCAATCTTCGCTCTGTGCCTGTGTATGCAAATTAACTTTCCATCTTTGTTGGGTTAATTTGCATACACACTCCTGATGGGCTGGTGGGCATTGTGGAGGTACAGTCAATTTCCATGTTTCTCTTTTATTAGTGTAGATAGATAGATAGATGATAGATAGATAGATAGATAGATAGATAGATAGATAGATAGATAGATTATTTCAGGTGCTGTTTCCCAGTAGCAAGAGATCCCAAATTATTACAACATATAATTTACATAAAAATAAATGTCCTGAAAAAGTGTAGGAAATATATACTCTTTGGAAATTATAAAAGTGAATTAGTGAGAGAGTTGGGTATTCAGAGTGAAAAAATGTGTAAGTGATTTAGTTAATTGTAGACCCACCACCTAGGGAGAGCAGCTTTGATGTGTCTGCATGGAGAACTGACCTGAGTCTCTTGAACTTCAAGGACATAACAACTATGTCAGACATATTCCAGAGACTTAGAGGTAAGGCCTGGTAATTGTTCCAGAGGTTGCTTGAGTGGATGTGCCTGCATGTCCAGCATTTCTCAGAACAGAGGATGGTGGATGTTTTCCAAGGACCCTTGAAGAAAAGACACCATGCTTCATTTGAGGAAAGCTCAGAGACATCAGTTAAAAGAACCTCGGAGCATACCCTGAAGTGCTAAGAGACTTAAAACTTACTTTTATGTAAACAACAGATTAGTCTATGGGACATAAGCACAGGTAAGATATCCAGGTGATGTCAGAGTGGAGGGGGCACTCAGAAGAATTGATACAGTACCACCTGAGCGGAAAGGCAAGCTTCAGAGAGCATTCATGCCCACACGGTAGCAATGCTAAACCCCCAGGAAGTGCCAATATAGAGCTTTTTAAGATTGGAGTTCAAGCTCACTCTTAACCCTCAGTCATTTGTTTAAGAATTTTTGTGTTTTGTAGGATTCATGTCTATTCATGTTTCCAAACAAAGTGCAATATTCTCAAGAGAGAGTTCTAAGACAGTTCTTTGTGTTTCCTATACATTGGTTGTATTCTATGTTACATCTAAAGAACTTAAAAAAGTATTTGTGGCATGTGTATGAAATATTTTTCTTGTTTCAGCAAATTTACATTTTTTACATTAAAAATTATTTTGCTAATTCACCTGTCTTTTTACAGAGGTTGTAGTGTCTCTGATTAATATACCTTCTTAAAAAGCAGTATTTTATTATTTTAGATAATATTACTTCCAAATATTTTTTTAAAAATAGTCAACTCATTTTGAGAATATAATATACTCATTATATGGCTACTAAAATACATAAGAAATTGTATCTGTTGGTTTATAAAAGAAAAAAAAATTCTGTGATATCTTGGGAACTGGAAATATATTAGCAACAGGAGTCACTTAAAAAAAAGAAAATTGTGTTTTTATTTTTTACATTCTCACAGAAGTGTTATTATAGTCTCTAGACTTCAGGTAATATATTATTTTTCTGCTTATGACAGATGATGTATAGGCAAATAATATAGAACACATTTCTTAATTGTGTTTTTCTTCCCTTAGTTTTTTTTTGTGTCAAGAGGAATAGTTGATAATATTCAGAATAGTTTATTTAATTCATAGTTACATAAATTGTTATCTAAATACTCCTCAAGTGAAAAATTTTTTCAATAGTACATTTCTGTTTATAAGTCTCAAAATACAATACTCTGCTAAGCAACTGAAGTAAGTGGGGCTTATGAGAAATGTAGGTTATTCCCATTCCACCCAAGTCATTTTTATCACCTGGACAATTAAAGACAAGGAAACGTATTTGGTGAAATTTTACACGAAAAAAATGTTAAAATCTGTATGGCAGCATTGGCAACTTTGATAGGTCGTTTCGTCTTTAGGAACCAAGAGGATGGCAGGTTGTTTTTTTTCATATCATTCAGTCCCATTAAGGTGGATATAGTTTTATAAATATGATAAATATTTAGCATAAATCAGCTTAATTACACAACTACTAGAAGCCTGGTGCACGAATTCGTGCTCGGATGGGGTCTGGCTGCCCGCCCCCCCACCATGGGAGACGATCGGTTGGGCTGGCAGGGGGGAGGGGACTTGGGGGTGGGCCGGCCCCACCCCCAATCAGGGTGGGGCGGGCTGATCATGGGCGGGGCTTGCTGGAGGGAGGGCCCGCAGGAGGTTGACTGGCTGCAGTGCGCATCCTAAGGACAGGTCGTTAGGTTGTTCTGGTTGTTCCAGCATTCCAGTCACTTAGCTTTTATATATATAGATAAACTAGAACAAACTGTGTCACTGAAGTATTTTTTTTCTATGAACACTAATGTTTTTGCCCCATGGAAGCAGTGAAGGAGAAATAAAATATATGGCAATAATATTCTAAGTGTAAGTGTGTGTGTGTGTGTGTGTGTGTGTGTGTAATTTTAAACTCCTCAGTTTATAGTTAATGTCCGTTTAACTTGTATTAGTCAGTCAGGTTGTATTTATTTTCTAAGAACCAGTGATGGAATAAATAGAACTTTTTTTTACTCAAATATATTTGTATCACTGATGGTGGCAATTTGAGATTTAGTATTTTGGTCCAATGTTATGGAAATTCAATGGATTAATAAAGCTGCAAGACTTCCTTGAAAGTCTTATATTCACAATATGTCACTTATTTGACACCTGTCATCTGACACTCCTTAGGTATTAGCACACACATAATTGGTATGCTACTTTTTATTTTTATGATAGATTTAGGAGTTAACGAGTCACTCAGTCTCATTATATATATATGACACCCTAGGCCTTGGACTTAATTAGTTATTAATTGCAAAAGTTGCCTTGAACCTTCTCCACAAGATGATTCATAAGTATATGACCTAGTGAAATGTTAGTATTAGCGTGTTAGCCTAAATAGAATGTCTGTGAGTGAGAAGCAAATCATAGGAAAAATCATTTGAAATTAAGTTACTATCTTTAGCTAGACTTCTGTTTTAAATGAAAAGGTTGCATCTGTAGATATGCATAGATGTTATCTAACATAAAACTTGTCCATTAAATCTGCTTTTGAGGGCATAAACATTACTTCATCAAAGGGAAGGAATCCAGATGAATGATGTTCAGCCTAACAGAACATGAATTAAAGTTGGCCTACCCAGTGCCAATGTCAAACTGCACATTAAAAAGAAAACACATCCCAGCTAACTTAAAAATGATTAGACTGACCTAGCTGGTTTGACCTAGCTGATAGAGCTGTGGCCTGAGGAATGAAGGGACCCGGGCTCGATTCCAGTGAAGGGCACATGCCTGGGTTGCAAACTCGATCCCCAGTAGGGGCATGCAAGAGGCCTCTGAACAATGATTCTCATAATTGATGTTTCTCTCTGTTTCTCTCCCTCTCTCTCTCTCTCCCTTCCTCTCTGAAATCAATAAAAACATATTTTTTTTAAAAACGGTTAGACTAACCATTGAGTTAAATTATATCTACCCAAGTTTGGCAACAGGAGTGCTCTTTAACCCTTTGATAGGGTTTCTCTTAGATAGCTGATTTCTCTTAGATTCTCAGCCACTTCCAGTCAGTCGAACACAATCTATGATTTGATTAGACTCCAGGCTCCTTCTTCACTCTCAAGGCTCCTGATTTTCTGTGATTCACCCTCACAACCTCTTTCCCCAGTGATGGTGACCAATGGAGTATAGCCTTCTACTGAATCCTGCGATTATACACAAGCAATTGCACAGCAATATGAACTGAATGACGAGCAGGAAGATCACAGAAAGTATCTTCTGTCACAATGAGAGATAATATAGGTCACTGAGATCTCAGCCAGATTTGTGCCTCATAGCATTAAAATTTCCCAATAAAAATGTGACCATTTAAGAGGAAAAGACAGCACATAACTAAAAGTTTCCAAAATGTGTAAGAAGAGTCAGCAAGACCGATGCTAAAAGGAAGTAATAGAATAGATTATTTCTCTTCCTTTCTTTCATATACCAGAGTTGTTTTCTCCACTGACACAGACTTTCATAATTTAATGAATAAAGACAATATAATCATGAAAAATATACTATGAGATAAATTAAATAGCATTTTATACATAGCCATTCAATCTGTCACTTAGTATTGTATTTTTTAAAAATCTCCTGTTTTTCATACTTCTTGTGAGAAAGGATCTCTTGTATTTTAGCCATAAACTAAACATTTAACATTTTTATCACTAACCAAAGGCATAAATAAATATATTTCTATGTCCAGGACTACAGTCAAATTCATTACATGCTAACTAAAAATCCAAACACACTCTTTATAGCTGTTCCATTCTCAAGAAAAATATGCACAATGAAATAGTAGTACTACTTAGTTATTGAAATCAATAATACATCATTCATTTTTGGTGTTTAAGTTGCTTTTCTTTACTATAATTATTTTGCTATAAGAATATTTAATAACCAAAATTGTATTTGAAATTGTGGAAAACACACATAATTTCTTGAGTTTGACGTCATAGTTAGAAAGGCAGAAGAAAATTATCATGATCCTCTGTAAATACAGAGAAAAAATGAAAAGGTGACAGCTAAGTGACCAACTTTTGAAGGTATATCTGGACCATATCCCCCCCACCCCCCCGCAAACAAGCCTGTGTTTGAATACTAATTATTAATTAATTGCCTTAATTTTGAACATATCAAAATTTAGAAAGGCCGATTTTCAGAGTAATAATTATATGAAACATTTTTTTCACAATTAATTTTCCCAATAATATAAAACGTTTAAGCTTTTAGTGTTGTTTTGTTGTGGAATTATGAGTTAAACCAAGATAAATAATAAATCATCTTTTATCATAGTAACCATGATTTTATTTACTAGGCAGACAAGTTGAGTTTCTTAGAACCTTAAATTAGGCAGTAGCTATCATCACTTAAACTAATCTATTGATCATATTCCAGAGGTATTAAGTGAACTGAAATTGAGAAAACATTATAAAATGATTTGTTTTCATTAAAGCAGTGATAAGCATTCATGTTTTCATGTTAATATCTGGAATTATATTTATATTCCTTTACATTCTTTCTTCATCATTCTGAGTTATAATGGATTATTTTAGCTCCTGGAGCTTATAGAAGGAACACAATTCTGGTGACACCTTGATTTTAGTCCACTAAAACTGATTTTGGAATTCTGGCTTGCATACTCTAAGATAATAAACTTGATTGTTTTACATGCTGTTGGTGATAGTTTATTACAGTAACAATGGAAAACTGAGACAACTTTATAAACTAGAATTGACTAGGATAATGGAAGAGGTTCAAAAGCATAACAATGTCCAGTTTTAAAGGGACAATGGTTGTCATTATTAATTGTGGATAATATATTTTCCAGCATCCTGCATTAACAGTCAGTATGTTTGGATTAAATATATATTACCTTGCATGTTAAATCAGACTTTGAGTTTCTCATTTACTATATAGCCCAAGGAATAATGGCGTTCCTCTTGTATATGAAGCTTTTTCTACCTATTCATGCCATGTGAACGAATCCCCATGGAAAACACTATTTTGTTTGCTTTCTGTTCCATGTCACACCTACTTTGGTGGTGTACCATTCTACATTCTCTCTACCCCTTTCCAATATAGTAGTACTAGTCTACTTACAAAAACCAAGTTCATAAGCTTGAATATCAGACTGAAATTTATCTTCTCTCTAATAATGGAATGTAGCTCCTGAACAGAGTTGGTGCTCACTGCTAGGATTATAAAGACTGTACTAATAATTACTATTTTGCCGGTGTCTCAGTGCTGACAGTTGAAAGTGTAAATGTATATGAGAAAAGGACTCAAGAAATGACTTCTCTTAGAAAGCTTCCTGTACCATGATCATTAATAAAAAGAATCTTCCAGCTCCCTGAAAGCACTCAGATGATACTGCCTAATTCAGGGCTCATTTAGGAACCCATCAAATGCTCAGAAAATCTAACTCTGACTTTTTCGTGGGTATGTTAACATCCTACTCACCACTCCCGAATGCTTTTGGAAAATGTTTACTTTTCTGCACACTTATTTGTTGTATGCAGTTGGGTAACAGCCCTAGATTTTCAGAGTGTTGTTTTTCAAACAAAAGACTCAAAATGCCAGTTTCCAAGAGCACCTAATTCTAGGATCAAGACTTCCTGAGATCTATATTGAGAATGATGCCTTACTATTTGAAAGAGAAAATGTTTCTATTGCCTCTATTGAGATCAATAGCTTTCAGTTTGTTAAAGAGCTTCTCAATTTGGTAGCATAGAAAGTGGTGAAATTGTTCATTGTTTCCTTAAAATGCATCATTCCCCAAAAAACCTAACCCATTTCTACTCATGGAACCATTTTCACATTTATGGATAGTTCTTAAATGTAGGGTAACGCTTTTCTGTTTTTCCTAAAATAAGGAGTCAGGTTTTTGGTTTTGTTTTTTCCTATATAATATATTTTGTCACTATCCAAACACCCTTGAATTTACCTGTACTAATTTTAATAATTGTTTTCATTAACCAGATAATAGAGTCCATTTACATATCCAAAATTAATGTTGGAGGTCATCACACATTTCTTTACCCTTTCTATGCATTTGGCTTATCCATGATGATTAAATTAACCTCATCTCCATTGTACTTTGTAGACATAAGCAATGTTACATTGTTTGCCTCAATTAAATTTCTCTTATCAAAATGAACCTAATTCCTTACTGTCTGTCATCAGCATAGATAAATCAGAGGCTTATTGTTATTTTCACATTACCGTATTTATATTATTTTAAGCTATATATTGACTGCTAAACTGATGTTTACTTCACAAGTGATATTTTTGGAAGTTTTGTAGAATAAAGAATTCCAGGCTAGGTAAATGATTAGAGTAAATATAATTAATATTTCAGTTTTATGAGAAGGCTATTTATTATTTTTGTATTGCATATTTTTGATAGAGTCAAGCACGAGCAGTGCTGTCTGATAGAACGTCCTACAAACATGAAAAGACTTTTCTGCACTCTTCAGTGTGCTAGCCATTGGTCACATCAGACCTTGACCATGTGAAATGTGGTTAGTGTAATAAGGCTCTAAAACTGTAAGTATATTTAATTTAACTAATTTAACTACAAATACAAGTTCAAATAGCCTAGAGTCCCTGTGGCTACCATATTTAATAAAAAAATAAAAAGGTTTAAGTGCAAAAGAAAGAGTTGTGATCTGTGTTTTAAATCTGCACTCTTGCTTGAACTTGCCACTTATTCATTGGCTGGTTCTATAGGAGATAGTCACATCACTTCTCTGAACATCAATGCCTTGATTCAATCAATAGCAGCTTCTTCTTGAGCATCTATTAAATCCTGTGAACAGTGTTTGGTACTACGGGTACAATGATCATTAAGTCAGAATTGGCTCCTCTTCCCATTCTCTAGGGGGGAATTATGTTAATAATTACACTATTAATTGTTTAGTTAAAGTTGTGTCAGGGACTCTGGAAAAAAGTATAAAGTGCAATAAAATCATGTAAGACCTGACCAAGTGTGATGGGTCTGGAAAAGCTTCCTGGAGAAATTTTTTTTTAATTTAGACGAGAATAAAGATTGAGACATTTCTGAGTGACATCAAGTGCACCTAATTTGCTGAACACTCTGCTAGTTGCTAGAGATTCAAAGAGATTTTAACATCCTGAAAAAATTATGGTGTAAAAAATAAATGGTCTAGGGAATTGAACTATTATTAATTCCAAAAAGTGTTCTATAAGGTAATTTTTATGGCAAAAAGGATTTTTCTTGTGTTTGGAAAAATATAGGTGTCACAAAGAGAAAGATATTTTTTAAAATATATTTTTATTGATTTCAAAGAGGAACAGAGAAGTAGAGAGAGCTAGAAACATCAATGATGAGAGAGGATTATTATTTGGCTACCTCCTTCTCCCCACCCCCGACCTCCAGTACCTCACCCAGGCATGTGCTCTGACTGGGAATTGAACCATGACCTCCTAGTTCATAGTTCAGCACTCAAACTCTGAGACACACTGGGCAGCAAAGATAAATTTCTGTGTGCTAAGAATTATTAGAATCTTGGGTGTATGGAAGGTAAAATGTATTGGCATCTTAGTTATATTGGAATCTTGTGTATTAAAATATTGGAGAATACCTTAACTAAGAATTATTTCCTTTAACTTTTGTCACCATAGGAAACTCTTCCTTTTATTTTTTTCTTATCTTTTTTTTTCTCTTCATTTACTTCCTCTTCCCCCTTCTGCTTTTCCCCCCCTTTTTCCTCCTTCCTCTCCCCTTTCCCTCCTACTTTTTTATTTTTTTGGTGGAGATTCTTAGCAATAAAGCTTTCATCATGGACTTCTAAAAATATGATTTTAGAAACCCCTTTATATTTATATTTCAGGTTCTGCCACTATAAAGTTCTAAGACTACAGTTTTACTTTAATTTGATATAGGTTTATTTTCCCCCATGTTTTTAAACTACTGGCTCAATATAGTCTACTTTGGATCTTTCCCTAATTATGTTATTTTAAAAAATTACTTTCATTATATAATTATTTCTTAAATAACCTGAGTTGACATATGGTTAAATAAATGGTAGGGGCGTCTTGTCAGATAGGGCTTCAGTTAGGTTTGTCATGAAAATTTTATGGAGCTGCATTATTTTGTACAGCAACCCCCCAAAAATTCAAAATTTTCCCTTAACAACATGGACTAACAACTTTAGCATCTTGGAAAATTTTGGTAGGGAAGAGAAAAGGGCTGGGACTAACATGAATAGTAATATCCTCTAATAAATGAATTATAGTGACAAAAAGTAGCACAACTCTTCTGAGATCATTTGAGACAGAAGCACAGAAAAACAAATATATTTCTCAGTTGGAAAATAAGTAATTTTAAGGTGGGCAATGAACTTGGGAGTGTGAATAAGATTAGATAATAGACCCTGTGTTGAATGACATTATGTAAACTCTATGATATTGTCTGGCTAATATGATGGCCAGATACAAAGAATATGAGAGGAAAGCATTATGATAGAGTGTGTTGATGATTATCCTATTTAACTGAGAAGAATAGGGCTAAAAGATCTTTTGGAGAGTGACATTTTGAGGATTATTTTGCATGTGTTTTATTGAGTGTTCCTGTGACATACCCAAATGAAAATATCTAGTCAGTCAATGGGAAAGGAGGACAATTTAGGACTAAAAAGGAAATTGAAATGGAGGAAGAAACTGTATTGGGTCACACATGTGAAGATGTGGATATACATATGTATGTACAGTAGAAATAATTTGTGGAGAGCGGTTCCTGCTAAATATCAAGCTCCAAGCACCCAGACTACAAAAAGTGTGAGGGGAGAAGTATTCCTCTGATTTGTTTTGCCTTTTCTTCTCTCTATTCATGTTCTTAAATTATATCTACTATATCCATGTTTCAACAAGTATTAGTCTTGTTGGTGGGGTAGCCATCCATGTCTATCTGTTACTGGTGGAAGTGGGCTTTTTGGGGTGCTGCGGGAATAAGAATTTCCTAAGGCCCCATTGGAGGATGAGGTATCAAGAAAAGCTTTATTTCAATGGAATTAAATCACTGAGGTCTCATTCTAAGGTCTCATCTCCCTCAGTCTGCTGTGGAAAAGTCCCATTTTGTCTGCAGCGGACCTAGAATCAAAGCCACTGCCCAGAGAGCCCCCCTTCTACATTTGCCCAGGGCGGTACAACATCTGGCTAGTTTAGCTTGAGTTCCCAGCTGCAGTTCATTGTGTGTGTGGTCTGTATGGCCATGGCCCATGTGTCTTCTAGGGCCACATGTCTGGCTAGCTTGGGTCACAGAACAGGGACGGCAAGGAAGCAGGGGCAAAGCAAGGGGAACTAGAGAAGAGAGATCCTTTGGAGATTCAAACCTCCTAAGATTTTACACAGTTGCAGTGGCTCTAACCCCTCTAGTCAATGATCTTTGTTCTCAAGTTAGACTGTCAGGAAAGCCCCTACCCTAGGTCACCCAGACTTCACTGCGAATGCATCCATCTGGCCTTTGTTGTACCCCTTTCCCCAGTGATCAGCAAGAAATGGGCTGGTGGATCCTGGTGGGGAGTGTGAAAGTGCAGCTTCCTGGTGAAGCTGTCAGGCGACCATACTTATGTCTGGCCTTCCTTTGCTCCTTTCCTATCATCAATATTAATAACTAGCTAGTTATGATGGTAACATTAGCATTCCACATAAATTGTATAGTCTAAACAGCACTATCAGTATTTATGGAGTCATTGCTGATGAATCTTTCCAATTTATATGTCCTTTGGAAAAAGTATTTACTGAAAGCAAGCTTACCACAGATATGTTGATGTACTTATATACATGAGAATCAATTGTGACCAAGGAAATTGAGAGAACTTATAGAACCCAGAGTATGGGAAACTGATTCCTTTACATCACAGAGGAATCATGTACGATTTACATTCCCTTCTGGATTTAAAAGGCCGTGATTCTGAATTCTGAGTTTTAATGCTCTTGCTACAACTTGTTAATCAATTTGAATTTCGAAAAGTAATTTCCACACAGTGAAACTGTGTGCACAATTCGTTAAAGTACATTGCACTGTGGCCAATGTGTCTGTGTTTGAATTCCTACCCAGATAATAAGTAAATAGTGGGTTTCCTTGAGAATGCACTTAATTATTTTAATTGTTTGTTTTTAAAATAAAGACTACCACATAACTTATTTATAGCTTTGTTTTGAAAATTAAAATATTTTATTAAATATTATTATTATTATACTCATATTGTAGATCCATTTACCATAACTATTGAATCCATCAGATTGTGAACTCCTTAAAGAATGCATTCCTATGAGCTTTAATACTTTCAACACAACCACTGTATCAGGTACTAACTACCATTGAATTAATGTGTGTTGAATTGATAAGCGATGCACATACAGCAGAATGGTAATAAAATATGAATGTGTGTTTGCAGAAAAAACTTTTATTAAAAATGGTGGAAATAGGAGCTTATTCAATATTGGACCTTAGTTCAAAAGAAAGCCGTCAAAAAGTATAAAGAGAAATGAGTGGGAGAAGGAAGTTAAGCACAGGGTTACAGGGCGATATAAGGAATGTCAAAAACAAAAAATATTTTTCTGTATCTGTATTAGAAAATGTGAGGAAGAAGTTATTTGGTAAGTACCCCATATCATCTGTTAAAATACATTTGAAAGTGAAATTAGTTGAAGCGGCAATGAGACCCCGTTCTGCACCTCTCCGAAGGCCTGCAGGCTGGACACTGACAGTGAGAAATGCCGCCCTGGGTGCGCCGCAGCACGGGCTCTCATTCGGTGCTGGTGGGAACGAGAACGGGGCAGCCGCTCTTGTCCCGTGACCCAGCACTCATGCTCCTTGGCATTGACACAAAAGAGTTGGTAATTTATGTCAACACCTGCGCACAGACGTTTATAGCAGCTTTACTGAAAATTGCCCAAACTTGGAAGCAACCAAGACATATTTAGTAGGTGAATAAATATTCCATTGTCTGGATGTACCAGACAATTCCATTGTCTGGTACATCCAGACAATGGAATACTATTCAGTGCTAAAAGGAAATGAGCTAGGAAGTCATAAAAGGACCTGAAATGCATAGTGCTAAGTGAAAGAAGCTATTCTGAAAAGGCTGCCCACATTGTATAATTCAATCTGTATGAGATTCTGGAAAAGGCAAAACTATGGAGGCAATATTAAATATAATGTTAAGGCCATTGCAAACATATAAGCATAGGCATTTTTCTTAATGTATTATGTTCTTATTTGTTAATAGAAATATCGCATTTTGATAGGCCTGGAAAATATTTACATTCACTCTGTTTTACTTGACATAAAAGCAGCAGCATAGGACAAAGAAGCCTCTACAAAATGTTTAACCTGCAGGAGCCTGAAAGTGAGCTACTTGCCAAGAAAAGATAAGTTTCTAAATTTAGCTTCAGGTAGACAAAGCACAAAACCAAACCATTGCTGGCTGTCCCATATATACGATGATAAACAATGCCATGTGCCAGCATTTCTACAGTGTGATAGCCACTTATTCCAAGTATAGATTCTCAATTGCTTGGGAACAAACACTTCATTGCATTATACTTATTCAGAGTTAACATATGCTCTAACAGATAGAAGAGACAGTTGTAATCTTGCAGTTGATATTCAATCACCACAGCACTCAGTGAGGGGAAAAAAATTGAGAAGAAATATAAAAATGCAGGTAAATAAAAGAAGACTTCCAGAATTTTCCAAAAATTTTTCTACTCAAATGAATATGAATTCTTATTCATTTTTCAAAAAATTTAAATATGATCATATATTTATTTTCTGTATTTTTTAAATTTGCATAAGGTAGCCACCAGTGTCTTATTTCTCTTTATCTGATAGCTGTAACCCTGAAAATTCTTTTATCTCTCTGCTGTGAACCCCCAAGTTCAAGTGGTCCTTGTGAGGATTGAGTGATTCCTTTATTATTGGAAGCACTACTAATTCGAACACCTCAAATAGCTACAGTTTCTGGAGTGTGGAAGTCAGGGAGAGAGTACTTCCAACAAATTAATTTAGCAGAAAATCACTCCTCCACTAGGATTACAAATTTTTGAAGCATTTCCTTAAGTAGTAAAATAATCTTTGGGGTATATAAAAGGCAATTAGAAAAATAGTCTTGATAAATGATAGGTACTGTAACCAATACCTTGCTGTAGGATAATGCAGAAGGTATCTTGCATTGAATATTTATTAGCGCCTTTTGTCTTTAATATTTAATTATTTGGTCATCAGTATTAACTGGGTAGTCTTCATCTCTTATTCAAAGATGCTATGACTTTGAACATGCCAATTAAATATATAGATTCATTCTTTCAAGGTCACAGATACAACCTAGTAACTTGCAAATTTGCCATAATATATTTGTATAGATGTTGCAAAGACCACAAAATTCAATAGATCCCAATATGAATAACTTCGTAGAAACACCTTTACTTCAAAAAAGAGTAATTTCTATGGATACTGTTTTGGTTACATAGATTAGTTAAATTATTGTTTTATAAGGGGTTGATTGAGTTATAATACAGGACTAGGTATACATGATTCTACAGTGGAAAAAGAAAATATTATAGACAGAAAAAATTGAAATGAAAAATAAGAAATTAATAAGCATCATGGAAAGATATGCAAAAGTACCCAGCATAATAGGAGATTCCATTAAGACTGGTGAGTGGATAAGCTAGAAGAGGGGAATAAATTACTTTAAAATCCAAGCTGACTTTACTGAGCTAGCTCCATGCTTTCTTTGGATTTCCAAGATACCCACTTATTTTTGTTTTCCTTTGCTCATCTTCTCATGTTATTATGCCTGTGGAGTTCTTGACCCAGGCAACAGCACATAGTGAGTGTACCCAAATTGGAATTAATAGAAATCCTATCTATATCAATATCGGTCTACTACTACTGTGATTATATGTATACTACTAGCCCATCGCACGATATCGCTGCAGTAGGTCGCCCGCAGCTTCCATGGGAGCCGGCGAACCGCTGTGCGCCTCGGGTATCCATGCTGCTTCCACTGGAGGTGGAAGCGAGCCACAGGCACCCACTAGAGCCGGGAGGGAGCCGGGAGGGACCCAGATGCTTCCAAGGGAGCCATGCAACTTCTGTAGGAGGCGGAAGCAGGCTCCTGGCACCCATGGGAGCCAGGAGGGAGCCTCGCCGCTTCCTCAGGGGCCAGGAGGGACCCACGCCGATTCCGTGGGAGGCGGGAGGGAGCTGCACTACTTCCATGGGAGACGGCCACCTTCTCCTCTCCAAGCCTGTGCTTGGCCGTGAGGCTGTGGGCTGGACCCCGTCCCTGTCCATGTCCTCTCCAGCTCCAGGGGTCTGGCCCAAAACAGGGGTGCAGCATTCGCCGGCCCCTCTGTCTCTGTCTCCACTCTGGCCCTCACCTGCGTGCACAACCTCCTCCTGTTAGGTCGTGACCCATTATGGTGTCCTGGCCTAATATGCATATTTCCTCTCTCTCACTCTCTCTCTCTATATATATGTATATACTCATTTATTCTAGGAAACTAAGATTATATTTGCATTGGACATTTTTATCCATCCTGTATGTGAGTTGATAATGCTTTTAGTAATAGAAAAGGCACATCTAAGGTATTTCAGCTGATGCCAAAACAGTGTTAGTTGCTACATAAGCAGATTTATTCTAATTATATAGCTCTAAGCAATGTTATTCATTTATTGAATACTAGTGGCCTGGTGCATGATATTCATGCATGGGGAGGGGGGTGGATTCCCTCAGCCCAGCCTGCACCCTCTCCAATTAGGGACCCCTTGGGGGATGTCCAACCGCCAGTTTAGGCCCAGCGGACATCCCTCTAGCAATCTGGGAATGCTGGCTCCTAACCGCTCACCTGCCTGCTTGCCTGATCGCCCCTAACTACCTCTGCCTGCCTGCCTACTCACCTCTAACTGCCCTCCCTTGCCGGCCTGATCTCGCCCCCAACTGCCCTCCCCTGCTGACCTGATTGCCCCTAATGGCCTCTGCCTTGGCCCCCACCACTAGGGCTTTGAACAGAAGGAAGTCAGACATCCAGAAGATGGCCAGTCAACCCAGTATAATTAGCATATTACCCTTTTAGTGGTATAGATAGATTAAATAGGATAGGATTAGTTAAATGTGGGGGGAGCCTTTTTCATCAGGAGGAGATGCTCTTGGCAGACAAAAATACATAATCCCTATATCTAGACCTATAGCCGGCCATATCCACTATACTGCCAAACCAGTCATTAAAAAATTGAACTGCTTTCTTATATCTTACACCAAACAGCCATTGCCCTTAAAACCCCTTCTCGGCCCCCACCTTAGGTTCTGCCTTTACAGTTCACCCAGATTAGGTTTTGATTGGTCGGTTTCTATGCCAGTCAGCATCAAAAGCTCCATGGTTCTGATTAGTCAGTTTCTATGCCAGTCAGTGTCTCTGGGCCTATCAACGGGCCTTATCAGAGAGGCGGGGCTGATCAGCAGCCCCAGAGGAAGCCTAGAGAAAGAGAGGCATGGCTGCTGTCTAGGCCCAGAGAGAGAGAGAGAGAGAGAGGCAAAGGCTAATCAACAGCTATCATGGAGGCTATGGATCAGACCCTGCTTCTCTCTCCCTGGGCCTCCCTTAGGGCCTGATCCACAGCCGCCTCAGTAGTCAGTGCTGGGTCATGGTGCCTGCAGCAGCACTGACTTCCGGTAGGTTGAGCCTTTAGTCGTTTTGGATGTCATGACCCTGGGTTTGTATATATTAGGGTTTTACTCAACTCAGAAAATCTTTTAAAATACCCTGACAGGTTTTTCCTTCATTTTGTACTTATAATAAAATTTTATTTTGGTAGAAAAGATAAATCCAGAAAAACTGCATTCCATTTGATTTCCAAGTTTAATCATTGAAATATAATACTTTTGGTTGGAACTTTAATGTGAGAATGTTAATATGCAATGATCCCTTTGTTTATTGAACTAGTTATATAATAAAAAATACCATAGTGAGGCTATTAATTTTAAGTATATGAATTACCTGGAATAATGTTAAGATTTAATAATGTTTCATAAATACATTAAAAAATTAACTTCTAGGAAAACCCCTCAATTCATCCTTACCCCCTAAATTTGTAAACTACCCAAACTTCTTTTTTTTTTTTAATATTTAGCTATTATATATCACTTATTGTGTAGGAATAGGGATATATAATGTAAAATGTTTAGTCAACATAGGAACTAAACTCTGTCATATACAATCTTGTTAGCATTTATTCTAATAGCAATGTCATAATATTGCAAGAGTTTAAGTAAGTGAGTCATTCCTACCACTGAAGTACAGATTGATTAAAGATGAATATTGTTTGTCTCAAATAAATCTGCTTCTTGCTGACTTTAAAATAAGTGTAAAACCAAATGGCTAAATTGCTTTCACATGTTTTCATCTCAGTCCCATCTGTGTTGATTATTTAGACTTATGTCTGCAAAATTTAAAATATATTAATTCTACATATTGTTGCTTACCTATTAACTGCAGTGTTTTCAGTTTGAAACAAAGCATCTATCTACCCAATAAAAGAGTAACATGCTAATTGACCATACCTTCCTGACACCCACCAGGCAATCAGGAGTGAGTATGTGAATTAACCCAACAAAGATGGCAGGTTAATGTGCATATATGAGCGCTGAGCATTCCACACCACCCTTGGCCACTCCGGGCCTCTGAGCAGTGAGGGAAGGCGGAAAGACGGCTCCGGGCAGAACAAAGGTGGTGCTGGCAGCCAGGGAAAGGAAGGCCTATTCTGGCATGAATCTTCATGCATCGGGCTTCTAGTCTACACTAATAAAAGAGAAACATGCAAATTGACAGTACCTCTACTATGCCCACAAGCCACACCCACAAGCTAATCAGGAGTGAGTATGCAAATTAATCCAACCAAGATGGCTACAGCCATGGAGCAAGCAGGAGGCTTGGGTTTCCCCAGCTAACCACCACAGGCCCTCACCCAGGCTGCCCCACTCCCCAAGGGAACCCCCACCCTGATCTGGGACACCCTTCAGGGCAAACCAACTGGCCCCCACTCATGAACCAGGCCTCTATCCTATTAATAAAAGAGTAACAAGCAAATTGAGCATCACTCCAACACACAAGATGGCTGCCCCCATGTGGTCAAAGATGACTGACCCCATGTGGACACAAGATGGCTGCCACAAGATGGCCAGCAGGGGAGGACAGTTGGGAGGGACCAGGCATGCAAGGGAGGACAGTTGTGGGCCATCAGGCCAGCAGGGGAGGGCAGTTGGGAGGGACCAGGTCTGCAAGGGAGGGCAGTTGGGGGTGATCAAACCTACAGGGGAGGGCAATTAGGGGTGACCAGGCCAGCAGGGAAGGGCAGTTGGGGGGGACCCAGGCCTACAGGGGAGAGCAGTTGAGGGGACTAGGCCTGCAGGGGAGGTTAATTGGGGGGAACCGGGGTTGCAGGGGAGGGCAGTTAGGGGTGACTAGGCCTACAGGAGAGGGCAGTTAGGGGTGACCAGGCTTGCAGGGGAGGGCAGTTAAAGGCAATCAGACTGGCAGGGGAGCAGTTAGGCATCAATCATGTTGGTAGGAGAGTAGTTAGGGGGTGATCAGGCTGGCAAGCAAAAGTGGTTAGGGGCATTCAGGAAGGCAGGCAGGCGAGCAGTTGGGAGCCAGCAGTCCTGGATTGTGAGAGGGATGCCCAACTGCCCTTTTAGGCACAATCCTACTGGGTCGGGCCTACAAGGGCAGTCAGACATGCCTCAAGGGGTCCCAGATTGGAGAGGGTGCAGGCTGGGCTGAGGGACACACCTTCCACGCATGAATTTTGTGCACTGGGCCTCTAGTGTGTGTGTGTGTGTGTGTGTGTTTGTGTGTGTATAAAAGCCTAAGCAACTTCCCTCCTGTCTGGATTGGCCTGTGGGGATCGGGCCAAAACCACCCCTTTGACATCCTCCAAGGTGTCCCAGATTGCGAGAGGGCTCAGGCCAGGCCAAGGGACTCTACCGGTGCATGAATGTGTGCACCAGGCCTCTAGTATAATTATAAATGTGAAGTAAGTTCACTCAAGTACACACATAAATTATATACATAAATTACCTGAGTATAACTTATTTTCTTTTAATTTGGGGACTCAATATAATTAATCATCAAGCTTAGGAAAATTTTCATTCTATAGTTTATAGAAAATAAAAACTAAAAAATACTAGTGATATATAAAAATACAAAGAAAGCATTCAAAAAATAGTTATAAAGAACAGAAAACTTAGATTTGTTAGGCATTATTTTTCCAGAATAGTGACATTAACATATCAAAAAATTCTGAGGAAAATTCACAAACTGAACAAATAAAGTCAGGCCCAATAAAATACTGAAAAACTGATAAGATAGTATGAAATACATTATTTGTGTATGTGCATATCTGCATGCTATTCTAATATAAGGAAATCATATTATTTTAAAACACAACTTTGCCTTAAGTCCACATGCCATAACTGTTTTCTGTAACTTTTCATCACAGATTCATTGAACTAGAAATATGAAAATAATGTGTCTGCGTCCTCACTACATATTTATCTCATTTCTACCTCCACCCGTCCACTGAATCATCTGTCAACAAGCTCACTATGACCTTCATGTTGGAATAGACAATCTTATTTCCCCTTCTGTGGCATTTTAGAACTTGGCCAATCTTTTCTCTTGTAACTATGATTTCTCAGTATTCTTTCTAGCACTCCATCCTAGTTTCCTTGTAAATTTTCTAGACAAGTATAAGATATCTGTCTTTGTTCTTACTCTCTAGTTCACTTTGAGGTCAACTTTTCTTTCCTGGACTTTTCATGCCACTCATAATCCCTGGGAAGCATTTTGCACTAACATAGCTCCAAAATTATTTCTATTCTGGTGATTTTCAAGTTTATATATCCAGACTCAAAGTTTCTCAGTGTAGAACTACTAACTAGCTAGGAGTGACAGAAGTAAGCAGATAAAGTATTGAATAAGATATTGATGACAGAGGACTATTAAGTATTTTAATAATTTAATGAAAAGAGGGAAGAAAATATTAAAAATATAATAGACTATGGATTATAGATGGAACAAAATTCCTGCAAAAGGAAAGACAAAATAGGATCATACAACAAAGGTGGAAAATCTGGCCAAAGGTGGAAAATCTGGCCAGAGGAACAAAGGGACATCATTTTCTCAAAGACCGAAGGGACTTAGATAAATATGGTTGTGTATACAGAGCTGCCTTATCAACCAAGGAGTAGGCATGGATTTGTCATCTTCAACATTAGGCATCTTGTGATAACATAACTATTTTCTCATTTAACTATGCCACATTTTTCTTCTCAATAATGAATATAACTCATGTAATCCTCCTTTAGTGATTGTCGTTACAGTTATATAAAGAGAGAAAACCTCCAAATCCCAAAGATAGTTATAAGCAATATAAGCCAGAATTAAATGACTACTTTTGTAAAGAAAGTGTAGTTCTTAGTTTATATATTGAAGTAGCATTTTTATTCTCCAAATCAATTTTATGTGCTATAATCTTATCTAGAATAACTTTCTATAAAGATAAAATATCCAAGGTACAGATCAACATTAATTTTTAGTAAGTATCATATTTATTAAACACATAGATATTTATAAAATATGACTCCAGTTGTTTTGGCATTTATACTAAAAATAATGGTTCACCCTAATGATTAACTGTTGGTCGTCCTATAAAAGAAACTGAAAATATGCACACATTTCTGAATTGTAATAGAACTTTGAATTCTAATTTAATTGGCTATACCATATGGACCCAGGCTGAGTTATGTACATGTTTTTATAATAATATTTTATGAACATGATGATCAATATTTCACTTAAAAACATAGCAAAAAATGTGTTTTTATTCCTATGTGGATTAGAATGGTTGAAGCTAGTGGATTTTATTCATAGTACATATTAGAAAACACTGATCAAGGTATTCAGATATTTGCTTGGAAAATGATGGAAATTTTAAATGGTTGATATGAGGAGTGAAGGAAAGACACTGAGTTAAAAGCAATAATGTACCTATTTATTGTCACTTGGCAGCTAAGTAAGTCAAGTGCCTTTAGAAAATAAAATCAAAATGTTGCAATTAAGAAAATATTGAAATACAGAATTAAATAGTTATCCTATTAATCTAACCTAGTTGTCACCTCAGCAGATAGATTAATCTGGTGTTCCCCTATAGACTTTGTGGAAATTCACATAAACCTATCCTCTAAAGCTATTATTTTCCCAGGAAGCTAAATAGGAATGACCACCATTGTATTAAAGAGTAACATAAATTTAAGCTGTCTTGTCTAGATTTCTAAAATATAGCAACAGAAATCTTGGGTCAAAAATATGTAAGTTTAAAAATAAGCACACTCTTCCAAATAAAATAAGTGAATGTGTTATGCTGATTTGAACATTGTAACTTACATATTTTTAAAATTGTCCTCTGGCGGAAGTGATGTTTACATATAGTGACATAGACTAATCTTTTGCTCCAATTGTGTTGACCAATATACCCCTAGGAAGGCTGTGGTTTAAAATTACATGGTGGAGTTTACCAAGATGATCTCTAGATTTCATGGACTGTTAGAAAGATGAAGGTGTGAAATCTATCCCTTACCACTCACCAATCATATTTGAGCAAATGACTTAAATAACGTCAGCAGCCCTAAGCAGTTTGGCTGGGTGGATAAACCATCAGCCCGCAGACTGAAGGGCCCCAGGTTTGATACTAGTCAAGGACGAGTACCTCAGCTGCAGATTCAGTCCCCAGCCCTGGTCAGGGTACATGTGTATGGCAACCATTCCATGTGTCTCTCTCACATCGATGTTTCTCTCTCTGTGTCTCTCCCCCTCCTCCCTACCACTCTCTCTAAAAATCAATGTGAAAAAATCCTCCAGTGAGGATTAACCAAAAACAGAAGTAAACCTCAGTTTATCACCTATGAAACGGAGGCGGTAATTTCTACCTTGAAGTAGTATAATGGGCAGTAATATGTGGTCACTACAATATGGGTTGCCAATTGTTATAATTAATCTTTAATTGAGAAAGATGTATACTATATAACATATTTCATGTATTTTAATTATTTTAAATAAATGTTTATGAATGAAGTTTAATATTTTATGTTCTCCTTTGTCATTTTCTTTCCTATTATATAGCTTACTTTTACTTTTCTGACCATTTATTTCCAGATACTTGTTCACAATCAGACGCAGCAGCAATCCCCTTTTACAGAGTAAATTTATCGCCAAGTTTAATGTTCTTAGTTCTCTAGAAGCCATCTTTTCTGTGTGTTAGACACATTTCTTTCTAACTATTTCTATTCTTCCATTTTCTCGTAACTTTGGCCAAATGGAAAGGCCACTTGGTGTAGGCTCTTGTGTATAATGTGTTTACACTGATTCAGAGTCTACTGAGACCCAGACTGATTTATTTTACTTTCCTAATAGCAGTCCTTAAAACAGGCACAGAACTGAAGTCAAAGTTCCTACTTTTTTTTCATTACTTAGGATTAGGTAAATGACCATGGCCATGTATGTGTAAAATAATAGCATTTAATCTGATTTAGATGCTCCTATGTTTGCCACTATCCTTCCCAGTATGAGTTTGTGTGAATTTGTTGCTTTATTTTTCAAGGCCTATGCTCATATGCTTGTTAAAAATTTATTATGGGTCCAGATCCTTTCAACTCTACTGCATATTGCTTCTTCCAGATGAACATTTTGAAAGGTTATTTGTTGCATAATCAACACAGAATGAGCAGGTATGATATTTCTCTGTATTACCACACACTTGCTACTATCAATCTCTCTAAACTTATAGGCTTTATTCTGAATATCTTTTATGTGTGCTTATGGGATCACTGTTTTTTGCATAAAATCTTGCTCTTATAAACAATCTCTCTTTAATGGAAATAATAATATACTTTGGTGAGCCTCAGTTTTAAACAATTTCCTAGGTTCAAATATTGCAAATATTATAAAACCTTTCAGAAACATTTCAGCTCAGAAATTTATAATTAATCCACTAACCTTTATTATCATGTAGGTGGCATTTTTACATTGTTGACAACCAATCAGGACAGTGAGAAGATTAAGGAACTGAGGGGACCTAGTGTTGAATGATGACTCATTACCATTGCACTTGGGCTGTGTATTAGTTAGACAACTTTACTTCCTCATGGTTTATTTTCTCACCTAAGAAATAGGAAAGTGAACCCTTGACTTCCAAAGAAATAGGGATTTGTAAAGATTAAAACTAAAATAGAGAGATTATGTTTATTAAAACATTTTACCATGTACAGCTACACTATAAATATAGTGTACACTACAAAAATAAATATTATTATAGTGCTGGTTGGTTTTGCTCTTCTTTTGAGGACTTAAGATTCATTCAGTCAGTTTGTTTATCGCAGTTGGCTCCCTTCTGTCACTATTAAGTCACATGTGACTAAATTTATTTTTAAAAAACATTTTACTTCCCACTCTATATCAGGCACTGCTAATTAGGATGTGAGTTATTTTGATTTTTCCATGGAGTTCCTATCATTGGCTAGATAGAATTTTGGTTGGACACCAGTCCTTTGCTTCTGGGTTGTAATGTCTGAGAGCTTTTGAGGTTTCAGAGAGATATGTCAACTTGGTTTTGAAATAATATCATAAAAATCCTTGATGCGTCTTGCTTATTTTTAAAAGAGCTTTATTTAAAATATATATATATATATATATATATTTTTTTTTTCAGTTCTGATTCCTAGTGCTATGGTATCAAGTTACTGAAGAGATGAAAACAATGAAGCTAGCAAGATAAATAAACTAGCCTTAGGAAATAAGACTAGCTTGTAAGCAAAATGACTGTTAGATACTTTTGTTACATAAATGTAAATTGATGCAAGGTATTTAACTTTAAAATATTCTTCATGGGTAAACACTCATTTTCATATTTAATAGTCTCTAATATCTTATAATTGTTAAAGCAACATATTGGCTACTAAGAATGTGCAGGGAAAACATAGAAATAATGGCATGACTATAATTGTAAAGTTGTTTCATCAAACACACACTTCCTTTGTAATTATTCTTTCTGAGTTCATTTCTACAGGTATTGTACTGTGCAATATATCATGTGAAAGGTCTAGTCATTACCTTGATGCATGAGACTCATTTTATTGGTTAGAAAGGCATGGCTGTTAGAGCAGTTTTAATCAAACACATAATTTAGGCAAGTATGTAACAACATTTTTATACACATTAATGCCCTATGATGCTGATGCTGCTTCTATATATTTTAGCCAATAAAAGAAATAAAAAAGACAAATAAGGCAGGGTGCTTGATTAGAAGGATGAAATAAACTTGGAAATAGAAACCCAAGTTTATATTTTTATATCACTAATATGAATATTGGAATTTGTGGTATAAAAAAGGTAGAGTGTGAATCCATGATTTTAGTTTAGTCCAAACTCTACCAAATGTATATAGATGAGCTTTTCTGTGCCCCAATCTGAATTTTCTCAATTCAAAATGAGAGATTAGGTAACTAGTCCTTAAAAGCCATTCAGTTTTACAAATTGCATATGTATATATGCATAGATATATATATGCCCATATATAACTTATGTATATACACATAAATATAAAATAAATAAAATTATAAAATATTTAAAGTTCCTAAGGCTTAGTAATTCCTAATATTTGCTAGTATAGATTGGGTATTGCAGGCAAATATGAGTGATAAAAATTGATTTTATGATTATTGTTCTTAAAAAGTACTCCAGTTGCTCTTCCTAGTCCTCCTCACATCTTGGCATTTACTTACCCAAAGAACTTTGAAACAACATGTCAAGTTCCTATTTTTACTATATAACACCTAGCATAATGTAGCCAAATGCAGTATTATATATAATTATACAATCACTATCATTTAATGGTCATTTACAAAATCTCAGACTGGGTGAGGTATAGGATACACCCAGGGTACCCACCTAATTATTGACTCATTAAGAATCAGAACAATGGCAGGTCCCTAAGTCCCAACATAATATCTTACCAGTGACACATATTTCCTAGTTTCTTTACTTATTTTATACCAGCACTGAACATCTAGTGATGATGCTGTAATTGGAAAGTTCATAGACTACATTAAGCCCTTATTGTAAATGGTGAATTGCCATGCTGCCTCTGGGTCTTCACATGGCTGGTTCATGTTAATTCCGCGAAGGTAGTGCCATTTATGCTGACGTGGCTCTGCCATCTTTCATTGTCTATGCCTCGGTTCTGATCATAGATACACACTATTGTTTATACTCTGATTCCACGCATGTTATAGCTTCTATAGGCATTGCGGTTGCCTAAAAATGCCTATTTCTGGAGCACACTGGAATGACTGCAAATGGAATGAGTCCCTTGGTTATCTGTTCAGTCCATCACTACATGTTGAGCTGCTCAAAAAAGTGAAGTGTCTCTCTAGGTATTCCACTGAATAATTGATTCTGTGGAATATAGTGCTTGGGTGCAAAAGCTTACTTTATTACCTAATGGCTATATGACCATGGCAATGTTACTTAAACTTCTGAAGGCTCCATGTTCCCACAAGTAAAATGCATATAATATATATCAGCTTACTGGCATTATGATAACACATTGTCATAAACTGGGTGGCATAAACACATATACTCATATGTTTGAAATTTAGGTGTCAGCAAGATTGGTTCCTTCCAGAAGCTCTGAGAGAGAATGTGTTCCATGCCCCTCCCTGTAATCTTGGCATTGTACCATTGCTCATTGCTCTCACATCCTATCTAATAAAAGAGTAATATGCAAATTGACCATCACTCCAACACACAAGATGGCTGCTCCCATGTGGTCAAAGATGGCTGCCCCCATGTAGACACAAGATGGCTGCCACAAGATGGCCAGCAGGGGAGGGATCAGGCCTGCAAGGGAGGGCAGTTGGGAGTGATCAAGCCTGCAGGGGAGGGAAGTTAGGGGTGACCAGGCCGGCAGAGGAGGAAACTTGGGGACGACCAGGCCTGCAGGGAAGAGCAGTTGGGAGGGACTCAGGCCTGCAGGTGAGAGTAGTTGGGCAGGACCAGGCCTGCAGGGGAGGGCAGTTAGGGGCAAACAAGCTGACGGGGGAGCAGTTAGGCATCAATCAGGCTGGCAGGGGAGTGGTTTGGGGGTGATCAGGCTGGCAGGCAGAAGTGGTTAGGGGAAATCAGGAAGGCAGGCAGGTGGGCAGTTGGGAGCCCATATGATCAGAACCGAGGCATAGACAATGAAAGATGGCAGAGCCACGTCAGCCATAAATGGCACTACCTTCGCGGAATTAACATGAACCAGCCATGTGAAGACCCAGAGGCAGCATGGCAATTCACCATTTACAATCAGTCCTGGATTGTGAGAGGGATGTCCGACTGCCTGTTTAGGCCTGATCTAAACGGGCAGTCGGACATCCCTCGAGGGGTCCCAGATTGGAGGGTGCAGGCTGGGCTGAGGGAAAAACACCCCCCCCCATGCACAAATTTGATGCACCAGGCCTCTAGTTTTCCTATAAGCAGTGAGAAACCAGGCTGCACCTTCATCCCCTTCCTTAGAAATCTCTCTGATATATATCCGGGATCATCACTTACATCCAACAGCAGAACACCCAATAGTAGAAAACAACTCAACTAAGTTTTCTGGCACTTTACAACAAGGATCACATTCCCTCCAATATAAAATAGCACGCTCTGCGTTTGATTTTGTGACTCACCAGAAGCAGCTTTTCAAAACGTGTGCTACCTAAGATGATAGAAGCTTGCTCTCCAGTTCCTTTTGGCCTCTCCCACCATTCCTTCACAATATCACTTTTTCTATCATGTACCTCCAAATTCCTCCAGCCTCTATTTATTAGCCAAAACCCAAAGCCACTGCTTCTTCATTTTTAGGTAATTTAAGGGTTTGTAACAAAAGTCCCCTACCTCCTCAATAGATGCCTTAAAACAACAGAAATATATTTTCTTAAAATTCTCGAGGTCAGAAATTGAAAATCAAGTGCCAGCAGGATCCTCCTGGAGGGTCTGAGGGAAAAACTGTTGCAGGCCTCCTCCTGACTTCTGGTGATGGGCAGAACCTTGGCATTGCTGGTCGTGTGGAGCCATTGCTGTAACCTCAGCCTCCGTCTTCACGTGTCTGTTTCTGTGTCTCTATGTCTGGACATGGCCCTCCCCTCTGTGTGTCTCTGTGTATCTTCTAATCTCTTGTCTCCTATAAGGACTCTCTCATTGGATTCATGGCCTTCTCTAACCCAAGATGATCTCAACTTGAGATCCTTACTTTAGATAGACCTGAAAATAATCTTTATTCCAAATAAGTCATATTTGGGGGGATAAGACTTAGGCATATCTTTTTTTTTAATTGATTTTAGAGAGAGAGAGACAAGGAGACACACACAGAGCAAGAGAGAGAGATTAGTTGTTCCAATTATGTCTGTCATTCATTGGTTGATTCTTATATGTGCCCTGACTTGGAATCAAACCCACAACATTAGCATATTGGGACAACACTATAACCAACTGAGCTACCCAGCCAGGGCTTAGGCATATCTTTAGGGATTCTACTCACTAACACATTTGTGTGATAGTTTGAAAACTGGCATGTAATACACCTCAATAAGTTCTATGCGTAATAAGTGCTTATTGGTTATTTAAATTAGTGCTATCATATTCCTACCATAACTGTCAAAATATGACAATAAAATATTATGAAACTATTGTAAAATATAATTCACTTGTGTTGTATAAAAATGCATGCTGTGAAGTACAAATGCTGAATTAGAGTGGGAAGACATCAGTGATAGATAACTATGTTGTAGTAAGTAAAGATTCTTAAATCAAAAGTAGGTTTTGTGGGTTTTAGTGAATGGGCGAAATGTTGCAATGAAGGTGGGTAGCTCTAAGTGTCAGATCTTATATGGCAGGTATAGATGTGATTGTAAATTTCAAAATATGGCTGTATTATCGAATAGATTATTTCATGCATAGAAGAAAAGTACCAGTGGTGTCCAAAAAATATGGGAAGTTTAAAATAGTTGTCTGACAACTTGTCTACTTAAGAGTTTAGTTTGCCAAATCTCTTAGTTAATAAGCTTGACTAGAAATAGCAGGGGTCACAGATAGGTTTACAAAATCAAAGAAAATTTTCTTCATGCAGAAAAAAATTCAGATGTATAGGGGTACACACACAAAATTCCTTACTTTTATCTTTTTCCAAATTATATTCCCTCCATTCCCAAGGTCAACACACTTCCAAGTTTGCTGATCCACCATAACCATCTCATTTGCCTTCTAACCATCAGGAAGGAACAAGTCAAAGAAGAAGGGATAAGGAGGCATGCTATTATTTAAGGAGTGTTCCTGGAAATTGGCTAGAACCTTTTTTTTTTTTTTTTTTTTGCATAGCCACATGTAGCGATGAGGCTAAAAAAGTACTACATGGAAAGAAAAACATCTGACAGTTTCACTATACCAATGAAGTGAAGACAATATTAAGTTTCTGCCAAAAGCTATGGGCTTAGAAACTTTAACTAGAATGACATACCATTCATATTTCTAGTGCACACATTCAGCCTCTCTCCTAGAGAGAAAAAAAAAAATCCTAAAGCCCCAACTCAACCTCCAAAATCTATGTGTGATATACAGTTCCCTGTATCAGGTTCGTATATAGCTCTTTGTTGTACTCTAACCTTTATCTAACAATCTTCAGTAATTAACAATATATAATTAAACACAAAGGCAAACTGAACTTACTTCGCCAGGCAAGGAGACACACCAGTGAAATGATTCAGAGTGGTTCACTAAGGGGCAAATTAGAGGTGACTAATAGCTGGAAAGGGTGAAAAGGTATCTTATGTTCTTCTTAGTTATGCTAATGAGATCGAAAAGGTGTTCTCTAATTAGGAAGGAATAAGTTTAGGGGTCTGCATACAATGATTAAAACACCAGTCCTTGTTCATTGGTCAGGCCAGTGAGGTTCCAGCACACCGGGGTCAATCAAAGATCATTTTATTTTTAATAGCTTTTGTTGGTTATAATGGCTGTGATAAAACACAGAAGTTGGTGTTAACATTTTCTACTCAAGAACTGCTGTAGGTTGAAAAATTTGCTTCACACCTGTAAATTGAAATTCTGGTTATGTGTCCCTAACGCATTCAGTTTACAATTGTATTGAGGTAATGAATAACCCATTTCAAACCCGAGCTCAGAAAAAGCAAGACTGGGAAATACAAGGCAGTCATTAGCCTGGGAAGGCATGAGGGCCCCTTACACTGCCACGTATAGTTAAGTCCTGGTAGGCCATCTGCTCCTGGCTGGATTTGCTCCCTGGCAGGAGTTCCCTTTTCCACTGTCCTCTGTGGCCTCTGGATCCCTTTTTCTGGAAGGTTTTTTATTTGTCCATTATAATCTCTGTCCACATGTGAAGTTGGCAATAAAACAGATGTCCTTTTTAGAAGCTGAAGGGCTTTAAAATGACAATTATATTGATGTAGGTTTGTTGGCCTAAGGAATGTTTTGAGGGGCTGCAGGCTTGGCTTGCAATGTTTTTATGGTCATGTATTTTTGTTTTTACTTCCTACAATAAAATTCTCAAAAAAATCTCAAATACTTCTTACATATTGCCTCTCTGTTTGTTATATTCATTTGAATATACATATACCTTTTCAGTCATGAAACTGTGAAGCGTTTGAAATGTTACCCTAACTTGCATAGATTGATAGATAGATGATAGATAGATAGATAGATAGATAATAGATATATGATAGATAGATAAAAATTAGATTGGAAGATAGAGAGATGTGTGTGTGTGTGTGTGTGTGTGTGTGTGTATAGAAGCACCAGAGACTGATCAGTGACACCCCCCCCCCAAAAAAAAAAAAGACCTTCCTACTTACTCACAGCATTCCTAGTGCTGTTGCTGCTTCCCATTCCTTAATCCCTCAGGGGGCCATGCAATAATAAGCCAAATATACCATCAGGGTACAATGGGACTGCCCCTCAGGAGACGAACTCCAAAATTATGAATCTTAAAACTTCTGCAGGTTTTGACAAATCTCCTCCCCCCCTCTGGTGTTCAGAGAAAGAGCTTATCTTTTATTCTGTGTAAACAGATCTCCTCTTGGGGCAGGTGGCGAAATTCTATAACCAGGAATGTAAACTTCCTCTCCTGGAGAGATAAGAAAGGTTTTATTATCCTTTGAAAAGGAACCCATGTCTCTGGTGAAAGGAGGAAAAAAGGCTCCGCACATCTACCACCTTTAGAACGCAGAGATCAGATGGGACTGTGGGGAAAGAGAAGAGTCATTCGCTGTCATTATAGCATGCAAATGTATGTGGTTCAGGTGTATAGACCAAGCAGAAACACGAAGACAACCAGAGAGGATTGTCTTACAAAAACACCAATCATATTAACAGATGAAAATTTTAAGCATGAAGACTTACATGATTTAGATTCCATACACAACCCCATATCTGCTAATTTAGTGACTGGTAACTAGAAACTAAATTTTAAAGGGGCTGGTGTGAAGCAGCAATCCAAACTAGGCTGGTTTTTATTGTTTGGCTAAGAATTCATCACAGCAGGTGCTGGGAAAAGACCTGAAGTGAGTCTGGTCTCCTGCTAAGGCTCCCCCCTGAGAGGCAGGGCTTAGAAGTGCTTCACTGAGAGATGCAGCAGCACTTAACATCTGAACTCAGCAATGAGCCATGGTACTGGACCGCTATGAATAAGTGATGCTACTTCCAGAGATGGCCCCCCTTAATGTAACTGTATTCCTCTTCATCTCTCCCACAAGTGCTCGTCTCTGAGCTGTTACTCTCTTATCAGACTTTCCTAAGAGTGGCTAATGTACCTAAGACATAATCTATGTTAATGATCTCTGTGTTGGTTTGCTAGAGCTTCCATGAAATGGTACCACAGCCTGGGTGGCTTACACAGTGGAAATGCATTTCCTCGCAGTTCTAGGTGCTACAAGTCCAGTTCAGGTGTCAGGAGAGTCGGTTTTGCTGAGGCCTCTCTCCGTGGCTTGTAGATGGTAGACGGCCATCTTCTCTGTGTATCTTCCTATGGCCATCCCTGTTTGAGTCTGTTTCTTAATTTCCTTTTGTAACGATGCCAGTCATATTGAACTAGGGACTATACTAATGATCTCATTTTAAATTAATAACCTCTTTAAGGAATTGATCTTCAAATACAGCCACATTCTGCGGTACTAGTGGTTAATGCTTCAACATGTACATTTTAGAGAAATCTAATTTTAGCTCATATCAATTTCTTATAACTTATTTTTATTTATTGTTTTAAATCCCCACCTCAGGATATTTTTTTCCATTGCTTTTTTAGAGAAAGGATAAGGGTGCATTTTATTGCTGCCCCTTGCTGAATCCTCAGGTCCTATTATATAACGGATTTTCAAATGGTGCGCTGCAAGAATTTTAAAAACACAAAGTACCTGACTATTTAGTCAGGGGCACTGACCTCTTTTCTCTTAGACTGTCAAATAAAAAAAAATTACAACAACCAACACAACAATAGCTGCTGTGAATGAATCAAAATTACACTTTTTTTCGTCACAACAGTGCAAAATATATTTTTGGTGTGCCTGAGAATTTTAGTAATTAGTTTATGTGGGCCAGGAGATAAAAGGTTTGAAAATCACTGGTATATATAATAATATGATATATAATTAGTATAATATTATATATAATATAAAATATTCTTTCAAATTTTAGTCACCATAGTATTATTTTAATTTAAAAAGGAACTTGCTGCTTGATGAAAACTGATTATTCTTAATTTTAAGATTTGTGTAATAGGAATTGACTCTTCCTTAGGTTTTCTGTTATTGTTTGTGTTATTTGATTGTCATGTATTGACCACAATATTTATGGGGTATAGGTTTGAGTCCTTACTAGTATATGATTTCCTATTTCCAGCTCTGAACTGTACAGGGGCATATTTTAAACAATTTTATCAGTAATAAATAGACATTTTATATTGATTATTTAGGAGACATACTTATTTCACTTGCAATGCATTTTAGTCTTTTAATATATAGTTATAAAATATTTAATCTGTGGTCATAAAAATTAATCACCATGAAAGAAAAAGTCTCTATTATCAATCTTAAGAGGAGTAAGAGTCAGGAAAGTTTGTTTGTTCATTTGTTTTTTAATTATAGCCTCAAAAAGTTTAAATAAAACTTGATAAACCAACATTTTGATAAGGTTTTTAATATATATCTGCACTAAAATAGCTGGTGTTCAATATATAATTGTTCAATAAATGAATTACTAACAAATGATAAATGACTTAGGATAATTTTATTTTGCATTTGGATTGAAACTTTTTCTACTACTTGGAATGACTTTCCCTGATTCCCCCCACTTTCCTTCAGGTTTCATTTTGAATGTCACCTCATATGGACACATTCCTATTCATAGCTATCTGCCTTCTACAACACTGTGCCTTAAGCTGTACCATAGAGAAGGACACAGCACCCTTTTCATAGAGCTACCATAGGGCTCCCAGATCTCTCGATGGAGTTGCAACCCTCTGTAACTAAGTCCGTTACAGAATTTAGCATTGCCCCAAGTAAACAAGGTCTAATCCAACTCTGAATTTTTGGTATGTAAACTTTTTGTTTCCACATTAATATTTGAGTCGTGTTTTTTAGGTCAGGATATTAGGCTGCTGCTTTTAAGTTCCCAGAGTCTTTAGGCATAACTTACATTTATGATGGTAGATTAAAAAGTACTATGCTGGAGTGATTTATATACTGCTCATGTGCGGCTTTTCATGCCAGTAGGATTTGCCCTTCTGTTCTTGGCCACGATTCTGTCCTTCCCACTGTTAATATAGCAACTGTCAAACCAGCTGCTGTCCTAAACCTAGAGGACACAGTTTTGTTATTTTTAAACAATATATATATATATATATATATATATATATATATATATATATATATATATATATTGCTACATATAAAGAAGTAAAATGCCTATAATAAAATATTTTTTAAAATTTAGGTATAGACAGTTATAGACTAATTTTACTTAATTTCTTTAAAATTTATGTAAAAGAAGCTTCCGGTTTTGGTATACTTTCACAGAGAAAAGTTTGAAGTAAGTTGAAATATTATTATAGACCTGGTTTTATACTTACTTTCTATTTAAATAAAAAGGGTTAGGTAGTACAAGCTTTAATTTACCTAATGTTATTATTGCAAATTCAAAATTGTTAAGCCACATTTTATCTGCTAAGAAGTATTTATTTAAGGATAATGGACTATAAATTCAATTGAAGAGATTTGTTTTTAGCCTGGTCGGCATGGCTCAAGCAGTTGAGTGTCAGCCTATGAACCAGGAGGTCACTGTTAAATTCCTGGCCAGGGCATATGCCCAGGTTGTGATACTGGGCAGCTGATTCTCTCTCATCTTTGATGTTTCTATCTCTCTCTCTCTCTCCCTTCCTTTCTGAAATCAAATATATATCTCCTATATAATAAAAGGCTAATATGCAAATCGACCGAGAGGCAGAAAGACTGGTCGCTATGATGTGCACTGACCACCAGGGTGCAGACGCTCAATGCAGGAGCTGACCCTTGGTGGTCAGTGCACTCCACAGGGGAGCACTGCTCAGCCAGAGGCCGGGCTCACGGCTGGTGAGTGCAATGGCAGTGGCGGGAGCCTCTCCCGCCTCAGCAGCAGCGCTAAAAACAGGGGTCCTCAAACCACGGCCCGTGGGCCACATGCAGCCCGCCGGGTGCTGCTTCCTGTCCTGCTTTTAGCAGCCGACTCATCCCAGGCCCACAGTGCACATAGGAATTTGTTCATAGTTGTTGTTTTTTTAAACTATATTCCGGCCCTCCAACTGTCTGAGGGACAGTGAACTGGCCCCCTGTTTAAAAAGTTTGAGGACCCCTGGCTAAGAACGTCCCATTGCAGGCTTACATCAGTCATACATCCCCTGAGGGCTCCTGGACTGCGAGAGGGCACAGGTCAGGCTGAGGGACATCCCCCTGAGTGCACGAATGCCAAGCACCAGGCCTGTAATATATATATATATATATATATATATATATATATATATATATATATATATATAATATTTATTTTTAGATTTCTGTTTTTGAGCCCTGATAATAGGTATGCATAATATGTTCTGAATTTACTTGTAAGCAGGTCTAGAGTCTTGATAAATGTATCCTACTGACAAGTTACCCATTTCCTTTGATAATAACGGTTTTCCATAAAATGTTAGAGGCTTGTAGGCAAGCCTACTTACAGGTATATGCTGAAAAGGATCAAATGGTTTATGTCTCCAAGAATGCTAGAATACATATGTGCCTATGTCAACACAGTGCTTGAGGCTATGTTTTTATATGGCCTTTAATAGTCATATTTTATCTCAAAAATGATTTTGAGTGCATTATTTATCACATGTTATAAATCATAGTATTATGCAGTTTCTTTTTTTCATTTGTTTTGGTTTATTTGTTTGTTTTAAAATCTTTATTGTTGAAGTATTACATATGTCCCCTCTCCCCTGCCCCCCCACTGACCCCTGTATCCCACCTCCAATGCCTACCCAGGCCTTCACCATCCTATTGCCCATGCCCATGGGTTATGTATATATACATACAAGTTCTTGAGTTTCTTTTTTATATATACTTTATTTATAAAAAAATAGAACTTAAGTCGGTGTTCTATTTTTATGCATACCAAAGAGTGTGTTTATTTTCTTGCCTACATTGATATTTCAAGTAAAACTTTTACTTTAATAAAAATATTATTTATTTTAAGTACAATGATGAAGACTACTATGTCTTCAAACTAAAATTAGAGCTTCATCATGACTATACCTGATTTTAGCTTCCTAAAGGTTTTGTGTGTGCATACAATATATGTATGTATGAAACTTGACAACACATAAACTATTTTGTAACATATAACCTACTTCTGCTTGTTTTTATCCATTAAGGCCCTTTTCTTCCTTGGAAAGTAAAATGAAGTGAAGAGAGGTGGTATTGTTAAGGTCAGATTAATCTATAATAAATTAGCTTTAATGTGCCAAATAGTAAGTCCAACCCAGAAGCTCGTCACTTTTCATTTTATGTATTCAGGTAAATGACTCTGGGAGACTGATAGCCACCCACGAGGACATCACTCTTGAAAGCCCAAATGTAGCATAAAGGAAATGGACGTTAGTTGGAGCTTACAGTAATCTCAGAGGATCTTTATAGGTATCAGCTTAGACATAAATTAAGAAAGAACCTTGTTTGCCCTCAGCTGTCAAGAATTATAAGAAAAGATGTTTAAAATGCTTTGAAAACCTTTAATGGATGACCATTTGTTTGAACTCCAGTCGGGGTGCTTTGCTTGTATTATTTCCTTTTCTTGAATGCATTTACAAAAAATAAATATAAACCCTTCAGCTATAGATTTTCATAGCTACTCAGAGCTTCTTTTGTAATACCTAATATTGATTGAATTGCATTTATGAGTTATCAGAAGAGCTATATTTAAGTTAACATTTATATCCCTTCCCAAAAGCATTTTAAATTTGGGTGGTGATATTCTGTTTAGAATTAAAGCTGCTCTAATTTTAAGAACTTTTAAAATTGACTCTATTTTGTAAATAACAAGACTACTGTATATAACATGTCATTAAATTGTGATAAGATGCTTCAAATTAGGTTCTATATTGAAATATCTGGCCCAGCTGTGTTGGTGACTCAGTGGTTGAGTGTAGACCTATGAAACAAGAAGTCACAGTTTGATTCCTGATCAGGGTATATGCCCAGGTTGTGGGCTCAGTCCTAAGGGGAGTACATGCAGGAGGCAGCCAATCATTGATTCTCTCTCATCATTTATATTTCTATCTCTTTCTCCCTCTCCCTTCCTCTCTGAAACCAATAAAAATATATTACAAAAATTTTTCTGGTATCAAAAATAACAAATGCAAACATTAAAATATCCTATTTTCCTTGTTTTAGGATTTGCAATCTTGATTAATGTTCTTATCAAATTTTAAAATGAAATGGTATTTTAATCTCAGGAAATTATCCTATATAATAAAAGCCTAATATGCAAATCAACTGAACAGCAGAACAACCAGCAGAATGACCAGTCACTATAACTTGCACTGACCACTAGGGAGCAGATGCTCAACATAGGAGCTGCCCCCAGGCCACAGCCCCAGGCCAGCAAAGGCAGGTGCCAGCAGGGGCCCCCTGATTGCCCTGCTGGGTGCCCCACAGATTGGCTCTGATCACCGGCTAGGCCTAGGGACCCTACCTGTGCAAGAATTTCGGGCACTAGTATTTATATATTGGCCTTTAATTATTTGTTTTTCTGAAATCAATTGTTATATGATAATCTAACTAAACACCCCATAAAATAAAATTCTTTTTTATTTTTATAAAATACTTTATTACAAATTAATAGAATTTAATTTTCTGATTTTTTAAATCTATATGTTTCCCAGGTGAAAAGATAGTACTTTTCTACTGTGTATATTTTGATACTATAGAGTACAAAATAAAACTCACAGGAAAGCAGAATACCAACTTTTGAAAACAAATCCTGATTTCTTATGTGTTCTGGATATTTGATTCCATCGTGAGGCCAATTTCCTAAAAATCCTTATAGCAGTGACTCTCTTTTGATGCATGTAGCTCTTGGTAAAGTCCAACTGTTTTTTATTATTTGTTTGTTTTAATGTGTTAATCAGAGTTAAATTTACTGGAATTACTGCAGTAAGGAAGACTATCAAATTGAACTGTCTTACTTATCTTTACAAATTGAGGATTTAGAGAAGATATTTATAGGATTTGTTTTAGAGTCTGTAACACTAACATTGCAACACCAATAATGTGTTGCGTTAGGCTGAGGCTATCACACTTTAAAGTGAATGTTTTGGAATCAATTATTAGTATTATAAGATACTGATTTAGTTCGTCATATAATATAGAAGCCAGTGATTCTTTCAACAAAGCACTTACTTTTTGTTTGTTTGATTTTCCATCAGGACTGTTTAACCAGGGCAAAGAATTATGTTGGTCTCAGTTATCGGTCCTCTAGTTGTCTCCCAACTTTTATCATCAGCCAAAGCTTAAAGATACAGCATCTCAGAGACATGATCAGTGTAGATCTCCATGACCATGTGAGGTACAGGGTGGGGCAAAAGCAGGATTAGAGTTGTGAATACATGAAACACAGAGTTTATTCTTGTGTTATTATTTAATAATCATTGTAGTATTGTCAATACCAACAACTGTTAACCTACTTGTGTATAATGTGTGTATAATGTATAGAGTAGCCATGTGATAAATGTTTGAAAGTCGCTGTTCCAGTATCTGTGTCAGGACTTTCTCTTCTCTTTGCTGGAAGATTATTTATTCTGTCATTTCATTGGCTAGAAATTGCACAGAACATTAACTTCTCTTAAAGTCACTCATTTGAGGATTATAACACTGCATATAACAAAAGAAGTATTATAATCAGAATCTGTAGTTCACTTCTAAGAAGGGGGTCAAGAGAATGCAAATTAAAGTTCAAGAATATGTTGCATTCACCGTCCAAGGAATCCATAAAATTCCATTCGGTGGTGTCAGCCAAATTACTTAGTTTCAGGATTTTTTTTTCCTAATTACTTAGTAATATTTAATATAAGTCTATAGGAATGTGTATTCAATAACATACTGAAGGCAACATACACTCTACCTCAAATAGGAACAATTATTTCTACATGTGTCCTCTTTGAAACACTGCCTATCCAGTTTCATGAACCTCTTTGATAAAATAGTTTTATGGTTTTAGGGACAGCTATCTATTTCTGCTGTACTTTGAACTATAGCATGAAGTGACTCCTATAAAGCATTGTTTTTTAAGAGATTTGGAGACAAATTGGAATCCCAGAAATTCCCTTTAGTGGTTCAAGTCTGTGAACTCAAATGGTGTTTGTTTTCTTCTGTTAGAAGTTAAATTATCTAAAGAGATTTCTCTCTCTTTTAGAGAAGGAGGAGCCAAAATAAATCTAGTTATAACTGGGATGATCCTGAGGCAGGCACTGAGATAACAGACCCCCATCCAGTCTGTAGATTGCAGCCAATGGGTTATTGTGTAACAAAGTCAATGCCAGTCCTTATTGATGCCAGTGGTCTGTTTCCAGTTAAACCCACTGCAACAAACCAAAAAATAGCTTAGGTTAACCAATGGATACAAGACACTGGGGGGGGAGGGGCGGTGCAGGTGAAGGCATGTACTGGGGGATAGGGGAGGCTGGGGGGAGGTCAATGGGGGGAAAAAAGGAGACATATATACTACTATTTTTAATACTTCAAACAATAATAAATAAATAAATAAATAAATAAATAAATAAATAAATAAAAGACAGCTGATGGGACCTTTCCTGTTAACTGTGAGAACTGTTCTAACATTCTCAAAATTCATCTTGATTGACACTTTTTTACTAAGTCGTTTGGATTATTCTAAGGGTATATCAGATTCTGTGTAGTACATTGGATTGATATTCACACATTTCTAATGTTATTTCCTTCACTTTTCATAACATCTAGTCCCTTGGAAGTTGTTATTAATTCTCCCCAATTATCATTTTATTCCTTTGAAAGCAGGGACTCATTCATTTTCAAATCCTCAGTAATGCCAGCACATTTTCTTGCAATTAATATAATTTGAATTAAACCCAAGATTGATTCAGTCTCACCTCTTTAAAGCAATATTTTTTTCTATTTTTTTAAAATATAGCACTAATACTAAATTTTAATGTCACTACATTTACAAGATAAAGGAAGGCTTCTGGCTAAAGATGGTAGTTTGTATAAAGACATACCAGCCTCGCTACCTCCTAAGAAACCCATTAAAATGTTTTATTAGTGTTATAAACCAACTGGCAAGAAATTCAGAGAGGATACATCATAAAATAAAATTTTAAAGAATAAAGTTAGATGCACTAGCACTAAGAAAATGTATCCAATGGATCCTGAGAAATTAAAGTATTGAAATGAATGGCAGAGGAGAAAGCCAAGAAGGCTCACAACTGCAATACTCATACTGTAGCCCTGTAGTATCTACTGACCACTCAGTAACTGGTGTGATTGGCTGCCTCTGGAAAGAAGTGACAGTGGGTTTACAACAAAAGAATTATTTGCAAGTTTATATAATAGATTCGCTGATTCTCTCCTTGAATTCATATTGCCATATGAAAGTCTCTACCTGGTCTACACAGAAGACTGAAGGTATATTCTTTGGGGAAGTTCCTTTGGTTTCTGAGACTTAGGAAAAACACACATATTTAAGAGTGGATGTCCAACATGAAAATGAAAGGATAAATTAAATAATTACACACTGAAAGTTGAGTTCCCCAAGTCCATTCCCCATCCAAAACCAAGAATGGTAATAGAAGTAATATAGTCTTCATGGGAAGAGTTTTCCTATTAAGATTTTGACCAATCATCAGACAGAAGAAAAAAAAAAAAAAGGAACAATTGACCAGGATGACACCCAACATCTGAATAACAAGAGCTTCAGTAAAAGAAAACAGTGAAAATGTTTAGGAATAAAATATTACATAAAAGGAAATAAACAAAATGTCCCAAAAGAACATGAGGTTTTATATGGAAAAAGGTTACTGAATGACCAACCCAAAGGTTGAAATGCTCTTTTTATTAATAAACAATATTTAATTATAGGATTTAAAAAGATTTCCTGAATATAGTCATGCACCACTTATCAACAATATATGTTCTGAGAAATGCATCACTGGGCAATTTTGTCATTGAACACATCCACAACTTAGATGGTGTAACCTATTACATAACAGGTTGGTGGTGAACTCTATTGGTATAGCATATTGTTCCTAAGTAACAAGCCTTTATTGCATGTTACTGTACAAAACAACACCAGATTAAGTCAAGCACAAGAGTAAAATGATACAATAAAAGACTTGGGTAAGCAAGATATATGAGGCTGCTGCTGGAGTAATAATATACTGTTTTACAGCAAATTCTTTTTTTTTAACAAGTAGAGTACACCCTCAAACAATAAAATGCATAGTGTAAGAAATATATAAACCAGTAACATAGTTGCTTATTATTATTATCAGGTATTATGTATTGAACATAATTGTACATGCTATACTTTTATATAACTGGCTGCACATTAGATTGTCTACAACAGCTTCACCACAAACACGTGAATAATGCATTGCACTATGTCATTGGGATGGCTATGATGTCACTAAGCAATATGAAATTTTCAGCTCCATTATAATCTTGAGACCACTATCTTATATATGTAGTCACTGACACAACATTTGTATGTGGTGCATCACTGTACAGCACTTTTGACACTTTTGTGAAATTGGAAGTTAAAACTTTTTAGAAAAAAGATGTGATTTGTAATTGACTACTGTTGGACATGTGCATAATAGCTTTGCATATTCTGAGGGAAGAGAGTCAATAAGTACACAATTCTGATTCAATTTTGATGAGCACATATAAGAATGACACTTTTCCCCAAGGGAAAGATAGAATACATTGCAGTAGTGATTAACTACATCAATTTTTATTTTCTTATGCTAAGATCAATTATATTTTTGTCCTATTTAAATGAACATTGTCATACTCTGTTTTCTTTATTATCATAGAGGGGAAAAAGGGGCAACTCAGTATCATATCTTCCAGCATTTCTTATGTAATACCTCCTTGAATCTCATTTACATGCTTTATGAGTATATTTATTGAACTAAAAGCTGATTACCTAATATTTCCCAAGTTGTTCAAGGCAGTAAGCCAGGATTTTTCAAACTTAAGAGCTTATTGACTTTGACAGTTAAGAGAATTTGAGACTTTTATATTAGTTGTCATTTGCGCATTCTTATTATGCACATCTTCAAAACCTAATAATCAAGTGAATTAAAAATCCGAGGAACAGAATAAACTGGTGAATATAATAGAATCAGGGGCATAGAAAGGGAGTGGACTGATAATTCTCCGGGGGAAAAGGGTATGGGGGGGTGCAGGAAGAGACTGGACAAAAATCGTACACCTATGGATGAGGACAGTGGGGGGGAGGTAAGGACAGAAGGTGGGGTGGGAACCGGGTGGAGGGGAGCTATGGGGGGACAAAGGAGAAACAATTGTAATAATCTGAATAAAGATTTATTTTTAAAAAGTCTCATTATTCCTAAGCACTTCTATGAGTTTATCCTTCCTTTTTTTTTTTTTTTGCACCTGTATGTCTTCACTGCATTGTATTTTGCATTAGTCGTAAAATTATCATTTCTAAAGATTTAGCGGGGTTTCACAATTTACCAAACATATCAAACACATTCTGCCACTAGAGACTCACAATAACTCCTTGCAAGGTGTATTATTATTTCCAATGCATTATTATGGAAATAAATTAGGACCAGAGGCTTAATGTTGCACAGAAGAAAAATGGAAAACATAGTCTTTAAGCACAGATCTTTAAACGTTGATTTCAGTAAAATTTCTGTTATTTCAGTTGCCACTCTTTTTATTACAAGGCAAAGGAATCCTTTAATCATGTCAATGGGTGACCCAGACTTGGATCATGACTGGCAATTCATTGTAACTTGAAACCTTGAGATACAGAAAGCTTGGAAATATTTGTTGTTTTTCTAGCTATAAATAGCAAAGGTGCTAGTTTCATATTTACTGACTATATGTGCCCCCCTTGTCTAATACACAGAGTAATTGAGCATTAATTTTACCCCAAAACGATTTAACCTAGAGTTTGATCTCTTTCCATCAGTTTTATTTTGCCACAACTTAGCATTTTTTCTTAACATATAGCAATGTAGTTTTTTATGTTTTTCTCAAGACTGCATTGCATTTCTTTCTACAATTCTGCAACTCTCCATGGCTTATTTTGCCTAATATCTGGACAACTGTCTTTGATTCTCAGACTCTTTATGTATTCACTTTAAAATTTGCTAAGTGTTTGGGTTTTTTATTTTTGTTTTTGTAGTTTCAATATAATACAAAATAAGCGGGAATATCTATAAAACAATAGGTGGACTTATTAGATAAAAGCAAGGAGCATCCATTCAATTATATTTGACTAACTTTAGAAGTTACTTCCAGTAAAAGTTGCTCACCAGGCAATAAACATATATGCTCAATAGGCATATATGAATCATTACACTTCATGACCCATAAAGAGAAGTGTTATTGTCTAAGTAGGAATTCAACACTAGGAAATTTGGATCAAACATTGTATAGTTCTCCAAAAATATAACTTTCAAAAATTGTTTGCTGGTGATTTTATTCTTAGGAAAGATTAGTGTCTCAAATGAGGAGATGCTCTTCAGTGGCATTCAACAGCAAAATGCACACAGGAAAGGTTGTTTTGAGTGTAAATACTTATAAAATAATCCTCCCTTTGTCTTTTGAAATAATATGAGTGGTTATGTTAGGTGATTTAAATCCTAATTCATAATTCTTCATTTATATCCATCTGAACCAAAACTTTATTTTTCTCCAACTCTATAAACTGTGATCTTACTTATCAAAACTACTTTTGCTATATATGTCTACTGTAGTTGAGTTACGATACTGCTTCTTCAGTTAATGGTAGCATTCCAAGACATTCATCATTAACAAAACCAAAAAATACTGCATAAATATTTGCAATGAAGTGATTTTTGGGCAGGCTATAATAATATATGTGATCTATATTTATCAGAGGAAAAATATGAATTTTGAAAATGTGGAAAAAGTCCTTCAGCTGATTCCCTTCCAGTACATTAATGTATTTTGTCTTGAATATCAATAGCTTCTGAAGAGCAACTGATTCTGTGTCTATACAAAGTGCTTTCACCTATGCAGGTTACAACACTTCCTTGATGGGATAATAATATTCAGGACCCAAACTAAAGATATTAAAATGTAAATGTTAAGCATGTTTTTTTGCACAAGTTGTTATTATTCATAAAATACAGTTTGCTAAACCTTATAAGATATATTCTCAAAATGATTTTTCTTCATTACTGAATGAAGTAATATTTATAAATTAATCATCACAAAATTTTCAGCAAATTTTAGCAGATGAGCAATGCAGCATAGCATGAATTTCCAGGTGTAACACATCACCTGTGGTATTGTGATGCCCACTAAGTTCAATGCAGTACATGTCAGCTCTTAGTGTTAGGAATTTAGGGTGCCATTTATCCGCTCCCCCCGCCCTCTGCCAGGTCCATTATGGTTTGAAGAGCTATGACACAAGTGCCAGTAGTCAAATCCTATATAATAAAATGGTAATATGCAAATAGACTGAATGGCAGAACAACCGGTCACTATGACATTCACTGACCACCAGGGGGCAGACGCTCAATGTGGGAGCTGCCCCCTGGTGGTCAGTGCACTCCCACAGGGGGGCTCCACTCAGCAAGAAGCCCTGAGCCAGGCTCACAGCTGGCGAGCGCAGAGGTGGTGGCGGGAGCCTCTCCCACCTCCACAGCAGTGCTAAGGATGTCTGACTGATGGCTTAGGCTAACTCTGGAGTGGGCCTAAGCCATCAGACAGACTTCCCCCTAGGGCTCCTGGACTGCAAAAGGGCACAGGCTGAGCTGAGCACCTGCCCCCCCCCCCTGAGTGCATGAGTTTTGTGCACCGGACCTCTAGTGAGAAATGAAATAGGACTTTATTATTACAGAAAACTGAAAGCATTACATTAGAAATTTGGCACAGGAAGCACGGTTTTGAAAGATATAGACTATATGGCAATGAAGGGACACAGGAGGGAAAGTGAGGCGTAACATATCTCTTCTATGCAGTTGTGAAACGTTCGGCTCAACTAATTTAATAAGAGTAAATGCTCATGACAACTTTTTATGGTTGTCCCTGCTTTCTCTCACACTGAATGCAAGTAAGGAAGCATTGGCTCTCACGGCATTGGAAGCCATTCTCCTCCATCAGGAAAGCTAATATTAGACTAAAGCTTGCACTGTTCTCACCAGTTTACAAAGAAAAACTGAGCCATCGGTGACTTTGTTGATATACGGATCTACCAAACCTTTTTAAAGCTCTGCACCTACTACTGGACATTCTGTTCTGAACAAATGCATACTCATTGTCTACGTAAGCGAAGCCAGTGCACGTGCCAGAGACCTGGAAGCCTGGCCAGACTGAGATTAACCAAAGAATTTATATGCATATATTCGTAACCCATGGATACAGACAATAGTGAGGTGCAGGCCGGGATGAGGAGGGTTCCAGATAGAGGGGGAAAAGAGAGAGGAAACTGCAGACATCTATAATTCCCTCAGCAATAAAAATAAATTTAAAATAATAAATAAAGAAAAGTTCTGGTCAAAGCCATACAGTAAGTGTAATTTCGAGTGTGTATATAATTACTGATGGTTATTAATGAGCATGTTTTTGGTTTTTCCCAAATATAAAGCAATTTCTTTTAACATGTTATTATAGAAATCAAAGGCTAAAGAAGTTACATTTCACCTTTTTCATGTAGTGGCAATATCAATGCTTGCTGATTATAATTGATTTCTGGTGACAATTCATAGAAAAAATAAAAAGGCTGATCTAAATGTATATTTGTAGGGGGAAATATCTGGTAATCTGTTTCATTTATAGAATTATTTGTTTTCATAGACATAGTGTGTTATATGAAAAGAGTATTTGATTCAGATTCAGAAGAAACCCACAATATTTAACACAATTTTTATTTGTTGAATCTATATATATAAGTCATAATATAAATATTGCAAGATTTGCCCTAGCGGGTTTGGCTCAGTGGGTAGAGCATCGGCCTGTAGACTAAAGGGTCCCAGGTTTGATTCTGGTCCAAGGCACATGCCTGGGTTGCAGGCTCAGCCACCATTAGGGGGAGTGCAGGAGGCAGCCAATCAATGATTCTCTCTCATCATTGATGTTTCCATCTCTCTCTCCCTTTCCCTTTCTCTCTGAAATCAATAAAAATATTTTCAAAATAATGCAAATATTGATGAACCTTCACATATGTGGAAAAAAATGGACATACCCTAGAATAACAAATATACCATGGTATAATCTCCACTTTTAGAGAGGAGTGGATTCCTGTGTTTGCCTAATATGAACTTAAAATATAAAACCATTAGACAAACAGAAATAGGACAACAAAGAGACCTCTGATGTTACACTACATATGGAAAAAACTGTAACCCAAAATGTGATGAGGTCCCTTGGGCATTCTCTGCTGTTCACAGAATCAGCCTTGAGATCAAACGTAGCAATATGTTTCATTTCAAGCAATCCAAATCCAATTCCAAAACTATAACCAACTAATATATGCATTGTTAAATATTTGAGGGAATGCAGAATGAAGGACTATAAAATACACTAGATAGCAAACTTAATCAAATATCTCCAACGGATAATGCTTCTCTTCTTGGCTCCAGCTCCTGTTCTTGGCTCTGTGTTCACCTTTTTGTACAACACTTCACCCCTCCAGCACTTCCCGCTGCCCAGCTCTGATTGCTAAAGGGGGAGACCTGGACAGAATTAGATCAATTAGATCACTAGGTGCCTGAAGCAAAGGAAGTGCAGAAAGAAGGAGAAGCAGTTGGAAGGACAAACTATTTTGCCACTGTGAAGATTAAAAGCAAAAGAAAAAATATACAAACAAGCAAACAAAATAACTTAATTTTCCCCTTAAATTATTTTCTAAAAGTAGTTTATCCAGAAATATTTTCTAGATAAATGCACTGAGTATTATTTCCACTATTTCAACTAAAAATAATCACTGGATACATGTTAAATAAAATCAAGTGTTAATACCCCTCCTACCCTTTCCCACCCCGCTAGCTAATCAATACAGTAGCTTAGACTAATTTTTGTGGGTTTTTTTGTTTGTTTTCTACTTGGCCATGAAAAACTGAAGTTAAATGGCAGGAAGATGATGTCAAAGCATCTTTTGGAAGGTGGGGATGAGGTAGTGGTTAAAAATAATAGCAACAGAGAGTTGTATTTTTGTAGATCAATTAATTTCAAAATCAAACTTATGTTGTATTTCTTTAAGAAGATAGCTTTCAACATGGAGATTTAATTAATCTGGCCAGTTAACTTTCTCTATGCATCTATAGAACTTCTTTCCTTTTTCTTATACTGTGTCCTTTATTAATCTCTATTTATCATATGCTTATTTACATATACCATTTATCTCCCTGGGGAGTATAATTCTTTGGAAATGACATAGATATCTGATTCATCTTATGTAATCTTGGAGCTGGGCATCTAGAAGTCATTTATTAATAGCATTGAATGTATGTCAGTGACAAAATTACTTTCTAAATAATACAAACCAAATGTACTACTGAAAAAAACAGAAATAACATAATTTTACTGGATCAGTAGCATTTATCAGTTATACCCATTCTTTAGATATTTGAAGAGATTAAATCCCGAGTTTCACTATTTTTTTAACTTCTCACCCATTAATAAGGAAAAACAAGATTTGCATCCTCCAAATTTTGTATGCTTATGCTCAGAAAATGTGTCATGGATGTATCTATTACCAGAGGGAAACATAAACATATTAATAAATAAAAAGGGAAATGCTCAGTTATTGTGATGTGAATGCAAATATTTGAGTTTTAAAATTGAGTAAACTCAGCCATATTAAAGAAAGGGCGCCACACCTACCATTAATCCACAGTCTAGTTTGAAATGTGAGTTAATATCTTTGTATGTAAAAAACAAATACGTGTGTTTTTCTATTGTTGAGTTTTCTTCTTGCTGGGTGTTTACAGTGAAATAAGTATGGACAAAAGTTTGAAATACTTGAGTTTAGTTATTAATCTAATTCATTCTATTTTCAACACTACCTTTGCCCCTGGTACACCTTTGTTCAAATTTCACTCTACTGGTATTTTCACATTCATGATAGAGCCATCTTACCACAGACCAAATTCATAAAAGTATTATATAGATATGACATACTTATAGTCACATTTATGCATTATTATTTTATAAAGTTCTCTGACACCATTTATTCATTCATTGGTTCATCCATCCATCCATTCATTCACTCTTTAATCAACCTGAATAGTGACTATGCGACTAGCACTCTTCTAGGTAGCGAGATGTCTGAGTCACATTTCTTCCCACCTCCTGATCATGTTACAACTATTCCATTGCAAGATCCACCCAATCTTCAACACTTATTATTCTCACCTGCAGCTTTCTTCTACTAATGTAAGCCTCCTGATTTCCTGTTGTAAATTGTCACATAGAAAGTCTTCCCTGTGGAATCCCAACCGCCAACCGCTCATCACAAATCTCTCATGAACTAGGTAAGTGATTTCCCAGGAGATACACAAAATTAGATTGGGTATCAGATCTCCTTGTATTAATATAATTCACCTAGAAATCTTTTTGCTTACTATTTTAACCCCTTGGGCTACACCATTTATTAGTGCATATACTTTTTTCCTATCCATCTTATTGAGGACACATGAGCCTCTCTCTTTTTTTTCCTATCCCAAACCCTCTAAAATATAATGGACAATGTCCTGAAAACAAAATAAAACTAAGTTAAATATTTTATTTATTCTGTTACATTTTAATAGCAATATATTTTTAGCAGAAAGCCATACAATCATAGCTTTTAAACCTATGCTGTATTAAATCTCCTCCTTAGTATCAGCTTCAACACATGCTTTACTACTAACCATGGACACTCTTACAGCTCAGTGGGGTAGGAGCAGGAGAAATGCCTCTGAAGCCACAGGATACGGCACTGTTTATGAACATCATCTAATAAAAACAATATGATGGTTGACAGAATATGAGGAATTTACTATGGATTCTATACTTTCCTTTGTCTAGTTCAATGTTATTTAATAATAGATGATTAGGTTTTGTTTGAGCTGCTACCTCAAGCCAGGAAGAGGATCTTCTCTAAAAAATGAATCTGCCTAATTAGATTTTGTACTTCTCAGCCTCCAAAATTCTGAACAATGGTTGTAGATTACCCCACCAAGTTTTTGATATTCTGTTATAGCAACCCAAGCTAAGCAACACAGCAATCAAGTTCTTCAGCTTCTCAATAACACCTACCTTGCTCCAGCCTGTTTGACTCAGTAGATAGAGCTTTGGCCTGCAGACTGAAGGGTCCCAGGTTCAATTCTGGCCAAAGGCATATGCCCCAGGTTGTTGGCTTTGGTCCCCAGTGAGGGGCATGCAGGAGGCAGCCAATAAATGATTCTCTCTCATCATTGATGTTTCTATCAATCTCTCCCTCTCTCTTCCTCTCTGGAATCAATTAAACACACACACACACACACACACACACACACACACACACACACACACACACTACCTACCTTAAGGGTTAGGTGGAGCAAAAGAAGGAGCTTACAAAATCCCAATGTTTTACCTTTTGAAGATAATTTTAACCAATAAAGACTAGCTATGAGAAAGGGTTTTTAAAAGAGCACAGATATCATCTTCATGCCTTTTATTAGACATCACACAAATATTTTTTTTTATACTCTGCCTATATAATAGGCCCAGTTGGCATGTAATTTTAATAGTAGTTTTTATTCCCTAAGTTCAGTGTTTCTCAAGTTAACTACCATCCATTTAAGATAAAAATATTTAATAAAAATTTAAATACACCTGGGAAGACATATGCTGATAAACACTATCTGCATTTCTCCATTAACTCTGCATATTGATAAATTTAAGAAACTTATAAGGCTATTTTATTTTTCATTTAAAAACTCAGTTAAGTGTTATATTTTAATTATTTTACTTCAGTTATCTATTTCTCTTCACATCACTAAAAGTTTTAAATTTAAAATATATATCTGTCTCATGCAGAGTTTCATCTATATGTCTATTATAATTTTATAAAGTTATTGTTCTTCAAATATCTTCTAGGTTAAGATATGAACATATGAAAGTTTTGTTCTAAATAGTGAATTTATTTCCCACATTAAGTAGCTCATTTGGATTTTTGGAAACCGTCATGAATACAACTAGAATTCAGGGAATCCAATTTATATGACCTACCATCAATTTATTTATTGTTACCAAGGAAGAAACAAATCACATGTTTAGTTAAGTTCTAAAAGGACTTTCTCTATAAATAATTTCTCTTTTTTTACAATTTCAACTGAATTAAATTCTGTAACAACAGGCCCCAGATTAGAAAAAAAATATTATAAGTGTTTATTTTTATTAATTTTGGTCATGGCTCATCTATGTGTATTGTGTTGCTGAATTCTCCATATTCATGACACTCCAGATGGTCATGGAATAGACCTGAGGACACTGACCTTTGTCACTTTCTCTCAAGGCAGGGGATGCATGCCCTTTTGCTTTTAGTATTAAGACAATCTACCCATTGCAGGGTATATAGACATCTTGAGGAAACTGTTGATGTACTAGCACATAAAATTATTTAACTCTGTTTATATTTATCAAAGCACTTCAACATAACAGAAAGAACTATATTGTTAACAATGTTAATTATATGTTCAAAGACCATATTTAATGAAATATGCATTGAAATACCAAACAAAAATTATTCTACATTTTTACATGTTTAGAATATTTGTTAATATGAATTTTTAAAAAGGAAATTTTATCAGGATAAAGCCTGCTGTTATAACTCTATTTTGTCCTCTACCCATTCCATCTATAATATCTTCTTTATCTCATAATGCAAGTAATATGAGTTTTTTGTATGCTCTGTCCCTGAAGGAGAAATTGATCAACTTTTACCTGTTAATAATAAATGTAAATTTATTAATTGCATACTGGCTTATACATCCCATTGGTAAAGGGCCTTTTCCTTGATCAATCTAAGGCTTTTTACTTGAATTAGTATGATAGCAGTTGTCTCTTTCTCTCTTTATCTCTGTCTCACACTCTTTCTTTCTCCCTCTCTCTACAAAATACAGAAAGACAGTAATATGGTTATATATTGACAATAATTTCTCTTCATTAAATGCAGGATATTTTTATATTGATTGGAGTCTCTCCTTTTGCAACCATGGTGATATTTATTATTGTACAGACAATGCTATCTGATATTTGAAGTCTTGAGTTTATCCTATCTAATAAAGAGGGAACATGCTAATTGACCCTCACACTGTCGCAAAGTTGGCAGCACCCACAGCCAGTAAGGAGGGAATATGCTAATTGACTGCCATGCCCTCAAAGATGGCAGTGCCCACAGCCACAAGATGGCGCACCCAGTCCCCTCAGCCCTGCTGGGGCGGCAGGCACATGGCACGGCTGGGCCACCTCCAGGCAGGCCTGCCTGCTCCACCTGCCTGCCTCTGGAGTCCCCCAGCTCCCTTAGCCCCCAGCCACCCAGGAACTGTCTGAGACACAGGCAACCCTTGGATGGCAGCTGCCCAGCCAAGGACCAAGGCAAATGCAATCCTCCGATGGTGGCTGCTGAGTTGACGATCAAGGCACAGGCAAGCTTTGGATGTCTGCTGCCCAGCCACCCAGGTCCGGCCCGAGAAACAACCAAACAACTGAACAAGCAGGCTGCATGGGGCAATCAGGCTGGAAGGGAGGTTAGTGAGGGACAACCAAACAATTGAACAAGCAGGCTGCATGGGGTGACCAGGCTGGCAGGGGGGTTAGTGAAGGATGAACAAATGACTGAACAGCTGTGTGGGGTGACCAGACTGGTGGGATGCCATGAGGAGTGACGGGGCTGGCAGTTGGGGGTGACCAGGCCAGCAGGGGGAGCTATTGGGGGCAACCAGGTCTGCAGGGGTTGGGGGCGACCAGGCCGGCAGGGTAGGCAGTAAGAGGAAACCAGGCCAATGGGGGTGGGGGGCTGTTGGGGGTGACCAGGCCTGCAGGGTGGGGGCAGTTGGGGGCGATCAGGCTGGCAGGGAGGGCAGTTAGGGGTGACCAGGCAGGCAGACAAGTGAATGATTAGGAGCCAGCGGTCCAGGATTGTGAGAGGGATGTCTGACTGCCGGTTTAGACTGGCAGTCGGACATCCCCAAGGGGTCCCAGATTAGAGAGGGTGCAGGCTGGGCTGAGGGGACCCCCCCCATGCATGAATTTTGTACACCAGGCTTCTAGTATTTGATAAGGCAATACTGTGAGCAGACAACTTAGAAATCTAAACAATCACTATCGCTATTTCAGTTTAAAAATAGTTGTCAACTGTCCACCTAGATAGAAAAACAGGTATAAATAAATACCAGAAATCAGAGATAATTGACAGTAGCTGTAAGAATGAATAATGCACTCATCTCTTATGGGAGTATCAACCTAGACAGTTTTGTAATTCTGATGTTTTTCTCTGTTTCTGCCATTCTCACTCTTCGCTTATCACAAATAATTATATTATCAGGTTGTCTTCTTTAAAAGTGCAGAAGAAACACAAATAATATCCATATCTATAAGTCTACCTATCTACCTACACATAGATACATATCTATAAAAGGCCTATTCAACTAAAGTCTTTCAATTGTTCAGGAATAATTACAAAATAACTTCACTGAAGCTGTTTTTCTTAATTATTTTAGTTTTTACTGATATTGTTCTCCACTAGACGCATCTTTTTTCCCTCAGATCATCAACTGACACATATACAGTTCTGTTTTTAGTTATTTATACATACAGGTCACGTTGTAAGAAAATCATTGGAACCTGAGATCTGAGATTCCATATTTTAATTAAAATAGCACTGAAGTTGTTAGGAGTACAGGATATCTTTGGGATCTATCATGGTTCAACACTAATTTTCAATATGAACTGAACAAATAACCCAAATAATACATATGTACATAGATACACACATGTATCTATGTTTATATAATGGAAATAGTCTCCTGGAATTGCTATGAAAATATTTAAAAATGTAAGGAAAGTGCTCAACACATTAAAAGATGAGAAATATTTTTGAGTAGCCATCATTATTTATTACTAGAGGCCCGGTGCATGAAATTCGTGCATTGGGGGGGGGTGTCCCTCAGCCCAGCCTGCACTCTCTCCAATCTGGGACTCCTTGAGGGATGTCCAACCGCCCGTTTAGGCCCGATCCCACTGGCGGTTGGACATCCCTCTCACAATCCAGGACTGCTGGCTCCCAACCGCTCACCCGCCTCTGCCTGATTGACCCTAATGGCTTCTGCCTGATCGCCCCCTGACCACTCCCCTGCTAGCCTGATCAATGCCTAACTGCTCCCCAGCTGGCCTGATTGCCCCTAACTGCCCTCCCCTATGGGCCTGGTCACCCCTAATGGCCCTCCTCTGCCAGTCTGGTCGCCCCTAACTGTCCTCCACTACAGGCTAGGTCACCCCCAACTGCCCTCCCCTGCTGGCCTGGTCACCTTAACTGCCCTTCCCTGCTAGCCTGGTCACCAACAACTGCCCTCCCCTGCAGGTCTGGTCCCCCTCAACTGCCCTCCTCTGCAGGCCTGGTCTGCCCCAACTGCCCTCCCTTGCTGGCCTGGTCTGCCCCAACTTCCCTCCTCTGCCGGCCTGGCCACCCCCAACTGCCCCCCTCTGCTGGCCTGGTCACCCCTAACTTCCCACAACTGCTCTCCCCTGCAGGCCATCTTGTGGCAGCCTTCTTGTGTCCACATGGGGGCAGTCATCTTTGACCACATGGGGGTGGCCATCTTGTTTCTTGGAGTGATGGTCAATTTGCATATTACTCTTTTATTAGATAGGATTTTCCTTTTCTAAATGTTAAAATTTCTTGATTGTAGCTATTAATAATTATTTTTAATATATTTTATTGTTTTCAAAAAGGAAAGCAGAGGGAGAGATAGAAACTTCAATAATGAGAGAGAATCACTGACCGGCTGCCTCCTGCATGCCCCACACTGGGGATTGAGCCCACAACCCGAGTTTGTGCCCTGACCAGAATCCAACATGACCTCCTGGTTCATAGGTTGATGCTCAATGACTGAGCAACACCGGCTGGGCAATAACTATTTTTATGTTATGAATACATGTGTTTATTTGCTTGATACAGATAGTTCTTTATATTGATAAGCACTGTGTGGCTTTAGCAAGAAAAAAAAGTGATAGCCTTAACATTTGGGATGAGTTTCCTAAGAAGGTTTACTTGCTTATTTTTAGGGAAGCCATTTTGATGTTCACAGGTGATGATGTGAAGGCAGTCCATCAGGAGAGAACAAAGCAAGGGTATGGGAAATGGGGAAGGGACAGAGTGCAGAATATGTAAAGAGATTTGGAGTTATGTAGTAGGAGACATGTTCATAAGAATAAGGATTCAGACAGGTGGTCAGTAATAAAATGGCCAAAGAATTTTAAAAAGTAGCAAATCTCATATTTAATTTTCACTTTCTTTCTGACATGTAGCCTTCATCCATTTCCCCAGATAGGTAAAGTTTACTATCTATCTTATATGAAAAATTTTTTGTTTGTTTTGGAATTCTAGATAAATGGAGTTGATATGGAAAAAAATCTATGTCAGCTAGAAGACTGAGATAGAAATGAGATTAGGAGAACAGCAGTTGTGATTCAGAAACTTGAGTGACCATAAAAATTGATCAGTCTGAGGATCAGTAAACATTGTGAGGAGCACCTGACCTCCAGAAATGAGGTGGAGGATTCGTGAAAAGTCTATTTAAACCCCAAGGACTATGTACATGTAGTTAACATTCTAGTTGTATACACATTCAAAAGGAAATGATAAATGTATTTTTAAATGATAACTCTGTTGACTTTGAATTCCGGTAAACAGTATAATGAAACCCATGTTCATCTAAATGTTAAGTGTGATAGCATTTTCAAACTTACAGCATTACATAAGTAAAGTTTTTAAACCTATAAGATTTCATTAGTTGTTATTAGGGGATTTAATATGAATGCAGTGTTTCTCTTCTTCCCCCAAATTTACATAAACAACACAAATGAATTGCCTTGATTTTACTAAGATTGAAACAAATACATTGTTTGATACTGGCTTTTGTTTATGTCTGATCAGTCTTAGGCTTTTGGCAGGAAAAGTTCTGTACTTGACCATGCTGAAAAAGTCTGTTTGACCATTCTAGTTGCTTTTACATTGCAGTTGGTTAACAATAATAAAAGAATGATCAATGGTTTGCTTATTTAAGAGGCATTTTCAATAGGCCAGTAACAGGACATGTGGACTAATTAACAGTTTAACTGGTGCGATAATCCATTCCAGAGATTATTTCTGTACCTTTATATAAAGACTAGTGTCCCGGTACACAAAATTCATGCACAAGGCGGGGGAAGGGGATGTCCCTCAGCCCAGCCTGCACCTTCTCCAATCTGGCATCCCTCTCATAATCCAGGACTGCTGGCTCCCAACTGCTCGTCTGCCTGCCTTTCTGATTGCCCCTAACCGCATCTGCCTGCCAGCCTGATCACCCCCTAACCACTCCCCTGCCAGCCTGATTGATGCATAACTGCTCCCCTGCCAGCCTGTTTGCCCCTAACTGCCCTCCCCTGCAGGCCTGATACCCCCCAACTGCCCTTCCCTGTAGGCCCGGTCGCCCCCAACTTCCCTCCTCTGCCAGCCTGGTCACCCCTAACTGCCCTCCCCTGCAGGCTTGATCGCCCCCAACTGCCCTCCCTTGCAGGCCTGGTCCTTCCCACCTGCCCTCCCCTGCTGGCCATCTTGTTGTGGTCATCTTGAGTCCACATTGGGGCAGCCATCTTGTGTGTTGGAGTGATGGTTAATTTGCATATCACTCTTTTATTAGATAGGATAGAGGCCTGGTGCATGGGTGGGGACCAGCTGGTTTACCCTGAAGGGTGTCCTGGATCAGGGTGGGGGTTCCATTGGGGTGTAGGGCAGCCACGTCCCCTGGCGACCCAAGTGGAGTCCCTGGTATCTGGGATTTATTTATCTTCTATAATTGAAACTTTGTAGCCTTCAGTGGAGGCCAAGGCAGGCCAGGGCTGCAGAAGGTTGGCTTCCTCCATCGCCAGGGGCAACTCAAGCCTCCTGCTCTCCAGCTCCGTGGCAGCAGCCATTTTTGTTGGGATTTATTTATCTTCTATAATTGAAACTTAGTATCCTGGAGTGGAGCCCTGGGCCTGCCAGGGTGTGCAGAAAGCTTGGCTTCCTTTATTGCCGGGGAAACCCAACCCTCCTGCTAGCTCCGTGGCCGCAGCCATCTTGGTTGGGTTAATTTGCATGCTTGCTCCTGATTGGCTGGTGGGCGTAGCTTGGGGTGTAGCTGAGTGATGGTTAATTTGCATATTACCCTTTTATTAGATAGGATTAGAGGCCCGATGCACAAAATTCATGTACTTGAGGGGGTGTCCCTCAGCCCAGCCTGTACCCTCTCCCAGTCAGACATCCTTAGTGCTACCGCGGAGGAGGGAGAGGGTTCTGCCACAGCCACTGCACTCGCCAGCCATGAGCCCACCTTCTAGCTGAGTGGTGCTCCCGCTGTAGGAGCACACTGACCACCAGGGAGCAGCTCCTGCGTTGAGCGTATGCCCCATGGTGGTCAGTGTGTGTCATAGTGACCAGTTGTTCAGCCATTTAGTCAATTTCCATATTAGCCTTTTATTATATAGGCTAGTATATTCACCAATTTCTATTGTTTAGTTATAGAGAATCATAGCACCTTCAGTATTGCGTTTGTTGCTTGATTCATACCCATGTACACTATCCTAAGGGATCTAATGAGGTTCTCAAAATGCCAAGATTGTGGAAGACTGAGCACTGGATGATGACTTAGAACAGGTCTGGAACCTGGCTCTTCTTTCTTAGGACAGTATTTTACATTTACCTGCGAAAGCCAGTGAACATTTACAGGGAAAAGTCACTTCATTTTAAACAAATACTGTTTATTTTAAAAGACACAAAAATATAATTTAAAATATAGTATATTTTTAGCCTTAGCAAGTTGGGCTTGGTGGATAAGAGTGTCGGCATGCAGACTGAAGGGTCCTGGGTTCAATTCTAATCAAGGGCACTTGCCGGCTCCTGGCCCTGATCCAGGGCATGTGAGTGGCAACAATCGATGTGTCTCTCTCACATCAGTGTTTTTCTCTGTCTCTCCCTTCCACTCTTTCTAAAATATCAATGGAAAAAAATATCCTCAGGTGAGGATTAAAATAAACAAATAAATAAATAATAATAAATAAAAAATAAAATAAAAAATAGTATAATTTCAATTTTTAAATTGAAAGGCTTTTGGGTACCAGTATTTAATATGTGAAGTTTTATTAAAAAAAACTAAAATGTAACCAATGTTTATTATCCTTTAATTTATTTCTTAGGACTTCAGAGTACCAAGACTTTTCCTAGGTGACAATTCAGTTCACTAAGGCAAAGTACATTCTTATTTCTAGTGTTGCCAGAGCACATTTAATTTAGAGCATTATTACTATATAATGAGAAAATCCCCCTCTTAGCAGTAAATTACCCACAAAAAAAGAAGATATTACCCATTTCTACTTCAAAATGCAAATGTGTTTAGTAATGAAAGTCATTATGATGCCTAATGGAGCAGACATCCAAAATCATTTATATTAATGAAATAAATCACACTCAAAATGCATGTCTGGCTATAAATCATTGTTCTCTTTACAGGTTTCTATGGTCATGAAAGACAGCATGATACGTGGATTGAATAGGGCAATTAGACTGAGAAGTCTATGGTGTGAGTCCCAGCTCTGTTGGAACTCAGATGGCCTCCATCATTTCAGTTAGATTTCTAGTGTCTCGGCCTCCCCCTTTGTCAACTCTGATATTATTAACTCTGGTGATAAAGATCAAAAGAAAGCATGCAAGTGAAAACTGCTTGAAAGTTACCAAGCCATTACATAGATGATATCTGTTAGTTTTATGTAGGACTCTGAGATATATGGGAAGATGAAAACGTTTTTGTATTCCCTGCAGTAAGCATCAGTAAACATCTGTTTCTTCTCACCTATTAAAATAATATTTTCCCTCTATGTAATTCATCTGACAGTCTTGCCTTGGGAGATGATTTTTATCAGTGATACAGAATACAGAGTAACACTACTCAGCTCTTCTACTACTTCCTCCATGGTCAAGCTTCTGTTTGTTGTTCATATCTAGCTTTGATGTTGACATCCAAGCACCTTCCGGAAGCTTTGCCTAGCGTCAGGTCCATCAGCAGAATGTCCTGCTGATATTTCTCTCTAATTTATTTATGCTTTCTGAAATGGTCTGCTATCTTCTAGTTGAGTGCTTAAACATCTAGACGTAGCAGATAACAACTTTTCAAAACTACTGACTCTAAAATTTGTATCACTGAAGGCAGTGATGTTGGTGATGATGGTGGTGGTCATAGTGGTGGTGGTGGTGCTTATATACTGAAAAAATTACTTCTTGCCTTATTTTGTCAAACCCATTTCTATTTTTCCTCACCTACTGTGTAGGAGATTTCTGTAATTTGATCCAGTTTTTCCTTTGATAATCTGATATCAACTCTTCTGAACTCCTGAATCCAGGAATAGGATATACTTTCTGATAAGATTCACTTCTTAGAACAGTGTTTTCCAGGACTTGAATGTGAATTTTATCACTTCTCTGGGGGAATAAGCATATTTTTCTCCCCTTTATGTTAATGGTTGGGCATGGGATAAATGTTTCAGCATTGGTAACTTTTCTATTTGTATTTGAATTCGTATCTCTTCCTAAATTAATTTCATCTTCTTTCAAGCAATCCATTTATAATCTAAATACACACAGGTGTAGCTACATGTTATATATGCTTCTCAGAAATATCTGCAATTTAAATATATGCCACTAAAATAGGATGGTCTGAAATCAGTACATTTTTTTCTACACACATACTGTAGAAAAATTGGATAATTTAGATAGGCAAAATTGATAAACCAAATATAAACAAAAATAATTATGAATTTTTAGAGTGTATTTTTTCTGAAACTTTCATTTTGCATATATTTATATATTTTCTTACAATATAATGAGTAGTATCCACATTTTAAAACTTGTCTGTGGTTAGTAAAATAAGCTAATTATGCAGTTAAAATATTAACGTATTGAATAAAAATGTCAATTCTAAAGATGGAATAAATTCCACTATTTGAAAAGATCATAATATGGTTTACCAAACCTACAATGTGGTACATTTAGGAACTATATAATTCTTTTGCTCATATAAGATTATGTATTTGTTCTTATAAATCATAATTGGTAAGTATAAAAAATTAGGCAATACAGATAAGTCCTCATAATGGTTAAATTAAGGTTCTTGTGCAGATATAGGGGGTATATTCATTCTTTGTAACTTTGTAGAAAATGTTTGTGGCTGTGCATTGGTAATGTATTCTGGAAAGAAATTCCATACTTCATCAAATTTTCAAAAATTTTAAAAATCAATTATTCAGTTGTATTTTATTTTATTTTTTTAGAAAGGGCATCCAACTGATATAACAAGTAGGTAAGCACTGTCTGATAAGAATAAGTTAGGGCCTGTTTGATGCCCACCTTTGGGCATATCACAAAATAGTATGGATCATGTGGTTCGCAGGAATAATCTTGAGCTTCCAAATAAGGTTGTCTTATAATCACTATATACCTTGATCTAGGCTTAGTCTTTTAATTTCAAACCTCCGTGAATTGTTACTAGTTCCTACACTACATAAATTACCTCATCTGCTTTAAAATGTCCATGTATAACCCATTCTACTTGTATTTAGTCTAATGCCCAGATGTCAGAGGGGGAAAAGGGTGTACATTATTCTGCTGCACCTCACATAATTACTTCACAAAGAACTCTACCTCCAATGTTTCTATTAATCTCGGAAAGAGAAGCAGATGGCAAACTGATTCTTTTTTTGTGACATACTAACCATTAATGGAGCCCAGAACTTGATTTTATTTCCTGGCTCTTGGTGAAGAAGTCAGTTGGTCAGATTTACAACACTGTCTCCTAGTTTCTATTTTTTCTCTTATTGGTATTCTTTACAGGGCTCATAACCTCAGCAAGTCAGCAGGCTAATCCTGTCAGAATTCAACTTTTCCCTTTCTCTGTAATTCTATTGCAGGCAGAAAACGACTTCTATATTGTAAGGTGGTCCCCCCGCCCCCTTTTCTTTCCTTTTAGTAATTTTTTTACAACCTCAGTATCACCATGTCTCCTTATGGTAGGCAACATATAAGAAGAAAAAAGGGTCAGAAATATGAAAGAGGAAAGAGGGAAAGCAGCTACTAACACAAACTACTGAGTGAGTAACAAGAGGCAGGTAGACAAGAATGGATTCAATTTTACTGCTGACAGTTACTAGGTATAAAATAATTCAGCTTTTGAAAACTTAAAGGGAGAGCTTGAAAAAAGAGTCTGCTGAATTTCCAAGTAAAAACGTGGCTGAAAATGATCCCAAACATCGAACAGGGCTTTGAACAGAAAGTATTTTATTGACTTGATTTTTAAAATATTTAATAATTGGAAAGTCAATAGTGGCACCAAAAGCAAAATATAATGTGATGGTGACATAAAATATGCTGTTTTATTCAGAGAATTAATTGCCTTTCTTTCCCAAGTGAAATGTGGGCTGAGTTAATTTCCTCTGCAATTAGTGCTATCTAGGGCATTGAATCTGGGAGTAAGGAAAGATGCTATTTGTCAAAATAGTCTAGAACTTTTTATTCATATAATGATTATGCATAAATGGGTTCTAAATGGAAGATATTATTTAAAGTAATTTACACACATTGAATAACCGGAGAAGACAGAGATCCTTGCCCTCATGGACCATGAATCACTTAAATACCATTGTGGAATTCTATAAAGGAAATATTTTTAAATGATATTTGATATGAACACCAAAAAGCCATTGCTAATGTCTAATTTTCATAATGCCTGCTACAAATATGATTTTGCAATGTATATACATTGGTAAGATATATGTGTGTATATATACTCAGCTTTGAATACTTACATTTTAAAAAGTTTGATTGAATTTTATTAAATCAACTAATTTTGAAATGGCAAGTGGCATATGATTTTGAAACATTATAGTATTTGACTCAACTCTCTTATTCTCAAATGCAAACCAACAAGCTTATAGGTACGTGATAAAGTACCAATTCTTATTTTATCTCTGCTCAGCCAACTCACCATTTGAGGAAATCACATGCTTATTAATTCCTTTTAACTCACTGGCTTGGCAGGGCCTCCATTTTGGTTCCTTTGTCCCTATCGATCTTTGCTCAAAGCCTTCCCATTACTCCCATTATTCCTTTTATTTTTGCTTCCATTTGTCTGTTTGTCTAATGAACCTAAAGACCTGTCCTTATTTGTTTCCTTCTGTGTTGTTTTTGTTTTTCTTCATTCAAACAAATCAGAATATAATCTCGGTACGCTTTTATATAATGAACATGCTGTAATATTTCTCTGTAGTTTTACTCCCACTGGGATTTTACATCTACTTGGACATAATCTACCACTGTATAAGCAGGTGAAAATGGTTGAAGCCAAAAGCATTACTCAGTGAAGCCCAACCCTTTGCCTAAATTCCATCGTCTTAAGTTTAAATGAAAAACGTGCTTTACCTGTATGTTAGCAAAGGCTTCTTTGGGGACTACAGGTAGTAGCCTGCAGAACCTACTACTCTGCTCTGTGAAAACCCAATCCTCCTCTGTCTAGATTTCCTCACCATTGCCTACAAATGTAAAACCTAAAGCAAGTTCAGTGGATAACTACAACAATGACTGGATTTGAATTCCCTATAACATCAATCCACAGCATTTTGACTAAATGTCTTGACTACATGCCTAAACACTTGTCTGCCTGCATTTTCAAATTACTATGAGTTTGAATGTTTATCAATAGTTGTATACACAAAAATAGAATACCAAGCAGTGTTTTGCATATAAAAATGAATTTAATTCTTTCTCCAACATTCTTTAGTAAATAAGTTTACATTATTTAATAATCAGTTATACATTGGACACACCCTGTAAAAGTTGCTTAAATATTGAATTTAAATGAGCAACTGAACTATCTCATGATATTAAATTTAAAAAGAAAAGAAAATTAGCCCATTTCTCTTTTCCTTCCATATGTTTTTCTAACTTAGTTTATATACTACAATATTTGGAATCCTATTCCAAGTGTGCAGTTCCAATCTGACATACATTTCAATAAAATGAATGGAACTATCATTTATGTGTAAATACAATAAAGGTAAATTCTTTTTTTTAAACTGTTCTAACTTTAAACATTTTTAAGGACAATATTTATCACTAAGCATTTCAGTCAAGTACCAAATTTAATAATTTTATTATAACACCTTTGATAATTTTCCTATAATTTGTTTAATCCTAATATATAGAAACCCTGGGTCTGTCACATCAGTTATGACTGGGAGGCTCCACCATTCATTAGGCTGCATGTGCAGCAGGCAAGCAGGCTGAACTGCTGACCTCTTGGAGAGAGAGGAGGGCTGATCAGCAGTGGCAGTGGCTACTGGCGAGGCCAGCATAGAGAAGCAGGGTGATCAGACCCTGCTTCTCTCTCCCTCACCAGCAGCCAAGACTCCCTCTCTCTCTCCCAGAGGTCAGAAATTCAGCCCCCTTACCAGCAGCCTGGGGTGGCTGCTGATCAACCCCGCCTCTATGATCAGGTGCGGAGATAGGCCTGGAGATGTTGACTGGCATAAAAACCAACCAATCAGAACCAAATCTTGGTGAATTGCAAGGAGCCAATGGATGCCTAGGAGGTGGAGCTTTTGATACAACTGGCATAGAAACCTACCAATCAGAACCAAATCTGGGTGAATTGAGAGGATCCAATGGCTGCCTAGGAGGTAGGGCTTTTGACGCTGACTGGCATAGAAACCGACCAATCAGAGAAACCAAGATGGCGGACTAGGTAAGCTCCTAAACTGCAGCCTCACACAACAATTTCAAAACTACAACTAAAAGACAGAACGGACACCATCCAGAACTACAGGAAAGCTGGCTGAGTGGAAATTCTACAACTAGAAGGAAAGAGAAAATCTCTCAGAGAATTGGAGGAACAGCAAAGGGTTGAGGTATAGCAAAGGGTCTTTGTGCGCGCAGAGAGGAAGGATGGCTAAGAGACTGGCTGACTTTCTCTGGCGGGAGGGAGAAGGAAGCCCCCGACTGAACTGAACCCCAGTTCCAACTGCACTGAACCCCAGTTCCGACTGCACAGAACCCCAGTTCCAGGCGAAACCCCATGGACCCAGGCTCATACAGGGTAAGTCTGGACTGTCAGGTAGAGAGAAAGGCATTCAGAGACTCGGAGTTCTGGGGGTGAGCCACGGCAGGCAGGGATCTGGAGGTGCATACGCACCAGTGCTCACAAAGACTGCCATAAGCTTTCCCTAGCGGAAGGGAGTAAGAAGCTCCTGAATGCATTGAACCCCAGTTCTGACTGCACTGAACCCCAGTTCCAGGCGAGCCCCTGGGGACCCACGCTCTTGCGGGGGGAATCTGGACTCTCAGGCGGAGGCTCGGGAGGCGGGGAAGGCAGAGGTCTGGAGGCATGCATGCAAGCTCACAAGGGCAGGGCTGACAGGAAGCCAAGACTGTCTGCTCCACCCTGGGACTCCACCCCATCCAAGCTGAGCACAAAGGCTTTTGCAGTTTGGCAAGTCTAATCCTGTAAGGCTGTCTCCAGCACCGAACTTCTCCCAGCTTAAGCATAGCTGATCCTCACAGCCAACTGGCCTGGAGGTCAATTCCTCCCAGTGATACCAACAACAATCAAGATTTAACTACAACAAGGCTGTACACACAGTCCACAAAGGGGTGCACCAAGAGTATCCACCCCAGGTTAACTGGGGGGACCGACCCACAGGACCATATAGGAAACCTAGCACACAAAGCTACCCTACCAACTCAGGGAAGCAGTGAAAATGTGGCGACAGAGAAACAGATCACAAACGAAAGAAATGGAGGAAAACAAACGACTGGATATAGAATTCAAAACCACAGTTATAAGGCTTTTCAAGAATATACTAGAAAAGGCTGATAAATATAACGAGACCCTCGAAGATATGAAAAAGGACCAACTAGAAATTAAACATACACTGACTCAAATAAAAAATATTATACAGAGACCCAGCAACAGACTAGAGAAATGCAGGAATCAAGTCAAAGAACTGAAATACAAAGAAGCACAAAACACTCAACCGAAAAAGCAAAAAGAAAAAACAATCCAAAAAGTTGAAGATAGTGTAAGAAGCCTCTGGGACAACTTCAAGCGTACCAACATCAGAATTAAAATCCCAAGAGCAAAAGACAAAGAGAGAATATTAAAATCAGCAAGAGAAAGACAGTTAATTACCTACAAGGGAGCACCCATAGGACTGTCAGCTGATTTCTCAACAGAAACTATGCAGGCCAGATGGGAGTGGCAAGAAATATTCAAAGTGATAAATAGCAAGAACCTACAACAAAGATTACTCTACCCAGCAAAGCTATCATTCAGAATTAAAGGGCAGATAAAGAGCTTCACAGATTAAAAATAGCTAAAGGAGTTCATCACCACCAAACCAGTATTATATGAAATGCTGAAAGGTATTCTTTAAAAAGAGGAAGAAGAAAAAAGTAAAGATAAAAATTATGAACAACAAATACATATCTATCAACAAGTGAACCTAAAAATCAAGTGAATTAAAAACCTGAGGAACAGAATAAACTGGTGAATATAATAGAATCAGGGCATAGAAAGGGAGTGGACTGATAATTCTGAGGGGGAAAGGGGTATGGGGGGTGCAGGAAGAGACTGGACAAAAATCGTACACCTATGGATGAGGACAGTGGGGGGCAGGTAAGGGCAGAAGGTGGGGTGGGAACCAGGTGGAGGGGAGCTATGGGGGGAAAAAGGAGAAACAATTATAATAATCTGAATAAAGATTTATTAAAAAACAAACAAACTGACCAATCAGAACCAAATTGGCTGGCAGAGGAGGGCAGTTGGGGGTGAGATCAGCCCTTCAGGGGAGGGCAGTTGGGGGCCATTAGGCCATCAGGGGAGGGCAGTTTGGGGTGAGATCAGGCTGGCAGGGGAGGGCAGTTGGGGGCGACTGGGCTGCCAGGGGAGCAGTTAGGTGTTAAGCATGCCGGCAGGGGAATGGTTAGGGGGTGATCAGGCTGGCAGGCAGAAGTGATTAGGACCAATCAGGCAGGCAGGCAGGCTAGTTGTTAGGAGCCAGCAGTGCTAGATTGTAAGAGTGAGTCCAACTGCCAGTTTAGGCCCGGACCCACCAGCAGTCGGACATCCTCCAAGGGGTCCCAAATTGGAGAGGGTGCAGGCTGGGCTGAGGGACACCCTCTCCTCCCCCCGCCAGTGCATGAATTTCGTGCACTGGGCCTCTAGTAGAAAAATAAAAATCCTAGCAAATCAAGTATCTAGAATCATATTTTTATACACATTTCACCCATTGTTGAAATTATGAATGTAAACTGAACTAAGTAGTTATATTTATTTCAACTAAATTGGTGGAGAGCTTATAAAATATAAATGTATAAAAGTATATGCTAAATGAACATGGATATTAAAAAATAATGGGAAACCCTTGCTCTTAAGGAGTTCATGGTCTAGAATAGTGGCAAACTCATTAGTGGTTCAGCAGACAAAACAATTTCCCACACCACAAATAAATGAAGCAGGAAACATGATTTCAGGAAATTGATAGGAACCTCAGTGCCATCCCTAAGGTTTTCAGAGTGAGGACACCTATCTCTCTCCTTACCTCTCCGGCTTAAAGGAAGCTGTAGTGGTTATTTCAGCAAAAGGGCAGGAGGCTGTCCTGGGGGCAGCTGGGTAAGACTGTCCAGGTTCTAGTTCTCTCAGAGCCCTGATAGTTGCTCCTGACTGTACGGTGACGCCACACCCCGACCACTTTGCACAAACAGCCTTCACCATAATAACAGCTTGCAGATTTTGCCTGTCACAATGGGGGTCTCTGGGCATAAGCTTCGGTTTCAGTAATTGGAAGATGAAGCATAAAAGAGAGCCAAGTGCCTCACAGACTGAATCCTTAACCCAAGTCCATGATGTCCACTGAGAAAAGCTTACTCTGAGTTATTGAAATCCAAAAGAGGTAGCCTAATTCTGATTCCATTGCAGACTACATCATACTGGGATGTTTGAAAGCTTTGTTATGTAACAGTAAAACTACTAGTACTTCAAGTAATGTGAATAGTAATATTAATGGCAATGCTACATTGTTATATAACAGTAAAACTACTAGTACTTCAAGTAATGTGAATAGTAATATTAATGACAATGCTATTATTATTATAAATAATAATAATCACCATCAAAAGCATAAAATAACTTGTAAATAAGCAATCATAGCATTAAATATTGATACAGCATGAAATATACCTAAAGTAGATATTAGATCACTTTATAAATGAGGGAATTCCATCTAAAACTTGTTTTATATCTTATTCAAGTAAAATAACAGTAAATAGAGATGGAGAGCTCTTGTCTGCCTTTCTCTCTTTTTTCTCTCTTTCTGTTACCAATATGTAAAGTCTACCCACTCTACTCTGTAGTGAGTAACATTTCAAAGAATCATTAAGATACAAAACTCCCCAACTTTAAGGGTTTTGACTTTTCCAGCTGGTTGCACTATACATGAATAGAACCCTTTAAAAAGAGCTCATAGCAGGCAATCATTCCCGAACAATTTTCAACTATCAAGCAATGTCAAGGGCTCCTGTAGTGAGTACCATGTTTCATGTTCAACCTTCCTGTGATACACCAATTCTCAGGTTAAAATTTCCTGCACAAAATATTTTCAGTAAATTTTTGAAGTATTATTTTTGTGTTACTAGACCTAGAATCTATTTCCTGGGTATTTGCATTCACACATTTTGAGGTGGTAAGTGATATATATATATATGACACTTTTATACTCAGGTAATATCTCTCTCAATGATAGGAACTGTTTGTTTTAAATTTGGACCACACTGAACCAGTCACTGAAATAAATTTGAGAATAGTCTGGGGAGAAATAGACTTGTCATTTTAGAAATTATTTAAGAAATTATGTAAATAAACCTAAAGATGAAAATTATAAACTTTCCCAAAGTGGAAAATTGTCTTCTGTCAACTAGGGACAATTGAGATTAATGTTAATCCAAAGTAAATTTCTAGGATGACATCATATATATATATATATATATATATATATATATATATATGAAGAATTTCAGACACAATGCAGTATTCACTAAAGGCAATCTTGATATCAGAACATCATGACAGTTAGTTCCATTCTCCTTTCTGAATGTAATTAGTAGAGTGAACAACCTTGAAATTGCTGTGGTTATATGTAATATATCTTGGTTTTTAAATATTTTATTCTGAAAAATGAAGAAATGTAAAGCTATGATAATACAATTACGTTATTTTAATTGGTTGAGCAAGCATACCCAAAGAGAACCAATTAATAAAATTGCAGTCATCAGTCTAAGGTTAATTACAATATCTTTGCTAGATTAATATTTATTAATGCTAAATGATACACTTACCATTTGCATTAGCAACTGTCATAGAGATAGCAGTACAAGTGCAAGCAATTGCAGCTGACTCAAATCTCCTTAGGAATTTGGTGCCTTGGATTTGGAATTTGTGTTGCAGAACATGTCTCCAGGTTGAGATGATGTACACTATGTAACAAGGCATATGAGAACTTTCCACATCATTTTTCAAAAGGACCAAGTTGACAGTTAAATGTCAGGGAAAGGACTTGTTTCACAGCATTTCCTATGAAAGAAGTACTACAGATAAGGGGCTATAATTGACTGCAAGCTCAGGGAGAGCCAAGACATGATATAAATGCCCCAATTAAAAAAGAACTAAATAAAGTCATTTGGGATCCATTAATGAAAGAATGATTATCACGGACCTTTTTGTACAGTCCTCATCACATCAGTGCTAGAGTGGGCTGGTCAGTTCAACATCTGTTTTATTTTGAATTTGCAAATTTCAAAATCAAAATTGGTAAGAACACTGGTGAGTTTGAAATCTATGTTACAGAAATGAATAGTCCTGGGAAGAATCATATTTTAAAAGTTTCATAACTTATTTAAGTGACTTAAACTATCTCAGTGAGGAAAAGATGAAGAGAATTTTAAGTTTGGGTGATACATACACACACATACACATTTATATTATCTGTTCAGAGATGGGGTAGCTCATTAGCTTGTGAACTAGTTGTCCCTACAAGTATTTACAAAGATCAGTGAGGTTCATGACACATCTCTGCATGTATATCATATTTCATGCCTGAGTGAAAATAACCCTTGGAATTGCATGTTGCTCTTCCTGCTTTTTTAGCTAGTTGAGATAGACTAGACAAAATTACAATATATTGAAAGTGTATAACATGATGATTGGATATATAAATAGTACATTGTTGTACAAGATTCTCACCATCAAGTTAATTAACATGTCAGTCACCTCATGTATTTATCTTTTTTTGGTAATACAAACACAACTTCTACTCTCTTAGCCAATTTCAATTATATAATACAGTATTATCAATTATACTAAACATGTTACATATTAGATTCTTAGAACTTATTCAATATAACCAAAACCTTGTGTGCTTTTATCAACCTCTCCCTGTTTCTCCCATACCCACTGACAACCACCAATTTACTCAAGAAGTTGAACTCATAGAACATGCAGTATTTATCATTCTCTGTCTAGTTTACTTCACTTTGCATAGTACCCACCAGGTTCATTATACTCTCACAAATGACAGTATTTTCTTCTTTTTAAATTGATAATATCACATTTAATTTCTTAAGAAACACTATGCTTTTTTTTCATAGTGTCTATACCAGATTGCATTTCTACCAACTATGTACAAGCGTTTCTTTCTTACCACACTCTCACCAGCATTTATCTTCTGCCTTTTTAATGATAGCCATTGTAACAGGTATGAGGTGAGATCTCATTGTGGGTTTGATTTTCATTTCCCTGATGATTAATGGTGCTGAACATCTTTGCATATACCTTTTGCCATTTGGATGGCTTTTTAGAAAAATGTCTATTCAGGTTATTTGCCCATTTTTTAGATTGGGTCACTTGGGGATTTTTAAATTTATTTTTTGCAAATATTTTCTTTCATACCATAGGTTTCCTTTTCTTGTTGTGGATGGTTTTCTTTGTTGTGTAGAAGCTTTTTCAATTTATATTTTTCTTTTGTTGCCTTTTTTATGTCAAATCCAAACACACACACACACACACACACAAAATAAATAAACAAAATAAACAAAACATTGCCAAGACAAATGTCAAGGACATTACCACCGATGTGCCTGTGGTTTCTTTTAAAAGTTTTACTGTTTCAGGTATTATGCTCAAGTTTTCAGTGCATTTGTGTTAATTTTTGTGTATGGTACGAGATAGGGGGTAGAATTTCATTCTTTTACATGAAGATATTGGTGGTGGTGTTTTTCATCATTATTTATAGACTGCACTATATTTTTCACATTCATCTTGGTACTTCTGTTGGAAATATATGCATAGGTTTATTTCTGGGATCTTAGTGGTTCTGTTCCATTGATTTATGTGTCTGTTTCCGTGACCATGCCATATCATTTTGTTTACTAGACTTTGTAATATACTATAAAAATAGGATGTGTGATACTTCCAGAGTTGTTGCTGTTGCTGTTTTAAGATTGCTTTGGTTAGTTAGGGTCTTTTGTGGTTACATATACATTTTAGAATTGGGTTTCACTATTTCTGTAAAAAAATGTAATTTGAACTTTGTTTTGGTTCTGCTAAGAGATACGACAGAAAAAAAAACCAGTGTTTGATGTAATGATATATAAAGATACTGACTTTGACAACTTCTATCTGTACTATTAGCCTCCATCATGTTGCTCAGGATATTTATCAAATCTATTCAGTAAATATCCCCAGCTGTTGCTCACCTGCAGTAGCCACAGGAGATGAGTGAGAACTATTAATGACAGCAAGCCAACAAGCCACCACCTGCTCTTGGAAAAATTTGTCATCATGTGTTTTTTTAACTAGTTTTGTAAGGAAAACTATGTTTTTGTTTGTCATTTTCATTGTTGTTTGGTCATTATAGCACATATTAACATGTCCAGTACAATCTTATCAGAAGTCCAAAGGCATTCCTTGTATTTCAGTTTTGCTAGCTCTAAAGCATGCCTGTTTATTCAGTAACTATTCAAATCCTACAAAGTGCTATTATGTGTGATAATTCTTTATAGTGAAAAACCATGGACAGTCGGAGGCATACCATGATTTCTGATTATTGATAAATTAAAATGAATTATTTAGTTAGCTGAAGCTCAAAAAATACACATCCTATATAGTAAGAATCATCCTCATAAATTAATAGAATGTTTATATATCTGTAAACCAGATGACAGGCTGCATAAACATTAAACATCCATACCCAAAAGTTCAACTCAAAATCTTTCATTTATATTGCAATTATAAGGAAACCAAGGAATTGGAAAAATCACAACAGATTCTGAGTAATGGTTTTCTTGAAAAATATTAAGTATGTTGCTTCAGTATTCAAAGTCATTCTGATGAGTAAATGAAACATGACACAGCCTTCAGCAAAATGGGATGGAAAAGCTCTTGGAGATATTCACTACTAGCATCTATAGCAGTTTATAATATTTTAGAAATATTTGCAAGATTGAGATACATAATAGAATTATTGTCTATAAGGTATTTGACTTCATTTCTAAAAACAGCCATAGTAGGCTTTCAGTAAATACCTCTCTATATAAAAGCCTAAGTGACTATTTGACCATTTTACTGGTAGCTATGACCTGCACTGACCACCAGGGGGCAGATGCTCAATGCACAGGACTGGAAACATGGAACAGACTGATGAATCTCAGAGGGAAGGGGGGAAGGGGAGAGTGGGAAGAGATTAACCAAAGATCTTATATGCATACTAGAGGGTGAAGTCTGGCCTGTGGGGATGAGGCTGAAACCAGCAGTCTGACATCCCCTGAGGGGTCCTGGATTATGAGAGGGTGTAGACCAGGTCGAGGGACCCCACAGGTGCATGAATCTGTACACTGGGCCTCTAGTTTGTTAATAAATGAATGAATAGGTAAATAAGTGAGTAACTCCAAATAAATGAAGAACCTTTGAAAAACATTTTCTGATTATGAAATTCACTAAAATACCATTTGAAAAACAGTATTTGTAGAAAATTGTATGAAGCGTACTACCCTTGAGGCTGAAGAAAATAGGTTTGATAACTTAAGAAAGGCTGAGGGAAAAAAATATATTTCTTAAGTGTGCTAATGCTTAGTATACATATGTAATGTTAAAATATCCCTGGAAATTGTGTTTAAAAGATATTCTGTAAGTAGAAAAATACTAGAGTCAACTCATTTTAATATATTTCCTTCTTGTAAGTGGTAAAAATAAGAGACTCAAGAGATACGTTTGAATATACTAACATACATGTATAAATACTTGCACAAGCTCATATATATGGAGAATATAAGGAATCGGTAATTATGGCATAAGTTTACATTTTAAGGAATCCCAACACATAAGTATGAAAAGTCTTTTCTATGTATATATGCATGTGTATCTCCCATTCTTCTGCTTTTTAATGTAAATGAAGAAATGATGCTTAATAATATCCGGATACTGGCCATCTGTTTCCCTTCATTTGTTTTTTGCAAACCCTCCTAAGACTTGTGAATTTTTTTTATTCAAATCACTGAACTGTATTTTCACTTTTCAGAATTAAGTAAAGCCAGATTATACTTTTTATAGTTACATTTATTTACCTCATTTTTCACATTTCATATTCTCTGGACCCAATATTTTTTCAGGGTTATGTGGTCTAACAATTTCTTTCTCATGAATCATTAGCTTCCTCTGTCTATTCTTCTCACTGCAAGTTAACTCAGTTATTTTTCTTTAAGGAAAAACAAAACCAAAGCCACCCCAACTCAAAGATTTATAAGCATAGCTAACATTTATTTGGCACTCACCATGTGCCAAGCATTTAACCTGAATTAACTCAACTTCACAGCAACCCTGCAAGACAGCTATAATATTACACAACAATGTCAGCTAGGATATCCATACAGGCTCATGAGCATTTTCTGTTTGTTGAGTCACTTACCTCTGTTATCTTCAAGACAGAAAGGCATACGGGATTCCTCTTCAGACTATGTTATTTTCATACTATATCACCAACTTACTGGCTTAAACAGGAAACATGTATTATGCCACAGTTTCTGTGGATCAGGAGTTGGGACACAGCTTGGTGCTTTCCTCTGCTCAGGAATCACAGGGCTGCCATGGAAGTGTCACAGAACTTTGATGGTGCCTCAAACGCTACATCATTTTCCAAGCTCAGGTAGTTACTGGCAGATTTTCCTTCCTTTCAGTTGTTGGACTGAAGCCACTGCTTTCTTGCTGGCTGCTACCCGGAGGCCCCATTTGTCCATTATTTCCTTCACATGTATGTGGTCCTCCATAGAGCCCCTCACAACGTATCAGCTTACTCTTTCCACACCAAGAGACTTCCCTCTTCCATCTAAGTGTCTTCTATATAGTGGCATAATTACTGAAATGACATCCCATCACGTTCCATTAGTTAGAAAAAGCACCGGCACTCAGGGCAGAGGGTTCTATGAAAGGACAACTGCAGAGAATCAATTCCAGCATGTAATAATTACAAGAGTTTTGCCAAAAGGTTGGTGAAGCTTGGGCAGCTCAACAAGGGTGAGCCATATATCTAACTGACCTTTTGGAAATGGCGAAAAGGCACTTCCCCCAAATCTGAATAGGATACTAGTTTGCTGCCAGACAGCTCAGGGCATTTTATTGCCTCCTGTTGGCCAAACACCTGAACAGCTGTAGGCTATTCCTCAAACTGATAATGCTTCTGTACCCTTTGATACCTTACCCTTTGAAGTGTATATTTCCACCTTGCCTTAGGACAGGTTGTATTGAATAAAAGCACAGGTCCTTGGTCAAGGAAGAGTCTTCAGTTCCTTTTAGCTGAAGCTCCTCTGACCCTCAAGGCCTTTCAAAACTATCTTTCCTCCTTGGTCTCTTTAATCATCTACTAGCAACCCCTTTCTCCAGAATGCTGAACCCTTAGTAAGGCTGGGAAAAGAACCCCGGCAACAACTCATTGAGGTCATCTTTGAATTCTGCCTAACACTCAGACCTCTACTTTCCAAAGCTTTGTGCCTTCTTGTTCCCTTCCTAGTCTCGCCTTTCAAAGGAGGAGGCTCTATTTGTAGTCCAGAACTTGATCAACTTCTCTGTGAGTTCCATCCTATTTAAGTCTGACCCCTACTCTCAGTTCGGTAGAATGCTCTGTTTGCTTTTAACCTATATGTTCCTTAACCTTCCTCTAGCATTAATTTCTGTGATTTTATTTAAGCACACTATATAATGGAATATCAAGGTTAATTTTATTCTAAATTGAACATCACTTCATTAAGCCTGCAATCTTTTAACTACTCAGGATTATTCGAAAATCCTTATTTTTACATTTTCATTTTTCTTATTCTGGTTTATCTGCCCTCCATAGATCCTTCTCAATTTTCTTTACTAGCATCATGATATGCCGTTTAGATATCAGTAGACTCAAGTTTCCTTCCCAAGATTCTGTAGCTGCTCATACTTTTTTGAAACACCCCACATGCAAAATTCCTAAAATTCAAGCCCTAAATCCAGATTTCTTAAAAGCCCATGACAGATCTGATCCCAGCTCCAAAATAGCATCTTCTCTCTATTTTCCTCCCTACAACCCAGTGTGACATACTTTGACTAGTTTCTATTGCCACAGATAAATATTCAAGATATTCTTCATTTTTCTATTTTTTGCCTTTCTTCAACTATTTGGACACCAAATGCAATAGTTTTGTCACACAAATGTCTCTTCAATCTGGTACCAGGTCAATCAGCCACTTCTATTATTCTCATAAACTTTCATCTAATATATGTAAATGCTATATTTAAAAATGTTACAAGATTTTACTACATGTAAATATTCAGTTTTACTTTTGGGACATGACCAGAGACAAAAGTCTTCCCCAGTCATCACGGACTGGATGTAAGACTCTCTAGGATTATATAATGGTAGGTTACATCTATGAGTTGCCTTTAAAAATGTGTGTTAGCCCTGGCTAGTGTGGCACAGTTGGTTGAAGACTTCTCCCTGTACTGAAGAGATACGGGTTTGATTTCCAGTCAGGGTACATACCTAGGTTGTGTGTCCAGTCCCCAGTTGGGGTGCATATGGGAGGCAACCAATCAATGTTTCCCTCTCCTCTCTTTCTCCTTCTCCTTTCCCATCTTTCAAAAAATCAATTAAAATCCTCAGGTGAGAGTAAAAACGTGTGTTGAACAAATAAATTCCTACATAAGCTCCTCATTTATATCCCTGATATGTCTTGTAGAAACAATATTTAAAAGCATATTTTGTAAGTGATAAATGAAACCATCCTGCAATAAGTATTAGCTGTGTATGAATAGTAGTAAGACAAATTCTAATCATATTTTAGCCCTCCCACAGCCCCTCCCTGGCTGGCCAAACTTCTGCGCCCCTCCCTGGCCATGATTGTGCACTGGTGGGATCCCTTGACTTGGCCTGGGACCCCTTCGGGGAATGTTGGAGAGCAGGTTTTGGCCCGATCCCACTCAATGCAGGAGCTGCCCCCTGGCTGTCAGTGTGCTCCCAAAGGGGGAGTGCCGCTCATGGCTCGTGAGTGCAGCAGTGGTGGTGGGAACCTCTCCTGCCTCTGCCACTGCGCTAAGGATGTCCAACTGCTGGCTTAGGCTCGCTCCTGGGGAGCAGGCCTAAGCCATCAGTCAGACATCCCCCAAGGGCTCTCAGACTGTGAGAGGGCACAGTCTGGGCTGAGAAATGCCCCCCTCCCATAGTGTACAAATTTTGTGCATTGGGCCTCTAGTTAAGTATATTAGAGTTTCTGAGGGTAGGGACAAAGCCATCTGATCTCCTGTGATACCAATTGGATATTTATATTTTATTAAGTAGTTCATGTAAACCAGAAAATATAGCTTTATTTAGACTTTTGTGCCCTTTAAAGAATGATGTCCTTCCTAACAAAATGAGAAATAAAAACTGTAACATGAAATTGTCACTTAACAAAAAGTTTTTGTTTCCTGTCCCCAATGTGTGTGTGTATATATCCTATCTAATAAAAGAATAATATGCAAATTGACTGTACCTCCACTATATCCACAAGCCATGCCCACCAGCCAATCAGGAGCAAGTATGCTAATTAACCCAACGTAGATGGCTGCAGCCATGGAATAAGCAGGTGGCTTGGGTTTCCTGGCAATGGAGAAAGCCAAGCTTCCCTCACACCCTGGCCAGCCGTGGACTCCACTCAAGGCTATAAAGTTTCAATTATAGAAAATAAATAAATCCCAACAAAAATCGCACCAGCCACAGAGTGAACAGGAGGCTTGGGTTTCCCTGGAGATGGAGAAAGCCAAACTTCCTGGCTGGCCCAGGCTTCTGCTCAAGGCTACAAAGTTTGAATTATAGAAGATAAATAAATCCCAGATACCAGGGCCTCCACTTGGGTCACTGGGGGGCTTGGCCAGTCTATAAACCACCAAAGGCCCCTCACCTAGGTCACCCCACACCCCAAGGGAACCCCCACCTGATCCAGGATACCCTTCAGGACAAACCATTTGGCCCCCACACGTGCACCAGGCCTCTATCCTATCTAATAAAAGAGTAATATGCAAATTGACCATCACTCCAACACACAAGATGGCTGCCCCATGTGGTCAAAGATCCTGCCCCCTAGTGGACACAAGATGGCTGCCACAAGATGGCCAGCAGGGGAGGGACCAGATCTGCAAGGGAGGGCAGTTGTGGGTGATCAGGCCAGCAGGGGAGGGTATAAGGAAGGGACCAGGCCTGCAAGGGAGGGCAGTTAGGGGCAATCGGGCTGGCAGGGAAGCAGTTAGGCATCAATCAGACTGGCAGGGCATTGGTTAGGGGGTGATCAGGCTGGCAGGCAGAAGTGGTTAGGGGCAATCAGGAAGGCAGGCAGGCAAGCAGTTGGGAGCCAGCAGTCCTGGATTGTGAGAGGGATGTCTGACTGTCCATTTAGGCCTGATATCAGTAGGATCGGGCCTGAACAGGCAATCAGACATCGCTCAAGGAGTCCCAGATTGGAGAGGGTGCAGGCTGGGCTGAAGGACACCCCACCCTGTGCACAAATTTTGTGCACTGGGCCTCTAGTATATATATATATATTTCTTTTTATTAATCAAAAATACAAGATTCCAAGATTTCATAGACAACATGATTTGCCGCAAATTGCTGCTTTGCATATTTGACAATTATTTTCACAGTCAGGCTTTGAGAAAAGTATACATAGCTGGAATAGGAGAAATGAAGTATACATTTGTGTCTTGTGAATATTTGAAATATTAAACCTTGCCATTTCATATGGTCAGTAGTGATGGAGATAGAAAAATGACTTGATATGTGGTATATTTTCACTGCCAAATATAGATACAGAATTCGAAAGGATTTTACATGCACAATTTTTTACAACTGAAAATGAAACATTTCTTCCTTATGTCTATTTATTTTTCTATAATGTAGTCTGTCTAGGAGACTTTATATTACTTTCTACATACAATATATATTTTCATAAGCATGTTATGTAAAATCAACTACATAAAATTCTCATTATTTATATTTTAAATATTATCTAATTAAACTTTTCTCTCCTTCTAAAAGCAGACTTTTTAATATACTTTCTAGTTTTTTTGTTTTGTTGTTTAGTACTCTTACTTTTATTTACTACATAACAAAATCAATACAGAATGCAGTCAGAAGACATATGCTATGAATTTTATTTTAATATTATTGGTATTTAAACAAATAATTTTTTTTGAATTTTGCCTAATTCTAAGTGATACACTTTTTGGTCATCAGCAGATATAATTCCCCTACCCAGAAATATAACGGTGCCATTTTGTGTGGATTAATTTCTGCTGCTGAGGCATGTGCCTGGTTTTCACAGACACTGAATTATTACCCATAGCTATAAATCTTGAGTCAATTTTCTATGAATGGCATTTACAGGTACAGAGTATATTAAGCCTGCCTCCCACTCAGATAATGGTCTTCCCACCAAGCTTTATTAAGTTAGCCAGCTTCAGTTTATGCTGTTTAATGTAAAACTGGCCCCTAATTCTTCTATAAACTATTATATTTGATTACAGGTTAGAATGATTGAAATTTCATTTTCAGATTTAGGATAAATAGACATGCTATGTTCTATTATTAGCGAAGATAGACAGAAGAGGGCATTAAATTATAATTGATTATGTCATTTTATTTATTTTTAAAGCCTCATTAAACTGAAACAACACATATAAATATATTTATTTTGGATTTATTAATTCAATGTGCCTCCTGGCTATTTGAGATAAGTAAACTAGTACTATACATATATTTTCTGCTGTCAAAATTTAGTGGTTTCATATATAGTCTCTTTTTTGTAAGATTAGAATTTGTGATTCACTCTTAGTAAAGGTAATCTATGGACTAGATAACTTTGTAACTTTTTAAAATATGACTTACACAGTTTTATGCTATCCATTCCAACTCATAAGGAGTGCACTGTCACCCATAGAAGAGGTGGTATTAAACAAGGTTATATAAAAATATTTCATATGTATACATAATCCTAGGATACTTTTTCTCATGAAGAATAAATGGTCTTGCTTTACACACACACACACACACACACACACACACACACAAATGTGTGTTAATTTACCAATAAAATAAAATTTCAACATCTTGAACAAAATGGTAAAATTTGTTCTAATACTTTCTGACATTTTATTTCCTAGAAACTTTTTAAGTAAGGTTTGCATTGCTGATTCCTTATGACCTATGATCTAAATAAAATTTATTATAAGGACATCATTTCAAAAATTGTTTTCACTGACATCTGGTCACTATTGTGAATTCTGTGCTTTGTATTGAGAAAATAAATACATTTTATGCCTTTCAACACCTAAAAAGTGTAAAACAGCATTTCATTTTGCTAGTAGATGAAAAGTTACAATAATAGCATGTTTTATTTGGACTCAATTACTAAGACATTTCTTTCACATTTATTAATGTGATGGCCTCGTGACTATCTGAGGTAAGTAAATCACTATTATGAACATTTACAGTTAAAGAAATGAAGAATTCAAGAAAACAAATACTTTCACCAAACTTAAGCAATGCTCTGAGATCCAAACTAGTCTGTGATTTATAGCAAGCTTTTTCTCCCTCTCTCTCAATAATTTAAAGCAAAAGACAGAACATACCAACCCTCAGTCTTATGTCTATTGTGAGTTTATTATGCAAGTCCATGTCTCTTTATTTCAATGTCATTCATTTTTGTTTTTGTTTTCATTTCCTGCCTCTACTGGATAGGAGGCATCAAGCAACTTTTGGGGATATGTTACTTGATTCTTCCAATACAAACCCATTTCAAATTTGAGCCTTTACATCATTATTTTACATGCTTTATATTACGTAACATGCCAATAAACATCAAATTTATAATCTTACTAGTGGCCCGGTGCATGACATTCATGCACATTAAAAGGGGATTAATTAGAGGAAACAATTTAATATTGCTATTTGCCCTTTCTCTATAATAGAAGTGTCGGAGATGAAAGAAAATTAGTAAAATGTATATGAAAACCTTCTTCCTGTCAGAGTTTGGGCACACCACGGGACCCAGAGTCAAGTCCCCACCCACTCACATGTGCCTCAAAATCGTGTGAGACCCAGACCCTGCTGCCGCCCTCCCCCCCCCACACACCCATTGTGCCAGATCCAGACCTGGCCAGTCCCACCCTTGTCAAGCCCCACTGGGCAGGAGGCATAGCCTCAGGTCCCCTGGCCTGGTGCCAGGACGGGGGGCATGGCCTGAGATCCCCCAGCCCAGAATGGGGCGGGGAGCATGCCTTGAGTCCCCCGTCAAGCCTCACTGGGTGGGGGGCATGGCCTGAGGTCCACCATCAAGCCCTGCCAGGTGGGGGGGGCATAGCCTCAGGTCCCCTGGCCCAGCACCAGGAGGGGGGTGCAGCCTCAGGTCCCCCATCAAGCCCCACTGGCAGGGGGATGCAGCCTCAGGTCACCCGTCAACCCTGCTGGGTGGGGGCATGGCCTGAGGTCCCCAGTCAAGCCCAGCTAGGCAGGGGGGAGCAGTCTCAGGTCCCCTGGCCTGGTGCTGGGGTGGAGGGCATGGCCTGAGGCCCCCTGTCAAGCCCTGCAGGGCCGGGGGTGCAGTTTGAGGTCCCCTGGCCTGGTGCTGGGGTGGGGGGCCCATCCTGAAGTCCCCTGGCAAGCCCCACATGGTGGGGGGCATGACCTGAGGTCCCCCAGCCTGGTGCTGGTGTGGGGAGAGCAGCCTGCGGTCCCCTAGCCCAGCACCAGGACTGGAAGCGCACCTTGAGTTCCCCCGTCAAGTCCCGCTGGGCAGGGGTCATGGCCTCAGGTCCCCTAACCTGGCTCCAGCGTGGGGAGCACAGCCTGAGGTCCCCCAGCCTGATGTCAGGGCGGGGGGCACGGCATGAGGTCCCCTGTCAAGCCCAGAGGGGTGAGGGAGGGCATAGCCTCAGGTCCCTGCTGATTGCTCATTAAGGCTCTTTATGGGAACTTGGCCTCAGCTGTGGGTGCAGCCATCTTTGTGATGGAGTGATGGTCAATTAGCATATTCCCTCTTTATTAGATAGGATATTGGGATTTCTCATAATAGACAAGCAGTCTATAGTCAAAAGTCCAATGGATAAAATTTAACTTGATTTTTTTCTTAACATGTTAAGTGCCCAGTCAGTCACCGGTGACCTACACTATACTTTCCATCCGGAAGACAAAACAGGCTGGAGCTTAGCATGTTAATGAAAAAGTAAGTCAGTGTTCATGAACCTAACTGGTCTAAAAGTAGTCAGTTCACATAAGTAACTCTTCTCCAGTTTGACCCAGGATGACATTTTTCCATGTCATGAGTGAATTAAAAATACTTTTTTTATAAGAGCAATAATATACCTGCATAAGCGCATATATATATGTATATATGTGTGTGTGTGTATATATATATATATATATACACACACATATATGTGTGTGTATATATATATATATATACACATATATATGTATATATAGTTTTAATTTTAATACTCTGAATCATATGATTATTGGAAGTAGATCTAGGTTAATTGCTACATTTTGATAGGTAAGAAACAGGAAATGTCTTATGGAGTATAGATCTAGTCTAATTCTGAAATATTTTCCAATTTGAGCCTGAATGCTCCACTGTCTAAGTTAAGCCTAGTATCATGTCATGAATGATAAATCACCATGCCATTGCTGATCAATTACAAATGTGACTGTATTGCAGCAAGCAATTGTCTTTTGCCTAAAACTGATTATTCTTACTACCTGGAAAGTCACTTCAGCATTTTAAATGAGAACTGAGGGCCAACCAGCTCTACAGATTGGCTGTGCTCTCAGGGGTATTGATAAGGATATAATTATAAGCCATATTTTAATTCCGTTACTCAGCTCAGCCAAGTATAACTTGTGAAATTTCATGTATAAAATATTAATTCGTGCTCTAATTGAGTTTGTAGTTTCACAAGGGCTCATTGCCCCAGCATGCAGTGGGTGACATCAGAAAGGATGGCTCACTAACCTGCCCAGTGAATGAGCCTAATAAATAAACCCTGCATCACTGCTATGAAAAGTCTGTGTCTGCAGTTTCTTCACTTCTCATCAGAATATAGCAGACCGATCCCAAATAAATCTCATTTCAAGTTCTTTAGAAAGACAAATTCAAAGTTAAAATGCATAGGGACTTAATAACTGATTTGTCAACCTGTGTGTGTGTCTCAGAGAAGTTATCATCGTCATCATCAATTTATATTTATTGAGTTCCCACTGGGTACTTGGCACTGGAGCCGACTGAGCAGAGTAAATAATGATGTAAAATATTTCTAGAGTCCCAACCTTCACACGAATAGTATTTCATGCATTCAAATGTAAAATTACATCAAAGCAGATTACCATTTATTTTTAAAAACTAAAACACATTTAAGAAACTTCCAGTATTTCTTAAAAGGATCTTTCTCTGCTGCTTCTGTTATTTTTACCTTTTCAAGAACAGACTTAACTCCAGTAGAGGACTCCTAAGAGGCTGCCTCTGCATTGTCTTTTGAAGGCATATTGTTAGGCTTCTGTTTCAGCAAACCTCAATGGCCTTTTCTGCTTTTCATTGTCTGCTCTGGTTTTTAAGTGCTTTTTAAGTTTTCCTGACTCCCATCCTACACAGGAAGCTGCAGTGAATACGGAATGTGTGGTTGCCATCAGGAAAGTCACACTCATTAAAATGATCTTCTGAGGCTGCTCATTTATTTGCTATTTATGAAGTGCATCTTGGATTTGCTTATTGTGTAAAAGTCAAAGACTGATTGTTCTGTCGGGTCAGGAGACCCACCCTTTGATCTGAAATTGAGCTCTCTACATTTTTCCTCTCTTCTAATCATCCTGAGGATTTTCTAATTCTGAATGTAACTCTGCTTTTGCTTTAATAATAGTTTGCTGCTTGGTATTTTATAGAAGGGTGGGTATGTGAATAAAAGACTTGCACTGAGCTACTAAAATAAATAAATAAATAAATAACAATGAACAATTTAACTCAGTCTATAGACAAACCAAATGCTATTGAAGTATAAAACTGCAAAAAGCCCTAGCTGGTTTGGCTCGGTGGATAGAGCTCAGCCTGCGGACCGAAGGGTCCCAGGTTCAATTCTGGTCAAGGGCACATGCCAAGATTGCGGGCTTGATCCCCAGTGGGGGGCATGCAGGAGGCAGCCAATCAATGATTCTTTCTCATTATTGATGTTTCTATCTCTCTCTCCCTTTTACTTCCTCTCTGAAATCAATAAAAATATATTTTAAAAAACTGCAAAGATTGTAGTGATGCATTTAGCATTGAACACATTGTTTTGAAATAATGTTTTTGCTTGCTATCATCAGTTAGTCCTTGTACTAAAATTAAAGTCTTGCAGAATGAGGATTATTTTATTATTAACCTTTAGTCAGAATATTGTATTATTAACCTTTAGTCAGAATATTTATTTTATGCAAGCTAGTATGGAGAAGCACAGAGCTACTTAGAGTAATTTCTTTTCCCTCTCTGAACTTATGACATGGTTAGACTGTGATGCCCTGTATTACTGGACATCTATCCTATCTAATAAAAGAGTAATATGCAAATTAACCATCACTCTGCTACACCCACAAGCCACAACACCAGCCACACCCACCAGCCAATCAGGAGAGAATATGCAAATAAACCCAAACAAGATGGTTGCAGCCACAGAGAGCAGGAGGGAGACTTGGGTTTCCCTGGCAATGGAGGAAGCCAAACTTTCCGCCTGCCCTTGCTGGCCCAGGCCTCCACTCAATCCTACAAAGTTTCAATTATAGAAGATAAATAAAGCCCAACAGAAATAGCAGAAGCCATGAAGCTGGAGAGAGCAGGAGGCTAGAATTGCCCTTGGCAATGGAGGAAGCCAAGCTTCTGCAGCCCTGGCCTGCTTTGACCTCTGCTTAAGACTACAAAGTTTCAATTATAGAAGATACATAAATCCCAACAGAAATGGCTGCTGCCATGGAGTGAGCAGAAGGCTTGGCTCCACTCCAGGCTACAAAGTTTCACTTGTAGAAGATAAATAAATCCCAGATATCAGGGCCTCCGCTTGGGCAGCTGGGGGGCCTGGCCGGCCTGCAAACCACCACAGGCCCCTCGCCCAGGCCGCCCCATACCCCAAGGGAACCCCTACCCTGATCTGGGACATCCTTCAGGGCAAACCAGCTGGCCCCTACCCATGTACCAGGCCTCTATCCTATCTAATAAAAGAGTAATATGCAGATTGACCATCACTCCAACACACAGGATGGCTGCCCCCATGTGGTCAAAGATCCTGCCCCCATGTGGATACAAGATGGCTGCCACAAGATGGCCTGCAAGGGAGGGCAGTTGGGGGTGATCAAGTCTGCTGGGGAGGGCAGTTAGGGGTGACCCAGTCAGCAGAGGAGGGAAGTTGGGGGTAACTGGGTCTGCAGGGAAGGGCAGTTGGGGGGGACCCAGGTCTGCAGGGGAGAGCAGTTTAGGGGGACCAGGCCTTCAGAGAAGGGCAGTTAGGGGGGACCAGGCCTGCAGGGGAGGGCAGTTAGTGGTGACTTGGTCTGCAGGGGAAGGCAGGGGCAAACAGGCTGCAGGGAGCAGTTAGGCATCAATCAGGCTTGCAGGGGAGTGGTTAGGGGGTGATCAGGCTGGCAGGCCATAAGAGGTTAGGGGCAATCAGGAAGTCAGGCAGGTGAGCAGTTTGGAGCCAGCAGTCCTGGATTGTGAGAAGTATGTCTGACTGCCCAGTGGGATCGGGCCTAAACTGGCAGTTAGACATCCCTTGAGGGGTCCCAGATTGGAGAGGGTGCAGGCTGGGCTGAGGGACACCCCCCCTCTTGCATGAATTTCGTGCACCGGGCCTCTAGTATACATAAAAGCCTAAGAGGCCTTTACAACTGAACAACCTGAACGACCAATCAACCAGTCGCTATGACATACACTGACTACCCAGAGGCAGATGTTCAATGCAGGAGCTACCCCCTGCTGGTCAGTGTCCTCCACAGCCAACCTCCCATGGTTCCTCCCCTACCCCCGGCTGGCCAGCCAACCTCCCGCAGCCCCGATCCAGACTGGATGAGAAGGCCCCAATTGACCCTGATCACCGGCCAGGGTGAGGAACCCCACCCATGCACAAATGTGTGCACCAGGCCTCTAGTTTATAAATACAAATTTAAGGCCTGTATTTTATAAAATGTTTTATTGATGTTATTTAAATATAATATAAGCTGTTTAATTTTTAAAATAATACAGTTGTATATATTTTTAAAACTACTACTGCATAAATTGGACAGCCCCTTTGCAATATTCCCATCCAAGATAATTAAATGGCATGACCTTGATGTATAACATCTCTTAATTATTTTCGTAGTATATATTAATATTTAAATCTCTCCCATGTGTAACACAAAATCTCTTATAATTTCTTCACTTTTAATACTTTATGTTTTCTGGTTCCTTCTCAGGCATTGGTAGGTTCTGCTTGTTGTACTTTCTATTTTGCTTCCTTTCCCAGTTTTTCAGGTTACATGTCAGAAAGTGATCATGAGGAAAAACTTTAAAACTGTCCTTCTGGTTCAGAATAAGGGAGGACCCAAGTGGGTTTAGCTCTGAAAGAGTTGCTTTAGTTGAAGGTTGAAGGCTTAAAGATATGACCCTCCAAATATGTTCCTTCTGACCAATAGATATAATAAGCCTCAGTACCTCTCCATCTCCCTTCCCTCCTCCTTCTATTACTCCTTCCCCAGTTCCTCTTCCTCCCTCTTCTCTTGCTCTTCCCCCTTCTCTTTCTCCTCCTCTCTGCTACCATCTCTCCAGGAAACCTAAAATGATCCCAATGGAAAAGGCAATGTTTTAGTCTAGTTTATATGCCATATATTTTCCACACATATTTGAACATTTTTTTAGCCTAATCACAGTGCAAGGTTATATTAATTTAAACACGTGGCTTTAGTTAGCTCTGTTCTACCATCATTCTGGCAGCACTGAGCCGTGGAACCCTGTGAAGCCAACTATCTATATATATATATATATATAAAAAGCCAGTGATCTTAATGCCATAATGACCAGAACGACCAGTCGCTATGATGCCCACTGCTGCCAGTGAACCAGCCCAATTGGGGGGTGGCCTGACCAGCCAACCTCCCCTTTCCCCAGTTGGCTGGCCAGCCCTGCCCCTGATTGGCCTCTCCCACCCTATCCAGAGTGGAGCTACTGGCCAACCTCCCTGTGGCCCTTCCCCCCACCTGGCCCCACCCCTGATTGCACTCCCCTAGCCATCCAACCTCCTGCAGCCCCTCCCCCCAGCTAGCCCCAACCCCAATGAGCTCTCACCACTCCAATCAGCCCACAGACCCTCCCCACAGTTAACCCCACCCCTGATCACCCCCTTACCCCAATAGGGGGTGGGGCCAGCCAGCCTGCAGCCCCTCCCCCCAGCATCTAGCCCCCAATCAGCCCCCCTTAACCCCATTTGGGTGTGAGGTTGGCCGGCCCACCACACAGCCCCTCCCCACAGCTGGCCCAACCCCTGATCAGCCCCTATGACCCTCAGGCAGCTCTGCCCCCAATTGCCCCCCATACACCAATGGGGGGTGAGGCTGGCTGGCCAACCTCCCACAGTCCCTCCCCCACCCGCTGACCCCCTATCGACACTGCCCCACTCCATTTGGGGATGGAGATGGTCGGCCCACAGCCCCTCCCCACAGCCGGCCTCATCCCCAATTGACCCCTGCCAATAGGGGACAGGGCCTGCCGGCCAATTGCTGATTGGGGCCCAGTTGGCCGGACCCTACCCATGCACAAATTCCTGCACTGGGCCTCTAGTATTCTTACAAGTTGTGAAGTTTAGAACCCCAGAGAGAAGAAAATACATGGAGTGTTGCTAATATCTGTGTCCGATCTGTTTCTTTTATCCCTTTCAGGATTTAGGTTTTGGTGCATTTTGTGATTTCTGTTGTTTTCTTTCTTAAAAAGAGCAACAAATGTTAACATACTAGCTTTCTTTTTTTTCAAAAAAAATGTATTTTTATAGAGAGGAAGGGAGAGGAAGAGAGAGAAACATCAATGATGAGAGTGAATCATAAATTGGCTACCTCCTGAATGCCCACACTGGGGATTAAGGCCACAACCCAGGCATGTGCCCTGACCAGGAACCAAATTGTGACCTCCTGGTCAGTGCTCAACCACTGAGCTGTGCCAGCCAGGAGACATCCTCACATTCTCTCCTATTTCTAGAGAATCGCCAGTGATTCTATTTCTAATTCATATAATTGGGGCACCCATCTGCAACATTTATTCTTCTTTTAACTCACAGTGCTGAATTAGCATCTCAAAAATACTTCCTGATTCACTTTAAATCAAAAGTTTTGATGTTCCCTTGACTTTGCTATATAACTCAGAATGGCTGTAAGATGAAAGTCCATTTCATCTTAAAAACTGAGATTATAGGAAGTCATACTCTAATAAGATTGTCATAAGTGATCATTTTATAGACCCTCAAAAATGTAAGAATTCTTTTCCTAAGCAGAGACATCTAGTATATAATTGGTATGTAAGACATCAAGAACTATCTTCCTACTGGAAATATACATATTTTAGTGATTGATTTACACAGACCTGAGGATTCTCATGTATAAATAATCAAAATAGTTTTATCATTTGAGAACTATATCTATACATATACAGATGTACTTGCACAGGCATATAAGTTTAGACAGACAGGACAAACTGAAAGGGATTCCACCTGAGAGACAAATTAGAAGAATGGCCTTGCGGGTCCCTAGAAGCAAACCTATGCTGAGTAAAAATCAAATCTGGCATGGCCAGCAATGGCCTGAGGGCTGAGAGGACAAGGGATTCAGGCACAATTTGACACCTATTACTGGGTTTCCTGCAATCCAGACACATGAAACTGTTGTGAGCATTCGTTATAGCACAAAATTACACTTTGGAGGCCATGCAATCTTCCAATGGAACTTTGATAAGTGATATTCACATAGGACTAAGAGAGCCTCCCCCTACACATTTCACACGGTGGGGGAGGGGTAATGAACTCTGATTCTGAGTGGACAGTGTGATTGGGACAGTGCGCAGAAGTTCCTGAATGCTGGGTCTGCAAACGCAGTGTGTAAATCCTCGCAGAAGGCAAAAAGTCAGGAGTTGCCCATGTCAGAGGCAGCACCAAAATAGGGAATTGACCAGTTTATTCGTGCCTGTGACTTCTCCGCCGACTGTGAAAGAGGAACAACAGGTAGCTAGCTGTACAGACACATGAAGAGCATTCCTTTGTCCCCACTGGCTAATGAAGCCTAAACACATGAGGTCTACTTTCTAAAGTGGTTTCATTTGACAGTCCGCTTGGCACGCAGAGGTTATGCTACTGATTCTTTTCAAAATGAAGGCTGTTTCAGTTCTTTAATTTCCTGCAAGCAACTGGAACGATTCTTTCCTACTAAGGCATTCTAGGCTTTGTAAATTAAAACAGAAGAAAGGAGAACTTGTACGGACAGGCCAGAAATTGAAACATTTGCCTTAGTCTCTTGGAGGATTATGGGACTTATTATCTAAACACGGAAGTGGACCTCTGAGCAAACACACTGATTAAAATAAATTTTTCTATGTAGATACATTGGTGCCAGTTCACAGCTGTTTTAAGTTCCCTCTATGCTTGTGTATTGAAATCAAGTTTACCTTTGCAAAGGCATACAGACATGTTAAACATCATTTTTTAAATATTATTAAAATTCTACTATTAACATGAACAAGGACTATTAATGGCTTGAACAGGGATTATTTAATGCCTAAATACTTATTACACTTTGGGCTTCTCCTGTAGCTACAAGGTACAAGGTAGATAATTTTTAAACCATATGTATGAGAGTCTGTGTGTGTATGGGGGGGAGGGTTGAGGGAGGGGGCACTTATTTGGAAACTAGAGGTCTGGTGCACGAAATGCATGCACAGGTAGGGTCCCTAGGCCTGACTGGTGATCAGGGCCTTCTGGCTGCTGGTCAGGGCTTTCCTTCCTGGCTGCTGGCCTGAGCCTTCCTTCATTCCATGCTGCCCCTTGGTGATCAGCACACGTCATAGCGAGCGGTCAAACTCCTGGTCATTCGAATTCCCAAGGGGACAATTTGCATATTAGCCTTTTATTGTATAGGAGAGATTATTTCGTATCTGAGCCCTATCCCAATGAGTTTGGAAGTTATTTAATATGTTAAGACTAAACCCAGAAAATGTTTTAGAAGTCTCTTAAATAAGAATGAATTGGTGTTTAATAGCCTGGCATCCTTGATGCATGTCATGCCTTTCTGGCTGGTGCGCTTACAGATATTCACATTCTGTCTGAAGAGCCCCAGTTCGTTAAGAATAAGATCTGGTGGTGGCCCATATAGCACTCTCTTGTCAGGACATGGCCGGTTTTCACTGGTAGCTATAAGGGAGGCAAATAAACGTATCCTTCAGCTGGGTGGTCCTGTAGCCAGGTAAACCTAGTACTATGGAATATGAGGTGTTAGCAGTCTGCAACAGTATTTGAAAAAAATGAAAATTTTATTTTCTGGGTCAAACCTCACTCATGGAGTTTACAAAAGTTGTGTGGAAATGCAGCCACCAGTTTTTTTAAGCACAAAACCTAAACACCATTTTTTCATTACTAAACTTCCAGTTCTTCTACCAACTTGAAATCTTTTCAAAATATAATCCTGTTTTCCCCCAAAAGTCCCAAACTATTTGCCCCCACAACTTTCCCCCAAATCCCCCAAAATGTAATTTTTCTTTAACCAGAATAGAATCCACAATTTTTCCAATCTACCACTTTCATAGGTGTGCTTATTTCAGACCTTAACCTTTCGCTTTCATTTTTATGACTACACATCATACACATGTAAGACTTCCCAGTTGACTACATTTTCTTAATAACTTCAGTATTTTGCTTTCAAGTATGATGCCAGTCTTCCCACTTTTAGTCTTTGTTAACTTCATCCATCTCTTTCTATTAAGTGAATAGAAACCTTCATATAAAAGCAGCCTCATTATCCTGAAACAAAATCTAAACTCTGAATACCATGATAAACTATTCTTACCATGATAAAGGGGTAAATGATCTTCTTATCTGTATCAAAGAACAACTCAGATACATCTGCTTTCATCCACTCAATGATTCAAACATGTATACAAAGCTAATGTAAGATTAGTGATTTTAAAAAACCTCATTTAATGACCTCTGTTTATGATATCCCTTCACTTCTTTTTTGGGCGGTCGTTTACATTCTCTAGGATTCTGTTTCATCTCATCAACTGCAACCTTCAATCCTCTTAGACAACCTTTGCCTTTCTTCCCATCCTGTGCATTTTGGAGTGCCCTTTACTCATCCCCCTGTAGCTATCAACTCTCCATAGAGGGGAAGTCATCAAATACCTTATGTACTCATTTCATAACAAAATACCCCAGACCAGGTGGCTTAAACAACAAGAAATTATCTTCTCAACAGTGTCACTTTTTTCCCCCTGGCCTCCCTGGTCTGTGATGAGAAACTCACTGTCATTCATCTTTGTTTTCTCCTGTACATATATTTTTTCTTGCTTATTTTGAATTGTTTCCTTTGTTTTTAGTTTTCAGATGCTTGGCTGACGCATTTTCAGGAGGATCTCTTTGGGTTTGTCTTAGATAGTGCGGGGGGCCAGCTGTGGCAGGGGCCAGATATGGCGGGGATCTCCCTTTTCCAGGTCCAGCACGGAAAGAGAGATGAACGAACGGGTTCTAAGTGGAGGCGGCCAGGGATTGAGAAATAAAAGAAAGAAAGAGACCAGACACGAAGATAGAAACAAAGCTGGGAGCCAGGTGGAACGCCATCCTCTCTGATGGAGAGGCAGGGATGAGGACCTTGAGCCCACTCAGCAAGTTTATGTTATACCCCCAAATACCAGGAAGTAACACCAAAACTTAGGATCAAAGGAGCTAATTTGCATTCTTGAGTAGGCCCTAGCATTCCTGGTGCTTGTCTACATTTACATATCAAAGCCCGCTAGGCCGACACCTGGACAAAGGTAAAAAGTCAGTACTGATAACACCCCCACCTTCTTGGGGAGGGTGTAAAGGAGACATGATGTGGCTCTGCCAATCGCCTCGGGCTCAGTTGACAACAATTTAAAGAAATGCCCATGTGCCTTCCCAGGCAGCCCTCTACAGATAGGGTCCATTCAGCCAAGTGACTCTCTAAGTTTCTATATTTTTGCCAATTTAGAAGTTTTTAGTTTGGCCAGTGTGGCTCAGTGGTTGAGTGTAAACCTATGAACCAGGAGATCACAGTTGAATTCCCAGGGTGGAGGGCTCAATCTTCGATTTTGGGCATAGAAGGGGCAGCAGATCAATGGTTCTCTCTCATCAGTGATCTTAAAAAAAAGTTAGAAGTTTATAATCATCATTTTTTTGAGCATTTTTAACCTGGCCCTCATTCTCCTCCCTTTCTACTCTAGTGACATGAATGTTAGACCTTTTGTTATAGCCCCATAGGACCTTGAGGCGCTCTCTCTCTCTCTCTCTCTCTCTCTCTCTCTCTCTCTCTCTTCTCTTTGCTTTTCAGTTGTTCTTTGTTTGAGTTCAGCAATTCTCTTTTTTGTCATCTCTGTTCTACTATTGAGCCCATCATTAAGTTCTGTTTTTGCATTTTTCAGTTCTAAGAGTATATGACATAACTGTAACAATTCAACATTGCAAAAGCTGAAAACAGTCATTTTATATTTTAGAAAATCCATACCATTAAAATGAATTGTTTTGCCCAGGTTTCAGAGGGATTTGCTAACAGACAAGATCATAAAATTGGTCAAGAACTTTTTTTCCCCCTAGAAACCCTGTTTCTTTAAAGTTTAAGATAAAGATAATCAAATATGACTGTGCAGTTTCATTAAAGGCAGTTTGCATTTCACAGATTTAGTTATCCCATCTGTAACACCTTTTTATTAAACATTTCCTGTCATATTCTTCATCACCCAGAGTAGCTATGTAATTAGAACACCTTTCGGAAAACTATTAGTCCTGCAATCTTGGGTCCTGATACCAGGAAATATAAAACTGATCTTTATTGTTTCTTAATCAATAGCAAATAAGCAATACCATACAAAGGTATTTATATTCTACTGGAATAGCAGAGACCAATAGGTTTATCTCTCTACAGTCAGGAAGCATAGGATAAGGTAATGGGTATGGTTTAGCCATGGTTGTTATGACCATGAACTCCTCTTCTCCAAAATCTTCCAATAATGACTGTCTTCAGGATTATTAAAATGATTTACATAAAATGATGTTTGTTAAGCTCATACAATAAATTTCATACTTAACAAATGGCAGATATCAGGCATTATATGCTGTTAGGGGATTGTTAAATTTCTAAAGTGAAATGCTACACAATGTGAGAACCATTTGTTTGGTTGTAGAGTGTTCATGACATTTTTTATTTATTAACTTACTTTATTTTTTTTAAACATATTTTATTGATTTTTTTACAGAGAGGAAGGGAGAGGGATAGAGAGTTAGAAACATCCATCAGCTGCCTCCTGCACATCCCCTACTGGGGCTGTGCCCACAACCAAGGTACATGCCATTGACCGGAATCAAATCTGGGACCCTTCAGTCCACAGGCTGATGCTCTATCCATTGACCCAAACCGGTTAGGGCAGTGGTCAGCAAACCGCGGTTCGCGAGCCACATGCGGCTCGCCACTCTGTTGACTAATGAGTTTGCTGACCACTGTCATATACTACCCTTTACCTCTTTGCACACAATATGCCACAATTGCCTAATCCTCACAGCTTCCAACTACACGGTAACATTTAGTCTAGTCCAGTGGTCAGCAAACTCATTAGTCAACAGAGTGGCAAACTGCGGCTCGGGAGCCGCATGTGGCTCGTGAGCTGCGGTTTGCCGACCACTGGGTTAGAGTGCTCATGACATTTTTAAAATAATACATTTGCTTTAATCTATATTTTTATCATGAGAAGATTTAAACATTTTCTGTATTTATTAATCAGCAGAACTTAATAATATTCAGTCACCTGATTTTTTTTTTACCTCAGCATTGTTAATATAGAGAGAAAGATAAGAAAATGTAGTAGTGTGAGAGGTCACCACAAAGGAAATTATACTTTCTGCCACTGACCACTGACCAGCTGTGCAGTCTGTCATTAGAAAGGAATTACCTTAGAAAGTAGAAGTCTATTATATCAAAGCATTCAGAGTGTAGCCATCCAATAATCAAGTCAACTTAATTGTAAAGAACATCCAATTGAATAACATAGCCATTTCATTCATAATTTCTAAAGATTAAGTTATTTTGTTAGTCACATATATAATCTTTTGCCAATAATGCATTTCTGAATGAAATTTTTTTAGACAAGAAGTACATATCTACTTCTAAATTCAGTGTAGTTTGGGAGCAATCCTTGAGAAGTTCCAGAAAATAATTAATTCAATTATTATTATAAGTTTTGGTTTGCATCTTATAAGCTGGCCCTTTATAAACATAAAAGTTGTGAGAACATATTATAATTAGATGTAGAGACACAACTTATAAGTATTAAAAAATTAATAAAAATGAAAAACTATTTTAAATGTATACAACTGTCTGCCTTTGCTTCAAAAAGAATTTCAGGCAACTTTAAAATAAGACAAAATAACATAATATGAAGTAGTAAACTAATATTTTAAGGAAAAAAACTGGCAGTAAAGTAGAGAGGTTTCTAGCTATCAAATATGCAAATAGTCTAAGAATGACATTCTCATAATTAACCAGAATATCATCTGAGTTGCCAAGGAAAATAATTTTCACTTTCATTACTGAGTGGGAAGCAACATCTGAGACTTCAGATGGTGAGTAAGGGTGACTTTGCCCTAATTCATGACAATCAGGACAGCACATTTCAATATGATCAAATTAAAAACCGCTCAGGGAGCACCCATGACGATACAAGATGACTATGATTAAAACTCATGTTATTTAGATGTTGTTATTGACACCATAAGTATCACCATGTGCTCTGCAAGCTGCAGTGTGCCCTCGAGGTGGCCATCGGAATAACAAGATCCATTTTTCTCGCTGTTAGATGCTTGCCATGGGACAGGCTTGCTTGAAATAAAAGGAAATTTCAGCATGCCAAAGAGAAAAATGTCCACCGGGGGCATTATCAAATTAAACTTGTAAGTCTGGGTGCGATGAACCACTATATCACAACTTATTATGTTTTTGTGTTTGAGGTTTTGTTCTGGCTGTTTTTAAAACTTGATATTTATTTGCTTATTAATGGGAGGACTTGGGAGCCAAAGAATTTACGATAGCGTTCCATTTGGTTCACTCTCCTTCAATGAAAAAATCTTGATGGAGACGTTTATTTTGGAACAATGTTAACTTACACAGAAATTCTAACACAACAACATACTTGCTGACCCTTGAAGAAACAAACTTGGAATGAGAATTTCCTGATGACCTACTCCAACCTTAAAGCATTGTAAAATTTACAATCTACAGTTAGAGGCTCATAAGTTATATCTGATAGCTTACTCATATTTGTGTTTTAAATATTCAAAGATATTCAGTCTTTCATTTATTAATATTTTTGTTTTGCTCTCCTTTTTCCCCCTTTTTATCACCTGTCTATATCTGTGCTCCTTAAGCACTCATATACATATATGTTGCTCTATGAATCCTCAATATTCTTGGGATATTTAGAAAAATGCACACTCTTGTGATTTTGCTAAATGGATCATCTTACACAACAACTTTAGAGAACTGGGACTACTTTGTTGAACACTCTCTTTATTACTGGAACTGTGTTTTGATTCCAACCTCAATATGTAAGCAGACCTGACCTTTGCATTTCCATGTGAGTTATAGTGTTGTATCATAAACCTTGTTTGTTAAGTGACTTTTTTCTCTCCGTAGTTGAAGATATTCTATCACACAGTATCATTGATGACCTTTCTCTATATCTGTCTCTCATTTAGAAGATGATTGTGTATGTGCGTGTGTGAATATTTGCACTAGGACATTCTGGTGTGCTGAATAATGGCCTCCCTAACATATTCATGTCCTAATCTCTGGAACCTGTGAATGTTACCTTTTTTTACAAAAAGAGATTTTGCAGGTGTGGTCAAGTGAAGGATCTTGAGGTAAAGAGATTAGGGAGATTATCCTGAGTTATCTCGGCGAGCCTGGGAAGTCAGTCTGAAGAGAAGGAGAGGTGATGAGGAAAGCAGAGACTGGGTGATGCACTTTGAAGATGCAGAAAGGGGCCACAAGTCAAAGAATGAAAGTGGTCACTAGGAGCTGAAAAAGGCAAGGAAAGGGATCATCTTTTAGAAGTCTCCAGAGGAATCATCCTTGCTGTGACATCGACGTTAGCCCAGAGCAACTGCTTTCAGACTTCTGACTCCAGAATTTTAAGAGAACAAATCGGTGGTGCTTTAAAGCTACTAGATTTGTGGCGATATGCTTGCATTACTTTCTTGTTGCTGTCATAACTATATTTTAAAGAAAAATGGCTTTATTGAAATTTACATAAATATCACATTTAAGTGTAGTATATTCACAGAATTGTATAATCATCTAAATTTAGAACAATGCTATTACCCTTAAAAAAATCCCATGCCCATTCTCAAGGATATATTTTAATTAAATATAACTCAATCTCTGCTCTATATAGGTGCCAGCATCTTGGTAATAATTTGTCAAAAACTTCAGTTTTTGTTAGGAGTGGAGTAGATATGTAGTGGGCCGTCAATTGGCCCTCCGCTAGCTTCATGTGGCTGGGCTTCCCACCCCCTCCTTCTTTTTATGTAGCTTGTTTATTCCAGAAAGCATCTCTAATAATGTTAAAAGGAACTAAAATAAAATCAGCAAAAAAAATGTAGAAATTAAAATTTCACCATAAAGTATCACTAGGATTTAGGCTGAAACAGAACACCATAGTGATGTATATAATTTACTTGAGATGGAATAGAAGTTTGTCTTTAGACTTTTGAAAATTACATGAATGGGAACTCGTTTTCATTACAATTTTACATGGCCGTGATATGAAAATAAACGAACTGTCCAGGGAAAACATGATACTTCTTGGTATAATAATTAGATACTTCTAGTGAGTGGTCTCCTGATGAAGGCGCTGTGCTAAAGTGGAACCCTCCACAGATATTTATTCAGCCTACTGTGTGTGAGACACAAACACTAGGTACTTGAGATGCATAAAAATAAATAACAACTACAAAAAGCAAAACAAACAAAAAAACAGAAATCTCTTGCACTCAGGCACCAAGATCCTTTCCTTCAGCCACTCTAAGGTCCTTCAAAGAAACTTGGCAACAAGCTACCTAAGGCTGGTGACACCCTCCCACACACACACAATCACAAGTGCATAAAACCAATTAAAAAGACAGGCTGGACTGCGTCCTTGGAAAGCACTTAGTGCAGTGGTCGGCAAACCGCGGTGGCTTGCGAGCTGCGGTTTGCCGCTCTGTTGACTAATGAGTTTGCCGACCACTGGGATAGGGGCTTAATCACAAGGAACAGCAACAGCCTGTAATCCTTGGCATCGAGAGTCTAGGTCAGTGGTCAGCAAACTCATTCGTCAACCGAGGGGCAAACCGCGGCTCGTGAGCCGCAGTTTGCCGACCACTGATTAGTGTCACAATTCTTTCAGTAAATTTTGGCTGACACTGATTTGAGATTTTGCTTCCTGGCAAACGCAGGAAATATATCTCTTTGGTAGCCATGGGAATTCAGAGCCATGTTCCTTAGGAAGAGTCAAAGTGGGGTTAGGGTTATAATATTTTTATGGAGGCTTAAAAACTCTTGGCCTGGCCAGTCTGGCTCGCTGGTTGAGCATTGACCTATGAACCAGGAGGTCACAGTTTGATTCCTGTTAGGGTGCCCTGCCCTGCCTGGTTGCAGACTCAATCCCCAGTGTGAGGCATGCAGGAGGCAGTGGATCAATGATTCTCTCTCATCATTGATGTCTCTCTCTCTCTCTCTCTCCCTCTCCCTTCCTCTCGGAAGTCAATAAGAATATATTGAAAAAACAGACTCAGTGAAAGCCATCTGGTGTGAGCTGTGATGTGAGCATGGCCACATTTAGGACTCAAATCCTCTTTAGAAAAGTGTTTTGAATCTGTGGTGATGAAGGATTCCAGATCCATTCTATAAAGCAGCTTGCTTTTACTCAGAAAGTGTTTATATTAGTGGATAACTAAACATAAGCTTGGCTGAAAATAGCATCTTACTAAAAGACTCACAGAACTTTACATTTATCGTGTTAAGTAACGTAGCACTGAGGTACTTGACTTTTCACACAAATCTTTGAAATAACTTGTTAAAAAAGAGGTTGTTTGGCCAGTAGGCAGAACAGACAGAAATCTCAGTCATCTCACCCCACAACTCAGATTTGTTATACTTATAATTAATTGAGCATAAACTGTGTGTCAGAAACTATGACTCGAATCCCCATTTTATTTCTATGATGTATTAATAGCAACATTTTAAATATTTGTAAGTAAAATGCAGAGAAGTAGCTTTGTTGATGCCACACATGGTTATTTGGCAAGTAGATTATTTAAAATTCTTCTGTGACTTAAAATACCTCATTTTTAACCAGTTGGTTCTTTGTCTGTCTATCCCCAAATTTCTGTCTCTCTTCCTCCTTCCTTCCCTCCTTCCCCTCAAACTCTGTGAGTCTCATTTTTTCTTAAACCTCAGGGCAAAACCTACTGCCAGTGTCCATACATTTCATTAGAAAATGTTCACATTGATGTTACACTACGGTTATTAAAGAGACAAGCTAACATGTGCTAAAGCTTTTGCTTATTATGGAGCTGGTTAAAGGAAGAAAATTAACTCCTGCAGGTGGGCAAAAGCGTTCTTAGATGATAGTGAAGCTTAACAGTTTGACATGGAGGGGGCAAGAGAAAACATGAACAAAGGAAAGAGAACTTGAACAAAAATGTAAAGATCTTGAAGATCATAGCACAGAGATGGCGTTATAGCAGTTGAATTGGTCAAAGTGCAAGTGAATGATTGTTAACGTTAGCTTCTGTCTTTGTGGACCTCTATAGGAGGCAGGGGCAAGTTGCTATGAAATGTAATCAGTGCGTGAAAGCTGATGTTTTCTCAGGCTGTCCTGGCATAATGTAAGCAAAGAAATGGGCATAAATACCAAGAACACAGACATGCAGCCAGGGTTAAGACAGTAGCAGCTAAGCTATGAAAGATGTAGCAGAAAAATAAAAAAATCAACATTTATTAGACCTACTGGGTGAATGTGTGGCTATGGGGGTAAGATAATGTGTGGCTATGGGAGTAAGATATAGAATGTGGTTGACATGGTCATGTGTCCCCAGATTTCTGCACAGTTGCACCTCTTTCTTCAAGAGTGCACCCTACAGCCAATGACGCATCAAAGAGGGGAAAAACCCAGCCATTTGAAGCCAGCTAAGGGCCATTTGATGGCCTTTCTAGATTCAGACCTTTGCCTGTGTCTTCACCCACCAAAATGGCATTCCATGCTTACCCATATGTCCAATGCTGCTCCTTTCCTTTCCTCACACAGTGGATAATTCTAATATATATATATGTATATATATATCATACCTCAAACACTATTTCAGTATTTCCTTTCTGAGAACCCAACCTATGACAATACCCAACTACCTGAATTTTGGACTTTCTTAGCAAAATAGGAAATACTGAAGGGTAAAGTGGTAAAAAGTAGTAAATTCAGTTGTAGTGTTGTTCTGTTGGAGAAAACAGTGGATGATCAAGGTGAAGCCCTCCTGGGGGTAAAAAGATATTAAGGACTGTAGCTTTGGAGTAAAAACGAGTATATATATATATATATATGAGAGAGAGAGAGAGAGAGAGAGAGAGAGAGAGAGAGAGAGAGACTTAAAAAGTTCAAATAGATTTCTTCGATTTTTTTCTATATTATCAATATATGTCAAGCCTATTTTTCCAAATATCCTAATTTAAACTAAGAAAAATAATTTGTTTATAGCGTGAGCAGTTTTTAGCAAAATTTTTTTTGTTTGGCTGTTTGAATATTTGTTGATTAATTCTGTCATGTGACTTGACGTCTCCTGTTGTTGAGGAATTACAGCAGACAAGTCCAAATTGAAGTGAAAATATTCCATTCCCTTAGCAACTCTCTCTGGATATGAGATCCCATATGTCAAGCTATTTTCTTTATTGCTCAATTTATACATAACTGACAAGGTGTCCCAGTTGTCTGGTTATAATATCCTTGCTTCTTCTTTGATGAGAAAGTGATTATGTTTCAAGGGGCTTTCTACACACACATTTGTCAGGTTTTAGCTGTTGCTTATGTCCTCAGTTAGGTTATAATTGATGCCCAAGGGTAACTTGTACATTTAAATGAGAACAGATAGTGATTATTCACATCGTATCATTGATAAATACAGGAAAAGACACAAGGAAGTTTGTTTCTTCACCTTCATCTCTCCTACATACGTATTTGAATACTGAATGCCATCATTACACTTCTCTACTTCCAATTTAGTCTTTTTGTGCCTTTCTGATTTCACATTTCATTAGTTAATAATACTGGATGTATGCCAAGTAAATGATGAATACATGTATGACTTTGAAGTTGGATTTAAGAGTGTCTAACAAAAAAGGCATCTACTACTGATAGTCAAATGAAGATATTTTTGTGTGTGCTCACATACACACAGATATAAACATACATACCCTTCACTGTAAAATGCAATATGGAGAGTTTGCTTCTATATAAGACACTTAATACTTAAATATTTGGGAAGAATTAATTAAAGTCGGCTATGCTCTCTTATATATAGTAAAATAGTGTGACCTGTATTCAAGAGACTGTCTGTCCTGGTTTGCCTAGGATATCCCTGGTTCATGTCTATTGCTCCCACACAATTATTTATACCTTGCCTTAATCCTGCAAAGTACTTTATCTTGGCTGGTATATTAAATCATATAGCTGCCTTATCTAGCGTATTTCTAGATTATTTGATAATTTAACTTATCAGTTTTCTGGGTAATAGGTGACCTGTCAGAAACCTTTTATTAAATCATTCTAATCAGTGAACCAAATCATTAATCCTAGAAGGAAATAGTGGTAGTGGTTTGGTACCTTGGGGATTGTTAGAACATGTTTATTATAATTAATTTTGAAAAAATGTGGCTATTTTGCTTAAAAATAAAATGGTCTTAAAATATGTTCGTTCACGAGTTTTGCATCGTCATTATGATGTGGTAGAATGATCCCTGACCTACAGTGCAGGAGACTCAGTGATGATGACAAGTTACTCTGAGGACCTGATGGGTTGACAGACTTCAACTGCAGTGTTCTCTACTCACCATGGTTGAACATAATTGAAATGTCATGTTTCAAGTATTGTCTAGGCCCAAAAGCTACATGGCCATAAGATAGTCCATCATGAATTCGCTTCTGTGTCACAAATCTCTTCAAAATAGCCATGATTCTAGGAGTAGTTAGATAATGAGAACGTTAGGAATGATATGTTTATTGCTTTGTGAAGTTATACTGGGTTTTGTTTTTGTTACTGCTAACTTTATAATGCAGAAATTGTCATCACAGCAAGCAAAATTTTATCTTTATAGTATATGTTTATTCACATGTTTTTCATTAATTTTATAGTCATCACTTCCCAGATGGAAATATGCCCTATTTTCATTTAGTATGTGTATTATAATTTTCAATGTTTTTAAATAAATGTGGCCTTGAGATTATAAAGCTCTCCTATGTTCTATGGTAGGGACTTCATAATATCAAAATAATGTGAATAAAAATAATTATTCAATTTAGGTATAATTAATAAACTAGATAACACTTGCTTTTAGTGAAATTAATTTTATACTGTAATAAATATAGATTTTTTACTGGGTGACAATTTGTCACAAATTTTCTTTTTGAAATCACTCCCAGGAACCTAATTTTTTTTTTTAATTCTTCTTCATACATGTGTTCCTTTTTCAATGAGCTGTCTTCCTATCATAATTATTTGATATATAAACCAAATTTACACTCTTCATGTTTCTAACTTAAAATGTTTGACTTAAAATATTTGTACTCACTGGTTTTTTTTACTTATTTATTACCCCTAGCTCTCCTTCTATTTTTTTCTTTCCTTCTCAGACAAACATTGGCAAAGTCAGTATACACTCCTTGTCTCCAAAATCTCAACTATATTCAGTTCAACATATATAATTCAGGTTAACTTTAATTCCAATGCCTAAAATTAGTATGTAAAGATTTCCAACAATATCTTAACTAAGAGGATATGTTTGTGTACACATGTGTGTATGTGTGTGTACATGTGTATTCTTTAAGAGACTTGACATTTCTATACATTTGACATTGATAATGTTTCTTCCTAAAAGATTTTCCTCTTTCATATAATTGCATGAAGTGTTCATTTTGCTCTTATTTTCAAAATCACTTACTTTTTGTTCCTTTTTCTCCAAATATACATGCAATTGAGAAACCTATGTGTGACCTTATTTTTACTCCTTCAAGGAGGTTTCGTATTACAACGATGTGAATTTCGTGTAGACTAGTTCAAACTTTTTAGACTGTCCTAAAATTAAGAATAGCATCCTCAACTACTTCCTTGACCTCTCCATCTAGATTCCCTGTTTACAAATCCAATCACCATCTGAATGTATAACATTGAAAACGAATAAGGTAATTTTATAGATTTTTATTAATTCAATTAATTAATTTACATAAGTGATTTTAATGTATATTCCTGGGAAAAGTGAATGTACATCTTTAAGTAGTTAAAAAGTCTATCATAAGATTAGAGGTGTTGTCACATTTTTACGTTGCACTGGAACTTTGTAGTATATTTTGTTACTAGCTAAACTTTTGGTGGCTATGCAGAGGAAAGTGATTGTTTTTATTATCTCTTAATGACACTTTCTTCACTTGATGCTTTAGTCTTTTCGTTTATGCTTCCACGCTACATATTTGATGGTAGTAAATGCTTCTCATTATCCTTGTCATCTCATCTGAAAGCACTAAATAAGTTCTGGACATGGCATAGCTACACGTCCCCAGTGCACAGTGTGGCCTTCAAAACTGATAGACAAGTGGATTTTTTTTTTTTAAATCTTAGTAGTCTTTTGAGGATAAGGATGATATTTTTACAGGCCATAATAGTCACTGTATTCTAGTATCTACCTAACAGTTTTTCAGTAAGCATGTGTGGGATTTAAATACTTTTTGATAGAAAATATTATTCAACAAAAATATATTACTGAACCTATTCTCTGAAATGAAAGATAAAATTTATAAAATCCAATAAAATGTTTTTAAAGTTTTTAAATCTTATTGTAAATTAAAGTAATTGTGCTTATTATTTTATGGCCATAATTAATGATGTCAAAACTCTATTAGTCCTATGCAAAATATTAATTAGTTTCTATTATTGGTGCCTATAAAAGGTATTGCATAAATATTATTTAATTGAAGTTGTATATATTTAAGTAACAGTTATGTGCCTTAACAAATAAGTCTGGAAAAAATGGGTCAAAGTCAGGAATGCCATTCGTTTTCTGCTTCAGCTCCATAAAACAGAACAATACTAAACCTGTTTAAGAGACAAATGAGTTTTGTACATGACCATTATGGATGCTGTATGGGAACAACATTACACATATTAAATACACATATCCAATTCTTAATGGTCACATTCTTGCACTTAAGAAGTGATTTATAGCATTTTACATTATGATGAAATATGTAGCGCTGAGAATTGAGCTTTATTGAAAAAGGTTAAAAATGTATGGCTTCAAAATTGTTGTGATTCACATTTTCAATTGAAAACCAGAGGATGATAGGACTGGTCATCAGTTCTCTGAAAGTGACAGGAGTAATAACCTGGTCAGGAATTCTCAGAGAAGCTCATGATGTTGACCTTTGGAAGGAATGGATTTAAGGGGAAATTTAATTTGGACCCACAGATGGAAGAAACATCCACTTGCCTTGGCTAATATTAGACAATCATTTAAAAAATCGAGAGGAACCAGTTATAAATTTTGCACCAAGGGGAGGAACCAGTGTATACAGATTGTGGGTTCTTAATAAATGCTGTTGTCATAGTTGTAGCTTTTACATAGCCAAAGTGCATACCACAGACCCAATGGCACCCACACTTTTACTTTGTGGCTTCTGGCTGTCCACATCTTTAATGCAAATGCACCTTTTAGACATTGCTATTTTTGTAGGGAGTAATTTCATTTTCATCCAAATATCATTCCCTTAAGTTTTTTTTCACTGTTCTAACTTATAAAAGAATAAATTCCATCTATTTTAGCTTAAATGAAAATGTACGGATTTTAAAATGTGCAAGTATAACCTCTCAATCTATTACTGGCCTCAGTATCTCTGGACCTCAGTGAAAATCAGCTGTAAGTTTTAGTTAAATTGCTAGGAATTTATTTTTCTGAAGAGTGTGTGACGTAAAAAAGAGAGAGAGAGAGAGAGAGAGAGAGAGAGAGAGAGAAAAATAAAATGACTATAAAAAAATATTACCAAGCCATTTTCTATCACCAAACTAAAATTCTTTCTTAACATAGCGCCAAGAAAAGAAAGAAAAAAAAGGAATGAAAAATGACTTTATCCCAAACAACAAAAGGCGTTTTGGCAAAGTAAGTAAAACACAGCTACTGACTTATCTGTCTGACAACTCAAACAACAAGGCAATGAGGTTGAATCAGAGCACAAAGTCATAAAATTTTAGACCTGGAAGAAACATTGGAAATCTCACCTGGCAATTTCTCTCAGCCAAGAGAAAGCAGAGGCCAAAGAGATTCAGTGACTTATTCAGGTTCACAAAACTAATGAATGTCAAATATGGTAAAACTCCATTTCCAAGATCTTTTAAAGAAGATCTCGGTATTACATTATGCTACTCCAAACATAATGATCTAAATAATAATATTTGAATCTTTCTTTGGCAGCAGAATTTCATTAATTTTTATGAATTTGTTCACAGCAGCCTGAGTACTCCCAAATTTTCTAAGCTCCAAAAACACATAAATCTTTAGCATTTGGTTTATTTAAATTTGTCTCCTGAACCTGATCATTTCCGGAGGAAATAACCAAACGGGTTTAATTCTTAGAAAACTTGGGAAAAGATGTAAAAACATCTTAATTCTATCAAACTGTCTCTATCCTACAAAACCCTTGTCTTAGGAATGGTATATTACTTCCATAAATCTTCTGGTCCATCTCTCTGGAGGTGTAATAGCCTTTCATGAATAGGTATATGGCCAGAAGATTACAGCCAGAACGATAGGGCAGGAAAAAGCAGACTCCTTCTGCAAAGAAACAACAGGTCCTTTAAGTTTGTTGATAATTTCTAATCACTAAAAGCTCACTATGATAGTAAAGATTCTAACTTTTAGTCTCATTAATATTTTAAAATATTAAAATATGAATTAAATCCATGCCATTATATTTACAAATAGGGCTATAAAACTGGGAAACCAGATGTGATGGAAGGGTGGTCATGAGTCAGTGAACTCTAAGGTTTTCTTTTTATTTCACTTGTTTTACAATTAATAAGTGCTGATTGCATTGTTTAAAATCAACATCTCCCATCTCTGTTTGGACAAAAGACTTATTTCAAAATTTGAAAATAAGAGAAATTGCAGAGAGATTAAATTATTAACTTTAAAATCAACAGTCTGCCTCCACTTGAAAATATTTTAAATCATAACTCATTCATTGAAAGAATAGTATATGCAATATCAATAAAAGGAAACTATTCCTACAATTTTGAAAATAAAGCCACTATAACAGGAATAAAACATACATAACATGAGAGGAATGTTTGATTTGACCCATAATGCATTTCTTATCTCTACAATGAATTTAAATAGCTGCTTTAAAATGAACTTAAATGTCTGTTAGAATAAAACTGCAGACCTCGGTCTAACTTTAGCACTTAAAAAAAACAAAAACAACATTCTAGAACACTTTTCTTTTGCTTTGAGATATTTAAGATTCACACATTTGTTTAAGTACATAGATTCCCACTTAACAGTTGATCTACATTATTGTTATTCTCCTAATGTCTTGAGTAGCATGCACTCCTGAACAAGTACTATCTAAAATTCTAAAAATCTTTTGAATCTTCAGTTTCAAAGGAGCAATCTAAAACGATGTTAGCAACATATTTTAATCTGTTTTAATTTACTTAGTGATTGAAGGTAATGTATAAATGCCTATATATATATATATATATATATATATAGAGAGAGAGAGAGAGAGAGAGAGAGAGAGAGAGAGTAATAAATTGGATGTAGAAGCAGTGTCAAGATAGTAAGGAAGCACGGTGTTGTTTTCTTGTTTTGTGTGTGTGTTTTTTCGCCATATGTATTTTTAACTTAGATCAAATCTAGGAGTGTGGAAGGAATGCATATAGAGTACTGAATTATGCACGGCCTGCTTGCCTCAGTGGTTGAGTATCTACCTATGAACCAGGAGATCCCAATTTGATTCCTGGTCAGGGCACATGCCTGGGTTGTGGGCTCAATCCCCCGTGTGAGTAAGCAGGAGGTAGGTGATCAATGACTCTCTCTCATCATAGATGTTTCTATCTCTCTCTCCCTTCCTCTCTGAAATCAATACAAAAATAATAAAGTACCGAATTATGATTGTACTATCATCAAACTGCAGCATAAGTTTATATCTTCTTTGAAAAGCTTCACATAATTTGATTATATGGTGTCATTTAACTCATGTAGACGTATACACACATACATACATCCATACATACATACACATACCTCACCTTTCAATTACAATAGAAATATAAGTGATAATCAATTACTTTTCAAAAGAGAGCATTGTCATCATGCATGCTTTCACAAAGTGATCGTTTCCTTTGTGTGGATGCACTAATAGTGCTGGACATAGGAGTAAAGCCCTGGGACAGTGCTCCCAGTATTTAATTGTCTGTTGAACAAGGTAGCAAACCTTCATTTCTTGGAAAGGTTTATTGAGAAAAGTTTACAGAAATCACTTGGAGGCTCTTAAACCAGAACCAGCTTCACTCTTCAAGCAGATTAGCAAAATTTAATTTCCTCTATTGATAAAAACTCAATTTCTCTAAAGCAAATAAATAGCATGTGTACTTCAAACTATAGGAATCAAATTAAGTAGGACAAACTAATGTCTATCCCATAGTTTGTTTACAAATACTTCATTTTTAGTTCTTGCAAAATTGCTTTTTGACTTTAGACGTTAATTAATAATAGGAGATGCAGAAAGCTAAAAAGTAATGTTGCTCTCTAATTGGTAAGTATCCATCACAAATTGAAAATCATTGCATCTGTGTAGAGCGGGTTGGTTTGATACATGTATATATTGCAAAATGATCACCACTTTAGCATTAGCCTCCACACTGCCACATGATTACCATTTCCTTTGTGTGGTGAGAACATTTAAGATCTACTCTCTTTGCAACTTCCATGTACATAATACAGTATTATTGCCTGTAATCACCATGTGATGCACTAGCTCTGCAGGAATTGTTAACGAGTCTGTCTTTCCTGATGATTACATTTCAAAGGAATGGCTCCCCATTTTTTGAGAAATATATTCCTGGCTTTTAAAACTGACAGGAGTCTGGGAGATTTGTATTTCAAATGGGTAGAAAAGGCATTTACTACTGAAAGTTTTCTAAAGTAAATGCTTTTGATATTAAAAATATTTCCTGGAGTGTGGTTGGTAGAGTTTTCATAACTAATATTATTTATTTATTTATTTATTTATTTATTTATTTATTTATTTATTTAAAAAATGCTGGTTCTGTCAGTATGATGAATGGTTATGTGGTAGTTTTTTAACTTAACATAAACACAACAAGGGTATTTCTAATAATTGGGGTTATAACTGATCTTTAGTATAACCCATGGCATTTCAAGACAGAACATGACATTAATCAGTAAGGCTTTCTCTAATAGCTTCTCACCTCTATTTCAGCAACATACTCAAAAACACCAATTATGCACCAAAAAGCAGCTCACTCAAATCTGTCATAATTACCATATTCTCTTTCTTTTTGCCCCCAAATCACATGTCATTCCTAACTTTAATAATATAAATAAAAGAGAAATGCAGGTATAGAAATAGATATTAAAATGGATATAGTTAATATATATGCATGTGTATATATATAAATGTTATAGCTATATATTTTTATTCATATACAATATTAATAAATTGAGCATTCTTACCCTAGGTCATTTTTAGTTCTCTAATAAACTGTAGATTTTTTCTAATTCTCCTCAACCTCAAGTCAAGACAGATAAGGTTCATCTAGGAGACATAGGGGGACATGTCTGTATGTGTTCTCAATGAGCCAGAGAATGAATCTACCTTTTACCTAACAATCAAACATATTAATCATGGAATCCAAGGAGATCACCTTATTGGACACTAATTCTCAAATTATGTCTAAGGGCAGCCAGAGGGTCATAATTAGGTAGAAGTTAACCCATAATCCTCTGTGCACTATCCAGGATTCATCTGGTTGATTGGGTAGGATACTCTATAAACATCCAAACATGCTAAATTACAGAGTCTGCACATAAGATCAGCTATACCCTAGAAAAAAACTGAGAGTTGTTCCCATTAACTCATGAATAACTATCATTTTGATAGCTGTCTTCCTCAGAATACACCATTATAAAGAATCAGAGACAGAGAAGCATTGATCAGACTGTCAAACCCCAGAGGGAAGATAGGGGAGACTGGGGGTAGTGGGGAGAGATCAACCAAAGGACTTATATGCATGTGTGTAAGCCTAACCAATGGACACAGACACCAGGGGGGTAAGGGCATTTGTGGGGGAGGGGGTGGGCAATGGGGGGGATAAGGACACATGTGTAATACCTTAATCAATAAAGACAAAAAAAGAATCTGAAACCCAAACTTATAACAAATTTATTTTTATTCTGATGTCATATTGTATATTTTATACAAAATGTTATTTTATATCATATTATTAAACTAGAGGCCTGGTGCACAAAATTTGTGCATGGAGGGGGGGTCCCATCAGCCCAGCCTGCACCCTCTCCAAACCAGGATCTCTCTCACAATCTGGGACCACTGGCTCCTAACTGCTCACCTACCTGCTGGCCTGATCACCCCTAACTGCCCCCACTGCTGGCCTGGTTGCCCTCAACTGCCACTCCCTGCCAGCCTGGTCATCCCCAACTGCCCCCTTGCTGGCCTGGTTGCCCCACGCAGCCTGTGTTTGGTCATCTGTCTGGTTGTTTCAGTCGTGATGACCCCTGGTTTTTTATATATTAGGATTAAGCACATTTTATTTATAGCATGCAAAATTTATATTTGGAAATATGAATTGGCTTTTATATTATTAACTTTAATCTTCTTTCTGAGTTACTTTAGAAATATAACATCAGGCCACATACAGAAATATTAATAGAACCTATTGTTTCTTCGCATTCTTTTGGCTGTAGGATAAATGCACCTAAATAACCACACTTAAGTGGCAAAAGTAAAATATTATTATACGGATATTGGGATGTGTCATGGGAACCAACAACTGGAAAATGGCCACCTGGCAAAAGTCTAGGACAAAGGATGAGAGGCAGCGCGAGGCTCTTTGTCTCTCACATGCACTGCTGTCTGTTCATTGTTCTTTCCTGGTCAACCAGCTTAATTTGCTTCTCTGATCCACCTAGTAGGTTAAATGGTAACTCAGGGACCAGTATAATGCCTTTTCCATTGTATTGTTTTTTTTCAAATTTTCAGACTCTCCTTCATGATTATTAAAAATATGTTTTTTTTTGTTTGTTTTGTTTTTTGTTTTTTTAGTATTCATTGAATCACTCAGGGACTTTTTAATTCTCAGGGATAGGAAGGCAAAGTATCCAGTAAAAACTGTATTATATTTCAAATGTCTCAATATCACAAACTCCAAATATATATATGGTTTTTGTTAGAAGTGTCAAAAAACATTTTTATTTTTTAACAACCAAATTCAGTCAAATATGTGGTCATAACAACTCAAATGGTCAAGGCAAACCTTATTGAAAATTACTGACTCACTACTTGATCTAATAGCACCAAGGAATGTGTGATTTATCTGTTGAAAATGCTGTGTAGACAACCTTCTTTCTATGAGAGGATTTCTGTTATATTCATCATTCTTGACATTCTGGTTCACATTTCCCTTATATTTCACAAAACATGGATATTATTTTTGTTCTTCACCTTGACCATTTAACATTATTGCAGAAGACGAAACCTGACTCTTCTTTTCTTTAACCTTGTGTGTCTAGAATTTCATTTTGTACATTTAGGTTTACATAGTAAAAGAGCTGCAAGGTAAAGAATGGCCCATCTACTTTAGGTGCCAGCCAAGACGGATAGCTTTTCTTAAAATGATATACATATTTTTCAAGCCAATTGAGTGTCTGATTAATTGAAGAGGGGAAAATTGCTAGCATACCATTCATTCTTTTTCTTTTTTCCATAATTTGCCTTTGTGAGAATAATTTTTGTTATCATTTTTACCTCTAGTGTTTTGGACAAACATTACATCTAAGATATTTTAATTCTGCAGAAATTGAGAAACAATGTTCAAGATAATATGCACGAAGAAATCTCTGAGGCTACAAGAAATAAAAAACTGTTGATGTATATTATAAATTAAAATAAGAGTACATGGCATAAAGCTGCTTATTAAAGTTAATACCAATTGATAAAGATTTTATAATAGTAAATATAAAATATATAAAGATAATTTCAACTAGATTATTTATATATGAGTTTATCCCACACAAGCTTAGCCACATACAAGGAAATCACCTCCATATGGCCACACTTTCCCCTTCATCTCTGCTTCTTCCTCAGAACCAAGAAAGGGCCTGGTCCTGGTGTGTAGGGACCCTCAATAAGTACATAAGTGTTGAGTTAATGAAGGACCTGACAATCTTTTAATACCCTTCCCAAAGTCTTCAGTATACATTTAAAGAAAAAGAGAACACATTTTTTAAAAAAGCACATTTTCACAACTGAAAATTGACTTTGATACCAAGACTCAAATTTTAAAAACCAGATTTCTCCTTCTAATTCATTTTAACCTGATGTTTATATAATCCCTCTAGAGGCCTGATGCACGAAATTTGTGCAAGGGTAGACCCTCGCAGCCCAGGCGTCCTCCTGAAGGTCACCTGGAAGGTCGTCTGGGCAGTCATTCCACTGTTGGGCTGTTTAGTCGATTTGCATATTATGCTTTTATTATGATAGATATAATATTTATTCATTAATTCAACAGATATTTAGTAGACATCACTTAAGTATTTAGCAAAGTGCTAAGCAGTTTTATTGTTAGCGCTCATAATAACTGAAATAATTATTGATTTTCACACATTTGCGTGAGGAAATGAGGCTCAGCAAAGCTGTTCCAAAGCTACACTGAATAAATAAATTATTTGCAAAGAACTATGTAACTAAAAGCATGCCTGAACTTCCTACAATGTAGCCCTTGATATTCCTAAACTTCTGAGGTTGAACTAGGAGCAAATAAGAAACAAACACAGACTTGAAAAAATTACTATGCATGTAACCATGGCCAAGGTTCTTTTTTCCCCTTTTCAGTTCAATTTAATTATTATAATGGGTATAAAAGACACACATACTTCTCCATTATTATTCAAGTAGAGAAATGTTTATGCAATTATAAAATATTCTCCACTGCTCCTCCCATTTTGAGTGAGAACTAATTGATTTTTGGGTGGCTTTATTTCATGACCTTGTAAGATAAATATCCTATTTCTCAATGCATGCCATTTTAACCTCAATAGTAGACTTAAACTTTAGTATTTTTAACATTGTTTTTTTTTTTTTTTACTTTTCTTTAATTCTACTTGTTTCCATTTTTTTATTTCTTCTTTTTCCCTACATTTGCCTTTATTAATTTAATTTTATTTATTTTCCTATTGTCTCTTTCTGCTGGCCTTCTTTTTTATTCTTTTTTACTATCACCTCCCCGTCCCCCCTGCCCCTTTTCTCTCTCTCTCTTCTGTGTCTCATCACTTAGGCAAATCCTTAAATAGAATGTGGTCATGCTGTGGCAGGCAGACTCTAGCTTGTCTCAATCATTCCCACTGACTGAAATGCACACTTTATGTGGAATCCTCTCTCTCTGATGTGGGCTGGCCTAGAAACTTGTGTCTAAGTAATGGAATTTAGTAAACGTTTTAGAATGTAATTTCCATGATTAGTTAGATGAGGTTTGACTTGTACCTACTAGCAGACTGTCTCTGCCTTTTATCTGGCTTCCCTGCTTTGATAGAAATCGCTGCCGCACTACATGGTCCACATGACGTGGCCCACTTGTGGCTTCAGACAAAGCAAGTGGAAACTGCGGCCTGCGGTCTAGTATCCCTTCCTTAGGAATGTTAATTGTGCCCAAGAGTGTGAGAGAAGTAGATCCTTGAGGTTCAGTTTGAATATAAGACAGCATAGCTAACATCTTGATTGCAGCATGTAGGGGACTGATTAATCTGTGCCTAGATTCCCAACCCCCAAAAATGGCAAATGATGATGGATGTTAACTACAATTATTGTGTTGAGCACTTCACAATATGCACAAATATAGGATCACTAAGGTGTATCCCCTGAAACTAATGTAATATTACATGTCAATTATACCTCAACTAAGAAAAAAAATAAAGAAATCTTGAGCTATGAATTGTTTTCTCCCTAGTTGTGTGGTAATATTTTATGTAGCAATAAATAACAAATACATACTTTTTGTGCTACTTGCTACATTTTTCATCATATAATCTTTTAAAATATAAATTTCTTTTAAAGGCATATTTTAAAATCTGATAGAGTCAAGGAGAAAATGATCTTCCTCTGTTATACTGAAGTTTTAAATTTTTCATTCTTTATTGTATTCATAATTAACTTGAACATCACCTTGGTTACCAATAAAAATGTAGTTACTAACCCAGTTTATATATTAAAACTGTTTTAAAATTAACAGTAACATTTATTTGAATTTTAGACCTGTTATTAATTATGTATATACAACATATTTTTCTTTTTCTTTTAGATTTAGAGCAGACACACACTAAATAAAACAATCTACACAAAAAAATGTTCTTTATCAACTTAATATAATGAACTAATTTGTAGTTCTTTACCTTCTCTTCATTTCTTCATAGAAAATTAATAGGAAAAAATCAAAAATCACTACCATAAAATTTGAATTAAAATTTTATGGCATCACAGGTGATCACATAGTTTAATCAAAACAAACAAACAAACAAAAACTGCCACTAAATCTGAACCACTGTCTCCTGGAAATAGTATTCGAAGCTAGTCATAACCATATTAGCGTCTAAAACATCCATTAAATCCTACTAATGCTTCTTCTTCTTCAACTTATATTGTATTTCACCTTTTTTTCCAGCTCTTAGTGGTAATGCCAACATTTCTTTGGGTGGTTAAAACATGTGAATGTTTAAGTACAGATAAATATTTACACATTTTGTAAATGTGTAAATGTGTCTATATGTATGGATAAAATATATATCATGTCAATCTGTGTGATTCGTTTTTTTTTGCCAGCTATTTTAAATAACAAAGGTTTGTGAAATTTGAAGTGGAAATACTTAGATAAATTTGTCTGTGACTTGTGCTGTTTAATGTCTTTGGAGAGCCACTCAAAGACCTTGTAAACTCACCCAAAGAGATGTGAATGATGCTCATACATTTTTTTTCCCTGTAGTTTAACTTACACTGGTCTCTTTAAATAATGACCCCCTACAGCTACCTTTACCTCTCCTCTTTGGAAAGTGAAGTTATTTACTGTTCAAAAGTAGGGCACATCTAGAGGGTGGGCTATATGTTACAAAATCCACCCAGAATTATGTATATTAAGAGAAATCTATGAAACTAGAAAGAATTAAGATATTGTTGAATATTAATTAATATATATACTATATTCTATACAAGTTTAATTTTCAGATAACATGACTTTATCCTTTCAAGAGCCAAAATCTGACTAAAAAGAAAGTTATGGCTGGAAAGATCTCTAAAATGCCTTATGTTCTCCACTCTCAGCAGTGCCAGGTGATTTGTGTCTTGTCATTTGTATAACTCAGCATTTTGCAAAGAGGAAGAGTTAGATACTCATTTGAACACTGTCTACATCATCTCATTTATTTGATTCATTTTCCCATCCTTCTGGCTGACACAGGTTCAATAGTTACTCCAGGTGGTAGAACCAACAAATCTTCCATAGACTATAAAGTGTTGGCAAAATCAACAAAGCTCAAATCTTGAATGTCACACCAGCAGTTTCATCAGCTTTATTACTTTGCTTTATTCAATTAAGTGAAAAGTAACTTGGATTTTGCATTACTCATTTCTATAATCATCTATTTTATTTTTAGTTTCAATATGTGTCTCTATTAGTATTGGCTATTGTAGTGTTCTATCATTTGTTGTTTGGCAATGAAGTAATAGTCTTTCTTCTCATCCGTTTATGAGTGAAACTAGAGGCCCGTTGCAGGAAGATTCCTGCAATAGGGCTTCCTCCAGCGGTCTGCTTCCCTCCCTTCTCCTCAGCCCCGCCTGGTTCCCTCCCTTCTCCGCAGCCTCACGTGCTTGCTTCTCCGCAGCTTCTCTCCCTTCTGCAAGCTTGGCTTCCTTCTATGTTGTCTTCAGTCTTTGCTCTACTCCTGGATATGCAAATTAACCACCATCTTGGTTGGGTTGATTTGCATACTTGCTCCTGATTGGCTGGTGGGCGTGACTTGTGGGTGTGGTGGCGTGATGGTTAATTTGCATGTTGCTCTTTTATTAGATAGAATGTCCTTTCCCCATAGTTTTAGTTTTGTGTTGAAGTTTCAACATGATCACCATTAGAAGAAAAGCAGTTTCTATTTTTGCAAGGTCAATTTCTATAAATATTTTTTTAAATTTTATTTTCAATTACAGTTTACATTCAGAATTATTTTTGCATTAATATAAGGTTTACATTGGAGTGGTTAGATAGTCATATATTTTACAAAGTGTTCCCCCTGATATTGCTTTCCAGTACCCACCTGGCACCATACATAGTTATTACAATATTATTGACTAAATTCCTGTGCTGTACTTTACATCCTGTGACTGTTTTATAACTGCCAATCTGTATGTCTCACCTTTTTTACCCAGCCCCTCAAAATTTCTCCCCTCTGCCAATCACCAGTTCACTCTCTGTGTCTATGAATCTGTTCTCTGTAAATTTAAGTATCTAATTAACTTGGTGTGTCGCTCACTCATGTCCAGGATAAGGGAGGGATTCCCATATTGCATCAACTTTACTTGGCTATTTTTTCAGAGCATCTGTTTGTCATGAAAGTCACTGGCCAAGGGAGAGTAGTATCAGATGTCTCAGAAATAAAATCTCCAGGCAGAGTGGCATGTCCTAGCCACCTAACCTTCCCAGGATATGTTCAGTGGTTCACAATTTCTACCAAACAAGCCTGGACCTTCAAGGTCCAAGCCTACTTTAGTAGAACAGGCTGAAGAAAGTTCTGGGATCTGCCATTATTATGATGATGATTAGTATTATTAAATTTGGAGTAGTAGTAGTATTTGCTCAGAGGTAGCACTTTGTCTAGTGTTAATGTTAATTTTCAGAATGCGCAAGATTATTCCTGCTCTTGGGGAGTGAATGAGTCTTTCTGTTCACATCACATGCATGGTGTGCTTCAGGTTACCTGTGGTCTGTCAAGAGCATGGGTTCTAATAAGTAGGTGCACTACTGATTTTCTGACAGCAATATTTATAACCAGTCACATCCCTATAACATAGAATATTATTCCAGAATATTTGGAGCTGTTAGACATATCTTATGCTATTTTGACTGATTTATTGTTATACTCCCACACCTCAAGTTTCTATTCATATTCATATTTAAGATACATTATGAAACATTTTTATTAACCATCCCCAGAATCCTTTTTTTAATGTCCTATTGTCCAAAGATGCTGCTTATACTTTATAGGATAAATGTAATAATTCAAATGCCAGTAAGAAAGTACAATGATGCCTTTTTAAAATTACTCAATTTCAGAACACTTAAAGCTTGATTAATACAACCTCGGCTTGATTACGTAGATAAGGATCAGAAGGAACGGATATGGTTCATCTTCTCTAATCAATGCAAAGACTAGTTGTTGTTATAGTGAGGAAGAGAAAAACAATATTTTCAAAGTTCCCTATATTTCATTATGACACGTGTTAATTTTAAGTATTGAATATGTTTGCTTTGCAGTATGCTTCTCTGTCATAATAAAAAGAGCCAAGTGGGTAAAAACTGGATGTAGTGATTTCTCTTAATCTAAGTCAGCCTTTTGAGTTTTCAAATAACTTTGGTAAAATGTCACACTTTTATCACCAGCCTCAGGAAATCTGATCTGTATTGTTCTTTCTATGACTTCGATGGAAGCCACACAATAAAAGGACTGTCATCTTTACAATTATTCAATTACATGAATGAGCTTGGGCTAATTTCATAATTATTGAAATGAAGGGATACAAATTGATGATTTAAGCTCCTGCTATTAGGAATATTTTCCAGCACCTGATTCCAAATCTTCTGACACTGATTTTAAATATTTTAATGCAGACTCCAAAGCTCAACTTCCATGATGAAAAACTAATTATAAATATATCTCTCCTCTTATGGGTAAAATTATTTTTATTTTCTTTCTGTTTCTATAACATGATTTTGTTTACTAAAACATAAAAAGTGAATAAAGTCTTAGTTTTAGTGTGTGTTTTTTTTAAATGTGGCTGTTATTCAAAGAAGGATTTTTCAGCGTCAGAACCTGTAGAATATTAGGACTCAGAAATTGGTGCACATTTTATAATCTCTAATTCTATACTTTTACTACATCAAAATAAATAACATCATTAAATGATTCCTTCATATTGGATTTTATAAAATACTAGAGGCCTGGTACACAAAATTCGTGCACAGGCAGGTGGGGGGTTGTCCCTCAGTCCAGCCTGCACCCTCTCCAATCTGGGATCCCATGAGGGATGTCCGACTGCCCATTTAGATGGGCAGTCAGACATCCCTCTCACAATCCAAGACTGCTGGCTCCCAACTGCTCACCTGCTTGCCTTCCTGATTGCCCCTAACCTCTTCTGCCTGCCAGCCTGATCACCCCCTAACCACTCCCCTGCCAGCCTGATTGATGCCTAACTGCTCCCCTGCCAGCCTGTTTTCCCCTAACCTCCTTCCCCTGCAGGCCTGGTGACCCCTAACTGCCCTCCCCTGCAGGCCTGGTATCCCCAAACTGCTCTCCCCTGCAGGCCTGGGTCCCCCCCAAACTGCCCTTCCCTGCAGACCCAGTCACCCCCAACTTCCATCCTCTGCCAGCCAGGTCACCCCTAACTGCCCTTCCCAGCAGGCCTTGTCCCTCCCAACTGCCCTCCCCTGCTGGCCTGATCACCCACAACTGCCCTCCATTGCAGGCCTGGTTCCTCCCAACTGCCCTCCCCTGCTGGCTATCTTGTGTCCACATGGGGGCAGGATCTTTAACCACATGGGGGGCAGCCGTCTTGTGTGTTGGAGTGATGGTCAATCTGCATATTACTCTTTTATTAGATAGGATAGAGGCCTGATGCATGGGTGGGGGCTGGCTGGTTTGCCCTGAAGGGTGTCCTGGATCAGGGTGGGTGTTCCCTGGGGGCATGGGGTGGCCTGGGCGAGGGGCCTGTGGTGGTTTGCAGGCCAGCCATGCCCTCCCCCCCAGCAACCCAAGCAGAGGCCCTGGTATCTGGGATTTATTTATCTTCTACAATTGAAACTTTGTAGCCTGGAGCAGAGCCAAGCCTTCTGCTCATTCCATGGCAGCAGCCATTTCTGTTGGGATTTATGTATCTTCTATAATTGAAACTTTGTAGCCTTAAGCAGAGGCCAAGGCAGGCCAGGGCTGCAGAAGCTTGGCTTCCTCCATCGCCGAGGGCAACCCTAGCCTCCTGCTCTCTCCAGCTCCATGGCTGCCACCATATCTGTTGGGATTTAGCTTCTATAATTGAAACTTTGTAGCATTGAGTGGAGGCCTGGGCTTATTAGAATATGCATATAAGTTTCTCTCTAGACCAAAAGACTCTTATTAATGTTCTATGTCATTCAACGTACAGATGATCCACATAGACTCATGTGTGCATTGGGTTTTTAGGGTTATGCAATATATAACCCGACTGTGCAGACAAATAAGGATATGTGTGTGCCTGAGATATTGAAACTAGTAACACCAAAAATAGTAAAAAATGATATACACAAACTTATATTTATGTTTAATGTATCTGTTTGCCAAAAATCTACTCACAAAAATTTGTATTCCAAGCCTATAGTCTGAAACAGAATTGTGCCAAGATTTCAATTTATTGGCAAATAAATCTTACATATTAATATAGGAATATTTCTAAAGAGTAAAAATTATAGAGTATGTGTTAAAACCTTTTTATAACTATAAGGAGACTTCAATAAAATTGGATTATAAAAATATTTATGTTATGATTTGTATTGTAAAATTACTTGGAAATACTCAAATGGACGCTTGTTTACTCTCTTTTCACATAAAAGTTCATATCCTTATCCTAAAATATGTAAAATATGAACTTTAATAGAAAATATATGACATTTACATAGCACAATATATGGCAGGTTGTAACAACTTAAATAATAGCTCAGTAGTATTGTTTAACTGCTATTACAAGTAAGAATAATTGAAATAATATACACAATGCACATAATACAGTGCCTGGTATAACAAATTCTTAATAAATATTAGCTACTATAATCCTTCACTTTTTGAGGTCTAACTATTTATAAATGTGGTTACAGATTCCAAAGAATATACACATACCCTTTAAAAATCCCAAGTTAGCCAAAGCATGGCTCAGTGGTTGAGCATTGACCTATGAACTAGGAGGTCACTGTTGGTTTCCTGGCCAGGGCACATGCATAGATTGCAGGCTCTATCCCCTGTGGGGACATGCAAAAGGCAGTCGATCAATGATTCTCTCTCATCATTGAGGTTTCTATCTCTCTATTCCTCTTCCTTCCTCTCTGAAATCCATAAAAATATATTTTAAAAGTCCCAAGTTAATTCTTTTGGTGAATATTTCTGATTTTTCTACTTTAGTGCCATGATTCTGTACAACTTTAATATAAAAAGATAGAATTCTTCACTGCTATAGATTTCTATTTCCTCCCTTGTTAAGTTTTAATGTTGAATAGAATGAAGATACATGAATAGGTAGATAAGGGTGAGGAAACAAGCTAATCAGCCTTCTTATTTTGCTTATAAAAAATAAAGTGAAGCCCTAACTTGTTTGGCTCAGTGGATAGAGCATCAGCCTGTGGACTGAAAGGTCCCAGGTTCGATTCTGCTCAAGGGCATGTACCTTGGTTACAGGCACATCCCCAGTAGCAGATGTGCAGGAGGCAGCTGGTTGATGTTTCTCTCTCATCGATGTTTTTAACTCTCTATCCTTCTCCCTTCCTCTCTGTAAAAAATCAATAAAATATATTTAATCAATAAATAAATAAAGTGAAAAAAGACATTTTGGAGACTTCCATCTGAAAGTGGAGATAAAGATCAATTCTATCAACATGACTTTTTTTTCTTTTTTAAGGCAGTAAATACTAAAATAGAGTGATAAGAATCTTCTTTGATCAAATTAAAATATATAAGCTAAAATGTATCCTAATCATGACAAAGCTTAATTAATGAGATTATACACACAAAATGTCCAGAAATGTAAGTACAGTTGACTCTTAAACAACACAGATGTAAACTATGTGGGTCCACTTATCAGCAGATTTTTTCAATAAATAATGTAAATGTATTTTCTCTTCCTTACGATTTTTTTAAATAAAATTTCCTATTCTCTAGCTTATTTTATTGTAAAAATATAGTATATAATACATATGACATATAAAATATTAATCAGTAGTTTATCAGTAAATCTTCTGGCCAGTTATAAGCTTTCAGTAATTAAACTTTGAGTGCATCCAAAGATATGTGTGAATTTGTGACTGTTCAGGGGATCCTGTGCCCCTAACCTCTGTGTTGTTCAAGGGTCAATTGTAGTATTATTTGACCTCTCATCCTACATAAGGAGTTGGGATGGGCATTGTGTTTAGTGCTTGGGGTATCCCTATATAGTAAGTTGCTTCTCAAACTTACTTAAAACCTAGTCTTAAATCTAAAAGTAAATTCCACTTATTAACAAAAAATGTGATGAACAATGTGCTCCTAGTACGAAGAGTGTGCTCTTTATACAACAACTAGAGGCCAAGTGCACAAAATTCGTGCACTGGTACAGTCCCTAGGCCTGGCCTGCAATCAGGGCCATCTTCCCCAGCTGCACGTGGCCAGCCCCGCCCCCTGCTGCCACCCACTCCCAATTCTGCATTTGCCATTGGGTGATTGGAGCCTGATGGCCAGGGTAAGGGACTGAGAGGTCAGCCATTCCCGCCCACTTGCCGGCCCCAACCCTGCTGTGGGTTGCCCTCTGTGTATGGGGTGACTGGCAGGGTGGGGGCCTTGACCTGGCGCTGCCCGCATCCCCCGCCACCCACCCCTGGTTCCCCATTTGCCATCAGGCAATCGGAGCCTGCTGGACAGAGAAAGGGACCGAGAGGTGGTCAGTGTGCCTCATAGTGAGTGGTCGAGCGGTCGTTCTGGTCATTCTGCTGTTAGGGTTAATTTGCATATTGCCCTTTTATTATATAGGATGGGAAAATAAAGTTGAAATTAAAGTATTTTCAAAATGTATATCAGACTTAAATATCCTTGAACCCAATTTAGAGCATTCCTTTAGTTTTCATAACAGGGAAGGAAAGATATGAATGCATTGAAAAGAGGATAACGTATTCTATAGTTTCTATATTGAGAATGTCATGAGAATGTTAATGAATAAAGTGGGATACAGAGGAAAAAAAGAAGACATTTAAACAATAAACAGAATTCCATATTTGCAGCCCTTCCAACAGATGGCTTTGATATACAAGATACCTTTATGCAAATAGTGAGTCAGAGGACATAGAATAAAAAAACCTACTTTAAAATATATGAATATGTATGCAATTATCCATACTGAAATAAGCAGTACCAATCACGATTTTATAATTTGAAGTATCCTTCCAGTAAGTGCTTGTGTCCTGATGATGGTGATTTGTTTTTTAAATTAAAATTAAAATTGGTCCCAAATTTGTGCTAGACATTTATGTGGTACAGACATCTTTTTTTAAAATTTTTCATTGAACATATTTGGCACATTTTTACTTTTGACTCAATACAAAAAATATAAATTATTCATGCCATAAGGAGATGTATAATTGATCTCATAATATTCTGTAAGCAAGGTGCCATTTCAGGTGAAGGATGAGAACTATTGTTTGGAGTTTCTCCTGTCAACTAACTGACTGCCTTGCTCTAATCTAAGACGGAGGAATTTGATTCCATTATATTCTTCATGGCTACTTTTACATTAGTTTTATCATGGAGTAAATTGCTCTAATATGGATAATATGAGAAAACTATGCACAACAGAAGTTAAAAACAACATACTTACTGTAGGATAGATTATATATATTTAGGGAAACTGTCCTCAGGTTATAAACAACCAGGTTAAGCAGATTCAATAATATGATTAAAATAAGGGCAAACAGTGTATTGGAGAAAGGGTAGATAAAGCTATGGATGTCAATAATGTATTATTATTCTGCATTAGATGTTTTGAAAAACAGAGAAACTAGACGATCCAAAGAGAACAGTTGCAATGTTTATACTCCTAACAAAATTTCCCTCATGTTCTTTTGATCCCCCTTACACACTCCCATTCACACCTACAACATATCCTATTTTAATCAGTCCCAAGGAGTGACTGATGATTTTTGTATGTCCTAGAAAGTTCCATATTGATCATGTACACTAAGCATAAAAAAAAAAACACACAAAAAAACGAAAATGCAACTTAAAAGTAAAGTATTTTGGTTTTGCACATGCAAAGGACCACACAAATTCCAATCCAGGCTCCAAATCTATTTTCTGAGCTTTATTTGGTTTCATCCTCTTCCATGTTTTGATACCTTCCTCAAGGTGGATCTTAAGATATTCAGTAAATAAAAATGCCTCTCTTTTTGCTGTCTTCTTTTATTTTTTAACTAGAGGCCTGGTGCATGAAAATTCATGCACTGGCGGGGGGGTCCCTCAGCCTGGCCTGTCCCCTCTCACAGTCCGGGAGCCCTCAGGGGTGGAAGGCAACCCGGCAATCAGGGGAAGGCGACACCCCCATCACACCTCTGCTGCTGGCAGTGCAAGCCTCAGCCAGCCCTGGTTACCTGAGCCTCGGGCTGGCCCTGGGCGGTTGTGCAGCCACCATCAGAGCCTTGCCTGCACCTCGGTCTGGCCCTGGGCAGCTAGGCAGCCAACAGCCGAGGCTTGCCTGCACCTCGGGCCAGCCCTGGGCCGCTGGGAAGCCTCTATTCAAGGCTTGCTTATGCCTCCGGCCGGCCCTGGGCAGCTGGGCAGCCGCTATCTGAGGCTTGCCACCATCCAAGGCTTGCTTGCACCTAGGGCCAGCTCTTGGCAGCTGCGGGGCTGAAGGGACTGGGGGACTCCGGAGGCAGGCGCCCTGGCAGGGCTGAGGGGGCTGGACGCTGCCATCTTGTGGCTGTGGGTGCCACCATCTTTGAGGGCGGGGCAGTCAATCAGCATATTCCCTCCTTATTGGCTGTGGGCCTCACCATCTTTGCGATGGCATGAGCATCAATTAGCATATCCCTTCTTTATTAGATAGGATTTTTAAATATTTTTATTGATTTTAGAGAGGAAGGGGGAGGGAGAGAGGGATATAAATATTAATGATGAGAGAGAATCATTGATTGACTGCCTCCTGCACACCTCCCATTGGGGACTGAGCCCACAACCGTGGCATGTGCTCTGATTGGGAATGGAACCATGGCCTCCTGGTTCATAGTTCTACACTCAACCACTGAGACACACTGGCTTGGCTTTGCTGTCTACTTTTAATGAGCAAAAGAACTTATGCAAAATACCCCATCTATCTGTCATTGGTTTGAGTTGTAAATGGGAACCATTATCATTGGCAAATACCAGAATTTTCCTCTGAAACTTGATATAAGTACCTACTACCCTGAAATAGTTGATGGAGCTTTCAGAAGTGCATGCCTTTCAAATGTGGCTGAAGTCCCTCAGGAAAATAAATATGGGATGGCTACTCGGCAGGTGGGGTAAACTATATGAAATGAAATGTTATTCAGTGGTATTAAGGGATTTGAAGGAAGGCTGTATGTAGCAGTCTAGACCATAGCAGTCCAATTTCATAGTCAGGTGAGTCAAATAATCAGGGCACTACTATTTCCATTTTTCTTCTGGTCCTGTTAAATTCAAGAAGTCATGGCCTATTGACTAACAAGCAATATTGGGTTTGAAGTACTAAAGAATTAAAACATATTACTTACAACCAATCAGTCAATAATACAACTAGTTTCTCCAAGAAAAATGGGTTTACCCCTTTATTGCTTTCCCAATCTCTCCATCATTTCTCTACAAACACAAATTGGAATATCTATGCATTAGTGGTGATAAAATATGCTACAAATGAAGCAGCTTTGGATACACTTTAGGGCAGAGTGGGAAGGGGATTACATTGACTAAGATTTTCTAAATACAAGTGTCTTATGTTCTGTTGCAAAATTGTAAAAATGTACATAATTGTGAGTTGTATGTTTTTAATTGTGTAGCTTAGAAAGGAAAATGTATAACAATGATTGATATGGTTTACTCTGCATGTATCTTAGTCAATCTAAAATATGACTCACAGAAATTCAAATTATTTTTGTCAAAAGAGAAAAAGTAGAGGAGCTTTCAGATGATAAAATTCTTTTTTTCTCCTACAATAAATGGAAATGTAGTGAGTTGAAACAATTCAGTATGCAAAGGAAGTTTTTACTTTTATCTAAGTTGGATGTAAGTGCTTTTCTAGTAGAAGTATCATTGATCAGCAGAATATAAAAAATGTATTCTGTGTACAGATTAAATTGTAGTCCTTAATCCAAATGTTCACTCAATTCTAAAATAAAATGTATGTATATCTTAAGTGCTCAGAAAAAAGATGAGTCACTGAGACTTCTTCCTATGTCCTCAGTCTACAAATGGGTGCATTTACTAACGACATGGAAGAAGATATTAGACTTGGCATATTAAAGTTAATTTAATTCTCTAGTAAAATGTTGGACACTGTTTCCAATATCCTGTCATTTATAGTTGAATGTGTGAAATTTTCCCAGAACTATAAGTTTCCCAGATAAAAACAGTCTATCCAAATAACCACTTGCTGTATTGCCATATGTAATGGTTCCTGAAACACTATTAGTTATTTTAACCTGTTCCTACCCATTGTTAGAAGATGATAGCACAAGTTCTATAGTCCTTATTGTTATTTACAGCCCTCCTGGCACCATATTGAACATCTATATTATGCATGTGAAATAAATGTGGAAGGCATGAAATAAAGAAGGAGAAAGGGACTAATACAATTAGGAAGGATTTTTTTTTTTTTTGGAAGGCTAACACCATGTGACTTATGAAGTAGAAAATAATCATAGAAAGAAGTAATCTGATTCAACTATTTTCTTCAGGGGTTTTAAAGCCTAAAGTGAGTTGTAATTTGTAAGAAATGTAAAGCTAGACCATATTTCGGAAAGATTAATTCCCTACATATATACCAGCTACTGAAATTATTTTATAGATAATAGATTTTTATGATTACAGTAATTTTTAAAAGGTGTATATGTACCATACTGAATTTTATAATTAATAATTTTTGCAGCTGAAAATTACTAAATGAGCCCAGCCAGTGTTGCTCAGTGATTGAGCATCAACCTATGAACCAGGAGGTCACAGTTCAATTCCCAGTCAGGGCATGTGCCTGGGTTGTGGGCTGGATCCCCAATGTGGGGCATGCAGGAGGCAGTCGATCAATGATTCTCTCTCATCATTGATGTTTCTCCCTCTCTCTCTCTCTCTCCCTGCCTTTCTGAAATCAATTTAAAAAATTAAAAAAAAGAAAATTAGTAAGTGACTCAATTTTTAGAAGGCGGCCATTCTTGCTTTATAATTTTCAACAATGTCCCAAATGCCTGTGGACCCCATTGCTTGGCTATCTCACTGAACCTCATATTCCTCCACCAACACAACATGTCATCCATGAGGCTTTGTCCATGCAAGTTTCCTGCGCTGAGGTGACCTTGCATTTACTGGCAACCCCATGCAGTCTCTGAAACCTCAAAGTCTTGCTTAAAGGCCATGTTGTGGCCCCACCAGTCTTCAGTGTTCTCAGCTGGGTGCTCGCCCACCAGGCACTGCAGGTACCAGGCCCAGGGACTGATAGACAGCTTTGCAAGGAGCAACAAGCGTATTAGGTTCTGAATGAGAAACAAAATTAAATGGCAAGTTTGAGATTAACATTGAAGTAAAAGTCGACAAAGCATAATGTTATGTCATTTAGGTAGCATACATTATTCTATTTAATGTGATAATACATTAACATATTTAATATACCATTGATTGAATCTCCAAAATTAAGTCAACCCAATGACTAAGAGGCTTTTGATGCAGTCCTATTTTTAAGGTTCTTCAATCTCTAGTGATAGTAATTCTGTATATTTGATTTTTCTTATACATGTTTATTCTTTTTTATACTTTTTTATCTCTTGTCTTCTATGTTCTTTTAGAACTGCTTAGGATAGGAAACAATTCCTTTGAGTGGAGGCTATTGTTCAGAGTAAGGGTGACACCAATCCTGTAAACTTCTATTTTAGTATTTTCTCTAATCTGTACTTTAAAATTGTTTTCACATGCACTCTGTTCTAATTTGAGTGAGAGTTCCCGGAAAACAGAAACCATGGCTTCTCATCTGCAACTAGGACCCTGGAAAATGAACAGGATTCAATGAGTTAATTGGTTATTGTCAAAATCACATAGCCAGATGAGAGCCTGGATGTTCTCGCTATCAATTCTTTTCCTAAATGAGAAAACTAAATGTGAGAAGTAAAAAAAAACAACTTTGTTTTTTAAAGAGAAATTTTAATATTACAACCACCAGTTAAGTATGCTAGCAATTGAGCAAATTACAACTAAGGTATAAGAGTATAATAAAATTGCATCTTAACTGATTATTTGAGGTTTTTCAGAGGTCCTGATTTCTGCACTAATTGACAAGAAAAAAATGTTTGTGTTATAACCAGTCATTATAATTTCTGCTTTAAAAACACCCTATCTTTCTTCTATTTCCAACTTCCTTTTCCTCTTATATTTCCTCTAAGCATTCTAGCCTTCTCCTGATTGATGATATACATAACGGATATCCCATCCATACTGTGTATGTAGCATTTTGTCAGAGACCAATTCCCACACATCTACTGTTCTCTGGCCAGAACTCTTGACTGGTTTAATTTGTTGTCCTTAAAGTTTGGTGTCTAGTTTCTCAGTTATCTAAGAAAATGTCAAGCTAACAGAAACTATTCAGAAAAAAAAGTTTTTGTGAAGATTGTTCTCATTTTCCAAACTGAGGGTCATTTACAGCAGCATGAACTTGATAAATGTCTATAAGTCAAAGAATGTCTCACCATAAATGATTTGGGGTGACAGGCCTATAATACATTGCAGACACATACTGGATTCCCAGCAGGGCCCATGCAAGCTCACATTCTTTGCCTCACACAAGCAATACCAGGAATAGTTACAGTTAACGAAGGAGAAATTCTCTCTGATATCAAGAAAGCAAAATCTTGTATTGAAACCAAGTAAGTGGAACATGATCTCATAGCCAAATTGCTGTCAAGGTCAAAATCTACCATCATATACCTCAGAGGGCATTCACTGGTACCCACAATATCATAAGTGATCATTAGCTTTGTGTAAATAAATCTATGTTGAAAACACTCCTGGACTTTGGGAGGTGGGCATGAAATAAGATTGGATGTAGTCTTTCTGAAATGAATTATAAAAACCCCAAAAGCTCACTCTGCCCTCCCTGAACTGACTGGGTATGCAAAGAGAGAGATAATCAGCTCTTCTGTTTTCTTTATGATGTGTAATCTCTTCACCATCTGAAGACTTTTATCATTGCCTGAATATCGGCTAAATCACACACTCCCTCAGGGACAGCCTTCAGGGGCTCTGATTCTTCTCAAAATAATGTGTTCCAAGTTATCAAATAAAAATTTAGGATAAAAATATTTATCTGGAATATACTTATTAATACTTAAACCATGTGACATACTAATATATGCATGTCAGTTTTAATTTATTTAAAAAAAAACAACACCTAATGGTGGACCTAATAATTCCTACATTGAATTTAAATAGTATTTTGAGATATTTGCAACAGCTGTAGGTGAAATGACAATAATTGGGACTGTTTTGGTGCTAACGTCTTAGTATTGACACTACTGCTGTGGCTGTTGCCTAAATACTTAATTGAAGGAAACACTAAATTTAGGTTTGAGGTCAGTGAGAACAAAGATGTACATGTTTCCACCCAAGTTCATGAACCCCGAATGTGAAACATGGACCTGGCGGGGGGGGGGGGGGTTTGACTCCTTCCCATTCAAATTCTCATCCAAAACCAGTTTTATTTTTTTTTTGTAATATTTTTATTTATTTCAGAGAGGAAAAGAGAGGGAGACAGAGCTAGGAACATCAGTGATGAGAGAGAATCATTGATCGTCCGCCTCCTGCATGCCCCAAACCTGGGATCGAGCCCACAACCTGGGCATGTGCCTTGACTCAGGATCAAACCAGTGACCTCCTGGTTCCTAGGTCAAAGCTCAACCAGAGCCAAGCCAGCCAGGCCAAAACCAGTTTCTTTCTCAATGTAACCAGATATACCAAGCAAGATCTGAGTTGTGATTGTGTCTCCAATAGGCTCAGTAAGGTGTGATTCATTTTCAAGTTCTTCCAAGGTTCAAACCTGCTGTCACATAAGACTGTGATCTGGCTGCCATGATCTTTCCCAATCATATCTCCTCACTGTGGCCTCTGACAACTACCCTCTGCCTTAGTTGATGATGTTCAAGCCAAATTGAATTTTGGACCTTTTCTTGTATGTATTAAACATTTCATACCTCTATAACCCAATTTATGTATTTATGAAATAAAAGCCGCTGTCACTAAACCTAGTAAATAGTACTACAAATGCAAATGAACTCACTAAAGATAAAATAGAATTACTACAACAATATGGAGAGAGATTATGAACAAAGTGAGGAAATACATTTATTTAAACATTTAAAAAACGACCAGCCTCACCTATGGTTTAATGAATGAATGAGGCCCCATTTCATAGTTATTCAACTAGAAAGGAATGTGTATGTCTGTGACTGTGTGTACATACACACATACCTATTCATACTGACAAGGATATAGATTAATAGTTATGTTCAGTAAATAGAGCATAATAAAAATATGTGTAAAATAAGTGTACACTTTTTTTTGAGGAATACCACTTTCAATTAGCAATCTGAGGAAATAATAGAAAACCAGCAAACATATATGTGAAGTGTACAAAGCAATATGGTTTCTTAAAAGAAACGGCAGGAAACAACCATTCTTTCTAACATTAGAGAAATAGGTTTTAAAAAAGCAGCTAGCAAATGACATATTAAAATGAGAAATAGCTAACATAAGGTGGTAAAGAACACATTATGTAGATATGTGGCCTCCTGGCTTTGAATTCTAGGTTTACTATCTCATAATCATGAGACTAGTTACTTCAACTTGCTAACTTAAAGTTCCCTCTTGTGTATAACATAGAATTAATAATAATAATACTTAGCTTGAAATTTGTTGTGAATATGAAATACTGATAATTTAAGCACATAGTAAGAACCGTGTATGTTTTAGCTATTATTATGATTATGATATTTATCATTATTATGGCTATATAAACCCTATAAAGTTTTAAAATAAGAATGTAATAAGATCAAAATAAAAAGTGTATCATTACATCTCTAATAAAAACATCAATGCATATACTTCCCAGATGGAATGGAATTACAAAAAAGGCCAGGTTGCTATTTGGTTGATGAGATTTTACTTGAATTTTAGCATGAAAGTGCCTGCATTGTATTTAATAACAAACCCCTGACCTTACATTCTTCATAATCGTTTTTCTATATGAATGGCTTCTAATTTTCCAGATTGTCAGTACTCCTGTTGAATAGAACCTTTTTACTTTCATTTTCTTCTACTCTTCTTATCTTTTTTTCTATTTATTTTTATTAATTCTGCTGTTCTACACACTCATGCAAAACACAGACATTAATATGGCTTGAAATTACTTGGCTATAGACCCTATAAATGATTTTCATAGGAAGTATAGTGAGACGAAACATCCAACTTTTACCTTCCCAAAGCCTTGCCAATTCCTGGATCCAGTCATGGTAATTGTCAAGGTAGAATACATTTAAACCTGTAGAGAATTGTTATGAGTTTATTTGAACCAACTGAACAATTAATTGCAGGGAGGCAAAATCTCAACAGATTGAGAAAATGCTCCAGAGAATGGTAGTTTTAAATCCTATTGTGTACATTACAATCAGAGGAGGAGGTCTCAGGTGGTCACATAAAACCCATTGGTGATAGATTAGGGAGGCAGGAAAAAGCAAAACAGGGAAATCTCTGAGATTGAATATGGAGTAAAACGAATCAACACATACTTCTTTCACATAGGTGGGTTTAGGGTAGTTAACATTTAACAATTACATGGATGACAATAATAGTGTAGGGTTTTGTGGTCTGCTCTAGTACAGTGAGAGGTCTTGAAAAAAGGAAATTACCCTGACATTCCAAAGGTATGAGTGTTATTGTAGATGCAAAAAGTTGCAAAAAGACAATAGACAGGCTCAGTTAAGGTAAAGATTGACCTTTGTCAGGGAACATACTGGCCTAGGACACGACTACTCACCGTGACTTGTTTTTAGTTCGGAAGTTTTAATTTCAGAACATCCTATGTGGTTACTTTAGGTCTCTAGTTTTTAAGGCCACTGTGAAGGCCTCCCCTGAGCTTGTCAGGTTTAGCACATGGCCCCTCTCTCATCCATATAATTATAAACTCAATAATATTTTTGTCTATACTTTTGGAAATATATCTACTGAAACAGGATGAGAATTATATCATCCTATATAATAAAAGCCTAATATACTAAGTGTCTGGTCATCCAGTCGTCAGTTCAACCAATCAAAATGTAATATGCTAATGATATGCTAAGGCTGCTCAACTGCTCACTATGACATGCACTGACCACCAGGGGGCAGGCACTCCAACCAGTAGGTTAGCTTGCTGCTGGGGTCCAGCTGATTGAAACTGAGTGAGACAGGCCAAACAAGCCGTGGAGCCCTCCCGCAGTTCCTCCCCTGTTGGCCAACCTTCCACTTCCCTCCCCGGCCCAATCATGCATCGGTGGGGTCCCTATGCCTGGCCTGCCTCTCGCAATATGGAACCCCGTGGGGGATGTCGGAGAGCTGGTTTCAGCCTGATCCTGCAGGCCAGGCCGAGGGATGCCACTGGTGTGTGAATTCGTGCACCAGGTCTCTAGTCATTAATATGAGACAGTGGAATAGTTTTATATAACTTTCTACTCTTTGGTAATTTCAAAATTCTACAAAATGAGAAACATTTTTTTGGTTTTTGTAGGAATTTTCAAATGGTTTTGCAAAGGTGACAGCTTCTTTCTCTAAAAGGAGCCTTAACATATTTTACATAAGTTGCCTATGTAAAACACTGAGAAGTTGGGTTGTTTGAGGGTAAGCCACCTGCCATGAAGGCTATTTATTTTATGGCCACATATGCTAATGTTAGTGGCTTGGAGAAAAGCCATCATTTTTTGCCTCCTTTTTCTCCTAGAACTATTTTTTTTTTCAACAGCTGTGTGGGACATAAAATTTAACAAGAACTAAATAATTTTAAAATAAGTATCAGCCAAAGGGTTATTATTTTGGGGGGATACAATTCTTCAGTGTTTGATTTATGTTTGCACAACTTAGAGCCTTGCTGACATTAATCTGTTTGAAAATTGGTAAAATAAATTTGCTCCAGGTTCTGACCTTATGTGACAAGATGAGCCCAGTGTGAATTTTTACAGTTGAGTTATAAACCTCTGAAGAGCAGTTTTTTATTATGAAAATGCTGACAGTATCTCGACTGTAGCAGTATGCATGATCTGGCCATCGTTTTGTTAAAGAACAGATACAGGTAAAATAGCTATTAGAAACAGGTATATTTTGAAAGAAAAATGATGAAAAGGAGAGGAAGAACTGAAAAAAATGATCATAAGAAATAAGTTAATTAACAATAAGAAAAAAATAGATAACTCAGAAGATAAGTAAACAATCTTTTGGATATTTATTTTGAAGCCAAATTATATGCATGAAGGGTAGTCTAACATTTGTGAAGAAATTATATACAGTCTTTTGTACGGGGTCTATTTTTTATGGAAAGAGGATTCTCCCACAGTCGTGGGTTCTTGTGAAGTTGGGAGAAAAGCATGTCAGGGACCCACACATGGATATGAGCAACTGTGGCAAGGTTTATTGGAGCAAAAGCAAGGGTGCTGATGTCTCATCCAGGACCCGGTGGTTGAGCTCCTTCTCTCTGCAGAATAAGCTCTGCCTCCAGGGCCTCAATCCTGCACTTGTTCTCACCAAGCCCAGAAGAAGGGCCAGGCCAGGGCCCAGAGATTGTGTGCAATTAGCCCCACATCACCAAATCATCCGAAGCTTCCATAGTTCGCTCAGCCCATGCCGAAGCTTTAGTAGTCTAGCTCAGTCTGTCCCACACTGCTAGCTTAGTCTCTATCCCTGGTTGTGCTCTGGTGGGGCCTGCATTGCTGCACCCAAGCTGGTGCTTGGACTCAAGTTGGACCTGTGTAGCTGCTACACAGAGAGAACATGTGGGAACAAAGAGGTGAACCTCTGGCCTTTGTGATGCTTTGAGCATACCTCCTTGTGTTTGGAAAGGGGTAAGCTTTCTTTCAAACTAGCCAGTCTCTTTCCTGGCTCTTCACAGGCCTGTGCTGGGCCCTCCCCCTATCCAATTCCTTTCCTGGATTTTCGGGTGTTTCATGTCCTTATCCAATCTAATCCTTTTCCCAGATTGTCCCAGGCTAGATTTCTCCCCTTTATGGTCACCATTTTGGCTCTTATTGCATACTAGAGGCCCGATGCATGAAGATTTGTGCAAGAATGGGCCTTCCTTCCCCTGGCTGCCAGAACTGCCTTTGCTTCAGCCCAGAGCTGTCTTTCCGCCTTCCCATGCTTCCCAGAGGCCCGGAGTGGCTGGGGTGGGGTGGAACACCTGCGTTGTTGACTGGCCACTCAGTGCCTGCGTATGCAAATTAACCACCATCTTTGTTGGGTTAATTTGCATACACACTCCTGATTGGCTGGTGGGTGTCACAAAGGTACGATCAATTAGCATGGTACTCTTTTATTAGTGTAGATACCTCAGAGTAGAAGGACCTCCCCCTGCACAATCTTGAGCTCTACTGGGCATGCACCCAACAAAGGAATTTCCCTTTTACTGGTTCTCATTCCCCAGGAAATTGGGGGAAGGGACTGGTTGTCCCATGGGGAAACTGGAGCAGTTCTTTCTGCCTGAACAGGTGAACAGAAGGAAAGTACTCCCCTTGCTGGGGCAATGTGGCCATCCCCCGGAGTGTGTGGAAGCTATAGCTTCCTAGGTAGCCTGGCATTTGTACAAGAAATTAAAGTATTGTTGTAATGTCTTTTGCTCTCTATATATATACAGTTTGACTTAAGTAGAATATATGTACACGTATTTTTAATGGTTACAAATTGTTTATGCACTTACAATGATTTGCTTAACCAAAATACACTCCTAGTTTTTATTGTGCTATTATTAAAAGAGCAGAAAAAAAGGTTAGTGATCTACTTTATTAGCAAAATCTATGAGTCAGAGATGTTATCTTTTTAAAAAAATTTTACCACTTTATAGACATAAAATTTGATTTTTACCAACTAATATCAAATATATCATAATCCTACAGTTTAAGTACATCAAATTACTCAATTCATCTTTTTTGTTGTATTTTTGTATCCCTAATCTGTAACAAGTAAAATAATTATAATTTATCACTTTGATTCTTTTTCTTTCACTACTCCATTAACTCTCCAGCATTTGTAAACTTCTAGAAAAAGTGACATTTTAACTCTGCAATCATCATGCCTTATTTCCTTCCCAGTTGTATAAAATAATTAATAGCTATAGATATCAAGTAAGTGAATTTAAATAATTACTAAGTAAATACATACACTTCAGTGTTTATAAGACTGTCAGCACTTGATTTTACCCCCAATGGATATATTTTTAATCACACTTAAAGTTAGAAAGAATGTTTTCAAAAGTTAGTCACAGCTATTATTTACTATGCTCCCATTATGGTCCAAGCAGAATGCTTCCTGTTTTCTAATTTCATCTTATTCAAATTTCACAAAAACTGTCATTTTCCAAATAAGAAACTGAAATCTAGGGTAGCTTCATAATACACCCAAGGCATACAACAATAGACTGATGTTGCATGGGTTTTATTTAATACATAGTGATTATTAATTTCTACATAGTAACTTTCAAAAAATCTACAAGCAATTTTTATTTAAATTTTTGAATAAAATAGTATAGATAGTTTCGTAAACATTCATCTCTCAATTATTGAGAAAACTAAAGACATTAACTTGGAACAATGAATATCTATTAAAATTTTTCATATAATTAACTACAGGTGTTTAATATGTGAACATCTGAAAATAATTGTAAGGATGTGATTATAATTGTATGCATATATTAGGAGCACCTGAATTCCTTAATATAAACACTGCACTGTTAAGCATAAAAAAATGAAAGGAACATTAAAAGGCACAAACTTAACTTGTCTTAAGAATTAGCTCAGTGGTCTTGTTGATCTTTTATACATTTTATGATATTACAATGCTTCCTTTGAAGAAAGCAACTGGCACCTGACTTGTTTCAATATAATATTCAAAAATTAAATTAACTCTGTGCTGGTGAGAATTACATTTTTAAATATTTCTTCACCACAGTAAAAAAAAAAAAAAAAAAAAAAAAAAAAAAAAAACAGATAAAAAAACAAGGTACAATATAGGTAGCCCGAGTTTTGTTTGTTATGCATCTCTTTCCAGAATGAAAATTATTTAAAATGAGGATTGTAAGAATTGAATCCTAGTCTGGGGCATTTGGTGTTAGTCAAGGTCACTGAAATTAAGTCATCAAAAAGATAAATAACATATTATCTAACCTATATCTGGAATCTAAACAAAACTGAACTTCCAGATACAGAGAAGAGATTGGTGGTTCCCAGAGGAGGGAGGAGAAGATAGGCAAATGTGGTCTAAAGGTATAAACTTTCAGTTATAAAATAAGAATGTAATGCAAAGCATGGTGATTACAGTTAATAACACTATATTATGTATTGTACATTGTATATTTGAAATTTACTGAGAGAGGAGGTCCTAAAAGTTGTAACTACATGTGGTGATGGATGTCTACTAGACATGCTGTGGTGATTGTTTTGTAATATGTATATATCAAGTCATTATATTGCATACCTGAAACAAGTATAATGTATGTAAATTATGTCATAACTAGGGCCCAGTGCACAAATTCAGGGGGAGGGGCTGCAGGAGGTTGGCCAGGCAGTCCCACCCCCATTTGGAGTGAGGGGCTGATTGGGGGCAGGGCTAGCTAAGAAGAGGGGCTGTGGGCCAAAGGGGTGGGGAGGCAGATCGGGGGCCAGGCCAGACAGGGGGAGGGGCTGGCTGACCCTGCCCCCTATTGGGGTGGGGGGGGGCGATCAGAGGTGAGGAGACAGGGGGGTTGACCAGCTTGCCCCACCCCTGATTGGATAGTTCACAGGCCACTGTGGCTTCATAGCAACCGGTCATTCTGTCATTCCAGTTGTTACCACATTCTGGTTGCTGGCTTTTTATATATATAGACAATTTAAAACTGACAGTAGAGAGAGGGGTGGAGCCATATTTCTCAAAAGGATCAATTTCAATAGATAAATAAATCAGTACTTGATAATCCTGTTTTATTCTTTGTTTAGACAACTGTCTTGCTATTGAACTTCACACATACACAATTAAAAGAGAATGGATATTGTTTGCTCAAATCCTCTTATTTCAAATTTATGGAAAGTCAGCATTGAACAATAAGATACCTTTTAAAGATTATTTTTTTAAAAAATTTCATGTCACAACTGCAAAAGATAGTCCATCTTTATTTTCTTATACCACCAGAAATGGTCTTTAATGGTTATTTCTAGCTTTAAAAGGACACACAATAAACTTTGGAAGAAAATTTTCTAACTCTATATTTTTTTAAATATTTTTATGGATTTCAGAGAGGAAAGGAGAGAGACAGAAATATCAGAAATGAGATAGAATCATTGATTGACTCCCTCCTGCACGCCCCCAAATGGGGATTGAGCTGGAAACCCAGGCATGTGCTCTGACTGGGAATGCAATTGTGACTTCTTGGTTCATAGGTAGATGCTCAACCACTGAGCAGCGATGCCTGGGTCTTTGTATTTTTAATGGCATTATTGCCTTGTTGCTTCCATCTGTTAAAGAACAGCTCTGCTCACCTTTAGGGTCTTCTATTAATAATCTCTGTGTATGTTTTATTAATAATTTTCCATAATTTTGATCTGAGTATCCTCAATTTGGTCAACTTCAAAGGTTACCTCAGCAGAGACTGAATTAATCACACTTGAACATTGTAGTCTCTAAAGTAATTATCTTAAATCATATATCAGTGCTAGTAAAAACCAAGTCCTCTGCATATCTTAGATTGCTTCACATCAAGGGATAATGTGAAAAAAGTACAGCAACATAGCAAGTATTTTAGTTACATTTATGAAAAAGCACTGATAATTTCATTAATCTTAATTTTAGTCCATAAAAATAGTAGTTCCCTTGGGGTCAATAAATTAAAACCTAAAATCAACAGTGTTGATTGGAAGATGGCGACCAGCAGGAAGGTAGAGAGGGGGAGAGTGTGAGAGAGTGAGGGAACCAAAGAGGAGAGTATAGACGTGTGTGGTGTGTGTGTGTGTGTGTATGAGCTAGGGACAGTAAGATTCTGCAGGTCCTCCAAGGGGCTGCCAAACCAGGCAGTCTTAGACAGTAGAGCCCGGCGCACAAAGCAGACACTTCTAGGCGGCCAGTGTGGGCACAGAGACCATGCCATCTTGAGAAACAGAGCTGCTTGAGACTAAGATCCTGGCCTTAGTACCACCCAGTCACATCTCAGACACAAACCAGGACTCTGCAGCCACTGGGGACAGGGAACTGAGACCACAGTTTCAAACCAACAGACAACAAGAATCCAGACTTCCTGGCCACAGATTTCTGTGAGCCAAAGATCCTATCCCCCTCCCCACAGGATCACAGATAGCTCCATAGTAACTGATAGACCCACCTCTTGTTGGGGCCTCAGCGTCCCTATGGGAATTTGAGCTTGGGAGCATGCACAGGGACCTCAGCACAGTGCTGCTATGGGAATTTGAGACTGCGCACACACAGAAACTGGAATCTGCTCCCCGCAACGCAATCGGGTGACCAAATCTGAAGCTCATGGAGGGTGGTAGTGCTACCTGACTTCGATTCTGGGCAAGTGCACACGGAAGTCTGTTTTCCGCAGCACAGGCACACCACAGTGTTACTGTGCAACCCAGTCCCCCATGGTGACCAGGACCCAGATTCTCCCAGCAAGAGGCAGCACTGAGCACCACTGACTTGACTCTGTTTCTTACCATGTGCGGCTGGGATCCCTGACTCACAGCACTTTCACACTAAGAGCCAGTGACTCCAATTCTTGGTGCATGTGCACACAAAGGTACCCTGATTCTCAGCAAGAAGCCACACGAGGTAACAGAGACTCTGATACTCAATTCTTGGTGCAGACACAGGAAAACTCTGACTCCTGGCACACGCTAGGTGACTCATTTTCAGCACACGCCAACAGCGCACTACAGTCAGGGTCCATGATTCTAGGTGCACACACGAGACCACACTGAATGCTGGGAATACAGACCCGGGGTGAGCCTGGTTCCCACCAACCCATGGCAGCCACACGTCCTAGTGTCGGAGCACTTCAGTGACACTCGGGTGGTGCCCAGGTCCATGCAACTCAAAGTTTGAACCTTCTGGTGATAGTCAGTATGATGAGACGACACAATCCCAAGAGGAAAGAAAATGAGGAATCGCCAAGAAAGGAAATTAGTGAAATTGAAGCATGCAACATGACCGAGAAAGAATTCAGAGTAATGGTCATCAAATTCATACATCGGATGGATGAGAAAATCAGCAACCTATGCACAAATCAGGAAGAAATGAAAAGTGACATAGCTACAATCAAAGACACCATGGAAAGTTTCAACAGTAGACTAGAAGAAGCAGAGGACCAAATTAGTGAGTTAGAAGATCAGGTACAGAAACAAGCCTGATCTGAACAGCAACTGAAGAAAAAAATTAAAAAGCAGGAGGAAAGCCTAAGGGAGCTTTGGGACAACATGAAACAAAGTAACATATGTATAATAGGGCTGCCAGTAGGACAAGAAGAGCAGCAAGGATTAGAAAATCTATTTGAAGAAATAATGACAGAAAACTTCCAGGATATGGGGAAGAAATAAGTTACACAAGTACAAAGAGTCCAAAGCAGGATCAATACCAAAATACCCACAACAAGACACATCATAATTTTAATGGCAAATATTAATGACAAAGAGAGAATCTTAAAGGCGGCAAGAGAGAGGCAGATGGTTACCTACAAAGGATCCCCCATCAGATTATCAAATGATTTCACAACAGAAACACATCAAGCTAGAAGAGAATGTAAGGAGGTATACAAAGTGTTGCAAAGCAAAGGACTGAATCCAAGAATACTCTATCCAGCAAGACTATCAATCAAAATTGTAGAGGAAATCAGGAGCGTCGGGGAAAAAAAAAGGCTAAGGAAGTTTATCACCACCAAACCAGCAATGCAAGAAATGCTAAAGGGAATACTGTAAAAACAAGAAATAAACAGTTAAGAAGGAACACAGACACAAAAATAGATATGACTACAAACAAGTACCTTTCAATAATAACTTTAAACGTAAACAGACTAAAAGCTCCAATCAAAAGACATCGAGTGGCTGAATGGATAAAGAAACAACCCATATATATGCTGTCTAAAGAGACCCACCTCAGAACAAGAGACTCACACAGATTGAAAGTGAAGGGATAGAAAAATATCTTTCAAGCAAATGGAAATGAAAAAAATAAAAAGCTGGGATAGCAATATTTATATCTGACAAAATAGACCTCAAAGTGAAGGCCATAACAGGAGATAAGGAAGGACGCTTCATAATACTAAAGGGATTGGTACAACAACAGGATATAACCCTGATAAACCTATATGCACTCAATGCAGGAGCATCCAAATACATAACAAAACTCCTGGAAGATATCAAGGAAGAATCCGACAACAATACAATCATAGTAGGGAACTTTAATATACCACTGACATCACCTGATAAATTCTCTAGGCAAAACATCAGCAAAGACACAGCAATCCTAAATGACTCACTAGATCAGATGGACTTAACTGACATCTTCAGAACATTGCATCCCAAAGCCACAGAATATATGTTCTTTTCAAGTGCACATGGGACAGTTTCAAAAATAGGCCACATATTGGGTCACAGGCAAAGTCTCCCCAAATTCAAGAAGCTTGAAATCATACCAAGCATCTTCTCAGACCACAATGCCATAAAATTAGAACGAAACTACAATAAAAACAATCCAAAAATCTCAAACACTTGGAAGCTAAATAGCATGCTATTAAATAATGACTGGGTTACCAATAAGATCAAAGAAGAAATTAAAAGCATCCTGGAAACTAATGACAACAAAAACACAACAATCCAAAATCTATGGGACACAATGGAAATAGTCCTGAGAGGAAAGTTCATAGCTCTACAGGCCTACCTCAAAAAGCAAGAAAAAATGGTAGTAAATCATTTAACTCTACAAATAAAAGAATTAGAAAGAGAGCAACAAGAAAAGCCCAGAGTGAGCAGAAAGAAGGAGATAATAAAGATCAGAGCAGAAATAAATGACATAGAGACCAAAAAAACAATACAAAAGATCAATGAAACCAAGAGCTGATTTTTTGAAAGGATAAACAAGATTGATGAACCTCTAGCCAGGCACACCAAGAAGCAAAGAGAGAGGACTCAAATAAACAAAATCAGAAATGAGAGAGGCGAAATAATAACAGACCCCACAGAAATACAAAGGATTGTTAAAAAGTACTATGAACAACTCTACTCCAAAAAACTAGACAACCTGGAGGAAATGGACATATCCCTAGAAAAATACAACCTTCCAAAACTCAGTCAGGAAGATTCTAATAATCTCAATAGGCCGATAACTATGGAAATTGAAGCAGTCATCAACAAGCTCCCAGCAAACAAAAGCCCGGAGCCAGATGGCTTCACATGGGAGTTATACCAAACATTCAAGGAAGAACTAAAACCTATACTCCTCAGACTACTCCAAAAAATTCAGGAGGAAGGAACACTTCCAAGCTCATTCTATGAAGTCAACATCACCCTAATACCAAAACCAGATAAAGACAACACAATAAAAGAGAATTATAGGCCAATATCCCTCATGAACATAGATGCCAAAATCCTCAAGAAAATCTAGCAAATCAGATCCAGCAATACTTCAGAAAGATCATACACAATGACCAAGTAGGATTTATCCCAGGGATGCAAGGATATTACAATATCCACAAATCAATAAACGTGACAAAGCACATAAACAAATTGAGAGATAAAAATCACATAATCATTTCAAATGACACAGAAAAAGCATTTGACAAAATCCAACACCCCTTCTTGATAAAAACTCTCAGCAAGGTGGGAATAGAAGGATCATACCTCAACATAATAAAAGCTATATATGATAAACCCACAGCCAACATCATACTCAATGGGCAAAAACTAAAACTATTTCACCTAAGAACAGGAACAAGACAGGGATGTCCACTCTCACCACGCCTGTTCAACACAGTACTGGAAGTATTAGCCATTGTGATCAGACAAGAAGAAGAAATATAGGCATCCAAATTGGAAAAGAAGTAAAGCTGTCCTTATTCACTGATGACATGATATTATATATAGAAAACCCTAACGACTCCATCAAAAAACTGATAGACTTAATAAATGAATTTGGCAATGTAGCAGGATACAGAATTAATGCCAAGAAATCTATGGCATTTCTTTACACCAATAGTGAACTTATAGAGAGTGAGACTGAAAAAAAAATCCCATTTACCATCGTACCAAAAAAATTAATATACCTAGGAATAAACTTAACTAAAGAGATAAAAGACCTATATGTGGAAAACTACAGGACACTAAAAAAAAAAGAGATAGAGGAAGATGTAAACAGAGGGCAGAACATACCGTGTTCACGGATTGGTAGAATCAACATCATCAAAATGTCCATACTACCCAAAGCAATCTACAGATTCAATGCACTTCCCATTAAAATACCAATGGCATATTTCATAGACCTACAACAAACTTTCCAAAAATTCATCTGGAATAAAAAAAGACCCCGAATAGCCACAGCAATCCTGAGAAAGAAGAACAAAGTAGGTGGGATCTCAATACCAGATTTCAAGCTGTATTACAATGCCACTGTTCTTAAAACTGCCTGGTAATGGCACAAGAACAGACATACAGATCAATGGATTAGAAGAGAGAACCCAGATATCAACCCAAACCACTATGCCCAATTAATATTTGACAAAGGAGGCATGAACATAAAATGGAGTCAAGACAGTCTCTTCAACAAAAGGTCCTGGGAAATTGGACAGCTACATGCAAAAAAAATGAAATTAGACCACCAACCTACACCATACACAAAAATAAACTCAAAATGGATAAAGGACTTAAACATAAGACGGGAAACCATAAAAATACTAGAGGAATCCACAGGCAGCAAAATCTCAGACTTCTTCAAGGATATTGCTCCTAGGTCAATGGAAACTAAAGAGAAAATAAACAAATGGGACTACATCAAAATAATAAGCTTTGCACAGCAAAAGAAACCATCAACAAAACAACAAGAAAGCCCACTACATGGGAGAACATATTTGCCAATGGTCATCACCAATAAGGGTTTAATCTACAACATTTACAGGGAACTCATACAACTTAACAAAAGGAAGATAAACAATCCAATAAAAAAATGGGCAAAGGCCCTAAATAGACACTTTTTGAAGGAGCACAGAAGGAAGGCCAAGAGACATATGAAAACATGCTCAGTCACTAATTATCCGACAGATGTAAATCAAAACAACAATGCGGTATCATCTCACACCTGTCAGAATGACTATCATCAACAAATCAACGAAGGACAAGTGTTGGCGAGGATGCGGAGAAAAAGGAATTCTTTTGCACTGCTGGTGGGAATGCAGACTGGTGCAGCCACTGTGGAGAACAGTATGGAGTTTCCTCAAAAAATTAAAAATGAAATTCCCATTTGACCCCACTTCTAGGAATATATCCCAAGAAACTAGAAACACCAATCAGAAAGGATATATGCACCCCTATGTTCATAGCAGCACAACTCACCATAGTTAAGATTTGGAAACAGCCTAAGTGCCCATCAGCAGATGAGTGGATTAAAAAATTGTGGTACATCTACACAATGGAATACTATGCTGTGGTAAAAAAGAAGGAGTTCTTACCATTTGCAACAGCATGGATGGAACTGGAGAGCATTATGCTAAGTGAAATAATCCAGTCAGAGAAAGACAAATATCACATGATCTCACTCATTTATGGAATATAATGAACATAAACTGATGAACAGGGACAGATCCAGAGGCAGAGAAGCATCTATCAGACTGCCAAACCTCAGAGGGAAGGTAGGGGAGGGTGGGGGAAAGGTGGAGATATCAACCAAAGGACTTGTATGCATGAATATAAGCCGACCCAATGGACACAAACACCAGGGGAGTGAGGGCATGACTGCGAGGGTGTTGGGAGGTTAATGGAGGGATGAGGCTACATATGTAATACCTTAGTCAATAAAGAAATTTAAAATAAATAGATAAATAAAATCAACAGTGTTGATATAACCAATGCTCTTTTGTGATGGATAAAGTGCCCCTAATTTAAAAGATAGCTATTGGTGTTCTCACTATCTTATTTTGAAATGTTTCAGAGGAGGAAAGTATTTTTGCAATTCTAATAACTAAGATATTTATGAAAATAAGGTTATGATTCATAACTATGATAGTTTAGACCAGACTCAGTCTTCAGATGGAGGATTAACAATCTACTGGGACATGGTAAGAAAATTTGAAGCCTATAGTAATATATTTCTCCCATCAAATATTCTTATTTTTGTAGGTTATAATAAAATAACTTGTTGGTTATGAATAATATGCATATATCTAATTTTAAACAATTATTTACTGGGCAATGAGGGTCAAAATTAATTAGATGAGTATGCCTCAGATTATCTTGGTGAGGGACATTTTTTTAGGTTTCTGTTCTAATTTCCAAATTATCATGGGTTACTGTTTGGGTCCATATACTGTTCAATGAGACAAGTCCACTGATCACCATAACCTGTGCTGTTTGCCTAAAATATCCAAGGAAGCACATTAAAATTTTCCATTTGTGTGTGGAGAGAAAATACTCAAATTAAATTAACCCATTGACATTGACTAACTTCTGAGATTTGTTTTACAATAATATAGTATATTATATATTAACATAAAATTATTTAATAGCCTAATACCTAAAATGAAATACAATATTTGAAATATTTTGTGATATTTGATGTATAGTATAAAACGTAACCTTATTTTAAGAAAGACCATTTTTTAGCTTTAGTTTATAACTGATAAAAAAATCTTATGTCATTTACTTATTCAAGATTCTTAAGCAAAAATAAGGAAAATTTTATTAATAATAGCCTAAAATTAACAGATAAATAAATGACACTACTATCAGCTTAATAGAAATAATTATAATTTATCATAAAAGCACTTGTGTAAATAATCTGATAAATGACATGTTTTAAAATATTTTTCATACCCCCTTGTGCCTTTTTGTTTCTTTTGCTCAAAGGCTTTTGGTATTTTATTTATATAGACTCTACCAGTATACTTTATTTACACTGATTTCCAAAATATTGACTCTAATTTCATGGATTTCTCAATATTCACCTTTAGTTATATATTTCAGAGATCTAAATATTCCTTCTCCCCCTTACCCTCCTCCTCATTCTCCTTCTCCTCTTCCTCCTTTTTCCATTTGAATTTTTATGCAATATTCTCTAGATAGAAGTGAGTGGAAATAAATAGTGGTTAGTAAAAAATGAGACATAAAAATTAGAACAAAGTTTTTGTGTTTTTTTTAAAGTTTAAGATCATTGCAGGAAAGTAGTGTCACTGAACATGCATATTATGCATTTACAAATATGTCAGTGTCGTTCACAAAGATCCACAAATCAGAATCACAGCCAGAAATCACATGTTGGAGGTACTTTTCTTTGAAAAGAATTTGATCAGGAAAATGAACTTGAGAAGCAGTGTGGCTTGTCTCTGCACCAAAGTCACTCTTTGTAGTCCTGCTCTAGCTTCTCTTTTTATTTATTTTTACTTAAGTATGGTTATGCAATACTAGAGGCCTGGTGCATGGGATTTGTACAATGGCGGGGGCCATGGCCTGTGGGGATTGGCCTGCTGTGAGAGCGCTACTCATTCTGGTGAGCCAAGTGGCACACCCACTGTGGGAGTGCACTGACCACTAGGGAGCAGCTCCTGTATTGAGCATCTGTCCCCTGGTGTCAGTGTGTGTCATAGCAACTGGTTGACTGGTCGTTCTGGTCGTTCCATAATTGGTCGCTGGGCTTTTCTTATATAGGACTACATTATTTATATTCATTTAAGGCAGTGGTCGGCAAACTGCGGCTCGCAAGCCTTGGTTTTCCGCTCTGTTGACTAACGAGCTTGCCGACCACTGATTTAAGGTGAACAATATAGTGATTCGACATTATTATACCTTACAATGTTATTGACCCACTAAATGTAGTAATCATCTGTCACTGTGCAGTGTAACCCAATTAAGCAGAAACTTTTAGGCAATATGCTTGAATAATTAATATAGATAAATGTGAGAGAAAATTACCATATTTGCAAGAATTGGATTAAATGAAGGTACAAGATGAAAAAATTGTTTGAATCATTCTTTTGAGTTTTGGTAACTGAGGGCAGGAAAAATTATTGGATAAAGAAACAATTAAACTAAGACTTCACATATGAAGAAGAGTTGTTTGGAAAAAGAGATGCAGGACAAGGCACAGCAAGCATACAGGCCTATGGAGAGAAGGAAAAGCAGTATACATCAGGGACTGAAGTCACTGTGGCTGCAGCCAAGAGAATGAGGGGATGTGAGGAGCTTGAGGAAGCTGGAGAATGAAGGAGTAAATGGTTTCCTACATGTGCTCTTCTTACAATGTGTTATTGACAATTAGAGGCCCGCTGCATGAAATTCATGCACAGGATGTGTGTCCCTCAGCTCAGCCTGCACCCTCTCTAATCTGGGACCCCTCAAAGGATGTCAGACTGCCTGTTTAGGCCTGATCTCACAATCTAAGACTGCTGGCTCCCAACCATTTGCCTGCCTGCCTGCCTGCCTGATTGCCCCTAACTGCTTCTGCCTGCCAGCCTAATCACCCCCTAAACACTCCTCTGCCAGCCTGATCATCATCTAACTGCTCCCCTGCTGGCCCAATTGCCCCTAACTGCCCTCCCCTGCTGGCCTGGTCCGCCCCAACTGCCCTTCCCTGCAGGCCATCTGGTGGTGGCCATCTTTGACCACATGGGGGTGGCCTTCTTGTGTGTTAGAGTGATGGTCAATTTGCATATTACTTTTTTATTATATAGGATTATACATTGAGAGACCGGGGTCTAATTTCCCTCCATATGAACATAGATTGGATTTACTAACTTATGATGAATATCATATGGTAAAAGTAGCAGTACATAACTTCTAAGGCTGGGTGATAAAAAGCAATGGTCATCATTGGAACCCAGCACCTATCTGTAAGGTTTCTCCTTTGAGCTCAAGCTGAGGTCTCAGCTGACAGCCAGCATCAACTATACAGCACGGGACTGTGGGAGCCTTCACATGATTCCAAGTGCTGATACCAAATGGTCCCTACTAAACCCTGTCCAACATAACAGGTAAATGTTCTAACTGTTTTAAGCCACTAAGTTTTATGGGAATATATACATAAAATCTGTACCCTAATCCACCACTCCTTAATGCATTCTTAGACCAAATTACATTAAATTGTCTGAAATTCCCTATAGATACCATGTTTGTTTGTTTGTTTTCAGACCCCAGGACTTTTGCAAATTCTATTAGTTATTCTAAAACACCCCACTTTCTGGTCGGGCTATTATTTAAGGCTCAGTTCATGGCACGTCTTCAAAGGAGCTTCTCATAACCCCAGTTTGCATTAGAATTCCATCCTTAGTTTCACCTTTTCATTGAGTATAATGTTATATAGATGCTGGATTAATACAGAAATGAATTAATAAGCTGTAAGTATATTTTAATGCAATAAAAGTACATTATATACCACCATATGCTTGAAATGATGTAGAGGAATTTCTCTGTTTACTGTTCTAATAAAAGTCAACCTTAGTAACTAATATTAATTTCAGAATCTGAAACCTGAGTGGACAATGACAAATGCAGCCGTGTTAGCTCTGCAATGTTTGTGTTTCCTATCCTTTGGAGAAATACAGTTGGTTGGTGATTCCATTCATGAATTGTAATCATATCCTTTCAGACACCTAGGCGGTAATAACAATACTGGCATTTTATTGTTGCTAAGAGTAAACTCTCTCCTTGAGGCCGTTTAATGTGTAGAAATGTTCTCCCAGATTGAAGCTGTGGACACAGATCTTACTCTGTAAACCTAATCTCTCCCCAGTTTGTGGCTGCCACTGTCAGTGCTTTCATTCTCTCTCATCTCACCTCCACTTTCACTACCTTATCTCCTCTCCCCAAGCCCCTGTCTCTAATCACACTCTTTGGCGTCTGCTCCACTTTCTCTTGCACTCTCCCAGGAGTCCAGACACTCCAGGCCATACCTGTGGCAAATGGTTATTCTTTCCTTAACCATGACAGATAATTCACAGGGGTCTAGTGAAGGGCTGTATGGCTCTGAGATTCACAGCTATTCTATGAATTTAAAGTTAATCGACACTGTGGCTCAGTGATACTTCCTGGTATTTTTCCCCTCTCTCAGTGAAAGAGATATCAGTCATGTAATCGCAATTGTATGACAATATAGATTGGAGGCAGGGTGTTCATATAAAAATTGTAGAGTTTAATAGGTCCATTATTCATATAAATTCCATTTTAAATAGCGTATTTAGGGATTGGCAAATTGGAGATGGAAATAAAAAATAAAAGGTTGAGTAAATTTGTATATAATGACATCTTAGATGTTTGCATAATCAAGAGAGTTTAGATTTCAGCAAAACCTAACATTTTTATTGAGAGCTTTCTTTGTGTATTTGAATATAAGTGGTTAAAGGAAACATAGTATTTAGTGGTAATGTTCAGTTACTTTTCTGATAAACATAGTTTAAGTTCAAATTTTGGGTTCACAGTAATTTATAAACTTAGCCATAGTTAATACACAGCTATCAAACTTAAAGAATGTATAAAAAAACAAAACACTTGGAAATATTTTTTTTTGTAGATTCCTCAGCACACATACAAAAAATGTGTCTGATTCTTGTGTCCTGGTCCTATATATCAATTTGTCTTTTTACTTTAAATTCCATTCATGGGATTCACCAAAACTGTGCTATCCAGAACTGATCATGTCTACTCAGGTAAGTGAAAATAGACTTTTCAGCAAATTTATGCACATATACCCTTTGTGTAAAATAAGAAAGGCCTACAGAGGTTGCAGGCACATAATCTCTCTCTGATTTGAAATATCCCCTGAAATGGGACAAGAAGTCTGAAAATATTCCTGGGATCCTCTTGGTATTTAGGATTTGAAATATTAATAAGTAAAAATAAGCCAAAATTGGAAAATGAGATAGTCTTGATATTAGAATGACCTACCTTACAAAAGGTTGATTGCCACGTTTAAACTCTTGGGGCTTCATGTAAGGACATCGACTTTTTCATGGACCCATGCAAGATTTGTTCATTTAAATTTTGAGCATATGCCTATCTGTGTACTTCTGTGCATTTGTTCAGAACTAAAATTTACATCTAATTTTTGTTCTTTAATATTTGAGAGAATCTTTTGGGATACTGCAGACTATTCAGTTTTATATTAAAACAGAGCACTGGACACCAGTGTAATGTTATTATTTATCCGTGTGCTTGCTAATGCCTACCTATAACTGAGGATGGGATTGGATCCTACTGGATATTTCCCAGAATCAAAGAGTCCTTTTATCCTCAGACTAGAGGCCCGATTCATGAAGATTCATGCCAGAATGGGCCTTCCTTCCCCTGGCAGCCGGCACTGCTTCGCTCTGGCTGGAGCTGCCTTTCTGCCTTCCCACGCTGCCCAAAGGCCCGGAGTGGCTGGGGTGGCGCAGAATGCCTGCGTTGTCACCATGGTGATGACACAAGCATCCCACCCCACCCCTGGCCACTCAGCGCCTGCACATGCAAATTAACCCATCTTTGTTGGGTTAATTTGCATACTCACTCATGATTGGCTGGTGGGCATCACTTAGGTATGGTCAATTAGTATGTTACTCTTTTATTAGTGTAGATATATATATTTTTAAAAATGTATACCATAAATGCTTATGGTAATGACATATATTTAATTATAGTCCTTGTGAAAATTGTTCCCTAATAGAAAAAGTCTTCCTGTGTCTTTTTTATTTCTGCTAGTTTTAGCATATATATTTAATATTGACTCAGTTAATATATTGTATTTTTTTATTAATTTCTTTATTGATTAAGGTATCACATATTTGTCCTCAAGCCCCCATTCCCATCCCAAACCCCACCCCACGCATGCCCCCACCCTCCTATTGTCCGTGACCACTGGTTAGGCTTATATTGTATTTTTAAATGTTATAATTTTTCTAATTTCATTCCATAGTCTTGAAGTCCCTACTGTTCTTCATATAATCCATCATAAATCCTAGACTTTCTCAAAAATAGATCTGTAACCAAAATATTTTTTGAAATATCTATAGATTGACAATAGTCAAAACCATCTTCAGCTTTTATTGGAGAAATTATCTTCAAACGCCACCTAATTTTATTTCAGACCCTCTCTATTCATCGTTTTACAGCAGCTAGAATTTAAATAGGAATGCCTCCCTCCTCCTCTCAAGCACATCAATGGCTTTTCACCTCTCTGGCAATAAAATTCAAAACCCAAAGTGTAACCAACAGGTTGAGCATAGTAACCATTCTGCTACTACTCTTAGGTCTTTTCCTGGCCCCCCTCTCACACACTGTGCTCTAGCCACAGTGCCTTCCCTTACTTCTGTCCCTCCAGCACATCAACCTGACCGGCCTCAGGGTCTTTGCGCTCACTGTTCCTTCTGCCTAAAATGCTTTTCTTATACCTGCCTGTTTTGCTACTTCTTGAGAAACCCATTTTCTTTATGTCCCTTTGAAATATCCATTCCTAGAAAAGCTCTACTGAATAAATTTATGATAACTGAACTCACATTTCCATCATTTACCTTTTCATTTTTTTTCTACATCAGTCCACCTAATTCAAAGCAATGTTATGAGTGAAGGGATCATATGTTGTTATTTATTCAACAAAAATATAAGATTGAGATTAATATTTGAGAGAGACAATTTTTACAGTACTGTAATCAAGATCTATCAACTGGCACCATTTAATATAGGTTAGAGGTGCTGAGCCACTGAAAAGGAAAAAAAAAAAGAGGATAAATCAGAACGAAAATCCGCAGCAGGAAGTACCTACTATAGGAGACAAGACTGAAGAGAAAACGAGAAATTCTTGGATTTATCAAAGCTAGCAGTTCAGTGGAAGCACCCTCGGAGTCATTGCTCGGCTCTCTGTGGAAAGAGTATCCCGGATGTGACCGGAGTCTTTGAGAGGGCATATGTTTGGTTCAGATGGAGCTTCGAGAAGATGATGGCTAGAACCAGATAGCACTGCTTGAGATATACGCTCTCTGCTGTAGCCAAGTAAGCAATCCAAGCCAGGACGCGGGAGTCAGGAAGTAAGCTTTCCCAGTGCTCTCCAGTCCCATCACAGCAGACTGTGCATGTGACGAGATGTGATAGTAAAGATTCGAGTATGCACATTTTCATCTTCTATTCTTCTGACACAACTGTATTAGTTAAATCATTAGAAGAGCTAAGCACCTGGAATTTTTAGTTCTGTCCCTTGATAAAATGTCTGCAGAGAGTTACAATTTAATATCATAGCCTCAAATGAATAACACTGAAATAAGAAGTGGAATTTTAGAATAAATGAAATACAAGCATGCAGATCTGAGAATCCATGTGTAAATATAATTTGGTAAAATGGTTTAAACATCCAGGGGTGTTTAGATATATTTATAAGTGTGGGAATAATTGCATAATTATTCACATTTAAGTGCCCTCACTGTGCTCTTTAAAACACTCTTCTTGATTTATTAATATTTAATACAAATGTAGGAAAATACTTTTGGTTCAGGAGTATCACAGTGAGTTCGATAAAAATAGACACAAATGAAACATAATGTCACTGGTTTCATTTTTAGAGCTTATTATAGAAAGACACTGATTACTTGTTTTTAAAAATTAGGTGAGCATATGCTGGTGAAGATCTCATCACTATACCTGCACCTATAAGTGATGGTATTAACTATATTTAAACCTTTTCATATGTGATGTAACTATTATGCACATTTAAAATGACCCCCGCAAAAGACTGTGCATATTCCCAAACTTAATTTTAAGAAATTACATATATAATTTATGCAAAAGTTGTATTCTTTGTTTCCTTATTCTAATTCAAATGCTATAAACTTGGTTGAAATTAGTTTAAACTATAATATGTATTTGTAGATATTTATCAGTAACTTTTTAATTAGCTCTCTTGTAGCTATGGTGGCAAGTAAGCTGCAGTTACTTATGTTGCCGGTGAATTTTGTAATTGTTCTAATACAAAGCAATTTTAATCAGAAGGTTTTTATTCTTCCTCAGTGGATTCTTATCACTACACATTTCTCAAATTATTTTGTCTACTATTAATCTTATTTTCTGGAGCCTGGAGAGGAATTGGCTCAAGAATGGATTTATATGTAATTCTGTTTAATTTATGTTCGTAAGGAATTTTACTAGGACTTTTCTGAGGAAATAGCAATGTTTCTGAGAGAAAGAGAGAGAGAGAGAGAGAGAGAGAGAGAGAGAGAGATCATTCCTCTTCCTGCTAGCAATATTGATGATTCTCAGAACAATTTAGTCATACTCCCAATGAAGAAACAACATCTTACTAATTTTCTAACTAATGTGCATTTTTATTATGCTGAGTCTAGTCAGTACAAAACTCCACATCTATTAGACACTAGAGGCTTGATGCACAACATTCATGCACAGGTAGGGTTCCTAGGCCTTGCTGGCAATCAGGGACGATCTGCGGGGTAACCGGTGGAACAATGTGGGGGGGGGGGGGCACTGGCACCCGCCTTGGCTGGCCTGGCGCTGGCCACTCGCCAGCCCTGCCCCCTCCCCCCCCCCCCCCGCGTGCACTGTTGGTTGGGGCCTGAGGGCTGGGGGAAGCTCCTGCATTGAGCCTCTGTCCCCTGGTGGTCAGTGTACGTCATAGCGATCAGTCATTCTGCCGGTTGTTCTGCTGTTAGGCCGATTTTCATATTAGGGTTTTATTATATCAGATTCTTAGATGTCACTTAACATTCACCAAATAATATTTTCTAAGGAGAGCTCAAGAAAAACAAAGTGTATTTCTTGTCCCCTGCTATCTATATTTAAAATGTACTTATTTTGAGAAAAAATGTAGCAGGATCTTCCCTAATGTCTAAAAATGTTGGCATAACTCAGTATCTCAGGCTACTACTGTGCATTTGGAGCTAGCTCAGTAGCCAAGTTCTCTTTTGCAAAATAGATAAGATGACCATAAATGTGCAATTTGGTGAAAATACATGTAATAGGGCTCTTACTATAATATATTATCCTATGAATTTTGAAATACATGATATATGTACATTTGAACTTGTTCTGGCCATATCAACTTTTAAAATAAGCAAAAGCCTTACTTCACACCTATTCTATAAAAAAAAATACTATAGTAGTTTTGCTTTCCTGTCTTATGTGAGTACTGGCAAGGGAAAGTACCACAATGCCTTTTCTTTCCTTGTCACAATCTTCCCCCTATTCAAAACAGTTTTCATAGTAAAATCTTTTATAGCTTAAGCTGCTTTGAAATTGTGGTCTTTATTTCAGGGCTCAAAAATACTCTCACAGATTTTGTTCACAGTGGGAATTACCGGAATGGTGTATGGGACACACAAGATTTTTAATTATCCATTTGAATTCTCATAATTATCAGGCCCTGAAAAAAAGATGAATTGTTTGACTAGTAATCCAGCTGCTTCCTCCAAAGAATCTCAATATGTTACACAGCCTTCACCAGGAAAATCCATACAGGTGACAAATGCCATGGTTTGCCAACTGTTTAACATGTGTAAACGCTGTAAGCAGGGCTTCCCAGTTTCAGCAGGTGTGTAGCTGTTTTGTGCTTCTCAGAAGCAGCATCTACTTTCAACATCGCCTGGCGAGGTGGGCAGCTCTTGAAGCTCCTTTAGGCGTTGGCATTGGGAACAGGGTCAATCAGGAAGAATGCTGGCTCCACGCCTGAGTCTTCTGCTGTGCTCAGTTCAATTAGGTTCCAACATGTACAACATGTCAGTGAGAAGGGAAGGTCAATCACAGGGAAATTATACTAGCAACATCTCGGAGGTAATTTTTGCTGTGTCTAGTCTACCTACCCTCCAAATACAGCAATTAAGGAGAGCAGTATGATAGGCTGCCATTATATATGGGAAAAATCACATAAGGACTAAAGTTGAAAAAGTCTATGTAAGAATAAGGCCTCTGTGGTGTGTGTCCTGTTCAGCATATTGCCTTCAACATCTTCTGGTCCATAGAGTTTGTTCTCTTCCCAAACTATATAGTATATATATACCTTGTCATTATGTTGTATCAATGATTTTGCTCAAGTTTTTACATGACAATCTGAGGTGTAACATTTTGGGCATGTCAGTTGAAAAGTCAAATCACCAGCACATTTTTACTCCTTTAAATGTGATATGTACTTTTCTCTCTCTCTCTCTCTCTCTCTGTCTTCTTTTGGTATTCTTTCATTTTATGCTAGCTCCATCCATTCTTTACACCTGCTTTCATTTATTCTAATGTAGGATTCTAAAATTAGAAAAATAATGGCAAAATTAATGTTTACCAAAAGAGGTCATTTGGAGGAAGTTTGTATAAAATAATTTGTTTCTTTATTGAAAATAGTGTTCTGTTTCTGTTTACTATATATAGCAATTATCGTGTGACATGTCATATTATACTGATGTATTTTGACAGTATATATGCATACTTAATTTTTTCTTATTATTTTTGAGGGTTGAAGTTTCAAAAGACATTAATGTGAATTGGATGGCATTTACAAAATTTGGTCAATAATTAATATTTAGATTGTCTAAAGTAGTAATTGATGCTTGAGTATTTCTTCCAGTTATATTACATATATGATCTCTTCTTTACTTTTCTTTCTTATAGTTACTAGGGAAATAACCATGATATGTTAATAAAGTTAAGATTTAGAAAAATAAAAGACCATACCTAGCAAAAAAATAAATAATAAAAATCATATAGCATATATGGAAGATGATTATCTAAAGTGCAGGTGTGTGTACATAATAATATATTATTTTTGGAGTATGATCAGAAATTATTTTATATGTTTAATGTCATTTTAAATGGATTTTTCCTTCTATACCATGTACTACCTGTGTAAGTTGTTTACCAAAAATTTTATTGGGTTGTCAGACTTTGTTGATTTGTATAAACCTTTATATAGCAAAATGACAACAGCAAAACAAAACCCTTTGTCTTTCAAATGGTATAAAATATTTTAAATTTTCATTTATATTTTAATTTATTATTTTACTTTATATAGTCCTGTATTTGTCTATGTTTTATAGCATCTGATTTTTCAGTCTTTCATATAAAAGCATAGGTAGATAGAAAATAGATAAAGATACTAACACACGCACACATATATACACATATTCATAGATATTTAGATGTAGATTCAAAATAGCTTATATATAGATCCCTATATATGTGTAAAGTTTTCTTCTACTGTTTATCACTTTTATATTTTTCTTCATAGTAAGTATTTTTTAGGGTAACTAAACATCCTAAAGTGATATGTAAAGGGTTGTTTTTGTGAACAAATGAGTGTGAAAACCCACAATTTAATTTTTAATGAAATTGGTAACTATTATGATATTTAAAAATTAATATTTACTTGAGAGAGAGGGAAAGGGACAGAGAGAGAGAAAGAGAGAGAGAGAGAGAGAGAGAGAGAGAGAGAGAGAGAGAGAGAGAAGCAGCGACTTGTTGTACCAGTTATTTATGTATTCATTGCTTGCTTTCTGGTATGTGCCCTGACTGGAGATTGAACCCACAGCCTTGGCATATGTGGACAATGTTCTAACCAACTGAGCTACCTGGCCAGGGCTGTCATGATGTTTTTAGTTTCTTTATAATTTTTCATATCAGCTTGCAGGAAATGTAGACATTTTATATACATTTTTTTAAATAAATAGATTCAAATTGATGTTATAAAGTTAATAACAAATGCCACTGTTAGGACTATAAATTAAGAATTTTATACATTGATTAAATTATGTCCTTTGAGTTGCATTTCAAATGGCTTATAGTACTATGATTACAGGAGAGAAGAGTGTCAACCAATTTAGTTCCCAACTAAAGTTCTGTGAAATATGAGTCACATTTCTATGTGTTGTCTTGAAATTTATAGGCCTTATCTAGTTTTTCTTGTCCGAGTTTATATCATTCAGTATCAAAAATATAACCATGACACTGATAAAATGCTGCTGTTCATGTTGTTCAGAAAATACTGTAACTTAGGAGAGTCCCTATAAAATACCATTCTGACTGAAGAAATGGCATTTGGTGTTTGATCACTCACATTAATATTGTTTTATCTTTATGTCCAACAGTAAAACAGCAGTAATATTGAATTACAGGTGACATTTTTATTAGCAAACTGTGGACTTGGATGATGCTTCTACTTTACTGGACATGGTAGCAAGCTACCAAGTTAGACTGAAACATTCAGGAGTAAAACTTCCGTTTAGGCATGCCCACGAGGTCCTTAAATACCATCTAAAATAACCACATTCAGAAGGAGCTGGATATGTTTATAGTAGAACCTCAATAAATATACATGGAATTGAAGAGTCCAAGAAAGAAGGAAAAGGCCTAAAGGAAAAGAAAGCATGGGGATGAGAGGATAGATGCTTGTCTCTCAACTATAAAGATACACTATTTTTTTTAACAATGTATTAGAATCATCTAGAAATTAAAATGACCATTTCCAGAACAATATTTTAATACAAAAACAATTTCTGTAGACAGAAAATTAACCAGTTGTTAAATTTTTCTCATCTTGTATTAATCACCATTATTTTGGTGCCTTGATGCCCTCCCAAAGGTCATTGCCAAATGCAACCGTTTTCTGTTCATTAGGCAGTAATTGGTAGGACATAGGGCTTTTATACTTAATTCACTGAGTGCTTTTTATCATTTATAGTTCTTCGAATTTTCGTTGTGCCATTATACCCTGGAAATGGCGTATAGATCTATGATTTTATAACTCAAAGTTGCTTTAAAGGTGATAGAAAATAATTCCACACAGATTTTTTAAAACAATAGCATTGTTACATGTTGCTCTTAAGAAAATAATTAAAATTCACAGAAGGGATTTCCTATTGTTTTTATATTAAAAAAAAGATTTATATATGTCTACTCAGACCAAATATCAGCTGACCAAATAGAAAATAGAATCCTGTTTTGTTTTCCTTTTACTTTTTTAAAGTAATCTTATATATTCATTATAATGAAATGCACATTTTTCCCAAGGCCGTTAAAAATGAAAATGACTAATCCTTACAGATTATGTTTATAAGGCTCCTATAAAAAAAACCTGATTGAGATTTTAAGGAGTCTCTAAAATAACCTTTGAAATAGGTGTATTCTTGTTTATGTTCTTCCTTTTCCAAGAAATTTGCCTACTTTTTCATGTATGATATAAATGATCACTATCCTTATTTCATTCATTTTAGTAATTAGTTTGGAACATAGAAAATAGATTCATAATGGTACTTGATTTTATCATTGCAACTCAAGCTAGTCAAGCAGTTTTGTTTTTATTTCCATATATGATAGTTACAATTTTTAATTTCTTATATTTTGTTTATTTAGACACCACTGTTAATATCCTACAAAGAGTATAATTTTTATTTTTAAATATATGCTTCGTGTTGACACTTCTACTGGGATAAAGGGATAAATATGCCTCATCTTGTAATAGTTTTCAATAAAAGGGTTACACCATGAAATATGGCCTTCATATACATCTCTTGGTACCTACTAAATAGCTATTTTAGCACTAGCATTTTTCTTACTCCCTACTTTAATGATACTATATATCTTTTTCATTTAATTTCATTAGTAGTATTAAATATAAAATCCCCTAATGAACAGTTTGTTGAATACGCATTACATTAAAAAGAAAGAAATAATTGTTAAAATAATTAAGAAAACTATGGCCATTACTCCTGAATTCTCTGCTATCGGTGTTTAAAATATCCCACCCCATAGAAACAAGTTTGAGTGAATAGATGTTCTTCAGTTCAAAATCCTCTTCTGATTTATAAGCTAGCATCACTCTTATAGAGTGGAAATTTTCCTCTTTATTTTTAATTTTCAGATAATTCTATTCCATACAAATATTATGTAATGCTAATAGACATTAAAATAGATTAAAATTTCATGGTTTTCATGAAATGGGTTCTGTTTTTATATATAGTGTCCCAGTGTCATCAAGGTCATTATCTTGAGGATATAACCTTATTTTATCATATTCTGTGCACACTGTAACTCAAGTCACTAGATAGGGCATTGTTATTTGAAAACAATGAAAGAACACACTAATCTGACCCCTTCAGTATGACTTACTAGCTGTTATTACTCCATTTTATTTATACATAAGTCTAAGAACGAGGATAAGTTAGCATTCCACCTATTTCTTACAACAGGCTGGAGAAAGTAAAGGAAATATGCAAATTGCTTTGTGCTGTCTCCTCCCTATGAACCATCTTGGCTATTAAATAATTTTGAACCCTCACTTTTGTGACAATAGTTTGTAAACAGAAACTAGTTTGGCATGAATCCATTTTTAGTAAATGAGAATATGAACAGGGCAACCTGTGTAATTATAATGTAATATCAAGACTATTGGGAAAATAAAGAAAGCATTATTATGCCATGTGCTATAACAAAAAGTATCCCAAACAAGCTTCCTTTTCTAGCCGATCAACAATTTGCCTTTTGTTCTTGAAAAGTACAGAATAAAAGGGAGCATTAATTCATCTCTTTTCAATGTTTTTTTAAACGTGTTTGTGTGCCTGTGTGGATTTTTTGCATATTCTTGTGAATAAATTGAGATTCTTATCCCTAACAACCAAATTCTTTTCAGCCTTTTAGTATTTTATGTTTTTGAAGTTCCAAATTATTGTCTCAAATTGATTTTCTAAATCAGATGCTACATTTTTATAGCATCATTATCACTCCTTCATTTATTTATATGTTACTTTTCACTGATTTTTCTTTAACTTTTGTTCCCAGTTTCTTTATTTGCGTGAAACCACCCTGTTTTTTTCCCCTAAAAGGAACAGATGTGGTTGACTTTGGAGTAGGCACTTACTAGGATTAGAGGTATATCTGGAGCAGAAGCCATGCCTTATTGTAGTACATATTAAGCAGTTGCTCAGTATGCCCTGAGTATGTCTCCTGACAGGTTCCTGTTTACCAGGTCTGTGAACAAGAGCAATTGACATGTTTTTAAACTGATAGCTATGTGGCCCAGCCCCTCAGGAAGTGCTGATACAAATTATAGCTGTGTCATCTGTGAGTGTTCTTAAATGCTTGGGTGATACTCCGTGAAATTAAGAAGCAATTCCCATTCGCTCAGGGAGGCTCTCACCCCATAATTAGCCACTCCCTAGCAGGTTTGGCTCCGTGGATAGAGGGTAGGCCTGGGGACTGAAGGGTCCCTGGTTCGATTCCTGTCAAGGGCACATGCCTGGGTTGTGGGCTCAATCCCCAATAGGGGGCGTGAAGGAGGCAGCCGATCAATGATCCTCTCTCATCATTGATGTTTCTATTTCTGTCTCCCTCTCCCTTCCTCTCTGAAATCTAAAAATATATTTAAAAATAATTAGCCAGAACATTTTATACATGTATTTCTATGATAAATAGATTTCTTAAATTGTGATATTTTATGAGGATGCAGAGGTTTCTATTTCTACCACAGTCATAAGTAGGAGAGACCAATAAACTATTTCATCTTATTTATGCCTGAGTGGTATTCCACTGTATATATGAACCACTTCTTTATCTAATCATCTATTAAAGAACCCTTGGGTGATTCCATGCTTGGCCACTTTGAATAATGTTGCAATGAACATTGGGGTGCCTATATTTTTGTGAATAAATTTTTTGAAAAGTTCTAGGGGTTGGCGTGTCATATGGAAAGTCTCTTAATTTTTTGAGATGCCTCCATGCTATTTTCCATAGTGGCTGTACCAGTTTACATTCCCACCAACAGTCAATGAGGGCTCCTTTTTCTACACAACTTCTCCAACACTTATTAGTTGTCTTGTTAGTAATAGCCATTCTAAAAGGTGTGAGGTGGTGTCTCTTTGCTTTATTTGCATTTTTCTAACAGCTAATGAAGTTGAGCATCTTTTCATATGTCTGTTGTCCATTTGTATGTGCATCCTTCCATAGCTTAGTTGGCAGTGTGAAAGGTTCACTAACTTTTATAATGTCACTTGGGAAGACTAAAAACTTACAAAAATATATTTAATATTAAAACTATAGGGGGTAATAAAGGGGGGCAATTATACGGTGACAGGACATGACTTGACTTTGGATGGTGGGTACACAACACAATATATTGATCATATATCATAGAAATGTACACTTGAAAATCTATATGATCTTGTTAACTAATGTCACCCAATTTTTTTTAAAGTAAGAAATAATATAGTATAGTGTGGCTATAAAATAGTGCAAAGTACATATATGTGTAGGAATCAGAAGAGGTCAGCTTGCATGGCATGGAAGACTGGCATTCTTTTTTATTTTAAATATATTTTTATTGATTTCAGAGAGGAAGAGAGAGATAGAAACATCAATGATGAGAGACAATTATTGGATAGATTTCCTCCTGCATGCCCCCTACTTGTGACTGAGCCTGCAACCAGGGCATGTGGCCTGACTGGGAATCAAACTGCGCCCTCCTGATTCATAGTTCAATGCTCAACTACTGAGCCACACCAGCCAGGCAAGACTTTGGCATTCTTGACTTCACTGATAGATCAAAAACAAAGCATATCTGCAGGATAAACTGCAGATGAAGTAGGAAAAGCACTTAAAGGGCACATATTTCTGACATGGGCTTGGAATGTAAGGTAAAAGAAATAATGCTTTCTATATGATCAAAAAATGGTGATCTAGAGTTATTCAGGGAAACATACCTGAAAGTTTATAAGTCAAGGGGGAATTACTTTCCTGAAGTCATAAATATCATTATAAAATATAATATTCTACCAACTAACTGAATACTTGGCATTCTATCTGAGGCATTCAAATAAATCACATGATTTGTATTTACTTTTGTGCTCTTTCAATGTCACACGAACAAAGCCAAATTTTATTTTTGATATGATGTCTAGCAATTTTTTTGACAAAAACAGAGAAAATAAAGTAGATTTAAATTGTGCACGTACGTGAAGAATGGGTATAATCATCTTTTCACTCTAAAAAGTGAGAATGAAATGCAGCATAATAAAGATGGCTCTGAGGGAAGTTGGAATCACCTTGCTAAAAGAGAAAAGTTCCTCACAATGACAGTGACTGCCTAAAAGAAGAGAAATACTTTGCAAAGTTGGGATGAGGGGGTGATAATTGTTGCTATGAATTGGGTAGTGTACAATTCTCCTAAATACTAGTATTTTTGGTTGGAGATCTGCTCAGTTGAAGAATTATAGTACCAATAATTATGAAGAGGGAAAATATAACACCTTTCAAGGAGACATAAAAACAATTGCATTAATATAACTATCAAAATAGGTGTATATATAGTGAAAGAAAAAGTATTTTTCAACGAATTCATTTTACCTTTGTTATGTTTACAATGGAAGTGATCATTTTAATTTGAAGAAAGAACTAGAATAATAAAATTTTTCCTCCCATAGGATATGATGAATTTGGCAGGTAGAGGTGGTGACCTCCCTCCATGTCTCAAAGCTGATTAAGGGATTTATGCTTTTCCAGGGCGCATTCAGGCTAATTAAAATCATGCTTATGTTTTCATTAATGGGAGCAGAACAATAATTCTTGAAGCTCATGATAAAAATGTATGCTATGTGGCATCATGTTATGTTCCTGTGTTGAATGAATATCAGAGGTCAGGAGAGTGAAAGACAATCTTCCTTTATGAAAAATGAGTAATTTATTATTTATTTATTTATAACAGAAGAGGAAGAAAAAAACCTTTTTATGCACACAGAGATAATTTCAGTTTTCCATTAGAACACAGAGTACCTAGGAACACATGTTAAAATAATAATTTTGAAATTTTGCAAAGCTCAATTTTCTCATTGTTAACAAGAAAAAAGTCTATACCCCCAACCATGGCCTAAAATCTGCACATATCTTATGTCCCTATTTCAGAGTTATATTTGGCCAATGTTCTTTTCAAATACTTTAATATTTATATGTGGTTTTTTTTTTAAAAATGTGCTCCTTGTTATTAAAGCTAATTATGAATGATGACATTACTTATAGCTAGCATTAAGAACTAAGCATTGTCTTAGCCAGTTTGGCTCAGTGGATAGAGCGACGTGGCATGGCCAGAAACAAGGCGAGTGCCCAGGGTCTCCGTTCCATGTTGCAGCGGGGCGTGGTTCAGCCCCCAGGCCAGATTAAAGTCCATCTGTCCCTATGTGGATTCCCACGTGGCCTTGAGCCATGTGGGCAGAGGGCAGTGCAACCCTCTCCCAGCAGGAGTCCCAAGAAGGCCAGTGCATGACTTGGAGAGAGAGCTCACTTTTTTGTTTAGAAGTTTACATATTCAGATTTCTCTGGCTTGCACTGGCCACACCTGTTTCCAGGTGTGATTGATGGGCAATTAGCTTCCCATGTCACTCAGACCTTACTGGACCTGCATCTAAACTGCCTTTGTCCAGCCCCTTCACCCGTCGATGGGTGGGGAACAGATTTGGACAGTGTTAAGTTTAGTTTTTTTGACAAAGCTGAATAAGTGACATGCTATACTATCTGGTCTCCCCTTTCACTCCTTTCCTGTTAAATAATAACCAGGTTATTGCACCAGTATCGGATGGACGTTGACAACATGAATAACATTCTATGGGCATATTTTAGAAAAACATTTTAGTAAGTTCAGAGTCAACTCATACTTCATGTTCTAGAGTTGTTCATGGGTGATCACAGCCAGGAGAGTAAGATGGTTTCAGGTCAAACACAGAGTGCCGCATTCCTGCAATTCCTTCTGCTCAATGTCACGCTTGTTCATATTCAGAAAAAAAAGACCTTCAGTATGCTCTCATGTAAGAGGTAAAGTCTATTCATTTGGCAAATGTTTGCGGTTTCCTGGGTTCCATGAGCAAAGCTGTTGTTCTCATGTAGACTTCAATTCCAAGCCTTCCCTAAGATTACTTCAATTCATATGTCATACTACAGAAGGACAAGTTGGCCCTTTCTCTCCCTAGGTAATCTAACTGTACAAATCAGAGGATAAAGTAAAGGCCATTCATTTATCTACAAAAATGTTCAGTCAATAGACTTTTCTCTAATAAACAGTGGTATTTCTTGAAAGTTTCAAGATAAAAACTATTAAAAGCTTGTGGCAAAGCTATAATTCTTTTCAGCAATCTTCAAATGTCATGTCAGTTGTATTACCAGTAATTGCTGTCATGTCTTCAATTCCTCATTTATTCATAGTGAACAGAGTAACTGGTTTTAATTGTTATATGAAAGAGCATATTGATATTTTCCCTGCTTTTATATTTAATAAGAGTACCCCTTATTTGTATCTGAGTAAAAATATTTTTCTGAAGTTTACATGCACAAGTAAAATTCTTTCTGCAGGAAAATAATATTAAAGAGTTATGCTTTTATATGTTAACGAGCTTAGATTTCCTCTCTACATTATTCTAAGAAAATACCATAATTGAGTTGACACAAAGTCAATTCTCTGGAAATATCACTGAGTATGCAACCATATTGTCATGGTGGAGATCCAGATATCTGTGCACTTTTGGTGTACTTTTGGAAATACTATGGCATAAGAAATGTGATTACTTCAATCTACTAATTTTACTTATGGAGAAAATATCTTAAATATGACTTTATTTTACTGTAACTCATAATTTGTTTTTAAAGGGGTTCGATTTGATTTTTTAAGTGAAATCAAAATACAAATATGTGTAAAATATTGAATAGCATTTTGGCAACAGATGCTATTTTATTAGTTTATGGATGTCATTGTGTTATTGCATGATGTGTTCTGTGTAAATCGAGGTTTATTTGTGTAAATTTACCTTACTCAAAGCACATCTTAATTGAGTACAAGAAATGCACATGATATAGCACTATTCAACTCATCACTATGAGATTGAGTTACTATTGCACATAACTCCTCAAACCTGTGTTGGTATGTAGTTTGGGTAGATAAATTATGGCCTGAGGATGAAATCAGATCCTACATCTGTTTTTGTATAGACCACAAACAAAGATGTTACATTTTTAATGGTTATTTTTAAAATTATTATATTAGTACCTACATGATATCCTCAATTTTGCCTCTTTGCTACTAACCCTAGAACATTTACTACCTAGTTCTTTTTTAAAAAGTTCACCAACCTCTATGTCAATGGGGAGTCAGAAAACCTGAGTTGTAATTTCTTATTTTTAATGTTTTATCTCTGTGACATCAAATAGGATGCACTTAATTTATGTTAGCCTCAGTTTCTTCATCTGTAAATTGGACATAATAATATGATTTTCTTACCTAATACATCTAGTACTTTGCAAAGGAAATAATGTATGTGCAATCTTTTTGAAAAATATAAAACACTATAAATAGATGCATTACGGAATCAGAATACACATAAGACTTGACTTTAAGAAGAGGTAATATAACTTAGTTCTTTATAAGAATTGAAGGCTTACTGAGAAATAGCCCTAGGTCCGTGGTCGGCAAACCGCAGCTCAGTAGATCCCTCTGTCCCTGATTAAGTCTTCCATGTTTCTCTACGGGAAATCTTCCTTGCTCAATGGTAGTGACAACTCTCCTGATGACAATTGGCTTCTTCTGGAATTTCTTCTTATGGGACTGACCCTCTTTGTGGTTCAGTTGCCTGGAAAACACCCTACACATATCTTGTTTTGCAATGTGGGTGCTGGGTCTTTCATTGCCAGTATTTTGTCTCTCAGGGCAGCTTTCCTAGGTGCCTCAGTTTCTCTCAGCCCCTCCCACACTAACTTGAGTATCTGTCCTTCTGACTTCACCTGCTCCACAATAGTTCTGGAGTACTGGGGGGCCATTACATACGGTGCTTTGGGGGGCCAAGCCCCAACACTGATTTGGCAGATTTTGTTTTATAAGAATCCCCTTTTCCTGTGCAAATACCGTACATCTCACTTGCTTACATAACAGCAATAGTCTGCAGGCCTAATGTAAAACCTAGGAACACCTGGAGGATGTTCCCACGTCATATACCAGTTCACAAACTTGGTGGTACACTCGCACTCCCAGGCCTGCTTCCTCTGAGAACCACGCCAGCAAAAATCACTCATAAAGATGACCCTTCTGTACTAATCAACCACAGCTACGTGTCTGAGACTGCTCAAATCCTGCTGTTGTTCTCTTTCTTATCATGCTCAGGAGATGATTCAACGTATGCATGCTCAAGAGATTCAGCGAAGTCCGACTCCAGGGGACACCTCAACTTCAGATGGCTTCCGGGTTCATTTGTGTCCCTGAGTCACTCGTATCACTGCCAAACTTCAGACCCGCTGAGCCTGAAGTGTTTACCCTTAAAACGTGAGAATTTTAACAAACTAATGACCCCACACCTGTCTATTTCCCTACCTCTTCTAAAAAAGATTGAATTGAGTAGATGGTGCTAGGAGGGACATTTCCATTAAGATTCTTAGCTAAGCTTTCCATTCAAGGATATGTAAAAAGTCAGTTCAGAAAAGCCTGAATTGTTCTATCAACTTGCTCACTTTGAAACCAATCAACATTCCATAGAACAGGATAACAGTCTTCCTATTAAACGTAAACATCAGAGAGAAAACATAAAGTTTGCACTGTAATAATTCTGGCATAATTAGAATTATTCAAACTATTTACGAAAGGGTTACTCTTCTTGTTCTTATTAGAATTTTATGTATTTAAGTTGTTAAATCATCTTGCTTTAGAGCAAGTTTCATAATTATGTGATTTTTTTCTTAATTAAAGCTAGTAAAAGCAGTGTGGCAACTTACTACAATCCATCATTTCACAACTAACTGCGAGTATGTTTGTCCTCTGTCGTTAATATAATAAATTGTATGCTTTAATTATAAATGAAGATATAAATTGTGAGATATCAATTATCTCAGGAAAAATTAATAATATATGATTCTCATATATTCATATCCATAGCGCTGAGTTTAAAAATTAATAAAACAAAAAAATGTAAAATGACAATCATATGAAATCAAAAATAGCTCACCCTTCAACTGGAGAAGAGTACATACTCAGCGAAAGTATGTGAATTAAAAACATTCAATTAGATTGTAAAGTTGGCTTGTCATTATAAAATATGACTTATACTAAAAGGCATCTTAAATAACTGGTGTTTTCTCCATTAGAAGTCAAGAACCCTATTCTTGGTCTTTTGATTAAAAAAACCCACATTCTGTGATAAAGGTAAATGGTCCTTGCTTTGTAGCCCCTTTGAGAGAACAGCCTCAACGAAATAGTCTGGTGTGGTGATATGAAGCTTTTCATATTCCTAAGCAGGGCGCAGGCATCTGGAAATCCAACTCCCTAAAGATTTTTCTGTGCGGCTTTTAAACAGAAGAGTAAAATGATGGAGCAGGTGAACATCTGCCAGTTACAGAAAACCAATATTTTGTTCAATAGGGCATTACACTGTGTGCTCAGCAAATATTTACTGAGTGTCTATTTTGTGTGTAATACTTACATTGTACACTGTGCGAACTATCAAATAGTATAGGTCCTTTAACATAAAAGCACGTTGAAGTTCGGAAAGACTTCAGATTAAGCCCCAGGAATAAAAACATACAGAATGGAAAATTATATTCTAATAACAACTAAAGAGACCAGATTTTCTCTTTGAAATAGTGGGAAATCAAGGAGAATTTTTCATTATAGTCAAGAAATTTACATTTTATTCAATAAGCAACCGGGACTTATAATAATGTCAATTATTAAAGTTTTATAATATATTTTCAGCTGTTGTTCTTAATCACTATCAATAAGAAATGTTGTAGATAGAAGTCGTAGCTTTTGGAGCTGAGCTTAAGATATTATTGACCAGCAAACTTCTTTGTGAGGTCTGTAATTAAATAATATCAACACTCTATAAGGTACTACTAGTGAGGACATGAATGTAAGACTCTAGTAAATTAGACTAAGTCTTCAAGATGGGTCCATCAGCTTTAGTTACGTAGAGCCAGTGAAAACACCATGTGGTAATATGTTACAAAACAAAAAGAGAGAATTGAGCCCTTATCTTTTACGCAGTACACTGACATACACACAGATGAAATAACAATGTCTAGGGTTTGCTTGCACATAGATAGCATGTTTATTTACTGAGCCCTCATTTTGTAACAGTGCTTCTCCATGTCTAGTAACTCACTTAATCTTATTTCTATATATACATGAACTTATTTCATAGTATGTATCCTCCTTTTTAATTTGAAGAAACTGAGGCAAATGTATAAAAACTAAGAGCCCAATAGTTCACAACTGCCATTTGCTGTCATCCTATTTCTGTGTTTTAATCCCAGGAGTTACCAGATTTCCTGTATTTTTGTCACTATTGTTAAAACTGCACCATTATTCCAAAAACTTGTCCATATATTTGATGTATGCAAGGCAGTTAAAGTCTTATTTCAGAATGTTCACCAACAGCATGGGATGTCTTCAAACCCTGTATTACTGCAGAGAGTTTAAATTATTTTTAATAAGGAAATAGAATCACAAAGACAGATAGAAATCACCTATTCTTTATGTTATGGCAGCAAATTATTGACTTTTGCCTAAAGTGAAAAAGAGCAAGTAGACATGAAAGGAAACTGGGTATTACAGTCAGTGTGACTAAGGATAAAGTGAAACATGGTATTCAGAGTTAATGGAGTCACCAGGAAACCCAAAGAAAAACTTCAATTTAGTAAGTAAATAAACAGGACTAGGACGGTGATTCTTTTTGGAGCCACTCGGTAACAATACCAAGGCTATGATAAAGTCTTTTCATCTTAAGGCTTGTCAAATGCAGCCTGGGACTGAGAAAGCCCAATTATTTTTCTGTAACATACTCACCTGCTGTGGCAGAGATGCTAAAGATATGCTACGGGAAGATTTCCATGCACATTAAAGAGAAGCTCTAAACCAATGGACAATGATATGAGCATACGAAGAAATAATTCAGCATTCCTCAGAGGACATTGTTTGTAATCAAATAGGACTTTATATCCTTATACAAAATTTTGCTGAAATATTATCTCTATAGGTACCAGGATATTAAGTTAAAACTTGTTTTAAACTTGGACTGGAGAATGTTCTATAAAATTTAGGAAACCATTGGAAATATAAAGTGGCTGATTTTATTTCATTGTCAATCTGGTTATTTTAGAAAATAGGATATACCCATAGGGCTAGAGATACGCCGACTCTTATCTTACTAGGATATAAGATGGCATTTACAGTTTAATTAAATTACAGTAGTATTTTATCAAAGATAAATGAGGAAGGTGTGTGTCTTTGCAACTTTATTGAAGCTTAACTTATAAAATCACCTGCACATAAAGTACAAATGAGAAAAGTTTTGATAGATGGTGCACCTTTGAAATCACCATCATAATCACGATACATAATCATCCTCCCAAATGGTTGCTTGTGCCCCTTTGCCACCTCTTCTCCCATCGCCATCCTCCCTCAGCTACTTTTCTGCCTCCTATCAGCATGTTTTGATTCCATATGAATGATGTATTTTCACTTGTCTCTGGCTTTTCTCAGTCAGAATAATGACCTTGTGATTCAGTTTCTGAGTGTCGTACTAGTTTTGTTTCTTTGAATCGATTTCATTGAATGGATGTACCACAGTTTACTCACCTGTTGATGGACATTTGGATTGTTTCCAGTTTTTTGATAATATGCATAAAGTCAATTGTTGGTGTGTGTGTCTTTGAATAGACAGATACTTTCTCTTCTTTGGGGTAGATACCTTGGAGTCAGTCAGCTGTATCACATAATAGGTATGTGTTTAAATTTTTAAGAGACTACCAAGTGTTTTCACTATATTATATTTCTATGAGTAGTATATGAGAGTTATAGATATTCTAAATCATTGACAATACTTGGAATTGTTAGGGAATTTTTTTAAATGTTAAGAATGTTAAGAATTTGGTGGTAGAAAAGTCTTTAAACAATTATATATACTATAGTTATACACTCTCCAATTAATAGGTTCATCTAAATTAAGATTTTTTAATCTTAGGAATTTTTAATGAACAGCAAATTGATGTGATGTTGTTTATCACATTAATACTCCCAGATCTTTCTACATTTTACAACTTTACACTCACTCTTCCTTCTCTCCTTTCTGACTCTCAGAACAGATAAAAATACTACTCACTAAAGAAATTAATATGCCCCTTTTTCTTTGAACTAAGCAACACTGTTCATTAAACAGTATTTAATGTATATCTGTTTAATAACATTTTAATCATGGCAAAAAATGGGTGTGGTTTGGATTTTATATACGTAATTGTAGTCATCACTAATTTTTAGTAGCTTTAAGTGAATTTGATATAAATTGAATTTAATATTATTAATGTTTTTATATCATTTATTTCATTTTTCATTCATTTACAATCAGACATAAAGGCACAAAACAGAATAAATCTGAGCTAACAGGAAAGGGATACAATGCCAAACAATTATGTCTACTGAAAGCTAGTTATTCCTTTTAATTATGCATTCTGTTTTATTTTTGTTTTTAATTTTAAAACAACTGCCTACTGAAATGGAATCATGGCTTTACAAACACAATTTTTTTAAATATTGTATGTTCAGAATATGTGCTAAGGATGTCTGACTGCCAGCTTAGGCCTGCTCCCCGTGAGGAGCGTGCCTAAGTCATTAGTCGGACATCCCCCGAGGGCTCCTAGACTGCAAGAGGGCACAGGCCAGGCTGATGGTCGGCCCCTCCCCACCCCTACCCCCAAGTACAAATCTCGTGCACCAGGCCTAGAGGCTATAATAACTATGTGTCTTTAAAGGGATGTACTTACTTTAAAAAATCATATTCTTGACTGTTGTTTTTTTTTTTTCATCTACTCCATGTCCAGTTTCAAATCAATGATTTCTGGCTAATTCTTAAATTACTCGAACTATGAAAACAAAATGTTGTTATCATAATGTCAGATGTTAGGGGCATTACAGGGCATGAGAAAGAAGAAAAAATATAATTGCCTACAAGCTTTTCTTCTTGAATGCCTGATTTTTTTTCTGATTTAGTGAAGAGGTTATCACAAATTATTAGTCAAATAATTTTATAGTTGACTGAAATCTTAGAGATAATATGGTCTAATTCCTCACATTTTCCAGTGGAATTAACTGGAAGCTTTTTAAATCACTCAAGGTGATAAAGCTAGTTATTGCAGAATTTTGACTGTAGTCCAAACTTTCTGAGATCCAGTCTAGCTTTCTTTATTTTCAGAAGTTAGTTTTATCTCACATTCATAAATATATATGAGTGATGCTGGCCTCAAGCATGGGAAAAGTTACCTTAAAGACTGGTCAATCAAAGACATTTCACCTCCATGACCTATGTGTAGTATATGAGAATCTTATTAGCATTCAGCAAGCATTCTTGTGTTAGTATTAGCTTGCAGCAGCTGCTGCTGAAAGATCAATTTGTTATTACTTTGTTAAGCTGCTAGTTTATTTTCTTAAATATATTTAAAACAATTAGCATTAATGTGGGAGTTCTGCTTCCCTGATGATTAAATCACCACAAAACAATAGAGAGAGGCAATATTTGAACCTGAAGTTCATAGAAAAGCAAGATGAGGTTCATATAAAAATTTTAAGACCAATATCTAAACTACTGTCTTAATATAATAGTCAAGATGAAGGAAAGACTCTGAATAATGTAAGAAATTCCTGCACATATAAATCTCCAGCTTCCTACCAGCTCAGGATTTTTTTCTTTATTCCAATTCTCACTTTTAAGAATACAACCAAGTAAGTGAAGAAAGAGTGTCTTCCATTTAGAGATCCATTTAGATTCATTATTGATTACACCGTGACTCACAAGAACATTTTTGTTAAACAAGGTGGGGGAACAGTGAGCTTTGTCTGGAAGAGGACAGCAGATTTTCCACTAAGTATTGAAGACCAGAGGACAATCACTTGCTTTTTGGTTCCCTGTATTAAAATATGAGTAAAATACTTATTGTAACCTATTTCACAAGATTCCTGTAATAATCAAATGAGATAATAGGTGGGAAATTTCTTGGCAGTGTTTAAGGGCTGATTTAATTTGAGTTATCATTTTTTAAAAGAGAATAGTTATTAGAAGCATTGGGAAAGTTCAGTCATAGCATTTCTCTGTAAGATAAAGAATGTGTCTGCGAATTTCAACAGACCATCTGAAACAGTAGGTTTAAGTAACTTCTAGATAAACTTGAACAAACTAGAAATGAATTTCTCAGCTCCACAGTTTATTTATTTTTAAATATATAGTTCTATTGATTTTAGAGAGGAAAGGAGAGGGAGAGCTAGAAACATCAATGCTGAGAGAGAATCATTGATCGGCTGCCTCCTGCACACCCCCTCCTGGGGATCAAGCCCACAACCCAGGCATGTGCCCTAACCTGGAATTGAACCATGACCTCCTGATTCATAGGCTGGCACTCAACCACTGAGCCATCAGCCGGGCCATCAGAGCTACCTTTGTTCAGTCAGGGCTTCCAGGTGGAAACTATCCACTGTGGTTAAAGTTAGCTTAACTTAGAGTGCACTTGTTTCAAAAAGGTTTTTTAAAAAGAGGTCACTCTTTAAGTGCCTCAGAATGATACTCAGACCAATACAGAACAGAGTGCTTTAATTGCCTGACCACTAAACACGGAAACGTGGACCCCATCAGATTGGCACTTACACGTGCTGTGTTAACAACTAGTCAGGATCGTTGCAGAAGAAATTAGCAGGTGCATTTCCTGTACGATTTACTTACAATGTATTTATGTGCATCAATTTCCATTTAAGCAGCCTTTTTTCTACTACAATACTCTACTGCCACTTTATAATTGGGTAATGAGCTTCCTGCTCCACAGCAGCAGAAGTTATCCTCTCTCCTGAGGTGTATTGACTGGTTTCTTCACCTTCAGCTCTCACCCTCCACCAGCTGAGGGAGCAAGAGACCTCCTCTGCCTGGGACACAGTTCAGCCCTCCTGGGGCTTCTCACAGGTTCATCTGTTTCAAGTTCAAGTGTCTGCTCTGTCACAGCTAATCCATTACACTGAAGTTTTATTGTGTCCAAGAAGTTCCATCATGAAGCCTATATTTTAATGAAATACATTTTTTAAAACTTTACTTGGAAGTACATGTGGCAAACAAATTCTCCATTATGTTTTGTGCATTCCTTTACTGAAATTTGGGGCTTTTCTAAAGTATATGCAAATATTAAAATATTACAATGACTATTACAATGCCAATATCCTCTCTCTCTCTCTCTCTCTCTCACACACACACACACACACCACACACACACACACACACACACACACACACACACACACACAGAGCAAGGGAATGCCATATGTCCCAAGTGAGACCCACTTGGAAAACAGAAGTGCTGACCATACCACACTGTATCTTTGTGAGAGGGCAATGTCAGCTTCCTCTCCAGGAATGAGATTTTTTCTCACCCTGAGACGTGTAAATGACTTTCTCATCTGTCCTTTTTATGTTATTTGAATAATTTCCTCCTACAAAAGTGAGAGGTGTCAAAGACTAACCATGTGGGGCTTTGGCATGTAGTTAAGTGACCCTTTTGTAAAAATGAACTCTCTTCAGGGAAGTGATAACTTTTGATGTAAGGTGGTCAGGGGATGGATTTCAGCAGGTTGTTAGGGCACATGACTACATTTAAAATGTTTGACATTTTGATGCTTTCATATGCTTGCTTTTTTTCTCTCACTTGTTTTTAGGCAATTAGTACTTTAACGGGTAATAGAAGAGATGTTTCCCTTAGGTGCAATGTTGTAGTTTCCCTATGTTACTCAGTTTAATAGTATAATGCAAACATTTTTGCCAGTGTGATGCTGATTTAAAATGCCATTTGCAAAACTACAGAAACAATGCTGCATTCTCTGTCTTGGTTGGGGTCCTTTGTCTTTAAGAAACTGCCAAACATGCAAATTTAGTATGAATACCTCCTTTTTATAATCAGAGACTCGCACTCTGGAGGGCTGTGAGAAACCCTTCAATGTATTTTACTTGAGCAGAGGTTGAAGTAAGAATCAGGCTTGGGGCAAAGGCAAGCGCAGCTACCCCTTTTATGCCCTAGCTTTAAACACTGTCCAGCTTTCGGCTTGTCTGGCACCTCAGCTCCATCAGCCAGCCTATTAATTGGTTGATTGTACCTGATATCTAACACGAATGCACCTTGCGAAACAGCGGGAGAAAGCAAGCACATTTGTTTAAGTCCTGCCTCCCTCCCATGGCTCAACACGGGGCTGAATCGCCTTGCAACATTCCAGTCGTAGTTTTGTCCATCCGTTAGGCTGAAAAAGACAAGATCCCCAGTGGCCTCGGCGCCTTTTCCGGTTCCCAGGAGACCCGCGACCCTCCGGGCGCGTCCCTGTGCGCGGGGAGCCTTCTCTGCTAATCAGGTCAATGATCATCGCCCAGCGCCAGCTCCCAGGACCTGGCAGGAGCCCCTCACAGCCGTCAGGGAGCCCGCAAAGGCAGCTCGCTCTGGGAGGGTCTCCCGTGCAGGAGCAATCGCTCGGTCCTCCTTCACTCCCTGGAACCTCTGAGGATTTCAGCTTTTCCATGTATTTCTTTATTTGCCAGGGGTCCTCGTAGACAGTGAGGGGCTCAACACAAACAGGAGCAGGCAGCACAGCATGCAGCTACTTGGAGGGTGCTGATTGAAAACTTGCATCTCCCCACCCCGCGCACGGTTGGTTGGACTGGCTTCTCACCTCCTTCACGGGGAATATTCCAATTCAGGTAAGTGATCTGGGAGGCTGCATGGCACTGGGTTTCTGCATTGGAAGTTCTGACCCGCTAAGCCGGCGTTCTGCACTGCAGCAAGTGACTGTGTACGTGGGAAAGGCTTAGTTTACCAGCAAGGGTCCTAGCGTGCAACGGGCGTTTCGATAGGGATCTTTCAGACCCTTGCTTCTGACTAATAGCAGCCTGCCTTGCATCAGGAGAAAATAAAAGAAGATATAAAAAAAAGGAGAGTGAATGTATCATGTCACCTTTTTTATAATCTAGAGAACGGTGCAGTGCTAAGGTAACTTGATTTTGATTGAAGTATTTTGTTGATGTCATAGGGTAGAATCTCTGATTCTAAAAGTTTCGAAGTTAAATTAGATGGAAAGAAAATTTGCAAATGAGAGTTGAAATCTTGTGCAGCTTTCTACTTTAACAACATTCCTGAACTCTCGCTGGGTTAAGGATTTGGGGCTAAATCCTTGAATGTTTTAAGTGTCCACTTAGGAATTAAAATCTAAATGATACAGTTTCTGATGTAACTATTAAGAAAAATAGAGTAAAAAACAATTGATATATCATTGATATGATTTATAGTTCTGATACAAGAGAGATGGACTTCTTTTATGAAATATGTTAATAAAAAAAGGAAAGTTAACTTCTTTCCAAAGAATTCTTCAACAAGAGGTTTAGTTTATATGTTTATTAAAATTTTGTGTTTGAGGTTGCACTTTGTTATCCAACTAGATAAAATTAGGTAATGCTTGCATTTACATAGTTTAGGACAATGATCTATGTAAGTTAGAAAAACTAGTCCACATTATTTTTTCTAAACCCATTTTTCTCATAAGTGTGTTAAAACGTCTATAGAGAATAGAAGCAACTTTCTTCCCAAGTTAAATTAAATCACCTAAACTTTTTCTTTTCTACTTCCTTTGTACATAGACATATAGCCTGATGGTTTTATGCCACATTATGATAAAGTTCTACATAATCAAAAATTATAAAATAATTATATCACTTAATTATAAATGACTAATTGATTGGTTAGCACTCTAAGCACCTGAGTGAATCACAGCAACCACTTACCTTATTATGGAGTGCTTGTACTCGAAAATGCTTTTCAAACAATGAAACAAACATCATTTAAAATATAAATATATATCATTATAAGATTCATACTAACATATATTGAATTTCAACAACAAATCAACTATGCTAAAGCACTATGTAAATATCTAGCTGCTTTATGTAAAGATTTATCATGGTTTCTTTAATGTGCTTAGTAGAATGTGCTCTCCTGTTCCATGAAATGTTGACTCCACCTTCCTCCTGTGGGGATGTTGAGGTGAGATATTTTATTAAGATGTGAGAACAGGGTTTATATTAATTGGCTATCTTTCAGAAATTCTCTGGGGAGCTTTTCCGGCTGATGTTGATATTATTGTTTCCCTCACAGGAATAAAGTATTTTAGAATACCCATAGGGGCTGACAGGTACTTGCTGGTAGTATGTTTTTAGCCAAAGCAAAAACATTTATCACCTCCGTTGCTCCGAGACTTCTCTTTTCTCTGCGGGAAATGGTTTCTCCAGTGATTCAATGACCCTTGAGAGAAGAGTGTGTTGACTACAGTTACTGTCCCTGGGTCTTTGGAGTGCTCCTTTGTTAAGCACCTTTGATAAACAAGGAGAAGCAGCATTAACCAAATAGGGCCACCTTTGCTAGTAATAATTTGGTACACTGCTGAAAACACCTCTGTGTTTTGAACTATTTCTTGTGCCACATTTGAAATTGATGGTAGTATCCTACCCAATGAACTTTTACTTATTTGATGTATTGACCACTGAAGGTATATGTAGTGTAAAATGAAATATTTATGTTTAAAAATATGAAGATACCTGTAATTTTTAATCCAAAGATGTATCTAAAGTTTTTTTTTAAGAGGGTTACTGTTGTAGTTGTATGAATTTGCATTATACTGGCTAAAAAGGGAATGGAGAAAATTCTGTGTACAAGTGAGAATTAGGAGCTATTCATATTTGGTAGTTCTGCTTCCTCAATCAGACTTTTCCACTTATATTATTGCTAAGTGCCACCTTACCTCTAGAATCTACATCAAATCTCATTTTTCATCTATTTGACAGTAATTTATTACTTCCATGAGATCAGAAAACATTTTATAGGATAACCTCACCAAGAGTAGACGGTTTCAAAATTTAAACCAAATAAATCTGCTAAAATGTTATAAAAGCCATCTTAAGATTTATAACCTGTTTCTCAGTATGTGGTACTTTCAATAAAAGTCAATGGGGCCCTAACTGGTTTGGCTCCATGGATAGAGGGTCGGCCTGCAGACTGAAAGGTCCCAGGTTTGATTCTGGTCAGGGGCATGTACCTTGGTTGCGGGCACATCCCCAGTAGGGGGTGTGCAGGAGGCAGCTGATCTATGTTTCTCTCTCATCAATGTTTCTAACTCTCTATCCCTCTCCCTTCCTCTCTGTAAAAAATCAATAAAATATATTTTTTTAAAAAGTCAAGAGATAGAGGGAGTGTCTAACATGACTCCTAAATGTCAGACATTTAGGCTCTAAACTTTATATGTATGATTGTATTACTTTCAAGTCAAAATGATAACATCGAAGTTCCTTACCCCAGTTTTCAGGATGAGGAGATGCAGGCTATGAGCGGATAAGTAACTGGGCTAAGGGCATACCAAAGTTACTGGGTCTATGGTTCAAACTCACAGCAGGCTGTGTTTAAAGCTCACAATCTTTGTTGTACTTCATTATCAACTTGTATATGGTGACTTTTCCCAATATTTGATATAAAACTGATGAATATTTTAAGATGATTTTAAAGATAGTACAACTTGGTTATATTACCTTCAGAATAGTTTAATCCTTGGCTAACTCAAAATAAATGATTTGTAAATGCCATAGTCACCAGTGTTTGAAACAAGCATATACTTTGTTCTTTTGGGTTCTGAAAGAGGTTAGTGCTCGAGTCTTTGCATCAAGCTCATTCTGATTAGTATTGACAGAAAAGGCACTCTCCCATACGGATATTCAGGACTGAAATTTAGTATCTGTAATATGTACATTTTTTCAAAGGGTGTTGACCTACTCTCAGGATAATATAAAATAAAAACAGATATAGATACAATGAGATGATTGTATTGAAATGAGAGTAAAAGGAATTTAAGGAGAATTCATGATCATGGCAAAAGACATGTACAATATTAGAAAAGAAAGAAATTAGCAGTTGGGATTGAACGTTGGAAAGTGGACTAAAACAAATGTCAGTGTCTATTTGCTCTATTCACTTTATATAAACCTCCCATTGTTACAAGGATTTGCTGTAAATTATTATGTGGATAATGTGAACAATATACCAGCTATTATAAATAATGGACTCAGTTTGTTTAGAAGAATAATCAAGAAATTTTTGTGTATAATATCTAATCATCAGCCAGCTTACTTTCTGTTCTCTGGGTTTTATAGTAAGCTATTGACTTATTCTAGTTGTGTATATGAGTAATAGAAAAACAAAGTGTATATATATATATATATATATATATATATATATATATATATTTCTTTAATCCTATTCCAAAGGAATGGATATGAAATTAAAAAACAACAACACAGTATTACAGGGGAGCTCATTATGCTGAATGTCCATAGTGCATAGGTCTCCTCACCCAGAAAATATGACCATGTTTCTAGTCCTAGCTGATCACAGTAGATTTGAACAAAAATGAATGTGCCTGGATTCAAGACAGCCATTTCTAGTGTGGCCAACGACTATCATGTGGTCTTACAAAAGAACCTGTCATTAACAGCAACTCTGTATTAGATAACAAATACTGAACTTGATGACCTTAAATATGAATAAATGTGGATAACTAGCAGTCAATGGGCAGGAGTCAAAACTGAGAAACATAGAGATGGTGGTCTGTAAAAATTATGAATAAATTAAAGTCATGAGGCTGTTAGGAGGAAATAAAAGAGGCTAATCCCCTTAGCCTTCAATTAGAAGAGCCACTTTAATTTTTTATTCACCATGATAGCTAAGCACAGTGAGGGATTTTTCCCTTGAGGAGGCAATTGGACTGGGTTATCTTGAGCTATATTCCAAATATGCCATGCGGTGGTGAGACTTTTTCTGATTTTCCACATTTTTCTCTATTGTGCCAGTCCCATTAATCAATTGAATTCACATCTGTATTTCTTACAAACTAAAAGATGATAATTGGCCCAACATCATATATACTCATAGTCTTGGTTGATAATGAATGGGGCAGAAATGTATAGTGGCTGCAAGTTCAGGTTTTGGGTTCAGCTACATGGATTCAAATCCCACTGAGGGACTTAACTAGATTACTGACCTTGGGCAAATCAGTTAAGGTGTCTAAACTTTATCTTTATGACCATTAAAATGGAGTTAATGACAGTACCAATCCCGTAGTAGTGTTGTGATACATAAAATAGTTAATTAATAAAGCATAGTTACAATTGTTCAAGTGCTCAGGAAATGATAAGTTGTTATTATAAATCAGAAACTTCGTCACCGTTTTCTCACCTTATATGTCAAGTAGAGAAAATTAGGGACATTTTCTTCCCCTAAAATCAGTTCATACTTGAACCTTATCAGATGCTTCTGGAACCACTTCCAGGCATTGTGTTTATAACAATACATTTGAATTTTAGAAAAAATATATGCATATATATCTATATATGTATATACATATATGTATATACTGCATTTAGACCACTAAGTGGATGTTTCTTGAAATTATAAATGTTGTAAGTTATTCATCACCATGAAGATATATACATGCATATGTGTATCTATATATAATTACCATGTATATGCACATACATATTTATGCAAAAATATTCCAAATTTTGTATATTGATTCAAGTAATAAGCATAGTGGAATGTATTTTCTGCAACGGAATTCATTGTTTTCCTCCTCCAAGCCATGCATTGTGATGTTTTGGTATATATAGGAATCTGGCTATGTGTCTTAAGGCAGCGGTTTCCTGGGTCTCATACCTGGAGTACAGATTTTAGTAGTTCTGAGAAATTACTCAGGAGTTACAGCCTTGAGACATACACAGGTTATTCTGATGAAATCTGAATAGACAGATATGTGGCCAGATCACCAGGATTTGAACAATATTCCAGGTAATTCTAATATGCAAACAAGGTAGAGGATTGCTGCTGTCGAACAGCAACTCCAAACATAAACAGGCATGCAAGTTATCTGTTGCTCTTGTTCAGTGGTTGTGGCGTGGGGCCTGAGGTTGTGCAGGTCAGCAACCTCCCAGGGATGTCAATGCTGCTAGTCGAGAAATGCTGCTCTCATTCTGCCCCCACCTCCCCTTCCTGCCCATGGTTACCATGGGTGGGCAAAATGTTCAAGAACCTAGCAAGTATGGGATTTACAGCCCAGTTCACCTTGATGAAACTCCACGAGCTCTCACCCTTAAAGAATGGTCCTGGGAAGTTCAGAGCCAGGTCAAAACTGAGACTCTTGTTTGTCAGTTTGAATCTATTGTTTTTATCCCCTCTTTTAAAAAATATTTTTATTGATTTCAGAGGGGAGAGATAGAAACATCAGTGATGAGTGAGAATCATTGACTGGCTGCCTCCTGCATGCCCCCTACTAGGATCGAGCCAGCAACCCAGGAATGTGCCCTTGACCAGAATTGAACCTGGGACCCTTAGTCCACAGGCCTACGCTCTATGCACTGAGCCAAACCAGCTAGGGCTGTTTTAATCTATTGTTGCTTCCCACTTACCCACTCTGGAAATACATTAGTTGAATGTTTTAGAAAACAAGGCATTTAGGTAAGAATGGCCAGCATATTTAATTATATACATTAAGAGTGATCATTGCTTTTCCAAACCCACTTCCCAATGTGTGAAACGTTTGGCTTTAGCAACACCAAGGATAACTCCACACCAAAGTTTAAAGCTTATCAGAAACTGCTGACTTTTCAGACACCATTTCAGTTCTCTTCATCCTAGAAATGCAGTCCTGCGGTTTCATTGTTTGTCAGTGTAACTCTCTTCTTCTCTCTCAAAACTAAATGACAGGACATTACTGATTTCAGTTCTCTAATTTAACTTTTTCTCGCTTTTGTTTCCAACTGCCACATGTTATTGTTATTGATAAAACCTACAAAATACTAAGGAAAATACCACATTTCATTAATACAGACAAAATTGTGGATGATTCATATGGTCATTTTTAATATTACAAATCTGCCTCTACTCTTGCTGGGTAATCAGACTCAAAGAGAACTATTTAAAGGTAATGTCACTCACATTCTTCTGAGGATAACATTTGACCCTTTTATTTCAGAAGTAAAATCTAGGTGTTACTCTACTTGGCAGAAACTGTCTCTTTTGAGCAATACTTTATTGTTAATTGTCACTAAAATTAAGTAGTAGATGTAATTTACTCACAGAAGTTTTCTTTTACCATTAGGTACAAAATATCACCCCCCTCATTTCTTTCTCCCTGTTGTTCATCTAACATTTAATACTTATTGCCTGACAATAGGTTCTCCAATGAGACCATAAGCTCTGTGAAGAGAAAAAAAATTTTATTAAGGGCTGATGCCTCGGTACTTAGACCATTGTCTATCATATAGGTAGTACCTATATGTTTAGGAAGGAAGGAAGGGAAGGAAGGAAGGAAGGAAGGAAGGAAGGAAGGAAGGAAGGAAGGAAGGAAGAAGGAAGGGAGATGGACAGGAAAGGGAAAGAAAGGAAAGGAAAGGAAAGGAAAGGAAAGGAAAGGAAAGGAAAGGAAAGGAAAGGAAAGGAAAGGAAAGGAAAGGAAAGGAAAGGAAAGGAAAGGAAAGGGGAAAGGAAAGGGGAGAGGAGAGGAGAGGAGAGGAGAGGAGAGGAGAGGAGAGGAGAGGAGAGGAGAGGAGAGGAGAGGAGAGAGAGGAATCAAAGAATCATCCAATCATGACCCCCAATGGGTCAAGTTAGAAATTCAGCAATCATCTTTGCCTTACCACTTCTCACACCCTAAACATCCCGGCAATTTTCGGGCCTTTCAGTTTTGCCTTCCAAATCTCACTCACAGGAATTTTCATCCTTGCCTCCCCACAGTTCACACCACCTTCATCTGTCACTTGCTAGTGGTCTCTTTATTATCCTCCTCCTTTGCACAAAATAGTGACCCCTACTGTCAGAAGACTGACCCGTCTTAGCATAAACTTGCTTATATTGTTCTATGGTAAAGGCTTCCTTTTCAGTGTCCCCTCTTGGTTAGAATCTAATCCAAAAGTTCCTGTGGTATCCATTTGTATGCAACGTCTGGACGCTGCATCTCCCCTTGCCTTGCCTACCCTCTAGCAGTCTATTTCCCAGTCATCTTTTGGTTTCCTGTCCCTGAAATTCATGATTTCTGCCTGTCATATCAAGTTGACATTTTCCTTGCAAGATTTCTTGACTGGCAAAACTCAAGTTGTCACTTCATCAGAATAGGTTTTGGCCCCAACCAGTCTAGTTGAAATGCTCCCCCTATCAGTTTCCATAGTACATTTTATGACCCTTTAACTCCAGTCACAGAACTCATTACACCACTTAAAAATGCTAAAATCCAAACTCTTTGATGCAGACTTTATAACTATTTCATTCACAACTGTGCTCCCAGGGACAGGCACTAATGTATACAAATCCTTTGTTTACAAAAAAAAAAAAAAAAAAAAGAGGCAAGTAATGCAGTTCTCTGAATTCAGAAACAATCTTTATTCATAAGCTTTCCCTTCCACCTTGGCAGTTAAATTTCTGCCATTCTGAATAAAACTTTGCTTCTCCAAGTCACCTTCATGAAATGTCAAAAATCACAAAAAATATAGCAATAATTATATAAATTCAAAAAATCACCATGCCTGTAGACACTGAAATTCATTTAATATATTTCATATATTATATCCACCTATTGCACTATGTGGCTATCTCATCCTTTAATGAACAGTAACATTTGTTCACATACGTTGGTAAAGGTCACCTGATTTTAATCAGCTCCTTTCTATGTAATAACTAGGTGACATTTCAGATTCATTTGTGATCAATGAACATGCATATTTTAACTCAAAGTCCACTCTTGTGGCTTCTTATTTAATAAATTGATGATATATAGTACTATACGGGACTCTGCTAGTTCTTATTCTTAGGCTTTTTGTTCTTTAGAGAAAATAACTGGTAGAACAAGCAACAGAAATTGGCTGTACTTGAGAATCAGCTGACACAAAGCACTTCCTAAATAGATACTCTTTGACCTCTCGTGTTTAAGGAGTGATTGCACTGTTTTATTTAATTGTATAATAATTAAATTGTATTTTATTCATCAGCCTTTATATGGGGTAAGGAGAAATCAATAGAGAGTCAGCAACAGCATGTCTCTCGCAGACGTAGAAGCATCTTCCTTAGAACCATCCTCCTCAGAGGGAAACTGCAGCCCTCGCTGACACAGGAGGGTCACCTGGGTCTCGGTGCCTGCATTTTCCTGAAAGCCTTCACAAAGCACAAATGACATTTTAAATAGCTTGTCAGGAAGCAGAGTGATTTTTAATGCAGATCCACCAAATATAATGTTTTTTATCAGTGTCCCTGAAGGCAAACATCTGAAAGGCAGAGACAAACAAAATACCAAGATAAATGCTGTGACTGGTGTCTAAGGATGAACATAATGTTAAGATAATAGAGAAACAGCTCATTAGAAAAAAAAAGAACAAACAGGTTTAATATCCCATAAGTCTGTATCTACTTAGAGGTAAGATTAGACGTCAGGGTTTTTTTTTTTCCTACTGGATGCTATGCAATTTTGTTTTGAAGATATTTTGGAAAAAAGGAGCAGACCAAATTATGCTCTAGTCTGCAGACATGGGGGAGAGTTAAGCAGTAATGAGTGAATTTTTAACACAAAAACTTAGGTAAAGTAATGAAAGTGTCAGATTGATCTGCTTAAATAAATCAAGCTTGTTGTGTAATGATGGTCATGTTATTGTTTTTAAATATTATTTTTATAGGTTTTGAGAGAGAGAGAAAGAGCGATACAGAGAAAAACATCAATGTGAGAGAAAAACATCCTCCTGCAGGTCCCCTAATGGGGATCGAGCTGCGAGCTGAAACCTGGGCAATCAGCCTCACCAGGATTTGAACTGGCGACCTTTTGGTGCATGAGAACACCCCGCCAACTGAGCCACACTGGCCAGGCCTCGTTATATTACGTTTGGTCTTGAGCAACATGTAATTGCCCAAGCTACTAGCCCTTTCACATACCCACTCCCTTCTCTATCTAAGTTCAGTTTTCGCAGATTCTTGGATTATCTCTCTTGTAACTAAGTAGTACACACCTACCGACAGAGTCTCTTTATTGTCTTTTGCGTGTGCCTGTTGTACTGGTTTTCCACTCAAGAATTGGGCGATTATGCCCTAGCCAGTTTGATTCAGTGGAGAGAGCATAGGCCTGCAGACCGAGGGTCCCTAGTTTGATTCTGGGTTGCAGGCTCGATCCCTAGTAGGGGACATGCAGGAGGCAGCTGATCAATGATTCTCTCTCATTGATGTTTATCTCTCTCTCCCTCTCCCTTCCTCTCTGAAATCAATAAAAATATTTTTTAAAAAAGGAATTGGGCAATTTTGGTTTGAATAAAAGAAGTAAAGTGAAAGTTTTGCTTATCAAAGAAATCTGGCTAGGAAAACTTTCTCCCATGGTAAGGAGAACAATGTACTCATAGGTATCATTCTCCTTGAACCATATAAGTCAAATAGTCTTTGACTGCCTTCAGTTGGTTATGAAAAGGTGAGATTATGCAATAAAAATAAAAAAGCAATGCATCCTCAGCATGTTATTGCTTCATGTACAATGTGTCCAGCTTCAAAAATTAAACCTTGTTAAGGTGGGTAAGCATTTCAAAATCTTGAGGGGTTAGATTAGGATTGGGTGGTAAGGAGAGTGACCGTGCTAGTGTTAATAGTCACTGACATGTTTCACACGTTTTGCATTTTAAGAGGAAATTCCAGAATTAACTACATTTTTTTGTCCACATAGAGCCACAAACAATGAAAGTAAAAGATGTCTTCAAAAATTAGCCCTTGAGTTTTGTGTATGAACTACTGACTGGATATAGCTGAATTGCTGAAGTTGGGAACTAATGAAAAGTAGAATTTCCCTCAGTCCTGGAGGTACTTATCTAAATCTGACAAGAGCATAACAACACATGCAAGTAGAGCAAGCTTAGCACCCAGGTTGCTACATGAACTTTAAATAGCAGAAACAGTTTGTTGAGCTTATGCTCTTTTGGCATTAGTTATGGTTTCCACATAAAAATAAAAATATTGGAGAATTTCAGAAATGCTTGTTTCTAGCATTTTCCACTAGGCAAAGTGTCAAATAACATAGCTATTATTGATATATCATGTTCATAAAAGATGTTCACTTGGTGTGCAAGATGCATTTGAAGCATAGTTTCACCCTCAGTAATGATGATTAAAATGAAAATACCAAAAAGAATAATAATGGTATAGCATGATTTACTTAATTGAATAATAGGAGGAATGACTGAGAAGAGGTAAAACAGGGAGGCTTCTGAGGTGCTGAGAATGGCCATCTTGATATCAATGATAATTACAAGGAAATGATACTTGATATCAATGATAATTAAAAGGAAATGATAGATAGATAGATAGATAGATAGATAGATAGATGATAGATAAATAGATGATAGATAGATGATAGAAAAATTATAGGGATAGCAATAGGTATGTACACATACATAGACATACATATAATTATCTTTAAAAGTTTTTAAATGATCTATTACACATGTAGCTAAGAACTTTATTACTAGAGAATTCATGCACTCTGGGAGGGGGGTGTTGCCTCAGCTCAGCCTGTGCCCTCTCACAGTCCGGGAGTCCGACTGCTGGCTTAGGCCTGCTTCCTATGGGGGACATCCATAGCGCTGTCCCTGAGGCAGGAGAGGCTCCTGCCACCACCACTGTGCTCACCAGCCGTGAGCCCAGCTTCTGGCACACTGACCACCAGGGGGCAGTTCCTGCGTTGAGCCTCTGCCCCCTGGTGGTCGGTGCACATCATAGCAGCCAGTCATTCACACCATTCAGTCGATTTGCATATTAGCCTTTTATTATATAGTATATATTTTTTCACATAAGATTGATACTGATTTTTATTGTGAAGGAAACAATATTTATTTCATTATCATAATCATAATGAAGTTTTTTCACCACAGTATGCAAGTTAAGAGCACCATGCAAAATCGTTTGTAGTCTTCTAACTGATTGCACACAGATACATAAGAAATGCAGAAGTGTGTAAGAATTTTCTGTGAGAAGCAGACAAATGTATAAATCTGAAAATCTACTTGTTTTGATACTTTATTAATTTTAAAGGTTATGATTTTGTGTGAGGAGATCATCTGGGGAACAGCTGAAGAAGAAATGAAATAATTGCCCAAAACTTTTTATTATACAAATGTATTTTAGGAAAATGTGATAATGTCATAATTCTAGATGAGGATTCTGTAATAAGGACAATTTACAAATACATGCTTCTCATAAAAAGCAATAAGAGCCAATTTAGAACAAAACCGACGAGCTGCCTCAATAGCAGAGAAGCGATGCTGGGAAAGCTGCCTGCCTTCAGAGCCTCTCCCTGGAACTCCATGACAAAGTCTACATTTCCCAGTATCATTTCCACCCTTCACATTGGGGTACCGAAGACTCTCGTGTTAGAAATGCACGAGCAGTTTCTTACTAATCAATACCATTATCTGTTTTTATTGGGTTGGCTGGGGATTGAGAAATTGGGTCTGAATACCCAGCACTTGTAAAAAGAGAAAAGGAAAGATCTGTTGCATGAGATAATAAAGGGACAGAAGACCTCACAAGCAACTACAGTGTGTCCCCAATTCGCAGTCACTGAGGGAGAACAAACAGATGCAATAAGGAAAAGGCCTAAACTAGGCTGAGGGTGCTTTGGGAATAGCTCTAGGACCAATTGGCATGTTAGAATAAATGCCCTTGTCCCATGCAGATATCCATCTTTATGGCACCAAGTAAGCGGACTCTGAAAGCTGTGTATTGAGGTCAGATTAGTGTAAGCAGTTTCTGACTATATGTGTGGCTTGCATGTAAGATGCTTACTGAAATGGAGCATTCAGAAAGCAATTCAGAAAATTCTAAACGTCTAGATAGACAAACAGATAGATGTGTTTGTATGTATATCTGTTTTAATTCATTCATACATATGCACTGAAATGCGTACATATAATTACCACAGGACTTCTGTAATGTAGTATGTGGAAAAGAGAGATGTAGCATTTTCTTATTTATGTTATTACTTAAGCCTATCTAGACATCGTGAGTTAAATTTTGTAGCCAACATAAATGCACATTTCCTTGTGTTATTGCTAATGGTTATGTTTGAGAAAATATGATTGGGTGTGTGAGGGTGTGCATATCAGTGTGTGTGTGTGTGTGTGTGTGTGTGTGTGTGTGTGTGTGATACCATTAGGAAAAAAGAGGGAACATTTTATCCCCAGGCTTTCATTCTCTAGTGTTGAGCTAAATTCAGCAACAGGAAAGTAAGGGGGAAAACTGGCAAAACACGCTCTGTTTTGCAGAGAATTGTGAAAGAGAAACCCTCTTCAAAGAAATGAATGTGGTGGCAACAGAATAAGTCAGGGATCTCTTTGCTTCTTTGTGTGTAAGAGGTATAACATATATACTTTTACATTTCCTCATTGGTTGTTTTGAGAATTAAATGAGAAGTTTCAGAAAACACCCATCATGGTGCCTGATGAATAGCAATTTCTCAAAGATAAAATGAACTATTTTTTTTCTTTGCCTTTCCCAACCTCAGTGGGGTCACCACAAAGGCATCCGGCACTGAAAAGCTCACCTGAAATGTAACAGCTCAAATAAAGGGATTTACAGTTAATCAGTTTGAACTTTCAAGGTGACTCCATCACTTCCCATTTGTGAAACTTTAGGCAATCTGCTTTTTAAGGACCCGGTTCCCTTCTCTGCTATACTACAGGTATATTAATGATCTCAGAGGTTGTCATAGAATGATAGGCATAGCAGGCACATTGCTTGTGGAATGTTGCTATGATATTAGCTGGATGCCCAGGTCCCCATGTTTTGCTGGCATTCCCTACTCTTTCAACCTCTCTAGGTGTCAGAGATAGCAGGATGCTGTCCCTGAACCCCACTACAACCTTGCCCTCCAGGATATCTAATAATTTCAAGCTAGGACAGCCTCTGTTTACCCAGAGGATGGAAAATTAAATTTTATGGAGGACCTAGGACAACTCAAATGCCTAGGCCTGGATAATAAAATAGTCTTATTTTTATCAAGTACCACCTTTATGAGGGCTCAGGGCCCACTGACTTGATCCCTGCAGCTGATTGTGAAAGCTCCCCAGGTGCTCACTCATGGATTCCTGTGTTTCCCTCTCCGACCTCCTGCCATCTGCCAGGCAAGGCTCCTCACGCTGACATCTCTTGGGGGTTGGCAACTCCTATGAGCAACACTGTCCCCTGTCCTGGTCTGCATTGCTCACACTCTGCTGCTACAGAGAAAGAACTCTGTCCTCCCCTTTATTGTTTTTTTACTTACAGCTTGAGCTTGGCTGTTTCACTGGGGCACATAGCACATGCAGACCAGGTGGCAAGGTTTTTTTGGGTTTTTGTTTGTTTGGTTGTTTGTTTTTTCATAAAGAAATAATGGTAGGGTGTAAGATACAGAAGAGGTAAATCAAGTGTGAGGCAATGAATCAACACTCAAGCCTACAGCCCGGTACCTGAATATTTCCTTTCTGTTAACCCCACTTGTCATCGCCCAGGGCCAGCTTTCTTCTCCCAACTGATTACATTCAAATAGATCTTCTGGCATAGACCAGCACACACCTCCAGTGAGGTGTCAGAGACATAGCTACAGAATCCATCTGAGGCTTTGAATGTGAACCCCTCATTTTAAGCTCTAGATTCTTATGCGGGTATTTGTTGTGAGAATGTGCCATTATTTCATTTAAAATTTTTCTTCTTCTCTTCTACCCACTAAGCTATTCTTACTAGAAGCATTAGAAGAAAATAATCCTACATAAATTCAATCTGTATTAGTCATTATTAAATGGCATGATGTGTAAATTGAACTGAACCAAATCAAGTTCTTAATCATTGTCTCTGCAGTAAAAGTGTGCAGTGGAGTCTGCTGGTTCATTCAGTAGTCCTGGGGCTTTGCTTCTGGGAAACAATGCTATAACAATCATACCGACAGGGATCTCCCCAAGAATATGCCTATTGAAATCTGGCAGCTTAAACAAATTTGAATACATATAAAGAAATAATTTAAAGAAGCAGTAACTTGAAAACACCAAGCTCTAATTTCTAATAATAAAAGGCCAATTAGCTTCTTATTCTAAGTAGTGCACATTCAGGAAACGCGAGATGACATCCAGCACAAAGTGAAATCCTACTTCAAAAGTTTCTCACAAATCCACTTGTAATCATAAATGCTCAGCAGCAAGAAGGAATAAATGAATAGATGTTATTGAAAACATATACATTTAGCACTTACAGCTTCATAAATCACTACATTTGGAATCTAGTGTCAACCAAGTTCCCCATTACATTTTTTATGTTCCTGGTTAGAATTCTGAATCATTTTCTCCTAGAAACATTAAGTTCAAATTTGGGAAGTTATAAGACCTTTAGTTCACCTTAGACTTTGCATGCATCCAAATTGGTAAGAATATTACTCAAAAACAAACAAAAGGCTTATCTGTAGGACCCTACTTTATGAATCAGATAAGCTAAAATATATTTATTAAACCTGCCACTTTCCCCAGCATGCGTGTTTGAAACCTGAGTGTCTTCCTAAACTATGATAATTTCCCCACACACTCCCTCCCTGTGCCATGGTTCTCATTTTACCTCCTAATTCCTTAACTGTGCAACTCTGTCTGCATATTTGCTGTTTTACACTGGGGATCGAACCCAGGCATGTGCCCTGACCAGGAATCGAACTGTGACCTCCTGGTTCATGGGTGAATATTCAACCACTGAGCCATGCAGACTAGGCTTAGCCTCCTCTCTGATAGTCTGGTCTTCAGTCTCTTCTCTTCCATTTAGTCCCCTCAGATGTGATCTATATAAAATTCAAATTAACCTTAACACTTTCCAGAGTAAAGCTTGATAGCTGTTATCTACAAAAAATTATTTCCAGTCTTTTTAACATGAACTATGAGGACACATACCCAGCTTCTTCCATTCCCCTTATCTCTCTCCATTCTTTGCATTACTCTTTAGTCACGGTGAGTAACTTGCAGTCTCATGAATATACATGTGCTCTCACATGAATGTGCACACACACTCATCCATCCCTAAAGGTATGTTTGGCCCTCTGTGCTGTTAGTCAGTGCTGTTCACAGTGCTTGAAATGTACCTGCACTTCCCCGTGTGTGTGTGTGTGTGTGTGTGTGTGTGTGTGTGTGGCAGCGATGGGATCTCCCTTCCCCTTCTTATCCTCCTGCTCCTCCAAACCTTTCCAGATGATTCTTATTCCCTCTTCAAAACTTACATCACTTTCACCATGAAACTCTCCCTGATCTCTAGCCATCAGCCTAGTTTTATTACATTTTCTATATTGCTTACTAATTTCCTCTTGACAGATTTGTGTTAACTGAAAGATTATAAACTCTATGCAGGCCCAGACTATGTCTAAATCTTTTTGTTCTTTACTGTGTCTGTCACATATTAATACTACTTGAGTACTAATGTTTAATACATACACATATAAGTAAGAGATTATGTTTTTTACAGACATGATCTGTTTAGCCAGGCTATATATAGACAGAGTAATGACTTCTGAGACCTTTCCCATCCTTTGTTGGTAATTACACATTTTGGCCCTTTGTGAGTACAGTATCAACTTATGATTCATTGATTTAAATAGTGGAATGTAACTATAAGCTACAATAGTCACACACAAAAAGCATATAGTTGCAAGTGTGGCAAGTACTATGAAAGAAATGTGAATGGTGTTAGGAGTGTCTAGAAAGGAAGGGCCTGGCTTGTTTTAGAGAGACAAAGAAGCTTTGGAAGAATTGATGTTTGCACAGAGAGCTGAGGATGTATAGTTGACTGCATGGAGGGGAAAAGAAGACTGTGCCAAGCTAATGTTAAAATTCATGCAATGGCGAGTGGGAAACTGGTATGCTCCAAGGATTGAGAGACACCAGAGAGGTCAAAGCAGAGGTGGAGGTGCACAACCAAAATAAGAGAAGGCTCTGATGATTTTAGAGGAGGTTGGAAATGAGGCAAAAATGAGGGAGGACAACTCTTACGTTACTTAGGAAATAAAGCAGGATCTCCCCACATCATGGTGATGGAGAGAAATGGGTGGACTTAAGAAATATTTGAAGTCCTAAGCGGTTTGGCTCAGTGGATAGAGCATTGGCCTGCAGACTGAAAGGTCCCAGGTTCGATTCCGGTCAAGGGCATTTACCTTGGTTGCGGGCACATCCCCAGTAGGGGCTGTGCAGGAGGCAGCTGATCGATGTTTCTCTCTCATTGATGTTTCTAACTCTCTATCCCTTTCCCTTCTCTGTAAAAAATCAAAAATATTAAAAAAAGAAATATTTGAAGAGAAACCTCAACCTTTTTTATGAGAGATTGGAGTGTAATGGTAATAGAAAGGAGAGATGAGGAAAATTAACTGATTTCAGAGTTGCTGGTATTTTTGTTTTTTTTTTTTACTAAGAAACAAACAGATGGATCAAGATGGGCCAGCTTTTGTGCAAGATCAGCAGAGAGGAGAGATCTAAGAAGTCTGCTTTGGACTAATGACTAGGTGTTTTTTAGCTTCAGAGTTCTATCCTGTGATTACTTGGGCATTGCGGATGGGAACAGAATGTGGAGAGAGAGAGGAGGAGGAACTCAATGCCAAACCATGGGAAAGTATACATTTGTAGATATGTGCAAACAAGAGAGAGGACAGGGTTCATTCTCAATGTGTTTTTATGTATATGGTTTCATTACATTGTAAACTTTGTGAGGAAGGTGGGAAAAAACACATTCTTTTTTTTTTTTAATGTAGTCACACAGCACCAAGACAATGCAGAAGCCAAAGTGGGATTCTTGAAAAACAAACAAAAATAGTTGGCATGAATTAAAATGATTATTTGTCATCCAATAGATCACTATAAAATTTACTTGAAAAGTGAAAATTATATATCTATGCATAGTGTCATATTAAAAAAAAAAACAACATTCATTCTGGGGTAGGGGCAGGGATATTTTTAGTAATGCTTTGCTTTTCAAATGAATCATCTCATAACGTATAGACCAGTGGTCATTACCCAGGACAGATCATGATGACTCAATATGAGGATTAATTACAAAAGTAATCATATCTGTTATCTAATCATTCAAATCTTAATTATAAATTTGCTGGCCCAATTAGTCCAGAACACAAGGCCAATGTTAGTGATGGGTGAATACTCAGCATCTGTGCCTAAGGGAGAGGTATCTGCTGCCAAGAGGTGAAGCGATGGAAAGTGTCAACTCGCCAGCTGTGAAGGGAGCAGGCTGAGAAAGCACATGGAGCCGGAGGAATTTAGCACATGGGTCTGGGGGTGGGGGGGGTCAATGAGTATGCATGTGTGCTCTAGTGTCATTGTTATTTCCTCTGTGGAGGGTCACTGCAGGCCATGACTTGGCTCACTACTGGGTGCTACCATTAAAAACAGACAAAAAGGGAAGATAGGTCTGTTCCTTGTCTTTTACAAGTGGATAATGCCAAAAAAAGAAATGAGCTACCAACCAATTTTAACAAAATAAATATGTTTTTATAAATTTATTGGAATCATTTGTAGCATCTAACATTTACTTGATTCATGTTATCTCTGATAACATACAATGATACGGATGAAAGATCTACTTATTATTAGTATAAATAATAAAATAGAATCCTTGATTGCTACTATTGATTTTGACTTTGGTATCATATAATATATAGTATCTCAACATCTGTTACATTTATATGCTATTATTGATTTTGACCATGTTATATGGGAAGGACTTTATTAATACTGCTATTGATTTTCAATATATTTATTAATAATATTTATCAATCTTTCGTGTTGGCATAAAATCTTTATTGAACTATAATCAACTGTTAGTGAAATGTAAGCATTGTATAAAATACGACAGAACTGATTAGGACTTTTAAGTACATCAACTTTTGACCCAGCTGTGGAATCACTTTCACTGTTTGCTGGCCTTGTCATAGGTTCGTGCTTTTATTAATTCACATTGGGAAAGTGCAAATGAAGGAATGTTTACATTTATTGAAGTCGGAAAATTTTAATTTACATGAAATGTATATACATCTTGCTTCCAAGTGCAATAAAAACGATTTCAACTTTTCACATTGATTTCACAGAAGAAAATTACATTTCAACAAAATTAAAAGAGTTAGGGGAGCTTTTTTAGCACTGCATCTCCACTGTTCCCTTGTTATTGAATCACAATAAGAAGCCCTGTTAGTTCTCTGCTACTGAGCAAATCACTTTCCACATTTACGGTTTATGCTTTAATGGGGATAGCTTCGCATTAGCAGAATTACTCCTACCCAGCATTGCCTCCCGATGCTGCGCAGAACAGCACCCAGCCTACTTTACAAAATCCGTGCCTCCCCTGTGGCCTCTAAGGGAAGTATATAAATAAATGCTTGCCGATATTGCTTCTGAGGGCGTTTTAATTGAGGGTAATCAAACAGCCCAAGCCTCTGAATGAAGGTATGGTGGCCACAAAGCCCTGTGACTGCTAATAGGCAGGAGGTATTTACAGAACTGTTGTGAGATTTTGCTGCAGGTCGGTGACAATTTGTCCGATTTAGCTGCAATGATCAGTACTGTTTTCCCTACTTGTATTTCTGATGTTGACTTGGAGGAAGGGTCTGGGATGATATAAAGTCAGTGCCTTCAACACTAACCACCCTGCCCATTTGAGCGTTAGGGCATCTGCACATCACCCCTTAAAAGAAAGGAAAATGACCAGAAAATATCAGAACCGTTAATGACACAGGGCTGAATGTTTCTAGGCCCCACTTCTCCCCATCTCAGCTGTATTTCACCTACAGAATACCTCTCTCACTTTTTATTGCGGTGACAACCCAAATAGCACGTGTATGCTTTAGCTGAGCAACTTACCAATTCAAGTGGTTTGCCTCCGTTGTAAGACGTGAACTCGAGGTGATAAAGCATGGTGCTGCTTCCGTAAAATGGAATAAGAAATCACTTTGGCAGAGCTTACGTTCTGCTCTGGGTTGCTAACTGTGGTTTTGTTTTCCTCCTTTTTTTCCCCTCTCTCTCTTTCAAGGTCACTGTTCTTTATTTTATGTGGAGTATATATTACGTGACAGCACAGGAAAAAAAATGTAGGCAGCCCAGATTCATGCATTTGAGGTCAAAATGGACTTCAAAGTGAAGGGACTGGGCCCTCTTGAGATATTCCGCTAACATTCCTAAGTTTAAAAGGAATCTTGATTAAATGGCCACTGTTGTGAATGCCAAGAGCTATGAGGGGCATGAAAGGAAAACTTGCAGTTGCTTAGTAAACAAAGGGAGGCTCTTTATTTTCTTTTGACTGGCATGCGGCACAGAGGCGGGGTTTAGGAGGGTTTGCTGTGGCAGCCTCTTCCGCCTGAGGGATTTATAAGTGAGATATTTTCCTTTCTGAGTTGAAAGTGTTGGTCTCTGGGACTTGAGATGACAAGTGCCTTTCCCCACCTTCATCACCTGCCAGCAACTAAAGCACCATCTGCCCAGGTGCCAGGCGGCTGCATTGCTCCCAGGTGGCTGATGTGCATTTGTGTGAGTGTTTGCATAAGAATGATCCCTCGCCAAACCACGTGCACTTATTGGCAACACCAATAATTTATAAAAAGAACACTTAAGAAAAAAAGGAAATCTTGAATTAGCAAATGAAAACTAAAGATCATATCCTAATAATTAATTGTAATGAGTTCCTTGTTTTTAGTATGAAATTCTCGATCTTAATAGCCATTTTGTTTTGTTTGTTTGTTTGCTTGCTTGTTTTTATTTTTTTAATTTAAATTCTTTTTTGTTTAAAGTATTGCATAAGTCTCCTTTTGCCCCTCTCCCTGGCTGTTCCCACCCCCCAGCACATGCCCTCACCCCCCTTCTGTCTGTGTCCCTGGGTTATGCTTCTATGCATGCATACAAGTCCTTTGGTTGGTATCTCCCCCTCAGCCAGTCACATTCCCCTCCTCCTTACCCTCCCCTGCCTTCCCACTGAAGTTTGGCCAGTCTGTTCAATGCTTCTCTCTCTCTGGATCTATTTTTGTTCATCAGTTCATGTTGTTCATTATATTCCATAAATGAGTGGGATCGTATGACATTTATCTTTCTCCGACTGGTTTATTTTGCTTAGTGTAATGCTCTCCAGGTCCATCCATGCTGTTGCAAATGGTAAGAGTTCCTTCTTGTTTACAGCAGCATAGTATTCCATTTGTGTAGATGTACCACAGTTTTTTAGTCCACTCATCTGCTGATGGGCCCTTAGAGGCTGTTTCCAAATCTTAGCTTTTGTAAGTTGTGCTGCTATGAACATAGGAGTGCATAAATCCTTTCTGATTGGTGTTTCTGATTTCTTGGGATTACTGGGTCAAATGGGAGTTCCATTTCTAATTTTTTAAGGAAACTCCATACTATTTTCCACAGTGGCTGCACCAGTCTGCATTCCCACCAGCAGTGCATGAGAGTTCCTTTTTCTCCACATCTTTGACAGCACTTGTCATTTGTTGATGATAACCATTCTGACAGGGGTGAGATGGTACCTCATTGTTATTTTAATTTTCATATATCAGATGATAAGTGACTTTGAGCATGTTTTCATATGTCTCTTGGACTTCTGTATGTCCTCTTTCGAAACGTGTCTATTTAGGTCTTTTGCCCATTTTTTGATTGGATTGTCTTCCTTTTGTTAAGCTGTAGGAAGAGTTACCTGTAAATTTTGGAGAGTAAACCCTTATCAGATATAACATTGGCAAATATGTTCTCCCATGCAGTGGGCTCTTGTTGGTTTGTTGATGGTTCTTTTGCTGTGCAGAAGCTTTTTATTTCGATAGCCATTGTGTTCATAAATTTATATGTTAAATAAATTAAAATATTCTGGAGTGCTTAAACTTGGTCGCTTAATAACATCTTTAAAATTATAGTTAAAATTATTTTCTTCAAGAAATATACTCTACCTCTTTTTCATTAATACTCCCTGTATTATTAAGTAGTTTCTCTAACATACCTTAAATTCTATATCACTCCAGTTTTCAAAGACAAATATTCAAGTTTCTATTAACTGCATTATTAAAAATTAATTTGTTTCTTCAAAGTGTCTCTTGCAGGTATATAAAAAGCTAAGGATTGTGTCCACAGAATGGCTGCTGTATCTCTCACACTACTGTCAAAAGATAGAAATAGATTTTCATTTTCTTTATCTACACACATTCAGCAACATTTGTATTTTTAGAGATGAACTGCAAAACTTTCCTCTATGAAATCAAGTAAAAAAGAAGTAGCTCTGGCCAGTGTGGCCCTCTATGAAATCAAGTAAAAAAGAAGTAGCTCTGGCCAGTGTGGCCCTCTATGAAATCAAGTAAAAAAGAAGTAGCTCTGGCCGGTGTACAGGAGGATGTGGGCAGCCTCCTGTACACCGAAGGGTTGACAGTTAGATTCCTAGTCAGGGCACAGGCCTGGGTTGCTGGCTCAATTCCGGTAGGGGGTGTGCTGGAGGCAGCCGATTTATGTTTCAATCACCCACCCCCCTTCTCTCTCTCTAAAAAAAAAAAAAAAAAAAAAAGAAAGAAGTAAATGGCAATAGTTTGTAACATTAAAATTATTCCTCTTATATATGTATTTTAAACTGACTTTGAGAGAGGAAATGTTACTTTTCCCCAAATTTTATGTTCCATGCATAAGAAAGTAGTACAAAATTAAGATCCCTAATCATGTTAGGTACTTTACTTTGCCAGAGAATTCCTATTCAGGGACTTAAGGAAAGCAGATTCCCATGAGGGGAATTTCTCTCAGGTGTTTTTAGAACCAAACACATGACTCAAGTGTTTTTCCTCAAAGAGTTCTGGGAATTGTGAATGCATTTGATGTGATTAGGATCTCCTAATCATTGCTATAAAGTCCCTCAGCATGATTTGTAGGATCCTTAGTGAAAATCGCAGAACATATACTTCCTTTGGTGAACCTCAGAATATACAAACAATTTCATGCAAATAGAAATCTCTTCAGTGGAATTAATGTAAATGCAACCAGTCCTACCACCCTTCCTTCATGTCATATTTCAGTGATGGATTATCACTAAATCTTCTGCTACAATATAAAATAAAAGACCTTTGTGCATGGTCATATATTTATTTTCATGGAGTTTCTTCACTTGCCTTGAGAGATAGAAGCACCAGCGTTCTCTTGTTTATGCACTTAAATATGCTTGAGAATGATAAATAACGTCATCCCTATTACATGAAAAGAGATACACTGTGAATATCAAAGTAAATATCTCTTTGATTCTGTAGCACACAACTATTTCTTCCAAACATGTTATACAGGTTGCATTCTTTAAAAAATATATATATATATATTTTTTTAAAATATATATATGTGTGTGTATATATATATATATATATATATATATATATATATTTTTTTTTTAGAAAGGAAGGGAGAAGGAGAGAGAGATAGAAACATCAATGATGAGAGAATCATCGATTGGATGCCTCCTGCATGCACCCCACTGGGGATCGAGCCCACAACCCAGGCATGTGCCCTTGACCGGAATCAAACCCTGGAGCTTTCAATCCACAGGTTGATGCTCTATCCACTGAGCCAAACCGGCTAGGACTCAGGTTGCATTCTAAGAGCCTATGTGTTCCCTGCAGGAATCAGGTAATAATTATAATTTTTGATAAAATTAATATCGACGAGGAATATTTTGTTCTTTTTTTACAGATAAACAAATGTAATATTTTATTGGTAAGAAATAGGAGGGTGAAAGAAGATTTGTAAGTAAACATCTTGAGATAGTAAACCGAGCCTTGATAAAAATCACAAAGCAACCAAAAAATGTTCCTTAAATACTGACTGTTTAGCAAGCATTGTGGCTAATAAAACTAAGCTTTAAGGAAAAATCTTGAGTTGGCTTCATTTTCCACATGGAGAAAATAGAGAGTGTGGGCTACTGTTTGGGGAGTAACATTCACAGAAGGATGACAAGCATGGCACCTCACACCTTGACTTTATCTTGTTCTGCATATGTGAAAGCAGTTCTAGGGCTCTAAGTGAGGAGAATACATAATGTTTAAGACATTTAGAGATCTTTCCTAGTTAGTTCTCTCCTTTTGGGGTTATGATCTGCTGTGTTCATTTTTGTGCATTTACATACATCAAAAGCAGTCACTCTTTCTTTTTTGGGGGCATGAGATGCACAATTACTGGGAGTGGAAATGTTAGGCCTGAAGAAAATATTTTGCTATAGCTTTCAAGGAATGAATGAAACAGGAGCTCCAGGCAAGGAGTATTTATGGCTCTGAAATTCTATTCTGCCTTGAACTTCAGCTCAGTGAAAAAGTGAATGCTGTAATTTCTCTTAGTGACAATTAAAGAACATCTATTTTTGGATATGAAAAGCTATTTTTAGTTTCTAAGACAGAGGCTTAATTTTGTCAATCAGTTTCACCATTTCCTTTCAATTTAGGAGTGCATCAAGAACAAGAATGATTTTTATCAGCTTTAACATGTGAAACGTTTTAGGTATATTATCTTATTTAGCGTCCCCTACAATCTTAAGAGTAGGCATTACTGCCCATTTTATAAATAAACTGAGTTAAGACATAGAGACTTGTCTTAAGTCAAACCCTTATTGATTCACATAACTGGAAGGTTGACTCAGGTCTCTCTAATTCTAAACGTGTTTTTTAAGAACCAAGTTATTTTTACCCCCTTTGCAAGTTAGTCATCCTTCATACATTAGATCAGAACATAAAAATGAGCCATTAATAACTCCTGCTATTCTAGTCATCATCACAGTGTCATCCTCGTGTGCTCATTTCCTTAGCTGGAGGGATTTTTTTTTTTAAATTTAACTGTATTCCCGATCCTCTCCGTTTAATGACCTTGCAGAATTTCTTTTGGCTTCCTGCTTTGTAACAGTTCACTTGATCTTCAGTCAGTTATGTTTTGCTTAACTGATTCCGTTTTCCCTGTTGGTTTGAGTGAGATTCTCCCTGAGGATCAGCTATTGTACCTACAGTAGCCCTTTGGTCCCATTGCAGGGTTAGGAATGGACCCCAGTGTCTAGAATACCATATAATAAATACTACATGAGGGTAAATTTCTTTTGTTTGTTTCGTTAAGTTTCAGTAGACAAAAACACTTACCTCCCTTGCTTTCTAATCGAACTACCACAATATTGTTCCCTTTCCTTTACAACCAAAACTATTTAAAGAGTAGTTTGTACTATAACCTCTGGTGCTTTCTATATAATTTACTTTTCAACTTGAATAGATTCACTTGTATCCATCTTACTCAAACAGTGATACACTCGATAGTTCCAGAAAGAAATTCTCATTACCAAATATTATGGCACTATTTTGTTTAGTCCTCACCTTGATTCACCGCTCTCTTCTTGAATGTCTCATTTTGCTTGCTTGTTATTAGCCAATTCTGTTCTTTCCACAGTTGTGCCTAATGTTTTATTCATGTCCTTGGACTCAAGTACGTCTGCTCTCCTTCTAAAATGTAGTTGTCCCCATGGAGCAGTCTCTATGTGTTAAGCTCCTATCTCTGCTACCTGTACCAGTGACTCCCACATTTGCTTCACCATTCAGTCATTTTCTTTGAGCACTGGGTACTTACCTCCATAGCCTTCCAGGATTCCCCATACCAAACAACTCTAACTCTGCCTTCGTGAAATATAAATAAGACATTACTGCAAACTTCTTTTCCTCTGCAATTGATTATAATTTCCAGGCCCAGCCATTTGATCCTGCGGTCTCTTTTCTCTGGTCCAACTCAGCCAGCCAGAAACATAATTTTCATGAATACTTTTCATCAGTATTACCTTCTCCTTTTTAAGCCAACTGCTATTGCCTTTGTCAATATCTTCAGTCTAGACAAGAGCCTAGACTATTAACTTCCTAACCAATTTTCCTAATTTTTGGAATAACCCTGCTCCTTCAGATTCTCTTATTTTCCTGCAGTGCATACTTTCTACAAACAATAAATTAAGCACATCCCTACCTGCATAAGTATCTCCAACACCTTTAATGCCAGAAGATTAAATATTCGTTCTTCCAGGTGAGCATTTGTGGAGATTGAACTACCTGCCAGACTATGCACTGAAGCTGCCCTTCGTAGAAGAAGTGACAGGGACCTCAATCCATAACCTAGCAAACAGATGCAAAATTATAGCCAGACACGTGTCAGGAGCATATATTGAAATGACCTGAGGAGTCTGGCAAGTCAGGCAAGGACATTTTTAAGTAGAAAACTGAAGAGTAGTAAAAGCTAGGTCAGAAAAAAACAATCCAAAGGAAACAAATTGAACAAAATTCCTTAAAGAGGAAGAGGCTCAGAAAATTTCAAAAAAAATGAGAGGCTAGTATATTTGAACACAAAGAACAAATAGATTATCACCAATTAATCAGGGCTATAAAAGGCATAGGGCTGATCTTTATTCTTAAATCAAAGGAAATCAATTAAGTGGTTTAAAGGTAGGGGGGGAACGTGATATGATTAGAAAACAGTTTGAAAGAGACTAAGGTGGACACAGGGAGACAGGATGGAAAGCACGCACAGAAAGAGGTGACGATAGCTTGGGATATGAAGATTGTAAGGATTACGGAGAGAGGTGGCAGGACTTAAGGCATATTATAGGAGATTTTTAACTTGTGCTTTAAAATTTTAAGGTTCTTGTTAATGGATTGGATGGGAGAAGAGAGGAATCACATAGAGGAAGATCTCAAGGATGACTCCTAGATGCCTAATACATGAACGTAGATACCATTCACTGATCAGGGAGCAGGAAAGAGGATGGGTATTGAAGGGAGAATCAGGACCAGGTGGTGAAGCCTAGTTTTGTGTACATTAGGTTTAATGTGCCTATACAACATAAAACATAATGAGGCCAAATAATATACGGCAATAATTGAATATTTGAGATAAAACTGAAAATTTTACATTGTAAGTATATATAAATAAAACCAATATTAAAATATAAATTTTGGAAACATTGACACACAATAATAATTAGAATTAAAGGCATGAATTTAATTATATAGGGAGAGAATATAGATTTCAAAGGGGAAAAAAGCCAAAGGTGAATCTTCAAGAATTTTATCATGTAATGTCTGTGTAGAAGATGATAAGTCTGGGAAGACTGCAAGTGGAGGAGGGGGAAGAAGGCTAAGAAGGGAAAAAGGAAAGTGTCATGTGATAAATGTGAGAAGAAAAATTTCAGAGTGAAGGGAGTGATCAAGTATCTTTAGGGCTATGAGTACAAAACTAAAGTCTGCCACTGAGCTGTATGGATAACCTTTTGTAAGTAATAGACATCTGAAGTCAAACTAGAGTAAGTTAAGAATGTTAGTGAGATTAAGAAGTGGGTAGAGAATCAGATAGTACCTAATTCTTCTTGATAATTTTACATTTGGAGAAGAGAGGATGGTGTATTACCTATCACAGGGTCTGTTTGTTTAATTAAATGACTTGAATGGTTTATATACCTGGAGGAAAGATTTAGTTAAGAAATGTGAGACATATAAAAGGTAGAAAGTGTAATTCAAGTTGCCCAAAATACTGTGCAGATTAATGTTTAATAAAAAACGTGAACTTGAGTTGACAGAACAACCAGATCTAAAGCAGTAAGTTATTATAGATTATGTGGTTAACTGCACTGTATGCACTGAAGGCATTGCATTCAAAATTTAATATTTCCACCAAATACTGAACACTTTGTTAAAAGATTGTCTCCTACATAGAAAAATAGATGATTTATTTACCATAAAAGAAAAAATTTTAAAGGACCATTATAGATTTAGGTGAATTTATATATTTAAGGAAGAATAAGGTAATTTCAATGTGCAGATCTAATTTTCTCTACTAAGTAGTTGACAAGGTTATCTACTGAAAGTATAACTGAAAATTAGAAGGATGGAAGAAATTGAGCTACAGTAAGATAACTTACAGAGAAAAAGTAGCAAGGTTAGGCTGTTTGATAACTGATCATCTAGATTACATTTTATACTTCTTATGATGCCATCCATGTTCACAGTAGAAGTTATGAGAAAGATGAAATCTCTGATAATTTCCAAGTGTCTTGATAAATAAGTGAAATGAGTAAGATCCACTCTGCTTTATTTAGTCCATCCTCCACTGTCCTTCTGCCTGGACTCCTTCTTCTGAGGCAGGCTGCTCACACAACAAGCACAGTTTTCCTAACTGTAACTTGAACTCCCCTGTCTGTTTGCACATGTTAGTCGCTTCTTCTGCTTAATATTAACTATCCACTCTGTTTGGTGAACTAGCGCTACTCAATCTTTAAAATGCACATCACATAATTTCCCCACTCTTGTTACCTCCAAAATATCTAAAGTCTAGGACTTTGTAGGTGCTCATTCAATAGATGGAAGGAGAAATGTGTTCAGTCTCTTAACTTAGGTGTGCATTTGTTTTTAATTTGTTCCTGTGCCCTTATTTCTGCACTACTGTTGATTTTAATCCAGTGGGAATACTAATATGATCAAATTCAGAAACTTAAAAAAAAACACATTCTAGCACACAGGGGCTATGTGCCATAAACTATAAGTTAAAAAAAACAAACAACTTTTAATTGACTAACAGTTTCTTAAAAGTAGTCCATTGAATTTTAGAAGAATTATAATTTGAATTTTACATTTGTATTAATGTAATTAACTTCTGAAACATTTAAGTTAAATATTTTAAGTTCAAGGTAATTGTAAAATATCATAGGGTATATTTAATTTTAATTAAATACTTTTAATACAAATTCCAAACAGTTTTGTTTTATATTTATAGTATCATATCTTTCTTATTGGAGAAATGCAATTAACCTGCTTCAAAGAATAGCCTATAATATGTCATAAACCCAAATTTACTAACAATACAAATAATCACATTCAAATTAGTTTTGCTTTCTTACATTCATTATCTTTGGAAGAAATTACTATGAGGAATAGCTGTTTAAGCACATAGAGGTGAATTCTAGTTTATATTGATAAATGCATAAATCTGACATGCTCCATTCATCATCAGTTTCCTCATTGTCACCATTGACTGACTGCCTGTTATGTTCTGGGTACTTCTCTATGTCTGCAACATTACAAAATGAAGGGTAGCCGAAACCGGTTTGGCTCAGTGGATAGAGTGTCAGCCTGCAGACTGAAGGGTCCCAGTTTCAATTCCAGTCAAGGGCATGTACCTGGGTTGTGGTCACATCCCCAGTAGGGGGCGTGCAGGAGGCAGCTGATCGATGTTTCTCTCTCATTGATGTTTCTAACTATCTCTCTCCTTTCCTCTCTGTAAAAAATCAATAAAATATATTTTTTTTAAAATGAAGGATAAAAATCACATGGTCATACCACTAGATGCAGAAAAAGCATATGATAAAATCCAGTATCCATTTATAATTAAACGTTTTAGCAAAGTGGAAATAGAGGGATCACACCTCAACATAATAAAGACCATATATGAAAAACCCACAGCTAACATCATACTCAATGGGCAAAAGCTAAAAGTGTTTCTCCTAAGATCAGAAACAAGACAGGGATGTCCTATTTTACTTACCACTTTTAGTCAACATAGTACTGGAGGTACTAGCCATAGCAATCAGACAAGAAGAAGAGATAAAAGTCATCCAAGTTGAAATGGAGAAATTAAAATTATCATATAAGATCATTTGGAACACTAGGAAGTTAGGTATTATCACCCACATATTCCAGATTATGAACTATACTTTGAATGCATGTACTTGAATTTGAGCTTCGCCTGTCGGAGCCCTGATCTCAAAATCTTAAGCACTGTGCAAGACTATTTTTTTCATAGTTAAACTATTAGATTTTCAAATGTAAATAATGTTAGTGCATTTGTTACTATTAATGTATAATCGATTCAGTAAGTCAAATTTTAAAGTATTTATGTATAAAATATAAGTGGAAAGTGCCTTTAGTCCCAAACTCAATGCTGTGAAGACTTTCTTTTCTATTTTCTAGTTTTCTTTTGGTGTAAAAGACCCACAAAACAACATGCCCTCAGCATTGTGAATTAAAACAGTTCATAATAACCACAGAGTTTTCAAGATTTGGGAGCAAATAGCATCCGCATGAACTCTTAGTAAAGAGTAGGAATTGGTACAAACTTTTATAATGGTAAGCTAATGATGTCTGTTGAATGTTAACGTCATATACCCAGCAATTTTAGCTTTCAATAATTTAACTAATAGATATAATAAGAAAAAGGTACAAAGATGTATGATGAGATTTTTTTGGTATTGCAGTACTGTTGGTAACAGAAAAAAAAGGGTGCTTTTAGACACCAAGAATATATAGAAATTATAAACAAATTTCCTTCAAAATATTACTGTTTATAGATATAGATATTTATAATCCTGAGGATAAATAATGCCCTCTCTGAGAATAATGTGTTACAATAATCCAAGGAAGAGTTTAATTAACATGGTGACTAAGTCAGTGACAGGTCAGGATACCCTCAGTATTTGAGTTGAGTCCTCTCTCTGATGGATAGTGTCTCATTTGGATGAGTGGAAAGAAGGTCATTATCTGAAGGAGTTGCACTTTGAGCTCTGATTTTGAAATCTGAATAGAAGTTTGTCCGAAAACGAGAAAGATGCCAAAATTCTGCGAGGCAGAGAGGCATGATTTAGTATACCTACGGAGATAAGAGAAAGCCTTGGCTGTTCAGGATTATATTTTGGCATCCCTCTAGCGTGCTGTGGAACCAAACCAAAGCAGAAAGCTGCCGCTGGAAAAGTGTACAGGAGTCTAATCATTCCCTTTCTTTTATTATCAGCAGTGACACCAACATTTCCTATTGCCTTTTTTTTTCATAATTTGGAGATAGTAAAATGCTATTTTATCATTGGTATTAAGAGTTGACATGGTTATATTATGAATGCTAGATACCTTTTCATCAGTCAAAATGATCTCTCTATCCTATGTAAAAACTTATACATATTTGATAAAGCTAATAAAGGAAATAAGGAAATTCTAGTTAATGTTTTTATTGAAAGAACATATAAAGCAAGCCCTTTATAGTTTGTATGTCTGTAAGTGCTTGGCTGTGTGGTAGGAGGGTGGCTCTAATCCCTTTCTCAGTCTCACAGAGCAAGGTTGCCCTAGGATAGCAGTCACAATGGCTGCAATCCAGCCATGCGTGTGATTAATTTCTAAATGCCGAAATAAATCTTTATATAGCTTTAATCACTTTCAAAGGGATGTATAGATCCAACAGAAAAGTAACTCCAAGTCAAAGTCTGTGCTTGCATATGGATTTCCTTTCAGTGGTTGGATTTGCAAAGAATTCATGCAGTTTTCTAAATTGACACTATACCTGCTTGCTGTGATACATAATTTAAGCATGGAATTCATACTCTCCTTCCCTGGGAGGCAAGATTTTCAGTCATCAAATACTACCGGGTGATCCCCATACCCAAAATAGAGGAAGTTTCTTGATTGATTTCCCCATTTTATTCTTATTCCACTCCTAAGATAAAAACAGCCCAGCCGGCCTGGCTCAGTGGTTGAGCATTGATCTATGAACCAGGAGGTCAAGGTTCAATTCCTGGTCAGGGCACCTACTCAATGTCGCAGTCTCAATCCCCAGTAGGGGGCATGCAGGAGGCAGCCAATTAATGATTCTCTCTCACTGATGTTTCTATCTATCTGTCCTTCTTCCATCTTCTCTGAAATCAATAAAAATATTTTTTAAAAAGATAAAAACAATTAACAACAATAACAACAACAAAGGCAAAACAAAGCCATTTATGTTTGAAACCGAAAGATCCTAGAAGCATTATACACATTTTTTATTGTTGACACTATTACGCATATCCCCATTTCACGCCTCTCCTTGCACACTTCTGCCCAGTTCATCCAACCCTCTTGCCCCTGGCCTTCACCACACTGTTGTATGTGTCCCTGGGTTATGTCTATATGTTCTTTGGCTACTCTCTTTACATTCTTTTATCCAACCCCCTCCCACATACCTCCTCTGACCTCTGTCAGTCTGTTTCATGTACCAATGCCTCAGGTTCTATTTTTGTTCATCAATTGACTTTGTTCATTAGATTCTTCATATTAGTGAGATCATATGGTATTTGTCTTTCTCTGAATGGCTTACCTTACTTAACATATACTCTCCGGGTCCATCCAAGCTATTGCACAGGTTAAGAGATCCTTCTTTCTTATAAGCTGAATAGTACTCCATTGTGTAAATGTACTGCAGCTTTTTTATCCGCTAATCTACCAACAGGCACTTGGGCTGTTTCCAGATCGTGGCTATTGTAAATAATGCTGCTATGAACATAGGAGTGAATATATTCTTTCTGAATAGTGTTTCAGAATTCTTAGGATATATTCCTGGAAGTGGGATCACTGGGTCAAATGGCAGTTCCATCTTAATTTCTTGATGAAGCTACATATTGCTTTCACAGTGGCTGCACCAGTCTGCACTCCCGCAAGCAGTGTTCTAGGGTTCCATTTTCTCCCCATCCTCACCAGTACTTGTTGGTTATTGATTTATTGATGGTAACCATTCTGCCAGGTGTGAGGTAATACCTCATTGTAGTTTTAATTTGCATCTCTCTGATGATTAGTGACATTAAGCATGTTTTCATATGTCTATTGCCCTTCTGTATGCCCTCTTTGGAGAAATGTCTACTCAGGTACTTGCCCACATTTTTTTTTCAACTGCATTGTTTGTCTTCCTGATGTTGAGTTGTACAAGTTCTTTATACATTTAGGAAATTAACCCCTTATTAGATATATCATTGATGAATATGTTTCCCCATATAGTGGGTTCTCTTTTCATTTTGCTGATGTTTTCTTTTGCTTTGCATAAGTGTTTTAATGTTTGATGTAGTGCCATTTATTTATTTTTCCTTGTCCTAGGATATGTATCAGCAAATATTTTGCTCTGAGATATGTCTGCGATTTTTTTTAATCCTCACCTGAGGATACTTTTTCATTGAGAGAGGAAAAGACAGAGAGAAATATCAATGTGAAAGAAACACATCGATTGGTTGCCTCCTATACAAGTCCTTACCAGGGCCAGGGCCAAAGGAGGTAGTTCCCTTGACCAGAATCCAACCCAGGATTTTTGGGTCTGCGGACCAACATTCTATCTACTGAACCCGGCTAGAGCTGTCTGTGATTTTACTGCATATGTTTCCTTCTAGGATTTTTATTTTTCTATGACTTATTTAAGTGTTTTACCCATTTTCAGTTTGTTCTCATGTCTGATACAATTTGGGGATTTGTTGATTCTGCCATACTATGACCATTTGATTTACATAAACACTTGGGATTAAAGGATAATTCTTCAGAGTCTGAAATATGCTTACTTTTGATGATGCAGTAATAAACTAGAAAGTCAGATACCCTGTTTTACAGCATTTATACTCAGTGAAGGAAGAAATAAGTAAGCATGTATCATGTCAGAATCTTATAAATGCCAAGGAATAAAAATTAAAGATAGAATATGGGGATAGATTTTTAGGAGGAAGGAACAAAGACATCTAGAAACTCTGTTATAACTGGTGCTTTCTGGTTGAGTGAAAGGAAGAAAGGTCCGTGCCCCTGGTATTATCACATTGTTGCTTTTTTTTTTAAAACTAGTTCAGGAGCTGAACCAGTTGCCTGCAAAGCCACTGAAAGGGTGGGGGAAATGAGCCTCTGGGGCTACCCAGATTTGTCTCTCCTCATCCTGATTAGACTTCAGTCTCCCACTGGCATTTTCACTTCCCATTGCAATTTGACCTACATAGAGCCCATTCTACAAACTCCTTTTTCAGGAGCGTTTCATTCAACCTATAAATCTTTAGCTGTTTTTTTTTTGTTTGTTTGTTTTGTTTTTTAAAGTTAACACCATATTCTCTTTAACTTAGTTATAAAAGTATACTTTTTCTTCTGATATTTAGGAAAACCCAAACTCAGAAATTAGGCAAAGAAATATATATCTATTTCATTTATTTCTCAGATTTCCAAATGTTTTTAAGTCAACTTTTCTTTTGTCTTGATTTTCTATGTGCCTCCAGCATTTGACAAAATAACCTAATACAAGGTGGGAAGAAAGTAGGTTTACAGCAGTTTGTATGGAAAATAATGCAATAATCGAGAAATAATAAAAGGCTAATATGCAAATTGTTTGTTCGACTGGGAGTTCAACCCGGGGGTGGAGCTGGCTGGCCAACCATGGAAGGGAGGCCCCAGCCAGCAGCCACTAGAAGCCCTACCCATGCATGAATTTCATGCACTGGGCCTCTAGCTGAGAAATAATAATACAAAGATAAACTCTGTGTTTTGTGTACTCACAGCTGTAAAGCTATTTTTTTCCTACCTTGTAGACATAGGAGAAGCTACTGCATTTTTGCTTGTATTGTAAAGAAAAAATTGATTCAAATTCCATTAATCTGACAATGGGTAAATAGTGTACTTGTTTTGCAAAAGAAACATTTGGCTGTACAGATTTTTAAATTAATGCTATCATGTGATACGTAGCAATATTGACACCTGTTAAACCTGTTATGAACAAAGAGTTTATTTACCCTTAAAAGAAGAAATGTGTTTTTGTTATATAATTTACAAAGCCAAATTTTTGTCATTTATCTTGAAAAGTCTGATTGAAAAAGTAGTAGTTTTGTTGTAAATTATAAAAATTATAAATTATTTAATATTCATTTCAATTAACTATTATTTAGTTGAAATTTTCAATTTAACTCTGGGTAATTAGATATATACCATTTATAACAATAACATTTATGAGAGAAGGGAAGGCAATAAATAAAGTAAATGAAGGCATTAAAGCATTGAGCTGGTCCCAGTGTCCTATATTTGTAAAGAGCTAAGTTGATTTTATAATGAATACAATATATAATATTTTACTAAAGCTTTCGGCTTTGCAAAGTAAGTTGACAACAGATGTATATGTGTCATAAAACGTATTTGTTATATTTTTTATTGATCAGAGTGTAGGGATGCTACTTAATTATAAATCCACAATAATATAGCCCTTTAATGGGTGCATTTGACTCTATCGTTACTTGTCCTCAAGACAAATTATATAGACTAATTCCTCTGGTTCACTTAATAGAGCAGGTAGAACACCATTTATATTCATTATAGTCTGGCTTAATCATCCCATTTCTTACCAAGAGCTATGTCAGAACAGATTTTACAATTCATGGTTTACATCTGATTTCTCAATAAATTCTAAACAGGTAGTTTTGATAGAAAAAAAGACAAAATCTGCTTTCAGTTTTGACAAGCTTTTAGAAATGTCATAGATCTTGAACTAATTAAATAAAAATAATTTTATATGTCAGCATGTGCACAGGCTATTAGGTACACAGTAATACTTCTTGATTGCACATGTCTCTTACTAACAGTAATTTACTATAAAATCAAGTGGAATTTGAATCAATTTTTTATATACAAGGTTCAAGGCGCTGTCTCAGGTGCTGAAGGACATAGACAATGGAGATATACACGTGTTAAGTGTCTGCATGAAGTAACTGCAGGATTTAGTTTCACTATGAACCCATTTTATTAGTAGGTTTGAATTTGTGATGAAAGCTATTTTTAACTTCAAGTTTTTGTTAAACAAAATAAATGCAACATAACTTCTTGATCTAATTTTCTTAAATCTTTGGTGAAAATTAAATGCACTATATTTTGAAAGTATTTTATGAGTTACAACTCATGGCACTAGCATATCCTAATGGATTTACAGTACACTAGCACTGCTGCAAATTTAACACCAACAAAAAATGATTCCTGGTCAAATATATTGGGGAAATACAGCATACTATGTTCATTCTACTTGGAATGTAATGTTGCATATTAAGTTATACAGGCTCAACAATTTTGTTTAAATTAGTATTCTCCAGATTTATTTAACTGTAGTCTTTTGTCATATGGTACTGATTAGTTCTGAAAAATGTACAATGAAAAATACTGAGAAAATTATAGCTTATGTAAAGGTTAGTTGTGCCTTTTTATTATAGTCTAGTAGAAGTAGCAATATAATTATATGAATAGCTACAGTATACAGTGGATTTTCAGTATAATAAAAGCAGTAAAAATGATATTATGCTATCTCATAGAAAGGAAGTGTTAACCAATGTTGCGTTCATCAATTAATTCTTCAAAGGATTTGGCATAACTATTGTAGAGGGTTACTTGGAGTTCCTACAGTCCATTCCAACAGTGTGTGTGTGTGTGTGTGTGTGTGTGTGTGTGTGTGTGTGTGTGTGTTAAATTACATATATAAACTATATCCTATATAATAAAGATGTAATATGCAAATGGTCGTTACGCCATTAAGTGTAATGACCAACTGCACAACAACCAGATCACGGATCAGCAAGACGGTGGGGCAACGAGCTACAAGTGGGAGGCGAAGAGCTACATGAGGGCACGGGGCAGCAAGCTTTGAGGGGCAGGGGGGCGGAGGGAGCTGCAGGAGGGCAGGGCAGCAGGCAGAGAGCTACAGGAGGGTGGCAGCAAGCTACTGGCTACAAGCAGGCAGCGGAGAGCTACAGGGGGCAGGACAGCAAGCTATGGAGAGGGTGTTGGGGAGGGGAGTGAGGGGAGCTACAGGAGGGCGGGGCAGTCGGCAGAGAGCTACTGGAGGGCAGCAGCAAGCTGCTGGTGCATGGATTCGTGCACAGGGCTACTAGTATACATATAATATATAATATTTATGTTTGTATGTGTGTAAATATACATCACCAAACTATACTAAATAAAAATTTAAAAACTAAAATGTAAATAATATATTTCAGAGTCTAGATTAGATTTGTGTCTGTGTGTGTGTCTGTGTTGAAATTTACATGTTGATATGACATCTAGGAGAACATGCACATCAGGCATGAATGCCAGTGGGTCTGATTATTGAATCTTGGATACTCTCTGCATTGAACTTGAAGGAAGATGGGTTATGGGTCATCCTCAGAGTCATAGAATTAGGAGAACAGTAAGTTCATTGCAGTGCCACAGAATCAAGTGGGCCACATCTTTCTGTTATTTTGCTTTGTAAAACTTGCATCAAGGCATGTTTAAAATTACTACACTTAAACACAGTTATTCTTATGTTAGGAATATCAAGGATGGGAAGCAAAAAAAAAAAAAAAAGTACATTTAGGAAACTATAAGATAACATCAGGTTCTATACAGTTGTCTACCCAAAATACAGCCCTTCCTTTCTTGTTAAGAAAATGATAATAGCATCAGGAAACCACATTTATTTATGAAACGAGGGGATTCAAGACAGTCAAGGCACCAGGCGAAGAACATGGAGGACAAATATGACAGGAGTCTAGGCCCTTGTTAATGATGTGAAGATGCTGCATTAAATATTAAATTAAACCATTTTATCTCTGGATTCCTTGTTTTGAGAGATCACTTATTTTAAACATATTGTGTTGGGGTTTTATTTTGTTTGCTGCCCAAATTATTCTGATAAAATATTAGAGAAAAGAACATCCTTTTCTTTCCCAAGTGCTATAAAATAACTTCATATAGCATTTCTTTGTTTTATCTGCATTTAAAAACATTGGGGACACCTAAATCCAAGATAACACTAAACTTAAAAAAATATCTAACCCCAAAAATAGGAAGTAAGTGGCAGGCATTATGGAACAGGAAGCTCAGGTTAGTACCTTTCTGACTCCCACTCGTGTCTTCTTTATACGGCAATAGGTTCTGAAGTTTTTGTTCCTGGTGGCTCTTCCTGGACTGATCTCACATGGTCTCGTTTCAGTGAGATAGATACACGAGTGATATATAACAAACACTTCCAAGTTCTTGACTAGAGAGATAAATATAATGTAAGTGTAAACAGAAGAGACATAAGTATAATTCTGTAGTGAAGCACAGGTGGCCTGAAGTCAGTTTTCTAAGGATTGAGCACTGGTTCTAGCCATTACCAGCTCTGTGGCTTTGGGAAAGTTATTTAAGTGTTTGTGTCCCAGGTTCCTCATATGTAAAAAATATGCGTAAATAGCATCTATACACAGAAATATTATAAGGAAGAAGTACTTATAAAAGTGCCTGGCAGGTAGTGAGCACTATTGTATATGCAACTTAAAAGCAGTGTAGGGTGCTGCTCTTTGCTTTGCTCATTCAGAAAATCTAAGTGTATTATAAAGAATATATTTTAAAATCAATATGTATTGTGCTCATAGTATCAGAGGAAGTGATTTTCCTCATAATCATAGAGCAGTCACTGATACTACATTGGAGTAACATCTTATACATAACAACACTTAATAGCCATGTAGTGCATTTATTCTAAATAGCTAGAAGCACTTAACAGACATTATCCAATTAATCATTGCAGAGCCCTGTGTGTCCCTGTATGGTAGGTCAGAGTTATTATCTCAGTGTTAGAGATAATGACAGGAACTTACAGAACCAGTGAGCCACTTGCTAAACCTGGAGCACTGGTTCAGTGCAGAGCTAGGAATAGAAACAAAGTCCTGATTCCCTGTCAAGGTTGCTGTTAGGTGGATCAGGTTTGTTCTTGAGCTAGATATGCTTAAATTGTATTTCTTTTCCTAAATAATATGCAAGCATGTCTAATTTTAACTCTTAAAAATGGCAAAAATAAGTGTTGTATGCCTCTGACAGCACCTACATTTAAGCACATAGCTACCAACCTTATGATTTGAAATGCTCATGAATTCTGACAACTTATAGTGCTGCTTAATTAAAAATTTAATTAACTATAAATACTGATGATGAATAAAATAATATAAATGTTAATTTTATGGTTCAACCTAATTGAAAGCTAGAAAAAAAAATCTTACTATTAAGGTTATCATTATCACAAGATGGATCTGCTGCCAGTGGGTGGAAAGTACAACGCTCAATTAGATATATTCCTTCAATGTACAAAATTCAGTCCGGAGGTGGACTGGAAAGAGTGAGGATTTGGTTCAAATTATAGGATTGGAAAAAAAAATTTTTTTGAATCCACATTTTACTTACCACCTCTCACTTCTCTAACTTAGAACACACGAAACTATTCTAGGGACAACATAGCCATTTATTTAATTGAGGTCAATTAAATAAATGTTGACAATTAAATTAATTGCTGCGAGGCTTAAAATTGTCAGAGAAGTAAAATCACCTAATAGAATCCAGCCATGAGATTTTCAGCAAATGTCAGTTGCAATGGAATGTGGAAAGCCAGGTGAATCATTCAGCATATTCAGTTCCTCGAAACTGATATCCCTAGAAAATCAGAACAACTTCAAGTTTTTAACTATATTGTGTGTGTTTTTCTCTCTTGGATATTAATGTCCTCAGTGAAATTCCTTACGATGAAACAAGGCTGGCTATTATCATTCCCCAACAATGCTCTTTACTATTTTTTATGACACTCAGGTTTCTACTCTTATACATCTGTTATTCAACTATGCATTTTACCCATTCAGAATTTAATATATGCTAGCTTTGGGGAGAAGATACTCATAATTTAGTAATACAGTGATTGTAATGATTAAATAAAAGAGTGGGTTATTCCAAGTAAGCACATTTTTAATAAGCAGAAAATTTATATAATAAAATACTCCTGGGAATTTGGAAGCATTGGAGATGGGCTGATGGAAAATATATGTTAATAAGAAGAGACATGTATATTTTCAGTACCCATGGCTCTAACATACACTTTCTAAACTTATGACAGAATTTACTTTCTTAAAACTTAAGTTTACTCATGTATAAAATAAAAATAACTCAGATAAATATGTGACAGAATAAAATGAGATGTTATATATAAAACAATTAAAATTGTGTTTAGTAATAATGTGCATTCAATAAATCACATATTTCACCTCCTTTCTCCTACACCGCATAATGCAGGCATGGAATGGGAATGCTAGATGTGAATTATTTTCCTTCCAGGTGGTATTATTTCAGAATCAAACTTTACCGTGAGGCTTATCAAGGTCACTGTGTTAAAAAAATTCTGTTTGCATTCATGAAGTCAGAGGTCTAAATGGGCTGTATCGCAATTTGAGTGAAAAAGCACGAGGCAAATCTAATGCATGCTGTCATCATTATGGATAAGACTCTTCATTTTCAGACTCTTAGGAGGTTTGTCAACTGTAAGGAAGAACTTGGGCTCAGTAAGTAGGTGAGTGTGATTGATTTTCACTATGCAAGAGAGCAGAACAGTAATGAGTCCACCCTATAAAGTGTAAATTATGTATCTATAATTCTATATAAATGTGAGAAAAGGTAAAATGAAAATGAGGAAGCATGAAGGGATGTGTATGTCTGCATTCAGGCAGAAAGAGACACACAAACAAAAATGGAGAAAAAGAGCAGAGAAGTAGAGTGCGATCAAGAGCCAGAGACACAAAAGAACGACAGAGAGACAGACATAAAAAGGGAAAGACAAGCATACCAGGAGGAAAGGGAAACAGACAAAGTCTAAAAAGGTGAATTAGCCTGCCCAGCCAGTGTGGCTCAGGAGTTGAGCATCAACCTATGAACCAGCAGGTCACGGTTCTATTCTCAGTCAGGGCACATGCCCAGGTTGCGGCTCCATCCCCAAAGTAGGGAGTGCAGGAGGCAGCTAACTGGTGAATCTCTCTCATCATTGATGTTTCTCTCTATACCTTTCCCTTCCTCTCTGAAACCAATAGGTATATATGTTTATTTTAAAAAGATGAACTAAACAAGAGACAGAGAATTGGATATGCAGATAGGCAGAGAGGCAGATAGAAAGAAAAAAGGAAAAATGCGTCTGAAGCAGTAGTCCTTTCCTTTGGTCTGACATAAGAAAAGGTCCCCATTCTTCCCTTGTAGAGTGTAGTTGTTGTCAATGGGAGATGGCCCAGGAAGATGTGTGCCTTACAGCAAGGGCTGCTGTCTCTTCTTGGTATTTATTTTTTGCGACGAATGCCCCAGGCACACATTATTTCCCTTGATTATTGTTTGAAGGAATATATTAGACCCTTTATGTTTATACATGACATATATCAGACATTGTACCACGTAAATCAAAACAGTAGTTGAATCATGTGCAACACAAATAACATGTGTCTATAGCTGCAAGCTGCAAGCTGAGTCCCGATGGCAGGAGCTGAAAAATAAAAAACACACAAACAAAAGCCACATTTTGTTTTTGCTTTTACTTTTTTTAATAGGATATAAAGGAAGCAGGAGAGAAATAAGCATTAAGATTACCATAAATGTGTATCCATCTGCTTTATTTGACTCTGTAATGCATGCTAAGTAAACTGTTTTAAAATCAAATGACTCCTTCCCTCAAGTAGCTTAAGATAGCAAAGTCTGTTAAAGATTTCCGAAGACAGCAAAATATATGAGCAGTCACAATGTATAAATAGAGTATATCACATTTGTCAGAAACTTGAGTGCCCCACTGTAGAATAGAATTCAGAAAAATGGACAATATTAATTGGTTTAGAGGAGTCTGGTAATATAATGGAAGACTGGACATGAAGAGCAGAATCACATAATTTTAATTTGTGATCCATTCAAAATTAATACACACCTATGTATGTGCATATTATCTCCATGCATATAAACATAGGGGACTATCAGATCACAAAGTTCAGAGTCACACATAACCAGAACAAAGATGATATTGGTGCAGAGCCCACAATTAATATTAAATAAATAAATAAATAAATAACCTTCTACCTTCCCCTGCCCACCCTCAGCTTCCCACCCTAGGTGCTTGAGAATTCCCTTGTCCTCGTTCAGGTGCCACGCATGGCAGTTATATGTAATAGGAGGAAAATGATGACCTTTGAAATCAATGGAAACATATCCATTCATTGATGGTGTTGTGAGGAAAGATGAAAGAAATCAACATGATTGAGAAAGTACAGGTTGATGTCACCATTTGGGTCAGATATATATTTATGTGCCACCATAATGGCATTAATGAACCAGACCCAGAGGAGTGATGTACAAAATACATCATAAGAGAGAATAGAGAAACCTATACAAAATGAGGAAATATGGATTTCATTATGATATAATTCTGTTTATAGCACTACAAATGTATAGTGTTAAATGTCCCAAAATAGAATTACAGATTTAAATGATGTCTTTAAAGATATTGCCATTTTTGCCACTTTTTAGTTCCTATGGTTGATTCCAGATCCACAGAAGGGAAATGGGGTATGCCAGAGATACTGAGTCCAAAGAGCTGTATATTTCAAGAATTCGTCATGATAAACAAAAATCAAAGCGTTTAAAGTTATAACTCCCCAGAGTAGGAACAAGCCAAGGACACCAATACCGTTACCATTGTCAAAATCTGTCCAGGCATCAAACTTTTCAATCTGCTTTGGTTTGGCAGCGTAAGGTCATTCTAGTTCTTTCTTTCAGAAAGGCATTGACTCCTGTGAGTAATTTCCTTGATTGGCATTTATATGTTCTTCTGCTTTAAAACCATTCAAGTGACCAGCAGCCCTCAGAATATAAATGGAGATATCCTAGCACACTGTCTCACAAACCAAATCCAAATTCATCTCTATATGTGTTTTCTCCTGCTTTTGATATGAGTCTATCTACATAAATTCAGGTCTCTATTTTCTAATTCATGTGTATATGTCATGCTATTAAAGGAATATGACTACAAAGGGTAAATTATGATTTTTTGAGATACTTTATTATTCTTAGTTGAAAATCACTTATTTTTTTCTAAAATATTAACATATGAAACTTAAAAATTGAGGATCAACAATTCAAATTTCTTCTGACCCTCAAGTTCTATGTATATAAAACCCTAATATGCAAATACACCAAACAGCAAAACAACCAATCATCCGAACAACCAAACAACCGGTTGCTATGATGTGCGCTAACCACCAAGGGGCGCACGCGGAACATGGCAGGCATCGGCAGCAGGTGGTAGAACGTGGGACATGGCGGCATCAGCCACTGCAGGATGGTAGAATAAGTGAACAGGAGTGCTAGACCAAGGTGGGGCAGCAGTCACTGTCATTGGGGCAAACCTCTGAAAGTTCTTTGCTCCTGTGTGCCACAGTCCTGCTGGATGCTTGCACCCACTGCCAGTGCCTGGCACCGGCCCCAATTGCTCAGTGCCAAAAAGCGGGTGTGAGCGGCGGCTGCCAGTCCCGATTGCCCCTGAGGGCTTCTCCACCTCCCCTTGCTCCTGAGGGGCGATCTGGGCAGCAGCCGCCACTCACACCCACTGATGGCGCCAGCCCTGCTTCGCACCTGCTGCTGGTGCTGGCCTCAATTGCTCCACATCATCAGCAGGTGCGAGCAGGGCCAGTGCTGTCAGTGCCTGGGAGCAGCAGCAGCGGGAGTGGGGCTATTGGAGACAGGTGGCCTGGGGCCGTGGCAGGAGGGGCCAGGTGGGAGCATGGCAGATGGGCCGAGTCCCGCCCTTGTGCCCACCACAGTATTGTGGCCCACAGTTCCTTTCAAGGTGCACTAATTCATGCACTGGGCCCGTAGTATGTAAATAATATTACTTACCAATTAAAATGTTTCTTAGATTTTCCCTGGTTGGCATGGTACAGTAGGGTCCTCCCATGCACCCAAAGGTCACCAGTTTGATTCCTGGTCAGGGCCATGGATGTTTCTCTCTCCTTCTCCCTTCCTTTCTCTCTTAAAAAAAATCAGTAAAAATAGAATTTTTAAAAATATTTTTTAGTTTGGAATAGACTTTGGCAGTCATTTTTACTTTTAAAAATTGTAAAATTTATTCTTTCTCTACAGGAAGCAATCCTATCTAATAAAAGGGCAATATGCAAATTGATCACACCTCTGCTACACCCACAAGCCACACCCACCAGCCAATCAGGAGAAAGTATGCAAATTAACCCAACCAAGATGGCTGCATCCACAGAGACAGCAGGAGACTTGGGTTTCCCCAGCAATGGAGGAAGCCAAGCTTTCCACTTGCCCTGGCCTGCCTTGGCCTCTGCTTAAGGCTACAAAGTTTCAATTATAGAAGATAAATAAATCCCAGATATCAGGGCCTCCACTTGGGTCACCAGGGGGCGTGACCAGCCTCCAAACCACCACAGGCCCCTCACCCAGGGAACCCCATGCCCCAAGGGAACCCCCCAACCTGATCCAGGACACCCTTCAGGGCAAACCAGCCAGCCCCCACCCATGCACCAGGCCTCTATCCTATCTAATCCTATCTAATAAAAGAATAACATGCAAATTGACCATCACTCCAACACAAGATGGCTGCTCCCATGTGGTCAAAGATGGCTGCCCCCATGTGGACACAAGGTGGCTGCCACAAGATGGTGGAGCCCAGTCCTCTCAGCCCCACTGGATCCCCCAGTCCCGGCGTGGGCAGCCACTGAGAGTGGGCAGCACGAGCAGCCTGGTGGAATGCTTGCTTCATCACCGCGGCGACGAGGCTAGAGTTCTGCGTCCAGCCGCGGATGGGCCTCTGGCCCGGCCAGGGCTCAGATGGGCCTCTAGGCTGAGGAGAGCCTCTGGGCAGTGGGTGTGGAGTGGCCAGACCCTGCAAAGAGCTACTGGCACATTGATTCATGTGCAGGGCTTCTATTCAATGAATAAAAGTGGTAAAATCCTTTCCCTTCTGAAACTTTATTATGCTAGTAAAGTAATACAGGAAAGAGTTAATAAGAACAACAAGATCAAAAAAGTAGCCCAGCTGGCTTGGCTCAGTGTTTGAGCATCTACCTGTGAACCAGGAGATCACAGTTTGATTCCTGGTCAGGCCACATGCCCAGTTTGCAGGCTCCATCCCCAGTGGGGGGCGTGGAGGAGGCAGCAGATCAATGATTCTCTCTCATCATTGATGTTCCTATCTTTCTCTCTCCCTCTCCCTCCCTCTCTGAAATCAACAATAAATATGTTTTTTAAAAAGAACAAAAAAATAAGGTGATAATTGATGAGAAAAAAACATAAAACACAGTAAGGGCATGATAGATCTCTGATGATGATGAGAGAGAGAGAGAGAGAGAGAGAGAGAGAGAGAGAGAGAGAGAGAGAATGGGCAGAGGAGGGTAGGTAATTGCAATTTTTTAAGTAGGATCATCAAGAATTTATTTATTGAGAAAGAGAAACACACCTGACATATTTGAGGGCCATCTAGAAGGCTGGTGTGGCTGCGGAGGAGAAAATTAAGGGGGATCAACAGAGGATGAATTGAGAGAAAAAACAGGGACTGATCATGTGGGGGCATTGTCAGGAGCTAGTCTGTCTTCCTGAAAGAAATATCAGGTAGGTCATTTTAGTATGATGAGCAAGGGAATTACCTGACCAAACCTTCATTCCAACTGGCCCCTTTGGCTGCTGTGTTGAGAATAGATTATGGCTGGGGAGATGAGAGTGAAAGCAGAGACACTATTATGAGGTGAGACATAAATGTTTACACAGCAAGTCTTCCATTAATTAATCCCCTTTACCCAGGCAAAACACCTGGGAAAGAAACAAATTCAGTGAGAAGTCTGATCTCCTATTAGACATGACAATGACAGACCTCTTGGCAATTAAACTAAATACACAGCGCTAGGAGGAGAGTGTTTACTGTAAAAGTTTTTGGCAGCATTTCTTACTTATACTATGATTACTTATAGTAAACAGACCTGAAATATATGGATTTATGGGACATAACACCCTGGATAACATGACGTAAATATAAACTATAAAGTATGAAATAGAGAAAAATGGTTCTTTCTGTTCAAGTGACATGAGCAAATACTTTATTAGAATTATCATGTATTTCTTGAAAAATGTACATTTTACAAGCTAAAAAATGAACATAGAGAGTCATGCTGGGGATCCTAGAAATTTCTCTTCCTCACCCGTATCTTTTGTTTACTTGTGTCCTTGAAATTATTACTGAGCCTGATGCTGGATCAGTTCCCTAACTCATGGGGATCTGATCTGATAATCCAATCCCAGGTGTTGCTGCAGATGGCAATATTCCAGGAAAGCAGCAGAGGTGATGAAAAATTTCAAAGTATGAATATATTGGATAGCATGGTACTAATGCAATAGGTGTAGAACATAGAATAAAGAGAGGATTCAAGAATGACTTCAAATTTAGGGGTCTGATTTTTTTTTTCCGTATGATTTTTTTTCCAACCTCTGTATGGAGATTGGAAGAGCAGAGTTCAGTTTTGTACATGCCAAGTTTGAAATGCATATTTGTTGTCCAAGTGGTGAATGCTGAGTAGACAATAGATACTTGAGTTTTTGTACCATTAACATAAAAATATACCGGGGAGGAGAGCGGACTGGAATGGAGATATATGCTAGGGAGTTATCATCATATTGAGGATATTTAAGTACTGACACTAGATGATAAATCTAATCAAATATATATAAGTAGAATAAATAAATGGTCAAGATCTGAGTCCTTAGATAAGACATTAAAATGTCAGAATGGAAAGGAGGAACTAACAACAGAGACTGTCAAGGAATAACCTATGAGGTGAGATGAAGAGTGTGTGATGTACTGAAATCCATGTAAGAAGGAGGTATTTGTTTATTTATTTTTAAAATATGTTTTTATTGATTTCAGAGGGGAAGGGAGAAGGAAAGAGAGATAGAAACATCAGTGATGAGAGATGATCATTGATCAGCTGCCTCCTAAATACCCCACACTGGGGATTGAGCCCACAGCCCCGGCATGTGCCCTGACCAGGAATCGAACTGTGACCTCCTGGTTCATAGGTCAATGAAAAACCACTGAGCCATGTCAGCTGGGCAGACTTAGGTATTTAACCATGTCAGATGAGGCTCAGAATGGGGTGCTGTGGTTTTGACAAGAGTAGTTTAGTAGAAAAGGAATCCCTCATTCTGTGATAACATAAATGTTTTTGTTAATTAGACATAATATTTAAGCTACCATGAATGATATTTATATATATACTAGTGCCCCAGTGCACGGATTCATGCACATTGAAAGGAAATTAGTTAGAAGAAATATTTTAATCTCGCTATTTGACCTTTCTCTATAATAGAAGTGTCAACCAAATTCACAATTGACAATGACTTATGGAAACACAGGCGTACAACTGGTGCCATAGAGCTTTATATGTATCGCGAATGCATGAGTCAACTTAGCCTTTTATATATATGTATATATAGATAAACTTGCTTAATTACCAGTAGAACAGCTCTCTTATTTAGCTAAACTTTTTCCAGCCCATTGAAGCACCCCAACTTCTCTTTCAGGTAATTTTCAGCAACACAGCAGTAAATATCAACACGAAGCAGATTATTATCATAGATCATGCAGGGAGAACAAAGTGTAAAATATTTAACTGTAGCAGTGTTTGACTATATTCTGTGCAGTGAGAAAACCTGACATCATTTTCAAGTTTCAGCATTTCTTGTTTCTTTCAAACTTTTTAAACAGGGGGCCAGTTCACTGTCCCTCAGACCGTTGGAGGGCCGGACTATAGTTTTAAAAACAAACAACTATGAACAAATTCCTATGCACCCTGGGGGACCGAGACAAGTTGGCTGCTAAGCAGGACAGACAGCGGCACCCAGTGGGCCAGATAAATGTCCTCGGTGGGCCACATGTGGCCCGCGGGCCGTATTTTGAGGACCCCTGTAATCGAAACTTTCTAAATCTCCATTTTCTGGCTAATTAAAAGAAAATGGGATTCTACTGAGTCACCTATCTACCTATTCCAGGACTTCTGTGAGGATCAAATGAGATGAGGCATAGGAAAATGTTTCACAATCATTTGTTTGAACTGTAAAATGTTTGCACCTGGCTATAAAGCAAGTCAGTTTCCTTAGCTGAAGAAACTCCAAGGAGATTAGTCACTAGGGAGAGAAAGCCAGGTGTTGCTACATGACATCACTACCCAGTGACCACAGTGACTATTTCCAGTCTGGACTCGGCTGTGGGCCACATTTTGCACCAGGATGTCTTGACACAGTTGGCTGTGATTTGATTGGGTGTCTCTCCAGGGTGGTGGCGGTGCCTGTGTCCCACTTGGGGGAAGCCGAGTGTTGGTTTGTTGGTGCCAGGTCAGCAGTGCCATTTATTTTTAAATGGCCAGTGTACATCATAGCTACCGGTCAGACGGACACTTAGCCTTTTATGTATATAAACTAGAGGTCCAGTACATGGATCCGTGCATTGGTGGGGTCCCTCAGCCTGGACTGTGCCATCTTGCAATCTGGGACGCCTTAGGGGATGTACTAGTAGTAGTGTGCAAAGAGGCAGGTGGCTGGCGAGGAGCCTGGGCCAGGCCAGGTGCCACACCACTCCCGCTCATCCTGGCCCCACTGTGCCTGCCTCCACTGGTGCTCAGTAGCACTGCCGTGGAGACGGGAAAGGCTCATGCCACTGCAGCCGCACTCACCAGACATGAGCCTGGCATCTGATGGCCGTCAGTCACCTAAGCGGCACTCCCACTGTGGGAGCACACTGACCACCAGGGGACAGCTCCTGTGTTGAATGTCCGCCCCCTGATCGTCAGTGCATGTCATAGCGACCAGTAGACCAGTCATTCAGTCATTTGGTCATTTAGGCTTTTATATATATATATATAGACTAGAGGTCCAATACATGAAATTTGTGCATGGGTAGGGTCCTTAGGCCTGGCGGGCAATCAGGGCTCATCTATAGGGCAATCGGGGGACCCCTGCTGGCACCTACCTTAACCGACCTGGTGCCAACTGCTTGCCTGTCACACCCCCCACCTTTGCCACCACCACCGGTCACCTCCCTCTGTGGGGCAACCAGCGGGGCTATCAGGGGGCCCCTGCTGGCACCCACTTTGGCTGGCCTGGGGCCTGCAGGCTGGGGTGCAGCTCCTGCATTGAGTGTCTCCCCGCAGGTGGTCAGTACGCGTCATAGCGACTGGTCATTCCGCCGGCAGTTCCTCTATTTGGTCGATTTGCATAATAGGCTTTTATTATATAGGATATATTTCTCTAGTATCTAAGCTTTTAGAAATTTCAATTATAAATTGAATTTCTAACTGCAGTTAATGAATACACTTGAAGTGCTTGGATTTTTTTCTTCAACCTATTTTTTATTATGCTTATAAAACACGTGACCTCTTTTAAATAATTTATTTTTTAGGCTTCCAAAATTGACTCATTTCTTTATAAGGACCTGTAATTCATATAAAATTCCCCACCTGAATTTTCAGAAGAGGTCAAAGAAACTCTATAACATATCATGCTAACAAAGATCTCATTGAAATTCAAGACAGTATTAGAGATAAAAGACACAAATGAGAATATACAGCATGAATATGGCAAAGCTTCTTTCATAAGTCAACTCCACGTGGATCTTCTTCACTTTGCATCTTCTTCCTGAGTAGTGTTATGAAAACCTAAGGATTTGGGCAAGGTCACAGAGCATGCGCATTCCAGCGGTCATATGTTTACAGGGAATCAGAAAAGGGACTTACGGTATACAAAGCCAATTCTCTACAACCCATTTGCCAAGGGTCCTCTAGCCTTAATCATTTTCTGCTCATGGCATTTAATCTTTCTATTCATCTAAGGTCATGGCAATACCCTGGGCACTTACCTTATCTGAAAGAATTATTTACTTGATTTAGCTCTTCCTGCTAAACATCATTCATGTGACTACTCAATATAAAAATAAAAACTGAGAACTAGGCCTGTGTTGCTCGGTGGTTGAGTGTCAACCAAGAGGTCACTGGTTCAATTCCAGGTCAGCACATGCCCAGGTTGCATGCTTGATCCCCAGGATATGGTATGCAGGAGGCAGCGAATCGCTGACTGATGTTTCTATGCCTCTATTCCTCTCCCTTCCTCTCTCTCTAAAATCAATAAAATATAACAAATAACAATAAATAAATAAAAACTGAAAGTTTCTAAAAATATTCAGCCAGAGAGATACCACACTGTCCTTTGGAAAACGCTTCTAACATATCCAATGTAGAACATTAAATATTTGTTTTGTTTGTTTTTCTATAAAAAATAAAAGCCTTCTGTGGAGATATTGCTACCAGATTGGACCCATTTTCAATCTTAACTGCATTGCCAAATGATAGCTACCCCACTAAAATGAAGATTCTTTGAGAATGGCAAAACTTCTGGAACACAAATCAAGGACCAAAGAACAACAGATGGTGATGCTTTTCTAATTTTCTATGACCTGGTACATATTTATTTTCTTAATTTAAATTTTTTATTGTTTAAAGTATTATATAAGTCTCCCTTTTCCCCCATTGACCTCACCTTGGTCATCCCCACTCTCATATTTTGTTGTTATCACATCTATTACTGTTTACTTGTCTAACACATTAGACTATGGCAGCGGTCGGCAAACTCATCAGTCAACAGAGCCAAATATCAACAGTACAACGACTGAAATTTCTTTTGAGAGCCAAATTTTTTAAACTTAAACTTCTTCTAACGCCACTTCTTCAAAATAGACTTGCCCAGGCCGTGATATTTTGTGGAAGAGCCATACTCAAGGGGCCAAAGAGCCGCATGTGGCTCGCAAGCCGCAGTTTGCCGGCCACTGGACTATGGGATCATTAAGTACACACATACACACACACATACAAACACACACACACACTGTCTTTTGACTATGGCCATGTTGTTCATCAATCTGCTTTTTTCAGAAAGGAGTAATAATTTTAATCTTATTAACAAACAATTTAGCTTATTTCACGGTAAAATTGATTCCAGTGCATTCATACCTATCCAATTAGTAGGCTGTAATGAAGTTTATGGAGTTAAGCAAAATAGATAAGCAATTTGTCTATCAGATAAAAACCCAGGTGAGTTTTTGCTATAGTATGTATTCAGTATTTAAATATCTGCAGTGCAGACACGTGCATTAAGATGGAAAATTTTACTTGGCGGGCAATAACATGATTAATACTGTTTGTCAACACTGATTATGTTAGACAAAGGACTGCCAGAGGGGAAATTTATCTGGACTATGTAGGACATACATACAGATGGAAAAGGAGATAACATGATTTTGATGAATATATCTAGAGGAGGAAATGGTGCTATATTGAAAAAGGATTTTCAAGAAAATTACCTCTGTGCTTCATTTTCTGATTAAAATAACAAGGTTTTATTAGCAAAATGTGTATCATCATATATATAGTCTCATTACCTTAGTAAGTTTTATTGTAAAAAAACGGCCATTTTCATCATGTGGTAGTCAGATAATAAATTACCATATTTACTGTTGAAAAGTAGTATTTTCTTTATCTTTTATTACCTTCTTTATGTACCATTGTCAACATATCCCACTGAAAGTTGTAGTCTCTCCACTTTATATATGAGGCCCAAAATACTAGGTTTGAATATAATAATACAGTGAATTGTAATAAGATATTTCATCTATACCCAGACATTAGTTTTCATAAATATAGGATAAACATTAATAATATTTGGATCTCATTATAATCTCTATCCTGCAGAGAAAACATTGAACTAGATTGGATTTTTAGACTCAATGACAATTACCTTATTAAGATTGATATCAAGTAGACCCACTCACATTAGCTATAAGTAAGTTTCAAATAGGTATACTAAAGAGTTGATTATAACTAATGGTATTTTATTCAAAAATATTTCAGCATTGCCTTTTTAATATTTATTTATTTTTAAACTAAACTTATTACACAAGTTATGAAAATATACAGGTATTATTATTATATAATAATATAAATATTTATTTGACATTTTGACCTTATAAATTTTTAAAGGACAGAATAAAATATAAGAGTTTTTTTTTTTTTCAAGATTTATGAGAAGTAAGCTTAATGGTTTTCCTCTTGCATATTTGTTGGCAAATGATCTGTATTTCCATCTTGTGATCATATTTCACCAATGACCTTGATGAGGCATTTCAATTTTATTTGGTGAATGTCAGGTCAAATGCATCAGGTATTCCTGTGTGTGTGTGACTTTCATTTCCTGCTGTATGGATAGGTCTGAGGATCTATGAGAAATGTTATCATTATATGATACTGTTGCACTCTAGGAACACCTACAAAATTACTCTTCTCAGCCCAGACATAATGAGCTCCTTTTTATAACCTGGTTCAATCTTCCTTCCTCATGGAACAGGTGAAAGGAAAGAGAGAAATTGCTCAAGATGCAAATTGTGTGGACTCCTGTGACCCAGGTAAACCAGACCTTACAGAGTGCCTGTCAGGGAGATGTAAATTTCTCAGAAGCAACTAGATCACCAGGCTTAAAGGGTGCTGATTTCTTGCAGTGTCTCCCATGCAGAAATGAAGGACACATGTCTAGTTTTTCTCTTGTCAAACTCTATCTTTTTCACCTATAAGTGCTCATACCAGAGTTAATATAATGTAGAGACATTGAAGAACACATGTTTTATTTTCTCCATGTAAAAAGGAGAGAGAGAGAGAGAGAGAGAGAGAGAGAGAGAGAGAGAGAGAGAGAGAGAGAGAGAGAGAGACATTCTATAAGGTTGCAGTAGTGGGGAAAATTCCAACATCCTGCCTCCCCATCTATACTTTAATCGATACACTTTATACAGACTACATTATGCATATGTAAAAAAATGCTTTCCATCATAGTGAGAAATGACACAGCAATTAAAATGTCAAAAAAAGGTTAAGAAGACAATGTTGAGATTAAGTGCAGTTAGAATTTTACTTTAAAACTCAGTTCTCTACTGCTCATTGAGAGTTTTTCTTTAAAGGATTTCAAATTTTGAAACATTAGCAAAACCCAGCCAACCTCTTAGTTTTATATGTAAAATTTGTGTGATTTTTAGATAACATTCATTCTTCCACTACATTAAATGATACATGGCCCTTAATTTTTTTCGCAATTATTTAAAGACAGAAAATACTCCCTTATTTATATATTTTCTTTTTTTGAGCATAGGTAGATGCTACTTCATAAAATTCAAACAAGGACTTAGTAACACTTACTATTTTTTTTTTCAATTGTCTGCTCATTGGTAAAAATCATGGTCACTAAGTTGTGTTTGAAAAGCCTCTGCCTATTGTCTTGATATAATCTTTTCCAGTAAGGTGCAGTTTACATTTGCCTTCCTTTTGCATCACATAAGCTGCACTTGTTTGCCGGAGATCTCTGAGCTAGCTCCAGTGATACAATGATGAAGAGGGAGCAAGCAGGCTTGTCTGCTGAATGTGGTTAGAAACTGACTTCTGATGAGACAAGTAAGATGAAGAGCATGGTCCTGCACAGTCCTCAGGCCATGCCATGGAATCGCCACTTTTATCATCCTCAGCGCTTAGGGAATGCATAAGTGAAAACAGGAACAGAATATGTAATGCTATCTTTTCTTTCCTCTTTCTTGTCAGTAAGTAAAGATGCAAACCTGCACAGCTCCACCTCAGGGAACCCCAAGGGGTACATTTGTGCAAGGACTTAACCTTCCACATCAAGCTCCGAGCAGTCAGGGTAATGAGACTTTGACACGCTACCGGCTGACATATAGGTTTTATTAGATTAAAAGCTCTGAAATGCCCATAAGGCAGAATGAGCCCTTGCATATTCTCCAATTCTAGAAGGCAGAGGATGGTTCTAGTCCATAAAGCAAGTGCATGCAGCTCATGTCTGTAAATCTTTTTCTAATCAGTGTGGCCTTCGTTTCCTCCTTTTGTTCGGAAGTATATTTCCTTAAACACATTAACGAGATGCTTATGCAATATTTCTCATCCAGTGTCAACTTCTTTCCTTTCGGTAAAAAATGTGACTTGTTTTTTTAGGGATTTTTAAGTGCTTTAAAACATCTCATGTCCAATGATCTGTTACAAAACCCCAAACATGCACAAAATATATCATTCCAAGAAGATTATTATTTCTCTAAAAAACAGAATATTCTCAGTTGCTCTTTAATACTGTGTTTAGACTGTATCATGTTTAAAAGATCTTAATGACTGCTTAAAACTGAATTTCTAACTATCCATGTTTCCTAATAATTTGAATCAAGTTAAAATTTTTTAGTTTTTACTTGAGAAGTTAAAAGTTTCGAGCTTTTCAATTCTATACCAGTCGTGGCCCTCCTGATGCTTGGGGTAATCAATAATCTAAATTGCCCACCAAGATCTCCCTCCCACTGTGGTGTACCCCTTGCATAATGCTGGGGACTGTGACTATGACAGAGTTAACGACAGCAATTTGGTCATGGCTTCTGCTCAGTTGACCTTAACATGGGACATGATTGAATCACATGAGACCTGTAGATGCAGAGCTCTCTCTGGGTGGGAGTAGAAGGAGAGTCACAGCGATTTGGTGTGGTAGGTAGAGGTTCAGTGTGAGGGAACCTTTGTCATTGCAGAGATGGGGGCCGCCTAACATAACCTGAAAGTAGCTCAAGGAGCTGAGATCAGTTACCAGCTGACAGCTAGCAAACACCAGGAACCTCAGTCCTGCACCCACAGGAAAATACTTCCCTGCCGGCTGCCTGCGGGGATTTTGTAAGCAACTGCATCCTTCCCTAGCTGAGCTCTCAAGGGAGGATGTTGTTGACTAACATTTTTTTTTTATTTCAACCTTGTCAGACCCAAAGTAGAACACCCAGCTATCATGTACCAGACTCCTGACCAATGAAAATGATTCAACTATAACTTTGGATTGTTTTAAGTGGTTAAATTCATGCCAATGCTTTATACAGAGTAATGGCCCAACAACATAATGTTATATGAGTTGAGGAAGTTCAGTGGAGGGAATTTCTTCTAGAATTTTCTAAGCCACTCTTTAACTTCAAATATCAATTAATAGATATTGAACATTTACTATATACTAGGCACTATGTTCCTACTTACACGAATTTTCTAATTTGGTCTTATAGGACCCTTATAGTGAAAGGGTTCTACTATTAGCTTCCACCTCACAGATGAAGAAACTGAGGCTTAAAGACTTTAAGTGTTTTCCTCAGGGTGAAGTGGTTATCAAGTTTCCAATCGAGGATATAACACTAAGAAGTTGATGGCAGAGACCATGAATATACTTACCTCTCCCTTCAGAGTTTCTTAGAACCTTAGATCCCAGGGACCCAGTTCCTATTCTAATAGGAAAACAAGCAATGTGGCAAAGCCTCTAGCCACTCCCAGTGAAACTGTGACTAGGAAGGAGTCATGTTAGAAAGAAAGAATTTCAAACCCAAACATAGACTTTCTGGTTCAGCATCTGCATTTTATCAAGAACTTAGAGGATTCATCTGCACATTAAATTGTAAGGTGAATATAAATTCCTACTTGACACTATGGCCTTAGGCAAGTCACTTCATCCTGACATCCTTACCATTTCACACTTCTGTAAAACAGAGATAAACTACCCAATTTTCTTTCAGAATTAAATTATGCCTAGGTGCCAAGCACATTTTCTGCTAAATACTAAGCAATTGATAAATAATGAATAATGTTTTTTTTTTTTTCAAGAATGGAGATAAACAAGGGATGGTGAGGTTGGAAAGTTCTTAGTGCTTCCTTTTCCCTGGAGCCCAAGAGTAACTGTATGTAGACAAAGTTCTTGCTTTAGGATCCAGTCTCCTGGGATTATGGCCAGGGCGAGAATTCCAGAAAGAGATAGGAAAGACTTGGTCACCACACAGTTCATGAGTTAGGGTTCTTAGGATAACATAACATGGACTTGGAGTTAACTGTGTGCTTGCCTTTCTCTCCCTGAGCATGGAACCACACTGATAAATATTGTGCTTTTTTCCAAAACATACTAGAACAGTCCCCTTTGCACTATCAAAAACTCTTGTGTCATAACTATCTGTTTTTAAAAGTTGAAACTATTAGATAAGATCCTATGTGAACTGGAAACATGTTATTTTAAAATCTTTTCTATGTGGCTAAAATATACAATAAAAAAAAAACTAGTAACTAAGTATATTGACTTTAATTGTTTTTAATTGTACTCCTTTAAAAGCAATTTATTTATTTATTTATTTATTTATTTTCCTTTAGCTCAAGCATAGTCTTCCTGCATATTTACTCTTCACTCTTTGGGTTGCTTCTGAGGGGAAAAGTACTTTTAAAAAATTAGAATAGGTAAAAATAAACTAAATCCATGGTAAACTAAATTCAGTGAAATAATATGGATAGTGGCCACACATAAACTACAACCCAGTACATTTTCATGCTGGAGACACATTTAAATGCTTTGAGATTTTTGTTTGTTTGTTTTGTTTTGCTTTGTTTTGTTTTGCTTTGTTTTTTGTATGGTGGAACGAGATAGACAATCACTGTGACTGTTTCAAGGCACTGAATTGGAATATATTCAGATGGAATTTCTGAGCTGTGTTGTGCTTCAGAAATGTCAATACTCTTAACCTCAATTCTGAGATCATTCTTTCTCTACTCATCTGTGACCATGATAGTTCTTTCCGTTATCAGTGCATCATTTCATTCTGTTAACAAATGTGTATTTCATACCTGCTGTGTCCCTTCTGTGTGACTGCCTTGAAACTGTTTCCTGTTCTAGTTCACTGTTTTAGAAATAAAATACTTGAGTGAATATTCTCATTTTCATTTGCCATTATGCACCATACACCCCCTACCTTCTTTTTCTTTTTTCTTTTGTCTCTATTTCTTTCTAACTGGGTTAAGAAATGGTTAGATGCATATTTATTCTTGGAAGAGTTAGAGAATTGGGATTCATTACAGTATATCATGAGCAAAAGCATGTCAATGGGAATGAGTGCTTTAGAGTTTTGCTTGTTTGTAGACTAGTGAATTCGTTGAGCACCTATCAGGATCAAAGCGACAGCCTGATTCACCATCACTCACTGTAGTTTCATAAGTAACTAAGAACCTTCTTTATGAACAATCTGAAAAATCTGATAGAAATAACAGACCTCATTAAAAGGTGACATGATCCTAGATCTCCTAATAACTAGTTGTATGGCTTTGAATATATTTTAATAATTTAAGTTTATGTTTTATGTGCATACTTACACAAATATATACTTATATATTTACATACACAATTATTTAAATTATAATTACATGTATTAACTACGTACAATTAAGAATTATACAATTTATGTGATTGTGTATATGTGATTTTAATATATGATTTTATCACAAATGGCAGTAGCCATTTTCTCACAAAAGTGACTGGCTTTTGACATGGAGTTGAAGAAATATAGACTAAGGTTACCATGTTCCTAGAATCCCTCACCTCTTTGAATGAGTAATTTAATAGCTTAGAGTTTCAGTGCTTCATTTCTTTCTAGACTTCTATTCCTCTTTTTATAACAGAAAATTAGTCTCCATACCTGGAAATTCAGTTACATTTCATAAGATTGCCATAAGAATATATAATTTATTTAACCAGACAGTATTTGAAAATGACATAAAATACACATTTCATGGAACTTAACACAATAATTTCAATTGACATTTAATACATAAATAATAAGGAAGGTGAAAAATGATTGCCATTTGAATTAAGGTAATTTGAATAAAACTGATTACCATTTGAAAAAGGTAATATCTATTTTTAATTTTATATTTAACTTTGTAAAAGAAGTCTCAAGTTAAGAATAGCTTAACATGTAAAAAGATTGCCATTTTCAAATTGGAGAATAGTAAGGACAGTCACAAGATAGAGCAACCATAATGATTTAGTCACTCATTCATTTATGTTGGGGTACATGCAACAGTAAAAAAAAGGGACAAATCCTGATTCAAGTAGCTTGCATTACAGAAAGAGGGCAAAAAAGTAAGATAAAGGAAAAAAAATAAGGTACATAGATATAGTATTATAGTAAGTATTTATAAAAGCTCTGAAGAAAAGTTAAAAAAAAAAAAAAGACAAGTAACAGAGTTTGTTTGAAGAGGATGTTTGAGCAGGGACCTTAATAAACTGTTTAGAGAAAGAGTTTTCCTAGCAGAAAGCAGAGCAAAGTCGTTCCTGAGGCAGAGATGCGCTTGACCTGTAAAGGAAACGGGACAGAGGTCAGCAGAACAAGAGAGTAGGTCCAGAGGGGACAGGAAGGGAATGAATTCATAGGTGCAAACACAAGCTGCATCGCACTCTCCTTCAGGTGCCAGGAATCCCTGTGTTGTATTTCTATTGTGATGGGATGTCTGGAGGGTGGCAAGCAGGGGAAGGCATGTTATTTACGTTTTAATCACTGGCTGAAGTAGAAAGAAATGATTTTAGGGAGCTAGAGCAGGGGACAATTAAGGAGGCTATGGTAGTAAGTCACATAAGAGTTGATTGTGGCTTGCCCTAATGGGAAGTGTAGGATGGGATGAGAAGTGGCCTAGACTTTTTAAAGAAAAAGTAAATAATTGCTGATTGATTGATTCTTGCTTTAGAAATAATGAACAAGTTCAGTGAACTTTAAAGAAATACAGAAGAAAAAAACCCAAAAACCTCAGCATTGTTCAACAGCTTTTATGAATGGCCTAGAAGAAAAATAAAATAAAATATAGATACAAGAGAAAGTGAATAATTGAAGGAGGGAAAACACGTACACGCACACACACACATATCCCTGTTTATGACACATTGGATTTTGTGTGAGAAAATAGACTAAGTGAATATGGTATTTCTTTTTCTCAGTTGGGTTTTTAGATAAAATGTAATTTTCTATATTTAAATTGCTTTAATTAAGTTAATTTAAAATGTTTTGATAATTAGATCAATTATTTTAATAAAATTTCTTTAAAACTTTTTAGTTTATATCATAAAGTTGTCATTTATTTACTGATAGTCATATGTTATCTGCATATTGAGTGGCTATTAGCTGAGAAGCAACTTTGCATCAATCCATACAAGTTCTAGATACTGTTTGGAAAGTCAAGATAATAAAATAGAAAACATTTTCAGGAAGAATTTACAATCTTTTGAGGTGACTATATCAGACAATTGCATGTTCCTGATGTTGAGTAAATTTAATTCATTTTAAATAACATCGCATTGTATTTTAATCTATATTTGTTATAAAATTTATCTGACAACTGGTTCTAAATCTTAAATATATAATTATGTGAAACTAATTTTGGCTGTGTTTTGAGTTTCTGGCATGTATACACATAATTGATATCAAACTATTGGTATCAATATTCAGCTGCCCAGATCATCACTTTTACTTTATAATCTGGTCATGAGCACATTTTTATGTGATTCTTAATAATATAAACATGTAGAGTATTACAATTGGTTAAAATTTGATATAGGTCAGATGAATTTTGTAATAAATACAACACACTGCACACATCAATCCCAATTTTACATTTTAGCTGTAGTGGAAAAAATTGAACTTTTGACCATGAGACATTGGCCATGAGGACAAAAATAATTGAAAGAGTTTATATCTGTGTGTCTCCATTGTACTTTTATATAAAATTAACTAATGCTGTTACCATTAGCAATACATTAGTCAAAATGGTATGATAATGGCAGTAATATAAATCAGAGAACTTTTCAATATTAGTTGGATAAGCTTAACATTAACCCAATCTGCTATTTACTAGAAATGGATAAGATCTTAAGCAATAAATACGATTCTCAAGATTTGCTAATTTTTAGATCTTAGAAATTATATTTCTGAACCACATATTGGATGCTGAAAGAAAAAAAAATACGTTTTTAGAGAAAAAAATGTATTTCCTATTATGCTCTTTCTTAAAATTGTGATTAAAAGGACTCACCATTCATATATCACAATCATAGATTTATGTATGAAATGTAGTGATCTGAGAACACTCAGGTAAAAATATATAGATGTTAAAGTACAGCCTAATGAACAATCAATAAATCAATAGACGTTCTGAGAAACTACAATGTACCGATTGACTGTCCTCTCCTTGACAAAGGATTCCTTTGACTCTGTGACAGCTTCCCCATTGTTTTTTCTTACTACTCAGGCAATTTCTTCTCAGAGTTCTATGCCAGGCCCCTTTACTCAGCATAGACGTTCTCTTCTACTCTAAAGTGAAACCCAGGATGATCTCATTGGCCTCTGGCTTTAGTTGTCATCTATACTTTGATGAGTTCCAAAATTGTATCTCCTGCTCCCATTCAACTTTAGAATGCCAGACCTATCCTCCGCACTTGCACGTCACAGAAGGCTCATCAAGTTCACATAGTCCAAAATTAAAAGTCTTATATTGAAACCCAGATTCACCTCTCTTATGTTCTCTGCTTCAGTTGATGGTACCACCATCCACTTGGATTCTCATTCCATAAACCTGGGTATAATGTTTACATGACAGTTACTGGAGCCAAACCACTATAGTTTGAATACTAGCTCTACGCTATGGCTGTCTGAGTTAAACAAGTTATTTAATAACTCTGTACTTCACTTTATGATATTAGAGTACTATTTCCTATGTTTCTTGTAAGAATTAAATGAACTAATAAATGTGAAGCAATTAAAATAACGAGTTTTACCAACAAGTGCTATATGAGTGTTAGCTATTGCTTTTATTATATTTTTTACCCTTTTCTTCTTTAACCAGGCCCTTTACATTCAATACATGACTAAGTTCTCCCATTTCTAAGTCCAAAATATTTTTTTTTTAATTTAAGTCTCTTTGTTTTCACCATCTTGGACAAATCCACCATTATCTATCTTCAATGGTAGACCTATTCATTACACTGAGCTGTGTAATCGCTTCCCAATTTAAAATATTTAAGAATATAAAAACTTCCCTGTCTAGCGGTCCTTAGTCTACCTCTTGTCCTTAACATATGTCTGTCACTAATTGCTCACTAGCACTTTACTCCATACACCTTCCAGTTCTACTAAGTAGCTAAGGACCCTCTCTTCTCCTTAGGACATCCTTTTTGCTCCTTAGGTTTCAACTTAAATGTGACTTCTTCTGGGGCACTTCCCTAATACTCATTTCTTACAGCAGACCAACTTGCTCTATATGCTCACATGGACACTATGCACTTGCCCTTCATAGATGTTACCACTCTTCTTATGAATTTAAGGTGTAACTTTGTGTTCACATGTCTCAAAGGTAAGGCCAATAAGAAGCACCCATTAGAATAGATCACTTTATCCTTAGTATTCAGTATATTGCTCCACCATAGACTATGTTCAATCGATACCTATTCAAGTAAGGAATAAATGCCAGGCACTAAGCCCTGCTCTCACTGAAATTACAATTTAGAAGGGAACTACAAAATTGGAAAACAAACAAACAAAAAAAACAAGTGTGAGAAGTGTTATGAAGGAGATACACAAAGTATCATGTTGTCCAACAGGGACAATCCCTCGCTTCATGTACGTTGACAGAGAAGGCCTCCATTAGGACACTCTGTGCTTTCAAGCTGAATTTAAAGGTGAGAAAGAGTTGACTGGGTGAAAGCAGTGAAGTAAGAGGTGGGCAGGCTGAGGGAACAGACCTTGCCAAGTCTCTCAGCAGGAGAAAGTGTAGTTTCTATAGGACTGAGATGCACACGAGCAGTTCTTGGGAAGCTGTAAGTTTGCATGGGAGGGCATTTCTTTAGTGTCACCTGTATTCTAAGCCTGGGGGGCTTTTCCATAATGTTCTGCTCTAATCAAGACTTAGAGACTTTGTGGCACCTCAGATGAAAGGGGAGGTCTTAGTTCATATAATGGCATGTTGGTGACTCAGGATCTGACAATTTTAATGAAAACACTAACAGTAATAAAGAAAGGTGTCAATTTTTGCTGTAAGTTTGTAGAATGAAATTTTTAACACATACTAGTATATGCATATATGCATGCACACACATATGCACATACATGCACACACAGAGAGAAAGGTCTAAAAATTTTATACCAAGGCTAGACTTACATGAAAGTGGAACTGTAGGTTTTTACATTATACATTTCTCTCCTTTTGCACATTATCCATCCATCATGTGATCAAAACTTTTAAAACACAAGTAAATATTGAACAGAAATATGTATTTACTTTAAGGCACATAGTTTAACAAGCATGATAGAGCATGAGAAATGTATCTTTAGCTGAGAAATCATCACACGTATGTTTACCTTGGCTAAACGTACTAAGGGAAAAGAGCATGATGCTAGAATGAGCTCAAATTTGTATAAATGTAATCACGATTATGTAAGGCATGCTTTTTCTAGGATTTCTCTGCTTCAAGCCATCTCAATTAGCCATGCGAAGGGGTGCAAGTTGCAGGGATCTGTTTGGCAGCGTGAGTCTGAAAGGCCTCTTGGTGCAGCTGCCTTCCATTTGTTTCACCAAGAGACTAAGCAAAACTGAAGTAGTTCTTCGTGATGAACTGGCAGGAAAGGGCCAAGATAGTTTTATTGCTTAGCAACTTGGCAGTAGGAATTGCTAAAATATTACAGTCTCTCCTATCTATGAACTGAGACAGGCTTTTAACGGATGGCTCTCAAGCTCAAACATGATTAAGATAAAGCCACATGGCCTTGGTTTATATTTCAGCGGAGAGGAGGAGATGAAGTTAGGCACTTTTAAATACACTTACAGTAATTTCTCAGGAGCCCTTGGCTGGTTTGAGCCCAGTGCTAATCTATGGAATTAAGCGGCCCTGGCTGTGATGTTTTAAGCACTGTAGTCCCCATTGATCACTGGGGTTTCCTTTGCATTTGGGAAGAAGGGCTAGGCCTATTGAGAAACTGTGAGCCCAGGAAAATCCTGAGATAAACATCTTTATAAGAGAGCAGTGACAGTTTGCCATACATTTCCACAATTTAAAGAGTTGTTGTGGTTTGCTTTCTTTCTGTGCAAATTACGGAATGGATGAGAGTGACAGAGTGATGACACCAGCTAAATGGAAGCATAATGTAGACAGTTACTGCAGACGCCTTATCACACTTCTGCCTACACACGCTGCCTGGAAGCCTCTTGCAATTTAAACACTCAGGCTCTTCTTAACTAATGCAATGTAATTAATGATGCTAATTTTACCAACTGATTAGTGGCTTTCTGCTAGGAATACTCATCTACATAAGAACATATTTTAAGTGGTATATATTTTACATATAATAATTATTTTGATAACTATAAGGATCATGAGGATTAAATTAATACATTATAGTGTGTTAACCCTCAAGACTTACTATTATTGTTTTTGTTTAGTGGAAGGAAATAATATTCTGGGGAGAAACAGATTATGCCATATTTCACCAAAACTTTAAATTCTTAGAGTATCTGGTTATCTATTTTGTCAGTAGGGTTTTAGTTTATTATTGATATTGGGATGGGCAACATTTTTTAATTGGCAGGATTTCCATTCATATCTAATCTCTCCATGTGCATAAATGTGTCCTACATAGTTTCAAGTTAACAATGGAAAAAAAAAAAGATGGGATTCATCATATCAAAAGTTGGAGAGGAATAAATTGACAGTAAAACAAAATATTAAATTACAGTTTTTGTTTGCATAATGTTAAAAAATAACTCTGTTTGATCTTACTCCTATTCAAATAGGAATTTAATATGTTAAATTTCAACTTAAAATTTTTTTGAAATATATTTTATTGCTTTTTTACAGAGAGGAAAGGAGAGGGATAGAGAGTTAGAAACATCGATGAGAGAGAAACATCAATCAGCTGCCTCCTGTACACTTCCTACTAGGGATGTGCCCGCAACCAAGGTACATGCCCTTGACTGGAATCAAACCTGGGACCCTTGAGTCTGCAGGTCAATGCTCTGTCCACTGAGCCAAACCGGTTAGAGCCTTTAACTTAATTTTTAAAAGGCTTCCATTGACATCAAAGACAATGAAGTAAATGAAATTTTGCTAAATATATGTTACACATTAATTTTCATTTTGTTTTAATTTTCCCAAGTTTAATTAAAAATATCATAAAGACACTTGAGGAGTAATTTTTAAGAAGGAGAAGCAACTAAAAATTTCACTAACAACAACAAAAAACTGAAATATATCAGAATGAGTTTGTAAATAAAATTGTTTTTAAACTCCCTATATTTTGTATTATCAAATCAGATATAATAAGGCTTTCACATTGCAGATGAGGTACATAAGCCATTTTATAAATGAGCAACCTTTAGAACTTAAATCTTTAAGTTGTAATTCCTAAGCCAAACTAAAACACTAATTTTTGTTTAAACTGTGAATAAATCAATAAGGGCCCACAAGTCCTCTTTTTAGTTTTAGAAGACAGGGAAGATTAAGTTGAATTTAAATAACAAAAGTTACCACAAAAGTAATAAGCTTTTAAATTATGAAATAGCTCTAGTTCTAGTGGAAATCTTATTGCTTCCATCTGAATAATTTTTTCATCAATGTATATTTATTCTGTTTTTATTTAAATATGTGACTCAATAAAATATACCTTAAATACTATGTTTCTTTAATCTGTGCTTAAACAACTTGCTGGTATCTTTCAAAATTACCATTTTCTGGAATGCACAGTAGTGTATAATGAGAAAGTGGTTATTCAAAGAAATTACAGACACATTTGTATTCTAACCTTAATGAGAGTTTATTGCCAGTCATCCATCGGGCTCAGTTTTGTTCAAACAATTATCAGACTGCTTTATTTATAGAACCCATGTGCCTGTTTTTGGCAAAGGGTTCTCATAAATTACTAAAATACAATAGCTCAAGAATAGACCTTGCTTCAAAAATGGATTCCAATTACAATGGAAGGAGAATAGTTAGGTGAAGATTTCAATTGCACCATTTGCTCCTGGGAAATCCATGGGACAGATTGAGAGGAACAAATAGCCATGACTGTGCGTGGCTATTTTTCAGAATTAAAATCCCAAATGTAAAGGGGAATTTATAATAAAGAAAAATAGTCATTAAACCTAATTGTCATTAATCACTGAAAAAAGCACAGTAGTGTATTTAGTAAATGTCCTAAAGCAGTACCTAGGCTGCCAGAGTTGAAAGAGAGGGAGAGGGAAACTGGGAAAGAGAGAGGGAGAGAGAAAGAAAATGAAAATATGCATTAATATCAATCCCAGGAGATGCAAAACGACCTCTATAAAGACTCAGAATTATGTCGATATTTTACTATTTGGTCTCATATAACTTGCATGCACAATCACATACTCTGGGCCACACAGAACTTATTACTGAAACTTGAATGCCAATTAAAGTAGGAAATATGTAAACAAAGCCTGTAATTCATACTCTGAGTGTTTGCTGTCAAGACTGCTTCTTAGAAAAGTTATAAAGCAAGTTCTGGCTTGTAAGAGGCTCTTAAAAATAGAAAGCATGCTTTGCAAATCATATTGGAAGGTCAGGCTAAAGAGGGTTTCATACTACATACACTTAATTGCATGTCTTTTTTAAAATATCGTTTTATTGATTTCAGAGAGGAAGGGAGAGGGAGAGAGATAGAAACATCAATGCTGAGACAGAATCGTTGATTGGCTGTCTTCTGCATGCCCCACACTGGGGATCTAGCCCACAACCCAAGTCTGTGCCCTGACCAGGAATCAAACCCTAACCTTCTAGTTCATAGGTCAATGCTCAACCACTGAGCCACACTGGCCAAGTGAGAAATCACTGAGCATGCCGACCAGGCTTGCATGTCTTAATTGACTAACATGATTAGATTTTAGAATGATTCATAAATCTGTGATATTTTTAAGTGGTGTCAGTTCATATTTGGTGATGTGCTACTAATCATTTCTTATTGTCTTGCATACAGTTCCAGAATCATTAATTTTTGCCTGGATTGGATTATAGGATTCAAGTTCTAAATTTTACCACCTGTATCACAAGAGTAGATTTTCTCCAAGTTTTGTTTAATGATGCTTTCACCGAAGTATTTTTTTCTCTCTAACCTCATAGCTATGTTACCCAGGTAAAGTTGTAGCCAGAACTTAAGACTCTAAATAATTAGTATGGCAATACAATGGTAGAAAAATTCTTCTGTTAACATGAATAGAGCAGAAGTCATTGTCAGTGAGAATATGAGCTTTTTATGGCATATTGTTATTATGCATATATAAATGAAGATTGACAGAAGTATTGCAGCATGCTTATGTCAACCTTCTGACACAAGTCCTTCTTTATAATGGCGTCGTGCTGCCATATATAGGCCTTTACAAAGGTGCTTAGTGGTTATACATATTGTAGGGTAGCATGGTCAGTTTTTTTTTTTTAATTTTTAAATTCTTTTTGCTCTATTTTTTAATTTTTTATTTTTTTTAATTTAATAAATCTTTATTGTTCAGATTATTACAATTGTTCCTCTTTTTTCCTCCCATAGCTCCCCTCCACCAGATACCTACCCCACCCTCTGCACTTAACTCCCCCACACTGTCCTCATCCATAGGTGTACACTTTTTGTCCAGTCTCTTCCCGCACCCCCCACTCCCCTTTTCCCCCAAGAATTGTCAGTCCACTCCCTTTCTATGCCCCTGATTCTATTATATTCACCAGTTAATACTGTTCATCAAATTTTTTATTCCCTTGGTTTTTAGATTCACTTGTTGATAGATATTTGTTGTTCATAATTTTTATCTTTACCTTTTTCTTCTTCTTCTTCTTAAAGAATACCTTTCAGCATTTCATATAATTCTGGTTTAGTGGTGATGAACTCCTTTAGCTTCTTCTTATCTGTGAAGCTCTTTATCTGCCCTTCAATTCTGAATGATAGCTTTGCTGGGTAGAGTAATCTTGGTTGTAGGTTCTTGCTGTTCATCACTTTGAATATTTCTTGCCACTCCCATCTGGCCTGCATAGTTTCTGTTGAGAAATCAGCTGACAGTCATATGGGTGCTCCCTTGTAGGTAACTAACTGTTTTTCTCTTGCTGCTTTCAATATTCTCTCTTTGTCTTTTGCTCTTGGCATTTTAATTATGATGTGTCTTGGTGTGGTCCTCTTTGGATTCCTTTTGTTTGGGGTTCTGTGTGCTTTCTGGACTTGTAAGTCTATTTCTTTCACCAGGTGGGGGAAGTTTTTGGTCACTATTTCTTCAAATAGGTTTTCAGTATCTTGCTCTCTCTTCTTCTGGGACCCCCATAATTCTGATGTTGGTATGCTTGAAGTTATCCCTGAGGCTTCTTACACTATCTTCAATTTTTTGGATTCTTTTTCTTTTTGCTTTTTCGGTTGAGTGTTTTTTGCTTCTTTGTATTCCAAATCTTTGACTTGGTTCTTGCAATCCTCTAGTCTGCTTTTAGGTCTCTGTATAATATTTTTTATTTCAGTCAGTGTATGCTTAATTTCTAGTTGATCCTTTTTCATATCCCTGAAGGTCTCGTTAAATTTATCAACCTTTTCTAGGAAATTCTTGAAAAACTTTATAACCGTGGTTTTGAACTCTATTTCCAGTTGTTTACTTTCCTCCATTTCCTTCATTTGCGACCTGCCTCTTTGTCTCTGCATTTCAGCTGCTTCCCTGAGTTGATGGAGTGGCTTTGTGTGCTAGGTGTCCTAGCAGGGCCCAGTGGGTCAGCCTCCCCAGTTACCTGAGGTGGACACTTTTGGTGTGCCCCTTTGTGGGCTGTGTGTGCAGTCTTGTTGTAGTTAAGTCTTGATTGTTGTTAGTAGCACTGGGGGGAGTTGACCTCCAGGCCAAGTGGCTGTGAAGATCAGCTGTGTCTCCATTGGGAGAGCTTCTGTGCTGAGCTTGGATGGGGTGGAGTCTCAGTGTGGAGCAGACAGTCTTGGTTTCCCATCAGCCCTGCCCTAGGAGGCCCCTGTGTCTCAGTGTCCCTCAGCAATGACTGCACACACCTCTGAGAGAAGGCTGCGCTCGAGTTTCGCCCGCTGCCAGACAGTCCAGTTTCTCCCCGAATGAGTCTGGGTACCCAAAAGTCTCACCCGGAACTGGGTTTCAGTGCAATCAGTAGGTTTTGTTTCCCTCCTGAACGAGACAGCTAGCCGCATGCTTGCTGCCGGCCCTCTCCACTCCGCAAGTAAGCCAGTTGCATATTCAGCCGCCAGCCCTTTCCATGCACGGGTCTCCGCACCTCTTTCCTCCACAGCTCCTCTGGTTCTCAGTGTCCTTTTATCTTTCCTTCTAGTTGTAGAATTTCCACTCAACCAGCTTTCCGGTGGTTCCGGACGATGTCCGTTCTGTCTTCCAGTTGCAGTTTTGAAATTGTTGTGTGAGGCAGCAGTATAGGTGTTTACCTATGCCGCCATCTTGTTTTCTTCTCCCATGGTCAGTTTTTTATTAGCCCTGACAATTATTGAAAAGAACTGCTTCATAGGGGACACAACCTAGCCAGCCACTCCTCTGCTTCTTGTGTTTACTGAATTTTCTGTTGATTGAAACTGGGAGATGTGCTTTCTCAACAAATCTGATCTTTTCGGGTGAGTTCTTTTCCCAGCAAGTGTCTGTATTGCCAGCTCCCTCACTTCCCAAATGTTTGCTCACATTGCCTTTTAGGTGAACTTGCATCTTCCTATTCTCCTACCACCACCCCTGACCTCCGTATCCCATTTTACCTGCTGCTCCACTTTTCCTATTTTTAAAAAAATGGCTTATCCCTTTTAAATAGGCCATTTAACTGAAGTACCTATTATGCCTACTGCTTTTTTTGTTATCTCTCTCCCTCAAAGGAAGACTTTTTTGTTTTGTTTGGTACACCCTTTTATTCCAAAGACCTTAGGAAAAACCAGCTGATCCATAATAAGTAATCACTAATATTTGTTGAATAAATGAAAAACATCAAAATTGACGTGCATTTTTAAATTTTTACTAGATGAAAGGGAAAATTTCCTCATATGCTTAGATCTTTAATTTGATTTATTCTCACCTTGAACAATTTTTTCATCTTTTATCTCATATAGTTTCTTATTAATATGTTAAAGAAAATACACTTTGGAAAGTGGATTTAGTCATTTTTACTGGTTCGTGCTGTATTATTTAAAAACAAAACCAAAGAGCACCTTAGGGTACTTTTGTTCCTTTGGTGTCCCCCCAACCCTGTGCATTTAGCCCTTTATTGTGAGCTAGAGGCCCGATGCATGAAATACAATCAAGAGTAGGCCTTCCTTCCCCAGGCTACCAGCACTGGCTTCCCTCTGGCACCCAGGACCCGGGTTGGCTTCCCTCTAGCCATCTGCAGGCACCTGGGACCCAGGCTTTCCTCCTTGTCCTGGCTTCGTCCCAAAGAACTTCCGGTCTCATTAGCATATTACCCTTTTGTTATTATGGATAACTACTCTCAGTTAAACAATCCCTCAGCATCCACTAATAGTCACTGAGTTGCCCTCACATTCTTTGTAAAAATGAAAGCTCAGTTAAAGACACAACTTTCTTTTATGGCACAATTTGTTGGCTCTTAAACTGGATCACTCTCTTTACCATTTGATATCCTCAACTGAGCAATTTATGACATATTTTAAGGCCTACTGTCCGCTGCAAGCAGCAGGTTTTAAAAGCTCCATCATCATCATAAGTTTAATGAGTAAATAGCTGAAAGCTCAGCAGGTTGGTAGGGGAAGTGCTGGGGGTTTTATTCTCTGGCAGCCAGCTTGTTCTTGCTGTAATTAACAATGAAATTTTACATCTCTTGCCTTTTACTTGGAGACAGGGAAAGTGACTGGGATTATGGAGAGAAATAAATTTACATTGTCGCTTTATAAAGCATCCGTAGCTTCAGGAGCTCAATACACACAAAATTACTATAAGATGACAGTCTCGCCAGGAAGTAGTTTCAAAAATATTTAAAGCTCTAGGCTGAAGAATCGGGACATTGTAAGAATACAAAAAGGGGAAAAAGACATTTTGTTTTATCCTGTCCCTCCTTTCCTCCTGCTTAATTTTTTTTCTATCCATCTTTTTATAAAAAGATCAAAGATCTATCTAACTTGTCTCCCTGAGTGAATCTATTTCAGTCAATGTCACAGCCCACCTAATGTCACTGCTCACTCACTTTCCCACAGTGACAAAAGTTCCCTTCACACTGTTCTTCTCAGCTCTCCCTGTGGGCCCCACAGCTGCATCCATCATCCTAGAAAATAATTTATTAAGAAAAGAAAGCGCTGGAGTTCTCTGAATGAGTCCTGCACAGTGAAGTTGATGCCACTGACAACTAGTCATGTTTATAGCAAGCTAATAGACCACAGGTCATCATGTTTAACCTTGCTCTTCCTCCAGAGCAGTGCATCTGGACACCTTGCTTTCCCCACCTGTGAGAGGTGATGCAGAATTCTCTGTCATCTTTCCGTTCATGGAATCGGAAGGTGCCATGAAGTCCAAATGCTCATGCCAGCTTTGTGAGTTGGTGCAAAATAAGTGTAGACTCTCACAAAGAGAAAGAAAATTATTCATAGTTAAGGATCTAAGATAATAATAAACTATATAACTATTTTTATCTTTGATCATTCTTTCTTGGTTTTAACTGTGCAAATATTCATACTGTTGGCATGCTATCAAGAAGTGATTGCTCTTCATCCTCAACCATTCTACTATTGCAAATATATCTGAAACCCTTATCTGTGGATGAGACTAGTTGAAAGTGATATTAGCAATCTTGTTTAAAAATTAGCAATATTTTACACTGATTAAATAACCTGATTGATTAAGCAGACTGGCAGGTTTTATTTTACTTGTTTGTGGTACTGACAAAAGTATACACTTAGTAATGTGTGTGCATAAGTATTCATGTATAAACCCTACAATAACTGAATCTTAGGTCCCCCCATAATCCCTATGTTGAAATTCTAATTCCCAATGTGATGGTATTTGGAGTGAGGTCTTTGGGTGGTAGTCAAGGTGGAGCCCTCATGAATGGCATTAGTGCCCCTTCAGAAATATTAAATAGAAATATTAGCAATCTATTGTACATATTTTTTATGGATGTACAAAACAACTTTATCCTATCTAATAAAAGAGTAATATGCAAATTGCCCGTCACTCCAAGAGACAAGATGGCCACCCCCATGTGGTCAAAGATGGCTGCCCCCATGTGGACACAAGATGGCTGCCACAAGATGGCCAGCAGGGAGGGCAGTTGTGGGCAGTTGGGGGTGACCAGGCCTGCAGGGGAGGACAGTTGGGGGGACCAAGCTGATAGAGGAGGGCAGTTGCCTGATCACCCACAATTGTGCTTGCCTGATCACCTACAATTGCAGGGGAAGGCAATTGTGGGTGATCAGGGGCAAGCAGGGAGAGCAGTTAGGGGTGACAAGGCTGGCAGAGGAGGGCAGTTGGGGGTGACCAGGCTGATAGAGGAGGGCAGTTGCGGGAGACCAGGCCAGCAGGGGAGGGCAGTTGGGGAGGTCAGGCCTGCAGGGGAGAGCAGTTGGTGGGAAGACCAGTACTGCAGGGGAGGACAGTTGGGGGAGGACCCAGGCCTACAGGGGAGAGCAGTTGTGGAGGACCAGGCCTGCAGGGGAGGGCAGTTGGGTGGGGGGAGGCTTGCAGGGGAGGTCAGTTAGGGGCAACCAGACTGGCAGGGGAGGGCAGTTAAGGGTGACCAGGCTGGCAGGGCAGGGCAGTTAGGGGCAACTGGGCAGGCTGGGGAGCAGTTAGGCATCGATCAGTCTGGCAGTGGAGTGATTAGGGGGTGATCAGGCTGGCAGGCAGAAGCGGTTAGGGGCAATCAGGAAGAGGCAGGCGAGCGGCTGGGAGCCAGCAGTCCTGGGTTGTGAGAGGGATGTCTGACAGCCCATTTAGGCCTGATCCCACTCAAGGGGTCCCAGATTGGAGAGAGTGCAGGCTGGGCTGAGGGACACCCCCACCCCCGTGCACAAATTTCATGCACCGGGCCTCTAGTATTATATATTGTCAGTCTCTAACTATGTTAAGTTTGAGTGTATGTGTTTGGGATGACCACCAAAAGACTCAAATGATTACATTCATTTTAGATTTTTATCAGATTCTATAATAAAATATTTTCTGTAAAGAATATTTGTCTGAGAATGAATTTTGAAATTATTGAAAATAAACTAGGTTTGATCAGGACAAAAGCTCCTGATCAAAGCATTGGATATAAGGTCATGAGTCTTTGGAAGTTTGTGTGATCAGTGGCCAGGAAGGAATCTGGAGCTGAGTTGCATAGCTGAGCTGGATGACAACTACATGCTGCCTAACTAAATACCTTCCACTTTCCCTCTTCTTCAATGGTCTTCTTCTCTGAAAGTATTTGAGAAAAAATATGTTGCCTGGATCAGGCCCTGTTTCTTTGTTTTACTGGGATCTGAATACAAAAGGTCAATCACCCCTGGGACTTTCCTGCTAATTGTCTGGAACGTCTTCATTAATATTTGCCTTAAACCACTACTTTCTGTTGCCTCTCTCCTGTTGTCCTCAATCCATGCGTTATTTTTTCCTCCCTATTAATTCACAATACCTCCTGTACAAGGCTGCTGCAGATCAGATGTCACAGAAATCATTAACTCAAGGGAAATAAAACCAAGAATATAAAAACAGCAATAATTTAATGTTTATTGTAAGTGGTCCAGGACTGTAATGGGAAAGAAAAATAATGTAAACACAGCAGTAGGAAGGGCACCTCTTTGCTGTTCCTTAGCTCCCCGGCTTAGCTCTCTATTTGCAGGTCTCCCAAGCTCGTTTTGCTCTTTCTTCCACTTCAGAAAATTGTATCACCAACAATCCAATGGGGCTGTAGCACTTATAATCAAGGCTTTGAATATGTCTGTCTATCTATCTATCTATCTATCTATCTATCTATCTATCTATCTATATCTTATCTATATCTAGCTAGATGGGTTGAGTGAAGCACTATTGTAAAGAAAGAAGTTCTTAAAGACAATATACTTTGTAAAGATAGTCCAGGCTTTCCATGGAGATATACATCTTACATTTTGTAAACAACAACTTAAATTCTCCTTCCCATAGCTTTTTGGCACCTAATCACGCACATTGTTGCTTAAGAAAAAGGGGCAGTTTATAATGCCTTTCAAATAATCCAAGCTCCCCTCAGCTAACAGAGAATCAGCAAAGGATCTGAGATTATTCTATTTCTTTATATAAGGCCAGATCTAATTCTTATCCAGGACTCTCCACCTAACAAATATTTCTGAAAATTGTAAGGAATTGGTGTACATATTTCTCTTTCCTTTGAATGGAATACCTTTGAGTGCTTCTTGCAGTTACATGACACAGTTGGAGAAATACTCCCACATGCTGCCATGGGAATTGTTCCTTTCCAATGAGATTTGGCTGCTGAAAGTTTGTGCAAGGATGAGAGTGAAGAGCCAGGCTCAGGGTCTGTCTCACCAAAGAAGCAGGTGACCTGGGATAGCAGTAGAGCCATTTAATCACTCAGGAAAGGAATGTTGCCATGTGGCTCTAAAACTCTGTGATCATGTTGAGACAGGCATGCAGGAGCAAGACTACTAATAGTAGCAGCTCAAACCAGTCTATCCTATCCATCAGCTATTGACTCAACATGGGTGAGGACAATAGTCAGCGCCACACAATTAATTATCTGCAGAGCCAACATATATAAAGAATTGGTGAAGAAACATTTTGCACATATGGTAACGGTGTCTAATAAATAGAAAGAATACTACCCCCTCTAAACACAGCAGCCAATGCTAGACTCCAGATGCCCACTTTCCCGTTTTCTAAAAGGTAGTTGTTGTTATTGTTTTTAATTACATAAAAACTCTCAGTTAAACATACCTACACAGATATTTGTTCAATAATGTTCATAGTAGTTTTATTAGCCTAAAACTGGAAACCTCCCAAAAGGTAATCAATATTTGAATGGATAAATTGGATAAAATAAATTGAATGGATATTACTAGCACAATGAAATACATACAGCAATAAGGAGCTAATGACTCATATACTCAATGACATGGAAAATTTTGAATCATTATGCCGAGATAAAGAAACCAGAAACAAATTAATACCTACTTATAATACCATTGATATACAATTTAGCAAAGATAAATCTTATCCATAGTGACAGTATCTAGGTCAGTGGTTGCCTGTGGTCAGGGGTTGGTAAGATGGAGAACTGGAGAACTTCTAAATCTACTTACACGTATTCTGCTTTTTATACTCACATTTTTTAGTCTAAAAATATTCCCCCTTTATAAGAATATTAAAATAAACAGAAACTTTATTTTTAAGTTTTTATCCTACTTTGGTTCTTGGCTTCTTCTGTGCAAATGGATTTATGTAATAATTGACATTATCTGTTTCTGCTTCCATGATTCATCCCATCTCTTACATTCTAAGTTAAGGTTCATCCCTACTCTTTAATTGCAACTTACTCAAAGAAAAAAACCAGCCAGCATCTCCCACGATTCTCAATGTTTTCAGTAACGGCCCCCTTTTTTTCCCGTCTCTTTAGAATGTTGTCTGTTCTTGACTTAAGATTCCCGGCTCTGACTTCTAGTTCCTTTGTATGGTTGCTATCACCTTTCTGTGATCTCTTCAAACACCTCCCTAAATCCAGAATTATTTGATAAGTTTTCTTTCTCATGCTTTTTTCAATACTTCTGGGCTAATGCTTTCTAAATATGTATCTCTCACTTACGTTTTAGCTTGTCTAACTGGTAAAATGTGGTATCCTGACATTGTACACAAACTCAGCACGTGTCAAATTTAACACACTGTATCTTTTACCCAAGACCCTTTGAACCCCAAATTTAAACTTTGGCATATAATTCGACTCCTCCCTTGCACATATTATGCAACTTATTTTAGTGAAATATGAGGATTTTTATTTGAATGTGTCTCTCACATAGACCATATTTCTTTAATTGTTCCAGCAAACAGTATACATTTACAATTAGCCTTAATCATTGTAATAGTGTTCCATTCTTATTTTCTTTAATGTACCCTATACATTGCTGCTAAGTAATAATATCAGTAAAGCTCAACTCAGTTTGCTTCTTTGATCTGCTTGCCAGTTTTCAATTAAAATTTCATATTAATCAAGAAAAAAACAACTAAATTTCGAGTTCTTAATTATTTATTAAGAACTCGAAAACAGCAAGCAGGAGCTGAAGGCCAGGCATATACAGATAAAAAAGCATGCCCAGTGTCCTCATTCTAACATTAAAGGAGCTTCTACTTTCATTTCAACCAGCACTTTTTGTCACTGTTATTTCCCACAGACTGTTTTCAAGCACCCTTTGCTAAACCCATTGGAAGAATTTTGCTCAGAGCTAACTCAAATTTATATTTTTGCTGAGATTGTTCTCACTTTCTGGAATGATGATGACAATCATAAGCATAAAAATTATAAGTATCATTCATAGAGCATGTGCCATAGGCCATTCATGGGTAGCATTTGTACCCATGATTTCATTTCGGCTTCACAGCTGTACTCTGAGGTCGGATTTGTTTTGTGCATCTTACAGATGAAGAAATGGAACCTCAGAGATGTTGCATAACTTGCTATAGTCACACAAGTAGTTAAATAGATCTAGTTGGTCACATGAGAAACCTTCACACTTTTCACTGTGAAATACTGCCCCATGTGTAGTATGTCCCCCTTTCTAGCTTGCTCATACATGTGCTTATCTGACTCTTCCTTCATACAACTTACTTTAAAAAATATTTGCTCTTTTCAAGTTGGAACTTATTATTCCTCTTCATCCCAAGTAAGTTTTGCAATTTAAACTTATTTTTTTCACTTGTCACTTAAAGTCTTACATTCTGGTTATCTGTGCACAACCTGTTGTCTCTATAAGCTGCTACCTATCAACTTAAGGACAATGTGATCCTTCATGTATCTTAAAATGCACCTTTACACAAAGAAGTTAGAAAATATTTATATTCAGATGTGCAAATGTGCATATTCCTGGCTTATTAGAGTATATTTAGAAAACTTACTTGAGAAAAAAGTGAAACACAGTCTTACCTGCTTGTGTTCAGAAGTAATTATTGTTGGTAAATACTAAGGCCTCTTCTAAATTTCAAGAACTGTGGTTCTCAGTGCCAGAGAAGGTTAAATGAGAAAAAATCCTCTGTGAGAGATTATCTTGGAAGAAGAGGTATAAATAAGTAAAAATAATGAAACTGTTCTGTTTCATTTCTATTGATAATCTTTTATCATAATATTTAGTTCATATTTCCAGTGAAGTATATGTACTTATAGAAGGATATATTTACTTATCCTAAGGATCATGTGTTAACAAATAATTGGGTGATACGTTTTTTGTTTGTCATCTGTGTGAAATAAAAGATATATTTTTAAATGTAAAAAACAACACCTGTATTTAAAAGAAATAACTTTCTATCTTACATGTTGTGTGATTGACAATAACAAGTCTCTTTGCTATGTAAATTTGTCAATTGAAGAATAGAGTGCATTATCTTATTGAGGATTATTACGCACCCACAGCATCTATTATCCCTATTAATTCCAAGTTCGACCTCCACCTTGTCCTTTTCCTCTTCTAATTGGCAGAGGGGAAATCATTTCTGGTCAAGATCAGAAGCTCATCTGCTTATCTAACCTTGAACATCAATCCAACAAAAGAGCAGATGCTATTAGCATTGGAGTCGTGGCTGATACATGTAAAGGTCCAATACAGAGCAACAATGCACTTCGGTGCCTTCATCAGTCCTTGGCACCCCAGAAACTAAGTGTAATGAGCAGCAGGTCACAACCTATAGCTTTCATAAAATACCCCCATAAGGATAGCATATTAAACATACAGAATGGTAATGTCAGGTCATTATATCAGGCATTTTCTGAGTCAGAAAGTGTCACGGTAAATGTAATTCTACTTGTAAACCAAGATTCAGACATACAGTCCCTGCTTATATTGCCTTCATAACATCTCATTTAATGTTCTTCCCAGGGTTGCATACAACACTATTACCTCTTACCAATTCTGAGACTAATTTGCATAACCACTTATTCTGAAAGCGTGCGGATGCATTTGAAGTTTTAGAGTGCATTGCGAAAGACATGGATATTGCTAACGTTAAGGTCTCGAGGGGAAGAAATATAAGAATTTGGCTCTTGACAGTTTGGCTGAGTGGATAGAGCCTCAGCCTGTGGATTAAGGGTCCCGAGTTTGATTCTGATGAGGGGGTGAAGGGCACATGCCAGGGCTGTGGGCTCAATCCCCAGTAGGGGGTGTGGAGGAGGCAGTAGATCAATGATTCTCTCTCATCATTAATGTTTCTCTCTATCTCCCTCTCCCTTCCTTTCTGAAATAAAAATATATATAGAATTGGGTTAGTATTCTGCAATTCAAAAAAACACTAAAGTCATTTTTTAATTCATGTATTTAGTCATATTTTCCCTGAGATTCTTTTTCATTTAATTATAATTTTTTTAAACCTACTTTTCTCTTTCGCTTGTTCTGGACATCTCTCTTCCTTTTTGTAGTTTTCCCTTCATATGAGCTTATTTGAAACAGCCCCGTGCAGTTGTTAATGACAGGCTTAGAAATACTATGTGTGAAGTGCTATGACTATACAACACCGTGCCCACATGAAAACACTGAGAGTTTTTATCCTTGTCTGTAACATTAGCCAGAAGTCTCTCTTTTAACACATGTTCTTTTGTTCGCTCTCGGTTTGATTGCATTTTGTTTTTCCCCTGGCTCATTTTCTAACACTGGAGTGACTCAATGTGCAGGGAACATTAGGCAACCTGTTTAACAGCCTTTTGATATGGCACTGGGGATAATGCCAAAAGTGGTCATTTTCTTTGAGATCTTGACAATTAGCAGTTTGGCACTTGTGAAACCTTTCATCAGCCTTTTGTGATGCAGTGAGGTGGAGGCATGGGTGAGCCTGAAGACAGGAGAGACCTCAGCTATTCACTAATAGAGTAACTGCCTACTTTATAAGTAGAAAAAATTCTAAAATGCATCGCATCTATACAACAAATAAATGCTCAATTGCAAAGAACATGACATTTGTTTAGCACACTTTTTCTTGATAGAATTGTTTTTTTATATTTTATCAAAAGTATATTTGAACTATTTATAGGCACGATAAAGTGATGATTTGACACAATTTGCACTACCTCGACATGGGTGCACCAATGCCTTCCCCAGGATGTATATAGACTTTCTGTCATTCTTTTCATCGCAAACCAAAGGAAGATGTGAGGCAGCCTGGAGCTTTTTCTTAGTGCCTCATAACCCCTAACAGTAGAAAATGAGGTGCACGGCAGAGCACACTAGTTTTTATGTGTCTGAAGGATGGACGGAAGGGCCACTTAGACAGCTGATGGCTCCAGGTTGCCTATGATCTCCAGTCCCTGCGACCTGAAGGCTGAGTGCATTTCCCTAAGTGCTGCACTCAGCACCCAGGAGCAGCGTGCCGTCTGCGAGAGTGAAATCCATTACTGTAATGTAGATAAATAAATGCCCACTTTATATACTCAGGCCTCTGTATACTTTAATTCTGTATGTGCTTTATATAAACCCTTGGTATCTTTTACTTAAAAAAAAACTAATCTAAGTTTTGGAAAAATATAAGTTGATAATATGAAGGCAGCTTGTAGAATTTATTTTCCCCAAACTGAATTAAATAAGCAAACATTTTGTTTTTGTTTTTGTTAAATATGTCAATAAAATCTGAAATAGAGAAAGGTGCAGCTTCTCACCCCAGAATTCAACAAGTATCATCCAGACTCATTTTGGAATAAATTAAAAGGAGATTCAAGAAGTCAGCGTGGGACTTTTCTTGGCAGAAGAGATCGTAGCCTGTCAGGAAGTGAGGAGAACAGCTCAAAACCTCACCGATGCACTTGGACTGAGGCGAGGGGCCAGGCCTGCTGGCAGCCAGGGGAGAGACTGGGCATGGTTCACTTGGATCCCATCTCAACAGGAGTAAGTACATCAGAGCCTCAGGTCCAGAACGGACTAATGGTGGAGTGTTTCCCCTTAGATATTGTTATCAGAAACGGAATAAAGTCCAAGATAAGACACGTGATAACTGGGGCTGAGTAAAAACAGAAAAAGATGGATAAAGAGGATAAGGCAAAACAAAACAAAATTGTATGGCTTTATCAAAACTCAAATCTTGAAAATATAAATATTTCAAAAAAAATTACCCACACATATGGAAGTAGGGAGACATATAAACCTCATATAGGAACAAACAAGACACCCTATTAAACACTCTTGTGTGTTTTTTTCTTCTTTGTTTGTTTATTTATTTATTTATTTTAATTCAAATGGGAAGAATGCAGTAATAAAGTTACTTACTGTGGCTTCAGGGGCCATATTTTAGTTACCCCCTTAGCACATATATCCAATTTTAAATTCTTGCTATTTTTATCTTTGTAAATACTTTTGTTGTGGTTGTTCAAATGCAAATTGGTATCCACTTTAATAGGATTTTATTAGCATACTTTACTTGCAAAATAATATCAATGTTTAACCACGTAAATTGGTAAGCTCCAAGCAACCCAGGGACTCTGATGTGTCTTGGAAGTTATTAGCCATTTCAAAATTAGCATGTCCAGCACATTTCTATATTTCCCTTATAAATATTAGCTCTACGTTGTGTGAGGGAATAAAAGAGATAATCAAGGCATCAGTAACTGCTAGAGATTGGTAGTCACCTTGGCTATGAAGACATAAATACTATGACAAGAACTCTAGCTTGTACATTCTAAGTCAAGTTATTTCATTACCACTTAGGAAATGAAATATGTACTTTTAACAATTAAGATTAAAAAAAGAAAGGGAGGTTTTAGCACTGTTCTTCAGTGATATGAATACATTGAAGGCAAAAATAATTTTAATGCTCACAACTTCATACCAAGAAGAGAGGATTTGAAATTGAGCAAGATTTAGTAAAGTAATTGCCTTCCTCCCAAAATCCAGAACTACATTTAATGCACGTGAGCTTTACTCTGTCTGTGCTTACTCTCTTGATTAGAAACCCATAAGACATATAATAGCAGTCTCATTCTATCTTCTCATTCACATTGCTCTTTTTCTTATCATCTTCACTGTGCGCACGCTCACGCCCCAAAACAGAACATTTGGTTGTGGACTAATGGCCAAAACTACTTCACACCCAATTTTCCCCTCACCAAATATACAGCCTCTTCTTATTGTAGTGGGAAAAGCAATTAAGGACGATTAGAGTGTTACATTTCTTTTTTTAAATATTTTTATTGTTTAAAACATTACATATATTAGTACATATATCTCCTATTTTCCCCCATTGACCTTCCCCCAGCCTCCCCTACCCCCTGTCACATGCCCTCATCCCACACCCCCAGTGTCTTGTGTCCATTGCTGTGCTTATATGCATGCATACAAGTCCTTTGGTTGATCCATTTCCCTCCCTCGCCAGCACTCCCCAGCCTTCCTTCTGTAATTTGACAGTCTGTTCAGTGCTTTACTGCCTCTGTATCTATCTTTTTATTCATCAGGTTATAATGTTTTTTATTTTCCATAGATGAGTGAGATCATGTGGTATTTTTCTTTCATTGCCTGGTTTATTTCACTTAACATAATGCTCTCCAGTTCCATCCATGCTGCTGCAAATGGTAGGAATTCCTTCTTTTTTATAGCAGTGTACTATTCCATTGTGTAGATGTACCATAGTTTTATAATCCACTCATCTGCTGATGGGCATTTAGGCTGTTTCCAAATCTTAGCTATGGTGAATTGTACTGCTATGAACATGGGGGTGCATATATCCTTTCTGATTGGTGTTTCTAGTTTTTTGGGATATATTCCTAGAAGTGGGATTACTGGGTCAAATGGGAGCTCCATTTTTAGTTTTTTGAGGAAACTCCATACTGGTCACAGTGGCTTCACCAGTCTGCATTCCCACCAGCAGTGCACAAGGGTTCCTTTTTCTCCGCATCCTCGCCAGCACTTGTCATTTGTTGATTTGTAGCAAAAAATGAAACTAGACCACCAACTTACACTGGACATAAAAATTAACTCAAAATGGATACAGGACTTAAACATAAGATGGGAAACCATAAAAATACTAGAGGAATCCACAGGCAGAGAAATCTCAGACATATGCCGAAGCAATTTCTTCACTGATACCTCTCCTAGGGCAAAGGAAGCTAAAGAGAAAATAAACAAATGGGACTACATCAAAATACAAAGCTTTTGCACAGCAAAAGAAACCATCAAAAAAACAACAAACAAGCCCACTGTATGCATATTTGCAAAAGTTATCACTGATAAAGGTTTAATCTCCCACATTTACAGGGAACTTATACAACTTAATAAAAGGAAGATAAATGATCCAATAAAAAAATGGGCAATGGACCTAAATAGAATCATTTCGAAAGAAGATAGAAGGAAGGCCAAGAGACACATGAAAACATGCTCAAAGTCACTAATTATCTGAGAGATGCAAATCAAAAAACGACAATGCGGTACCATCTCACACCTGTCAGAATGGCAACCATCAACAAATCAACAAACGACAAGTGGAGTATTACATTTCTTAAAGAAGTTGCATGTGACATGTTCTGAGATAATAATGTAATAGAGGGTGAAGAAGAAGATTAATACAAAGTCAATGGAAGTTTGTGGATAAGGGAGAGAAAGAATATTATTTAAAAGTATAATGGTGGGAGTTCCTTGACATTTTAGTATCCTAGAGAGTAAGAAGGGCAAGGATTAAAAAATACAAAAACTACCTATAATTTTTGAAAGGTATATGAGTACAGTTAATGTACTATTTGAGACTATGAAGTCACTTTCTAATTCTTTTTTTTTTTCATTTTTCAATGCATTTTTTATCAGGAGGCCTCTGCAATGCTTTAATTGTGAAGTGGTATATGTTGGTCTAGATCAGAATCACAAGAGGTAATTGTGACTTGTCTTGAAATGGTGATTGTAGAAATCAAGTTAATAAATGGGTCTAAAAGACAGAGAGGCTAAGTCAGCAGTCTGGGTGTTAGACTGGAATTGTATTTGGTAGGAGAGAAAGTGAGAAAGAATGAGTCACTTAAGCTTAATTTAAGTGGCGTCTGCATTGTGCAGCTACTGAGATGTAGGTACCATTCACATGAATAGAAATCGGTACAGAGGACAGTATGAATTTTAAAAATCAAGAATTTGTTTTCTAAACATTGTGCTATTTTATGATTATATATCTAAGTACATATACTAAATAACTTGACCTATGTTTCTTAGGAGAGAATTGAAAAAACTACAGGAAAAAATGAAACAAAATTAAAGAAAAAGCTAAAGCATAATGGCTTGTTTCTGCATGATTTTGAGTGTTGGGTCCATATATGTGTGTGTGAGTGTGTGTGTGTCTCTTGGCCTTCCTTCTATCTTCTTTCGAAATGATTCTATATATATAAATATATATATATATATATGGACAATTTATTTATATTACTAGTGCTGCTATTTTTCTATCTACTAGATAGGGTAATTATGGTACTTAAACTTTTAAAATCATTATAAAAATTATGTGATGCAATATGTATAAAATTAGGTATATAAAATACTCAATAAAGGGAACTTGCTATTATTGGCATTAATATCATCATCACCATTACACTCATTAGTGTGCATATGTGTCTACCTTTCATGCTGTAACCTCCTCAAGATCAGGAGTTTTGTCTCATTTATCCTTGTTTTTCTAATGTAGCTCAGCACTGAAAGACTCATTACCATTTATGAATTTAAAGCGAATGGCATTTCCACTCATTCGTTCAGAACTGGGTTATGTCCAGCTTTTTAAATCAAGGGCTAATCATCTGTAACAGTGATATACTTAGGGAATAGAATAGTCCTTGGATCCTGAGGCACACATTCCAGAAGTTGATTTTATGTTCTCATTCATTAGGATTTTATATATTATTTAGGTTATTTAAAATAAATAAGCTCCATAGAAGCTGTCTCTGTGTCTTAAACTTCTTTCATATTCTTCAAAGCTACTATAAAATAATTCAGATTATACCTGCAGCTCAATAAACATTTCATAGAATTGTAGCCCCTGAACCTTGACATGATAATTAGGGTGATGAGCTAGTGGTACAGGGAGGCTGCCTGCCTTGAGTGAGTTTACCAAGTGCAGCAAGGCAGACACAAGCCTAGAGTAACTCCTTTCTCTCATTCCACCATAAAATTGTTTCTTTTCACTTATTTCTTTACAAAAACAGGGGGAAAAAATCACAAAAACCAGTCAAGTCTTCGGTAGCAGTAATGCTGGAAAAATCCAAGAGCATCAAAAGTGAGTGTTGTAGGGGCTCCAGGAAAGCTGGATGAAGATGATGTCTAACTCTGTGTCAGTCACCCATTGCTGCTATAACAAATCACCCCAAGTGTATTGGCTTACAACAACACTCACTTATTACCTCCCGGATGTGTAGGACAAAAGTCCAACATGGCATAGCAGATGCTTTGTTTAAGGCATCATTGGGCTAAAAGGAATTAGCTAGGGTGACACTTTCCTTGGGCTCAAATTCTCTTCCTAAAGAATTTGTGTTAGTAGAGTTCCATCATAGGACTGATGTCCCCATTTCCCTAACACTTGCTCCCCTTTCATTTTAATGCCCCAAATAGTATGAACCCTCCTGATGCTTTGAGTCTGACTAACCCCCCTGCCATATCTTTTAAATTTCCCTTTCTGCATAAGGAGTAAGAAATATCTGAGTTTAAGGGCTCACATGATTAGATTGGCCCTGCCCCTGTAATCCTGTGTAGTTTTCTTAATTTTAAAGTTTACCGATTAGTAACTTGATCACATCTGCAAAATCACTGCCAAAGGTTACAAATACAATAAAAAGCAAATGGCGCCAGCCTTGCTTTCAAATTTGCTGCATTTTCAATTGGTTAAAAACCAGTGGTCGGCAAACTCATTAGTCCACAGAGCCAAATATCAACAGTACAATGATTGAAATTTCTTTTGAGAACCAAAATTTTTAAACTTAAAACTTCTTCTAATGCCACTTCTTCAAAATAGACTCGCCCAGGCCGTGGTATTTTGTGGAAGAGCCACACTCAAGGGCCAAAGAGCCGCATGTGGCTCGCGAACCACAGTTTACTGACCACGAAGTTAAACAATCAAAGGCAAACACTTGTCATCCTGATATTGTAGCCAATGTATAGAAATTAAACAGGCTATTTTATGAACAGACGATACTAACAGAAATACAGCCAATGTGGGGAAAAATGGTCCCATGAAGCAGCTGACAATCTGACAGCTTTATAGTTACAAACCTTATAATGTAGATTCTGATCTTATTACCATATAAGTTTTTGAAACTGAGAACTATATATACTTGTAACTATGTAAATGTTCTCAACCATTGGGAATATATTCTATTTTGGTATCTATTTGAATAACTGCTTCTTTGGTCATCATTTTATTTTCATATTAAAACAACCATGATTGCCCTTTATTAAAGTTCACTGCATGCCATGGACAGTGCTGATACCTTTGCATATGTTCTCTCACAACAACACTATGAACTGAAAGTATCTAGTAAAGTGTTCCTTTAACAGAAATGGATGTTTATGGAGACTTCCTAAAAATGGCAAAAATAAAACAAAAATCTTGCATGATGTTACAGAGGTAAAAAGTTAGAGTTGCTAATTAAATTCAGGTTTTTACCTCAGCACTTGGCTTTGACCATTAAACTGTGTGCTTACCTGACACTTGGCTAATTATTTTGTACATACTTTGATCAAGTTTTGCTGAGCTTGGAGATCTACATCATCTTAGTATTTGAAAGTTTTAAAATATAATTGGTAGTTGAAGGAGGGGGGAAAGACCATGATAGACCATATAATTAATCTAGATTACAAAATATTTAAGAGTAAGGTTTATATAACTCTGTTGATAAATTTATTTAAGTTAGTTTATTTCAATCATTGCCTCATACCATCATCCAATTAGGAAGTATAACTGAATCCACACCTTCTTGTGTCTTGCAAGAGTAGTCAAAACTGATAAATGTGATGAAGAGAAATGTTTGAGTGTGTGTACATAAACATATGAGTGCATTATATATATATATATATATATATATATATATATATATATATATATATACTTTTTGAAATGAAAAACTAGATTCTTTTTCAGAGGAAAAAGCCTCCCAGGCCTATAAAACTTTATCACATCAGAGTGTCCTTTAGTAAAAGCTAGGCAATGTAATTCGATCTAGTTAGAGTCTTGTGTTTTGTTTTTGTTTTTTAAAAAAGATTCTATATGTATATTTAATATTCTTTTCAAATCATCAGAAAAAAATAGCGGGGGGGGGCTTAATTTACCTTAGTCTGGAATAATCTCTCAATAAATTAATATGTTATTTTATAATTTTATGGGGAATGAACTAAAGAAAAAAAGTAAATAATATAAATATTATTAAATATTTTTACATCTCATTATAAATTTAAAATAAAATATATGTAATCCAGTCACTTACATGTATGTTTACATAGCCAAAGTCATTTAATTCAAGTAGTTCCTTAATATAATTACAGTACTTGTGGTGTGTTTATGCATTTCAAGTTCTACATATATTTGATGGCTTGAGAGAAACTTTTTCTGTTTCTGATAGGTGGATATAAAGCTTCCAATGGCAGTTCATCTTTCAGCTAGTAAGAGCCTGAAGGTATTATTGACAGTACATAAGCAAGATGTGTATTAACAAAAATGACTTTTGGGGTAACAAAATTATCATGTAAAGTGTTGGAAAATATGAAGCATCTCTTGACCAAAATTGAGGACAGATGGTAAATAAGTATATTATATAAAAGTGCAACTGCACAGGGAATATTTAAGTGGGCAGAATGTGATTATGTAAATGAAAAATTCACTTGTAACTAAAAGTACTGAGTACATAGTGATACTCAAATTGCATTATTCAACTAAGTAGAGAGTTGTTCCTGGATTATGATCATAGGCTAAAGGATTAGTCTCTGTAAAAATGGAAAAATATCGATATTTGATCATATTCCTCTTACCTAAACTTTTAATATTTTATTTTAATAAATTGCTAGAAGCCAGTGTTTTAATCAATAATTTCTATGTAATGAACCCTCCATAAAAACCTAAAAGGATATAGGGACAGTGGGTTTCTGACAGGGCATGGAAGTTCTGAACCCCTTCCCACATACCTTGCCCCATTCATTTCTTCTATCTGTCTGTTCCTGAGTCAAATCCTTTAATGATAAACTGTTAATCTCTTTTTTTCATATTTTTATTGCTTTCAGATAAGAAGGGAGAGGGAGAGAAAGATAGAAACATCAATGATGAGAGAGAACCATCGATTGGCTGTCTCCTGCATACCCCACACGGGGATCGAGCCTACAACCATAGCCTGTGCCCTGACCGGGAATCAAACCCTGACCTCTTCGTTCCTAGGTCAACACTCAACCACAGAGCCACACTGGCTGGACAGTAAAATACTAATCTAATGAGTATAATGTTTCTCTGAGATATGTGAGACCCTTTAGTAAATTAAATAAACCCACAGAGGGTTTTGTTGGGACCTCTGATCTATATCCAGTGGGTCAGAAGCAGGTTTGACTGGTATCTGAAGCGTGTGTGAGGGTGGAGTCTTGAAGGACTAAACCCTTAACCTGTGGGATCTGATGTCCTCTCTGGATAAGTGGTGTCAGAATAAAGTTGAATTATGGTATACCCAGCTAGTCTTCCAGAATCGCTTGGTGGTCGGGGGAAAATCCCCCTAAGAAGTCAGAATTGGTCACAGTACCAGATTACCCACTCATTCAAGAAAATAGTGGGAATATAATGATTTAGGAAACATTCTGAGTATTCAGATCATGTGATATAATTGAGTAATTATTTTAACTATCTGTGATGAATTCATGGCTGTACACATGTTTAATCTAAGTAGTCCCTTCTAATGTCTTCCATAAATAAAATATGCTTGTTTTGGGGGGGGGTTTTGTGTGTGTGTGTGTGTTTTTAATGTAGGCACAGATTCAAACATTCAGAGTTCAGAGTGTTTCCAGTGTCTTTTATCTGGGTTATTGTTAAAGAACTGTGAGATTTTGCCCTGCTTGCAAGCTGACAAATTAGCCTGCCAAAGTTTCAGGGGTGCTGGTGGAAGGCATGGGACTCACGGTCAGAGACAATGTACTTAATTACTCACAGTGACAGCAGTATTCTGTGCTACAGCATTTTCTTGTGCCATCCCCTGAACCTTGAATCCCATAAGATGATTTGAAAAGAACCAAGTGCCATCTGCATACATAGTGAGTTGATTGACAGGAGAGGGCCCTGAACTTAGAAACTTGAATCATTTATAATGGGAAGTAAGGGTGCTTGATTGGCTCTGGAGGCAGATATAATCTCTGTCTCCCAAGACTGTAAGTAGATCTCCCCTTTGCTCCAGAGAAATAACCCATGTCTATCTTCCATTCTTGAAAAGATAATCTAAAAGGGCCTCATTTGCAAGATTTGCAGAAATATGGGAGGTGCATGGACAGTTATATTCCTCAAGTGAAATATCATAAACAGTAGTATGAAGTATGATAATTAGCCCCTTGCAAAGTAGGCGATGTTTTCACACATTTTAATGATGGTTATCTCTATCAGTATTTGAACTCAAAATAGCCTGTTTATTGCCTGGTAAAATTTTTAAATTTGTTTAAATTATGCATTCTAAAATCTAGAAGTAAGTCTCTCAAGTTTGTGATGTGGTTTTAATTTTAAAAATAATATAGTGCCAGTGTTCAAATTTTCATTTTCTTCAGGGAGTTACTGAATAAACATTGATAACTACTTCAGATCCCCTCCAAATTTATTATGAACCTGTTATGACATAAGACATTAAAGAGAAGGCTTTTGCCACCTGTCATCATTTGTCACTCAGGGTGACATTTCTCTGGCAATGAATGAAATCACTTCATCACTCTGTTGGACTCTGGGCTTGAGTTGCCCACATGACAAGGCTCTAGCTACATTGTTCTGTCCACCAGACCCCAGGCATATAAAACTGAGGTGATCATGTGCTTCAGGCCATGGCTAACTAGCATCTTGCCCATTGTAATACCTCTCATTCTTTATGATTTCCTTTTGTCTCTCTTCCATGCCTCCACATGTTTAGAAACAGTTATTCAAGAGTATATGTGTCCGTCCAATACTTATTCCATACTCTGCCTTAGATAGTGTCACAGAAATAGTGGTGTCATTTGTTTATTTCTAAATCGTATATTGCAGACATTATTTTTGTTCAAAACTTTTCTGTTTCCTGCTTTTTCACTCAACATTACGATTTTGAGGTCTATTTGTGTCGCTACATGTAAATCTAGTTCATTACTTCTGATTGCTTTATTGTATTTCATCTTATGCCTGTGCAGATTTTATATCCTTACTGCTGTAGTGATACACAGCTTTGTATCACTTCTATTAGTTACTCACAAACATGCAGTGATAAAATTCTTCATGACCATCACCTTATGGACCCATGGGAAAACAGGTCATCATATTATGTATACATATTAATTAAAAATAATTATTTAGTAATTACTAATTAAGAATGAGTACCCTTTACATTATCACTTGCTCTCTTTTCTCATATATTTTTATTTTGTGTTATTATGAATTTCTTGTGAATATTTTTATATATCATAGTTCTTTAATATAATTTTATTTTATTTTACTGAGGAAATTAAATTTTCCATTTTGGTGTCACATGGGATTCAGGCTCCTTGCATTGAAGTTAGTCTGGTGCCTATTGATTTAATCAGATTATTAAACCTCTGAAGAAGATCTGTTTCAAAAAGAGTAGAAATATGGTTCTGTGGCATGTCCTACAGGCAATCTTTGACATACTTCATGCACTTGGACTGGGCTTGCAGAAGGCTGGGACTCAAGAGAATGGAAGCTAGAAGGAAATGAAGAAACCAGGATGACAAAAGACCAAGTCCAGGGGATATAAGACAAAAAAACAAAACAAAACAAAACAAAAAAAAACAGTTGCCTCTCCTACCATCTGACTGGTGCCAGAAGGCTCACCTATGAGATCTTAGTCTTCTCATTTCAGGATTGTATTTCTTCTGGAATGCATATAATTTCAATAGTCAGGTCTTCATACACTATATGAAATTGGTACTACTGTGTGATTACACATGGAGGAGTAAGAAAAGGTGCATAAAATAATTATCTACTGGATACATAATATCTTTTAGTGCATCCTTTTCTGGTGCTTGAACAGCTCTTGGACATTTTATCAACTAGGACCAATGGAGATGTGGAGCCCTTAGACAGGTAGGCTGAACCTCACTGTGTCTCAGTTTCCTCCTCTATAAAATATGAATGATAAAAAATCAAGCATTTTTGTAAGCATTAAATGATAATAACAACGTTTTTAGAAGTGTACCCAGAATATAGTCAAATTCAATAAATAGTTACTCTTATTATACTAAAACATTGCATTTATCCTAATATATAAAAACCCTGGGTCTTAACCACCAGTAATGACTGAGGCTCAACCAACCTGAAGTCAGTCTTGCAGTCAACACTGGGTTACCATGGCAGGCGCAGTGCCTCACCTTTCTAATCAGGCCCGTTGATAAGCCCAGAGACACTGACTGGCATAGAAACCGACCAATCAAAACCAAATCTGGGTGAAGTGTGAGGAGCCAATGGCTGCCTGGGAGGCAGAGCTTTTGATGCTGACTGGCATAGAAACCAACCAAAAAGAACCAAATTGGCCTGCAGAAGAGGCCAGTTGGGGATGAGATCAGCCTGGCTAGGGAGGGCAATTGGGGGCAACCAGGACGGCAGGGGAGGGCAGTTAGGGGTGAGATCAGGCCAGCAGGAGAGGGTAGTTAGGGGCAATCAGGCAGGCAGAGGCAGTTAGGGATGATCAGGCAGGCAGGCAGGCAGATGCAGTTAGGAGTGATCAGGCAGGCAGGCAGGCAGAGGCAGTTAGGGGTGATCAGGCAGGCAGGCAGACAGAGGGTTAGGGGCAATCAGGCAGGTAGGCAGGTGAGCGGTTAGGAGCTGGCAGTCCCAGATTGCGAGAGGGATGTCTGACTGCCAATTTAGGCCCGATCCCATGGGATCAGGCTTAAACTGGCAGTCGGACATCTCCCAAGAGGTCCCAGATTGGAAAGGGTGCAGGCTGGGCTGAGGGAACAACCCCTGCCCCCACATGCACAAATTTTGTGCACTGGGCTACTAGTTAATTAATAAAAGATATTAGGTCAATAGATATTATGTCTCAATGTAGCTGAATTCCTATCTCATTCTGTATGTCAAAATGCATCCCAAGATTGTCAAAAGGTTACATAACAAGTAGATGATAGTAGTAAATGACAATATCAGAAAGTAGAAACAACACTCAGAAATACAATAGAAAAAATAATAAATTTTACCATAAAAATTGAAATTCCAACTGTTATAACAATCCAAAAACTAATAAAATACATATACTAACCTAGAAATAACTTTTACAACACATCTGACCAATGTTATATATACCTAAAAAGCTCTTAAAATTTAAGAAGAAAAAGATTGATTAACCTGTGATAGGTTGAAATGTGTGGCCCTTCAGAAAAAGATATGTTGAAGTTTCCCAGTATCTCTTCCTGGGATCTTATTTGAAAATCAGTCTTCATAGAGGCAATCAAGTTAAGCTGAGGTCATTAGGGTGGCTCATAATGCCACCCATCTGTTGTCCTTATTAAAAATGGGGGAAATAGGGACACATAGAAACAATGACACGGAGAGAGGGAAGGCAATGTGAAGACATAGGAAGAACATTATCTATAAACTCCTGTGGTCACCCAAAGCTGGGAAAGAGGCGTGGAACAGATCCTTCCTCAAAACCCTCAGAAGAAACCAATCCTGCCATCATATTTAGACTTCTAGTCTCCAAAAACATGAGGTAATACATTTCTGTTGGTTAAGCCACCCAGTTCATGGTCTGTGTTATACCCACCATAACATATTAACATGTCTCATTGAAAAATGGACAAAAACAAAAACAGAATGAATTATACATGAAAACTAAGGGCCTTACATGTAACGAAAGAGGAGGAACCTCTGAGATAATTTACAAAGTCCAATTAAAATGACTTTTTATATTTTTGACCTATTATTAGATTGTTAAAGATCAAAAAGTTTGGGAATAATGACTTAAGAAGGCAAGGGGCTACATTTTCCCCCATTTACTTTGGATGAGAGTATTAATTGAGGGGTTTACTGTGGAGGGAAATTTGCTATTATCAGTCACATACACACAGTTCTGTCCCTGTCAGGTAAATGTCTGGTTGTACAGACTTTCAAAGTATGCTGTTCTTCTTGGAAAACCCTGATAATAATAAGACTAATTTTTAACTTCCTTTTCTTCCTCTCTCTATCCTTGCCTCCCTTCCTCATCTAATCTGGCTCCAAATGAAACAGCATCCCTTTCCAACTACAAACATCACAATAATGAGTATTTCCCAGACTTAGATCCAAAACCATGTATAATGATGCTAATTTTTATATGATCTAATTCAAACATCTGCAAATAAACTGGCAATAGATGTTTGCTTGCCAAAATTTAAGAAGTACTTTTAAAATATATTTACAAAGGTAACAGATAATTATCTATTTTGTATGCTATACCCAGTGTCATGTAGGTGTTATATGTCTCCACTTACAAGTTTCCGAGAACTGATTGATTAGCTTCTCTATCTACAAAGCTGTAGGTTTGCTATTAAATTTTCTTATAACATGCTATTGTGAGTTCACCTAAAGTGTGGCCTCACCACGGACTGTTTCTATGTTTTATTTCAATGACTACTACCCTTACAAATGCATTATTGATTTTTCTTCCAAACCATAATGATGCAAAGTGCAATAGCTTGACAACTTTATGTTCATTGCCAAAATATTGACCTGACAAGCAGCTGGGACTTCCTTTACTTACATGGTTCTGTCCCTTCATGTACGTACGTATAGGTCACTGATGTTGCATTTGAATAAACATTCAATTCCAAATCACTATATGGAATAAGTGAAAAAATATAACCTTCTGATGAAGTAAGAAATAGAAATGCTATGTTATTTTTACTGACTTCTACACATAACCTTCAATTCAGAATCACTGACTTTGAAAGCCTGGGATTACCAAGACAATGGGTTTATTAATCTGTAAAGCAATCGAGATTCTGGACTTTATTAATTGTTTAATAAGCAATGAATGATTAACTGTGTGAGAAGTGATACGGACTCTGGTGGCACTTGAGAGGGAACGAAATGCAATATATGAAAAGCTCAGCACCTGCCCAAGTCAATATCCGTCTACGTGCTCACACCAGCAAAGTAGAGGACAGTTTGTTTATCATTGGAGAAAGTCTGTGCTGCAGAGCAGCTGCGCAGGTGCTAAGATCCTCCCTCCCCCCGGCCCCATCATTCGATTGCTAGCTGTAAGAATGAGAGCTACCTGCATCCTCTCCTAGAGTTCAATGTTAATGTATTTTTTTTACCAATGTTAAGAGCATGACAACTCCTAAGAGAGAAAGAGACAGGGTGAGAGGAGGAAAAAAAAATAATAAAAAAGATAGAAATGTCATTAGATCTGCTCCTTGAGACCAGATACATCAAGATTCAATATTAGAAGCTGTCATGGAGTTATGGCTTTTGTTTTTCTTTCTGTCACCCATCTGGTGCAAGTGCGGAAAGGCAGAGCAGGCATATGCTGAAATACTGTATGCATTAATCACGAGAGTAGGGAACATGCCTAAGTCCCACTGGAGACATTACTTAGAGCCTCTTATGACTTAGGTCAGTGCAGGTTAGTGTCTCTTCTTCACTCTGGGTGTGGTGTGTTTCCTACTGTGTGTTGCAGGGTACCTACCCTTTCAAGACAATCGAGGGATATTATTTGAAAGGTCATCCTTCACTTACGAAGAATACGTGTTGGCTAAAGATGGAGGAAACTCCCGGGGCATCATAATGTCTTATTTAATACCTCCCTGGATTCCAAACCTTATTGTGAAACATTTGATGTATTTGAAACAGAATTAAACAAACCCAATTGTCTTATTGAGATGGAAGTATGATGCTGATATCTAATTATCAGTGACTTCAGAGTTATTTTTCCACTCCACTGCTCAAAAGGTACTACTCAAAAGAAGATTTTTTTTAATATAGTCCTATTAGACCAGAGTCACTCCCATAAGGTTACATTTTTTAAAATATATTTTTATTGATTTCAGAGAGGAAGGAAAAGGGAGAGAGAGATAGAAACATCAATGATAAGAGAATCATTGATCGGCTGCCTCCTGCACACCCCCAACTGGGGATCAAGCCCATAACCCGGGCATGTGCCCCTGACCAGAATCAAACCCGGGACCCTTCAGTCCGCAGGCCCACGCTCTATCCACTGAGCAAAACTGGCTAAGGCTGGTTACATATTATTGATGATTTCTCTCAGGCTGTAGTGGCAGTGGTGGGTACTTATTAATGAAATATATATGTATGTATATATATATATATATATATATATATATATAGAGAGAGAGAGAGAGAGAGAGAGAGAGAGTCTTCTGTAACTAGTGCCTTTCATGTAGAGTAATGTTTTTAATGTCTGTTCATGTTGTAGCACATTCCAGTACTTGGTTCTTTTTCAGAACCAAATAATATTTCATTGAGTGATGTTATATAAAGACGCTAAAGATGTATCCTGTAAATGGGCCCCTCGGTTCTTTATTTCCTCACTGCAGGCCAAGAGCTATTAGTCAAAAGTCCACAATTGTTATCCTGCTTCACGCCTTTGTATCTTAAGTTCACTATTTGAGCCCCTTTGAAGACAGAGTTCACCGGTTGCTTTTTGTCCCCAGTGTATGGGTCACACTTTCCTTTTGCTTTGCATGTCATATAATTGTTGAAAGCTGAACTTTATAAATAATATATTGTAACAGCAGTGGACATTGAAACTCCAGTCCCCTCCCCTGGGTACTGTTCTTGTTGTTTGCTTGGTCATTTATTTGCTCAGTGAATTGGATGGACTCATTTGGAAATGTCTATTGCATCCACAGTGTGCAACCTTTAATATCCTCGTCCCTATGGTTTCCTCACTTGACCTTTTAACCTGGCTACATGTGGTATTGGCCCTGCCTTTGCATAAGCCACCTATTGTTCAATGGCTGTGCTTGATCCTGCTGTGCCACTTACATTTTTACTCCCTACCACGGTATATATGTGATTGTAGGCTGCTATTACTGCTCAGCGAATTTGCATGTATTTTTATGTTTATTTTTGCTCCATGTTTAGCTAGGGACAAGTACCTGAAGGTCTCATCTCTAATTGCTTTTGAGAGGGCAAAAGGTTGGAAATGCAAACATTTTCCCAGACTTCAAGGGATGAGTATAATTTTTAAGATTGGTTTCCTGGGAGTTACCCCTGGGTCAGAGTAGCATATTGCTCAGTCAGTGTTTGAAGATGTATTGAAGCCTCTTGTGCCAGTGAGGCTCCTGCCTGTGTTGATAGGTCTGGAGAATGCTCTCACATCTGCTTCATCCCCTCCAGTGATCGCCACTGAATGAGTTCTGCTTAGCATATGTGCACAACCTTCCCAACCCCTGGAGCTGACTGATCCCACAGGGCTCTTCTTGGTTGTCTTTCTGCCTAGTTCTCTCTAGCAAGCTTCTAGCTGTTGTGCCTTTTGCTTGTATCATAGTCTACAATGTCCTCATATTGCTCTCTACCAAGATCTCCATTAATTTCAACAATTTCCCAGATAAGGAGTTCGCATTCTGTTCAAAATAAAGTGTGTTCTACCAGGCAGAGAAGTGGAGCTCTCTGTCCTTTGGGCCTTCTTTCTTCCTGGGAGGAATGTCTGCACCAGCAAAAGAGCTGGGAGCCGAGGACTCCGTTCTCCTGCACTGTGGCCCTCTCTCTGAGTGGGCATTGGTGGTGGTGGGAGGTAGCAGTCCTAGTCTTTGTTTTGCTGCTGCACATGTGGAATGTTTGCCCGACAAGCGAGCTAGTGGAATAGTTGGGCCCTAGTATTCTTTACCTGGTGTGTCTGAAGTAGAATTTCACTCCGTGAGTAGGGCTGGTGAAAAAGGGAGTCTAATACTCTCCATCCCACCTGCCTGAAATAGGGTTTCTGCTACCTGGGCTGGAGGGGGGGGAGGGTGGGGAACACGAGAAACATTGCTGCCAGCCTTCCTTCCAGGGATGAAAGCGTAGCTCCAACCTAGGAGATGGGTGAAGAGGGAGCCTCCGACTTCTTGGCTACTCCTGCCCAGAGAAGAGAGCTTCTATAACACAGACCTGGGATGTATACGTTTTAAAATATCATCTAAGGAAGCAGGCCATGGCTCAGTGTCACAGACTCTTGCTGTTCTTACCAGGAAGGAGTAGATTTCCTTGTGTGGATGTTTCCACATTTGCTGTACATGCTTCAGACTTAAAATGATTGTTTTTAAATAATTTCATCAGTAAAAATTGCTTTTGTGTTGTGGAGGGTGTCTGCTGAATGCCTCACTGTGTCATTCCAGAAGTATGGTACCCTGCCCTTTAGTTTCATTCTCAGAATGTACCACGTTTTGTTTTTCTTCTCCCCTGATTAAACGGCACAAGATTGAGAATTCAGGAAGATGAAGCTTAAGGAGTGTGATGAAATTTAAGATCCTTCACCGTCTTGGCTGTTTTGCTAAAAGTGAGAATAATCTAATCTTACTCTAGGCTGATACCCAAGCAGCTCTCCATCAGCCCCTGGTGGCTGGCTTCCTGGTAGCCCTCTTCAGTCTACCACAGCTGGAGCATTTTGCCTTATGTTGTTGATACAGAATTTGAATGCAGAATAAAAACCCAAACTATTTTCCAACTTACAGTAGACTTCCAGGCATGGTAAAGTGGTAATCAGAATGGAGATTCTATGGGTTTCAACCCTTGAATTATTCCTAGTACTGATTTCCATCATTTACAAAGGTAATCTCCAAACAGGACTCTAAATACGTAATTTTCCTCCTGCTCTTGGCCCATTACTTTATGTAATTGTTTCCTGTATCTGTTAGAAAGTAGGTTGCACCATTTTTAGCCATAACCAAGCCTCCAGGTAATGAGATATCAGCCATTTATCAACAAATATTTTTAAAAACATCTCATTTATTTGACCACAATCTCTCAATTTATAAAAAGTGTTCTAATTTCTTAAGAATTGATTTGGTTTAAAAAATAAAAGTTCAGCTGAATAAATTTGAAGTACTAATTGGCTTGATTCAGTGATTCATAAATCAGGCAGCATTGCATCTAGCCATTAGAAAAGAGATGCTGAATCTGAAAATAAGTCTTTGTTTGTTGAGATGGAGCCTAGCACAAGTGACTCCATTTTGAATCTGTTGTCTTGCTTTCTAGCATTGACTAAACACATATGTCTAATAAACATATATTTGCCCAAGTGTGTTGTTTATGTCTTAAAGTAATGTTGAAAAAATTGTACTCTTACTTTTGAATATAACATTTAATGATGTAATTCAGTTTCATTTGTGGTAATTTTTTTGTTTATTTCCACGGAATGAATAATTGCCTTTTTGTTTGTTTGTTTTCCTATATACTAATCATTAATTCATCAACAAATTCTCCAGTGAAGTCTGAATTGTTTTCTGTCATTTAAAGATACCATGTAGACAAGTAGACAAAAAAAGCTGTGGTACATTCACACCATGCAATACTATACAGCTGTAAAAAAGAAAGATCTCTTACCCTTTGAGACAGCATGGGGACCTGGAGAGTATTATGCTAAGCAAAATAAGCCAGTCAGAGAAAGACAAGTATTATATATGACCTCACTCATATGTGGAATCTAATGAATATAATAAACTGATGAACAAAATAGATTCAGAGACATAGAAGCATAGAAAAGCCTGTGGAATCTCAGAGGGAAAGTGGGAGAGGGTGGGTGGGTAGGAAGAGATGAACCAAATAACTTGTATGCATATATGTATAACCCATGGCCACAAACAATAGGGTGGTGAAGGTCTGGGTCTGGCTAGAAGAGATCAATGGTAAAAAAAAGAATATATGTAATACTTTCAACAATAAGAATTTATTTAAGAAATAATAATACATTATTGCTACAAATTCTAAGTATTCCTTTTCTTTTTATTAAATAAACTTTATTTTTTTAACAGGTTTAGATTTACAGAAAGAATGGAAAAGATAGTACAGAGAATTCATAGTACCTTGTATCTAGTCAACGCTATACTTAATATCTTACATTAATATTATACATTTGTTACAATAAAATAATCAATGTTGATACATTATCGTTAACTAAAGTCCATACTTTATTCATATCTCCTTAGATTTAATGTCCTTTTTTGTTTGTTTGTTTTGTTCCAGGATCTCATCCATCACATTTAATGTGTCATGTTTTCTTAGGCTCCCTTTAGCTGTGACAGCTTTTTAGATTTTTCTTGTTTTTGAGGACATTCACAGTTTTCAAGACTACCACTCAGGTATTTTATAGAAAGTCACTCAGTTGGGATTTGTGTAATGTTTTTCTGATGATTAGACTGGCGCCATGGGTTTTTCAGAGAAAGATCAAAAAGATAAAATGCCATATCAAGGGTGTTCTAACAGTGCAGTCAAACTCCCAACGTGAGAGTGAATGTGTTCTCAAATCTCTTGTCTGTGTCCCTTGTCATCATTTACTGGAAAGATGTCCCGTGTTATTCATGCATTTTATTATGACTTGTATGACGCATGTATAATATATACTAGACCTCTCTCTAAGATATATACTGTTATATTCATAATATATACTATTATACATTATATATGTATATATGTGTGCATTAGAGAGTAGAAACAGGACAAATCAGAGAGCAAGAGTCAATGAACTCCACAAATAAAGACCATAGAGTAATTATCACTTTTAGGCATCTTGGTTTTACTCCTAAGAGCCAACAGAAATTGGTTTGCTATTTCTACTTCTCCGTGTCAAATTTCTAAAATAAAGAGTTGGGGTTTGGGTTTTGCTGAACCACAGAGATAGCAAAATTTTATTTTGATGTGAGTTTACTAGGACCAAGTGAGGTTTAGTAGGAATGTCTGTTCATCCCCAAAGCATTCCAAGAACTGCTTTAGTTTCTGAAGAAGATTAACCATGTCACATCACAGTGTCTCTGTTAAAACCTTCAGATGGTTCTTCTAGGATAATTTAAATTCTTAAATTATCATACTGACCTAAAATCTTTAGATGATTCGTGAAGATAATGCACTTATACAATATGAAGCAGAGAATTTAAAATGTAGTTAAGTCACTTGTAAATTGAATGTGTAGAAGGTAAACATTTCTATAAAGTGAGGTATAAAGTTTATGGTTGACATTTTAATAATTTTTGGATTACATAGATAATTTTGCCATATTTTCATAATATGAAAAAGAAGGCCTCTCTCTACATTATTTCAAATTAAAATATCTTCTTTTTTTTTTTTCACTAGAGAGAAGGGGGGGGAATGTACATTTTTTTACATTGCCATTAAAACATTACAGCTGGGCCAGAGGCATAGTCACCATGAAAGAGTTCTCCAATACACAGGCAGCCTTGGAAGGTTGCCCTTCACAGAGGGCCATTTGTAATAATTAACGCATCTGTCAGCCTAAGAAAACTTCTAACAAAGGCAGACCTTGCAGTGTAATTTACATGAAATACGATTTTCTCATCCGAAGTTGTTCTTAAAAGCAAACACACCCAAAACTATATAAATACCGACAGCAACCACAGCCTTTTTATATCTGTTAGCTTTGGGCACACTTAACAGCAAAGCTGTCATTGGCTATTTCATGCCCAAGTCTCCCCTGCTTTGATATATGACTATTAAAAAAATCGCCCTTCTGCTAAAAGGAATATTTGACTCCGGAGACTCCGATTTGCAATGTCTTTGGAAAGCCACCTCGCCTTTACAAAATGTTAGGAATAACAGGCAAATATAAATTTTTAAACACTATATCCCAAATTTCACGTAGGGCGTAAACACAGCTCGGGTGATGTTCATAGTATCAAATATGTCTTCTTTAAGGTTCCCACATTTCCAGAGGGTGCTGCCGCCCCAGGACAAGTCCGCTGTTCTTGCTCTTATCACAACACCATTGGGGCTGGGCAAGTGGGCCCAGGTTGGCGGTTTTGTAGTTTTTTTCTTGTAAGTCAGGCTATGTTTTGTGCCTGGGGGAGTTGTTTCCCTTTCACTTAAGCATGAGAGTCCTTCAGTCTCCTTGCATGACGTTTGCTGTGATACAGCCCTTTCAAAGCTCCGGCTGAACCGTGGCCGGAGGCTGGGATCTTCTGGGAGCAGCGTGCTGTGCTGGAAATCATCTCTGTTCATCTGTTCACGGAGGGACTGCAGTGCTACTGAGTCTTGGAAGGGATTTTAGGATCTAGTGCAATAACACGAGTTTCAAAACACACAGCGTACACACTTTCTATTTGTGATGGAATGTGAAGTGTTCTATTGTATCCTGTATCTAGCTTCACAGGCAGAGCATTGTTAATTGTGTCCCACAGTGCACATGCTACTTACCAGATTTTACTTAGCATAAAACAATGCTGTGACTTCATGAGAAATTATTCCTCAGATCTGTCTTGATTTACAGCCCATCTTTTTATTCATGCATTTTATTATGACTTGTGCATACCAAGCCTGGGCGTGACTCCCAAATCCAGAGTTGTCAAGGAGGTCTGACTAGCCGCCCTCTCCCCTGCCTGACCCCTGCCCGGCATCCCCAGTCCAAGGGAACTGCAAGAAGCCTTCACAGCTGGAAATCACTCACTTCCTCTGTGCAGCACCTATGCCAGGTCCCCTGGCCTGTTGCCTGTTCAGCACCTTGCTGGGTGATTAGCTGGGCTGCTGTGCAGTCTCTTACTTTTCAGCCACCATCCAATCTTGTTAACATCCTGGCCTTGTCACTTATTGCTTTCAGGTGGTTTTTTTGTTTTGTTTTGTTTTGTTTTTTTCCACATCTGCCTAGAATTAGGTGTCTCTTTTTATATCCTGGTAGTGGAGTGCTGGGAGTCCTGAGTACCCTGACTTCAGAGGAACTATATTGACCTGATAGCTTAGAGCCTCTCATTCTATAGAAGACCCAAATGAGTCTAAGAAAAATGAAGTTGCTCAGTATTGAAACACCTACTTAGCTTTGGGAAACAGAAATTGGAACTCAGGTCTATATATTATACACACACACACACACACACACACACACACATATATAGTAATATATTAATATATAATATATTATAATATAATATATTATAATATTTTATATAAAATGCATATTATATATATGTGTTTATATATGTATATATATACTGATTTTTTTACAGAGAGGAAGGGAGAAGGATAGAGAGTTAGAACCATGGATGAGAGAGAAACATCGATCAGCTGCCTCCTGCACACCCCCTCTCAGGGATGTGCCTGCAACCAGGGTACATGCCCTTGACTGGAATCAAACCTGGGACCCTTCAGTCCGCAGGCCGACGCTCCATCCACTGAGCCAAACGGGTCAGGGCAGAACTCAGGTCTGTAAACTCACATCGCCTGTCTTGCTAGGATTTGGAAGCCTTGATGCTTTCTTCTCTTTACGTCTTCACTGATACAGGGTAGTCTAGGACAGCGCCCAAGAGGACGGGCCTCTCGCGCAGACTGCTCCAACTCAGAGCTACGCTAGGTGTTAATGTTTGGGCCATGTTCAATCCCATAACTGCTCTGCTCCTGTTTTATCTGTAAAATGGGTATAATGAAAGCATCTCTTTCATAGAGCAGCTGCACAGGCACTGAACATACAAGAATAAAGCACTAGTAAATATTTCTGTAAATATTTTATTCTATTTTAAGGAAAATGGTAAAAGTGATTTGGTGGCAGGGATAAGTAAGGATCAGCCTACTTGGAGAAAGAGGAAGAGGGAAATGTACACACAAAATGTAGATAACACGGCACGCTAAGGTAGCGTGTGTTAACAAGAGCCGAAGGAGGGAGCAGGATGTGTGTGTGAGGGATCTGGGGATCTTGTTCCATGCTGTACTCCTCCATGGCTTCAGTTGACGTGAGCCCTAATTACAATATTTTGTGTGTAGCTTCTGCTTTTCATGATGTAAATATTTAATGTGCTGGGAAATTAGCTTAAGAAACAACACACTTTCTATTTTGTATTCACACTAGAAACCCGATGCACGAATTTCATGCAAGAATAGGCCTGCCTTCCCCTGGCTGCCAGCACCGGCTTCCCTCTGACACCCGGACCCGGGCTTCCCTCGCAGCCCAGGCTTCATCTGGAAGGTCGTCTGGAAGGATGCCCGGGAGGGTGTCCAGTCTAATTAGCATATTATGCTTTTATTATTATAGATTCTTGTCTACTTATCAATCATTTGTAAGTCAGTCCCCTCACATTGCAGACACACGTTCTAACATACCAGGTGGGGAATGCCATGGGTAGATTAGAATTTCTAAAAGATTACTCTAGTAGGGAATCAAACTCAGATTTTAGACACCTTTGGCTAAAAAAGGGAAAAGGATAGCTGATATCCTAGAGTGGTGACAGTGATGATGAAAATGTCCAGATGTCCAACATCAAAAATCTCTACTATAAAGTAAAAAGACTCTTATTTAGGGAAATAATCTTAGGTGCCACTGCTCTTTAAAATTTGATACTTCACGCCTTCTAAAAAGTGGAGGAGAAAATTTTCATGGAACAGAAAGGCAGAAATACAATCTAATTTGCTCCATGTACTAGACTAGGTTTGGGAAGGTAGAGGTCTTACCCTTCATCTTCTCTATTGGTGTTTACCTCCCCATGTGTCTGAGCATGCCTGAGTGAGGACTGCATAAGTATAGGAAGACTCAAAGAAGATACTGAACGGTCAAGTCATTAAAACATATTGGATGTCCTTGATAGCAATTTAAACTTGAAAACAGATGAGGGAAATGTGCACACTGGCCTTACACAGGCTTATTGAAAACAGTGGCAAATATTCTCTGACCTCTTAAATATATCGTGATACAGCTCATGTTTGAAATTTCATTTTGAATGTTAAGAATAAATGACTTAACTAGAAACCACAGCCTGCAATTTAAACTCTATTGTTTAAATCAGTACTGTCCAACAGGAAATAATGCAGAGCACAAATGTGAGCTCATATACAATTTTAATTTTCTAGTTAAACACATTAAAAAGTAAAAAGAGATCAAATTAATATAATAGTTTACATTTATTTAAGATAACATTAGCATGTCAACAAGTAATAAATATAGACGTGAATAATGAGATATTTTAAATTCTTAGTTGTCCTATTGTCTTTGGATTTTGGTACACAGTTTACAAGCAGAGCATGTCGCAATCTCAAATCAACAAATTTCAACCAAATAGCCACATATGGGTAGTGGTTACCATGTTGGACAATATAGGTCAAAGTTAACTTTTTATGAGCATTAATTTTCCAGGTTGAAAAGATGCAATAAAATATATACCACTTATGTTTCTGTCTAAAAGTCTCATTCATTCAGAGTATTAAAAAATGCCATACCCTATTTTGGAGTGTCCTTATAGAATGCTTTTAGAGTATAACACTTCATCTCACATCTTATCTCAAGCATGGGGAATTGCTTTCACATTAAATGTTGATATTTCAATACTTGTGAAGAGGGCATTGTACTTTTTATTATAGTATATGTAACTGAATAAGTATTGAACTGAATTGACAGGTGGACAAAATGCCATTCTTTATAAACATTTAATTAAACAGGCATTGATTTTGATTTTAGTTCTCTTATTTCGGAAGTATTATATGTAATTTCTGGCCTCCAACAGTTCTGGCTCTTGAAAACCTCACAGGCTGTGGACACTGTGCCCCTAATTCTAAATATAAACCCACCCTAAATCAAGCCATGTCTTTCCAGCTTGCTTGCAAAATACAGGGATGCCCCTATTCCTGTAGCTGTTAGTATAATTGTCACATATCACAGGCTTCTACCAAATTGAATTTGCTAACTTAAGTTTTGCCATCAGGATATTCTGCTTGCCTATTTTTACAGCATTGGTACATTTACCCAGTTTTGTTAATTTGGTAACTGTTAATTTGTTTGCTGTTTCTGATTTAAGAGAGGCAAGGATTATGTCTGTTTTCTTCTCTACTGTATAGCAAATGACCTAGTACAGTGGTCGGCAAACTCATTAGTCCACAGAGCCAAATATCAACAGTACAACAATTGAAATTTCTTTTGAGAGCCAAAGTTTTTAAACTTAAACTTCTTCTAATGCCACTTCTTCAAAATAGACTCGCCCAGGCCGTGGTATTTTGTGGAAGAGCCACACTCAAGGGGCCAAAGAGCTGCATGTGGCTCATGAGCTGCAGTTTGCTGACCACGGACCTAGTATATTGTAGTTACTCAGTAAACCTTGAATGAATGAGTGGGGGGAAATGCTTGCTGTAAAGAGAAATTTAAATCTCATTTTACTTACATGCAGAGTAGAGGTTATCCATCTGGTAGGGAGCCAAAATTACCCTGAGCTGGACATACTCTACACAATAATTCCCACATAGCTAGGGTTTCTGGTATTCAAGGCAAGAGAGCATTTTTTTAAACTTAAAGCTTGTAAAGCCATCTGGCAGTTTAGTATTAGTTTATATTTTATTAAGATCATTTATTGTTACATTCAATAATTTATCTTGTTTTTGTTTGTTTGCTTGTTCATTTGTTTTCCTGCATGGTCTTATTCTTTGTATTATCTACTAAGGACCTTTTTGCTTTTTAAAAATTGTCTGCTTTTTCTCTTATTCTGCAAGTCTGTGGTTCTCAATCTTGGCCCATTTTGTTCTTCCCAGGGGATATTTGATAATGTCTGTAAATATCTTTGTTTGTCACACTGGGTGTGGGGAGGATGCTACTTTGTTATCTATTGACCAGAGGAAAGGAGATGCTTCAAAAAAACCATAAAATGGACAAGGTAGCTCCCAGCAGCAAAGAATTATCCAACCCAAAATGTTCACAGTGCTGAGATTGCAAAACCTTCCTCTTAGTTCCCTTTAAAATCAGTGATCCCTATTTTATCTTTAAAATGATTATTGAATTAAACAAAATATTGCTTCTGTTTATGATACACCTTTTGCTCCATTGTAACTAATACTTTTCCAGTCTATAAAAAGCTTAGTTTAACAAAATTAACAGGTTGAATTGCAATGAACATTTATCAATATATTTTTTAAAAGTCCTCTCTGTTTCTTCAAATGCTGCCAGATATAATGAGAGTTTTGATGACTATCATGCAATTCTAGCAATTTAATGTATCTCTGTTAATCTGTTTTATAGGTCCCTTTAGATGGAATATAATACTGCAGAAGCCGTTTCATCGAAAGGATTAATGCCTGCATTATCATTTCTGCAATAAAACAGAAAGCTAAGAGGGGGAGGCCACAGACACCTCAAACCTGGATTCCACAATTCCACATTAAGTGCTGGAGTTTTTATTACCCTGCTGTAGGAACGCCTTTGCCAATGCTTACAAGGAACTGCCTATCCCTGCTTCTCTGGGTCCTGTTTGATGGAGGTCTCCTAACACCGCTTCAACCACAGCTACAGCAAACTTTCGCCCCAGAGCCACGAGAGGATGTTATCCACCTGCCGGGGCGGCGCCTGCACTTCCAACGAGTTAAACGTGGCTGGGTATGGAATCAGTTCTTTGTGCTGGAAGAGTACATGGGCTCCGAACCTCAGTACGTGGGAAAGGTAATGGCCTGTTTCTTTTGACAACCGCTTGATAGCAGGGGTGTTATGCGCTGTGTGTGGTGTGTGGATGTTTTGCGCAGGAGCTGGAACAAACCAGTGGCTTCAACACTGGAAATGACATTCAAGAAACCCGTTTTTCTTTCCTGACTCAGTGACCCGGGTAAGCTTTGGGGAATATAATTTAATCTATCTTTACTTTAATTACCCGTGGTTAATATATTTTTTTCTTTTTTACATTCTTTGCTAAACATAAAGTTAAAATATACTGCATAAGTCTTTAAAGGTGCTATGATAGCACATCATAGACATCCTGAAATTGTTTACCTCTGAAAGAAAAAAGGAAAAAAATCACCAGGTGTAAATACTCTAAATCGCTGTTGGTGTCCTTGAATGACCAAGATGTCTTTCTTCCTCTGCACCTTAAAAACAGGACATATAATTAGAATTGTGGTTCTGAAGTATTTGACTTGGCTTGCTTATGCTTTATAAATAATTTCTTTATTATATGCTTTGCAAGCTATTTGTGAAGCTATTTACGGTCAGGTGAAAAAAAACGTTGGAACCCAAATACGTACACATTGATCTTCAGCACAGCACACCATTTTCTAGTCATATTAGAAGTTTATGGACATTTTTTTCACCACAAAATAGTTGATGGAAAATGGCTGTTTCAGCACATTTAAGCTTTACTGTTATTTTCCTCAAATAAAATAATTTTTACCTATGTCTAGAATATATAGAACTTATCACTGGCACTAGAAAACTTTTCATTCTGGGACAGTAAGTATTTCATTTTATTCTGATTTTAAATTTTCTAAAAGGTTTTCTAAAAGATTTTGCCATGGTATGAACAAAAGAAAAAATGGACATGCATAAAGAGAGTTTAAAAGAAGTCCAAGGACAGAAAAGGGAAGCCAGAGTAAGAGGGGTATTAGTAGCTGATATATAGAAGAGCATGTCTCCTGAACTTTAAAGTCCTCTGGACTTTCTGGAATCCTAAACTAATGATACACATAATGAGTCTTATGATTTCAATGTTAGGCCAAAAAGAAAGTCCATTCCCAATCTTAATGTTTTGCAGTACATTTTTAGAATTTTTTTTGGAAAGGTATGCAAAGAATATTGAGTAATATGGTACAGAAAGTCCTTACATAGAAACCTTTGCTAGAAATGAAGACATAGCCAAGGCTGCCCTAGGTGCATGAGCTCGCAGGCGAATACTTCCTGCGGGACCCCTACCTACATATAAAATTTGAGTCACATCAAGTCAGTCTTTGAGTACCATGCTGGCAATTCAGTTTCTTATAATCTTGCCAAAAATCTTCAGGGCCCTTAAGCAGGAGCAATGACCTTGACAGGATTCCCAGCTACTAGGAATCAGGGCCTGGGCATGTGACCTTAGGACCAGTCCCCGTGCTCCACAGGGTCTCTGGTGACCTCCAAAATTGAGCAGGAAGTCAGAGAGAGCCTTAATGGACACTGATGGGAGAAGTGGACAATTAGGCCTAAGCAGTTCCCAGCCAGCCCTGGGCAACACACCCTGATGGCATCACTGTCCACAAATAAACCTGGGCACAAGAACAGTCTTAGAAAATTTTGAGAAAAGTTCTCCAAAACATGGAAGTCCCCTGGGGCTACTGCACATGGTCTCTACTTATACTATTTCTCCATACAATCGTGGGATGTAATAATCACTAAAACATTTTTATGGTGAGATCGGTTCATGTTGTGTTGGTAAACGTGTTAACTTTAATCTAAGGATTGAGATTTGAAATCCAAGACAAATGAAAGGGTAGCACAGCTCTAAAACTGCCTCATGGGTGTCAGTTGCCTCAACTGCGCTGATGACAGAAGACAGACAGGGAACAGAGGTTCCTGGTGAATGTCTGATGAAAAGGGAAGCTCTGGTTTGGATTAAAGCACTTCAGTAGCCTTTAGATGCTCAATTTTGAGGTGAGAAAATGGATATTCTGTTGAAAAATTAATGAAACTACTTCTAGTCCTAAATAGAGTAGCATTTCACCTCCTAGTGGACACAAGTAAAGTGGAGCTAGGAGTTGCTTATGCAAGTTTTGTTTGGTATTCCAGAATTCTACCTTTGCTATGATAGAATGGAACTCATCCAACTCATTTAAAAGATTAGTTAGTATTTATAAATAGATTAAAAAGAAAGAGGTATGATTTTGAGCCTATTATTAAATTAAGACATTTTTGCAGGCAGATGGCCCCACATCTGTAAGTTGTAATATGAAACCAGGGTTCCGAGGCATTGTGACTTTCTAATGCAAATGAAACAACAGTTGCCAAAATCTTCTTTTCACATGGAAAATGGTTAAAGTTTAATTAACTCTGTCTTGATGATTCTAGATGTGGGAATAGTAATATGATAACATGGGGACCAATTTAAGCCATTATATGTGTGTAAACATATATAAATGTATTTATGCTCTTGCTCTTTCTAGAAAGGCTGTGAGACAGTTTGTAGAAAAGTAAAGTGTTATAAATAATATAGTATACAGAGCTAAAGAAAAAAGCAAGTGCAAAAAATCTAAGCACAATAATCAGCCAAACTACTATAATTGAGCTTCCAATTTAACTTTGATTCTTGGCAATTAGAGCATCTATGGAAAACATTATTTTGTATACTTCCTATCATCTGAGCTTTAATTAATGAGAGGAAAATTTGATTTCCCTAGGTTCAAATATAAAATAATTTATTCATGTAGAAAGTTATGGGGGTGGGAGTGTTCTGAGCAGCTTAGTGGACATTAGCCTCAGCAATTGTTATATTTAAAGGGAAGAAATGTTAATGTTGACATCCTTTCAAGAAGACCAAACTGTGCAGTAGTCATAGAGACATAGGAATAATAGATGTAGAGATGGAAGTCAAATTCACATAAGTGGGTAACACACCCTAGAAAAAAGTTACAGAGATTATGTGAGAACTCTGATTTTCAGCTGCAAAGCAGATAAAGAAGAATTAGATAGTTTCATGGATAATAAATTAAAAGAAAGTTTTAAGAATAAGAAATGACAAATGTCAAACCCACAAGTCAAATTAAAAAATGACTGAAAAGCTTGTACTGGTTTGGGCAGTTAGTGAGCCAGAGGTGACCTTCATCAAACTGACGTTAATGGTTTTCTCTAGAGCTCAAAGAAGGGAGAAAGTGATGGGAACAATGAATACATTTTAAAAGTGTAAATGAAAGAGATTGATCTATGATATGCCCGGTGTGATGTGACAGATACTCTATTAGCTGGTGTTTTCCAGAGAAACAAAACCAATAGTGTGTGTGTATATTTATGTGTGTGTGTGTGGAGAGAGAGAGAGAGAGAGAGAGAGAGAGAGAGAGAGAGAGAGAGAGAGAGAGAGAGAGAGAGAGAGAGGAAAGGAGGGAGAGGGAGAGAGATGAAGAGAGAATCATTGAGAGAGAGTTATTTAAGGAATTTTTCACATATGACTGTGTATATGCAAGTCCAAATCTGCAGAGTAGGCTGGTAGGCTGGAGACTCAAGGAATCATTACAGATAAACTTAGTATAGCTATTCTAATTATAAATATATATATATATATATATATATTATACATATATGTGTGTATATACATAAGAGTATATACACACAATTATGGAATATATCTGTTCCAATTTATTCCAACTATGTCTTCCATAGCTGGGAAAACCATTGTAGTTTGGATTTGCAGATATGTTGAGCCCACTGAGAGATGTACCAGAGCTAAAATCCATTGACCACCTGACTTCCTTCAGTGCCTACTCTGACTGGTGGACCAACAGTGATCTCTTGCATCTTCTGGAATTAGTGTCAGTTCAGAGCCAGTGTCCAGTAGTTTCCTAAAGGTCTGATTTTTTTTTTTCATTTCCCCCCCCCAGCACAGTAACCCTAGTAAAATCCTCCTAGGAAAGCTGGAAGAAAGATTAACTGTATACAATTTTTGTAATTTATAGTGTAATGAGCCCCTTCCTCAAGGGGACCAGGCCTTTTTCCGTTCAAGGGATTCTGGGTCTATAACTTGAGTCTGGGAATTGATGAAGGGGCTGTAACTCTGTTTTTATGATTCAGGTTAAACTTGTGTTTTCTAGAACTTTTTGCTGATACAGATCAAGTAAGCATTTCATAGTCTTCCTACCAATTTCACTTCTAGGAACAATGCCAGACCCATAGGTCTCAGCCTGACTCAGTATTCAGAAAGCTGCTTTATCTCTGCTGTCCATTATAGCAACTGTACCCACCTTGCCTTTGAATGCCGCCACCCCATCCCTGTCACCCCAGGATCTAATTATTCCTATTGCATGTAGATTTCCCAGTTCTATGGGAGCAGTTCTCACTAATCCTGGCCTGCAGGGAAAAGCCATCACAGAGCTCTTCAAAGATGTAGGAGCTCCCCTTTCAAGCTTACTTCTCCCAGTCCTGGTGAAAGATGTGTCCTCTGGAACCTCCCAGAGTGGGTGAGTAGGTCTTAAATGACAAATGTGTTAGTGTTCCACTGTCCCTAAGCTTTTCGATTCCTTCCTCTGCAATAAGCCAAGGCAGGTCTGGAATTTCTGATTTATTCACTGTGGGCAACCTTTTGCTCCATGTTTCAGCCAAACAAACTGTTGAATCACTTCCTAACCCCCCAGCTGCAACATTAACTACAGAATTAAATGCAACGTTAGTTGTGGGACATTTGCTTAATTGGCCCACATCAATAAGTCCAATCTGATCTGACTTTATGTTTCTTCATTCAATATCTCACACTTTTGATATCTATTCTCACATGTGTATTTTGGATTTCTGTCTGTACAAATTAGAAAAAGCAAGTCGTTCTTTTGGTGCGTGATGCATTTCCTTGTGGGTTACACTTTGTACTCACCTTTCAGGGACTCGTGAGCTTTGAGTGCATTTATAGATCTAGAGTAAAGAGGACGGGTAAGGGTGGATTCATGATGAATCAGTAGAGTCTTGTATGACTGTTGACTCAAGGGAGGCCCCGAGGAATTCAGGGTTAATCTCCTCAGATGCAGATGGAGAGACAGCTTTGCTGGCCAACAAGACTCATCAGAATTTATGATTTCAATGTCCCCAGCTTCATCATGGTCTTCCCATACATCTGTCTCCCCACTTTCAGGACCCCATTCCTTCACCATCAATGCATTCACTTTAAAGGTAGACAACTTGCATTGGAATTCGGTGACTCACAGGGTGAGATGCTGCGCTTGTTTTCCGCAATCTCAGGTCTGTGGCTCCAGGAGATAAAGTTCTCTCTCCAGCACACATAGAGGTTGTCAGGTTATTTTTGTGGCACTTGAATTGGGAATTCAAATCCCTGAGTATATATGTTTCTTTTCACACTTTGTCCAGTGCTATGATCTGAAAGTTGTGTCTCCCAAATTCATTTGTTGAAATTCTAATGCCTAAAGTAGGGATTTTAGGAAGCAGGGCCTTTAAGAGGTACACAAGATCGGGTCCTCATGAATGGTACTAGTGCCTTTATAAACCAGATACACTGCGTTCCCCAGCTCCTCCAACCATGTGAAGACACAGCCAGAAGCCTGGAATCCCAAAGACAGCCAATATCAGGTCATTCGGATACTCTGGTCTTAGACTGTCAGCTTCCAGAACAGTGAAAAGTAAATGTCTGTTGTTTATAGGACTGCCTCTATTGTATTTTGTGGTAGCAGCTCAAACAAACTGAGGCATGTAGGGACACTAGGCACAACCAGCCATATGATTATAATCATGAGTTTGACAAAAACGTGTCGTATAAATGATCACCCAGACTCTTAACTCTTATAAGTGTTTAGTTAGGAGTATGCAATTGTGACATTTTGTATATCTCTGTTGCTAGACCACACTTTGGGCTACCAGCATTGTTTGTTTTTGTTTAACAAAATCCAGCACAACTTTTATTGTTGAAAGTATTACATGTCTCCTTTTTTTCCTGGATTAACACCCTACCCCCTGCTACTCCTACTTCCGTGGACAAGCCGCCACCGCCATAGTGTCTGTGTCCATTGGTCATGTTAATATGCATGCATACAAGTCCTTTGGCTGATCTCTAACCCCCTTCCACTGCCTTCTCCCTGAGGTTGGACAGTCTGCTCCATGCCACCTTGTCTCTGGATCCATTTTTGTATATCAGTTTATGTTGATCATTATGTCCCACATAAGAATGAGATCATGTGATATTTATCTTTCTCTGGCTGGCTTATTTCACTTAGCATAATGTTCTCCAATTCCATCCATGCTGTTGCAAATGGTAAAAGTCTCTTCTTTTTTATAGCAGTGTAGTATTCCATTGTGTAGATGTACCACCATTTTTAATTCACTCATCTGCTGATGGACACTTTTTACTGGAAACAGAGTCATTAGTACCTTTGAGCCTAAATAAATTAGAGAGTCAGTTGCAGAAACCACAGAATCAATTAAGAAAACTCATTCACAAGATTTTGTGTCTCTATAACCATTCCTAGCACCAAAATTTGTATCAGTTAGGGTTCGCCGGAAAATCAAAATAAATAGAATATACATAGATTTTATTTTTTTTAATTTTATTTATTTTTTTAAATATTTTTTATTAAGATATTATATGTGTACATATCTTACCATTGTCCCCACCCACCTCACTCCCATACATGCCCTCACCCCCCAATGTTTTGCATCCATTGGTTATTCTTATATATATGCATGTAAGTATATACATAGATTTTATATTTATATTTATTTATTTTAAATATAGTTGTCTCATGTTATTTTGGACATGAAAGTCCAAAATCTTCAGAATAGGAAGACAGGTCGGGGACCCAGAAAGAGCTATAGTTTGAACTGAAAGGTCTTCTGCTGGTACATTCCTTATTGATTGAGAGAGGCCCATTCTTATTTTATTAAGGTTTTCAGCTAATTGGATGAGGCCACCTCTCTTGTGCTGGGTAATCTGTTTTACTCGAAGTCCACCAACTTAAATGTTAATTTCATTAAAAAAAAAAAAAAAACACCTTTACAGTGACATCCAGAATAGTGTTTATCTAGGCACCTTGACCCAGCTAAATTAACACATACAATTAACTTTCACAGAAATAATAGACCCAGTCAGATGCTGATGAAGATGAGATGGCCAATTTGTAGAAGGAAGAAGTGTTAGTTGAGTCTTAGGATTTAAGGAAAATTACTTTTTAAAGATTTTCAGGTGATGGAACTAACAGCAATACATTAGTTATTTTCTTTACCATCAACACAGTGTAAGAAAGAAGAAAAAGGAGTAGATAATTGTATCAATTCATTATTTCAGAATTATAGGGCCAGTAGGATGAAATAGAGAGAAGGATACAAAAAGGGAGAAGTCTACTACAAACCAGGGTGGAACTACAAATACTAAGTTTCCACAGAGATTTAGTAGCAAAAATATATGCTTTTATATATAGGAAAGTCAAGGCAGCATAAATATATTTTTAATAATTATATGAAGAATTTGGTTTTGGATTAGGAAAAAGAATAAGAGAGAAAAGGAAAAATAAAGATAGTAAGATAGCTTATTAAAATAGCTCTAATTGCAATACAAAAATAATTTGTCTATCTAAAATGTCTTCTAAGTTAACACATTATTAGGGCAAAAATCTGACTCCTATATAACCCATTGCACCCAATAAAAATTCAAATTATATTATAAAGTTATACTGACACTTTTAAAGATATTTTCATGGCTCAACTATTGTCTATCTATCTATATATCCATCTATTTGGTGAGTCACGTAGCTTTAAGAAAAGCTCATAATGTAGTTTTCATGTTCAATTTACTCCTAAAGTGAGAACATCCAATATCAGAGTAATTCCTGTTCATTTGAAATTCAAGGTTCATTATACCAACTCAGTCTTCATACAGATTTAAAACTTTACACATCCTCTTGACTCCTGCCTCTCTTACATATCTGAGAACCTTTGCAGTATATTCAAGTGCCCTATATCAAGGTCTTCTAATCCTTCCAATGCCAAATGTATTGACCTGGCTGCTAATCAAAGCATCTTTAGCTACCTGCTCTTTTCACAGCAAAACATCAGAAGGAACCCTTAGATATTTTAATGCTCACTTTGGTTCTTAAACATATCCCTGAGTTTTATAGTTTCTCTCAAGCATCAGGGTATCTTTGAAATAATCATTTTGAATATGACTAGATGGCAATATGTATAAAAGGAAAATTGCTTGAAATGGAAATTGAACAACTAAATAACACAAGATAGTACTTTTCAAATAGTCAATGCCCACTGTATTCTAGTTCTCTCTTCTTTACAATTTATTTTCTGCTTTTGGCATGCTTACTTTATAATAGCTATGCCATAAAGCTTTAATGTGTTTACTTTAATTGAATTGGCAGGGTCTTGAATGAAATTTAACTATCTTTAAGTTAGCATATGAATTACTAAAGCCAGCATTTCAAACATAACATAGACAGCATGATTTGAGCACTCGCCCTGGCTGGTTTGGCTCAATGGACAGAGCATCGGCCTACAGACTGAAGGATCCCAAGTTCGATTCCCATCAAGGGAACATGCCCGGGGTTCAGTCTCATTCCAAGTAGGGAGTGTGCAGAAGGCAGTTGATCAATGATTCTCTCTCATCATTGATGTTTCTCTCTCTCTCTCTCTCTCCTCTCCCTTTCTCTCTGAAATCAATAAAATTTAAAAAATAATAATTAAAAAATATTTGAGCACTATTTTTCTTTTTCACATTCTCCTTTTTCCCCTCTTCCTCCTCCTGCTGTTTTTCTACCCTATATTTAATATATTTCAATCTTTTTTCTTCTAAAATATTTTGGTATTATTTATTAATTTTGCTTGACTATAATTACTTAATAGTTGAATAAAATGTTAGGAAGCTTTGATTTAAGTCCCAAGTATTATAATAATTATCTACACAAAAGTGCTTAAGCACAAGTATGCCAATACACACTAATAATATAATGTGATATCACATATCCAGGTTGTATAGTCACCAGAAATATTTCAAGCACATATGTCAGAAACCTCACATTGCAGTTCACTGTGTGTGTGTGTGTCTGTGTGTGTGTGTGTGTATGTATGTGTTACTGAAATATTTTCTATAAAATATTAGTTGGATTCCTTGGAAATGGGGCTGTCTGAAGGCTAACATTGACAAAAATATATGACCTGCATATTATACCAGGTGATAAGAGATTTAACCTAATGGAATTATTAGAGAAGAACCATGGGAAAGGTCACCTGTATTAAAAGGTAACAGAAAGGTAGGGAATATAGAATGACCTAAATAGTAAAAATGTCAATGTTCATATCTTCCAGCAACATTGACTTTCTGGATATATACACAATTATCTGACTCAAACTTACACTTAACAAATGAGTGGGTTCTTTCGGTACACTTTGTAAAAAGCATTCCTCATTCTTGACTCTGAGAAAAAAAAGTGAAATAACTGTCATGGAAGGTACCATCTGCATGTATTTCCTTGTTCATGAAGTACCACATATTTTATTGCTACTGATAGTTAATCAATATGACTAATACATGAAATTACTGGTATGAAAGCAATCATTTTCTACTCCTGAAACTTCCCATAGAAATGGCCTAAAGGACATTTTCTATATAACATATAGCAGTGTAACCACTTTAGAGTAGACTCTCAATGTATACTCACACTCATTATTAAAGAATGCCATTGCTTTTGATGTTGTCTTATGTCAGCTACTGAGAACTGTTAGTCTTTCCCAGTCTCATGAATGCTGGAAGAAGACAGGAGATGCCTGGGTCAGGGAAATGGGACGCTATCAAGCACAGTACAATAAGCAGTGTGAGCACCATACACCATAAGGGCAGGAAGGATGGGCCCAGGTAGATGCTGCCCATGCAGTGGGCTGCATTATGGCAGAGGAACTCTGATAATTCCTGCCTCTTTGGTGAGGAAGGAGACAGTACCTCTGGTCCACTGGGTAGTAAGCACGCCTACCCTTTGCTTTGGACAAAGACACTACGACGTTGCTATATGTAAAAACATCACTTCGTGCTTTCTGTGTAAGACCTTCAGGAACATAAGGGATGATGGAAAATTGTCTCCCAATGCTATGTGATGTGTTCACTTACGAAAGTAACATCATCTAATGTAGTGATTTAGTAAAGTCAGAAATAATTTACTTTCTTCTGTCAATTAACTGACTTGCTTTGCCAGTAGACAAATTATGATCTCTGTCTCTTTCTCTCTTTCTCTTTGTCTTAAGCTTCATCAGAATGGACAACTCACTCCTTGAGAAAAGAAAAAATAATATATAGGAGGAATCTATCATATTCTATGGATTAAGACACAGATTCCCATTTCCACTGTTACCCTGAGATTGCCAAGAATCTCCCAGCATGTCCATGTCCCAATCTCTGGTTCCCTTATCTAAGTATATCCAGATGACCAGAACAACAGTATCATATGATTTTGAAGACATAGTCACCATACGTAGGAATGATATTACTAGAACTCATTGAGTTCACTTTGCTGAGAGTGCAGTGATGCCTATCATAAAGCGAGGATGAAACAAGTTTATTCAGGTTTACACTGAATTGGGGAAGTTGGGTTAAACAAAATAGATTCGTGTGAACAAATGAACAAAATCAAGACCAGAGTCTTACAGCAAACTAAGTATAAAATAAATGTCAATATGCATAGTGAAGAAAAATAATTTGAACATATTTAAAAATACCCCAATTTTATTTTCTTGGTTGATTTTTAAACATTTATTATGTAAGATGTCTGCCTCCTTTATCTTTATTGCAATAAACAGTTACACATAAACTTTGCAATTTATGTAAAATTGAAAAGTGTGCATTTCATGAAAGAAAACTAGATTTCATATTTTATAATGCTAATGTTCATTAGGGTATATTGTTATTAACATGTGTAAACATGGGCTTGTTAATTAATTTGTCAAGTATATTTTTAGTTTTTGCCTCCACTGATTAGATTTTTCTGTAACATGCAGTCTTTGATTAAGTACCAAACTTTAGTTATCATATAGAGCACTGAATATACTTTAGAATAATTATTGAATATTTATTATTCAATCAGTTCTGAAGTATAGCCACATTCATATTTCAAAAGTGATGCCTTCATTAATGGCTATGAGTACATATTACTAAGTAATTGTTTAATCAGAACAGTTATTAAGTTAATCATTAACTAAATAGGGGGATATTCCAGTTCAATGAAGTGAAACTATTACTTACAGAAAAGTAATTATGTACACTCTCAATATACTAAGCTTCCTGGGTGAGGGTTCAGAAGAACAAATAATATATAAGTAAATGCATAAGTGCAGGGATCATGAGAACTTGGGGATGGCTAAAGTGGAAGCTTATATAGGAAGGAAGAGTGGATGTTGTCAATCAAGAGGAAAAATATAGGGTTCAAATTGCTCCCCATTAAGTCCTAGGCTTCAATAATACAGAGCTTCAAAATCAGGTCACTCTCACTTGCTCTTGAGATTATTAGAATACACGTCCCCCTGTGCCATTGGGGCAGGGTGTCCAGTCCTTTATACCACGTGGCTTGCACCTTTACCTTGCAGCCGCTTCTGCAGACAGTGAAGGGCAGAGCCCAGCAATGTCATTGTCCCAGTGCTGCCTGGCCTTGCAGTGCAGGTCTCTGCTGATTTTCCCAGGCCAGGGATGCTCCTCCTGATACAAACAAACAAACAAACCCCAAAAGCTGTTTTTTCTCAGCAATAATCCAGTCAGGTATAGAGTTTCTCCTGATGTTAGGGTGAAATTCTTAATATCACCCATATTTACTTGCAAAAGTACCCTGTTGGATGAAAATTATATGACCACCTTAATGTGCCCATCATTTAGATAACTTCCTGGCTTTAAAGGCTATGACCATATTGTTCCAGCTTTATTAAACCATAACATGCTTGCAACTATTTTATTGGAGGCATGCCCTTTGCAGTTGATTGGCAGAGCATCCAGAATCAACTGTGCTTGAGGATTAATTAATGCCATTCTCCCAGGTTCTACAGAATTTTTATTTTGATATAGAATTTTCCTGATCACTATTATTTTTTTTATTTTGATACAGAATTTTCCTGATCATTATTATTTTTTCTTATAGGTTCCTGTTAGTCTTATGACCATTTAGCCTCAATCATGGATTTTACATACATTGGACATAATCACATGAGTAGCTTCCACATTACTACTAGAAAAGTATTGTGTTCTTTTATAAACTTTCAAATGAAGTACATAGGGATGAAAGTGCAATCTAATTTTAAAGATTAATATCAGCCAGGATTTGGGCTGACCTTTGCCAAACCACAATGTCTTATTAGAAAATGTTACCCTCACATCAGTTGGAAGATTCTATACCATATATCTGTGTGACTAAAGTAAGTCATTGTATTCATTCTTTCCAGATCAAAGAAAAAGTTTGGGCCAAAAGTAAACCCTAGGCTTTTTAGAAGGGAGAAACTAATTAGAAAGTTTCTACTTAAAAAATTTCTAGCTTTCAATATGTAAAAGTCAAAACTCCACCAAGTGTGTGCAAACAGTATGTGGGGACATAATTTAACTACAAGCTCTCTGATTCCAACAGCTCTAGGAATTATTTACAACTTTTATAAAAGTTGGGTAGATGAAGAAGTCGGAAGAGGAAATAATGGAGTGGAGATAGTATTTCAAGAAAAGTTTCTTAACAGAGAAGTATTTCTAGTGATTAGCAAGTGACTCTTTTATTAGAGGTCATATGCAAATGTAGCCTACAAGTTATCTTGACCTGGGTTCATAGCAAAAATAAATAAATTATGACAGGAGATATACACAGCCAAATAAATAATACAAATTAATAAAATGAGTCTAGATCCTTAAAGTAGTAGCTTACTTGGTTAACCCTGATGCTCTGGGGCACCACGTTAGCTTCTGAGAAATGACAGCATTCCCATAACAGTGGAAGGGCATTCTCGCTGACTATAAAATGATTACTATGATGTACTTCAGAGGTAAAGATTAGGACATAGGAAATTATGGCTTTTATGCAAAGCTTAAGAAGGGGATGCATTTAAAAATGCCTGTGAGAGATAGGGTGATAGAGTAAATGTTAGAGTTGAGCTATATTATCAGCAACAGTTATACCCAGAATTTAATAATTTCTGAATTTTTCATGGGAAATACTCGGGATTTATTTCATTAATTCTCCCAGCACCCCCAAGAGTGGAGTGCTGTGGTTTTCTGCACAGGAAGGGTAAAGAATGGAGATATAGAAAAGTTCTGATACATGTCCTGGGTAACTCATAATATTGGGGTGCTGAGTTGAAAAATAGGTTTTCCTAACCAGATTAGGAATGTACCTGCCTCACCAGGATAACATGTGACCGTGTTTAATATGCTTTCTGACACGGAAAGCATGTTAACAGAGAGTAAAGCAGGCTCCCAAATGAGCCATGACTGTGGGTGAGGAGCTCTGGGAAGGCATGTAGCCTTACACATATTAGATATTCTCATGATGTAACTTTCAAGGTGATAAAAAATGATGTTGAATGGGCTATCACTTAAGACATATGTTAATTTAGTGCCTGAAGGACATCACTATTACTCAATTATGGGGTAAAGAACATCCAGGGGAGTTTATGTTTCAGTAGAATGAAGAGCTTCAGAGCAGCAAGCCTCACCAGACACCACTCTACATATTTGTAACAAGTCAGCAATGCAGAGTGGTACTTCAGACCTGCCCCTTCATTTTTATCTGGGGTGATTTCTTCTCCCAGTAGCAGAGATTCTCAGATTTCTTATATAAAAACAAACAAACAAACAAACTGAACAATATAATAATCCTATCTAATAAAAGAGTAATATGCAAATTGACCATCACTCCAAGACACAAGATGGCCACCCCCATGTGGTCAAAGATGGCTGCCCCCATGTGAACACAAGATGGCCACCACAAGATGGCCTGCAGGAGAGGGCAGTTTTGGGGGCAGGCCTGCAGTGAAGGATAATTGTGGGGGAGCCAGGCCTGCAGAGGAGGGCAGTTTGGGGGGACCAGGCCTGCAGGGGAGAGTAGTTGTGGGAAACAGGCCTGCAGGGAGGGCAGTTAGAGGTGACCAGGCCAGCAGGGGAGGACAGTTGAGGGGACCAGACCTGCAGGGGAGGACAGTTAGGGGCAATTGTGCCAGCTGGGGAGCAGTTAGGCATCGATAGGCTGGTAAGGGAGTTGTTAGTGGGTGATTAGGCTGGCGGGCGGAAATGGCTACGGGCAATCAGTCAGAGGCAGGTGAGTGGCTGGGAGCCAGCAGTCCTGGATTGTGAGAGGGATGTCCGACTGCCCAGTGGGATCGGGCCTAAAAGGGCAGTCGGACATCCCTCAAGGGCTCCCAGATTGGAGAGGGTGCAGGCTGGGCTGAGGGACACCCCCCTCCCCCCCATGCACGAATTTCATGCACCGGGCCTCTAGTTAAATACATATTTAGAGATAAGAAAATCTTCAAGTATCCATTTGAAAATGTAAGTATAAAACATTCTTGTTATGTGAATATTGGATGGCAAGATATACAGTGGTATACCTGAGAGGTTTTGAAGTCTGCTTTGAATAGTCCCTTGGTTAGATCTTATGCTATTAAATTGTTATTTTTTGCTTACTTTCATGATAAAGTGTTTAAAAATTAATTCTCATGCTCCAACAAACTTTAAGATAAATTGAGCAATTGTAATAAATGTTTATTTTACCTAGAAAGCAATTCCATGAAGCTTGACAGCAAAAGTTATGTGGAAAACAACAAATGTGTATACCATTTGTCAAAACAACTTTTGAATACAATTTGGTGATGGTTATGGAAAAACAAATCTTGCATATTGAAACAAATGAGTAAAATTTTTATGTTATTCTCTTATTAGAAAGCAAAGGGGTGCAACAGACAAGCAAACACAACACCTCAATGTGTGGGCACAAAAATAGTCAAAATTAAATTTCAGGTCTGTTTCACCACACAACTGGGTAAGTGGCTTCATGAATAGAAAGGAAGATTAGAGGGTGGCTGGGTGAGCTGTCATAGGTGAATGATTTCTAAGAAAATGGTCACAAACATTATTTTGTGAAATGTGGCTCAAAGAAGATAACAAAACATAGTTCTAGGTTGCCAATTATACTCGTTGAAGTGAGACCAACACATTGTAAAATAAAATAGCAAGAAACTCCTATTCCTTTAATGCTGTGTGGATATGAGGGAACAAAGAAAAGTAACTTAAATAGATAGCATTGAAGAAAAGTAACTTAAATAGATAGCATTGCTGAGTTTTCCTCATGCTTTGTGCAGGGCAAAGTTCTCAGGTTTTCACACATTGATTCCTTTACTCACAAGACTTTAAACAAGGGATTGTGAAATGCATGAAGCTGGGACCCACATGTTTAAATCCCAGAGCAGACTTGTAGTTAAAAGACAAGAAAAATTCCACATGATAAGAGAAGTTTGAAAATACTCAAATCTTTTACTTTTGGGTACAATGAATGAACATACAATCCCCAAGTAAATATTAAAGTCTTAGTAGTTTTATATCATCTATGTGCTTTCCCCAAATACCTCTTTTGAAACACAGCCTACCAGCTTTCTGAAAGGTGGTTCCCAGTTATTGTTCTCTTTTACCCGCTTTTTGTTTGTTTAGAAATTCCCATCCCTGGTTGATTTGGCTCAGTGGATAGAGCTTTGGCCCTTGGACTGAAAAGTCCTAGGTTCGACTCCAGTCAAGGGCACAGACCTCAGCTGCAGGCTCAATCCCTAGCCCGGGTCAGGGCATGTGCAGAAAGCAACCAATCAATGTATTTCTCTCACATTGATGCTTCTCTCTCTGTGTCTCTACCCCTCCCTTCAACTCTCTCTAAAACTCAATGAAAAATATCCTCAGGTGAGGATTAACCAAAAAAAAAAAAAAAAAAAAAAAAAAAAAAAAAAAAATGCCCAATAGGTTTTCCACTTTGGGTCAAACTTAAAGGGAAGAGAAATAACTAAAGTGATCCAAGTCAGTTATTTTTGGAAGGTAATAAAAGAGAAAGATTAAAAACTTTTACTTTAATAGTTTGTGTCTTATCACATGTGTATTAATGTTGCAGAAATTACAAAAGAAAAACTTAGAGAAATTATGTAGGGAAGCCAAGGTCAACTGCTCTTATAAGTATAAGTAGACTAGCATAGCCCCTGCCTCTTTGAAATGAGCCATATTGATTTGATCTAACAGCAGCAATCTAAAAGTTAACATAGATTCATTTATGTCTCCCCAAGTACATACTATTTACTGTATACGATATATAGTGATATTGGATAATCATGTATAGAATGGAAATACTGTATTTCAATAACAATGGCAACTCAATATAATTTTTTAAAAAGTACATTACTAGATGCTGAGTTTCTCCTAGAATTGACTTTGTCATGATATAGGAAAAAAAATAACTACAGCTTTCATTTATTAAGTGTCTCCTATGTAACGAGGTTAGAGTTAGAGCGTTCACCATGAGCAGGCCTGTGGGAGGCTGCAACTCCAGACACGTCCATCTTCAGGAGGAGGCACCCATGTTGCTGAACAGCTGTCAGGTTTTATTATCACAGAAGTTACTTAGGTTTTATCATAATTGCTTAGACTAAATGTTCTAAGAAGAAGAAAATCAGATTTTCAGATTCCTTCTTGACAGAGCATGAGTGGGTTTTGGTTAGGAAATGAGAATCTACATTTTTTTAAAATGTATTTTTATTGATTTCAGAGAGGAAGGGAGAGGGAGAGAGAGATAGAAACATGAAAAGAGATGAAAGAGAATCATTGATTTAATGTCTCCTGCATGCTCCACACTGGGGATTGAGCCCACAACCTTGTGCATGTCCCTGACTGGGAATTAAACCATGACCTCTTGGTTCATAGGTTGATGCTCCACCACTGAGCTACACTGGTGGGGCAGATATACATTTTAAACAGGAAAGCTTCATGCATCAGATATAGATGTCCCGATAATCACACTTTGAGAAATATCAGCTTAGAGTTCAACAAAGCACTGATTAGTGGTAAAATTGCCTCTTGGATTTCATTTTAGAATCAGTGCACTGAGGGCAGATGAAGTTCCCAGAATATTTGCTGGTTTTAAGGATGCGTTCTCACCAGGGAATTTTAGGCTCCAAATTGTCAGCTTTTTCAGAAACACTCCATGGAATACCAAGTGTTGAGAACAGACTGTGATTTCCTCAATTGCTCATAATGTACCACAGAAAAGAGTTTGAAATTGTCACAGTGATCCAAGACTAAATTATTCCAGGTGTGTACAGCTTAAAAGGGTGATAATTGGATAGCAGATGAGCCGACATACTAAGTAGAAAATGCAAGTAATGATTGTTTGAAAGTGTTTAACTGCTGTGATATACAATAAAAAGTTGAACTGGAACTTTCTACTACCTAGTAGATCACTAACTTTGTTTTATTTAATTAAGCCAATCTTTGTGAACCCCTACTATGTGTCAGATTGTCTTTTAGACAGAGAACATATCATAAGGAGCTCATAATCAAATGCATTTGAAATTATATAAGCACAATACACAATGTTGAAAGTTATGCAGATCTAGGGTACAGATGTGCTATAGAAATGAGGGGTAAATTACAATACAATGGTGAGGTTCTAAGAGGGGATGGACAAAACCCATTGAACTTTATGTATAAGGTAATAACTGATGTTAATTTTTGGTAATAGAAACTCAGCATTTAATCAACTTGTAGAGGACAGGAAATAAATGGAGATACAGCAAAGAAAGCTGTGTCTACAAAGCATGGGTAAGAGGATCAAATGGGGATCTTCAGCAAAACTCGAAGATGTTGAGGAACACAGATTAAGAGATTAGGAAGAAAAGAAATATTTTAGACGTGAAAGTGTTCTAGATGAGGCACCACATAAGGGCTAGTCTAGACAATAAGTCACTTGGTTTGTTTTCTACAGAAAACAAAGTGCATTTCCTAGAGAGTTTAAAACAAAAGAGGGAGATTATCACATTTTCATTTTGGTAGACCTCCATGATAGGAACATAGAAGTACATTGAGTGTGCATTGAACTTGAGGAAGGGAATTCATGAAGAGTTTGGTATGAACATTAGAGCTTGAACTAAGACATTAACATTAGAGAAAAGTACAAATTAGATATTTATTTTAGAATTAAAAGCAGCTGAACTTGAGTGAGGAAGATGGAGAAGGACACAGAATTACTGGTTGGCATGATTTGTAGTGTAGTTGTGCAATGACATAAAGCTTAATCAATAGAAACACTTTTTAAAAATCATTTTGTACGAGTTGCTAAATTCTGGCACCAGAGTTATGTTGGTAATAGATATGGACCACTAATCCCCAGCATATGTATATATTAACTCCTGCATATATATGTGTCAATAGCAGCCAGGAATCCTTAATTCATAAATTTACTAAACCTAAGAATTTGTTGACAAGGATTGAATCCATACCCTGTAATGAGAATTATATGCAAATTACTCTAGAGGTAATTCAAGCATGAGTATAAGCAACAAGCTATAAATTGTATATTTCATATTTATAAATCATAAATAATGGAAAATTATAGTGTGTTTGGAATATTAATAGATCCATCTTTCTCCTGGATACACAGATCTTCATTCTTGCATAGGCTACTCACATCACAGTTCTATGCTGGGTTGTCATTCCTTTTTTTCATGGTCCTTATTATTATTTGCATAATATTCCCACTAATGCTATCTGAAGTAGTTTTGAACTTTTATAAATAGGTTATATAAAGGCTTTTTATTTGTTTGTTTGTCTACTATGCTCTGAAAAATCTGGGCTTGTTGTTTGTCATATTAACCTAAATGCTTACATACAATAAAATACATTCTCTTTTCTTTATTCTATTCTTATATATTTCTCCTCTCTCTCTCTTGATCATCCATCATTTCATATATTTTTTTATATTTTATGCACTCAGTATTTTTTTCTTCCTTTGGCTACATTGTCATTTGTGATCAATAACTCACTCTTTCACCAGGAAAAAATAATCATGGCTAGACCTTGAACTAAGAAGATATTCCTTAAACAATTATGAATATACTTAAACATTTCAAGAATCATCAGTACTTTCAATTTTGTGTGTCTTTTTCTAAAAGTTTCAGAACCTCTCATTTTTTAAAGCCTTTATTTTCTTAGATCATGTGTTACTACAAGTCAAAAACAATAGCTGCAGTCAGTTTATTACATATTCATACTGAGTCATATAATAAGAGAGGAAACAGACTTCTTCCTTGCCAGGTCTAGGTTTTCTCCCATGAGCAAGGCGCGTCCAGTGAGAATGTAGTACAATGATTTATCTAGCTTGTTTTATATTATTGCCCTGAAAACAAGGATATCCCAATTGGCAATCACCCCAGATTGATATTTATATAAAAAGTCAAATAAAAAGTCTCTCAGGAGAAGGGGATGATAGGGAAGAACCACAAAACAAAATAGCTATCACACCCTACATTCTTTACTACACTAGTTGCAGCTCAGAGGCATTGAGTGTGACCATTCCACACACATTATCCCTGTCAATAAAAAGAGAAAATGTTAGAAGGGTTTTGAGCTGTTAAAATATGAATGAGATGAGAATAATTTTGGATATGTTTTTTTTTTTATGAAGACCAGTCAGAAGTTCAATGTGTTAATTTTACTTGGAAGAAATGGGTAGACTCAGAGATAGAGATTTGCAAGTCAATAGCATTAGGGGCAGTTGAAAACTGGAAGTATATATAAGCATCTACATGTAGCAGAAACTCAGCTTTGAATCCCTTTGACATGACCAAGTGCTTGGCACAAAGGTATACTGAATAAAAGTTTGATGAATAGCTAGGGCAAAGAGTATGGGGGAGTCTTTACTCTTACTATTTTTTTTAGAAAAGATTCTCTTTTGTTCGTATTTCCTCACAATAGTTTTTAAAATTTTATTTTTTAATTAAATACATTGGGGTGACATTGGTTAATAAAATTATATACGTTTCAGTGTACAATTCTAAGATACATCACCTGTATATTGCATTGTGTGTCCACCACCCAAAGTCAAATCTCCTTCCATCACCATATATTTGACCCCCTTTACTATCCCCTTTAGCCTTTACTATCCCCTCCCCCAACCCTGAGCAGACACTGCTTCCAAGTCTTTACTTTTAGGTTTCAAATTTTCGTTGATACTTGCATGTAAAATACAGACGAAAGTCTCAGATCAGGTTGCTTAAATGTTAGACATAATTGAGCAGAAAGATCTGTGGACGGTGCCTGAGTAGAACATGCTTTCAGGATTTAGGCTTAAGTTGTTGGGGAGATGCCAGGAGAAAATTAGGAAGGGGATGCAGGGAGCAGCAGCTGTTCCTAAAGAGACACTCAGACACCATTTCTTCGATTATGCATCTGAGCAGGTGGGTCTCCAACATTTAATCAAGTGGATTTCTAGCACCTTCATGAAAATACATGGCAAAAATTATGAGCTATTCTGTAATTTGGGGAAGACACTTCCAAGATGAAAGTGATATTCTGCCTCCCAAAGTAAAAAGAAAAATAAATGATGGTGAGCCATGAGAAGAAAAAAAAAAATGTCTTGGAGTGCAGAGGATTCTCTGAATCAGATTTGATGTGAAAATGTCTCACACTGTGGCGTCTAACATCTTCTAACCATGTGCACTCTTCCAGGCTGCTTTCCACACATAGGTTAGCTGTTGTTTCCTCAGGGTAATACTCCCGCCTTACAGATTTTTTAAAAATAGCACTAAGAACATTAAATGGACTTTTCAAGTTAAAAGCTAGTAACTGGGTTCAGGAAGAGAATGGAAATGTTTGGGTTAGGGTCTTAGGATTCTTTCCACTTTTCCAGAACTGCTGTACTGTTGGGCCACTTTTCGTTTATCTATTTGCTAAATTGCCATGGGATAGCAAAGCAAATATTTTTAATAAATAGGTAATGAATTTAGTTGTCAAATTGTTCAAACCATACTATCTAATCAAAGAGCAATATGCATATTAACCATCACTCCACTACACCTACAAGCCACACCCACAAGCCACGCCCAGCAGCCAATCAGGAGCAAGTATGCAAATTAACCCAACAAAGATGGATGCAGCCACAGAGAGAGCAGGAGGGAGGCTTGGGTTTCCCTGCTGATGGAGGAAGCCAAGCTTTCCACACACCCTGGCCAGTCCAGGCCTGCGCTCTAGGCTACAAAGTTTCAATTACAGAAAATAAATAAATCCCAACAAAAATGGCGGCAGCCAAAGAGCTGGAGAGAGCAGGAGGCTAGGGTTGCGCCTGGCGATGGAGGAAGCCAAGCTTTCCAAACACCCTGGCCTGCCTTGGCCTCTGCTCAAGGCTACAAAGTTTCAATTATAGAAGCTAAATAAATCCCAACAGAAATGCTGCCGCCAAAGAGCGAGCAGAAGGCTTGGCTCCACTCCAGGCTACGAAGTTTCAATTGAAGAAGATAAATAAATCCCAGATCCCAGGGCCTCTGCTTGGATCACCAGGGGCGCGGCTGGCCTGCAAACCACCACAGGCCCCTCGCCCAGGCCACCACACGCCCCAAGGGAACCCCCACCCTGACCCGGGACACCCTTCAGGGCAACCAGCTGGCCCCCTGCCCATGCACCAGGCCTCTATCCTATCTAATAAAAGAGTAATATGCAGATTGACCATCACTCCAACACTCAAGATGGCTGCCCCCATGTGGTCAAAGATCCTGCCCCCATCTGGACATAAGATGGCCACCACAAGATGGCCAGCAGGGGAGGGCAGTTGGGAGGGACCAGGCCTGCAAGGGAGGGCAGTTGGGGGTGATCAAACCTGCAGGATAGGGCAGTTAGGGGTGATCAGGCCTGCAGGGGAGGGCAGTTATGGGTGACCAGGCCTGCAGGGGAGGGCAGTTAGGGGTGACCAGGCCTGCAGGAGAGGGCAGTTAGGGCCAAACAGGCTGGCCAGGGAGTGGTTACGGGGTGATCAGGCTGGCAGGCCGAAGCATTTAGGGGCAGTCAGGCAGGTGATCAGTTGGAAGCCAGCAGTCCTGGATTGTGAGAGGGATGTCCGACTGCCCGGGCAGTTGGACATTCCTCAAGGGGTCCCAGATTGGAGAGGGTGCTGGCTGGGCTGAGGGACACCCCCCCTCATGCACAAATTTCATGCACTGGGCCTCTAGTTCAAATATATAATTGTCCACGTTTTTGGTTTGATTTTCAGCTCAGAGTAGCTACAATATTTAAACAGGTAAAAAGCCAATAGGTTTCTCAACATTGTTTATAACTTTGAAATTATGTTTAGGCATGCTCTTATATTTGTATTGGCAATACTACTTTCTAATAATAGTGAATGAGTGGGGTATATTACTTTTCTGCTGCTGTTACAATTACCACAAATTTAGTGGTTTAACATAATGTAAAATTAATATCTTACAGTTTTGTAGGTAAGAAGTCTGACAGGGTGCTGGGAGGACAACGTTTCATCCAGAAGCTCTAGGCCCTACAGTCTAGGGACAGTCTATTTCCTTGTGTTTTCTAGCTTTTAAGGGCTGCCTGTAGTCCTTGGCTTATGGCTGCAGCCATCCATCAATTGCCTGCCATCGTTCTCAGATTATATCATTCTAGTTCTACTTTTCTATAGCCAATTTCTTTCTTTGACTCTCTTAACATGTTTACTTTGATCCCACTCTGATAATCTAGAATAATCTCTCCATCTCAAGTGCTCAGTTTAATCACATCTGCAAAATAGCCTTTTGCTAAGTAAGGTAACCTATTCAGGGTTTAGGCAAAGTAGCAAGGTAACAAATCCTAGAGATTAGGATGTGGGCATTTTGAGGAGAAGAAGAGAAAGAGGGAGTGCTCATTGTTTTGTCTACCATGCTGAGTTTGCATTTTCAAGATTATGGTTCCCAGGCATTTTCATATTTTATGTCTGTACTATTATATGATTTATTTGTGTTGATCCAACATCCCAAATTCAGGGTTTTTTTTTTGTATTCTCATTTCTCTCCATCCTTGATTTTAGACTTCAATAACAAAAATTACAGGTGAGGATTATAGCTAAATACTAATTTTCTTCTCATAGCCCTTCTCTAAATTCAATATTCATTTCCTAAATTTTCAAAAATAAAATTCTTTTAGGTTAGGAAAAATAACTGTATTAAATCAAGGGAATGAGTTATCCCAAAGCTGTCCTTTGGTATATTTGGCTGGGAGATACTAGTTTATAAAACTAACTTTTTTTTTTCACATGAAATCTTGATTAAGGGAAACTTTATAGGGCCTTAAAACATCAATTAAAGCTTGATTAAATTTTACAACCCCAAAAGGCTAATAATACTTGCTTTTTCCAGATGACAATGAAATATGCCCTGTATATATAAGGCTCATTAGTAATGTCATGACTCTAAAAATCTACATGTAGTAATTATTCTAAAATAACTCAACCAAAAAAAAAAACACAAACATTCTAAACTGAACCCACCAACAGAATTCCATTTGTCCTTCCATAAATGGCTCTCCACTAGAGAAAATGTTTTCCAGTTTACCAATTTATGGCTCTCTGAAACAGTCTCCCATTTCCTGAGTTTTGACAAGGTTCTATCTTGGACCAGCTCATAATATGATCATTATCATATCATATTGGAAATAAATCCTGTTTCTGCCCAGTGATTCTGCCTACCGTCCCTGGATGCAGCAATATGTAATTCTTTACTGCTTTCATCTTCAGCATGTTCCATGATCCTCAGCATTCAATCACCATAAGCTATAGGCACAGTTTGGAGTATTAAGGCAAAGCTCAAAAATTGATATTTTTCTCCTAGAAGAGCACATGCATCAACTGATAAACAGTGAGCCAGAGTAAAAAGCATTTCCATTATTAGTTCAGTGTACCAGTCATGCCATCTAAGATACTGTGTTTATTTCCCCCCTACAAATGCCTAATAGAATCCAGTTAATGGCCCTTACATGTCAGTGCCAGCTGCCTCTATCCAAAAGTAGGTAGTTATTGCTAGTTTAATCTTAATTGATAGGAATGATGGAGACTCAGAATCAAACAATGGGTTTCTGAGGCTTTACGAGAGGATTCTCACATAATCCTAATGAATTCTGGCAGCTGGCTATGGTACAGTTTAACCGGTGTCATAAATATAGTGAGGGATTGAAACAGTGGTAAAGTTTCTTTTTATCATATCTGAAAGGTTTTAGTTTCCCATAATGTCAAATCAAGATCAGACTTTTAGACTCTTCTTCTGGGTTGTGTGTTGTGTGTGTATTTGTACAAAAAAAAGAAGTAAAACCTTTCCAAAAATTAAACCTTTTTTTATAATATATTTTTTATTGATTTCAGAGAGGAAGGAAGAGGGAGAGACAGAGACATTAATGATGAGAGAGAATCATCGATCTGCTGCCTCCTGCCTGCCTTACACCAGGGATCAAGCCCACCACCGGTGCATGCGCCCTGACCGGTTCATAAGTCAATGCTCAACCACTGAGCCATGCCAGTCTGCCAAAAATTAAACCTTTTTTCATCAATATTTAATTCTAAATTGAGGTCACATCTAGAACACCTGATGATTGATCATCTGATTTTCTGTTGGTAATTGAGTTTTTGGTATATTTTAGTCCTATTACATTTGCTGTTTTCATTGTATTAAATAATAAAAGAGCAAATATTGTGTAGCTCCTTAGTAATTTCCACAGTTAGCATACTTCTTGTTCTTTACTTCTTTTCATAAGGTTGAATGTTGGTAGGGCAGTTAATATTATGTGGCACAATATGAATAAGGCCAGATTAACTTAGCTACACAAGGTTAATGCATCTAATCATTTATATAAATTGGATCTTTATCCTTGATCTGCTGATGACTAATAAGATGGGTTTCCTACTTTATTTTGCTGTCTGACTAGGTCTTTGTGAGCCAAAGAAAAAGAACACTGCGATTCCAAATCACTCCAATTTTCCACAAGACACAAAAACACTTATAGAGCAGAAACACTTTTCAGCACCCAGAATGCAGTCCAACCAGGAATGTAAACAATAGTGGATAATTATACATAAACAGATATGAGTTTATATGAACTCTCTGCTATCATTTGCTTATTCAGAACACAGTGAATTATAGATTATTAAAGTTACCTATATCAAGTGATATTTGAGCCTCCAATATAATTTTAGTAACTTGTTTTTAACTTTTATAACACATTTTTTTATCTGTTTGGAAAATTCACATTTCTTTTATTTTTCCCCCTGAACAGTTCCTCAAAAATTATAGTAAACTACCTTTCAACTAGGAAAGTTTGATTTTCTATAAGGCTTACCTTGGGTTAGCTAGTCTGTACTTTATATATATAAAAGACTAATATGCAAATTATCCCCTTGGGTGTTAGACTGGGAGACCGAGAGAGTTCGATTACTTGCTATGATGTGCACTGACCACCAGGGGGTGGCGCAGAACAAAGGAAGGCCCCAGCAGGCAGCCAGAAGGCCCTGATGGCCAAGCCTAGAGACCCTACCTGTGCACGAATTTCATGCACCTGGCCTCTAGTATGTAATAATGTACTTTCTATGTAAAAGAGTGATACTAGAAACTTATCCTTTACACATTCATGTCATGCAGCTACAGGGAGCAGGAATCTTGATCTTGTTGTGGGATCTCCAGTGTAGGTCATCTGTCTGCACTGTTCCTAGCATGGTATGTCTTTCCCCAGGCACTTGCAAACACACCATGCATCACATAACTTTTCTTTATAAAATAAAAAATATATGAGCATTTTAACTCTTGAAAAATAATCAGAATTCAACTAACTTCGGAAATCATTTTCTAATAGTTTATTCAGTGACTTAATTTGAATGTATATTGAGAATTCACAATGTGCCAGACAAGTAGGAAAATATTCATTCTCCTTACATTCATAGAAGCTAGGCAGGACAGTGCTATTAATCAAGCCATCATGCATATTTATAATTTCTAGTTGCAGTAAGGGCTTAAAAGAGAACATCCAGAGAATAGCATGGGCACAGTTGGACTGTCATGCTGGGTGGGGAGTTGAGAGTGATTCTTGCCACTTTATTTACATATAAGGACCATTTTACCTGACTCTAAGAGTTCTCTCTCTTCCTTCATCCTCACATTTCAATATCCATCCCTGTTAATTTTGTCTCCAGAAGAAGGGTCATACATAATAATAATAATAATGTAATCATAGTTATTATTTTAAAATTAAAATTATGGCAGAGGCATTGTCTCTTTTCCAAATAGCCATCAAATTAAGTAGATTTTGGGGAATTAATTTACATATTGCTTTTATTGGTTTTGATGATTTAAAAATATTGCTTTTTTAAAATCTTTATTTTTGAGATTATTACAGACGTCCCTCTTTTTTTCCCCATAGCTCCCCTCCACCTGATTCCCACCCCACCCCAGGCCTTTGCCACCCTGTAGTCTGTGTCCATAGGTAATGCCTAAATGCATATAAGATCTTTGTTTAATCTCTTCCTGTTCCCATCCCCCCTGTCCTCTAAAAATCATCAGTCTGTTCCATTTCCAGGCTTCTCATTCTATTTTATTCACCAGTTTATTCTGTTCATTAGATTTCTTATTTGTTTGATTTTTAGATTTAATTGTTGATAGATATGTATTTGTTGCCATTTTGTTGTTCATATTTTTTATCTTTTTCTTCTTCTTCCTTTTCTTAAAGAATACCCATCAGAATTTTATATAAACATTTGGTGGTGATGAACTCCTTTAGCTTTTTCTTGTCTATGAAGCTCTTTATCTGACCTATAATTCTAAATGATAGCTTTGCTGGGTAGAGTAATCTTGGTTGTAGGTCCTTACTATTCATCACTTTGAATATTTCATTCCACTCCCTTGTAGGTAATTAACCAATTTTCTCTTGCTGCTTTTAAGATTCTCTCTTTGTCTTTATCCCTTGCCATTTTAATTATGATGTGTCTTGGTGTGGTCCTCTTTGGGTTCCTCTTATTTGGGACTCTCTGTTCTTCCTAAACTTGCAAGTCTATTTCTTTCACTAGGTAGGGGAAGTTTTCTTTCTTTCTTTCTTTCTTTCTTTCTTTCTTTCTTTCTTTCTTTCTTTCTTTCTTTCTTTCTTTCTTTCTTTCTTTCTTTTAATATGCTTAGGAATGAAGGGGGAATTGAGAAATTCTTTTTTTTTAAATATATTTAATTGATTTTTTTACAGAGAGGAAGGGAGAGGGAGAGAGAGTTAGAAACATCGATGAGAGAGAAACATCAATCAGCTGCCTCCTGCACACCCCCTACTGGGGATGTGCCCACAATCAAGGTACATGACCTTGACTGGAATCGAACCTGGGACCTTTCAGTCCACAGGCCGACAGTCTATTCACTGAGCCAAACTGGTTTCGGCTCTGTCATTGTTACTTAAAATAGGTTTTTAATATCTGGCTCTCTTTCTTCTGGCACCCCCATAATGCAAATGTTAGTACACTTGAGGTTGTTCAAGAGGCTCCTTACACTATCTTCATATTTTTAAAAATATATATATTTTATTGATTTTTTTTACAGGGAGGAAGGGAGAGAGAGTTAGAAACATCGATGAGAGAGAAACATTGATCACCTGCCTCCTGCACACTCCCTACTGGGTATGTGCCCGCCACCAAGGTACATGCCCTTGACCGGAATCGAACCTGGGACCCTTGAGTCTGCAGGCCAATGCTCTATCTACTGAGCCAAACCGGTTAAGGCTATCTTCATATTTTTTAATTCTTTTTGTTCTTCTGATTGGGAGTTTTCTCCTTCCTGATATTTCAAAACTTTGATTTGATTCTCAGGATCCTCTAATCTACTATTGAATCCTTGTATATTATTCTTTATTACAGTCAGTGTATGCTTAATTTTTGACTGTTCCTTTTCCATTTTTATTTATTTTTATTATTATTTTTTGGCATTCTCACTCAGGTCCTTGAAAATATCACTATGTCCCTTGAATGTTTCTAGAAGATTCTTGAGTAATCTTTTAACTGTGGTTTTTAACTCTATATCCAATAGTTTGCTTTCTTCCATTTCTTTAATTTGTGACATTTTCTTTGTTTCCCCATTTTGGCTACTTCCCTGTGTTTGTTTCTATGTATTGGGTAGAGCTATTAAGTCTCCTTGGGTTGATAGAATGGCTTTGTGTAGTAGATGTCTTATAAGGCCCAGTGACTCAGCCTCCCTAATCACCTGAGGTGGACTCTCTAGGTGCACCCCTTTGTGGGCTGCGTGCACAGTCTTGTTGTAGTTGAGCATCAATTTCTATTGGTGTCACAGGGAGTAATTGACTTTCAGGCCAATTGGCTATGAGGTCCAGCCGCAACTACAGTGGGAGAATGGCTGTGCAGGAGACACCCATATGAAGCAGGACTTGCTTCAGTGGGGCTTTGGTGCTCACTGAGTTTGCCCCTTGAGTATGCCACTTATGGATGTGTAGAGTTGTAATCTGGTATGGTCTGAAACTGACCACTGGGTGCACTGGCTCTTGGGTTTCCAGGGAGGTGTAAAGTCAGCCACTGCCTGGGGCCACCGAGCAGGAGCTACAAAGAGATCAGGAGATTCCTCCTCTTTTGTATCAGGTTTGGAAATGCCCAGATGGGGCTCAGCTGTGAAGCAAGGCAGGCTGGTGCTGATGCAGGGTCTTGGGCCTTTTATTGATAGCTCTCTGACCCAGCTGTAGCTTGTTTGACAGGTTTTAGCCTGAGCAAGGACAGGCTATTCATATGCAAAAGCTGCTGCAGGAAGCTTGGGTAAGGTTATAAATTAGGTGGGGCTGGGTCTCAGGGAATCACCAGGGTGGAGCAAATAGAAATGGCTGCGTCAGCCCTGAGACCAGGAAGGTCCTAGCATAGGAACAATGACCACTGGCAGCACTTCCTTCTGGAAGAAAGCCACCCCTGAGTTGTCGCCTCGATGCCAGACAGTCCAGTTTCCAGCACTGGAGTTCAGAGGAAGCGAGACCTAGTAAGTTCAGTTTGTGAGCTGGCCTTTTAAGAGGAGCAGCTGGGTCTCCTGCAGCCTCTGTGTCACTGAGCCCTAATTTGCACTGGTTTTTACAGCCTGTAGTTCTTACTGCCCATAGGGACTTCTTTCCCAGCTCTGGGGCCCTGGGCTGGGGGGTTGTGGTGGGGCTGGGAACCCTTATTCCTCTGGGTAGCCTCTCCAGAGACCATCTCCCTCCAGATTAAAATAGCACCCCATGTGGGTGCCGGCCCAGCCTGTTCCGAGCCTCAGCACCTCCTACCGGTCTCAGTGTGCTACCTTCTTTACTTCTCTTGTTGGAGGCCTGTCATTCAGCTAGCTTTCCGGCAGTTCTGTATTTTAGTTGTAATTTTGATGTGGTTGTGAGAGGCAGGGAGTACAGGTGTTTGCCTATGCCACCATCTTGGTTCTCCCAAATAGATATTTTTATTCAGGGTAGATCCAAACTGGTGTTTGTAGAGAACCCATCTCTTTTAAAACTACCACAGAAATAAGAGATTCCATGTAACTGATTCATCTGAAACATCAGTGTCTGCTTCTCTGTGAATAACATTTCTGCAACATTTTGGAAGAAGATTTTAAGTCTTTCTATATCTGGTAAAAATTGAGATAATAGAAAACAATGAACTAGGAAATTGCTGTGAAAAAGCTCAAATATGCATGTAAATAATTGTTGTGAAACCACATCTCAGATAATAGACTTGATTGTCCAATAGACCTTGCTTGTTTCACTCTTGTAATTCTGAGATACCAACCACATCCTTAGAAAATTTCCTGAAGCATAAATTGCTACATTTCACTCACAGAATTTAGGTATCCCAGTGGTTTGGAGGGAACTCTCCCTACTTTCCTGACGTATTGCTTGTTCTCCTCTGACCAAGCATGGTAAAGCTATGCACCTGTCCTATGTGCCCTATTGCACCTTGAATTTCTGCTCTCAGCATTTTGCACTGGGCATCCTTCTTTGTATATTTTTATCTCTCCATTTAAATGTAACATATTGATTAGCAAAAAACAGGACCACCTTTCTCAAAATTGAATCCCCTACACTTAACATACCATAAGGAATCAAGATGTATTTACTGCAATAATGCCATCCTTAGGCTGCAGAAACTTCTTTAATGCTTTATATCAATAATTCTAAATAATGTACTTTAATAGATACATATAATCATTGCATATAATGTTTATATCTATAATAGATATTGTTTATATTTTTCTGTCTTCCCATCTATGAGATTTATCAAATAATCAATATAAAGACTCAAGAAAGAAATTTCCTTGGGATAAGAAATTTATATTCTCTATTAGTCAAGACCAATCCTGTTTCATTAATTCTGTAAATTCTGTGTTCTGAGAACTGTAAATTCAGACATGAAAACCTTGAAACTGGTGGTGTGTTTTTTTGTTTGTTTGTTTGTTTTTGTTTTTCTTCTTCTTCTTTTCATACAAGCCTAATCAGTCAGTTCTGTTGTGGTAGTGTTTTGTTTTTGTTTTAATCTCAGTCTTCATAGCTAATTCAACATTTATTTTTATTTTTTGTTTCTTTTTAGATTTGGAACCAATAAGATTGGCAGGAAGATTGCTAATAAATACTCACTAAGTACATATATGTTCCTTTTCCATGCTTTAGATGAATTTTTATAAAGATAAAATAATTGATAGAAATGTCTAATTGAAATTTTTAGAAAATTTAATATAATAGGACACAAGGCAATGCATGCATTTGGACTTTCTGTTTACTAATTGTTAACCTAAAAAGAAAAAGCCAAAGTGAAAGGCAATAAGCATTTATTTGAGATCAAGGAATTGCAATTTGGGGGTCACAGATTCAGGTAGAAACTCAAATTGTGTCTTGATTACAGGATGAAGACATGGTGGTTTTATGAGAAAAGGAAGGGTAATAATTATAAGAATAAGAAAAAATAAAATAATTTCTATTGGTTTGAACAAGCTAGATTACTCTTTAGCTATACATAACTGTTAGCTGCTTCAAAAGAATTTCCATAATCATCAATCTGCTTTCCTGTTAGCTTTACGTCAGTTGTGAGACATGTTGGTTTAGCTTACTCCAAAGTTCAAACATCCCAAAGGGTCAAGGCGCAAGGTGCACAAGTCCATTCATCTGAAATGGCTGCCCCAGCTCCATTTGAAAATGGCTCCACTTATGTCAATTTTTCACTTAATGCAAAAGTGCTTTTATATGACAATGATGTTTTATGTCGCTGAAGTTGAGTAGTTTTATCTTGACTAGATTTTAAAAAGGCATTCAGTGTCTAAGTGGGAAAATGAATATAAATGAATGTAATTCAATAGAGATTATTGTCTGTTTATTATTATTATTATTATTTAAAGTGGAGCCAAAGAGGTATACGTGCTTTAAACAGTGAGCTTACGGATGATTGTGATATATAAGGTGAAACATTCTGGAAGAAAAAGGGACAAAACACTAATACTATATTATGAAAGAAAAGTGCACAATTATCTTTTTATATCTGTAGCCACTGCACAGTGTAGTTTTGAGGATAGTAACATTATATTTTCAATTCACAAAAATCTCAATCACTGTGTACCCTTCACTTGGCTAATAAATGTACCTTACTTACCCCAATACTCAAAAGTCACCTGCCAGGGCAGCTGAAGCATTTATGGATCATAAAAGACCCAGGTGCTCCCACCCAACTCCTAGGCCTTTTGCAGTTAGGTGGGATCACATGATACTTCTGGCCAATGAGTGGTAATTCAAAGTGGTGTGTTGAAGAACTCTCTTCCTCTGCATCAATAACTTGGAAGGCATGTGCTGAGATGGCAGAGCCAAATCAGCTCCATCTAGAGTTAGTCCATGGAAGAATACTCTCCTAGAATGCCCCCCCCCACACACACACACATGACCAACTTGGTAGTTAAACCATTATTGTATTAAAACTCTTATATTTATGAGTTAGTGTTTTAGCCAAGACTACCCAAGACTCTTTTAATATGCTACTGAAGACATGTTTTATCACCATGATACACTTAATATCTTCTCTACCCTGACTTCTGTTGCAGTCTGCTTTTCATGTCATAGTGTTTAGTTTATACCACCTAGCTTTGTAGAAAGCCACCTATACATACTGCAGAGAATGAAAGCTTCAGCAAACCAGAGACCCTGTCTAATCATTGGAATACATACCCACAACTAGCAAACTGTTTCCTTATTTATTCAACACTTACTTTTTTTGAATACTTCTGTGTACCAATTATTAAGCAAATTGTGACTTGTATAATTTAAAAAGTAGATAATGGGATATTTAAATAACGGATACCAAGTGGAGAGCATTCTTTCCAAATTTCTTTAGGGTGAGTAAGGAAGTTCTACCAAGTAGACAGGCATATGTAAAGGGCTTGAGTCAGACAAGATCTTGGTTTTTAGGATCTGAATGCTCTGGGAGGTTGGTAAGCATGAGGGAGAATGCAACAAGATGGAATCACAGAAGTCAAGTGTAGATCATGCATGGCCTTGCAGAGTAAGAGATTTGGATGCAATACTACTGAATATATAGTTGAAACTTATTGAAGTGAGCAATATAACCTAATTGCTGTTTCTTTTATTTTTAAGTTCCTCTAGTCACTCTTTAAAATTACTGTCAGAAGATTGGCTAGGCTGGAAGGAAAGAGACCAGCTGGATCATTTTGTAGTACTTTAGGCATACGATAATGGTGTCTTTCTTTGTGAGGAATGGAGCAAATGACAAGGAGATGAAGGCCCTATATTATCGGGATGTAAATCAGACTGCATCTACTGACAGTAATTTACATACATGGTATCAAAGGAAGAGAAAAATCAAAACATCATTTGCTTTTTAGGTGGCTTCTATGATGTGATTTTTAGATTTAACTCAAAGGTACGTGGTGCGACCAAGAAAATTATGGGATAGAAAGAAGGTCCATAGGCCTTAATATTCAGAGATTATTTTTAAAAAGTAAAAATAGCCAAATTGAATACTTTGGTCTATCAGTTTCATTCATGATAAATAAACTGATCCTCATTTTTAACAGGATGTCTATAGTGAATAGTCACATGGCTGTCCTATTTGCTCTAATGAAAGAACCAAATGGTTTAGCTGAAGTTAGGATTCATCAAGCCACTACAAGGTTTAGAATGTTTTTCAACCCTCAGAGGCCATGGACTCACTGTCTTCCATCTGAGTAACATTTTTATTTCCTATTTTCCAGTATGTTGCTCTTTTTACTCACATTCTTTCCTTGGCATGTGATTTGCTCACTTGATAAGATGAGATTCTGAGGAGGATCCCTGAGAAGCCCTTGGTCACAGCTCTCTGGGCCATTGATTCAGCAGCTTCCATAGTGGCTTCTGCAGCAGACAGTCTCCGGAGGCCTGCATCCGCAGTTCTAAGGAGGGTGTAGGAACACAGAGGCCATCTTTAGGAAAAAAAAAAAATGTTACCATTTCCTCTTATTTAGCCTCTTTTCTGGTAAGTACTCATCAATATTTATCAAAAAGAGGAAATAGGAGGCAATTTATCTTGCCAAAACTGTGTCTGTTAAGTTACTTTTGATTTTGAAGATTGATGCACTTATAACTAGCTTAATCAAGGGAAGCAAGTATATATATTGGAAAAAAACACAATACTTAATATCCAAGAAAATCAAATAACCTAGACTAAATAAGAATAAGATAAAGTGAACAAGGTCCTCAGTTGAAAAAAAAAATCAAAGCAGCTCAGATATTCCTGTATCTGTTCATTCTCAATCTCTTACCCTCTTTAACCCTTTTCTTTTATTTGTTCTTTAAGTGCATGGCACTCTTGGCCCCAAAGTTTACATCTTCTCCATTAAATAGAAGGACATTTCTTAAGAGTAGTCGCTTTATGATTTGTCCAAAATTCATAGATAATAGAATCTTTCCAAAATTTCAAAGCAAGTTCTTATTATTCAAATAGAGATTAATGACTTTATTCATCTCATTGCACAGTTAGGAGCATCTGGAGACCAGTTTATTTCTTCAGCAGATGCATTAACGTTTTTATAGAGTGAGGTGAAGTGAGGGAAATGTCGCCTTATGGTCTAGCTCAGGTTGTAGTTTTCCTCATCTCCAATGGCTACTGAAGTTGTGGTTGGAACAATTGAATTTGCATAGGTTTTGAGGGCCCTTGTGTCTGATCCTTGGTCCAGTTCTTTCTGTAAGCTGTCCAGGTTGTTGCTAGAAGTGTGGTTGCAAAAAGAAGTGAAGTATAGGGAAAAAGAGGAGAGAGAAAATAAGAGAAAGGTATCTAGGGTCAATGCAAGGTAGCCTAGGTCTAAGTACACACTATAGCCCATATTGACCCAGGAGACCACTCTTGCTCCAGTCTGATTCAGTTGGTGATGGTGGGTCTTAGAGTAGAAATAGGTGCTGGAATCTTCCTCTGCATACGACAAGAGTCAATTCTCATAGTAACAAGGTATTCAGCACAGAGTAAACAAAGTCAATAAATGTGGTTTCAATAACTCTACTTACTGTCTAAAATACTAACCTCTTTGGCTAATACAATGACATGTCAGTCAAAGATGTCTTTTAAGTACAAAGGTTTGTTTCAAAGAAGAGTGCAAATTACTGAAGCAGAACTGGTTAAATGTGGGTATTGCTGAGTAAGATATTCCTACACTGAATGCCAGTTGATCTAGAGAACATTTAACATCTCATAAAAATTTTTCTATCAAGGCAAACAGGAAAAATTGCAAATTACTTGGCTTGTGCAAGCCTACATGCACCTGACTGCAACCGCTCTGTTAGGATTAGCAAGCATCACAAAAGCGCTCCAGTTACACTTTTAAATAAGTGTGTCTCCATTACTACTCACCACCTAGGAAGAGCACATACTACAATCTGGGGAAACTCACATGGCTTCTTCCATTTTGCAACATAATCAGTAACTCCAATATCAATGAACAGCAATTTCAAAACAATGACATATACAATTAATCTGATTCAGTCAAGCTATTAGCAATGGCCAAACCTTAAGAGCAAATCATCCTATATAATAAAGAGGTAATATGCAAATTGACTGTCACATCCTCACAAAGATGGCTGCCTAAGACCAGGCCATCAGTGGGGTTAGTGAGGGATGACCAAATGACTGAACAAGCAGGCTGTGTGGGGTGACCAGGCCTGCAGGGCGGTTAGTGAGGGATGACCAAACGACTGAACAGCAGGCTGTGAGGGGCAACCAGGTCAGCAGGGGGGAAGTTGGGAGCGACCAGGCTGGCAGGGTGGGTAGTTAGGGGTGACCAGGCTGGCAGAGTGTGGTAGTTGGGAGCAACCAGGCTGGCAGCAGGGGGGCAGTTATGGGGCATTAGGGGCGATCAGGCCAGCATGCAGAGACAGTGAGGGTCAATCAGGCCAGCAGGGGGGGCAGTTAGGGGCGACCAGGCAGGCAGGCAGGTAAGTGATTTGGAGCTAGTGGTCCAGGATTGTGAGAGGGATGTCTGACTGACGGTTTAGGCCCGATCGATCAGGCCTAAACCAGCAGTCAGACATCCCCTGAGGGGTCCCGGATTGGACAGGGTACAGGCTGGGCTGAGGGGACCCCCCACCCTATGCATAAATTTTGTGCACTGGGCCTCTAGTTATATAATTCTACAGAGAATATTGTATAATGGCCATTCTCCCACATAATGAGATTAAATTAGATGTCTAGCAAGTAGGGTCCTATTACGTTATACAAATTCCTCAATCCACTTACCTTGACAAAACTAATCACATATTATAGCTATTTGGTAGATCTTTTCAAGTAAGTTTGCCAGTTTGCCTTTTTTTTTGATCATCCATGAACATTCCATATGATACTGTAAGCTAAATGAGTATATGCTGATTATTTGCTTTAATCTCCAGCATAATGATCTGTTCACTGTGAAAGAACAAAGTAAGTTGAAAAAAGAATATATCCAACATTTTGCTGGGACTCTATAAAGCCACAGATATTATATCATGATTATGTATGAAAGTAGCTGAAAGCCATTGTAGTCTTAATATGCATGGGTGATATGATAAAGAGCATGATGAACATGGGCCTCAAACCATGTCTGAGCAAGAGATAATGGTGACATTTGTCTAAATGTTGCATATATTCAACACATTTTGACAGATTTTATTAATGCAAATCATTTCCAGGGAATCAGTGTTCACTTTTAGAGATAAAAATGTAAAATTTCATCTCTCTAGTTGAATTACATTTCCCTCATGCTATGTTAGCACTAACTTTCAAGAAAAAATTGCTGCAATATGTACATCTCTATTTTGTGATAAGGTACCATATTCTGAAATTTAAAATGTTATTTTCATAGCAAACAATACAACAGAGTAATGTGTACTAACGACTCACTAAATAATTATTATTTTTTTAAGTAGGAAAGACAGTATGTCAAATACCCTCTTTTATCTTTGCACTGAGCTTGAACTGCAGTTAGTTAATGTCATCTTCTAATTAAACAAAATCAACTGTGAGAAAATTAAACAAATTGATTCACAATTAACGGTTGAGCAAACACTTCTACAGCTTTATCTCCTGCTTTAAGCTTTTAGAAACTTTTCCATTACTTTCGCTTCCTTACATTTACATTGAAGGTTATCATGATATTCATGAATGAGCTTATAGTTATAGCATTTTACTTCAGCTACATTAATTCGGTCTTATATATACATATTCAAAATTTGAAATATTCTGCATAAATATGATATATTTTAAAGTGCATCCATCTTTTACATTTTTTTTATCTGCTGAAATTCAGTACCATCAAACCTAGACATGTTTTGGGACTATACGAAAAGATTTTGAAATAGTCATGATGTGCTTGCTGTAATTTTAAAAAATTAAATGGTTCCATAGTAGGCCAGATAACTTGGAAGGCAAATGAATGACATTATGAATAATTTAAGCTTTTCTTACATTGTGAATTGTTTCTGTGTATGCTTCTGTTTGCACTGTAGGATGACTCTTTGCATGCTGTTATTTAACATCGATCCATCCATAGCTAGGACAAATTGGCCTGACCTATCTTAAATGAGCCAGTTATTTGTAACCTGTACCAATAACAGAAGGATTTGTCTATTGACCTTCATTACATATTAAATAGAATAAGCACACATACATTCTATGTAAAACATATATATATAAAGCTATTTAATATAACTGAGATATAATATGTAAATATGTGTGTATATTATATATACAGCCTGGAATTTTCTGTTTTTAATTCAACATGTACTCAATGAATTTTTGTTATTCTCCAAACATAAATGGTAATCAGAGGAGTTAGAAACAGGATTCGGAAGACAGGGCAAGAGGTGAAAGGAAGGAGGAAATATGGACGTGACCTTTGGAGCCAGCTAAAACTGTTCCAGGGTCCCAGGGCAGGAGAAACAGGGAAACTGAGACAGGAAAGTTAAAACAAGGCCAAACAGTGTGGGCAATTGGAACCAGCTTGTAACTAACAAACCATTCTCTTCCCCAGCCAAGGACACAGGAGCACATGGTTAAAAAAAATACAAAACAACAACAGCAGCAGCAAAACAGTCCCTAATGAGAGAACACAGAAAGGGAAAAGGGTAAGGGGAAAAGAAAGAAAGGACTGTGTACTCCCTGAGCAGAGAAGCCAGCAGTCTCAAAGGCTGGTAAGAAAAAGTTGCCAGGTGCTTCTCATGAATGCTTGGAAGGCCACAACGAAGTAAAAAAGGGACCTTGTGAATGAATCTGTACCACAACGGTCAGCAGAGGAATTTGGGACCATTGACAGGAGGGTGTATGATGCCTCAGACCCCCACCCAGCCTGCTCTTCAGATTAGCTAAGAGCCCGTCTGTGCTTCATCAGCCAGATGTATAGGTTTGCTTGATTTGCTGTTGCTTTTTTTCAATAAAGGTGCATGCTTTAATTGCTTTAACAAATTGGCTTTTCACAAGGCAGTTAAGGTCTTTCCTATAAATTCATTTATATGAGAAGACAAGGATGGAGGTTGGGGACAGCCCTCTCCTACTGGCTCAGGGGGTTGTCCTGTCCGGTAACATCTCTCTGGTGTCATTGAGAGGTGCCTATAACAGTATTATGGGATATTCCAAGCAAATATGAGACCAGAGTGCTTCCCTTGTTTTATTTGTACATTATTAAGGCAGATCCTTTCTTAAGATATAGAGTCTTTTTTCTTTCTTTACTTCATGATTCTTTCTAGAAGCCAAGACTGGAAAAAGAAGTATATTCAAATAAGAGAAACTTAAAAAATGAGATTCACAAAAGATATCTGGGCCACCTCAAAAATATATATATTTTTAATATAAACATTAATTAGCTTTTGAAAAACAACGACATCAGAAGCTTTAAGTTTTCAGCCTAAACCGGTTTGGCTCAGTGAATAGAGCTTCACCCTGCAGACTGAAAGGTCCCAGGTTCGATTCCGGTCAAGGGCATGTACCTGGGTTGGGGGCACATCCCCAGTAGGGGGCGTGCAGGAGGCAGCTGATCCATGATGTTTCTCTCTCATTGATGATTCTAACTCTATCTCTCTCCTTTCCTCTCTGTAAAAAAATCAATAAAATATATTTTTAAAAAAAGAAGCTTTAAGTTTTCAATTGTAGGATCTTACAACCAAGTTTTTTGTTTGTTTGTTTGTTTGCTTGTTTTGTTTTAGTGCTTTATTCTAAAAAATAGCTAAGAAATGGGAACTTAGCCTGTATTCCTTTTATGGATAACTATCACAGTCAATATGAGAAGTCCTAATACTAGAGACTCTTAAGTACTTCACGTGGAACATTGCATAGATGTTTATTGGGATTTACACCCCATCGTTGTCTGTTTACTTATTTATAAGTTTAGCTTTTAAGAAGAAGCATGCATTATCCTCTGGATGGATTCTTAAAATTTTGACACTTTGCTTTGACATATCCATATAATTTGGTCACCTCTCCTGACACCTTGTAACTTGGTATGAATTGTAGCAAAATTTCCATGTGAATGAATCTATCAAATACAGAAAACACTGTATTTGCATTTGCGCGACATTTGTTATATTCATATAGGTTTAGGGCTCACTTAGTAATTTAATAACTAAAAGCAAGTTACAGTTCATGGACATTAGTTTATTTCCCATGTGAAAAAAAGGGTAGCATTGTTATTTTCATGCAAAGCAGAGAAAATAGTTTGAGAGTAATGAAATAATCTGTTCTTTGTCACATATCGAGCTAAGTAGCAAAGAATACACTAAAATCAAGATTTTACAGTCTCCCTCCCCATTCTCTAATTTTTTGAAACGATTTTTATTGATTTCAGATGAAGGGAGAGAGAGAGAGAGAGAAACATCAGTGATGAGAGAGAATCATTGATCAGCTGCCTCCTGCAGGCCCATACTAGGGATCCAGCCTGCAACCTGAGCATGTGCCCAGTTTCTAACCGTGACCTTCAGGTTCATAGGTAGATGCTCAACCACTGAGTCACACTGGCTGGGCCCCATTCTCTATTTGTAAATGTTATATAACCCAAACCAAGTAAGTATACTGTATGAAAGATACAGAATCATCTTTAATCCTTTTGTGCCACTAAAGTCTATTACAATTATCTATGGCAGTGGTTCGCAAACTCATTAGCCAACAGAGACAAATATCAACAGTACAACGATTTAAATTTCTTTTTTTTCCCCATTATTTTTTATTAAGGTATTATATGTGTACATATCTTACCATTGTCCCCCCCCACCCCACTCCCATACATGCCCTCACCCCCAATGTTCTGCATCCGTTGGTTATTCTTATATGCATGCATATAAGTCCTTCGGTTGATCTCTTATTTCCCCCACCTCTCCCTAACCTTCCCGCTGTAATTTGACAGTCTGTTTGATGCTTTACTGCCTCTGTATCTATCTTTTTGTTCATCAGTTTATAATGTGTTTTTTATTATCCACAAGTGAGTGAGATCATGTGATACTTTTCTTCCATTGACTGGCTTATTTCACTTAGCATAATGTTCTCCAATTCCATCCAGGTTGCTACAAATGGTAAGAATTCCTTCTTTTATGTGGCAGCATAGTATTCCATTGTGTAGATGTACCATAGTTTTCTGATCCAATCATCTGCTGACGGGCAACTAGGCTGTTTCCAAATCTTAGCTATTGTAAATTGTGCTGCTATGAACATAGGGGTGCATATATCCTTTCTGATTGGTGTTTCTAGTTTCTTAGGATATATTCCTAGGAGTGGGATTACTGGGTCAAATGGGATTTCCATTTTCAGTTTTTTGAGGAAACTCCATACTGTTCTCCACAGTGGCTGCACCAGTCTGCATTCCCACCAGCAGTGCATGAGGGTTCCTTTTTCTCCACATCCTCGCCAGCACTTGTCGTTTGTTGATTTATTGATGATAGCCATTCTGACAGGTGTGAGATGGTACTGCATTGTCGTTTTGATTTGCATCTCTGATAATTAGTGACTTTGAGCATGTTTTCATGTGTCTCTTGGCCTTCCTTCTGTCTTTCGAAATGATTCTATTTAGGTCCGTAGCCCATTTTTTTAATGGATCATTTATCTTCCTTTTATTAAGTTGTATGTGCTGCCTATAGATGTTGGAGATTAAACCTTTATCAGTTATAACATTTGCAAATATGTTCTCCCATACAGTGGGTTTCTTGTTGTTTTATTGACGGTTTCTTTTGCTGTGAAAAAGCTTTTTATTTTGATGTAGTCCCATTTGTTTATTTTCTCTTTAGCTCCCATTGCCCTAGGGGTAGTATAAGTGAAGAAGTTCTTTCGGCATATGTCTGAGATTTTGCTGCCTGTGGATTCCTCTAGTATTTTTATGGTTTCCCGTCTTATGTTTAAGTCCTGTATCCATTTTGAGTTTATTTTTGTGTATGTTGTAAGTTGGTGGTCTAGTTTCAGTTTTTTGCATGTATCTGTCTAATTTTCCCAACACAATTTATTGAAGAGACTGTCTTGACTCCATTGTATGTTCATACCTCCTTTATCAAATATTAATTGAGCATAGAGGTTTGGGTCGATATCTGTATTCTCTATTCTATTCCATTGATCTATATGTCTGTCCTTGTGCCAGTACCAGGCTGTTTTGAGAACAGTGGCTTTGTAATACAGCTTGATATCTGGTATTGAGATCCCTCCTACTTTATTCTTCTTTCTCAGGATTGCTGTGGTTATTCAGGGTCTTTTTTTTATTCCAGATGAATTTTTGAAGAGTTCTTTCTAGGTCTGTGAAATATGCCATTGGTATTTTAACGGGGAGTGCATTGAATCTATAGATTGCTTTGGGTAGTATGGACATTTTAATGATGTTGATTCTACCAATCCATGAACATGGTATGTTCTTCCATCTGTTTATGTCTTCCTCTATCTCTTTTTTCAGTGTCCTGTAGTTTTCCACGTATAGGTCTTTTACCTCCTTGGTTAAGTTTATTCCTAGGTATCTTAATTTTTTTGGTGTGATGGTAAATGGGTTTGCTTTTTTAGTCTCTCTTTCTGTAAGTTCATTATTGGTGTATAGAAATGCATAGATTTCTTGGCATTAATTTTGTATCCCGCTACATTGCCGAATTCATTTATTAAGTCTATTAGTTTTTTGATGGAATCTTTCGGGTTTTTTATGTACAATATCATGTCATCTGCAAATAAGGACAGCTTTACTTTTTTTCCAATTTGGATGCCTTTTATTTCTTCTTCTTCTTGTCTAATTGCAATGGCTAATACTTCCAATACTATGTTGAACAGGAATGGTGATTGTGGGCATCCCTGTCTTGTTCCTGTTCTTAGGGGGAATGGTTTTAGTTTTTTCCCATTGAGTGTGATGTTAGCTGTGGGTTTATCATATACAGCTTTTATTATGTTGAGGTATGATCCTTCTATTTCCACCTTGTTGAGAGTTTTTATCAAGAAAGGGTGTTGGATTTTGTCAAATGCTTTTTCTGCATCAATTGATATGACTATGTGGTTTTTATCTTTCAATTTGTTTATGTGATGTATCATGTTTGCTAGAATTTTATTGAGGATTTTGACATCCACGTTCATGAGGGATATTGGCCTGTAATTCTCTTTCATTGTGTTGTCTTTATCTGGTTTTGGTATTAGGTGATGCTGGCTTCATAGAAGGAGCTTGGAAGTGTTCCTTCCTTTTGAGAACCAAATTTTTAAAACTTAAACTTCTTCTAACACCACTTCTTCAAAATAGACTCGCCCAGGCCGTGGTATTTTGTGGAAGATTCACACTCAAGGGGTCAAAGAGCCGCATGTAGCTCGTCAGCTGCAGTTTGCCAACCACAGCACATAGACATTTTAGCAGTTCTGTAAATCATCAGGGTAAAAGCTTTTTGCCTATAACTAGCTGTCAGCTGAAAGACAAACAAATTTAACTCTGAAAATAGAAGAAATATATGGCGTAAGTTGGAGATACAATGATGAACTTTTCCATCTACTTATCTATCTCAATAGGTATTCAAAGTATATTAATTCATCATTTTCTCTTTCATATCACAAATCATTTATTCTCCTTGTCAGATTGAAATGAATTTTTTAATCTACCAACTTTTCCAACTATTTGAGATCTATATTACAGTAAAATGCTAAAAACTTTTCATCTTTCTCTTATCTTTTGATGTTTAAAAATATAGTACAAACAGTGGAAAAGGGAATTTACATGTCATTGTACTAGTATACCCAGTGTGGCATTTGCTGTTTAAACAGAAGCTCATAAAGCAGACATTTTCTGACCTCTCTAGATTTTTAATAATTAAAATAACTTTTCAAACATACAATGTGTATTTTAATTACATCAATATATATGGACATGTTGAATACAATTAATTTTTAAACCATTAATCTGTATTTTGAAAATAGAGACTTGGCTTTATTGAGATGAAAACCACCCAGCATTATAAACTCTAATAATTCATTTAAATAAACATATATATTGATTTTGTTTTCCAGACTCTAGTTTTCTTTATTTGGTAAATAAATTTATGCTCTCTCTGTATATATGAAAAGTAAAATACTGCATGTGGTTTGATAGTATGTGAAAGAATGAGATTTAAATTGTATATAGATTATTAATCTTTTGTGCATATTTGCTTATTTTATGCATTTTCAGGAAAGGTTAATATATCTTATAATTGCATATAATTTTTCAAAATAAAATAAAATTAAATTAATTGAGTGAGAACATTAGAATAGAAGGAAAATTAGAGTAAGAAAAAGTATGAAATCATGAGTTACATTAGTATACAAAATCCGAGCCAGGAAATTTTTTTTTTCTAAAAGCGGGTTTCACATGAGGCTCTAAGCTTGCGATCTGCTCTTAGAAAATCTGACATAGTTGTATGTTCAGACTTTCCAGAAGTTAAATGTGAGATGCACACACATGCACAGGTGCAAACACATAATTGCTTTTGCTCAGTAAAAAGACAAACTGTTCCTTTAAGTCAGATAAGAAAATATGTCCCATTAATCTTTTTGAAGAGTGTGCACAGTAATGAAAACAATGGCCATCAACAATATCCTTGTGGTTAAGAAATTTTAGGCAAATATATCTTTATTAGAAAGAATCTGGTAAGTTTTAAAGAACATTTTCTTATAATCACACCCCCCCCCCGCCCCCAACTTATGTCTGTTAAAAACACTTGGTAAACATTTCTATAAGATGTCGATTTTATGTGGTAGTGAATTAGTCTTCTATGCTGGCCTGACTTAGGCTAAGAAAGAATTTCCAGTAGCTGGAAGAAATGGTGAGCCCACTGTCCTTCAAGCAATCTTTCTTAAATGCTGCTTATCTTCACTATCCTTCCCAGATACACAGATGGGAGCATGTTTGTGATTATTTCCCCTGAAAAGGAAGTAGAGTACAGGGAGTTGTTATTGAGGATTAATTGCCAATCATGTACTTGAAAGTTAAACCAGGGCCTGGTAAGGACATATTTATGATTCAAAAGGTAATTTCACCTCTGCTCAGAGAGAGACTTCAAGAAGTCCTCAATCCAAGCATTCCTCATAGACCTTTAGTATATGAAGGAATAGGAATTAGGCCCTAAAACTCTGAAGCAGGGACACAAAATATGAAAGTCTCTGGGGAGATGGACATACTCACACATATCAAATGATATGTGTATAATTTTAGACAGTACATTAAAAAAGACTTATACTAATAGCAGAGATGACAGAGAGCATTGCTGATCCAGGGCAAGGAAAATTTTGATATTGGATATAAATGGGAATAATGAATTTGTAATAAACCAGAGACAGACAATTCTGTTTCCTTATCCATGACTGTATAAGCAGAAAGTGGGAGTAATAATGCATTAGCCGTTTGCACATTTTATTCTGAAAACTATCAGGGAAAATTAAAGGGGCAAGAGATCAGCTAAGATATAATTGGTTCTGGGGAAAAAAAAGTAATAGAGTTCCATGAAGCAAAGAGCACTCATGATTTGGGTGAAATGGGGCTCTCACCCAGAATAAAAGCCTTGCTAAATCAACCCTGGTTAAATTCAAGACTCATGAACTACACAAACTTAAAAGGACAGGGATTAATAGCCATAAATACTTAGTCCAACCTTCTCCTGGTCAAAGAAAAAAGGAAAAAGGTCTTTTGTGAAAACTTGCATGGGAAGAGGCTTGAAAAGAAAAGAGGGACATTTATAAACTATTTATTTTATTAGCTTAGGATGTAGTCAAATTTATGCATCATGAGGAGTTCAGAAAACACTAGGCTAATACTGACACACGCTCCATGAGGGTAAAGTCATACTATAACAAAAGTATAAAAGAAAAAAAATTAAGATGAAAACAGCATGTACAATTTTCACTAGTGCATTTCATGGTCTTGGTCAAAGAGCCTACATTATTATTTTAAATCGAGTGTATTAATAAGAATCAAAACTGTGAAAGAGAATGGCATTAATGAATTAAGAAGAGAAGGTGGCCTCAAACACAGTAGGTGGAGAAAGGTGAACTATAAGCCTGAAAAGGAAATGGATGAGAGGTTCAGATGGGTAGAAGGAAAACCAGGTCAGTGTACAAATAGTATCTCAAAAGCCAATGACAGACGATTTTAAAAATTAAATGGTAAACAACATCAAAGGCTGATAGAGAAGACTGAAAACTTCCCCACTGGATTAAGCCAGTCTGAGCACATGGATAACCATATTGAGCTGCCCAGGTAAAGGAATAGGCTAGAGGCTCTAAGTGAGCTGAGCAGATTTAAAATAACCATTGCAGAGAGTAGGCAAACAAGTTGACCAGATGCACAATTTAAGGTAATTTTTAAAAAGCACTCAGAGTAGTAATTATACATGCATTCATTAACTTAACAAGTATTTTTTGAATAATCCTAGTGATCAAAGCAGTCTTCTGGGTGGTTGGGGCACATCTACACTAATAAAAGAGAAAGACGCAAATTGACCGTACTTTCACAATGCCCACCAGCCAATCAGGAGTGAGCATGAAAATTAACCCAACAAAGATGGTGGGTTAATTTGCATACACAGGTGCTGAGTGGCCAGGGGCGGGCGTTCCGATGATGCAGGCGTTCCGCACCGCCTCAGCCACTCTGGGCCTCTGGGCAGTGTGGGAAATTGTAAAGGCGGCTCCGGGCTGGAGCTAAGGCAGAAAGGTGGCTCTGGGCAGGAACAAAGGCAGTACCAGCAGCCAGGGGAAGGAAGGCCCATTCTTGCACAAATCATCGTGCATCATGCCTCTAGTTTGTATATAAAACAGACAATATCCCTGTCTTTTAGAAATTACAGTCTAGTAGGGTGGTTAAAAAAGAAGAAGAGTGAATGAATGGCAAACAAGAGATGTATGTTAAAAGGTGACCAGTGTTATTTCATAAACAAGTAGACCAGAATGAGGAAAATCAGCAGTGTTTGAGATGGGTTTGACAGGGATACTTAATTTTGGTGTCACATGAGCAATGTTATCGCCTGCAGGAAGTAAGATTTGGTCATGTGAACAGCTAGGAATATCACTCTAGGCAAAGAAACAGCCAGTGCAAGTTCTGTGAGTTGACAAGCTTGTGTGTATGGAACCCAGGAAGACAGAAGAGATTAGAGACAAGGTTAAGGAAACAGTAAGAATGGGCTGCATGGGCCAAAACTCAGAGGGTATTGAAAACTATCACAAGGATTTAGCTTTAACTGAGTGAAATAAGAGGCATTTATATTGGCAACCATGTACGTCAGTCCTTGCCTTTCTCCAGTAGTCTTCCATTTGTGGATCACATGCACTGAGAGTCGGCATTACAATAGGTTTTAACAGTTACTACAAAAAGACAGAGTGTCAAAGGAATTGACTTTTGACAAGTGTCTTATGAAAATGCAGGACCATATGTTCTCAGCTTGGAAATGAACAGAGACAAGACACAAATTATTGTGCTGAAAGAAGAGGAAAATGGAATGGGGAATTTGACGAGGATATTTGTAGTTTTCATTCACTGATAAAAAGGTAAATATGTTCAGTCTAGTCGCAGAATTCAAGGTGTGTGTGTGTGTGTGTGTGTGTGTGTGTGTGTGTGTGTGTATGCTTTTAGCATTGGATTATCTGGTTCTTAGTCAAATCCATACCATTTCAAAACAAAATTATTACTTTAAGGTTCTTGGAAAAGAGGAGAAAAAATTACTTAGAAAAAAAATGTTTGAATACAGAATGATGATTTTAATAATACATTTCAAAAAGAAACTAAATATTATATTTTTGGATATGGTTTCAAATAAATCTAAATCATTATTTTTGGCCTACTGGCCATTCATTCATTCAATGACTCATAAAACTAAACAACAACAACAATAAAAACCATTTATTAAGCTACTAAGTACAAATAATTAAGATACCTATTGGGAAGTATTACCTTTAAAATTTTTAAGACACTTGCAGTCTGGAGATAAAGATAACTTGTGTATAAATAGTGGAGGTGATAATGTGTAGTTGATAGAGACAACCACAACAAAGACATGGGAATGAATTAGGTAGAACTGGACAAAGATACTAAGAGGATACAATATTAGAAGATGGGTTACCAGGTAGAATATTTTATTAGAAAATGCATCATTCAGGACCATATACCAAAATAAAGAAATGATAACTATGATGTGTTACTTAAAATACATGCATTGAACTACACAGACACAGACTTTTAAGAATACAATCAAATGGATTCACAGAATTCTATATTGGTAAACTCTTTTGTTAGGAATAAACTAAACTAAAAATGTATTCTCATTTACCTTAAATAGCTAAGACAAAATTGTGATTTAGGGGGGCAGGTAAAAAAAGAAATGAAGTTATATTCTAGATCTACTCCTCTAATTTTGAGCTGGTTGGACAATATGGTACTTTTCTAGAAAGTCGGGTACTGATTTTATGATTTGCTATTTAAATTAATGTTTTAATTTATTATTTCCACATTTATTTTTCATGTTGTGGTCAAGTATTTTTCCTTTATGTATGTGTCAATTACCCACATTGGAAGAGCTGGAAGCACTGGAATTATTCAATGAAATGATTCTTTCCCATAGTACCCAGAAGGTCAACCCACTGTGAATGCAACCAAATCCATTTCAAAAGTTGATTTCCAATAACAATGTTTATTCTGACATATTCTCCTTGGCAATAGACTCATGATTAAATGAAATTGTTAGCTTCTAAATTACTGGACCTGTAGAAGGAATATTTACTTAGAGGGTTAAGAATTGGTTTTTAAGATTATTTTATTTACTTTGATAATGTGACAGCAATGAAAGAAAAAATAATCATATTTTAATTAACAGTGAAATCTGACTGCATTTATTAATTTTAGTTAAATAAGCCCTTGATATTCTCTGAAACTAACATATTACTCACATCAATGTTTAGAGAAAATGTGAAGATTACAGTTCTTTTGATACAGATTTAATATAAATATATCATTCTTAAATGTTATCTATAATATAAGGCAAGGGTTATTCATAAATTTATAGAAGCAAATTCCATTCTTTGACTGGCAGTAGGATCCCTTAACACTCATATATAGTTCCCACACAGGTACCATTAAAATGAAAAATGCTCACTTTTTAGGCATATGTATACGAAATCAAAAGCTCATTTTTTGTTTTAATATTTTTCTTCAACTTCATGATATTATTTTTGAAAGCACAATTAATAATATTCAAACAAGGCCAATCAGATACCCCTCAGTTATGAATGTGTTTTAAACTTTTTCTCAGAGTGCTCAATAAATAAGTACTTCTACTTGTATCCACTTTGAATTAGCTTCCATAGAGTCATACTTTATTCAGAAAATACGAGCTTATGAGATGTTAATTATATTGATTTTTTTCAATATTGCTGTGCTCACTAAATCTTGTCTCTATAGGCTAATGAAATATTTTATTTCATGATGAGTCTCTGGGCTAGTAGAGAAACATGAAATGTTATGGACACATATTACATAATATTCTGTATTATAATAATTGACCACATGCTTCTAAATGAAAATTACTATGTCCAAACATATTACATACAGATGCTCAAACATACAGCTTAAAACTAGAGAATTTGTAATTGGTTTGATACAATTTTAATTACATCGCAGAAAGGATATGGAAAAGAAATTTAATGAAGAACTGATTATCATTTTAAAATATAAATTTTGCCTGGCTGGTGTGGCTCAGTGATTGATCCCAGGCGCTAAGAGGTCACAGGTTCTATTCTTGGTCAAAGCACATGTCTAGTTGCAGGTTTAATCCCCAGTAGGGGGCATACATGAGGCAGTCTATTGATGTTTCTCTTATATCAGTTTCTATTTTTTATTCCCTCCACCTTCCTTTTTCTCTGAATTCAATAAAAACCTATTTTAAAAATATTATAAGATAAAAATATTTTATTTTGTTAAAATATAATTAAACAATGACTATGGCATTATCAAACACCGGTTTTAAAACAATTTTATGAAAATGAATATTTTCATAATATTCAATGCAGACCTGTTTTCTGCATTGCAGTAGAAGGAAGCGCTGTATTTTCATTACAGATAATTTCCTTTAAGTTTTAAAATTCTTTACAAAACAGCTGTTTTATTATTTACTAGAGGCCCGATGCATGAAATTCATGCAAGGGACTCAGCCTTCATGGTTCTGACTGCCTCGCGACCCCAGCTGCCTCTGGGCCCCACTCCCCACCCACTGGTCCTTCCGGAAGGTTGTTCTGCCATCCGGTCTAATTAGCATATTAGCTCTTTACTATAGGATTAGAGAGTTCCTAAATAAGTTTTCTTTGAATGAGATATTTATTTAGAAAAAATACAAAGAGCTCAAACAAACATGTTTAGAACTTGTCCATGTTATGTTTATCAATTATTTATAGAGCAAATTAAATGAGTTTAAGATTTTTCTCTTGTACATGTTTACAGAGATTTGATTCTTACTATAAATTGTAAATAATGTTTACAGACATAAATACTGTTGCATGAAGAAAAATATCTACTAAGTTAGAAACTGTAAACTTTTAAGCAAGTAGAGATTTATGTTTCTTGTATTAAAAAAACACCCAGAGATAGATATCTTGAGTCTGGTCCAGCAAGTCTGAGATAACATTAAAAATGTACTTTTAATTTTCCAATTCATCAGCTTAAACTTTCTGCTTTCTCCTTTATGCTCATAAAGTAGTGTCTATGTATCTAACTAGTATGTCAGCAATATATGGGAAGAGGGAAGAAAAAAAGAGGAAAAGATGAAAGAAAAGCAGCAAAAAGTACATACCAGATGAGTTTGTCCATTTAAAAAAGTTTTCCTAAACATCACCAAAGGTTTTGTTCATGTTTGTCTCATTAGCCAAAATGGAATCCCATATCTACTGTTAGCTCTGAAGTACTATGGGAAGGTGAGCATTTTAATTAGGCAAACTGCTAGCCAAGACACAGCCCACTGATAATAGATTCCATTACTATGGAAGGATTGTATTAATAAAAATGAAGGGGAAATGAATATTAAATAGGCCACTGGCAGTGACTGCCATACTCACCAACTTTGCAATCAGATCCAAAAGGCAAACTGAGATATTGTCAAAGGGATTGCTAAATATAGACATTCAGGTTGACTTGGTAAAATCGTAGATAACGTATCTCACTGTATTTTGTGATTTAATGCTCTGGAGTAATAGTTTACTGAAAGCTGCAAGATAAAGATAGAAAATTTAGAGGGTAGAGCCATTATATAACTGCATTTTTACTCCCAATCTTCTAGCTGTGTAGGCTTGGGCAAGTTATTTGATATTTCTTGACATTTATTTTCTAATTTATTCAATAAGAGAAATTTTAGAGAAATCACATTATTTTGTGTAGAGTAGATACACAAATGACTTCCCATTTTTCTCAAAATTCATGTAATTAGTAATGATTTTTAATGACTGAATGAAATTTCAGAAGTAGGAACTCTCAATGAAATCTTCCTGATTGTCATTTTTTCTAATGATGTAAGAAAACAATTCTAAGTAAATAATATGTTGGGATTAAGAACTGCTACAGGCTCTGTTTTAAACTGAGTAGGTGTTCACTAAAGTGTTAATATACTATTATAGGCAAACAATATAGCAAAATGAATTATACATTGACTGCATTTATATGTATGGCAGGAAAAACATTCCTGCATCATTCTGGCCATCACTTGGACATGGAATGTCATAATCTTTGCGGCTTCTATATGGTGAGATGTGAGGATCCTCCTGCTGGATGAGATATTTCCAGTCAGTAATAACTCGCACAGTATGACCAGAGATTTGAGACAGCGATGATTAGATCACTTTATACCTAGAAACAGTCATGGTGATGGACTGATTTTGAGTTGCCACAGTAAGAATCAAGTCTGGTCCAGCCCCTTTCTTTTTGGTCTTGGTTAACCACCTCAAAGTGCATGCCTGTGTCTCATCTTCCTGTTTTCTTGAAGATTTACTCATATTGCATGATCTATTTTGTTTTGCAGAAAACACTTGCTCTCAGGCAAATCCCAGTGCACATAGATATGGGCTCAGGCTATCAATATAGAAATAAAAGCACAGAAGAACATTAAGCATAAGAAGAAGCAGAGGACAGGGGTTTGACCATGACTACTAGTAAACTGCAGTAATGAGAGCAAAGAGCAGATCCATTCCAGTAACAATGGGGACAAGAAAGTAGGCATTAGCAGCTGGAAGGAAATAGTAGCTAAGGCTTAGTAGTGCTTACTTTTTGTTTGGTATGAAGCTCCTTAGTTTTATTATCTTATTTATATAACATGATTATTGGCTAACACTATTATTCCCATTTTACACATAGGAAGTTAACTATTTTGCCCAAGAGCATAGCACCAAACTCAGGCCATTCAGTATCAAAGACTGCTTTTAAATGATATCCTACATTATCCTAATATATAAAAACCCAGAGTCCATACATCCACAATGACCAGAGGCTCGACCAACTGGAAGTCAGTGCTGGATTGCTGTGGCAACCCAGCACTGACTGCCTCGGCTGCAGGAGCCCAGACCCAGCACTGACTGCCAAGGGGGCTACAGATCAGGCCTGGGGCCTGGGGAGAGAGAAGCAGGGTCTGATCCGGAGCCTCTGTGACAGCTGTTGATCAGCACTTGCCTCTCTCTTTTGCTCTGGGCCTGGCCAGCAGCTGTGCCTCTCTTTCTCTCTGGCCTCCACTGGAGCTGCTGATCAGCCCCGCCTCTCTCTGAGCATACCCATTGATAGGCCCAGAGATGCTGACAGGCATAGAAACTGATCAATCAGAACCTAATCTGGGTGAACTGCAAAGGCAGAACTTAAGGTGGGGGCTGAAGAGGGGTTTTAAGGGCAACAGCTATTTGGTGTAAGGTATAAGAAAGTGGTTCACTTTTTTAATGACCGATTTGGCAGTATAGTGCATATGGCTGGCTATCAGTCCAGATATAGGGATTAATCTATTTTTGTCTGCCAAAAGCATCTCCTCCTGATGAAAAAGGCTCCCACCCCCCAATTTAAGCAATCCTATCCCATATAATCTATCTATACTAATAAAAGGGTAATATGCTAATTAGACCTGGTCAACTGGCCATCTTCCAGACATCCGACTTCCTTCCAGACAAAGCCATGGTGTTGGAGGCCAAGGCAGAGGCCATTAGGGGTGATCAGGCTGGCAGGGGAGTGCAGTTGGGGGCAACCAGGCCAGCAGGGGAGGGCAGTTGGCAGCGAGATCAGGCCAGCAATGGAGGGCAGTTAGGGGTGATCAGGTAGGCAGAGGCAGTTGGGGGGTGAGATCAGGCCAGTAGGGGAGAGCAGTTGGGAGTGAGATCAGGTGGGCAGGGGAGGGCAGCTACGGGTGATCAGGCAGGCAGAGGCAGTTAGGGGTAATCAGGCAGGCAGGGGAATGGTTAGGAGCCAGCGGTCCCAGATTGTGAGAGGGATGTCTGACCTCTGGTTTAGGCCCAAACCAGTGGTCGGATATCCCTCAAGCATTCCCCAATTGGAGAGGGAGCAGGCTGGGCTGAGGGAACCCCCCACCCCCTCGACCACCGGCATGAATTTCATGCACCAGGACACTGGTACCTACATAAAATAAAAACAATAATAAAAATGAAGCCTTAGACAATTGCTCTAAGAGAAATCTAAATCTACTGCTTTAAGAGAAATCTAAATAGATTGACCTGTCCAAGTTTATGACTGGAAAATTCCATAACAGGTGAGAACCTGTAGGCTGGACTAGCAGCAGTCTCATCGATGCCTTTAACTGATATTGTTCACTAATAGTAAGATTTATCACAGACATTAGGGAAGACACTTAATGGCTACAGTACTCTTAGAGAAACGTCCTGGGAATATATGTTTCAGGCTGCTGCAGTTCTTCTCAGATCAAATCATATTTCTTGTGAAAATAGTGTAGTGTGAAATGATGGGGCTTCAAACCTGAAGAGATAGTTCAATGGGTTTGTATTATGAATTGAAAAAAAAAGTCCATTTTTATTTGCTCTTAGACTCGTGTTTTGAATCATATAATATTAAACATAATGGGAATGTTAGAAGACGCTGCCTCCAGTTTGTCTTTTAAATGTCCATGCTTTATTTTTAAGGCCTGGATAAAAGGATGTGACAACAAGCATCTAGACATTCTTGAACCATTTTCTCATGGTGGAACCATAGGTCTACATGAACTGACACTTGAAGAAGAACTAATGAGAAAGCTTAGTAAATGAAAGTTGGTTTCCCATGCAAATGTCTAGCTGCAAAATGTAAATGGTACCAGATAATGTACTCTAGGTGGATTAACTTTTCAGGAGACCACCTGTGGTTCACCAAAGATATTCATTCTAATGATACAAAGGATCGTATTGCCCCTATAATCCTATATAACAAAAGCCCAGCAACCGAAAGACGGAATGACCAGAACAACGGGTTGACCAGTTGCTATGATGTGCACTGACCACCAGGGAGCAGATGCTCAACACAGAAGCTGCCCCCTGGTGGTCAGTGTACTTCCACAGTGGGAGCGCCACTCGGCTGACCGGGATGAATGGCACTCCCACAGTGGGCCAATCCCCACAGACCACACCCCCCACCAGTGCACGAATCCGTGCACGGAGCCTCTAGTTTTAAATGTTCTTCTATGTAAGAAAATATTCATTATCATTCTTCTTGAAATGCTGGCCCTGTAAATATTTTGTAAAGACTTACTATATTACCAGAGTCATTTTAAAGAGGCCCCTGGCCAAGGATAGAACAGTTGAGTATGGTAAGGATGATGATGACATTGACAGACCAGAAGATAACCACAGCTATTTGAACCCATAATGCTTCGTTATGGCAGCTCTGCCTGGTCACATTTGACAGATGCAGGGAACCTATAGCATCAAGAGTGTGATGAGTACTATTTGAAACTGACATTGACAAGTCACCGCAGAGAGAGACAGATTAGGAGGGAGCTCTGAATAAAAAGATTTTTAAGTAAACTGAAAAAAGAAAAAAGATAATATCAATGATTCTTTACTCAGAGAATTCCAAGTAAGTAGGTAAATTTTCTTCATATTTAAAAGAAACAACTTTTTTTATGTATGAGTTGATGCTACAGTTATTAATGTCACAGAGTTATTAGGACTGTTTCAAGCAGGAAACTCTGCTCTCTGACTCCATAAAATCAACCTGGGATGTAATATGCAAAATAAAATTTATGTCGTTACTAGTAGTACAAACCATGCATGATTTATGGAGAAGGCACTGGCATTGCATTATCACTAGAGTATATATGTGTGTGTATATATATTTTAATTTTGAAAGCTTAAACTTACTCCAGATTTAATAAAGAAGAAAATTTCTAGTTTTGTTCCTTTTCCTCTACTGTTGTTGCTGCTACATGGCTAAATTTTATCATTGCTTTGCTTTTTGTTTGTGGATAAGAAGTGCTTATTATGATTAAATGCATAGGATCAGGGAGAAGGAAAATTAGCAGTTATATAGGATACCAAGGACAAAGCATACTTTATACCCCAACATTGAAGTTCCTTTCTGTCTCATCAGACATAGGCCTTGGCCTTGTATTATAAGCTCAATCTCCCTGATTGAAAAAGTTCACAAGCAGAAAAGTCATTTTTAAAACTCACTTTTTATAGCAAGTTTCCAGCTAAGGAAATATATCCACAGTCTACAATTGACTTTATATAACGTAATAACTTTTTTAATTCTCATTTTAAAATTGAAAACAATATTGTGAAGTGTGATCACTGTAGATTTTATAAGTATTCCTAAATAATCAGGTGTATTACTTTATATATAATGCGTTAGCTTTAAAATTTAGACTTAGTTGGTTTTTGTATTTACAATAGAAACAAAACAACTATTGAACATATATGCATTATCTGACATTTTCATATATGTTATAATAGGAAGAGTGAGAAAGATTTGTGTACTCAATAAAAATACAATAAATTTTTACTCATTGAAACAACTATACATAGCTATTCATTGCATTTAAAGGTAGGGAGATGAGAGTTTTCTTTCTATATTCAGGTGACATAATTACAATGATGTCATGGCATTTCTAACTATTTATCAGATAGCTTCCCATGGAGAAATATCATTCTTCATCTTATCTATCATTGTTTACTTCAAAATTGCACAACCTATAGTCAAGTATTCATGGATAAGATAAATTACATTGCAGCTTTAAATTTTCAGGTTTACAACTCTTACTCATGACATAGAAAATGAAGAGATTTAAAATCCATTGCAAGCATGTAACTATAGTTTCATAAAATTTTATGTTCTACAAAATATAACATGATAAAAATGTGAAGTACAGAAAATATCTGACATTATTGCCTCTTCATGTCTACAGGTTTTGGACCTTTTAAAAGAGTTAAATGTGACGGGGAAAATATTTTTATTTTTGTTAAAAAACTTCCAAATAGGTTAAAATGAAATGGGGAAGAAAAAAAAAACATAAAAGAGAAAGTGCATTATTTAGACTGTCAGACACATGAGTTTTTTTCCAGCCTCACAACTTTTGAGCTGCGATATATTGGAGAAATATTTTAATATCCCCAGCTTTGGGCTCCTCATTGGCATTGCTAAGGAGGAAAAATATTATTAATGATGTCAAAGAAGACAATGCTTATAAAATAATTAGTACACCTCTATAAATTATTTAAATAGAAAAGATTAGTATAATTATGAATAATCAAATGATCCCATTTCACTTGATATATATCATTCTCTACCCACACAATAAAGCTTATGTCTACTAATTTTACTCTACGTTATTTTTTCCTGTGTTGCTAATGGAGCTTGAAATTGATGTGGCCATTTGTAAGCCAGCATCGATTTATTCTCAGTCCCTGATGCCTTTTGGTGGTACTGACTTCTTCCCATATAAATTCTGTAACACATTTACATGTGAAATCCTAATGAAATATGTTTAATATAATTCATCATACCTGCAACCATTAGGCAACTAGGTTGTTTTTATTTTTAAAGTTTTAAAAGTGTATCAGCCAATGATATTTTGACTTATTAAACATTATAAGGCTGATTTCAATTCCAAGTGGCCCCAAAATAGGAGCAGGTAATTTTACTTAGTTTAATGGAAAGAACTCTGGGCAAAGAATTGGATAACCTAGTTTCTATTTTGATTGCTGTAATTAACTAGCTCTATAATATTAAGGAAATCACTTAGCCTTTTGGATTCTCAATTTCCTCATTTGTGAAAAGAAGTAATTGAAACAACGTTCTCCAAGGGTTTTGCAGTCCCAAAGGCCTGATCGCATGTCATTACAGAAGGCATTGCTTTGACATTATATTCTGTTTTCTTTTTAAATCTATACCTCCTTCTTAACAATTCAAATCACACTAAAAATATTATTGGAATACCTGATCCCAGGGTATTCCAATTTGGTTTAATTGATGCCTATGACCAATATAATTGGATGACAGCCAGAGTGGCCATTCTCTCCAGTCCAGGAATTAATTATGCAACGTGTTGGATTGCTCAGTTCAAGAGTCCTGGTAGAAATAGTTCTGGAACAAGAAAGACATAGCCTAAACCTCTGTTAGGCAGCTTTTAAAGACAATTTTTGTATGTGAACTGATATACATCTGAGCTGGCTACACAAATGCCTTATTATTATCCTTCCCAGGAACAGGGTCAATAAATTTCAAGCATCATTAGCAGCAAGTATGTACTCAAAACCAACAAATTACATGGCAACTTCTCAGAGAAGGCTTCAGGATATAAAAGGGATGGCAAGTTTGTTATATCTTCAAGAACAGAAGGATCGTAGAAGCAAAAGTACTCAACGTTTTATAAGGCAATAAGTGAAGCCTGCTGTAAACTAAAATACAGTATTGTTTGTATTTTTTATGTCAGAGGAATCAAAACTAGGAATCAAAGGGAAATCATGTTCAGCACATTGCTTTCACCCCAGAAGGGAGGGGCGTGGTGTGGGCAGTGGCTGCGGTGTGTATTCATAACCATTCAAGTAGAGGATTTCAAGAGGGTTCTGTGAATGTGACATGCCTTTTCCACTGCATGTCTGTGATTTTGAATTGGGGAAGGGGAGTAAGAGGAAACTGCACACTGACCCTGCTTCATTCAGCATATATTTTGCATAATGATGTCGCAGCTAAGCTTTCATTACAGGAAATTCTATGTTTAAAAAAATGCTTAGGATAGCTGGCTTAGAAAATACTTGCATGGATCGTGATGAAAGTACTGAATCCAAGCATTTGATTCAAGTTTAATTAACTGTTATTATTTGAATGGCATAGCAGAGGCCTATGCTACAACCTAAGTGTCTGTACAGTGAGAGAACATGTTTCATTTCACTTCCCACAACAAGTTACATGAGGAAAGATCTGCCCTCAATCCTGAGCTCATCACACACTAGATCATTCACTTAGTTTTCTCTCATTCAAGAGTTAAGATAGGGCCCTAGTTGGTTTGGCTCAGTGGATAGATTGTGGGCCTGCAGACTGGAGGGTCCTTGGTTTGATTCAGGTTAAGAGCACATGCAGGCTCAATCCCCAGTAGGGGGTGTGCAGACAATCGATGATTCTCTCCCTCTCTCTTCCTCTCTGAAATTAAAAAGAAAAAATATATATATATATATATATATATATATATATATATATATACACATACATACATATGTTCATATAGTAGAGGCCTGGTGCATGAAATTCATACACAGGGGTGTGTGTCCCTCAGCCCAGCCTGCATCATCTCCAATCTAGGACCCCCACGCAGTCAGACATCCCTCTCACAATCCAGGACTGCTGGATCACAACCGCTTGCTTGCCTGCCTGCCTGATTGCCCCAAACCACTTCTGCCTGACAGCCTGATCACCCCCTAACCACTCCCTTGCCAGCCTGATTGATGCCTAACTGCCCTCCCCTGCCAGACCAATTGCCCCTAACTGCCCTCCCCTGCAGGCCTGGTCACCCCTAACTGCTCTCCCCTGCAGGCCTGATTACCCCCAACTGCCCTCCCTTGCAGGCCTGGTCCCTCCCAACTGCCCTCCCCTGCTGGCCATCTTGTGTCAGCCATCTTCTGTCCACATGGGGTCAGCCATCTTTGACCACATGTGGACAGCCATCTTGTGTGTTAGAGTGATGGTAAATTGGCATATGATCTATTAATTATATAGAAGGAGATATATATATATATCCTATCTAATAAGAGTAATATGCAAATTTGACCATACTTCCGCTACACCCACCAGCCATGCCCACCAGCCACGCCCACCAACCAATCAGGAGCGAATATGCAAATAAACCCAACCAAGATGGCTGTGGCCACAGAGAGAGCAGGAGGGAGGCTTGGGTTTTCCCGGCGATGGAGGAAGCCAAGCTTTCTGCACACCCTGGCAGGCCCAGGCTTCCACTCCAGGCTACAAAGTTTCAATTATAGAAGATAAATAAAGCCCAACAGATATGGTGGCAGCCACAGAGCTGGAGAGAACAGGAGGCTAGGGTTGCCTCCGGCGATGGAGGAAGCCAAGCTTCTGCAGCCCTGGCCTGCCTTGGCCTCCGCTTAAGGCTACGAAGTTTCAATTATAGAAGATACATAAATCCCAACAGAAATGGCTGCTGCCACAGAGCGAGCAGAAGGCTTGGCTCCGCTCTAGGCTACACAGTTTCAATTATAGAAGAGAAATAAATCCCAGATACCAGGGCCTCTGCTTGGGTCGCTGGGGGGTATGGCCAGCCTGCAAACCACCACAGGCCCCTCACCCAGGCCACCCCACACACAAAGGAATCCCCACCCTGATCCTGGACACCCTTCAGGGCAAACCAGCCAGCCCCTACACCAGGCCTCTATCCTATCTAATAAAAAAGTAATATGCAGATTGACCATCACTCCAACACACAAGATGGCTGCCCCCATGTGGTCAAAGATCCTGCCCTCATGTGGACACAAGATGGCCACCACACGATGGCCAGCAGGGGAGGGCAGTTGGAAGGGGCAGGGCCTGCAGGGGAGGGCAGTTAGGGGTGACCAGGCCGGCAGAGGAGGGCAGTTGGGGGCAATCCTGTAGGATCGGACCTAAACGGGCAGTTGGACATTCCTCAAGGGGTCCCAGATTGGAGAGGGTGCAGGCTGGGCTGAAGGACACCCCCCCATGCACAAATTTTGTTGTGCACTGGGCCTCCTCTAGTGTGTGTATTAAAATTAAGATTGGAAGATATTTCACTTTCCTCTAAAACAGGAAACAGAATCCCTTTCTACTAGCACTAGTGAAGCGGGGGGCTGTCCTCAGCACCTCAAGGTCACCCCTCTGAATCAACAATTCTCCCGGGTGTTCATGTGCTCCTAAGCCAGCTGGGATATGTGTCTCTGACTTCTATGTCTACACCTGGAAAAGCCCTCTTGCTTTTAAAGGTCATCTGTGATTAGGTCAGTTCCACTGAACATAGGCATAGAGTTAAATCCACAGGCTTCCCAGTCCTGGGGTCATGCAGAGAGTATACACCATGGGGAGCGAAATCCTGGGCAACATTGTATAATCCTGCTGACCACACCCTATGTCTGAACACAATCAGAATGAAGAATGAAGATTTGATTTGAATTTAATTCTGTATGAAATACAAGTTTTATGACCTACAACAATACAATCAAGTATAATTGGGCCCTGTGTAATCTCAGAAATTCTGTCTATATCTTATCTTAATCAGCAGCTAATTAGATATGGACCTGAAAATTAGAAAAAAGCAGTGAAAGGAGTTAAGCGAATAAACTATGTTGTAATTGTGGAAATAATGCAACTATACTATCTATAATATTCATATGTTAGCTTTAGTAAAGTGTGATGCATTCATACATACATATTCAACTCAATTCCATACACTCCATGAATTATTGGGAAAATTGAATAACAAAACAATACTGTAACTTTTGAAAACAATGAAACTTTGCTTTCATGTCTCGATTAATATCAAATTAAGCATCTGTTTTTATAAACCAGAATTTCTTTTTTATTTAACCTTTATAAATGCAATAGCCTGAAATCAACTTACTTCACTCAGACATCCAATAATATAAATTTGTGAAAAATAGTCAAAATTGAGCTTCCAGCACCTAGAAAAGATATTATTTTATTTTTTAATTTTTCTTTCCTCTATATTTGAAATCAAAGTATTATCTCTTTAGAGGTTTCTTCAGAATCCTGTTAGCCATAGTGGGAAATAAGTGAGCCATGAGAATTATTTCTTCCTTAATGTGTATATAAGAAAAAAAAATCTCTGGTTAACCTGCACTCAGAAACAAGGCTCAACTTACTGTATTCCTTATACAGAACAGTTACTGTTTCTGTTTCTCTTTAACATATTGAAAGTTAGCATTAAGATTACTCACATTCATACTATTTGTCAAAAAGTGAGTATTTAATACATACATATCATGCAAATAAGATAATATTTATTTATATAAAACTGAGAGATATAAATACTTAACAGTAAGTTTGAGATAAAACAGTTTGACTCATAATACAAAAAACACAATCTGTACTTGGATTTATTTTTTCTGTGTTTGTAATATCGTAATTTCAAAATCTATTTAAACTAGTTATTGTAAGTGAGGAAAGGAAATAAAATACTTCAATGAGGTGGTTTTCTGATTAAGACATAAAGCAATCCCTACAGTAATGCATGCTACAGAAAATGGGTCACCTTCAAACCACCCTTTAAAATAAGCAGATAACATCATTTCAGATTGCATTACTAAAGAGCATTGTTATAGTATGTATATCCACATAGTCTTTTATTCAGTTTGCAAAAATGCCCATATGTGAGCAGATTAAAACACAAATACTCTTTTCATCATTTTTCCCCTCACATACAACATGTACACACACATGCCTAAACACCCTGGCATTCTCACGTCTACTGTCTACTTGTAAGGTTGTTAGTTAATCGTGAGAACAAAAGTATACATGTTAGTGACTATTCTAAGTGGAGAGGGGAAGGAGGAAGGGGACTGGATAAAATAGGTCTAAGAGTAGAGTTGTACTCATAGGGTGTTCTGAACATCAGTGGTTTTAGATTTGCAAAGCAGTTTTAGACTTACAAAGTGTTTTTAGACTCAAAGCCATTGGAAAATTACCTATCAAAAAGTAGAAGCTTGATAGGGTTTTCTGTTATTATGTCAGATCCAATTAGTTTTCTTGTGCCTATGAATATAAATTATTATAAGTGGAAACAAATCTGGCTTTACAGGGTTTATTTAGAGAGAAAGGAAGGGAAATAGATGTTATCAAGTTAATTCTTTACAATAGTCTCCAAATTTTACAAAGTAAATATTAAAATCCATATTTTACTAGTACATATGAGAATTCTAACATGTACAGAAATTTAGTAACTTAGACAGTAACATCCAGGTAAGAAGTAATGGATTTGGAATTTTAACTCCAAATGTCTATCTGCTCATGTTCATAAATTTTAGATCAGTCTGTGTTTTACATTAGAGTTAAGATTTGTATCTGACTGCTGTATTAAGAGCTATTAAATGCTTAGGCAAAGAGGTTAGGCTACAACATACAGCTTTTGAAATATAATTTGTACATTTTGAACTATTCTAATTTAGTTAAAAAGATTTCTTTGATTGGAATTATGTTAGTATATCACTGATTAGTTTGAGAATTAAATAAAGGTTATAAAACTACTAGAGGCCTGGTGCACGAAATTCATGCACAGGGGTGTGTGTCCCCACCCAGCCTGAACCCTCTCCAATCTGGGACCCCTTGAGGGCAGTCGGATATCCCTCTCACAATCCAGGACTGCTGGATCACAACCGCTCACCTGCCTGCCTTCCTGATTGGCAACCTGAACGCTTCTGCCTGCCAACCTGATCATCCACTCCCCTGCCAGCCTGATTGATGCCTAACTGCTCCCCTGCCAGCTTGTTTGCCCCTAACTGCCCTCTCCTGCAGGCCTGGCCACCCCTAATTGCCCTCCCCTGCAGGCCTGGCCACCCCTAACTGCCCTCCCCTGCAGGCCTGGCCACCCCTAATTGCCCTCCCCTACAGGCCTGCGTCCCCTCCAAATGCCCTTCCCTGCAGGCCTGGTCGCCCCCAACTTCCCTCCTCTGCCATCCTGGTCCCTCCCAAATGCCCTACCCTGCTGGCCATCTTGTGGTGGCCATCTTGTGTCCACATGGGGTAACCATATTTGACCACATGTGAGCAGCAATCTTGTGTGTTGGAGTGATGGTCAATTTGCATATTACTCTTTTCTTAGATAGGATGAGGCCTGGTGCACAGGTGGGGGCCAGCTGGTTTGCCCTGAAGTGTGTTCTGGATCAGGGTGGGGGTTCCCTTGGGGTGTGGGGTGGCCTGGGTGAGGGGCCTGTGGTGGTTTGCAGGCCGGCAATTCCCCACAGCGACCCAAGCAGAGTTCCTGGTATCTGGGATTTATTTCTCGTCTATAATTGAAACTTTGTAGCCTTGAGTGGAGCCAAGCCTCCTGCTTGCTCCATGGCCTCAGGTTTTTTTGTTGGGATTTATTTATCTTCTACAATTGAAATTTTGTAGCCTTGAGTGGCGGCCTGGGCCAGGCAAGGTGTGTGGAAAGCTCAGCTTCCTCCATTACTGGGGAAACCCAAGACTCCTGCTCTCTCCATGGCCACAGCCATCTTGGTTGGGTTAATTTGCATACTCGCTCCTGATTGGCTAGTGGGCATGGCTTGTGAGTGTATAATTTGTACATTTTGAACTATCAAAATGTAGGTATGGTCAATTTGCATATTACTCTTTTATTAGATAGGATTACAGATCTTGAGTAAGTACTAATAATAAAAGAAATAATGTGGAGAAATAAATACTAGCAATATCAAATTTACAAATAATATATATATATATGTAACAATGTGTCATTGTTATTAATGACCCATCATTTTTGTCCCTTTAAATCTAGAATAAAACATAAAAATCTACCTAGTATTCTGAAAAATAACCACACTTGAAACCATACATAAAATGTACTTTTATGTCAAAAACAGAGATTCCATCAGCAATGGTTTGATCAGAATAGTTTATTGTCTGGAAATGTTTCATTACCTAAAAAATGGCTCAGTGAAAAATGTTCTAAAGCTTTGGAAATGTATGAAAGAAATTATTTTAACCTTCTCCTTCCATACTTTTCCTTCTAAATCCAGGCACCATGCCAATGACCTCTCAAACTTTTGCAGAAATACCTGTTAATATATTGTGATACTCTCAAATGATATAATATAATCTGGGTGAGCTCAGGTTGTAAAATAGGATGCCTCTCACATATAACCACACATACAATAATCAAGGACAAAAGGAAAGATGAAAGAGAGTATCAGGTGGATAGTATATTTTTTCTTTATCAGTGTTAAATAACAAACATCCAACTGAGTAAATTGAAAGATCAAATGGGCTTATTCAATGATTCATGAATCAGGTAGCTTCCCATACAGCAAATAGCAAGGAGCTCTGCTGAGCTGGAGGTTTTTAAAGATGGAAAACAGGCAGAAAAAGATGAGCAAAGTACTCATCATTTCATGCAAGATCAACCTCCTAAGGGGAAAGGAAGGAGTCTGGCAGATGAGCTCTCCAGTGCTGGCCAAGTAATTCCAGGTTGACTAGTTAAAGGTGACATTCCTGGGAGAGGATGAGACAATTAGGTTAATTGACTTGGTTTGGTGATGTGGGGCATAGCACAAGATTCCATTTGGGGCCTGTTGGTTCTTTTTTAGCAACAGGATGTATAATCTATCTTAAAACATTAGCTTGTGTTGCTCCCAAGCATGGTAAATAGCCTTTGTTCTTTGCTCCTCCTTAGCATCCCTCTCGGGAAATGTGGGCCTTTTTGAAATGGGTTTCTACTTTCTTAAATAGAAGTGGAAATATTTCCAGATGATAAATAGCTTTGGGCCAGTAACCCAGTCAGGGGAGTTCTCAACTCACCTTGGGCTGTTGAAGGGAATTCCCAACCTTGTAAAGTAGCATTCCTCTTGCTGGAATGACAACAACCAAGCGAGGAGGAACAAATGAGTCCCCTCCGGGAACAGAACGGAATAGATGTCAGATATTTTTGAGCATTCAGTGTCTTCAGAAGGAGAAAATGTTTGCATGATTCCATTACTCAGACAGAGTTATACATCATCTTTGGGCCTGGTCTTCCTTTGTCAATAAACAACGCGTTAAAAACAATCTAATGGCATTGTAGCTAATAACAATGGCCACTGTGATGTTCCTGAGAACAGAGTAGGCATTAACAGGAAACCTAAGCAACTCTAAAAAACACCTAGTATTTTAGAAGATAACCAAGGAGAATCTAGTAAAAGTCATTTGTTTTATACATATGATTTTTTTTCAGCCAAAGAAACTAACAAAAAAATGCCTTATATTCATTTTTGCAAGTTTATCTGAATACATCCTGTATGTAAATAAAACAATTTCTCCTTTCAATAAACTCCATTTTCTCCCCTGCCCAGTAACCACCCCCTATCCTGGCAAATAGCAAATGAAAATAAAATCACTGCTGGACATGGTAATATAAAAAAAATTTATATTCTTATATGTACTTTTCAACCCAGAGAAAAGGAGAATAAATTCCTTCTTTTGTGCAGCCGTTTCTAAATATAATCAGAGATATGCTAGTAAGTACTTGACTTTAGATTAGCTTTCTCAAAACTTTTAAGTCCTAAAATTCAGTTTCACTTACACTCTGAAGCTAGTCCTCAGTATCTTTTTTAAGCCTCTTTTGGCATCTCATTTTCACGCTCCATCTGAGATGACTTGGAAAACAGCAGAAAATAACAACACCACTTCCACAAAACAACTGCCTGGATACCGCATATTTCTACATCCATCATTTATGGAACTCTGTTTCTAGGACAAAATTTATTTTAAGTGTCAATATTAGAAGATGATTTTATTGGAGTTGGCTGTGTCAGTGAGTAAATAGTCATCACCTACGCAGAAAAAGCTTTTTAAAAATAACTGAAATAAGAAACGTTGCTCGCTGTTATTTTTAAACTAGAGGCCTGGTGCATGAAATTCGTGCATGGGAGGAGGGGTCCATCAGCCCAAGCTGCACCCTCTCCAATCCAGGAGCCCTCAGGGGATGTCCTACTGCCAGCTTAGGGCCACTCCCCGTGGGAAGCCGCAGTCTGGCCTCCCTCTTCAGGAGGTGACCGGGCTGATCAGGGGAAGGCGCCACCCCCATCACCCCGCTGCTGCTGCCACTGCCAGCCACCACAGCCACCAAGGTGTTTTCATCAACACAGACTTCAGTCCCTTCACCACAAAAAAATGACAACTTTCTTTAGGCATTTTCAAGATGTCCTTCATAAGATATGACCTCCCTCCCTCCCTCCCTCCCTCCCTCCCTCCCTCCCTCCCTCCCTCCCTCCCTTCTTTCTTTCTTTCTTTCTTTCTTTCTTTCTTTCTTTCTTTCTTTCTTTCTTTCTTTCTTTCTTTCTTTCTTTCTTTCTTTCTTTCTTTCTTTCTTTCTTTCTTTCCTCACCTGAGAATATGTTTCCATTGACTTTTATAGAATGTGGAAGAGAGAGGGAAAGACAGAGAGAAACATAAATGTGAGAGGGACACTTCGATTGGTTGCCTCCTGCATGAGCCCTGACCTGGGCCCTGGCCAGGGAGGAACCTGCAACCTAGGTACATGCCTTTGATCAGAATCGAGCCCGGACCCTGTGGTCGGCAGGCCAAGGCTCTATCCACTGAGCCAAACCGGCTAGGGCAGGATATGACATTTATTAGCCCCTCCAGCAGTGGACCTTCGTTTTTTCCTCCAGGAGTGAGGTGGAAAAATCCTAGATCGCCTTCCTGGATTCTTATTACCCAGGTTACCAAGAACACTGTGAGTGCCATATGGCGAGCTTAGCAGCGGTCAGAAAAGGTGTTTCCTCTGCAGCTCACGTGCAGAGGTAGGACTGCTGGTGCACTGTGGTTGGCAGGCTCTGCTGTGTGTGGGCCTGCTCGCTCACTCGCCCCAGTGCCTGGCAGCCAGGCCCTGCTGTCTGTCTGTGGGACCCAGCACCTGGCATCCAGGCCCTGCTGTCTGCACCTGCCTTGCCCCACCTACCGGACCACCAGCCTTGCTGTGATAGGAGCCTGTGGGCCGTGGGGGCAGGACCCAGAGGTGCTCCATGCACTTCCTGGTGACCGGTAGTCCCTCTGGTCATGTCAGCCCTAGGCTCTTATTAGTATGGATGGCTCTGAAGGAGTTATCAGCTTTCCGTATGTGTAGCTTAAAGCCTCTGTATAAAATGGCATCATGTGATTTTTCTGAACACAACTCAGAGATGAGGCAAAGCACAAGAATTGCCCTTCTGCACCCTTTGATTCTTTATGTGAATGAACTAAGCAATAGCTTTGCAGTGTAAGCTAAGCCTGAATTAAATTCCCTTGCTGAAAGATTAAAAATAAAAAGTAAATGAATCTATAGAAATCAATTCCTGGAATCATTCAAGGTTCAAAAATTTTTATAAAAATTATCATGATTTTGATTAAAAATTACCCTTTTATTTTGAGGAACTAAAAAGTAGAACACACACATTCATCACATTTTTTATTAAGAGATAAGCAAAACCCATTGACTTCCTTAAATGAATATAATACAGAAATTTAAAAATAATTTTGAGTAATTTCAAATGACACTGAAAATCATTCTAATATATTGTTATTGAAAGTATTGAATCATTTATTATTTTAAGAATTATGCATATATGTACATATAATTATAACACAATTATATAGACATACAAGAAAATATATGAATATGTTAATATATGTGTACCATTTTAGATATGTATATATTCATATATATTTATTAACATGAATGTATATAACTGAAAGTGTATAAAATGATCAAAAAAGTTATCTCTAGGTAAGAGAGTTTCACTTTAGTTTATAACATTCTCTATTCAAGTTATTTAATATGTATTATGAAGAAAATTTTACAATGCCCAACATCAGGTGAACACCATTTATTTACTATTAGGTTGATTGTGAATAAACAAGCACCTGTCCTGTAAGCTAGCCACCTAGGTGCCTGGCTGAATCAGCACTGAATAACTGGTTTTGAATATTGCCTGCCAATGCAGGGTGTTGCATGTATCTCCTTTAAGGTGTTTTCCTGCAATGAGCTACTATAAAAATTCTAATCTTCTCAAGGGCTTTACATTAAACAAGTTCATTTTCAGTTCAAAATTTAACCTATATATTTTTAATTTGTATTATTGAAAGTATATGTCCCCCATCTCCCCCACTGACTCTTTCTAGCCTGCCCTGTCCTGCCCCGCCCCCCCTCCCATCCCAAGCCTTCAAATATTTTTTGAAGTTTTAATTTCTAAAAAACTCAGATTTAAAATAGAAGGAAAAGGTGGAAGAGGAAGGAGTAGCAACACTGAATTTAATTTGGATTTTGGAGAGAGCTAAAAACACATTTGCTTTTTTATTATGTCAGTTCAAAAAGAAAATGGTTCTGATTTTAGCTAAATGAAGATTTTTTGGTAACTACTTGGATCACATTGTAAAAACCTATTTAGAATTTTCACTCCATTTCCACAATATTACCACATATTTTTTTGAGCTGTTGACAAAATGGATACAGTTTATAAAGTCATTGCTTTTGCACTGAGCATTTGCCTGTCTCATATCTTTAGATGAATTTGAAAGCAAAAGCAATACCCAATGCGTTGGATATTTTTAATAGTATGGTTGGAATCTGTAGTTTGAAATTTCTAGGTTCAAAGAAGATTTATCTATAGCTTGATTTTATGCTTGAACCTTCTTATACTTCACAGCAGTTTGTAAAGAATTGGGGGGAGAGAAGGGAGGCTTCCTTCTATCGTTCACAACATTTTTCTTAGACTTGAGTAAAATATACAAAAACTTTCAAAGAAAAACCAAAATCTAGTGCCTCCTTATTGTTTTCTCATTCTCTTAATTAGAAAACTTACTCAGGTCTAAATCCTTTGCTTATACTTATATACATATAAATATATATATATATATATATATATATATATATGTATAAAACCTACACTTTCAGAGCAAATTTTGAGATCAATATAAATTTACAAAATGAATATATTTATTTTAATAACATTAATTTGAATGGTGATGTTATCTCACTGAACTTAACTAAAATGTAGAGTTTAAGAGCAAAAGTATGTAAAGGAAGCAAGTAGTAGGTACATGTGTTCCAAAATGTTGTATTTATGCATGCTCATATATTTGGGGGCTGTACTCTGCTATCTGCAATGTACTGAGCAATAAAATGGATTGAGAGAAGTTGGAATGAAGTACAGATATTGGATCTAGCTCTGTGAGAAGTCAAGTAGATTCAAAGGTGGATGGTGGAGTCTTTGGGATATACAGGTGTTCACCATATATTTTTCGAACTTTGGTTTTTGTGTGTTTAAAATGTTTATAATTAAAACATCGGTGAACAGAAACAAACAGAAAAGAATCATATGATTGGGTTTGTTTACCTTTTCTGATTAAAAATAGTACTGCAAGTATGGCTTTTTAACCTAGAACCATATCTTTAATGGTCTCTCTCTCTCTCTCTTTCTCTCTCTCTCTCTCTCTCTCCCCTTCCCCCCCCCATTCTCCCGCCCTCTCTCCCTAAAGCTCCATTCTGACTTAGATAAGGGAGAGGGCACTGTTAAATACACCCTCTCTGGAGATGGCGCTGGCACCGTGTTTACCATTGATGAAACTACAGGGGACATTCATGCAATAAGGAGCCTGGATAGAGAAGAAAAACCTTTCTACACGCTTCGTGCTCAGGCTGTGGACATAGAAACCAGGAAGCCCCTAGAGCCTGAATCAGAATTCATCATCAAAGTGCAGGATATTAACGATAATGAGCCAAAGTTTTTGGATGGACCCTATGTTGCTAGTGTCCCAGAAATGTCTCCTGTGGGTGAGTAAACAAACCAACATTCTATCAGATGCTGTAAGACCTTTGCACATTTGTTTTCCGCAGGGTGATATAAACGTCTATTTTGTAACCCAGAAGAGTATTCTTTCACTGTAGAGGATACAACAGTTTCATTTATTTTTTTTTTCCAATTTTCTTTCGATTTAACTTTTCCTTTTTGCTGCATTCTAAATACATAAGTAGATAAATAAATGTCTAGGACATATAACATTCTTTCCCATATTTATATTTCCCTGAACTCACAAAAGTCCTCACTTTGCACGGAAATTGATGTCATTACAATTCCAGATACCTATATACTGGAGGTAACCACCACACTCAACAAATACCAGGTAGTAACTCTTGGCTGAAAGTGTATTTTCCACAGCATGCATCACATCTGAGCCTGAAGGTGGTCCAGAAAGGGGCGTGTTGCATCCTTTGTTGCCTTCATTGGAAATCCCCAAAGGGTGATCTTGTTTTCTTTGCTGCTGTAGGTCACCATAGTGGTTAAGGCGTCACCCTAGGAAACAAATACGATTATGAAGTCAGTATTAGAGGAATTTTACAATTAAGCTTTTAGTATCATCTTCATTCTTTATAATTAATAATAATATAAAATCAGCCCGACCGGCATGGCCCAGTGGTTGAGCATCAACCTATGAACCAGAAGGTCACAGTTCCATTCCCAGGCAGAGCACATGCCCAGGTTACGGGCTCCATCCCCAGTTCGGGGCATGCAGGAAGCAGCCCATCAATGATTCTCTCTTATCAATGATGTATCTATCACTCTCCCTCTCTCTTCCTCTCTGAAATCAATAAAAATATGTTTAAAAAATAAAGTCACATTTCAATAACAACCTAAACTGGTAAAATCCTATAATATTTATTTTATGGTTGATGAGTTAAGGGTTCCAGCTTTACTGACAATTTTAAATGATAACAATTACTCCTCAGTCACCATTGCCAATCCCTCAACTTATTACTAAGTGCATTTTAGTTTCTAGCTCTTTTGTAAGATAAAGTTACTCATCACTTCCAAGTAACAACTTGAAACTCCTAGGTGAGCTGTTGCTAATATTTCCCAAGTCTGACATTCCCCAGGGGGCTTCTGCTGCCCTTACAACCGTGGTAGACACACAAGGAATGTTGCACCTAGTACCTTAAGGGCAGAAGCAGGCTCCTGGCTCTAGGAGTTGTTACAGGATTGATCATAAATGCATGCACTTGAAATTGTGTCTGTGACCTTCTCAGGCATTCAAAGACCATATTCTCTCCTTGACCTGAGAAATGAGCTCCGAGTACTTCACTTAGACTTAAACGTTTTGTATGTGTACTCAAGGCTGCATATCTGTTCCTCGGCGTCTGCTGCTTTTTTCCAGCTGCCTCTTTTATGTGGTGCCATGGTTGCTAGAGATTTAGAAATACAGTCGGGAGAAGCCTTATTGGAAAAGTAGACCCTGAGAAGGGGAAGAGCAATTTTTTAAAAGTGTGCTTTGATTTTACAGGTGGAAAATGAAGGTAATATTTTGAGAAAAATGTATGGCTTTTAAGAAGACAGTGCCCTTTAGTAATAAATGGTTTAACCTGCTTCTGACTTCATGAAAATTGGAGATATTTATGTGAATTCATGACCCTCACTGACACTTTATTACCCGAACAGCATCCTTAAACCAACATACACACTTCTCTCCAGTATTAGAAAATTATCTTACAAAGGTTTCTGTTGTGCCAATTAGGATAAGGAGTAGCTACAGAGTCTGAGCCCTTAAATAAGGAGTTCACAGCTAGTGTTTGAAGAGAGAAATAAATCTGAAAAACCAGGCAAGTGGTAGGTGAGGGAGAACACACTAGCCTTTGCATGTTATTGGGTTGAGACATGGTTTTCTGTGCTTCCGGGAGGTGTTAGGAAGATCTACAGAAAAATAGATTGTATCTACATAATATACTCATTCCAAATAAACACCAAAACATCTAAATACCACATCCAAATTAAATATTATACATTTAATATCTACCAGGCACTAATTTTGCCATGTCCCACAATCTTGCCTATACACATATGACTAAAGGCACAGGAGACCCAGCTGGGTCTGTGGTATTTGATGGTGTTGTTTTTATATGGCCAACCTAAAGCTAACCAAAACCAGCAGTGTGCCCAGGCATCATACTGATGTTCCCAGAACTCCTGAACTCCGTTCCCAAGCACAGCCTTCTTACCCGACGGAAATGCTTCACTGCTCTAAGTCACTTTGCCCGACAATTATTTTTAATTTTTCTTAGAATTTAAAAATAATTTCTGATCAAGGCCAGATGCAGCTTACCATGTTATATTGGTCAGTACAGCTATGGTTTCAGTAAATCTCACCTTCAGTTTTATACATCTGTGTTTGAGATATTCTCTAGGAAATAACTATTCTTTCCCAATAATTGAGAATGTTGCTATTTCATTTTCAATAAAAGAATCACACAGTCTAAAAATACATATAGTAAAGTAGCTCATTTTTATTATAAAATGTCAAGAGATATTGAAATATTGAAACTGAGTTTATTATGCAAATGCCTATTTAGCAATAGGGGAGTGTACATGTGAAAGTATAAACAATTAAACCCAGAATGAAGATGAACTAAACTGAAAATTATAAAGAACAGAATTGTACAGAAGGGGAAATGGTGGTAAGCAGCGTAGATAAAGATTTCAGAGGAAAACCAAGATTTGACATCTGGCCGAAACCGGTTTGGCTCGGTGGATAGAGTGTTGGCCTGGGGACCAAAGGGTCCCGGGTTCGATTCCGGTCAAGGGCATGTGCCTGGGTTGCGTGCAGGAGGCAGCTGATGGATGTTTCTCTCTCATCGATGTTTCTGACTCTCTGTCTCTCTCCCTTCCTCTCTGTAAAAAATCAATAAAATATATTTAAAAAAAAGATTTGAGATCTGTAAGACTGTGAAATATATTTGGTTCCTGAAAGTTTAAGAAAATTCTAGTGAATCTATGAATTGTTTAAGAGAAAGGTCACTTTGTTACTAACTTGTGTGACATCCAATAGGCCATGGAAGTAACATTCGTAGTTAAAGTGCTTTTACTATGACCTAAGGAAATTACTTAATGATGCAGATATTCCCAACTCAGAGTTACTCCTTAGGGACAAATTTGGTCATTATGAATGCGATCTTAATTCTTTAAGGTCATTAGAGTAACAGTGAGTTACAGTAATGTGCCCTCTTCCCTATCTGGTAATTTTGAATCAGTGCAGTCTGTTTTAAGTTCTTTTCCTCTCATAGTGTTGATAGGTCGTACATCTTCAAATCCATATTTATACTTGTATTATCTTCTTCTGCCTGAGGTAAGCCATTATGAGGCAGCTGATTTGGTTATTGGTAACCAGGTCACTAGGACACATTTTATTGATGTCAATTCTGAATCATAATTTGTGTAGTAAGACCTACAACTTTCTGAGCTATAGTTAGGGGCCAGAAGATCTAAATAGAGATTTCCATTCCCTACTTTATTTAACCATTATGAAAATTCATGCAGTGTTTTTTTTGTGTTTGTTTTTTACTATTTGATCTTTATTTTCATATGAAAACTTAACCCTTGTGTATCAGAAAGTACATATGACTCCTAGGTTCTTTAGAATAAAATTAATTGCAACTTATTATACCTTTTATTTTTGGGTTAGTGATTTTTCGTGGGGGCTTAAATTCAGTTTGTTTGTTTGTTTTAATCTCAGCTGAGCTGGTCCTTTAGATATAACCCTTATTTATTTTAATTATCTCTTACTTTCTGGCCCAAAAAGGTGTTTTGGACTTGTCTTACACTTTGTCTGTCCCAGTCCTTTAATATGCTATTTTTCTAAGAAGCCCTCTTATATGAAGATTAATATTTAGAAGCCAAAATCAGTTTTTTATGTGTATTCTTTGCTATTGGAGTGTCATTACACCCAGTCCCTTTCAATAGGCACAACAAAAGCATCTATCTAATATATGCTTACAATATATATAATTTATTATATATATATATATATATATATATAGCCTATCTAATAAAAGAGTAATATGCAAATTGACCATACTTCCACTACACCTACAAACCATGCCCACCAGCCAATCAGGAGTGAGTATGCAAATTAACCCAACCAAGTTGGCTGCGGCCACAGAAAGAGCAGGTGGCTTGGGTTTCCCAAGCAATGGAGGAAGCCAAGCTTTCCACCTGGCCTGGCCTGCCTTGGCCTCTGCTTAAGGCTACAAAGTTTCAAATATAGAAGATAAATAAATCCCAACAGAAATGGCTGCAGTCAGGGAGCAAGCAGGAGGCTTAGCTCTGCTGAAGACTACAAAGTTTCAATTATAGAAGATAAATAAATCCTGGATACCAGGGCCTCTGCTTGGGTTGCCAGGGGGTGTGGGCAGCCTACAAATCACCACAGGCCCCTCGCCCAGGCCACCCCATGCCTCAAGGAAACCCCCACCCTGATCTAGAACACCCTTCAGGGCAAACCAGCTGGCCCCTACCCATGCACCAGGCCTCTATCCTATCTAATCCTAACTAATAAAAGAATAATATGCAAAATGACCGTCACTCTAACACACAAGATGGCTGCCCCCATATGGTCAAAGATGACTGCCCCCATGTGGACACAAGATGGCCACCACAAGATGGCCAGCAAGGAAGGGCACTTGGGAGGGGCCAGACCTGCAAGGGAGGGCAGTTGTGGGTGATCAGGCCAGCAGGGGAGGGCAGTTGGGAGGGACCAGGACTGCAAGGGAGGGCAGTTGTGGGCAATCAAGCCTGCAGTGGAGGGCAGTTAGGGGTGACCAGGCCGGCAGAGGAGGGAAGTTGGGGGTGACTGGGAAGGGCATTTGGGGGAGACCCAGGCCTTCAGGGGAGAGCAATTGGGGGGGACCAGACCTGCAGGGGAGGGCAGTTAGGGTCAATCAGGCTGGCAGGGGAGCAGTTAGACATCAATCAGGCTGGAGGGAAGTGGTTAGGGGGTGATCAGGAAGGCAGAAAGGCAAGCGGTTGGGAGCCAGCAGTCCTGGATTGTGAGAGGGATGTCTGACTGCCCGTTTAGGCCCAATTGGGCAGTCAGACATCCCTCGAGAGGTCCCAGATTGGAGAGGATGCAGGCTGGGCTGAGGAATACACCCCCCATGCACAAATTTTGTGCACTGGGCCTGTAGTGTATATATATATATATATACACTTATTGCTTGGGTCCATATCTCCCCATTGCCCTGCCACCCCACTCCCATACATGCCCTCAACCTCCAGTGTCTTGCATCCATTGGTTATGCTTATAGGCATTCATACAAGTCCTTTGGTTGATCTCTTACCTCCTCCCCCACCCCCACCCCCAACATTCCTGCTGTAGTTTGACAGTCTGTTTGATGCTTCTCTGCCTCTGTATCTATCTTTTTGTTCATCAGGTTATAATGTTCTTTATTATCCATAAATGAGTGAGATCATGTGGTATTTTTCTTTCATTGACTGGCTTATTTCATTTAGCATAATGCTATAACTGTTTTCTGAGATTGAGAAATCTGGCTCTTTTTGTCTTGGATATATTTTCTTATTTGATCAAGGCCCTGTGTATAACCAACCTTTCATTGTCACCAACCCTTCAAACCCCTTCCATATGCCCTGAGGACTCCATTCCAGCTTTGACAATCTGAGCTGGCTATTTCCACTATTTTTGCTCTCCCACTGGAGGTTTTGCTCACTTCACTGGTGCTCTGAGTCCCCACTCACAGATGCCTTCCTTGCATCCACAGGTGTCTGATACCCATTGCTCACACTTCCGTGTGGACGCCTTCCTCGGTCTGCTCCAGCACCTTGCTCTGGTCTGTTGAAGCTGCAGCCCAACTCTTCCATTCCCATCTCTCTGCCAGCATAAAAGCCTACCTCTTCCCACCCCTGCTAAGCTTGAGAACTGGATTCTTCTAGATCAGCAATGAGGAAAGAGTTACCTTTGATTCTTAAAGGGACTTGCAATGTTCTCAGAACGGACAGCCTCTGGATTGTATGTTCATTTGTATAAACGGTGTTTAAAACAGTGGTCTTTCATTCAGTTTTCCCTTCTCAGTTTGCTGAGCTATCCACAGTGTTTTGTGAGAAGCCAAAGATGACTCAGGAAGTGTTTGATAAGGCCCAAATCCATTTTTTCCCACAATACTGGTTTTTTATGCTGGACAGTATCCTTTCTATTCTCAAGAAACTAACAGGGCAAAAGCCTAAGATGGAGAGGACCCAGTTAATAATCTTATTCCTTTTCTTTTCCCACAGAGTCACTCCCTCTGACAGGAGCTCAATATTTTCTACTGTTTTTTGTGTTTTTTTCCTACAAACTGCACCAAATCTATTCAAAAACCTAACAGACTTTCTATTCCAATTCAAAATGTCTTTGGCACAGAGCACGCTTTTACCTTAATGTGTGGAGACAAGCTGTTGATTTTAAGAAACACCAATTATCAGATGACACTTCTGCGTTGGAATCCGCTGACTCACTGAAAAACCTTTGATGAAATTGAGCAAGGGCCCCGTGATCCCTCCAGTGTCAGCCTAGTGTCCACAGCACAAGCATGGCCGAACTATTTTCCCGGCCATGGGCTGTTACGACTGTGTGTTCAGGGAGCATTTTATTCCTCTGTTTGATTCCTATGATTTTATTAGTGGTACAATTGCAAAGGTAATGGTATTGACAGTTTTTTTATGGCTTCGCCAGAAGTGTATGAATTGTTTTTGTAGCAGCACAGTGTGTCCCCAAACATAAACCATGCTACACTGATAGTTACTTTAGCAGCCACTGATCAGCAATAAATGTTAAAAATTAACAAGAAGTTTCTTTTTTTCCCTCTAACAGCCAAATGACTCTGAGCGTTAAATATATGTTAGCAGGAGTTGCTTTTTGGCCACTGAGTACTTCAAAACATTAAACATATTTTCAAAGTATTACTCTTTCCCCGGCCTCCAAGTGGTTGTAAACATTAAATATGTTTTGTAAAAACTGCTTTGCCAGCTACTGGCAGGATAGCTGTGAGCATCATTTTTCTTTAAGGCCGTCTTCCAGCTGAGGGGCTGTTTCTTTCTTATTTGCGCTGTTCTGGTCAGTGTCTGCACACAGACGCAGCAAAAGCCGACCTCGGCCCAATGGTCCCTTGCTTTATGGCAAGTGCTGATGGGAGAGCAGTTGCACCTCCATAAACCCCGCGGGCAATAGGGGTTTTCTGAGGTTCCATTGTTTGTACTGGGTATTCCACGTGGATGTCAGCTATCTTTTCCAACGCAATTTTTGTTTCTGCTTCTCATTGTGTAATGCATTGAGGTCAGAAGATGGACTTACACTAAGCTTGGTATTACAGATAATAAGTTCAAGCAACCAGACACTGATGGATTGCACGCATCCATCAAGGTGAAAGTAGTCCGGGTGAGCAGACTCAAAGACTGTCAAGATGGCAGGGCTAACATAACGAGATCTTTAACCCAAATACGATGAAGGGCTTGAAGTCTGTGTCTGTCCGTAACTCAGTATGACAAGTTCATGGGATTCAAATTCAAACGCAGTGAAGAGCATGCCACTATATAAACAGCTATGTAGGCGTTAACCTGGGAAATCTGTTTTATTTTAACCAAATTCACAATAAAAACCAAGTGTGGCACCGGAGTCAATTGAGAAAAAAAAATAAGCTTTGATTTTTATAGGATCCACGTGTTTTCCAAATCATTTAGTATTGTATTTCGCCAATAGTATTATTCTAGGTGTGTGTATAACAGATTCAAATGAGATACCTATTAGTTACCAGATAATTTTACGTACTAGGAGTAAAACAGTGAGGAAATCTGACCAAACGCTCGTCCTCAGAAAGCATTCGTTCAAAGGTCTATTGCAGGGGAGCAAACTATCCTCCGTGGACTAAACCCAGCACAGCAGCCATTTATGCTGGAATACAGTAACACACGTGCTCATTTATTTACAGATTGTCTGTACCGGCTTTCACACTACAATGGCAGGCTTGGCAACCAGACTAAAGTGTCTGCTGTTAATCCATTGTAGGAAAATTTGTTGAGACATGAATTAGTGGATTGAGTATCAGAGACAAGGTTAAGATAAAGTCCACAATGTAAATATGCCTATAAAGAAGAAAAAGTATTTACTCTAGAAAATACCTCAAAAACACAAGAGGGAAGGAGGGAGGAAGAGAGGGAGGGGGAGAGAGAGAGAGAGAGAGAGAGAGAGAGAGAGAGAGAGAGAGAGAGAGAGAGAGAGAGGACAAACAGGAACAGAGATAAAATAAGGAGTGCAAGTAAGTCTCACAATAACATGTGGAATAAAATCAGATTCTCCATTTAGCCCATGCTGAAAGGAATAGTTTTGACTTTATTACAATTACTTAAGTGCTGTTTTAAAGTACTAGTAGTTCATGATAAAATATTTTTATTTCCCTGCAAAATATAATTCTTCTTTCAGTTATGTAACCATATCTTTTTAAAATTAAGAGTTTAACTTTAAAACTAAATCTAAGAAGACTGAAAGAGGACAACCTTCAGTCTACCCCAAATGATTTTTCAGGGTTCCTACCCCAAATGATTTTTCAGGGTTCACAAGTTCTTCCACCTCGCTGACCCGAGTGGTGGAAAAACAGAACATTTATGGAAAACAAATTTAATAACAGCAGCCAGTATTAACATGCACTGCACGATAACCCTTACAGGACAGCTGTTCATAAAGTAAAGTCAGAGAGAGTTTATCAAGGTTGCCACTATTTTCATTTCTGACCAAGGAACTGACACTTGAAAATAAGGAAACCAGAAGGTACAACTTTACAAATAATTAACAAAAAAGAATATCAAAATGTGATACAATTCGTTTAATTGGCCACAGCACGGGAAAGAAAAAAACCCAACAATATATCAATTAAACTGTCATCCATGTTAATTTGTCTTGTAAGGAGAAACAATGTAATAGGAAAATTTCTTGAAAGGCTTTCATGGTAAGTAAGTGCCAAAATATCATTAGCTGTTGCACATTTTAAATTAGACAAGAAAGAAATTGGTAGCAGCCTGAATATCCAAAGATTTGGTTTCATGCCCTTTTTTCCCCTTTTTGCCTATATTAAGTCAAATATATGCTGTTTAACAATGAAATGATTTATACTAAAAGCATTGTTATCACAAGAATTTACTAGAAACTTCATTAGAAGAGGGGGAAAAGACACTTTCATTTTCCCAAATCTTCTTAAAAGAAGATTTTTTTCTTCCCTTTCTGAACTAATTTATCATCTTTATAGAAGATAAGTTCTATAATATAATATTAATTATATATTTATATTTAATTATATTTTTATAATTAATATTAAGTGTCTATTTAGCTAGAAACCTTAATTTGAAGCAATTCACACATATGATTATGTTTACATTTCTATTGTAAAATATATTCATTTATTATTTAAACTGAGTTTCATTTTCTTATTCTCACTTTTGCCTAATTAGTCAGAATAGATATTCTAGAATTATCCGATTTTATATAAATTTTTACTACCTAATTTTCTTATCCCTGATTCTTTAAAAAAAAATGATCTGGTACATACTTAAACTAACAAAGCATTCTAAACACCAGAATACAAAAGGGGCTATGAACAATTGCTTTTCTAATAGATCTCAACTCTGTACAAAAGGTTGCATAAATGGAATATATAGAAATTCTACTTTGTGTTTTGTTTTTTTAAATATGACTTATGTGTCACCTGAACCAAAATAGAGCCCTACACCCAATTGGCAAAAATGTTGTCTTTATGTATTAATTTCTAATGATAGGAGCAGGTTGAGAACTTTTAAACCTGGGAAAGCTCTTAGAATTAAATGGTGTAGAGTGCTTTTACTACAGTAATAAGATTATTACTTGGTAAACAGAAAAAGAAGAAAGACTTTTAAAGATTATTTTGGGAGTTTCACATGTTTATTCTTCATGTGGGTAATTTTTGGAAAGTCTCTTTAAAAAGAATTAGTACAACTGAGAAGAGCAAGGCTAAAAGAGTGTTTGCAGAATACTGATAACAGCAACAACAACAAAAAAGTGTCCTGATTTGGAAACAAAATGGACCCCTGAGTAACAATGATTATTTTTTTTAGAAGCATTTTGGAACCTCTGTTTTATGTGAAAATAGATTGGCATTTGATTAAGATATTATTAACTCCATTAATTTCAACCTGAATGACTATAGGCAAGTGATTTGACACTTACAAGCACCTATTTTCTCATTTGTAAAATGGGGATACTTAAGGTTGTATATGGATTGAAGACCTTAATGTATAACAATCTAACATCACACCTAAAATAATTGGAACTGAATAATTAGTGCTCTAAGTCATTTTATCTGCCGCTACAGTTCTTGGATATGAATGTCACAAGGGAACACACTGTATAATCGCTCTGCTCGACATGAATTGCGTTGTCTGCTGGGGCAGGTACTTCTCCCAAAAAAAATCAAACTATGTCACTCACACAGCTTTCCTCTGTCTCCTTATAAATTCCTGCTACTCTTCTGTTTGCATTTAATAGAGGATAAAGTCTTTGTTCACAATCATAATCAAATAGTACCTTGAGAATAAAAACTACTGAGACCAGCCAAACATTGATTCAATTAGTAACTGATCTCTTCTTCCTTCAGAACATCAGTTGTTTATCCAGAAGCAGCATCTCCCTTGTTTTATAATAAAAAAGCAAACAGATGCTCTGATAGTTATAAGCAACACACAGGGTTTCAGAATGCAGTCTCACTTTGGAATTTTCACTTGTAATTGATGTCTATTTGCTTATAATTTGTTTCATAGCTTTCAGAGACATCATGTTGTGATTTTTATCAAACCTCCAAAAAACAAAGCTTCTATCATGTCTACTTTTATTCCTAAATTCAATAAATATAATATTAATTGCCCATAGAAAAATTAAACCTGTATATTTCAAACCATGAGAATTAAAAAAACGATATATAATTATAATAAATAAATAATAGAAATGATAAAGAAAACACTGTTTTTAAAAAGTGTCATTATACTGTAGGGACATACTATTCTCATTGTTTTCCCAACACATGATTGTCTCAACTCTCAAAAGTGTCCCAGTTTTGACAACAAATTATATAATTCCTCTACTCCTATTTTTTTTCATTATTACGTAATAATCAATTCACATAATTCCCTTAAAATTCTTGTACTCTCTTTATGTCATCAGCATTCTTTATCCTGTGGAACTCAGCATGAAATAATCTATTCAAAGATTATTTCTGAATTAGAGCATAATTATGCAGGGATGGAAAGCAGGGAGCTCTACTCCCATGATAGAAAGAGCACTCTCCCGGCTGTCAGGAAAAATGCTTAAGTGTGTTTAGAATAATGTTACTTGCCTTTCTTATCTCAACTGCTGATAGAACTCAAGTGCTTTGTGGGTCGCTTTTCTCCTTTGTAAGAAGATAAGGTGGGAGCAGATAATCTACAAAATCCCTCGAAAATCTAATTCTGAGATTGTATATAAACACATCTATTGATACAGATCTGTGTGCTGTTGGGTATGAAAATATGAATATAGGCCCTAGCCTTAAACTTTTATGTTTTGACACTAACTCATTTTTAGGGCTTCAGTTATGGGTGTGTAATCTGGGCATTCACACAGGGCCCTGTGCTAGAAGGGCCCTGCATTCCTTTAAATCCCTGCTGTCACCATCATGATGTTTTAATCATTTTTGAACAACGTGTCCCATATTTTAATTTTGCATGGGGCCCTGAAACTTTTTTTAGCTGGTCTTACCAATTCATTGATAAAACTTCTTTTTAGAAAACTACCAAATTAATAATTAATGATTAATAAAATAATTGCTGCAGTTAATTATTAAATTCTAACCTGTTGTACAAAACAACACTTCAGTATTAACTCCTTTTCACTATTTCTATAATTGTGTCTGTTCTTTATATGTTTAAGTATAGTTCATTTGCAAGTTGCTACACTAGTGAGTGTAATTCTAAAATAATGACACATCCCTAGGTGAACCTAGTGTGTTGGCATTGACTACGGTGTTTTGGTGAAGTCAGAACTTGGATAAACACCTTAGGTTTGTATATTCTGCCTACACACCAATATCAGAGAGAGGTACCACAACCTCACATAAAATCACTATCTGGAAAAAAATAAAGTCAAGTTTGGATTTAAAAATATGTCAACAATTGGCTGCATACAATTTTAGGAATAAATTATATATCATGTATGTACACCTACTTACATTTTTACCATAGCTTTTTGTTTTGTTTTGTTTTTCAGCTAACCTGAAATAGAAAAAATATAGAGAGAAACATACGGACTCTGTGTCCTGTTCATGTGCCACTCACACTAGTCAGTGCTAACTCACTAAAGGTCATGTGGGGGTTGACATTGATTTGAGAGTAAATATTAAGATTTTACATTGCCCCTAAACCAGTATTTTGTTTTTTTGTTCTTGTTTGTTTGTCTTTCAGGCTAGTCTAGCAAATCACCAATAAACTATGCATAAACTCCCAGAAAAAAAAAGACACCATAAAACAAAAATGAGTCTTATGTTGCTGGTGTCTCGCAATATATTTTAGAATTTTTAACATGTATCTGTTTTGTGTTTATATATAAATACATACATATGTATACGTTGATACATTATTATATATGTATGAACACATATTCTCACAATTTCTCTTAAGATAACAAAGAAGTATGAGAAAAAAATAGAATACAACTGTAGTATTCTAACCTAATAAGCTTGTGATAATGTGTTACTCTGACTGTAACACATTATCACAAGCTTATTAGGTTAAAACAAAAATTTATCATCTTATAATGCTGTAGGTAAAATGTTTGAAATGGACGTATAGGTTAATTTTTTTTAAATGCCTCAATTCTGGAAGCTCTAATCTACTTCTTTGCCTTTACTTTCTAGAGACCAACTACATTCCCCTTTCTCCATCTTAAAATCACATTGCTTCAACCTCTGCTTCCGTGCCACTCATCTCCTCTCTCAGGCTATCCCTCCTTCTTACACATATAAGTCTCTCGCGCTTACACTGGGACCACTCAGATAACTCAAGTTCATCTTTCCATCTCAGGATCCACATATAGTCACATCTGCAACATCCTTTTTGCCATCTTAGATAACATACCCACAGGTTTCAGGTACTAGGATGTGGTCATTTGGGGAAACCATTATTTTGTCTACCACAATAGATATTCTTCAGTTTCCATATTTAAAAATAGTTTCCTTGTTGTTTAGAAGGAAACTAACTTAGGAGATGCAGCTGGCCACAGAGTCTCCACATTGAAACTTGAGGATGGTGCCATTGTTCATCCTGATTCAATGTGGAGAGACTTCACAGAATCTTTCTACTAAATGCCTTGTCACTTAATTTATGTGTTACTGCAGAGCCAAAGAATACCAACCAATTTGCCAAGAATATAGTGCAAATGTTTTGGTCCAAAGAGTTCTTTTAATTCAACTGCATCTAAGCACACAATCACTAATATAAGCTCCATAGTGGAATAGAGTTTGGGTCAAGTTTCTTCATGGGAATGACCAGTCACATGTTTCAAGTTTGGTTTAAGCAAAAATTGACAAGTTATTCATAATTTAAACTTTGAACTAAAAAAAAAAATTTCATATAATGAAAACTGATGTTATTGATTTAAGTATGCATATTGGTTAAGTGACTCCATTATCTTAATTTCTATATTTTTTATAAATGTTGAAAAATCACAGAAACCCTTATCTCTTTTCAAAAATTGCCAAGTAAGGTGTATTTCCTTTTGATATTTAGATAATTAGGTTATTTCACATTTTTCTCTCAGAGATTATGTTGCTATCCTAAAGCTTGGCTGGAGGCAGGTGCCTGCAACATTTTACCTACAAATAGTCATAGAAAGATATTACAAATTAGTGCAGCTTCTGGTAACTGAAATGACCTGCAGCTAGCTTGCGGGCAGTGGTGAATATTAAAATAGATGTACAAAAGTTCATTTAGAACTTTCATCCCTTTTGAAGTGAAGGGGAAATTTATAACTGGGAAGTCTGACTCAGGAGCATAATAGTTTCAAGAACAAATATAGGCTTAAAGATAGTTTATAGATAGTTCTGGAATTTTTGTTGTAATCTCAGATTAATGATGTTTTATGTTAAATAAGTGTGAAGGATAGAGAGTGAAAGAGATGGAGAGGGGGAAAGAGATCACATTTAGGTCAAATAAACATAAATTTCAAAGGTTTTAGTTTTGCAAAAAAAAAAGTGATAATAAAATTAATACATTTTAAGTATAAACAGACTTGTACTCCCTCCAGGATGAAATCCAAAGTCCTAAGGAAGTTTGGCCCGTTTTTGGAATTTGAGACTGACTTTCAATAAATCATAGCTCTTTATATGTAGCCTATAATATTTCTACTTATTATAAGTACATATGAAATAAGTTTTATACCTTGTCTCAGATACTTTTAATTATTAGAAACAAAGGGAAAAAAACCTGGGTTAACTGGGTAAAAACTAACAAAGCATATCCAAGGAAGAAATAAAGATTTGTAAGTCATTAGAATTAATATTTGAATATTTAGGTTTCAGAGTTAAAAACATAAATGCAATTTTTATTTTTGTCTTAAATAAAAATTTCCATTTTGCCTTAAATATAGCTATTTATGTACATTACTTTTTATACAACACCTTTCTTTGTACATTTTAGTAATTGAGATGCATTATTTGATTATTACTGAAATAATTTCTGTAATCTTAAACTAATTTCTATGATGAATGCAAATGCTTTATTTTAATAAGGAAAAATAAGAACGCAGTAAACTTAAGTAATACATTGAATGAAAGAAATTGGGAAAATTATGTTAAGCATATATATATGTGTGTGTATATATATGTGTGTGTGTGTGTGTGTGTGTATATCAAAGGTTCTGTTAAGCCCTAAAAAATATTTGTGCTTATGAACTCATCAGTATTGTAAAAATATGATTATCATATACTCTTGAAGAGACTCAAACACTCTTAATACATAACATTCAAAGTGAAGCTAATTTTTTCTACTTTTTATGTACTATATATTAAGTATTTTTCTATGATTTTATATTTATATAGAAGATATATCAAAATATATATATATATATATTACATACATAATCTATCATTTTAGTACAACTTTTATTAAGGTGCTAGAGGCCGGGTGCACAAAATTCGTGCATGGGGGAGGGTGTGTCCCTCAGCCCAGCCTGCACCCTCTCCAATCCAGGACTGCTGGCTCCCAACCACTCGCCTGCCTGCCTGCCTGATTGCCCCTAACTGTTTCTGCCTACCAGCCTGATCACCCCCTAACCACTCCCCTGCCAGCCTTATTGACACCTAACTGCTTCCCTGCTGTCTGATTGCCCCTAACTGCCCTCCCCTGATGTCCTAGTCACCCGTAACTGCCCTCCCCTGCAGGACTGGTGGCCCCTAACTGCCCTCCCCTTTTGACCTGGTCACCCCTAACTGCCCTCCCCTGCAGGCCTGATTGCCCCCAACTGTCCTCCCTTTTAGGCCTGGTATGTCCCAATTGTCCTCCCCTGTAGAGCTGGTCTCCCCCACCCCCCAACTGCCCTCCCCTGCAGGCCTGATCGCCCACAACTGTCCTCCCCTGCTGGCCATCTTGTGGCGGCCATCTTATGTCTATATAGGGGAAGCCATCTTTGACCACATGGGGGCGGCCCTCTTGAGTGTTGGAGTGATGGTCAATTTGCATATTACCTCTTTATTATATAGGATATATACATATATGCATATATATATATACACACACACACACTCTTGATGTTCTTTTATACTTTTTTCAGTACATATGCAGCTAAGTCATATTATAGAGGCCTGTGTACTTTTCTATAACATGGACATTCTGAAACTGATTAATCCATGTCCTTATTAAAGGATAATTAAGTTGATTCCAGGTTTTGTTATTATAAAGTGTTTCTGTGAACAGGTTTCATCATATGTCTGTGTGCCCATGTAAAAGTATCTGTATCTACCTGGGAGTGGCATAGATTAGAATGTATTTACCTTTTCCACTAGATAGATATTTAAAATAGTCCAGAATTTTTCAAAGATTTTTTACTCAATCACTTGCTTTCCTTCCAAACCTGGTGGAAGAAGAGAAGGAAATTAAGGAAGAAAGGGAAGGAAAGAAAAACACTACTTCTTGAGGTATTGAATATGGGCTTGTGAGAAGAAACAGATTGAGGGTCAGAGTGGGACAAAAAGTATAGTTAGAGGAAAAGTGTGGTTAGCAATAACTAAAGTTACTGCCTTGTCAAATTTTGAACCAATATTTTTCTTATTATAAAATGTTTCCCATTTTCTAGAGGAGAATCCCCTTTACCATCACATCCTCATGACCTGACCCCCAGGACTTCCTTTGTTCTTTCACATTTCTCTGTTGTGCATTCATTTCATCACATGATTCTCAGCACTTACAGGAGTTCAGGGAACTCCTACACCACTGTCTTGCTGACATTGCTCTCTCCTAGGCTGTTTTAATCCTGTTTGGCTATGCTTTTAATTTTCTTTCTAAAATGATTTACTCCATTCACCTACCAGTTAATTATCATAATTTATTTTCTTAAGGATTGATCATTACTTTATTAATCTGTCACTTTGCAATACAGAAATCATTATAAATAGGGACAATTCCCTCAGATTCCAATTTCATTACCAGGAAATAAATACCAAAACATCATAGCTGATCCTCAATACAAAACCTCATGACTTCTAAGTATTCTATTGAAGTGTATCCTTTTTTGCTAATATTTCCCTGGGAACAACATAAAGCAGACTTTAGCTATCTTATTTTTTCCTCTCCCATTCCTCTACGATTAGCATGCATCTACTACAGGGCTTCACAGACCTTGTAGATACTTCAGTTTCAATGACTGGATCCTTTATGCTTTGTAAGGGGCATGAGACCCAGTGCATGAAAATGCATGCACTGGAGGGGGGTCCCACAGCCCGGCCTGCCCCCCTCACAGTCTGGGAGCCCTCAGGGGTGGGAGGTGACCCTGCGATCAGAGGAAGGTGACATCCCATCACACCTTTGCTGCTGCCACTGCTGGCAGCGCAAGCCTCAGCTGACCCTAGTTTTCTGAGACTCGGGCGGCCCTGGGTAGCTGGGCAGCCACCATCTGAGGCTTGCCTGTGCCTTGGGCATCGGCTGGGCAGCCAACAACTGAAGTTTGCCTGTGCCTTGAGCCAGTCCTGGGTTGGCTGGGGGGCTTAAGGGTCTGGGGGACTCTAGAGGCAGGTGCACGGAGCTGCCGGGCCCACCTGGGGGCGGGCCTGGCTGTGCCACGTGCCTGCCACCCCAGCAGGGCTGAGGGGACTGGGCACCACCATCTTGTGGCTGTGGGTGCTGCCATCTTTGAGGGCATGGCAGTCAAGTAGCATATTCCCTCTTTATTAGATAGGGTTCATCTTTGTATGCTTATCACATAGCATAGTGACTGAACAAGGCATATATTTAATACATATGTTAAATAAATAAGTGGATAAATGAAAAATAGATCAATGGATAAGTAAATAAATAAAAGCACCAAGGAAGTGGAAGACAAAGTTATGACTGTTTAAACATTTTCTCTCAATTAATTGAGAAATGTGAGGAAAAAAGTCAAGAGGGAAATGTTCCATTTTTATTTCCAAAAAATGCATTAGTTTCACCAAGAATCATTTCCCCCTGCTCTTCCCTTTCAGATTTGTAAAGTTTTAAAGCTTGCTAATGCCTGCTAAACCATGAGTGGACTGAACAGACACTTTAATAGCACATAGTTTAATATAGAAATGTATAGAAAATGAAAGCAAATATATCAAATTAGTCCATGATCCCATCACTTTAATTTTTTAAACTTTCTCAATAAATGGTAAACCATCCAAACATGATTAGAAGAGTTAGTTAGATGAGGAGGACAAAAAGAAGAAGGAAAAATGAGTGGAAGTAGAGAAGGAAATGAAAGGAGAAGAGGAAGAATGTGGAGGAAAAAGAGGAGGAAGCTTCTTTGATTTTCCACAAGCCTCTCTTCCCACCAGAAAACACGAGGCACACGTATCTGAAGATATACATATGCACGGATAGTGTGCTGTTGTGGGCATATACATGAATATCTGTGCCTGTATCCCTTTTAAAAAAATTTAACAGGAGCACGTTTTATACCTGCATTTATGCATTAATATTTTATTGTGGACAGTTTTCCATATCAGTTCATACTTCCTAGTTCTTTCAAAAATCCAAATGCTGCACTATGAGGCTATAGCGTGATTTATTTGGAGAGTCGCTTGTGAATGGACACTTTGTTCCCATTTTCCGTTTTTGCTTTTATACACAGTAAATGACAATTTTAAAGTTATTTTTATTTTATAAAAAAATAATTTGTGGTCACTTGGTACTTATTTTATAATATCTTATTATTTAATGTTCACATCAGTCTGTTGTTATAGAGTTTGTGGTTAATATATATTTTTTAAAATAGATTTTTATTGATTTCAGAGAGGGAAAGAGAAAGAGAGAGAGATAGAAACAGCAATGATGAGAGAGAATCATTGACTGGCTGCCTCCTGCATGCCCCCCAATGGAGATCAAGCCCATGACCCAGGCATGTGCCCTGACCAGGAATTGAACCATAAACTCCTGGTTCATAGGTCAACTCTCAACCACTGAGCTATGCCAGTCGGGCTTAATAAATATTTTAAACAAATGAGTGAATAACTGAATTGTTACATCTGCTAAGATTAGGTAATTGGTACTTAGCAAATTTTAGCCATTGTCCTCATGTTCAAAAAGGTATTAAGTAGTGAACACAGGGGTAGAATTTGTGACTTTGGACTCTTTATTTCTTGCCATCATTAGAATGTGTGAATTTAACTATGAAGGTTAGATGTATCTCAATTACCTACCTAGAGGAAGTGATATTGGGTGATATTTGACAAAAGCATTTTTATAGAAATCTCTTGCATCAACTCTGTGTAAATATTCAGCTCACTCTGAATAGCATTATGCTTAAGTATGAGGCAACTTTGCAAGAAACAATCTATACTCAGGTAACTACTATATTTCTACTGCAGCAGTAACCTGTATTAAGATAATAATGTATATTATTATTTGAAATAATTATATGACAGAAATCATCCCCCCAGCATGATTGGTGAAATATAGAAATCCTTTTTATCCCTTATTCTTCTGCCAAATGAGTGAATAATCTTTATGAGATGCAAGTGTCCTTTTATTATTATTAAAATGTTCCTGAAAAGGTCATCCCCTAATATGATACACTCTTCTGAAATGTACCAGTTAAAGTTGTCTTCCTCGGGCACCCCCAAAGTACAAAAAAAGTATGATAACAAGTTTGGTGTTTGCACATTGCATGAAAAGACTCCTGGGTTTTTCTCTTCCTGTTTAAAAACAATTTGAGACTTTGCCAATGAGTTAGGTAGTCTGAAGAAACACCGATAAAGGAGTGCTTTAAAATGAGCAGATGACAAAGGAAGGAAAACCAGCAGTTTTACACAGGGAAAAGCTTTAAATGGTCTTCTACGCCTCTTCTTAATGCTGCAGAAGTTTCAGAGATGGATTTTGTTCATTTTGAAGTCAGCAACATGCACGAATAACAGAACGTCAGTTCACCCTGCTCAGAGGGAAATTTGTAGTGGCAGATTCTTTTCTCCCATCATATCTAAAAGGGAAAAGGAAGTGGCATCCCTGAAGGATGAGGGAACAGAGAGGATGTGTTTCTTTTTCATCTGGTGATTGGACTGACCCCAGTGCACTTCGCTGTGACTCAAAGAAGCACTTTACTAATTCAAAAAGGATCTTCAAGGATGAGATGATAATGGTCTCTAACACTTGCTTCTGGCCTCATACAGCTTTTATTGAAAAAAAAAAAATAGAGAGTCCCACAGTAGCAAACAAAGGAAGACAGAGAGGGAAATTGGCTTAGGAAAAACTAAGCTATATTAAAAAATGAGCAGGTATACTTCCTTTAGGAATAAAATAAACAGATTAATTTTAGGATCAGATTTAGGATCCTCCTTGTCAAACTCATCTTGACATTATGACAAGTACATGGATAATGCTAACCCTATATTCATTTGCCTCATTTATGATTTTAAGCTTTAAAAAAGAATTTAAGATAGTAGCACTCAAAGCTTATAGTAATTCTATATTTCTAAAATGCGGGGGAGTATGCCTTGTGTCTTTAAAAATGTCTATTTTTTATTCCTCACATTTCCTGAGAATAAAATCCTCAACAAATGCTGTTGATCAACTTTATGTCCCTCGAGGAGAGACACAGAAGAAAGATGACAAGGCTCAGGCTTTGGAGGAAAAGGTTTTTCTATGTGAACCTGGTACCCAAACTGTGAGCAGCAGATGGAGAATTAGGAAGAATCTGCAGTTCAGGTCTCTGCTGCAGAGGAAATTTTTCCTTTGCTGAAGCAAAATTGACTATTAAAACACTCAAGACACTCTTTTTTTCCCCCTCATTGCTTTTGCTGTTTCATGCACTTACTTTCCTACATGCTTTTGGAGTGTTGGATGCTCAGGAAAAGGAGGTAAAGTTAAGGAGTGAACATATCACACAACTTCAAACTTGTCACAATACGATCCTGAGATGCCACATGGTTTCTCGGCATGGCTTTTGTGCCAAGTCACAAAAAGTGACCTTTACTTTGAGGATTCCTAATAGGTCGTTCCCAGGTAACTTAAAGTTCCCCTAAAACTTTAAAATATCTTCTGATATCGAAGATATCTGACCTTAAAGGCAAAGTAACTATTCTTCAGTCAAAATCTTTATATTTATTATAAATAAGATTTTGTACATGTCCATGAACATGTATATTTTACCAACTCCGGCATTTGTCAGATTTTGTTACTTACTAATGTAATCTAAGTGCCTAAAACAGTACTTGGACCTTGATGATCTCAATAAATATTTGCTGAGTGAATGGACAATGAGTGAGTGAATGAAAGTTTCATACAATAATCTGAATGCTTGTGCAGTCCATGTATGATATATCTATACATAATTATGTTTTGAATAATATATCATAATATTACTAAAAGGGAAATGAGAAACCATAAAATGAATAAATCGTGTTCAATATCTTCTAATTTATTTCTTGCAAAATGTGATGGAGATATTTACCTTACCATCATCATTAGAAGTATCAATGGTGGCGGTAGATGTAGAAATATTTATTTCCTTAAATAATTGTGAGGAAGTAATTTAGAAGCCTTAACCTGAACTCTAACCAATGCTGACTGTGAAAATGTTTGTCAGTGCTTGATCCTCATGTGGCAGGCTTATAATGATCTTTAAATAGTAAATATAAACACTAATTAAAATTGTAGTGTATCCAAATGATTCCTCAGAGACACTGTTGACTTTTAGATTTAATAAATTATGTATTTATCAGTCTTTTTTTCTGTGAATCAAGGCCATCTATAGTTGCTTTTGGGAAGGGAGTGGTGACATCTACTGGTGGCAATAAATACTGCAAAAGATTGAGGTTGACACATGGAAATTTGAGGGGTAATGGTATAAGCCTGACAATTTTTCTAAGAGAAGCTAAGAAAAATTTGCCTGAAAGAAGAGGCAAAATAGGCAAATGAATTAATGGCACATTTTAGGTAGAATTGAAACATTAATATATTTTTCTGTGCAATAAAATGTATTTTAAATTGTCAAATCAGCAACAACAAAAATGTCAAGAATAGGCTTCCAACTGAACCATCAATCTGAATCTTTGTGTTTTGGTAAGGAATATTTGTATGACGGTAAACACTGTAAGTAAATATGATCAAACATTTGAGTTTTAAAAACTTTAAACCATAATCACATTTCTGTATAGAATATTTCACACATATTAATTAGAAAACAAGTGACACAATTCCCATACTTTGAAACTGTAGTTTCGTAGTGTTTGTTGTTGGGCCCTTTCTTTGTCAGAAAGGGAATAAGTTGCATATTGTACTCAAGAATCAGTTTCAGTCTCTTAAGATAACATGCATTGTCAATCCCTCTTTATAAAAGCAAACCAGTGAACAAAAGAAAACATTGAAGTGGGGCTTCTGACCTGAGAACACGAAGATGGATTCACTGATACGTTTGCTATTCTCTTCAATGAAGTATTTATCGTGTATGTTCTAGATGCAAATTAGTGTAAGCGGATATCAAATAGTTCATTTTTGAAGAGTTGAAAGGCACAGGAGTGATACAATTTAGACAAGAATAAATGGGTGATATAATTGAGGAGCAGGCAACATTTTACAGTAATACAGAGAAGAGCTAATCAGAGTTCCCCACAGAAAAATACCCATGGCATAAATGTATCCTATATTTCATGTGTATATATGAAATATACCTATCATCCATCCATTTACCTACCTATTGAGAGATTTAGTTTAGGGAGCTGGCTCACATGACGTGCTTACCCATAACTTACAGGGTAGGTCAGCAGGCTGGAAACTCAGGCAGGAGTTGGTATGGAAAAGTTCAGGCAGAATTTCTACTCCAGGAAACCTCGGTTTTTATCTGAAAACCTTCTATTTATTTGATGAGGCCAATTCAAATTATTGAAGAAAATTTTGACTTGAACTCAACTGATTGTAGGTATTAACTCTATCTACAAAATATCTTCATAGCAACATCTACATTCATGTTTGACAAATAAGTAGGTACCATAGTCTAATCAACTTCAGACATAAAATTTACCATACCAACTGTCTCTAAGTTGGGAAGGAGGCAAGAGTGGTATTTGTTTAAAGAATGAGAAACATTTGAACTGTATGATTATTACAACAAAGGCTGAACATTTTAGGGGTAATGTGGGTAGTAATGCCGGACAGATTGTTATTTTTAGGGCTGAGTAGGCGAGTGTGGAGAGAATGTGTGTGGGTGAACCAGGACCAATCCCTGGAAAGGCAGCCTGAGTCATCCATCCTGGGAAGGAGCTGAAAAGGCATTGTTTTCCTGAAGGTAACCAGTAGACATTAAAATTTTTCATCAATAAACAACATAATTAGATTTGTCTTTGGGGACAACAAATATCATATTTTACAGCATAAGCTGAACAAAAGACTAGACATTAGTAAGGGCTGGGTCAAATGTTACTTCAACATTCTGAGTAAGAGACAGCATTTGACCGAATAACAATAGTAATAGCTGTATGGCAAGAAGAAGATATAGATGAGGGAAAACAAACAAACAATCATAGGGAATTAAACTGCTAAGCTCTGATTAGTTACACGAGGAGGAGAAAGATAAAGACAAATACTGAATAACTCTTCTTCTGACCTGAATTTTGAGCCCGGTGAGAATAAACACAGGAGGGAAGCATTTGGAAACCAAACTACCACATCCATCTCTAATAAAATTGGTATTGGAGATTGTAGGTTACAATCTGCAGAGAGGGAGGTTTTCAGGAACAAAATCCTAGCTCTAGAGAGACTTAGCCATTACCTGTGGTAGACTGGGTCACAGCCCCTGCCCTCATCCCTTCCCCCAAGTACACCGAGTGCATCAGTGGAAGAGCAGCAAATGCATGCTTCCTACTTGGGGTAAAGGACTGAGTAAGGAAGGTTGTGAGGTATGGAGCAAGGAAAGTCATGTGTCACCACTCTGACCCACCCCTGAAGCGGTCTTTCCTTAGTATGAATTATTTCACGGGATGTCATAAATGCTCAATTCTTTTTACATTTTAATTTCACTCCTATTTGTAACCGTGTGTGTGTGTGTGTGTGTGTGTGTGTGTGTGTGTGTACATGTGTGTGTTTAAGACTAAAAAGAGGTGGGCAAGATAGATTAGGAGAGAAAAAAAATAAGGGACCAGGGCAGGGGTGGAGGTATCAGAGAAGAAAGCAAGACTTGAGTACTTTCAACAAGCAAACATATATACATTTAAATGTTCTACTAACATAATAAAAAAGTGATTATCTCCATGATACACTTACTTATATTTGCATATTTCTTTATTCATCTATCTATTCACTAAATCCTTTGAACATCTATGAGCTCCAGGTGTAGGTGATGCTGGACCTTAAGACAAATGAGACTTTACCGCTAATATAATAATATCACATCAACCGTAATGATGATGATTTTATGCATTCTGTCTACAAGAAATTTAGTGTTGTATGTCAGACAAGCCATATAGCCACACACATGTAATTATCTTAGCCTCCTTTATACTAAGCACAGTGTCTGACAATTAGGAACTTAAGTTACATGTTTATTAAAGGAAATGGACTCAGGAAGACTTCAATTATAGAACAAGTTTATTTTTTCTACTCCACTGCCTTCACACAAGCTCCATTAAAATGCTCTTGTCTTTGGATTACAGCTTGAATGTTGAACATATCTTGTATTTTTGGTGTGTTTTTTTCAACAGGCCGGTTTCCAAACGTTCTTTTCATTGGGTTCCAATCTTCCCTTGTCTCACAGATCAGGTCTTATTGGAAGCTAGCTTTGGAGAAGTCGGAATCTAATTAGTTTCTTTCCTCCTTGTTCTTTCTGAAATCCTTCCTCTTTCCCTACGGACTGTCATGTTTGTGGTCTCTCCAATGCTGAGCTGGGAATGGGGAGTGGGTAAAGGAGACATGCAGGTTTTACAGAAGATTGTAATTGTAATCTTGATTGATGCTTTCTAGGTATGGCTCGCTCAAAGTTCAAAGAATGCCCCTGCCCTAGAGGTCCAGCGGGCTGCTTGGAGGTACCATTCTGGGGATAATGACCCTGCTCTCTGGCCCAGGCAGTGTTCCATTTGTTAGCATTTGCACTTACAGGTTCCACTTACACGGTTTTCAGCATTTTTAGACATTCTTTAAAAATGAAATTCTTTTCAGAACAATTCAAGAATACGTCTATTTTAGACTCTCCACATCCAGCTCCCATCAGGCAGCACCTCTACCCCACAGTTGGCAGTACAGCGCCTTCCTGCTGCCCTTCTAGTTCTCCAGTTCACTCCTTCTCACACCAGGCCCCATGGTTTTGTTTTGGTTTTGGTCCTCCTGCCTATAAAAGTCCTCAGGTGTGGGTCAGTGATCCTTCTGAGCCCCAAGCTTTCCAAACGTATTCACGTGTCGTGAGCACCATGGGGAGAGAGAAAGAAAGGCTGGAACGCTGCTGCGTGCATGGTCTCTGGCCTGGCTGCGCACTGGAGTCCCTCACCTGGGAGCCTTAAAACTGCCCGGGCCTGTGCTCCAGCCTCCGAGGTTGAGATGTAGCGTTTGAGGTATGGCCTGAGCGTTTTTAATGATGGTTCTGTGTGGTCAGTACTGGCAGAACTGCTCTGAAGTCACTTTTTCTACCGACACCCCCGAGAGTGCTTTGTAGTCAGAAAACCTGGAGGGTTAGTGTCCCCTTGTGGCAGGCTGGTTTTGGTCATCCTTTATGGCAAAATTCCTTTCAAACCTTTACAAGTCCGGAAAGTTTGACACCTTTTCTTCTTAGCGTTGGGACTTCAGTCAAAACTCCAAGAAAGCCAGAATTCCACTGAAAAGCATGCTGTGTGTTTGTTGAAGTGACCTAGTGCAGGGCTGATGGATAGGATAGGAGTTGTTGACGTCCCAAGGACAAAAAGCAAGGCTGCTTAATAATTTTCCAGTCCATTTCCTTTCCTGTGTATTATTTAGTTTTCACTCAAAAAATATACTAAGCATCTGGTTTTGAATATATATCCCAGGTACCTAATGTTTACTAAGATCAAAAAGTATCAAAATTTACCATCTTAAAGTCACACTCTTGCTTCTTAATTTTTTCTTGGAATATTATCTACCAGCTAATAATGTTGTCTGTACATATTTGGAAACGGTCTCTCTTGCAATTCCTCTGACTTTTACAATGAGAGCTTTACAAAAACTGCCTGGACTAGTTCTCTTTGTAAATCTCAGGGTTTTGTTAGTCAATAGATTTTGCAATCAGGGTGTTTAAAGTAGTTCAACCCATGTAATATAAACACCATATTCCAAACAAATTTAATATGACCACAGAAGCTATAAACTTTTTCAGGTTAAAAAAAAAAAAACACACAAAAGAAAAATATTTTTGAATTTGAATTCAGCTTGAAAAATATATATAGCATGACTGTATAACACACAAGGATTATATTTTAATAGTTATATAGTACCTCATATAAAGGTTTCCATTTTATAAGATGAGGAGTGATTGTGATGAAAAGAACAAAGAAATACAAGTATAGATGAATGATTTCCTTGTAGTTAGGATAAATTATGGCAAAGTTAAATATTATGCATCCTTAGTTCATAGTTTTAAATTATATTTTGTTAAATTTCATAAGGAACCTCTCCAACATAAGTTTTGATAACTTCAAACATGTTTAATTGTTCTTTTGTATCTTCTAACAGACCTTATTATAGTAGTTTATTAATAATAATTTTAAAATGGTTGATGATAGTATTGTATCATTGCATATAGCAGCCCCTCTTTTATGAAATCTCAGGTAAAAGTCAACTAGTGATCAATAATTACAGAATTCTAATAAGTATTTTAAAATAACCATCAAATTCATAGCCTCTAATTTATAGCCTGAGGATGATTTTGCTTTTATAAGATGTATTTGGATTCGATACTGCTATGTATTAGAATTTAGATTCCGAATTTAATGAAGAGCTCAGGATTTTACTGAGGACCAGCTAGGCTAAGATAATAATGGAATAACCATCAATGGAGAGAAACATTTATTATGTCTATCTGGGGCCTTTTTAAAGAGAAAATTTAATACTTGCTTAGGGAGAAGAAGACAACACATATGTTATTTTCATTTCCTGTAAATTAACTTTGCAAAGTAATTTCTTTTAAACACTACCAGACACATTTTTAGGTTGTAGACTGTAACTAGGCAAAAAGCTTCAAACTTTCTTTCTTCAAGAAAGCTTCAAGATCCCATTACCCTTTGGGATCTGATCATTGAGGCCTCTGGAAGGGCAAACACTGGGGTTTATCAATGGCCTCTCACTTGACATAGAAGAAGGAATGACTTTTGTTGTAGATAAGCCTCAGTGGGGGTTTGTGTAGTTAGATTTTTTAGAGTGGTGGAATCTGTACTTTAGCCTATCCAGCATCCTAGCATATTATTCTTCCTTTGATTTAAGAAATCAGTATTCTTCCTTTTCACCCTAGCTGATTAGGCTCAGTGGATAGAGTGTCCGCCCATGGAATGAAGGGTCCCCAGTTCAACTGAGGTCAAGGTTATGTACTTCAGTTGCAGGCTTGATCCCCTGCCCTGGTCAGGGTGTGTGCAGGAGGCAACCAATCAATGTGTCTCTTTCACATCCATGGATCTCTCTCTCTCTCTCTTTTCCTCCCACTCTCTCTAAAAAATCACTGGAAAACTATCCTCAGGTGAGGATTAACACAAAACAAACAAACAAACAAGCTTGCTTTTCTCGTGGGCACTGGCTCTTTCTCTCTTGTTCCACTCCTCTGTGGAGGCTTGCAGCAGGAGCAGCTCCAGAGGTCAAACCAATTTGGCCAATCAGTTGTAAGTTCAGGGATGGCACTCAGTTCAGGCCTAAGTGATCTGAGCCAACCAGGCCAGTTCTCAGGCGTATATTGGAATTGCCTTGTAGGAAAGGGACGTGTTCTTTCTCCTAAAGTGGCTGAGAGACAACATGTTAACCTGGAGCCGCTGGCAGGCCTGTTACTGTCTGAGAACTCAGGCACCACAGATGGAACCCGAGCCCCGAGGTGGAAAGCATGCGTCCAGATGACATCCGTGGAGCCTCTGGATCCGCTGTGCTTGAAGCCAGACCATTCTTGACTTTTAGGTTATGTGAATCAATAAAGACCACTTCCCCCTTAAGGCAGTTCGAGTTGATTTTCTATCACTTGTAGCCAGAAGAGTTCTGAATAATGCATCTAGGATGCTCGGCCTGCAAGTACATACACATTTTCCACATGGCAACTCATTTAGATAAGTGGTGGCCTGGGTGTTAAATGGGAAATGACTGCTAAGCATACTCCCATAGGAAGTAAATAGCAGAGAAGCTATTTTTCTAAACTCAAACAGTCTAGTTCTGTGTAAAATAACAGCTATTTTCTCTCTGTGACCAAAGACTTCCATTTGACCCCTATAACATTTGGAATTTCAACACCTCTTGAAATGGGTAGGCGAAACATAAAACTATTTAAGAAAAACGATTTCTAGGTTCCCGTCTATGATGATGTTATCACCAATGGGTGACAAAATGGGACAGCAACAGGAAAAAGCCATGCTTGTCCTCCCATAAGCTACATTGCCTTTTATCATGAGAATATATCTTAACCTTTTTTTTTTCCTTTTGGCTACAAAGGTCTCTAGGGAAATGAAACTGTAAGTTGTAGTAGAGTTTTGCAAAGTTTATTTTTCTTTTTTGACTGTCCTTTTTATGGTAAAATAAAACATGGGCAATCCTATCACTGACTCCAAGCTTTAATTAGCATTGTTGTTACTGTTGTTATGAAGACAATGAAAAGATACTGGTTTGAGAAATCTCAAATTATAGGAACCATTGTTTTATTGCAACTAAATATTACTTTCTTTTAAAAAATATAGTTTTATTCATTTCAGAGAGAGATGGTGAGGGAGCGAGAGATAGAAATATCAATGATCAGAGAGAATTATTGATCGGCTGCCTCCTACATACATCCTACTGGGGATCAAGCATGAAAACCAGGCATGTGCCTTGAGCAGGAACTGAACCATGACCTCCTGGTTCATAGGTGGATGCTCAACCACTGAGCCACACTGCCCAGGCTAAATATTTTCTTCTTGATATTAATTACAATGTGTGACAACTTATCTCTCACTACCAGACAGCGCAAAATTGCAAACCAAATATAAAGTTTACAAAATTGACTTTTCTGTCTGAGAAATAGATCAGATTTACCTGGATGCCCCTCAGCATTGCCTGGTGTGAAGAGTTTGGGGTAGCCCACAACCTGGTACATATCTAATGGGACATTAACTAAATAAGTGAAATACAAGCAAAAGTGTGATGCAATCATAGAGATATGGCTAAATGCTTTACCTTAGTGAATAATTATTGCTGGAGATACAACCCCTTCTGGATTCAAAAGACAGAAACAGGAAAGGTAGATACTGGGCTAATGGAATTATGGCTTCTTTAGACTCAGGTGGGTGATATTCAGACAGGTGAAATCTAAATGATTGAACAATAGAAGAGGGGTTTTCTTTATAGGTTTTATTTGGTCTGTTTGTTCTGAGAATAGAATACAAAAGAATAACAGTCACAAAGAAAGAAACATAATTTTCCAACACAGCTCCAGAAAACGATTAAATCAGAGAAATCCTGGTAAAACAAATGTGAGCCCTTTTTGGCCACTCTCTTTTTCCCCTGCTCCTACATTGGAGAAGATCTCACAGAGAGTTACATGAAGCAAACAACTAGGCTATACCCATAATCGAATTTCAGAAACATGAGATAACAATGCAGCTTTTTCTAGAAATTTATTGATGATAAAGAAAGAGGCCAGAATAACACTGTATGAAAGATAAGTACCCCTTCCCATACCCATGTCCTTCGTTAGGACTCTGTCCTACTACAGGCAGAAGAGACATCTCTGCTCCTTGATCTGGGGCTTGGTGAGGTGACTTGCTGAGGTCAATGGCATGTTAAGAGATGACAGAAGTCGAGAAGACATCTGAGTACACAGTTGAGTTTTTCTTTTCATGCTCTCTAAACACCACAAAGACAGATTCTGCCAGATACCTGTTAATATGCCAACGTGGGCCCCAGAATGGAGACACATGGATCAGCCCTTAGCCCATCCCATAGAGGTGGCCAAGTACAGCTGGACCCACAGTCTGGATGAACACTCTGAAACAGCCTATCAGAGCAGCCCAGCTTGAATCTGCAGAGCCATGAGCATGAGAATAGTCGCTTATTGAGTTGATAATGAATCGTGGGGTATTCGTTACAAAGCATTACTGTGATAAAAACTGTTACAATTATTGACATACTGGAGGCCTGGTGCATGAAAGTGTGCACTCGAGGGGGTCCCTCAGCCTAGCCTGTGCCCTCTTGGGCCTCAGCCGGCAGTCAGACATCCTTAGCACTGCCACGGAGATGGGAGAGGCTCCCGCCAATGTCGCTGTGCTTACCGGCCATGAGCCTGGCTTCTGGCTGAGCAGTGCTCCTCCTGTAGGAGTGCACTGACCACCAGAGGGCAGCTCCTACGTAGAGCGTCTGACCCCTGGTGGTCAGTGCACGCCATAGCAACCAGTTGTTCCACAGTTGGGTCTATTTGCACAGTAGCCTTTTATTATATAGGACAACTAACTTTGTAAGGATACCCTTTCAACTCTGTCTCTCCAAATTCCCAATTGCTGCACTAATCTGCCCCCTCTTTCCCTATTGCCCAGGGCTATGATGCTACTCTGCCAACCCACAACCTCTTAAGTAAAAGGAACCAAAAGCCCTTTCTGCTTTGCAGCATTATTTCACCATTTTCCATCAACACAAATGCCCCAAGCGCCATCCTTAGAGAAACACAAAGAAATCATCCATCTTTTCAACAAGTCAAGATAGGGGACACGTAAAACATTTTTCACTTAACGGGGGCAGTTAAAATGCACCAGTTACTCTTCTGAGCTTAAAACTCTTATCATCGTGTCCATTTTATAACACAGAAAACTGAGGCTTACTGAGGAAGTGGTAGTAGTCTGGGTACTCAAAGTACTTGGGCAGAATATGTCTGAGCAGATGTTTTTCCAGGCAGACACTAGAATCTACGACTGAAATGGGATGATTCTAAGCCAAGAAGAGCAGCCGGGATTTTCTTTTGAATCCCATTTCTACCAGTATCCTGACCTAAAGGCCATGGGTAGTCCTAAGGTTTGGGTAAGGAAGCAAGCCAGTGGATATTCTTTGATTCCCACCTGGGATAGGGCTGGGTAGGAACTCCCAGATACAGAGTAATCATATTTTACTTCCTGCATTAAATTGGTTGCAGTAATCACACGCTTCTCTGAAGCTATTTCCATCATGCTTACATGGCATGATACAGATTATCCCAGAGCCCACCTGCGGCCTGTCCCCTCCCTTTGCCAACGTGAGAGCAAATTATATTTCATGTGCTTGCATTGCAGTTTCACGTGGTCTCCACTTAAATCTCACCCAGTGCTCTCAAGATGAGGGAGAAAATCATGCCCGGTTCTCCTTTCCTTTTCTATCTAGGTCACTGGCTTTGAGCTGCCATATCTTTCTCCTCCCTCCAGCCCCCTTCACCCCCACCCCCCAATCTTCACACCACCACCCCAACCCAAGCCACACAAGAGGTTTTTGGCAGAAACATTTTCAGTTTAACACTTCCCTATTTGGGCCTTTTTACAAAATGCCTCATTCACATTGCCATCTTCTAACATAACTGCAACACTGCAGGTTTTGTAGGGCATGGTGAGACTCTGTTGGACTTCATAAAATCGGTCTCCAAATAAATAACAGTATAGATGTAGGTTATCCTCTATAATAAAGATGTAATATGCAAATGGCCGTTATGCCATGAAGCATAACGATGGACCACATAACGACCAGATCATGGATCAGCAGGAGGGTGGGGCAGTGAGCTACAAGCTGGCGGTGGAGAGCTACAGGAGGGAACAGGGCAGCAAGCTATGAGGGGGTGGCAGGGCGGGGGGGGGCGGAGGAAGCTTACAGGAGGGCGGCAGTGAGCTACTGGCTACAAGCAGGCAGCAGAGAGGCACAGGAGGGGGCAGGGGGAGCTACAGGAGGACATGGCAGTGGCTGGAGAGCTACTAGAGGGCGGAAGCGAGCTGCGGGTGAGCTACTGGTGCACTGATTCGTCCACAGGGCTACTATTATTTCTATAAAACTGAAGCTGTCTTTTGTAATAGCCCGTTGACCACATCCACTGCTGATTTTCACAGAGCTGGGCTCTATCTAGTCAAAGCCATCATTTCTTCCTATCTGTGAGTGATACAGAGCATCCTGAGAAAGGGGGGGTGGGGGGGCGCGGGTGATGGTAGCTGAGAAAGGGAAGGACACGCTGGGCACCACCTGTGGACTCACATAGTGTCAGGCCCAAATTCTTATCATTGCCTAAACTCTGTGATTTAATAAACACAGTAAAAATGAATACCTTCCTTTGGGAGCTGGGGGAAAAATGCAATCTGAAGGGTTACGTTCTATAAATCAAGCTAGACAACAGAGTGAGAAAATGACTCTTCTGTGATTATTTTTCAGCACCTCTTAACACCTTTCGCTTCCCTGGAGAGTAAGGCGACAAGAAGCACTTCAGAGTTGTCTGGTTCTCTCATTTGAGGATCTGTTTATTATTCTGGGCTAATAACGTGTTGCCATCTTATAAAGCACGTGTCAAACCTCATTAATTTGGACACAGAGCATTACAAACTTCAACTTTTGCTAAATGTGTAAAAACAAGAGTTTGCTCAATGAATAAATATGTCAAGAACATTAAAAGGCACAGCAGATCTTATGAAAAGACCTTGACCTGTCTGCTTCATTAATTATATACACATTGGAAAATATTCTACTCTAATAAATTAACTTAAACTTGTTTAGAACACTCATTTGTGTTCTAAAACTACCTAAAGTATTAGTCTTTTAAAAGGACGTAAGCATTATGTAAAGGTTAGTAGTTTAAATAATTTTATAAATATAAATGTTTGCATATAGTAACATATTATCGGATTTTAAAACTTTCATGTTTTTCGTTTTACTTTCTCCTTCAGAATCTTCTTTTCTTTCAAATTTTAATATCGAGAATCAAGTATTTGCAGGCCAGTGAATTTAGAAAGAAACAAACATTTAGACATCTCATATGTCTTACCTTATTTTTTAAAAAGCTTATTAAAAAAACTGACATAAAACAGATAGAAAATGCATTTTAAATCTTGTGGTTATAAGTGCTATGAAAATAAAGCAGGAGAAGGGAAGAGAAAAAAAGAGTGACTGGTAGGTATTTTGTTACTTAAATGTCCAGCTTTATTGATATATAATTGATACATAACATATAACACTATAAAATAAGGTATGCAATGTGATGATCTGATATATATGTTGATTATAGTCACCATACTACACATTAGAGCCCAGAATACCCTTTAACTAACATCTTATTTTTTCTTCCTTGTAACCCCTGGAAATCCACCACCATTGTAGTCTCTGTTTCTATGAGTTTGACTTACTTAGATTTCAGATATAAGTGAATTCATACAGTATTGGTTGTTCTGTAGCTGACTTATTTCACTTAACACAATGCCTATTAGGTTCATCCCCATTGTTGCAATGGCAGGATTTCCTTCTTTTTATAGCTGAATAATATTCTACTGTGTGTGTGTATTGCATTTTCTTTATCCTTCCATTTATAGACAGGCCCTTAGGTTGTTTCCCTGTCTTGGCTATTGTGAATAATGCTACCCATGAGAATACAGATATCTCTTTTGAGTCAGTGATTTTATTTAGTTTGCAGATATATGCAGAAATGGGATTGCTGAGTTCCATTCTGGTAGTTCTACAGTTAATTTGTTGAGCAACTGCCATGCTGTTTTCCATAGCGGTTACAACAGTTTACATTCCCACCAGCGGTAAACAGAGTTTGCTTTCCTCCACATCCTTGCCAACTCTTGCTATCTCTTATCATTTTTATTATGGCCATTCTAACAGGTATAAGGTGTTATCTCTTAGTGGTTTTGATTTGGATTTCCCTGATGATTAGTGATGTGTAACACCACTCATCTACCTGTTGGCTATTTGTATGTCCCCTTTGGAAAAATACCTATCAAGTCCTTTTGTCCATTTTAAAGTCAAATTATTTGTTTTTTTCACTATTGAGTTGTATGTGTTATATATATATATATATATATATTGTGCTGACAGTGCAAGTAATATGCAGATAGGGCAAAATTGTTAAGGGAATAATTAAACTTCATCATGAATATAAATGACTGAAGGACTGTGATATTATTTGCCAAGCCTGTAATAGGTGCAAGCAGATGGAGTTAAGGGTAAACATCTGGTTCCTTTGGAACTCAAATTTGTTGGAAAGTCACACCTATAGGTAGGATTTAAAGTGAGGTTGCAGACTTGATAAAAACAGCATCCTGCAGCCTGCAGCCTGCATCCTGCATCCTGCGCTCACCACCCAAAGTCTATTTTTGCCACCATTTATCCTCTCTTTGCACTCTTCCATCCCCAGCCCCCTTTTCCCTCTGGCAATCACCGTATTATTGTCTATGTCTGTTTTTTGTTTCTTTGCTTGTTTGTTTGTTTGTTTTGTTTTACTTAAACCCTTTACCTTTTGGCCCAGCCTCCCAATTAGGGTCTGGATTGACCACATTGAGGACCCTTTTAATGCATTGCACCAAGTATCTACTTTCAGGTGGCGCTAGGCCAGGTTCTCTGGTTATCATGGGAGATGCAAAATAAACTAGATTGCCCTTGCCTTCAAGCGGTGTACAAGCCAGGAGTGAAGCTAATCCATACATTAAGATCTGTAAAGCAAGGTAGCATGCAGTAAATAATTTAATGTAAGTAAAGACTGCTGTGAAAGAACAGGGGAGGAGAAAATTCACTCTAGCCAGAAAGGTCACAGATAAATCTACCGTGGTTATTGAGAGGCATACAGGGCAGGGGTCCAGCGAGAAAAAGGCAGGTGGAACATAGCAGACAAGGCAGTTTGAGCCAGCCTAACCACAGAAACCAAGCATGCTGAAATTATAGAATGCTTTGGAACACAAAGTGGGAGGCATGGGGAACTGAGGGAAGGCCTGCAGCAACAAGGTGAACTGAGGCATAGGAACAGAGAAAGTTCAGGTCCCTTGCTAGGCAAGAACAATGAGGGACTCAATCAGGTGGCCACACAGGTAGCTCTAGAGCAGGCTTGTAGCCAATACATACCCCTATAGTATAAGGCTTCCTGGGCGTCCCATTATTGTCCCCCTCCCTGTGTGGGGAGTCTGAATCTGTTTGTAATAAATTGTCCACACTTTGCTTAAATCTTCTGGTCCGCCGAGCTCATTCTTCAGCATCACCAGACACAACCCTGGGAAAAACCTTCGGCTCACTGTTCCAGTTATCAGTTATAATACTTAAATTTACATTGCAAGGATAAATTTACAGCAAATATAGAAAGAGTAGGAGAGAGGAACCCCCCGGTGAAGAGTATGAATTAAATCATAGAGGTAGAAAGGGAAGCGGAACTGAGAAGTAAAGTTTTCCTGCAAAATGGGGCAAATAGTGGGAGAAAGGCTGGCGAGGTTAAGCCACAGAAATGCCTTTTCCTTTTCTCATCTCTTAGGTCCAATATTTTTTGTTTGCATTCCCAGGAGAAAGTCAAGTTGTATGGTAGCCTTTTCACTTATCAAATTTATTTTTTCCTTCTTCAAATTGTTTATTCAAATATTAATCTATATTTCATAATCACAAGTATGGATTACTTCTATAATTTCTTCTCACAATAAGCCAACCTTTTGATTAATTTTGATGATTTAAGCAGTTGTTGAATATTTAAACCAGTACTTTTAATACATTAGGTCACACTCGTCATTAAGAAAGAACATGTCAATTTTCTGATGACTTCAATAAAAATATCAAAGCTATTATAAACATTAAGTAGCATATAACCTATCCAGTTTTCTTTACCATTTTAATGATGTTGTGTTCTCTAATTTAATAATGGTATCTAAGTACTTAAAAAGTCAATCTTTTGGAATTATTTGATTAGGTCAGAGTAATGGGATATATAGTCTAATGCATTGCAAATGATGAAATCTAGATAAGCCATATTTACACTTATTTTTTAAATGTTCTGATAAGTATTTTGTAATGCTGAGTTTTTACCTTATAAATTATGCCAGAAATATGTGTGACATTTTATAAACAACCTTTTTATTGTAGAATATGTATACATAACTAACATAATATGTTTGTGTTTCAATGATTGTTTCAGACTTGTCTTAAAGACAATGAGAAAAAAACACCTGACAATTCTCTCTGTCAGCTGTGGTTTTGGGTAACTCAGAAACTTTGAAGCATATAGGATAGGCTAATGATTCTGTCCCTAGGAACCTCAGATTGGCTTTGTCAGTAAATTTTCATTCAACATAATGACATTCTGTGCTTCATTTCTCTTCAGTAACATAAGGCATCACTTGGGAGATTTTTTTTGTTAGCAAAATATAAAAGAGATTGATAACATAAGCTGTGAGAATGCCAGAAGCTTTCTAGATGTCCAAAGTCATACTAGTATGCAGCCAATATTTCTGACCAATGAATGTCAACTCCTGGATTGATAGTGAAAATGTCTCTCCATCAGATTTACAGAGAAAATATGTGACCATCAGTTGAGGGGTCATTGAAAATGACAATGCCTTCCAATGGGGCTTATTTACAGGTGTGTGTGTGTGTGTGTGTGTGTGTGTGTGTGTGTGTGTGTGTCTTAGGGTATTTTTTTCTCCTCATTAAGGAGCATTTCAGTTGTTCATATTTTCTGAAAATTTCTTTTGAAAGATCATAAATTTTATGTTGATTTTTTAAATAAATATATTTCTTTATTTCAGAGAGGAAAGGACAGGGAGAGAGAGAGAGAGAGAGAGATGTCAATGATGAGAAAGAACCATGATTGGCTGCCTCCTGCACACCCCCCATTGGGGACCCAGCCTGCAACCTGGGCATGTGCCCCTGGCTGGAATCGAACTCAGGACCCTTCAGTCCGCAGGCTGGCCCTCTATCCACTGAGCCTAACCAGCTAGGGCTGATTTGTTTTTGTCAAGATGTTTTCAGGTTTACTCAAAGAGTTATTTAATATTTTGGTAGTTTTGTCTTTTTCAGTTATTCTATAAGTAGGGATAGGAAACTAAACGATCAGCTTATTTGCTTTTGACTTTTTCTCCTGTCTTCCTTTGAAGTTTTGATTCAATCCAGCCACAGACTCTTTCCTCATTTCCAAATAGGAAATGGAATATTGATTGGTTTGAATAAAACTTTTACTGTCTTACATAAGATAAATTTAGCTACTTTGGCCGCATCCAAATATAGATGACTTAATCCAACAATTGACCACTAATTATTGTGTAGTCCATGGAGAGGCTTGCCGAGTTTTATTTTATAAAAAGGACCAACAGGAAATAAGGCAAACATCACTAATTGCAATTGTGTTTGCCTCACCGGCCACATTATTCACCTGCCTGCATAATTTGCCTCTTTAAGAAATGTTGACGGAGCCCTGGCCGAGTAGCTCAGTTGATGACAGTGTCATCCCATTATGCCAGTGTTGCAGATTCAATACTGGGCAGAGCGCACACAAGAATAAGCCAATGAATATATAAATAAGTGGAACAGCATATCAATCTCTCTCTCTCTCCTTTCCTCCCTCTAAAAAAATAATAAATTAAATTTTTTAAAATGTTGATGCGATAAAGATATTAGAGAAAAGAACATTGGGTTGAGCATAAAGAGATTTAGTTTCTTCTCCCAACACTCATAGTAATAGGGGGCATATGGGGTGTAATCAATGAAGATTCTTTGGCTGTTTTCCTCATTTCAAAAAGTAAAAGTGCTAAAAAGGGATTTTATCTTAAGTAACTTCTAGCTCAAAGGGTCTGAGTCTATACAGGGTCCAATGTCAATATTTTTGTTGAATTTCCAAAAAATAGGCCTGGAACTTAAAAGTCCACATTTGTAAATTAACTTTGTTTTCAATGTACTAAGGGAACTGGAATCTAGTATCAAATACCTAAGGGTACATTTCCAGAGCTCTTAGTCTTCTCCTGATTCTACTTTATCTTACGTTATCTGCCCTAAAGTAAATGGATATAAATATGTTTGATGTAAAGCTATGAATTGCCATTATGATATATGAAAGATATAGCTATGAGTCATTTTGGAGGGAAAGTAGTTTAGATATAGACACATATCATAGCTTTTGAACTTAATGGAATTCTAGTCTACATTCTATGAAGATGGATCAAAAGTCAGATTTTTGTTTTCATTTTTAAGTTGCTTCCTCATTTTGTTCTATTTCTTTAATATGAAACTATATTATTTTTAAATGACTTTACGTTTTTATTTATTTTTTTTTTTTTACTTTTCCCCCTAAATAACACTACTTAACTAGGACATTTACTTTATAAGCTAAACTTGAAAACGGCCTTCTATATTTGGTGCTGTTTTTTTTTTTTTTAAATGAGCTTTACTGAGCTATCCGACTTTTCAACTATATAATCACCAGCATTCTCTTACTTTGTGTATGCCTTTTCTATAACACCTACGTATGTAGAGTCACTCTATCTCTAAAACTGTGCTTTAATGGGTGTGGAACAGGTCTATATTTCATAACATGCTAATGCAAATGAACAAATGTAAAACACACAACTATTTTCATCCCTCCACACTGAGTGTGAATCTCAATGTAAGTTAGTATAGTAAAAACACATGAGAAGCATACCAATTGAAATTATTTCTTAAATAATTATATGGAAGACTGTGGTTTTCTTTACTCTTCTTATTTCCATTAACTATTACACCAAATAATTGACTTTATACATCTATTCAGGACTTCCAGTCATAAAAAAGAAACACAGCATTCAGTTATTTTAAGCAACCATTCATTAAATATTTGTGGTGGTTGCAGTTCTAGATGATTTACCTGGGGTGGGGAGGTGAGTGAGGAAAATAAATATTAACAAGTAAAATAAACTAGTTGTTTAGCTCTTGAAATATAAAGAAATACACATAACACACACACACACACACACACACACACAAGCACATACACAAATGTGAGAGTTTAATTTGGCAAAGGGAAAAAATGCAAGATTATTACTGGAATTAATTCATTTAAGTGTCAGTTACTTAAATTTTCCTTCTATTTCCTGAAACATTGAATGAAGCTTTGAGATTTATATTTTGTTGGTCAAATGTAGCTTATATTATAATGGTTCATATCTTAGACTGCCTCTGATAATTCACCTCATTCCATAGCCAGTAAAAGTCAAACCTGGCCAGTGCGGGGTAGCTGATATGCTAAGAGAGGCAGCTTTGGCCTCTGATATTAGCACAAAAAGGCGTTTAGGCAAAGGGATAAACAGTGGTATTGCTTTAATGGATGTGGTTATTTCCTATAGCAGAGAGTATGAGAAGATAGAAAAAAAAAACATATTTTTGATGTCTAGAATGCAAAAAACAGGAGAATATGCCTTCGTGATTGTGTGATGACATGTGTTATCAAGTCTGCACACATGTGAAAGCGTAGACTGAGCAGAAGCTTTTTTAGGTAAAATATTTTGTTCACATTACCTCTGTAAAAGCAGCTTCAGAAGTCTAGCTTCAGAGCATATTACTGGTAATATTTTTCTTCCAAAAGATAAGCCCCACAAAGGCGGTGTCTCTTCCAGGAGCAGGGAGCCAGAGCCTTTCTAAAACCAGTGGTGACAGGGCAGCAGTGTGTTCTGAGAGCAGTGGGGCTCCCGATCAGAACTGCAGTATTCCTCTGCAGTGAGCCAGGGACCAAATCTCCTTCTCCCCACTATTTTTTTGGGGGAAATTATAATAATTTTTAAAAGGAAAATATTCCTTATACATTATTTTTTTTGGTTCAGAAATTAATACCGCAGGTACTTTTAATGATCTAATTCCACTTTTTAAAAAATTCTGGTATCATTTTTCTCTTTCATTTATTAAACTATTTTAATCAATAAAATATAAAATCTTTATGTACGATGGAGTGTGCTTATATTTGTTTCCTAATTAAAAATATGAGAGTAGTATCTTAAATATATTTATTTCCTATCATATTTTAATCAAATATGTTTTTTTATTTTAAATATGTAATGCTTATTTAGAAATAAATCAATTATATAATATCAATTTATTTGTATATGCAAGGATATACATTATCTTCTTGTTTGTAATAGTAATGAATAACATAAATTAGATGACCATTAATAATGGATTGGCTTTAAAAATAGTATGATTATTTATTTGGGAAAATATTGTATATTTATTAAAAGTATGTCACCCAATATTATTTAAAAACTAAATGCTTATCACTCCATATTGTTAAATTTTCAAAAAACAGTTTACAATTTTTATGAATAGAATGATTTCAGTTTAGTTAAACTTATTATTAATAGGATTGCTGCCCTAGCCAGTTTGGCTCAGTGGATAGAGCATTGGCCTGGGGACCAAAGGGTTCCAGGTTCAATTCTGATCAAGGGCAGGTACCTAGGTTTCAGACTCCTCCCCGGCCTGGGCCCTGGTCAGGGCACATGCAGGAGGCAACCACTTGATGTGTTTCTCTCACATCAATATTTCTCTCTCTTTCCCTCTCTCTTCTAATCTCTCTGAAAATCAATGGAAAAATGTCCTCAGGTGAGAATTTGAAAAAAGAGCATTGTTTATATTCTAAATAAGATACGCATTTACTCGTAGTGAAATATTAACTGGTTTATCACAATGGAATGAATTTTTCCTTCAGCTACTTATTCATAATAGTAAATTTATTTTATTTTTTTATTTTGGTGATGCATTTATTTTTCCATTTATATTAAATAATTATAATTGTCATGTTGAAATATTGTATTAATCATACCAAATAGTCTCTAAAATTTGCACTCAGTAAGGGCTAAAATAGTGGGGAAATGAGAGAGATTCAAAGCATTATTATCAGGAAGAAATTCTAAGTGGGAAGATAGAGTACAATAGTAACATAAATGGAAAGTTGCATATATTATCAAGTTTAAAAAAATAAAAAATAAAATTATTCAATTAGATCAGTGCACATGTATGAAAATCCTACCCAAGAACTTTCTATTCCTTTCTTATCACATTTGGTCACATAAATATTGATATTAATAAAATACTGATGCTATCATATCACAATATAGGACCAGAGGTAGTTGAGTCATGGATCTGATAGCCACAATTCTGGCTCCTTGCTTCATGGGCAAAGACAATTAAACTCTTGCCAAACTTGTAACATGTTCACAGCCCATGATACAATGATTAGAAGGCTCCCCAAGCAAATAACTTCTGACCACATACCTAGAGGATAACTTTTAAAGTTTTTTAATAAGTGAAAATGTACCTTACCATAAGAATGATCATTTTTTAAATTAAAATCAAGATAGAAACATATAAAGTAAACATTTTATAGAAACTTATGTAAAGTTGATTATTGCATCAATGTTTAATTTCATTGATTATCACACTAATCAGGGTCTTTTGTCTAGAATGAAAACATTTTCATACAGTGGGATCTAAAGTTTTTATTCAAAGATGCCCATTTTAGAGATGAAAAAATAAGATCAGATTATGTTGCTTAACTATTACCATTAGTTAATCAATTGGGAGAATTTGGGTTAGAAAGCATATGAAATCTGGTAATTGAATTTTGTTAGCTATGACACAGTTCTGCCCTGATAAATTGGATTACAATGAATCTAGCAAAATCAGTGGACTTTCAAATCCTTTTTTTGTGTGGGTGTTAACAACTACTAAAATCAAGCCTCAGCCTACATCACTACAGCATTTAACTACAGCAACATAAAAGGAACAAAATTTTAATATTAAATCACAGTCCTGAAACACAAATAATACACATTTCTCTATTGGCTAAGATTATTTCAACAATAATGGCTACAGTCACTGTCAAATCTTAGTTGTAGGTGCTTTCTATCATTATACATGTGGATTTGTGGGCACTTTTGCAAATATTGCAGCATCAAGTGGCATCATAATGTCTCTGAATTTATGAATTAATCAATAATCAATGCCACTTCATTCCAGTGAACTGCTATAAAAAAGTTCTAGGCTGTATTATAATAAATTTTCCAGAGATATGACCTCAAGATAGCCCTGGATGTTACAAAAGTTTGTCTCCTTCCTTGGAACTGAGAGTAGAAATACACACTCTCCTGTAGACTTCACAGGGCTTGATACGCCAGGGGTGCCAACATGCTAGTAATTGATTTATTGTACTCTTTTGCCACTGGCACTAAGAGTTCTCAAGGATTTTAAGCTGCTCCTTTGATTTCTGTAGCAGACAGCAAAGCCGCATCACTGTCATGCTGTTGACAGGATGGGATGTTGAGCTTTTTTCCTGAGCCAAAATATATCATAAAGCTTCATTATAAACTTTTAACATTAGTTAACCAAAAATATGTTAAGCTAAACCCGTTCTTTTTTATAAATTTACTTATTCAAGAGACATGTATTAAGTACTTTTATATACCAAGCTCCATAGTAAGTACAGGGATTCCAAAAAGAACTGTAAGCAGTCTTTTTTCTGTATGCTGTGCTTGCTGCCCAGTGGAAACACAAGAGCTGTGAAACAAGATGCTCTTTGAACATATGGAAATAACTTCCTGGAAAAGAACCTACTGAGGCCAGTCTTTAACTTGGGCTGCAGTTCACTTTGGTGAAGGAGGGCATTTTTGATATCCATAACAGAATATACAAAGAGCAGGGTATGAATGAACATCGTGTCTTAGGGAAGTAATACTCTATTGAGGCAGAATAAAGTAGTAGACAAAAAGTGTGGCAATAGGTGAACCTGGAAATGTAGGTAGGGAGATTCATAAAGGAAGCATTAAAAAGAGAGTGCTTGCATTTTTGAAAGACAAATGTGGCTGAAAGTATACAGGGTGGATGGTAGTTGATTAAGACAGGCAACCAGGGGATTATTAAATGTTATAACTCTAAAATCCAGGTGGAATTAGTAAAATTTTAAAGGAAAATAGTGAAAGGATGAAGAGGACAAACATAATTTATCAATGTATATGCAATAGAGATGGGACTAGGTGTAAACACTAAGTGATTTAAAAAAAGTTTAGAATGTAACTAAGAAATTGAGTGTACCTTGTTCTAGTTAACTAGTCGTTGAGTGATTTAAACTATTGGGAAATATAGCTGATGATCCAGTTCCTAGCACCTAAGGGAGCATATGAGTGAGGTGGTAGAGTCAGGCATATATAGAGACAAAAGTTGACGTGTGTGAAAAGGGGTCTGTAAAGACCACTAAGAAATGGAGATCACTGAAAAGAGGGGAGAAGTGTGAATATGCTACAGTTGGAGGCAACTTGAAGCAGAAACTTTATTTCAACCCATTAAATACCCTCAGAGAAGACAAACAGGAAAGATCAGAGAAACAGAACCAGGAATGGGAAGTTGAAGGAATACAGTTGTGGGCCTATACTGTGCTAACAGGAAGTACTATGATGGGGAAAAGCAATATTTCAACAAAAGGAAAAGGCTGACGGGAATATTCTGTGAAAGTGTAACAGTGAATGGGTTTGTCTGTAGTACTCCCAAGGGTAGACTGGATTATGGGAAGAGGCTGAGATGCAGAAACCAGAAGCAGGCGATTTATGTACTTAGTTTATACTTTGAAAACCTTTTGTGGAATTTAGATATATGTTTCCAATTCTTAGATGAGATGCTCAGAGTTCACCAAAAATTCATTGTCCAAGTTCTCATTTTTGTTGGACAGTGGATACAACAAATTTCCCTGAAGAGGAGGTCTGAAGAAGCTGAAGACTTAAATTTATAATGAAAAAATGTGGATGGATATCAATCAGACTGTGATCAGTCTTGAAAGAGTTCAGACTGAATGCAGTGATTCATGGCATAGCACTGAAGAATTTGGACAGAGCAGTGATAATGTTCAAAATCCTGTAACCAAATGATTAATCTGCAATAAGAACTAAGTTATTTTGAAAATAGGATTGGGTATTGTTTCAATTTGTACAACATATTTACTGCAATTAGAAGGAAACCAATGAAATCTTACCCCTTGTTGTAAAGAGAAATAATTCTAACAACCATTTCACATGGACTCCCTATGTGCCAGCTATTATACTAAGCAATTTATGTGCATTAACTCACAAATGGGTTTCATGAAATCCTGGCTATTTATACTCTCATTTTGGATTAGAGATAACAGAAGGTTAGAGGTTCTAAGTGAATTGCCAACATGTTGTTAATTTATAAGTTATAGAAATGCCAATTTAAATCAAAGTATAAAATTCACACAAAAAGGAATTTATGGTCTCCTATCATCAAAACGCTTGGAGGTTTAGCCTCATCAGGGTTTGATCAAGAGTCCCCATTTATTTTTGCTGGGATTCCCAAGCTTGTGCCTTTTGTGTGTGACTATCTGGAGCCACTTTCCCCCATGGTGTTGCAGTAGGTAATGAAGTTCCACTCATTTGCACACCTGTGTCCAAAGAAAAAGGGCATTTCTTAGAAGGTCTCAGCAAACATATCTGGTTTTGTTAACTTGGAATGGGTTATATTTACACTTCCTAATCAACCATTATTAATCAGAAAGAAAGTCTGTGTTAGTTAGTTTAGAATTGAGCCAAACACCTTCAAAACAGTTAAGCTTCATCTAACATGTAAGGAAGTATGAGGGACATAGTGATATATGAATAGGTATATAAACACTTTTTAACCTTAAGTGGGATTAATGTGGGGCAATCACTACACCATCACTAAAATCACATTATCTTTACAGAATTAAAATAACTTGCAAAAGATCATATATTTCATTACAGAGCTGGTTCTACAATTCAGTAATTCTGACTTACGGTTTTCACACACACACACACACACTTTGTATTTTTCCCTCCATTAAAACTAGAAAGACAGGAAATAGAGTGAGAGAGAGAGATGGTGGATACATGGGATAGATGAATGAATGAATAGGTGCATGGATTCATGGCTTGATTAATAGGTAGAAAGATCTTTCTTACCCTTAACGTGGCAGAATCATCCAGTCAAATAAAAACAATTAAGTTTAGGCGTGTATGGTGTGTATTAGATAAGCTAATTAATCACATTAACCATCCTTAACACCTTGCTTAAAGGCATTTGAATCAGATGGGCTTTATTCTTCAAGAATACAACACTGCACAGAAAAAAAAGCGCAAAGTTTACTGAGTTATAGCTTAGAGCCACTGAGTGAATGAATTCCTAACCAGTATCTTTCATCATGAATTTTATGGAATTTCCTGTGAAAATAATTTTCAAATGACACTAGGCACGAAGGAGGCAACTTGTACCATCACTGGAAATCGGAATTCAGTAGGTGTCACTGAGAGCAGGCATTAGCATTTGTACTGATGTTCCTGGTATAGAATTCTTGGCACACAAAGGAGAGATAAAAGGCTCATAAAAATGGATTCACTTATCCATCAAAGTACAGTTGACTCACAAGGTATAAATATGTATAGTTTAAAATTTTTAGGACACAGCTAGGATGGGATTTTATAACCTTAGAGTGCTTTTGGGTTCTTGGGCTGAATAACAAATCATAAGTTGTTGTCACAGCATTAGGGTTGCTGGGGGACACTGTGAGGCCAGGCTGAGCAGGATCGGAATTGGGTTCAGAGAGAAACCAAATTTCCTGCTCTGATCCTGGAAGTACATTTGAAGGGGGCATTACTTCTACTCTGGGAGATTGTTATGACATAAGTCCTTTCTCATCATTAAAAGTTCTGGTTATTTCAGACAGATTTAACAAGTATACAGACTCCTCTTTCTTGAGTCGCTAACGAAGTGATCCAACCATCCTAGTCTCGTTTGCATTTTGATACATTTTAAATAAGCATTCTCAAAATTGCATTTTCTAACATATGGATGACAAAGTCTAGATCAGTATAAGAACATCGAGGGGTGGGACTTGAGGATAGGAATCATGCTAGTGTTACACATTTGGGAGTTGTCACCCTGTGTGTGGTGCAGGAGAAGAGAAAGTGAGTTCGTATGTATTTATTTTATTTACATACACTTTAATAGCACATACTATGTGGAAAACGCATACTTTCCTTAAAAATATTAACTCAATACTGCTGAAAATGGATACTATTTTTTTCCACTTTTTTGGGGTGTGTGGAATCTAATACAGAAAGGTTAGCTAATTAGCTTGAGGTCACATAGTTGGCTAATGGTCAATGCAGGATTCAAACCTAGGCACCAGGGCTCCAGAAACAAAGACGGCTTTCACAATGGCAAGCAGTGCAACCTCTTCCATTGAGGAAAGTTTCTAGAGAAATTGTATGGGGCTGAGCTTCTCAGCCCTGAGTACTCATTAGATTTACCTGCCAAGAGTGTAAAAAGTTCTGGTACTTGGCACACCCAGAACAATTAAATTAGACTTTCTGATGGTGGCTCGGGAATTGGTATTCTTCGTCCTTGTAGATGCCTTGTATGCAGCCCTTGTGGGAGATAAAGACGTCAGAGGCATCATTTACAAGTTTCAGGGGCAAACACAGTAAGAGAATCCTCAGAAGGAAGAGCCAAGTGGGCAATGCTGTGAAATCTAATGTGAAGTGGATTAAAGGACCCAGTTGCTTTAAATGCTAAACTCACCTGCTGTGCATCTATGCTTAGTTTTACTTTATAATTAAATTTTGCTTTAGCAGACCTCCAATATCTTTGTGGAATCTCAAACATGTACACACACACACACACACACACACACACACACTCTATCTGGCTTGGCTCTAAAAACCCTTCTGCTTTACATTTCTCTGCCGTTGATGCCTTTTTTATGTAATAATATGTACATATATTTTCAAATTCTGTTTGAGAAGCAATTTCTATGTATTTATGATTCTCTACCTAACTCTATTATTTCTTGTTTATAATGCAATGTATACATAAAGTAAAAGCAAATAGGAAATGATATGCGATGTGAAATTCCTCTTTCTTTTCCTGTTTATGCATCAGTGTGAAGGGTTAATGTTATTCACAAAGGTATTTATATTAATTCCCCCTGGGTTTACATTGTATATTGTGGCTATGTCTTACTTACGGGTTTTTTTAAATGCAGTATCACTCATTTTTGGTTCTGCTTTCTGAAGTGAGAACTTCGATGCATTTGAAATTCAAGACAAGTTAAACTCCCAATTTAGTGTTTTAAAATCCTGTAAAGGCCATAACTAACTGCTAGATCACCTGTTTAGAGTACTGTATATACAGTACTTGTGTCCGTTGTGTGTATATATGAGTACTATAAGAATCAAACCAATAAACATTTGTTTGGGGCTTACTGCATGACAGACACCACATGTACAAAGAGTGAATGTGGAAGGACTATTGAGGTAATGGTTTTGTCATTCACAAGAGTACAGAAGGGTGGAAAAAATATCTCTACTTCTCGCAGGAAAAAACTGGGATTCCTAGAAAAGACAGTGCACCTGGGACATCAAGGGAGAGTAGAGTTTTTCCAGCTGGTGGAGGTGAATGTCCTCCAGGTAACAGGGTCACTTGGGCAAAAGCACAGAAGAATGAAAGATCCTCGAATAAACAGTCAATAAGTCTGTGTGGTCCCTGCACGAGGTCCCTGGCAGCACAGTTGGAAACTACTCTGGGAGGGATGTTTAAACCCATTCATACCATGCTATCCATAGCATGTCAGTGGGTTTAGATTATTTTTCTTTTAATAGGAATAGAAACCCATTAGATGTTTATTTACTTATTTTTTAATGAAGGAGAGTACCGTGATTGATTTTGTGCTATGGGACAATGACTCTGATGCCCCTATGTAAAAAGAGGTGGAGGGAAAAGCAAGTTAGGTTGCTTTTCAGCCTAGCAGTTGTTAAGTGGGGATGCAAGCCAGTTGAGATAGTGGCGGGGATGAGAAAAGGCAAATAATATATTCAACTAATAGAATATCAAAATAGGTCGAGAGACATTTAAGCATGGAACACACTGTTGAATCTCAGAGGAAAGGCGTGGGTGGGTGGGTTGGAATAGATTAAACAAAGAACTTGTGTGCTTGTATGTGTAAGCCTGAGGGGGGGCGATGCGGGCTAGAAGGGATCAAAGGGGGGGAAAGGAGGACATATGTAATACTTTCAACAATAATGATAATTTTTTTAAAGAAAAGCAAAAAAATAGAATATCTATATACATTTGGGAAATTAAAAAAAGATTTTACACAGACCATCAATGCACTTTAATCCACTTATATTTTCCATGTATTTCTAGTAAGTTTGTTGATTTACTACTCAAGATGCCCCTCCCCCCCAAAAAAAAATAAAAGAGTAGAAGCTAAACTGTCATGCTGGACATGACATTTGACAGAGTAAGTAATTGTGTAACACATATTTTATTTTATGTTCGGAGTAGTACCATGGTGTGTACCACTGAACACTTGTTTATTGAAAGAAGAAATGAATGAATCAACAACTTAATGCATACTTTAACGTCATTGCACGTCAATACTTTGATTGTAAAATTTGGACATTGTTTCAAAACATTTCTTTAAAAAAGCCCAAGTGAGTAACTGAAAGGAACATAGCAACTTTATATTCCCCAAACGGAGCAGTTACTTTTGACTCCTCCAAGAGGTGAAAGGGGTGCTGCCGGGTGTATAACTTTGGGTGTACATATTACTCCTTTATGCTCAGTAGAGATTTCCTTCCTTAGCAACATATTAGCAACATATTAATTAATTGATTTCTAGTTTGATAATTTTGTTTTTACTTCATTCTCAAGTCAGAATGGTGTCATTGAACAGGACATTAAGAAGAGGTACTCACTTTAAAAACTGTAGGAGGCAGAGACCAAAGGAATGGTTACCAGAAGGGAAGGATGGATAATATTATAAGTTTACAAGGTGACACATGATTACTAGATTCAGTGGAGTGATCACATTGTAAGGTATAAAAATGCCAAACAACTATTTTGTGCACTTGAAACTGAAATAACCCATACAACTATATTTAATAAAAAGTCAAAAAAACGTTTTTAAAGACTCAACTATGACTCTCCTATATAATAAAAGCCCAGCGACCGAATGGAAGAACGACTGGAACTACAGGAACAACCATGGTCCCTCACCCCGGCCGGCCTGGCCCCTGTTCAGCCCCCATCGTGGCGGGCTGACTGGACCTCACCAGTGCATGAATCCATGCACCGGACCTCTAGTGAATATATATATATATATATATATATATATATATATATATATATATATAAAGTCCTTCAATTTATCTTAGTTCATAAATAATATGACCAAGTGTCAAAAAAAAATGAGAATTGCTACAGATAATTAGGATTGTCTTGAATGTTCTATGTCAATGAGTCTTTGGGTTAATGCGGTCTAGAGACATAGAGGTGGTCTCACAGTTATATTTGCAATTATTTTGGGTTCCTCAATTTCTTAAATATTATCCTAATTAAAGGTTTCCTAATGCTGGTATATAATTGTTGATTTTTAAATTGCAATAGCAAATTATTTACACCCTTGAAAGTTGAATAAGCCTTTAAACCTTTTAGCTTTTCTATTGATATCCTATCATGAAATTAAAGCATCCATAATAAGCAGAGAGCTAATGTAAGCAGTGGCATGTTCTCTATGGTGTACAAATCAATAAAATTATTGTGATGGCATTTAGTTCAATGATCTAGCTACTGGAAATGGACACAGCTTTTAAAATTGATATTTAAAGCATGTATCATTGGTACAAGCTATATTGTTGCCTAACATTTTGGTTATAATGGTTAAATTATTCTCAGTGACATCATATGCTCACAGAGTAATGCCAAATTCCCCCAAAAATGTAGTCCAGTAGATAACTTACATGGCCTTGATATCAGTGAAATAAAGATGCTAGAGTCATATCTTATTATTTTCCAGGTGCATATGTGCTCCAGGTCAAGGCGACGGATGCAGATGACCCAACCTATGGAAACAGTGCTAGAGTCGTTTACAGCATTCTTCAGGGACAACCTTATTTCTCTATTGATCCCAAGACAGGTAATTTTTTTTATTAAAAATAACATTACCACCATGCCTTCAAATATTTAAACTTTCATTAAATCTTGGCATGGGAAGTTGCCTATTCTAATACTACAATCAAGTTTGCATGCACTGCAATTAAGCAAAGGAAGATAGGATCTTACCTCACTGCTGCAGAACTATTTCCTTTGGATTGACCTGTGTGTAAATATAAATCTTTTTACATATGTGTGTCAACTCCACATTTGCTAGTTAAAATTCTCTGTATGATATTTTTCAAAAGTCCTTGCTTTCTTCTTCTTCTTCTTCTTCTTCTTCTTCTTCTTCTTCTTCTTCTTCTTCTTCTTCTTCTTCTTCTTCTTCTTCTTTAATTCTCCTGGCTAACACAGGCCCTTATTTCAGGTTTTCTTGGTTGGGTTCAATCATGTTCAGTTTGGGCCTTGTTTGACATATGGTAAGATCATGGAGCTTCTATTGCTATTTTCATCAAAGGTTATGGATGATGGACTTGGATTAATAAAGTTTTATGCTTTTCATAGGGAAAAGATAGGGTTGGAAAACTAGAAACACCAAACTAGTCTGTGTTTTTAAAACCAGTCTCATTTTTAAGTCAAGCTGTTTAAACTGTTTTCAAAAACAAATATATAAGAATCTATAGGAAGTCTAGAAATGGAAGAAGGGTAGACATAAATATTTTGTATTCATTTTTAAATAAAATGAGGTCCCCATGCTTCAGAGAATCTGTTTTACATGCTGGATAGGAGAAATATATCAACAAGTATTAAAGGGAAGTTATCTAAAATATTATACATCCTTTTATCAGGCAGAAGCATGGCGGGTTATTTTTTCTTGTATTATTACCTATCTTTTCCAAATGTACCATAATGGGTAATCTAATAAGAATAGAAGTATGGATAATACATGTGTCTTATATCTTTCCAAGCTCTAAGAAGCACTTCTTAGAGACAGAGGGAATGGAGGAAAGAGGAAAGAGGTGAGAGATCGGCGAGGTATTGGAGCACAGTCATTGGCTTGCAGTGACTATAGGCTAGGTGAGTTTATGTGCTCAGACTAAATGTGGGAGCAGAAAGATGAAGTACTTGACATTGTTGACATAACTTTTAATGGAACCAATATCTATCTTTAAGAAAACACAAGATAAAATCATACAAAGATGAACTTAAGCAGAAAGCATGGGTAAAAATATAATTATTAAAGTGAAATTAATATTAGACAGATAAAATTATATGAGTCAAAACACTTACACTCCCCTTGACTTTACTTGTTAATTACCAACCTCAGATAAATTGCAATGTCTTTAGAAAATATTATATTATAGAAAAGTAGTATATTCATAATATGGCTTATAATTGTGTGTTTGTATTTTTTACATAATGATTATTATTTAGAACTGAAGATGAAACAATTCTGGCATAAACTATGGAATAGATTTTTTCAAGCATTGATTTTCACTGGAGACAGAAGTCTTGATACTAACAATACCTCAGACCACTAGACAGGAAAAGAGTGGATGATGAAACACTTCATTAATAAAATGATAACTAGTTTTTCATGCACAGAAACCATTAAGAAGAGGTCTTGTCAAATTTATCACCTTGTGGTTAATAAGAGTAAATAAAAAATCAAGCATAATTGCAATTTCTCAGAAATAGTCTCCATTTGTTCCAGCCATATAGCTTTCTTTTATGATTCCTTTTGCTGTTATTAAATAAAATGCATGAGAAACTATCATCTTAAAAGTTTCCACATATGAGTGTAGAATGCAGTTAAAAACAATTTTTAAAGAGTCTAATCTAAACTTCTAGTGCCTAAGGTTTATGAAGAGATAAATATAACCACTTATTTTTAATTTAAAATAAGAAAAAAATTAAAGACTTCTTTATTGACACTATTGTGTGACAAACATTATTTGTTATAACTCGGAAATAATTTTTTCCTAATTTAGTATTCAAATATTCATGTATATGCCTCAACATATCATTAAAATGTTTTTAAACTCGCAAATAGAGATAAATCTATAAAATAATAAATAACATGTATACTTTTAATTAATTGTATAACCTATTACATATGTATTATATTAGCATGTTATGCTATATGACATACATTTTTACACTTAACATTTAATTAGAAAAACATTCACAATTTATAAAACATCAAACAACAGACATTGTAATATTTTACCCAGTGTAAGAAATCAGGATGCTAAATATCTCCATATAATTGATTATAGAATTATTTAATTGAAAATAACAAACATTACTATGAATTACTTACCCTATGTCTTAAATTATATTTAAGATTATTTAAAATTTTCCCTAAATGATTTCAAAAACTAGTCTGATGTGGATAACTAGATACTGCTACTATGTGTATCATGTGGTGATATATTGTATTTTCCTAAATTATCTGAGTCCCAACTTGAGAGAACATTATGATAAAATTTATCTAAACTTAATTTTTCATTTCTCTGAACTTTAAAAATGTTATTGTGGCAAAGTATACATAATAAAAGTACCATCTTCGCCATCTAAGTGTACAATTCAATGCATTAAGCACATTGACATTGCTGTGCAACCATTATGACCATCTATCTTCTGCACTTTTTTACATTATCATGCTCACTGTCAAAAATAATGTGCATTTATGAGTGTTTATTTTTATGTATTTAAACATGAATTTCTAGATTTCATATGAAAACAGTTAAGTGAGAATGGAGTTCCATGGATAAGATACCCCCCCCCCCCCTTATCGTTTATTCACAATTCTGATGGTTTGTGCTCTGAGAACCTCTCGTAGCTTATGTTCAGGGAAGTCTGATAAAGGTTGTTGAGAGAAATCACTCTTTCTCGAGATTTTTACTTTTTAAATTTGACTATCACCTGTATTTCAGGAATTATAATCTTCAAGGCTGTGCCCTAAATGAAACCTCCTGCCATATCCTGACTGATAATAATTTTTTCAGGACTTTAAAAATGTGTTGGAAGCAAAATAAGTCAGTCAGAAAAAGATAAATATCACATGATCTCACTCATGTGTGGATTATAATGAACAACATAAACTGATGAGCAAAAACAGATCCAGAGTCAGAGAAGCATCGATCAGATGCTAAAACCTCAGAGGGAAGGTAGGGGAGGGTGAGGGTAAGGGGGAAAGATCAACCAAAGGACTTGTATGCATGCATATAAGCCTAACCAATGGACACAGACACCAGGGGGTGAGGGCATGAACAGGAGTGGTGTGTGAAGGGGGGCAATGAGGGTAAGGACACATATGTAATACCTTAATTAATAAAGAAAAATAAAATGAAAAAATAAAAATGTGTTGGTGTTTTGAGCCCCATATTAAAAGGAAAGCACTGCCCAGAGTTTATATTTTGAGTTATATTTTATAGTAACTATATAAATACTTAAGAATGCTTTATTATTTGAAAATGCTTTTGATATTAATTCAGAGTTAAGTCTTACAGGATTCAGACACCTCAGTTGGTGCTGGTGAGAGAGATGTAACTTTTTTATTCACGAGCAAAAAGAGAGCATTTGCTACAGAAAACAATCACTACCCCTCCCCCACCCCATTAATACAAGGACTGATACGAACGTAACAAGAAAAGAAAAACAATAGATGGTGATAAATGTAAGGAAGGAAATGTGTTAGAGGAATAGATAAGTATTAAGATGAAACAACAGGTTACCTATTTTAAAATATTTTGCATATCTGTAGTAAAATTACATGACTAAAAACGTTCTGCAGACAATGGTTTCCTTGTGAGATCCATTGCCACACTTTGTGAGAACTCTGTGTGAACTTCCCTTGCCTAATTTTAAAAGTCATGGAACTTCAGCAGACAGAACTGAGAATGTTTGACCTTGAGAGGAACGTGCTCTGGGGGGAGGTGCTACATGCCTTCAGGAAGCTGTAGAGCTGTCAAGTACAAGAAGAACTAGCGTGTTCTGTGCTGCTGGAGAAATCGGCTATCAATGGCTGGTATGAATTCCGGGAAGAAAAAAAAAAATTCATTTTATATTTAAAAAAAAGATGTTAGTTCTTGCCCATAAATAAGAGTAGTGCTTTGTGAGATTATGTGCTTTAAATTGCTGGAAATGCTAAAGCAGATGATAAGTAATGAGCAAATGTTTTATCCTGTTGTTCAAAGGACAGGATTTCCTTGATTCTCATGACTGAATAATATTATGTTCTATGTACAGTCTTCTTTATCCAATCATCCACAGATGGATGCTTAGGATATTTCTATATTTTAGCTATTGAGAGGAATGCTGCAATGAACATGGGGGTACAGATATTCTATGAGTTTCTGTTTTTATTTATTTTTATTTTTACGATATTTATTTTCTCTAGATATATGTCCAGAAGTAGGATTGTGGACCATGAGGTAGCTCTAATTTTAATTTTTGAGGAACCTCCGTACTGTTTTTCATAATGGCTGCACCAATTTTCTTCTCCACCCACAGTGTACAAGGGTTCATCTTCCTTCCAACACTTACTATCTCTTGTCTTTATAATGACAGCCATTCTTACACCTGGGATACCTTAGTGCACTTTTGGTATGACTTTCCATGACGGTTATTGCTGTCAAGTACCTTTGCAAGTGGATCTTTGTATAACTTCATTGCAAAAAAAGTTATTTAGTCCCTCTGCCCATTTTTAACAGTTTGTTGTTGTTGTTGAGTTATATTTCCTATTTTGGATAATAATCCCTTATCAAATATAGATGTGCAAATATGTTCTCCCATTCTATAGATTGCTTTTTAATTTTGCTGACTGATTCTTTGCTGGGCGGAGGCTATTTAGTTTGATACAGTTCTGCTTGTTGATTTTCAAGATGCTTCCCAGAAAGTTTATTTATCTTTGGAAAGCACTGTGACTTCCTTCCCCCACTGTGGTCTGTTTTGACACCACCCTTCCCATAGCAGGATGCTGCGGCCATCTGGGCTCTCCCTGGGTGCTCTGAAGGGCTGTGCTCCCCTGCTCTGCCTCCCTGGGATACCCCAACCTGTGTTATTTGCAGGTCTGCTTTCTCTGCTTCTCTGAGATTGCAGCTCTAAAGCCTTGCCCCAGAGGAATTTCCTGACACCATGTTTAACGGCACCTGATTTCTTTTTCCTCATAGCACTAATCACCATCTGAAATTAGCTTAATCATTTAAGTACTTCTTTATGGCCTCCTCGCCACCCCACATGAACGCGTAGCCATTAGATGTGCATGCCACACAAAAATCTTGTACAGAAGACTGTATTAATTATTATCCCAGATGGAAACAGATGGCACCCCATTGGGCAATTTGAGATTCATTTAATAAGAGAGCTCTTTATTAAAGTGTGAGCAGACTGTAGGGAAACCATGGGGACAGGGCAGAATCTGGAAGAGTAATACAAGTCCATGCAGTAGCCACACTGGGACTGACGGAATGAGAAGGGCCTGGAGACATTGTGGGGTGAGGGACTGTACCAGGAAATAGGGGGGTTTCCGTGAAAAGAAAAAAACCAACCTCATTCTTCTGTATACCACCCCATCTCCTAACAATTGGAGGCAACCAGAGCCAGAAAACAGATAGAGATCTAGACAAGTGTATGAAATGGGTCTGGAGGAATAAAAGAAGGAGCATTTGCTATTATACCTTTAAACCTAATAACAGTGCCTGAATGAAGCATATTTTAGTACAAATGCTCACTGAATCTAGTGTCACATGTCTGAGTCCTACCCTCAATTCAAGAAAAGTTTATATAAATGTCATGAATTATCACATGTACTATTATTTTCCTCATATGTAGTATGGCATTATTTTTAGCTCACTTTGTTTTCAGCATATTTAACACATTTTTACAAAATAGGCTGATTGATATCCACCCAGATTAAGGACCTTGTATACAACATGTGGTGATTGCAGATGGTGACTATATCCCCTGGAAGACTAGCATCCCTGCATATATAGTTTTTTAAGTTTATAATTCTCTCAGCCATATATTTCCATTAATTTTGGCAGAAATAAAATCCACTTTCCTCATTCTTGTCTTTACTCTAATTATCATCTTAATTATATATGTTGGAAAGTTCATCAGGTTTAACACACTCAAATCCTACTAGAATCCAATGAATACTTACCTATCTACTCTTTTTTCCCCCCCAATAAATAGGATGTATTCCAGATTAATTAAAGTTTGTGGTATCACTCCTACAAAGTACTAATACTATTCCATAAAATGCACGTGTGTGTGTGTGCTTTTTTTTCTTTTTAGATACAGCTATTATTATACAAGGTTGTCACTGTATCTTTATATACAACTATTGAAAAATAGAGATGGGCTCATGAACTAGGTCAAGTGCCTAGGACCTGAAAGAACAGAATGCAGCATTTCGTTCTGCGGGTTACATTCCACTGGCACTTAAGCCCGGTCCTCGGCAAGGTTCCTCCCAGCATGAGACCACGCAATGTACTTCTGTCTGCTTGGCTTTAAATGTTAAGCAGTTAATAAGCAGTGTATATCTAGAAGAAGAGTAACTTCTTGAAAAGTAGGTTTGTTTTCCTTCAGTCAGATTCAATGAACCACAATATTTACAGATTATCTTCTTACATTGAACTTTGCTTGAATCCCTAGATTCAACTCTAAACATTTAAATTCTACCAATGCCATATTTTATTTCCCGGGGACAGGGGTTTTAAGTGGGAACCGTTGTGGGGAGCAGAAGCACATCATACTCACCATGAGATTTCTTTGAAACTACACGAAGGGCCCTGTATGCTCTCTAACTTCTAACACTCCTTCCAGTGGAGCAGCGTTCCACCAGAAGGAGGGCTAGAAGGAGCAGAGAGGTCGCCCACCAGATTCAGACTCAGGATGGAGCAAGAGGGCAGGCAGCTTGAGGTCATGAGGGCAATTGTAACAAATCAGCAGAAAAAAAAAATCTAGGCTTAAATAAGTCTGTTAATTCTTATCTGCTCTCTTTAATAGCAACCTAATATATACGTGTGTGTGTGTGTATATAACACATTTATACATTTTCATGTTGGAAATATTCATATTAGAAATGAATTGAGTACTATATATATATATTTTTTTATATTGAAAATGAATTAAGTAAAGATAGATCTGATCAACAACAGGACAACACAACATGCATATGAATTAAAACCCAGGCAGGCATTTATCTAAAAGTATAAGCATCGAAACGCAGGCAGAAATCATATAGCTTAAGGCATTTAGGGCAGGCCATTGAGGTGAAGAGATGAAAACTTTTTGTTAAGAGACTTGGAATGAAACATTAGGAAACTGAGATGAAGAGAGGAAAAACAGTTTGGAATAAAAGCCAGTGCCAGTGCATGAATAAAGCAGCAGTAACAAAAAATGGAGCTTGCCTTTTTTGCAACTATTTCTTGGCAAGGGTTAGAAGAAATCTCAGATTGTAGTTAACTTTGAATTAGCAGCAAAACAACATTTGGTAAATCGATAGTGGAAAGAATAGATTAAATGAGGATTGATATTCAGCTTATGATTCAGAGGTTGTATTTTGTGTCTGTGTCTGAGAGTTGATATTATCTTTGTCCTCATATGTGCTACTTTATTTAAGGAACAACACTATCAAAGACACATGGGTTTAAGACAAATCCGCTGCAATCTTTTGCTAAAACTATTGGCTATAGATTTGAATTTGGCATAAAATTTATTTATAATTTGTTATTTTCAACAAATCCAGAAGGTTTTAGTTATTTCACTGTGAATAAATATAAATATAAATTAATTCTACACTTGGGCACAGAGCAGAAAACAAATAAGACATGTATATATGTATATATACTATATGATTTAGGATCATAAATTTAATTATGTATAGATTCATTCATTTATTCTGCCAATCTTTCAACTAGTCAGTTATTCTAACTAAATTCCTTCTAAAGGGCAGGCACTATTCTAAATGGTGATAAGAGAGACGAGGTCTCTGTAATAACCAAGTTTCATAAGATTTAAGTAAAAAACTAGTGGCTAAAATAATTAAGAGGAATCTCTAAAAGACAAAATAAAATATACGAAGGAGATACTTAGTGTGTTTAGAATAGTAATGTATTTATCCTAAAAAAATTAAGAATGAAGAAGAAAATGGTCATCTTTAGAAATCTCTCACTCAGTGTAATCACTTAATGTTTTTAGTATATTTATCTGTAATTGCTGAACGTTTTCATTCTCTTTTAAAGACAGGATCATTCTGTATAAATAACGACTGACCTGGTTGACTAAGGAATGACCGCCTTTTATAGCTGATGCATTATTCTTCAACCATATTCCACAGTGCTACACATTTCATTATATGGCTGTCACCATAACATGTTTATGTCCTAACCATACTCTGGGTGTTTCAATTTTTAAAAGACACATAATTTTTGTTGTTGTGTCTTTGCTAGTGAATCTAGGTAGAATCATTTTCTTGTTGTGGGCTATTTTATTTTAGAAATTACAACTTGTGTTATTTATCTTTTGTTATTTTTTTTCCCTTAAGGTGTTATTAGAACAGCTTTGCCAAACATGGACAGGGAGGTCAAAGAACAATACCAAGTCCTCATCCAAGCCAAGGACATGGGCGGACAACTGGGAGGGTTAGCCGGAACGACAATAGTCAACATCACCCTCACCGATGTCAATGACAATCCACCTCGATTTCCCAAAAGTATGTTCTTTCCTGTTAAGTTTAAATTAGTGCAGCTTTTTAAAAATGCTCTTACATTTCATCCAATACTACAGGAATTGCAATAATTTTTCAAATACTTTTGGTCTTTGATAAGCATAGAGTAATGGATAAAAATTAAATGACTTCAGATTTTCAGTTTTCCATTAAACTCATGCACGTGTGACTTTAATAGAAAATATCATAAATGAGTCAAAACTTGAACAAATAAGTCTTATGCTATCAATTTCTGTGAAATTAAAATATTCACAACAGATTGGGATATTGCTCTAATTCATTAATTGAAAAGTAATTCACTTGACAATTGCAATGTAATTTAAGACATATTTCACATATATGCCACCATGTTATTTGCTATATCATTTAATTACCATAAGAATTCTCTGCCTTCTCTTTAGTGATTATGTGTTAAGTCATCCTCATATACATTTTTTATCAGAGAGATTAAAGTGATGCTATTTACATTACTTTAATTCTACTTTTTTTAGTTTTGCAATAGGTAAACATTGCTATAGTTTTGATGATAATAGAACGATTCATACATGTATCTTCTCTGTTACTGAGTTTCTCATTGAAAATGAATACTTCTCATTGTGTTTTACCTAATTTTCTTTTGCAGTGTTACATTTAACAGCCATTGGTACCTGCTCGATTTCTGATACTTTTGCAAGGATTAGTTTAATGTTCGTGGGACTTCCGATATAGAAACTACATGTTTCTATTTCTGGTTAAATAAGAAACTCAAGCAAATCACTAGGTACTCATTTGCAGAGACAGTTAAAAAAAACAATAGAAAATTATTCTCTTCTTCTGACTCCAGAAGGAGAGTTTAAGTTCATCTAATAAAGTTATGTAACACTGATAATATTTAATGAAATGGACACTGTATTCCTTTGGTCATGTGGTTTTCCATATTTTACTACTTTGTCATTTTTTTCCTTAAATTTATTATCCATTTTTATGGAAATATATTTACTCAGTGATCATACATTTTAATTGCCAATGTTATGAGTGGCAATTAGAAATCATCACACTTTAGCCCTAACTGGTTTGGCTCAGTGGATAGAGCATCGGGCCTGTGGACTGAAAGGTCCCAGGTTCGATTCTGTTCAAGGGCGTGTACCTTGGTTGTGGGCACATTCCCAGTAGGGGATGTGCAGGAGGCAGCTGATCAATGTTTCTGACTCTCTGTCCCTCTCTCTTCCTCTCTGTAAAAAATCAATAAAATGTATTTTTTTAAAAAGAGAGCAATCATCACACTTTAGCAAATGCAACATATAAAATGAAAAATGGCGGAATATCATTACTTATGGTTAACAACACAGAGAGTCTTAGAGCAAGACTTTCCCTTACTTTGCTATTAAGGCAAACAGAAAAATATAAATAAATGTTAAAAAGGAGAAAGAAATACGCATTTGATTACCTAGCACACAAGAATAATAAAGAATATGTTCCCAACCCAGCAAGTATGGCTATTGTTTTCTCCTACTGCATATATGTGACCATCTGTAATAGCTAATTGAGGAAGATGGTTTAGACAGTGGTTGGCAAACTCATTAGTCAACAGAGCCAAATTTCAACAGTACAACGACTGAAATTTCTTTTGAGAGCCAAATTTTTTAAACTTAAACTTTTTCTAATGTCGCTTCTTCAAAACAGACTCACCCAGGCCGTGTTTTTTTTTTTTTTTTTTGTGGAAGAGCCACACTCAAGGGGCCAAAGAGCCACATGTGGCTCGCGAGCCGCAGTTTGCCGACCACAGGTTTAGGAGATAAGTCTGCTTTTGATACAAAGTGGCATTGGGAACCTGGGTCCTCTTTTCGGTTTTGTGCATATAAAATATGTTCCGTCTAGAGTATGGGAAATAGAAGACGTCTGACTAGAGAGTGTCAGTATTCTTATTCACAGGGAGAATAGTGAAGCTTTTTCCAGATGAGGAACATAAAACTCAGCCAATGAAAGGACAGAACTCCTGAGGGTATGGATGAAGGGCGGCTTGTCAAAGTGCGGGAGGGCCCTGGGTGCGGGAAGTGAAAATGTCTCAAGGGGAGAGGAACTGGTATGCTCAGGAAACCAGGATGGAGTGCAAAGGCCCCACTGAAGCAGGACGGTCACTTCCAAGTCTCACCAGTAAAAGGGAACCTGGAAAGAGCAGTAGGCCTGTTGGAACGTTGCATTCCTTCTAACTTGATTTAATATGAAAATCAAAAAGTTGTTACTTTCTTTTACCCATTGCTCTAAAACCATTCGTTAGAACACAGCTGCAAAAGAGTCGCATGACATATGTTGAATTGTCACCATAAACAGAGAAGGGAGAGGGCAGAATATATATACCAAGTAGATCCCTGTGATCAATTATTTTCTGCTTGTGTTACATGCATCTTTGAACTATAGTCTGAACTTTAACAGGTGAGAGATATTTTTAAATCATGAGAAGAAAGGGAGCGTTCACATTTTGCATGAATAAAAAATTAATCCCCTTGAAATGTTACATGCCTTTGTGTCAAGCCCTTTTTACTGTGCTGTCATTTTGAATTACATCCTTCAGGGGAAAAGACAGAATCCATTTATAAACAGAAAGCCATCTCTTTAGAAGCCAATGCTCTTTTTGCAGGAATATTTCTCACGGAGAGCAATTAAACTGCATATATGACATAAAATTACAAACTGAAATAATGGCCTTTTGAAATGTAAAAGTCAAGGTAACATATATTCCATCCATAAATAATAACTAGCTAAATTTGTTCTTGCCTGTTAAGCAATTACACTGAACAAAAATCTTCCTTCGGAGGAACATCATGAGTTACATTTTTCATTGCTTTAAAGGCACAAGATAATTTCTTAAAATTTACTAATCATATTTTTGGGATTTTTGTGTGTACATTTACATATATGTGACATTGTTAAACACCTATTACATTCATTTTTCTATAAATCTGTTAGAGATAAAAATAAAAAGCATATTTATTTGTATCATTCAAATATAAATTGTTTGCTATTTTATTGTTGTAAAATAGATGGTTTGTGAGATATCAGAGCTTCCTACACATTTGATGTGCTCAGGGTGACATCATATCAACTCATACATTACTATGTGTCATGCACTATGCAAAGTGACTTTCATATATGTTTTCATTTAATTGTTATTATGAAAGTATAGCACTAGCTCAATTTTAGAAATAAAATAGCAAGGCTATCTGATTAAAAAATCTTAAGTAACTTTCCCAAGATCACATGGCAACTAGGAGAGAAAACCAAGACCTCATTTTATGCAGGAACTGTTGAATTCTAACATTTGATCACTCTCCTTCTTAGAAGGCAATTTTTGAGGACTGTGGTTAGCCAAAAAAATCCTGCACATATCCCAGAAAACTGTCCATAAAAAAAGGCAGTAATACAGTTTCATAAATGTAAATAATTCCTGGCATGTTAAAAGAGCTCAGGTCAGTCATATGAAAGCAAAATATTTTCTTTGCAAAATCTTTTCCATAGAGTTATGAAGCTGCTATCTACTCTAGTAAAAGATATCTGTAGCAGGTCTCCATCTGTTAAAATAAGCATGTTGACTGTTTCCAATATTTGAATTTTAAATGACTATCTAACAAGCTGATCTAAATTATGCATTATGAAATCAAATCAATTAAGTGATGTGCTTAATTCACATAAAGCAAAATATCCACACTTTTCCCACTTGGTCTTTTTCTGCTGTATATTAATTTTATAATGAATATAAAAATGACTTAAGTGAAATGAAGCAATGTACTCAAACTAAAAAATATATACTGATTGTTAATATAATTTCCCTAGTATTATTTAAAAGCTTATTTATTTTATTATCTTTGCAGGCTATGAAAATTACATTATAGTCCATTAAAAATGTCTGCATCTTTTATATATTATATATACAAGGCAATCTATAAGACAAATATCTACATGCATGTAATATCTATATTACAACTGCAATAATACTCCAAAATAGAAATATGATCAAAATAATTATTGCCATAAATAGGATATGGTAATTAGATCTAACTGGGACCATCCTATATAGTAAAAGGCTAATATGCAAATCAACCGAACAGCAGAACAACCAGTCTCTGTGACATGTACTGATCACCAGGGGGTCAGACGCTCAATGCAGGAGCTGCCCCCTGGTGGTCAGTGCGCTCCCACAGGGGGAGTGCCACTCAGCCAGAAGCCCTGAGCTGGGCTCACAGCTGGCGAGCGCAGTGGCAGTGGTGGGAGCCTCTCCCACCTTTGCTGCAGCGTTAAGGATGTCCAACTGCTGGCTTAGGCTCACTCCCTGTGTGGCATCAGTAGGACATCCCCTGAGAGCTCCTGAACTGCGAGATGGTGCAGGCCTGGCTGAGGGAACCCCCTGAGTGCATGAATTTCATTCACCGGGCCTCTAGGTAAGAAAATATTTATGAATAACATATCATTTGAAAATAAATATAAAGTAAGAATTTAATAATAAAAAAAGGATATTGGTTATAGACTGCCACAACTCTGAAATATAAACATGCATTTATGTATCTCTATGTGGTTTTGAATACAGGGGCAATATCTTATATCAGTATCTTAGGAAAGTATCTTGGTAAAGGCTGAAGCAGAGTGTAAATGTTACACAAAGCCAGGGCAGTTGTTTGGAGGAGATACATGGAGGCAGAACTGAGTAATGTTTCAGTAGCAGAATGGAAAGGACTTAGTCAGATATGGGATTCAGAGATCCACAGATATTTTGCTTTATGTGAATTAAGCACATCACTTAATTGATTTGATTTCATAATGCATAATTTAGATCAGCTTGTTAGATAGTCATTTAAAATTCAAATATTGGAAACAGTCAACATTGAGTAATGTTTCAGTAGCAGAATAGGAAGGACTTAGTCAGATATGGGATTCAGAGATAAAGAGCCTGTGAAGAAAAAATTTGAGTAGAAAGGTGGTTTCTCAGCTGCTATGATGGCATTTGAGTAAAGATGAGCAGGAGATGATTGAAAATAGAGGGATCCTCAAAGAAAAGTCTGAGTGAAAGAAACATTTCTGACAGACATAAACATAGAAGTGATAAAAGTGCAATCTGAGGCATGGATAAAAATTAGGCAGATTATAGAAGACATAACTCTCTTTACATTTTAGATACAAGGAAATCCATGAAGGAGAATAAACAAAGATATAAGGAGAACACGAACTCTAACCAGGCAAAAACTGTAATGCAGGGTGTGGCAAAAGTAGGCCTACTTTTGTTCATATGGAAAATAATATAATACTTAATTAATAATAATACAAGAATAAAACCTGTGCTTTGCACACTCACAACTGCAAATCTACTTTGCCCTACCCTGTGCATAGACTTCTGACAGGTGGCTAATTTTTAATCATAGAGATGAAGGCATCATAAAGTCACCATTTGTTTCAAATGTTTTAAATTTCTGTATGTCATATTTGCCTTATCGCTGGTCTTAGTGTTTTCATATAGGAAAAGAAATTGGACTTCTAAAACATTTCTTTAGAAGAGTTAAACAGATTATAAGCAAAACCAAAAACTATATAAATAAAACATTTAGTTCATAAGAAATGTCACATTAACAAATACTAGAGAAAATAATATCATTCAGTGAATAATGTTGCATTGATTGCTAGTTTTATTGAAGTGTAGATGCAAAGAAGTCTATATTATTATTTTGTATTGCATTAGGAGGATAAAAAATTTTAATCCCTCCCCTCCAGAAGCTCTCTGTATAATAGGGAGATGGTTAAGTTAGTGAGAAATTATACTTCCTAAAGTAAAATAAGTGATAGTCTTATACACCCAATGATATATGAATGTATAAGATGGACACCCAAATAACCACAGAGTAGATCTGAGAGGATTTTAAAGGAAATAGTACCAACACTAATTTCTGAATCCTGTAAGAATTAGACAGTGTGAGAACAAATGTGTACCGAAATATTTTAGACCTTTGTAAAACCATGATGTAGTATTAAAGAATCGTGAAAAAAATGGCAATGAAAAACAATAAAATAATTTAACAAAAATTATCTGGAAGCTATCTTTGAAAGAATGGAGAATATAATTTATGCAAAGGGGGATGAGGAGTAGTAGGCAAATGAATCATTTTAGACATAAGCAATAAAATTGGAAGAGATAGGGAGCATTCAAATAATAAAAGACATGCAATTACAGAAAATGTAAACCATTGTGTACGTACACAATATATGAATATGTGATGGATATTTAGAAATAAAGTTTGCAAATCAATTAATTAGGTGCAGTTAAAATTTTTAGTTTGGCTAACAGAAACCAAAATATTGTGAAAGAAAACACTATCACCAAATTTAATTTTTCTAGACTCATTTCAAAAAATATTTGTTAGTCCTGGCCTGTGTTTCTAAGTGGTTAGAACATAAGTCTGTGTACCTGATGGTTGCAGGTTCAATTCCTGGTCAAGGACATATACGTGTGTTGCAGGTCCAATCCCCACCCCTGGTTGGGGTGCATTTGGGAGACAACCAATTGTATCTCTGTCACAGTCACATTGAGGTTTTTCTTCCTCTCCTTCCTTCCCCCTCCCTTCCCCTCTTCCTTCCACTCTCTAAAATCAATGGGGAAAATATTTGTGAGAAATAAAAGCTTTTGGTGAGTAAACATCACCTTGTATATTTCAATTCCAAATATTTTTCAAGAGTTTAGTTTATAAGATGCTAAATTTGCTGATAATTTGGGATAAAGCTTTATGGGGCTTGTGTGTGTGTGTGTGTGTGTGTGTGTGTGTGTGTGTGTGTGAAATTATTAGGCAATATCACTCACAACTCCTAGAGAAGTATCCATCTACTGGATTTTGTTAGCTAGATCAGAAATTACATTGACAAGGACAAAAGGAGAGTTTTCATATTTAATGGAGCTTTTAAAGAAATATTAAATGTATGCCAGAAAAATGGATGAACAATGGAAAACTATTGCTGTATTTGAAATGTTGTGAACTCTTGCCAACTCTTCATCATGTTTACTATTATGTAATGGAGATAGTGGTTAGTATATAAATCACATTAATTAAAAATAGATATTTTTGAGAATCAGAAACACTTTTCATTCTGGCATTCATTAAGTTTGTTTTTCATTGCTCATTTGTAATTGGTTTGTTTGGGATTTCCAATGAATTTCTTGAAAAAATATTATTAAAAATTTCATTTTGCAAGGAAATATAGATATGTGTTTATTGAATTTACACATTTGTAGAACTACAGTATTAAACATAAAAAGTTTGTAGTTGAAAGCTAGAGGCTAGTTAATAAGGATGGGAGAATTGGAAAGACAGAAGAGGTATAATAAGTATGGATTCAGAAACAGAAGTCATTTTATCTTTAGAGTTATATCTCTACCAGAACACTCTTACATCTCCTAATTCTCTTTTCTCTATATCTTCATTGATTTTGCTCAACAAGCACTGAAAAGTGAAACTTTTACCAAGTCAATCCTACCCACTCAATCCACCTTTAGTTGGAATTTGCATTCATCAGTGTAGCTGATTTAAGGAAAAAAAAATTGAATGTCTTGCATTAAAATAAAATAAAAAACCTTCTATAATAACCCAATATTGTCTCTGTTTGACTAACACTCAGACAATAAAACCAAGTGAAATGAAATGGGAAGACCAAATGAGAGATTGCTCAGAAATGTCACATCTCACTGCCCGTCAGTGCCCAGTTGTATGCTCCTCAGATTCTTCATTTGCAGACGGGTAGAGTGATGTGCTGGAGCTGGCTCTCCCAGAACCTTAGATCCAGTTGTGTACATCTCCCGACTCTGTATTCAGTGATGCCACACCACATAAACACTAAAATGAAAGGCTAACAACTGTCCTCCCTCCCTCTCTGATCTTATTATTAAACATTTACTAGGATATCCCTGATTGAGAATTATAGTAATAGTATCTACCGTACAGTCTTTGTATGAGGATGAGATTAATGTATAAGAGAAAGTGCTTAGAAAAGTTCCTGGAAAATAGAAAGCACTGTACAAATAATTGCTATTCTTCTTGTAATTTATTGTGCCTATTCTACTTAAAGAGTACTATCCAGTTTTAAAGTTATTTCTTTCATGTTGATTTTCTAAAAGTTGATGCATTCTCTTCCACCAGTCCTCTTCATGATAGAAGGAAGGAAATTTCTACCAAGAGTGACAGACATGACCCCCTTTACCATTGCCATGCCGAAGAGACTGCAGGTGGGGGGCCGGTGGGAAGAGCAGACATATGGAGGACAGTTAGCAGGCAATTGCAGGGATACATGCAAGAACTGTGAGTTATGTCATCTATCTATGATGGTGGCACAGATGGTTAAAACGGCAGTATGTGGATAGATTTGAGTTATATTTAAGAAGTAAAACAATCAGCAATTTTAATGAATGTGCTATGAAAAAGAGGATTCTAGCTTTGGAGATAGAGCGATTGTAATGGTACTTGCTGAGACAGTGAATATTAAAAAGCATCTTCTTCTGGAGGCATACAGGTCCATGAACTTAGTTTTGAATATGTCCAGGCAAAAATGCCTTGGAGATATCCGGGTGAAGTGCTGGAATCAGATGATGATTTGTCATGTATAAAACTCAAATATGTATATAGGCTGGAATTAAAATATAAAGAAGTTTTAGCATGAGTATAAAAAATGAAGTCAAGGGACTGATGAAACTCTTGGAAAGAAAAAAAGCTTGGATAAAACAGCCTGAGATAATGGTTCCTGATCATGATTGCAAAGCAGAACAGCAGGCAGTTTAGTCAATCCTGCTGTTCAGGTCTAAACTCAGAACAATTAAATTAGAATCCCTTGGGCAGTCTTTTTATTTCTTTTATTTTAAACTTTCTACATCATTCCAATATGCAGCCAAATTTTAGAATTGCTTATCCAGATTCTCTATGAGAACACCAACAAAGGAAGCTAAGAAGAAGAAAGATGTGGTTGGAGGAAAACCAGAAAGATAGAGTGTCACGGATTTTAAGGAGCAGTGTGTTTCAGGAAAGATGGAATGCACACGAGTATTCAATGCTGCTTCTAATGAATTCAACTAAAAAAGTTGTCACTGGATTTATGGACAAGGTTGTCATGGAGATCCCAGGGGAAACTGATTTTAATAGAGTGACTGGTTCAAATACTAGATTAAAGCTGCTTTGTGGAGTGATTATCTGGTAGGAATGGGTAACAATGACTATTTTTGAGAAGTTCTGCTGGAAAAAAAAAGCAAATCAGGAGGCTGCCTAGGATCAGATTTAGGGACAATGAAAAAGTTTTGTAATGTGAGAAAATGTGAGCAGCTTGCAAATATTTGGAAGTATCTCATTTAAGAATGTACTGAGTGCAGAGAAGATAGACACTTTAGTGAGGAGTACGATACTTACAAATTGCTGGAGTTTAATAAGAGGAGACAGACTAAAAGGTCATCCAGTTGAAGTTGGAGAGAAGGAGGAGGAAGGTACACAGATATAACACTAGATTAATGTTGAAGTTTCCACGGGAAGCCAAGATAAAATGGACACCACATAGCCAAGGGTGGCCCCAGAACAAAACTGAGTTTTCAATTGAAATGTCAGGATGCACTTTAGACTCTTGAAAAAAAATCTATCATGCCTACCCTATTTATATCCTTTTAAAGCACTTTTTATGGGGTGTGGAATGGAGGGAAAATTTGTGTGAAAGATTTCTTTGGAGAAGCCATGCTGCATCCTTATCTGGTAAGAGTAAGAATTAAGGCTGCCCTTCTCTTGCCTCTCAGGTCTGGAGAGGGAAGCCTTCCCTTCAACATGGACCAATAATAAAGTCCAATGCACTCTCCCAAAACATGGGTAAAATTCATGGACTGATGCCTGCCTCATGCTTAAAAATGCTAAAGTGTTTTGAGAAAGAGCAATACAGAAGAACAGGTTTTCTTTGGGGAAAGTAATGGCAGCCCACAAAAGAAGAATGAGTTAGAAATGTGTAAGCAGAAAGGAAAACCAGCCCTGAGTCATTTTAAGACCTGGTGAAGAGATTTTGCTCAGTGAGACTCTGTGGGTGGAATGAATGGCTTGGAGATGCAGAGCTTAAGGAGAACGTTGTATCAAAGTAGAGGGAGTGCCTTTGTCAGGGTCTGTAGTAGGAAAAGCTTCCAAGAGCCCTCAAAAATGCCACCAGCAAAAGTCAGTCCCAGAGAGACAAAAACTACCCACTAAAGTAAGAACAGCCCAGGCCCCTAGCTTTGCTGCCTCCTGTGGTTAGGCTAAAACACCCTGGCAAGCAAAGGAGAAAAGCCTGCCAAGCCACTCATACCCCAATTCCATCTGCTATTGGCCCAGTTTGGCTTGGAGATTGGTAGTAGACAGGAGTTGTCTTACTTTTGTATGAGGATTGAAATACTGATTACTATGATAGACTGGACAATTCTGATGCCCAAAGCTAGATTTGGGGAAATTAAATTGAACATCAGACTGTCTATCTATCTATATAAAAGCCTAAGCGACCGTTGCAACTGAATGGATGACCAAACAGGCTGCGTGGGGTGACCAGGCCAGCAGGGGGGTTGGTAAGGGGCAATCAAACAACTGAGCAGCAGGCTGTGTGGGGCAACCAGGCTGGCAGTTGGGGGTGGGGGGAGTGAGGGGCAATCAGGTTGGCAGGCAGAGGCAATTAGGGGTGATCAGGCTGGCGGGGGGAGGGGGCAGTTAGGGCGAACAGGCAGGGAGGCAGGTGAGCGGTTAGGATCCAGCAGTACAGGATTGTGAGAGGGATGTCCGACTGCTGGTTTAGGTCTGATTCCAGGGATCAGGCCTAAACCAGCAGTCGGACATTCCCCAAGAGGTCCCGGATTGAAAAGGGTGCAGGCTGGGCTGAGGGGACCCTCCCCCCCCCCGTGCACGAATTTCGTGCACTGGCCTCCAGTTATTTAATAATGGGCAAAAAAGACAAAGCTTACCGTCAGTGAAGAAAGTTTAAAGAGCAGTAGGAGACAAAGAAAAGCACATTTTTATTACATTTGCATGCTGTGCTTTTGTAAACTGACAGTAACACATGTGAGATGGTTTGAAGGTTCAGAACACTGAGCTATCTTCTATGTGCTATGATTATATTTTCCTATGAAATATGAAACGAAGAAGAGAAATGAAATAGTAAAAATTTTATAACAGAGGTTTGGGGAGAGTTGATCACTTTAAGAGTTGTGATGAAATGGTTACCTTCACTAGTTTGCATATTTTGCAGCCAATCTTTTTTAAAAAAATATATACATGTATTATTTCAGAGAGGAAGGGAGAGGGGAAGAGATAGAATCATTGAGAAAGAATCATTGATTGGCTGCCTCCTGCATGCCCCACTCTGGGTGTGGAGCCACAACCCAGGAATCAAATTGTGAGTTCCTGGTTCATAGGTAGGTGCTCAACCACTAGCAACTCTTGCCAAACTGTAGCCAATTTTGAAGGTGCATTTGAGGTTAGTGATCAAAATTGATTCCTCAGCCTAATAGTGGTCGGCAAACTGCGGCTCGTGAGCCACATGCGGTTCTTTGGCCCCTTGAGTGTGGCTCTTCCACAAAATACCACGTGCGGGTGCGCACCTACAGTGTGATTGAAACTTCATGGCCCATGCGCAGAAGTCGGTTTTCGGCTCTCGAAAGAAATTTCAAATCGTTGTACTGTTGATATTTGGCTCTGTTGACTAATGAGTTTGACGACCACTGGCCTAGCCAGCATGGCTCAGTGGTTGAGTGTTGACCTATGAACCATGAGATCACAGTTTGCTTCCAGGTCAGGGCACATGGCCAGGTTGCAGGTTTTGGCTCATAGATCTATGCTCAATCAAGGAGCAATGCCGGGCTGAATCCCTCCCTTTTAATAAAAGGATTGGGTCTCTTTGCAACCAGTCCTCATCCTTATGCATCGTATAAACGTCATCTCATTAACATAACTAACAAAACCTTTCTAGCTCTCATAGGGTTTTAGGAACTCTGTGCCAAAAAACAGGGACTGAAGAAGACCTAATATAAATATTTCTTATTATAGAACACATTACACTCCCCACTAGACTAGAAATGCCATCAGAGCAAACACAGTCTTTTATGTTTGTTTGTTTGGTTGCTTGGTTGGTTTTTCTTTATCATTCCATGGAGGAGGCTATTAAAAATTGTAGTTGAATCAAATATGAGTCATCTGAATTATTGGAAGATTTAACAACTAATCTATTATCCAAAGAATGTAAAAAGATCAAGGCAATATCTAGCACTAAATTTTTGTGTTGTGTTTAGCAGCTCAGAATTTAATAGCTTGGATATAATTTCTCATTGCTCTGAGAAAAGAAATATTGCTATCATTAAATAGAATTTATAGAACTTAATCCATTAATATGCTGAAGATTGTGCACATGGTAATTCATATTCATGTACATGTTTAATTAAAATCTAGTCTAGGCAATTATAACCTTTATAAAGGTGAAGTGATTTAGCCAATACAGTAAAACTCTTGATGCAAATACTTGACACTTCCACAGATTTGTTCATCTCAGGTTCATTCCATGAGCTGGAGAGGAGTTCTCTGCCATTACTGAGACATTCCTTTCACTTATGTTTAGTATGCTTGACTAAAATACAGCTTGAATCCAACTTTTTACAAATCAGACTAGTTCTTCCTTGTGGATTATTTTTCTATTACTTTAATTCAGGCTTACTGAAAACACACAACGCTTCAGGCTTTTCAGTAAATAGAAGGTATAACATGTTCTTCAACCACCAATATATTTTTGTTCTTGAAATTTTCAAGATATGGGAAAGTGTTTCAGTTAAAATTAGCATCACTGTTCCCAACTTTTTAACACTTCCCTTTCTTTCATCTTCATGCCTCTATAGGCAGCTTCCTGTTGATTGTTGTCATTCCTATAGGAAAATATTATAATACTAGAGGCCCAGTGCACAAAATAGTGCACAGGTAGGGTCCCTAGGCCTAGCCTGTGATCAAGGCTATCTTTGGCCCTTTCACCCGTCTCCAGTACCACCCCATCCCCGACACCCACCCCAGATCCCCTTCGCCATCTGGCGATCTATTGGAGCCTGCAGGCCGGGGCGAGGGACCAAGAGGTCTGCATTCCACCTGCTCGCCAGTCCCCAGTCCCGCCCTGCCACCACCCACCCCGGTTCCCCATGGTTCCCTGTTGGCCATCCAGCTATCTGAGCCTGTGGGCTGGGGGGAGGGACCGAGAGGTGATCAATGCACCTCCTAGCGACTGGTCAATCAGTCGTTCTGGTTGTTAGGCAGTTATGGTCGCTGGCCTTTTATTATATAGGATAAATATAGAGTTATCTACAAATTGCTATTTAAAAAATAACTAGCAGTATTAGATATTACTGAGTTTTATGCACTATTGCATAGGACTTTTCAAATACAAATCTACAAGTTAGGTAAGAATAATAAAAATGATAATAATGAAATTATAGTTATTAGTATCCCAGTTTTACAGATTAGGAAAAAAAGATTGAATATGTTGCCTAAAGACAAAAAGCTAATAAGAGGCTATAATAGGTATACCATTTATACAAAGTTTCTTTTAACTCATAAAGATACATTTTTTGCTTTCATTTCCTGATTATTTTTTAAGATAAGGTGAAATAATTGCATACGATGTTATATTTGCTTTAGTAATTAAACCAAAAATATCAATAAAGCAGCATTTTTTTCTATGTAATTAGATGGTAAATCTCAGACACACACTTGCAAACATGGGGGATCGCTATCAGAAACAGCTAATGCCTGAAATCAATCACTGAATCAACAGTTTGTGGTATATGCATTTATTTTCTAAAGTTTAATTAAAATGTATATTTCAAATAATTGTTTATTTGGGTGGTCTCAATACATATTTTCAAGTTCTTAAAAATATTTAACATTCTTAATAATTTGCAATAAATTCTAATTAAATCTTCCAATACTTCTAGGACTCTAGTTTTTTTTTTTAATAAATTTTTATTGATTTCAGAGATGAAGGGAGAGGGAGAGATAGAGAGATAATCATTAATTAGCTGCCTCCTGCACACCGCACACTGGGGATTGAGCCTGCAACCTAGGCATGTGCCCTGATTGGGAATCAAACTATGACCTCCTGCTTCATAGGTTGAAGCTCAACCACTGAGCCACACCAGCTGGGCAGGACTCTAGTATTTTTAAACACTATTTACCTCCAAATTAGGTACGTGTCTTTTTTTTTAAAATATATTTTATTGATTTTTTTTTACAGAGAGGAAGGGAGAGGGATAGAGTTAGAAACATCGATGAGAGAGAAACATCGATCAGCTGCCTCCTGCACAGCCCCTACTGGGGATGTGCCTGCAACCAAGGCACATGCCCTTGACTGGGATTTAACCTGGGACCCTTCAGTCTGCAGGCCGACACTCTATCCACTGAGCCAAGCCAGTCAGGGCAGTTACGTGTCTTATAGATAATTTTTAAGTGCAGTTAAACATTAACTTTTCATATATTGCTTTTGAGTAACTTTAGATTGTTACTGTATTAGTATAAGCATAAAATAAAATGTATGTCAAAAGATAATTTGTAGTAGATTATTTCATTTTTTACTTGCTATTCTTACCACTGAATGTTTTTACAGTACTGTATAATTCACTTTATTTTTTAGATTCTATAATCTTTATTTCTTAGTAAATTATAACATTAATTTATATTTTGTTAAGTAAATATATCTATTTTGGTGTTTTTATCAATACTTTAAAATTTCTTCAAAGGAAAAAAGAGGGAATATAACGTTTATGTTTTGTCCTTAGGTATCAATGAATGCCCTTGATATGCACACACACACACACACAAACACACACACAGTGAGTCATAATAATCAAAGTGTAATTTTTTTAAATAGCATTAATACTGAGAGGATACTTACTTAGTTTATAACTGAGTTACAGATACCTTTACTTTGGAATGAACATGGAATAGAATTTGTAAGAAGGTACAGAATTTCTTTATTAAATCTCAACTTAGTTTACTACATGCAATTTTCTCCTTCTCCACAGGAACAGGGTTATTTTGTTAAGCATAGCATGTATATTTGATGAATATGTAAGTACACATTTTGATTGAGCCTGTGAACAATTGCTTGTCACCTGTTTTATTTCTTAATGTGTGTTGCACAGGTAGCACCATTAAGATATTTCATATGCGTCAAAAGTAAGGTGCCCAGAAGATGTTGGCAGTGTAATTACATAGTACATCATAAGTGGCCCAGCTTTGGCACAGGGGGAGATTACTTCGGTTTTGAATTAATCTGAATGACCCAGGCTTTATTGCTGTTGAGTTTCTAGAAATGATAAAATGTGAAGTCATCGGAAATAAAACGACAGAACCTAAACAATCTGACATGACTAATGCATAGTTTCTCTGCCTTGTTCCATATTCTGTAGACGTTTTATCAACTACCATATTTTACTGAGAAATTCTTATCTTAATAAATGTGTCTTCCACTTTCCTGAAATGTATTTCTGTTATGTAAGGAACAGAAAGTACAGTGCTCTGTATATGTGTGTCTTATGTACACTAAAACCTCAATGCGTATAAAAGATGTAGGTGTTGAATCACTGTTTTACTTCTCTTATATTTTAATTTTGGTAGGGCATGTTATTGGAATACTATGGAATCAAAATTTATTTGGACAATGCTACCACTTCAATTTATAAGTTTTCCAATGCCATTATGAAATTTTCAGGCATATTGTATGCTCGCAACTTAAAAACAACAACAACAACAAAAACCTGCTGCTGAACTTATAGTGATAGAGTACCGAAAGAAATAGTTGTCTTCACAGTTACTGTCATTGGCCTTATAAAATGTGCTTTTGCAAAACATCAAGTTCATATCTCAGCATATTGTCTTGGAAAGGTGGGGCACTCTTTCGTCTATACTGTGCATTATCTGATGTTCTTGTGGTCACCTTTGGAAGTTTTAAAAATTCTTCTAACATTGGAGGCTCTCAATTCTGGCTGAACTCTTTATCTTCACTAACCATAATTCCTAAGTGATAACACCAGACAAGATTATCTCCCTTGACTTTTGATTCTTTTATTTTGCTTTTAAATGTTCACATGGAAAGCTAACTCATAAACCTAACATGTAACTTGAAATTCTTCCCCTTGATCAGACAGAGTAAGCAGAAATATCCATGATTTTTAAAAGTTAGATGCTCATATTTTTCTAAAGATTCCATTCAAAACCCACAAGCACACCCCTTCCCCACTCCAGGGCATCACCATTACTACCCAGTTCTGCTGGTGGCTGTGTTTGAAATCTGGAAACCATTAGACTTGACAGCTCTCTAGTGCGCTCAGCTCTCTACCTGCATGCTATGTCTTTGATAATTATTCCATCATATGCCTCCCAATTATATATGCTGTTGGAGGAGGATTTACAATCCATTATTCAACATAGAACTTAATTGCCCTGTTTTATTAGGAAAAATTTAAGTTGTTCCCTAACAAGTATTAATGTACCTTGAGATTAGACCATGACAATTCATACTGTAGATTCAAGGTTTTTAGTGTTTCTTCAGTTTCTTTATCACCATCACAAACTGAGAGGCAAAGGATGTGGAGACCATTTTGATAAACCATATTTCTGTTTAATAGACATTAAGAAAAGAAGGCCCAGCCAGCATTGCTCAGTGGTTGAGCATAGACCTAAGAAACCGGAGGTCACGGTTCAATTGTAGGTCAGGGCACATGCCTGGTTTGTGGGCTCCATCCCCAGTGTGGGGTGTGCAGGAGGCAGCCAATCAATGACTCTCACTCATCATTGATGTTTCTCTCTCTCTCTCTGTCTCTCCATTCCTCTCTGAAATCAATTAAGAAAAAAAGAAAGGAAGAAAAAGGGATAACAAAAATAGCACACATATTTATACCTAGTCTTTTCTATTTGGAATTTGTCCCTGAGGAGTTTAAAATAACTTAAAACAATGGTGTCGCACACTTTCTTGGGACTTTAGACAGGAATTCAGGCATCCTCACATTTGCGAATGTCTCAGGAGTGCTTCAATAGGGTCAGGGTGTAATATGGCGATTGGAAACACCTACACTCCATAGAAAGTTGGTTGCAAAAGTCCCATGAGGTATTACTTATGTAATCATGGTTATTTAAACTCAGAAAAATTCCCTTTGAATATCTATCTTCAGTCTTCCTGTAGACAATGTAATATATGATTTTATTCTTTCTCTTTGCTCTGGTTGCCTCAAGTTCAGACCCTACTTTAATCCTCAGACACTGAATATCTCTAGATGACAGCCACTGTATTAAGTGTTTAGGGAATAAAACCTAATAAAATATAAGTCTAGCCTATGAGAAGTGGCTAGTTTGATTTATATGACTTCTTAAATCAAAATTGTTTTATAATGTTTATAATAACACTTTATCATTGCCACTGTAGTATTTTTATTTATTTATACTTATTTGTTTATTTCTTAAATTTGTTCTTCATATATTCTCTGGAGGCTGGCATACTATTACATAATTATTAAATTAATTAGTTAAACAAGTATTTTATACCACTGTAAAATGGTAAAATGTACTTCCTGTCCTTTACATGAAACCAAAGAAGTTTTAGGTAAGTATTTAGCTCTCTTGAGACTAAATATATTGCATGCCCCACTGAGGTTATGTCCATTGGAAAAATAAGGCTAATTTTAACATTATAGCAGGAACTGGTGGGGAACTTTTTTTGAGAGGAAGCGCAGATGCCAAATTTTAAGGGTTACCAGGTCTAGCGAAATGACCAAATATTGAAACTTATTGTGAAAGAACTATAAGGCCAATAAAAATAATTGGAAAGAAAAAAAGAAACTATTTGGCAGACTCTCCATAAACTGTTGATTTTTTTTTCCTTATTTTGATTTGAACAGACTGCTATTTAATTCATTAACATCTACTTTGATAAGATGTCAGTGAAATAGCTTATAATGTATTTTTTCTTCATGTTATATCTTACAAATTTTTGAAAAGTCTTTTAAACAATGTACATGTTTTCATTTTCTTGGGATATTATAATTTTTTATGATTCTGGTATATTTTATATAGGTAGGGATTTTTCTAGGTTTTCTGACTCAGTATGAAGTTAATTGTAATGTCAGTGCTCCACCTGCTGGTGAAAATATAAGCATATTTTTAATGCTAAAAATATGGCAGCTAGAACTTTATATCCTAATTTTAAAAGTTTGTAAAAGTGACTAGCAAATTTATTAAACATAAGTTGAATATTAATCTATAATATACTGTACTTAATTCCATCATAGATTAAAATGTGGAATGCAGTTACCTCGATATATAATCGTTTTATATGTCATTTTCAGTTTAATGATTTATCCTAATCGAGTAAGTAGTCTAGCTAATTATATATTTATATTATTTTGTATACATTTAATGTTTATTTATGCTAAAAACATAGCCTTTATTTTCTATAAATATTTAAATATATGTCTATCTTCTATCATCTATATAATATATCATGCATTCTTTTGTATTAATTTCAATTTAATTTCATGGATATTACCACCTTCACATTAATATTAGGTACTCTATGATGCTGTTAATATATAAAATATTTCTCACACTAACTTTAATTTAACACACACTACTATTTATAATAACCAATTAAAATTCTAGGAAAGGATCAATTACTCCTAATTATAATCCTTGACAGCTTATTGCCTTTTTTTTTTTACAAATATGCTTTAAATTTGATTTACTTCCTATAAATAAAACCTACAGAGTATATTTTTCCAGCCTAGAAATCTTATTATATACTTTACTAACTCTACCATCAACACAATTTCTGTATGTCCCATCAGGCATCTTCCATCTGAAAGTTCCTGAATCTTCTCCTATTGGCTCAGCTATTGGAAGAATAAGAGCTGTGGATCCTGACTTTGGAAAAAATGCAGAAATTGAATATAACATTGTTCCAGGAGATGGAGGAAATTTGTTTGACATCGTCACAGATGAGGATACACAAGAAGGCATCATCAAATTAAAAAAGGTACAGACAAGTTTTTAGACAGTTGACTACCCAATAATAAAGAACAGAAAGACTAAAACTTGAGAATGACACCAATTTTAATTTTCCTTCAGTTAGCAATATTTCAAATAAAAAAAGACCAGTTGTTTATAAAGCAATCACTCCCACTTGCACTTTTTTTCCTGTGATTCAACAGGTATATATTTTTGTTGAAATAATCAGGCCTATTAGTTTGATTAAATCATTAAAAAGTCTACCAGAGTTTAATTGATTTTCAATTTTTATTGTGACAATTGTAGATTTAAAAATTAATGTAAAAATAGAATGTAGAAGTAAACTTTATCCCCACGAGGATTGGTCTTGCCCCTTTTATTACTTTCCTGAGAATACAAATATCTAACTCACACAATGTTGGTAAGCGTTGAGATCATAGTGGAGGAATCCTGATGTGGGCAAGCTCTACTACTGGAGGAGTGAAGGAAGTGAGGACAATAAACAAATTAAAAAAGCACTGTCAACAGTGCTAAATTCAAGTTTGAAAAACATAAAGCAGGGTGAAGGGATAACCAGCATAATGGAGGGTGTTGGCAATCTCATAATGGTCAGAAAAGGCTTCTTTATTAGGGTGAAACTGAAGCAGAGACAAGCAGTGAGGTTTTCTTGTTACTGATTAAGAAATTTAGACAATTAGCTGAAACCGGTTTGGCTCAGTGGATAGAGCGTCAGCCTGCGGACTGAAAGGTCCCAGGTTCGATTCTGGTCAAGGGCATGTACCTGGGTTGCGGGCACATCCCCAGTAGGAGGTGTGCAGGAGGCAGCACCTTTCCGCTCTGTAAAAAATCAATAAAGTATTAAAAAAAAAGAAATTTAGACACTTAAATAATGGAATGAATATTTAAATTATCTAAAATGATGAATCAATATCTTGTGTGATTTCCCAAATAGTTTCATATCACTTCTACAAAAAGTATTTATTGGGAACTAATAAGTAATGATATCATGTTTAAGATAAAGAATGCTGAAATAATAGCCACTTTATTTAAAACTTTTAGGAAATAAAAAACAATCCTTATTATCTTGATGTTACTTGTTATTTCATTTCACATAAACATAGCTGTGATCCCATTGAATCCAACGAAGAATTATTTTCTTTCTTCTTAAAAACATGAGATAAGCCAGGTCAGGGTGGCTCAGTGGTTGAGTGTTGACCTGTGAACCAGGAGGTCAAGGTTCAATTCCCGGTCAGGTCATATGCCAGGGTTTCGGGCTCTATTCCCACTGTAGGTCATGGAAGAGGCAGCTGGTCAATGATTCTCTCTCATCATTGATGTTTCTATCTCCCTTCCTCTCTGAAATCAATAAAAATATATTTTAAAAAGCAAACAAACAAATAAAAATATAATAGATAAAACACTTTATTCTTCACCAGGACTCTCATAAGTAGGTTAAGTTCTCAACTGATCCCATTGGACATTTATATTTTACTTATGCCCTGTTAGTCACTAAAACTCATTTCTTTCTGTAGTCTTAAATGGCAAGGAAGTGAGTTCACATGATTTGGTAGCAGAGCACCATCATGTGGTTAATTTTTTATATATAGGCAAATATACACCTGAATTTAAATTTCAAATACTGTTCTATTTAGCTAGTCTGTCATGCAGAATTTCAAAGAAAATTAAGTGTTTATTATTTGTTTCCGCAAACAATATGTTCTTGTTTTTGCAAAGTTTTGTCTTCATCCGTTTTTTTTGTGTTTTTTTTTAGCATCTGCCTAACTCCCTCATTCAGTCTCATCAACTCTAAATTAGCTCCAAATTGACATGAGGCAGACTGGTTGCTGCCTTGCAGACATTTCTGTGTGTTGCATAGTCTTTTCAAACCCAAAATGTCTAAGGCTGAATTCCCTCTCTTCTCTCAACACAAGCACACCTGCTTCTGTTTTCTTCTCCTGGATAAGGCCCCACCTCCTCTCCAGTTCCTTAAGCCAGAAATCAAGGGTTTTTCTTATGCTGCTTCCATTGCCATTGACCTCCCCTTGCAAAGTAAAACATGCAGCCCAGCCACTGGTTTCTCATGACTGGGGTTAATATTTTCTTCATGGGTTAACTTGCAACCCTCCTCATTACTACTTTCCACCACTGCCACAGCTATTCTCTGAGCTTTCTACCTTACTTTCATCCAACTGGTTGATAGCAGATTCTTTTCTTTGTGGCTTTAAGACTGAAGTCCCTATGCTGTTGCTAGCTATTGTTCAAGGTTCAGTCTCATTTCCTATAGGCACCCCTTAAACGGGTGCCAGGAGGACTCCTACACTCACAAGTTTATTCAAGGCCCAAGAAAATCACCTGTAGTATGTCTTTCTTTATAAGTTCACATGATTAGATCAGAGCTTTCAAGTAAAGTCTCCCTTTTCATTAACTCAACATCCAGTGAGAATCTTAATTATATTTGCATAATCATTTTTTTCCATAAAACAACAAATTCATGGGGTGATATCCCATTCAATTTACAGGCCTCTTGCACATTCACGGTCAGGGGATTATACAAAAGTACAGGTCACTGGGACAGGGATCTGATGGATATCTTGGAATTCTGTCTACCAATGCCTCTGTTTTTCCAGTTCCTCAAAATATAACTCTAGCTATGCATTTCCATTCAACATTGTCTAGAAACATGATGAGTTCTGGAAGAACTCGGGAAGTTATTCTCTTGTATTTTACATTGAGTAAATTAGCTCACCTTTATAATTATAGAGTTCTGTCATGGACGTTTTTTTTCTAGCAAATGAAATCCTGGCTGTTCTGTTTTTATTTCGAAAATCAGAGTTTTTGTTGATTGTAAAGTAGATGAATTTCATTCCTTGACACCACCCCATGTCTCCCTCCACAAAAAAGTGGAGGGTAGTCAGTGATATGGGTTGGATAAAGTCACCTAGAGAGAGATCAGTGTTATTTGTCTTTCTGAACTACTCAGTTTTTAAAAAGTGGCATTGCCTCAGGGTTAGGGTCATGAAGAAGTAAGGCCTTCTAGGATATTATTGTAACATTTCTTCTATAATTTTCTCTAGTTCTTTGATGATTGCAGGATATCAGTGTTCAGTTGTAAAAAAAATGAAAATAAAAATATGTACGTACAGAAAGGTTCTTTCATCTCACGGTCTATCTCCCTGACCACCAAGTGTTTGCCTGTTGTGATAAGTAAAGAGATCTTAAAAAGCATAGGTTATGTCTGATTTCCTTAAAAAATGTCAGAAAGGTGTGAGAATTCTCCCTTCATTTCTAGGCTTGAGATGGATTTTAAGTGGAGAGTCAAGCCTGGCAGTTGTGGCTCAGTGGATGAGCATCGACCTATGAACCTGGAGGTCACAACAGTTCCGTTCCTTCCCACACTCAGGGCACCGCACATGCCTGGGTTGTGGACTCAACAACCCCTAGTAGGGGATGTACAGGAGGCAGCTGATCAATGATTCTCTCTCATCAATGATGTTTCTCTCTTTCCCTTTTCCTCCCTCTCTGAAATCAATAAAATATACTAAAGTGAAGAGTCAAATCCATCAGCCATGGGGGCAGGAGACCTCCCTCAGGAGGGGCGAGGGTTCAAGCCCCTGCAATGTTGGGGGTGAGGGTCTGTGCCCCACTTCTGTTGCCCCCCCAAGTTCTCTCCTGATGGCCCATCTGCGACTGTGCCTGTCTTAGGTTGTTCCTTCCCTGAGGAATCTTACTCATCTCTGGCTAACCAGCCATCCTCCGGGGCCAACCAGGGTGAAGTGAGGTTCAGTTCTGTCTCCTTGGTAGCCTGTGCCCCCATGGACTCCACGCCCAGCACCTGCCTTGGGAACCCCTGGCCTGCTGGTGGGGTCCTGGTGCTGATCACATATCTCGGGGAACTCGGGTTTCTTCTCCAGTGAGGGCCCAGCTCACACAATTGGGTGTGAGACAGATCCATGGTACCAGCCACCACGAGGCTTCAAGCTCAGCATGAACAGAAAGCTCAGGCAACAGCTGAGGGCAATTGGATTGTGAGAAGAGGGTCCCTCTTGGCACAAAAGGCAAGAGGGGCCAATATAGGATGCTCAAGTGCCTTCCCAGTGCCTTAATTCCTTCTGCAAGGGATTAAATCCTTTCATGTCCTTTTTTTTTTTTTTTTTTTTTTTCCATTGCTGCCAACCATTCAAAGAATTAGTTTGTAAGTTTGTTTGGGATAATTGTACAATATGCTGTTGTGAAATATCTAAAATTATAATGACATTGTAGAATAATATCATGTAAGGATATTCTTTGCTCTAGGCCCTGGCAATTCCATTTCAAACTGGCTGTCAATTTCTTTTTGTAACTTTATATAAACTTCGTCAGGGAAGCAAAAACAGAAATTACTTACTTTAGTTCAAAAGGCCAAATATATTGACTTTCAATTACAATCCTTATGACTTTTGAAGGAAACTTCTTTTTGTTTCCTTCCAAAATAATTTTCGGGCTACAGAGAATTTCATTTAAAAATCTCTGTCACATGAAACAATTTCTCTTAAGGTTATGGTGACCACTAGTATGGTTTAGATTTAGTATTTTATTTTTATTTTATAGTTTTTTAATTAATTTTTAAAATTTTTATTTTGTACATATGTGTCCTTATTCCCCCATAACCCCCCCTCCCCACTTATGCCCCACCCCCTTGTTGTCTGTGTCCATTGATTAGGTACATATGCCTGCATACAAGTCCCTTGGTTGATCTCTCCATCTTACCCCCACCTTCCCCTACCTTACCTGAGGTATGATGTTCTGATTGACGTTTCTCAGCCTCTGGATCTGTTCTTGTTCATCAGTCTATGCCGTTCATTATATTCCACAAATGAGCGAGATCATGTGATATTTATCTTTCTCTGCCTGGCTTATTTCATCAGATAGCTGTGGGATTTTAAACAAATTGGTAAATAAAACTGAGGTCTTATCTGGAAAAAAATTGCCTAATCATATAGATAATCAGAGGTATTTCAATCTCCAGGAGAAAGTAGAGAGTGAAGTGAGGAACAATTGTTACTAACTCCTGCATTCTAGGATAAAAGTTAATTATGAGACATAAAAAAGGAAGTAGAAGCCAGGGCAGCTCAAAAAAATTTCTAGGCAAGAAGTCAAAATAGTTTTCCCCTAGAAGTTAGGGATCATTATAATAGAAAAATAATGTTATTTAACATTCACTGACCATATAGAGCGAACAAAAACAAATATACTTTTCTATGTTCTTTACTTTGGATTAGCGAGTACTCTATCTTATACATCCATCTGTCTCATGTATCTCTTAACTCATCAGATTTCCCCTGAATACTTCAAATGAAATGGAACTTGGTACTTCTAACAACTCATTCTTTAAACAAAATAACATGTTTCTCTCTGCGTTTGTTGACTACAAAGAGAGAGCAAACCTTAATTGTCATTGTATCTCACTGTCCTCAAGATGGCTAATATTTTTAAATTAATGAAGTTTGAATGATTTAATTTGTTAAACATATCTTAATTTTTAAAATCTGAAGTTACCATTTTAATAACTTAAAGCGTTATTAATTTTATAAGAAACTAATAGAATAAGCCTAACTGATATTTAACATGATAGCTTTTTAAGGTGTGAAAATATATGTCCTGTCTTGCTTTGATCTTCTTCATTCTGGGCTAACCATTTCCAGTTGTATTTGTGGCAGTTTCATGTTTTTCTCTTGAATAATGTTTTGCAATCTGTCTTGCAAATATGAGTTTCATAAGTTGCTACCTTTAACAAAATAAGGTGTTGGCCAATCAAAACAAAAGCATCATCGGATTATCTCCTCTACTTTTTCAAGACATAATGAATAACTATATCAACCATGGCATGTTAATACCACATTCCTTACTTTTATTGGCTTCATGATAAATATAGAACCCTAACAGGAAAGAGATGGAAATGGAAGAAAATTGATATTATATGTAAAAAGTTATGAGATGAGCAACTAAATATATTTTAAAAAGTAAAAGAAAACATTAAATATAAAGCAGATAAAATATGAATAAAAAATGGATGAATAAAATAAAACAAAAGGAATAATTAGAGGAAAAGTAAACAGATCCCTCTGAATAAAAATTACTGTGAAAAAAACTATGTCAAGTCCAAGAGGAATTACTGTTTGCTATAATAACCTTCACGGAACTGTGATAGTTTTTGAAGATTTCACAGTCATTTTTAGATTTTCCTTTTCCATCCTTAGAGAAAACACATAAAACAACAATCTTGTCCTTGAAAGAGAGAAATAGACTTCCTTTATTTCCCCAAGGTGTACTGAGGTAAAGAACAGATGGGGCCACACAGCAATTAGCAAATCTAGCAAGTCCTCAGAGTCATGCTAAAAGGAATTAACTTAGAAAGTGAAAGTTTTAAAGGTCCCAGTAAATCTTGAAGTTGATGTTAATTTCACATTGTCTTAACTTTTCATAGGTGGTCAGAAGTCAGCTTCGACACCATATTTCCAGAATAAAATATTTTTAGTTATTGGGAACATAAAACTAATAGCCAGGAAAAAAGTGAATATAAGTAGTAAAAAAGTTAAAATAGAGAATCAGTGACAAATGACTTCCAAATATACTTCAGTTTTCTTTCATTTGATTATATATGTTTAAAACCTTAATTATTGGTAAAAATATTTGACAATGCCTAATAATTCTAGTGTCTAGTAATTATATGTTCACTGCTGAGAAAACAAAAGACGAAAACTATTTTCGTAATTAACACTGTGCAAGTTTTGTAAATCTTGATACAGTCCTTTTTTTAGTGAAAAGATCTACACATTTAAAAGTGTTTAATATAAAATTATATTTTTGTCAAAATAGGCAAAATAGTCCAAGAAGAAACATATTCTTATACCAAGTTGTTAAGTAGAATCTAAAGAGTATCTTTAATTATACAGTTTCAATTTTGTGTTATAATTACTGCTAAATTCCACTAGGTGTCAGCATTGGATAAGAGCGGAAAATATTTGCCCTAAGCGTTGCTCTTTTGCTGTTTTAACTGCTTAGATGAAATGAACAAACCCTACTTAGCATGGATGTGCACATATATGTCATTATTAGTGTATGCCACTGGTTATTGTTACACGTTACCCAGAATCTTCTACAAGGGGGTGCTTCTTTTCCTAACATTCCCTTCCCCATTAAGTGTCAAGGACAATGCAGTATTGAAACCCATACAATTTGTATTCACTTGCAAATGATCCGAAGCCTTGTTCACCCTCTCTGAGCATTCTGTGAATGCGCCTCCTCACCTTTGGTTTGTCCTCGCTACAGCCATTGGATTTTGAAACAAAGAAGGCGTATACTTTTAAAGTGGAAGCCTCCAACCTTCACCTGGACCACCGGTTTCACTCGGCCGGCCCCTTCAAAGACACGGCCACAGTGAAGATCAGCGTGCTGGACGTGGAGGAGCCGCCCGTCTTCAGCAAGCCGCTGTACACCATGGAGGTGTATGAAGACACGCCGGTTGGCACCATCATTGGCGCCGTCACTGCACAAGACCTCGATGTGGGCAGTAGTGCTGTTAGGTAAGATAAAAAAAACAAACAAAAAACTTTTTTTTTTCCCCTGCAGAAAACGAAAGAAGAGCTTTTAAAAAAGACTCTGTCCAAACCTACAGGGAAATATAGTGGCTGCTCATAGATATTAGTGGAAAGCCATAGGATTTGGACAAAAACCTCTGACAATAAATCCCTGCAATGGCGTTTGGTAGTGGTGTGATGTTGGACATGCCACTCAAACTAACCAATCTCAGCTTTCATCCATAAAAGGGAGTTAATAATACAGCCTCAAAGGTTGAGTCTCGTGATTAATGATCAGAGAGTTTACAGTGCCTGGAATATAGTAGGCATTAATACCTTTTTCTAAAGTCTCTGCCTTTCACCCAAAGTTGTGTGTGAAAAACATTTGCAATCTGCAGTTCCTTTTCTTGCTGTCACAATTGTGTCTGCTGACAGAAGCACAGTTGGAGTCAGCCCTTGGATAAGTTGAATTACGGAATTTCTCAAAACCCACACTTTTCCAGGAGCTTCTATTGACATACGGCTGCAGGGTAGTGGGTCCACAAAGCAATCAATGGAGTAAGAAAGTGTAAGAAATCTCTCTCCTGATCCCCTCAAACCCATAAATTCCATTTACACCGCTGAAACCCGGTGGGGTTTACCCATTTCTCCACTCATACATTGACCCTGCAACATATTTTGAGACTTGTTCTACTTCAACTTTGCTTCTTATCTACCTTTAAAGTCCTTGCCACATGCCCACATACCACCTGCCTACACAGAGTAAACAAGAACCATACCAAAGAAGCATTAGTAGGCTTTTATAAAAAATATTTATTATTACATTTTAAAAATCTTTATTGTTGAAAGTATTACATAAAATGCAAAATACTACTATATTGATATAGGGAAATATGTACAGACACATAGAGCATAAGATTTTATGCCATGGGTAATGAAAAAAAATGGATTAACTATAAAGCCATAGCCTCAACATATTGATAGCATACAGGAAAATCTCAGGAAATGTCTTGAGAGTGTGAGATCTGCTTTTTATATTCATCTGAATCCATCCTCCAAAGTGGCTCAAGTATGTTTCTTCTTGAAGCATGTCTGTCTGTGATCAGGAGAACACCCTAAAGAAAAACATTTGTTTTGAGAAAGGGAAGACAAATGGCAATTGCTGAGTGCCCCTACATGTCAGGTTGAATGCTGGCTCATTTACACATTGGATTCAAGTTGTTGTTCTGTATATCCATATTGCCAACATGATTCACTTCCAGTTAAACGGCAGGAAACTATGTTTATTACCAGTGTCTGTAGGGGCATTCTCAAGAATCTGCCATGTTAGTAGTTGTTATATACTAAGTCATTCATCAATCTTGTTCGTGAAGCCCCGGTTGATAATTATGAAAGTGGGAAATGTCCAGTGAGTACATTTACAGGTCCTTTTAAGAATATAAAAAGCTGCAGAAGAAATATTGAAGGTTGTAAAGGAAGTAATATGAAAGTAAATAAATATGGACTGAAACTCTCTACAGTGCAATAAATGAGACTTTTGGGAATAGTGGAACACGTTATCTTGGAGAACATGCTAGGTTGTTTAAATTTACAGGATGTTCTATTTTTGAGGACTGATAAAGCATGTTTATATCAAAATATTAATAAATTATGATTTAATTTAATACTTGAAAAGAAAAATCAGAGTCTATAAGTAAAATTTTACATTTGGTAAAGATAAGGTAAGCATTACTAACTTTCAAATATAAGGAAATGGTTGGAGTCAAAACCCTCGTGTGAGAAATAAAGGAAAGCTACATTTTAGAGAAACTCTCCATCTATAAATCAATTTTTTTTAATGTCACAGAAGCTAGTGTCTGACAAGTGCTATTTTATGTGAAATGAAGTAGTATCCCCAGTCTTCCTTTCTAAAAGGTACTGACTCACTAAAGCTGTAGACCCAGATGGATCCCCACAAGGGGTTGTCAAAAGATAAAACGGCCTTTGAGTCAACACGAAAGCTGTCTTTCTTCCATGTCCTTGGAGTAAACAATAAGCTTGAATCATCAGTTGAGGAAACACAGGGTATGAATCATCTCTCCCTGGTCTGGAAAGGTGCTTGCTGACTTAAGATTGGTGGTAAAAATATGTTGTGTAAAATAAGCATCAAAATGTAAAATTACTTGACATATGTAGATATGGTCTGTTTGTTTCATTTTATTTTGCTTAAGTGTCTTTTCCCAGGGTTATTTTGTGAGGTATTTATTTAGGACTCTGCTCTTCTATACTACTGGGTATTTATTAATATTACTATTTTAACATCACCACACACAGCAAAGAGCCCGAATGCAATGACATCAATCAAGGATTCAAAGAGTTTAGAAGAAAGCTTCAGTTAGTTGTAATGAATCCAAATATGCCCATCTCTGATTTCTCCTGCCCAGATCTTAATTTCCTTTTTTTTTTATCTTGTGGAGTTTTTACTCAATATTATTTTGTATTAGTTTCAAGTGTACAGCATAGTAGTTAGACAATCATATCCTTTACAAAGTAATCCCCCCCAATGTTTCAAGTAACCACCTGCATCACACAAAGCTATTACAATATTATTGAGTAAGTTACTTATACTGTACTTTACATCCCTATGACTATTTTGTAACTACCAGTTTTTACTTCTTAATTCCTTCACCTTTTTGTCCTGTCCCCCAACGCCTCTTCCCTCTGGCAATCATTAATTAATCCTCTGTATCTTATGAGTCAGTTTCTATTTTGTTTGTTAGCTCATTCTGTCTTTAGTTCCCACATATAAATGGAATCATGTGGCATTTGTCTTTCTGTCTGACTTATTTTGCTTATCATGATACCTTCTACACCCAGCCATCACATATGGAAAGATTTCATTCTATTTATAGCCAAGTAATATTCCATTTATATATGTACCATTATTTTTAATCAACTCATCTACTGATGGGCACTTGGGTGGCTTCCATATCTTGGCTATAAATAATGCTGCAATGAACACAGGACTGCATATATTATTCGGAATTAGTGTTTTGGGCTTCTTAAACTTGGCATTTGGAAGGATGGAATATTCAAATATATCTCTAAAGAAAGAGAAATACATCAGAATCAAATATTATTAAAATTATAGGTGTGTTTTTATTTCCCTCCAATTGCTTAAGCTTTCCTCATTTATTATTGAGAGGAGTTAGAAACAGGATTAGGCAGACAGAGCAAGGGGTGAAAGGAAGGAGGAAATATGGACGTGACCTTTGGAGCCAGCTAAAACTGTTCCAGGGTTCCAGGGCAGGAGAAACAGGGAAACTGCACAGGAAGGTTAAAACAAGGCCAAAGAGTGTGGGCAATTTGCAGCCAGCTTGTAACTAACAAGCCATTATCTGCCCCAGCCAAGGACACCCAAGAAAATAGTTAAAAAAAAAACCTCCCTAATGAGCAAATGCAGAAAGAGAGGGGGGAAGGGACAGGGGAAGGGAAAAAGGGCCATTTTTCATTTTTACTCCCTAAGCAGAGAAGCCAGCAGTCTCAAGGCTTGGCAAGAGAAAGTTGCCAGGTGAGTTTCATAAATCCTGGGAAGGCTACAACCAAGTAAAAGAAGGAACCTTGAGTATTAATCTGTACCAAAACCTTCAGCAGAGGAATTTTGAGACCATGGACAGGAGAATGCATGATGCCTAAGACCCCCACCCAGCCTGCTCTTCAGATTAGCTGAGAGCGCATCTGTGCTTCATCAACCAGATGTATAGGTTTGCTTGCTTTGCTGTTGTTTTTTTTTTCAATAAAGGTTCATGCTTTAGTTGCTTAATAAACTGGCTTTTCACAATGCAGTCAGGGTCTCTCCTATAAATTCATTTATATGAGAAGACAAGGACGAAGGTTGTGGACAGCCCTCTCCCACTGGCTCAGGGGGCTGTCCTGTCCACTCACACTTCTTTGGTGTTGGTGAGAAGTGCCTATAACATTATTACTTTTTAACAAATGAATATTTCCTACTGTGACCTGAATCATTATTCCTACATCTTTATAGCTTAAAGAATGAGATGCAATATTTTCAGAATAACTATACCTTCAAATATGTTTTATAAAATGTGTCTGAGAATTTAGTTGGGTCAAAGTTAGCTTTTCCATTAAATGTGAGAAAGTTATTAGGCAAAGAAATAAAATAAATAAATGTAAGAGGAATGCTTACCTAATAAACAGAATAAAACTTTTTAAAAGCATTTCTGAAAACTAATTTACAGAAAAGTAATAAAATTGTACTCTGTCAAGTAACCTATACAGATTAAGTTAATGTTTTAATTTTTGATTTCTATTCAGTTGTTGCAACAGGTTTCTTAGCAACAGTCTCTATACATACATCTACAAATTATAGATTTGCTTCATTTTATATAGGTCATGAACATTTTCTTTGTTTTTCATTTGAATTTCACATTTTATCTACTCATCAAATAAGTATAACTTAAAGTCTGTATTTAAGGATTTTGCTCATTTAAGTAGGTGAGTTAGGCCAAATTAGAGCTTTCATATTATACTCTTGTGATTAGCTTCAATAAAAATATCATTCTACCCTAAGATTGAATGTGGACTGTCACAAAACCAATGGACACATTGCTGGTTCACTCTGAGGGTATACATCTTAAAAATTATGTGGACATTTTAGAACTAGGTCATGTATTCTCTAAATTGTCCAGGAAAGGTAAGGCACGTTCCACTGTCAGTCATTGATGATCATCCTTTATAATAAAAGCCTAATATGCAAATTTACCTAACAGTGGAACCACTGGTCAGTGGGGGGCAGGGCTGGTGAGAGGGCAGCACCAGGTCAGCCAAGATGAGTGCCAGCAGACAGAGGGAGGGGATGGCAATCAGGGGCGGCAGCAACTGGTGGCAGTGGAGGGGCAATGGGGGGGGGAGGCAGCTGCTTGCCAGCCAGCGCAGTCTCCCAATCAGTCTGCCGGTCACCTCCCACAGAGGGAGGCCACTGGCGCAGCAGGGCCAGAGCTGGCCCCTTGGTGGTCAGTACGCTCCCACAGGGGGAGCGCCACTCAGCCACAAGCCAGGCTGACGGCTGGTGAGCGCAGCAGTGGTGGCGGAGCCTCTCCCACCTCCATGGCAGGGCTAAGAATGTCCAACTGCGGCTTAGGCTGCAGGGAGTGGGCCTAAACTGTCAGTCGGACATCCCCTGAGGGTTCCCGGGCATTGAGAGGGTGCAGGCCAGGCTGAGGGCCCCCCCAAGTGCATGAATTTTCATGCACCAGGCCTCTAGTCTCTTATAAATATCAACTCATTGCTATATTGGGGAAATTATCACAATAAAAAATGGTGGTTGTCTCACATTTACCATTCAGTCAGGCACCGGGATTAGTCAGCTACATAAATGTAGGACATCGGGAAAATGGCAGGGCCTATTACTAGACCTCTAGTCTTAGAGTCTGACCACCTGTGGGAAGATGCTGAAGATGCACAGCTGAGTGTAAAATGTTCAAATAAGTTTCAGGTAGCTCCCTAAAAGGGCAGTGAACTTTCTGTAAGAATAACATCTAGAGAAAAGGAGGTATCAAACCTCACAAAATGACAGAGGTAAAAATTAGATGCTGGCAAATAGTGAATGAGAGCTGAGCAAAAGCACCACAGTGTGAAATTGGGCTGGATATTGTTGCTTATGCTTTCTGCTTCTGGGGATTGTGTGGGAGCTTTGTGACTCAGGTATTTTAAAGTTGAAGGCTGTGTATGTCACAACTTGGTTCTAGAACTAAGCAACCATTTGTATGGTAGGAATGTTTTGGGGGAAGGTAATACACCATTATTAATAACTAGAGGCCTGTTGCATGAAGATTCGTGCAATAGGCCTTCCTTCCCCTGGCTGCTGGCACCGGTTTTCCTCTAGCACCTGGGACCCAGGCCTTTGCTCTGGCTGCCACTTTCCATCTTCGCTCCGGCCAGAGTCTTCAGTCTTCACTCTGGCCAGAGTGCTGCTCCTGTAGCTCCCTCCGCCCCCTTATAGCAGGCATCCTGCCCCGCCCAGCCGCTCCGCACCTGTATGTGTACTGCCCAGAGGCCCAGAGTGGCTGGAGATGGGGACACTGCCATCTTTGTTGGGTTAATTTGCATACTCACTCCTGATTGGCTGGTGGGCACTGCAAAGTGATGGTCAATTTGCATATTTCTTTTTTATTAGTGTAGATGTGGACAGGGAGAGGAAGAAAATAATACATATACTCTCTCTCTCTCTCTCACACACACACACAATTCTATGTCAAAACACATATATCTTCTCTCATATCATCTTTATAAGAACACTCACTATTGCACTGTTTGGTGGGTATTATTTTCCAAATATTATAGGAGACAAAGAGAACAGGCTTGAGGGAGAAATTTCTAACTTGATTGCTCAAGGTAAGTGAAGGAATTAATATATCACTCTAGTTCTCTCTGTTCAGAAAGTCAGCATCTTTATGTATTATTTCACTGCCTCTCAGTGGTGGTTGATTTATAGAATCAAATTCTATGTCAGTGTTAGTCTGAACTAAATACATGAATTTGCTTACTAAAGTTGCAAGATAATTGTATTTGGATTGATAAATGCATAGAAGCATTAAACAAAAATATAGACACAGCATTTTATGGATACATTATGTACATTTTTTGAATTTTTTAATGTTTCCAGGAAAACTTAAAATTACAATAAAAAATAACGTGTACACTGATTAATTATACAAGGATATATTTCATTTTGAATCATCTTTGTAAATTATTACATTGCTGTAAGTTATAATTAACTAGTTATAAAATGATTAATTGTCTGAATTTTGTCTAGGATTGAAGAGTTTCCTGGGATTTAGTGTTTTCAGTACATAAATGAAGCAAGTTCTTAAGAAACCAAAAGTAGATCATTGTCCTAAATAATACATTATTAAAACCCTAAATGTGTTGCTTTGAAGGATAAGATATTTAGCTCTTAGGTAGGTAGAGAAAATAAAATCTGTGCATTGAAGTTAATATAGTATTTAAGTAACAGCATTCAATTTTGAGGTAGATTTTGGCAAGTATAAGGCAGTTTACTTACTTTCTGGGCACATGGTTGTCTGTCTTCCCCAAGGCCCTTGGAATTTCCTGAGACTAGCTTTATTCATCTCTGTATTGCCAGGGATCTGGGATTTTGCAGACACTTCACAGTGAACCAAACATAAATGGTGAAAATTATCTTTTTAAAATTATTTTAAAAATAAAAATCTACCACTTACTGTTCTTGGAAATTTTCTAAAAGCATATCGTAAATGGAAGAAATATTTATTGAAGAAAATCTACTAAAACATTTTAAGAATGGCAGGAGCCTGTGGCACATGACACAGGACCTGAGCCCTCCCTCTCACTCCCATCTCCTAGCTCAGCTGGATAGAAAACCCACTCTGGCCTGGCTGAGGACACGTAACTCCTCTGCCCTCAGCTCCCAATGAGATGTAACGTCTTACCAAGAAGGGCAGGGTTTCTCATCCCCCCAACTCTGAGTCTCTGCGGACAAGTTCCTGGTGAGTGTGGTTGAGAGGTGGGCAGCTCACTTCCCCCACCCAACCCCCCTGGAAGGACACGGCTCTACCCCTGGCAGGCAGATAATATGGGGACCAGTCACTCACTCCATTTTGCTAGTTCCTGGGAAGCCAAAATGAGAGCACCCTCTGCCTTTACCCATGCCTTGAACGGTGACTCAGAGGATCTCCCAGGGTTGTAAGAAGTACATAAGAATAGAAAACTCAGCCTAGCTAGCGTGGCTCAGTGGTTGAGCGTCAACCTATGAACCAGGAGGTCCATGCAGTTCGATTCCCAGTGAGGGCACATGCCTGGCTTGCAGTGTAGGGTGTGCAGGAGGCAGCCCATCAGTGATTCTCTCTCATCATTGATGTTTCTATCTCTCTCTCCCTCTCTCTTCCTCTCTGAAATCAATAAAAATCTATATTTAAAAAAAAGAATAGAGAACTCAGATCTTCTGAAGATTCTTGCTTTTCTTTGTTTTTTAGCTTTAATAGACATAAAATTATAAAAGGCAACAATTATAACAATGTTTATTGGGCTTTTGAATAGATATATGTAATATAGATAAAATATATATAGACATATGTATAAATATATACTTAATAGAATGTAGCTACATAGAAATAAAATTTCTATATTTGACTAGAATTAAGCTAATATGAATAAGGATACAATATTAAGCTTTATATGCTAAAACCCAGAGCAAACACTAAGAAAATAACTCAAAAATCTAGTAAAAATTATAGAAATAATTAATATTATACTAGAAATATTTACTTACTGAAAAATAAAGTAAACATAAGAGAACTATAAGATCCTAACACCACACATGACAATTTTTGTCTCATACAAGTGAAATTTCCTAATAATTGGAGCTTACCCCATTAAATGAAAAATATGTGAACTAATAAGTTTAAATTTTAAAAAAAATGCTGCATTGTTGCACAACTTTGTGAATATGGCAAAATGATTTAATTATTTGGGTTAAATGATGGAATTATATGTATGTGACTATAGATATTATTGAAAAAGGTTATGAAAAAAATAATTTTATGTTTGTAAAGTGATAATTTATTGGAGTGTTTGGAGTAGAGTATGTTTGTAGAGGTCAGAACAAGACTGCTGTTAGGAAACAGTAATTGAAAAGTATTTCTCCCTAGCTGGTTTGGCTCAGTGCATAGAGCATCAACTTGCAGACTGAAGGGTCCCTGGTTCAATTCCTGTCAAGGGCACATGCCTGGGTTGCAGGCTCGATCCCCAGTAGGGGGTATGCAAGAGGTAGCCAATCAACGACACTCTCTCATCATTGATGGTTCTCTCTCTCTCTCTCTCCTTCTCCCTTTCTCTCTGAAATCAATAAAAATAGATTTAATTAAAAAAAAGTGTTGTGTTCCATGCAAAGTAAGAGAGATAGGTTTCATTCTATATGGGTAATAGTAATAGCATCTCAGCATTGTAAAGTACTTTCAGAATCTCCAACCATGCTTAAATTTGTTCTACTCCATCAGCACCAATCATTTGGATGGTCAATTTTTCATTACTCATGGTGCTTACTGTTCCCTGAAGATACTCGTTATGACCTTGGGCAGCTGTGACATGTCTTTGTTACATTTATCTGAATTCATAATTTCTATGGGTTCAATTCCCCTGTCTTATCTCCATTCCACTGGAATGTAACAAGTAAATCTAATACCTGCTTTACGTCAGCATCCTTATGAAGTCAAAGGCAGCTGGCATATCCTTCTGTCTCCTTCCTGCAATAGGCATATCCCTAGTTATTTCAAGTACTTCTCATAACCCATTGAATCAAATCTCTTTATACCCTTTTATATCCTTGTCTCTCGGCAAGATTCTGGTATACAGGAAATGCTTACGGTCTGATCCCCTTTAAATACACCTGACACTGAACAGGACGTTTTTCTATCACAAAGCCCCTCACAACATACCTACATTCTTTCTTATTGGAACAATTTAGATGCACCAGTTCAACTCATATGCACAGCTTTGGGGGGTTGGGTGTGGAAATCAGAACACCCAGAGAAAACCAATGCAGGCAGGGAGAGAAGTGCAAACTCCCCACACACATGGCCCTTGCCAGCATCAATTCTGCTTTCTCACCAATAGTATAACAAAATGGCATGGAACAAAACAGCAGCACTGCCCATTTCTCCATACTGGATATCACCAGTATTTTAAATTTTCCCAAATCTTTAAAAAAAGTAAATATAACCATGATAGGCCTTAAATGTGATTAATATTTAATTAATACCCTAATTATACCCTTTGATAGTGTTCATTGCCCACATGATCATATCCCATCTCCTTATTATAACTTATGATTTAAATCACTTACTGTTTTCAAGTTATTGTGCCTCTCAGATATGTTTCCATAACCCCCAACAACTTGTAGTCAGTTCCCTAACATAAACTCCATGGCTTTGCTAAACGACTTTTGAAACTTCCTGAAAAACCTTTTTTCCTCTCCTCACTTTGTCTGCCTCACTCTTCTCCTCAAAAATTCCTTTCCAGTCTTCCAATATCAGCCCAACATCACCTGCAGGAAAGTCTGTCTGAACCAATAGGCTTGCACTGCGTGTCTTTTCTTTGCACTCTCTGATGTTTTTGTTCTTCTAGCAGATGTTGAAATCTGTTTATATGTGTCTGCCCAGCAAGACTCTTTGTTGGTGGGATTGTACTTTATTTATTTTTATATGCCTCAATCCTAGTGGACATAGTGGACACTGAGCAAATATTTGCTAAGTTGTACAATTGAACACAATCTGCACCAACATTCTTCCAAAAATGCTATAGTAACTAAAGAGATTCCGTAGCGATTTTCTTCTTAATTTAGGCATGGATATTGAGTAAAGGTTCTGAAAAGGGCTACTGTGATAAAATGCTTTCTTGTCCAGAAAAGATTATGTGATAGAATTAAACTCATTATACCCTGTGCTCCCTGACTTTCAAATGCGCCTTAGCTTCATTTATGGTTTTTGAGAACATTCTTATGAGACAGGATACAACATTGATATCATTAGGCATCAATGCATTCTCACCCATCAAATCAACAAGAGAATTATCAAAGGCAGATTAACAGCATGAGTCATACCCTGATCCTATAATTCTCAGCTATCTTGGTTCAGAAATCAGTTTCTAACTAATATTGACAAGAATTATAAATCTCATCTATGGTATAAAGGCAAAGTAATTTTGATTTAGCACCAAAATGACATCCACACTGTCCTAGTTTCGAATGACCAGCTTGTCTGCTATTTTGAAATAGATACCTTAACAAACTTACCATGATGAACAAATAGATCACTTCCTTTGGCCTGGTGATTTAGATGGGCTAATTATGAAGATGTCATCTGCTTTCACCCATGGTTTGTAGTGACCTTGCCTTCACTCAGCTGGCCAGAATAATGATGCTAAATATATGGTGTGTTGAGCCTTTTGATTAGCAAAGCCCTTTCATGTAAAATGTTTATTTTAAATTGGTAATACTATATAATGATAAATATAAGGAAAAACATTGATGACCTGGTTCAAATATCAGCTCTAAAACTTTTTAACTAGGTGAAGTTGGGAGAATTTCTTAATATCTCCATGCTTCAGTGTCCTCCTATATGAAATGGGAAGATTCATAATACTCACTTTTAGGGCTTTTGTGGGGTTTTAATAAATAAATATACATAAACATTTGGAATAATGTCCAGTACATGGTAAAAATTTAAAATGTTTATTATTATGATTGAAAATATGTTTGAACATAATTATATATATGTACACATATATGTGTATATATATATACTATATATATCTGTGTGTGCCACTATATTTCTGAAGATTTATATAAATTCAATTTCTGTTTTTTTCATTGTTTTTCTTGGATTTTTAGTCCAGTAGCTAGAATGGCAGTATCTGTTATTACCCAGAAGGTTAGCTAATAAAGAAGATAAAAAAAGACAGTATTAGCCAAGGTCACTGTTTTTTTTTTTTTTTTTTAAGGTGTCCAGATCTATAGAACAATAAACAACAATGGCCCTTTTATATGTCTTTGGGGGAAAGATTTCTGTGCATTTACCACAGTGTCAGTTTAAACATGTCCCCTCTGTTTCCTTAATATGATGCCCCTTTCCCTACCTATGAATACAAAGATTCTACTTCTGCTCTGGCCACAGTCCTTTACAGCTGTTTCCAGATGTCTCTCCCACCCCCAGCTCTTCCCAGAGGCACCATTAAGGGATTTTTTTACTGCTCGAAAAGTTTTAATATTCAGCAGGTTAAGGAAACCCATGGTCAGCTTCAGAATTTTAGTCTCTGCTGAGCTTTCAAGGTGTCAAGACCCTAAAATAATATGAACAGCAGGAGCACTAAATCTTTCATTATTTCCCCTTTCCCCTTGAGCATACTGACTTTGCAATAAAGAAGCTGTCATTTACACTCTTCTTTATGGCAAGGTGGGTAATAGCTACAGGAAGGAAAAATAAGGAATTGTGTCAAGTTAGCCTGACTGCCGTTATGATTAATGTGTAATCATTGTGCATTTGCATCTACTCTTTTTTATATACAGGTATTTCATAGACTGGAAGAGTGATGGGGACAGCTACTTTACAATAGATGGAACCGAAGGAACCATTGCCACTAATGAATTGCTAGACAGAGAAAGCACTGCACAGTATAATTTCTCCATAATTGCGCGTAAAGTTAGTAAGTATGGCATAGACGGAACCAATGTTATACTGCAGCTTTTGGATTTAACACTCTTAAACGAGTCCCTGCTGGGGTGTTTTTCATTTTTGGACTGACAGCTGAGTGGTCTCCTGGGGAAACTCCAAAAGCTGTTCCTTTCCCTCAGAGCGTCAGTCCGGAGAGGTGACAGCTGCCAGCAAGCCCTGTTTGCAGGTGGCATGAATATCCAGTGCTGCATTTCATTGTGTGACCTCATCCCTTTCCACGCTGTACCCTCAAAATCCCACCAGACTCCCCACTTCTCTTCCACCTCGGATCCCCGTGTATGATTGGGAGCTTCATTGGCCAGGCAGGAGGAAGTAATTATAACATAAAACCAGCCATTCTGAAATATTTCTGGAAGTTGAAACCTACATTTTCAAAATCATCCCACTTCCTTCTCTCTGCTTTCATTAGAATCTAATTTTTAAGTGAATATCGCTGTGGAATACACAGGTGTTTTAAGTATTCTTCTTCAAGGAGTCACTCAGAATCTACAGGATGCTTACAAAAGGATTGCTTGTGTTGATTCCTGCCCGGTCCCGAAGAGAATCCCCTAGACTGACTGATGATAAGTCTTCTTTGTTTGGCTGGATGATCAAGGGTATTATCACATTTTCCTAAGGTAACAGATTAGGTGTGTGTGGTGCCATCTGGCTATCAGTACGGCCATTTGCAACAGAAGTGTATCTTTCCAGTCCTTCTGCTTATGGTCTCTTGAAAGATTTGGGGAAATCCCTTCTGAGTATCTTTCATTTTGTTTGTGCCTATTTCATTTTGTGCATGTGGTACAAATACTTTGACAGATAATGTCACCTCTCCTGTGTGTGTGTGTGTGTGTGTGTGTGTGTGTGTGTGTGTGTGTGTGGTGGGGGGGAGGGTGGCAAGAGCTGGCTGTGACTGTTTCTGTTTGAGGGTTTTTTGATCAATCTCAACTCACTGGGGGTAAAGAAGAAATAGTTTTGTTTATCTTCAGCAACTGCTTCAAAACATGAATAATCAGATACCTATTCCCAGGCCTTGGTGATGTCTTTAGCACATTGCATTCCCTTCAGGTTATTCTGGTTACTAAAGGTAAGCCTAACAGAAACGCAAATGTAGCTTCAGCCTTGTACCTGGGAACAGCGACCTGTCATGTGAGAAGAATGGTTACCCTGAGGCTACCACACTAGAGAGGCCATGTGCTAGTGGTCAGGCTGACCATCCAAGGTCAGGTCAGCCAGATTCTAACCCTTCTAACCATGCCTGCCAGTGTTCTGGAAGTGTGAGTGAAACCTGGACCTCTTGTCCAGGCCACTTGCTAGCTGAATACCACAACATAACATCTGTCGCTACCACGTGAAGTGCAATCTATTACCCAGCCGAAGCCTGCCCAGATTCTTACCCACAAAATTGTGAGAAATACGAAAAGTGTAATTATTTCAAGCAACTACACGTTGGGGCCATTTGTTTTACACAGCAAATAGATAACTGCGGAACTCAATGACACTATAGATGAGAACCTTGATTCTTTGCTTGTGGGGATAGATTATCTAGTCCGTTAGAGTGGAAAAGAGATAGGGAGATGAAAATGCACAAATCTCCCTTTTCTGTCCCCATATAGTGTTTGGTCGCCACTACATCTATGACTAAAATAGATTTGGCAGTAAGGCAGTTGCTCAAATACTGTCTTCTCCTGTGATTTTTTTCAGTTATTTAATACTGGTGGCGGTGGTGGTGGTAGAGAGGAGAGAGTATCTCTCATTCCATCTACATAGGAACTTGATATGAACACCAGCAGAAGACCTTACAGCTTTTTAATTTCAGCATCCCCCTTGTGCAACAGGCAGTCTTCTTTGGTGACTTAATAGCATAATTTTTCAGTTTCAGCTCCTTTCTGCTGTACTAACTTGACCCGGAGGAAATTCACACATCTTTGTAATGCTAAGTAGGCACATTGCAGGCTACTCTTCTACTGCATCCTTCCTTCTGCCATCTCCTGCCCTCCTTGCTCAGTTTGGCTCTGAACACAGACGATCCAGTCTGAGCAGAGATATGATCAGCAGAACAGAATGCCGGTCTCCCCTGGAGTCCCTGCCCCCATTCTCTTTGTTTTCCTGAAGCCTCCTTTCACACTTGTCATCTGTCCTCCCTCCGGTATCAAGTCCTATCACAGTTACATATGCTATTCTGCATTCCTTCCATGCTAACTTTCAATTATTTCACTCATGCAGAATGTTGGGGGCAGTTTACCCATGTTGGACATAGAACATTAGCTTTCATTTCCCAAGATGTTGGACAATATAGTGAAAATGAGTTGTCTAAGATATTGAGTATAGGACTTGGACATAATGACAACTGACTAGAAGCAGTCTCGTCAAATAACTTCTACTCATAAAAGACATAGTATCCATAGATTATTAATTAGAATACTGCCATTCTAACCTAAACCTTCTTATAAATGCACACACAAAGCTTGTGCATGTTTTTGGAAGTAGGAGTAGTAGGCCCTGCACCTTAACTCCAGGTGAACGTGTGGATAGTGCATTGATCAGCTGCATTACAGCTAGGATGTCTTTCTTCCCAATGGCTACCCAGGCCATAAAACCATCATCATGCTATGAGGGCACTTATAGGAGCATGTCTGGCACCTAACTCAGAGTGCTGAGCTTCAGCTATTTGGGAAATGGAAGGAGACTATGGATCCTTGTGGTGGAAGCAAGGGTCCTTGATCCTCAAAGACTTAGATTTTTCCAACTTAGGGAATGCTATTTTTAAAATTATTAATATAATCAGGGCACATGCTGGCTCTGCCAAACCAACCCCCTGTGTTAGTATTTACTTAAATGAACGTTAGGAGACCCAAGTGAGTGGAATGTCATAAATGATGTTGGCCCTTACTGGAACATATGCAGAACTGTGACTTAGACCCATAAACTATATATACACAACATAAAAGAGTAAGCTAACATTTCTGACATCTCTTATCTCCCCTCGGTCTATTCTAGTATTTATTTAAAGACCACTGTGTGGATGGATTTTAGAACCCTTGAGAGGCCTGCTGGGGTACACACTATATTTCTGTGTGAAAAATAAAGAGGCTAAACACACACTCGGCGTTAATTAAATATTCTGCAATAAGAAAAGCTTATTGTGGCCCTGGTCAGTTTGCTCAGTGGTTAGCACAGCCACCAGGTCAAGGGCATGTACTGCAGTTGCAGGTTCCCCGCCCTCCGTCAAGGCCATGCAAAAGGCAACCAATCAATGTGTCTCTCTCATGTTGATGTTTCTCCTTTTCTTCCCCTCCTCCCTCCCTTCTACTCTCTCTAAAAATCATCCTCAGGTGAGGATTGGAAAAAAAAAAAAGGAGAATAGCTTATTCTGGGCTTTATTTTGCTTGAATTCACAGAGTTTAAAAGTAAACTTTATTCATATTCTAATGCGTAAGGCTATTTTCATTGATTGAACTAGCCAGCTGAGCAGAAAACTATCACCATACTGAATGACTGAGAAATAAATAGCCCATTCTTGCCCTGCCAAGAAGAACAAAATTGTATAAATATACCTTATTGCAGATTGAACTAGCATATGTTGGTCCCTGAATCTTCTATAAAAACTCTCAGGTGAAATGAAATGGTACAATGATTGAACAACTTCCAATTAATTAAAAAGCAGTCATTAATCAGTGTTGTTATAGTTGGGGAACCAAATAATTTTATTAGATTTCTAGTAATTTTTTTATGCATGACTACTTTGCTGTTTTTATGGTGCTAATCTTGAGACTTTTTAAAGAGACAGAAGCTCCAAAAATTCATTTCATTCAAATTATCAGAAATTTTCAACATGAAAATATTTCTCTTTTATTTTGCTGTTACCGTAATAAATATTATTAGGGAAAATAACTAAGAATAACTACATTAAAACCCTTGAACATGTTTTATATAATTGTAAAATAAACAGATGACACCAAAGATAATTCTTTTCTTAGTCATGTAATTATCTGGATGATAATGAATTATTTCCATTCATAGGTCAAAAATCAGTGAGTTGACTTACAAAATTGACTTATATTTGGAGGAAATTTTCTATGTATACATATCATTATGACTTGTGATTACATTGTTAGGTAATTAATTTTTAAGTCCATTTGGCATATAAATCTATTTTGTTATAAATTCTTTTTAATTCAACATAATGCAAGTGATATGATTTTCATATGTACAGAAAAGTCAAACTTTAGGCTTACTATACTTCAGGCTCAACATTAATTCATACATTTGTTTTTATAAACTTTCATACAATATCATATTACATGCAAAGCATTATTTGTTTTTGGGTTATGGAAAACTAAGACTGAATATTATTGAGAATAGTAAAGTTTACAAATAGTTAGAAGTTAACTAAAATAAAGAACTTTAATAAACTATAACTATGCAAATTATGTGGAATTATAGAGACTTCAGATTTAAGTGTGCTCTCATATAACCTCCAGGTGGAGGTTGCAAAATATTATGACTAGGGAGCAAAACAGTGGAATCAGTCATATGAATAGTTACTCTTAGGTGCAGATGACTTTTGAGGACTTATTATAAACATTGATTTTAATTCTAGATTGAAGTTATGTTTTCCCTTCTATTGCTCAAATAATTTACCTTTCTTTCTTTTCATGGATGCCTTACTTTACATGTGAGTCTAGGTTTTTTCTTCTTTTTTTATCTACTGTTCTGTAATTCCCCCCTCTGAAGTAACTATATGAAACTATTTTGTATTTTCAAAAAAAGGTAAATTTGATGATACTAGTCCAGTATTGGCAGCATTTCAGTAGTACTTGTAAGAGTAATACTTTGAAAAGAGAATCACCTCATTTATATAATTTATATAACAGTAAAAGTTCATACCATTTCATAAAGTCTTGCAATGAATCATTTACATGGAAATAATAATCATTAACACCAATATAATCATAAACTTAATTTAGAAACGATACCAGTTTTCTTCACTAATATATGCTGTGTACATATAATGGAATTAAAATTTATGTTATAATACCTTATATTTTATTTTAGACTTACTCAACTGCTTATGGTATACTACCCTAATTAAACTGCAACAGTACTTTAAATCAGTATAATAGCTCCATCAAAATCACATACACAACGGTAATACTACTCTTATTTTCTTTTTTCTTAATTAGTATCCACTTTTCTTAGGAAATTAAACTATATGATGAGCTTCACCTGAAGGTTGAAATTTGGATTTAAATAAAAGGGTATATACATAAAATTCCTTTTAAACATCACATGCCAAAAATGGCATGCAAAACCAGGCAACATTTTCACATGGAAAATTTATTGACATCATGCACTATATTTTATTTCATATATTTGTAAAATAGATGATCTCAAAAAACTTAGTGATCTTCTCAAGTATGAAATTCTTAACATTAAAGACATCATCATATATGTCTCTTATGCCCAAGATGTCATACTCTGCAACAAATGGATATGTCCATAATTAATAAATAAATTAATAAATTGGTTGGCTTTGTACTTGTGTGAAATAAATAATGTTACATATTAAGTGAAAATATTTATATCATAACATTTATTTTTTTAAAATTTATACTTAAAATGAATATAAAAGTATCAGCGACATTTTACTAATTTATTTATTTACTTATTTATTGCTACATATGTTCAGTGCATAAGGTTCACAAAGAAAAAAATGTTCATCAGATGAGCATCAAACAAAGTAAACTAGCAATAAGAATAGCGTGTTGTAATGTTAATATGGAAAATAAGCAAGACATTATGCGTTCACACAGAAAGGTACAAGGGAAATCCTCACTGTAGGATATGTTTTTCAGTGATTCGAGAGAGAGAGGAAGGGAGAGGGAGAGAGACAGAGAAAAACATAGATGGGACAGAGAAGCATTGATTGGTTGCCTCCCAAAAACATCCCGACAGGGGTTGAACCCACAACCTGGCTGTGTGCCCTGACAGGGAATCCAACCCATGACCCTTCGGTGCATGGCACAGCACTCTAACCAACAGTCACACTAACCAGGACATCAGCAAGTAATTTACTTCTATATCCTTACATCTGTTTAATTTTTATTTATAAAAAGCCATCTCTGTTTCATTCTCCTTGTAATTGATCATCATTCTTTCCAGGAAGAATCTTTTTGAGAGAGTTATTTAAATATGTAAATGAGATTCTACCCAGTAATGTTTTAATTATGTGGACACAACATAAAAAAATGTGTGTTTTATCCAGTGAAAAATATTACTATTGGTGATTGGTTCTATGAACTAACTAACCCTGGTAGGATGGTGACCCTCGTGATAAACTACCAGCTAAAAGGTTGAACTTACTTTGGTGGATGGTGAGTTTCAGGAATAACACTGGTGTAGTGCACTGGTAGTTCTCTGAGAGTGAAACATTGGTACTCACTTACTCATCTCTTTCTCAGTTATACTCAACACAACACCTCAGTGGGTCATTGAGATTCCAAATGAAGGTTTAATTTTTTTTTTAAAAATGCTGTTTTCAGTATAAGCAATAACTGACCAGATTTTTTAATTATCTTTTCTCTTTTTATATTTTAACAGGTAACACATTATTAACCAGCAAAGTCAGCATATTGATTAATGTCCTAGATGTCAATGAGTTTCCACCAGAAATAGCTGTGCCATATGAAACATCTGTGTGTGAAAATGCCAAACCAGGACAGGTATCTTATCAATATTGTTAATTAAGAGTGCATAAAGGTCTATTATATGCATGTGCTTTAGGTTGTAAGACATACATGAATATGTACACACATAGTAATGAAAGTTTCTGTCAAAGTCTTCGGATTTATGTTGGTGATCGTGGTCCTCCAGGTTTTTTTCTACCTTATTATGAATGAATGAATGAGTAAAATAAAATAAAATAATGGTTATCAGGTATAAACTAATAAGTATATTTCATGCAAAAAGACTATGAATAAACCAATCTGTTCACCTAGGTTCCAAAAGAAAAAATATGTTGGTATCCTTTAATTTGCTCTATATTTAAAACTCCTTTAAGTAATGTAACTACTCCTTTAAGAAAATATGAACTTTTAATTTTTACTTGAAAAAAATCTTAATATTTAAAAAGAGCATATTTTTGGAAAAGGGCATTCTTTAATCTATAGTATTTATTTCATTTTGACTGTCTTCTATGCTGTATAGGACATTTGTCTCATAGTATTAAATCTGTGATTTCCATTAACATAGGGCTATTAAGTTAAATTTAATTTAATTTTAAAAAATCCATGTTCTGACTTATGCTTGCCCTAGTTCAAGTGTGTGATAGCTGTATGATAGGTGTAATTGGCTGTCATTTTGGTCAGGGAAAATACAGAAACGTCTAGTGGACTATGCTGCTCTAATCCTTCTTTTGATAATTGAGGGGAAACTATTAATTTTATTTCAGCATGACTAGTTTAGTCACATTTTCCCACGTGATAAACACCTTAAATGTACTCACAATTTACATAGGATGAGCCCAATGCCTGTTTTAGTGTCTGAAATAGTAGATGCTGCATAAATGTTTATACAAATACACAACCTAATTTAGTTATTTGGGGAGTTATAAGAAGTTAACTTAGTCATTTTCTACTTTCCAGATCCCTCCTCTCCATCCCCAAAAGTCAATCCTTTATTTTTAAGTAATTAGAGACATTAATTATTTCATATCAATCGGAAACTTGCAATGCACTAAATGAAAGCCTTTTGGAAATAGAACTCTACTTAAGGCTTCTGTGTTTACCTAGTACATTAAAGTGTTTAAAAATTTGGGAGCAGTGGAAGTTACTAGAGATAACTTCATTTTTTTATATCTGGACAAATTGGTGAGAAATACACTGTATCCTTGGAGGACCTTTTGCTAATATCTATCTGTTGGGCTTGTATGCCCTATTGGGCTACATTGATCTACAAAGCATAACCCTGAAATGCCTCTTGAACTTGCAGAGAGAGTAGTGCATGAGCATCTTCTGCTTTTGACCTCAGCCATTCTGCTCTTCACCTAGGATCCATGCATAGGAACTATTTATCTTTTCTGAATTATAATTGAATATGTATGTATATATGTATGTATGTATCAAAATGAGAAACAGAAAATGGGGAAAAACGAGGCTGTGTATACCAGTAAACTTTTATATATTGGATCAGTAAAGATTTATATGGGAGTTATTTTCCTTAGGGCAATTGTTCCCAAGTGATAATTCCAAGTAAGTGACAGTTTATGCCCCATTTGTCATGTCTCTTTGGTGGGTGAATGACTTTTTTTTTTATTTGAAAGTTATGTTCTTGATATGCATTAATGTTACATACCTTTAATTTAATAAATACTTATGCTGCTTTTAAGTACCTAAACAGGGGTCCTCAAACTTTTTAAACAGGGGGCCAGTTCACTGTCCCTCAGACCGTTGGAAGGCCGGACTATAGTTAAAAAAAAACACTAGGAACAAATTCCTATGTGCACTGCGGGCCCGGGACGAGTCGGCTGCTAAGCAGGACAGGCAGCAGCACCCGGCGGGCTGGATAAATGTCCTCGGCGGGCCGCATGTGGCCCACGGGCCGTAGTTTGAGAACCCCTGAAAAAGAAAAAAAAAAAACAAACTTGAAAAACAGTTATTAGTGCTCAAATAAGTTAGATTTTATGGATGAGATATAGTGATCTGAGCATATGGATTTGTGTGAAGTTAAAGTTTTACAGGGTCTATATGGTGGTTCTTTGGCTAAATTACCACATTCCATGATCTGACCTTTGGGGTTGAATAATTAGTCTCATTTATGATAATCCTGCAACTGATTCACACTGAACCAAAGACCTGGAATTCTCATTAGAGGATGAGTTTGTCAAATTACAAATTACTGACACTCCACCAGCCACTCAAAGTCTCAGTATGTGTGCCTATGTGAGTGTATGTATGCACACACATCTACATCAGAAGGTTGATCAGAGTCATAAAGTTGGATTTTAAGTATGAAATTAAAACAAAAAGGAGTAGATTAAATCACATGTTTAAGGGCATCAATCTGAGATGACAGATGCATGCTTTGCCCACTGGGACCAGGATATAGTATTCTAAATCTGAGGTCTTTCTGTGGATTCAGATGAAGTCAAGGAGCATGATCACTAAGCCAGCACAAGGCTCTCACCTTTTCACACAAATTTCCTGAAATTCATTCTGATGCAAAGCCATTGGATATATTAATAACTGAATGCCTCAAAACCATTCTGAGATGCTTATTTATGAAGTGAATTATCAATTTCACTAGAGGCCCAGTGCACAAAATTCATGCATGGGGGGGTGTGTCCCTCAGCCCAGCCTGCACCCTCTCCAATCTGGGACCCCTCAAGGGATGTCCAACTGCCCATTTAGGCCCGATCCCGGTAGGATCGGGCCCGGTAGGATCGGTCCTAAACGGGCAGTGGGACATCCCTCTCACATTCCAGGACTGCTGGCTTCCAACTGCTCGCCTGCCTGTCTTCCTGATTGCCCCTAACCACTTCTGCCTGCCAGCCAGATCACCCCCTAACCGCTTCTGCCTACCAGCCTGATTGATGCCTAACTGCTCCCCTGCCAGCCTGGTTACCCCTAACTGCCCTCCCCTGCAGGCCTGGTCCCTCACAACTGCTCTCCCCTGCAGGCCTCGGTCCCCCCCAAATGCCCTTACCTGCAGGCCCAGTCACCCCCAACTTCCCTCCTCTGCCGGCCTGGTCACCCCTAACTGCCCTCTCCTGCAGGCCTGATCCCTTCCACCTGCCCTCCCCTGCTGGCTTAATCACCCACAACTGCCCTCCCTTGCAGACCTGGTCCCTCCCAACTGCCCTCCCCTGCTGGCCATCTTGTGGTGGCCATCTTGTGTCCACATGGGGGCAGGATCTTTGACCACATGGGGGCAGCCATCTTGTGTGTTGGAGTGATGGTCAATTTGCATATTACTCTTTTATTAGATAGGATAGAGGCCTGGTGGATGGGTGGGGCCAGCTGGTTTGCCTTGAAGGGTGTCCTGGATCAGGGTGGGGTTCCCTTGGGCGTGGCCTGGGCAAGGGACCTGTGGTGGTTTGCAGGCCGGCCATGCCCCCCAGCGACCCAAGCAGAGGCCCTGGTATCTGGGATCTATTTATCTTCTATAATTGAAACTTTGTAGCCTTCAATGGAGGCCTGGGCTGACCAGGGTGTGCAGGAAGCTTGGCTTCCTCCATCGTCAGGGAAACCCAAGCCTCTTGCTTGTTCTGTGGCTGCAGCCATCTTGGTTGGGTTAATTTGCATACTCGCCCCTGATTGGCTGGTGGGCGTGTCTTGTGGGTGTAGCAGGTGTACAGTCAATTTGCATATTACTCTTTTATTAGATAGCATAGTTGGGTTCTCAGAAGTAATTTTTAATCTCCAAATTCTTAAAGGCATTTTAATGAAATATCAGAATTTTAACTACAACAAAACCCAATGGGAATAATTTAGGAAACATTTTGAAACTGGATGAAAACTGCTTTCTTCTTAAAAAAAAAAAAAAAAACTCTGAAAAAAATATGTACTTTTACCCATTGAAGGACAACAATGTAACAACAGAAACAAATGTGCATTCTTTGTATCTCTCACATCATTTTATTTATTTGTGAAGTAACACTTATTCTCACAAAATAACTATTTTAAAATTTTGCTAATGTTAGGGTTTTTAAATACTCACAGATTTTGTTCCAGTAAGCATTTTCATAGTTTGGTTCAAAAGCACTTATTTCATCTAATTTAAAATGCAAGTAAGTACATTTTAATTTTATTTTGCTTATTGGTGAGTACATTCAATGCCATTAAGCATTTGAGTTATGTAGATATTGATTTGGAGTGAACCCATATGCTATCAATGTTTACATATTTGTACATTAAAATTATTTGTAAATAATTGATCCACTGATATGAATCCTCAATGTGTCAATTCTGTTTACTTGCTTGCCTCATTAAATAAACTCTTTAGCATGGAATGTAAAATTCCTTTTGAAACTGATGACTGACTTCAAGTTTCATCTCCATTTTGTTTCAGATCATTCAGCTAGTCAGCGCTGCTGACCGAGATCTTTCCCCTGCTGGGCAGCAATTCTCCTTTAGAGTATCACCTGAAGCTGCCATCAAACCAAATTTTACAGTCCGTGACTTCAGAAGTAAGTACCAAATAAAAATTTATCTGTTACCATGTAACTTTGTAAAAGGACACAAAGATAGACATCAATACTTTTCCTACAAGCATTTCAATTCATAAAATAGGGAAATCCATATATGAGAAATACAAAATTTCAGGTAGCAGTAGATGAAATATTTAGAATGCTATTGTCTTGGACTATTCCAAATAAATATTGCTATTGTTGATTTTATGAAAAATAAAATATTTTTGTAATGAAAATGGTGGTTATTTATAATTCATGGTGGTGTTCAAAAATTTTTATGAATTTTAATGGTATTAACACAGTTTATTTTCCTTTAGATGTTACTCTAACATTCAAATTTTAAAGTTTATATATAGACACTAGTGGCCCAGTTCACAAAATTCTTGCAGTGGCGGGGAGGGTGTTCCCTCAGCCCAGCCTGCACCCTCTCCACTAGGGGACCCCTTGGGTTCCTCTTGCAATCTGGGACCACTGGCTCCTAACCTCTCACCTGCCTGCCTGCCTGATTGCCCCTAACCCCCCTGCCTGCCTGCCTGATCACCCCCAACTGCCCTCCCCAGCTGGCTTGATCGACCCCAACTGCCCTTCCCTGCTGGCCTGATCCCCCTAACTGCTCTCCCCTGCCAGCCTGATTGCCCTAACTACCTCTGCCTTGGCTCCGCCACCATGGCTTTGTCTGGAAGGACATCCGGAAGGTCTCCAAAAGGTCTCCCGGTCTAATTAGCGTACTACTCTCTTATCAGTATAGATAATTTGGGGGGGAAGAAATCAAGTGTTAACCTGAAATAGTAATTTGATATTTGTTGTGTTTTTAAATAATAGGTTGTAAGGTAAGATTTTTTTGCAGATTCATACTTGTAATAATTTGGCCTGCTATTATGTGAGAAAATATTCACAGAAACATTTTTGCTTTATGAGATTTTGATGTTACAAAAAATAGGTAAACACATCTCTTTCTTTTTTTTACACCATATTGTATTCTTTCTAAATAGTAAATATAATTCTTTTACCAGAGAAGAATAATGTTTCTTTTTTCCCTAAGGATTACTTTTATTAATTTTTGGCATCTTTCATGATTAAAAAAATAAAATATGATGTATTTTATTAATTTAGGGAGAGCTTCTTACTGTTTAGCAGACATTCACTTTGAGGTGAAGCTCATAATAACCATCTTATCATAAATGTCATGTTTTGCAGACAACACAGCTGGAATTGAAGCCAGAAGAAATGGATACAGCCGGAGGCAACAAGAGCTGTATTTCCTCCCTGTTGTGATAGAAGACAGCAGCTATCCTGTCCAGAGCAGCACTAGCACAATGACTATTCGAGTTTGTAGATGCGACTCTGATGGTACCATCCTGTCTTGTAATGTGGAAGCAATTTTTCTACCTGTAGGACTCAGCACTGGGGCTTTGATTGCAATCCTGCTGTGCATTGTTATACTCTTAGGTGGGTTTTAATATTAACCATTTCTCTTTTTTTCCTCCTCCCCCTCCCCCTCTCTTTTCCTGCCTCCTCCCCCCTCTCCTCCCCTCCTCCTCTTCCTCCTCCTCCTCCTCCTCCTTCTTCTCCCTTTCTCTCTCTCCCTCTGCCTCTCTCTCTCCTGTATGTCCTCAAATTACAATGTAAATCAATGTTTCTTCACTGAGATGCTATGTTGGGTTAGAAGGAAGATTGTCAATTATATCGAATTATATTTTTATGAAAGTTAATTTTCTATGTTAGAAGTATAGCATCAGGCATAAATAAATGACATAATCAAAAATACAAAAGCTTGTTCAAGCCTTAGAAGATTTCCAAACAATAACAGTTTGTAGAACTTGCCGCAATGAAATTTTCTGTAACAAATATCCTATTTACTGTAATGGCTTCTCCCCTTATTTTACATCCTAGTGATTATTACTCCCTAAGATACTGTATAGCCATTAAAAATACACCAGATGAATAATAGTTCTCAAACATTAGTTTAATAAATACTAGTAAAGAAAAGAGGAAGGAAAAGAAAGAAATAGAGATAAAGTAAGGGAACCTCTAATTTATTTTTTTTCTGTTCAAACAGCCAGCAGAAGTGATTTTTATTCCACTTTTCTCACATCTCTTCACATCAAAATCCCAGCCATTTCCACTGGAACAGAAGAGACCACACTGAAACATCTAGTAGCAAGCCAGATGAAAGGGATCCAAGTAAATGTATTCTGTAACATCTCTGGGAGAATAAACACAAACCTAGTTAGGGATTTCCCTCTTCCATCAACTCTGGCTGACTCCATTTCCCAAATTAATTTATTGCCAGAATAAAAAAAGTGAAGAGAGATTTTCTGGGGGTTATTTTAGTCATTATTTTAAATTCAAAGTGCAACAGATACACAGTGGACACTGTGGAATTAGTTTATATATGAATGTTTATTATTTAACCACACAAAATCCTGACAAATGTAGACAACTCCCTTTCTTTCTAGGATTGAAAACAAAATAAAAAAATATTGGGAGGTAAAACATGGAGTAAGGCATTACACAATAGTTTGTGAAGAACAATTTCTGGGTCACAATCTCACTTAACTTGGAGGGCAAAGTTCTAGTCCAATTTACATGATGTAAGTATTAATTACACACAAGTACCCCGGTGTGTAGAACAAAGTATTTTCATATCATTATAATTTATGATAAATTATATTGGGCATCTGTTTGTGCTGATGATAGAAACCTTAAAAGGGAAGATTCAAAATAATATTTCACATCTGAAATAGAATGTGATCAATTAGGTGTTTAACTTCAAATCAACCAGTCCTCTCTCCCACTCTTCTCTAAAAGTTCTGTGAATCATAGAGTATTTGCATATCAACCTAGCCTGAGGTAACATATTATGGATGCTTGCCTTTGGCCATGGGTGCTGTTACAGTGTAGCAGTTATTCTTGCTCAGGTCAACCTTATGTATTGCCGTCCATCACTTATTCATCCAAACACTCACTGAGTGTCCCCCATGCACCTGCACTGGTCTCGATTCATTACTTTGCTAGCAGACAGCGGTAAATGTTGGCACTCTGAGTCTTGCCATGGGCTCTGCTTAAAAGTCCATCCATGGTTTGACCTCCTTAACTAATCTCAGACTCTTTTAAATCTCCCAGCTTATTCTTCACCATATTCATATCCTTCCTAGGTAAAGGGAAGCATAAGAATCTTGTGGTGCTTGGATACCTTTTAGGCAGCCTCAGGCGCATCTATCTAGTCTTCTCCATCGTGGCAACTCTAAAGCTATTTTATATGCCAGGCTTCTCTGTGAGGTCTGCAGCCTCTCATGTACTCCCAGGTGAACAAACAATAAAGACTCCCTTTAGTTCTGAAAGTTGCCTAAACTCTGGGAGGAACCTCTTCTGCAGGAGCTCTACCTTTGTCTCCCCCGTCTTTTCAACTCATCAAACTCTAATTTGGGAGGAAGAGGGGATAAATGGGCTTTCATCATCCTATGACAAGAATCTTGCAGGCTTTGCTGTGGTAAATCAAACGCATTTTGTCTTTCAACTCTTACCATCACTATGGGGAAGAGGGGATATATGACAAGTGAAGTTGAGTGCTGACTTCATGGTTTGAATCTGTGCCTATTTACCCAGAGAAGAGGTAAACATGAGTTAATGATGGTGATGAGTCAACTAGAAACAAAGAGATATTTAATAATGAGAGTATGTAAGTTAACTATTTCAAAGCATTATCATGCTTCACGAAGGTAATATGGATACCAGGCATTTGGCTTGGAAAATGTCTCAATATAGTAGGACACATAATTCAAATTATTAGAGCTCTTAGTTAAATGGTTTATAACACTAAGGCCTTTACATTTTATATTCTTCTCTTTATCTCTTGCTTATTTATTGCTTTTAAAAATGACTCTCACAGGAAGATTTGTGTTTATTTCATTAAAAAAGTTAACATAATTGGGAAATCTAGGTATGAATAATACCTAAATATTGTTGATGAGCTATAATATTCACACTTTATAATATCAATGCTATAGCATATAGCTCTATGTATATTTACAAAAACAATGATTTTCTTTTTTAAGTATATTTTATTGAGTTCAGAGAGGATCAATGATGAAAGAAAGTCATCAATTGGCTGCTTCCTGCACACCCCACACTGGGGAGAGAGCCTGCAACTGGGATATGGGCCCTGGCCAGGAATTGAACCATGATCTCCTGGTTTACAGGTCGATGTTCAACTACTGAGCCACTCTGGCTGGGCAATAATATTCTTCTTTTTGTAACTTCGTAAAACACTTTTTACCAGACAGTAAAATATTTAAATATAATGCGTGTTAATATTTTCTATAACAAGGCTACAATTGTTTGAGTCTGTGAATAATGTGGCTATGATTTCTTGTTATAATTTCAAAATAAATTTGAGTTTAGGCAATGAAAAAACGTAAGCATAGATCTGATTCTTATTGATTTCAGTGACAATATGTTATTAAATAAAATCAGTCAGCCCTAATCAAGTTTATTTTTATGAGGCAATGATCTGACATATTCTCAACTTTCAATTTTTTGTCTTCTAGTCATTGTGGTGCTGTATGTCTCTCTGCGAAGGCAGAAGAAGAAAGACACCCTGATGACCTCTAAAGAAGACATCAGAGACAACGTTATCCATTATGACGACGAAGGAGGCGGGGAGGAGGACACCCAGGCTTTCGACATTGGTGCTCTGAGAAACCCAAAAGTGATCGAAGATAACAAAATCCGCAGGGATATAAAGCCAGACTCCCTCTGTTTACCTCGGCAGAGACCCGCAGTGGAAGATAACACTGACATAAGGGATTTCATTCATCAAAGGCTGCAGGAAAACGATGTGGACCCAACCGCCCCACCATATGATTCACTGGCAACGTATGCCTACGAGGGAAATGGATCAGTGGCAGACTCCCTCAGCTCCATAGACTCTCTCACCTCAGAAGCTGACCAGGACTATGACTATCTGACAGACTGGGGACCCCGCTTTAAAGTCTTGGCAGACATGTTTGGTGAAGAAGAGAGCTATAATCCTGATAAAGTCACTTAGGGGAGAAGCAAAGACTGTATCAACAGGAGAAACTTAAGAGAGAAAAAAAATCACACAGACACACACGCACGCACACACACACATACACACACACACCCGCAAGCTTTATAGGACAAGATTTCTTTGAGTATCTGGTTTCCAGCAAGTTGCTGTATTTATCATATTGTCAGTTTTGGTTAATTCTGCCAACACAAGATAAATCCTATTATATGTACTCGCTTGGTTTTGTTTTGTTATTTTGGAAACACACTGAGACAAGCTCAGGCCTATTAAATACAATTTACTGACATGACAACCTAGAATGAAGATAGCTAGGTGGCATCATGGTGGAAGAGTGTTAGATTTTTCTTAATTCCACTAAAGTGCCTATTGAAACTCTTATCATTTAAAGTGGTGTACAGTACACTCCGCTGTGATGACTTTGCAGGACTCAGAGACATAGAGGACATAAAACAAAGACACCGTCTTTATATGCCAAGGAGCAATAGCAACATGCTGACTTCTAATTCCTTTTGTGGAAAAAAAACAAAAAACAAAAACATACTTTCTGAACTCCATCTTCTCAGAATTCAAAATTTTTAAAAACTGTATGCCAAAACACATTTGTTTTCCCCACCCTTTCAGAAAATTGAAATAAATGTGATGTTGAATTCGATATGTAAGTTCTGAATTTTAAAAGCAATGTTTGATCTTACCATTACTTCATATTAAGCTATTCATTAAAATGTTACTTTTTATCAAAAAAAATAAACTTTGAAAAAATGAAATTTTTAAAAAATCCCTCTTTATAAAGAGAGGCCTCAGGGCTAAAACTCCACATTAAAATAAACATTGGTTTTGTTTTAATACTGTGCTGGTGGTATGTGGAAGGTTGGTTCTAACAAGTGACCAGATCATTGAAGTCTCCGTTCATAGATAAAACTCTAAGTTGTCTATATATGAAAATGTTGTTGTGTTTTGTTTTTTTTTGAGGGAAAGCACCATTAATCAAACATGAAAAAATAAAGTAATTATATAGCTTCTCAGAATTTCTTGTAAGTTAGTGATTATGTGACGACTAAATAAAATAAAATACATATCAAATAATACAGGATGGAATTATAGCATTCCTAAAAAGTATTTATTATACAACACTAAACAAAAAATATCAGGGACTTCAGAAAACTCAAACCAATAACTAACTCCTAAACACAAGTGAAAAGCCAGACAGTTTATTTACTGATTTTATTAACATGGACTTCAACTTTGTGAGCATTGTTATTATATTGAGGCTCAGAATTGCTTCGTTACACTCTGATCTACAATAATTTCAATATAAATTATCCCTACAACTATTTTGTAAAGAACTTTTACTGTTTAATTTGATACAGATTTCTAAGAAATATTAAATTTTAAATCATTCAGACAAACTATACACGTACATTATTTTCAGAAGAACTATGCACTAGCTAAAAATGTACTTAACAAACCAGGTAACTATAAAGTAAGAGTATTTTTTCTTAATATTTAAAGTATACAAGTGACTACAGAAGTATTGAAACTATATGTAGAAAAAATTGTTTATAGATCCATCCTGATCTATCCATCATATCTGGCTATATTTGTGAATATATTTATATTTGCAAGGTTGTGAAAATAAAAATTCACACATGGAAAAAACAAATAGAAAAGTAGATAATCCAGGAAGTTTATATTCAGTTCTATTCTTTACTAAGTGCTTACTTCAAAATATATAAAAAATAATTATGTTGTGGCAATTTGGCCATTTGAATCTGCATTTCCCAACCTTTTATTTATTTATTTGTTTTTTTGGTGTCTAATACTCGTACTTGCCTTGTTGTCTCTATTAGGAACAATTGTTGACCTCATTTTCATCCCCCCACCACCTCATTACCTTTGTCTCACCCCTGGGAACTCATTAAAATACTCGTGTAGCCTAATAATTTGCAGTATACTATGCTTTGGAAAATATTTATTTTAAACAAGCTGGTGATATGATAACTATACTAGAGAGAAAAAATTAAAGGCAACTTCTGGGTTTCTCCTTGCAACATGATTTGATGCATATGCCTTTCCAGAAGGTTGAACTGCAAGATCACAGGGCTGCCAGGAATTACTGCATTTTTGCATCTTGCTAGAGAATCTAACTGCTGTTGCACACAGCGAGACAGCGGGAAAATGTGGCATAGAGAAGATTTGGGAGGGGCAGGTAGGTCATTGTAAGCCACAGGACTGAGATACTAAGCAAAACCATAAAATTGGTGGATCTTTTCTCCAAACTGGAAAGCTTGTTTAGGTACCGCCATCTTTTATCTTTGCTCCACTGCTGCATTGTTTTGCTAGAGTGCCATAGCAAAGTACCACAGACTGGGTGGCCTAAACAACAAAACTGTATTTCCTCCTGGTTCTGGCGGGAAGAAGTCCAAGATCAAGGAGTCCAAAGAGTTGTTTCCTTCGAAGGCCTGCTCTCTCTGGCTTGTAGACGGCCGTCTTCTCTGCTTCGTGGCCTTCCCAATGTGCCAATGCCTCTCCTTTTAGTGACACCAGTCACACTGAGCCTATTCACAGGACCTCTTTTTACTTCAGTTCTGAGGTACCGGTGGTTTGGACCTCAAAATGTGAATTTGAGGGCTAGCCAATTCAGCCCATATCAAACACACAGATGTTAACAGAATTAAAAAAAATTTTTTGATCTGCAACAAGCAACCAAACAAATAAACATGTGGACAATAAAATCTTGAATGGGGATAATTTCAGGTCCAAGGGAAAACCATAGGAGTGATTTGTTGAAAAGAGGTCTTTGGTGCTTATAAATTGGAAGTATGGGATATCTTTTATACTATAAAAAGCACTAAAATTAATGTTTCAATACCTGTAATATTTTGGAATCCTTTTCTTATTTATAATAACACAGTCACTGGCATTCATTAAGCAATATAAGAATGTTTAGGACTTACATGGGGAATTTTGGCCATTAATGGTGGTTATTCTATAGTTTCATAATTAAATTGAATGTTTACTTTCACAGAAATATGTACTTATATATTTAACACATGTATGTTACTGATATATTTATAAAATGCAACCTTTAATTGTTCTCAAAGCAGTATTCCATCAACACATAAGAGTGAAACAATGATACACTTGACATAATATAAAATCGCTTTTGTACCAAATGCTATCCCTAACTGGAAATGTCAGATGGAGCAACAATTTAGCCTCCTTCTCTTCCATTCTCTTGGTAAAATTAAAGTGTTGCTCTTGGTATTAATTAAGTTTCTTCTAAAACTTCTTGATTCTTACGTTGCATTAGAATTACATGAATTCCATTAAATAATAAATAATTATTATGTAATTACGAATCACATAAAACTGAAAATCATAGAGATCATAAAACGTAATATGAATATCAAAATCTTTGCAGTAAGGATTTGGTTGATTATACGTTAACTCACCACACATCACATCAAGAGAACCATGTAACTATTTTTTAATAACTGTCAAAATACATCAGCAGGATTGATTCGTAGAGATGTACATAAGAAGAGTGAGAAAATTCAGTGTTAAAAATAACTAGACTCAATTCTTAAACCCAAGGGGGAGGGGAGGAAACAAGTGATAGGAAGAAACTATTACAAGCCTAGTGTTATTTTCTGTCAAACAGAACATTTTAGACATCCTTTTAAGTGTCATTAACTATTATACTAAAATGAGAATTCCTAAAAGCAGATGTAAATATGCAGACATTATATTTGAATATTTGAATTGGGCCCCAAATTGACTATGTTTGTAAAGAGTTAAGAATTTGTCAGTAAGTAACATCAGTTTGCTAAAAAAAAAAAAAAAAAAAAAAAAAAAAAAAAAAAAAAAAGATGGTTAGAAAAATAATTTTATAAATCTTTCCATGTTTGAAATTTTTTCTTCACCAAATTCATAGTTTGTCTGGGTACACAGTGTTCTTTTAAATTTTTTCTTTAACATATTAAGGTGTTTTCTATCATATTCTAGCATCCAATCCAGCTTATGAAGTAGAAAGATGCAGATCATTCCTTTTTATGTAATACGATTTTTTTTTTTCATGACAGTATTCAGATTTTTTTTCTTTTCCTTGGTGCTATGATATTGGCACTAATATATTAAGATGAGTCTATTGTCATTTCCAGGAGTAGACACTTAGCGAACCCTTTCCATGTGGAGCCTTCCATTCCTTCAGTTTGGAGAGATTTCCTTGTATTCATCTTCTGATGGGTTCCTACCTTGTTTTTTTCTGTTTGGTACTTGTAGAATTTTTAATATTTAAGTTTTTAATGTCCTAGTCTTGAGTTAATTGTATTATCATTTAACTTATCACTTTCCATCTTATATTTTACTAGAGGCCCAGTGCACTAAGTATGTGCCCTCCCTTCCCCTGGCTGGCCCTGCCCCCTGGTCGAACTCCCAGACAACTCCTGGTTGAGGGGACAATTTGCATACTATGCTTTTATTATATAGGATTCTATTTTCATGATTAGCTTTTCATCTTTGTCTTTCAGTTCTAATGATTTGCCTTGTAGTGATTTAGTTTTAATTTCAGGAACTTTTTGTTGTGTAATTCTGTTCTCTTTTATTTCTGTTATTCTGATCTTGATTTATATCATTTGTTCTTTCACTCCTTTTTTCTCTCACTCATTTTTTTAAATTTAAATTTTTTTATTGTTTGTAGCATTACATAAGTCTCCTTTTCCCCCCATTGACCTCTCCCCCTCCACCCCCACCCCTCAACACATGCCCTCAACACCACCACCCTGTCTGTGTCCATTGATATGCTCATATGCATACATACAAGTACATTGGTTGATCTCTCACCCCCTTACCCACCGCCTTCCCTCATAGGTTGGGCAGTCTGTTCCATGCTTCTATGACACTGGTTCTATTTTTGCTCATCAGTGTATGTTGTTCATATGAGTGAGATCATGTGATATTTATCTTTCTCTGAGTGGCTTATTTCACTTAGAATAATGCTCTCCAGTTCCATCCATGCTGTTGCAAATGGTAAAAGTTCCTTCTTTTTATAGCAGCTTAGTATTCCATTGTGTAGATGTACAACAATTTTTTAGTCCACTCACCTGCTGATGGCACTTAGGCTGTTTCTAAATCTCAGCTACTGTAAATTGTGCTGCTATGAACATAGGGTGCATATATCCTTTCTGGTGTTTCTGTTTTCTTGGGATATATTCCTAGAAGTGGGATCACCAAATGGGAGTTCCATTTTTACTTTTTTGAGGAAACTCCATACCGTTCTCCACAGTGGCTGCACCAGTCTGCATTCCCACCAGCAGTGCACATGGTTCCTTTTTCTCCACATCCTGTCCAGCACTTGTCATTTGTTGATCTGTTGATGATAGCCATTCTGACAGGTGTGAGGTGGTACCTCATTCTTGTTTTGATTTGCATCTCTCAGATGATTAGTGACTGAGCATGTGTTCATATGTCTCTTGGCCTTCTGTATGTCTTTTTCGAAAAGTGTCTATTTAGGTCTTTTGCCCATTTCTTTTATTGAATTGCTTATCTTCCTTTTGTTAAGTTGTATGAGATCCCTCCCTATAAATTTTGGAAATTAAACCCTTATCTGAGATAACATTGGGAAATATGTTCTCCCATGAAGTGGGCTTTCTTGTTGTTTTGTTGATGGTTTTTATGCTTGCAGAAGCTTTTTATTTTGATGTAGTCCCATTTGTTTATTTTCTCCTTAGTTTCCATTGCCCTAGGAGCTGTATCAGTAAAGATATTTCTGATGATGTTAAGTGAAGCTTTTCTTCCTTTTTAAAAAATATATTTATTGGGGTGACATTGGTTAATAAGATTACATAAGTCTCAAATGTACATTTCTATGATACATGATCTGTATATTGCATTCTGTGCCCACCACCCAAAGTCAAACCATCTTTCATCACTATATAGTTGACCCCCTTTATCCTTTATTACACCCATTCCCCTTCCCTCTGGTAACCACCATACTGTTTTCTGTGTCTATGAGCATATGTTTGTTTTCCTTGTTTATTCATTTGTTGCTTTCAGTCCCACACTAGAGGCCCGATGCACAAAATGTGTGCACTTGGATTGGGGGGGGGGGGGGCGGAGAGGGAGTCCCTCAGCCTGGCCTGTGCCCTCTCACAGTCTGGGAACCCTCGGGGGATGTCCGACTGATGGCTTAGGCCCAAGCTGTCTGATGGACATCCTTAGCACTGCTGTGAAGGTTGGAGAGGCTCCTGCCACCACCGCTCTGCGTGCCAGCTATGAGCCGGGCTTCTGACTGAGCAGCACTACCCCTGTGGGAGTGCATTGACCACCAGGGGGCAGCTCCTGTGTTGAGCGGGATCTAGCTAAAACTGGCTCTCTGACATCCCCAAAGGGGTCCCAGATTGCGAGAGGGTGCAGGCCAGGCCGAGGACCCCACAGGTGCAAGATCAGAGCTAGAGAAGAATGCGGGAGATTGGCCAGCCAGGGAGGGACCATGGGAGGCCTCCAGGGCGTGTCTGGCCTGTCTTGCTCAGTCCCAATAAGCTGGACCCCAGCAGCAAGCTAACCTACCAGTTGGAGTGCCTGCTCCCTGGTGGTCAGTGCATGTCATAGTGACTGGTCAACTGGTTGACTGTCTGCCTCCTGGTGATCAGTGCATGTTATAGCGAGCAGTTGAACAGTCTTAGCATATCAATAGCATATTACGCTTTGAATGGTTGAATGGGTGGCCAGACACTTAGCATATTAGGCTTTTATTATATAGGATATGAATAAAATCAGATGGTTCTTAACTTTGTTTTCTTCTCATTTTCAAGATCCATCAATGTTGTCACAAATGACAGTATTTCATTTTTTCTTTTGGATGAGTAGTGTTCCATTGAATATATATACCACTACTTTATCCAATTATCTATCAAAGCACACTTGGGTTGTTTTCATGTTGTGGTCACTGTGAATAATGCTACAATGAACATAAGGGAGCATATATCTTTGCAAATAAATGTTTCAAACATTCTGGGTAAATACCCAGAAGATGGGTTGCTGGGTTATATGGTAATTCTATTCTTATTATTGTGAGGAACTGTTTTCCATAGTGGCTGTACTAGTTTACATTCCCAGCAATGAATGAATGTTTTTCTCTATTCTCCACTTATTTATTCAGTTATTTATTTATTTGAATATGGACTCAGATATGTATTGTATACTTTTTTTCATAACCCAGTACTATTTTATTTATAAAGCTATTTTATTTGGTAAGTGTGCCTTTTACATATCCCTATTATTGCTTAGTTTTGGTTTCAGTTTATTTGCTTATATGTCTTGAGCACTTTCTCACTCTCTGCCACTACAAGTTGTGTATTTCCTGCCCTACTTGTAGAACCAGCCATTCCTCATAAAATCTTTGCATCCTTTTATTCAAAAATTGTATTACAGACAAAGGTCTAGAGGTTAAGTGTGCTCCTTGCTACTGAGGCATTTGTAATTCTAGGTCCTCTCAGATAACAGAGCAAGAAAATGCATTGTATACCAACCTTTATGAAAACATACTTCTCTATGTAACCATCTGTAACTTTATTAAACAAAAATTTGTTCATGCTAATGTCTCCAATTCTAATACATTATCACCTGGATCCTGCTATATCATTAAGTATAGCCTTCTCTCTCCCACTTACATGTAAACTCTTACTCCAAAACTAAGAAATTTGCTTCCCAGTATCTGCTTTTCATTCACATGATGGTTTGATTTTCAGCATACATATATACAGTGTGTCAGAATTATGAAGTCATACCGTCATGCAAACCAGCTTGATCAAGTTGTTTTTCTTCAGTCTTATTGACTCTACTCATTTCCAAAGTCACTTAAGTCACGACTTGTTCACTCTACTAGCTTCCATGAGCTTGTTTCATCCTTTTGCTGAACAGATTATATTGTCACCTTCTGCATTCAATCATTAGATCACTCTAGTCTCCTAAAACTATACATTTTTAATTTGCATACATTAAGGTTTATTTTTCCTGCTGTAAAGTTCTATAGATTTTGACAAGTGCATCGCGTTGTGCACCCACCATCACAGTCCCATAGATAATTGTTTTACTGCTTTAAAAAAAATCCTCTGTGCTTCACCTACTCAAGGGCTCCTTCCCCGACTCCTGCTAACCACGGGTATGTGCAGTGCCTTTATAGTTTTACCCTTTCCAGACTATCATACAAAGGGAATCAAACAGTGTGCAGCCTTCTCACACTAACTTTCACTTATTAATACAAATTAAAGACATCCATGTTTTTGTGTGTATCAGTAATAACAGTTCATTTCTAGTTTCAATTATTAATGGCTCATTGTCTTTTATCACTGACTATCATTCCATTTTATGGAGGCAAATTCATTTGGAGCTAATTTTTATGAAAGTTATATTGTGTGTGTTAAGCATTTTTTTTTTGCTGATGAACATTCAATTGTTCCAGCACACTTTGTTGGAAAGACAATCTCCATTCTCCACTGAATTTTTTTGACCTTTTATATTTGTGTGGATTTATTTCTGGAATCTCTATTCAGTTCCATGTTTCTCTGTCTATTCTTTTGCAAAATCATGCTGTCTTGATTACTGTTGCTCTATGTAAGTCTTGAGATCTTGAGTGTGAGTACTCCGACTTTGTTCTCCAATGTTGGATTGGTTATTCCATAACTTTTGCTTTTCCTTATAAACTTTACAGCCAATTTGTTTCTATCTATAAGGTAGCTTGCTGGGATTTTGATAGGAATTGCATAGAATCTATAGATCAAATTGGAAGGATTAGCAATAGTCTGTCTTCCAATCTATCACACACACTATCTCTCCTGTGATTTAGATGTTTTTTGAATTCTACCATAATTTCTGCAGTTTTCTGCATATAGAACTTACATATAATTTAGATTTGTAAATAATTATCTTCTGGTGAGTATTATAAATATTATATTAAAAATTTCATTGTTACAGCTGATAATAGGGAAACAATTGCCTTTTGTTTAAGTTGTACTTGTATGCTGTAATCTTGCTATATTTTGTTATTATTTCAGATTTTTAGTAGGTTATATGACCTTATACATTCACATCATGTTCAAATACAAATGTTTAATTTTTTCTTTCTATTTAATATATTCCTTTTATTTCTTTTCTTCTCTTTTTGTTCTATGCAAAAATGTGCTTATTGTACTACAATGTTTACTAGCAATAGTGATAGCAGACCTCCTTGCCATGTTCCAAACTTAGGGATGATAGTAATTTTTTTTTCCTTTTAGATTCCTTTAATTAAGTTGGGGACATTTATTTTTATTTTTAATTTAATGAGATTTTAAAAATCATGAATGGCTGTTAGATTTTTTTGTTAAATGGGTCTTTATGTTAAATACCTTGATGAAATTATGTTTTCATTGTTAGCCTATAGATATAGTAGATTAAGTTAATTATGAACTTAAATAATTTAATAGGTATAGAAAATTCAGGTTATTTATTTCCCTTATATGAGTTAAGCTCGTTTGTTTTCTCAAGGGATTGACTCATTACATCTAAGTAATAGCATTTGTGAGCATCATGTTTTTTTCTGCATGAATTTAAATGTTTGCTTCTTTGTGTGTGTGTATACTTACATTTATTTATATCACTCAAAATATTAAATATGGTGGATCGATCATTTCTTTAATCCAATGATATTATTATGTGAAGGTAGGTTTTGATGTGTGATGACTGCTGTATACATATTTGTCCAACTATAGCAATATGGTATACCAAGTTATTATTTAGGAAGGTAATGTGGGAAAGCCATTGTTTTTGCCAAGCAATTAAACTGATGAACACAAAGAATGAGCAAAGCAGAATTCCAGTCTTTCCTCGTTACAATTTACAAATTAATTATAACAATCCTTAAATTCTTGAAATAGTGAAAAGGTGATATGCAAAATAAAATGATATAAATATATTTGGTGCCCAACATTTGAATGTTCTAGCTGAAGACACAGAAATGAAGAGGAATCTCAAATAATTACCCTTAAAAATGCAGGCTTCTGATGGAGTATGTAAACTAGTTACATAAGATAAAATCACATTAAACATAATACAGATATGTTTAAATCTTTTGTTCTAATAAGAATGTGACATTTTTGTCTCAGCAATTACTCTTGTAAGAATGGCCCCTTGCCTACATTCAAGTATAATGGATAATTTACAACACTTAGGGAAGGAAACTTTCTGTAGAAATAGTACAATTTTTAAATTAGAAAATTACTTAGAGATTAGTCAATTCTTATTTTAAGAAATATAGTCATATAAATTTTAGTATTGGAAGAAGACTTGAATAAACATTTAGTAATAACGTAGTATGTTCATTTCCAGCTATATGCATATCTTTTAGTACACGCTCACAGTCCCATGAAAGTAATACCCCTCATTTCATAATGCAAATACAAATTCTCAACTTGACTTCAAAACATACCAATAGTCACATCCCTTTTAAGTGACATTTCTGAGGAGAAAAGTAAAAATAGCAGTAACAAAACAGTAACATATATATATACAAAGGCTTCCAATTCTCTACCTTGCAAAGGACTATATAAATTTAAAGAAATACCTGTGCTCTCCTATCTCGTTATTTCAGTATCAAAGCTGCCTGGATTCTGCAGTGGGCCATTCTGTTTTATGATTTTAATCTTACATAAAATCAGCACATTAAAAAGTGAACTTCTTTCTTATTGCAGCACGCATGTCAAGTTTCACTTTGCAGTTGGCTCAGAGGAAAATGCATTTCCATCAACTTTTTAGTTATTACATTTCAACCTTTAATTTTTTTTTAATGTGAAAACTGAGGCACTGAGAAACGATATGATTTCCCATGGTCTCAAAGCTAATAATTTTCAGGACCCTGATATGGACATTTGTTGGATTGACTTCAGTGGTTAAGCTCTTTCCATCTCATTTCTGTCTCCCCTTGACATACCTAAGCTTGATAATCGTTTACTTATCTCTAGGTTATTTCATTTTCCATTCCATATAGAAGTTGTTTTAAAAATAACTCCTAGATTTTTCCCCAATCACTGCCATATATCACTCCCTGTCCTATATATCTCTGAAAAAAAAAAAAAAAAGATTCCAGCTTTATAGAGTAACCATTCATTTTCTTTGTTCCACAGATTTTCACTCATCCTTCTCTTGTGTCTTACGTTGGCAGGATTATTTTCATAGTTGTATTGTGTGGGAGAGCCAATCCCACAGTGTCTCACATTAGTTCATAATATTTGCAACCTAGGAGTGTTTTGGAATTTGAAGAATGTGTTTCCAAAGAATGTGATTTCCAGGTCATTATACTTTTTTAGATTTTTTTATACAAACGGATTTATTTATCATTTATTTTATTTTTCTTATTATCAAGTTGTCAAGATTCTCAAGTCACTCAAAGCAAGAATAATGCATGTTTATATTCTCTTGGGTATTTTCATTGTTATTCATTCAAGATACATTATTAATCATAGATCTAATTCACACCTCTCAGTAAAGAAGTTCCATGGGACAAATGTATTCTTATGTTCTGTGTTTTATGCCATAGCACATGGATAGACTAACAAAATGTACTAGTGTAGGCATCTGATAAGGGATTTAATAGGGGAAGATTAACAATTGAGGATAGCATAATGTTCTAAATTATTTTGAGTACAGCATGACCAAATGGGTGTACACACAAATTAATGGGACATAAAAATGGAGGTAATAAGCCCATTCTCCACTGTATGGCAAAAGACAAAAATTAAATGCAAGAAAATGAATTTTACCTCAACAGATGCAAAATCATTTTTTTCTCTCTTTTCAATGTATTTTTCATTTATTTTACATTCAGCTGGAGGGAAATTGGTTATTGATTTTCTGTCGGAAATTGAGAACACAGTTCCTGGAAAAATGAATGCATTCCCCCACTGGTAGAAAAAAAAATGCAAGTAATTTACTCTTATCCTGAAGGGTGTCAGAAAGGAAAGGGAGGTAGCCGAGTTCTCAAAACTTGTTGAAGGAAATGAATCCATATTCTTCCCAAAGAGATTCTTGACATGATCATCAAAAACATTTATTTTTAGTAAAATTTGTCAAAGGTTGTATGTTTCCAAGAAGCTAGTAACTGTAACTATGTCTGCAGGGTCACAGCAGAACTAGAGGTGACTAGGAGATTAAGTCCTGTGCTTTACTAGGGTGTAGCCTTATATCCTCAGCTATGCCCAAGAATGGAAATCAATACCTTCAACTTCAGGCAATTCTAAGTAAGGTTGAATCCAAACATCTGTTTCTTTAGTTCTCATCAAACATCTTAAAAATACACAAATATTTTCTTCTCTTTTACTGTTTGTAATATAAAAACAAATAGTCATGAGTTTCTAAAAGTTAAGTAGATCATGTGAAAAATATTTTTATTCAATAGGACAAAAATAAAGCAAATGTGATTTTATATTGGACATATATTTATATATTTTCTTTATAACCTACTAGTTATTGCCTAAAATAAAATTGTGTTTATATAACTTATTTTAATTTTTTTTCTGACCTGCTAATGTCAATTTCTTTTAAAGTCAGCTACATGAATAGATTAATTTCAGTTTTTATATCTTTCATGATTTAGCTAATGCTCTTCTCACTGGTGGGTTCACCAAAATTTTTAATCTAGTTTTACTTCATTATATTTCTTAAACTGAAATAATATAAAAATGTGATATAGTATGTATGTTAATAAAAGTGTTTGTGAACTGTCTAAAGAATCCATATTGCATATAAGTAAAAAACAAGCCATTTAAATTCAGTGAAATCATTGTGTATCACAATTATAGAAGTCAAACACAAACTTTAATTTTTGACAAAATCAATTGTAAAATATGTTTAGATTAAAATTCACAAACAGTTATCACTTTAGAGAAAGTCGCAGGTAAAAATTATGAATTTTAATATGCTATCCATTAATTTGCATCTTATATAGCAACCGTTTATTGACCATTTAATATGTAAGATATACATAAGAATGGTTCCTGTATTTATGTCACTTTAAAAATAAACTAGTGTGTTTTAACTTAGGTGAATATTTTACATTTAAAGACGTAGCTTTTTGTATCAAAACTATATTCACTTCAAATTTCTTTTACTTTTATAGTTAGTATTAAGAACATAAAAATAGCATTTGATTGAAAACCATTTTATTAACAGTGAGGTAATAGAGATGATTTTATTAATACATTTGTCAAAGATTAGAAATTCTTCCAAGGACAAAAACACAAACAAGAGATTAGTATTTTGATTGTGTGACTTAGTAATATATTATGACCACTATTCCTGTCATATTAGAAGTATCAGCTTTGTTCTGCCAATTTCTTTAGAAGTTGATTCATTTTCCTTCTGTTGGTTAGAGTATTGTGGGTTTCAGATTAAGTTGCAGCTATATGATGTGTTTTTAAATGAAAATTCCACTTCCAGTGGGTTTAAAATGGAAAGCCACTGCCTGACTCCAGGCTATCTGCCGGGTAATTGCCGAAAGAACTTGGTTAGGTCCATGTAGAATGAATGAGCCCCAGCTCTGTGTAATGCAGTGCAGACGATACATCCAGCTGAGAAAAAAACTTTGAAGATGATTGCCTTAGGAATTCTGGTGAACACAGGCTGAAGGAGTGCCTCTAATTCAAAGCAAGCAAACCATCCTGATTTTTTATGATGGTAACTACTCAAAACTCTGGAAAGTAACTACTTCATACAGGACATAATTGGCATTTAAAAAAACATTTGATCTGACTGAGTTAGCAATGCAGGTTGAAAAGGAAACCAATTTACTCTTGTTGGAGTTTTATAACCACATCTGTGTTACATTTAAAAATAAAAAAATATAAAGATTCTGTCCGGAAGTGAAAGTTAAATAATAAAATAAGCCAAGTGCACAGCCAATGTTAGGATGCCTCTACATACTGCAAATTAATCACACATACGATTTTTAATTTAGCTAAATCAAGTGACAATAAAGGTTCAATTTTAGAGAGTGAAGATTATAAGAGCACAGCCTTCATAGACACTCATAGCTGTGCACCAATCTTCACTTTTTCTTCCTTTTAAGGCTTTGAATATTTTGTGGGTAAATGGCCAAATATTGAGTATTTGAAAAACTCAACCATGTGGTTAAGTTCTGGTCAAGGAAATTTTAGTGGGAATGGTGAATACAACCTGTTCCCAAAGGGAAAATAAATGAGTTTGCTTTTTGTTTTGTTTTAAAATCTCTTTCTCCTCATGTTAGCTGAGGTGTGGACTTAGTCGTTGACTCTCAAAAGGGTTTCATGGAACTCCAAGTGGAAACGCTGTACTTCAAACTGAGCAATCAAAACAAGATGCTGAAACTGGAGATGAACCGAGTCCGGGCTCTTCAGCCAGCCAAACAAGCAGAGGCAGGGATTGGATTATAAATGCACATTTAATAGTATCAGCTTCTGGAAATCTGGGAAGGTGACGGGTAAAAACCCTAACCTCCTCCTTCCCCTTAAGCTTGTTAGAAGTAAGCTTATATAGGGGAGTCAAGGGGAGGGAATGTGGGCAGGAAGCACAGAGAGGTTTCTGGTGATGCGTGGTCCTGGAATCTGAGTCCCTGTTGGGGGTCTTGATAAATGCCTTCATTACTGGTTGCCAGAACAGGGGGGTGCATCATCCCAGTGTTTCTGAGACCTAATTGATCAGCCTCCCCATTCCTGATGGCCAGGTGTGTAAGTTCAAGGCTCCAGTAAAAGTCTTTTTTGTTCTTCCTTGGTCAACGGAAAACTGCAACAAAATCTTAGCCAGATCACATGTACATGTGATTGTTTAATTACATATTCTGTTAGTAAAAAGAAGGGAAAGGAAATAGAAAGGAAGAGAAGAGAAAAAATAAAAACTGCATTTTTAGCCTGGCTAGTATGGCTTATAGTTGAGCATCGACCTATGAACCAGAAGGTCACAATTTGATTCCCTGTCAGGGTGCTTGTCCGGATTGTGGGCTCTATCCCCAGGGTGGGGCATGCAGGAGGCAGCCAATCAAGGATTCTCTCTCATCCTTGATGTTTTGCTCTCTCCCTCTCCCTTCCTCTCTGAAATTCATAAAAATATTTTTTAAAATTGTATTTTTATTCTATGGTTGTACCCCTAAAATGCCACACTCCACCTTCCCTATGTCATCTATCCTCAGATTGTTTGTAGTGACAGACACGTCTATGTTGTTTAAACTGCGGATATTTTGATGACCACTCATAGGCAAACATAATCCTAAATTATGCAGAATCTGTACTAATAAAAGGGCAATATGCTAATTAGACCAGATATCTTCCAGACGACCTTCCAGACGTCCTTCCTGACAAAGCTGGGCCCGCCCGGAAGAAGCTGCCCAAGGTCCCTGGAGAAGAAGCCACCCAGTGGTCTCCATGAAGAAGCCGCTCCGCCTCCGCCAATGGACCTGTTCGCGGATCTGCTGGAGCCCAAGCGCTCGCCAGCGGCTTGTAAGTGAGGAGCCATCCTGCCAGCAAGGATAAGGGGCAGGCGGGTGGGCTGGTGGCGGCCTGGAGGCGCAGTGCCTGAGGTGGCCTGCCCGAGGAGAGGGCGGGCAAGCGTACTTGCCTGAGCCCCAGGTCAGCGTGCACACTGAAGCTCCGGAGCCCCAGAGCTCCCTGCGCAGGAAGAAAGGGCTCTGCTCCAGGCCCTTTGTGTGCGGCCCCCACACACCGGCAGCCCAGCTTCCGGTCGCTCTGCATCGGCCTGGAGCAGAGTCCCTCTGCCTTCGCACATGGTGCAGCGTCCAGGGCCTCTGGCCCGCAGCCCTGGGGCCTGGGTCTGAATCGCTTTTCCCTTGAGCAAGGTTTTTCTGAGTGTGCTTGTCCAAGTTCAGGGTTTGGTTTTCGTTTGTTTTTGCTCCAGAGATTGAAGGAATCGCCAGCATTGTCTTTCGTGTTTTTGAATCATCCTCTGTGCTTCTCTGATTTTTTGGTTGATAGCAGTTTCCTGGGTCACGGGAAGTCTCCCTCTCCCCAGAGTCAGGAGCACCAGCCAGGTCCACCCATCCGCCTAACCCTGACCCCCTGACCGCGAGGGTGAGTTCCTGCAGGCTGGGGTTTGATCCCCCACATTAGCCCTGGGAGACCAGTGCCTTTGTTATTGCTGTGTGTCCACGTTTTAATTGGACAAATGCCCCGCGGTCCTAGGCAAAGAAGCCGCCCGGTGGTCCCGGGTGCCAGCTTAGCACCATCTTGCAGGAGGAGAATTCTGTCTGGGTTTCCCCAGATTCCCTCAGCTCCTACTCACCCCTCTGTAAAGGCACAGAACAAGTGAGGCCCCTTAAATAAAAATCAGAAGTCTCCAGCAACGGTGGGCCTCCCTCATCAGTCATTCGGACTGAAGGGCATTTGAGTATTTATCTAGGCACCATGACAGAGAAACACAAGCTCAAGTCATGATCTCTGCCCTTAAATAATTCACAATCTTATTAGAGCGAGTAGATGATAAAAGCGCAGTAATGGCATCAGAATGGAAGGCAACAATACAGAGAGGAAGAGAGGCAATTGCTAGAGTGATTTTCCAACCATTAGTACGAAGAGTATGTGCTATGAATTAAATAAAAAAAATATGTGTGAAAGTAGCTGCTCCATGAGTATGGCATCCCTTCCTGTTTTAAAGGAAGCTGAGTTCCATGTGAACTGTGTACTATGCTATGATATTTGAGGCACAGAACAAGGGAGGCCCTAAGTGTACTATGCTTTGATGCTTGAGACATTTTTTATTGTTCAATGTGATCTATTTGTGTATGCCTCAGTTTTTTTAATAGTTAAATTACTAGACTAATACATCTTGTTATAAAATATTCCTAGAAGACCGAATGATCAGGTGACATTTATTGTTATTTTCTACAAATGAACACAATCTCTGGTATGCTAAAGTGATAGGTATTACATAATTATTCAGATAGGGAGACCTACTGGCTTGATGACAAATGAGGCTTATTATCACAACTCAAATTTATTGCTTAAAAAAAAAAGCAGGGAGCCAACTAGAAACTGAACCAAATATAAGCCTTTGAAGGGCAAATGTAAATTGGATAAGCTTCAATATTACAAGAGCAATAAGAAAGAATTCAGAGGCAAGAATGAGAAGCAGATTGCATCCACTCTAAATTGCTGCTAAAGAAAAAGAATGGTATATTATGAAAATACTTAATACAGATTGTAAAGAGATTTGTTCAAAGAGGATTTTCCAGAGTAGGTGGTATTTCAGTTATTTATTTATTTATTTTTAATGTGAAGAGGTTAGCTAGATAAGAAAAAGGTGTAGGGGTCCCGGATTGGAGAGGGTGCAGGCTGGGCTGAGGGACCTCCCCCCCTGCATGAATTTCATGCACTGGGCCTCTAGTTATTATATAATCTTGCCCTTCTCACTTATTACATTTATCAATAAATTTTAAGAACAGTTTATTTGAACACACAGTAAAATTGCCTCTCCTATCACCGCTCCTTTTATGGACTCAGTCCTTGACCAGTGTGACTAAGACCCTGTATGCTTTCACTTTTCTGAATATTCCATTCAGTGAGAAAACCTAGTTTCAAAATTTAGGTCCAAATTTAGGAGAAAGGATGGTTTACATGATGAGTCTTGAAAGCTTAAGCAAAATTACACCTGCTACTTAGATTGACTATTTTATAAATATGAAGCTGAGTCTTCACATTTGAACTAGTAGGAAAATGCTACTCAGAGAAAAATGCAATTCATGTTTTGTCTCTTTCCCTTGAAATTCTCGGTAGTCAGTTTTCTCAATGAAAGCCTGAGCTTAGGTGTTGATATCAGAGCTACAAAGGCAAATTAACCCCTCCCCCAAAGAAAAAACAATGTAGAATGTCTCTGAGAGAGAACAGCTAAGGATGGTCCCCAATTGTTGGCTTCACTTACCAGCGTAATGGTACAAACAAGACTGGAAGTTGAGGTCCATGTTGGAGGGAGAATATGAAGAGTGAGCTTTCGGCCCTAACCGGTTTGGCTCAGTGCATAGAGCGTCGGCCTACAGACTGAAGCGTCCCAGGTTCGATTCCGGTCAAGGGCATGTACCTTGGTTGTGGGCACACCCCCAGTATGTGCAGGAGGCAGCTGATAGATGTTTCTCTCCCATCGATGTTTCTAACTATCCCTCTCCCTTCCTCTCTGTAAAAAATCAATGAAATATATTAAAAAAAAAAAAAAGAGTGAGCTTTCAGTAGAAAAGTGGGAACAGCTTAAGTGTCCAAGAAAATCGGACACTTAATTGTGAGGTGCTTTTAAAAAATAGAATTTAAATTGCTCACCAAACTCAGGGATTCAGATCAACAGGTGGATCTCAATTCATTTAAAAAAAAAGAATTCCAGTTGATTCTGATGCAAGTGGTCTGTGGCCACCATTTGGCAAAGCATGCTGAGAGGAAAACAGCTTTTAGGAGCAGCCCACATTCTTTTGCTCTCAGTCCCCTCAGAGCAAGGGAACCAGTCACACTACCACTTCATCACATCTTTTCTTGCGCGTTTTCCTGTCTTTCTCTGATAAAGACAGCACTATCATTCACAAGAAAGGTTATAATCCACAACTGTTAATACCAAGTGTTGGTAAGAATGTGAAGAAAACAAAACCCCTATACATTGCTGGTAGAAACTCAAAATGTACAGGTCCTGTACAGACAGACAGCTTCCTAAGGCAGTGGTCAGCAAACTGCGGCTCGCAAGCCACATGCAGCTCTTTGGCCCCTTGAGAGTGGCTCTTCCACAAAATACCACAGTCTGGGCGAGTCTATTTTGAAGAAGTGGCTTTAGAATAAGTTTAAAAACTTTGGTTCTCAAAAGAAATTTCAATCGTTGTACTGTTGATATTTGGCTCTGTTGACTAATGAGTTTGCCGACCACTGTCTTAAGGTTAAATATATAATTGTATATGATCCAGGATTATTGCCCCCAGTAGTCTACCAAGCAATATTAATAACTATATCCACACAAAGATTTGTAGAAAATGTTCATAGGAAGAAACTGGATACATCTAAATAATCAGCAACTAGTAAGTAGGTAAACAAAATATAGAGTATTAATACAGTGGTATACTACTCAACAATAAAAAGGAACAAACCACAGATACATCTAGCAGTGTGCATAAATCTCAAAAATAATATGCTAAGTGGAAAACCAAACTGAAAGACTATATTGCATTATTGCGTTTGAATGAAAATTCTAGAAAAATACCCCACAAAATATTGTGTGCATCACATATACACATACACACACATTTATTCATATCTATACAAATATTATATGTACATATATACATGCAGATATATAAGGTGTTCCAAAATTGTATATACATTTTGAATAATTATTAATTCTAATGGCTTAAATATGAAAATAAAGAAACATCAATTGAGCTATCAGTTGTTAAAGTATGTATACATTTTTTGGGGACACCCTGTATATATACATATATATGTTCTATAGTTGCCTGGCACTGGATATAGGAGCTGGGGTTGACTGTGAAGAGAAAATTTTATGGTGATGCATATATTGTATACTAGATTGTGTTGATGATTACAAACAGTATACATTCAATAAGAGTTATAGAATTACAGAGTTACAATTGATGATTTTTCTGGCATGTACCTTTTTATTTCTCAATAAAGAGAAATGACAAGTAAGAAATTGTTTACTTGTTTCAAAAAACAAGTAAAAAAGAACAATCAATCACATACAAGGCAAGATAAATTTCTGAACAAACTAGTCAGCAAAACCTACTAAACACTAAATTTAGAAAAATGGATGTAGGGTTAGTAATGAACTCTTTTGCCCTCCCTGTTTTCCTCTCTGGTTCATATTTTTATACGAATTCTTCTGTTAAATTTGGCATAAGAAGGATCTAATATCAAAATATTTCAAGTGATTTTTGTTTTATTTAAAACATTTTCAATTATTTTTAAAACCACATATTAAAAATGTAGATAAGGAAATAAAAACATATTGTTACATATTGGAAATACCTAACGTTCTAGACTCGAAAAATAATTTGAAGTAATTTTTCCAGCTTCCTTCTAATAAAACCTTTTTTGCAAGAAACATTAAGGAGCTTAAATTTCTAATCCTTCAAAACTGACTGGGTGCTTGAAATCTGAAAATGTCACAAACCACTAAATTGAAACTAGTCCTGTATAACACAAAACCCATGAAGAGGAACCACATTAGGAAGTAAAAGACTTAGGAGCAAGGCTTAAGCATTTGAACAGACACTATCAGGTTACAAAACTGGCAGACAATGGAAAGGAAAGAGGAGAAAAAATGTCTTTAGGGTCTTGGGTTTCTTCACTTTCCTATTATGAAAATATTTATTAGAGTTAAGCATTTTTAATATAGACATACCCTGCAGCTTAGTAAGAATTTTTGATCTTTAAATATCTATGTTTATTTCCTCTTAAATACTTATGTTTATTTGACAATACCTGTGATTTGATTTAATTGGCACCTCATGATGTATGAGATGTATAAACAGACATTCCTGGGATTAAATTCAGATTCAGCTAAAAGGAGTACTTTGAGACAAAAAAAAATTAATAAACAAAATAAAGTAATTAATAAGCTTCAATTTTCTCATACACTAAAGGCATTGATAACATTTACTTTGTCATTGTCTTTAATTTTAGGTGTTATGGATTTGATAGTCTTTCAAGTAGTAAATGTTTGGGGAAGGTTTAATTCTGAAGATGAAGCTCACCCCAAGATTCCTGATGTTTTTTCATTGAAACAAATCAGAAACTAGGGTTGTTTTAAAGGGATTTTACAGATGTAAATAAAGACTAGATTCAGTTGACCTATACATAATCAGATTATTCAGGTCGGTCGGACTCAGGTAAATGAATGCTTTTAAAAACAGAATTTGTTGAAGGGATCCAAGATGGCGGCATAGGTAAACACCTATACTGCTGCCTCGCACAGCAATTTCAAAACTACAACTAAGACGAAACCGGTTTGGCTCAGTGGATAGAGCGTCGGCCTGTGGACTGAAGGGTCCCGGGTTCAATTCTGGTCAAGGGCATGTACCTTGGTTGCGGGCACATCCCCAGTAGGGGTGTGCAGGAGGCAGCTGATTGATGTTTCTCCCTCATCGATGTTTCTAGCTCTTTATCCCTCTTCCTTCCTCTCTGTAAAAAATCAATAAAATATACTAAAAAAACGAAAACAAAAACAAAAAAAAAACTACAACTAAAAGACAAAACGTCTATCACCCTGAACCACGGGAAAGCTGGCTAAGTGGAAGTTCTACAACTAGAAGGAAAGAGAAAAGAGCATTGAGACGTGCACAAGCACTGAAAAGCTGAGGTACGGAGTCGTGCTCGATCTGGGCTGGCGGCAGGCATTGCTTTTTTCAACCCAAAGGGAGACAAGCCCCCAATTACTCTGAAGTCCAGTTTCTGGGGAGACGCAGGGAACCAAACTCCTACGGGGAGAAGATGGACTGTCAGCCATCGGATCAGAAAGTGAGGGGGGCTTGCTTGTAGAGCTGCTTGCAGGAATAATTGCTTACTGCGCTGGGGTGCAGGACGCAGGGACACGGTCAGAGACCCAGAGCTGAATAACTGGCAGCCATCACTGTTTGCCATGCCCTAGCCTAGTGACGCCCTGAGACACCACCCCGCACAACCTACAAACCCACCCAAGCTCCAAGCAACGGTTTTAGCATATGAATGGCCTGCCCTATCACAGCTTAACCTAGCAAACTGCAACTCTGGTCAGACAGCTCCAAAACCTCCAAACCCGAAGCAAAGAGGAGAAAACTGTAGCGCTCACTGTAGCTGGGTGGCCTCAGACAGTAGCTGACCTGCACCCCATTGGAGACCCAGAAGCCATTGTACCTAGCGGTCAGTGTGAGACACCAGATTTCAACTCCTCACATCCATAAATCACATTCAAGAGGCAGACTCAGTGAGCACCAAAGCCCCCACTGAAACAAGTCCTGCACCATAAGGGTGTCTCCAGCACAGCAGTTCTTCCATTATAGACACAGCGAGTCCTCACAGCCAATTGGCCTGGAGGTCAATTCCTCCCAGTGTACCAACAGCAACCAAGGCTTAACTACACCAAGATTTTGAACTCAGCCCACAAAGGGGTGTACCAAGAGCATCCACCTCAGGTGATTGGGGAGGCTGAGCTACTGGCCCCTATAGGTCACCTACCACACAAAGCCACTCCATCAACCCAGAGGAGAAGCCAAAATGTGGAGACCAAGAAACAAGTCACGAATGAAAGAAATGGAGAAAAGCAAACTACTGGATGACATAGAGTTCAGAACCACATTTATAAGGTTACTCAAGAATCTTCTAAAAACCTCTGAGGAACTTAGTGAGACCTTTAAGGATCTTAATGAGAATGCCAAAAAAAAAAAAAAATGGAAAAGGAACAGTCAGAAATGAAGCATACACTGTCTAAAATAAAGAATATACAGAAACTCAACTGTAGATCAACATGCCCCAAGAATCAAACCAAAGATCTGAAATATAAGGAAACAAAAAACACCCAACCAGAAAAACAAAAAGATAAAAGAGTCCAAAAATATGAAGATAGTGTAAGGAGCCTCTGGGACAACTTTAAGTGTACCAACATCCGAATTTTTGGGGTGCCAGAAGAAGAGAGAGCAAAATATTGAAAACCTATTAGAAGAAATAATGACAGAAAAATTTCCCTACCTGGTGAAAGAAATAGACTTACAAGTTCAGGAAGTGCATGGAACCCCATACAAGAGGAATCCAAAGAGGACCACACCAAGACACATCATAATTAAAATGCCAAGAGCAAAAGACAAAGAATCTTGAAAGCAGCAAGAGAAAAACGGTTAGTTACCTGCAAGGGAGTACCCATACGACTGTCAGCTGATTTCTCGGCAAAAACTATGCAGGCCAGAAGGGAGTGGCAAGAAATATTCAAAGTGATGAACAGCAAGAACCTACAACCAAGATTACTCTACCCAGAAAAGCTATCATTCAGAGTTGAAGGTCAGATGAAAAGCTTCACAGACAAGAAAAAGCTAAAGGAGTTCATCACCACCAAACCAGGATTACATGAAATGCTGAAGGGTATTCTTTAAGAAGAGGAAGAAGAAGAAAAAGGTAAAGATAAAAATTATGAACAACAAAATGACAGCAAATACATACCTACCAACAAGTGAATCTAAAAATCAAGTGAATAAAAATCTGATGAACAGAATGGACTGGTGAATATAATAGAATCAGGGACATAGAAAGGGAGTGGACTGACAGTTCTCAGGGGGGAGGGGGTGTGAGGGGTGTGGGAAGAAATTGGACAAAAATCTTACACCTCTGGATGAAGACAGTGAAAGGGAGTAAGAGCATGGGGTGGGGTGAGGAATCAAGTAGAGGGGAGGTATGGGGGGGGGGGGGGGAAAGAGGCACACCTGTAATAATCTGAACTCATTTATATCAGATGCTCAGAATTAAGCCCATAAACCCAAGTATTTACTATCATATGTGTGTGCTAATTGTTGTCTACTAATTAAAGACAATGAGTAGTTCTGGGATTGACACAGATATATAAGATATTAGAGAAAGAGAAGCATCTGTTCAAGAAATAATTTTGAAAGGCATTTATTATTTATATCTATGGATGTAACTAAAGACCAGTAACCAAAAGTAAGATAATTAATTTTTTCAAAATTGATAAAACTCATTAAATATGACTAAACTCACATCAAATTAATGTAGCATAAGATGGAGCCATGGGGAAGTGCAAACTCGCATTGCCATTTGTTCTCTTGGAAGTAAATGCAGTTAACCATTGAACAGAACATAAGTATGAGTACAGTGAATAATTCAAATTCCATCTGAAAATCCAAATAGAATAATATGCATAACTCCATTTGGTGACCAGTTCGGCAACTTTTCTTTGCATTACATTGTAAATAATTCTGCCTTATCAGTCACTGTTGGGCCTTTTGGTGGCATGTAAAAAATAAAAATGAACAACAGGCTTTTGAAGAACAACGAGTAACCGCATGAAGTAGCTAGCAAGTTTACCAGGAGCTGCTCCCAAAGTAGCTGTACAGCATTCTGTTAAACTTGGGACATCCTGCTCAGGATGTTGTAAAAGATAAAAATCAGGGTATCGGCAGGATTCCACGGTTAACAGCTCAGGAATGAGTATGTTCATAGACCTCATTCATTTAAAAATAATGGGATCTGATTAGCCCTCTTTTGCTAAACAGAATATAGGTTAACAAGAGATGATTAGTCAAATAAAATATTTTCTGTTTAGGGGAAATTGGCTTTCTTTCTGAGTGTGGTAAGCACTATAGTACACAATCATGTCATTTTCTAGAGATATCTTAATCACAAATGGTCTTATTCTGTCAGCAAAGGCTGTTTTCTATGTACTCCCCCCTCGGCCCCCCTCCCCCCCCCCCCCCCCCCACCGCTTCAGGTATTGTGAAAGAGTGAGAGAAAATGATTACTAAAACATGCAGGGAAATACTGTAATACCAAACAGTGAAGGAAGAGATGCAACATTTTGAAATGAAATATACCAAACTAGTGCATAAGAAGAGTGATGAGAATGTTTTGACAAGCTCTCTTGGATCTCCAAAGCAAACTGTAGGCCTCGGGGATGAATCTGAATTACATATTAAGATTTCAAAGTAAATCGGAGAATTTTTAATCAAAGCTTGTTCTTAAGATCCGGCTGCCAATAATGGATAGCACTAAGGAATTATGAAAATTTAAAACTTATTGCTAGGAGTGTGTATTCTGTTTAATTTCAAAATGTTTGCTCCATAAGTATGATCTGCATTTTAATAGTGCCTATGCTTCTCTACTTCGGGAACTTTTTTATTATTATTTAAAAGCAGAAGATTATAGATAGCTTTATCTCATTTATATCAGATGCTCAGAATTAAGCCCATAAACCCAAGTATTTACTATCATATTGGCTCTTGTTGAAGGAAAAACACAATAGAGAGGAAATATTAATAATAATGTAAATTTTCATCTATCAAAGTAGACATTAAAAAAATTTCCTCATATTTTCAAAGGGATTTGTGGTAGATTACAAAAACACCTATAGTATAGAAACAGAGAGATCAGCAGGATAGAAACAATAGAGTGCTATTAAGCCAGTAAGAGCTTGAACGTTGAAATGTGTGCGATGAAACTCAGTACAGTTTTTAAATTTGGATGGCAAAATCAGCTTGAAGCTTTCTGGCAGCCAAAACACAAAGAAAATTATGTTCAGTTACAACTTTCAATACTTGTAACTGGTATGTGAGCTTGATGAACAAATTTCAAAATTCATAACTTGTTCATAAAATTAATATACCAGCACACAGAGGAATCATAAAGAGGGAAATGGGGCAATTCTGGCTGAAGTAAGTTGAAGATGCCAGCAGAAGGAAAAACAATGCCATTGCCCAGAGATAAACAAGCCAGTATTGGATTCACAAGGCTGCTCTGGAACCTATAAATAACCGAAATTACTTTCCATTATAACTGAGTCAGTTTCCTCCAGGGAAAACTGCTCTTCTTGATAGTTTTCAGCAAATCAGCCTGCTGGGGAAGGGGAAATAAAGCACAACAAATTCCTACACTTTCCTGTTCCCATTGACTTTCTCCATGTGTTCTTCGTTGTAAAACTTCCCTCCCCTTTGTTTGGTGACTGACTATATGTGATTCATTTCTCTTACATATAAATAAATTTAATTGTACATGTACTAAATTAAATATCACACGTTTTTACCTTTTCGGAAAACAAAAATCTCTTAATGACCTGAGAAAGTTAATCCTGGATACTTTCTTAATAAATAAATTCCTCAGTGGTTTTATGTGACATTTTAAACACCATTCTTAGAATATACAGAATGAAGTTTTTTATGTACAACTAGAGGCCCAGTGCAAGGATTTGTGCACTGGTGGGGACAATCCGGGACCCCTCGGGGATGTCAGATTGCCAGTTTTGGCCCAATCCCTGCAGGTCAGGGGCGCACGCAAAACATGGTGGGCATTGGCAGCAGGCAGAAGGAACATGGCGGGCATCAGCCACGGCGGGATGGTGGAGCAGGTGAGCAGGAACGCCAGACCAAGGTGGGGCACCAGTTGCTGTCATCAAGGCAAGCCTCTGGTGGTTACTAAAAATTCTTTGCTTCCAGGCACCGCAGTCCTGCTGGGCACTCGCACCTGCTGCCAGCGCCTTGTACTGGCACCGATCACTTGGAGCCAGCAGTGGGTGCAAGTGGCAGCTGCTGGCCCTGATCACCCCTCAGGGCTTCTCCACCTCCCCCTGCTCCTGAGGGGTGATTGGAGCAGCAGCTGCCACTCACACCTGCTGAGGACACTGGCCCTGCTTCCACCCACTGCTGGTGCCAACCCCAATCACTCCACGTCATTATTGGGTGCAAGCGGGACCAGCATCGTCAGTGTATAGGAGTGGCAGCAGCAGGAGGGGCTGGGCAGGGGTGCAGAGGATGGGCCACGACCTGCCCCTGTGCCCACCACAGCCTTGCAGCCCACAGTTCCTTTTAAGGTGCACAAATTTGTGCACTGGGCCCCTAGTTTCTACATAAGAGCAGGTTACTTGTGCTGCTGGTCAGCATAATTTAACAGTATGACTTAGAAAATCTCTATCAATACTTCTAAAGTTCTAGTGTGAGTTGAATTCACCTGGACAGTGCTTAAGGTGAAGATTCTCCTCCTAAAACTTCCAATCACATTTCTACTCTGTAGATTTGACTTGTAATCCAAGATTTTATGTTATTTTTATATATTTTTAACTTTGGTTTTTGCTGTTGTTATCCTCACCCGAGGACATTTTTCCATTGACATTTTAGAGAAGGTGGGAGGGAAGGAGAAAAAGGAAGAGAGGGGGGGAGGAGAGAGAGAGAGAGAGAGAGAGAGAGAGAGAGAGAGAGAGAGAGAGAGACATTGATATGAGAGAGACACCTTGATTGGTTGCCTCCCACATGTGCCTCAACCAAGGATGAACCTGTAATCCAGGTATGTGTCTCTGACCAGGAATCAAACCTGAGCCACACAAGCCAGGGCAGCTTATTGCAAGATTTTTAAATAACCAGCAAGGTAAGTTTGATTATCATGACCCAGGACAACACATTAAAATATATTGATTGGGTGTTATTTTAGAAAAGTGGTTTGTAAATCTCTAAGAAAATTGTTTATGAATTTTATTTCTCCAGATTGAGAGTTTATTAAAACATAATTAGCATTTATGCTCTGTTTGCTCATTTGTTGCTTTCAATTTTATATCACATATTTGAGTGAAATCATATGGCTCTTGACTTTTTCTGTTGGACTTATTTTGCTTAGTTGATGGCAGTATTTAATCTTTTCTTATGGCTGAGTAATATTCCATTGTATATATGTACCTAAGCTTCTTTATTTAATCATATATCAAAGGGCACTTCAGTGGTTACTAGAAGAAAGGAGGTTGAAGGGGTAGGAAAGGATAATGATGGTCAATATACGGTGACTGCCCGCCGACTTGGCTCAGTGGTTGAGCGTTGACCTATGAACAAGGAAGCTAATGTTTGATTCCCAATCAGGGAACATGCCTGGTTGCAGGTTTGACCCCCAGTGTGGGGCATGCAGAAGGCAGTTGGTCAATGATTTTCTCTCATCATTGATGTTTCTATCCTTCTCCCTTTCTCTCTAAAATCAATAAAAATATTTTTAAAAATTATATGGAGAGGACAGAAGATTTGACTTTGGATTGTGGACACACAATGCACTATACAGATGACATATCACAGAATTGTACTCTTGGAACCTATATAATTCTAGTAACCAATGTCACCCCAATAAATTTAATTTAAAAAATAAACCTTGTATTTGAGCAGTTTAGAATTCCACTTTTAGAAAAGAAGTATGAGGAACTCCATAAACCCACTCATTGTGCTTAACATGAATCATAAACTTCTCCCTCCCCCTTACACATAGCGAGATAAGTATTTTACAGAGGAGAAAACTTAGGCACAGAAAAGTTCAATAATCTCTCCAAGGACACATAGCTAGGGATTGTGGCTGAGATACTAACTCAAGCAGTTCAGGGGTGGATGCCAAGGTCTAAATCACTATACTAATAACTAGATAGGCTGAGGATACAGACAATGATTCAATTTGTATTTTAGAGTGAACCAAACAATGCAATATATGTTGCTTATGTCCAGGGAACAATTTGCCATAAAAGCAAAAATGGCCATTCTGCATTTGTTATATGTCTCTAAGAAAAGGCTTTCTACTCCAGTCCTAAGAGAAACTTTTTTTTTTACTTGTTGATAATAAAGGCTCTGAAGGCAACCAATGAGATATATGTTATATAGACAGAACAGGCAATGTTGGGCTCCAATCTGTCACATATTTTATGATTTACTTTGATTTCTGCAATATTTATTTTGTGTCTGGCTAAAAGGAAAATTTCATCTTGTCTACCGGTTGTCTAAGAGCAGTATTTGATTGTTAGCTGAATTTCTGCTAGACACATTCCTTCAACAAAGGAGAAAAAATATCTTTTTGAAGAAATTGTTTTATCGTTCCGACAGCGGGGCTTTCAGGGAATTCTTTGGGGCTAGGTTTAAAGAAGTGTTTGGTCTAATAAAAAGGTCTTCACCTCCCTCTCCCCTCCCACTTCACTACAAAAGCACACTGCAACTAGATAGATGCATTTTTAAAAATACATACTGAACTAAAAGTCATTTTACTTTGTGGAGATGTGTGGTTTTTGTTTTTTTTCAGGTTTGCAAATCTGCACATTTACATAATTTTCATGTCATGTGATATACTGTTTAAATGTAATTCAACAAAATTCTAAGTTAAAAAAATCAATTTCTATTATAAGATAGGAACGGTACCCCAGTTATTTATTACATTCTAGAAAAATCTTTATAGAAATTAGTGGATTAGACTATACCATTTTGATGTATTTGGAGATTTTTGTGAGTCAGGATTTTTCCTCAGGGATTGTTCAGCCCCGTGTGGGGTAAGCTAGGCTTCTTGGTAGTAACATTCAGCTGTCAGTATCTCTGAGCAGGAGCATCCCAGATGACATCACATCCTTGTGTCTGACCTTTGCAGGGTGAGTAGGCAGCTGAGCCCAGCTGGGTCCCTCGCTCCTATCTGATCAGGGTTTACCATGAAATCTCTCCTACTCAGTAGTCAGATGTTTTAAGATGATCTCTTAGATTCCAAGGTAGAAACTGCCAGGGCTTTTTTTTAATCCTCACTGGAGGATATTTTTCCATTGATTTTTAGGGATAGTAGAAGAGAGAGGGAAAGACATAGAGATATACTGATTGCTTGACTCCTGCATGAGCCCTGATCAGGAGGAGCCTGCAACCAAGGTATGTGCTCTTGATCAGATTAGAACCCAGGACCCTTGGGTCTGTAGGCCAATGCTCTATCCACTGAGCTGAACTGGCTAGGGCCACCAGTTCTCTTAAAATGCTCGGCCCAGGACTTGCATAGATTTAATTCTGCCACATTATGCTAGTCAAAGAAATTATGTTAGTTGACATGCAAAGGGAGAGAACATGGATTCTACTGCTCAAGGGGGAAAAAAAAATGCCAAAAAACTTAAAGCAATCAGTATATCATGAACAATGCTTTTCCATTCTGTAACTTTTTAAAACTTGTCCTTGAATTTAATTTATTAGAGGGTATTAGATTACTGATGGAATATGTTTACTAGTAATTGATATTTTCAGATTGTATGTTCTTTCATGGTTCAGTTTTGATAGGTTGTATGTTTCTAGAAATTTGTCCTTTTTTGATGGTTGCCCAATTTGTTCACATATAATTAATTGTTCATAGTATTCTTTCATTTAAATATATTTTTGTTGATTCAGAGAGGAAGGGAAAGGGAGAGAGAGATAGAAACATCAATGATGAGAATCATTGATTGGCTGCCTCCTGCACACCCCCTACTGAGGACTGAGCCCACAACCAGGCATGTGTCCTTGACCAGAATTGAACTTGGAACCCTTCAGTCAGCAGGCCAACACTCTATCCACTGAGCCTAACCAGCTAGGGCTGTTCATAGTGTTCTTTTATAAGTCTTTGTCTTTGGGTGGTACCAGTTGTAATTCCCAATTTTTCTAATTCTATTTATTTGTTTCCTCTCTTTTTTCTTATTAAGTCTAGCTGAAGGTTTGTCTATAATGTGTATGTTTACAAAAACAGCTCTTAGTTTTATTGATTTTTCCATTGCATTTTTAGTCTGTATTTCATTTATTTCCACTTTTAATCTTTGTTAATCTTTGTTGTTTCCTTACTTTACCTATTTTGAGCTTAGTTTTTTTTTTTCTTTCTTTCTTAGTTTCTTGAGCCATAAAGTAAGGTTGTTTAAGGTGTTTCTTTTCCTTAATGTAGGTATTTATCACTTCCCTTTGGAACTGCTTTTGTTGATGGGGGTTCCCTGCATATAAAAGTTGTTTTTTGCTGCTGCTTTTATGATTATTTCCTTGTCTTTAACATTTGTCAATTTATATATAATGTGCATCTATGCAGGTTCTTTAGATTCATCTTATTTTGAACACTCTGGGTTTCCTGAATCTGGATGTTCGTGTCTTTCCTAGATTAGGGATGTTTTCAGTCATTATTTATTTGAAAAAATTTTGTGTCCATTCTCTCTTTTCTAGAACACCTCTAATGCATGTATTGGAGTCCTTGATATTGTCCCATAAGTCTCTAAAGCTATCCTCAGTTTTTTTTCTCTTTATGCAACCATGTAGATGAATTCTACTGGCTTGTCTTGGAGTTTGCTGTCACTAATTTGACTGACATTTGTTCCCTAGCAGACACTGTTGATAGAAAGCATCCTATTTAGCGTCTTAGTGAAGATTGACTTTAAGATAAAGGAGAAATGACCTGATTGAAATTTATATGGGCAATGACAGTTACCTTTCTTACACTCAATGTCAAACATTCCCTGAAGGACAATTTTGAGAAGTCAATGAGACTCAGGTATGCCTGGTTATAGAGTCTATATTCTTTGCCTTAATTTCAACTAGAATGAAACCTTCTTAGAGTCTAAAGACAAGTTTTAGTGGAAATTTTACCTTTGTTGGAGTTATTCTTGTAGCTAAAATGTCCACAAACTCAATCTCCTAAGTTTAGCATTGACCAGGTGCATAAAACAAAAACAAAAAAAACAAAAAACAAAAAAACACAAGACAATGACAGCATAAGAAAAAGTACCCTCTGGCTAGTGTCTCTGTAGTATTCATAATGTCCCTTCTCCGCTCGCTCGACTGAGCCCCCAGGTGCCCTGATGCATGAAGCTTCCAGAAAAGCCTCAATACCCAGAGGAGAATGGACTGAGAACTCCCAAATTGAGGTGAACAAACTGTTAAAAACTCAGTCTTAAATTATCAAGTTTCCATGATAATATGGTTCTGTATATAAGGAGTGAAAGAGCCTTTTAATAATGTTTTGTGTCTTTTCAACCAGAGGTAGCTGTCATTATTGAGGCTGCGTCCCCTTTAAACTCAAGTCAATGTAGCACAAAGCCACTTACTGAAAACACCTGTGAATCTCTGCTACTGTTGTTGTTTTATGGGCATATGTGTGTGCATCACATGCTCCAGGCAAGCTCGGTTTGCGGTAGAATTGATGGTTTGAGACATGTGGGATCCATCAACTAATGGCAGAGAGAGGATTGGCTTTCTTGCCCCAAAAAGGCAACACTGAGGTATGTGCTACATCTCTCGGTTTGCTTCCATGACCAAGCCTCATTAACCAGGAGGAATAATCAGTCCCATAGGCACATTTTATTGGCTTTCTTCTTATCCTATCTCACTTTCCACTCTTTTCTATTGCTTCCTAGATTATTTCCAAAGTAATTACTTGTACTCAAATTATTATCTCAGTGTCTACTGCTGAAGGAACCCAGCCTAAGAAACAGGGCAGTCCCATAAATACTTTTTAAATGGTCCCCACTCTTTTCTACCAATTCTATCTGACCTCAGGTACTCAAAGTTGACCTGTAAGTTGTACGTCAAGTTTCATATTTAGATTTGCCTTTGCTCATAAATCCAAAATAAGCTTTTTTCCCTCCAGCATAGGAGAAATCATTTAATTCTGTTTTGAGAATCAGAGGAATGAACTGCCTTGGATTGAAGAGATATATTATTCTAAAAAGAGGTATTTTTAATGACTCGCATAGTGAAATGCCCACACTATTTAATATACGCATAAAGGGAGGTGAATGGAAGAAACGAAATAGTAGAGCTTCCTTTTCACATTCAATCCATGTGATCCTTGAAGTATTTTACAGGTTGAACCTCACAACCCTATTTTTCCCTCTTGTTCTAGTCCTACTGTAGAACAAAGCATTGGTTGTTTGATTTGATGATGAAGCTAAAGTGGGAAGATGTTTTCTTAACAGCATCTCCAACAGTAGGGGGAGCTTTTAGATTGTATGGAGGAAAATAGCATTCTAATTTATTTTTTGGTAGAAAAAAAGTCAGAGAAATGAAACATTATGGTTCTTTCAAAATATGTATTAGGCAAATTAAGCAGTCTCTGATTCCACTTTCATGGATGACATGATATCTCTTCATTTGTTACACACTTAAAGAACACAATGAAAAAAATATTGGTTTTTACCAACTTTACTAAAGTTATCTGGCATCTTTATTGGATTATAAAATGTGGTTTGTATCCTGGAATAGCCTGAGAACATTCTAGAGCTCTTGGAATTATGCTATAGTTGTTAGCTTTTCATTCCCTAAGGAAATAGACTTTTAACAAACAGTGGTGAAGTAAATATACAATGACCACAAATATTATTCAATCAATCAATGAATCAATAAAGTACGAATTAGGCATATTTTCAAAGAATAGGGACTATATTCGTATGTATATCTATTTTTATGTACATTCTGAATTCAAAATCATTCTAAGTGTTCAATTAACTGGAAGGAAAATATTTAAATTTGTATATCAAAGTTTTACTTATTTATGATATGCTTCAGTGTAGAATAAGAATAGATTTTGCTTTCTCTTTCCAGCTAAATAATGTATTGTTTAATTAACTATCTAGATTTGAAGTTGTGTATGAACACAAGCCACTGAAATCATACTCAATGACCTGATCTTATAAAAATGCAGATTGGAAAGGGAGAGAAATTGTTTTCTAATAGAAAGCCTCATTTCCTCCTTGGCTATTTCTGTGATGTAAATTACATGATCCCTTGTTTAGAATCTTTCTGACACAGCATTCCTTCCTGACACTATTTACAGAGGCAGAGTGATATAATGAAAATAACATAGCTTTGCAGTCGTAAAACCTAGGCTCACAAGGAAAGGATAGTAACACTTATTGAATATATACTATGTCTCAGACTATGTTTGGTGTAATACATTTATTACCCACTTTCATTTGACACTCAGAACAACATGATGGTTCAACATAAATTGTGAATGCAAACATGCTTTGGAAACAGTCTTTGGATTACAATCCAAACTCTACCTTGGGAAAGTTACTTAACTTCTCTGTGCTTCAGTTGTAAAACTATTTTTAAAAATGGAGGTAATAATGATAGTAACTTCATTACAGAGTTATCATGGGGATGAAGTCTGTTTCTGTTTTTAAAGTGTTTATAGTATTATCTAGCAAATACCAAGAATTAATCAATGCAGGTTTTTTTAGTCCACAAAAGTTATCAGAAGGATAATGGCAACCGTGTACATGGTACACTTTTCTAATGGGCAGGTCGTGCATTGGAATTTGCATCTGGATCTGTTTGAATAGGTATGCCTTGCTCTTATATTATAAACTCATGATGCAGTAAACGACCCGACATCCTGAAGACAAACAAAGGCAAAGGAGAATTAAAGCTCAGTGTCTGTGTCACAGAAGACATTAATGAGTATTGCATAGAAGATGAAAGAATAAGTTAATAACATCTCTGACTTCTGACTCTTCCCATCATATCTGGTTCGTTCTAGCTCAGGCCACATGCATATCAATTGAAGGAAAGCCTTGTATCTCCTTTGACATGTCAGATGAGCAATATCACCTATCCTGTCAACCACAACCTCATTCAGGGTCTCTTACATGACAAATCATGTGGGTTATGAGAAAGTACTTTAAAACTGTAAAATACCATCTAGGATTCTAGGTGTATGCTGTTACTTGGCAGGTGATAAGGTGCCTGTTAAAAACAAACCCGGATTTGAAACTTGCTCAGTTAGTGACTTTGGTAATTATCTAAACTCTCTAAACTTCAGATATCTCAAGGGTAATGTGTATAATAGACCCCCACCTATTGTGCGAAGTAAATATGGCTGACAGTACTTGTAAGTTACTTAGCTTAATCCTTATTGTAGTGCTTATCACCACAGAAAGTATTCAGTATCAGCTAGATGTTACTGTATTATTGTTGTAATCATTATCATTGTTAATATGCAAGACATATTAATTGGCAGCGTTTCTGTATAGAAATAGCAAGTATCAGACATACATGCTACTATGTCTTCATCCTGTGAAATGGCAGAGCTGGCTAATTTACTGTGATCTTTGTCCTCCTGATGCACTACTTTCTCTTCCCAGGCAGCCACTACTGACTAATGCCATTGTTCTCTCTTAACATTATTTTCATGGAATGCACTAAAGGTAAAAAACAAAGATAATGAGTGACCCAACTAAAACGTTTAGGCAAAGAATCATGGCAATAAAGTGGTGAAACAGGAATTCTGAACCCTCTTTATTCCCATCGGAGCACTTATTTAACAATAATATATAGACCAAAATAGCTTTAGGAGAAATCCAGATTCCAGTTAAAAGGTTACAGTAGCCAAGATGAGCACAAATTTTACTGCGAACAGTCACATTGAAAGAGGTATAATGAGCACTTTTACTTTATGGAAATCCATTTCTCCCTCAAACCAGCACAGCTCAGTGTGGGGAGAAATCACGTCTGCTTATGACTTCTCTCTTGAGGGGAAGGAAAGAGTGGAGAGTGACTCAGTGTCCCCACGCTTTTGGCACACTGCCTGAAGGATCTGTTTCTGTTTTGCCTCACCCAAGGAGCTGATGTGACTGGCATAGTTTGGATGCTGGGGGACAGCTGAGGACGAAGGAAAGGGAAACTTGTTGCAACTGGCTCAGCTTTGTGAGCCTGGGAGACCGCACAGACCCCGAGGCTGTTCTATGAAAAGGAAGGGAAAGAAATGACACATCCTCCAGCATTGGAGTATTTTGTAAAACAGTCAGAAATCAGGGAGTGCAAGTGATCATGGTCTCTTGAAAAAATAAATATTTTCAATTAGTAATTATGTATGTGCACAAGGCTAGGCAAATTCATGGAGGAGGGCTGGGAGGTGGGCTAGTGGGTGAAGATCCTTCCGTGTCAAAGCCAGTGTTAATTATGAGGACTGGGAGAGGTGTACCTTCAACCACTAGTGCACAGTTACCAGATCAAATCTACAAAGGCTCAGTGCAACATGCCCCAACCAAAGTATCAAAATATCAAAGTATCAGCAACTGACTCAAAAAATGGAGATCTGTGAATTCAAAATAAGTATCTTAAAGAAACGGAGTTATAAGAGAACACAGACAATTAAAAATTAGGAAAGCAATACATGAGAAAAAATATTAACCATAAAAAATCCTGAACAAATCCTACAACTAAAGAATACAATAGCTGCTCCCTAGGTATGTGCCCTGAATGGACTTAAACTCATAACCTTCATGGGCTCTGAATTTAACGTGAGTTAAATTTCTATCTCTGTCCCCTAAGAAGTTTGTGCATTTTAAGTCTGATTCCTCTTCTGATTCACATAGGATTTTCAGTAAGGTGACAATAGATTTAAGACCTTAGTTCTCAGCCTAGCACATATCAGTACCTAAAAAATGTTAGCTTTGTTTTAATTATTATTTTAAAATGAAAATAAAGGTAAAAGATATGAAGACATTTTTCAAGTTACAAAACTAGTGTCTCAGTTCTGTTGGGTATCAATGTAATCCTTTAAGTTTTTAATTTACCTGAAAAGCTTTTATTCTATAATGCTTAAATTAGAAAATTCCTCATCTTTTTAAAAATCCAGTTCATTCTTCTCAAATTATTATTTACTACTTTGCAATTATCATAAATAAAAGAACAATAATAACCCAAACATAATATAATTATATAATCTTATATAGAATTAATCAATATTTATAGCCCTAAATTTTTGTGTTAAAAGGTAGAAGCCATGCTATACCATAAAAATATGTAGACTTTGCCAGGCTGGTGTTGCTCAGTGGTTGAGTGTTTTGACCTATGAACCAGGAGGTCACAGTAAGATCCCAGTCAGGGCACATGCCAGGGTTTTGGGCGCATTCCCCAGTGAGGAGCATGCAGGAGGCAAACGTCAATGATTCTCTCCCATCATTGAGGTTTCATCTCTCTCTCCCTCTTCCTTCCTCTCTGAAATCAATAAAAATATATTTTAAAAAATATGTAGACTTCTTTAGGTGTTAGATTTTAATGTCCTTGAAGATGAGCTTAATGTATCACCAATTCCAATACAGGCCGTGACATGTATTAGGAATTCAGTAAAACTTGCAAAATATATTTGCCTTCAAGACAGTACATTAATTTTAGTAATCTAATGATTTCTGTGTATTGCTACATCATCAGATTGAGGGTGGACATTAGAAGATCATTAACATGGCTATAAATTACCAATTATTATCTCTGTAATTTAATAATACAATCAACTATGAATTATTATCAGATAAATTATTTTAGCTCTAAAAATTACTGAAGGGAAAGATTTTCAAAGGAATGACTAATGTGGATAATTATCCAAATTAATAACCAGTAATTTTCCCCCATATACTTGGATAGTCATATATTTTAGAAAAAAACATTGGTGTAAATGAGGAAGCAAATATATAACTCTACTCAGGTAGTGAAGTAGTGATTAGCATAAAGTAGAAAACAATGTTACTCCCTTGTAACCAGTATTATGGCCTAAAATTGAAAAATAATGAATGTCCATTTTTTCATAAAAATAACTTCAATCCAACAAAACAACCTGAACACAGAGTAGTTTACACAAATAACCTATTTTAATCCAATTAAAAATAGCTTTAATACATGAGGAGCATTGAACTGATCATTTTTGTCATTTGCAGTGATTTTTAGTTAAGTAAATTTGTGATTTCTTTAGGAATATTAACAATATTTTTTATTTATAGTAAGTCTTGTTTGTTTTGAGATGGTTTCAATGATCATATGTGTTATTTTCAGAAAGAGTATATTGTTTTTGCTTAAACAACATCCTAGTTCATTTCTAATATGCAGACAAGAAAATATCCTGCAGTAGTAGTGTAACTGCATATGCAGTTTCATGGCCCAGTGACAGTGCAAACTAAAATAGGCAAGAGAAAGAGAAAAAGAAGTGAAACAAAACCATCTTCTAAAAGTGCACAAAACACCGTTTTATGAGCCTGAATTGTAGGAGTAAGCCTTGACCCTCCTTCTACCTCCAACTCTACAATTAAATTTTCACTGAGTATGTTGACTTTTATCTTCAAAATTTTTCCCAATGCACCTATCTCTGCAGTATCAAACTAGAACAGGCTAAATTGTCCTTTGAGTGGACAAATTCCAAATCCACTCTTATTTAGTCCAATATCTTTAGTAAATCTAAAATAATATTTTAAATGAAAATGCAAATATTTTACATCCGACTGTTTGCTCAAAAGCACTCACCAGCTCCTGTTACTGTTAGGTAAAAATTCAATATTTGAGACCTCAACTAGCCTGACTCTCCCTCTTTTTACAGTTCTAGCCCATGCCATTCGCTTTCATCTCTCTGACCTCTCTTAATTACATTTCTTTCAAACAAACGTGATCCCGGTCATAATAAAACATTTGGACATAGTGGTCCCTTGGTATATGCAAGACTCCCTGTGGATATCAAAATCCCACAATGCTCAGGATGCTCAAGTTCCATATAGAAAATGGAGCAGTGTTTGCATATACGCAATGCATATTCTCCTGTATACTTTAAATCATCTCTAGATTACTTATAATACCTAATATAATGCAAATGCTATGTAAATAGTTGTTATACTGTATTATTTAAGAAACTAGAGGCTCGGTGCACAGATTCATGCACAAGTGGGGTCCCTTAGCCTGGCCTGCACCCTCTTGCAATACGGGATCCCTCAGAGGATGTCGGACTACTGTTTTTGGCCCAATCCCCGCAGCCAGGCCAAGGAACCCTCCTGGTGCAAGAATCCATGCACCAAGCCTCTAGTATGCATACGAGATCTTTGGTTGATCTCTTCCCACTCTCCCCCCTTCCCTGTGAGATTCTTCAGTCTGTTCCATGTTTCCATAGCTGTGCATTGAGTGTCTGTCCCCTGGTGGTCAGTGCGCATCATAGCTACCTGTGGAATGGTCCAATGGTCCAACTGTCGAGCGGTCACTTAGGTTTTTAGATAGAGAGATAATAACAAGAAAAAAAGCTTGCACATATTCAGTTCACACATAATGATTATAGTCCTGACTGCATAGGACTATCAGCAACAACACAACTTTTTATTTTATTATTTTATTTTATTTATTGATGAGAGAGAGAGAGTGAGAGAGAGAGAGTGAAACATTGATTTATTGTTCTGCTATTTATGCATTCATTGGTTGATTCTTGTATGTTCCCTTACAGGAGATCAAACCCACGACCTTGGCATATTGGGATGACAATCTAACCATTTAGCTACCCAGCCAGGGCCACAACACAATTTTTAAAAAAATATGTATTTTCAATTTGTAGTTAGTTCAGTTTGTGATGAAGAACTACAGATACAGAAGCTTGACTGTACTCTTTTATTTGTCTCAAACACTCTTGTCTCTGCCATAGCATTTTTGGCTAGATAACAAAGAACTTATTTCTCATCTCATGTATTTTCTCTGGGAAGAGTTCTTGGATTTCAATATTATATATCTTATAGCACTTAGTGTTTTTCTTTAATTGTACTATAAAATATTTTTATAGATGTGTTTGTACAGTTGTTTGATTAGTATCATTCTCTGCTCCACTGATTTTTGGACGCAATGAAAGAAGAGCCATATTTATATTTCTCACTATTGTATCTTTAGTGTTTCTTTTGTAACAGCTATATTTTCAGCTCTTGATATATATAAACTAATAAACTAATGGAGTAAACTGAGATATTACTTACAAATTATGACTCTACTCTTTTTAAAAAAATATATTTTTATTGATTTTCAGAAAGGAAGGGAAAGGGAGAGAGAGAGAGATAGAAGCATTAATAATGAGAGAGAATCATTGATTGGCTGCCTTCTGCATGTCCCCCACTGGGGATCCAGCCCGCAACCCAACTCGGGCATATGTCCTGACCTGGGATCGTACTATGACCTCCTGATTCATAGACTGATGCCCAACCACTGAGCACAATCCACTGTTGTCATAAGATTTGCTATGGCTATATATGCTTGATATAACATCATTCCAGTTCCACAATGAGATTGCAAGAGGCTGTCTTGTCTTAGTCATTTTTGCTCTATCAACTCCCTCAAGAAAACATATCCCAGGTAATCATGATCCCAAAATGTAAATATGTATGCAATAGACTTGATCCCAACCAACATCTTACAGTCAAGTAGCTGATCTGAGTTGAGCTCAGCAGATCCAGAGCTGACCCACACAAATATGAGTACAAAATAAATTCTTTGTGTAAGCTACTCTGTTTTCTGGTTCTTTTCTGTAATAGCTGATTGATAAATTTCTAATATATGAATATATTATATCATAATTTATAGTGTGAAGCATGGCTATTTATTGAAATAGGCAAATATAATATTTAACCTATCTTAATTATATCTATACTACTTATATATAATTATAGTATAAAAATATAATTACACATTATTATATATAATATATATTTTAATTATCTCTTGCTATCTAAAAAAGAAAAATATTCTGACACCAAAAAGGCTTAATTAAAGCTTATAAAAATACAATGTTTTGAATTATTTTACACTTCTAAAGGTTGTTTTCATTATTTTAACTACATCCTTTTTTCTAGTTGCAGCCTTATTAAACTTAGTATTGCTTTATTCATTGTAGCTAAATATATGCATTGGAAGAAGTTGAATTGGTAGGTTCCTTGAAATTTTTTGTTTCATCTTTGAAAACATATACCTCAGTTTGGCAGAGAAATGTCTTTGAAACATAACTTGGACTAGGTTTCATTTTCGCTTGTTCCCTTCCAAGAACTGAAGAGTAATTGGAGCAATAAGCTTATGGTCTGCAGCACTCACTGTACTGCTTTAGCAAATTGCTATTACTTTTCATAAGAAGGCAAACTGTACAGTGGTTACCCACAGGGTGTGTGTTTTTGATGAATGGCCAGTGTGGGATGCTTCAGTCATTAAAAACCCCAGGCAGACACTATTCGTAGAAACACATGCTGATGCTCACAGGCGGTGGTGCATAATAGTAAAAAATGAATAGGAATTATCTTTTGGAAAAAAATAGCATAGGCATGTCAAGATTTCAAGAATATGTTTTTGTTTCACTGGTTTCTAAAGACTAGATCATATCAACATGTAGGTTATTAATCTCTTTTTATACTTCTTTGAACTACAAAAAATCATTAAAGATCATTCAATCCAGTTTTACAAAACTTCTGGAGATTTAAAACAAACTGATGCTCAAATATGCCCCAGACAAATTCTGGTCATTGGACTAGGGCATGACTATTTTAAAAAGCTCCCAGGATAATTTTTCTATGTGTTTAAGTTTTAAAACTTTCCTTCTAGTATTTTCCCTTTATTTCATGATGGGGGACCCTGTGGCCCTAGAGAAGAAAGATGATTTACCCAAGGTGACCAAGAACATTGGTATAATTAATTATTAGTGAGACTCAACCGATTTCATAATATAATATTTCTTCTAAAATAGTCAGAAGGACCTCTTTTTAGCAAGACCATTTTCTCTATAGCTTTATTCATTCATCTGCAGATATAAGCTTTACGATTAAATTCAAGCTTATACTGTCTTGCAGAGTGGCTGCACCAGTCTGCATTCCCACCAGCAATGCAGAAGGGTTCCTTTTTCTCCACATCCTCTCCAGCACTTCTCATTTGTTGATTTGCTGATGACAGCCATTCTGACAGGTGTGAGATGGTATCTCATTGTTGTTTTGATTTGCATCTCTCAGATGATCAGTGACTTTGAAGATGTTTTCATATGTCTCTGGGCCTTCTGTATTCCCTCTTTCAAAAAGTGTCTATTTAGATCCTTTGCCCATTTTTTGATTGGATTGTTTATCTTCCTTTTGTTAAGTTGTATGAGTTCTCTGTAAATGTTGGAGATTAAACCCTTATCAGAAATATCATTGGCAAGTATGTTTTCCCGTGCAGTGGGCTTTCTTGTTGTTTTGTTGATGGTTTCTTTTGCTGTGCAGAAGCTTTTTATTTTTATGTGGTCCCATTTGTTTATTTTCCCCTTAGTCTCCATTGCCCTAGGAGCCGTGTCTGTAAAGATATTTCTACGACATATGTCTGCTATTTTGCTGCCTATGGAGACTTGTAGAATTTTTATGGTTTCCCTTCTTACATTTAAGTACTTTCGCCATTTTGAGTTTGTTTTTGTGTATGGTGTAAGTTGGCAATCTAGTTTCATTTTTTGCATGTATCTGACCAAATTTTTCAGCACTATTTATTGAAGAGACTGTCTTAACTCCCAGTAATCCCACTTCTAGGAATATATCCCAAGAAACTGGAAACACCAATCAGAAAGGATATATGCATCCCTATGTTCATAGCAGCACAATTTACAATAGCTAAGATTTGGAAACAGCCTAAGTGTCCATCAGCAAATGAATGGATTAAAAAACTTTGGTACATCTACACAATGGAATACTATGCTGCTATGAAAAAGAAGAAACTTTTACCATTTGCAACAGCATGGATGGAACTGGAGAGCATTATGCTAAGCGAAATAAACCAGTCAGAGAAAGATGAATATCACATGATCTTACTCGTATGTGGGATATAATGATCAACATAATTTGATGAACAAGAATAGATCCAGAGACAAGTGGTAGGGGATGGGTTGAGGGGTGGTGGTTAGAGAGCAACCAAAGATTGGCATGCATATTAGCATAACCAATGGACATAGACACTGGGGAGGTGGGGGCTTGCCCGGGGTGGGAATGGTTGAGGTGGGGGGTCCATTGGGGAAAAAGGAGACTTATGTAAAACTTTAGACAATAAAAAAAATAAATTCAAGCTCATATTACTGCTAAACATATGCTTTCTCACTTTACCTTCATATAGATATCTATAATTGGAACTAGTAAATATTGTCTTAGAAATATTAAGTTCAAAAGTAAATACCTTCATGTCTAAATATGATGTAGAACCTTTTAATGATAAAGTATGTATATTTTTTCCCACTGGATGTCAATTAGTATTTGATTCTAATATTTATTGATCATATTGTGCACCACATTGTAACTGAGAAAGTTCATACACAGATCTGTCACATTTATTTATGAAGAGTATGGAAAGAACTGGTTAAAATTGCAGAAAGTGAAAAAGGTTGAAGAAGATCATTTAAAAATGTGAAATAATAGTCAAAATTGCATGTTTTTAAATTATATATATATATATTACTGTTTGTAGAACATATATCTAAGTATATATTGAAAGGGAATCCATAAAATACATATTATTTTTGTAAACTAACCTCCCCTTGTTTAACAGAGCTGTTAGGGGTGGTAAATTACATTATTTTGAATTTTCTTTTTTACCAAATCCTGTTGTAGTCATGCTTCTTTTGATAGATTTACAATATAACTAAAGCAAAAAACTGAAAAATAGTTTATGTGTCTGACCTATGGAAAAAATAAACAAAGAGGATTAAATATAAGTACCCCAAATTAACATATATATTTTTATTGAATTTATTGGAGTGACATTGGTCAATAACATATAAGTTTCAAGTGTAAAATTCTAAAACATATCATCTATATACTGCATTGTGTGCTTACCAAAGTCTATTCTTCCTTCATCACCATATTTTCAAAATTGTTTTTTCAAAAGGATAATGCAACGTAATTTGATATAGTATAATTTAGCATATCATAGCATCACAGCAATTTGTGTTTTTCACATATCCTATTAATTCACATGTTCGTCACGAGTAGGAGCACAGACAGCAGCATCACAGGGCAGTGAATCTTTACGAATATTAAAGTGCTCTCTAAGAAAAGCAGGTGCATCATAAGACAAATGGATCATCTTGTTAAAGATGATAATATTAATAACACCATCAGAATCTAATATTACCTGAGTCATATGACTAAAAGACCTAGAAGAGTCCAAAAGATCTCATCCACTTTTGCTATTTTTCTACATGTATCTCTGGGAAGGCTGAGTCTATTTAATGCCCGTTTCACTGCAACAAGGTCATTTTTAATGAACAAAAGTTAATTAGGACCAAATTATCTCTCTTGGTGCAACTGGTGCTATCATGATTTGAAGAGTCTCCGACTGCTGGGCACAGGGAGAAAAAAATAGAAGTCTATCTCACTAACAATGTCAATCTAGTATTTATAATGAAAGAAATTCCACTGGGAGCAAAGGAAAACAAATATGAAAGGCTTAGAAATTATTTAAGGGGAAAGATGACAGGAAATTTGCAGAATGAGTATGAGAAAAGTATAAACTAGCAGTAGTATGATAAAAAAAAATAATTACAGAGGCAATTGAATATCAAAGTTAAACAGATTCTAGACTTCACTGAGAGCAACTGTTGATGTACTAAACACACACACACACACACACACACACACACACACAATGTCAAAACAGAAGCACCTTGACAGGCTCAGTTGATTCATAGGTTAGCACTATCTTGATCTGATTCAATTGAGTTTTTGTTTGTTTATTATTACAATGTGTTAACAAGATTGCCTTTTTTGTTTCTTCTAAAAATGTTATACTATTTCTCAGTTGGAATATCTTCAGATTGACCTACCAGTTTGTTTGTTTTTTGTCATAGAAATATGGATATTTATTAATAGGAAATAGGAAACTTAACAGAGAGAATCAAGATTTAAAAAAAAAAAAGTAGGTGTGAAATATGAACTAGTTTATTACTGTAGATTGAACCATAGAAAATTATCAATGATCAGCATCTCTGATTCAGCAGATCAGGAGGAATAACTGAGAATGATGAAAATACACAGAGAATTATGTAAACCATGATTTTAACTCAATAAAAAAGAGACAGCAGCATATACTTTTACAAAAATAATTTCATAATAAGCTTTCTTTCAAAGAAGTTCTAAGCAGTCCCTCTCACCATTGCAACTCTGTTGACTATAACTTATTAAATGCCAAGTATTCTCCAAATTTCTTTGAATCAGCATCTCGTACACTCACTGCCTTCTCTCTCTTATCTGTAGTCCTAAAAAGTCATTAAAAAATAACTTCCAGCAGCCTGCTCCCATCATCTGTCTGCCTTCAAGCATAGCCACATTTTCACTCTTTTTATCTCTTTGGAAAAATTTATCTGTGAATTCTTGAACTCTAATGTTTCTTATATTCAAAGCAAAAGAGATATTAAGAAGTCTACTTTTAAAGCAATGTAGAATTTTAGAAAACCAACTGTGCTAAATCACACTACCACTATGTTAACTTACAGATGTGAACCCAAGAGATTTGAAATAAAACCTTAAGAACCATTATTAACTACAAGGTTCATTTTACAGCCCCCTTTAGTGCTGACACGGAGGATGAAAGTGAGAACCATGATGGAACATGGAAGGTAGAGTGAACAAGATAAATCCATTGATTTTTTAACAACATTTGAAGAAAAGGATGAATATAAATGTGAAGATCACTGTATAAAACAAGAAAGGAGTGAAATTTCTAAGAGTCAGTCTTAACAAAAGCATGTCTAGTTATTTTCTTTAGGTTTTCAGTATTAGCAAGCAAAAAGTAAAATAATAGAATTCAGAAAACACAAAATATATAAAATAGCCATTTCTTTTTTCTAAATAAATTTTTATTGTGTTTATTCAATTATAATTTATGAAATAGCATTTTCAAGTATTCTTAATGTGATAAATTAAGAATATTCATTAGCTACAAGTGATAGTTTTAATTTTAATATATATCTTTAAGTAACTTATTATTCACAAAATCTTAATGATGATCTAATTCCAATTAGATATTGTGGCACTGAAATCACCAGCAATGTATATAATTAGTTTTCACTAAGCTCTACCTTTATTTCTATTTTAAAACTATTCCAATCTATGATTAAGTGAAATAAAAAATATAATATGAAAAGTTAAAATAATTTCAAATTTAATTTATAATTTTGGAAAGTAGTACAGTATAATATTTGAATACAGAATTGCATTTTTCTTTTTTTAACAATAAAGCTTTAAAAAAATATATATATTTTATTGATTTTTTACAGAGAGGAAGGGAGAGGGATAGAGAGTTAGAAATATCAATGAGAAAGAAACATCCATCAGCTGTCTCCTGCACACCCCCTACTGGGGAAGTGCCTGCAACCAGAATCGAACCTGGGACCTTTCAGTCTGCAGGTTGATGCTCTAAACTGAGCCAAACATGTTAGGGCAGAATTGCATTTCTAAGTTAGAATTTTTCTGCCTATATTCGTTTATGTGGGTAAATTTGCACATATCATTTAATCTCTCAGTAATTGTTTTTTTCATATTTAAAATAAATAGGTCAAAAATTCAAGACTCCCCTACAGTTTATAAATTATGAATATCATTCTAAGGTATATGAGTGTGCTATTTTAAATTACTCATCATTACTCTTTTTAGTAAAGTGCATATTTTATTTTTATGTTTATTCATATAAATATGTAAATAAATTTAACATATTAAATAACAAACTTTATGAGTTTTCATTAACCATTCTCAGACAAACTGAATATTCATAGTATATCAGAAAAAAATATTCAGTGTAAATTTATCTTGAAAGTTACTGTCTAGATGTGTGATAATTTGTTGCTCCACAAAATAACAGATTGACTTTTATGGGTCCCAAATCAATCCAATATTAGAAAATAATTTCTTTATAAATCCAGGTAGAAAACTGTGCTCAATTCTCAAATGTATATTAAGGTTTCTATGTACATTATCTAGTTATTTACTTTCTGTTTACAGCAAGGCATAGTATAGTGGTCAAACTTATTTTTGTGCAGATTTTACAACTGGTTTGAATACATGTGACTTTATGCATTCACATATTTTTATTGAAGGGCTCTCTGTCTAAGACTCCACACTGGGCATTTCGACGATACAACACATTCAGTCCTCATGGTACACTAGTAGGTGACACAACATATAGTTTGCATTCCTACAGAAGATAGCATTGTAGTGATAATAAGAGACTACTATAGACAGTAGGTAAAATGTAAAGGAGGAAATAGAGCACTGTGGGCAAAGTAACAAGATCAGACTTATAAAGATTCCTCAATTTTTTTAAGACAGATATTCTTGAATAGGAGGTAATGAGCAAAGAATGGATGTTAAATGTAGGACATACTGAGATAAATAAGCATTCAGAGCCTGAAAAAACCTAAGGTGGTTGGCATTGTGATGCAGTTAACAGGACAGACTTGACTCATGTGGCCTGGATTCAAACCATCAGTCTGATCATAACAGTTTGGCATTGAGCAGGATTTATAACTTTAGTTTTGTCATTTGCACAGTGGTGATAATAACTGTGCTTACCTTGTGAAGTTATTATTATGACAATGAAATTAAATCAAAGTATAAAATTAAGGTATAATTATTATAACCATTTCATGGAGTAGTTTAGGAAAGGTTTTCTTGTGAAAATATTTAAATACTAGATAAAGGGTTTGCTATTTTATCAAGATTGCCTAGAAAATGAAATTTTAAAATATTGCATTAGACATTTTCATTTGGGACTCCGGTATACTTGTAATTAACATGGATTATAGCAGAGTTGGTAAAGTAACTAAAAAAAACAAAAATATTGCTGATCAGTCCTAGTGAATAAGACTCAACAGAGCTAGGCAATTAAGTTTGTAAAATTTTGAGAACTTAGAGTCAGGGTTGACTCCACAATTTAGAATGAGAATGATTAAAAGGAAAGATCATTGGCAAAAATAAGAAAATCATAATGAAGCGTGCTTTTAGTGTGACATACTTTATGTTTAAAATGACTTCTAAATGTCAGATATTTGCCAATTTAAATTAGATGTGCTTTCATTGTAAATCAAGTTAATTCAATCATGTTTGTGGATTAAAAAAATATATATGATTTTGTAGGTAAAAAGTTAAGGAAATTATGACCAAGTGAGATGGTTTACCAGCAGAACCAGATTCCATAACTCTAGAACATTATCTTGCTATCTTACTATTCCATTTTATGATTATACTAGAGGCCCCGTGCATGAAATTCATGCATGGGGGTGGTCCCTCAGCCTGGCCTGCACTCTCTCCAATCCGGGACATCTCTCTCACAATCCGGGACCACTTGCTCCTAACCACTCAACTGCCTGCCTGCCTGATCGCCCTAACCACTCTGTGTGCCTGCCTGATTTCCCCTAACTGCTCTCCCCTGATGGCCTGATCCTCCTAACTGCTCTCCCCTGCTGGCCTGCCTAACTGCTCCCCCCTGACAGCCTAATTAGTTACCAGCCTAATCCCCCTAACTGCTCTCCCGGGACAGCCTGATCCCACTAACTTCTCTTCCCTGGTGGCCTGATCACCCCTAACCACTTCTGCCTTGGCCCCACCACTGTGGCTTTGTCTGGAAATTAGCATATTACCCTTTTATTAGCATAGATGGAAAACAATGCAAACATCTGTGAGCATAATCTCTAATATTAGAAAATATAGCTCCTTCTCAATTAAAAGCAACTTTCTGAACAAGTGTGTTTATCAGTTTAAGGAATATATTTAAAGAGAAAATATAAGGGGATATTGTCTAAACATCAGTATTGAAATAATTTATATTAAAACTGGCATTATCCTTAAGAACCAATAATTATGCAACAAAACGATAAGTTCATTAAGTTTCTATTCCACTTAAAATTTTACTTCTGACTGTTTGAAATCTATTTTTTTAATTGTATTAAATTTATTGGGGTCACATTGGTTAATAAAATTATTTAGGTTTTAAATGTGCAGTTCTATGACACATCATCGGTTACTACATGCATTGTGTGTTTATCACCCAAAGTCAAATCTCCTTCCATCACCAGCTATTTTACTGCCTTCACCCTTTACTTTCCGCCCATCCCCTTTCCTCTGGTAACCACCATACTTTTGTCTGTGTCTGTGAGTTTTTGCTTTTGAACAGACACTATTCCCAAGAAGACTGCAAATGGCCAACAGATATATGAAAAGATGCTTAACTTCACTAGTTATTAAGGAAATGCAAATCAAAACTACAATGAGATACCACCTCACATCTGTTAGGATAGCTATCATCAGTAAGACAAGTAATAACAAGTGTGGAGAGGTTGTGGAGGAAAAGGAACCCTCATTCACTGCTGGTGGGAATGTAAACTGGTATAGTCACTATGGAAGATAATAAGGCAGTGATTCAAAAAATTAAGAATAGAGTTACCACGTAAACCCAGCAACCCCTCTTCTAAGTATCTTCTCCCTAAAATGGAAAACATTTTTGTAAAGATATATGCATCCGTACGTTCATTGCAGCATTATTCACAGTGGTCAAGATGTAGAAACACCAAAGGACTCTTCGACAAATGGTTGGATAAACAAGATGTGGTTCTCCAAGGCAGTCAGTCACTTCTGAGGATCTCACTAACACTAGAAAGGACAGTTAGTTCATCACCTGTGTGTAGCCCAGGTGTAGAACTCCTTCAGGTGGACACCTGACACTCTTACAGCACTGCTTTGCCTCCCATGTATCCCAGGATCTAGAGAACAGTGGTGTCAATTACCGAGCAAATAAATACAAGGAGAGGGTAGAAAACAAAAACACCCTGCCATGTTGAATAAACCGTAGGGAGGCCAGTCTGACAGGAGTAGATTCCAATGGGCTGTCAACACCCGAGAAGACTATACAGCATGATAAAGTGGTGGTTGAGCTGAAGGCGTGGAATGCTGAATAAGAAACTGGACTTAAGCCTGAAACATTCTGAAAGCATGTTTTGGAGGAAGATGTGAAACATAATGTCCCAGGAGGTTTGAAAGACAGCAGAATCTAGAGGTTTCACGTGCATTTACAGGAATACCAAATTCTTATATAACTTGGAAATAGGCCCAGGTAGTTAAAGCAAAAAACATATTTTTGCTGGAATGCAGATAAGGCTCTTATAAGATGGTGCATGGCTGAGTTTTATTGCTCCAAGTGAAAATTTGATATGAATGAAAAATAAGAATGTTCCTTGGGGTTGAACAGTTTTATTTAAATACAGTTTTATGAAAACCTTAAAAACAAGCATCTCTGTTTCTTATTTGGCCCTGTTTTCATCAATGAATTCTAATGTAATCAGGCCAAAGAATCTTTTGTGGTTATGTCAGGACCCCTATCCAACACAAGTTCCTCAACTTTATCTAGAGTTTTTGATCTCAAGAAGGTCAGGCTGTCTTCAGGCAGTCCCTCCACATTGGCTAAACAAATGCATCAGCTTTGGAATTGAGGATTGGGCTTAAAGAAATAACAGATGGTATAAAAGTGAAAAATTACAAGAGTCCCAGTTAGAAGAGACAAGTGCAGAGGTCAAAAGAGAAATTTACCCTATGTTCTTCCCACTTTCCTAGTAATAAAGGATGATAGGTGGAGGAGAAGACATAGAGGAGACAAAGCAAGCAGTTGAAGTCTTACACTGTTTAAGCTGTGCTTTATTTTAGCTCTTGGTTCAGTGTTTTTTCATTCTTGCAAAGCCTGTCTTTAAATTATGTCTACAATACTTGAAACTGTTCCCAGACACATTTTTTTAACCTTTGTAAGCCTTGAGGTTTTCAGGTGAGGAAATATAAAGCTCTTAGCTCTCTAAGGAGTGAAGACACTTAAAATGTTAAGCAGCATTATTAGACATGGTTTAAAAGTTATGAAGTTATACTTCAACTACATGTTTATAGAATGAAAGGATGCATTCTCACCACAGATAATCACACACACACACACACATTCTTTTCACATTTATTTTTTTATTTTTATTTTTTAAACCTCACCCGAGGATTTTTTTCATTGATTTTTAGAGAGTGGAAGAAATAGGGAAAGACAACGAGAAATATCCTGCACAAGTCCTGACTAGGGCCCAGGTCCTGGGAGGAGCCTGCAACCGAGGTATGTGCCCTTGACCAGAATTGGACCTTGGACCCTTCGGTCTGCAGGCCGATACTCTATCCACTGAGCAACACCGGCTAGGACTCTTTTCACTTTTAAAGCTTATGTTATATTTAAATATCCTGCATTGTTAAGTCTAGCAACTACTTTAACATGTCTGTTAATTCCTGTGAACATTTAACCTATACAGATTTTATGCATCTGTTAACTCAACTTTAAAATAAGTGTATTGCAGATTGCATCTCATGTATATTTAGTGTGGCACATGGCGAATACTTAACACATACTTATTGCTACATGGAGAAATGTGTAAACAAAGCTTTTATTTGTTGAAGGATGTCTGACAGAAACTTGTAACCAAACACATACTTAACCAACATAAATTTTTAAAATTCACACACTTTTAGTTCATGTTTTATGAAAAGGTTATATATGTATGCCAAAATAAATTGTAAAAAATCCATATTAACTTAACATTTCTAAATATTGTTATCTAATTTAAAAATGTTTAATTATATCTACCCTAATAGAATAATAATAAAATATAATTTAATAATTAATTCAACTCAGTAAAACCTATGTATAATGGGAAAATGCAGGAATAAATTAAATGTATTTTCTGTATTCAAGGCCACAATGGTGACAAATAGTATTTAAATCATTATAAATATCGTATCAAAGATAGACAGTTATCGATAAAAATATACAAACATATTGATACTTATATATTTACATAAATAAGTACAATTTTTAGATAATCAAATCACATACACTTTCCTTAGTTTCCTAATCCTTAATCATACACACCATAATATAATTTAATGTCCCATGTTTGGCATTTTCATCTTTGAACTATCCGCTCTTAGATTTGTTATAGAAAATAACTGCTTGGGTTTTGCTTCTAAATGACACATATTATAACCATTCCCAAGGAGAAACATTTGGTTTTTAAATAATATTAAATGTATTATCATCAGCATTTAATATTTTTAATCTTTGCTTCAACATTGCTAATTCCATTTGTAGCATTATGCTTCATGGCAGAAGTCTTCAAGATTTTGAAAACCCCCTACTGCCTGAAAACAATTGGAACCACCCAGAAACATTTGTGTTGCCTCAGGGTATCCTCAGCTTAATACTAACCACCTAGTGGTTTATGATTTTCAAAAGGCATTCCACTCTATTTACATGTTCTTATTTTTTCCTCTTATCAACTGTTTCAAAATGTGTTTGGTTAGTGTTTTGGCACTGCCTCTTGGGAGATAATTACTAGAAATGGTATTCACATAACATAAGAATAATATTCAAATTTTATAGAGATAACATTTGTAATTTATTTTCCAAAAAAATCATATTTTAATGACTTTTTTTCCTACCTTTTTACCAGTTTCCTTTGTAGTTGTATTGACAACATAGCTTCGAAAACAAATCTTGTGCCTGTGAAGTAATTTCTCTGTCTCTGTACCCTTCTGGCTCATGCAAAGAGTAAACTCAATTGGGGCAGCACCATCTTCTGTGGATGCACTTGTCCCAGAATCATTTCTTGCCAGTATATCCTGTTTCTCTTAGGCCTTGCACATCTAAAGCATTCTCTTAGTCTACACTTCTCCATTTGTCAAAGTTTGTTGAGCAAATATTTTACACAAATACCTATTTTATTGAGAATGGATGTTAGAAGTACATAAAAATGTACGTGGCACAACCAATTTAAAAATAACTGATAATTCAGACAAAAGATGACAAAACTCCCCTTATTTTAAAAGAGTAGAAATGTATTCAATGCTTATTGACTATCTCTGTGCTAAGCACTGTTCTAGGCTTTGGGGATAAACACAAGCATAGGAAAGTAATTGCTGTGTTCAGAGTGCTTATTTTCCAGTAGAGGTTTACATACAAAAATGAAACAAGTTACTTATACAGTACTAGAGGCCTGGCAAGTGAATTCATGCATCATTGGGTCCCTCAGCCTGGCCTGAGGGATTGGGCTGAAACCGGGTATCTGATATCCCCTGAGGAGTCCTGGATTGTGAGAGGGCACAGGCCAGGCTGAGGGACTGTACCAGTACACAGTTGGAGCCAGAGAAGGATGAGGGAGGTTGGCCAGCCAGGGAGGGACCGTGGGAGTGCTCTAGAGTATGTCCAGTCCATCTCGCTCAGTCCCGATCAGCAGGACCCCAGCAGCAAGCTAACCTACCAGTTGGAGCATCTGCCCCCTGGTGGTCATTGCACATCATAGCAACTGGTTGACCAGTCAACTGTCTTCCCCTGGTGGTCAGTGCATGTCATAGCAAGTGGTTGAGCAGCCTTAGCATATCATTAGCGTATTACACTTTGATTGGTTGACTGGACGACTGGACACTTAGCATATTAGGCTTTTATTATAAAAGACTAGAGGCCTGATGCATGAAGATTCATGCAAGAATGGGCCTTCCTTCCCCTGGCTGCCAGCACCGCCTTTGCTCCTGTCCGGAGCTGCCTTTCTGCCTTCCCACACTACCCAGAGGCCAGGAGCTGCTGGGGTGGTGAGGAATGCCTGTGTCGTCACCATGGCCACGATGCAAGCATCCCACGCAGCACCTGTGTATACAAATTAACCCTTCAGCTTTGTTGGGTTAATTTGCATACTCACTCCTGATTGGCTGGTGGGTGTCATGAAGGTATAGTCAATTTGCATGTTTCTCTTTTATTAGTGTAGATATTAGGAGATAACTAGTGCTGCTGGGAAAAAAAGGAGGGAGGGACTTGCAATATTCAAAAGTGTGGTCAAGAATAGTGTTATTAAAGGGAAATAAGAGAGCAAGCTCTCCACACAGTTGGGGGCAGAAAATAGTGGTCCAGGCAGAGGGAAGTGCAAATGCGCAGAGATCAGAGCAAGGTACACTTTGAACAACAAGTTGGCCAAAATGTCTGACACAGAGGGGAGCTGGCAGGAGGTTAGTTTGGGGAACTGGGAGTGGTGAGTCAGATTATTTTGAGCCTTGTGTCCTCTGACTGAAAGAATTTTAATCACAGTAAAAAAGCCACTGAAAGCTTGAGTAGAAACTGAAGAAGATGGCAACGATGTGGTTAATTGCACGTTTAAAAAATTTACAAAGCATATGAGAAGCTTGTCAATGTTTTAGAAAGGGCTGAAGAATGACCCCAAGAACCTTTGCATCCACAGTGGCTTACTGGTTATCTTACTGGCAATATAATAACAGGATTTGGACATCATTTTTAATGCTTTATATAACAGCAAAATCCAAAACATCATATATCACTGGGAAGCACTTGAGCTTTCTCCCATGGTAAAAAGCAAAAATATATATAACACTAGAAGGCAATAAAGTAAAATGCAATTCTTTTTCAATAAATACTGCTTTAAGGGTAATTGAAAATATTGCTGTAACTCTGAAAGGAAGAGCATTAGAACAAATTAGTCCATGTGGGAGATTTGCTCTCCAGCAGGTGAGAGTACAGAAATTTCTAAGATGAATCAGCTTACAGTATTTGCTGGCTTCTCCTTCAGTAATGAAATAAACAAAGAGCTACTTTCTCTATGAGGCACTGAAAAAAGAGATATATTGGAGACATATACCATCTCAACAGTAAATGACTTCTTCAAAAAAAACCTGTATATTAGGAGAAAACTGTATACATACAGCCACTGATGGAATACCTTCATGGCATGAATTTTTTAAAAGAAATATATAGTGAACAAATAGTATATGCAGCAAGAACTTATTACTTTCCTACTTAGTGCCAGCGACTAACTCTACCTTTTGTATTTGAAGTACACAGTTATAGATGACTTTTTCTTTAACAAGAGTCATGCTTTGAATAATATCCAATAAGCAGACATTATATCTGGGTTTAACAAGGAAGTTCTTTTATGTTAGCAGATAGGTTCTATATACTACACCATGCTTTGTGAAATGCGAGAATAATAGATCTGTCACCATGCCCTGAGGGTCAGTAATTCTGACTCAGTAGAACAAATTGAGAGATAATATTGCCGAGCTAAGAATACGCTGGAACATCCTACATTTCTTATTTTCTGTGATCCAGCTGGCAGCAGTATAGTTTTTGTGCTAGCAAAGTCAAAGTATGTTTTAGACATATTGTAAAGATGACATATGACTACTTTTGAATGGTTTTAAAATGATTTCAAGCCACTAGCAAAGAAGATTTAAAGTTCTTTTGTTAACATTAAAATACATTAACGTTAATATCCTTGCACATGTAAATAGATGTTGAAGTGGTTATTTGAAATGTCCCCTTCAAAATTTAACTGTAATTTTGGCTATCCTGCAGTCTTATTTTTAATAATTGATCAATTAATATTTTATTTTTTGCTCTAATAATCTAAACTTAACTTGCTTCTTTTCTTCTCTTTTCTTGGTTCCTTCCTTTTTTCTCTCCTTCCCATTACCTTTCCTTTGCTCATTCTGTATATGTAGTCCCCATTTTTCTTCTATCATTCAAGCCTAAACACACACACACACACACACACACACACACACACACACCCCTCTACAATGATCTGGATTGGATGGAAATTCTGGCAGAGTGTGGTAGGCTCTATTATACCCTTACCGCCCCCAAAACGATCACCCCTGAAACATGTTAATATGTTTACATCACTTGCCAAAAGAGACTTTGAAGATGTGATTAAAATAAGATTAATGAGATGAGAAGGTTAAACTGGACTATTATGGTGGTCCCAATTTGATCACAAGGGTTTCTATAAAAGAAGAAAAGATAAAGTGATGATGAAGATAAAAAGAGGTACAATGATGAAGCAGGGGATAGAGTACTGGAGGGAAGGCTCATGAGCCAAAGAAAACAGAAGCTTCTAGAAGCTGGAAAAGGCAAGAAAGCAGATCATCTTCTCGAGCCTCCAATAGGCACCCAGTCACACCAACACCTTGATTTTCTGACTTCTGACCTTCAGAATTGTAGCATAACAACTTTGTGTTGTTTTAAACTACAAAATATGTGTTAATTTGTCATAACAGCAACAGACAGAGACATGTTAAGAAATTTGTTATAGCTAGAGTGTGGGATCCATGCAAAAAGTAACATTATTAAGCTTAATTTGTACATTTAAAAAAAATCTGGCTAGGTGCCTATGCTTTGGATTCTCACACACAATTTTTATACCTTATTTTGTTTAACTGTTTATTTTCCTGTGAATGCATCTGCACTTCTACAGCCCAGTGGCGGCCCTTCTTTGTCGTGGCTATCTACTCATACCACTTCTCCCAGTGTGGAGGCCAACATGATTCTTCCATCCAGATTCCTCAGCTCTGTTATCTTTTCCTTACTGGGGCATATAGGAAATTGTTGGTGATCTGTCTGTTATGTGTTGTCTGAGCAGGAGGAGGGGAACTCTCTCAGGCACGTCTATATAAGTTCTACACTCAGACATCATATTAGAATTATTGTTAGAGCAACTGTCGGGTTCTTTGAGAAGAGCACAGTCTTTCCACATTGCAGGGGTAAAAGAGAGACATCAGCCTTCCAGGCTTATAAACAATTGCATATCCACCTCACCCTCAACTAGATCCGAGAATGAAGACAAGATTCATCTTAACGTTTGCCATTTCTTCCTTCTCCCATCACCCTTCAGTTATAAAAATTATAGCCATTTATCTCTCCTCTTTCAGCAGATCACTCTTTGAAACCCTATGTTTCCATTTGCCTTACAGATTAAAAGAGCAATAAAAATAATTTTTAAAAAACTAAACAAATAACAACAACAACAAAAATCTCCTTGATCTGAGACAACCAGACTTGGATCCTAACATAAAATGTCTACTTTAGGGATCCTAAGAAATATTCCTCTCCTCTGAGAAAACCTGAAACATCAAGGGAATTTGCTTTTAGCTTATTTTTCTTGCCTGGACTTTTAGTACACCACTGCAACACTGTCTTGATACTGGTGGCAAAGCAAGGACTACCCCATTATTCATGAAATTCTGCCTCTCTCTTAAATGACGTCGGATCTTGATATTACTTGGAACAAAAATATTCTGGTTTAACATCTTTCTCTAATGCAAACATTTCTTTGAAGTTGGCTGAAAGTCACTGAAGGACATTGAGCAGGGGGGTGACATAGTCACAGCTGCAGTGTTGAAAATCACAGCCAGGAGGTTAGAAGGTGTGGCTGGATCAGGATAACCCCGGCATCAAGGAGATCCTTTCAGTGCTAGTTTGGTGATCCAAGTGAGAGAAGCAGAGTCCTGGGGCCTCAGACAATGGTTCTTCAGATGGAGAGAAGATATACTACAGGGATAAGTCGGAGATAAGGCAGTGACTTACCAGGTCTGATAGAAAAGAAACAGTGGAAGGGTCTGGTAATTCTGTGGCTTTATGCATTTTAGAGATAATAAATGAAGAAGAGCAAATTCTAAGATGACAATAGACTATCCAGTATCCTTTACTTTTTAATCCTTGCTCGAGGATATTTTTCCATTGGTTTTTTTTTTTTTTTTTACTTAGAGTCGGGAAGAAAGAGAAACATCAATGTGAGAGATACATTAATTGGTTGCCTCCTGCATGCACCCAACCTGGAGTCAGGGATCCAGCCTGCTACCACGGTATGTGCCCTTGACTGGAATTGAACCTATTCCCCTTCAGTCTACAGGCCCAGGCTCCAGCTACTGAGCCAAAGCGGCTAGAGCTCCAGTATCTTTTAGACATGAGCATTGTCAATGTGGGAGTGGAAAACCAGATGCAGCTTCAGAAATGGGTTTTGAGCAGAAGATATGAAAACTGAGAAAATGTGAATGTATACTAAAGAAAACAGCTTTAAATTTGAGGGCACAATTCATAATAAAAGCTGATTATTTTATATTGTTATGGAGAAAATGAATTCCCTTGTTTTAATGCATGAATACCAATTCCTAATGGCAAAAGTCAGTAAGTAGACATATTTGCCATATATTCTTTATATGTTGTAAAATCTTTTTATATGTGCACAGACCATTATGGGAAACAGTTATTTGCCTCTTTTTATATATTTATTTTTCTTTACAAAATTATTGCAGCTCTAGTTTTCTCCTTTGCATTTTCCCCTGGACTTTTTCTGCATAAAGGCTATGTGTTTATGACATGATCTGGAGTAATTTGCAATGTTAAAAAGTATTATAATCTACCCCCTTTCCCACATACATACAAGTACATCTCCAGGTTTGCAGACATGGCTACAAGTTATAGGCCTAATAACTACACAGAAATCTAGGAAACTAGTTCATTTTATGAGAAGCTTTTATTTTTTCTCATTTTTTGTGTATGCGACTTGGACTGCATGAAGTTATAATAGCTATCAAGTCCTACATAAAAGACATTTTAAGAATATTTTTGAGAAAGTAAGTATGTCTAAAAGTCTTTAAAATGAACAAGTTTGCTGAAACTATACTTATTCATGAACATTCATCAAGACATATGCATATAAAATAAATACTTTAAATATGACACAGAGAAGAAAAACAAGTTTTTTTTTCTAAATTTGACACAAAATAATTTATTAATTCCTGTATTGGTAACCAAATATGGAATAGAAGGTAATGTTTATATCTTTTAATTTTATGGCATTTACTTTAATATTGAATACATTTTGTAATTGTATATTTTAATTGAATAAATAATATTCTTTCAGCTTTACTACAATCACTATACTTTCTGATAATATGTTAAAATGGATGCCTTTATTATAAGAATCCATCAAAGTAAAAATGAAACAGATCACAGATATTTTTTAATCAAAAAAATTAGAAGACCATTTCATGTTTTAGCTTTAGAGGAAGCATATTTGATGACATATGAATGTTCTCACTTAGGACTTTGTCATGAAAATTGCCCTATTTTACATGCACATTAAATGTCCTTTCAGAGAAAACATAAGCTATTCAAGTTCCAAAGTTCTGTGAAATAAGTCCATTCTGCCTTGTAACTTGCACATTGTATCCTCACATGGTGTTATGTGGGTTATTGATGGACAAATTCATTCTGGGTTGTAGGCTTCCTGTCTTTGTAAATTCTTTAAGATGATCCTGTTTGTAATTACTCATATGCTGAGCCCTTTCACTGTTATGTGAAGAATGTTTTATAAATCATGTTATGCATGCACAAGAGCATCGGTGTGTGTGGATCTATCCTGTTCCATGTCTGGGTCCTCATCGGAGTGTTGAAAAGAGGAATAAGAAATTGCCAGTGGCCGATTCCTCTCCATATCCTTCTTCTGAAGGTGATATCATGGGAGCTTTAAGATGTATATTTAATTTGTCATATCTATATATTACAAAATGACTAATGCATAGCATCAGCTAACACCTCCATCGCATCACATAATTGCCATTATTTTGTGGTGAGAACATGTAAAATATACTGCTTTACCAACTTTGAAGTATATAAAACACTATTATTAACTATTATAACTATGCTTTACATTAGATCCCCTGAAGTAATTCATCTTATGAATGGAAGCTGTTAAACACATTAACTCATTCACACATATATGTGCACACGTATTAGCATACATGCTTTATAATTCTCATAATCAGTGTACCTCTTGATCCCCAGAATAAGACTCATAGACAGATAAGAATTACAAACAGGAGAGAAAAGTGAACTTGTCTCAAGATGTTATTTGCATCTATACACAATAGAAAAAGACAAAAATGCAACAAAATAGTGTATTTACAAGATAATATAACTAAGAATCATAGGTATATAATTTTATATAATTATGTGAATTATAACATTACTTAATAGGTATAAAAATCTAGAATTATGTAATACTTTGTATAGTAAAGGGTTTTTTTTTAAATGGCAGTAGCCAACACAATAACAACAAAGAGAAATCTAGACTTTATATAAGCATGTATGTATGCATTGAATATATGTACATAAATAATATGTACAAATAAAATATGAAAGAAACGAATTCACATTCGGTAAAGTAGTGTTAAAAAGAAATTTTAGACTGGTCAGAGTGGTTCAGTGGTTGAGCATTGACGTATGAACTGGGAGGTCATGGTTCAATTCCCGATCAGGGCACATGCTTGAGTTCTGGGCTCGATCCCCAGTGCGGGGCATTCAAGAGGCAACTAATCAATGATTCTCTGTCATTATTGATGTTTCTATCTCTGTCTCTCTCTTTCTCTTTCTCTCTCTCTCCCTTCTTCTCTGAAATCAATAAAAATATTTTTTAAAATTAATTTTAAATTTCTTTTAGGGGCAAAAAAAATGTCTTAAATAACCAGCGAATATAAACAAGAAGATCATAGCTACAAATAAAACAAGTGGTCTAATATCCATTGGTTTCCAGGAGTCACAATACTGTATATATTTACTAATTTGGAAAAAACATTCCAGCTGAGGAAACTGATTATATCCAAACAAATTCAGAGTTGATGGAAATATAATTAATTGGACCATCAGGGACAAAATAAATACCTGTAATTCTGTTCTCATAAGAACACAAACTTAATTGTAGCTTTTAAATCGGTGGGCTACAATGCCAACAGAGTGATGCCCGGTGATTAGTTTTACAAGTTCTAGTACAGCTGCCGTCAGGAGTCCACGTGATAGCGGGGGGCGTGGTGTTTCATCTGCGTGATACACTGACGAGTCGGATTGACCTAGAAATACCTCTGACACATCTAAAAGTGTTTAATATTTAATAAGTTGTATAGGCCAAAAGGGACAAGTTACTAACACAATATCTAAAGAAAACATACATCGTTCGAGGAAGAAAAAAATTCAAAATATATATTTTTTTCTTTTCATAATTGAAAGGGAATGGTCTGTGGTTAAATACTACTTTTTTGGCTAAGAATCATTTAGGATTTATCATTTACAATTGTAACTTTTATACCTGACTAAGTTCTACTACTAGTTGAGTAAAAGAGGAGAATCTATCATTTTGAAAAACTTATCATTTAAATGTATTCTAATACCCAAAGAGTCTCCTTGGTTATTAGAATACATTTAAGTAAGTTTTAGAATGTAATTTTTAGGAGATGTAATATGATCATGTGAATGGCCACCCAGTAAAAAATTTATAGGAAATTCTCCCCTTTATTTTGTCTGTGGAACCTGTTCACTTATTCTGTATCAGCCACATTTAATATCTCATGGATACGTGCTTGCAGGAACATTTAAGAAATATGACCTTGCCTAGATTATAAATTCAGAGTTACTTAGAATGACATAAAAAGCCATAATCTTGCCTTTGGCTAAAAATCCAATTACATCTTCTTTTACGCATGACCTTATAATTTATGTTTTATTAATGAAAAAATGTGCTTTATTCTCGACAAAAAAAAAAAAAAAAAATGCTGTTTCATGAACTCCGAACTGGAAGAACTCTTATCTTTCTTCGGCTCCTCTTCTCCTAATAAATAAACAAGCTCAGCCCTGTCTAATTGAACTTTCAATTCTTCTCTAAATGAAAACAAGTGTATATTTGTGCAATCCAACATGGCAGTCCTGAGCCACATGGGTTGAGCACTTGAAGTATGGGTGATATATCTCAGAAACTGAGATCTTATTTCTTTAAAAAAAATAGTTAATCCTATATAATAAAGAGGTAATATGCAAATTGACCACGACACCCTTGCACAAGATGGCCACCCCCATGTGGTCACAAGATGGCCACCCCATGTGGTCACAAGATGGCCACCACAAGATGGCTGGCAGGGGAGGGCAGTTGTGGGCAATCAGCCCAGCAGGGGAGGGCAGTTAGGGGCAACAGGGCTTGCAGGGGACGACAGTTGTGGAGAACAAGGCCTGCAGGGGAGGGCAGTTAGAGGGACCAGGCTGGCAGGGGAAGGCAGTTGGGGGTGACCGGGATGGCAGGGGAGTGGTTAGGGGGTGATCAGGCTTGCAGGTAGAAGTAGTTAGAGGCAATCAGGCAGGCAGGCAGGCGAGCAGTTGGGAACCAGCAGTCCCAAATTGTGAAGGGATGTCCGACTGCCAGTTTAGGCCCGTTCCCACAGGGATTGGGCCTAAAATGACAGCCGGACATCTCCCGAGGGGTCCCAGATTGGAGAGGGTGCCTGCTGGGCTGAGGGACACCCCTTCCCAGTGCACAGATTTCATGCACTGGGCCTCTAGTATAAAAATAAGTTAAAGTAGTCACCTGCATTTAGAGGCTTCTCCTTTTTTGTTGTTGTTGTTAATACTCATCCAAGGATATTTTTTCATTGATTTTTAGAGAGTAGAAGAGAGGGTGAGAGACACAGAGAGAGAAACATCAATGTGAGAGAGACACATCAATTGGTTGCCTCCTGCATGGGCCCCCAACTAGGCAAGGGAATCGAGCATGTAACCAAGGTACTACCGGAATCGAACCATTCAGGGCCGATGCTCTATCCACTAAGCCAAATCAGCCAGGGATAGTGGCTTCTGTTAGGCAGTGAAGATTAAGCTATTTCATTGTCTATTATTGGTCAACTCTCTCCTGATAACTTCTACAGGCTTCCAAGTTGAAGATGACAGAGACTGAAGAAAGTGGCTAGACAAGGCAAGAAAAAGAAAAATGAGAAAAGAAGGTTCGTGACAGGCAAAAATTTATAAAAGAAAAATAAATTTAGAAAGCACAAAGTCAGGAGCCCCTACCCCCTTTACAGCCTCCTAATATCACATAAAGTTTATCTCATTAATTGTTAAAATTATTGTGAAATATGGCACACTTAAAGAACAGTAAGTGTGCCATATACTAGTATTTTATGCAGAGACTGCTTACTCTCTATGACCTTATTTTTCATACAGCACCTCTAATATTTAGTTGGCATCAAAGCCAACTGGGATACAATATATATTTCTCATCTTGCTTTGAGTTGAGGAGTAACATGCGACCAAAGGGACAAAAGTGGAACCATTACTTAGCAACCCATCCTGAGAAATGTCCTGCAGCGCTGTAGATGCAGTTCTGAATCTTCCGCACTGATGTTTGAAATAAGCCAATGTGAAGGCTCTAATCTTACGCCGGGCCGTAGGATGAGAGCTATAATGGGCATGGTAGAGAAAGAAGTGGGAAGCAACCTGGTTCATCGCCAACTTGATTGCCTACATGGGAATATTACTGTCAGAGTGACATAAACTTCTGCATTTGAAGCCATTCTTTCTATGACTCTGCTACTCACAGCCAAGCATTACATACACAAATAGAGAATATGGTACCAGAAAATGTGACTCTGTAAGAAAAAGTACCAAAAGACACACTTGGCTTATGGTATTAACAGAGTGGTGAGAGGCAGAAACATATATGTCATAGGCTGGAAAGTTGGTGACTCCTGTCAGGTTTTAATAAATAAATCATTTGCCTCACCTGAATTACAAATCACAAATTAATCTGGGGTATGATATTAGAGAAAATGATGAGATTATTTTTTAAAATTAACATGTGTTGGCTGGTTTTTGTTCTTTTCAACACATTTCTGTTGTTTAAGCTTCCCAATCAGCCACATGTTGTTATGGTAGCACTAGCAAACTATTACATGTCCTTTGATGCCCCAAAGTTTTTAATTTTGATGAAATTCAATTTATGGGTGTGTGTTTTTTGCTGATCTTTTGGTGTTATATATAAGGCTTAATTGCCAAATCTAAAGTCACAGAAATGTAACCCTATGTTTTCTTCTATGATTCTGCATAGTTTCAGTGACTATAGGTAATTCATTGATCCATTTTCAGTTAATTTTATAGTTGGTATGAGGTAGAAGTCCAGTTGTATTCTTTTGCATGTGAATATCCAATTGTTACACTATCCTTTATTGGAAAGACTATACTTCCACTATTAAGTGATGTTGTCATGCTTGTCAGAATGAATTGTACCATAGGTGTAAGGGTTTATTTATGGATCTAAAATTCATTCCATTGGCTATGTCTGTCCGTATGCCAGTACCATGCTGTTTTAATGATGGTTTTGTCAGTTTATATAATCAGTGATTTTTAAAATGATTTTACACCATCTTCATTGATCTATTAGAACATTTTAATTTTAGAGGAAATGAACAGAAGTATCAACATGTGTGATGGAAAGAAAGACCTGTCTGAGAAGGATTTAGAGCATAAGTGGGATGTAGCAACTAGTCAGACTAGATATGACTATGGTCTTTTACATAAAACTAGAGGCCCAATGCACGAATTCGTGCATGGGTGGGGTCCCTCAGGGTGGCCTGCGGGGATCAGACCAAAACCCTTAGACCAAAGCTACCTGCAGCTTCTACCTGCCGCTCCCGCTCGTCCCAGCCCCACTGTGCCTGCCACGGGATCAGGCCCAATCAGTCCCAATCTGGAGAGGCTCACACCGCCACAGTAGCAGTGCTTGCCAGCCATGAGCCCTGCATCTGGTGCCCTCCTGAGGGGGGTGGCCTGAGGGATCAGGATGAAACCGGCTCTCTAACATCCCCCGAGGGATCACAGATTGTGAGAGGGCATAAGCCAGGCTGAGGGAGCCCACTGGTGCACAATCGGGGCGGGAGGGTCCGGGGCATGTCTGGCCCTGTTTCACCCAGTCTCATTAGGGGCCGATCTGGGCTGGCCAGCCTGGGAGGGACGAGGGAGGTTGGCCAGCTGGGGAGGGACTACAGGAGGGCTCTAGGGCACGTCCAGCCCATCTCGCTCAGTCTGGATCAGCTGAACCCCAGCAGCAAGTGTCTGCCCCCTGGTGGTCAGTGCACGTCATAGTGAGTGGTTGAGCGGTCTTAGCATATCATTAGCATATTATGCTTTGATTGGTTGAACAGTCAACCAGTCACTGGACACTTAGCATATTAGGCTTTTATTATATAGAATACTTAGCAGAAGACCCACAACTTTACACAAATTCAAAAATGCTAACCATATATATATATATATATATATATATATATATATATATATACACACACACTTTTATTGACTTCAGAGAGGAAGAGAGAGGGAGAGACAGAAACATCAATGATGAGAGAGAATAATTGATTAGCTGCTTCTTGCACACCCCATATTGGGGATTGTGATTGTGCCCACAACCTGGGCATGTGCCCTTGCCTGGAATCAAACCCGGGACCTTGCAGTCTGCAGAGCAATGCTATACCCACTGAGCCAAACAAGCTAGGACAAAAATGATAACTTTTTATTACTACTAAGAGGTCATTCAAATGGAAATTGGAAGAGTTAAGAAACTGATGAAGTATATATATTTACAAGTTAGAATGGGAGCACTTAAAAATGACAGAGCTTTACTTTCATTTATTTTAACTCTTTTGAAGCCATTTTTGAAGGCAGTTGAGGTAGGGAAGAATTTGTGGGATGAAGAAATAAAGGAATAAAATAAACTGTAGGACTCCTGGGGAAAAAGTTCATGTGTAAATGGATAAGGTTTCCTCCCTGAAAAAGTGCTTTTTGTGTTTTCCTTCCCTCTATTTTTTATGTATGCTATCTTGTATTATCTTCAAATATCACCCCAAATATAATTAAATAATATTTCAAAGAGGATTAATTCGCAAATGATGAATACACATTGCAAGTGAAAGCTTTCTCTCTTCTGTATGGGACACATGGAAATAGATAAGAGGGGGACACAGATCCCAGAGAACCCACAAAGATCACCATTGATAATCTCAATTTACATACCATGACCATGAGGTCCAGGTTCTATTTTTCCATAGCACACTCAGGGACTTAATTTTGCTAAAGTTCACTTTTTATCCTGGATCAATTTCCAACCTCAAAAATTATCCTTTCTCTTTGGTAAGAAAAACATTATTATCATGTGCCTTTCCATGATGTTTCATTGTCTTAAAAAAAAAAAGCTTTAATTTCAAAGATGAAAGCAAGGTAGCTCATTAAATTACTGAATACCATAAAAAGAGAATATTACTTTGTCAGTTTCAATATTGCATGTGCATTTGTAGGAGACAGAAATCTTTTCTGTTCCAGTTATGTTTCCTTTATTGTGCTGTTTCACACTGGAGCACATTGCAGGGTTAACAGTTTTTAAAGTGACTCATAATGTTGTGCCCATCTCTGCCATATTATTACAATCTACATTCTGTTTAAGGTATAATTTTTTAAATAATTGCCTCTTATTAAAATCTCCCACATTACATTATTGCCACTCATGCAGAAAATTACTTTGCTGCAGGAAACAAAGCCTTCCAATAGAATATTTTCTCCTTATAGTAGAGGAGATAATTGGATTAATCACAAGTCAAAAATCTTGGCAGTAGAGTACTATGTTGGCTAAACTGAGCCATGCCTCTCATTTAGAGATGATAGATAAAAGAACTTTGGTGATGTTAAATAATCAAATGCAACTAGCCACCATAATGATGGATATTTTAAAAATATTAACATGTGTTAATTAGCCACTGAGTAAAGGAGAAGCTAGATGAGACCCATGGGAACGCATTTGCCTTGTTAGCACATCATCCATCATGTCATCATGCTCACTTAGGCGACTGTCTCAGTTTACCTGATCCTGTTTTGTAAATGTTAAAAGCACTTGATAAAGTACATGAGCTTTCACATTGTAAATCGTTTAATGACTGGGCCTACTCCATGGCTTTGGGGATAATATTGAATCCTAAAACTGCCCAATGGCTTGATTCTTTCAGTGGTTTTCTTCATATACATCAGGATTAATTATTTTAAATGTACTTTTTAGAGCAATGTTTATATTAATTTTTAGGAATGCAGTACATAAGGAGGATTTTTATAAGGGGTTTGATTAGAAAATTTTTAGGAAAATGGTATATGAAATTTTAGATATGAGAGAAACTTTAAATTATGGTAATTCTAGATGAAGAAGATAAGATACTTAGGGGCTGTATTGCTTCCGGAGGAATATACATGTCATTAGTGAAAATGTCAGAATAAGAATTCACATCAACCATGTTTAGTGAAACGCTCATTGTACTCCTCAAAGCTATCTAGAAAAATCATGACATGAATCACTTGGCATATTTACACAGCTATAGGAGAAAATATGCTTTTTAATTTAAATGTAACATATATTTAAAAATTACAAATCCCTAATACACAACATAAAATGAACACACCTGGGTGCCTAAAACCCACTCATGTTCTTACCTGATCACTAATACCTCTCTCCCCAAAAGAAAATGACTATTTTGACTTGTAAAGTCATAAACTAGTGTCATATCTTTATATATATATGTCTAAGCGACCATTACGACCAGAACGACCGGTTGACCACTCGCTGTGATGCACACTGACCACTAAGGGGGCAGACGCTCAACACAGGAGCTTCCACCTGGTGGTCAGTGTGCTCCCAGAGCGGGAGTGCTGCTCAGCCAGAAGCCGGGCTCATGGCTGGCGAATGCAGCTGCAGCAGTAGGAGCCTCTCCGGCCTCAGTGGCAGCGCTACTGAGCAGCGGCAGACACAGTGGGCTGGGATGAGTGGCAGCGTGGCACCCGGCCCTGGCTTGGGCTCCTCCCCTGCCACCTGCTGCTTCAGCACTGCGACATCCTTCGGGAGATGTCGGACTGCCGGTTTTGGCCTAAGGTCTGGCCTGCAGAGATTGGGCCAAAACCAGCAGTCCAACATCCCCCGAGAGGTCCCAGATTGTGAGAGGGCACAGGCCAGGCTGAGAACCCATCCTGTGCATCAATCTGTGCACTGGGCCTCTAGTATATAACATATAAGCCCTGACCCCAAATCAAACCCTCAACCTTGGCATATTGAAACGACACTAACCAGCTAAGCTAGCTGGCCAGGGACAATGATGAATCTTTTTTAGTTCAACTTTGTGATTATAACTTAAATTATCCTACCATCCATAACCTATAGGTTTATTCCTGACTCGTTCTCTAGAGAGAACGTTACGGATTTTGGTTGACAGGTTTGTTAAGGTTTACCTGTAAGAAACATGCTTAATAGAATAGACTGTAGTGTAAGTAAGGGAGGAAATCACTCCAGATTTTCTTTGGAGCACACTAAAACATGGTAATAACCTGGCTTCTAAGGATATGGTTGTTGGTCCTTTATATTATTTGTTGCCCAGTGGATTGATGTTTACATGCTCAACATTATTTCTCTGAATTAAGCCAAATCATTTAGTGATATTTTGAAGGGCAATATTTCCCTATAATCAAGTTGAATACCACCTATGACTTTTTGTTGTTGTTCTTTTATATTACTTTAGATATGAATATCCCAGGCCATAATGAATAAATTAGCAATAACAGGGAATAGTTGAAACAACTGTTTATAGGAGTGATTAGTGGTTTGGGAATCAAAAAATTAATCTAACTAAAGGTAAAGTTAATATTTTTACTTCTAAATATGACAGTCTTGGAGACAAAGATATGTCTACCAACCTAATGTCCTTTTTATAGCCATGTGAGAAGTCCCAGCACACTGGCATTTCACAGAATTCATTTTATGTTAGCATCAGTGTGCATAGCGAGAGTTTTTTTGCAGGTGTATATTTACTGGAGCGTGTGCTAAAGATATTCTCTGTAGCGTTCCAGTCTCCCCACATCCACTTATTTCCATTAATGACAATCTGTACCCAACTTGTGGGCAACACACCATTCATGTTAAAGTCAGTTTCATGTTCCTCAGCAGAGGAATATATATAGGCTGATTTTCCTTCTACTTTGGTGGAAAATCAGAGTCAATTTCTTAGCTTCGCTAGAATAGCATGTTCAAAATGGTATTTCCAAATATTGAAATAAGTACATTGCAATTGAGAACTCATGGTTTATGCATCTTTTGTTCAACTAAATCCACCAATTTACCTTTAAGATTTACATTGGTATCTATGAAACCATTTTTTTCAATTCTGATGTTTACAAAGTATCTTTAAATAGTGAGATAGTAACATAGATGTCATAGTATCAACAAAGCATAAATCTGTCTGTATAATATAGTGTGGAAATAAGTGCTATTTCAAAATCTGCTTTGCTAGATTGAAATAAAATACCAATAGGTTGGAGACATTCCTGTCTTATTTTTTAAATTAATTCACATTGAAATTTTGTGATTACTTTATACAGATTATATAAATCTTAATAGTGTTTTTAGTGACTTGTTTAAAGTGAAGAAACGTTTTTTTGTGTGTGTATTTTTCCCCCGAAGAGAACCTTCATCTGAATGCCAGGAACTCAAACAAATACAGAATTTTTAAAATGTTTGCTAAGATTTAATTAGAAGTATATTTTGCATTAACATACTATTAAGAAAAAGCCACATGATTGAAAACAACTATGAGAATAAATATTTTACATCTTAAAAAGGAATAACTTTTCCATTCACTAACAACTAATGTATTTTGGTATGTGTGTAAATTTAAATCATATATTCATAGAAAAAATCAGAGAAATGTGCTAAAATGTTAATGACAACTAATTAAGTAAATTAATCTTAGGATTTTAGGATAGTACCTGTCAAGAAAGCTGAATTTCATACTTCATTTGGGTGCACTCTCTTTATTTGTATCTTTCCTTGTTTTACAAATGTATTTCAAGGTGCTTTCCATCACTATCCTATATAATAAAAGCCTAATATGCTAAGTGTCTGGTTGACTGATCGGCCGTTCAACCCATCAAAGTGTAATATGCTAAGGCTGCTCAACTGCTCCCTATGACGTGTACTGACCACCAAGAGGCAGATGCTCCGACTGGTAGGTGAGCTAGCTGCTGGGGTCTGGCCCATTGGGACTGAGCGAGAAGGGCCAGACACTCCCTGGAACCCTCCCGTGGTCCCTCCCTGGCTGGCCAACCTCCTGTGTCCCTCTCCAGCCCCAAATATGCACTGGCAGGGTCCCTCAGCCTGGCCTGTGCCCTCTCGCAATCCGGGACCCCTCAGGAGATGTCAGAGAGCTGGTTTCAGTCCAATCCCACAGGCCCGGCCAAGGTATCCCACTGGTGGACAAATTTGTGCACCAGGCCTCTAGTCCTATATAATAAAGGTGTACCGTGAAGTGTAACGACCGACTGTGTAACGACTGGATCACTGATCAGTAGGACGGTGGGGCAGTGAGCTACAAGCGGGCAGCCGAGAGCTACAGGAGGGGGAGGCAAGCTATGAGGGGGAGCAGGGGTGGACGGAGCTATAGGAGGGCGGGGCAGCAGGTGGAGAGCTACTGGAGGGCAGCAGGGAGCTACTGGCACACAGAGTCCTGTGCAGGGCTGCTAGTATAAAAATAATAGCCAAATAAAATAACAATCCATATAAGCAAACGTTATTGCTACGTGCTAAGTATACAGGGATGGGCAAAAGTAGGTGTATATCTTTCAATAACGCTGTATATTCATTCACAATTTCAGTCCCACAATAAACAAATTATGCAGTTAGTCTGTAGTATACACACCCATCCTCTCCCAAGGACCCACAGCTCGTTAATGGTGGACTTAGCATCAAGCAGCTGAACTCCGAAGTCTCATTTATACATAAAATATACACTACTTTATTATCATAGAAGGCAGAAGTGAGATGAGCATACACAATTTTATAGCATCTACTACCCAGGTTAGACTCTTAAAAATGTTTTGGACAGAATCATATAAATTATTCCTTCTCAACTTTTTTTTTTAATAGCACTCGACCCTAGCTCTATGCACTTGTCATAGAAGCATTTTCCCCTTCATTTCTATCAGTAGGGAATTTTTTTCCACCTGCTGGACACTCACCTGTCACCATGCTCCTCCTCAAGCGTGCCATGTGGACAATAGGAACGTTAATCTATCAAATGACCTTGGTGTAGGAGTCAGTCTCTCTCGTGCTCTCTCCTTCCCTCTCCTCCGTTGCAGCAGTTGGGGTTTTCAGCCTAGATAAGCGAATTTGCAGAAACAGAAATGGATGGACTGTTGGGGAGGCCAGACTGGCAAATGGAGCCATGAGGAGATAGAAGGGCCAGTTCAGCTCGCAGTCCACTTGAGCTTTAGGGAAGAGCACTCCCTTGGAGCTCTTTTGCACTTGGGGCCAGAGGACAATTTGGGATACGCTGCCCTGCTTCCCAATTCGGTGAGTGGGGAATTGTTCCAGGCAGGCGATGTGTAGCAACCTCGCCAGCGTCTATCCCTCTTTTACATTCTGGATGCCCTTCAGAATCACGGAAGTTTAACTCTTATAATCTACGCTGACCACTGGGTTTATTATTTGCAACCTAAAGCGAGTGTATTTATTTTTGGGTGCATTTGTTTGTTTGTTACTTCCCTTTCAGCACTTTTGCTGTTACTTTACTTATCAGAGAAGGGATTTTTTTCTTTTTTTTTTTTTTTCTTCTCCACATACTCAGTGCTTTGGATTTTTGCTGTAACTCTGTGATGGTGGTGGTGGTGGCCGGTCCCCTCTTTCTAGTTCTAGTGTTAGTCACAGGTTGTGATGAAGAATTTTTCCTGCTTGATTTTCTCTTTTCCCAGAAGAATTTTCAGGATTTTTATTCCCAATTTGAAACGTGTGCATCAAGTCTCCCCTGTGTGAAGCATTCAGTGCCACGTGGCTGCCACAGTGCCAGGACTGGGAATGCCTTCCTCTTCACAGCTTCAACCTGTAATTCCCATCCAGCCCTGGGCAGGGATTTACATGTTTTGGTAAGACAGTTGAGCACCTCCAGAACCCCCAGCTGATCCCCTCCGTCTCTACAATGCAGTGTGATAACACACTCCAGAGAGGCCTGGCTTCCTGGCAGAAACTCAATCTCAGCAGGAACAGAATTATTAGGCAAAATGAAATGTAAGACATTAGGGATTATTTATATAAATCCTAGGAAAGTCTAGATTATCCTAAACATCCCCATCCCCCCAAACTTTGCCATATAAAAAACAGAATTGCTGGGCTCTATAAGGATCCTTTCTCTCTTCCTTGAGCTCTTCAAACTCATAAAAATGAGTTATGTGTAGGATGTAGCTTCTCCTCTATCCCTTGCATCACTAGATCACTCAGCTTTGACCCAAAGGTGCCCGCCCTTGGCGCTTTTTCTTCACCTGGCTCTCGGTCTGTCTGCAGAGGTCTGCACTCTGATGTCTTGGAGTTTCCTCTATCTTTTGCTTCATCACCAGCACAGGCAGTTTTTCTGTGTTCAATTTTAAGATTCCATATACCTATTCTCAAAGAGGATGCTTCCTATAGTGAGGCCCACCAAATAATTCCAAGAAGAGCTCTATGATATTACAGTATTACCACAATTAGGTTTCCTTATCTGGGGAATGAGAAACATCTTTGACATGCGCATGTTATTTGTTAGTTCTGTTACAGTGCAGTTCTCGGGGGGTTGTCAGAACTGGGACAAATGTAATTGACGGGCTGTTCTGTGCATTTTACACCAGCCACGGGAGGTCGTTCTCTAACGGGAACCTCCGTAGCTTATGTTCTTTTGCAAAGGAAATCCAGAATTTGAGTCCCATTGCTGAAGTAACTGATTTATAAAAGTATTCTGGGACTGTACAAAAGAGACAAAAGGAATACAAGATGCAACTTCCATTCTGCCTCTGTATTTCTTTTTTATTCCCCTTAGAACTGCATTTGCAGAATTTCCTGGCTGGATGCCAGGCCTACCCTAAGGCACTTTAATGTGCTCTTAACAATGCTGCTCGTTCATTATAAGAGTACAAAAACAGTGAGCAAAAGAAGTCTGAAACTTCGCTCACTGATAATTGCTTCTTTATTTTCCCCGGCTGTTTCTTTGCAAGCATAGCAAATTTAACCCTCAATTTCTCTCTAATTGTTTAGTCTAAATGTTCCCTGAACCGTAGTTTCCCTATCGGACATAGGATATGTTGATTCTGCCCCTTGAGCCCCATCCTTTGGAGGCAGGAGAGTTAGATGTTAGGAGAATTTCTGACAAGTATGAAAAAGGAAACTGAGACAGATGGTTAGACAAGTGGGGCCAAACAATTCAAGCAATTTACTGCCAGCTGGTAAATGGCAGGATTTTAGCCTCCCTAACCAAGGACTCCTGGGAGCAAATGACTTACACCTCTCCTCCCTAACCAGAGATTTAACTAGCTTACATCACCCTGGGAGATGGATAACAGAGACCCAATTAGTGCCATTAGTGCCAGCCAAAGCCTAGGACAAGTGAAGTCAGGAGAATAAACAACCAACAAAAACACAGTTACAACCAAACAAATCCAAGATAGAGGCAAAGCTACCAGAAAATGACCCCGGTCCCTCTGTGCATTCACTTTGGCACATCAACATATTATTTACAAACAACAACAACAACAAAACACCTGGAAAATTGATGAATAGTCTACTGAAACCCTCCCCTGCGACCGCCCCTAAGGTTTCAGCGGCTGGAACAGATAAAAAGCCTCAAGACTGAAGGCCCCGCGGGAACTCTCTCAGGAGCAAGCTCAGACCTTTCTTTCTCAGGTGTGAACTTTCCTAAACTCTAAGGGTCCCCAGGAGACTTGCAAGCAGGGGAGCATCAGGCAGTGGCAGCTCCTCTCTGGCTAAACCCCTGGACCTGTCTCCAAGGCCCCTTTTCTCTGACTTTCCAGTGAGCTAACCCAGCTAACCACAGCCCAGTATATGCTCACTTCTTTCCTGTGAGGTTTCTAGAGAGCCCAAACGGCCCTGCCTAAGCGCTCTCCCGTTGCTTCTTCTATGCTAGTGAACAATGGGCCTTGAAAAACTGACTCCATCCTGTCCCTGACCTTCCAGCTGAACCACAGGCACTCCATCTTGTTCCCCTAACCCCCATTTTGTAAGAACTGCCGTTTAAAATTTTCCACTAAACACAGATGGTCCTTTGTTCTGTTAATTCCAGAAAGTAACTAAACCAGGTAGCCTCCCTGATAGAAGTAACTGCTATTTCTAGCTTCTGTATGCATGCTTGCTCAAATAATGGGGAAAATAAGACATTTTGGGGGAGGGGTTAGCAATCTGAATTTGTGCCAGTAACCTAAAGCACATACTTGTTAGCCTATAGTCTGCCCCCTCTTAATTATCTGGTCCTGCAAAGCCGCTCTGCGGCATGGGGTCTGGTCCGTCCTTGGTTCCTCCCATGCCAGGTGTCTTCTGGTTACCTGAGCTGTGCTCAAGGCTGCAAGCTTTCTGCAGGATATCTGCTGAGCACACTGCCCCTATCCCAGCACATGGTTTTTTGTTTGTTTGTTTTGCCTTTTTAAGCTAACCCCTAAGTTCATTTGGGACCGCAAGAATTTAAGAGACCCAAGTCCTCCCACAGCTGCTAGCTTTTGGAAGCAAGACTCCAAATCTGGCTCTTTGACTACGGTATCTCCTGTTCAGCTCGCTGAATTTCCAATATAACTCTAGGTTATTCCTCGTTTCACTGAACCAAATTGAATAAACGTACTCTCAAAGTCACTTGGACTCCTGTTGTGCAATCTTTCCTGCATGAAGTCAAGAACCCGCACACTACAGGCTGGCCCAAGGCAGACCTGCTCCGGGCTGTCCCTTTCTGGTGACACTTTGAGAACTGCCATGAATGGATATTTTCAACTTGATTTTTTCATGATGACTTTGACTCTCTGCTTGTGAAATTAAGTATTTCTATAATTTTCTACAGATTTAAGAATCTTCATAGAAAATGTAATTCCTGTAGTAAACTCCATAGCTCAGTTTAATGCCTTTATCAATTTTTGCTACATTGTATTTAAAACAGTTTTATTTATTTTTCCTATTTTATTGATATTTTTATGTAATTATTTTCATCAAGATATTGATAATTTTACAATTTGTTTTTTATTCCTTTATTTGTTTTATTTCATAGCAAATTTTGTTATTATGGGTTCACAGTTCTGGATGTTACTTCTACCAAGGTTCATTGTCACAGGTAAAAAACATTTGCAGATTTACATTTTTGCAAAATATTTTATTCTCTCATCAGCTGTGAATATTTTTAAATTCAATTTTGAATATTTTCATTTGTTTTTATTTTGGTATACCATGTAGTTTTTTCCAAATAACTATCCCTCCTTAATTTCACTACATTGCCATAATCTAAAAACAATTACTTGAGTATTTAATAAGTATACTGCTCTATAACATTAATATAATTTCTTCTTCACATTTTCAAACTAAGTGTGTCTCCACAATTAGTTTGTTATTACTATGGTTACTAATTATTAATAAGTATGTATTTTAGTCATTAATAATTCTATTTGTGGTAATAAGGGCCAGCAATATTTTTTGCTCTGAAGAAGATAAATGAAGAGTTAGTTATTATTTCTTAACTATTATATAAGTAACTAGAGGCCCAGTGCACGAAATTCATGCACGGGTAGGGTCCCTAGGCCTGGCTTGCTATCAAGGCCAGCCAGGGCCTCCCTTTATTCTGTGATGCCCCCTGGTGGTCTGCGCACATCATAGTGAGCAATCAAACTCCCAGTCTCCTGGTCAAACTCCCGAGGGGACACTTTGCACGTAAGCCTTGTGTATATATATAGATAGATAGATAGATAGATATCTTAACTATTCCTCATAAGATAATCTATATTGGTTTATTTTTTTTATTTACTCATGTCAGTGGCCATATTGGTGTTCAGTATAGTTATGATTACTTTGAATATTTTAGTTTAATGCTCCAAATAATTAGCACAAGAAATATAAAGTTGTTAGTACCAAACAATGATGTCTAAATGTACTCTGGGTCAAAAAATGGAGGCTAAAATAAATATCTTCAGCCTAAAGTCATAAAAACTCACGGCTGCTAACAATCAAGGTTGTTAATTTGTGTGTTTTAATAAGGATATTTGAAGAAAAGCTATGTCTCCAGAAACATTTTATATTTTTTAGATTTGCCAGACATGCTACCTTTAACTCTTTTAATCTATGTGAAAAAGCTACTCACTGAGAAAAATTTTCAAAGACAGCTATCAATTAAGATAGTTTAAACATTTTCAGGACATACTTAGAAAATACTATTTTTAAGCCAAAGGAACTCAGAGAACTGGCCATGTGATAATTCTTCCTTGACCTGGAAAAATGGCATGCAACTTGTCACTGTTTTTCCTGACAAAATGTACTGCAAAGTTGTCTAGACATTTAAAGTGTGGAAGTAGTTTGTACATTTTTCAGTAAGGTAGAAATATAAAAACCTGTATTGCTTGGTAACTTTCTTCTAATATATTTTTTCCAATCAAAAATAATCACACTTGATATTTTTAAAATTTGCTTTTCCCCAGCATAAAACTGACATTTAATGTTGTGTAAATTTAAGATATACAACATGCTGATTTGACATATGCACATATTGCAAAATGACTACCACTATAGTGTTAGCTAACATCTCCATCACGTCGCCTAATTGTCATTTACTTTTTGTGGTGAGAACATTTAAGATCTACACTCTCAGCAACTTTCAAGTATGTAATACAGTATTATTAACTATAATCACCATGATGTACATTAGATCCACAGAACTTATCCATCTCACTTGCTATTTTCATATTTTGTTTTTTAATAAAACATTTTCAGTGACTTGAACAAGAAACATATGATGTAATTATACACCATTGCTGTCCATAATTTCTGCCCCAGTGGAAGTGATTAAAAATAAAATATCTCTCTTTTGAGCTAATCATTTCTGGCTTCCCTGGGTGGAGGATAACTTTTACTTGGGTATCTTAATTCAGATCTAAGTGTATACAGTGTTCCTTGTATCTGCTAATTCAACTTTTTTTAGAGTTCTCTCATTTTTAGTCAATTTCTCATTTTTTCAGTGCCTTGTTATAGTTCAGCTTTTTATTTAAAGCTCTCTCTGTGCAGCCTTAGCTGGCTTGGCTCAGTGGACAGAGCTTCTGCCTGCAGATTGAAGGGTCCCAGATTCGATTCTGGTCAAGGGCACATGCCAAGGTTGCAGGCTTGATCCCCAGTAGGGAGTGTGCAGGAGGCAGTCGATCAATGATTCTCTCTCATCATTGATATTTCTAGCTCTCTCTCCCTCTCCCGTCCTCTCTGAAATCAATAAAAATATATTTTAAAAAACCTTCTGTGCAATTTATCTTATGGTTTTACTGTCCTGAGAATATCACATTTTATTGGAAGAAGCAGAATTAGTAAAATTTGTGGATCTCAGGTATTTGATACTATCAGAGATAAGTTGTCTCCTATGGCTGCTAACAATTATTCCCAATATGTATGCACATACCACTCCCCACATAAGAGCTGAGTCTGTTTATATTCCCCTTGATCTTAGATCAGCCTGTGTCTTGCTTAGATGGATGGAAATGTGACATGAGAGATGTGCCTTGTGGAACCCAGTAGTGAAGCAGTATGGAAGCTAGACTAGGCTACTGAATGACTCAAGATCATGTGGAGGGAGTTTTGGAGAATGAAAGACCATTTCTCAAACAATCTTTCAGCGGAATGCAGCTTTGTAAGACACTCCGAGCGGGACCAGAAGTGCCCAAGAAAACTCACAGAATTCTAAGAAATGTAATTGTTTTGTGTTAACTAGAAACAAATGACTAAAACAGTAGCTTAGACATCATGGTGAAACTTGGATTTTTCTATTTCCCAGAGGCCTGAGGGGGCCAGGAAAAATCAGGCAGACTTCTCACAGCTCAGACACATATTTTTTTTTTCTCTCTTCTTCCAGAAAGTTTTTTTTTCTGAAGCAGACATTGTTGAAGTTTTAGGTAAATCATTATTATCCTGCAATCATTCATATTCCTCACCTTGTAACAGCAGGTATTAGTTAAAATACTCGTCCAGTTTCTTGTAAACATGCCATGCTAACCTAGTGATTGTAAAATTAAACAAGACACACAGAGATGATGGACAGTGCTAAATCAGGGGGTTTGGAGGACCTCAATGGAGAGGCCCTCATCACAGCAATATAACTCTCTAAGGGTTTAGATGCTCAAGAATGCTAATAGCAGGTAGTAAAACCATTAGATTGCAAAGCCCCGATTTGTGAATGGTATCCTACCTGTGGAAAACTTTTAAGATAACAGACCAGGAAATTAGTGGGGGGCAAATCTTTATAGTCATCATTTTGATCAGATGATTACATATCAATAAGATAATTTTCCTTTTATTGAAATTCAAATACATTTTTAGTTGTGTGTTGTTGTTTTTTAATTTGCTCTATTTTGCTGGTAGCTTATAACTGAGGACAAGCTAAACCTGAAAAAGTTTTTGGATTTGGGTGATGAAGGATTTGCCCAGCCCATGTGACAATTATACAGTCTAGACGGAGACAAGTGTGTGCTCGGGGCTCATTAATTTTGGAACTCCCAAGTCCAAGGTCTTGACCAGCACATGGGATCAATTCTACTTGGCAGCAGCTGATGCGAGGAGTTGCCCACAATGACAACCACAGACACACTGACCAGTGTCCCTTACAAGAGCAAGAGACTAAATTGAGGAAAATAATGATAGTAAGTTATTATGGTTATTATGGGTTGAATTATGTCCCTCAAAAAAAAAAAAAAAAAAAAAGACAAGGTGATGTCCTGGTCTCCAGTACCTCAGAATGAGACATAATTTGGAAATAAGGTCATTCATCGCAGACATTAGTTAAATTAATGAGATCATATGCTGCAGGATGGTGGGCCTCCAATCCTGTATCACTGGTGTCCTTAAAAGGAGATGGGCATATGAAGGTAGAAACACAGGGAGATGGCCTTGTGAAGGCTGAAGATTTGGGTGGTGTATCTGCAAACTAAGGAGCACCAAGGATTGCTGGCAAACCATCAGAAGCCAGGAAGAGGTGGGGAAGTATTCCTCAACAGGTTTCAGAAGGAACTTGGCCCTGCTGACACTGTGATCTCAAACTTCCAGTCTCCGGAACTGTGAAACAATACATTTCTGTTGTTTTAAGTCACCTAGTTTGTAATACTCTGTTACTACAGCCTTAGGAAACTAATACAAAGGTCAATCCCTGCCTGTCTACAACAACAGCACAACAGCAAACACACACACACACACACACACACACACACACACACACACACACACACACACAGAGGCGCACGCACAGTGTATTGCAAGACCTACAACAAAAATAGAATTGCCGCAACACCCTCCCCCTCACCCCCACTGGGTGCATCCTATGTCTTTCCTCCAGATAGCTGACTCACAAAAATCTCCCTGTGAAGACTGCAAATTCTATGCTCAAACTCAGATATTTCCAATCAACACTGACATTCAAAAAGTTGGGGAGCTTTAGAAAACATGGATTATATTAATAATCAGGGATGCTGAGGAGGAAGAATTTAAGGCAGCAGAATTTTACCAAGTGTCCAGGTTGGACATAAAGACCCAAGGTTATTTTCTGCAGAGGCTCTCCCCACTCCTTAGAAGGATACTGGCATTGGTTTATTATGATCCTAGGGGGAAAAGGATCTTGCCTGAAAGGATGAAGGAACACAGTGCAGATGCTTTTTTGCACATGAAAATGGCAGCTTCCAGAGTCCTCCTGCCACAATAAAATAAAACACAGGGAGGATAAGGAAATGTGTACTTTCAATATGAAAATGAGAGGGCAGGTTATGTCCAATGGCCACATTATTCTCATTATGATCTCTGTTTGGCTGGTACAAAAATCAGAGTGTTGCCATCATTTATAGACTATAATTAGAATTATTTATAGATTAAAAAACAAGGTTACTGCAATTAGCTGAGAACTGTAACTGACCATATTTCCACATTGAAAGATGATTGTTAATTACTGCTGATTGGTATGCAGTTATTGATTTGGCTTCTGTGATCTTATGAGTCACTGTGAATGCTGGTTATCAAGAGCAATTTGCTTTTTTGTTTCAGGGCCAGCAGTTTGATTTACTATCTGTCCAGCCACCTGGGTATTTAAATGATCTGCATGATATCATAATTCAGTAAGGTGGACTTTAAACAGGTGGCCTGAACCTAATTCAAATGCTAGAGCTACTCATTATATTGATGCCATATTTGCTGAAAGTAATTGTGAGATAATTGTGTTTGAAGCTCTGCCTTTCTTTATTGATTTTTGTTGCAGAAAAGCAGGGGGTGCTAAGTGGAAAATAAGTTAGAAGCATTCCCAGACAGTATATTCTCACTAACCTGGGCCAAACATGCTCAAGACCAGATAAAATCATTTATTTATACTCTAGTCTCCTAAACACCAAAAAATAATATTTAGAAAAGAATCACTTTATTCCCTTTCTGTAAATCTCACATCTCTTCATTTCATCATTAAAATGGGTCAAAAGGAATGTAAGTCATGGTGCCGTAAAGCCCAAGCATGCCTCCCACCTTCCAGCTTCATTCATTTCCTCATTCTAAGGACATAGCACTTACTATATTCCAAGCACTGTCCCAGAACCTAGGACCAAAGTTATGAACAATTAAAACAAAATCATTGCCATTATATTCTAATTAAAGACAGACAATACATTTTTCAAAAGAATATATTTGTCATATATTAAATATCACATAATATAAAGGATAATTAAGAAGATTAACTAATAAGTTATAAGAGACATGGCATTTTAATATAGGGGGTTCAGGAAAAGCTACATTACCAAGGTAATGCATAAGCAGAGATATTACAGTAGCCGAAGAGGCTAGATCGAACAGAGCAGACTGATCAGAAAATGAGAACTCCAATATTACTGGATATGTTATATACAGATAGAAGGAAATCTGCATTCACAGCGTGGCATCACTCCTCTGCCACTGGCTGGTCTCCCAGTCCAACACCGGCAAGGGTCATGAGTCACTACCTTCTGATAATCTAAAAACTTTCCAGTTTATTCTCTAAAATGTTGTCAAGCTTATAGACTGCTTTATTAGTATTGTTTTCCAGATGATGAGAGATGATGAATCTGTCTTGTCAGGGCTGGTAGGATTAAAAAAAATAGTTTTTATAACATGTATATACATTTTAAAGTACTCCTTAAAAATGTTTATTGATACGTATCCCTAGACTGTGACTAATGAATCGACCTATTATTTAGGCCATTGGCCTTCCAATAATTCGAATGATAGACCCAAATGTCTGTGAACAACCCTTGTAAGCTCACTTGGCAAGATTATAACTAAGATGACAACTCTGTTTTCTATGTAGATTCACATGAAGCCTCCGATAAAATTTATATTTTTAAAACCTGGAAGCAATAAAAATTTTCTTTAATAGTTGAATGAGCCTGGCCTGCATGACTCAGTAGTTGAGCATTGACCTATGAACCAGGAGGTCATGGTTCTATTCCTGGTCAGAGCACATGCCTGCGTTGTGGGCTTGATCCCCAGTGTGGGGCATGCAGGAAGCAAATAATCTATGATTCTCTCTTATCACTGATGTTTCTATCTCCCTATCCCTCACTCTCTGAAATAAATAAAAATATGTTTTTAAAAAATAGTTGAGTGAATAAACAAATTATGTTATCCATACAATGGAATATTACTCAGCAAAAAACACAACAAAACAAACAAACAAATAAAAACACACACGAGTCTTCAAGCCATGAAAAATGTAGAAAATCTTAAATTCACATTGCTAAGTGAAAATCAATCTGAGAAGGCTATATGCTGTATGATTGCAACTATATGACTTTTTGGAAGAGACAATAAAATGACCATTTGTTGCTAGGAGCTCTGGAGTGAGGGATGAATAAATGAAGCACGGGTAATTTTTAAGGCAGTGAAACTATACTTTCTGTATGATATTGAAATGGTGAATATACATCATCAAACATTTCATACACCTGTCAAATTCATAGGATAGATAATAGATAAATATATAAACATAGTCTAATCTATGCAGTTTTTAAATATAATATGTCTCCTATTCGATTAGAAAAAAATAAGCTAGTATGAAAAATTGAAAGTTTCAAATCATTCAACATCATTTCTCAGATTAAGTTTGCCAGGTAAAATACATGATGGCCAGTTAAATTTAAATCTCAGATAAACAACAAATTTTTAAAACGTACGTATAACCTAAATATTGCATGAGACCTAATTATTCCAAACAATGACTTGTGGTTTAATACTGAGCAACCTGTATTTTTATTTGTTAAGTCTTTCAACCCTAATTTGGATGGTAGTTTACATAAGTACATATCTTAAAGATGTTAAAAATCTACTATAACATTCTAGTACCTAAACAAATATTAAAGATTCTGTCAATGACTTTTGTTGTGATACACTGATAAAGCTAATGAAACTGAGTGCAACTTTCAATTTAATGAAACTGAGTGCAACTTTCAATTGATGAATTGATTGTCATATTTATGGTGATTAATCTCTATTGGATGTGTAATAAAATGTCAGTGGACATACTTGAAAATAAAAACAAACATAATTTCTATCAAAGTTAAATCAGCATAGCATACTGTGAAACATCATATTTTTAAAGCGCTCTAAAAATTTGGAAAAATAAATCTCAAAGGCATAATATGTGGTTGTTATAAATTTAAGCAGAACAATCCCACCCAATGTTACAGGAATAAAATATACTCCACAAGGTAAACATATTAGGGTAGCCTGGCAACTAATGTCTTACAAGGGGAAGATATTTACTAGTAACTAAGACAGTTATTGCCCCTGGAGGTGGTATATACAATCTTCTTTTTAACATAAATAATTTTGTTCCTAGAAAAAATAGTTTTATATATAAATTCAGCAACTTGCATTTTTTCAATCACCATGTTTTTTAAAACACCTCTCTCGACAAATCCACTAGATTTTCCAGTCTTTTACCTACAAAATACAGTTTTATTAAATAATCTGAATTTGTATAATTCTTAGACTCTAAATTCAAAATTATACTTACCTTGCTTACTTTTAAAGAAGCAACACTAATTTTGAACCCTCACCTTTATTAATTATTAAAAGAAGTGTTAATAACAATGATCACTATTTATTGATTACTTACTATTCTTCAAGTATTATAGAATACTAGAGGCCTGGTGCATGAATTTTGTGCACAGGGGTGTGAGGGGGTGGGTAGTTTGTGTCCCTCAGCCCAGCATGCACCCTCTCCAATTTGGGACCTAAACAGGCAGTCAGATATCCCTCTCACAATCCAGGACTGCTGGCACCCAACCACTTGCCTGCCTGCCAGCCTAACCACCCCCTAACCACTCCCCTGCCAGCCTGATCAACACCTAACTGCTCCCCTGCTGGCCCGACTGCCCCTAACTGCCCTCCCCTGCTGGCCTGGTCACCCCCAAATGCCCTCCCCTGCTGGCCATCTTGTGGCAGCCACCTTGTGTCCACATGGGGGCAGCCATCTTGTATGTTGGAGTGATTGTCAATTTACATATTACCTCTTTATTATATAGGATAGGTAAGTGTGTATGATTTAGCTGATAATTTATAAGAAGCCTGAGAAATATGAAAATACTATTATTTCAGTAATATCTATGAGAAAACTGAGCCTTAGAGGACCTACAGGACTTGCCCATGGTCATGGAGCTCCTGAGCTGCACAGAGGGCTCTGTGTCTGGCCAAGGTCCTCATGCTTAGATATCACTCTATACTGCCTCAAATCCTTGTTTTCTGAGAAACTCGTAGGGTTTCTTTGTAGATCACCATTTTGTCTTAATAAAAGTGTCAAGGTTTCCTGAAGCAGGTGCTTGTGCAGAGCTCTGGGCTCCCGGAGCATTGCTATTCAGTATTTCTCAGTGTTACTAGTTTCTACCTATTGTCTGTTAAAGGAACCTCATACCATCTCCAGACATTTGACTCATCTCTTTTGATATGTTCTACTAACTAGAATTTGTTTAAAAGCCTGTGGCGATATTTTTTAGTAGTGACTACTATGTATTATCACAAAAGAGAAAATGCAAGGCAGGTTATGGCCATCAGTAGCTTGTGGCAACCAATTAATACTCAAGAGAAAGCAGCTTTAGTATGAATTGTCATTGATATTGATCAATATGCAATAAATTAGGATGGTATGTTGTCATTATTAGATATTAGATCTTTTAATAAGTGGATCCGTCTATGCTCCCTGTGAAGTTAAACTACTTATCAACTACGTAGAATAGGTTAGAACTATAAAAGCAGTTTTCAGAGCACTACTCAGAGGCATAGGAGTTCCACTGTCCAAATACTTAGTGACATAAAGACATCATATTGGCAATTTAGGCCAACTTGCTTTCAGTTTTTAAAGGATAATTGGCAACAACAAATACATCTTCGTATTCTTTTTCTATATCTCTTAAATTATGCGTATCTATTTAAACCTATATCTCTCACCATTTTATTGAAAGAATTTTCAAACACACAGAAAATTGCATACAATTTTACAGCAAACATCTAAGCCTACCACGTTGATATCAGCATTAACACTGTACTGTTCTTGTTTGTCTAGTCATCTTGCCCCCCCCTCCACCTGTCAACCATCACTTCAGAATTTTGGGCATCATTCAAAGCAAAGTGTAGCATCAATCTGCTTCCTCCTAAATATCTCACCATTGCCATATATTTTTATGCAAAAACACAGAAAATGTTATTTTATTACTTTTGCTTCTTGGGGGAATTAGGTGTGTTTTTTTTTTAAATTAAGCAGTTTTGATACTGTTATCTATTCATCCCTTCAAATTAAGGCAGCTAAGCTGCTGTCATGATTTATAAGTAATAAGGCTTGTAAAAAGGAAATGACTTGTTGTTTCTGGCCATGCATAACATGTCTAAATTAAAAACACGGTTGTAAACTGGAGATGCTGTCACCTTTGCTGCAGCTCAGCAGGCAAGTTTAATTCATAAATCCTTCAGCAGCGCAGCTTCAGACCTCATCTTGAAGCACGCGCATCCTCCCCATAGAAACCTTTTAATTACCTTTCTTCAACTGCAAGTGACATGTTGATGGCAACAGACAGGAGTATATGTCAGGGGCCTGCAGTGTCATTGTGGTGACCTCCTGGGGGACAGCACAGCAGATATAGATGTTGAAGATCTCACACTTCAAGTTTTGATCAAAGAACTCTACTGGAGGCAGCTAAATAAAACATTATTGAGCATGCCAAATTGAAATTATTTCTGCCTAAAAGATACTTTATTCCATTAATGAGACAGTGCTATTCCATGGACTTTTGAGCTTTCAATTGGGAAAAAAAAAAGCCTGATTTTTGTTTTGTCTTCTCATTGCCCCATTTAATCAGTATGAATAGATGTTTAATTTTAGCTGGCTTTTTGCTCTCCCTCAGTCATTTCTACCGATACCTAAAAAGGGCTATAACACATTCATTCATTCATAACAAGATTATCAGCCCCTAGTGCAAACCAACATGACAGCCACTGTAGAGATCAAAAAGAAGCTGTCCTTCAGGGGCTTACAGCTATTAAACTAAACATGGTCAGTGAGTGGTAAATAAATCTGCAGTTAGAATTTGCCCTTGTCATTATTAGCAATTAATTATTATAACCTAAGTTATAACAATGCCAGTATTCTTGATTAGAGAAGGATGCTTTTTAAAAAGGGCCAGTATTCGTATTTTAAAACCCATAAAAATTCAATTAATAATTACAAAGAAATTATATTTTAGGTGGCAATGTTTTTCAATCCTCCATGAACAGGTGAATGAGGCAATGAGCATTAACTTTTACTAATACCAAAACAAAAAAAAGGAAAGAACAAATATGATGTTTTTTCTAATAAAGTAATATTAATTCCTAATAAATTATATATATATATATAATTTTACCCCCCAAAAAACTGATCAAGACTTTATCTCCACTTTGCAAGGTGCAGGACATGTTGAGTGCAGAGGAACATGTTGGATTTCACCATTAATATGCACTCAATTAAAAATACAAAGAAAATCTAAGCTACAAAAAAATCTACAAGTCAAATATCCCAAATTGTTCATAAGGAAAGAAATTTGTAAGAATAAAAGTGGAGGGAGATTTAAGATTTTACAAGCTGGACCATCCCCGCAAGTTATTTTGAGGATATTAACAAGCTAATTCTAATGATTACATGGAGAGACAAATGACCAAGAATCCCAGACACAATATTGAAGAACAAAGCAAGAATTTGCACTACCCAAATTCAAGGCTCATGATAAAGAGATAGTAATCAGGACAGTGTGGCATTAATAAAAGAATAAACCAATAGATTAATGCAACCAAATAGAGAGGCCAGAAATAGACTTGCAAAAATACAGTCAACTACTCTTTGACAATGGAGCAAGACGTAATCTCTTCAGCAAATGGTGCTGAAACAACTGGACATCACATACAAACAAATAAACCTTACCACAAACATTACAGCCTTCACAAAATTAACACAAAATAGTCATAGACCTATATGTAAAATGCAAACTAAAATATCCTAGAAGACAAAATGATAGAAAAACCTAGATAACTTTGGGTATGATAATGCCTTTTTAGATACAACATCAAAGGCCCAATCCATAAAAAATAATGAGCTGAGTTTTATTAAAATTAAAATAAAAAGAAATGTTCTGGAAAGACAATGTCAAGAAAATGAGAAGACAAGTCACAGACTAAAAGAAGATATTTGTAAAAGACATCAGATAATGAATGGTTGTCTAAATATATAAGGAACTCTTAAAATTCAACAATAAGAAAAGAAACAACCCATATTAAAAATGGGTCAAAGATCTTAACAGACATTTCACCAAAGAAGATACGCAATATATAAACCTATGAAAATATGCTTCACATTACATGTTCTCAGAGAAATGCAAGTTAAAACAACAATGAGATTACCACTCTATCCCTATTAAATTGGCCCGGATCTGGAACACTGACAACACCAAATGCTGAGGAGGATGTGGAGAAACAGAAACTCTCATCCATTGCTGGTGAGAACGCAAAATGGTACAGACACTTTGGAAGATAGTCTCTTAATTTCTTACAAAACTAAACATTCTTCTACTATTTGATTTGGTATTTAACCAAAGGTGTATAAACCTACATCCACAAAAAACCTGCATAACGATGTCTATATAAAATTTTTAATTGTTACTAGTTATTACAACAGCATGGATGGAACTGGAGAACACTATGCTAAGTGAAATGAGCCAGGCAGAGAAAGATAAATATCACATGATCTCACCCATTTATGGAATATAATGAACAACATAAACTGATGAATGAAAACAGATCCAGAGACAGAGAAGCATCGATCAGACCATCAAACCTCAGAGGGAAGGTAGGGGAGGGTGGGGGAAAGGAGGAGAGATCAACCAAAGGACTTGTATGCATGTATATAAGCCTAACCAATGGACACAGACAACAGGGGGGTGAGGGCATGAGTGGGGGGGGGGGGATGGGGGAGTAATGGGGGAATAAGGACACATATGTAACACCTTAATCAATATAGAAATTTTAAAAATATTCACAAATAAGTGACATAGTTAACAAAATTCCTGACTTACATAGTTCTTCTAAAGGTTTGAGGATTTGTATTAAGAATGTACATACAGCCCTGGTTGGTGTGGCTCAGTTGGTTAGAGTGTTGTCCCATGCTGAAGGGTTTCAGGTTTAATTCCCAGTCAGGGCACATACCCACCTTGCAAAAAGAATGTGTGTACATTTTAAATATATTTTAAATTAAATTATATAAAATAATTAAAAGTATACCTGCTTAAATGAATATCTTCGATGGCATTTCACGTCTGGTTTTCGTATTATTGGAAACAACAGAAAATATATCAACTATAAAGTTCAAGAACTTAGCTTAAAATGATTCTAAATAAATATTTGGATTTTATTAGGTATTTTTGTATAACAAATGCTAATACACAGCCTAGCAAAGTAGCATTAATACTGCATAGGGAGCTACTCAACTTATACTAATCATTTTGATCTATGTTATTTAATTTATATGCTAAGCAGATGAACTGGGTGAATTATTATTACCAAACAAATTGTTCCTTATTATTAAAGTTTTCCTGAATTTTGGATAGTTGTTCATGACATCTAATCCATTGTTCTTAAATAGGCAAATATTAGTTTTAAATATGCATTAGAAAAATTCAGTGAAAAGCATACCACATGTCTTTAACATTTTGTGAAATTATCATTACAAAAGAGTATTATATTAGTAACTCAGGTGTTTTTTTTTAATATTTACTATGAAAATCTGTACTGAACTTTAAAATAAATAGCATTATTAATATAAGAACACAGATAAACTGGAAAGGTAATTTTGTGTTGCTTTTATAAAATACATTATCCTATATAATAAAGAGCTAATATGCTAATTAGACCGAAGAACAGAACAGCTGTCTGGATGACCTTCTGGGACAACGCCAGGGCTGTGAGGGCCGGCTGAGGCTGCGAGGGGCTGTGAGTGTCAAGCCCCTTGCGTGAATTTCGTGCATTGGGCCTCTAGTTATTCTATAACAACATGCGATTTTAGACAGAATGTTTTGGTTAGTTTTATTTTATAAAATATGCAAATAGAAAGGCATTAGTTACAAATACCTGTGTTGATTAAAAACGGGAACAGAAAACAAAAAATTATGGAGTAGCTCTTACACAGGTGACTTTCAAAATAATTCTTCATGTCAAATGTCACGAGTAGTGCCAATTATAATGAGTTTACAGCGTCTTGAGCATGGGTAAATGAGTGTAGTAGTTATACTCCGGAGTAATGTGTCCCATTGTTAATGGAGGTCATGCTGAGCAGATCTGGAGGTCTTTCCCATTCTTGTCCTTTGCAGGTTATGTCTTCTATTAATTCACATTTATTCTGAAGACAAACATTAGAGGAGCAGCAGCAGCACCCTAAGTCAGGCTCTTCCCCAGCCTCCTTTGCTGGATTGGGGGATTTAGGTATAATGTGCATTGTGTTTTAATGCTAAGCGTGCACTGGAACCTGAGGAGTTTATCTTCAGATGGAAAGTTAAGATTTTACTAAATAGAGGTTTACTTATAATTATTCTATGTCATTGAGATAGTCTTTTAGTTTGAAGTCTGCTGGATAGCATGCTTCCATTAAAATCCAGTTCAAAACAATGATTTTCATTATGTTAGGATGTCCCCTGCCCCCTCTCACCAGGATTTCTTTAGACCATATAAAAAAGACCTTCATTTCCTAGCTGGTTTGGCTCAATGGATAGATCATCAGCCAGGGGACTGAAGGGTCCTTGGCTCGATTCAGGTCAAGGCTACATGCCTGGGTTCGGGCTCAATCCCTAGTAAGGTGCTTGCAGGAGGCAGCAGATCAACGATTCTCTCTCATCATTGATGTATCTCTCTCTCTCTCCCTCTCCCTTCCTCTCTGAAATCAATAAATTAAAAAATAACTTCCTAAACACATATAATAATTAAAGTATACGGCGCTAACCATCATTCTGTAGGATAGTGTTATGCATATTGAAAAATTAACTGAAGTTTAACTGAATTCTTATTGCTTGACTTTTACGTCACGGGACGTTTTAAATGAATCACCAAAAATAAACCAGAGTAGTAATTTGACTAAATGTATTGTTCTTCAATCGCCCAATTGCTGTATTATGCTAAAAGTTTGAGAGGCTTTGAGCACACTAAAATATGCCACAGGGGAGGAGTGTTGGGGATCAGGTGAAAAAGTGAAAGGATTAAGAAAGACTAATTGGTAGTTTCAAAACAGTCATGGGGATGTAAAGTACAGGGAAGGAAATGTAGTTAATAATATTATAATAACTATGTATGGTGTCAGGTGGGTACTTAAAATATCAGGGGTCCACTTTGTAAATTATACGGTTGCCTAACCACTATGTTTTAAACTTGGAATGAGTAGAAAATAGTGTTGAATGTAAACTGTAGTAGAAAGATAAAGTGAAAAATATATGTGGCGAAGTCAGCTTACTCTTCCCTTGCATATAGGCTTATTGATCAGACACTGTCATAAGCACCTGGTTTGTCCATATATTTTCTAGGCTTCTTTCCCTCAGGGGTCACAAAATGTACCTTTCTCTCATAAACCATTTATAAATTACTGAGGCTTCCAGTAAATATTGATGATAAAACATTATACTAAAACCATATCTGACATTTAAACAGCTTTTAGGCATTACTTTTTGCTAGATTACCATGAAAAATAAAAACCAGAAGCCATCATAAGAACAGAGGTTAAAGTAAAATTATTGTAATCAATAAAAAATAAACAGGATTCTCACATATAATAATTTTTGTATATCCAACTTCCTAGTTGATATTTCCATTGGAAATCTGTTAAACATATAAAATTTAGTGTTTCCAATACCCATTTCTTCACTCTGCTCCTAAACTCACTTCCCATACTTTTTTTTTCTCTCTCAGTAAATAGCAATTATTTACTTCCAGTTAATAATAATAATAATAATAATAATAATGACACCGTTATTTTCTATCACTTTCAATGACGATTCTATCAGCTAATCTATTACCTCCACCTTCAAGCTACATTCAGAACTCCATCATCTCACCATGCATTGTACCCTTCATCTATTTCACTATTCACTCAGTAGACAGTGTTGATTGAGTAGCTACATTTCTGACATTGTTCTACTGTGGATACAGCAGTAGAAACCAAACAAAAAACCCTGCTCTCCTGGGTCTTATAATCAGAGATTATTGAAACAACCACCAAATGGATCACATGGGCATCCTCTCCTGTTGGTATATTTCCTACATTTCAGCCTTAGAAAAATAGTAAACTAGATCTTGGCATTTGTCATTGCTATCTTTATGCAGTTTCACATTTCACTCCCAGTAAAAGCTCAAGTCCCTAACATAAAAGGTCCTCTGATCCCTGACTCCACCCAGCCACATCGCACTTAGACCATGTCTCCTCGTTCTTGAATGTGCCAAGGACATCCCCACCACTTGGCCTTTCCATGTGTTCTTTCTTCCCTGTTTAAAAGGTTCTTTTCACATATTATCACAATTCCTAATTCCTAATCATGTTTTTGTTTGTTTTCATGGAATTTGTTGACACTTAAAATGTAAGTACTTAAAATGGATTGTAAGGATCCTAGAAAAGTCTATCAAAAATTTTATTGATATATATATTGCACAAAGTAGAAGCTTAAAGTACCTATTAAATATGCTAATGAATGAATGAATGCAATATTAATTTAACATTGAAATAAATTATAAAACCAAAGAAAAACTCTTTAGAAATTAAAGTATACATTTTGCATAGTTGTATATCTACTATACATTTATGCATCATTATTAATTATAATGTAAATGCTGTTTCATATTTCTTCAAAAAAAAAAACAAGCTTGATATTCCCTTATAATAAATTTTACATACAAACTCAATATTTTCAGGAATTAGATTTGAATCATTTAAAAAGTTATAAACAATTGTATGGAGGCTGTTAAAAATTACAATATGGCCCGGCCGGTGTTTCTCAGTGGTTGACATCAAACTCCTAGGTTATTGTTAGATCACCAGTAAGGGCACATGCCCAGGTTGTGGGCTTGATCCTCAGCGTGAGGTAAGCAGGAGGCAGCTGATCAATGATGCTCTCATCATTTATGTTTCTATCTCTCTCTCTCTCTCTTTCGTTCCTCTCTGAATTCAATAAAAATATGGTGTTGTGTGTTTTTTTAATTACAACGTGGACAAACGGTAAAAGTTTCCTAGAGTTTTTAGCTACTGATGTTTCTATGTGAATATGCTTCTCTGCTGTCTGTTTTACTACAGATAGGATGTGAATTATATTTAGTATGGTCTTGTAGAATAAAGCAGAATAAATGCTTATCAAATTTTGTATCAATAAGTACAAATTTCAGGAGGAAGAAAGATTGCTTGATGAATCCCACCATGCCATTAAGTTGACAATAAGGTCAGAAAATTAGGGTTATAGTATTGTGAATTTTGACATTTTTGCCATGAATAGCAATGAATGAAAATATAGGGAAAAGGAATGTCTGCTTTCACAGATGGGGACAGCCCATCTTTGTCAGGACAGAAGTTAAAAACATGGACGTTTCCTTGAGTTGTATTGCTGCAATCAAAGGCAGACATAAAACACAAAGTTGATTTTAGAGCTTATTTGTGGCCACAACCTATTCCCACAGAATCTATGTTATTTGTCATCACCTCCAAAATGACACTGAGGACATTGGATTAAGCACGGGAGACATATGGGCATTCAAGAAGAGAGCAGTGACGGAATTTAGAAGTCAGAGCCCAAGGATATATGTGACATGATTAGAGATGGGTTAGAGATGTTAGAGATAGTCTGAATGACAAGTAAAGGATAAACTATCAAAGACTGAGATGATGTTCATTAGAAATATAAACTCTGCCATGAGCAGCTTGATGTCAGAATACATTAAAGACTCCTTGCAATCTAGAGTATTTATCCAACTAGGAGTATAACATTTGCTTAGATTTTAAAACCTTATGTTTAATACATGCTAATCATGGGTAATAAATTTTTCACAAATTATATTTCACTTGTCAGCCGGGATGATTTATTAGGCTTCTGAATTCATTTAAAATTCAATACCTTTGGGTGCTGCATCACTGAACTTAATGAGCCAGATTCTCCCACTGAGTACTTTGCTTTCAGGTTCCTAGGATTCTATTAAATTATGTTCTTCAGTATATTAAATGCTTCCCTAGTGTTTTAAAGAGTTAATATATCCTGCATTGGGAAAGTACCATGTGAATTTTTTAAAAAAATGAGCAATATGCCATTTTTTTTCACTCAAGTAGTACTTTCTCTACCTGCATATAGTCTCATTTCTTCAGGTTTATGGGGTTCTTTAAGAAGGAAAATGAAGGTCTCTTCAGGCAAGTGAAATGGATGATTCGTGTTTGTTCTAGCACTCATAGAGAAACCTTTTTACACACATTATCCCCTTCTGTATTTCCATCTTAGGTAATAACTTTGCCTCCAGCAGTTGTAGAATCAGGTAAACACAAAATTAAACTAACTTCCATCTATTTCCTGGGCATGCAGGACTAATGGTGAGTGGTTAGCCTCCCCAACCCTACTCCCAGCCCCCATAAACACACACAGTTTCTATTTGTAAACATTTTGTCATTTTGCAGGAACTAATAGGTAGTAGTAAATTATATATATATATTTACATGCACATAAATGTGCCCTATTAGAAAACAGAAACAATAGTAATTATTATCATTTTGCCTTAACTAGTACACTATTTAACATTGTTACATATACAAAGGAATAAATGACATATTAGGTACAGCTAATATACCTTCTTCTGGTAAGAAACATTTATTTACACACTAAAGACCTTAAGAAATAAGAGTGGAGAAATAAATAACATCTGCATGCAAGTACCCCTTTAAATAAAGTTATAAGGTACAGATTTTATGGAAATTCAGAAAAATGCAGAAAAACAGTATGAAATTATCCTATATAATAAAAAGCTAATATGCAAATTGTCCCCTCAACTGGGAGTTGGACCAGGGGGTGGGGCTGGTGGGCCAATCGCCAATGGGGGAGGCCCCACCTCCTATCGCCTCCCCCGATCCCGATCAGGGGCAGGGCCAGCCCACCAACTGTCCCTGGCCTCTTCCCCCGGCCCGATCACCCCGATGGGGGTGGGCCGGCCGGGCCCCACCCATGAACGATTTTGTGCACCAGTCCTCTAGTTTATTATAAACAATAGGGCCATTATACCACCTTGTAAAGACATATAGTACATAGAAATGATTGAATATTAGTTTTATAAAATTAGTGAAAGAATAATATTTTCTTTTCAGGAAATTCTTCTAACCCTCTGTTTTAGCTCAGTGGGTTTTATATATACTTTAAATTTTTTATTAATTAATTTATTCTGTATATTCAGCTTTATGTATACATTTATTTATCAAAAAGATATTCTCCACTTCTGGTATTTTTTTTCTTCAGGGCTAATGTCATAGTATCATTTTTCTTTTCAAATGGTTCCCTTTCTTTTTAATCCAAACTAACTTCTTTTTATATTTTAGATCTCAGTAAAAATTATTTTCTTAAGAGGCCCTCCTAGGCTCCTAAACTAATGAGGTCCTGCTTCTATGTTCCCCCAATGTTGATCAATTACAACACTCATTAAACTTTATGGTGGTTTTATGTGTTTAAATTATATATATATATATATATATATATATATATATATATATATATATATATATATAATTTCAGATAGGAAGGGAGAGGGAGAGAGAAATATCAATGATGAGAGGGGATCATTGATCAGCTGCCTTCTGCACACCACCTACTGGGGATCAAGCCCACAACCTGGATATGTGCCCTTGACTGGAATCAAACCAGGGACCTTTCAGTCTGCAGGTTGATGCTCTATCCAATGAGCCAAACAGGCTAGGGTGGTTTTATGTGTTTTGTAATGTGTTTCTACCCCTTTGATCTATGTGAAACACAAAATTTAACAAATAACTATTTTTCTTATTAATATCAAAGACCTGAATAATTTAAATTTTATAACAAGCCATGCCTTAGAATAGTAGACTTATATAATATCATGCATCATAATTAGTGAATTATTCAGTATTTAAATACTTTACTTAAAAAACAAGAGCTAGACTTTTATCTAGGTGTTTTGTTAACTTTCCATCAATATTAAAATCTGGCCAGATGCAGTAGGTCTTTAGCTAAAAAGTGTTTTATTTTATTATTAGGCATTGCTGATTTTTATGTACTTTTATTTCCTAAATTGATTTTATAATGATGCTTTTGTTTAAAAGGCAATATGCTTGCTGTACAAAGTAAAAAAGAAAAACAAAATAAAAAGGAATACATCATAATATTAGTTCTCAGAAAGAATTACTCATAGACTTATATGTAAATAACTTCTTTTTGAGCTTAAAATTGTAAACATTAATTAGCATAGAAGATGAGTTGGTATGTCAGGGGTAGAAGTCTTTATTTCCTTGAGATGTTTTACAACATATTGAGAGAGAAAGCTGAGAAGAGTATGACACAGGTTGTATATTGTTATATTTTTGCCAATGAAATTTGAATATTTCTTTTTACATATTTTCATATTTATCTGCAACCTGAGGAATATGCACACACATATATTCTTTATACTATGTTCACTATTTTTCAAAACCTACTTTTTATTGACCAATATATTCTACCACATAGTTTCATTTTTAATGTTACTATGCCTTTTTAAAGAAAAAGTTTTTATGAAACAGTTTTGAACAAAATTGCAAATTGCAATGGCATAGCAATTTAGAAGCTGAAAGTGAATTCAAATGTGTCTATTTTATCTTTAAGTACAATTCAACAAGGCCAGAGATTGGTATTCTATTGACCATATTCTGCATTCTAAATATAATCCTCTAGAGTTTTATTTAAATATCCTCCTATTTAACCTTTTGAAATAGAGGATTTGGCTTTTAATGGAAAGTTGGCATTTCATCATAAAATGAAACCAAGTGTACTTTGACATAATTACTGCCTACTGTAGCAGGCTATTATTTGTGCTTTATGATTGCATATAATAATGATATAGATTCAGCCTAATTTATTTTGCTTATGAAGAATGGAAGAAATTCAAGAAAGGAAAAAGCAGGCTTTAGTTCAGGTTTAATAATGAAGCAATGCACATAGCTTATCATAAATGTTCCATCCATTTCTAGGAATAAGTGCTAAATAATTAAAATTAATAAAGCTGACATCACATAACTTCCTAGTCAAAAGAAAGCAAATAGATTTTTAAAAAGCAATAAATGAAGTATGAAAATTAAATAGAACAATATTCACATTATGTTGCAATTATTTATTGGAAGGCCAGTGTCCAGATAGACTGAAGGTGCCTAGATTTTTATCTTTGTATGTGACGAGTAGACACAACACCTGACAGTCAGGTGTGATCGGTAAACACACGTGGAAAGAAGAGGAAAGGAAAGAATAGGAGAGAGAGAGAATGGGAAGGAGGAAAACAAAGGCAAACCCAGGAGAAGTAGCAGAAGAAGAAAGAAAAAATATAAATAAGAATACAAAAAATAAATGAGATATAGACATGTTGGTTTATTTCTATTTTTCCCCCCAGAACAATGTAATTTAATCACGCTGGATGCAAATTTAACATAATTCAATTAATTATTATTAGATTCCAACTATATAAAAAACACACACAACTTTGATTTTAAACTCAACAAAGTAATAGGGGAAAAAAAAGGAACTCATATGAACAAGCTATTCATTTCTCAGAAGAGAAATCTCAAATGGCTTTTAACCATGAAAATACAAGCAAATTCTAATGATTTCCTGGTGGACATCACCTGGTTTTAATGCCCAATGTCATAAAACCTACACGTGCTGAAGGCCAAATGGTAAAGCATGTGGGTATGATCCCCATTGTAGCGACCTCTACTTGGAAGGCCAGTGTGGTGCTGGAACTGTTCCCTTCCTGGTATTTCATAAAGGATCATCTGGTCACTGTTCTGGCTTGCTCAGGATGCAATAACTAACACCACAGACTGTGTGTACTAAGCAATAGAAATTTATTTCTCAGTGTTTTGGAGGCTGAAAAGTCCAAGATCAGGTGCAAATATCGTCATAATCTGATGACAACCATTTTCCTGGCCTTCAGATGGTTAGAAAGCAAACAATCTCTTTGGTATGCTAATTCTATTCTGAGGGCCTCATCTTCATGAGCTTGTCTAAACAGAATTAATTTCCAAAGGCCGCATCTCCAAACACCGTCACAGTGGGGACTGAAGCTTCAACCTATGAAGGGAAGCCTAATTCAAACCAGAGCAGTTACTAAGCCTCATTCACAATTGGGCACTTGCCCATCAAGACACTCAAGTTCAGCTAGGGCAGCTAGCTCACCTTGGCCAACTTTTCAACCAAGACACTCTAAATGTTTCTCTTCAGCTGCTCACACTGAACCCTCTTAGCCACCTCTCAGGGATGGTAGTCACAGATCAAGGTGATGATGTAGGTCAATTCCAAAAACATCCAGAGACACATACTGCCTTAAACAAATTATCACTGCCTTAAACTAATTATCATCCCTTACTCTTCTAGTCCACACTCAGAAGTCATTATTCGTTTTGGTGACTTACTGCCTGTGATCAGGTATCTGCCCTAACTTGTATTTATTTATTGATTGATTGATTGATTTTTTACAGAGAGGAAGAGAGAGGGATAGAAAGCTAGAAACATCGATGAGAGACAGACATCTATCAGCTGCCTCCTGCACACCCCCCAATGAGGCTGTGCCTGCAACTCAGGTACATGCCCTTGACTGGAATCGAACCCGGGACCCTTCAGTCCACAGGCCGATGCTCTATCCACTGAGCCAAACCTGTTAGGGCCCTAACTTGTATTTATTTGAGGTTAAGATGTGGACTACATTTTCTCCTCAAGATTATCAGATAGTCTGGTTGCTAGTTCTCATTAAATTCTTAATTTCAATGAATCTGGATAGTTTGTTAAATATTCTCCCCATCTGAGAGTAAGAAGTAGAAATGTGTTTTGATCAAGATTGAAGAGAAGACAGCACTACCTCTATTCTACTTTTGCTCATAGGATTTGACTTTATTCCTTGTTTTGAAGCCCTTGGGCTTTGTTTTACTGCCATATTTTGGCCTGTACTCTACAAATTGCAGTACACTTTGGTAGTAGAAAGCCTCTGGCTATTTAGCTTTGTCATTAAGTAGCATAAGAGATCTAAAGTGTCCAGAACAAGGGCACTGTACCTGCTAACTCCCTCCTTTCTCTGTTACAAAAGATCATACAGAGGGTCTCCCTGATGGGCTTCTAATCGTGTTTAACTTGTTCTTCTCAGGCTGATCAAAAATAGGAATCACACAGCCTCAGATCCAGAATGCCACTATTTTAATATGGATTTTATCACAGGTATGACCTCTTCTAGTGAGGGAGTGTTTTCCTTTTCTCTATGTCTCACATAACGAGTTGTAAATAGTGCATGATGTCAGGAGCTAGATCAAACTAAAGACTGACTTTTTTTTTAACCATTAATTTAAAAAATGAACAAGAGATCGCTTTGTTATATATTTTGTAGAATGTTTGTTTTCCTTTGTGGGTTTATGAGTCACAGAAATCATTGCCACACTTAAACCATCATCACAAGACACCTGTGTTCTATTGACTATACACCAGACCCTAAATTAACATTTCTTACAATATTTTGGGACACATTTAATATTTAGAAACATCTATGTGTAATTAGCTTGTCTGTGGTATATGGATGGTTGTTTTGAAAAGACAGGTTTATTTTATTTTAATTCTGCAGGCAGCAGACAATAATGACCACAGATAATGTTTGTGAGGACTAACCCTATTCCATTTTGTATGACTACCATATTTAATCCTATACAATACACACAATTATTTCCCATATTCTATAGCTATAGAAACTAATGCTTATAACTTAAGGAAATTGCCAGGATTAGATTTTTAGTAAAAGGTGGAATTGGGATTTAAATGCTGATCTTCTGACTGCAGACACCAAACTCTTAATCACTCCTCTCATTTAGCAATGGAGCCATGTAGGGTAAAATGTTAAACATGCAAATTCCTGATTACTGTCCTTGAATACCTGGGTGCAGAATTTGATAATCTACAGTTTTACAAGTTTATCCTATGATTCTGCTGACTGCAAAGTATTAAAGCTCTGAGATATGAGATTTAAACTTTTCAGTTGCAGTTCCCTGATGGGCACGAGTTTCCAGATTTGAAAGCTTGGTCTGGTTAAAGTTTATTATTTTCCCCATTCTCATTTATCATATTTTAATATTATAAATTTATTTCACATATTGCATAAAAAAATCCTAGTCCCAAACTTTGACAAAAAAATAAATGTTTTAAAAGCTGGTAAAATATTTGTGTTCGTGGCACATTCATCATCCAAAGGTCACAGCTCCGACGGGGGAGGAGTTAATCTGGGGACCTTTCACTGAAATGTGGCTCTCTAGCTAATGGATGCAGGGCTGTCATGTCAGGACAGTGAAAGTGCTCTGGTATTCTGTGACTCATGGTAGCTGCAGATGCCAAAACCAACATTTGCTCACAAATTAAAGTAATTTCTCAAAACAAATCTGACCCTGGCCTTTCAAATCTACTAGAAAAACACAAGCTAAGAGAGATGTATAATACAAGATTGAGAAAGTCTTTAAGGTTTACTAGAAAGCATAAAACATAGTGGTGGCCAAGCCATCATTAAGGGTTGTTATTCCTGTGCCAGGTCCTGAACTTACTCAAGGGGTACAGAGAGGGAGTGACAGTGGTCCTGTGATTTCTCAACGGTCACTTTAGAAATCTATTAGCTGATGACAAACTTATTCTCACATTTCTCCATTTCTAGGCCTAAGAAAGCACAGCAAATACAAAAACTGCATTCCCTTCATTCATTGTATATTTAACCTGAGCACCTTTGAGGGTAAAGCTAAATGATTTGGGGACCAGGTATGCCAAATATCAGAAAGCTCTAAAGGCAACTTGAACAAGGGAATGAGAAGACACCACCACCTATCATTTCACAGATACCTACATTTTATATATTTCATGGCACTGAAAATGTTTCAGAATAACTGAATCATAATCCCCTTGTAAAGTAAATGGTTCTTTTCAAACAATAATTTTCCTCATTTTCTTACAATCCCACTTCCATCACCTCTCTTTATTTTGAACACATTTCGTTATATAAAACTTTATTGGATATGAGGAACTTTGGATTGTATAATGTGGCCAGGTTTCCATATCTTCTTACCAAAGCCCTCATGATATTTTAGCTCCTGTGATGGTAATGAGAAATTTTTGTGACCAGCCTATAGCTATTAGTCAATTGTTAATATCAGGGAAGTAAATAAAATATTTTGACACATGGCTTAATTAGACCTCGTACCTTTCAATATTTCTGTTGCATAGTTTCAGATGCTATGACTTCTTGACTAATAAGAGAGTTATTTTCTAATCCCTTCAAAAATCTGAAATTTTCTATGAGTGTCTTATTTTATTGCTTTTATGTCTTATAAAATTAACTGTTTCAGCCTTCTTTATTCATCTCTAACAGAACAAATATTTTGGAACCCTACTCTATGTGTGGTAAGTAGTTAGACAGATATGAGCAGAGGAAGGACAATGGGCCAGATCCAGAAGGTCACCAGGGTGGAGAGCCCTGGATGCCTAGCAACAGACAATTGTAGGGTGGGACCTGATACCGAGGGTGACCTTTCCTTCCCTAACACATCCAAGGTCATTCATTTTAGAACCCCTGACCTTTCATATCGCTAGTCATTCAGTTCATACCCTCCCTTGACCTTTCCTTCCCTGGCATGTTGCTAGTCATGCAGATTTGATCCCCCTCTAGAGGGGCAACAAACAAGAGTGGTGGAGATGACCCTTAAGCATTAAGCCCCCAGAACAATGAGGTTCTGACCCACATTAAATACTTCTAGGCCTCAGTTGTTTTTCAGCTCCAGGCCCAGAAAAGCAGCAAAACCAGACAAGTGATGCCATGATTGACATCAGGACAAACTACATTGATTAATGCCCAGGCACTGACCAATCAATCAGTGGTTACCACAACCCTGAAAGGGCACAGCTGGAAAGCTGATGCATAGTCTACTGAGATCCTACCTTGGGGTCCCCCTTAAAAGCCCTTAGGATGGAGGACCCAGAATGCTCCCTCTCAGGAGCATGCCTGGGCCTTTTCTGCTCCCCTTCCAGGCATGTTACCTTAACCTTTCTCTCTTTTAAGCTCCAAGGGCCCCTTCTTTTACCTCTGCAACTTTCTTTCTGAGCCCATTTCTTCTCAACTCACTTATACCTCTGTGACTTTCTAAATAAACTTTCATGTATAGTTTGAGTCTTGGCTATGAATTCTTTCTTAGCCAGAACTCAAGTATCAAGATTGCAGAATTGAGGTCTAAGTGCTGATAACATTTTGCTGCCAGGTGCTGCCAAAATATGCAATACTTTTTGCTCCTCAAAGGAAACATCCAGATAAATGTAGTTATTACCTGTGAGTATTATAGTAGGTGGCATAATGGTCTCTCAATAACATCTATGCCCTAATTTCCGAAACCTGTGAATGTTGCCTTCATGACAAAAGGGGTTGTGCAGGTGTTATCAATGTTATAGACTTTGAGATGTGAAGATTATCCTTGATTATCTAGCCAGGACCAATGTAAGCACTGGAGTCTTCAAAACAAAGGATCTTTTAGGGCTGGGGCTAGAGAAAGGTAGCAGCAGAAATGAGAGAGAAAGATATGCAAAGCCAGTACAGGATGTATTATCGTGATTGTTGCTGTGGGCAATAGGAACTTCACTCTGCCAAAGACCCCTGAGAGGCTGACTCATAGACCCACTAAATTGTGTGTGTGTGAAAGACGGAGGCTGAAACATTTATCCCTCAGCTCATGCGCCCCACGGAGGGATTCCTCTGGGGGTGATAACCTCCCTGCTTTTATGATTTGCTTGGATGAGGCTGAATGGGTTCTGAAGCCAAAAGCAAAACAATTGCCATCGAGGTGGGGAAGGGGTGCTGTGAAGAGCCTCTGGCTGCAGAGACCTGTCCACGGAACTGCCAGCAGAAGCACGCAACGTGAGGGGCAGCACTGGGCCCCGGGGTGCCTCCGGGAGGGAGGCCATGACCTAGTGGGCTGGCTAGGCTATTTACATCTTCCTGGGAGGACAGCCTTGGGGCAGAAGTCAAAAATACCATTGTTGGCAGCTTGTCTTACCTGGGTGGATGCAGAATATACTGTACACTTCGTAAGGGCAAACACATAATAAAACTGAGAAGCTAAATTTACCTCCCTTGCCTTAGAGCAGTGGTCGAGAAACTGCGGCTCGCGAGCCACATCCGGCTCTTTGGCCCCTTGAGTGTGGCTCTTCCACAAAATACCACGGCCTGGGCGAGTCTATTTTGAAGTGGCCTTAGAAGAAGTTTAAGTTTAAAAAATTTGGCTCTCAAAAAGAAATTTCAATCCTTGTACTGTTGATATTTGGCTCTGTTGACTAATGAGTTTGCCAACCACTGCAAGCATTCACTTGAGAAAATGTGTAATTGTATAAGATCTCTTTTTGTCTCTTAAGATGTAAGCAAAAAAATTTCAAAGGCTAAATAAATCTCCTGCCAGTATAATCACCTAGCAATATCTTTCTCAAGTATTTCTGAGCCCGCTCCTTGAAATGTAAATATCACGGAATAGAGCACCCCTGTCTCTTCTGTGGGAGGGAGGGCCTAGGTCCTGCAGAGCGCTGGGCTCCAAGCTGTATAGCTATCTCTTGTCATAAAGATGTGAGAGGTTTATTTTCCGCTTTGGATAAAGCCAATTAGCTCACGCCCACTTCCCTAGTCTCTTTTAGATTAGTGTTAAACTATCTAACCACATGAGGTAATTATTTCTATTTTGATGTGATGGCTTCAGATAAGTTTTGGGATGACATTTAAGACTGTTTCCTCCAACACATCCTAGAAGAGAAAGAAAACACAAACCCTGTGTCTGTATTACCTGTTTGTTGATTTCTTTTCTAGCACTGGAAGATTTTACCTATAGTGAAGGTAAAAAAAAAAAAAAAAAGCAATTCTTCTATTCACTGTCTTTCTCCAAAAACTATTCGCTTCCTTTAATTTTACACAAGGAACTTACACTGTAACATGGACTCCCCTATTTTTAATTAGCACTGAACAGCAAGCTCCTAGAAAGATGATGAGAAGGATAAAGTGCACATAATTTTCAAGAATAAAAATGTTAAAGTTTCAGTATCTTTCAATGTGTTATGAAAATTACATCTTCCCAATACCAGAGCTTTTAAAAATAGTTAGGATTTGAAAACAGCCCAAGTGCCCATTAGCAAATGAGTGGGTAAAAAGGCTGTGGTACATTTACACACTGGAATACTACTCAGCTGTAAAAAAGAAGGAACTCTTACCGTTTGCAGCAGCATGGATGGACCTGGAGAGTATAATGCTAAGCAAAATAAGCCAGTCAGAGAAAGACAAGTATCACATCCTCTCACTCATATGGAATCTAATGAACAAAGTAAACTGATGAACAAAATAGATCCAGAGACACAGAACCATGGAATAGACTGACGAATTTCACAAGGAAGGCCAGGGTGGGGGTGGGGGTGGGTTGAGAGGGACAGATTAACCAGGGAATTTACATGCATGTATGCATAGCCCATGGACACAGACAATAGTGAGGTGAAGGCTTGGGAAGGGCAGATATTGAGTTGGAGGGAATCAATGGGTGTTAGGTCAGAAGAATTCCAGAAACCGATGCATGCAGCCGATGGTGACGCAGATACCAGATTACTGCACCAGACAGATGGCGACACAAATGCTGGTCCCTTCCTGGAACGCGTGATGGACCAGTGCTCCAGGCAAATGGTGGTGCAGTTATTGGCTCCATTCCTGGAACCCCTACCATTGTTGGAAATTCCACCCACCTTCAGTTCCTGGTCCTCCGCCCTCACTGAACACCTGTATTAAAAAAAGTGCCTCAGCTCCCGCCCAGCGCGACTTCTCCGCCCTACCTCAGGACTGGTGAACCTCGCCAGCGAGTGCAAGATTAAAAGTTCTTCCTGCCAAAACCGGTTTGGCTCAGTGGATAGAGCATCGGCCTGCGGACTGAAGGGTCCCGGGTTCGATTCCGGTCAAGGGCATGTACTTGGGTTGCGGGCACCTCCCCGGTGGGAGGTGCGCAGGAGGCAGCTGATCGATGTTTCTCTCTCATCGATGTTTCTAACTCTCTATCCCTCTCCCTTCCTGTCTGTAAAAAATCAATAAAATATATTTAAAAAAAAAAAAAAGTTCTTCCTTTTGACTGGCCTGGACTCTCTGTCTCTGTTCCCTGCGCCGCCCTGAACCTCACAGCGGGAAAACAACAGCAGCAGCGACAATGTCACAAAGGGAACATCTGTAATACTTTCAACAGTAAAGATGAATTTAAAAAGAGGATAAATAAAATGTTATGTATAGAGACAGATGTATGAAGATAATATCATACATAGAGTAACTACTTCCCATATGCAGGACTTAAATAGTGAATTAACTAGGAGGCATGTTTTGGAGTAATAAACACTGATAATTGAAGCCTTCCATAGTGGACCTGCAATGAGAGACTCTTTCTTCTTGATGCATCATTAGAGGCAAAGAAGGTGAAAATCATTTCAGTGGAGCTCTTACAGTCAATCAACGGTAAATTATATTGCAATGAAATTTTCCCTGAATTAAAAATTTATAGATAATCATGTATGATTTCTTGCCATAAAAGACATTACTCCAACATTTAGTTGTTTAAAACAACAGATATGTATTAGGTAGTTTTTAACAGTCAGAAAATCTGAAATGGATTATGTAGGTGGTTGTGACTCAAGGGTCCAAGGTGCAGTCCACTTGTCAGTTCAGGTTGCATCCTCTGAATCCTAGAGTACTGCTGAAAAGTCGATTTGTAAGAACCTGGGAGTTTGTGCTGGATGTTACCCAGAAGGCTTCTGTTCTTTGCATGTGCCTGTCAATGTTTAGGCGCCATTGTTTCCTCCACAGTGCATCTCTAAAATACCTGAGATTCCTCCCTGGTGGCTGGGCTCAGGGAGACAGTGGTTGGAGAAAAAGGGAGGGAGGGGAGAGGAGGAAGGAGAAGGAGGAGGAAAGAAGATTAGGAAAGGCAAAAAAAAAAAAAAGAGGAAGAAGAGGAAGTTAAAGGGCAATGGAGGGAAGGGAAAGAAGCCACTAAAGCCCTAATTCCTTTATTCTTACTACGAAGTTCCATTCCAATCCTTTCATGGTATTTTATTCCATTGATGTGAGTCACTCAGCTCAGCCCAGACCCAAGGGGAGGAGTATTGAGTTCCACTGCTTGATGTCAGGGATATCAAAGAATCTGTGAGCATATATGTAACATCATCACAGATCATTAAACTGTTTTAAATCCATTTTTAAAATTTAAAATAAAAAATATTTTTTCAGTTAAACCCAATTTTCAATTAAGCAGAATAATTTTTGAGCTGTGGAACAATACAGAAGCTTTTTGGCTCAAGCGCGCGCACACACACACACACACACACACACACACACACACACAATCACAATGCATAACGTTTTGTCCCAGGAAAAATGCTTGACTTTCAGAAAGGCTTATTCATTAAAAATAAAATTACCTTTGTGTTCATTTTAGCTGCAAACTTTAAGCAATCAATGGCTATCCACTCGCTGCAGTCATTCTTCAAAATTAGAGTTATTGAAAAGCTTTATGATTACTGATGAATGAAAGAGTGTGATATTGATTTGTGACTGGGGAGCTGATCGCAGGCAGTAATCAGGTGCAGCTCCAGAAGAAATCATTTCATTCCACTGCTTTCTGACAAGATTGAAGTGAATCAATTTTAAATGAATTAATAATAGTTTTAAATTTAGTCATACATTACTATATAATACTTTATTTAGCTAACTAGAGGCCCGGTGCACGAAATTTGTGCACGGGGTGGGGGGGTTGTCCCTCAAGCCAGCCTGCACCCTCTCCAGTCTGGGATCCCATGAGGAATGTCCAACTGCCCGTCTTTAGGGTATAACTTTAGCCTGGGTACCATTGCTAATTTTTTGTTCCAAAAATAGTATTTTTGATTTATTTGAAAACTGTTTAGTGTCATCATCAAACAAATAATCTAATGGAGCAACATAATTAAATGGAAGTCATGCGTTACTTCTATCTGTTAATGTAAAAACACTCAGATTTGTAAATAACTTTTGTGAGTTTATTTGAAGCAGACTATGGACAATTTCTGGGAAGCAGAATTTCACCGTATTGGGATAACGCTCTGGAGAATGTTGGTTTTTCACCTTGTTTTATACATTACATTCAAAGGAGGAGATATACAGTAAATGGATTGCATGAAATCCATTGGTGATAGATTAGGGAGGTGGGAGAAAGCAAAGCAGAGAAACCTCTGGGATTATATGAAAAGTTATATGATGGACACATGCATCTTTTACATAGGTAGGTATGGGATAGTTAATAGTCAACAATTAACATGACAATTATAACAATGAGGGAATTCAGCCCTGGTGCCATTTGTTGTGCCCTGAGGAGTCTGGAAAAAGGGAAGTTACAGGCTACCTTGACATTTCACAGGTATATTATCTTAGATTCAAAAAGACAATAGGCTTCCTAAAGGTCTAAGTTGATCTTTGTCAGGGAAAACACTGGCTAGGACATGACTACCCACTATAAACTGCTTTGAGTTAAATTTTTAATTTCAGACCATTCTTTGTGATTACTTTAGGTCTTTGAGTTTGCAAAACCGCCATGCAGGCCTTCCCTGAGCTAGTCAGGTTACCATGTGGCCTTTTTTTCATAAACGTATCTGATATTTGAATTTTTATGTTATTCAAATTTGAGGAGTGCATTTGAACTTGAGTTTTATTACATGTTTTCTGTTGTGTCCATTCATGTTCTCAAAGATGTCAGGAATGCATTCTTATCAATGCGTTTTATATTACATTAAAATATCATTGTATAATATAAAAATGGCTCCCTGTATGAGAAGGTGAATTAGAAAAAGTGCATCTATTATGGGCATCTCACACTGTGCTGGTCACATAGTTGGCAATACCAACAGAGAGCATAATTTAGTACTGCTAATGCCATTACTTCATTCTTGTCTATCTGGGAACTAAAAAAATTAGATAAAATTCAACTAAACAATTTAGATATATAAAGTAATTACACTTGTTTACAAATAAAATAAATTTAGAAATGGAAGATAATGTTGAAAATACATTAAGAATTTTACATTTATGCATTCAAAAGGAAATACTTTTCTTAATAGTATTGCTAATAAAATAACTTTGTCTTGAGCTAGATATTCTGAGATTGAAGCTTTTAGACCATCTCTAGCAATAGCTAACAGAAAAAGATTTATGAACCCCAATAAATAAAATGTCATTTCAGAATAAATTGATGGCTGCTAAAACTTAATTTAGTTTGAGTCTCTTCTTATCATATTTATAGTTTTACACAGAGACATGTTCAATGCAATTATATTCTATATTACAACAAATATGCTTAAAGTAAGAATCTATTAGTTTAAAGTAAGAATCTATTGTAAATGTTCTGATATTTGGGAATCTCTATCAAATTGTATAGGCTAAGAATTTTGAACAAAACATTTTACTTAATAAAGTACTTGATCCCAGCAGTAAATCAGTCAATATGAATTTCCACATTTTATTTTTGCATTTTCTGAAACACATCTGCCAAATAATTAGATATAGACTCCTGCATGAAATCTCATATTAGATGAAAAGTTTAAACTACAGATGACAATATAAGTATACAGAAGAATGAATTGATTTTATCTAATTCTTAAAATGAAAGTCTCTCTTTTATAAAGAAAACTAAATTTATGAATAAGTCATGAAAGTGACATTTGGGAATATTTTAGACAGTGGATTTCCAAGTTCTGATGTTAATAATAACATTATTATTTGCTGGATAACTTTTAAGTGATCAAATAAGGAGATAATTAGGGGTTTTAGTAACTAGAGAGGGAAAGAAAAAAAAGTTATTGCATAGTATTTCACTAGTTTCAGAGTATCATTTTGTTTAATTTCCAAAGACTTAGTATAATTTTAATTTACTTTAAAAACCACATTTGAGAATTAACACCCTGCAGTATATCTGGGGCTACATCTAAAATAAAATATGTTTTTAAAATTGCCAGATGTATAGACCTAGCCAGAGTCTTAGCCATTTTAAATGTAATGAGGTTGGGTTAGTATTTATAAAAGTTACAATGTATAGGATTATTGCCATTATTTTAGAATTTTCCCCATTATCAAAGTTTCATCCCTGAAGGGTTCTTTTCTTTTATCAACAAATGGAGAAAATAATATACATTAATCCATGTGGGTATTTTTCAGAAACATTTGCGTTTTAATCCAAGATTACTCATTTAAACTTTGAAAGAAAATAGTTATGTAAGACCTCATTGCATTGTCAACAACTGTTAAATAAAGTGAATTTTAAATCTAATTCTATGAGAATCATAGTGTTCAAATAAACCCTGCAAGTATGTACTGGCTCTTACTGAGACACTGGAGACCTGTACATGGGATACGTGCACTGGTGGGGGCATGGCCTGTGGGGCTTGGCCCACTGTGGGAGCACTGCTCATCCGGGTCAGTCCAGCGGCTGTGGACCCACCCTCTGAGCTGCTGCTCCCTCTGTGGGAATGCTGCTCATCCTGGTCAGCTGAGCAATGCTCCCCCTGTGGGAGCGCACTGACCACCAGGGGGCTGCACCTGCACTGAGCGTGTGCACCTTGGTGGTCAGTGCGCATCAGAGCAACTGGTCAACCCGTCATTCTGGTCGTTCCGCCGTTTGGTTGCTGGGCTTTTATTATATAGGACTAGTGGCCCAGTGCATGAAATTTGTGCACTGGGGGGGGGGGATCCCCCAGCCTGGCTTGTGCCCTATCACAGTGTGGGAACCCTGCGATCCATTGCCCCAAAGAGGTAGGCCCTGCCCATCCATCCAGGGTTCCTCGATGGATTGCCCCAAAGAGGTAGGCCGGAGCTGGGGGTCCTGCCTCCTGCTGCATGGAGCCAAGGAACCCTCAGGCCTTGCATGGAGGCCTCCGCTGGGCCATGACTCTGGGCTGGGCCACAAGGAGGCCTCCAGACCCCTGGCGGAGCTGCGCAGAGGCCTCCGCTGGGCCCCAGGCCTCCTGGTGATAGATTGTGATAGTGTAACGCAAGGCCCCAATGCTGCAAGTCCCCACCCACCCACGCCTGCTGCGCATGCAGCCTCCTGCTGATTGGTCGTTACACATGAGGGCATCCTGGCCATTTGCATATTACCCTTTTATTGGTATAGATTATCCCTATCGTTGATCAAACATGCAAGCCTGAAGCTTTACATAATAGTAGCTATGATCTATCACAACCTTAAGCTTTAAAATTATAAAGTTCACAATGTTTATAAATAATTAATAATTATTGCAACATATAAACATTTATATATGCAGATATAATACTTGAATTAAACATAATCTTCTCTAAGAAATAGCCCAATTCCTAATATTACGTCCAAATATACTAAACATATTTTGAACTATGATGAATGAAGAGTACAGGGAAGTATTAATAGATTTGTATTGACTGAGCCACAGTATAAGTTAATTATTTTAAGCATCAGAAACTTGTATATTACCAATGTAGCCAAATGTATAACACAGTAATCTTATTTCATCACTTGCTGCTGCAAAGGCAAATTAAATATATTTTAAACAAAAGATTGCAAGAGATTGCATTTTAATATTTTGGTTTCTTTAATTATAAATGCAGCCTACATATTCATTTCTGAAATTGAAGCCATGTCCAGAGAGTAGACTATGATATCAACAAAAAGCAAACCAATCAATTAATAAAGGTTAAAAAAAGTAATAGGACAAGAAGAAAACAGAATTACTATAAATACTCAGGGATATGATAATGAATTTGATATCTAGTATATTTATTGTGTTTATAGCTTGATAATAATATAGACATTTCCTGCTTCATTCAATGTGAGAATCAATAGAATTACAGAAGCAGTGATTAAACAAATAAATATCAAAATGTCAACTGTATTACTTATTGTTTGAAAAATTATCTAAGGCTGGTCATAATACCAGTGTAATTAGGTAGTTATTAATAACAGGAAAGGAGCAAAGGGAAGTCTAGACATTATAGATACATTCCCTACAAAACATCGGGGAAGGGAACCACATAAGGAAGATACTTACCTGCCAACTACTCCTGGGCAAACAGGTGGTTGGATGGAATGGGTGTGGCCACTGCAAGGGCTTGAAGACTTGGGATAGATAATGCACTAAACAAAGGAATTATCTTTCTTTGTTCTCTTGGGACTCCTGTGACTCTGGATTGGTGGGACTCTTTCTCTCCTGCTCCTTGCATTTGCCCCTATGACCCACGGCCATGTGGACCCCACACCCAACAGACCAATGGACTGCCACTAGCCTGATGCTGTACTGGACCAGACTCCAACATGGGAAGGAAACCCAAATTGGTTTGCTTCTAGCTTTACTGAAACCCTAGGGACACTTCTTCTGTGACTGGTCTAAGGGAAAAGAGATTTTGTAACTCCACAGAAATAAAGCTTTCTGCCACATCTCATCCTGCCCTGGGTGAGATGAGCTGCTTCTTCCAGCAGTACCACAAGAACCTCACTCCCACGGGCAATGGGGGAAGACGATCCACATTTTACTCTGATAACAGTCATATGGGGCTGTGCTTATTCATCACTTGATACAACCTTTCTTAGGGAATTTCATGAACAACCCATGGATAAGAGGTGGTTCTTTATTTTACTGCATTGTGTAGAATACACACCACCAAGGCAGCTCTCTAGAAAATGATAAAGGAAATGATTGAGAAACAGGCCCAGGATTTGCTTCCAGGACACTCACCAATCTTATGAATATATATCCGTCCATGCAGTGAATGAGAGAGTTGTGGAGAGTCTCTAAAGATTATTCTTAGGAGAATTTTCTGGGGAGAAAGAGGAGATTTTGTAAACTTGTAAAGTTCACTCTTGAATTGGCATCGGTATATATGCACTGATAAAAAAGATTCCAGAACTCATTCTAGAATTCTAGGAGATTAAGACATTTCACTGCCCTTCTGCATGATCCTCTGATCTCTTCTGATTGAACTGTGAGGAGGAGGAGAGAGGGTATAACACCCCAAACATGGATTATTTGGAATTGAAGACAAAAGGGGCTTCAAATTTAGGAAGAGCTTTTAATCTCCTTACCTTCCTAAAGCCTTGAGATGTGGCCTGCACCAGGAAGTGAGGTATTACCAGAGATAAGGTTTAGATCAGAAAGACTTAGCTATATGGCATGGCCAGATCTATTTACCAAACCTCTGCTCTTCTCATCTTACTGTGCAACGTCTTACTTCCCTTTGAAACCCCAGAGCCCAACCTCCTTCTCCTGAGCTCAAGATGGCAGATAAGCCTCAATTATCTGACCGTCCAAGAGCCTCATGTTTTTATGCAGCTCTCAATACACATAACATTTGCTTTTCTGATGTTAATCAGTTTCATGTCAATTTAATGATTAGACCAAAGAACCTAGAATACGTGGAAGAAGGGAAAAGTTTTTGGCCCCTACAAGTGTAACTGTATTCTCTGAGTGAAAAATTACTATACCAAAAAAAAAAAAGGACCCTTATTAGGCAGGGTCAAGTAACACCACTAAAAATCACGTTTATGAAAAAACACAGATAACTACATTTTATTGTGTTTGTTCTAAAGAGAAAAATAATTGTATTCTGCAATGTAATTTTATACCACATAATTCTAAATGCTTTCACTTAAACAAGGTTATTATAAAAATGCTTTGCACACAGAAATGTTTTCGAATACATTTTAAAGATGATCACAAAGTATATGAGCTCTGAACGTGTTGAATTATTTAATACTTTCACTATAACAAATTCTTAAAGAGAATACACATTTTCATAGTGCTGATAGTTTTTTTTGTCATTTCCTTTTTGTGCTTCAGTTGTAATATTCACTGATAATGGTAATTATAAGTGTTTATTATCCATGATTATCTCTAGATATATGTGCATTTTCTTTAATTAGACTATAAAGTTTAAATGGAAAATCAAAATGAAGTCACTCTTGTCTCAGAGTAGGATATTAAATTTTCTTCTTTATGTCCAGAGTTTCTTAAGTGATCATTGCAAAATTTTACTTAGGGAACAGAGAGTAAAACAAAAATAATATATTATATAACGTTATAGGGAAAGAGATACAGAATACATATTTTCATGACCCTCTTTCCCCCACCTACATGCTCCATGTTCATAAATGTCAGCTCTTACATGAACAAGTAGTCTTCAAGTGCATACTATATTGTGATGAGAAAACTTTGTCCAATGTTGACTTAATATAAAAGTCAATATTACTATCACTATTTTTTAAAAATTCTTTATGAGGAAAATATCCAGGGGGGAGAAAAATGGCAGCGGAATAGACAGATGTGTTCCGAGCTTTGTCCTGGAGCAGAAAGAAAGAACAGCTGAGGTTCGCACGAGGAGTGTTTGTTGGCAAGTTAAGGGACAGCCAAACTCCAGGAGAAGGTGGGGGACTGCTAGACGGGGTTCCCCTGACCAGGCAGCCCCAAACACTGCGGCTGGGTCCCCTCCCGGAACCACAGGCCTGGACACGGAGACCACGCCATCTTGATAGGGAAAGTGGAGCTCATCGGAAGCCTGAAAATCCACAACTGCAGCAACCACCAAACAGCTGCGAGCCCCAGAACACCGGTCCCCAATTGGCGCAAACTCGCGGATTCAAAGGAGCTCTTCATTCCACCACAGAAAGGTCAGATTTAGCCTGGGATCAGGTGAGGTCTCTGGTTGCGGCAGGAGAGAGAAACGCGCATTTTGTGGGAGCTGGAGGACCAGGGAAGTCTGTGCCTAGAAAAATCCGTGGCTGGTGGGGCTGGTGTGATCCGTGAATGTTGAAGGGGGCCCTAAGAGCTGCTAACAGAAGGGATCCCTAAAAACCAACCCATTTTGATCTGATGTGCAGGGACAGCCTAAGAATTTCAAACGTGTGCCAGCTGCTTAGACTTGCACGCAGACCCATTGTTCGCACACTTGGCCCTTTTCCTCTTCAAATCCTTGCTTCTGATTACTAAGCCCAATACATAGGATCACCCAGTTGCACAAACCCCTATTGAGTGCCACAGGGATAAACACAGGCTAGAGAGGCCATATATAGACCCGGAAGTCAATCCAGAAACACTGCCACTCAGGGGCTAAATCACAAATTAACTCTTATGTAATAAAAAATAAAGGAATACGAGAAATTAAGACACAACCTGCTTAAAAATCAGGACTGGCTTACAACACTGAGGAACAGTAGAATGCAGGGAACTGCAATACTGTCTGGACTGAGAAACAGGCGTGCCAAACAGAACAATAAAGGAAGTGAATGACCTTCACTATTGCACATTATATGTTTTTCTTTTTTTTATTTTTTTATTTTCATTTGTTGCATCTTTTACTTAAGAAACTATTTTTTTCTCACTTGATTTTACCTTTTTAATTATTACATTTTTATTTTTAATCAGTATTATTACTACTACTATTTTACCTTTTTTTTTTTTAAGTGTCATTTTATTTTTTCTTTATTTTACTTTGGGACTAGTGTTCTACATTCTGTTTTCATTTTTCCTTTAGCATAGTTTTACTCTATCTCAACTCTACCTTTATGCCATCACTCTCTTCTTAACTTTTCCCCTTTTGGTGTCCTGTTTATCTTACCCCTTTCCTGCTTTATATTTTCCCTATTCTTTGTTTACCCCATGTTAAAATTTCACCCTACTTATATATCTAATTTCCAATCCCCTGCTCCAAGTCGATACACACCTCTCTCTTTGCTGTCTTAACTACCCAAAAAATTGTTTTTCTCTCTGCCCTTTAGTTGTTGTTTGCTTGAATGTTGATTATATTGAATTTTTATGCTTTTTTGTGAGATTGTTTTGCTTATTCTTTTTTTTTGTTTCTTTGTTTTTGTTTGCTTTGTTTTTGTTTGTTTTTTGCTTCTGTTTTCCCTTGCCTTGCTTGATATTAGTTGGTATTGTAGTTTGTATTAATCCTCAGGTACTTTTGGCTGGCATTTGCTGGGATTAGTGGTTGCTCTATTGGATTTTTCTCACCATATATATATATATAGTTTGTTCCCCTTTTCTCTCTTAGTCTCTTTCTTGTCTCTCTTATTTTTTTTTCTTTCTTTTCCCAATTTCATTTTGACACTCATTTTTTCTTTCTTTCTTTTTCCTCTTCTTCTTTCTCTCCTATCCCCTAATTTGCCTTTCTCTGGTGTCACCTTTATTGGAGGTTATTAATATCGTGAATACATTTCTGTTCAGTGTCTTGTGTGTTGTGCCTGGTTGTTTTGTATTTTGTGCCTTTAAGTCAAGGCAGGAGAGAGAGAACTACATAACCAGACATCTGGAGAAGAGAGAACATGGGGAGATGAAGAAACAGCCCACATATGAAAGAAAAGCAGGCATCACCAGAAAAGGAAGTAAACGACATAGAGGCAAGCAAACTCCCAGAGAAAGAATTCAGAGAAATGGTCATAAGGTGGCTGAAAAGAATAAAAGACAAATTTGACAATATGAGTAAGAACCAAGAGGAAATGAAGAAGAACCAAGAAGAAATGAAAAATGACATTGCTGCTGTAAATAACTCAATAGAAAGCATCAAGAGTAGACTAGAAGAAGCAGAGGACCGCATCAGTGAGCTAGAAGACAAGATGGAAAAAAATACCCAAGTAGAGCAGCTTCTAGAAAAAAAAATTAAAAAGCAGGAAGAGAGCCTAAGGGAACTTTGGGACAACACAAAACAAAACAAAATCCACATAATAGGGGTTCCAGAAGGAAAGGAAACTGACCAAGGAATAGAAAACCTGTTTGAAGAAATAATGACAGAAAACTTCCCTGATATAGGGAAGAAAAAACCCACACAAATCCAAGAAGCTCACAGAGTCCCAAGCAAAATGAACCCCAAAAGACCAACGCCAAGCACATTATAATTAAATTGGCAAACACCAACGAGAAAGTAAGAATCTTAAAAATGGCCAGAGAGAGACAAAAAGTTGCATACAAAGGAACCCCCATCAGACTAGCAACTGATTTCTCAACAGAAACTCATCAGGCCAGAAGGGAATGGAATGAAATATACAAAGTCATGCAATGGAAGGGTCTGAATCCAAAAATATTGTACCCAGCAAGGCTATCAATCAAAATTGAAGATGAAATCAGGAGCTTCACAGACAAAAAAGGACTAAGGGAATTTATTACCACCAAATCAGCAATGTAAGAAATGATAAAGGGTCTGCTGTAAAAAAAAAAAAAAAGAAAGAAAAGAAATAGGAAGCAAAGAAGGAACACAGAGGTAAAGAATAAAAATGGCGACAAATAGGTACCTATCAATAATAACTTTAAATGTAAATGGATTAAATGCCTCAATCAAAAGACATAGGGTAACTAACTGGATAAGAAAACATGACCCATATATTTGCTGTCTACAAGAAAGACACCTCAGAAAAAAAGACGCACACAGACTGAGGCTGAAGGGATGGAAAAAGGTTTTCCAGGCGAATGAAAATGAAAAAAAAAGCTGGGGTAGCAATACTTATATCTGACAAATTAGATCTCAAAGTGAAGGACATAACAAGAGATAAAGAAGGACACTTCATAATACTAAAGGGAGCAATCCAACAAGAAGAAATAACTCTGGTAAACATATATGCACCCAATACAGGAGCACCCAAATACATTTAAAAAAAAAACTCATAGAGGCTATTAAGGGAGAGATTAACAGCAATACAATCATAATAGGAGACTTTAATACCCCACTATCAACATTGGACAAATCCTCTAAACAAAAAGTCAGCAAAGAAACATCAATCCTAAATGACTCACTAGACCAGATGGAATTAATTGACATCTTTAGGGCATTTCACCCCAAAGCCACAGAATATACATTCTTCTCAAGTGCACATGGCTCATTTTCAAAGATAGACCATATGTTGGGACATAGGCAAAGTCTCTTCAAATTCAAGAAGATAGAAATCTTATCATGCATGTTCTCAGACCGCAGTGACATAAAACTGGAAATCAACTACAACAAAAACAATCCAAAGAAGTCAAACACATGGAGACTAAACAGCATGCTATTAAACAATGAGTGGATTACCAGAGAGATCAAGGAAGAAATAAAAAACATCACGGCAACAAATGACAATGAAAACACAACAATCCAAAATCTATGGGACACAGTTATGAGAGAGAAGTTCATAGCTCTACAAGCCTACTGCAAAACAAAAACAAGAAACAATGGTAATAAATTACCAAATCCTACAACTCAAAGAATTAGAAAAAGAGCAACAAGAAAAGCCCAGCATAAGCAGAAGGAAGGAAATAATAAAGATCAGAGCGGAGATAAATGACATTGAGACCAAAGAAACAATACAAAAGATCAACAAAATCAAGAGCTGGTTCTTTGAAAGGATAAACAAGATTGATGAACCTCTAGCCAGGCTCAGCAAGAAGCAAAGAGAGGGGACCCAAATAAACAAAATCAGAAATGAAAGAGGTGAAATAAGAACAGATCCCGCCAAAATACAAAGGATTGTTAAAAAATAGTATGAACAACTCTATTCCACCAAACTGGACAACCTGGAGGAAATGGACATATTCCTAGAAAAATATAACCTTCCAAAACTCAATAAGGAAGAATCTAAACAGCTCAATATGCCAGTAACTATGGAAGAAATTGAAGCAGTCATCAAAAAGCTTCCAGCAAACAAAAGCCCGGGGACAGACGGCTTCACAGGAGAGTTTTACCAAACATTCAAGGAAGAACTAAAACCTATCCTCCTCAGACTATTCCAAAAAATTCAAGAGGAAGAAACACTTCCAAGCTCCTTCTATGAAGCCAGCATCACCCTAATACCAAAACCAGATATAGACAATACAATGAAAGAAAATTACAGGCCAATATCCCTCATGAACATAGATGCCAAAATCCTCAACAAAATTCTAGCAAATCGGATCCAGCAGTACATCAGAAAGATCATACACCATGGCCAAGTAGGATTTATCCCAAGAATGCAAGGATGGTACAATATCCGCAAATCAATAAACGTGATACTTCACATAAACAAATCGAGAGATAAAAAACACATAGTCATATCAATTGATGCAGAAAAAGCATTTGACAAAATCCAACACCCTTTCTTGATAAAAGCTCTCAACAAGGTGGGAATAGAAGGATCATACCTCAACATAATAAAAGCTATATATGATAAACCCACAGCTGCATCACACTCAATGGGCAAAAACTAAAACCATTTCCCCTAAGAACGGGAACAAACAGGGATGCCCACTCTCACCACTCCTGTTCAACATAGTACTGGAAGTATTAGCCATTGCAATTAGACAAGAAGAAGAAATAAAAGGCATCCAAATTGGAAAAGAAGGAGTAAAGCTGTCCTTATTTGCAGGTGACATGATATTGTACATAAAAAACCCGAAAGACTCCATCAAAAAACTAACAGACTTAATAAATGAATTCAGCAATGTAGCAGGATACAAAATTAATGCCAAGAAATCTATGGCATTTCTATACACCAATAATGAACTTACAGAAAGAGAGATTAAAAAAAAATCCCATTTACCATCACACCAAAAAAATTAAGATACCTGAGAATAAACTTAACCAAGGAGGTAAAAGACCTATATGCGGAAAACTACAGGACACTGAAAAAAGAGATAGAGAAAGACGTAAACATATGGAAGAACATAGCCTGTTCATGGATTGGTAGAATCAACATCATTAAAATGTCCATACTACTCAAAGCAATCTATAGATTCAATGCACTCCCCATTAAAATACCAATGGTATATTTTACAGACTTAGAACTCTTCAAAAATTCATCTGGAATAAAAAAAGACCCCGAATAGCCACAGCAATCCAGAGGAAGAAGAATAAAGTAGGAAGGATCTTAATACCAGATTTCAAGCTGTATTACAAAGCCACTGTTCTCAAAACAGCCTGGTACTGGCACAAGAACAGACATATACATCAATGGACTAGATTAGAGAATACAGGTATCGACCCAAACCACTATGCTCAATTAATATTGGACAAAGGAGGCATGAACATACAATGGAGTCAAGACAGTCTCTTCAATAAATTGTGTTGGGAAAATTGGACAGATACATGCAAAAAAATGAAACTAGACCACCAACTTACACCATACACAAAAATAAACGCAAAATGGATACAGGACTTAAACATAAGACAGGAAACCATAAAAATACTAGAGGAATCCACAGGCAGGAAAATCTGAGACACATGCCGAAAGAACTTCTTCACTGATACTACCCCTATGGCAATGGAAGCTAAAGAGAAAATAAACAAATGGGACTACATCAAAATAAAAAGCTTTTTCACAGCAAAAGAAACCATCAATAAAACAACAAGAAACCCCACTGTATGGAAGAACATATTTGCAAATGCTATCACTGATAAAGGTTTAATCTCCAACATCTATAGGCAGCTTATACAACTTAATAAAAGGAAGATAAATGATCCAATAAAAAAAATGGGCTACAGACCTAAATAGAATCTTTTCAAAAGAAGACAGAAGGAAGGCCAAGAGACACATGAAAACATGCTCAAAGTCACTAATTATCAGAGAGATGCAAATCAAAACGACAATGGGTACCATCTTACACCTGTCAGAATGGCAATCATCAACAAATCAACAAACAACAAGTGCTTGCGAGGATGTGGAGAAAAAGGAACCCTCGCGCACTGCTGGTGGGAATGCAGACTGGTGCAGCCACTGTGGAGAACAGTGTGGAGTTTCCTCAAAAAACTGAAAATGGAAATCCCATTTGATCCTGTAATCCCACTCCTAGGAATATATCCTAAGAAACTAGAAACAACAATCAGAAAGGATATATGCACCCATATGTTCATAGCAGCACAATTTACAATAGCTAAGACTTGGAAACAGCCTAGGTGCCCGTCAGCAGATGACTGGATCAGAAAACTATGGTACATCTACACAATGGAATACTATGCTGCCATAAAAAAGAAGGAATTCTTACCATTTGTAGCAACCTGGATGGAATTAGAGAACATTATGCTAAATGAAATAAGCCAGTCAATGAAAGAAAAATACCACATGATCTCACTTATTTGTGGATAATAAACACATTATAAACTGATGAACAAAAAGATAGATACAGAGGCAGTAAAGCATCAAGCAGACTGTCAAATTACAACAGGAAGGTTAGGGAGAGGTGGGGGAAATAAGAGATAAACCGAAGGACTTATATGCATGCATATAAGAATAACCAATGGATGCAAAACATCGGGGGGTTAGGGCATGTATGGGAGTGGGGGGGAACAATGGTAAGATATGTACACATATAATACCTTAATAAAAAAAATGGAAAAAAAAAAGAAAATATCCTTCAGACATAAAATTACTTTAAATGATTTTTTCTAAACTAAACCATAATTTTGTTAGAAAAAGAGTCATAAAAACAAACTATAATCAGGGCCATATGTAAGCATGTGTTTCCTCTGCTCAGGTTAAAATTTTGGCTTCTTTTAAAAAGATACTAATGTTTGAATGGTTGCTGTATACCTGGTAGGGTTATAGACACAGAGGACATACTAATGAATGATAATGAACTGACAAGAAAACCTTCTCTCATGGAGCTTTAATCATATTTGAGTAGGCAGAGAGCAAAAAAGTCTAAGTAGCCTGGTTGGTGTTGCTCAGTGGTTAAACATTGACCTATGCACCAGAAGATCATGATCTGATTCCCAGTCAGGGCACATGCCCGGGTTGGGAACTGGATCCTCAGTGGGGGGTGTGCAAGAGGCAGCCAATCAATGACTCTCATCATTGATGTTCCTATCTTCCTCTCCCTTCCTCTCCGAAATCAATAAAAATGTATTTTTTAAAAAGTCTAAGTAGTGTGGTAGTTATAAATGTTAAGGTGAATTGAAGACCGACCCATGCTTGAAGGATGATACTTAATGTCAAAAATCATTTTTAGTAATTAATAAATGCTCTAATTGAATAATTTAGTTCTACCTGCTTTTAATGCAACAACACTTGTAGTTAACCAGATCCCATACACAAAGCTAACGGCTTATAATATGTTTACTCCCTTCAATTGAAATTTAATTTGTAAATGGCTTCAATAAGATGCAATAAGTAAATATGAGCTATAGTTTCTTTATAGCTAAGGCAGTGGTCGGCAAACCATGGCTCACGAGCCCCATGTGGCTCTTTGGCCCCTTGAGTGTGGCTCTTCCACAAAATACCACGGCCTGGACGAGTCTATTTTGAAGAAGTGGTGTTAGAAGTTTCAGTTTAAAAAATTTGGCTCTCAAAAGAAATTTCATTCGCTGTACTGTTGATATTTGGCTCTGTTGACTAATGAGTTTTCCGACCACTGATCTAAGGTAATAAGTAGAGCTATTGAATTTCTCATAAATAACCAAAAAACATATAAAATTTAAAATATATATTTTAGATTATGAAGACGTTTGACTTATATAATAATGTCACTCATGAAAGACCAAAGTAATGGATTTTGTGTGTCCATGTTAATCTTCCACTATTCCATTCAGTTCCAAACATACTCTTGAAATGTCTTCATATATGAGATCCAGTTAAACCTATGATTTCAATAAACATATACACAAACATATATCATTGAGATATTTTGCTCCAATGAAGGAGCAGAGTGTACCTGCCACTTGCATATTTGTTAAATATGGGAAAGGGGAGTATTTAGCAGTATCTCACATCCTTTCTTTTTCCACCATTGTTTTCTTCTCAGAAATCTACCTCATAAACCAATAAATGTATATATTTTATGAAAGTTTTTGAAATATTTTTCGGAAACAAAATTTACACGGCTGCCTCTGGTTTTAACTCTTTATACAGTGTGTGTGGCAGACTCTAGGGATCTGGTATGTGTCAGTTTTTTAAGTACCACCCATGTGCACAGCAGCTGTAACCGCAGGATAGGGAGAGGAAGAACGTGAGCTATGGGTTTCCTTGGAGCTGGTGGATCTGTCTGGATTGTCCCAGTTTGGGCAAAACAGTCAGCTTTTATGTGCCTGTTTGGATGCCAGGTGCTCCAGGAAGTGTCTAACCTGGGGCAGACACTGTCCCAGCTGAGGCTGGCCTTGAAGGAGCTGGCAGCTGAAGGCTTGCTCATGATATCCCTCTAGGCAGCTGTGACAAATATTTTCCTTGAAGAAGAATTGTGTCCATCACAGTGTTTGTCTTTTAGTTGCCACAAAACCTAAATTGTTTGCTTTTTAAATATTTTTAATGTTTACTTCTGAATCCACAATGCCAAGATGTCATAAATCCAGGAACTAAAAGATATATCCTATATAATAAAAAGCTAATATGCAAATCGAATAAACTGTGGAATGACCAGTGACTATGACACGCACTGACCACCAGGGGGCAGAAGTTAAATGCAGGAGCTGCCCCCTGGTGGTCAGTGTGCTCCCACAGGAGGAGCACCACTCAGCCAGAAGCTGGGCTCACGGCTGGCGAGCGCAGCAGCGATGGCGTGAGCCTCTCCCACCTCCACAACAGTGCTAAGGACCCCTCAGGGGATGACTGCCTGTTTAGGCCTGCTCCCTTAGTGGGCACAAGAGGGCACAGGCCAGACTGAGGGCCCCGTACCACCCCCGCCAGTGCACGAATATCATGCACCAGGCTTTTAGTGTGTGTATATATATATATATATATATATATATATATATATATATATTTCTGTTTGTGCTTTTTCATAAAGTCCTCTACACACAAATCAGGACTCAAACATTGATTCTAATGATTTGAGAAACGAATCTGTCTTGCAAATGCATGTTGCAGTAAGTTTGTACTTACATTCTAAGGGATTATTGCCGAATCAATTAGCTTCATTTCATATCCCAATGTTCAGGTTGATATATGAATTTAAATACAAATATTTGATATTAAAATGCATTAGTAAAGGGAGATAAGGTACATTTTTAAACTGCACCGAATGACTCCCAGTTCTGAATGATTTATTGGCTGTCTGCCCTTCGCAAAGGGCCGCCAGTTAATATCACACGTGGCGACATTCTGATAGTGTGTGCTCTTTCAAGGAAGTCCTTTTCACTACAAAAATGCAACTGAAGGGCCATGAAGAGAAAAGCGTGGTGTTTATCTTATAAGGCCAAATCACGCATTTCAAAGGTTAAAATAATTCAGAAAGGTCGTTTCAAGTCTAGTATTTTAATAAAGTGATTTCCACAGATTTTAGTCCCAAGACACAATGCTTCACTCTTAGAGAAAATGACTTACCTAATCATGCTGGATTCTAAAATTCTTTCCATCGTTTAAGGTTTAAAATACTGGCAGGGCTTGGCAATCAGCAGTAGAGGAGCGTTTTCAAGAAGGCGCTGGTCAGTGCTCACACTCCCCTGATTTCCTGCCCAGGAGTAGAGCCTTTCTAAGGGCTGAGGGAAAGAAGTACTGCTAATAGAGAAGATGTTCAGAGGAATGAAAAGCCAGAGCTGTTTCCTGTGCCAATTCTAATTCGTCCTGATTCAAAGTATTGTCCTGTCATTATCACAGACATTTAACTTTTGGTAGTGTCAATCTGCTGCAGGTGGAATTAAAGGGCCAGGTTTCCCAGACACGAGTGGTAATGAGGTCCTTGCAATATCTTTCAGAGAATTAATTTTCCAAAATTTGCATGGGAGGATGGGACATGGAAGAAGTTTTTATTGGCATGGAGTTACATTTCTCATGTTCCAAAGTCCCCTGCCCCTTAAGCCAGTCCTGGAAAAGCTGAGCTGGGGTTTCAGCAAAGCCAAAAGCAAGGCTAGTGTCCAGAGTTTTTGGCGAATTAAAGTCCATTAGTTCATGTGTAGAGGTGTAGAGTCCAACATGTAGAGTCCATGTGGGCACACAGAAAACACAGCACCCTGCAGCAGGAGTCCCAAAAGGGCCTGGTGTGTGTGTGTGTGTGTGTGTGTGTGTGTGTGTGTGAGAGAGAGAGAGAGAGAGAGAGAGAGAGAGAATGCTCACTTTGTTTGGAATTTTAAACATTCAGGTTTGGTGTGCTTGCAGTGGCCATGCCCTTTCTGGCTACCCATTTGTTCTCAGGTATGACTGGCAGGCAGGTAGGCATCTTCCAGCATCACTCAGACCTTACTGGGCATGTATCTAAACTTCCTTTGTCTAGTCCCTTTTACAGACATTATTTGACCCCACACTAGACTACAGGTGCTCATTTAGATGACATGCATAGAGAAGATTGAACAAAAGCATATCCTCATTGAATGTACATTCTAGTAGAATGCTGCATGCATAACTTTATGTTATACTAGAGGCCCAGTCACGAAATTCATGCACAGGGGTGGGGGTAGGTCCCTTAGCCTGGCCTGCACCTTCTCACAATCTGGGACCCCTCGAGGGATGTCCTACTGCCGGTTTAGGGCCTAAACCGCCCTCTTGCAATCCGGGACCACTGACCCCTAATCACTCACCTGCCTGCCTGCCTCATCACCCCTAACAATTCTGCCTGACTGCCTGATTGCCATCTCTGCCTTGGCCCCCGCCACCATGACTTCATCCAGAAGGATGTTCAGAAGGTCGTTCAGCTGTCTTGTCTAAATTAACATATTATGCTTTTATTATTGTAGATTATGCTATACTAGAAGCCTGGTGCATGAATTAGTGCACAGGTGGGGTCCCTTGGGGTGGCCTGTGGGGATCGGGGCCCCAGTTCATACCCCCAGGCTCACTGCCCCAGCTCACATCTCCAGCCTTGCAGCCCCACAGCCCCGCCTGGCACCTTGCTTTGGCCTGGTGCCTCTCACTCACCTGCTCCACCATCCCACTGTGGTCCTGCTCTTGTTGGGGCACATCAGGACTGGCAACACCTCCACTGCCATCCACTGCCAGCGCCGTGTCACTGATGCACGCCATGTTTCATGCTGCCCCTAGTGGTCAGTGCACGACATAGCAAACGGTCAAACTCCTGGTTGAACCACTGCCTGAGGGGACAATTTGCATATTAGGCTTTTATTATATAGGACTAGTTGCCCGGTGCAGGAAATTCGTGCACATTAAAAGGAGATTAATTAGAGGAAATAATTTAATATTGCTATTTGCCTTTTCTCTATAATAGAAGTGTCAAAGATGAAAGAAAATTAGTAAAATGTATATGAAAACCTTCCTCCTGTCAGAGTCTGGGGCACACCACGGGACTCAAAGTCAAGTCCCCGCCCACCCACAAAATCGCGTGAGACCCAGACCTGGCCGGCCCCCCCTCATTGGGATAGATCCAGACCTGGCTAGTCCAACCCTTTTCAAGCCCCGCCAGGCAGGGAACATAGCCTCAGGTCCCCTGGCCTGGCACCAGGACGGGAGGCATTGCCTGAGGTCCCTCAACCCAGAACAGGGTGGGGGGGCATGCCTTGAGGTCCCCTGACAAGCCCTGCCAGGTGTGGGACATGGCCTGAGATCCTCTGTCAAGCCCCACTGGGTGGAGGGCATGGCCTGAGGTCCCCCGTCAAACCCTGCCAGGTTGGGGGGGCACAGCTTCAGGTCCCCTGGTCCAGCACCGGGAGCGGAGAATAGCCTCAGGTCCCCTGTCAACCCCCATCGGCAGGGGGGTGCAATCTCAGGTACCCCTTGGGTGGGGAGCACAGCCTGAGTTCCCCCAACCCAGCACTGGGGATGCACCTTGAGGTCCCCTGTCAAACCCCGCCAGACAGGGAGGCGCAGGCTCAGGTCTCCTGGCTTGGTGCTGGGGCAGGGGGTGCGGCCTGAGGTTCCCTGGCCTGGTTCTGGGGTGGGGGACGTGGCCTGAAGTCCTCTGTCAAGCCCCACCTAGTGAGGGGCATGGCCTGAGGTCCCCCGGCCTAGCGCTGGGGCAGGGGGAGCAGCCTGAGTTCCCCTAGCCCAGCACCAGGATGGGAAGTGCACCTTGAGGTCTCCTGTCAAGCCCTGCTGGGTGTGGAAGATGACTTGAAGTTCCCTGTCAAGCCCCACCCCCGGGGGCAGGGGAGGGCATAGCCTCAGGTCCCTGCTGATTGCTTGTTAAGGCTCCTTATGGGAAGTTGGCCTCAGCTGTGGGTGCAGCCATCTTTGTGATGGAGTGATGGTTAATTAGCATATTCCCTCTTTATTAGATAGGATTATATAAGGGAACTTGTTGATATAATCAGTAACATGGCAACAAGTAACTTTTAATGATCTTTTTTTTTTCCCCCTTACAAAACGTACATAAGCTCATTTGTGGAGTACATTTGCTTAGGGCTGTGTGTGTGTACACTGAAGCAGCTAGCAATAACTGGATGTTCTAATTATTCAATTAGAAAAACCAACTCCGGTTTAGTTATTAGTACAGACTTGATCAAATGAGCTTTTTCCTTGAATGAAATATTATATTCCACTTACACACACACACACACACACACACACACACACACACACAATCTGTTATATTCTACTCATGGTAATAGAAAGAATAAAATGTTTCTATTATACACCAAAACTGGCCACTCTGAGAGATGTCTCACTCTGAAAAAGAACGATATATAACTGCTTTACAGATTAGTATGAGAATTTGATGTTTCTTTTCCTGAAATTCAAGTTTACATTTCTGACAATGGGCATCTCTTTCTGCAAAATGTGAGAATGTAATTCTTTTGAAAAATAGTTTGAGCTGTGCTAGAAAATTACATGTCATCTTGGGAAAAGGACAATCACAAACAGTGATCACACAGAAAATCAATCAACACAGACATCCCTTTCACTTACAGTTAAGAGTCCTTGACACTCTAAAATGTACATAGAAAAACCGAATGGGGAATGAATGTCCCTCACACTTCAGAGAGAAAATCACTTAAACAACCCAGCTGACACAATCAAACATATGCAAAATGGGGAAGGAACAGGCAAGTTTTCTTGATGCTATTTCAGCTGCTAGGAAAGTATAAAATAAGACTAACCTCCTTTGCTAAGCGATGATTTTCTTTTTCCAAATCTCTTTATTATTCAGTTTACTGCTTCTACAGCTTAATCCCATGCTGTGCTCCATGACACTGAAGGACACTTAAATCTCCCCATGGCCATGTAGAAGATGGCAGGAGTGCATGGTGACATTTGAATCAATTTCTCTCATTAGGTACAGTTTGTGACCTAATAATTTAAGGTATATTTTACTACAGCTCTTGAATCAAGATGGACATTTTTTGGATTGGTAATTATAGAGGACGTTTGTAATTTTAATAATCAGTCACATTATTGCTAAGGGCCAGACTGCTTATACTTTTTAATTTTTTTTCATTTTAAAGTTAACACCTAAAACCATTATGATTTCCATTTCCTTTCAATGTCTCACTTTCATTTTTAATAATATATTTTTATTGATTTCAGAGAGGAAGGGAGAGGGAGAGAGAGAGAGAAACATCAACACTGAGAGAGAATCATTGTTTAGTTGCCTCCTGCACACTCCCACTGGGGATTGAGCCCGCAACCCTGGCATGTGCCCTTGACCAGAATCGAAGCTGGACCCGTCAGTCAGTCCGCAGGCTGATGCTCTATCCACTGAGCCAAACTGGGTAGGGTCAATGTCTCACTTTCTTTAAAAAAAACTTTCATGTTTTGGTTTAAATAACTATGTTATTTACAACCAAAATAATATGCAATAATAAACATTTCCTACTGTGTAAGAGTAAGTTGAATCCATATTCCCTGTATTCTACAGAATTCCCATGATACCAGCTAAAATAATTTGGGGGTCCTTGTGTGTTTAGTCTTTATTCTCTTTTTCTATTGTATACACTGTGGAGAAAAGAAATTCTACTCTCATGCTTATAATTTTTTTTATCAATACACTGCATTTTTTCCTATTGCTGATATAACAAATCACTATAAGAATAGTGATTTAAAACAGCACAAATATATTATATTACAGTTCTTTAGGTCAGCTGTTTAAAGTGGGTCTCACTAGGTCAGTAATATTTAACCAGTGTGCCAGAAGCATTTTTCAAACTTACAAGACCTGACTATTTAGTCAGGGGCACTGAACTCTTTTTCCTTAGATTGATAAAAAAAAAAAAAAAACAACAACAATAGCCCAGCACAATAATAGCCAATTTGATATGAATGAATTAAAATTATACCTTTTTATGGTTAGAGCAGCAAAAATTTTATATTTTTGGTGTGCCGCAGCATTTTAGTAATTCGTTTAAGTGTGCCATGAGATGAAAATTGCTGCATTGGCTAAAATCAGGTGTGGTTGGTGCTGTGTTCTGTTCTAGAACAGTGGTCGGCAAACTGCGGTTCGCGAGCCACATGCGGCTCTTTGGCCCCTTGAGTTTTTATCAAAGGCCAGCTTAGAAGTACCCTAATTAACTTAATCACAATGTACCTACCTATATAGTTTAAGTTTGAAAAATTTGGCTCACAAAAGAAATTTCAATCATTGTACTGTTGATATTTGGCTCTGTTGACTAATGAGTTTGCCGACCACTGTTCTAGAAGCTCTAGGGAGGAATCCATTCTCATGCCTTTCCTGCTTCCACAGGTTGCTTTCATTCCTTAGCTTGTGTTCCTTTTCCTCCATTCTTCAAAGCCAGCAAATGTTGCATTTCTGACAACTCTTCCATAGTCATATTTTCTTCTTATTCTAGCCAAAAAAAAAAGGTTCTCAATTTCTAACCCATATGATTAGCTTTTTCCATAAGGAAAACCCAAGATAATCTCCCATCTGTGTGTCTTTAACACAATCACATCTCAAAAACCCCTTTTTCCCTGTAAAGTAACATAATCGCAGGTTCTGGGCCTTAGGACATGGGTATCTTGGGGACAATTATTTTGCCTACCATCCTGTCTTAAGCACCGGAGGCATTTATTGAATAGATGAATTAAGTGATAGAGTGGTGATGCTGAGTAAACATTAACGAACTCAACTCTTACACTGTTCCTGGCTTAATTGATACTGAAAGTATTAACTAAATATAGAAAATTCATTTTACAACTGGAGAGAAAAATAATTATATATATTTTTATACAAACTGTTTTTGTTTTCTCAATCTTCTTTTAGTACTCACATTACATTTTAAATATCAAATGAGATAATATATTTGAAACACTCATTATTGTATCAAGTGCATAATAGCACAAAATACCAGATACCTATCATTATTTCTAAAATATAGTCTAACTCAATATATATAACTCCAAGATTTACTACATTATAATGCTGACTTCTTTGTCAAACAGAACTAGAAATTATAATGAGTGGCCTAAACCAAATAGAAAGTGATTTCTTGCTTACATAAGCATCCAAGGTAAGCATAATTGGTTTAAGAGGCATCTCTTTTTCACAGATTATTTAAGGTTAAGGCAGATTCCATTATTACCAATTTCTAGTTTCCAAGATTGCCGTGATCTGTCATTGGTCCCAAAGGCACTGTCCTGGGTGGTCAGAATAGACCGCTCTGGTTGATTGCAGCTCCAATTGGATGGGGAAAGCCTCAGTCTTATTGGTTGGAATAGAATTTTAGAAACTCCTGTATAAGGGCCGGCTCAGATGGCAGGAACACAGTGCAGGCAGGCAGTTCAGTGCAGAAGCACATGGTTCAGCACAGGTTTCTCCCTGAAGTGTGAGAGGCCTCTGTATAGAAATGGCTGATAGTCTCTGTTTTTTTTAATTATTATTATTACTAGAGGCCCGATGCATGAAGATTCATGCAAGAATGAGCCCTCCTTCCCCTGGCTGCTGGCATTGCCTTTGCTCTGGCCCGGAACCACCTTTCTGCCTTCGCTCCGCCTGGAGCCACCTTTCCACCTTCCTGTGCTGCTCAGAGGCCCTGGTGGCTCAGCGCCTGTGTATGCAAATTAACCTGCCATCTTCGTTGGGTTAATTTATAATCAATTTGTTTCTTTCTCTTTTATTAGTGTAGTTTTGAATCCAGTTGGCTACCAGGAGCTCTTCTCAGTAGGTGTCTTGTTTCTCAGGGTTCACATCAGGAATTTCCACTTAAGGATGATATTTTCCCCCATAGGACATGTCACATTTTTGGTTATGATGATTGGATAGGGGCATGACTTATATATAGTGATAGAGGCCAGAGAGAGTGTGAAACATCCCACAATGCAAGGGGTAGCTCCGCAACAAAGAATTATCTAGCATAAAACATCAATGTTGCTAAGGTTGAAAACTCAACTGTGTTTCTTTTCTTTCTGCTTTAGACAGTACCTCTTTCTTGCCTGAGCTAATCCCATTCTTGTAACTGGTTAAGAAACACAGTAAGTGCAAACAAATGCACATTAACTTTCTGGCTTTTCCCAAATATGATGACCTAATGGCAGTTGGTTGAACTCAAATGAATTTCAGATGACAGTTGCAACAAATATATATATTTTCAGCGAATATACTAATTTTCCATCTTTCAGAACTTAGGTTGGTTTACTTGCTAATGTGATGCTGATTTAGTGCAAATATTGTAGGGTTTGTAATGGCAGGGACTATTCAAACTACTGAGTTCTATATTATTTAGAATAATGATAGTTTCTTTGTCAACTGGACCTAATAACATATAATACCTTAAACACAATGGAAATATAATGTTTTTTCAAATAGTCAAGGCACACCTCCTCCATGTTCTCACTGAAGGATCTAGGTTATTAAGGCTTTTAAGTCTGCAGCATGTTGATTTCAAGATTACTTTAGAATTGGTCATTCCAGTCAGTCAGAATTTTAAAAAGTGAATGAAAGAGTGCATGCGGAGAATTTTGAGACTAAGTAAGGATATAGAATTCATCATTTCTATTCATTTTTCATTATTCCTAACTTAATCTCTTAGCCTATTATAATGCAAAGAAGGCTAACAACTGTAGTCTATGTATTTACCAAAACAGAGTACAAATATTTGTGAACATTTAAATCTGTGAATTTATTGTCATATTAAATGACTTAATTGGTTAATGTGAAAAACCTCGTTGCAAAATAATATTCTATAAGTGAGTTGTTGGTATATAGACATTATTCAATGCTTTATTTTAATTATTCATGTAATTCTGTACACTGAAAGGTTGCGGATTCAATTCCAGGTCCAGGGCACATACCTATGTTGTGGATTGCTACCAGATGGGGTGCTACTGGAAAGCAACCCATCAATGTTTCTCACATCAATATCAATGTTTTTTTTCTCTCTCTCTCAAAAAAAAAAAAAAGAAAAGAAAAAAAAAGAAGCATGTCCTCAGGTGAGGATTAGAAAATTTATTTAATCCTCACTAAATATAAATATCTCACAAATAGAATCATAATTATCATGATACTGGTGAACTACTTTATCTAGTCTCACTACAGAAAGCAGACTCCAGATCTACACTTTTAAATATGTACCTGCAGCTGGCAACGAAACTACTGTAGTCCTGGGACTTGGCATCAAAGGTCATGGGAACTGACTTTTCTTTTTGGCCTTACTAAACAATCCTGCAAAAATTATTTAAGACACAAGAGAAAACTCATTTCATCACTATTATTTGGGAGTCTCCAAAGTGCATGATTTAAGGGGACTCAAAAACACTCAGATCTTGAACCATACTGAGAAGGAGTGTTGGTTGACTCTTGTGGAAACTCCAGAGTTGTTTTTTTTAATTGACTCTCTGACAAACCAACTAAACACTGATTAAGTGAAGCTAAATAAAATACTAGAATGACTAAAATGGAGAACACTACCTCTATAGGGTGGTGTTTTCCAAAAATAGATAATAAGATTTTATTTATAGACTAGAAGCCCAATGCATGAAGATTCATGCAAGAATGGGCCTTCACTCAAGCTGGAGCCTCCTTTCTGCTCTGACCCAAAACCACCTTTCCCTTCTAGCCCAGAGCCGCCTTTCCACTTGGGCCTGGAACCACCTTTCTGCCTTCCCACACTGCCTAGAGGCCCGGAGAGGTTAGGGTGGTACAGAAAGCCTGTGTCAATGCCATGGTGACAAAGCAAGCATCCTGCCCTGCCCCCGACCACTCAGCACCTGTGTATGCAAATTAACCCTCCATCTTTGTTGGGTTAATTTGCATACTCACTCCTGATTAGCTGGTGGGCATCATGACGGTACAATCAATTTGCATGCTACTCTTTTATAAGGTAGACTATTGAAGCCTGGGCTCAAGTAGTTAAGGTGGCCCTTTCAAAGCCAGTAACTGAGTAGAATAGGTAAAGTTTATCTCATAAGCACTTAAGATTGGGAAACACTGTGACTTGAGGGCATTGAAGTGGCTCTTCATAAGTAAACTGCTATTTAATAAACAGCTATCTGCCCAGATGAGCAATCTATTCTCTGAGTCAGAGAGGTGTTTGCACATACAAATTGGTTTGCAGGAACTTCCTGAAGCAAACAATGAAGTTATTTATTGGTTTATGGCTCTACCCCTTCCTGAAAATAATTTTCTGAAATAAATTTTTAAATCATGTTGACACAGATGGCCTCAGGTTGCAGTTCTGATAATTAAGCAATGTAAATAGAGGTAGTCTAAAGTTTCTGTGTACTGCTGATTAATTGTTTTCAGCAAAGATCATATTACTTTTATTTACTATGAGTTTCCACTGGAAATCTTAAAAAAATTTAATATCTTATATTCAATGAAGTTATTATAGCAGTAATAATTTCCCTCAGCTGCCTGTGTGTCAGTGAATGTGTGTGTGTATTCGATCAGTGCATTCCAAATATCTCCTTTAAAATTTCTACTTAAAATGAATAGATGAACTATGAAATTGTTTAAATCTTTTATTAGTGAAACATATATTACTTCAATTGGTTTGCTCTGTATTTTGACTTGTCATGAATTTTAATAAATAAAACGTTTAGCATAAAGAGTATTTATTTTCTTAAGGAACTGTTAGTCATTGAAATGGGGACTCAGAACTGTTGGACATTGAAGTTGGGACTCAAACATTTTTTGTTGTTGTTATTATATGTTTATTTCTAGTCTGCAAAGGCAAAACTTTTTAAAGGAAGGAAATAGTGGGAAAAAGATACATAGGCAAAGAAGCATTGAACAGACTGTCAAACTACATTGGGAAGACAGGGGAGGTTGGGTGAGGGGGACTGTAAGAGACCAACCGAAGGACTTGTACACATGCATATAAGCATAACCAATGGATACAAGACACTGGGGAGGGGAGGAGGGAGGGCAGGTGAAGGCATGTCCTGGGGGGTAGGGGAAGCTGGGGGGAGGTCAATGGGGGAAAAAAAAGGAGACATATGTACTACTATTTGTAATACTTCAAACAATAAAAAATTTAGATAAATAAACAAACAAACAAACAAATAAATAAATAAAGAGTATTTTCAAAAAGGATTCTTTACCATATGTCATTTACAAAAGGAGTTTATTCTTTAGGGCATAAAAGTATAAATTTCATTGTGTTCTTGTGGAAGTAAAATGCCCATTATTATAAATTCTTCACAGAATTCTCTAAAGCTTTAGGTAAAACAGCTTAGATAAATAAAAATAAAAATAAAATGCAAGAGTTTTATAATTATAAATCAGGAAATAAAAATTGAATTGTTGCTTGAATTATATTTCTCTCTGGGGTATTAAAAGCAATATATAAACATTTTTTAACAGACATTAGTATAGTTCCATATTTTTCCATATGTGTGCAATTAGCCATCTGTTAAACTCACTATTAGTTTTCTTTTTAAGACTGGAATGTACTTGTCTGCTAGAAATTTTGATTTCTTCATCTGAAGTGAGGTAATAATACATTCCAAAGTACATATGTATTTTCCAGAATTAAAAAAGGTATTGTGTATTTTTACTATATAAGACTGTTTCAACTCATATTTAACTGAATCTAAGGAACAAAATAATATTTCATATCCAAAGAATATTAAAAACTAAGAAAAAAAGTGCATATTGCATAATTTTATATTAAAGATAAATGCAGATGATCTCGTTTTCCTAAATTGGTGAAAATCAAAATTTAATAAAGAAGGGGTTATACTTAAGTATGTTTGAAATTGTGTGTGTGTGTGTGCATTAATTCTCACCTGAAGATATGCTTTTGCTGATTTTAGAGTGATAAAGGTGGGGGGGGGAGGAGAAAGAGAGAGAGAGAGAAAAAAAAACATCAATCAATTGCCCTTCCTATGCACCCCAACCGGGGATGGAACCTGAAACCTGGGTATATGCCCTGACCAGGAATTGAACACAAGATCTTTCTTGTGTACCAGATGCCTCTCCAACCAACTGAGCCACAAGTCAGGGCAAAGTTATATTGTGGTATATGGTGGACAAAAGAAAGAAAGCAGAACTGATAATATTAATTTGCAAATCAGAACTAACAACATTATATTAAGTATACATCAATATAATGATAAAATCTTGAGTGAATTCTGTGATGTATTGTTATTAGTAGTGATATATTAATGATAACATATTAAACATATAAATTAACTTAGAAAAGAGAAATTGGCGGACATAAATTGGAATAAAATGCAAAGCTTCCTACATTAAAAGCTTTTCTAAGTTGCCCATGCTTTTCTAGTAACCTGTTTGGCAATTGAGTGTGGGATGAGGTCCAGATTTTAGTTGTGGAGAAACACAGGCACAGAACCAGGCTCTGCAGTGACCAGTTGAAGACAAATAGACTACAGATTTTATATTCCATGGTATGGTTGATAACATCTAGTCCTCTTGGAAACATGACCACCATAGAAGGAAAGACAAGAGATGTAATAATAGTTTGTTGTGAAGGATGAAGTAGATTTTTCCTGGATTAAGGATTACTACAAAAGATATAAATTTAAAGCTAAAATAAGCCTTTTCCATTGGGCCTCATGGATAGTGTGTGTGTGTGTGTGTGTGTGTGTGTGTGTGTGTGTGTGAGGGGGGATGCCTAAATTTAGAAAGTTTTTACAAAATAGAACTTCTTTTTAAGCTGTAAGAAAGCCACCAAAAAGTGTTCATTGAGTTAAAAGGAACAAATTTGTGTCATAGGCTGTACTCTCAAGAAAGTATTCAAGTGTATGTCTCAATTTTTATGAGTTTATAAGTGACTTGGGATCTTATCATAATGCAGATTTAGTAGGGTCCCATATTCTATTTGTTTCAATAGATTAAATTAGCAAAGAACAAAGGAAAAAATGTTTGCTTTCCTGAATGTACATTCACAAGCATGGGCAAATATATATTGTTCAAAATATCACTCTGGTAAGAATGAAATTAATATTGCATTAAAGGCATTTTCTTTTGATTCAGATTGATCTGTTATTAGAACAAAAATGGAATCTTTGATTTCATGTAACTCTATATTCCAAATAGGTAGAAATTTTAAGTAGCAATTGTTCACCATTTAATAACATTTTTCCAAGGTAGCTAATGCATTCGAGGGCAAAATAGCTGCCTTCCAGTGATACTCAATTTACCCAATTTTCCAGCATCTTGTCTGCCCACACAGTGACAGATTACTGTTTCATTCTCTCTACTTTCTGAACAGCAAACACAAATTGTTTTCAATCCTTTTTCCTCCAGCAGCTCCATCTCTGAAAGCACGTTAAGTGGCTCCTGCAGCTATTTCTCCTTAGCTAAATGGCGATACACCTCTCTCATCATCCAAAGTAATCAAGGGAGAGATAGCAATATTTTTCTTTACATTAGGGCAAGTGCCAGTGTTTCCTTCATCTTCCAGTCTGATCAAAACATCTGTATACATAGGATCATTTAGAGTTTCAGAGAATATGAGGAGGTAAGAATATCCAAGAAAACATTTGGAAGTTTACATTAGGATGCCTGAATGCTAAGCCCATCACCTCTTACATAAATTCTGGTTTTTACATAGCATTTAACATTTCTCTTTTGATGTTTCAAGGAGACCACAGAATTTGAATATTTCAGTAATGCATATAACCATTCACTAAACACACATGGCTTTTTTCTTTTAAAATATTTTTTTTATTGATTTCAGAGAGGAAGGGAAAGAGAGAGATAGAAACATCAGTGATGAGAGGGAATCATTGATTGGGTGCCTCCTGCACGCCTCATCCTGGGGATGGAGCCTGAAATCCAGGCATGTGCCCCCAGACCAGAATCAAACCAGGGACCCTTTAGTCCACAGGCCAATGTCTAGGGCAATTCAGTTTTCCTTTATCTATCATCTGAGACGGCTATGTTAATCTTTCAAACAACATTAACTTTTTCTTTGGAGGAAATAAGATTTTTATCCATTTTAGATATTAATGGTTTTTACAAATGACTTCTCCAGATGTACAGTGTGCAATCCATTTAGTAAGGTTTTCTTTTCTATTGTTTTGTTCAGACTCATCTGTCTGCAGACATACATTTGGCTCATGTTTCAGAAGGAGGGCCATTTTGTTGACATCATCATAATGATTTTTTCAACTATTAGTATGATTCAAAGTCGATTGCCAATTTCCTTTCCTAAGCATCAGCTTTGATCATACTAGGTTTTTCTACTTATGTAAGATAAAAATTGAATGCCAAGTCACTTGTATTGTTAAAAATACTCAGCACAGGAGTTTATATATCTAAATCTTAATTTCATTAGAAATACATTTTTAGCCCAGCTGGTGTGGCTTGGTGGTTGAGCATCGACCTATGAACCAGGAGGTCATGTTTCCATTCCCGGGCAGAGCACATGCCTGGGTTGTGGGCTAGATCCCCAGGAGGAGGCATGCAAGAGGCAGCTGATAATGTTTCTCTCATCATTGATGTTTCTATCTCTCTCCCACTCTCCCTTCTCTGAAATCAATAAACATATATTTTAAAATTTAAAAAAAAGGAATACATTTTTGTAAGATTACTTAGTTATTATATTCATATGGATGGATTGAATTTCTTTGAAAGTTGAACAAGATAACCAACTTTTACTTATCTTTCTGATAATAGTTCAAATAAAACTCTCAGAAAAGCCTAAACAGACTCTTTTTACTGAATTCAGTGACCAGGGTATTTACTTTGTCTTTCTGCTTTCTAATACACTAGAGGCCCAGTGTACAAATTTGTGCATGGGTGGAATCCGGCCGACCTGCACCAATGGGTGTCAATCAGGACCAAGCTGGTGTGGGGAGGACGATGGGAAGTCACCCAGCCCCACACCAATGGGTGGGCGATTGGGGGTGGGGTCTGCCGGGGGAGGAGCTGTGGTGGTTGGCCAGCTGGCCACACCCCTGATTGCGGTTAGGGGGGCCAACTGAGGGCTGGTCCGGCTGAGGGGATGGTCCATGGAGTTTGGGGGAGCTGACTGGGGCCCTAATTGGGCCGGTTGGCCGCCACAGTGTGGGTCATAGCTACCGGTCATTCCAGTTGTTCCAGTCGTTCCATTAGTTCAGGTTACTTGGCTTTTATATATATAGATGTAATAATAAATCTATAATATTATCTAATATCTAATATATATCTAACTTTTATCAATTATTTAAAATTTTCCTTTGCAGACTTTAAAAAACAACAACACTACCTATCCAAGTTTATGTTTCACATTTGATTTTAAGTCATCATACCCTTTTGCCTCTTTATAAGAATCTACCACCATTTCAACCAATATTGACTTTTGAGAGTTGAGGTCAGTTGTTATTATTGGATAGACTATTCTACATCCTGAATTTGATCAATAGTTTCCTATTAGGGTCAAGTCATTTGCCCCTATATTGCCAGACTTTCTTATACACTGGATGTTATAGAGGCTTGATTACATTTAGCTTACACATTTTTTCAAGAATGCTTCATACATGATATATGTTTTACCACATTGGCAGGCACATTTTACTGCATTGTGTAGAATGCAGACCACAGAGACAGCTCTCTACAAGGATATAAAAGGAATGATTGAGAATCAGGCCCAGGCTTTCCTTCTAGAACACTCACCAATCTTGTAAATAATACATCCCTCCATGCTGTGAGTGAGCTATGGAGAGAGCTGTAATAATTATTCTGGAGAGAAAGTGGAGGTTTTGCATTTGTAGACCTCACTCTTAAATTATGAGCTGCATATAGGCACTGATAATAAGTAAGAATTTTCAAAATTCTCTCTAGGACTCGAGGGGATTGAAATATTTCACTGCTCTTCTGCATGATCTTCAGATATGCTTGAACTGTGAAGAGAGGAGAGTATAACATCCAAAAATGGATTATTTGGAACTGAAGACAATCTGGGGCCAAGCAGACTCAGGATGAGCATTTTATCTCTGTAACTTCCTAAAAGACTCTAGAGATGTCCTGCACCATGAAGGGAGCTATTACTAGAGATAAGTTTTTATATCAGAAAGGCTTATCCACATGCACGGCAAGCATTTGTTTACCAAACCTCTGTCTTCATCTTCCTGTGAATTGTCTCCTGCTCCTTTGAAACCCTAGAGCCCCACCCCCTTCTCCTGAGCTCACAAAGGTAAATAAGCTTTAATTACCTGATTGTCCAGAGTCTCATATTTTTATGGGGCTCCTGTACACACAGATTTTTTTTCTCCTGTTATTCTGTTTTTCTCCATTTATGTATTTATTTTTAATTAACTTTTAGAGAGGAAGGGAGAGGGAGAGAGGGAGAGAAATAGCAATGTGAGAGCAAAACATCAACCTGCTGCCTCCTACGTGCTCTCTACCCGGGATTAAGCCCAAACTCAGGCAGGTGCTCTGATCAGGAATGGAACCAGCAAAATTTCCGTGCGTGGGATGACTCCCAACAAACTGAGCCATACTGGTCAGGGCTGTATTTGTCAATTTAATTTTTAGACCCCAAAACAACAACAACAAACAAACAAAAAACAAAAATAGAAGGGAAAAGTTTTCAGCCCCTGCAACTATGCCTGTACTCTCTGAGTGAAAAATTACTATACTATGTTTACCTTAAGAAAAAAATACCCTTATTAGGCAGGGTCAAGTAAAACCACTAAAAATCATGTTTATGAAAAACAAATAATATTATTTTATTATGTAAGTTCTAAAGAGGAAATAATTGTGTTCTGCAATGGTAATTTTATACCATTCAATTCTAAATACGTTCATTTAAACAAGACCATTATAAAATGCTTTGCACACAGAAATATTTTTGAAAACATTTTAAAGATGATCATAAAGTATATGAGCTCTGAATGTGTTAAATTATTTTAATACTCTCACTATAGCAATTTCTTAAAGAGAATATACATTTGCATAATGCCGATAGATTCTTTTTCATTTCTTTTTGTGCTTTAGTTGTAATGTCCACTGATAATGAAAATTATATGTGTTTATTATCATGATTATCTTTAGATATATGTGAATTTTCTTTAATTAGACCATAAAATTTAAATGGAAAATCAAAAGGAAATCACCTCTTGTCTCAGTGTAGGATATTAAATTATCTTTCATTTATTCAGAGTTTCCCAAGTGCTCATTACAAAATTTTACTTGGGGAATAGAAAGTAAGAAATCAATTTATTAAATTATGCTTAGGGAAAGAGATACATAGAATACATATTTTGATGGGGCTCCCATACACACAAAATTTGTTTTTCTCCTGTTTTTTGTTTTTGTCAATTTATTTATTTATTTTAATTAATTTTTAGAGAGAGAGAAAGGTAGAGGGAGAGAAACAGCAATGTGAGAGCAAAACATCAATCTTCTTCCTACTCCTGCATGCTACATATTCATAAAATTCAGCTCTTACATGAAGAAGCAGTTTTCAAGTGCATAGTATATTGTGATGAGAAAACTTTGCCCAACACTGAAGTAATATAAAAGTCATTATTACTATCACAATTTTTAAAATTTATATGAGGAAAATGTCCTTCAGGCATGAAATTACTTTAAATTATTCCCCCTAACATTAAACCATAATTTTGTTAGAAAATGAGTCATGAAAGCAACATATAATCAGGGCCATATGTAGGCATGTACCCCCCGCCAACACCCCCAGGTTAAAAATTTGGCTTCTCTTTAAAGAAAATGATGTTTGCCTTGGCTGGCTTGGCTCAGTGGATTGAACGTCGGCCTGTGGACTGAAGGGTCCCAGGGTTCGGTTTCAGCCAAGGGCATGTACCTTGGTTGCAGGCTCCTCCACAGCCCAGTCCTTAGTTGGGGCTCATGTGGGAGTCAACCAATCAATGTGTTTCTCTCACATGGATATTTCTCTCTGTCTTTCTCTCTCTCTTCCATTCTCTCTAAAACTCAATGGAAAAATATCCTTGAGTGAGGATTTAAAAAAGAAAATAACAGAATAATGTTTGAATGGTTGCTGTATACCTGAATGAACTAATTGACAAGAAAACCTTGCCTCACGGAGCTTTAATTATATTTGGGTGGGCAGAGAGCAAAAAAAGTCTAAGTGGTATGATGCGATGACAATGCTACTAACATTATTTGAGTCACCAATAGAATACTGTAGCAACCTCCATCGTCACATATGTAGCTTGTCACATCTAGGATAATTGTAATATTTAAATATATAATTATTGAGTCCTCATTTCAAAACATCAGATTAAAATAAAATGTGCCAATATATTTCAATTAAATATTTCAAATTGCTTATTAGTGCATAACCAGAACTGTGCTAACAATAGAACTTTTATATTTTTTCCTGATGAAATAATAAACTCAGAATGTAGAGACTGTTTCATTGCATATATATACATATATACATATATATACACACATATATATATGTGTGTATATATATAAATAAAACAACAGGCCTCAAATGGAGTCACTTATGCTAAGCTATATGTCATCAAAATAAGACTTAATAAGACTTAATTTCAGTTTTGGCTCTTCTCTAGATGGAACCTTAAGCCACTCAACCAGGAATCACCTGATCAGTCCTAGGTAGGTAATCCGCATGAAAGCCTCCTTTCATCCACTAAAGGAAAGTAACTTTACAAAAAAAACAACCTGCTTTTTTACCCAGTATAACCTCCTTGTCCCTGTTCCCTTCTGCCTATAAAAGTTTTATTTCATACAGCAACTCGGAGCTTCTATGTGCTAGATTGGATGCTGCTTGATTCAGTTTTTAAACTCTTAATATTTTAATATCACTCAGTTTACCTTTAATCATAATAAAGTGGATAGAGATGTATATATGTGCATATGTGTAGAATTATATATAATGTAATAAAATATATACTGTAATTAATATAATATACATTTAATTTTTGAAATCCATAAGCATAGTTTGAAAAAAAATACTGCCACTAGAATATTTACATTTTTTTTAATATTTTTATCAGAATTGGAAGAGAGTGCACCAAACATTTTAATTCCTTTTTATGATTATAGGTTTGGAAAACGAATCTTCTTATTTGTGTTAGGAGATGCAAGTGATACATTTTTTAAAAATTTCTTTATTGATTAAGGTGTCATATATTTGTGCTCATCCCCCCATTCCCATCCCAAACACCTCCCCACACATACCCCCACCCCCCTGTTGTCCATGACCACTGGTTAGGCTTATTTGCATGCATACAAATCCTTTGGTTGATCTCTCCCTTTACCCCCACCCTCCCCTACCTTCCCTCTGAGGTTTGACAGTTTGATCGATGCTTCCCTGTCTCCGGTCTGTTTTTGTTCATCAGTTTATGTTGTTCATTATTTCCCCTAGATGAGTGAGATCATGTGATATTAGAAATACACTTATAAGAACTGAGACAAGCAATAATGGTTATGCTGAGAGGCAAATGAATCAGTCTGTAGTGAGTTTCTTTCTGGGCCAACAGTTCTTTTGAGTCCCAATTTCAATGTCAAACAGTTCCTTATGTGTACATGTCAGCAATAATATTTCAGTTCTGGATGGTGGACAAATGGTGGTAATGCAGGTCCGACCCGCTCTGGTTTGGTCCTGGGCAACCTGAAGCTACCCACAGCTGCTGACTGCTAGTATGGCAAGGCATCATCAGCGTCTTCCATCTCCGGACTGTTTCTCTTCTGTCTTCATGGCTGGAGCAGTTCTGTCAATTCCTTTCTGTTGCAGGAATCCACATGGTCTTGGAGGTATTTTCTGAAAATGTACAAACATATTCTCCACCAAAAGTTAATAAAGGAATATTTTCTATAAATTTGACTTGGGATCCTTTTTCATTTTTTGCCCAAATGATTTTCCTTTGGCTTGTTTTGACATCATGTGTGTTTTTCATGGGTGTCTTGCTGTTAGCATTGCAAATTAAAGTTAATTTTCTAAAGTAAAAATTTTCTAGATATAATTTACTTACAGGATATTTTTCCTTATATGATATTTTTCTACTATCCTACCTTTTTTGATTTAAATATTAGGAGGCTTTTGGAAATTTTATAATGTAGTCTTGATAGCTTTTAAATTTTAATTTTTTGCATTAAAATATGACTGCTTTAGGTTCATTACATGTTAGGCAATTTTACCATGAAATGAACTACCAATAAAAATTTTAGTTAACACTTTAGGAACAGCTTTTTGTCCAGTACCATTAATTTTTCTAGAATATTCGCTTATTTCAATTAGCCACTTTAAATTAGTCTAAGAACTTAACTACTATTTACTGTCAAATTTAATACTCTAACAACAATCTTATTTTACCCTGTAAATATTAGTGGAAAGGATTATTTGCCTTCTTGAGTAGGCCCTGAGCATTCCTGGTGCTAGGCTAGATTTAGATATCAAAATCTCACTTCCCCACACCATGGATACAAGACAACTCAAACAAGTCTTGTTGCAGTGAGAGTGCAGCTGCTGTCGGCCAAGTCTCTGTCTGTTACTTGGGTCCTGATTTGAGCTGGGCATGGGAAGCGAAGGAGCAATGGGGGCAGGAGACCTCCCTCAGAAGGGGTGAGTGTTCAGGCCCCTGCAAAGTTGGGGGGTGAGGGTCTGTGCCCCCCCTCCGTTGACCCTCAAGTTCTCTCCTGATGGCCCCTCTGCGACTGTGCCTGTCTTAGGTTGTTCCTTCCCTGAGGAATCTGACTAACCAGCCATCCTCCAGGGCCAAGCAGGGTGATGTGAGGTGAGTTTCTATCTCCTTGGTAGCTATGCCCCCGTGGCCTCCACGCCCAGCACATGCCTTGGGATCCCCTCTCCTGCTGGTGTGGCCCTGGCACTGATCACATTTCTTGGGGAATACATTTTTAATATGGAAAATGTCCTGAATCTTAAATAGGGTTTATCACAGGCCTTCTGGAATACATGTGTCTTAACAAGGTCTCCAGCCCTGTAGCCACTTAACCAGAGGAACTCCCTCCTTTATCAAACAGGCAGGCTCCTCGTGGCCCCCTTCTCGATTCCAGTTTTAGCAAAGGATCCTGGTAAGCGGTTTATCTAGAGTCCCCTCACACCTGATATCTCATTACTTTTTCTGGCCTTTAACAAAATCCATTGTAACAAGAATGTCCTTACTTGACATCTAATCAATTTTCTTCCACGCAGTCCCTCACTCTGTTCTACTCTTTGGCTACACAACAGCAGCTGTGTTTGTTTATCTGGAGTTCAGTTCAATCTCTCTCCCCTATTAGTCTCTCACATATTGCAATAGTCCTGAATAAAGTTTTCCTTGCTGTTTCCAATGTGTCCACTATAAAATTTTCTCTTTAAGGAAGCTTAAGTATCTGTATGTGGGGAGAAGAGGTCAATAAAATATAAAGTCATTCAAACCATAAAAGCCTTGGAGAGGATTATCTTGGGGTTGGGGAGGCAGTGGGATAGAAAAATGCTGAAGATGGACTTGGCATGTGAATAAAATATGTGTCAATTTGAAACGTTGTATCAAAAACAGTTAAGTTCCCAGATCGCTTAAACAGCTTGGTAATGATTTCTTTTAGCACAGCAGATGGTAGGAGATTTACTTCCTGGAGCAGCTTGTCCAGTTGAGGTGAGGAAAGGTTGATGTATTGAACAGAAATTTGCTTTATACAAATCTAAAGCTTAGAAAAAAATTAGATCTAAAGTGACAACCATTGATACAAAAGTATTCATAGAAAACAAGTGATCTATTCAAGCATTGAGGACGGGATCTAGGTGGGCAGGGATGTTGAACTTCCAGTAGAGAGTCGATTATTAACAATGTTCATTTCCTCACAAAGCCAGGTGAGAACAGATGCTGAGCTCATAGAAAGGGATTCACCTTCAACAGAGGGAGGAGCTCAATCACCTGCAATGGATCAAGGAGAAAGGTGATGGCGGCGAATGAACAAATGAAGGCAGGTGGTGCTCCATTTGATTCAGTGGCTGGCAGTTGAAGCACTGGGAATACAATGACATTTTCTCTGTGTAGTAATTGCAAGGTTACCTGCTGAGAGAGATAAGATAGAGGAAGAGGATGTCAGCAACTAGGGATGGTGGAGAACTTTTGAAAAGTCGTGTCAGCCATTATCTTAAGATATTAGCTGTTTTTTCCCCTGTAGGTTTTCCTTCAGCAATGTCCAAGAGAAGAGATGCTTCCTTGTGCCTGGGACAACAGATGATTTTATTTCTGGGTGTAGAATTAAAATTTTTCAAGAAGCATGAGCATTAAATAAGGTGAGGATTCCACCTCTGAATTTCAATATGCAAGGCATGGGGAAGATGCAGGGCTCCCTCCAGAGAGGGCTATACTCCGAGCACAAGCCAGTTCATGGCAGAAGCATTTTCGAGGTACAGAGGGAATGAATGACAGCTCTCCTGAATGATGGAGTGCTTGCTTGATTGATTGGCTTGGAGGGAGGTGCATGGTTGTTTGTCTTGTGTGGGTGAATACATTGCAATTGTTTTCTATCTTTCTTCCCAGACTTCCTACAATATAGTTAAAGTAAAAAAAAACATTTTTTTTTCTTATTTCCAAAAGCAGACTGAGCAAGCTTTAATGGTATTATTAAGTTGGTAGAGACAATAACCAATGTTGTAAACCCAGGTTTTTAGCCTATTCTTTTTAATACTTTCAGACTGACTTCAGAAAAACCTTGAACAAATTGGATATTTATATTCATTTTATGCCCTTTTATTGTGTCTCTTTAATAAATGAGATATCTTTGGTAAATATTGGAAGTTATTAGTCTGTGGTTTGGAAAACCAATTTTGAAGATCTATTTAGCAAGCCCATATAAAACTACATAACACTACAGAATGCAGCAAAATAATAATTTAATAAATTTAGAAGACAAACTATGCGCTTTGTGTCAAGCTTATCAAGGAAGATACAATTTTAATACCAGTGAAATAAACTCCCACAGATTGATTTCTCTTTGTGTGCGCTCATCAGTGTAAATACAATTAAATCATAAAGCCTGCACTTGTTCAGGAAAGATGTTTTCTGCTCATAGTTATGTTGTGTGGGTGCTTTGGCTTCTGATACTTTTGTTTATGAACACCTTGCACAGTAGAATAAAATCCAACAACTGCAAGTTTATGGGCCCTTACCACAGAGAATTAAAACCTGGACATCTTCTTTAAACAAATACTATTATAGTTTTTCATCAAATGATAATATCATGAATATATTTTTTAAATAAATTATAATTATTATAAGACTTAAAACTTTAAATGAGCACAAGCTGTAGTTTAAATGAAATGATAGCTAATTTGGTCCAATGACAATAACAAAAAACAACAACAAACAGTTTTATCTTTAAGTTTGTGTGTTTTTTTTTTAAATAGGAAAATCACATACAAATTCCACTTTTTAAGATTTGAAGAACTTCCCTACACAATACAAGTTTCTAAACTGTTTAAACCACTTAGACTTTACAAAAATCCTTTAAATTACTAATAGGATCTCTGTTTCTTTTTTTAAAATTTTATTTGGAAGGAGTTGACTGGAGGGTCTCTAATTTTATGATGAGCAAAATTATGACTCAAAGATTACCATATTGTCCCAAACCATTAACTTAATAAATTATGGTTTGGAATTCCACTTTTACTGACTCTGAATTTGTACAATTAACCAAATAATCAATGATGTTCAGCTCTGTGTAACTGAACACCTAATAACAGATATTTTCCCAGCAATCTCCATTTGGCTGAGAAGAGAGAACACTGTACCCTGGACCAACCCCAGAAGAACTAAAGCAGACTCTAAAATGTGTTGAGTGTGAAAGGATTCAATATTGAGATTAAAACACAAATTCTGGGATTTTGTGGTTGTTTTGTTTGTTCGGTAAATTTCTGCAGCACGTAAGGACAGAGGGTAAGTTCAACCACACACACGAAGATGGGGAGAGCAAAAAGACGTGGAAGCAGCTTATGGTCTCTGTATTTAGCAGGCAGATAAGCTGGGGTTAGAGATGACTGAGTGGAAAATTACAGGCCATGGACAATTTTCCAGGGACCTTGATATGACTGCACATTGATGTTTTTTAAACATTTTAAAAAATTAAATGTTTTTATTGATTATTAGAAAGAGAGAGGAAAGGAGAGGGATGGAGAGATAGAAACAGCGATGAGAGAGGAACATCATCAATTGGCTGTCCCCTACTGGGGATCTAGCCCGCAACCCAGGCATGTATGTATCTTGATCAGGAATCGAACTGGTGGCCTCTTGGTTTGATGCTCAACTGCTGAGCCATGCTGGCCAGGCTCCAATTTTTTCTTGATGATTCAAATGCACAGGCACAGCTGAGAACCCACTTGAGCAATATTAACAGGTTATTTCCTTTTCCTCTTAGATATATGCAAACACCCCAGGTGAGATGTGACGTCTTCATGATCATCAGGTATCCAGACTCATTTTACCTTGTTGGTTTGTCTTCCTCCAAATGCTGCATCTCATGCTCTCATATAGCTGCTCCAGCTCCAGCCACCACAGCTCCTTGTCCAAGGAGAATAGCAGAACAATAAGACACACCCCCACTTTAAATTAACTTATTAGAAGTTACATTGCTTCCACTTGCAATTTATAGTCCAAAAAATCAATCACAATTGTCATGCCTAGAAGCATCGATCAGACTGTCAAACCTCAGAGGGAAGGTAGGGGAGGGTGGGGGGTAAAGGGGAGAGATCAACCAAAGGACTTGTATGCATGTACATAAGCCTAACCAGTGGTCACGGACAACAGGGGGGTGGGGGCATGTGTGAGGAGGGGTTTGGGATGGGAATAGGGGGATGAGGACAAATATGTGATACCTTAATCAATAAAGAAATTTAAAAAAGAAATAATTGGGAACACAGTATTTATTCCAGGTGATCATGTGTCCAGCTAAAAGTACTAGAGCTAACAAATCTTCTGCAAAAATTAGGACCTATGTCATGATATTTATAGTAGGAAATGTGAGACCAGGCAGTATTGATTCATTAAAATTACTTGTGAATTTTTTGTTCATTTGTTTGTTGGCTTGCTTGTTTTGTTTTTCTTTTGAGAAATGCTAACAATTTTGTAATGGGATTAAAGGAAATACCTCATTTGACACAGAAGCGTAATCTTGGGAAAGAATAACTCACACATAAAAGATAGATCATTTTGCTGATTAAACCAGCCAATTGAGATGAGGCATTTCTACGTTTTATTGCTGCCATTAACTGTGGATCTTTTCTTCCTAAGAATAAAAATTAGCTTAACTCAAAAATCCTTTTAGTAATTGGGCATAACCCAGTGGTTGGCAAACTCATTAGTCAACAGAGCCAAATATCAACAGTACAAGGATTGAAATTTCTTTTGAGAGCCAAATTTTTTCAACTTAAACTTCTTCTAAGGCCACTTCTTCAAAATAGACTTGCCCAGGCTGTGGTATTTTGTGGAAGAGCCACACTCAAGGGGCCAAAGAGCCGCATGTGGCGCACAAGCCACAGTTTGCTGACCACGGGCATAACTAAACCCCCATGCTTCATCCTCACATATTCCCAACTATATTAATACTAGAGACCCAGTGCATGAAAATTCATGCCCTGGAGGGGGGTCCCTCAGCCGGCCTGCCCCCTCTCACAGTCCGGGAGCCCTCGCGGGGGGGGGGGGGAGGCGACCTGACCATCAGGGAAAGGCGATGCCCCCATCACAGCTCTGCTGCTGCCATTGCCAGCAGCACAAGCCTCAGCCAGCCCTGGTTGACCCTCGGGCAGCCCTGGGCTGCTGAGCAGCCACCATTGGAGGCTTGCCTGCACCTTGGGCTGGCTCTAGGCAGCTGGGGGCCTGAGGGCGGGTCTGGCCACACCGTGTGCCTGACACACCTCACCCCCCATGGGGCTGAAAGGACTGGGGGACTCCGGCGGGGCTGAGGGGACTGGGTGCTGCCATCTTGTGGCTATGGGTGCCACTATCTTTGTGATGGTGTGATGGTCAATTTGCATATCAGATAGGATCAGTAGATAATAACCCTGGTCAGCTTCAAAATACTCTCTCCAGTTCTCACTCCCTGCTGTGTTTAGTTGGTATTAGGAAAAACCAGGAATCAGGAACATAATTCCCACACGTGCCAGTTGGGTGAACTACACTGCTATAACTTCTCATAGGAAAAAATGTTTTTATAAACCATGTTATATTAATGTGAATACTTAATGTAGCATTTAATATCCATTTTCACATAATATGTTATTACATTATGCATATATTTTAACATGATATTCAGTGCAGTATACAAAACCATGAAGTGAAAACTGTAGGCTGTTTTAGGCTTTTTATTTTCCCAACTTTGCCATCTTATAGACAAAGATGCCCCCCCAGGGTTCAAGAATTCTATAAAAACTGTTGTGGGCTCCCGGTATCTGGCATCTTCTTAGCTCTTCCTCAACAATACTCATTTTAGAGGGGTACAGAAATTGAACAATGCCGATCATTGCTGTCTAATCTAATTAGCTACTAGCTTGCTCACAGGGAGGCATAGCACAGGGTAGAGAAGAACCTTTTGGGTGATGTTTTGCCATGTAGAAGGTCTCTTCCCACTGGGGATTCTATAGTGGTCTCTCAGAATCCAAGACTGAGGTAAGGAAAGGGTCACTTAATCTTATGAATATTAGGATTAAAAAAAACAACAACCATAAACTTTAGACTCACCTTCATCAGCTGAACCAAACAGAGCCAATGCAACTGTTACAACTTGAGGAATAGTGTGTTAGGCAGCAACTAGCAGCATAAATAAATCAATGCCTTGCAGGAGCTTATCTCTGTCTCAGCACTCCACATATTTCATTCACTGCTTCCATGCACGTGTGTTACGTATGATTATATTCTCTGGTTACACCTGTATGAATTGTCTATCTAAGGAAAATGAATGTCCATCATTTGTGGGAAGAGTACTTTTTGACACTAACAAACCAAGAGAATTTCCCTTTTATAAAAGCTTCATTCTGGAATTAAGACTAAAGGATATTTTTGGGACATGATTTTCCAGAAATTACTTTATCACCATGAAATAGAAAAAAAATTGAAATTGAAACAAATTTCTATTTAAAAACTTGAGTTTTTTAAATCATTAGACTAATTAGTAAGTGAACTTTTTTTTAGTTTAATATATAGAATAAAAACGACTAATTACTTTATTATAAAACCAAGATGTTAACAGTAAGGAGTAAAGATATTCACCATGATAAGCAACTAAAATATGACCACAAAGCACTTATTGATTCCACAAGCCCTTTGCCATTTTTAGAACTATCTTTATTTAAAACAACAACAACAACAAAAATAAAATCCAGAAAACTAATGCTTAATGTATATTTTAAGGGCAAAACCAATATAGGAAAATCAACATCCTCTTGAGAGATGTTCTAGAAATCATTTAAACCATGACCCAATTTGAATCTAATTGTTCTGAGAACTCCAATGTCTCCACAAGGGGTCATTCCTGTCACCTCAAAATTAACTGGTAAATGATCCCTCAATGATCTTGTCATCTGGGGATACATATCAAAGTTACCCCAAAGGTTTCTTTGATGTAAAAGTTTTAAAAAGCACATGTTTTAATTTTTAAATATATAAGCAATATAATTCTGTATTTGCACGAGTGATTTGATAAACCGGGTTAAGTGATAGTTACTAAACAGTGGTGTTAATAATCTAGTGCTCCAAATCACAAAGCATTGATTCATGGTGTTTGCTGATTTCCCAGGGGTAAATACTCCCACCATGTCTAATTTCAAGCTATTACCATCATATCCCTGAATACAGAGGTAGGGATGGTGTCAGCAGAATTAATAAAAGGAAGTAGCAATAGGAAGCCTCTGAGACAGGAATGAGCTGGGGATTTTTGTTAAGCAAAAGAGACATTGGATGAACAATAGGAATGAACAATAGGAATCAGTTTTAGCCGATGATAAGGAAATAGGTGTATGCAGATATATGTTTGAGATCCTACATTAAATTATTTTGTTATATACACTCTTGCTTTCATTTTTTAAAAAACTTATTTTTATTTTTTTTAAATCCTCATCTGAGGATTGTTAAAAATTGATTTTTAAGGAGAGAAGACACACATACACACAGCACTGTGAGAGAGAAAGGTTGATCAGTTGCCTCTCATACACTCCTCGACTTGGGATCAAACCCACAACCTTTTTGTGTACCAGATGATGCTCCAACCACTGAGCAACCTAGCCAGGGATCTTGCTTTCATTTTTATTTGAACTTGTTTTTATAGGTTTTGGAAATGGATGATTAGGTCATTGATTTGAGGTATTTTTACTCTTCTAATATGAGTATTTGATACTTAAAGTTTCTGTGTGATTATAGTTTTAGATTTAGTCCAGGCATTTCAATATGTTGTATTTTAATACTTATTTAATTCAGATGTCCTATTGATTTTATTTTACTTTTTAAATATATTTCTTTATTGATTTCTGAGAATAAGGGAGAAGGAGAGAGAGATAGAAACATCAATGATGAGAGAGAATCATTGATCGGCTGCTTCTTGCATGCCCTCTACTGGGGATCGAGCCCTCAACCCAAGCATGTGCCCTTGGCTGGAATTGAACCTGGGACCCTTCAGTCCACAGGCTGACACTCTATTCACTGAGCCAAGCTGCTAGGGCTGATTTTCTTTCTAACATATGCATTATTTACAAGTATATAATTTAAATTTGAAATATTTGGCTATTTTCTCAGTATCTCTTTTATATTTTCTATTTTAATACAACTATGGTCAAGAAAGCAAATTTGCTAAGTGAAATAGCCAGTCAGAGAAAGAAAAATACCATATGATTTCACTTATATGTGGAATCTAATGAACAAACTAAACTACAAACCAAATAGAAACAGACTCATAGATACAGAAAACAGACTAACAGCTGTCAGGGGGAGGGGTTAGGGGACTGGGTGATAAAAGTGAAGGAATTAAGCATTAACACAAAAGCAAACATTCAAATAGACAGTAGTATGGTCATTTACCAGAGGAAAAGGGGTGAGGGGGTAAGGGAGATAGGAGTGAGTGAAAGGGAGATAAATGGTGATGGAAGGAGACTTAATTTGGGGTGGTGTGCACACAATACAATATATAGATGTATTATAGAACTGTACCCCTGAAATCTATATATTTTTATTAACCAATATCATCCCAATAATCTATATACATATAAAGAAGTAATATGCAAATTAGCTGGGACGCCATAACAGTCACAACAGCTCAGGAGGAGGCTGCGCACACAGGTGGGAGGGAGGGGACTGCTGAGCAGTGAGGCAAGCCACAGATGGTGTAGGCCCACAGAGAGCAGGGCAGAGTAGGCCCACAGAGAGCAGGGAGCAGGGCCAGCCTGCCAGCCAGCAGCAGTGAGCAGACAGGCCCGCAGAGAGCAGAGAACAGGACCTGCCAGCTAGGGTGCACTGACAGTCCTGCCTCTGCGCATGAGCTGCAGAGGAAACACCCTTTCTGACCGCTCATTGGCTCAGCTCCTGGTACGCCACTCGCAGTGTTCTTGGTAACTTGCATAATAAGAATCCAAGAAGGTGATCTAGGGTTTTTCCACCTCACTCCTGTAGGAAAAAACGAAGGTCCACTGCTGGAGGGGCTAAGAAATGTCATATCCTGCCCTAGCCGGTTTGGCTCAGTGGATAGAGCCTCAGCCTGCCGACCGCAGGGTCCAGGTTCAATTCTGGTCAGGGATATGTACCTAGGTTTCAGGCTCCTCCCTGGCTGTGGCCCAGGTCAGGACTCATGCAGAAGGCAACCAATTGAAGTGTCCCTCTCACATTGATGTTTCCCTCTGTATTTCCCTCTCTCTTCCATACTCTCTAAAAATCAATGGAAAAAATATCCTTAGGGGAAGAAAGAAAGAGGAATGAAGGAAGGAAGGAAGGAAGGAAGGAAGGAAGGAAGGAAGGAAGGAAGGAAGGAAGGAAGGAAGGAAGGGAGATCATATCCTATGAAAGAGACATGTTGAAAATGCCTAAAGAAAGTTGTCATTTTTTCGTGGTGAAGGGAATGGAGTCCATGTTGATGAAAACACCTTGGCGGCTGCAGCGGCTGGCAGTGGAAGCAGCAGCGGGGTGATGGGGGCGGCACCTTCCCCAATCAGCCCGATCGCCTACTGCAGTGGGAGGCCAGACTGCAGCTTGGGCCTAAGCCATCAGTAGGACATCCCCTGAGGACTCCCGGATTGGAGACAGTGCAGGTTGGGCTGAGGGTACCACCACCCCCCCCCCCCCGGCCAGTGCATGAATTTCGTGACCAGGCCTCTAGTCCTATATAATAAAAGGCTAATATGCAAATCAACTGAACAGTGGAAAGACTGGTTGCTGTGACGCGAATTGATCACCAGGGTGCAGATGCTCAACACAGAAGCTGACCTCTGGTGGTCTGTGCACTCCCACAAGGGGGAGCTCTGCTCAGCCAGAAGCTGGGCTCACAGCTGGCGAGCACAGTGGCAGTGATGGGAGCCTCTCCCGCCTCTGTGGCAGCACTAAGGACCCTTCAGGGTATGTCCAATGTCTGGCTTAGAGCCGCTTCCTATGCTAGCAATTGGACATCCCCTGAGGGGTCCCAGACTGCAAGAGGGTGCATCCTGTGCTGAGGGGGAACCCCCGCCCCCCAGTGCACAAATGTCATGCACTGGGCCTCTAGTTAAAAAAATAAATAAAGTAAAATGAAGTTGGAAAAAAACTAAAGTGATTTCTTAAAGTGTGGGCCTTTTGTTTTCCATTCTATTCCTTTGCTTATTATTGCTTGGGAAAACATTTTTATTGAAATAAACTATATTTTGTGAAGTTTGTCATATTGTCTGAAAACAAATACCAAATTTCCCTATCTTCAGTTTAATTTAAGTAGAGAAAATGTAAAATTTCTTGTTTAATCTGTTTCTTTTACACTACTGGTATTAAAATCATATGTTTAAGCAATTTTAAATAGACCAATTCTTAGGAAAATATAAAAACAAATCAAAAGATGTTTCTTATCTAATAAGAAAATAGATTTCCCAGATTAGAAATCTAAAAACCTCTTTCACGGCCAATGAATTTTCCCATTCCAATACTTGAACAGAAACAGATATTATCAATGTAAACAAATTGATAATCTCAACAAACTCATCATTTTTGAGCTTAAAACACTGAAATACTTTCTGAAGTGGTCTTTTAGAAATTGGTAAAGACAGAGTTGTTCATTTCCTTAGCTCCCCTTGCTTCGGCTTTTACTAATTCCCCCAATCTCAAAAAACTAACCCTCTGGCCTTGTGTACACACTGGGCCTAGAACTGCTTCTTTTGGGTACTGTTTTGGATACCATTTCCCTACCGTATATTAAAGCAGTTTGTCTTAAATATGTAATAAAGAACTCCCTCCCTGGGAAGCTAATTCAACATCAATAATCCTTGAAGAATTAAAATAAATTAAATCAGATACAACCTGTATGTCAGCACAATGTTTCAAGGTGGAAGGGAGTGCTGGTGCTGGGCTTGTCCTCACTTAACATTATTAATGATGTGGATGAGTGAACAAATATTATGAAAAGGAAATGCATAGGTATTAAATATGTAGAGTATGCAGAAACAAATAGGCTGGAAGGTGACACCTGCAGAATGACCTAGAGGAAATATAAAACTTAATAGTTGTCCAATATTCTTCTAGTTATCAGTAAACTCTGTCTTTTAACTGATAAAATAATCAGTAAAGAAAAATGCAGCAACTATCATTAAATCAGAAGGTGAAGGAAAAGGAGAAATTATATAGCATTGCATTGTTACTAGTACAGTTACAGTATTTCATGGACATTTCTGAAGCTTTAATTCATACATCAAACAAAACAAACCAAAAGCAGTAGTTTGTTTGTTCTTCACTAAGAGAATAAAGTATGTGTAAGTATATTTAAGCTCACATGAATGAGAGATCCTTTTTATGTGAAATATTCATAACATTCAAAAAATGAAATATTATGAACTCTGATTTTCATTAATTTTGATCAATAATTGATCATCAGTATAGTTTGCAATAAATCATAATCTAATAGTGAGAAAGGAAAATAATTTTCTTCTTTAACTTTATATTAATTTTACCTTGCATTCATAGGTCATAAGTTAAAGTTAACTTTCAGTCTTTATGAGTTATTTTGAAACATTTTCAGAGGAAAGTCATACAAGTATTTTATTATTTTTAATTTTTGGAAAATTTTCAATCCATCACATCTTAGTTTCATAGCTTAAATTTTTAATGATCTTATTTAAATAAATATTTTCACCTTTTCTATATTAAAAATTTTAAATAGATATTATAAATACATGACCCAAATACACAATATATGTTAAAAAAACTTGAACTTTAAAAATAAACAAATTAGAATCATTTGAGTTTACATAATATAGCATCCATGGCAATCTTACCTTTATCATGACTAAAGTTAATACCATTTCATTGTCATTCATTAAATTTCTACCTGTGAAAGAACACACATCATGTGCTCTATTATAAAATAGGAATGAAAATAAATACAGTGTTTTAGAAGGTAACAAAAAAGTTTTATTTTATCTTAAGGGCATTTAATAAAATATTTCTTCCTTGTTCATAACTTAGTAAAATTGAATGGAATCTACACATATAAAGAGGTAATATGCAAATTAGGCCAGAACTCCATAATGGGTCACGACCAGACAGGAGGAGGTTGCGCGTGCAGGTGAGGCCCGGAACGGACACAGGCAGGGGGGCCAGGGGACACTGCGAGTCAGGTGTGGATCCCAGTCCCCCATGGCACTAGTCCAGCCTGACTCCCATGACGGCTGGCACTGCGTGAGTCAGGCATGGGTCCGGCCCCCACGGGGTGCCTCCTCGCACAGTTTCAATCATGCTCTGTGCCTCTGGTTTTAATAAGGTTTCTGTTGGATTTTGCAGTGTGTTGCAATTAGATATTCAGTGAGGCCACTTTTTTTTATATTCAAGGCCTATAAAAACAGACATTTTCAAAATGATGAGGCTTCCCTGCCTAGCCAAATGATCACACAAAATACTCATTATTTGCTTAGTTTTAATAACAAAATGGTATGAAATTTCAACCTCTATATTTAATTTCTCTGTTATTTCTGCAGTTATCAGGTATTGAAAAGTTCCTAGTCATGACCTTTCTTTTTAATATTATTTTAAATGAATCGATAAAGCAAATAAGGTACTACCAAAGAAACTTCATCCTTTATTAATTTATATAAACCTCCCATGAATTCTAGCTCTCCTTGATTTTTCACCATGGTAACTCATCAGAACAATTTTGTGGTTAATTTAAAAATATTTATCTTCCTCATATTAAAAAAAATTGCTTTTGTTTGATGTTCTATTCTCTTCTAGTGATATGCACAGATGTTAAAAGTGATGTTCGTGCCCTAGCTCAGTGGATAGAACGTTGGCCTGAGCACTGAAGGGTCCTGGGTTCAATTCTGGTCAAGGGCACATGTCTGGGTTGTGGGTTCCATCCACAGTTGTGGGCTTGCAGGAGGAAGCCAATCAATTATTCTCTCTTATCATTGATGTTTCCATCTCTCTCTCACTCTCCCTTCCTCTCTGGGGGGGGGAAAAAAGTAACGCTCAACATTGGTGTTCCATATGTTCTCATGTAGATTGAAATTCCATCAGCTTGGGATCTAACAATTCTCATATCCATGGTTGTTTCTGAAGAAAACACTAATTCCCACCATGACTATTTAGAACACATATTTTCTTAACCCCTCTTCAGATTTAATGGAGCTCTGTGGCTAAGTTTCTGATTTACTAATCATTTAACTCAATATATTTCTTGAAATAGTAAGATACTGAGTTATGCAGGATTTGGTCTGTTGGGTTCCTGGATGGAGGTTGATGCTGCCGCAGGCTACTTACACTCGAGCGCACTCCTCAGTATGCAGGATCTAAGAAATGAGTTGCAAGTGCCTGATAACTTTAAGAGTACTTTCCCATGTTTATATTATTTTTCATGTAGGATACATCAATACAAAAGGAGGCCAACAGAATACTTAGACCTCACTCATACTTTACCAATACTTAAACGGTAGAGCCCACACAAAAACCCATATGTGTCTTGCTTTTACTCACTGTCTACTTCATCAACATGGCCAAGTCCCTATTAAACACTTCCTCCAAGCACAAATGAACTGGCAGGAATATTGCCTTTGTACCTGAGTGTTGTCACACAAACAATATTTTATTATTTTCCCTTACCTTTTCAAATGGCCCACTGATAGTTATGGTAAAGTTTCGTCTAATTTTTTATAAAACTTAAAAAATTTCTGATTAGTCGTCAAAATTCGATGATCTCTCCCTCAAGTATTATACCTCAGTTCTAAACTCATAACAAACAAGTATAAGACATGGCGGAATCTTCCCTGTAATATTTTGCATACTATTATTACGTGGTGCAACTTGAAAGAGAAAGTTGAAGGTGATAAAAAACAATATTTATCATCCAGGAGTTGGGAAAACAATTCAACATAATAGATTAGCTTTCATCTCTGCCCGACCATAATCTCATCAATCTTTAAGACTCGGTTCAAAATCATTTCTTTCAAGCCTCTCTTGGCCATCAGCATCCTTTATCTTCACAGTAATTCTAGGACTACCTAGGACATCATAGCCCGTTTTTGTTTGTTTGTTTTGCTGTTGTCCTCTAAATTAAATTTGGAATCCTTTGCTGATAGGGCTTATATGTGCTTGTTTCTCTATATATAAGACTGCTAGATTCTGATTAGACAATAAATTTCCATGAATGTTTAGATAATCATATGCTACCCCATATATTTTTAAAAAGTTTAAGTCTTAATGCTTTTAAATTCTAAGAGAAGGAATTCAAAGAGAGATAAAGAAGTGAGTCATCATAGGAGCTGATATACAGAGAATGAAATGTGAAAAAATCTGAAAGATTGAATATCCTGTCAAATTTGGTTTTTCAAAGCAATTAAACTGGACTTTTTAATGATATTACTTAGGCTTTCCAGACAAAAATGTGGAACTTAATTAATTCTTCTGAAACGACTTTGAAATTCCCAAACAAATATAGTCTCATGGAATCATTAATTTGTAATAAGACATTAATATGTGTTATGCCTTGATTATAAAAAATAATGGAAGAGAGAGAAGAAAAAAGCTTTTTTGTGCGTTACGATTTGAAACCTAAATTGCTCACTTTTATTGTTTCAAGAAAATCTCTTTCCCTGGGGTTATTTTAACCACAAAAATAGTCGGAAAGCTAAGCTCATGAAAAAAAGAAGAGGTTTTAATTGTATTTTTCTCTCCCTTTCTTCTATGACTCTTCATTTTCCCAGTGGTTTCTAAGAGATAAGAACCATCTCCTGTGGAGAGCTGGAGCCATTTGGTCAAACTGCCAACCCTCAGGGAAGGTTGAGGGGAGGGTGGGGGTAAGGGGAGAGTTCAACCAAAGGACTTATATGCATGCATGTAAGCCTAATCAATGGACACAGACAATAGGGGGGTGGGGGCATGAATGGGAGGTGGGGGGTAATGGAGGAATAAGGACACATATGCAATACCTTAATCAATAAAGAAATTAAAAAAAAAAGAGATTGCAAAAAAAAAGAAATTAATGATATTTGTGAAACTGTGAGGTGAACAGTGCTCACAAAGCTGCATTATAACGAGGTGTCTGGGGGACCCTGCACTCCTGGGGAGTCTCCTGGACGTATCTAATGTGATTTTTGTTTGGGTTCAATGTTCTGTCCTCTCAATGTAATCCTGAGGCTGTTGGGAACATCTTTTTCTCTGGGCTTCATGCCATGGCAGAGAGCACTTCACCTTTTCCCTTTATTTAAAGCTTTGATACATCTGTTTGCATATGGTTAGTGACAAAACTACAGCCCTCAGATTTTACAAATGACACCGTTTTCATCAGCATTGCATTGATTTTTCATTGAAACACACGTTTCTTAAATCATCACTGCCAAGAGCGTTGATTTCAAATATAAAAACATTATTACATAATAAAATGAATAAGTGCTTTTAGATTTTTGCCACGCAAGGGAATGATGAATTTTGCAGCAAACCCATTTAGGCTACACTATACTTGATCTACAGGAGGACTGCTTGGCCTTAGTTTCTTGCCTATAATTCTGTACACTAAGTTCTAAGTTCCTGGAAGAAGGCAATGGATATAGACTTTGTACTCACATATGAGAAAAAAATTATTCTGGACACACTTTAGGACATGTAGGACATAATGGGACATTAAAGGATTATGAATGGTGTGTTATATTGTAAGTGCTAATACTCTCCAGGTTAATATAGCTCTGCCCATATTGTATATAACTCCTAGTTCAGGTTTAACAAATAATATAGAAATGACACTGGGGTGAAAGCAAAATATGCTATTTTACAGTGGAGAGTGAGCTTCCCATCTCAGTACTGCCTTTTTCTTCAGATGAGTATAATTTTTGTCATCAGTAAATTTGACTAGAGATCTTACAAAATATTGTCTATTTATGGCCATGCAGATGAGACCAATACTCTAATATCAAAAAGAGGATGGAATATATAGATTATAGAAAGGATCTTATGCCAATCTAAGGGCCTGTTACCATGTTTTCTGTATAGCTATATAATGCAGACCTTCTTAGAAGACTTGGATCTAATTTATTTTAAATATGTATGTAACAACCCTCTTACCTCATCTCCATTTTGAAGGCCATTGGTCCAAGAAACCTACAAGTACATGGGGCATTGTAATAGGTACAGTCAGGTATATTAACAACAACAACAGCAAGGCGTTATGAGCACCTTTATGTAAAATAAGATCTACATCGTCTTCCAAGTCTATACTCCACAAAGGTGGATTTTGAAAAGGTAAGACAGAGGTTGGTAGCTCTTCACCAAAGTATTTTTTCTTATTTCTGGGTACACAACTTCAGTATATTTTCACGTGACTGAGTCCCAGTTTAGGTATACCCCTGCCCAGGGTTGGAACATACAAATCTCTCCGGAATCCCCCAGTTCTTTCCACATTTGTCAGTTGATAATGGAGAACTCTGAGGCCCTATAGGAGGTGAGAGGTACAAGACAGGAGGCCAAGTTCCTCAGTTACCATATTGAGAAAGCCAATCACTGACCACAAATGTCTTCATCTGAATGTTGACCGAGAGGAAAAAAAAATTTAACCTGTAATCTATTTTGACTTTGAGGGCCCTTGGTTAAAACAGCTAGTGTTACCCAAGCTGTTACAGGAGACCAGTAAATCACACTTCATTTTCCCTTCTTCAAATTCAGAATGAACTGAGACAGAAGCATAGGAGCAAAACAGAAGGTGATACAATACTCCTTTTTTATGGGTAAAGATATTTCAAGGAAAGCAGAGCTGATCTCATGAGCTTCTGGAGACATGGGAGCAACTGACCCTAACTCTAGTTCTGAAGTTCTGTTCCAGTTCTAAGCACACATATAAACTCCAAGGAGAATTACATAGCCTGCAGTGGCTGAGGGTGATTAATGCCGCCTGCTGTTACGCCTAAATGAACTGACCTATGCTGTACCCTTTAGTCAAATTGCATGCTGCATAATCATGATAAATGAAGTACACCAGGACTATGCTAGCTAGTCCCTGGCATATGCCCAGACAAATCTAAAAAATATAAAATAAAATATAAAAGAAGGGCTCAAAGCTGTGAATGTCAAAGTACGCTTGGATTAGGGTGTGGAGCTATCTGTGGTGTGAGGTCACTTTCAATTCCTCAGAAGTTGTCATCTGTAGTTGGGTTCTCCTAATAAGGACACTGGTACCCAGCCCCATGATACATCGCTTTGTCATAAAGTTGAATGTGCTTCCTGTATTCTGTGTTAATAATTTAGTTCTATTTGATGTTCCCAGGTGATGTCATTGTCTGGTCTTTCCATAAATTCAAGGTTACTATTGACACTGGTAATTACAGAGGGCACACATAGGCAGATTGTCATGTCTGCAGTAGAAAAAAAAACAACTTAAAGTCCTTTTACAAACCACCTTCTAAGTCTGGTTTTGTTTGATTTAGTTTTCATGAGTCCCTGAAATGCTGTGATAATTAGAGTGGTGAATTGAAAGTTTCTGGTATTTTTAAAAGTCATCCAAGCAAAATAATTTTGCCTAACACTGATCTAAGAAATATGGATAGTGAGTAATAAAATGATGAAATCATTGCTGCTTTGTAGTATAGTAGAAGCGTGGAAAGAGGATCGTATGCTTTTAGGTACAGAGTGGAATAATTTTATTCTCTATTTTATTTACATGTCTATTATCCACCTTTAAATGCCATTCTACATTTTTTAGTTGTTTCTTCTTAAATAATATGTGTCTACCATTCTCACAAGCTATTTGGATTTTTTTTAGTTTTTAATGGAAGGTGGTTGACACTAGATACAAAATATCTTTGCTATGTCAATTGTCTATTTTCTTCCTTGAAAGGAAAAGAGTAAGATTAGCACACACATACATACACAGGTGCGTGTGCGCGCGCGAGAAAATTAATTACTAGGATTTGCTATGGCATAAACCACTGCATCCACATTTTCCACAGAGCTCTCAGATTTTTATGCATTATTTAATCCATTAAAAATAGAATAAAAGCAAACACAATAGAACAAAAATAAGATAGCCACAAATAACATAAAAAAACAGTATTAAGCTTGTCCTACAATATTAAGCTTATTCAGAGTCTATTTTTGGTTCTTCAGCTTCTCTTTCAAATCTGGTTCAGTTTATGTATACATATGTATGCAGCTAGAATTAATTCTCCCAAACTCTGTGCACCCACTCCTCTAATAGTCCTTATGTAAACTGCTATCTTTATTCCAAGTATACTGCATTCAAATTACAACACAAGCAGAGATCATAACTCTCTTGTTTATAGTCAGTGATTTTCACCAGTCACATATATACACCCACCTCTACTAGATTCCTACTTATCTTACATTTTGATATACAAAAGTGTCCAAAAAAACTTTGTACATCATTGCAAGTTGTTTCAGTTTCTGCAAGCTGGCTGTTAGAAGGCTATTATTTCTCTAAATTGTCTCTTTACCTCAATCTTGCTTTTTATTTGTTTACTAGAGGCCTGATGCACAAAAATTGTGCAAGGGGCTCGGCCTTCTCAGCCCCAGCTTCCTCCAGAAGGTCATCAGGAAGGTCGTTTGGCTGTCTGGTCTAACTAGCATATTATGCTTTTATTATAGATTTTTAAAATCAACTTTGTTTTATTTTTTTCTAACCAATTGACAAGACAAAAAGAGAAAATAAAGAGAAAGAGATAAAAATTAATCTCATTGTATTCAAGAGTTCTTATGACACAAATTATTTGTTATTACTTTATTTTTAGTGTTGATACTCTTACAGATGTTCCCTAGTATCCTCCATTGTCTACCTCCGCCCAGACCCTACCTCCCTGCCCCCAGCCATCACCACACTGTTGTGTGTGTCCAAGGGCTATGCATACATGTTCTTTGGCCAATCTCTTCACCTTCTTTCATCCAGCCCCCACCCATCTGACATCTGTTATTCTGTTCCATGCCTCTGGTTCTATTTTGTTCATCAGTTTATTTCATTCGTTATATTCCACCTATAAGTGAGATCATATGATATTTGTCTTTCTCTGACTGGCTTATTTCACTTAGCATAATACTCACCAGGTCTATCCATGCTGTCACAAAATGTGAATTCCTTCTTGTTTACAACCATGTGGTATTCTACCGTGTAAATGTACCTCGGCTTTTTTATCCACTCATCTATTTTGGGCACTTGGGCTGTTTCCAGATCTTGGCTATTGGCAGTAATGCTGCTGTGAACATGGGGATGCATATATTCTTTCTCATTTGGTGTTGCAGGATTTTTAGAATATATTCCCAGAAGTGGGATTGCTGGGTCAAAAGAAAGTCCCATTTTTAATTTTATGAGGAAACTCCATACTGTTTTCCACAGTGGCCGCACCAGTTTGCATTTTCACCAGCAGTGCACTAGGATTCCCTTTTCTCCCCATCTTCTCCAGCACTTGTTGTTTGTTACTTTATTATTGGTAGACATTCTGGCAGGTGTTAGGTACCTCACTGTAGTTTTCATTTGCATCTCTCTGATGATTAATGACATTGAGCATTTTTCATATGTCTTTTGGCCATGGATGTCCTCTTTGGAGAAGTGTTGATTCAGGTATTTTGCTCATTTTTTAATTGAATGGTTTGTCTTCATGGTATTGAGTTGTATACCTTCATATATACATGAACTTGTTTTATTTTTTAAAGAAAAAGAGGAACTATAAAAATGATAAACTTTAGTTCCATACTTTTATTACATAAGAGTCTTATTTACGTAAACCAAATCACACTGAGAAGGATGATACATTCACTCTTCATTATTTCTTCTGCACTTTATACAGGAAATGTGTGAAGAACATATCTCTCCAGACACATTATATCCATGTTTTTTACAGATTAAGAATACTCAATATTCTCCCAAAATTTTGCACACCAAAGCATATTTCATTGAATAATTTAAACAAATTTAGCTAATTTCTTTCAACTTAATGTGATTGTAGATATAAAATTGGATATTTAAATTTTGTAGTAATGCATTTTCTGATGTACAGTTCTAATGTCTAATAGGTTTTATTCTGTTTCAAATTATTTGTTTTATGGGTTGCTAGGATGTACTTATAGAAGGTACTCTCAGGCATAAAATTAAATTATAAGCAGGCTGGCACATAACTATTTTTTAAATAATAAAATAAACTTTATGCATTTTAGGGAATTGTGTTATTTTTCTCCTTCACTCACCAGCCTAGAGAACCCAAAGAACATTCATTGTTGTGTATGGAAAGTCAGTAAAGGGAAGGTTAGCCATTCTTTCTGTCTCATGCAGATTGTAAGCTTTTTAATTGGTCTCTCCCCTTAACTTGTTCTTCTTTCTGATCTATTCTGAACAAGGTAGCTAGAATGATCCTTTACAAACACATCTGATCATATCAACTCCCTGCTTAAAAGACTGTAATCACTTTCAATAGTCATGAGCATATCGTTTTGAACAGATTATATAATGAAACTATCTTTTGAATATTGCATACCCCCAGGGTAAAGTCCAAACTCGAGTCTAACTTCACTTTCAGTGTTCGGTGACCCACCAGTTTCATGGATGGGCATCACCTACTGTCACTGAAATGACAAGAGGCCTCTCTCATAATATTTTATAGAAGACAAGAAGAGATGAGATCATTGCTCCAGCATTTAAATGTCTCGGTTCAGAACCGACACATGTCACTTAGGCTCATATGTCATTGCCCAGAACAAGTTACATGACTCTGCCCACCTGCAAAGAGGTGGGAGGCTGAAGTACAGTCCTTAAAGAGGAAAGAACCAATTATCAGGGAGCAGCAGTACTATCTGCCACGGTGCCAGACACATAACAGGAGCTTCATAAATACTTAATGAGTAATAATCAGGACTCACTTGACTGCAAGAGACAGACACAAAACAGTTCGGCAAACACAGAGAATTAATTAGCTCTGTGCAAAATCTCAAGAAAGGCAAGGGTACTGCTTGGCTTTGTATTTCACAAAAACATGTACCTTCTGTTTTCAGATGTTCTTTCTTCTGATTTCCCATCTCTACTCTCCCCCGCATCTCAGCCTTCTCTCTCAGACTGGCCTCTGCCACAGTTCTAGAGGTAGAATTGTTGACAGTTCCGTGTTTCACGGTCTCCTATTTTGCTAATTGAGTGTTGCTCTCTCTTTGTTCCAAACACATATGTATTACTGAAATTCCATTTGAGTTTCCTGGACTCAATGAAGGATGGATATTTGGACCAATTGCCATGTCCCGAAAGCAGAGATGAAGCACCATGTGATCTGCCGAAACCTTTAGTAATGATTACTCTGAGCAGTTTCTATAAAAGGTTGACTATACTGGTAGGCAATGGGTATCCCATGACAAAAAGAGATCACTGACTCACAAGCTAAGCAGCATTTGGCCCTAAATGGTAAGAACTTGGTAGATAGATGATAGCTTCCGTAATTTTCGCTCTCCAGCTCCAACTGGGGACCACACACACACACACACACACACACACACACACACTAAATAAAATAAAAAATAAATTATGTGCCCTAATCAATCCCATGGGATGTCCCACTTCTCTGTGCCCACTTCCAGATTCCCAGTGATAGCATCTCCCAGCAGGGCATACATGAAGCCTTCTGCTTTTCCCACTACAAATCTTTCCCATGTCTCTGCCTGACTTTTTGTCTCTGCCAAATGCAAGTGATGGTGGTTGACTCCTTCATCATATCCAGTTCTAGTAAATATCTTTTGCTTGGTCTCATTTGGGAGGATTTTGTTTATTTTCACAACTAATAAGAAGACTAAATGGACCTTTACTTTTTATCGAAATAAATACCTTTTTAGATCATGTTACCAAACAATACCCCTTTGTCCTAAAACTGTGTGCCTGTTAGTAAATTAGTAGAGGTTCTACCTCACTTGTTTATTTTCCTTTTTAAAAAATTTTTGTGCTAGCTTATAGGTTTCTTATATTAATAGAAATATTGTTTTTTCAAGGTAACATGGTAATAGTATATCTAAATCCATGTTGTTACTACTTACGAGGTTCTTTTGCAGTCTACATGCCATACCATCAGGAAATATGCATTAATCTTGACCTGATTTATTTTTCTCACTCCAGGATGAAGTAAAACCACATATTTATCTGGTAATGATTCAAACTCTAATCTTGTTCAGAGTTGACTTAAATGGTATACCTTTAATTAACCCTGAACTCATATTATCTGTTGACAGTTTCTACCTTAGGAAAGAGAAAGATTAACCTTGTTTTGGATATGCTATTATTTCTGGACATTCAGTATTCCTGGGTAGTTGAATTAATTATTGTAATTGGAAGTGGAACCTAGCCTGAGGCAGAAAGGAGAGAGAGAGAGAGAGAGAGAGAGAGAGAGAGAGAGAGAGAGAGAGAGAGAGGGAGAGAGAATTTATAGAGATAACATTAAGGTAGTATTAGTGTGTATAGTATTAAGAGTTGTTGGTATTGAAGTGTAGGCTCTTAACTCAATTTTTCACTTTATAGCTGTAGGTAAGGACATGAAAAAGAAAGTTAACTATCTATAATCTTTTAACTCTTTAAGAATTATATGCCATTATGTTAAAGCATTAAAATAGAAACAATGTCCCATTACTTGTCAAAGTCTTTTCCTTTATGCAAAGTTAATTACCTGAAAGATTCATAACAATTAAAATGGTCTTATCTACTTATAAATAATTGCACAGTATTTTAAAATTATTTATGCATTAAGATTTATATGACAGTTCAGTGATAGCCAATGCATGATGACTGAATTCATACAGAGAACTTTATTTTTTTATTTTTTTAAAATATATTTTATTGATTTTTTACCGACAGGAAGGGAGAGAGAAAAAGAGCTAGAAACATTGATGAGAGAGGAACATCCAGCTGCCTCCTGCACGTCCCCTACTGGGGATGTGCCAGCAACCCAGGTACATGCCCTTGATGGGAATCGAACCTGGGACCCCTCAGTTCGCAGGCTGATGCTCTATCCACTGAGCCAAACGGTTTCGACCATACAGAGAACTTTAGCAATAACCCTGCATGACTATGGCTAAACTAATAAAGATGGCTGGGAATCAATGTTACTAAAACATCAGTGAGGGAGTTTGTGTCGAGAGGCAAAGGGTGCTTTATCTGCAACCTGTATAACCTCTACAGCTCCTATAATTCTGTAAGAATTGGGGAAACCTTTAAATCAGTGTCTTTTATACACTTACAAACAGACATTATAGAAAGACCTTAAGGGAAATGATATGTATATATTGGTGGACAGCCCCAAAAGCCTAAATTCAGGATCAAAATTCTAAAGAACTAATACGTAGTCTTATTCAATTTCATGAGTCTTAATAGGAGAAACTTTCATAAACAGGCAAAGCAGCTGCTTCAGCTGGTGGCAGGCCAAAAAGGATCCATATCCCTCCCAGTACAGGCTCTCCCTTTTAAAGGGGGTTAATAGCAAGGGGTTAATGGCAAAACCAGATGCAAATATCTTGGTAGTCATGCGGACCTCCCAAGAGAACGATATATTACTAAGTTAAAAAAAAAGTTAAAAGAATACACCAGGCAGATATTACACTCTATGTATGAATTAATCTCCTTCTTGGGGGTATGACATCCATCTTTGAGTGCCATTCCAGTTTACAGGGTAATCAGCCAAGTGTGAGGTTTCAGAGCATTCAACAGTCACAAGAGAGTTCAACATCTCCCAGATGCCTTTGCTGATGGAGCCACATTGCATCTTTAAAGTGAGTTCTCCTGCAGTATATATCTCTGGATTTTTGTGAATATTCTTGGTGGAACTAAGGCTATGCATACAATTTTATTAATGCATTCCTTTACCTAGGTTATTCCTTCAACACTATCAAGTGATGGGAAGACTCATTTCACAATCAAATCCCTGCTTCAGCGTTTTTTCACGGTTGTCTCCTCTGAAGTGTGTTTGCTATTACAGTCTGCGAAATACAGGAAAGGTAGAAAAATGAAATCATCTGTTGAAACAAAAATCATCTGACATTTCAGAAGTCCTCCATCTTCCTGCAGTGTTTCTCTTATGTGCTTATTTTCCCCATAGGTTTCCTTCCTATGTGAAGTTGCTACTGGGTGATCTGTGAGATGGAGGAGACAGAAGAGCTAGGTTCTCAGGGATGGTACCGTGGAGGAAGGAAGTAGAACCAGGGAATCCAGCTAGCAGGAGTTTACTAAGGCAACTCAGCTGGGGAAAGAAGGGCATGAGTGGGAGACTTGGGTTTTATTTAAAATGTATAGATGTTGCTAAGACAGGCAGCTCGCAGATAACCACTCACAAGACAGTGAGTGAGGAGTATAACGAATCCCAAGGACATTACTAAGGCAGAATTATTTGAAAGAGCCAATCAAAAGCCAACAAAGCATGTATTTACCCCTGAATTTTACTTGGGTGCATTGCCTCTGAGTGTTGAAATCTCTAGGACGCAAAACAAATGGATCAGTTCAAAACATCAATCATCATTTTTAAACGGTAAATGACTAATGAGTGGATATCAAGACCTTTTACAAAAGACTGTTTAGGTATTTATACTGAATTTTTTGAAAAACTTCAAGAAGTAGCGAATTGAGCTGTTAGTAGACAAATGATTATAAGTCAGCTTTTAAGGTAAAACTCTCTGCGACATTTTTCATAATTCTTTGAAGAACTGAGTGGTATTGTTATAAGAAAACCCATTCTACTTCCATCTACTTATTTCTGGGAATAAGATTTCTCAGTGCTTAAACCTGTAAAAATAAAAACATAAGAATAGGAATGATGCTGACCCTGTCACATTCTAGCAATAAACAAGACTCATCTCACGATGCAAGAATTTACAGGGTAAAGATTATTATTAGTAAGAGGTAAACTTCCCCCAGAATGCTTTTGTAAAGAATGTACTTCTAACTCATCCACATGTTTATGTTTTGGTTCAGTTTTTAACAATAATAATTACATTAATAATTCAAAACAAACAAATAAAGCCATTAAATTATATGGAAAAAATGAAATTTAAAATTACGTGTTTCTCTATATAATCAACGCATGGCTTTGAAGCACTAAAACAATAAATCTATGGGTAAACATTCTGTAGGGAAATTCAATGCCAGGATCTCTGGAGCTGTTTGTTTTGAATGGCCCATGGCACCCTGAAGGGTGGCAATCTCAGGGATGCAAACAGTATACAGAAAAGAGTCTCCTCCTCCATTTCTCTAAATTACGAAATTTTGCTGGTTTTTATAGTATCAAAGAAAGGGCGAAGGGTCAGTCTTTAAAATAGCAGGTATTTTTTTTCCCCCAAAGTAATTAGGCAGGTACAGCATCACATTTAATTTTGCTTAGAAAAGTTAACAAACGTAGCATTTTTCTACTTGAGAAGTATTTTCTCCTAGAGGGTCCAGAAGGAACTCAGCCATGTGGACACTGGTTTTAACTCAATAAGACCTATTTGAGACTTCTGACCTTCAAAACTGGAAGGCAGTATATCTGTGTTGTTTGAAGTCATTAGTTTTGTGGTAATATTTTAAAACATTAAAAATAGAGATTTGGGTGTGTTTAATGTTTTCTTTCCTGTTATAAATTTTGTAAAAAATTAAATTCCACTCTATTGATTATGATATTATCTCTTTCATCAAAACACTGCTAACATCAGTTTTCAATAGCAAGAAATTGGTGTATGTGACTGTCAGGGCTGGTTAGGCAAGCCTGAAATTTGCAGGGTAGGCAGGTATTGGGGAAGGTCAGACTACAACTCTTAAGCATAGGCTGAAGCTGTTGCCCAGAGGCAATACCTCTTAATCAGGGAAACTTTACACCTGCTTTTAAGGCCTTTCCACTGGTTGAAATGAGATGATCTGGGTTATCTACCATGATCTTCCTTAATCAGTGACTATGTATTTTAATCATATCCACAAAATATGTTCAGAGAAACACCTATCAGTGTTTGGTTGAACAACTGGGAAATTCAACCTAGTCGTACTAATAACTCAAAAGGAATAATACATCTGATAAAGTCAATATTTTAAATATAAGGGGTAAAGTAGATACAAACAAACTGAGATGAAGATAGAGGGGGATATACCTAGCTATTAGATAGAATAACTGATAGTGTTTCCATCTTAGCTGTATGATCCATTATATATGAGCTATGGCCACGGAAGGACAGAATTCTACAACTCCAGTGCCATTATACAGAAAGACAAGTGGGGACAGAAACTCATGAGGTCAAAAAGGCTAAGGTTCATCATTTATGAACTTATAAGTGATGAATTTTTGCTTTTATAATAACTTCATTGAGAGAAGCCAGAGGCTGAGCTGCCACATAATTTCTGAAAATATCCAAATCTGAGTACTTCTTTTCTACATGAGTAAACCATAAATCCTTTCGGAGAACTGCTCTGAGTGTACTCAGGTGACCCTTAATTTAGAGAAAGATGAAACCTTATGACCTGAAGGAGAGAAGTCATAACAGTCATAAATTAGGGAACTTCAAAAAGACTGCTTAAAGTAATGCTGAAAACCTACATTTGAAGATCACAGATTTGGTACAGAAGAACTCATATAAACTACATAGAAGTGTTATCATTTCTTTCCTAAGGGTTAAAATAATGAAGTCTTATTCAATCACCACTATGTCTGGGAAAGAGAAAAAAAGAGGAACGTTCTGTTGCCTGAGACATAAAAGTTTAGTAGAGTAACCTTTAGAGTCTTGAGTCTATTGATGAATTTGGAAATGAGTTGATAAAGTAAAAAGTCATCCAAAATCATCTGACACTGTGGAATTTGGTGTTCAGGAATGTATGAGTTAATTGTGTAGAAAAAGATTATTATTATTATTTGAATTAAGATAGAATAGAGTTTGAATTCTAACTCTGTCATAGTTTTATCTATGACTTAGCCTCTCTGAACTAATATTTTTAACTTTATCATAAAGGTAATAATTCCTACCCAAGTGTTTAATTCATTTAAGGTTGTTTTTAAGTATAATCAATTACTTAGATCATAAAATAAAATTTATTTACCCAAAATGAAAAATTGCATATATGGTTTAAACTGGTTTAATAAATTGTCATATTTGAACCATTTTAGTTTAAATATTTAAGAATTCTATTAATAATTTTGATAGGTTATTTGATAAACTGAATTTTTATTCTTTACTTGAAGTGACTTTATTTCATATTTCCAATAATAGTTAGTATTCATGGTAGTGTCTCTAGCAGGAAACATCATCTCCAAGCTCTTAGCTATAGTCCTGGGGTGGGAATAGGGGTGGAGGAGGGCCTGAGAAGGAGACCAGCTGATTAGGACACTTGCAAATGTTTTTACATTATAACCATTATGAGCGTGATAACATGCTAATTATTTCCCTCCTTGTATTCATTTTTATTTTATTTTATTTTATTTTTTTAATTTCTCTGTTGAGAGTTGTCTTGTACCCATGGTGTGGGGAAGTGGGTTTTTGATATCCACATCCAGCCTAGCACCAGGAATGCTCAGAGCCTACTCAAGAAGGCAAATAATCCTTTCCACTAATATTTACAGGGTAAAATAAGATTGTTGTTAGAGTATCAAATTTGACAGTAAAATAGTAGTCAAGTTTTCAGACTAATTTAAATTGGCTAATTAAAATAAATGAATATTCTAGAAAAATTAATGGTACCGGACAAAAAGCTGTTTCTAAAGTGTTAACTTAAATTTTTATTGGTAGTTCATCTCATGGTAAAATTGCATAACATGTCATGAACCTAAAGCAGTCATATGTTAGTGCAAAAAAATAAAATTTAAAAGCTATCAAGACTACATTATAAAATTTCCAAAAGCCTCCTAATATTTAAATCAAAAAAGGGGGGATAGTAGAAGAATATCATGTAAGGAAAAATATCCTGTAAGTAAATTACATCTAGAAAATTTTTACTTTAGAAAATTAACTTTCATTTGTAATGCTAACAACAAGACACCCATGAAAAACACACATGGTGTCTAAACAAGCCAAAGGAAAATCGTTTGGGCAAAAAATGAAAAGGATCCCAAGTCAAATTTATAGAAAAGGTTCCTGCATTCATTTTTAAACTGTGCCCAAATAAAACGCTTCAAATAAGCTAGTTACAGCACCAAAGAAACTAGGTTAGGTCCTACCAGAGAAAGTGGCATTCAAACAGTGGGCCCAGCAAGTTAGTAAGAAACTCATGCCAGCTGATTCAACCTTTCATCGGAAGATTAAATACTACCGGTGCTTCCCAACCCCCGGCCCCCGCACCTGTGGCAGATGGTCAGTGGAGGAGAAATTGTCCCAGTCAGCTTTCTCCATCTTTAAATCCCCACATACAAGTCACAGATGGCTGTGCGAGTGTCGCTCTGTGCAGCAAGGGCTCTGCAAACAGACCTCCGTCCACCTGAGACGCGCTATGAAAGGTCAGCGTGCCTTGTTTCTAAACGAGCCCAAATTGAAACTGTGCTTTGGGATAAGAACACTGATAAAAAGACCATATCAACGCTAAAACTGTGTGCTTTCAGAACAAGGAGTTACATGCACAAGGTACATTTAAATATCTACTCTAACACGTATAAAAATTATAATGAGTGGGCTGTAAAAAAGCAAACAAAACAACCCTCTAACTTCTTCAATATCTTCTGCTTCTCTGAATCCAGTAATAAGGAATCTTACAGATAAAAAAGGAAATAAACATTTTATCACACTACCCACCTTCAAACTCCTTAATTATTAATTAGAGGTGATACAAGGTGGAACTGTGCTATAAGCATGTTTTATTTGATCAGTTATTAGTTACTAGAATTGGCTGCTGACATTTAGAATTCATGTGATCTCCATCTACAAATTCATTTCCCTTTTTTATCTTAAAAAGAAGCAAACATCATTCTATTAACCAGCTGAGTTGGCTGGCCTTGACCCCAGTGGAGATGTGTGCCTTCTCTAGTTTGTCATGATGCCAGACCTTTCTATTGACTTACACCTGGACCACATCACTCACGTATGTGTCCTGCCTGGTCTCTGCTTCAGTACATCAGAAACACTTTTTTTTTTTCCTTTTAAACTTGAATAAGAATCAAGTCTTTGGAGGGCTCTTTGAAGCAGACTGTTCAATCCCACTCCAGCATTTCTGATTCAGTAATGCCTTGGGGCTCAAAAACATGTATTTCTAAAAAGTTTTTAGGTGATCCTGATAATAATTGTAAGCACATTACAACTGGGAAACTAAATTTCTCTGGAGGTGAATTTAACTAACTAGTATTTGTAATATGCTCTGTGTTTGATATTATGTTCTATGGGGCATAGGAGAAGAAAAAGCTCCCTCAAGTACTGTCCCTCCCTTAGTAAATTCATTAATTTCCTAGTGTTGTCATAAAAAAAAAAAACCACACCAGAGATAGAGTGGCTTAAACAAGAGAAATGTTCTCTCTCACAGTTTTAGACTGGAAGTCGAAGAACAATGTGGCGGTAGGTTGGGTTTTTCTGAGGCCTCTGTCCTTGGCCTGCGGATGGCAGTCCTCCTCTTGCCTGTTCACAAACGGTCTTCCCTGTGTGAACACTTTGTGGTGTCTTTCTTCTATAAAGGCACCAGTCATATTGAAATTATATCTACCCCAATGGCCTCATTTCAATGTAACTCTTTGAAGACCTTATCTCTAAATATGGGTACTGCATTAGACAGGGTTCTCCAGAGAAACAGAACCAATATATATGTACATATATATTTATAAAGTGTGGGCTCAATCATTACAGAGTCTGAGATATCCATCGACCTGCCCCCTGCAAGCTTGACTGAGGAAAGCTGATAATGTAATTTCCTTTGAGGCTGAAGGCACAAGAACCAGGATCATTAACATTCTGATATTTGAGGGCAGGAGAAGAGGTATGTCCCAGCTCTAGCAGAGGGCAAATTTATCCTTCCTTTTCCTATTTGTTCTCTTCAGATCCTCACTGGTTTGGATGATGCCCACAGGTTTGGTGAGAGTGATCTTCATTACTCAGCCTACTGATTCAAGGGCTAGTCTCTTCTGGAAACACCCTCAGAGCACACTCAGAAATAATGTTTTACCAGAGAATGCTTTGGGCATCACTTAGCCCAGGCAAATTGATACGTAAAATTAATCAGCACAATTGCATTTTGAGGTACCTGAAGTTGGGAATTTTGGAAAGACACAATTCAGCCATAACCATGAGGTAAAACTAATTTCAGAAAATAAAAAACTCAAAACTATAAAAACTTACTTTTTATACAAACTTTAGTCTAGCTTAGCCACATCCTCTGAGAACTGGAAATTCTATCTAGATAGCTGTCTAGTGTTTGAAAAACATTCTCACAAGCTAGCAGTTATTGTAGCTGAACCCTTTGGATAGATTTCCTCTTAGGGAATCCTTCCTCTCTTTTCTGAGTATCTGGAACCATTCATATTCATATCGTTTATTAGTGGATTTTAAATTGGCCCAGCTGCTCTTAATTGGAGAGTTGTCTAAAATTCCATTAAGGCAGATAAATATGAACTACAAATAAGGATAAAGTCCAATATCCATGTGTTTCTACCATTAATTTTTGGTGACTGTTTTTAAATACTTAAAACATTTCACCATGCATTTCTCTTACACCCCTCTATATTTGGACAATTATTCAATTTTTTTCTTATATAAATTCTTATAACAGTTTTCAGTCTCAACAAAACAAAATTAAGAGTGAAATAATTTATTTAGAAAAGATTTTAAAATTATTTTTTTATTTTTAGTGTCATACATATGATAAATATATGTATTTTTGTCAAAACCATTTAAGTAGTACTACAAATAGATCACATACAAACACATATTCATATGTATTTTTTTTATTGATATCAGAGAGGAAACAGGGAGGGAGAGACCAAAAATTAATGATAAGAATCAATGATTGGCTGCCTCCCGCATGCCCCCTACTGGGGATTGAGCCTGCCATCCTAACCAGAATAGAACCTCTACCTCCTGGCTCACAGGTTGGCACTCAACCACTGAGCTACACTAACTGGGTTCATATGTATTTTTACAAAGGCATTTTATAGGTTAAATGCCAGAGTCAGCAGATTATATAATAATTATTTTAGGAATTTTTTTAAGGAGAAATTGTTGTGAGCTGACTTAAAAAAATGTAAAACAAAAAGTAAAGAATATATAGATGCCATTTAAAAATACATCAGTGTGGTGAAAGCAGGCATGGGCTGAGTGGAGGTAGGCAAAAGGGGCACAATGGAAGACATCTGTAATAGTGACAACTATTAAAAGGAAAAGAAAAGAAAGACCAATGTGTTTAAGTTTATAACTTAAAAATATATCCATATCAACATTAAGAAAATAGTGTATCAAAAATAAGATAATATGACTCTGACAGGAGGGAGATTTTCATATACATTTTACTAATTTTCTTTCATTTCTGACACTTTTATTATAAAGAAAGGGCAAATAGCAATAGTAAAATATTTTCTTCAATTAATTCCCTTTTAATGTGCACAAATTTTGTGCACCAGGCCACTAGTATTTCTATAAGTAGTATAGGAAAATAAATGTGACAAAGTTTATAAGTAATAGAAGCTTTCCTTCTCCCTGAGATTTTTGTTTTGTATTTCAATAAATATGTTCTGTGGAAATGCAGACCTACCAGTGGTATGCTTTAGTAATACCCTGGGAGGTTTATTGCACTGTTTGCTAGTTTATTGTTTTCCTTTGTGGGCAATGGTAAAAACCTATTGATGAAGCATCATTCATCTTAGGTTTTTGTGAGATACTACAAGCTTAGTCTTTGTAGCATCCTTTTGTTGTTTAATTGTCAATATATGCCACTTTTGTTTTTTCACCTAAACTTTACACTCTTTGAAGGAGAAGATGGAGAAAGATTAAGAATTTGCTCCAAACTAAAGAGTAGTAAGTAAGAAATGACAGCAATCATCCCAGCTCTTACCAACCACATCATCCCTTTTATTATCGCTTACATTTGCTTTGATTTTACATTATCTGGGTTCTTGGCCATAAGCTTGGGTCCATAATTCACAGCCTTACCTCTTTTGTTCATGCTTATCAAGTTGTGAGGGAGATTTGGACCTCTGAAGAAATCACACTATAAACCTCAGCTCTCATTTTGAGACTGGAAACAACTTTATTGAAGATTATTATCAAAAATGGAAATAAAAAGATGCATTTTTATGGTTACATGAGATTATAAACATTTCTTTAAGAGAAGCTTAAATGAATCACAAAATATATATGTAAGACAGGGAAATACTGGCTTCTAATTGAATTTCAATCTAATATAAGTATGTGACTTTGTATTCCAATCAGATACCAACCTAGGGAAGCATATGCCTAAATGTCAAATTGAACCCTTTAGATAATAAATAGTAGGTACTTTAAAAATGTATAAATTGCTATAAATTAGAGAACTCATGGGTGATCTTCAGAAGAAGGCAAAGTAAGAAGGCTATGTAAGGTCAGACATGATCACTGCATTCAGTGTTTGACCACCAGACCACACACAAAACCATTTTCTCCACTCCTTCCCCCTCTTTATTTTAGTCTTTGCAACTTCATGAGATTACTTTTCTCACATAGTAAAGTGAATACAGCTACATCTGTTTTATTAACTGCTTTATTTTCAGTGTTTAGCACAGAAAAGTTGGCACATTATATGTATTTAATGAATATTTAATAAATGCATTGAAGAAAGAATGAATACATTAAATGTTTAGCAGGTAGGTTTTATAGCACTTGGCTGTTAATTTGATGTAGTGGTGAAAAAGCATCTTTAAAAAAGAAGATTATAGTCCAAATGAATGTAGCCATTAGAAGAGTTGATGAGAAAACTTAGGTTGAAATTTACCATTCTTGTTAGAAAACCTTAGGAGATGGGTTTAGAGAGGCAAAATAGGGCAAGGGTATTTTTTTAAAAATGTATGAGTGGTTTCATCAGAATAATCAGCTTTTTATAAGTATTATCCACTAATTATGTACATTTACTATATATCACCATAGAGTTAAGCAATTTAAATGCATTATGCCATTTCATTATAATATCAGTCTATGATTGCTTTTATAGGTTTTGTATATATTAATAAAAAGAAAGAAAGAAAGTTAGAGCTGTGAAGGTAAAGTAACTTTCCCTAGGTCCTGGATCTGAAGAGAGTAGAACTTCCTGAATGCTGAGACTCTCTGACAACAAACCTATAGCCTTCAGGGGTTTGGATAATAAAATAAGATCAGGCTGGAAGCAGTATTTTGTGATATTTAAAAAGTATCAATAACCGTTCAGAATTTAAAAAGCACTGTCAAGTTGTCTCATGTGATTCTCATTGACATTCTATTAGATAAATGGAATTGTGACTAGGAAAAGAGCTGATCAGGAATCTGACTTTTTATTCTGACTTTCCCTCCTATCTCCACTGATGGTCTCAAAGAATGCTATATTTGAAGTAAAATGGGACAGTATTGAGATTTGGAGCTCTTCCATTGCCTATTTACTGATATAAAAATGCACCAATATAAAAATGTGGGCACTCATTTGATAGGAAGAGTGGTGCGAGAATGTTAGTACACAGCAGGCAACTGTAAAACAATAATACTAGTAGAGTATAAAGTATAAGCTTTTTTATAACACATCAAAATAAAAACACATATATGAAATTCTATATATTCTATATAAGCAACTAAAGGAAATCCCCACATGCATTATAGTAAGAGGAACAACCAAGTTATGAATGAATGCAGCACCATATTAGGACTGATTATAATACTTGACCAAGGAACACTATAGTGGCTGCCTTCAATCTGCACGTGTAAATTTAAAAAATAATCACCTTTTAATTTAAAATGAGCTTTTGCAGAATGTATTTAATTAAATTGCCATGCTTTAAACAGGATGTTGCAAATGTTCAGAATACCATGTGCTAGGTGGTTACCACAGTTCTGTTGTTCTTAATTACCCATATGAAGGCCAAATGAATCAGTAGTCAAATGGGGGCAATTATCACATTTACAGAAGAACATGACTCTCTGGATGGAGTTTTATGCAAGCCTCATTTGCTATTACAAAGTCAGTAGTAGAGAATTTCAATACAAATGAGAATTGGATGATGCAATAAAAGCTAAATGCCATCAGGTTGGGGGATGGAGACAGTGTGGTTGAGAGTCACTCCCCCCCCCCCCCAGAAGTTTATTTTGGCAATTTTCTGAATATAGAAAATGTAGAACTCGAGATAAAAATAAAATCAATTTCATTCTGAAAGGCTTACTTCTGGGAACTGAAGCTCCTGGTGCTATGGATTCCACTAAGATATATATCATTTCATTAAGGCACAAGGAAGGCAGGAAGGCTCAGAGGAGCTGCCAACTGTACATTGTTGATTTTGTTGCTGGCTATATTGAATATGTAGATATTGAGAAGATGTTCTGTCTGGAGCAGCTGTAAAAATGTAGCCCACGTGTCCCAAATGTCCAGCAGAATAAACTCTCTGTGGCGATCGTCACATGAGCATGCAGTTAGAAATCAAGGAGAAATAAAGGCTTTCCCCTTGAATAGTTACACTTTGCTAGTAATCAAGAGTAATAACTCTTAGCAGCACTTCTGGGTAGAGTTATACAGATTAGAAATGTAGTTAACTCATTGATACCTTGGATGCCCAAGAAATTCTCATGAGTCAGTATATAAAATGTCTAATTATAGGCAATAATAATTATTTTGAGACATGTTCCAGCAGTTATTCAGATTATGAAAGCAAATAAAAAGACCAGATTCAGCTATATGACTCACGCTTCTTTTCCTGCAGAACAGATAAACTTTCCTAAGTAGCCACCAGTAGCAGATGCTATTTGTTTAAACTTATGATATGAGAAGACCTCAGATAATAGCCAGATGTCAGTTGCTCTCAGTGGAATGGATAATACCCCTTATAAAACCAAGAAAAGAAAGACCAAACTCAAACGCACAAACAGGTGTGAGCAGCGGCTGCTGCCCCAATCGCCCCTCAGGAGCAGGGGGAAATGGAGAAGCCCTGAGGGGCGATCAGTACCAGTACCGGCAGCCACCACTCCCACCACTGATAGCACCTGTGCCAGGCAGGACCATGGTTCACAGGAGCAAAGAATTTTCAGTAACCACCAGCAGCCCAACCCAATGATAGCAACTCAACTGGCACCCCACCTTGATCTGGCCCCCTTCACTCACCTGCTCCACTATTTTGCCATGGCTGATGCCCACCATGTTCCAAGCACGCCCCCTGGTGGTCAGTGCACATCATAGCAACCAGCTGTTGTTCCACTGTTTGGTCTATTTGCATATCAGCCTTTTGTTATATAGGATAATAGGAATTTTGCTAAGCATTTTATATATGTTATCTAATTTAATGCCCATAACATCCATATAATGACATAATTCTTTTTTAGTTGATAAAAACTAAATATTGGAGATTTTATATACTTCATTCAAGGTCAACCACTTTTAAATGGCAGAGCCAAGATTGTACCCATTATTAAGATAATTTTGTAGGTCAGGAAAATTAAGTTATATAGGAGTATCATTCTGGATTTTCCAGAGAAACAGAACTAATAGGAAATATATTCAAACAGACTGAAAACTCAGGCAGAATTTCTACCTTATTGTCTTGAGACAGAATTTTTTCTTCTCTAGGAGACCTCGGATTTTGCTCTTAAGTCCTTTAACTGATTGAGTGAGGCTTACCACATTTATGGAGAGTAATTTTCCTTACTAAATGTTAACTTACTGTACATGTTAATCATATCTACAAGATATATTTACAGCAGCATATAGAGACTAGTGTTAACCAAACATATAATAACCATGGCTTAGCTAAGTTGTTACTTAAAATTAATCATAACAATAGAATAACTAGACAAAAAATATCACCCAATTTTAAATACATATATGGTTTATCGTGTTAGTTTTCAATTAAAACTCCACATTTTTACTTTAATAAATATATCTTGAAGTTAATTTCATAGTGAAATATTTGTGTGCTTCATTTTAGAATAGTATTATAAGGAATCATTATGTACTCATTTGGACTGAGTGTCAAAATCTTAAATATACCACTAAGATTCCTTTAAAATGGGCAAACACTGAAACCTCTATAAGTGTTGATTACTGAGCTTGACAAGTAAAAATTTTGCTGGAATCAACTAAATTCCCAATGGAGAAAAGATGGTGTAGATAATATGATCAATAATGTGTAGTTAAGCAAATAAATAGGTCAGATCTTACATTTATTTGTGACTCAGCTATATTTAGGAAACCTAACGAAAAACATTTAAATCTTGTGTAGAGTCTGAGGAATAAGTGAATAAAGGACTTAAAATAATTTTGGAAAATGTAAAAGTCAATATGAATGCATGTTGTTATACAATTATTATCTGCTCTTGTTAGTCTAGTTATAGGTATTTTTCTGTGAATTAAACAACTTAAGCATTATTGTTGTTATTTTTAAATTGAAAAAAAATAAGTCATTCATTTATTTCAGTTTAAAATTCAAAGTTTATTATTTTTTTAGTCAAAATCTAATCAGTATTATAGCCCATACCGTTATTTTTAATTTGAACTACTACTACCAAAATAAAAACAAATAAATGTGCCCTAGCTGGTTTGGCTCAGTGGATAGAGCATCGGCCTGTGGACTGAAGGGTCCCAGATTCAATTCTGGCCAAGGGCACATGCCTGGGTTGCAAACTTGATCCCCAGTAGGGGGTGTGCTGGAGGCAGCTGATCAATGATTCTCATTATTGATGTTTCTCTCTCTCTCTTTCTCCCCCTTCCTCTCCGAAATCAATAAAGAAATATATTTAAAAAAATAAATAAATGTGAGTTCAAAGGCCAGTATTGGGTATTGACATATATGTATATGACATACATCACATATATAATATAATGTGCATTTTCATTATTAGTTCAGTACACACACACGGAGAGAGAAAGAATTTTCACTGCACCAGTTTCTACAGTTATCATCCAAGACTTAGAAAAAATGTGTTATATTTTCTATTTATAACAAACAAAAAAAATCACACATATAATACACTATATTTTTGGCAATTTACTAACAGGAACCTATGCTCAGTTGAAAATATAAAGACAGAAACAAAAAGATGTTTCTGGATGCAAATGTTTAAAAGGCTTAATGCTGTGAAATTGTTGTTTCTAAGTTGATATATTATAATAAGGTGCTAAAGTAACTTCCTTTTTCACTCCCTTATCACATCAACACTTACAATTTTGTTTCTGCATATTTCTTATAAAAGATATGATGCAGTCTAGTGCACTAAAGATGTGGAGTCTGGATTTAGCTAACTGTGCCCATAAATCTTGTCTCTACAATACTAGCCATGTGACATTTGGGAAATGTCATAGACTTTCTGTGCTTTAGTTTCTTTATCAGTACCATGGCATCTTATTTCCTATTTCATGGATAGTTTTAAATGTGTAAACATGGGGTGTTTGTGAGGAATCAGCGAGGTACCATAGTACATAGAACATAATAAGCTGGACTAATACATGCTAGTCAATATTGTTGTTGTCATTTAAATAGGATTTCTAAAATGAAATACATTTTCATTGTATAATTATTATAGACATTGTGGAGTAATATTTGTGTTGAATATTCTATTAACATTAAACCAAATCTGTGTATGCAGTTTTCAAAGAGGGGAAAGAAACCTAACAAACAATATTCCTTTTGAACATTGACCCAATATAAAGGGAAACTTAGACACAGACATAGACATGCAGAGAGGGAAGAGAATGTGAAGATACAGAGAGAATGCCATCTAAAGTCAAGGAATGCCTGAGACCACTGGAAGTCAGCAGAAAGGCCTGGCAGGGATTCTTCCTCACAGCATTCAGAAATGGACAACTGCCCTAGACCCTGATTTCACACCTCTTCCCTCCCAAACTGAGAAACAACACATTTCTGTTATTTAAGCTACCCAGTTCATGGCACATGGCTTCAGTAGGCCCAGGAAACTAATACAATGGCACGTTATTTATCAAGGGAATTCTGTGGGGAATGGTGGTTATTTCAACCAATGGTGCTGAAAAAACAAGATATTAATATGAAAAAATAAAATCATGCTAATCTCACATAATAAATAAAATTAATAAAATGGATAATGGATTTAAACATTAAAGGTAAAGTTACAAAAATTGTAGAGAAAGTAATAAGAGTTTAATAGCTTCTGAGAATTGAAACCAAGACATTTTTCTGTGTCTGTGCTAAGCAACTCTGGACCCATCTATATTTACAATTAAGCATTATTTCTTTCTAATATTTTGAAGAAGAGAAAAAGGACCAAATTATAAACATGGCTATGTTAGTCTTCAGTGGGGAATAAAAGGTACTTTAGAAGCTTTAAAAGGCAGAGTTCTCTACTGAAATACTCCATGAAATTCATGAATTACTGTTTCTGTGCTTCCAAATAGTTATTAGAATTTGAAAAGAAGAGAAGGGGAAAATAGTTTTCATCCAAATCTACAAAAAGGGATTACACATTATGGCACTGGCATCTGGGTTTTTAAGCAGGGGAACGTAAATTCTATACAGGACTGAGAGCCCAGTGACTTACATTGAATACAAAGTTATAGTCATGCCAACTCAAATTCCACAGAAAGCAGCAATATGATAATGCAAATGCTGAATGTGAGCAAGATTGGCATACAAAGGCTGCTACCATATATCAGAATTACAATAGAAACATAATTTCATTTTGGGTCATGGATGATAAAATGTCCAGTGATACTGACTTTTGTTGGCATTTGCAGTGCTAAATAAATTTAAGAAAATAACCATGACTATGGTTTATATTTTAAATGCAACATACTTTTAGCATGCATTTATCACGACTAGGTAATTTTATGTAGGGTTGTATATAAACACACATATATGCATATAAAATGTATGTGTGTATGTATAATATATATGCATAAACAAATATGTGCAGGTGTATATACATTATATATGACATAGATACATTTTATATATGCATATATATATAAACATAGATGAGTAAGACAGCCCCCAAAACAAGGAAATTTCTTAATTGAAATGTTAGTAATGCCTGTTTTATAAGAATGAAGACATTTTGAGATTAAGAATGCTTTCTTTCTTAAAGACATAAATTTGTAATTCTAAAAGGGCTATGGCTGACACCTAAAAGAATTAGGAGGTTCCTGTATATATGATCAACAGAAAGTGAAGGACATAAGAAATTAGAACTGCGGTAAGAAACTATGTTCAGAAATATATTATCTATGGTTTCATAACACCTTTCGGAAAACTTAGTAGCTAAAACCAACATACATTGATTATATCACAGTTTCGGAGGGTCAGGGTTCCAGACACAGCTTACCTGGTCCATTGCTTCAGGATCGCCGATAAGGTTGCAGGGAATGTTTTCTTTAGGCCCATGTTACGGTCTCATTTGAGGCTCACCTGTTCCAAGTTCATGGGATTGTTGGCCCAATTCCTTTCTTTGTGGGTTATTTGCTTGCTAACTGCAGCTCCTTGTGGGTTTTCAGCTGGAGGCCCTCTTCAATCTACCACCTGTTAAGATGAGTCAGCCCTTCATTCCGGGCCAGTGGGTTTCCCCAATGTGGCTGCTTGTTTCATCCAAGCATGCAAACTAAGAAAGCAATAGAAATAATCTGCTAAACAACCAAAGGACTTGTATGCATGCATATAAGCCTAACCAATGGACACAGACAACAGGGCGTAAGGGCATGAGTGGGGGGTGGGGGTTGGGGAGGTAATGGGGGGGATAAGGACATATATGTAATACCTTAATGAATAAAGAAATTGGGGAAAAAAACAAGTTTTCATTTTTATGTCAGCCTATCATAAACATGAAGTAGAAGGTAAGTAACTTTACTTCCTAAAATATTGTCTTCAGTATAGGTTATTGAATAATGCATAGAAATAGGTCCATTAAGACCATGTCTATCCCCTATGTTTTTTTTTCACCCAAGATTAGCTTTGCTCAATCACATCAGTTACAGAAACATCATTTAGAATGTGAGTGCATATTCCCACCTCACTTGACTCTTCCAATTATTTCCAGTAAGGATTGTTTTATGAAAAAAATAAATAAGCAATTACATGCACTTCCTTCTGAAGCACTAAAATATTTAAATTTCTTCTATGAAAAAATAACATAATTATGTATTTCTTTAATTATGATCTTACATAATTTATTCTTATGGGGAGCTCAAATAAATGACCATTGATATTATTGTTCAGATACCAAAAATTATCCTAATCCCTCTTATCCATTGTTTTTTGTTTCTATCTAATTTGTTGAGTGATGCATTTTGTTATTCTTTCTATCATTCCCCTTCTCCTAATCCAAACATGTTCCAGTTTTTTCATAATCTCTCACTCCAGGGACATTTGCCATATCCAAAGCAAACATTTCCTATTTCCATTAGCAATTGTTGCCTTCTGAAAATCTCAAGTATAATAAATGATATGCATTGGGGGTGAAGAGGTGAGGGTGGGAATAAAGGGCCTTTAAAGACAGCATAAAATGAGATTGTTTTTCTTCCCTGACTTGAAAGGGGATAGAGCTCTTCATTTCTTCATACCAGATAGCACCTAGATAGATGAATGGACCTAAGATGTTTTCTGGTATTAAAGTTTCCTTTGCCCATGAGTTGCCTGAAAACAGATGTTTCTCAGAACCTCATGGAAGCTTTCCAGATGGGACAGTGAATTTCTCCATGGTGATCACTGTGGACTGATCATCATGATCAAAGAAGCATCAAACTGCTTTGGAGATTGTGTGTCTGTGTGTGTGTGTGTGTGTGTGTGTGTGTGTGTGTGTGTGTGTGTGGTGTGTTGTGAATCTAATATTTTTGTACAAGCCCTAAGCAAAAAATCTCAATTATAAATGGGACTGATTTGTCCATTATATCATTACAATATAGTTTTGAAATGAAAAAAAACTGCACTTGAAGAGATTTTGAAATATTTCACTTTATCCAAATCTAGGTGTTGGGTTATAAGAATCATTTTTGTTATTTCACCAAGGACAATTCTTCACTAATGGCTGATCATGTAATTTTCTCTAATGAAAAATATTTTTTTCTTTGACACTAAATTACCTGTTAGCATTGCAAATAGTCAACAATATAGTGCTTTAACTAACTGGCCCACATAAAAATAATTTATAGGAATAGAGATTAGTAAATCCAAGAATGAATGAATCATTTATGGACTCTGAATCTGAATTAATATCAAGTGGTGAGTGAAAGCTCCAATTATATGTATTATCTGAGGTCATAGAGAAACATCTGACAATGGAAGGTCATATATGAATGGCTCTTCAAAAAATGGAAACTTTTATATATATTTACACAAGATTGAAAGAACTGAATATTTCTCTATAGAGTTGAAATTTGGAGGATAGTGGAGATTGTTGTATATTGAACTGCTTCTTATTATTTGTGACTATTCTTGCTTCATTACCTTTCTTTAGAAAGAGGTAATAAGTGCAAAATCTTCTACCAAAACTCACCCTTCATTTTTACATTACTCATACCTGATTTCAGCATAAATGTCATGCACTATGCAATGTGAATTTTCAACAGAGCTGAGCATAGACTTTTTTTTAATTGAGAGAAAATGTGCTTAAGTGTATTTCTCCTCACAGTTGCTCTTCCTCTGTTTTTGTGATGTGAGCATGACGGAGTCTGTAAAATACAGTTCATGTATGGATAACATACAAAGAACATGTAAGAAAATAGTGGGAAGCTTTTAAAAATGGCATACCAAAACCTATCATCCAGAAATATAACTTTTATTTAGAAATATCCCACAAAGGAACTATGGCATCAAATTACTCAATAGACCATCCCCTCTGATTCAAAAGTGCTTGTTCATTCAGTGTGAATTAAATAATGCACTGTAATGATTTCTTCCCAAACAGCCATTGTGTAACAGTTTGCACATCTTTATGAGATATTTGTCTTTAAGGAGGAAATTGGAATTCAATATTTGAGACATTTGAAAGAAGAAAGTCGATGGAGTCCTAAAGATGAGATGGATGGTAAGACAAAAGCAGTGACCCTGACTCTTTGTAGGTTGAGCTTGTGTGGTATGGCATAACAGCTTATTGAAAAGGGCTTTCAAAGGTTATTTTTCTATTCTACTAAAAGTATCGAGAAACTATTATTTTTTGTGGCTGAATGTTCTTAACTTTTATATATTTCTGTATGCCAGTTTCTTCAGTTTCTCAACACCGAAATAGTACATTGTGAAGTTTTTGCTCCTGCTCAGCAATTCTGTGACTGGGAAATGATTTACTTGAAAAATGCTGGAGGCTCGTTTTAGTGGGAGAGTGGAAGGCAACCCTGCCCCCTTGCTAGTATACAGGTGCAGCATTGCTAGGAGATGATCTTGTGGCACCTTTATATGGACATACAGAGGTACAAATAGACTTCATTGCATGTATAGAAGTAGAGAAGAGCAGGAAGTCCCAAATGGCAGCCAAAATTAACTAGTCAACCCAGAAGATATATGACTACATGCTGTTCATAAATAAAAAGCAAGTTGGATCAATTAGAAATGTGAAAATTACCGAAAAATACCACATATGGTCAAGGCTTACTGGACTAATCTTGCTGTGTGCAACCAATCTCGTCTAGTAGCTGAAATCTGCAATCTACCCTCTGACAACGACCTGATGACTCCATCCTAATGTGCGATGATGCTGTGGAGTACTCCAGCATTCACCTGTCTTTCCCACCTCAAGGGTGTCCTTCTCTATGGCTCTGGCAGAGGGCCTCTTCATTAAGTGTGGACTCTGAACTCCCACCACGTACTGGAACCTTCACCTTTCTGCTTCATGCAGATACCTACCTACCTTGATCACTTGAATGTAGGAGTGTTTGGACTGAATTGTTTCAAAATGGAACGATGAATAGACAAGTCAACATTTTGATTTTTGAGATTCAGAATATTCTGAGTGATTAGAGGATGAACAAGTGACCTCTGCTAGCAGTAAGAAGAAAGTGATTACAATGGTTAGAACCAAGTCTAGGCTAATATTTGTAAATATTAGGTATTCATTCTTCATTTGCAATTAATTGATTGTACATGTGTTGGCATTTTTGTTTTCTGCTTAATGTTTGTTTTATTGATGGCTATTCCCTTGACTAATTATATGTGTTATGTATGCCACTGGGAAAAGTAGAACTCTCGGTATGATACCAACCAAGAGGTACTTTTGTAGACCAATTGCAATTAGCCACCCAACATTTTTACTAATAAGCAAACAAAAATATTCTACTTGTTGATAATAAATATTTTAAATAATCTCAGCTGTATTTTGAAGAAAGTGCTTACTACCCATTAAAAGTGTATTTTTGCTCTATCAGGAAGACTAGCTATTAGCCTCCTTTGAAAAATATGTAAAGCTTTTATATTCAGACAGTGTCATTGTGCAGTTTGCTTTGTTTGAATCATAGATTGGGGGTTAATACATATTAAAATATTTCTTACTGAATGATAAGGTGAAGAGTGAGGCATTTGTGCACAATCTCCAGTTCAATAAAGAATACAGACAAAGTGGAACTGGTCTTGCATTTTGCATTCAATAAAACATTGAGATTTTTTTTTTCTGAAAATTGCTTCCTAAGCCTTTTTAATATTAAAAAAATAAAACTCAGTATATTAAAATTACAAGATTTGTATAGTATGAAGCAAGACAATACATCTACCTTGCAGTCTCAAAAATAAAATAACTTTAATACTGTAATTGAGATTCATATTTTATGAATGCCATTCATAATTGCTCCACAGCATCATCACACATTAGGATGGTATGTGTTAAGTTGTCCGTTCCTCTTACAACAGTCACTATTTAATATGTTATGGATCTAATGGACTCATAAAAATTAATACATTTATAAAAATGCTTAATTTACTAACTTGTGGAAACAAGTGTAAAATTTCAGTGTTGCACAATGAAAAAAATATCAAAAATTATAACCCAATATACTAATTGATTCTGCAGCAAGAATGATGATGAAAATATGGCAACACATTGGTTACTATATGAAGTAAATTTCAGATAAGTTAAAAATCAATACCGAAAGACGGAACAAAAAGAAATCATTCAGGAAAACACATACATTGATAACATTTTGAACTAACTGGAAACTCTGAAATTATTTTTATAGTCATTTTTTATAATTAAACTAATCAGTACCATTTTTGAATTATGTAAATATTGCAAAAATAGAATAAAGATTTCTCATGTTTGCAATTTTCCTTATTATTAATATTTTCATTATTATGATTGCAATCAGTGAACCAGTATGGATGCTTTATTATTACTGAAGTGCATTTTTTTCAGATTTATCATTATTTTTTACCTAATTTACCTTTTTATTTTCCAAGACCTCCTCAAACATATCCTATCACATGTAGTTGTCCTACCTCCTTAGTCTCCTCTTGGCATGACAGTTTCGCAGACTATGTTTTTGATATCCTTGACAGCTTTGTGGAATACCACTCAGGTGTTTTGTAGAATGCTTCTCTATACGGATTTATCTAACGTTTTTCGCATGATTAGGCTTGTGCCATAGGTTTGGAGGAGGAAGAGCAGAGGGAAAGCGGCATCACCATTACATCATATCAAAGGTGTGTATAGTGGACCCTTGAACACCGTGGAGGTTAAGGGTGCGGACCCCCACCCAATTGAAAATCTGTGTAGACTAGCATGTTTTGACTCCCCACTCAGTCCTGTGCATACACAGATTCAACCCCTCGAGAACTGAAGCAGTGTTTCTGATCCACCACTGGAAATTCGCAGATGCAAAATGTTGGCCTGATTGCATTTATTGGAAAACATCTGCATGTAAGTGGACTTATGCAGTTCATACTGCTCAAGGGCCATCTGTACCACAACATGACTGTCACTCTGGATATTGACCTTGATCACCTGCTGAAGCCATGTTTGTCAGACTTCGCCATTGTGACAGTACCCACCCCCTCCTTTTCATACTGCAGGGTGTCCCCCCAAAAATATGTACACACTTTAACAGCTGATAGCTCAATTTTGCAAATGAAATATATTTTAATAAACACTACCTTTATAATTTTAAAGTGTGTGTATACAATAACATTGTTTGTATTATTCATTTGACATGGTAAAAACATATGTAATAAACTGTTTTAATGAAAAATGGAAAAGAATATGCAAATAAAATGTATAATAAGTGGACAAATATCAATTTAATCTGAGTTATAAAATTAGATTATTTTAAGCTAAGAAGCATCTGGAAATTATTTGGCTATTAATTTTCATATCTGTTTTTTCAAAATGTAGGTTGTTTTAGAGCAATTAACTTAATAGATGACTTTATTTTAACATGCCACTTCAGGCTTAACTGAAAGGTATAATGCTATTATGATCTATGGAACTTGTCCAGAGAATTCACTTCAAACCAAGTAATGAGCTCATTTTAATCAGAGTTATAGATCCATCTGCCTTTCTAGGTAGGAATGTACCCATAAACAATAAAATAGTCCACATACCCACACTATAAAATATTCTGTTGTTTATTTTTGTGTCCAATACTTACTAATTAGAATTGAATAAGTTTTTGTCCCTCAAGATGTTACTAACCTTTTAGCTTCAGGGATATATTTCATCCTAATCAGTTATTCAAAATTAGCCCACTCCAATCTTTAATAAAAATGGCTTATCTCAGGTAAATAGCATGTGATATGAGAAAATCAAATATATTGTAACAGAGAATCTCAGAATATTAAAATACAGTTGGTCAAATATGTGAAGTCAATTTGGATGGCCCTGTGAGTGAAAGGTTACTAGGAATATTGCTGCTGGTAACTGAAGCAACCAAATAAAAATGCATCTGACATTTTCAGATGGCAGCTAGTATCCAGATATGGAGAAATTTCCCTTTTTCACTTGATATGTTAAAAATTTTCCAGGAAAAGTACTAGAAAACTACGGCTATGCATATTTATGTGGAAACTTTGTCAATATTTTAAAGTATGAGACAGGCACTGAATAAGGAAAAGTTCAGAACACTATTGTTTGGGTGGAAGTCATGATAATTTTTTAAAATGTATCTATTGATTTCAGAAAGGAAGGGAGGGGAAGAGCGAGATAGAAACATCAATGTTGAGAGAGAATCACAGATTGGCTGCTTCCTGCACGCCCCCTACTGGGACTGAGCCCGCCATCCTGGCACATGCTCTTGACATGAATCAACCTGCAGGCTGATGCTCTCTCACTGAGCCAAACTGGCTAGGGCAAAGTGGTGATAATTTTGAATGCCTTCAGTATCGAGGCTGGTAAAATAAATAGGAGCTTCAGAGGGGTGGGGGCTGAGGTTCAAATTAGAGTATGCACAACCCGTCTTGGAACTTTACAATTTAATATAAAGAAGATGTTTTTCTAACCAAATACACTGTATACCCAAGATGAAACTGCCCTGCAGATACCCAGTGCTCTGAAAGTTTTTCCAAGTAATCAAACATTACTAATGTTTGAGTAAAAGATCTACAAGATAGGTTTTATGGGGAAAAATTGCCCTCTGCACACCAGAGTTGGTGCTCAGCCAATGCATTGCAGCTCAGAGCTGCAGTCAAGACTCAGGCCTACAGCCCTCACCGGCTCCATGGCCCATCTGAAGCTGGAAGTTCACACATGATCTCCATTCTTAGCCCAAGCAATTCAGTTCTGAGACCCCCTCACCTATGCCCCCAGCCAAGGCCATTCTCAGGCAATTCCTTATAAGATGTTTAACCATTAAAATATTAAGTGATTATTAAACAAATAAGGTTTAAATTCTTCTTGATTCTGTTTGGTAAATTATGTTTACATAGGAATTTCATTTAAGTTTTCAAATATGCTATCCTAAATTATTAATGATACTCATTTTGTTCATAAGATTTGCAACATCAGTACTTCCTTTTTCCGTGCCTGATATTTTTATCTGTGCTTTCCCATTTGGATAAAAATGGTCATCTTTTACATTTACAGTTTATCTTCTCCTTCGCCTCCATGTTTCCTTTTCAGCTGGGCCGTCCTAGTTTCACTGGGTTTTGTGTCCTGCTCTTTCTGGTCCCAGGATCATCTCTCTTCCACCTCAGTCCATCTTCCAAATTGATTTCAGATTTGTCTGACATGTCTACCTCTCAAGCAAACAAACAAGAAGCAATGCCCTTTTTGTACATGACAAATGTGTTGTTATTTTTAGAAAATGTGTTTGTTAAATAGAGGTGATCATTAAATTATTTGTCTTTTCTGGAACCAGAAGTACATGCTGTGTATTTTCACAAATGATAAGAAAAAGGATTTTACTCTTTTGTAAAGTAATATTTTTTTGTTGTTGTTAATTCTCACCTGAAGGTATTTTTTTCATTTATTTATTTATTTATTTATTTATTTATTTATTTATTTATTTTTAGAAAGAGTGGAAGGGAGGGGGAGAGACACAGAGAGAAATATTGTCCATTATTTGCCTCCTGCTGCCCAACCAGGGCCGAGGATGGAGCCTGCAACCGAGGTGTGTGCCCTTGACCCAGACCCTTCCGAGGGCTAACACTCTATCCGCTGAGCCAAACCAGCAGGGGCTGTAAAGGAAGATTTTAAAAATATAATGCCTGAATTAATGTTACACTATTCACCTTTTTATGTTTTTGACAAGCATCATTTTCTTTTTATGTAAATAAACAAAAATGCATATATCCTCAATGAGTTTAATTTACCCTTTAGACTCTGATTACAATTCATGAGACTAAATTCTCTGGTATGATATATTGGCAGATACTGCAGAATGTTTTTCTAGAAATTTCAAGAAGAAAATATTTTAAATTACAAAAGCATAATTGAAGCTATTGCATTTCTTTGGTATATTGACTTCACATATACAGAACATCAATGCTTAATTATTACTCATGTTTAATAACATTGCTTCTAGTAGCTTTGATGACAGTAAAATATATTTTACTGGTAGGCAATAAAAATCTATCTGACCACTTATAATAACATTTGTGTTGCTTATTTATCATATGTGCCCTCATTAGAAATTTAGTACTGGTTCCATTTGTATATTTTTAATTTTATGTCAAAAATATTAATTAAATCATTTTGTATACCACAGATGGCCTATTATAACCATTTCCAATGTCATCCTTATTGCTTAAATAATATATGTGAGATATAAAATTTTGCATGTTTTTAATTTTGTTCCAGTCAAAGAATGTGCCTTTGATTAGTAGTGGGGTTATGATTATGTGTTGCCATGATGGAAAGGATGAAATTAGACTTACCCCTACTCTCTTAAGTATTGATACCCCTACTCTCTTTAAGTATTGAAAACATCTTATGAGAAAACTTTTCAACTATTTCCTACCACCAAGACACCCACTCTGGGTGTCTTTCCAATACACTTAAATCAATGCTCTAAAATTGGCACATCCTATATAATAAAAGCCTAATGTGCTAAGTGTCTGGTCAGCCATTCAACCAATTAAAGCATAATCCTATCTAATATAAGAGTAATATGCAAATTGACCTTCACTACAACACACAAGATGGCCACCCTCATGTGGTCAAAGATGGCTGCCCCCATGTGGACACAAGATGGCCACCACAAGATGGCCAGCAATTGGGGGGGGGAACCCAGGCCTGCAGGTGAGGGTAGTTGGGGGGGCCCAGGCCTGCAGGGGAGGGCAATTGGGAGAGACCAGGTCTGCAAGGGAGGGCAGTTGGGGGCAACCAAATCTGCAGGGGAGGGAGGTTGGGGGGGTGCCAGGCCAGCAGGGGCGATCAGACCAGCAGAGGAGGGCAGTTAGGGGCAATTTGACCAGCAGGGGAGCAGTTAGGCATCGATCAGGCTGGCAGGGCAGTGGTTAGGGGTGATCAGGCTGGCAGACAGAAGCAGTTAGGGGCAATCAGGAAGGCAGGCAGGCGAGCAGCTGGGAGACAGCAGTCCTGGATTGTGTGAGGGATGTCTGACAGCCCATTTAGGCCTGATCCCACAGGCAGTCAGACCTCCCTCAAGGGGTCCCAGATTGGAGAGGGTGCAGGCTGGGCTGAGGGAAACACCTCCCCCACCCCCACCCCCCCCCGGTGCATGAATTTTGTGCACTGGGCCTCTAGTATGCTATTGATATGCTAAGGCCACTCAACTGCTCACTATGATGTGCACTGATCACCAGACACTCTGAGCAGTAGGTTAGCTTGCTGCTGGGGTCTGGCCCATCAGGACTGAGCGAGATAGGCCAGACACTCCCTGGTGCCCTCCCACATCCCTCCTGGCCCCAATCCTGCACCAGTGGGGTTCCTCAACCTGGCCTGCACCCCCTCACAATCCACGCTGAGGACCGCCCCCCCCCCCCGAGTGCAAGAATTTCGTGCACCGGGCCTCTAGTCTGTTTATATTGTCCCATAACCTCTGCAATTGATTCAAAAAGTCTAACTCTACCATGTAGAGCTGTGAACACCAACTCAAATCATTTTTATGGGGTAGGAAATGGGACACAAAACACTTCTGGCTTTGCTTGTTATGTTGGTTTTTATTTTACTGTTAACCTATCATATATATTGCATTACATAACTTATTTTTTTCAGTGACAACCACTTACAAAGTGTTTATTTTATTTAGAAATTATTAATTCTCTAGTAGACTGAAAGAAACATTGAATCTCTCTGTGATTGTTCCTGTAGTATGTCCTGAATGATTTGAACCGTAAGCCATATTTCAGAGTCTGTCCTAGTAACAACCATGGGTCACACTCTTTCGAAATTTAGGCCACAGAAATAACAATTACCCAGAGGCTGTGACTGAATCATTGTTGAGGGCTAATCATCGCCACTGCCAGGAATGGGCAGGAATGGACATTCAGGTTTATAGTTATGCTCATGTATTTTTTTTTTATTTGCTACATACAGCTTTTTAAATTTTAGTTTGCTTTTATACATTTATATGCACAATACAAAAAATAGGTTATGTTAAGTAAGTTGATATGATATATATGAAAGTAAACATTCTGAGATGTTTAAAATTAACTTATAGTGCCAGGAGGGTGCACAAACCCAAACTGTTAGCCTGTTAATGGCTGCTGGCCAGCTAACAAAAGACTGCTCACATTCCCTCTCCTGCCTGCTGGAATTTGGATTAATTTCCAGGCAGCTATTTCCACCGATCTTAGCCAGGCACCATCCAACTCCAGGAGCCTCCTTTCGCTGTTTAACGTGGGCTCTCTGGACTGCTGCCCACAGCCGACTACAGAAGTGGACATTTCTTTATGTGGACTCTGCACCTCTCCCAGAGCTGGCCCGCTTCACCCTCTCCCACCCCTTTGTCCGTGACTCACGTATATTTTTTCTTTCTTCTTTCTTCCCCTTCCTCCTCCTTAATGTATAAAAACACTTGCAACTCTGGGAGGATGGACGTGCTATCTTGCAACATAGCCCCGCTGCCGCTGGTGGCTTCGAGTCCATGCCAAGACCAGTCCTCTCTTGGCTAGCCCTTTTGGCTCAATTAAACCTTTCTTTAAAAAGACAGCCATGGAAGTTCACCTTCTTAACAATGAAATTTAAATAATAAGTAGATTGTAGAGTTAAAACTCTTGAATTTTAAAATTGGTCTTTTTTGTCCCACCTCCACTTATTTTTCTGCACAGTGAATATAAAGTTGTAGTAGAAAGTAATGTTATCTAGCGAACACATTTTATTTGTTTTATTGAACTTTTTTTTTTTTTGGCTAAAGTTTTACATATGTCTCCTTTTCCCCCTATTGACACCCCCCCTCCCCACCCTGGGCAAGCCCCCACCGCCTCAGTGCCTATGTCCATTAGTTATGCTAATATGCATGCACACAAGTCCTTTGGTTGCTCTCTAATCCCTCCAACTCCCCTGCCATTTGTGACAATATTAGAAAAAAAATTGCATAGTAAGAGAAAGCCACATTAAGATAAATAAGGCGAGTTGAAATTAAACTTGCTGTTTAGAATCATTGTTTTAGTTACGTTGCTATTTTTTGCAGGGATTACAAATGTAACTATATTTCAATGTATTATATCCTGCAAATATGTTTCAGTTTACCATAAATAGAGATTTTATTTCCTTTTTTCTAAAGTGTTATTCTTTAGGAAACAATTAAATAAAAACAAACAAAAGACGTTTTTAAATCTTGAACAAAAGCTTTGTGATACCATGTGGACCTAAAATTGGAAATTACTTCACAATAAATATTTACATTGACTGCATATGATTACTCATGATCAGAAAGTTTTCTCATGATGCCCTTGACTAAATATTGCATGCAGGTCTATTTCACTGAGGCCAGAAGACATTTTTGCAATACAATAGGACTTAGGAGTTCCTAGGTTATGATAGAAATATGGAGTTCATTCTTAAAAAGATAAATGGAAAAAAATTAACATCTCCAATGAAAAAGAATTAGGTTAATAAGTAAAAAAGATAAAATCATTTAAAATAATAAAAGTATAAGATTAATAGTCAGATTTTGGAAGAGCCCCAAAAAAGGATATTATAGTAATATTTATCACTATATTATTTAACTATACATCTTTCCTTAGATTCTTGAGATCCATGGAGAAGAATAGAAAATATCTTTAAATTTTTTTTATTGATTTCAGAGAGGAAAGGAGAGGGAGAGGGAGATAGAAACATCAACCATGAGAGAAAATCATTGATTGGCTGTCTCTTGCAGGCTCCATACGGGGGATAGAGCCCCCAGACCAGGAATGGAACCTTGACCTCCTGGCTAATAGATGGATTCGCAACAGCTGAGCCACGCCACCCAGGCTCCATATCTTTTTTGAAACACTGCATACACACTTAAATTTTGGGAGAATCAAGGTTATGACTAATAACCATGAAGAAATAGGAGAACAGTTTGCTGAAACTAATTACTCTTAGGACTTACTAGTATTCTGTGCAAAAATTGGGATTTGCTTGCTCTCATTTCTCTTTTTTCATTTCTTTATTGTTATGACCTCTGTGATATCTAACTCGTTGTCTAAAATTTAGAAAGAATGGATTAAAATATAATTAGAAGATGGTGTATCTATTCTTTGCTTTTCACAAATATCTGAATCACATATTTAAAAAGTCAAATATAAAATCATTTATATATTTTTAAAAATTGTTGTATGAACCTATCACCTTAATGATCTAATTAAAGTTTAGATGAGAGAGAGAGAAAAAAAAAGCCTCCATTCTCATCTGGAAAATAATCCCTTCCCCACAGTTTCTGGCTGCATAACTATTTTCTTTGCAACTTTTTCCTTCTACAAATGTGACACTTTTGATTTCCCTTCAGCACATGTTTCTTTGCTCCTGTTGCCCACTCTGTGGCATTTCTTCTGCTTTCTTTAACACTCTAACTCTGCTGTCTTTCAGGAAGCCATGTTTGGAGCTTTGAATTTCACTTATGACCTCTGGGCTTCTCTTGTTCTTTTGCGTGTCTGCATTACAGCATGTCTTTGAAATTTGTGTGAATTCTCAGTTTTTGGAAAAGTTAAATCTACCCAACACAAAATGATAAACCCAATCCCTAGAAAACAAATTTCTACTTTTAAAGAAGTAACTTGAATTAACTTTAAATTGCTTATTTCCTCAGGCTAAAATTGGTCCCCAAAGTAGATTTTTAATTGGTTCATGAAGCTTTTTTTTTTTTTTTTTTGTTCTTCTCAAATAGAATCATGAAACTCACTCTGAAATAGAATTTGACCAGGGTGGGGAGGGGAAAAATGACAAAATTTATATCTACATTTTATTAAATCAAACTATTTGTACTTGCTATGAAATACCTGAAAATGATTTGTTTAATGTTTTTGTTTTATTAAGTGGTGATATACATGGGGGTAAACTCCTCTTAACATAAAACACTTTCCAATTTTAAAATGTATATTAGGTAAACATATCATAGAGATACAATTAAAATATAAATATGAATTCTAAGTATATTTACCAGTTGATTTCTGATTTATGATGTTTAAGCAGATTAAACATCAATTACATTTTATAATTTGTTTTATCTTTTGTCTTCTCTTACCATATGTGCATCATTTATACCACGGAGTAAGCCACTGTTGACATTAAAAGAGGTCAATGGGTTTTGTTCTGAAGATTCAGTCTCCTTTGTTCTATTGACCATGGCTATAAATATCTTCTCTAAGTGAAATTAGATTCTGTTTATCAAAACCAGGAAACCAGAACATTCTTTTAATGTATATCTACTGTGAAAGGTTTATTCTACTATAATTAATGTCAAACTTCACCATGTACTGTTCTAGTCCATACTTTATTTACTATAAATCTAAACTTCCTTTAGTAGGTGCAAAAAGAGGTGGTAGGGAGGTTCAACAATAGATTCACTAGTGCCATCCTTAATTTCCAGCCCTTTAATTATCTCATATGCTTGCTATTTAGCTATATATATTTTGTATTTGTTTTAGAAGATAGAGGGTATCAATCATATTACAAGATTTTAATCATTAATTATTCTATTACTCCTAAGGGAAATATAGAATTAGGTTCCTGTGAGCCTCTGGTCAACTGATAGATACATAATCATGTTTTATTGTAAATGGTACTCTATTCAGTATATAGTATTTGTTTCTGAACTTGGAATTCTCTACCAACAGCACTATGACTAAAAACTGAACAAAGGTTATTTAACACACCTATTTTCACTGCAAGGCACATCACAGCTTTCTTAACCTTAGAACACTGGACAGCACTTTAGCACTGCATTTTGGAGCCAATATACACAAGGAAACCAACCACAAAAAGCATGAAAATACAAAACAGCATCATGGCACTAAATAGGCCACACAAAAGGGATACTTCTTCGCAGTACAAAAGCTGAAACCAGAAGGATGAGTGTTGCCTTGTTCAGCCTCATTTGAGACCACACCTATCAGAAGGCTCAATTTTTTGCTGCTCTGCTTATGTCCATGAATGCTCATGAAAGTAGCTCAAGTATTGATGTGGGGGTTATACATACATTTTAGTGAGCATGCAAACTCACAAAGAATCTGAGAAAAATGTTTGAATGTATATACTAGTATATGCGAAAGTTTGTAGAGATTTGGACATCCCCTTCCTGTCTCTCTTCTTTCTAAGATTTTCATTTTCCTTTCAGAGTCCAGCAGCTGTGATTGCCCTTAACTCTGTCTTCTGGTTCCTCAGAAGGATGAGGCTGTGGGTTTTTTTTGTTTTTGTTTTTGTTTTTACTGAAAGTTTAGTCTCCCTGTTAGATATAACTATTGACTAATCTGGCTAAAAAGCAATGAAAATAAGAAACTCATCCTTTACCCTGTGTTTTCTCTGTATTCAGTGTTAACTTTCCTCTAATATCTGCATTTTTATCTATTTATATTTCCTGAAAATGTATTCAACTTTTAAATTCAACTTAAATCAGTGAAATATAACAAAGCAAAACACAAAAAGAAAACTAATATTTTACATACCATATGCCAGAAAACATACCTCACTAGGATAGTCTATCATCATATATTGTTATTTAGGCTAACTTAGTCAAAAGAATCAAGCAGTAATTATTGCAGAAATTATATGGGAGGAGGAGGCTGAAAAATCCTTTCATACACTAATAACTTACATTAGAATTGATGTCTTTGTAGGAAGAGAGAATCGAATATAAAAATGTGATTTATAAAGTGATCAAAATAAATAATATGAATATCTTCCAATTAAAAGCATTCAAAATTATTTATGGATTATTATATCTACAATTACTGATCATTCCTATTTTATGTACCATGTGCTGCACAGATAAAGTATCTTTGGAATATAAAGTTTCCCTGAGACTTGAACATTTTCTCAAGGATCTCTCCAGGATAAAAATAATAATAATAAAAATAAGTAATTCGTTTTAAAATTTGTAAAGCATTTAAAGTTAATAATGAGCCATGGGGTGTTATTATATAGGACTGTGAGATGACAACATTTTGTTTTAATTATATAGACTTTAATAGACAATTGACAAAAACTTAATTGAAAGTGTACCATTTTCACACCACTGCATATATTGTTAGAATAGATGGTTTTCATTGATATGTGGGGCAGGAATTTTAGTTTCTTCATGCAATTTTTAGATTTAATTTTATTACATTATTCAAAAGCTACATCTCCTTCTTAATATCATAAACCTGGCTGTCAGAGGTGACAGTGGTGCAAGTGGAAGGCTTCAGAGAGAATGGCACAGCCCTTGAGAAAGGATGTAATCGTCCCAGGAGTGGGAGACGGAGGTAAGTTTGATTATTCATAGCACCCATTGGTGACAGTTCTCTAGGATGCATATCTGTACATATTTTAATTGAATTGAATATGTTTTGAAAAATGAATGATCATTTAAAGGTTGCAGTATTTAACACTAATATCATAGCAGCATTTCTTAGGTTCCCATTGGTCCTGAAATACAAAATGTTATGAAATATCACTGTGATGTTATTGAAGCAATTTCCTCTTTCTATGCTTCCGTGCTTATGGATTGATACTTCAGATCAAGTGCTGCAGATGACATTCTGAAAGCATGCAATTGATTTCAAACCTTTTACATCCTCATGGCAATGTTTAAACAGCCATATGAGACACATTTCCTGAAATGAGGTAGATTTTTGTTTTACTTGGGAATAATTTAAATGGTTGGTTGACTTTTAAAGAAATAAATATTCAAGCAGGAGGTAGCTTGGAAAGTCATTAAGATGAAAGGTTTGCAGTAACCTGTTATCCTTATAATTGAAACAAATATTGTATTGTATTCATCTGACACTAATCTGGCTAACATATGAAGAATGCAAGCGTTGATTTGATTTTGACTCAAATAGTGAGGCAATTATAACCTTTGCAAGAATGAATTAAGGCATATTCTAACCTTTTCATCATTTCACATTTGCACTATCAGAAGATCATTATTCAAAAGGGGAAGAGATGGTTTTGCAGTGGGCTCTTGCTCAGTTCTATTTCAATTCGTCATTATAATGCAACCTAAAGGGCAGGAAAAGGAACTACCACATCTGTTGCAGTTTCTCATATGTAATACTCACTATGGCTTAAGACTTAACCAAGAGAACACCCCATTTTGTTTCAGCTGCCAATCGTTCAATGTTTTCATGGAGACATAGCATAATATTTGTTGTCTGTATACTGCAGCAGGTAACTTTAAAAAATATATATATATATATATTATTGATTTCAGGAAGGAATGCAGAGGGAGAGAGATATATAAATATCAATGATTAGAGAGACTCATCCATCAGCTGCCGCCTGCACGCCCCCCCACTGGAGATCAACTCTGCAACCTGGGCATGTGCCCTGACAGGGAATCAAACCGTGATCTCCTGGTTTATAGTTCACCGCTCAACCACTGAGCCCTGCTGGGCTGCAGCAGGTAACTTTTATTTGCAAAATGCAAGAAAGGTTTTATTTACAGGGCAAAGTTTATGACCTAAGGATTTAATTAAAAAATACCAAGTGAAAAAAAATTATGAGCACCTGTGAACATTAAACTAGATGAAAATTACAAACCTATAATGTGAAAAATTAAACTATCCCTTGATTTGTTGAACATAATAATGCTTATTGAAATGAGTCAAATGACATTTTCCTTACAAAGGTCTTCCTGATATATGGCATTTGGAACTTACTTCATTGTTCATGATCATTAATGCTTAATTTCAAAGATCATTTACTATGTACTTCAGAAGGAAGTCTGGGGTTATCCTTTTAGATTTGCTTGCTGGATTGCTTTGATAAACTTAAAGAAAGACATTGCTTAATCAAGATTAAAACAACAGGGGGGTCCTAAATCACCCAAAGTGAACTCTCGATATACACTTCACTCATTTTCAAAGTAAAAACAAGATTGTTTCACTTTTGTCCAGTTGTTTGCAACAGCAACTGCAAATTTTAACCACCATTTATTTTTAAGCTTAAGTGTGATTTGCTTTTGTTTAATTTTCATGTAATCTAGCATAAAAAATAGTTCTGCCAAGTGGCTCAGTTGTATGAGGCATCAACCCATATACCAAAAAGGTTGCAGATTTGATTCAGGATCAGAGCACATACCAACGTTGTGGGTTCAAGCTCCAGTCAGGGCATGTATGGGAGGCAACAGATCAATGTTTCTCTCTCACATTCTATCTCTCCCCCTTTCTCTTTCTCTCAAAATTAATAAAAAGCATATCTTCCAGTGAGGAATCCTATATAATAAAAAGCTATATGCAAATCAACCAAATAGCAGAATGACCGGTTGCTATGACACGCACTGACCACCAGGGGGCAGATGCTCAATGCAGGAGCTGCCCCCCGGTGGTCAGTGAGCTCTCACAGGGGGAGCACCGCTCAGCCAGAAGCCGGGCTCATGGCCAGGGCAGCAGCGGTGGCGGGAGCCTCTCTCACCTCCGCAGCAGCGCTAAGGATGTCCAACTGCCTAAGCCATCAGCTGGACATCCCCCGAGGGCACGTGGACTGCAAGAGGGCACGGCTCAGGCTAAGGGATTTTCGTGCACTGGGCCTCCAGTATACATACAATATTTATGCTTTCAATGGCCGTGTTCTATTCCATTTTCCAAAGATCCTTCAGGGAGCCAAAGACATTGGCCTTCTTGAAGCTTATATTCTAGAGGTGATGGACAACAGATAACAATAAGCACAAACACATACATTATGGTTTTCATGGAAAGTTTATGTTTTTATGGAATGAAAGGTGAAGTGGAGCAAGGAAATTATTTGTTATTGTAAGCAGGCCCAAGGGTATCTTAGATTTCAATTTAACTGATATGAGTAAGACTTCTTTTTGGTGATATTTCAGCAAAACTTTGAAGAAGCCAGGGAGTTCACCAGGGAGGCATCTGGGGAGATTTGGTTCAGGAAGAGTCAGAACAAAAGCCACATGGGGGACTAACATGAACTTGGAGCAAGCTATGTGTTCAGTGTGGCTGGAGAAGGAGGAGCGTTAGCAAGAGGGAGAGTAATTCAAGGTGTCTAAAAATTAAGGGGACGTGGTAAAAGGCGAAAGATTTATGCGATCTGAAGAGAAACCAGAGTATTTGTTATTATATGTTTATTTCTAGAGTGCAGAGGCAAAATGTTTTAAAGGAAAGAAATGGTGGAAAAAAGATACAGAGGCAAAGAAGCATTGAACAGACTGTCAAACTACATTGGGAAGACAGGAGAGGTTGGGCGAGGGGGGCTGTAGGAGACCAACTGAAGGACTTGTACGCATGCATATAAGCATAACCAATGGATACAAGACACTGGGGCGGGGGGGAGGGCGGGTAGGTGAAGGCATGTACTGGGGGGTAGGGGAGGTCGGGGGGAGGTCAATGGGGGAAAAAAAAAGGAGACATATGTACTATTTGTAATACTTAAAACAAAAAAAAATAAATTAAAAAAAAGGGGGACGTGGTAAAGGTGGGGATTTTAAATCATTTTAAAGAGTTGTGCTCATACTCGATGCAATGGGGAGTGAATTCAAAGTGTTTAGCCAATGAATAAAACACTGAACTTGGGCAAGGGTCAAATTTTGCTAGTTATGAGGATATTGCTTTCATTCACTGAGGGAGAATAGCAAATCCAAATAAGTATGTCTGTTTGAGGAAATATCCTGCGTCTTTGAATCGGAGACCATCTAGTTTGCATACTGGTCACATCCAGTATTCAAAAAAATTTTAAAAGTTATAACATTCACTTGCAAGTTTCTCTTCTGTGGAGAATCACTTTTGACAAGACATTTTTACTGCAATAACTACATTCCAGTGTGAATTATTTATGCGCAAAGCATATAAAATACATTGAAGCACACCACAGTGGTACACAGTAAAATTAAAGAGAATTTAGCAGGGCTTAATGCTATGTTGCCAGTTTAGTAATGCAAACTCTTAGCGTTGCGAACTTAGTGTTTCAAGAAGGTTTGCAAATTTCTTTTTCTTTTGTCCCCCCAAAATAGGTTTCTCAGAGTTACACCAATAGGTTGAGTGAACTGCCAATGATTAGGCGTGGCTCACAGATGATACCAGAGTTGATTTATAATCTTAACCTATGTTTGTAAATCAACAACACTTTACTACAACACCTTTCCATGGCATTCCTGTGCATGTCATATTTAATAAGGTACTATCTTCCAAATCCATGTAGAACATTTTAATATTTGTCTAGTTAGCCATTCTCCCCTATTCTATATTGTCATGTTCCAATCTGAACCACTATAATTTGGAACTGTTATTCAACATCTTTACTCGTCTATACTTAGATATCTAACAAGTTTGGCAAGTCTGACATTTACATATGGATTGCGCATCCACAGTTTAGTAAGATTGCACACATTTTAATGGCCTTTTCTCCCAGAAGTGCAGGATATATTTACTATTAAAAATGAGATCATCACTCACACTCTGCCTACTATTGCTTACATGTATACAAATATTATAACTAATAAATAACAAAATATATTTTATGAAATATAAATAATGTCTATAAAATATAGAGGTTGCATTATTAACTATTTATGAATAATTAGTGGTTAATTAATTAATAGTTAATACGTAACCCATCATGAGATTGCTGCACAGACACATACATTTTGAGGAAGAGAAACAGACCAAAAAGACACATTATCTGGAATACAGAGCCTCCTCAGCTCCACCACTACCTGGCATTTCTGGCTTTTCTTAAGCACCTCTTGCAGTTCCTCCAGCTGTCAGCATCTGTCACTGGGAACACACTTCTCTTTCATTTCTCTACATGTACACAGATAAGCAGCACAACTGTATTTAGTTATCCTCATGCTAATGTTAGATAAAAAGTTGTAGGCAAATAAACCTAGCTGGGGAGAGGTCAATGGGGGAAAAGGGAGACATATGTAATACTTTAAACAATAAAGAATTTAAAAATGTTTTAAAATAAAAATTTAAAATAATCTTGTGAATTATAAGGCCTTCTTAGTAGGAAAGCCACGAAGAAACACAATGCTTACAATAGGAAACAAACAACAATTTAATTATGAAATGTGATTACCACTTACATTCTGAAGGGCTGCTCCTCGAAGAAAGTTGTTCAAGGCCATGCTGTCAATTTCAAGGACCTTACTGTGTAAGTACCAGGATGAGAAACTGAAAGGATGTGCACTTACTAACTGGCCTCAGACAACCGGGGAGAGGAGCGGCAAGGCCTTTCGTGCTCTAGAATGTGATAGATATTTTTCAATCTTTATCCATGGGATGTGCATTTCACTCTACCAAATGCCTCTCTATCAACCTAGTGAAAGAAATGACATGCCAGATATGTGAAGAGGGTAAAACGAAAGGATTTTATAGGTTAGGTTCAAATTCTTTGCCAGGCTCCCATTGCTTACATGCTAGTCTCTTGCAGCCTTAGCAGCTGCATTTTAACGATGTTACAAGTTACAGGTTGTCCACAATTCTGTGCCTTTTGTATGTGCAACCAGAAGTTGTTGAGAGGACAGAGAGAGAAGCATCACCTTGCAGAATAGCAGCTATGCCTTCTGTAATACCGACTATAACTGGGCCCTGGTTTATAAAATTGGAACAAATTACATGAAAGTAATTTTTATTTTTAAGAAACATGAAAAGCTTGAAGCTATTGCATCTGAAAAGTTAATTACCCGAAGTGTAACTCGGCATAATTTACTTTCGTAAAAAATATTTTACATTAAAAATTAGTCTGTTCACTAGTGTCCAACAAATGCTGGCCCCTTTTGTGACAAACTTATTTTTAATTTGCTTATTAATTATTTACTGATTTTACTAATAAAGATAAATTTGAAATGTTATATGGCCTTTTATTATCAGAAATTGAGATATATTTAAAACTAAATAATAAATGAAGAAAGTTAATGTTCCTATAATTCTTCACAGTCTGGCTGACTCCTTTAAAAGGCAGGGTTAGCTCCAAAGACCACACTGTGAATTGGGCTAAGAATATCAATTAGGCTCAGAAACTCCCGCTTTTCCACCTCCAGCAAAACACGGTTTTACACCCAATTTAAACAAGCTGCAGTGTACTGACTGTCAATGGTCAGAATCTAAAGTTGAAAAATCAATTTACATTAAGGCATAGTAACTGGTAATGGCAGTGCTATTTCTCAGAGAATGTCTGCATTTCAGCATGGACTCCATGTTAGCACAAAGGAATGTATTTTTATAGTGAAGCTACAGTCATTTCTGAAAAGCCATTAATAAGTCTTTTCTTTAAAAAAACCTTTTCAGCCCTGGCCAGTGTGACTCAGTGGTAGTACATCAGCCTGCACACCAGAGGGTGCCAGAGGCAACCAGTTGATGTATCTTTCTCACATCAATGTTCCTCTCTCACTCTCTCTCTCTCTCTCTCTCTCTCCCCCCCCCCCCCTTTCTTTCTCTCTCTCTCCCTTCCTCCCATCCTTCCACTCTCTAAAAATCAATGGAAAAATATCCCCGGATGAGGATTAACAATAACAAAAAACTTTTTTTCAGGGCACAAAATATCACAACACCCTACTTCATACCCAAATACAAATGGTGCTGACCAGAAGTATATACACAAATGGGAAAGTATCAACGTTCATTTTTTTCTAAATATATTTATTCTTACAATTTCATTCAGATAACGGTTTTCTGTTTTCTTGCTTAATGGACATTTGTTCCAGGAAAGCAGAAAGAAGCTGCTTAAAGCCAAAGACTTTTCCAATATTTTACTAAATCCTAAATTTGAATAAAGAAGTAGGTATTCCACGTTAAAAATAAAGAGGATGAAATTTTGGGAAAGGCAATCCAACAATTGGTTTTCCCGAGGATGAAAACAGGTTGGGAGAAGTTGAAAATTGTGAGACTCAGGAGATGACTTCCATCAGTTTGCTGGGGATAAGGCAGGGTGGGTGGGCTGACGGAAAAGGATTGAACTGAGCTATGTGGAGGCTGGATCTATGAAAAAAGCAGACATAGTGTCCTCAGCTCCTGAACATGGTCAGAAGCAACAGAGGTTCTTCCTTCTGGTATGTTGGTGCCACATAAACATGTAACCATGGAGTTGAGCTGGAGTAGAAGTGGAAGCCCCAGTAAGCACTGAATTTAAATTGTACTTCTCCTAGTCCTACGAACTGCATCACACTCCAGTCTCTCACCCATGTTTTTTCAGTTGTCGCTATTTAGAACTTAAATCACACCACTTTGTTCTTTTCTGCTCCTTCCCTCCAACCCCATATTCTCTTCTCTTTCTTCCCAACTATGAATCCATGATCCATAATAATCACTCTCTTACTTCCTCAAACCTTTTGCTCTTCTTTTATCTTTCTTTATATTATGTACCTTTAGAACCTCAACCCTGATTATTCTAGCACTTTTCCTAACTGAAGGTGGTTAAAAAAAACTAAAAAGCTGAGCAATCTTACTTTAAAATTGTGTAAGCCCTTTTATTTTTGCTTTCTGGGACTCCACTTTGGTCACCTTCATTACTGTGTTCTGCCCAATTCTACTTAGGTGCCCTGGAGGGTCTTCCTGACCATCCTGCATTCTAAACAGTGGGGTGCTCACAGTGGGGTTCCCCAGGGAACAATACTTAGAAATAAATGCTTCGTGTAATGTTTCTGCCACAGTCTATCTCATCTAAGTAACTGGCAGTTCCATTCTTCCAGTTGTTCTGGTCAAAATCCTTGAAGTCACAACCCACATTCAATCTACCCACAAATCTTACCCACTTTATCTTGAAAATATATCCAGGATTTAACCACTCATTAGCATGTGTTCGACCATCAAAATCAACCTCACCTTTCCACTACATCTCTGTGGTAGCATCCCAACTGAGCTCTCTGCCTCCTCATCTCCTCCCAAGACCACCTGCTGTTTACCACAGCATCTGAACCAGCCACTTCAATGTTTTCCTACTTTTCTCAGAGGAAAATCCAAACATCTAATTATGCAAAGCCCAATTGGTAAATCCTGTTTACCACATAACCTCTTACCACTTCCACCTATTTTGCCACCGCTTCAGCTACAAGCTGGTATCTCATCAAGTATACTACTCAATCAAGAATGCATAGCTTCCTCAAGGTCTCTGCTTAAGCATAACCAAGTCAGAGGCTTCCCTTGCTCATCCTGTATAAATCAAGAGTTCCTCCTGCTCACAATTGTATCTCCTTCCTGCTTTGTTTTTTATATGGTGCTACATGCTGTTGTAATACAGATGCTATATCACCAACCTAAAGTTGAATTATTTATTAACTTTATCCTTGAGAATGGAAGAGTTCATAATGTTTGTTGTTTTATTGTTGACTAGAGGCCTGATGCACCAAGATTCGTGCAACAATGGGCCTTCCTTCCCCTGGCTGCCGGCACCGCCTTTGCTCCAGCCCTGGAGCCCCCTTTCTGCCTTTGCTCCGGCCCGGAGCCCCCTTTCCACCTTCCCGCACTGCCCAGAGGCCTGGGAACACCAAATGTCCCACCCCACCCCTGGCTACTCGGTGATTGCATATGCAAATTAACTGATTATTTTTTTGGGGTTAATTGGCATACTTACTACTGATTGGCTAGTGGGCGTTGTGGAGGCACAGTCAATTTGCATCTTTCTCTTTTATTAGTGTAGATGTTAAAATTAAAGTTTTATTTATTTCAGCCCAGACCCTCACAGTTGTGCTGACCAGACCCTGGGGTGGCTCTCAGAGTATTCTTATCTTGTAGGCAGGACCTTTGACTTGCTTCTAGTAAAGGAATATGGAAAAATGAAGGAATTTTATAGATGGAATTGAGTTTACCAATCAGTTGATTTTGATTAAATGAAACAGGAGATCATGTTAGATGAGCTTTGACATAATCAGATTAAAGCTCCTAAGACAGGAAGTGTGCCTTCTCCAAGGTGACAAACTTCCTTCCTGTCTTGTTGAAGTAAATGCCCAAATTTGAGAAACCCAAAAGACAAGGAACTACAAGGAACTGTGGGCAGCCTCTAGAGGCAGCCAGCAGCAAAGCAGGACCCCCAGTCATGAATCCACCAGGAAATGAACTCTGTCAAAAACCTGAATGAGTTGAGGAGCAGATTGTCCCCCAATTGTACCTCCAGCTAAGAACGCAGCCTGACACACACCTCAGTCCCAAGTTTGTAGGAACTATAGAAGATGATCAAATTAAACCATACCCAGACTCCTGACCCACTGAAATTCTGAGATAGAATGTGTGTATTTTTAAGCTGCTGAGGCTTAGCAACTTTGATATACACCAGTTTGTTATGGAAAACACTAACACACTTTCTTAAGTTTTATTGTACTTTTCTCTCTTAAGTAGTACACTGTGTTATACTTACTTTACATGCGGGTCCATTATTTTTTTTATCCCTGAGCAATTAATATTGTAAAGCATTTAATATTTGATCATTGATGGAATGAATAAATGAATGAATACATTTGGAACTAGCCACCTTTTCTGTCACAGTAATGAAAATGTTCAGAAAAATAAGTTGCAGGGAGAAAAAAGAAACGGCAACTGCTTCTTATGTTGGACGGGAAGAATTAGAGCAAATATATAGTAATGATGTTTGTTTACCTATTTGCAGTTAAAAATATTTTTAAATAATTTAGGATATCACTGAAGCCTTACCACTTACAAATGTCCTGAATAAGAGATAACTATGAATGTTTTAACCATTATACATGTGAATTTCATGTAAGTGATTAGCACGAGGTCACACAATTAGGAAGTACTATATTTATTTCTCTTGACCCTACTAGATACAAGCGCTATTTGCTACATCAATTTGTCTATTATCATGGGATCAATTACATCAGGTAATGTGCAGGTCATTAACAAAATATCTACTTGACTGGTGCCAATGTTCATCAGCTAGAAGGATCTGTCCAATTTATCACCATCAAAGCAGGAAAATATTTGCTAATGAAGACAATATACTTATATGGAATTAGAAGTTAAAGGGCACTTGTTACTCTAATCCTAAGCATGGTATCCTGACTTGTTATTTTGGGCTTTTCTGATCTATCTACTGAAGTCCCTTAATAAAAGAATGTGTCATTTCTACCTGAGAATGTTGAGATATATTTTCCCCAAAGTAAGTATATTGAACCATATAGATCTAAAATATGACACTTGCAAACTGATTTCCTCCAAAAGACAGCTAATCATACTTGAAAAATGTTCTTTACATCTCTCAACTCATTATGTTGTCTTGCTCCATTTTCTACTTCATAATTTTATTACAGTTTATTTCTCAAAGAGTTACTTTTAATTAGGTCATTCATTATTCTAAAATATATTTATTTTTATTTTATTCATCTACATACATAAAGAGCCAAGGTCCGTAACATCCAAAATGACCAAAGGGATGACTGAATGCCAGACTGCATGGGCAGCAGGCTTGGGTGGGCAGGTACTGGTGAGTGGGCTGAACTGCTGACCTCTCAGAGAGAGAGAGAGGTGGGGATGATCAGCAGCCGCCCCAGTCTGCTGGCAAGGCCCAGAGAGAGAGAGAGAGAGAGAGGCAAGTGCTGATGCCTTTGCCTCTGTCTCTCTCTGGGCCTCACCAGCATCCAAGCCTCTCTCTCTCCGAGAGGTCAGCAGTTCAGCCTGTTCACCAGCATCCTGGGGTGACTGCTGATCATCCCTGCCTCTCTGATCAGGCCCAGAGATAGGCCTGGAAACACTGACTGGCATAGAAACTGACCAATCAGAACCAAACATGGGTGAACTGTGAGGAGCCAATGGCTGCCTAGGAGGCGGAGCTTTTGATGCCGCCTGGCATAGAAACCGACCAATCAAAACCTAATCTGGTTGACCTGCAAAGGCAGAAACTAAGGTGGGGGCTGAGGAGGGGTTTTAAGAGCAACAACTGTTTGGTGTAAGGAAGAAAGCGGTTCAGTTTTTTAATGACCAGTTTGGCAGTATAATGCATATGGTTGGCTATCAGTCCAGATATAGGGATTATGTATTTTTATCTGCCAAAAGCATCTCTTCCTTTTGAAAACAGCTTTTCCCTCCACTTAAGCAATCCTACCCTATATAATCTATCTATACTATTAAAGAGTAATATGCTAACTAGACCAGGTCAACCAGCCATCTTCCAGAAGTCCAACTTCCCTCCAGACAAAGCCATGGTGGTGGGGGCCGAGGCAGAAGCAGTTAAAGGTCATCAGGTCAGAAGGGAAGAGCAGTTGGGGGCAAGATCAGGCCAGCAGGGGAGGGCAGTTAGGGGTGATCAGGCAGGCAGGCAGAGGCAGTTAGGGGTGATCAAGTAGGCAGGCAGAGAGGTTAGGGGCAATCAGGCAGGCAGGCAGAGGCCATTAGGGATAATCAGGCAGGCAGGCAGGTGAGCAGTTAGGAGCTAGTGGTCCCAGATCGGGCTTAAACCAGCTGTTGGACATTCCCTGAAGGGTCCCAGATTGGTGCAGGCTGGGCTGAGGGGACCCACCCATGCATGAATTTCATGCACCGGGCCTCTAGTCCTATATAACAAAAACCTAATATGCAAATAGACCAAATGGTGGAATGACTGGTGGGGAACGATCAGTCACTATGACGTGCACTGACCACCAGGGGGCAGATGGTCAATGCAGGAACTGCCCCCAGCCTGCAGGCCTCAGGCCATCCAAGGTGGGTGCCAGTGGGGGCCCCCAGATCGCCCCAATGGTCATCCCACAGATTGGCCCTGATCGCTGGCCAGGCCTAGAGACCCTACCCATGCATGCATTTTGTGCACCAGGACTCTAGTACATTCATAATTTCAAAATTATAACAAAATCCTAAAAGTTAAAAATTTAAACATATCATATAAAGAAAGATCGGTCACTTCTATCCATCATAAAGAGAACATCAAATTTTTGTAAGTAGAGACCCTGGCAGATAGATATTCCATTAATTATTTTATATAATTATGTTAATGGGGTTTACAAAATGAAACATTCATTTGAAATGGAACATTACAATTTTGAATTTACCTTAAATTTTGAGACAAAATATATTTTCCATTTCTATAAAGGTTTTCTGAGTGAAGTTTCCTTTAGCACCTTCTCTTATGTTTCTTTCTTCAGTTCTTAATTACTTTACATTAGCACCCTCTCTATATTTCATTCAGTCACAGTGGCCTTAGTTATCATGTTATGTTTTAGCCTCATCATTGAAATCATTTGCTACTATTTTAAAGTTAATATAACATGACAATATTTATACTGGTTTTGTTTTTTATTAGATGTAGAAAAAATTAAACTATGAAGGCACTTGGATGAGGGTATAAATTTAAAAAAGCAAATAAGAGGCTACTTATACAATACTTCTCTAAATAACTCAATGATTAGTACATAGCCATACCTAAGAGACATTTTCTGATTAATAGATAAGAGGTTGTAGAAGTGGCATAAACATTAGTCTTTGATATATTTAAATGATTAATTGAACAATTACGTTGCTAAGTAATTATGGAGGTAATTAACTAGAGATTATATAATGTTTAATATGTTTCTCAGTAGAAAAGAAATTATAATATCCAAATATCAGTTTATCTTTTGTTAATGACATATATCAACACACCACAATTTAATTGATCCTGTAGTTTATGGAATCTTTACATTAGTTAGTTAACTAATGTACAAAAGTACTGTAGTTTTAAATCTAATATAAAATTCCTGGAAATGAAAATCTAGATATAAAAATGAATAGTCTTCTAAGTTTCAATGCTTATCTTTCATATAAGACACAAACATTTTCTCTACGCTATTTCTCCATGAATGGGCCTTGTGATTGGATGTGCTCTCATCTGTGAGGCTCCTAATATCTACGGGCCACATTGAAGAATTAAAAGCAGACAGGAAGTGTTATTGAAGAAGGGGTTGTGATTTACAGGTGAAATGCCCTCATTTTGCTTAAAAGGGAGCTGAAATTTGGATATTGTTCTGAGCAAAGTAAGATAATCATAGAAGCAGTAGAGAGATTAAGATTTCCTTATTTCAACACACAGCAAAATAGTATAGTGTTCCATTACTTATCTATATCTATGTCTTTCTTAATAAATGTTAAAGCACTACTAGGACCTACATGAAATCTCATTCAATAACGAAAATTTATTATCTCATACAGCAAAGACTCCAGAGGTCAGCACCCATAGGGTTGTTTACTCCGGCAGCTGAAATGTCATCCAGAACCCAGAATTTGTTTTCTCATTTTCTGACTTGCACTCCTCAACTAATAGCTTCATTCTCAGGCTTCCTCACTTCATGAGAATAAAATGGCTATGACTGTGTGTGTAAACATGGGAACATGTAATAGAAAATGTGGGTAAGACTTTCTGTGTGTAATCAGGGAAATTTCTCCAGAATTTTTTCAACAGATTTCTCCAAATATCAATGTATATAAATGAAAATATAAATATGAATAAAATACACTTTATCTTTTGGGCAAGATCAAGGTCCTATATACTTTCCTACATCTAGATGGTATGAAGAATGAGATTTTAATAATTGCCTTACACTAAGCACTATTTAGCAGTGACATATGAGAGAGAATTAAAAACACCAATAAAGTTGCTCTAATAGGGAGATTGAAAGTGAGGCAAGCAACCACTATGGCTACTACAGATATTTACTTTGTACAAAATCAGACTAAGGTTTACAGAAGTGGTTAAATTGCATTATAGAGGTAGGAATTTTCAGAGCATAAATTCAAAGGGGAGTTGTAGGGTTGGAGAGATTTAGTAGCTGGTTACCATAAGACAATAACCGAAATGCATTATTGGGGGGAAAAAGAAAGAAACTTCCTTGGACTTCAGAAAGCAATATCAAAATGAGCATCATTAGGTCATTTTCAGGACCAGATCTGTAAGACAGAGACCTACCTAATTCTTTAAATGACTTCTCCCACCCACCTTTTACTTTATTTTTCTTCTATTTCAAGTGAAAGATTCTAGATCGCATTATAGGACAAGACTAATGAAACAGAAAAGAACAAATAACCACAAGATTTCTTTAATAAATCACTAATGGAGGATAACAAAAGCACTCCATGAGATACTGATCTTTGGCAGAAGGAAACCCTTTATAATCTTTGGGGTTAATGAGAAATATGTACATATCTGGTAAAGTTGGGAAATTATTTAGAGGATTATTCAGCCTTTGTTTTTTTCCAATATTTTAGTTCACATTTTAAATTTTAATGTGGTCATTACAGTATTTACCCCTTCATCCTTCACAGGTTTATTCTTATATACTGTCTATTAATTTTCAAATTTCCTATAATAATTAAAATAATACTTGGGGGTAATAATTATACCAGAAATCATTACACACTTACAGGACTTTGGAAAGTAAATACATCACCATAAAAATGCTAACTAAAACCAATCTTTAGTGTTTGGGTAGCATCCAAATTTCAGTCTGTTAAACCGTGTAAAAAGATTACACTTTCTTATCACAATATATAAAGGTTTATATTAAGAAGTCAGAGCTGATTGTACTTTAATCAGGCACTCATCTAAATGGAAATGAGCAGGACTAATTCTTCAAAATTGGGATGCTGAGCTGAGCCATAGCTATTAGAAAATACCCAGTGAATCTAACAGAGCTAAATAACTTTCCTCTAAAATAAATCCATCTCTAACACAATAAAAAGAGTGATAAAATCCAAGGACACAGATTAGTTGCTCTCCATGGATATCATCAATAGAAAAAACCCTGCCTGAAATTAAAAAATAAATACATACTCTGATATTTGTAGTTATGATTCTTTATGAAATATAAATTGCTACCACTATTTTTGTACTGTTATCAATGACATTTGATTTTACTGTTTGATTGAATTGAAGACATGAGATTAAAATATCTGTCTTCCCAAAGCTTCAGCCAAATGAGCACACAGGTCCTTTGTAACATATAGGTCCACTCACGTATAATATTGTTCAAAATAACACTTTCTAAGTCTAGGAATGGAGTACATATTTACAGGGCATTTTTATTTATAAAGAATAACCCTAATTATAATTGTAAGCAGTCCCCTGAGCAAATCTGTTTGAAACATTTGATGTGGTATTTGCAAGCTTAGATAACAAAAATCACCTCTTCCTCAGATGCATTAATAAACATGTAACTCTACCTTTCAAAAATACTTTAGAGTTGTTTTTCTCACTCAAAAGAATACTATTTAAGCCAGTTAAATCTTACACTCTTCTAACAAAAATTCAGAAATTTTTGTGGTTTTTAAAATATATTTCTCAAGTTTCATACAGTGTTAGTAACTGGTCTTTTTGACATCATTAAATATCACATATTTATGAAATAGCATCAAGTTTATAATGTTTCTTAACATTATAAACTTGATGCTATTTGTTTCTTAATTTAAGAGAGAATTTTGTCCTGTTTTTATAAAAATACCTTGAATATACAATTATGGCAAAGAAAATAATTGTAGGTGCCTTTAACATTTCTTGAATGCATATATTTTTATTTTTAAAATTAAGAGGTGGTAGTTTTGAGGAAAAATAATAAAGATGGGTCCTGAAGAATACTGATTTTTATTAAATAAAATGTTTTGCAAACATTATTTAAATCATTTCTTCTTATAAACAATTTATATTATGGTAAATGTAAGTCCGTTCCAAAATTTTGGAAGAAGTCATTGATTTCAGCTATCTAATATATTTTTATTGTATTTTGCAATCTTTATAATAAATAAAAATAGCAGGGAGTGTAATACATTTTAATATCTATGGCACAATGCTGTAGAGTTACTAATGACCTTAATTATTACCTATACATGTACGTGTATTTTTTGAGTGAATTGCTACCTTGAAAAATCAAATATTTGCACCTATTTTTTTATTTAAAAACTAGTGGCCTGGTGCACAAAATTTTTGCATGGAGGGGGGTTCCCTCAGCCCAGCCTGCACCCTCTCCAATCAGGGACCCCTTGGGGGATGTCCGACTGCTGGTTTAGGCCCATTCACCTACCTGCCTGATCGCCCCTAACTGCCTCTGCCTGCCTGCCTGATTGCCCTTAACCCCTCTGTCTGCCTGCCTGATCTCCCCTAACTGCCCTCCCCTGCAGGCCTGATCTTGCCCCCAATGGCCCTCCTCTGTCAGCCAATTTGGTTCTCATTGGTCGGTTTTTATGCAGTCAGCATCAAAAGCTCTGCCTCCTAGGCAGCCATTGGTTACTCACACTTCACCCAAATTTGGTTCTGATTGGTTGGTTTCTATGCCAGTCAATGTCTCTGGGCCTATCAATGGGGCCTGATCAGAAAGGAGGGGCTGATCAACAGCCCAGGTGGAGGCCTGGAGAGAAATGGAGGTGTGGCTGCTGGCCAGACTGGGAGAGAAAGAGAGAGGCAAATGCTGATCAAAAGCTGCCACAGAGGCAACGGATCAGCCCCTGCTTCTCTCTTCAGGCCTCTCTCTGGCCTGATTCACAGCCCCATCAGCAGTCAGTGCTGGGGCACTGGGCCTGTAGCAGAAGCAGTCAGTACTGGCTTGCCATGGCAACCCAGTGCTGACTGCAGGACTGACTTCCGGTTGGTGAGCCTCTGTCCTTACAGGCTGTTGGGACCCAGGGTTTTTATATATTAGGATTTTAAAAGGGTGATTTAATTTTTTTTTTTAGTTGATTTTTTTTTTTTTTTTGAGAGAGAGAGAAAGAAAGGGACAGGAGGAGAGAGAGAGAAACACCAGTGTGAGAAGGAAACATACATACACTGCCTTTTGCCTGCCCTCTTCCAGCGGTTGAGCCCCCAAGCCAGGCATGTGCGCAGACCAGGAAACAAACTAGCAACCTGCCCTGGCCAGTTTGGCTCAGTGGATAGAGCATCGGCCTACCCACTGAAGGGTCCTGGGTTCGATTCAGGCCAAGGGCACATACCTCAGTTGCAGGCTAGATCCGTGGCCCTGGTTGGGATGCATGCGGGAGGCAACCAATCCTTGTGTCACTCCCCCTTCCTTCCACTTTTTCTAAAAATCAATGGGAAAAATATTCTCAGGTGAGGATTTAAAAAAACAGTAATCTTTCAGTGCACAGCTCCCTGGCCAACCAACTGAGCCACACAGGCCAGGGTTAATTTTCTTTTTATAATGTTTTTTTTTTAAATTACAGTTCACATATGGGTGTACAAAGTTATTAGATATTTATATAGCTTATGAAAGTGATCATCCTGATAAGTCTAGTACTCATCTGATACCACATAGTTATTACAATGTTATTGACTATATTACCTAGGCCGTACTTTATATCCCCATGACTGTGTCTATAACTGGCGATATGTACATCTTAATTCCTTCAGCTTTTCCCCCTATTTTCCCAACTCTACTCCTCTCTGGCAACTGTAAATTTGTTCCCTATATCTATGAGTTTATTTCTGTTTTGTTTGTTGATTTATTTTGTTTTTCATTTTCACATATAAATGAAATCATATGGTATTTGTTTTGTTTCTGTCTGACACTTCACTTAGCATAATATAATCTAGGTCCATCATGTTTCAATTTTGAATCAGTTAATGTATAACAATTCCATGTTTCCTCACCATTTTAGATTTAAAATTTATTCACATGTATTTAAAAATTATTTAATTGGGTCCCCACTTATCTTTAGCAGCCAAGAAAACATCTTGCTTTCTATAAACCATTTTCTCCTAGAATTTTCATCATATCTTGCTTAGCTTAGCCCAAACTACTGTAAGAATAAGTTCAAATGTGGTCACAGTTACACTATAGAGTGCTGTTCAGGTCACTGTGTTTTCTTTTTCCCACACGTTCCTTCATGGAACTCATTCCACCTGCATCTCTGCCACTTTCCAGGGCCAGCCGAAGTGAAAAGGCCTTTAAATGAATATATGGGAAGTTTGTAAAAGCCTAACCTGGAAGTGAGACACATGGCCGATACATGCATTTTATTGGAGAGGACGTGGCCTCTAGGCCACACTATCAACATAGCTGGCAAATGTAGTCTAACTATGTTCTCAGAAATGAGAAGAAGGGATTTGATGGTTTAATGGTTTCTACCATAATCTCCAAACAAATTTTCAGGAACTCAGCTGATAAGACAGGCCAAAGGAATTGTAAATTTCTAGTAAACTAGATTTATTTTTTAGTATTCAACTCTATTTGATGCAATACAACAACATACCACTATTAAAAATAAAGATTAAATAGAAAAGAAGCACTGTGAATTAGAACACTTAGCTATAATAAACTTTAATTTAAAAACAACACAAAAATAACAACAGTCTAACACACTCTAGGTCAGTGGTTGGCAAACCCATTAGTCAACAGAGCCAAATATCAACAGTACGACGATTGAAATTTCTTTTGAAAGCCAAATTTTTTAAACTTAAACTTCTTCTAACACCATTTCTTCAAAATAGACCTCGCCTAGGCCGTTGTATTTTGTGGAAGAGCCACACTCAAGGGGCCAAAGAGCCGCATGTGGCTCACGAGCCGCAGTTTGCCAACCACGGCCCAAGTGAATCTTGTCCTCTATTTTGATGATTGTTCTGGTGAGCCATATTCCTAAAGAGGTGCCCTAAGACCCCTTAAAGTCCCATTCTTATTCTCCAAGGTTAGAATTGTATGCACAATCATGCTCAGTCACTAACCTAGATTACTACCTTTGTGCCTAAAAATTTAACCCCATCGGAATAGTCTAGATCGGAGGTGGGGAACATACGGCCCACGGGCTATCCCAGGCCCACGAAATTACTTGGTCTGGCCCTACCAAGATGACTACAGGTGGGACTCAAATTCACGAAGTTTAGGAGCTTTTATCATAGCAACATACATTTTAATATCAAGCAAATAATTTTAAGCGAATGATGTTAGAAATATCCACACGGCCCTTGGCAGAGAAAAGGTTCCCCAACCCTGGACTAGATAAACATACAGAAACTAGAGTTATTTTTGGATCTAAAATAAAGATGCCCCTCTTCCTTACTGGTGATTGCCTCACGGAGTTCCTTGAGGACTTCAATGTAAATGAACTTCATTCTAAACTCTCTAATTTCATTAGGGAAGTTCTAATCATGTTTCTCCTCAAAAGAGAGGATTTGAGGTCAGCATCTGTGCTACATCCTCTCCCCCACACAGAGTATTTTCAGCACTTTGCTACATCCCCTCCCCCAAACAGAGTATTTTCAGCACTTTGCAAAAGTATCTATTCTTGCTCTTACAGCCACTTCCTGAAACACAGGGCCTCTGAAACAGAAGCCTTTGTCAGGCTCCAGGTCTGTTGCCCCTTTCCCTAGGGCAAAAGTTACCTATCCCCTTAAATCAGGCCATGAAACAGTCTAAAAATAGAAGATTATCCAAAAGGCAACTTGCATTTTACCCTGTACCCCAAAAATACTAGTGACTTGTCTTCCAATAAGTAGATGTCTGTTTGTTTTCCCTTTCTGCCAAATATCCCTTTGTACTTGAATTAGGGACCCAGGTCGTAACACCCTGCCCTTCCCATTCTCTAATAACTGGTTTGACAGTTTTTATGTAGATCTCCTTCTCATAGTTTAAAGCACAATACCTTACATTCATCACACTATTTTTTTGTGCCTAGTATAATGTCCTGTATGATGTATATAGGCAATACATATTTTACTAAGTGAATGTATTAAAAATTTCCCCCATTAATGGATTAAGCCAATTAACTAAAGACTTAGGGTTTTGTCATCACATACCGTCTTATTTTCAAAGTGCCTGAAGTAAGAATTAGTCCTTTCTGAACATTGTTACATGTTTAAATAACAAGAAAAAGAAATATTAAAAGTGGTAGGTCATTTTTTACGGGGTGTATAAGGAACAGCTTTCGATGTGTGAAACAATAAGATGAAAAGGACAGCTTGGTTGGGTGACATGACCTGAATCTCCATCAGATCATCTTGAAAAATGGACTGTGAATTGAATGTTATCACATTAACTGAGTATAAATTGTAAGTCTGAGTAAATGATCAAACATAGTTGACATTTAACAGAGGACACAGAAGTAAAGATTGCAGTTTTTAAATAAATGTTAGGCATATCAGACGAAGCATTTCTCTTGTATATTGCTGTCAGGAAACCACAATTAAGGCTTTAAAGAAGTTTCTAAGTTAATTGAGAGGTAAATTAAGAACTGGCAATGAAAACATATGAAATCAAAATGTTCGCTTCACCCAAAACCTCTGTATTGTGATTTAATAACACTGGTTTACAGCAACACTATCATCACAGTATCGTCTGATCTTCACTTATTGCCATGAAAATGCAGTTGATTGGTGTTAGCATGTAGCTTTCTTGGTTTTTCTCTTTCCTTCCCACAGAAACACACACACACACACACACACACACCAAACAAAAAAAGAAAAAAAAGGAGGAGGAGGAGAGGGAGAAAAACAGAAAAACTAAAGAGGAGCAAGAAAATGAAGAAATAAACAATATTATATGACGTGTAAATTAATTTTGTCAAATTGCCTAGGGGCCATGGTAACCAGTTATCTGGTCAATGTAATTCCAGATGTTCCTGTGAAAGCATTTTATTTTATGCTTTTCATATTTTAAAAGGTAATTATTTCCATCGCCATACATCCCCCTGTATCTTCTTATACTTCCACCCTCTCCCAGCAAGCCACACCACAGTTGTCCCTCTTTGCTTTTCTCTGTCCCTCCACACAGATGCCCCACCCCCTGACAGCTATGAGTCTGCTCTCTCTCTTTGTTGTTAAATTAGGCTCTCATATTAATTGCCGTTTGTACTTCTGATGTCTCCAAACTTCCACAACTTGGAACAAACTTAGGCAGTGGAAGAGAGTAAACAGCCAAGCAAATATGCTAAGCATGTTTTAAATTCAAGGATAATTTATTTTATTGTATGGCTTCTAATGTATTACAAGTTTTTTTACTTATTGGTTCATTTGAGAGTAAGATAAATTTGTTGTTCTGCTTATTATGCATTCATTGTTGATTCTTGTATGTGCCCTGACTGGGGAACAAACCCACAACTTTGGTATATTGAAACGATGCTCTAACTAACTGAGCAACCCAGCCAAGGTCCCGAGTTATTCTTAATGTATTAAATACATCTAGATACGAAATAAACATTAAAATGCTATTATTGTCTTAAGCATGAAAGACTAGTATGGTTTTATAATTTACAATAATTGAATATAAAAGAAATGATGTTTCCAATATTTCTTAAATTTCCCAACTGAATTAAGAACTAAGCAAGTGATTGGATAAAACAAATTGAACTGATTGCTATGACTCAGTGTGCCCACCCCAAATTCTCACACCCTGCTCTTTGTATACAATTGTTTTCATTCTTCCAAGCTTCCCTATATAGCATAATCTATTCTCTTCTCCATTCTAAAAGAACCAGAAAAGAAATATTGGGTCTCAGTCATTAACACACTATGATAGATGCAATTGCAGCTAATGTAACCTTAGTTCCAGTATCTGGATCTTTTGCTTATTTACTATAGCATCATGTTTATTCAATCAAATCATAGCCAGCTGTTCACTGTGACATTATGCTGAAGACTTTTATATTATTAGCAGGAGTTGCAAGCTTCAGGTCCAATGATTTATTTACTTCTCTAATGCAATCAGAGATGAGAAAAATCTAATTTCCTATTGACTCAATCATTGTATCTTATTAAGACAATTAAATATAAAAACATGTTTAGCCTTTTCTTTTAATTATCACAATATAAAATTATAAGTAATTTCAGTTTTTAAGCCCAAACATACTATCAAGTCAGTAGACATAATTTTGTTCCTTTATTTGAGGAAGTGAGTTTTTGTAGGTGGGGCTATCTGAGAGATTTAACATAAATTCTACAATTTATATGCTTTACATTTTTATCTCACTTCAAGATTAAATATATTGTCAAATCACTACTTGTGTATTAATATATTCTGCATATTATTTACATATTAACTATTTATGCATTTAATTATGAAAGTCACTTATGTCTTGGGTTTTGTGCCAAATTCTAGGAACTCAGGAACTGAACACATATTATCTATCTCCCAGGTAGTGGCAGAAAAAACAACTAGTTATTACAATCAGATAGACAATACAGTGGAATATATATGAATTAAACAGCTTATAGAAAATATTTCCAGAAGGAGGAAGGGTTTAACATGGGTTAAATGTAAAGAAATATTAGAAATATCAGAAAGCTGGTATGCCATTTGCAGATATTAAGAAACATATGTGAAAATGGCACTAGGAGACCAATAATGTATTTCGTATTACAGGAATACTTGGTATTAGCTATAGTTAAGGTGTAGAGATTGATACATTGATGGGAGAGAGAAAATTCTAAAGTAAATCCAAGAAAATCAAACTTTATAAAAAAAATCTTATTTCCTTTAGGAAAGCATGACTACAACTAAAAAGTTATTGTGATTTTGAAAAATTAGTTTCCCAAACTTTGAAAATGGGTTGGATATTCCATTCCTTTTTTCCAGGCAAAAAAGGAATCCCTTGCAATTTCAATAAGAAGTGATAATTGTTAAGCCAGTTTGTATCTGGATGTATGGCTAAGTAACAGAAATTTAAGTATTAATAAAGTTCAATAATAAGACATCAAAAATGAAAAGAGGTTTATATTTAAATGAGAGGCCTGGTGCACAAAATTAGTGCAGGGAGGTCGTGTCCATCAGCCCAACCTGCACCCTCTCCAATCTGGGACCCCTTGAGGGATGTGGACTAAATTTAGTCCACATCCAGATCCCAGGGATCTGGACTAAGTGGGCAGTCGGACATCCCTCTCACAATCCAGGACTGCTGGCTCCCAACTGCTTGCCTGCCTGCCTTCCTGATTGCCCCTAACCACTTCTGCCTGCCAGCCTGGTCACCCCCTAATCACTCCCCTGCCAGCCTGATTGCCCCTAACTGCCCTCCCCTGCAAGCCTGGTCCCCCACCAACTTCTCTCCCCTGCAGGCCTGGGTCCCCCCCAACTGCCCTCCCCTGCAGGCCCGGTTGCCCCCAACTTCCCTCCTCTGCCGGCCTGGTCACCCCTAACTGCCCTCCCCTGCAGGCCTGGTCCCTCCCATGCCCTCTCCTGCTGGCCAGCTTGTGGTGTCCATCTTGTGTCCACTTGGGGGCAGCCATCTTTGACCACATGGGGGAAGCCATCTTGTGTGTTGGAGTGATGGTCAATTTGCATATTACTCTTTTATTAGTTAGGATAGAAATGATCAGCTAATTTTTGCTAAAACTGTTGTATTCACGAGACATCCATATTGAGACACATTTAGGCAATTTACAACTCAGGGAAAACTAAAAGAAAATGAATAAAAATACAGTTGTGCATTTTATCAGTTCAAAGGAAGAGTTAAAGCAAAATGTAATATTAAGAGTCACAAATGTGGCTCAAAAATTTTCACAAGGAAATTTAAGTTCTATGTTTGCTAATATTAGTCAACCTCTTTCACATCATCAGAATTTAAGCTCAATCACATTTACCAAAACTATGTGTATCTTTGCTGGTGCTGACACAGTATATCAAGCTGAAGTAGTGAGCTACAGAATTTTATTAAGCTGTTCAAGGCTTTCTTTACAATATATTTATTCATGATGACTTGGTTCCTGCACTCTCAGCTGGATCTATTATAATCTATCATTGTGGATCAGTGGTGTTACTAGGTGCATCTTGATTTTATTTAGTCTCTCTCCTTTGAGTTGCCATAAATTAAGTTTAAATTTATTTACTTAGAAAGACTTAGGTACATTCCTATGCTGATTGAATGTAAGTCACCCAAGTATTTGTGGTATTTTACTTGAAAACATATGTATAAGAAAAGAAATCTTGATGGACAGAGATTTCAGGTCTAGTATTCACGCAACAAATCTAACTTATAAGATTACTAACAATGATAAAGTTCAGCCTTTCTAATAAGCTGCCAAGACTGTCCAGAGACTATGGGTTTATTTTGCATATTTAGTGTATTGTTTGTGGCTGAGTTTAGGTCTAAGATCCATTCCATGAACCCATTAAAGTTCATGAGATTTTAGTCAATTATATTTTTTCCCAAGAAGAGGCTTTTAAAGAAAGAAACACTGAAATCACATTTCTGTTATATTTAATTGCATTTTAAAAATATCTGAGATGCTCAACTTTATATTTCTTCTGGGAAATGCAAATTAAAGTAACAGTGAGGTATAACTATACACTTATTAGAATGGCCCAAATTCAGAACACTAACAATACCAAATGTTGTCAAGGATTTGGAGCAGCAGAAACTTTTATTTATTAGGCTGTGGGGATGCAAAATAGTACTGGCACTTTGGAGGGCAGTTTTGCACTGTCTTACAAAATTTAACATATTCTTACCATACAGTCCAGAAATCATTCACCTTGGTACTTATCCAAAGGAGTTGAAAACTTATGTCCATGCAGAATCTGCACTCTGTTGTTTCCAGCAGCTTTATTTATAATCGCAAAAACATGGACACAACCAAAATGTCCTTCAGTAGGTAAATGGATAAATCAACTAGATACGCTCAGACCTTGAGATATTCCTCAGCACTAAATAAAAATCGCACTTTTAAGCCATGAAAAGACATAGAGGAAATTTCAATTCATACTAGTAAGTGAAAGAAAGCAATTTGAAAAGTCTATATAATATATGATTGCAAGTACATGGTATAATGGAAAAGGCAAAACTATGGACCAATACAAATGTTAGTGATTGTCGGGGGTTTAGTGGGAGAAAAGGATGAATAGGAGCAGCACAGAGAGTTGTTAAAGCAATGAAAATAGTCCGTATGACATTATAATGATTGACACATGCCATTATACATTTATCTAAACCAAGAGTGAACCCTAAACAAACTATGGACTTTGTGTTATAATGATGTGTCAATGTAGGTGCATCAATTTTAACAAATATTACCAGTCTGGTGAGTGATGTTGATAGTGAGGGAGGTCATCCATGTGTAGGCTTAGGGGATGTATATGAAGATTTTGTACCTTCCTTTCAATCTACTGTGAACCTAAAACTGTTCTAAAAATGTACTAATGTTATATAGAAATATAGATATCTGTAAAAATGGCATTTTGGAACAATATGCACTTCAATGGCAGTGAAGAAAACTATGCTGACAGTTATAAAGTTGTAATAATATACACCATGTTGCATTTTTTGTAGTAAATTGTATGACACAACATGAGAAAATTTGTATTTTATTTTATTTTTGGAGGGTTGTCATCGCACATTCATTTTATTTTTATTTTATTTTTTGTGTTTTTTAAATCACCCTTTATCCCCTCTATGGCCTATTCTACCCCCCAACCACATCCCCTCACCACATTGTTGTCCATGTCCATGAGATCTTTCTCTTTTTTTTCTTTTTTTGCGTAATCCCTACACACATCCAGCATTAACCTCGCCCCGCTGCCCAGAGCTGCCTGCCTGTTCTCTGTCTATGAGTCTGTCTCTGTTTGGTTTGGTAGTTCACTTTGTTCATTAAACTCTACATATGAATGAAATCGGGTGATATTTGTCTTTCTCTGATTAGCATACTGTTCTCCAGGTCCATCCATGTTGTCACAAAAGGTAAATAAAATTTTCTTATAAAAATCAAAAACAAACAATCCAATTAAAAAATGGGCAAAAGACCTGAATAGACATTTTTCCACAGAGGACGTACAGATGGCCAATAAACATATAAAAATATGCTCAACTGTCACTAATCATCAGAAAAACACAAATTAAAACCACAATGCGATATCACCTCATACCTGTCAGAATGGCAATCATCAACAAGCCAATAAACAACAAGTGTTGGCGAGGTTGTGGAGAAAAGGGGACCCTCGTGGCGCATTGTTGGTGGAAATGAGGACTGGTGCAGCCACTGTGAAAAGGAGTAAGCAGTTACCTCACAAAGTTAAAAATGGAACTGCATTGTGACTCAGCGATTCCACTTCTGGGAATTTATCCAAAGAAACCTGAGACACTAATTTGGAAGAATACATGTACCCGTATGTTCATTGCAGTGTTAATTACTATAGCCAGGATCTGGAATCAGCCCAAATGTCCATCAGTAGACAAGTGGATAAAAAAGCTGTGGTACATTTACACAATGGAATACTACATGGGATAATTTTAATGATAATTACATTGCACATCTTTTGTTATAGAAAGTATTTTGAAAACTTAAACCACTGAGGTGTCTGTGTACTACAAAATGACTGAAGTTCAATTGTACTTGCAGTCTACTGGCAAATTCAAAACAAAACAAATAACATTATCTCTAAAAATTTCAAGAGGCAAAAAGGTAGGGGGAGTAAACCATACGAACTCCTTCTCAAGACTGATCCAGCAAAACCTAAGGAGTTCTGAGGAAAAGACACATGGTTAGAGTTCTCAGACTCTATCTATCTGTCTATCTATCTATCTATCTATCTATCTATCTATCTATCTATCTATCTATCTATCTCTATATATATGAGCCTAATATCCAGTGTCCCCTCTGGAGTTTGATCGCTCGCTATGATGTGCACTGATAATCAGGGGGCAGCGTGGAATGAAGGAAGGCCCATGCCAGCAGCAGGCCTGGGAAAGAAGCCGGGTAAAGAAGGTCAGGTTGGCGGTGGGCAGCTGGGAAAGGGAGACCATGGCTGGCAGCCAGCAGCTGCTAGGTACCCTATCCGTGCATGAATTTCGTGCACTGGGCCTCTAGTATAATGAGTAATGATCTGTATGGCTCAAATCAAGTTCCACTGCAGAGGTTACATTCAACAAGGTTAATGCCAACCAGCCAGCCTCTCTCCTTTTCAAGCCCAGTACTTGTGCAATAAGACAATGATGGGGTGGTTCTGATAGCGGGACTAAAGGGCCTCTTTGCTTAAAACACATGAGCTCCCTTTCATCGAATCTGGTCTACCTATTGTCATTGTTAAGTAACCAACAGATCAAGAACTAAGACGGATATTGAGACTTTGATATTGTATCACTATGGATATGACAGTGATTTTTCCTAAAAGTTCAATATATTTCTGAACTTGTCTTTACCAACACTACTATCTGAAACCTTACAGAATAGCTTATCTATCAACATGATATGCCACACATTTCCTCAGAACAAAAGAAGTATTTAACGTTAAAGGAAGAGTAGCAATAAGACCCTATATTAATTGTTCTAAGAGCTATATGAAAAGGCAAAACTATTTTTAGTACATGTTTTTCATATAATTTCCTTAATTTGATACTTCAGCAGAGATGGCATCTTATATCAAGTCTGCAAAGTCAGTTTTCTTTTCTGAAAAATATTTTATAAAATTTACTTTGTTGTTACTTTGAAATTGTTTTGTTTTGATTCTGGAACAGGTAACTAGACACTAGAAGTGACTTTCTTCATTCAACTAATGCTTCCATTCCTTAATATAGATATTTACTTTTGACAATTGTGGGTATGTGTAATAATTTTTGAAATATTTGATTCTTAATTTAAAATATTTAGTACATGAAAATTCATTAAACTGATATTCTGTAAAAGTCTGTTTTTGGATTGAAAGTTTATTTATTATTTACATAGTTTACTTAGATGAATCTTACAAAATTTTTGATAATGATGTAGCAAAATACTTTTAGATTAAAGTTTTCTTTTCTTTTTTTAAAGTTTGCAATGTAGCCACATTATTTCCACTGAGAAATACATTAAATATATTTTACTAATACATATTTGAAATGTATTGCAATGGATATTATTATTTCAGTGTCAAAATAGAGATTTTAATAAAAATGTAAGACTTGAAAATAAACGTAATACATTTGATTTGTTTATATAAGTTTGAATCTTCATTTTTAGCAAAATATGGTTTCATTATTTTGTTTACAATAAAAGAAAACACAAAATAACAGCAGAAATTTATACCTTGAAGAAACATTTTGATACCCAGAGCAAGAAGGCAATAAGTAGTTAAGAGGCTTTTTTTATGCAGAGTGATAAATTATTAGAGTGAAATACTATTAACTTCAAATTCACACATAGCAATTAAATGCCATGAAGCTCTTTCTGGTGCTTTCCTATGCTAAAAGCAATTGCTATTTCTTTACTCAGTCTGAGGTTACTTCTGCTTTTTAATTAACATAAAGCTAAGAATGTTCCTATAAAACATTCTAATTCCCAGGAGTGTGCTCTTCCAATTCTAATGAAAAATAAGCATTGTGTCTAGGAAGCCTGTTGCTAGGTTTAATTGCAACTCATTTATTTTGTTTTCTTTCCACACACTCCTGGATTAAATATATGATCTTACTTCTACAATAGAGTTGTTTCTATCTTATTATTACACACTTATGTTAACTGAATATTATGTTAATTCTATCAATTCTGCCGAATGTCTTCTACTTTTATTCAAAATGTAGAAGAAGGAGGAGTAAAAGGGAGGCAGCCTATCGATGTTTCTGTCTCTCTCCCTCTCCCTTCCTCTTGCTAGAAAATCAATAGAAACATATTTTATTTATTTTAAAAAATATATTTTTATTGATTTCAGAGAGAAAGGGAGAGAAAGAGAGACAGAAACATCAGAGATGAGAGAGAATCATTGATTGGCTGCCTCCTGCACGCCCCACACTGGGGATTGAGCCTGCACCCTGGGCATGTGCCCTGACCTGGAATCGAATTGTGACCTCCTGTGTCATAGGTCGATGATGCTCAGCCACTGAGCATCACTGGCTGGGCTAGAAACATATTTTTTTTAAAAAGAAGGATGGAAGGAAGAAAGAGAAAGAAAGTTACTATTATTGATATTTTTAAAACTTCTCCCAGAAGTATTTTACTTTAACAGATGTTCTGGGCCAATTTTAGAAATTATATTTTCCAGGAAAATAACTAAATTTGTCTAAATTCATTATTTCAAATGTTTTTAAATAAATAAGTTAATAGTACATTTTAGTTTTCTCCTTTATGTTAAGGGGTGATACAAAAATAATTTCAGTTCCCTTATATTTGTAGGACTAGTTTGTGTATTCAGTGTCTCTTTTTCTGCTCACAATAATTTAAAGCAGCTTTAATTTCACAATATGACAAGTTCTTTATTTACTAATTACTATGTGTAATTTTACCTCTGCTCTTTTTAAGTTCTTTAGGTTTATTCTTTAGTTTTTTTTAGTAACATATAAATGTGATGCTATACTCATTTGTTAACTTTTCCTAGGCAGAGTGTAAGACCTGGATATCCATAAGTGTGTTTTGACTTAATTCTATGTATTTTGATATGTAGAATTCTGTTATTACTTAATCCCATAGCTTTTCAAATCCTGGTATGATTGAATTGTTTTATGCATTATTAAAAGTAATTTTATTCATTTTGAATGATGCAGCATTCTTAATTTTTTGTTTCCTTGTTTGTTTTGTTTATTGATTTCTTGCTTCTTTTATAATCAAAATATGTTTTGATGATAAGAATTATTATAAAGGTGTTATAAAACTAAAAAGATCACAGCCTTAGACTATGTGAGTTGGAAGTACGGAATTCAGAACAAGTATTTAGGAACTTGGATGCATCTCCCAAGTGGATTTGAATAGTTTCTCTCTGTCTCTTCTCACCTTAAGGTTACCCTACTCACTGCTTTAGGATCTTCCCATATAATCCAATTGACACTACAGTCACTTTATCTAGATATCACATTTTAAAATTTTACTTTATAAATTGTTCTCAGCATCTTCCATCTCTGGACTGTTTCTCTTCTGTCTTCATGGCTGGAGCTATTCCTCTCTGTTGCAGGAATCCACATGGTCTTGGAGTTGTTTTCTGAAAATACACAAACATATTCTTGACCAAAAGTTAATTAAAGAATATTTTGTATAAATTTGACTTGGGATCCTTTTTCATTTTTTGCCCAAACGATTTTCCTTCGGCTTGTTTTTGATACCATGTGTGTTTTTCATGGGTGTCTTGTTGTTAGCATTGCAAATGGAAGTTAATTTTCTAAAGTAAAAATTTTCTAGATGTAATTTACTTACAAGATATTTTTCCTTATGACGCCTTGCAGTCAGCAGCTGTGCGTCTCTGCAGGTTGCCCAGGACCAAACCAGAGAGGGTCGGACCTGCATCACCACCATTTGTCCACCATCCAGAACTGAAATATCATTGCTGACATGTACACATAAGGAACTGTTTGACATTGAAATTGGGACTCAAAAGAATTGTTGGCCCAGAAAGAAACTCACTACAGACTGATTCATTTGCCTCTCAGCATAACCATTATTGCTTGTCTCATTTTCGGTTCTTATAAATGTATTTCTTTTTTTTTTATTAAGGTATTATATGTGTACATATCTTACCATTGTCCCCCCACCCCACTCCCATACATGCCCTCAACCCCCAATGTTTTGCATCCTTTGGTTATTCTTATATGCATGCATGTAAGTCCTTCGGTTGATCTCTTATTTCCCCCACCTCTCCCTAACCTTCCTGCTGTAATTTGACAGTCTGTTTGATGCTTTACTGCCTCTGTATCTATCTTTTTGTTCATCAGTTTATATTATCCACAAATGAGTGAGATCATGTAGTATTTTTCTTTCATTGACAGGCTTATTTCACTTAGCATAATATTCTCCAGTTCCATCCAGGATGTTACAAATGGTAAGAATTCCTTCTTTTTTATGGCAGGAATTGTATTTCTAGTATCACCTGATCTCACTCATCTAGGGGAAATAATGAACAACATAAACTGATGAACAAAAACAGACCCGGAGACAAGGAAGCATTGATCAGACTATCAAACCTCATGGAAGGTAAAGGAGGGTGGGGGTAAGGGGGAGAGATCAACCAAAGGACTTGTATGCATGCATATAAGCCTAACCAGTGGTCAAGGACAACAGGGGGGTGGGGGCATGCGTGGGGAAGGGTTTGGAGGGGAATGGGGGGATGAGCACAAATATGTGATACCTTAATCAACAAAGAAATTTTTAAAAATAGTATTGTTTAATCTTTAAAAAATGTTTTTCTAAGTCTTACTTTTGAATGTATCTCTATTTTCAGTAATGTTTGTTTTCCTGTGTTGCATCTTATATGGGGTTATTTTCAATAATAGTTATTGTTTGTCTTTCACATATTTTTTAACTTTGTCAACTCATCATCTTCTGTTGTCAATCAGAAGTTTTGCATGTCTTTTTTGAGACAATTCTTACATTTTTACTATCAATTCTTTCAATAAGTAATGATATTTTTATCACAATTTTAACCTGCTTTGGAGTAAGGTTTCTAGAAATTAAGGAAGTGGGTTAGTTTTCTGTATCTATACATTTTGTATATATTCTTTATTGATTATAAATTAATTCTGTGCTGAGGTATTTTGTATATTGTGTTTGGTAGTGTATTATCGTAAATTTCATTCCTAGCAAGAGATTACTTTTGGTGTATTCTTATGATGGAATGGGAGATCTCCAGTAGTTTAAAAGGGATCTGTTTAGACCCGCTTATCAAAACATATGTTGCCCATTTATTCAGTGAGATAATGTGGTGGTTTTGTCAATTCGTGACCATTATCATTCTGACATAAACTCAGTTACAAAGAAAGTAAAATATAAAATGTGATCTGATTCCTACTTGACTTTCTTTGGGACATACTGATGTGAAAATAGTCTATGTAATCTGTTCACTATGAATCTCACCTGTCACAAGCGTATCAAGTGACTTACCATGTCCAAAGTCATTCACATTACTTCAGAAACAATGTCCTCTAATGCTAAGGACTGATCAGACCCTTTTGTTTTAGTGCAAAGTCACCATTAACTGAAAGTCCTTGTAGAAAAAACCAAGAGGAAGATTAAAATCACAGTTCCCATAATTTTTATGGTTCTCTTCAAGGAATCTAGTATCTGCTTTATTTAATATCCTACACCCCGTTTCCTCTACTGTTAGCAACTTACATTTCTATGGTACATTTGTGACAACTAATGAACCAATATTCATGCATCATTATTATTAGCTAGGGTCCTTACTTTATTTGTATATCATTAGTTTTTATTATTGTCCTTTTCTTTTCTGCTCGGGTATACCATCAAATATACCCATTACATTTTATTGTCATGCCTCCCTAGGCTCTTCTAGCCTGTGAACTTTCTCAGCAGAAACTATCAGTTGAGTGGTAATATTAGCTACATATACCACAAGAAAATGTCACTTCAGAAGTAATATGCCCAATAGCCTTGCAATTTCTTCATCCACATTATACCAAAGAATTTCTGGCATTGCCACTTAATATAGCATATGCAACTACTGAGACCAGGTCTTAGTCATTTAGCCTAAAACTAGTTAAGACTACTCACAGCACCTAGACCTACTACATGCTATCTAGATGTCTGCACATACTTAAGTGCTTAGTCATGCCCTCTCTTTTTTAGTGGAACAGAATCTAATATCACACATTTCCAGATCCCCACTCCCAGTTCCATTTATCTAAATATTATATTTTCTAGTGGGAAAGATTTGTGCTTTCTGATTTGTTTTTGTTTGTTAATTTACTAAATGAAACAGGTATAATGCCCTATAGCTTTTAAAATTTACTCTCCTTTAAGTAAAGGTGGAAAATGTTCTTGAAACATCTTGCTTTTATTATACGTCATGGTAGAGAATTCCAGGTGTTTCCAACTAATAATAGAAATAGCTGGTGAACAAAAACAGATCCAGAGACAGAGAAGCATCAATCAGACCGTCAAACCTCAGAGGGGAAGTAGGGGAGGGTGGGGGTAAGGGGGAGAGATCAACCAAAGGACTTGTATGCACACATATAAGCCTAACCAATGGACACAGACACCAGGGGAGTGAGGGCATGAGTGGAGGGTGGGGGGGCAATGGGGGGATAAGGACATATATGTAATACCTTAATCAATAAAGAGAGAAAAAAATTCAAAAAAAGAAAAAAAAAGAAATAGTTCTGCCAATCTTTGTTGTGGGCTACGGGAGTTGCATAATTAAATATGAATTAATGTTTTGTTGCTGTCATATTCACCTAATCCCATTTAACAATGACATATTTCTCCAGGATGAGAACAAACAATTGGCCAAGCCTGGCCATGCACCTAGACCTTAGCTGACAGTGTTTGGTGTTTTTTGGTTTTACGTTATTGTGTTACCTACTTCCCTAGAATCTAATGGCTTAAGAAAATTATAATTTTATTAGTTGTTATAACTGTGTAGTTTTAGAACCTCTTGAGTGTTCCTACATACCTCTCTTCTTTACCCACTTACCAAACTACGGTCAGATAGGTGTTCCTTGATGGCTTCACTCATGTGTCTGATGTCTTATTGGGAAAGGCTGGTAGGTTGGATCATCAAGACACTGAATGCCTGAGTTATAGTCTCCTGCCTCTTTGCTATGTCCAGATAGCCTCTTCCTGGTGTCTTTCCCATGCATTCTCACCAGCTGCAATTCTTACATAATGATTGCTCAGGGTTTCCAAGAGTGCAAACATGGAAACTGTTATGGTTTCTTAAGGCATATAATGAAACTGGCACAGTGTTGCCTCTACCTCATTTGGTAACGTGAATCACAGGTATGGAATCAAACATGCACAGATTCACAACCATGAGAAGAGGCAGCAAGAGGGTGGACACTTGTAAGGCAAAGAAAGAGGTCTCAGAGGAAACCGAACTTGACAGAACCTTGATCTTTGACTTGTAACCTCCAGAACTATGAAGAAATACATCTATGTTGTTTAAGCCACCCAGTCTGTGGCATTAAGGAAGCCCAAGTGAACTAATACACTGCCATTTCTAAGATTGTTAACCTAAATTCGTGAACTTAATGCTTTCTGATAAAATACATAGACTGCATATTTTTCCTGTATTGACTAGCAGTAGACACAATATTTGAAAACAAAATTAGACCCTTAAAATTGGAAAAATTGAGATTGCTTTTCGGAACTGGATGGACTTGAAGGCAAAGATGATTCTGTTTCTCTTGGAAATGGGAATTAATAGTGCATGACACATGATCACAAAACAGTGAAATTATCACTAAAGCGGCCTAATGGAACAATACTTTGGCAGAGTTAGTGGCCACGGTGCTTGATTACCAGAGTTTGAATGATGAGTTCTGGTGGAGTGTGAATGATGGCGCTGTCTCTTAAATACAGATTTGAAAAGCAGAAAAATGACCATCTCAGTGTTTACAACCACATGTGAAGGAGTGGTACAAGTTAAATAACAGGTAAACCACAGAAGAGAATATTTGAAAGCACTACCAGATGAAAAGTTACTTGGCATCATTTTTCATTAGGAAAATGCATTTTAAAATAAAATAAAATATTAATTCTAGTAAAGTTAAAGTCTGGTACCAGACTGGCTGTGTCATCATAAATAATAAGAACCTGAATAATACACTTTAAGTACCAGTTTCTGGTTAGTGAATGACAGGCACCACAGGTGACAGTCCTAAGAGAAGCAAACTAATGAGGTGACAGACGTGCTCTTGGCCTGTGACATTTTCCCACTGAGGAACTGGGTGCTGAAGTCCGGTTTGGACCAGGAGAGCCTCCCTGAGCTGAGCACTTTCTATTCCTTCTTATTCTAATTGTTGCTTTTGAACCTAATATCCTTTTATGTAACATTCCAGAGAATTCTTTATTTGTCCTTTCATAACACTCATGATTGTTAGTTCCTGTGTGATATTGGTCGTCCCTTCTAGTGTAGGTTGGGCTTCTTATAATCATTTATATTGAGAAATATCAGTGCACTCACTCAGGCTCAAGAAAAAAAAGTCGCTAAAACAGAAATGGTAAAGCAGGTAAAAATTCCAACCAATCCTGCCCCTTCCGCCCCCGACCAGAAAACCTCTCCTAAAATACACACACAGGTACAAGGCAGCATGGGAACAAAAGCGGGCCACAGACAGCTTTCCTCAACTTCTCCAGACAAATAATGAAGTCACTTGCCAGGCCCACTGGCTTTTCAAGGATGTGTGGGAAAATGCAAAAGCCAAATGGGAAGCTCGGGAGACTCAGGTCTCTCTCCCTCTGAGTTTTAAGGGTAACCATGGAATAGCCTTCATGGCCTATATTTCTGAAGCCCAAGAGCAAATGTCCTTTTACCATCTGTTCAATGGAGCTGTGACGATGGCTGGCCAATCTCGAAAAGATGCTATCTATGGCTTCCAGTTCAAAGCTTTTCATTTGTACCTGGCCAGAGCCCTGCCATGGCAGAGACGCCCTTGGGAGAGGATAGCTACAAAAATGTGGTGTGTAGCACCAGCCAGGGGATTCATTTACCTGTGGAGGGCTGCACCAAGCCACATCCTGCCGTTTCACTTTGGCACATTCAGCCAAATCTCAAGCAGCAACTGACCGACATGTTCTGTTAACCATTCACACATGCTTTGGAGTTGCCATTGGGACATTTTTTTTTTTTGATAAAGAAAATGAAAGAATTATTATGATACCTCTGAATGAGACTTTTCATGTGTCACAGGACGAGGCTAGCGATAATCTTATCCTTCGAAGCACAAACAAGACCTGCAGCCATTGTGAGTGTGCATTTCTAGGAGGACTAAAAATGGCAAATTGTGTTGAGAACATGGAATATTCTCTACCCATCTATGTTGCCAGCCCTGGTGCTAAAAAACAGAAGCTTGAAGACCCTGGAATGAGAAGCCAGGAATCCACTGTCTTACCTGGTATGAAGAGCCATGAACTCATTCAAATGCATGGAATGAAAATTTCAGAACGTTTTCCATTACCCCGATATAAAAGTCAAGATGATATGACAATCCTACTCCAGCTCCAGCTCCAGGTCCAGGTCCCCAAACCCATCCCTCTGCGTCCTCTGGCAAAATGCTCCTTCCACTGTTTGGGGCATTTATCATTTTAATCAGTGCTTCTCCTATATATCTCTTTGTTAGTCTGTAGTCAGATATATTCTTTATTACCTGAAGTACACTACAGGGATCACACAGGAAATGGTCAAAAGGAATGTTATGTTTTTCACTTGTTGGCCAAAGTCAGTTGATAAAATGAGAACTGCATATATTATTCACTTCTCAAATTCAGAAAGTGTGTCCAGTTCTGTTGTAGAATCATTTTCACTTATTTGTATATTAAGCTTATTGCAAAAACCTTAATTCTGGTTGAATGCAATAAAATACTTAAGATTATTAGATATAAAACAAACAAACAAAACAAAACACACACACAGAAATTTACTGATCATCCTATAAGTAAATGTTGTTTCTCAGTTGTAATGAAAGACACTAGAGGCCCGATGCATGAAAATTCATGCAAGCGTAGGCCTTCCGTCCCCCGGCTGCCAGCACTGGCTTCCCTCCGGCACCTGGGACCCAGGCTGCTTCCCTTTCGCAGGTACCGCTAGGCACTCAGGCCCCAGCTTCGTCCAGAGAGACGTTCAGAATGATGCCCAGAAGGACATTTGGTCTAATTAGCATATTACCCTTTTATTACTATAGATATGCAAATACTTTGAAAAGATAAATGTAGTGTTTACACTTCTTAAGTTTTTAATTTGAAAAAAATATATATGTTGCAAAATTTTAAATTTAATGGTAAAAAATTAATTGCTATGAAAGCATTTTGTTACTTGATTTATATGAAATAGCATATTATTTGAGTTCATTTATTCATGCTATAGATTCATACATGAAAGCATATCACATCACATTTATTATTATTTTATATTCCAAAAATGATCAAACACCTTCCACTTCTGAGAGATGTAAATGTTCTAGAAAATCTGATTCAATTTCATCCTGTTTCTGTAGCTACAACTTAGGCATCTTGAAATTGTATGAAGAGTACTAATAGATAAAACTCTCACATGTAAGGCATATTTTAACTATTTTCATACAGTTGAAATAGTTGGGCATATATACAGACTCATGATTTTAAAATAATTATAAAGTAAGCAAGTTGTGCTAAAAAGAATCCCGAGCTTAGTATTGCTGAGCAAACATACATGCCTAACACTTGATTAACTTTTCAAAGTTAGTCTTAAAGCATTAAGTGGCCCAGCCAGTGTGGTTCAGTGGTTGAGCATCGGCCTATGAACCAGGAAGTCATGGTTGGATTCCCGGCCAGAGTACATGCCTGTATTGTGGTCTCGATTCCCAGTGTGGGGCATGCAGGAGGCAGCCAATCAATGATTCTCTCTCAATATTGATGTTTCTATCTCTCTCTCCCTCTCTCTTCCTCTCTGAAATCAATAACAATATTTTTAAAATATAAAGTGGATTTAATTACCTTTCTGTGGCAATTCTGGTGGTTTTTGCTTATCCTTATTAATTCACAGCATAGTCCAACTTGGAAAACTGCATTAAAAATATCAGTTCCTAGAGAATATTGAACTGTTGTAGATTTTATTAACACATTAAGTTGTGTAAGAAAATGAATGGAAAATTTTAAAGACCCAGAGGACAATCAGAGAAGATACTGGTCTCTCACTCAAGTTCCGCATTAAGAATCTGTATACGCTAAGTGAACATCAATTGTTTAATGGTGAATTAGCTCATTTGTGTCCTTACATTTAATTCAGTTTAATGCAGTGAAATTTAACAAATGTTTTTTCACTCTCTACTAATTACCAGTCTATTAGGTGTGAAGAGATGAAAAGGGAAATAAGGCATTATTCTTGTCCTCAGAATTCACTCTCCAGAGAGATTATCAGACCAGAAAGAACACAAAACAAAACAGGAAGACAAAAAAAAAAAGCCAATGTGCTCTTTGTTATCTATAGTTTATTTCATTTTCCAGCAAATGCAATTGTCTGAGTTGGGTCCCCCTCAAAATTGGTATGTTGAAGCTGTAACACCCAGTACCTCTGAATGTGACTGCATTTGGAGAGAAAGCCTTTAAAAACATAATTAAGTTAAACTAAGGCTGCTAGGGTGGGCCCTACTCTAATATAACTCAAGGCAAACCCAGTCTGTGGTATTTTGTCATGGTAACCTTAGCAAAGTAATATGCCAGATTATGAAACATTTTTAAAATGTATACATTTACTTAACATAAATTTAAGAACCTACTTTTAGAGTTCTTTACAACAAAGAAGCAATGAACAAGAAAGACATTATCTCTGAATAATAATTTTTAACATCTAATCAGGGTGAGAAAGACTAATACTAACAAATAATTCCAGTTTGATGAGTGTGAGCATTTATTTTTGTATAGTTTATTATAAGAACAGACAATAGGGAACCTTAAATGAAGTTTATCATGAGAGTTTTCTCTTATGGAGTTACTTTTAATCTTTTCTATAACAAAAGTTTGTGGTGGGACAAGCAAAGGAAGTGGTGGCAAAGGAGGAGAGTGTCCTTGTGGGAGGAACCTATGAGAGGAGAATCCCCAGAATCTTTACTCAGCTGAGCCTTCATTCGACAAGTTGATGAGACTGAAGAGAAAACCGGTAGAAGACTAGCTGAGAGAAAGGTAAGAGTCAAAATAAAAATTAAATGTGTATCAAAAGAGCAGAGTCCATTTTTTTTCTAATTTTTTGTTTGTTTTCACTTTTGTTGAGGTGCTATTTACATACAAAACAACAACAACAACAAACACCCAAAAAGCAACAACAAAAAAGGCCCTTCTTGTAAGGTATTCAGTTTGATGAGTTTGGCCGTTTTATATAGTCATAAACCACCATCACAGTTGAGACAGTGATGGTGAGAATGGAGAACAAGAATGCTGGTGGAAATGCAAATGGCAGTGCTACTTTGGACATTTTGACATTTCTTAGTCTTCTTGCTAGATTATCCAGAAATTGTGCTCCTAGTATATACCAATTGATTTAAAGACGTATGTTTACATGAAAACCTGTGTGCAAATGATTATATCAGCTTTATTTATAATTGTCCCCAAATGAAAGCAACAAAGAAGCCCTTCAATAGGTAAGTAAACTAACTGTGGTAAATCTGTGAAACAGAATATTATCCTATCTAATAAAAGAGTAATATGCAAATTGGCCATCACTCCAACACACAAGATGGTTGCCCCCATGTGGACACAAGATGGCCACCACAAGATGGCCAGCAGAGGAGGGCAGTTGGGAGGGACCAAACCTGCAAGGGAGGACAGTTGTAGGCGATCAGGCCAGCAGGGGAGGGCAGTTAGGGGTGAGCAGGCCAGCAGAGGAGGGAAGTTGGGGGCAACCGAGCCTACAGGGAAGAGCAGTTGTGGGGGACCAGGCCTGTAGGGGAGGGCAGTTAGGGGGACCCAGTCCTATAGGGGAGGGCAGTTAAGGGTGACCAGGTCTGCAGGGGATGGCAGTCAGGGACAATCAGGCTGGCAGGGGAGCAGTTAGGCATCAATCAGGCTGGCAGGGGAGTGGTTAGGGGTGATCAGGCTGGCAGGCAGAAGTGGTTAGGGTCAATCAGGAAGACAGGCAGGTGAGCAATTGGGAGCCAGCAGTCCTGGATTGTGACAGGGATGTCCTACTGCCCGTTTAGGCCTGATCCTACTGGGATCTGGCCTAAATGGGCAGTCGGACATCCCTCGAGAGGTCCCAGATTGGAATAAATTTGGTTGAAAATAATGCATTGATAGTAGTTAAGCCATGGTGTGGGGTTTATGGGAAGTCTTTGTACTGTCTTCAAGTTGGGTTTTGTGTTTTTTTTTGTTTTTTTTTTTGGTAAGTCTAAATCTATCCTATCTAATAAAAGAGTATGCAAATTGGCCATCACTCCAACACACAAGATGGTTGCCTCCATGTGGACACAAGATGGCTGCCACAAGATGGCAATCAGGCCTGCAAGGGATGGCAGTTGGGGGTGATCAAGCCTGCAGGGGAGGGCAGTTGCAGGTGATCAGGCCTGCAGGGGAGGGCAGTTAGGGGCAATCAGGCTGGCAGGGGAGCAGTTAGGCATCAATCAGGCTGGCAGGGGAGTTTTTAGGGGGCCATCAGGCTGGCAGGCAGAAGTGGTTAGGGGCAATCAGGAAGGCAGGCAGGTGAGCAGTTGGGAGCCAGCAGTCCTGGATAGTGAGAGGGGTCCCAGATTGGAGAGGGTGCAGACTGGGCTGAGGGACACACTCCCTGGTGCATGAATTTCGTGCACCAGGCCTCTAGTTTTATAATAAAAAGTTTACTAAAAAGGAAGACACTCCCTATATATACACATCCTAAAAAGTAGGCAGGGCCTTGCCAGTTTGACTCAGTGGATAGAATGTCGAACTGCGGACCAAAGAGTCCTGGGTTCGATTCCCATCAAAGGCAAGCACTTTGATTGCAGGCTCCTTCTTGGACCAGCCTCTGGCTGAGGCCCTTGCAGGAGGCAAATAAACAATGTGTTTCTCTCACATCAATAGTTCTCTCTGTGTTTCCCTCTCTCTTCCACTTCCTATAAAAATCAATGGAAAAATATCCTTGGGTGAGGATTTAAAAAAGAAAAGTAGGCAGTATGGATAACAAATATTGATAAACTGTTTCAGTTTATGGGTCAGAAATCCATGAAAACATATGAATTCTTCCTGGAAATACACAAAATGGAAGCTGTGCTAAGGCTGTTGCTGTGTGTTTTCAGTATCATTGTCAGTAACACAAAATCTAGGTTAGCAAACCGAACCTTGGTGTGGAAATAGAAAGAAATTGTGGTCAACTGAAAAGAAGCACCCAGATGGATAAGGAACACAGAAGAGGAAATTATCACTTTTTACAGGCCTTCGCTTCACAAAGGAAGGTAACGGTTTTCTTAGCGTTTTCTCTTACGTGTGGTGCTGAGTTACAGTCAAAGTTAGAAGAAACCTAAGAGGTTTTTTGTTTGCTTTTGAAAATGAGAATCCAACTGAAATCACATTATAAGATTTTCGCAAAAAAGCATTTGGATGATTTAGAAATCAGACATCAAACTAGATTCCTTGATGACTCTCCTGATTAACAGCCATTAAATTGATCATTTCTATAGCATTTTCTTGCATATGTTTATATTGTTTCTTCTATAAGCTTAAAAGAAATACTGCCTTAGAACTAGACTGTGCAGTTTATCACTAACAGTGAGGAGCTGGAGCACCACGTGGCTGTGAACTAGGAGGACATCTCTTTTGAATACCTGCATGGACAGGAAGGTAAATGCTGCTCTGTTCTCTTCATGTAAGTGGCTATTGTAGGAATCATAGTAATGTCCAAAAGGGTGCAGGTGAGTGTGACATAACAGCTGAAAACCGGTGATGATTTGTTTCTGTAACTTCGGAAAAGACAAACATGGAAGCCTCGTTTACATATTGAAACACATCTCTGGATAAGATCAGTGCACAACTGCCTGGGTGAGTCAGTACATAAAGATCATCACATGTACGTGAAGTTCACCGTCACCGGCAGTACTCAGCATTTTTGATAACTCAGCCTTCACTGGCCCCAGTCAAGTAGAATGTTCTTGGGGCCTTGGGAACTGGATTTGATGTGGACCCTGATGTGGAGGCTCAGCTTGGGTATTTAGATAAGGATCTGTCCACTCAGAGAGGGACACAAGCGGGAGCTATTTTCAAGGAAACTGGACTTGATCGAGAAGTGCAATTGGAAAGAGGAAGAAACATTCTGATCAAAGTAAAAGACAGGGAACAGGTGAGTTAGTGGCTTAGGGTGTATGTGTGGCTTAGGGACATTCTGAGGAGCCTAAAATATGGCAAGCCATCAGTAATAACTGTGGGCAAATAACCATATATGGTGACCACATGTCAACTCTTCAGTTAGGGCATGGGAATTTGCAAGTGGGAGTCTCAACAATTATGTTGTGCTGTGGCTTTGAATGCTACATTGTTTTCCATTAGAAATTCTTTCTGAAGACTAAGTCCACTTAAAGCAGAGTGATGTCTGCTTTGTGTTGTGAGTTTGTTTGTGAATTTGAATCAAAGCCAAGACAGCAGGTTGAGCAAAGTGAATAGTAGAGCTCCATCGATGGAAGTAAATCTATCCACAGTGAATGGACCCAGTAATACTGTAGCAAATATGATCTCTTGGACAATAAATTATATTGTCTTCCTTTTTAATATAAGCCAATGTGCTTGAGAATAGTAACATATATGCCAAACTGTGTGCAGATCATAAACGTATACACGGAAGAATTTTTATAAATTAAACTTTCCTATGAAATCAGCATCCAAACTAAGGAATGCAATATTGTTAGCATACCAGAAGACACTGCCAGTCATTATCTCCCTCCAAGATAACCTTCTGATTGCTAATAACCTTGATTTGTTCTGTCAGTTCTCAAACTTTATAAAAATGGATGACGCAAATCATAATCTTTATGATTACCCCCCCTCCCCCCCCACACACAAACACACAATTTTATCTCCCCCACATTCAGCCATGCTGTTGTATGGAGAAAATATTTGTTTATGTCCATGGCTAAATAATATTCTGTTATGTGAATGCACCATAATTTATCCATACATTTGGAAAGGTACTTTTTTAACTCTTCATCTTAAACTTTCTGAAGAAAGATGGTAATTGTCTTTTATGAAAATTTCACTTTAAATTTTTTGAGAAACATAAATTTTATTCCTGAAGTCTTGCTTTGAAAGATTATTTTTTATTTTTATTTTGTGGCTCTCCCTTTTATTTAGAGCGTTCTTCCTACAAAGGCCTACCGTTTGTGTCTCAGTTTCAGTTGTCCTTCCCCCTTCACCTTATAGTGTCTCAAAACCAAATTCTTCCACATAGTTAACAGCCATCTTGTGGCTAGGATTGACAGTTGGTTTCCATGGTGAAGCCAATAGCCACATTTTGCTGGCCCCATCTGTTTCCAGCTCTCAGTTATTTTTGTTGTGTTATTTCGCCTTTGGGAATTACTCTTGTTGTCTGTGAGTTTGCAAAACATTTAAAATGAAAGGAAACAACACTTTATAATATAATAAGTACTTGTTTTACAACATTTGGACTTTTAAGACTACCTAGCCAACTAAACTCTCAGCAATAAATTCCTTGCAGCTTTTTAGGGTTGAACATTTTATTTCTCTTACACAGAATCTGCGTGGAGGAATAAATGGTCAGTTTTATTTTAGGCATAGGATAGTGTCCCTAAGTTATGTTGAAAATATGTACCCCAGTTAGTTGTTCCCATTTGATTATATGCTGAGCTTTAATAACAGCATGAATACTTTCGAACTCATTACTATAACACTAAGCTTATGTTGATTAAAAATCAAAGATTCTGTCTATTGTCATAGCCACTGCCCATATTTTCTACATACATATCAATATGCCATTTTCTTGCTCTAATATTAGGCAAATTCTGTGAGGTCCTGCTGCATATAATGCATAATATTCAGGTAGATTACTTTAGTTCTATTTCACTGAAGACCTTGAAACACAGAAAAAGTCCATGAAATGAAAATGATTAATGTTCCTTAAGTAAAACATTTTATACTGCTTATGCATAAAAAGATAGGCTTTAATATAAGTACTAGAGGCCTGGTGCATGAAATTTGTGCATGGCGAGGGGTTGTCCCTCAGCCCAGCCTGCACCCTCTCCAATCTGGGACCCCTCAAGGGATGTCCCACTGCCCGTTTAGGCCGGATCCTATTGGGATCGGGCCTATACGGGCAGTCGGACATCCCTCTCACACTCCAGGACTGCTGGCTTCCAACCGCTTGCCTGCCTGCCTTCCTGATTTCCCCCAACTGCTTCTGCCTGCCAGCCTGATCACCCCCTAACCACTCCCCTGCCAGCCTGATTGATGCCTAACTGCTCCCCTGCCAGCTTGATTGCCCCTAACTGCCCTCCCATGCAGGCCTGGTCACCCCTAAACTCCCTCCCTTATGCCTGGGCACCCCTAACTGCTCTCCTCTGCAGGCCTGGTCCCCCCCAACTGCCCTTCCTTACAGGTCTGGTCCCTCCCAACTGCCCTCCCCTGCTGGCCATCTTGTGGTGGCTATCTTGTGTCCACATGGGGGTAGCCATCTTTGACCACATGGGGAAAGCCATCTTGTGTGTTGGAGTGATGGTCAATTTGCATATTACTCTTTCATTATATAGGATGTTCTGTTATTTTTAATTAAAGAGACTTTCAATTCTAGATATAAAAATGTAGATTAAAATAACCCAAATTGTGTACATTAAATAAAAATATACTGCTTTGAAATCTTGTGCTGCTAATTTTACTCTCCCAGATTATCATTATCCCATTTTGATGAGAACCCATTATTGGATCATTAACTGCATTTCATAATGATATTTCATAGATTAAGTGATACTAGATAAATGTGTCACAGTTACTATATTCATAATCCTGTGACTAGAATTAGTAGCAACAGAAATAAATCTAACTACCACTTTTTGACCTCTAGGGTAAACATTCAAAATCTTTAATAAAGAAAATTGTGCTATTTATGATAAAATATCATGTAAAATTTTCATGTATCTTCTAGTTTAATAAAAGATCAAGTTTTATAAGAGTTTGCAGAAATGGTTCACAAATGTGTAAGCTTTTTGCATTTTCTATCATGTTGTCCTTATAGTGTTTCAAAACCTTAATGAGAATACAGACTATAGAAAGGTATTAGCATCAGGAATTTCAATTACATGTAAACTTTCTTTAACTCTTTAAAAACATTATTTAAAATGCATTTATGGTATTGCAAGCAACAAATGGAAATACCTTGCTGAAGCCATAAATAATTCTTGGAAAAAATATTTTATTGAATGCTTTGTTTTAGTATGTGTGCACTCAATGCATTTTTTTCTAATGTGAAGACCACAATATACTAATAGGGGTTTCTTTCTATTTTGAAAAGTTAAAACTTTGCTAATTTTAATTAATATAAATGACCTATGTTCACCATAAAATTATTTTGAATGGAAGATAAGTGACCACTTACGTTTTAAACACATTAGAACTATTTTGGAAAGGATTTAGAGGTAGGAAATAATTAGAATAGCATATGTGTGAGAGTGTGTATGTGTGTGCTCACAAATAGGGTACCAAGAACACAATAAATGAAGCAATTTTTTATAAAATCTGAGGTAGAAAATTTTAGATAATTGATTTGTTTTTTTTAAAATATCAATTACATATACAGTATTGACCAACCAATACTACAGAAATGGTAATGACTATTTAAAACAGATATCAGAAAAATAATTTTAAACAATCTAAAAATATATATAGGTGTATTATATTCCTATGTGCCAATGAATTATTGACTTTTTTACAGCAATATGAAATAAAATAAAAGCAATTGAATAATACAATATTTATTTACATTTTTATATATAACTAAAGGCCTGGTGCATGAATTTGTGCATGGGTGGGGTCCCTCGGCCTGGCTGGCGATCAGGGCTGATCAGGGATGTCTAGCCCAGTCCAGTTCAGGGCTGATAAGGACCGGCCAGCCAGGGGAGGGTCCATGGAAGGTTGGCTGGCCACAGGAGGTTGGCTGTGGGAGCACACTCACCACCAGGGAGTAGCTTCTACTTTGAGCATCTGCCCCCTGGTGGTCAGTGTGTATCATAGCTACCGGCCGGTTGTCCAGTTCTAATGGTTACTTAGGCTTTTATATATATATAGATGTGTATATAAATACATAATTTAAAATTATATATTGAAATATAAATATATATATATATATATTTGAATCATACATATTCCTCCATTACATTGATTTTATAATATTAATATATTTCTGCATTTGTGGAGCTAACTTATGACTTGCCCTGTTTAGGTACATCTATAAATACTAACAAGAATTAAAATTTTAAAGTTAATGATGGCTTTATAAATACTAAATTTAATGAAAAATTATGTAAATATGTAAAATTTTACCAAGAATTTTGGATTTAATTACTTGCAGAAGCACAAACATTTTAATGGGTAAATAAAATGATGCACTTAAATGTAGTAGGAATACAGGAGTTACATTTTGTAGTTTTCTAGTAGGTGAAAGTGGTGACAAGAAATATTGGGACAGATGTTATTGATATGTAATATCTACAATAATAAAAGCATAATATGCTAATTAGACCAGACAGCCAAACGACCTTCCAGACAACCTTCCAGACAAAGCAGAAGTTGCGAGGGCCTAGGCAGCCACCGTGGCTGTGAGGGCCAAGCCCCTTGCACAAATTTCATGCATCAGGCCTCTATTATTATATAAAGATAAACTTAATTACTTTGGAGAAACATTTACAAAGTATAGGTTTGTGTGTAAGTGTGTATGAATAAGACTTTTACAAACTATGTAGACTCTAACATTGCCTTTTTAAATCATTGGAGAAAATATACCTCCCTGTTCATGTTCCATAATATATGTATATACACATAGGCAGTAGCTCTCAATAAATGCATTCCCATGATTTTTTTTAAGGTATAATGTCCCATCCTTTAGGCACATAGGAAAAAAATTAGTCAATGAGCTGTTATTAATGCAAAGCGGGTGCCTTATAAGACTGCATGCTTACTGCTTTCAATTTAAACTGAAAGAAGCATCTCCGAAGTACTTATTTATAAACTGGGAAGGATGAACGTAATTAAAATAAATTGGCTGGCATGGGTTAATTATCTTTTTCTTACCTTTCTTAATGAATCTTTTCTTAATACAGGTTATAATTTAAGTCAATATGATTCTCTATAGAAATATTCATATGAGAATCAAATTCTGATTAGACGTTATTTACTCATGTCATTTCCAGACCGCTGGATTACTTTCCACAAATCATTAGTATAGTTCTCCATTATGCTCTTCAAAATCCTAGTATAAATAATTCTATTTCTGTCTGTAGACATTGAATCATGAATATGGAATGGCTTCACCTGACTTCACTTGAAATTCACTTAATTTTCAACTCTGTTAGCTGTGAGGTGAGTAGAAAATAATTCAGTTCAAAATTGCAGTGCAAGGTATGCCTCCATCCTAGGAAGAGAAAAATCGATGTCCTGAATTGAGTTGTGATTTATTTCATAGCTTTATATAAGAGTGATGACATCCAAATCATCTGAATTTTTATCTGTGTATATGTGTCATTCATTATTTATTAACTTCATGATTATTTGTGACATGACAGACTGGTCAACTTCCTGTACCTTGACTTGAATCAGGGAAAGTTCAAGACCGTGGACCTGTGCATCCTCTCTCCCTGCCTCTTTCTCTTTCTGATTTAAATCTAAAGCATACATAGTCAGTTTATCCTTATTATCCTATTCTCGTGACAGTGGAGATATAGAATGAATGGCTCCCTCATTTTTAATAATAATCCTTATTTTTGAAGATAGATATATATATACACATATATATGTGTGTATATATATATATATATATATATATATATATACACACACACACACACACACACACACACACATCTTGACAGAATATTGGTATGTTGTTAGTTCTATTAACTGGTACATGATTTTCTCACTGTTTGCATTTGCCTTTCTGTTGTCAGAAACTTAACTTGTAGCAATACCCAGACATCTGTGCAAAGGCATATATAAAATAACTACCAACTCATTTTTATTTATAATAGTGAAGATTTAAATAACCTTAACATTAAGAAAATAGGTGACTAGATTATCATATCATATTGCAGTTAATTTAAATAAAGAAATATATAGTAATCAAATATACCTATAATATATTCTTCATTGAATAAAGGAAAAATTTCAAAACATTTTTATAGTCAGATTTTAATGATGTAAACACAACTGAGAAAAAAGAAAGTATGGGTTTGTGTGTATGAATATATATTTTGTCAAATTACATAGAATCTGAGATTGTTTTTTGAATCAATGGAGATAAAAATATTTCTCCCTGTTTATGTTCCATATTATATTCTTAAGATCCATATGGAACATTTCTATAGGTAAGGTTTTTAAAAACATTTTAATGAATTATTTGATTTCCCCCAGTAGATATCAATATAATAATAGCTGTTCTACCAATTTCAAATTTGACTTATCCAACAGAAAATGTTTCATCTCAAGGATTTAATCATGAGTTTAATGCCTCCAAATATATAACTGCCCTCTTGCTCCTCTTACTAAGTTTTTCATTAATATTTAAATTTTCTTAAATATTTCCCAATTAAAACACAAAAATAAAATATAATTTGAAATGCTTTCTTCTGTCACTTGTTTTGTGTTCTTATTCTGGACACTCTTATTAATGCCCTTTTGAGCACAGTCTGTCTCCAAAATGTCAGTCTTCAGGGCCTCAGCATCTACTCATTTACTCATTCTTATTCACTCCGTGTCTTCATTCAATCTCTCCTTACTGATAGCTCTGCTGTATCTCCCAACCAAGTTTTTCTTATAATCCAAACCTTTTATACAGTTTCTTACTAGATATTTTGCTAGCACCTCAATGCCTCAAATTACAAAATAAGTGTATGTCATGAAATATTCTACCTGAAATATGGGAATAAATGAAAAACAATCATAAGATCCCAGACCATTCTGAACCTGTCAAACCAACAATCATACTCTCTCAAAGATGTTAAGTCTGTATCTTTCAAGAAACCTCTTAATTTAGGTAATCATGCTTTCTCACTAGATTTACAAGTAATTATCTCCTAATCACCTCTCTCTCTCTTTCATTTTTAAAGACACAATGCACGTCTCTAATATATCCATTCTTCAAGTTGAAGCACGAAGGATGTTTGTACAAGACAACTTTGATAAACCACTCCTCTGCTTCTATCCTCAGATGTATAATTCAACTCCTTTAATATTGCTGCAAATTGTGATTTTTATGATTTGCCACCTTTTAGCTCTCCAGTCTCAGAGAGAGGTATATGTGTTTGCCCAGGTCCCACTGTATTCTTGTCCTTCAGAAGCAGTTCTGAATAAAGTACATTATAAACATTCCCTCTGCTTATATTCTAGTACCTCCAGTCCCTTTCAATTGGAAAACTGTTAATTGAGCCACTCTCCATTGCAAAGTCATTTCCAAAACAAACCAGGTTAGGCATCAATCACATCAATCTTGCGTTTCTCTATATGTAGTATCCCAAATGGCTATTTACTCAATATGTTCTCTATCACAGGCTACCAGACAACAATATATTTGATTGCCCAGAAAAATTCCCATTACAAAATATTTTTGGAAATGAATCTGAAAATGAATCTGAAATTCATAAGACTGAAATGAATCTGAAAGTTATAGTATTTCACAGTGAGCACTTGTAAAGACAGTGCCCTAAATGGTGGCACATTTGTTGTTCTAGTGTTTGTGCTATACAACTCAACAAATAGTGTGAGTACCTTAATTTAAGAAAAGTTTAATCCTTTCCTCCTGTGTCTTATAACATTTTTGCATTCATTCATAAGCATATATAGCATCATATATGTCATATAAACGTAAGTTTACACTATTAGTGTATTATTGGTATTATTGTGAACAAACTGTTATCTGTTAGATCAATTGTGATAAAAAACAATTTTATTTTATTTTAATTTATGTATTATTGGTATTATTGTGAACAAACTGTTATCTGTTAGATCAATTGTGATAAAAAACAATTTTTATTTTATTTTAATTTACTTCTTTGACTCTATTTTATGCAGATCCCTCTCTCTCTCTCTCTCTCTTTTTCTCTCTCTTTCTTTGTACCATCTAAAAAAAAGTCTTTTAACATTTTTTACAACACAGGTTACAGGTTACAGATAACAAATCCCTTCAATTTTTATCTGAGAATCTGTTTATTTGTCATTCATTTTTGAAGAATAATTTCACTGGGTACCAATGTCTAGACTGGGATTTTATTTCTTCTTTCAACATTTAAATATTTCACTCCACTTCCTTCTTGCATTGTTTCTGAGGCGATTTGTATGTGATTCTTTATTTGTCCCTCTTTAGCTAACATGTGCTTTTCCACTGGCTTCTTTATAATGTTTTTCTTAATTTTGATGTTCTCTTTTTAAAATGATATGTTGTGATATAGTTTTTGTTATGGAATAGTTCTCTGCTTGGTATTCTCAGAACTAACTGTATCAGTGCTTTGGTGTCTGACATTACTTTGGGGAAATTCTGTCATTATTATTTCAAATATTTTTTGTTTATTTTTCCTCTCTTCCTCTGTTGTTCCATTATGCAGGTTACACCTTTTATAGTTTTCCCACAATCCTTGGATTGCTGTTCTCTGCTTTTCAGTTTTTGAGAATTTATTGATACATTCTTTAGCTCAGATTTTTTTTCATGACCTGTGTACAATGTATTAAGAAGACCATAAAAGACATTTTCATTCCCATTAGTATTTCTAATCTCTAGCCTTTATTTTTGTTTCTTCTTTGAATTTACATCTCATTTCTTACATTAACCATTTGTCTTGCATTCTATCTACTATTTCCATTAGACTCTTAGCATCTTAATTATAGTTCTTTTAAAGTCCTGGTCTGGTAATTCCAGTATCTTTGGCACCATGTCCAATGCTAATGCTTAGTCAGGCTCTCTATATAAATATTGCCATTTGGTATTGCTTGCTTCCATAGGAAGCAGAAGTTTTTTGAGAGAAGAAAGTTTCAGGAAAATGGACCCATCTTTTCCTTTAGATTACCTACTACCTATTAAGTATAGGGGCCGTTTTCCGAAGTCCAGGCAATCATATGTTTTCCCTTCTTTTGAACACAATAGGGTGACTAGTCAAGAAGCTTCAAGAAATAAAATACAAGTATTCACAATAAAGTTGGAGAGCATTAAAACACCAGAAGAGCCTAGCTCAAGCCCAAGAGAGACTTACCCCCAAACTTAAGGGTCAGTGAGGAAGCAATGAGCTCAGTGAACTGGATGGGTGCCACTACCTGGATACTCACCTGCCATTGACGGGCTGGTGAACCTCTTTGGATTTCACTTTGATGCTGTGAAGTGTCAAAAGTTCAGAAACAACAGTAGTAAAATCAATGAATCATGGAAATAGTAATTTGTAAAAAGTTTACTGTGCACACATCAAAACAAGACAGTTCGCGAACTGGGAGCACTCAAACCAAAACATGGAATAAGGCTTAGAGGCATATTTTTAAAAAACAGCTTATATAGTGGGAAGGCAGTGACTGTTTCTTCTCAGTGAGGACTGATCATATTAGAATTGGTTAGCAATTACCTATACCAATTTGGGGGACCAGTTTAAATTTTTCTTTTTTAAAAAATATATTTTTATTGATTTCAGAGAGGAAGGGAGAGGGAGTGAGAGATAGAAACATCAATGATGAAAGATACTCATTGACTGGATGCCTCCTGCATGCCTCACATGGAATTGAGCCCACAACCCGGGAATGTGCCTGCATGGGGAATGGAACCGTGACCTCCTGGTACATGGGTCGATGCTCAACCACTGAGCCATGCTGGCTGGGCTAAGTTTTTATTGTGATTTCTGGAGGCAGAAGCAAGAAATGACCAAGGTCAAGTTAGTCTTGCAAAATAAGCTAAATTAAACATTGCTTGTATGACTAAACGAGTTTTGTTTGCTCAGGTATATTACAAGGGTGGTCTCCATTTGTTTTTGGATTTAACAAAAACCAGAAGCCTTATAGACATATTTTAAATTATGTTTATAAGGCATCTAGTTTTCTATTTTATTAATTGGTATTTAGCAAAATGTCACTTTGCTTTAGGTACATTCTCTGTGATTTAAATAATTAACTTCAACAAAATTTACATATATTTATATAATAATAATACTGGGAAATACAACATTTTGCAACTAAACATTATTAAACATTTATATTGCACTTGCTCTGGATAGGGAGGTTAAATTAAAAAAAATACATTAACGCTGGTTGAAAATTCTTGACATTTATTTTTGTAATTTACTTTAATAGGCAAGTCTTAAACCATTCTAAGTAGGATTAAAGACAGAACTTTATTTCCCAAATTAAGCTGTATACGCTGTTATAAGGGTTAAAATCTGTATAAAAATAAAATAACTTAGTGGTTTATTTGAGAAACAACTTCTAACATATCAAAATTGATGACAGTATGTAGAGTTCATTTAAATGCAACTTACATGTTTTTTACAGCTTGAGTTGCAAAATCGACAGGTAGGATTTTGTACAGAGCAACTCTGCTAATAAAGATACATAAAGACAGGCCAACTCCTCTCAGGGCACATACAGAGAAAATCTGACCACTTTCTTAAGTTGAAGATGAAAGAACCCAATTATGTTTGATGTCAGTCCTCAGTGGAATCCTAAAGCAACAGAAGGATTCATTTCCTGGGATGCTGCATTTGCAGCTTATCCTGAGTCTTGTGAAAAAAGGATGATAGGTTTCATGACCCACAACTATTTGGATAAACAGGATATCTGGAAGGCCATTCTTCATTTAAATAAACTTTAAATTACATGGAATGTCAATATATGCACAGCTACATGTGACTCTTATGTTTATGTTCATTGCTTTGTTCCTTCTCTCTTTGCATTGCTCACTCTTACCCTTAAGTAGTGATTAAAAAATTAGATTTCAGATTTTATTGTACAGTATAAACAATCACATGTCACAATGTTGTTTGGATTTTTGTGTAATGAATTTCTATGTATCTTCATTGCATTACATTTTTAAGTATGATATAATTATGTATTTAAATAAGTGAGTACAGTATAATATAAATTTCTTTTAAAAATGTCTTACTATGTATTAAACTACATTAATAAAAACATTTTTTTTTACATTTTAAATCTAAGGTTCAATTATGTAATTCTATAAAAAATATATTCATGAACTTACTGATTCTTTCACAGAGATCACTCGGAAAATTACTACTTAGAAATAATAAAATTTTACAATATTTTATTGTAAAATTAAATGATATAGACTTTTAATATTTTAAAAATAGCACACTCTTAGGGAAAGTACATTCACCTATTTGAACTTGGTCTTCTATTTTATGATTATATTGGTTAATCAATTATAGAAGGGGAATAAATATTTTGTTTTCCTGTGAATCTATTTAATTATAATTTATATTTTGTTAGGTTGGCATCCATGTGAGGAATCTAATCTTATCAAATGATTATTTCCCATCTAAATTAAACTCTTTTCTCTAACCTATTTATTATTCTTCAAATTCTGTAACTACCAAAAAAAAATATGTGTGCATTCAGATAAAAATAAAGACACAATATGCATCTGGGACAGAGGTAAACATATTTCTCTATAAATTTTAAATCTGATCAGGAAGTTATTTTAACCTCATATTGAAGACAAATCCCACACACCCAGGTGAGGTGCATATCAGTTGTGAGTCATTTTCCTCACTGCCAGATGCTGTCTTATGGAGGCAATATTGATGTGATAATAGGAAGGGATTTGACAGTGAACCAAATCTAGGTGTAATGCACAAGTGCTGCTCCCAATCTCTTCCTGAGTATTCATCCTTTTCCTTTCTACATTTAAGAAGAAAATAATGAGGAGAGGCCAGGTAGGCATAAACAAAACAAAAGCATGTAAAGCTGATTATGGATAAACAAAGCACAGACTTTAAGAGAGGCAAGGGGTTCTCAAAAATGTAATTCTGTGGAAGTACGCTTTCGGTATGCATGAGAAGACTTTGAATAATTATACACTTTAGTATTTTTCTCTCAAAATTTTGAATAAATGAAGCAAATATTACAGGCCACAAAATTGAATTTAAAAAATACAAAAGAAGTCAACTCATAGGAATATGGTAAAATTTGAACTTTGCTATTTGAATGTTCAGTTTCCATGAATTTTATTTGCTGTCCATCAATGGTAAAGATAACTTGTGAGGAAAATGTCATTCCTTAAGCATTTTCCATAAAACACTGCTGAGTTCTTCTTTGTAATTTGAAACCTACATAAGCACTTTTTACATCATCTCTTTTTACCATTTTCCCATGAACAAGATGAAGAAGAGAAATGAAAAAAAGTAAAAAAGTCAATTGGATGTAAACATCATTAACTTGAATAAATTAACTTGAAAACATGTGTGGGGCTACATAATACATCGCCCAGCTATCCCCCCTCTCCTTGGTTTTTCTATTCTCTCTGATTCTATTCCACATTCAATTGTTAACTCAGTTTCTTTTACTTTTATTTCTAGCTTGGAAGGCCCCTACCTAATTAAATCTAGGGTCTCAGTTTGATGATATACTTTACAAAGAAACTACATTCATTTGAAGGTAGTTCAGTTAGGTAAATTAAAAAAAAAATTGGTTTTACTTTTGCCAGAGATGAAATATTGGTATCTCTTTGTAAATTTGTTCCAAAAAGCTCTTCTATGAGGGGTATTACAAGGTACGTAAATATTCAACTAGAGACCCTTTTTTGGTCATCTCTGACTCTAACTCTCTTCTCTGATTTTTTTTTTTAATTCTATAATCCCCAGGCCTAAGTTGGATCATTGTCTCCTAATTCTGTTCTATTATTTTGATGTTACGTGAGTTTCCTGCACTCAACCCCAACCCCTTCTATGCAGGACATATTTCTCACAAGCCTGGTCACGTAAGACCCATCTCTAGTAGCTCTTTCATGGCTGAGAATGTGCAGCTGCATTTTCCCCAAAGTGGCAGCATTAGAGTTCATTTGTGGCTTGACTATCTAGTCTGTGTCTTTCAATACTTTTTCACCCTCAGAATGGCCATTCATCCTTAGGACTCAGATCCCCACATCTATAATAATAGAAGTGTAATATGCTAATTAGATCAGATGTCTTTCCTTCTGGACAAAGCCACAGAGGGTGGGGCCACAGCAGAGGCAGCAGAGGGCCCCGGCTGAGGCAGGGGGCCAAGGCCCTTGCACGAATGTTGTGCATCGGGCCTCTAGTGCTGAAAATAAATAACTAAAGGTAAAACTGTGCTCAATTTATCCGTATTTTCAGACTCTGCCTCCTACCTGGAGAAAAATACCTGCTTCTATCAAGTCTATTGATTTTTAGAATAAGAGCACTTCATACTTCTGGCTCTATTAGCACTTTTGAACATCTTGTCCAGAGTTGAATTCTCCTCCAAAGATAGTCTAACAAGAAATTTGTCACATGTTATCCATTACCTGAATAGACATGTGGGCATAGTTTAGTATGGAATACTACACAGCTGTAAAAATGAAGGCTCTGTTACCATTTGACACAGCATGAAGAGACCTGGAGAGTATTATGCTAAGCAAAATAAGCCAGTCAGAAAAAGATAAGTATCACATGATCTCACTCATCTGTGGAATCTAATGAATAAAATAAAGTGATGAACAAAATAGATGCAGAGACATAAAAGCATTGAAAGGACTGTAGAATCTCAGAGGGAAGGCACCAGAGGGGCTTGGGAGAGGGGGGAGATTAACAGAGGAACTATATGCACATGTGCATAGCCCATGGACACAGACAATAGTGTGCTGAAGGCCTGGGAGGGGCAGGTGTGGGATGGAGGGGGTTAATGGGGAAAAACAGGGCAGCATCTATAATTCTTTCAACAATAAAGATAGCTGGTCTAGCTCTCCTAAGATTTTGGTCACTCTAGGATTAGTCTGAATTTTATGATCCTACTAGATATTAATTAGTAGTAGGGACAAACAACTGTATGTAATCAAAGTAACACAAAAGAATGGATATACTGTGTGTTTTAATACCGCTTGAGTAAATTGCAAACTGTGGAATGTTAATAAGTTTTAAAAATTTCATCTCAGAATCATTTTTAATGTTAAAAATTAAAACTAGAAAATAATTGGGGGGGAAATTTTGATGATTTATGTGTTAAGACTTTTATGTTACATCCAGAAAAATATTTTTTGTTCAAAATTTTCTTCTGTGAATAGAAGTTTTAACTCTGTTCTTGAAAGTATTGAAGTGAGGATGACAAGTATATAAAGGATAGCATATTTTAAAAATACAACAAAACTGCTTCACTAAAAAATACTGAGTGGGGAAAAATGAAATGATCATTGTCTCTGAGAGCAAAAATTCAGATGATTTAGAGTGTACCATAAATGACGCTGTTGGTTTTATTTATAAAATGCATCTTTGATTCACCTTCTTTATGGCATTTATATAATCTTCTGGTCACAATTTTATAAAGCAATTTTTATGAAAGCTATGAAAAGGTATTTACCTTTTTTTCCCTATCATAAACTCTTGAAAGGTGGTAGCATATACATCATTGAGTTTTATGAAAGAATCCACTGTGGATATTAAAATGTTCCCCATTCAATATGTTGTGGTAAATTCCAAGGGATTGTGTACTCATATTTTAAAAACTAGTTCACTTTCATATTTGAGCATTTTAAATTTTGCATATACACATTGATTTTAGAAATAAATAAAAAAAATAATTGTCCAGACTAAGCAAATGCTATTTTATGTACAACTTTCTAATTCTGTTTTTCATGAGTTTTATGAAGTTCAGCCTTCATAAAGAAAGTTAAAGTTAAGGGAAAAAATGATATAATCAGTACTGTTTAATTTTTCTACCTCTCATTTGTTTATATAAAACATAATATTTTGTTTTCTTTGGATACAAAGTGGTAAATTCCTTCTCAATTCATTTCATCGATATTTCAGTTAAAGGAAAAAATTCAGATAGAGAAGTGTCCTTTCTAAGAAATCCTTCCCCTTTTATAAAACAACTAGAGGCCCAGTGCACGAAATTCATGCAAGGGTCTCAGCCCTCACAGCCATGGCAGCTTGCCTCAGCCATTGCAGCCCTGGCTTTGCCTGGAAGGTCATTTGGCTATCCAGTCTTATTAGCATATTATGCTTTTATTATTATAGATAAGAACAAGAGAAATATTCTGCTAGGTGCCTATAAGAGTTTAAATAACCTTTTCTCATTGGGTCTCGTGATTACAGTGGATGTCTGCAATTGAGAACCAATACCCTTATGGGGGAAGGAGATTGACTGAAAAGAAAGTTAACAATAAAACCAAACAAAAACTATAACATCTTAGAAATACATATGTTGAGGGTTTTCAGCTGAGAGCTTGCATCCTACTTCTTAAAGGAAAAAGAATATCTGAGTTGCACTATTCAATTTTTTCTGATTATTCTTACCTTGCAAGGAAAAACAGGGGTTACTTCATCCCATGAATAAATTAAAGCTATATAAAGAAGTTCAGAATAATAAAATCTATTTATCTTTGAATAGCAAATACTTTAAATTAAGAGAAAATATTTTGTCAGTTTCAAAATGACAGCTCTATTTTCTTTCACACAAATAAATGCAGGCCTTATGCTGCTATTGTCTTTAGGCATCTTGAAGCTAAACAATTACATAAAGTTTGGGTTTCTTTTTACGTTATGGAAAAGTAATTAAAATCTTTGGGAAACTTAGTAAAAGATTTTGGAAGAGTGCAGCTCCCAGAATGTTTTCCTAACTTGTGATGTCTACAGTAGCAATTATAAAGACCACCTCTTATGAATCTGAGAGAGTGTTTTGTTTTCTTGCTTTTATTTTTATTTTCTAAAATTTAGTAGGGAAAGTCTGGCCATAGTGGCTCAGTGGTTGAGCATCAACCAATGAACCAGGAGGTCATGGTTCCATTTCCAGTCAGGGCACATGCCTGGGTTGTAAGCTCAAATCTAGTGTGGGCTGTGCAGGAGGCAGCTGATCAATGACACTCTCTCATCATTGATGCTTCTATCTCTCTCTTTGACTCCCTTCCTCTCTGAAACCAACAAAAATAGATTTTAAAAAATGTATTAAGGAAACATTGGTTAATAATATTACATATATTTCAGGTGTACAGTACTATAACACATCTTCTGTAAATTGTATTGTGTGCTCACTAAGTGATTAGCTATTTAAAGTCACTTACTATAATAAAAACTGCTTCCTCTTAGGCAATTAGCAAATATAGGATGTGTATTAAAAGATTAAGATAACATAGCCAAGTTCTTTCTCCCCTTTTGTTAACTATTTGTGATGAATTTCTTCTATTAAAATTGATTTTCTCCTATTTATTACAGGTAAAGTGTCTAAGCATCTGAGGTTTTATTCTGGAATTAAGCTATATAATCGGGAATTTAAAAAATATACACATGGATATCCTATATAATAAAGAGGGAATATGCAAATCGACCATCACTCCATCACAAAGATGGCTGCACCCACAGCTGAGGCCAAGTTCCCTTAAGGAGCCTTAACGAGCAATCAGCAGGGACCTGAGGCTATGCCCTCCCCCACACGGCAGGGCTTGACAGGGGATCTCAGGCTGTGTCCCCTGCTGTGGGCAGGCTGGGGGACCTCAGGCCGCACCTCCTGCCTTGGCACCAGACCAGGGGACCTGAGGCTATGCCCACACCAGTGGGGCTTGACGGGGAACCTCAAGGTGTGCTTCCCATCCTGGTGCTGGGCTAGGGGAACTCAGGCTGCTCCCCCCGCCTCAGCGCCAAGCCTGGGGACCTCAGGCAGTGCCCTCCACCTGCTGGAGCTCCACAGGGGACTTCAGGCCACACTCCCCACCCGGCAGGGCTTGACAGGGGACCTCACGCTGCACCCCCACCCTGGCACCAGGCCAGGGCACCTCAGACCATATCCCCTGCCACAGCACCAGGCCAGGGGACCTGAGGCTGTGCCCCCCCTGCCTGGCTGGGCTTGACAGGGGACCACAGGCTGTGCCCCCCACCCAGTGGGGCCTGACGGGGGATCTGAGCCTGCACCGACCCCCTGCTGGTGGGGCTTGATGGGGGACTTGAGGCCATGCCCCCCACCCAGCAGGGCTCGACAGGGGATCTTAGGCCATGTTCTCCACCTGGCGGGGCTTGACGGGGGACCTCAAGGCACACCCCCCATCCTGGCACCAGGCCAGGGGACCTGAGGCTATGCTCCCTGCCCAGCGGGGCTTGACAAGGGTGGGACTGGCCGGGTCTGGATCTAGCCCAATGGGGGGGGGGGGGGCGGTGGGCGGGGCAGCCGGGTCTGGGTCTCACGCAATTTTGAGGCACATGTGGGTGGGTGGGGACTTACCTCTGGGTCCCGTGGTGCACCCCAGACTCTGACAGGAGGAAGGTTTTCATATGCATTTTACTAATTTTCTTTCATCTCTGACACTTCTATTATAGAGAAAGGGAAAATAGCAATATTAAATTATTTCCTCTAATTAATCCCCTTTTAATGTGCATGATTTCATGCACCAGGCCACTAGTATATAATACTTTAAAAATAATATGCAACATCAGACAGAACATAGTACCAAGCAATCCAAAATATTTTAAATATTTTCATTTTTTATGTTCATATCATTTTATATAATACTTGAGGTATTTTTAGAAAGTTGCATACCTGACATGAGAAATCATATAATCTATGTATATAAAAGCCTAAGTGACTGTTAGGGCAGAATGACCGAACGACCGGTCGACCGGGGCATGGAGGATGGACCAAGACCTGCCCCTGTGCCTATCATAGCCTTGTGGCCCATGGTTCCTTTCAAGGTGCACGAATTCGTGTACTAGGCCCCTAGTCAATAATAAAATGTCTTGGGGCTCTAGAATAGCTTTATTACCTGCAAATCTGATGAGGATCTCTTCATTCTGAAAGCATCTGAAGAATCAAAGGAGGACCACTCTCTGCATGGGCAGCTGCAGAGAGTTGAATTTAGTATTATGGCTCAGGGAATTTTGCACAAACACAGATATCATATGAGTGCTGCACTATTTCATCTTTATCTCCAAGTGTGTTATCTTGTAAATGTCTGTGTGTGAGTGTGTGTATATCATCTGTTGTCCAGATTTTTGAGAAATGCAAATATCCAATCACCCCATCAATTTAGGAATTTAGGTGTGATGTTCCTACATAACCCCACAGTAAGTATTTGTCTTTCTGAGTTAATACCTCATACCTCACTGTCTTTATCCTTGGACTACACAGAACACAGAAAGCATAAGGGAGTAATAAAGCTATTTTCTCCCCTTCTCCCTTTCTGTGCCATAGTCAGTCAGTTCCGTGTGTGATGGTTGAGGCTCTGCGCCGAGGGCAGCCAGGGGACCCAGATGAGAAAGCCCATTTTGCAAGAAGCTGTCTTCGTTGACTCTTGTGTTTGCCTCTGCTTGTTAAGTTATAAAGAATAAGGGTCACACTTGAAACAGACACTGATAAATGTTCCTATTTGTATACTTGCTTATAAAAATATGTATTTCACATTTTTATTTAGATATACTTTTTGGTCCTCAATCTAGGACTATAGTATTCAACTTGATTACATACATGTAGAGGTCTGTTTCCATTTCTAGTATGGCATCAGAAAACTGTAGAAATGAAACAATCTCTTCCATTCCATTATGCTGATTACTGAAGTTTTGGCGTTGACATGTAGTGATATGTTGGAAGATAAGTGACTCTACTTCCTCATTGCCACGTGTATGTATATTTCCCCTCAGTCATGGCAGCTAGTCCAGCCTAACAAGGGAATATAACTCTCAAAGCATCTACAAATTCCTATTGCTGTCCTTCTACCCAACCCTCCCCATCTTCAACTAACTTCAGTACAGGGCTGGGCAAAAGTAGGCTAACCTTCATTACCTAAAAGATAAATCATAAGTAACGATACAGAATAGGTCCAGTTCATAGAAGCTTTAGTGACTGCTACTCCTATTTCTAATAAAATAGAACAAACAATATATTCAGAGTTCTGCTCTTTGACAATTTCAATGTCATTTTTTTTCTTTTATTCAGCAGGATTTTGTTCCATAAGCCTCAAATCAGAATTACTCCCTCTCTGCTTATATTCAGTTGAGGCTATTTGTGTCATCCCAGTTTTTGCCAAAAGACGGCTGTGGGATTACCATTGGAACCACTTTCTGTCAAATTGCTGTTCTAATTACCTTCTTAAATATGCAGGGGAATTAGCAGAACAATGTTCATAAATTGTAGATCAATGCTTAGTGTCTAACAAACATTAACTATCACAGCTTCCCTCTACATCTGTCTTATCTTTCTCTTCTGCAGTCTAATGACTGGCAACAAGAAGAAATGGGTTGTTTAAACATTAAAATCCACAGTTTTCACTTTTACACAATGTCTTTCCAATCCCTAGACATTGACACAATCCTTATTGTGTGTGTGTGAAGAATATCTCTTTCCTGTGCGGTATGCCAAGGCTTTATGTCTGCTTTCCAATATCTTCCAAGTTACTCCTCCAGACACACACATGGACTCACCCTCATTCTGTCTCTCACCACATGCACACACGTACACATACTCTCCCCGAGTGTCACAGTTTCTCCTTGAATACTTGAGAAAACTTTCACAAGTTGCAATAAGTATTACTGAATGCATACTGTGTGCTAGGCACTGTTCAATGTGTTTTGAATACAGCAATGAAGATAACAGTATCCTAGCCAGTTTGGCTCAGTGTATAGAGCGTCAGCTTGTGGACCAAAGGGTCGTGGGTTCGATTTTGGTCAAGGGTAGGTACTTTGATTTCAGGTTTCTTCCTGGCCCTAGCCTTGGTCTGGGCTGATGCAGGAGGCAACCAATCGATGTGTTTCTCTAACATCGATATTTCTTTCTGTCTTTCCCTCTCTCTTCCACTCTATAAAAATCAATGGAAAAATATCCTCGCTGAGGATTAATAAAAAGATAATAGCCAAATATTTTTTTTTTATCAAATGTATCTCACATTCTGGAGGTCTGATACAGATAATAAACATAACAAAGGAAATTATACAGTATGTGAGATGACAATACATATTATAAAAATTGTAGACTAGGGCATAAGAACACTGAGTCTTGGTAATTTTAAAGAAGCAGGTCTAGGCTGGCTGGTGTGTCTCAGTGGTTGAGTGTTGACCTATGAACCAGGAGGCCACAGTTTGATTTCCGTTCAGGGCATATGCCTGGGTTGCGGCTGATTCCCAGTAGGGGATGTGCAGGAGGCGGCAGATCAGTGATTCTCTCTCATCACTGATGTTTCTATCTCTCTCTCCCTTTCCCTTCCTCTCTGAAATAAATAAAAATATACTTTAAAAAAGAGGCAGATCTAGTATATCTTTAAAAAGCCTAAACACAAACTGGAAGGATTTAAGAAGAGGTATACATGAAGATATGAAGTGGTACGAATTTTCAGATAGAGGGAAAGCTGAAGCAAACAATAGTTGTACACGAGAAACAGCAAATGGTCAATGAGACAGGGTGGGCAGAGGCAGACAATAGAAGATATGATGTCAGCACAGGAATGGGAGGTTAAATTGCCTAGAGCCTTCTAGATACTATAAAAGCTTTGACTTGATTTTTTAGTTCGGAGCATTTTGCAGTGGGGAGACAACTGATTTGTAGGTTCCCAGAATTCCTCTGGCAACTGTACTGAGAAGAGATAACAGGGGGAAAGAACCACAACAGTGGCATTATTCAGAAGAAAGAAATTTACCTAGGGAATCTGGAATCTGGGCTGTGGGCCAGATAGAAGATGAGGGGAAGGAAAAGTAATATAGACTGTCAATTACTATATGGAGCTGTTTTTATTCTTGTGTGTACATGTGTTGAGAGTATTACACACAAACTGATGCCTTTCATATGAACACAGTTCATCACCTGAATACGGAGGCATATTTACGTGAGATTTCCCATTAATATATTCCATCATAATCTGCACTACTCAGCAGAAGCATAAAAAGTACCCAAGAATTTGATGAGCCTTATTGAATGGCCCCAGGGGACTACAAGTTCTTCACTGTGCTTGTCCATTCATAAAAAATCAAAACACAGGATAGGGTTTCTCACAAGTATGATCAGCTATATCCCTGTTAGGTATTCCCTTTCAGAATAGTCTTTATTATTATTATTTTGGGAATTGTTTACTCAAATTTCATTCTTTCAGATATTCTAGGATAAATTACACAAGAAGATCCATAATTATACCCTTTAAAATGTAGTCCAAAAAATAAAAAAATATTAAAATAATTAAATCTTCCTACAATATTTTGGGGAAGGGAGTTGATTCTACTTAGCATCACAATTCTGAGTGCCGAAGGAAAAAATATAGAGCGATGCATACTAAAGGACAGGGCCACTGAATCTACATGGGCATTAAGGATGATTTAGGATCTTTTTCTGAGAATATCTTTTCTGCTGGCACTTGGGTTTATAAAGCAACCATAGTCAGCCCTGAAATCAGTTGTGTCAATGTCTTTCCCTAAAGTATTTACCAAGATCTAGACTACATAGGGAAAGTAAAGAAAAAGCTCATACTCACTTTGGGTATAAATTATAATATGCTTTGAAGCTTACTAGTTTAGCAATAATAACCAAGGTATTGTTCATTGTTGTTCATTTGTCTACTTGTGTCTCTTGGAATGAAGGACGGGTAAATAACTTTCAATCTCAAAATTACAACACAAATAAGCAGTTTTAATTCACACATACACACAGAATGATAAAGTCTTGCTACCTTAGTGTCACCTATGTCAATAAGCAATATTTGGGTGGCTCAGACCTTGGACAAGCATGAGTAAGGGGAAATGCTAGAGATATTGCAAGAAAGTAAGGAGAATGGAGTAAAAAGGGAAGAGTAGAGTAATATTGATAGTGGCGGGTGCTGGGGGGTGGGAAATTGTATTATAAGAACTCAAATGCCCTAGTTTGCTTATCTCTCATGAAAAACATAATCCAGATTAGGTATATTGTATTTTATTGCATGTATGATTGGTTTTTAATGTAATTTTAAGGATACTAGTATAGGAAACATATTATTCTTTTAGCCAGATTCAGTTCTATCTCACACAGAACTCATGGTATCATTTGATCATAACCACATTTTATTCCTCTTAAAAAATGTCACTAGATTTATATGCTAAAATAATGGGGCTAAAATATAAGAATTTTCCTTCCCTCTAAGGGTTAAAAAGTCATTTCAAACCTTGTCAAATCTGTGAAGCAGACAATGAGTTCATTTTAATGTAATTCCTTTCCTGCTTTTCACTGAGCCAAACGTGTACTTGATTTGGAATGCTATTGAACATATGAGGGTGAAGTCAGGAGATGGGCCACAGGCATGCCATGTGCAATGCTTAGCCTTAATCACCAGAGGAGAGAAGAGGCTAATGGTCACAGGATGGATGCATTTCTGAAGCTATTTCTGAAAATTCTATTTCTGAAAACGATTTCTGGGAAAGAGCTATTATGAGAAGGTGGGGGAGGATATTTTCTTCACTTAGAGGAAAAGCTGACACTTGCCCCAGTAATTCAGTGATGTCTCAATTTCCCTCGGATGACACAATGTGTCATGACTCTCCCCTGCTTTAGGACTGTGAGCCTAAATGAAAACGTAAGAAGAGGGAATTTTGTTGTTGATATTTGTCTGTTTGCTTGATTTGCTTTGTATTGATTTTAGGAATAGTCATAGAACAATTCTGATGCCTAGAGTCTTTTTATTTTAAAGAATAGAGGTATATTATATTCTTCTAAATATTTTGGCAAATATAAACTAGATTATATTTTTCCTTCATAATTTAAAATATTTACCAGTCCAATCTTCAACTCTTCATTAGTAATGCCACATATCATGGGTATTACCCAATAAATCAAATAAATTACAGTGAGACAAAGTGAATGTTCATATAATAGGATGATCATTTGATAACTAAGGATTGTTACATATAGTGGGAATTACTAACTATGGATAATATACATAAATCTCAGATAACAATAAAAAAGGAAAATACCTTTTCCTATGAATTTTATATAGTATATTAGAAAACTAGAAAGGAACAATGATAAATATTATATATATGACTAGAGGACCAGTGCACAAAAATTCGTGCACTGGGGGATCCCTCAGCCCTGCCTGCCCCCTCTCACAATCCAGGAGATGTCCTATGAATTTTATATACTATATTAGAAATTATTATACTATATTAGAATTATATACTGTATTAGAATTTTATATACTATATTAGTGGGGCGGCCTAGGAGAGGGGCCTGTGGTGGTTTGCAGGCCGGCCACGCCCCCACAGCAACCCAAGTGGAGGCCCTGGCATCTGGGATTTATTTATCTTCTACAATTGAAACTTTGTAGCCTGGAGTGGAGCCAAGCCTTCTGCTCACTCAGTGGTGGCAGCCATTTCTGTTGGGATTTATTTATCTTCTTTAATTGAAACTTTGTAGCCTGGAGTGGAGGCCTGGGCCTGCCAGGGTGTGCAGAAAGCTGGGCTTCCTCCATTGCCAGGGAAACCCAAGCCTCCCTCCTGCTCTCTGTGGCCACAGCCATCTTGGTTGGCTTTATTTGCATATTCACTCCTGATTGGCTTGTGGGTGTAGCGGAGGTATGGTCAATTTGCATATTACTCTCTTAATATATATATTTTGAGTGGCCAGATTATTATACATTCAGAGAGTATATATACATACTGAGTGGCCAGATTATTATGACCACCTGACGTTTGTAGGCAAATTAGCCATACACTGCACCATATGGGATATGGAAGCCGAAGGCCTGTTCAAACACCTTTGCTCTCTGCAGTTACCAAGATAAAACGTCTCCAATTCACACAGGAACATGAGGATTGGACAGCTGAGCATTGGAAAAAAGTCATGTGGTCTGATGAATCATGTTTCTAGTTGCATCATGCAGATGGCAGAGCGAGAATTTCACAGAAATAGCATGAAAGCATGCAACCCACATGCATGAGTACAACCCTTCAAGCTGGTGGGGGCAGTGTTATGGTTTGGGGCATGTTTTCCTGGAATGATTTGGGTCCTTTAATTCATGTGGAACAATGTCTGAATAGCACAATATACCTAAGTATTGTTGCTGATCAAGTTCATCCTATCATGTTGATGGCGTATCCCAATGGAGATGGCTTCTTCCAACAAGAAAATGCGCCATGCCACGGTGCTCGTATTGTGCAGGAGTGGTTTCAGGAACATGAGGGAGACATTACCTTGCTTAGGTGGCCCCCACAATCACCAGATCTCAATCCAATTGAGCATTTGTAGGATGAAGTTAAAAGATCCATCAGGCAGCTGGTTCCACAACCATCAAATCTCACAGAACTGGACAGTGCTATTCATCAGGCATGGTGTCAGATTCCTCACATCACCTTTCAACATCTCGTGGAGTCAATGCAAGAAGAATCACTGCAGTAATGAAGGCAAAAGGTGGCCCAACAAAGTACTGATGGGGTGGTCATAATAATCTGGCCACTCAGTGTGTGTGTGTGTATATATTATATGTAAAATAATAAAAGTGTAATATGCAAATCGACCAACTGCCGAACAGCAGAATGACCATCCAGACAATCATGCTATGACATGCACTAGCGCCAGGCCAGCCATGGCGGGTATGATGCCATTGGTCAGGCCCCCCCTCCCCCATCCCAGCCATCACCCCACAATTGCCCTGCAAAGGGAGGCCCAGGCCACTGGCTGGCAGTCATTAGAGGGAGAAGGGGGTGTGGTGGCAGATGCAGGCAGCACCAGGCCAAGGAGGGTGTGGGCAGGGGCGGGCTGGCTGCCAGCAGCCAGAGGGAAACCCGGGTCCTGGTGTTTGTAGCCAGAGGGAAGCCTGGGTGCTGGTAACTAGAGGGAAGCCTATGCCAGCAGCTGGGAGAAGGAAGTCCTACCTTGCCAGGATTTCATGTATCAGGCCTCTAGTATATATATATATATTTGATTGATTTCAGAGAGGAAGAGAGAGATAGAAACATCAATGATGAGAAAGAATCATTGACCAGTTGCTTCCTGCATGCCTCCTACAAGCCATTGAACCCACAACCTGGGCATGTGCCCAGACTGGGAATTAAACCCTGACTTTCTGATTTATAGGTTAATGCTAACCACTAATCACAGGCTGGGCAAGGGAATTATGAGGTTTTGATAATGAAAAGGTGTTTTGTCAGGAAGAAAATAGTGTCAACACTAATTTTAAAAAATTACTAGATAGTGCATGTCTCTAATGCAATTCTCCAAGAAAAAATAATTTGTGTAGAAAATTTTATTTTTCCACACATGTGGCATATTCACAGTTCCAACATTAACTTCTTGTCAGAGATGTTTTCTATTTGAGCCGAGTTTCACAGGCTATGAGTTGTGGACCACTGAACTAGGATAGCATCCTTCACTCTAACCCCCCTAAGTTTTTGCTATGCTTTGAACCTCTTTTTTGGCAAAGGAGGCACACAGTGTGGATGGAAAGGGACTTTCAGTCTTGGATTCAGGCTTGTTGATTTCATCAACATGCAGTGTGACTATTTCAAAGACTGCTGGCAGGAGGATAGAAATTGTCCTCCACAGTCACTGGATATTCTGAAAGGTATAACCATTGATATTTGGAGAGAAGCCCCCAAATTTGGAGACCAGATAGGCTTCTGATAGCCTCTCCGAGGGGAAATAACATACTCTTGTTAGATGCAATCATCAAAACCATAGCTTAAGAAAATAAGAGTAGAATAATATCTCTTCCCCATTACTACTTTAAATTCAAACAGGTTTTTCAAAAGCACTGTCCCAATTAATCTTTCTTGACTTTAATTTGAACTTGGAAAGGTGAATTTTTGTCAGATTGAAAATTTAGGAAGAATTAACAGAACATTTTCAACCCAGTGTCTACTTAACTTTCTCTTTAGAATTTGTTGGCCACCGTATGCACAGGTTCTAAAATTACCTTTACACACTTCAACTTTGAAGAAAGATAAACTCCAAACCATCACCCACAATAATCAATACTAATAAAAGAGTAATATGCTAATTAGACCTGGAGACTTTTCAGATGTCCTTCTGGACAAAGCCATGGTGTTGGCCAGTTAGGGACAATCAGGCTGGTGTGTGTGTGTGGGGGGCAGTTGAGGGAGAGCAGGCCAGCAAGGGGGGGCACTTGGGGGCCAGCAGTCTGACAGGGGGGCAGTTGGGGCCAATCAGGCCAGCAGGGGGGAGGCAGTTAGGGGTGATCAGGATGGAAGGGGATAGCAATTGGCAGGTGAACGTTTAGGAGCCAGTGGTCCCGGATTGCAAGAGGGATGTCCAACTGCTGGTTCAGGGTCTAACATCCCCCGAGGGGTCCCAAATTGGAGAGGGTGCAGGCCGGGCTGAGGGACACCCCCCCCCCATGTATGAATTTCATGCACCAGCCCACTAGAGTAGTAGATAAAACACCTGAATATGGTATTTAGTGTCATCAATCTCATTTTGAATACAGATCTAAAACTTGCCTATTCCTATTAGCAATAAGGGTGCTGTTTTGTTTCTCTTTTCTATTTTTAATATTTCCATCCAAAATTCATCAGAGACCAGGTAGAGGATATATGATACATGTACAAGGTATTGATCCCCAATTCCCACTTCGAAAACAGAATGTTTATTATGTAAAGGTTGGCTCTTATACATATATTATTGCTGTAGTTCAATAGAAGTAAAATATATTTTTCCTACTTTCTATTCTATTTAGTCATGTTTACTTATTTTTGCCACTTTAAGCAAATTTATTTTATAAAAATGGTTTTGGTACTTAAAACATCTTTCTGTATTTTTCAATTTTTTATGATGATAATCTCTTTCCTGTTATCTAGTATCATCAGATGATGATTTCTCTACCATTTTTTGAAAATATATAAAAATATCCACTACAAATAACTAATGTGTTTCAATCCCTCTAGCCAATTTAAAAAAAATGTAAATTATGTTTAATTTTAGTTCCAGAAAACCTAGTTTTCAATCCCCTCCTCTCTCTCTTTCACTCTCACTCTCACTTTGTCTCCCTTTCTCATCCTCCCTCACCCCATTTTTATCCCTTTCTATCAAATCAATATCACATCTACTGGTTATTCTCTTAAGATAGTATAGATTTTTCCCCATAATGATTCTTGAAGTCCAAATTCTCCCCATCTTCTGCCTGCATATATATATTCTTGGAGGGTAATATCACTATATGCAACTCTACCATTACCAGAACCAGAATTCACTGGATGTAGCTTTTGGTATTATAAAGAAGGTTACCTGGATGAAGACAGATATATTGAATTTCTGAGGTCTCAGTATATTCTAATTCCATTTCTAGTGAGAATATACATGATTGGCAGAAAATAGCAGCAAAGACCTTGGGAAATTGGAAGGTGACCTTTAAGATTGAAGAGGCAGGATTCACAATGTTTTTTTTCATTATTAGATTACTAGAGGCCCGATGCACGAGTTTGTGCACGGGTGGGGTTCCTCGGCTTGGCCGGATATCAGAGCCGATTGGGACCATCCTGCCCAGTTAATAGGGGCCTTGGGAGGTTGGTTGGCTGCAGGGGGGGGGGGGGCAGCACGAGGTTGGTCAGCCAGGGTGCATGGCCATGGGAGGGTAGCTGGCCTGGCTGGGAGGAGGAGCCACAGGAGGTTGGCTGGCTGGGGACAGGGGCCATGGGAGGTTGGCTGGCCAGCAGGAAGGGATGCAGGAGGTTGGCTTGTGGGAGGGAGGGGCCATGGGAGGTTGGCCAGCCAGGGGCAGGGACTGCGAGAGGTTGGCTGGCTGGCCCCAATTGGGGTGATCAGAGCTGGCCAGCGAGGGGAGGGGCCGCAAGGGGTTGGTCAGCCAGGGGGAGGGGCCATGAGAGGTTGGTCAGCCAGGGGGGAGGGGCCACGGGAGGTTAGCCAGCTTTGGGGGGAAGGGCTGCGGGAGGTTGGCCGGCCAGCCCCCCAATAGGGGCCATTGGGAGGAGGGACTACGGGCAGTGGGCCAGCCACAGGAGGTTGGCTGTGGGAGCCCACTGACCACCAAGGGGCAGCTCCTGCATTGAGTGTCTGCCCCCCTGGTGGTCAGTGCACATAATAGCAACTGGTCATTCCAGTCATTCAGTCGCTTAGGCTTTTATATATATATAGATAATGGAAATTCCTTTTTTGCAAAATGTTTAATATTATTCTGATTTTGAAAAGAAAAAAGCAAATAAAACAATAAATGGAAATGTCCACTTGCCTATTCATACAGTAAGTTTAATCACAGTTGTAATTTGACAATTCACAAATTAATTTTTTCCACTTAGATTCATCTTCTGCAGCCCAGTGACTCCAAACAATACGTGGTTCTTTAGTTCAGTCATAAAATGCCCATAAGCTTCAGCTCTTGCCTTGAGGAATATGTTTAGGAAACTCACCATTTTTTTTTCCTTCTGTAAGCTGTTCAATATTATTAAAAGAATTATCTTACCCTATAATCATTAAATATTTTATACCTTTCATACTTTTCTGTGAGATTGGTCATTCTGTCTCTTAAATCATTGCTCTCATTTTTCAGTTTTTTTCCAGGTGATCATAAATTAAAATTTAATTATTTTTTTCCAACATCAGGCCAACATGTCTGAGAATTACCCAATAAGAGTAGCCCCAGTGCCCATCAGTACATGAGTGGATATAAAAAGCTGTGGGGAAGAAAAAAAATAGCTGTGGTACATTTATACCATGGAATACTATGCAGCTGTGTAAAAGAAGATATGTTACCCTGTGAGATAGCATGGATGGACCTGGAGACTATTATGCTAAGTGAAATAAGCCAATCACAGAAAGACAAATATCACATGATCTGATTTACTTGTGGAATCTAATGAACAGTTAACAAAATAAGACCTGATGCATGGAGGCATGAAACAGACTGACATATCTGGGAGGAGGGGCTGAGAAGAGATAAACCAAAAAACTTATGTTCTTAGATGCATAGCCCATGGACATAGACAATAGTGTGGAGAAGGCCTGTGGGGATAGGAGATGGGTGGAGGGGGATTAAAGGGAGAAGATGGACATCTATAATACTGTCAAATATATATATTAGAGGCCCAATGCACAAAGATTCATGCAAGAATAGGCCTTCCTTCCCCTGGCTGCCAGCAACAGCTTCCCTACAGCACCCAGGACCCGGGCCTTCCCACTGACCACCACCTTCCGCCTTTGCTCCAGTTGAAGTCGCCTTCTGCCTTCACTCTGGCCCTGCTGCCCTCCTATAGCTCCCTCCACCCCCACCCTCCCCCCATAGCAGGCATCCTGCCCTGCCCCAGCTACTCTGCGCCTGAGCGCATGCACTGGCCAGAGACCTGGAGCGGCCGGGGCAGGGCGGAACGCTTATATCGTCACCATGGCGGTGATGCAAGTGTCCTGGCCTGGCCGCCCCCATTTTGTCACATCAATTTGCATATTCCCTCCTTATTGGCTGTGGGCACTTCCATCTTTGTTGTGGAGTGATGGTCAATTTGCATATCCATCTTTGTTAAATAAGATATATATATATATACATACACACACATATATATATATATGTGTGTGTGTATGTGTATATATATATTTAAATAATAAATGAATACCACCACTATGGGGAAAAAAGAGTAGCAGTAAAATGCTTTCATCTTTTGTTTAATTTATGTATAATTGACATATATCATATATTAGTTTCAAATATACAACATAATGCTTCAATATTTGTATATATTGCAAAATGATCATCACCATAAGTCTAGTTAACATCCATCACCATACATAGTTACAAGATTTTTTCTTGTGATGAGAACTTTTAAGATGTATTCTCTTAGCAACATTTGAATATGCAAAACCGTATTATTAGTTATAATCCCACACTGTACATTTCTTCCCCAGGTCTCATTTATTTTATGATGGTAAGTTTGTAACTTTTGACTCCCTTCACCAATTTTGTCCCCCCTCTTCCACCCACACCTCTGGCAAACACCAATCCGTTCTCTGTAGCTATGAGCTTGATAGCATGTCTAGACAATAAATAACAGATTATTTCCATTTCCTTAAATGACTTCACACAAACCATTCTCTTGACAATTTCTGAAACAGTTGGCATTGATTTGAATAGCACATAAAAAAAAAAAACTGGGTGATTTAAGCATTGAGGTTGTTAGCTCACAGAAATTCATGGGATGCTAAACCTGGAAGACCACAGACTAAACGGAAGCTGGAGCTGCAGTCAAAACCATGCAACAGAAACCACAGAGAATGTGGTTTTGGTAAAATGAAAACACAGAAAATGCAACACAGCTTTCACTGTGGCTTCTGTGGCCAGCATCAAACAAATACTTTTTTTTCCCTCCTGGAAAACATATTTTCCACTTGTTCTGCATCTTTGTCCTTAGCTCCTGCTACATGGGTATCTTCGGTGGGTTGAGGTTATGTGACATGTCCAGACATTAGATGGGACACAGGTATGTTGGACAGTTTCCTTCAGATTATGCCGCAACACGTGTAATGTACCAATTTTAACAAGATAATGTATTTCTTATTTATTCTTCACGTCAGCTTTATGTGAACTGAGGTTCTACTTCTTACGTGTCCTCCTGCCAGGACTGAGGGTGCAAGGGCAGAGTGATGTGTGTCCATGAAAGCTCCCGCTCTGACTTTGTACACAATCACTTCTGCTCACATTTCCCTGATGGAAGCAAGTGACTTGGCCAAGTATGATGTTAATGGAGCAGAAAATTAAACTCCTGCCATAAAGAGTCACTTAAAATAACTTGGCAAAAGGCAAAAATGTAAAATCTTTTTTTTATGGTGAAGGCAGTGGATAATTATGGTGAAGGCAGTGGATAGCAAAGGATAATTGAAATACTAATAAAACCTACTAAATTACTGTATTTTTCTTCTATCGTGTGAGGTGAGCTTCATCAATTTATTTTTTATAGAAATTTACCAAATACAGGAACAAAGTTTTATATGCTTGGCGGGCACAGTATGATACTTGTTCACTCTAATTTTAAAGAGGATGGTATTTTAATTTTTCCCTCTCTCTTTTGGATACCTCTGGGACTATTCATCACAAAGGCAGCGTCTCCAGAGGACAGCAAACTGATGGTTTCTACCTGTTCAGATAATATATTAATATACATGATCAAGATTACCTGCTAGTAATATTTCATTTTTAGAAGTTTTATGGAAGTACCCCCATGGGTTTGGCAAATAGTTGTTCAGTGCTACAAAAGATGTCTGATGAGAAGTATCCTTATATATAAAAACGCTGGGTCCGTCGCATCCGCAACGGTAGGAGACTCGACCGTTTGCCCAGGCTGCGCGCGCAGCAGGCTCTGGTGGGTGGGGACTTGTGGCAGCAGAGACGGGGACAGGGGAGGCAGGGCTGGCACTCACAACTGCACACTCACAGACACACATAGTGCCCACCAGCTCACAGCCTTTTCTCCCTTTCTTTCCCTCCCTCCCAGCTAGCTCTCGGAGCCTCTCTCAGAATGAGGAAACAAAACAGACTGGGCCTGAAGGGGCCTGGATGGAAGGGAGGGCTGACACAGGGTGGAGTGGCCCCCACTGGCCCCGCCCCTTCCCAGCCGGGAAAGAGGAAGCGGGACACAGGGAGGCAGGAAGGCCTGGAGGACTGCTGAGAAAAACAAAGACAGAGAATGGGTGAGATCAGGCCAGCAGGGAGGGCAGTTAGGGGTGATCAGTCAGGCAGAGGCAGTTGGGGGTGAGATCAGGCCAGCAGGGGAGAGCAGTTGGGGGTGAGATTAGGTGGGCAGGGGAGGGCAGTTAGGGGCGATAAGGCAGGGAGGCAGGTGAGTGGTTAGGAGCCAGCAGACCCAGACTATGAGAGGGATGTCGAACTGCCGGTTTAGGCCCAGATCCCTGTGGGGTCCCCGATTGGAGAAGGTGCAGGCTAGGCTGAGAAAATGGCCCCCACCCCCGTGCACAAATTTCATGTACCTGGCCACTAGTATTAGATATAATCTGATTTTAAAATGTAGTCTAAGTATCCATCTTTATGACTGAAGTTGAAATGATAGTAGATGTTTAAAAAACTGGCAGAATTTCTTGACTAGACTATCCAAATAACTGTGATCATGCTACTATTGTTAATTATTTTGGGAATAATTATATATTTTTCTGAAATTTACCAATACATCCTAATAGAAAATGATCAAGAAACTGAGTGTTATTTAGAAGAAACGCAATAAAATGTCATCCAACTTGGTACTACCCAAAGAGAGGGTCTATCCTTATACAAATGATCTGGTTTGCTTTCCCCCAATTGAAATTATATAGAAAGAGAGTTTAATATTCTCAAACAAATTATCAGCCAGGATACCTCTTGTCTAGATTGGAAAACTGGTTAGTGAATAACACAGGCGATCTTAGGAGTAAAATTAAGGTATTTTTATGTTGTTGATAAAGTTCTAAAATTCTGGTTTTCCAATTTGACCTTACAATTCAATAATAAAAGCACAAAACACTTTGTATCCTGGAAAAATATAATTTAAAAAGGTTATTAAAAACTAGTTTAAAAATTGATAATCATTTTTAAAAATTAAATATTGTGAAATAATCACCCTGGAAAATCTCAAAATGAATTTTTTCAATGGAGGACAGTGTAAGTTAATTTGCTTCCAAATACATTGACATATAAAATAAAGAGGAGGAAATGTAAGCAGCATTGAAGTGGTGCACAAAGAGGCGATTTAGCAGAACCATGAAAGCAAGCCACGGCATATTTAACTGCAAAAACTTTTATTTCAAAGTAACGAGGAATTAACCATTCAATAATCGTCACTGGATAAATTTGTTCACTACTTGGGGGGTGGGGTGGGCTCAAAAACAGGAAAAATATATGTAGAAAGTCAGAAAGGAAACAAGATCACCAAACACAAAAACTAAACTTGTCAGCCAGACCCTGCTGGAGGAGAAAAATCACACCAGTGAAGGGAACAGAAAATTGCCTTTAAAATAAATTTTATCTACTAAAAGGTCAACCGAGAACTTTAAGGAATACAGAAGTTGAAATCTCACAAGGTAATTACTATTTCTATGGCTGACAGAGAATGAACAGAATTAGGATTAGAAATTCAAGGCAGAGGCACCAAGTCAACACTGACCTTCAGACACAAGAGGAAAAGAATGGTGGCCAATGGCACAAGCAGGCTGCCTGTGACCAGGAAATGTGATGGAGTGTGCAAGCTGCAGCTGGTCTGTGAGAGAAGTCCACGGCTTGATGGTGGAGACATAGCCGCAGACTGTGAACCACAGGATTGTAGGAGCTGCCTACTGTTGGCTGGTGGAGATATTTGCCAGTAAGTGCCAGCCATAACTTACCCATCAGGGCCACTGTAGAGAAGACTACCAGCTCTGCACCCTCCCCACCTGTCCCAGCTTACTTAGTCCCTGGTTATTGTGTAGAAATACTGCCCATTTCAAGAAATTTCTTTTCCTCTCAGGTCTTACACTGTCCTTCCGGCACCCTCTATTGGTGAAGCCAATCATCAAGCCAGCTAGCTAAGGAAAAGATGTCTACAAAATTCATCATTAATGCTTCCATATTATTCTTAAAAGTTTGTAAACACTTGAAATCATGTCAAAAGTGAAAACTTGAAATCATTTATTACAAATTGTTTAACTAATATATTAATAGATGTTTAATTATTTTAAACATTAGAAAAAAATATTAAAAATTGACATTTATGATTGTCATTTAAAAAATTATATTACAGAATTTATCGAAAGCCTGAGGAAAAATGGGATTGAACATGTAAGTTTCTAAAGTTCAAATGGTACAGAAATTTGAGAACACAGTTTAAAGCATGACTATTATTTGAATCAGCCATTCTGTTTTCAAGAATACATTCCAAAGAATTAAGCATACATGTGTGCAAAGGTACATGCATAACTATTTCCAGGGATTATGCATTCGATTACCTTTATATTAAAAACAACATACATAGGTATCAAGTGGGGATTGGGTAAACAAAACATGTGTGTGCTCTGGAAGATGATGTATATAGTCACTAAAGTCAATGTGTTAACAAGTGAGGAAAGAAGTCGAGAAAAGAATAACAACAATCAATAAAAAGAGAAAGTCGCCAGGCCTGTGTAGCTCAATGGTTGAGTGTCAAGCCAGGAACGAAGAGATCAAAGGTTTGATTCTTGGTCAGGGAACATGCCTGGGTTGCAAGCTTAATCTCCTTTGGGGGATGTGCAGGAGGCAGCCAATCGATGATGTTTCTCCTATGTTTCCATCTCTCTAACCTTCTTCTTTCCTCCTTCTTGAAAAAATCAATAAAATATCTTAAAAAGATAAAGTATATTGTTGAAATAAAAAGTATGTATATATTTATATTTATATATATATATATATATATATATATATATATATATAAATTTGTAGAGTAAGGTTTGGAAGAATCTGTCTCAACTTTTAAAAATTGTTAGTGATAGAGAGAGTTCTACTAAAGCCATGACTTTTTACATTATAACTGGTTATTATTTTATTTATAATTATTAAATTTTAAATATTAAAACTGTAACTAATGCAAGAAATAGCAGATATATGATATGTATCACATATATATATAAAATCAATAAGCAAAACCACTAGTATTAAGCTATAAAATGTAAATTTTTTTACATTACATTAAACATGAAAATATCATTATATTTTAGAGAAAATAAAATTATGTTTGAGTTCTTTTTATCCTGTTTACTCGTCCAGGAATTATCTGAATCAATAATTGGTAAAACATGGTCAAATTCATATTAATAAGTCAAGTATGACCCAAAAATTGATTAGTAGAGTTTAATACATGTGTTTACTATGTTTTGTATCTAGCTATAATAAAATGATAATAGATAGGTAAAAAAAAATACTGAAGAAACCCATACTAGTTATTTTAAAATAATTATATGACTGGGAGGTAAAAATTGGTTGATATGAAATCAATGTTCAAGTAAATACTTTGTATAAAAGTGATATAGAACTTTTCATATAATGTTAAAGAGATAGCAACATTACAGTCTATCAAAGTGAACATGATGAAAAATAACATAATAAATTGTTTAGAATTGATAGTGAATTATAAAATTTACTAGAATTACAATTTGCATGACATTTTAAATAAAATGTCTCCTCCAAAATGCATTAGAAAATTAGACTTAACCTCATTACCCTTTTTATTAGGAGAAAGCAATAATACAAACTTAATTAGTAGTGAATGAAAATAAATAGTAAAGGATGTGTTCTTTTGTAATGAATTGATTTTTAATTATTTTCCTCTACTTTGCTCTGGTTCCCTGTACATTTTCCTATGTCTGATACATTCACCCTGTACATTTTTATGTCTAATCATTAATCTCTACTGATCTTTTATTTATTTTATTTTTTTCATTATTGTCCTCCCAATTTTACCTTAATTGTTGGCTTTTTTTAAAATCATTGACTTCTACGGTTTCACAGTCTATTTGACTTTTTTTTTTACTACTCAGTGTCCCCCAGGTTGTTTCACTCAGTTTAGTTTCACCAACAATGAAGACCTTCTCTGGCCAACAAGATAGCCATGAGCCATAGGCCATGACATTTCAATTTAAATAATTAGCTATATTTTACATCTTAATTGCTTCACGTGGCTTCTGGCTACTGCATGGGGCAATCTAAATTTATAGACTATTACCATAAAGAAAACTCTTTTCTAAAGCACTGCCATATGTCTCCATTGTCATTCTTTTGGCTAAATTTATTTTTATTCCTTTGCTTAGGACTATATCACAGTGTGGGAACCCCTTTCACGTCCCACGTGGTTCAGAGTTCCGGTTCAGGGTTGGGGTTCTGGAGAAGGCCACAACTAATGAAAAAAGACTAGGAAAGTATTAATTTGGGAATATTGGGGGCCAGGCGGGAGGCTACCTCTAGTGGGTGGACTACACACCGCTCTGCTCTTGCTATCCCTTTTATTGAGACTATGGGATACACCCATACCCCTTAGGCAGAAAACTCCAATAACAGAAATTTACCTAAGACAAACAGAGGTGGAGGCTGCTTCAGCTAACAATGTTTCAACTAAACAGTGGGAGAACTAGCTCTGATCTATCAGAGCAATGAAGGTTGTTGACCAGCCTTCCCAGTTCCCTGTCCATATCTTTCTAATTAGTGAGACAATGATCAGTTTCGGGCATCACAGTAGACTCCATTTCCACTCCACTGTCATTATCTGAATTCAGAATCATGAAGTGACATCTGACTTTGGTGGAACCTAACTCTCCCTAGTTACCCAAATTACCTCTCTAAAACACAAATCTCATCATCCCTCTACTTACACAATTTCCAAATCTGTACCATGCTATCACATCCAGTATCAGTGTATTCTAACCTTTTCTGAAGCCCTAGATTAAAGCAGTTCTGTTCCTTGTTGCCTGTAAATCATGTCACTCACACCTTTGTTCCTGGACACGCAGGGCTTTAGATCTCCTCCTGTCTCCTCCCTTTACCTGGTAAAGTTAGTATGGGCTTTGCACATTTTATTTAGTATTTTAAATAGCTTGAAGAAAATCTTAGGAACACAGGCCCATGTGGCTCAGTTGGTTGCCCATTATCCCATGCACCAAAGGGTTGCAGGTTGGAATCCTAGTCAGGGTACGTGCCCAGGTTGCAGATTCAACCCCAGGTAGGGGAGCGCAGGAGGCAGACAATCGACATTGCACTTTCACATCTATATTTCTCTCCCTCCCTTTCCCTTCCACTCTCCCTAAAAATCAATAAAAATATTTTTTTAAATATTAGAATATATATAAATTAAGTTAACTTACAGCTTCACAAACATAAATGTCTGGTCAGGGGTCCCATTAACAGTGGAACATAAGCAACACAAGGGCTGGTGTTTTTTGGTTTGGGGTGGGTTTTTTGCTAGTTTTTTTTTTCTGTTCACTGTTTTCCAGCATCTAGAATGACATCTGCCAAAGGATCCTGGCATGCTCTGGTGCTCTGAGTTGCTCTGAGTTCATGTACATTCCTCTAAATTCTTCCCAACTACCCCAGGGCCGGTTCCTTCTTGAACTCTGCCCACTGTACAACTGTTGGGAACTTAGTCCAAGTTCCTTCTTTACCCTCTGCTCACTAGTTACAGGTGTTGGATCCAAGCCCCTCTGCCTAGGGCTGGACCTCCTAGGACACCAGGTCTTAGATGGAGAAGCCATGAGAGGTTGTGGGTATATAAGAATGAGTCTTTATCCTTCAAAACTAAGTCTCATATATGACAGCTGTACATGGGCCGGTAAATACTTATCTTTCCCACACAGTAGCAGCAGTCTCTGTACCCACAGTTATTACCTGAGCAGCTGCATGCTGCCCCCTAGACTCCCCGCCTCACATCGTAGCAGTGCCTGAGCTCCATGGCTCAGCAGCGTCTCCTGCCCAGCACACTGGCTGGTTAACACAGTAGCTATAGCTAAGCTCTCCATGAGCTCTTAGTTTTACATCGCGGCAGTACCAGCTCTCAGCTCCTTCTGAGCTCTCTAGCCTTCTCCCTTCCTAGCTGCTCTCTCTGCAGCGGCGCTCAGCTCCGTCTGAGCAGCACACTTCTTCACACGCTCCTCTGCCCAGCACGCTGGCTGGTCTCGGCAGCCTCTCATAGTGACTTCCTCTGAGCTTCTCTCTCAGCTCTCTAGCCTTAGGAATACACTTTTAATACTACTTACACAAAAGAGGCTGGTTGCCAACAGGGACATCCATCGTTTGGGTTACGGAAGGGCACAGTGTACGGTGAGATCGCTATGCCCTTGCGGCTGTGTATGGTATCCTAGCCTAGGCAGAGTGGCCTTGGACAGTCTGGGGTAGGGACAACATGGCCTCGACTATCAGGCGCCTCTCGCATGGTTCCCACAAGTCCACGCTGGACTATAAAAAACAACAACAACAAACACGTAAGTCCAAAGCCTTTTTTGATTCACTATTATATGAATGAAGTATAAGAAGGCAAATATTGTAACTTTTAAAACTTAGAAGTTACAGTGATATAAGCCTGTTTTCGATTATATAAACATGTCTTTGGTTGATTGCAAAGTCCTAGCTCTATGGCCTTAGTCATAATATTTAGCCCCTTCATAATTCTGGAATTACAATACTATATTGAGTAACTACATGTGTTAAATGCATGTATCTAAGATACCACTTGAGCAAAATAATTATTTTATGGACATTAGCTAACATCAACGTTTTAGTCTCTTTTATGCAGCTTATTAATCAAATGGCCATATGGTATAAATTTACCTTCCCTATAATGGTTTGTGTATTATTGGTACTCAATACATATTAATAATAAATAAAAAACTTTTAAAAATACAATTGACCCTGGATAAGTTCAATTGATTTTCACTTATTAGTGCTAAATGCCAATCAGGATAAGTCAGAGACTTCAGCTAGCATTTGACCTTATTGGATCAATAGTATCTCTAAAGTTACTATTATAGTGATTATAGACTTTTGATAAGTGCTCCTTTGCAAATCAAATATTTATTTATCATTGAATTTTAGATATAATGAACATAATACTAAAATCAAATTTCTATGTTTGAAAATCCAGAAGTTCCTCTTTTATAAAAAGGCTGTCAAGGAAGTTGGGCTGATGGATTTTGGAGATCAATGGAACCAAATATGCTGAAGAATGAAGAAATAAAGTACTTTTCTTTTTCGTGGCCCCATATTTTTTAAACTTTATTTTTATTGTTGACACTATTACACATGTCCCTGTTCCTCACCCCTTTGCATACCTCCACCCAACTCCCATTCCCCCATTCCTCTGGCCATCACCACACTGTTGTCTGTGTCTATGGGTTATGCATGTATGTTCTTTGGCTAAACCCTTCACTTTCAGCCAGGCACCGCCTGCCGCCCCTAATTGCCTCTCCTCTGACAGCTATTAACAATTCATATTCAGTCATTTGTTAATGTGTCAGGCAAAGTTATACCAGTACTTAATTTGACCATCATCTAGGGCCAATACTAGATAAATATAAATAAAAGGATCAATTCCCACTCATGAGGATCTAATGACCTACTTAGAGTCTATACTAAATGATAGAACAATTGATGACATGCACCTGGAACTGTCAAGTGTACTTAATTTAGAGACTCTTGAAGTTCAAAGGGCAACTGTCACCACTTACATTTCAAATAGATAGAGTTTATGGGATAGGACTTTAGTGCCAGAACAAGGCGTCATTGTGACTTTCCAGGAAAAAAAAAACAAAAAACAAAACAATCCTCTTGTGCTCCTGCATGTTCTATTAATAATGCAGTATAATCCTTTTAAGAGTAATTTTGATTATTTAAACATACTTTTATCCTATTCCAAACAAAACCCTATTATTTGGGGGGAGAACAAAGAATGAATACAGCCTCTTAAATCATGTAATAGTCAGTTTTGTTGTTACTGTATTTGGGTAAGGGGGCACTTGTATATGGAATATGAAACACAAAAGATTTGGGAGATTATCTGATTTTCTTGAATGAATAAATCTCATGAGTATTTAAAAACTCACATCTTCAAAAATCAGTTTCTATTGTTTATTCCTCAATAGAATTGGGAAAATATACCCATCACTCCTACATTCAGTGTAGTACATTATAACCAGTGAAACAAGGCTTTTTTTAGTTTTTTTTTTAATTACTCCTTTAAAATCTAACCTATGATGATCTCTCATAACATTACTCATTGGATTTTTAAAACAGTAATAATGATAAAATATAATTGCATACTTCTATATACCTGGCATGCTGCCAACTGCTTTCTCTGAATCTTAGTCATAATAAGCACATTAATTAGACCCTTCTATTATCTAGCATTTTCTAGGTTATGTGCAATTCTATACAACCCTCAATATCTTCTTGGCTAACAAAATAGTGAGTTTTATATTTTGATCATGCTTTTTAATGTCTGTGGATTGGCTGTGGCTCTATTTTTCACAGATTCTTAATTCTGAGATTTAGGCTTAAAAGTCAGCGTTTATCTGAGACAAGCTTCCTTGGCAAAACTGGGGTAGGTGAAGGCAAAACTTCATGATGTGTCATACAGCTTCTGCTGCAGAGTGGTACAAGCCACTCCATTCACATATTATTGGCTAAGGCAAGTCACATGATTAATCCTGATGCCAATGGGGTAGCAGCATGTGGAAGGGCACTGAGTTCACTATGGTACTGGGAGGTGTTGTATGCTTCTTGTAAAAAGAAGAAAATAATTTGAAAGAATAATAAAATTGACCACAGTCCCTTTTCCTGCTTTCCTGAAAAGGAGATGATCAATGTGACACAGCAAGTCAGGGGCACAGCTGAAGTGCACCCTAAGCAATGTGGTCCCAGTCTATCATGACCTACACTATTTTAATAGGACACTTTTTAATTCAAATACACATAATCTTATATCCCTGAGACAAGACCCTGATTACTCTCTGCATTTGCATTTCACTAATGAGCAAGCAGATATAATCCTGCTTTCTCTGGTTCAGATTTCCTAAGTGACTCAAACTGTATGTTCAATTATGATAAGCAGATAGCATGGCCAGGCAGATCTGTAAGAGAGTAAGTATCTGCATTTCAAATATAGGTAGTGATACTTATGGAAGTGTCATTCCCAAAATCATACTGCAGCAGCTTCACTCCTGGGAGCAAGTGGTAGAGACTCATCTGGCCCTTTGAAGAAGCCTGTGGTATAATGAGCTAAACTACAAGGGACTGGCAATTCCTGCAGCATAGGACAACTATAATTGCCACATTTTGGTATTGGCCTATTGCTTCAAATCAGCAGGTTTTTCATGCAATAACCTGCTTCTTAACAGAGAATGTTAAATATATGCATTAATGTTCTTGCTAGGGCTTTTACCAGAAGGCGATGAAGTGCCATGTGTTCTAAAATATAAAGAAAATGCCCCATCTTATAATGTAACAATCTAGGTCTTAAATAATAATTACACTATCAGTCATTTACTGAATGTCAGAAAATAGAATGTAAATACATCTAATAATTAGCCCACTAAGAAAATACCATTATTCTAAAGGAAGCCTGTATGTTATATATTAATAGGAAAATCAGACAGTAAAATACCTTAAATGATATCTAACTTGAAAATTCTAAAAATATATACTTTAGTTATTTCAATAATTGAGATAGATCTTTAATAGAAAAGGGAAACTTTTGAAATAGCAAAATTTTCATGACATTAAGTAAAGTACAACTGCTCTTTGAAAAGCAGGGAAGCACTGATCAGACTGTCAAACCTCAGAGGGAAGGCAGGGGAGAGTGGGAGGGAGGGGGCGAGATCAACCAAAGGACTTCTATGCATGCGTATAAGCATAACCAATGGACACAGACACTGGGGGGTGAGGGCATGATGGGATGGTGGAGGGCAAATGGAGGGATAAGGACATATATGTAATAACTTAATCAATTAAAAAATAAGGGGGAAAAAAAGCAATCGTATGTAAACATGTGTAGTTGGTCAAATAATACCCACCAAAGCTATAAGGTCCTAATGCCTGGAACCTGTAAACATTCATGTATTTAGAAAAGAAATGCTATTATTACAGATTGTCAAGCTGGGTCCTAGATACAATCACAGATATAATTATAAAAGGGAAGTAGAAGAGATTTGAAATACACACAGAAAGGAAGGTAGAGATTGAAGTAATTAATGTGGCATAAGCCAGGGAATGCTAGCAGCCACTAAAAGCTGAAAGAGGCAGGCAAAAATTTCTCCATAGATTCTCTGAGGGCAATGAAGCCCTGCCAACCCCTTAATTTAGGCCAAGATACAGTGATTTTGAACTTCAAGCTTCCAGTTTATTGCATTATGATACAATAAATCTATGTTCTTTTAAGTCACCCAGTTTGTAGTAATTTGTCACACAAGCCATGGAAAACTAGTACAGGTTTTTGTACAGGGATATGAGATGGTCTGTGATAGATTCCTGAAAACATGAAAGGGGCTTTGGGATTGGGTAATGGGTGGACGCTGGAAGAGTTTTGAGGTACATTATAGAAAATACCTAGATTTTTCATAAACAGACTATTGGTAGAAAGGTGGGTCAAACACACTTCTGGAGGGAGTTTAGAAGGGGATAAGGAATATGTCATAGGGAACTGGGGGAAAGGCAGACCTTGCTCTGTAGGGGCAGAGACTGTAGCTCAATTGTACCCTACAATTGCTTGGAAAAGTGAAATTTGTAAGCAAGAAACTTGGACATTTACTGTAGCTGAGGAGATTCCCAAGCAAAACATTGATGGCATGGCCTGCTTACAAAAAAAAAAAATAATAATAATAATGTAATGGGCAGTCATAAATTAAAAAAACAAACAAACAAAATTGTCAAGCAAAACTGAACCTGCACTTAATAATTTGGGAAATTCTTAATGTATTCAGACAGGAAAGTATGATAAAATTAGGATAATGACTTAGGAAAGCATGCATTGGAAGGAAACACAATGGTGAGGCTGAAGAGCCTTTTACGAGGGATGAACAGATGACATACGTGATTGCGATGATAAGATTTGGCACTTTTGAATCAATGGTATTTAAATGACATTCTGGACTTGTGTTGATGCTTTGGTGCAGTGATTTCACCTGATGTGCCATGGCAGATGCACTGGTAGCCACAATAATTTTTAAAACATGCAATAACTGACTACTTAGTCACGGGCACTGACTTCTCTTTCTTTGGATTGTCAAATTAAAAAAAATTAAAACAACCAAAACAATAGTCATTCAGTGTGAGTGAGTCAAAATTATACCTATTTTTTTGGTCAGATCAGCAATAATTTTAGTAATTACTTTATGTGTACCATGAGATGAGAAAGGTTGAAAACTGCTGCTTTAGTGTGTTGAGACTTTGGGGATTTGGGATGGGGTGAATATATTTTGCATGTGTTATAGGTATGAATTTTGGAGGCCAAAAAGAAGACTTTAGGAAGCAGAATAATGATAGTAGGACCTAATATCTTGAGCATATACCCATATGGTTTATGTTACTTTATTTGGGGGAGAAAAGTAAGGCTCTTGCATGGCCTTTGGAGAAATGATAAAAATAGAATATTCAAATGAGATTATCCAGGATTATCTGAGTGTGATCCCTGAATGCATGTATTTGTATTCCACCAGGGGAGATTGCACACATACACAAAGAGGGCAGTTTGACTATGGAAACAGTGATTGGAGTCAGCTGGCCCAAACCAAGGAGTCTGATGGCATCAGAAGCAGGAAGAAGCAAGGGATGATGTCTACCTTCAGCCTTCAGAAGGATTGAAGCCCTGCCAACACACCTGGATTTTAACCCAGTAATTCCGACATTAAACTTCTGGCCTCCCAAACTGTGAGAGAATAAATGTTTATTGTTTATGCCACCAAGTTTGTGGTTATTTGTTACAAAGTTATAGAACACAATATGCATGATGTTATCTGCTGTCTGAACATTTTCTTTTTTTAATTTTTTTTTTGAAATATATTTTTATTGATTTCAGAGAGGAAGGGAGAGGGAGAGAAAGATAGAAACATTAATGATGAGAAAGAATCATTGATTGGCTGCCTCCTGTGTATTTCCTACTGGGAATTGAGTCCACAACCAGGGCATGTGCCCTGACTGGGAATCGAACTGTGACCTCCTGGTTCATAGGTCATGGATCATCCACTGAGCCACACTGGCCAGGCTGAACATTTTCTTAATAAACTTAATATCTTAATAAGATATTATGCAAATTTCCCAATGTTAATCTAATGCTCTGAATATTTTTATAATCACCTGTACCCTTTTTATTAATAAAACCAAATACCTATCTAAACAAAAAATGCTTTATATTAGAAGATGAACTTTATTATCAAATTTTAAAGAAGCAAAGAAAGAAAAAGTAGAGTAGGAAAAGGATATGAAAGCAAGTAGTTTAAAATTTGGTGTAAATGCATCTAGTCTGCTTTTCCCTGTCTACTTTAGAATACTTGTACAAAATGACCTAGCAAATATATGTTAAAATGTTTTCAATTGTAAAGTGACATATAAATACAGAGGGTGAAAATTTTTTTCTCCACTGTACTATTACCTGTTTGGAGGCTGGTAGACTACCTTGTAACCTGAACACCTGCATTTCTCACCATATCTTCTTCACTTTGCCAGTTTTCTGATTTCTCTGACAATTTTTCAGGGCTCTATTTTCACCTGTCTTTCCAATTGCACATGACCGCAAATACTTAGTTTTTTAAAAAATATATTTTTATTGATTTCAGAGAGGGAGAGGTAGAGAGAGATAGAAACATCAATAATGAAAGATAATCATTGATTAGGTGATTCCTGCATGCCCCCTACTGGGAATCGAGCCTGCAACCCAGGCATATGTCCAGACCAGGAACTGAACCATGACCTCTGGTTTCATAGGTCAATGCTCAACCACCGAGCCACACCTGCTGGGGCAAAGCTATGTTCTTTGCTTACTTCCAGAACTCATATTTTCATCTCTAAAACTGATATGTGATGGTGCTTGCCTGGCTCTGATGATGTTTGTGATGTGAGTGTAAGTGTATATGCAGTGTGGTATAGCTTATAGCCCCGGGATGAGATAATGTGATAAAAGATGTTTACAAATCTCAAGTTAGTTTTAAGCTAATCTGTAACCCATATACATTTTCATCTTATCCATTACACTGGTATAACACAAATAATATCCTATGTAATAAAAGGCTAATATGCAATTAGACCTAATGGCAGAACAACCGAATAACCGGTCGCTATGACTTGTGCTGACCACCAGGGGGCGCATGCAGAACATGGCTGGTGTCAGCTGCGGTGGGATGGTGGAGCAGGTGAGTGGCGGTGTCAGACCACTCTCTGCCAATGTGGCGAGCCTCTGGTGGTTACTGCAAATTCTTTTCTCCAGTGCCACGATCTCACCCGGCATTCGCACCTGCTGCCGGCACGGGCCCCGCTTGCACCCACAGCTGGCATCTGAGCCACCACTTGCACTGCTGCCGGCACCAGGCACCAGTCCTGATCGCTGGGTACCGTCAGTGGGTACAAGTGGTGGCTGCTGGCCCCGATTACCCCTGAGGGCTTCTCCACTTCCCCCTGCTCCTAAGGGGTGATAGGGGCAGCAGCCGCCACTCACACCCACTAACGGCGCCGGCCCCACTCGCACCTGGTGCTGGTACCGGCCCCAATTGCTCCACACCGTCAATGGGTGCGAGTGGGGCTGTGGCCAGTGCAGTCAGCGCATGTGAGCGGCAGGAGTGGGGCTGCCGGCAGACAGGTGATTGGGAGCTGCGGCATAGGGGTCAGACAGAGGCACGGAGGATTGGCCCAGATCTGCCCCTGTGCCCACCACAACCTCGTGGCCCACAGTTCCTTTCCAGGTGCACAATTTGCACACTGGGCCCCTAGTCTATAATAATAAAAGTGTAATATGTTAATTAGACCAGGCACCCGAACGACCTTCCAGATGTCATTCCAGACATCCTTCCAGACGAAGCCACTGTTGTGGGGGCTGAGGCAGAAGCAGTTAGGGGCGATCAGGCAGGCAGGCAGAGTGGTTAGGGGTGATCAGACAGGCAGGCAGATGAGCAGTTAGGAAGCAACAGTCCTGGATTGCGAAAGGGATGTCCGACTGCCAGGATCGGGCCTAAACTGGCAGTTGGACACCCCCCAAGGGGTCCCAGATTGCAAGAGGGTGTGGGCTGGGCTGAGGGACGCTCCCTCCCATGCACGAATTTCATGCACCAGGCCTCTAGTAAAATATATTTATTTATCTAAATATCAGTCCATATCTAATGATTTTAATCTCACTCACTCATTATAAATAAATCATGATTTTCCATGAAATTTCCTTAGCAGGGTATTGAAAGCTCCCAGCTCCATACTCTGTTCTCAGCTTCATTGTCCACTCAAGGCACGTAGAATATTCTGCCATTTCCTGAAGTAATGGGTCTTTTACAGCTCCATGTTTTAGGAGGTTTGCTCTCTATTCCTGTAATAAATTTACACCCTTATCTTTGTATAAACCTCCACATACTTCAAGTTGAAAAATTAACATTCTATATACAATTTCCTATCTCACCAGGAAAATTTAGCTCCACTGCATGCTGTTTGTCCACTGCCCTTTATATCTTCATCATGGGATTTACTATGTAATAGTGCCATATATTTCTGGGCCTACTTCAGTAGACAAACACTGCTCAAGTAAAAATAACCTTGACAAAATCATTTGTTGTTAAAACTTTATTTTTAGAATAATTCTATTTATACAATTATATGTGCATGTTGCACGAAAAGTGATATAAGGTGAAAGATATGTCAGAAAAAAATATATTTATAGTCCAAAATATGCAAAATAGACCCACAAATTGTACATTCATAAATTTAAATTACATTCTGTAGATAAAATGCATATATTTAACATTTTCAGAGAAATATTAGAAAATAATCAAGTTCCTTATTTCTACGATGGGAAAGCCAAGACATAGTGAAATTGTTAGTGAAGCATTTAATTGTAGCTTAAATAATAAAAGTTTATCCTTTACAATCTCCCAGTAGTGTTTCACTTATGTGTATCATTTGTGTTTACACTGAACTTTCTCCAAAGCAATTTGACATGCTTTGCAAACATTTTCTTAAAATTATTTCAAACATCCCTACTAGCTTTTGACTCAGAATTGTTACTGTATTGAAGACCATTGTCATCAAATATTCCTCTACTATAACTTTTTTTTTAAATGATGGTGGATTATCAGTAACAGTTGTGAGAAAAGACATTTTCAGGGTTAAATAGCAAATTCACACACAAATTCAGTATTTTTGGTTATTGTATGGAGTGTAAAAGCCATTTCCCATGCTTTCTTGATAGATGGTAGAATCTTAAATATGACTTTCAACATGGAATTCAAGGCATTTTTTAAACCAACCTACAAAAGCAGAAATGCCAACGATTCTGAAGTCAGTGAGAAGAGAATGATTCACGTGATAAATATCTCCCCTGGAACACACTGGGAACCCTATATATTTCTTTTTTTTAATATATATTTTTTATTGATTTCAGAGAGGAAGGAAAAGGGAGGGAGAGAGAAATAGAAACATCCATGATGAGAGAGAATCATGGATCGGCTGCCTCCTGCAAGTCCCCCACTGGGGATCCAGCCCACAACTCAGGCATGTGCTCTTGACTAGAATCTAACCTGAGATCTTTTAGTTCACAGGCTTACGTTCTATCCACTGAGTCAAACCGGCTAGGGCCATATTTCTTAATTGACAAAGTTACTCTAGACCTGGAAGTTCCGGTTAATGATTTTTTAACTATCTCTTGAGGGGAATATCAGAAAGCTCATAGTGGGGGAAAAAACACACACACATTTCTCAATACCCACATTACAGCCTCAGCCTGATGGATGCTGAAATTGGAGAAGATACAGAGATAAAGATCTCAGAACACCTACCATGCTGCCTTCTAATGCTTCCCAGGAAGGAAGACGTTTCAGGAAACGGAGTGGATGACAAGGGTTGGAGTATCTAAATATGGCACGCTCACTGATGACATCTCTCAACAAAGCACTCTCTCACATTTTAAAGGGAAGAAGGTAGAATGAATGTGGTTACCAGAAGGGAAGGAGATGGAGAGAGGACAAAGAGGGTAAAGGGATCAAATACATGGTGACAGAGGACATTAGGCTGTGGGTGGTGATTATGCAATGGAGTATCAGATGTCATATTATAAAGTTGTTCACCTGAAGATTATATACTGCTTTTAACCAATCTTAACCCAATAAAAATATGCAAAATTATAAACTGTATATTTGATTTTGAAATAATGTATATAGGCTTTGGATAAGTATTCTTTATATTGTGAAAGGTTTATATTGTACTCTTAGAGGCCCAGTGCACAAAAATTGTGCACTGGAGTGTGGGAGGGATGCCTCAGCCTGGCCTGCGCCCTCTCATAGCATGGGACCCCTCAGGGAATGTTCGCTTAAGCCAACAGGCAGACATCCCTCTCATGGTCCAGGACCCCTCGCTCCTGACTGCCCACCTGCTTGCTGCTCCTTACTGCTCAGCTCGCTGTTCCTTAGTGCTTCCACTGAGGCAGGAGAGGCCCCTGCCACTGCTGCTGCGCTCACTACCTGTGAGCCTGGCTTCTGGCTGAGCGGTGCTCCCCCTGTGGGAGCGCACTGACCACCAGGGGGCAGCTCCTGCGTTGGGCATCTGCCCCCTGGTGGTCAGTGAGCATTATAGCAATTGATCATTCTGGTCATTCCGCCTTAATGGTAACTTAGGCTTTCATTATATAGACTAGATGCCCAGTACATGGAAATTCATGCAATGGAGGGGGGGTTCCTCTGCCCGGCCTACCCCCTCTCACAGTCCAGGAGCCCTCAGGGGTGGGAGGTGACCCCATCGCACCTCTGCTGCTGCCACTGCTGGCAGCGCAAGCCTCAGCCGGCCCTGGTTACCTGAGCCTCGGGCGGCCCTGGGCCGCTGGGGGCTGAGGTGACTTTGCCGCGTGCCTGCCACCCTAGCAGGGCTCAGGGGACTGGGTGCCTCCATCTTTGAGGGTGTGGCAGTCAATCAGCATATTCCCTCCTTATTGGCTGTGGGCACATTCATCTTTGCAATGGCATGAGGGTCAATTTGCATATTCCCTCTTTATTAGATAGGATATTTTAAATTAATATAAAAATTTAAACCAACTCTGATTAAAAACCTAAGCTATCTAATTATTGTAGGGTATCCAAAAGTACGTGTTTTATTGTCATTTTATTTTTAATGGAAATGTTACTTACCAGAAAAGAAACATTCAAATCAATTAAAATGATGGTAATATATCATCAAATCAATGAAAGCTTATATACATACATATATAATTTTAAATTGCTTTAAAGGATTAGAAATTTACTGTGGTTGGCTTTTTGGACAATTATAAAATTGGCAGGCTCATAAAGCCATGGCCAAAATCCTGGATTTCTTTCTCTGAAACAAAAATTAGAAATACAGTACATGTTTCCAAAAATAAAAATTAATTAGCTGCAAGTAGATATATTTTGTGCCTTAGGTTTAATTACTGTATTTAACTCAAGCTGAAACTTTCCAAGTTATGTTGACATCATGTAACAAGTTATTAGAATTTGACAATTTAGGTGGAAAAATCATAGTGTACAATTGCAAATTACTTTTGAGTACTTTGGGTTTATAGAATAATTGATCATCTGAATAAAAAAAAAGAATAAAATGTAGAAAATCCAAAATCATGATTTTGTGTGTCCAAAATCATGATTTCATTCTCATTTCAGTAGATGATTTTTATCTTCTACTTCTCAGAGAAAAAGGAAATCATCAGATAATCTGCTGAAAACTCATTTCCAAACATATCTACTTATCAAAAACTTTATTCATTTTTGGGTATATACCCATATAATGCATACATATTGCACAGAAAGTACTCAATAAATAAATTTTCGTATTGTATATGTACCCACGGGATTGGATATATTTTGAGGATGACGGAATTATGTAAGTAGCAACTTGCATTTGTTTATACCCGAATTTATATATATTATCTATAACATATTACTTTATTTGGGGCAATGTATTCAAGATATATATTGATGATCTCAGGGAGAAAAATTTGTCACCCGTATCTAAAAGTTTGTGGAAGGCACGTATAATACAATTCCATCCTTCAAAATAAACATTGTTACAGAAAGCCCCCCTATTTCCTGGCTTTATGTTTTCATGTGAAGCAGGCTCCTCTGGGTGCAGCTGGGCCCAGAACAGAGTGCCTACCCTAAAGGTAAGTTTGCAAGGATGAACTGAGAGTGCCAAAATAAATTCTTCCTCTCCTTTGCAGAAACTGCCTGATTGCCAGAGAGTTCTACTTTCTGCTACTCCATGTTAAAGCTATTACAGTCTCTGCCTCAGGGAGGGTGCCTGCTGTAGGATTGGTAAGTGATGCCAGTGATTGTAAGTGATTTATATTCAATATTAGAGTGAGGTCAGAGGGAGCTCATTTTTGTTCTATTATACACTATTACCTTTAAAGTGTTAGTTTGATCTTCCTTTGCCGGACACCTACTCTTTTTCTTTTGGTTTTCTGAATCAGGCAGGAAACCCTTATGCTATTGACTGGATTCCAACATATAAATAAAATATAATCAGTAGCAAAGTATCAGTCATTCCACATCAAATTCACATAATATTCATAGAGTCAAAAACAAATACCCAGCCTGGCCAGTGTGGCTCAGTGGCTGAGCATTGACCCAGATAGCAGGCTTGATCCCCAGTAGGCGGTAGGCAGGAGGCAGCAGGATCATGTTTATCTATTCTATAAACATTTGAAAGTGTAAGTTTTCTTATATTCCAATGTTTTATCTTTAAATCGACATTATTTGAAATTATCACTCTTTTCTCATACTCACCTTTTTTTCTGACCCATTTTTCTCTTTGTTTCATTAAGACACACATATGGAATATCTGAATATCTGAATTACTTTTCTTTATACCTAAATGGATGTACTCATTAAAATTATTTCTTCAAGATTTACGTTAGGTAGAATTGCTACCATCTTATTGCATTTGGGTATTTCTCTTGGACAGTCAATATATTCTCCATATTTTCTCTTGGACGGCATACTCACATTCTGTCTTGAGCATGTGTTCCGCATTTCCCCTTGACGTTTTTCCTCTCGCATCCCACTCATGATGGCCCAGTCTGTCTCTTCCCATCACTCCTTCATTTTTTAGGAGAGTTACTAGTGTCCTTTTTTCCTGCTTCTTTGTGTTCTGATGCTTTGGAAAGGAGAGCTCAGAGGGCTGCTGGTAATATAGTTGGACTTGCTCTCTACATTTTTTCAATTACTGAATTGAAAGTACTGGGCAAAGATTTATTCTGTTCTATAGAGGAGGGCTGGATAATCCCTCATTTCAGGACGGCTCCTGAGCCTTTGCCAATGCAAGAGGCAACTGGATACTTACACCCTCCTGCTGCCAACATGCAGCCAGAAACTGCTCTTCTCTGCTTCTCTGCTCATCCACATAAGCACAGCTTATAGGGGAAAATATATATATGTATATGTGTGTGTATACACACACACACACACACACACACACACACACACAGGTTTTGGTTATAGCGGCAGTGTAAGATAATTGCATGGGGTTTTGGGGTCACTTCTCTTTGATGGCCATATTCTCATCAGGATTTGTCTTTTTGTTTATTTAGTACTATTTTCCCTTCTGTTTCATGAATATTCTTTTTCACTTTATTAGAGAAGATAAAGTAGGCTGTGTTATTATAACAAACATGCTTCGGCGTATCTGTGTATTAGCACAGTAAAGTTTTATTTTCTAGGCATATCACAGCCTGTTGCAGACCACCCCTTCCTCATTGGTGACTTCGGAATCAGGCCATTCCGTTGTGTAGATGAAGATTGGATCACGCCAAACTCCTGCTGCAGGGCAAAAACAGGCAGGGGCAAGTTACACAACGGCTCAACCCTCGTGGCCAAGACTTGAAGTGTTTTCCATCACATCCACCTGCATTCTACCAGTCAGAATTCAGTCACACGGCTCCTGGCCTGTCGGAAAGATTTGGAAGACTGATTTCTGTGTGCCCAAGGAAGTGCTTTGAATAACCTTACTATCTTTAGTAGAGCATTTTGGTGATCAAATCACTTTATTCCACTTTCACACACAAATCGTTTTGAGCCATCCCAGTGAGAGACAATATCAAGTCCCATCTGGTCACTGCTATGGCTCAGAGTCCCTGTCACTAGGAGCCATCAGATCCAGATGCGACTTGCTTTTGTCTGGAGACCTGCAACGTTAAAGGCGAATTATCTCCCCCTCTCTAGCACACACGCCCAATATGCCTTGATGGGGCAGGCATGGGGTACACACAGCAATCGTTCCCATTTGGCAAGGCAAAGAATTGGACGCATGCACTACTGACCACGAATGCAATTTAAATCCCACCAGGAAGGGATTTCATTCAAGTTTCCGGGCCGCACATTGGAGTGAAGGAATGACCTGGGTTAAACTCTGCTTCTGCTCGCTGGAGGGAACCCTTTGTCGCCTGTTTTTGCGATCCCTGTCTCTGATCTCTGAGAACTTGTTTACTACTGTCCTTGGCTACCTCTGAACTGGAGGATAGAGACAATATCTTTCCTGAGGGGTCTACGATGAGCCTTTCCTCTCCTAAAAGAAAGTGGGTACCCACGGATTAAACAAATCTTGAAGATTTAAAGTCTTCTCTCGAACTAATAGTTTCTTTGGTAAGCCAGCAAAAAACTTAATACACTTCTGATCCACTTGTTTCTGCCACCTAATACACAGATGTCCAGTGCATATTATTTGCCTGTTTTCTGGCCCCGGGCTTCTCTCATTCTCTTACCAGGTGGGAGTGTCATCTTTATTTTGATCTTCTTCCTGGGTCTCTGTAGTAGATCAAGTTTGTTTTATTGGCCTCTTCTAAAATTCCATTTCACAAATATTCTCTCCCACTCTTGGAAAGCCTTGAATTTCTAGAATCTCTCTTATCCTTCTTATATCTTTGAAAAATGTGTCACCGGCTACAAACACCACTCTCTTCCTTAATAAATCAAGTTTTGTAGGCATGACTTCTACCTCCAAATTCATAGCAGGTAACTTTTATATTTCTAGTCTTTTACATCTGTTGCCCTGCCGCCGCCCTTGCAGTTGTTACCTTGCATCCTGAGGCATGAGAAATAATGTTTCGAGATATAGTTTAGCTTTTTAGGAGTACAGCACCCTATGTCTGAATCAATTTCTTCACTGATTGGGATAGACTAGACCATCCTATGGTAAAACCTTGCCAAGTCCTATTGTCTTAATTTATTAAAGTATTATCTACTGCCCTAGCCAGTTTGGCTCAGTGGATAGAGCCAAGGGTTCCGGGTTCGATTCTGGCCAAGGGCACATGACCAGGTGGTAGGCTCGATCCCCAGTAGAGGGCATGCAGGAGGCAGCCAATCAATGATCCTCTCTCATCATTGATATTTCTATATCTCTTTCCCTCTCCCTTCCTCTCTCAAATCAATAAAAATATATGGTAAAAATGAAAATGAAGTATGATTTATTGTTATTATTATTAAAGGTCTATTTATGTGCTTACAACGTCCATGTCCACTGTTTCTCTCTTAAATGATGAATCTTCCCAGCCAATGTGGCTCAGCAGTTGAGTGTCCACCCAGGAACCAAGAGGTTACTGTTTTGATTCCCGGTCAGGGCACATGCCTGGGTTGTGGGCTTGATCCCCAGTGTGGGGTATGCAGGATGCCACTGATCAATGATTTCCATCATTGATGTTTTCATTTCTCTTTCCCTCACCCCTCCTCTTTGAAGTCAATAAAAATGTATTTAAAAAAAAAAAAAAGATGTTTCTGTGACTTCTTCCTTCTCATAGCTGTGCCTTCTAACCCAGCTCTTCCACAGAACTATACGTAGAAGAGGAAAAGGAGAAGAAAGACAGAGAACATTTTGAAAGGACCACCTGGAAGTAGCTTGTTCCATTTTTCTTTATATTCCATTACCCGGAACTTAGTCCATGTCCCCCTAACCAACCTCAACAGAGGCTTGGAATAAGGTTTTCTTCTGTTCCCTAGAGGATAAGACAGTATAATGAATTCTCTTCTATACCTAATTACCGATGCAGTCCATTAGCATTGGATGGTCAAAATATCTGTGCCCTTTTCTGCTTTCCCCAAGATAAGGAAAAGATAAACCACCCCGTGCATTTCTTAACTCTCTGATGATCACTATTTATCCATGTAAGATAGGTGGGTTTCCTGTTATTGAAGTAAATTACATATACCTAGACTCATATTCCCTCACTAAGCATTTTCTTAAATATGTGTGAGTTTTCATAATTTACCTGATTTTTTCTTTCCTTTGGTTTCTCATTCACAGTCCTATTTTTTACTTCATTTTGCTTTTGGAAGAATAAGCAGGATCAGTGCATAAATGTCATATTAAGAAAAATGTATAAAGCTCTTACTTTGCACGTTCTAAATAATCATTGACCTATGTTAGAAAATACACATGAAATATAAAGTACAACAGTGACGATAATAATTATATACTTTATTTCTCTATTTAATCAATCTTGTACATTTTTGACCCTTTTTGACAATGATCTGTGTATCACTGCATTCTGCTATTCATTAATAATAAAACCAATGGTATTTATCCAATTCTACTCTTATTGGACTTTTTATTAACTATCCTTAAAATATGGTCCATAGGGACATAATTCAATGATATTTTTTCCTGAAAACTTGACCCAGCTGGTTGAAAATATGCTTTCCCTAACTAATTAAACCTGGTCAGTTAGAAGTGCGGTCCCTTTAATTAGCTATCTGAGATAATGACCGCCTTTTCTCATTGTTAATTCCGAGATATTTCACTACTTGCACGACTTATTAGCTAATTTTTAAGAATCTACCATCTCTGCAAGAGTTGCCACTTTCCTTCTTGTTTTAGAGATTATAGCTGAAGATACTCACACAATAAAGAACAATAAGTATGATTATTTGAAGGTCAAAGCATATTTTTCCTTAAACTATTCTATCAAAAAATCTTATTACTTCTCTAGCAATCTTATCACATAAGGTAACACATTAAACTTTAAAACAAGATTGATTTTTTTTTGTCAGAGACTTAATGATGACATCTTTTTCAAAAAATATACCTTTATTGATTTTAGAAAGGAAGGGAGAGGGAGATAGAAACATCAGTGATGAGAGAGAATCATTGATTGGCTGCCTCCTGCTTGCCTCTACTGGAGGTTGAGCCTGCAACCTGGGCATGTGCCCTTGACAGGAACTGAACTCTCAGGCTGAGGTTCTAGCCACAGAACCAAACCAGCTACGGCAAAGATGACATCTTTATGCAAATTTTTACTGTCTGTTCTTCCAAGGTATGAGTCTAAAATAATGAGTCTTTCCCTTAGATAATTTTTTCTTTAGTTGGTGCATGAGAAAATTATTTATCTAAAGGTAAATGTAAAAATAATACCAAGACATTACTTTTCCCTACACTGGCAAGGAGGCCTTGATACTCAAACAATTCTCTTTGTACTGATGTTCTTATTAAGATGCCATGAGTCACATCTATTAAATTGATTTGATGACCATAAGTAGGATGGTAAATACAGGATTGCTTATTTATTTTATTACAAAATGTTGAAATAAATATAAATATGTGGACAAATTTATTGGAATAATATTCAGAAATTATGCAGATTCCACTTATAACTTCAACATATTCTTTCAATACAAATGACACATTAGAACCTCATTTTGAAAGAACATTAATAAAATGTAATTTAAATTGGGCATTTTATGCTGTTTTAGAAATGACCATTCTTAAAAGTACAAAGAAAAGTACCATTGTACTTCCTCTATGCTTTCTAGGTAACCCTAGGAAAATCCAATAATTTCATTATAAAATCAACTTCTTTTTAGTTTGCTGAAATCTGAGTTCTCTCAATTAAAATTAGATTATTTTGAATTTGTACAAACATTGTCTACCATTGACCTTCCCCCAGCCTCCCCTTCCCCCTGTCACATGCCCTCATCCCACCCCACCCCCACCCCAGTGTCTTGTGTCCATTGGTGTGCTTATATGCATGCATATAAGTCCTTTGGTTGATCTCTTTCCCCCCCTCCCCAACACTCCCCAGCCTTCCCACTGTAATTTGACAGTCTGTTCGGTGCTTTACTGCCTCTGTATCTATCTTTTTGTTCATCAGGTTATAATGTTCTTTATTTTCCATAAATGAGTGAGATCATGTGGTATTTTTCTTTCATTGCTTGGCTTATTTCACTTACCATAATGCTCTCCAGGTCCAACCATGCTGATGCAAATGGTAAGAATTCCTTCTTTTTTTATCGCAGCATAGTATTCCATTGTGTAGGTGTTCCACAGTTTTCTAATCCACTCATCTGCTGATGGGCACTAGGCTGTTTCCAAATCTTAGCTATTGTAAATTGTATTGCTATGAACATAGAGGTGCATATCCTTTCTGATTGGTGTTTCTAGTTTCTTGGGATATATTCTTAGAAGTGGGATTACTGGGTCAAATGGGAGTTCCATTTTTAGCTTTTTGAGGAAACTCCATACTGTTTTCCACAGTAGCTGCACCAGTCTGCGTTCCCACCAGCAGTGCACGAAGGTTCCTTTTTCTCTGCATCCTCGCCAGCACTTGTCATTTGTTGATTTGTTGATGATTGCCATTCTGACAGGTGTGAGATGGTATCACATTGTCCTTTTGATTTGCATATCTCAGATAATTAGTGACTTTGAGCATGTTTTCATATGTCTCTTGGCCTTCCTTCTGTCTTCTTTTGAAAAGATTCTATTTAGGTCCGTCACCCATTTTTATATTGGATCATTTATCTTCATTTTATTAAGTTGTATAACTTCCCTGTAGATGTTGGAGATTAAACCTTTATCAGTGATAACATTTGCAAATATGTTCTCCCATACAGTGGGCTTTCTTGTTGTTTTGTTGATGCTTTCTTTTGCTGTACAAAAGCTTCTTTTTTTTTTATAATTTGTAAGGCCCTGTATAAAATAAAATAAAATAAAATAAAATGATGCTCCTTTAAAAAGTTGAAAACACCAGGAAAAAGTAATATACTAAAATGTATACTTAAAAATAATGGTTTCACAATTATGTATACTTCTTTAATCTGGTTTTACATTAATAGTATAGACAGCAAGAATCTTATCCCTTGCAATCAGTCTGCAGAAATGGATTATGTATTAAAACTTCAATTTCATATGCCATTTTACACATTGAGGCACTTTAAAATTAGCAAAATTAGAGCCCCATGACTTTTCTTTAGCTTTCTGCATGAGTTCCAGAGAATAAATGATTTTGAGATAGAGGGACAATCTGTGTCTCCATGGTATTATATTTACCCTCAGACATCCCCCTTCCCGACTGATGTTTGCTGATTTGTCCATGCAAGACACTGCTGATTTTCTCCTCCTCTCTCCATCTCTTCTTTAAACTTGTATCCTATCTTTGTCACCGCCAGGTGCAATAAAAATATTTGAAAGCTTTGTTCTCTTTGGTCATATCTCAGATGTCTCTGGCCAGGAACACTGTGTAGATATTCTGATTTCCAACCTGATGCAAGAAACTAGAGCATTCCCAAATCTACTTTGTGGCCTGGAGAACACACACTCTAAGCTCAGATCTCCCCCTCATCTAGGTTCTGTCTCAGGAACCCACCTATGCCAAAGACTCTAGCCTCCTCTCAGTGTTATTTACTTGTATCTGGCAAACTTGCACATAAAATAATTTACATAACCATGACTCATTGACATCTCTTATTTTAAGTCAAAACTTTGAATTATAAAAGTCAAAAGCTGGGAACTGACTATTTCTATGGACTTTGATATGTTCCTCCTCATTACCTCTTTTCCTAGGGCTATGAATGTGACAAAGAGCATATATATGCTCTAGGGATAAAAATGCATAGAATAAAAAGAACAGGGTCTGAGGAGAAAACAGTTACTATATACAAATAGTTTTATGTGCAATAATTGCTTTAGGGCATAGCTCTCTGAAACAACAAAAAATGAAAAACTTCCTTTTCATTTATTTTTTAAAAATAATCAGATAGAAGTGAGAAAAATGCAGGCAGTACAAATGAGCAACTTCTGTTTGTATGAAGAAAACATTTATTATTTTACTAAATTTAAAAAGGAAATATGGTATTTCATTATGTAAAACAGACTGAGCAACATAACAGAGATTAATAAAATCATTTTTCTAAAGACACAAATTTCAATCACTTGAGGTATGCTTTTTCAAAATCATTATATTTATTATATGATTATTCAACATAGTGCAGCATTTCCAATATAAAAAATTACCTAGAACATCCTTACAATACACATATATACAACATTCACCTTTAAGTAAGTTTGAAAGTCCATAGTGCCCTAACCTTTAGGTAGGTGTCTCTAAGTAGGAGTTTCTTTGGACACTTCACAATGTGACTGATCTCTGGCTCACTCCCCTGAGTGGCTTCTCTGGGTATCTCTGTGGATTAGATCAAGGAAGAACCTCTAGCAGAGAGTCATCCTTCAAGCCTTAAGAGGGTGGAAGGGCATCAGAAAACTCAGCAGCAGATCATTGTGCCTTGCAATTATTTTCAACTGCTTCCAGTTCATGGTCTTTTATATCCTCCCAGCACCATCTGTTTTCCAAAATATAGATTGTATCTTTAAATCTTATTTATCCATTATACCCCTAAAAGTTGTTAGGAGGGGCCTTTATTTTCATGGTTTTTGTTTGTTTGTTTGTTTTTGTCCATTGAATATAAAATTTAGTTGGTTTGTTGGTATTCTTGTTTGTTTGTTTGTTTGTATTAAGCCTGTGGACTGAAGGATCCCAGGTCCGATTCTAATCAAGGGCAGGTCCCAGGATTGCAGGCTCCTCCCTGGCCAGGGCCCAGATGGGGCACATGCAGGAGGTAACCAATTGATGTGTTTCTCTCACACTGATATTTGTCTCTGTCTTTCCCTCTCTCTTCCACCCTCTCTTGGGTGAGGATTAAAAAAATATATATCCTTGGGTGAGGATTAAAAAAAAAAATACTCAGTCTCTTACTACAGATATCATGCTTCAACTTCTTTCATATTCTTAATAACAATATTGCTTCCCTAACAGTCTTTTAAGGTTTTACTTACTCATGGATTTTTTTTTTTTTTGGTGTCAAACCTGGGCATGCATTTTCTCAATCCACATTATCCATCAGTCAGAAAGATAGATCTTTGTCAACTATTAGGAAGTCTGATTATTAATTTAACCTCAAGGGTATTTTCATATAGTGACATAGTGATCACTATAAAATTCTAGATAGTTTACCTTGAACTAATTGGATGCCTGAATTTATTAGTAACTTTAAGAAGATATTAGCTTTGTGTGATTTTAAGAATGATAGCTTTCCTACAGATTATAAAATGATTTATAAAAAAATAAAAGGTTTAAGCAAGTCATCATGCCTTCCATTATTAGGCACAAATTATTCAAAAACTGTCATTTGCCCTGTTTATCAGGTTAAAAATGAAATAGAAAGTAAAAAGTGAATAAGTACAAATAGTACTATAGATAACTAAATTAATAGATTCTGCAAAAAATGGTTATTTCATCAGCTTTGTATATATCTTATTAAACACTATTTCAGTATTAAAACTGTAATGTGCAATAAAAATCTTTTTTATTTGCCAGTTTTTCTTAAAACTTTATTTTTCTTTGTCCCAGATTACTGCCCCTAAGGAAAAGATAATTTAAAATGTTGGAGTATTTGTAAATTTTTCTAGTATGTACAAGGTAACAACAAAGGAAATAGAAACAGGCCATAAGACAATATTTATTCTCTGTATCTTCTGAAAATAACTCTTTGCTGGTTTCAGTCCTTCAATTGGGGCAACTATATTAAATACAAAATATGATTAGTTACTGAAAAAGACTGATAATATGAGATAAAACTATCTAAACAGGTAGTGTATTTATGGACCTATTTGCATCGTATTTTCTAGGTTTTAGTGTGCTCTCTCATGAAACAAGAGACTCTGTGTGGCATAAAAGAGTCAAACAGTCATTAACATTGTTGCAAAAACCTGATTAATGACTGCAGACATAAACTAAACAATTCTCCCAACTTTCTTCCTATGTTAAATCAACTGGACTATCTTTTACTCTTTCAGAATTTGCTTCAACATTTTCTGACTTTAATCATGATCTCTATGTCTTTATTTTCCATCTCTAAGCAGGTATTTCCATATACATTTATAAGTATTGTTTTTGGAACACTATTTCCCTACTCATAGTCGCTTTATGAAAAAGAAAGCATGATGAAGAATGATCTGAAGTTTGTTTTTATTTTATTTTTTACAACTTGTTCTGTTTGAAATAATTTTAGATTTATAAATATTTTCAATAAAAAAGAACCAATCTATTAAGGTTAGCATGTGTTTTTTTAAAATATATTTTTATGGGTTTCAGAGAGGCAGAGTGAGGGAGAGAGAGATTGAAACAATCAATGATGAGAGAGAATCTTTTATCCGCTGTCTCCTGCACATGGAATCCGGGCATGTGCCCTGACTGGGAATGGAACAGTGACCTCTCAGTTCACAGGTCAACACTCAACCACTGATCCTCGCCTGCAGGGCACACTGTGTGATTTTTATTCTTCATTGTGTTAATGTAGTGTATCACATCAATTGATTTGCATATAATGCAAACTGATGTTTCAACAAACATTCTTTTTTTATTTTAAATATTGATTTTTTTATAGAGAGGAAGTAAGAGGGATAGAGAGCCAGAAACATTGATCAGCTGCCTCCTGCACACCCCCCACTGGGGATGTGCCCGCAACCAAGGTACATGCCCTTGACCAGAATCGAAGCCGGGGCCCTTCAGTCCGCAGGCCAATGCTCTATCCACTGAGACAAACCGGTTTCGGCTCAACAAACATTCTTGCATGCCAGGGATAGAATCCACTTGGCCAGAGTATTTGATCCTTTCAATGTGCTGTTGAGTTTGGTTTGCTAATATTTTGTTGGGTATTTTGCATTTATCTTTATCAGATATATTGGCCTATAACTTTCCTTTCTTCTTGTATTTTTGTTTTAGGATCAGGGTGATGCTGAACTCATAAAATGAGTTTGTAAGTGTTCTCTCCACTTCAATTTTCTGGATGAGTTTGAAGAAGAATTGGCATTATTTTTATTATTTTTAAAGGAAATCCTGCTGTTTGTGACAACATGGGTGAACCTGGATGACATTATGCTAAGCTGGCCACAAAAAGACGGCTACTTCATGATTCCACTTCTATTAGGTATCTAAAATAATCAAAGTTAGAGAAGCAGAGAATACAACTATGGTTGTCAGGCACAGGAAGGTGGTAGACAGGGGGAGTTATTGTTCAATGGGTATACATTTTCAATTATGCTAGATGAAAATTTTCTATGCTGTCTAACATAGTGCTTAGAGTTAAGATGGTATGATGCACTCAAAGTTTAAGTGGGTAGATCACATGGTAAGCATTCTTACCACAAATCAAAACAAAGTAAAAACAGAATCAATGGAATTCAAGGCAACATTGGGTGTGCTGGATATTTCTATTACCTTGATTCTGGTGATGATCTCATGGGTGTTTGCATACGTCCAGACCCATCAAGTTGTACACATTACATATGTATATTACTTTGTATATTAATTATACCTTAATAAAGCTCTTAAAATAATTATCTTAATGTATATTACTTTGTATATTAATTATACCTTAATAAAGCTCTTAAAATAATTATCTAAGAAAGTTTTATTTATAATATTTTAATACCTAATATGTAAGTAAAAAACTTGATGTAATCCAGACTACTGACAGATTATAATGTATTAAATACAGTTTTATTTTACTTCTTTATAAACATATGTTTTTGAGAAAATGGAAATTTTAATTATTATCACCAGCCCCCAATTATATTTGACTTTCACATCCTAAAAACAATTAGACTTTGCTTCAGGAGAAATATATCTCTACTTCTCAAATACTCACTGATTTGTTAACAGCTATATGGCACTACTAACTTCTCATAAGAATGGAATTATCTCTCTTTTAGCAATAGTAAAATGACTGTTTAATTTCCCTGAGCTTTATCAATTTCAAGAAAAATATTGTCATTCATGCTTGCTCTTTCTTTTAAAATAATTCAAAATTGACTGAGCATTTTGGTAATCTGTTTATTATATTGGACAATAAAGCATATGGGTTAACATTTTAAAATGTCAAACACTTTTGCTTAATTGAACAGGTTTCTTACAAGATGTTAGTATGCAGTATCAATAAATGAAAAATACAATTTTGACCTTCCAAATCGTCAAATTAACATTTAAAATAAATATAAACATATTGAGACATGACTTATTTTTTTGGAAACATTACATTACTTATCAATTCTTAGATATTAAATAATGATATTGAAAGGACAAAATGAAAATAAAACAGATTAGTCATTTGTACCTCAACACTGAAATATCAATTTTTAAATTACTTTTCAACATATAATCATATTCTTTAGATGTTATAAAAGAGTGTTCAGTAAACATGTCATTTAAAAATACTCACTGATTTGTTAACAGCTATATGGCAATACTAACTTTCTCAATTTACAACTCATTGAGGGAGTTATTCATTATTAATGCCATGTTTTAGATATAGAAACCAATACACACAAAATTTAAATAAATCACCCAACACTTTATTTCATTACCCAATCCAAGTAATTTTTCCTCATTGTTTCTGTTCTTAATCCTGCTAAAAAGAGTCAGTTCATCCTCTCAGTATTTAATTTTACTAATATATAACAAATGGATTTTAAGTATGTAATAGCTCCCCATGTTGCCTTCTCAGAATCTCTCCTTGTGATTGGGGAGGGGGGGGGAGGCAGGGGACTTATAGAGCACCTGAATTAATCTGAAAAATAATCATATTAATTTCAAATCCTAGAATACATATACTTATGTGAATAGAGGGTTAAGTTTCTTATATGGGAATAGATGGTTAAATTTTTCTGAGTTTCATTTCTTAGGCCAGTGCATCTGCATACTCCCTTTGATCACAGGCAAAGTGACTGAGGAGGTGACTCAGCTGTGGACAATGTACAATGTACCGAGCAAGCAAGCAGAGCCATTAAGCACGGTCCTCCAGGAGTCAAGCCATCATCTCATAGCTTAATGACCAAGAACAATAGCTTAATTCTGCTGATCTCCAGGGGCTGCATGTAGCAGCATTTCATTCTCAGCCTCACCTTAGTCCATTCCCCTTTATAATTCTGTCTTCTGCACCTTGCTGGAAGACAGGTTGTTGGATGCTTGTAAGCCCCCTGTCTTCTTGGTTGGCTGGTCTTCTCAATAAATGCCTTGTATGATCTAACCCTGCCTTCGTTATTGGACATTGTGACAGGCAGCCTGAGGCCACCCGGGGTTTCCTGGTAACTTTTGCTTTCCAAAAATGTCCTAGTGCAGAGATGAGAAAAAAATAAAATGAGTTTGTATTCATTCTATGTGTACCAACATCTTGTTTAATGCCAAAGTCAACTCAAATTTTAACCACGTAAATATCTAAATTTCTTTTACTTTTAACACAATTATAACTGAGTATTCTGCTATTTATAGCAAACACTAGCTGAGTGAGGACTTGTTAAGACTAAGAACAAAGTCACTTGATGTCTTTGAATTAGACCACTAAATAGTCTCCAGAGGTTCTATCTTAAATCTGGTTAGGAAAAGGTTGGGGGTAAGGAAGGACATCTTTTAAGATTCATAGTACTTCCTCTAACCTCAGGAACACTTAAAATTTTAATTTTTGGTGCAATTAATGCGTTTCCCACCTATATTCACCTGGATACACTAATTTATGGAGAGCCTAAGATTAGTGTATGGTGTTTAAGATAAATTTGAGTCTTGCTATACATGCTGTGCATGGAACCTAGTGCCCACACCATCTTGTGGAGATTGGTTATTCAGTCATCTGATATAGACAAGTATAAGTTATTGAAAGTAATTTGAAATTGATTAAATACAGTTGCACCAGGCAATAGAAGTCATGAAATTAGAAGAAAGCCCCACAGCTAAGGTCATATACATCCCAGTTTAGAGGCCCATGTCTCCACCGGACTGTCCTTATGCACACTTTATCCCCATTTCTGTACTCTTTAGCTAAGCACACTTGGTTTTCAGTAAATCCCATTTTGTCTCATGAGTTTCATCTTGAATTGAAGTCTAAGACCTTGGCTGTTGGTTAAGCAGAGTTGGCAAAACATCTACTCATTATATTCTGGCTGTACCCTTTAGTGCTTTCATGGTGCTCTCAATAGAATGCTCTGACTAATCTTTTTAAAGTGTATTATAATGCCACTCCTCAGCTCAGAGCTCTCCAATTGTTTTCCATCTCCATGAAAAACAAAAAGCAACACTTCTGCAATGGCCATAAAGACATTAAACCATCTGACCTCCTTTCTCTCCCTCACCTCTGTTCCTATTACTCTGTCTGCCTCCCTCCCTGTGAGTCGCAGGGGCCTCAGCACAGTTTCTAGACCACATCACACTCCTTTCTGCCTTAGTGCCCTTGCAGGTGTTTATCATTTTGCCTGAAATGCCCTTGATTCAGAGACACATAATTTTCTTCTTCCTATCTTTCAAATACCTGTGTGAAAATTGCCCTTCAGTGAGTATATCCCTAGCTTTCTCATTAAAAGTTGAACCACCTCCCTTAGTACTTCCTTTACTTTTATTTTATCCTTCATGACATTTTCTAATTTAACTTACTATATACATTATTATTTTACTAGAGGCCCAGTGCATGGAATTCGTGCATGGGAGGGGGGTCCCTCAACCCGACCTGCACCCTCTCCAGTCCGGTAGCCCTCAGGGGATGTCTTACTGGCGGCTTAGGCTCAAGCGGGCCTAAGTCGCAGTCTGACCTCCCTCTGCAGGAGGTGACCAGGATAATCAGGAGAAGGCGCTGACCCCATCACCCGGCTGCTGCTGCCACTGCCGCCACCGCAGCCACCAAGGTGTTTTTATCAACACGGACTCCAGTCCCTTTACCATGAAAAAATGACAACTTTCGTTAGGCATTTTTAAGATGTGTCTTTCATAGGATATAAAATTTCTTTCTTTCTTTCTTTTTTATCCTCACCTCAGAATATGTTTCCATTGATTTTTAGAGAGTGTGGAAGAGAGAGGGAAAGACAGAGAGAAACATCAGTGTGAGAGGGACACTTCGATTGGTTGCCTCCTGCATGAGCGCTGACCTGGGCCCCAGTAAATCCCATTAAAACCTAGGTACATGCTCTTGACAAAGAATTGAACCCGGACCCTGCAGTCGGCAGGTCGAGGTTCTATCCACTGAGCCAAACTGGTGAGGGCAGGATATGACATTTCTTAGACCCTCCAGCAGCGGACCTTCATTTTATCCTCCAGGAGTGTGGTGGAAAAACCCTAGATCACCTTCTTGGATTCTTATTACCCAGGTCACCAAGAACACTGCAAGTGATGTAAGGGGAGCTTAGCCAATGAGCAGTCAGAAAAGTTGTTTCCTCTGCAGCTCACGTGCAGAGGCGGGACTGCTGGTGCACTGTGGCTGGCAGGCCCTGCTGTCTGTCTGTGGCCCCAGCACCTGGCATCCAGGCCCTGCTCTGTGCCTGCCTCACCCCACCCACCAGGCCACCAGCCTTGCTGTGATAGGAGCCTGTGGGCTGCAGGGCCTGGACTCAGAGGTGCTCCATGCACTTCCTGGTGACTGGTAGTCTTATCTGGTCATGAGGGCCCTAGGCTATTATTATTATAATAGATTATCTTTTTCACTTGCTAATAAGTAACCTCCAAATGGGCACATATTGTGGAATACCCACTGTTTCTTAAAAAAATAATGGCTAGCAACAGATACTGATAAATAAATAGTATATCAAAATCACCTTTTATATGTAAAATATTTCAGCTACCTTCTGGAGTCACTGAGACTTTAATTACAATTATCACAGTTATATATAAGAAAAATGTATGCCATATATAAAACCACTGATTTTATTTATAGCAATAAACAATTCATGGCCTGAAAAGAGTTATGTTATTAACAACTTACATGCAAGTGAATATTTTACAATGAATAAATAGCTCCACATTATTTAACTCTATTAAAAAATAACTCTGGAGTTAGGAAGAAAACATGCTAATATCACAATTTTAAATATTAAAGAATATTGTGTTTAGAAAGGCTAAGTTCAAGCCAGAAACCAATTTACCTTTTCCTCTCTAAATTACATTTCGATGGTTATAAACAAAGCAGTATTATTTTCACCTGTATTGTGCTGTTTTTCTATTCTTTCTGATTTTTCTACCACAATGTCTCTCCCACCTATATTCACCTTAATTAATATTTATAGTTCTGTAAATAAATAGAATTGTCCTTAAAGGACATTTCTATAATCTCACAAAGCAGAAATGCCCTCTTTCATGCTTCAATGACCGCTTATGAAGGCTTTTTCTTTATAAGGTAAAATCTGTTCAAGTATCAGCCACCTCTGAAACACAGTATGTACGGCTAAGACAAGGACTGTCTATCACGTGTTTTTTAACCATAACACTTAGCATTAAATACCCAACCACAAGCACCTCTAAAGCAATTATGGGAGTGACTTGTTTGCTCCTTTTCCCACTGCTACATTTGCAAAAATAAACAATAATAGCAAATCGCTATGAAATTTATTTGTCCACAATACCAAAGGGGAAAATATTTTACTTTACTAAATGATGCTTAAAAGTTGAAATTGTAATCATAGTTCTACTAGGAGGGTACCATATTCAAATAGAGACAAATAAAATGAGAAAGTAAAATATCTAAGATGAGAACAATGACTAGAGAAAGAATGTGAAAATAAGTTGAAGAAAAATCTTAAATGTTTGAAAGTATGCTTGAAAATAATTTAAAGCAAAGATCGAACTAGTCATATTGCATTTTGATGACATTCATACATAACAAGCAGTTGAATAAAAAAAGAATCTCATAAAGGTACACACGGCATTTCCTTTTATTTTTATGTGGGATTACTATATAGATATATTTTTTTCATTTCTCTTTTATGCTTGTCAAATTATAAGGATAAAGTAGATGGGACAAATAACAAGAAATATATGTTAATGCTAACAGACAGTAAGAACTCACCATGCAATTCTTAGATTGCATAACTTACTGTTTGAATATATAACTACACAGAGGACTTATTAGTTCTATACTAAATTTTGTTTTATGTGTTGAAGCATAAGTCCTCAAAATAAGGCTGTGTATGTAAATAGATAGATAAATAAATATGATAATATATGTAATTCATATAGATATATATGAAATTAAATGGTGGATGTGAGAGGATATGGAAAATACATCCATATAAACATGACTGAACTATTGATAACATACCCTTAATTTATTCTAAAGGAAATTAGAAAAACAAATTTTATTTAGAACATTTTCAACAAACTAATTTATGCTTATACTCTACCTTATCCTTCATTTCATTGGCATATGCTTTACATCTTATTTGATATGTATAAATTGCATCATATATGCATAGTGGCCATCCACCGTGAATAATGCTGCATCAAGGAAAGCTAAAACCAAACAGAGATATAAAGAATAGTGCTTATAATATGCTCTTTCTTTTATAACTAAACCATCTGTGTCTTATATGCCTTTATCATTTACTCAGGCATGCCAAGCACATTTTTAAACAGGGCTTGCTATGTTGACTCAGTAATTTATTCAACAGTATTTATCATGCAGCAGACACTTGTGCTAAGCACTAGGGATACTACACTGAACTAGAAAGATGTAGTCTCTGTCATCAAAGTGATTGTTTTCCAGACATATCAAGCAAGAAGATACATAATGTATGCTGATGTCCAATTTTCACCAAAGCTCCCACTGGATAACCTGAGCTGGCATGCTATCCTGGATGGCGGCTTCATCCAGATTGAAATGATGTGGGACAACAGTGACAGCTCAGATATGGCTCCGATTCACAAATTCATTGCACAATACGGAGCTATCATTGCTGCCACAGGCTTTATACAAAACACCAGAAGTCATTTTCTGAGTGGCCCAATGCTCTCTGCATGATGGGGTCCTAAATAATTAACATGCCCTCTAACTAAAACATCTTGATCTTTTCCCATAAAAAAATTAGATGCTTTTGGCAGGGTATGGTACCTACAATGCACTTTATAATGTTTTTAGTTTATGGCTAACTTCCATATTGCTTGACAAGACAAATACTTTTAAGTGAATACATTTAAGATGTACAATATTATAATTTGATATCTATATACTCTACTGCATGCTCACCACCAAAAATCTAGTTTCCTTCCAGTACCATATATTTCATCCCCTTTACTCAATACCCAATTTGCCCTTTCCTCATTCCCTTTCTCCTCTAGTAACCACCATTCTGTTGTCTGAGAAGACATGGTTTAAACCTTCACTTTATTGTCTATTCTAGCAAGGAAAGGCAGAGTATTAAGATTACCACCTTCAAAGCTTTGTCTCGCAAAGTATTTTTTTTAAAATATATTTTTATTGGTTTCAGAGAGAGGAAGGGAGTGGTGGAGAGAGAGAGATAGAAACATCAATGATGAGAGAGATGCATTGATCAGCTGCCTCCTGCTCATCCCCTAGTGGGGAACGAGCCTGCCACCTAGACGTGTGACCTTGACCGGAATGGAACCCAGGACCCTTCAGTCCACAGGCCAATACTCTATCCACTGAGCCAAACCAGCTAGGGCCAAAAAATATATATATATTTTTAATTTAGTAAAGGTTCTATAGCTGATTTTCCTCATGACTAGCACTGAATTGTAAATCCTTAGCCTAAGGCAGTGGTCGGCAAACTCATTAGTCAACAGAGCCAAATATCAACAGTACGATTGAAATTTCTTTTGAGAGCCAAAAACCGACTTCTGCACATGGTCCACAAAGTTTCAATCACACTGTACATGCGCGCCCTCACATGGTATTTTGTGGAAGAGCCACACTCAAGGGGCCAAAGAGCCGCATGTGGCTCGTGAGCCGCAGTTTGCCGACCACTGGTCTAAGGACTATAAAAGTGGAGTGGGTTTATTATTACTGGCTTCAGCTAATCATGATTCATTACCTGGGTCTCTGGTAGGGCTTTATCTTCTCTTAGGTATATGCATCTCTTGTCTTTCCTTAATAAAATATAATTTTGTTGCTTGGTATTAAAGAGAGGGCAAGTGAGGTTAATATATATTGAATAGTATCTTTGACAAACTAAAATATAGAACAACTTATAAAACTTTGTGAATTTGTCCTCCAGGTTTACAAAAAGTAGGAGTGAGTAAACTGAAACACACAGACACACACTCTCACAAGCACACACACATACATATAAACCCTTCAGGACTAGTACTTAAGATATGATATAATTAAGTGTATGAAAACATTTATGCCCAAAGATATATGCACTCCTATGTCCACTGCAGCATTATTCATGATGGCCAAGACATCAAATAATTGAAATGTTTCTCAATAAATGATTTGACAAAGAAGAGGTGATACATGTATACAATGGAATACTATTCAGTCATAAGAAAAGATGAAATACTGTCATTTGGGGCAACATGGATGGATCATGAGAAATTGTGCTAAGCAAAATAAGGCAGACAGAAAAAGTCAAGAACCATGTGATTTCACTTACTTACGGGATATGAAACTGAAAGCAACAAATGAACTAACAGACAAACAATGGGAAACTCATAGACAACAGTATGGTGGTTACACGAAGGAAGCAAGTAGGAGGCAGAAGGGGGAAAGGAGGTGAAACATATGGTGATGGAAGATGATTTGACTTGGGATGGTGGTATCGCAATACAATACACAGATGATATATCCTAGAATTGCACACTTGAAACCTATATAACTACTAGAGGCCCGGTGCATGAAATTCGTGCACGGGGGGCGGGGTGTCCCTCAGCCCAGCCTGCACCGTCTCCAATCTGGGACCCTTTAAGGGATGCCCGACTGCCTGTTTAGGCCTGATCCCACCTGTCAGTCTGCTCCATGTGTCCACATATCAGTGAGATCACATGGTATTTGACTTTCTCTGACTGACTTATTTCACTTAGCATAATACTCTCCAGGTCTGCCCATGCTGTCACAAAGGTCAAGAGGTCCTTGTTTTTTACAACCAAATAGTATTCTATTGTGTAAATGTACCACAGCTTGTTTTCTTAAAGTAAGGAATTTCCAAAGTTTTGGGGAAACAATAAAAGGAAATATTTAGGTCACTTCATGTTTAGCCTGAATATTCAGTAGGCACTCATGTAAGGGGATGGGATCACAGGAGAGCAGAGCTAGAACCCAGATTGAAGCCAGACTGATGGCCATCACAATATGAAGTTTTTCAATTACATAAACATAAAATCCCCTTATTGTTTATCATTTTAAATTGTACTGTACTTTTTTATTACATGCAGTTATAAATATCTTACTTGATTGGGTATACAGAAGATCTGATGCAGTGTACTCTGTGGTAACTCTTCAAGCTTAGTCTTAGCTATCTAATTTACTGTATAATACATGATGCGGAGCTCAAAAGTTCCTCACACACAGTTTAAGCCACTCTAATTCCAAGCCTGCTCCTCCTTTTTCATCCCCACCATGATTGCACATGCCACATGAATCCACTTTGAAAATGGAGCCAGAAATCCAAAAGTCATTCCTGACACTTTTGTTTTTATTACCTACTAGAGGCCCAGTGCACAAAAATTGTGCATGGGGGTTGTCGGGGGAGTCCCTCAGCCTGGCCTGCACCCTCGCACAATCCAGAACCGCTGGCTCCTAACTGCTCACCTGCCTGCCTGCCTGATCTCCCCAACTGCCACTGCCTGCCTTCCTGATCTCCCCTAACTGCCTCTGCCTGCCTGCCTGATCTCCCCAAATGCCATTGCCTGCCTTCCTGATATCCCCCTAACTGCCTCTGCCTGCCTGCCTGATCTCCCCAAATGCCACTGCCTGCCTTCCTGATCTCCCCTAACTGCCTCTGCCTGCCTTCTTCCTGATCTCCCCTAACTGCCTCTGCCTGCCTGATTGCCACAAACCACTCTGCCTGCCTACCTGATCTCCCCAAACCCCTCGCCTGCCTGCTTGCCTCATCACCCCTAATCACTTGCCTGCCTGCCTAATCGCCCATAACCACCCCTGCCTCAGCCCCTGCCGTGGCGGCTTCATCCAGAAGGACATCTGGAATGATGTCTGGAATGTCGTTCGGCTGTCCAGTCTAATTAGCATATTACACTTTTATTATTATAGATACCCTGTGACACTTTAGTAAATAATTAGCAACTAGTTATACAGATAAAAGAAACCTTGCCTTTAAAAAAAAATTGCATGATGTAAATACTCTTACAGGCTGATTTTAACCTACTCATATTTTCAGTTTTCTCTTCTGCCAATTCTAACCAAAACACTTGAAACCAGTTTTAAGGGTTTGCAGAGTGTAGTACCTGGGCCAACAGTATCAGAAATGACCTGTGAACTTTTTTAGAAAAGCAAATTCATCATTCCCATCCCAACTTGGAAAAAAATAAATAAATAAAAGAAACTGAGATTGGTATCTGATAAACTATGCTTTAAAAAGCTCTCTGGCCCTCGCCAGTCTGGCTCAGTGGATGGAGAGTCAGCCTGTGGACCAAAGGGTTCCAGGTTCTATTCCTGTCAGGTGCACAGGCTCAAGTTGCAGGCTCAATCCCCAGTAGGGGGAGTGCAGGAGGCAGCCACTCAATGATTCTCTCACCATTGGTGTTTCTATCTCTCTCTCCCTTTCCCTTCCTCTCTAAAATCAATAAAAAATACATGAAATAAAAAGGCCTTCTGGTGCTTCTCCTTTATAAACCACCCTCTTAGGGAATGGTAGACCCACAATGTCAGATAAATCTGGGTTCTGTATCAAGACAGGGAGGACAGCGGTCATGGACCAGGAACACCCAAATTGGACAATTATGTAAGAAGCAAATTTCCTTTTGAGTTGATGCATTAGTAGTTTATTTACAGCAGTATATCAGTAAGGGTTTTCCAGAGAAGCAGAATCAATAAAACATGTGTGTTTATATATTACTTGTTTTAATGAATTAGCTCACACAATTGTGAGAGTTAGAAAGTCCTAAACACGTAGAACTGACCACCAGGCTGGGAAGTCGGGCAGGATTTTGTAATGCAGTCTTGAGTGTACATTTCTTCTTCTCTGGAGAACCTCAGCTGCTGCTCTTAAGAGTTCAACTGATTGGATGAGGCTCACCCACATTATTGAGCATAATCTCCTCTATGGACTTATTGTATTGCTCATTGCTTTATTATGCTTCACAATTTTAAAATTTATTATTATTATTATTAATGTTATTATTTAAGAAATTGAGGGCAAGATCCTTCACTAGAAAAAGTTTGCGAATCACTTTATCTTGATACTTTCTTTATTGCAGTGGTTTGGCATCTACAATTGGTTGACTTTAAGTACAGATATACCTTAGAGATATTGAAGGTTTGGGTTTGACCATATCGAAAAAATACTTTCTCAGCAACACATCGATTTGTTTTTGACTAAATCACTTGATACCATAGCTTTTCTAAGTACCAAGCTGGCACATAAAATGAACCATTACAACCAGCTGGCATTATCTTAACATTGCGGGCAGATCACAAGCATTCTCGTGTTTTCATATTACACAGTGTTTTACATAAATGTTAAAGGCACACCTTAAAATTAAATACCCATTGCATTTTGAAGTTATTTATTACATGTTCTTACAAGCTAATTTCTTTTTAAAGTATGATACTTTGTAAAACGTTTTTTGTACTCGTTCAATAGAAACTTATCTGGCCCCTGAGTAAAGCTAGCAATGAAACTACTGGTGTGCAATGTGTTAACTTCGTAGAATCATTTTACTCTTGTGCTCATTAGAAAAAAATAGATATCATATATAATTATCTATATACATATATATATATATTAATTCTTACAATGTGTTAAGCTGTTTTCTGCCTTAACAGCTTATCTATGGTTCTCTCTACTCATTTCTTCTCAGCTCTTTTCCTAATTCCCATTTAAGTCCTATTTCTTAAGTGTTATTTGCTCTGAGCAGTTTCCCTAACTTTACAGTTAATTAGACACTTCATTTTATTTTTAATAAGAATTCTTTAATTATGTAGTTATATATATGTTTATGACTTTAATGTTTAATTTTACAACTACTCTGGAGGCTAAATGAGAGCAGAATGCATGTCTCTGTAGATGGTTTACATTCATTATCACCTTTAATACTCATATTTAATGAGGATATTTTTTTTTCCGGAGTGAGGGAACTGTCTTCTCTAGGATTATGTAGCATAAGTAACTGAGGTGCTTGCTGAGGGCAAAATGAATGGGTAGTGGAAGAAGTAGTTATATATACCAGCTATCACCACAGTTATGGAGCTGATAACTGTAATTGTCATGAGTATTTCTAATGAGCAAATATCTTTGTTGTTTTTCCTTCTCTTTTCTCCCTATCTTATAACATAAATACATAGACTTTATATCATAATATTTAAATATGGTTAGTATGTTTCTTTTGTACACAGGATAATTGTATATTAGATGACATATGGCCTTTATTTGAAGTGTGATTCTTATTTAGATGTTAAGTGTGATTTAAGAAGCTACATTAAACCAGACAAGGAGTAGACTTAATGAAGGTTAATTTTATGTTACAACTTGGCTAGATCATGGTGCTTGGTGCTCAGAGATATTTGCTCAAACATTATTCTGGATGTTTTTGTGAGAGTGCTTTTAGATGACTTTAATATTCAAATCTTTGAACTGGAGTAAAGTACATTGCCCTCCATAATGTGGGTGTGCTTCATCTAATTAGTTGAAGGTGTGAATGGAACCAAAAAACTGACCTTCATCAGCAGTAAGCTAGAAGAAATTATGCAGCAGAAGGCCTTCAGACTTGAACTATGACATTAGCTCTCCTGGGACTCCAGTGCTCTGGCCTACCTTGAAATTTCAAACTTGCCATTCTCCATAATCCCTGTGATCAAATTCATTAAAATGCATCTCTTTCTATCTATATTCACATCTTATTGTTTCTGTTTCCCCGAAAAACCCTAATACAGATATTTTGTAACACAAAGTTTTGTAAAATACCTGAAATTGCATATATAATCCTATCTAATAAAAGGGAATTATGCAAATTAACTGTCACTCCGCAACAAAGATGTCCATGCCCATAGCCACAAAGATGGCAGTGTCTACCAGAGCCACGGAGCCGGCAGAGTGGCGGGAGGCTTGGCTTCCTTTGTCACCGGCCATGAAGGAAGCCAAGCCTCCTGCATGCCCAGGCTGGCCACTGAGGGAGACATGCAGGGAGTGAGCGAGGTTCCCTGTCTGGGGGTTCCTTGGTTCCTTTCACTGCTAATTCCCCTCCTCACAGGTATCCTCCACACAAAAGCAGTTCCGTGCAAATATGTCATGTTCTAATGGGTGAATCCTAAACCGAATGAGTGTCACATCTGGGCAACCTAACTCCCATTAGAAAAGGGACCTGGGAGGTGGGATTTAGGAATCACGAAGCCATGGTGACCTGCTTGGTCTCTGGAACTGCTGTCAAACACAAGATGTCTGAGACCCTCCCAAACACCACCTGAGCTAAACCTGAGAACTAAGATATTTTCAAGGCCCAAAGTTGACGGGGGTAAGGAGACAGGGGAGCAAAGCAAGCAGAACAGCCAACTCAACCAAAGATACAGGAGCCTAAGATAAGGCAGAGAAATGTCCTGGCCACTGATGCTCTCTGGCAGACTTGGTGCCCACACCCAGCTGGGGGGAGGTGGTGTGTACGTGCAGAATTTAAGGCCACTGGCATGAGGGAAAGTCGAAGCATGCCTAAGGATTTCTGTACATGTCCCACAGTTGAGAAGCAGAGTCAGAATCAAGGAGCAAAGTCTTACCTCAGCGCTGGTGTGTTTGACAGAATCTAAAAATAGCCAAAACCAGTTTGGCTCAGTGGATAGAGCATCAGTCTGCGGACTGAAAGATCCCAGGTTTGATTCCGGTTAGGGGCATGTACCTTGGTTGCGGGCACAAACCCAGTGGGGCGTGCAGGAGGCAGCTGATAGATGTTTCTCTCTCATCAATGTTTCTGGCTCTCTATCCCTCTCCCTTCCTCTCTGTAAAAAATCAATAAAATATATTAAAAAAAAATAAATGAAAGTATCTAATAGTTCCATTATGGAGTCCACTGCCATGTTTGCCACAGATGGGTGGCATGCAGAGGACTTTCAGGGCAGCCCTATAACCTCTGGGGTGACAGCAGCTCTTGAGAGGGAGAGACTGAAGCACTTACAGTGTTCAAAGAGCTGGCCCTGCAAACCTTGGCCCTATCCGGGAAGCTTGGTGCTGCTGGAAGTTGCTGGCCCCACCTTCTCTAGCATGGAGAGGAAAGGTGGATACGGTGGCTCCAGTGGTCCAAATCCTGTCATTGTCTCCGTTACCTAGCCTCTGCGCCCTCCAGGACAGCCTCAGTACCAGTGCAGAGGAGGCTTTGGAGAGGGTAGTGGTGAGGAGAATGCTTCTGACTCTAGATACCAGTGAAACCACTGTTAAGAGCCTTTCTAGGGCTGGCAGGAAAATGCATCAATGAAGGAAGAATAATGTCTCAAAACAAAAAGGTTGTTTTCGGTTTTGTTTTTGTTTTTTCTCATCAGTAAAATGTGAATATTACCTAAACCACAGACTTTGCAAGAATTAATTGAAATAAAATTCCAGAAATTGAATAACAGTCAGGCTGAAGTGGAGAGATTGGCTGAGCATGAACTGTGGTCCTGTTCACTGAAAAGTTGCAGGTTCAATTCCAGGTCAGGGAACATACCTGGCACATACTTGGGCTTCAAGATGGATCCCTGATCAGGGCTCCTAAGGAAGGCAATTGAAGGGATGTTTCTTACATTGGTGTTTCTTTCTATCCCTCTCCCTTCCACTCTCTTTAAAAATCAATGGAAAATGAATCAATGCCAGATCTACAAATGTGGATAATCTAAAAAGAAAAAAAAAAGAAGTGGGGGGGGGGGCCCTAACTGGTTTGACTCAGTGGATAGAGCATCGGCCTGTGGACTGAAGGGTCCCAGATTCTGGTTAAGGGCATGTATCTTGGTTGCGGGCACATCCCCAGTTGGGGGTGTGCAGGAGGCAGCTGATTGATGTTTCTCATCAATGTTTCTAACTCTCTATTCCTCTCCCTTCCTCTCCGTGAAAAAAATCAATAAGATATATTTAGAAAAAGAAAAAAAAAAAACAGGGTAAAAGAAGTTGAATGTACTGTGTAATTTAAAGCGTGTAAAATAATATAACTTTTTAGGGGCATATATGTTATCTATATTAATAAAAGGGTAATATGCTAATTAGACCAGACATCTTTCAGACATCCATCCAGACGTCCTTCCGGACAAAGCCACGGTGGTGGGGGCCGAGGCAGAGACCATTAGGGGCAATCAGGCTGGCAGGGGAGGGCACTTAGCGGCAACCAGGTTGGCAGGGGAGCAGTTAGGCTTCGATCAGGCTGGCAGGGGAGTGGTTAGGGGGAGATCAGGTTGGCAGGCAGGCAGGCGGTTGGGAGCCAACAGTCCTGGATTGGGCCTAAACCAGCAGTCGGACATCCCCTGAGGGGTCCCAGATTGGAGAGGGTTCAGGTTAGGCTGAGGGACACCCTCTCCATGCACAAATTTCATGCACCAGGCCTCTAGTCATATCATATATATAAACAATTAAATTTATTAGGAAGATGGCTCCATGGTCTATACAGATATCTTTGCTAGGATGCTTTTCTATGTAGCATTCTATCAATTATATCAGTAAACCTAAAAAGTGAGTTGTTACAGGCTGCATTGATCCAGAATGCACAGTCTCCAATGTATGATTTATCTAACTGAAACAGTGGCTATAACCAGAAGTAATTTTTAAAGACCAATGTATAGCAAGTCTTCATTGTGATTTTAAGAGTATGAGACCTGCACATCCTTCAGTCACAGGCCACTTTTGATTCTCAGTTCCCTGAGTGGAAATGAATAAATTCACATACTTACATCATTCTATTCACTTCTCAGGTATGAAAGATACTTTTTATGTGAAGGGTATTTGAAAGATAGAATTGTGGAGGAAAAAATTTCAATCTGTACAATTAATGTGTGAGTGAGTTAAATATATCTTAAAGGAAAATTATAACACTTATCTATGAAAGATAATGGTAAATAACCAATTTCCCTTCCTTTTGTTTCCAAAAATTTAAAATATAAGCATCCAATAAATTATGAAGAGAAGAAGAAAAGACAAACAGATACATGTTGCTATTGCATAATTTTTTTATGTAGCTTGTACCTAAAATAGCTATAGAATGTTCCCCAAGGAAATGTTACAAACGTACTACAGACTAAGCCCTGTGGTTTAGATTATTTCCTCCCACCGTCATCACGCTTCCCTTCATCCCCATCTATGCTGAAAACGAACGGTAATCTGTGACCTGGTAGAAACAAGGAAGCACATTTCAGAGACAATATAGAGTTGTTGGTAGACAGAAATACTATTACCCTTTCTGGCAATTTGGATTGTATAAGTTTTGCTCTCAAATTTTATTCGTTGAAGAATTTCTGAAGTGTGTGTTCTTGCTCTTGACATATTAGGAAAAGATGCCTATATGCAGCTAAGAACAGTCTGCTTGTCTATGCGAAGTACCGGTGAAAGTGACAGCATATTTTGCTCCACGGGTTAAAAAATAAATGATTTGTAAGAAATGGCTTTCTTTTTATATAAATAATTCATATGAAAGCATAACTTTGCAAGTATCTTCCTTTCCTTGTTCGTCTTGACAGGCTATTATTCATCTGTGCTTGTAATTTCTTGTTCTTTGTGTATCTGTCACAGAGAATCTCCCCAAAAGTGAGTATAGCATTATATTACGTAGTGTTTACTTAAATGTAATGTTTCAAAATATCAACCAATCTGAGGTTGATACTACTTCCAAAGTCAAAAGTCAAGATGTGTATTGAATTGAAAGAATGGAGAGAAAGAAGCCACCTACAGATTTACAAAAAATGAATCTGATTACTTATTGAAATGTTTTAAGCTTCTGCATTCATTCATATAGTCTTTCTTCTTGCCCAATATAAATGCCACTTCAATCTATAAATTGAATAAATGTATTAGTCTTGGATCAATTAAAATGTCTGTTATACATTTCTTTCAGGAGTCATTTTATTGGTAATATATTTATCAAGTGGTATCAAGTGGTTGGTAGCCTCTTACTGTTCAAGAAGAAAATGTTGCCATAAGGTTGAAACTGTGTCTTTCTGTCCTTAACCTTGTTTTTAATTCCAAAACATTTCCTAAGGATTCAAAATCTGAATCACATGTCTCAGAATAAATTTTATAATTTTTGTTTAATTAAGAGGCAATTCTTATGGAGCTCTTATTTATTGGGATGATGATGTGCTTATGATATCAACATAAATGTTAATTCTAAAAACCATTTAGAAGAGAGGGTTTTCCTATAATTTATTTTAAAGTTCCGAAATGTAACTGTAATAAATATTAATTTCTATGGGAACTATCAGATATAGACAACACAACTTGAACTAGTGGATGTAGTATGTAAATCTGATTAAAGGACATTACTATGAATCATCAGCTATCAATCAAGTATTAACTGAAGGTCCTTGGCACCAATTCAATACCAACAGAATCTCCAATTTAGTGTACAGTGAAGAAGAAAAATTTATTCAGTGAAAGACAGCTCAATGGTGATACAGCATGGCTGTCCAAACACCAGAGGTGGAAGGCAGCCCTGGGGCCAAATCCCTCTTCACTAGGCAGCTCTGGTCTTCTCTAGTCCCAATCTCTCCTGGTCTTCTCCTCTCTGTTCCTGCAAGAAGTCTTCCAAGTTTCAGCTTTAGCCAGGGATACACAGTGTTTAGTATTTTGTGGAAAGGAAAAGTGTGCTCTTTGAGCCAGCGGGGAGCTGACATATAGACAGAAGTTCCTTCCTCTGGTCCCTGATTGAACTTTCAGCATCCAAATTAGGACCCCAAATCCTCAGTCTGATTAGTCCTAAAAGCATTGTCCTGATTGCACAGAATGTAGCTCTCTGGTTGATCCATAAAAATGTTGATGGGGATATAGGTGCACAGCTGCAGTGGGATGGGGAAACTTGACTCCCATTGGTTGAAACAGGAATACAGGAATTCCTCAAGGGCTGGCTTAGCTAAGTCTTATGCCATGTCTCAGATGGAATGTAGTGCCATTACTCTTCAACTGCATTTTTCCATTGAATATGCTAACTAGTCCATTAAAAATATATTTCATTTCAATTATATGCTTCTCCAATTGTATCTCTGTCACTACACTATACCAAGCACTCCTTGAAATAGTAACCTATAAACAATGGCTTCCTTTCTTCACCTACCTCCCTCTTCTTAATACAGAACAATCTGTTTTCTGCCCCATAAATTTTCTCTGAAATAGCATTTGTAAATTCTTTATTGATTTTTCCATCTAGAAAGCTAGTTGGTCAATATCCTTTTCTTTGCCATCTCAGCTTTTACTGCCCCTCTTTGACTTTTTTTGGTAACAATTCTATGACATCCACTCTTGGCTTTAATATTCATTTTTTTCTTTCTTGATCTCTTTTCAGCCTTACTCAAGTCTACTTGGTCAGTATTTTCAGTTTTATTTTTACTTTTTTATTGCTCCTTAGCAAAGTTCCTTTACTGCTCCAAGAAAACAATAATTACCTTTGTAAAGATAATGCACAAACATCTATATCCAGTCTAGAGTTACTTTTTAAAATAGCAAAACTGCATCTTTGCTTGGATATTTATTTCAAAGAAACCTCATAGGTACCTAAAGCTGAATATACAGCCTTTTTCTTTAAGAAATTTCATGTTCTAGTTTAAATTTTCTATCACAGTCAATGCAACCATCATTGAACCAAGCGTCACAATCCGGTGACAAAGAATAAACCTGGATAACTATCTTTCTAATTTCTTATTTTCCATTCCATAATCTCCACTGAAAAATCTTAAATATTTATTTTTGAAATTTTCTTTTTTAAAAATCTAACTTAAAGCATATGTTTTATTTATTTGAGAGGGAGGGAGAGAGAGAAAGGATTGGTTGTCTCCCATACGTGTCCCAACTGGGGATCAAACCCAAAATCTTTATGGTTCCTGGGATGCTCAATCAACTGAGCCACCCAGCCAGGGTGTAAATCTTTCTTAAATTAGTACATAAATATCTATTTTCAAACCACTTATTTCTTTAAAACTCTTATCCCTCCCAACTCTTCTTCACTCAATAGTAAGTATTTTATTTTTGAAATAGTTTTTATAATAAGTAATCCTCTTTTTGTTCATGTAAATAATTGCCCATTTACTTAAATTAAATAACGTAAAAGACCCTACAATATCTGGGACTGGTTTATCTTTCCTATCTCCCATATAGCATGACAACACTTATCTGTCTGTGATCCACCTCACTGGCCTTCCATTTCGTACATACTTTCTCACATACACCTGAGCTCATTTGTTCTCCTCTCACTTCTATCCTTCTGAACTTTTTTTTCTTTTTCCTTCTTTCTTCTTTAGGGGATTATTCTTTGATCCATCTATGTAGTTAGAACCTGTAACACATGTATTTTTTTTTTAACACTGTGCACCTCTCTACCATAGCCTTCTGAGAATCATATAGTAGCAGTCCTAGATATATTCATGTAATTGTTCCATTCACTTCTATTTTATTTCTAGACACCTAGCATTTCAAAACCTGTTTTTTCTTGTAACACGAAGTGTGGATTTTTAATGTGCAATGTGGTATCTGGAATTATAGTCCAAAGTAATTATTTGTTGAGTTAGTCAGTCAATTTCTGAAAATTAAACTAGTCTACAATAGAATTCTCAATTACATCCCTGGCTTTTTAAACTATATTCTCCTGCATTTGCCCACTCTAGAATACTTTATGACTTGCTCTTTCTGAACATGTTTCTTTCCTTTACACATTTCCCCTGCATTCTATTCTATTTCTGTCATGCCTTCTCACCCAATTCTCCAGTTCTATTTTTTGAAATTCTACACTAACTTGAAAGCTTACTTGAATGTTATCTCATCACTCTATTATTTCTATCCTTTTAATTCATAATTTAAAAAAATCTGTTCAAAGGCACTTGCTATCTATGTTGTGTTATGGTAATGTTTACACTCTTCTGACTTTCTTGTAGACCTGAAAGGATCTGTAAGCTAGTTGAGAACAAGTACAGTTTTTCCTTTTGCTTTCTATCCCTGCAAGATATGAGTCAGTGCTTTGATGGTAAAATTTATCACATTTTTAAAGTAAATTGAAATGCGCAAAGATCATAGAGGAAAGACAGGTATCAGAATCCATATCTCCTCTCACCATTATATTTAGTTCCTGAATTTGGCTTAAAAATTGTTGGTAATATGAAAAATTATATTCTATTATTTAAAATCCAATTTTAGGTGAACATGGAAATTATAGGTGTATAACATTATAATTTGTTAGTTATTTAAGTTTATTGTTAATTAAATAAAAATTCTAAGCATATTGTTATCTATTAGGCTTTTATTTGGCCAGTTGACTAATACTTCTTCACATGGTTATATTTTTGGGACATTACATAACATATACTTTAGTTAGGTTAAACAATTTTAAATAATGCTACTCTAGAATTGCTTAAAGTAAACTCTTAAAGCATCAAAGCAATTTACAAAATGACAGCAGTAATGCTTTTTGCATTTTATTTATAGGACCTAACCAAACATAATGATGCATTTATTGATTTACATTTTCTGTGATTATCAAGATTAATTATTTCTCAAGTTGCCTGGCTTAAGATATATACTGTAGTCAATAAATTTTGATGTTTCCTTTTAGAAAGTCAATATATAGTTATAAATTATGCAATTTTTGTGATATTTATAACTGAAAAAAGTAATTTCTTCTTTTGAAAATCCTTATCTTTGAGAAAGATAGTTTGGAAAGATTACCATAATTTGTTGAAATAAATATATTTTACTAAGATTGTTTTATTTTAACTCTAATACTCTATTTTGAATTATTTAATTTTCTATTATTTTTGAAAAGTCTAGGAATGAGTCGAATTGATTCAAGTTTTTATACAGAATAGCACAAAACAAATATATATGTAACTGAAAAAAGTAATTTCTTTTTATATATATAAATATAGTAACTCACACACATAAGTCAACATATCATTAAAAGATCAAAAGGATGTTGAAAAGCCTACAAGATGATAACATATAATACATGGAAAATTTATTCTCTTTGTAATACCCAACTCCCCTAAAGTTAATGAGACACCTTATTTATAGACACAGATGCATTTACCAGAGAGTGAAGAAGATTCTCTGAGGCAAAAATGAGATTAAAAGTGTATGAAATGTGAACATGAAATGATAGAACATTACTACAATGGATTAAATTGTGTTCCCCAAAATCCAAAATTCATATGTTGAATTCTGGTGGTGATAATTAGATGAGACCTCTGGGAGACAATTAAATTTAGATGCATCCATGAAGGTGGGGTCCTCATGATGAGATCATTACCATTATGTGAAGACATCATAGAGAACTCACTTTTACTTTCCCCCCATCTTGAGAAGACACAGGAAGAAGGCTGCCATCTGCAAATTAGAAAGAGAAGTCTCACTAGAAAATGACCATGCTGGCAACTTGATCTGGGAATTCTAGCCTCCAGAACTGTAAGAAAATAGTTCTGTTGTTTAAGTCACCCAGTCTATCTTATTTTGTTATGGTAGCGTAAGGTAACTAATATAAACAACAAGAGTCACACACAAAAATAAGGCATTATATTTTATACTGCCAAAGTAGTTTTAGAATCTGAATACTGCTGAAATTTATTAAGGGATGCGTACCCATGAAAAAGTAATTTAAGATGTGAAACCAATGATCTTTCAAAAATTAATTGTAAACTGAAATAAAAATAAAACTTTAATTTTAGTAATTAAACTTCCTTAACTCTCAGGGTATTACTTGGTTGTTTCTTTAAGGCTAAAGCCCAAAAGTTAAAGTTATGTAATGTCATTTTACTCATGGTAACATTTTTATTTCTTTGCAGCAGTGAGATTCATTTTAATAGCCTATTCCATTGGTAGAATTATTTAGAAATAAATGACCAAATAGTCAGTGAAAATACATTGGGCATACTTCAAAATGATTACTAAAATTGAAGCTCATATAATTACATAGCTGGAAGAGATTTCTTTATTATCTCCCTTTATACCTTACAGATCAGGAAGCAATACTTTAAAATTTTTTATAAACTGATTTATAGATGCAAGAGATGTAGCCAGGTATTCTAACATCCATGAAGTGTCTTTGTAGTGTTGTGCTATGTATTATTTTATGCACTTTTAAAAATTTCTAAATAATTGTTAACTTAAAATTAAATGTGTATACAAAATACTTGTAAAATATTTTGCAAATAAAAACAAAATTTAATTATATTCATTTAAATGTTAAATGTGACTTTTTTTCAAACATTCAATAGTTAAGTAGAAATCTAGTTTTATCAGTACTTTATCATTTATTTACTTTATTTATTTTAGAGAGAGAGGAAAGGAGAATGGGTGAGAGAGAGAGAAAGTGAGAGAGAGAGAGACAGATGAAGAAAGAGAGAGATTTGATGTTTCAGTTATTTATGCAATCATCAGTTGATTCTTGTATGTGCCCTGATCGTAGATTGAACCTGCAACCTCGAGGTATCCAGATGATTCTCTAACCAACAGCAACCGGCCACGGCAGTATTCTGTCATTTTAAGTAGGCACTCTGACCTAATCGATGTGACAAAATATTTTAAACCAATACTATAATAATATTTGCAAATTCAACTTAAGCAATGTAAACATTACCCATCTAATTAACTTCCTAATAATTTGACTAGTACATAATATATAAATCTGGCATTTAATAATGCAATCAACATTAATGGAAGAATTGCTCATGACATTTAGGAACCTGGAACATACATGTGATCACATATGTTTTAACTAAATAAAGTACAAATACATTATTTTCTTCTTTTTAAAAACTTACTGTGTCCATGAACAAAAATAAGTGTTAATAAACCATTTTTACACATATTTTAGTAAATACACACATGTAAGCACATATTATTTATTTTTTAAATTGTTTCATTTTGAATGTAATTACTTATTGGAATACTGTATATTTCCAGGCATTTGAGATCAATATTTACTAATTAAAGTTTCTACTCTTCTAGAAGCAATCCATGAGTATGGCTATTTAAAAGTAAGTTCTCCTGAGAAAAAGAACTCGCACACAAAAATAATACAAAGGAGGATTCAGGGGACCTGGTAATATTTTGTTTCTTCCTGTAGATGGGTATGTTTACTTTCGGCAAATGTATCACCAGTGCACTTATATAATTGTGTACCATTTTGTATTTAGGTTATAAATTCTAATTTAACAATTAGATTTTAAAAAATTGCTTGATCAATCAAAGAACTTGTATGCATGTATGCATGGTCCATGGATGCAGACAGTGGTGTGGTGAAGGCCTGGTTGGGAGATGGGTGCAGGATGGAGGGGGTCAATGGGAAGGAAAGGAGACATCTGTAATACTTTCAACAATAAAGACAAACTTAAAAAATCCTACATAAACATGTTAGTCTAAAAACAAAAAGGACGCCTGATAAATACCCTTAAAAGCCCTCATAAATTACAGAACATAAAGTCCAGCACTGCTAAACATGAACTGAAAATATCCATGTTTCACTAAATCCCATGAACAATTTGCTATTACTGCTGCATATCTAATAAATGAAAATATAATTATTACTTCTCTTTGAAAGACACTTACAAATTACTATTATTTGAAATAAGCCTGTAGCTGAAAAGATTGTCATTTTTATTATTACAGGTAGCACGACTAGTTTGGAGTTCTTTGCAAAACTATTATAAATATTCAGTCATCTGTTTATTAGCCATTTAGTCAAGCATTTTGCCTCTGCAAAGTCAAAAAGGATATTCTCTGTCTTTGTGTCCTAGTACTCTCTCTTCCTTAAAACCTTTATTTCTGTTCTTTAGTTTGAATGCAAAGTTTAATGAACCAAACATTGTTACCATCTAATTTCATTTTCAAAAGAGAAATCTTGTAGCATCTGAAAAAACAGCAAAGACAAAACAAAAAATAAAACTAACCAAAGTCTTTTTACAAAGATTTGTAACAAACACATGTTTTCACAGAACAAATATCAATGTACCAACAGATGGCCCCCACCCTATTCGGTATCTGGAAACTTCTCCGGGAAAAGCTTTGAAGTTCCAAAAGTGTCTCTTTCTCAATAAACCTCGGCAGTAAAAGAAGTTAAGAATCTTTGGAGAAGAAGGAGCTGTTTGTACCCGTGTGCCTGTTTGAACCCTTTACCTCTTTGCACACAATATGCCACAATTGCCTAATCCTCACAGCTTCCACCTACACGGTAACATTTGTCCAGTGGTCGGCAAACTCAAAACCGCGAGCCGCAGTTTGCCGGACACTGCTTTAGGAGACAATAAGAAATTCAGAGTTCATTCTTCTTCTTCTCTAGCTCTTTGCAAATATATAACCCGATTCACTTAATTAGTAATAGTCAACTACTAACTACAGTGGGCTTCTAATTTATTAAATTCTGATTTTTTAGCATGGATCTGAGTCAAATATCTGCTTCTTTTTCTTTAAAAAGTTTTACTGTTTCCATTTGGTCCAATGCATGGGAGAGGGCTTCAGGATGGTTAGAAGAATGGCTAGTGGTTTGGGGAGAGGCTCAGGAAAAAGCCAGACACCAGGGGATGCAGAGGGGCCCCTCAAAGGCCTCTGGGCTCCAAAGGCTCCTAGTCGTGCTTGAGGATGGGCCTTTCGAAGAGATCCTCGCCCAGCCCAGCCTGGGGGCCGGCAGCCTGTGGAGGTGAGTCAGGTGTCGCCCATCTTCTTGATGAGTTTCACCTCTCACCCCGGAAGTGGTTCTGCAGGGAGTCACAGAGATGAGGGTCTGCGGGGAGAGCCAGGGCCTGCAGCTCCAAGAGGGCCTGGTTCAGGTTCCTCTCCAAGGCCAGGGCGGCTTCCATGGTGTCCTGGGAAGGCTCCAGCACGTCCTGGAAGAGAATGCGGCCACCGCGCTGGTTTTCCATCTTTAAGAGATGCTCAGCGCCCTCGGCTTCTTCTCCACCAGCTCTCGGAAGAGGTGGCCCATGCCCTCCAGAGCCACAGGGTCAGGTCAAAACAGAAGCCCAGAGAGAGGTAGGAGTGGGGCCCGCAGACGCAGGTTGGCCAGGCGGTTGACCGCAGCCTCCACCTGGGTGGAATAATTCTGACGGATTTGGGAGCTAGTGGTTGTTCGGCAATAATGAGTTAAGGTAGAAAAGAAATGGTGTGTTGGCCGGTCCTGGGGGTGGTTCTGAAGGTGGTTCTGAAGGTGGAGACTGGATAAGACGCTGGCGGGGGATCGGAGTCTGGAAGAAGGGGCACCCCTGGGTCTGTTCCCTCCAAACACTGTTGAAGTGAGAGTCTGACCCGGGACTGCCGAGGGCACTATCGGCTGACGTTCGCATTTTTATATGACTCTCTGAGTTAGAACAAAAACAGAACATGTGGCCCAAAGTACACACTGGCTAAGGTTCAAATCAGGAAAACATTATATCTTAACACCTTGCGTCTTTCTAAAATTATGTTTTAAAGTTGAAGTAAGGTGTGTTTTGTTTTGTTTGTTTGTTTTTTCATGAAACAGAGAAGAATCAGCAGGAAAACTTTATCTTCTTGAAACTGAAAACAAGTCTGATCATTCACAAAACAGTAAGATCGTAAGGATAGCTGGTGGGGAAAAACCCCATGAGTGACATGCCTTTTTTAGATGAGATGGGACAATAACCACATAACATGTTTCACCTAAGATATAATAATGGGAATTAGACATAACTACTATAAAATAGTGTTGAACAAGAAGCTGAAACTTTATTGAATTTTAAATGTCAATTATGGGCTAGCCTAATCCCTGAAAGTACCAGGTATAAGAGGAGACTTTTATCCACTTGTCAACCATTTCCATAGGTCAAGTGTTCATGAGAGGTGTTGAGAACAAGATGATAGAGATACCTACTGCACAGGACGCATTTCCTGCCAATGTTTGGAGGCGGGCGGGGATCCTAAAGCAACAGCGTGCCCATTTACCAAGCCCTGCATGACTTAATAGTTGGCTGGCCTGAGTCGCAGGCAGAGAAACCGTCCACACACCCGCAGCCTTGAGGTGATGAGAGAAGCCCTCTGCTGCTGGTGGAAGAAAGGGAACCCCACCTGCCCCTGATCCTTTACTTTATGAAACAGAAACTATCTTGGGGGCGGGGGGTGTGGACAGAAAAATAAGCAGGATCCTGAATCCTATACATCAGTAAAAGGTCAAGGTTGACTATCACGAGGAGAGGGGTAGTAAGACTGAAGGAATCTCAGGCAATTAGTGAGTTGTATAACAGGTTTTCGTCGTTGTTGTTGTTACTCCTCACATGAGGATATTTTTCCATTGATTTTTTGAGAGAATGAAAGGGAAGAGGAGAGAGAGAAACATCAATGTGAGACAGACACATCAATTAGTTCCCACCGCACGCACCCTGACCAGGGCCAGGGATCAAGACTGCAACTGAGGTACTTAACCTTGACCAGAATTGAATCCAGGACCCTTCAGTAAAGGGGCAAACACTCTATCCACTGAGCCTAACTGGCCAGGACAAGATTTATATTTTATTTTAAAGTATAAAATTACAAGATATTGAGGATATACAGTTTTTAGTAAACATGTCATAGTAAAATAACCATTTAGAAATTTACATTAAAGTGAAATTAAAGTAAAACTTTGTGTAATTAAATTTTAAAGATATTTTTAAAAATATATTTTTATTGATTTCAGAGAGGAAGGGAGAGGGAGAGATAAAAACAGTAATGATGAGAGTCATTGATTGGCTGCCTCCTGTATGCCCCACACTGGGGATCAAGCCCACCACCTGGGTATATGTCCTGACCAGGAATCTAACTGTGACCTCCTGGTTCATAGGTCAACGCTCAACCATTGAGCCATGCCAGCCAGGCTAAAGAGATATTCTGAAGTGAACTTACTTCCTTGAAAATATACTATTTTGGCTGAGATATTGATCAACCTACCTAGGACCAAATTGTGGAATATTAAATACATCCTAGTGCCCACATTTTCATCAATAATACATTAAAAATGTTGAGACCTCTTGAGAGTGCTGTTCCATGAATTAGGGTGAAGAAAACCTTTTACTACAGAAATAAATGTTATATTTTTAAATAGATAGGGTTCTCACTGACAAGGTGTGATAATGGGACTATCAAAAAGAATAATTATAGTAAACTTTAAAAATTCAGTTTCAATGTACAAAGCCTTCAAAACATAAATTACTTGCAAGAAAGTTAATATTAATGTAAAAATTTCAATAGTAAAAAAACTTGCCAACGCTAAAATAGTTTACAATTTTATTCATTGTAGTAAATTGGGAAGTTTTGAGATATGTAGGTCTTCAATGTCAGTTTCTAAAACAAGGTATATGATTTTCATTATCATAATGGAGACAGATGGACCCAGAAAATTGCAAGCAAACCGAGAAGTTAATAAGTTTCACTGGGCATTTTGTTTTCAAATGAGAAATTGAGTATGGCATTGGAAAGAATTGTATTCAGTTCATCCAACATTATCATAAGAAATTAATTAGCTACACATTTTCTAAATTCTTAATCACACAGTTCTAACATTTTTACTATTGAACTGAAGGTTGGTGCCTGTAGCCAGGCTGACCCAGTGGTTCCCTGAGCTTTTATTTTTCATGCAGGGACTTTCTAGGGGTCTTACTGAGACTGAGTGCTTCATTGTCGCCCATACTTACTATTATCTTTTAAAAGTTTTGTTATTATATGTTTATTTCTAGTCTGCAAAGGCAAAACTTTTTAAAGGAAAGAAATGGTGGGAAAAAGATACAGAGGCAAAGAAGCATTGAACAGACTGTCAAACTACATTGGGAAGACAGGGGAGGTTGGGCGAGGGGGGCTGTAAGAGACCAACCGAAGGACTTGTACGCATGCATATAAGCACAACCAATGGATACAAGACACTGCGGGGGGGGGGGGGGGGAGAAGGGCAGGTGAAGGCATGTCCTGGGGGGTAGGGGAGGTTGGGGGTAGGTCAATGGGGGGAAAAAAAGGAGACATGTGTACTACTATTTGTAATACTTAAAACAATAAAAAAATTAAAAATAAATAATTTTAAAAAATAAATTAAAAAAATAATTAAAAATAATTTAAAAAATTTTAAAAAAGTACAATTGTCAGTTAAAGCGCTGTACATGTCCCTTGGATGGTATTTAGGATCTTGGGACATTAGCCCTCCATGATGTCAATGTGCTTTTCAAAGAATGTTTCTCTAACTGGGAGAATCATAGCACTGAACCAGTAATTCTATGAGCTGTAATCTTGAAACTAGAAATGTTACTTCAAAAGGATCAAGTAGTGCATAAAATAAAGTTCAGCAATAGCTACGAGCCATGGAGGAAAGTCTTCAACACTGACTAGAACCCTCAATAACAAAAACAAAGATATTGCATCATGACATCTTGTGGCAGCTCTTTACTCACAACTTGCTAATTTATATTTATAAAAACAAAACCATGTTTCAAGTACCTCATGGAGAGATTACGGAAAGTTCTAATAAACAATTTTATATTTAATGTTGATATATTTACTCTCCTTTTTACCAACCTTTTAGTTTCCAGTGAACTTGTAACTACTTATTGTGACCAGATTTCTTTTGTTCAATATTTTTCTCCACTTTCCTAAAATCTATGTATTGAAGTTAAATTTACTTTTTTTTTTTCTGGATAAAATGTGGACTCTTACACTATTTTAAGACAGAACTCTATATTGTATTTCACAGTATTTACCTGGGTAATATAATCTAAAAAATCATGCATTGCCCTAACCAGTTTGGCTCAGTGGATAGAGCATCAGCCTGCAGACTGAAAGGTCCCAGGTTCGATTCCGGTCAAGGGCATCTACCTTAGTTATGGGCACATCCCCAGTAGGGAGTGTTGCAGGAGGCAGCTGATCAATGTTTCCCTCTCATCGATGTTTCTAACTCTCTATCCCTCTCCTTTCCTTTTTGTAAAAAAAATAAATAAAATATATTTAAAAAATTTTAAAAAATCATGCATTGATAATCCTTTTAGTTATTCATTGGACATGAAAATATTGAGTCAAGTAAAAAAGTAGCACATTTAAATAAAGTTAAATGTATATTCTGAAATTAAACTTTGAAATTTTATCTTATGCCTAATGTTCTGTAAGTTTCTTCAGCTCAGTGTGCGAATGTGGATGCAGTTAATTAAATAAGCTTGAATTTAAAAAAAAGTCCATTTTATAATTCACTGAGTTGTAGAAAAACACAATATTAAGATATTTTGAATGACTACATGATCTTTTATTATCAAGAAAGGAAACAATATCATTAGAAGATAATCACATAATTAATCAAGACTTGGTAAATTACCTTTGCATACAGGTCACAGAGGCATTCTTCATCATATTTCAATAAGAAGCATTCTTTATTCACATATAATATTTTACTAAATTTAATATTCATATTTATCTCCTACTATACACATAACACTGTGCTAGGGGATATGGAGAATTGTAATCTGTAAAACACTATTTTATGAATTTTAAGACACAATATAACAGGAGATAATGTATTCATAATGCTGATTTTTTTTCTAAGGGGATATTTTTCTATATGGAAAGTCTTTATGCAGAGTGGTACAAAACTGGTCTTAAAAAATAAGAGAAACCAAAGATGAGAACTTAAATCAGAAAGAAAAGAGAAGAGAGGATAAAGCATGAGCAAAAATACCTTGTCTAGAAAGATATTCATGAAACCTACAGAGATTTCTCTGGCAGAGGCACTCAAGAAAGATTGGAATGCTGTCACCAAGGCAAGTTAATGTAAGATTCTTGTGAGTTGCTGCTAGCCACAGACTAAATAATAATAAGCTTGTAAAAAAAATAGGCAAATAGTTCAGAGTGTGAGGTCTTCAATGTTTAAATAAATATTTTTCTTTTAGAAAGTCAGGAAACAGTATGAGGTTAAGATGTACACTATTCAATAGAAAAAGGATCTCTGGGCAATGTAGGAGTCGTTTTGCTTTTTGCTGTCATTAATGAGGATACTGTTATAGTGAATTTTCACTTGTAAAACAAGTTACTTATCAAATTTTATAAAAATCATCAGAATACATATTAATAAAATTAATATTTAAACAAACTGAAAAAGAATACCCAAGATGGAAGCCTCCAAGGATCAATTCCTCCCCACTCCTAATTTGCCTCCATAGAAATACTTATAACTCATTTTGCAGGGTTCTCATATACCATAATTTTAAATTATATGCTTAATTTTAAATTTATCAATTTTAAACACCTATTGACTTCCTATTGTGGAAGATGAGGATTTATTTCTCTGACCATGTAACACCTTTTTCTCTCTTCTTACTTCATCACTTAATAAATCACCACTTGGTTAAATCAATATGCAGAGTTACATTATTTTGATTTTAGGAATATATGTTTATACTTGTTAGCTGTTCAGTGTAATATCATTATAATGTCATTCACATACAACTTTTTATTTATATTTTTGTTCATATTCTTACTGATATTTTTGCTGTACTTTCAAACTAATTCTCTCCACACTCTCTTCAACCTCTTAGTCAGATTTGCACACAGTGAAAATTTTTATACAACCTGTGGTTAGAGTTTGTTTCCTACAGTTGACAACTTAATACCACAGTCTCTCCTGCTTGCTCCAGGGACCTAAGACTGACTTGTTGATATGGAAAGGCCTGTCCCAATATCCTGGAAATTCTCTGACTTTCCCTGCTCTGGTGAATGTCTTCCTTTGAAGATGCTTATGCCCTTCCATCCTTTACTCCTTCCTTTGAATTATCTTAGCTTTGTAATAAAGGGTGATGAGAGTTTGTATTTTTGTGTGTGCAGTTTTGGTTTTGTTTTGTTTGCTTATTGGAACAGCCATGTTAAAAATGTCTTAATTTTGCTTTCCAATTTGTTGATGATTTGATTGAGTGTAGAATTCTAGATTGGCAATTATTTTTCTGAGACAGTAAGACAATTTGACGTCCTCTGAAATGAGAATCAATTTTTTCCTCATGATAGTGTACATTTTTCCTCTTGTTCTTTATTTTTTCCACCTAAATGTCCATTAACCAATGAATAGATAAATAAAATATGATATATCCAATGAATAGAAAATGATTACTTTTCTCTTTCTGGTTTTTTTACTATTTCTTATTTTATTGATATCTGCTAATTATTTAAATTAGTGGTTTCAGAGTGTTAGCAATTGATAAGATCAGCAAACATTAATAGCTTGTAGATCACAATTTTTGTAATCATTAGTGATAACTGGAGAACATTTTTTACTAATTGACATATAAATAAGAGACTATTGTACCATATTATTTTACCATAATGTCATATCATTTCACACCTAATAGGATGGCTATAATACAAAAGACAGATAATGGATGTTGGTGAGAATGTGAGAAACAGGACCCCCCATACTCGAATGGTCGGAGCGGGCCTAAGCTGTCAGTCAGACATCCTTAGCACTGCCACAGAGGTGGGAAAGGCTCCCGCCACCACTGTTGTGCTTGCCAGCCGTGAGCCCAGCTCAGGGCTTCTTGCTGAGCAGTGCTCCCCCTGTGGGAGCACACTGACCACCAGGGGGCAGCTCCTGAATTGAGCATCGGCCCCCTGGTGATCAGTGCACATCATAGCGACCAGTTGTTTGACTGGTTCATTTGGATATTAGCCTTTTCTTATATAGGATGGTCTTTTATTATATAGGACCAGAGGCCCGTTGCAGGAAGATTCCTGCAAGACTAGGGCTTCCTGCGGCCTGAGCGAAGCAGAGAAGGGAACAAAGCCTGCCAAGGCTGGCTTCCCTCCCGCTGCCGCCTCCCGCCACCACCGCCCGCCATCATTGATGTCTCTCTCTCTCCTCCCTTCTCTCTCCCTTCCTCTCTGAAATCAATAAAAATATATTTTAAAAAATTCAAATTCCTATAAATCCTAGAACCACCATTTGATACACAAATTTTTAAGTAATAGTGCGAATGTTATATTTCTTTAATGAATTCAGTAGTCTTATTTTAATATGATGATGTACAATGTAAAAATGGAACTAACAATGATACAAAAATGCTGTTATAAAGTTTGCAATTTACAGAGAATAACACTATATGTAAAAAGGCTGGAGTTCTTTGGGGAATTTGGTACACTTTCATATTTCTATCTTATAAAATAACAATTAAATTCTCAACTCTTTGGCCAGTTATATTTACCCAGGCACAGAAATCCATACCCAATCATATAATTAAGTTTCAGGTAAAATTTAATCACCTGCAAATATATTTGGTTCACCTCTGCCTCCAAGTTAGAAATGCAGCAAACATCACCTGCTTCTACATCAACAAACCTCATTAACCTTTCCATTACTTATAGCTGCCGTTCATTACAAATCTGCTTCTCCTAGTTGATCCATTCTGTAGTTTATCACAAAACTCAAACTCCATAATTGCTTACATGCCACTTGAGAAAGCTCTGTGTAAAATACTAGTAAACCTAGAAGTTACCATTTATCTACATTTTATTGAGGTTTCTTTTCAAATGCCAAATCCTAATAAAATGTTTCAGTGATAATGTTATCTAAAATTCTATAAAATGGTAAAATATTTTTCAAAAAATCACTTACATGGCATTAAAATATATAATCTAACATTTATTATCTGTTCTCCAGTAGAATAGAAGGTCACTTTTTGAAGGCAGTGACTTTATCTGCTTTGGGAACTGTTCTATTTTCTGAATCACAAAAGTAACTAATACATAACAGGAGCTCTAAAAACACTTGTTGAAGGAACAAATAGAGAACCACCAGAGAGAGAAAAGTCTTCCTACTAAGGGTAGATCACTCTCTGTCATATAACAATCTGCTTGTACTTTGTTTTATCACAGTCTAAAATCAGAGATTATCTTTCAGAAAATAAGAAATACTCCCACAAAAACTGAAAAGACAAATTATGCTGAGAAAGAGAGCAAACCCCTACCTTTAACTGAATAAAGGAACAGAGAAAAAATCTGTAGGGTGAGAAGGTACATTATCACTGGCAGATATTCATATTCATATGGATAAGTGAAACAGAATAGGTAGCGTATTTCCAGTTAGAAATCGAATTCTTCTTATGAAGAATACATTTAAACATTATGATGCTGTATACCGAAATACAAGTGCCAACTATTAGCAGTAATGGTACTGTAGAGCATTCAAATGACAAAGAACAGAGGTAGCATGTATTGAAAAGATTTAGATCTTGTGTCAGTGCACAGCTTGGTTGAGTCACGTAATTTTCTGAGTTTCACGTATTTATTAACAAATTAGACGGCTGAAATAATTAAATGGGATCATTTGCAGAAAACACTTGTGAAAGAGACTGGTGACTACTATCTGAAAGCATTATGCTAAGTGAAATAAGCCAGTCAGAGAAAGACAAGTACCATATAATTTCACTCAGTGGAATCTAATAAAATGAATTACCAAGCAAAATAGACACAGACTCATAGATACAGAGCAGGCAGACAGCTGTGGTCGGGAGAGGAGATGTTGGGGGAAGGATGGATTGAGCAAAAAATAAAAAGGGAGAACTCACGGACTTGGACAACAGTGTGGTGATTGTATGTGTGGAGGATTTACTTGGTAACCTAAAGTAATTGGAGAATAGATTTTTAAATAAATCATAAAGCAAATGTATTATTGTAGGCATCCATTATAATTTATATGCAAACGAACTATAAAGTTTTATACTAATTATTAGTTACCTTTATGATGGGAGGAAATAAGAGATCTTATCTCTGAAAGCATTAGTTATTTAAATCCAGCTCTGTCACATACCCAGTTGAGCCTTTTATGTCAATGAAGCGCTTGTTTTCTTCGACATATTTAGAAGTTGTAAGAAACAAACATTTGATTTTTTATTCTAGAAAACAATGTTTAAATAAAATAAAGCAAAAACAGAGTGTGAGCAGTCCTACAGCTTGTGTAAAAACCTGTGGGCAGGAGGAAATAGGGATCAGGCAGCATGATCTCAGTCTTTAATACTTAAGGAAACTTAAACACTGCAAGTAATTTATTTTATGCAAAAATATTGCATTAAGGCAAGTAAAGTCACCCTTGATATTTTCCAAGACTGTCAGATGGTGTTCTGCCCTTCAAATAGCTATAGAAGCTCAAAGTCATAGGTTGATAACAAATTTGTCAATAAGAATTAGTGGTATGAAATACATTTAGAGCAAAATGAAATTGTGGATATTCAATTACATAGCAATCAACATGTTGACTTGGTTTGATACTTGAAAGACAGCCCCAGCTTTCACAGATTAACAGCAGACCATCTGTACCCAAGCTTGACACTAACTGCCAGTAAAACAAACATTATAGCTCATTTTCCAAACCTGCAAATTGCAATCTGTAATCAAATTCAAGATGGTGTTTCCTGGACACTTTATCACAGTCCTATAGCTTAGGTAAATTGAAGATTATACTATTTTTCTTTGAGTTTTCCTTCTTAGGATTTTGAACTGTAGTTGATAGTAATCTTATTATATCGCATTTTTATCTCAAACTGTCTCAATTCTTTGTATATACACATGCATGTACTAACACTCTTCTACATTTGTTGAGAAACAATTAATACATGATTCTCCCATTAACAGTAATCCCCATTGTTCATACTCTTGTTTCCATAAATAACCGTAATTTCTACATCACTACTAAGATGGCAAAATAGTTTCCTTCTTATATTTCTATTGTGAGGAGGCTACATTTCACCAGAATAGAAATGTATGTGTTACAATGTGCAACCATTGAGGAAGACTAGGCATGTTATTTTTAAAATAAAATTTGTATTGTATTGAATAATGTATTAAGAGAAGCTAGGGTGATAGGACACATCCCCCCATAACCTGAGTTTCCAGAAAAGGTTAGGATAGTAGAACCCATCTTCTGGGCCAGGGATATCTATAAAAACAGTACTGATCATCTGATTACTAATTGCTAAATAAGGACACAGCATAATTCACATCTTAGAAGAAGAAAGAAATCTTGCAGGGTAAGAATGCTAAAGTTTTAGGCCATTGGAACAGAGAAGTCCCAGGTTTTAGAACTAGAAATCAATGGGAAAGAAGCAGTGTATCCAAGCTGGATGGAAAGTTATTGCCTTATTACTTCCAAGACTCTCAACCGTTCAATTGCTGGGATGATCAAGGTGTCTTGAATCTTGATTTGGAAGTCTCCCTCCCCCCAGACAGAACGCTCCCTGAACTTTCTCATTTGATCCGAATGACTGATTATAATTGGAGATTTCTATCACTTACTCAATATCCATTTTAAAATGCAAATGATGCATGATAGTTAAAAAGGATTCATTGGCCACAAATTAATTGGATCCACTTAAATCTCTAATAGAGCATAAATCGCAGATGCAATGCATGTGGCCATTTAAATTATTATTAAGAGAGAATTGGAGGAATAAAATCTTACCATTTGGGACAGCATGGATGAACCTAGATAATATTATGCTAAGTGAAATAAGTCAGTCAGAGAAAGGCAAATGCCATATGATTTCACTTAAATGTAGAATCTAATGAACAATATAGGCAAACAAAGCAGAAACAAATACATTAATACAGAGAACAGACTGAAGGTTGTCAGAGGGGAAGGGATTGGGAGACGGGGTGAAAAAGATGAAGGGATTGGGAAGTACAGATTAGTAGTTACAAAATAGCCATGGGTATGTCAAGTACAGAATATATAGAAAATATATAGAAAATATAATTAATACTATTGACGATATTTTCAGGGAAAACCTTTGTAAAGTATATGATTGAGGAGGAAGAGAAGAAAGAAATACTGAGTAGAAGCACTTCTTCGGTCACTGAGATTCAGAAAAAGAGCCTGGGAATACAAAGTACATGAAAGTAATGAGATAATCTCACGTCAAAGGGATATTTTAAATTATTCACTTATTAATAACAAATGTGAAGGTCTCTTTAATAAAAATTTGTGCCACGTGGCATTAAAAATGTTTAGTTTCAATTCTGTTATTATTGCATTAACATCCTTATTACATCTCTCAATTTTTCTGTGACTTGTTATTTTTCCCATGCCAAGAATTAAAGTTATTCAAGAAAATACCTTATAATGTGAAATATCTATACTAATAAAAGGGTAATATGCTAATTAGACTGGATAGACCAGACATCTTCCAGATGTCATTCCAGACGTCTTTCCTGACAAAGCAGGAGGCGTGGCCAGCCTGCAAACAGCTGCAGCCCCAAGCCCAGGCCAGCCCCACCCCCCAGTGAGGACTCCCCACCCCAATCCAGGGCCCCCTTCAGGGCAGGCTAGCTGGCCCCCACCCATGCACCAGGCCTTTAGCCTATATAATAAAAGGGTAATATACAAATTGACCCTAATGGCAGAACTACCAGAATGACTGCTGTACCAGTCACTGTGAAGTGCATTGACCACCTCTTGGTTCCTTTCCTCAGCTGGCAGGCTCTATGGCCTATTGGTCACCCATGGGGCTGGTGAGCGGGCAGGAATAGCCGACCTCTCGGTCCTTTCCTCCAGCCGTCAGGCACAGATCACCCAATGGCGAATGGGGAACCAGGGGTGGGTGGCAGCATATGGTGGGGCTGTTTGCATGCAGCTGGGGAAGATGGCTCAGATCTCAGACCAGGCCTAGGGCCCATACCTGTGCATGAATTTTGTGCACCAGGCCTCTAGTCTATATATGTAAAAACCCAGTGATGGGAATAGCTGAATGACCGGAACTACCTGTTGCTATGATGTGCACTGTGGTGGCCAACCAGCCTGATCCAGGCTCCAACTCCCCTCAACCTTCCCACAGTCCCTCCCCCAAGCCACCCAGTCCCCCAATCATCCCCCCAACTCCGATTGGGTGGGGCCGTCTAGCTACCCTCCCGCATCCCCTTCCCCCGGCCAGCCGGGCCCCGCTCGGCCCCCATCAGGGCAAGCCAACCAGACCCCACCCATGCACGAATTTGTGCACCGGCCTCTAGTCTTTTATAATGTTTAATTATTTATTTAAACTTATAGCAATTAAAAACACTGAGGTCAATTTTATTCTATACTCTATTAATAAGATTCCAATCAATGACGACTTCCTCAGAATTAAAGCTGTAGTGGAAGAAACTATGCTTCCTTAATTATTTATGCCAGAGGAAAAAATGTAGAAAATCTATTGGTGTGTATGTCAATGAAACCTGGTGCATATTTCAATTGTCTGTCAAATAAAATATTTATAAATGGTGGGTTATACAACCTAATTGTCCAAAGGAAAAAACAACCAACAACCTGATAATTAAACATGTGAACAAAGATCATGTGTTTAGTCATCTGGACCTTCTTTATGGAAGAGACAAAAGAATTGAATTTTATATAAAGAGAAAAAATTACCTTACAAAACACATTCCCCAGACTAAACAGAGATTCCTTGAAAAGAGATAAACTTATAAAGAGATTAATATTTTTTTGTATAATTGTTATGAAAAATGCAGCTTGATAAATTAAGCTTAATTATTCTTTGACAATGCATTTTATTTTCTAGTTCCCCAAATATAATTGTTATGGCATGTGTTTTCCTAAATAAAAGTCAAGAAAGAGTGTGTGTGTATATATATATATATCTCACTTGAAACTATTTTGTGCTGGAAATACCCCTTTTATCTAAAACATGTCATGACTTTCAAAAAGTGTATTTGAGGAATTTATGGATTTTCCTTAAAACAAATGAAATATCAAGGTATCCTTAAAAATGCAGTTTTACATGTATATGTGTGATTTCTATGACCAAGGCTTACCATATTTCTCTCATTATTTTATTTGGTGCAGAAGATATCTTTTCTATGTAGAAAGCATGGCTTTCTTTACTTTGACAACACAATTTCAGAATAGGCAAAGCTTGGCTGAATTATTTGACATTTCAGTGACATCTGGTAGCTGTAGGTTTTGATGACATGCATGCTTAGGAAGATATCACATTTAATAAAACATAAACTCATTATTTCAGGATAAGCTATTCTGACATTCATGTTAATGGCATCACTAACCTCCTGTAGTGACAACTCACCAAAGTTATTATTAATGATGACGACTACCATCTTCACAACAGGTCACCTTGTCACATCCCTGTCAGATTGGTATTTCCATGTTGACCTTGACAGGGTAGATATTGGTAAGCACTTAGCACCACCAAATTGCAAGCCAGTCAGTGAGATCACACTTGTGTCTATGCAAGATAAACATGATTTATGGCAAGAATCACACATTGAAATGCCTTGCAGAGCCAGATTAGGTAACAAAAATGAGGGAAAGTGGCTAGAAATGGGATCATGAAAATGTGTTATTTATTTTAATAGGTTTATGTAATAATGACACGCAAGTCTGAGCTGTTGGGTCCCGTTGTCTCGAGTAGTCCCAGAAATTGACGACAAATGGATTCACGGACAATGAAGGGGTAAGCAAAGGAAAATGAAGTTTATTATGGTGAAAAATAACAAAGATCTTGGCTCCCAAGAGGAGTCCTGAAAAGGGTTGCTGCAGAGGCTCACTAGTCTAGGGGTTTATATTTTCCTGCTATGGACTTCTATTGACTCTTTCAAAAACAACAACAACAAAACCACCAGCCAATCTCCTTTTGCCGGCACCTCCCCACTTTTAGTTACCACTCTTGGGTTCGGGGGGAAGGGCAGCTCTTGGTTGACTGGTACATTCCTCCTATCTTGCTCACATCCTGGCATCCTGACCATTTGGCCCATTCCCTACTTATCTACCATCTTCCCTCCCCACCATCCTAACCCTAAACTGCCTGGATCATCCCATTTAACTCCTCAATGACATAGGAATATTCTTTAGGGAAACTAAAATATATATTCTTTTATTTTTCCTTACAATTCATGGCTCTCTGTGTTTACCCTTACTTTGGTATTTCTAGCAGAGAATAATTAGAGAGAAAAAAATAAAACATTTTTCTTGTCTTTCAATGTTATTCAGCAGCTGTTTTACCACACAGTAACTTAGAGTTTATGTGGAACACCTGACTCAGGTTAATTTCAAGTTTTTAAAGTGTTGGTGAAGAATTTTCTTTTTTAATGCTGCCCTAATTCTGTGAGACAAAATAATTCTACTTTGTGACCCCTAATGTTAGATCTTTGTTTTACTAAGTTTACTGCTTTTTAAAAATAAAACTAACAAAACACAAGCCATACAATTTAGTCCCATCAATCCCATAATTTTCCCATTACCCTGTCTACCAATTTACCTGTTTGTGACACATCTTGACAAACAGGGCATTTATGTCAAAACTTGGTATTATTCATAAATTAAGAAAAATGTTTTCTTAAAAATATTTTAGATTTCTTAAAAAATCACTAAAAACATATTTTTTTAAAAGTTTAAGGGTATGAAAGACAGGAGAATGTAATCATTATTTTTAAGTATATTTGACAAATAATTGGGAAGTAAATCCTAACTTAGTTAGGCTGACTTGAAAATACAGTGGAAGGACTATCCCTGGCAGGGAAGCTTTTAGATGGATCCACAATGGAGCTGAGAATAGCTAAGCAGCCACCTCAAGAGCAGAGGACCCCGAGGCCAGCAAGACTTGACATTAACCTGATTACAACTATTAACACATCTAAACAAAGAACCTGTTACTCAGAAGGGGGCTTAGACAAACACAGAAATAAGAATAGATAGGATTGCAGTACCAAATATCATATCAGGGCATTTCAACTCTTTCCAGGCGAGCAAGTGCTTATATACTACTCATTGCCTATATTATTCCCAGAACAAATTATAAGGCTATACTTATTGTGGAAATAAGTATATGAGAGGGAAAAATTGATGCCTCTTGTTATTCAATGCACTGTGGCTAATGTCAGTTTGGTAAGTAGGTAAGATCCTGTCCCTGGCATTTTATTGGAGTCTGCTGCATGAGCTGCTGTAATATTTGTGTGGGTGTGTGTTTTTAACATATTTTTATTGATTTCAGAGAGGACAGGTGAGGGAAAGAGAGATAGAAACATCAATGATGAGAGAGAATTATTGATCAGCTGCCTCCTGCACACCCCCTACTGGGGATTGAGCCTACAACCTGGGCATGTGCCCTGACTGGGAATCAAACCATGACCTCCTGATTCATAGGTTGATACTCAACCACTGAGCCACACTGGCTGGGCTGTTTTTATTTGGATAGCTATACTCTCTGACTGGGTCAAGAAGATTAAGAGAAGTAATTTATATATGTATGCACAGTGCTTGAAATGCAGTAGGTATGTTAGTATTATTTTATTATTGTTAAAGATAAGCAACTTTAAATAACAAAATGTTTGAAAAATATACTGCATAATTCAATAAATACATCGATGGGATCCTAGAATAATAATAATAATGTATATGAAATGAACTGAAAACCTATTCATATTCAGGTAAGGAAGCTTTTTTAAAAAATAAACAAATATTCAATTTTTATTAAAAATTGCTCAGTGACATTTTTTCTCATTTTTTATATCATTGGCTTACTCAACATGAGTTCATCAGTTCATTTTTTCCCCTCTATGAACTGTTGCAAGACATATCTAAATGATCCTTTCATTTTGGCAACCAAAATCTGAATCAACAAAGAATAAGAAATGTAGGTAATTGCCTCAATATGAGTTATCAATCAGGTTGAAAATTCAATTAGCAAATGTCATTTGTAATTGTCTGCAGAAGTCCGACCTAATATAAAAGGCAAAGTAATAGAGAAAAAAATTTGAACTGTCAGATAACATATGAACCTAATATTTTCTTAGAGAAGAGTTCTTCTATTCTACATTGTTTATTTGTAATAATAAAAGTGTAATATGCTAATTAGACTGGACATCCTTCCAGATGACCTTCCAGATGAAGCCAGGGCTGTGAGGGAAGCCCGGGTCCTGGGTGCCAGAGGAAAGCCGGTGCCTGCATCTGGGGGAAGGAAGGCCTACTCTTGCATGAATTTTGTGCATGGGGCCTCTAGTTTATAATAATAAGCCCTGAATTAACTCCTAAAATGCTATGTTTAGTAAAGGAATAAAATATTTTAAAATTTTTAAATGAAGTATATCTAAGTAACAAAATAACATATCATGTTTGCTATCCTATATAATTTCCAATTAATAATAAAAGTATATGTAAGACCAAAATGTTAAGAAGTAATTATTCAGAAAGAACTTTTTATTGAGTTAAATAAATTGTCATAACTTCTGCTATGTTCTAGAATCACTCTTTTTCCCTAATGTAAATAGAAATTCGAGTCGCCTTGACCTTTTGTGCCAGACACACACTGCTCCATCTGCTTCCTCATTCAGTTTTAATCAGAACTCCATTTAAATGTTTGTGTCTTGGCAATTATTGCCTTGTGCAGCAAAGAAACAGCAGAAATAAATGAGATGTTACTTTGCCCTGGCCAACTACATCATGATTCAAGGCAACATTCAGATGGCATTACAAGTTGTCAGAACAGCAGTGTGCCATACTCTAGGAAGGGAAAAAACAAGAACAACAAATGCATGGAGGTTGTGTATTTCCCCATCTGATATAAGTGACAAGGTTGAAATGAGGACCCTGGTGTGTCTATGAAAATATATCACCTTTTAAAAAATCCTATTATTAGGCACAGTGGAAGCGCTATCTTGGAGAAACTTCCCATACTGCGGGTAATTATCACAATCCAGCATGCTAATTGCTTTTCGATCCGCAGGCTGTGTTTTCAATGAGTCTTGTTGAGCATTACTGGGCTGCACCTAAACTGCTACTTGATGAAAGCAAACCTTATCTTTCTGACTGTCAATCGATAGGAAGGCATTATTCGAGGCTTTGAAGGTTGGGAGCATTCTTGTGAATAGACTTTTGCTAAAATACTGTATATTTCAGGGTCATTCCTAAAAAATCATCACATCCCCCCAATCCATGAATAATCAGATATGGAACACATAGGAAAGCAATGAGCAAGAGTCAGCCAGGGTCGTCTTTCTGTTGGAAATTAATGTAAATGCAGTATACACCAAAAGCTATTAGGAGCTTCAGTGTGCAAACAGATATTTCCCATGACACAGTGGACATTTGAAACAACTGGGCCTCTGAGTATTAAGATTTTAAAAATTTATTTAATTATGGGTGTATTAATGTAGAAGAGGCCTGGTGCACAAAATTTGCGCATTGGAGGGGGTCTCTCAGCCCAGCCTGTGCCCTCTCAGAGTCCAGGACGCCCCAGGGATTGGGCCTAAGCTGGAACTCAGACATCCTTCTCACAGTCCAGGACCCCTTGCTCCTTACCGCTCACCTGCTGTGGAGGCAGGACAGGCTGTCGCCACCTCCGCTGTGCTTGCCAGCTGTGAGCCCAGCTTCTGGCTGACCAGGGGCGGGAGGGGGAGATAGTGTGGCTCAACCAGAAACCTGTCTCCCTGTTTCTTTGTGCTGGCCCTGCCCCCCACCCACTGGTAGGGGGGGCGATCTGGGGCCAGGCCAGCTGTGGTAGGGGCTGTGGGAGGTTGATTCACTGCAGTAGCATCCTGTCCCAGCCTCTGCAGAGGTGTGACGCAGGGACTGGGCCTGTGATGCTGCCTCCATGGCTGCCTCTGCAGAAGGGGCGAGACCATGCAGCCCCCTCTCCTGCCACCTCTGCGGAAGGGACTGCAGTGCTGGGACCTCTGGGTAGCTTTGCCCAGGCCAGTCACAGGCACCTGGGACTCCGGGGGGCTTTGCCTGGGCCCTGGCTTTGTCAGAAAGGACATTTGGAATGAAGTCCAGAAGACGTCCAGTCTATCTGGTCTAATTAGCATGTTACCCTTTTATTAGTATAGATACTGTGTGTGAAACTTTGTGATTTGTACGGTGAGAATCTAATTTCATAGTGTGGGATTCTTTCATATTTATAGTATAAATGAATTGACACTAAAAAATGAAAGAAAAGTAAATTTTCTAAAGTCACCTAGTAAGTGACAATGTCAAGTTTCAACTTCAGGCCTGTATGGCTTCAGCACTCATACTTAGTTCAAATTTAAAAATTACTATAGGAATGTGTGTGTGTGTATATATATATATATATATATATATATATATATATATATATATATATATTAAGCTATGTGGCCAATAGATAATTATATAGAAGATTGTATACACTCAAATTTACCAGACTCAATATATCATAATAAATATTTCTAATGTTCTCTTTAACATGACAAAATTCAATTTAGAGAGAATAATCAGACTTCACAAATAACTAACAAAAGCAATGTAATGCTATTCTTTAAAATTATAAGAAGAAATTAAAACATGCTATATAATAAAACCTGTTTTAATATATAAACTTCAAGCACAGAGAGGAGGAACTATAATAACATAAATATATACCACATAGAATTAGCACAAACAACAGCACCTTAAATGGATAACATATTTGAGCAAAGTTTGAATCAGTACAATCAAATCTGATTTTTCTCCCCTTCTGGAGTAAATTCATTTATAAAAAATATCCTAATATATAAAAATTCTGGGTTGTAATGACCAGTCACTACCGAGGCTGGACCAACGGAAAATTAGTCTTGCAGTCAGCGCTGGGTTGCCATAGCAACTTCTGCTGCAGGTGCAGTGCCCTAGCACTGACTGCTGAGAAGGCTGTGAATCAGGGCCAGAGAGAGGCCTGAAGAGAGAAGCAGGGACTTATCCGTTGAGTCTGAGGCAGCTTTGGATCAGCATTTGCTTCTCCCTTTCTCTCCCAGTTTGGCCAGCAGCCGCACTTCCATTTCTCTCCAGGCCTCCACCAAGGCTGCTGATCAGCCCTGCCTTTCTGATCAGGCCCCATTGATAGGCCCAGAGACGCTGACTGGCATAGACACTGACCAATCAGAACCAAATTGGCCTGCAGAGGGGGCAAGATCAAGCCAGCAGGGGAAGGCAGTTAAGGGCAATCATTCAGGCAGGCAGGTGAGCAGTTAGGAGCCAGCAGTCCCAAATTGTGAGAGGGATGTCCGACTGCCCGGATCCTGTGGGATCAGGCCTAAACTGGCAGTGGACATCCCTCAAAGGGTCCCCAATTGGTGAGGGTGCAGGCTGGGCTGAGGGAACACCGCCCCATGCATAAATTTCGTATACCAGGCCTCTAGTTGTTATATAAAAACCACATGTTTACATGAAGCACATTGTGCTTCTATTTTTTAAAGATTCCAAATTCAAGGTTAGAAACTAAGATTTTTCATCTGCAGAATGTACAGAAGGATATTATGCCAATTGTGCAGTTGTTTTTAATGCCCAGTCACCATTGGGCATCTAAAAACCCACCTACCAATGCCTATAGTACCTTCCACCGTAGAGAGTCACCAGCAGCCTCATATAGGATCCAAGTTGCTTACTTGGGTGTTGTTCTCCTGTATTGTGCCTCACCTTATGTGCAGGTATCATCTTAGCCTTGCTGCATCACCAGACAGAGGTTGGGGCTCAGGGAACTGACACAGCATATTTCTCTGGCTTTTGTTTTCTCTTGAGGGATAAACTGTCTTTGTTTCTGACTCAGAGGTCTCATCATATATTTGTCAGTGTGTGTATACACACACACACACACACACACACACACACACAAACACCATATTTGTGTAGATATAGCAATGGAATCTAATTCCTAAAGTGGGAGAAGCAAATAAACAAATGCCAAATAATTGCATTTAATGCAGAAAAAAATGGATTTTTCTTGTGACCTTGGGCAAGTCATAGAATAAGTTATGCTTTAGTTTTTGCATTTGTAAAACATTAAAATAACCATAGCCTTTAACACTCATGAAGCCAATAAAGGTTCCAAACATATTTTTAAGATATTTCTATGCAATAAAATATATCTTTCAATACTAATTATACACTGACTATTCTGCAGCAGCTGGCCTCTCTTCTGTGCTGCTAGCTACAAGGGCAGAAGATGAAGGGGATATTAAATTATACACACAATTTTAGAGCTTCTGCTCAGCATTTTGTTGGTCAAATTTAGTCATTTCACCACACCTGTTTCCAAAAGCAATGTAAGTGTAATCCTATCTTATGTCTGGAAGCATGAGAACTAATATTTTGAAATCACATATTTCATCTCTAAGCCCTAATCTTTTGTTCCATGAAGTAAAAATTATGTTATTCCAGAAAATATATTATCTTGACATTTTGATACAACAAATACACAAATGAAAAAACAGTTAACATGTACAAGGAGTTTCTAAACAATTCTTAATTTATTATTCTACTAAAGCAGAAGAGAATATTTAAGAGAGATAAAAAAATGTCACATCATCCAATATTGTATGGTTACTCAACGAGCCAGAACTATGTTTTTTAAAATTATTTTTAAGAAAGATATGACAATTCAATCGTGTAAGAAGACTTGAGAACCATATCCAAGCAATTGCTAAGCCTTTCAGTAAGAACCCTTTTAACTTTTATTATTTCTAAAAATAATCAGTCCTCTAGATTACAATTATATGAAGCCAGTTAAATTGTCTACATGCATTTGTAGGGTGTTTTACTCTGCCTTCTGCATTATCTCACTGAAAGCAAAACTTTGAGCCTTGTTTCATGAACACTTCTTTGTAGATGTTCTCATCTTAATTTTTCCCAGGTTATTTTTCTTCCCTCATTTCATTAAATATATTATGTAAAATATCACCAGCTGTATTTTTATTATCAAGTCCAATGGATACATTTGGTCCTTACCTGTCTTGGTTTTTATGAGATATTTAACACTGTTAATCAAGGAGGCAGCCACCTTCCCACAAAGATGTTGACAAAGCACCTTCCAGAGAATTGTGGTTCATTAAAGAAAAGGACATGAAAAGTCCATTAGATGCAATTAGTAGGGAGAGTGTCATCTTAAACTTTGCTTAGCACCATTTCTGCTGCAAAAAGATAGGGTGATTCAACAGTAAAATCTATTTTCAACGTGCTAATATGTGTCACAGGAACTTCTCAAAATGCTGTGAGTTCTCTCTGCTAGAGAAAACTCAAGACTGATTTCTGATTTCAAAATTGGCCATATCTGTTTTTGGCACAGCTTTTGGTAATACAGCTGTGAGCTCCAGGCTCCATGTAAATTATTTAATATCTAGAATCCCTTTATGTTTTGTGAAAGATAAACTGAATAGAATGTATTTGTGCCCATGTGGAATAGCAAAGCACTAAGAAAAAATAATTAAAATAGGGCAAGTCTTATGAATGTCTTTTGGAACACAGAGAGTAATATAAATGTTAATTTTCTGCTTACATTTCTGATTTCCAGTTGCTGTTCTTTCTTTTATTTTCATAATTGCTACCTTCTGCGACTTTTTAAAAATCTTAGTTCAATAAGGTTGTGTAGATCATGTCTATATGCATCCGAGATGTTATGTATGAAGCTATTAGGGCTATTAACAATATGTTTGTAAAAAATATGTAAAGAATAATGCTGATGAATAGATGTTTTAGAGCAAATGCAATGGTTTATCATAATGCTGAATAATAAATGTAAATACTATTCTTTTTCCAATAATCATTCTTGACTCACATGCAGTAAAAGCTATTTAGAATTCTTTCTTCATGAAACTTCCTTTATGGCAGATCTTAATGAATTGAATGACATTTAGGACTGTTCTCTAGAAATGGGTGGTGAATAGCAAATTCTGAATTTAGGAGAAATATTGTTATTCTTATTTTCAGATTTATTAATCAATGAAGCCTTAGGAAGGAAAATAGAAAGTATTATGGTCACCTGCAGGTTATATATTAGAGTTGTATGGAGAGATTTAAGTGGGAAGAGTTAGGTGAAAAGGATAATTATACTGTCATATTTGTTGAATGTATGTATGCATAATGGATGATTTTCTCTCATATCAATTTTTCACCCTCAGACATTCCATCATATCTACTTTTTATTAATCTATTTTTCTTCATTTCACTTGTCGTTATCTGGAAAAAAAAACAACAAACCTTTTTGTTTATGTAGTCATTTGTATATCTCACTATTCTAAGGCACACTCAAAGATATTAGGAACTTAGACTCACTTGTTGCTCAATCTCCAGCATCTATAATAATGTGTGGTACTCAGAAAACAATCAACATTTATTGAATGAATGAGCAAACTGAAATAATGACAAATTTGAATAGGACTTGAAAGTTTTTCTTCATCTTGGCAGTTGCAAAAGTCAAATTATCTCTTGGCCTTTAAGGTTGATATGAGTAAGCACAAGAATTAAAGAAAATTAATATCTCAAACCTAAAGTGAAGCTTAATTAACTGTATGTAATTTAAAAGATTCAAGAGAAGCATGAAGATAAAAACTGGATTTGAAGGGTTCTTTATCACAAAAACTAGGAATTATTTCACAATAACTTGAGTGAACAGATCCAAGTAGCAAAAAAGAAATAGCTATACATTCCAACTTAAAAGAATGTATTGTTGGATTTTTGTTTTTTTTTTAATCCTCGCCCAAGGACATTTTTCCCCATTGATTTTTGGAGAGAATGGAAGGGAGAAACAGAGTGAGAGAAACACCTGTGTCCACCAGGACCGGGAGCCTGCAATTCCAAGTGCTCTTGCCAGAAATGATCCTGGGACCCTTCAGTCCACAGGTCAGCATTCTATCCACTGAGCCAAACTGGCTAGGGCAAAAGAATGTCATTATTGACCAAATGAGCCTAATGTTTTGGCCTTCCTTATTATGTATTCTGTTTTTTATACACAACACTGCTTGTCTATGTGTGTTCTGAATACCAATAAGTTAGTTCACTGATGCCAAAGTATGACATAATATTAGACTACTTATAGAATAAAATGGGTGGAAAGGCTAAGAAAATAATGCTTCAAATATAGACAGAGTCCAGATGCTAAATGTTAAGTTGCTTACCTTCTCTTAAGGGCAATGGGAAGCAATTAAGTGTGTTAACTGAATAATTGATATCTATAATTTACATTTTAAAATTAATATTAAAAAGTTTATATTTTGACTGCAGTGTGGAAAAAGGATTAAAAGTAGACAGGCAAACAATATGGAAAATATGGTAATAATTTTTTGACCTGGAATGTGATGTTGGGGAGGAATGTAAAATATAGAATCTAAAGTAATCTAGGAGGTATAGTTGACTGGAATGACTTTTTCTTCCTTAACAGTCCCTCCTTTATTCAAAATGTATAAAAAGATCTGTAAAACCAATTTTTGGAGCATTTTTAGATCTTGTTTCCTGACATTTCATCAATTTATTTCAAACTCATAAAATTTTCTACAGGTTTGGATGTTCTTAGGTCAAGAGATCAAAAGGTAGAATGTTGTGCCTAAATCAATTAGAGCACTAGAGAGAAAATACAGTTAAAGTTTGGAATACAATCATGTGTCATTTCAAATTCATTGGTCCTGAGGGTTGGCAAAGTCAACCTTAACCAGGATTATGACAGAGGGTGACATGGTGGAAGGGAGAAGGAACATTTTCTCTATGGATTTAGGAAGGCTAAATTGTGACAGGCGAGATAGAAATTTAAGAAATATAGAGAAGAATGCTTGCTCAGGCCATTATGAAATAACAAAGAACAGACTTAAATTCTGACTTTAAATGACAGAAAAACTGAGCACAGTAAATTGAATAAACTATTGTTTTCAAAACATTGGGTACAGAACAATACAAGACTGAACTCCCTGTGACAAAGGAAAGAAACAATATAAGATATGCAGTCACCCAAATTTTCTGCCTGGAACTATTTTCAAAGGCAGGGGGATATGAGCAGATCCCTTGCTGAGTTGAAGAGAAGGAGATTACAGTTCAAAAAGCTGAGGCAGCAGAAAACTGTGGGTCTGAATTCTCAATAGAGGATGTGAATAAGATACTTCATAAATGCTGGAGCTTGATCTGAACCCAGTTGGTCTGGCTTCAGGGCCTGTGCTTTAAGTACTCTGCTATGCTTTCTCTTTATATAAATAGATGACACTATTTAAACTAACATATAATTTGTCAGTTATTTCGCCTTAGATGAGTACACTTGGTGCTTCTTTCTGGTCTGTTGCTCATTTCTCAAACCCAGCCCTGTGCTATACCCCAAAGCTTACGATTATGCGCATTCTACAACAAGCTCATTCTGGGTCAAGAAGTCTGCTCTCTTATTAGAACCACACTTCAATGATATCAAAGATTAACATCCCCAGAAGCATCCAGTGACACCCAGCTATTAACTGACTGGAAAAGGAGATAGGCACTTTCAGGAGAAGAGATTTAAAGAAAAATATATAGCATGACCTATTGCTCCTGAATTGAAGGGTTCCCACTGGAGAGCTATTTGTGTATGTCTTGGACCTGCTGCCAATGATGAATAGTTTTAGAAGATCAGGAAGGATATAAAAACTTACCTGTTAATGAGTAAAGATGGAAATATATTTATGGTTTTAATTACATGAGTTTCATTATATATTTCAGAAACTTAGTTTGTAAGAATCCGAGGAACAACATATATTCAGTGGTGTGAACAGCAATGAAATGCCGATAGTACAGAAACCATGAATAACTTATTTCTAACATTTTTTATTACAGTAGACAGGACAGAGAAGTTTCATTTCATAGGTCATTTGCTCATATTTTGCTGAACTTAAAATTGAATTACAACCGTTCACTCTGCTGCAGATTCACCTTGAAGACCATTCAAAGCTTCACTTTTTTTTGTAATGCAAGGGCATGCTCATATGATTTGAGAAGAGCCAGTCATTCAAATCCTTGCCTACTTACTGTTCAAGTTGGCTGGTCCCCATTAATTTTCGCCATCCACACTAGTGGGGGAATGGACACGGCTTCACCACAGACAAAACTAGAGACTGGGCCTTGCAAAGGAATGATCCTAAAAAAATGGATATTTACGTCACTGTTTTAGCATAAATCCTCATAATATGCTGAGCAGTTCATTCATTTGTCTTATACTGTTATTTCACCTTCTAAGGGAGCCAATACAAAGCCAGCATCTTCAGAATAGCCAGGCAGGGGTGAGTGGAGACAGAAACTCTCATGATCAAGGGGAGGGGCCTTTTCCACCTGTGGAATCCCCATTGGGGATGGAGGTTGCCACCCACAGTGACAGTTCCAATAAGGAACTATGGGGATCCAAAAGGTCTTTTCCTTAATATCTCCTTGTCTATTTAATATTCTCAGTAAATTTGCACATCACTTTGTACAAAGAAAATTAGGTTTCTTGTATATTTTATCTCTTAATTGTCCAAATGTATAAAATTACATTCTGAAAAATACTACTCTTTCTACAAGGCAGCATATGCACCTATTTTCTGCTATAAAAAATTAAATGTAAAGTGTTTTAGTTGGCCCTACCTGGTTTGGCTCAGTGGATAGAATGTCGGAACACCAGGTTCCATTCCAGTTAAGGGTACATGTGGGAAGCAACCAATCAATGTGCCACAGCGAATATTTATTCTAGAAACATTAAGAAATCCTGTGAAGGTTTTCTGGTTGTGAATGTTATGTAGAATAAAAAGATCTGGAAATTAAATAGCTCTGGGAGATTGAAAAATTTTAATGCTCTAAAATTAAGATTGAGTGCATTTAACTCTTTTAGTTAAGTACTTTCATGAATTCACATTTTTTAAATTAAGGTAAATTAGATTGCTATTAACATAGAAAAATAACAGGTGCATCATAATTTTAACAAGTGCCCTGTTAAATTGTGAAAACTGTTGCTGTCGCATCATCGACATATTTAATTAGTTCTTAAAATCTCAGGGGAATAACAGTCAATAAATAATTTTCTTAATTTTCTGAAAAAAGGTTATTCAACTATGTTAAATTGCATGAATTTAAAAAATATCCTATATAATAAAGAGGTAATATGAAAATTGACCATCACTCCAACACACAAAACGGCTGCCCCCATGTGGTCAAAAATGGCCACCCCCATGTGGACACAAGATGGCCTCCACAAGATGGCCAGCAGGAGAGGACAGTTGGGAGGGACCACACCTGCAAAGGAGGGCAGTTGAGGGCAACCAGGCCTGCAGGGGAGGGCAGTTGGGGGGAACCAGGCCAGCAAGGGGAGCAGTTAGGGGCAGCCAGGCCTACAAAGGAGGGCAGTTAGAGGTGACCGGGCTGGCAAGGGAGGGAAGTTAGGGGAGACCAGGCTGGCAAGGGAGGCCATTAAGGGTGACCAGGCAAGCCGGGGAGGGCAGATGGGGGCGACCAGGCAGGGGTGGGCAGTTAGGGGCACTCGGTCCAGCAGGAAAGCAGTTAGCCATTGACCAGGCTGACAAGGGAGTGGTTAGGGAGTGATCAGGCTGGCAGGCAGGCAGGTGAGCAGTTGGGAGCCAGCAGTGGGATCAGGCCTAAACGGGCAGTCAGACATCCCTTGAGGGGTCTCAGATTGGAGAGGGTGCAGGAGGGCTGAGGGACACACACCCCCACCCCGTGCACGAATTACATGCACCGGGCATCTAGTGTATGTTATAGTCATGCTAAAACTAAGTTAATCCCAATAGTATTCATCTTTGACCCTGATAATTCATTTTTCCTGGTTATCTTCTCCTCTAAATGTTGTGGAAAACTTTAAAAGGTAAAAGTTGATGAAAAGTGATGCATACTTATTCCCCAGAGCTACAAAACATAAATCCACTTCCAACTTTTGCAAATCACGCCCTTTAGATTTTTATGCATATTGTATTTTCCCAGATGTTTTGCAATTTGTCTCTCTTCTTTAAATCAACATAATTGTTTTCTACAATAAATGTCTTTTTATTTTTTTAGAACACTTAAATAAAGAAAATCTTAATGAAAATTGAATTCGTTCAATGTCATTTACAACCCAGAGTTAACTCTGTCAGCTTGGTGGCATCATTCCCTTTAGTCTTTTTTTTTTTTTTTCCTGTGTATCTTTACATGGGTTTTCATTGTTTATGTGTTGCATTTGCACTATTACATTACTTCGTTAATTGGAACTTAACAAATAAATTAGAATATTTGATACAAATAAATTAGGAAATCCTGTCCATGATTCCCAGATGTGACTATCATGTGGCAGAAAGAGACCTGCGAACTAAATGAGATGGGGAAAAGAAACGAGCGTGTTTATCTTGATACTAGAGGCATGGTGCATGAAATTCTGCACTCGGGGGGTTCTTCAGCCCGGTCTGCACCCTCTCACTGTCCAGGAGCCCTTGGGGGATGTCCAACTGCTCCAGAGGCAGGAGAGGCTCCTGCCACCACCGCTGCACTCGCCAGCCGTGAGCCCTGTGGGAGTGCACTGACCACCAAGGGGCAGCTCCTGCATTGAGCATCTGCCCCCTGGTGGTCAGTGCACATCATAGCGACCGGTCGTTCCGCCATTCAGTCATTTGCATATTAGCCTTTTATAATATAGGATCTGAATCATAATACCAATAAAATTAAGTTGACATTATATAACATATCTAGGTGAAGGGCTCAGATTCTAGAGCCAGACTGCCAGTGTTTGAATTCTGGGTCCCCCTCTACTAATGTGTGACTTTCATCTCATGTTGATATGAAATAAGTGAAATGATCTACATGAAAGTTCTGGCACATTTCCTGCAATAGAGCTAGTGTTCAAGAAAATGTTTCTATTATTTTTATTGTTTTCCTTTACAACCTGAACAGAATTGGGCTTTTCTCTTTTTTCTGCTTTACTGCATATGCAACCATAGTTCCATAACAGTGACTCTTGGTCTAATTTACATCAATTGATGCATAGAATGCCCTCTTAACTGACAAAGGGTGTGCCTTACCCACTACTGCCTCTTACAGGGAAGCCTCGGGATTCCTGCTGACCTGCCCACCACTCTGACCAGAAAACTACAGAATAGCTTTAGGTCGACCCCTCTTGGGTTGCAACCACCCTCCAATCTATGTGGAGCCTCTATCAATATGCCTGCCTTCCTCCCCCTCTAGTGGATCCACAGATTCAATGATGACTGTTTAAAATAACACCATCTTTACTTCCTTCCTTGCAGCCTGAAAGAGGCAAGAATATGTTCCAAACATAGGAATACAAATGCCTTTCCTCTTTTCCCTATTGTCTGATAGTGTATTAGTAAAAGTCCAATTTTTTTTTATCAATATAATATGTCCATCATAAACATGGTCAATAGTATATTTCAAAGCAGAACCCTTGAAGTGTAATAAATGTAAAGCTCTTGCTGTAAATTATAAACTAAATCCAAAAAATTGTTGTAACAATGTCTATTCACACACACCCAGCAGCAGCATATTATAAAATCTCGATGTTCTCTCAAAGACAAAAAATATTACCATATCTTATATGTCATTATGATGGAAAGCATCACATTTCTTTGTGTGTCATTTTACATTTTTCCCCACAGAAGTAAAAAAACAATGAACTTTTAAAATAAAGATGAAAAATAATCAGATATTTATTAGTCTGAACGTACTATTAAATAGTGTCAGTATATGAGAAAATAACTCTCTGGACTTTTTTACATACATAATAGTTATTTTTTAAACAATATTTCTATAGTACTATAAATTGGTAAGTAACCTGAATTTCATTTTCACTTCTTTTGATTTGATTACTTTTCCATGCCAGTATTGTTCTATTGAATTAGTTAACAAACCTATAATATTTAATTCATTTTTATAATAACACTCGAGGCCAAGTGCACGAAATTCATGCATAGGTAGGGTCCCTAGGCCTGGCCGGTGATCAGGGCTGATCTGTTGAGCGACTGGCAGGGCAATCCAGGCCCCTGCTAGCACCCGCCTTGGCTGGGCTGAGGCCTGTGGGCTGGAGGCAGCTTTTGCATTGAGGGTCTGCCCCCTGGTGGTCAGTGCACATCATAGTGACCAGTCGTTCTGCAGGTCATTCTGGTGTTCAGTCAATTTGCATGCTAGGTCTTTATTATGTAGGATTTTAATGTCCTTTTTAAGCATTTAGGAGTTTTTCAACTTGTCGCTGTTTAAAAATACCACTATGATGGACATTCTTAATGCAAATATTGTTCAAAATATAATTAAAAGTCAAAATATAATTAAAAAGCTTAATGGACATGCATATTTGTAAAAAAATACAAATTGCTCTCAGAAAAAAATGAGCCAATTTACTCTCCCTTCACTGTTTGAGGATTCAATTTTTAAGTCTACTTCAACAATGGCATAATGACTCATTTTTATAATTTCTTGTCTGGCACTAAAATATGTATTTTATGTTGGTTGAATATGTTTTTATTTAATCACTGAGATAGGACTTTAAATTTTAAAAAATAACAATTAATGTTTGCACTTAATTTTCTATTCTGACATATTGTTGTTTTTGCTTTTATTCTTCCATCTATTCCTCCTATCCTCGGTTCCAGTAATAGAGGACTTTTTTTTGTTTGTTTTTTGTTTTTTGTTTTAATCCTCACCCAAGTATATTTTTCCATTGATCTTCAGGAAGAGTGGAAGAGAGAGTGAAGCATCAATGTGAAACACATCAGGCATCTTGACCAGGGCCTGGCCAGGGAGAAGCCTGCAACCAATGTATGTGCCCTTGACCAGAATGGAACCCTGGACCATTTGGTCTGCAAGCTGACACTCTATCCACTGAGCCAAACTGGCTAGGGCAATAGAGGATTTTAATTGACTTGTATGTGTTCTTTAGATGTTAAGAACATTAATCTTTCTTATGTCATCTTTGTTATATATAGTCACAGTTTCCAATGTGCCATCCTATCTAATACAAGAGTAATATGCAAATTAACTATCACTCTGCTACACCCACAAGCCATGTCCACCAGCCAATCAGGCGAGAGTATGCAAATTAACCCAACCAAGATGGCTGCAGCCACAGAGAGAGCAGGAAGCTTGGGTTTCCATGGCAATGGAGGAAGCCAAGCTTCCTATACACCCTGGCAGGACCAGGCCTCCACTAAAAGCTACAAAGTTTCAATTATAGAAGATAAATAAATCCCAACAAAAGTGGTGGCAGCCATGGAGCTGGAGAGAGCAGGAGGCTTGAGTTGCCCCCAGCGATGGAGGAAGCCAAGCTTTCCAAAGCCCTGGCCTGCCTTGGCCTCTGCTTAAGGATACAAAGTTTCAATTATAGAAGATAAATAAGTCCCAACAAAAATGGCTGTGGCACAGACAAAAAAGAGGCTTGGCTCCGCTCAAGGCTACAAAGTTTCAATTATAGAAGATAAGTAAATCCCAGATACCAGGGCCTCTGCTTGGGTCACCAGGGGTGTGTGGCCAGCCTGCAAACCACCATAGGTCCCTTGCCCAGGCCACCCCACGCCCCAAGGGAACCCCCATCCTGATCCAGGACACCCTTCAGGGCAAACCAACTGGCCCCCACCTGTGCACCAGGCCTCTGTCCTGTCTAATAAAAGAGTAATATGCAGATTGACCATCACTCCACCACACAAGATGACTGCCCCTATGTGGTCAAAGATGACTGCCCCATGTGGACACAAGATGGCTGTCACAAGATGGCCAGCAGGGGTGGGCAGTTGGGGGGACCAGGCCTGCAGAGGAGGGAAGTTAGGGGTGACCAGGCCTGCAGGGAAGGGCAGTTGGGGGCAATCAGGCTGGCAGGGGAGTGGTTAGGGGGTGATCAAGCTGGCAGGCAGAAGTGGTTAGGGGCAATCAGGAAGGCAGGCAGGCTAGCAATTGGGAGCCAGCAGTGCTGGATTGTGAGTGGGATTTCCGACTGCCTGTTTAGGCCCGATCCTACTGGAAATCCCTCAAGGGGTCCCATATTGGAGAGGGTGCAGTCTGGGCTGTGGGGCACACACCCCCATGCACGGATTTCATGCACCGGGCCTCTAGTTTAATTATGTTTTTGTATTAAGGTTAATATTACTAGTGTAGATAATGTTAACATTATTTAATACCAATATATTGTGATGAAAATGACATTTTACTCCTGTGATAGTCTTCAGAAAAGGTCATAAACTCAGTGTAATCATGAGAAAATATTAGGTGGATTAAAATTATAATATTCTATAAAATAAGTCATGTAAAACAAAAGGATAATGTCATAAATCATAGAAGTCCAAGGATATATACTGACTAAATAAAATATAATATCCTGGATAGAATCTGGAAAAGAAAAATTAGCAGAAAATCTGCAGAAATTCAAATATAGTTCATAGATTACTTATGGATAATATACCAAGATTAATTCCCCAGTTTAGAAAAATGTACCATTGTTATATAAGAAATTAACACCCTAATGTTAACTGAATAAAGTAACACTCTGTGTTTGCATTTTTGTTTATAAATCTAAAATTATTTTGAAGTACATTTATTTATTTACCTTTTTTATTTTATTTTAATTAAAAAATTTTAGTGTTGGCATTATTGCAGACTTCCCCCAAAGAAAAAATATTTCTCTATAATATATTATGCTTTTTTATCAAATGGGATTGTGACACAAATCAACTTTATTTAGCCAATTTTAGTTAGCCAAAATCAATCAATCAATCAATAAAAAACCTCATAGAAATTACATTTTCCTAAATTTCCAAGGGGTTTCTATTTAACTTAATTTCCCTTTCTTTATTATGTTAGCATTCAGTTTAAATAATTTAAAGAATATATTGAATTTGTTGCCAAAGGCAGCTGGCTCTTATGGGTGATTAGGAAAAAAATCCTCCAATTTGATAATAAAGTGTGCTGCTATAATAAGGGGACAACCTGTTCTATAAACTATGATAATTTGATTAGTGAAAATTGTACTTAACTTAGAGATGTTAATGGACTATAAAGGGTAAAAGTAAAATTACAAGCCACTTCCCTAGTCTTCAAAGCATCATACTTTATTAAAACATCTATAAGAGTTTAAGTTTGTGTTAAAAATAGTTGTCATAATTTATTTTCATAGAATGTTTGTTCTATATTTCTCCAACATTTATAATACATATTTTCTTTAAAAATTTGAGATTATTTTTGTATTGTCTTCTTAACAAGCATACACAATACAACTAAAATTGTGTGAAACATATCCCTAAGTACCACATTGAAAGTAAATTAAAATTAGGAGTGGTCCAGTTGCAAACTTCTAATTCAGACCAGTTCAACAGAATTTGACAGTTTCAGGTTAATTGTTGCTAGAAAAATATTCCTGCTAGCAATACAGGGTTTTACATTAATCCTTACCTTTAGTGTTGGATTTTTCGCAAAACCTAATTTGTTTTATTATAGTTACATTGTTTTTACATATTTTGAATGCTGAAAGCCTTTTAAGTAGTGATCATATTATAAAGGGCTAAATATTTTAGAGCATCCTACTTAACAGGGGTCATTGCTAAATATAATGAATGTGTATACGGAGATTTTAGGCTTCAATGACACTCTGACAGGAGATATGCTGGATACATTTGTAAAAAAAAAATGTAGGTGTGAATCCTGTCAAATGAGTAAAGCACGTGTAAAAAAAGTATTCCCACCTTGTAATGCTTTCAGTAACACGAAGAATATTGCAATGGAAATATACTGCCCCACTCTTTGAATGGCCCTTCATATGTAATAAATTTTAAATTGAGACAATTTGACTTTCACCTCTTAAAATACAACTGTCTTATACTGCCTGTGTAGGTTGGAGAAGTGGTCTTTTAATCCTAATCTTAATCCCCAAAGGGGAGTTATGTGTTTAATTGATCCGTTAATAAGTGATGATGTTAATGATAATAAGAATAATGATATTGTCAACAACTAATATTCTTATAATTATACCAAATCTAGAATATGATTTAGGATTCGAACAACATAGAATAAAAAATCAGTACAACAGGTTATAATAGTTAAGAAAAAATGATTACAATGTTATTAGGAACAATAAAAGAGCATAATATAAGAGGATGAAGAAAGGATCTATATAAATTCTGCTATAGTAACAGATGAGTTGTTCTTTTCTTTTTTTATAAAAGATATATTTCATTATTGATTTTTTACAGAGAGTAAGGGAGAGAGAGAGAGAGTTAGAAACACTGATGAGAGAGAAACATCAATCAGCTGCCTCTTGCACACCCCCTCCTGGGGATGTGCCCACAACCAAGGTACATGCCCTTGACCGGAATCGAACCTGGGACCCTTGAGTCTGCAGGCTGATGCTTTATCCATTTAGCCAAACCAGTTAGGGCAGAATTGTTGTTCTTTTAATCAACTTCCTACATTGCTTCACTGCCACAATTCACAGTCAATTCCTCCCAGTAAATGCTCAATGGTCAATTCTCCACCTCGTTACCTTATTCTTGAATGTTCCATTTCCCCACCAGCAAACAACACTCCAGAATGAAGACTCAGTACCACAAGGCATCAGTACAAATAGCTGGGCTACAGTCCTACTAAAATTTTCCTTATTTGCTTCCCTTTATATTTTTTCATTATTAGAGGTTAAAGTGAACCAAATATCCTACATTAATTTAAAGTGAGGAAAAGAAGAAAAAATAGGTTTTTCCCCCACCTCCTGGTAAACAAACTAGTTCACCATTTATTTTCAATTTTAGAAGGGTTTAATCTGGATCTTGGCAATGCAATATGATTTTTTACAAGTGTTATTTCATAAAGTATCATATTACTTTTTATCCATACCCAAATTCCTTTTTTATAATTATTATTGGTTTTATCATTGACTGTCTGTCCTTTAGAGAAAAGCCATCTTCCATTCAAATAGACCTCTGAAAAGGCTTTATTTACCATATTTGTTTTCACTGAGAAACAAGAGGAGACTGTTTTGTTGTTGTTTTTTTGTATTTTTAATGCTGAATATTAAGTATTCTATTGCCAGAGTAGCTTAGTTCTTCAACTACTACTTCTTAAGACAATTGGCAAAAGAAGATAATTTTTATTTTTCACCATTACAATATTTATTTAAATGCAGAAATATACTTAAGAGATAGTTAATGTTTTCACTGAATAAACTATTTTATTTTCAGTATTCTATCTACATTAAGAAAGACTGTATTAATGTGTGCTGTAGTAAATAAATACCTTCATAAAGAAAGGAGTGGAGAATAGGAAACTACTTTGGCTACTTGAATATTATATACAAAACAATCCAAACCAAAATCACTTAGTAAGCCTTTTCAGTGAAGAACATGGCAAAAAAAGAACATTACTAAAAGAGTCCAGTTATGCATGGATGGACCTAGAAAAAATCATGCTATGTGAAATAAGCCAGTCAGAGAAAGACTAGTATCATATGATTTCACACACATATAGAGTGGTGATTGAGGAGGTGGAGGCGGATGAATGGAGGTGGTAGAAGGCATAGAGGGGATAAAAAGTGATGGAAAAAATAAAAAAGTCCAGTTATGAATTAAATTTTCTAAGACACTAAATCCCAAGGAAGATGTTCTCAACAATATTTTTTTTTCCCCACAGCACTATAGTAGATTCCCAAAGATTCCATGTTCAAGTCCTGGGAACCTGTAAATTTGTAAAGTGACTTTGCAGATATTATTGCATTAAGAATCTTGAGTTGGGGAGATTATGTTTTCCAAGTGGACCTGATATAATCACAAGAGTGCTTATAAGAGGGAGCAGAAGAGTAGAGAAAACAAATTTAAAAAGAGTGATGCCAAGCTGGTATGGCTCAGTGGTTGAGGTCGACTCATGAGCCAGGAGGTCACTGCTTCAATTCCCAGTCAGGGCACATGCCCAGGTTTCAGGCTCGACCCTCAGTGGGGAACATGCAGGAGGCAGCCTGTCAATGTTTCTCTCTCACTGATGTTTCCATCACTCTCTATCCCTCTCCCTTCCTCTCTAAAAAATCAATAAGAACATACATACTTTTTTAAAAAAGTGATAAAAGAATCAGAGATTGGAGTGAGGTACTGTGAGTCAAGGAATGCAGGCAACCTCTGAAAGCGGAAAAGGCAAGGAAATGGATTACTTTCCAGAAGGAATTCAGCCCTGCCAACATCTTGATTTTGAGTTCTGACTCCTGATTTGTATGAGAATGAATTCGTGTGGTTTTAAGCCACTAAATTTGTGGTAATTTGTTACAGCAGCAACATAAAATTCATTCGAGATCAGAGATCACATCTGACTCGCTCCCTAGTTTTCTCAGCAGTAAGAACACTACTTGGTACAGAGTAGAGGTCAATGTATATTTGACGAAGGAATTAATCTGTGAATGAATATTTGCTCTCTAATGAAATGATTTTCATAAGACATGTGCATAGACTAATGTATGGACAAAGCTATTCCCCCCCCCCCTCCAAATCTCTGGTAATAGGAGGCAGGCTATGAAAGCTTTAATCTCACCCCTCCCACTGTATTGGTGATCTCAAAATCCAATGGTTTCAATAAGATAAACACTTGTTTCTCATGCCTAAGGTTAAAAAGAATGGAAATTAATCTAAAATAAAAGGCATCTTTTTCACAAGATTATCCATGGTTCAAACTCCTTTTTTCCCCTCTTATTCCAAAATTGCCTATGAGGGATCTGAATTATCTGAAGTTTTGTTCCTTTACAAAGCTGGCAGTTGATGCAGGCTGACCTCTGAGAACTTGGCTAGGGCTGGTGAAAAGTGGCAATTAATGATCTCTGCATGTGACCTGAACTTCCTCACAGCTTGATGGCTAGGCTCCAAAGTTGACCATCCAGACACAGAGAGAAAGCCAAATGGAAGTGATTTCATTTTTTATGATCTGGACTCAGAACACCTATTCCATTACTTTTACCATACTCTCTGGTCAGGGTAATCATAAGTCTCAAATGAGACACACAAGGAGGGAAAACAGAATCTAGCAAACATTGGGATTGCCAATCATATTGTAAGAAGACATGAGGGATGGAACATTTATGTATGTGTCATATATGAAGGCTACAATCTGACATCCAAAAGAAGGATGGTAAAGAAAGTGAAAAGCAAGCAGCTTTTGTGTGATGTGGAGTTTGCGTAATCACTTTTGTGCATATCCCTTGGACTGGAATTTAGTAAAATAACTATACATATGTGACATGCCAGCTAAAACCTTAGGGAAGGGTAGTTATTACTAAAAGGAGAGATAGCAAGCAATCTCTTTCACAGTCTGCCACACAAATACTGCATCTACGCCCACCTTGCTGCCTAATGTTATAAGGGAGATACCACTCCCTTCACAAGGAAGACAACCTATGATCCAGTTTAGTCACTACATTCAGATCAGATAGTGGATATCTGGGTGCCTTTCTTTCAACCAAATAAGTCATTTACTATCATTCATAACAACTGTATAACTTAGTTGGAATTATAATTTATTAATTATAAAACAATTTATTATTTTTTATTAAAAATATTGGAATTATAATACAATGTTGTATTTGGAAAAGGAAACAAATGACCAGGCATTCACTGCTCAAAGCATTAACAGTTTGCTAAACAAGAATTGCAGAGACCTCCCATCCTACCTAGTGGAGTAAGTTTCTTGCTTAGAACTTATTTCTGCTTATTAAAATTTTCTGTCTTCTGTCTTTTGTGTCCCCTGTTCTTTTTTTTTTGCAAAATGTGTTCTTGCATAAACTTCCTGGCCACATCTGCATGGATATTAAAAAGATTGCTTTTCTCAAGAGCACATCAGTGTTTATAGTCTGCGTCTGTTCCCACTGGTTTGGGAGCTAGAGATTTTTTAAGGTGAATTGTATGATTTTCTTGGTAAAACAATTCCTTGAAAAACACAGTGAACTTCTAGTTTAATTGCTTCCAACTATACCCATGTGTTTGAAACCATATCCAAGGCTCTTTTCTGGAAATAATTACCAAACCTGTTTTTATGGGCCATCTTTCTTGTTCAGCCAATGGCATGTGCTATTATTTTAATGATGAGTCTACTGAAAATGTAAAACCATATAATACAATAGGCATGTTTGGAAAGCAACACCCTTAATCTCATCATTGGCACAGATAATTTATAGATTCATTTGTTGGGCTGAGGATTCTTAATGGGAGTGAAAGGCTCTGAACAGCAGGTGATTTTCTACTGTTGTGATGATAAAACAATTGGCTTACCCAACTCACTCAGATCCCACATTTCTGAACTCCTGTTTTCTTCCACTTCTGCTTGAAAATGATGTGATTCTTACCTGAGGTCAATGCTTATTGAAATAAGCTAGCTAAATGCAGCAGTAAGTGGTAGCATTCTGGCTCTTTCCACTAGCTTCTTTCAAAGGTGCTTCTTTAGGCAAGTGCTTTACTCTTCCAGTTACTATAAATACTGTTTTAGATAAATGTAGTACCTTCACCCTGACTGCAAAGTCAATTCTACATTTTTTGTTTGTTTGTTTTGGGGAGAGCAGAAAACATTTAAATATACCAATTCTTTATTAGTTAGCGGAAAGACTAAGTTGCTAAAGCTAAGAAACCCCACCATTTTTGTGTCTGAATACAACACAAATGTATTCCCCATACACATTATGAGTCCAGGAATTCTGTGCTCCATGAAGCAGTCCAGGGACCCAAGAGATGGGCCTTTCTATCTATAACACACACCTACAAATGTTGTGTTTATCAGTACCATTTCCATTTGGGATCAAGGAAAAGAAAGAGTGAGGCATGGGAAATCATATTTAAGATGTATTTGAGTCCAGCTGGTGTGGGTCTGTGGTCGAGCATCCACCTATTCTAGGTCAGGGTGCATGCCCTGGTTGTGGGCCGGATCCCCAATATGGGGTTTGCAGGATGATTCTCTCTCATCCTCTCCCTCTCCCTCTCCCTCTCCCTCTCCCTCTTCCCTCTCCTTCTTCCCTCTTCCCCTCCCTCTCCCTCTCCCTCTCCCTCTCCCTCTCCCTCTCCACTCTCCCCTCTCCCTCTCCCTCTCCCTCTCCCTCTTCCCTCTCCTTCTTCCCTCTTCCCTCTCCCTCTCCCTCTCCCCTCTCCCCTCTCCCTCTCCCTCTCCCTCTTCCCTCTTCCCTCTCCCTCTTCCCTCTCCCTCTCCCTCTCCCTCTCCCCTCTCACTCTCCCTCTCCCTCTCCCTCTTCCTCTTCCCTCTCCCCTCTCCCTCTCCCTCTCCCTCTCCCTCTCCCTCTTCCCTCTCCCTCTTCCCTCTCCACTCTCCCTCTCCCTCTTCCCTCTCCCTCTCACTCTCCCTCTCCCTCTTCCCTCTCCCTCTCACTCTCCCTCTCACTCTCACTCTCACTCTCCCTCTCCCTCTCCCTCTCCCTCTCCCCTCTCCCTCTCCCTCTCCCTCTCACTCTCCCTCTCCCTCTCCCTCTCCCTCTTCCCTCTCCACTCTCCCTCTCCCTCTTCCCTCTCCCTCTCCTTCTTCCCTCTCCCCTCTCCCTCTCCCTCTCACTCTCACTCTCCCTCTCCCTCTCCCTCTCCCTCTCCACTCTCCCTCTCCCTCTTCCCTCTCCCTCTCACTCTCCCTCTCCCTCTCACTCTCCCTCTCCCTCTCCCTCTTCCCTCTCCCTCTCCCTCTTCCCTCTTCCCTCTCCCTTTCCCTCTCCCTCTCCCTCTCCACTCTCCCTCTCCCTCTCCCTTTCCCTCTCTTCCCTCTCTCCCTCTCTCTCTCCCTTCCTCTCTGAAATCAATAAAAATTTGTATTTTTAAAAAAAGGTGTATGTGATGTTGTTACATCCCATTAGTAGGAACTTAGTTACATGGCACACCTTCCTATAAGGGAGGTTGATACACATAGTCTCTAGCTTGATGACCAAAAATCTAGGCCAGGAACATAACTGATTTGGATGAGAGCCAATAAGCTGCTATTGGTATAAATACAACATATTATATCTAATTTTTGCCAAGGAACTGGTTCACATGATCTGCCCAAGTACATTTTTTAATAAATCTTTATTCAGATTATTACAATTGTTTCCCCTTTTTCCCACCATAGCTCCCCTCCACCCGGCTCCCACCCTACCTTCTACCCTTACCTCCCCCCCACTGTCCTCATCCGTAGGTGTACAATTTTTGTCCAGTCTCTTCTTGCACGCCCCCATACCCCTTTCCCCCTGAGAATTATCAGTCCACTCCCTTTCTATGCCCCTGATTCTATTATATTCACCAGTTTATTCTGTTCCTCAGGTTTTTAATTCACTTGATTTTTAGATTCACATATTGATATGTATTTGTTGTCACTTTGTTGTTCATAATTTTTACCTTTACCTTTTTCTTCTTCTTCCTCTTAAAGAATACCCTTCAGCATTTCATATAATACTGGTTTGGTGGTAATGAACTCCTTTAGCTTTTCCTTATCTGTGAAGCTCTTTATCTGACCTTCAATTCTGAATGATAGCTTTGCTGGGTAGAGTAATCTTGGTTGTAGGTTCTTGCTGTTCATCACTTTGAATATTTCTTGCCACTCCCGTCTGGCCTGCATAGTTTCTGTTGAGAAATCAGCTGACAATCGTATGGGTGCTCCCTTGTAGGTAATTAACTGTTTTTCTCTTGCTGCTTTTAATATTCTCTCTTTGTTTTTTTGCTCTTGGTATTTTAATTATGATGTGTCTTGGTGTGATCCTCTTTGGATTCCTTTTGTTTGGGGTTCTGTGCACTTTCTGGACTTGTAAGTCTATTTCTTTCACCAGGTGGGGGAAGTTTTCTGTCATTATTTCTTCAAATAGGTTTTCAGTATCTTGTTCTCTCTCTTCTTCTGGCACCCCCATAATTCTGATGTTGGTACGCTTGATGTTGACCCAGAGGTTTCTTAAACTATCTTCAACTTTTTGAATTTTTTTTTTCTTTTTGCTTTTCCGGTTGAGTGTTTTTTGCTTCTTTGTATTTCAATTCTTTGACTTGATTCTTGTGTTCCTCTAGTCTGTTGTTGGGTCTCTGTATAATCTTTTTTATTTCAGTCAGTGTATGTTTAATTTCTAGTTGGTCCTTTTTCATATCTTTGAGGGTCTCATTATATTTATCAGCCTTTTCTAGGATATTCTTGAAAAGCCTTATAACCGTGGTTTTGAATTCTATATCCAGTTGTTTGTTTTCATCCATTTCTTTCGTTTGTGATCTGTTTCTTTGTTGCCGCATTTTCACTGCTTCCCTGAGTTGGTAGGGTAGCTTTGTGAACTAGGTTTCCTATATGGCCCAGTGGGTCGGCTTCCCCAGTTAACCTGAGGTGGACACTCTTGGTGCACCCCTTTGTGGACTGTGTGTACAGCCTTGTTGTAGTTAAGTCTTGATTGTTGTTGGTATCACTGGGAGGAATTGATCTTCAGGCCAGTTGGCTGTGAGGATCAGCTGTGTCTACACTGGGAGAAGTTCAGTGCTGGAGACAGCCTTATAGGATTAGACTTGCCAAATTGCAAAAGCCTCTGTGTTCAGCTTGGATGGGGTGGAATCTCAGGGCGGAGCAGACAGTCTTGGCTTCCGGTCAGCCCTGCCCTTGTGGAGGCACGCAAGCCTCCAGACCTCTGCCTTCCCCGGCTCCCGAGCCTCTGCCCAAGAGTTCAGATTCCCCCCCATGAGAGCGTGGGTCCCCAGGGGCTCGCCTGGAACTGGGGTTCAGTGCAGTCAGAACTGGGGTTCAGTGCAGTCGGGGGCTTCCTTCCCCCTCCCGCCAGAGAAAGTCAGCCAGGCTCTCAGCTGCCCTTCCTCTCTGCGCACAAAGACCCTTTGCCTTACCTCAACCCTTTGCCAATCCTCCAATTCTCTGCGAGCTTTTCTCTTTCCTTCTAGTTATAGAATTTTCACTCAGCCAGCTTTCCTGTGGTTCTGGATGATGTCCGTTCTGTCTTTTAGTTGTAGTTTTGAAATTGTTGTGCAAGGCAGCAGTTTAGGTGCTTACCTATGCAGCCATCTTGGTTTCTCCCTTGCCCAAGTACATTTAATTGGCACTCCTTGAAAAGGACACAAGATGAAAATTGTTTCTTCTATTATTTGGAGTTCAGCAGTAGTTGATTTTTTTCAACATTCCAAAATCTCCAATTACTTAATACTGAGGCACCTTAAATTAAAGGCTGTAGGCAGACAGACTAGAGCAATATTCCCTCCTATCTCTGCAAAGTAATTATTTCCAACCCATATTATTATCCTATTATATAGGTTTACTGAAGGAACCGAGGAGCAACAAAAACACACCAATATTTTGATATTTAAAAATCAGTTTTACTAAAGCAATTGGTTTTGCATATCAAATGAACTACTTACCAAATGTTTTTATAATGGTAGAAAATTGTTAATATCTTTCTAGCCTGTACCATTCCCCATACTGCTGGGAGTAGCCATATGATGCAATTCTGTCCAATGAAAATTTTAAGTAGAAATCTCCTAATTTTGCTTTTCCGATGAGAACAACTTAGCTCAGAGAACCATGTTGTTCTACTTATCACTTTCCCACCTGGAATAAAGTCTTAATACCTAGAGATAAGTCAGTCTTATGGAAAATATTAGGCAGTGTGAATGAAGGTGAAAGTCAGCCTGCTGAGAATCAGAGATGGAAAAGACAGAAATTGGGTCCGCGATATTATTACTGAGACTCTACACCAAGCTTATACTATATCTCTCTGGGCTTTTCTCCTTTTAGTTTACTGTCACGTGATTGTTAGTAGATCACATTGCTTCCTAAAACAACGCGGCTATGGTGTGGTTGTAGGGCATTGTATTTAGATTTCACTACTGGTTAACATGAGGGTATGCCTGTCTGTTCATTGTGATGTTCGCCAAAATTAATCATGTGTCCTGAGATTTGTGCTTTGTTGTTTGTTTTGTTTTTGTTTTTGTTTTTCCCTCCTGCCTGAATGTGGGCTATCCCCAGGACATGTGCTTACCAATAGAATGTGATGGAATATTGTTGTGCCATTTCCTGACTTAAGCATTAATAGATACAGAGGCAGTAAAGCATCGAACAGACTGTCAAATTACAACAGGAAGGCTGGGGAGTGTTGGGGAGGGGGAGAAGAGATCATTCGAAGGACTTGTATGCATCCATATAAGCACAACCAATGGACACAAGCCACTGGGCGGGGGGGGGGGGGGTAGGGGGTGGGATGAGGGCATGCGACAGAGGGTAGGGGAGGTTGGGGGAAGGTCAATGGGGGAAAAAAAGGAGATATATGTACTACTATGTGTAATACTTTAAACAATAAAATTTTAAAAATGCAAAGGTTGGGGGGGGCAACTCCTTATAAAAATTGTATAGCCTAAAAATAAAAAATTATATTGGAAAAAAAAGAGAAGGCCTAGCTGCTTCTGTGTTTGTGTTTCTGGAAATCAGAACCACATGTAAGAGTTCCTATAACCCTGATGGAAGATCCCCATGGGAAAATCAATTAGGGCACTCACAGGGAAAGGGAGAGGACCTGAGAGGACATGGAAAGAGAGTACCTGCTCTCTGCCAACTGACAAGAGAGATGCTGCCATACAAGCGCACACTGGCAAGATAAGAGTAAGTGCCCAAGTGAGCCCAACCAATGTAGCAAAATTATGAAAAATTAGAAAATTGTTGTAGTTTTAAGTCATTAATTTTTGTTATGGTGTGTTTTATTTAAGAGCTAATCACAACAGAAATTGATACTGGGCGAGAGATACTTCTGAACTAAAATGATACTTCTGAACTAATTGGTTTTGAAACTGGGCAGTGGACAAATATCTGAAGGGCCTCATGGAAACTAATAAATTGTGAAAGGACACTGAGAAATTGTTATTACAGACCTTAATTAAGGGGACCTGAGTTTGACAGCATAATCAGCAGTTGCCTGCATTAATGTAGAGGATAGAAAGTCTTGATATTAAACTAGCAGATATGGCTATAAAATTTCCAGCCACAATGTTGAACATACCAAGTGGCTTCTTTCAGCTGCCTAGAATAAAATACTGAAGGAGTGAGATGAGCTAAAGAAGGAATTGTTCATTTTTAAAGCGTAATTTAGAGGCAAAAAGGAAAGAGCTAGGGGTTACTGGGTTCAAAAATAAACTGTTTCTCATTTTCAGTCTCTCTTGGCAAAATAGTGTACAAAGTAAAACAATGCTATTAAGACAAATATTAAATCCAGGGCCCTGTCATTAAAAGTAGCCTCAAGTCAGGTGTGGTTCTTAAGGTCTTTGTTGATGTACAGAAGTTGTTAAGTGGATGTCTCATAGACTCTCTAAACAACAAAAAATTACTTATAAAAATCTTAAAGGTATTCTTCCTAGTCACTCCCTGCTAGACAATAGTGGTTGTTTTGTTTTGTTTTGTTTTTTCTTTTCTTTTCTAAGATATTGATGGCTTTGGGCCAGAGCACCCTGACTCTCAGTCCAAAGTACAGGGGGATAACTTGAAAACAGATGTTACATGGTGTTGCCTTTGTATAATGGAGTGGATTATTATATCAGACCTAAGAAATACAAAATTTGTAGCCTGGCTGAAGTAGCTCAGTGGTTGACCATTGACCTATGAACCAGGAGGTCATGGTTCCATTCCTAATGAGGTCACATGCCCTGGTTGTGGGCTCCATCCCCAGTGGGGGGCTGTCCAGGAGGCAGCTGATGAATGATTCTCCTTGTTGATGTTTCTATCTCTCTCTTCCTCTCCCTTCCTTAATCAATAAAAATATATTGAAAACAAAACAAAAGACACAATTTGTAAATGGATTTTATAAGCTTAAGAAAAAAATAGTAACAAAAAAAAAAACTCCACAATAAAAGAGGCTTCAATGTCCCCAAATTTACAGGCAAGAAGCAGAATGAGAAAGAAACTTAACTGAAAAAGAGTAACATTTCTTAGGGAAAAGCAAAGAGGACTCGGAGAGTACTCAAGAAACATGGAGCAGAATTGGGCCCTAATCAAGTCACTGGTAACAGGTACCTGATTGGATTCCAGAATTGTAAGTTACCAGTTCCTGCTCCATGGCTCTCATTTTTCTGCTGTCCTAGTCCCAAGGTGAATACTGATGTGTGCGTGCGTGCGTGTGTGTGTGTGTGTGTGTGTGTTTGTGTGTGTGAGTTAACTTGTCTACCTAGTTTAAAGGACTGAAAGGGAATACTGTGGCAGCTGAAGATCTGTACATGCAATGATGATATCCCAAATGTCAACTCTGACCCTGATTCCATAATCCAGGGAGACATCTGGTGGTTTTGGGTAGGACAGGGTAAATGAGTGTCTTTTAAATGAGGGGGAATGTGAATCATTCGGAGCCAGATGACGTATCACTTTTCTCTGTTAAATCATGGCCCTAAATGAGCTATGTTTTCAGGGATTAGAGTCAACTATAGTCTACCACTTTTGAATCTGGGATGGGCCTGGGGTTACTTTGAAGAGCAGAAAGTGGCAAAAGTGACATCAAGTTGGAACCCTCAGAGGCCTGGCAGTTACTATACTTGGGCTCTTGGCAAACTTCAATGGCCACATAGATGTCTGTCTATCAGGAAGGAGAGAAAAAGTGGTTGGGTCAGAAGATTGAGAGAGAGCCCTAACTGATTTGGCTCGGTGGATAGAGCGTCAGCCTGTGGACTCAAGAGTCCCAGGTTCGATTCCGGTCAAGGGTATGTACCTTGGTTGCGGGCACATAACCAGTGGGGAGTGTGCAGGAGACAGCTGATGGATGTTTCTCGCTATCCCTCTCCCTTCCTCTCTGTAAAAAATCAATAAAATATATTTTAAAAAATTAAAAAAAGAAGATTGAGAGAGAGAATAAGAGAGAGAGAGAGAGAGACCATCATGTGAGCTGAAAGCTGACCCTCCATCCTTTAGGATCCGCAGATCCTTTCATGGGAGTTTAGAACAGATGGCAGCTTCCTGGGAGTTGAGCCATTATTTTTGATAAAAATAATAGAATACAACAATAATAAATAACCTATGTTAAGGCATTAACTTTGAATTAATTGTTTATGTAGCAGTAGGTAACTATAACATCTTATTCCTTTGACCCCTTTTTTTTGGAGCCTGGACATAATACACAGTGATACATCAGCTTTTGAGTGACCAGGAGGAAGCCTGAGTGAGGATGAAAGATAACAAGCTGAGGATTAGAGGGGAGGGACCGAGAGAACCTGGCTCTGTGATGTTACCATGGGAATTCTACCCCCGTTCTGTACTGTCTTCCTCCGAACTCTTGCTTTGTAAGAGAAACTCCTTTTGCTAAAGCCATGTTAAGTCAATTTTTAGTAGATCACATTCCTGCCTAATAAAATGTGACTTATCTATGTTTTATTTAAAGCTGCTGCTATTGCTGAACATTAAATGAAGCTTGGCTTCTGCCTGTGAATGTACCCTGCATAACCTATTTCAAAAACATAGATTGCAGGAGTCGGATAGTAACCCAGCAATCCCTGCATTGGAGTAAGTCTTCTATCTTTTGAAACATTAGCCAGTAGTGCAAAAGAAGATAAAAATGACTTTTAATACCTAGGCAGATTTGGTGAACACACTTATTTAAAAATTACATTAGAACTCATAGTGCTTAGTTGAAGCTTTGGGGACAAATCTTTTTTTCTTTTCTGTAGATGGAAGTTAAATCAGAACAGTAGTAATTTTTATTCTGTTCCATTTTTTTCATCTTATATTGTCAGTGAACTGCATATGCAAGCAGTGTAAACCCAAGAGAATTGTTAAAGTAATGAAGCATTATCAAAAAAGGTCCAATAAATATGTAAAATAGTTAAAATATAGTCATCAAATATTACATAGAAAAAACTAACAAAATTCTCAAAATCTAGTTTTTTTCCCCCACATTACAACTTTGCTTACTAGCAGAAAATAAAATATTGTGAGCAAATATTCAATATTTAAAAATCTGGGAAATTAGAGCATAACCCCCAAAGGATCAGTTTTTTATACAGACAATATGGGTCAAGATATTTTATGTTTTTTAATTATAAAATATTTGGCTCGTGACTAGATTTGATAGCTGTGAAGTCTGAAACAATTTTCTAAAGTCAGAGCATGCAAATCACGATAACAGTTAACATTCACCAGCATGTGAGGAAAATGCCGTCTCCATTAGTCACATTCATAAAAGGAATTTCTTTTGATTAGGCATTATGATCTTCAATGGAAGTTTTCAGGGCCATTGAAAAATCGCACACTTTTTTTCTGTGTCATTCGAAATTCTTCAGAGAATAAATAAGGAAAGTGAATGGCTCTGTTAGACATTTCTCAATCATCTTTAAATGGGTCATGGTTTTAAGTAGGTTGTTTCAAATTGGAAGGATGTGAACTAAATTATACCTAAGTTTCACTGTACCATTTGCTTAATGAATTCTTTGCAGGGGGTCAGTGAGTCATCAAATGCTAATTGCAGTTCATCCTGGAAAGAGTTAAATCAATGTATATTTTTCACTAACGCAGAAGTCAAAAACTAGCCTCAAGAAATACTGAAAAAGAGGTAACTGAACAATAGCCATAGATATTCAGTGTCCGTAGCAAATAAAAATGACTAGTCCCATGTACTTGGTCCCCCCCAGATTGTGCTCAGAAGTTCAATCACCGCCCTGTGGCACTTAGCCCAAGCTGGTTTAAAATTGTCTCCCATACCTGCAGCCTCTTCTCCCTGCAATTGCTTTGAAGCCTCCATTCCTCTGGGTCACTGGGGAACTGCTCTCCATCCTACCATTTGATGACACTACTTCTGGCTGTAGTCATCCTCCTTCAACCTTCACCCTCACCCACAAACACATACAGACAAAAACACACATACATATAAAACATGTTTGTACCTGATAGTCAGTGAATTCTACTCTCGTGGAATTTAGGCCAACTATAAAAAGCACTAGTTAAAAGCAGAAAATTATGTTATCAATATTATGTTGTCTTTTTTAAAAAATATATTTTTATTGATTTCAGAGAGGAAGGGAGAGGAGGGGAAAGAAAGAGAAACATCAGTGATGAGAGAGAATCACTGATTGTCTGTTTCCTGTACAGCCCCACACTGGGGATCCATCCTGCAACCTGGGCATGTTCCCTGACTGGGAATCGGACCGTGACCTCCTGGTTCATTGGTCAATGCTCACCCACTGAGCAACACCAGTCAAACATTATGTTGTTTTTTTTTAAAAGTTTGAAATACTGTGTGTGATTTGATCTCCTACATTAAATGCCATCAGAATTGTTTAATTGAAAATGTGTTTAAAATAACAATTCAAGCTCTTAGAATTTGATCTATGTGTTAATTTATTGGTGTCAGTAGCTTAAGGAAGAAGTCATAATCTACCTTACAATGCTAAGATGTCAGTGATCTTTGTTATCAAAAGCTGACACATGTTTCTAAAGAAAAAAACTATCCCAATTATATGGCAAGGTTTTCCCATTTTGTCAGACTCTGTACTGCTTTCAAGATTAGATGACAGGAAGATGGTGCCATAGAGATTTCCCCATGCCTGCTTCTCTGCCCTTGTTTAAGCAACTCCCACTATGGTACTATGTGTGGGGAAATCTCCCTTTTCTCAGAGCCTATATTTTCCATGGAAGCTGTAATAAATTACCACTAACTTTGTGGCTTATCACAACACAAATCTATTACCTTCCAGATCTGGAGGTCAGAAGTCTAAAATGGGCCCCATTCATAAAAGGAATGAAACCAAGGTATCTGCAGAGCTGCATTCAGGTTTGGAGTCTGGGCGATGGGAGAAAGAATGTTGTGTTGTCTTTTTCCAGCTTCTATAGTCTGTCCAGATTCTAATCCTGCTCCCTCTCAATGCTGAAGGCCCGGTCAAGGGTTTCTCACATTGCATTACTCTGATACTGACTCTCACGCCTCCCTCTCCCAATTTTGGAGAACCTTTGTGGTTATATTGTGCCCCACCAGATAATCCAGGATAATTTTCAAATTTCGGGGCCAATTGTTTAACAACCTTAATTTCATCTGCAACCTCAGTCCCCCTGTAGCTTGAAAGAGAACATATCTACAGGTCCTAGGTGGATATTTTTGGGAGGAGGGTGAGGTTATTCTGCACACCACAGTACTTTTGACTTTTCTATCACATATTTTTCCAGAATATAAACATTGGCATTGCATTACATTTAGGGAATGGGTTAGTGTTACTTTTTATACTATCTTAGACACAGGCTCTATAAAGAAACTCAGTGCTTTGATCATGAAGAGCAGGCAAACAGGTGGCAAAATATATCAGCTTTAGAAATTCACTCCAGTAGTCATGTATTTTTCATAACTTAGATACTCAGGCATTCAAATACTTCTAGTCTTGGTTAATATTTCTTGAATTGATATTTTTATATTAGAGTATATCAATTGTAGTTTAGATATTTTACTTTATAGACATGAACACTTTTATACAATTTTTACAAGTTGCATTTTTAAGAATGAAAAGTAAAATATGAATATTAGAAAAGAAAATGTGAAAAAAGGTATCCTGGAAATCTGACATTGAATAAATTTAGGTAAGAAAATGACAGTAGAGTCATGTGCCCATTAATGACATGGATACTTCCTGAGAAATTCATCAGTAGGTAATTTCATCCTTGTGCAAACATCATAGGGTGTATTTCCATAAACCCAGAAGGTCTAGCCTACTACACACCTAGGCTGTAAGAGACCATTGCTCTTAGGCTACAAACCTGTACAGCAGGTTTCCATGAAAAACAACAGGAGAGTACACGAAGCATAAGATAAAATGACCGCAGCCATGAGACCCAGTAAACATGAGAGGTGTGAGGCTGTTGCGAGAGTAAGGCATGCTGTTTCACAGCAAACTTGTTTATAAGTAGAAAAAGGACACTCTAAAATAGCTGTCAAAAGTATAACCTTGTAAATAGATACACCAGTAGCAGGCATTTATTATTACTAGAGGCCTGGTGCATGAAATTTGTGCATGGGGGAGGGGGTCCCTCAGCCTGGCTTGCACCCTCCCCAATCCAGTACCCCTGGGACATCCCTCTTTCAATCCAGGACCACTAGCTCCCAACCGCTCACCTGCCTGCCTGATTGCCCCTAACTCCTCCCTGCCTGCCTGATTGCCCCTAACTGCTCTCCCCTGCCGGCCTGACCGCTCCCAACCACCTTTGCTTTGGCCCCCGCTACCTTGGCTTTGTCCGGAAGGAAGGCAGAACAACTGAAAGATGTCTGGTTGACCTGGTCTAATTAGCATATTACCCTTTTGTTAGTATAGATTATTAAGTGTTATATACCGTACAGAATTGCATGTGCCATATGTTTGAACAAGTTTCCACAGCAGGTTTGTTCTCACCAGCATGGCCACAGACACGTCAGGAATGCATTGCATTATAGCATTACATACTACAGCATTGTGTAGAGTGCCTCATTACATAGACTACCTGTGACTATAGGACAGTTGCATCATTGTCATCATCACTAGGTGGCAGGGATTTTTTAGCGACATTGTAATTTTATGGTACCACCTGCTATGTGTGGTCCGTCCTTCACTGAAAATTAGGAGTGACGTGGCATGTGACTGTAAGTCATCTTTCTTTATATGATGCCTTCTTTTATCTCAAATATCCATGCTTTTAGGTGATGTGATACAGAAAAAACTGAGTGATCATATGGTTCCTAATTCTTGCCTTGGGAAATGTCATTTATTGAATCGTGATATCTACACAATTTTTGCTAAAGCTAGTACTTGTATCTACATTGTTTAAAATAATCTCAGACAGAGGTAATGAAAATAAAAAACTCAATTCTCGTTCACTTATTCTCTCTTTCAAACCTACTCCTTTTCCCACCTCTTCTTTCCCCAAGGGTTCTCTCTCTCTCTCTCTCAACCATACCTTTCCTCTCTCTCCTCCAAATGCATTCTCTATGCCTTTCCTTTTTCTAAGCTCTTAGGGGCCCTTCTTTTGCCTCTGGAACTTGTTTATTGAGTCCAAACAGCCCAGTTGGCTCACTTCTTCCACAACTCATATTTTCTACCTCTGAAAAAAATAAAAAACTCCTTTCATATATTCTTTAGTGACTATTTGTGTTCTGATAAATGTCTGACACAAGTTTTAGGCAGGCTTTGGAGATTCCTAATGGGTAGGTAGGTAGAAAGGTAGAAAGATAGATAGATGGATAAATAGATAGATTCAGGGGGATGAATTCCAACTAGTATATTAGTCAACCTGCATTAAAAACTCTCAATGGTATACAACAATAGTCATCTATTTTTCACAAGTTTGTTGATCAGCTAAGTAGCTATTATGCCTGTGTGTAGCTATTAAGTGTAGCTCTGTTCTGTGTGTATCTCTCCCCCTTCCTATAAATGGGGCCTAGTCAGGGTGGACACATTCTTCTTTCTTTCTTTTTTTTTTTCTTATAAATCTTTATTGTTCAGATTATTACAGGTGTTCCACTTTTTTTCCCCCCCATAGCTCCCCTCCACCTGATTCCCCACCGCACCCCATGCCCTTACCCCCTGCCACTGTCTTCATCCATAGGAGTAAGATTTTTGTCCAATCTCTTCCCGCACCCCTCACACTTGCTTCCCCTGAGAATCGTCAGTCCACTCCCTTTCTATGTCCCTGATTCTATTATATTCACCAGTCCATTCTGTTCTTCAGATTTTGTATTCACTTGATTTTTAGATTCACTTGTTGGTAGGTATGTATTTGATGTCATTTTGTTGTTCATAATTTTTATCTTTATTTTTTTCTTCTTCTTCCTCTTCTTAAAGAATACCCTTCAGCATTTCATGTAATCCTGGTTTGGTGGCGATGAACTCCTTTAGCTTTTTCTTATCTGTGAAGCTCTTTATCTGACCCTCAACTCTGAATGATAGCTTTGCTGGGTAGAGTAATCTTGGTTGTAGGTTCTTGCTGTTCATCACTTTGAATATTTCTTGCCACTCCCTTCTGGCCTGCATAGTTTCTGTTGAGAAATCAGCTGACAGTCGTATGGGTACTCCCTTGCAGGTAATTAACTGTTTTTGTCTTGCTGCTTTTAATATTCTCTCTTTGTCTTTTGCCCTTGGCATTTTAATTATGATGTGTCTTGGTGTGGTCCTCTTTGGGTTCCTCTTGTATGGGGTTCTGTGTGCTTCCTGAACTTGTAAGTCTATTTCTTTCACCAGGTAGGGAAAGTTTTCTGTCATTATTTCTTCTAATAGGTTTTCAATATTTTGCTCTCTCCCTTCTTCTGGCACCCCAAAAATTCGGATGTTGGTTTGCTTGAAGTTGTCCCAGATGCTCCTTACACTATCTTCATATTTTTGGATTCTTTTTTCTTTTTGTTTTTCTGGTTGGATGTTTTTTGTTTCCACATATTTCAGATCTTTGGTTTGATTCTTGGGGTACGTTGATCTACAGTTGAGTTTCTGTATATTTTTTATTTCAGACAGTGTATGCTTCATTTCTGACTGATCCTTTTCCATTTTTTTGGCATTCTCATTAAGGTCCTTGAAGGTCTTACTAAGCTCCTCAGAAGTGTCATCAAGTTTCTCAGCGGTTTTTAGAAGATTCTTGAGTAACCTTATACATGTGGTTCTGTCTTTCTTTCTTTTTTATACTTTTATCTCCAACCTGCTGTGGTGTGAACAACTTCTGGTCCTTCTGATTGGAATTCCTTTGTGTTCTTTATGTCTTAGCTGTATTCATTGATATAGCTCAAAGGTCACTTCAAGAAGTTTTCCTAGACCTTGGACTAACTTTATCTCCTCTGTGCTCCATGCATGGCACCCTTCACACACCTCTAATGCAGAACTTAGCATTGAAAAGCTGTTTATGTGTCGGTCTCTCTCCTCCATTGTCATTTCAAGTCCTTCTGTGTTAAGAATTGTGTGTATGTGTGTGCATGCATGAGTTTAACCATTGTGCCTGTTACATACCATGTCTATTGAAGTGAACTAAACAAGCCTTGAACATCTTTCCATAGACTAGTGCTGCTCTCCCTTGGACACAATTGAATAAACACTGCCAGATTCAATAGGGTTCCATTTTTCTGAACTCTGGGTATACCATCTTTCTTCTGTGGATACATTCTTCCTTCATATAGACTAATACTATTGATTAAGTTATAGCTCTCTTAGAGCAATCACAACCTAGTTCATGTCTCTCTAGACTTTATCCTAGACCCCTTAATTGGGCTTCTTCATTGCCTCTTTCATTAGTTCACTTACTCTGTTCATAGAAAGCTATATGGTTACAGGATATCTACTAGGCTTTTAGTAAAAAGGTTTCTTTTGCATTACCATCCTTCACTGTGGACCACAAAGTATGATCCCATTGGGTGAGATGTGTGCATAAGGTAGGAGCCAATGGCAGGGAAGGGCAGAAGTCCTCTATTGATGCTAAGCTGGTAGATATGCCTTTCTAAGGCCAAAGATAGAAACTTAAATGAGTACACCCAAATTTGCAAGCACATTTCAAGGTTCTCCTTAAATCAGATATTTAAGTTTTATTGGCCAAAGCAAGCCATGTGACTGACCCAGATCTCAAGAAAAAGGAAGTTCACTCAATCTTTAGATTACTATAAGAACTGTAAAATTTCAGGGCTAAAAAGGATGTATGGAGAAAGGGTAAAGGATTGAAGCCAATAATTATTATAACCTGATTTCATTTATTCTCTTTAATTCCAAGGATAAAGAATTTGGTGATAATTAAATTATTACTTTATGATCAAAAACAAAACTTGTTATATTGAGATATACTTATATTAATGACAGTGACCTGTCAAATTTAATATTCCCTAAAATGGCACGTCTGCTTTTCTGCTTTTCACAATATTTTTGTAGTGATAATAACTATGCAAAAGTAACCACTTTCTGTACAGCAACTAATTTAGTAAGAGCTTCATATTTCTAGGCAATTTAATCTCTTCAAGGACTTATATTTTCTCCATATAGATATAGATTCTGAGGCTTATATAATTCCCCAGTGACACCCACTTGTTATTACTGAAATGTAAGTCCATATCAGCATTTATGACTAAATTTTTAAAATATTTTAAAATATTTAACCTAAATATTTCTATAATATACGATTTATGAGTTGTGAGATGTTTTTTTTTTTTTTTGTATTTTGTTCTAGTGATCTCTCTCTTGGCTGTGTAGACAGGAAACTAAGAAAAAGTAGAACATAATATAATATCCTGTGATCATTTTTCTCCCAAATATCCCTGGCAATCAGACCAATGAGAAATAGACATAGATTGTTGCCTGAAAAAATAACTCTAAAAATGTGCAGGCAAGACTTTAATATGAAAGCTATATGACAAGACTCAAGTGAAATTCAATAATTGAAAAATATTAGTTTGATTTAAAAATGTCTTACAATTTAGGAATAATATGCAGGTCAAATATATTTCAAGAAAAAAATTTTGTTTTGTTTTTATCTCATTGTTCATTTTTTCCATTTTTCATATCAGGTATCTACATTTAGTATTAACTATATAATACAATATTTTTATTCTTAATTAATAACAATGTTTAGTTATTTATTGTTTAATGTGTGCCAGACACTCTTCTAAGAGCATTACATATGTTAACTTTTGTGTGCTTTGCAATAAATGTATGAGATATTTTGCAAAGATTTAAATAATGCAAGTAGTTGAATTCTTCAGTTCAAGACATTAACTATTGCACAATATAACCCTTCTAGAAGTTAAAACTTTGCAAAAATGCCAGGGTCCTCACTCTATGAACTTTTCCAGTTGCTAGAAAAACAACAACAAAAAAACACCATGGGATATTATATAAATTCTTTTTTTATAATTTAAGTTCTTTATTATTTAATGTATTACATAAGTCTACTTCCCCCCCCCCACCATTGACCTCTTCCTGGCCACCCCTAACCCCCAGCACATTCCCTCCCCTGCTCCTGTCTGTGTCCATTGGTTATGCTCATATGCAAGCATACAAGTCCTTTGGTTGATCTCTTACCCCCTCACCCCTGTCTTCCCTCAGAAGTTGGACAGTCTATTCGATGCTTCTATGACTCTGGTTCTGTTTTTGTTCATCAGTTCATGTTGTTCATTACATTCTACAAATGAGTGAGATCATGTGATATTTATATTTCTCTGACTGGCTTGTTTCTCTTAGCATAATCTCTCCAGTCCCATCCATGCTATTGCAGATGGTAAGAATTCCTTCTTTTTTATAGCAGTGTAGTATTCCATTGTGTAGATGTACCACAGGTTTCTAATCCACTCATCTGCTGATGGGCACTTACCTGGTAGGCTGTTTCCAAATCTTAGCTATTGTAAATTGTGTTGCTATGAATAGAGGGGTGCAATTATCCTTTCTGATTGGTGTTTCTGTTTTCTCGGGATATATTCTTAGAAGTGGGATTACTGGGTCAAAAGGGAGTTCCATTTTTAACTTTTTGAGGAAACTCCATAGTGGCTGTACCAGTCTGCATTCCCACCAGCAGTGCAAGAGGGTTCCTTTTCTCTGCATCCTCACCAGCATCTGTCATTTGTTGATTTGTTGATGATAGCCATTCTGACAGGTGTGAGATGGTACCCATTGTTGTTTTGATTTGCATCAATCAGATTATTAGTAACTTTGAGCATGTTTTTATATGTCTCTTGGCCTTCTGTATGTCCTCTTTCAAAAGGTGTCTATTTAGGTTCTTTGCCCATTTTTTTATTGCATTGTTTATCTTTTTTTGGTTAAGTTGTAGGAGTTCCCTATAAATTTTGGAGATTAAACCCTTATCAGAGATAACATTGGCAAATATGTTCTCCCATGCAGTGGGATTTCTTGTTGTTTTGTTGGTTTCTTTTGCTGTGCAGAAGCTTTTTATTTTGATGTAGTCCCATTTGTTTATTTTTTCCTTAGTTTCCATTGCCCTAGGAGCTGTATCGGTAAAGATATTGCTATGACAAATGTCTGCTATTTTGCTGCCGATGGCTTCTTCTAAGATTTTTGTGGTTTCCAGATTATTTAGTAAAAGTTTATCTAATATGTCAAAAGTTTTAAATGATAAATATTCCTGACATATATTGAGTGTGTACTTTCAAACTACTTAACTGGTAACAGTAGATGCTGAAACTGCATTGGAAAAGAAAACAAAATATGTTATATAGAAAACAGCATTAAAACCCTAGGTAGGAAATACGTCTTGATGGGTTTGGTGTAAATTGTTATTCTTGCTGAGATTTAAGACATGCTCAGATATTCTATAATATTCCTATCAAATATGACATAAGTTACCTCCCAAAAGCTGAGGGCAAAGGCCAGACCTCTCTTGGAGCAAGACCAAATTATGTACCACACACATAGGAAAGACTGAATTTAGTTCCATTTGTCCTTGTTGACATACTTTCTCCTTTGCCAATTTGGGTGAATTTATACCACATATATTTTATTCTATATAATAATTAGAAAGTTGCTGTCAGAACAATTTTTGTCTCTTTTTCTTTTTAATGAAAGTACTTGAATGTTTTGTAAAGATGAAAAACATAGCATTAACTATGGTCTCTATTTCTGCATTTGTGGTAAAAACATAATACCATGATGAAAACAATACTTTAAGTAATTTAATTTTACCAAAACTTTTTACCATTCCAAACATAAAGTTACTATAAAGCCAAATATTAAAATGTCTATTTCTATAACTTACATTTTTATTTTCTTTTAAATTAAGTACCACCAAATTTCCCATATATGCAAAATATATTTGTATATGTTTCAATGTATATGTATGTATGCAAATATATACATATACATACACACATGCATATATTTCCCTTATATAAATAACTAGATTGTTAACAAATATGCAAGGATTGTATTTCAGTCTTTGCATCTCAGCTCAGAAATTGGGATCACAGAAATAGTTTAAAAGCCAGTCCTTTTTCCTCTACAACTTTTTTATTCTTAGAAATATCTCAACACCTGATCTGTATTCTTGGCATGTTTTCAATGATTATGTTATTGAACTGCCAATTTCCATAGCAGTAGAACAGACATGTCATTTTTCCCCTTTTTGTTTTCAACGCTAAATATTAAAATCACTGGTTTAAAACAATAATCACATTTTGGCTTTGTCAAATTAATGAGCAGATTCAAATTGATGAATGCCACAGCTTTTGTGTTTTTTCATACTGAACATGTGTCTTATAACATTCATTTTGAAGGAAAAGTTTCAATAAATCATGTGCATATGTGTGATATGTGTGTATGTGTGTGTTTAATTTTTTTCCAAAGGAAGTTCTATGTCTCAATTTACTTTTTAAATTTTGTGCCAAAAATATGGGAATTAAATTTTTGTAATTAGAGACCCAATTCTGAAACTATAAAAAACCCATGTATCTTCTTCTTCGTCTTTTTTTTTTTCTCTTTAACCTGAATCAGTTTATAATAACTTGGGTTATACCTAATTGCTAAACGTCAAAGCACTTCTACAGTAGTATGGGTAGTTTAATATGTCAAGTCAGAAAAAGACACCCTCCCACATTCAACCAACCTACCAACAAAGAAACAAAGGAGTTACTTCTGGGTAATAAAACTCCTACACAGACATTGAAATGTTGTTCTTATGATCAGCCACCCTTTTTAAATTACTTTATTTTTGAAGCCTTTTGTACAGAGATGGCCAGATCCCTGGAATGTTGTGGTGAACTTTAGATCCATTTTCATCTATCATCCCATCTAAAAACACTGTCATATAACATTTTTTTTCTGTTATTTTTTTGAGGACTCCTTGAGGTTTTGGTCTAAGTAATCTAACCTGTTTTGGGAAAGACATAAATTTTTCAATGAAAGTGATTGATTCCTCACTAAACTGCCATTATCTTGTTATTTTAAAAATATATATATTGTTATTGATTTCATAGAGGAAGGGAGATATAGAAACATCAATGATGAGAGATAATCATTGATTGGCTGCCTCCAGCACATCCCACATAGGGGATCAAGCCCACAACCTGGAATCAAACAGGGAACCCTTCAGTCTACAGGCCTATGTTCTATCTACTGAGCCAAACCTTCTAGGGACAGCTTGTGACTTTTACTAGTATATCCAGGTCTTCTCTACCTGTAATCCACCTTCAGGTTGCCACTCTCCTTTACAAGTCAAGTATGGGAAGGAGATAAACTCGAAGCTGTCTGACTAGCTGTCCTTTCTTGCTCCCAGAGGTGATGGAAATGAGAGAAGGAATGAGTAAGAAGGACAGCATGACAAAGTCTCTATATCTATTCATTTTGAAACCCCAGGAGAGGGGATTCAACTATCTATCTTCAACAGCAAAATGAGGTGGATGACAGTTTGGTTGACTATGGGAGAATTAGTAAACATCTGTCTCAAAAACGCTGTACCTGCAACTTCCACAGCTCCTTCTAGCTCTCATGGAAAGGACCTGATGCTCTATGCACATAAACTGATGAAATTCTATAATTTTGCTTCATTTACTTCCCATATCTTTATTAAGTTATATTAGGCATTTTTGTTCTTTTAAAGTAATTAACAACATATCAGTTTGAGAAACCAAGAGATATGACAATAATTAAAATGCTTATTCTATACTCAAAATAATTACATTACATTTTGACACACACACTTCAGCCTCTTTTGGGGGGATACTTTCTAAAACTTTTTTTTTGTTTCATAACTGGGAAGGATCTTAGCTATACCACCTCTAGAGAGCAGGGTACCCTGGTTTTACACCTGATCTGTTGTCTGCTGCAAATGTAGAACATGTTGTCTGCACATTTCTAACCATTCATGGATCACAATTCATGGAGAGTGATTACAACTCTTTATAACTTTTAAAATGACTTATACCTTAATAACAACATGGAATATTAGGCAGATAAGTTTTAAAATATTTCACAACAGAGTTCTAAGCATTACATATTTCATATATTGAAATAAGTGAAACATATTTTTTGAGAAAAGTGAATACTATTTGTGTGAGTTTCCTGAGATCAATAGTTATCCCTCTATTTACTCTTTCATTGTAGATTTTTCTACAAAAAGAGGAAAGTGTTATTAACTGATAGTGAGTCTTACGAGACCTCAAGGCTATATGTGGACATTGTCTAAGCTTAATTTCTTAAGAAATATTTCACATAAAACCAAGTACATCTGGATTAAGAAAATATTCTTTTGTATAGGCAAATAATGATAAGAAGTCATCTATCTACCTTGCCTGTGAAAAATGTTCTACTCAGGCAAAATGTAATTATTTATCTAAAATATGTCACATTTAGAAATGGATTGGATATAAAAATAGCAAATTTACATTTATATACATTTTCTATATGAATTTCCAATAGTACCTCTATAATGCATTGCTGGAGTAACTAGAAGCACATACAGCCAGAAGTAGTGTTCATTAAGTATTTTATTGTCAGGTGTGAAACTTACCTTATTGGAACAAATCTTGCATGTGATTCTTAATGGCAATAGACTTGTAATGATCATCTGATCCAAATATTTAATTACTTCACTAGATGGAAGAGGTTTTGTTTCTTTAACAAAAACAATCTAATATTAAAATATATAAAATTATCCTAAATAATAAAAGGGTAATGTGCAAATTGACCATAATAGCAGAACGACCGGTCGCTATGACATGCACTGACCACTAAGGGGCAAACGCTCAATACAGGAGCTTCCCCCTGGTGGTCAGTGTGCTCCCACAGGTAGCTCCGATCAGCCACAAGCTGAGGTGACATCTGGGAGTGCAGCAGCTGTGGCGGGAGCCTCTCTAAGGATGTCCAACTGACAGCTTAGGCCCACTTGTAAGCCACCAGTTGGACCTCCCCCAAGGGCTCCCAGGCTGCCAGAGGGATGTCTGACTGTCAGCTTAGGCCTGATCCCCCAGGAGTGGGCCCAAATTGGCAGATAGACATCCCCCGAGGGGTCCCAGACTGCGAGAGGGCACATGCCAGGCTGAGGGACCCGGCCAAGTGCACAAATTTTCATGCACCAGGCCTCTAGTACATATCTAAAATTAGCTAATGAGGTGAAATTTGATTGATAAATTGAAAACACCCCTCTGAACATTAATACTGGTATAATTAAACCCAATTTAAAAATGCATAAAATTTTTGTGTTTCTTCTAGCTACTGAAAACTATGTACTTATACAATATAATGATATGCAATGAATATAAAAGCTATACTGAGCATTCTGATATCAATATTTAGCTTTTTCCTAAAGAACTGGCCTTAATCAGACAGCCCAAAGGAACACCATTCATTACTCTGATCAATAATTCCTTTTGGCACATAATTTTCTTATATTCTAACCAGTCTTGTGTTTTTATGAAAAATATTTTTCCAGATCTTTAAATTAAATTTTATATACAATTTTTCCAAGTACATTTTGAAACATTTATTCTTTAGATAATACTGTCTTGAAATCTTCCCTTCCTTCCAAATTGGTCTCAGGGGGTATATGAGATGTTTGTACTCTCTCTTTCTCTCCTTTTTGTTGTTTTTCTTCATTTGTCTTCTTCTGATCACAACACTATATATATATTTTTTCAGCTTGACATAAATTCAGTGTCATTTAGTGAATAAAAATGGAGGTTTCTGGGCTTCAGTACTTTTTATAAGAAGAATCACTATGCCCATTGACTATTAAACTAACAAATGATCCTCCATTTCACAGGCCATCATACTCCCAATCTAGTAGGATAAAATCAACATCTCTCTGTGGTAACAAGCAAGAAACAACAGTGCAGACTGTCCCCGATTTATAATGGTTTAACTTATGTGTTTTCAGTTTTATGATGCTCTAACATCAATACATAGTACTGTTTCAGCAGAAACAGTACTTCAATTGTAAATTTTTATTTCGTCCCAAGCCAGTGATATGCCCTATAATGCTCTCTTATGATTCTGGACAGCAGCATTCAGCCTTAGCTCCCAGTCAGCCAAGTCATCTGGAGGGTAAACATTTGATACTTTACAGTGTGCACTCATTGTGTTAAATTATTTTGCCCAATTGTAGGCAAATGTACGTGTTCTGAGCATGTTTAATTTGGGCTGGTCTAATCTATGATGTTAGGTAGGTTTGGTGTATTAAGTGAATTTTCACCTTAACAATATTTCCTAATTACGATGGGATAATCAGGACATAATCCCATTGTAAACCAAGGAACATCTGTATAGATTTGGAGGGGTTCATATTGGTGTTTCTTCTGGCCATGTTCCTCCTCATAGGACAAACAGTTCATAAGGCAAAGGGGATGGGGTTAGTTGGAGCTGATGGCATCCACACTAGCCCCACTTCTAGATTAGGTTGTGGTACATGGAGACCTGGAATTCTTTCCCCAAAGGACTTTGAGACTGCTTCTGGGACCCATGTTCCTCTCTGCCAGTCCAGATTTTCATGTCAGCTACACATGCAATGTGTGCAGAGGCCAACAGAGCCCATGGGAAGCTGTTTGTAGGGGACAAAGTGGTTGCCTGAGCTTGGACAGGTGAACTGAGTAACTCAAATGTAAATGTGTGCACACAAGGCCTCTCTCTTGCAGGACAATGGTGAGCAGCCTGCTGTCCCCATGTCCCCATATTCTGATGCTGAACTCTCAGGATCCAGAAATTCTAGTTCACATCTGACTTTTATTAAGAAGGCATATTTGTGGAGAAGAAAGCATATTTTATTTAGCAGTTTTTACTGATTTGTGAATTTGAATTTGAAACACATATTACATGGATTTTGTCCAAGGCTGATTTAAATATTATGTTAAATATGAGAAAGCAAACACATTAGATACTAATTGCAACCTAGGCTGTACTTTTAAAGTTATGTGTTCATTAATGTCTTATTTAGAGCTGAGCCTTTGTGATTCTTTGGTAATTCAGTTACAGTTGCCTATTCAACAAGTTTCATTTTTCCCTGGGGGAAAATAGTATTCTGTTTGCACATCAAATCTTTATTTCTCAAAGAGTAGGGAAGATGTAGCTGCCCCATATTTTAAAAATTAGGTTATATTAATAAGACTTATTACTAGTCATAAGAAAAACTAAAAGGTTTTGTTTGATCTTATTTATAGCTAATTAGTTACCCTAATTTTTGCTTAAAACCTGCATGCACACACACATACACACACACACACACACACTCTTCAAATAGTAACTATAAGAAATAGACTGGATGAATCAAAAATTAAAATGAAATATGATAGTAATACCCTTTTGAGTTTTTTGAGTTTTAATATTTGTATAGCTGAATTCAATTAGAACATGTACAAAACCTGTTTTCTCTGTCTAAACAACTTGAACCTGCTTATGGATAACCAAGTTTCATACATGAACTCCTGTATGCTTCTACCATAGTATATCAACAATTGTAATTCTGATGATCTTGCACATTATTATTAAGTGACATCATGTTAAAGATATGTGGTAAATTTCATGGAGAGATTGATTGGTGCTTAGGCTTGGGGAAGAAAAGCCTAAAAATAATAAAAATAAAAAAACTTAAAGGTGTCTCAGATACCTTCTTTTCTTCCTAGCTGTTAATCCATAACTGTTGTGTTAAAATAAATCGGGAATGCCCCAAGTTCTTCCTTCACAAACTTCCACAAGAGACTGAGAATCATAATGAAACACATTATTAAAGCCCAGTTATCATCTGATAATACTGTCATTAACACTTATCTATATAATAAAAGGCTCATATGCAAATAGACCGAACAGTGGAAAGACCAGTTGCTATGATGCACACTGACCACTAGGGGGCAGATACTCAATGCAGGAGCTGTCCCCTGGTGGTCAGTATGCTCCCACAGGGGGAGCACCTCTCAGCCAGAAGCTGGGCCTATGGCTGGCGAGAGCAGCGGCAGTGACAGGAGCCTCTCCCGCCACTGCGGCAGTGCTAAGGTTGTCCGACTGCCAGCTCAGGCCCACTCCCCCCAGGTCTAAGCCATCATTCGGACATCCCCCAAGGGCTCCCAGACTGCGAGAGGGTGCAGGCCAGGCTGAGGGGCTCCCCCCACCCCCGCCAGTGCACAAATTTTGTGCACCAGGCCTCTAGTTATCACATAATTAGGTTGAACATTGGCCACCTCAGAGACAATTTAAAAGAAGAAAAAAAAATACTGTATCTCAAGGAAATACATGAGAATAAAACACTGTAAGGCGTGCCTAAATGGTATAGTTTCAGGGAGAATGAAACAGCTTCTCATCTGGCCCATTAGCAGTTTGAAATGGTAGTAATCACATCAGCCTCTCTTCCCCTATATTTTACATATTAGTTATCTGTTAAATTTTCTACCTTCTCAAGCTGGAGCAGTTACCTCTGCAATGACATTTATAATGATGGAAGAAAGTCAGAATAGCTGTGGGTAATTGTTAGGAAGTATCAACACAGCCCTGAACTTTATAGGTCATGATGTCTCTGTAGCCTGTGGGTATAGCTGCATTCTGAAATAGATAACTGTGTCTCTCCCTTAGCATCTTCCTGTTTCCTAATTTTTTTTTCTCGTATGTAAGATTACAAAGGTCAGGTGCCAGTATGATCTAGAATAAGAGGTTTTGTGGCTCACTTTGAAAGGTTACTTTAGAAAAAATCTCATGAAGCAGTAGGAACTCAAAATGCTGTGGGAATGTGGCTAAAACCTTATTACTTCCTAATAGAGCCTCTAACACATTAGGAGTACAAGGTGCTGGATTCCTGAGTGTGTCTGAGGGCTTTGGTCTCCTTTTACTAAATAGAAATGAAGAGGCATCCTGAGAACCTACTTACACTTCTGAGACTATGTCCACAGGTCGTCAAAACTATGTGAAAATCAATTCTACCATAATAGCAAAGCCTGAAAACCTACTTAATGATTTGTTAGAATAATAACTGAAATGCATATTTGTGATAAGGAATAAAATGTCGCAGACCTTATTTCCCTATTGAAGGTGATACCATATGGTAATGAACCTTCCAAAATACAGAAACTTTTAATTGGTTGACCTGTTCCATAAAATCAGAAATATCCCAGCATGTAATTTTCAGGAAGGCAATGACTCTTAGAGTCATGCCAGATTCAAGTTAATATTTTTATGATACGCATTGATTTTTAATCTAAGCTGAGTGAGTAGTTGGCGACTAATATAAATAACTTCAGAAACAAAATCCAGATATTTTAGTTGTGAATGAGTTATGGAAATGTAATTGAATCAATGTGAATGTTTCTTGCTTGAAGGTGACCTAATAACATTTGCTATTGCACGTTATATAATGTAATATATTTTAGTAAAGCAGGGACCGGTTCTATTTCTATGACATGCACATATTTAATATTGTTACGGTATTTTCTACTAAATTAATGGTTTTTCTTTCTTTCTATTTTGTAATTTATTTAAACCTGGAGAATGATATGGCCATTGAGGTGGATTTCAAGCTGTGTTCTTTTAATGGTGTGTTTCTTTTTAGGATATGATGATGAACATTAGGTATGTTTATAAAAATGCTTGTGAGTTGATTGTGTCAGAGACAGAGAGACAGAGAGACAAAGAGATACACAGAGATTTCTGGTAGATATGCATGTGTAAATGTTTTTGTAGTTTGTAGTTTTCATGTACAAATTTACTCTTTTCTATTTTAGTTTACTTTATCTCCATTAAGAAAATATTAAAAGTACATCTAAAAAGAAATATTATTTTAAAATCTTTATAGTAAAAAACACTTGTTACAGTTTCAGTTTATGAGTTATTTTCCAGTTAGTTGTATATCTGAAAATCTTACCTTTCTATATATATTTATTTATTACTCTATCTAAATCATAGTAATCTTGAGCCTGATAATCAATTAGCATTTGTGAAATGAAATTCTTCCTGTAACATATTTCTAAGAATTTCTGCATAATATTTATTCCAATATACCATCTACCCGGGTATTTGTTTGTTCCCGCTGCCAGAAAGGCTTATCTCATTGATGCTTCAACACTTGGGCTCCACACGTGTTTCCATAGAATGTGCTATTTTGTACTCTACCGACTTTCACCAAAATTAGACATGTCACTCTATCACTGATCAGAGCTGAGCCTATACCAGGCTGCAATTTTCAACAAAAATAGATGAGTGGATAAAAAAGTTGTAGTAGCCCTAACAGGTGTGTCTCAGGTGGTTGGGCACCACAGTGTGCACCCAAAGATTGCTGGTTCCATTCCTGGTCAGGGCACATATGCTGTTGTGTGTTCTATCTTCAGTAGGGGGCGTGCAGGAGGCAGCCAATTGATATTTTTCTCTCACATAGATGTTTATCTCTCTCCCTCTCCCTTTATCTCTCTATTTCTCTCTCTCTCTCTCTCTCTCTCTCTCTCTCTCTCTATATATATATATATATATATATATATGTGTATATATATATATATATATATATATATCTCACAGCTTTAAAAATATATATATTTTAAAGCTGTGCTGTGATATATATACACAACAATATACTATTTGGCTGTAAAAAAGAAGAAAATCTTACATTTTGTGACAGCATGGATAGACTTGGAGAGTATTAGGCTAGTGAAATAAGCCAGTCAGAGAAAGACAAGTACCATATGATTTCATTTATATGAAGAATATAATGAACAAAATAAATAAAACACCCCCTTCCCGCCCCTGCCCCCCCCCCCCCACACACACACAGAATAGAAACAGACTCATAGATAGAAAACAGACTTTCAAGTTGTGAGAGGGGAGGGGGTTGGGGAGCTGGGTGAAAAAGGTAAATGGATTAAGCAAAAAGCCAGCAAACAAAAAACACAGAAAAACCACAAAAACTCTTAGGCACAGACAATGGTATGGTGATTAGCAGAGGGAAAGGGTTGTAGGGGGCAGGGATAAAGGGTTAAGGGGAAATAAATGATGATGAAAGAAGACTTGGGTTGTGAAAATACAATATCCAGATTATCTATTCTAATAAAAGGATAATATGCTAATTAGACTGGGAGACCTTCCGGATGTCCTTCCTAACAGAGCCATGGTGGCAAGGCAGAGGCAGAAGCGGTTAGGGGATATCAGGCCAGGAGGGGAGGGCAGTTGGGGGTGATCAAGCTGACGGGGTGCAGTTGGGGGCAAGCAGGCCAGCAGGGTGTCAGTTGTGGGCAAGCAGGCTGGCAGTGGGAGGTGAGCAGGCCAGCAAGCAGAGTGGTTAGGGGTGATCAGGCAGGCAGCAAGTATGTGGTTAGGAGCCAGTGGTCCCAGATTGTGAGAGGGATATCTCAGATTGGAGAGGATGCAGGCTGGGCTGAGGGACACCTTCTTCCCCTGCCCCCGCACAAATTCGGTGCACCAGATCATTAATGTATTATAAAATTGTACTCCTTAAACCTATGCAATTTTATTAACCAATATTAACTGAATAAATTCAATGAAAAGCAAAGCAAAGCAAAACAAAACTTTTCTGGGGGCTTAGAAATAAGCAAAGAATGTGACTTCCCATGATAACAAAACTGATTATTCCCAAGGTTCAAAGATCCAAGACAAATATCAGGATCCCTGGAAATTTTCAAACACTCATGGTCTGCTGGATAACAATCCATCAACATTATTTTGGTTCATCTTAACCCCGAGGTCTCAGCCCACAGGTTCTACAGTCTGTCTCCTGATTCCCAGCGCTTCAGTGATGACATGTTTATACTCTCTCTTTCCCTCCTTTTTGTTGTTTCCCTTCATTTGTCTTTTTCTGATCACTACACCATATTTATTTTTCCAGCTTGGTATAGATTCAGTGTCCTTTAGTAAATAAAAATGGAGGTTTCTGGGTTTAAAAACTTTTTATAAGAGTCACTATTCCATTAAATATAGGCTAACAAATGATCCCTCCATTCTATAGGTCATTATACTTCCAACACAGTAGGATACAATTAAATGTACTCTGTGGTAACAAGCAAGTAACAGTACAGACAGTACCTGAATTATTATAGTTCATCTTATGATTTTTCAGCTTTACGATGCTGTGACATCAATACATATTCAGCAGAAACTACACTAAGGATTTTGAATTTTGATCTTGTCCCAGGCTGGTGATATACCCTATAATACTCTCTCATGATTCTGGACAGCAGCAGCAAGCCTTAGCTCCCAGTCAGCCAAGTGATGTGGAGAGTAAATATCTGATACTCTACAGTATGCATTCATTATGTTAAATTATTTTTCCAACTGTAGGTCAGTGTAAGTGTCCTGAGCCTGTTTAAGATGGGCTAGGCTAAGGTATGATGCTGGATAGGTCAAGTGTATTAAGAGAATTTTCAACTTAATATTTCTTATTTACAGTGGAATTATCTGGATACAATCCCACTGTAAATCAAGGAACATCCATAGGTATTTCAGAAAGTAATGCCATACTCTTGAACCTGATCTGGCCCTAAGATTTGGAGGGGTTCACATTGGCCCTTCTTACTGCCATGTTCCTCCTCAGAGGACAATTAGTTCCTAAGGCCAAGGGGATGGAGTTAGTTGAAGCTGATGGCATAACCTTGCCCCCACTTCTAGATCGTGTTGTGGTACAAAGAGATCTGGAATTCTTTCCCCAAGGGACTTTGAGACTGCTTCCAGGCCCATGTTCCTCTCTGCCAGCCCTGTCTTTCATGTCAGCCATCCTACCACGTGCGCAGAGGTCAACGGGGCCAATGGGAAGCTGTTTGTAGGTTACGCAGTGGTTGACTGAGCTTGGACAGGGGAACTGAGTTACCCAAATGTGTGTATACAGGCCTTTGGCAGGACAGTGGTGAGCGGCCTGCTGTCCCCATGTCCCCATATTCTGGTGCTGAACTTTGAGGCTCCAGGAATTTGAGTTCACATCTGACCTTTATTAAGAAGGCATATCTGTAGAGAACAAAGCTTGTTTTACTTACTGTAACTTTTAAATATTGAAACTTATATTGCACAGGTGTTTGTTATTATTCTTGGCCTGGGCCCTACGAATGTCCAAGATAGATTTAAATATTACATTAGATATTAGGGAGCTACCATGTTAGAAACAAACTATAACCTAGGCTCTACTTTTAAAACAAAGTGACATATTCCATTTAATGTCTTATTTAGAGCAGGACCCTTTGTGACTCTTTGGTAATTCAGTTACAGTTGTCCATTCAATAAGTTTCATTTTTTTCTCAAAAACAATGTTTACACATTAAATATTTATTTATCAAAAGGTGGGGAAGTTGCAGTTTCTCAAATATTTTTTAATTTAAGTTATATAAATAAGACTGGTTATAAAACATAAACAAATCTTAAAGGTTTTTTATCTTAATTACAGCTAATTACTTATCCTAATATTTGTTTAAAACTCACACTCCTCCACACACACAAACTATTAGATATAGCCTGAATGAATCAATAATTAAAATGAAATTTGATGAAACCCCTTTTTATTAATATTGCTGAATTCAATTAGAAAATGTACAAAACCTGTGTGTTTCCTCTGTCTCAATATTTTGAACCTACTTATGGATAATTAGGCTGGTGATTTTTCACAAATGGACTCCTGAATACTTCTATCATAGTGCATCAACAATTATAATTCTGATGATCTTCCACACTATTATTAAGTGACATTATGTTAAAGATATGTGGCACATTTTACAGAGGGATTAATAGGTGTGTAAGTTCAGAGAAAAAAAAAGCCTAAAAAAAAGCTCAAAGATATCTCATTTCCCTGATTGCTAATCCATAACTGTCATGTAAAAATGTCATCTGGAATGCCCCAGGTTATTCCTTCCTAAACTTCCACAAGAGACACATTATTGAAGCCCAGTTTTCATCTGATAATGCTGTCATTAACACTTATTATTACACTAGAGACCCAATGCATGAAATTCGTGCAAGAGTAGGCCTTCCTTCCCCAGCTGCCAGCACCGGCTTCTCTCTGGCACCCGGGACCTGGACTGGCTTCCCTCCAGCCCCAGCTTTGTCCAGAAGGACATCTGGAATGATTCCGGAAGGACATCCAGTCTAATTAGCATATTACCCTTTTATTATTATAGATAATTAGGTTGGACATTGGCACCTCAGAGACAATTTAAAAGAAGAAAAAAAACTGCATTTCAAGGAAATATATGATCATAAAATACTGTAACCAATGCCTGAATAATGATATACTTTCAGGGAGAATGAAACAGCTTCTCATCTGGCCCATTAGCAGTTTGAAATGGTAGTAATCACATCAGCCTCTCTTCCTCCTTCCCCTATGTTTTACATATTAGTTACCTGTTAAATTTTCTAGCTTCTCAAGCTGGAGCAGTTACCTTAGCAGTGACATTTATAATGATGGGAGGAAATCATAATAGCTGTGGGTAATTGTTAGGAAGTATCAACACAGCCCTGAACTTTATAGGTCATGATGTCTCTGTAGCCTGTGGGTATAGCTGCATTCTGAAATAGATAACTGTGTCTCTCCCTTAGCAACTTCCTTTTTTCCTATTTTTTTTTCTTGTATGTAAGATTACAAAGGTCAGGTGCCAGTATGATCTAGAATAAGAGCTTTTGTGGCTCATTTTGAAAGGTTATTTTGAAAATCTCAAAATGCTATGGGAATGTGGCTAAAATCTTATTACTTCCTAATAGAGCCTCTAACACATTAGGAGTACAGGGTGCTGGGTTCCTGAATGTGTCTGAGGGCTTTGGTCTCCATTTACTAAATAGAAATGAAGAGGCATCTTTACACTTCGAAGATGATGTCCATAGTGTGTCAAGATAATGTGAAGCCCAGCCAGGTGGCTCAGTTGGTTGGAGCATTATCCCCTACACCAAAGGGTTGCAGGTAGCATTCCCTGTCAGCATGAAGCTAGATTGCCGGTTCAATCCCCTGTTGGGGTGCTTACAGGAGTCAACCAATTGATGTTTTTCTCACATCAATGTTTCTCTCTCTCTAAAATCAATAAAACACATATACTAGAGCAACGAGTTAAAACAACAATGTGAACATCATTTCTACCGTAATAGCCTAGCATGAAACACCTTTTTAATGATTTATTAGAATAACTAGAATGCAAAATATTTGTAATAATGAAGGCAATGCCGCACACCTCATTTCTCGATTGACAATGACACCATACTGTATTGAATCTTCCAAATACAGGAACTTTTAATTGTCTACTTGTCCCTGGTAACAACACTGATTACTCCCTGGGCCCAGTGGTACAAGAGAAATAACAGGATTCCCAGAAGTTTTCATATGTTCAGAGTCTCCTCGATAACAATCAATCAAAAGTATTTTCTTTTATCTTAACTCTGAGGACTCAGTCCACAGGTTCTACGATTTTGCTTCCTGAGTCCTAAAACTTTAATATTGAGGGAGATCCTTTCATCATTATACTAGAGGCCCGGTGCATGAATTCATGCACTGGAGGGGTCCAGCTGGCCCACCCTGATGGGGGCCATCAGGGGCAGGCCAGTTGGGGCAAGGGGCCTCGGGTGGTTTGATGGCTGGCCCTGCCCACGATCGGGGTGGGGGTGCCTGATTGGGGCTGGGGCCGGCTGGCGTGAGGAGCCAGGGGCATTCTTGTTGTCCTGTCATTTGGTCAATTTGCATATTTACCTTTTATTTATAGGATAAGGACCCTTGTCTCCAGTGACAGTTTTTACTGAGAGTGTATTTTGCTACCTCTGCTCTCTTGTTTACCTTATCCATCCCTTCACTTATAGCCTATGTGCATCCTTATATATAAAATGGGAATCTTATGTATTATCTTGGTTGTGGCAATGGTTTTACAGGTGTATGCATAACTCCATAGTCATCAAATTGTATACATTAAATATTTGTTTTTCTTTTATATAGATTATACCTCACTATGCAAACATCATTGTATTCAAATATCACAAAAAACACATATATTAGGTATATCTCCCCAATTATAAATTCAGAAAATTAAATAATTTGCCTAAGATTACATGACTAGTAATTGACAAAGCCAGTATTAAGACCTGTCAAATTCTAAATCTCTGCTCTAAGTAATACACACCATTTATTTTCAGAAGTATTTACCTGAAGGTTATTCCCAGATGATAAATCTTAGGCATATTGTATACATATAAATATTTATGTATATAGATATTATAGTTATGTGTAATGTATATATACTAGTAAGAACATATATGTATAAGTATATGTGTACATGTGTATGTGTGTATATTCATACAATATATACATATACACATGTCAATAGGCTTATTTTTCTATGTAATCATGATGCATTTTTGATATTTGGGATATGTCCAAAGGAAAAAACTCTGGAAAATAAAAAATAATAAAAATCAATTCAGATAATACATTTGCATTTCTTGAAGTACCTTGGAGAATATTTCATAAAAAATACAACATTATATAAACATTCCTTCACATTCTAAATTGATAGAATCCTTAAATTACTCTTGAAGATTTTTCTAGATAGCCTGGTAAATAATGTACTTTACCACTTCAACCAATTACAAGGAAAAAACTCATTTAGAAATATTTTGATAAAATTCTATACAAACTTTGGTGTAAATTTTTCTAGATTGCAAGGAATAGAAGAAAATATTTTTAATTAACAAGTGACATCCACTGAAAGCTACACTTCCTTAGTAGTGAAAGGGTAAACATATTAAGTTATAAAATAAAATATAATTAACTTACCTAATAGCACTATTTCTTTCAGCATTCTCTGTGAGATCCTAAGCAACAAAAAATTAAATAAATTAATAAGAGATGATAGACTATTCATATGTTAGATTTTGCTGATCTGGGTTATCATCCTAGATAATAAAAGCCTAATATGCTGAGTGTCCAGTTGTCTGTTCAACCAATCAAAGTGTAATATGCTAATGATATGCTAAGGCCGCTCAACCACTCACTGTGATGTGCACTGACCATCACGGGGCAGACAGTCAACCAGTTGCTATAACGTGCACTGGCCACCAGGGGGAAGACACTCCGACTGGTAGGTTAGCTTGCTGCTGGGGTCTGGCCAATCGGGACTGAGCAAGACAGGCTGAACACGCCCTGGAGTCCTCTTGCGGCCAACCTCCCATGTCCCTCCCCAGCCCCAATTGTGGACTGGTGGGGTCCCTTGGCCTGGCCTGCGCCCTCTCACAATCCAGGACCCCTCAGGGGATGTCCGAGAGCTGGTTTTGGCCCAATTCCATAGGCCTGGCCGAGGGACCCCACTGGTGCATGAATTTGTGTCCTGGGCCTCTAGTGAATAAATAAAAGAAAAATGTGTATCTGAAGTGCCCTTTCATTTCTGGTCAGAAAATAGACAAATCACATAGGTGTTTGCAAGTGTTAAACTAGATGCCACAGAGCAAAGCTGGGACATAAATCTAGTAGAACAAAATGTCAACATCCGTTATTGGGTGTAGTATAACATGGAAGTACTGATGCCCTGCCATTTGATTTTGCTCCTAGTGCACCAGCATGTCCTCAGCAAAGTATTGAGGGCACACTGTCCTCTTGGAAGCTAAATGCAAGGAAATTGTGAACCAATTGCTCTGACCCACATGAAAGTTGGGAATTTGAGGAAAGTTTAATTGGGATACACAGATCTGGATGAAATAGAAGATGAAATAAAAATGTCTTTGCAGAAGGAAGGAATCGAATCTTCATTCTGGGATTTGCATAATGTATTAGTAGTCCATAAATATTGTTTGGGACATTAGCATGCTTCACGACTGAGCCAGCTGTGACGTCATCTGGGTTTTTCTTTTCTTTTTTTAAAATATATTTTTATTGATTTCAGAGTGGAAGGGAGAGGGAGAGAGATAGAAACATCAATGATGAAAATCATTGATCGGTGCCTCCTGCATGTTCCCCGCTGGGGATTGAGCCCACAACCTGAGCATGTGCCCTGACTGGAAATTGAACCGTGACCTCCTGGTTCACAGGTTGAAGCTCAACCACTGAGCCATGCCAGCTGGGCTCATTTGGTTTTTTCTAAAGAATACTGTCTCTTGGTCTTAAAGGTGAATCATGAGAAGTGTGGATCCTCAGGGAGGCAAGGAAGATTTAAAAGCATTAATATACTTTCCATTCAAGAATATATAACTCTTAATTCTAAATTTATTAACAGCCCAAGACATTAAGAATGGGATTTATTAAAGATGATTAAGTATCCAGAGATATTTAGATGAGAAATATATCAGACCATTAGAGATATATCTGTAGATCAGTTTGTTGGTCAAAATCTTGTCACATTTGTCATGATAAACAACTTTATTTGGTGTCCTCAGTAATTTTCTATGTAGATTAGAATAGTCTTCATCTTTAGGGGGTGTTAAAAAATAAAAAGAAAAGAAAAATCTATCTAAACTTAAAATGACTCAAAGAATTTCACAAACTGAAAATCTGTAGAACTCTAATAGTATTTTCAGCAACACTGTACCCTAAAGAGAAAAATACAAACAAATGAATATGTTGCCTGGTTCAAATTCTATCAGTTATATGTTCCTGGACTTTGTGTATTTCCAATTTTTGGCTAATGGATAAAGGCATTATATTACCCAATGTCTTCATTTGCTAGGACTGCCGTAACAAAGTACCATAAAGTGAGTGGCTTAAAAAACCAGAAATTCATTGTCTAATAGTTCTGGATTCTGGAAACATGAAATCAAAGCCGTAGCTGGGTTGGTTCTTTCTGAGTTCCATGAGGAAGAATCTGTTACATGCTCTCCACCAGTTTCTGGGAATCTGGTACTCATTCACTTGCAGAAACATTGCCATTGTCTCTGCCTCCATTTTCACATGGCATTCTCACATGTGCATGACTGTCTCCAAATGTCTCCCCGCTTTAAGGATACCAGTCATGTTGGATTAGTGCCCACTCTAGTGACATCATTGTACTGCATGACTTCTATAGGGAAAATCTCCAGCTGATGCCACATTCTGGATACAGCATATAAATGTTTGTTAGGGTCAACATATTAATTTTTGGAGCACCCAGTTCAACCCATAACACCTATTATGTTTCTGAGCTAGCAATAAATATCATATTGTCTGGTTACAGGAGTGGGTCGTAACAACATAATAAAGGAGACAGAAAAAAGACTATGTCAGCCAAGCACAATTCCGGGATGAAAAAAATGGGTAACTTATTGCTCTTAAACGATTTAGACATCATGGGATGTCTTACTTTGCTAAGTGGAAAATAAGCCATATTTGGTTTATAAAATGAAACCAGAGTAAAGGTCCAGGAAATGTTATGGTCCTACTTTTTGGATTTCTGATGGGAAAAACATCACTTAGGACTAGAACCCATTATTACATTTAACAACAAATACTACAAATTAGGATCTCCAGTTTCCACACTTTCCCCTAGTCAGAAATGGAAGGCCAGGAGTATGAGAACAAAGAGTATTTGTGGGATCTAGCAAGTTAGAGTCAGGGCACCCATATTCCCAATACGGAGGTCAATGAGAATCCATTTGAAGACGTTAATTTTGAAGAGGATAGATTTGGATGAGGAGTAAACCATCACTTCTTTATTCAGCATTAAAGGATTGAGCATCCTAATCTGAAGAGCCAGTGCAAGCTACCTGCACATGTCATTGAGGAATCTACCCAAATCCATGTTAACATATGATGGGCTGAGCTTGCTGACAAGGCCCTCAACACACAGCTAGATACTGCTCAGCACCGAATATGCCTGTATTTATTCATCAAAAGAATGATAGATTGACCAGATGCACATCCGTGTCAGTGCTTTCAGCTCACAAGTTTTGTTTTGTTTTTCATGTGAAGGAAAACGATGCCTGTATAGTGCTGTCATTATTTTAGACTTCTAAAATGTTATTATGTTTTTAAGATATCTTTGTAGATTCTTAATCTTCTGCCAATTATATATTTAGTGTGGATCAAAAGGAGCAATTTGAAAGTCAATGCAAATTCTAAGGAGAAATGATCACTTTTAGTCGGAATAAGGAAATATATAATTAAGCAAAGGCTACTTAGTAAAGATTAACCACTGGTGCCTTTGGGAAAATGCTAACATTTAAATTTCACTAGTCCTGACTTTCACCTGCAATTAGAATAAGCAGCCATGAGAATTTGCAGAGTGGTCTTGAATTTCTTGAAACAGGCGTTTTCATGTAGTGTTCTCTGTGATTTTATGGAGGAAATCGTCACAGGAAATGCTATTTTGTTGGACACAGACTAGTCATGAATCTTTTTCCATTATATAAGCATTTATTGAGTATTTTACAGGTTTTTTGAAACAATATATTTGGTCTGATATTTCTTATAAAGTAAAACAGATCACAATTTTGCCAAGCAATGATCTTATTCTTAACTAGAAAAGCTCATAGGAACCTGGGGCGCGTGTGTGACAGGCCTCCAGAAAGGCTCCTGCCCCCTGCAGAGGCCAGGGCCTCACAGCTGTCTGGCTGCTGTCAGTGTGTGTGCTCTTCCTGGTTGCTGTCATGTTGTCTCCATTGCCCTTGCCATGTGGTGGTGGTCGCTGGCAGGGAGAAGTTGAAAAACTAACCACAATCCTTCCACCATGTCCTGCACACCTCTCTACCATCAGCAGTTCTAGATGTCCGTCTAGAAGAAGTGGCTTTTCCAAAAGCCATCAATTTGCAGATTCAGTTTCCCTGTTAGTTCTCACATGTCTCTCTCTTCAAGCGTTCTGTACAGTTCTGGGCATTTACTCCCCTCATCAGAGTATGTCATAGGAGCATGTGACATATTTTTTTCGAAGAGAATAAATAAATATCGTATTCATTTATACTCAAGTGTTACCTCATGCACCAATTTTATTAAAATCTTACTTGCATTTTATATTAAGACAAGTAGCATAAAACATTGTGGATTGTCAAAAAGCAACAAACAAAGTCCTACTTTTGTGATGTGAGAAAATGCGAAAGGCACAGCCCTGCAGTGGGGACATCACCTGACAGAGGTTCATGCCTCCCTAAGAAATGGCCTCACTCTATCTCACCCCCATTTCTGAGCGAGAAATGCTCCTACAGTTAGTGCAGAGTTGATGCCCAGCTCAGGTATTTATTCTGCTTACCAAGGATTACAAGTAGAAAGAGGACAGATAACAGTAGTAGCTAATCACAGCCTGCAGGGCCAACAGGACCTGGGGCAGATGGACTCCCACTGCTGAGCTTAGTGCACAAAGATCAGCTAGTGTTAGAGCCTCCTAAGACAAGCCATACCCAACACGCCCTTGCAACATAATCATCTCACTGGGAAATCTAGTTTGTATTTTTCCCCCTGAGTAATTATCAAGAAACAAGAAACAAAGTCAGGTAGTAGAACACTACCGAGTCACAAATGTCAAAGCAAACATATCTCCATCCTTCATTTGTTCTCCCTCTTGGCAGTGCCTTCTCACCATTTGCTGCAGAAGTTCAAGTTTTCATAATTGTTCCATCTATCACAAAAGTTCGGAACTGGTCTCTCTGAAGAGACTCTTGTGCTCCCAAGCCTAGATGTTTTATTTCATGATTTTTGATCCTCTGAATGATACTTCTAGCTGGGTAATATTTCCCCTACCTTAGAGATAAGATAACTCATGCTAGTAATTTGCAGCAAAGTATTAGAATTCAGTTTTCTTAATTCAAAGTTTAAATGCTTTCCACAAATCATTTTCTATTTTATATAATTTCTACTGTTAATTATGAATTTCTGATAAGAAAGTATTTCTCACAAAGATATATCATATAGATTCAAGCATAACAATTTCAATTGCATGTCTGAATTATAACATCAGCTATTTTTGTTAAATTATGAAAATGTTATTTGGCATAAATAATATAAGGTACTAATAGTAATAGTTTTTTCTTAAGTCTAAAGTTTTTGCCAATTATTGTGAAATTATTTCTTTATCCATTGTGAAAAAATAGTTATATAAAATTGAAATTTGTTGACCCTGGCCAGGTAGCTCAGTTGGTTAGAGCATGGTCTCCATACACCAAGGTTTAGGGTCACAGCACATGCAAGAAACAACAATGAATGCATAAACAAGTGGAACAGCAAATCAGTGTTTTCCTCTTTCACCTTTCCACTCCTTCTCTAATAGTTATTCTTTTTAATAATTAAAAAAGGCCTTGGAAATTGGAATTTGCTAAGTATTGACATGTTAAACATTTTTAAATGGAAAGCATAAAATTATTTTTCTCTTTCTAATTCAACCCCACATACTGAAGCTGAGATGAGAGAAAACACATGTTCCTCATTTGTTTATTTATTCAATCACTCAAAATGATTCTAAATATTTTGAAATAGGCATCAGTCCTCCTTTCATTAAGATCAGTCTAGTGGCCAATATTCATACCTTCTTCTTGCTGTTAATTGGATTCATCCTCTTTGTCTTTATCTCAATATGTTAACTCTGTCTTATACCTTTAGAGGGAAATCAGTTAAAATGCCAGGAACCAGTTTTCAGTTAAATCAATCAGCCACTGACATTTTGTGGGTACTGATAATTCACTCTATCTCTCTGGTGCATTCTAATCTTGATCCATTTTCGACCTTGGCTGAACATCTGGGTGTTGACAGAAACCTGAGAGGAGTGGGGAGGGTAAGGGAAGGGACGGAAGGGGAAGGGAAGGGAGGGTAGGGGAGAGGGGAGAATGATCTCTGGGTACGTTGCTTGAGCACTTGTATTTGTAATAAATTTTGCAAGGTACTCTGACAATTGAGAACCACTTGTATGTGACTGGGACAATGCTGATCAATTTCAATGCACATTCTGTAATTACATGTCAGTTAGCAAGTTGGTTTGACCACATACTTCTGGTTGTTACTTATAATTGTTAGTGAATGTTTTTATTTACCTAATACAGATGTTATGAAAATAATTGAAAGCCTTGTGATGTTACAGTTAGAGTAGTTCTTTAAAATTATAAAACATGGCTTGGCTAAAAGCATTAAGATAATGACTATAAAGGAGAAATTATAAACAAATTAAGCTCCGGTCTTATAATTGGCTCTGTAATAACAATGGATTAAATCTGCATGCACACAGTATAAGAAACAGGAAATGAGAATGTAAACAGGCACTCTCTGATTAAAGTCTGAATAAAAGTACAATCCATCTGCAGATATTACACTACTTCTGGAGGACAAATAACCTGCAAATAATCCCATTTCCAAGCCATATTGCCAAGCACCTTTTGACCTTCATATCAGCTCTCAAGGGAATAACAAATTGGATTACCCAGGTGGGCATGTTTACAGTACCATTTGATTTCAACTACATAGAATACACCTATTTACTCAGACATGACTTTAATATCAGAGTATCTGTGAAAGTCTTAATACAAATCCTCTTAAGAACTCTATTGACAGAATTTCCCAGGAGAAAACTAATTCAAAAATACCAACTCAGCAGAGCATTAACTAAATCACTCTGCATGGTTTGGAAAAGAAAGATTGTGAATTATTCATAGGAGGGTTAAGAAAATTCTCCAAAATTTTGCTAAACAGAAGACAGTGATAGGTTTTCATTTAATCATCAAATCATTAAGAAGCTACAAACCCTAACTCTGTCTTTTTAGATTGATATGATATAGTAGGCCAGAATGTTAAAGCATAATAGCAATATGGCTCCTAAATGGCCATTAATAAGAGAAAAAAATAGCTTGGCCAGTGTTGCTAAGTGGTTGAGCATTGACCACTTGAACCATCAGGGCCAATCAGGATTGGACCTAAACCAGCAGTCAGACATCCCTCTCACAATCCTGGACTGCTGGCTCCTAACTTCTCACCTGCCTGCCTGCCTGATTGCTCCTAACTGCTGCTACCTGCCTGCCTGATAGCTCCTAACCGCCTCTGCCTGCTGGCCTGATCACCCCTAACCACTCCCCTGCTGTCCTGATTGCCGCCTAACTGCTCCCCTGCCAGCCTGAATGCCCCCAAATGCCCTCCCCTGCCAGCCTGATCACCCCCTAACTTCTCTCCCCTGCTGGCCTGATCACCCCCTAACTGCTTGCTCCCCTGCTTGCCTGATTGCCCCTAACTGCCTTTGCCTCAGCCCCCACCACCTTGGCTTTGTCTGGAAGGAAGTTGGACATCTGGAAGATGTCCAGTCCACCCAGTCTAATTAGGATATTACCCTTTTATTCGTATAGATGGAAACTTTTGAATTCTCTAATTTTACATGATTATAATTGACTTTCATAATAAATCTGAAAAATACATTTTAGTATTTGTATTGTGATCAACTTTTTAATTGATCTGTACTTTCAAATATGGAAAAAGACCAATTAATGCAGTCACACATCTAATACTATGTTTAGCTGATCCTGCTCCCATTCCATATGTAATTATATAACATGGAAGAAGTTTATACAGTAAAGTTTAAAGACTTACAGAAAACTTGAAACCTTATTCACACAGAGGTAAGTTGATTATAAATACCAATATTAATTTAATATATATTTATTCACATATTGATGTTACAATGAATTATATGTTATGCAGGAAAGTGCCTGATAGTAAATAAAAAACAAAAGGAAACCAGTTAACAGAAACTGGTGAAGAGGGAATTCAGACAGGACACAAAATATGAAATATCTACCTGGTAATAGTCATTTTTTAATGCAATTTCCTTCCTAATTGTTTGAGTGAAGTAGTACAACTCTAGCTTGTGAAGCTCATCCTGTGAGTCAGTTTTGAATTAAGGTGGCTAAATGATTTGTTCATAGTCATAATTTTAGAAAGTGGCAATTTTTGATTAGGTCCCATTTTTTGCTCCCTTTCTGAACCTCTTCTTTCTACAATCCTTCTGTTGTCTATTTAAATCTAAACTTTAAAGCTTGGTTATATTATTTCATGGTATTTATGACCATTAAAGAGATTTAGATTTATCATAGATAATTATTTAATGTCCAGGAATAGGATTTTTGACGTATTTTATATAGAAGTTTTCTATTTTGGATCATTGAAATATACTCTTTGGAATTCACTAGTGGCAAAGGTATACCCCCTCCCAGTGGCTATAAATTATCCTGACCCATTCATGGAATAATTTGTTTCATTTGAAGATTCTTTGTATTACTCTAATGTAAAACAAAAAAAAATAATATATGGGATAATTACATACCTATATTTTACCCATAAGCATTGATTTATTATGAATGTTTACCTCTCAATACTATATTATAAAATAAAAGAGAGGAATTTAGGAGAAATATATATACACATGTGTACCCACACTCACACATGTAATATATATACACATATATACATATGTATATATATACTCATAAACATTGATATGTGTAATACATATGTAACATATAAGCAGTAGTTTTATTTATTGCACTTGAAAACATATTCTTGATAATTCTGTGCTTTCTGTATGTCTTTGTAATTTTGTTCTATTGGTTTTAATATCAAAGAACTGCATATTTCAATTTGAAGTTATCAAATCCATAGCTACTATCTGACCATTTCCATTAAAGAAGTCCCACACATATTAACGTCAAAACCAAGTGATAATTAATGTTATTTAATGTGATGCTTATTATAAAATCAATATTTTATAATAAAAATATTTAGAAGCTTGAACAGAGTTGCAACTCATTCAAGAGGATATGGTTTATTTTCCCCAAGATCTAATTTTAATATCCTTATTTTAATTTTAATGTCCTCATTTCACTAAATTATACAAATAACATATTTTTTCTATGCAAACAAGTGACTGAAGTAACCTGACAAGATCATAATGACCTCAAAAAATGATGACAAGCTGCAAACAAGAATACTCATTAAAGTAGTTGTACAATTAATTTCATAAAAATGTTCTAAACACAATTTGGCAGAAGAAAGATGTAAAGATTCCAGGAACAATTTATAGTCTTCATATAAACTTGTATTCTTTCCAATAAAAGTCCAGTAATGAAATTTTTAAAAATTAACTTTTGAATATCATTTTTTGTATTTTATTTGTTAACTTTTGACCTTCAAACAACACTGAGAAATTTGAGGACTTGCCAGGGAATGTGCTGTGATAAGTAAAAATATTGGATTTGTCCCTGTGCTTTTCTATGTAAACCAAGATAATACAGATAATACAGATATATACCAAAATTATCTAATTCATCCATTAAAAATTTAGGGACTTCAAGAAAACCCCCCACACATTAGTATAAGCTTAAAAACAGTGTCAGAATTCTCTAAGAGATATTAAAAATAACACACTTAGGAATTAGCTAAGATGAAACATTAGTAAGTGCATAAAGTTTCTTAAACAATAGATCATTATTGTGAATGAGAATAAACATCAGGACATTAATTCTATATCTTTGGATAGAAAAAAGGAAACATTAATTAAGAAAAGAAAAGAAAAAAAAAAGGCAGAGACCATAGAGTTCACTGGGTGGCCTCACCTGTAGACTTGTGTTGATTACTTGGACTGGTAGAATTAGAACCCATCATAGATGAGAGTGGACCATAAGCAAGGAACCAAGTCAGTGAAGATTAAAGATTCACAGAGTTGCACTAACTTGGTACCTAGGTATAAAGGACAGAGTAAGTGTCTAATGGAACTCATACCACTCCAGATCTTTCTTTTGCTTTTTGTTTAAAATCCGTAGGGCATTTTCATAATGCCTCTGCAAAAAATTGTCCCAACATTGCATAGCTAGATGACTTTCAGTGAATTATATAGAAATCTAAAATGTATTTATATACATTCTCTCCATATATTCTATGTAATAAAAGATTAATATGCAAATTAGACCTTATATCTGCTACACCCACAAGCCACACCCACCAGCCAATCAGGAACAAGTATGCAAATTAACCCAACCAGGATGGCTGCAGCTAGGGAGAGAGCAGGAAGCTTGGGTTTCCCAGCAATGGAGGAAGCCAAACTTTCTGCCTGCCCTTGCCAGCCCAGGCCTCCACTCCAGGCTACAAAGTTTCAATTATAGGAGATAAATAAATCCCAAGAAAAATGGCAGCAGCCACGGAGCTAGAGAGAGCAGGAGGCTTGAGTTGCCCCCTGCAATGGAGGAAGCCAAGTTTCTGCAGCCCTGGCCTGCCTTGGCCTCCGCTTAAGGCTACAAAGTTTCAATTATAAAAGAGAAATAAATCCCAGGTACCAGGGCCTCAGCTTGGGTCGCCAGAGGGCATGGCTAGCCTGAAAACCACCACAGGCCCCTCTCCCAGGCCACCCCACATCCCAAGGGAATCCCCACACTGATCTGGGATACCCTTCAGGGCAAACCAGCTGGCCCCCACCCATGCACCAGGCCTCTATCCTATCAAATCCTATCTAATAAAAGAATAATATGCAAATTGACTGTCACTCCAATACACAAGATGGCTGCCCACATGTGGTCAAAGATGACTGCCCCCATGTGGACACAAGATGGCCACCACAAGATGGCCAGCAGGGGAGGGCAGTTAGGGGTGACCAGGCCAGCAGAAGAGGGAAGTTGGAGGCGACCGGGCCTGCAGGGAAGGGCAATTGGGGGGAACCCAGGCCTGCAGGGGAGGGCAGTTAGGGGCAAACAGGCTGGCAGGGAAGCAGTTAGTCATCAATCAGGCTGGCAGGGGAGTGGTTAGGGAGTGATCAGGCTGGCAGGCAGAAGCAGTTAGGGAAAATCAGGAAGGCAGGCAGGAGAGCAGTTGGGAGCCAGCAGTCCTGGATTGTGAGAGGGATGTCCGACTGCCCGTTTAGGCCCAATCCTCCCAGTAGGATAGGGCCTAAACGGGCAGTCGGACATCCCTCAAGGGTTCCCAGGTTGGAGAGGGTGCAGACTGGGTTGAGGAACACACACGTCCATGCATGAATGTCGTGCACCACGCCTCTAGCAGAATTATAATTTGCCAAACTGCCCTGTGATTGAAGATTTGAAATGGTGATTCCATCAGCATCTAAATGGATTATGGTGGAGCTGGAAATAAGTCCAGCTGTTCAACAATACCAGGCTCCCTGAATTATTAAAAGAGGCAATATTCTTTAGCAGATAAGACTTTGGTTGTTCTCTGAAGTCAGACTGTTTAGATTCAAATCTGAACCCTACCATTTATTAAAAACATGACCCTCAGCAAATATTTCTAGTCTCTACATTTCAGATACACTATCCTGTAAACAAACAAACAAACAAATAAATAAATAAATAAATAAATGATAATGATACTTATCTGCTAAAATCACTATGAGGATCAAATAAAATAATCCCTGACAGATGATAGCTGAGAATGAATGTTAACTGAGAGAAGAAATGAACAAAATTGTACTATAAGAGAATGAAAAAAAAAAATGACCTCCCTCAACCCATAGAGCAGAGAAAAGTATAGGAATTACAGAAAAAAAAATGTTGCTTAGTTTCTTAATAAGGGCCACCTGGCTGAGTTTCCTAGAAGCAGAGTTTAGGATGCATTCATATGCATACATTTTATTGACCACAGGCTTCCATTAGACAAGGCGATTGATCCCCTGGAGTAAACTGGTGTCAGCCAACACAGGCAGCTGGAGATGGCTCACTGGTCCAGTACAGAACACTACAGACTATCTAAGCAGGTCACCAGTCCACCCAATCAACTTTAATATCCATGTGCTTCTTGCATTAAGTTCACCGTACCCTGGAGTACAAAAAGCTGCCCACCCTTTACTCAATAGGAGGCAATTACACATTAGATTTATGCTCCAGGGTCTAACCCCTATGAACTACTTTTTATGTCACCAAACTTTCTACTGGGAGTTTGAAATAATGAGATGGGGAAAGGGAAGCCAAACTTTAAAATAAAACTAAAAACTACAGGAAGTCCTTGGATAACTTTGCTGCACTCAGTCACTTGATTATAACATTGATGAGATGCCTAGGAACTTAATTCTTGTTTATATCAACTAATCTGTGGTATATTGCTTTTGTTATATGTTGTTTTGCTTAAAGTCACAGAATCTGTTGATGACTATTGAGAACTTAATGTATTAGATTTATAAGGAATTGTTAAATGCCCTAACAGACCACTTAGAGAAGATTTCAGTGGTCAAATGAAAATTCATTCCAGTATGATTTTTGAATTGTTAAGAAGTAAATAATTTATCAAACTGAAAAAATAATATATGTAAGAGAAAATCTTTAGTTTTTATTAAATTTAAAGCACTAAATTCCAGTGAAATTAATTAATATTCTTTTTTAAAAAATTATCTTTATTGTTGAAAGTATTATAGGTGCCCTTCCCCCTTTCTTTTTCCCCATTGACCCCTTCTATCCCACAACTGCCACTCCCAGGTCTTCACCACACTATCGTCTGTGTCCATAGACTATGCATAATGCATTCGTGATGTGAATTGCACATATTGTGAGTTTTTCAAAGAGTATGTATAGTATATTTTTTTAATCAATCTGTTTTAACCTTCTTTTTTTTTCAATTGGACTATCTGAATTCAGCTTCCTAGATTACCCTCCCTTGGCTTTCTACAGAGGCTATTTGTTTGATTTTCACATTAGACTCTTGGCTGAAAAAATCCCATAACATGTATGAAACATTTAATGTATGCAGAGTTCTAAAAATAATATATAATGACACATTTGAGAGATAGCTATTGAAAATATTACTGAATCTATAGATTAGTTGCTTTTCTAGTTAAATATAGTCCCAGTCAATGACACTTCCCAATCAAAATATAGTATTGATAGTTCTCTTTTTTAAAATACATTTTTATTGACTTCAGAGAGCAAGGGAGAGGAAGAGAGAAATAGAAACATCAATGATGAGAGAGAATAATTGACCGGCTGCCTCCTGCACACACCACACTGGGGATCAAATCGCAACCGGGTCATGTGCCCTGACTGGGAATCAAACCATGATCTTCTGGTTCATAGGTCAATGCTCAACCACTGAGCCATGCCTGACCCATATAGATCTATTTTTAATTTTTGAGGAAACTCCATCAAGAAATATAAATTGGTAGATCCAGAAGAGTCATAGAGATGTAAAGTACAGCATAGGGAATACAGTCAGTAATCTTGTGATAACTATTTATGATGCCAGATGGGCACAAGAGTTATCAGGGGAAATCACTTCATAAATTATAGAAATGTCTAACCTCCATGCTGAAACTCATATAAAATATTGTATCTCAACTGCTTTTGAATTTAAAAAGTCAATATAAAATAGAGAATTTTTGTTCTGTGATAATTTGTTAAAAAAACAAACAAACAAAAAACAACAAAACTCCATTTGATTTTAATTTTAGGCTAGATATTTTAAAAGAGATAAATTATATATGGCAAAAACCTTTGTACCACAGTATTGATATGGTCTTAATATTTTAAAAGAAAAAAATTAAGCTTGATTATAAAATGTGGAAAAAAAATAGTTCATTCAACTAAAAAGGACTGAATTAAAGGCAGTTCAGGGATAGGATGCTGGGGCTGAGCAAATGCCCATGGAGGACTTGAAAGGCAGGTCAGGAAATTCAGGCTAAATACGGAGCTCACAGTGCTGTGGGGATAGCCATCACAGCACTAAAAGTAAAATGGTTAGGAAGTAGGCTGACACTCTGTTGCCAGCAAAATGTTCAATGATAATGAACTGAAAGAGTCATATGGATTAGTATCCACTGGAACTTGACAATACAGTGGCTCTTCTTCCTGAGCAGCAGAGTAAAATGCCATTCTTTGCCTCAGCTCCTGAAAGAAATGATGATGTCTCAGCAAGAGTTCACGGGCAGCAGTGATGCAGGTTTTAGAGGAAACTGGCCAGTGAAGCAAACAGGGCAAGGCACATTCTACGTTGAACAAATTAAACCAGTAGCCAACATGTGGCAGAGTATATTGTAAGAAGGAAAACCCTCCCCAAATTTGTAGGATAAAGACCTATAGAACACCTATGCTTCTAATTCAATTAATAATTCTCCTAAAATGAAATGACATTAGTTGCTGTAAAATTATTTCTTTTTAAAGGATAGGTATTTACATGAAGAAAATACTTTTTTATGTAAGATGTCAATTTATTTACTTTGGTTGCTTAAGGTAATACAGCCCCAAAGAAAGTTTTTTTTGGCTCTTAACAGTTTTCATTGAGTATGTAGGAAAGTAGATTCAAAGTTTAACTATTTAAAAAATCTATAAAACGCCTTTAAAATTTTTATGAACATTCAGCTATGCATACCATAAATATTTTTCAAAACTAATTAGTTAAAATGGGTCCTCCAACCATGAAAGCAAGAATATAAAGACATTTGTTATCATTCTCTTAAAACGTTTAGTATAGCATATTTTAATTTTTCATACATTAGAGTAGGAAATAATATCTCTATTTAAATATTGCATTTTTTTTGGTAAACAAAGTAGTAGGTTTAGAAAGTGTCCATGATCATTTAAATTATACAAAGCTTTCTATATTTCATTGTCTTCCTTATTTCTTCTCAAACTCCAATGACAATAAATATGGTTGCTTTCTTTTTAACCCCAGGAAATATAAATTTCCCAAGCACAAAGGGCACAACAGTCTCCCTTCAATATTTCCTCCTGATGCTGAGTGCAAAATTGGTTTCAGAAAGAAAATTGCTGACATTAAGCAAGTATCTAACTTGGCCAATGATTGCAACATATTTCTATACAATGCTGTGAGATGTGCTAGAAAAAGGACTTTTCAAGCCCTGAGAAACTGTTGCTGTATTTCCAGAGGGGAAAAAAAAAGAAAAAGTTACATGCGAATTCTCATTCTTGACTGATAGAACGTGAGAATAGATGAACAAGTTTCTGAGCTTCTCTACTCTTCAATACATGGAGTGATGTTATCTTTTTGCACCCTTGTCTAGTAAATGAAAGTCATAAAACAGCATACTTTTACTCTTTCATATATTAGACCAGTGGTTGGCAAACGTATTAGTCAACAGAGCGGCAAACATGAGGCTTGCGAGCCGCAGTTTGCCAACCACTGTATTAGACAATTGATCACTTTGCAAAGTATTTTCTATAGACAGATATTTTAGGCATAAAGTGTCTTCCCTCTAAAATAACGCCCTACATATTTTCAACTACTTTGATTTTTCAATTATACTTCATATTAATAACAATTTATACCCCTGCTTTGCTTCCTAATTTTATTGGTTTGTGATAACGTTTCTTTACAAATGACATAATGATCATTGTGTTACGTTATTTGAGATTTTAAGGGTTAAAGGCAAGTAGATGTCACAAAAGTTAGTGATGCTTTTATAGGAAATTGTAGTATAGTCTTATAAGTATTGTAGGGAATAGAGAACAGTGATGATCACATAGATAAGCCTGATGAAGACTGTAGCACCCTAAGGACAATAGTAGCTCTTGGTGCTCAATGGATTTCACAAATTGAAGCCGCATTGATGGTGTCAGTGGTGATTGTATTCGTATTTTCTATATTTATCACTTTCTTTTCATTAGAACGAATTCTAGTTTAATAAAAATAATGGATTTTAGGAATGGCTAATTTACCTATTGTAAGAATTATTCCCTAACCTACATCCCCATTGTTATCATGTCCTGGCTATTCCTAGTCTCTGCTTTTAGAACACCAGTCACCACAATCTTACTTAACCCTCTCTTCTCTATAGCCCTCCCTCATCTAATTTATAGGATCCTATGACTCAAGACTTCAATTTATATGCAGCTTCTCTTGCCTCATGTTTCAAGATTAACATATCATCTTAATACAAGGTATGTGCCCTTGACCTGGGATGGAACCCTTGACCCTTTGTGTGTAGGCCAATGCTCTAACCGAAGCTCTAACCAACACCAGCCAGGGCCTGCTTGCTCTTTTATCTGTGATGCTATTACTCTTTCCCTTTAACTTCATGGTGCCTTGGGAATATGAGAGAGAAAAATCTCTCTCCATCAAATTTAGTAATAAAATAATATTAATGTAAATTTAAAGTTATTATAATATACAATTATAACATTCATGCGCATATATCAGATTACATGGTTAAGAGCTATCATTTTGTATTTTAAGAATATATTTAATACTAGAGACCCGGTGCACAAAATTCATGCAGAGGGGGGTGTGTGTCCCTCAGCCCAGCCTGCACCCACTTCAATCTAGGACCCCTCGAGGGATGTCCGACTGCCTGTTGGTGGGATTGGGCCTAAACAGGCAGCCGAACATCCCTCCCACAATCCAAGACTGCTTGCACCCAACCACTTGCCTGCCTGCCTGCCTGATTGCCCCTAACCACTCCCCTGCCAGCCTGAACGACCTCTAACTGCTCCCCTGCTGGCCCAATTGCCCCTAACTGCCCTCCCTTGCCAGCCTACTCACCCCTAACTGCCCTCCCTTGCCAGCCTGGTTGCCCCCAACTGCCCTCCCCTGCTGGCCTGGTCACCCCGAGTTGCCCTCCACTTCAGGCCTGGTTCCCCTCAACTGCCCTCTCCTGCAGGCCTGGTCCCCCCCCTCCAACTGTCCTCTCCTGCAGGCCTTGCCCCTCCCAACTGCCCTCTCCTGCAGGCCTTGTTCCTCCCAACTGCCCTCTCCTGCAGGCCTGCTCCCCCCCCCACCCAACTGCCCTCCTCTGCAGGCCTGGTCACCCCTAACTGCCCTCCCCTGCAGGCCTGGTTGCCCCCAACTGCCCTCCCTTGCAGGCCTCGTTCCCCCTACTGCTCTCCCCTGCAGGGAAGGTTCCCCAACTGCCCTCCCCTGCAGGCCTGGTTCCCCCCACTGCCTTCCCCTGAAGGGCTGGTCACCCCTTACTGCCCTCCCATGCAAGCCTGGTTGCCCCTAACTGCCTTCCTCTGCCAGCCTGGTCACCTGTAACTGCCATCCCCTGCTGGCCTGATCACCCACAACTGCCCTCCCCTGCCAGTCATGATGTGGCAACCATCTTGTGTCCACATGGAGGCATCCATCTTTGACCACATGTGGGCAGCCATCTTGTGTGTTAGAGTGATGGTCCATTTGCATATTACCTCTTTATTAGATAGGATGAGCATAATATTTTATATGCATGTAAGCACTCAAAATATGCAAGCTTTGCTTTACAGAAAAGAAGAAAAACAAAATTTTTAGCAACCTTAATTTTATTGTTGCATTCCTTTTTCAGTCAAATGCTTTCAGCAGTCATCATGATTATTAGAACTTTGATTATTGTCAAAGAGATCCAATAATTTAAAAGATTAATCTATTTTTAAAAATACATTTTTACTGATTTCAGAGAAGAAGGGAGGAGAGAGAAATAGAAACATCAATAATGAGAGAAAATCATTGATTGGCTGCCTCCTGCATGCTCTCACTGGGGATTAAGCCCACAGCCGGGGTATGTGCCCTTGACTGGAATCAATCCTGGGACCCTTCAGTCCACAGGACAATCAATGCTCGATCCATTGAGCCAAACCAGCTAGAGATAATCTTTTTTTTAATAGCAAGAAATCATTCGTATCTGTCAGCCCAATACTCATTCCTCTAATAGAGAACTTTATCAGAAGAGAGTTCACCCAAGCAAGTTGTCCATTAGAACATTATAAATTGATTGATGCTACTGAATCAATACTTGGTATAATTCACTTCCACTTCCCTTTAGATATGATTGAAACTTTAACACAAAGAAAGTTCATTCTGAAATTAACTTAAGGCTTATGTATATTGCTACCTAGATTGTGAAGTTTTTGATAGAATTTAGATCATGCTGACAATGCTATTTGTATGATTCCTTAATATGTTTAAGACTTAGCTGAAATTAAATGGCATCAAAAAAACTAAAGAGACTATTGCAAACGAAACAAAACAGACTTGTGGTTAAAAGCAAGTTGGAGGCAGAGAAAGATAAATATCACATGATCTCATTCATTTATGGAATATAATGAACAACATAAACTGATGAACAAAAATATATCCAGAGACAGAGAAACATCGATCAGACCATTAAACCTCAGAGGGAAGGTAGGGGAGGGTGGAGGTAAGGGAGAGAGATCAACCAAAGGACTTGTATGCATGCATATAAGCCTAACAATGGACACAGACACCAGGGGGGTGAGGGCATGAGGGGGGAATAGGGGGAGTAATGGCGGAATAAGGACACATATGTAACACCATAATAAATAAATAAATTATAAAAAAAGAATAAATATACATTAGAGTGTACATGAAAAAAACAAGATGGAGGTTTATATTTGATGGTGAGAGGGGCAGCAATTGTAGAGCAATCAAAGATCCTGCCTCCTTCTATGAAGTTACTCTCCTTCACTTACAGCTGTTTCCTCAGAGTGTAAACATTTCTATCTGCCCAAGGTCCTACGTCATATCAGCATCCACAATAAGTAAAGATGAACAAAAGGACACATAAGATCCCTTAAAAAGAAACTTCATGGAAGTTACACATATCACTTCTATATCATTACCTTGAATTTAATGCATGATTCAAATTATCAGCAAGAGAAGCATTGAAATTCAATATTCATTCTTCAGTGTACATTTGTCAACTAAATATTGTGGCTAATAACTCAGAATGAAGGAAAGGGTACCTATTGAGGACTGCCAGCAGTCACTACAACAGGTATGCCAGGTGTCCTTCAGAATAAAATGATGCACTGGGAAAATTATTGTCAGTAATAAAACAGGGACAATGAAGGAAAAATTAAAAAGACGTCTAAAGACGAAGGAGATATAAAAATCTGTACTTTGTGGTCAGAGCAGTAAGGTAGGAACTTGAAAATCTTGTAGGAATTCCAATATTCAGTGTTTTATGGTCATGACTAGATGTGCTATCAATCTTAGGCACAAAAAGTAAATGTTGTGTAACTGTGTTCTGATGTGTAAAATAAGTGTGTCAAACTCTGAAGTTTTAAAGGGCAGTTTGAATAATTGGGATAAGTCATTGTCCTTGAGATCAAACAGAAACCTGTTTGAGTCTCTGGCCATAAGTACTTGAATACAAATGTTAATAAGGATGAGATGTGAGGTTGATGTTATGGAGAGAGATAATTATTCACATTCCTCATTCCCTGTGTCAAGATCATAATTGAAACTGCTATGTAGTTAGAGGGATGATGTGCCAGCAATCATATATTATGAGGACTATTTATTACTTTGTTTTATGGCATTAACAACCAATATAAAATTTGATTACTGATCATTAAACTCTACTAGCTATTGATAATATTTAATGTCATAAGGGCCTAAAAATCATGAAAAATGCATAGAAGAGATCAAGATCTATAAAAGCTAAAGGGCAGGCATCAAAAGAGCAGGGATTACACAGGTTTGAAGAGACTTTAACTTGGGTTTTCCAATCTTCCTAAGAACAGAGTACAGCTTTAGAATTTTACAGAACATATAGTAGAAATTCTCTTGGGAAACTAAGTTGAATCTTTAATTTGTTCAGTTGGCCCTATTTTCCTAGAAAACATTCTTGCCATATCACCAGACACATTCTGCTTCGGAATGTATCTTGAACTCAAACAGAAATGCCAGGGCTACAGATACACTTAGTATGTTAAGGTAAAATTGTCTGGACATGTGGTTATGGACATGATCTTATGATGAAAATAACTTATTAGGCACAATTATTTTAAACCACATTCTGCACTAAAGGGAACTATCAACAATTTGTTCCTTTTCATTGACTATCTGTTCACAATAGCATTTTCTTAATGACATAATCAAAGCTAAAAATGACCCATTGAGAGCATCTATTCCCTGTTTCCATAGAAATCTACCCCACCAAATCCCCAAGAGAAGAAAAATAAGCCTCCAAGGTGTAAGAAAGCATTCAGTTAAGAACCAATATAAATTTTTTTTCAAAGTGGATTATTTTTTAGTGAAAGTATATCTGAAAGTAGCATCAATTCAACTTCCCTTGAGCTGTTAGATATAACTTTAAAATAAAATTTCTGAAAGTAAAGCTATTAAATTTTATAGAAGTAATATTTCAACATTTATTTTAAAATAATATAGTTTGAATTCTAAAAATACAAAGGAATTTTTTAAAAACAATTTTAAGTACAAATGTATGTTTTCCATAATTTAGGTATATAATTTGTCAACTTCCAGACATAAAATATGTCACATCACTGTCTTTTCTATAGGAGTATAAAACATCAGTTAGCTAGTGGAACAGGTTCCCTGCACCTAAGGGAAATTAGATAGCAAAACATCAAAAAATCTAGAACTTCATATATCAAAATGGAATTTTTTCTCTACTTTGCCTCATACCTCTGAAATAAAGGAAGAACAACTAAATGTATCATACAGTTCTATAATAAACAACTGTATTCTATTGCTCCTTGGCAGAAAGAAAGAATGCTATGCGTATGTGGGGGAGATATTACTTGCGAAAAGAATGATCTTCTATATCCTGTCTAAATTTATATTCTAAATTTCCAGGCTTTTTTTTTTCCATCCTGTAAAATTTTAACACCATTTGCTCTTTAATTTTATAATCAGGCATTCTCTGCATAAACTGTGACAAAATTCAACCTAATTCAAAGCCAGTTTACATTAAAGGGCAAGAATAATATTAGACTAAACTGAACTGCTTCATATATATGAAGACGATGAAGGACAGGAATATCATATTCAGTAAGAACTTGAATTAAGAATACATAAAGAACTCTTACACTCAATAAAAAGGATAAAAACAACCCAATAATGTGTACTGAAATATGTGGAGACATTTCACAACAGAATGAGAATAATCCATATGCATATGAAAAATGCTCCATAAAATGAATTTCTAAATTTTCCTGTATTAAAACAAGGCAATTTTGAAAATTGTGCTGAAATATTTTGAAGTAAGAATAAATGAGTTTGTGTGAGTCAGTGAAAAACAAATGGGGAAACTTCGCTAGATATAAAGTGTAGGTAACAATCGTATCCTGATAGGGATCACATACCTTATGCTACCATGGGGTGTCAGGCAGGTTTAGCTTCTGCTGAGTTTATGACTCAAATATCCCAACACAATGCTTGTGTATAAAAGTAAGGTCTGAATAGATGACCTGCCCTTTTGAATTTATAATGGCAGATGCATGTGAAAATAACATAAAATGAAACTTCCTTTTGCGAAAATAGCAATGCTTTATTATCCACAGCACTCAGATGGGTAGGTTTCATAGTCTTCATCCTGCGATTTTCCACATCCACTGCTGATGACCTCACCAGGCATTCCTCAGTCCTGATGCATGTTTGGATGTGGGTTTTGGATATACTTTCATCTGTCTGATAAAATAAAAATATGTATGATGAGTTTGTCACAAAGATAAATTCATCCAATTTATAAAACTGCTGGTTGTTTTGACATTATGACTTTCTAATCCTTTTTTTTTTTTCCAGAAATCAGACTGATTTTTTAGATAGCATTTATGTTTATGTGTTTGTGATTTAGCATGATTTTGTTGCTGGGTAAAAGTCAAAACTAGAAATTGAATGTTATATTAAAATTGTTTTAATTACACTGGCACAATAAATTAAGAAATCCTAGTGGTAGGAGGAAACCAAGATGACGGCATAGGTAAACACCTGAACTTGCTGCTGTGCACAACCACTTCAGAACTACAACTAAAAGACAAAACAGATATCATCCAGAAAGGGATGGCTGGCTGAGTGAAAATTATACAACTAGAAGGAAAGAGAAAAGCACACTGAGACTCGGAGGAGGTGTGGAAGTGCGGAAGTGAAGTGTGGAGGAATGGAGGCGCGCTGTTGTCTTTTTCAGTGGGGAGGGAGATACAAGTTCCTGACTGCTCTGAACTCCAGTTCCAGGTGAGACTTTGGGGACCCAGACTCATATGGGTCCCCAAATGGACTGTTTGACATTGGGCCAGAACACGAGGTTCCTGCATGGTGCCATGGGACATTGTTCCTGCATGGTGCCGTGGGACAAAGAGTCCCAGGACCTCTTCGGTGAAGGGCAGATGGACAGCCATTGCTGTTTGCTATGCCCCGTGATCCCCTGAAACCCTGCCCCACCCAATTTACAACCACACCCAAGCTGTGTGCAGAGGTTTTTGCATATGAATGGCCTGGCCTTTTGCAATCTGAAACCTAACATACTACAGCTGGGTCAGAGAGCCCCAGAGCCTCCAAAAGAAGGCCCAAGGCTCTACAGCAGCTTGCATTGCTTCACAGCTGGGCCTCATCTGGGCACCTCCAAACCCCAAATAAAGAGGAGGAATCTACAGATCTCTCTGTAGCTCCTGCTGGGTGGCCTCAGGCAGTGGGTGACTTTGCACCTCCTTGGCAATCCAAGAGCCAGTGTACCCAGTGGTCAGAGGGAGACCACCCAGATTACAACTCTTCACATCCATAAGGGACACACTCAGGGGGCAACTCAGTGGGTGCCAAAGCCCCACTGACACAAGTCTTGCCCCATAAGGGTGTCTCCAGCACAGAAGTTCTCCCATCATAGACACAACTGATTCCCACAACCAATTGGCTTGGAGGCCAATTCCTCCCAGTGATACCAACAACAATCAAGGCTTAAGTACAACAAGACTGTGCATACAGCCCACAAAGGGGTGCACCAAGAGTGTCCATCTCAGGTAATTAGGGAGGCTGAGACACTGGACCCTATAGGACACCTAGCACACAAAGCAACTCTACCAACACAGGGAAGCAGCCAAAATGCAGAGACAAAGAAACAGGTCACAAATGAAAGAAATGGAGGAAAGCAAACTACTGTATGTAGAGTTCAAAATCATGGTTATAAGGTTAATCAAGAATCTTCTAGAAACCTCCAAGAAATTTAGTGAGACCCTCAAAGGTATAAAAAAGGACCAATTAGAAATTAAGCATACACTGACTGATATAAAGAATAATATACAGAGATCCAACAGCAGACTATTGGATCCCAAGAATCAAGTCAAAGATTTGAAATACAAAGAAGCAAAAAACACCCAACTCGAAAAGAAAAAAGAAAAAAGATCCTAAAAATATGAAGATAGTGTAAGAAGCCTCTGAGACAACTTCAAGTGTACCAACATCTGAATTATGGGGGTGCCAGAAGAAGAGAGAGAGCAAGATACTGAAAACCTATTAGAAGAAATAATGACAGAAAACTTCCCCCACCTGGTGAAAGAAATAGATTTACAAGTCCAGGAAGTTCACAGAACCCCAAACAAAAGGGATCCAAAGAGGACCACACCAAGACACATCATAATTAAAATGCCAAGAGCAAAAGACAAAGAGAGAACATTAAAAACAGCAAGAGAAAAACAATTAATTACCTACAAGGGAGCACCCATTCAATTGTCAGCTGATTTCTCAACAGAAATTATTCAGGGCAGATGGGAGTGGCAAGAAATGTTTAAAGTGATGAATAGCAAGAACCTACACCAAGATTACTCTACCCAGCAAAACTATAATTTAGAAATGAAGGTCAGATAAAGAGCTTCACAGATAAGAAAAAGCTAAATAAGTTCATCACCACCAAACCAATATTATATGAAATGCTGAAGGGTATTCTTTAAGAAGAGGGAGAAGAAAAAGGTAAAGATAAAAGTTATGAACAACAAAGTGACAACAAATACACATCAACAAGTGAATCTAAAAATCCAGTGAATAAAAAGTCTGATGAACAGAATAAACTGGTGAATATAATAGAATCAGGGGCATAGAAAGGGAGTGGACTGACAATTCTTGGGGGGAAAAGGGTGTGGGGGTGCGGGAAGAGACTGGACAAAAATCATACACCTATGGATGAGGACAGTGGGGGGCGTGTAAGGGCAGAGAGTGGGGTGGGAACCGGGTGGAGGGGAGCTATGGGGGGAAAAAAAGAGGAACAACTGTAATAATCTGAACAATAAAGATTTATTAAAAAAAAAAAAGAAATCCTAGTGGTATCGATGGGGTGCCCTCCCTGACCCCCCAATGTTGCAAGGAAAGTAATTTCCTGAGACTCACACAGGAGGATGAGTGATCTTTATTTCTGTGAAATTAAGCCCCGAGGTTGCCAACATCACATTTCCCTCCATCTCATCATGGAAAATATCCAATCTTGTTTTCAGTAGTGCAAGAATTGAGGCCACTGCCCAGAATCTCCACCCCATATTAAAGTCTGGTCTAGTCTAGCATTCTATGTGTAGAGTGGGACATGTGGCTGCTTAAGACAAAATGGCTATGATGAGAAGACTAGTGTGTGTGGGTAACAGAACAAAAGAGGAGCAAGTAGGCAAGAGCAAATCGAGAGAGAGAGAACTCCAGGACTTATAACTAGGGGCTTAACCAATTAACCCTTCAGGATTCCACATGCTTGCAGTGCTCTTCCCCCTCTGCCCTCGCCAGTTCTCTTTTCCAAGGTTAAACTGACAGAAGAGTATTTCCCCTGCGGCAACCCAAGGTCTCTGTGCATGCAGCCATCTCTGCTTTGGTTGGATCCCTTCCCCCAGTGATCTACAGGGAATGGACCAGTGGTTTCCTAGGGAGTGTGACGTTGCAGCTTTCTGGTGATTCTGCCCAGATGACCATGCTTATGTCTGGCCTCCCCCTTGCTCTCTTCCTATGATTAGTATTAACAACTAGCTAATTGTGATGAAAACACTAGTAGTCTTAGTCTGCTCCATTCCTCTCCAGTAAAAGACAGTGACATAATTTCTTACACACAGTTATTTATTTTTCTTTTATTAAACAATGTGTTGCAACTGTGGGAAGAAAAGTATACTCTTTTGTCTCACTTATCTTTGTGACATTTCATGGACTAATTTTAATTAAATATATTTGGTTTGATGTCAAAATGCTCTGGTTCCTTTAAAATGTCAAAATTTAAATTGCTGACATTTTCTTGAAAAGAGCAAGGACCTGAATAAGTTAATTAGGAAGGAACTGGCCACTCAGAGATTCTAGTATAAAATGCAGTTCATGTCTGCAGATAAGAAAGTTGACCCTAAAGGTAGCACAGTCTTTTTTTTTTTTTTTTTCCCTACTCAGTGCTAGAATTATCATCCACATAAAGCCTGATTTCGCAATTCTTTCCTCTCCCGCTGGAGAACTGACCATATTTTCCACTTTGATCCAAATCTATGTTGATACTAATACAACTTCCTTATAGTCATCTGTAAAGTTCTTGGGAATGGAAATTTGTCATATACACCTGTTTACCCAACACTTATTACTGTGCTTGAAACATAGTAGATCCTGAACAAATATTTCTTGAATTTATATTGAAGGAGGATGCAACAAGTAAATGTTAATAAGGGAGATTTTAATTCAGAGTAAGGATGAGAAAGTAGTTGAAAATTTTACAGAAAATATTTAAGAAATTGAGACTTGAACTTAAGACTTGAAATCAGTTAAAAATATATTCACATTCCTGAAAGTACTTTTGAAGAAAAATTTATGTAACATTCAAAAAGTTGAGCTTCAGAGTTATAGAATTGTGAGACAGATCGCTGGAAATAGTCTGAAACAGTTTATTGATATGAAGGGATACAAATAGATTGGGTGTGACCTTTATGATAGTAATAACACAGGGTACATCTTTTCAGTTTTTTTTTTTAAATATAGAAGGTTGTTCTTAATTGTTTTACATGGTTTGTGTGGTAAACTGTATTATAAAATAAAATAATTGGTTTATATTTTTCTAATAGATCTATATAAATTTACAAATACAAAGTAAATAAGAAGTGATAGTTCCTGTTTGCCTGGCTCATTCTTTACTTCCAATGCTTTCAGGCAATCGAAACATAGCTAGCAATTATGCTTGTTAGGTAATTCATGAACTTAGTATTTGTTTACAGCTCACTCCCAAATAGAAGAGAGGTACGTCAAATTAAATTAACCTTAGTTTATTTTGTACTTTTAATATAATGGGGATTTAATAGTGTATAGATATATGAATTCATTGTGTGTTTATTTTAAATGTGCATTTAACTTTTCACCCTAATTTTATATGACTTGAAAAGCAGTAGAGAGAAAGGAAAAGCGAAGGAAGAGATAATCATTTATTTCAAGGACCATGTCCCCTAATAAAAAACTTGTCAAACAAGTAAAATAATCAAAATTTCATGACTATTAGAATTTTGTTAAGTTTAGGATGTAGACATCAAGTGATATGACATACAGAAGGAGACTTTTTAGGTGATGTGGAAAATAAGGGATTATACTATTAAAGCTGTGTGCTCAAGACTTAGGGATGTGGACTGTAGAACTCTTTACTTGATACCCTAATACCTACCAGGTGAGGCTGATGGAAGGTAACACTGGCAACACAGTACTACTAACAATAAATATGAGATTGTTCTTGAAGTACAGTATGATCATTAAACTTGGGGACAACTTGTGACCTTACTGTGAATCTTAATATAAATGTAATCAAGATGTGTGAAGCTTTGATTTCCAAAGCTGCTGACATGCAAAACATACCCACTTTGCAGTCATCACATTTTTCAAACCAGCTGGGCATCAGTGAAATTATTTTGTGTCCCTGCTGGGCCATAATGAAATGATTTTTCACCTGGTTTGAATCTCATGCAGTTCCAAATGACATTGAAACTGAAGTGAAATGTACAAGGTGTCTACCACAGGAACCAGTGCCAATATATATATATTCCCTTCAAAGTGATTGCTCACTGACACAGCAGGCTTCACACTTGTATAATCTCAGCAGACCTGTAGCAGTAGTTGCTCTCATACACTATTTGAAAGCAACTGGGCACCATGTAAAAGTGAAGGGCTCTTGCTAATTGAGTTTAAATGGGGGGGTGTTGACTATAGATTTATTGGGTTACAATTACTGTTGATGGTGTATAGGGCTAAAATTGTCAAGAGTCATGTATCAGATTCAACTTTATTTCCTGTTGTGTTAAGTGATTATAAGATGACAAATTAGAATCCTTGAATTAACAAATTAAAGTTACCAGAGAGTTTATATTTTACTTTGAATCTGAAATAGACAGGACCTTAGAGATTATTTGCTTTTATATTATGAAAATGTGTAAGCAGCAGAAATTAGGAAATTTCTCTCAACATGTTAATCACTGAAAAAAACTATTTTGGGTTAATGATTGAAATATTCTCTTAAGAAAAATAAACGAGACAAGTGTAAACAAAGACAATGTGACTTTAATTTATTAAAATATTTATTTTTTGTATAATTTCCTTGCCAATTTTAAACAAAATGATGAAATTTTTTCATCTTAACATTGTTTCTTCTTCACTATGATAGTTGAATAAAAAAGTATAAAGTAGGTATTGTCTAATAATTAAAGTGTGGCTGATTTCTCCATTTCAGTTACTATAAACAATATTGTTTTGAAATGAGCCCCTAGTTTTCATAATTAAGGCACACTTGATTTTATTTTATCAGAAGACACTTAGGTTTATTATTTAATCATAATATTGTTCCTCCAAACAATGGTGATGGTTTCATACAAACATACCAACATTTTTCCCATCTTTTTTTATGATGAATGTAATCAGTTCTGCTACAACCCTTGTTTTGAAAAACAATTATTTTTCCTGAAGCAAATGGATGTATCAGGGAACAGTTTGAACATAATACAGATTTTGCCTGGTTATGTGTGGTTTAATCTGTGGGAATCACTAAGTGAATGCAGAAAACGACTCACAGCTGAACCCAGACACCTAGAAATACACAAAACAATAATGCATCCAGAAGCACGCCATGGAAGAAGGAACAACACTCACCCACATCTGGCTTTACAATTGCCTATGTGATTGCACGGAATCTGCCTTCCACTACTTGGCAACAATCATCAACCTACAACTCTTGTGGCAGCCATCTGGGCTGTCACCCTCCCCTCTCTTTTATTTCCCCCCTTTCTTCTCTGTTTCTTGTGCATTATTCCATTCTGTTCTCTCTTTAGCTTTCTTTCCCTCGTTCATTTTCTATTTACTTTCCATTCTCTCCCTCTTGCACACAGAGGGTACAGTATTGTGTACACATCCACAAGCAAACTTCAATTATTTTCAAGGCGAAATGTCATATTTATGTGTAGTCTTTATTTCTTCCTATGTAGCGTGCTTACAACTGTGCTACAATTTTTTACTATGCAGCTATTTTGTTGTTGTTAATGACACATTGAGGGCAATTTTGAGCACTGTGCATCTAACCCCATTTTCTGTAAATTCTGTGGCTTTTATTGCATAATTTTGTACAATGTGTTTTTTAGAAACATACGTCTTTGTAGAGTGGAAATGACTAAAGCACTCTTTGCAAACAATCTGATGTCTGCCAAAAACTAGTCCAAATTTTCCCCAGAAGAGGCACATTATTTTTATTATTCTGGCCAGGAGGGAACAAAATCTGTTCTCTGACCCAGAGGGAGACATTATCTCTAAGACATTTTTTTAAAATAAAAGCATTCTTGAAAGGTTATTCTAAAAAAAGAAGTATAGGAATGTAGACAGCTATTGAAAAATTTCTCCCAATAATTTTCTTTCCAGAAGCAAGTGTAATTTGCCTTTTTCACCATGCTTCCCTGAATAGACAGGCGCAGAGTATGGTATCAGCTACCCCAAGAAGAGTCTCTAGGGAAGGGTTGGTGATTGGGCGATCATCTTGACCAGTTCCTCCAAGGGTGCATTTATTTTGGTGAACCGACACTAAACGGGGGTAAGCCCTCAGCTGCTGATTCAGATCCATCATGGCAGTGTCACAGCGTTTATCAGATATGGGATTCTAGCATGTTAACAAGCCTCACAAGGATACTCCCCTTAAGAATGTCAATTTGATTATCTGTCAGAACTATAACTGTCAGGTATAATAGACAGAGGTGCCAGCTCAAAAAGGCAATTCCATTTCATGTAGATATATTACAGAGTGTCCCCAAAAATGTATATGCACTTTAACAACTGATAGCACAGTTTTGAAAATGAAATGTGTATTTTAACAAATATTTCCTTTATAATTATTCGAAGTGTGTGCATATATTTTTGGGGACACCCTATATATGTGTTATCTAATTTGATTCATATTACAGATTGAGTAGGCATTCAGATTAGTAGGGTCTAATTTTATTCCTTTTACTGGCGCTATTTCTGACATCTTCATAATTTAAGAGTAGCAAAAGATGTAAGCATATCAGGCACAAAGGGCACCATTCTATTCTTGCTAGGATTTGTATTAACACTGCCAAAGTTTGTCTCTACAAATTTCCTTGGATTTTCTACACTAGCTAGGTAGCCACTTTTTACATTTAACACACTCTCCTTTTTATAAGTATAAATACATTCAGCACTGAGAAGTTGAACTGTTTTTGGTTCATTGTTGGTGGTGGTGTTTTCAAAGATATAACTTCTGGGACTGTTTTGTGTATTTTAGTTTAACAGTTAAAGGTTATCTTATTTTTCATATCTCAATATATTGAGAGAATTTCACTATCTCTCCCATCATATATTGATATCTTAATATGTTAATTTGACAATTGTTTTGCATCTGTGAGTTTATGAAATTTGCTTATTTTTCTATTGGAGGATATAGTTTTTTTTATTACATATATACTTCAGGCCTCTCAAATTTCATAGTTTACTCCATCAGACATCTGAGCTTGATTCTGTGGTTCACAACATTAATAGTTAGTTGTGTTTTGTTTTGATATTCTGTCCTCATAAATGAACGTAGCAAAGTCTCAAAATGTACATCACTATAAAAAACAATTGTGTCCATATATTAACAAGGAAAAAGTTGAAAATAAAGTTAATAACCAATGTTGCCTAAAATAGCATCATCAATATCAAATACTTAGAATAAATTTAACAAAATATGTGCAGAACCTTGAGATGGAAGACTGAAAACTTTACTAAAGAAAAAGGAGACCTAAAAATCATTTAGGCAGAATGATGCACCGTTTATGTGCATAGGAAATTTCAGTATTGGTGAAGTTTCTATTTTTATTTAATTGATCTCTAAGTCCAAAGCACAATGTAACACATCTCAGCATACAATAGCTTATGATGCAGCAGTAATACTCCTGGACATGTTCAAGAAAAACAAGTACATATGTCCACTAAAATTTCAAGAATGTTCATAGTGATGTTTTACAAAATGGCCCAAATTAGGATAACTCAAATGTCCAAAGGAAGTGGAATGGGAAATTTCATTATCATGATATGGATGCATCTCCCATACATGAAATTAATAAAAATGGTCAGAAAATAAAGAAGCAAAATATTCCATCTATCCCATCTACTGAATTCAAAACCATCAACATTCACCTGACATGATAGAGGGCAGAATAGTGGCTAGCCTTATTCATGTCGGGAACAGCAGGACTAAGAAACTTTCGAGTTGAGGATGTTTTCTGTCTCTCAGTCAGTATAGGTTACATGAAGATATTCACATGTAAAAATGTATCCGTGCATCAATTTAAGACCTTTACAATTTAGGAAGATCTGATTATTTTACGTGCTACTGTGTAAGGTGAATCTGAAAGAGGAGATTTTACAATGCACTGAGGCATATTCGTTAATGAATTATAGGAACTGGATTTCAGGGTAATACCATAAGAGACAAGCAAGTAATTGAGCTAGAATAAAGTATGTGAAAGATAGTGAATTAGTTCTCATTTCTAATTTAGGAAGACATTAGAAGATAATAACCAGGGTTAGGCGGCAGTTGGAAATATCTTATTCAACTAGGACCTTTGGCAGTGATATAAATTATGGAAAATTTTTCACTAGAGAATTTTCAGGAGAAATTGGTGTAAGACTATATTTTCATTTATAGTCAGAAAGTTTTGACAATCCGTGGAACTATTTCATTGTGCACATAGAGTCTGTCTTTTATTTGTTTTCCACTTACATTCAGTTATGAATCTGCCTATAATAATATGGCCCTTATGCTTGAACAGGAGAAATAATAACGTAAGATATTTTAAAGTATTCTATTGAAATACAAAATTTAAATATCTTAAAATCTACGGGAAACCATGGTAAATACTTTAAGACTTTATACATTAAATACACAATTGAATTCATGACAGCTCATGCTGAATCTCCTCCCAATACACAGAATGACTTAGCCAATCAGTGCATCTTTTACTCTCTCATTCTTCCACATTTTGTTGTTCATTGTAGTTGCTAAGAATGTAAATAAAATTTCAAGTAATTACCTTCTTCACAAAACCTGCTCTCCTTATCTTATTGTATGTTCTTTTTTCTTACCTGGAAATCTAGAAATTTTCTTAAATTGATGTCCTTTTCTCCACTATTCCCACTTTTCAGGTATTCCTTGACAACTTCATTAAGATAATGTTTTTAAAATGCAAATATGGTCACCCTTATATTCTTTGCTGATAATTCCCCATATGTGCTATAATTACATACTTGTACTTTATATTATATACTATTAGTGTGCTGATAGCCAGCTTTCCCTTGCAGTAATAGTTCTCTACCCTTAATTACTCATAGAACTGTGACCATATACTAGTACACATCTAGTTTTGAAACTGCTGACGGTGGAGTCACCTGGAAATTTTTTTAAAGAGTCTGCTATATTTTCCTTTACCTCTCCATCCCAGGCCATGGAGATTCTGACTTAATGAATAGGGGGTAGGGCCCAGGCATTAGGATATTTTAAAAGTCTCCCCAGTTGATTCTAATATGGAAAAGAACTGAAACTTAATAGGGAGAGAGGGCATATTCCAAAAGCCATACTTAAGGCCATTTGAGTGAATTAGGAAAAACAAATAGAGTGGTAACTTCTGACAGGCAAATCACTTCGAGAGAGAACAATCGATCAGTCAGAAGAAAGAGAACACATTCAGGGGAAAGCAGTTCTCAGAAAAGCAAATTACATGTTGAATTGGAAAAAGAAAATAAGTTATTTAAGAAATTTCAAGTGTTTCAAAAACACTTTTTTCTTGATATTTACCAATTAAATCATGCAATAGCCCCATTGCCATTAAGATTGTGACGATGGCCAGTGATAATCAGAAGAAAATGATTTTCCTCAGTTTCCACAATTCACTGTGTGCCTAAACTACATCAAGGAGGTTTTGGTTACTTGTAGAAAATCATTCCCTTGATCATCCCAGAGGGAACTAAGAGAATGTGTGGCTGAAGCATCCTTTGTGAACATTTCTGCTCCAAACGACAGCTGAGTTCAGGTGAAAGGGAAAGTGAACTTAAGCACAAAGTTGTTGAGTGTTTGAAATAGCCAAGTTGAAATTTGAGTTTATAAACTTAATGGGATTTTTTTTTTTTAATTCAGCAGTTAAAGCGCCAAAAAAAAAAAAAAATTAAAAATATGTGAGTGCTATTTTACCAGGAAAGTAGGGCATATCTTCAACTAGTTTTGCAGTAGATTTTGAAGAACAATCTGATGTAAATCCGTGTTCTAAGATGGAGTATAATAGGATAGGGGAAGGAAAAGAACTGAGTGGTTGTTTATGCTGTGTCTTGGACTAAGGATTTGGGTTATAAATATCAGTGACAGAGTTGAATTTTAAACTTGTATTCAGAACTGCCTTCAGTGGGTAAGAGGCTTTGGTTGTCTGCCTATGTATTGTTTAGATAAGTAATTTTTGAGCTTTACTGATCCTCATGTATACTGAATTCTGTTGGTTTGGCTGGATTACAGAATCAAGAAGATTAGATATCTCTATTTGCATAAATTCACTGAACATTTATGCACTCTAGGATGCATTTTCTTTAGGTTCTTTATCAAAAAATGAAAGGCAGTGGATTTAAAATTCTTAGAATATGCATTTGATTTCAGCCCTCAGAAATACTGAACATTAATATGGGTGTACGCTGTTCATTAAACAGCGTAGGGAAAAACAAATTGCTGAACTACAAATTGACTCTTTCCTGAGGGTATTATAATGCAGGTATTTCAATTGTTTTGTTGTACTATTTACTTTTTGAAACACAAATATAATTAAAATAAGAAATATAACAAGCTGTTCAAAATACTTTTCATTCTCAAAAAATAGTTCATAATTGCTTTTAATGAAAATTATGTAAATTTCCACTTAAAACTTTGTGGAAGCACTGTTTTCTACCTTCTCCTACAAAAGGTATTCCAAAATTCACTCCCTTTAAAACTAGAATATAAAGAAAATCCTCATGATTTCAAGATTTGGAAAGACATTTTAGATTTAGGCTATAATCAACCTAGTCATACATAGATTCTTTTCCCCCAGTGACTTTATTTAAAAAAAAAAATATATATATATATACACACACACACACACACACACACACACACACACACACACACACACACTTTTATTGATTTCAGAGAGGAAGGGAGAGGGGGAGAGAGATAGAAACATCAATGATGAGAAAAAAATCATTGATGGGCTGTCTCCTGCATGCCCCCTACCGGAGATCCAGTTCCCAACCCAGGCATGTGCCCTGACCAGGAATTGAATTGTGACCTCCTGGTTCATAGGTTGATTCTCAACTAGGGACCCACACAGGCCGATCTACTAAGGAAATAGTTATGACATGTGCCTGCCTTATAAACCGGTACAAACAAAATATTTTTGAGTGAATCACACTGTTTATTCTCCAGAGGCTTAAATTAGAGGTAAGGCAATCAATCACAAGGTATGATGTCCCCACATTACATGAAATACCATCAATGTGCTCTGCACTTTCCCGCTCTCATCCCATGGTGGATGGAGGGAGTGCTTTTTTGTTCTCGGGAAGTAAATAAAGTTTGTTTGCTTTTTTCTCAGTTTTTTTTTTTTTTAATCTCTTTTAAACTGGATAGATATTTTCTGAAGTTTGGAAGAAACTAGGTCAAAAGATCTTTGAAGAATAATGAATAAAACCAGTTCCTGAAGAACCAAGGGTAACTGCAAGCTTGGTCACATGAAGTAGTTCCATTATTATGAAAACTATACAGATAAGGAAGCTGAGCTCTAAAACGATAGGGAAGTGGACCAACATCACAGGCCTAGCTATCATGGTTAAGCCCTAGGTGATTTGCCTGCAGAATCAATGTCATTAAACATTATATACTAACCAGAGTCCCGGTGCACAAAATTTGTGCACTGAGGGGGGCCCTCAGCCTGGCCTGCACCCTCTCCAATCCAGGACTCCTTGGGGGATGTCCAACTGCCTCTCACAATCCAGGACTGCTGGCTCCTAACCACTCGCCTGCCTGTCTGCCTGCCTGATCACCCCTAACTGCTCCCCTGCTGGCCTGATTGCCCCTAACCACCTCTGCCTTGCCCAGCATACAAGACCCAGGATTCCCTCCTCTGGATGGTTACAGGAACCCAGGACCTAGGCTTCTCTCCCTCTGGCTGGCTGCAGGCACCCAGGATCCAGGCCGGCTTTGCCTGGGCCAGGTGAAGCCACAGGGGACTGTGGTGGGCAGCTCTGCCTGGGCAGTAGCTACAGGCGCTGTTGTCCGGGACTGTGGGGTGGGCAGCTTATCCCTCTCCCAGGCCAGAGGTACAGATGCAGCTGCTGGTGCCCAGGACTGCAGGGTGGGTGGTTTGTCCCTCTCCTGGGCCACAGGCGCAGCTGCTGGCACCTGGGACCACGGGGATCATGGGGCATGCAGATTGTCCCTCTCCTGGGCTGCAGGTGCAAGCGTGGACACTGGCACCTGGGACTGTAGGGTGGGTGGCTTGTTCCTCTCCCAGGCCGCAGCCTAGCTGGTGCCTATTCCTCTCTTGCAAGCTCATTTGTGCCTGGCTGGTCCCCATTCCTCTCTCTACAGTGTTGAGTGTCTGAGCTGTTATGGCATGGTGGTGTGAGGGCATGACAATCACTTACACATTAGCTCTTTATTACATAGGATGTGTGTATATATACTATTACATAATATTGATATATAGTAAAATATAATATACAATGTTATATAATAACTAGAGGCCCATTTGCATGACATTCATGCAAGAATAGGCCTTCCTTCCTCTGGCTTTGCTCCTGGCCGCCCGGAAGCCTGCAAGTCCCCACTCCCAAGCTGTCTGGGAGCCACCAAGTCTCCGCTTCTGGACTGCCCGGGAGCTGGCAAGTCCTCACTCCCAGCCAGAGCACCACTCCTGTAACTCCCTTCGCCTCCCCCTCCCCCTCATAGCAGGTAACCCGTCCCGCATGGTGGGTTAATATGCAAATTAACCCACCATCTTTGTCAGGTTAATTTGCATACTCACTCCTGATTGGCTGTGGGCATAGCACAGGTACAGTCAATTTACATGTTTGTCTATTATTAGGTAAGATACATAGTATAAATGATCATATGTAATATAATAACTATGTTTCATGACATCAATTCTGCAGGGAGACTATCTAGAGCAAGCATGTCAAATTCAAAGGATAACAAGGGCCAAATAAACAAGATTTAAGTTTTCGTGGCCTGCAAAACCTTCAATTTTCATAGAAATGTAGGTTTATTTCTATAGAGACATGCTAAATAGAAAGGGATGAACTAAATGAGTAATCATTAACATAAAATAATAGAACATTTTAATAAAAATGAAAATTTTTTCTTGAACATTAACTTATCAGACACTGAATAACTACACAAGTTAATTAGTGTAATGCAAATAAACCTATTTTTCTTGTTCTCTGAAAGCGAAATATTTCCTGTTGCGCACACCAAACAAGTTAGTCCAAGAGTAATGACATGGCAATTGGTTGCTAAAATATCCACTGCTAGTATTAGTGGAGAGAAATGGTGCTCCTGCAAGTAAGGGAAATGAATGCAACACGATTATATCAATCAGTCATTAGCGAACATTGCAGTTTATTATTAATAATTATGTATAACAGGGTATTGTAAAAATTAAGTAACAAAATTTTTATTAAAACATTTCTTACATGCTGTGATATTGGCTAGGCCACAAAAACATTCCTGGTGGACTGCATGAGGCCCACGGGCCATGAGTTTGACATGCTTGATCGGAGCTTGAACCCTGACTCTGCCACTAATTAGGTTTGTGATTTTGAGCAAATTACTTTACCTTTTATACTCAACTTCCTTATTGGTATAAGGGTCAAAATAATAGAACTGCTTCTTATGACCATTACAAATAGTGAGTTAATATTTCTAAAGTACTTTGAGTAAATACAGTCCAATAATTACTACATAAGTACATGTTCCATAATAAAAGGCAGCTATTTTTTCAAGTATTATTACTCTTTCTCATGTATGTTTTCCTACATTCTTTTTTTGTTTGTTTGTTTTTCTGTTTCTCTACAATATGGCTTTGCCTGAATTTTTAAAAAATAAGTTTTGGCCACAGATGGCCATGCCACCAATCAATATTGCTTTTGGGATGACTAGTTTAAATTTAAGATAATTGTATTTCGATCGCCTGAACTTGTCTCAAGAATCTGTTAGTGGTCTCATCAACTATAGAAACTTTCTTCTACCTCTTTTCTCCATTTCACTGCAACAAATCGAGGACTCATAAATTATAAAGAAACGAAATAACATGCAATAGCAAGTTACTTGCAATATATATTCATTTCATAAAATTAAAAAATGACATGACTATCTGCATTTTATTTTATACCTTGAAATATACTCTGCCATCCATCAATTTTATTTAATTATATTAATAAATAAATAACTTGCTAGTTCTTAAAATAGCAGTATTACAGAACTAATAAATTCTTACTACACACACAAAATTGAGGGTCATTCATTTGTGAATTGCAATAAATAAATGTGTCCAAGCCTAATTACTGGAAAATTACAGTAAAAACACTCCTTAGATACATACTCATTACTGAAGTAGTTTGCCAAATAACCCACAACAAACTACGTCTGTAAAGATATAATTAATCTAACTGGCATTCATAAATCAAAAGCAAGAATGTAAGATAACAAATGACTCAATATAACACTGATGATATCTTGATACTGAGAATGAAGTCTCCCCCTAAAAATTATAAACATTTAAACCCTAAGCAGGTGTTCATGTGTATGATAGAAACCTGGCAATGCTGCCAACCTTCTTTTGTGTACACAAAATCTTCATTATTTGTGGATTCCATATTCGCAACTTTGCCTACGAACTACAGTTTGTATCTAGCTGCAAATCAGTACTCACAGAGCTCGAGAACATGTGCATATCAACAAAACGTTTGAGTTGCTTTAAGTCCTCACTCCCAAGAAGCAAACCCTCTCCCTGCTTATTTCAGTTCTCACACTGTAAACAATTCTCCTTTCCACAATCTATCTAATGCTTTGTTTTTTCACATTTCGGGGCCTTTTCTTAGAGTTTTGCTGTTTATAACATGATCCCTGAACATAATGTGGAGGTGCTGTACACTTAGGCACAAAGAGGCTGTGATGTGCTTTTTGGAGAAAATATAGGTGTTAGATAAATGCTCTTGACTGTAAGTTAAATGTCAACGAATCAACAATATGATTCATTATATACAGGGGGGGGGAGGAGAAACTTTGATGATCTGTACATGAGACTGCTCCGAAAGGTGCTAAGGTAACATCTATAGTGTGTGATGAAGGTATGGGCAAGATGGAAAAGAAGTTACCACATTTGTGGATTCATGAGGTGACAACCAATTAAAAGAGATTAGTGGTAATGCTATAAGATTAAAAGCCAAAGAAACACACATAAAACAAGATTATTTATTGATCCATTATAAAAAATGTTTTGAACAAAAGTTTGCATGAAATTAACTCTTTATTCTCCCAAGAGCAGTGGTTCAGTATTTGTTAAACTTTATTTAACCTTATTAAATTTATTCATCAAGATACTAGTCATATTTAACTTTTTAGAGTGATATATTTTTATCCAGATCAAGAGGAACCATTCTACTCAAAAGTGATTGTTAGGTAGCAGGGATTAATGGAATTCTCTTTTATTTGGTTTTCTTATCCAAAGCCACTTCCTTTTTCAACCTGTCCTTGTAATCCCAAAATATTGTCTTATTTATTTTAAAACAATATTTGTTTTAAAAGAAAAATATTTTTAAGATAATGTCTTAAACATATTTAAAAGAAACATATTTTGCTTGGATTACTCTTTTACTCATGAACCTAAAATATTTTGAAATTATCAACTCATAGGGTGTAATTTAGGCTATTTAAAATTTGTCTTTAATATTCTATATTCCATCAAATCTTCTGTATCATGCTATGGATACATGCTTTTTGTATTCAAGTGTTTTATCTTCCTGTGTTTTGAAAAAAAATTGTATGTCTTTTCATATCTTGGATTTGTTTAGGTAAAAAACAGGGATGAAACTCAGGAATAAGCATTGAGGTAGAGAAAGGAAAAAAAAGATGAAAAGGCCTTTCAGATGCAGTGCTGGTTCCTGTAGCCTAGAGTCAGGAAGTGCGTGCAGTATAAAATGAGCATTGCAAACTTCACTTTGGTTTTTCTGAGCATCTGTTATCAATGTGTATAAAATAAGTAAGTGAAATTTGTGAATACTTTATGCTTTTAAGCCAGAAGTGCTGTTTTTAAGAATTCACTCCATATATAAATAGCCAGTCCTAGGAATATGAACACAGTAAGCAACAGTAAAGCAGGGGAGAGATACAAACTTGCTGGAATTTCAATAGCTTGTCACATAGTCTGAAGTTCAGAGAAGTGCTCAGTTCCCTGGAGTTGAGATGCAATTGGAAAGAGCACCCCAGAAATATGGAGGAATTCTAACCTGAACTTACAGAAAAATGTAATTGAGGATCCAGGTATTATCTAAGGTTGAGTCTAAGTCCAGGTTAATGTAGACTCAACCACCAAAGCCTATTATTCTTGGTATACTTAGCACATCAGTCAAAATTGTATCAGAGAAGAAGGAATCTTGGGGCCATAGGTGGAAGAAAACTACAACTTCAACTGTTGCATCTAGGACAGACAATGATATTTTCTCTATATAGCCCATACATACAACAGCCCTTCTCCCTCACACACAAAAGACCATTTGATCCATTGACCTAAAATGTGCTTATCCTATAGCAGAACCAATGGAAAACCAAGAGCATATATTGTATATAAATTAAGTATTTATATCTTTATATTTTATATCAATTACTTTTCATTTTACAGGTAAGTTATTTTTTCTTTCCATTTTATAAATGTCAAGAGTGAATAATAAATTCACCTTTAATAAATTAATATGCATGATTTATTTGTCCCAACTTTGTCTTAGATTCAATAAGTTAAGCATATTAATCAAATATTTATTAAAGGATGTTAAAGTTTTTAACTTTTTAAATGTTTTATTTTTAAATTCTAACTAGCTTTAAAAATAATATTTATCCTCTAAACTTATGACATTTGTAAGAATGGGACTTTTAAAAATCACCATCTATTTTTATAAATCCTTCAATTCCTATTAGAGTTAAAAACCATCCCCCTCCCTGGCACTTCCACAGAGCACTATGAAGTTCTGCATGTTTTAGTAAACTGGAGAGAATACTACATCATTTGAATGCATCCCTCTCTTCCTCTTAAAAAATGTGTGACAATTAGTAGAGTACTAGCATTTTGAGTTGCTTAGGGATCATCAGGGTGTCTTTTTATATGTTTCTTATCAATTCATCAACAAATCTTTTGCAAGCTATGCAATGTGCTAAACGTTGTCCTAGGCGTGGCAGTCCCATCATAGGACAAAATGGACAAATATCTCTGCCCTCCTGGAAATTTAATTATATAAATTCCACCCAGAGTGGAAAAAAGAGCAAAACTACATATTTTTTAAAATGTTATAGTCAGGACAAGAAGAAAGTCTGGTTTATAGCATTCACTCTATACCTTGAATAAATCATTTTTACAGTGATAATTACCCCTTCTCCCTCCACATACTGCTTTTAATGGCAGATCCATGTATTGTACATGAATGGTTGTGGAATTTTTTTCTGGATCACTTTCAATGTGTTACATATTTGGAAAAGTTTGAAGCAAACTTTGTCGCCCTGGTTGCTGTTATTCAGTGGTTAGCGCATCAGCCTGCACATTGAAGGGTTGTGGGTCTGATTCCAGATCAAGGGAATGTAACATATCTGGATTATACTAGTAGATTCAATCCGGGCCCCAGTTGTGGTGTGTGCAGGAGGCAACCAATCGATGTGTCTCTGACGTCTCTCTCTCTCTCCACTCACACTAAAAATCAGTGAACAAAATATCCTTGGGTGAGGATTAAAACAAAACAAAAGAAAAAAAACAAAAAAAACTCTGTGTCTATAGATTCTATTAACTCATGAGTAAATCATAAATAACATTACCTTTTCTTAAATAAGATACTTTCATATATAATATATATATGCATAGTTTTTACATGTACACCTATACCAGTATTTGTAAATACACAATGAAAAACACTTAACGCCTTTAAAATAGGAATTATTTTTAATCACTACTTATAAATGATTGCTTTATGCTACTTCCTGTAAAAATAAAAATATAAAAACATATATCCTCAATACAACCTTCCATCACTCACAGTACTCCTTTAACAATGTGGTTTTAAAAATCACTTATTTTCAGTCCTTTTATGTACTCAAGAAATATAATTGAAATTATATGCTATGTAAGAAGTAAATATACCCTGAAAGCTTCTGTTATGTGTTCACTTTTAAAAGCCCTTTTCACATTGGAAACCATAATTGATAATGAAGGCACTCAGAATGCTATTCCTCAGCCTCCAGGAGTATATATTGTGTGTGTGTGTGTGTGTGTGTGCGTGCGCGCGCGCGCATGTGTGAATGATTATTGATGTACAACTCACTAAAGTGGACGATGTGGGAAGGAAGACAGGAAGAAACTAAGTGAGGAAAAGGTAGAGGAACTGGTTTTAAGTATGACAGAAAAAAAATGTTTTTCTTAGTCCTTATTTGGCAATTAGCAGATTTTTAACTAATGTGTCTTTGAGGTTTAAAACATCAAACTGCAAATAATGTCTTTATCAAAGGGTTTTAAAGAAGGGAATTTTTAAATAAGCCCATATCTGAAATACTCTACTCCAAGTGTGTCCATCTGCCTATACCATATTACTCCCAAAAGCACAAGTCTAGAATGAATAATCATGTTTTAATTTTTAAAACATATGATAGGTTTTACCCAATTATTAATGATTCAGAATATATTGGCTTAATACATATTTTGATGATAATTAAAAATTGTAAAAGTGTTAAAGTCACTTACTTAACCCATTAGATCCCATGATTCAGGAGATTCAATGTGATCTAAAAATCATTCCAAGACTGAGGATCATTCTTGAAATTCAATTCCTATGAACATTTTCACATGTACTTTTATTTTTTATCTATTCAATTAATAATAGTGAACAAAATTTTTATGAGTTCAGAAAACTCATATCAAAGATGATTCATATTATATGAGTAAATAAAAATCAACTTCTTGTCTATTATTAGGACACAAAATTGTCTATGCAGTCCTACTTATTACTTTCATTCCATGATAAATTTACTCTACAGAAGAATAATATATTTATCTCTAATGTTATTTGACAATTATTTTTATTAGCTGGTATTATGTCCTATATATTATTTTTACTAAGCATTATATTGTTGTTTAATCATCATGTATATATGTTTAGCTTTTGTATCTTCAGGACAAGGATCTTAAGAAAATCTTTTCATCTCCTGATGATAGGTCTCATTTGTATCAGAATAGTAAGAAACTAGGAAAAGTCCTGGGCAAGTGGAATAGGGAAACTGAGACAAGAAAACTAAACAAGGTGAAAAAATGTAGACAAGTTATAGACAACCAGTGAATAGCAAGACCTATCTTCCCTAACCAAGGACACTTGAGAGCAAATGGTTTATACCTCTCCTCCCTAACCAGAAAATACAAAGCTTAAATCACCTTGGCCTGGGAAAATAGAGCACAGAGTACTATTACACCATTTGTGCCAGCTAAACCCAAGAACAGATGACGTCAGGGGAAAAATAACAGAAACCCAGTAGAGCCAGGCCAACCAAAGATAAAAGAAAGACAGGAAAGCAGACCAAAGAGCAATCCCAAGCTCCCCTGTATGCTCATTGTAATGCATCAGCACCTGGAAAGCTGGTGAATATTTTACTAAAACCTTCCCCTAAAATTTTTTCCCACAGGAAAAATAAAAACCCTCAAAGCAAAGACCGGTGCGGGCTCGCTCTAGAGCATGATCCTGTCTCCCAGGCCCCCTTGTCTTCTGACTTTCCAGTGAGCCAGAAACAGCCCCGATGGGCTCACTTCTGCTACTGTGACCTTCCCTCCCACTGAGCTGACAGCAGCCCTCCCAGGCTCACTTCTTTCTTTTAATGTTTCTGGGGAGACAAAGCAGAGCACCACTTAGGCTCTCTCCTGTTGTTTCTTCTACCCAAAGTCTTTCTTCTGTTTCTCTGTCCCCAGCTTTAATAAAACTATTTGGACTCATGATATGAAATTTTTCCTACATGAAGTCAAGAACCAGCCTGAGGGAGACCCACTCTGGGGGGGACAGGGGGTCCCTGTCTGGTAACAGGTCAAGTATTTTATAAATGATAGATATGTGCTACTTGCTGCTCAAATGGTCTCTCTGTCCGTCTTCTAAAGCAAGACCTGAAGAGGAAAATATTAGTCCTTTTATATGGAACAAGATTCTTCTTTGGTCAAGGAACACTCTGTCCGGTCATAGCTCACGGGAATTCAAAGAAAAAGAAACTTAAATACTAATATAGGTAGCTTATCCAATGACACATGCCCAATGAATGCTAATTTGCATTTATTGTATGTTTATTTTATTACAGACACTCTTCATATGCTCTGTCTATATTGGTTTGGTTTGTTTGATCCTTAAAGTATATTAGGTAGCTGTTTTTATCATGTGAACCCACTAGTAGGATAGAACCAGGAGAGGAGAGTTCAAGCAAATTGGCTAGACTCATCCAGTAAGTGACAGAGCTATGATTCAACTATGTAGTCCAGAGTTTCAGAGAGTGCACTTTTCTATGTGCTAGGTTCTAATGCCCATCATTAGTGCTAGAATCCTAAAAATGAATCTAGATCTATTTGACATAGACACTTATAATTTTTCATTGATTGTGTTAGATTGGTGAGATCAGAATTTTATTTTAATGCTTATTAAAAATATATTTTTCAAATGTTTTAATAAAAAATATGGTAAATAAAACGTTTATAGTATAATTAGAAATAAAGTTGTAAATCTATTTAATTTTTATCTATTTTTTTCTTCAAATGACTAACATATCTTATAATATTTTTGTGATATGAATGAAAAGTTTATCTTGAATATAATGAGGACTAATTTAATACTAAGCTAAGTAATTAGATGGAAGTTGAGAATATTTGTGAAGATTTGGCCTTCTTTCCTTATGAATAGAATTGCCTCTTATACTCTGTGTGTAATGTGCCATTGAGTAGTCTCCAACTCCAGGTGACTCATGAATGACTGATATCCACAATTTCCTGTCCTCATCAGACCTGTTCAGCTTTTGTAGACTCATACCTATTGCTTCTTTTATGGAGTCAATCCATCTCATATTTGGCCTTCCTTTTTTCCTGCTGCCTGCTGCCCCAACCTATAAATGAGGATAGCATTTATAGACCATGTGGTATGCATCATGAACTGCTAAAGGTGTTTTTCTCATGCCCTTTAAATCTTCCCACAATCCTAGATTTCATATCTTAATACCACCACTTTAGAGATAAGGATATAGAAGTTCCAAGAGATTTCAATAATCAGATCTACTTATCAAGAAACAGCTTTCAAGTAGCTTTACATCTCAGATTCTTATTATACAAAGTAACTCATCTACCAAATGAGTGTATTAGAGTCTTAATTTTTGGCTAAACTAATTTCTTATTGATTGCAGTAATTATATATTAGTGTTCTGATTTTTCCAGATCATTACTGAATATTATTTTAATGGATGTCAGTCATAGAGAACATATTAGATCGAATGGTTCTGGAGGTTCATATAAACAATGCTTTTTAAGATAATAGTTTCACTCAATATAAAATGGCACTGTCATATCACATTTTTATATTATACTAGAGGCCTGGTACACAAAATTTTTGCATGGGAGGGAGTGTGTCCCTTAGCCCAGCCTGCACCCTCTCCAATCTGGGACCCCTCCAGTAGGATTGGGCCTAAACGGGCAGTCAGACATCCCTCTCACAATCCAGGACTGCTGGCTCCCAACTGCTCGGCTGCCTGCCTTCCTGATTGCCCCTAACCGCTTCTGCCTGCCAGCCTGATCACCACCTAACCACTCCCCTGCCAGCCAGATCGACACCTAACTGCTCCCCTGCCAGCCCGATTGCCTCTAACTGCCCTCCCCTGATGGCCTGGTCATCTCTAACTGCCCTTCCCTTCTGGCCTGCTTGCCCCTAACTGTCCTTTACTGTAGGCTTGGGTCAACCCAAACTGTCCTCCCCTGCTGGCCCGATCACCCCTAACTGCCCTCCCCTGCCAGCCTGGTCACCCCCAACTGCTCTCACCTGCAGGCCTGGTCACCCCCAACTGCCCTCCCCTGCTGGCCTGATCACCCACATCTGCCCTCCCCTGCTGGCCATCGTGTGGTGGCCATCTTGTGTCCACATGGGGATGGTCATCTTTGACCACATGGGGGCAGCCATCTTGTGTGTTGGAGTGATGGTCAATTTGCATATTACCTCTTTATTATATAGGATGTAGAAAGTTCATTTAATCATTGGATACACATAATTCAATATATATATTTTGGCTGAACCAAATAAGTTGTTTTATTTTAGTAACTAACATTTCTATTATAATTTATTGTAGACATAATATATTTCTTATTTAAAAATCATAAAACATATCTGTATTCACAAGTCTAGGCCTTACCAGGCCCATAACTTTTAGCAAGTCATTTCACCCTCCTTGTCCTCAGTTTTCTCACTTTTAAAATAGGACTTCAAAAGTATTTACATCATACAGTTATGAGTATTAAATGAGTTTGAACATGCACAAAAATAGCAAAGCAAGTCAAACACATACTTAAAGCCTGAAAAATGTTAGCTATTGTTAAAAATTTATTTCTCAATACACAATGTAAAATAAAGAGTGAGCATGCTTTTTATGTTAAACATTCTAATATTTTTCTTTATCTCAATGCAGAAATGTCATATTTAGAGTAAGATTTTAGGCGTTTGTTTTATTGCATGCTTTGTAATCATGTTACAATTTTAAAATTAAAATCAGGTTATATGTCTAGTAAGTTCCATGCAGCGTGAAGATTTTATGTTTTTGTTTTTCCACTAGGCTAGGGCATTTATTGACTAAAAGATTAGTGTACTAACTGCAATATAAAGCTATAAATATTGCTATGTTTTATTTGATTATAACAATAAAATTTAATTTTGTTGGCTGTTTGAAAGCTGGCTAAAATTGCTTTCAATGTGCTTTTTGGAATTTATTAGCTTCTAGAAAGAATGTGTGAACATTTTTGTTGCTTGCATGTGAACTCTCTAACAGCATCAACCATGGCTGGGTTAGTGAAGATTGTTATTTCACTGATGCAAAATAAGCATAAGTAAGTTTCTTTATTATTTCTTTTTTCAATATATATTTTTATTAAACTTCAAAAAGGAAAGAAGAGGGAGAGAGAGATAGAAACATCAATGATGAGAGAGAATCATTCATCAGCTGTCTTCTGCATGCCCCACACTGGGGATCAAGTCTGAAACTTGGGCATGTGTCCTGAGCAGGAACTGAACCATGACCTCCTGGTTCATAGGTTGATGCTTAACCACTGAGCAACACTGGCCAGGCTTTTGTCATTTCTTAATGAAATATTAATATTTGAGAACACAAATGCAATTAATCCATTATCTTTGTTAGATTTTTGAGGTAAATAACTGCCACTTGTCCAAAAATAATCAAATAATCTAAATGATTTCATACAGATATTGTTTTAGCATGTATCAATGAATAATCATAAGATCAAAACTTTAAAAATAATTATTTAAAATTTTGCACTCAATTAAAGACAAAACTATAATTGAAAACTAGATTTTTTAAAATTTTCTTGAAATGTGAATATAAGACTACAAAAATACAAAATTATATGCTCATAAACTCAGACATATTAAGAAAACACATTGATCTTTTATATTCTAATGCCGTGACCCTTTAATACAGTTCCTTATGTTGTGGTGACCCCCAACCATAAAATCATTTTTGTTGCTACTTCATAACTGTAATTTTGCTACTGTTATGAATCGTAATGTAAATATCTGTGTTTTCCGATGGTCTTAGGCTCTATAGCAGCAGTTCTCTTAGAGAACCACTAGGAGGGGAGACATTTTCATAAGGTGCTAAGTAAACACACAAGGAAGAATTAGCCCTATCTTCAATTTCAAGAAAGCCTCAAAAGAAGAAACTTCCCCATCAACAACATTTCCCTAAATGTAAATAGGAAAATTTCAATAGTTGTCATTATGTGTGCTTTATGAATATCAGCAACTTCAACTATAGTCTTCATAATGCCCACAGCAACACTTCAAAGGTATACAACAGCATAACTTACTTATCGATAAGAACAAGGACATAAAAATATACTCTGTAATTTACAAAGATCACATTAGTAAGTGAAGGTCCAAAAGTCAAATATAGAAATAAATATCAGGTATTGCCATGATTATAGTTAACATTGCCAACATTTTACTTTCTGGTAGATTTTCATACAAATTTCACTATTGCTTCAATCCTGCTTGCACTCTGCTTTTCTTAAGAAAAGTGATAAGTGCCTCCCCCTCTCCTTTGAAACTAAGTCCAAAGAATTGATCTAGTGCAGTGGTCGGCAAACTGCGGCTTGCGAGCCACATGTGGTTCTTTGGCCCCTTGAGTGTGGCTCCTCCACAAAATACCACGTGCGGGCACACACATACAGTGTGATTGAAACTTCGTGGCCCATGAACAGAAGTCAGTTTTCGGCTCACAAAAGAAATTTCAATCATTGTACTGCTGATATTTGGCTCTGTTGACTAATGAGCTTGCCAACCACTGATCTAGTATATACCTTAATGAGCATAATGCTTTGCTCTTTGCCTAAGAAAATTCTGGCAATGAGAACTAGAGAGCAGCCACTTATTATCTTAATCTGAAAAATGTTAATAATGTGACAAGGAGTTTCTTTTTATTGATAATTTCCCAAAAACATCATGTAGTAGGATGATCTGTATAAATGAGAAATATGTCCTTAGTTAAAATAACTATAGATAAGAGCTTTCAGTTAAAAATAGCATGCGGTTATTTTTCAATAGGTGGATGTTTCGAAAGTACACTGTGTTGAGTTTATAATTCTGACACAGCACCCTTTGTTATGCACGTTTTAGAAAATGAATTCCCTCTAGTCATTTGTATTTAATTCTGTTCATATATTCCATTAAGATATTAATGTATTCATGCATAGTGAATAGCACAAGTTTATAAATATTTTAAATTAAGTACCATGTCCCATTATCTTCTACACTTAACTAAGCATATATTTCTTATTTCTTTCATCTTTTAAAATGGGTTGAGTCATGAGATTCCTCAACATTTAATCCATCCAATAGACAAAAGATAAAATGATCACGCATTTATTTTTTATGTAGCTGAATATTGTCATTTGAAAATTATTACCAACGGCAACAATGAAAATGAAATATAAATTAAAAATACATAATTTGAAATCTGAAGTAAAGAGACTCCATGTCATTAAATGTAGCAATATATGGTAGTGAAATAGCAAGCCAAGAATACTAAAAATATTTCTAAAGTCCACTACTAATTATCCTAAGTACTATAAAATTAAATTGGAGAATCTGTTTCCTGAACATCATTTCTAAGTTATATCCTAGTCAAGAAAGAGCACACATAGATAGTACCAAAGTTGCAGCCATGTTTCTTTAATTAGGGAAGGTTTGCGGCAGATTTATCAGTATATGTAAATGACTTATAGCAGGAGGAAACCCGACAAATTGTTATTGGGTAAGAATGCATAAAACTACTACCTTGTGGGAGACAGAGAGTCATAGATAAAGAACACTAACTTTTAATGAGCAGACAAGTAGATGTGGTCAAACCCATAAGACAGATTACAGAAGCTTTCTCAGAGGATGTGATAACTGCAATCCATCTAAATGGATTAGTAACATGAATGAAGGGAAGCATCTACATTAATAGAAGAGAAACATGCAAATTGACCTTACCTCTGCTACACCCACTGGCCACGCCCACGAGCCAATCAGGAGTGAGTATGCAAATTAACCAAACAAAGATGGCAGTGGCCATGGAGCTGGAGCAAGCAGGAGGCTTGGGTTGCTTCCTGGCAATGGAGGAAGCCAAGCTTCCCACTCGCCTTGGCTGACCCTGGCCTCCACTCAAGGCTACAAAGTTTCAATTACAGAAAATAAATAAATCCCAGATATCCACTTCCAGCCAGACCTGGCCTCCACTGAAGGAGGCGCTGAAAAAAAGAAAAAGAAAAAAAGGAGGAGCTGGGAGCCTGGATCACCGGGGGGGCGTGGCCAGCCTGAAAACAGCCCTCAGCCCCTCACCCAGGCCGGCCCATGCCCCAAGGGAACCCCCACCCTGATCCGGGACACCCTTCAGGGCAAACCAGCAGGCCCTCACCTGTGCACCAGGCCTCTATCTATACTAAGAAAAAGGGTAACATGCTAATTAGACTGGGAGACCTTCCAGCAGACCTTCTGGACATTCTTCTGGACAAAGCCATGGTGGCACGGCCAAGGTAGAGGCAGTTAGAGGCTAAAAGGGGAGGGCAGTTGTGGGTGATCAGGTCAGGATGGGATGGTAGTTGTGAGTGATCAGGCTGGTGGGAGACGGGGCCATTGGGGGTAATTAGACCAGCAGAGGGCCAGTTGGGGGCAAGCAGGACGTCAGTGGGGGTCAGTTTGAGGTGATCAGGATAGAGAGGGGCAGTTTGGAGTGAAAAGGCCAGCAGGGGAGCAGTTGGGGGCAAGCAGGCCAGTGGGGAGGGAAGGTGGAGGCAAGCAGGCCAGCAGGGGGTCAGTTGGGGATGAGCAGGCCAGCAGGGGGAGCAGATGGGGGCGAGCACACTGGTACGGGGGGCATTTGAGGGTGAGCAGACTGTGGCGGGAGGCCATTAGGGGCGAGCAGGCTGGCAGGCAGAGTGGTTAGGGACAATCAGGCAGACAGGCAGGGATGTGAGCGGTTAGGAGCCAGCAGTCCTGGTTTGTGAGAGGGATGTCTGACTGCTGGTTGAGGCCCGATCCCTGTAAACTGGCAGTAAGGCATCCTACGAGGAGTCTCAGATTGGAGAGGGTGCAGGCTGGGATGACGGACAACCCCCTCCCCCCCCCCCGCAACCCGTGCACGAATTTTGTGCACCGGGCCACTAGTTCTAATAAAGAGTATGGTGTGTATGAGAGTCAGAAGATTGGCACTACTTAAGCAATTAGGTTTGAAGAGTAAAACCTACTAGGTGCAAGGTAAGAGAACATAGCTCTTCTTCCAAAATCAAAGAATATCTGTGAAATGCCAGGACAACTATACTTTCAGAAACTATTGCTTTCTCTTCAAGGGTACCCTGCAACAATTTGTCATAGGAGAAGCCCAATTTCTAGGCCAGCCTTGACTCATGACAGTACTCAGTTCCTATGTAATCTCTACGTCTCTTAATCCTGCTTTGTAAACAGTAACCAAATTCCAGTTCATCCTTACTTTACTCAGACTCTCCTCAGAAACCTTCAGCCCCATCCTAAACCTTCAAAAATATGTCTGGCTCCTTCCTGTGTGTGCGAATTCCTCAGTAGTGCCCTCCATTGCTGCAAGTCAGTAAGCCTTATTTTTGTTACACTACAGGCTATGCTTGATTGTCTTTACTTTTTGCCCTTAACAAGATAAGAAAGTAAATAATTAAACCGAGAAGGATTTTTTAGGACCCCTGGACAGTACAGCTTAATGGTCAGGGATACAGACTTTGTATCCAAATTCCCAGATTTGAATCCAATCTACATAACTAATTAGCTCTATAATCAAAGGCAAATAGCTCAAATATTTGTCTCAATTTTTAATCTGTTAATAGGAGTGTATTATTATTTATTAATTACTAGAAGCTCAGTGCACGAAATTCATGCATGGGGGGGTTTGTCCCTCGGCCCAGCCTGCACCCTCTCCAATCTGGGACCCCTCAAGGGATGTCCGACTGCCTGTTAGGGCCCGATCCTCATAGGATCGGGCCTAAAAGGGCAGTGGGACATTCCTTTCACAATCCTGGACTGCTGGCTCCCAACTGCTCACTTGCCTGCCTTCCTGATTGCCCCTAACCGCTTCTGCCTACTAGCCTGATCACCCCCTAACCACTCCCCTGCCAGCCTGCTTGCCCCTAACTGCCCTCCCCTGCAGGCCTGGTCAGCCCTAACTGCCCTCCTCTGCTGGCCAGGTCAACCCTAACTGCCCTCCCCTGCAGGCTTGATTGCCCCCAACTGCCCTCCTTTGAAGGCTTGGTCCCTCCCAACTGCCCTCCCCTGCTGGCCATCTTATGGTGGCCATCTTGTATCCACATGGGAACATCCAACTTTGACCACATAGGGGCAGCCATCTTGTGTTTTGGAGTGATGGTCAATTTGTATATTACTTTTTTATTAGATAGGATTGTATTATTTTCCATATGAACAACTGTAAACCTACTTTTGCCACATTCTGTATTATGATAAGAAGCTTGGGTTTCTTTCTATAAGCAATGAGTGGAAAAATCACTATATTTAAACCTTAGCCCATTAGGCACCTGTGCATTAGAAATATTTAAGGAGGTATAAGCAGAAAAAGGATATCAGATAAGAAGCTGTTCAAATAAACTTCACAGATAATTGAAATAGGGGAGTTGAGTAAGTTTAATATTTGGGAGGTGACATCAGCTAGACCTTATTATTTATTACACATACCTACATGCATGCATGCATGAAATAGGTATATGTTCATAATGTTACTAACATGCAACTTTCTTTATATACAACATACAATTATAGATATATAGGTTGCATTTTTTAAATACTTCTAAGTCAATTCATTTAAAGCACCCTAAAAATATAGAGTGGTTTGGTTGCAATATTATGCTTTGATTGATACCAACTAATTTTACTACCAATTTTTCTTTTTTTTAATCACATGATCCATGAGAGGATAAGCAAAAAGGATATTTAAATTTATTGGAAATGGCACTAAGTTTTGAGTATAATTTAATCAGTTCATTTAACTCCTAGAAACCAGTGTGATATGTAGTTAAATATGTGGGCATAGTGTGAATAAATCTGTATGATGGGCTTATGTAAATGGCTTATTGAATGTAACTACCCTGAGATACATCACTGAAATTGGTTAGTCAGTCAATTAAGTGAAACTTCATGTTAGAATATGCACAAAAACACTGGAAATTTAGAATACATAATCTTCATTTGTAAAGAGAGCACTAGAGAGATAGAAATCATGGGAATTATAATCAACTTCAGTATTTAACAAATGCCATTATTTACTTTAATATATAAGGATATTCAAGTGATTTACTTCTTATTATGTCAGTTTTGGTAACTTGCATTACCAAAAAAATTGGCAAATTTCATGAAGGTATTAAAATTGCGGAGATAGGGTACGTCAGAGTATTTTTTTATTATTCTTTTAATATCCATGTGAGTATAGTGATAATATCTGTTTCATTTCTGATATTGGTGATCTGAGGATTCTCTTTTTTTCCTGGTTAGTGTATCAAGAAATTTATCACTTTTATTATTTTTTTCAAATAACCAAAATTTTTTTGTCTTTAATTTTATTAATTACTGCTTAAATTTTTGTTATTTCTTCATTCTTTTCATTCTGTTCTTTTACTTCTTTGTTTTTCAGATTACTTTAGTTTGAAATTGCTCTTCTTTCCAAAGATTCCTAAAACAGAAGCTCAGTTTGTTGACTTAAATCTTTCTTCTTTAAATATCCTATCTAATAAAAGAGTCATATGCAAATTAACCATCACTCTGCTATACCCACAAGCCATGTCCACCAGCCATGCCCACCAGCCAATCAGGAGCGAGTATGCAAACTAATCCAACCAAGATGGCTGCGGCCACAGAGAGAGCAGGAGGAAGGCTTGGGTTTCCCGACAATGGAGGAAGCCAACCTTTCTGCACACTCTGGCTGGCCCAGGCCTCTGCTTAAGGCTACGAAGTTTCAATTATGGAAGATAAATAAATCCCAACAGAAATGACTGCTGCCACAGAGTGAGCAGAAGGCTTGGCTCTGCTCCAGGCTACAAAGTTTCAATTGTAGAAGATAAATAAATCCCAGATACCAGAGCCTCCACTTGGATTGCCAGGGGGCGTGGCCAGCCTGAAACCCACCACAAGCCCCTTGCCCAGGCCACTCAACGCCCCAAGGGAACCCCCACCCTGATCCAGGACACCCTTCAGGGAAAACCAGCTGGCCCCCACTCATGCACCAGGCCTCTATCCTATCTAATAAAAGAGTAATATGCAGATTGACCATCACCCCAACACACAAGATGGCTGCCCCCATGAGGTCAAAGATCCTGCCCCCATGTGGACACAAGATGGCCACCACAAGATGGCCAGCAGGGGTGGGCAGTTGGGAGGGGGGACCAGGCCTGCAAGGGAGGGCAGTTGTGGGTGATCAGGCCACCAGGGGAGGGCAGTTGGGAGGGATCAGGCCTGCAAGAGAGGGCAGTTGGGGGTGATCGAGCCTGCAGGGGAGGGCAGTTAGGGGTGACCAGGCCAGCAGAGGAGGGAAGTTGGGGGCAAACAGGCTGGCAGTGGAGCAGTTAGACATCAATCAGGCTGGCAGGGGAGTGGTTAGGGGGTAATCAGGCTGGCAGGCAGAAGCAAATAGAGTCAATCAGGAAGGCAGGTAGGCAAGCAGTTGGGATCCAGCAGTCCTGGATTGTGAGAGGGATGTCCAACGGGATCAGGCCTAAACGGGCAGTCGGACATCCCTCGAGGATTGGAGAGGATGCAGGCTGGGCTGAGGGACACCCCCCTCCCCCATGCACAAATTTCATGCACCGGCCCTAGTCTATATATGTAAAAGCCTAAGTGATTCTTACAACTGGTCGAATGAACAACCATTCGACAGGTCACTATGACATGCACTGATCACCAGAGGACAGATACTTAATGCAGGAGCTGCCCCCTGGTAGTCAGTGCACTCACACAGCTGGCCAAACTCCCACTGGTTCCTCGCCCTGGCCAGCCAGCCTCAGTTGGCCCCTATTGGGACTGGGTGAGATGGCTCTGATCACCCCAATCACCAGCCTGGCCGAGGGACCCCATCTGTGCACAAATTTGTGCACTGGGCCTCTAGTCTTCTTATAATGCTATAGATTTTCCTCAAAGCACTGTTTTTGCTGTATCTGACAAATTTTATAATATAGTATTTTTAGTTTCATTTAGCTTGAATTATATACTTTTAGAATTTCTCTTAAGATTACTTATTTGACCTCTATATTACTTAGAAGTGTATTTTTCTATTGTCAATTTTTTGGGAGATTTTCCAGCTATTTTTCTGTTATTATTCCTACTTTAATTCCCTTATGACCTGAGAACATACTCTGTAAAATTTCTAGTCTTTTAAATTTATTGGGATGGTTTTATGGCCCCAAACATGGTCTACTTTGATGATGTTCTATGCTAACTTGAGAAGAATATGTATTCTGTTGTTGGATGAAATCTTCTATTAATGTCAGTTAGAACCAGTTGATTTATGGTGGTGTGCTGTTCAGATATATCTTTACTAATGCTTGCCTGCTGAATCTACAACTTATTATAAGACATGTTGAATTCCCCACTTATAATTGTGGATTTTTCTGTTTCTCTTTATAGTTCTGTCAACTTTTCTTCAAGTATTTTGATGCTCTGTAATCTGCAGTTAGAAGCATATGTCTTCTTGGAGAATTGACCACTTTTATCATTATGTAATACCAGTATATATCTCTTAATATTTTTGTTATTGTAAAATGTTTATTAATGTAGCACTTTTAACTTCCTTTTGATTAGTGTTACCACGGTATACATCAAAACCTTTACTTTTAACCTATCATTGTCATTATAGTTACAGTGGGGATCTTTTAGACAGCATATTGCTGGGGTTTTTTTTTTCTCTTTCCACTTTGTCCATCTCTACTTCTTAATTAATATATTGAGACCATTCATCTTTAAAATAATAACTGTATAATTGTTTTACTATCTATCTTGTTTGTAATTGTTTTTTTTTAAATATATTTTATTGATTTTTTACAGAGAGGACAGGAGAGGGAGAGAGAGTTAGAAACATTGATGAGAGAGAAACATCAATCAGCTGTCTCCTGCTCACCCCCTATTGGAGATGTGCCCACAATGAAGGTACATGCCCTTGACCGGAATCAAACCTGGGACCCTTGAGTCCACAGGCCGATGCTCCATCCACTGACTCAAACCAATTAGGATTGTAATTGTTTTTTATTCATTGCACTTATCCTTTGCTTCCTCTCTTCTGACTTCTCTGCTTTAAACTGATCATTTTATTTATTTATTTTTTAAAATATGTTTGAATTGATTTCTAGATAGAGAGGATGGGATAGGTGTAGAGAGAAAGAAACATCAATGAGAGAGGAACATCACTGATCGGCTGCCTCCTGCATGCACCCCTACTGGGGATCAAGCTGGCAACCCTGGCGTATGCCTGATCGGGAATCTAACAGGCAAACTAACCTGTAACTTCTTGGTTCCTGGATGGATGCTCAACCACTGAGCCAGATGGGTGGGCTAAACTGAACATTTTATATGGTTCAATTTTATCTGCTCTCTTTGTATATCAATTATATTTCTTTTAATTTTTTGTAGTTGTCCAGAGTTTTCAGTATGAATTTTTACCAAATATAAGTCTATGTTAAAATAACATTACATTTCGTTACATGTAATACAGGCAACTTATTACATATTATATCTTATTCTTCCTTTCATTCTCTTACAGAATGCTCTCATTCATTTAACTCATTTCTATTCTATAATCATAGAATGTAATATTAGTATAATTGCTTTAAGCAAATTGTTATAGTGTTAAGAATGTTACCTAATAATAGACAAACATGTAAATTGACTGTACCTCCACTACACCCACAGCCAATCAGGAGTTAGTATGCAAATTAACCCAACAAATATGGCGGGTTAATTTGCATGTGCAGGCGCGGAGCAGCCAGGCTGGGCAGGACGCCTGCTATGCAGGGGTGGCGGGGGCAGAGGGAGCTACAGGAGTGGTGCTCCAGCTGGGAGTGAGGACTTGCTGGCTCCTGGGTGGCCCAGGAGCAGGGACTTGGCGGCTCCTGGGCAGCCGGGAGTGAAGCCAGGGGAAGGAAGGCCTATTCTTGCACGAATCCTTGTGCAACGGGCCTCTAGTTAATTATAAAGCCCAGATGTGTGCTTAGGGCAGAAAAGGTCCTGAAACTTCTAAGAATTTATTACTTTCTAAGTGCTTTTCCAAAATATACTTGAATATATTGATTGCAAATATATTATTTTATAGGATGTTATTCTAATTCATGAGACCCTCTCACTTAAGTATATGTTCTCACAACCCCATACTTAATTACTCCTTTAGAATTTCTAATTCCAATGACCAGATTTACACCTTTCATGAAAACCTGTAGTTTATCTCCTTAAAATTTATCTCTTAATCCTAACATATTTAAATATTTTTAGATACTGGTTCTATTTTAGAAATATTAATAACCTCTCAGTTTTGTAATACTGCAGATCTGATGTATAGGCCTCCTACATCTTCTTCCAATTCACAATTGAATATAAAATGCATACATTTCAGGGACTCATGACCCCTGCTGCCCATCCCAGGAATTTAGGAGTTTTCTTTGTATTTGGTCAATGCACCAATCACAAGAATTGTTAAGAAATAAAAAGCCTGGCTTTACTGCCGATGGTAAGAGAAAAGGCAGCTTGTTTCAATAGAAGAGAAATAAAATTATTTTATGAAACTAGATTTTTAGATGTAAAATTCTATTAGAGCAAAGTCATATTTTGCTGAGTTGTTTTGATGTTTATATTGTCATTTTTGCATGACTGATATTTATTGTAGGTAGAATAAAATAATCAGCTCAAGTTATTACAATAATATTTTATACCCACAGGGTAAATAACCATTTTAGTCATAAAGATCATGACAAATTTGTTATTTTTATGCAACTAACCTGTATGTAAATATTAGACAATAAGACACCAGTATAAAATTTTACTGGTAATTGTGATATTTGCCACAAGCGAAGCCAAGGCCTTTAATGGCAGAACCCAGGAGATTCTTGATTATACAAACCTAAGAAAGAGATAACATTTTTGATAATTTTGTTTTTTCTTTCAGCCACATTATTACATTTAAACTACCAAAAATAAATATGACCCTCAAGAATGTCTCTGTTATTGAAATTCCAGAACAAAAATACATCACATACTTGCAATGCTATCACTTTTAAGCACCTCACATTTACTTATTAAAACAATGACTTTACTATAAAATGATTACAACATAAAGTTTAAGAAGATCTGACAGGCTTTAGTAGAAATGAATGTACAGATGTAAATAAGATAATCACTAGCATGTAATTTATTTCATCATAGATAATTTGATGTTAATATTAGCATCTTTAATAGCAAGTGATTGGAACCATAGTAGATATTCAGGACCTTTTTCTAAACATGACAACTAAATTTGAATCAAAATTCTAAAAAAGCAATTATTCAAAATCTAATTAGATAAAATATACCAAATGTTAATCTATATATATAAAACCCTAAACAACCCGATGACCAGACAGCCAGCTGGTAGCTATGACACTCATTGACCACCAGGGGACAGACACTCAATGCAGGAGCTTCCCCCTGGTGGTCAGTGTGCTCCCACAGCAGAAGCGCAGCTCAGCTGACCAAGGTGCTCCAGACACTGGGCTCACAGCTGGGGAGAGCAGCTGTGGCAGCACAAGCATCTCCTACAGATACTCCCCCTGTGCTCCCCTCCCCCCAGACAAACTGTCAGGTAAGACAGGGCTGCAGCAGCATGGAGATCCACTGAGCCCTGCAGGCAAGGCCAACGGACCACATTGGTGCATGAATCTGTGCACTGGTCCTCTCGTGTGTGTGTGTGTGTGTGTGTGTGTGTGTATATATATATATATATTAAACAGTGGTTGATGCATTCGAACATCACTAAAATAAATTGTATCCCCCCGAAGTGAGTTTATGTATTATTAGTGCCATCAAAGATTTAATAATTTAGTTCAGATGATATTATACCGTAGTGAATAGGCTCTGATTTCAGGATAACTTATCTTTTTATTTTTATTTTATTTATTTATTTTTTAAATATATTTTATTGATTTTTTACAGAGAGGAAGGGAGAGAGATAGACAGTTAGAAACATCGATGAGAGAGAAACATCGATCAGCTGCCTCCTGCACGCCCCCTACTGGGGATGTGCCCGCAACCCAGGTACATGCCCTTGATCGGAATCGAACCTGGGACCTTTCAGTCCACAGGCTGACGCTGTATCCACTGAGCCAAACCAGTTTTGTTGATAACTTATCTTTTTATAAGAAGGCAGTCATATGAAGATGGAGACACTCATGAGAATGCCACATGATGAAAGACATAAAGATTGGAGTGATGAAGCTGCAAGCCAACAGACAAAAAGTATTGACAGCAACGAGTAGAAACTAGAAAGTGGCAAGGAAGTCTCCCACAACAGGTTTTAGAGGGGGCATGGTTTTGGATTTCTGGCCTTCAGAAATATGAGATAATAAATTTCTGATGTTTTAAACCACCCTGTTGGTGGCACTTTGTCAGGACAACATGACCTGACATATTTGAGTATCAAATATTATAAGAGTAATAAGTGATTGCCTCAATAATTCATATATACTTGTCACACAGAGTTTGAAATACATTGTAAAATGCTGTTACATGTATTTGAAATTTGTAGATAATACAAATGGAATAAATAATACTTCAGTCATTCAACCAATGTTTTAATCATGTGCCTTTCTCATGACATGCCTGTTCTACTATTAAGTGCTTGGGATACAGTAGTGAACAATATTGACCATGTTTCTCTTATGATGGAGAAATTCAGGAAGACTAACCGCAACAAATGTAAAATAAACAACAGAAACAAATAAAAATAGCTATATTTGCACTGGTAATGAGTGCTATGGGGTTAAATAAATCATGACAAAGTCATCAAGAAGTGTTCAGAAGGCAAAGAAACATTGCTATTTTATTTGGAATGGTAACAAAGAGATCTTTATACTGCTGACACTTGAGCAAACACTCACTTGAAGGAAGTGAGAAGAAAGAACAGGAAGTAAAGTTGGGTGATGGGGCTTAGAGTGACTGGAGTGGAGTAAGGAATAGAAGAGAGGGAGATGCTGAGGAGCCATCATGCAGGGCCTTCACCATGGTAAGAACTTTAGCTTACATTGATTTAGATGAGAAGCAATTGGTGTGTTTGTAACAGTGACAGAACACCGTATGTATTTTAAAAGCATCACTTTCTTTTTTAAAAAATCTTTATTTTTGAAAGTATTACATACATCCCCCTTTTTCTCCTCATTGACCTCTTCTAGCCCATCCCCAACCCCCACTCCAGGCCTTCACCACCCTATTATCTGTGTCCATGGGTTATACATATATGCATACAAGTTCGTTGGTTGATCTCTTCCCACTCACCCACCCACCCATCACTTTCACTGTCATGTAGAAACCAGACCATAGGAGATAAGAGTAGGGCAGGAAGAACATAAAGGTGCTATGGAAAAAATCTATGCCTAGTAGGCTGAACAATAGCTTCCCCAAATACCTGTGACGTAAGCCACAAAACCTATGAATATCATTCTAATGTGTCAAAAGCAACTTTGCAGATGTAATTAAGTTAAGCATGCTGAAATATGGAGATGGTTATGGATTATCTGGGCGGGCCCAATGTTATCACTATGACCTTATAGCAAGAGAGGCGCAAGGTACAAAGTCAGCCATAGGATACTGTATGTGACAGTGAAAGCAGGTGTTTGAGTGATGTGCTTTGATGATGGTGGAAGAGGCCAAGAAATGCAGGTGGCCTCTAGAAAGTGGAAAAGGTAAGGAAACAGATGATCTCCTAGTGACTCCAGAGAGACCAAGTCTCTACCAACATCTTGGTTTCAGCTCAGTGGAATCCATCTCAGACTTTTGATACGCACATCTGTAACGTAATACATGTGTGTTAAGTCCTGAAGTTTGTGATAATTTGTTATATTCAATAGAAAACTAATACATCATGTAAAAGATAACATAAAAAGTATATTAAAAACACATTTAGTCAGAAGGCTCAATTCTGATTACCTTTGAAAGTAATATTGAAAAAGTTGGCTAATAGTTAAAAAGTGTGGTATGAACAAGAAACCAAGAATACCAACATTTGGGCTTAAGCAAGTTAAAATTTTCAGAAATTGTTAAGGCTACAAGAAAAGCTGACTGAGCAGGAATGGAAATCAGGAGTTCAGTTTTGAATATTTCAACTTTGAAATACATATTAGACATAGGAGTAGAGATATTTGCTAGAATATTGAATGTGCCATAGTCATATTTAGGGTGGATATTAAACTAAATTATAAACTTGGGAACTATTGTGTGCCATACGCCTTTATACATAAATATGTTCATACATAGATTCTCTAATTGAGGTCTGTTTAATCCTCATAAGGCATCAATTAGCTCAGTATTTTATTGCCTGCTCCTTTAAGAAAATCTGTTTCATGAGGCTTAGAGATTTTTAAATCTAATAAAAGGTTTAAGGTGCTACAAAACTGATATATTTCTCCTTATGTTTTACTGCCTGGTGACTTGCAAGGTAATTTTATTTTCCTTAAGCACACTTAAGATGAAGAGGGTTTGAGTTCAAGGGATTTTAAGGCTTTTCAAGAAAAATATATGACCACAAGAAGCAGAATTACATGACAAGATTTTCAGAAAGAGATTTGAACAGGTTTTCATGAGAGAAGAAATTTCTTACATCATGAGACTATCCAGAGGCTAGTCAGGGGGATCACCTTCCAGAAGGAGAAGAGAGAAAGGGAGCTTGGGAGAGGGTGGGGACCAGAGATGGGCTTACCTGAGTAGGGGATGTGCTCAGCAGCAGGTTAGGTAGTTACAGGCAGTCTCTGGGTCAGAGCTTCAAAGGTGTTTTTGGAGGAAATGGGCTCTTGGGAAGTCATTAGAAAAGAATTTCAGGGGCAATGGCATGGGAGAAGTCTAAGCGTAGTGGCAAGATTTATTGGGGTGAATAATATCCCCCCCCCCCCTGGGGAATGTGGGTGCGGGCAGGCTCTAGTAGCAGTTGCCCCAAGGTCCTTGCTAATCCTCCATATATTTTCTTGGTTTCAGAAATAAGCAGGCTGTCTTTCAGACTGTCCATTTTTTTTTTTCCCCAGGACTATGCTGGGCCCTCCCCCATCTAACCGTTTCCTGAGTGTTCCAGAGTTTTGTGCCCTTTTCCTACCAGATCCCTTCCCAGATCTTTTCAGGCTAGACTGCTCCCCTTGGTACCAGCTGCACATGCTTCAAAGTTCTGCTTCCTCCTCTGGCTTCTATTGTGCGTGTACTTAGTAGAGACACTTTCCCCTGTGCCATCTTGACTTCTACTGCCGCTGTCCCCTGGGGTGTCTATGAAGCTGTAGCCTCCTAACTTAATCAGGCTTAGCCAATTTTGCTCCTTCCCCTCTTGTTACTTGCTACCTACGCTAACAAAGGGAAGTCTTGGGTTAAGGTTTTATAAATATAAGACTCTAGTTTTTTCAATAGCCAGCAGATACTGGGTGAGATTTCATAAGGTAAGCCAAAGAGACAGGCTCTAAATGGCTGAAAAATAATCTTTGGACTGTTTTGAACATACTACTTCATGTGTATAATTTTTAGCTTGGAGCCAATGAATCTTTTGAAGTAATGAATCTTAGCCTGTGGTGAAGAAATAAACAACCTAGGGACCCATACCCAGAAGCCATCTTTGGTTCATTTATATTACAGAAGAAAATATGAATTTTTAAAAATATTTTTAAAATCTGATGAGGTAATTTAAATATAACAGATGTCCAGCAAGAAAGTAAAGTAAGGAATTAGAGTATTAAGCGTAATATACAGCCGAAACCGGTTTGGCTCAATGGATAGAGCGTCGGCCTGCGGACTGAAGGGTCCTGGGTTCGATTCCGCTCAAGGGCATGTACCTTGGTTGCGGGCACATCCCCAGTGGGGGGTGTGCAGGAGGCAGCTGATCAATGTTTCTCTCTCATCGATGTTTCTATCCCTCTTCCTTCCTCTCTGTAAAAAATCAATAAAATATATTTAAAAAAGGAGTAATATACAAAATAAATGTCCTAGAGAAGTACAAGTTATATTTTATGAATACTTTAGTCAAATTTTTATTTTCTATAAATATGACCTAATATTATTATTTATAAAGCTACCTTTTCTTTACTCATACTTCAACTCAAAGCTGAGCCCATAAATCAGCCATCTAGTTAATGAATAATGCTCAGAATACTAATTATAATGTGAGCATGCATTAATGAACAGGATGAAATTATAAGGGGTCCATTTTTCCCTTTGCTTTTATTTATGCTGTATTAAAACTGAGCACTGTAACACTGGGTAATATCTTTAGAACTGCAATGGCTGAATAAGCCTATTCAGATGCAATAAGATTCACTTGTGGTATGTAATTGAGACAAAAACTAGATTCCTGGCCCATTTTACTATGCAAATGATAGCCTAATAAATCATTGAATATCACAAAATCACTATTTTTCAAAGAGTTATAAGGAGCAGTACATGTTTGAAATATCTTTTTTGGATAAGTAAGGACAGCAAAATAACAACACATCAATAATACACAAGACAATTTTTACACAACAACAAATGTATAAGAGGAAATAAAGATAGCTACTTTTTCTTTTTTTTTTAATTGTCTAAAGTTTTCCATATGTCTCCTTTTTCCCCAATTGACCCCCCTTCTCTCCCCGCCATCCATTCCTACCCTGGACAAGCCCCCACGGCCCCAGTGTCTGTGTCCATTGGTTATGCTAATATACATGCATACAAGTCCTTTTGTTGCTCTCTAACCGCCCCCCCCCCCCACACCCCACTCCCCTACTATTTGTCTCTGGATCTATTCTTGTTCATCAAAGATAGCTACTTTTAAATTAAGTAACCTTAGCTTCATAGATACTTTCAATTTTGTCCTAATGCTTCTCCATTCATAGTTTACTGGTTAAATTTTATTTATGGTCAACCTCCATTGTACATACTACCGTTAGTAAACACTTTTAGATAACCAAATTTCTATTAAATTTTTGTAGTAACAAAGATGGGAAAGTTGTGATTCAGCTAGAAACAGCTGCATTTAAGCCTTTTTTAAATGATGAAAAATGCTGAAATGTTAGTATTATTTGAGAGAGAAAAAAAATACATTTCAATAGTTAATATCACTCCCAGGGTCTCGAAATATTACCAACATTGAGATTTTTTAAAATGGATGCCTTTGTTTCCTCCTATTTATTTCTCATTAATATATTTTCTATTGTTATCCTTCTTTCCTTCCTTCCTTCCTTCCTTCCTTCCTTCCTTCCTTCCTTCCTTCCTTCCTTTCTTCCTTCCTTCCTTCCTCCCTCTTATGGACAAAATGTCCTCTACCCTTCTAGGTTTTTCTGGCTGGTCTAATAATTAAACTTATATGAGACATATTAACAGGGAAATATCATATTTTAATTTTGTATCTATGGGAGTTCATAGAAATGGGACAAAAAAAATTACCAAAACAGCTTTTTATCCCTTTTAGACAAAGAAACAATAAATTCATGAAGAATGTGTGGGGGTTACTAATTAGAGAAGAAATTAAGCAGAGTTTATGTACACAGCCCTGCTGCCCTTCATTTCCCCTCACTGCTGCTAAGGATGTCCCTTACTCCTGGTTCAAGGAGGTAACTCTCCTATGGGAGGTGCATTTTCTGCTTTTGGGAGTGCAGAGAGGGGAGGTAGACTATCTTTCTTTTACTGCTGTTACTCAAACAACCTTAATTCAAAATAATTAATATACTAAAGTGGCATATTTTCAGGTGGCCTGCCCTCCACCCCATCACTGTCTTCTTTCATTCCTTCCCTCTTTCCTTCCTTGCTTTCTTCTTTGCTTCCTCTTCCTGTTTTTACTTCTGCCTTTTTGTGTTTCATTTTTTTTAAATTTCATGCAGGTGCAGACCATAAAGAATTTGTATTATATAACATTAAAAATGTATTAAGTTATGATATTTACCCAACGTCCTTATTTCTTGTCTAAAAAGTCCATTAATAAAAAGAAAATGATTTTCCATCTGTCAAATTCATCACATATTGCAATGAAATATTTATGTGAATGAAAAGAAATGATTCTAATTCTCCACATTGCAAACAAACAAGGTTCTAGTGTGAAAAAGTTTGCTTTTTTACTGAAAATACAGCAGTTACAATATTGCAGCAAAAAATCTTAATACAAAAAGGTGAGAAGTTTGCATTTATAGATTTCTTAAAGTAAGCTTTGTCAGTTTGTTATTAGAAAGCACATGTGATAAAATCAGAGCATCCATCAGATCAGAAAATAACTTTGCCCTTTATGTTTTCTTTTATTTATTCAGCATGCATCATGCCATTGTTCAGTACAATACAATACTACAAGATTTGCCTGTCATCTCCCTTACAAGTTCTTGAAGTGGAGAGGGTTATTGATGAATGCTGTGAAATTCAGGCATTCTGGTCATATAGTAAAATGATATTGGAACAATTGGCGGGACAGAAATGATCTAGTAGAACTTATAAATTTGACAAACTTCAGACCTAACAGAGTCTAGGATATGTAAAAAAGCTGTCTCTTTAAAAACAAACAAACAAAAAACACCCAGTTTTTTTTGCTACACTGAAATACTGAAAAAGCTAAGATGACTATTTTATAAAAATTACTGGAAGTTCTTGATTTTTTTTCTAAAGACGTATTATTTGAAAATGTCTTTAATAGCCAGATACTATATGAATGTTATGAATCTTAACAATTGAGTAGCATTCATACTAATGTAATATGAATAGGTATAATATACCTATTATATACTTGAATTTCTTTAAGTCAAGTGATACAGCAGTGAACAAAACATTCATGTGCTTATGTATAAGTATAATAGCTGGAAAGAAAGAGTGGAAGGATATATACCAGTGATTGGACTGGATAATATTTTTTTATAGGGCTGTCCTACAATTATAGGATGCTGAATATCATCCCTGGCTTCAACACACTAGAAGTCAATAGGAGCCTTCATTCCCTCCAGTTGTGGGAATCAAAAATATCTCCAAATGTACCCTGTGCAAACCACTGATATAAATCAACTATTACTAGTGCTTTATTTATGGAAAAGAGAGTGTTAAATAGAAAGAAAAGGAAGTTGAATAGATCTTTTAAATCTCACATGTCCATATTAACTAGTTTGATTCTTTAAAAAAAACACACACTAATTTAATTGTTGAAAATAATACTGATGTACCCTTTTTCCCCCCTTGACCGCTTCTAGCTCTCCCCCTCCCCCAGTCCCAGGCCTTCACCACACTATTGTCTGTATCCATGGATTATGCATATATGCATACAAGTTCTTTGGTTAATTTCTTCCCACCCTCCCACCCCTTCCTTCCCTCTGAGATTCATCAGTCTTTTCCTGTTTTTATGTCTCTGGGTCTATTTTGTTCATCAGTTTATTTTGTTCTTTTTATTACATACACAAGTGCCATCATACAATGCATGTCTTTCTCTGACTGGCTTATTTCACTTAGCATAATACTCTCCGGATCCCTCCATGCTATCTCAAATGGTAAGAGACCCTTCTTTTTTATGGCTGCATAATATTCCCTGGTATAAATGTACCACAGCTGTTTATGTCCACTCATCTCCTTATGGGCACTTGGGCTGTTTCCAGATTTTAGCTATTGCAAATTGTGCTGCTATACAGCCAACATTATACTCAATGGGCAAAACCTAAAACCATTTTTCTTAAGAACAGGAACAAGACAGGGATCTCCACTTGCACCACTCTTATTCAACATAGTATTGAAAATCTTAGGCTCAGCAATCAGACAAGAAGAAAACATAAAAGGCATCCAAATTGGAAAGGAGGAAGTAAAACTGTCATTATTCGTGGATGACATGATATTGTACATAGAAAACCTCAAAGACTCCACCAAAAAACTAATAGGTTTAATAAATGAATTTGGCAATGCAGCAGATTACAAAAAGCATACCCAGAAATAGTTTGATTCTTTAGTTTTGAGATGATTTTCATATAACATAAAATATTTAGAAATTAGCAAAAAAGCTAAAAGATAAACACCTAGCCTAGCTGGTTTAGATCAGTGGGTAGAGCATGAGCCTGCAGACCAGAATCCTGGGTTTGATTTCAGTCAAGGGCATCCTTGATTGAAGGCTGCTCCCCAGCCCCGAGCCCTGAGGGCTCATGCAGGAAGCAACCAGTCAATGTGTTTCTCTCACATCCATGTTTCTCTCTGTCTTTCCCTTTCTCTTCTACTCTCCCTAAAAATCAATGGAAAAATACCCTCGGGTGAGGATTAACAACAACAAAAAGATAAACACCTAAATTCAAAGGTAAATATAAAAAAAGAAGTTCATTTTCTTATATAAACGTGTAATACTATGATAACAAATATTTTATTTCATTGTATATCATTTGATTCCTCCTTATTTATAGATTAAGGAAATATTTCTTTCCATAGTGTACTGTGTTGCAAATTTATGCGGGATCATAGTGTTCTCATCTTTTTCTAGAATTAACTCCTTTAAAAGAGGTAGAAAAAGCCAAGAACAAAGAGACCAAAAATAACTAGAAAAATATTGAGCCTTGTTTTATATTTTGAGAAAATTTTGTTAACATCCTTTTCTCATGATTTTGCCAACATTACTTCCATGAACAATGGGGAGATGATGAATGGAGTATGAATATTTTTTCTCTACATAAGTACAAAGGCAAATGGAAGGAGGAAAAAAGAAAAAAAGAACACACTAAGTCCCCCTCCTCCCCTCTGCTGCTTCAGTACAAAAATTAAATGTTTTAAAAGGACTGATGAATAATAGCACATATTAAAATTCATTGCAAAATGGCTGGCAGTCCTAAATTAATTGATCACTTAATGTTCTTAACAATTTTTAATATCTAAATTTGTGACATATCTCCATTATAGGAAATCATTGTGTTTATTTTATTGGAATAGTAAACTTGGGTATAGATAGCCAAAAGTAAACTTGTGTTATAGATGTTTGCTATATAAATAGTTGATATTGACAAATCATTAGTTATGAAGATCAGGTTAAGATATATGTTCACAATTAGAGAAAGTGCCTTTTTTCCTTTAAGTCTACTTTACAATAATAAATAACATAAATGAATTAAATAAATTTAGCAATCCATAATACAAAATCAGAATATAAACTTGAAATATTTATAACTGTCATTTGAGCTATAGAGCATCCTTTATTATGAATGATATTACTTGTAACCAAAGACTTTCAAATTATTGCAGGTCTGTTACATTACTTGGGATCTAAAGCAAGACCCTATTCTAAGAATCTGTTTTAATTGCTGATCTGTATTAATTTAGTCATCTTAACTTTGGTGATGTCAAGTCAGTAGTAGTTCTGATTCTTCTGTAAGTCTTTAAATACTTCCTGAAGCCTAGGAGTGAGTTTTAGCTGGAAGCAGTGCCTTCAAATATATGTGTACATAAAAAACTTAAGTATCTTTGGAAACTGTCCATGTATGCTGTTTTGTGTTTTCAGCCATTTCCTTCTCCTGTTTAGAGGAATTGTTATCCATTTGGAAGAGTATGTCAGATGATCACATATCCAATAAAACCGTGTTACTTAAATTATCTTAATTCAGATATCTAATGTGTTCTTCACAGATGTTTTGGGAGTGAATTTGCAGTCTAAATTGAAATAGTAATATGGGGAAAAAAGCTTATGGCAATTTTATTGTTGAACAGTAATTGTTCCAGAAGCAAGAAAGCACATAACAAGAAAGGGTTGTTGCCACAAAGAAATATTCAGACTGCAATGTGTGTTGAGGATGCAACTACAAACCAATGTTTAACACTCTGGGCTAAACACTGTCCAAGTCGCTCTGCTTTTTGTAACTTTGGGTCAATTATCTTTACTGCTTAATACTTTGCTAGGAATGCCACAACAAAATACCCCACACTGGGTGCTATAAAGAGGAATAAGTATTTTCTTAAGTTCTGGAGTGTAGATGTCCAAGATCAAGGTCTTCAGGTTTGGCTTCTCCTGAGGCCTCTCTCTGTGACATGTAGATGAACAACTATTCATTGTGTCCTCGCATGCTCTTTTCTCTGTGTGCCTACATCTCCCGTGTCTCTTCCTCTTCTTAAAAGAAAAATGGTCATATTGTATTAGGGCCCACCCTGACCACCTCATGTGAACTTACTCAACTTTTTAAAGATGGTATCTCTAAATATGGTTATATTCTGAGTGACTGGGGATTGAGATGTTAACATATGGATTTGAAGAAGATACAATACAAACCATCATACCTCTAAATCTCAGTTTTATTATCTGAAAAATGGGGGTAATATTTGTACTCATATAAAAAGTTAACTAAACTGATAGCCACAAATTAAGTATTTAATAACTACAAATTTTTAAAGGTTTCATAATTATTAACATCATTGTAATATCTGGATTTATTTTGTTTGTGTTATTATTTATAATAATAGCATCCTATTTCATGTAATCTTTACATTCCTTGAATGTTTTTCCTGAGCTAATAATTGCAGAGGTACAGAATTCATTCTTAAGTAGTTATTTTGGGCAATACAGGGAGAGAAATTATTAGCCCCATTGTCAATACACAAAAAGTGAGACATGTTGTTAGGCAAATGTGTAGTTTTAAATCTATTTATTAGGATTTGAGGGTACCACATTGAAATCTGAACTGCATTTTTTATGGTAAAAACCATGATAATGATGTGTATTTTATGCATCCTAATATATAAAACCCAAGGTCCGTGACGACCGAACCGAAGGCTCGACTGAACACTGGAAGTCAGTCCTGCAGTTAGTGCTGGGTTGCCGTGGAGACCCAGCACTGACTGGCTGCCGGTGTGGGTGCTGCGGCTCAGCACTGACTGCCAAGGGGGCTGCAGATCAGACCTGGAAAGAGGCCCGAAGAGAGAGGCAGGGTCTGATCTGCAGCCTCCATGGCAGCCATTGATCAGCAGTTGCCTCTCTCTCTCTCTGGGCTTCACCAGCAGCCACACGTCTGTTTCTCTCTGGGCCTCTCTGATCAGGCCCAGAGATAGGCCCAGAGATGCTGACTGGCATAGAAACTGACCAATCAGAACCAAATCTGGGTGAACTGTGAGGAGCCAATGGCTGCCTAGGAGGCAGAGCTTTTGACACTGACTGGCATAGAAACCAACCAACTAGAACCAAATTTGCCAGCAGGGGAGGGCAGTTGTGGGTGAGATCAGGTCAGCAGGGGAGGATAGTTAGGGGTGATCAGGCAGGCAGACAGAGAGGTTAGGGGCGATCAGGAAGGCAGACAGAGGGGTTTGGGGCAATCAGGCAGGCAGGCAGGTGAGTGGTTAGGAGCCAGCAATCCCAGATTGTGAGAAGGATGTCCAATTGGAGAGGGGGCAGGTTTAGCTGAGGGAAACCCCTGCTCCATGTATGAATTTTGTGCACGGGCACTGGACCACTAGTGTGTGTGTGTGTGTGTGTGTGTGTGTGTGTGTGTGTATGGTTTTTTAAGTCAGGATAGTAGATATTTCTCTACACTAACAAAGAAGCTCCAAATAAAATATTGCTTTTATTTTTTAAATGTATTTTTATTGATTTCAGAGACTTAGGTGGAGAGATAGAGAGATAGAAACATCAATGATGAGAGAGAATCATCTGCATGCTCCACATGGGGGATTGAGCCTGCAACCTGGGCATGTGCCCTGACCAAGAATCAAACCATGACCTACTGGTTCATAGGTGGACGCTCAATCAGTGAGATCAGTGAGCCATGCTGGCCAGGCAATGCTGTCTTAACATGACAAAAACTTATTTCTTGCTCAAGCAATATGACTGTAGTCATTTGGATTTATGGGCTGTTAGTTTTTCTGCTAATTTTAGCCATTAAGGGCCTGGGCTTAAGTAGCCACTATATCCCAAATTCTGCCAGATATTGGGGTATAAAAAAAGGAAGCTCTGCAATGTCTTGATTTATCTAGTCAATGCTCTGTCCTATAAGTGAAATATTCTATCCACTTATAACTTTCAAATCAGAATTAATCATATGGTACACCTATTCTCATGGAAGCTAGAAGTATAATACTATCATATGTTCAGAAGTGAGAGAGTTGATGATATTTGATTATTAAGTGACAGCATTAACTACTATCACAATTTTACTCCCTTCATGCTTCAAAAACCAATTTCTGCATTTTGATACTGTCTTTACAACTATAGCACTTGTTATATTCATGGTAAATCACACACACATGATAAAATATATTGCTGTGTTAAGATCCATGAATAATCAAACTTATTGTAAGAATCTCTATAGAAACATCATCCTTGTGTTATAACGTTATTTATATAAGTGTAATCTGTTTTGATTTAGTATTTTCCATAAAAAAATTGTTCTTGAAACAAGAAAACCTAAATCTCACTTGAAGGTAGTTAACAAAGCATCACTTTAAGAATGATCTGTCGCCAAAAGGAACTGTTATAAAAGTTCATAAATTTGTAGCACTCCAACAGACTGTTAAACAATGATGGATGCTGTTAGAAATAAACCAATATTAGCAAATAAGATTATTGACTTAAATTTTGCAACATTAATAATATAGAGATGGTTTAAATAAGTGACACAGATAAGTTTCGTAACAAAACATCCTTACCTGACATAGTACTATCATATTAAATGTAGCTACTGCTTTCATAAAAGAAAAGTATATTTTTAAAAGTATACAAGAAAAGTATATTTTAAAAATTTCTTTTCAGTCAAAGGTTGTAGTCATTGTAATCAGAAGTCCTGTGGAATTGATTAAATTGTATAATTAATATTGTGTTTGCCAAGTAGATATAGATTCTATAAGCTCTCTATTCTGTGGTACAGTAATACCAATAATAAGAAAAAACAATTAAGAACTGAGAACAAATAAGAATTCTTTTATATGTAATCTAAAAATATATAAATTATTAAGAGCATATAAAGTAAGTTTATGTTTTTCATATTTTGCTTCAATTTTGTTCTCAAATTTTGAAAAACCATGAGCATATGCTATATGTTATAAAATAGTGGGTGCATTTGAAAGATTACATATTCCTTCAGTGCAAGTAAAAGTGTATTGTGTTCAAATATGTAGAACACTAGATTTTGTATAGTGATAGACTAAAAACAATATTTGATCAATGAATCATTATTTTTTAAGTAATGACTTTATTATTTTATTATTGTTTAAAATTAAAATTCTTTATATTTCTAACTTGAATAACTGAATTATGACAACTTGGACAAATTTATTGATATAGACTGAACAGTTTTTAAAATCTACTGTAAAATATTATTTTTCATTTTATAAAATTATCATTACTTGCTATATCTATAGAGGAAGTTGTATGTAAGGAAAATTATTAAAATCAGAAAACATATTCCTCATTTTTATCACCTTTTTAATAATTAATATAACTTTGCTTGTGCATGGTTAATACTATTAAAAGACAAAAAATGGAAGAGGACAGTGAAAACAATGTGACATATTGACATGGCCTAAAATATTCTTAACTATGTTGTTTTATGTGTGTTTGTTCACTTGTCAGATATGTTTTGACTTGTACTAGACATGGATTTTAGATGTGTTCTTCAATTACCTTGATGTATTTCTATTTTAAATTTTTATTGATTTCAGAGAGGAAGGGAGAAGGAGAGAGATGTAGAAACATCAGTGATGAAAGAGAATCATTGATCAGCTGCCTCCTGCACATCCCACCCTGGAAATCCAACCCACAACCTGGGCATGTGCCCTGACAAGGAATCAAACCTTAGCCTCCTGGTGTATAGGTTGATGACCAACCATTAAGCCAAGCTGACCGGGCTTGATATCTTTTATTTATCTCTCACTTATCAGTCTGTGACTGGCCTGATAAAGTGTCCTCACAACATCTAGTCTCAGAAGAAATATCCCAATTCATGCCATCATTTTTGCTTCCTGAGCAGCCTCCATGGGGCCAGTAATGGAACCCAGAAATATAAAGAAAATAAGGTGTATTTTGTTTCATAAGCCAGCTGTATGTAACAGAGTACTACAAGCTCAGGGGCCTAGACAGAAACTTATTTTCTCACAGTTCTGGAGACGAAAGTCCTAAATCAGAGTGCCTGCAGGGCCTGTTCCTTCTGAGGGCTGTGAAGGGGAATCTGTCTCATGATGCCTGGTGGGTTGTCTACAGTCTGGTGTTCCTTGGCTTCTGAAAACATTGCTCCCATCTTCATTTGAGTCCTCCCTGTGTCTCTGTCTCTGTGTCCAAATCTCCCCATTTCTATAAAGACAGCAATCATATTGGATTAGTTCTTTCTCTAATGACAGCATCTTAACTTGGTCATTTACAAAGACCCTATCCCCAAATAAGGTCGTATTCAGCGGTACTGAAGGTTAGGGTTTCAACACCTTTGGGAATACACAATTCAATCTAGATTGTTTTTGAAGTATATATTTTTTTCTTTCAAACTTTAGAGAGATTATTATTGTATTAATAATGATTTTTATATGTTATAATGTTTGACATCTTGGGGATGCCTAGCTGCTGGGGAAAGATTGCCCTCCCAAAGCTAACTCCTATGGATATTAAACAGCTGTTGGTGAGCCCACCTTTCATATGCAAACCAGTGGATTCTGAATCCATACCCCTAAACACCCTCTTTATCTCTCTTTTATGTAATGAGCCATATTTCTGCCAACCTAAATCAATTGAGTGCCAAGTATTAGATATCTAAGGTCAGGCCCTGTCCCCCAAAGCCCATCAGAATTATTCCAACGGGCCAATCCTAAAATATTACCCTGCCCTGCCATGTCTTTCCCAAAGAACCCCCCAAAAGGCTGTTGTCTATGCTTCCCCTTGCTCCTTCTGCCTCTTAACAAAAATCTAAGCACAACCTCCTGTGTGACCCTGCCTGGCAGCCTTCTCGCTGTACAGATGTCCTCTGCCTTTCATCTTTGTGAGTGCCAGTGTGTTGGGTCTCACCATCAAAAGAATCTTTTAATCTTATAAAATCTGGAAGTGTATATGCCTGTGTGTATATGTACACACATATCAGTATCTTTTTCCTCAAAATCTGGTTGAAGACTTCTAGTTGACGTCTTCATTATCCCTGTGCTGAATTATTATAATATCATTATAATCCAAACTATTCATCTACTACTTCAAGATCCCTCATGTTCTCCCTTAAACAAGTTTCGTTGTTATGCCTCTCCTTAAAAACTCTTTGTTCAGGTTGCATACGAACAGATCTGAGTCTGACTCCAGATTAGTTTCCTTGTTCCTCTTGCATTGCACATTCCCCTATCACAAGCACTCTGGCAGTACTATTTCTACTGCCGGCATTACCCTTGCCATTTCTAGCTAGGATTCTTTTTATCATGTTCAAATACTAATACTAATACATCTTCAACTTCTAGGATAAAATGTAAAGCTTCTATTGTGAGCAAGCTCCACAAAGGAGTCATTCACACATGTTTGTGTCTTGTTTATTAGGAGAGACATCCCCAATAAACCAATGGAGTCACTCACAGGTTACACACAGAGAGAGGGGTAGCTTACCAAAAGAAGGGAGCAGAGTGAGTGTTTGGTGTGAAGTGCCATCACTGGAGATGTTAGCAGGTGGACAGACAGGTGGCTGCAGCAGCAGCATGCATCCAGCAGAGTGAAAGTCCAGCAGGGCTCACAGCATGACCTAAGGTAAAGCCAGGCTCAAGCATGGGGTGGTTGGGGCTCTGAGTCTTTATAGGCCATCAGGGGTGAAGGTCCCACTCTTATCAATGTGCAGATGAAGTCCTAATCCAAGTGTCCAGACTTGTGGTTTTGGGCATTCCAGGTCCCTTCTAAGAGCGTTCCTGTTATATCTTATTGCCTGACTTGATATGGCTGACAGTGACTCCATATTGGATTGTCAGAGGTGTCCGAAAAATCCATTCTGCTCTTGCTCTATACAGCTTCCTCATCCGTTACTATAAGACTTGTCAAATACTACCTTAAAGTGACCTATGTATTATTTATGTGGCTACATTTCTTACCTCTGAACTACAGGCTTTCTAAGACTAACTAGTATATCTAATGTCCTAATTTTCAACCACCTGACTGGTTGGCCAAAATCAATAATCAATAATTAGTTGAATTGAATAGAACTATGTGCACACCTTAGTTAAAAATACTTAATAATTTGGAGATAAAATCACTTTTATTGAGTGTCTTTCTTAACTAGAGATTTGGGGGAAAATTATAAAAGAAATTAATAAGATATTCTCCCACTCCACACAACATTGCCAGTATATCAGGTTTTCTGTCTTTATCCTCTTATGTGTCTGAGAAACAGTTAAATATTGAAACACCAGAGCTATCTCAACAAAATTTAAGCCTAGAAACCATAAATTTAAGGACGTTTTTTGTGTAATATTAACCTATAGTTATTTTTTCCCCACTAAAAATGCAGGAGACTTATACACTAAACTCAGCATGAAAAAATGCTCTGGAAAAAAGTCATTTTGGCAGTCTTTATAAGGATGGATGCATAACTTAAGAGAATCATGTCTTTAAAATCCTGCCTTTTTAAGTTTATTCAGTATCACAGTGCTGGAAAGTGTTAGATCAAGGTAAATAGACATGTATCCTTCATGCTTTGTAGATTGAACATTCCAGAAATTATAGGTGGTATAAAAACTCCTCACGATTAACAAATAAGATTTGATTAATCTCATAATAACCTAAGGATCAGCACAATCTCTGGACCCGTGTGGAAAAGCCATGAGAATAATGGGGAAAGATGATAGACTTTATAAGAGAGCCATACTCTGGCTAAGTAGATCTCTAAATGTGTTAGTGAAAAAGAATTGTCATGTGGCCCTATACATCTATCTGTCTATCTATCTATCTATCTATCTATTATCTATCATCTATAAAAATAAGGTTATATGGACATATGTTATACAATATATGTGTCTGTATATATTATGTATTTTAATTAATTAATAACATGCAATTTATTACAATACATGACAGTTTACTGGCTTATTAAATCCAAAGCTATAATCACCACCTTTATTAAACTGTTAATGGAGGCATATGTACCAGGTGACAATTATGGATGTGAAGCTGAGACATGCAGAAAAGTGATCAGGTAAATTATAGCCTTAATCAACACAAGTTCTTAATATTGAATCCGGTAATCAAAATGATGTCTTTTACTTTAAGTCCACATTGTGGGGATTGAGTCCACAACCTGTGCATGTGCCCTGACTGGAATCTGAACAGCAAACTTTTGGTGCATGAGACAACCGCCCAACCACTGAGCCACATCTGCCAGGGCTTCACTCAAAATTTTTGACTTACTCATGCCTCCTTATTATATTTCTAAATCCCAAATAAAAAAATATATATATACAAAAGCCTAAGCAACCAGCCGACAGGTCAACAGGTCGCTATGATGCACACTGACCACCAGGGGGCAATCAACTTGGACAGATGAAAAGAGAAACAGGCAATTGAGTCTATGAAAGATCTCAAGCAGGTGGGGCAGAGCTTGGGAGGCTGAGCAGCTCCCCAGGCACCGCTCCAGAGGCACCGTGCCCTTGACCCCAGTCAACTCCTCCGGCCACATCCTCCCCAGGCAGCCTGGACGGAGGGACGGAGGGAGGGAAAAAGAGACCATGAACTCCATCCCTAGCTCCTGCCTCCTCCTATCAGACCAGAGTTACCCCAGGACTTGCAAGATGGCGCATGAAGTGGGTGGCCTCCTGCAACTACCGCGACTCTCCGGTCTGTCCCAGGCACCCCTCGGCCACTCACCCCACTTCTCCCGGGATGAGTGGGGGGGGGGGGGCTCCTTGTCAGCTGCTTTCCACTTTGTGCACTGCTACATCCCTCAGGGGGATGTTGGATGCTGGTTTCAGTCCAATCCCCGCAGGCCATGCTGAGGGACCCCACCAGTGCACAAGTCTGTGCGCTGGACCTCTAGTACTAAAATAAATAAATGTTAACATAAATATTACTGTTAAATAAAAGTGCCGGTGACATCTTGCTGTTACTCCTCAATATTCTTTATATTAACTAAAGATCGATTTTCATTGCAAATGTGACTTAGCACATGAATATGAAGTGAACACATTAAAACATGAAATTGCATCTGCAAATAATGTCTTTGCTTCATTGCAGTTGCTCCCCACACACCAAAGCAATGTATGACTGGAGGTAGCATTTAACCCAACTCCCTGAAGGATACTTTTGTTATTTGCGTTAGGAAAGGGAAATGAAGCCCATTCGTCAGTGGCTGAGATGAGACTGTAATATGTTGAATTACCATTTCTGGGCTCTTTCCAACATTTATTTTTTATAAAACATAAGCATCCAGTTCATAGACCTTATGTTAGAATTCTCTAGTTATGAGTAACAGATGGCTGCTTGTGGGTGGTTGGGACATAGAGTTACAGAAGGTTAATATTCTCTATCTATTCATTCTTTTTACTCATAGGAATTTGAGAGAATTTGCAAATTTGCAAATAGAAATAATGAATCATATCAATCATATTAATTGACAGCTTTTATTTTTAAGTTTATTCTATGTGTCCTGAGATTAGGGATACCAGTAAAAGAGTACATATATTAATCCATTGCAACATTTTCACAGGAAATACCTGATTGTTTCCTTATTTTTAAAGATAAATACAAGGCTACCAAATAAGGATTATAATATAAATTTTAAAAGAAAAGGACATATTTCAAAACCTATTATTAGTATATAAAATAAAATAAAAATAAAGATTTCCTTTTAAAATGTGTAGAGGAATGGTCTCAATATCAATGTAGGTTTTTTTTTTTTTTTGTAACTAAAAGATTAGTTATTCACGTCTTTGGAATCAGTAAGTTAGTCTGCAATCTGCCTATTGAAAATAAGGAAAATAAAGTGCCATCTCACATCATGTCAAACCATAATTTTATGAACACTTGCACACAGTTAATTTTGTTTGTATTCACTTAAAAGTACCTGCTGGGTAGGGATTATCATTACATTCAGAATATGCCTGATTTGCCAATATCACCAGCAGAAATATCACCAGCATGCTAAATTCTCTCAGCAACCAAAGTACATTTAGGAAGAATGATAATGAGGCATCTTGATCATTAAAAAAAAAAAAGGTAATTTTCAAGCACTTTATATGCATGAATTTATGCAACCAATTTAAATATAAAATATTTTTTTCAGTTTACTGATATTTGAAGTGTTGCACCAACACAATTCTGTTAACAAAAGAAGACCAATAATAATAATAATAATAACTGCTGTTCAAGCTCATCTTCTGTTTAGCTAATTTACAAAGTCGACAAACTTTTCAATACACTATATAGAATTACTACATTTCCAGACCCTTCTTAGAGACCTTCAAGGAAAACTACCCAATTCTAGCTTCTATCAAAATGTTTGCTGGAAAGAATAATATTTCAGGATTATTGTCTAAGGACTATGTGTACCATCTATCCACATATGGAGACAATTTACTACTAAAAGGCTCTATGCCACCCTTGCCTTGACCAAACATTTTAGTGTTATGAAATGAAATTGTATGGGAGGTTGCACTTGCCAAAAGACATTGACTTTACATGAATAATATGAGAGATATACTGAGGACATTATTTCTTGGATCACATGACCCCACTCATCCATTTGAACAAGGTTTGTATGTTTTTATGTTTTGAAAAGTTCCTCCCGGTGGAAAGCTGGATGGCCCCTAAAATATGTCCTCCCCCTAGTCCCTGGAACCCCAATACTTGGGAAAAAAGAACTTTGCAGATGTGATGAAGGGAGATGATCTTAAAATAAGGAAATTAATATGGAATAAGTGGTAAAGCCTAATCAAATCACAGGAATCTTAAAAGCACAGAATTAACTCCAGTGTGAGCAGCAAAAATTTCGAAAGAGACAAGTTGGAGAGACTCAAAGCATCAGAAGGCCTGAACGTCTCATTGCGAGTCTGAAGATGGAGAAAGCTAAGTGACCAGGACTGTGGGTGGTGTTAAGGAACAGAGTCTCCTGGATGACAGTCAACAAGGATAGCATAAGGACTTGAGCCAGAAAAATGCTGCAAGAATTCTGCAAACACGCTGAATGACCTTGGAAGTGAATTTTCCCCAGAGCCTAGCGATGAGAGCCAAGGCCAACACACACCTTCATTTCAGCCTTTTGAGATCTACAGCCAGGCTGTCCACAAGTGCTTAAGACCTATAGAGCTGTGAGTTGGTATATTTGTGTTGTTTTAAACCGGAATAAAGAAGTTTCTGGTAATTTGCTACAATAGCAATATGTGCCTCTTGCTTTGCATAACAAGAACAACATGACCAGACACAGGCTCTTTTTTGCTTATTATAAAGATACAGCTAATTGTGAATTGTATCTAAATTTTAGAAATTATGCAGACCTTTTTCTCTAGCATAGCTGTCTTTTTCTTTTCATGCATCTTATTTTTGTCCTAATTTCGATTATAATGTAATCATGGTCACATTTTCATTAATTTTTTTAAAAAACATTTTATTCTGTAATATCTTTTTAGAAATTAGTGGACTATAAATAAAAATAAAGTTAATTTCATGTTTATGTTTATTTAAAATGGCTGTGCTTGTGAAATATTTAAACAGGTTTACAGAAATGCACAAATGCAAGGTAAAATAAGTTAGGGTTGGTTGTGATGGATGTCGATTGTGTTTCTTAGACCAATATCCATTCCCTCTTCCTTTGATAGGCAGCTGCCCCCAGCCTGCAGGCCCCAGGCCAGCCAAGGCAGGTGCCAGCAGGGGCCCACCTATTGCCCGCCCCCCGTCACCCCACAGATTGGCCCTGATTGCCAGCCAGGCCAAGGAACCCTACCTGGGTACGAATTTCATGCATCAGGCCTCTAGTAAGATATAATAACTTATGATGTTGTCCTTGAGTCTGCAGTTTCCTTTGATAGTGGCCTGACTCTTTCTTGCTATTTACCACTCCTGCATTATATGAAATCTTGGTGGTCATGTAAAGCATATTTCTTATTAATGTAGTGAGGGGAATATCCTCTCAGCTCTCTGGCAGAATGTGATAACTGGTAGATTCTCTGATCTAACATATTTAATCCTTTTCAGCATGCCCAGCACCATGAGCATTGCAACCCATCCTCAACACTCTGGCAAGGCTGTTCTGGCAATTCCACTTTCCCTATGCTTTGTTAAAGTAAAATCACACTGAAAAAAGTGAAGTGGGAAAGGAGGACTTCACTTAGGACCACTACAATAGAGGAGAGTAGGATACAGTCTGAACTCAACTCCAGTGAAATGACAGGAGGGGCTGGTGGGGGGGTTATGGTGCTACATCTCTGGTGAATAATCACTTTCTGCCTGTTAATAACAAGGGCCATACCTATGGAGCCATGCTGAGATTTAATAAGATGTCCTATATAATCAAAGCCTAATATGCAAATTGACCAAATGGCAGAATGACTGGTGAAAGGACCAGTCGCTATGACATACACTGACCACCAGAGGGCAGACACTCAATGCAAGAGCTGCCCCCAGCCTGCAGGCCCCAGGCCAACCAAGGCAGGTGCCAGCAGGGGCCCACCTATTGCCCACCCCCGGCCCCGTCACCTAACAGATTGGCCCTGATCGCCAGCCAGGCCAAAGGACCCACCCAGGTACGAATTTCATGCATCAGTGCTCTAGTAAGATATAATAACTTATGATGTTGTCCTTGAGTCTGCAGCTTCATTGCTCAAAAAATTGTTAAAATACACATTTATAACCAAGTATGACTTACCAAATTGTAATTTCCAGGGATGGGGACTGAGACCCATAATTTTAACCATCTATACAGGTAATCTGTTTGCTCACTGCAATTTGAGAGCCACTAGAATAGTTGTTTGGACAGGTAATGTCAAATACTGAGGAGGGAAGCATCATTTCATAATGTATTCGCCTCAGGTGGGATCTTTTCATCTTTTGCAGATAAAGGGGGGGGCTTCCCTTTTCTACAGTAAGGAGAGGGAGCACTTGTGTTACATTGAAGGGATCAAACAAATCTGTGGGTTCAGGTTTCTTAAGTAAATCTACCCAGATATTCCTATCTCAGGGTTTCACCTCTTTCCTATAGAGTGAATACTTTAGTGTAATATGGTCCACAGGGCTGGGAATTTACCCACTTTTGTTGGTAGCTACTTTGTAAGAGGAAACTTGCTTTAAACAGGACATCAGCATTCTCTGACTTGATAGTTGGTGTACTTGAACCTGTCTTTTTGCTTTTCTTTTATGGCTTTGATTCCAACTAGGATCTTTCAATTCCCTCATCAAATCTTATCATTACTTATAATCATTATTCCCAATATTTCTCAACAGTATGTTCAGTTATGAAACAGGAAGCATGTTCACAAAGTGTTCCTTGTAGTAGCACTTCATACTTCTGTTACAAGTGTTGTTTGCATGTAATTCCTACGTAATAAGCAAAGTGTTTGCCAATGGGTTTGTATGTCTTGCCTTCTTAAAAGTATTTTTGAAGAATGGGGAAGTCTCATCATAATTTATCTAAACAATGCTTACGTGCTACGATAAAACATTTCCATGCATGCATTAGCATCACTTTTGATACTATTTATATGAAGAATTGAATATTTTCCCCTCAAAATATGTAGGATATCAGTTCTAGATCTAGACTTTAGTTCTTTCTTCAATTGTACTGTGATATACTCTTCCCCTTCCTTTCTTCTCATGCTAATAATTTTAACAATGCTATCCCTTGTAAATATTAAGTCATCCCTGCTCCTAGCATCAGATGTAGTAAAAGGAAACATAGAAAGCAAAATTAAAATCACAAACATTTTAACTTTGCAACTTCTTGATTTATTTCACATCACCATTTTTGCTACCCTGTACATTACATAAGGGTTATATAAAACATCAGCCTCTCCTTGGTAAAATGTTCTTTATAGTAATTTAAAAAATAACTGCATATAGTCATGTACTATATGTATTCTCTGTTGCAATAAAAAATGGCATTGAGTATAATTACAAGAATTAATGACTTTCATTAATATAGCCTTAAATCAAGCAAAGCCTTTAAATTATTTTAATTGCAGCATCCAGTTAAAATATTTTGGTCAATGAGCCTTCACAAATCATATTAAAATGTGCAAAAAATAATTTTACTGTGATATATATCATGCTAATCCACATTTATGATAACTAACGTTGAAACACAATCTTCTCTTTAACCTTTACTTCTAAATTATGTGTTTATTTCTCAACTTTGAATCTAAGAAGATAGCCTACAATCAGACTCGCTTAGCACCGAAGAAGTAAAAATTGTAAACTCTTTTTCCTCATAAACCTAACAAGTCCTTCAGTTTCTAGGTCAAACCAGCCTTTCTGGATATTTCACTTAGCAGCTTTAAAAATCAAACTTTTTTTTTTCTCCACACTTGCCATGGGTCAGGATTCTAGAATATTTTAGCTAATGGTCAATTGATGGCATCACAAGGTTAAAATCAAGATATCAACTGAGTTATCTTTCTTTATAAAACTTGGGGACCTCTTTATGGCACATGTGGCTGTTAGCAGAATTCACTTCCCTCTGGCTATAGGACCAAAGTTTCAGTTTTCTTGCTCTCCCTGTTGGGGGATGCTGGTAATTTCTGAAAGCCACTCATAGTCCCTTGCCATGTGGCCCAGAGCTTGGCAGATTACTTCTCCAAAGCCAACAGAAAAAATCTCTCTCCTCATTCAAAGACAGTGTCGAAAGTAAGATAGTGCAATCATGGAAGTATTTCATCATATTTACAGGTACAGCTACATTCAAGTGTAGGCACTATATACAAGGAGCAGGGATCCTGTGGGTCTTCTTCAAAGTCTGTCTGCTCCAATCACATTTCAGCCACATGGGGAAAATGGTCTCCACTTGTCCTGAGAAAATAATTTTTGTCACAGTTCACAACCACCAAATTGGAAAATAGTTAGCATTTACCTCTGAATAAAATTAAGATGATCAATTCAAGAAGAAACAGAGAGGTTGAATAATTTCTGAGAATGTCTAGTAATAAAACGTTTTTACTAGATCTCTGAATATTAAGTGTGAACCATCCCCTAGAACTTGATACCATGTTCTCTCATGAAGAGACACACAATTGCATGAGGAAGTGTAAACAATCCCCTCTTGTGAATTAATCTACATGCAACCATGGCCCATGGTAGGTTAGAACTGTTAAACTTATCTTACGGAAATAAAATTGTCAACTACTTACAACAATTTTTTACATCGTCACTCAATCCCCGGTCTCTTTCACACATTCATCTCAAAGTTGATACATGTCTATTAATCATGGAAATTTTTGAGAAATGTATTGAACACTTTTACAATGCCAAATTTATCCCCCCAGTGAAGGAAATAGTCTAGAAGATCCACCAAATGAAAACCAGGACAGTAAATAGCCAAGGTCAAAATCAGAGAAATACCTCCTTCAATCTGTCTTCTTTTTTAATATGTAACTCATTTAATGATGTCACAAATATAACTAGATCTAGCCAAGGACATTTTTATCAGTTGTGATAAGTTGTGTTTGACCAACTAGTACTGCCCACTAAATACCTAACTTCATGTATTTCAGTAACTTTTCTGATAATCAGCCACCTGAGCAACATTTGCACTCTTCCTAGCTGTCACTTTGGGACATGAATTAGTGTTTGCAAACACATAAATCATTGTAGGAAGTCAAGTGAAACTCAAGCAGAGAGCTGCTGGCTTCAAAATAGTCTTATCACCAATGAAACCAAGTAGTGACATTAATTCAGTCCAAATAAATAGATTCTACTTCTAACTTACTCGGTTTTGACTATTTTCTTTTTTTTAAATTAATTTCTAACAAAATCATTGCTCCTAAAATTAAAATTACTGTTAAGAATAAAGAATTACCATTATAAATAGAAATACCATTATGATAATGAAACCAAATAACAGTGAATAATGAGGAACTAGCATCTTAAAATTATTGAAAAGTAAGAGTGATTATAATTATAGGCTGATGCTATTATGTAATTCTTTATGTGATCCCTTGAACCAAAAGTATGAGAAGGATTAGAGGCAGTACTGAAAAGGATGGAATAGAATTTTATTTTAAATCATTTCAAAACTAGTCTAACTCATATTGAAATTTTGTCTCCTTTTCAGAGAGATATTGGTTTGAAACAAAAAGTCTAAATAATGCCTCTAAATAACAACCTTTACCAGCTTCCTGAGAGAAGGTAGTTCTATTACAAACATAATCATCAGACTGTCTTCATAGTCCTTGTTCTTTTTTATTCTATAACTGCTTTCTAAACAACCTACATTTCAATTTCATTTTTTATCTAGGGAAAGTCAAAAAATATCTAATACTGCATTAGAATCATTAAAATAAGTATGTTCAGCAGCTCTCAGTTAATTTTGTAATTTCATTAAAAAAGATAGAGCTAGATATAAAGGGGATTTTTTTAATAGGTCACATTTAATTTAGGTATCTTTTATGAATACTTATTAAAAACATTTTACTATTGTTTCTGCAAAACATTTAGTTCAGTAAAAGTGGATAATCAAATGCCATTAACATGAGTTTTGATTAAGTTGTAAAGGATATTCCATAAACAAAATACATTATTAAATCTTGTACAGTTAAGATGTTGTAAATAAGAAATATAATAACAATGATAGCTAGCTTTCAGATACACTAGACTTCTTAGAGTTAAAAAATTTAGTAAAAATACAATAACAGCTAGATTCAAATTGGACAGGTGCACTGAATTCTCAGATATATTTCTTCTCCCTCTAAAGACCTCGTGAAAGTAAGTGTGTATAGAAAGTACAGATTTGTGCAGATCAAGAGGACAACAGACGGCATTTCTGCACATAAAAAGGCAGAACACAGACACATGGTCACTAACTTAGCAGACACCACTGCTCTGCATTCAGAATGTGCAGAGGCCAAAACAGAAGAGAAGAGCAGTTATTGTCACCCATACATGGAGAGGTGAATGATGCTACAGAGCCAGGTAGGGTTAAGAGCAGGAGTGAGATGCGTAGCATGTAAACGCAGAATCCGTGTTAAGGATGCTAGGTGAGCACTCCTAGACAAAGACCTGTAGAAAGTGACTGGTTAGATTGCTAGGTACCCAGGAAAATGCTCGTCAACACCAAGGAACTCACAAGACATTTAGAAATCGCCACATCCCAACTCCAGCTTCTGTTAAGGCACTGTGTCACTTCTCCCAGCCCCTATAGGAAGTCTGAGGATGCTTCTCTGGAAACCCTAAAAGACAGTGAGGAGTAAACTCCTTCTACTGACATTTGGGTGTCCTTCATTCAGCATTTCATGAAGTCATCAAAGTGATGAGAGGCACCCAAATATAAAGTGCTTCACCCACACTACATATATTCCTTCATTCATAACATAAAATGAATAAATGAATATTATTGTCCAGTGCCTGTCCTAAGTGAATGAATTATGTCAGTAATTATTGAAGAGAAGATCACTCTCTTTTGGAACTTACATCTTGGTTGGGGGAAACTGACAAACACTATACATAAAAATATGAAAATTACTTAGAAATAAGTTCTATGAACAGAAAAATGTGGAGTAGTTTAAGAAGGGTCAGGAGAATTGAGGAGAGAGGAATCACTTATAATATTACTGAGAATTTCCAAAGGGAGATCTCATTGAGAAGATGAAAATCAAGCAATGATTATAATGAGGTGAGGGAATTGGCCATGTGGGTATCTGAGAGAAGAGAATTCCAAGCAGAGAGAAAAGGCAGTGCAGAGGAAACGAGGATGAGTATATAGACTATTTTTAAAGAGAATCAAGGAAGCCTCTATGGCTGGAGGAAGGTAAGGAGGGAAGTAATTGAATATCATAGGGAAAATGGAAATTGGATCTTATTGACCACTATAGAGAATTTAAAATATAAATAGATTACCAAGGAACAGAATATATAAGGAAATTGCTCCATAGGAAATAAAAGACTTTGGATTTGAAATGTTACTGGGAAGTTTAGGGCTTTTTATGAGCAATAAATAATTTTTTACTGTGTTAAACTTTAGGGATTCTGGGCTTCTTTATTCTGAAATAATTCTGACCTATGCTGACTAACTAATGAGGAATTTGGAGATATTACAGAGAGTTTCACACACTTTTCTCAATATAAGTATACAGTGAAATTAAAAGTGGAATTGATATGGACCTGATGTGGTAAAGTAAGTAGAGAAAGGTTGTAAACTCAGGATAATGGAGAGATTATTAATTAATTCAGGTCCTGGATGTCATTTGCAGTGCCCCACATGTATTCCATTCCATTATTTCAAGTTGTGCTATATTGTTATTACATAAAAACATTAACGAAAGGTGAAATGACTGAATAGGGTCCCTGACAAGATAATGGCCTCCCAGAGGCATCTATGCCCTAATCCCCCCAAATGTGTGAATATGAAAAGGAACAGGGTAAAGGAGTATTAATGTTACAGGTGTAATTAGGCTGCTAATTTGCTGATTTTAAAATAGGAATATTATCCTGAGTATCTCTCTGGGTAGAGCCAGTGACATCACAGAATCTGTAAAAGTAGAAGAAGGATCCTTTTATTGTAGCTTCACGTGTTTATGTTGAAATATCCAGTGTTTTCTGATTCATGACTGCATGCCTTTAAGCTTGACTTACACACTAGCTTGATCTCTGCTTAGCGTTTCACAGGGATGCAATCAACTTGTTGACCAGACAACAGTTTAATCTAGAGACTTGACAGGGAAAGAGTACACTTGCAATCACATTAAGTTGCTGGTAGAGTCCACTGTCTAAGATTTCATGGCAGCTTGCCCTTTTGGGCCAGCAGGCAAGAATCTCTGAACTCATATACTCACCTTTAGACTTTCCTACTGATTAAGCCATTTTACCCCCGATAATCTGCCTTTTATTTAATTTAAAGTGGATTGTTTGGGGAATATAACCTAGCCAAAGACACGGCATTCATCTCTTTGGCCACATAATGTAACCTAACGTGGGAACAACACCAGGTAATGAAGATCATGGGGCCATGTAGATTTTGCCTACATGATTCTGTTTTCATCTTCAAACCATGGATCGTTTTTCACTCTTTTGTTTATCACCGCCATTCTACAATTCCAGGAAGCTGTATGAGAGTTGGTTATCACTGATTATGTGATGTTTATAGTGAGCCTTTAAATCTAGAAATCCATTTCCTCATTTCTGAAAATTGGTTAATATTATCTTTCTGATTATTTTTATGCCTCCAATTTTTATTCTCTTATACTATCTTAGTTTCTCATATTTTTTCCCTTTTTTGTCTTTAATAAACTAGTATTCATTTGTTTTAATATCTACTGTAATATTCCCAATTTCCAATATTATTGGGATGTCTCTATTTTGTGGCACCTTTGCCTTATTTCTAAAATTAAATGCCATTTTACATAATTATAGAGATTTTTTTGTAGGTTATATTTTTTTATTATATTCAACATTTCTCTGTGATCTCTAGGAAATTTATTTTGGATTTGTTAGATTTAATCTCTGACTTTTACTTAGAGGGGTTCTTCAAATGTTTAAATTTGTTTAGCTGCTCATTTATATGTAGAGAAAAACATAAAATCTTTGAATCAAGGCTTTCTGTTTCAGGTGGAATTAAGTACGGTGCCTCACTGTAAAATTATAACTCTGTAACCTGTATTTAATTGGATCACTTCCAACTACATGATTTCATGGGATTTTTAAAAATGTCTCTGATTTCACCTTGGGTTATCTGTCTTGCTCCAGCCAGAGCAAGTTTTGTTTTGAAGGTGTCTGTGATTAGATTATGTTCACTGCCATAATCCAGAATAAACTCCCTTTACTTGTTTTTTTCCTAACCCTAACCCTAACCCATACCTGCCATTTGGGACTCCTGGCACTCCTGGCAGCCTCCACACCTCCTACAGCGTCACTCCCCCCCACCCCCCGCCCGCTCTCCGGAACTCCCTTTACTTTAAAGTTCATACCAGAATTCAATCTGCAAACCCCTTTTGTGGTGTAGCTACCCATGTTCACAGGTTCTAGGAATTAAGGCAGGGGATCTTTGGGAGATCATATGCTATCAACCACAGGGCTGTTCAGCTCCTTGGAAAGCAAACTTCTTATCTCCTACCTGTGTTGGATAAGCCTGGCTGCCAATATTGGTGGTTTAGTGAGAAAGGAGGTTCAGAATTGTAATTAATCTCCTTGCTTTCAGGTTCATGTGTACACCACATTCAATTTTGCCTGTTATCTCTGCATTCACACAATGTCTAAACCGATTTCTCCAACTTTTAGTTTTCCATGTTTCTACAAGGAAGGTGCAAGCTCTCTGAATTTTCAGTGCTGGATGGAGATTCCCGCATCTGTGCAGGAGTTCATCAGCTATGCACACTGTAACACACACAATGAGCTCCCTCTGTTCTGCCAAATAATTTAACCCTCGTTTATCTTCTTTCCAGTTTCTGAAACTGTCACTACCCCTTGCCTGCTGACGTGTTCTCTTCTATGTACCTTGTGCTTATCGGTTAATGTAGTTTTATTTTATACACTTTTTTAGTGAAGAGTTAGGAAAGAATGGCTTTAACTAAATGTGTTTAAGGTTTAATTGAAAGTGCTCATTTGTTTTCATATTCTCTTGATCTATTTTCAAGTGATATAGCTGCTCTCATACATTTTATGTTTAGGTATGGTCCTAATTTTTTTTTAATTCCATAAGACTTGTTTAGCTGCATGGTTGCTTATAAATATGTTGGTATATGCTCCTTCTGAAAATGGAAGGGATGTGCATATGTGTATGTATGTGTTTGCTGAGTGCTGCATTTTTTCTGATTTCTAATGCCATTACATAAAGTTGAATGAATAAAACTAGAGCTTATTTCTTTTTAAAAATATATTGAGGTCTCTTTGTGACATTTTACTGTGTTGCAGCTTAATTAAAAGTTGTACTTTTAATAAAGGAATCTTTTCTATATAATTGATTTGGGATTCTTTTTATTTTTGCCCAAACGATTTTCCTTTGTCTTATTTAGACACCATGTGTGTTTTTCATGGGTGTTTTGCTGTTATCATTACAAATGAAAATTAATTTTGTAAAGTAAAAATTTTCTAGATGTAATTTACTAATAGGATATTTTTCCTTACATGATATTACCCTACTATTCCCACCTTTTTTTTTTTTTTTGATTAATGGAGGCTTTGTATTTTTTATAATGCAGTCTTGATAACTTTAAATTTTAATTTTTTTGCCCAAAAATATGACTGCTTTAGGTCATTGCATGTTCAGGAATTTTACCATGAGATGAACTACCAATAGAAATTTTAGTTATTACTTTCGGAACAGCTTTTTGTCTAATACAATTAAATTTACTTGAATATTCACTTATTTCAATTAGCCTATTTAAATTAATCTGAAAACTTGATTACTATTTTACTGTCAAATTTAATACTCTACCAACAATCTTAGTTTACCCTGTAAATATTAGTGGAAAGGATTATTTGCATTCTTGAGTAGGCCCTGAGCATTCCTGATGCTAGGCTGGATTTAGATATAGGGCAGCTGCTGTCAGCCAAGTCTTTTGTCTGTTACCTGGGTCCTGATCTGAGCTGGGCCAAGTCTCTGTCTGTCACCTGTATCCCAAACTGAGATGGGCATGGGAAGCAAAGCAGAGCATGGGGGCAGGAGACCTCCCTCAGAAGGGGTGAGGGTTGAGGCCCCTTCAGGGTTGGGGGGGTGAAGGTCTGCACCCCACCTCTGTTGACCCCCAAGTTCTCTCCTGATGGCCCCTCTGCAACTGTGCCTGTCTTAGGTTGTTTCTTCCCTGAGGAATCTTACCCATCTCTGGCTAACCAGTCATCCTTCGGGGCCAAGCAGGGTGATGTGAGGTTCAGTTCTGTCTCCTTGGTAGCCTATGCCCCCATGGCCTCCATGCCCAGCACCTGCCTTGGGATCCCCTGGCCTGCTGGCGGGGTCCCAGCACTGATCACATATCTCAGGGAACTCTGGTTTCTTCTCCAGTGAGGGCCCAGCTCACACAATTGGGCATGAGACAGATCCATGGTACTAGCCACCATGAGGCTTCAAGCTCAGCATGAACAGAAAGCTCAGGCAACAGCTGAGGGCAAATTGGATTGTGAGAAGAGGGTCCCCCTTGGCACAAAAGGCAAGAGGGGCCAATATAGGATGCTCAAGTGCCTTCCCAGTGCCTTAATTCCTTATGTTTGTATATTTTCAGAAAACAACTCCAAGACCCCGTGGATTCCTGCAACAGAGAGGAATTGACAAGTCTGCTCCAACCACGAAGACAAGAGGAAAAACAGTCCAGAGATGGCAGACACTGACAATGCCTTGCCATGCTAGCAGTCAGCAGCTGTGCACCGCTGCAGGTTGCCTAGGACCAAGCCAGAGAGGGTCGGACCTGCATTGCAACCATGTGCCCACCATCCAGATATCATTGCTGACATGTACACATAAGGAACTGTTTGACATTGAAACGGGGACTCAGAACTGTTGGATATTGAAATTGGGACTCAAACATTTTTGTTTGTTATTATATGTTTATTTCTAGTCTGCAGAGGCAAAATTTTTTAAAGGAAAGAAATGGGGGGAAAATAGATACAGAGACAAAGAAGCATTGAACAGACTGTCAAACAACAGCGGAAAGCCAGGGGAGGTTGGGGGGGGGGGGGGGACGACAGTAAGAGACCAACCGAAGGACTTGTATGCATGCATATAAGCATAACAAATGGATACAAGACACTGGGGGGGGGGGGGTGCGGGCAGGTGAAGGCATGTATTGGGGGGTAGGGGAGGCCGGGGAGAGGTCAATGGGGGGAAAAAAAGGAGATATATGTACTACTATTTGTAATACTTCAAACAATAAAACAAAACAAAACAAAAAATAAATAAAAGTACTTTTATTATTATTAGTCTTAGTAGTATTTCATTTATTGATTTTAAAATATACAATACTAATCACAAATCACTCATCCTTTGTTCTTTGTATTACATTTTATAATGATTTTATCATTTCAGTTTTGTTCTGGGCTGCTGTGAATATGTTTTTTCACTGGTGTCTTATTCTTCTGTACTTGGTATTGTTATTTAAACCCTCTTATATAATATATTTAATTGCTTTCTCTTGGTATCACAGGTCATATTGCACAACTGCAAATTTAGCTCAAGATTAGAAATCAATTTACATAATTCATCATATTTATGGATATAAAGAGAAAAAACATACCATCTTTACAGAGTGACAATGGGTATTCCATAACATATTAAAATGTTGAATCAGCATTAAAATCCTAATTCCATTCAAAGTAGATTTTTATAGACAATCTTCTGATTACCTGAATGTGTGTTTTCTTATTCACCCTTGTGCTTAAAAGTTAATATGCTAGTTATGAAGTTGTCTTGTTCAATAATTTAAACATGTTATCTGGTTTCCTGCTGTAATGTTGGATATATGATCAGCATTTGTTGTTTTGTGCATAATAATTTCTTCTCCTTGGGTGCTATTTAAATTTCTTTTATCATTGATGGTTGTAAATTTCACTATACTATGCCTAGATTTGTGCATGCATTTTCTTTAAAATTTTAATGTGCACTGATATATGTATATTTGAATTCTGTGAAATTTCTAGTTAATAATTTATTATCTTTATTTTCTCAGAAATCTTATGTGACGTAGAGGCTCGATGCACAAAGATTTGTGCAAGAATGGGCCTTCCTTCTCCTGGCTGCCAGCACTGCCTTCTCTCTGGCTGGAGCCACCTTTCTGCTCCAGCCCAGAGCTGACTTTCCACTTTCCCACACTGCCCAAAGGCCCCGAGTGGCTGGGATGGTGCGGAAGACCCCAGCCACTCGGTACCTGTGTATGCAAATTAACCCACCATCTTTGTTGGGTTAATTTGCATACTCACTACTGATTGGCTGGTGGGCATCACAAAGGTATGGTCAATTAGCATGTTTCTCTTTTATTAGTGTAGATAATATAATAAATAATACATATACTTATAAATTAATCCAATAATTTATATTAATAAATAATACAAAAATTTAGTCTGTTTAGCTTACTCACAACTGTACACCTACTCTTGCCCCCCTGTTTCTCTGGAGTGTTCTGATAGAGATGTTTCTCACTCCTTAGGGGAGCAGCAGCTCATCTCTAATCTTCTTTAGTTCTGAAAGTTAATTCATTGTTGTGTTATAAATAGGACACCATGACCATCTTCTCTTTTACTTTGGATTCCTTATAATGTCAGTCTCTTATATATTTATATTTTTCTATTATTTTATAATCTTAGGAATATTCACCTCTCTCCCTCTTTCTTTCCCTCTCTTCTTCTCTCCCTTCTCACATTCAGCTATATAAGCAGCTCATCATTTCTGAGTCACCCTCATTTTCCCTTGACTTCTCAGTGTTAGCTGTTACAAATGGGTGTGTGAAAAGTGGAACTAAATGACTTTTGCTATTTTCTGAAACACTTTCTATCAAGAAAGGATAGAGCAATGACTCATAAATTAAAACAAGATAATTTCTAATTTTTCGGGAGCATGTAGAATTGAATCATAGTAGTTTCCTCAGTTTCTAAAAGTTATTTTATATAAAATTCAAGGTCTCACAAATGATGGCATTAGAAACTAACTTTGTCTAGTTGATGGGAGATCATGGAAAGGATACTCTGTAGAGTGATATAGGATGTAGTATGAGAGTGACTTAAATACTTATAAAAATTACTCAATCATTGTAATATGCAGAGGTAACATTGGTTGTAATCTTAAATACTCTAACCTTTCTTACTAGAAGCCCAGATTTCTGATGACAGATTTAAAGACATCTGTGTCAGAAACTATTTATTGATTATAATCCTTGATTTCTTCTGTAATATAAAATCATGTGTATTTTTAATAGTTTAATATTAGTAATTGATTTACTTCATAAATAATTTAACTATATTAAGTGTAAACACATCTTACTACATTTCTAACTCAAGTATAAATATCTTATTTATCTGTTATTGCACATTCTAAAAGTTAAAATAATTGAAAATGCAGACTGCTATGAAGAAGTGTAATTTTAGGGCACCAGGGTTTTGAGCCACACACACAGCGGAGGTCGGAGGGGACCTTGTGTGGTCGCCTGGACTGAGATTGTAATGACCATCCCCTCCCTGGAGAAGCTAGACTCCTTCCAGTACAGTGACCTGCAGATCTTGGCCAAGAGTCTGGGCCTCCCGGCTAATGACTCCCAACTCTACTTTTCCAGTGGGACCTCTCCCCTGAGCTGCTGACTCATGTATGCAGACAAGTTGCTAAAAGCCTTGAACTCCCACGTGCAATGGAAAGCAAGAAAATTAAAAAGGGAAAAAACCTTCTGCATCCTCTTGGGATGAGACCAACCTACAGATTAACAAGCTGAGAAGGAACTGACTGGCCAGGTCACCAAAACAAGGAGAGGGCACAGGACTCTCCACGGGAATCCTGACTCCCTGCAGGACCATGCAGATGTAAGAACAAGTGATCCCACTGAGCTCCAGAATCGAGAAAAGCAGAAAAACCAGGATCTCAGCGCTCCTGCAGAGCCTTCTTCACCGGATGAGAGACAAGAATGCAGGGTCCTAGTGGAGTAAATGGTAATGAAGATGCAAAGGTACCTTCAGAAACAAAGAAGTCTGTCTACACAGATGGGCTTTCCAAATCTGGAAAAAAATAAATAAAAGAACTGCCAAGCACAACTCCAAACTTTCTGTAGCTACATGAGGCCCATTTTAAGAAAATGGAGTGCATTGATCAATATATTAAGAGAAAAAAAGAAACATTTTGAACAACACAATTCCCTTAACGAACCGAAGAAACAGTTCGTCAACAACAAAGTGGTGGCAACTCCAGCTGGTCTCCCAGGAAGACGCTCTGTGGCTTGTGCTCCCTAAGCCAACGGCTCCCAAGGCAGGGCCCAGGGCGCTGCAGATCGGAGCACCTGGTGGGTGAGGGGTCAGTCAAGTGCTCCACTCTCTCAGCAACCAAAATGAAAGTCACCTTTTCAGCTGCTACGAAAGGAAATGAATACAAGCGTTCACTGACCAAGACACTGGCCGGAAAGTCTCCACATGTGTCCATGTCTAGGAATACCCCTAAAAGCCAGGCTCTTCCTAGACTTGCTTATTTAACAAGATACAGGGCCATATTGAAATCTGATGACTGCTGCTTGAAGGATTACTACTCTGTCAAACTTAAATTTTATTTAATTTATGGAAAAACTAGAGTTGCTTAGAGCATATCCATGTTTGTTGCACCTAAGTGGAGCTTCTGAGTGTTGTACTGCTGCTTCAGATTTTCATGAATCATTTTTTTTCTCACAAAAAAAGTATCATTTTGTTCTTTAGTTGTAAATCCTTGTTACCTTTGCTAATCAAAGTCATATACACAAAATATTTTGACAATAAGAGCTCAAGTTTCTAGTGAGCCATTGTACATCTCTCTGAATTTCCGTCAATCACAGTTAAAAACTTCCCTCAATTCTACGTAATTGTACCTCAGGGGCAGAGTTACAAAGCCTCCTGTGCATGGTAAACCCCTTGGGAAACTGAATCCATGTATTCATTTGTTTGTTTGTTTTTGTCTATTTGTTCGTTGGCTGACTTGTTTATTTCATTCCTTAGACATGTGCAGTTTTCTTTTTTATTTCCTTTATTTTAAAATTGTTAAACTTGTTGAATAATTTAAAATAAGCATTCATCATCATGCAAAATCTTAGCCCATGAACTTTAACTCCACAGTGATGAAACATTTTGACCTCTTCTAGAATTAATTCCCAAACTAGCCACTTTCATCCCCTTAAAAAATCTCTTCATGGTATAAATACTAGTTATAGGCAGGTGTATATAGCCATTGTTCTTTTCTTCCACTATTCATAGATTTTAAGACCAAATTATGTAGCTTTAAAGCTGATAAGAGTGATATTTCTACTTTTAATTATAATCTTATTTTTTCCCTTAAAAAGTAACTTATTATCATAAATCACTATATTTCTCTCTGTGGTACAGGTACACACATATATATCCACATACACATACATATGAGTCTATACACAGTATATGTATGCATACAACAACTCTATGTGGGATCACACATTTTATGTGAGTTGGTTTTTTGTTTGTTTGTTTGTTTGTTTTTATCTGTTTCCTAGGTATGAGGCTATAAGACACTTGCCTCCATGTTCTCTCAGCAAATTTTCCCCCTCATGCCCTTGATAGCAGGATGTGATGTTGAGGTCTGAGTTCGTTGTCTGGAAAAATCCAAGAAAGAGTTCATGAGAAAAGTTAAGCAAAAACAACATTCATTGAGAGATAGAGGGAAGGGTCCCAAGTGGTTTGCAGTTGGGACCTCTCTGTCTAGGAGTAGATATATGCCCTGCTGGCTTCTCATTGGTTCTTCCACTGAAGCTCTCTGTGGAGGGAGAGGAAGCTCTCTGACTGTGGAGGGGAGAGGAAGCTCTCTGTGGAGGGAGAGGAAGCTCTCTGTGGAGGGGAGAGGAAGCTCTCTGACTGTGGAGGGGAGAGGAAGCTCTCTGTGGAGGGAGAGGAAGCTCTCTGTGGAGGGGAGAGGAAGCTCTCTGACTGTGGAGGGGAGAGGAAGCTCTCTGTGGAGGGGAGAGGAAGCTCTCTGACTGTGGAGGGGAGAGGAAGCTCTCTGTGGAGGGGAGAGGAAGCTCTCTGACTGTGGAGGGGAGAGGAAGCTCTCTGTGGAGGGGAGAGGAAGCTCTCTGTGGAGGGGAGAGGAAGCTCTCTGAATGTGGAGGGGAGAGGAAGCTCTCTGACTGTGGAGGGAAGAGGAAGCTCTCTGTGGAGGGGAGAGGAAGCTCTCTGAATGTGGAGGGGAGAGGAACTCTCTGACTGTGGAAGGGAGAGGAAGCTCTCTGACTGTGGAGGGATAGAGGAAGCTCTCTGTGTAGGGGAGAGGAAGTTCTCTGACTGTGGAGGGGAGAGGAAGCTCTCTGTGTAGGAATAGAGGAAGCTCTCTCTGGAGGGGAGAGGAAGCTCTCTGTGTAGGGATAGAGGACGCTCTCTGTGGAGGGGAGGGGAAGCTCTCTGTGTATGGATAGAGAAAACTCTGTATGGAGGGCAGAGGAAGCTCTCTGTGGAGGGGAGAGGAAGCTCTCTGACTGTGGAAGGGAGAGGAAGCTCTCTGAATGTGGAAGGGAGAGGAAATTCTCTGACTGTGGAGGGGAGAGGAATCTCTCTGTGTAGGGATAGAGGAAACTCTCTGTGGAAGGGAGAGGAAGCTCTCTGACTGTGGAGGGGAGAGGAAGCTCTCTGACTGTGGAGGGGAGAGGAAATTCTCTGACTGTGGAGGGGAGAGGAAGCTCTCTGTGTAGGGATAGAGGAAACTCTCTGTGGAAGGGAGAGGAAGCTCTCTGTGGAGGTGAGAGGAAGCTCTCTGACTGTGGAGGGGAGAGGAAGCTCTCTGACTGTGGAGGGGAGATAAAGCTCTCTATGGAGGGCAGAGGAAGCTCTCTGACTGTGGAGGGGAGAGGAAGCTCTCTGACTGTGGAGGGGAGAGGAAGCTCTCTGACTGTGGAAGGGAGAGGAAGCTCTCTGACTGTGGAGGGGAGAGGAAGCTCTCTGACTGTGGAGGGGAGAGGAAGCTCTCTGTGGAGGGGAGAGGAAGCTCTCTGACTGTGGAGGGCAGAGGAAGCTCTCTGACTGTGGAGTGGAGAGGAAGCTCTCTGTGTAGGGATAGAGGAAACTCTCTGTGGAAGGGAGAGGAAGCTCTCTGTGGAGGTGAGAGGAAGCTCTCTGACTGTGGAGGGGAGAGGAAGCTCTCTGACTGTGGAGGGGAGATAAAGCTCTCTATGGAGGGCAGAGGAAGCTCTCTGACTGTGGAGGGGAGAGGAAGCTCTCTGACTGTGGAGGGGAGAGGAAGCTCTCTGACTGTGGAAGGGAGAGGAAGCTCTCTGACTGTGGAGGGGAGAGGAAGCTCTCTGACTGTGGAGGGGAGAGGAAGCTCTCTGTGGAGGGGAGAGGAAGCTCTCTGACTGTGGAGGGGAGAGGAAGCTCTCTGACTGTGGAGGGGAGAGGAAGCTCTCTGACTGTGGAGGGGAGAGGAAGCTCTCTGAATGTGGAAGGGAGAGGAAATTCTCTGACTGTGGAGGGGAAAGGAAGCTCTCTGTGTAGGGATAGAGGAAACTGTCTGGAGGGTAGAGGAAGCTCTCTGTGGAGGGGAGAGGAAGCTCTCTACTGTGGAGGGGAGAGGAAGCTCTCTGTGGAGGGGAGAGGAAGCTCTCTGACTGTGGAGGGGAGAGGAAGCTCTCTGACTGTGGAGAGGCATTGGTTCTTCCCTGCACAGATGGGTGCCCCAGAAACTCCTTCCTACCTGGGTTTTCTACCAGGCAGGTTGTCTTAACAGCCTGTTAAAAATCTGTATCCTGTTATTCTTGGACTTTCCTATTTTCCTTTAGTCCCATGGTCCTCTCCCTAAGTACTTATCTCTCTTCTATCTCACTTCCCCTATCAAGCCTAAAGTATTTCTTCCCTAAATCCATACTGGGCATCTTGCTTCCTTTCTAGTTTAGTAGAAAATGTTGTTCATATCACTGGTACTTTCTCTTTCCCATGACAGTATTGAATTTTATCCTACTTTCTTTTCACACAACTGCTGCCATCACATTAAATTTCTAGTTTCAGTTTTTCCTCTTTACACTTGAAAGCTGTGATTTCCCCCCCTTCATATGTATAATTCAAGATAAATTTGGACTATGGAGTGAACTCTCAAAATGTATTTGAAGGGTCTCTTAATAAAATGAATTTGATAGTAATGGCATCATCCGCTCTAAGTTCTATAATATTTCATAACTGTTTATTAAGTAAGATGGGAGCACCATTATTTATTTCAATGCAGGACACTTCCTATGGTAGAAAAATCTTCTCATTGCAGAAGTACTGCAATCTTCTTCAGAAAGCAAAGTAAAATAAAATATCTGAGTAAACGTAACCTTTTTTGGGGGGAAATTGTCCACTTTTCTATAAGATAACAACATGATTTGCTCTTTTTTATATAATAGCACACTGTCAATAAGCATTCCCATAGATATTTAACACTCTCCCTGAAACCTGTGATGTTTCTAATACCTGTGTACAATGCTACAAATCAATCCATTTCAACATCAAGATGTTTCCTTCTTCCGGGAGACCAAAGGGAGAACTGGAAGAGCTGTATGGGTTGAAGTAATTTGATGAAAACACAGGCCACAGAAAAGAAGCAAAGCAATTGAAGATGAGCAATGCACAGACTCCCTGCAAAACACACGCAAACCAATAACCAGAAGCTTCAGCTGCGTGTAAAGCTGGTGCTGGCGGCAGCCTTTATATAATGCTCCTCTCTGGAATAATCTGCTCCGACTGCACACTGCTTCTTAGCACCAGAAGCACCCCCAGTGGCCTGTACCCTTTCTCTTGGTATCCATTCACACCCATCTGACTCTCGCTACGTAGAAAGAAGTTCTAAGCAGAGATCAGGTCATTACTGGGCAAGGTCCCCTGGCTTAAATTCTTCTGGAAATGTTCTGAATTTAGCAGAAAAATCCCTATCTGATTGTCCTGTTTGATTTCAGCTCTATCTGTACCTACAATAGTCAGGAGTTTAGATATTCCTAGTATAAAGAAATATTATGGCAAATTTTCCCCATTCTTACAACCAACGCTTACAAGTTATGTTTTGGGAAAATTGCTGTGTCCCCTATACTGAAACATTTTCAAGCACCTTGTAATCCTCTATCTCTCTCTTCTCTTACTTTCCCAACTATTTCTTATAGAAGGACAGCCCTGGGAACACAAAACTCAATTTTCTTTTCCATTTTACTATTGATGTAGTAGAGACAATCTCTGTTTTCTCTCCTTCTATCTCTTAATGTAGAATGTAAAACCAGTCCTAATTGGCATTTTCCACCTTGGTAATCACCCCTCTATGCATACTTCAGCACACTATTTTCTGTTTTTAAAATCCTGTTAACCCCAAACTAAGCTCAAATATCCTTTTTAAAAAAAATTTCCATTGAAAAAAAATTTTGCTCTTCTCTTTTTTGAAATCTTCTGACATAATTTTTCTTCTGTTCACCATGTCTGACAGCTCAACTTCCAGTACTCTTAGGCTTTTCCATTTCCATGATTTTTAGTGCTTTGTACACAATTTTATTATAGAACTTATTCATATTTATAATTATGATTATATAAGTTTTATATAATTACAAATATATTTTCATTACATGAGTCAATTTGAAGCCAGAATAAATCCTACTTGTATATTTAAATTTTCTGCCTCTAATAGTTTTTTTATTATTATTTTGGGAATAAAAAATTAATTCACCAGAGTAATATCTGATGTAGTGTTTCTTTTTACTCTTTGTTAATTTTTTATTGAATTTAGAGAGAGGGGAAGGGAAGGAGGGAAGGAGAAAGAGAGAGAGAGATCTGTTTTTCTACTTATTTATGCATTCATTATTGATTCTTGTATGTAACCTGATGGGATGGAACCCACAACCTTGGTGTATTGGGATGACACTCTAACCAACTCACCTATCCTCCTGGGCTTTTTTTTTTTTTTTACTCTTGCACCCATGACAGCTTTTGGTCCACCTTTCCATTTCCTTGTGACCTTGATAAATTAAGCATCTGTCTCTCAGTCACATTCTCAAATTGCCTCTATCAACTAGTTCTTTACTTTATGTACAAAAATATACTCTACCACAAATTATTAAAACACCTCAAAGCCTCCAAGATATTGGACTTTTTCGGTTGCAATCACCCCTTTTCATCTCTCTCTTTTTCCATTCCTGCCAAATTTCTTGTAAAAGGAACCAAATCTTTTCTTTCTATTAAGCCTTTCATCCTCTCAGGCATCCAAGCTGCTGAGCACAGCTCAGGCAATTTGTGCAATCTTACAGGTTGGTGCACTGGAAATTTATGGTTTGCAGGCTCAGCTGGGCACTCAGAGAAGCTCAGCCAACCTTCTCCTTCCACTTAGTAAGGTGTCCACTGTAATTCACCTCAGCAGCTATTCTTATCTCACAAAACTTTTTACTGTTCCTTTCCCAGTGCCTCCTATAGTCCTCCTTACTCTCAGCACATGGCTGGAGTGGGTATTAAACTTGAAAACTTCAGCTCCCTATTTCTCACATACATCCCTTTAATCCTTTAATTTAACTGTAATTTATTTTTGCCTCCTCCACCTGTTCTAATTACATGACCCACAAATTGAGTATCTGGATTATTATTTTCTATTATATCACCTGCTGATTCCTGAAAACAACACCCTCGAGAATATGGACTTTGTGCCAAAACTGGTTTGGCTCAGTGGATAGAGCGTCAGCCTGCAGACTAGAAGGTCCCAGGTTCGATTCCGGTCAAGGCCATGTACCTTGGTTGTGGGCACATCCCCAGTAGGAGGTGTGCAAGAGGCAGATGATTAATGTTTCTAACGCTCTATCCCTCTCCCTTCCTCTCTGTAAAAAATCAATAAAATATATTTTTTAAAAAAGAATATGGGCTTTGAGACAGTTACTAGTTGTATTTCATTGGACAAAGCAATGAAATTCTTCAAGCTTCGCTTTGTTTAGATGTAAAATAGGTTCATGTCTATTCAGAGAGTATTAAGTGAGATAATGTTTACAGAATTATTAGCTTAGAAGTTGTCATGTATTGAAGACTCAATCACTTACAAACTGGAAATTCTTTTATTGTCATTTATTGAATAACTAATATACATACATCAGACACAATTCTGAGAAATACTAGGGAAAAATGTTGGAGAAATCCATTTTTTCTTCACAGAGCTTGCCTTGTTGTAGGAATTGCATGTAAAAATAATACATAATTAATAAATGTTGGGTTCTATAAGAGAAACAAGAAAGAAAATAGAGAAGAAATGCATTCCATTTATCTTCTCTTAAGTCACCTATCGTAGTTGGAAATTACGATCAGCTGCCTTTTGTACACCTCCTACTAGGGATGTGCCCGCAACCAAGGTACGTGCCCTTGACCAGAAAGTCTGCACCTCTCCTTAGTATGTTGCGAAGTCACGCAGAGACTTTACTTTGGAAGGTTTCTCAACATTAGTTAACTCAGCTCATTGTCACTGCACCCTGGTTCTCCCTTCTTATTTCTGAGGAGACCTTGGCAATTGTCTCCCTAGCAATCCGGATTCTCACCAGAGTCCTGGGTCAGGACAACCTACAACCTTCTGTTCGATTGATGTTCCCAAAGAACAGTTCAAAGTTCATCAGTATGTCTCTGTTTAAATATATCTGTATTGTCCATTAGCTGATTACTCTCATCCTAGCATCCATGATCCTCCATATTACGCCCTTGTCTCCAGTCATGCATACCTTCAGTCCCTATGTGTCTGGCCATCATTCCATTTTAATCTCCCAACACCTTTCCCCGTCTCCCACTCCCTTTTACCCTTAGTTTTCTGTTATCCCTCTCTCCTCTGTTGCCTTTTCCTCTGCCTGTAAAATCTACTTTATTCTCTTTTATAAGAATCATTGCAAATGTCATGTTTTTTACAAGGTCTTTCTGTTGTCCTAGAGGACGTTTGATCTCCCTTTTGAGTACTTGTTGCTCTGATCTACTGGTTAAAAAAAAAAAGGCTTTAATCACTGTCCTTTGTATTTTGCTTACTTAAGAACTCCTTATCTTCCCAGCAGCATGTAGCTCCTGAAAGATTGGCTAATGCTACTGCAGTACACTGAAAATAGCAAGAACACAAATAAGCCCTTTTTCTCTTCTTTACTTAATTGCTTTTCTATTACAGAGAGTATAAGACCTGATACAAAGAATTGCTCAACATGTATTTACTGAACAGAGTCAATTAAGTCAAGAAAGTTTGCCTCTAATAAGTGTTTATAACACCATGTAATTTGGACTTTAATTGCGTGTAACTCCATGATCATACACATATTATGGCCTTTAACCCCAACCCCCACGCTGTCTTCATTTACAAAACACTTTAGAACATGCTACAAACTTTTCTTTGTATTAGATGAAGTTGGAACCACTGGCTGGAATTTAATTTCAACTCGAAATTGAGGTGTAATTAAACAATGCTATACAATTTACTTTAATGGGTGCAGTAAGGTATTATGAAGAAAAAGGAACTGAAAGGTTGGTTGACCAAGAAGTATGAACATGAAATTGGTAACTATCTTCTAGTTAGAAATTAAGAGAGGCTGCATTTCTAGGTTTTGCTAAGTGTTGAAGGAGATCATCAAGGGGATACAGGTTGACCCTCGAGCTGGACCTGGGCAATCCAAGGCCCCTCACCATATTCCCTTCCCTTGGAATGTATGTTTTGCCCACTTTTTCCACAGTGGAAGCCTTCGCAAGAGTGCAGCCTTGTGAGGGCCTTGTGTTGTTGAGACCATCTGTATGGTACCTGTGCCTGAACCCAGTTAAGATGTCTTAATAAACTATTAATATTCTGGAGGGTGTGTGGCAGGGACATCTATTCATCTTGCCTCACTCAAGACAAACCTCTTAAGTAAGTTCCCTTGCTTGTTAAACCAGCCACCTACCCATTTAGAATGGTCTCCTCTTTGATCTCTCCTTGCCCTCCTTATTTGGGGACAGTTTGAGAGAACCAACACCAAGTTGACCCCAAATGCACCCACCCCTGGAAGCATGTGGGAAATGAAAAACTAGTTTGGTCTTCATACTGTTTTATGTTTTTAAAAAATAATTATGGTCAATTATAGCAGTTGAACAGTGAACATGTTACTTTAAGAAAAAAATCATGCATTGAAGGGATGAATCAGGTGTGAAATGCTTTATTGGATACATTCAGAGAGATCCATTTGTAGATATATGCTACAAAACGGAATAAACATTTTATACACTCTAGTCTAACTCAGGCTCTAGTTTAAAAATATCTACAAACATCACTCCCTTTTTTTTCTTCAGAGAAACACAAATAAACATCACAATTTTTTTTCTAGAATAAAATGAATAACTTTTAACAGCAATCAATATAATGGGATATTCTTTAATTGATCCAAGCCATACAGGCTACTGAAGGTATCATTGTTTCTAGCAAAAAGCTTTGTCAGTGTTTGCAATTTTGCTGGTGAATGTTTCCCTATATATTTGAATTACAAAAATTTTTGTCATACAAACAACTCTGTAGAAATTTTACCTGATGATGTATAGGATGTGCAGGTGAGTCATGATTAATTAATAGCAGCTGGATAAGAATGGTTACGTTTTTCAAATACAAAAATCTGCAATAACACTAAGCTTGCCTTGAACCTCTGCTCTCTCAAGCCCTATCTCAAGGGGAGATAAAATAATGAAAAATACTTGGCTAAACTGCTGGCAAAACTCTTATTGTTTGTACCTCTCTTGGAAAAGACTCTTGGGACTGACAGTGCAATCCTTGCTATTGATTGGCTGGTTAAATAGAGGACTCTTATCTTCAGACAGGCTAGATTGATTATACAGCAGCAGCAGGAGCTGAGACTCAGAGCTGAGAGAGCGGCAGGGTGAAAGCAGACAGAGGGGGAACGCAGGTGGGGAGGGAGGCAGTGCGCGTTCCAGAGCATCACCGTGACTGCTGGTGCCAATTGTCTTGCTTTCTACGTGGCTCCCTCAGTCAACAACTTACTGAGGTGCCTTTTCTTTTATAAGAGGATGTCAGCTCCGAGCCCCAGCCAGAAATAACAGACTTCACCTTGGAATAGTTCATCTCACTCCTGCATCATTAAAGAGGATTTTTAAAAGAAACAAAAACCAAGTGCTCCTTCCTCCTTCCAGTCTCACTTTGTTCCAGAATTGAACAGAAACAGTTTCATGCTCCAGGTAAGGAGATTCAAATGTTATTTCTGGAGTCATTTTTAGTCATCTGTAGTAAAATACAGCAAAGCTTTGCATGGTTTAAAAACTGAGTTTGCAATGATGTGTTAAATTCAATGTAATATACAGGCATTTTTACTTAGAAATGTGTGATGAATGGTTATATAAATATATATGTACATATATACACATGTGTGTATATATATATATACATATATTTTAATAAGACTACTTGATTATAAGTTTATGTAGCAAATACTCTGCATGAAGAGAAGAAATAAAGTACCTACTAAAAGCATTTTTGGTGACAACCTTAAAATATGTTTACATATATTGTTCTTAGCTCTTAAACAACTTTGAGAAATAATGCCATAACATGAAAGGGCCGTTACTGTGTTAATTGCCTGCTATTATCTTTCATGCAGACATAGAAGCTAGTGTGGACTTTGAAGTGTTTGTCCAGGGTTAGTGTTTTTTTTTCTAAATCTGTCATTTGATTGCAGTCTTAACTCTTCAACATAAACATTATGTCTTAAATGATGAACATTAGACTGTCATTCTCTTATGGCTAAGTTATTGATGGCTAGCATTTGGTTTTAAGAAAGTACTGAGCTAAGGCAAAGAAGTAGGACTCGAGATGTTAAACAATTCCAGAGTTTATAGCTAGAGCTGCAGTTGCATCAATTACTGTTTAAGTGTCATTGATGGTAGGTGCTGGTAAAGTGTCTGTGAATGTATAAAAACTTGGCACATATTAATTTTCTACCAGCAAGATATGGAATGTGAATAATGGGACAGGAATAATGAGCTGGGCAATGCAGTAATCATGTAGTTGATTTACCTTAGGCTCATAGGTCACAGATGTCACTTGCTAAAGAGACACCATTGTGATATCAGACATAAAGGATTAATTTCATCTTTACTGGAACTAAAGTGATTTGTGAGATGTTTGATGTCACTTATTTGCTTTTGGAGCAATGAAGAGGGATATTTTACCCTAAGAACTTCTCTGGTTGTCCTTTTGAGTGAAGTTCCTGAGTCACTCCTCTAATCAAAGACCAAACTATCATCTGTGAAAAGTAGGCTAAACTTTAAAAGATGTTATTGAATGTTTCAAATAAGAACATGATTGTCAACACTCATGGGAGCAATATAGCTGAAGTTAGGAATTTCAAATATTCTGAGTTGCTGTGTTTATGTGTGTGTGTTTCCCTTGTTTGGGATGAATAATTGCATATTGAAGAACACAATTTGTCATTCATTTTTTCTTCTAAATGTAAAATAATGTTTAATGCTTTATAATATTATACATATTATAGCTACCTAGATATTTCTATTTATAATAACCATATCAAAGGGAATGATTATCTTGTTATAACTTTTTAAAAGTATAGGTTTTCTAAAGGAATATAAATGTACATTAGAGAACATTGAATTTTTTTGTCTTTGCATTGAGTCATTTAAAAAGTTATGTACATTGCTTTTGAGTATTTAGTTTGAGAACCTAATGCTAAACTATTAAATGAGGAAGGTGGCAGAACTGTAGACCATACATTTATGTATATAGCAGCAATAGTATATGAAATTCACACACAAAAATCTAGCATAACCTTGTTTTGCAAATTATTGATTTGCATACATTATATTAATTATGCTAACTTTTGTGCAACTCATAAAAAGTGTGCTGTTAATCCTTCCATTTTATTGTTTATGCCAAAAATCTGACATTTCTGAATGAAAGCTATAATTAAGGTATAACTAATTTATCTAGTCATTTAATACACAAAGTTATAGAAATCCTGTAGTTTTTATTGCAACAGTTTTAGGTGTCCAACCTATTTTATACAGCACAGTTTTCTTATCACACTTATTTATGGGCTATATAAGTTATATACATCAAAGAAAATCAGTTCTCAATTGTATTGTGTGTGTTTTTTATGAGACAACATGTTAGTAATGTATAGATGAAAACATCAATCTTAATTTTGTTTCTATCTATAGATATGTTTTTCCTTTAAAATATATTTTTTTTAAATTTAGGAAATTACGTGCCTCTGACATTTAGACATCATTTGTCTTAGCTTACCTTCATTATTACTTTGATTCTCTTTTCTGTTACCTTAGAAATCCTGTAATTACTCCTATAAGAGAAAAGACTCACTATTTTCTTAATAGAAAATGGTTGCATGATTGAAAACAAAGGCAATTCTTTAAATAACACGTCACACTTAAAAACTATGTAATAAATGTATCTCCTGCATTCCATCCAGATCAGTGTTCTTTAGCACAGGATTCAGGAAGAACAGGTATGCTAGCACTCATGTGCACAAGTGCTAGTCAGAGTCTAAAATTTAGCAGCTTGCTTAGTTCAGTGTAGGAATTTTCACTTTTCCATGCATTTTTGAGAGGGCTCCATTTGACCTTTTATTCAACCTTGTATTTACTTCCATGGTGTCAGATGAGTGCCCTGATTGCTCATGTTAACCGCAGTGAACCAACAAGAATGGAGAAAAGTACGGTCTGCTCTGTTTTTTATTGATATCTGAACCATTAGGGGGCTCTTTCTTCCTGTGTTATACTCAGCAAACCACTGAGAGCAGTTATACACCTTTCGTAAAGTATTTTCCCTATTTTTAAGATGTGAATGATGCTTGAAGTAGCTTTCTCTACCCCCACAGAAGGAAACATTTCAGATCATTAAGAATTACTTATTTATACAAGGAAAGTGCATTTATTTTATGTCTTCTAAATTTATCATTTAAAAAAATATTATGTATATTTAAAAATAATGGATTGAAATATTAAAATGACTGATTTTAGGCAAATTTAGAGATTATACGTTTTGCAACTAGCATCATAATAAATGGTAAAGTAATGGAAAAAGCTGAGGGGAAAAATTTATTTTACAATTGTCTGCAAATTTCTGTGAACAGCACAAAGAGAATGAGTGACTCATGCAATTTGCTTTCAGAAGAGAATAGCAGGCAGGCAAAATAGAATATTACTTGCTTTGCAAAAACATAGACATGAAAGGATTGAAAACACTAGGATACTTTTACTATCCATACACATGTAGGAAATGTATATAAGTCCCCAAATTTTTTATTCATCACACTGTATGAAGTCTTCATGAATAAACACAGAGTCGATACGAGAGTAAATTATGAGGGAGTGTCTTTCCCATATCCCTTTTGAAAGCCATAAATATTGAATAGGACCACAGACTTTCCTAATAAATTGATACACATTTCTTCCAATTCCACAATAGACAAAGATGTTTGCTTCTTTTCTTTTTATTGAATTTATTGGAGTGACATTGTTTAATAAAAGTATGTAGGTTTCAGAGGTATAAATATATCATACATTATCTGTATACTGTATCATGTATTCATCATCTCAAGTCATCTTCTTCCATTGCCTTTTATACCCCCTATTGCCTCCCCCGACTCCCCTTTCTGTCTGACAGTCACCATGCTGTTGTCTGTATCTATGAGGTTTTTGCTTTTTTGTTTGTTTGTTTGTTTGTTTTTTAAATTTTTCTATCCCTTCACCTATTTTACCAGCCCTCCAATTCCCTCTTCTCTGACAGTTGTCAGTCTGTTCTCTATGAATATGTGGAACAAAATAAACAAACAAAATAAAAACATACTCATAGAGAACAGACTCAGAGATAAAAATGTTTTCTGACTACAGGACTTTTGGGGGAATTAGTCAGCATTTAATAATGTCCAAATGCAAAAGCAATCTATTTAGTGGCTCTAGGCTTTTCATCAAATTATGCAAACTCCATGAAATGAGAAAGATATGACATACACCTTCTGAGAAAAACGTATTTGGGGAAGTGAGAGAAGGGGAGAGATTCTGAGAAATGAAACATGGAATTTCAATCCTTTATTGAGTGGCTCAACTTATCAAGGTAGAAGAATAATTGCTTAAAGAAAATGGGAACATGGAAATGGTACATGATTTTTTTCTTTACTGGTGTTCTGAAAGTAAACTTGGAAGGGCTTTATTTTTTGTTTGAAAATTTTCATGCCTTGATTAGATGAATTTTTAATGCAACTGGTATAATATATACAATTGTCTGGGGATCATTCCATGTCTACCTGGTACACGTTGGCATTCTTTCTCACATAATTAGGTTTTGGTGATATGAGTTATTAAATAATTAGACTTGAGTGGTAATACAAATGCTATATATTAGATTTAATCTGCATGAAAATATTTTTTGAACTCTAAATTCTTCTAAAGATATATTGTTGTGTGTTTTTTTTTTTTAATGTTAAAGTAGCATGGTACTGGGGATGGAGAAAGGGGCTAAAATGGAAAGTAAAACAAAAAAATGAAAAACCAGTGACTGTACATGATTTTTTTATGTTGCAAAATTTTGCCCAGAACAATGCATGATACATTTTTATATTTTCTATATAATGGTAAAGGAGTGGAAATACGACTGGCATTAACATTTCTATACCTAACATGGTATGGGGAGAAAGCTCTATTGAGATGTGGGGAGTAAGAAAATTAGTAACTGTTGTGGGTAACTGCTAATATTATTGGGCAAACATTAAATTTTCAAAGGAAATAAGATAGCTCATTCCTATTGAGTGTAATCAAATGGATTGAGAATGATGATGCTAATAACTGGAAAGCATAAATGATTTTATGTTATTGTTGCTGTCACTATTACCAATGAACTGAATTGCATTCTCTAATAATCATTCCTTGGCTGGTTGGTCTTTGTGAAACTATGTCTGGGTATCATTGGGTGAGAATGTGTGTTTAAATATAGGCATAGTTGTTTTATAGAGTTTGAATAACATGTATACTAATAAAAGGGTAATATGCTAATTAGACCAGAGATCTTCCAGATGTCTGGACAAAGCCACAGTGGCAGGGGCCAAGGCAGAGGCAGGTAGGTGCGATCAGCCCACAGAGGGGAGCAGTTCGGGGGTGATCAGGCTGGCGGGGGGAGCAGTTAGGGGGCAATCAGGCCAGCAGGGGGGAGAAGTTAAGGGGCGATCAGGCCAGCAGACAGAGGTGGTTAGGGGTGATCAGGCTGGCAGGCAGAGGTGGTTAGGGGCAATCAGGCTGGCAGGTGAGTGGTTAGGAGCCAGAAATCCTGTAGGGATTGGGCCTAAACTGGCAGTCGGACATCCCCCAAGGGGTCCTGGATTGGAGAGGGTGCAGGCGGAGCTGAGAGACCCTCCCCCCTAATGCACAAATTTCATGCACCGAGCCTCTAGTGAAAATATAACAAGCCACCTTTACTGTGTTCTATGTATTCAAGTTCCTACTTTAATAAATTATCCCCACTGTATCTAATTCCTCCCCTACCACCGACACACACAGACATGTACACAGACATGATGATTATCTCTAGTTACTTTATATTAGAATCTGACTTTAGATGAGTCATATTATGCTTCTTCCAATGAGTATTGCTTCCTGTCCATTAGAACTGTGTCTTGAGTCATGTAACTGAATCCTTAAACCTTGTTGTTTACTGAATTCCAGTAAGTGAGAGGAATGTGGCACATGGTGCTGAGACAAATGGAAGATGATATATTAGAGGGACACATACAATTTATTAATCATAGACTCAATAACGCATAAATAGAAATAAGAATGAGTGCTCATTTTTGGCTACTAGATATATAATGCCACTCATCTCAACTTATCTCTCTCAGCTACGCTTGGCAAAAATAAAGGAGGTGGAAGATTCAGCAGTGAACCATAGTGTATAAGAAATAACATTTCAGAGCAGGCATAGCAAATGGGTTTTGCACATCTATGACATATACATTTTTTAAATGAACAGGCTTAAATTTTTAGATCAGTTTTAGGTTTACTGAAAAATGAGAGAGAAAAACATATATTCCCTTGCCTCCATCTCCCCTACCCTGCCAGTTCCCTCAGTTATTAATATCTTGCATTAGTGTGATATATTTGTTAGGATGAATGAGTCAGTATTAATAAATTATTTTTAAATAATATCCATAGCTTACATTAGGGTTCACTCTGTGTCTTGTATATTCTATGGGTTTTGATAACTGTGTAATGACATACATCCATTATTATAGTTACATGCAGAACAGTTTCACTGCCCTAAAATTCCCCTATGCATCTCCCTCCATCTCCTTGAGTCTCTGTTTTTACTGTCTCTATTGTTTTGCCTTTACATGAATCTCATATAGTTGGAATCATATGGTATGCAGTCATTACTGATTGGCTTCATTCACTTAGCAATATGCATTTAAAGTCCCTCCATGTCTTTTTTGTGGCTTGTTGGCTCATTTCTTTTTGTTGCTGAATAGTATTCCATTGTATAGATTAACCACAGTTTGGTTAACTACTGAAGGAAATCTTGGTTGCAATTGCAAATAGAGCTTCCATAGACACCTATGCGCAGGTTTTTGCATGGGCGTAGTTTTCAGTTTATTTATCAAGCACCAATGAGCATAATTGCTTATCCATATGGTAAGAGTGTATTTAGTTCAGTAAGAAACTGTCAAACTGTCTTCCAAAGTGGCTGTGCCATCTTGCATCACCCCCAGCAATGAATGAGTTCCTGTTGCTCCACATCCTTGCCAGAATTTGGTGCTGTCAGTGTTTTGAATCTCATTCTAATAGGCATGTGTTATTACTTGGTTTTGGCATATACTTTTAATTGGTAATAGCTGCTTGTGCCATGTTGAGAATAATCCTAAGGCACATCGAGGATCTTCAGGAAACATGTCCAGAATCAATTGACAATCCTTCCTTGCCAAATTATGTTTTGTTTTCCACTTTGTTGGACAGGATGTGTGTGGGACCGGGAGAACAGGGGGAAATTGTAGTCTATTACTTGTAACATGCATTTGCTATTCATGTTATAAGGCTCTCACAGAATGAAACTAGCGCAATCAAATAATTCAATGCCACATTTATCAATTATTGGATATTAATAATTTTCTATTTTTAAGCACTAAAATTTAATTGTGGGGCATAATTTAATATATTCAGTTCCATATTGCACTTTCTAGCCATATTTATCTGAGATTAGAAATATCTGGCACGATATTGCCTATAAGAGAATATCTGAAATCCTTAAGCAGATGGAGAGTCTTCATAATCTGACCTTGACCAAAGTTTCTGACAACATTGCTCATTATTCCTAGCTCAAGTTAAGCTGTATTTTCTCCATCCCCAAAGAGCTGTATTTAGCATTTAGTTTCTGCCTATGATAATCATCCTGATTTGATCAGTCTTCTTTATCATCTCTACTAATTCAGTAATTACTAATATTTCTACAAATCCCTATTGAGACTTTTTCTACTGTTAATCACCTAAGACCTTGTATCATCAACTGCACATTTACTATATCTCTATTCTATCTTTGTATTCAAACGATATAAATAAAAAAGGGAAATGCATTTATTTTTGAGTCCTCAAAGCGCAATCAATATTCACATACTTATTAATGCCTATTAGTCAAAGGGATAAATGATTGGTTCTTATTAGTATAAAATATGTAAATATATTTTATAAATTTTTTTTCATATCTCCAATTTCCTCCCATCCCACTGTTCCCCCTGCTTCTTTCTTTGCATTTAAAAGGGTGGTGGTAGAGTTGGTGAAAGGTCTTGTGTTCCACTCCTTACATGAAGTAGGTACTTATACAATTTTTACCTATGCCACTTAACTGCTCTGCATCTGCTTTCCTGTCTACTCAATGGAACAACATTCAGTCGTCTTATGATAGGTAAGGTAATATGTATACATACATCTCTTCAAGTAGAAAGAGCTATGGATGAATACAGTATATATTATCAAATATCTTTTAAAAAACAAAGTTTAATTTATTTGGTGAAAGCACTGTAAGGTAGAAAATACAAGGTAGAGAATTTTTTTATGCTCCCTATTGGGGCACTGATTTTTATTTAAAATAGGTTGAAATAAGAGCCAAAAGATTGAACTATTTTGCTAAGCAAAGTAAATTTAGAAAGTCTCTTGAAACAATGCACAGCTAAAGGTGTACCTGATGCATAAATAAAACCAACAGTCTCTGAAGATGTTAAGAAGTAAGTAACCAATAGCCCTAGCCGGTTTGGCTTAGTGGATAGATCATCAGCCTGTGGACTGAAGGGTCCCAGGTTCCATTCCAGCCAAGGGCACAGGCCCAGGATTGCCAGCTTGATCCCTAGTGTGGGGCATGCAGGAGGCAGCCGATCAATGATTCTCTTTCATTATTGATGTTTCTATCTTTCTCTCCCTCTCCCTTCCTCTCTGAAATCAATGAAAATATATTTTAAAAAAGTAACCAATAGAAAAATAACAGGAAATGTTTCTAAAATTCCATTGTCTTCTCTCTCACTGTTTCCTTCTCTGTGTGTTGGTATGAGTGTTGGCATGTTTATTCCTTGTAAATTGACTTATATTCTGAAATTCTCTTTCTTGACATTTATTTAATAATTTATATGTGCTCTTAATATTATTTTTATAAAAGCTAGTTGTTGACTGGTAGAGATACCCAGGGTATACTTTATACAGTCTAGTTATTGAATGCTTCTGTCATAAATCAATATAGCTGGAACTAGAGAACTGACCAATTCATTGTCAGGAATACCGCTTATAAAACTCTTTCTTAAATCTACTGAGTACAGAACACATTGACCCATAGCAACAACATTATCACTGAAAACATTAGAAGTTCTCAAAAGTAAATCACTGAAACCCAATTTAAAATTCATTTGATAGAGGGGGAAAGAGAATGGAGAGTTGAATATCAAATTCAAGTCTTTCTGTCTCTCTGTTTCTGAAGGACATTTTTTTAAAACACAATGAAGAGGTCAATGAGGAGAAAAGCAGACATATGTAAAACTCCCAACAATAAAGATTTGAAAATAAAACAACACTATCTTATATTGCCTCTAAAACCTTAGAAAAGATTTTGTTTTGTTTATGTTTTTGGTTTTTGATGGTGGTGGTGTTTTGTTGTTGTTTTGTGTTTTTCAATGTCTGTTAGCCTGAGTTTTATACACTTTATAAGGAAAATATAGATATTTATCTTAAAGAGATTCCAAAGGTCCAATAATTTCATATGGGTAAAAAGTTTAGAAGATAAGAAAAAAAAATAAAAAAGAAAGAAAAGAAAAAGGTTTAGAAGAGTGACTGACATAATCAATAACAGGATTTACACTTACATTAAGTGCTTCTGAATTCACAATGCTGGAAAAAACTGATCTAAGGTATGTCTTTATCATTTCTTCAATCATTCAAAAACCTTTTCTGGACAGCCAATAGGTATGAAAAGTATATTTTTGACCTATTCCAGATGTGTCTCCAAAGATGAATAAAGAATAGATTAGGGGTTCTGAAACTAGGGCACAAGACGTAAAATCATGATTGTAACTAAACTATGTTTTTTTTAACTCCACACATGCCCCTCCATCATCTAACACTGGGTGAAGGCTGTTGAAAGAACATTTCTCCTTCTCTAGCTTGCTTCCTGTTAGGTTCTGACAAGGAAGTGAAAAAGGGAGGGAGAAGGCCAGATGATGGAAAAAGACCTTTTTGTTTGCTGCCTCTTGTCAGCATTACCTCACAGTGCTCTTCACCTCAGCAGCACTTGATTCAAGTAGCATTTGCTTCCTGTTTTCAGCTACTTCTGATCCTCACAGAACTGACCTCCTTGTGCCCCTCAAGGCTTATAGTACTGAGGCAAGCTGTGTCCTTTTCCTTCACACCAGGGGACCCTTCTCTATCTTTTAGGTTCTCATATCCTTAATAAGAAGCTGTCCTTGGAAAAACAAAATGTTTCAAAGTCCTTGGTTTAAAAAAAAAAAAAAAGTGGGGAAAATACTTCAAGACAGAGAGTGAAAATTAAAGTTTTGTTCATGTCACTGTGTTTAAAAGCATGTATTTGACTATGAAAGCTCATAGAAAAAGAACCAAGAAAGTCTTTGTTCTCCCAGCCTGAAGGGTGATAACTGCTTCCAGTATTTCCCACCATTCTCCTACCTCACTGTCTGTTTCTTGCATTTTCAGTCTTCTAAGGTATATATTCAACTTACTGCTGAAATAACTTGTAGCTTCTATTTTCCTGACTTGGTACTGGCTATATAAAGAGTTGATACTTAGAGTGGATTCTGAAAGGACTGTGATACCAATGTTGGGTCCAGGGATTGGTTTATTTAATGTAGACTAGTTAGTTAGATATTAACCAAAAGGGTGGGAGCAAATCAATCAGAAGCAGATAGCTGATTAAGCCTGACTAAGATTTACAGTCATCCCAGGAGTCCACCCCACTAAAGGGGGAAGACAGCACAGGGGAAGGTTTTTCCCTGGGGGCATAGGAAGCAGGAGCCAAGATGGCAACCATAAAGGGGAGGAGACAAACCTGAGAAAATCTGGGGAAATGATTGGCTAGGCTAAAGATCCAAGCCTGGGAAAAGCCAGGAAAGAGAGTAGATGGTTTGAAAGAAAGCCAGCTCTCTCCCAAGCCCAGGGGAAAACTGAGAATCTTAACACAAAGGCACTAGACTCTCTTTCACGGCCTCACCCACGAAGTGCAGCACCCATGGGAGCCTGGACAAGAGCAGAGACTAAGTTAGCCTACTAGAGTCTTGGGTGCTGAGGTAATGACACAGCAGCTCTGGGCCCTGCCCTCCTCCTGGGCTTGGCTAATGGCAACATTCTTGCATTAGATTTCTGACTTAATGTGAAGTTATGGTGGGGGTGGGGGGTGGGGGGGAGGTCCAAGTGAAAGTTTGGGGGGAATTGTTCTCTCCTCCAAAATAGCAAATATAATACGGTATGCAGTAATCACCATTTTTCCATGCAAATTGCTGTGCAAAATGAGAGAGACAATGAGGAAATCAGTTACTTTTTTCTTTGCGCAGTCTGAAAAGGGATCCTAGAAAACTTGATATTTGTGGTGTCTCTAAAATTATAAGAGGTGCACATAAATAATTGCGGGGAGAAGGAGAAGGTTCAGAATGACCGTGGAGGATTGGCAAAAGTGCATGTAAACCAGTATGGTTGGGTGTAGGGTCTTTATGAGGACTATAATCCCTAGAGAAATAGGCAAACACATTACCAGAATATATGTATTATGCTATGGATTATGGACTTTTTGGATCATAAGTCTTTAAGTGTTTTTAACTCATGGAGTTAATGATCTGATTTGCTCTAAGGTATAAGCAGTTATCCTGAATGTTGATAATTATAATGGTATGCACATGCTCTGGGCCCTTTTTATAATTGGGGAATATTGGGCAAATAATTAGAAATAGGCTTCCCTACTGGCTTCTCTCATTTTCAATTTTAGACTGAGTCAGGTTAGAATTTCATTTTGTTTTGGCTAATAAGAGTTTAAGAAGCTCTGCTGGGACCACTACTGTACTGCATCTAATATAAATAAATGAGTTGCCTAAAGCAATAGAACTTCCTCAACATACCAGTTAGTATTTTATGCATACTAAGCACACTTTAGGTCTGTCACAACCAGCTGTTCAGTTTAAACTTGTGACTGGGTATCTCAACTGCATCAGCAGAAGATTTTCAAACCCAATGAACACTGATTACAAAACTACTCAGTAGCATTTAAGTAGTTTCCTCTTTTGATTTTATTTATAAAAAAAAAAAAAAACACAAGTTGAACTTATTCTCAATAATTAAATGGAAGAATGTTGAAGACACATTTTAGACCTGGGTATTATATACAAAAAGTATAAAAGAACATATCTATTCAGTTAAAGATCAAAACAGTGCTCCAAATGCTCACCAAATAAGGGAAATCTATGTGTCATCATTTAACTTGTAAATTTTAGTCTGTTAATGTGTTTCAATGATACCTTCATGAAACACTTCCGGTTGAAACCAATATGCTGTTACCCACTCCACCCTGCCCCTTGTTTTTCAGCTGTATGGTACTGGAAACACAAAACGTTATCATGTGTGGCAGAGTCACATGCATTTTTGTTCTCATGATAATGGGCCTACAATAATGATCCACTCCGTGTGGTCAGGTCTCGCCACTTTTGGAGTTAGGTTTTCCACGTGTTGTAGAAATAATGTTCTAGGTTACAGGGGCTAGTATAGCATGGTAAACACATACTACTCAAAGCATGATCAATGTGCCAATAGAATTGACATTAACTAGGGGCTGTTAGACATAATAGAAATACTCCAGCATCGACTGAACTACTCTCTGCATTTTAACAATATCTCCAGGGGATGCTCAGCATATTAAAGATTAAAAAGTACTAAATAAAATCAGTTATTCTATGATTTAACCCTAATTGCATTATTGTATAGGTGGTACTAGTATGTCTTTCAATATTTTTGTATAAAGTGTTCTGACTTGAATTAATTTTGGGTAACCATGTCTTTACATGTTTTATATTATTAAAATAGAAACTGAGGCAAGACTACATGGAACAACTTGTCAGAGGGGTTGGGGGGCTCTGGATAAAAGAAGGTGAAGGTGTTACTGGAGAATTAAACTCCCCTGTTGTTTGAGAGGGTAAAGTTCTTGCTGCTGAAATAAGATTTTTCAGAAGCCGCCTTTGGAGGAAGGGATGTGGAGAAGGCTTTATTTGTGTGAAGTTATATGTCTCAGGTTCCAAAGTCCCCTGCCCCTTAGGCCAGTCCTGGAAGAGGGGCAGGGGCTCCAGCAGAACCAGAAACAAGGCCAGTGTCCAGATTTCGTTCCATGTTGCAGCCAAGGTGGCTTATCATCCGAGCTAATTAGAGTCCCTTAGTGCATGTTTGCAGCCCCATATGGCCATGAGCCTGTGGGCACGGGGGAGCATGCCCCTGCAACAGGGCAGCTAGGAGCCTGGCACACCAGAGAGACAAAAGAGAGGGAACTTCCTTTGTTTGGAAGTTTCTGTATTTAGGTTTTGCATGCTTGTGGTGGCCACGCCCATCCTGGCCACTAATTTGTTCCCAGGTATGACTGGCAGACAGGTAGGAACCTTCCCCTGCCACTCAGACTTTTATTGGGCATGCTTCTAAATTGTCTTCCTCTAGTGCCTTCCCCTACCAATCAGCAGGGAACAGACTTGGAGTGTTAAATGCAGCTTTTTGGAAAAGCTGTATAAATGGCATCACTATATCTAGTCCTCCCTTTCCTCCTTTCCTGTAAATAATAACCAGGTTATTACAACTGCATCAAAGGGATTAGCCAAAGAACATACATGCATAACCCAGAGACACAGACAAGAGAGTGGTAATCTTTAGAGGGAAGGGTTGGCGGGGAGGGGCTGGGTAGAAGCTGGAAAAGCAGGGGAGGGATGGGGATATCTGTAAAAGTGTTAACAATAAAAATAAAGAGAAATAATAAAATAAAATTTAAGAAAACGATGTATAAATTGGTACTTACAAAATAGTCACAAGGATATAAAAAGTATAGCACAGAAAATATAGTCAACTAGAGGCCCAATGCACAAAATTCGTGCACAGGTACGGTCAGGTCCCTAGGCCTGGCTTGCGATCACAGTCCCCGCAGCCAGCCCTGGTTCCCCATTTGTCATTGGGTGGTTAGAGCCTGACAGCTGAGGGGAGGGGCCCAGAAGTCAACCGTTCCTGCCCGCTTGCTGGTCCTGCTCCCTCTGTGTGTGGGTTACTGGCAGGGTGGATGCCTTGACTTGGCACCACCCGTGTCCCCCACCACCCACCTCTGGTTCCTTGTTCTCCATCGGGTGATGGGAGACTGCTGGCCGAGGCAAGGGACCAAGAAGTGGTCAGGGCACCTTATAGTGACTGGTCAAGCAGTCATTCTGGTCATTCCACCATTAGGGTCAATTTGCATATTACCCTTTTATTATATAGGATGATGTAATAAGTATACCCGGTGCCAGGTGGGCAGTTGAAATATTAGAAGGATCACTTTGTAAATTATCTAGTTGCCTAACCACTATGCTGTACACCTGAAACTAATACAAAATAATATTGAATGTAACTGTAATTGAACAATAAATTTTTTAAAAATGTGAATTAGCCCTGGCCAGTGTGGCTCAGTGGGTTGGATGTTGTCACATGCTCCTAAAGGATGCCGGGTTGATTCCTGGACACATGCCTGGTTTTTGGGCTGGATCCTGGTAGGGGCATGCAGGAGGCAGCCAGTCGATGTTTCACTCTCACATAGATGTTTCTTCCTGTCCTTCTCCCTCCCGCTCTCTCTAAAAATAAATAAAAATCTTTTAAAAAATTAAAAAGTTAGTTAATAAACCTGTTCTACATTTTGTTTAATAACTGAGGTATATAAGACTGCTCTCAAGTATTTCATCAAATATTCCCTCACACTGATTCTAAGAAATTTCCTCAGGCATTATTAAAAAATAATATCTAGTGTTTCTCTGGTATAGCTATAATGTATACTGCTCCTCGTCCCCAAGCAATTTTAAAATTCTTGGTATTAACTTCTATTTCTCCTTCAAGACTCTATTATATGTATTAACTATTTTGAGTAAAAAATCAATTCCCACCAAATTTCTTTACCCTTTGGATTTGTGAATGTTCAATGTAGGTCACCTATTTTCTATTATAGATCTCTAGTTTTTATATGACAATGTCTTCTATCTATGAATTTTATAATTAACACTAGAGGCCCGGCGCACAAAATTCATGGGCAGGTATGGTCCCTAGGCTTGGCCTGCAATCAGGGCCATCTTCCCAGCTGCCTGCAGCTGGCCCCACCCCCTGCTGCCATCCACCCCCGGTTCCCAGTTCACCATTGGGTGATTCATGCTTGATGGCCAGGGGAAAGGACCAAGAGGTGGTCAGTGGGCCTCATAGTGACTGGTCCAGCAGTCATTCTGGTTGTTCTGCTGTTAGGGTCAATTTGCATATTACCCTTTTATTATATAGGATAGAGGCCTGGTACAGGGATGGAGGCCAGCTGGCCTGCCCTGAAGTGGATTTGGGATTGGGATGGAGGCATCCCCATTTGGGGCAGGGCCAGCCAGGTCAAGAGGATCCGGGGTTTGCAATCCAGCCATGCCCCCGATCGGGGGAGAAGGGGTAGACCGCTGAGGGGTGGGGCTGGCCTGGGTGAGGGGCTGTGGGCAGTTTGCAGGCCAGCCACACCCCCGGCTTAGTCAGGAAGGATGTCCGGAATGACATCCGAAAGATATCGGTCTATCCAGTCTAATTAGCATATTACCCTTTTATTAGTATAGATTTCCTACATTTTTATCATCAAAACTTTGAATATCATTGTAAAAACCATTGCCTCATCTTTTGTACACAGCAGACTCTGATTTGAGGCTTATGGTACAGGTCTTAGCACAATTTCATAGCATTCACATTTTCAAATAAAAATGCAATGGCATTTTGTTTTGAACTTTTTGAGAATGTGATGAACTTTTTGATAACTGAAATAAGTTAGTAATAAAGATATCACAAGATAAGAATGAGTAAAGGGGTTGCATATATTAACCTGTTCATCTGTGAACCTGGAACTATTTGGATTACGGGAATCATCTTCTACTGCACCTTATACTTTTAAACCCTCTCTGTTCCACCATTCACTCATCTCTCACCCCAAACCTTGGCAACCACTGATCATTTTACTGTCTCCATAGTTTTGCCTTTTCAAGACTGTCCTATAGTGGGAATTATACAGTAGCTAGACTATTCAGGCTATCTTATTTCACTAGTAATTCCCATTTGGGATTTTTCCATGTCTTTTCTGGTTTGTTAACGGATTCTTTTTATCACTAAAACATTTCATTTTCTGGATGTACCACGATTTATTTATCCCTTTACCTACTGAAGGGTATCTTGGTTGTTCTAAGTTTTAGTAATTATGAAATAAAGCTGCTTATAAACACCCAAGCGCAAGTTTATATGTAGAACTCAGTTTTCAATTCATTTGTTGTGCTGTATGGTAAGAGTGTTTCATTTTGTAAGAAGCCTCCAAACTGTCTTCAAATGGTGGTACCTGTCTGCATTTCTACCAGCAAGAAATTAGAGTTCCTGTCACTCCACATCCTTGACAGAGTTTGGTGTTTTCAGTGTTCTGGATTTGGGCCTTTTCAATAAGTGTGCAGTGCTATCTCATTGTTTTAATTTGCATTTTCCTAAGGAAATATTATGTGGCTCATTTAAAGAATAATTATTGAATTGAGAGAGAGAGAGGAGGGGGGAGGGAGAGAGAGACATTGATTTGTTGTTCCACTTATTTATGCTTTCATTGGTTGCTTCTTGTACTGGAGATTGAACCCACAACCTTGGCATGTTGGGATAATGCTCTAACTGATTGCACTACCTGGCAAGGGCCGATGTCGATCAGTTTTCTATGATCATTTGCCATCTGTGTATTTTCTTTCAATGCAGTGTATGTTTAAGTGTTTGGTTCATTTAAAAAAAACACACATTGCTTTCTAATTGTTCAGCTTTAAGGATTCTTTGTATATTTTGGTGAACAGTTCTTTCTCAGCTATGTCTTTTGTAAGAGTTTCTTTTTATTCTCTTGATAATACATGTAATTTTAGAATCTACTTTTTAATTAATTTATTGACTTGACAAATGTTTATTGTGTACCTTTTTTTAAAAAAATATATTTCATTGATTTTTACAGAGAGGAAGGGAGAGGTATAGAGAGTTAGAAACATCACTGAGAGAGAAACATCAATCAGCTGCCTCCTCACACCCCCTACTGGGGATGTGCCCTCAACCAAGGTACATGCCCTTGACCAGAATCGAACCTAGGACCCTTCAGTCTGCAGGCCGATGCTCTATCCACTGAGCCAAACCGGTCAGGGCTATTGTGTACCTTTGACAACAGTAAAACTTAATTCCCAATCCATCTCAAACTAAGTCTGATGGAGGATACAGTTGTTTTTCTTTTAAAATAATCAGCTCTGAAAAGGAGAGGATCCTAAAGATCAGGCTATTGCTAACTGTGGGAACCTGTTAAGGAGATCTGGTGGCACCTGAGGTCTCTCTGCTCTGGGTCTCTCTACTATTGAATTACCTTTACCTCTTTTTAAAATATATATTTATTTTCCTTTCAAGTGTTTAAAACCATCAGATGATTCCTAAAATGTTATTTTAATCCTTAAATATGATGTTATTTTATCAAGTTGCATTTGGCTTGAGATTTCCACTAACATTTAATAAACTATTAAATATGCAGTATAGCTATGCCTATGGATCCAGGAATTTGGAATAGATTCCAAAAATACAGTGCCCTCTATAACTAGCTAAAAGTAATGAAACTCCATAGGAAGTTCTATTTTTTAGGGCTCATCCCTTTAAAAATCATGTCTGTCAAATAAGAAATTCAGAACCGGGTGACAGCGCTGGAGCCTGATGGCAGAGGGAAAGCTGATTCAGTCCTTGAATTTTCCATGACGACTGCTCACCTGCACTTAGCAGCTGTTTATTGCTTGGTTCGCTGGAGCATATGATGCTGAACCAAGCCACGGGTCAATAAAGTCATTTACAACGATCAACGATCTCACTCTCAGTGAAAGAGGTAATGAATCAACCAAAACTCCTTTAGGCAATAGGCCTAGCAGGGGAGTTTTGCACTTTAGCTGGTAACATATAATTAAATGAATCAGCAACTTTCACATCTCCCTAATTAATTTTACTACCTTTGGAGAAAGTGTGCAACAAACTTTTAAATGTTTTTCTCCTTGATTAAGGATGCTAGTGGTTAGATAGCAAACTATGCAGAAAACCTTAAACCTTGGCCTTGTAAATATTTAGACAGTGATTTCTTGATTTGCATATTATTAGGTTTGAATCCAGTATTACCTTTAATAACCTTCACATGTCTATGTGATATTTTCCTGTTATATTGAACTAAGACAATCTCATTTGTTTGTACTAGTATTAAAAATGGCATTATTAAGATTTCAGTAAAGTCATAACTGTTTTTTTGAGTGCATACTAAATGCCATGAACCATGTGCCTTATTTATACTACCTCATTTAATCTTCAAAAGAAGGTGTGAAGCAGAGAATATATTTTTGTAAGATATATATTTTTTATTGATTTCAGAGAGGAGGGGAGAGCTAGAGAGGGATAGAAACACCAATGATGAGAGAGGATCATCAATCAGTGGCCTCCTGCACATCCCCTACTGGGGATGGAGGCTGCAACCCAGGCATGTGACCTGACCAGGAATCAAACCTTGACCTCCTTATTCATAGGTTGACCCTCAATCACTGAGCTGCACCAACAAGATCTCAGAGAATGTATTTACTCACATTAATTGAAGAGGTGTTGATAATAAAGTTAAAAAGTAAATAAATAAGATTAATAATGTTCTTAGAGTTGTAGATCGTGTAGGTGAATCCATTAAAAACTTTAATATAGCCCTGGCCAGTGTGACTCTGTTGGAATGTCATCCCATACACTAAAGAGTGGCGGGTTAGATTCCCAGTCAGGGCACATACTCTGGTTTCAGGTTTGATCCTGGTCAGGGAATGTTGGGGAGGCAACCAGTGGATGTTCCTCTCTCACGGCGATGTTTCTTTCTCTCCCTTCCTCTCTCTCAAATCAATAAACACACACACAATTTAATATCAGTCTCTCAGAGTTAAAGTCCATGTTTCGAATTATTACATGATGAACAAATAGTGACGTAATTTTTTTAGATATTGTTTTTCACAAAATTAATGTGTAATTTCAGAAATTTTAGCATTTTAACTCTTTTAAAAGATTGCTAGATTATATTCAATATGATATTTCATAATTGATGTGTACATTAAATAATTTGTTACGCTTTAACCACAGGTATGACACTTATTATTGAATAACAATAGCATATTTAGAATTCAGAGAATGTGACACCATGCTAACTGCTTACATGTGTGACCTGGATTAATCCTTATATTCACACTGGGATGGGGTGTTATCTACACTAATAAAAGAGAAATATGCAAATTTACCATGCCTCCACGACACCCATAAGCCAATTAGGAGTGAGTATGCAAATTAAACCAACAAAGATGGTGGGTTAATTTGCATACACAGGCATGGAGTGGCCAGGCAGGGAGGGATGCCTGCTATGAGGGGGAGGGCCGGGGTCAGAAGGAGCTATAGGAGAGGCACTCCAGCCGGAGCGGAGACTGAAGGCTCCAGCAGGAGCAAAGATAGAAGGTGGCGGCCCATGGGAAGGCCTGGGTCCTGGGTGCCAGAGGAAAACTGGTGCAGGGGAAGGAAGGCCTATTGCACAAGTCTTCATGCTACAGGCCTCTAGCCAAATTATAATGAACTATTGGCTACAGATAATCTTCTTAAGTTTAAATAGAGAAAATATAACTGGAATTACATCTGTTATTTTTTATTTTTATTTTTGCATGATAATTCTACATGTTAATACGGTCCTGATTTGTAAAAAATTTGACCTTGAAAAATAATTTTGCATTTAGGCACAATTGTGAGTGACTTCTAAGACAGTTAGAAAGGGGAGTTGTGAGTCCTTTGTGGGCATTAACCTAATCTGCCCATAACCAATGTTTCTAGTTTCATATAGAGATTCATCAACTCAAGTACTTGTTCAGTGCCTATTTAGACAAGGTATGCGTAAAGTCAAAATGTTTTCTAAAATGGACCCTGCTGTTTTGCAGTCTATAAATTTTTCCCGAGACATGATATAAGCACATGTAAATGCAAATTACACAGTTCTAATTCAATGAGCAATGTGCAACCTAAATTAGTGCATGATACATGTTAAGCGAATTGAGTTTAGAGTAAAGAGAGAGATCACTTAGGGATAATGTGGCCCAATAAGGCTTTAACAGGCAAAACAGATGGACTATATATAAAGCAGATGTCAACTGAGGTTTCCCATTTCCTGTTAAGTTGATTTTATTTAAATTCAGCCCACTTTCCACTGTGTCTTCTCTGGGCAGTCCATGAATTCCCAGAGGCCATTGCAGTTCATGAAAAATCACTCTGGCTCTCCAGTCTTTTTCCTTCTGAATTGCATAGATCTGGACCTAACCTTTACAGATATAAATGTAATAGCATTCTCTTATGTCATGTTGTATGGATAGTAATGTTTAATCCAAACTTGAGGAGAGGTAGGAGAAGGGATTGATCACTGCAAACTGAGCATTGAATCATAGACGCTTCTGTTTGTAATGTTTTCAACTATCGTGATTTTACTCTGGCCCCTTCATTACATGCAGTACCTGGGTGTATGGCAGCTCAGAAGCTGTTCTGATTTCTATCTCTATAAATTCTCTCTCACTTCTTACTTCTTAACTTATTTAAAAGAGTGTTAATGTTCTTTTCACTTTGTAGTTTGGAGGTATTCATCTCTTGCTTATTCCTTTTTTCAAGCTCTGGTCTGACCTACAATGTCTTTCAGAAGTCTGAAAGTCTTCTACAAAACCTAATATACTCTTCTTGGAGGGTACTTGCATTTTATGACTGTGTATCATTTATCTATCTACCTACCCATCTATTATCTATCTATCTATCTATCTCTCATCTATCTATCATCTATCATCTTTCTAACACCTATCTTTCTCCTCTCATTTACAATTAAGTTTAATTGTAAATGTATCAAATCTTCCACCAAGTGGTCATCCTTTATTTTCTTCAAATAATTCAAGTTATTTGATACTGAATAAAGTATATCTGATTGTTATAAAATTATGTATTATGTGTATCAAACCAGTCTGTGTGTCTGTAATTTCCATTCCTTGGCCTTAGAGTATTCCCTGTATCCATCCATATGTGATTTCCTCATTTGTTTGTACTATCTTCATGTAAACCTTCACCAACTAGTCACTCTGCTGAAAAATATTTGTTGAAATAATATATGAATGACAACAGCATTACTAAAAAATTAATCATGCTTTAACAGTGAAAGACAAAAGAATAATTACTGATTCAGATTCTTTTTCTAGTAAAGATAGGTGTAGAGGAAGATAATAGTGTGGAAATAAGAGGGTTGCTATGTCATTACCCCTATTGTCCCTATGACAGTGTAAGTCATGTTATCATTTTAAATGTGAGTGGAGACTATAGTTAAGTCTTATGAGATATGCAACTTAAAAACTTACTGAGTTTTCCTGAAAAATTACTGAGGTTTCCTGAAAAATACGAGTTTACTTTGTAGTGGAATTCTTATTTCAGTAAGTAGTCTGCTGCTACTTGGACACTTAATCTGTAATACATCTTCTTATGAACCTGGTGTAAGTGGCTCAAAATGAACCAAGATTCTTCATCTGTAATATATGAAGTGTTTGCTTTCACAGAATATTCTCAGATTTATTTATTTTTGTATTTTTATTTTAAAAAATTTTCTTTACATTTTATTTTTTTATTTTATTGGGGTGACATTACTCAACACAATTTTACAGGTTTCATGTGTGGATTACTAATTTACAAAATCTGTATATAGGACCATGTGCCTACCATCCAAAAATCAAATCTCCTGTCACCCCTTATTAGGACCCCTTTCTTCCCACCCCCCTTCCTCTGGTAACCACCACACTGCTGTTTGTGTTCATAAGTTTCAGTTTTATATTCCACATATGTGTTAAAATCATACCATTCTTAGCTTTTCTGTTTGACTTATTTCACTTTGCATAATGTTCTCAAGATCCATCCATGTTGCTTGTTAATGACACTATTTCACCCTTTCTTATGGTCGTGTAGTACACCATTGTGTATATATGCCACATCTTCTTTATCTAGTCCTCTATTGTAGGGCACTTTGTTTCCAACTTTTGGCCACCATAAATAATACTGCAGTGAACATAGGGGTGCATGTATCTTTGCAGTATAAATGTACCTTTGGGGTATAAATGATTTTGAGTTTCTTGGGTATATATCCAAGAGTGGGATTGTTGGGTCATATGGTAGCTCTATTTTCAATTCTTTGAGGAATCACCAGACTGCTTTCCATAGTGGTTGTACCAGTCTACATTCCCACTAGCAGTGAATGAGAATTCCCTTTTTTCCACAACCTTTCCAACACTTGTTGCTTGTCTTGTTGATAATGGCCACTCTGACTGTTGTTAGGTGATATCTCATTGCAGTTTTAATTTGCATTTCCCTGATTGCCAGTGAGGTTGAACATCTTTTCATATATCTACTGACTATTTGTATGTCTTCTTGGGAGAGGTGTATTTTCAGGTCCTCTGCCCACTTTTTGGTTGGATTATTTGTTTGGTGCTGAGTTTTATGAGTTCTTTACATATTTTGGAAACTAAACCTTTGTCAGAGCTACTGTTTGCAAATATCATTTCCCATCTGGTTGGCTGCCTGTTTTGTTGTCTATTTTTTTTGCTGCGCAGAAGCTCTACAGTTTGATATAGTCCCATTTATTTATTTTTGTCTTTATCTCCCTTGCCTTTGGGGTCAGGTCCATAAAATGTTCTCTACCACCCAGGTCCATAAGTTTGGTACCTATATTTTTTTCTATGTGACTTATAGTTTTGGGTCTTATGTGTAAGTCTTTGATCCATTTTAAATTAATTTGTGTACATGGGGACAAACTGCAATCCAGTTTCATTCATGTGCATGTGGCTTTCCAGTTTTCCCAGCACCATTTATTGAAGAGACTATCTTTTCTCCAATGTGCATTTCTGGCTCCTTTGTTGAAAATTATGTCCATATACATGTGATTTTATAGCTGGGCTCTCTATTCTGTTCCATTGATCTGTGTATCTGTTTCTCTAGACCAGTGGTCAGCAAACTCAGTCAACAGAGCCAAATATCAACAGTACAATGATTGCAATTTCTTTTGAGAGCCCAATTTTTTAAACTTAAACTATATAGGTAGGTACATTGTTATTAACTTAATTAGAGTACTCCTTCAATTGCACTGTACATGCACACCCGCATGTAGTATTTTGTGGAAGAGCCACACTCAAGGGGACAAAGAGCCACATGTGGTTCGCGAGCCACGATTTGCCGACCACTGCTCTAAACCATGCCCAATAACTGTTAGCCATTGTTTCTGGGGTTTTGTTGTTGTTTCTTTTGGAAATATTTTATATATCAGGTTGGGTGTATGACAGTTGAGGATTTTGAATGAGAAGATTGTCAACAGGAATGAAGATTGGAGGCACCGATGATATTTCAAATCAATAATGTTTATGGCTTGTCTTATTTTGTATAGAAGAAAGGTTAAAGAGTGGAGAAGAAGATAATTCTTAGATGGTGAAGATCATGATAAACACAGGATTTTGAAATTACAATATGTTGAAGGCTATGTATTCAGATACAATAGTTTTGACATGAAACTCCTGTACAAGATACCATTAGTTACTTAGAAATGATACTTATGTTCCAAATAATTAAACCTCAATAATCTTCAAGGTGTAAAAGAATTGACATCTATATATATAAAAAGGCAGCTACTGTAATGGCCATAACAACCTGTCACTGAGATGGCCACTGTGGCCAACTAACCAGCCCAATCAGGGGGTGTGGCTGGCAGCTGATTTCATGGCCCCTCTCCCCTGCCAGCCTGCCCCTGATTAGACTCTCCCACTCCAATAAAGAGCAGGGCCTGCCAGCAAAATGCTCCCTTCCTTCCCCCCACCTGCCAGCTGTGCCCCCAATCAACCCGCCCCACCATGATAGGCCTGCAGCTCCTCCCCCAGCCAGCTGTCTCTGATCTCACCCCTCACCTCAATAGGAAACGGGGCTGGCTAGCCAACCTCCTACAGCCCCTCCCCCCAGCTGGCCATGCCCCAGATGGGCCCCCACCACCCTGATTAGCCCAAAGCCATTCCCCCAAGCTGGCCCCACACCTGATCACCTCCTCACCCCAGTAGGGGGCAGGGCTGCCCAGCCAATCTCCTGAAGACCCTCCCCCCCACCTGGCCCCACCCAAGATCAGCCCCCCAACCCTGATCACGGGCAAGGCCAGCTGGCTGACCACCCATACCCATAGCCCCTCCCCCAGGCCACTGGCCTCTGATCAGCACCCCTTACCCACCCCATTTGGATGTGGGGCCAGCTGGCCCACTATCCCAGACCCTCCTTATAGCCAGCCCCACCCCCAATTAGCCCCCCAACCCCAATTGGGGGCAGGGCCCGCCAGCCAATTGCCCATGCCCCTTCCCCCAGAGAGCCTGGACCTGATTGGGGCTCCTGATCAGGTCCTGATCTCGGTGGGCTGGCAGGCCAACCTGCCACCATCTCCTCCTCCTGACAGGCCCAGCCCCTATCCACCCTGATTGGGACCAGGACGGCCAGACCACACCCATGCACAAATTCATGCACTGGGCCTCTAATAAAGTAATAAAAATGATTTGGAAAAAGTATCCTCTAGACTTAATAGACACGGGAAATTATCCTATCTAATAAAAGAGTAATATGCAAATTGACCATCACTCCAACACACAAGATGGCTGCCCCCATGTGGTCAAAGAAGGCTGCCCCCATGTGGACTCAAGATGGCTGCAACAAGATGGCCAGCAGGGGAGGGCAGTTGGGAGGACCAGGCCTGCAAGCATGCCACTTACACAGCTTTGCCACACATTTGAAGTCTGTTTTCCGAAGGGACTGGACAAAGGCAGTTTAGGGCTGAGCGATGTGGAAGAGGCTTGCATGTCAGTCATAGCTGGAAGGGCATCAGTGGCAGGATGGGTGTGGATACTGTAAGCCCTGGAAACTGAATATTTAAACTTCTAAACAAAAAAGCTTGCTCTCTGCTTTTACTCTCTCTCACACACTTACTGGGCCCTCTCGGAACTCCTGTGGCAGGGAGCTGAACCTTGCTTTTGACTCTACCATATTTTAAAAATAACAGAGTGTAGTCATAAACTTTATCTCTAGGAAAACGAAAAGTCTTGATGGACAGAAAAATCCTAAAATAATACTAAGGGGAAGACTTCACTTTGAGAAAAATATTCAGATTGCTTAAATTCTATGCAGAAAGCTTTGTATTTGGCATAAAAATATTTATTACTTAATCCCATATCTTTTACCCTTTATCTGTCTCTTTATGAGATATTTAAAACCTGAATACATGTGAGATTATGAATGCTTTTCTTTTGTTTTAGTATTCAGTCAGAGAAGAAAAAGTAAACAAATTATGTTTGCAAGCTTTTTTTTTGTTTTTTGTTTTTGTTTTTGTTTTTGGAAGTGTGTGAGTAGCTCTTAGTGTGATTGCCTTTATTCGTATTTTGCTAGCAAATCTTCAACAAACATATTTGCGATTTTCTGATGTTCCTTGAAAACTCAATAGGACATTTTGAAGAATCCCCAATTAACTCACAGACTCACACTTTTTTTTAAGATATGAAAGCTGGATAATTTTATTAGGACTGGTTTTTATTAGGGTTGGCATAGAATAGTACGTGTTTCCACCTTTAAAAAAACCCACAAAACTACGCATAGTCATTAAATAAAACGACTGGAAGTTTGGAGACTTGTGGAAGATGTCATCTTTGGCCATTACAAGGCAGTCAGCTGTACATAAGGTATAAGATGCCGAGGAGAAAGCAATGAGTGGTCTGTTAATGCGATGCCACAGCTGAAGCACTTCAGGTTTAGAGGCAAGGATGAATGTTAGGGATGGTGAACCAAGTTGGACAAGTGCCTCTTTCTTTCTGTTTTCATTAACAGTGAGTGGAAATAAGACAGGGGGTCGTGGCATAAAATGTAGAAGAGCCATTACAACCTTAACTCGGAGTAATGAGACCAATTTCTTCCCTGGCAGAAATAGAGGATAGGGGATAGGGAAACACTTAAAGGAATAAAAACCTACTTTGCAGATGTGACACCTCCTAAAAGTCAGGTGCTGGTTAAGCACCAAAGAGTATTCCCAGACAAGCTTTCTTCTAACCAAAATCTCTTAATTGAACAAAAATAAAATATTCATAGTTAAGGGTTTAAAATAAAACAGGATTCCATGAACAATATTATTTAGATATTTATCTATCACTAAAGTTCATGTACGAAAAGGTTTAAATTTGTTACTGGTGTTTCATTCTTTTATTTATTCTTTCAGCATAAATTTATTGATGCATGCATTAGTTTCTATTGCTGCTATAACTAATTACCAGGAACTTTGCATCTTAAAACACCACAAATGCATTAGTTTATAATTCCAACACGGGTCTCATTAGATTAAAATCAAGGTGAGAGCAATGTACATTCCTTTTAAGAGGCTCTGGGTGATTATCAGTTTTGTGGCTTATTCAGGTTTTTGGCAGAATTCAGTTCCTGTGGTTGTAGGACTGGAGCCCCCAGTTTTTTTCAGTCTGTCTGCTGAGAGTAGTTACTCTCCTCTAGCCTGCCCACCTGCCTTCTCTATTGCAGCCTCCCTCTATTTCAAAGCCAGCAAAGGGAGTATGATCTTTCCAAATTGGGACTATTTCCCCCCTTTTGTTGTCACATCTCTCACCCTTCTGTCTTCCCCTTGAACTTTTAAGAGCTCATGCATTTAAAGTAAGCCCATCATTGTAATCAGGGATAATCACTTTCTTGTAATGTTTGTAACCTTTTCTTTCCCCATCTGCAAATTACCCATTGCCACTTAAGGTAGAGTCACAGATTCCAGACTTTTGGATGTGGGCATCTTTGAGAAACCTTTGTTCTGCTTAATATAAGTCCCCGATACCAGGTGCTTTGCTAGGTATTAAAGATATCATGTGCAGTGAAAATTAAGGTTGTCCCTGAGATCAGAATTAGATATGGTAGGCAGGTAATCAATAATCTGTCACATAATGTAAAATGACACCTATGATGGGTCAGAAGGAAAAGGCTATATATTTTTGCCACAATAAACTACCCTCAAATATTAGGGGTTCAAGTGACAAATTTATTTTTTACTCATGCCACATATCCTGATTGGTCAACTAAGGGCTGCTCCACATAGTTCTCACCCTGGAGTTTATATCAAAGTAGCAGGCATCGTCTGAGCCTATTGGGAAAGAGAGAGGAGAGAATGGCATATTGACTTTAAAGCATCTATCTTAAGTGATACCTGCACTTCTACTCCCTTTTCACTGGTTAACCAAGTCATATATCTATGCCCAGCTTCAACTTGACAGGGAAGATACAGTCCTACTATGTGCCTGGGAGGAAAACAAGGAATATCTGGAGGTCACCATGATTTATTACGAAATAGATGAAATAAATACTCAAGAGGGAAAGTCCGTGTTGCTAGGAGAGGATTTTTCCTAGGTAGGAGTTCAAATTAGGTAGGAGTTTACCTAATTTGAAACGTCAGGGAAGCTTCCCCACGAGTGATTTTTTGAGCTGGGGCCAAAGGATGAGTAGGAGTTTGGGAAACGAAAGCCTGACAGGGAGAGAGAGGAAGAAACTGTCAGTCAAAAAGGATGAGCTCGGCATTGCAGAGGGTGGCAGAAGGAATCTGGGAAGTTATTCTGGGTGTTGTACACGCAAGCATATTAAACCTGGCATTTTATAGTAAAGTTTAGATTTCTGAGAATATTACAAATAAGATTCTGTGTTAATGTCTTAATCTAGTTAAAAAAAAACAACACAAACCATAAATAAATCTTAATTAAATTCACTCAATCACTGATCTCCCAATATTTTGGCTAATAATTTGAGACATTTTAAGCAGACTCTAGAGCAGTGGTTCTCAACCTTTCTAATGCCGCGACCCTTTAATACAGTTCCTCATGTTGTGGTGAACCTCAGCCATAAAATTATTTTCGTTGCTACTTCATAACTGTAATTTTGCTACTATTATGAATCGTAATGTAAATATCTGTGTAATGTAAATATCTAGAGCATCGGTTCTCAACCTGTGGGTCATTGAGAACCGCTAGCAGGGTCACCTAAGACCATCGGAAAACACAGATATTTACATTATGATTCATAACAGTAGCAAAATTACAGTTATTTTATGGTTAGGGGTCACCACAACATGAAGAACTGTATTAAAGGGTCACGGCATTAGAAAGGTTGAGAATCACTGCTCTAGAGGAACCTTTAAATCAATATATTCTCTAGAGTCTCATTGGTGAATCCTCTACTTCAAAATCACCTGCATGCCCATTAAAATGTATAACTTGAGCCAATCAGTATTTAGAGTTAGATTAAAATATCAAATTTTAGGAAGCTTTCTAAGGGATTTGTTTTTCTATAAATCTCAGAAACACTCGTGTAAGATAGGCAAATTTCTGAAATCCACAAAATATTTGCAAGATTGCTTTAATCCTGAGTCCATACATGTGAAAAGATATATACTTTTTAATTTATGTTAATGATGGCCTAAAAAAGATTAATATGACCACATTCCAAAACATCTAAACGATGACTTCAATGCTAGAACTACCTTATAAATTAAGTGTTTGTTATGGACTGAATGTTTGCATTGCTGCTAAACTCATTTCATATGACAAAGATGCTGGAGTATAATAAATATGTATTAAAACATAGAAGGCTTTTCTACACAATTTTTATGTGCTCACAGATCCCAATTAGACCACTATAGCTCTTCATCTCCACTGCTACTGTTTTAGATTAAAATAACTTTAGCTGTAGGCTGAATTACTGCAGCAGTCCATTTTACTGCTTTTCATGTCTCATTCACTCTTGCCCATAACACTTTTTTCTTTATGTAGTAGTTAAGATGATACTTCAAAAGAACACATTTAATCTTCTCACTTTCTTGCTAAAATTCTTTAATGCTTCCCCATAGGCTCAGAATAAAGCACAAACTCCTCAGTTTTAAATACATAAGATTATCTGTTATTTGGCTCATGTGTACCTCCATTGCCTAACATCTTTAATCTTTGACAAATACATCTCTGAGTGTTTCACACATGCTGAAGTGCTTGCAGTTCTCCTAAAGCAAGAGCTGGTAGATGATATATATTCCATATAATAAAGATAAGTTTAACACTAAGACGCTATATAAATGTAAACACTTAAAAAGCATTTGGATATATTTAAATTTATGAAATATTTTATTTCCTATATTTTTCATATTTCAATATGAACATTCACAAAGTTTAGGATGAACTTAGAGCAAACAGTGAACCTATATTTAAGAATCACTATAAGCATTTTGCCCAAACTGTTTTTTCTGCCTGAATTTTCCTCTTTTCTCATAGTACTACAACCGTTATACATTATATACAAGAGCAAGATGTCTTTTCCTTCCATTTGACCATTACATCTTAGTTGCAATTTTTTCTCCACTAAGCTTTTCCTAAACTCTCCTAATGCTTTCTCATTCAATGTCCAATAACACTCAATCTTACACCACTGCAGAACTGACCTATTTTCTTGTGCTTTGCCATCTGCCCCCGCTCCTGCCCCCCGGTATACTTAAGATTCTGAAGACAAGAACTTTGTCACCAAGACAGGCTGGCTGGTATCTGTCTTCCTCAGGCCCAGGCACAGTGTAGTCAAAAGGTAATTCTCAGAGTCCCTGTCCTCTATCAAACACAAGCAAAGAATAGCAAAATCCTTGCTGCCAAGGCCTAATGCTTTCTTCCAGTGGTTGATCAATTTCAAGCTCCTAGAACGGGCCAAGTGGGTATTCTACTTGCAAGAGGAATGGAAGCTTAAAACGAGCAAAATGTTTCCTCAATATGCTTGCTTGAAAAGGCTGTTAGCAAATCTTTACTATTTTCTTGTAATGCTATTTTTTAAAACTACAGCTTATTGTGCATGTGAGTTCTAGCTCCCTTTTTTAACCTATCCATATTCAACCTTTTCCTACTCTGCCATGTGCTTGTGACTACTTCCTCAATTTGTAAGTGTCTCTTTGAATTAGCATCTCTCTGTCTGCAACATGTTTGTCCACTATCAGGACAAAGAGGGAAATAGGTTCAGCAATAAACCCAATTACCTGTGAATGGAAAAGCCTTGTGCATGGTGGTTCTTAATGATTCAGAATGAAGTATTAATGCATATTTACTGAAAAGTTTTAAGAACTCATGTCCTGGATATTTGAAAGAGAAGATGCCATGCTCTATATCCCTAGAGTATTTATAGAAAAAGCAAAATAAAAGCTAGCTTTCCTATTCCAAGAATAGTTCCCTCTAAAAAATATTGCTAGAATCAAGTTCTATTTTTTATAGTTATTCATTGTAGAATCATGGCAAGTATTTAAAATAATAAAATTGCACTTGTTTACCTAGAATGAGTGGGATTTATTTGTTATATGTTTATTTCTGAAGGAATACATGCTAACCTGAACCAAGAAGTGAAGAACAGTCAACATAATCAGAGGTTAAAGTTTGTGGAAGATATTTCTCTTAATTTCCTTTTATTAGAGAGTACACTCTTGAATACATGTAATATTGACCAATAAATAGTCATCTAAAATAGAGACTGTGGTGAGGGTAAAATACATATCTGTATCTCTAGGCAGCTTTCTGTGATAGCCATTCTAATTGAAAGAAACAAACTCTTTCTGTTCGAGCAAAACTCAGTTTCCATGTAAAGGCATGAAAGAGTCTTCAGGTTAGTAACTTTGTATCCATGATTTGGGAGAAGCAGTGGCAAAATAAGTGAAAACAATGAAGGAGGTAAGTGAAAATAATTTGGGGTTTAGCACAAAAATTGTTTTCATAGACATAAATATTGCAAAGAAACTGACATAAAACTGAAAAGATGGTTGCCAGACCAGCTTGACTCAGTGGTTGAGCATCAACCTATGAACTAGGAGGTAACGGTTTGACTCCTGGTCAGAGCACATGCCCAGGTTGCAGGCTCAATCCCCAGTAGGAGATATGCAGGAGAAAGCCAATCAATGATTCTCTGTCATCACTGATGTTTCTATTTCTCTCTTCTTCTCCCTTCCTATCTGAATCAATAAAAATATATTTTGGGGGAAAAAACTGAACAGATTGACATTGAATTGAGAAAATGCTGTTAGAATTATGGTAAAAAATGGCAAGTATATAAAATTTAATCTTCTGAAAATAACATGAACTACAGAATAAAATTTTTAATCAATCAATTATTTTACTTGTTAATCTGTTATAAAACCTATTAAATATCAGTGTAATTGTTTATCTGGCATGCTAATGTAATTTACTTAACAAGATATATAGAGTTATTTCTATAACAACTTATGCTATATTTTGTAAAGTGATTTTATTTTAGCAAAGAATTTAGGTTGTTTTAACAAATAAAGAACAAAGTTCTTGCAGCAAGTAAACCTGTATTTCCGTGAGTTATTGAGTTTTAGAAAGGCCAAAAAAAGTTCAACGATCTAGTGCTAAGTAGCTTTTTATTCATCAGAAGAAGCAATTACAAATATGATGTTGAAACTATGGAATATGTTTAAGATAGATTATAGATTTTTTAAAAAAATTAACACATACTGTACGTTTACTAAGAAAATTGTGGAATTGCATAAGAATGTAAAAGTAAACCAATGGTACAAATTAAAGAGCTTGGAATTAGGATTATGTAAATATGGAATTGTAATCTAATATTGGTGGCATCATAAACCAATGAGGAAAGCTTGAACTATTTAAAAGAGTGTATAGGGAAAAATCTCCTCTGGAGAATGATAATATTGAATCTAATCCCTGTACCATATAGAAGGTTGAAATTTCAACTGGATTAAATATTTTCTAGAATGGTAATTATAATGTTTTTATACATTACATGTTTATATAATTTTAATTATATAAACTATCCTATATAATAAAAGCCTAATATGCTAAGTGTCCAGTCGTCCAGTCAGCCATTCAACCAATCAAAGTATAATATGCTAATGCTATGCTAAGGCCTCTCAACTGCTCACTATGATGTTCACTGACCATCAGGGGGCAAACACTCAACACAGGAGCTGCCCCCTGGTGGTCACTGTGCTCCCACAGGGAGAGCATTGCCCAGACAAAAGCCCTTAGCCAGGCTCACAGCTGGCTAGAGCAGTGGCGGTGGCAGGAGCCTCTCTCACCTCCATGGCAGTGCTAAGGATGTCTGACTGCCCCACAGGGAGCAGGCCTAAGCCATCAGTTGGAGAGTGGGCCTAAGCCATCAGTTGGACATCCCCTGAGGGTTCCCAGACTGTGAGCGGGCACAGGCCAGGCTGAGGGACACCCCCACACACACCCCGTTGCATGATTTTGTGCACTGGGCCTTTAGTAATGTTAATAAAAATTCTCACCCCATTATAAATAATCTCCCCATTTTTTTCTCATCTATTATCTAATAATAATAATGACAACAACTGATGTTTATTTAACAGTTACTATTTACTGCTACCATTACTAAGCCCAATAATACCACTACAGTTAATAATAATTGAGGCTATTTGACACTTACTATTCATCTAGCATTTACTAAATCCTTACAGCCAACAAACCAACAGTGCAGTACATACTATGAGAACTGTGTTTTGAGATAATCAATAATGTTTCAGGGATACAAACCTAATAAATGTTAAACCTTTGAATCTAAAATATTGACTCTGAACTTAAGCATGACACACAGTTATCTCTCACATAATTCTCCTGCAAGGTACAGTATAATATTTCCTGGTTGGTTTATTATTTTTTAACTTTGTTACCATGGGTTAAAGATATATTTCTCCTTGGTGTATTTTCTCTTAAAACCTACTCCAAGGAGGAGGTGTGATAGGCGCCTCTCACCAACACCAGAGAGGTCTCACCAACACCTGAGCCAGTGGGAGAGGGCTGTCCCCAACCTCCATCCTTATCTTCTCACATAAAAGAATTGATAGGAGAGACCTTGACTGCCTTGTGAAAAGCCAATTTATTAAAGCAATTAAAGCATGCACCTTTATTCAATAGCAAAGCAAAGCCAGCAAACCTATGCATCTTACTTATGAAGCACAGATGGGCTCTCAGCTCATCTGAAGAGCAGGCTGGGTGGGGATCCAAGGCATTGTGTACCCTCCCATCTATAGACTTCAAAATTCCTATGCTGACTATTTTGGTACAAATTAATTCTCACAGTGCCCCACCCCCCTTTTTTTTATTTTGTTGTGGCCTTCCCAGAATTCATGAAAAGCACCCGGCAACTTAATCTTGACAAGCCAGGAGACTGCTGACTTCTCTGCTTGGGGAGTAAAGGGCACTTTCCGCCCTTCTGCTTTTCCCCCTTCCTCTCTGCATTCTCTCTTTAGGGAAGTTTTTAACCATTTGCTCCCTCCCTTGTCCTTGGCTGGGGAAGATAATGGTTTGTTAGTTCCAAGCTGGCTGCAAATTGCCCACACTGCTTGGCCTTGTTTTAACTTTCCTATCACAATTTCCCTGTTTATCCTGCCCTAGAATCCTATAACAGGAGGTACTTAAATGTGTTGGTTTAATTATCATATATTATTTATCTTAGTTAGATAGTTAAAAATTTCTTATTTAACTAATACTTTATGTCAAGTAGTCTTAACATCAAACTTGCTGACTAGTCAAATTTGATATATGCAGATAAATTCACTAAAAAAAAATACATTAATTATATAAAAGTTTTTTCAGTCCCAAATGAACCTCCAAGCTACAAAAATATTTTAGGTTCTTTGATATTACCGTTGAAGTCTTCACTGTCATATTTATAAATTTTCTACCTAGTTCTGACATCATTCCTGGTTTTGAACTAATAGGAGAAAAGTATTTAATTCAGTAGAGGGATTATCATGTGCAATGTAATACTACATAGCCCCACTCCAAGTGGCTATAACTTGGAATAAAAAATGTGAGTTCATTCTATCACCACTCATGACTTTAATGATTAGAAGCTTTCATTAGGAGCATATGATGGGCAATAACTCAGACAGTCAAGTGGCATATTTTCTACCATCAATTGCTTTTATTGGAATGTATTTGACCTAGGTTGAGGTTATCCTTAGACTGAATATAGCTCCATATTTTGGCTGAATGATTTCATGGTTTAGTTTCTGCTAGAAGGAACTTCACAGTTGATTCTTACTGGTGATCCTCAATGTTTATGGTTTTGATAACTGAAGCTGTGCCACATTTGTGTGCTCCTGGTCTGTCAAGTCGAGCTTGAATGTAACACACTACAGGTTGTTTCCTTTTTTTTTTTTTGCAGTCACTCATAAGCTTTATATATGGTGTAAGACATTTTTTTCATTTTATTATAGTTTCCTCTGATTTATTCATATCAGCTTGCACCTTCCTTTTCTATTAAACATAAGTAGCAATGAATGATTCCTATAATAATCTCAAAAATTCAACTTAATGGGGACAAATTATTATTTCAAATGTGATTACAGTATTGTGACAAACATATCAAAATTCTTGGACTAATATAGAATTGTATGATATCATATATAACATGATATATCTCTCTTAAAATGGTGCCTGGTACGTAATGTTCAATAATAAATATCCATGATGATGATGATGATGATGATGATTACATTGGCTCTTATTTGGTATATATAATCTTATTTGACAAGTAATTATGACTCCCAAGTATTAAAGATTATTCTGAATTATTTTCTCTTTTAAGACTGAATTTCTCCTTTGATTTAGTTCTACCTAGAATTTGATGAGTCTATTTGATATTACTTACAAGTTAGGGAAAACAATAGGTACAATAACACTTAAATATTTGCACTTCTCCAACACAAGTCTATATATATTTTCTCAGATAAACGTTAAAGCTCTGAAAGGCTCTCTGGTATGTTTAGCATCTAATATATTCAAACCAATGTGGACATTACTAAATCTTTTGTGAAATCACATGGATTTGTTCATACTATTTTGAAGTACAAATAAGCATAATTAGTTCAGACATTAAAATGTAGACATTAAACATTGATTGTTATATTTTAAAACAAATTAACATTTAGACAGTTTGGTCATTAAAATATCCAGTTCAATTCTTTCACATTTGAGATGAGGAAACTGAGGCTTAGGTAGTTAAATTAACTTGCCTACCATCACATCCTATATAATAAAAGGCTAATATGAAAATCCATTGAACGGTGGAATGACTGGTCACTATAATGAGCACTGACCACCAGGGGGCAGACGCTCAATGCAGGAGCTGCCCCCTGGTGGTCAATGAGCTCCCACAGGGGGAGCGCGGCTCAGCCAGAAGCTGGGCTCACTCACGGCTGGCGAGCGCAGCGGCTATGGCAGGAGCCTCTCCCGCCTCTATGGCAGGTGGACATCCCCTGAGGGGTCCTGGACTGTGAGAGGGTGCAGGCCGGGCTGAGGGACCCTCCCCAGTGCACGAGTGTCATGCACTGGGCCTCTAGTTAGTAATAAGGGGCAAAGTCAGTTCTCCGATTAGAAAAATTTCAAGCTAACCTCATTTTTCTTTCTACAAGAAATTGCTTCATCATTGTATTTATTTTGTGGGAATGTGTGTGTGTGATGGATGGTAATGGGGAGTGATACATATTATATAGTTTTTAAAAACTATTTTTTCTAACATCTCTTTTGATTAGACACCAACAGAGTCAATCTCTTTGTGAGATTTTAAATCTATTTCTGCCTCTTTCCCAAATGCCAAAAACCCCTAACTATCAACTTCATTACATTCAAATATAAGAACAAATTTTCTTTTATTTTATTATAAAAACCACATTGTCATAAGGTCTTATGATTCCCAGTTTCAACATACAAACTCTTTTGGACTCTGCAAAAAAATATTATTAATGAGATTTTAGAAGCTGCAAGCTAACATTAATTCAGTATAAGTGCAGGCAATAATCTCATGGTTGAAACAATAGTAGAATGGCAGTATTAGGGCATAAAATTTTTTCATGACAATAATTTATTTCAAATGAGTGTAGATACCAGGAACATTTATTTTTCATAAACATTGCCTGGATATCGGTGCTGAGAACTTTGATTATAAGATCTTGGTAATGAAGGCATGCTTCCATTGAGCCCTAGAATGAGATCAAACAGTACAGAGATCAAATATTCTACAACAGAAGTAATTATCAATGTCACACACTATATAATTTCAAATTAGCTAACATGTAATATTGTTTTCTTATCCACTTTGACCAAGAAGCTTAAAAGCTGAGTTGAGATGCATTTATAATCAGTAAACAAATTGAAACTGTCACTGCTTCCATCCTCAAAAAAAAAGAAGAATGTGGCAGAGATTATTGGTCACGATTAACTCCCTACAGGTTATGGTTTCATGTCCCAGTGATTAATCTGTCATTATTCTGCGTGAGACACTCCCAGAGCCACATATGCTTTCAGCCACAAAGCCAAACAAGACCAAAGGTCAAACTGCTTAATAGCTTGATATTCCCTCATTCTGGCATATGCACTGCTGGCAAAAACTATTGCACTTACATAATTAAAATGTTAACGTAGATATATTGGGTTATGCAGTGGAGTTGAAGGTGAAAAATAATAGGCTGAAGTCAAGATATGAAAACACCACTGCCTTTTAAAGCATCCAGCATATCCATGTGATGAATATGCGGTTGAGGGTTTGCAAATTAAGTTCTCTAAAACACAAAGAGAAGATGAATTTCCATATTGGAAAATGCCTATAAAGTTAAAATAAGTCTGTTCCTAAACGTTTCCAAATTCCCCTAATGGGTTTTCACTAAATATCACTCCATATTGCTCAATATAGGGGTTATGTTTTAAGTTCCTATAGCTAATTATAGCCAGATGTTGATGACACAAGGACTACACAAGTACTTCAAACACTCTGAACAAGTTTTCTCATATGCTTTCATTCTTCAGAAAATAGTTTGCTAAAGCTTTTCTACACACTGAAAAGAATATTTGCCTTTTGTTTTATTTTGCCTGTTGGCTTTGGTGTCAGTTTAGTTTTAGATAGTCATTACTTGAATTATAAGGCATTTGCTTTTTTACCACTTGCAGCTAAACTGTGTTATACATCCTAAGACCTTAACCCTCGATATTACAACAATTTCTTTTCTATTTCCTTTAGTTGTCCTTTAGAGTGTGATTTTATAAAATCATAATTCATAAGAACATATATTTTGTCAAATATTTATAAATTTGTCAAAGTACTGATAATTTATATAGAACAATATGATTTTATTTTATGTGTAAAATGTAAATAATCTATAGATTTCAATAGTTTCCACAATAAAAAATAAGTTTTAAATCTATAGTTTTCATTGCTTCCTATAATTCAAAAATAAATTTTTAAAGGAATTAATACTATAGTTACAGAAATATACCTCTGTTCTATAACATTATCATATTGTAATCATAAACATTTTGTTGCAACTTAATATAAATGCACACATTTTTGAAAATATAAATAAGGTGTTATTTGACTCTCTATTACTTTATTCCTAAATTTCCTGGTATAAAGAAGCAGGAACTGAGACCTGGAATGATTGAATGATGCATATAATCATTATTTTATCCTGAGGCAGAATTAATGCTTAGAGTTTGAATGAAAAGTCAAACTGGAATTTACTGAGAATTTTCAGAGTCTGAATATTTGTGGAAGATTTTACAGTATAATTCCCAAGCTTTTCCAAATATCATAGACTTGGCAGAAAATATAACCCTATCTAATAAAAGAGTAATATGCAAATTGACCATCACTCCAACACACAAGATGGCCACCCCCATATGGACACAAGATGGCTGCCACAAGATGGCCAGCAGGGCAGGGCAATTGTGGGCAATCAGGCCAGCAGGGGAGGGCAGTTGAGATGGACCAGGCCTGCAAGGAAGGGCAGTTGGGAGTGATCAGGCCTGCAGGGGATGGTAGTTAGGGGTGACTGGGCCTGCAGAAGAGGGCAGTTAGGGGTGACCAGACCTGCAGGGGAGGGCAGTTAGGGGTGACCAGGCCGGCAGAGGAGGGAAGTTAGGGGCAATCAGGCTGGCAGGGAAGCAGTTAGGCATCAATCAGGCTGACAGGGAAGTGGTTAGGGGGCAATCAGGCTGGCAGGCAGAAGCAGTTAGGGGCTATCAGGCAGTCAGGCAGGTAAGTGGTTGGGATCCAGCAGTCCTGGATTGTGAGAGGGATGTCCGACTGCCCACCAAGATCAGGCCTAAATGGGCAGTCGAACATCCCTCAAGGGGTCCCAGATTGGAGAGGGTGCAGGATGGGCTGAGGGACACCCCCCCACACACACATGAATTTCATGCACTGGGCCTCTAGTCTAAATAATAATTCCATAGGGCTTTGCAATTCAAACTGGCCTGAGGTAAATAGTGGGAAAGATCTTAACATAACTACTTGAGCTCAGTAATAGAGCCACTATGGGACTGATTAAAAATAGAAAGCAAACATTGATTGAGAATGGGCCATTTTTTGGTGTTCAAGCTATAAGGGCTTGATTCTATATTTATCAATAGATATTGTTAAACATTTTAATTAAATATTTACTGATACTGTCCAGTAAAGTATGTGTGTATATACACATACCCATATACACACTGTAAAAAAAAAATAGAAATTGCAGCTAAAGAAGTAATTCAAAAGGCTAGTTATGTTAAAGAAATATATCTGATACCTAACTGAATTATTTACTTCACAATTACTAGTCTCCTGTGAAATACTAATTGAGTTATAAAGTGAAGAATCTTGAGTATTTTTTCAATTCTATTATAAACCTTTGTCTATTGGAGAGAGATATAATTATGATTAAAGTAGGCACACTGCATTTTTATCCCATTTTTAAACCCCCTCCATTTTCTGACCAAGAGTTAGGATATGGATAAATCTCATGTAATTTCTTCTTTTTTTTCCTCCACTATTCATTTATTTCCAATACAAATTTTAGTTTGTTAGCAGTTCAAATGTTGGTTGTACCTATTGTGTCCACAACCATGAGTGAGATGGTGTGTGGCAGGATAAATCAGGGAAGATAGAGTATGAATGCTCCATGGGTAGTAGATGCAAAGGGCAAGGACACAATAAAAATAGGCTAGTGGGGAGTCATTAGCTCATAATCAGCAGAAAACAACCCAGGCATTCTAATACATTGTGTTAGGCAGTAAGATGGAAAATAAAGCATTGCACCATCTTGTTCTCTTCTGAAAATATATGTGTCAGCAAAGTAGACATTGTTTTGTAATAATGTATTTTATTTATTCTACTAGAGCCCTGTTGCACGAAGATTCATGCAATAGGTGTTCCTTACCCTGGCTGCTGGCACTGGTTTTCCTCTGGCACCTGTGACCTGGGCCGCAGCAGAGCCAAGCCAGCAGCCTTCAGGCTTGGCTCCAGCCACGGGTGGAGCCTTCAGTCTTCAGTCTTCAGTCTCCTCTTGGGCAGAGCCTTCAGTCTTCCCTCCATGCCTGTGTATGCAAATTAACCTTCCATCTTTGTTGAGTTAATTTGTATATGCACTCCTGATTGGCTGGTGGGTGTCATGGAGGTACGGTAAATTTGCATCTTTCTCTTTTATTAGTGTAGATTAGTATATTAACTAGGTCTGTCCTTATGTTTTTATTTTTCAGTGATGTTTCTAAGCTTACAATAAGCATCATTAACATCTAACTTTGTATATGATGTCACATATATCACATCACATAATATAGTGAACATATCACAGTACATTATACTTTCATTTGATCAATTGTATCCTTTTTGCTATTTTTGTCATACATTATATTCTACATTCTATATCCCACATTATTATTATTATTTTAATCACTCAATTATCTTTGTGAGTAAGTATAAACTAATATTTTTTATTTCAACTTCTTTAAAGATAATTGAGTGATTAAAATTAGACATTTTAAAGAAAAACCATACTTGTACGTAATCAATACTGTTATGGTTTACTCTAAGATTATGTGGGAGAAAGAGAAATCCATGAGATGAGTTAAAGCCTGGTGTACAGCAGGTTCTCAAAGCAAAGCAAGGCAAAGAGGGAGATCAGCAAGTCCACAGTCCACCTTCCCATGTAGACTGACTGTTCAGAATGGAGAGGTAGGCTGCTCTCTCAATTCAGAGGTGGTTACTTGCAGATTTAGATCCATTTAGACCACTCAAGGCTCCAACTCCCTGTTATATACAGAAGGAAGCTTTTCCATCTTTATGTCCCTGCCCAATATCTTCTATAATTAACAATCAGAAGGACCATCTTCAGTTGAAGCAGAATAAAGGCAGAATCACTACAGCCCCTTGAATTGCCTGAACTAAGTGATAACAACCCAAGTTACTCTCTTACCACTTTGAGGGTTCTGCCCTCTCAACTTCCTCTGAGCTGAAATCCTTCTCTAAAGCATGCCACCTACTGTCATAACTTGCAGCGGGCTAACTCAATTTTACCAAACTCCTCCCTAACTCCCATTATAACCATTTCCTGCCTGCTCATAGGAAGCACTTTGGAACTCTGGTACTGTCAGTGGTGGGTAGAGATAGTAATCTGCATCCTCAGTCCTTGTCGTCTTGTGGGAATGAATTCAAACAAGAGACAAGTAGTAGCAAAAACAGGTGATATTCTGTTTGCGGAAAAGGAATACACTCAGATAGTGCCCGAGGCGGCAGTTCAGCCAGTCAGAATCAATCAAGGGCCCTGCTTAGGTGGGGTTTGGGTTATTTATATCCTCAGGCTGGAGTGCCCATGAGTAAGTCTCCCTCTCCCATATTTCTAAAATAAATAAGTAAATAAATAAATTATTTAAGCTATCAGGCTGGTTTACCCAGTTGTTATACCACCAGTTAGACCATATCCTAGGGAGGCTCTGTTTTCTCCTCACATCGGGGTCTGTCACCTCCATTGTCAATTTTTGTTACACCTCCATGTAGCCCCTCCAAGCCCTAACTGTACTAGTATTTCCTAGCTCATAGCTTCCTAACTGCCTACTCTAACCGTACTAGTCCCCAGGTACCAAGCAGAAACTGCACATCAGAAACCTAGGAAAGTTTATTCTTTCCCAACACTTCTCTCGTTGTATTATTTATCTGTTCACTTGTTGGTACTCACTGAATTCAAACTCTTTGCAAGAACAGCGAGTAGGTTCATTAAATATTGAATAAGCAGATGAAAGGATTTTGACTGCAACAGTGATATTTGAAGGAGGGCAGAGAACTAGAGGCACTGAGTTCTTTCTGAGAATGGTTTCTGATGAGTTTTAGTTAATCTTTACTGGCAGGAAAGAAAATGTAGAAATTTGCCAAATAGTGTACAGTCAAAAATGTAACTTAATATCTGGTGATTTAATATCTGGTGGTATTTTTTTTGGTGATTTGATGTATTTGTCCATTTTCCTCACTGAAATTAGAGCTTAACGGAAGCTGGTATAATCCTGTATTCATGAAAAGTATAGCATTCTAAAAACTAAATATTATTGTGTTTTCTCTTTATTTTTTCCCCATCAGCATTTATTCCCCTCATACCCTCCTCCACCTCCACCCACCCCCGCCCCTTTCCTCCACAATCACCATACTGTTAATGGCATCCATGAGTTCTTACTGAGGTTTTTAATTAAAAGAATCATGTATATTGTAATAAACATATGCTCTTACAAAGGATGCAAGCCATATACTATTTTATAAAATTATAGGAGAAAATAAATCCAATTAGTATTCATGGTCTCTCAAAAATAATTCATTCTTTTTTTAATATATTTTATTGATTTTAGAGAGGAAGGGAGAGGGAGAGAAAGATAGAAATATCAATGATGAGAATCATTGATTGGCTGCCTCCTGCATGCCCACCCCCTACTGGGAATGGAGCCCACAACCCAGGCATGCACCCTTGGCCAGAATCAAACCTGGGACCCTTCAGTCCGTAGATCAACGCTCTATCCATTGAGCAAAACCAGCTAGGGCTCAATTTATTCTTAAACAGTGGCAAAATATTTATGAATTCAAGGGTTCACTGTGTGAATAAATCAGACTCATAGATATTGACATTTTTAGATACTAATTGACTTGGATATTTGATTAGCTGTAATTTCCTTCTACTCAAGGAGTGGTTTATAACACTGGACATATATCAGTATTATACAGGAAGTTTTCATTTATCTGTTCACATTGTTTATTCTGATTAGGTCAAGCATCGGTATTTCTTTAAGATTTGAAGGTAGTTCTAATACACAAGCAGAGTTGAAAAATCTTATATTAGGAGTAAGGCAGTCTCTCTTTGTGAATGATAGAGAAAAAATTACCTCTCTACAATAAATTGGTGGTTAAATTTATACCTCCAATTGTGAATAATATCTGTGACATTCCCACCATGATTTAGTGCTTAAGAAAAATGTGGAAATGAGTGCTGAGTTATATCCTCCATCAAGAATATTGATGTCTGCTAATCCAGAATCCACCCAATATATCAAGTATACCTATTTAGATACAGGACAGCTATATATTTTTTTAAAATATAGCATTTTAATTTATAAAAATATAACAGTTCTCCTGAAATAACATGCAAAATCAAAATGGCTCTTATTAATTAAAACATTTCCTACTTAAAATAAAAAAGTGGGTGCCTAGGGATTTTGTACAGATAATTTCAAACTTACAATATATATTATTTCCTGAAAGAGTTTCAATTAAAAATAATATTTCAAGCCCAGTGGGCATGACTCAGTGGTTGAGCATCAAACTATGAACCAGAAGGTCATATTGCACATGCCCGGGTTGTGGACTTCATCCCCAGTAGTGAGCATGCAGGAGGTAGCCAGTCAATTATTATCTCTCATCATTGATGTTTCTCTCTCTCTCCCTCTCTAAAATCAATAAAAATAGATTTAAAATAAAAAATAATAATAATCTTTCAAGCTACAGAATTTAAAACCTAAACATTACTGTATACATCCAATATTTGTACAACATTTGAGCAAATATTGCCTTTATTCAAAATTGTGATGGGTTTTAATTTTTTCATATTTGTAATTCAGATCTTTGACATATTTAGTATTGACACGCTCATCATATATTTTCATTAAAAAGGCAGAACGCCATTCAAACTTGAAGCTAATTTTGTCTAAGCCTCATTTTCTGCCCCTTACACCTAAACTACTATACAATCCTTTAGATTTTGCAATCAATATTAAAAAAATCAGGCTAATATAAATTACATTCTCCAACTAATCAATTAGTTATTACATTATAGAAGATGTGGTATGAAAAAAGCCATAAGAAAAAAAAAGTTTAATCAACATACATTGAAGGACTTCCGATTCTGCTTATAAACATTAACTGCTACTAGAATTATCCGCATGTGGTAAAAAATATATAAATAAATACATAAGTAAAAGTAAATAAACATGCAGAATATATGAAACAATGGCTTTAGACATTACAGGATAAGCAGCATAGGAAACAAATGAGGTGAGTTCTTATCTAGGATATAGTATAGGAAGTGGAAACAAAACACAGAACAGTTCTTGGATGAATTAAAGAGACAAAGGCTATGATGTGAAAGAGTAAAGAAGGCTTGAATTTACGGGACAGATACCTGGAGGAAGATGAGACACAGAGACTCCCAAAAATATTCACTTTGGTCTGAGAGGAAATGACTGAAGGGTGAGGAAAGAACAATCAGAAATCAATAGGCAAGCCATTTCTCCAAGCTGGGAATAGTTTATAATCATAATGATTAGAAGGGAGAGGTCTCAGTTACATGGGGCATTGGAGAGACTTCTCTGAAGGGCTTTAAGTAATGGGCAGATTAAAATGCCTCCTCCTTCCCCGGACTCCAAACAATCATTCATGCATGGCAACAGAGGAAGAAGCAGGAGAGATTTGAAACATGATAGGCTTTGACCTGCTATTGATGATTTTGAAGATGAAACAAGGTGACCATTCATGAATCACTCTTTTTATTGTATCAACTGTTACAAGGATTGTGCATACATCCTTTTGAATTAGTCTTTCGAAGTTTCTTTGGATATATTTTCAGAAGTAGAATTTCTGGGTCATAAATCAGTTCCATTTTTAATATTTTGAGGTAACTCCATATTGCTTTCCACAGTGGCTGCACCAATATGCATTCCACTAACAGTGCACAAGTATTCCCTTTCCTCCCCATCCTCACCAACACTTGTTTGTTGATTTATTGATGACAGCTATTAGTTACCATTTATGACAGCATGGATGGACCTGGAGAGTATTATGCTATGTGAAATAAGCCAGTCAGAGAGGGACAAGTACCATATGATTTCACTTATATGTAGAATCCAATAAACAAGGTAAGCTAACAAAATGGAGACAGACTCATGGATACGGAGAACAGAGTGACACCTGTCAGAGGGAGGGGCTTGGAGCTAGGTGAGGAGGTTGAAGGGATTAAGAAAAGAAAAAGAAAAGAAGGAAGGGAGGGAGGGAGGGAGGGAGGAAGGACTCATGGACACAGACAACAGTATGGTGATTGCTAGAGAGAAGGGGGGAGAGAGAATGTAAAAAAAGTTAAAAGGAGGGATACATGTTGATGGAATGAGACTTGGGTTGGTAAACACATAATACAATATACAGATGATGTACTGTAGAATTGTATCCTTCTCCCTTCCTCTCTCTCTTAAAAATCAATTAAAAAAAAAAGAAGTAGCTATAAGTAAATTGGAGATAAATATGTAAAGAAATATGTTATCCAAGTTAGAAACTACTGGTCTCCAGGATTTTTAAATCACTTGCATAAGCACTCATTGATTTTAATATAAATTATTAGTAAAAGTTAAATAAAATTATTAATTAATACATTCAGTAAAAATGGTTGCTGTTAGACTTGTATTTGAAAGAACTGATTATAACCAATTTATTTCCTAGATAATTAAATTTTAACAAGATATATCTCTTTCCTTTTCAAAATATTTTTTATTAATTTCAGAGAGAAAGAGAGAAGGAGAGAGAGATAGAAACATCAATGATGAGAGTGAATCATTAATCAGCTTCCTCCTACATACCCCCTGATTGGAATCGAACCCCCAATCCAGGCATGTGCCCTGACCAGGAATCCAATCTTGACCTCCTGATTCATGGGTCTAAGCTCAACCATTGAGCCACACTGGCCAGGTAGGTCTACTCTTTCTTAGCCAAGATATATTTTTTAATCTAAATGCCAAATATGCAATTTGCTTGGCATCATTACTATATTGTATGAGTAGTAGTGTATTAAACAGAATTTCTTTATGAGCCTGAGTAACATTTTTTATAATCAAGTCTTCTCAAATTCATTGCGTAGATAAGAAAAGCTAATTTCATGTAGGTGCAATAGAGTAATCATTTATAAAACTTCAATACAAAGAAGATGAATTCCTAACTAATACTACATACATTTACCTCAACTTATCCGGTTCATACACAAATATTCTCCCTCCCTCTCTCTCCTCCCTCCCTCTGCCTCTCTCATATACATGCAAATACCATTTAAAAAATAGGAATATTAATTTTTCCAAAAATTCTGATGTTGTTTGTTATAATAAATTTTAATATTAATAAATAAACAAATTTTCATAATTTGTGCATATTAATAACTTCATCAATAAGCCTATTCATAATTTAAAAATATATATAAGAATATTTAGTATTTAAAAGTTATATCTCCCCATGTTTCCATTATGTTCTATCAAATGAGAAATTATTTTAAATAAATTAATTTTCCCACTGATATTATATTGAATAGTAAACTGTGCTTCAATTTTCCACAATAATAATTCTCATGTAAGGATAACAAACATGAACTCAGCTAAACTCAGACTTGCCAAAGGACAGCACGCAGCCAATTACCAGAGAAAAAAGTAACTAAGGCCATGCTTATTTCTCAGCCAGCATTTCTTCACAGACTCTCAGACCAATTAAAATATCAATTCAGAGAAAATCAAATACTGTATGATCTCACCAATATGTAAAATCTAATTAACAAAATAAACTGACAAACAAAATGGAACCAGAATTATGGAACAGACTGGGGGGTGCCAGAGGGGTGGGGAATAGGGGTGACTGGATAAAGAAGGTGAAGGGATTAGCTAAGGAACAGATATACATACCCATGGACATGGACAAAAGTGTGGTGAGGTTGGGGGAGTGAAGGGCAAAGGGGGGGGGGAACACCTGCAATAATGTCAACATTAAAATTTTTATTAAAAATTATACATGTAAAAAACACATCATAAAAGTCATTTTCACAACAAAAAATGAAATGTCAGTTCAGCTGATGGCAAAGAAAAAGAAGACACTTACAAAAATAATGCATGAGCAAACCTGCTTTCAGCAAACATTTTTCTAACATTAGTAAAAATTGGTGTTTTCAGCAACATATCACTTGGAAAGTGATTGAAATGAGATTGCAAAGAGTGTAGCTCTATCTTGCACAAAGATGCACCACATTAAGTCACTGTGCAGAGAAATGAACTTGAGTGTATTAAAATGAGGAATTTTGAGAATATTCTCAGTTAAATTTCTACATCTTGTGGTTTCATGTCTAGCATGAAAAAAAAGGCAAATTGATACATCAAAGAAGACAAAATGAAAGAACTTTGATTCATTGGTTGTATATGAATAATTATTGAGTTAGAAGTCATGCTTAACAGATTATTTATGTGAGTGTGAGTTATTTGATTTTTATTCCTCAACATGCTTTATGAAATAGTTACAAGTGTGTACACATAAATTAGAAATAAGATTCTTTTAAATCATGACTTACATTTGTAATGAAACCACTTAAAGAAAAAATTTTGACTTACCTGAGAACATCTGTTCAGAGAGGGATTTTTTAAACATTAATTTATTGGTCCTAAAAGGTTTTGGAGATGGAGAATAAGGTGCTCTCTTGCTTTTAGGGAAGTATATAACATTTCAGAATCATTTTCTGCTCTATCACATTAATATTTTTCAAGTTTCAAATGAAAAAAAATTCTGTCTGGTTCCCTTTGGATAATCTATATATTGTCCTCACCACCATACATAGTATCTAAGAGTACCATAGAACAACATTTCTGTATTTTGCTAATAATTGTCCTTCAAATAAAATAAAGTTCACTGTAGTAAAAATATTTAGAGCATGCTAGGTGAGACCAGTTCATTACTGTAGAACTTCCTAAAGCATATAATGTACTAATATAATTTAATAGAAAATGTTCTCCAGGTATTATAATTATAAATATATTTATAAAACTATATAAAGTTTTTATGCTACATTTAGAAAAAGACCCACACATTGAACTAACTAGCATGTGTTGAATTTCTGAGCCTTATACTCATTAAAATAGCAGTGTGTTCTGAGAAAGGATGTATTATCCTCTCTGAGATGTAGATATGTATAAGTGAACTACATAAAAATAATTACATAGGAATTTTACAGAATTTTGCGATGCCCTCTGTCCCTTTTCAACTTAATTTTTATTCTTTTTTATTTCTTTATTGATTAAGGTATTACATATGTGTCCTCATCCCTCCATTATCCTCCATCCCCCCCCCCCCCTCAGACCCTCACCCCCCTGGTGTCTGTGTCCATTGGTTAGGCTTATATGTATGCATACAAGGCCTTTGGTTGATCTCTCCCTCTTATCCCACCCTCCCCTACCTTCCCTCTGAGGTTTGACAGTCTAATCAATGCTTCTTTGTCTCTGGATCTGTTTTTGTTCATCGTTTTATGTTGTTCATTATTTCCCATAGATGAGTGAGATCATGTGATATTTATCTTTCTCTAACTGACATTTCACTTAGCATAATGCTCTCCAGTTCCATCCCTGCTGTTGCAAATGGTAGGAATTGCTTCTTTTTTTACTGCAGCATAGTATTCCATTGTGTAGATGTACCACAGTTTTTTAATCCACTCATCTGCTGATGGGCACTTAGGCTGTTTCTAAATCTTAGCTATAGTAAATCATACTGCTATGAAAATAGGGCTGCATATATCCTTTCTGATTGGTGTTTCTAGCTTCTTGGGATATATTTCTAGAAGTGGGATTACTAGGTCAAATGGGAGTTCCATTTTTAGTTTTTGAGGAAACGCCATACTGTTCTCCACAGTGGCTTCACCAGTCTGCATTCCCACCAGCAGGGCATGAGGGTTCCTTTTTCTCCACATCCTCACCAGCACTTGTCGTTTGTTGATTTGTTGATGATAGCCATTCTGACAGGTGTGAAATGGTACCACGTTGTCATTTTGATTTGCATCTCTTGGATAATTAGTGACTTTGAGCATGTTTTCATATGTTTCTTGGCCTTCTTTCTGTCTTCTTTCGAAAAGTTTCTGTTTAGATCCATTGCCCATTTTTTGATTGGATTGTTTATCTTCCTTTTGTTAAGTTGTATGAGTTCCCTGTAAATGTTGAAGATTAAACCCTTATCGGTGATAACATTGGCAAATATGTTCTCCCATGTAATGGGCTTTCTTGTTTTGTTGATGGTTTCTTTTGCTGTGCAGAAGCTTTTTATTTTGATGTAGTCCCATTTGTTTATTTTCTCTTTAGTTTCCATTGCCCTCGGAGCAGTATCAGCAAAGAAATTGCTTCGGCATATGTCTGAGATTTTGCTGCCTATGGATTCCTCTAGTATTTTTATCGTTTCTCATCTTATGTTTAAGTCCTTTATCCACTTGGAGTTTATTTTTGTGTATTGTGTAAGTTGGTGGTCTAGTTTCATTTTTTGCATGTATCTGTCCAATTTTCCCAACACCATTTATTGAAGAGGCTGTCTTGACTCCATTGTATGTTCATGCCTCCATTGTGGAGTATTAATTGGGTGTAGTGGTTTGGGTCAATTTCTGGGTTCTCTATTCTATTCCATTGATCTGTATGTCTGTTCTTGGGCCAGTACCAGGCTGTTTTGAGAACAGTAGCTTTGTAATACAACTTGATATCTGGTATTGAGATCCCACCTACTTTGTTCTTCTTTCTCAGGATTGCTGTAGCTATTCGGGTAATTTTTTATTCCGGATGAATTTTTGGAGAATTCTTTCTAGGTCTGTGAAATATGCCATTGGTATTTTAATGGAGAGCGCATTGAATCTATAGATTGCTTTGGGTAGTATGAAAATTTTGATGATGTTGATTCTACCAATCCATGAACATGGTATGTTCTTCCATCTGTTTATGTCTTCCTCTGTCTCTTTTTTCAGTGTCCTGTAGTTTTTCACATATAGGTCTTTTACCTCCTTAGTTAAGTTTATTCCTAGGTATCTTAATTTTTTTGGTGCCATGGTAAATGGGATTGCTTTTTTAGTCTCTCTTTCTGTAGGTTCACTATTGGTGTATAGAAATGCCATAGATTTCTTAGCATTAATTTTGTAACCTGCTACATTGCCAAATTCATTTATTAAATCTAAAAAAAATTTTTGATGGAGTCTTTAGGGTTTTCTACATACAGTATCATGTCATCTGCAAATAAGGACAGTTTTACTTCTTTTCCAATTTGGATGCCTTTTATTTCTTCTTCTTGTCTGCCGAGAACCAATTCCAGCATGTGATAATTACAAGAGTTCCATCAAAAGGTTGATGGGACTTGGTGGGCTCAACAAGGGTGAGCTACATATGTAATTTACCTGTTGGAAATGGCTAAATGGCACTTCTCCCAAACCTGAATGGGATTGTTAACTGCCAGACAGCTCAGGGCATTTTATTACCTACTGTTGGCCAAACACCTGAATAGCTGTAGGCTATTCCCAAAACTGACAATCTCTATAAACCTTTGATACCTTACCCTTTGAAGGATATATTTCCACCTTGCCTTGAGACAAATTGTGTTTAATAAAAGCACGGGGTCCAGAGACAAGGAGAGTCTTCTAGCTCCTTTAGCTGAAGCTCCTCTGACCTCCAATGCCTCTCAAAAATTTCTTGCGTCCTTGGACTTTTTAATCATCCACGCGCAGCCCTTTTCTCCAGAATGCTGAACCCTTTATAAGGCTGGGAAAAGAACCCCAGCACTTGTCTGATAGCAATGGCTAGTACTTCCAGTAAAATGGCGAACAGGAGTGGTGGGAGCGGGCATCCCTGTCTTGTTCCTGTTCTTAGGGGAAATGGTTTTAGTGTTTGCCCATTGAGTATGATGTTGGCTGTAGGTTTGTCATATATGGCTTTTATTTTGTTGCAGTATGATCCTTCTATTCTCACCTTGCTGAGAGTGTTTATCAAGAAAGGGTGTTTGATTTTATCAAATGCTTTTTCTGCATCAATTGATATGACTATATGATTTTTTCCCCTCAATTTGTTTATGTGATGTATCACGTTTATTGATTTGTGGATATTGTACCATCCTTGCACTCCTGGGATAAATCCTACTTGACAATGGTGTATGATCTTTCTGATGTAGTGCTGGATCCAATTTGCTAGAATTTTGTTGGGGATTTTGGCATCTATGTTCATGAGGGATATTGGCCTGTAATTTTCTTACATTGTGTTGTCTTTATCTGGTTTTGGTATTAGGATGATGCTGGCTTCATAGAATGAGCTTGGAAGTGTTCCTTCTTCTTGAATTTTTTGGAATATTCTGAGGAGTATAAGTTTTAGTTCTTTGTGAATGTTTGGTATAACTCCCCTGTGAAGCTGTCTGGCCCTGGGCTTTTATTTGCTGGAAGCTTTTTGATGACTGCTTCAATTTCTTCCATAGTTATTGACCTATTGAGATTTTTAGAATCTTCCTGATTGAGTTTTGGAAGGTTGTATTTTTCTAGGAATATGTCCATTTCCTCCAGGCTGTCTAGTTTGTTGGAATAGAGTTGTTCGTAGTATTTTTTAACAATACTTTGTATTCTGTGGGGTCTGTTGTTATTTAGCTTCTATCATTTCTGATTTTGTTTATTTGGGTCCTCTCTATTTGCTTCTTGATGAGCCTGGCTAGAGGTTCATCAATCTTATTTATCCTTTCAAAGAACTAAGAAGTTTATCACTACCAAACCAGCAATGCAAGAAATGCTAACAGGAATGCTGTAAAAAGAAGAAATAAAAAGGTAAGAAGGAACACAGACTCAAAAAATAGAAATGGCTACAAACAAGTACCTTTCAATAGTAACTTTAAACATAAATAGACTAAATGCTCCAATCAAAAGACATTGAGTGGCTGAATGGATAAAAAAACATGACCCATATATAATCTGTCTACAAGAGACCCACCTCAGAACAAGGGACTCATACAAACTGAGAGTGAAGGAATGGAAAAATATCTTTCAGGCAAATGGAAATGAAAAAAAAAAAAAAAAAGCTGGGGTAGCAATACTTATATATGACAAAATAGACCTCAAAGTGAAGGCCATAACAAGAGATAAGGAAGGCCACTTCATAATAATAAAGGGATCGATACAACAAGAGGATATAACCCTGATAAACATATATGCACCCAATGCAGGAGCACCCAAATACATAACAAAACTCCTGGAAGATATCAAGGGATAGATCAACAACAATAAAATCATAGTAAGGGACTTTAATACACCACTGACATCACTAGATAAATCCTCTAGACCAGTGGTCGGCAAACTGCAGCTCGCGAGCCACATGAACCTCTTTGGCCCCTTGAATGTGGCTCTTCCACAAAATGCTAAGTGTGGGTGCGCACATACAGTGTGATTGAAACTTCGTGGCCCATGTACAGAAGTCGGTTTTCGGCTCTCAAAAGAAATTTCAATCGTTGTACTGTTGATATTTGGCTCTGTTGACTATGAGTTTGCCGACCACTGCTCTAGACAAGAAAATCAGCAAAGAAACAGCAATCCTAAATGACTCACTAGATCAGATGGCCTTAATTGACATATTTAGAACATTTCACCCCAAAGCTGCGAAATATACATTCTTCTCAAGTGCACATGGGTCATTTTCAAAAATAGACCACATATTGGGTCACAAGCAAAGTCTCCCCAAATTCAAGAAGATTGAAATCATACCAAGCATCTTCTCAGACCACAATGGCATAATATTAGAAATACACTACAATAAAAACAATCCAAAACACTCAAACACTTGGAAGCTGAATAACATGCTATTAGATATTGATTGGTTTAGCAATGAGATCAAAGAAGAAATTAAAAACATCCTGGAAACTTATGACAATGAAAACACAACAATCCAAAATCTATGGGACACAATGAAAGCAGGCCTGAGAGGGAAGTTTGTAGCTCTACAAGGCCTTCCTCAAAAAATAAGAAAAAATGGCAGTAAATCACCTAACTCTACAACTCAAACAATTAGAAAGAGAATAACAAGAAAAGTCCAGAGTGAGCAGAATGAAGGAAATAATAAAGATCAGAGCAGAAATAAATGACATAGATACCAAAAAAAAAAAAAAAAAATACAAAAGATCAATGAAACCAAGAGCTGGTACTTTGAGAGGTTAATTGTTATTCTTTACAGAGGTAATCTGAATCTCCAGGTACAAATATTTTTTCATGAAAATCTACACCCAAAACTATATCTTCATTCAGAAGTTTTTAAAAATGAATTTCAGATCTTCATATTTAACAACATCTTGTAAATCTCAATTAATAAAATAGACTAAATAGAACATTAATTCATTCAATACATCTAGATAGAGCTATCAGCCAATTACACTTGTGTAACTAACCACTACAAGATATAAGGGCTTAAATCAACAAAATTCATTTGTTTCTGGTTTTGCAATTTGGCTGCAGCCCTTTGGACAGCTCATCTCTGCTTTCAGGGTTGTCATTTGAGCTGGCCCAACACTGGATTGGAGAATCCATTTCCAAATTGTCTGTCAGGTGGGTTGGCAAAGCTGTTGTTGGCTAATTGTGGGGGAGCTCAGGTAGAACTATCGTGGGGCCCAGTCTTTCTCTATTTGTGAGACACTTCACAAAGCTGCCTGGACTTTCTTACAGCATGCCATCACTTCGTATCATTCAATCCTATTCTAGGAGTTAAAGCCGTTACAGGTACAGCCATATCCCACGCAGTATGAAAACAAGCAAACAACAAAAAAGAAAAACTAACCTCTTGATGGAAAAATTAACAAAAATTGTGTGATATTTTTAATCCACCACTCCTGATCTATGGATAAGATAGGTATCTTGCAAATAATTATAAGAAGATTCAAGTAAATAATTATAGATATCTAGAGGCCCAGTGCACAAAATTCATGCACGGGGGGGGGGGGGTGTCCCTCAGCCCAGCCTGCACCCTCTCCAATCTGGGACCATTTGAGGGATATCTGGTGGGATCGGGTCAAATGGGCGGTCGGACATCCCTCTCACAATCCAGGACTGCTGGCTCCAAACTGCTCATCTGCCTCTGCCTGATTGCCCCTAACTGCTTCTGCCTGCTAGCCTGATCACCCCCTAACCACTCCCCTGCCAACATGATCGATGCCTAACTGCTCCCCAGCTGGCCCAATTGCCCCTAACTGCCCTCCTCTGCTGGCCCGGTCACCCCTAACCGCCCTCCCTGCTTGCCTGATTACCCACAACTTCCCTCCCCTGCAGGCCTGGTCTCCCCCAACTGCCCTACCTTCCTGGCCTGGTCTCTCCCAACTGCCCTCCTCTGCTGGCCTGGTCACCCGTAACTGTCCACAACTGCCCTACCCTGCAGGCCATCTTGTGGCAACCATCTTGTGTCCGCATGGGGGCAGCCATCTTTGACCACATGGGGGCAGCCATCTTGTGTCTTGGAGTGATGGTCAATTTGCATATTACTCTTTTATTAGAAAGGATGATAAATAAATCTCTACATGTTTGAAGATTTCTGTAAATGAGCAACACCAGTACCTGTAGGAGTGTAAAATAGAATGACCCTAATATTTTTAGAAGTATGAAAAGCATCTCCAAGTAAATATATTTTTAAAATATATTTTTATTAATTTCAAAGAGGAAGGGAGAGGGAGAGAGAGATAGAAACATCAGTGATGAGAGAGAATCATTGATCAGCTGCCTCCTGCATGCCCCACATTGGAGATCAAGCCCAAAACCTGGGCTTTGCCCTGACCTGGAATTGAACTATGACCTCCTGGTTTATAGTTCAACATTCAACCACTGAGCCACACTGGCCAGGCTCCAAGTAAATATTTTTAATGTAAGAAATGAAAAGTCATGTATTAGTTATTTGCTGGGTAACAGTATTACCAGAAACTTAGCACTTACAACCACAAGCATTTAGTAGCTCACAGTTTCCATCGAAAAGACTCAGATGGCATAGCTGGGTCCTCTGCTTTAGTGTCTCTAAGGCAATGATCAAGGCATCAGCCAGGACTGGGTTGCCATTCAGAGGTTCACCTGCAGTAGGATCTGCATCCCCACTCACGTTGTTGTTGTCAGGAATCAATTTCTTGGGGTTGTCTAACTGAGAGATTCCTTGTCTTGCTGTCTGTCAGTAAGAGGCTGCTTTCAGCTCCTGGAGGCCACCGGCAGGTCCTCACCACTTGAGGTTCCTCAACATGGCCATTTGCTTCCTCAGGTCAGGAAGGTGGTAAAACACTCTAGCAAGATGAACATTAAGGTCTCATATGCTTAGTCACATAATTAATGATCACAGATTTCCCACCACTGTTTTTATAGCCTTATGCTAGAATTAAGCCATAGTTCCCACACACACTCAGTATGAGGCTTTCATAAGGGAATGAACACCACGTCACAGGGATCATCAGGGTCACCATAAGAGTACATCCATATCATGTAAGATCTAGGTAAAAATCCCAGTATTTCAACAAGTTCCTAAGCTAAGTGACCCTGTTTTACTTGGGTTAAAATGAAAACATAAACAAAAATATAGCGTCAGTTTTTACTCCTTTCTCTCCCTTTTCACTTTACTTATCTAGTCAGTTGCCATGTCCTGTCGATTATTTTCCCAAATCTTAGGTTGCAATTTAAAGGCCAACAGAGGCCAGGCAGGGGACATATGTGAGTGTGTTGGCCAAAGTGTTAAGTACTAGGTCACAGGAATGGGAGTGTTTCTCGTGGGAAAGTGTATTTCCAGTGTGGAGAGAGGGTACAATCTGCGGATCCAATGCCTGCTTCCCTTCAGAAATCGGGGTCTGGTGCTGCCAAAATATGTTTGTTGTTGTTGATGGATAAGCTGAACTTTATTTTCATAAACTTTTTGCAATCTTTGTGAAACAATATGTAGAAAATGCATCTTCAAGCCAGATCTGGGTTATGGTCTACTAGTATCTAACCTCAGATTTAAAATATGTCTCAAAACTGCTCTTCATTGTGTTTTGAAACCTTATTTCATGAAATGTGTACATGTATAAAAGAAAATTATCAATTTTAAATAAGTTGTGACTATAACATATAGAAGGTGGGCAATATACCAAATGAGTGAAAATAATATTGTGACAGTTTGAAATTATGTAATTTTTGAAACTATAACATATACCATGATGCTATGTTGGAAAAATAATGCGACAAAAAGGTAAGACTGCTTTCTCACCTTTACTGAAATATATCTCATCTTAGTTTATATACCTTAATTTGGTATATAAAATAATATTAAATTGAAAAATGTGGTGATCTTTAACTTTTTCATGATTGTTCATTACACAAATTTCTCGAATATTTCTCCAGTATGTTTTAAGGGCATTCCAAAACAAGTCTAATCATATCAGTTTTCTGTTTAGAATCTTCACATTACATTCTCTAGCAAATAGTTTCTCTCTGTTATACTACTATTTATCTGCAGGTCTTATCGTCTAGGCAATCTGATATTTCCCCGTATTCTGGATTTTCATTTTTGCTGATGCCTTTGCTTAAAATCCTCTTTTCCTGTCCATATTTTTTACCTGCCAAAGATTCCATCTTTAAATTCATCTTTTCTAGTAAGAGTTCTTGCTTCCCATAAAATTATTTTGATCTCTATTTCTATCAGAGCTTAATTTTACTTTAAACTATTTTGCTAATAAAAATATGAATATGAGTATATTTTGTATTATGCTGTGTGTCAGTGATATAGTTTCTATATTTCTAGATTGTAAGCTACATGTGAGAAAAACATTTATTTAATTGAGTATTTTACTTTTTTAAATCTAATTTTTATTCATTTCAGAAAGGAAGGGAGAGGGAAAAAGAGATAGAAACATCAATGATGAAAGAGAGAGAGAATCATTGATCAGCTACTTTTTGCACGTCCCCCACTGGAAATCAAGCCCACAACTCAGGCATGTGCCCTATCTGGGAATTGAACTGAGACCTTCTGGTTCATAGGTGATGCTCAACCACTGAGTCATGCTGGCCAGGCTAATTGAGTCTATTTTAGAACTTACTCCAGGCAAGTACTCAACATAATTTTATTTATCACAAAGCCATTGTTAACTGTTATTCAATGTTGTATTGTATACAAATATGCCTATGACTTTATGAAAACTGACTTGCACTTTATAATATCCATATGCTGCATAGGACAGGTTTTTAACTGATTTTTAAAATTACCGAAATGAACAAGAAATCAAAAGACATTTATTTTTGTGTGTGAAATTTCCAAGTAATAAACCGACTCTAGTTTTGCTTTTTGCTACTTGGCTGAACTAGTATTTTGACTTAGCATAACTCTGTGAGTAAAATGATACTGTCGTTTTCTATATCCAACAATGTTGCTGTAAGAATTCAAAGTTTATCCCATAGTTAGTGCTTAATAAATGATAGCTCTTATCATTATTATTTTGAAAGTCAGTGAATAATGGAGGAAACATTGATTTACACATCTAAGATCATCAATCACTTAGTTTTGGGCTTGAATTTCACTTATATATAATATCAATTTGTTAAAATGTCATTGATTCATTGGTGGGAAAAATGTGAAAAAAATGATATAAAGGGCTAAGATATAACATGTTAAGAATTCTGAAGTTCCTTACTTCCTTGTTGCTCTTTCAAATATAGATACTACTAAATTGCACTTCCTCCTCAGATTTGATTAATATAAAAGCAAAAGGTGAGAAAGTTGATAAAAACTTCTCTTTTTGAAGCACTACCTTAACTTTAGATCTCTAATTGGCTTTCTTCCTGTGTATGAATTCCTTTTTTTCCTTTTCTGAGATCAGGCTAACATTGACCTTTCTCTCATAAAAGTAGAATTTATTCTCATTAAGTTTAATTGTGTAGTTAATGTTTTTATTGAGGTGCCGATTAAGCTCCTCTCTGACATTTCTAAGATTACTTAAGGTTCTGAACTTGTCATGGAAAAATGTCAACCCATCAGAATGCCCAATTCCAGTTTATATATGTAATGTGCCTGACTGATTCTCCTATTTCTTTTACATAATTTGTGAAGCCTATTCCAAAAACCTGCTTCGGTCATTTCCCAATATTTTTTCAAGGTTTTTTGTTTTTTGTTTTTTTTTGCCTTGTCATATATCTTTTATCCTAAGGTATAATTCATAGACATACTTATCACTGAAATTCGAACACATCACAATTATTTGTTAGCCAATATTTCAATGAGTGTACAGTCACAAAACAAGTTCATCTATGCTTTTTATTTTTTTTTTAAAAAGATGTCCATAGGAAGCAAGCATTTATACCAATTCCTTCCTGTTAATTATTCTTTTTCCCACTTCATTAATCTGCCCATTAAAATGAACTCATTGAAGAATAATGGACTATGACTCCAACTCTATCATCTTTGATAGCACTGGGATTTCTTGAGGCATTAACTAATGGGTAAATAAGAAGTTAAACAATGGGTTTGCTTTTGATTGCTGCATATAAACCTTGACCTCTGCTAGTGAGTTATACTTTCTTTTGCTCATATTTTTACAGGTTCCATGTGTCATGCATATTCACGTAAAGCACCCATTTTCTTGGTTTAGAAAAAGTATTTTACTGAATAATAAAACTAGTCATCCTCAGAATAGTTCTTAACAGGATTATGTGAAATACAGAAAGCAAATTCTCATTTTTTAAACATTCTGTCTTTTATGGGACAAGTAGTCTAATGTGAAACTACAGTTAGTAATATTGAGGACCGCCTGACAAAGGTATTTCTGAACAACAATGTCAGGAAGGCTTTTCCTAAATTATATACTTTTTTCTATTTTCTTTGCCAAGTTCATTTGAATTTCTAAGTAATGACAAATATTATTTATTTACTGTTATGATGGAATCCAGTCTTTTGTTGTTTCTTGAAATGATATGTATTTGTATATATAAAGACACATTTTTGTAAAATAAGCTCAACCTCATGATAGATAATTAATTCAATATACATTTGATTTGACTGTTCTTTTATCCTTTGTAAATGGGCATAAGTACTATGCCTATCTTAGGCAATTCTTATTCAATCTTTAAAGGATTATATATCCTCTAGTAGCCCTGCACATGAATCTGTGCACCAGTAGCCCTCTGCGGGGCCTGGCCGTTCTGCACCCGCTGCCCAGAGGCTCTCTACAGCCCAGAGGCCCATCCGCGGCCAGGCGTGGAATGCTTGACTCATCGCTGGGGCAACAACACAAGCATTCCGTGCCTGGCCTGGCCAGAGGCCCATCCGCTGCGACAAAACAAACATTCCATTAGGGCGCTCACGCTGCTCCCTCTCAGTGGACACCCCCCAGGGACTGGGGGACTCCAGCAGGGCTGAGAGGACTGGGCACTGCCATCTTATGGCTATGGGTGCCGCCATCTTTGTGATGGATTGATGGTTAATTTGCATATTACTCTTTTATTAGATAGAATAAGAATTCTTTTTAAAAATGTATAATTTTTATTGACTTCAGAGAGGAAGGGAGAGGGAGAGAGAGATAGACACTTTAATGATGACAGGCAATCATTGATTGGCTGCCTCCTGCAAGCCCCACACTGGGGATCAAGCCCACAACCCAGGCATGTGCCCTGACTGGGAATTGAACTGTGACTTCCTAGTTCATAGGTTGATGCTCATCCACTGAGCTATGCTGGCCAGGCTATCCATATAAATTCTTAAATATTTAGGCTTTGGTGAAATTTGAGGATAAATTGTAGAAATACTTGAGTATTTAGCTATATATAGAAAAAGCTACAGAGCTATAGCTATCTGTACAGTTTCCCAGCTTTCCATTAATATGGCAGATAAGATAAATACACATGAATATTTTCTTCGAACAGTTCTGTGATTTTTTTTTATATTTGAGAATTTCATTTATTTTCATGCTGGAGAGTATTTTGAGATCATATATAATTCCATATTTAAAAATATAAAGAAACTGATACTAGGGAAAGAACTCAAAGTTTCTTAGCTAGTAACTGGCAGTATGGACAGTTCAGTGTGCTCTGTAATGTCAACCCACATTTGACAAAGACTGAATCAAATTGCCCAAAGCCTTTAATATTTTTTGTTTCCTTATGGTTGAGTCATTACTCCAGGGATAATTGAGTTTAGTGATATTAAATTTGGACTGCAACATGATTCTTTTAAATTAAAACAAAAAAAGAAGTAAAACTACAAATTATTTTTTAGCCTAGATCTAATGGATTAAATGTTAAATATTACTTTGTAATATCAAGATTAATATTTAAGCCATATATGATTAAATTCCATAATGATAATTTGAATGTATATGTTATGCACTTGTCATATGGATGCCATTGGAATCATGTTCAAATTTCATCTTATAATCTTACTAGGACTGGTATTTTGACACATTTGCTTAGAAGTAGGACCTTCCATTTCATCGCAGTTGTTGCTGTATAGTCAATTTTCCTAACTGTGCTAAAATACTTGCCTAATGATGCTTTAAATCCCATAGGGCATGCCTTCTGAAGGAGCAGCACATGTTCAAAACATATCTAAGTCTCACAGTTCTTCACTAATGAATCATAGCTTTACTCGCCAGACCAGATGCAGGCCACTCTATTTCCCTACGCTGGTGTTCACAGTAATTTAGAGGAGAGATGAGTTGCCCAATTCCCCAGGTGCCTCTACCCAATTTACTCCTATAATTGCTGGTATAGTCCAGGGATATCTGGTATATAAGAGATTAGAATTTGTTTCCTTGAAGTTCAACATTTGTTAGGAGAATGTGCAAGTGAAAGGAGCTGAGCCATTGTTAGCCAATCATTTACATATGAGCATCAAAAAGCAGTTTCTATTTTCCTAAAACTCCTATCATAATCTACATAATGGATGCTACCACGATTTCTCAAATGCTATTGTAGTTCAATAGGAATAATAATATATAAACAGTTAAAAATTTATTTAAATGCACTTTTATAGACAATAGCAGCATTTTAGTTGAGTAATAAAACTGTGGGAAAGAATATTTATAGGCACTTTCTAGCCTTTTATATTAAAATGTTTATTATTTGCTCAAAAAAGTCACTGATTAATTTTTTAAATTTCTTATAAAGATTATACTATGACAATGGTGTAAGGCCAGTATAAGTTGAGAAAATACATATTTATATCTAACTTTGAATGATAATTTGAAACTCCACATATCCTCATAGAAGTGACATACTTAAAATAATTTACAATATTATTTCTAGTAAACATAAGGGGATAGACATGCTTATAGATTATTGAAAACAGCCATTGTGCATATAAGTATAAATTTATATACAAGGGTGGGAAAAAAGTAGGCTTACAGTTGTAATATAAATAAATGATAATCCTATCTAATAAAAGAGTAATCTAATCCAATAAGAGTAATCCTATCTAATAAAAGAGTAATATGCAAATTAACCATCACTCTGCAACAAAAATGGCAGTGCCCATAGCCACAAGATGACAGCGCCCAGTCCTCTCAGCCCTGCCAGAGTCCCCCAGCCTCAGGAAGGGCTGCCGCTGAGTGCCTGCAGAGTAAGCGGCTTGGGGGAATGCTGCCCAGAACCCCTCCTAACCCTTTATAAAAAACAAATTCACTCCCCATGGTTCGATCCCCTCCCAGAAGCCGCAGCCTGGGGTCTCAGCCTGTCAGGGGCCAGATCCCCTCCCAGCAGTGGCAGCCTTGGCTGGGGTCTCAGCCTGGGAGGGGTATGCACCCGCATGGATCCCCCTCCCAGCAGTGGCAGCCTGGGCTGCGGTCTCAGCCTGGCAGAGGCGTGCACCCCCATGGCACAATCCCTCTCCCAGCAACAGCAGCCTGAGCTTGGGTCTCAACCACTGAGTCACACCAGCCAGGCAAATATGGAGGAATCTTAAATGTTTCTTTTGTTAAAAAAATATATTTTATTGATTTTTTTACAGAGAGGAAGGGAAAGGGATAGAGAGCTAGAAACATCTATGAGAGAGAAACATCGATCAACTGCCCCCTGCACACTCCCCACTGGGTATGTGCCCCCAACCAAGGTACATGCCCTTGACCAGAATCAAACCTGGAACTCTTGAGTCTGCAGGCCAATGCTCCATCCATCTAGCCAAACCAGTTAGGGCTGTCCAATGTGTTAAAGAAAAAACCCTATCTAATAAAGAGGGAATATGCAGGGGAAGGCATATGGGCGTGACTGGGTTGTCAGGGGAGGGCAGTTGGGGTGATCAGGCTGGCAGGCAGAAGCAGTTAGGGTAATCAGGCAGGCAGGTGATCAGTTAGAAGCCAGCAGTCCTGGATTGTGAAAGGGATGTCTGACTGCCCACAGAGATTGGGCCTAAACAGGCAGTTGGACATCCCCTGAGGGGTCCCAGATTGGAGAGGGTGCAGGTTGGGCTGAAGGACACCCCCCCAATGCACATATTTTGTGCACCGGGCCTCTAGGTAATTAATAATGAAGAATAAACTCTGTGTTTCATGTACTTGCAACTATATACCTATTTTTGTCCACTCCTGTACTTTGAGATGGTAGCTTGATGGTTTATAGAACATTTATATTGTTCAGGTTGTTCACCAACTTATCTTTGAGGAGGTATTCTTTCTTGAAGAAAGCAAGCTGAAGGATCATGAAGAGTTTGAAATGCACTCCTACACCAAGAACCTAGAGTACACAATTAAACCCAAAAACTGAACTCCTGTTTAAGTTCAGTAAAAAAATCCTGCAGATCCATTTACCAACATTTATACCTCCTAGAGAGTTAGAGCCATTTGATATATAAAAAGAAGAAATGGGAATTTAGTATAAACTATGGTTAGTGATTATTGTGTTTTTTTTTAATTTTCTAATTTTGAAAGTGTCCAGGAATTCAAATAAGTTATTAATTAATTTGATTTAATATTGGTCTAAAGTCTTAAAGCTTATTAAATATTTAAAAATTTAATTTTTGTATGGCATTTAAGATAGTTGTAATACCCCTAGCCCGTTTGGCCCAGTGGATAGAGCCTCGGCCTGAGGACCAAAAGGTCCTGGGTTCAATTCAGTTCAAGGGCACGTACCTTGGCTGCTGTCTCCTCCCTGGCCCGGGCCCTGGTCAGGGCTCCCGCAGGAGGCAACTAATCGATGTGTTTCCCTCACATCAATGTTCTCTCTTTCCCTCTCTCTCTGAAAATCAATGGAAAAATATCCTCAGGTGATTAATAACAGCAACAACAAAAAGATATTCACAATAATAAACATTTTAGAAAATACCCATTATTACCAATTTAGTCAATTAAACCTAATTTGATTTTTTTGTAATAATCTGTGGAAATAATGTTGGTTTACCTGAACTGAAATAGTTTAATAATATAAATCATGATTACCTAAACTGAAATCTTCAAGCCAAAATGTAATAACATTATGTTTATGTGCTATGATTTCTAAAAGTAATATATTCTAATGATTGCCAGTAATTTATCTGATTTTTTTATCATAAAAATCATCTGTGAGGGAATATGCATGTGAGCAATCCAAACTATTATCTATCAAAATAATATTGATATATCAGTCTTTAGCAATTATTATATCAGGAATAATTCAGAGCTCTCACAGATAGGTTGAAGCATATAGAAAAAGACCTTATTAGTTTGTATTTAAAAACATTATTCCAGTATTCTTCTTAGACATTTCAGTAAAGTTGTATCTATTTGTTGAAAAGATTACATGAATGATATATCCATTTTAAAACGCCAAAATAAAAGTTAACATTTTCAGTTTCCACATTAATCATGGTTTATTTTATCTTTCATGCTTTTTAGTTAGCTACAGAATTTCACATTGTTTTCAAAACTAATTTCAATGAAATTTCAACCCAGAAGTCTATAATTTCAATTAATTTTGAGAAAAACTGTGATTTTTTTCTTTTATGTAACCTAAGGCATAATTACAAAATAAGAATCCTAGTCAGAAGGAATGGGAAAATATATTTTTTTTTATCTTGAACTAGGATATAATTAGTAATACAGAAGTATTACCAACTCTTTGTGATATACATAAACTAGTTAACAAAAAGGTCACAGAATATTCAGTAATCCAAATGTTGAGCTCCTACAAATGACTATTTTTACAAAGTTAGCATTCTGGATGATACAATTATTCATCTAAAAGATTTAAGTTATTTTTTTTTTCTGTTAGCATTCCCTATCAAAATATTAAATACCCACTACTAGCCATCTTTCCATGGCCAATATACTAAATCTGCATTTCATCATCTTTAAAAATAAATATATTATTTTAATTAATATTAAATACCCACTACTAGCCATCTTTCAAAATATTAAATACCCACTACTAGCCATCTTTCAAAATATTAAATACCCACTACTAGCCATCTTTCCATGGCCAATATACTAAAATCTGCATTTCATCATCTTTAAAAATAAATATGTTATTTTAGAATTATTTGTTTTCATTCCAATGTGGGCACACAATACTATTAGCTAAAAGGGGAGTGGACTTATTAACCACATTTTGGAGATATAAATTCCGCACTCAGTAATTTGACTTCTCCATTCAAGAGGTAATATTGAGATATAAACATGTAAAACACAGTTTGTCACAAAAATTAATATATGAAAATTTAAACTGCACCTTCTTTGTTACATTACTTTGGAAAGTAGTTGCCACCTAATATTTCCTGTGAGAAGATATATTTTTAGGCAACATCTTTCTTTTCCTCTAATGCCTTAGATTTGCATAAATATAAATTTTATTTAGAACTTAAGCACAACTAGTTGTATTATTTCTCAAGTAGTAATTTAAATTTGCTAATAAATTATTTACTTATATATATATATATATATATATGTAAACACACACATACATTTACAACATATGTATTGCTATTATTCTGTATACCAAAACAGCAACCACAGAAAGAACAACAATAAACGTATTTAAGTTCTGAATCCATCATAGATGTTGTCTGTTTTAAGTAGTTTGAAGAAGAAATAGCTTTGTGTGAAAAGCCATTACAAAGTTATCTTACAATGATTTTAATACCATCTTTTGCACTAAATTTTGAATATTTCCATTATGAAGTGAAATTCAAATCTTTTGCATATCACACATGCTGAATAAAATAGTGTAAGCCTGGCTCACTTTGTCAGAAGAAATGTCTTAAATGAGCTTGGCCAGGGGGCTCAGTGATTGAGCATATACCTATGGACCAGGAGGTCATGGTTTGATTCCTGGTCAGAGCACATGCCCCAGCTGCAGGCCCGATCCCCAGTGTGGGGTGTGCAGAGGCAACCGATCAATGTTTCTCTCTCATCACTGATGATTCTCTCTCTCCGTCTCCCTTCCTCTCTGAAATCTATTCTATATATATATAACCCTAAGGTGCAAATAGATCGAATGACAGAACAACTGAACAACCAAAAAACCGGTCGCTGTGATGTGTGCTGACCACCAGGAGGCATGCATGGAACATGGCAGGCATCTGCCACAGTGGGATGGTGGAGCAGGTGAACAGGGGCGCCGGACCAAGGTGGGGTGCCAGTCACTGTCATCAGGGAAAGCCTCTGGTGGTTCCTGAAAATGCTTTGCTCCTGCACGCCACAGTCCTGCCAGGTGCTCACACCTGCTGCTGGTGCTGGTCCCTCTTGCTCAGCACTGTCAGCGGGTGTGAGCGAGCGGGGCTGGCGCTGCCTTCAGCACATGGGAGCAGCAGTGGCAGGAGCAGTGCTGCTGGCAGATAGGGGACCAGAGGTCATGGCGGGAGGGGCCGGGCAGAGGAGCAGAGGATGGGCCGAAACCCACCCCTGTGACCACTGAAGCCTCATAGCCCACAGTTCCTTTCAAGATGCACGAATTCATGCACTGGGCCCCTAGTGTATAATAAAAGATACGTAAAAATTTTTTAATTGCTCCTTCTTGTAGCAAAGCATTTTTAACATAACTGTATCATTGTATATCAGTATATATAGACATAGTTAAAATACTATTATAAACTTCAAAATTATAGGTGATGCATAGGTATTTATAAATCCACATATTTCCCAGTAGGGGACATGCAGGAGGCAGCTAAGCAGTTTCTCTCTTATCAATGCTTTTATCTCTCTATTCCTCTCTTTTCCTCTCTCAAATCAATAAAAACATATTTTTTAAAAAATCCATGTTATTTTTAATAACTATCAAACATTTAGAATCCCATTAAAATGTTTTATAACTTTAGATATGTCTTTTAAAATTAAACTAACATGTTGAAATTTGAAAAGGATAAAAACATTCTTTTTTTCTGAAACAAAATATATGACATTTTCAGAAGTTCAAGGTATAAAAAAGAAATGGCATCCATGAAAATGACAGCCAATCAACCCACAAGAGATATGCTATTGCTAAAGGCAACTCCAAATCTACTGGACAGCTTGAGTGAACTGCTACAATGTCTCATGTTTAGGTTTGACATTAAAATCTTGAAATGAAGTTGAAGAAATCCATGAAAATTAAAGATGTTTTATTCAGCTTTATGTCATCAAATTCTAAAATACTGTCATGGAATATTGTCTGGAACATTGTCATGTGATTTAGGAAATTGTGTAATGGTTTCCTAAAAAATAGTACATATATAAGAGCCTAATATGCAAAGTGTCCCCTCTGGAGTTTGATTGCTCACTATGACATGCACTGACCACCAGGGGGCAGCGCGGAATGAAGGAAGGCCCAGGCCAGCAGCAGGCAGCCGGGGAAGGAAGGCAAGGCAGCTGGCAGCTGCTAGGGACGCTACCCATGCATGAATTTCATGTACCGGGCCTCTAGTATAATTCATAATTTCATGCTCATACTACCTAATGCATAATTGGGAGTTAAATGATGAACACATTATAAATTTTTCCTTAGGATATCTATTTCCACATTTTGAAATAAGCCTTTTGATATACTGTAACTATACTGATATTAGGATGCTCTAGACTTCCAAATGCTGAAATCTTATATTTTATGACAATGGAGAGAGTACAACTACCTATATATCTATATCTATAACTCTATGTCCATACTCTTATCTATATTCATATCCATATTAATTATATCTGTTTATGTATCAATAGCACTTATACTTATTATCACCTATAAAAACAATTATGTTTCTTATCACCTATAAAAATGTTATTTATCTAGTCTTATGATGCCAATATTTCTCCCTGACAAAGAGGAAAAGTTTGAAACCTATTCATATACATACATGGTTAAAAATGTTTCTATCAATCCAGATTCAGTGTAGGAAACAGAAACCTCCAGGTAAAGTGTGCAGCCTGGGCCTCGGCCACAACCTGCCAGGATGAGCATCTTTCCCTGCTTTCCATCAGTGCAGTTTTCCCGTCAGTGCATGTCATGGACAAAAAACCCATATCTCATCTAGAATTTGAGGACCAGAATCTGTAGGCAAGACGGTGTTTAGCTTTCCAGCTTCTGAGTTACTGAAGTGAGCACAGAGGGATCGATTAGTTTGCCAAAACCTAGTAGACGGCATTTAGTGCAGTCCATCTCTTTACTACTGAATATCGACATACACCTCTCTGCAAACACTGCCACCTTCCTCTCAGCAAATGGCAAATGCCCCGAAAATCCAAAGGAGCCCTAGCAGGTGCTTTCCCTCATTTGCTCTCTCTCCTTGAGACCTGAAATCTATCACTACTTCTTTGTAGGCATTATTTCTGTTTCTTTCGTTCTCTGTAGGTCAACTTCTTCATGTCAAAGATGATTTCCCCAGCCCTATGATTTCCTTGGCTAACATTACTAGTAAGTTGACTCAATATCCAAGAGCCAATTCCTAAATTCCAGGAGTGAGAACTGATTAGCCAGCATAGGCCAAGTGCAAGGTACCATGGTGCCTTCCCTCTCAGAAAGGCAAAGAGAACTAAATCTCCAAATAATTAGTAAGCAAGAGGAGGGTGTCAGGTCAGAAAACGTGACTGGAATTCCTATTGGTGGTAAAATTATTAATGATTGGAGCTGGAAGCATTACTTAGGCCTACTTAGAACCAACATGTTAGTGCTGGTCTAATACTTCGAAGGTAAAGACATTCCAGTTAGATTGGAGAAATAAAAGCAAAATTCATAATAATACAATTTGTTTTACAAATAAGGATATCTTTCTAGGCATAGAAATGAGACATCAAAATATATGGCTACATAAAATTCTCAAGTCTACAAAACAACAAAGATGAAAGTAAAAGCACAATGGTGTTTTTACAAACTTACAGAGTAAAAAGATTCACAAATTATGTGTCAAGTAAAAAGATATTATTCTTACTGTTAAGCAGCATTTACAAATCAATAAGGCAAAGTTTGAGGCAGATAGAAGAAGAAATAGCACATTTCAAAAAGCACATAAAAAAAAAACACCCCATAGATGGCATATAATCTTATGATGATATTTTCTCTCACTTTTGATCTGATATTGTGATTCTATTACCAAGCATAAACAAGCACAACTCCACAAAGCAAATAATAATACATCCTTTTGTAGTACATAAATACATAAAGTAAGAAGTCATATACTGTTGTTTAAACTGGTAATACAATTCAGGAATTTATTTAGAAATACACTTTAGGAATTCATTTAGAAAGCTATAGAAACATTCATGAACTGATGAAACAATTTTAGTAAACTAAGTTATTCCAATAATGTGATAAGAACTGCAAGTAAACAAAGTTGTAAGTATAAGAAAATGACTAATAATAATACTTTTAGTAAAAAAAAGTTGTCAAAAATGAAATTATTGACGCTATCACACATTCATACAATGGAATGACATAAAAAACAAGAGGTATCTAATCAGTTTGAAAAATTGAAAATAGTCAATTAAGTATAAAACCATGTCACAAAATAATATCTACTAGTATTATCACAATATTATAAATTATGTAGTCAAACATAAATTTGGAAGGACATACATTGAAATGTTAACAGTTTTTTGATTTATTGAGCATGAGTGACTTCGTTTTTTTCAATAAATAACTTCAATACAGTTGTTAGCTCTAACAAAATGTTAAGAACACAGAGACTCTGTGGCTTTAGATAGTCTCATGTTTGAATCTCTTCTTTACAACTCATCATATTCAGAACACTGACAGATTTATTTAATGCTTTAATGCCTACTTTACTGTGAAATTGTAGTATTAATGCCTTCTGATAACTAGTGTGAATTATTATGTGGCCTAAATGGATTAATATATGCTGATTACCATGTTTATAATATAGTACATGTTTAATATATAATACTAGAGGCCCAGTGCACGGATTCGTGCACTGGGGTAGAGGGCGGTGGGGTCCCTCAGCCCAGCCTGTGCCCTCTATCAGTCCAGGTCCCCTCAAGGGATGTCCGCCTGCCACAGGGCAGGAAAGGGGGGGCAGGGAGGGGAGGATCAGGCCTAAGCCAGCAGTCAGACATCCCTCTCACAGTCTGGGGCTCTCCCAGCCTGGGACCCCTCGCTCCTTACCACCCGCCTGCAGCAGAGGTAGGAGAGGCTCCCGCCACCACCGCTGCACTCGCCAGCTGTGAGCCTGGCTTGTGGCTGAGCAGTGCTCCCCGTGTGGGAGCACACTGACCACCAGGGGGCAGCTCCTGCATTGAGCGTCTACCTCCTGGTGGTCCGTCTATGTCATAGTGTCTGTTCGTTCTGCCATTTGGTCAATTTGGTCAATTTGCATATTAGGGTTTTATTATATAGGATTACTAATTTAAAAATATCATTTACATTACGTAAAATAAGAATGGTGTTACCCTAGCTCAGTGGTCGGCAAACTGCGGTTCATGAGCTACATGCGGTTCTTTGGCCCCTTGAGTGTGGCTCTTCCACAAAATACCATGGCCTGGGCAAGTCTATTTTGACGAAGTGGCATTAGAAGAAGTTTAAGTTTGGCTCTCAAAAGAAATTTCAATCGTTGTACTGTTGATATTTGGCTCTGTTGACTAATGAGTTTGCCAACCACTGCCCTAGCTGATTTGGCTCAGTGGATAGTGTGTTGGCCCATGTACTGAAGGGTCCCAGTTCACTTTCGGTCAAGGGCGCATGCCCGTGTTGTGGGCTCAATCCCCAGTAGGGAGCATGCAGGAGGCAGCCAATCAATGATTCTCTCTCATCATTGATGTTTCTATCTCTCTGTTCTTTTCCCTTCCTCTCTAAAATCAATTAAAAATATATTTTTTAAAAAGGATAGTGCAGATAGTAAGAGTAGCATGTAAAACTTGGTTCTCCATACTACATTATATTTGTATATTAAAAAGAGACAGGGCCCCTACTTAGAGATGTGTAGTTCATAGGGTCACTGAGTGAATGCTATTATTTAGTTTGTACTTATTTTCAGTAATTATACCCTTACCAGAGGGCTGAATCCACTCACAGGAAGAGGAATCTTTTTCTGTCTATAAGCATCTATACTAATAAAAGAGTAATATGCTAATTAGATCGGGAGACCTTCCAGAGACCTTCCGGACGTCCTGCCAGACAAAGCCCGGGGTTGGCTGGTCTGCAAACCGCCCCCAAACGGCCCTCAGCCCTTTGCCCACACGGCCATGCCCCCCAGCAGGGACCCTCATCCCAATGGGGATGTGGCCAGACTGCAAAGGGCCCTCAGCCCCTCACCCAGGCTGGCTACGCCCCCAGCAGGGACCTCCACCCTAAAGGGGGTGTGGCCAGCCTGCAAACGGCCATCAGCACTTTGCCCAGGCCGGCCACGCCCCCCAGCAGGGACCCTCACTCCGATGGGGGGGCGTGGACTGCCTGCAAATGGCTCTCAGCCCCTCGCCCATGCTGGCCATGCCCCCCAGCAGGGACCCCTACCCTCATGGGGGCATGGCTGGCCTGCAAACTGCCTCAGCCCCTCACCCAGGCCAGCACTGCCCCCAGTGGGGACTCCCACCCTGATGCAGGACCCCCCTCAGGGCAGACCAGCCAGCCTCCACCCATGCACCAGGCCTCTATCTATACTACTAAAAGGGTAATATGCTAGTTAGACTGGGAGACCTTCTGGATGTCCTTCCAGACAAAGCCATGGTGGCGGGGCCAAGGCAGAGGAGGTTAGAGGTGATCAGGCCAGGAGGGTAGGCCAGTTGGGGGCGATCAGGCCAACGGGTGGGTGGCGGGTAAGCAGACTGGCAGGGGGGGCAGTTGGGCGCAATCAGGACAGCAGTGGGAGGCAGTTGAGGGCGATCAGGCTGGTGGGGGGAGGAAGTTGGGGGCTAGAAGGTTGGCGGGGGAGGCAGTCAGGGGAGAGCAGGTCAGCATGTAGAGTGGTTGGGGGTGATCAGGCAGGCAGGCAGGTGAGCGGTTAGGAGCCAGCAGTCCCGGATTGCAAGAGTGATGTCCAACTGGCGGATCAGGCCTAAACCGGCAGTCGGACACCCCTCAATGGGTCCCAGATTGGAGAGGGTCCAGGCCAGGCTGAGGGACATCTCCCACCTGTGCATGAATTTTGTGCACCCGGTACTAGTATTCTATAGAGATCAACCTTGGTGAGAGGGCTTTGGCAACAGTACATTAGTGGAGAGTTTGGCCTTTGACAAACTAACAGGAGTGAAGGCTGAACATAAATGTTAATAGATACATAGATGTGAAGATAGGTGATTTGACTTCATTTCTTAGTGAACCCAGAAGCCAGTTCATCAGCTAAATGTGAGTCTGAGACAGGAGATGAAAAGCATTTGTAAAGAGCAGAAAAGATACAGAACAGTTGCTTAAAGAAGTAGGAAAAATATAAAAAATGAATTTTCTTAAAGGTCTAGAGAGAATTTAAAATGAGATCAGGTAGCATGGTTATATTTTTTTTCTCAAGTTATGTCACTGCTCAGATTCAGGACTGAATTAGCAAAGAATTATCTAACTAGGATTAGGGTATAACCAAGTTGTATGTCAAAATTAATGAAGAGGGTTGTAGTTAATATACACAAGGGAGTCACTAAAACAATTGACCATGGAATTAGCTTGGTTTTGATGGAAGAGAAAACAAAAAAAGTTGAGGAAAAGTGAAAATATTGTGTGCTTAAAAAATACATATATACATCCTGGTGGCTACGCTGGCTTGGCAGGCTATTTATAATTCTTACATTTTCCATTTCATGTTAATACTCTCCTTTTCTTGAAACAAGACAAAATTCCCTTAATTTACCAACCATCATTTCAGAATATTTATTAAGAAGTTTACTGATTATTTTATGAGAGGCAGGGAAGTAGAAACCATCCCTCTTCACAACTTGTCAGTAAGATTTCAAATTTGCTAAAATAATAAGTCTGTTTCATCATCTGCCTACGAAGAGAGATATGATGAAAGAGCAAAGATGCACATTCCCCTAAAAAATTAATCAGGACAATTAATACATGCCTCACATGGGATGTAATCCAGGAAAATAATTCAATTAAGATTAGACTGATTGATGATGCATTGCTACCTGTAGCAAAAAGATAACTTATAATAATCAGATTGCCTGTGTAAAGCTAGGACTAGAGAAAAGTAGAATGTGGCTGTTACTCATATTCTCTAAGAGCTTACTACAAAGCAATTTTAGTGATTGGAGAAACAATGAAGTTTTGAAGTGTATTCTAATTATTAATCCCTAGCCTGTATTTATTTATTCAAAACTATGTAAAATTATTTGTTGGCTCTAAACATTATCTGAGACGTAACTTTATGATATCTAATACATTATTTATATAGCGAAAGAGAACTCAGATTCAAATAGAACTGCAGGTCTGCAAGGTTTTACTGATTTTCTGATAAAGAACTTCCTAAACTCATAGAATGGTAGAATCATGTACTTCCCATTGCATTTCTGTATTATAAGTTATGGCCTAATAAATCAGTTTACTTTCAGTAATTACCTGGAAATGATCTCCCTATTCTTGACATTCATTAGTCACTAAGAGTGAAAATGCCAAGGAAACCAATAGTGCCTAATTTAGAAGATATTTAAATGTTTATAGATTTCTAAGCATGATTAGAAAATGGGAAAGCTGCCTTGCCTTCAGGATGATCAATTTTGACATATATTAGAAACCAGAACATCAGACCTCTCTAGGGCCGTGATTTAACACCTCTGTAAGTGTGACTGAAACCACTGCTTTCTCATATCTTTATTAGCAGATGTGGAACCCCAATTACAGATTTAAAATTAAAAGTGCACAGTAAAAAAGTAAATCACCTGGCCTGCACTGTTTGTCACCTTAATTAACAATTGGTATTTCAAATTATTGATTCAAGCTTTAATTCCTCAAGTACATTGTATTCTGCATTTTATTGTCATTTAGAGATTGTAAAGTCTGTATTGGAATATACATGAAATCAACGTTGGCACTAAAATTTGATTCAAGACATTAAAAATTTTATAATAATTTCTCAGAGAAAAAAATAATTTATGATCAAAATAACTGTGTTTTGTCAGATGCATAATCATAAAAATATCCATAATTTGGCATGCTGGTCTGGAGAACAATATTAAAATGTTTATTAAAGTTAATGACAGAGCTCTTCACAATATTTTATTTAGTTGTAAAAATCTGTAAAACTATTTCTAGAAATGATGCTAGTTAGTAAAATGATTTATTGCTTTATTCATAATTAAGACAAGTGTTAACATAAAAATTTAAATGACATTATGGAGATGTCATTTACATTTTAAATTTGAGTTCAATTTTTTTAACAACAGAAGTCTGTGCTAATACAATATTCAAAAATAAAATATTTCTGTATTATTATCTATAGTTGCAACCTTCTATAAGGAAAAGAAAAGGGAACGTAAGCCTAATTTTGTTGTTTCTGGGGGTGTTGGTTTTCAAATGACATTCTGGATGTTGATTATGCTATTGTTATGATCAGCAGCTGTTCTCTTTTCTTCTGAATTCTTATTGCAATCCTGTCCCATCTCCAGATTGCACTGATTGACCCGTCTTTATCTTCTGTCTTCCCTTCACTCTTTCTTCTCTTTTGGATTTAACTTATTTCTGTAAAATGTGGTCCCATCTTAACTGAGCTAGTTTATATCATCTTGTTCCTTCACAGACTTTTGGAAAGCATAATTGCACTCAGTACCATTTTTGGTCTATTTTCTCATTGTTATTTGCACATCTAAGATTGCACTACTCATTTACCACTAGATTGAAACTGCTGTCAAATGTTCACCAACATCCAAGTAATTAACAAACCCACTGTCTTCTCTTCCACTCTCACCTTATTTACATTCTTTAGAATATTTGACACCTGACTTTCTTCTCTGAGTTTACTAGCTTTTCCTTTTTTCCCTCTCTCTCTCTCTGTCTTCATTCTCTATAAAGGTTTTACTTGATCATTTTAAAGTTCAATGTAGTTATTTTTCAATGTTTTATTACCATCACTCTTCTTGGATCCTTCTCACTTTCCATAGACCTTCTCAATCATCCATCCTGTTTCAACAGTCATCTGAGTGTTGACCATCTTTAGACATGTCTCCTCTTACATGGAATCATGAAGCAACCTTATTACTGTCCATCAAAATTTGGCCCATGGGTGTTCCCCAAGGACTTTAAATAAATGCAATATATTCTCATTACCATCATTCTCCTATATGTCTATTCTCTGCTCTCTGAGTGACTGCATTTTCATCATGTCTTTTTCATATGTTTTCACTTTTCCATTCAACCACCCATTCCATTTAGCCCTTTTGCATCTTTTATAATCACGTTAAAGAAAATAAAACGCAAGGACACAGTAGATGGTTTGGTAAAAATCCTCCATGAACTGAGCCTTACTGTTTCAAAGGAACACATGATTGTCTACTTATTGTCCCTCACTGATTGTGTTGCACACACGTCCACTAACAAACATTCTATCCATCAGCATGCATGTCTTTGAACACAACTACCACTCATTTGCAAAGATGTTGGCACTATGGTTGAATCACAGAGAAGGCACTAGGCAATTCATTCACACTCACATGCAAATTTGGCTCTGTTTCTTTTCCCTTTGGTTTGCTAATATCTACTTGGTCTGTTGGATACTGTTTTTCCTCAGAAACTTGGCATTCTTATGTTTCAGGCTCATCAGTCAGGATTCTCTATGGCAAGTTAAGGGAAAACACAACTTGGACTGGATTCAGTACTACAAAAATGCTCCTGATTTGTGTACATCCAAACAGTTCCAGAAAAGCGCATGGTATTTGTACCAGAGGCTTATGCTATCCAACCTTCCCTTTGCTTGTCTAGTTTTACTCATGTTTGTTCTCCTCCTCTACCAGTCTGTCCTCTACTTGGTATTCTTTATGTAACCAGGTTTCTGTGGGTTTTGTTTTGTTCTGTTTGCTATATAATGTGTTCCACAACATACTTGTGACCTGGAAAGTAGACATTTTGATACCCAAATGGCCAACTGATATTCTTCCCGGGATCCTGTCTCACAAAGTTCAAGAATAAAAATCGCAGACCGGAAGATTTAAGCAAAAACATGAAAATCCTATATAATAAAAGCCTAATATGCTAAGTGTCCAGTCAACCGGTCAGCCATTCAATCAATCAAAGTGTAATTTGCTAATGATATGCTAAGGCTGCTTAACTGCTTGCTATGATGTGCACTGACCATGAGGGGGCAGATGCTCTGACCTATAGGTTAGCTTGCTGCTGGGGTCTGGCTGATTGGGACTGAGCAAGATGGGCTGGACATACCCTGGACCTCTCCTGCAGTTCCCTCCCTGGCTGGTCAACCTCCCACGTCCCTCCCCAGCCCCAATGTGCACTGGTGGGATCCCTCAGCCTGGCCTGCACCTTCTCGCAATCTGGGACCCCTCAGGGGATGTCAGAAAGCAGGTTTTGGCCTGATCCCACAGATCCCTCAGGGGATGTCAGAAAGCAGGTTTTGGCCAGACCCTACTGGTACACAAATTCGTGCACTGGGCCTCTAGTTTATTATAAGCTGATACAAACTCCCTGCATGGGGAGGGGTTGTCACTAAGGCTCACTGGTTTAGGGGCTTTATATTTACCCAAAGCCTGTTTTTGTCTACCAGGGTCACTTTCTGATTGGCTCCCTCTGTCTTTTTTGTCCAGCAACAATTTTAAAATCCACCTGGTGTTCCCCCTTCTCTTTTCCTCTTCCTCCCATATCTCTTGCAACCTTTTGCATGTGTAAGATAAGCATGCCTGTGGTTTTGTTATAGGCACCTCTCACGGACACCAGAGAGGTGTTATGGGATAGGACAGCACCCTGAGCCAGTGGGAGAGGGCAGTCCCCAACCTTGATCCTTGAATTTATATGAGAGACATTGACTGCAATGTGAAAAGCCAATTTATTAAAGCAATTAAAGCATGCACCTATATTGAAAAATCAAAGCAATGCAAGAGAACCTATACATCTGGTTTATGAAGCACAGATGGGCTCTCAGCTAATCTGAAGAGCAAGTTGGGTGGGGGTCTGAGGAGTTATATACCCCCCTGTCTATAGGATTCAAAATTCCTCTGCTAACGGTTTTGGTACAGATAATACTCAAGGTCCCTTTTTACTTTGTTGTGGTCTTCCCAGGATTCATGAAAAGCACCTGGCAACTTTATCTTGCCAAGCTTGAGACTGCTGGCTTCTCTGCTTAGGAAGAGAAACTTTCCTTTTTTCCTTCCCCCGCTTCCCCTCTTTTTCTGCATTCTCTCATTGGAAAAAATTTGTGTTTTTTTGTTTGTTTGTTTTTGTTGTTGTTGTTGTTTTTACTATTTGCTCCTGTGTCCTTGGCTGGGGCAGATAATGGCTTGTTAGTTACAAGTTGGCTGCAAATTGCCCACACTCTTTGGCCTTGTTTTAACTTTCTTGCCTCAGTTTCCCTGTTTCTCCTGCCCTGGAACCCTGAACAGTTTTAGCTGGCTCCAAAGGTCACGTCCATATTTCCTCCTTTCTTTCACCCCTTGACCTGTCTGCCTAACCCTGTTTCTAACTCCTCTCAAAATTCTTTGTCTATTATGCTTACAAATGTACAGAATCAAATCAGGATGCAATTAAGTCATGCACATTTTTTTCCTAGCAAAAGTCAATACTGCAGAAAATAAACTCAAGGTGTTTTTAATTCTGCTATGGTTTAAACACTACACAACCTCATAGATTCGCTCTAAAACATGGGACTCCATGGTAAGCTTATTATTTAGAAATGCAAATGATAATATCCTAAAGCTTCAAAATAGATTTTTGGGCAGAAACAATGGAGGTATAGTCTTTAGAACAACTGAAGTGGAACTAGAATACTTAGTTAAAATTTTGGTTATATCCTTTGACTTGTTTAAGTCACTTGCCCTCCTGTCTCATGTTTTTTCTGTACGATATGAATTTGCTGGAAGAGGTCATTGAGAGGATATGACCACCAATTCACCTGCAAACTGGAGTCAGGCAGCAAGAGGTTCCTCACCACCCACACCCTATCCTTGAAATGTACATTCTGCCCAATGTTCCTGTAGTGGGAGCTACAGACGTAAGACAGAAATGTGTTATTGAGATCTTCTGGATGGTATACGTGACTGAGCACAATTAAGGCCTTGATAAAAACAATTAAGATTCTGAAAGGGTAATGCAGATAGCTATTCTGTGGATCCTCAACAAAACCTTGTTGTAAGTTCTCTTGTGTATTAAACCTGCTACTTAGCAATCTAGAGTAGCCTGCCTCTTTTTCCCATCTCTCCTTATCCTTTATGCACAGGGCCCAGTGTCAGATTTCACCAGGAAAACTAAGATTGCAAACCAATAGGATAATAATAATATATTAAGCATAATATTACTTTGAAGATCAATGAATGCAAACATGACCCTTGAACAGTGACAGACACTTAGTAATCATTCACAAAAATCAATGACTATTATGATAGTTAATATCCACTCTTGGGAAATACTCTAAAAGCCACAGTTAATTGATTTGCAAATGCGGAATTGCAAAAGCTAGAATTAAATTTCAAGAATGGAATTTAGAGGTCTGAGCATAAAGGTATATATAGAATGAATAATCATGTACTATAGTTCATACCCTTCTTCTCACCCAAAAGTAAACAAGAGTTTATCCAGCAAACAGGAAGAAAGGTTTGGAAAGCTCAAGAACAGCGTCAGGGTAAGAGAAGAAGCCTGAAAGCCTGTCTTCACCGGCTTCTATCCAAAGATGGACCACAAGAGTGAGAGCTTTAAACAGGTTTGGGGAATCTCAGAACACTGCCTCAGAAGATTAGATCTTTCTAGAGATCCTCTCCATCCATATGGCCCTAGACTTTCATGACTACCAGATTTCAGCATAGTTGAAGCTAAAGAAGATATCTAGAGGGATAGACATGGAGACACTGGGAAATGAAAGCAAAATTTTGCATGACGACAAAAAGAAGTAAAGAACTTCTGAGCCATAATCAGGAAGAGAACAATACAACATATATGAATCTCATACCAGAATGCCATATGTGCAAATATGACAAGGCATGCCTGTCAAACACCCCAAGCTAAGCCTAACTGCAAAACGTAGCAGGGGCCACAGAGAGCAGGTGGTGGTCATGCTGATCCCCCAGTGAACCTCAGTCCCAAGGCATTCATTTTAACCCAGAGAGAATGGGCAAACTGGCTCCTAAATGTCTGTATTTTAAACTGTAAATGAAGGGGGTCAAATCTATTGTGACAGAAGATTTGACTTTGAGTGGTGGGCACACAATACAATATACAGATGATGTATGATAGAACACTTGAAACCTATATAATTTCATTAATCAATGTCACTCAATAAATTTAATTTTAAAAGAAACTATTAGTGGCAGTAAGAATTTATGTGCTCAGTTAAGTACCTCGGTTCCTTAGAATGTCACCTTGATATTCTAAGGTTGTGGGCTCCATCCCTGATCAGGGCACATACAAGGCTCAACCAATCTCTCTCTCACAAACTCTCTCTGTTTCTCTCTCTCCCTTTCTCTCTCAAAACAATCAATCTATTAAAAAAACCCAAATGCCCAAATACCCAAATTTGGTAAATCTGGTTGGAATTTAATGGGTGTTTATATTATTAATTATTTGAAATATAAAAAAAATTGAACATCACCATATGTAATACATATGCACCAACATTTTGCAGTATTAACTGCATATTATCTGGTATAAGAAAAAAAAGTTACAAATAGATTACATTCAAATTTTGCATGAAATTATTTTAATTGTGAATGCAAGCAAAAACCTTGAGCTGTGACAGGCACATAATAATCATTCATAAAAATTATGACTATTACTATGATGATGGTATCCACTCTTAGGAAATATACTAAAAGGTAGGGTTAATTAATTTGCAAGTGCTACCTGTGTAGTCATGGGTGAGTTACTTAGTTTATTTGTGTCCTTTCTCATCTGTAAATTGGGATCCTATTAGGACCAAACTTTTGGCGTTTGGGGAACATTAAATAACTGGAAACATGTAAAGGTCTGATAACAGTGCTCAGTTTATAGAAAGTATTAATAAATATCAACTATCATTGTATGTAACTTGAAATTGTCTCTTTTGCAAGTCAAAATTGTTAGATATCAGCAATTTTATATGGCTTAACATGAAACTTGTTTAATCATCTTTTTAACTTGGTACATTGCCTTGAAGTAGTAAGTAAAGTATAATTATGGAGTTTTAAAGGTTGCTTTCTTTTGCTGATTTCTGTTTTGTACATTTTCCACATACCCTTGCAGATTCGCCATTTTCCTCACTTCTATATTATCTGCCCTTGGGAGGCTCCATATCTCTTCCTTTTATTTAAAAATAGAGGCCCAGTGCACAAACTCATGCCAGGTGGGGTCCAGCTGGCCCACCCCCAATTGGAGCAGATTGGGGCTGGGCCTGTCGGGAGGAGAAGATGGTGGGAAGTTGGCCAGCTGGTCCACCCCCAATTGGAGCAGATTGGGGCTGGGCCTGTCGGGAGGAGAAGATGGTGGGAAGTTGGCCAGCTGGTCCACCCCAATCAGGGCCCAATCAAGGCTGGGTTGGCTGAGGGGAGGGGCTTCAGGCAATTGGCTGTTTCGGGCCCCAGCCCTGATTGGGGTGGGGGGGTCGATTGGGTTGGGGCCAGCCATAGGGAGGGGCAGTGGGCAGTGGGCTGGCCAGCCCTGCCCCTGAGTGGGGTAGGGGGGTGCCGATTGGGGGCCAGTGGCCTGGGGGAGGGGGTATGGCCGGCCCTGCCCCTGATCGTGGTAGGGGGCCAATCTGTGGTGGAGTCATGGGGGAGGGGCTGTGGGACTATCAGGGTGGTGGGGGCCCATAGGGAGTGGGGCCAGCTGGGGTAAGGGGCTGCAGGAGGTTGGCTAGCCAGCCCTGCCCCCTATTGGGTTGGGGGGCATCCAGGGGTGTGACCGGCCAGGGGTGGGGCTGCAGGCCTATCAGGGTGGTGGGGGCCCATACAAGGTGGGGCTATTCAGGGGCAGGAGTTGTGGGCCTATCATGGTGGGGCAGGCCGATTGGGGCAGTGCTAGCAGGGGGGAAAAGGAGGGGGTACTTTGGCTGGCTGGCCTTACACTTGATCAGGATGAGAGAGTCCAATCGGAGTGGGACTGTCCCAGGAGAGGGGCCATGGGCGATTGGCTGGCTGGCCCCATCCCCTGATTGGGCAGTTTTGCTGGCCACAGTGGGCGTCATAGCAACTGGTCGTTATGGTCGTTAGGGAATTATAGTCACTGTCTTTTTATATATGTAGATTAGGTTTGGCCACACAGAAACTCCAAAAGATTAGGAGGGAGGAAAATGAAGTTGACATATTTTTTATTGCCTGGAATTTTTTCCCATCTAAGTCACTACTAGCCATGTCCCATAACAGAAGGTGACTACTCCTTGCAATTATCCATCTCTAAATTTAAATCTACTTTCTTGGCCCCAGTAACTATTTCTGCTCCAAGTATGCAGTTAGAATGGTAAAAGCTCACTTAATATTAGTTCAAGGATATTATGATACCCTTCCTTACACATCTGTAAATAGGTCTTTTATGAAATTTATCACCCATTATCCAAATTTGAGTAGGCCAACTGATATTTACTGAGTTAGAACTCTTACTGATATACTTGTAATGGATGAGTTAAACACTTCTCATAACCAATAGACATGATTCTTTTTTAGTAGTCAGATGGAACAATCATTGACACCACAATATAAGGACTTATGGGATTTTCATAATTGGAGATTCATTTATTCTTAAGATTATATTTTAGAACTAATACATGATGTGGCTTATTTTGGTTTGTTTTTCTTTGTTGGTTTCTAAGGATTTGATAAGAACTGAGGGATTAAATATCTCCAAAATTATGACACTAAAGGAGGTGGTTGTATTCTACAGTAATTCATAACAAAGTATTATTATATGAGGAATACTTAATTTTGAATTAAAATAATAATTTTACTGAATTCTAAAGCAACAATGATATAAATAGAATACCAGCCTAAATACAGAATAGGCAAAAAACAAACACACACACACACACACACACACCCCAAATATTCCTAGATGATAAAAAAAAATCTATATTTAGCCCATTGCTAACAAATTGCTAGATGAACAGTTTACAAATTTGTGTGTCCTACCTCAAGACATTGTAATAGCAAATCTCTTAGAAAAAAGAAAAGAACCAAGTAAAATCTTTGAGATAAATGTGATGGAAATGTAGATATTAATATGAAGACTATATTGTCTGGCATTTTATACATTTTTGTAATCCCCATATCTACCTGCTGAGAGTCTAAAAAAGAATTAATTATTAATTACTATATGTGATTTAATTTACTAGGATAATATCTTTCTTTAAAACATATTATATATTTTAGAAAAATACTAATAATACAATTTGTACCACAGAGAAATTATTAGTAATTATTTCATGTTCTAAGAGATAAAGTTAATAGATAAATAATTTATGGCTAATTACTGTTCTTATGTATGAGTAAAGTGACTGACTTCAGAGTATATAGAATAATAGACTTTCTTCCTTGTATTTTTTATGCATGGTCCCACATTACAAGGAATATAATGTTTGAGCTGGTCATTTAATGCACACAAGATTCGAGAGCAGATGGGGGACATTTGTAATACTATCAACAATTAAAAAAATAATTCAGTAGTCGGATATGTGCTTGGTCGGTCAGCTAAAATGAATACACACACACACACACACACACACACACACTAGAGGCCTGGTGCACAAAATTCGTACATGGGGGGGTGTCCCTTAGCCCAGCCTGCACCCTCTCCAATCTGGAACCCCTCAAGGGATGTCCGACTGCCCTTTTAGGCCCGATCCTACTGGGATCGGGCCTAAAAGGGCAGTCGGACATCCCTCTCACAATCCAGGACTGCTGGCTCCCAACTGCTCACCTGCCTGCCTTCCTGATTGCCCCTAATTGTTTCTGCCTGCCAGCCTGATCACCCCCTAACCACTCCCCTGCCAACCTGAATGATGCCTAACTGCTCCCCTGCCATCCCGTTTTCCCCTAACTGCCTTCCCCTGCACGCCTGGTCACCCCTAACTGTACCCTGCAGGCCTGGTCACCCCTAACTGCCTTTCCCTGCAGGCCTTGTCGCCCCCAACTTCCCTCCTCTGCTGGCCTGGTCACCCCTAACTGCCCTCCACTGCAGGCTTGTTCGCCCCCAACTGCGCTCCCTTGCAAGCCTGTTCCCTCCCAACTGCCCTCCCCTGCTGGCCTGATCACCCACAACTGCCCTCCCTTGCAGGCCTGGTCCCTCCCAATTGCCCTCCCCTGCTGGCCATCTTGTGGTGGCTATCTTGTGTCCACATGGGGGCAGCTATCTTGTGTGTTGGAGTGATGGTCAATTTGCATATTACTATTTTATTAGATAGGATAGAGGCCTAGTGCATGGATGGGGGCCCGCTGGTTTGCCCTGAAGAGTGTCCCAGATCAGGGTGGGGGTTCCCTTGGGACATGGAGTGGCCTGGGTGAGGGGCCTGTGGTGGTTTGCAGGCCAGCCATGCCCCCTGGTGACCCAAGCAGAGGCCCTGGTATCTGGAATTTATTTATCTTCTATAATTGAAACTTTGTAGCCTTGAGCAGAGCCAAGCCTTCTGCTTGCTCTGTGGCTGCAGCCATTTTTGTTGGGATTTATTTATCTTCTATAACTGAAACTTTGTAGCCTTGCCTGGAGGCCTGGGCCTGCCCGGGTGTGCAGAAAGCTTAGCTTCCTCCATTGCTGGGGAAACCCAAGCCTCCTGTTCACTCAGTGGCTGCAGCCATCTTGGTTGGATTAATTTGCATAATCACTCCTTATTGACTAGTGGGCATGGCTTGTGGGTATAGCTGAGTGATGATTAATTTGCATATTGCTCTTTTATTAGATAGGATATGTATATGTATATATATGTGTGTGTATATATATATACATATATATATATATATATATACATACACAGACATATGTAGAGAAGATATTATGAATTTATATATGTCTCAAACTCTACGGAATATTCTTTTCTTTCATATTTGTGGGTTATCCCAGCTCAGTAGGGGACACTTCTCCCTGGCTAAACCAGTGCACCCCTCAGGTCCTCACACCTGCATCTGACTGCAGAAGAGGACAAACTATTTCCTTTAAAAATCTTGATTCAGAAATGGATCATATCACTTGTATTCCCATCTGCATGACTACAATCAATAATGTGTATACATGTAATTGAAAAAAAGCTGGTAAGTATAGTCTGGAAAATAAAAAAATAATTACAATTGTGAAGAAGAGCTAGCAGCTTGCCCTACATGGGAAATGGAAAAAAAGGCATTCCAAGGCAGAGAATTGGTATTCAAATGAAGGCAGAAAGCATAGCACAGGAGGAAAATAAAGAACATGTTTGGTGTTGTTAGAATTTCAGTGGATGGCTGTTGATTGAGGGAGATTCAGGGACTGAGAAAGTGCCCTGGGCGATGATGCTACTATACTGAGCGAGGATGGGCATGATGAACCTGGCCTGATTATCGTACTATGGAGTGTGAACTTCCCCTCTAAGTGATGGGGGCACACTAAAGGTACCTAAGTGAGGTATTTAAGTGAGATAGGAGCAAAACTAGATTTTGTTGTAGAAAGAAAATTTGTGGCATCTCTAGAATGACCTCGTTTGGAACTATGACTCTTGTTTGAGACAGTGGTTCCCCTACAAGTCCAGAAACTTCTTGAATACAAATTCTTATTCAGCTTTGCATTTAATATGGAACTTGTCATAGTGACTGTAATGTGTTGAATTGTGTCCTCCTAGATTAATGTGTGGAAGCCCTAAACCCCAGTACTCTCAGAATGTGGCTATATTTGGAGATTGGGCCTTTAAAGAGGTAATTAAGTTAAAATTGAACCCTTTTGGTGGGCCTCAATCAATATGACTGGTGTCCTTATACGAAGTGGGGATAAAGACAGGGACAATATAGGCAGAGGAAAATCCACAGAAGACAAGAGGAGAAACTGGCCAACTGCAAGCCAAGAGACAGGCCTCAGAATGAAACCTTTAGACACCTTGACCTTCTAACCTCCAGAACTGTGAGAAAATACCTTTCTGTTATTTAAGCCACCCAGGCAATGGTATCTTTGAAGGCGGCTCTAGCAAACTAATACAGTCACATTTACTTACTATGAGTTCAACAAGTGGTCATTATAACTGTTTAACCTAAATCCAATCTGTACTAACTAGTTTTCTTTCCCTTTGCTGCCATCACCAAAGGCTCTAACTTTCCTATCTGATTACCAAATTCTCTCTTAGTCTCAAATTCAAATCAGTATTAGAGTCCAAATACTAAGATCAAACACTGGAAAAATTAATTAGTGGTTTAGGAAATTGGCTTGTTTGTAATTAAGGGACTAATGCCTTGACTAATTATCTCTATAACTTTCCATCTGTTTCTTTTATTTTTCAATGTGGTTCAGTAAACGAACTTCTGACTGTCATGTGTGCTTAAGGAAATCGGAATGTATTCTAAAGCAGGGTACTGTCACAGAGAATTTTGAGCCAATGTGTCTATATTTTAGTTAGCCTCTATCATGTAAAGGTTACAAGTTATTGAGCTATTTAGGTAACCTTTGGAAGCAACCATTTCCTTTGAATAAACAGGATTATTTCACAGGGCTGTCATTAGAATTAAATAAAACAAATTGGTGGAAATTTCTAGCACAGTGCCTGGTACATGAGACGCTTTCTGGCAAACACCCTTTTCTCTTTAAATTGTACCAAACTGTTTTTAAACATTTTTCAATAAGAATTGTTAGAAGTATATTTATCTCTAAAATATGAGAAGTAAGCATATATATTAATGATCAAATGGCATGCCATTCCTTTAAACAGGGTTTATGCAAAACTATAAATGTATCAAAAGAAATGAACACAGACATTTATTGTCAATAAATATTTTTGTAACAATTGGTGTTTCTTCATATTGTATTTATAGAAACTTACCATATGGTATTTCTTGTAAGTGAAAGTATTTTGTTATTATCAAACAGAAATTTAAAAAGTATCAAAATAGTTAGAAACCAATATAGAGAGAGAGAAAAAAATAATTACTCGACATGACTGCCATTGTGGAGTTCAACCCCTAGGCAGTGGTTCTCAACCTTTCTAATGCCGCGACCCTTTAATACAGTTCCTCATGTTGTGGTGACCCCCAACCATAAAATTATTTTCCTTGCTACTTCATAACTGTAATTTTGCTACTGTTATGAATCGTAATGTAAATGTCTGCTAGGGTCACCTAAGACCATCGGAAAACACAGATCTTTACATTACGATTCATAACAGTAGCAAAATTACAGTTACGAAGTAGCAACGAAAATAATTCTATGGTTGGGGGTCACCACAACATGAGGAACTGTATTAAAGGGTCGCGGCATTAGAAAGGTTGAGAACCACTGCCCTCGAGGGTCTCAAATTATAGGAGCTATTTGCCAATTTTATATTCACTTCTGGCTCTCCATCTGTTTAACTTTTTTTTTAATAACCTGAATTAATAAAAGCTACCTTATTTCAATTATATTAAGAATTAAATAGTGTCTTGCTTCTTCACAGGCATGTGATATGGATTAAATCTGGGTTACGGGGAGATATTTTACACTTGAGGAGCCCACATAGATGGCAATCAACTGCAGAAGGCCACAGAATGGGTAAATTGCGAAACTTCCCAAGACACGTGGGTAATCTCCCCTCAGCCTCACATCTTAGCACAATTCCCTCTGTCACAATCCGTGTCTGGAGATGGCAGCCCTGTGATAGAATCTGGAACCAGAGACCCCACTGCTGCCTGACCAGAGCTTGTCCATGTAAGCCACCTGAAATTCACTTTAACTCATTTGTAAATGGCAGTGACGTCACTCAGCTCAGGCCGTGAAAACTGTAACAGTCGTGTGGATAATGATACATTTACCACATAAAAAGTGCCCGATAAAGTGAGTCTTTGATAGCGTAGCAGGGATTAATGACTAGTTTTCTTCATGGGTCACAGTCAATGTTTGGTCAATTTTGAACCAAATTATGAGTTTAAAAAACACTCAGATTTCTGATATTACCACCAATTTATTGTGTGCGTTCTGGCGCTCTTTGTGTTCTAAAACAACCCCAAAAAATGTTTGTAAAAATAATTACACATTTATTGTCTTCTTATTTTTGTCCCCTATGTGATGGCTAAATACACTTCAAGTATTTAAACTTTCAATAAAATTATGAGAGGAATGAAGAAATGTCACAAATATTGAGTTCTTTATAATAAATATTTGTATTAACATATAAAATAGGGGGGTTTTTTTGGAATGAGCTTTAAATATCACCAAATTACTTTGCGGATCAACTATATACCACTACTGTCATAAATATTTCACATATTTGCCTATATTTATAATCATAGTTAAACATCTGTTATACAATGTTGCCCAGGGTTATTGAATGTGCTATTTCCTTTCACTGTAAAATTTAAATAAATATCACAATTACTGCAAAATTATCCAATTATGTAAAAGTTTATGCAAAAGGCAGTTCCTGTTTGCCCTGAATTAGTTCGCTCTGGCTCCCTTCAGCACGTCAGGCCTGTAGAAAGACATGAAAGCTACATCTTCCTTGGTCTCCTCACATATTTATGAAAGTTGTAAGATATTTCAAAAACAGCAAAGAACACAAGGGCAATATGATAAAACTAAAGTCATTCAGCTTCAACCTGACTACAGATAATAGCTTATCATTTCTATTAGAGGTTTCCTTGGTTGGGTTAAGTGATTAAATTGGTCAAATTAATGATTGAGTAAGTGCTTCTCGTACAATCTGTGAAAGCTGAATGCTGAATGGGTTTACATATCTAAATGAGGGGAGGCTGTTGTCTCCCCTTGGTTAACTCTTTTCTTAAACTATAATTGAAAGAGCAAAGTGACATCTTTAATCCACCTTCTCCTGCTCTGTAGGAGAGGAACTGAGAAGCATAGCTCTCCCACCTGGTGGAAAGGCAGGCTTCTACAAGAATTTTGAATGAAAACTGCGCTGAGCGAGAGAATGCAGAGGGGAATATCACAGTCTCCCTGGAGGAGAAAGATTGGATGAGAACAGACTCAGAAAAAGGAAGCAGGGCCATCAGTGAAGAGATGGAAGAGCATTAGTGTTATTTCACACTCCCCTCTAGAGCATCAATATTTTATAGGCTTCTCCCTTGGGAAATTATAACAGATTCTAGCTCCACTAAATAAAAATGTGTACTGCTACCTTCAAGGGGTTGCCTGTTACCTAGATGGAGAGGAAAATGCTAATGCTTATACTTTTCAAGGAAATTCCTTTTTATTACTTGTTCTTGATTTATTTTTCAATACATCTGAAAAACAAGACAGCAAAACAATGACTGGATAATCCTATCTAATAAAAGAGTAATATGCAAATCGACCCTCACTCCAACACACAAGATGGCAGCCCCCATGTGGACACAAGCTGGCCGCCACAAGATGCCAGCAGGGGAGGGCAGTTGGGAGGAACCAGGCCTGCAAGGGAGGGCAGTTGTGGGTGATCAAGTCAGGAGGGGAGAGCAGTAAGGGGTGCCCAGGCCAACAGAGGAGGGAAGTTGGGGGTGAGAAGGCCTGCAGGGAAGGGCAGTTAGGGGGACCAGGCCTTCTGGGGAGGGCAGTTAGGGGTGACAAGGCTGGCAGGGGAGGGCAGTTAGGGGCAATCAGGCTGGCAGGGGAGCAGTTAGGCATCAATTAGGCTGGCAGGGGAGTGGTTAGGGGGTGGTCAGGCTGGCAGGCAGAAGTGGTTAGGGGTAATCAGGAAGGCAGGCAAGAAAACAGTTGGGAGCCAGCAGTCCTGGATTGTGAGAGGGATGTCCGAGTGTACGTTTAGGCCCGATCCCGATAGGATCGAGCCTAAAAGGGCAGTTGGACATTCCTCAAGGAGTTCCAGATTGGAGAGGGTGCAGGCTGGGCTGAGGGACACCCCCCCACCTTGCACGAATTTCGTGCACTGGGCCTCTAGTCAATAATATTTGGGCATCACTATGCTTATATGAACTGTATTATAATACATTGGGTAAAAATGCTGTCTGATAACTTTCTAATTATAAAAAGTGGCAACTTTCAATTAGTAGATTTAAAACTCCAAAATAATACTATTACATTGGTATACAGTTTTATTCCTGAAAGGTTAGAATTGGTTAAATAGTGTTACTAGCTTTGAGTCATTACCTTGTAAACCTAACACTAAGCATTTCTTAAAAAGTATTCATATACTTCTTTAAAAATAATGATTCAGTGACAGTAATGTGAGAGGAGCAACAATAAAAAGAAGAGGAGAGAGATAATGAAAGCTAATGGGAATTATTAATTTAAACCATATGAAGTTATAACATCATCTGGCATATCTATAATAATAAAAGCATGATATGCTAATTAGACCAGACAGCCGGACAACCTTCTTGATGAAGCCGGGGCTGTGAGGACTGATACAGCCACCGCAGCTGTGAGAGCTGAGCCTCTAGTAAAAATGTACTAGTAATATGACAGGATGAGTTCTCCAGTTCTCCAGTTCAAAATTGCCAAATGTTTATTTTATGCACGCAATAAAATGTCATCTTCAAGTCATTCTCTAATTTTGTCTTGTCCTACCCTTACTCGACTTACCTGAAATTACATGGAGATAACTTCATGTGTTCAAATTTAGAAGAAATGTTGTGAGTTGGTTATTTTTCTAAGTTGAAGGTAGCCAAAAACAAACATGCATGGATTTTAAAATGTTACAAAATATTAGACAAAATAAACCTACTTCTCTTTTAATGGAATAGTATTGTCTGGCCATTTGAGTGGAACATGGCCAATGTTTCATAATTTTAAAGTTAGCTGGGAATTTTTTGAGAAAATTTAAAAATACAGAAATATGATAAGACCTCTGTTTAATATTAATCAGGTATTCAAACATATTTTTAATAAAAATTACCTTTGAAAAATCGGTGTGTCTATTGTTATATAAATGTTCAAAAATTAGGATTAAATAGTAATAGACCAAAAATAACAAGAATTTTTGAAATTTTGATTAAGTAAATTTTTCTTTTAACTTACATAACAAGATAGTCAAAAGAAAATGGAAGGAAATATATGTGCAACTGAGGGATAGTTTTGCTGAGCAATATGCCATCATGTAATTTTTAAAGACAAATTCTTGCTGAATTTCAAAATTAAAATTAAAGAGAAATTTAAAATAGACAAAAGCTCAGGCTCTCTATAATCATACATTTTTTAAATAATCCTACTTTTCCTCCATAGTTTTCTGTCCTCAAAAAAGAAATCCATGCCAGGAAATAAGTCAGCTGGTAGTTCTTGGAATTGGCTGACCTGTTTCCCACGAAGAGTGAACATAGTCAATCATCCAAAAAGTACTCTTTCTCCTGAAGGTAGATTTGTTCTGTCACAACTGACATTTATAATTATTAGTTTTATTACAACAAAAATGGCATCACTCACTTAAGACCCTTGGTATTCTGTCATAAACATTTCAGTTCCATCTCTGTAAACACTTTTCAATGTTTTATATATATAACAAAAGATCTGAGATGCATAGTACTATTTACGCTTCCTGATATGTGTCATGCATATTTATAATTGCTGTATCTTTATTTTTGCTCAAGACATCCTTCCCTATCCTACTTCCACATGTAAATTAATGCTTTAAACCTAATCTAAATTATATTTCTTCTCTGGATATTGTACCCATTAAATTAGTCTGAATTTATCTTTTGTCACTTTGCAAATTACTTATACATTATTTTAGGCAGTTATCACAGTATGTTTTGTATCATAAAATCAACTCTATTTTATGAATTTTCCAAAAAAAATTCAGGAAAATAATATGCATCAGAATATCAGTATATAATAAATATTATGATTTTTCTTTATCTTATTTACTTAAATATGTCACTGAAAATTTGCTACCATAGACTCATCTTTTGAACTGTCTTTTAAACCTTATACTTAGGTCCTTCAACTAGTACCAATTCCATTGTTCCTTAGTTGGTGCCATAGACTAATTTTAATTATTTACATTTTTAAATCAATTATTGAGTTCAGTTCCTTTTTCTATATCATTTGCATTTAGAGTAGGAACCCAGAACTATGTGCAAATTATGTGCTGTTCACAGGCTTTGCTTACCTAAGAAATAAGCATAAATTATTCTTACTTATACATAGGAACTCAGTAGAAAGAGTAAAGTGGAACTATTACTGGGGGAAAAAACTGCAGACTTGGAATTTAGAATGATGTACATTCTATCAGTAATGCATAACCATTTTTACCAATTACTCAATTACTCATATCAGTTCTTCTAAGAAAAAATTACCAAGTATCAGTGATCAAAGAGTGAATATGTGTAACACTAGAGAAGAAAGTCCTAGAATTCTTGTTCAGAGTGTTACAGGCACCTCTCACTGACACCAGAGAGGTGTGACCAGACAGGACAGCCCCCTGAGCCAGTGGGAGAGGGCTGTCCCCAACCTCCATTCTTGTCTTCTCACATAAATGAATTAATATGAGAGACCTTGAGTGAGTTTTGTGAAAAGCCAATTTATTAAAGCAATTAAAGCATGCACCTTTATTGTAAAAAGGCAAGAAAACCTATAGACCTGGCTCATGACGCACAGATAAGCTCTCAGCAAATCTGAAGAGCAGGCTGGGTGGGGGTCTGAGGCATCATACACCCCCCTGTCCATAGGCTGCAAAATTCCTCTGCTGACTGTTTTGGTACAGATCAATTCTCAAGGTCTCTTCTTTTACTTTGTGTGGCCTTCCCAGGATTCATGGAAAACATCTGGCAACTTTCTCTTGCCAAGCCTTGCGACTGCCGGCTTCTCTGCTTAGGGGGTAAAACAGCCTTTTTCCCCTTCCCTTTCCCTTTCCCTTTCCCTTCCCCCTCCCTTTCTGCAATCTCTCATCAGGGAGTCTTTTTTTTAACCATTTGCTCTGTCTTTGGCCGGGGCAGATAATGGCTTATTAGTTACAAGCTGGCTGTAAATTGTCTACACTGATTGGCCTTGTTTTAACGTTCCTGTCTCAGTTTCCCTGTTCCCCCTGCTCTGGAAAGCTGGAGCATTCTGCACCTGCAAAGATAAATGTCCTTGCCCTTAGGAGCTCTGCCTGCTGGGCCCTGCAGTTATGCCTGTGCTTTCTGCTTCTCCCACCCCTTACCCTGCCTAACCCTGTTTCTAAATCTTTTCAAGAGTTGAAAATTTTCTTGATTACAGGTTCTATATAATCTATCATATTTTTTCATATAAAATCCATTCCTATTTCCCAAATATTTCTTTGTGTAAAATAAACTTTGCAAGATGATGTGCTGTGTTGGTTCTAATTGTCTGCCTGCTTTACGAGATGGTTTGCCTTTATAAAATTAAAAAACGGATACTATTTGAGGTACTTTATTTTCTCTACTGTGCAGTTATTCTAAATTCTTAGCTAAGTCTCTTGAACTTAGTCTAAGTAGAACAAATTTAGAATCGTTTTTAGTTATTGTACCATAGAATTTGTAAATGACTTTTAACTTCTCTTCTTGGCTGACTATAAACTTGAATATTAAATGAAAATAATTAAAAACATTCCCAGAGTTTTCATTGCTATAGCTTTGTGATCACTATACTTTACCAGTTAATGAGCAATTAATATTGTCTGAGCACTATTCTAAGCAGTTTTATCACTATTTCATTCAATTACTCTAACAATTCAATGAGATAGAATCGGTGCTAATCTCCATTGTCTAGATCAGGAAGATGAGACTTTGAAAGAGCTAAATAATTCCTTGAGATCACTGACCCGAGAGTTTTTCCATGAACACCCACCTCTTCAGAGCTCTGTAAGTCATTACCAGTTTATCTTTCCACTAGAGGCCTGGTGCACGGATTTGTGCACTGGAGGTCCCTCGGCCTGGCCTGTGGGGATCAGGCCAAAACCGGCTCTCCTCCAGCTCCTGCAGGATCCTGGATTGTGAGAGGGCAGTTCTCTGGTGCCCAGAATTGGGCTCCCTCCTCTCTGGTCCGGATGTTTCACCAGAGAACCGCCACTGCCAAGTCACCACAGCTCTGCAGTTCCTGCGTTGAGCGTCTGCCCCCTGGTGGTCATCGTGCATCATAGCTACCAGTCGGATGGTCAAACAGTCAGACAGTCGCTTAGGCTTTTATGTAGATAAGGAATCTATAATATAAAAAGCTATATTAGTATTTGGTTTTATTTGAAAGTATTACAATAAAATTCTATATATATCACTTTAAAACAGAAGTGATAGAATGATGGAAATTCTACCAGGAGTTAGAAAGCAACATGCATAGCAGTTGGTACATTTCCTGGAAATGTAGTCAGGACTCACTTAATTGACTAAGTAGTCCTTCAGAGTGACCTACACTTAGGATTATTTTGACTTTTATGGTTTTAAGTTACTATGAATCCTATCCTACATAATAAAAGCCTAATACGCTAAATGTCCAGTCATCCGGTCATCCATTCAACCAATCAAAGCTTAATATACTAATGATATGCTAAGGCCGCTCAACTGCTCGCTATGAAGTGCACTGAACACCAGGGGGCAGACAGTCGACCAGTCAACCAGTCAATACAGCATGCACTGACCACCCCCACTCCCTGGAGCCCTCCCGCGGTCCCTTCCCGGCCCCGATCATGCACCATTGGGATCCCTCGACCTGGCTTGCGCCCTCTCACAATCCGGGTTGAGGGCACGAATTTTGTGCACTGGGCCTCCTCTAATAATATATATGTGAATATGTGTGTATATTTAGTACATTATTTACAATTTATTAATGATTTGAGCTCAAGAAAGCCATCTCTTCTTTATTTTTAACATTGTTTTATTTTGTTAACAATCTTACTACATATTTATGAAGGCATTGAAGAAGTAAGTAAATATGAAATGATAAAACAGAAAAAAGTAAGAAGGATAAAACATATAATAACTTTTCAATTTGCTAAGTTGCTCTTTATCAGACTCATAAAATATCTTGTCCTGGCAAGGATAATAATATGGCTAATAATCATAAATCTCTTACTACTGCCCATTGTAGTTCTAAGTTATTAATGTGAATAATTTAATATCATTCCCACAAAAACTATGATTCAGGTCTATTAATTTTGTATTATTAAGTATGAGAGAAGTGAGGCACAAAAAGGCCATGTAACTTAGCCAAGGTCACACAGAAAGTGAGGGCACTGGAATCTGATACAAGAGTCTGAGTTCAAAGCAAACAAAGCTCATCGCCAATAAAGTGCTTTGCTTAACATGTGATTAAAATTATTGGGTAGCACATTTATATATTTTCCAAAAATCAATACAAAAGAGAGAATTATTATAATTACAATTGTATCCAATTTCATTTTTCATGTCTTTGGCATAAAGTCCATACACAACAACATGTGTTATTTGGAGGAGAGTGCTTGTAAACGGCAGCCTAAAACCATCTGTTTTAGCAAGCAACTTAAAAATAAAACTTTCAAAATGAACCACTTGGTTCTTTAGAATATAAAATATTAGTAGTGACAGCCAAATTTAAAGCTAAATATAATGGATTGCATCAATTTCTCTTTATATCAATGTAATGTAATAATAAACCATGTAAAGTGCAGCAGCCAAGTGTTAAGAATTATAATATGAATAGCAAAAATCAGTTTTGTGCTCCATCTCCAGACTGCTGCATATTAAAGGCAACTACTACAATTTTTAAACTACTATATCTATTGATTTGCCAATTTTAGACATCATTTGTCAACTTCTTGTGGTAGGAGAAGATATTGGGTATTTTAACACATATGCTTTTGGCTCCCATATCCTACTCATAAATTTTTGGTTAAAACATAGTCAAGGTTTTCATTTACATGACTATATAAAGGTTTAAACTTGTAACATATGCCATCATTATTTTCCCTATAAGTTTGATTGTTTTATTTATATTTTCTGCAAAGAAACAAGATTTTTACAAGATATGGAAAAATTCCAGAGTGTCTTATAGACTGTTTAAATGACATGAGACAAGAAATTTAAAGTAGTTTTCATTTTAGTTTATGTCTAAGACTAAGACATTATACAAACTATTCTATTTATATTTTGTGAAACTGTATTATCACAATTAGTAAATTTTATTGAGAAATAATTGTATCTAAAAACTATTGCCCAAGTATTTATCAAGAAATATAGTTTTTACAAAAACAGGTCCTGAGGATAAACAAAAACTTAAATTGTCTTATTTTTAGTGCTCTAACATATAACAATTAAATATATAAACAAAATCAAGTTGGAATACATTGATTTTTCCACTGGTTGACCATTGCTTATTTTTTTAATTAACTAAATATTTTATAAAGAATAAGTCCTAAACTCTTGTCATATCTAGTAGTTGGATTTATCCTTCCCAAAAGCAAATACCACAAGTGTATAAAAGGTTTTGAGATGTTAGTTACCATTTGCTTCTTGTGGGGGCAGGTCAGCAACTTTGGTGTCTTAATAACCAAGGCTATTTAAAAACATCTTCAAAGAAGTAAGGTTACAGTCACTGAGTTCATTGCAACCAACATTGTTCTAGGGTTAATTAAACAAATGTCAGCCATTGGAGGTGAGAATTCCCAGCTGACATAATTCGCTGTCTTTGATAATGTTCAGTATTATTCTAAGAGTGCTCAAAAATCATAGGAAAGCAAGTGAAGAGAGGTAGTAATTGCTGCTTTAGTGTTAAACAAAAACATATTACAAGAAAATTTCTTATTTAATTATCTCATTTTAGAAAGAAGGCAGACTTGTACCTTTTTTCCTGGACAATCAGTATGTAAATAAAAACAATAAAAGGGGTTAAAATTATAATTTTAAAATATGTCATGAAAGTGGTTAGGTTATTACAAACATATATACATATACACATATGCATATACATGCACACGTAAATATACATATGTATGTATACATGCACATACACAAGCTTAAGTACATGTTATGATTAGTTATTATTAGCTATGCAATATATTGTTGAAATCTTTATTTGTAATGAATAAATCACTTGTGATTTTGTAGGCTAAATAAAAATAAATAAATAAAAGCACCAAGTGAAAACTCACCTAAAGGCTTTACTCAGAATTTCTATATAAAGAAATAAAGAACTATATTCCAGTGTATTTGCATAAAAATGCAGTTTTCCAAATCTGTACACATGTGCAAGTGTTTAACAGAACCCTCCTTTAACCAAATATATAGGAAGAGGCCATGAACATTGTAATATTATTTTATAACGAGACTCAAATAAATGCAGAATTTTCCATACTGATTTTTATACATGGATATTTGTACAATGTCATCTGCTATTATATGTGCCTGTTCTAGGATGTATATCCATTGAGGCAGCCTTTTTCTTTGTATGTAATTTAGTGACTAAATATACCACCAAACTTTGTGATTAATAAACTTTATTCTGTTTAATGTATTTAACCTAAATAAAATCCTAGTGCCTCTTTCATTCTCAGATAGATTTTCATATCTGGTTATGACCTTTCTGAATATAAGAACACTATATTAATTTTACATGCTTTTTTTTTCAATTTGCTCTTTTCTTCCAACCTAATTATTAGAATATGTGTTTTCATTAAATTTTTGAAATTTCAGAATCTTAAGATTTCTTAGAAGGAAGGTGAAGTTAATAAAATGAGTTCAACATCTGACAAACTCATCTATCCCTCTAGAGATGGATTAGACTGAATTGTCTTCCACTAGTTTAATGACAAATTAAGATTCATTTATGAATTTATAAATTCACTTCTTATGATGTCTTTATGATATACTTTCCTGTAGAAGTTACTATTCACTTCAATAAGATAAAGTCTCACCCGGCTGGCATGGCTCAGTGGTTGGGCATCGACCTATGAACCAGGAGGTCATGGTTTGATTCTTGGTGAGGGCACATGCCCAGGTCGTGGGCTCATTCCCCAGTAGGCATGCCGGAGGCAGCCGATCAATGATTCTCATCACTGATGTTTTTATCTCTCTTTCCTTCTCCCTTCCTCTATGAAATCAATAATAAATAAATAAATTAAAGACACTTCTTTATTGTTGAAAAATAAAGATAAATTTTAAAAAGTATTACAGATGTACTGTTTTTCCATCCATGAAACCCCCACTCCCAGCACCCCCATCCCCCAGGCCTACTGCAGTATTGTCTGTATCATGGGTCATGCATATATGCATATATGTTCTTTGGTTAAACTGTCCTCCCCACTCCTCCTGCTTCCCTCTGAGTTTTGTTAGTCTGTTCCATGCTTCCATGTCTCTGGATCTATTTTTATTCTTGATTGTTCCTATTATTTTTAAATAACCCATTGCATTATTTATTTTTCTACTTTGCTTCTGACTTATTAAAAACATTTTCTCAGATAAATGTCATAGCAGTTTTGAGGAAACTACTAAACAAAATATTTATTTAAATAGAAATTCTAAATTGCCAGTGTAAGTGACATATCTCATTTGTGACAACATCAATAAAGGGAGAACACAAGCTCCCTGATTTTTATTCCAGAATTTATGCTGATTAATTTTGGGTGCCTTCAGGGCTTTTTGCTTTGTTGGTTGATTATTGTTTCTCCTTCGTATGAATTATTTTTCATTATTCTTTGAAAACATAACTTTTCCTTCTAGTGATGTGTTATTTACCAAACAACTCTCTTGAAACTTCGTGTTTTTATCTTTCATATTGCCTTCATTTTATATCAGGCTATATTATAATCATGAATGGGTGAGGGCGGCCTTGTGAGTAACAGATACTTTATTTTAGGAGCTATAAAAATAAAACAAGTATCTGTGTTGACTGTGAATTTTAAAATTAGGGTCATAATAGCAGTTTTATTAAACACAAGCTCTAAATTTCAATGAAAGGGTATATTGAATTTCAAGTCATTGTTCAAAGGGCATTTGTTTGTGTGCATGTATGCAGTATTTGGAAATGGTTAATTTAAAAAAAACTCATCCATCTATTTTTACAAGATAATAGAGGATTATCAATGATAAGTGGTATTATTTCAGAAAGTAGAAATACAAATACATAAAAACATACAATGACAGGCATTCTTAAACATGATTCCTAGATTGATAACATCAGCATTATTTCTTGTTCTTATATTTTTTCTACATATTTGGAACTTTATCTACTTGAAATTAATAACTTAATTTTTGAAATTAATAACTAAACTATTTTTACATGTTTTTGTCATTGTGTAGAGTTTTTAATTATGCTATTATCAAATGTTAATTTGTAAAATCACCCAGAAAACATTTTAAGATATTGGGTGAGGTTTAATGAATTAAATAAACACAACTTTCCCTTAGGAGTATATTTAGAAGACATATGTCATTGGCATTACTGTAGTGTGAATCAGATAGTGGAAAACTGCATGTGACTATTAAGTACTGAATAAAATGCTCATGATTGTCCAAGCATTCGTTACTTTCACATGTCCTTGTCCAAACTTTACAAGTGCAAGTTTCTTGCTCTGCTATATATGTGGTGTTGATTTCAACTACAACATTAAATACAAAATTTTACACCATTAACAAACTATTAATATAAGTTATTTATGAATCTGTTACCCTATTTGAACATATCAAGTAAAAAATATTTCCTCAGTAATGAGTGTTATAATTACAATACACTGTATACTTACATTTGTAGCAGTACTCCTGTGGATAACTTTTTTGGTACATGTCTTTTCCTGTACAGAAAAAATCTTACTCTCAGACTAATTTTACCTCTCAACTAATTAATAAGTATTGACATGTAGCCTACTATATGTCAGGCCCTGTTCCCAGGGCCTGCAATGAAGAAGTGAACATGGGTTCCTCTTCAGGAAAACAAGAATGTCCCGTAAGGAAAAGGTTATGCTATATAAATTTATAAGAAACTTATGCATATGCAATGCATCTTTTTACCACAGTTGAGGTTCCTACATTTGTTTTGGGAAATAGCTCTTGCATGGGTTTTATGACCTTACCTCAGAGACATAATATAATATCTACACTGATATACACAAATATATAGATGTATTGATATTATTACTTTATTTTAATTCTACTCATTTTAGGCTATGGTTAAAATATTTAATTATTCAATATAAAATTAAACAACCCTCCTGATGTATGAGTATGAATTTGCACTACATTGTAGTATATTTCAGAGCAGGTGTCTGTGTTTGAAGGAAGCCTTGCTGTACAACATTAAACTTAGATGATTTTGTTTGGCATTTGCTGTCTGAGGGTAGATTTCCTTATCTCAAATGTGGAAAAAATATTTCAGTCTTGTGAGCTATTTGAAAGCACATAATTAAGAATATATATTCAGAGCTCAATTATTAGACCTAATGTGTTGTTAAACCTACTATTTATTTAATGGCTCTGAATGTACTGCCCTATGTTATTTCTATCCCCAACATACTAACCTTCATCTAATCCCATTTTACGGAAGAGGAAATCAAAGGTCAGAGAGATGGAGTGACTTTCAGTGGCTATATTAAGTTCAAGTCAAAGACTTTGATTGGAATCATAGAATTGTTTTTTCCTCCATGCAATTTAATTTCCTGAAAATAGTATATTGTTTCACATTTGTATTAATTTTAAGTTTGGCTTGAGTAATCCATTCCCACTACTTGTTCCAGTAAATTAGTCTTTGCTCTCTTGCGTGGCTGTTTCCAGCTTCTCTCTTGCTGGTGTTTCTTTCTTTCTCTATGTGAAATTAAATTAATTTCATATTTTATCTTCAATTGTGTGCCCTTTGACAAGAACTTATATTGAATTCAGAAAAACAATAATGGAAAGGCAAACAAATATTTTAATATTCATTTATTTAATTCTTAATTTTGTTTCCTTGATCTTTTCATTAGTTCTTCCTTCTAGCACAGAGTTCATATCAGATGACTGTATTGTTTGGGTGGAAAGGAGAAGCTGTGATCAGTGAGTTTTGGGTGTTTTGTTTAATTGCTTTTTATGCTAACTGCCATGCTTTTCCCTTCTGAGAACCTGCTCATCTCATCATAGATAAAGCCAGGCCCTCGGTAATGTTCTCTGCTTCTGTTGCATACTGGCATTGAAATGCATTTTCTTGTTAATTGAACGTGAACATTTTACAGACTGAATCTCTGAATAGTATTTTATTAATATAATTTAAACTAAATTATTTCAGAGATCATAGAATCACTTAAAAATGGCAATTATGTATCTGCATATATTTTAAGAAAGAATGAAAGGCTATGGTGTTATCACAAGAGTACCATTCAGGTTTGTAGTGAATATTAATGCATTCCAGAAACTAACATTGTAGAAAGATCTTCCTAAATTTATAAATATTACATGTATGGTTGTATTTTATTACACATTATACACTATTTAAGAAATAGACTCACATCTTTTTAAGTCACTTTAATAAAAACTTTACTGTCCAGTATGGTAATACATAGCACTATAGTGGGCACATAATTGAAATGTGGCTAGTGCAACTGATATGCTGAATTTGTACCTTTACTTAATTTAGATTAATTTAAAATTTAATGTATTAACTGAGGTAACATAAAATATTTTTTTCTGTTAATGAAACTGTATTGTTTTGCTAGGACCTCATTTTACTTTGTTGAAAATTGAGAGTATTTTTAAAAATATGTATACATATTGTTTATGGATTTCAGAGAGGGAATGGAAGAGAGATATGAAAACATCAATGATGAGAGAGAATCATTGATCTGCTGCCTCCTGCATGTCCCCTGCTGGGGATCGAGCCTACAACCCTGGTATGTGCCCTTGACCGGAAGTGAACCCAGGACCCTTCAGTCCACAGGCCAAGGCTCTGTCCACTGAGCCCAACTGGCTAAGGTAAAAATTCAGTGTATTTTTAAATGATAAAAATTTGTTATTTTTATAATTAAAAATAAAACACAACTTCCACTTTGGAAAAAATATATTGCACAGATTATGTGTATATGAGATATGCCTATAGTTCCAGTTTCTGCTATATTTCTATAATTAGTTATATTTTTGCAAAGTTTACATAATGTCTTTATTTTATACTATGGGAAATAATTTGTGTATACACACATATACATATTAGAAAAAGTGGGAGAAAAAAATGATTATTTTCTCCACTTTTCTAAAACATCCAGCTCTTTATATTTTCAGATGCCACTAGTTTGATCAGGTGATTGTCAGCAGGACAAAAGTTTGCAAAGCTCTGCAAGCCACCGGGTTTTCCCATCTGTATTACCGGCGAGAGTGGAATCATGAGTCATTCTGATGCTCAACTCTGCAAAGCCCAAGATTCTAGTTAGCAACAGGATTCTCTAATGCCTGCCAGCTTGGCCTAAAGAGTTCCCAGGATGCTCATGCTAACAGAGCTTATTATAAAGGTTTTGGAAATCATTTGACCTTAGTCTTTTGGGAGAGAGAGAGGTGGTACTAGAGCTGAAAACTCTTAGATCAGAATTATTCAGAACAAGCAAGAATAGGCTCTTAGATTTTTAACAAGGGTTGTTGGATTTGTTCCCTCTACCAGGTTTGCTTATTACACACGCATCTATTGGAATTTTTAGTCTATAAATGTTAATAGCATGTAATATAGGACCTTTGGTGTTTTCTGAATTTCTTGACTCAATACAATCTGAAAAAGACTTTAATAGAAAAAATATTAAATTACATGTAATCAAGAATTTTAATATGGTATAAAAAGTTATAAAACATATGTGCAGCTTCTAACAGTTCTCCTCATAAAAGTAGTTTCTTTTTTATTTTAAATAATTTTAAAGTTAAAAATATATATATATTGCTAAACATTTTCAATCAAAGAATGTATCTCCCAGGTAATTGTTTTTTAAATGTTCAACAAAAATTTCATTTAAATTTTAGGTCTGTTATCTCATAGGTCAGTCTGTCCAGATGGTGATACTCTGTCATCTACATACTGATTTCTGTGACATAATCCTGTTGATAACGATGGTATTATTCTTGCCCTGTCTGATCATGAAAACTCATTACCCTTTCTACACAATAGTGAAACATTGTCATGCTACCCACTACGCTCACAAGTGCCTATCTGTTATTACAAATTACATTCTTAATTAGATGGCTTGTCAATGTATTTTCAATACCTTGCACTTTTCATTGGTCTCTAGGAAAACAATATATTCAAAAGAGCATTGCAATACAACAGTAAATTAAGAAAGCCTATTACACCAGTTGATCAGCTAGAAACCATGCTTCAGCCATGCAGAGACCAAAGGCATCCGGAAAATTCAGCCAAAACAAAAAGGAACACAAATGCTCGATGTTCCACATTTCAGTAGTGCCAGAGGATCTCTAGCCTTTTCCAAGTGAAGCAAGATTGTCAGCCTTTGAAAGCTCTGAAAAAATTGATTCTCTGAAGTACACCCAGGATGTTTCCACACATGAATAGGCAGTTACAAAGTCATGGTTAACTTTAATTTTTAAAGTACTTCAATGACTGAAGTTTAGATATCATTTTGGTTTGAATTGTCTTCTAAATAGACTCAACAGTGCTAACTTAAGCCACCAAACATAAAACTATCACAGGTAAAAAATATGTTCCATCATCACTCAACTTTTAAAACCCAAGTCTGCCTTAGAATATTGGCTATAATATAGAGAAGGGTGAATGCAACTAAACATAGAAAAGGAAATCCTAAAGTTAATAATATTTGGGTGTTTTAAAAGAATTTTTAAGAGGCAGGCAAACGATAGCTCATCTAGAATGAAAGGTAGGACAAACACACCTGCTAGTTTGTCTGGAATACTCCAGCTTATACCTGATGTTCCAATATAATTATTAATGGTAGTATCTCTGTTTGGATGCAAATTAAATGGTCACAGTAGCATTGATTGCAAAGGAATTGAATGTCTCGTAGGAGAATGGGAAGTAATAGGAAACTACTAGTGTGTTGACAGTAATGGGGAAAAGACAGTCCAGAGTGAGGTTAGAACACACAGAGTCATGAACATTTGACTGGCATTTGATTTAAAAAACAGATGAAATCAGTGCTGTTTGTAGTGGTTTGTCTTTATTGTTTGATCTTGATTGTATTCACTCAGTAGGCCCTCCTTAGGCTCAGTTCCTCCCATTCACTTTGTATGAAGATGACTCCTTTTATTACATATCTCCTCTGTACTAATTCTTCTTATTGCACAATACTATTATGTTGGTCTTTTTATAATGCGTTACAATGATTGGCATACCTTAAATAATATTCTACAATGATAACTACTGTGTACAGTGAAACTTGTATCTTTCATGAATTGGTCACTTTCCAGCATTTTATACCCCTCTTCTCCAACAAAAACCCTTTCAATCCATCTGTCCAGGACATCCTCATCTTTGCTAGTGTAAAACACACATACACACACACACACACACACACACAAAAAAAAAAAAAAAAAATCAAAATTCTCCCTCCTCTGATGAGGCAATTTCTGAAATTTTAAATTGCCTACTGACAGTTCTACATCATCTAGTAATTAGCTAATTACTTGGTCAGGCTCCAGTGATTTCATGTTTCCTATTTTTTGTCTGAACTAGATTAAATTTAGGGGATGCATAATATTATTTTTTTGGATAGCTTAGGTTTTAAAAATTAAATTCATAGATACAAAAATTAACATAATTATTTCAATTGACATATTTTTATCACATTGTATTTTTTCTCTTACTTTAAAAATTATTTTAATATAAACTCTTGTATAAATCCTTAGCACCAGAAAAGTAAGAGTTAAATTTCTTTCTGCTAGCTGATCAGTAGAAATATTTTTCAAAATAAGTCTTTACTTCATTCAGTACAAGCCATTCTTTGTTATAGTTGCTATTGATTCTACCATAGTTGAATGGGAAAGGTCTCTTCCAAACTATACAGCATATTCAATTGGTTTTCACTTTTGTGGCCATCCCTGTAGTTGTCTGTTGTCTCTGGGCCCTTGCATTTATTCTTTCTTTTTTTTTTTAAATCTTCAATTGGATGCCAGTGTGCCATGGAACTATTCTAGGGACTGAACATATATCATTGAAAGGAAGATAGGCAGGAAAGAAAACTTAACATCCAAGCTACCCATGTTATTGGGGGTGTGGGTACAATAAAGATACAAATAAACCCTTTATGTAGTACTAGAAGGCCATTGCACGAAGATTGGTGCAATAGGCCTTCCTTCCCCTGGCTGCCGGCACTGGTTTTCCTCTGGCACCCAGGACCCAGGCCTTTCCTCTGGCCACTGCCTTCCATCTTTGCTCGGGCAGGAGTCTTCACTCCAGCTGGAGCCTTTAGTCTTTGCTCCGGCCAGAGCCTTCAGTCTTCGCTCCAGCCAGAGCATCATTCCTGTAGCTCCCTCTGCCCCCGCCCTCCCCCTCATAGCAGGCGTCCTGCCCCACCTGACCATTCCATGCCATGCATGCTACCCAGAGGCCCTGAGCAGCTAGGGGAAGGGTCGCAGCCATCTTTGTCTGGTTAATTTGCATACTCACTCTTGATTGGCTGGTGGGCATTGTGAAGTGATGGTCAATTTGCATATTTTTCTTTTATTAGTGTAGATGTGGTCAATGATGTGAAAAAGCTACAACAGAGAGTGGAGGATTGGGAGACAGGAGAGGTACACTTTCCAGAGGTAGATTCAATTACCCTTCCTTCTTTAGACCCTATACTCACACCTGCTCCACATCACAGTATTCCTGTTCTTCCCAAAAACACAACTTCTGTCTCACCACATCCCATCTCCTTATCTTGATCTTCTGGTAACATTTGGTTGTGTATTAGTTTGCTTGCCATGCCATAGGGAAATGCCACAGTCTGGGTGGCTTAAACAATAAAATGTCATTTCCTTATATTTCTGGAGACTTGAAATCTAAGATCAAGGTGTGGGCATGCTGAGTTTCTCCTAAAGCCTCTCTGGTTGGCTTGAAGATGGTCACTTTCTCACTGTCCTCAAATGATCTTTCCTCTGCGTGTGCATATTCCTGGTGTCCTTTTGTGTGTCTAAGTTTTTGCTTCTTCCCAGAACACCAGTCAGATTGGATTAGGATCCACACTAATGACCTCATTTTAACTCAATCATCTTTTAAAAGACTCTGTAACCAAATTCAGTCACTTTTTAAAAATATATATATTTTTATGTATTTCAGAGAGGAAGGGAGAGGGAGAGAGATGTAGAAACATCAGTGATGAGAGAGAATCATTGATTGGCTGCCTCTTGCACACCCCACACTGGGGATTGAGCCCGCAAACTGGGCATGTGCCCTGACCAGAAATAGAACCTTTGCCTCCTGGTTCATAGATCAATGCTCAACCACTGAGCCATGCTGACTGGGGGAAATGCAGTCACTTCTTGAGGTACTCTATGTGTTAGGGCTAAAACATATGACTTTCAGCAAGACACAATTCCATCTATAACAGGTCTTTTCAGTGTGCAATTAGTCATACTGAATTTACTTGTCTAGGGTAGAATAATTGCCCTGAGTCAATTATTTACATAAACATTAACATAATCCTTTTGCCTGTTTGAGCTAAACTGTTGTCTTTTTATTTCACTGTGAGTTTTGTTTAAAATAGTTCATTTCTGTTATCTTACATTGTGGATGGATTTGTTCAAGCACCTATAATGGGGGGAGGACTATAAATTTTTTGTATTAACAAAATATAAACAATGTTATTTTTAAACAGATACCTTAACTTCTCAACTAATTAGTGGCTATGTACTGAGCGCATATAATTAACTCACTATGGTTTCTTCTTTTAAGGTTGTTTTCAAGCTTTGGGTGAAAACAATGATGAGTCATTTTATTACCAAGCAATGCAGTGAGATATGTATTATTATTGTAGTTTAAAGATGATGGAAGTGAAGTGTAAGGTTTTTTAATACCTTCCAAATCTCAAAACTTTAGATTCTTGAAAATACATTTGAACTCAGATGAGTCTTCTTTTAGAGTCTCAATACTTAGTGGTGCTACAGCAATGAGCTCAAATATTAATTTCTAACACAATTTTGATTCATCCATCAAAATGTTACTAAATTGAAAAATATAATCTTAAGATACGTTACCTCTTAGATTCAGCTATTTTCTCTGTGTTATTTCTTCCCTCATTTTGCAATGATATCCACTTTGTGCCTTTAGTCATCAATCATTAGAAGACACAGTCTATCTTTCACAGAAAGAAAACAATAAAACCCTTGAGATACTTTATGGAATTCACATATTGGAACATTTTGCAATTGTACCATCATATTACCTTGCTCTTTTCAGGATCTATCCAGGAGGCCAATTTTGCTCTGGTGATTGGGGTCACCACCTAGGACTGGTTGGTTCTCCCTGTCTTTTTCTTTCTGCTTTTTCATACCAATTCTTCAAAAGTGAGGTTTAATTTAGTATTGATTTTCTGTATTTGTATATATACTATTATTAGAAACTTAACTTCTAAATTTTATTCAATGATCTTCAATGGCTATATATAGGAATGAATTCCTATAAAATAGGAATTCATTTCTATAAAATAAAAACCCATGTGCAGGCATGTAAGTAATTTTAAAGATACATTAAAATATAATCTCTCCCAAGACATAAGTATATGTTACATTAATATATTTTTTTAAATTTCCAATTACATGTAAACTGAATATATCTTCTCACATTTTTGCTGCATATATCTTTAGTGTTTATGAGTGTCTTAATATCTAAGTTCTAATTGACTAGCATTACCTGAAATAAGATAGGTTTTATAGTTTTTTGGTGTGTTCATAACAATATGTTTTACATATATATAATTTATCACTATTAGGAATTATTCAATTTAAAATGACCACATTATGGATCTGTAACAAATTTTTCTCCTAGACAATAAGTAAGGGATATCTCTGGTTATAGGATCTAGCAATATTGGAAGAAGTCTATTTTTTGAGAACTATAACAAAAACTATATCCTAATATATAAAAACCCTGGCCATAATGACCAGTAATGACCAAGGCTCAACCAACCAGAAGTCAGTCCTGCAGTCCAGTCTGCTGCAGGTGTGGTGTCTCAGCACTGACTGCTGAGGGGGCTGTGAATCAGGGCCAGAGAGACCTGAAGAGAGAAGCAGGGACTGATCCATTGCCTCTGTGGCAGCTTTTGATCAGCACTTGACTCTCTGTTTCTCTTCCAGTCTGGCCAGCAGCCACACCTCCATTTCTCTCCAGGCCCCCACCAGGGCTGCTGACCAGCCCGCCTTTCTGATCAGGCCCTATTGATAGGCCCAGAGATGCTGATTAGCATAGGAACTGCCCAATCAGAACCAAATATGGGTGCTGTGAAGAACCAATGCCTGCCTATGAGGCAGAGCTTCTGACACTGACTGGCATAAACACCGACCAATTAGAACCAAATGTGGGTGCTATGGGGAGCCAATGGCTGCCTAGCAGGCAGAGCTTTTAATGCTAACTGGCATAGAAACTGACCAATCAGAACCAAATTGACCAGCAGAAGAGGGGAGTTGGGAACGAGATCAGGCCAACAGGGGAGGGCAGTTGGGGGCAACCAGGCCAGGAGGGGAGGGCACTTGGGGGTGAGATCAGGCCGGCAGGGGAGGGCAGTTGGGGGCAACCAGGCTGGCAGGGGAGGGTAGTTAGGGTTAATCAGGCTGGCAGGAAAAGGCAGTTAGGGGTGATCAGGCAGGCAGGCAGGTGAGCAGTTAGGAGCCAGCAGTCTCAGATTGTAAGAGGGATGTCCCCAATTGGAGAGAGTGCAGGCTGGCTTGAGGGACCCCCCCCCCCCCCCCGGGCACAAATTTTGTGCACTGGGCCTCTAGTAGTGTAATAAAACTAACAGTTTCTCTGGCCAGTATGTCTCAGTTGGTTGGAGCATTTTCCTGTATACCACAAGTGTCAGGTTCAGTTCCAGGACAGGCACATATCTCGGATATGGGTTAGATCCCAGGTTTGGGCATGTGTAGGAGGCAACTGATCAGTGTTCCTCTCTCTAAGATCAATTTAAAACACACACACACACACACACACAGACACAGTTTTTTTATTATCCTATATTGTAAGATGTTTTATTTTTATAGTGTTTTAGTTTTTATTCAATAAATCAACATTGAATATTTTTTCAAACAAAATCACTAGGTGTGACCCAATTTAATAGAATTTAATAATAATGCATTGATGTAAAATGCCCAAAGATGTGGAGTGAGGGGTATAACAGTTCCTATTTGTCTAAATAAACCATTGCTGACACTCAGCCAAGTTGTAGTGTTTACAGTCTTGTCTGGAAAGTTCTTAGTAGGATAATATTTCTGGATGCTGTAAGAAAATTAAGTGGGGACAACTTTTCTATTGCTTTTATGTTTAACAAAGTCATCTCAATTCCTTATTGATTTAATTTTTACTAGGAAGGCCTCAGGCTAAATGAGACACCCAGGCACTGAGAGCAGTGTGGTTTCTTCTTGAAGATCTCTAGTGGGCTAGTCTAGCCATGATGGCTGCAGGATCGCAGGGCAGTGAACTTCAGAGAAGACCTCACTGTGAGATTATATCGCATATGGGTTCTCATGTTATTAATTTCAGAAAATTTTGAAATTCCTCCCCCCCAATCCCAAGTGTTTTTATGCCTTTGCAAAAATTAATGAACGTTGCAAAAAACTGTTTTCTCATATACAGGCATTGGTATTCTGACATGACACTGAGACCAGCATAGCTCCCTCCCTGTGTTCCCATCACAGAACAGGGAACCTACAGCTCACTGCAGAACACTTTCTCATGGGGTGTGTCTCCACTGAAATCTAAAAATATCTAGACTGGTTCAAAAAAAAATGATTATCTTAATTTATATCCAGCAGGGATGAAATTATGATCTGTGGACCAAAACATTTGCAAACACTATTATTGTTGTTTTGCTCTTTTGTTTGTCTCTTTTTTTTTTTAATCTTGGGGAATTGATATGAAGGACATAGTCTCTAGTGAAGGCCAAGGTGATTCTGTTTTTAAAGAATGTTCACATACATACATAGATCAAAGCATTGGGAAACACATGTATGTGAACACTACAAAAGCTCTAACATGTTGCAATTTTTCTTTCACTTTATAAGTAACTAGAGGCCCGGCACATGAAATGTGTGCACTCGGGGGAAAAGGGGGAAGTGTCCCTCAGCTCGGCCTGTGCCCTCTCTTACTCTCAGAGTCCTCGCGGGACATCCTTAGTGCTGCAGGAGATGTTCCCACCACCTCTATTGTGCTCACCAGCCATGAGCCCAGCTTCTGGCTGAGCAGCGCTGACCACCAGGAGGCAGCTCCTGCACTGAGCGTTTGCCTCGTGGTCAGTGCATGTCATAGTGATTGGTTGTTCCACCATCAGGCCAAAACCAGCTCTCTAACATCCCCAAGGGGTCCCAAATTGCGAGAGGGTGTAAGCCAGGGTGAGGGACCCCACTGGTGCATGATCAGGGCTGGGGAAGGATATGGGAGGTTGGCCAGCCGGGGAGGGACCGCAGGAGGGCTTCAAGGCGTGTCTGGCCCATCTCACTCAGTCCCAATTGGCCAGATCCCAGCAGAAGCTAGCCTCCCGGTCAGAGTGTCTGCCCCCTGGTGATCAGTGCACATCAAAGCGAGCAGTCAAGTAGCCTTAGCATATCATTAGCATATTTTGCTTTGATTGATTGAATGGTCAACTGGACAACCGGACACTTAGCATATTAGGCTTTTATTATATAAGATGCTAGTCTAGAAGATAATGAAAGTATAAAAATCCTTCAGCTTACTACTATTAGTGTCAGTCTTATTGCATGTCTCATCTCAACTCTGCTTGCCAAACAACATAAGATTAATTCTGACAACCCCCCGCCCCCCTCTGAAGTACGGGAATGTAGGTTTAACAAGAAATACCATTGTCTCAGTGCATAAATTAATGAACAGCAAAAGGAAAAGGTTATAAAACCCAGAACTTTGCTCTTCCCACTAATAGTTTTGTCCAGGAAACCAGTTAGCTTAATTAGTAAGAACACAGACTGACCTTAAACACTTTCAAGATATACAGTCCTGTAATCTTGCAAAAAATTACTAGTCCACTCAGTTCCCTGGGCTTCAGTTTCCTTATCTCTAAGGTAGCAATTTTCAACCTTTTTCATTTCATGACACATATAAAGTAAATTCTAAAATTCTGCGGGACACCAAAAAATGTATTGTATTTTTTATTGATCTCACAAAACAAAGAATAAATTTTATTTATTCTCACCAGACAGCTATTGTGATGGCTGTTGTCTTTTTTTTTTTTTTTTTTACAATCTAAGGGAAATGAGGTCAACGCCCTTGACCAAGAGTCAGGTATTGCATGTTTTACAAATTCTTGCAGCACAACACTTGGAAATCACTGTTCTAAGGTAATAACAGTAACTATGGCAAAGGTTGATAGAATAATTAAAATAATTAAATGAGCAGACAAATCCATTAGAATGATACTTTTTACAGATGATGATGGCAACAGTGATGCTGCTGCTGCTGATCAACCAATTATCTGGAGATAAAACTCTGGAGCAGGGGTCCTCAAACTTTTTAAACAGGGGGCCAGTTCACTGTCCCTCAGACCGTTGGAGGGCCGGACTATAGTTTAAAAAAAAACAACTATGAACAAATTCCTATGCGCACTGCGGGCCCGGGACGAGTCGGCTGCTAAGCAGGACAGGCAGCAGCACCCGGCGGGCTGGATAAATGTCCTCGGCGGGCCGCATGTGGCCTGCGGGCCGTAGTTTGAGGACCCCTGCAAGTCTGGAGAGAGAGCATCAACTACCTACTGAGAAAATATTTTAATCATCTATATCTCCATAAATAAAAGGCATTAATAAAAAACAAAATTGCCACGTTAAAAAGATATTTTACTTTTTATTTATTGCTCTAGGGCAATGGTCAGAAAACTGCGGCTCGCAAGCCACGTGAGGCTCGCGAGCCGCGGTTTGCCACTCTGTTGACTAATGAGTTTGCCGACCACTGAGGTAGGGGCTTAATCACAGGAACAACAGCCTGTAATTATTGGAATCGAGAGTCTAGGTCAGTGGTCGGCAAACTCATTAGTCAACAGAGTGGCAAACTGCGGCTCGTGAGCTGCATGTGGCTCCCGAGCCGCGGTTTGCCGACCACTGCTCTAGGGCATTTATTTGCTTCTTACTTCTAACAACAAATGATTTCCAAATGAGTGATGACCAACTGGTTTATTAATAGCCCGATAAACAGGCAGTACAAGAAGGTCTCTGCTACTTATGCAAGGCAGAGAGTGACCAAGTGTGAGGTACCACCAACACAGAAGCAAGCATTTTATTTGATATCCCATCACACCTCCTCATATCTCTGCATTGGCCTTCTTTTCCCAGTGGAATAGGGCACACTTGGAGTGGTATTTTCCATCAGAAAAGATGACTGGGTAACATAACATTTCACAATAAGTGAAGCAAATGAAAAAACTGGTGTCTGACATTGGAAACTAGCATTTTCTGAGAAAAGAACAACAATTTACCTCTGCAAAGCTGTTAAGTGAATTGCCCTTTTCCATTTTATTGGAATAACATCTCTCTAAATTTTATTTTTCTTGTTGCTGTCTGCAATTAGTGTAGGATATTTATAGTGACATTTGAGAGACAAATGTTGTCAGCTAATCTTTCTTTTCCCCCTGCGTGTATCAGCCAAAATAATTTGGATTCAATTCAGTAGAGACTGCATTTCCTTTTTCTCTTTTTCTTTTTTAGCCATTTAAGCCCACATTAGGGTTTAAAAGACCTTCAGTAACTCCCCCAACCTCCATTCAAGAGAAAAAAAAATCAATTTTCCAGGATTTCTATAGCTCTTTTTTGGTTTCCATAGCAGTCAAGGGCAAGCTGAGGAGAGAGAGAGAGAGAAAGATTTATTTCCAACTCTAGTGAAAGCTGAGTCCCAAGATAAAAGAAAAAGCCAAGCATAATGAGCAAAAGGGAAAGTAAAAGAAAGCAAACTCCTATAGATCCATGCTGACTATGACCTTTGTTCTGAAAACTCAAAGAGTAATAAATTATAAGAGAACCGAGGACATCATCTGTGTCATTGCAGCTCTACCTATGGCTTGAGTGGGGAGCTGAGCGCAATACACAGATGGAGGGCAATGAATTCATGAAGGCGTGTGCCAGCTCCCAGCACCGGGCTTGAAGTGTGCACTTGCTTTTGGCGCCGGAACTGAGGCTTTGTTTGCTCGGATGCCAGAACTGCATGCTCACACTCTGCTTTTTGTGCCAAAGTTAGATGCTCAGATTTGAAAGCTAAAATTTATCAAGTGTTAGCACTGCCTCTCCAAAGCCAAATGATAATGGTATAAGAAAGGTACACCCCCCCCCCTTCAGTTTTAAAAGGACTGCCACATTAAAACAAATTCGCTCTCCTTGACAAACTTAAGGTATGAGGTATTTTCCTGTCAATGAGCTCATCTACAAGATGCTAGAAAGCTTTTTCTGTCTGCTTTGGTTTTTCAGCAGGTCATACGGACTTACGCCAATTTCTTCTGGCTTTTAGATTTAGATACATATTTATCCCTATGTCCTAAACATTAGCCACATTCCTTGATCTTAAAAACTGCTATAACACAAATAATAAGTCTTTCAAATAAATTAAGGTGACCATTTTTGATAAAATAGTCTACAACCATTTTTTTAAAAAATGTGGTTCTGTTGTAAGCCACAGCCTCACTGTTTCATTTTTTTCCTGTGGGCATAAAATTATTTTTTTTCGTTTTATAATACGGAAGCTCTGGCACCTGGGCATGTCATGCTAACAGTATAAAAGACTATAAAATCGTATAGTATTCTCTATAATAAGCAATATTTACAAAGTACCCCCAAATGACATTTCTGAAGTCCTAGACTCCACGTCAGCATTTCTCATTCCCTTGTTGCACCATCACCGTAGAACCATCTAAGGAACCATGTAAAAAGAACTGTTACCCTGGCCCATCCCAGACCAATTAAGTCAGAATCTCTGAAGGTCATGCTTAGACATCACTGCTCTCTTCAGCTCCCCAGTGATTCCAATGTACAGTTGGAGTGGGGAACACGCTTGTACGTAAAGGTCTAGCCTTTGTCCTTGTGAAAGCAAAGCGAGGCTGCATTGAGGAAGCACAGCCAAGTAAAGGTGATCCTAAGTCAGTGATCCCAAAAGACAAGACTAGACATTGCACTCTATTTATGTTTATTGATTTACTTATTCTTGCTTTCTTTTTATTTATTGGATTTATTGGGGTGACATCGGTTAATAAAATAATGTAGGTTTCAAGTGTATAATTCTGCAATACTTTATCTGTATATTGTGTCGTGTGATCACCACCCCAACTCAAGTTTCCTTTACCATTTATCCCTCTTTTATCCTTTTCTACGTCCCTCAAAATTGTCTTTACAAATAGTATACATTATGGGTAACAGTTCTTACTACATGAATAAGATCTAGATACATTGATTTTAATATGGTATATATTCAGGTATAGGATGTCGATGCATAATCATTGTCCCATATTTAGTATTTAAAAAACATTGAGTTGGGACTCTGAAAACATGTGTTCTAATGTCTGGACCCTCAATTTTAAGTCCCGTAGGGAAAACAACTTCCTCTTCTTTATTTTCAATTCCTGTACAAGCTAAGTCCATATTAATACTGAAGTTGCTCAACCGTCCTCTCAAATATATACCCCCACATATAAAGTATATATCCTTACACAATATATACTTTTTTAAAGTATATTTAAAAGTAAAGTAGTTGATCTGGCTGAGCCTTTCTAGGCTAATTTTTTAAAATTTCTGTGTGTGTGCACACACACTCATATAAGCCTAGTGTTTGTTTACTTTCCTACCATGACGAGGTAATTTCAATAATTATTCATTGAGGTCACAAATGATAATGATATTAATTTGTGTATTATGGAAAATACTAAAAACAATGGAAGTGTCTCCTGATGTTAATGGTGCATACCTCTTCATTATAGAAGAAACAAGGGGATGGGATTTTGGAAATGATGGCTAAAACAGGGTCCTCCCTCAGCCCTATGAAATGTGAGCTGCATCACCTTTGTAAAGTTAATTAGGTTTTTGTTTGTTTTTAGAATTTGAGTGTCCTTATCTGTAAACTCTACATGCCTACCTCAAGAGTCTATCAGAGATTATTTTTCAGGTGCCAGGCCCAGCAGCTGGCACAAAGCAGTAACTCAGTCCTGTTCACCATCATGCTAAAAAATGATCATCGCACAGAGTGATGAATAAAGGGATGTAGGTACATAACCAGTGCTTCATAAACTGAAAAGGGAAGCATTTATTTCTGACTAAGATGAAGAAGGATCTGTCTTGCATTAGTCAGAGTTAGGCATACAAAGGAAGGGTGACCTTTTATGCAGAGATGGCTGCCTGGCCCCATGATAGACAGCGGTATGAAAGGTTGGGAAGCAGGGTCCATGGAAAGAGCAGGGATTATACCAGGAAAGGTAAAGTTGTAGTGTTGCTCTGTAAGAAAAGAGACACAATGCAGACTTTTAAGCAGGGCAGTGACTTCATCTGAATGCGCTTGAAATTATTTTCACAATGGCACTGAGACAAATTAGAAGTGTTCAAATAGAAGGCAACTGAAATAATCCAGGCCAGGGAGAATGTGGGCCTAAAGCATTGGGACAGCATTGGATTAAAAAAAGGCAGACATAGTTGGAAGACAAAATAAAAAGTAAAGCCTCCCTTGATCACATTTTCACAATAAAAATGCATGGCCCAGTTTTGTCACTACTCTTTCTCGGCACTCCAAGCTCCTTCTTTCCCCCTTTTTTTCCTTGTGCATCACACATAAGTCCAAACTTAATTTATTCCAGCAACTTTTTATTTTTTCCAATTCCATCTAGAGACTGTAGGATATCAAGGCATATGTGGGTTTAAGGGAAATTTTTGGACTAACGATGAAGACTTACAATACTCAATATAACCATTAGCAAGGGGAAAATATTCTTCTCCCGATCTAGATTTCTTCATTAGATCTATATTTATAATGTCTTTCCAGGAATCCCTATAGCCATGTACCTAAAAAGAAAATCATTGTCATTTCTCCCAATACAAATTTTCTCCTTTATGACTTACCAACAATGTATTCATCCACCCTAGTTGAAGGCAACGCCATCATATTCAACATATAACTTATAAATGCAATTTGATGGCCCTGTTAAAATAAGGCCAGAGAAGAGGAAATGTCAAAAGTTTGCTATTTGGGGAAGTTTGAGTGAGAGGAAGGGAGGGGACTATAATTTGGTATTTGAGTATTTACTTCAAATGCTTTCCTGGCAGTGTATCAATGTATGATTGGTTATTCTTTCCTCATATTATTTCTCACCCACAAGCTCCTTTTCTTTATCCCCAATCCCATTTAACATTAGAAATGATACTACAATGTGCTATGTATTCTGTTTGTTTGTATTTGTTTTTTGTTTATGCTTGTGTCTTTCTATAAGGATAGTGAATGTTACAAGTTGTATGGATAGATCTGAAAAGGGAATTGTCTCTAAACTGAACAAAAAAAATTAAGGTAAAATAAATGTTTATTATTTCTATATAACTTAATTACATTCCTTGATTTTTTTATTTTTATTTTTTTGCTAATATACTTTTTGGAAAGAATACATATAGTTCCCTCATTTATTAGATTATCAAATATCTATAATTGGCATGAATGCAAATAGTAATTTATTTCTCTCATATTATTAGTCTACAATCACTTATTATATTTGAGCTACATTTGTATTAAATGAGTTGCTGGTATTTTTTATTTTTCTAGTTTATTCATGCTTAGTAATATTTATTGAGTGTATACTATATGCTATATTTATGTTTTTAAGTTTAAACTACTTTATCCAATGTAAATAATTTAAAGTAATATACTTTAAAATAATTTGAAAACAGGCTTGGTTAGATTTAAAAAACTATATACTGGTAATGTTAAGAATAAATTAGAAAATCTACATCTGTATTGAAAACCAAAATATACCAATTTAGATAATTTTTCCAATATATTTTCTTTTCTAACTAGCTAGTTTTTTGTGGGTAATTTACAGTCAAGGTGATTTAATTATCTGTTCTCTGTATTAAAGATAAATTATTTCCAAATTAAACCACATCTTTACCAAGGATAGGCACCTTCAGTGTATTTATTGTTTTTGTGGTTTGAATAAGAACATATATAAAGTCTATAAATAGCTCAATATCTTATCAAGAAGTTACAGTAGTAATCTACTTGAGGACATTGAATTTTCCATTTAATTTTTCATGCAACATGTATATGCTACCATCTTCTTTTGACTTAGAATGACTTATTTATAAGCTGCTCTTCAGTAATTAATTAATATACTGATTTTTTAGTCTAGAGTTTAATAACATAAAACTCAATGTTTTCTATCTTATACTAGCACAAAACACACTTGAAATATGTCCTTCAATTTCTTACTAAGTAAATGAATGAACAATTTGAAATCTAAGTTATACTGATGAAGAGAATTGTAGAACTGAAATTTGATGTAATTTCTCTACTCTCTCTTATTAGTACTGACTTCCAGATCTTTAAATATGTATTCTTTCTATATGTGAAATTTAAGTTTCTTAGTATTTTGTTCTGTGCTAATGTAAGAAAATACATTTATTTATAATTAGATAGTCTATTAGGGTTTAAAAGTATGTCTTTGAATGTTTATGATAGATTTAAAATCCATGTGGGTGGCAGGGAAAACGCTATTTTTGTGGTTTCTGCTGTATATTTCCTAATTTTAAAAAAGTCCTACAAAGGTCTCTGTACAATTTCTAGCTATATGTAATATAAAATAATAACAATAATAATGTAAATCTTGAAGAGATCATCTATAAAAGTGGCAGACTTTGACAAATAGAAATTTGATAGCATATTTAATCTGCTAATTGTGTCATCTTGAATACACGCCCAACTGTTGTGATGAAGAAAAAAGAAAGGCCTATGTTATTGTTTTGATTCCATTATAATGGATATTTCACCCAGAGCAGGGATACATTATGCACATTGTCTTATTTAAAATATTGCCATTTGGCATCTAAGCCCTGAGGCAGAATTCCAAGCAAATTGTAAGTAGGAATGATGCCAACCTAACAGATGAGCGGAAGGTGCCAATGCCACGAGTCCATGTTCACATATCAAATGTGTTTACCTAGTGCAGGATTCCTGGTTATAAATCTTTAAATAAGTGCAGAAAAACTGTGCCAACATGAAGAGGTTTCCCCATCTTTAATCCACCCAGAATAAGGAATAACCTTGAATTTATTTTTAGAGATGAAAATTAGCCACAAAAGTCTGTTATCTTTTTAAATTGGAGAAAGACTAGTTTATATTTTATGCCTTTAATCGCTCAGTCCATTTTAAAAAATATATTTTATTGATTTCAGAGACAGAGTGAGAGATAGAAACATCAATCATGAGAGAAAAATCGTTGATTGGCTGCCTCCTGCACTCCCCCAACTAGGAATGTGAGCAACTAGGAATCGAATCATGATCTCCTGGTTTATAGGTCAATGCTCAACCACTGAGCTATCCAGGCCAGGCAATTGCTCAATTCTTACTCTGCTGATTATCTAGTGGCTTATTATGGTTACAATAATTTAATGCCATGAAGGCAAAATTTGGTATTAATTGTGTTTGGTATTAATGCTAGACTATTATTCATCAGTGATAAGGTGGCATAATGTATAGGACTAACTTGTAAAGGAAGTGATTAGGAATTCCCTAAATATTCCACCAATATTCACCCAAAGTTGTAAGCATGGCTATAATTTCTAACAAACATTTGACTTTACAAGAAAGTGAAAATTAATGTTTCATTGAGTCATTTTATTCATAGATGATTATTGATTAAAAAGTATGAAGGAGATAGGTTGCAAATATTTTCTTGAGAGACTCAGTATTGTGGTTCTTAGCAGATTTGAACATTTTAAAAACATGTAAGTAGTAAATGTTTAGAAAAAACTATTGGACAAGTACTGTGTTTGGTAAAATGGACTGATATGTATTCCTATTAGAAGTTTAATGGATGTATATTAAAACCTGCTAAGATTGAACCTCACTCTCAAAGGTAGTTAACACAGACATTTACTGTTCTCTTCACATAAGTCAGCCAGTGACAGGGGCAGATTTCAAAGAATGCTCAGTATTTATTTATCTATTTATAAAAAATATTTAATGTTGACATAATTGCAGGTGTTCCCCTTTCCCCTCCCCCATTGCCCACATTCACCCACCCCTATCACCCACCTCCCTTGGCCTTTATCAAAGTAAAGTCTGTGTTCATGGGGTGTGTATATATGTCCTTTAGCTATTTCCTTCACCTTCTTTATTCAGTCATCCCACTCTCTCCCCTCAGGAATCCACTAGTCTGCTCCATGTGTTTATGCTTAAGATTTCATTTTGTTTGTCAGTGTATTTTGTTCATTAGATTCCACATATTAGTGAGATCATATTGTATTTGTCTTTCTCTGACTGGCTTATTGTGCTTAGCATAATGTTCTGCAGGTCAATCCATTGCTGTCTCAAAGGGTAAAAGATTCTTCTTTTTATAGCCATGTAATTTTCCACTGGGTAAATGTATTTAAAGGGCACAGTTCACAAAGAAAATATGCAAAAAAAGGAAGATCATTCATTTAGCTGTTTCCAGTGTGGGAACAACAAGAACTATCAAAAGGCAAAAATGCTATAAAAATAACATTTCCAAAGGGTTCATGTTCTATATGCAAGTGAAATTCTAATCTCTAGATTATTTTACTAGGTTACCCTAAGATAAGATATAATTCATATAAAAGCATATTATTATTATATTAAATAAGCAATGTATGCTAATTATAGTATGGTAGACAACATAAATATTCACAAAGAAAAAAGACTAATAAATTACTTCAACTCTAACATTTGCCTTAAATAAGACAAATATTTTGTGCATATTTATATATGCGTGTGCATTAAAATGAGATCACATAGATGTTTAGTATTGAAATAAATTTTCTTTAAAAATTACAATACATTGGTACCATATTTTAATTAAAAATAACCATCTGTTGCATCAATGTCAAATAAACACTATATTTCAAGACATTTAGGTTATTTGCAGTTATGTGCCTTTAAAAAAACACACATTGTGACCTCTTTAATATGTAGCTTGGAGTATGTCTGAATGCTTTCTTAGCTTCTGACCCTGCAAGTGGCATTAGGTGTCCAAATGTTACGCATTTCTCTCCGCATTTTGAATTTCCCTCTAGAAAGTTTCCTCTAATGAAAACTCACAGCAACAATGCTTGATGGAAAATTCCTCCACAAACCAAAACACGATAATCAGAAAATGTTATCATTTATCATCCCAGAAGAAACAAGTAAAATGACATTTACAATTTTATTTTTCAGTGATAATAAATGACTTTGAATTATTTGGCCTACATTTAATTTATAAATTTGTTTAATGTGAATTTCCTATTTGAGTGTAAGATTCAAGGTTTATTAGTTTGTTAGAAAGTTTGTTAGTTTGTTCAATTTTTATCATCAGTATCTAAAACAATTTCTGTGACATAGGAGGCACTTATCTTCAACTATTTTGTATAAGTTAAAAATTTTAATATATTTTGAATTGTCATTTCTGTTCTTTGTATAATTTTCTATCGGAGTATTTGGTGCTTGTGTGCACATGAGCATGTGTGTGTGTGTGTGTGTGTGTGTGTTTATGGCATTTTGCCTGCCTCTTTCCTTCCTTCTCCTTCTAATTATATTTTTAATATCCACGGTTAAATAGCTCAATCTGTTTCTTTCTACTTGGGAGTAATACATACCTTTCAGGCAAGGCTATTGTAATTGAAAGAAAAAATAACCTCCCATTTATGTACAGGGCATGCTGAATTCACACATGAAATGCTGCCTGCAAGTGAGTGTAACATTTTGAGGAAGATAGGTCAAGTTTGGGAAAGCCCAGAGAACAAACATGAAATGATCAAAGGCATGTACGCAGCTGCTTTCATAGGGATGTCACTGGAGTTGCCAGAGGTGTGTTGTGGAGAGAGCCAGACCACCCCCGCCCCCGACACACACACATACATTTTAACACAGACAAATGGCAGTTTCTCAGTCTTTTATGAGGTGCCACATTAGCACAACTGCAAAATCTGTCACATATTAGTCAGGATTGTCTAAGATGCAGACCTCAGTAGGGAATTAGATCTGCAGGACATGTTTTTCAGGGAAGAGGGAAAAGAGCTGGAGCAGTCTGGAAGATGTTTTAGACCATGCTGGAGCTTTGGCACTTAAAGAAAAAAACAGAGGAAGTGCAGTGTGGTTCTTACAACATTCCAGCAATACTATCAGTCAGTTTTGGGGGAATGGCCCATCTTTAGTAAACCAGTATGATTAGTCATTACCTAGTAGCAGCTGTGGGAAACATATTGTCCATGTGGATGGGTTCAGATCTCACAGGTCAGCAACTGAAACTGGTCATGGATGTAGGCGATCTGATGGGAGAATTGTCATGGCAACCATTTCATTTCACACACTGCTTTTGTCCTTCCAATTATGATACCACCACTAAATTTCTATGCATAATTTCTGATTCCTTACTAAAGGGTAAATTAAAGAGATTAAAGTGAGAATGAATACATGATGTTATATAACTAGAGCTTATCCACAGTGTGGATAATGCAATATGTAGTTTGGATAATGTGATATATATTTTGAGTAATTTTAACATACATGTGTTTAAAATGTATTCTAAGTAAGAATGATCCCCCCCCATTTAAATCAGTGAATGTGAAATTTAAAAGTAAATGCTCTTGCCCACCTGGGTGTGCTCAGTGATTGAGCGTCCATCCAGGAACCAAGAGGTCACCTGTTTGATTTCCAGCCAGGGCATATTCCTGAGTTGCAGGCTCAGTCCCTAGTGTGGGGCATGCAAAAGGCAGCTAGGCAATGATTCTCTCTCATCATTGATGTTTTGACCTCTCTCTCCCTCTTCCTTTCTTTCTAAAATCAATAAAAATATATTTAAAACATAAAATAAAAGTAAAAGCTCTTTATGTAACTAGGTAGTAAAGTGCCACTAACCACTTTTATGCTAAAGTTTTAAAAGCTTATTTTATTGTATTATTCAGAATGTTTTGTTTTATTGGGGATTTTAAACAATTGCAAAAGCAATTTTGGAAGCTCTGTGTCCAAAGTAGATGAGCTACTTTAACTTCTGATAAAAAATGTATATAGCACACACACACGTACGCAGACACATACACGTATGCAGACACATACACACACAATCATACACACGCACACATGCTCACACACGCGCTCACACAAACACATACATACACACGAACAGCTCACATGCACACTCACACATACACACATGCATACATTCTTACACACATATGCACACACTCATGTACATGAAAACACATGCACATGATCACACACATACATACACATGCATACACACACAATATGTGCTCTTTTCTGTCAAGCTTCTTTCATTGAGTAAAATGATTTTGAGATTTTTTCACTTTGTCATGTGTATAAGTAATTCATTATTTTTAGTGCTGAATTGTATTCCATTTTCCATTTTCCACATCTACCAAATTGTTTTTACGCACTCTTAAATTGTTAGGCAGTTGAGGGATTTTTAGATATTGTGAAGAATTCAACTTTGTAGCTCAAGAAATCAGAACGCTAAGCATGTTTCTCCCAAAAAATAATATATTTAAGCAAATTGACCAAGAAACACTTAAGAGCTGGTGAGTTCTAATCATGGTGAGCAGGGAATGCTGTGCTTCTGGCCTAGTAAAGCCTGGCTAGTTTCCATTCATTCTTCAGCCCTGTGGGAGAAGGGATGAAAGGATTCAGGACTCAAGGTGCAGCTGATACAAAGTGCCAGAAAACACAAATTATAGCTTTGAAGAGCTGGGAAATAGTCACAGAAATGAACCAGCCATGCCAAGGTGGTAAAGGCTGATTGCTGTGCAATAAGCAATTCTGGAGAGACTTTGTCACTAAGAGGGTGAAGGGTGGGAACAGAACATTATGACGATTTCTGACTGACAGCTGAATTTCAGGTGAGTCAGAAGAGAACATTCTAATAAAAGACTGTTTTTATTGTTAAGGTAAATTACACACACACACACACACACACACACACACATATATATGTATATATGTGTATATATATATGATTTAAAGTTTATGTACTGCATATATATTTGTATTTCTTTTTTTTTGGGGGGGGATTCAGTAGTTTATTGGATGAAAATAACAATACATTTTATTTATTGAACATTTACTAAGTATTGCTGTGCTTTTTTTTTTTACCATTTTTTTATTGTTTTAAGTATTACAAATAGTAGTAAATATGTCTCCTTTTTTTCCCCCATTGATCTCCCCCCGACCTCCCCTACCCCCCAGTACATGCCTTCACCTGCCCGCCCTCCCCCTCACCCCAGTGTCTTATATCCATTGGTTGTGCTTATATGCATGCGTACAAGTCCTTCGGTTGGTCTCTTACAGCCCCCCTCGCCCAACCTCCCCTGCCTTCCCACTGTAGTTTGACAGTCTGTTCAATACTTCTTTGCCTCTGATTCTTTTTCCCACCATTTCTTTCCTTTAAAAAGTTTTGCCTTTGCAGACTAGAAATAAACATCCAAGGCAGGTGCTGGGTGTAGAGGCCACGGGGGCATAGGCTACCAAGGAGACAGAACTGAACCTCACACCACCCTGCTTGGCCCCGGAGGATGGCTGGTTAGCCAGAGACAGGTAAGATTCCTCAAGGAAGGAACAACCTAAGACAGGCACAGTCGCAGAGGGGCCATCAGGAGAGAAGTTGGGGGGGCAACAGAAGTGGGGCACAGACCCTCACCCCCCAACATAGCAGGGGCTTGAACCCTCACCCCTTCTGAAGGAGGTCTCCTGCCCCCATGGCTGCTTCACGCTTCCCACACCCAGCTCAGATCGGGACCCAGGCAACAGAAAGAGACTTGGCCCAGCTCACATCGAGATACAGGTGACAGACAGAGACTTGGCCCAGCTCAGATTAGGACGCAGGTAACAGACAAGAGACTTGGCCGACAGCAGTTGCCCTATATCTAAATTCAGCCTAGCATCAGGAATGCTCAGGGCCCACTCAAGAATGCAAATAATCCTTTCCACTAATATTTACAGGGTAAACTAAGATTGTTGGTAGAGTATTAAATTTGACAGTAAAATAGTAATCGAGTTTTCAGATTAATTTAAATAGGCTAATTGAAATAAGTGAATATTCAAGTAAAGTTAATTGTACTGGACAAAAAGCTGTTCTTAAAGTAATAACTAAAATTTCTATTGGTAGTTCATCTCATGGTAAAATTCCTGAATATGCAATGAACCTAAAGCAGTCATATGTGTGGGCAAAAACAAAAACAAAAAAATTATATTTCTTTATGACCTTGTTTTAGGGGGATTTTAGTCTCTTTTTATTAATTTTAAGTGTACCTAATTTATTATATATTTTAATTAAAACACAAGAAATGGTTCACAACACCCTGTTAATAAATTATAATAAGTTCAAATATCTGACTTATTGATGTTTACTGATTGAAAAACAATCTCTGAAAAGGCTCATGCTACTAATAAGCATGTGTTTGCAAACTGGAGTCTTGAACACACACAATTGGGCACCTATAGGAAAGATGCCAAAAAGGAAAGGAGAAAAATAAAATTGAAATTGTTTTATAGAGAAACTAGACAGAGACTGGCTTATCTAAGTCATGTATGAGGGACAGAAGTATGCATTCTAGTGTAGACATACATGGCCTGGATAAATCACATGCCTTCTGTGTATAATATTTTTCAATGATTAGGGTAAAAGTAAATGAATTGAAGAGAAAACTTATCTCATTACTATTTGTGGTGCATTTAAAGAAAAAGCCGTGAAGGCTTATAAGAAGTTTCCTCCCCATTATTGCTTACAGTAGAATTAATTTTTTATCCAATTTTGTAAATTCCAGCTTATTATAACAAGAAAAATAACTGAATATTATAAATGTATAAATTACATTAATAGCATTGATTTAAATTAGAACATTAGATGCCTATGTATACATAAAATATAATATTAAGATAACTGCATTTATACACATAAATGAATGGTTAATGTCAATTTTGACTGCATATTTTTGGTAACAGTGCAGTGGAATATGGTGAAAAGGACATGGTTGTTGAAGTGACATTGATATGGAGTGAAATTTTCTATTTACTGTGTATTCACTTTCTGGATCCTGTCAAAACTCTCTGGTTCTCTAAGATTCTATTTCCCTGTCTCTGCAATGTAGGTAATGATAACATTATTGTAAAAATTGGAGGAAAATGTCGATGTTGGTTTCTGAAGACAACCCCAGTCATGCAGTAATTATCCAATAATTGCTTTCCTCTGTATTGCTGAGAGAGATTAAGTGCCACTTCATAAGCTTCTTTTAAAGTCGCTCTCTAGTTTTTTTTTTTCATCTTTTTTTTAAATTTTATTTTATTTTTATTGTTTTAAGTATTACAAATAGTAGTACATATGTCTCCTTTTTTTTCCCCTTTGATCTCCCCCCGACCTCCCCTACCCCCCAGGACATGCTTTCACCTGCCCGCCCTCCCCCCCCCTCCGCCCCAGTGTCTTATATCCATTGGTTGTGCTTATATGCATGCGTACAAGTCCTTCGGTTGGTCTCTTACAGCCCTCCTCGCCCAACCACCCCTGTCTTCCCAATGTAGTTTGACAGTCTGTTCAATGCTTCTTTGCCTCTGTATCTTTTTCCCACCATTTCTTTCCTTTAAAAAGTTTTGCCTTTGCAGACTGGAAATAAACATTTAATAACAAATCAAGACAAAACAAAAAAATGTTTGAGTCCCAATTTCAATGTCCAACAGTTCCTTATGTGTACATGTCAGCAGTGATATCTGGATGGTGGGCACATGGTGGCCATGCAGGTCCGACCCTCTCTGGTTTGGTCCTAGGCAACCTGCAGCGGTGCACAGCTGCTGACTGCTCCCATGGCAAGGCGTTGTCAGCATCTTTCATCTCTGGACTGTTTTTTCCTCTTGTCTTTGTGGTTGGAGCACTCCTGTCAATTCCTCTCTGTTGCAGGAATCCATCTGGTCTTGGGGTTCTTTTCTGAAAATATACAAATATATTCTTGACCACAAGTTAATAAAGGGATCTCTTCTATATAATTGATTTGGGATCCTTTTTATTTTTGTTCAAACGATTTTCCTTTGTCTTGTTTAGACACCATGTGTGTTTTTAATGGCCGTCTTGCTGTTAGCATTGCAAATGAACCTTAATTTGGTAAAGTAAAAATTTTCTAGATGTAATTTACTTATAGGATATTTTTCCTTACATGATATTGCCCTACTATCCCCCCCCTTTTTTTTTAATGGAGGTTTTTATAAATTTTATAATGCAGTCTTGATAACTTTAAATTAAAATTTTTTTTTTTTCCCCCCCACACATATGACTGCTTTAGGTTCATTGCATATTCAGGAATTTTACCATGAGATGAACTACCAATAGAAATTTTAGTTATTACTTTAAGAATAGCTTTTTGTCCCGTACTTGAATATTCACTTATTTCAATTAGCCTATTTAAATTAATCTGAAAACTCGATTACTATTTTACTGTCAAATTTAATACTCTACCAACAATCTTAGTTTACCCTGTAAATATTAGTGGGAAGGATTATGTGCATTCTTGAGTGGGCCCTGAGCATTCCAAATGCTCAGCTGAATTTAGATATAGGGCAACTGCTGTCTAGTTAAGTTTTGAGCTTCAGCTTCATAAAAGAGGTGAGGAGTTTCCTTGCTTCCTCTCTCACTGCAAGCTTAGCTTCTTTAAAAAAGATCCCTTCAGAGAAGTTGCTGGACTCCATACTTTCCAGTGCTGCATATAAATTTTTGGAATATCTTAGCAAACTAACACCAAAATTAACATATTATCTCACTAATGGCCATGTAGTGCAGCATAACGAAATGGCAGGCCACAAGGCCCTGAGCCCCATATTTCACATGGGACTTTCATGTCATCACCATTATATGTTGACACTACTAAGCCTTATCTTTCATTTGCTGTAATTGAATTTTCACATATCAGCTGGTGCCCCCCAAATTCTAAGATACCTCCTTACATATTATTCTTCTGTCAGAGTTTAAAATGTCTGCTTCCACAGGGTCCATGAATAATAATACAGATTCTTATAGTGATCTCACATAGGTGAATCCACAAAAGTCATGAAATTTGGCAATGCCAAATTGACCATGATTGGTTTAATATATATTGGCAAGCTGGGGATGATATGTTAATAAAATATTAGTACTTTTGTGAAGTGATATTATAGATAATAATGTTATTGGCATTGATAATCAGAGAGTAGAATATAGTCTAAATAGGGAAATGCATTTTTTCTGATTCTATTATTTACTAAAAATGATATTGTTGGAAATAAAAATATTGGGAATTTTGATTTCTCTGGATTAAATTAAATGAAACATATCAGACAATGTATGCATTAAAATCTCTGATTTTTATTTTTCACTGGATATACCAATAAAAATTTAGGTGCCTTTAATGTATAACCAGTATAAGGTATTATTATGAGATATTTTTAGGTTTAAAATAAATTGTTTTCTAATATAAAAATCAACATTAGAAAAGGTCAGTTAACAAGGAGATCCCTTTATGGGGCCTTGTCTTACCTTTCGAAACCACTTATCTAAATGTAAGAACTCAATGTAAGAGCTCAATCTTTTTATTTGGAGCTAGACTTCACTAATTCTTCTCCTGGGCTGGATGAACGATATCAGAAGGATATATCAGGCTGGCTTGCTTGAACTTGGCTAAATGTGGCATCATGAAACTGCTATGCATGATGCTACATGTGAAAATGTGAGAACAGAATTTTCTGTTTCACATTTTAAGCTTTATTATATTGGTTTTAGCTCATTTATTCATAAAGGATCCAATATTGAGTTGAAAATATGGTGCATACACTAGTTGTTCTATGTTAATATTTATCTAATTTGGTTTCATAGCTTTGAGACAATGTATACTGAATTATCTTTGGAAAATTAGACATCTGCAATAGAGTGTTACCTGGAAAAAAATAACACCTATTAAATTTATAGATAAGCAGCTAAAACATTGTATCTTGTCATCTTTGTGAATTTCTAAAGCTTGATATACTGATATTACATGCTTTTCATGTCTTTGCTTACTATGAATACACAGCCCAAGAACTTCTCTGCAGTAATCTGTTTTATCTTGTCTCTAATGCCTGCTGGATCAAACACTTTTTCATCAATAAGATGAAAAGATTTTTTCACTTATTATTCTCAATCTAAAAAAACAAACTAGGGGAAGAAAAAAATGGCAGCAGAATAGACAGACGTGTCCTGAGCTTTGTCCTGAAACACATAAAAAGAACAGCTGAGGGTTGCATGGAGAATGTTTATAGGTGAGTTGAGGGACAGCTATACTCCAGGAGATGGTGGGGGACTGCTGGACAAGGCTCCCCTTACCAGGCAGCCCCCATTTCTGCTGGGTTCCCTCCCAGAGCAACCGACTCAGACACGGAGACCACACCATCTGAAGGGGAAAGTGGATGTTATCGGAAGCCTGAAAATCTACAACTATGGCATCCAATGAACAACTGCGAACCCCAGAACACCGGGCCCCAATTGGCACAAACACGTGGATCAGAGGAGTTCTACACTCCACCATGGAAAGGTCAGATTTCACCTGGGATAAGGTCTCTGGTCCCGGCAGAAGAGAGAAACCTGCAGGAGCTGGAGGACCAGGAGAAGTCTGCGCCTAAAAAAATCTGTGGCTGTTGGGGCTGGCGTGATCCATGAATGTGGAAGGGGGTCCTCAGAGCTGCTAACAGAGGGGATCTCTAAAAGCAACCCATTTTGATCTGCCACAAAAGGACAGCCTAAAAAATTTTAAAAGTGTGCCGGCTGCTTAGACCCAATGGGGAAAAAAAGACTGCACAGACTTGTGCGCAGCCCCAGAGTTCACACACTTATGCTGGCTCTTTTTTTTTTTTTTTTCCTCTTTAAATCCTTGCTTCTGATTACTAAGCCCAATACATAGGATCACCCAACTGGGGACATCCTAAGAGATTGCAGGGGTAAGTTGTTTTTCTGGAACCTGGGGATCAGAGTAGGGAATAACCATCAGAGAACCAGCTCTGGGGCAACCCACTCCCCCAAACCCGTATTGAATGCACCAGGGAAAGCAGGATCTAAGCACTGGCTAGAGAGGACCTATAGACCCAGAGTTCAATCCTGAAACACTGTCATGCAAGGGTTGAATCACAAATTGACTCTTGTGTAAACACAAACAAAGGAATACAAGAAAATAAGACACATTGCCTGCTTAAAAATCAGGACTGGCTTCCAATACTTGGAGCAGCGGAACGCAGGGAACAGCAATACTGTCCTGACTAGAAAACAGGAGTGCCAAACAGAACAGTAGAGGAAGTGAATGACCTTCACTACTGCACATTTTTATTTTTATTTTTATTTTTTTCATCTTTTAGTTAAGAAATCATTTTTTTTCTTTTTTCCTCACTTGATTTTACCTTTTTAATTATTACATTTTTATTTTCAATCAGTATTATTACTACTACTATTTTACCTTTTTTTAAAGTGTCATTTTATTTTCTCTTTATTTTACTTTGGGATTAGTGTTCTACATTCTATTTTCATCTTCCCTTTAGCATCATTTTACTCTATCTCAACTTTACCTTTATGCCATCACTCTCTTTCTAACTGTTCCCCTTTTCTTGTCCTGTTTCTCTTACTCTTTTCGTGCTTTAGATTTTCCCTATTCTTTCTTTTTACCCCTGTTAAAATTTCACCCTACTTATTGATCTAATTTCCAATCCCTGGCTCCAAGTCCATACACACCTCTCTCTTCTCTGTCTTCACTATCCAAAAGATTGGTTTTCTCTCTGTCCCTTAGTTGTTGTTTGCTTGAATGATGATTATATTGATTTTTATGCTTGTTTGTGAGATTGTTTTGATTATTCATTGTGTTTGTTTTGTTTTTGTTTGGTTTTTGCTCCTGTTTAATATTAGTTGTTAATATTAATATCACCTTATTTAATATTAGTTGTTGTTTGTAGTTTGTATTCATCTCAGGTACTTATTGCTGGCATTTGTTGGGATTAGTGGCTGTTCTATTGGAGTTTTCTCCCCATATATATAGTTTATTCACCTCTTCTTTTGTATTCTCTTTCTTCTCTCTTACTTTTTTTTCCTTTTCACAATTTTATATTTGCAGTACTTTCTTTTTTTTTTCTCTTGTTCTTTCTCTCCTATCCTCTAATTTGCCTTTCTCTGGAGGTCACCTTTATTTGGGGTTATTAATATCATGAATATATTTCTGTTCAGTGCCTTGTGCGTTGTACCTGGTTGTGTTGTATTTTGTGCCTTTAAATCAATGCAGGAGAGAGAGAACTACATAACCAGACACCTAGAGAAGAGAGACCATGTGGAGACAAAGAAACAGCCCTCATATGAAAGAAAAGCAGGCATCACCAGAAAAGGAAGTAAATGAAATGGAGGCAAACAACCTATCAGAGAAAGAATTCAGAGAAATGGTCATAAAGTGGCTGAAAAGAATGGAAGACAAATTCAACAATATGAGTAAGAACCAAGAGGAAATGAAAAAGAACCAAGAAGAAATGAAAAATGACATTGCTGCTGTAAAGAACTCGATAGAAAGCATCAAGAGTAGACTAGAAGAAGCAGAGGACCGCATCAGTGAACTAGAAGACAAGGTAGGAAAAAATGCCCAAGTAGAGCAGCTTCTAGAAAAAAAAATTAAAAAACAGGAGGAGAGCCTAAGGGAACGTAGGGACAACATGAAACAAAACAACATCCACATAATAGGGGTTTCAGAAGGAGAGGAAACTGAGCAAGGAACAGAAAACCTGTTTGAAGAAATAATGACAGAAAACTTCCCTGATATAGGGAAGAAAAAACCCACACAAATTCAAGAAGCTCACAGAGTCCCAAGCAAAATGAACCCCAAAACACTGATGCCAAGGCATATTATAATTAAATTGCCAAACACCAATGACAAAGTAAGAATCTTAAAAGTGGCCAGAGAGAGACAGAAAGTTACCTACGAAGGAACCCCCATCAGATTAGCGACTGATTTCTCAAAAGAAACTCATCAGGCCAGAAGGGAATGGAATGAAATATACAAAGTCATGCAAAGGAAGGGTCTGAATCCAAGAATACTGTACCCAGCAAGGCTATCAATCAAAATTGAAGGTGAAATCAGGAGCTTCACAGACAAAAAAGGACTAAGGGAATTTATTACCACCAAACCAGCAATGTAAGAAATGCTAAAGGGTCTGCTGTAAAAAAAAAAGAAATAGGAATTGAAGAAGGAAGATGGGTAAAGAATAAAGATGGCAACAAATCAGTACCTATCAAAAATAACTTTAAATTTAAATGGATTAAATGCCCCAATCAAAAGACATAGGGTAACTGACTGGGTAAGAAAACACGACCCATATATCTGCTGTCTACAAGAAACCCACCTTGGAATAAAAGACACACACAGACTGAGGGTGAAGGGAAGGCAAAAGGTTTTCCAGGTGAATGGAAATGAAAAAAAAAGCTGGGGTAGCAATACTTATATCTGACAAATTAGATCTCAAAGTGAAGGACATAACAAGAGATAAGAAAGGCCACTTCATAATACTAAAAGTACCAACCCAACAAAAATAAATAACTCTGGTAAACATATATGCACCCAATATAGGAGCACCCAATGCATAAAAAAAAAAAACCTCCTGGAAGATATCAAGGGAGAGATTGACAGCAATACAAACATAGTAGGAGACTTTAATACCCCACTATCACCATTGGACAAATCCTCTAAACAAAAAATCAGCAAGAAACATCAATCCTAAATGACTCACTAGACCAGATGGAATTAATTGACATCTTCAGAATATTTCACCCCAAAGCCACAGAATATACATTCTTCTCACGTGCACATGGGTCATTTTAAAGATAGACCATATGTTGGGGCATAGGCAAAGTCTCTTCAAATTCAAGAAGAGAGAAATCATATCAAGCATCCTCTCAGATCACAGTGGCACAAAACTGGAAATCAATTAAAATAAAAACAATCCAAAAAAAACAAACACATGGAGACTAAACAGCATGCTATTAAACAATGACTAGGTCACCAGAGAGATCAAGGAAGAAATAAAAAACATCATGGCAACAAATGACAATGAAAACACAACAATCCAAAATCTATGGGACACAACGAAAGCAGTCTTAAGAGGGAAGTTCATAACCCTACAAGCCTACTGCAAAAAAAACAAGAAACAATGGTAATGAATTACCTAACCCTACAACTCAAAGAGTAAGAAAGAGAGCAACAAGAAAAGCCCAGTGTTAGTCAAAGGAAGGAAATAATAAATATCAGAGCAGAGATAAATGACATTGAAACCAAAAAAAAAATAAAAAAAAAATACAAAAGATCAACAAAACCAAGAGCTGGTTCTTTGAAAGGACAAACAAGATTAATGAACCTTTAGCCAGGCTCACCAAGAAGCAAAGAGAGAGGACCCAAATAAACAAAATTAGAAATGAAAAAGGTGAAATAACAACGGACCCCACTGAAATACAAAGGATTGTTTAAAAATATTATGAACAACTCTATTCCAACAAACTGGACAACCTGGAGGAAATGGACATATTCCTAGAAAAACATAACCTTCCAAAACTCAATCAGGAAGATTCTAAAAATCTCAATAGGCCAATAACTATGGGGAAAAAATTGAAGCAATCATCAAACAGCTTCCAGCAAACAAAAGCCAAGGGCCAGACGGCTTCACAGAGGAGTTATACCAAACATTCAAGGAAGAACTAAAACTTATACTCCTCAGACTATTTCAAAAGATTCAAGAGGAAGAACACTTCCAAGATCCTTCTATGAAATCAGCATCACCCTAATACCAAAACTAGATAAAGACAACACAATGAAAGAGAATTATAGGCCAATATCCCTCATGAACATAAATGCCAAATCCTCAACAAAATTCTAGCAAATCGGATCCAGCAGTACATCAGAAAGATCCTACACCATGATCAACTAGGACTTATCCCAGGAATGCAAGGATAGTACAACATCAGCAAATCAATAAACATGATACATCACATAAACAAATTGAGAGATAAAAACCACATAGTCATATCAATTGATGCAGAAAAAGCATTTGACAAAATCTAACACCCTTTCTTGATAAAAACTCTCAACAAGGTGGGAATAGAAGGATCATACCTCAACATAATAAAGCCATATATGATAAAACCACAGCTAACATCATACTCAATGGGCAAAAGCTAAAACCATTTCCCCTAAGTACAGGAACAAGAGAGGGATGCCCACTCTCACCACTCCTGTTCAACATAGTACTGGAAGTATTAGCCATTGCAATTAGAAAAGAGAAGAAATAAAAGACATCCAAATTGAAAAGGAAGAAGTAAAGCTGTCCTTATTTGCAGATGACATGATATTGTACATAAAAAAAAAATGAAAGACTCCATCAAAGAACTAATAGACTTAATAAATGAATTTGGCAATGTAGCAGGATACAAAATTAATGCTAAGAAATCTATGGCATTTCTATGCACCAATAGTGAACTTAAAGAGAGACTAAAAAAGCAATCCCATTTACCATCACACCAAAATATTAAGATACCTAGGAATAAACATAACTAAGGAGGTAAAAGACCTCTACTGAGAAAAGTACAGGACACTGAAAAAAGAGATAGAGGAAGATGTAAACAGATGGAAGAACATACTATGTTCATGGATTGGTAGAATCAACATCATTAAAAGGCCCATACTACCCAAAGCAATCTGTAGATTCAATGCACTCCCCATTAAAATACCAATGGCATATTTCACAGACCTAGAAAGAACTCTTCAAAAATTCATCTGGAATAAAAAAGACCCCAAATAGCCACAGCAATCCTGAGAAAGAAGAATAAAGTAGGAGGGATCTCAATACCAGATTTCAAGCTATATTACAAAGCCACTGTTCTCAAAACAGCCTGGTACTGGCACAAGAACAGACATATAGATCAATGGAATAGAATAGAGAATCCAGATATCGACCCAAACCACTATGCTCAATTAATATTTGACAGAGGAGGCATGAGCATACAATGGAGTCAAGACAGTCTCTTCAGTAAATGGTGTTGGGAAAATTGGACAGATACATGCAAAAAAGTGAAACTAGACCACCAATTTATACTATACACAAAAATAAACTCAAAATGGATACAGGACTTAAAAATAAGACAGGAAACCATAAAAATTCTAGAGGAATCCACAGGCAGAAAAATCTCAGACATATGCCAAAGCAATTTCTTCGATACCACTCCTAGGTCCATGGAAGCTAAAGAGAAAATAAACAAATGGGACTACATCAAAATAAAAAGCTTTTGCACGGCAAAAGAAACCATCAACAAAACAATAAGAAAGACCACTATATGGGAGAACATATTTGCAAATGTTATCACTGATAAAGGTTTAATCTTCAACATCTACATGGAATTTATACACCTTAATAAAAGGAAGTAAATGATCCAATAAAAAAATGGGCAACTGACCTAAATAGAATCTTTTCAAAAGAAGACAGAAGGAAAGCCAAGAGACATATGAAAACATGCTCAAAGTCACTAATTATCTGAGAGATGCAAACTAAAATGCCAGTGAGGTACCATCTCACACCTGTCAGAATGGCTATCATCCACAACAAGTGCTGGCGAGATGTGGAGAAAAAGGAACCCTCGTGCACTGCTGGTGGGAATGCAGACTGGTGTAGCCACTGTGGAGAACAGTATGGAATTTCCTCAAAAAACTAAAAATGGAATTCACATTTGACCCAGTAATCCCACTTCTAGGAATATATCCCAAGAAACTAGAAACACGAATCAGAAAGGATATATGCTCTTCTATGTTCATAGCAGCACAATTCACCATAGCTAAGATTTGGAAACAGCCTAAGTGCCATCAGCAGATGAGTGGATTAGAAACTATGGTACATCTACACAATGGAATACTATGCTGCTATAAAAAAGAAGGAATTCTTACCATTTGTAGCAGCATGGATGGACCTGGAGAGCATTATGTTAAGTGAAATAAGCCAGGCAATGAAAGAAAAATACCATATAATCTCACACATTTATGGAAAATAAAGAACATTATAACCTGATGAATAAAAAGATAGATACAGAGGTAGTAAAGCACCAAACAGATTGTCAAATTACAGTGGGAAGTCTGGGGAGTGTTGGGGAGGGAGGGAAATAGATCAACCAAAGGACTTGCATGCATGCATATAAGCACAGCAATGGACACAAGACACTGGTGGGGTGGGATGACGGTATGTGACAGGGGGTAGGGGAGGCTTGGGGAAGGTCAATGGGGGGGAAAAAGGAGATATATGTACTAATATATGTAATACTTTAAACAATAAAAAATTATTTTTAAAAATCTAGTATATTCAGAAGATTAGAGGCAAAAGAAAAAAAAAAAAAAGCAGATACTCCAGAGCATTCAATGAGCTCTGCCTGTTTATCAGGATGCATATCGCATATGAGTTTGAATCCCATCACACTAAAATTTGATCTTTTGTCTTGAGAAAGGCAGAGTAGCATATAAAAATACTTATCACCAAGGTAGTGATGATTAGTGCAAAATTTCGATGATAATATAGAGAAAATAAACCGAAGATGACCTTTAGAAGCTATTTTTGCTCTTCATTACACCACTAAACCCTTCTATTCTTTTATATATGACACTAAGTATAAAATCATAGTATATAAAGTTATCAATTTTTAAGTTTTTTAAAATTTTTGTTTATTGTATGACAGCTAATTTTGGCCACTAAGATTTTTCTTTAAATCTCCAAAACAGAATCTAATATTGGTATAGATGGAATATCTTCTAAAAAATAACAAATCTATTCATTTGCGAAAAAATACATATGGTTTCTAAACATTCTGTCAGTAAAATCGTAAAAGCTCCAGGGTATGTGTCAGTGGTGAGTTTTTGTTTTGTTTCTGTTTATTTTCTGGGGATGAAGAGCCAGGAAGAATGGCTTCTATGCTTTCTGCCTCCCGAGGAAAAAGGGCCTGAAAAGTATGTCCCATTTTACGTCCCCTAAATGTGCTTATGTCCAGAGGCTAGCAATGTCCTGTCTCTTTATGTACTGGTTCCGCCCACTTTGTGTTGTGAATGCTTACCTTTTTTAAAGCAGCTTTTGCAGTATGGTAAAGGTTTCATTTCTTCCATCACACTTTGATCATCTGTTCAGTTTCTTCCTGGGCTCATTTTATGTCAGGCTTATCTTTTATTTGACATAGCAAATATGGTCTCCTCACACACATACCCAGCCCGCAATCTCACTCCGAACAACCAACATAAACTGACAAAGAAAATAAATATTTTGCCTTGCTGCTCATGGGCAGCAAGACTTCAGTGATCTTGTATTACTTGGTTTGATTATTTCATTTCCATGTCATCTTGCCAATCTGTATTTTGCATCATTATTTTCTCTGACATTGTAATTGGGTACGAGGCAAATATTTTCCTGCATGTTTATCGAGTGTTGCAATTAAATAATTAATTGATGTTTTGTCCTCAATGTGTTTTTTGCTCCATGTTATGTTATCTCACTTCATGTTCAAATGTGCTTGAGAGCTGAGGTTAGATGTCAGAAACCCAGTACCCATAGTTACACACTTCTTAGTATGTCTAGTTTGAATGAAAAGGGGGTTCTTTTTTGTCATGCAGCAGCAATACAATCTTATTCAAAGAAACAGTTGGTAATGCATGTGTTTATTCATTATGCTCACCATTATGTTAATATTATATCTTTTTCTTTTTTCTTTTTTTTTTTTTTTTTTTTGCCTCTAAAAAGCTCCCATGCCTAATACAGGTCTTTGTAAGTACCATGCCTCAGCTTTCTCATTTCTAAGGTGGGGACTTGTTAAAAGTAAATATACTCATTTTTTAAATATTCATTCATAATATAAAATAATGTAGAAAGGAACACTGATGTTCCTTTCATATTTTGTTTGGGTAAGTCTCTTTTAACCTTTTCCTACTTGCATTTTAGTATGCATTTGGTTATGCATTTTAATCCTCATTTGTTTGCTGAACACGTATTTACTGATATTCTGCTATGTTCCATTCTAGTGGTAAGACTCAGAACAATAATTTAAAAACTAAACTGAAGCGTGTCTGTATCAGATGATAAGAGAAATAAAGAAAATATGGGAGCTATGAGGCTTAGAGACTGAGAGGGCAGTGCAAGTTTTTCATTTTTAATAAGAAGAAACCAAAGAGGAACAGAGAGTAGAGTTTCTTTTAATGATCACTTTAATTATCAGATATAAAAATCTGAAATCTGTTCAAGGCTACCAGTTTGGAAGCTGCCACCCATTGGCAGAGTGAGAAGGAATGATGGAGTGAACCAAAATGTCAGGACCAAATGAGAAAGGCTGATTTTCAATGTGTTTTGAAGATAGAGATGACTATATGTGTTGCTGCATTTAATGTTGGTGAGAGGAAGAGAGGAGTCTAGAATATCTGTAGGTCTTTAGATCTGGAAAAATGGAAGAATGCAGTGGACCATTATTGAGAAACTAGGGCCCAGTGCACGAATCCATGCACCTTGAAAGTATCTGCGAGCCCTGAGGCTGTGGTGGGCACAGGGGCAGTCTTGACCCATCCTCCGCACCCCCACTCAGTCCCTCCCACAGTGGGCCCCAGTCCCCTATCTGCCGGCAGCACCGCTCCTGCTGCCACCGCTCCCACATGCTAATGGTGCCATTCCCTCTCGCATCCACTGACGGCACAGAGTGATTGGGGCCGGCGCCAAGAGTGGGTGCGAGCAGTGGCTCCTGCATTGGCGAATGCCCAGTGGGACTGCTGTGCATGGGAACAAAGAATTTTCAGTAACCACCAGAGGCTCGCCCCAATGACAGCAACTGGCACCCCGCCTTGGTCTGCCCCTCCTCCACCCCGCCGCTCAGCTGCTCCGCCATCCTGCCACAGCCAATGCCCACCATGTTCTGCACTCTGCCACCTGCTGCCAACACCCACTATATTCCGCATATGCCTCCTGGTGGTCAGTGCATATCATAGTGACCGGTTGTTTGGTTGTTCAGCCGTTCGGTCTATTTGCATATTAGGGTTTAATATATATAGATAGAAGAAGCCAGTTGTGTGTGTGTGTTTGTGTGTGTGTGTGTGTAATGATAGTGGTGTGTGTGTCCTGGGGGAGGAGAATGGGTAGAGTTTCTTTTAATAATAACTTTAATTATTAGATATAAAAATCTGAAATCTGTTCTGCTATCTTTCTTTTCCTTATAAACATTGGATTATCTGGCTTTTGATTCTACACTTATCTCTCTGAAACCCATGCCTCCTTCCTATTTTTCACTGACCTTACTTGTAATCTTTCTTGCCTGAGTTATTAAAATAGCCCCCTGATCATCTCTTTCCTTCTCACCATTGCTCTATCCAGTGCCTCTTAAAGCACCAAAATCAATATTAATACTTTTGAAATGCAGTAGTGATTGTGTCACTATTCCTTCCAAAGAAGCCCAAAGATTTTTCTTCCTTTTCCCTACCCATATTCTATCCTGGAACTCAATATATATCAGAATCTGACCCCCAAGAGATGAGTCTTTTAAATTCATTTGATATCCTTGCTCATCACAAATTACAATTCTTTAAGATGAATTGTACCTTATCACAGGAATGGCAACATCATCCTTACCCTTCAATCTATATTCATTTTACCAAACTCATTTTTATTCAAGATATAATTCTAATTCTCTCTCCTTAAAGACATTGTCTACTTATGTCCATGAGTTTTAAATTTTATCCTTCGTAAAAAGTAATTGTTCCAGAGAATTTCCTGCTTGGTCAGAAAACTCTGGTAAAGATGGATCCTTTAGGGCTGAGATATACAAATTATTGCACAGCACTGTAGTAGCTAGTGGCCCTTACATATGCATAGGGCCAGTGAAAGTGATGCCAAATAAATTCTTAAAATATTGAATCCTTTGTCTTTTAATCTCACTTGCCCCATCTGACTTGAAGAAATTAAATAGTACATAATATCAATAAGGCAGTATTACCTTTAAAATGTAAAAGGTATTTTGAGCTCATATACCTGTATGTATACTCATAAAACAATACATTTTCTGTTAGTGTTGTTATGGCTAACAACGTATTCTCATACCTACTATATAGAGGAATGACCGATTTGGATGCTGACTTATTTTTCTTAGATAATAGGCCTCATGTTCAAAGGAAAGCACAGACTTAAGTATTGGCCAGGAACAACCTTTTATTACAAGAATTATTTTAAATGTCTATTCTTATCATGAAAGAGTCTAAAGAGAGTAAAAATCAATAAACCCATTTAGGGATGGTGAAAAGACAAAGCAGGTAGTACAGTTGGGGAAGATGGAAAGACATTATGTTATTCGGAGAGTAAAAATGTCAACTGCCCTGTAGTTTTAAATGTCACCAGGGCCAAACTTGAAGCATATATAACCTTTGAGCAAAATTCCAAGTTATATATTCTAACTTAAAAATAATATAGTTCTAGAAATGACTGAGATCAAATTTATTGGATAAAAGTCAAATATATAATCATGTTTCTAGATAAACTCAGATAATAAGAATGTTGCCTACGGGTTTGATTAAACCAAAGCAAACATTACCCATTGCAGAGAAGGGCTTGCAGATGCCTGCCATCCTCGTTCTCTAGATCCCTGGGAGGTGCATGCTTCAGCAGAGAGACCTTTCCCATTTTATCTCTATGTATGAGACAATTTCAGAGTGTTCTTAGAAATCAGTCAAAATATGATGAATTTAGGCATCAATAACCATAACTGGGGTATCAAATACTTAAAGGTGTTACAGAGGTTATTAGATGCATAGGGCCTTGAGACTGGGGGGAGGTGGGCTCAGCTGCAATTCCTCCGGCAGTAGGAAGGGAGAGCCCCCAGTCTCAATGATCACATTGTCGGGAAAATACACCCAGAGTCATTCTGGACAACCCGCTCTTCTATCTACTAAGTGCCTTGAAAAATGTCTGAGTCAAAGTTGTGGCTTGTTATTGTGACCATGCTGCAAGATAAAGGAGAAAAACATCAGTGTAATGGAATGTTAAATCCACATTAGGCCTTTCAAAATTATATATATATATATATATATATATATATATATATATATATATATATATATATATATCTCACATCTTTATTGGCCCAAACAGGTAAAAAAGCTAGCAAATGGTCACTCAGTGATCAAATCAGTCAGAAATTTGGCAAGAAGTCAAATTACTTTTCATCTCTATATATAAAAGGCTAAGTTGACTTGTGCATGCGCAATACATATAAAGCTCTTGCTGGCACCAATTGCACATGTGTGTTTCGACATGTCATTGTCAATCGTGAATTTGGTTGACACTTCTATTATAGAGAAGGGTGAATAGCAATATTAAAATATTTCTTCTAATTAATTTGCTTTCAATGGGCATGAATCCATGCACCAGGACACTAGTTATACTATAAAAGAGAGAGATGAGGTGGAAGAAAGAGGAATAAAAAACTAGCTATTAGAGAAATGCAAATCAAGATTAAAATGAGGTACCACCGTAAACTTATTAAAATTGCTATTATCAACAATAAAATTAAACACACGTTTTGGAGAGGTTATGAAGAAAAATGAACCCTCATTCACTGCTGGTGGGAATGTAAATTGGCACAGCCTCTATGGAAAACAGTATGGGGGTTACCATGTGACCCAGCAACACTTCTTCCTGGTACCTACCCAAAAATTTGAAAGCATTTATTTGCAAGGATATAAGCACCCCTGTGTTCACTGCAGCATTAGTCACAGTGGCCAAGACATGGAAACAACCAAGTGTCCTTTGATAGATAATTGGATAAAGAATATGTAGCACATATACACAAAGCTATAGGAAAAGAAGAAATACTGCCATTTGTGACAACATGAATGGACCTTAAGAATATCCTGCTAAGTGAAATAAGTCAGACAGAAAATGTTAAGAACCACATGACTTTACTCATATGAGGGATATGAAACTTAAAGCAACAAGTGACCAAACAAAATAAAAAGCCCCAGCTGGTGTTGCTCAGTGATTGAGCATTGACCTATGAAGCAGGAGGTCACAGTTTGATTCCCAATCAAGGCATATTCCCAGGTTGTGGGCTTGATCCCCAGCATGGGGTATGTAGAAGGAAGCCAATCAATGATTCTCTTTCATCATTGCTCTTTCTATCTCCCTCTACATTCTTCCTTGAAATCAATCAATCAATAAATATATATATAAATATATATGAATATAATATATATAATATATAATATAATGCATATTATATATTATATATATTTATATATATATAAAATAAAACAAAAATTCATAGACAGACAACAGCATGGTGGTTACCAGAGGGAAGGGGGTTACCAGTGATAGTACACGGTAATGGGAGTCCAATATATAGTGACAGAAGAAGATTTGACTTTAGGTGGTGGGCACACAATGCAATCTGTAGATCATGTATCATAGAAATGTACACTTGAAACCTATATAACCTTATTAACCAATGCTACTCCAATACATTGAATAAAAAAAAAATAACCAAAGTTACTCACCATATAGGTACTGTGGGGGCTAAAAAGTAATTTTCCTTCCACTTTCTAAGTTCTTCTAGCTGGGCTAATGAAATCAATATATATGGACAACAGGAGAAAATGTGTAAAGTTTATTATGGATGTACATACTGGAGGTATGATAAAAATGAGACCCACGTTGCATTGGGCAGTTGAGGCTTATGTGCCATTGTGGACAAAGGAAAAAAGGGTAGAGGTCTGAAATTCTAAAGGGAACTGGCAATTCACAGGTAGCTGAGCAACAACCAAACACATAGACAACGAAGAATCGGTTGGGACATAGTGGTGATCTAGTTAACAGGCCCCTGCTTGGAGCCTTGCTGTCTAATACACTAAAGTGAATATGCTGGGATTCCCTTCCCAGAGCTGGTTTTTCCATCTGAATGTCTTAGGATCAAGTGTTTTTTCTGTGTCTTTTGTTTCTTAGTAACCAGCTTAAAATCAATATCCCAAAATGTACAGTTCTATGGGTGGCAAAACTTTGGTCCCCATCACTATTCTGTTTTAATTATATATTAAAAAGCAAATAAACAAGTGGATTAGACAAATTCTAGAAATCCAATTTTTTTTTCCTGCTATGCCTGAATTACCCAGAGAGAAGATAAATGTTAAAGGAAAATACTTTCCAGATTTAATCTTTACCTTATCTTTATTCTTGGCTTTAGCCCAAAATTTTGTATCCCTGGGCCAGAATTTTTCAAAGTATACTTTATAGAATTTCAGCTTTAAGATATGCCAATATTAATAACACCTTTTCATTAAACACCCTGTGGAGAACTCCGTAGGGAGCTAATATTTTACTTATGAATTGATTCACCAATTCTACTTCTAAAATAAACCGGCAAGCCTAAAAGTTTACCTTTTGATTATTTAACTGTACTATCCAAGACAATTACTTCAACCACAAGTCTTCATTGGAAAATTCTGATAATTAATGTAAGCAATCATTACATTTATAATTTTATTTATATAGAGGTAATAAAATTCTGATGTAGTATAATACATAAATTTCTTTTATAACAAGATCAATTTTTTTTGCTTTATTTAATTTGTTTATATTGTGGGGTTGCTAAGAGAAAGCTATTTTTTCATTATTTTAACTGAATTTTATTATTTTAACTGCAACTTTTCTATTTATGAGAAATGATATTGATCTTAGCATATATTACTGCACTAAAATATCCAGAATCTGGTTTAGTGGCATCTGCTATCTGAAACATGTATATATTAACATTACGAAGTGCCATTAACTTCACTATGTCTCTGGAAACACGAGAGCATATAAGCAGACTGAAATTCAAGGCTTATTCTTTGTCAATATTTTCCTGGAGAGTATTTAGCAAAATGTTTAAGACAGTATTTTTTAGTTCGGTATCACTTGTTTTTTTTAGTGCTCTCTGTACTTTATACACATATGTAGTTTGATCAAACAGAAACTTTCATAAGTTGAAAGTTTTAAAATGCAGATATTGGAACTACCTAAAATTCAATGTGACTTAAAAAGAAATTTAAAAAAAAAGAAAAAGAAATAGATCAATAATAATCTGTTATCTGTGTGCCTTGTTCATCCACTTTGTTTCTGATGTAAAATCCTCTGTTTTCACTGTCTCTGATATGCATTAAGACACTTTGCATTTGCAAGTCCTCACTGAAGCCTTTTGGAAAGTTTCCTGGCTAGTAGATCCTACTGCAGAGGGCTGGGGTAGTTATTGAAGTCATTTATATTTGTAAGATTAAACTTGATTTAGAGGTTAGAGGAAAGAGCTAATATTGTTAATTTTTGATAGCTATAAAATTTATTATGACTTATATTTTCCTAAAAATAAAGCATATTAATAACTCTGAATTTTAATTTATAATGTAACTAAAACTAAGCAACTGCAAATATAGTATAATTCATTCATATAACTGAGTTTCTAACCCACTTGATCTAGAGTTGTCAATATGGGTTATATTATATTTACTCACCCATTGTTCCAATACTCACATACAGAGCATAATAGTTAATGTGGTCATACTATTGGTTTTTAACATGCTTTCATGTTAATTTTTAAAACCCAAATAATGAAAATGTGTTTGACTCTATAAAAGTGTTTGCATTGTAAGATAATTTAATCCACTCTCTTATGCATTGAGGGGTGATGGATTTGGTTTTTCCTTTTAAATTAACCTTACCTAATAATAGACAAACATGTAAATTGACCATACCTCCACTACACCCACAGCCAATCAGCGTGAGTATGCAAATTAACCCAACAAATATGGCGGTTAATTTGCATATGTAGGCACCCAACGTTCTCTGTCCGGGAACATCCTCGGCACCCAGGTCACTCCAAGGTAGGCCCCCCGTGGGCCCTGAGCAGTCTGGGAAGGGCCTGAGCCAAGGGGCTCCTGGGCAGGGCCAAGCCTGCAATTGGAGCTGAGGGGGCAGGGGCAGAGCTGGCCATTAGAGGCAGCTGAGGGGCCTTTGCCCAGGCCTAAAGCCTCAACCAGAGGTTTTAGGCCTGGGCAGGGGGGATCCAGTGATTGGAGGGAGCTGGGGGGCCCAGGCCCCGAGGCCAGCGATTGGAGGGAGACAGCAATCAGAGGGAGAGGGAGCCAGTAATGGGAGGGAGAGGGAGCCAGTGATTGGAGGGAGAGTGAGCCAGTGATGGGAGGGAGAGGGAGCCAGCCATCAGAGGGAGAGTGAGCCAGCCATGGGAAAGAGAGGGAGCCAGCCCTCGGAGGAAGCTGGGGGGCCCCTGCCCCGGCCTAAAACCTAAGCTATAGGCTTTAGGCCTGGGCAGGGGCAGAGATCGGTGTGAAATAAGTTTGTAACCCACTTGATCTACGTACCTTTTCTGACTGCTCATTGCCTAAGCTCCCTGTTTGCCACTGGTAATATTCTTAGTAACTTGGGTAATAAGAATCCAAAAAGGTGATCTAGGGTTTTTCTACCACACTTCTGGAGAAAAAAAGGAAGGTCTGCTGCTGGAAGGCTAAGAAATATCATATCCTGCCCTAGCCAGTTTGGCTCAGTGGATAATGCCTCGGCCTGCTGACTGCAGGTTCTGGGTTCAATTCTGATCAAGGGCATGTACCTAGGTTGCAGGCTCCTCCCTGGCTAGGGCCCATGTCAGGGCTCACACAAGAGGCAACCAATCAAAGTGTTCCTCTCACTTTGATGTTTCTCTCTGTCTTTCCCTTTCTCTTCCACATTCTCTAAAAATCAATGGAAACATGTCCTCAGGTGAGGATAAAAAAATAAAAGAAAGAAAGAAATGTCATATCCTATGAAAGGCACATCCTGAAAATGCCTAAAGAAAGTTGTCATTTTTTCATGGTGAAGGGACTGGAGTCCGGGTTGATGGAAACACTTTGGTGGCTGCGGTGACTGGCAGTGGCTGCAGCAGCAGGGTGATGGGGCTGGTGTCTTCCCCTGATCAGCCTGGTCACCTCCCATAAAGGGAGCGGGCCTAAGCCATCAGTAGGACATCCCCTGAGGGCTCCCAGTATGTGAGAGGGGGCAGGCTTGGCTGAGGGACACCCTCCCCCCCAGTGCATGAATTTCATGTACCGGGCCCCTAGTATAATATATTTGAAAGAGGGGTAGTTGGTTTCAAACATTCAAACTTCTAACCATATTATTTTGGCCATGGAAAAGCCAATAGTGTTAAAGCAGGATCACTGCTTCAACCTTATTTCATTAGCATATTGCTTGAAGGGCTCTAATTGACCTACTTTCCATGAGTTTAGCTATATAAGCATTTCTAGTACAGAGTTTGTGCTATGGTTAAATGAATTAAGATATTGAGCACCAAAATTGTAGCTATTGTGAAAGAAAAATAAATTCTTATATTTGTATTACATTTTGTATCGAGTCTCAAATGCTTGCAAATAATTTCAACAAAAGGTGTTTAGAGCAGCATTTGCTTGCTATAGTGCTTAGAGAAAAATATAGGAGACATTTCAAATGCATAAATACAAAGGACCTAAGTTGGTCTATTACCATAGTATTCACTGAATTTTGAGGAGGAGTTCTCTGCTTTTTATGTATACCAAAAAGTCAAAGGATGAGAATGTAGTAAATTAGTTATAAATATTTAATTTAAACCAAGCTGGAAAACATACCTTATTATCTCTGTATCCTACTGATTTTCAAGCACATAAAATAAACACAATACTACTCTTGATAAAAGCAGCCCATACACTGTTTATTGCCAAGTGCATTCTCATGAAACAGAATGGCATCATTTGTTCTTAAAAATGTATAATATTTTCTCTTAAAGGTGGATGCTCTGTCATTATAAAAGAAGGGACAAGGTTAAGGAGTAAAGAAAAAATTTTGAAATTGCACACTCCCACGTAATTATTACATTTACAAGCAGAGGCCCATTTAACATTAGCACAATGCTCTGCATGCTGTACAGCTAAGTTTTATTCCGAGTGATCCAGGATTTGAGATATGTCATCTTAGTGATTACAGCTAGTCTTAAAAAATGTTACTTTTTTCCATGCTAGGCTTGTTTTCAAGTGCCTGATCCTTTTTCTTCACCAGGCGAATTACCTTTCAGTGCTTATGCACATCTGAGAATAAATACAGACTGTCTGACAATGACTTTCTGTGTCATGGCTAATTTCAGTCTGCTTTGCTGTTGACCTAGTCCATTAATAGCATACTCCTTGTACCAAAATGATATTCTAACTAGATTTTTATATTAATTAAAATCAAGATTTACTTGGAATGTTTTGACATGCACGTTAAGAGGAATGAAAGTCATGGGCAAATGTCTCACAAATTGTCTTGATTATTCTATTTACTTTAAATAGTTAGCATAAAACATTTCCTTATGAAGACTATAATTTCAAAGTGTCACTCTGAAAACCAAAACAGAGCAGTTAGAATTACTCTGTCAAGCTACTCTTTGTCAACTTCTTTTGGTTTTTGAAGGCTTGTTTTTGGCTCTGTCTCAGTTTAGAATCTCAAATTAATAACTTAGTTTTACTTTTACAAGGGAGTCCTATTTAAAATAGTTGAAATTGATGGAACATAACGTGCAGGGCATGGCTTAGCACTTCAAATAAGCAATTCCCTTTAATCCTGACCATGACACTAGGATAGGCTGTTAACATGGGCATGGAAGAGGAGAAATTGAAGCTCTGAGATTTAAGGACATCTCCCAAGGTCATACATATAATTATGAAGTTGAACCTTAAAGCTCTCTTTACAAAAAGCAATGATGTCAATATATTAATTTATATACCACAAGGTATGAGCAAGGTACACTTATTTTCTGAGAAACTTAGATTTTAGTAACTTTTCCTACTGTGGGCAGCAATAGTTATAACAGTAATTACTATTTTTACAATAATCAGTGGTTTGAGTGCATTGAGACTTTTCATGTGGACTGAAATCAATGGTTCCTATTTAGTGGTACAAGGAATCCTCAGATTCCTCTATGTTTACAGTAGGAAGATGGTATCTATTGTTCCAAATGTACTTGTTTTCTGCGGAAAATATTCAGCCATGAGAACTTTTATGCGCACTTTGCAGTTAAATCTATAATCCTGCAGAGTTCCTCATAAGTAACACACCTTTAAGCCCAAGTTAAAAAAATTAGTCTTAAAAGATAAATGTATGGAATTCATAAGCTTAGGATAAGTTCGTGAAAATGAACTTACTTGTGCCGTTTGAGGAGATGGGAAGAGGGTTGATATTGGTGTTGCTTGGTAAGTAAATAATTTTTGGCCTTTATTAAGTCTTTATTAATGATTTTGAGTGCAACCATCTTCATTCTTTTCTTTGTTTCATTAATGCATAGGAGAGCATGGCTATGATACTTTCAATAGCCATAAAGGAACAAATAGAAAAGAAAAAGAAAGGAAATGAAAGATGAGTAAAGGAGAGAAGAGAAAGGGGTGTTAAAGGAAAAAAGGAACAACATAGTTTTACAGGAAAAAGGGACATTAAAAAGTAAATTTTAAAAATCACACAAGGGAGGAGAGGAAGGAGGACTGTACTTTTTATATAACAATAAAGGTCTTTTTAAATTTGAGATGACATTTCCATCTGAGTGTCTTATAAGTAGAAGTGAAGTTTTTGGGATGCCGAAAGGAAAATAATTTCCCGAGGCCTCCACGGGAGGATGGGGCTTGTGGAAAGCTTTATTGATGATGTAAAATTAAGGGGGTTCTCCTCCAAGTTTACACCTCCATCCGTCTTGCCATGGAAGAAGTCCAATCTTGTCTTTAGCTGGGCCAGAATTAAGGCCACTTCCCAGAATTTCTGTTCCATATTGAATTGCTGATCAGCCCAGCATCTGACTAGCTATAATCCATTGCTGGTGGGGCACACCTGACCACAGGCCATGCTGCTGCTTTAGGCCACATGGCCATGGAGAGAGAACAGGTGAGCACACATGTAAGTGCGGGTCAAGGAACAAGAGAGAGCAAGAACCAACAAGCGCCAGCAAGAGAACAAGAGAGAGGGAACTCTTTGGGGATTTTAACCTTTCAAGATTTTGCATGCTTCTGATGGGCTCCACCACCTAGCCCCGTGATCGGCAAACTGCGGCTCGGGAGACACATGCGGCTCTTTGGCCGCTTGAGTGGTAGCTCTTCCACAAAATACCACAGCCTGGGTGAGTCTATTTTGAAGAAGTGGTGTTAGAAGAAGTTTAAGTTTGAAAAATTTGGCTCTCAAAAGAAATTTCCATCGTTGTACCGTTGATATTTGGCTGTTGACTAATGAGTTTGCCGACCACTGACCTAGCCAATCCACTGTTTTCCCCTGCTTTTCCCCAGTGATCCGAAGGGAATGGACAGGTGGGTCCATGGGGAGCATGAAGCTGTAGCTTCCTGGTGAAGCTGTCCAGATAAGCATGCTTATAATGTTGGGCTTCAGCTTTTCTCTCTTTCTATTATTAATATTAATAACTAGCTAATTAGGCCAATAACAATGGGATACTTTTCTTATCTACGCGTTTCTGCTTAGCTTTTTTCCCCTCCCATTTGCCCCAAGCTAAAGGGGAGTGGGAGGCAGTTTACAGCTGAGGACAAGGAAAGAAAATCCTAAGTTTCATCTCCTCCTTGGAATCAGACAATTGAATTCCAGTAGAGTTGCAAAGGCAGCAGACAAGGCAAAGGATCAAAGAGATTTTGAGTCTGGATAAGAAGGAAGTTTGGAGACCAGTGCTTTAGAAGGCATGCTTCCCTCCATCTTTCTTTCCACGCTGGAGAAAGCTCCAGGGAAAATGTGCTTTAACATTAAATGTGATTTTATGCCTAAGAAATTTAACAACTATTTGTTGACTGTGCTTAGCTATAGAACCTGGAGAATAGGCTTAACATTTCCAGGGCAAAAGACAAAGCCAAGGGGAGAGCGGGGATAATGGAAAAAGAGAAAACACCAGTCTGGACTTCTATGAAATATACACCAAAAATCACCGAGTTTCGCGGTTTGCAAGAAAGCCACAGGTGGTTTCTCATGCATCCCCAAGCAGCTTCCCGAGGCTTCTCAGAGGCCAAAGAGGTTCTCTTCCATGGCAATGTGGAGGCAGCTGAGGACTGATGAGCAAGGTGACAATGTTCCCCCTGGTATCATTGGATTGGCGGGGGGATCATTTTTCTCCAACCTCTGAAGTTCTAGCTGGGCTAGTAACCAAATTAGCAGAGACAGACTAACAGGAGAAGTTGTAGAAAGTCTCTTATATGAATGCACATTTGGGGTGCCATATAAAAATGAGGCCCCCCCAAAAAAAATCGGCACTTGAGCTTTGTGTGCCATTATGGAAGTAGAAAAAGATGGGTAGATTGTAGATTACAAACTCATATTCCAAGTGACATAGGTAATGAATGGGTAGTTGAAGAAGAGAAGAACACATGGGCAAGCACATTCTTGCTGGGCAACCCAGAAACAAAGGGACATCAAGGGTCATCTTGTTAACAGGTCCCTGCTTGGAGCCTTGTTGTGTACCATACTAAGGTGAATATGCTAAGATCCCCTTTCTACAGTAGGTTTTCCAGCTGAAGCTGTTAGGAAGCAAAGGGGGAGGATCAAATATTCCTCCTGAGTCCTTTGTTTCTTAATAACATACTTAGAATCAATATCCCCAAAGGAAGTGTTAGGGTAGCAAAACTGTAGTCCCCTCCAGGATCACGGGATTATGGGATTATGGGATCATGAGATCAGTGGACACAGCCTGCAAGAAAGAATGGGACATGGCTTTCCCTCTGCTCTCCAGCAAATATCTTAGACAGCAAAGGACCCTGGAGAAGTGGAGGAATTTCAGGAAGAAATTGTGGACAGTGCGTGAGATGAAGAAACTTGAAGGTGACTGATTCTTTTCCTAATTGAAGCTGTTTTAAATAGTGGGAGTGACTAGAATACCTTAAAACAACAACATAAAGTTTTCATCTATCAAAGAGAAATAGTTTCCAAAAACAAACTTAGCTTCTGTTAGGGAAACGTAGTTTTTGATTTCACATTTTCTGTTGTTTTTTTTTTACTGTACAATTCATCTCTATTACATATAGACACAGCCATTTCTTTTTTGGCTCCACTCAGCAATGCACAACCTAGTACTTTTTGTGTGAAAATACAGAAATGGTTTTATTCTTTGATTTAGAAAAGAGTTGTACTTTCGGTTAACTTTATCATAGATCATCAAAGATCAAATACTTGAATGTTGGAGAACTTCATGTGTCAAGTTAAGATATGTACATTTCATCTGGTTAGATGGGAATAGTTGATGCATCCCTGGTAGAGGAATGGCATAACAAAAGATGAAGTAAAAAAAGATCGCTAGAATCAGAAAAAAACAACATGGAAGTATCAAAAGAAAGGGGCAAAACAGAGCAGGTTAGTTTTCGTGAGGTACAGAAGGATCTAGAATGTGCAATGTTATTCCAAGCAAGGCAGCCTGGAGCACAAGAATTTCCAAAGGGCCACTGGGCTGTGTGTGCAGCAGGAATCCTGGAGGAAAAAGGCAGGAAATCTGATGGTGGGAAAGCACTTTCAATACATTTTACTGCTTTACATTCTAATCTGGGACACTTGTACTATTTCATACAGACTTGTATGAATATGTGCCAGTGATTGTGTTGAGAGTTTATAAATAAACTAGAGGCCCAGTGCACGAAAGTCATGCATGGGTAGGGTCCCTAGCGGCTGCCAGCTGTAGTCTGGGGCCTTCCTCATTCCATGTCGACCCCTGGTGATCAGAGCACATCATAGCAAGCAATCAAACTCTGGTTGGTCAAACTCCCAAGGGGACACTTTGCATACGAGGCATTTATACTATCTAATAAAAGAGTAATATGCAAATTGACCATACCTCCACTACACCCATAAGCCACGCCCACAAGCCAATCAGGAGCAAATATGCAAATAAACCCAACCAAGATGGCTGCTGCCACAGAGAGAGCAGGAGGGAGGCTTGGGTTTCCCCCGCAATGGAGGAAGCCAAGCTTTCTGCCTGCCCTTGCTGGCCCAGGCCTCCACTCAGTGCTACAAAATTTCAATGATAGCAGATAAATCCCAACAAAAATGGTGGCAGCCACAGAGCTAGAGAGAGCAGGAGCCTAGGGTTGCCCACGGTGATGGAGGAAGCCAAGCTTCTGCAGCCCTGGCTTGCCTTGGCTTCCGCTTAAGGCTACAAAGTTTCAATTATAGAAGATACATAAATCCCAACAGAAATGGCTGCCTCCACTGAGGGAGCAAAAGGCTTGGCTCTGCTCCAGGCTACAAAGTTTCAATTGTAGAAGACAAATAAACCCCAGATCCCAGGGCCTCCACTTGGGTCGCCAGGGTGCATGGCTGGCCTGCAAACCACCACAGGCTCCTCGCCCAGGCCGCCCCACACCCCAAGGGAACCCCCACCCTGACCGGGACACCCTTCAGGCAAACCAGCTGGCCCCACCCATGCACCAGGCCTCTATCTTATCTAATCCTATCTAAGAAAAGAATAATATGCAAATTGACCATCACTCCAACACACAAGATGGCTGCCCCCATATAGACAAAGATGACTGCCCCCATGTGGACACAGATGGCCACCACAAGATGGCCAGCAGGGGAGGGCAGTTGGGAGGGACCAGGCCTGCAAGGGAGGGCAGTTGGTGGCAATCAAGCCTGCAGAGGAGGGCAGTTAGGGTTGATCAAGCCGGCAGAGGAGGGAAGTTGGGGGTGACCGGGCCTGCAGGGGAGGGCAGTTAGGGGCAAACAGGCTGGCAGGGGAGCAGTTTGGCATCAATCAGGCTGGCAGGGGAGTGGTTAGAGGGTGATCAGGCTGGCAAGCAGAAGTGGTTAGGGGCATTCAGGAAGGCAGGCAGGTGAGCAGTTGGGAGCCAGCAGTCTTGGATGGTGAGAGGGATAATGACTGCCCGTTTAAACGGGGCAGTCAGACATCCTTCGAGGGGTCCCAGATTGGAGAGGGTACAGGCTGGGCTGAGGGACACCCTCTGCCCCTGTGCACGAATTTTGTGCACCGGGCCTCTATCTATATATCTATATCTATATCTATATCTATATCTATATCTATATATATATATATATTTTTTTTTTCCTGTTTTGGGAGAGTGGGAAAAAAATTGAGAAGAAAATAAAGACTTTGCAACTTCTCTTTCTAATGTTGTCCTCTTTTGTGCTTGGTAAGCTTGACTTTTACATTTTCTCAATGTTAGACCAGCCTTTCCCAGAATTCTACAAGTATCACCAGAAACTAATCAGTGTTATAAAATAAAACAAATCAAACATAACAATAACTACAATATTGATAGCACTATCCTGATCAATAAAATTATAAAAATCAGGGGTTTAAAGCAAAATAGTTTCCATTATTACAGTCCTTGTCATGCCTTTAATAAACTATTTTGCTTTTTAAGGTCCAAGCCCAGAATGTATCATGCTGCATTTTCCAAAATTACATGAACATAAATATAATTCTTTTATTTTTAAATAGAACATTGAATAGGGTTAGGAATTCTCAGAACATATTCTGAAATGCTATAATAGAAACACTGCCATTTTCATCGTCTTTATAGGAATATGCTTTCTTATGTAAATAACAAAATGCTTATGAACTAGAAAATTTAGAATGGGCACATGGTCCACCTAATATGTAATAGTTTATTGTAATTAAGCTATGTTGTTGTTATCCAAGATTATCTTTTTGATATATTCATATAAGCATAGATTACACTTATTTTTTTAAGTTCAATGAGCCTTGTTACTTAAAGCCCATGCTATTTCAATTGGGAAATTGTTTATATAAAACAATGAAGATCATTTTTCCCCAATAGATATTTGTCATAGTAAAGTATAATACTTGACATGTAATTAGTAAATGTATAATCTCAAATTGTTCCTTTTTAAAAGTCAAAACATAGAAATAGCATGTCTTTTAAAGATAGAGAAGCAAAAAAAAGTATTTAAAAATTTTAAATACAGGTGTCCTTATTTTGGAATAATCTGAATTGTGCCTCCAAGACAAGGAATATGAAACTACATTTAAATAAATGCTTCTTTACACAACTGTGAGCAAAGACTTATCCTTCATTTAGAATTTATTCTACTCTGACATTTGCTGAAATTTAAAGCTGTGCCCAGACATTTATTGATGATTTTACATGTCTCTCTGAAAAAAAGGATACAATTTTCTAAACAAAAACAAAACAATTTATTTATGATAGCGTATCTCAAACAAAAATAGCAAGATAATAATTTATTATTTTCTCCTATTAATAGAAAGTTACTTTTGCTCTCTAGACATTGGTTTGATTTTCATTTTATTAAATGTGTGGCTGTAGTCTGATGTTGCCTATAAGATATTTATGTCTTTAAAACTTTCTACCATACTTAAAGAAAAGTGTTCCTCAAAATTGTTAATGGAATTATTAATCAATACACAAATATCCAGCAATAGAAATAAAGAATAGCATAAATTTTAAATGTTCCCTTTAAAGCAAAACACAAGTACACAAACTAAAATGCTAAAAAAAATACATACTAATAAAATGCTAGTCATGCTTTTCTCTCCTTTTTCTCCTTTCTTTCTGCCTCTATTTGTTATCATATTTCTCTTCTGTCATCTCATTTCTCTTATTTCCTATACAAACTCAAAATAGATATAAATTTCCAATTTATATATAGGGTCAATTAATGCCTTATCTCCTTACAAAGTCAAAGAATTTTCAACTTAATTCAAATTTAATAAACTTGACAGCTTCTATTTGCAGAAAGAACTGCCTCATATTACCACCATGTTATTCATTACATTTAATTATGTGTGTTGTACAAAATAAAGTTGTTTTTATCTTTAAGGAGATAACAATAGCCAGCATTAGAATAATCTTAATACTATGATATTACAATATTTATTTAATTACTAGAGGTCCTCAGATTCCTTGGCATGGCCTGCAGGGATCAGGCCAAAACCAGCAGTCCAACACTCATACCTAGTCAGCCCCGATCGGGAGAGGCTCTTGCTGCCACAGCAGCACTTGGCAGACATGAGCCCTGCATCTTGCCCATTGGTTAGCTGAGCAGCAGCGCTGTGGGAGTGCACTGACCACCAGGGTTGTGAGTCTGCCCCCTGGTGGTCAGTGCACAACATAGGGACCGGGAGTTCAGCCATTTGGTCGATTTGCATATTAGCCTTTTATTATATAGGATAGTTTGATAACCACAATGTCATTATTACTTAGCTATAGTTAGTAAAATTACTATTTCAGCTATTTCTTAATTTCATCATTTCCAACATTTTTAATCACTTTGTAGTGTACTTAATAGAGTTGGAGGGGGAATATGTAAGGCTAAATCAGAAACTGAAACAAATTTTATTGTTAATTTTGTTTTTTTATATAGTATTAAAATAATTATGAATATGCACAGTAATATGGTTTCTGTCACATTTTTAAAAAATGATTTCATTAATAAACTGGCTACTTTATAGGCAAACTAGAGGCCCAATGCACAATATTTGTGCAAGAGTAGGCCTTCCTTCCCCTGGCTGCCAGCACCGGCTTCTCTCTGGCTGCCGGCAGGCACCCAGGACCTGGGCTTCCCTCGCAGCCCAGGCTTCATCCAGAAGGTCGTCTGGCTGTCTGGTCTAATTAGCATATTATGCTTTTATTATTATAGATAATGTTCTATGATTAATGTTAGTTTGTAAAGAAAATAGACATAGCTCGTGAAGAACATCATTGTGAGATACTGTTATTTTAAAAATACATTTCTCAATGTTTTTCTATTACTTCATCTAGAAATTACTAAATGGTTTCTGACTGCTGTGTAGATGTGTGTATTAGTTTATAGAATTCAACTTCATATATTCAGATATAATGTTAAAGAGAATTAGCATGTATTTTTTAATATTCCCATCTATCCTAAAAGCTTAATGTTTGTGGAAATGAGTGATGAACTAAAAAAAATGGTGTGTGTGTGGGGGGGAGGCTTACCAGTTTGGCTCAGTGGATTGAGCATCTGACTGAAGGGTCCTAGTTTGGATTCTGGTCACAGGCACATGCCCAGGTTGTGGGCTCAATCCCCAGTAGGCAGCGTGCCGGAGGCTGCCGATTAATGAATCTCTCCTATCATTGATGTTTTTCTCTCTCTCTCCCCCCCTTCCTTCCTCTCTGAAATCAATACAAACATATTTTGAAAAAATGGTATTAATGTTGGTAGTTCTGATGAAACACAAAACTACAGAACACTTATCAATAACATAGATAGACACATATCGATATCCCAAAGTTGGCAGTAATTTAATTCACTTTTACTAAAAATAATAGATAATCCATAGCTATAATAGGAACTTTGTAGTGATGTTTATGTAGTGTATTCTGATCATTGTATTTTTAGATTAAAAAAAAACTAAGACAAAAGGACCCAAGACCATATACATTCTTAGTAGCAGATCTAACATGGAATTGTGGAATTCTAAATTCTAAAAATGAAATAATTGCTAAATAAGGTGAGGGCATGTATGAGAGTGGGGGGGGGGGCAATGGTAAGATATGTACACATATAATACCTTAATAAAAAAAATGGAAAAAATAAATAATACATTTTAGATCAATAACTAACAGGGTTTCTATAAATGACATTGATGGTTGAGATAGAGTATCCAGAAAGTCCATGAATTATTTGTGAACGTTTATACACACGTTTTGAAGAGAATTCACATATTTCATCATATTGTCAAATGTAGCCATTACATCAAGTAAGTAAACAATTATCTTAAAGAAAAAAATGGCAGATGCATAACTCATATTTTGGCAGTATACTGGGGTAGCCTTCTTGGAATACTTATTATCTAAGAAAATTTGAAAGGTATTGTACGTATGAATATATATCTGTATGTACATACATATAGCTATATATGTGCATATATCTATACACATATATATGTGTATAATATATGTATAGATTACACAAATATTCATTTATACACATATAGGTATATGAATACATAGATGTTATATCTATATGTGTTTATATATCTATATGTGGTTAATGTATATGTATATATATGTATTACACATATATTCATATATATGCACACATATATATTATACACACAACAGAAAAATAGAAGTAATAAAGCATATTCTAAACCTTTTTACTATTCCTCCTTCATTTCTTATGAAGAGGCACTCAGGTAAAAGTTTTTCCTGCTAAAAACTTTTTTTAGAATATTCTTTTGGGTGGTTTCACACATTTTTCTGGAAACATTAAGCAAGCTCTGTTTTATGTAATAAACAATTTTAGCACCAATACAATTTTAATACAATTCAAGTCTACCAGATAGATATGTGCTGGTTGAAGAAAAACATGTATAAACTAATATTTATTAATTTCAGAAAAGATACAAATGTCAAACTTACTGTAGACTAATAAAATGATAGAATAATAGGTTCCTATCATACTCCTGGCATTAGTGTTAGAGTAAAAGGGAGAGGACTTGTTAAAAGAGAGATGGCCAAGTGAGAACTATCTTGTGGAAGAAGAAAGCTCTTTTGTTCAGTAAGGCAACATGTCTGGGGTAAATGAATTAACAAATTTAATAGACAACCCTTTTCATACCCAATTAAAGCTCTTAAGTACCTGATAACTGTATTAATTAAATAACTTACACTCTAAGTGTTTAAATTGGAAACTTGATCATGCTGTTGTAGTTAAACAGGACATTGTTTTAGCAAAACAAAATTATTGAACAAGAATGTCAATATAACAATGCATATATTATTATCTCCTAAAGCATGGGCCAGATTCATTTCTTTTTTCAACAGTATTTTAAGTGCCTGCTGTGTATAAGACATCGCTCTGGCACTGAAGATTATAATTACCCTTGGTGTAATTGGTGAAATCACAGCTTTCCATTGAAGAAATAAAGAATTTATAAAAAATAAGAGAGTTAAAAATGACATGAAGAATAGCTCAAATTTAGAAATACAGAAAAATGTGGAAAAACCCTTAGATTTGGGAAGCAGCATGAGAAATTTTTAAAAACGAAAATGTGGTTTCTCAGGGTCATCTAAGCCATCTTTCCTACTGTAATAGAAATTATGAGTTTGGGAATCAAATGATATGAATTTCCATTGGATCATTAAAGGATTAACAGCCACAGAGAAAGGATTTTGACCTTGACATGGCAGACTTTAGAGAGACCTGAAAATTTTCTGAGAAAGGGCTAATAAGGGGTATGAAAGTGTGGGGAGTAAGATTAGAATATATAAATTATCAAGTGCTGATTGGCTGCTGCTTGAATGAACAAGTCAGCAAGTTATCATTTCTTCATCAAAATACCAAGAACCTAATAATTAGTAAAAATTCAGAGTCAAACGCTAATTCATGTGCATTTTGTCTCTATTTTCTGTCGGCTTTTACTTTTCACTTAAAAAATAAAGATAAGAAATAATGTGGCATCTTGCCAACTTAATTCTAGAAGCTAACCATCAGAGTAGAATGTAAGTCAAGATAGGGTCAGAGTAAGCTAGGTCATGCCGCAGAATCAAACAACCTCAAAATGTCAATGGTTTATTACAATAAGTGTTTATATGCATGTTGCCTATCCCATGTCCATTGCGTTAGCTGATAATTTAATCCTTGTGTTCTGCTGTTACCAAGCTAATGGCACAGCCATCACCTTGTGTGCTGACAGCTGCAGTAACAGAGGGAAGGAGAATATTGACAATTAAGTATAACATGTCACATCTACTCAAAACTCAAGGGACATAACTATTTGCATGGTTGCACCCGTACACAAGGGAGTGGGGAAGTGTAGTTTTACCATGAACTCATAAACAAGGAGCTGAAAATATTTTCTAGGTTTCTACAATGTAACAGAGAAGATACTTTGAAGGAAATAAGACAGATGGAAGTATTTTATAATTTCCAGGGTGTAGGAATATATAAAATATTGATTTTGATGTCTAATGAATTTAGCAACTCTCCTAAAGCATTCGGGAAGGATGATTTAATATTGTTATTCATATGGAAATTAGGGAGTTGTAAAGGGACTGAGGTGCATATGCGGTTGTCATTGAATATATTTTATAGATTTTAGTTACAAATGGTAATTTACTAAAGTCACGAGCACCCAGAGAGACCAGCAGAAAAGTCAAGGACAGATTGTCAATGACCGATACTGAGGGAATGAGGTAGAGGAATGACAAAAGACAGAAGAGAAGAAAGAGTAGACAGAATAAATGGACAATGCATTTAAGTGTATTGTAATTAAAATGAGATTTTCAAGAAGAAGCAGGTGTCAGAATGTCAAATACTGAAAATGAAGTAGGACGAAGGAGAAAATGCCATTGGACTCAACAAGATTATAATAATAACTAGCATGCAATCAGCAATTACTCTGTTCCAGACTATATCAACTCATCCCATTTTAAAACTCTTTATGATGGATAAGGTACAATGAATGAGGAGGGGGCAAAAAGCTCAGGGTACCATTCGCAGTAAATTGCAGAGATAGGATTTGAACGGGCATTCCAGCTTCAGAACTGTGTTTTTCTCTTGAATCAATTATTTATATTCTACTCTTAGTTGCTAGGCATTTAAAAAAAAATAAAGCTGAGGAATAAAGGCTGGATTACAAACCAGTAATAATGGTAAATGAGGCATGGAAATAGCAAGTTCAGTCTATGTGCTTGAGGAGTTTAAAGATGAACGGCCACAGAGAAATTTTATGTTATTCGATGGAGGCTATGGTAAGATAAGGCTGAGCTTGTTTGTTTTTTGACTAGGTCTATTTTTATAAAAGAAGATACCTAAACACAATTAACAAAAAGAGAAAATTGAGTTAAACTTTGCAGAACACCCATTATTTGTAATGTACTTAATAACTTATATGCATTTCCTTATTCAATCATTGAAATGTTGTATTCCTTTGACACACACACACGCACACACACGCACTAGAGGCCTGGTGCACAGAGGGGGCGTGTCCCTCAGCACGGCCTACATCCTCTCACAATCCAGGACCTTTCGGGGATGTCTGACTGCCAGTTTAGGCCCATCTGCCTCTAACCACTTTGCCTGCCTACCTGATCTCCCCTAACCACTCGCCTGGCTGCCTGATTTCACCCCTAAAACTCAAGCTTCCTCTTTTTAATATTTATATTTCTTCTTTGTTTTTTATTTTAAAAGTCAAGCTTCTTGAGAACATGAGGCATTTAACATTATTCCATATTCCTTACAGAGAGCTCTAAGAATGGTAAACACAGCAAATACTTAATACTTATGGGCTTCCTCTATGCAAACTCTTTCCAACCAGAATGTTTTAATAGGCAGTCTCCAAAAACCTGAACTGGAAAACCTAAAAGTAGAGTGCTCAGATTTCAGGCATCCCGCAGGATGCCAATTAAACTCTAATTCTGTGCTTTCAACAGTTTGGACAAACTGCCCTTCACTGTCTCCAGTTTCTTATTTGTCACTATCCCATTTTCTTTTCTTTCTTTTTTTTTTTTTTTGAGTTCAATGTTTTATATCCACATCAGTATCAACTTACCATACAAAACCCACCTGCCAGCCTAGCTGGGCAGGCAGGGGGGAGTCCATGGCAGCATACAAAACCGGGGTTCTTGTCCCAAAAGAGGAGAAAATGGGTTTACAGTCAAGGAAACAAAATCAGAACCCAACTGGTCAAGGAGAAGCCTTGACACTGCATGGAGTGGAGGTGCTGTGGGCAACGGTGCATCTCAGCTGGCCCAGCAGTGCCTGCAGCAGCCTGGGTTCCCGGGAAGCCTGGGGTCACATAGGGCCCAGCTCTTGAGGTTCTTTCTAATAATTTTGCTTTTGTGGGAGAAGGTCTTCTGGGCAGCAGCTCCAGGTGGGGGTAACCGGTGAGGGTTTTAATTCAGGGCTTCGAGGGGAAGTTGGGTCTGTGGGGTGGCCCCAAATGTCACAGCTGAGGTTCTTGGAAGTGGCCCAGCAATGTTCCTTCCTGCCTTCTTCCTGCCCTGACCCCAGGCCTATGGCTTAAAAATCAGGGCACCAGGCTGGGGCTGAGCACCCCAGGGGCCTTTGTAAACATGGCAGGTACAGGCAGGGGGAGCTTGGGGGAACTGTAGGAACTGGTGGGGGCAGCCAGAGCCAGGGGAGGGCAGTGCCCATGGGGAAAGAGGGCATGGGGTGGAGGAGGTATACTCCTCTAACAGAGACTTAGAGGTCCAGAGACTAAGAGAGACAGAGAGGACAGAAATGGGGATGGAAAGAGTGACAGGAAGAGAAAGACTCAGAGAAAGCAAGAGAGAGATTGAGACAGAGAAAGATTCACAAAGAAGAGAGACAGACAGAAAGATGGAGTCCTGCTCTGTATGAGTCAGCGGGCTGGGGGGAGGGCGGGGCTCGCATGGGATGTGCCAGTGTGACGGTAAGTGCATCCTTGTGTTGCATTAGGGAGATGTGCTGGTGATGCAGTACCAGCTCCTTCAGAGGCCCGTACAGGTTGTAGGGCTCCGCGAAACCCAAGCCAGTGGCCACGCAGTAGATGACACAGCGCTCGGTATCGCCATCCGCTACTACGGAGCAGGCACAGCAGCCCCGCTGGCTGCTCTCACTGGTGAGGAAGGTACCATCCCGCTGGCCGTTTGCCTGCGTGCGGTTGATCTTGCCCACATACCAGGTTCCTTCCTCAAGGTGGGGGCGGTCATCCTCCTTCTCCATCAGTGCACACTGGCCTTCAGTCTCCTTTTTGATTCCCACGCGTTGATTTTCTTCTGGGCGCCTTTCTGGGTGAGCCACACCAGGCACTGGTCTCGGATCTTGCGCAGCTGCATGAGGTCTGGCTTCAGGCTGTTCATGCGCTTATCCATCTCCCGGTTGTCCAAGGCCTGTGTCCGCAGCTTCTGCTCCAGCTTCGTGTGGCTCTCGTGGATCTCGGGGATGCAAGGCTTGAGCCGCTCTGAGTTCAGCAGGATCCTCTGAATCTCTTTTTCATGGCCCTCACGCAGGAAGCGCTCCAGATACTCCTGGCTGCACTTCTCTTGAGTCTGGCCGTGCTCTTGGAAGATCTTGATGGTTTCATTGAAGGCTTCCATGGCGGTGCGCTTCACCTGCAGTTCCTGGGAGGTGTGTGTGTACTCCTCCTAGAGCTGGTCGTCCTCCCGGCTATTGTCCTGCGCTTCAAACCAAGGTAACAAACGAAACCTTTCATTCTTCCTCGCCGCAAGGGAACAGCAAATCTCAATAGAAATCATTTCCCGCCCGAAGTCACGTCCAAATACTACGAAACTGAGGACTATAGGGCTGACCAGGTACATGCGCATCAACAGGCTCACGTTCCAGCACTAGGCGCCCAGGCGTCCTCCACAATCCCACAATCCTCTGGCCGCACACTTCCGGTTTTTCTAGCTCCTCCTTAAGTGGTGTCTCCTTCAGTCCTTTTGCAAGTCCAGGGCCTCTAGTTGGAGAGCATCTTTCTGTTCTTTGACGTTGATAGCTGTTTACTATTTGGAATCAGTGAGGTTTCGGGAGTGCTGCCGCTGCCATGAACATGTCAGCCCCAAGCACACTCATGAAACAACCGCCCATTCAGTCCACTGCTGGTGCTGACCTGGTTCTCAATGAGAAAGGTACTGTGCTGAGCCGTTTTCCAATCTGATCTTCCTCTTCCTTCCTCAGCACACTCCAGACATACTCTGGGACAACCGCCCTAACCCTGCAGACCCTTAAGACCTTCCCCCCTATTTCTGCAACTTTTTCCCATCAAACTTGCACCCCTAACTGCTCCCTGGGGGGCGGGGCCAGCCTGGGTGAGGGGCTGTGATGTTCTGGTTGTTATGGCATTGTGGTTGCTGGCTACACACACACACACACACACACACACACACACACACACACACATATATACATATACATATATATAGTCATATTAGAATGAACACATGCATGTGTCTAGTCTATAATAATAAAAGTGTAATATGCTAATTAGACCGGATGAAGCCAGGGCTGTAAGGGAAGCCTGAGTTCCGGGTGCCAGAGGGAAGCCTGTGCCAGCAGCCAGGGGAAGGAAGGCCTATTCTTGCATGAATTTCGTGCATTGGCCCTCTAGTAGAGAAATAAAGAAGTAGATAGAAATAGTAGAATTCAATACAATGAAATAATTATTTTCATTTTTTTTCTGAAACTGAAAGAACACCAGAATTATGGGACTAGTGATATGCTAAAAATAGCAATGATTGTATGTGAGAGGCAAGCTAAATTAATAGCAAAACAAACACCCATGCGTTTCCAAACCATTGCAACCTAGCTTTGGTTTTGCAAAGTATATGGGGAAACCTCAATGTAAGTTGAGTAAAATTACTATCAAGAAATGGGAGGAGACATTTCTGCTGTGCTTTAGTCTGTCAAATTACATATGTGGTGACAAGTTAATTTTTTTTACACTACAATTTGGTCAGCGATATTACTGTCTTCGGTTATTGTTCTATAGGAAAAAAATTATATATTTTTTTCAAGGAATAATATTTAAAATTGAATTACCAAGAAAAATGGAAAATTTGATTTTATGTATAATTGTAATATTTTTTAAAATTTATATTTTTGTTGTTGTTAGTATTAAGAACACAAATTTAATTTTCTGATTCTTAGCAAATGTTTTAATTGATGATACACCATAGAAATAGGGCATAAGTGTTTCTTGCCTATTTAGACAGTTAGTATTCTGACCTAGGCTTGTATAAGGACGAGGTGCAGAAATGAAGGTGAAGAGGGAGGACATCTCTTTATCCAATGCCAGATCTCACACGCCCTTTCCTGCTTCTCCCCTCTTTCAGCACTTAAGACAATTTCCAAGTTGCATGAGATAGAACATCATCAAGCAATTCAACCTGTCATTACATTCTTTACTTGAAGAGGTTTTGCCCTGAGCAGTTACTGTGTGTGTTTGTACACGTATGTTTAATTTTATTATGAATGGATAGAATTCCCTTTCATTTAACTAAGCATTTTAGTTAGATCTCTCTCCAATGTCAACAAATTAAAATATTACCCCAACTTTATTGTTCCTATGTATGAATGTCATAATAATCTCATACCATTGAAGGGTTACCTGTGATCACTGTGATCTCAGAATATTATATACAACCAAAATGCTGGGCCATAGAGAGAAATGTGCGTAATTATCTATATCTGAGTACCATTGACTGTGGTTTCCTATGCGTGAAGTACAACAGTGCTAACTATTCAAGGCAAAGTGATTTGCTACACTAAATTCTTATAGTTTTGATTTAGAAAAAATACAACTTTCTTGGCAACTTCTTTGCTGCTTTCTTCTTCTTCTTTTTTTAATCCTCACCCAAGGACATTTTTCCATTCATTTTTAAAGAGAGTGGAAGGGATGGGGAGAGGCAGAGAAAGAGAGACATCAGTGTGAGAGAGACACTGATTACCTCTCACACATGCCCTGACCAGGAAACAAGCCTGCACCCTAAGTATTGCCCTTGACCGGAATCAAACCTGGGGTCCTTCAGTCTGCAGGCCTACGCTCTATCCATTGAACCAAGCTGGCTAGGGTTTTGCCACTTTCTAATGGTTGTTTATTTGTTTTCTTTTATCATATTCTTATTCTTGGTATTTTCAAAGCTTATTAGGTAACTGCAACTATTTTCCCTTCCTGTTTTCATTTTTATACATAACCGTACTTTAGAAATAGAACAGAAACTCTCATTTTGACTTTTCAACCTTTCAAACTTAACAGATTTAAACTCTGTAAACAACTTGCTGTGAAATAGAGTTGGAAAATCAGTCACAAAAAAAAGCAGCAGTCTTCAAAGATCTAAATAGAAACAACTCTAGGCATGTGTAATGTATACTGGTTTCAAAGGAAAAACAAGTCTTTTCATCCTAATATGCAGTTTTCATCTTAAAAAAACACCAATTTAACAAAAGACAATAAAAACTGTTTTTACCTCCAAATTAAATAAGCCTGACTTTCTATTGATCTTTATATGTGTGAAAAATATGAATATTTAAGGGTAACGTAAAGTTGAAACTGATCATTGTGAAAAAGAATATTTGACCACATCAGGAAAGATTAACATTGTGAGGGGTATTTAGTGAATATTAGGGAAGGTTTTGAGTAATGGTCACATTCTATCCTATTGCTTCATTACAGCTTGAGATATCTGTTGCTAATGTAAAAATAAACATCAAGGAAAAGGAAATGTTGTTTAGTTCCTTTTTGGCTTCCATTTTTCAATGTTTACTCTTCAGTTGGTAGACAGTGTGTGTAAATGAAATAGAATGCAAGTATTTTGCCTTAATCTCTTAAGGAACTACTGCTTTTTACCTTAAATATGTGGGAATTGTATAACGTCCCACCTAGTGTTGTTCTATCTTTAATTTGTATGACTATTTAGGGTCTTGTTTTCTTGGATTGAGAGAAAAATCTGTAAAAAATATTTTCCATGCTGGATGTCTCTCGTTGAGAAATTATGTGAGGCCAGACAGGCTATTACTATCTCTATATATAAAACCCTAAGTGACCAGTCCAACATTCGACCATTCTATTGTTGGACCTCCGTTCAACTGTTCGGCCACTTGCTATGATGAGCACTGACCACCAGGGGGCAGACGCTCAATGAAGAAGCTGTCCCCTGGTGGTCAGTGTGCTCCCACAGCAGGAGCACAGCTCAGCTGACGAACGGGTGCCAGACACTGGGCTCATGGCTGGTGAGCACAGCGGTGGCACAAGCTTCTACTGCATCAGCAGCAGTGCTATGGAGCAGCAGAGGCAGCAGGCACAGCGGGGCCAGGATGAGTGGGATCGGGCCGAAACCAGCAGTCTGACATCCCCGGAGGGGTCCCAGATTGCGAGAGGGCGCAGACCAGGCTGAGGGACCCCACCGGTGCACGAATCCATGCACCAGGCCTCTAGTATATTTTATAAACTACTCTATAGGACACGAAGAGCTATCTCCCCACCCTCTCTGTCCCCTCAGATCTATTCTCAATACTAAATCCCAAAATATTATTTTAAACCAGTGGTTCTCAGCCTTTAATACAGTTCCTCATGTTGTGGTGTCCCCCAACCATAAAATTACTTTTGTTGCTACTTCATAACTGTAATTTTGCTACTGTTAATGAATCGTAATGTAAATATCTGTGTTTTCCGATGGTCTTAGGCTCTACAACAGCGGTTCTCAACCTGTGGGTCGTGACCTGCAGGTTAAGAACCGCTAGCAGGGTTGCAGTTTTAAACAGAAATCTCTTGATACCACTCTACTGCCCAAATCTCTGCTATGGATTTTCCATTGCTCTCTGGATAAAAGACTTCACATCATTTCATACTCTTCCTAAAACTTGCCCTTCAACCACACTGGCTTACTTCTTTTTGATTTTCTTAAGATGCCACGCACCTCCTCTTTTTAGAATTCATTGTATTGTATGATTATTGTAATTTTTAGGGAAATTTTTAAAATCCCAAATACTAGAATTAGATTCCCTCTTATATGTTTTCAACACATCTTGTATTTTCCTCATAACAATCAAAATTGGTAGATACATAGTTGGAGGATGATTTGAGTCATTCATATGCTACAGTTAGGCTGTAAGCTCACTGAGAGTAACTGCTTTATTTTTTCTCATTCTTTTATCCCCAGTGTCAAGCAAATTTACAGACCAACAATAAAGGGATGTTTCTTAAATTAATAAATTTGATATGTGCACATCATGAATCTTATGTTCTATATTTCTATTTAGATTTATGAAGAATGTATCTCTTGGGGATTGAATTTCTATAACTTTTTCCCAAAAAACATATATTTTATGAATTTTGCTGTTATCTATTGCTATTATTTTATATGGTCTTTTAAAAAAGCTAAGTGATTCTCAGAGGAATGGAGAATTTCAGGACTTGCTTAGACTTTTAGAGAAGGTCAATCAGCTAATGTAAAAAACGTAACATGTTGGGAAGAGGAAGCTCCAACCGGATGGGTGGGGGAGTATTAGGCACATGATTTGTAAATATTAAAATTTAGCAGTCACATGGAAACTAAGTAATTTAGCATGTTCCGCTATAAATTACATTTGCAATTCAGTTTAATAATTGTCTTTTTAAAGATCTGTACTAAGTATATTTTAGACATGGAAACATCAACCTCAGAGTCCATTCTCAAAATGCAGTTGTTAGTGTTACGTTCTTTTAAAGTGCTGTCTCCTCCGCCTGGGCTGGGCTTGGACCGTGGTGAACGTAGTTGATCTCACTTTATGAAAACTGTGTCATGGTTGTGTGCCGGAGCACACTTTCTCCCCAGCTCTCAGATAGAAGTCTGAGAAGAGGTGTGGGTGCCTCCTACTTCTGTAACCAGTCCTGTAATGTTTAGTGCCAGGTGGCTCCTACTTCTGTAACCAGTCCTGTACATGTTTAGTGCCAGGTGGCTCCTACTTCTGTAACCAGTCCTGTACATGTTTAGTGCCTGTAGTGTGTGTGATGCCCTGAAGCTTTATATACGTAGTCTCAAATAAGCAGGGAAACTTGGACTTAACTGTCACAAAAAATATTTGTTCTTATACTGTTCACTAAATGCTTACATAGCCTCTCCTAGACCAGCACACCATAAAGGAAGCAAGTTCACAATTCCAGACTTCTCTAGACACCTGAAATACTTAGACCTTGGAATACTAATGCACCTTCATGTTTTTCTTTGAAGAACAAAGAGAGATGGCAGATATACACTGTCACTTCTATCCCAATGCATGGAAACATTACATTGTTGTTCACATGGAGTCATTGTATGTAAAGGAGTCTGACTGGTGAATGATGACGATCTTCCAACAATTCTCATTTTGGGAGTTTTTCAATCAATTTGACTAGACCAAACCTAGGTAGGTGCTTTGAAATATAAACAGTAACATATAAAACCTTGAACTTTATGCTCTATATTCAGGGGAAAATAAGCACATTGATCAGAAGAGGTTTAAGACAGTTTTCTGCCTCCTATTAAACACACACCTCTGTGGTTCCCCTCAGTCCTTTTAGGCATGTTCTACAAAATCTGTCAAACTAGAAAATGTGAGGGACCCATGGTTTAACTGTCTCCCCATTTGGAATTTCTCGCAATGCAGACATTGTATTTGATTTACGAGAAAGATGCTGTGCCCTGACATTTCAAATCATTCTAGTCAGAAACTAATTTAGTGTTGAGCTAAAGTGCATAGTCCTTAACATATATAGCAATTAGATGAGGCAAGTCATATCAGCACAGTATCAAAAGCCAAGGGTACATGGAAGGAAGGTAGAGCAGAATAATAGAACTAGCAAAATTGTCTGTATGCCAAAGGTTCCTGGCCTTTGATATTTTGTGGGTCAAATAATTTCTAAGGAACAGTCTTAGCCATTATATTACTACTACTTCTACTCATCAGAATAAGGATACAAACAATTATTTCACTAGAGGAGGGATTGTAAGTACGAACATAATTTGCAATAAAATATGACAATGATCTCATAAGTCTGAACATTTTAAATCCCAGGAGTCATAAAGTAACAAATACAAATTAAAAGAGTTCTTTAAATTGAAGTGTGTTCTGCATTTCCCTCTATTTTTTGATCCCCATGGACCATGGAAAACTGGAGCCAGAATTAGCATTTGTCTAGATAGACTTTCATAAAAACAAGGCTCCAAGTCATGGTCTCCAAAACTTCTTGATTGAATTCAGGCTCCTTTAATCAGCAAGAGACTGAACATCTTCTCCCAAATACATATATTTTGTAATGATAAATTATGCATACATACCGCTATACTAACACATTATTCAAATCAATAGCATAGGCCAAAATGGAAAATTTTAGAGGATGAATTAAAATGAATATGTTAAAGTTCTATTATATTTGCAGGCATACCAGTGGGAAATGGTAGCATTCCCTGTTGTGTTCAGCCCAAATTGGAAAACTGTCTGTTGGATGACTCTGCCCTTTCCTTGTAAAGAAGTATTGTGCTTCCTCAATAGATGTTCAAGGAAGGAGACACCATATAACAGAAAGTCCACCATCAGGCTGTGAGAACTACATCAACCTCTCTAATAACCCATTTCTGTGTTTCCCACCCCTCTTTTTGTTACACTCCTAAAATTATTTTTTCTAGTGTAACGCCTTCAGTTTTCTTTGTTAAAATGAAAGATGTGTGCTCATGTTAACCTTGTAGGGGTTTCACATTTTACTTGTTCTACAGATTCCATAGAAGCATAAATTGTTTCAGTAGCTCTGTACCTGAGATGGAGATAAAGACATGTTTTGAAATAAATTCACTCACTTAAAATAATTCATTTTCATAAAGAGTAGTCTTAATTAATGTTAGCACATGACATAAATCTAGGACGAGTCAGATGTTAGGAACTAATTGGATTTGGCAAAAACCAATACTCTATCTACACTAATAAAAGAGAAACATGCAAATTGACTGTACCTCCGCTACGCCCACAAGCCACACCCACCATCCAATCAGGAGCGAGTATGCAAATTAACCCAACCAAGATGGCTGCGGCCATGGAGCTAACAGGAGGTTTGGGTTTCCCCAGCAATGGAGGAAGCCAAGCTTCCCGCCCACTCTGGCTGGCCCTGGCCTCCACTCAAGGCTACAAAGTTTCAATTATAGAAGATAAAGAAATCCCAATAAAAATGGCTGCAGCCACGGAGCTGGAGAGAGCAGGAAGCTTGGGTTGCCCCAGCAATGGAGGAAGCCAAGCTTCCTGGCTGGCCCTAGCCTCTGCTCAAGGTTACAAAGTTTGAATTATAGAAGATAAATAAATCCCAGATACCACGGCCTCTGCTTGAGTCACCAGGGGGCGTGGCCAGCCTGCAAACCACCACAGGCCCCTCACCCAGGCCGCCCCATGCCCCAAGGGAACACCCAGCCTGATCTGGGACACCATTCAGGGCAAACCAGCTGGCCCCCACTCGTGCACCAGGACTCTATCCTATCTAATAAAAGAGTAATATGCAGATTGACCATCACTCCAACACACAACATGGCTGCTCCCATGTGGTCAAAGATGGCTGCCCCATGTGGACACAAGATGCCACCACAAGATGGCCAGCAGGGGAGGGCAGTTGGGAGGGACCAGGCCTGCAAGGGAGGGCAGTTGTGGGCGATCAGGCTAGCAGGGGCGGGAAGTTAGGGGTGACCAGGAAGGCAGAGGAGGGAAGTTGGGGGCGATGGGGCCTGCAGGGAAGGGCAGTTTTGGGGGACCCAGGCCTGCAGGGGAGGGCAATTAGGGGCAAATCAGGCTGGCAGGGGAGCAGTTAGGCATCACTCAGGCTGGCAAGGGAGTGGTTAGGGGGTGATCAGGCTGGCAGGCAGAGGCAGTTAGGGGCAATCAGGAAGACAGGCAGGCAAGCAGTTGGGAGCCAGCAGTCCTGGATTGTGAGCGGGATGTCCGACTACCTGTCTGACTGCCTGTCAGACTGCGGTGGGATCGGGCCTAAATGGGCAGTAGGACATCCCTCAAGGGGTCCCAGATTGGAGAGGGTGCAGGCTGGGCTGAGGGACAACCCCCCCCCCATGCACGAATTTTGTGCACCAGGCCTCTAGTTTTCTTATATGACCAATGTTATTCGTGGCACAAATAAATACCTCTGGAAATCATATTTTCTTCTTCATCCTTATCATCACTTTTATAATTTAGGACCACATTTTGATTTATCATGTCTAGTTCAATATCTTCTTCGCATCTAATCTCTCCTTAAGTTTATCCTACATTCTCCTCTTAAAACTAGACTCTTGTAAGATTGTCACTGTCTTGAAAGTTTTCAGTGACTCCCATAAGTAACAGAGAATCAAGTTTGGTTTCTTAGGATGACATGCAGTTTAGCACTCTCCTGACCCGGTTCCACATCTCCAATTCCTATCTTGTAATTTTTGCATCTGCTTTTTAGCTTTTGGCTATTGGACTACTACTGCCAGTTTTCCAACATAGTCAAACTTCCTCCAGTTGCTATGACTTTGAACATGTTACCACTGCTTGGGCTGGCTTTCCAATGAAGCATTATTCATTCGGTGATCTAAAACTTGTCAAGTTGCTGCAGTGCTTGTCAAGATGCTGCTCAAATATCACCTTCCTGGGAATTATGAGTCCTTCTTGGTTTGATGAGGTGTCTTGATTTGAGAACCTGCATCATTACAGTTAATTACTTGAGTTATGCAAAAAGGCAGGGCTTAGGCTTTATTCACTTTTGTGACCTCAGCACTCAGCTCAGGCAAGCCCAGAGCAGACATTTAAATATTCTTTGAATAACAAAGGCCATCTGCTCTTCCCCACCTCAGACCTTCATACAAATATCAGACTGCAGTGCTACATACGCACTATGGGTGCATTTCTTATTGTACCACACAGCAAGCCCGGTTTCTTTGATGTCAGGTCTGTGTGTTGAGCAGTGATTCTGAAATGTTAGTGTGTATAGGAATCACCTGGAGACCTTGTTAACACGGTGAACTTGGACTTCTCCCCTGAGCTTTGAATTCAACAGGTTGAGATGGGGCCCGTGGAGCCCCAACATGCTCATAGGAGCTTCTACTTCTGATGGTAGCAGTATAACTCTGAGAACCACTGGCGAAGAGTACATTGAGAAGGAAGGAAGAAGTTATTTTCCTTCGGGGAACTGCCAAGCAGGACATCTGAAATCCTTTTTATGCAATTATGTCAATTTTTGTCATCTTTGAAATCCCAGAATGAGATATATTTATTCCAATAATCTTATGGGTATAGTGGTGATATTAGCATCAGGGTTGGGTGATGAGGATATGGAAATAGAAATATCTATCCATGTATTTTTTTTTTCTTTAGGCTTCCCTTTGCCTATACCTTTTTAAATGCATTATAATTTTTTTTCTCTTCTGCTGTTTCTACTTATTGATAGATCTTCATTGAACCTATAGGTTAATGTGTATCTAATCTACTGTGTTGTCTTTTGTTTTTCTGACACTACAGTTTGAAATTTGAATGCATTTTGAAATATATTTTTAAAAATATTTTTCTAGGTCTCGTTTAATGTTACCACACACTAGTAGGTTTAACAAATTTGACATTTTTTATGGTTATTTCACAAATGAGGGAATTGAGATGCATAGAGGCAAAGATGCTGACTGTGGGCCTGGGGTTAGAAAGTCTGGAAGTTGGTACTAAATTAGCAGACTGTCACCTAGTGTAGTCCACAGCTTTTAAGTCCCACTCATCAGACATAATGGGTGTTCATGAACATTTATGTATATCACAGTGGACACAGCTCAGGCAGACACCGATACCTGAGGTGGAAATATTTCTAGTTGTGGAGTAGAGGGCTTTTCTAGCTAGACTTTGACAACTCAGGTGATAGCTCAACAAATTACTACTAGCTATATGTCATTAGGAGAGTGAGTTAACATCTCATAAGTATCTAATGATTATCATAACAATCACTTGTAAAATGAAAACAAGATCTGTTGTGAATATTAATTACTATATAGATACTGTGGAATACAGCTTTTGGGCAGATTAGCCAAAAAAAATGGGTAATTCTGAGTAGGAAGGAGAATAATTACTTGAGGCCAGGATCTGATGCCACTGTTAAGATAGAATGTTGAAAAAGTTTGACAAGTTTCAGGTATCATGAACAGATATACAATGAAATGTTTACAACATCCCTGAAAGTAGTATCAATTGAAAAAAACAGGTCTACTTAAATATAAAACACTAGAGTCTCGGTGCACAAAGTTCATGCACTTGGGGAGTGGAGTGAAGAGGGGGCCCCTCAGCCTGGATTGCAAGAGGGTACAGGCCAGGCCGAGGGACACCATCCGTGCACATTTGGGGTTGGGAAAGGATGTGGGAGGTTGACCAGCCTGGGTGGGACTGCAGGAGGGCTCCAGGGCATGTCTGGCCGGTCTCACTCAGTCCCAATTGGCTGGACCCCAGCAGCAAGCTAACCTACCAGTCAGAGCATTTGGCCCCTGGTTGTCAGTGCACATCATAGAAACTGGTCGACTGGTCAACTGTTTACCCTCTGGTGGTCAGTGCACACCATAGCAAGCAGTTGAGTGACCTTAACATATCATTAGCATATTATGCTTTGAATGGTTGACTGGACAACTGGACAACCAGACACTTAGCGTATTAAGCTTTTATTATATAGGATGGTTAACATATAGAAAAGTAAAGCTGAGTTTAGAAATGTGAAGAATCATTATTTTAAAATATATCTTATAATTATTTTTCGATATGAAAGTTTCACAAAATTTACTCTGCTGAAGTACAATCCCTATTATTTGCTTTTGGAATGTAAAGAGATATGCCATGAGCATGTATGTAAGGGGTGTGTGTTTGTGTGTGTGTGTGTGACATTAAAGGATCTATTAAGATAAAATTAAGTTTTCCCTCTTACTACCTTTGCTTGTTTGTATTTTATATGTTTAGGTCTCTCATTCTTGACAGTCATATTATTTTGATGTTAAGACATACCAACTTATGTGCCATGAAATTAGGATGTGGTTATGCTGTGCTTAGCATAAAAATAACAAAAGTTCTGATCAGGAGAAGGGGGAAATGGCCTAGTGCCAATTATTTTGCATCACTTGTCACATTATTTTTAGTCTGAATTTAGAAGGAAATATTTGTATTTATTAAGGATTTTTATTTCAACTGAATCTTCACTATACAGTATTTTAAACTTGTACATGTACTTTCACAGACACAAATCCTTATGAATAGTTTTTATTAGAGTTAAAGATTTCTGTTGTCTGAGAAGATGCAATGCGGTGAGATTCTGCATCTGAATTGGTACAGTTCATTCCTTTTATATTGCAAAGTATATTCTTGCAGAAAGGGAATTCATGCCATCATTTTCTGTGTGGGTTTCATGGCATTTGATCCACAGTGACAGAAAGAAATGATTACAGAAAATCTGCAGTATATTTGGCTGAATGTTAACAGCAGGTTCAGATGTGTTTTACTCCTGACCTTGTGAAATGCGTTCTTGCTTATGCAATGCTTTATACATCACATACACAAACTGCTACGAGGGTCAGCTGCTTGCACAAGGATATATTTCTGAAAACAAATATTCAGGTCAGTTTCACAAGTGCCATTTTTCTTCTGTTATTCCATGACATGAGAAATTCATGATGCATTTTCTTCTGTTTTACATGTGGTACAGAGATGTCATAACACCGATTTGTTTCATGTGAGTGCTTCTTGTCATATAGTGTTAGGAAAAATACCTTCCAGCAATCAAATCGTTTAATATTTCCAATCAGAGTTATAGAATACTGTGTCTATTATTACCTGTGTATTGTAACTCAATATGTGTGTATGTATCTGTATCTGAGTATGTGTGTTTGCTAATGATATACTATGTGAATTGAAAATCCCAGTATTTGAACAGTGTAAACCTCATCAAAATTTTGAGGCTGTGAGTTTTTAATATTTGCATATGTTTGTGATATTTGCATTAGTTATGTTGAGAAAATATTTAGGATTCTAATAAAAGCAGAAGAGTTTTAATTTATTTTTGAAACTTACAATAAACAAAAACAATCATATGTTAGCATCAGAGACACCTGTGGAGAAGGAGGCACAGTTTTATTATCTTTCAATTTAAATGTGAGTAAATATGTTTTTGGTCTTTCAATATGTCTGAATTCTAAAATGTGTGACTCAAAGACTACTCAGTTTTGATCAGGTGATGATAGATTATAAATAAACTAAGTTGCACTTTATTTTTAATAGTATTTCAGAGTTAGTAAAATTTTCTACAATTTAAAAAAAAATTACATTTCTACGTGCATGATTTTTGCTAATACAGTTCAGTTGCAGTAACTCCAAGTACATTTTTTTCCAAAAAGAAAACATGGTGAAAATGTAGTCCAGAGTTGCAATGAAATATGAAGAAGGGATTTTGCTCATTTAATTTTCAAAGAGACATATTTAACTTAAGTGGAGAAAAAAATATCAAAAGCAATTATGGTCTAGCCTAGCGATATTCAACCTTTTTTATCTCATGGCACACATGAACTAATTACCAAAATTCTGAAGCACACCAAAATTACACTGAGTGGCCAGAATATTATGATCTCTGAACGCATAATAATCTGGCCACTCAGTGTATATCCTATATAATAAAAGGCTAATATGCAAATTGTCCCCTTGACCAGGAGTTCGACCAGCTGGCAGGCCAGCCAACCACCCATGTCCCCTCCCCCTGGCCAGGCTGGCAGGACCCGACCCATGCACGAATTCATGCACCGGACCTCATACACACACACACACACACACACACACATACACACACACACACACACATACTGAGTGGCCAGATTATTATGCATTCAGAGATCATAATAATTATATATATTTACTAGAGGCCTGGTGCACAAAATTTGTGCACTGGAGTGGGGGCTCCCTCAACCCGGCCTGCCCCTTCTCACAGTCCGGGAGCCCTCAGGGGATGTCCTACTGAGGTCTAAGCCACAGTCTGGCCTCCCTCTGTGGGAGGTGACCCTGCAATCAGGGTCTGGCTGCTAGAGAAAATTCCCTACATTGGTTGCCCGGGCACCTGGAGGCCTCCACCGATTCCTGACCCTGAACCAAGGGGTGTTGAGGAGTGATGGAGGCATCCTGGGAGTTCGTGGAACCACAGGAAGGAGCTGCCTTTATCAGAATCCCTGACCTGGAGGCCAAGGTGGGGCATGGCCAGGCCGGGAGCTCTTACCTGTGGAGCTCAGACTTTCCCTCACCTGCCTTCACTGCCTTTGAGGAGGTTTCCTGGCAGAGTGGCTCTGCTGCCACTTCGCAGAAGGAACCAGTGGTTCTTCTGGGCAAGCCGCAGCAGCCATCAGGAGCGCTCGCATATCCCTTCACTGCCATGTGGGGAGTACAGGCCGTCCTCTACTACCAGACCCTCCTCCCCTAACCTCACTCCCACTGCCGCTTGCCCAGGGCCAACCTTGAGCAAGTGGCAGCCACCATCGTGTCCCCAACACTGCAAGTCCCCGCCCCCATCCCCGATGCTGCAAGTTCCTCTCACCTGTGCCAGTCATTACTGTGATGGTGTCCCAACAAATTTGCAAATTACCCTTTTATTAGTATAAATATGTATTTTTGCAATCTGGCAAAAAAATAAATAAAAGTCGGTATCATTTTGATTCATTCACACTGGATATCTATGTTGTGTTGGCAGTCATTTAAAAATTTGATAACCTAAGGGAAAAGAGGTCAGTGCCACTGACTAAATAGTCATGTATTGCATGTTTTTACATTTCTTGCAGCACACAGGTTTAAAATTGCTGGTCTAGCCTATAGAATCTCTGAAGAATTAATGCAGACTGCAACTTTTGATGAACATTGTAGTGCAGGTGAATGGTTTTGATTTTATCCAGTCAGTATCCTCAGTGCTCAGCCACTGGTATGTGTTCAGGGAATACCCAATATTCCCTTAACAGTTTTAATGAGCTGGATCATGAACTTGGTCACCAGAGATGAAGGCAGGAAATAAAGAAATATTGTACATGCTGGTCTGCTGAGTCACTTTTCCCTCAGGGATCCCATGGCAGTCATTGATATTTAGAATAAAATGCCATAGATCTATACAATTATATTAACACAACACCATTGGGAAATGGTTAATGCACACCAAGATTTTGAATATTATCCCAACTAATCATCCCTAAGAAAATATCTATAATTTTTCTACCAAACAATAGCAAGGTTTATATTTTATATATTAATTTTTCTCATTTAAATCATCTATGAGCTTTTTGCAATTGCAACATATAGTATGATAATTTAGAGTACTAGCATCTTTGCACATTTTATCACTATAAAAACCATTATTTTATATTTAGCACAAGTATACAAATAGTTATTAGCATTTAGCTATTATTGTAATGACAGCTAAAAGATGTATATATCTTATTGAAAACTACTACTCTTATATGTTTCAGATTATCTAGTTAGATGTTGAGCTGCCTCCATTAATATTATTTTAATTTTTAAAATACTTTATTGACAATAGTGGTAAAGTAAACACAGTTTAAAACCATCACCCAAAAACCATATCTATATTTTATGACAGAACTACTAGTATATACATTACTTATAATTGCTAGATCACTTATCTCTTTTTCATTAGACTTTGGGCTCCCTAGTACAAAGATGACATATAATTAATACCTATATTTTTTAAATATAGGTTTTATTGATTTTAGAGAGAGAAGAAGGAAGCAGCATAGAGAGAAAGAAACCTAAATGAGAAACATCATCAATCAGCTGTTTCCTACCAGGGATTGAGCCCACAACGGAGGCATGTGTCCTGACTAGGAATCAATCAGTGACCTTTTGGTTCATGGGTCAATGCTCAACCACTAAGCCACATCTCCTGAGAAATATTTATATTTTTAACATTACATACAATATGTGGTATGTAATAGGTAATAAAAATATCTCAAAAATCTCTGTACAAGGGAAAATGAAATAAATATCTATAATAATAAAAGCATAATATGTTATTTAGATCGTACAGCTGACCAACCTTCCTGACATCATTCCCGATGAAGCTGTGATGGTAGGGGGCCGAGGCAGAGGTGATTAGGGGTGATCAGGCAGGCAGGCTAGTGGTTAGTAGTGATCAGGCAGACAGGCAAGTGTTTAGGGGCAATCGGGCAGGCAGGTGGGTGGTTAGTTGGGATCAGGAAGGCAGGTAGGAGAGTGATTAAGAGCCAGCAGTTCCAGATTGCGAGAGGGATATCTGACTGCCGGTTTAGGCCCAATCCCACAGGGGTCCTGGATTGTGAGAGGGTGCAGGCTGGGCTGAGGGACATCCCCCCATGCACGTATTTTGTGCACTGAGCCTCCAGTATTAATATAATATCATATATTATTAAAAGCAATACCTTTAAGTGTGCTGACTCAGTTGCAGAATTAAAAGACAAAATGCATTTTCTTTATCTTAATGACCTAACTTAGTCTTCAGGAAATTCAATTCTCTAGGTAAAGTGTGTAATTGAAGGGTCTAGGTTATCATTGAAATTGGTGCACATTAATTATAGCAGAATCTCCATACTGTATTTTATTTGTTCAGTAACTACCACTAGAAATCCAAATGTATGCAAAAGTGCTCTTTCTCTATGCGGTCTGTCTGGCTATCGTATAACTGCACAAAATGCAGAAACACTTTGCCTAGAAAGAACGGCCTCTGATGAATTGTCTCTCAATTGTAAAATAAAATATACCAATATTCATGCTTTTTTCTGTATGGATTTTTTAAGTAATTCATAAAATTTAATTCCAGTACAACATTACAACCCATGTGCTATCCTTAAGAATTAACTTTGTATATGATGATTAAGAAACAGAATGCAATTCACTGGCCCCAAATGCAACCTGACTTCTAATTCTTACATTGCTCTGTGAGATTCTATAATAATTAGTCTCTGATAATTGAAGTCATAAAGGTGTTAGTTAAAAATGTTAGTTAAAAAAGCGATCTCCCTGGTTAGATCAGCATGGTCTCAGAGAAAGTCATTAGTCAACGGCATCAAGTTGGTTTGTAAACTGGGACTAAGTGTTGTAAGTGCAGGACAAAATTTATTTTTTACCACAGAACATAAGTTAATTGATCTTAAGGGAATGATTGACATAACTCAAAAGAATAGTAAAGGCCAATACAAATGTCAATCCTTCCTGAGGTTTCAGTGGGGGGAATAAATAACTCACAATAGGAGCATGCTATGCATGTTGATTAATCAGCATGTTTTCTGTCTCTTAGAAATCTATTATGATAAACCTAAATTATAGTCTTAATGATTCTTTTATTTAATTGAATTTTAGACAGAGAGGAAGGGAGAGATGATAGATGATTGATTGATAGATAGATAGATAGATCAAAACATTGATTTGAGAGAGGAACATTGATTGTTGCCTCCCAAATGTGCCCCTACTTGGATGGAGCCCACTATCCTAGATATGTGCTTAGACTAGGAATCAAATCCACAACATTAAGGTGCATGGAATGACACTCCAACAAAAGAAGCCACCTGGCCAAGGCAGTCTTAATGATTCTTAATTGGCAGAGAATGAGAAAATTAATTGAATGATGTTAATGGAAAATTCCATAAAGGAGTACTTATCTGATATAATCAAATGGGATATACATTCTGAGGTTTGAACAACACTTCTTAGGAATTTTGTGGAAAAACTAAATTTTAAAAAAATCTGCAGAATTTTCTTTTATTCAGGCTTCATATGGTCTGCTATCTGTTAGTAAACCCAGTTCTCTTTAGATATTCTAACATTAATAAAGATATATTTGTATCTTCAAATTGTGTTCTTTAGAACACTGTGTGGAAAAATGATAATAAGCGTGGCAGGAAAATATAATTTATGATCAAAAGGTTTGGATTAAAATTATTGCAATCTGTACAGAACTCTTTGAGAATAACAATGCAATGTTCAGCCTTGCATTTTAAAAAACAATCAGAAAACATAACATTTAATGTTATTTAGCTTCTTCCATTGCCATTTGGCTAGCTCTAGCTTGGAGGCAGAGTTGAATGGAGGATGGGAAAGAGAGCCAGGTGCATGCTGAATCCTAATTTGATGACTCTTCTGGGGAGTGCCTCCTACATGGCCCCAGTTGGTATATCTCGCTAAGAAATGGGGAAGAAATGAAAAAGGAAAAGGCATGTGATGATCAGTTGAAAAAAGTGGGGAGAAAAAAAAATGGCGGCGGAATAGACAGATGTGTCCCAAGCCTTGTTCTGGAGCAGATAGAAAAAACAGCTGAGGATTGCATGGGGAGTGTCTGTTGGTGAGTTAAGGGACAACTGTACTCCAGGAGAAAGTTGGGGACTGCTGGACAGGGCTCCCCTGACCGGGTAGCCCCCACTGCTGCTGGGTTCCCTTCTGGAGCCACCAGCTCGGACACAGAGACCACACCATCTTGAAGGGGAAAGTGGATGTTATTGGAAGCCTGAAAATCTACAACTGCAGCACCCACCATACAGCTGTGAACCCCAGAGCACCAGTCCCCAATTGGCGCAAACAGGCGTATTCAGAGGAGCTCTACACTTGACCATGGAAAAGTCAGATTTCGCCTGGGATAAGGTGAGGTCTCTGATTCCCAGCAGGACAGAGAAATGTGTGCACTGCAGGAGCTGGAGGACCAGGAGAAGTCTGCACCTAGAAAAATCCATGGCCGTTGGGGCTGGTGTGATCCATGAATGTAGAAGGGGGTCCTCAGAGTGCTAACAGAGGGGATCTCTAAAAAGCAACCCATTTTGATGTGACGCATAAGGACAGCCTAAAAATTTTAAAAGTGTGCCTGCTGCTTGGACATGGGGATTGGGGGTGGGGGGTAAGGACTGCACAGACTTGCACACAGCCCAGGAGTTCACACACTTGCACTTTCTCCCCCTTTAAATCCTTGCTTCTGATTGCTGAGCCCAGTGCATGGGATCACCCAATTGGGGACACCCTAGGATACTGCAGGGGAAAGTTGTTTTTCTGGAACCTGGGGAATGGAGTGGGGAGTGACCATCAGAGAACCAGCTCTGGGGCAGCCCACTCCCACAAACCGGTATTGAGTGCCACAGGGAAAGCAGGATCTAAGCACAGGCTAGAGAGGACCTATAGACCTGGAGGTCAATCCAGAAACATTGCTACTCAGGGGTTGAATCACAAATTGACTCTTGTGTAATCACAAATAAAGGAATACAAAAAGTAAGACACTGCCTTCTTAAAAATCAGGACTGGCTTACAACACTGAGGAGCAGTGGAATGCAGGGAACTGCAATACTGTCCTGACTGGGAAACAGGCGTGCCAAATGGAATAATAGAGGAAGTGAATAACCTTCACTACTGCACATTTTATTTTTATTTTTTTCATCTTTTACTTAAGAAACTAATGTTTTTTCTTTTTTCCTCACTTGATTTTATGTTTTTAATTATTACATTTTTATTTTCAATCAGTATTATTACTACTACTATTTTACTTTTTTTAAAAATATCATTTTTTTCTCTTTATTTGACATTGAGATTAGTGTTCTACATTCTATTTTCATCTTTCCTTTAGCATCATTCTACTCAATGTCAACTCTACATTTATACCATCACTCTCTTCCTAACTTTTCCCTTTTTTTTGTCCTGTTTCTCTTATCCTTCTCCTGCTTTTGATTTTCCCCATTCTTTCTTTCTATTCCCTATTAAAATTTCACCCTACATATATATATATATATATATATATATATATATATATATATATATATATATATTTAAAATTTCCAACCCCTGCTCTGAGTACATACACACCTCTCTCTTCTCTGTCTTCACTATCCAAAAAGTTGTTTTTCTCTCTGTCCTTTTGTTGTTGTTTGCTTTAATGTTGATTATATTGATTTTTTATGCTTGTTTGTGAGATTGTTTTGCTTATTCCTTTTTTTGTTTTATTTTTTTTTGTTTGCTTTGTTTTTGTTTGTTTTTTGCTTTTGTTTTTCCATGCCTTGCTTAATATTACTTATTGCTTGTAGTTTTAATTCATCTCCAGGTACTTGTTGCTGGCATTTGCTGGGATTAGTGGCTGCTCTATAGGAGATTTCTCCCCATATATATAGTTTGTTCCCCTTTTCTTTCTTATTCTCTTTCTTTACTCACTTACTTTTTTTTCCTTCTCCCAATTTCATTTTGGCACTCCTTTCTTTTTTATTATTATTTTTTTTCTCTTCTACTTTATCTCCTATCCCTTAATTTGCCTTTCTCTGGTGGTCACCTTTATTTGAGGTTATTAATATTGTGAGTACATTTCTGTTCAGTGCCTTGTGTGTTGTACCTGGTTGTGTTGTATTTTGTGCCTTTAAATCAATTCAGGAGAGAGAGAACTACATAATCAGACACCCGGAGAAGAGAGACCATGGAGAGACAAAGAAACAGCCCGCATATGAAAGAAAAGCAGGCACCACCAGAAAAGGAAGTAAACGAAATGGAGGCAAGCAACCTACCAGAGAAAGAATTCATAGAAATGGTCATAAGGTGGCTGAAAAGAATGGGAGACAAATTCAACAATATGATTAAGAACCAAGAGGAGATGAAAAAGAACCAAGAAGAAATGAAAAATGACATTGCTGCTGTAAATAACTCAATAGAAAGCATCAAGAGTAGACTAGAAGAAGCAGAGGACCGCATCAGTGAGCTATAAGACAAGGCAGGAAAAAATACCCAAGTAGAGCAGCCTCTAGAAAACAAAAATTATAAAGCAGGAGGAGAGCTTAAGGGAACTTCGGGATAACAAGAAACAAAACAACATCTGCGTAATAGGGGTTCCAGAAGGAGAGGAAACTGAACAAGGAATAGAAAACCTGTTTGAAGAAATAATAAAAGAAAACTTCCCTGATGTAGGGAAGAAAAAACCCACACAAATCCAAGAATATCGCAGAGTCCCAAGCAAAATGAACCCTAAAAGACCAATGCCAAGGTATATAATAATTAACTGGGCAAACACCAATCACAAAGTAACAATCTTAAAAGTGGCCAGAGAGAGACAGAAAGTTACCTACAAAGGAACCACCATCAGACTAGCGACTGATTTCTCAACAGAAACTTATCAAGCCAGAAGGGAATGGAATGAAATATGCAAAGTCATGCAAAGGAAGGGTCTGAATCCAAGAATACTGTACCCAGCAAGGCTATCAATCAAAACTGAAGATGAAATCAGGAGCTTCACAGACAAAAAAGGACTAGGGGAATTTATTACCACCAAACCATCAATGCGAGAAATACTAAAGGGTCTGCTGTAAAAAAAAAAAGAAATAGGAAGTGAAGAAGGAACACAGGGGTAAAGAATAAAAATGGTGAAAAATAAGAACCTATCAAAAATAACTTTAAATGTAAATGGATTAAATGCCCCAATCAAAGACATAAGGTAACAGATTGGATAAGAAAACATGACCCATATACTTGCTTTCTACAAGAAACCCCCCTCAGAAAAAAAGATGCACACAGACTGAGGGTGAAGGGATGGAAAATGGTTTTTCAGGCAAACGGAAATGAAAAAAAAAAGCTGGTATAGCAATACTTTTATCTGACAAATTTGATCTCAAAGTGAAGGACATAACAAGAGATAAGGAAGGCCACTTCATAATACTAAAAGGACCCATCCAACAAAAAGAAATAACTCTGGTAAACATATATGCACCCAATATAGGAGCATCCAAATACATAAAAAAAAAAAAAACCTCCTGAAAGATATCAAGGGAGAGATTGACAGCAATACAAACATAGTAGGAGACTTTAATACCCCACTATCACCATTGGACAAATCCTCTAAACAAAAAATCAGCAAAGATACATCAATCCTAAATGACTCACTAGACCAGATGGAATTAATTGACATCTTCAGAATATTTCACCCCAAAACCACAGAATATACATTCTCAAGTGCACATGGGTCATTTTCAAAGATAGACCCATGTGCACTTGAAAAGAATGTATATTCTGTGGCTTTGGGGTGAAATGTTCTGAAGATGTCAATTAATTCCATCTGGGTCATAGGCAAAGTCTCTTCAAATTCAAGAAGATAGAAATCATATCAAGCATTTTCTCAGATCACAGTGGCATAAAACTGGAAATCAACTACAATAAAAACAATCCAAAAAAAATCAAACACATGGACAGTACACAGCATGCTATTAAACAATGACTGGGTTACCAGAGTAAGGAAGAAATAAAAAACATCATGGCAACAAATGACAATGAAAACACAACAATCCAAAATCTATGGGACAAAAAACAGTCTTGAGAGGGAAGTTCATAGCTCTACAAGCATACTGCAAAAAACAAGAAACAATGGTAATAAATTACCTAACCCTACATCTCAAAGTGTTAGAATGAGAGCAACAAGAAAATCCCAGTGTAAGCCAAAGGAAGGAAATAATAAAGATCACAGTGGAGTTAAACAATATTGAGACCAAAAAAACAATACAAAAGATCAACAAAACCAAGGGCTGGTTCTTTGAAAGGACAAACAAGATTGATGAACCTCTAGCCAGGCTCACCAAGAAGCAAAGAGAGAGGACCCAAATAAACAAAATCAGAAATGAAAGACGTGAAATAACAACAGGCCCCACTGAAATACAAAGGAATGTTAAAAAATACTATGAGCAACTCTATTCCAACAAAGAGGACAACCTGGAGGAAATGGACATATTCCTAAAAAAACATAACATTTCAAAACTCAATCAGGAAGAATCTAAACATCTCAATAGGCCAATAACTATGGAAGAAATTGAAGCAGTAATAAAAAAGCTTCCAGCAAACAAAAGTCCAGGGCCATATGGCTTCACAGGAGAGTTTTACCAAACATTCAAAGAAGAACTAAAACCTATCCTCCTCAGACTATACCAAAAAATTCAAGAGGAAGGAGCACTTCCAAGCTCCTTCTATGAAGCCAGCATCACCCTAATACCAAAACCAGATAAAGACAACACAATGAAAGAGAATTACAGGCCAATATCCCTCATGAACATAGATGCCAAAATCCTCAACAAAATTCTAGCAAATCGAATCCAGCACTATATCAGAAAGATCATACACCATAACCAAGTAGGATTTATCCCAGGAATGCAAGGATGGTACAATATCCACAAATCAATAAAAGTGATACATTACATAAACAAATCGAGAGATAAAAATCACAGAAGTCATATTAATTGATGCAGAAAAAGTATTTGATAAAAACTCTCATCAAGGTGGGAATAGAAGGATCATACCTCAACATAATAAAAGCCATATATGATAAACCACAGCTAACATCATACTCAATGGGCAAAAACTAAAACCATTTCCCCTAAGAACAGGAACAAGACAGGGATGCCCGCTCTTCACCATTCCTGTTCAACATGGTACTGGAAGTATTAGCCATTGCAATTAGATAAGAAGAAAAAATAAAAGGCATCTAAATTGGAAAAGAAGAAGTAAAGCTGTCCTTATTTGCAGATGACATGATATTGTACATAAAATACCCAAAAGACTCCATCAAAAAACTAATAGACTTAATAAATGAATTCGGCAATGTAACAGGATACAAAATTAACTTCAAGAAATCTATGGCATTTCTATACACCCATAGTGAACTTACAGAAAGAGAGACTATAAAAGTAATCCCATTTACCATCGCACAAAAAAATTAAGATACCTAGGAATAAACTTAACTAAGGAGGTAAAAGACCTATATGTGGAAAACTACATGACACTGAAAAAAGAGATAGAGGAAGATGTAAACAGATGGAAGAACATTCCATGTTCATGGATTGGGAGTATCAACATCATTAAAATGTCTATACTACCCAATGCAATCTATAGATTAGATACAATCCCCATTAAAATACCAATGGCATATTTCATAGACCTAGAAAGAATTCTCCAAAAATTCATCTGGAATAAAAAAAAGTCCCCAAATAGCCACAGTAATCCTGAGAAAGAAGAACAAAGTAGGTGGGATCTCAATACCAGATTTCAAGCTGTATTACAAAGCCACTGTTCTCAAAACAGTCTGGTACTGGCATAAGAACAGACATATAGACCAATGGAATAGAATAGAGAACCCAGAAATTGACCCAAATCACTGTGCTCAATTAATATTTGACAGAGGAGGCATGAACATACAATGGAGTCAAGACAGTCTCTTCAGTAAATGGTGTTGGGAAAATTGGACAGATACATGCAAAAAAAATGAAACTAGACCACCAACTTACACCATACACAAAAATAAAGTCAAAATGGATCAAGGACTTAAACATACAACGAGAAACCATAAAAATACTAGAGGAATCCACAGGCAGAAAATCTCTGACATATGCCGAAGCAATTTCTTCACTGATTCTGCTCCTAGGGCAATGGAAACCTAAGTGAAAATAAAGAAATGGGACTACATCAAAATAAAAAGCTTTTGCACAGCAAAGGAAACCATCAATAAAACAAGAAAGCCCACTGCATGGGAGAACATATTTGCCAATGTTATCAAGGATAAGGGTTTAATCTCCAACATTTACAGGGAACTCATGCAGCTTAACAAAAAGAAGATGAACAACCCAATTAAAAAATGGGCAACTTATCTAAATAGACACTTTTCGAAAGAAGACAGAAGGAAGGCCAAGAGACATATGAAAACCTGCTCAAAGTCACTAATCATCAGAGAGATGCAAATCAAAACAACAATGTGGTACCATCTCACACCTGTCAGAATGGCTATCATCAACAAATCAACAAATGACAAGTGCTGGGAGGATGCGGAGAAAAAGGAACCCTCGTGCACTGCTGGTAGGAATGCAGACTGGTGCAGCCACTGTGGAGAACGGCATGGAGTTTCCTCAAAAAACTAAAAATGGAACTCCCATTTGACTCAGTGATCCCACTTATAGGAATATATCCCAAGAAACTAGAAAGATGAATCAGAAAGGATATATGCACCCCTATGTTCATAGCAGCATAATTCACCATAGCTAAGATTTGGAAACAGCCTAAGTGCCCATCAGCAGATGAGTGGATTAAAAAACTGTGGTATATCTACACAATGGAATACTACACTGCGGTAAAAAAGGAGTTCTTACCATTTGCAACAACATGGATGGAGATGGAGAACATTATGCTAAGTTAAATAAGCCACGCAGAGAAAGATAAATATCACATGATCTCACTCATTTGTGGAATATAATGAACAACATATACTGATGAACAAAAATAGATCCAGAGACAGAGAAACATCAATCAGAATGTCAAACCTCAGGGGAAGGTAGGAGAAAGTGGGGGTAAGGAGGAGAGATCAACCAAAGGACTTATATGCATGCATATAAGCCTAATCAGTGGACACAGACAACAAGGTGGTGGGGGCATGAATGGGAGGTGGGGGATAATGGGGGAATATGGACACATATGTAATACCTTAATCAATAAAGAAATTTAAATTAAATTAAAAATTGTTATTTAATAAAGTGTTTCCAAACATTTTTCTATAAAGTGTGGGACAGTTGTTCCCAGGACACATGATAACATCCTAAATTGCAATGATTTTAGAATAAAGTTAATATAAGTCACTAAAGCTTTTTTTTGCCTTTGCATGTATTAAAATATCCATATTCTTATCATGTTAGCTTTGATATAGCAAATAAACACATTTGTTTTTGTTTGTTAATAGTTTTGTTAAGTGTAAGCAACATACTACAAACTGCGTATATTTAAGTTTTCAACTTGGTAATTTTTGTGATTTGTACACATCCAAGAAACCATGATCACAATCAGGATAATGAACATATCCATCACCTCCAAAAACTATCTATGTGCCCCTTTGTAATCTCTTCCTTCTGACCTAGGAAAACACATGCAGTAGTTTGATTTTTTGTTCCCGTTGCTGCTGCTGCTGCTGCTGTTGTTTTGGTGGAGCAGAGGCTCTGATTATGGCATTCACTGTAAGTATTCTGAGATTAGACCATGCTGTTTGTTTTCATTGCTAGGTTGTGTTCCACAGTGTATATAGATGTACCATAGATTGTGCATTCATTTGTTTGTGGCCATATGTTTGGTTGGTTGTAGTTTCGGGCTATTACAAATAAAATTCTTGGACATTTGTTTATGTCTTTGTTTAGACATATGCTTTCATTCTCTTGAATTAATGCCCAGGAGATGAATTTTTGTATCATACTGTGCAAGTATGGTACACTTTCTAAGAAACTATCACAATGTTTTAGAATATGTTTTCACTATTTTATTTTTTATTATTTTGAATTATAATTTTTACTTTTAAATTAATTCAATTTTTAAAATTTCATTAGAATTTATATTCCCTATGTCCTCCTCCACTTCACCCTCCCTACCCCCTGCAACCAACAGTGTTGTCCATGTCCATGACTTTTTTCTCTCTTTTTTTTTTCTTTTTGCTCAACCCCTTCATCCCCCACAGCCACCTTCCCCAAGAGCTATCAGCCTGCTCTCTATCTATGAGTCTGTCTCTATTTGGCTTGCTACTTCAGTTTGTTCATTAGATTCTACATATGAGTGAAATCATATTTCTATACTCCATTCATTATAAAGATCTACTTGGCTTTCCTACATAAACACCATATTGTCTTGATTACTGTAACTTTATAGCACTTGAAACAGATAGTGTTCATATTCCAAATGTGTTATATTTCTTTTTTTCTTTTTTACATTTTATTTTATTTTTATTGTTTTAAGTATTACAAATAGTAGTACATATGTCTCCTTTTTTTACCCCCTTGATCTCCCCCCGACCTCCCCTACCCCGCAGGACATGCCTTCACCTGCCCACCCTGCCCCCCCGTCCCAGTGTCTTATATCCGTTGGTTGTGCTTACATGCAAGCATACAAGTCCTTCGGTTGGTCTCTTACAGCCCTCCTCGCCCAACCTCCCCTGTCTTCCCAATGTAGTTTGACAGTCTGTTCAATGCTTCTTTGCCTCTGTATCTTTTTCCCACCATTTCTTTCCTTTAAAAAGTTTTGCCTTTGCAGACTGGAAATAAACATATAATAACAAAACAAGACAAAACAAAAAAATGTTTGAGTCCCAATTTCAATGTCCAACAGTTCCTTATGTGTACATGTCAGCATTGATATCTGGATGGTGGGCACATGGTGGCAATGCAGGTCTGACCCTCTCTGGTTTGGTCCTAGACAACCTGCAGCGGTGCACAGCTGCTGACTGCTCCCATGGCAAGGTGTTGTCAGTGTCTTCCATCTCTGGACTGTTTTTTCCTCTTGTCTTAGTGGTTGGAGCACTCCTGTCAATTCCTCTCTGTTGCAGGAATCCATCTGGTCTTGGGGTTGTTTTCTGAAAATATACAAATATATTCTCGACCACAAGTTAATAAAGGAATCTTTTCTATATAATTGATTTGAGATCCTTTTTATTTTTGTTTAAACGATTTTCCTTTGTCTTATTTAGACACCATGTGTGTTTTTAATGGCCGTCTTGCTGTTAGCATTGCAAATGAAACTTAATTTGGTAAAGTAAAAATTTTCTAGATGTAATTTACTTATAGGATATTTTTCCTTACATGATATTGCCCTACTATCCCCCCCTTTTTTTTTATTAATGGAGGTTTTTGTAAATTTTATAATGCAGTCTTTATAACTTTAAATTTAGATGTGTTTTTTTTCCCCCACACATATGACTGCTTTAGGTTCATTGCATATTCAGGAATTTTACCATGAGATGAACTACCAATAGAAATTTTAGTTATTACTTTAAGAACAGTTTTTTGTCCAGTACTTGAATATTCACTTATTTCAATTAGCCTATTTAAATTAATCTGAAAACTCGATTCCTATTTTACTGTCAAATTTAATACTCTACCAACAATCTTAGTTTACCCTGTAAATATTAGTGGGAAGGATTATTTGCATTCTTGAGTGGGCCCTGAGCATTCCAAATGCTCGCTGAATTTAGATATAGGGCAACTGCTGTCTGCCAAGTCTCTTGTCTGTTACCTGGGTCCCGATCTGAGCTGGGCCAAGTCTCTGTCTGTCCCCTGTATCTCGATGTGAGCTGGGCCAGGTCTCTTTCTGTTGCCGGGGTCCCGATCTGAGCTGGGTGTGGGAACCAAATGTGTTATATTTCAAAGTTGTTTGCTGCTAGTGGTCCTTTGCATTTCCAAAATATTTTAGAATATTTTGTCAATTTCTATCAAAACAATAAAAAAGCCTACTGAATTTTTATTGGAGTTAAATCTATAATCAATTTGAAAAAGTTGATATCTTTTAAATTTTGAATTTTCTGCCACATAAATATTGTATCTCCATTTATTTAGGATTTTAATTTCTCACAGCAATGTAGTTTTTGTTATAAAAATCACTCACATCTTGGTCATATTTTCCCTAAGTATTTCACATTTATTGCTATATTTAATGGTATTGTGATATTTTATGTTGATTTTCATTTGTTCACAGTTAGTGTATACCAATATGATTGGTTTTTGTATATTGATCTTATGTGAAGCCTTGCTAAACTCTATTAGTTTTTATAGCACTCTGTCATTTTTCTACATAGAAAATTATGCCATTTGCCAATAAAAACAATTCTGCTTCTTTCCTGTATGTGTTATTTTTTTTTTAATTATTGCCTTATTCTGTTAACTATTACAGGCCATGTTTAATAAAAGTGATAATTGCAGACACCCATCTCTTGCATATGATTTTAATGAATGGGAAGGCATTCAGTCTTTTACCATGTTGGGATATAGATATTCATTTATATTATTCTTATCCCAAATGTACACATAAGGTGTTCTGGATTGGAGATAGGTATACTAATTTCCTAGCTCTTTCATAATAAAGTACCACAAACTCAGAAGCTTAGGAAAATAGCACAGTTCTGAAAGCTAGAAGTTTAAAATTAAGGTATTCTCTCTCTGAAGGCTCTAGGGAAGAATCAGTCTCGTGACTTTTTCCCTTAGCTGCCAGGGTTGCCTACAATGCTTCATGTTCCTTGTATTATAGACACATCGCTAAAAAGCCTGCCTCTTTAGTTTAGTCACATGGTGTTACTGATGTGGATCTACATCTTTGTCTCTCTTTTAAAGACATCAGTCATATTGGACTAGAACCCAAGCTAACAAATTCATAATTTGGTTAAATCTTCAAAGATCCTATTTTCAGATAAGGTTACATTTGCAGGTATCTAGTGTCAGGATTTCAACTTTTTTTTTGAAGACATAGTTCAAGTTATAATAATCAACTTCTGCAGATGCTTAATTTAATCAATTTTATATATAATGTCCTGGTATAACTTTGAGGTTAGCACTCTTTTCATTTTTTATAGTGCATCATGACAGTGACCTATTTACTGACAGCATTAATGATAGAGAACTGACACCCCAAATAGATAAGCTAACAAACAGATAACACTAACAATTTATTTGCAATAAAAATAAAATATGTATTTTATTGAACTTACATGGTGACTTTTTAAGTGTTAATTTTTGTCAAGGTTAAATAATTCATAATATTATATAATAAAAATGTATGCAAATTGTCCCCTTGACCAGGAGTCCGTCCAAGAGTTTGACCAGTGGATGGGACTGACTGGGAGAAGGGAGGGAGAACCTAGCCAGCAGCCAGCAGCCACTAGGGACCCTACCAGTGCACAAATTTCACACACTGGGCCTCTAGTCTTTACAAATAAAACTAGTTATCACATTAAATTTGAAATATCAATGAATGGGCAGTGGTTCTTTATTTTTTAAATATGTTTTTATTGATTTCAGAGAGGAACAGAGAGGGAGAGATATAAACATCAATAATGAGAATCATTAACCAGCTGCCTCTTGCACGCCCCCTACTGGAGATTGAGCCTATAACCTAGTTATGTGTCCTGACCAGGTATCCAATCATGTTTTCCTGTTTCATGGGTCGAGGATCAGCCACTGGACTACACCAGCCAGGCAATAGTGGCTCTTTATTACAGGTTTCCCCTGCAATCTGAATGCGGAGCATTTCAATGAAGTCTTTTCATAGGAATGGTGTAAAGCAAAAAGGCAATTACCTAAGGACATATTTTGCTAACAGATGCACAAAATAATTCAAGATAAAACACAGATGCTCACAGACACAGTTCAAAGCTATGGTGGATTGATGCTGAGATGCTGAGTGTAGTTTCTGGGGAAGGAGCTTGGCAGGCCGTCTCCCTGCTCAGAGTGCATGCTGCCTCTAAATGGATTGCTGCAAAACAAACACTGAATGCTATTTTCTCTTTTAGCCATTTTTGTAAAAGTGCAAATCATCAGATTTCTTTTGGTTATAGCAAAAACAGGAACTCATATAGGTCTTTGGTAAAAGTGAAATGGCACAAAGCAAACTTTTGAAAAGCATGGAATGCCTATACCTCATTATATACATCAATTCAAAGTAGTGGTGACTGATACATGCAGTCAGTAATTTGGTCTCCAAATTACTATTTTTTCTATTTATTTATATTGCTTCTTAAACCAAATCCACTTCATTTCCCCATATTACCTACCTCAATGTCATAGGCACATGTGCTCTTTACTCTAGAGTGTATTAGCCTCTGAGCTATTTAATCAGAAACCCACAAGGGCCACAGGCACTGAATCAGAAAAGTCCTGTTATATAAATCTTTATAAACAACATGTTGACTACCATAGACTCTGATAATTGTTTGTTGACTGGTAGTATCTTTATATTGCCTCACATTGTAATTAACAAGCCCTACATTAATTAATAGAGAACAGTTGAAATCTAACAATAGAGATGCTGATTTTCATTTTACTCTAATAGTTGTTTTCCAGTTGTATTTTGTACAATCCTAAATGGTTATCTGTATATAGCAAATTGTTTCAATCCAAATGGTTAAATCTATTCATTAGTTTATTCTTACTAGTAGCGTTTGTCTAGGTATATTCACTCTATTGCATTTTCAGTAGAATTTAGCTATCACATTAAAAGAATTTGACATCAGGTACTAGGAACAAAAATGTTTATGACAAATCATAATAATGGCCATTCATAATTTCTTGAAAACCCTTCCCATATTTACTGCAGTTAAATTATTGTATTTACTTTAATTGTTGTTTACCTCCTACAAACTGGTTAATGTTTTATGTAGGGTACAGAATATGCAGAGGTAGAATGGTGCAGTAGAAAAAAGAAAACGGCTTTGGAATAAGACGGACCGAGTACTATTTTCTAGCATGTTGCCTTAATAGAATTACTTTACATTTCAGCTTCTTTTATCTTCTCTATAAAGAAAACAATATTATAGGCTTTTTTATTATTATTGTAATATTGAATTTGATTCTACTCCAACCCAACAGGTCTTTGCTGCTCTACTTTCTTTCTTCTCTACTTTCATCCCATTGTTCTACACTATTTCCTTGAAGTATATAAAATGCTTTCCTCTCTCATCTAAAAAAATAAAATTTGAAAACTATATCCACCACATCTAGATATTATGTTAAAACCATCCCTTCAAATCAAAGCCATCCTATTTGATACAAAACAAACAAACAAAAACGTTAGTCATTATCTTAGCCCATTCAGGCTGCTATAATAAAGTACCGGAGACTTGGTAGCTTATATACAGTAGAAATGTATTTCTCACTGTTCTGGAGGCTGAGATTCCAAAACCAGGGTCCCAATGTGGTCTGGGCCAGGCCCTTGTCCAGGTTGCAGGCTTCTCCTGCATTCTCCTATGGCAGAAGGGGCAAGGAATGTCTCTGGGTCTCTTTTGTAAACTCACGAATCCTATTCATGACATCTCAGTCCTCATGACCTAATAATTTCTCAAAGGCCCCACCTCCTAATATCATCACCTTGAGCATCTGGTTTTCAACCAAATGAATTTTGGAAAGACACAAACATTCAGATAGTAGCATTCTGCCCCTGGACACTCCAAATTCACCTGCGTGTTGCATGCAAAATACATTGATTCCATCCAAGTAGGCTCAAAAGTCTGAACTCATTCTTGAGTCAAAAAGTTTGCCTTAATATAATCTAAATCAGATGTGGGTGAGATGACTCACCTGAGGCAAATTGTTCTCCAACAGTAAACCTGTGAACCTAAACAAGTTATATGTTTCCAATATGTGATATTGGGACACGCATAAGATTAAAAGAAAAAAGAAAAAAAAAATAACTCATATTCCAAAAGAAAGAAATGAAAGAAGAAAGAAGGAACAGGTTCTGAGAAAGTTTAAAAACTTAAGGCCCACTGGAGTAGAGGTCTGTCTTCCTGGACTGGAGAATCACTACACCCATGGCTTTGGTGGGGACAGCTCATACAAGCCACTGGAACAAGGTGGAATTGCACACAGGTGTTTCTACTGGTCTGGATTAAGGGATGCCCCCACCCCCATTCTTCCATTAGACATTTTCCTAGCAAAGGCTCTCTGCAGTGGCCTGGCCCTGAAGTGAGCCCTTTGCTTGGTTCATAGGCCTGCAGCTTCCAGTGGTCCATTATTAGAAATCAAAGTGGAAGTAACCATGCCCCTAGGCATCTCAGCAGAGGAAAGGTCAGTTTCCCAAGGTTTTGGGTACAAATTATCTGGCCTGCCCACAGCCAAGCAAAGGTCCCAACCCCCTTTCTAAGAGTTTTATTTAGATGTAATTCACATACAGCATTGTTTAACTTTAAGGTGTGTATATAAGGTATTGATTTGATACATTTGTACATTGCAAAATGATCACCACCATAGCATTAGCTAACACTTTCATCACATCGCATAATTATTTCCTTTTTGTACTGAGGACATATAAGATAAAGTCTCTTAGCAACTTTCAAATTACAATAAAGCATTATAAACTATGATCACCATACTGTGTATTAGATTCCCAGAACTTATTCATCTTATAACTGGAAGTGTGTACTCTTTTACCAACATTTCCTCATTTTCTCCATCCCCTAATCCCTGATACCTACCACTTACTCTCTATTTCTAAGAGTTCAGCTTTTAAAAATTCCACAGATAACTGATATCACATAGTATTTGTTTTTCTCTGACATTTCTTCCCTCAAGTTTCATCCATTCTGTCCCAAATGGCAGGATTGACTTCTTTCTCATGGCCGAATAATATCCCATTGTATGTATATATGGACCATATCTTCTTTATCTATTCATTCCTTGATGGATACTTAGGTTGTTTCCATATCTTCATTATTGCAAATACTACTGCAATGAACATGAAGTCTATATAACTCTTTCAGAATCTGTATTCATTTACTTTGTCTATATACCCAGCAGTGGGGTTTATGGGTCATATTGAAACCAAAATGTGGGGTTTGAGTCTGATTTCTTTGTCTCGAGAAATCGAAGAATGAAGTCAGATACAAAAACTGTAAACAGAGGTAATATTTATTCAGACAAGCCAGTCCTAGAAAAGGTGAAGCTGGGATTCCAGGAGCAGGCCAGTGTCCAGAGCTTCCTTTCCATGTTGCAGTTGGGAATAGTTTAGTATCCAAGTGAACTAAGTCTAATAGTCCATGTGTGGAGGCCCACACGGCCATAAGCCATGTGGGCACAGGGGAGTGTATCTCCTGCCATCAACCCAAGAATCTAGCATGCTGGGGAGAGAGAAGAGGAAGTGGGCACACTTTTTTTTGTATATATGCTTGTTAGTTCTTGATTGGTCCTTTCAAAGAATTTTGCCTTAGCAACATCTTTGGGATTGGTTTATATGTCTTACTACCTTGTGATTTTTTTATATGCAAGCTGCCTCTCTTAGCAACATTAATACACTAGAGGCCTGGTACATGAAATTTGTGCATGGGGGGTGTCCCTCAGCCTAGCCTGCACCCTGTCCAATCTGGGACCCCTCAAGGGATGTCCGACTGCCTGTTTAGGCCCAATCATGGTAGGATCAGGCCTAAATGGGCAGTCGGACATCCCTCTCACAATCCGGGACTGCTGGCTCCCAACTGCTCACCTGCTTGCCTTCCTGATTGCCCCTAACCACTCTGCATGCCAGCCTGATCACCCCCTAACCACTCTCCTTCCCGCCTGATTGATGCCTAATTTCTCCCCTGCAGGCCTGGTCCCCCCCACCTGCCCTCCCTTGCAGGCCTGGTCTCTCCCAATTGTCCTCCCCTGCTGGCCATCTTGTGGCGGCCATCTTGTGTCCACATGGGGGCAGCCATCTTTGACCACATGGGGGCAGCCATGTTGTGTGTTGGAGTGATGGTCAATTTGCATATTACTCTTTTATTAGATAGGATTGTAAAGCTCATCCCTCTCTTGTGTACCCTTCCTTCCCTACCCAGCTGGGGTACCTTGGTAACACCACCTAGTTGGGTTCCCAGTTCTATTCCCCACCCCCAGGGCCCCAGCCCCTGTCTATCTAGCTTCCCTCTGTCTCCTCAATAGAGTAGTTGCATTTTTAACTTTTTGAGAAGCCTCCATATTGTTTTAGATTGTGGCAGTACTGATTTACATTCCCTAAAATGGTGTGCAAGAATTCTCTGTTCTCATCATCCTCCCTAACACTTGTCTCTTACCTTTTTAACAATAGTTTTTCTAACATGTGTGAGTTGATATTTCACTGTAGTTTTTATTAACAGTTCCCTGATGATTAATGGTGTTGAGCACCTTTTTATGTACATATTGGCTATTAGTATGTTTTCTTTGGGGAAAAAATGTCTGGTTGATCCCTCTGTTCATTTTTCAAACAGGTTGTTTAGTATATGCTATTGAGTTATATCAGTTCTTTGTAGATTTTATATTAACCCATTGCCAAATATATGACATGCAAATATCTTCTCCCATTCCATCGGTTGCCTTATTATTATTATTACTATTATTATTATTATTATTATTATTATTATTTTGCTCTGCAGAACCTTTTGAAACTGAGGAGACAGCCTGATGATCACTGAATCATCTTTGGGTCCTTCTTACCTTGTCTTGAAAAATAGTACACATTTGCAGCCAAGAAACTTTGTGGTTCCTTCCTGTAAAATCTAAGTGGAACATTTCTGTCTCCTTCCCCTGTAACTCAAAGTGGTTATTTTTCTGCTGAAGTGTCTGATTAAGTTTTATGTTCACACCCAAATTAATATCCTTATCAAAAGTTCACTTGGCCACACCCCTAGAATTCTCTTTCTGATATACTTTCCTTATATCCCAAATTTTAAAATTCTGCCTACCTTTTGATTAACAGTTCCATTTTTAAACCTTTTATCGCTTCTGTGATTTTAAGAAAGCTTTCAAGAGAACCCAGTCACACTTTTAATGCTTTGCTTAGATATCTCCTCAGCCAAAATCCAAATTCTTGACTCACAAGTTGTATTCCTCACAAAACACTAGGACATAAACACAATTTAATCAAGTTCTCTGCCACTTTATAACAATAATACCTTTTCCTCTGTTGTCCAAATTATCTATCAGTATACTTATTTTCTTCTTTTAAGTTTTATTAATGTAATGCATAGATATAATATGAATGTAATTCTAACTTTGTTAATAATTTTAAAACTCTATAAATTTACAAAAGTTTTGACACTCTCCCACTCAATTTTGGATTAAGTCTATTTTTTTTGCTTTCTACAGTCTCTTGCATCCTTCCTACACTTTATTTCCTTGACCATTTTAAACTGGCATTTTCATTCTCAATGCTTCTCTGTCAAATTGAAATAGGATATATCCAGTTAATTACAAAACTGCACAGCTGTTCTTAAAGATATATTTTTCTCAAGGGTGTTTGGTTTTTCCTCCCACAAAAGGCAAAACACAATTACCATTCAAAAAGGAAGGAAAGACAGAATTTCTTCTATTTTCTTTGGACCTTTTTCTCTTGACTTAACATATCCTGATATGAATCTTCCTTCCTTCATATATTTGTTCTTATCACTAGGAAATCATTCTTGGGAGAACTAGACATCCCAATAGATTTGTCAATCAGTGAAATGAAGAATTTAGACTCTGCCTGATGAATATCTCAACTCACATACAGGTTGTGCATAGAAATATCCTCCTGCCTGTCAAAGATGCACTTGTCATGTGTCATTGTAAAGCCACACATTTTTAATGTCAAATATTTTAAATTTTTAAAATATAAGACTTATGCTATTATGTATTAGTTTTTTAGAATAGTTCATTGTTGAATACTCAATGCGGTCACTCAGGAAAGGTTATCTAGCTAACAAGATTTCCCTATTTTATCAAATTTCTTGTTCTTACGTCTAATTTTTAATATATTACAGAGACAAGTATAAAGGGCATATTATCAGTTACCAAGTTTAAGTGATTTAGGGGAGGTCAAGATCTTTCTTTGAGAACCAGCATAATAAAAGGTGGTAATAATTTTGATATTATAGTAATACATACACTATTAAATACTTTAATATTTAATTAATATTTACATTTCTTTTTAGAGACTAGTTGTCACAACCAAAAATTATCTGCTGAATTGGTTGTATCATAATTATGTTAATATTTATAATTTTTACTCCTTGAGGTAATTTTAAAGCACTTTTTGATTAAGGACTCAATGTGTAAACTAAAAAATAGGTCAAGGAAATCAGTATTATCATTGGCAACATTCATTATTTCACTGAATGTTTGTTGATGATTTGGTTGTAGCATTTAATCTTGAGGGTTATCACATCTGTGATTAGCATTAAATCATTTAAATAGCCCAGGCAAAATATTATATTAAATTAAAATAGTAGCCCTAACTGGTTTGGCACAGTGGATGGAGCATTGGCCTGCGGACTGAAGGATCACAGGTTCAATTCGGTTAAGGGCATGTCATGTACCTTGGTTGCAGGCACATCCCCAGTAGGGTGTGTGCAGGAGGCAGTTGATCGATGTTTCTCTCTCATCGTTGTTTCTAACTCTCTATCCCTCTCCCTTCCTCTCTGTAAAAAATCAATAAAAATATATTTAAAAAAAATAAAAGTTTTTAAAAATAATAATAATAATGAGACTTTTATAAAGCATTAGTTTAATTGATTGCCTTTTGAGCATTTTGCTTTGCTGCTATTGTTTCTAAAATATTTACATTAAAAAAGGCAGGTTATAATGACTTGCTTTTGAAAAAGTAGGATTAATATACAATTGACTCTACATATGATATATGTTTATATTTTTATAATTAAGTAAATAAAATTAAACACATTATGACCTTTTCCTCAGGCAGTAGTAAACAGTAAAACAACTCAAATATGATGAAAATTATTAAATCCCATTCTCCAGCATATGGACAAACAGATGGATGGTTTTTGATCCAGTAGAAACATGAAAAATATCCAGAAAAAATGAGTAACATTTGTAGTAACACTGGGATTAAATTTCAAATATAACTGGTATATTTATAAAATAACTGAGAAAATAAGAGGAAGTAACTAAGGGAATGAGGAGTACTAGTTTCTTTGTTTTTAAATTATTAATTTGGGAAACATTTTTGGCAATTAAATTTTTATTCATAAAGATCACATCTTTATATTATGTGATTAATAGACCAAGAAAACAAATGCATACATTTTCTTCTTTAAGGTCTTTTTTTTCTGGGACAATAGTTTTCATACATAAGGTCTTATTGTCTGAATGTCAGTGAAAAAAATGTGAGCAATGCTTAAATGTGACAGAAGAGGAGAAATTTAATGGGGAATACTTTTAACATCTTTCTGTGTCCTTCACTTAAGACTCACACAGAAAGCTAAAAAATGAATTTAAAAGTGACTTTTGTGAGCATTACAAATGTATTTTTCTACCTAATGGTATAAAGGTTTTCTTATTTTCCCAGCTTTAAAATTCATTATCAAAATTACCTTATCTCTTCACCTAAAAATGAGATTCAGTTTGGCTGAAATATTTTGGAATTAAAATAAGTTTAAAGATCTGGGAAAATTTACATGGAGAACATTGTGAACTGATTCTGTACATACTTATGTCATCCTTTCTGAACAATGTAATTTTAAAACATTACTTCATTTTTTTTTTCTATTAGACAGAATATTACCTTTGAAGGTTATAGAAACTCAGTAAGAAAGAAAAAAGCAAAAGTAAAACTATCGGCTGTACTTTTCTTCCAAAGAGAAAATAGAATCTACACAGTGTTCCCTGCTAAGGCAAGGGCATGCAATTCTGGAGATGAAGAACAGTGGCCCATTATACGCTATGACGCCTTGTTATCATTTCTAGGGCATCTTATACCCGTAGCAAGAGAGCGGCCAGTGTATCATATATATAACATCATTAGACATTATTCATGCAGAACATGCATATCCATATTTAAACCACATCATTTATTCACTTGGTTATTAACTTTTAAATAAAATATTTAATACCTAAAATGAATACTTTAAAAACTGTAATGAATAAAGAAGAGCAAAATTGTAATTTCTTTATCCACTGAGCTGCTGAATCTCCATAGGTCACTCTCCAATTTCATTTGCATTTCTCTTCAACAGAGTAATCAGTAAGCTGAATTATGTGTCAAAATGTCTTTGAGCCCAGCCAGGGTTGTTGAGTGGTTGAGCATCAACTCATGAGCTAGGACAGTGGTCGGCAAACTCATTAGTCAACAGAGCCAAATATCAACAGCACAACGATTGAAATTTCTTTTTGAGAGCCAAAAACCGACTTTGGCCCATGGGCCACGAAGTTTCAATTGCACTGTATGCGCGCGGCCGCACATGGTATTTTATGGAAGAGCCACACTCAAGGGGCCACAGAGCCTCATGTGGCTCGTGAGCTGCAGTTTGCCGACCACTGAACTAGGAGATCATGGTTCGATTTCTGGTCTGGGCACATGCCTGGGTTAAAGGCTTGGTTCCCAGTAGGGGGCATGCAGGAGACAGCTAATCAATGATTCTTTCTCAGCAGTGACGTTTTTATCCCTGTCTCACTCTCCCCTCCTCTCTCTAAAATCAATAAAAACATATTTTTTAAAATGGATGTGCTATTCCCTATAGGTTTACAAAACTATATATGAAACTTATATATTTTTATCTTTTATACATATTTTCTTTATGAACTTATCCTGATATTACAGTTGACATATGTAGCAATATTTGTTAAACTTTCACTGCTTTATAGATTATATTGCATAACTCTGCCACATTAAAAATTACATTCCATAGTATGAATATATGTGCGGTTTCTAACCAACTGAATCCTGTTCTTTTTCTATTGGTGGGCTTGTAGGAGTCTTTTTACCTACAATTGTCGTTGTTATTATTTTTTTACTATCAGTGCCACTGAAAACAGTTAAGTGCAACATGTAATTAATATGAAAAGAGTTTTGACCTCACACACCTACTGATAGGATCCCAGGGATTTCCAGGAGTCTAGTAACCACTCTTCAAGAAGAATGTCTCACCTTAGCCAGTTTGGCTAGTGGATAGAGCCTCAGTCCGAGGACTGAAGAGTCCCAGGTTCGATTCTGGTAAAGGGCATGTGTCTCGGTTGCAGGGTCGATCCCCACAGCAGGGTCGATCCCCTGCCCCCGGTCCAGGCTTGTGCAGGGGGCAACCAATGGATGTCTCTCTCACATTGATGTTTCTCTCTGTCTCTCCCCTTCCCTTCCACTCTCTCTAAAAATCAATGGAAAAATACCCTTAGATGAGGATTAACAAAAAAACAAAAAGAAAAGTGTTTATGAAATTGTCTTTTCACATTCTCAATACCCTAAATTCTATGCAAATACATCCTATGGAAAAACAACATAAATTTGGCATAACATAGGTAGACATTTTAATGAATAATATTATACATAACATAATTATTACTCTCAGTAATTATGTCTCTTCCAACATTGCAAAAACACATTGAAGGGAACCCTCCTAGTTATTGCTTGGTGAGCACTTGTGCCAAGGCTACTAAATCATTGTCATTTAAGAATATAATTAGCACATTTCATTAGCTAATGAGGATAATGACCATTAAAATTCCCAATTTATGGTTTCCCCTTTATCACAATTTAGCAACAATGTTCTTTCAGGGTAATAACAAAATTGGCTGACAAATGACCCTTATGCTAATGAACAAGTGGCACCTTGTATCAAGGAGCAAAGGATTATTTATTCATTTCACCAGTAATTTTATTATGTAGTGAGGTTCTGTTGCTGATGACTTTCCAATGTAAGAATGTTCTTTTTAAACATTATTATGTTGCAAGTGCAAAGCCAAGCCACACAGAGTATGGCTATTTTCTCTTAGCAATCCTTACTTATGAAATAAAGTTGAATTCTAAATTCGACGTGTTAAAGAATGAATTATAATTCTCAGTGCAAATAGTGTTCCATAAGTAATATGTCTTATTTTAAATTCAAATGCTTTATTTGTTCAAACTTCTCATTATGTTTCTCTAAACCTTTAATTTTCCTGTGTATTTTAAATGAAACATTTAAGATACCTGAACTTAAAAAAAACTAAAAAACAAAAGAAACAAACACTTCTACTGACAGTTATTAACATTATACAAAGAATAATACAGAAAGAAACAAGACCTTTTGAGGTTGGTGAAATAAATGCATTTACATTTAGCAATATAAATCAAAATGCTGAATCAGAAATTGACTGATTCCTAATATCACTTTGAGGGTGGTTTATCAGTTCTCTACTGCTGTGTAACAAATCACCACAGACTTAGTAGATTAAACTATTTGTTATCTCATAGTTTCAGTGTATCAGGGGCCCAGACCTGGGTTTGCTGGCTCTCAAAAGGCTGAACAATGAGTTGGTGGGAACTATGCTCCCACCTGAGGCACAGGGTCTTCTAAGCGCCCCCTCCCCCCTTTTGTTTAGTTCCTTGAAATTGTAGGACTGGGATTTCCATCTTCTTGCTGGTTGTCAGCGAGGTATCTTCCTCGGTTTCTAAAGGTGATACTAATATTCTAACGAAACATGGTGAGGAGAACAGAGTTTGACACAACAAAATACGCCTTTTGGGGATATTAATTCTTTTAAGCTGGCTATTTTTAAGAAGAAAAAACTAAACAAGGTCCTTTTACCTTCCCCTTACCTGCGTAAAGGAACGTGGATAGAAAAGCCTGCTTGTGAAAAGGAGCTATCGCCTTAGTATAATAAGGACTGTGTGTGGGAGAGAGAAGGGAACCTCGCCAAGTCTCTAAGTTAGACTCTCCACTGTTTCTGGCTGTCACTGCAAGAATTTCTTTACCACATGTTTGCTCTTTCTCCTCTGAATTGTCTACTTTTTCTTTGAAGTCCTATACTTCTGCCTTTCTCTCCTTAGTCCAGAAAGATACATAACATACTCAACTACCTGACTTGTACTATGTCTCATATTCTTATAGAACCCTCATGTGTACATACAGAGTAAGTTTGGTTATGTCACCGTGTAGGAGGGACCTCCTGCTATCTAGTTTTTAGTAATACGTTCCTCACTTTCTTCTGAATCCTTCCTGGTGGCATCTTCCAAATCCGGATATCTAACAGTTAGTTCATGGGGATTTAGGCTTTCTTTCTCATATTTCTTAAAATTATTTTATTCTCCACCAACTTCCTAGTTTCAAAGCCACTCACATATTTTTTTCAAGTAATTTTTGTTGTAGTAGCACCTCATTCCCAAGTACCAAATCTCTACTCATTTATCATGTGTAATAAATTATCTCAAAGCTTCATGGATCAGTTTCCGGGCATAGTTTGACTGTATTCTTTGCTCAGGCAACCATGGAATACCATACTGAGGACCCGAGGACCAAAGAGTCCCAGGTCCCATTCCGGGCAAAGGCATGTACCCTTGACCGAGGTTTGACTGCAGGCTTCTCCTAGATTTCTCTAGATAACATCAAGGTTTCAACTGGGGCTTGACCTCAGGGTCAAAATACCTGGAGTTTACTCTGATGACTTATGTAAGCTTTTTCTGAGACCTTTAGACCCCAAACCAGCCAACAGCCATCTCTTGGATATTCTAGTATTTAGGGCTCTGTTTCTGTGTAATAGTTATGATATTGGGCATAAGTATGATAATAATAATAACCAACATTCACATCAAAGAGCCTAAATAGGCTCTTTGATGTGAATGTCATGCATTGAAATATAATTAAAAGCTACTATAACCATGATTACCACAATTAATTTGTTTATGAATCACTTAGTGGATTATTGCAGATTCAACATAATATTTGAATTATTCATTTAGAAGTTAAATAGAGCATTAATTTATTCACGTTTATGTGCAGTTTTAACATTACAAACACAACTTTCCACTTGGTAGATTTGCCCATTCTGCTATTTAAACAGTTAATTGAAATGCTGGCTGAAACCAATAAAGATAATTCACAAATGAAATGAGGGAGTAATGAGGACATAGTTTTACCTCTACCTTTTTCTCCTCTGTTGAAAAAATATGGATGAAAAATATTTCTCTTGTATATGTGCTTTCATATTATGAAAACCTCTCACCCATCTGGTAAGTCGCCTTTCTAGGAGAAACAGGTCCATGAAGCATTCCATAACAATTACTCCTCTAGCTATTTATACATTGTACTTTGTGGTTTGCTGCTTTATCACCGTGACACTGATACCCTTGAGGATGAATGCTATCTTGACTTCCTTGTATATACAGGTCAACTCATCGTGGCTGACACATATTAAGTCAACCATAAATATTTATTGAGCATACATATGAATGAACTAAAATATATACAAGTAAATAATTTTTAATGTTTAGAATTCAATGTAATGATAAAGTACATGGTGCTATAAATCTAGGGTAGCATCTGACCTACTTGAGTTCTCGAATGGACTAGTTACTTTGACTCTCAGGTTTGCTTTCCTAGAGATAAATGTGCTTATTTTATTCTCAGATTTACCATTCTATCTTCTGCCTCCCTTTAAAGGGGAATTTCACTTCTTAAGAAAATGCTACTAACCTCTATTCTTACTTTATCAGACTTTCACCCATTTCTATGGCTGTCTTAGTATTTTTAATTTGATGCACCTCTATATTTACACCTATGTCAACATCTACAAATACACTAGTTCTCTTCATATGTCTGCATAGAGATACTTTTGTCTTGAAAATATCAATTTTTCTGTCTCTGTACACACACACACACACACACACATTGTATTTCCAATTCTCATAACTAACTAATGAACTGCTTTATTTCATGGAATTAATTTTTTTCCATTGTCAGTCTCCCTTGCCTACCAAACAATTATGTAATAGAGAACCTTTGTTAACAGAGTGATACTTATTCCTCCTTTCCGCAAAGTGTTGATTGCTATCACCATAATTAACATAGCCATTTGTTCTTACATTTATAGTAGTAATGATACATATAACAATGATTTTTCCTAACTCGCTCCCTCTTCCTTCATAGGCATACTGTGTGTCGCCTTCCCATTGATATTTATATATACTTGGTAATTTAATACATCAGAATATTTTACCCCAGAACTAAATTATTTGATCAGAGACATAATACAGTTTATAAATTATTCTTATATGTAATTAGGTACTAAGAGCTAGAACAATAATTTAATCTAGAAAACAAATGATGAAAAAAAAATCTTTCAGAAAGAATAATCTTAAATTAGTGACCTGCTTTGGAGTAAAAAACAATCCTCTCTTCACTTTGCCAGTTTTCCAACATTATTTCGCATTTCTCTTTTCTTTGATGCTTCATCCATTTTTCCCCCCTGACATTTCGGGAGCATTTTCCTCCTTCTATAAATAATATATATTTGTAGGGTTTCACTATGTAATATTTATGTATACTTGCTTCATATTATGTCACACATATTTTCCCCATGTTCTCAAAAAATCTTCACAGATATAATTTTATTGGCTACATATGACCATGCTTTAAGTTTGAGCATTTTATATATTTTTAAGTTTTCTCTTTATCACAAAGTATTCTCTAATGGGTATATCTGTGATGAATTTTTCTGGGGGTAAATCTTTGCCTGAATTTCAAATTATTACTCTGGGAATTCCCTCATTAACACCAGAACACATCAGTGTTTCACATTTTTACTTATGTCCATGACTCAACAGGCTCATATAGTTAATTAGATTAAGATCATTCAATGTAGCCTCTAGGTCAAAGAATCAGGGTTTACCACCTTAACGGGTTTGGCTCAGGGGATAGAGCCTCAGCCTGGGGACTGAAGTGGCCCGAGTTTGATTCTGGTCAAGGGCACGTACTGCAGTTTGGTTGCAGGCTCCTCCCTGGTCAGGGCATGTCCTGCAGGAGGCAACCAATCAGTAATCCGGAGGCAACTAATCGATGTGTTTTTCTCACATTGATATTTTTCTCTCTCTCTCTCTCTTTCTCTCTCTCTCTCTCTCTCTCTCTTCCACTCTCTCTAAAAATCAATGGGAAAATATCCTTGCGTAAGGATTAAAAAAAGAATCATAGTTTACCAAAACAGAAAAGGTAACTAACTTGCTGAAAGTCAACTAGTATGTGCATAAATTAAGTTCTTATGCAAGTGATCTGACTTCAGAAACTATTCTCTACCTATCATATGTGCAGTAGCAGAATATTCAAATTACCCAACTCTTAAGAATTACCCCCTGGGAACTCCTTGCTGCTCCTCAGCTCAAATCATGCAAATGAGTAGCAGGAGTGCCATGCATCATGCACAAAAAATGAGTCATTCTAGTTCCTATAACAGGACACCTAACCACCCTACCACCACTCGTTCCTAAAATCAAATGTAGAAATTGGTTACATCTGGTTCTGTTTACCTCTTATTTTAGAAAAAGCCATATTGAAAAGGTCAGAATTTAAAAAATAACCATGAGAAAACACTCATGTAGGCAGCCTAGGGAGCCTGGGCTTCTGAGTAGTATGTATTCTAAAGGAATCTGAGATTTCTGCTGAGATAGATAGATGATAGATAAATGATAGTGATACAGAATTTTTGGACTGAAACATGAAGTGTTCCCCTGGACTGGAACCCATATTCTTTGTCCGCTGGAGTTGAAGAATGAATCCACAGACAGAAGGTGATATAGCAAAGGTGGAAATTTATTAAAGAATAAGTACAGACTCCCACGTGGGGAGGGGGAAAGAGTTCCACTGAAATCCTTTTCCCTACGGCTTATAAAGGCTGCAGATCCTGGTGCCTTGATATCCCCTCTGATTGGTCACTATTCCCTTGGACTGGTTACTATAGTAGCTCCTGGGCTCAAAGGTGGAACCTCACATGGGAACCTCCCCACTTCCTTCCTTGTAGTTTTTCTATTCCCTTTGGGCTTTCTTCTTCTCCTTCTGGATGAAGGGCTTCCTTCTCTTTATTTTGTAAATATAGATCTTTTGCTGGTCCCAGCTCCCGCATTCTATGGCAATGTACCTGTTGCAGCTTTTCAGCTTCCCTATTCTATGGAAATATACCTTCTGGTGCTCTGCAGCCCTGTGCTTCCTCCATGGTCCCCTTAATTTCCAAAATTTCTAAAATTTCCTAAAACTTGTCTTTTTCATCCCCCAGAATTCCTGTTTCGATAGATAGATAGATGATAGATAGATAGATGATAGATATCTCCAAACTAGTTAATCTCTTTCTCTTCATAGTGCTTCCAGAAACATCACACAACATATTCCTAGATTTCCTTTCTCAATAATTTCTCATTCTCATACTCCTGATCTTAAAAGGCTTACTTCTTAGCTTTCACTTTTTTATACCCCATCCATTCTTTATCATTTTCAGACTCACTGTACATTGCCAAATATTTTCCATCAGCTCCAGTTTTTCTCCTGGATGACATTGACATCTATTTTGATATTTTACAACATCTTGGATAAATATAAAAATGATTAATCCTTTTCTGTCTTTATTTTCATAGTGTTTTTGATGACATACAATATATATTTACTCATTTGGGCCTTCATTTTTGTCTGTTCATCCCTCTGATCTTCCAAAATGTAAGCACCAGGAGGGCAGGACTTTCATCTCTTTTGTTCTCTGCTGTATCCCCAGGACAAATAATAGATGAGCACATAATAGGTACTCAGCACATAATTGCTGAGTGAATAACTTGTCTCTGTTATCTTCCTAACATATCTGAGACATCTGTTTGGACCATATAAATGTCGTTTTCATCAATTTTAAAAATTGTCAGCTAAGGATTTGTTAAGCTGATTTTAGCTAAGAATAAGAATAAATCTTATGCCATTTGCTTTTAGGTTCTGAAAAGCCTTCATTACTCTCTGAGATCACACGTTTATCTTTTATTTGGCTTCTTTCAATATTGCCTTTTCAATGTTAAATCTTCAATAGGGCTGAAGTTATGTTGTTCACACTATAAAATATAAACATTTTATTAGTTTATTCAAATATCCAAATGATCACAATTCTAGGACTATATACTTCTTAATTGAAATGTATTATTTTATTTCTATTTAAAATTACTACTAATACTTTATATTTTAATATTAACTGTGTATTAGGCTCAATGCTAAATACTTTAAATGGACTATAACACTCAATACTCAGACTTAGTATATCAAGGGCATATTATATTTCTTAGTCAGTTGAAGTAACAATAGTTCAGAAAACATAACTAACTTGTCTAAAATTGCACAGGTAACAACTGAAAGAGTTGAGATTCCATTGGGGCTTCTGTCTCAAAAGACAATGCCCTAAAATAAAAATATTGAGTTCAAGCCAATAAAAAGTGTATTTGCTAATCATCTCCCATTATGTTTTTATGATTAGGATTCTTGAGTGATATAGAGAAATTTATATTAACTATGTTTTATATTATTTATAACTATGCATATATTTATATGATACGAATGATGAAATTTTTTTCATGTTTTTTTCTGCTTCAGAATCCAATCTCAACAATATATAAGAAGAAAATAAATCACCAATCAAAAAGCAAATTATAAGGTAAATTTTTCTGTGCTATTTTTATATTAAAATGTCTTACTACATATTAAATATATATTATATATGATGTATCATGGTCACCTGGTTTCTCTTAAAAATTTTTATAACTTTACTGAGATATGTCGAGTTTTGGCAGATCAATTTTCTTCTGTATTTTGAAATCTTTGTTTTTTAATATCACTACTCCATTATTTTCCCTAGTACATTTTGGAGTTCTTTCTTATAGGCACACTATTCATATGTCCTAGAACTAGCAAAAGTGCATTTATATTAAGTTGATTTTTATAGTTTTTTCTAAATTTTCTTAAAAAAAAATAAGAAAGCTCAAGAAAGAGGCTTGGATCCCCTGTTAAAGAGAAAAAGGACCTCAACTTTTTCATTGCATCTGCTGCCATTTGTTAGGAAGTTAGAGTCCATGGCAAGGAAAGTTTGTGCTATGTCTCCAGGATGAATTTTTTTCTCTTGTCACATAGCCTTTGTAGACTTCTGAGCACTTTCTTTCCTCTGGGAGACAGAATCAAGTTGGCAGTTTATGAGGAAGAATGTGATTATGTACTTTAAAGCTTCTCTCACATTTGTTGATAAACAGCATTATTCATGTTGCTTAAAATTAAATGTTTATTCTTATTGATCCCTCAACAGTATCATTAACTAAAACAATTATTGAAAGAAAGAAGAAAGCTTTCTTCCAGTCGGCATTAAAGCTATCACTTTAATATCTTATCTCACCAAATGCTTCAACTTGTTTAAAAAAATTGCCTCAGAAGACAGATTTTCAATTCAGTGATCACACACTTGAAGTTTAATTTATATAAATCCAAGAAAAGCTTTTAGTGCATATTTATAAATACATAATTATACTTTCTTGGGGGATAAAGTAAAAGAATTATTTCAAAAATGAGTGAATCTTTTGAAGCATAATGTCTTCTTTAAGTTAACTTCACATTTCCTTAAACTTTTTCTTTTCTAAATATTCTACTTTCCATTTTAATTAATTTTTGCTTGTATAATTATTGACACTGTAACCTAAACCACCAGAAGTTTTCTTTTCCAAAAAACAATTACTTATTTCACTCACCTCTTATAAACCCTTATTACCAAGTTCTTTATGTTCAGAACTATATTTAACTGATTGTATTCAGGAGCGAGGCCTTACCATATTTGTATTTATATTTCACCTTTCTGCCTCCAGTCTGAGTAAAGCACATTAAATACTAGGCATAAAACAGTTTAGTTGATGTTTATTGAATTGAACTTAGGGATGAAAGTGGTGAAGAGCTTGTGTAATACAATATGCCTCCTCAAAGGCACAAGGAAGTCTCAGAGAGCAGAGGTTTGGTGATAGTTGAAGGAGAAACATCTTGACTTTTGACTCATTAGCAAAACTAGCTTATTAGATTAACAATTGGAAGGCACTGACTGTGAAGGAATGAACTTTGATTGACAGGGCTTCACTGGATGAGAGGATGGGGAGAATACCAGAAAGATGTCAGGGGAGGCTGACCTGAGCTCCAGGAGCAGAGCTGAGCTTTCAGGTGTCAAGTAGCTGGTTATCCTACCATATGATATTTGGTTAATTAAAGAAAAAGTTTCCAAATGCTGGATACTTTCACTTTATGCATATAAATTATTTGATATCTACTCTAAGCCAGATACCAAATGATTGAGATACAATTTCATTTAATATTCAGAATAACCCAATTTTATTTTCTCCATTTTATGGATGAGGCAGCTACACCTGGATAGATTGTGAGTACTTCTAGCACAAACTCTTTGCTGTTAACCATCATCAGTGTTGGGTATATATAATTTATTCATGCAGATATGTAGCATCGTCAAGGCACTCTGGTACTTAGAATCATTGTGGTGTTTTTTTTTTCCTAATTCTGAATTCATTATTATCTTCTACATATTTAAAAAATATTGAATATATTGGGATGATATTGGTTAATAAAATCATATAGGTTTCAGGTATGCAATTCTATAATACATCATCTGTATATTGTATTGTGTGTTCACCACCCCAAGTCTCCTTATATCACCATATATTCCCCTTTTATCTTCTATACGTACACCCCTTCTCTCGGATGATCTCAATACCAATGTCTGTTTATGAGTTGTTGTTTTTTGGGTTTTTTTTTTTTGCTTAAACGCTTTACCTTTTTCACCTGGCTCCCCAACCGTTCCCCTCTGACAGCTGTCAGTCTGTTCTCTGTATCTATGAGTTTGTTTCTATTTTGTTTATTAGGTTATTTTGTTCATTAGATTCCACAGATGAGGGAACTCATATGGTGCTTGTCTTTCTTTGACTGGCTTATTTCACTTAGCATAATGCTCTCCAGGTCTTTGCTTCCTGCTTTCTTTCAAGTAAAATCCTAGAACTTTAATAGCAAATCCCTTCAGAATATGAGCAAAATTTTGTTTCTTTATGCATTTTTTATGCCTAGAGTTTGCATATCTTTCATGAAATTTTCAATAGATCTGTGACTAAAAAGGACTTTATGTAAATAAAAACAACAAAAAGACAGAAAAAATCACACTCCTATACAGATCAGTAGGAAAACACATCTGCAATTTTAAGTGGTTTCCTAATTACAGTATGCAGTCATTGATAGGCATAATAACGAATAGTCACCTGAATCAAGTTTGTAAAATTTGAGAGGGAATTTTTATGGCAGTGTTATAAAAGTATAATACATCTTCTGTCTTAAATGCTGTGTTTAATGGTATATTTTATAGAATCAACTCAAAGCCAAACTATAGTAAGCATCTGTAGTATGGAAATACCAACTTTTGTATTTAGCATCACTTTGTAAATCTATGGATATTTTCATAATCCCATATACTGCTGCCCAACCTTAACCTTCCCAACATTTTGACAGTTATCCTCCAGCTCACCACTCAGCCACATATCCCAGCACATTATAGAAGCTCAATATCGCCATGTCCTCTTTTCTTAAGATTTTATTTCTGTGAACCCCAATGGTTATAACATTCATTACTGCTATATTAGCTATCTGTTACTGCCTTCTGAAATTTAATTCTGTATTGCAGTTAATATTCAGAACTCTTAAGTATAATTGCCAAAAATGACTCAAATGCCAAGAGCTTATCTTCTACAGCAGACCTGTGATGTTTTTATTGTGCTTTATATGTGTACTAGAGGACTAGTGAACGAAATTTGTGCACTTGAAGGGGGGGTCCCTCAGCCTGGACTGCACCCTCTCGCAGTCTGGGAGCCCTCAGGGGATGTCTGACTGTTGGCTTAGTGTTACTGTGGCGGCGGGAGAGGCTCCCACCACTGCTGCTATGCTAGCCAGCCATGAGCCCGGCTTCTGGCTGAGCAGCGCTCCCCCTGTTGGAGCACACTGACCACAAGGGAATAGCTCCTGCATTGAGCATCTGCCCCCTGGTGGTCAGTGTGTGTCACAGCAACTGGTCATTCTGCTGTTTGGTCAATTTGCATATTAGCCTTTTATTATATAGTATGTGTTTTTGTGTGTGTGGTTTGATATTTTTAAAAAGGGGCCGTGACTTATCTTTTTCACGTTATTCAACCTTATGGGTTATTGCATAATTAAGTCATGCAATGTGACAGACACTGCAATGTAGGTTAGTTATCTCTCTGAATGTTCACCATAATCTAATAAGGTAGATATTAATATCACCATTTCTTCATAGAAAAACTTATTGAACAATTCAATGTATATCAAGTGGGCATTTGGACTTAGGTTTTCTGGCTATAATATTAGAACTTTCTCTTACATCACCATTGGCCCTGTTTGGAACCTATTCTTTTTACTTTCTTTCCCCATTGCTGTGCTTTCTATTTTATCTCAGAAAAATAAATCGTGTTTTAGTCACATTTCTTCTGAGATTCAAATACAGACATATTTATGGGGACATAAAAACATTTGGGACCTCTTTTGATACAGCTTCCCTTATTTTTAACTAGAATATACTGCAACATAATGCTATGTACTGCAATATTATTTCAGAAATGGTGTATCCATATTGTTTTGTAAAATAAAGTCTGGGGCCAATTTTAGCATGAGTGCGAGTTGTATTTATTAAGCCTGCTGTGCAAGGACTACAACAGCCTTTGTGCAGAGCTGAAGACAGCTCTACTAATGAACGACTATTTAGTTCTGGTTTAATGTCAATCATAAGCACCAATGGGATACTGAGACGGGACATAAGATCTTTAAGTTTTGAGGTTTCCTGTCAAACTGTTGCTTTATGCAGTTAGACTCAGACATTAAATATTTTGCTCAAAGGCTGAATAAATTAAAGAAATAGAAGATGACTTTTTTCTCTTTGATTAGCCTTCATTTGGGAGATTACCTACATGCTGCATTTATCTCACTGATATTAATTTTCAAAGTTGGGTAACAAAATGTACTTGATAACATTATAATACCATGTCAATTCAATGAAATTCAACTAACTTTTCTTATTTCAGAAGTTTTGAAAACCAAAAGTATCAAGAAACATATAACATTTGCATCTATTTATCATAAGCAAATTTTATTATGTTTATTTTTACCCAGTACAAATCATGAATTTATTTCAATTTCATATATTTAATTTCTTGAATCTTTAAAACTATCAAAAATAGAGATTTTCTTATTGTAGTAGAAGTAGGAAACTTATTTGAATGTCTTTTGGTTATTCTTTTGCACTCTTAAAATCATGAAGATGATACCATATGTGTTTTTGGAGCCAGTACATCACTTGCAAATGACAAATCTGATAGACACCCAGCAGTACTCATTATCATATTGGATATCCTTTTTTGAACAGAAAAGTATTTAGTGTATGCCTATGTTCATCACTTTGACTGACAGTTTGATTTTGAAAACTCCACTGGTTATATTAGATTAGATAATATGGAATGAAATTTCAAACCTAAGATTCAGCCCCCCTCAGTAGAGTTTATTAGATATTTCGTAGCTGGTAATTTATTGTAAATTATATTTACTTGCTTTTGTCAATCATATGTTGAAATTGTCATATTTAAAAAAGTAGTTATGTCCTGAACAAAACACCTAAACACTATATAATGCTCACTATTTTAAAAGACTGGCCACACTGACAGCATTCTGCCAGCTCTTCTTACTGGCTCTCTTTAGCAGTGTGATCCTGAGTAACTAACACCCCCGTCTGTCCTCAGGCTCATTATTGGATAACTGTTGGTGGAGTGGAGTGGAGGTTCCCAAGTGCCAGTCCTTGGATTGGGCCATTTCTTCAACAAAGTTTCACTGGTCCAGGTTACAGTGCTAACTATAACCATTAGGTATAGTGCAATGATATATTTATTTCATTTAAGAATTTCACCCTATTAGGATTTAATATTAAATCATATTTTCTTAAAAGTTTAAGAGACCATCTCAATCAAGTTCAATTTGGGGACTCTGGATTCTGACTGGAGTAACAAAAATGTAAAAATACATTTAGAGACATATTTCTATTTAGAGTGTTAGATGGTAAAGAATGGCTAATAATTTATACTTGTAAGAAAATAGCTTTAGTTTTTAGAGGTTTATGCTAAATTATTTAGTGGGGAATTTCATCATACTTGGGATTTTCTATAAAAGTGTTTATCAAAATATGTAGATAAAATATATATGCCAAAATGTTCATAATTGTTAAATGTGGATTATGGATTTTACGTCAATGTTCCTTAATGAAGTTTTAATGCTGAAAATGGGCCTTAACAGGGACTAGATATAGTAGACACCTTTGAAGTCAGGGATTGCACTGACAGAGTCTAGCATATGCAATGCATCCTATGTATGCCCATGAGTAAAGCTGTACCTTCCATCATCCCAACTTCTTGATGACTAATTTTTCAGATTTAGGTAACAAAAATGTATTGAGAATTTCAATGGTGCCTTTAAAAACACAGAAGACATATATATATATATATATATATATATATATATATATATATTTTCATTGATTTCATAGAGGAAGGGAGGAGAGAGAGAGATAGAAACATCAATGATCAGAGAATCATTGATAGCTGCTTATTGCACACCCCCCATTTGGGATCGAACCTGCAACCTGGGCATGTGCCCCCGACCAGAATCAAACCTTGGACCCTTCAGTCTGCAGCCCAATGCTCTATCCACTGAGCCAAACCAACTAGGGCAGGATTTATATATTTTAAAATGTGAAAATTGTCTCTTGGGAGCTAGGAGTGATGCTTTTATGGAGGTAGGGCCTCATTTTTGCCATCAAAGAGTCTATAAGGCTTCATTCCTAAATTATCTCTCAGCCAGGAGAATAAGCGTGTAACACATTTACTCACACCATGAGAAGACACTTCATCAAGCTTCTCATCAGCTTTTAGGACAAATATAATGTAAAAATGATATGCTTCAATATGGGCTTTGGTGTCAGAGAGACAGGAGGTCGGGGTTCAGATCTCTGTCCTGGCACTTGTTAGCTACTAAGATTTAGAAAAGTGTGGCCCAGCTGTCATGGCTCAGTGGTTGAGCATCCATCTATGAACCAGTAGGTCACCGGGGACTGAGCCCACAACCAGGACATGTGCCCCGACCAGGAATCCAACTGTGACATCCTGGTTCATAGTTTGATGCTCAACCACTGAGGAATGCAGGCCGGGCTACATGAATACGTTTATTGATGTTCAACTAGTTTCCCCAGGACGACCTGCTGCATATTTCTGAGGTACTGCTTTTGTGTAGCTCTCTCTTCAGCAGTGTGCTGGTCTTCAATGTCTAGCCACTTTGTTCTCCCTGATTTCTTAAACCTGTAATCATCTTTCAGAAAACTTCCTGGGCTTCTCCCACTTTCCCTCTCCTTGAACTCCTTGAGCTGTTGCTTTAGGATTCTCTCAAGACCATTTCAGTGCTTACCTTGTTTATTTCCATTATGTGAGGGATCACTGTGGTTGATTGGTGATGTCTACTATTTTGAAAATGATTGCTTCATAATTTTTCTGTATTTTTGGTTGTTTCAAAGTAGAAGGAAAATCAAGTCATTATTTTTCCATTTTTCCTGGATTTTAAATCCTGGAAAATAAACTTTCAAAAGTTAACCCTTTTAGAGTTTTTAAAGTGGTTTGCTATTTATTAGAGGTTTGAAGAAAATATTGTCAAAATTCAATGAATACCTTAAAATGTAGGTATTGGAAGAGTGAATTTCTCTTCTGGTTGCTAATTTAAAACAATGTGCATTTTATATCAAGTTCATATATAAGTAGAGATTCATATTCAAAAAGCATCCTCAGTTCTTCATTTTTTATTCTTTGACTTAGATTTTGCCAATTATGGGGTTCATTATTTTCTCCTTATTTTTCTTTTTTTCTTTGACAGTTTTGAATTTCAAATAAGAATAATAGGAATAGCCCTAACCAGTTTGGCTCAGTGGATAGAGCATCGGCCTGCAGACTGAAGGGTCCCAGGTTCAATTCCAGTCAAGGGCATGTCCCTTGGTTGCAGGCACATCCCCTGTAGGGGGTGTGCAGGAGGCAGTTGATCGATGTTTCTCTCTCATCAATGTTTCTAACTCTCTCTCCTTCTCCCTTCCTCTCTGTAAAAAGTAATCAATAAAATATATTAAAAAAAGAATAGTAGGAATAATGTAAATAGATTTTAATTAAACATACCTTTCATGGGAACTCATGATCAAAAATATAGGCACAGTAAATTACTCTGAATGTATCATTTAGAGACAAAATGATGGACAGTGTGAAAAACTGGTTAAGATAAATGGAGAATTTGGAGAAAAGATATAGATTATAATGAATAGGAAAGCCAAAGGAGAAATTAGAGAAAATATAGTAGAAAATATATTCAAAGAGAAAATGAATAAAGATTTTGCAGGTGTTTATGAGTGCTTGGATATTCCTATAAACCTGAACCTGGATCAACCTATTTAATCTGGGCTCATTCATCCATCTGTGAACAGTTGATGGGTTGGCTGAGGGTTGGCTGTTATAAAATTGGCTCACCTAAGATTCATTTTTGTTCCATTTTTTTTATTCCCCTGTAGTATGGCAGTCTTCTTCTGATGGTATATGCACATGAGAGGGAGATAGAGGCAGGAAGAGAGATTGAAGTGCTCAAAGACTTTTGATGCCAAGGTCAAGTCTGGAATGTCATCAGTTCTACCATATTCCGTGGGCCAAAAGACTCTACACCAGATCTGATTTAAGTGGATAAAAAAGTAGACATTAAACTTTATAGGGAACACTGCAAAATTATATTGTGATAATAAGGACTCAGGGATTAATGACAATTAAGTTTATAATCTATATACCACTAACATTTTTATGATAGTAGAAAAAACAAAAATGAAGAAAACCATCATACCAAATTTTAGAATAATATCAAGCATGTTTAGAATAAAGAAAATAAACCCATTCCTAAATTTATATCATGAAACTATACCAAAAACCAAACAACAAGTAATTTAAAACAATCAGAAAATAAATGCATTGCATACAACTAACAATGCATTTCTAATCAGAAAAAAAAGAGAGAAAGCAAGATAATAGAAGAGTTTTTAATAGTCATTATCTGTTGATATAGAATATCTAACTAGTTAAACAATCATTAAAAGAGAGAAATAAAAGTTCAGCAAAAGATAGTATTTTGCTGTGTATACTCACTAAAAAAAACTACAGAAAACCTGAAATAGAACAAAAGCAGTACAACGTACAAAGGCATTAATCTAGTAAACCTGTGAATAGGCATAGGTTATAATATTATTATACATATAAACATGTTTAACTAATATATAATAAATGCATATTATCACATATAAACTAATATATATATGTATGTGTATATACACACACACGCATACACACACACCCTCACACACACACCACACACTGAGTGGCCAGATTATTATGATCTCTGAATGCATAATAATCTGGCCACTCAGTGTGTGTGTGTGTGTGTGTGTGTGTGTGTGTGTGTGTATATATATATATATATATATGTATATATTAGAGGCCCAGTGCATGAATTCGTGCATGGGTGGGGTCTGGCCAGCCTGGCCAGGAGGATGGGACATGGGCAGTTGGCCAGCCTGCCTGCTGGTCAAACTCCTGGTCGAGGGGACAATTTGCATATTAGCCTTTTATTATATAGGATATACACTGAGTGGCCAGATTACTCTACATTCAGAGATTATAATAATCTGGCCACTCAGTGTATATATATATACACATATACACACATATACGCATACACACGTACACACATGGATGAGGAAACTAGACAGAACTAAAATATTATTCATCATGATTTGAAGGACTAATGTCTTAGCTTGGCCTTTCAAAACAAACTACCATAGACTAGGTAGCTTAAACAACAGAAATTTACTTTGTCACAGTTCTAAAGGCTAGAACTCCAACGTCAAGATGCTTCCATGGTTAGTTTCTGGGGAAGGCTCTCTTACTGACTTTCAGATGGCCACTGTAAGGTCTGGGGCTGGGAAGATAGGGACTCTTCCGATCCCACTTGCTGAGTTGAACAATAGCGGTCCCCCCGGACATACCAGAGCAACCAAGTCACAGCTGAGCTAACGTCCTGCTGGACAATAAATGACCACCCAAGACTTATCAGGGTGGCCAGGCTGCAGCCATACAAACTTCCCGCTCAGAAATCACCTGCCATAAGCTACCTCAGATAAGCCTGATGGCTCCAACAGCAGCATAAAAAAGCCCCGCCAGACACAGGTGGGTGTGACTGCCCCGGCCCGTGCCCTCGGACTGCGGGACCTCACCTGAGAGCTTTCAATTTTACCCTGTTTGTCTTGGTCAATGTATTGGTTTCGGTCAGATTAAATCTTACATCTCTGATTTAAACCTTACATCTATATCTTTTCTCTGTTCTGTTTGATCATACCCTAATTCGCACCAATTGGAGAGAACACATGTTAAGGGCATTCCAGAGCCCGGCTTGGAGGAATGGCTGCCCACACTCATTCGGGTCCAGGTCGGGGAGAGGTCTCTCAAGCAGGCGTCCCCGGTTGGGAGAGAACTCCGAATGCAGACAGAGGCAGGGGACAGGCCGTCTCGGGGCATCCCCACCGGAGAGGCAAGTCTGGGGAAGATATCCCTGGGCTACCTTACAGGAGAGCTCCCTGGCGCGGCCGGACTTTCAGACAGGGGGACTCTAGGAACACCGGATAGAACGGGTGGAAGCTTACCTCGCTGCCGGGTGAAGATCGGTTTGGAGGCGGGCTGGTCCGGACAGGGAGGTCCTGGCCAAAAGGTCCTGGGTTTCGGCACCAAGATGTAAGGTTTAAATCAGAGATGTAAGATTTAATCTGACCGAAACCAATAAGTTGACCAAGACAAACAGGGTAAAAGCGAAAGATCGCGTTTATTGAAAGCTCTTGAATGAGGTCCCTGGGTCCGAGGGCTCAGGCCAGGGGAGTCACACCCACCTATGTCTGGCGGGGCTTTTTTTTTTTTTTTTTTTTTTCAGGTATACAATTCTATAAGAAAGGCTTTTTTAAAAATTTTATTTTATTTTATTTTATTTTAAGTGGGGCACTTAAGTTTCTTTTTTTTCTTTTTTTTTATTGTTTTAAGTATTACAAATAGTAGTACATATGTCTCCTTTTTTTTTCCCCATTGATCTCCCCCCGACCTCCCCTACCCCCCAGGACATGCCTTCACCTGCCCACCCTCCCCCCCCCCCCAGTGTCTTATATCCATTGGTTGTGCTTATATGCATGCGTACAAGTCCTTCCGTTGGTCTCTTACAGCCCCCCTCGCCCAACCTCCCCTGTCTTCCCAATGTAGTTTGACAGTCTGTTCAATGCTTCTTTGCCTCTGTATCTTTTTCCCACCATTACTTCCCTTTAAAAAGTTTTGCCTTTGCAGACTGGAAATAAACATATAATAACAAAACAAGACAAAACAAAAAAATGTTTGAGTCCCAATTTCAATGTCCAACAGTTCCTTATGTGTACATGTCAGCAGTGATATCTGGATGGTGGGCACATGGTGGCAATGCAGGTCCGACCCTCTCTGGTTTGGTCCTAGGTAACCTGCAGCGGTGCACAGCTGCTGACTGCTCGTGTGGCAAGGCGTTGTCAGCGTCTTCCATCTCTGGACTGTTTTTTCCTCTTGTCTTCGTGGTTGGAGCACTCCTGTCAATTCCTCTCTGTTGCAGGAATCCATCTGGTCTTGGGGTTGTTTGAAGTATTACAAATAGTAGTACATATGTCTCCTTTTTCCCCCATTGACCTCCCCCCAGCTTCCCCTACCCCCCAGTACATGCCTTCACCTGCCTACCCTCTCCCCCCGCCCCCCAGTGTCTTGTGTCCATTGGTTATGCTTATATGCATGCATACAAGTCCTTTGGTTGATCTCTTACAGCCCTCCCCCCTCGCCTATCCTCCCCTGCCTTCCCAGTATAGTTTGACAGTCTGTTCAATACTTCTTTGCCTCTCTATCTATCCCCCCCCCATTTCTTTCCTGTAAAAGTTTTGCCTCTGCAGACTAGAGATGAACATATAATAACAAAAAATAATAATAGTAAAAAATGTTTGAGTCTCAGTTTCGATGTCCAACAGTTCTGAGTCCCCGTTTCAATGTCTAACAGTTCCTTATGTGTACATGTCAGCAATGATATCTGGATGGTGGGCACATGGTGGCAATGCAGGTCCGACCCTCTCTGGTTTGGTCCTAGGCAACCTGCAGCAGTGCACATCTGCTCGTGTGGTGTTGTCAGCGTCTTCCATCTCTGGACTGTTTTTCCTTTTGTCTTCGTGGTTGGAGCAGACCTGTCAATTCCTCTCTGTTGCAAGAATCCACATGATCTTGGAGTTGTTTTCTGAAGATATATAAACATATTCTCGACCAAAAGTTAATAAAGGAATCCTTTCTATATAATTGATTTGGGGGGCTTTTTTATGCTGCTGTTGGAGCCATCAGGCTTATCTGAGGTAGCTTATGGCAGGTGATTTATGAGTGGGAAGTTCGAACGGCTGCAGCCTGGCCACACTGATAAGTCTTGGGTGGTCATTTATTGTCCAGCAGGACATTAGCACAGCTGTGACTTGGTTGCTCTGGTATGTCCGGGGGGACTGCTATTGTTCAACTCAGCAAGTAGGATCAAAAGAGTCCCTATCTTCCCAGCCCCAGACCTTACAGCCACCTTCTAGCTATGTCCTCACAGGGACATACCTTTGGAAGGTAGTTAGGTTAGGTTATTCAGTAAAAATAAATGTATATTTATTTTTACTGAATAACCTAACCTAATCTCATCCTATGGGTCCCACCTTCTTTACCTCATCTAAACCTAACTACCTTCCAAAGACCCTATTTCCAATACTACTATCCCATCTGGGTTGGGGCTTCTACATATGAATTTTGAGAATATGCAATTTAGTTCATAGCCATTAGTAAGGATGATTTAAGGTAAATGTTCTATATCTTAGAGAGGGTAGAAATATTGATGAACTTCATGATTTTTAAAGTCAATTTGACTAACTTGATTTCAATTGGTTTTCTTTTTTATTGTTATCTACAAGATATACATTTATTTTTACTGAAGAAACTGGTTGAATATTGATTACCTGTAAAATATGACCTTCCTCAATTAAAATACAGTACTCATTTTCAAAAACAAAACTACAAATATAGCCGTCTCATATTCCCCATTCAAAGTATTTTGTTGTCCTTAGAGTGAATGCTTTATCTAATGCAGCATATATTGCTGAAGAGCACTTTTGAATTACATAAATAAAATAAAATGCATTGAAATAATAGTTTTAGTTTTGCTACCTTTTCTTAAAAATATTAGTCTTCATATCCTTATAAACTATATCAATGCGATGTATCTTTGTCTCAATATAGCTCTTATAAACAGGTAAAAGGCAAATTACATTATATTTGTCAAGGTGACTATTATAAAGGGAAAAATAGAGTCTTGATGGTAAAAACTGCAGTGGGTTCATAACTATTGAACATGGTTAAAGTATACACAACTTCAAAATAAATTTGGGCACACATTCTAAACTAACAGAAAAGAAGTTTAATGACATTCTAACAAAACCCAGTATAACTATGATTTAAAGTTAACTAGACACTGATTTTGTTTCATTTTTTAACATATCATACTTACATCTGTAATATAGTTATGTTTATTTCATATGTAAAGATTTAATTTATACTGTCTTCAAGAATCTGTTGCCTAAGGATTTAGGTTTATAAACTAATGAAACATATAGATCATATATGACAGTAAGGAAGATTATCAAATTCAGTTCTCAAATTGCCTTCTTATTCTAGGCTCAGCCTTCAAGCAAAGGGCACCAATACAAATGTCTTTATTAAAAAAAGAGAGAGAGAGAGAGATGACTCTTTCAAACATTTTAATAAAATCATTTTAGAATTGCTTTGTTTGTTTTGCTATCTAATCTCAATGACAATGAACTTCTTGTGTTCATGTTTGACAAAATTTCTTAGAAGAGTTAGTGTTGCTTTTTATTAAATTAACATTATTATTTTACACTTTACATTTTGGTACCCATTCTTCCATAACAGTAGACATCTACTGATGCGGCTTAAAAATTAATACTATTTCTATAACTTAAGTTTTTATTATATACGCATAAATATATTAAAGTTAGGATATTGAAAATGGTTTTTTGTCTTAATCTGAAGTAAACAAAGAAACCAATATATTTTATTTATCTGGAAATCATAACATCTTTCTTTGCTATTTTGCAGCTTTTTAATATTTTCATAATGCCTCTAGGCCCAGTGTCAAAATTAGTAAATTGATGGGATTATCATGTATTTCTAAGTAGTTTGAAACTATTTTTCTAGAACCCTTTTTATGAATTTCATTGAATTTTGATTGGTTACCACTAGGGGGAACTAAACCTCCTAAAACTCTATATATTTGTTACTTCATTTAAAAATCACATTATATAATTACACAGTTCTGATTTTAGGTTTTGTATACAGGTGAGATGTTATCTATAAAAGTACTTCAACAAGTTACTGCAGTAGCCATGAAGGAAGGGGACTCACTGTCACACCTACCAATGCCAAGAAATAATGAATACAAACCCTAATCACTTGTTATAGATCTCTTGCTAAGTATATTGAACAATCATTTCACCAGTGACAGTGTTTTAATACCCATACTTTTTATTATCTCTTTTTTCTTTGTGTACAATTTTATCACACTTGTAGCATCTTCAGGATAATTTTTCCAGTAATGCTTTAGGCTGGTAAGACTTTCTAATGCTATTTTTCCTCTATTTTATGAAAGGAACAAGATGAGTAAAAATAAATAAATAAATAAATAAACTGCTACCCTAACTGGTTTGGCTCAGTGGATACAGTGTCGGCCTATGGACTGAAAGGTCCCAGGTTTGATTCTGGTCAAGGGCATGTACCTTGGTTACGGGCACATCCCAGTAGGAGGTGCGCAGGAGGTAGCTGATCAATGTTTCTCTCTCATCAATGTTTCTGACTCTCTATCCCTCTTCCTTCATCTCTGTAAAAAATCAATAAAATATAAAAAAAACTGCTCTGCTAGATTCTAGATCAACAGTGTATAATATAAAATAAAACAACCAATCCCAAAAGACTTGGAATGATCAAAATCAGTGTGTTAAACTGAGTAAGCCTGAAGAATCAGGTAAAACACAGTTAAAATAGAATATCACAAATAAAATAATAATAACTTATTCATATATGAAATGAAGGTGTATGTAGGACATGTGAGCATACCAAACATTTCTAGTAAAGCTAAGTTGATTATTGGGTTTAAAAAGATGGTCATCAATCAGCATTGGAAAACTAGAGTTTACTTTTGTTTATAACCAATAAGATGATTTAGACAGTAATAAATTTCTATATTAGGAAGCCCAGTTTCCCTAGTCCGTGAAATAAAAAAAGCAGATCATTTGGGGGTTGAATGTCAAAGGATAGGGAACTTTGATTTTGAAAATGATTTTAAAATGTTGCCAGTAATTTATAGGCCCAGCCTCCTCGATGCAATTTCTCTAAGTCGTTCAGTACCTTAAGGATAATGCAGAGCTGTGTCTCTGATGCCCTGATTCATAGTATAGTGGACCTCTAGGTGTCCCACACTGATTTGCAAGGCTCTCTCTTCTGCACATACAATTATTAGCAAAGATGTAAATGGAAAGTATTATTTCTAATGGATGGGATGTCATACAACCTGGATCATAAACAGCTTCACTGCCAAATGAATCTAGAAAAACTCACCAGTTCCATTTTATATTCCTCAAATATATAATAGGTATGCCTAATATACTAAAGAAAAAGAAATAGATGCTTGTAACTGCAATGTCTGAAAACTAACAAAACTCTATCCTTATTCACAGCTAAGTACTATGAATAATATAGCTTAATGTGCTGGGTTCTATAGAAAATAAATAATGGAGGTAACACTATAATCATATTATTAATTTACAGTGATTCTCTCAAAGCGGAATCTGGGACACTGTATGAGGAACAAACAAAAATTATATCAGTCTGGGCTCCTTGCCCAGAAACACAACCACACCACACACACAAACAGATAGTTAAGAAAGAAAAAAAATTGGTCCAAAGAAAAGGCAGTTGGAGAAAAAAAAAAGACAAAAAATGTACAGAATTAAAACTGAAAATGCTATCATTGTAACTATTGATGATTATAATGATCCCATCAGATTTACTAGCAGTAACAAAGTAACTATTTTAATGATAAATGTATTTTAAGGGCTTTGTGGAGATTGGGAACATTCAGTGAGAGAGAATATTACATCACCTAGATAAGGTTTACGTGATGTCTGCAATCCAATAATAACAATCTTTCTGTAACTTCAGTAAACAACGTGTGATTCTAAAACCTGGGCTAACTTTTTAACCAGTAATCTGATTCTATCTACTTGAAAATAAAATTAGTGTCATGGTCTTGAAAGCCTGTTAATATATCCCAGGTTTATTTTCTCCCATAGTCTATCCTTATATGGAAAATAAAATGAAATAACAAAGGCCTCTGTTTTTTTAAACAATGAATAGTGATGAACTGTCAACCAGATAATTTATCAGTGTATGATTGGAACCCTACTGTATATGAATTGACCTCGATGAAGCTACCTAAGTACATGTCCTTTATCAGAAACTGTGACTACAGCTGATGAGAAAGATGGATGTCCATTCTGCTAGTGTTAGGAAGCAACCAAAGCCATTAAACTCATTGCTGGCCACACAGCATTTCTCTTCTATTTTGAGATAAAATTTTCTAGACAAAATAAACATTCTGGGAGAATGGGCCAGGTGGTGTTACATTATGACAACTAGAAATAAAATTAGCAAAAAGACGAATACAAGACATCAATAAGAAATGACCAAACAAAACACAACTATTGATATTGAAGCCAAGGACTGATTATTTCCAAACAGAAGATGGTCTACTGTCAATAACTGTAAAAAACTGAGATATAATTTCACTTATATGTGGAATTTAATGAATTAAATGAAGTGACATCCAAAATAGTCACAGACTCATAGTTAGCCAGCCAGTTGACACCTGGGGGCAGGTGGGATAAGCAAAAAATAATTAAAAAAAGAGCAAAACCTCATGGACAACAGTGTGGAGATTGCTGGGAGAAGGGAAGGTGGAGGGGGATAGAGGAAAATATAGGAGCATAAATGGTGAAGGACAGGGAGTTGTCTTGGGGTGGTGAATACACAATACAGTGAACAGATGATGTGTTGTGGAATTGTGCACCTGTATAATTTTGTTAACCATTGTCATCCCAATAAATTGAACAAAAAAGAAAAAAATCATGTCTTGATACAAACTGGATTTAATGTGGGAAATTACTTGATCTTAGAAAAGCCATATCAGCGGGATGATGAGAAATTTAGTCAGCTTGCACTGTGCTGACGTGGGAAATGGAATGGAAGAGTGATGCTTGTGCAGAGGAAAATATGACTGGCTATTTTCTGTTTGCTTGTAGGTTCGATGAAAAAGATCTGAATATGTTTATAGACTGAGAGGAAGAAGGGGGGTAGGAGCAGTTGTTCCCATAGAAAAGGAAAAAAATAATTGCTCTTTAAAAGAGTTCTGAGAGGGGCTGGAGTAGCCGGGGAGAGGTCATTGGGCGGGGGGAAAAGACACATATGTAATACTGCGACCAACACAGAATTTAAATTAAAAAAAAAAAAAACAGATCTGAGATGTAAATAAAAATGACTCAAATTACAGTAGAGAGGATATGGAGTGGAGGAAACAAAGATGATGATAAACATTGTTGGGCAAGGGTTGGTTCACGGAACCTAATGACTTCTAACATCCTTATGACATAGGAACTCAGTCATATGCTGGTCATGTGTAAGTGCGTGCCAGATTCAGACATTTGTGGAGAAAAGAATGCTGAAATAAACATTGAGAAAACTTTGTCAGAAAGCTGTCTAGAAAAATCGAAGGCTTCAGTACAGTTTTGTAAGCCAAGTTGATATTGGAAAACATAATTATTAAATGGCCCCTAATTTGTGTGGCTTTTATAAATTATGATAGAAAGCTCAGATATGTAGGAGCCATATAAATAAAATTTTTCTTATATCAAGTGCCATGCAAAGAAAGGGAAGTAAAAAATAGAAACTATGTGTATGACATTGGCAAGAGTGAGTTTGGCCCTCACTAATTATAGTTTATGATTTGGAAAAAGGAGAGTTGGCATAAACGGAGAAAGTATGTGGGTCAAGAGATTAGGAAAAGAGCAAGAAAACAATTGCACTGTGAGGAGCAGAGTGAGTGAGACCTTGACAATTGTTATGTCTAGCCAGTGATTTGCATATACTAGTTTAAAGGTCTTGGAGGAAGTTAATGTAAATAGTGTGTTCATGTGTGTGTGGTAGAGGCAATTAAGGTAAATCAGCAGAGTTACTGAGAGTGGATCAATCAGAGAACATTGAAGAATAATGAATTAAAGTAGGAGAGAATATGAGGACATCAAGTTTTAAAGTGCCAGGTTAATGATGTGAGTAGTAAATTTATATAGAACAATTTCTGTGGGTTCTAAGGCAGGAACCAGCATAGTTTAATAATAAATGGAGAGTTATAGTTATACAAATGACCTGGTACAAGAAATTCGTTCACATTAAAAAGGGGAAATAGTTTAATATTGCTATTTGCCCTTTCACTATAATAGAAGTGTCAGAGATGAAAGAAAATTAGTAAAATGCATATGAAAACCTTCCTCCTGTCAGAGTCTGGGGCGCACCACAGGACCCAGAGTCAAGTCCCCACCCACCCACATGCACCTCAAAATTGCATGAGACCAGACCCAGCAGCCCCCGCCCCCACTGGGCTAGATCCAGCCCTGGCCAGCCCCAGCCTTGCCAAGCCCTGCCGGCCAGGGGGTGTAGCCTCAGGTCCCCCAGCCCAGACCGGGGCAGGGGGTATGCCTTGAGGTCCTCTGTCAATCCCCCCCAGGTGGGACACAGCCTGAGATCCCCTGTCAAGCCCCACTGGAAGCGGGGCACAGCCTCAGGTCCCCCGTCAAGCCCCCTAGGCGGCAGTGCAGCCTGAGTTCCCCTGACCCAACACTGGGGTTGCACCTTGAGGGCCCCTGTCAAGCCCTGCTGGGTGGGAGTCCTGGCCTGAGGTCCCCTGTCAAGCCCAGCTAGGCAGGGTCCACAGCCTCAGGTACCCTGGCCCGGTGCTGGGGTGGGGGGTATGGCCTGAGGTCCCCTGTCAAGCCCCGCTGGGTTGGGGGTGTGGTCTGAGGTCCCCTGGCCTGGCACTAAGGCAGGGGGAGCAGCCTGAGGTCCCCTAGCCCAGCACCAGGACAGGAAGCACATTTTGAGGTCCCCCGTCAAGCCCTACTGGTGGGGGGGCGCAGCCTGAGGTCCCCTGCCAAGCCCCGCCAGGTGAGGGCACAGCCTGAAGTCCCCTGTCAAGCCCCACCTGTGGGGGGCGCAGCCTGAGGTTCCCCGGCCTGATGCTGGGGCAGGGGGAGCAGCCTGAGGTCCCCTAGCCCAGCACCAGGATGGGAAGCGCACCTTGAGATCCCCTGTCAAGCCCTGCTGGGTGGGGGGCATGGCCTGAGTTCTCCTGTCAAGCCCCACTGGGTCAGGAGGGCGGAGGGGGTGGGGGGCAGCGAGGGCCTAGCCTCAGGTCCCTGCTGGATGCTCATTAATGCTCCTTATGGGAACTTGGCCTCAGCTGTGGGTGCAGCCATCTTTGTGACAGAGTGATGGTCAATTAGCATATTCCCTCTTTATTAGATAGGATATAAAACACTCTTTGAGAAGAAAAGACAAGATAGATGATGATGTCTAGAGAGAGTTCAGAATGAAGAAACAATTTGTTTTATTTATTTACTAGAGGCCCAGGGTCTCTCAGCCTGGCTGGCGATCAGGGCTGATCAGGCCTGGCCAGCTGAGGGAGGGACAGCGGGAGGTTGGCAGGCCATGGGAGGTTGGCTGTGGCAGCACACTGACAACCAGGGGGCAGCTCCTGCATTGAATAGACTCGCCCAGGCTGTGGTATTTTGTGGAAGAGCCACCCTCAAGGGGCCAAAGAGCCGCATGTGGCTTGCGAGCTGCAGTTTGCCAACCACGGGTCTAGATTAATTTAGTGTCAGAAAATAAACATTAATTAGGCATAGTTACTTGATAAATTTAACTCTGTGCATTGAGTATGGAAATAAAATGATAGATATAAAAATAAAAATACTCATTCACTATGTTGGTTTTTTATTTAAATAATCACTTTATGAATAATATCTAACATTATAAATTGTGTGATGTTTTTACATTTTTATTTCCATCTATAGAAGTATAATTTCCTAAAACTCATTATAAAATTTATGAAAAATGTAAATATAGGTAGGGATACATATTCACAGAGATCATTTTCTAATCATTAAACTTAATAAATGTATTTCAACACATATTCTTAATATATTCTATAAGAAGAACATAATTAACCAATTCTTTAACTATAGTTTTGTAAAACTCATATTTAAAATATGTCTCTTCTACTGACATACCATATTACTTTAGATATGTTCAGTAGCTTGAGTCTATTTTTAGAATATAGTAATAAATAATTCTTTCAATTTATAATAAATGGTTTGCTATAGTTATTTAAGGAGCTATAAATAGCTCTATGTTTGATATTAATTTCTTAGCTTACTACAGTCTAGTTTAAGCAATGAGAAAATATCTGATATTATTTTAAGAAGTGATGGCTTTATTTCTTCTATGATTTTAAACTGACAATTTCCTTTAAAATGATAATGACTTCATGGCTGAAAAGTCTTCCATCAACTGTATCCAGAATTAAATGGTATAATTTCAGTGTATCGATGGCGTAAGTCACATCAATATAGAAGTAATCTATTTGAACAAACAATATATTAGTGAAGTTAACATACTGTTCATTTGCTTTTAATTATAGTAATCACCAAATATCACTTTACAGCTGAAACTTTGATTGTCAACTATAATTTGGTTCTTATTCATGACAGTGACAGCTAATTTCAACTGCTGTTTTTATACACATTCACTTAAAATAGTTTAATTAGTAGCATGACTAAATCTGAAAGTATCTTCTTAAAGATCAGATATTTGCTTTCTAAAGGCCATTGTGTTTGTGTGTGTATAAGTGGATCTTCCTGTTTTCTTAAACATTTTCTTTGTCTTGCCTTTTTAAAAACAAATTTCAGACTCAAATGTTTTTATGCAAGGTATATAACATATATATAAGAAGAGTTTATTGAATATGTTTAATCTAGAAGACTCAATGCCTTTATTTTTCTCTCATCACTTTCTGCAACATTTTCTGTGATAGCATTGATGCTTCCCCAGTCAGAACCATGGACAGATCCCATAACTTCATTCACAATTAGAATTTTCCCTATGGCAATAGCAACTTACTTTCGGATATTTCCAAGAACACTTGACTCCCATTTAAAATAAATCATTTCCCATCTAATTCAGACTCTCTTTCCTGTTGCACACATTTCTTCCAAGGTGTTTTAGGCCAGTGGTCAGCAAACTTATTAGTCAACAGAGCCAAATATCAACAGTAAGACTATTTAAATTTTTTTTGAGAGCCAAAAACCGACTTCTGCCACGAAGTTCAATTGCACTGTGTGTGCACACCTGCACATGGTATTTTGTGGAAGAGCCACACTCAAGGGGCCAAAGAGCCGCATGTGGCTCACAAGCTGCAGTCTGCCGACCACTGTTTGAGGCCATACCACCTTCTGTAGGCACCCAGTTTGCTCACAGGAACTTTATTCATTCTTCCCACAACAAGCGCATGCTGTCCTATAGCCACGGCTTTTCTGCCACTCGACATCACAGCAACTCAATTGAACTCGTACTGCCTTCACAATTCTTGCAAGCACTCAACTTCAAGTTTCTATCTTGCTCATCATTCTTTATGGAAAACCCATGCCAAGCCCTTTCCACTGTCTTGTGTTCTCCAATGTTAGGTACTGTAGTGAACGTACAAGTGTCTACAATTCAGCAAATACTCAATGTGTGTCTGTGTGTGCATGTGTTTAAGGATCATGTGATGATGGTTGGGGTGGTTGTGTTGGTAATATTGAAAAACTATAGCTGAGATAATATGCTAATCTTAACTTTTTATCTAGTATTTTCTGGATACATAAAGCAGATTACTCACCATGCATTTATTTACTCAACAGATATTTATTAAGAGTCTACTTATTGTATTCCAGACATTTACCTTGGCATGGGTACTGTATATACCAGTGAACAAACCAGAGTTGATATTGTTCTACAATAAAGATGTTCTAGTTGTGGAAAACAATTAAGTCAGAGGTGGTGACATAAGTTGTTGATGAAAAATAACATAAGGTGAGAAGGTAGACAGTGATTTCATAGCATTTTCAGGGATGATTTCACTGATGGGGTGGCATTTAAACAATTTCCTGAGGAAGTAAGGGATGGAGCTATCCAAATAGGATGTTTTTATGAATATAAAGAGGTTTCTTCTTAATATAAAAGCTTTATTTTGCATGTTTAAGAAGTTGCTAGTAGGACATTGTGGAGCTGAGGCCGGGAAGCAAGGGGAAGAGTGAGAGGGTATGAAATCAGACAGCGACAGAATATATATGACTATATGCTTATATTAAGAGTGAATATTTGTGACACAATTGAATATTCAAAACATTGCCTGTTTTTAGTAAGTGCTGTATAATCATTTTGAAACAACCTCTTGCAAATTAGAAAAAATAAACTTACAATGGAAAATGTTTGGCAAGCTTTTATAACATAATTTGAAGCATTCATCAAATCAGTAAAAAGAGAAACATTGTTTGTTCTTTAATTAAGAAGAATGCATTTCATTATGTCAGCAAAGTTTTAACCAAAAGGCATGCATATAGAATATATTTAGAACACAATAGCAAATCAATATTAATGACAGCTTATACAGTACAAATTGATTTTGCAGTAAATAAAAGCTTGAAATAAAAAAAGGGAAAAGCTTAGTGGCACATGCTCATGTAACCTTTAACAATATATTCATGTTATGAATGCGATTTAAAATATAAAAAATAACAATAAAGCTATTCAGACATAAGGGTCCCCTCCCCAACAATAATTCAAATATTTTAAATAAAATAGCTTTTCACAATTTTTTGAATTAGAAATAATATAACCTCTACTACAAAATAACCCTGGGGTTTTCTGTTATCATGAAAAATGTGAACCTGTTAAAGACCCGTGGTTGTTTGATGATTAAATACTTGACCTATATTTCTAGAAACAAGAGTGGGGCAGCTATCTGCCAAAGTAATTTTATATGTTGAAACTCAGAACTAGATTTTAGAGAATCTAAAAGTCAGAAGGGCCTACTTAACAGATACCTCTATTTATCTCCTGTGACAGCGAAACTCCTGCAATTTTGAAACTGAAGCAGGAATGGAAAATGTGCCTGTTGTTAGAAACACTTAATATGAAAGGAGAAACAAACCATCTCTGGAATAATGATGTTTATTATTCAAATAAAAGTGTGGATAATTCTCTAACTTTCTCATTGAGGAGTCACAAGAAAAAGATTTGTAATATACAACATGCAGCCTTAATTAAATGGCAATCAAAGGAGTTTGATTAAAGCTTAAGTTTGTTCAGATGAATTATTTAGATAACCAGAATAAATCAGGGAGGAAATAGTTGTTGTTGTTGTTATTATTATTAGAGGCCCAGTGCACAAAATTCATGCACTCCTGGAGGTCCCTCAGCCCGGCGTGTGCCCACTCACAGTCCGGGACCCCTTGGGGGATGTCTGACTGAGGGGGAGTGGGCCTAAGCTGGCAGTTGTACATCCTTAGTGCTGTTGCAGAGGTAGGAGAGGCTCCCGCCACCGCCCCTGCGCACCCCCTGTGGGAGCACACTGACCACCAGGGGTCAGCTCCTGCATTTAGTGTCTGCTCCCTGGTGGTCAGTGCACATCATAGCGAACGGTCATTCTGCTGTATGGCCAAAACCGGCTCTCTGACATTCCCTGAAGGGTCCCGGGTTGCAAGAGGGTGCAGGCCAGGCCAAGGGACCCCACTGGTGCACGATCGGAGCAAGGGAGGGATGCAGGAGATTGGCCAGCTGGGGAGTGACTGTGAGAGGGCCCAAGGGCGTGTCTGGCCCGTCTCCTTCAGTCCCAATTGGCCAGACCCCAGCAGCAAGCTAACCTACCGGTTGGAGCATCTGCCCCCTGGTGGTCAGTGCACGTCATAGTGAGCAATTGAACGGTCTTAGCATATCATTAGTTTTGTTTGGTTGCATGACCAACCAGGCCACCGGGCACTTAGTATATTAGGCTTTAAATATACAGGATTATTATTATTTTGATAAAAGTGGAAAGCTTCCATGATATATTTCAGTTACTTTTATGTAATTTGATTTTATCTGTGAGATTTTATAAATGTCAAACTTGAGAATAGATGATTATAAGGAAATCAGACTGCTGAAAGAGATGTCAGAAAAATGTACAATGCTAGTTACTTCTAGGTCACATCATTAAAGAAATAAACCTGGAGGCGATGTCTTTTTTTTTTCTTCCTTAAACCATACTCTTAATTGTATAGTAGGAAAGAACAATATTTCAAAAAGACTGCCTGGATTCTTAGAAACCCAAATAGTCATGTTTAATCTTCGTTCTGGAAAATGTAGTGTTTGTACTCCATGCCTTATCATGATCTCATTTATTCTCCTTACATTTATCCTGCTACTGTATGCTCCAGCTAAGTAAAGAAACAGAGATCTCCATTTCTGTTTTTCTAAGTCTGATTTCTAGAGACCATATTGCCTGGGTAAAAATTCAAGTTCTGCTGTACATACAACATGTACAGGATGTGGCAGAAGTATGGAATATGATACAATAAATCATACATAATAATAGAAAAAATAAACTTGGTTTGTGTACTCACAACTGCAAACATACTTTTTTCCCACCCTGTTGCCTTTGTCATAAAACATTATGTTTTCTTCCTTTTTAAAAATATTTTTATTGATTTGTGAGAGGCAGGAAGAGGGAGGGAGAAATAGAAACATCAGTAATTAGAATAATTGATTGGCTGCCTCGTGCACGCTCTTCACTGGGGATCAAGCCAGCAACCCAGGCATGTGCCCTGACCAGAATCAAATCGAGACCTCCTGGTTCATAGGTCAATGTTCAACCACTGAGACACACCAACCGGCCAAAACTTTGGGTTTTCCATCTTTTCTGTACAATGAAGATAATCCTTGTGCCTAAAGCACAAAGGTGTTGTGAGGATTGAATGTGTTTATATGGACAGTGTAATAATATTTGTTATCTTCCCCTGTGAAATGTAATCAGAACTTTTATTTAAACAGAATTCAGTGACCTTCTCTTTGGCAAAATCATTGGACTTGAGTTTATTGTCATCCTTTCTGTTGTCCTGTTAGCATGTGTATGATCTAGATGTAGACCATATCTCTTTACCTTCATGGACCTGTTATCCTTGAGACATGATGCCCCTCAGAGAGCCAGCGGGTCCCTGGAAAATTAGTGAGTTCAGGGCAGCGCTCCTGTTGCCCAGGTGCAAGGCCCGCACTGTGAGGGTGGCTTTAGCTGAGCATTGACTACAAGAGGGGCAGGGAGGAAATAGTGAGCAGTGTAAAGGGAAGGACAACTAATGCGGGCATGTGTGGGAAAGGATAAGTACTTGTATGTTATTTTAGTTTGAGCTCCATATATGGTAGGATATGTGGAAAATGCTAGTAGGCATGTTGGGACAAGATTACAATAAAACTATAGATATCTGTTACCATTTTTATTACTGCCAATGATTCTGCTATTATGGTTGTTTCCTCTGGTGGCAAGAGGAAGTTTATAAATAAACTTCCATTTATCATATGTACTTTCATTATTAACATGGGTCTGTGTGTTAGTATTGACCCAGGAGTCAAATAAATCAGATAGCCACATGTAATATGTATAATAAGAAAATCGAGAGCTAAATGTAACATAAATAGTATTGGAAATGGTCTCTGCAAAGTGCAAAAACAAAACAAAACAAAACTTCCTGAAGGCAGGAGCATGGCGTTTATTAAAGAAGAACTAGATGTGGCTGCATTTTGGACAGAAAGCAGTACTTTCCCTAGTTTCTGCAGCCAGACACAACTGGGGAAAAAAAAAAAAAAAGCAAGGGGTTTGACTTGATTCAGACCAATGCGGCATAAAAAATGTGGCTTTTTAATTAAGCAAATCTCAAATAAAGAAGATAAGGAAGATACTGAGGAGCGTGTAAAATTATAGGAGCTGCACATCAAAAAGTAAAACTATATTCTTTAGGTTAATTACTGTGCTACAGATCCTGAACTGTTTTGGTCCATGGGTATGTTAGTGTTTCAGTACTTTATAAAATCAGTCCTAGGCCAAAAATCTAACAGTTTTGTTCATTAAAGAAATGGGCCTGAACATCCAAAGAGTGGTAGACCATTGGGTTCCTAACACATGTCCCTGTGCTTATCTTGAAATTGAAAATTTCTGCGGTGCCTCACGCACCTCAGCGCACAGGTTGCGGGCATACGCTGTCACCAGAATCCTGTAGAACTGCATTCATGCAATAGTCCCCTCACTGCGCTTTCTGTCCTTGAGTTTTAACTTCTGATCCATGTTCACATCCAGTGCCCTCACAAATATTTGTGCATCATGCTACTGGAATATCTGCAGTAATATCTATAATGGTTTCCCAAGTGCTTCTGGAATCCAGTTAATTTTTCCCCATTTCATTGTATTGCCTCTAACCTACCTAAATGTATTTCTGATGCTTGTTTTTTAAATATCTACTAGTCAGGCTAGCACCATAATTTTCCCTGAAACACTTTATTTTATTATCTGCACTTTTCCTCTCTCACAAAATGTTCTCTGTGTGTTCTTCCTAGTAAAATTATAGCAAATCTAATGTCAAAGTCCAGTTGTACTTGACCCATTCTGTTATTTATTCTCTGTAATAGAAACACACACACACACACACACACACACACACACACACACACACACATTCTAACTTCCATTAATGTATGATATATTTCTTTTTAAATTCTATAATGCTTATTTAAAAGTAATGTATGTACAGAGTTAGCCTGTATGCATATGCAAGCCTGTTTTGAATTCATTAGTGTTAAAGATTGAATTGAGTTCAGCAAAAAGTTTATTGAAATCTTAACCCCTGTAAGTGAATGTGACCATATTTAAAAACAGGATCTTTGCAGATATAATCAAATTAAATTAAGACGAGGTCTTTAGAGTGGGTCCCAATCCAATATGACTGGTGTTTTTATAAGAAGAGGAGTAAAACACTGTGAGAAGTGAGAGGCACATGGGAAGAAGATGGCCAGGTGATGATGGACGGGGAATCTGTGGTGCTGCACCTACAAACCAAGGGGCGCCGAAGATTGCTGGCAAGCATCAGAAGTCAGACAGAGGGAGTATGGCTCTGCTGATTTCTTGATTTCAGCTTTCTAGTCTCCAGAACTGCAAGACAATAAATTTCAGTGTTAAGTAAACCTCCCAGTCTGTGGTGCTTTGTTATAGCAGCCCTGGGAAACTAATACAATTAAGTTAGAGGTAAACAATGAAAATAAATGCACTACATGTCAAAGCATGAGAAAAAGGGTGCTTTTATACTTTAACTAGAGGCTCAGTGCAGGAAATTAGTGCATAGGTAGGGTCCCTAGCGGCTGCCGGCTGGGAACGCCTCCCTTTCCCCAGCTACCTACCACTGCCACTGTCGCCGGCCCCACTCCCTGGTTGAACTTCTGGTCAAACTCCTGGTAGAGAGTACAATTTGCATATTAGGCTTTTATTGTAGAGGATGGGGTCCTTGGAAATATGAGTTTCTTTTTTGTCATAAAATACCACAACTGAATACAAATAATCACCTGATTCTGTATAGCACTTATTAGTTTACAAAGCACTTTCAATTACCATGTTTTCTGAGATGCTGAATATCACATTGCATGTCACATGCAGCAAGTATTATCATAGGCTTTGGTATGTGAGCATAGCTCTGTGGAATTGTAATATCCCATCACAGATGTATATATATAGACCACTTATTCTTTCAGAAACTCTTAATTTGTAAGCAAAAGATCCAGCGATTATATTCTGATTGCTGATTCAAAGTTTGATATTTGATCTACTATGCCTCAAAATCTGATGTTTACTAAGGATACATTTCATCTTCTTCATTCCTGTTCATTTAAAACAGGTCAAAAGATAATGTGTTTAACTGTGCCTGAAAACATTTTCTGATTGAATGAAATGTTGGGTATCATGTTTATAAAAAGAAAGTATTTTTTATTAGAATATATGAATAAGTCATCAGTCCTATAATCCTGATGCTGAATTTCAAATATTACTTTTCAACATCCTCTTTATACTTTTATATCACACCTATACATTTTGCTTTCTAAGTAGTCATGCTGTTTCCTAGCTTTAATATTTACCAGAAGTAAATGTCGCACCAAAATTTTAGGATGCAGCTATAGCAAATAGCAAGAGTGGCTAGATGCGCTAGGACAAAATCATGATCATTGCTACTGTGATGGTATTTGTGCAAAGAAATTTTCTGTCTCCCAAATCCAATTTCTTGAATCTATTCATTTTCATGAAGAGGGTATTTAGGAAGGTTGAACTACTTATGAGCATTCATTTAACATAGAATTTAAACTAATGGAAATTATTATTTTCTATTTAGAAATATAATTATTTCCTTGAGATAGTTTGATTTATTGTTTAGAAAGTTGTATTTGTTTCTTTGGATCCTAAATGTAAAAAAGATTATGCAATGCAGGAGAAGTACAAAGGGAAGAAATGAAACTTGTACTTTATTGCTCCAGCATCTCCCTGTACCAACACTGCTCACTTCAAATACACAAAGTGGGGTGCTGTAGAGCTCCTCTGTGGCTGTATGCAATTCTTCAGGTGATTATACAGGTATAGAACTTGCATTTAAGAGGATTTGTGGGTGACTTCCCTGTGAACTAATTAAACAATTAACCACGTTCAGGTCATGAAAGAATGTGATTCCAACTACTTGTGTTTACATGCTGAGAAAGTACATATCCCATTGGAAATTTTCCTATAAAAATATTGTCTTCTGTTCAGATCTATTTAATATGAATTGAGGCATACAAAAATAGCACGTTGAAACCTAGTTATTGGTATATTGCTATTTTTCAGTATGTAAAATTGGATTTAAATAATTGACTTAAAGTTTCCAGGAGTGCACAGTTAGCATTCATTGAGAGACAGAGTCATGTAATGTTGGAGGGCAGAAATTCCATAATCAGATTACCTGCATTCAATTTCTGGATTTCCCTCAGATATGCTATGTAATCTTGGGCAATAACTTCACATATCTGTACCTCCATTTTTGTTTGTTTTGTTTTGTTTTGAAACAGGAATAAGGACAATTGCTGTCTAATAATTACTTGTGATAAAGAACTTAATGTATGTAAAGAATACTGAAATTGTGAGGCAGATTAGTTAGCACTGTAACTATGGCCTATTGTGAATATATATGCTGGAATCTATCAAAATAATGTTGAACTAAATATCAGAAAAGAAAATTATAATAAACAAATAAAACAAACCCCAGAAACTGCTTATCAGACTCTCACATTGTATGCAAGCACGTATATTCATCTTTTGTTCATCAACTTAGAAGATAAACAATAGTACATATCTTCCTGGAAGGAAGTTAAATTTCCATTCTGTTCCATGTGGTTAAACGTGTATTATATACTGTTTCAACATATTTCGAATCATTTGGTTTCAGCCTGCTTTTGATTTTGTAAAATTACTGGAAGTGTGGAATCTCCTATATTTTTTAGTTCAGGGATCTGCAAACCTCCCTTTAAATGGTTAAATAAGAGTGATTCAATATCTACAGTCACCATGATTAATTATAAATTAGATATCAAAGGATAAAACGTATGTATGAAATGAACCCCTTGAGACTATGTCCTATTTAACATGTCAAATTTCTATACAAATATGTATATATATTTAGAATTTTCTTCCATCAGAATTTAAAAGCATGTAACATTTTGATATTTTGTATTCTTTAATTATTTTGAAGAATATTTTATTTAAGATAATATATTTATTTATTGACTAAAATATACTAACATATTTCAATGTACTCAACCAAAGATTAAGTGAGTAGCTATACAGTCAAGAAATTTGGCCCTTATCATGATTTTATATAATTATTTTGCTGACACTGATTTTATTTCACAAATTTTGCTCCCCGGGGATATAACATATGATCTTACAAATAACTTTTTTTAGATTATATTTAATAAAATATTAGAACATGATATAATCAATTACTCTGCAATGATAGTCATCATTGAGGAGAAGGAAGAAATAGTCTTTTTACTAGGTAGTTATAGATATCATAGAGAGATGATGTGAATAAATATAGATAATATAAGTGCATTCAAATAATGCACATATTTATGTGCTCTAAAATAGTAAAATTCCTTTCGTGTAATAAGAGTAAACAGAAGGTAATAAATAGCAAGTATTGAATGTTGTGGTTCACTGAATGGTAGGTTGTTTATGAAATACTGAATGGTAGGCTGTTTATGAAATACAATGCTCGAAATATAATGATAATTGTGTACACATAAAACTTGCTGCTCTGCTCCTGAGTTAGATGTAGGCATCTGCAGGCTTCTGTGCATTACTTACTTCAGACTTTCCTTTTGGCATTGCAGTTACACTTTTGGACTATTTTCCATTTTAACACAGTAGTTTACATTCACAACTATTAAATTTATTAACCATACCAACTCTAGACTTTGAAACCAGCATGACAAAAATAAAAGTTGAAACTGAATCTGACAATCTTAAGTAAGGATAACAAACCTAGAGGGAATAATTAAATCAGGCTTAAAATTATGGTGATGAAATGCAAATCTGAAATTGCCGTTTGGTCTCTTAGGAGAACAAATCTAGGTAGGGGTGATGAGGGAGGAAGAAAATTCCCTCCTAGCAACTCAAATGAGCTGCATCAACACTAGTGACCAGGGAGGTGTGAAGTGTTGCAGAACTTGCATCCAAGATGATCAAAGTGTACAGATGGGATATCTTACAAAATGGGAAAGGTAATAGGTTCCATTCACAGTTTTGCACACTCACTCTTCTGGCTCTCAGCCCACTAAAATTTGTAATGCTCTGTATCAGTTCAGAATCTCTGACTCTTTAGCCAACTAACTGATCCTTCAACAACTTTAAATCTTCACATGTAAATTTAAATGCTGCTTTCTTTAAGAAAAAAAGCAGCATTTAAATTTAATTTCCCTATGGCATTCTATGCCTAGAGTATCATTTTGGTAATTTTAACCATTGGGTTAAGTCAATTCAATTCAAGGCAGAGATAACAATCTCCAAAAAGACATAAAGATGAGATAAATATAATATAAGCAAGACATTTTATATTATTTTATTGGTACAAAGGTTGTGTGGCTAAAAGTTCAGAGTTGCCAAGTGGAAAATACTGGACAGGATGCCATTTTAACATTTTCCAGGAATCATTGGTTGCTCATTTTTGAGAAAGTATTTAATAGAAATAGATGAATTTCAGAGTACATAAACCAAGCCAGTACATCACAGGTTTTTCTCATTTTATTCTTTACTAGAGGCCTGATGCTTGAAATTCGTGCAAGAGTAGGCCTTCCTTCCCCTGGCTGCCAGCACCGGCTTCCTTCTGGCAACCATGACCCGGGCTTCCCTCTGGCACCTGGGACCCGGACTTCCCTCACAGCCCCAACTTCATCTCGAAGGTTGTCTGGAAGGACGTCATCTAATTAGCATATTATGCTTTTATTATTATAGATTCTTTTTATTCATGATTAACTAATATAAGAAAACATTCAAAAGCATTGAATTATTCAATAAACACATTTTAGTACTTAAAATGTACAATGAAGTTTCAGGCTTACAATATGTGAGCTATCCCTGCCATGTATAGTAGTGAAATTGGGTTGAAAGATGCAAAAGTAATAACTGCAAAGGTAGATGTGTGGTACTGTGGACGCAGAGAGAATCCTGCAAATTACTCTTCTGGTGGAGCATTTCTCCTAGATCTCCAAAGATTACTGTATAGACTAACCAAAAATAAAAGGAAATTTTAGAGAATGCTAGCATAGATGGCACATATATCAGGGCATAAAGAAAGCAGATGTAGCCCTGCAAAAGACCTACAATCCCTATTAAGATGATTAAATTTTATGTTGTGGATCAGGAGGAGTCAATGATAATTATGGCTTCATCAATTTTTATTTATATTTTGGCAATATGGAAATAAATGTAAAGCATATTCTTAAGTAAGGGGAGGATAGTGGTTAGGAAATTTCCAATTAGAAGATTTATACAAGCTAGGGAATTGATAAAAAATAACATGACCTGAGGCATTGACTAAGTTTAGAGGGTGGGGCATTTGAAGAGATACCATCCAGGTTTAGTTGATGGCACCTGTTTGTTATACTGAGGGGACAGCAAGAATGAGGAAGAGCCTGAGGCTGTGCCACTGTTTGTCTCTCAGTCAGGGTTTAGTTAGAAAAACAGAAAACAAACTAAATATTTCAAGCCAAGGGAAATTGAGGCTGACCACTGATAATTTAGGTCTGTAGGCTATAAAAGTAAAAAGAGTACAATGAAGTAACTCAGGAATGAATACCTGCAGGGACCAGTTTTCACCTCAATGGTAGAAGAGTAGAATAATTAAACCCAAGGATTTTGAGGATAAGCACTACAGGTTGGTGTTCATTCTTTTAGAACAGATTTCAGCATTATTTGTACTTTGACCTCTAGGAGTCAACCATCCTACCCTGATTGTCCCTGGTCTTTCTGAGGGGGTTTAGAAAATCTAATACAGAGAGTGTCTGAAGAAGGTAGGAGCTGAGTCTACTCTAACCTACATGGAAGTGATGCCAACATAGACTCTGAAAGAAGCCTCTTCTCCCCATCTAACACATTTCATCCATACTCTGTGCTTCCATGTGGCCAAACCTAATGAAACATCAGAGGATAAAGGAGTGTGAGAAGTTCCCTGTGGAGAGGCCCAGACCCAGCAACCAAGACAAGTAAACAGAGGGCATGAGTGGAGTTGAGAGACAACAAATAAATACCTGGACTGGGCATTTCAGGATAAAGCAAAGCACTGAGGTAAATATGAGTTTATAGTCTTAGAATGACTGATTTAAGGTGAGGGAGAGGCAGAAATTGGGCTTAGAAAAAGATAATCTTTGTTTGGATTTGTTTCATTCAGTTTATAACTCTCCTTGGTTCTAACTCTAACTATTGTTTGACATTATGCCAATAACTTATTCTCTCTATGCCTTGGATTTCTCACTTACAACATGGAGACAATAATATCATCTCTCTCATATAAATTTCTACAGGGAAGTTAACTTTGTTATCATTTGAATGGAAGCAATATACTAGTAAAGGATTTTAAAAGCTTTGAGGATGGATGATAAGTCCATGTAGGGCATGCAGATAATGAACAGAAGGTCACACTGTCCACCAACAGTTAGACTGTTGGTGTAAAAGAAAAAAAGTATTATTAATTATCAGGAAAATTAAAGGTGATTGCATGAGGGAAGTCAGAAGTATATGTTAAGAGGAGAGTGATTATTAAACTCCAGTGATCAAGGATAGTGATTTGACAATTCAAAAACAGCTGATGTACCTTCAAATATAAGAAATTATTTATGACTAGAGGCCCGGTGCATGAAATTCATTCATGGGGGGGGGGGGGGTGTCCCTCATCCCAGCCTGCACCCTCTCCAACCTGGGACCCCTCAAGGGATGTCCGACTGCCTGTTTAGGCCCGATCCAGCCTGATTGATACCTAACTACTCCCCTGCCAGCCTGATTGCCCCTAACTGCCCTCCCCTGCAGGCCTGTTCACCCCTAACTGCCCTCCCCTGCTAGCCATCTTTGGCGGCCATTTTGTGTCCACATGGGGGCAACCATCCTTGACCACATGGGGGCAGCCATCTTGTGTGTTGGAGTGACGGTCAATTTGCACATTACTCTTTTATTAGATAGGATATGTCTGTAAAGCTCTATAGAGGTGATAGAGAGGAAAGTGTTTGCAATTGGCTGAATGAGAAATTCTGGCAGTGAGATATCACTCAGGAGACTGGCCTTCTCAGGAACTAAGAAACACACCAGTGAAAAGCAAGCAGCTGATGACGCAGGAATGGAGTCAATGAAGCAATTACCCAAGGAGGTGGAAAGGAGGTGACTAAGAACTCACTTAGAGAGATTAGCTTTTCAAAGTTGCAAGTACCTATACTACAAGGACATTGGGATGTATTTAGCATAGACAGAAAATAAGTCAAGACTTTAAAAGAAATATTGTTATTGTTTTCAGAGAGGATTGGAGAGGGAAAGAGAAAAATAGAAACATCAATGATGAGAGAGAATCATTGATTGCTTGCCTCCTATATGCATCCCATTGGGAATCAAACCCAAAACCTGGGTGTGTGCCCTGACCAAGAATCGAACCCTGACATTTTTATTTTTATGTCGACGCTCAACCACTGAGATACACCAGCTGGGCATACAGGCTTTTTTAAAATTGATGTCAAATAAGAAGAAAAGCAGAGAAATAAAATGGCTGCAATTGCCTAGGTTGTAAATTGGTTCTGTACTTGGGTCAGATCCATAAGCAAGGAAATGAATGAATGGAAGTTTCTAAAGGGAGCATTATAATAAATCAGTGAGAACTGGATTTAAAGCATCAGTCCCACTATTTACCATCTGCCTAATTTCAAACAAGGTATTTAAGCTCTCTGTGACAGTAAAAAGGAAATGTTAATTTTTTTCCTCAGATGAGTATATAAAGTACTTAGTACAGTACTTGAAGCATAGTAAATGGTTCATTTTGAAAAAAGATGAAGAAGAAAAAGATGATGATGATGATGATGATGGTGGTGATGATGAAAAAACTGTTGATTAAGAAATTGAAATGGTTAACCATGGTGCCAGCGGGACTAAAGAGAATGCAGATCTGGAGTGAGAATGATTAACACAAATAATTGGGAGTGCTCAGGGAAGTACTAAACACCAGTCAGATGTCTCCATCTTCCTAACCACATTGGTTCTTTGTGGCTTTCACCTGGGGGTTCTCAATTCATTCCATGGCAAGGTAATTATAATATTAATTGGACCTTTTTCAAAATAAAAGCATAACAGGGATGACAATGTACAAAAAAAGACATGCACTGCATAATGAATAACATTTCAATCAATGACAAACTGCGTGTGTGATGGTGGTCCCATAAGATTATAATGGAGCTGAAAATTTCCTATTGCCTAGTGCAGTGGTCAGCAAAATGCGGCTCACGAGCCACATGCCGCTTGTGAGCTGCGGTTTGCAGCTCTGTTGACTAATGAGTTTGCCGACCACTGGGATAGGGGCTTAATCACAAGGAACAACAACAGCCTGTAATTATTGGAATTGAGAGTCTAGGTCAGTGGTCGGCAAACTCATTAGTCAACAGAGCAGCAAACCGCGGTGACTGGCGAGCCGCAGTTTGCCAACCACTGGCCTAGTGGCATAGTAGCTGACTTAATGTAGTTCAACGTATTACTCAAGCATTTGTGGTAATGCAGGTGTGAGAACAAACCTATTACACAGTCACACAAAAGTATAGCGCATATAATGATGTACATTATTTAATACTATGAATATTAATATAGTATCTAATACTATAAAATGACTATGTTACTGGTTTATGAGTTACTATACTATACTTTATGTTATTATAAAGTGTACTTACTTTTTCTACTTACACAAAAATCTTTTCTGTAGAACAGTATGCCAAGTTACACTGGCAGCAGCCTCATATAGCTTTCTACTGCATCACACAATTACATCATTTTCTCTCGTGCTTGATGTAATCTCATGTTGTTTAGTTCAGTAAAATGCTGTATAAGTTTATATTCTTGGAACAATAGGCTATAGTATTTAGCATAGGTGTGTAGTAGGCTGTACCATCTAGGTTCGTATAAGTGCACTCAGTGATGTTCACACAGTGATAAGATCACTTAAAGATGCATTTCTCAGGATGTATCTCTGTTACTAAGCAGCGCATGACTACATAAAATTAAATATCATAGATATTTCAGTTACTTCGATATGTGAAGTTTAATTAGTTCCTACTTTTAATTTGCAAGCTCTCTATATAACATTTATAACACTGAGAAAATAAGTTAAGTACTCTGCAATTTATTTAAAATTTCAAACTTCCCCAAAAAGTTTGCTGTTTTCTTGGATCTTCACTTTAGGAATGCTTCCTGATTTTGGTTAACATATTCTTGATGTCACATACATTGGAGAGGTTATTTAATCTCAGTGTCGTCGAGTATGTTAAAATGCAGTAATGGCATATTTGTTGCCAAATCATTTTTAGAACTAGCAAAAATTCCTGGAAGATTCCTCTGAGTTAGCATGTGTTCAGTAAATGTAGGCTTTTGCTATCACCGTTGTTAATATTATTATTTTTTCATTAACATACTTATGGAAATGCCCTTTCCATTGGAGTACATGCAATTAAGGGCCTCTTTGCATGACATACAACTCACCCAGCCATCCATTTTTTATGCAACTCACTCAGCCATCCATTTTTTATGCAGCTATTAGTTTCTCTAAGTTATAGCATCATTCTTGCCTTTTTGGAGCAGAAATTCACTAGGTCTTATTTGTCCTTTCTCTTTGGATTGACTGTCAACTCCTTCCTGATAGATATAATTAATGCAGCTCTGTCCACAAACAGAGTCATTCCATTGTAAAAACACTTGATTTATTGTCAGAAGCCCAGGTGGAAAATTTAGTTCTGCCACTTACTTTTTCTCTTCAGTGCCTCCATTCTCTCATCCGTAAAAGATAAAAATATCTACGCTCCCACTCTCTAGTTTTTTGTATGATTTGTGTTATTCAGATCTATGTGGAAATGCTTTGAGAACTATGAATTACCATGCAGGGGAAGGTATCATTATTATTGCCTGCACACTCCTGCTGTTTTTAAATATTTTTCACTCACAATCTGCCACCTGGTATGTGAAAAAGGTGCAACATATTTTTTAGGGGAGAGAGAGAGAGAGAGGGAGAGAGAGAAAAAAAAAACTCTACAGTAACTATTGTAGAAAGGTTTACTCTCACATCTGCTCCAGGTGTTTCATGATTTTGCTTTTGTAAGTAGAACTTAAAGGAAACTACTTTATTTATCTTTAATTAGCTAACAGAGGCAAAGAAAATGGAAAGACTGTTGTATTAGTCAGGGTTCTCTGGTGAAACAGAAACAATGGAAAAAAAATATATATATAGTAAGGGGTTGGGTCATGTAATAATGGAGGCTAAGCAGTCCTAAGGTTTGTAGTAGATAAGCTGGAGATCCAAGAGATGCAGATGGTATAGTTCTAGTCCAAGCCCAAAGACTCAGAACCAGGCCAGATGGTGTAGTTCTAGTCCAAGCCTGAGACTCAGAACCTGGAGATCTAGGAGCGCTGATAGCGGCACTACAGTCTGAAAGTCTTGAGACCCAAGAAGAGCCAATTTTTCAGATTGGCTCTGAAGGCAGGGAAAAAAAAATATCCCAGACTTCTGGTTTCCAATTCCACGGTAAGGGAGCTTGGAATTTGCCACATTGTCTTAACAAACAAGTAAAAAACTGAACAGACTGAAAATCATCAACTCTTCTTGGATTTGAAAGAAAGCAGAGAACACAGAGTAAGCCACTGCCCCCAATATCAGAGGGACAGACAAAAAATACAGATACTTACCAATGGAAAATGCCATGGGAACCAGTGCCAGAGAAGTAAAACATAAACTATAATTGACAAAGTGCTGGAGCCTCAAACTGGACAAGTTTGAGAATTAAAACTTCGAGATACCAACTCGTAAGGGGTCCACAGAATATTGTGAGGTATACCAGGTCCACACAGTAAATAAGGAAGAAAAATTCCCTTATGCTTCCAATAGGGGAGAACTATTATTCTTTTTAACACAGGAGTTCTCACTTATCTGCAGTTTTGCTTTCTGTGGTTTCAGTTACCTGTATAGTTAACCACAACCAAAAAAATATTAAATGGTACAGTCCAGAAATAAACAGTTCATATGTTTTACATGCTCTTTTGAGTAGCATAATGAAATCTGGCACTATCCCGCTCTGTCTCCTCTGGGACAGAAATTACCCCTTTGTCTAAGATTTTCACGCTATACGTTATTTGCCTGTTAGTAACTTAGGAGCTATTTCAGTTAGCAAATAGATCGGTTCTGTATCAGTGTTTGGGTTGAAGTAACCCTTATTTTACTAAATAAGTGTCCCAGAGCACAAGATTAGTGATGCTGGCAATTCTGATGTACCAAAGAGAAGCCACAAAATGTTTCCTTTAAGTTAAAAACTACATACATATTAGAAAAAACATTGTGTGTATGGGATTCAGTAATATCCTAGCTTTCAGGCATTTACGGGGAGTCTTAGAACATATTCCCTGTGGATAAGTGGACACAGGAGGGGGGTGCGGGGGGGAGGGGAGTCCACTGTTATGCCAGAGCACTCTGTACTTCTTAATAGGGCTTGCCCTCAGCGGATGCTAATTAACAGGAGCCTAATTTCTGAGGGTATTATTAGAGTCTAACTGACCTGGCAAAGGAAGCTACCTAACTCTTGCTGGCTCTTGTCATCCTGCTCCACTTAAGGGAGAGAAAAAACTCAGAAACACTTGTTCTCAGTACAATATCATTACACTGGCACCCAAAAACAAAGGGAACAAAAAAAACTTAGGTATGAAATGCTTAGGTATTAATCTAAGAAAGTATGTTCAAGATCTATGTGAGGAAAACTAGAAAACGCTGATGCACAAAATCAAAGAAATAAGTGGAGGGATATTCCATGTTCATGGATAAGAATACATATTGTTAAGCTATCAGTTCTTCTCAAGCTGATCTATAAATGTAGTGCCAGCCTACCCCAAATCCTAGTAAGTTATTTGGTGAATATCAACAGGCTATTTCTAGAGTGTATTTGGAGAGGCAAAGGGCTCAGTATAGCTAACATAATATTGATGTATAACAATAAAGCCATGAAAATATGTGCAAGAACCTTAAATTCACATTACTAGGTGAAAGAAGCCAAACCAAAATTCTACATCTGATATGGTTTTAACTACATGACATTCTGAAATAGGCAAAACTCTTGAGACAGTAGGGAAATTAATGGTTGTCAGGATTTGCAGGTGGGATGGGGAGATGATTAGATTGAGCATGTAAGACCTTTCGGGAAGTGAAAATACTGTTTGACACCATAATGATAAATTTACATATTTGTCTGAACCCACTGAACGTACAACATGAAGAGTGAAATGTAATGTCAAGTGATTTTAATATGTCAGTGTAAGTTCATCAGTTGTAGCAAATGTGGAAAGTATTGATAATGTAGGAGGCTATGCATATGTGGGGCAGGGTATATAGGAAACCTTTCTACCCTTTCCTCAATTATGTTCAGAACCTAAAACTTTTCTCTAAAAATAATAAATAAATAAAATAAAAAGTCTTATTTAAAAAAAGGCCATGTAAAGCACAGTTCCAGTTCCATAGCCAGGCAGGGGGAGTTCTCCTCTATTTGGGGAAGGGCCAGCTCCCCCATTTTTTTCTATTTAGGTTTTAATTGATTGGGTACAGGCTTTCCCCATTGGAGAGGATACTCTGTTTTACTCATTCTACCCATTCAAATGTTGATCTCATCAAAAACATCCTCACAGATGTACCCGACACATGTTCATTACAAGATCTGGGCAAGTGGAAACATAAAGTTAACCATCAGAACTGGTGAGGAAATAAATATTATATGTAAACAAATTGCAGTTGTTTACATATAAGATTAGGTTCTAATATTTTCAAGTTAATAATTTGTTCAAAATTGGATTTATGTAGGAAACAATTGGATAATAAACCTAAGTTACAACCCAAATTTCCTGGTTTCCTCTAATTTCCAGCATCCTGTTTCTGGGGGTCTGTGGTAGAAGGACTGTGGTAGGTATTTCTATGTATTACAAATACGTAGAAGTTGTGCCATATGTATTTCACCTTTACCTATTAATGTGACCACTGTATGTCTGCTGGTGCTACCCTCTGTAGGGAAATTGTGTCAATATTAATAGAATTCTGAAACTGACTCTATTATATTTTTAAGCAAATAAAATCATACAGCAGGCCAAATTCATGTTAAACTATTTGATGCGTTTCATAAGTCCAATATTATCATATAAGGGATTTTTTTTCTTTTAATTTTCAATGTGCTTATTTATTTAAAAAAGAAATGGAGAGAAAACTCAAAAATCAAAAGTGAAATACCAAAATAAATGTATTCTAAAATGACTTACTTGGAATGATTCTTATTAGGATAGGAGAGAAAATACGTTTCTGTTTATTTTTATTATAAATTGATATTTTTCTGGAGCACTGCCAACTTGTTGCAAATTAACTAACCAGCACGTTTTAAGCTGAAATGTTAGTTTTCTTTAAAAAAAAAATAAGGCAAGCTGATTTTCAGATAGCAGAGATAGAATCCTTTGAAACCAAAGGACTTTCAAGTCACTATTTTAATCACTGAATTAAAATATCCACATGGAGCAAGGTAGGCCACATCCATCTTATACGTAAATTTATATAATGCATAGACTGTGTTTAAATGGCTTCCAAGTGCTTTTGACAGTATTTTTACCCTACTTCTATTGAAGTGAAGGTGAAAAATTAGTGTAGATGTACCGAAAGACTCAAAAGGTGCAAATTCACAGTTTTACTGTAACCCTAAGCGACCATTAAAAAGTAACTCTGGCCTGGCAGGTGTGGTACAGTGGTTGAGCACATTCCTAGGTTTTTGGCCAATCCCCTGTAGGGGGCGTGCAGGAGGCAGCCTAACAATGATTCTCTCTCTTCATTGATGTTTCTCTCTCTCTCTTCTCCCTTCCTCTCTCTGAAATCAATAAAAATATATTCTAAAAAATGTAATCCAACTATACATTTTATTTAGTAGTTGTGTCATTTAAAAATAGACTAGAATATCCTTATCTTTGAAAGCAAAGTGAGGACAGACATATACCAGAGCCACTCCACTGTATATTATAATATCCTACTTGCACAGTAGATTCTATAACTTGAATATATCATCTTCTGCAGGTGTTTGATTATGTGCATTGAATTCATTCAGTGATATCTGCCTCTCACTAATAAATGACATTATTTATCCAAAGGTAAAATTTGAGAATTTCGTATCATTCTCAACAATAATGATTTTTCCTTTCACATTAATTTACAAATAAACATTTATTTCCTTGATTGATTCATTTTGAGCCTTGTTAAATTATGATTCTAATTAGCTATATATCAAAGTAGGCTATGCTTCAGCAAGTAAGAAATATTATCAAGCCCAGCATAAGCAAATTACTAAACTTTTATAAAACGTTTGAAAAGTACAACATTGATTTTTAATTTTGGAAGTCACATTGTTCATTGATTAGCATCCCTAAAATTATCTCTAATTAATGTTGCCATGATAAAGATTGTTGCTTTGTGAAGCAATTTTACTGTTATTGTCATGAAAAAGCATGTGCAGAACCTTATCACTTACTCAAGGAAATTGAAAACAAAATAGCCTAGAGACTTTTTTTTAAAAAAGTATACATAATATATATAACAGGGTAAAATAAAAGTAGGTTTACAGATGTATGTACATGAAATAGAGTTTATTCTTATATTATTACTAGAGGCCCGGTGCACGAAATTCATGTACGGGGGGAGGGGGCGTGTCTCCCTCAGCCAAGCCTGTACCCTCTCCAATCTGGGACCCCTTGAGGGATGTCCGACTGCCCGTTAAACGGGCAGTCGGACATCCCTCTCACAATCCAGGACTGCTGGTTCCCAGCTGTTCGCCTGCCTGCCTTCCTGATTGCCCCTAACTGCTTCTGCCTGCCAGCCTGATCACCCCCTAACCACTCCCCTGCCAGCCTGATTGCCCCTAACTGCCCTTCCCTGCAGGCCTGGTCACCCCTAACGGCCCAACCTTACAGGTCTGGTCACTCCTAACTGCTCTCCCCTGCAGGCCTGGGTCACCCCCGAACTGCCCTTCCCTGCAGGCCCAGTCACCCCCAACTTCCCTCCTCTGCTGGCCTGGTCACCCCTAACTGCCCTCCCTTGCAGGCCTGGTCCCTCCCAAATTCCTTCCCCTACTAGCCTGATCGCCCACAACTGCCCTCCCTTGTAGGCCTGGTCCCTCCCAACTGCCCTCCCCTGCTGGCCATCTTGTGGCGGCCATCTTGTGTCCACATGGGGGCAGCCATCTTGTGTGTTGGAGTGATGGTCAATTTGCATATTACTCTTCTATTAGATAGGATTTATTAATTATCATATTTTTCCACATAAACAGATATAAAGCTACTTTTACAACACCCTGCATAATATGCTATATATTATATTATATAGAATACTAGAAGCCTGGTGCACGAAATTCGTGCATGGGTAGGGTCCCTAGGCCTGGCTAGCAATTTGGGCAGATCTGTGGGGTGGCTGGTGAAGCGATGAGGGGGGCCCCCACTGGCACCCGCCTTGGCCAACCTGGTATTGCCCGCTCGTTGGCCCTGCCCCTGCCACCACCTCCAGTTACCTCCCTCTGCAGGGCGACCAGCAGGGCAATTGGGTGGCCCCTTGCTTGCACCTGCCTTGGCTGGCCTGGGGCCCGCAAACTGGGGACAGTTCCTGAGTTGAGAGTCTTCCCCCGGTAGTCAGTGCACATCATAGCAACTGGTTGTTCTGCTGGTCATTCCGCTGTTTGGTTGATTTGCACATTAGGCTTTTATTATGTAGGATAACATATATGCATATATGTATGTAATAAAATCCTATATAATGAAAGGGTGATATGCAAATTGACCCTAATGGCAGAACCACCAGAGTGACCGCTCAACTAATCACTACAGGGCACACTGACCACCTCTCAGTCCCTTCCCCCGGCCAGCAGGCTCCACTCACCTGATGGCGAACAGGGAACCAGGAATGGGTGGGGGCAAAGGGCGGGGTCAGCTGCCAGCAGCCAGGGAAGATGGCCCTGATCGCAGGCCAGGCCTAGGGACTGTACCTGCACACAAATTTCATGTGCCGGGCCTCTAGTGAATTATACTTGAAATGGTGGTGCCACTTAATTGTAATTTTGTCTAACAAACTTATCTTAAAAGACATTTACCTTACTTAAAGGAAGTCTTACTGTGGTTTGCCTTGTCTAGAGCAGTGGTTCTCAGCCTTTCTAATGCCGCGACCCTTTAATACAGTTCCTCATGTTGTGGTGACCCCCAACCATAAAATTATTTTTGTTCCTACTTCATAACTGTAATTTTGCTACTGTTATGAAACGTAATGCAAATACCTGATATGCGGGATGTACTTTCATTGTTACAAATTGAACATAATTAAAGCATAGTGATTAATCACAAAAATAATATGTAATTATTTATTGTGAAACATTTATTTCTAATTACAAATAAATGAAATTTTGTCTTAAAGCATGGTGTAGCATGGGTAACAGTCTTAATATAACAATAGGAAACTACATTGCTACATTTTGCGACAGTATGCGTAAAAAGCCAACATCAGTGCAAAGGTTCAGAGTGCTTCTTTCTCACCAGATCAGAAATTCTCAGGGCAGTCTCTGCAAGAGCACAACGAAGATCATCTTCCACAACAAGTCTACTTCTGTATTTAGACTTGATAACCAACAAGCTGGAAAACCCTGTTTCACAAAGATATGTTGTTGGAAATGGAAGAAGAAGGTGCAACACAGTCTCAGACAGAACAGGATATGAATGCAAACACTTGATCCAGAATTTTGTAACTGGCATTGTAGAGAAATCAGTTCTCGCTGTATCGCTGTTAATAAGTTCAATGAACTCCTCTTGTGCTATCTCAGGAACATCTTCAACTTTGACTGTGAATGGGCTTCTGGCAAGTGCAAATGGGGTGTCAGGTAGATTTGGAAAATACGATGAAATTTCCACTGCAAGCATGTGCAAGTGTTCTTTCACAGAAATTATCATCGTAATCCTTTTGTCTGGTTCTATGTCATGTTCCTCAAAGAGAGCAGAGTAGGCAACATGTAAATTTTATTTTCATCAAATTTTTTTTTGCCAAAGCTGAAGTTTCATTTGCAATGATTGGATCTTTTCAGACAAATCAAGGCATGTTGCATTTGGTCCTTGCAGTGATAAATTTAACTCATTCAAGATGACAAAGATGTCAACCAAGTAAGCTATTTTCTGCAGTTCACTTTTATTGCAAAAAAGTGCTTCAAACTGCAGTCTTGCTTTCTGATTAAAAAAAAAACGTTTTGAGTTCATCACGAAGCTCAAAAACATGTTTTAAAACTTTTCCCCTCGACAACCATCTCATTTCAGTGTGAAATAGCAGAGCATTGTTCGGCACATCCAACTCGTTACACAGTTGCAAAAACAGTGGACTGTTTAAAGTGCTCGCCTTTACAAAATTGACAGAACTTATGACGCTTTTCATTACTTCTTGTAGCTCCTGTGGCAGTGTCTTCGTTGCTAATATTTGCCAATGAATCCTACAGTGAGGTCCGATGACTTTTGGTGACTCATTCAGTACCAAATGTTGAAATACAAATCGACATCCTAGTATAGCTGGAGCACCATCTGTACAAACACCACAAACCTTTTCCCAAGAGATCTTATGCTCTTTCAGAAATAAACCAACTGTGTCAAATACATCACATGCAGTAGTTGTCGTTTCAAGAGGTTTGCAAAAAAGAAACTCATCTTTATATTCGCCATCATTAATATACCTCATGCAAACCAGTAACTGTGAACCATTTGCAATGTCTGTAGATTCATCAAGCTGGATACTAAATATTGGAAGTGGAGCAGATTTAATTTCCTGGATTACCTGATCAAGAATATCAGCAGACATGTCATCTATTCTTCTGCGGACAGTGTCGTTAGATAAGGAAATTGCACTCAATTTCATAACAAATTTGTCTCCAATCATAACTCAAACAATGTCTCTGGCCGCTGGTAACAGTAAATCCTCAGCAAGGGTGTGAGGTTTCATAGCTCTGGCGATTCTGAGTGCCACCGAATATGAAGCTTCAACCGCTGCTACATTTTGTTTGTGGTACTTGCCACCAGTGTCAAATCTGGCTTTCTTGAGTTCATCAGCTTTGCTTCTAAAATAGTTGATATCCTTCATGGCAAAGCTCAGATGCTTGCTATCAAAATGGCGTTTTAGTTTGCTCGGCTTCATAGATTCAAGTGATAGAACTTCACAACAAATAACACATTGCGGTTTCTCAATTCCTGCTGTAATTATTGAGGTAAAACCATACTGTAAAAAATCCTCACTATATTTTCTTTTTTTTGCAGTAGTTGATGATTTTACATTTACCCAGTAATTGTAATTCATGAAGTGTTGTTTTACCTCCAATACCGCTGCTTTCAACACAGTTGCTGCTTTTAATAGAGTAGTAGCTGCTTTCAACACAGTAGCTGCTCTCTACACAGTAGCTGCTCTCTACACGTGTGACTGGTCTGCATCAGTACATTATGGCAGCAACCCCATCACATACACCTGTAATTGTACAGGGTGTATGTGATGGGGATGGTGCGATGATGTCATCACGCCAGGTACTTATATGTGGGCGTATCTGCATGTGGGCGGACCAGCCTGGAGATGGATAGAGGAGCGGTGTCTCGGTTCCTAAGACCATTGGAAATACGTGTTTTCCGATGAAAGGGTCGTTCGACCCCCAAAGGGGTCACGACCCATAGGTTGAGAACTGCTGCTCTAAATAGTACCTTTGTCATTCAAATGTTATTTTAAGGTTTCCCCCTTTTCTGGATAAAATTGTCAAAGATGTAAATCACTAATTAATCATTTGCTTTCTTTCTGACTGGCTCTCTCTTATATAGTATGGATTTAAATTACTTGTCAAAAACGTGATTTCTGCCCAGGCAGTGTCGCTCAGTGGTTGAGCATCGACCTATGAATCAGGAGGTCATGGTTGGATTCCTGTTTAGGGCACATGTCCAACTAGCAGGCTTGATCTCCAGTAGGCAGCCATTAGTTGTTTCTCTCTCATCGGTGTTTCTATCTCTCTCTCTCCCTCTCCATTCCTCTCTCTCTAAACATCAATAAAAATGTATTAAAAATAAAAACTCTATTGCTCAAATTGGGAAAGAGGTTCAAAGGATACATAGGCAGTTACACTATGAGCAGTCATTATTGTATTCTATTTTCCTTTACCCACACACTGGGGAAAAATCAGGTGGAAGAAAGGCAACTACAGATTAAAGAATGGAACACACAAAGCTTAGATTGTGTTCATAAATTTAACAACAAAATGAGACAATATATGAGGGACAAGATTTTTATTTTTTAGTTCTATTAGGAATAAAACTTTTAAATGTAACTAGTTAAAAATTTGGACTCATTTCTTTGTGAGATCATTACATTTAGTGTTATTGAAGAATCACATCTAAATAAACATTGTTCAGCAGTATCTCTATACTCTAAGAATAATTCTGCTCTCAGGCTAATTTACTCAAATCTTATTAGATCTTACTGAAAATCCTACTATTTTATCTGCCAGAATGCATAGTTGATATTGGAAGATGAAAAACACTTAATTTCAGTATCCATTTAATAAACATAGGGTAAATTATAAAAAAGGCATTGGAAATTAGCTCTTTTTTAAAAATAAGAAAAATATCTGTTCTCTATTTGCAAGGGATCATTGGTATACATTTTAAAATTGGAATGCTTCTGTAAATTAAAGAACGTGGTCCTCAACAAGCAGTAAAGACATACGCTCTGCAATCCAGTCTGGGTTTAAATGCTATTTTTACCAGTCAATAACTTGTGTAACTATCTATAAATTCATTAACATTTTGGACCTCAATATGGAGAAAATAATTATTATATTGTTAGATTACTAATCAATATATGTGAATCTGTTAGTAGTTTTCAATAAATGATGAGTATGATGACTTCTATCATCATCAGTATGAAGTATTATGCATTGAATAAGCCTTTTATAAATAGTACAGATAAATTAACCAATACCAATGCTTCACAATTAGGTATGAAAAAGGCAATTTTCAAAGATGACCAGAATTTTTATATGAAAATATACATTTACATTTGTTTTATGGTGTATTGTATGTTTGCACAGCAATCTTTATAGCTGAGAGAACTTTAGTCTTTTGTCATTGTTTTCGACTTTGTCTTCATACTCACTTCATGCTCTTCCCTCAGTATTAGTTTCCTCTACTGGGTAACAGAAGAAATTGCACACAGGTTATTTAGTTACTAGAGGCCCCATGCATAATTTGTGCACCAGTGGGGTCCCTTGGCCTGGCCTGCGGGATCGGGCCAAAACTGGCTCTCTGGCATCCCTGGAGAAGTCCTGGATTGCGAGAGGGTGCAGGCCAGGCTGAGGGACTCCACCGGTGTACAATTGGGGCCAGGGAGGGACACAGGAGGTTGGCCAGCTGGGGAGAGAATGTGAGAGGGCTCCAGGGCATGTGTGGCCCATCTTGCTCAGTCCTGATCGGCCGGACCCTAGCAGCAAGCTAACCTATAGGTCGGAGTGTCTGCTCCCTGGTGGTCAGTACACATCATGGTGAGCAGTTGAGTGGCCTTAGCATATCATTAGCATATTATGCTTTAGTTGGTTGAACAGCTGACTGGTTGACTGGGCACTTAGCATATTAGGCTTTTATTATATAAGAAGGATAATGCTCCTAATATAGCTATTAAATATTCGCATAAGGTAGGCAACAGGTAGGTTAGTATGTTGCTCTTTGTAAGAATACATGAGGAATTCAAATCACATCCTTGATTTTCTACTGTTTAACTTCAAAAGAATGACTTCTTATTAAAATCTGTTCATGTCTTCAAGCCTAAGGGAATTTTTTAATTAAATAAATCAAACTGATACAGTACCATCCTGGGTACCTTTTCAATTGATCTCCAAGAAAGTGCTATAACTCTTCAATAACCCTTGTGATATTTTTAAAATAAATAATATGAATTAACTTGCCCTTTTCTATACATAAAAATAAAACTACCACAAACTTAATAGAATAGATGTTCTAATTTTGTTTTTATCTTTGTTTTCTCTATTGAGTGTTTTTTTGGGGGGCTATTTTACTCTGAAGCTTAAACTGCAGACAGCCTATAGATGGAATCTAGAGTTATATGGCTTTTGTGAAATTTCATGCATTATTTAATATGTTAACTTTTTAGGCAGAGGACCACAATACTTTCCAGTTCATACTTTGACATCTATAATCCCAAAATATTTAAAATTGAGGGATTTATACAAATCTATAAAAAATTTTCCCTGTTGTTTGCAACATAATTTTGCAACTGTTGTCTATATGGAAGTCAGTTAACAGAAAATAACTTTTCTCTAAGAAAAATTAATTAGTCCTTGGAGAACTAAAACTGTGTATGATCTTAGCCTCACAAATGACATTCTCCAACTGAGTTAACTGGTGCATCATGGTGATCTCAATTTAGTACTAATCTCTGTAAAACTATCTTGTATTTATTAAGTGCATTTTTACATTTAATTTCAGTAGAGTAATATTTTTTCCCAGAAACTTAGAATTAGCCCTCAGAGAGGAGATAACTTCTATCTTCTTTTAACAAGCATTTTATTTTTGTGGGAATTGAGATGGGGCAATAGATTAATAAGGATTAACCAGCTGAAAATGCAATACTCACTGTGTAGCCATAAGAGAGAAATTTAATCTTTAAGTCTACAAGGGAAGTGCTCCAGACTCAACATAGTTGACTTTATTTCTGATATTAGACTCTGTAAACAAATGTTCACTATAATACAGACAGTAAGGACGTCCAATGAATACCAAATTGAGAATAAAATGTCTTAGAGGAATTTATCTGTTCATAGTGTCTTAATTTGCTCTTGAAGCTTCTCACTTACTTGAAGGGGTCCTTAGCACTAACATTCATTTGATTTAATCTCCCCTAACTTCTAGTTCCACACACTTCTAAAATTTTATGAATAAATTTCTAAGAGTAAATATAATTTAATTACTAGTCTGAATATGTCTCGTAGAGTCAATGGCTATTAACAAAATTTCTAATTGCTGACATATATGAATATATCTACTATTGATATTGAATTCACATGTAACTTTGTATTTCCTGTGATGATTCTACTAAGACCATCTCTTTATTGGTTTGTAATGTTAATGTCTTATATAAAGTATTAATATCTTCATTCATATATTCATAAAGTATTAAAAGTATGAGGAAACTTATCTATATCTTCTTTATTAGGATGCCTTAACTTTGAATATAGGATGCAGTAATAAAATAAAAAAACACCTACATGTAGAAAAATAAAATTTTTAAAAATTACAACCTCACCAGAACTAAAAACACAACCAAATTATAATCTATTGGTGTCTTGTATCTTTAGTCAATATAATTATTTTAACTATATTACAATTTGGCAAAAGCAGCAAAACTGCAAAGCTTTAAGTATGCATTTTGATTATCAGGATGACAACCTTCCTGTTAGATGTTTCCTTCGGGATAAATCATAGATCTCTCTGCTGCAGCTCTTATCAACGGTTGATCATTCCGTCTTTATAAATATTTTTAATACGCACGCAATGACATAAAACACATATAAAATGAAAATAGTATTTTATAGAAAAAAATAAAAATGGTTATCTTTGTAACCACAACTTAGATAAAAAAATAAACTATAACAGACAACTCTAAATCTGTTGTATGAGCCTGTCTAAATCATAGCCTCTCTCCTTTCTCCAAATGCAAACACTTTCTTGATTTGGCTCCCTTTTGCTTTTTTATGCCACCCAATTTATTATAGTTAAATGGATCTCTATTGTTTAAAGAACTGATCATCAATGTTTTATAACTCTGATCTTAGAAGTCTCTTTCGTATAATAATCTCGAGTAACCTTTACATCGCTGCTAAGATTTGCTCTAGTATCCTAGAGTTTCACAATGAAGCTATTATTCTTTCCATAGCACAGACTGTCAAGTACTTGAGGAGGTATCATAATGTTCCAATAATCTTCTTCTGCAGATTAAATATGTAATTGTAACTCAGTTCTTCTCCAATTAGCCCCCGAATCATTGTCATGAAAATCACCCACATAACTCATTAAAAATATTTAGTTTTAGACCTTATTTCAAATCCATTGAAAAAAATAAACCCTCTAATTTAGGGTACAGTCATCATCTTTTTTTAGCCTGTTTCCCAGGTAGTTACAGACTCATTTCTTCTAAAACACTATGGGTAGGCATCTCTGAACGATATTAAAGAGCAGTGATGAACAGAAAATCTATTTAGGAACTTAAGCTTATTTTTTCCTAATGACATGTTCTAACCTTCCTTTTTCCATTCTTTTATTTTTGCCATAAAGACTAAGTGTCCTAGATGACAAAGAAATAACTATGAAAACGTGAATGGCTCAGATGACATTATCTTGGTTAAAGTTTGCAGAATAGATTTTTTGAAATAGAAAGGATAATTCTTCCACTTTCTCCAACTCATTAATGAATATCTATTTTTAAAAAAAGTGTCTTTCTCACCAAGTACTCAAAAAGGGAAACTATGGCTTTCTTGGAGGATTCTGTGTAGACTGAGGTTGAAATGGTATGAATACAGAACTCTCCCTTTGTTTTTCATCCTTATTTCTAGACACCACTTTGCTTGGAAGAGAAGTGACTAACCATTGATGCAGGATCGTCATACCCTCTGTCACTTAGGTGTACATCTGCCCTCCTCATCTAATATCCCTCCTCAGGGTCAGTCAGATGAGGAAAATACATAAAACCGTCAGAGTATAGTGTCAAACAAAATGAGTATCCAGAGTCTTTCTAAAAGGACAATGGCAGTTTCAAACGCTGTTGGAAAATCAAATAACAAAAAAAGATACAAAATTCTATTGGTTTTGTTGACATGGACATTATGGATGCCCTCATCAAGAGCTGTATTCATACATCAATGAGGACAGTAACCACCTTAGAAATGATGCCTCAGTGAGTGGGAGATAAAAGCATTATAAGACATTTCAATGCAGACAAGTATTTTTAAATGTTTTCTGTGAAGATGAAGGAACAAATAGTAATGCTGGATAAAAATAGATTTGCTGATGATTTTTATTGCTTTGTTGGCATCCTTGCTATAGCTACACTGAGAAGTATTTAATCCTGTTCAGATTTTTTTGATTATGTAGCAAATAATCATTTGAAAGTAGGAGAAGAGATCATTGATTGTAGAAGGATTTTTGTATAAGTGAGGAATGGGGAGATTTACATCATTGAAACCAGGAGAAAATGAAAATTCAGATGGATATCTGTGTTTGAAAACGGCGAAAAACAAACGTTCCCAGCTTTTTAAAAAACAATTATTATTACTTTATCTTCTAATTAGTAGGTGAGAGTGGTTTTTTAAAGTGAGAAGATATTGAGGAGGTTGGAGAAGGTTTGAAATTCTTGTTGCAGTTGAAGAGATCTTTATTTGGAACAGAGTTGCAATTAGTAAGTTTATAGTAACAGTAATCTGTCCCATATGATTATTTTATGGCAGTTTTACCATAAATAAAGGGACTATGTGGATTATATAGAGTTTGGATGGAGTGAAAAACCACAAAATGATGAAAACAACAAAATATGAGACAAGTCAGACCCTAACCTATTTGGCTCAGTGGATAGAGTGTTGGCCTGTGGACTGAAGGGTTCCAGGTTCGATTCCCATCAAGAGCATGTACATTGCTTGCAGGCACATAACCAGTAAGAGGTGTGGAGGAAGCAGCTGATCAATGTTTCTAACTCTCTGTTCCTTTCCCTTCCTCTCTGTAAAAAAAAAAAAAAAATCAATAAAAAATGTATTTTTAAAAATATTAGGCAAATCGGGGGTTTGAACCTCCTATTTGTTTTCAGCTTTTGGCAAAAATAGCAAAAGCAAATGTAGATTCCTCATTTTAACATCTAGTTACACATACTTGTTGGCAAAGTCTTCTGGATCTTGTTCCAAGTAGAGAAGAAAGTTCTAAGAGTAAATGACAAAAGCAGTTTGTACGCTGGGGCAAAATGCAGAAAAGTGATCTATATAAAGGGAGGAGAAAATGAAAACAATAACAAAGAAAAGCAAACTTTTAAAAAACATGTTTTTGAAATTCATACATTGCTAAAATTTATCAAAATTTATGTTAAACTTTCTATTTTTATTATAACTGGATTATTTCTAACTTTAGGCTACATAATAGACATGAAAGGGAAAAAAAGATTTTCAGAGATTAGAGTTTTGCAATTTTTTAATTCTCTCTTAATCCCTGTTTCATTCTTTATATGAATCAATCTATCTTTAACACTGCAATCTAACACTCCTGGCTGAGCTGAAGGGCATAACAATGCAATCAATTTATTTCTGCTTAATAACTATTACAGAGCCTTGGTGTAAACATTGCTTATAATTATTTGTATGCTTACATTAAAAATTCTAAACAGAAAATAAGCAATCTTTGTAATTCCAAATCCATAAGTAATATTCTTTTCAAACATCCTTATTAAATATAAAGCATATGCAAATTAAAGCCAAACAATAAGAATTTGCAACTATAATGTAATCATTTCTATATCTTAAAATTGAAAATGAGTCAGAGGAATTCTCCCTTTGGCAATGCTTCCAAAGTTAGGCTTTTGTGTGTGTGTGTGTGTGTGTGTGTGTGTGTGTTTTTAATCTGCAAATGCTTTAAACTTGAACAAACCTCACAATGAATGCCTCTTACAAGTAAGCCTTTTAGAAATGTGTCCATACTTCAGAACTATATAGAAATGCATAAACAAATAAAACAATAGGCCCTTACTTTTAAACTTTTCCTCAAAAAGGTCAACAGTAATAATAAATACTGAGTTAGTAGTAAATAATGCCTAAGATACAGATTTGAGTCAATCTATATCAAAAGTTTGAAAAAATCATTGCTCCTGACTATAATATTTTCAAGGGTACATTATTACTTATTTGAAATAAATTATTAAAAAGAAAACTGCCTTCAGAATATGCTACTGTTAGTTAATACATATTTAATTAACTATAGTTTAAGTAGCTTACCATTTTATTTCTACCACTAGAGGACCGGTGCATGAAATTCATGCATGGGGGGGTGGTGTCCTTCAGCCCAGCCTGCACCCTCTCCAATCTGGGACCCCTCGAGGGATGTCCGACTGCCCGTTTAGGCCTGATCCCTACTGGGCAGTCGGACATCCCTCTCACAATCCAGGACTGCTGGTTCCCAACTGCTCGCCTGCCTGCCTTTCTGATTGCCCCTAACTGCGTCTGCCTGCCAGCCTGATCACCCCTAACCACTCCCCTGCCAGCCTGTTTGCCCCTAAATGCTTTCCCCTGCAGGCCTGGGTCACCCCCAACTTCCCTCCTCTGCTGGCCTGGTCACCCCTAACTGCCCTCCCCTGGAGGCTTGATCGCCCACAACTGCCCTCCCTTGCCGGCCATCTTGTGGCGGCCATCTTGTGTCCAAATGGGGGCAGGATCTTTGACCACATGGGGGAAGCCATCTTGTGTGTTGGAGTGATGGTTAATTTGCATATTACTCTTTTATTACATAGGATAGAGGCCTGTTGCATGGATTGGGGCCAGCTGCTTTGCCCTGAAGGGTGTCCCGGATCAGGGTGTGGGTTCCCTTGGGGTGTGGGGTGGCCTGGGTGAGGGGCCTGTGGTGGTTTGCAGGTTGGCCACACCCCCGGTGACCCAAGCAGAGATCCTGGGATCTGGGATTTATTTATCTTCTACAATTGAAACTTTGTAGCCTGGAATGGAGCCAAGCCTTCTGCTTGCTCAGTGGCAACAGCCATTTCTGTTGGGATTTATGTATCTTCTATAATTGAAACTTTGTAGCCTTAAGCAGAGGCCTGGGCCAGCCAGGGTGTGTGGAAAGCTTGGCTTCCTCCATTGCCGGAGGAGACCCAAGCCTCCCTCCTGCTCTCTGTGGCTGTAGCCATCTTGATTGCATTTATTTGCATATTTGCTCCTGATTGGCTGGTGGTTGTGGCTTATTTGTGTGGCTTGTGAGTGATGGTTAATTTGCATATTACTCTTTTGTTAGATAGGATGTACTAAAACTTCTAATACACATTGTTTAAGTTTTAGCTTTACTAAGTTGTGGTAAATAAAACAACTTTATTTGACTGTATTAATTTTTTTTCATTTCTAATATAGGCATTCATTTATGTATTTGTTCAACAGAATTTTTGCTACTTACATAATATTTAAGTGCTATTTAAAGTATTGCAGATAGAGAACAGAATATGTTTGAAGAAGCCTTTGTCTTCATAGACTTGTAATGGTAACTACTGTCACAGGCCATATAGTGATGTTTCAGTCAATGACGACCATGTATTTGAAGTTGACCCCAGAAGATTATAACAGCGTTGACTTTCCTGTAAGAAATGGAAGAATACATGGTTCAGGAGGAATTTTGTTCTTTTTTTCCTGACAGGAGCAATATTTGTGGGGCTTGGCAATAGATGCCCTCTCTCTCATAACACCTCAATTTTGAGTGCACAGATTATAGCTCAGTCAGCCAGCTTTTGACCTGTCTCAGCACACACAGAGGACCCCACCCCCACCCCCGGCCCTGGCTACACATTCAGAGGGCACTTCAGCCCTCCCAGACACAGCCTGATGGTCTGCAGAGTACATCGCTGTAAGTCCCTTGTTGAGGATTCAAGATCCTGTACAAGGACATGGGTCCACAGGAGCTACCTTAATGCATATCAAGTGCCACTGCCACTTCAGTAAAAGCTATCTGTGGTTTGGAGCCAGTCTGTCCCTATACTTTGGAAATGTTTTCATGTTGCAATGATATAACGTATAGATAAATTTTATTTCTTCCATCGACTCAGTGCCAGAGAGTGCGCGTTTTTGTCACATAGTGGCAATGGGACCAAAATTAAATTTCCACAGTCAAAATATTGAGTCCTGAGTTCTACACCATCTCCATGTTAAACACCTTTTTTTAAAATGAATGCCATAGAGTTTTTAAATCTGACCACTGCTCCAACATGCAATAGCCAAAACCGCATTACTAAAGCAAAACCCTGTGTTCCTTTATCTGAATTTCTTCTTCCTCCTGATCCTCGGGCCACCTTTTACTCCCTGCTGAAGTCACTATGCCTTATCCGGCCACTTTCTCCTCAATATTTCCGGTCAATCCGGCCCACATTTCTGCTCATGGGGCCGCATGGGCAGTTTGAGTGTTCTGTTTCTGACCTGTTGGAAGGTGGCAGGGGGAGGGATTGTGGCACAATATTTATAAAGTCTACTCTAGTGCACATAATGTCCTCGGCCTTCCCATTCACTCACCACTCACTCACTGACTCATGCCAAGGAACTCCCAGCCCTGCAAGCTCCATTCGTGGTAAGTGTCCTATACACATGTACCATTTTTTTAATGTTTTATACTGTATTTTTACTGTGCCTTTTCTTTAAATACGTTAAATATGTTAGAGACACAAATATTATTCAGTACAGTAACATTATTCAGTACAGTGACATGCTGCACAGGTTTGTGGCCTAGGTGTAATAGGCTATACCGTATAGCCAGGGTGTGCAGGAGGCTATAACATCCAGGTTTGTGTAACTACATTCTATGATGTTCATACAGTGATGAAATCACCAAACAACACATTTCTCAGAACATGTCCCCATTGTTAAGTGATGCATAATTGTAATTGATAAAGCACAACACAAATTCCAGGTAAAGAAGTAGATCAAGGGTGACTGAATTGAGCCTGGCTGGCATGGCTCAGTGGTTGAGTGTTGACCTATGAACCAGGAGATCATGGTGTGATTCCTGGTCAGGGTACATGCCAGGGTTGCAGGCTCAATCCCTAGGAGGAGTCATGCAAGAGGCAGCGACTAACGATTCTCTCTCATCATTGATGGTTCTATCTCTTTCTCTCCCTTCCTTTTTCTGAAATCAATAAAAATAAACCTATACTAATAAAATGGTAATATGCTTATTAGACCAGATAGACCAGACATCTTCTGGACAAAGCCTCAGTGGCTGCAAGGGCCGAGGAGGGCAGGCACCTGTGGCGGCCATCAGTGGCAATACCTGGCAGTGGCAGCAGCAGTGGGGTGATGGGAGCAGCGCCTTTCCCTGATTGGCCCGGTTGCCTCCCACAGAGGGTGGTCAGCCTGTGGCTTAGGCCTCTAGTAGGACATCCCCTGAGGGCTCCCGGATTGTGAGAGGGAGCAGGCCCAGCTGAGGGACCCCTACCCCCAGTGCACAAATTTTCGTTCACTGGGCCTCTAGTAAATAATTCAAAGGAGTGACTTCATTGAGAGGATGGAGCTACCTTTTTAAGGAAGTCAGGGAAGGCTCTTCACTTGGGAAAATTCAAGAAACATTCTATGTCTTTATAGCCTGCCCCAAAGATTTCAAACTTGCCATCCTCACAATTTCATGCGGCAGTCCTTTAAAATAAACCATCTATCTTGTCCTGCTGGTGTGGTTCGGTGGTTGAGCGTCCACACGTGAACCAGGAGGTCACTGTTTCAATTCCAGGTCAGGGCAAATGCTGGGATTGGGCTTGAATTCTACGAGGGGACATGCAGGAGAGAGCCAATCAATGATGTTTCTCTCTTATCAATGGTTTTAGCTCTCTATCCTTCTCCCTTTATCTCTTTCTAAAATCAGTAAAAACACTTAAAAATAATTCTCTTTCTATTCCCCCCCTGCCAACCACTGATTTCTACTGCTTTATTCGTTCACATAATGGAGCAATACTGGATAACAGCTCTCTCATATTCATATCAATATTGCTTTAAGACAAATGCAGGATAATGTCTAAATCCCAAATTCAGATATTCAGATTTTTAGGACCGAGGATCTTACTGTTTTAGCATTTCTCAAGTGTCCATTCTTGGTCTAATCAACTTTGACCAGGTTATTATTTTCAAACATGACTGCTAGACTGTTGTCCTTATAGAAGGTTATTTCTGAAAAAGAGGTAATGGTCATAAGTTGGGCAGGCATCCTGAAAAGTGTCTACTACGTTGTTACTGATTATGGTGCTCCAGGGTAAATGCTGCTGTTTCCCACAAAGCTTTTAGAAAGTCTTCATGTTTATTTTCCAAGATTTCATACTTTTCTTGGATGTTCTTTAAGTCAATACAATTAGCAATCACTAAGAAGACTTCATAATGTTTTTGTTGAGTCACTAGTTGCAAGCTCACATTTTGTTCTTACATGTTTAGTAAAGTGATAAGCTAACACACTCAGCATTCTTTAAGTAGAGCATTTGGATTCACATTAGGAACAGAGAAGTGGATGGCAGTGAAGTTCCCCTTTGGGTGTGTGAAAAGACACGATTCGTCAATATATGACGGTCTGTACATTGATTTATATCAAAGACACATATCAGAATGCTGTAGCACTCTAAAACTAAGCTTAGTAATAACCCAGGTTTAGGTGAACTATTTTACATGTCACAGAAATACTCTATTTTAAACTTTCACCCTGTATATCTTATTTCTGATGAAAGAATTCCTTTATAGTTCAGAGACATTTTGGCTAGGGTTTCTTAAAGATAATAACACTACCTCTTTATATAGTCTTCAAAGAACTTTTCTTCAGATTATCTTTTATTTTTTTTTATTTTCACATTATCTTTGTGAGATGGATAGGAGAGTTATTATTATTACAGATGAAGGAGTTTGAGGCTCAGAAAGATGAAAGTCTGTTTAGTGACAGACTTAGAAGTATCTTTCCTCAAAGAAGACTTTTATTAAGTAAATGGAGTGATGCTGAAATGTATCTCTAGGGATGCCCCTTGGAGAGAATACAGTGGATTGCTAAGAAAACTGAGATCGGTTGGAGGCCAGGATTGCCTGGGTAGATAAGGGGAATCTCTTCTTCCCAGGAGAAGACTAAATATCCATAAATCAACTTTGGGACAGGCTGGCAATGTCACAGCTGACCTGGCCATGGTCATGGTGCGGGAGTCTTGGGGACTGGAGAAGATGAGCGTAATGCACTGCAGTGGTCTCTGTGAAGCCAGCCCAGTACAATGCTCAATGAGACGTTCCTGGCCCAACAACAAAAGTTTTGTAGATTTTAACAAACTTCTGTCTGTGGCATTTGTGTTTTATGCAGCAGTCTTTCTCATCTAAAGAAAAGGCTGTATAGAAATCATAGGTAAAACCAGTAATTACAGGATAAAAGAGATGTAAGTTATGAGAACTTATTTTTTATTTTTCCTTCTAAATATAATGTGAGAATATAAAATTTAAATTGTGAAAAGAGCAAGGAGAACCCACTCAACCATAAATTCTCTATATATAATATGAATACATTGTAGTGTATAAACGTTTATTTTAAATAAAATATAATGTAGAAAATAGAAAATTGCCTAGACAACTTAAAAAAATGTTAACACAATTTTAAGAAAGCTATATCTACATAAACATACACGGAGGAGTTGTAGAGTTGAGCCAAGACTTCATTTTTAGTTATATTTAATCTTAGAGTTTTTCTTGAACAAAAAATGTCCCCTTCATAGCAATAATAAAAACTACCTGACACACTCCTATATTGTACAGAAGTGTATTATGCATTGGTGTGTGTGCGTTGGGGGGGGGGAGGGGGGTGATTCTTGTTTGTTTATTTTGTGTGTATGGAAACACTACTAATAGCCTACTGTTTACCAGAAGCCTTACCTATAACATAGTCAACTAACACATATTTTGTGTTATATCCACTATAAACTGTATTACAATAAAGTAAGCTAGAGAAAAGAAAATATTTTTAATAAAATCATAAGGAAGATAAAATACATTTACCGTATTTACTGGAAAAAATCTGCATGTAAGTGGAGGTGTGTGGGAGAGTCATCAGTCTGGGACACAGGTTGAACCTTATGAGAGTAAGGGAAGGAAGGCCATAAATTCTAAATTTCAGGGAGGTTGTCAGGAAGCCAGAGTTTCCCATGTAGCAGTATGTCTCAGTACCTGGGCCGTCCCCAAGAATTGCTGGAAGTGGACCAAAGGAAATCTGTTCTCCAGCATTGTTACGGGTGCAGGAGCTGGGCTGTGGTCCATTACATTACTCACAGTAGGAGATCTGAGTGACACTTGTCCAGACAGATGCAAGATCTGTGATAATATGCAACCCTATACTGTGTATGTTTGCATATCTTATATACATGTATTCCATGTGCATTCAATACACTTACCTATTTTTGTGGCAGTAAAATAGGTTGTTATTCCATGTATTTTGTAGAAAAATATTCAGATCCTATGCATATATAAATATGAATGCAAAATATAATTTATATATCTGATTATATAAACACATACACAGATATAAATGTAATTACAGTTAAATTAAAATACTTCATAATTATAAAATATTAAAGAAGAATATGAAATGCTCTATAATGATTAGAGAGTAGCGTATTTAATAATTTTCACAATAAATACTTTATGGTATGGGGATAAATTCCTTTCAGATGTACTGTAGGGAATAAGTACCTTTTATTCATGTAGGATTAGGGACATGTTTTGATATAGTCACAAGGCATATTGTGATTTAATAATAGCCTAACATTTGTATTTAGTATATACTTCGTATGTGTTATCATTTGATATTTTCAGTAGAATCACTTAAAACAGTCCTAATAATAGTAGGGAATTAATTTAGTGAAATTCAGTATAAATTGATGCATCTATATATATATAAAAGTCTAAGAGCCTGGCTGACCGTCTGACCAGTAGCTATGACACACACTAACCACCAGGGGGCAGACACTCAATGCAGGAGCTGCATGACATGTGCTAGCCATTTAAAAAGAAATGGTACCGTGGACGTGGCACTGACAAAACAACACTCACTTTCCCCCAAGTGGGGGACACAGGCTCTGCTACCACCTCAGAGTGACATCCCACCAAATCGCAGCCAATGCTGCCAAGACCCCATGGTGCAAAATGCCGCCCGCAGCCTAGCCCAGCCCAGAAATTGTTGCTGTGGACGCCAGGTAATTATGTCATTTAGCAACACCCAGCTTTCTCTCCCTAGCAACTAGCCTCCTTGCAGTTTCCTCAGCCCAGGAGCAAAACTTTATTTATAGCCAGGTGCAAACATTACAGTTCAACCAAATGTCTGTGAAGTGTTTTCCCATGCCTCATGTCATTTGATCCTCACAGAAGTCCTGGAGTAGGTAGATAGGAGTCTTGGTGGAATCCTATTTTCTTTTCATTAGCCAGAAAACAGAGATTTAGAAAGTTTAGAAACTTGACCTGACTGAAAAGAAGTAAGAAATGGTGGAACTTGAAAATGACTTCAGGTTTTCTCACTGCACAAAAAATAGTCAAACTCTGCTACAGTTAAGTATTTTACCCTTTGTTCTCCCTGGGTGATCTACAATAATAATGTGCTTCGTGTTGCTATTTACTGCTGTGTTGCTTATAATTACCTGAAAGAGAAGTTGGGGTCCTTCACTGGGCTGGAAAAAGTTTAGCTAAATCAGAAAAAGCAGGTCTGATTAAGCAATTTAATTATTTATATGTATATATATATATGGCTAAGTTGACTCACACATACATGATACATATAAAGCTCTCACTGGCACCAATCACACATGTGTTTCAATCTGTCATTGTCGATATGTCGATATCATGAATTTGGTTGACACATCTTGTATAGAGAAAGGGTGACTAGCAATATCAAAATATTTCTTCTAATTAATTTCCTTTCAACGTGCACAAATCTGTGCACCTGGACACTAGTTTAATAATAATTGTTAAGCAAATAGCAATTTAATATTAAGCAGCCACATAGAGAAATGATGACCATCAAATAAACACATACCTGAAACTCAAAAATTCTTTTGACTTTTAGAAATTAATAGTTTCTGTACACTTAGGTGAAGTCCCTGTTTCATTTTTTATTGGCTACCTGATGATACTCACTGACATCTGACATTTTCTAATCTAGACCGTTACTAAAGATTTTCTATTTTTCCATGAATTGCATTCACGCAATATTCTCCAAATTCTTCACAAAGAGCCGCAGAGAAACAGCAAGGCAGGCTAAAGAAAAGTGATTTCTTAAACTTTCAAAGGCATACATCTAATGACTGTTGAAAACTGCAGAGTGTAGGTGTTATATTTGCTGGTGACAAACTGCATATTTATGGGTAGTGTTTCCTGAAGCTATGAAACCAGGAACCCGTGGAGGAGAATTGCTTTGAGATTCACATACAATATGGAGAAAAATACAAGAAATTATTTTACTCTTTCCGCTTTTGCTTTTTCCTAATGAAATCTCCTTCTCTACATACTTTCCAGTAGGAGGGGTGAGGGATAAACAATGCTGTTTCCACACTTTCCGGTAACAGCGCAGTTATGCCTGCAGACCCAATTTTTAGCTTGTGTTTGGGGTTTTTAGTGTATACCATGATAATACTGATCTTAGTAAAATATTTTGAACCTTCAGTTTTGTTGTTTTATTTTGAACTCCACTTTCAAGAACCTTCCGCAGCAGCTTACTAATAGAAAGCAAGCGGAAAGTCAGCCTTGCTCTTCAGCTTGAACTTTTCAATGATTCTGTTTTTTGTGTGATCATCGGAATTTTCCACTCAGAGCTGGCGACCTGCTGAGATGTGTTTTTAAGTGCAAAAGTGCAATATTAGCCTCATGTAGCAGGAAGAGAAAACTGGAGCTTTTTATGTTTTTAGAGTCTTTTCTTCTAGAATGCTGATTGCAAGCTAACGGGTAATAATTTCCATCTGGTTGTGTCTTGCACCTGCTTTACTCCCCACCCCCGTTCGCATCTTTCGCTTGGAGTAGGAACATTTTTCGCTATTTCTTACAAGAGTGATTAATATCTACTGTATGAATACAAATAGTTGCAAACATTGTGTTTCACATTGTTTTCAGTGAAAGCAGGCTTTGGTTACAAAGCATCTGAAGTTACAAATTTATAAGCAAAGTATAGTATATTTAAACCAATATAAAGAATTCCTGTGAGTTAATTCTATTTTATTTAATCCTTCCTAAAGCATCAGTGACTTGTAAACTATTGATGAGGTTTTCAACATAAATTGCAAATTAAATCAAGTTATAGATAATTTTCTTTCAAATAAATACTTTTGGAAGCATTATTTAAACACCTGGGAGAAAAATACAGTCTCATAAATAAAGCATTTTCCCTGTTGTATGGACAATGTGCTTTGCACAGATTAAACATTAAAAATTCCCACTTGACCTTGTATATTACACTGAATGAGGCTGTGGAGCTGATGGGAGAGTATTTCTGGATTTCCATTCATGAATGCACAAACATTACTATTCAGACAAATCTTATGATAATATATCAACTACCTCCTTGTTTGATGGGCAGTGACACTCTACAGTAATTCAAAATACTTGTCAATGTCTTATATGAAAATCCAAATTTGTTATATGAATGGCAATTCATAAGGACAATGAATATAGCAGGTAAATGTTGATCATTTAAAAATGGATAGTGAAATTCCAGGAAAACAAATATTGCAATGTTGTTGAATGAAATTGCTGTCTTCAATTGCAAAGTCTATGTATCTAACTGTTTTCAAGAAAAATTTAGGATCCATGAATACCATTTAGATTATTCTCCCTTATGTGAAATAATCACACACACACACATATACACACACTAGGTCCTGCCCAAGAGGACCTGCATATATTGTGTAGTAATAAAAGACATATGAAAATTACTAGGTACATATCACATGTGTAATTACATGATCAATAATGGTATTTCTCATATCAGCTTTTTTCCTGCTTCATTTCCAGAATCTAGCTCATTGCCAGACATAGTAGTAGTTGTGAAATAAATATTCAGTGAAAAGAATGAAAGTGCACTTAACCGTGCATTCCTTGGCTTACTATAAGTTATACTAAGTTTGCAGACAGACCATTTGTATTAATGTGTATTGCCCTAGAAATGTTAATATATACTCTTCTGCTCTTAACAAATACTTTATGTTTTCTCTCTGATTTTCTGTCTGTTTTTCATTTACTCATTCATTCATTTATTCATTGGTTCTTTCAAGAAAGAAAGGTAAATGGTATATAGATGATAGATATGATAGATGATGTGATAGATAGATAGATAGATAGATAGATAGATAGATAGATAGATAGATAATAGATAGATTAGATAAATAAATAGATAAATGTATGGAATATATCTATGGGCTTTGAAAGAGCCCAAACTCAAGTTATACAGATAAGATATATAATGAGATACTTATACTGTGGAAGGACACCTTATAGGAAAACCTATCACAGATATTCTTAAGATATTTTTAAGAAGAGCCTAGATTTATATAAAGAAGATAGATATGTGTTGAAGAATGCAGTGGAACATGATGCAAAAACTTGTCTCTCATTTTGTTCCAGAGGGAAGTAGAGTCAAAAGCAAAATGATTTGAGCAAATGAAAGTTCTGCCTGATAATTAAATTGTTTCAGCAATACAAGGCAGTGCTTCAGGTTTTCATAGACTCTGCCAGAAGTTTTACAGGATCAGAATTGGGAAACCACATGCAATGAATGAAGGTGGATGAATTCAATCCTCTTTAACTCAATTTGAGACCATTTTGTAGAGCATAGTGGTGAGAAATATTCATATGGAATATTTTAAAGACCTCTACTGATAATGTGTTGAGTAACTTGTTCATTCAATACATAAACATTTTTATCATGTGAGTGGGGGAATTGTTATTACTATTATTATAACACAAATAATTGTCAATGCACTGATGTGCCTGGTACGTTTACTCAGTTCTAGGTGATATAATGTAGAGAATAATTAATTCTAATTAGGTTGCTATAGAAATATTTGCTTTCAGTATTGAAAGATGGACATTAGGAAATCTGGATCATTGGCAAAGTGGTAGTAGAGGGAAGGTCAGAGGGAAACACTTGTTTAAAGATAGATTTTTCTTTTTAACTTTATATGTTTAAACCAAACTAGTGCCTTAATCAATACAGTACTACTACTTGCAAATTATGGATGTCTGTAAAGATGCACAAAGTCCTTGAATGACATACCAAATAGTTTATATCATATTCTAAAGTTGACATGGACTTACTTTAGGTTTCCCAAATATAGTTAAAATTATATTATTATAACAGCTATAGTTAGTAAATATTTCAAAGCAACAGAGCAACTATTTTTTAAATTGAGATTGTAGTGTCCAAAAAGTTATGTTTCTGTAATCATTGTTTTTCTTTACAATTTGTAATGAACAGTACAAGGAAAGCTATTTGAAGAACAATTATGAATAGATCCTTATATAGTACTTGATGTGAACACATCTGTTCATAGTATCTCAAACCAAGAATCTGAATACCATTAGATAATCACTTTAGTGTCTTACCATTATTTTTCTAAAAAATATAGTTTACAACTAAATAAAAATAACCAAGAAGTTGAAAACTTTCCTATGGCTTTCTTTTTAATTTAGTGTATTTTTCAACTCTATACAGGTGGCATTCATGTTTTATAATTCTTAATAAGTTGATCCATTCCGTGAATTATTTGCATAAGATAATGAAATAGGATTACAGAGGAATCAGGAGCAGTGTTATTAACATACTCCCACAAACACACACCAGCAGTGAAAAAAATCGTGATGGCTCCAGTTATTTTATAAATAAATTATAATACCTGTGTCTTAAATATTTTTATCTGTCAAACCCAAAATCCCTTAATATATTTCATGAAATGCCTAAAATTGTTGTTGGATATGTATTCCAGAGCATAATTACCTGCTATTCAAAAGGAATTAGAAGTATTTAAAAATTCTTAATAGTATCATATCTTTTAAATCTGTTCATTGCATTTCTAAAATTCCTCCCATTTTAATTTGCATTCTCTTCTTCTAAGTCAACATGTTTTGAACTTGTGGTAAATGTTGTTTATAACATGAATGTGATTATAAAACTACATCCTACTTATTGCTTAATAGATCTTCAATTTAGAATTAGTGCACTCAATTTATCTCTACTGCATTTAAACAAATACTGCATTATAAAGTTTAGACCTGACTGGCACAAGTAAGCAAGTAATCTTGATAAAGTCTCATTAAGGAGAAGCATTTTTTCTACCTTCAGTGAAGTTGCTCTTCAGAAATAATTGAACAGTAATTAGTCATATTTAATTTTCCTTGGTATGTGTTATTTATTAATGCAAAATAATTTGTTTAGAACGAGGTCAAATTAGATTACCATGTTTTCCTTGAAGTCTAGCATATATATATGTTTATGTGCTTTTAATTTGAAAGCCTATATAGAAGAACTATGAACCAATGGCTCTAGACTCTAGAATCGTAATGAATCATATTGTAAATATCTGTGTTTTCTGATGGCCTTAGGCGACCCTGCTAGCAGTTCTCAACCTGTGAGTTGAGACTCACAGGTTGAGAACCGCTGCTGTAGAGCCTAAGACCATCGGAAAACACAGATAGATATTTACATTACGATTCATAACAGTAGCAAAATTACAGTTATGAAGTAGTAATGAAAATAATTTTATGGTTGGGGGTCACCACAACATGAGGAACTGTATTAAAGGGTCGCGGCATTAGAAAGGTTGAGAACCACTGCTAGAGGTAGATATGAGTATAAAAGAGTTGTTAGTTATGATTAAATATTGAACATGTACACTAAGTGTTAAACACATTTGATTAGATGAAAAGCTTAAAAATGAAATCAAACACCCCTCATCAGTACCATGTTAAGAAACTAGCCACTATTTTTTTTTTTTTTCCAAGGGAAAATATTCTAGTAAAATCTAGGTATGTTTAAAAGATTTTATTTTCAGGTACAATTCAATAGTGGTTAAACATAGTTTTCCATTTTGTACTTTTATACACAAGGGTAACTTTCCTTCTGGAAAAGTTGATTGCCCTGCCAAATATGATTTTTCAGACCTAGGGCAAAAACAGCATATTATTAAATTCCAGTTGCTACCTGTGGCCTTCACGAAACTGCAGACATCATTGTATCTTCTTCCATGTGTCAGGCCATGATGAATGTGCACTTACTTGTTCTGCTACTTTTCCACTAAGTTTTAGGCAATTAATTTCCTGGGACATTAGAGAAGTAATTTCAAAAGATAAAATTAGCGAATCGTGCTGTTATTAGCAAAATTTAAAGTGTTTTGGTTCCTTTGAGGTTTTAATATCATAATTCTATTTAAAAAATAACAGTTTAGCCCTAGCCAGCTTTGCTCAGTGGATAGACCATCTGCCTATGGAGTGAAGGGTCCCGGGTTCATTTCTGGTCAAGGGCACATACCTAGGTTGCAGGCTCTTCCCAGGTATGGGCCCTGGGAAGAGCCTGCATGATCCCGGTCAGGGATCATGCAGGAGGCAACCAATTGATGTGTTTCTCTCACATCGATATTTCTCTCTGTCTTTCCCTCTCTCTTCCACTCTCTAGAAATCAATGGAAAAATATCCTCAGGTGAGGATTTAAAAAAATAAATAAAAAATAACAGTTTAATTGTGGTGCATAAAGATGTGGGAGATGAGGACTTCTGTCCTACTCACCAGGGTACACTGTACATCTGAAATTTCTGAAATAACTGAGTGGGTGCATTAAAAATAATGCCTACACTAGGGCTGCCCAAAATTTATAAAACTCAATCTGTAGTAATCATTGATGCAGAATCCAACATTTTTTTTTTCCCTGAAGGACAGAGAGAATACTGCTTGTTGGATTCAGCACTGGGAGAAGATGGGGAAAATGAGAAATTTTCCCCAGAGACTTCCAAACATACCTTTTATCTCCTCCTAAAGAAACTAGCAGGGAATAAGAGTGTTTGGCATGATGTGAATATATTCCAACCACTTAATTCAGCAGCAGCATGTTTTTTTTGTTTGTTTTTCTCTTCTAGACCAACGTAAGGATCAATGGAGATTTATAAGAATACAGTCTAACCATGTACATCGTTGTACATTGTGTAGCACAAGAATGATTCCTTGACTCTTTGACTCTCCAATCCTCCTCATTTCCTTTCACTTAATATTCTATAACCTCCTTATCTACAGACCCACCCCTCTCCCAGTATGCAACATAGCTCTGCCCTCCTCTGCTGCAAATTTGTCCCTTGACAAACCTTAATGGGGTTTTCATAGTTTTAGATTACAGCAGGTCCTAAGGTTGGGGGAGAATCCTGGTGCTCCATGTGTAGAGAGAGGAAGAAGAGTGGGCTATGGAAGCTGCTGGACCCCAGTTCTTCCTCCCAGTGATGACTGATCGTTTACTCCTAAGTTCCCTAAGGACTGGCACAGCCTGCCATCTAGGATACAAATGTGCTTTTGTAGAACTTAGAATATGCTCACATAAACAATATTTTACCTGTTAACATGATTTTTTTTCTCCATCTCCAGCAAAAAGGATTATTGAATATTATTAAAACAAATCCGTGGCATTTAAAAATGTCTTATGTTCCTGAAAAAAATAATAGTGGCTTCATCTTTCTGGGCCTTCCCATGCTTCTAGAATATAACTCCCTCTTGGTCTTCTTAGTTACAACAGTAATTTCTTCTCAATCACTTCTAGTAATTTTTTTCTCATTTTCTCAAATGTGAACATTATAGGTCAAGATCAGAATTCTGAATTTGTTTTAATCTCTCACCTTTTTAGTGACCTCATCTAGATTTATATTCCTTCTTTGTGCTGATAAATATCAGATTATCTTTGCAAAATTGACTCATGTAACATCCCAGTGAGCATCTCTAATATGGTGTCTAATTGGAATGTCAAATGTAAACTGACTGCCCTGCACACATATAGACACACACACACACACACACACACACACACACACGGAAAATTTTCAGAAAACCCTTTTTAAGAAGATCTCTTTTTTTCTGAAAGTTCTTATTAACTCTGTTCTCCATCATCTTTGCGCTTCCCTGTGTCTCCTTTCTCTATAGGTTCTCACCTTCTCTCTGGAGTGACTGACTGTTCTCGTCTACTCTCTGCAATGTTTCCCTCAAAACTGATGTTATGATTATTGACATTTTTACTAAGTTCTTTCCTCTCTTACTATTTTTTTCAGTTCCTTTACATTTATTTATTTTTATCTTTATTATTGAAAGTATTACCTATGTCCCCTTTTCCCCCTCATTGGCCCCTTTAGCCCTCCCCAACCCCCTATCCATGGGTTATGCATATATGCATACAAGTTCTTTGGTTAATCTCTTCCAATCCACCTACTTCTCTCAGCATTGCCTTACCTCTGAGATAATAAACCTTCAGGAGAACGTTTGCATTGACATTATTTTCTAGCTAACCCATGAAGTTGCCATTGCTAATAACACTTTTGAAATGCCTTTTATTGAAATACTCTGATCAAGAGCTACATTACAAAACCAGTTTCATTACTTTATCGCCTTGCTTTTGTATCACAGCTAAATTCTGAAATCAGACTCTTGGCATCAATCAGAATGCAATCAGTCTGCCAGAGACGGAATTGTGAAGTGGTTTGTTGTTTTTGTTTGGGCCAGAAGAGAGGTATTGCATGTTTTGAATACAAAATGCTTTGAATAAAGTTGCAAACTGAAAGTATAGCTTCCTTAGACGAAGAACAAGAAGAAAAAAATACTAAAGACTCAAATGTTGACTTAGAATAAGAGTCCAGTCTGGGAAAAAACATGTAATTCACATTGTGGCATTCCACCGCTGAAAGCAGGTGACAGCAGTTTATCTTCTAAATGTGCCAATATGGTGAATTCTGACTCAGTATTTTTCAGCATGAAATTCTTTGAAAAATATGACTATATACTAAAGTGAAGAATTTGTTAAGGTATCATTAGCATATTAGAAAAATTTGTGTTCACCTTTGCTATCAGAACAAAAGAGTGAGTTCACCAAGAACAGGGAAGAAATAAGTCCCTACTGATTATGCTGTGTCTTATTTTAAGCCAAAGCAGCCTGAATTGTATGAAAATATTAATTTTTTAAAAATCAATAGAAATATTCTATTCACATTAGGGTCTCAGTCTCAGAGCAAAATTTCAAATTGTGCTAAAATAATATTTGCAGTATCTGCTCCACATTTAAGTTTAAAATACACCCACAAAAATAATTTTACATTTTTAAAATTTCAGCCAATGACAAGGGATATATGTGGGTATATGTTTGTTTAAACAGAGAATAGATGAATCATTTGTATCATGAAGAGTGCTTATATTGTTTTTAGTGTTAATTAACAATCAAAATAAATTACACATATTTATTTACCAATTACCATAATTATACTTGTCAGTAAAGCAAAATTCTTCATACATTTGACTAATTATATGATAGTGTTTGATGGCATACTACTATGTCAATGAATAGTGTCAGACCTTAAGAGAAAATGCCGTTAGGTACAAATTAGAGAAAATATGAAAGGTTGTAAAGTTTGCATATCTATTAAAATTTTAAGTATACATTTCACCTAAAATATATTTCCTTAGCTAGGATGTTTTCTGTGACCCTAATGTATATCTGAAATCCTCACTTGTCAGAGCAAGAGCTCGGTATTAGTTAATAACTTTTCATGCAACCCCAAGTAATCATTTCTGACTTCACACTGTTATATATGTTATCCATGTAACTTCACTATGATCTCTACTGCTAATGGTAACAGAGGCACAGAATCCTGCCTTATGAATCTGCTAATTATTTATAATGTCTGCACTTTTTAAAGCAAGGAGCACTATGTAATTCAGGTTCAGATATTAGATTGCTATTTCTGTACACTTGGCAATTATAGTCTTTGCCATGTGTGGATATAAAGATCTTTAAAAGGTGGCTGGCCCTTACCAGGTGCTTTCTTAGTTACACGAATTCTCACTAGCTATTTAAAATAATAAATCAATCCCCATATCCCCTTGGCTTAGTCCATTTTAAATGTATTCCTTGCTCACCTTTGATGGTAGTGTACATGAACCTTTCTTCCAGACAGCTTTTCTCCAAGCGGTGACTCAGACAGCCAAGCTGCTTTCATTGGTCAGTTTTTTTCTTTGCTTTCAGAATGTGAGTAGACACAGAGTGCACAAAGCAATACTAAGGGTCAGGCTTAGAGGAACTTTGTATCTCTTCTGCTCACATCACTTTGACCCATCCCACCCTAACTGTAAAAGGGGCTTGCAAATATAAGTTTTCTATGCTCTTGAGGAAAGGAAACTAGACTGAAACGCATCTGCCTACTTCCATCCAAGTAAAAGGAAAAAAAATGTTGACAGGTGAATGAGTCTTTCTACCAAACCTGTTTCTATATAAAATGCCTGTCTATCTATCTATCTATCTATCTATCTATCTATCTATCTATCTATCTACCTACCTAATAGGAGTTCCTCTGAAACTTTAACTCAGGCAGAAAGAGAACTTAAGAGGAGAAAAAACATCTTATATGCAAAGGTAACAAATTTGTTCTACTTTGATGGACCCCTCCCCTTCTTAAAGAAGGAAATATGGTATTTAGGGATTAATACAATAGAGGGAATTTTTTAAATCACTATTATAAAAACTATACTTGTGTAGTAATATTTTCACTCAAAAATTAACTTTTTTTTTTCTAGTATTTGAGCAGTTGAAAGCAATGACCAAAAAAAGATTTCAAAAAAAGAAAAAGAAAAAGGCTTACCGAATCCAATTGCTAATGGCTAATTAATATAAACAGAAATCTTTTCTCCTTAATTATGAGACAGTGTCAGGTAGGGAACAATTTTCACTTATCCCTCTTTATTCTTTTGGATATTCTAGTCATTAAACTGACATAAGACAGATTAACAGTAGGAAACAAATGTTGATTTTCATATGTGGAGAAGCCCATAGAAATATGAGACACGAAGTGACAAAAGCAGGCAGCTTTTATACATGTGAGACAAAGAGCAATACACTGTGAAGAACTGACAAGACAAAGAAACGTAGGCAAGGTGACTAATTAGTGAAGGAATGAATCAGCGCTTGTTGACCCAGCCTGTCTGCCCTGAATTCCCTATCTCTGGCAACAAGGGTGTCTCACTACCTCTGGGTTCAGGGAGGTTACCTTTCACGTGAAAGATTTATTTCCTGCTTTCAGGGGGACAGAAAGGAGGGTCAGAGTGTCCTCCTTGCACAAGCTGTTTCTCAAGTAACTTTAATACAAAATAATTAATATGCCAAAGTGTCACATCTTGTGGTGGCCTGCCCAGCACTCCATCAACATCAAAGTACTAAGACAATCAGAGGACTGATCTGCATGCAATTTAGGCTTTTATTCAAAGGAACATAATTTTATTTATTTTTTTAATATATTTTATTGATTTTTTACAGAGAGGAAGGGAGAGGGATAAAGAGTTAGAAACATCAATGAGAGAGAAACATCGATCAGCTGCCTCCTGCACACCCCCACTGGGTATGTGCCCATAACCAAGGTACATGCCCTTAACCAGAATCGAACCCTTGAGTCCTCAGGCCAATGCTCTATCCACTGAGCCAAACCAGTCAGGGCCATAAATTTCTTTAAACATCTTTTTTTTTTATTTGTTTGTTTGTTTGCTCTGCTATGAATAATAGATTTCATTAGAAAAAAGTACAAATGCATTTTCAGTAGTCCAGGTTTTCAACTCTTTTTCGTTATTCCACCATTACCTTGGATTAGAAGTTGATATAAATGTAATGAGTCTTCATATTCCATACACCAAATCCTAAGGGTCTTTGAAGTAATGTTTGAAAAATATTGTCACTAAAATGGAGTAATCATGAAAGCATGAGCTGAGTAGTTAAAAGCACACATTCTATGATTTGGTAGATTTTGTTAAGTGGAAGCTCTGATTAAACTATATATCTGTTACCCTTGTAATTAGCTAGTTATTAATAATAGGAAAGGAGCAAATGGGAGGCCAGCCAGTATAGGTATGTCATTTGGGCAACTTCCGGAAGCTTCAATTTCCCAAGGGCACCACTGGCCCATTCCCTGCAGAATCATTGTGGGTAAAGGGTCCAACAAAGAAGCGGTAGACATGTGTGCAGTGAAGTTGGGGTGACATAGGGAAGGTGCTTGTAGTCAATCAAACCTAGGAACAGAGATCATTGGTCAGAGTAGGCAGGGCCACTGCAAGCCCACAAAACTTGTGGATATATAATCCCCCAAACAGAGGAATTATCTCTCTCTCGTGGTTCTTGGTTCACTGTTGGCTCTCCCATTATTTTGGCTTTGCTCCTGCCCATATTCCTCCATAGCCACATGGCCCATAGCCATGAGGACCCCAGATGCAATGGACTAATGGACTGCAGCTAGGAACACAATCTAAGCTAGCTTGATGCTAGATTGGATTGCTCCAAAATGGACCAGAAACTCTGGACACTGGCTTTGATTCTAGTCCTATTGAAGTCACAGACACACTGCTTCCTGGGGGGTGTGCAAAGGGAAATAGAACCTTGGAAATTCAAGGTGTAATTCCACAGAAATAAAGTTTTCTGCAATATCTCATCTTCCTGTGCAAGTCTCAGAAAATTATTTTTCTCAGGACATCACAAGACCACCCCCATGAGCAACAGGTGGGCATTAGAACCTCTTCCCACCCACTGATAAAATATCTATAGGTGATCCAAGGTCAACAACAAAGCGAGCATTAATTTTAGTGCATGATATACTGTGGTAGACAGATATTCAAATGTGGATTCATGGAGGAGAAGAACTGGCAGTTATCAACTTCAGAGCTGGGAAATACATTATTTTCTGTATGTTTTTCAAGTACATTATATCCTTTATGTTTCTACATGGCAACCCCAGATGGAGAAAGTGTGAATGCTGAGAGGTAACATGAATGCTTCTTGTCATGATCTCTCCCTCCCTCTCTCTCTAGATTATATATAACATTAAGAACTATAGGGGAGAAAAAATAATTTCCCATTACCATTCTAGATACTTGACTGAGACTCCTGTGTAGTAAAAGGCAGATTAACAGGAAAAAAAAATCCACAGAAGTTTAATAACATGTATACCTCCCACACACATGGGAGATATCCAGGAAACTGAATAACTCACTGAAATGTTGGAAGGAATCAATTTAAATACCATCTCCAGCTAAAGAGAAAGATGTTGTAGGGTGTGGGAGCCAGTTATAGAAGGCTATCAGGAAAAGAACAGCAGACAGAATATGACTTCTTCTTCTTTTTTTTTTAAATAAATCTTTATTGTTCAGATATTACAGGTGTTCCTCTTTTATTTTTCCCCATAGCTCCCCTCCACCTGATTCCCCAACCCACCCCATGCCCTTATCCCCCGCCACTGTCTTCATCCATAGGAGTAAGATTTTTGTCCAATCTCTTCCTGCACCCCTCACACCTGCTTCCCCTGAGAATCATCAGTCCACTCCCTTTCTATGTCCCTGATTCTATTATATTCACCAGTCCATTCTGTTCTTCAGATTTTTCATTCACTTGATTTTTAGATTCACTTGTTGGTAGGTATGTATTTGATGTCATTTGGTTGTTCATAATTTTTATCTTTACCTTTTTCTTCTTCTTCCTCTTCTTAAAGGATACCCTTCAGCATTTTGTGTAATCCTGGTTTGGTGGCAATGAATTCCTTTAGCTTTTTCTTGTCTGTGAAGCTCTTTATCTGACCTTCAACTCTGAATGATAGCTTTGCTGGGTAGAGTAATCTTGGTTGTAGGTTCTTGCTGTTCATCACTTTGAATATTTCTTGCCACTCCCTTCTGGCCTGCATAGTTTCTGTTGAGAAATCAGCTGACAGTCGTATGGGTACTCCCTTGTAGGTAATTAACTGTTTTTCTCTTGCTGCTTTTAATATTCTCTCTTTGTCTTTTGCCCTTGGCATTTTAATTATGATGTGTCTTGGTGTGGTCCTCTTTGGATTCCTCTTGTATGGGGTTCTGTGCACTTCCTGAACTTGTAAGTCTATTTCTTTCACCAGGTAGGGAAAGTTTTCTGTCATTATTTCTTCTAATAGGTTTTCAATATTTTGCTCTCTCCCTTCTTCTGGCACCCCAAAAATTCGGATGTTGGTTTGCTTGAAGTTGTCCCAGATGCTCCTTACACTATCTTCATATTTTTGGATTCTTTTTTCTTTTTGTTTTTCTGGTTGGATGTTTTTTGTTTCCACATATTTCAGATCTTTGGTTTGATTCTTGGGGTACGTTGATCTACAATTGAGTTTCTGTATATTCTTTATTTTAGACAGTGTATGCTTCATTTCTGACTGGTCCTTTTCCATTTTTTTGGCATTCTCATTAAGCTCCTTGAAGGTCTCACTAAGCTCCTCAGAAGTGTCATCAAGTTTCTCGGTGGTTTTTAGAAGATTCTTGAGTAACCTTATACATGTGGTTCTGAACTCTATGTCATCCAGTAGTTTGCTTTCCTCCGTTTCTTTCATTTGTGACATGTTTCTTTGTCTCCACATTTTGGCTGCTTCCCTGTGTTGATGGAGTAGCTTTGTGTGGTAGGTGATCTATAGGGGGCAGTAACTCAGCCTCCTCAATCACTTGAGGTGGATGCCCTTGGAACACCCCTTTGTGGGCTGAGTGCAAAGTCTTGGTGTAGTTAAGCCTTAATTGCTGTTGGTACACTGGGAGGAATTGACCTCCAGGCCAATTAGCTGTGAGCACTCGCTGTGTCTATAATGGAAGAACTACTGCGCTGAAGACACGCTTATGGGGCAGGACTTGTTTCAGTGGGGCTTTGGTGCTCACTGAGTCTGCCTCTTGAATGTGTCACTTATGGATGTGAGGAGTTGAACTCTGGTGTCTCACACTGACCACTAGGTACACTGGCTTCTGGATCTCCAATGGGGTGCAGGTCAGCTACTGTCTGAGGCCACTCAGCAGGAGCTACAGTGAGAGCTGCAGTTTTCTCCTCTTTGCTTGGGGTTTGGAGGTTTTGGAGCTGTCTGACCCAGGCTGCAAGTTTGCTAGGTTAAGCTGCGATAGGGCAGGCCTTTCTTATGCTAACTCCGCTGCTTGGAGCTTGAGTGGGTTTGTAGGTTGTGCAGGGCGGGGTCTCAGGGTGTCACTAGGTTAGGGCGTGGCAAACAGCAATGGTGCTAGTTAGCCATCTCTGCATCCCCGAGGGCATCCGTGAGTCCCGTGCCCCAGTGCAGTAAACAATTATTCCTGCACGCAGCTCTGCAAGCAAGCCACCCTCACTGGCAGACAGTCCATCTTCTCCCAGTAGGAGTTTGGGTCCCCCGCGTCTCCCCAGAGACTGGATTTTCAGAGTAATCAGGGGCTTGTCTCCGTTTGGGTTGAAAAAAGCAACACATCCAGTCGCCCGCAGCCAGCCCGGATCATGCGCCTCCGTACCTCAGCTTTTCAGCACTTGTGCACGTCTCAATGCTCTTTTCTCTTTCCTTCTAGTTGTAGAACTTCCACTCAGCCAGCTTTCCCATGGTTCTGGGTGATAGACGTTTTGTCTTTTAGTTTTAGTTTTGAAATTGTTGTGGGAGGCAGCAGTTTAGGTGTTTACCTACGCCGCCATCTTGGATTCTCCAGAATATGACTTCTATAAAAAATTAAGTCCTGACTGGTTTTTCTCAGTGGATAGAGCGTTGGCCTGCAGACTGAAGGGTCCTGGGTTCAATTCCTGTCAAGGGCACATGCATGGGTTGTGGGCTCGGTCCCAGTAAGGGACATGCAGGAGGCAGCCAATCGATGATTCTCTCTCATCACTGATGTTTCTATCTCTCTATCCCTCTCCCTTCTTCTCTGAAATAAATAAAAATATATTTTTAAAAATATTAAGTCAGTTGACTTCTCTATTAATAAAAGTCTCAAGTGGTTTATGTACTCATCTTTCTGTTCTTACTATAGTGAATTACGCATCCTAACAAATGGAGTTTGCTCTTATCGATGTAAATTTCTCTTATAAAAAAAGGGAACTTCTACTTGGTTTTCAGAGCTTCTGCTAAAGCGGCATATTTTGGAGTGGTAAATTCTGGTTCCTTTTAAAAATGTACAAAAATGTTGCTGCACCTTCTAACACAAGTATCTAGTTTCAAGGGACTTAACTTACTTTGATTTCTGTATTTCTAAATAAAACACCACACACACACACACACACACACACACACACACACACACACACAAACAACTTAACCATGTCTTTCTTTTTTTTCCCCAAAATGTTTATTCAAAAATCTTTTGAAGTTGGAAAGGAACAAGCAGTAGGGGGAAAATCAAGTCTTCAAGAAAATCTTCTGTTGTTGCAAAAATTAAACAAAACACTAACTTAACTACCTCCTAAATTATCATACTAAAAAAAAAAAAGAAAAGAGCCTGGCCAGTGGTGCTCAGTGGTTGAGTGTCCACAGATGAACCAGGAGGTCATGGGTTCAATTCCCGTTCAGGGCACATGTCTGGATGCAGGCTCAATCTCTAAGTGGGGGGGTGTGCAGTAGGCAGTTCATCAATGATGTTTCTCTCTCAAGGATGTTTCTGTCTCTCTATTCCTCTCTCTCTCTCTCTCTCTAAAAATAAATTTTAGAAAATAAAAATTATAAAAGAAACTCAAAATGGTTATACATCCTAGCCATCAAACACAATATGGACTTAGAAGGAACCTGCCTTGAGGGGGTCTGCAGGGAAGCTACCAGTTCAGTGGGCATTTGCCAAGCCAGCCAGCTGCTTTTGGCTGCTGGCTCAGTACTACCAGTCATACCCTTCCTTTACCCCTATTTTACTGCTTTTCTGCATACAGTGTGGACATTGCAGTCTTTGTTTTAAATGTATAGCCTTTCCTTTATCAATTCATTTCTTCTTTCTTTTTTTTTTTTTTTTTTTGCTGTTCTTGCCAGTGTGTCTACTGGAGCTGGGTTGAAAATAAAAAACACATTTTTTTGGTTTGGTTTAGTTTGGGTTTTTTAAATATAGTTGCTATGTCTAACCACCCCTCTCCCTCCCTCCCCCCCCCCCATTTCTCTGTAGGAGCCCTCTCTAGTCAAAAGATGTCTACTTTGAACCTGCAACCCTGAACTCTTTCTTCAAAATTCTTTTCAGGACTAATCTTAATTAGTATTTCCAGTCCCATTATAAAAGGCCAGACTGTTCTATGTCTTTGCCATTATTCAATGCAACCATATGTATGGAAAACGTGTTGCATGTAAGCACTGTACAGGGCATTAGAGATTTAGCAGCAAGCACAGCAAACTGGCTTCTGGACTTTATGAAGGCCACAGTCTATGGAGGTAGATGGAAGATTAAATAAATGAGTCCAATGAGTTAACTCTTGTTCACAACTTACTAAGTGCCAGAGACAGTTCTAAGTCATTTAATGTGGCTTACCTAATTTAAGTTTCACTGCATACAAAAATTTAAAAAAAAAATATTTTCCTCCTACCACTTTTAAGGTTTACTGGATAGACTAATAATCAAAAAAACATAAGAGATAAACAGAAGGAAGTTCCCAAATTTATTATGTATTTATTTACCTCGGGGGTTCCATAAGAATATGAGACTTGCACACAGATCAGACAGGTGAGGCTTTCATGCCCTCCTTTTGACCTAAGGGTGGAGGTGATGGTTGAAAACGCAAAGGGCAGAAATGTGTGGGGGTTCAGAAGGAGACACCCCAAGATGTGACTTGGCTACAGGCGATGTTAGCTTCAGGTTCAAGAGAAACCTCTGCCCCTCTCTTCACCTAGAAGAACTGAGTTAGGGGCCCGGGGGGAAAATAAAGAGATTATCAGAGACGACCTTTTTGACTTATCTCTAGGGCAGGACAAACTTCTGTTTCCTAAAAGTTTGTTCTTATCATCCTGCAGTGACTCTTTGAAGCCCCTGAGGCACATACCCCATCCCTAGCTCAGATATATACCTCCATCCCCCTTTCTACCTCAGAACCTCTCAGCCATGGAGTCTCTGACTCTCTCCTGTATGCAGGGTTCCCATACATATGTATGTACTAAATTTAGTTATTGTTTTCTTGCTAATCCGCCCCATGATTCTTTGATTATTAGACCAGCCAGAAAAACTTTGAGGGTGGAGAGGAAGGCTTGTTTCTCTCCCACAAAGGCAGTTCACTTGGAGATAGAAAACCAGATGTTTGGTGAATAAATGCTTGCTAGGCCCTCTTTAACACTGGGAGTGAGAGCACCTTGATCACACAAGCATTGCTAGGTTTCTCCCAGTCTGTCACACTAGTTGATATTAAACTATATAGCTCCTTTCTTGGAGTACGTTCTCTATCTAAATTATTGTAAGCAGTTGTGAGAAGGTCAAAGTTTCTTGCTGGGACTTTGATTTTTAAAAAATAACCCTCTTAAAATGATCACTACCCCTCAAAAAACACCCTAGGGTGTCAAACGCTGCCTCCCCTCACATTTGAGATTAATTCCCTTTACAAATGGGAAAACTGAGGCATAGAGAGTTTGAGTAACTTTCCTGAGGTTTGATATGTAGTGAGGGGTTTTGAACTCTAGCAGTATGAGTCCACCATATATGTGTGTGCATATGTATGTTTGTAATCCACATACACATAATATGGTCAGGCATTGTATTTGCATGTTTTGTATAGATACATTTTTATATATAAACAAATTATAAATATGTATATAGAAAATATTAGGAGATATATTTTGTGGATGGAAAGGGCCACATGCTAACCTGACAAGTTCAGGGAAGGCCTGCATGGCGGTCTTGCAAACTCAGAGACCTAAAGTAACCACAAAGGATGGTCTGAAATGAAACTTTAACGAAAAGCAGTTATGGTGGGCAGTTACGTCCTAGGCCGGTATCTTCACTGACAAGGTCAACCTTTACCTTAACTAAGCCTATCTGTCTTTTTGCATCTTGAAGTTTCTGGGTAGCTTGTAACTCTCCTTTTTTTCTGGACCCCCTGGGGCACAACCAAATGTGCTGGGCACCAGGACAGACACCACAAATTCCTTCATTATCATGTTAATTGTTCCTGCACCCACCTAAGTATGTGTCCATCATTTTACTTTTTATCCTTCCAGGGATTTCTCCTGCTTTGCTTTATTCCACCTCCTTAATCTATCACCAATGAATTTCATGTAACCCACCGATGTCCCTCCTTTGGTTGCAATGTATAAATACGTATGTAACCTGCCATTCTCAGGAGCATTATCTTAATTTGTTGAGGTTCTGCTTCTCGGCATAGGTTGACAGTATGGCTCAAATAAACTCACAAAAATTCTTTACAGATTTCAAAGTTGTTTTTTTTATGTTAACATTACAATATAAAATTTTAATTAACACCATATTGGTATATATATCTGTGTGTATTGTACTTACAGACTTACCTGTATATGCATATATATGAATATTACCGAAGAGTGGGATCTGAGAATTGTCTGTTTTAAGGTGAGTTAGAATCTAACTGTTATCAGCGGTCGGCAAACTCATTAGTCAACAGAGCCAAATATCAACAGTACAACGATTGAAATTTCTTTTGAGAGCCAAATTTTTAAAACTTAAACTATATAAGTAGGTACATTGTGACTAACTTAATTAGGGTACTCCTAAGCTGGCATTTGCTAAAAACTCAAGGGGCCAAAGAGCCGCATGTGGCTCTTGAGCCGTAGTTTGCCGACCACTGTGTTAGATCATTCTAATTTGCCCCCAGGGTTAATAAATGCTCACTTGAGAGAAAAAAGAGAGAAGAATAAAGGCCATAGGCTGAGGCTTTGGGAACCGAAACAGAGATAACTGTATACAACTTAAAGTTCAGTCTCCAAAGAAAATAAATGTTTATTTGTCCAAGTTTTCTGTCTTTGGGCTCCCATGTACATAGTTGCCACATTATAAGATATGGGAAATAAATCTCAGTGGAAGGTGTGATCCTTTATCTACTTCCTGTGTGTGTGTGCGCGTATGTGTGTGTGTGCGCTCTCCATTCAAAATGCAATCACAAATGTTGCTTTTATAAATCCTAGGCCAATGATATGTTAGTCTGAATTACTTTTCAAGAGGATATTTGAAAGTATTTCAGGCAAATTGTCAGTTTTGAAGAGCACTGCAATCAACTACTGCAAAAAAAAGAGAAGACTAAAAAGATACATGTTTCAGTACATTTCTTAAGAAACAATTTGACAATGGCTGTTACAAGAATTCTTGTCTATACTGAATGGACACATGGCACAGTAACACAGAAATATAATTAGTTTCAAAAGGCATTTTCTAGGGCTTTGATTTCCTAGAATGCTCAGTCTGGGTTCTAGAATTTTGACTGAAACTATTACTTTGGAATAGTTAGTTGAGACAATTTTTAGACACATGCAGGATTTTGTTATTGTGCTGATGTGTGTTCTATGCCACAACCCTGTAAGATTAAAAAAAAACACAACTTATTAAGGAGCAAAGAACCGGTGATTTTTGTAGAAAGGTGTTCTTAACCTTTCCCCTTTTTATTATTCTAGTCACAGATGGTTTACATTATCTTTCCTTTCTGCTAATTTAAATGGTTTGTGAAATTCTTCACAAACCGTTTCCCATTTTCACTGCTTTCCCAAGGGCCCTGACTTCCATCCTCCCTTCTTCTAGTTTTGATTTTACTGGTTTCTGAAAATCCACAAATTTGTGTCTGCAGAGTCCAATTAAGTTGATTATCAAGAGAAATGGGAGATGCATTCTTAACCTCAATGCGATCCAGGTGCCAGGCAGTTGCAGCTGACACAACCGTTAGATAGTCCCGTTTCTGCACGAGTCCCACACGTGTTCTAACTTATGGGTCTTCTGGCCCCCAGGCCCGCAGCTCAGCACATCACCATCCAATGCACGGAAGACACCGCATTTCCTTTTGCTGAACCCCAGCGAGTGAGGACACCGTACTCTCTGCTGAGGCGTCCAGTCCATTGTTTTACTGAAAAGCCCCTTAGCAGTCAGGTAAGAAGGTAAGGCCTTGGGGATCACAGTACAGGGGCTTCAAGAGGAAGCAGAGCAAATATTCAGTGTCTTCAGTTATTTCCTCACCTCCAGCTTAATGATAAACTCTATTTCTCTCTCTCTCTCTCTCTCTCTCTCTCTCTCTCTCTCTCTCTCTCTCTCTCTCTCTCTCTCTCCCTCTCTCTTCCTCTCCATCCCTCTCTCTCCAGAAAATGTCTGATATAATTCCAGCATAGTTATTAGGTTTGCTTCATCAGACATTTTTGGAAATGAAAAAAGTCAATCCAATGAATTGCTAGAGTAGTAATGAGTAAAATTCTATCGTGCACATACCAAAACCAGGAGCACTCAAACCAGAGTCTGGGCTGATGACCAGGAGTGTATTGTTTTAAAGCAGCTTACACAGTGAGGAGGCAGTGACAGTTTATTCTTCAAAGGAATTGGTTATAACGTTAGTATTTTCTTAAATCAGAGGGAATTGGTTAGCAGTTACCTCAAGTCACTTCTGGAAAGCAAGTTAATTTTCTTTAATGACTTCCAGAGGCATAAACAAGAATTAACCTGGGCCAAGTTATCTTGCAAAATAAGCTCAATTGAGCTGTGGTTGCATGACTAGACTGGTTTTGTGCGCTCCGGGAACTTTAAGGCTGCTGTGTTTGTTTTCTGTTTTACTAACTTCTACGTAAGTCTTTCAATTTAAGAGATTGACGTAAAATGTTATCCGTACAAAATGAATATCAGCTTTGCTGGTAATCTCGGCATGTTGGCTCATCGTCTATCCTTCTGTGATCCTCACTTGTGTCTTAAATTGCAACCAGCTCTGCTGTTCTGTCTGTCTGGCCACTGGTATATGCACTGCAGGAACTTCTCAGTCTTGTTTTCATTGATTAAAATTCCACACTCAGAACAGTCATTATGACCTGTATTTCCATGGTTTTAGTTCATGACTTTCTTAGTGTGATGCCTTATGGACCCTAACAACAGTGGAAATTAGCAGGGTCTCATATGTCCGTTTCGAGTTGGTTTGTGGCAGGAGCCTGGATCTGCTGGTAGACTTATTTATTTTTAAAATTTTAATCTGTTGGTGCTCTGGAAGGATTGTCAAATACCAGCAGGTTTACTAAATGAGAGGGTCTTTCCTGTTACCCAAAATGATTATCTTAGACCTTCCTGAATTGCCTTGTCAACAATTCCTATTGGTTGCAGATATTTGGAATTTTATTCTTTAATGACACCAGCCATATTACAATAGGCAGAAAAATTCTCAGATTTATATAAGCAGTCATATAAACATTATTTATATTTACTCACTTGTTTAGAATTATAATTAAATAAGCGATTATTTCTAAATGTATTAAAGTACAGAATAAAATCCATACTAACAAGTAAGGGGACAGATACGCACACACATTTCTTGTACTTAGTGTAAATATTTGTGGTGGTAGGAGGGGAATACGATACACATTAGTATAGTAAGTATCTTGGACAACACTTGGAAAAGGGGATGAGAAAATGCAGGCCAGGTGTACAGAAACGAGGGCTAATTTTAGATGCTATAAAATTATGTTCTGACATAAACACCTAAGTAAAACTCAGCATCTAACATGTGAGGAAACTGTGTTTATTAAAATAAGTATACACAATGGTGACAAACAATAAACTCTTTTGTAAACACAGTTATACAGGTGTTAGGAAAGAAGATTAAAATAGATATCCAGCTGGCTCTACTTATGTATTTTAATTTCCTATAAACTATAATTTTCACTGATATTAGAAAAATACTGTTTAAACAAGGCTAATAATACTTCCAAGTAGATATATGATTTATATGGATAGAAAAATAAAAATGTTTGATAATAATTCCTTCCTGAAAATAACAAAATTAACTTTAAAAGAGTACCTTTTTATCAGAAGTGAAAAAGCCCGAAGTAGATTGTTATCCTTATTTTGGGTCATGTCAAAATTATTAGCAACAGGCACACTGTTAAAATTTTTGTTGTCACCTAATTCAGACTTTGCTAAAATGGCATGGGCACTGAAATGACTAATAAATACAATGTCATAGTCTGTTCTTAGAAATTAGGATTGTTAATTGCTACAACTATCCAACCTGTGATTATACTCTTTTTAAAAAATTGAAAATCAGAGGAAAAATGGCATTATGATGTAATTGAGATTATGTTTATTAATAGAGTATTTTGTTCTCTTTAGAGCTGCCATATATCTGGATAAGACTGAAAAATTTAGCAAAATATTAACATCTTTCCAAGTATGTAAATGTTGATTGCATTTTATGTTTCACTCTGAATGTTTGGTAAACTATAGTTTTAGCTACAAAATATATATTAAGTTGCCTTATTATCTTTGAAGTTATTTTTGACTCTAGCATTCCAAAGCTAGAATACTGTATCTTTTGAAGAGAAAGAATAAATATAGTAAGGAATTTTAGAATTGGATGAAATTAAAGTAAGGTTAGCCAACAATAATATTGGTGGCTAATAATTTTAAGAATTAAAAATGTACTTTTATACATTTTTATATGTGGTATTTATAGTATAACAAGTACCTCTGCCTTATGCAATAAATGCTATCTAATTTTCTCTCAATTAAACAGCCTTAAACTCTAAAATCATTAAAATTAAAATGAGAAACTTTACAAGGGATTACCTGTTCATCTCATTACTGGGTAGCACATTCTTTGAAGTTCTCCTGATTGGAATCATAAAATAAAATAAATTACTTAATAAAAAATGTAAAATTATTCAAAATGTTATTTTTGCTGAAGATATTTATTATGCAGGTCCACTAAAATACTTCTGTAAGCTTAGAAAAATATAATGGGTAAGTTGCATGAAACAATTTTAATCTCTATTTTAATTCTACCTAAAAATGAAAATGGGAAATATATCCCATCTCCTTTAATGTAGAAATAAATAAAATAGAGTTATATATAACAAGTTGGCAGAGAATCCATGTAAGGAAATTATATAATTTAATGGAAGAATATAAAATTTTATCAGAATAAGCAGAAAATAACTTCATAATATCAAGAAATATAAAGCTTACTGTCATAAAAATCTATTTCCCTAATTTAATATAGTATAAGCTAAATTTTCAATAAAATTAAAACAGTAATTTTTATCTTTAGACAAAATAATATTAAATATATGTTAAATGACAGTTATTTAAAAGCAACCCAGAAAACATAAAAAGAAGCATATCAGGATTATTGTTTACTAGTCATTTATGACATTTTCTTGATCACCTTATATATTTATAATTGATCTATTGTTCCAGTTCATTGTTTCTTTCCATTTTCCCCACAGTCCATTAAATAATCAATTCTCTCAATTTAGATTACTTTATTTTTTTAATTCAAGAATTTCCATTTAGTTTCTTTGAATAGATTATTGTTTTGTGGTAAGCTTCTACATTCTTTTAATGATTTTTGAACATATTCGATACAGTTAATTAAAGTTTATTACTGATAACTTTGATATTACAGTTCTGTGTAGATCTGATCCTATTGTCTTTATATTATCCTGTTCTGGAATTTTAAAAAATTATATAAGTCATGAAAATTACTTCCTTCTAGTGAATATTGACCAACCCATCCTTTCTTGTAGCTAAACTGGAGACACATTACACAACCTGGTACTAACTAAACAGATTCCACATTGGCTTATAATTCTTATAATACTCAATTTACATCTCAGCTTGCTTATTTCTAGTCTGAAGACCTCTCAGAGTCTCAATTGAGAGCATGGAATATTTACTGGGTTACTACTTAGAACTTCATGGGTAAATAGGATTGCTTTATCAGTTTCAAGGGGGAGCATAGTGTTATGTATATTTTATCACAATAAAAATTTACAGATTTAAGTTGGTAGTCAATAAATTAAATTTAAAATGATATTATTTACATACTTAGTATTGATTCCCCTTTAAGAATATTCCCACCGTGAATGCAATCTCAACCACATTTAACATCTGTGAACATATTACATTAGTCATTCTTTCCATTTCAATGGCATAATTATTTATATTTTTCTTTCATGCATTTGGACTCAGATATAAAAAATGCTATCCGATGCATTGAGGAAGGCCAACAATAAATTAAGTTATATGTTATTTGCCTAATACAGTAAGCAAAACTAAAATTATTATAAAGAATTGAGAGAGGAGGTCATAGATGAGATGGACCTGGAAAGAAAACAGAAATGTCCCCATGCTTATTCAAAGTTTTAAACAGAGAGCACAGTTTGCCTTCAGAAAACACGTGAATCATTTTATTAAGTGCTCAAACATTTAAAAACATACCTAGAGATATATTAAAAGTAACTATTTCAAAATTCAAAATGTTTTCTTTATAGGCCATTTTTGCCAATTCACAATCTCAGCTAAAATGTTGTAAGACTTTTCCCTTAATTTATTCTGCAATGATAATGCCTTTAGGTCTATTTTCCTGGTTCAACAAAATACAAATTCCAAAGTCTGTAAAGCAACATGGAAAATAATTGTATATCAGTTTCAAATGGATCACTATTTTTTCCACTGTAGGGGAAAGCTTCTTTTGCATCTCGTGGAGTCATGGAGAGTAACAATCTACAATATAAGGGAAGATGGGCAGCGTGTTTTTCAGCAATCTGAACATTGCTATGATTTCATGCTCCGATGACATCTTTCTGTGGTATTTTACATAGATGCAGCACCTTGCACCGAAAAAAAAAATGCCACCAGCTTAATAATGAAATCCCTTAACAGTATTTCAATCAAGTGTAGTAGCAGAAGGAATCAATATCCTTCTTTAACTATAGTTCCAAAATTGCATGGTTTGGCAGCAAAACAAAGCCTCTTGATTTGACATATTCTTTCCCATAATCACCGAAACTTTAGCTCTGGCTATGCCTAATCTAAAGGTACTGTGATATTTGAATATCATTTCTATTGAATGTCATTTCTAGTTTTACTTTTTTTAAAAAAGAATCACCTCCTGTCTTCATTTTAAGCAAAAACAAACAGTGCATAAGCCTTACAAAACTACAAAATAGGGGATTGTTACTGACTTATAAGATGAATCTCACAAAACTAATAAATGAATAAAGAAGTCACTGGTAGTCTAGTATCTCAAGTAAATTAGCAATTACAAAAAACCCAGGAGATCCAGAATTAAGAGGGGAAAAAATCTCTCAGAAATTAGCTAAGCTGTAATTATTTTAAATAGTCATATTGAAGTTCTTACTTTACATGCTTTTTGCATATTATAATCTAACTTTTAAGAAGTCATTTTACCTTCACCTTTGCATCTCTATTATCATTCCTGAATTGTTGAAGGTCATGAGTATCTTTCAGTTTTCTATTTTAGAACTGGCGCCATGGCACAGGTTCACATGTTTGAAAGAGAAATTCATTCATTTTTGGTCTGCATGCATCATTTTGTAATTACTCTCCTTGAACAATTTCAAATACCCATGGGTTTCAGTCCATTGACAGTTTATCATGGCGTACCACTTTTACTCTTTTCTGTAGTCACCACAGTTCTTTGTATCTACTCTCCAAAGACAATCATGTAATAGACACAATTTTTTTTCCAAAGATCTAAATGAAGTCAACATGTTTGAACCTTTTTATCGCAGAGCCGTTAATTTTTTTTTACTTCCTGTTTTCATTTATAGACCTGTACAAATTGCCACAAGCACTTAATTTCACCAACAGGTGTAATTGTACCTAAGAACTGCATTTAATCTATTGGCAATACAAATGTTTTAAGTATATATTTCAAAAGATTATTATTCACCAGTTATAAAAACTTTGACACTATCAAGGTCACTTTGTGTAAATATTCAAAGGAACATTAGAAAAATAATATCTTTTGCTCATTGTTAACTACTCCTAGTCATGATGCAACTAGTAACAAGTAGTGTGGCAAAACTGAAGTAACTTTTTTAAAATATGTTTTTATTGATTTCAGAGAGAGGACTGGAGAGTGAGAGATAAAAACATCAATGATGAGAGTGAATCATCAATCAGTTGCCCCCTTCATGCCCTCTACAGGGGCTTGAGTCAACAACCAGGCATGTGCCCTGACCAGGAATCAAACCAGTGACCTCCTGGTTCCTGGGTTGATGCTCAACTGCTGAGCCACGCTGGCTGGGCTGAACTAACTTTTTAAAAATGATAATCAAATAAAGTATTTCACAGTAAGAAAGTGTTATTATACCAAGTACTTAGGATCCAACTATGGATATTTGGCCACTGCTCTGCTCTAGGGAAGTTTTATAATAACAATAATATTGCCATAAAATAATATAATGGCAGACAAAGTGGTAATTCTCTGTATTGCTTGTGCCAAATTCTTGATAATTTTAAAAAGAAGAAGCAGATTGAAATGAGATACTCCTCTGGGGTTTTCACTTTAACACTTTCTTAAAACTGTTAAACCATGGCACTTATCCCAAATGAAATATTTACTCTAAATCAAAATGCAATTGAAAATGAAAATGCATAATTTTCTTGGCATTTCATGTGTTGATCTTGAAAACACTAGAAATAGTTATATTGAAGAAGCTAGTTATTTATATTAGAAAAGGAGCAACTATTAATATATAGGTTAAGATAGAAGAAATATTTATATAGGTTTATTTTAATAACTAGGATAAGAACCAAACTGAGAAGAAAATGTGTGAGATCATTTTTCAATTTTTCCTTCCACAAGTAGTCTAAATATATTTTTTCCATTTGCCGTTAGACCGTGTGGTTAATGTATAATTTAAAAATAAGATAAAGAAATTCAGGAAAATCTACGGACAATTCAAATGTTCTATTTTACCACAGTACCATATTGTATTTTACACCAGATTTTTTTAAAACTTACTATTGGGTTTGTTTTACCTGGTATATTCAAAACCAAATGATTACTCAGTTATACTCCTCATTAATTCATGGTGGCAAAATTTAAGGTTTAAAAAAAATCATAATAGGTTGGGGCTTTTTTTTTTTTTCCAAAATATCTCTATAATCTTCAGAAATATATGGTAGTTTCTCTATCTTCTATGTTCTTATATTACCAAGTTTCCAGAGAAGACAACAATATAAGCTGATTTTGTCAAGCATTGTTTTACTCAAGAGCCATGAAGGGCACCAAATCATGCTAAATCTAAATGTCTCAGTGTTAGATTCAAGACGCTTTTGAGATCTTTTTAGAAAGGGACGGAGAGTACATAGTGAGCCGTGGGGACTGGAAGTAAAGACAGAAGGCCGACTTTTAGCGTTATGGTCATGGGCAATTGAACTCGCCATTTGAATTTGCTTTGATCCTGTATAAAATTGAAATAGTTCTATTCGTTAGCATGCTTTCAGGAGCAAGTTATAGACAGGCCAACTGGAAAAAGCTTTAACAGAAAAGTACTTTATTAACCCAAAAAGGAGGGAATTTAGGGGTATTTCTTGGTCAGAGCCAATCTGTGTTCTGACCCTGTTTCTCTCTTACTGTCCTGTCTGCATTTTCTTCCATATGCTGGCCATGTCTCTCAGTCTGGCTTCCCTCAAGGACAGAAGTTCCCATCCAGAAACCTTCAGGACCAAATGTTCCCTTGTCACATCAGCAGGAAGAAAACAATACATATTACTCTGAGTTTTCTCTTTCAGATTGAGAAAGTATAGGGTGTCCCCAAAAATGTAAACACACTTTTAACAGGTGATAGCTCAATTTTTAAAATGAAATATATTTTAATAAACTCTGCCTTTATAATTATTCAAAGTGTGTGTTTACATTTTGGGGGGACACCCTATATATTTTAGGAAATCTCTAGCAACACAATGGACTAATTGATAGCAGCAGGGAAACGCAAGCTAAGCTAGCCTGATGGACTAGATCCAGATCCCACATGGAATGGAAACTCTGGACAATGGCTGTAATTTTAGCTCTACTGAAGCCTCAGCTAAACTTCTTCTCTGACCGGACTAAGAGAAATGGGACTTTGGAAACAAAGAAATACAATTGCATGGAAATAAAGCTTTTTACTATACCTCATCCTCCCCTGGGGATCTCTGAAAATGCTTATCCCACCAGTACCCCAAGGACCTCACTTCCACTTGCAACCAGGGGAGACTGGCCCCTCTCCTACTCTGTAACATTAGGAATGAGAATAGTAATGGTCATGGTGTCTATTCAATATTCATTGAACTGTATTTTTCATCAAATCTTGGGTTGTTATTTATAAATTTATATTGTCTTTTAGTCATATTTATTTTCTTGCCCATATATTAGAACAGTCTAGTTGTGATATTTGTAACTGCTGAATGCCAGGCTCCTTGCATTATTGTGGCAGGTTAAATCTTTATCTCTCTATCTCTATCTCTATCTCATCTATACTCTTTATTTCTCATAATTATATTTAGGACACCTTGAGTCTATGAACTTTAATGAAAGGGACCAATATGCTGGTTACAGGAGTCTGTTTTTCACTCTAAGATATTCATGGTCAATAATGAATGGTCTAAATAGACCAATATTCATGGTCTAAATTAAGCTTAATTAACCCTTATATACATTATTGCTTTCCCCTCTCAGTAAGTCTGTTCTTTCCCTTAAATTCTCACCCAAAACTGGAGCAACCTCTAATTGGACAATTCCATTTCTAAGTGCTCATTGGGCACCCACTTTAAATCCTTGTTTAAATATTGTGTGCAATGGCCTTTTTAGTTCATTAATTACTTTATAATTATATCTATTTGTTGGAAATTAAATTAAAAGCAATTGACTTACTTACCAAATTCTGAGAAATTAGTATATTAGTTTCCTAGAAATGCTGCATGAAGTACCAAAAGTGGGGTGCCTAAAACAACAGAAATTTATTGCCCCGCATTTCTGGAGGCTACATGTCCAAAATCAGCATTTTGGCAGGGTTAGTTCCTTTTTTAATTTTTACTTTTTGTTAATACTCATATGAGGATTAACAAAAAATAAAATTTTCATTGATTTTTTTTTGAGGGAGTGGAAGGTAAGAATGGAGAGAGAGAGAGAGAGAGAGAGAGAAACATTGATGTGAGAGAGACACATTGATTGGTTGCCCCCTGCCTGCATCTCACACTCACACCAACAGGGTCAGGAATCAAACCAGTGACCCTTGAGTGCATGGGCTGATGAAATATCCAGCCAGGGCAGGGTTAGTTCCTTCTGAGGGCTGGGAAGAAGAAGAATAGGATTTTCTCCTACCTTCTGGCAGCTCCAGGCCTTCCCAGGCTGATGAGATTGTGTTTTCCCTATGTCTGCACATTGTCTTTCCTCTGTATGAATCTTTCTTTGCATTCTTTATTTTATTTTATTTATTTTATTTTATTTATTTTATAAAGACATTAACTATATTTCACTAGACTATCCCTCATGACCTCATTTTAATTGAATTATTTCTGTAAAAACCCTATTTCAAAATAACATCACATTATGAGATATGGGGGTTAGATTCAATATGATATCTTTTTCTTTAAATAATCTTTAAATGTATTTTTCAATTACAATTGACATACAATATTATATTATACAACATAGTGATTAGACATTTATTTACCTTATGAAATGATCACGCTCATAAGTCTAGCATACATACATAGTTATTACAGTATTATTGACTATATTCCCTGTGGTATACTTTCCAAGCTCATGACTGTTTTAATAACTGGCAATTTGTTTTTCTTTAATCTCTTTCACCTTTCACCCTCCCCGTAACTATGCTCCCATCTGGAAATTATCAATTTGTTCTCTGTATTTATATAGATTTTTTTCAAGAGCAGGTTTAAGTTCACAGCAAAATTGAGCAGAACTTAGAGATTGTCCATACACCCCCTTTCCCAACACACATAGATTTCCCCATTAGCAACATCCCCCTCCATAGTGGTGCATTTTCTAAAATTTTTGAACCTATATTATTGACTCATCATTATTATCCCAAACCCATAGTTTACATTGCGGGTCTGCCTTGGTGATGCACATCCTATGGATTTGGACAAATTTGGACAAATTGTATGTGTCCATCATTATAGTATCATACAGAGTATTTTCAGTACTTTAAAAACCCTCTGTATTCTGCCTATTTATCTCTTCCTCACCACAAATATATTTTTATTTTAAGGATAGAATTCAACTCTTAATAGGGGAAAAATTTTTAATCAAAGGATCCAAAAAATTGAATTGCTAAAATTGATTTATTGCATATTATCTAAAAATATAGGTTTATGAAAAAACTAGAGGCCCAATGCATGGATTCATGCACATTGAAAGGAAATTAATTAAAAGAAATATTTTAGAAGCCGGGGAGGGACCACAGAGGCCTCTAGAGAATGTCTGGCCCATCTCGCCCAGTCCTGATCAGCTGGACCCCAGCAGCAAGCTAACCTATCAGTCCCCCCTGGTGGTCAGTGCACATCATAGCAACTGGTCGAATGGTCGAATGAACAATTGGACACTTAGCATATGAGGCTTTTATTACATAGGATAGGTAATAACATGTAGACAAGTAGCCTTAAATTTGAGAAAAATAGTATTAGAAACTACTATATGCATTTATCTTCTTTAAATGAAACTCTATACTTGGAGTATGATGATAAAAAGTAACATTATTAATTAAATGTCCCAAATCAAATACAGTCCCATTTCATAAGAGCTTTTGCAAACAAACATTTATTTTGTACGTTGAAAAGGCTGCCATAGTCTAATTTTTTCTTCCAAATTTTTAAAAACAACCCACCCTTCTCACCAACCAGTAGTCACATAAACTAAATTTGGAAGAAAAGTCTTTGTTGTTTTTTTCCCGGCACACTCTTTCATGTTTGGAGTTTTGTCTTTAGTATTTCACAGCCTATAAATCAAAATCCTTGAGGGACTACTGCCATTCCAGCCCAGGGACCTGATTTGGAATGACCCCAAGTTCATTGATGGGGTATATTCTCCTAAACTCTGCATTGGCAGTTTGTTGTTTCATCAATCTTGTTCAGCTGAGTAGCACAACAATTTGTCAGGATTGTACCACATAAATGATAGCAAAAGGTTACTGTTAGGTTATGAAGTTTTCTGACAAATGCAACATGCCAAGGTTTATATAAGTGTAAAAACAAACCTTAAACTCAAGAATTGCTTTGTAAAGGAGACTTCTGCCTCTGTTTTATAGAGATATTTTGAAGTCCAAGTTTATATACTTCAGGTTTCAGGGATGCCTGAACCATAGCAGTTGACTACATTATATCTTTTATAAGATCATCTAATACTAGAGGCCCAGTGCACAAAATTCATGCACTCAGAGGGAGTCCCCCAGCCTGGCCTCTGCCCTGTCACAGTGTGGGAGCCCCATAATCCATCGCCCCAAAGAGGTAGGCCCTGCCCACCCATCTGGGACTCCTCGATGGTTTGCCCCAAAGAGATAGGCTGGAGCTAGGGTGCCACCTCTGCACTGTGCAGAGCAGGGATGTGGGATCCCCAGGACCCCAAGCTAGCCTTGCCATGCAGAGCCGAGGGACCCCCCAGACAGGCCTCACTGGACCCCCAGGCAGGCCTCGCTGCATGGAGCCGGAAGGAGGCAGGACTCCCAGACAGGCTCCGTGCCACGCACACAGTGTCAAGTCCAGCCCCACCCACCTGTGCACACAGCCATCTTGTGACAGCATGAGGGCATCACTGCATGACGACCACTTAGGCTTTTATTAGTAAGGATTCTTTTGCTGAACTAGGTGATGCAAGAGTTTTGATATCAACCTCAATGACAAAGGCACAGGAATATGGTTCCATTATTCTTAGGAGTAAAGACCTATGATAATTCAAACCAATTGGATTATCATGTATTTGGCATTCTTTGCTAACCAGTACAAATGATTTACAAAGATGTGTAGCATTTCTTTTTAAATTGAGGATGAGAATATGTTGAAAGACTGCTAATCCATATTTTTTTGTTATTTTTATAATCTACTTATCCAGAAAATAAAAATTTGTCAATTCTCACAAAGTAAGTTGATAATGGAAAAGTTGATAAAGCCTCAGTATTTTCATTCTAAACTTTCGATATGTAAATATTTTAAAATATTCTCTTAAAACATTTACCTCTTTCAGAAGGTATGTAGAGAACATCAATGCAAATTTGATAGATTTGTTAAATACATTGGGAAATAAAATACTCATGTAGTTGAGGAAGCCTGAAACTCATGTTCATATGTATTACTTATCCTTAATTAATCACAGTATTTAGTCATTGTGCTTGCTTTTATAACTTGGTCCTGTTCATTTGGGGCGGGGGGAGGGAATCTATTTAAAGATATTAATTTATTTTATTGCCTACTAATGTAATTTTAATGACACATTATATAAAAGGCCAAAATTTTAATATAAAATTAATAGTAGATTTTTCTATTATAGTTTCACCTGAATTGTCATCAACAAAGGGAAATTTTACATTATAAAGATCACAGACTTCAGATATAGATATAGGACAGGGTTCTGCTGTCCCACCTTGAATTTTGTGCAAACTTCTTAGCCTTCTCTTCATGTGAAAAATAAAAGATTGAAGTTGCATTCTAATGTTCGTTTAGTTTTAAACTTGTATCCAGACCTAAATGTTCAGGCCCTATCTCATGGTCAGACTCTGTTATTACAGAGCTATGGCACTCTCCAGTGTTTAATGTCATTTTCATTCATTGAGGCCCAAGGACCTCAGAAATTAATGGGAAATTGGTCATATGTCATATGTGATTTTTCTTGGCTTGACCCACAAAATTCTAGTCATGATCAAGACAGTCCTAAAGGAAGGAAAAATCAGTGGTATGCATACTATCTAGACTGTCATGATGATTTAGTTCACCAGCCCATTTTCAGTCCTTCAATTTTTCATCCCAAGAGACACCAGTCTGCGTAGGTTCAGGATGCTCTGTATGAATAAGTGAAATTCAAAGTCAACATATCAGTTTAATAATAATGAAAACAAGTACAGACAATTATTCTTACATATAAAACGCTATAGCTCTACTATTTCAATGTTGAGGCAACTATAGCATTCAGAGTATTTCACTGCAGAAATTGCACTTAAAAATAATAAGAAATTAACAACTTTATAGATGCAAAAGCATTGCATTAAAACCCATTAAGCCATTCTCATGTAGTGGTGTCCATTGCCTATTCTGATTCTAGGGTCATTCTGATTCCTTCCTAATTTTGAAAGCACAAATATAATCACTGTTTATTATCCAAAGTGAAATAAGAATATGCATCTTTATTGGTTTTTATTCTGCAGGTCTCGCCTGTCATCTAAATGCAAATATGTTATTTTGTAGCTGTTAATTTGGCATTATATGACTAACTTATTTCAAGGAGTATTTAGAAATTTTATTTAGCTATTTTGTCTCCAAAGCCCAAAGCAGTTATTTTCAAATCTATGCACAAGACATTATTTTCAAGAGTTAGTTATTATTGGGTCAACAGTCAATTTTAAACCTATCTTGTGCATAAGAGCTATGCTCAGTTATTAAAGAATAAAAGTAAAATCACTCACAAATAAATGCAAAATACAGAACATATGATAATTGTGCACAATGTTAGATATTACGGTAGCAGAGATATCCAAATGTGTGACCCATATTCCCAGCTGTATGTGCGTATATACATGAATAACTGCCATTATTATTATCATTATATGTGTCATTACTTGAAAAAAGGACCTGATAAGCTTATAGACATTTATGAGATTTTGACTATTTTAATACAATTTGCTCAAACTGAAAAAGGCTGTAGTATTTGGGGCAGAATTTATGTGTCTGAGCATTTCTGATTTCATAAAGGCAAATTCAGCCCAACATCACTGGTCAATACAGAAAATAAGTTCTTCAAAAGGATGTCCCTATTAAAGAAATTGGATTTAGATGAGGTGGTACTTTTTCTGTATAAATGATAGGATTACCTAAGTATTCACTGAATCTCAGAATAAATACCATTTTAGTTGGCATGTAGATGTGCCTGAAAATAATGCAAAAAGCAAATTCATTGATACTATTATTTTTTCTCAACATCCTTTCATTTTGTTTTATTTTATTCTCTTGTATTTCCTTATTTTTCTGTTTGCAATAGATGTTGTATATTAGAAACCTAGTTACTCTGACGCAAGGGTTTCTGTGGTAAATGTAGCTCTTATACTAGCATATACTGGCTTCTCTCTCCTATTCTGGACATTTCTAAATCTTATACTTAATCAATGAAAATTAAATAACCAATACCAAGCATGATTCCTATGGCTCAGCAACATAAGAAAAATTGCATTTATTTAGTAAAATGAATTTTGCTTCAAGATGCCGTGAAAGTTTGCTTTGGGAAATACACTGAATTGTCCTCAAGGGGGAAATAGCAGTAAAATAAAATTTATATGAGAACTTCTTTGGCATGCAGAATTGAGTATGGTACTGAATCCCTGCCCCCATTAAAAAATAAAAGGGGGGGACAAAGAAAAGAATTATTTTCAGAGACGTGAAAGTGAAATATTAGGTCAGGTCACAAAATCTGTTTTGCAATCAGGAAAATTTTAAAAATGTTACTTCCATCTCAGAATATTTTTTTCAAATTTCAGATGGCTGTGAGTGTAAATTTGATGCTAGGATAGATTTAAGAAAAGTTTCAACTGACATTTTAAAATCAGGACACACTGCAAACGCAACTGCATTGAAATGAAATTGTATATATTCAATGGTGCCAGAACCCACAGCAGAAGAACTATATAGGCTATGGGTTAGTAAACATTGACATTTGGATCAAGTCCCATCTGAATTTTTTTAATTCAAATAATAAATTTGCTAGTTGTTCTTAATTTTTAGAGCATTCTGAAGTTGATATCTAATGATTCTAAAGACTTTTGATGTATGTTTTTCCCAATAGCCTCAATAATGAGAAAAACATTGAAAACATATGCTTAAAAGCTAATGACCCAATTTCTGTCATCCTCATATTAACAAAAGTGTAAACATAATTTCCTGATCCATCATCTGTAAAACAAGCATCCAGATGATTTCTAATGATCTCTCAGCCATAAATGTCTAGAGATATATGAAAATATTTTAAACCCATTCCACCAAAATTTCATGAAAATATGTATTTCAGTCAAAAAACTAGATTATATTAATTTTAAAAACCATGGATTAATTTGCCAAATTTCCCATTTGCTCTAAGAAGTGGTACTGTTGAAATTTTTAAAATGTTTTGAATTCTCTGGAGCTCCAGATGTTTTCAAAACAATTAGGAACTGATAACCATAGCCCATGCACTGGATCTTCATGGGAAATTTGTGAGGGATGTTTTCTTTTGGTTAAAGATCATTGATTTGTATTAAAGTATCACTTCTTTATAATCACACCATTCTCTCCTCTTTTCTAAATGTTTCTGAGACCACTGCATTCTTGTAAAATCCATTTTAGTTTTCTCCACAATTAGAGTAGTCCCAAGGAGTATCTCAAAGGTGTGAATGTTTAATCCTCCATTTTGTTAAAAGTTCCATGCAGTTACTGTCAACATAATTGAATGAATCAAGCAATTTAAATCCCACATACATGGTGGAGTACAATAATTCCCTTTTACCTGGGGAAAAACAACACAGAAGGAGAAATTCATGGAGCAGATCACTTAACGTGCCTCAGGCTTCCTATTCCAAGTAGTTTCCTGGTGGACATGTCTCAACTCAGCTTTCAGTCACTGTGCGGTTTTCCTCAAAGACCTTCTTGTTGCTTCATCATCCTGTTCATGTTAAGATCTAAAATGGGACCGAGTACTTGAGGTAAAATTGAGAGAAACAGTTGTGAGAATTGTGAAACCTATTATGTCCCAAGTTAAGTATCCTTTGTGAAAAATACCAATTCATTAAGGAGACATAAGATGGCAATTCATTAAGGAGACATAAGCCTTATTTTCTAAGGCTACTCTCAGCTAAGGTGTGGTCCTCAAGTTGGCAGTTGACTTCTCGTTAACTTCCAATGGGGAGAAAGGTGTCTAAATTCTGGGAGGGTGAAAGGCAGACCTGAGAATCGTAGAAGTATGTTGCAGAAACTTGAAAATGTGACTGTGTATGAGATAAAAAGATTTCGAAGGAATGTATGGCCTGTGTGTTCAACTTACAAAATCAGTTTATAGCACTCAAATTTTCCAAATAATTATTAAAAAGTATAAGAAAAGGGCAGTATATTTTATTCCCTTGCAGTTTACATATTAATAGTTATCAGACACTCAGATTTCTAATATTAAAATATTGGAAAAGGGTAATATATTTTATTTTGTTGTATATCATGTGTTAATAATTAAAGGAAAAATAGCAATTCGATCATATAGCTATTGCCTTATATTTAAAAAGTTCTCAATAAATAATTTTTTACAAATTTTAGTGCCCTAAATCATGGGTGATTTAAAAATGTGGTGAGGTGCCCCAAATAGAATTATTTTGGGGAGTTGTGTCAAAATGATAAAAACTGAGTGATAGATTTTGTCTCGGTACCCTTCGTTTAGCTTATGTCATTTTAACATCTCTCTTGCTAATTTAGGAGAAATTATAACACTCGCAGCCACCCTAAGGAAGGATACAGAGCAATATTTCTTGGGATTTAAATCTTTAACTAAATCTTAACAAGATTTTAAATATTATTTCAGTAGCAACAGAGAAGGAAAGGCAATCTACTACATGAAGCTTAAAGATATTTTTCAGATCTAAAATTCTGATTTGTCTATAATTCCTCATTCTATCATATTTCATCAGATATATTCAAAGGACTGAAACCAGTTATTTGCACTTTAATTTCAAATCTCAATTTCATTTGAACGTGTTTACATAGCCTCAAAAATTATAACACCTTTATTCCCCCTAGACGAATTAGGATGAATGAGTCCATTAAATGTATTCACTAAGATTGTAGGAAAATGGGATAAAAGATCTCTTTAATACAGGAGTTTTAAAACTTTTTCATCTCATATCAACTAATTATGTACTGAAATTCTGTAGCACACCAAAAATATATTTTTTGCCGATCTGACAAAAAAAATAGATATGATTTTGATTATTCACATCAGACGGCGATTGTGTAGGCTGTTGTCATTTTTTTATTTGACAACTTAAGAGAAAAGGTCAGTACCCCTGACTAAGTAATCAGGTATGTCATGTTTATAAAATTCTCTCAGTACACCAGTGTGCCTGCTAAGGCACACTGGTTGAAAATTGTTGCTTTATAACCATTATATGAGCTGGTGAATGATGTTTTATTACAAGTTAGTACTGACTACTAGACCAAGAATTGATTAAATAATTATTTTCTGGTGAGTTTACCAAAATTACCTTCTTTCTCTTTTCCTTTTTAATTTTTTTTGTTGTTGCTGTATTCCTTCTATTCTAAAAACATTGCTTGAGGTTAGCAGCCTTTACTTCATTGAACAGATTTTATTCTTTAACAACTTCTATATAGCATACTTAGTTCTAGAATGCTGAAATACATTTGGAAACAAAAAAAGATAAGCTTCCTTCTCCTATTGATTTTAATTTCTAACAAGGGAGGTATAAGTTACAACATACATAAATATACACTTAATTTAAAATAATAAACGCTATGAAGATAATGAAACAAGGTAGTGGGTTGAGTGTGAGTAAGCAAGAGGTCTTTTTGAGAAAGTCACACTTAAAACTCAGATATTAGAAAGATCTATCTAATAGCAGAGTCTGAGGAAAGGAATCTTAGAAGCATAGCATGTACAAAGGTCCTGAGGTGGTGTCAAGTTTGGCATGTTTGGAAATGTTGACATATTTATAACATGGATGTAATTTAAAGACATTATGCTAAGTGAAAAAAAGTCAGTCACTAAAAGAAATACTCTATGACTCCACTTACATAAGTTACACAGACTAGTCAAACTGATAGGGGCAGAAAGTATAATGGTGGTTTCACGGAGCTGGAGAGAAAGAGTGAATGGGAAGTAAGAAAACTCTTTAATGGGCATAGAGTTTCAATTTCATAAGTTGAAAAAAGTTCTGAAGATCGATGATGATTTTGAAGTGTTAAATGTTATGTGTACTAGTATTGTACCTAAAATAATGTTGGGAAAAGAAAGCACTACATTTTCTAAGAGAATACAAGCGAGAACTTAACTTAGAATCTACTTTGAAAATGTGTATGTGGCGGGGGTTTATATTATAATAATACAAGGTTTTCAAACCAGATAAACAAAATGAGAGGGACGATGCTCCTATTTTATTAGAGTCACAGTGCAATCCTAGAAAGAAACCCACAGTTTATTTTATTCGGTTTCAAATTATAGCAAAAAGACAAAAATATCAGAAAAGAAAGAAAAATAGCAGATAACATTTCTGGTTCATTTCTTATTTACTTATAAACAAAATGCATAATATATATGAGTGTCTATGTAATGATAAAATATGGGAATATTAATCATTAATGAGCAAATTTCTTTAATTTATAGTTGGGTTAAAAATGAATTAGCCCTTCTTTGGTCACTGGAAGACCTTCATTTAATTAAAATCACTAATGGCCTGAGAAGCAATGCTATAGTGCACTGCAAGTCTGAATTCATAATTAGTTTGATGCTAAAAACAAGTATAAACTATCAATATAATAACAGGTTTGTTTAAGTGAAGTTTATCTGTGATTAGCTGAGTCTTACAACAAAGGCCAAGATAAGTCTATTTATTCTATTATGCCACATGGACAGTGTTAAGAATTTTTTTATAGTGGTTATAATTTTTAATGTTATTTTTAAATTACAGTTGAAATTTAATATTATTTTAATTAGTTTCAGATGTACAGCACAGTGGTTAGACAATCATATAATTTACCACGTGACTCCTGTGATATTTCTTTTTTTTAAATAAGTCTTTATTGTTCAGATTATTACAATTGTTCCTCTTTTTTCCCCCCATAGCTCCCCTCCATCCGGTTCCCAACCCACCCTCTGCCCTTACTCCCCCTCACTGTCCTCATCCATAGGTGTACGATTTTTGTCCAGTCTCTTCCTGCACTCCCCACACCCCTTTTCCCCCAAGAATTGTCAGTCCACTCCCTTTCTATGCCCCTGATTCTGTTATATTCACCAGTTTATTCTGTTCATCAGATTTTTATTCACTTGATTTTTAGATTCCTTTGTTGATAAATATGTATTTGTTGTTCACAATTTTTATCTTTACCTTTTTCTTCTTCCTGTTCTTAAAGAACACCTTTCAGCATTTCATATAATAGTGGTTTGGTGTTGATGAACTCCTTTAGCGTTTTATCTGTGAAGCTCTTTATCTGCCCTTCAATTCTGAATGGTAGCTTTGCTGGGTAGAGTAATCTTGGTTGTAGGTTCTTGCTATTCATCACTTTGAAAATTTCTTGCCACTCCCGTGGCCTGCATAGCTTCTGTTGAGAAATCAGCTGACAGTCGTATGGTTGCTCCCTTGTAGGTAACCAACTGTTTTTCTCTTGCTGCTTTTAATATTCTCTCTTTGTCTTTTGCTCTTGGCATTTTAATTATGATGTGTCTTGGTGTGGTTCTCTTTGGATTCCTTTTGTTTGGGGTTCTGTGTGCTTCCTGGAGTTGTAAGTCTATTTCTTTCACCAGGTAGGGGAAGTTTTCAGTCATTATTTCTTCAAATAGGTTTTCAGTATCTTGCTCTCTCTCTTCTTCTGGCACCCCCATAATTTGAATGTTGGTATGCTTGAAGTTGTCCCAGAGGCTCCTTACACTATCTTCATATTTTTGGATTCTTTTTTCTTTTTGCTTTTCCGGTTGGGTGTTTTTTACTTCTTTGTATTTCAAATCTTTGCCTTGATTCTTGTGATCCTCTAGTCTGCTGTTGGATCTCTGTATATTATTCTTTATTTCAATCAGTTTATGCTTAATTTCTAGTTGGTTCTTTTTCATATCCTCGAGGGTTTCGCTAAATTTATTGGCCTTTTCTAGAAAATTCTTGAAAAACCTTATAATCGTGGTTTTGAACTCTATATACAGTAGTTTGCTTTCCTCCATTTCTTTCATTTGTGACCTGTTTCTTTGTCTCCACATTTTGGCTGCTTCCCTGAGTTGATAGAGTGGTTTTGTATGGTAGGTGTCCTTATAGGGCCCAGTGGCTCAGCCTCCCCAGTTACCTGAGGTGGACACTCTTGGTTCACCCCTTTGTGGGCTGTGTGCACAGTCTTGTTGTAGTTAAGCCTAGATTGTTGTTGGTATCACTGGGGGGAATTGACCTCCAGGCCTATTTGCTGTGAGGATCAGCTGTGTCGCCGCTGGGAGAACTGTGCTGGAGACACCCTTATGAAACAAGACTTGCAAAAGCCTCTGTGCTCAGCTTGGATGGAGCAGTCTCAGGGCGGAGCAGACAGCAATGGCTTCCCATCAGCTCTGCCCTAAGAGGCCCCTGGGTTTCAGAGTCCTGCAGTAATCACTGCAAGCACCTCTGAGAGAAAGCCGCCCTCGAGTTTTGCCTGCTGCCAGACAGTCCAGTTTTCCCCGAATAATGACACTGGGTCCCCAGAGTCTTTCCCGGAACTGGAGTTCAGAGCCTTCGGGAGCTTTTGTCTCCCTCCCGCAGTTGCCAGCCCTCTCTGCACACGTGTGTCTCGGTACCTCTGCCTTCCACAGTTCCTCTGAGTCTTAGTGTGTGCTTTTTTCTTTCCTGGCAGTCCAGTTTCTCCCTGTATGAGTCTGGGTCCCCAGAGTCTCGCCCGGAACTGGGGTTCAGAGCCATCAGGAGCTTTTGTCTCCCTCCCGGTTGAGAAAGCCAGCCGCGTATTCAGTTGCCAGCCCTCTCTGCCTGCCCCCTGGTACCTCTGCCTTCTTCAGCTCCTCTGAGTCTCAGTGTGCTTTTCTCTTTCCTTCTACTTGTAGAATTTCCACTCAGGCAACCTTCCTGTGGTTCTGGATGATGTCCATTTTGTCTTTTAGTTGTTGTTTTGAAATTGTTGTGCGAGGCAGCAGTTTATGTGTTTACCTATGCCGCCATCTTGGTTTTCTCCAATTCCTGTGATATTTCAAGTACCCACCTGCCATCATTCATATCTATTACAACATTATTGACTATATTCCCTATGTTTTACTTTATACTCTGTGACTATATAGTAACTTCCAATTTGTACTTCTTAATCCCTTCACTTATTCACCCATCCCCCAAACCCTCCTCTCTTTTGTCAATTATTAGTTTGTTCTCTGTATCTAGGAGTCTGTGTCTGCTTTGTTTGTTTGATTTGTTCTTTAGGTTCCACTTATATGTGAAATCATATGGTATTTGTCTTTCTCTGTCTGACTTATTGCACTTAGCGTAATATCCTGTAGATTCATTCATACTATTGTAAATGATAAAACTCCATTCTTTTTCATGGCCAAGTAATATTCTATTGTATTTATGTGCCACATTTTTTTTTTATCCATTTGCCTATTGATGGTTTGAACCCCTGTCTTGGCTTTTGTAAATAACATAGCAATTAAGATAGGGGTGCATATATCTATCCAAAATAGTGTTTGGGGTTTCTTTGGGTGTGTACCCAGAAATGGGATTGCTGACTCATTAGTCCATTTTTAATTTTTTAAGGGACCTCCATACTGTTTTCCATAATGGCTGCACCAATTTGCCTTGCCACCAACAGTTTCCTTTTTTCAAACTATACTACAAGACTATAGTAATCAAAACAGCATGGTACTTGCATGAAAACAGACACATAGATCAATCCACCAGATTAGAGAGCCCAGAAATTCACACACATCTATATGGTCAATAAATATATGACAAAGAAGATAAGAACATACAATCATGTAAAGACAGTCTAGTCAATAAATGGTGTTGGGGAAATTGGACTGATACATGCCAAAAAAAACTGAAACTAGACCACTTTCTTATATAATATTAAAAAATTAAACTAAAAATGAATTGAAGAGTAAGAAGTTAGACTTGAAACCATAAAATTCCTAGAAGAAAATATTGGTAGTAAAGTCTCTGACATTTCTCTTAATATTTTTTATATGTCCTTGGGCAAAAATAGTTTTTGATGGTGAGATTTTTCCTTTTATTTTTGTTATAATTGTTTTAATGATACCTTCAAAATCCTCTAGGTCAGTAAACAAACAAACAAAAATCTAAATAACTATTGGGGAAGTCTAAAGTGCCTGAAGAATTTGTAATATAAATTCAGAAAGTTTGATTTAATTAGGTATCACATTAAAAATAATGGTCAAATGGTAAGAACTCCTTTTTTACCGCAGTGTAGTATTCCATTGTGTAGATGTACCACAGTTTTTGAGTTCTTACCATTTGCACCAACATGGATGGAGATGGAGAGCATTATGCTAAGTGAAATAAGCCAGGCGGAGAAAGATAAATATCACATGATCTCACTCATTTACGGAATATAATGAGCAACATAAACTGATGAACAAAAACAGATCCAGAGACAGACACATCAATCAGAACATCAAACCTCAGGGAAGGTAGGGGACGGTGGGGGTAAGGGGGAGAGATCAACCAAAGTATTTATATGCGTGCATATAAGCCTAACCAATGGACACAGACAACAGAAGCGTGAGGGCATAAATGGGGGTTGGGGGATAATGGAATAAGGACACATATGTAATAGCTTAATCATTAAAGAAATTTTAAAAATGGTCAATTATTTAATTAGATATAATCAAAATACTATTGCTATTTAACTAAAAATGCTTCTGAATATATTAGTGCACAATTACATGTAAATTGAGCCCATTTTTTTCTGATGAACAATGTTAGTATAAACTGCTAAATTTAATTTGGGGGTGTCAAAGTTTATAATATTTTTCATATTTGACCATTAATATTGTCAAATTTTTCATACCAGTAAAATCAGGAAACTTCTGAGAATCTCAAATATTATCTTCCTTTCCTCATTCGCTAGATCTATTTAGTTACTTTTTATTTTTTTATTTTTTTGCTGTTGGCTTTTAAAGAAAGAGAAATATAATATCACTAGAGGTCCGGTGCAGTAAATCGTGCACTTGCAGGGGAGGGGGGTCCCTCAGCCTGGCCTGCACCCTCTCGCAGTTTGGGAGCCCTGGGGGGATGTCCAACTCACAGCTTAGTGGGACTAAGCCGTCAGTCAGACCTCCTTAGCATTGCCACAGAGGTGGGAGAGGGTCTCACCATGCCATTGTTCTCGCCAGCTGTGAGCCCGGCTTTTGGCTGAGCGCGCACCCACTGTGGGAGCACACTGACCACCAGGGGGCAGCTCCTGCATTGAGTGACTGCCCCCTGGTGTTCATTGTGCATCATAATGACCAGTCATTCCGTTTGGTATTTGCATATTAGCCTTTTATTATATAGGATACGCTGTAAATGAGGCCCCCTAGAACTATAAGAAATGCAAAAAATTCACTGTTAACTCATTCTCGGCTTGCCCCACTTAAAATCAAATTGCTCTCCTGTGGTGTGTGTGCTGCACCTTGGGAACCACTGGGCTTGACACTTTTCCTCTCTGAGCTTCATTTCTGAATACATACGCATATACCATGGGAATTGTAATCTCTTCTCCGCCTACCTCACTGGGTTGTCATGAGGAGGTCCTGAGCAAATCTAGAAATGTTTCATCAAGTAAGTGATGTCTAAACGGGAAAGGATTGTTATTTTTAAGCTCATGAGTACCCTTGCAGGTGGCAGGTGCTGATTAGGAGAGGAGGGCAACCCAGCAGTGACTGCAGGACTGACTTCCGGTCCATCGAGCCTTCAGTCATTTTGGATGTTATGAACCCCAGGTTTTTATTTATTAGGGTAATATATTTAGTTTAAGGAGATTACCAGAAAACTATTTTTAAATTACATAGCTAAATAAGTTACAATCTTATTCTTGATTTTATACTGGAATTTATAGACCAAATCAATTGTATCTGTTTAACATAAATAGAAATGAGAAACCTCACAAATTATATTCCCCAGGTGAAACTTTATATGTATATTTTTAAAAAGTAATTTTTAACTTAGTAAAAACCAACAACAAACAAATGTGAAATCAACTCAAATATTGAAGAGTATAAGATTCCCCAATATTTTGATAAAACGTGGAAATCATAAACCTTTAGGAAGAGAATATCAGGAATAGCTAGGACAGTAAACTATGTCATTTCCTTGATCACATTCAGTGTATTGAAGCAAGGCAAAGCAATTTGGATAGGATCACAATGCAGGGACATGGCCTCAACATGGAAGAGCAAACTATGTTATTAATCTGCAGAGCCTTATTTCAAGGCCTTCAGGGAAACTTTAATTACAAGAACCAACAAGTACATAACTGTTACATGAAAATCCTACTCCTGGTCATAAATTAAATATGTACCCAAACTAGTTACACAAACATATAATATTAAAAACTGTGTATTGTATTTATAAGGGAGTTTACGAGCAATGTAAGGTCAGGGGTTCAATTTCTGGTTGGGGCACATACCTAGGTTGCAGTTTGAACCCAGGTATGGGCACATACTGGAGGCAAGCAATCGATGTGTCTCCTCCATTTCTCTCTCTGTCTCTCTCATTCCTTTCCTCCATTTCAAAAAAAAAAAAAGACTAATAATTAAAAATATATTTATAGGGGGTTTTATTTTGTGTTATTATACCTTATGTGGGCAGAAGATTTTATAAATTTACGAAGATGTTTTCATAGGAATTATCTCATTTGATCCTCACAACAGTTGTCTGTATTAAACTGAGCAGATAAAAGGTCTTTACACAAGCTCTGCCAAAAACTGATGATGATCAGAGTTCAAATGGCTTTTGTAAGGTCACATGCCTATAAGCCTCAGTCAGCAAAAGAAGCAGGGTCTTTGGTTAAGTACTATTTTGCCAATAGTTCTCTGAAAAATCAAATAAGAGAAATGATAATTTAAAAAAAATTCTCAAGTAAACTGCACCTATAAATCCCTAGATAAAGTCACACAGAAATTTAAAATAAGATAACACTTATTTCCTAATCATGATAAATGGAATTTGAGTTGTTGACGTGTAATTTTATATAAAAGTGAAAGCTTACCCTTTAAAACAACAGCCCCTGATTAAGAACAAGAAACACAAGAATCAAGATAAAAAGCAGTGCCGAAGCATTTTATTTGTCAATTTTTCTTGACAAATTGTCATTTTATTTGTCAATTCATCTTTTGCTCTTCAGTTTATCCAGATATGCAATGGAGAGAAAATGATCATCAGGCTTTTTTGTTACATTCAAAACCCAATAGCTAACTTTCAATCATGTGTTTTCAATTTATAAAGTCTAGAAATTGTCACTGCCACCCTTTGTGCATTGTAGTTCTGAGGCTATAGACAAGGGTTTAGCTGATGACAAATAGTGATTGTTTTCACAAAACACATGAAAGCTGTGCTTAAGCTATAAATATGTTATTGTAGATTATTTTTATTCTGGACACTGAGTTTTATGCTAAGTACCAGACTTACCCATGAGGAGCACCAAGTCTAGTTTTAGAGACACACAGTGTACAGGTAAGATGTCATATGTGTTCAGTGCTGACTTGGGGCCGGCTTTGTGCTAGTTGAGGGATATAGATATGGAATATATCAGGGGAAATTTGTGGTATTTATAACTAAAGATATTTAGGAGGCAGAATGTCTTATTCTTGTAGAGAAAAAGGAGATTTAGTATCTTGTTTAGTATGTAGCCTCCACCCTGTCTGGTACACAGAATTAGCCAATGCAATTACATTATTTGAAAGACATATCAAACAATGGCCAAAGTGACTTTTCAGCTAAGTAGGACTTTAGACTAGTTACTAAAATCCACTACCAAAATGTTGTATTTATCATTGTCATGTGGCTCAATCAAAATATTTTCTTCTCTATGGCTCACAGTAGAATTCCGGTTCTTTGGAATTCCTATTATTGATGTAATAGTAACAAATAATTGGAGATACAGATAATTACCACTTACTCCACAAAGGCCTGCTTACAATCTCTCAACAACATAGCTAATTCCTGACATGTGGAGCTCATGAAATTTATTATTGTTGAAAAGACAATAAATGATTTGCAGAATCATTTGATAAGGTGAAAATTATTATAAAAAAGTAAAGCATTGTGGCTTCTGTTTTTATTTTTATAAGTGAGTAATATTTTTCTGATATAATTGTATAAACATTTTATGAAAATATTGATCCACCATGTTTATAAGCTGATCAATAATATTTTGGTAAAAGATCGTAAATAAAAAGTTCTCATTTGATGTAGTATTAGATCAAATTCAATGTGCATTCTACTAAAAAATACCAATTTAGAATGAGATTTACATGAAGGTTTTAAAATAATAAATTGAGAACATTGATCAGTTGTGTCTGATCTTTTGCAAAATAATTTTGCTTAGCTGTTAGACTATGGTTTGAAGGGTTTGACTTGAGCATTCTGTCTAATATCAATGTATTTGAGAGGATTTGGAATGCGCATACTAGTATGTGCAAGGTTTGTAATAAATACTTTTAAGAGAAAAGGAGCGCAGTTCTGTCTCCCTCTTGACATTACTTTACAAGTCAAGAAGGTAGAGACATTTGTGCTGAAACAAATCAGGATGATAAAAAGAGTTCAGTGCCATATTCTCAAAGAATACAGGAGTAGATAGAGCTGATCTGTTTCTTTTGTAGACTTAAGATGTCACCCATATATAAACAAAAGCCATGTTATTAAAAAGTAATTAAAAGTGACAAATATTTTAAAATATAGTGATGTTAGAGGTGCTCAATTTCCTGAGAGCAGTTTTTGTCCAGGGTTTTGTAACCCCAGTGCCTAGAACAGTATCTGGCACAGTGACGCTTGATTCCAATAATTACAGGCTGTTGTTGTTCCTTGTGATTAAGCCCTTACCCCAGTGGTCGGCAAACTCATTAGTCAACAGAGAGGCAAACTGCGGCTCGCGAGCCACACTTTGCCAACCACTGGTCTAGAACAAAGATATTGTTAATTTAATAAATACAGTTTTAAATAAATGAGTGATGGGTGAATAAATTAGTATGTAATTAAAGAGGGTGTATATTGATTCTTATATAAATTCATAATTTTGTTGCAGTAGGTTAAACGAAGAAATCTATCTAAATTATAGAATAGAATTGCCTTTAATTATTCCTAATAGGCAATTCAAAAGTATATGAAGAAAAAAATTTAGGCTCCTTCCAAACATTGGAATATATTCATAATCTTCCTCTTTTAGTTATTAAGATTGTATGTGGGCCAAGTGTTCATGATAGGAATTGATAACGAGTATGGTCATAAGTTATAATTTAACTCACATGCTGAACAAATATTTTTTTGCTTTTGCTAACTGAAGGACTCTGTGCTAAACACTGGGATATAGCCATTAATAAGCAATCTGTGCTTTTGTCTTCACAAAGTCGACATTTTAGTCCAGTGGCTGTCATTTATTTAGGAATGGCATCTTATGTCTACACAAAGAAACAAGGAACACAATTGTAGACACTACCTTTTTGTTTGAGAATATGGAGCTCAACTATCATATTTCTGATTTGTCTCAGCAATTCTGGGTAGAGCATATTTTTTTCCTTAACTTCCTTCCAAATCCAAAAGAAGACTACCTATATGGGATTACAATCTGATACTACATTTACTTAGACAAAACAAACCGGGACTCATAAAACAAAACGACAACAAACAGATAAATAAAGTGGAAATTTATATAGAGGGTAAAGATTTATTTTTTTAAGAAGCATCCCATTCCTGCATATGAAAGTGCATATTTATAAATTTAGACCATATAGAAACCTTTTGGACTCTAAATTTAGCAATAAGCCGATGTGTCAATGTGCAAGTCATATTTAATACTGGCAAAGAGCCAGTCGCTTTCTTCCACAGACAGCAGTGGCTATTGCCCATCATGATCTTAGAAGCAGGTGCTTGTACATTTCTGTCACTAGTATAAAGGACATTCTATATCAAGTCAGATAATAAAAATGAAAGTCTAAAAATTTATTCCAATACCTCCAGATTCCTTCAAAAAAGGCAACTGTATGTTAAACTCATTGGGAGATGATTCCAAACGGTTCTGTATGTTCACTTCATTCATTTCCTTCAGACAGAGGAGCTTCGTCTCTGAAACCGCAGTAACTGAAGTAAAGCAGGTTTTCCTGAAAGCCAATTCTTGGACTATTTTACTTACTTGTTTTATAAATGCACACTTTGTCTGACTCCGTGAGTACAGGTGAAGAATATAAAGACTCAGACCAAGAAAATTATACCATACTTGCAGCCTTTTTGTTGGGATTCTGTCTTTTCTGAAGTTCTGACTTCAGGTGTAGACTTAGTCTGTTTTATCATCTGACTTTGCTCCTATGGACAAGGTTGATTAGATTCCACTAAGTACATGACTCAAAGCCGTCAATGCATAGCTAATTGATAAAATATGAAAAAGGAGCAGATGAACTTATTTTTTTTCCCCCAAGGGATCTGAGAAATTCATAAATTGAAACAATCTGGTCATAATAAATGCTGTATTTCAAAGTATGTACACAGTCATAGGGGGTTCATGAACAACCATGGATAAGCCTTGCTATGTGTAAATGCAATACCCTTTTAAGGGGGTACAGAGGCTACGAGGCAGCGATAATTATATGGGAGAGGAGATTTAGGAAGTAGAAGAAAAAGTTGTTTAATTGGTAAGATAAAAAGATCCTAAGCACATAAATAAACACAGTCCTAATGCAGAAGTTTCTCACAAGGAAATAATGTTTCCTTGGGCTAATATAATGTTCAGGCATCTGAGACCAGCCTGGCCATACAACTGATTGTTTTTCACACACACACACACAGACAAAACAAGTTATAAAAAAAGAAAGACATTACTATACAGTAAATGCTACCTACTAGCCATTTTTTGTTGGACATGAGAATCTTCTATTTAATCCTTTTTGTCAAATATTATCATTATTTTATTTAGCTCATATTTTGAGCACTCCTATGTGACAGCCATTTATTGAGCATCTACTATGTTTCAATTATTTGGGGATGTAACCTCCTGCCCTTATGGAGCAGATTTTTAGGGGTGCATGATGCATAATGAGCAATCAGCATATTAAACACATAAAGTATATTGTAAATATCTTAATTTCAGTTTTCTGGGGAACAGTTTCTAATATGGAAAATCAGCTTCTGAAAGTTTATTTGGGTTCCCGTGGGCTCAAAACCCATGGGGGAAGGAAGAAAGCAGGATTGGACAAATAGGGAGCTAAATTGCACCACAGCCTCGCAGGAGCTTTGGGCTTGACTGTCTTTTGAACATTGTTCCACCTGAAACAAGTGCCTACATTTTTATTCCTCACTCAATTCATGGCCATCCATAGAATGCGGGCTCTTCCTGGGAGGAAGAATGATCTTGAGCATGAATATTCTCTTAGGTTCAAGACTATTTCTGGAAAAGAACTCATCAGAGGGCTATTGATAGCCCAGGACCTGGTGAATGAATCCTGCAGGTGGTTCTGGATACCATGCCATAGAATCCAATACAGTACATTGAAACCTGACAGGTGCTATAAAAATAGATTTGGGTAAGAGAAATACAGATTATTGGGCGGTTATTTGCGATTTAAATATTGAGAAGGGAGTAAGAGATGTTTGAGCACAAAGTCGAATCAGATGAGATCATTATATGGACTGCTAGCGGGAGAGAGTTTCATGCAGACGGGACAGATAAAGCAAATACACGCCTGACATGTTCAAGCAATGTCTACGCAGTTTGGCTAGAATAAGACAAAGGTTGAGTATCAGGAGATGAATTCAAGGTGAAATCTGGGGCGATTCCATTGGGATCTGTAGGTCATGGAAAAAAATGTCTGTAATAGAAATGTAGACTGAATAAGATCATTGTAGTTTTTTGAGCAGCAGAGTGAAATGGTTTAGTCTATTTTAATAGCATCACTTTGCTATAGTATAAAGAATGAAACAGGTGGGAATGAAGTACAAGTGAAGAGTAAAAACCAAAGTCCTATTAGGACAATAAGAACTGATGAAAGTTGATGGTGAGATTGGGTGAGAGGTGATGGTGTCTTGAACTAGATCTATACCTTTGAAGTCAGTATAAAGTGGTCAAAATGTATATGTATTCTGAAGTATAGGTGATGAGATTCATTTAGTATTTGTGAGAAAAAAAAAGAAAAAGAAAGGCTCAAGGATGCCTTCAAGAAATTTAATTTGATCAACTGGAACTATGCAATTAGTATTAACTAATATAGAGAGGGGATGAAGATGACGTTGATTTTCCTGGTAAATGGTATTTCAATCATCAGATTGAATGACCTTACCAAGGAAATTTTGGAATAATGTATGAGACAGGGGGGGCGACCAGAAAAAGAGCCTCAAGAATGATCAATGAGAAATACAGATTTTTCCCATTTTTAAGATGTTTCAGAAACTTGAAAATAAGTTTTAAGGTAACCATATGGCCTTAAATCCTTTTCTGGCTGGCCAAATCACCTTACTATTTTCACAAGCTTTTTTTCTTAGAAACAATGGGAGCCTGCAATGTACAGATTTAGAAACCCCATAAATAAGGCACTCTTCTTAAAGACAAAACATCATGTATTATTAGTAAATCCATTCATAGATTATATGTGTTTCCCCTCACCACCACCCCCAAAAAATATTAGCTAGAGTGTCCCCTTCAGATGGGAAACTTTTCTCTTTTTTTAATTTTTATTTTTATAAATGTTACACCTAAGTTACACATTCAATAAGAGATACTGTTGACTTACTATGAAAGTCATCAGGCAAGAGATATTAAGAGCTGTATATATGACCACCTCAATAGTTTTTGCTATGGTTTGGATAGTAATAAACCCCTCCCCTAATTACCAATAATGAATTTTGTGAGGGCTTTAGAAATAAAGAAATATAACACATTCAGTACAGGGATACAGACACCTATGTTGCTATCATTATTTGTATTTAACATAAATGTTATGATATTTGAAACATTGAACAAAGACTTCTGGATACACCCAAACAACGTCCTATGGATATTGCTTATGTCATATATTTTGGAACTGATACCTACAGTGTAGGGGGTCACAATAAGACTGAATTGTAGAAATAGCATCATTTAGCCCTTGATGTACACTGTATGTCTCATGTTGCACTGCAGTCCTGACATGCCATTTCTCTATAGTTGCAGGTAAAATTTGGAAGCTAGGCAAGTCCTCTTTAATGCTTTAATCCCTGTAGACTTCAGTCACTGTTCCAAATGCAAACCTATTTAGCTCTCTCCTTGTGTCAACCTCTCAGAAACTCAGGCATGGCCTTTTGGATTAAGGTACTTCCTAATTTAATCATTTTAAACCTGGGAACTTGTAGTTATGTGTACAGACAACAGAAACATTCTTTTTGTTGATGGCCTACCCAACTGAAGACCCAGCAGTAAGAGCTGAGTGAGGCCATGGTAAACCAAAGAGCCTAAACAATGATATCTGGACTCTCTCCTCAGCCCATTTACTTGTGTTTTCCCCTGCATTGGAGTGATGTTTCTCCCTGACGCATTCTCTGTCAGAAACAAATCAGGTCCACGTTTTCTACTTCTGTGATAAAAGAATAATTTCCAAAGATGTTGATTATTCCTATTTCTCCAATACTAATTATTTTAATCCATACACATTTCCAGATATTCTCTGCTATATCTGCATCTATATACCTCATAGGCTTCCTATCATAATTCCCCTCTTCCCAAACCTGATCTGTGTTGTTGATTGCACAACTGCACATCCATCTGTTTGAGTCATAAACTTCTAGTTCATGTCAGTCACAATTTATTTTTATTATTAAAACATTAAAATATTTTAAAGAAATTAAATCAACCTTAAAAAACATTTCAGAATTAACTTTTGCTTAGAAATATTATCTTTATTTTAACATAGTTCAATTATAACTCAAGGCAATTACAATTATCTAGAAAAATATTAGGAAAAATTACAGTGGTAGAACTACTGTAAAAGAAATATCACACAAACGGACTCTGCTCACATCAGAATTACAGTGAAGAACATATTGTAGAAAAATGAGTAAGAATGCATGTGTATTTCAGATTTGGAGTTTTCAGTATACACACAACCTTCATTACTAAAACACTGACTTTTGCCTTAAGCCCTCAAACAGGAAGCCAATTTTATTCCCTATTGTATAAAAAAATATTTACCCTTCTGCAATTAATTATAAATCACACTTGTCACAATTAAGAGAAGACATGTACTACATTTTAATCCTATCTTTCTTTTCTGGATAATAAGCAAGTGTGGTAAAGCGAAAGTGCATTTAATTGCAAAACTCTGTTGCCTTTTTCTGACTCAAGCTCTTTTAAAATTATATAGAGCACTGTAAATTGCAAGAGAGTGAGCTGCAGAGAGCAAAAGCCTCACCCGTGATACTGCTACCAAAAAAAGAAAAACAAAGGCACAGTTTCCAAAGAGCTAAATGCCAGACGGTGTCCTGACATTCACAGGTTAAAAATAAGGCTCCCTGAGTTAGAATCAGTAATTATTTTGTGTTATTTTGGTTACTAAGGGCTGTCATTATTCTGCTTAACTGACATTTCAGCCATACTTAAACTGACTACAGCTAAGCATTACCCTTCTCATGACCTCAGTAGAAAAATATAGTAATATGAAGAAGCTTGAAGTATCTTATTATGTCTGTGCAAAAAATTATTATTCTGTCAAATTAAGCAATATTTGTGTTATAACATATTTAGCTCATAAAGATTTATAAATGTCTTTAAAAATTCATTTAAAGCACTAATTTTACCCATTTACATTTCAGAAATACAATATGAACTAAAATATTTGTAAATCAATGGGTTTTTATTCTCTCATAACACAGGCTGACTAGAGTCCTCTCATCAGAAACGCAGGGCATGTGTAGAGTTGGGAGAAAACTGTCCCTAATATTCTGCCTCCCTCCTGTGGTGTCCATGCTCTTCAAGTTCAGTGGCCACAAGTGGCACAGCTATTTACCTTTAGCATAATGAGACCAAGAAAAGCGATACAATAGAATAACCATTTAGCATTAAAAATCAAAATAATAAATGTTAAATACAAACTGCAATAGAAACTCTTATAAGGAAGAGGTCCCCTAGCATCAAGTTGCCCAGAGTTAAAACTAATAATATGTTTATCTATCATGAGGGTTAGGGGTGAGATACCTTTACATCCATAAATAAGACATTTTATGATAATATTATTATTTTTCTTTAAATATATTTTTATTGATTTCAGAGAGGAAGGGAGAGGGAGAGGGAGATAGAAACATTAATGATCAGAGAGAATCACTGATCCGCTGCCTCCTGCACACCTACTGGGGATCAAGCCCACAACCCCAGGCATGTGCCCTAACGGAATCCAACTGGTGACTTCTTAGTTCCTGGGTCAACACTCAACTGCTGAGCCACACCGACTGGGCCATGATGCCATTTTTTCGTTAATCCACTTTACTCATTATTTATTTAGTTCCTATTTTTAGAGGAAAGGCTTTGGCTTATTCTCCATATTCACTTGTCCTCAATTTAATAGTTTTAATGGTTGTGACAACAATTTTTGGTCTTTTCTCAGTTTTATTTTCAACTTTAATGAATATAATTTGTTTATCTTATTTCTAATGTTTCAACAGTATCTCTTCTCTGGATGCCATTTGAGCATGTGAGTTAGTGCTCCTGATTTTCTGTCCAATCCTGTTCTTTTTCCTGCTTGTTTTTAGTAACCTTACAAGTTATTGCTTTTCTGTTACAATGTTAGGGTCGATAACATGGCCCTTTTTCCTGAATTAAGTTTCATGCATGATTTATAGTGGTTTGGTTAAAATCTATTTAGGTCAGTCGGTATGACTATAAAAATATCACAAGGAGCCAAAAAGGAGACACGTACTGCTCAAAGGAGATTTCTCTTAGGTCAACATGGAATGTGTTATTTTTTACCATTCATCACTTACTCTAAAATTTGACCTATGTTAGCATTTCTTTACTTCTTAGGTTTGGATCATTTATTTTATTTTTCTTTATTTTTTTTTTTTTTGCAAGGCTTTTTGGTGGTTCTCAGGGGTTCTATTACTTTATTGTCTTGTTGAGATTCCAGGGCAACATAACGGTCATTAGCTTTTGATGCCCTGGTTTCCAGCAGGCATTTTAGGAACTCTCTGATCCATGCCTTTTTGTGACTGCCTTCTAGCTATCTCTTTAATTTGATTTTATCTATTTTGGCTTCATAATATGATATATCACTTAGTAAATATATGTTGATAATTATCAACTCATAGTACCACTGCAATGAAATAAATACTTTTCAGCGATGCATTGAGTACTTCACACTTTACTGGCAAATAAATGGTATGACTTATATTTTCTTTAAAACAATATGAATACCTTGCACTAAAATGCAAATATTTCAGGCACTATTTTATTTTGAAATCAATTCTGCTTTGAAATTTTGTCCTAGTGGAAACCGTGCTATATTTAACAGGAAATGGTGAAAAAGGAAAACTAAATATTTACAATGGTAATAAAGAACTTGCAGGAGCATAAACATGCCACCATTTATGTAGAAGGGACTGCTAAGTATTTGATGAAAATAAATCAGAAATTTTAACTTTTATAGACTGACCAACGGTAAGGACTGGGAATGTGTGATTCTGTATAGTCCTTATCAACTAATCACCTTTGAGTAACCAGGGGGACTTCCGTAAAAAGAAGAGCCAACTGAAGTTCAGATCCTCAGTCATTTAATTACTGCCTGGAAGTTCTTGCCGAGTTGCTTTACAAACTCTGTGATTCAGGTTACACTTATAAAAATGGGTGTAAGAATGCCTATACGTTAGCTTATATTGAAATCTAAATGTGATAAGGCATAAATGGTCAAATAAAAAAATAGATGCATAGTTGGAACTCAAAAAAAAATTTTAAATCTTCACCTGAGGGTATTTTCCCATTGAATTTTAGAGAGAGTGGAAGAGAGAGGGAAAGACAGAGAGAAAGCACATCAATTTGTTGCCTCCTGCAGGAACCCAGACCAGGACCCAGTCTGGGAGGAGCCTGCAGCCAAGATACGTGCCGTTGCCCAGATTGAACCTGGGACCCATGGGTCTGTAGGCCAATGCTCTATCCACTGAGCAAAACCAGCGAGGGCTGGAACTCAGAATTTATGTTGAATACTATTATTACCTGGAGAGGATAGTGTCTATCTTCTACCATCGTACCAAACAATTTTTTAAAAAACGTAGGCATTTTATGAGGCAGTATTTCTCAGACTGGTTTAACGACACAATAATTCATGTGTAAGCATTTTGAGTGCATCAAGAAAGATAGCATTAATACATTTGACTGGTTGGTTCCTTCTTCAGCAACTAGTGTACTAAAAATATAGCATAGTTCCAAGTGCTAAAAGAATATAAATGTATAACTTATTATTTATTTTTGTCACACCCAATTTTATCAGCCTACTTAAAAAGTGAAAATTTAATAAAACATCTGATTAAATCTCAATAGTGACTAAAAACATTAAAATTATATGAAATTCCTTTTAATAATAGTAAAAATTATACAATACACATGTAAGCTCTGGCTTTCCACAGTGTTGAAACATGTTTCATAAATTATGCATTGAAATCAATAGTGCAAGGGACCCTGGAACAAAGTTTTCCTAAACATTCTATTAGTTTTACATAATTAGTGCCCTAAACTGCATATTAATGATTTTTAAAGCTAAAAGAAATAATATGGCACTGCAGTTTGTTCAAAGAATATCAAAGATTTAATAGAATACTTAGAAAGCCATTTAAATCCAATTAGAACTGTATGTAGAAATGGGACTTTTCACATCTGTAAGGTTGACGGTAAATATTTATTTTCTGAGTGATAATTGCTAATACTCTGCTTCCTAATTGCTTTTCTGTATTGAGTAGCAGACTCAAAAGCAGTTTGAAGAGATTGCACTTTTCAAACTTTAATAACAGACTATCTAAAAACAAACATTTGCTCACTGGAGTGCCATGGTTCTATTTTAAGTTACTTTGAAATTGGGTTAATAAGACTGCAAACCTTTGTTTCCAACATGTTGCAGTTAACAGCAATTTAAAAGGTTAATATTTCCCTCACCACTTTCAAGGATTTCCGAACTATCAGGTATAGTATTTTCTATTCTTGTATTTTAAAAAATGAAAACAGTATTAAGGTGCTTTAAAGTTTAAGCAAAAATACATGTAATATCCATTGGCTATTTATCATTTCCTATGAAAAACATACATTTCTGCTGAACTGTTTTCCTTCGGGATTATAGACATTCACCTGATAATTTTTACCACAAAATCTACCAGCGTAAACACATGTGCTAATATGCCCTCTGACATTTTCTGTTTGTTATATTAGTTGAACACAATTCTATCTAATCCCAAGGCCTCCTAACTTTGGTCCTTCTTGCTTTTTTATCTTTACCTGTATAGTATATTATTCTCCTCAACATGTAAACATGCTGTCATATCTACCACTTTAAAACTTGATTTTTTTTCATAACCCACTCCACTTTGGATTCCCTTTTCCTCTTACCTTTCCTCATAGCAAAACTTCTTGAAAGAGTTGCTCTTCATTGTCACCTTTCTCTATCTGGAAAGAGTTGCTCCTCATTGACATTTATCTGTATCTACTTCTTTTTGAACAAACAGCACTCAGGTTTTCTTTCCCAGAAATACACCAAAACTACCTTGGAAAAGCATTGTGAAATTCACCAGTCAAGTCTTCATCAGCACCATCTTCATCAGCACTGGCTAATTCTCTCAGTCTCTTTTACATATCTTATTTGAAAATAATCTGTATAAATGTTTGGTGTCTAAATACATGGTGATGTTTATCTTTGACCCAAATACCACTTCTGGGCTCACATGCACCTATCATCTTAGAGATCTCCACTGGGAATTCAAAATTAATACATCTAAACTTAATTCTTTTTTTGCATCCCTGCCTGATAGTCTCCTCTCCAGGTGTTCCTCATCTCAGTAAATGTGGTAGGTTTATAATACTATACACTTAGAATAATACTGAAGCACGATGTTGAGAATCTTTATAGCAGTGGGCATGGTAATTTTTATAGAGAAAACTCCATCTTTCCCAGTTACTAAAGACAAAAATATGTGGTGTGATCATGAACTTCTGTATTTCTTTCAATCCTCACATTGATCTATCAGTAAGTCCCATGGGCTCTTATCTTCAAAATATTTTCAGATTCTGACTACTTTTTACTATCATCACAGCTATCCCCTAAGTTCAAGTTACTATACTTTCTACCAGGGATCTTTAAAATAGCATCCTTTCTACGTTTTCCATTTTCTCTCCTAAATGGTATACCATCCACACATCAAATCCAGTGTCTGTACGTAACCTACAATGGCCTACAGCCTACCTTCTGTCTTATACTCTCACTGCTCAGGGTACCTTAACCCGGCCACACGGGCTCCCTTAATTTTCCACTGAGTTTCCAAGAGTGTCTCTACATCAGAGCCTTACATTCTGTTTACTGTGGCTTACTTGTTCTTTCCCACATAGTTGGCTCCTTCGCTTTTTTATAGCTCTCTGTTCAAATCTCTCCCTCTGGTGAGATGATCTTGACAGCACTATCTAAAAAAAAATCTCTATTCTTAGCTACATCTCTCGCTCTCTATATCCTTAGCCTCTCTTTATTTACACTTAAAAATCATTGTCCAGTAATGTTACATCTAGTTTAAAGGGAGAATGGGAAATATCTGTATTCTTAGGAGCCATCTATTTAGCTGACAAGTATGTAAAAGCAAAAGACAGTGGATGTAGCTATAAGGAGATAATAGGCAATCTGGCAATCTTTACCATACACTCTTTTTATAAAAATAAAGGAATAAATCTGTCTAAGCAAATAAATTTTTCTTTTCTTTGTTTAATATATATATTTTTTTATTTCAGAGAGTAGGGAGAGGGAGAGAGCGATAGAAACATCAATGATGAGAGAGAATCATTGATTGGCTGCCTCCTGCCCTGCCCACACTGGGGATTGAGCCCACAACCTGGCCATGTGCCCTGACTGGGAATCTAACTGTGACCTCCTGGTTCATAGGTTGACGTTCAACCACTGAGCCATGCTGGCTGGGATAAATTTTTCTTAATGTTTAAGAAAGTGCCAGAATTCAGTGAGTTCACCAATTTCTGAAAATTTCAAATAAAAGGAAACTTGATTCTATTATACTTGCTTCCTGCAAAAATAATAGAAAAGAAAAAAAAAAGACATCAGATAGTATTGAGTTACAGGGATGGAGACATAAATCCAAGAGAAGGTTTTCTTCCGACTGAATCATGAGAGTTTTCAAGGCAGAGATAACATAACGTCTTCACCATAACATAATACCTGGAAGACTTTTTATAGTTTTAGAAAGGGTTAACAAGTGAATATAATGATTAAATGCTTCATTGCTCTTTGGTTAAATTAATCTTCTCAATTCTGATTTTGCATAATTACATATTATAACTAAATACATGGGTGAACAATACATAATTAGGTCAGTCACACTTACAATGTCTATAGGAGGTGAAAAAGCTATACATAACTATTCATGCCTTTTGCAATTATTCACAGGGAATATCTTAATAAAGAACCTTCTCCAACCTATTTTATTCCTACTAGTGTAGTTATTTCTCTCAATTCTCCTCCAGATTTAAAAACTCTAAAGGGCCCAGCCAGCATCGTTCAGAGGTTGAATGTCGACCTATGAACCAGAAGGTCACGGTTCGATTACTGGTCAGGGCACATGCCCAGGTTGTGGGCTCAATCCCCAGTAGGGGCCATGCAGGAGGCAGCTGATTGATGATACTCTCTCATCATTTATGTTTCTATCTCTCTCTTCCATTCCCTTCCTTTCTAAAATCAATAAAAGATATTTTAAAACAACTCCAAAGGGCATGAATCATGTCTTTGATTACCTGTGTGGTCATTACCACACCTGGTATAGTGACTTTCATCCAAATAGGCTCCTTTTTTTCTTTTTTTAATAATCAAATAGATCTTTTTTTTTTCTTTATTGATTAAGGTATTACATATGTGTCCTTATCCCCCCATTGCCTCCCCACTCCCTCACCCCCGCTCATGTCCTCATCCCCTTGGTGACTGTGTCCATTGGTTATGCTTATATGCATGCATACAAGTCCTTTGGTTGATCTCTCCCCCTTATCCCTCCCCTCCCCTACTTAATGTATTACTCTGTTGTTGTTGTTGTTGCTGTTTTTAAAGACAGTGAGACAGAATCTTAGGTTATAAAAATCACCTCTTTGAAATACAAATGATTGTAAAAGTATGAAGTCAACAACCATGTATCTATTCATATATTAATTAACTAATACTTAGTGTTTAAAGGGAATAGCAGTCCATATATCACTCTATTCACTTGCTGTCTTTTCTTTTCAAATTTCATGTCTCTAAAGGAACATATGCTTTCATGTGTGAAGAATAAGCATGAGATAACTATAAGGAACTTTTGTAAATGTAAGTTCTGGGGAATTGACAAGCTGGCATAGATAAACTGAGACATTTTGATTTAAATATTTTTAAATTTATTTATTTATTTATTTGAGAGAGCGAGCATTGATTTGTTGTTCCACCCATCCACACATTCACTGGTTGATTCCTGCATGTGTCCTAACCAGGTATGGAATCCACAGCTTTGGCACACAGGAATTACACTCCAACCAACTGAGAAACCCAGCTAGGGTGCCATTATTCTATCCTATATAATAAAAGCCTAATATGCTAAGTGTCCGGTTATCCATTCAACCAATCAAATGTAATATGCTAACTATATGCTAAGGCTGCTCAACTGCTCGCTGTCATGTGCACTGACCACCAGGGGGCAGGCGATCCAACTGGTAGATTAGCTTGCTGCTGGGGTTTGGACAATCGGGACTGAGCGAGATGGATTGGACACACTCTGGAGCCCTCCCTCGTTCCCTCCCCAGCTAGCCAACCTCCCATGTCCCTCCCCGGCCTAGATCATGCACAGGTGGGGTCCCTTGGCCTGGCCTGCACCCTCTCGCAATCTGGGACCCCTTGAAGGATGTTGGAGAGCCGGTTTCAGCCCGATCTCATTCAATGTATGATCTGCCCCCTGGTGGTCAGTGCGCTCCCACAGGGGGAGCGCTGCTCAGCCAGAACCTGGGCTCATGGCTGGCAAGGGCAGCAGCGGTGGCGGGATCCTCTCCAGCCTCCGCAACAGTCGGACTCCCCCGAGGGCTCCCAGACTGTGAGAGGGTGCAGGCCAGGCTGAGGGACCCTCCCCAAGTGCAAGACTTTCATGCACTGGGTCACTAGTGTATGTATATATATATATATATATATATACACACACACACACACACACACACATACACACACACACACACACACACGAGGCCCAGTGCATGATATATATTAATCAAACTGGGTCAGAGTAAAGATCCAACATGCTGCTAAAACTCCCAAAATGAACAGAGCACTTCTCACATCAAATAATTAACAAATCCAAAATGGTAATAGCACTGAGGTTGAGAAACCATACTCTAAATCTCTAAATGAGCATACACAGTGTTATAATGAGAGTTCAGTGATAAGAAATTAAGGATTACTGAAAGGATATTGGCACTATCAAATTTTGTTTGACATATTATTTTTCCTGAAAATTAAATATTTTGTTATTTTAGCCATTGTTTTGTACTGTTCAATTAGCTGCCATGTAATGCTTGTATGTGAAAGCAAATAATAATAATAACCCTCAACAACAATAAAATACAGCTCTCCTGGTTCCAAACTTTTTCTCTCTCAAAAAGTAACAGATGGTGTCTGTTCTGAAGTATGCCACTTTCTAAGATTGCTGTGAAAATAAGAACTCTAAATCTCAGGAGAATTTCCCCTTGCTATCTTGATCCATTCATTTTTATATAGAATTTTTACTGGAAATTCTTTACTGAAGTTTAAAATATGGAAGTCAGAGGATGCTCTGCAAAGATATTCAGTCTCAGCTAAAAACACACAATAAATGCTAACATAGAAATTATGTGGGAAATAAGTTTAATTCATTCAGGTTGATTCCAGATTTTATTCACAGTAAAAGTATACTCCTCATCCTGTATCATTAAGCAAAATCTTGGCTGGAGGAAGCATCATTTTGCTTTAGAACAGGGAAGTGTGGGAAGTGTTTCTGTGCGTTGAACTTTGGCTGACACGGCTCACAACTACACTCATATGTAAACACAGGTGATACACCCATAAATGTGTACTCCAAGTGGTTCTGAGTATCTGTACTTGTATTTCCATAAAGCATAGTGTACTTCTTGCTTTTTAAATAGCAAAGATGTATGGTATTACAGATTTATAATCCTCAATTCTAAATAATAGGAAGTATCTGTTACGAGTATTGTTTACTTGGTTATGTTCAACAGAATTATTATTCTGACTCTTTTTGTCTGCAAAGTGCTGTTTAATACACTGGCATGGCAATTGCTAACTCATCACAAAGGATACGAAGGCATTATGCTGGCAGTTAAGAGAGATTTGCTGTTTAAAGCAAAATAATTCATGCTTCTGAACATTTAAAAGCACATTTGGACAATACAGAAGTGCCAAGATCATCACTGGGACTACCTGGCCATCACTCTCACTTTTACCTTATGCCTTTCCATGTGAATAGCACTACATTGTTTTATCACATAAGCCAAACAGCTTAAATATAAGGGGAAAGAAAACCACATTTTATATGGTCAAGTCATTTAATTAGAGGAGACAAGTGAAGTCTGAGATGTTAGCAGTCGGTAAAACACAACTAAGAACATTTAAAAGAAAATGACCTAAACCCTAGGCCTAATTTGTAAATCAGTTTTCCATACTGAAGTTCATAAAGGTGAAAAGAAAGACAATAAAACAAGAACTAAGCTACACTGAATCAAAGATGTGTAGTATGTCTTAATGCATAGAATGAGGACTCAAAAAATAGAATGCAGTGTCATTGTATTGCGATTCTATAAATAATGCACAGCATCCTGAGAAACAGTGTTTACAGTTTGGAAGGAAAAGAATTGGAAAATCCAAAGTTTAGAAACCTTTTGCTGGGCTTCTTATACCATTCAGTAGCTTGTGATGGTGCTCACACTATTTAACTTCTTTGTCCTTCACCGGCCTCATGTGTTATTTGTTGTTGTTTAAAGATAATGTTACCTTTCTCCTAAGTTAAATGAAGTGATGCATGTGTATCACCAGCTCATAATGCCATAGCCATGGTAAGCGCTGAGTAAATACTTAAAGAATCTCTGAGTAACGCTGAACAGAGAAACATAGAAGGGCAATCTTCTTATTTCATAGTGTGAAGGATCCTCTAAGATCAACTGGCCAGTCTTGTCGTGAATGCTGTTCTCTCCTTTGGCTCTCACAAGAGGGCAGCATAGCAACTGCTGACCTGTCTTTGACACAGGATTTACTACTCCAGGAAACACATATGTCATGATGACTAGTTCCTAGGATCCTATTTAGATAACGCTAACATTTAAGAAATGTTTTCTTTGAATGAGCAATAAATAACACTCTCTAAATTGTTTGTTTATTGAAGCTGAAAACAGGGCCTTGTCTTCGGGATCCTTTTCATTTACTGGAAGCCGACACTCATGCCCACTCAGAAGCTTGTCTTTATTTTGAAATGAAACATTTCTGGTTTCCTTTTCATGACAAATTCCAAAATGCTATGTACCTGGCTTGCTTTCAGATTCCAAGCTGTCTTCAAACACGATGTGCTTCAGTAGACACAGTGTTTCTGTTGTTTGTTTGAAGCCCAATATAAGTGCCTTTTGTTTTTTAGCTTCTAGGGATATTCGGTGCTTTTCAACGTTCATTTATTTAATTGCTGTTTTCATTTGATTCTGTTATAATTTGGTTTTGTTTGTTTATCTGAGCCACATCCCCCTTTTTGAGATATGTTAAACCGAATACCTAAAGAATTTATTGTTTATTTCATTTATTTTTATTTTTTTATTGTTTTTGTGGACACTATTATGGATATCCTCTCCCCAACCCCCACCCTCCCCCGCACCCCCGCCTTTGCCTGTCTCCACCCAGCCCTGCACGCCCTTCCCTCTGGCCACCACCACACTGTTGTCTGTGTCTATGTGTTGTGCATGTATGTTCTTTGGCCAATCTGTTCACCTTCTTTCATGCAACACCCCCCTCCCCCCGCCAGCCCTCCTCTCCCATCTGACAGCCTTCAGACTGTTTCCATGTATTCATACTTCTGTTTATTTTGTTCATCCGGTTATTTTATTAGTTTCCAAATATAGTGAGATCATATGGTATTTGTCTTTCTCTGACAGGTTTATTTCACTTAGTATAATAATCTCCAGATCCATGATGTCACAAACAGTAAGATTTCCTCCATTGTTATGCTGATAGAATATTCCACATGTGCATATTTATGAATCATCCAAAATCAATGTGCAACACCTTCAGGGCTCTTTCTAGTCATTTAAGAGCTTTGAATAAGGCAGCCCTGAAGACTGAGTTTTGGTCTTTTTCTCTTCCTCCTTATTCTTTCTCCTTCTTGTTATCTTTTTTAAAAATGATTGAGGGTGTATTATTTGCCAGACTGAATAATTTAACTACATTATTTAATTTAATTCTTACAACCAGTAGACAAGGAAGTTACTATTTTTTATTATTCGAAAAATAAAATAAAAAAGACTGATACACAAACAGGTTGTCACTTTCTCAGTCCCAGGCTGCTTGACATTGAAACTCAGGAACTTCACCAGGGAGGAAATTGGGGACCAGCAACTTTGGGACATACCTTTGTAAATAGTTGTTCATTTAGTTTATTGAACTTTTAAAAATATATTTTTATTGATTTCAGATAGGAAGGGAGAGGGAGAGAGAGAAACATGAAGAGGAGAGAGAAACATTGATTAGCTGCTTCCTGCATGCTCCCTACCCAGGCATGTGCCCTGACTGGAAATTGAACTGTGACCTCCTGGTTCATAGGTCAACACGCAACCACTGAGCCATGCCATTTAGACTATTGCACTTTTTTAGTCTATATTTTAGACACTGTATTCATAACAATTTTATGAATGACTTTGTCAAATATCTTAATGACTTTTCAATATCCTTTCGTGATGGGCAAGTGACTAAATATTATTCACCTCTCAAACCTCAACAAAAAATAACTGCAATCACAACAATAAAATATTCAACCACAAGCCTGTGTCTTTCTGTTATAATGTGAAACCAGAAGCAAGAACAAAAACAACAAACAATAGTTACTTGGGGCAAATTAGAAAGGTCATTAGACACACCTGACTTTGGTGTCAGGCCTTTTACCTTCAATAAGTGATTTAATAGTTCAAAGATTCATTTGCTTAAAAAATGATTTTATGTATTCTACAGTCTGAAGAACTACTAGAAATATAGTATATGGCACATTATTATTAAAATAAGCAATGCTAAAATCCAGCACATGGTAGATTACACAAGCATGGTAGGAATGTAACAGTCGGCATAGGCTAGTCTATGCAGTGGTAACAAATCTCCCAAATTCGGTGACTGATGCTATGCAAGTTTATGTCTAACTAACCCTGTGTGTCTAATGTGTAATGACAGGGGGGATTTTACTCACTGGAATCATTGACAAACCTAGGATGACAGAGGTTCTTCCGACATCCTTGCCCCATTGCTGACACAGAAAAAAGAAAGGAGCTATGGCCAATCATATGATGGCTTTAAAGTTTCCGGGTGGATGCAATTAGTACACTTACAATCACTGGCCATTCAAATCTGATTTACCTTGTGTGATTTACTAAGCAGTCCATGGAGGGAGGAGAAGAACATGAATGCTTGTTGAACTGTGTATTAGTTGGGGCTCTTCAGAGAAACAGAATCATAGGATCTCTGTGTGTACACATATATTCACATGTGTGTGTGAAACGATTCGTTATGTGAAACTACTGTATATCACATGATTATGAAGGCAGAGAAGTCCAGACCCAGGAGAGCTGATGATCTAGTTGCAGCAAACAGCCTGGTCTGAAGGCAGCAGGAGGCCAATATCCCAGCTCAAAGAAACTAGGCAGAGAGAAGGAAACATTCTTCCTTACTTGGTCCATTCTATTCAGGCCTTCAGTGGGGTGGACGGCCCACCCGCATTGGGGAGGGCAGTCTGCTTTACACAGTCTGCCAATTCAAGTGTTAATCTCATCTAGAAACATCCTCACAGGCACATTGAGAAATGATACCATAAGCCAATATCTGGGCACCCCGTGGCCCTGTCAAGTTTAACACATAAAATGAACCATCACGAACTGTGAATCCAAAAGACTGTAGATATGAAATATCTGTAAGAATTTTCAGAAAAATAATCCAATCAAATGATTTTAAATAAATAGGAAAAGGAAAGTTACTACTGTGATTTTTTTAAACTCACTTACATAAGAGGAACCTTCCCCCTTCTTTTTGTTGTTAGGAAAGTACTTAATGTAAATGAATAGGGTCCTTGTGTTTTAATCTCATGGTAGAGAGGCCTGGACTCCATCAATTTCTTATTTTCATGTACAGTCACAGTTCTTCCCCCTACACACTCCATATTCCTATCTGCATATGTGTCTGACACACTTCAGAAATTAAACCACACAGCTGCTTCTGTAGCCATCTGTTTTAATGTAAGTTCTTCTTTTCAATATTATGTTATTTCTGAGAATTGTGTCATTCTTGTGTGTGGTTCCTCTTTTATAGTGTGCCACTTCAGGATCAGAGGATTTTAAATAAACATGCATAAAATTTTATGTTGCATTTATGTGCTTATATTTTCATTAGAATAACATTTAATCAGCATGAAGTGCTTAGAATTTTATAGCCAATAATTGATGCTTGCTCAGAGAGAGTTAATTTCTATAAACCAAGGACAAACTACACAAAACTATATTTTGGTTGTCTAAACATTATTAACATTAATGGAATAGATTAGTCTTTATGTGAACTGAAATGCTCATATACATGGTTTGCCAATGGCATAGCAGTATATAAAGAATCTCATTGTTGGTAGAAACAGATATATTGAAAAAATAAGTTTTGATTTTTGACTTCATAAGTGGTTCCACCATTCCAAATTAAGAAAATAAGAAATTTAAGTTTTCAAATCAAACAGAAGAAATAAATACTTGTAGCCACATTAGGAATAAACAACTCTAGAATCTAAGTCTTGAAGTCATTTTATTCCAAAGGGTGAAACACTGGGATTATGGATTTCAGACAGGCTGCTTTCTTCCTCGTGAGCCATTCATTCCATCTCATTTGATCCTCCTACATCTGTTTTGTAGTGATCTGGATATTTTGGCTAGCTAAACACAGTTGTTATTCCTGGTCTGGTTGATCAGAGACACACCTGCCCTTCAGATGTTTCAATATTCTCTGATAGTTGTGGTGCACAATACAAAAGCATTTTAGATGACAAAACGTTTTAGAAATTACCTAGCATGACCTCATCGCTTTGTAGAAGAGGAAACATTTTTTATAAAAGGGACAGATGCAGTTTCTGTCACTAACAGAAGTATCATTAATAGCTTCTTCTTTCTTAACATCTTACTGAGCATGCATTGCATGTAAATGAAGACTGCTTTAGAGAGATGTGGAAAGGTGACAGGTTTGTTCTACAATATCTTATGCAAGGAAAAGATCAAAGGAAAATGTCATTTGTGTTCCCTTTGCTTTCCAACCTTTCAACCTTGGTACTTTCAGAGACCTAACTTTATGTAATATATCTCAGCATACTGACTCCACAAAATTAAGAGACCACCAAGGATGATTTGGGGAGCCCAGGGTCTTTTACAAATATACTACTGTGTCACTTGACATGGGACACATTGATCTAGCTCTCATCTGATAAAGGAAAAGTTGTTATATCCGAATTTTTAAACCTTTTTAAACACAGAAGTCTTTTAAGATTCCAGTGAAATGAGAGAAACCACTTTTCAGAGAAAGGACCATAGTCCACACCTTATAAATCAAATTAGTTTGTCAAATCAAAGAGTGGAATTCTCTCAAAGGGAAAACAGCCTCTGACAGCAAATGAATCACATGTTGCTGGAAATTATATAACTTCTAAACAGCCAAGATCATTCAAATATCTAATCCAGGGCCTGGCACATTCAGTTAAAGGCAATAAGGCAGCAAAATATTAAGAATGAAGACACACACTTAGGTTCAAATATTGACTTAGACCCTTATAAGACCCTGTCCAAACCTTGATTCTGTATCTATTATTTTCATCTGTCCGTGGAGGTAAGCAATCGCATATCTAAGCAAATGATGACAGTACAGTACTACACTCAACATAAACATTTGAATTATAACTGGGAGATTAGGATATGGAAACTCTGAGGAGGTCATTATTCTTCTGTTCACCACATTAATAATTTCTTTGATCTCTGCTTATTAGAGTTTTCTATCCTCTCTTAAAAGCTAGTTTTACACCTACCTTCTCTGTTACATCAATGTTGTTCATTCCTACTGCAAAAGATCTTGCTGTTTTGAATCTTAATAGATCCTATTATCTGGGTCATTCATTGGCTTCCTCTGTACTCTGAACTTTGTATGTATATCTCTAAACCAATTTTGATTTATTCTATTTTATTAGGCACTGCATTCACATTTTCTTTCTTAAGAATCCAGATGTGACAGTCACCTCAAAAAATCTTCAAAAGAGGGAAAGGGCCATATTCTCAGGCCTGTACTGAGGAAAATGGCTTCCACTGCATGATAGGTTGGTCTTGTCATTGTGTTCCTTTCTGTCTCCTAACAACCACCCACACTCCCCAGATGCCATATTTTCTTATTACAGATGATGGACCTTCTATTTGCTATGAAATAGATAAACTCCGCCTATTTTTTGGTGAAAAGTGAATTTGCTCCATCTCTCTTTTACAGTGTCTTCACATGTGCTCCCATAGCACATCCTTGTGTCCCTCACTTCTCTGCAAGAATATTTGGCATTTGTGGAATTTGAAATATCTATTATCTGCCTTAAATAATTATCCTAATCCTGTTTCTTCACAAACATCAAGCAAAGGTTACAGATTCTCAAGAGTTGTTGCTCTGGGAACACAAAGTAGTTTACGCGTGAGCATTGTGGATTTCCTCCACAATCCGTGTCACTATTTGACTTCCCAATTAAAGAAAATAGAAACAGGAGCAGAAGAATCAGCAGGGGTGAAACTGAGGTCTCCCTTTATGAGGTGTAAGTGAAGTAGTTAGCCAACTCCCTAGTGCTCTGAGAAATTGCATGAGGTCACTGGGGAACTGTTACCTCTTTTGTTACCTGCCAATTTAGATTTGTTAATCTGTTACGCCCGATACCATACCCAGACATCTGTGGTGCCACCAGCCCCGTCTAAAGCTTGCTAATACACCAACATTTTAAACCATTAATTTTCCAACTCCTTCTTCTCTTTCTATTATATATAGGTTAAGGAATTCTAGGTCTTTCTGGTGATCATCATCATAGCAATTCAGCTATAGCAACCCTTCTTTTACAGATAAAATTAAGTCCAATGTAAACATGAATGAATAAGATCAGAGCAGCTTACAGAATTGTAGAATTATTCCATCTATAAGTCCTCTTTTAATAAAGTCAGGCAATTAATGCACAGGTATCAATAATGATAGAATCAAGATATTTCTTGACTTTCTTGGACTTCTGTGAATTTTTGAAAAAAATAAAGGAAATGTATATAGACACTTGGGTTCTCTGCAATAAGGAGATGGACTACTTAACTATTTAAGTGTTTCTTCTGACTGCTAGCAAACTCCTTCTGACAGAGCAAACATGATTATATTAGATCAGCCCCATCATTTCACATTACTTACACAACCTTTTTGTAACTTTAAAAAATATACACATATTTTTGTATATACATAATTATATATATTATATACATATTTGTAACTTTAAAAAATACATATTTTATTGATTTCAGAGAGGGGAAGGAAGAAAGAGAAAAGAGATAGAAACATCAATGATGAGAGAGAATCATTGGCTGCCTCCTGCTTGTCCCCCAATGGAGATTGAGCCAGTAACCCGGGCATGCGCCTTGACTGGGAATCGAACTGTGACCTCCTGGTTCATAGGCTGATGCTCAACCACTGAGCCACCCCAGCTGGGCTACACAACTTTTTTTATAACTCTACTTTTCCTTGTGTTTATGCAGGTGTAGCTAGAACATAAAAGTTAAATTTGTTCACATTATTTAGGATCCTTTGTGAGGTTTACTTACTAATTCCTGATTAGACAACTTTCATTAGGATGTGAATAATTATCTCTATATCTTCTATTGGCCAAATTACATCTCAGTATTTCCAAATTCTTTATAGTCTTAACCAATATTTATTACTCACATCAATATAACTCAATCATTCTTTTTATTCTTTTTTTTATCCACTACTACTTTTTACTTTCTTCAAAATGTAACATGGCCAATCATTGCAGCTTACTTTTAATAAATAACAATGATGATTTTCAGTTGATCCTGAAGCAAATACATATTGGTACATACTAGAAAAGCTACAGTAATCACATGTATGTATAACATGTATGTATACTTATGATCATGTCAGTATCTTGACAGACATAACATTTTTGTCCATATGCTTCGATGGAGAGAGCCTTATGGTAAACACTACATGGAAGTGAAAGTCTTTCTTCTACACATATAGCACATACTGAGATGTCCTCTCAGACCTCTTTTCGGGGAGTAGGGTTAGCTGACAGCCTCTGGCCATTCCCAACTAAAGAGTCCATCTCATCTTTTGATGCCCTTCTTGAATGCCCCTCTACTAATGACAGAACAAGGTGCTTATACAGGGGTCTAGACATTTCTGCCTAACACAAGACTTCTTTAGTGGCCACTTTTGCCTGAAGCTCCTGGTTGATATGGAAGAGCTTGACCCAAAAGTGTATCATGGACCCTGTTAGAGTAAGGGCTTATTAAGTTAGAGAATAAATAGAGTTTTAAGGTAAAACAAAAATCAATCAATAATTGTTTAAAGAAACCAGTACAAAAATCCATATTTTATTTATTTATTTCTAGAATCCCATAAACTCTTAGGGGAGAAAAAAATCTACCAGACTGAAAACAGAAGAAAAAGTTATGTTTTTATTTGTTTTAATTTTACTCGGACACTCAGTTACAAGATGAAACAAATGTACACTTTGTGTTTTTGTTGTTATTATTTTTAATTATCTGCTTCTTTTGCATGATGATTAAAAATTCACGTAAAGCTATCAGTAGATATATACACATTATCTCCATTTGAAATGTCAAGAGTTCTAAAATGGATACATTTTATGAATGGTTCGCACTACTATTTATCTTTACAATGGCATCATTACCAAGATCACTTTTGAGCAGCTATAGAATTTGAGAGCTCTAGAAGCTCCATGACTCACTCTCAGTGTTAGAATTCTAAGATGCCTTTAAGATTTCTATCCCTTTGTTGTACTGGTACAATGCAATACCCGAGGCTGTAGAAATGATGGATTTTATTCCCATGAATAGGTTACTTTATAAGGCACAGTTGACCTTAAGACAGAGAAGTAATCCAGGTGGGCCTGACCTAATTACATGAGCCCTTGAAAAAAAAAGCAAAAACACAAGAGTAAAGAGTTTTCTTAGGCTAGGAACAGAAAAGAAGTCTTAAATTTGAAGCAAACAAAAGATTCAAAGTACCATTGCTGGCTTGAATATAGAAAAGCCATGTAGCAAAAAATGGAGGCAGCTTTGAGGAGTTGAGAGTGGCCCCCAATAAACCAATCTCAAAGATAAATAAAGAGACCGCAATACTGTAACTATAGGGCACTAAATTCTGACAATGACTACAATGAAGTTAGGAGCAGATTTTTCCCCACTCCAATTGAGAACTTGAACTAGCATATACCTTGATTTCAGCCTTGTGATACCTTGAGCAGATAATTCAGTATTGCCATCAATTTGCTTCTTACCTACAGAACCATATTGTTTTACAGTGTTTCGTGCACCAGGGGTCCCTCAGCCCGACCTGCACCCTCTCCAATCTGGGAGCCCTTGGGGGATGTCCAACCAGGACCTCTGGCTCCTAACTGCTCACCTGCCTGCCTGCCCTAACCACTCTGCCTGCCTAACTGCTCACCTGCCTGCCTGCCCTAACCACTCTGATCCCCCTAACTGCCCTACCCTGCTGGATTGATCCCCCTAACTGCCCTCCCCTGCTGGTCTGATCCCCCTAACTTCCCTCCCCTGCCAGCCTGGTCTCCCCTAACTGCCCTCCCCTGCCAGCCTGGTTGCCTCTGTTAACTTTTTTTTTTTTAAATCTTATCCCCTTCACACACAATTGTATTTAGCTTCCTTATTGGCTTCTTCCTGTCACACAATTTTTCTCTCTCCTTTATGTAACACTTTTTTCTACTGACTTATCATTTATAAACTTTTCTTTCCTCCTTATGTCCTACTTCTGTTCCATCATCCTTTTTTCCATCTTTCTCCTTCCCTCCATCCCTCCCCACATTCCTTCTTTCCTTTATCTTTATCCCTGCCCTCCCTCCCTTTTTCCTTCCTTTCCACCTTAATTTTTTTCTTCACTTTCTCCCTTGGACCTGCTTTGCTCCCTCCCCCATTTCTTCCTTCTTTCCATTCTCCTTTTAAGCACTACCAGCTCCCCTTTAAAATTTTTCTTCCCTCCCTCTTTCTCGCTCATCCACATTCTTCTCTACTTCCACTGTTTAATATCTATCTACCTGCCTAATTCTTCACTATCATTTATCTTTTTTCTTTTCTGACTTCTACTTTTAAAATCTGTCCCCAGTACACAACTATACTTGATTTTCATTATAGCTCCTACAGTTCACTCACATCCTCTTTCCTTCTTTAACTCTGCTATGACTCCTTTGTAAAGTTCTTCCCTCCCTCCCTCCCTTCTTAAAGCTTTCATTGGGGCGGGGCATTAACCCCCAGCCCAGGGCTCAGGCCAGGCCAGGTGTGCACCAGCCCTCCTTCCCCAGCCTCCCCTCCACTGTCCTGCTCCCATTCCCTGCTGGGGATGCCCGGCCAAGTGAGGGTGGCGGAGGCCCTTGTGGTCCAGATGCTGCTGCAGCGAAGCAGAAATGCCTCCACCCAGAAGGCCTCAGACCTTCCACCACTCTGTCCCTGACCCGTGGGCGCCTCCCCGCCAACGGCCACCACTGCCCTCCTCCTGCATCTGGGCTGGGCTCCGCGCTCTGTGCTGCCTAAGCCCCACCCCTCACCAGGTGCACCTGCTCCACCACCCCGCCTCTACTCCCCCCCCCTCCCGCGTCACCAACCCCTGCGGGTGCAGTTTCCCTTTCCTTTCCTTTTCCTGCGTCTTTTTCTTGTTCCCTTTCTGTATTTCTGTTTCTCCTCTCGGCCTGTCTGCATGCAGGCCTGCCTTCCTCTCCCTCTCCTTTCTTATCCCCTCCTATCATATCCTATCCTATGCTGGGCCTTGCAGCTGCCTGAGCAGAGGGCAGGGACGCAGCCTGCTGATCTGGTCGTGACATGACACTGTAATGGGCAAATCAGCATATTCCTCTATTATTAGATTCGATATATAAATTACAGTTATATTATTTCATGCTTTGGAAATAATTAGGAAAAAAATTACACTCTCCAAAAATAAATTGTATAATTCACTATTTTGTTTCATAGAGAAAGAATTTTAAAAATTAGCCATTTTTCAATAAATAATTAGCACTGATAATCTCATAACCAAATGAAAACATTCTAATTTACAACTTGATAGTAGTAATTCAATAACTTTTCTGTAAACTTTGCAAGAAACTATTTTTCATTTACGTTATGTCCAAATAAGGTAAATGACTTTTTCTAGAAAGATGACCAAGCATTTTATATGTTCTAATGAGAGTGTAACAGAAAGATTTATTGGTGAAATTATAAAAATGCACGGATATTCAATTCATAATATTACATATTATAACATTTCTTCACTATCATTTATCTTTTCTTTAAGGGTAAGCTTTTCCGTAGGCATCTACCTGCTTCTGATCATGAAGATTCTCTTTGGGCTTTGAGATAATTGCCTTGCATAAACAATAGTAATATGCACTAATACAACATATTGTTTATACCACGAAGTAATGGAAGAATATGTGAAGAAAGTTGTAATATGAGAAGAATTTGCTTAGTGGCTATCTGAGAAAACAGATTTGAACATTATAATTTTGAATTTGTATTAAAAATAGGGAATGTCTGTACTGATTACAGGAAAATGAGGCTTAGGACAGAAAAACTGATTAAGAAGAAACTTTAGTACTTAATAATGACATGGGCCTTCACCATACATTATTCTGTTAAAATAAAAGAAAATCATACTTTGGAAATTAAACTGGTCATGTTTGGCCAAAGACTGAAATAAAATGTTGATTGGCCTTTGCTAATTAACCAAATGATTAAACTGTGGTTCACTAGCTTGAAAGTATTTGAATTTATTTTATATGTTTGTTATATTCCCTGATGGGAAACATGTCTAATTAAGTATAAAAAGAGAATGGAGAAGTTGAAAACATTCTGACATGTTAATTATCTTGGTATTTTTCATAGGCTTCCCTCTGTATCCCAGAAAAATGTGTACACTTTTCATTAATTTATATACATTTTCTGTGTTTTCTCTCCAAATCTGCTCCATTCTGCAAGTTAAGACATAACCTGCAATCCTCAGAAGCTCATAGCCAAGCGGGAATGTAGACCACACACGAATTCTTACAGTGAATAAGATCTGTAGTTTTACTTAGGAAAGAAGACAGACTCCTTCATGCACTGAAGAGGGAACGTCCATCACTGCTTCAGTGTGAAGAAAGATTTACAAAGCAAAGCCCTTTGAGCTGGATCTTGTTAGAAAACTGAGCAAAGAAGAGCAATAGGTTATTCCAGGCAGAGAGAAAGGAATGTACAGAGACATGAAACAAATGCTGTGGCCCAGAATGCTGATTAATTCAGAATCACTGGAGAGGGATATGGGAAATTATCACTAAATACGCCACAATATTGAAGACCATCCAAATAGAGTGATGATATTACTATATCCTCATTTGTTTATAATGAATTGGCTTCTCCAATAATCAAAACCACAGTGTGAATTTGAATTTAACCTGAGAATAATTGCTTTGAGGAGTACTACATAATTTTAGCCTCACCAGTTTTCAGTCTATGTTCCTAGTACTCACAGAAAGAACTTCACATTCATCTCTTTGTTTAAACCCCTTCAGTGGTGCTCACCCACTCACAAGACACCCTTATGTAGAGGAGATGAATTTTTCTTCATCTGCTTAGAGCCTCATCATGTCAATATATAAAACCAAATTTGTAGTCATTTCTAAGATCATTAAGAGCAAAGATGTATCTCCCTAGCTGGTCTGGCTCAGTGGATAGAGCTTCCGCCTGCATACTGCAGGGTCCTGGGTTCAGTTTGAGTTAAAGGACCATGCTTGGGCTGCCAGCTCCATCACCAGGAGGCAGCCAGTCAAAGAGTCTCTCTGATCATTGATGTTGCTCTCTCTCTCTCCCTTCCTCTCTGAAATCATTATATAAATATATATACAATATATTTTTTTAAAAGAAAAGATTAAAGGTGTATCATTAGAGACTAAGGCTAAATTATCTATACCCTCATATTCCCGTTTATTGTATACTGATGCAAAAATTAGAGAAGGCTGATAGGAAAAAACAAAACACTGATTCACTTAAAATACAGTGTTGGAGGGTGCTCTATGGATAGTCTGAATTGCCAGAAAGACAAACAAATGGATTCTGGAACAAATTAAGCCTAAAACATCACTGAAATTCAAAAAGGATAAAACCAAAGTTTCCTACTTCAGGCACATCATAAAAATGCAGGCTTTTTACAAAAGACAATAATGCTGAAAAAAATAGAAGGAAAATGGAGAAGAGTATGATCAAATATTACGTGGGCTAACACCATACAGGAAGCTGAGCAAGGCTGCTGAGGACAGGACTTTGTGGACATCATTCGGTCACCAGGAGTTGGGGCTAAATCAATGGCATGGAACACGCACACACAAGGACTTCCTTCTTTGACTTTTCCACATTTTTGTATCTTTACACAAGTCTGTAATTCTGCTTTTCTCTGTCTCTCTATGCTGTGTTAAAAGGCAATCAGGCCAACACATGTTTATGGTTCAAAAACTTGCTGGAATACCATGGGCTCTTTGAATAATTTCTTCACCTCTGCCTTTTTAAAGCTCAGATTAGCCCTTTTAGGTCTTATAGGACAGTTTATGTAATTTTATTATATCATCCCAACTTGCTTTGCCTGTTACTTATTTTACATAGTGCCCTACCTACAGTTTAAATTATTTGATAGCAGGGGAACATATCTTATTTCATAGAATAAGAGTATAGAAAAATACTAAGCAAAATTGGAATCCAAAGAAAGTTTTTGAGCAAATAAATGGTTATATAAAGTATTCATTAAAAAAGTTTGGATTTTAAACTGTAGACAATGGTTAAGACATTTTGTCAGAATAATAGAAAATAGTAGTTTCACAATGAGATTAGGTTTTCAGCAATATAATCTTGTTTGCAACATGTGATGGGTATTGTGAATTCGCTTTTCAATACTTACTCCTTCTAGTATCCCCCCTTGTACTGCCTTGGCTTGAAAACAAAATATTGCATTCCCCAGAATCCACTGCAACAAGAAATCCAGGTGGAATTTCAATTTCTCTAATCGAGAGTACACTAATGGGAGGGAGGCTGTGAAGATCTGTTATTGGATTGGGAGAGAGACAGTTATCTGTTGTCTCAGGTTAGATCATTAGCAGTATAATTCTGGAGTACTTTACTATCATGGTCATAGCTAAAGTTGCTCATTTAGTAGCTCCACTTCTGTGATGAAGTTCTGGAAAATTTTCCTGCGAGTGTAGCCTACAATCTATTTTTTTTTTTTTAGCTCCATTAAAGATTCTGTGAGTTATCTACAGGACTTAATAAATCTTTTTCTTTATCTAGAATAGATTATTTTTTCTTCTATAACTAGGGACGCTGGCCAATGAAGCATGTAAAGAATTTTATAAGAGTAGTGAAGAAAGGAAACAGCAGGTACAGTTGCAATAGTTGAGACATAATGAGTGCTTTACAAAGGGAAAGCTGAGGCCTGTGGATACTGAATTTTGGGATATGATTGAGAGGCATCTCTGAAATAGATAAACAGATTACAAATTAATTGAATGGAGAAGAAATGATCTTTAACAGAGGTTAGCAAAATTTTACTATAAAGATCTATATATGATCTCTGTTGCAATTATCTATAAAAATAAAAGGATAATATGCTAATTAGACCAGATGTCTTCTGGATGTCATTCCGGTTGTCCTTCCCAGCGAAGCCAGGGTGGGAGGGAAGCCGTCCCAGGTCCCAGGTGCCTGCGGGTGGCCCAAGGGAAGCCGGCCCGGGTCTCGGTTGCCCACAGGTGGCCGGAAGAGGAAAGCAGCCCAGGTCCCGTGTGCCTGGGCTGATGCTGGTGCCAGCAGCCAGCGGAAGGAAGGCCTGCTCTTGCATGGATTTTCATGCATCAGGCCTCTAGTTACCTATATAAATGTAAAACCTATTCTTAGCTCTTCACTTGTAGAAATGCAGAAAGGGGGTGGTTTGCTGCTATTGGTTGAGGGCATAGTTTGCTGACTTCTGATCTAGAAGGGCACTGGGAGGAAAAAAGAGGTGATATCAGAATATCATTGATACTAGAGGCTGGAGGCATGAAATTAGTGCAAGCATAGGCCTTCCTTTCCCTGGCCGCCGGCACCGGCTTTCCTCTTGCACCTGGGAACTGGGCTTCCCTGTGTCTCAACTATGGCTGCCAGCAGGCACCCAGGACCTGGGCTTCCCTCCGGCCACTTGCAGGCACCCGGGACCTGGGCTTCCCTCGAAGTCCCAGCTTCATCCAGAAGGTTGTCCAGAAGGACGTCCAGAAGGATGTCCAGTCTAATTAGCATATTATACTTTTATTATTATAGATAGAAAGGAATTCCAAGGGGGAGCAGATATTTGGGAAAAAAGGAACTCTATTTGTTTGAGTATATATATATATTTTTTAGTATCAAGAAATGAGTAGCAGATATTAAAGATAGATTCTGTGGAAGAAAACATAAATATTTTTACAGACATTGGAACTGATCCTTCACCTATCTGATATAAACTTGTAAACTACAAATATTACTACATTGAAAGTTCTATAAAAGATGCTAAAATATGGCAGTTTATAGACCTCGGTAGAAGTATAGACTGGTGGAAAATCAAGTCAATTATATATGCATGATATTTTTTCCCTTTCTAATTTCAAAATATCATTGGATTGAGTTCCATTAGATTAGTAAACTACTTAAAATTATATGAAGCATAAATTAACTCTGGTATAAACTTTGGAGTCCTATCCAGCAGGTGTTGCTTAGTGGTTGAGCATCAACCCATGACCCAGGAGGTCACCGTTCGATTCTGGGTCAGGGCACATGCCTGATTACAGGCTCCTCCCCTATAGGGGGCATGTAGGAGACAGCTGATCCTTGATTCTCTCTCACCATGATGTTTCTAACTCTGTCCCTCTCTTTTCCTCTCTCTGGGAAAAAAAAAAGTCTGAAAAAACAACAACTTTGGAGTCCTTTGATTTTTATTCTAATTTTCATATCTCAACCTTTTTTGAAGGGGAGGGGTTTGCTTAAATTGTTAAAATCTTTTCAAAATGAGCAATTAAGTAAAATATTTAGAGGGGGTCAGCTACCTAATTGCCTCTTTATATTAAAGATGTGGATCTTGTTAAAATATGTAGCAAAGAATGTCTTTTTATATCTGTCCCATGTTTATTGCCAAATCTTGTATATTTATTTAAGGTTTTGATTAAATGCTTTTTAAAGATATTATTCCTAGAGTCCCCTCAAAACCAGATAGTGGTATTATTCACCTAAATTTTGGAGTAGAAACAGGATCAATTTTATTAGATTTTATAGAATCAATGTATTATATAATCCTTACACTGGCAAATCATCTTCCAGTTCTTAGTACTTATTATTATTTTCATTAAATCATTTCACTAAAACCAGCTCAAGAAAAGCAAGTAGCAACAATGAAACAAGAGGTCCTTACTAAATAAAAAATCAGTGGAGTAGTCAATATCCAGGGTGTTCTGTGGGTAAGTTATAAAAATGGGTTTTTAGTGAAATACAGACTACTAGAGTGGAGTAGAGGAGGACATAAATAATAAAAACTAGAAAAAAGAATCTATATAAAACAGAATCTCTGTGTGATCTGTTGAAAAGCCAATTGCTTTGTGATATCCTTAAAATGGTTATTTTCTGGGGATAAAATTCCCTTAACCACACTATTTTTATTAAGTAAGTATTTATCAACTGCTGCGTTTATGGCTTCTGCTTGTTGAGAGAAGGAAAAAAAAAAGTGGTCCCAAATGTCTGTGAGTAATAGTATGTTATTCTCTACTGTTCTCATTTAATTAAAATGCTTATGGGAACAATATCAAATAAAAATTTTATAATGATCATGTGCCATTTTATAATGACTGTATTACTACATATCATTGGTAAAAAAAGTATGTAAACTTGTTTATTTAGTAGTATGCCACTTTTAAGCCAACATTTCTTAACTTTAGCTACTCTATTTTCTGCTTCAAATGGCATAATCATTCTCATTTTATTGTCTAGTTATAAACAATACAATAATCACTCCTTGTTTAGTGATATTTTCTTGGTGCTTAATACCATGAAAATAACAAGGCATTGCTCACCTCCTCAAGTTCATTAACAGTGCCTATCCTGAGATGACTCCGTTAACGGTCTTGTATCTAACATGGCAAACTTTGCTTCTGCCCCATCTGAATGTTCTGACTATTCATTTTTATTCCATTGGAGAAAACTCTTAGATCTCCTCACTTTCAGTGTTTTATTAATTGCATCTATTACCTTACAATATAGCTTTAGGAAACCAATAGAGAAACATAATATACCATACATATCTCCTCTCTCTTTTATTTTCTTAAAATTCCTTGCACCCAAATAGTAAATAATCTTTATGATACAAAATGGGTTTACTTTATGTACTTAAACTCTATATTATACTTACTCATAAGCAAAGCTCAAAAATGAAAAATTATCCAAATGATAATGCTTTGTATGTGTATTCTATTCTGGACAACAGAATCTTGTTTCAAAAAATCATGCCTAGGATCCTGGTAGCTCCACACATACCTACAATTATCTCTACCTGTTTCATTTTCATATGGACCGAATAAGAGAGTGTGTCAGTAAATAGACTCTGGATCTGGGATGCCCAAATTTGCATTGGCCTCCCAGGTCCATATCTCTATGGCATGGCCAAGTTATTTAACCTTCTAGTGCCTCAGTTACAGCCATGAAATAGAGAATAATAGTAATAACATCAATGTTATTAAAATCAAATGATAAATACTCTAAAGTGTTTAGGTATATTCTGGCACAGATTGAATACACACACACACGCACGCACACACACACACACACACACACACACACACACACACACACACATCTATTACCTATTCTTTCTTTCTTACTCCCAGTGTCCCAAATTTTTTTCCTTTTCTCCTGACTTAGAATGAATCCTTGTGTCAGAATCTCATTGAGCCTGGCCAGAGCGGCTCAGTGGTTGAGTGTTGACCTATAAACTAGGAAGTCACAGTTCGATTCCTGGTCAGTGAACATGCCCGGGTTGTAGGCTCCATTCCCAGTGTGAGGCATGAAGTTGGTGGCCGATCAATGACTCTCTCAACAATGATGTTTCTACCTCTCTCATCCTCTCCCTTACTCTCTGAAATCAATAAAAATATTTTTTAAAAAATCTCATTGAGAATATAGAACTCATACGGTGTATAGAGACCTATACATTCATTTAATATATGTACTCTTATATAATGGTAAAGCATAAGGCATGGAACCCAGTTTGGATTCACTGTGGGAAGTGGTTATCCTTAACACTGTGGCTAAGAAAATGTTTCAATCCACTAGGTATCCTATTCTGCTCTATTTTTTTTTTTCTTGTTTGCATTCTAAGGCCTACTGAGAGATGCCCACTTCTTTCTTCAAGACTCAAGAATCTTATGCCTTGTTTTTGTTGTTGTTGTTTGTTTGTTTTGTTTTTTGCTTATCTACTTTCTCCAAACTATATTTCTTAAGTATGGTATCTTTGCCAATGTTTTCTAGAAAAAGAACTAGTTCTTCCATATGCTGTACCAATTGTTGGCCACTGGTTTGACAACAGAGTTCTCTCTACAGTTGTCAGATAAATTTTAAAAAATTCAGCCACTCAAAAATGTATGTGATACGGGAAGTTTAGTGATTTTTTTTGTTTGTTTGTTTGTTTTTAATTTCAAAGGACATTTTAGTGTATTGCCAATGTTAGCTTTTTTGCAACTTTTTTTTCTCTCTACCATGAGATGTTCAGCTTCTAATGATTTTGTATGTTGTTTGTTAAGACAGCAGTTTAATATTATCAATGAAAAGTAACATTTCTTTCCTCAAAGGACAAAAGGAAGGGAAACAGGATATCTAACAAAAAAATAGCAAATTTGACTTTTTCTTTTTTCTGGATTTGAAAATGTTCTTATAAATAGAATTTGGAGACGACTTTTATTTTCCTCCCCAACTGGCATGAAGATACATGAATTTCAGAAAAAGAAGATCCTCTCCATTAGTCAAAGCCAATTTTCTAAGAAAAAGACTTTCTTAGTATTTGAGGGTTTTCCAGTACCTATTTTCCATATAAGTAAATATACTGAGCATACTTGTTGAAAATGATTTGTTATTTTAAGGCAGAACTTTATTTTTAAAAATATTCAACATCTTTCCTTGAGGAATTTTGCATTTAAGGATATTTTTACAATGTAGACAGTCTTCTATTGATAATGCCATTTACTTAAAAAAAAAAAAAAAAGGACAAGGAGGCATGAGGTAACCGAAGGAAGGGCATTAGTATTAAAAATGTACATTTATAATACACATAAATTATTAATTGTTGTTTTCTCTTTACCAGTAGGCGATTCTAATATAACTTGGAAACTACAAACAACTGGCCCCAGGGCTGCGGTCTAGAGAGGCAGACCTGCATGTATGCACAGTAGAGCTTATGAATTAAAGGAGAAGCCTGCAATCCCTGCCTAGAGATTTATAAAAAGTGAAAGATAAAAATGTTTTTATACATCCCTTCTGGAACAAAGGCTAAATACTATACTGCATTCTTAAAGTTGGAAAATAAAATCTGCCTCTCTGCCTCTTTCATGCCTCTTTCACAACCAGCACTCTGACTGCCTGCCACTGTGTAAGCACTGAGTTTCTGTTGATGTAAAGAATGTTCATTTTTGGAAAAATCACAGATGAAAAGGTAGTGTTCAGTATCTTTTTAAAAATATATGTTTTTATTGCTTTTTAGAGAGAGAGAAGGGAGAGGGGGGGAGAGAGAGAAATATTGATGTGAGAGGGAAACATCAGTGGTCTCCTCCTGCATGTTCCCCATTGGGAATCGTGCTGGAAACCCAGGCCCCCACGGGGAATCGAACCAGCAACCCTGCATATGCATGTGTCAACACCCAACCAGCTGAGCCAAACCAGCCAGGACAGTATCTTCTTGTTTTACTTCTACACTCATTGTTTCTACACATTCTCCATCATCCCCAAACCTTCAATCCCGTGATTTAATTGTTTCCCCTCTTATCTTCATTCCCTCCCAATAGAGTGAATACCTCATTCACCTATAATCCCATTACATCTTACCAAAGCAAAATTCTTTGCTCTCTTGTCTTTTACCACACCAACTGGACTACACATTGATCACCCAAACTCTTAACCATCCTGCTGATGAAATACAAACTTATGCTCTACAGTTCAGACTGGGCACACTCAATAATCCCTGGAAACCTTTCATAATTATTCTATTTAGTTGTTTCATTATGCATTCAGCTCTCTGTCCTGTTCACTATAACAGAGTGGTAACTGACATATGAATTTCTCAAATACAATTCAGCAAGCATAAAATAGTAAATGTTCACATTAATTTCACTCTACATTTACATTGTTTGCCACATGTGTAAATATGGTATTAATCTTCCCATATTGTCATAGATCAGGTACCTTTATAGTTGATCAGGTTCTGCTTTGACTCTCCTATATGACTACTTCTATGAGATGTAGGTGTTCTATGCTCTTAATCCTTAGTATATGCTGTTTCTACCACATCCTTCAGCTGGCGGTCTATGCTTATCAATTTTGCCTTCTGGGAGACATGCCAAGCTCTGTTTCTCTCTTATTTGTCTAGGTCCAGGCACCCTTTTTATCAATTTGGAAACCATGGAAAACTTGACCCAGTCCATTATTTTATGGTTTAATATGCATCATCTCCATTTCTGAGCCAGAGTATATAGTCAACATGAAGTGCAATTCTACCATTCATGAAAATCCCTAGAAATTCCATCCAGAACTCTGGTTAATTCTACTATTGTCCCCACTCTGCAAGATTCTCTCCTTATTGATATAGACTTTTTTGATCCAGGATATATGTATTCTTTTCTTTCATCTCATCTCCAACTCTAGAGAAGTCCAGAGCTCCTCTCTCCACTTTAGAGGAATATATATGCCCTGGGTTGTTGAGGGGTAATCTCCATATGAAAGGTAACGTCAGAGGTCAGACAAAATATTTCTCCTGACCAAATGATCAACAGTTGATCAATTTACTATCACCAAATACCTGTCCAATTGGCAAGAAAACAGATACTGTTATGCTTACACACAGGCCTGCCTCTAACTCAGTGGCACTGTTTCTTAATGGTGCTTCCTTAGATGAGGCTCCAACTTCCTGGATTCCCACTCCTGCTTCCACTTCACTTCCTCATCTATACCATTTTTAATCTTGTCTGCTGTTAGAGAAAAATGACTGTAAAAAGATGACTGAATCTTTCTTTTGGTTAGCCTTTGGCTTTTAAACTACATATATAAGTATTTGTATCTTTTGCTTTCTTATTTACACAGCTGAAACCTTAGATGAAGCTGCTTGCCTTGGAAGGTCCTGGCTGTCTCATGCCCTTATTACATGATTATCTCTTGTATACGCTTCAGGTATCAGCATAATACATCTGCTCTCGGAAGATGTTTCTATTCCTCTCAGACTGGGTTAGATGTCATTTGGGAAAGTGTTTTCATCCTGATATAATCCCTTCATAGTGATACTTATCAAATGGGCCAGCATACGTTTCTGTTTCTCTGTTCAATGCACTTTAGGTGGCTTGCAAGGAGAAACTGGGTTTCTCTTTCTTGTACCCTAAAATTAGAGGCAGGACTTCTCACAGAGCCTTCCCTTGTAAACATTTGAAATGAAATGTGGTAGCTCTCTGCCTCTCTCTGGCATATTTGGAGAACCTCTATCCTTATCCTCTCTGAGTATTAGAACAATGTTGTGAATATTCTGCCATTGGCAGTTTTGTACCACTGCAGTCTTGTACGTCCTCTAAAATGGCACATTAAGCAGCAGGGTATCTATTGGCTTAAATAAGTAATCTAAAAATATTTTAGACCTTACCATAAACAACTTTCCTTACTGTTAACAGCATTTGGGGAAAGCACATCAGAATTACAGTTGGCTACATAAAACCAAGTGTCAGTCTAATTTTAGGTCTCAAAATACAGTTATAATAATGTATCTACAAAAGAATTTTTGGTTCCCTTCATTTTTAGTGTATAAAACTAAGTCGATAGTTGTGAATTTAAAGTATCCATGTCATACCCTGAAGCTTGTTTGTAACATCTATGTTAAAATGTGTAAGTGTAAATAGAGGAAATGGTGAAATAGAATCCTTAACTATTGGTGCCGAGAACCAATTCCAGCATGTAATAATTACAAGAGTTTTACCAAAAGGTTGGTGAAGCTTGGGGAGCTCAACAGGGTTGACTCATATGTAGTTTACCTGTTGGAAATGGCTAAACAGCACTTCCCCAAAACCTGAATAGGATTGTTAACTGCCAGACAGCTCAGGGCATTTTATTGCCTCCTGTTGGCCAAACACCTGAACAGCTGTAGGCTATTCCCCAAACTGATAATGCTTCTGTACCCTTTGATACCTTACCCTTTGAAGTGTATATTTCCACCTTGCCTTGGGACAAATTGTGTTATAATAAATAGCATAAATAGCACGGGGTCCTAGACAAGGAGAGTCTTAAGTTCCTTTAGGTGAAGCTCCTCTGACCCCCAAGGCCTTTCAAAACTATCTTTCATCCTTGAACTCTTTAATCATCTATGTGCAGCCCCTTTCTCCAGAATGCTGAACCCTTTGTAAGGCTGGGAAAAGAACCCAGGCAATTGGTATCTAAAAATAAAATTCAACAAGATATTAGCCAATCAATCTAAATATATAAATAGAGTCAGATACTAAGAGGCATTGAAAATAATCTTTCCTTTCCCTAATGTCCTAGACAAAAAAGGTTCAAAGGCTTTCTAAATTAATTTGTCTTCAACCTAATAACATATTTTTGAGCTGCAATGCAGAATTTATCAAGGTCATAATGGTCTGCCCACTAATACAGACTGTCCTTGGAACTATAAAGCGGGCCCAGTAAGAAAGGAACCCAAGGAGAGAGGAACCCAATGAGATGTGGGCCCAATGAATGCATTCCACATATTGAAACAGGGACCCTCTTGACATTATTCTTCTGCATTTGAATTGCAAGTGCCCCTCCATGTTTTTACATTAGCAACAGTATTATATTTTACACAATACAAGCTCCTGTACATACAATATAACTGCTTATAGGGAAGAATCCAACATGTGAAAGTTAACAAATTATTAAAGTTTTCTATTTTTAGATGCATTTATTAAAATTATAATGATTTCTTATTATTGAAAGTATTAGTAATATTCTAGCATCATTCCAGATTATTGTGATCATCAAACATTTTTTTCCAAAAGCCTACTTAGCATCTGTAATCTTATCATTCAGATAAAAAAAAAAGTAAAAAAAAACTCTGAATACTATGGAAATAGTTTCAGATGATTATTATTTGCTAGTTTTGAAAAACATTCAGTTCATAAAAAATCTTTATGGGAAAAATATTAATGACATTGTCAATTAAAAATAAAATAACTAAACTCATGTAGACATCGTTTGAGAAAATAGGGGTGATCTAGGTGATTCTTCAGTAATGTTTATTGCCCCCAGATAATACATCTCAACTTCTTACAAAGGACTTACAAAAAATAAAATAAAAAATACACAGACACATTGGAAAACGTACAACTCATAGTATATCTTTGTCAAAGGTGCTCATGAGTTAGCATTTTTAAATAACATTAGTCCCAGTGACTTTATTTTAAATTTTCATTATCTCCTGACTTAAGTAACTCAGAATGAGTTCCAATATTCATTGTATCTATTTAGGGAAGTGAAGCCTTAACTTCTAAAAATAAAAAAGCAGAATCTTAAAAAACTAAAAATCTCTTTCAAATCATTTTTTTCTTCTCATATGGATGGTGCCTTAAACACTGAAATTTCTTTGTGTCTTACACACATGTTCAGATTTCATAGGAATCACAATTATTTTTTCTTGAGTTATTACTTCACTGATATTGGCAAGAAATGTAGAGTGTACTTAAGGTAGCACAAATATATTTTTGATTGTAGGATATTTGTTACAACTACCAAAAATATTTAGTAGTGATTTTTGACCTTATCTTAGTATTTACTCAAGTATTTTTATCTACTTTAATATTACATAAGATTCATTTTTTAAAATATATTTTTATTGATTTGAAATAGGAAGGGAGAGGGAAAGAGAGATAGAAACATCAATGATGAGAGAGAATCATTGATTGGCTGCCTCCTGCATGCCCCCTACTGGGTATCAAGCCCACAACTGGGCATGTGCCCTTGACCAGAATTGAACCTGGGACCCTTCAGTTTGCAGGCCCCTGAGCCAAACTAGTCAGGGCCATAAGAGTTATTTTAAATATTCTTACATGAGAGTAAACGAATTGAAAATTAGGAATTGATTTGACTCTTCTTGGGAATCTTCTTGATTTTTCCTCTAAATAAGAGAATAAAGTAATGCCCTTTTTTTCCCCCATATTTTTTCTGGGATCTCAGTAGAGGAGTTTTGTTATATCTTTACAAAGCAGCAAAAAGAACATACTTCATGGAGAGTGCTTTGTTGACAAGCATGAAAATGTTTAGATAAGAACTCTACAAATGTGACTCTTCTGGTGTCATGCCCAATTTTGATCCCTTCTAGTCCAAATAAAATATTTTGCAATGCTAACTACTTTTGTTCTTGTTCCACCTTGGACTAAAATGTCCTCTCCAACTTCTTGTCATAACAAATATCTCCTTATCCTTCCTATGCAAACTAGTTAGGAAACTATTTCTATAATTTAGAGAAAAGCTGGTGATAAACAGAAAGATGTCTGTTGAAATGGAAGGCAGTGAATGGAATTGACATGTTACTTTAGGGGCTAAAATGATTATGTATGATGATACATTAGATGTTTAAGGGGAGTGAGCCAAGAGAGAAATAAAAGTTGATTCCTAGGTTCTTAAAATGTGTGACTAGATCAACAATTATGCCATTCATTAAAACAGGAAATTATAGGAGGAAGGCCAGTATTAGGGATTAAGGAGATCATTATTTTAGTACTAAAATGCTAGTTTTTTGGTGCCTTAGAGATATCCAAGGAGAAATTTAAGTAAGCTGCTGGATATTCAAGTCTGAGCAAAGGCACGGGCTAGCGTTACACATGTGAGAATTATTGGCATAGAAATTGAGTCAATACCTGTCTCAACAAGATTGCCTAGATTTGAATACTGGGTAAGAAACAGAGGGAGACATGAAGAATTCCAACATTTAAACATAGATAAAAGTGGTCTGTAAAGAAGTTTGGGAAGATGCAACTAGAGAGATGGGAGTAGAAATTGAAATAAATGTACTTTGTTTCAAAACTTAAAAAAAGCCTTTTTGTTTGTTTAAATAAAAGTGTAGGGTTTTTTTTTTCCTTGTTTTTTTTTTTTTTCTTTTTTGCATGGTCAGTGTTACTGCAAATTCAAGCAAGAAAAGGACTAAATATGTCCATTGGAATGAATGGCATATAAATCTTTGTAAGAAATTCATTGGGTTAAAAAAAATGAGTAACAAAAATGAAATGAGAATAATCTAAAGAAAAAAGGGATCACCACTTTCCAGCATGTGTGGTTAAAGGATCCATTATCCTATTTAATAAAAGCCTAATATGCTAAGTGTCTAGTTGACCGGTTGGCCATTCAACCAATCAAAACATAATATGGTAATGATATGCTAAGGCCACTCAACCACTTGCTATGACATGCTTTGACCACGAGGGGACAGACGCTCCGACCAGTAGGTTAACTTGCTGCTGGGGTCCAGCCAATTGGGACTAGCAAGAGAGGCTGGACATGCCCTGGAGTCCTCCCGTGGTCCCTCCCTGGCTGGCCAACCTCCTGCATCTCTCCCCATCCCTGATCATGCACTGGTAGGGTCCTGTGGCTTGGCCTGCACCCTCTTGCAATCCGAGACCCCTTGGGGGATGTCGGAGAGCTGGTTTCAGCCTGATCCCACAAGGCGAGTGCCAATCAGCTAGAAGCTGGGCTCACGGCTGGCAGCGCAGCCATTGGTGGCAGGAGCCTCTCCTGCCTCCGTGACAGCACAAAGGCTGTCCCAGGGGGAGCGGGACTAAGCCATCAGTTGGACATCCCCCGAGGGCTCTCAGACTGCAAGAGGGTGCAGGCCAGATTGAGGGACCCTCCCAAGTGCATGAATTTTGTGCACCGGGCCTCTAGTTTATTTATGTAAGCACATGGAGGTTTTATTGACATATCTCCCAGGAAGAGGATAGAATAACATCCAGTCCAGTCCATATTATATTAGTTAAATTTTAAAAATAAATATTGTATCTTTAAGAACAGGGCATTTACCAACCATAGAAACACTGAATAAGAACCAAATATTAATATTATCCACCCATGAAGGGCTCACCATGGCCAGTTGCTATCTTTTGAAGAAACATAAATTAGGTTGTCTTAGTTTGATACCTTTGAACATTTGAATGGTGTTATTAATTTCCTTTACTCTCCTTCTGTTATCACAAAACTATCTTTAGATAATATTGACTTCTTTCTCAATAGAGAATCTCTCTCTCTCTTTCTCTCTCTCTCTCTCTCTCTCTCTCTCTCTCTCTCTATATATATATATATATATATATATATATATCCTATCTAATAAAAGAGTAATATGCACATTGACCATCACTCCAACACACAAGATGACTGCCCCCATGTGGACACAAGATGGCCAGCAGTGGAGGGCAGTTGGGAGGACCAAACATGCAAGGGAGGGCAGTTGGGGGCGATCAAGCCTGCTGGGGAGGGCAGTTAGGGGTGACCAGGCCAGCAGAGGAGGGAAGTTGGGGGTGACTGGGCCTGCAGGGAAGGGCAGTTGCGGGGGACCCAGGCCTGCAGGGGAAAACAGTTGGGGGTGATCAGGCCTGCAGGGGAGGGCAGTTAGGGGCAAACAGGCTGGCATGGGAGCAGTTAGGCATCAGGCTGGCAGGGGAGTGGTTAGGGGGTGATCAAGCTGGCAGGCAGAAGTGGTTAGGGGCAATCAGGAAGGCAGGCCGGTGAGTAGTTGGGAGCCAGCAGTTCTGGATTTTTCTCGAGGGGTCCCAGATTGGAGAGGGTGCAGACTTGGCTGAAGGATACACACCCCGGTGCACGAATTTTGTGCACCGGGCCTCTAGTATATATATAAAAGGCTTATATACAAAGTGTCCCCACAGGAGTTCGACCAGGAGTTCTATCACTTGCTATGATGTGCACTGACCACCAGGGGGCAGCGTGAAACAAAGGAGGCCCCAGCCAGTAGCCAGGGACAGGAGGCCCTGTCCAGCAGCTGGAAGGCCCCGATTGGCTATGATTGCCAGCCAGGCCTAGGGACCCTACCCATGCACAAATTGCATGCACCAGACCTCTAGTACTAATAAGAACTTGCTATTTTGATCTCTTTAGCTGCTATAGGTGTCTACATAGATTAACCCCTCACCATTTTGATTTTATGCATCAGGCTTTTGAGCTTGGTTAATGGCAGTTTGTTCTTGAGCAATGAACTTAGTCTTAGAAGAATCAGATTTCTGAGTATACAGTCCTAAGGACAGATACTGAAATCTGGTTAATATACCACAGTTTAGGCCTCCAGGTGAACTGATGATAGAAAACTATTTTATGCATATTCTGCTTATATCTATCATCAGATATAAAATTTTCCTATTTCCATTTTCATGTTTACAAGTCTCTATCTCATGTATTATTACAAGTACTCTGTGGGCAGATACCATTCATTTTCCCATAGCACCTAGCAAATTGCTCTATACATATTGACTGCTGAAAGTAACAGAAATTTTAAGTGTTTGTATAATTTTATCATTATGACTTGAGCATAGGAAAGGCATTGTTTGCTTGGTCACAAACTCTGTATTTGATACATATTATTAAATTACTTATTGAATGCTCTTGAAGTGGAAATTAAAACCCTGAGAAGCAGGGTATTATTGTGAATATGACATGTTTTCGAGATCTTGGGCTTTAACTGATAGATAATAATTAAACATGAAAAAGTTGAATGCTTTAGTGGAATTAACATTCTTGTGAGGGATGGTGGTTACGTACCCTCAAAGAACAGATTGCCCATAACATGCTCTGTTTGTGATGAGATATTAAAACCAGCTCTTATAATTTTTCACTCCACATTTATAGATTTGTTTCTGCTGACAGAATACTGGAAATGTAATTAAATGTGCAGTTTAATTAAAATGGAAAATAAAGCAATGGTTCTCAGAAATCCAGTAGAGCCCAAAGTATAGCAAATGTGAGTATGTATCTCAATAGCATGTAAACTGATTTTTTACATACAGATATTTTTCTAATACTCAAATATAATTACTTATATATTGCATGATCTCCCAAACAACTTTGCAGTTTTATCACAAAAAAGATGTACTTCCAGAATTCATATAAAGTTTAGAGTAATATTTATATATGAATATCATGTTTTGCTTATCAAGTTGATGGGATGTTTTATGGATTGAGAAACTCACAAAAAATATGTCTATAGTAGATGTCAACCCATTTTTTATTTTTATTTTTTTTATTTTATAAAGGGCCAGATAGTAAATGTTTTCATCTTTGTGGGCCATATGGTCTCTGTCAAAATTACTTTATTCTGTTACTGTAACATGAAAGCAGCCACAAACTATAATCAAATGGGCATGACTGTATTCCAATCAGTCTTTATTTATGGACACTGACATTTGAATTTCATATAATCTCATTTAGCTAGTCTTATTACTTTTATTTTTAACCATTTAAAAAATGTAAAAACTCATTCTCAGCTTACATTACATACAAAAACAGGGGGCAGACCTAATATTCTCATAAGTCTTTGCAGATGTATGGTCTGTAATCACCATCATCCTCTTGCAGGCCAAGGCCCTTGTGCCCACACACAAAAACCCTACTATTTCTACTTCAGGCTATTAAATAAACATCTATAATTTCAGTTCCTGCTATTCTCTGCTTTGCTCCTTCTATTTATTCTAGTTTACTCTGGTGTGTGCGCGCGTGTTTTCTGATTCCACTTACTCTATTGTTTCTGTATTTTCAGTCATGCTTAAATATTCCTTCCACATTCACCTATTTTATAGACACTTAACGGATTTTTTTCTCAGCATTTTTATGTGTTAATTTTTTCATGAAAGTATTCATTATTCAACAAATTAGTCATGCATAAATCAGCTCAATACTTTGTTTTTATGGAAATATATCTAAATTAACACTCTAGTTTTTAAATATTTGTTCCTGGAATGTGTTGTCATATGTGTCCGATCAGAATTGGGATTTGTTTTTTGTTCCGAATGGTTATTCAGTTGACCCTCTATAGTTAACTGAATAATCCATCCTCCAGTTTTCTAATTTTATTTTGCACTTGGGCATCTTCTGGTATCTATTTATGATTTAATTTTTATTTCATCAAATCATTTCTTTACTTATGTATAATCTACATATTTAAGAATTTATATTCAATGTATATTTGAAGTTTATATGTCAATTCAATATGACTTCCTTTTCAAAATTGTCTTGGTACCTCCAGTGAATTAATCTTGGAATAAAATTGAGAACAGCTTTCAAGTAAAAAACATTTCATTCAAATGTTGATTATATAAAGCCCTTATAATATTTACCTAAAAATTGACATACTTAATTTTTCAACAAAAGAAAGAAAACATATCTTTCTTTCAAGTTCTTAAAAAATTTTGTGTTTTCTTAAAAATAGAACACTTTTTTAAAGTTACAAACTCTAATGTCAGTTTTCTTTTATTTCCTAGTAGATCATCTACTTTATTTTTTTTTCTATCTGAATATAGATTTTTCTATATAGTTCTGGTATTTTAAAATTTCACCAGAATTTTTTTTTCAGTTTTCTTTTTTTAATTGCAGTTTACTTTCAATATTATTTTGTATTGGTCTCGGGTGTGCAGCATAGACACTAGGAAACCATCCACATACTCTACAAAGTGTTTCTCCCAACATTTCTAATACCCACCCGGCACCATACACAGTTATCACAATGTTATTGACTATTTTCCCTACCCTGTACTTTATATCTCCATCTGTACCTCTCAGTCCCTTCACCACTTTCATCCAGTCCCCCAACCTCACTCCACTTTGGCAATCACTAGTCTATTATCTATGAGTCTGGTATAATTCTGTTTGTTCATTTATTTTATTCTGTAGATTTCACATATAAGTGAAATCATATATTATTTGTCTTTCTCTGACTGACTTATTTCAGTTAGCATCATACCCTCAAGATGCATCGATGCTGTTGCAAATAGACAAGACTTCATTTTTTTTTTTATGGTCGAGTAATATTCTATCGAATATATGTACCTCAATTTTCTTATCCACTCATCTATTGATGGGCCCTTGGGCTGCTTCCATATCTGGCTATTGTAAATAACAATGTAGTGAACATAAGAGTGCATATATTATTTTGAACTCAAGGGGTCCCAGATTGGAGATGGTGCAGGCTGGGCTGAGGGACACAGCCCCCCCATGCACGGATTTTGTGAACCGGACCTCTAGTATATAATAAATTTCTCATTTTTTCCCTTCTGGATGAATAATGTATTGTTTTGTATGGCCATTCTATTTCCTAGCCCATGTATTGAATTTTTTAATTTATAAGTGCTTTCTATTCCAGAGTGGTATCTATTTATTTCTGAGATTACTACTCTTTCACATTTTGGATTTCTCATTTCTGTTATTAGTTTTCCTCAAATGCTCCCTGATCCTTAGTTCATATTTATGGAAAATAAAGTTGATTAATGAATGTAGAAAACATTAGGTTGCCATACAATTGGGCAAAGCATTCTACCCAATATACCTCTCACTTCAAAGAGAGGGCTACTCTCAGTAATTATGTAATTTAAAGAAGATACGTATTTAGATCTCCCTTTACATTTCATGTACAGAAAACAAGGTTGGGAACATGCTCAATTACCACAATATAGAAATTTATTCTGAGGTAAATGTCACTCTTCTTTCTGTTTGAGAAATGGGAGATACCTTAGGAAGCTATTGCTGGAGTTCTGGAGAGACAGGATAGTGGCTTGGGCCAGGCGAGATAGTGGGAAGCAGTCTGGCCAGATTCAGAACATGCTGAGGACTTGTGGTAGATTAGAGGATTAAAAGGGAGATATCTAGGGCAATAACTAGCTCATTGGATCAAGAGCAAAAGTTAAGCAGTTGAGGTTAGCTAAAGTAGACCTATGATTATAAAATGATAAGATTAAGAATTTATACTAATAAAGGGGTAATATGCTAATTAGATTGGATAGACCAGACATCTTCTGGACATCATTCCGGGCGTCCTTCCTGACAAAGCTGGGGCCCGGCCCAGGGGAAGCTGGCCGGGGTCCCGGGTGCCTGTGGCCGGCCGGAGGGAGGGAAGCCCTGGTCCCAGGTGCTGGAGGGAGGGAAGCCTGTGCCGGCAGCCTGGGGAAGGAAGGCCTACTCTTGCATGAATTTTGGTGCATCGGGCCTCTAGTGTGAGTATAATATATTATATGCAAATAGTTTTCCAGATTTTTCTGACAAGAGGGAAATATTTATTTATTTATCTAATGATTTCAGAGATGAAGGAAGAGGGAAAAAGAGATAGAAACTTCAATGATGACAGAGAATCATTGATTGGCTGCCTCCTGCATGCCTCCTACTGGGGCTTGAACCCACAATCCCAAGCATGTGCCCTGACTAGTAATGAACCATGACTGCCTGATTCATGGGCCGATGATTAATCACTGAGTCCATGGTCCAGGCAGTAGTTATTTTGTGGTCATTTCTATTTTGTCAATGGAATTGATATAAGTTCACTCACTGACAGTGAGAAGAAAAATAACATTGTATGATAGAGACAAGAAGTTGAGAAATGGTCATTTGGAAAATTTAGTTGGGAAATATACAGGGTGGGGCAAAAGTAGGTTTTTAGTTGTGAGTACATGAAATACAGAGTTTATTTTGTAATAAATATTACTATTTATTTATTATTGCATTCTCTTCCATCTGAACACCTAGAAAACTACTTTGGCTCACCCTATAGTACAATTATTAGGAAAAAAATATCATCATTTGCATTCTGTGTTTTAAATTTAAAGACAATAACTTATAGGGTATTATGATATTTCTCTAGCAACTTAAACCTTTAATAGAAAGTGTTTATTTTTATCTTCCATCTATAAATTTCCTACCCTTTCCCTCTCTCTCTCACAGACACAGACACACACACACACACACAGATATTTATGTGTTGTCATTTTCTGAAAAGTTTAAATATTTACATGACTTTTGTAGTCTTTTCAGCTCCTTTTCAACTTTCTAAAAATGGAGAAACATTGTTTGACTCCTTTAAAATGGTGTTAAAGCACAACTGTCTTTCTTTCCACATCCTAATGCATAGTTTTCTGATTTGATGTAAAATCAGACAAGATTTGGTAGAAGAAACACTGATAATGTCCTAAAATAATTAAGTTCCTGGTAATTTAAATGTAAATAGCAACAACTTTGCAGAAAATACATCCAATAGGTGAATAGTTTATTTTTGCTCAGGTTCCTATTCTGACTTTTTCTCTGTTTCACTTGCTTACTCACTGTTGTGCTCTGTGGGTTCTGTGATTGGCAAACCAATCCTCTTTATCTCTGAGCTCTGATTTTTGTCCTCTGGATCTCTGAAAGAGAGAAAACCTGCATCATCCCTGAAGAGCGTGTGTATGGCAGCAGATCCCTTCTTTAGTTCTGCCTTTCACTTTTCAGAGAAGTTGGTAATCACAGTAGCACAGTGTCAACAAATGAACCCTATCGCTATCACCCCAAATAATAACCTGTTTTTCTCTTGTAATGTGTTCTCTTCTTTTGTGCACTCACTTTTAACTTAGTAACATCTAGGAAGAGGCCATTTATATGAATACTAGAGGCCCAGTGCATGAATTTGTGCATGGATGGGGTCAGGCTGGTCTGCCCCAATGGGGGCCCATTGGGCTGGGCTGGTAGAAGGGAGGGGCTGTGGGTGGTTGGCCGGGCCAGTCCCACCCCCAATTGGGCTGACTAGGGGCCAGGCCAGCCTCAGGGGCTGATCAGGCCCAGATCAGGCCCATTGGCTGCCACAGTGTGTGTCATAGCCACCAGTCATTCCTGGTCATTCCAACATTCTGGTCACTGGACTTTTATATATATAGATATTTTCATAAAATCATAATTGTAACTTGAGAGTTCATGACTATTTTTATCACTGCTGTTTACTGAGTGTATATTGTAAACCAGATACTGTGAGAACGAATTATATAAATTATGTCCTTCATTATATGTAATCACCACAACCTCTCCTCCAGAAATATACAATTATACTACCAAAGATAAGCAAGCTGAGAGCCATTGCTCATCAATATCAACACACCAAATAAGTGGCAATGCCAGTATTAGACCCAAAGTGGTCTCTACCAAAGTCTAAACTTTTTTTTTTTTCAATTTCATGGGGTGGGGGGAGAAGGGGAACAACATAAGGATTTTACAGTAAAGACTTCCATTATACAATATATTCAGTAAATTTCTAATGAAAATTCAGAAATCAGTAACTAAATGGGCTCAACACTTTTAATATGAAAGTCATACTATTGGATTCCTTTTATGTAAGAAGTAAAATTCAGAACAGTAGAAATGTACTAGAAAGATTTATGGAACTTTAGAAAGAAAAGATTCTGGTTTGAAGAATGTAATGAGAAAATCATCAATGCCAGTAATGAATAGTTAGTAATGATGGGCAGAACATATGGTTACTGACAATATGTATTAAACTGTGATATATGAATACTGGAAGCTTGAGGAATCTTTAGATCAGCGTGGAAGGGCAATGACAGTTCTTTTCTTGCAATGATTTGAGTACTACATACGTGATCCAGTAGGACTGTGATATTCTGGGAATAACCTACCCCTACCTACAGTTTATGTTGTCACTCTCAGCACCAAATATTGAGCATGGCAATGAATGAAAAGTCTGAATTCTTACTGGTCTCCTGAGTCCGTTATGAAATTTTTTCAGCTTATAGTGACCAAAAGATGGGCTTACACAGCATATGAGCCCAACAGAGAAATTACTTTAGCACAACACATGCACCTGAGGTGCAGTAAAAAAGGAAAGAATAATAACCTAAGTCATCAGGAGATATAGGTATTTAAAATACCTTTAGATTTAACAAATCATTCCAGGGTCCCAAATTACCATTGGCAATAGGAAATTTAGTTTGAACGCACTTTATAGACAATACGTAAGAGGCACTGTTCTCTATCTAGCTTCTTGTGTTTTTTAAAGGGTGGATGGCCTCTGTAAAATTTTCTCTCAGTAAAGTGTACCCAGGCTTTATGTGATAATCCGTTTTCTTTTAATGTAGCAATATAAATAACCTTTTATATAGAAGAGCTATGCTTAGTATAGTGCATTCAAACACATATACATCTATACTTTCAGGGTAATAGAAAGTGATTGTGTTCACATTTCAATTTCTTGCTTTAAATACAACCTTTCATTTATTTTATGAGTAATTATATATCCTTGTAGCTGAGAAATCATTTTACTAAGCAACTCTGAATAAGCTAGGAAATTGTCAAGCATAGCTAACAACACCTTCTTAAAGATCAAGCTTCTCATGCATTAACATAAAAAGAAAGTATAGATTTCATTTGTCAATTTTGTATGCTATAGATGCAAATCTCTACCATAGTAAGAGTTAATTTGCTCTATTTTTAGTTAGACATTATTTTCCACAGTGATTGAACTTTTATTGAGTTGCCACATTTTTATATTGCCAACTTTTGCAAATATGAGAAAAGTTCTGTTTACTAATCAGTAATATCAAGTTCACATTACTAAAATGACTTTTAAAATCATATCAACTTAAGATTTTTTCTAGTGTTTTCTGTGTATATCTTCTGACTTATAATCTCTCTCCTTTCATTTCCTAACTCTTCTTCTCTCTTTTGTCATCTAGTATGTCTTTATCATTCATCCAATAGAACATTTTATTCTGTCCTTTAGGGGCTATAACATATTTTATCATTAGTATTATTATCTGTGGATGACTCATACAATTATGTCTCCCACTCAAAACTATTTCCCAAGCTGCAGTCTCATATTTTCAGGTGACTCTCGTGTAATACTTGGTAATGTCTACCTAAGACCTCAACATCATCATATTCCAATCTGAATCTATTATATTTCCTAACCAGATATTACTATTTCCTTCCCTCTTTCTAATAGTGACAGTATCATCTTTTCCTGCACCACACTTAAAAACTCTGACCCATTCTTAGTTCCATTATGTTATGTTTATTATTTCATTAAATAACTAGGATAAATGTACCTTTCCTTTCTTTCTCTTTTTGTGCTAAGTTAAAGGCATTCATTAGATTTTTCCAGAGTTCAACTATGAACTTGCCACAGCTTTTTTATCCTGCAGTTCAGCATGCAAAGTGATAATCAACCATCATGTATTCAATCAATGTATTTTGGTTATCTATTAAGTGTTAGCGTGGACAGTGTTCTCACACTTTCTTACATTGGGCTCTTGTTCTGATTTCTCCACTCTTATATCTAAAGTGCAAAAACCACTAAAAACATTTTCCTCATACCTTTTACCCCTCACTATATGGTTTGGTAGCATCACAATGGCATGAAGTTAAGGACTCGTGTTAATTGACAGTCATCCTGCCTGCCTAATTAGCAAATATTTAGCTAAGTACTAATGTTGGAATGTGGTAGACTGTATGAAGATGGGAAAATTGAAATAGGACTCAATGAATGACTTCAGGATTATCAATAAAGAAAGGTGAGTGGCATCTGATTTATTGGACTGATGTAGTGGAGAGTAGAGCTGGTTCATGAGTATGCAATCTGCATAGTCTCACAAGGCCTCACATTCAAGAAGGTCCCATCCTTTGCTTAACACTGTGGCCATCTTAAAACCCATGATAATTTTTTTACAAGAGTCCCCATGTTTCATTTTTCACTCTTGATCCAATTGTACAACTGGTCCTGGTATCATGGCAAGAAAAGTATCATGGCTAATGGCAGGATTTTGTATAGACCAGTGGTTGGCAAACCGTGGCTCTTGAGCCACATGTGGCTCTTTGGCCCCTTGAGTGTGGATCTTCCACAAAATACCACGGCCTGGGCGAGTCTATTTTGAAGAAGTGACGTTAGAAGTTTAAGCTTAAAACATTTGCCTCTCAAAAGAAATTTCAATCGTTGTACTTTTTATATTTGGCTCTGTTGACTAATGAGTTTGCCGACCACTGGTATAGACCATTTTGTGTGTGTGTGTGTGTGTGTGTGTGTGTGTGTGTGTGTGTGTATGCTTTATCAACTCCATTCTCCCACCTTATCTCAAACAAGGTGTTATTAAAAGTAACTTCTTAATATGTGAAAAACATTGTCTATATACAGATACTAGAGGCCCAATGTACAAAATTCATGCAAGAGTAAGCCTTACTTCCCCTGGCTGCCAGCACTGGCTTCCCTCTGGCACCTGGGACCCTGGCTTTCCTCATAGCTGCAGCCCCAGTTTTGTCCGGAAGGACGTCAGGAAGGATGTCTGGTGTAATTAGCATATTATACTTTTATTATTATAGATAGAATTTGTAGTGTTGCATTGCATTTTAATATTTTATTTATTTATTCATATCTTAAAGCTAGAGAATATGCCTTACTTTCTATTCCTCAATGGAAACTATATCAGTCCTTTCAATATGGTGCTATGTATTTTCTGAATATATCTATTCATGCACACATATGTACTAAAATATTAAGTATACATATGAACATATATAAAGTTGTAAAAGTGTATAAAATTAAAGCATATATATATATACACACAATATTTTTTGCTAAATATGAAAATAAAGTGTAGAAACTTTTGTTGAACTTCATGTTCTAACTGTCTTCCATTGAGCATTAAAATAATGTAAGTCTGTTATATTTCTCAATTAGCAATAACATGTTGGGGAAATGAATATAGACAGAAAATTACAAGAGAAAAACAAAGACGTAGTCAATAAATATTTCAGTAATCACATGAATAGAAACTAAAAGAATGAGATATTAATTTTCAGCTATTGAATAAGCAAATTGAAAAAAAAAAATCTCTTGCTCAGGAGTAGTGAGGGGTCAATTCATCTTTTCTCTAATGGTGTTGAGGAGCAATAGGGTTATCATGTGTTTTGAAAAATGTTCATATATTTTGCTTAGTAGCTCTGCTTCCAACATTCTATCCAAATGCAATAGTCAGTGATTCAGGAAAAGATTTTAAAAAGATGTTCATACAAGCATTATTTATATTAAAATCTTAGACACATCATTAATGTGTAGTGCGGAGAGAAAGATTAAATTAAATATATTACACATATTTTGTACATTTTTTTTAAGTTAGATTTGAACACGTTGCATAGCCTCCTGAATTTCCAGGGTCAAATTCAGCATGAGATGTCATCTAGAGAGGGAATTTGCCGAGTCTGTCTCTCAGGAAACTATCAGAGTCTAGCATTACATTTTTATCGTCCTAGTTTCTATAGCCTGACCAGCATCAATCGGATGTTGGATGCTTCTCTGTCACCAGTGAAAATGATCCTTATAACTCTTCCAAGGAAACATAAGAGGGAACTCAGGATCAGAAGTGTCCAAGCTTTCACTTTCAGAGATTACCTCTGTAATAAATTCTGCTGACTGATACATTGTTCAGTTTTCTGAAGTCATCTTTGACATAAAGAGAAAAGCACAAAACAAAACCCAAAACCACCTGCCTACTTCCTGGCTTTCCCCAAGCAGCATGTTCCGTGTTGGCTCACTTACTTTCTTCTTTTGAACCTGCAAGCACAAGAGACACACTAAGTGGATGACAGCTTCACCTTTGTGTGGCCAGGGGAAGTTGGCGTGGTTTCAGAATAGCAAACTTCAGAAGCTGTTTAAAACCAGTGTACATTGCATCATTGGTTTTGTGGAGAATCTAGAGCCCTTAACCTGAGTACAGTCTCATAGGCACAAATCCCCTTTGGTGAATGGATTCTTTTTCTAGAAATGGATTATATTGCTTAGTGATGCTGACAATCCCTCTGCGTGTCATCCAAGTAAGGAGTGTGTGCCTGTTGAGTTCCATTGTGACTGTCCACTAGATGTGCTTACCATGGTCTTATTCAGGGACAGTCCCCTAGAAGGCCAGCGGAAACACATTTTGCTTTCAAGTTTGTCCCTAGGATGCTCATTGCTGGTGTCTCAGAAAAAGCTTCAGGTTTATTTTATTTCATTCAACTAGAACCGTGGTCGGCAAACTGCGGCTCGTGAGCCACATGCGGCTCTTCAGCCCCTTGAGTGTGGCTCTTCCACAAAATACCACAGCCTGGGCGAGTCTATTTTGAAGAAGTGGCATTAGAAGAAGTTTAAATATAAAAAATTTGCGTCTCAAAAGAAATTTCAATCATTGTACTGTTGATATTTGGCTCTGTTGACTAATGAGTTTGCCGACCACTGAACTAGAAGAAGCCAAATAGAAAATGCCATAATGTGAAGTTTTAAAATTAAATTACACGGCCACTTACAGATCAAAAGTTCTTCTTTATATCCTTTTTCCCCTCATAGCTAATCCTTCCGTTGAGTTCTCAGGGCTTCATCAACACAGAAAGATTCAAAATTATTTCACAAAAAAAAAAATAAGAACTTATTTCTGGATACTATGAAAGGAAAATCTCATTTAAATCATAAGGGTGTGAGGGAGAATATAAAAAAAACTAATATAACATTGGCTCATTATTCTGATGCTATTGTTTCTGCTCTGCTTTTCCCTGAGACTTTAGATTTTCGGAGACTTCCACATTCTAATTGACTTCTAACAACTTCTTTAGGAGTAACTATGCATTTAACTGTGAATTCCTTCACACCTAAAAAAATCAAATAAAGTGCTTCTTTCATTGTTTCTGTTGAATCATACCAAAACCCCAAACCAATGAAATCCCTCCACATTTTGCATCACTCAAGCTAAATAAAGGTAGTCAAATATAGCCCCATTGTATTAAAAACATTCCCTCCTAGGCCCTTTAAGTTTTTTTTTTTTTTTAAATAGACATACCTTTTGACTCAGGTTGCTGAGGGTCCTGTCCTCTCGATCTCTTTGACCCTTCTTGAGGCAGGAGAAGAGGGAAGGATGATTAGAAATAAACTAACATTTATTAAAAGTTTACTACAGTTGCACCGATTTTTGTTATTATTCACAGAAACCTTCCGAAGTGAGGATTACCTCCTTGATTTTAAAGAGAAGCCTCCTGAGGCTCAGAGAAGTGAAACAGCTTACATGGGTTCAGGAAAAGGGGGGTTTCAGCCAGGATTTTGCATCCATGTCTCCTGGCCTAAGAGAACTTGTCCCCTCTCTCATAGCAACAGACCTGTTAAGGGTAGATCTTATTGTTCCTTTGAACCTCTGGACATGAGCATTTTTAGTACCAACTCACCAAAGCACATTAATAATGCTGCTTTCTCAGTGGCTGCAATGACTTAGGGTCTTACATAATTCTAAATATATCTGCCAGTGATCCTTGGAATAGCCATCCCATTGACATTAACTCCTACACATGTTTACCACACTGCTTCAAATGGGGCTGCGCCACGATGCAGTTAATGAGTGAATGAGGACTGACTTTGTGCTGGGAGAAAGTGCTGAAGTTATTTCAACTGTTCACATCAATTCTATATACAGCTAATCAGTCCCGGAATCCCTGTTACCCAAAGCTATATACAATACAAATTGTTTTAATTTATTCTAGAGTGATAAGAGGGAGAGATGTGTGTGTGTTACAGTGTTCCTGGCACAAGCCAAGATGGGTAGGAGAAGCATTGCAGTTCCTATTCATCTTCACAAATACAGTGCTGACCTCTAAGGCAAAGCTCTGTCTCACAGAAGCCCTCCATGCCTTCAGTACTTTGGGGTGAGGCATTAAAGGGCATCACTCAAGTTCAATCTCAGGGCTACACCCCCACCCCCCACCCCCCGGACTGTGGATCACTGAGGAATGAGCCAGCAGTTAAATGTTTAGCAGGCTGTGACGACTTCGCAGGGAAATAGAAACATTTATTACCAGCCTGCCACATCTGTGCCTGCCCTGCCTGCTTTTACTCCGGGTCCCCCCACCCCCAAGTCTACTCCCACTCCCTCTGACAGTCAAACCCTTTCTGGCTCCCCAGTTTTCCCTCCCTCCTCCGCAGACACTGACAGTCTAAACTGTCAACGGAGTCCTGGTCATCATATTTCAAGAGCTTTGGTACTAAAGATGAAGCCGTGAGTCCAGGGTTTTTATTTTATTTTTTGTTTGTTATTATTATTAATGGCATTGCTTTCCCCATGACCTTGCTCAAGGGGCTAAAGGGTGTCCGATCTGCATACTATAGAATTTGTGCAGCCCTGAAATATGTACGATGGGGAGAAGAAGAAGAAAAAAAAAAAGGCAGTGGGAACGACAGGACCTGAGAGCCAGGGAGGAGAGGAAGGAGGAGAGACTGAGAGGAGAGGATCAGGCGGACAGGCTGCGCCAGCCAATCAGAGGCGCGCTCGGAGCTGCAGGAGCCGGAGCCGCGAGCGGGCTCGCAGGAGCGGGGAGCCCAGTCTGGGGCTCTCGGAGGACGGAGCTGCCCCGCTGCTGTGCCTGAGCCCTGGGAAAGTCCCCTCCGCTTCTCCTACATTAAGTTCCTTTCCACCAGTTAGGGCAAGTCCACCAAGGTAAGGCTTCAATAAATGCCACTTTGCTATGTAGTGACATTAATATCTTTGTACAACGGGGCTGCTGATGCAGTTCTGAGTCAAAATATATATTTATATATTTGGGGAAATCTTCCTCTGGGCTTGGTTTCACAGGATCTGGTGCCATGGGAAAGTTGTAGCTGATGTTCCCTAAGCCTTAGCGCTAGCTTACATCTTTAAAAATTTTTTTTTGTTGCTTACCCAGGAATGTTGCTATAGAGCCTATGGAATGTGAGCCTAATAACCCAGATGGTCTCTGTTTATGTTTGTCTGTGCTTGTGCCCTGCCCCTGAAGAAGTTGGAAGGATACTCTGCAAGGCACATCTGAATAGTGATGGCATCAGAATCAGCTGTCATGTCTGTCTGTGAAAGTGAGGGAAATCATGGTCACAATAGAAACGGAGATGCTGAAATTGAAATTTTGATAGTGCTCTTTAATTATTGCCTTTCCACTATCCTCTAAAATTACATGCTATCTGAGCACCGAAGCTGCAGCAAAGGAAAGAAGGCTCATTTTCTCTTTTCTTTTCATTCTTTTTTTTTTTTTTGCACAAATCACTTCCATAAATGCTTATTAAAGCTTAAGATGAAACTTTTACTTCTTTTAAAGGGCACTATAAATGATGCATGAAAAGGAATTAGGTAGGCTCCTGTGATCTGTAACATACTTTATTTAGTACATGTACTTATGTATGTTAACTCTGATTCATTCCCCTTCCTTAACTTCCTCAACCTGATTTGTTTGGGTATGGAAATAACAATTATTTTGTCTTCATTTTCATGCCTAAAGGTAAAATATGCATGTTTATATGCCTCGTGTGTGTGTGCGTGTGTGTGTGTGTATGTGTGTGTGTGTGTGTGTGTGTGTGTTGTGCATACAGATGCAGAACTAGGAAAAGCTATCCTATGTAACAGGTGAAAAAATAGAATTTTATTAGCTAGTTATTAAAGTATTACCTTATATTAATACCTAGTGTATGTAATGAACTTTTAGGTTAATCAATAGCAAATGCTCCTTGCTATTTCCCTGCTGGAAGTTAAGAAATACTAAAATGAAAATCTTAGCTAAAATTATTATGGTCTTCTGTTTGCTCAGGTGATGGCATCAGTGCTTTGAGCCAAGAGAGACAGATCAGAGAGAGGTTTTATTATGCAGCCCCAAAAAAACACCAAAAAACAAAATCTGCAGGCTCTGACTGTGTTTTTGGAACCTTTATTTTCCACTCTAGGATCACCCACAGATTTTTCAAAGCTGGGGCCTTTCCTTCTGCAGTAATTGCTCTGCTCTCTTTTAGTGGACTTGTCTTATCAGAGAAATATTTATTTCTAAATCAAGAGTTTGAAGTCCAGACTAGATCTCATATGCACCTTGCTGTCTGTGGGAGGAGAAGGGAGGAAGGGTTTGATACTAGTAGGAATTAGTTCTGTAGTCTTAGCACTCTGGTCCAAGCACCAGTCATCATTTCAGTTTCTTTCAAGCCTCCTGTTATCTATGCAATTTTGGATTTCCTAATTATAAATTAACCTAGTGTAGGACAAGCCATTTATTTACTTCATTCAGTGGGCCTTGGTGATAAGTACTTTATAAATCACAGTTCTGATGCTTTTTCACAGAGTTAGCCAACTTAAAGGGGGGGTGGAAACAAATGTATACTAATGGTCCAGTTGGAGCTCCCATCCTGACAACACTGGGAAGTGGACAATTAGGATTTCCTATTTCAGATTCACCAGAAATGTCCAAATGAAGATAACCCAATAACAATAAGGAAAATAATATTAGAATGAAGATAAATGAAAAGAAACTCTAGCTTTAGCTCTCTTTCCAGTGAATGTTGAATATAATTAGTTATAGTGGTTGCAAGCGTGGTGAATAGCAACCAATGCTTGAATAAAGGCTATACTAGTACATTGAGCAAATTGGAAATTATGATTCCTCCTGATGACCTGTTTCAGATGGTATAGTGGAATCATGAGGATGAATGAGTCATTTAGTCTAAGGTTATAAATTCTTTATATGAAGGATGCTATATAAAGTAAATATAAAGTGCCTTTTCCATTTGGCTCATATAAATAGCAATCTTACACGTCTTTTTATTTTTATTTTTGTGGTCTATTGAATACAGACCACAGGTTTAAAAGTGTGTGTGTCCCACTTCTCCTGTATGTGCCTTGCTGGTGATTAGAAGAATGCAGTATACCATATATATTTGCAACCTGATGCAGTTGTCCTTTGGAATCTACACATGCATGTACACTTCAACAGGTCGAGGATAAAGCATATTTAACTTACTGACCTGGAATAATTCACGTTTCCTGAATGAATACATCAGTTGTAGTGGAGTCCAGTGAAAGGTAAGAGAAAGTGATTGAGAGATTAAAGATAGCAAGGGTGAAAGGTGTTCTTTTGCTTTTCTTAATAAGGACTTGAAAATCTTTGATTTCATTAATTAAACACCTTCCTTATAGTTGCCATTAAACTGTATTCTGTATTAGAGCTGCGTGGCTTTGGTGCCATTGGCATTTTGGGTTGTGTAATTCTCATGCTAGGGTGACTGTACTGCGCTTTGTAGGATTCCTAGCAGAACCCTTTTTCTAACTACTAGGTAACAATAGCAACGCCCCCAAATTGTAGCAACCCAAAATATTTTAAGACACTGTTAACTATTCCTCATGGAGGGGGGCAAAATTGTGCCCCTCTTCTATTGGAAACTACTGCTCTAGGACAAAAATGTGCATGCAACAAACGGAGTCAGCAGCTGCCTATGTATATAGTTCAGTTTGGGTGTTCTATGATAATCCTTCTTCGCTTGCTGTGAATGAATTCCAACTTTAAGGTGGTTCATTAGGTTACTAATGAAAAAGTGTGGAAGAGCTTATCTATATATTATTTTCCTGGAAGTTGAGAGACTTGTCTGTGTATTGTCATATACAATATATGTTTATATTATATATACTTATATATATATAATATAGTATATTATCATATACTAACTTCTATGGCAACAAGAGGAAATAAAAACTGGGAAAAGGAAAGTGTAGAGATGTTGAGTCTGAAGACAAATTTCACTTGTATTTGTTATTTCAGATGAGTCTTTGTTATTAATTATAAGTGGAAGAAGCTGATTCTCTCTATGATTGTTTTCATTTTGTTTTGATTTTTAGTATGTATATGTTTGGGGTCTCAGAAGATATCTTCACTCTGGTTATCCTATGAGCTTGGAATAGTTTATGATGTTCAAAGATTCTAGAAATAAAACTAAAACATTTTGGTTTCAAAAGCCCAGTTCATAACTGGTAGTGATGTTAAGCATAATGGAATAAAATACCAAGCTTAAGGATTTTTAAACATGGCAGAACTTAGATCCTGCCATGGATTACTTGTATCACATGTCACTTGTATGTATAAGCTGTTTTTCCACATCTGCAAAAGGAAATAAAAATAGACATGGGAACCAAATAACAGAAAGTGTTGTAATGAGTTGTAATTTATAAATATCTATACCAATGCTTGTCAACTATCACAGATTCAATATCTTATGTGGTTTATTTTATGAGAATTGACTTAACATGATAAATCTTCCATCTATTTTGGGGGAGGGGAGGTAAAAATCATCTCTAATAAATGGTAATATTAACTCTTAAATGCTTTTTCATTGGTGGAGTAATACATCATCATTTTGAAATATGTGATTTAAATTATGGATAAACCTCAATTTACTCACATATTTCTATCCTTTCTCATAGTATTCACATTTATAATTTGTTTATAAATATAGAAATGTAAAATATGGAATGCACCTTGTAATACACTCTTCAAGAAAAGTCACTATTACAAATTTGATATATTTTTAAATGATTTTTTTAAATATGGGCAGCTACATATAATTATGAAAAGAATATAGATTTATAGTAAAAGTTACATAGAGATGTATGCATCAAATAGTATATGTAAACAAACATATATTAAGATAAAATAAACACAATTTGATATGATACCCAACTAATTTTATAGCATGTTTACCCTTCCATGTAAACATGGAATTATATTAAGAATTCATGAACATTTAAGAAGAATCCAGTACACCTTTATGCACAGAACTGATATTTAACTCTGGTTCAGTGTCAGGGACACACATTTGTTTACAACTTTCTCTGCTCATTAGTTCCAATTTTAGATTGGACATATGATTTTATAGATATACTATCACTCAATTAATCTCCTATATATTTTTTATTATTAAGAGTAAGAGAAAGCCAACACAAATTAAATAATTTAGAATTTATTATTGCTGACATTGTTTTGGCTTTTAAGTGTGGTATGGGTTCCAGAGAAATTATGGACAGTGGGGGATATAGGAGCAGATGCAAGAGGAATATTCGCTTTAGAGTACCCTGATATGCCCTGATGTTGCTTCTGTAGATACCAGAAATTCTGACATGCAAACTTCTACATTGATGAGCTACATCAATTTAGGAAACTTTTTGGTAAGCTGAGAGTAAAATTAACAAAGTATGATCCCTAAAAGTATTTGAGTGAAATATATGAATAAAGGATATATTTCACTTATCTGAGCGCTGAAGGACTCTGTCTTACTCAGTATTTTACTTGCACTGTGTGGATATGATAGATTAATTGTCGGTAAACTGAATTTGGGTATCACAGATGCCTTCACTGAAAAGAGGAATTGAACTATCATTTCCATTTCATTTTATCTTTAGGTGACCATAGTATCTTAAAATAAATATTGTCATTATCTGTAGGCCTTTAGGGCCAACATAAGTACTTATGTATAACTATGCACAATGTGATGTGACTGGCAAGTTCACTTAATCCCATTATTATTTTTTAAAATATATTTTATTGATTTATTTTTAGAGAGAGGAAGAGAGGGAGATAGAGAGTTTGAAACATCAATGAGAGAGAAACATTGATCAGCTGCCTCCTGCACGCCCCCTACTGGGGATGTGCCTGCAACATGCCCTTGACTGGAATCGAACCTGGGATCTTTCAGCCCGCAGGTTGACGCTCTATCCACTGAGCCAAACCGGTTTTGGCTAATCCCATTATTTTTACTTATTATAACTGCTATTTGGGTTCAACTCACAGTTACCAGTGGGATTTAAATGAAGACAGGATGTCATTGAATATATTCAATGATAACTTATTGAGTCATCATATGACTAAGAATTTTTGAAACCAATATTGGCATTAGCAAAAGTGTGACAAACTCTTTTATTTACCATTACTCCAGATGGAAGTGAAAATTAGTATACCAGGTATGAAAAACAATTTGCAATCCACTGCCAGAGACAGGAAAAGGCAAATTCACTTTCATGCAACTTCTGGAAATAAATTGCTAGGACAGTGGTCAGCAAACTCATTAGTCAACAGAGCCAAATATCAACAGTACAATGATTGACATTTCTTTTGAGAGCCAAATTTTTTAAACTTAAACTTCTTCTAATGCCACTTCTTCAAAATAGACTCACCCAGGCCGTGGTATTTTGTGGAAGAGCCACACTCAAGGGGCCAAAGAGCAGCATGTGGCTCGTGAGCCGCGGTTTGCCGACCACTGTACTAGGAACTAATCCAAAATTTTTTAAAAAATGAAGAAATCCCTCAAAAGTTAAATTTTAAGAATACGAATCAACATAAATAATGATAAATTTATGGAAATTTAGTGTAACATATTAAACTTGATACAGAAATTTATATGTACTGTGATTTCAAAGAATTCCATTTAGTTTGATAATGTATTAGGACAGGAATCTGTATCCTCCCCAATTTCTCTATATGCATATTATCTATATATATTTTAAACGTGTAATTAGTACATTCTAGCTCTAATGTGCAATATGTTGTAAATGAGTCATGAAAATAAAAACAAAAATTACTTTAGTGGTATGCAATTTTCATGCTTTATGGAGAACCTGCTTGTTGGCTGATTCAATTTAACTTAGTAATAGATGAGAAAGCTTTGTGTTATTGATTGTACAGTAAACCAGTTCCAAAAGACTATTCAGTAGGATTTTTCAATTCTGGTGATTGAAATTCTACTTCTGGGAAGGGTGAGAATTCTCCCCTTCTATCTTTTTTTAGTTCTTACACCTGGGCTAATAAAATTGACACAAGATTGGATTAATGGAGGAAAAAACAATTTAATGGGTGTGCATGAGAGAAACAGTATGATGTTCAGATCATAAAATGTGGCTCAAATAATGATGAAACTAGGCACCTTTTTATATTGTTTAAACAAAGAAACAGTAAGTGTGAGAAATTGACATTACAAAGAAAGTTCGCAGTAGAAAGAAGTCAAAGCAATGTTTGAACTTCAGTAATAAATTAGCAAAGGTTTTTTTATACAGGTTTTTCAGACTCTGGATTTTATAACTCTTGTGATAAAGTTGTCTTGATGTTGTATAGAACATAGAGATGGTAGGGGAAAGGGTGTTTTATGTAGGATAGAGTTCCTAGGCCCCATGACAGGAAATGCTTGCAGAACAGGAAGTATAGCAATAGATAGGAAGAAATTAGTTTTGTACATTTTTAGATCTAGGTGTCCAAATGGGGATGGAATGGAATTAGTTGAATACATAAGTGGGGAGTTCAGAGGAGAGCTATCTGTTGGATGTAGGAAATCAATTCATCACACATAGACTGCATTTTAAAGTAAAGAGACTGAATGAGAATGAAAGATGAAAAAAACAAGAGGGACAAAACCTGCAGCAATCAGACACCTTTCAGTTGGGAACATTAAGAAAAAAACAGCACAAACAGTTAAGAAGCAATAGCTGGAGAGGAAGCAGGGAACCCCACAAGTGAAGTATCTTGAAAGAGAGGGAGCCCTCGCTGGCTTGGCTCAGTGCATAGAGTGTAGTCCTGTGGACTAAAGGGTCCTGGGTTCAATTCCAGTCAAGAGCACGTGCCAGGATTGCAGGCTCCATCCCCAGTAGGGGGCGTGCAGGAGGCAGCCCATCAATGATTCTCTCTCATCATTGATGTTTCTATCTCTCTCCCTCTCCCTCCCTCTCTGAAATCAATAAAAATATATTTTTCAAAAAGCCAGGGGAAGATGGATTTCAAGGAAGATGCTGTTTACGGAAATGAAACTTCCAAGCAAAGATTCTGGACATTTTCATTTTCTGTATAAAAATTTCACTTAATGGTATTTTTAAAAAGTTCACCTTCAAAGGACTTTATTTATTATAGCTGCTTACTTTTTTAAGACGTATTTCTCTATTTATAGTAAACATTTTCAAGTTGATATGAACCTGACATTAGAAGCAACTGGAAAGTTTCTTGATGTCATAAAAGCAAATATTGACACAAAATTATTGGTTTAATTATCAATGGATTTTATACCTTAATATAGATCTTGTCTGCTAATGTTTTTATTGACTTTATATAAGATTTGATGTTATAATTATTGTTTTTCACATCTGAAAAGTTAGCAAAAAATAAGTTTCTTTATTGATAACTCTGAAAATGCTATTTCTTACCAACTCAAAATTATGCTACAAGTAATTATAATAAAATAAGAGTGTATATGAAAACTTTCCTGTAACCAATATTACAATTAAGGGACTGTATGTTTTTACTCCACTGTCCTACAAGTGAATTATGTCCAGCCTTTGAAGTGTGGGAGAAAAAACATTAAAAACACAGATATAAATCTATAGTTTCAGCTGCAGTTTTGAGATGACTATGACATTGTGAAACTGATCTGTAAACACATTTTATTCAGTGATTCTCACATCAATTAAAGTGTTCTTTTCATACAAGTATTCTAAGACACACACACAAAGAGAGAGAAACCCTTTCTTAATCTAAATAGACAATAATTAATTTTATTAATGAATAACTTATCAATTGAGCTTCACTGAAAATATTCATATTCTCTGATAATATTAAGTGATGTTACTTCTGAAGCTCAGTTTTATGAAAGGAGTCACAATACTTTGAATAATTTAAATATATAAGTGCTTTACATGACTACATTGAAAACTAATGTGGTAGGCAAAACAGTGGCCCTCAAAGATACCCAAATCCTAATTCTTGGAAGCTGTAACATGTTACCTTCCATGGCAAAGGAGGGTTAAGAATGGAGAAGGAATTAACTAACGTTGCTAATCAGTTGAACTAAAACAGGGAGATGGAAGACAGAGGCAGGCAGGAGGTCAGTGTGAAAACACGTGACAGGGACTCCATCTGACTTTGTTGAATTGGAATATGGATGAAGAGTGTCAGCACCTCATGCTTTGGGCATCCTCTAGAAACTGGAAAAGGCATGGAAATGGATTCTGCCCTAAACCTTCAGAGGGAAACGCAGCCATGCTGGTACCTTGATGTTAGTCTGTTGTGACTCATTTCAGGTTCTAACCTGCCCCTGGTTGGACTTCTGACTTCAGGACTGTAAGATAATAACTTTGTAATGTTGGAAGCCACTAAGTTTGTGGTACTTTGTTACAGTAGCAATAGGAAATTAATATAGCTAGCATAAGGAGGTATATTAAGTTGTGCCTTTTTAATAAGCAATGCATCATGTGAGTGTTCTGAGAATGAAGATGTAACAATTATACTATTAACCTGATAATGTTGTTTGTTATTAAACTGATAAAACATTTATTCTGTAGAACCTGAAGGATGTTTTCTCAAAAAGAGTATAAGGTGCCCGGGCTGAGTTAGGTCAGTTGGGTAGAGCATTGTCCCAAGGTAGTGGGTTCAGACCACAGTCAGGGCACATACAAGAATCAACTAATGAATGCATCAGTAAGTGGAACAACAAATCAGTGTTCCTCTCTCTCTCTCTCTCTCTGTCTCTCTCTGTCTCTCTCTCTCTCCCCTCTCTATTGCTCTGCCTTCTTCACTCTAAAATCAATCATTAATAAAAAAATGTAACATAAAATACGTTTTTCCTAATGAAAGAAAATAATGGCTCCTACCTAATATATACTCTCTTGTCCTCAATAAGTACATTGTACTGTTATTTATATGAGCTTACTAAACTTCTGGTTCCCATGTTTAACTGTGGTTTAAAATGTATTTGAGTTATTTTATACAGCTATTTTAGATAGATTATTTATGTCATAATGCAAATGTTGACACACAACTAGAGTAAAATATAGAATGTACGACATAATAAATAAGTAACCCTCTCCTTGTTACATGCTATCAGTGTAGGGCATATTTATTCAAATTTGAGCAATTTCACTTTTATAAAAGCAAAATTACCATAGAACATTCTATAGCTTGCAAAGTACAAAAGATATAACCCAGTGTGATTAATAAAGATGGATTTAAAATGAGGATGTAGAAATCTGTGTTCTTTTTATGATGTGACTACTTTTCAAGTAAGTGCCTGGGATGCTGCTTAACCTCAAAATTCTTAAATGGGGAAAAGGTTATTTATTCTCCTAGCTTGAATGGCTTTTTCTTATGTTTAAAGCATAACATTTATGAGAATGTTTACAGAAAAATGTTGAGCACAATGTAGATGTATAAAAGAAATAAAAGAAGGGAGTAAGACAAATTATCTAGGAATGTTTGGCTAATTACACTTTTAATTCAATCTTTAAAAGGTCCCATGGATATTGTTTGCTCACAGCTGGTGATAAAACCCTATTTAGCACGTGATCCTAACAATGGCAGTATATCCTGCCCACCTGCACGTGAGCTAACCTATGACAGGAGGGAGAACCCAAAATAGTAATGCAGACCAGTCTTCCCTACTCAGGCAGGTCGGTGATGTTAGAGGCACTGGGACAAATTCCCCATCTGAGCTTTGTGTTCTTGGTGAGTGTGGTGATCTGCTTCCAAAGGCCCAACTAGTCACCCAGAGGCAGAACAACTATGAGTCACATGTTCATCCCTGGTACATGACCAAGTATTATTTTATTTCCTCTTAAGTGCTTGGCTTTTCTGATTTGCTGTATTCATTCTATTAATTTCTTAAGCGGTAGATGTGCAGTATAACAAGCCAAATAATGAGAATAGTCTCCATTTCCTCTTTCTTCAACCCCTTCTCAGCTGAAATCTTTAAAAATTATAATTTTTATACAACTATGCCTTTCTCTATAACCTATAAAACATGTATGTGTAAACATATCCTATATAATAAAAGCGTAGTATGCAAATCGTTCCCTCGATAGAGAGGTCGTCCGGGAGTTCCACCAGGGGGTGGGCCGGCCAGGGGAAGGGAGGGAAACCCTGGTGGGCAGCCAGCAGCCACTAAGGACCCTATGAGTGCACAGATGTCGTGTACTGGGCCTCTAGTATATGTATATTTACATACATAGAGAAATATGTCCATATAGACCTTTCCAACATTTTTAAATAATCTTCACTCTTGTTTTCAGCCTTGTTTCTGTCTTTATGTCCTGCCACACTGCATCTTATCTTCCTAATTTTTGTGTTCCTATGTTAGCTCAGGCAACAATAAAAAACACCATAGACTGGGTGGCTTAAACAACAGGAATTCATTTCTCACAGTTCTAGAGTTTGGAAAGTCCAAGATTAAGGTGCCAGCCAATTTGGTTCCCTTGTGAGAGCTCTCTTCCTGGCTTATTGATGTCCCCTTCTTGCTGTGTCCTCACACAGCAGAGAGGCAGAGAGCAAGCACCCTGGTGTCTGTTCAGTAAGGGCACTAATCCCATCATGAGGGGCCCATCTAAACCAAATTACCTTACTAAGGCCTATCTCTAAGTACTATCACATTGGGGGATAGAGCTTCAACATAGGAATATTCCCTATTTTCAATTATTATTATTATTTCTAAATATCCTATTTCTCCCTGCTGCCATTTGTGATTGTACCAAGCATTCTAACCTCTTCAGTCAGCTCCAATCCTCATTCATGTCTTTCTCCAAAGTCACCCTGTGTGACTCCTAAAGAGTATGCCTGGATATTAATTATAGTCAGCTATTCTTCTGAAACCTTTCAATTGTAAAGACTAGTATAGTCCACACTCCTTCCCTGTACCGTTTCAAGTAAAATCATCATGTAGGTCATCTTCAAGACAGTTTAAAGGTCGTGAACACTTGACTACTTTACTCACTCTATATTGTAAAGTGATGTATATTCAACTCATTTCCCTGTATAAAATTATATAGTAGATTGCCAAAATCTGTGATACTTTGTGCTGTCAACCATTTCTATATATGCTCTCCCCTCCCCCCGGTTTATTGGATGTATTATGCCAAGTAAAGTTCAAAATTATTGTCTGAGAGTTTTTAAACAGCATTGCTGGTACTGTCAATAAGGAAATTTTACTTTGAGCATTTAGCACTCACTGGAGTAATAAAAGGAAAAACTCCTGAAATGACTGGGATTGGTAGCATATGCATACCAATGGTTTGGAATTGCCAAGGCATGAATCACCTTTTCAGATGAGATGCTCTCACCAACTTCAAAGGCAGCTCTTGTGTGACTCAGGAGATAAGTAACAGCGAAGAAGAGCTTGTTTCTCTGATTAGGCATCCCACTCCTTCCCAGTTCAGTGCTAAGATTTCATGTGTGTGCAAAAAAGTATTTTTAACACAAATTAAGTATTAGCATGCTGGAAATGCTGACTCTTAGAAGTGTAAAATTGTGGCTTTCAGAGAGAAGTAAAGAGGACACTCTGTCAGCATCCTGGAAATGATACTTATTCTTTCACTAAAGGAAAGGCCAAACGTTTAGAATGAAAAAGCAACACATTAGCTCAACGAAAAGGGTAGATTGCCCTAATCAATAAACTCAACAAGAATAGTTTATTCTTAGCTAATATGTGTTTATGTCTCCAATGTATTAACAACAAACAGCATTCTTTGTAAAAAATTTGATTCTCTGAGAGATATAAAATATTTAAAATAACAATTGCTTCCAATCAGATTGTGTTTAATTGTTATTGATCTTTCTGCTGTAGCTAAATGTTCAACTCAAAGTCTGCTCTTCAGATCTTTATCAAAGTTTACATTTTTCTAAGGAACCCTACTGTTCACTTTTGTGCTGTGCGTATTAAGTTTACATGTAATACCATTACATTTACCCAGTTTATTTCATTAAATTTGCTGCATAAAAAAAGTAATATATTTATGAAATATAAAAGTTGAACATTTGACAAAAATGGTGAATTTAGGTGTAATTTTTTTTGTTTTGTTTTGTTTTGTTTTGTTAATCCTGGCCAGAGGATATTTTTCTATTGATTTTTAGAGAGTGGAAGGGAGCGATAGAGACAGAGCTAGAGAAACAGGGATATGAGAGAGAACATTGATTAGGGCTAAGGATTGTGCCTGCAACTGAACTACCTGCCATTGACCAAAATCAAACCCGCAGCCCTTCAGTCCATTAGCAGGCACTCTATCCACTGAGCCAAACTGGCTAGGGCTAGGGATAATTTTTATAGAGTATAGAAACTTAATATAATGAGAACATTTTAGGCAAATTATCTAACTGTACTTTGAACTCAGATTTTAACTAACCTATTGTATAGTTAGCCTTGTTAACTGGAAGTCCTTTCTGGAACCTCTGGAGGTGGGGCAGGTATTATTAACTTCATTTAGTGTAAGAGTAAACTAAAGCCATAGAGATTAGAAGCTTAGACTTGCTCCCAGGAGCACACTTCCTAGTAGCTGAATCAGAATGGAGCTGGCCCTGCCTCTTCTATCTTCATGCCCCTCAAACACCCCTCCCGAACCCTTGACTGGTTCTCAGCTGATGGCCTGCCTCAGGTTACCATTATAAAATTTCTAAAATCAATAGGACAGTTACTGTCTCAGGTCACCTCCACCAAATCTGTCCATGCAGTGGTACCTATACTTCCATCCCTGGTCTCTGCTCAAATTATAGTGTTACAGAAGACCAAAGAAAAACCAAGCACACTTCCTAGAGAAAGGGGTCAGACCCCGTTTATTAACACTAGTAAACTCCAGGAATAATTTCCAAATCAGAGTGAAGAAACATGCAGAGAGCCTGTCTATATATATCCCTGCTGGTGTCTTTGTCTTGCAGATATGCGTCCTGCCCCCTTCATGGCCCTGCAGGAAGACCCCCTTCAAGGCCCCTGCAGGGCCATGGAACTGTGCATTGTTCACAGTTCCATGGCCTCTGGATTTAGATAACAAGTTCCACAAGACCAGTTTCCTCCTCAATAGTAAAGGGAGATCTCTGCTAATAGCCACACCCTGTTCTCGGGGTTCCCTCTCCAGACCCTCCCTAAATCCTCCCCTTAACTGACTGCATCATCAAGTTATCCCTCCTTAAGGGATCATTCCCTTAAGTGTGCTTGGATAATTCCATCTGAAAAAAAAAAAAATCTCAGGACCCCCAACACTCCTTTACTTTGCTGTGATTTAACATAGTTCAGTCATCTCAGCAAATGATACACCATTTGCACAAATTAGAAAGGAGTTCTCCTTTAGGCCTTTCTCATCCTCGTTCCTCACATAATTATCAAGTCCTAAATATTCTACCCCTAAACTTTATTTAATATATATATTCACTACTGTCATTTCTCCTGCCACCTCAACTAGTTCACATCGCCGTGACCTTTTATACCATGTTTGTTCTATTCTGCTTGTACCAGCAAATGTCCTTCAAATTGTCTACCATATACTGGCAGCAGAATCTTCTATGTCAGTGGTTCTCAACCTTCCTAATGCCTCGTCCCGTTAGTACAGTTCCTCATGTTGTGGTGAACCCCAACCATAAAATTATTTTTGTTGCTACTTCATAACTGTAATTTTGCTACTGTTATGAATCATGTAAATATCTGATATGCAGGATGTATTTTCATTGTTACAAATTGAACATAATTAAAGCATAGTGATTAATCACAAAAACAATATGTAATTATTTATTGTGAAATGTTTATTTCTAATTACAAATAAATGAAATTTTGTCTAGAAGCATGGTGTAGCATGGGTAACAGTCTTAATATAACAACACTAAACTACATTGCCACATTTTGCGACAGTATGCTTAAAAAGCCAACATCAGTGCAAAGGTTCAGAGTGCTTCTTCCTCACCAGATCAGAAATTATCGGGGCAGTCTCTGCAAGAGCACAACGAAGATCATCTTCCACGACAAGTCTACTTCTCTATTTGGACTTGATAACCAACAAGCTGGAAAACCCTGTTTCACAAAGATATGTTGTTGGAAATGGAAGAAGAAGGCGCAACACAGTCTCAGACAGAACAGGATATGACTGCAAACACTTGATCCAGAATTTTGTAACTGGCATTGTAGAGAAATCAGTTCTCGCTGCATCGCTGTTAATAAGTTCAATGAACTCCTCTTGTGCTGTCTCAGGAACAACTTCAACTTTGACTGTGAATGGGCTTCTGGCAAGTGCAAATGGGGTATCAGGTAGATTTGGAAAGTACGATGACATTTCGTCTGCAAGCATGTGCAAGTGTTCTTTCACAGAAATTATCATCGTAATCCTTTTGTCTGGTTCAATGTCATGTTCCTCAAAGAAAGCAGATAAGGTAGGCAACATGTAAATTTTATTTTCATCCATTTTTTTTTTTTTTGCCAAAGCTGAAGTTTCATTTGCAATGATCGGATCTTTTCAGACAAATCAAGGCATGTTGCATTTGGTCCTTGTAGTGATAAATTTAACTCATTCAAGATTTTCTGCAGTTCACTTTTATCGCTGAAAAGTGCTTCAAACTGCAGTCTTGCTTTCTGATTAAAAAATGTTTTGAGTTCATCACGAAGCTCAAAAACACGTTTTAAAACTTTTCTTCTCGACAACAATCTCACTTCAGTGTGAAATAGCAGAGCATTGTTCGGCACATCCAACTCCTTGCACAGTTGCGAAAAAATTCGACTGTTTAAAGTGCTCACCTTTACAAAATTGACAGAACTTATAATGCTTTTCATTACTTCTTGTAGCTCTTGTGGCAGTGTCTTCATTGCTAATATTTGCCTATGAATCATACAGTGAGTTCTGATGACTTTTGGTGACTCATTTAGTACCAAACGTTGATATCCAGATCAACATCCTAGCATAGCTGGAGCACCATCTGTGCAAACACCACAAACCTTTTCCCAAGAAATCTTGTGCTCTTTCAGAAATGAACCGTGTCAAATACACCACGTGCAGTATTTGTCGTTTCAAGAGGTTTGCAAAAAAGAAACTCATCTTTAAAGTCGCCATCATTAATATACCTCACGTAAACCAGTTACTGTGAACTGTTTGCAAAATCTGTAGATTCATCAAGCTGGATACTAAATATTGGAAGTGGAGCAGATTTAATTTCCTGGATTACCTGATCAAGAATATCAGCAGACATGTCATCTATTCTTCTGCGGACAGTGTCCTTAGATAAGGAAATTGCACTCAATTTCGTAACAAATTTGTTTCCAATCATAACTCGAACAATGTCTCTGGCCGCTGGTAACAGTAAATCCTCAGCAATGGTGTGAGGTTTCATAGCTCTGCGATTCTGAGTGCCACCGAATATGAAGCTTCAATGGCTGCTACGTTTTGTTCGTGGTACTTGCCACCAGTGTCAAGTCTGGCTTTCTTGAGTCCATCAGCTTTGCTTCTAAAATAGTTGGTATCCTTGCTGGCAAAGCTCGGATGCTTGCTATCAAAATGGCTTTTTAGTTTGCTCGGCTTCGTAGATTCAGGTGATAGAACTTCACAACAAATAACACATTGCGGTTTCTCAATTGCTACTGTAATTATTGAGGTAAAACCATACTGTAAAAATTCCTCACTATATTTTCTTTTCTTAATGTTCTTCTCTACACGATCCATTGTCATGGGATGGTTTGCTAATGAAAATAATATATAATAATAGTTTTAATAATACAAAAGATGATACATGGCATAGTTTAGTCAATACAGTTCATTAAAGTTTCCTATGATTTACCATTCTCTGTGTTGTTGTTTTTACATACCTCTTACTATCACAAGGGGGCAGTATTCACATCAACCACAGCTGAATATAAAAAGACCGATCAGCATCCAGATTAAGTTCCCATGGTACAGATATTTTTTTTTTTTTGCAGTAGTTGATGATTTTACAGTACATGATTTTACATTTACCCAGTAATTATAATTCATGAAGTGTCATTTTACCTCCAATACTGCTGCTCTCTGCACAGTAGCTGCTCTCTACACATGTGTGACTGGTCCCCATCAGTACATTATGGCACCAACTCTGTCACATACACCTGTATTTGTATGGGGTGTATGTGATGGGGTTGGCGCGATGATGTCATCACGCTGGGTATTCGTATGTGGGCGTGTCTGCATGTGGGCAGACCCGCCTGGAGAGGGATAGAGGAGCGGTGTCTCCATTCCTAAGATCATCAGAAATATGTGTTTTCTGATGGTCTTAGGCAAGCCCGGTGAAAGGGTCGTTCGACCCCCAAAGGGGTCACGACCCACAGGTTGAGAACCGCTGTTCTATTGCAATATAAGCCCTTAAATAAACCCCTATTTTATGGATAAGAAAAGGTAAAATTCTTGCTATGGCCTCTAAAACCCTAAATTAACTCACCCAGCATTTCTCTCCACCTTGACCTCCAATTATACCCACTAAGCTATACTTTCATGCTTTCTCCTCCTCAAATATGCTAAGCATGCCTTGAGGCATTTGAACTAAGTTGCTGTTCTTTTGTCTGAAATATCCTTCCCTCATATTTTTCTAAGGCTAGCTCTTTATCTTCTGTGCTTAATCTAATCCTTTAAAAAATAATGCCCTCTTCCCTAAAGTAACCATCTATCATTACAGCTTATTTTCTCATGCTCTTCAATGATACTTTTTATTTATTCGTTTATTCACTTCTGTATTTCTTACCTCCAAGCACAATGTAAACCCTACTTGAGCCAGGTTCTTGTAAGTTCATTTACCTTTGGATCCCCAGTGTTATTGTTTGGCAGGTAGCCCAGAATATAGTCCAGAAAAAAAATAAGACAAATATATTTATAGACTAAAATGGAAACATCAGGCTTTATAAAGGGATGTTTTAAAAAAATTGAATTGAAGAATACCACACATAGACATAGTATACAAATCATAGTATAAAAATAAATAACTACCACAGACTGAACATACCTAGGTATCTACCACTTATATAAAATAAAATATTATCTTCATTCCAATAACCTTTTGCATGTGTCTTCACCATTCCTTCCTCTTCTCTACATATTGTATTTTTCCTGACTTTTTACAATATAGATAGATTTTTTTTAATGTTGTATTTTATATAGTGGAGTCATACAGCATTTTTTCATAGGGTGTCTTCTGAATATTACTTTTATAAAATTCATTTTGTTGAGTGAATCAATAGCTTAATCAGTTTACTGCTCTTAATTATTCTATTGTATGAATATGTTAAAGTTATTTATGTTACTGTTGAAGGACATCTGGGCTGTTTCAGTTACTAACTATTATGAAAAATAAAGCACATACTTGTGCTTAAATTCTGGAGAACACATGTGTGCCATTTTATTGAGTGTCCACTGGGTTGGAATGCTGTGTTATAGGGTATGCATATGTTCAACATGAATAGATATATCCAAATGCTTTTCCAAAATCGTTGTACTAAACACTCCCACATCACATATGGGCATCATTGTTATTAGTGTCAATCTTGTTGTTTTAGTCATTCTGACAGGACCAGAACACAATACTTCATTGAGTTCTTCCTCCCCAAACTGTACTTTTAATCTTCAAAGCTACAGTAAAATTAAACTAATAATGCACTAACATTTGTGTCCTGCAACTGGATTTATCATTTGCCTTTTTTGCAATTTTTTTTACCTTAGTGATAAGTAACGATGCTTATGTTTCTGAATATTGCAAACAATTTTTAGACATTAGATACCGGCTTTCAACAATTGGAAACTGAAAGACTTTCTGAATTTAGAGATTGGGCAATTTTGACATTTATTGAACATTTTCTTGATTTACTTTGACAGTTTTTCAAGTACAATGGTAAGATGCAATATAATTACACTGTACTAAGTATATTTATTTCAGATACTAGAGAAACAAATTATGCTTTGCAACTTGTGAGGATAACATATAAATGAGAAAAAACAAAGGTGTGCTAAAAAGAAACAAGCTGATTCATTTTGTGCATCATATTTAAAACCTGAATCAGGCTTGAAATGCCATTTGGAGAATATTCCATCCTACAGACAAAAAGAGAATACCACTTTTTTTTTTTTGTATAATCCCTCATTAAATAATACAAAGGTAGTTATTAACCACCAAAAAATAGTAGTAGGGTCTTCAGGAAGCAAATGTTTGCATTTTTTAAAGATGCATACTTTCTCTTTTTTGTAATGTTTACTGGCATAATGGGACAACCAAATAGACGTGTCAGTGGCACTGGTGATCAGCAAGATCAGGTTCTTGCCTCTTGAAGGAAAGAATTCAACACAAGGGATAGAATATTGCAGCAAAGAGGCAAAGTTTTATATAGAAGTGAATGTACATCTGAGAGACATTCAAATGAATTGCAAGTGAGGTTCCAGTGTCCCGAATGGTTCTAGTTCCTGGCTCTTTATCTTATTCTTGTCCCTCCCATGTTCTGTCCTTTTAAAAAATATATTCTTATCATTATTATTGAAAGTATTACAGATGTCCACCCGTTTTTTCGTTTTTTGGTCCTCATTGACCCTCTCCACTCTGCATCCACTCCCCCACAGGCCTTCACCACACTATTATCTGTGAACATGGGCCATGCATATATACATAATAGAGGCCCAGTGCACAAAATTGGTGCACCGGGGTGTATGTGTCCCTCAGCCCAGCCTGAACCCTCTCCAATCTGGGACATCCCTCTCACAATCCAGGACTGCTGGCTCCCAACTGCTCCCCTGCCTGCCTGCCTGATTGTCCCTAACTGCTTCTGCCTGCCAGCCTGATCACTCCCTAACCACTCCCCTGCCAGTCTGATCAATGCTTAACTGCTCCCCTGCCAGCCTGATTGCCCCTAACTGCCCTCCCCTGCAGGCCTGGTCCCTCCTAATTGCCTTCCCCTGCTGGCCTGATCTCCCACAACTGCCCTCCCTTTCAGGCCTGGTTCCTCCCAAACTGCTCTCCCCTGCTGGCCATCTTGTGGTGGTCATCTCTGACCACATGGGGTGGCCATCTTTGTGTGTTGGAGTGATGGTCCATTTGCATATTACCTCTTTATTATATAGGATATGTTATTTGTTTAATCTCTTCCCACCCACTACCTTCCCTCTGAGATTCATCAGTCTGTTCCATGCTTCTGTGTCCCTCTGTTTTGTTCATCAATTTATTTTGTTCATTAGGCTTCATATATGAGTGAGATCATGTGATATTCGTCTTTCTACAACTAGCTTATTTTACTTAGCATAATACTCTCCAAGTCCCTCCATGCTGTCTCAAATGGTAACAGATCTATTTTATAGCTGCATAATATTCCATTATGTAAATTTACCTTTTTTTTTAAATCCACGTATCTACTGATGGGCACGTGGGCTGTTTCCAGATCTTAGTTGTTATAAATAGTGCTGCTATGAACATAGGGGCACATATAGGGTTTTTAGGATATATTCCCAGAAGTGGGATTACTGGGTCAAATGGCAATTTCATTTTTAATTATTTGAGGAATCTCCATACTGTTTTCCATAATGGCTGCATCAGTCTGTACTCCCACCAGCAGTGTGCTAGGGTTCCCTTTTTTCTACATCCTCACCAGCACTTGTCATTTGTTGATTTTTTTTAAGGTAACCATTTTGATAGGTGTGAGGTGATACCTTAGTGTCATTTTAATTTGCATATCTCTGATGGTTAGTGACTTTGAGCATTTTTCATATATCTCTTGGACATCTATATATCCCATGAACTTCATAATCTTAGCATTTCAATTTTTATTCTGTTATATTTTTTACAGTGGCATCATTTTATTCACCAACTATATAGCCTCCTTTCTTTCTTCTCTTCACCACATTGTTGTCTGTGTCCATTTGCTATCAGATACATATGCATATAAATTCTTTGGTTAATCTTTTCCCATCCCCCCGAAACCCCTTTCCTCATACAGCTGTCAGTCTGTTCCATGTATCCATGCCTCTGGCCATATTTTGTTCACCATTTGATTTTGTTCATTAGATGCACACATTAGTGAGATCATATGGTATTTGTCTTTTTCTGGCTTATTTCACTTAGCACAATAATCTTCAGGCCATCCGTGCTGTCACAAAGGGTAAGAGTTCCTTCTTTTTTAGTATTCCATTGTGTAAATGTACCCCATCTCTTGGAAGATGTAAATGGTCCCCAACTTATAGTAGTTTGACTTATGATTTTTTTCTTTTACTTTACAATGGTGTGAAAGTGATACACATTCAGCAGTTACTATACCTCAGATTTTGCATTTTGATCTTTTCTCAGGTTGGCGATATGCCATATGATACTCTGATTATTCTGGGCAGTGGAAGCAGGCTAAAGTTCTGTTAGCTACGCTATCATTAAGGTAAAAATCTGATACTCTAAAGTATATCTGTTGTGGTAGACCAGTGGTCGGCAAACTCATTAGTCAACAGAGCGGCAAACCATGGCTCGTGAGCCGCGCTTTGCTGACCACTGTGGTAGACGATTATGCCAAACTGGGCTAATGTAAGTGTTCTGAGCACATTTAAGGTAGGCTAAGCTAAGCTATGATGTTTGGTAATTTAGATATATTAAATGCATTTTTTATTTACGATACAATTTATAATGGATTAATAGGGATGTAAGTTAAGAGCACGTGTAAGTAAAGAGCATTTTTAAGAAAAATGTGCTCTACTTTTTTTTTCCTGAGACCAATAGGATGTAGTATAGAAAGAGTAAGCTTTGTAATCAGTCAGACATTTTTAAAAACTACATTTTGTTGATTTCAGAGAGGAAGGGAGAGAGAAGGAGAGAGAGAAAGAGAAACATCAATGATGAGAGAGAATCATTGATCAGCTGCCTCCTGCATGCCCTGCACTGGGGTCAAGCCTGCATGCAACCTGAGCATGTGTCCTGACTGGGAATCCAACCGTTACCCCCTGGTTCATACCGCTGAGCTATGCCAGCTGGGCCACATTTTTCTTTCTTTTACAGATTTATGAGCTCTTAATCTTTTCTCAGACTTCCATGCTTTTAGTTATTAAAGATTAGAAGTCCAACTAATATCCATAAAATAATGACCTTTACTTCTGAGCAAGAGCATTATCGAATCTGTTATTTGTGCGTCATCATATTTGAATTAAATAATCTAAACAGAACAGTTGCCCAGACTTAAGCATACAGTATGTTTTAATGACCAGTAACCTCTATTTATGTACCAAGTTTCAAGTGTTCTTTCTTTTTCATCTAAATCAAATTAGAATCTATAGCGGTCAGTTCAAACTCCCAATATATATTTTTTACTTCCTGAAACACATTCCTTTTTTTATGATAGACACATACCATCTGTTCAGTATTTATAATAGATTATTGTCATTGTAGGAAAAGAAAACAGAAATTTGTGTTCCATTGTACTGCATCACACCTTCTCCATTGTGGAAGCGTAGCTGAGATGGATAGAGCTGTTCATTGCCATTGCAGTTCTGTTCTCTGTCTGCTCAAACTCTCTCTTCCCAACTGTGTGACAACCCTCTCTTTTTCTAGTCTGATTCTCTTTTTCCCCTCTCTCCTTCAACCTAACCACATGGGAAAATACAACCTACAGGACAGTGAAACTGGTGATATCCTATACAGTTTTTGCACTGCCCCTCACTAATTAGCAGAGTGGAAAAAATATATAAAATGTAATCCCATAATTCTAGCTCATGGATTCAACTTTAATAGGTACTTTGCTAACATATATTGCTATTTATTTACCTACTCATTAAAATTATTTTGTTGGTGTTCATCTTTATCAAAATAGTTTGCTTCAAAATTTTTAAATTATGCTAACTTTGTTTACACATGGTTCATTTTAGAGTTTCTCAAATGTTTGTTAGAATTTGCCAGGGAAGCAAATTGGTCCTGAGATTTTCTGTTGGGAGTTTTTGATTACTGATTCAATCCCTTTACCCATTAATCATCAGTCAGATTTTCTATTTCTTCCTTTCTCAGTCTTGGAAGATTGTGTGTCTAGAACTGTATCCATTTTTCCTACTGTGTACCATTTCATTTCCTATAGTTGTTTATATTACTTACCAATGTATTTTCTGTGGAATCAGCTGTAATGTCATCTCTTTCACTTCTAATTTTATTTATTTGAGACTTCTCTCTTTATATCTTAGCATAGTTAAAGGTTTGTCAATTTTATTTGTTTAAAAAGTCTTGGAAGGGATGGGGGAGGGGGTCAGTTGGGGAAAAAGGAGACATATGTAAAACTTTAGACAATAAAAAATGTATATACAAAAATAAATAAAATTAAAAATCAGCTTATTTTTGTTGATCCTTTCTATTGTTTTTCTGGTTTCTATTTCATTAATTTCCACTCTGATCTGTATTATTTTCTCCCTTCTGCTGATGTGCTTAATTTGTTCTTCTTCTTCTGGTTCTTTGAGTTGTAAAGTTAGGTTATTTATCTGAAACATTTCTTATTTCTTAATAGTTTCTGTTGCTTTTCAGAATTGTGGAGAAACTCTATTATGTTGAGCCCCTTCCTGTATATTCCCACATACTATCATTATACTTATTTATATTCAAATAGGACTTATTATGTGTTATAAATTTCCAGAGGATTAGAGTTTTAATTTTTATAGAATAGGTTGTAGCACTAAGATATATTTGCATTGTTTATTTTTATTTAACTCTATATAAAGTAATACAGATTTATTTTTAAAAGTCAGATGTACAAAATGCATAAAGTACAAAATAAAGTTCCCCTATAAGCTCACTTCTCAGAGATAATCTTTGAAATTGTGAATATTCTTCAAAGCACATATAAGTACTAGAGGCCTGGTGCACAAATTTGTGCATGGGTTGGGCCCGGCTGGCCGGGGGGGAGGGGCGACGGGCAGTTGGCTAGTCAGCCCCACCCATGATCAGGGTATGGGGTTCGATCGGGTCAGGGTCACCTGGGGAAGGGGCCATAGGGAGTTGGCTGGTCAGCTCCACCCACAATCGGAGTTGGGGGACCTGATTGGGGATGGGGCCGGCCAGGGGGAGGAATCATGAGTAGCTGTCCTCACCCCCTGGTCGAACTCCCAATAGAACTCCCAATCAAGGAGACAATTTTCATATTAGTCTTTTATTATATAGGATAGGATAATCACTTTATTATGTTATATATTGCACATATGCCACTTTTAAATACTTTTGTGCCAAATAATGCACAGTTGAATGTTCCAATAGCCTTAAATATTTCAATATAATTTAATTTAATGTTTTGATCCATTGAATGGATATATCAAAATGCATTTATCCAAACCATTATGTCTGTCTCTTTAGTTTATTTCTGCATTATTTTTGTTCATATATTTTTGCATTTCTAATTATTTTTCTTAGCTTAGTTCTTATAGTGGAATTACCCAACACATGAATATTTTTACAGATTCTACATTATAGTTCCATATAATACTTTAAACCATTTGAAAATTGAGGACATTTCTTTGTGTCTTTGTCTTTCATACTACCTTTATTACTTTTCAACTGCATCTTAGTTCTATACATTCAAATGAAAAAATAGATTGGAATGAAAATCACTTAATTTTCATCCTTTACAGAAATCTTTGGAAAATACATAAAATAATGCATGAAAATATATTGTGGAAGCTCAAAAAATAAAGTTTTCTGACAAGTTTTATCAAGATGTCATGAATAGGAATAATGTAAACTTATAATTTTATAAGAGGAATTATGGGATTTTTAATGAATGAATAGTCCATGTAACAAATGCTTATTAGTTATGTTGTTGCTGTTTCTGTTTTTCCTTCAGATCTCTTTAAAGCAATAATCTGGGCCAGTGGTCGGCAAACTCATTAGTCAACAGAGACGCAGTTTACCGACCACAGATCTGGGCCAATTTTAAACTTGACATAAAAAATAAATTTTAAAAATCTAATATCCAAGGATATACAATGACTTCCTTTGTCATTATAAGTGTCAGTGAGCCATTAAGAGAGATAATAATAAGCTCAATAATATCTTTTCTGCCTTGGTGAATTACATGGACAGTCATATAATTTTAAATGGATTATGTATAATGAATACTTTAAATAGTATTTTCTGAGACTAAAGGATTACACAAAATCTCTCCAAAATTTTTCTTTTGCAAAATACAGGATAATACCATCTGACATGAAGTTTGATAACAGACCTAAATATGTCACATAATCAGAAAGGAAATGAATTTATTGATTCTTTTATCTTATGGATTTATCACTTTGTGAACTTATCATTAGTTACAGATAATTATAAATCCACTAAATATGGATTTATTACTGGATCTGTATTACCTATCTTTTCAAATTTACTTATTACATGTTTGTAAATAATAAATATGACTTGCAAATATATCTTTTAATCATTATAAACTAGAATCTGACACTAATATAAGTAGGACAGAAGAGACAAATCAAGGTAACAATATTCCCTAAATAAATAATTTTACACACATAAGCATTTATCAGGCAATCATGGAGATGCCACACTCAAAGTTAAAAAGAAATCCTACAATAAATTATGGCAATACTGGAAAAACCAATTAAAATCTTACCTTTTCAAAAAAAAAAAAAAGCACTGATGTACTGGGAATTGATTATAAACAGTAAGATCATAGAAAACCAGAAGTAATTATGATGGAATATGTATAATGCCTGTGGGAGGGAAGGTTAGCATACACTTAAAACTTGTAGAAAAAAATGTTACAGATGAAATGTGGTTATGTTTAAAAATATATGTCTTAAAACCCTAAAGAATAAACTTTATGAGGCTAATATATTTACTGCAATCTTGATAAAGGACCAAAAATTTTATTATGTGATAATAATAAAAATTTAGAAACCTTATGATCCATAGTCATAATTATAAAATAACATTATTATATAAATACATAGAAATATGAAAATAAAAATAGGCAACAGACAAAACAAAATAATGCAATCACAAAGAATATAATCACTATGAACTCCAGCCTTATATGTAATCAATACCAGTAACATTATGTCAAGATATTATTTTTCTAAGTTTAACTTTGGAAACAAATAGAAAGCACAGTGCTAGTGACATTGTGTTGAAGTGACCGCCCTCCTACATTGCCTAAGACACTCTGTTTTAAGCACTTGGAAGGCAATTCAACAACTGATATTGAAAGCAATACAATGCCTAAATACTTTTGCTCACTCTTTCCACTTTCAGAAACTCATTTCCAAGCAACAGCCTTAAATGTGAAAAATATATGTTCAAGGCATCTGCTTTTATAATAATGAAACAATGGAAATAATCTAACTGTTTAACAAAACCTGGGACCCTTCAGTCAAAGCTCTGTCCAAACTGGCTAGGGAAAGAAAATATTTTTTAATTACATGCATTACACACATCATCGCTTCCTCTCTGAAATAAATGAAAAATAAAATATTTTCACATATGTTGCATGTATGTTTTATATTTCCAGAGGTCTGAAATCACTATGAATGTACAAAATGATTCTCAGTGGTTCTCTTGGTCATGCTTCATCAAATTAAATACAGATGCCTCAGGATTGTTATCTCTTTAAAACGATCATTGAAAGGATCAGAGATAATCAATACCTACAGCATTGGTATCTCAAAAGAGACTTCTCAACATTAACCAAAAAGGAATAAATTTTCTTTCCCCATAATTTTCCTTTACTAGGGCAGAAATAGTGAGAACTTAATTAAAAGGAGCAATCTATAAAATTTTAAATATTTTTATTTTATAAATCAGATTTATATTTACCTTTACTACTTGAGTGTTTACTAAAGTATTCTTAGTTTACAGTTTTGTGCTCTTGAGATTCATCTATGAATTATGTATGACAATTGAAACAAGAAGAGTTGAAGTGTGAAAATCTGTGAGGAGGATTAACACCCATGAATAGTCTTAAGGTTAAAGCTGCATATGATTCTCTACTGTACATCAATTATTTATCATATTGTTAAGGATATGAAACTTTATGATATTTAATGACAAATGTGTTTCATTTCAAAATATAGCAGGCATATGAAAAACTGGCCTGATAGCTTGTCAGTGCTGATCTCTATTGCACTGGAAATGAAATGGAAGGGACCCACAAACTGCCATCTTTTCAAGAGAGACTAATCTATTTGAGTCCGGGGATTAGGTCTTGAATCTTGCTCTCGTGCCCTTTGTGCTTACCACATGCCAAAAAATTCAGTAGGCACCAAGTAGTATTGGCAAAACAAATACATAAAAAACAAAAATGTAAAAAACCGCACATAAAATAGTCCCTATAACATCCTAAAAGCCTATAAGGATGATCATAAAAATCCCCAGGTAAAAGACAGTCATCCTTTCAACTCTAAATAGAGTTTTCCCTAGCCAGTTTGTTAAAGTTTGGGGACACAGGGGATAACAAATAAGACATAAACACATGTATGATGCTGTGTGTTTAACCATTTCTGGTGTTACATTTTATGCCGAATGTTTAAACTTCCCAAACTGTGTGATGTGGCATCATTTTGTCAGGTCATTTGCTACAATGTCCTTGAAGAATGTTGCTGACTATTCTGTTATATGTCCTACTGCTATGACTTTCTGGTGTACTATGAAATAATTTACCTAGTTTGATTAACTCAATAATAAGCTCATGTTATTATATAATGGATATATAAATTCTATTTGATTTCTAGAACTCTGTTCAGATTGATCATCTTGATCTCTTCTTCCTGCTGTGTGTTTTCTTTAGTTGCATGGAGATTTTTATTGTTCCAATGTACTTATGAATTAAGGACATGTTTACTATAATCTCCATAGGGTTATATCTATGGTTATGCTGGGCTGATTCCAAAATATGATAGCCCAATGTGGCATCTTTTTAATTGTACTAAATAAGAACTTTGTCATATTTCAAATATCTATATTAATGAAAGGATAATATGCTAATTAGACCAGGACACCTTCCATATGTCCTTCCGGACAAAGCCATGGTGGTGGGGCCAAGGCAAAGGTGGTTAGGGGCAATCAGGCCATGAGGGGAGGGCAGTTGGGAGTGATCAGGCCAGCAGCAGGGGCAGTTGGGGGCGAGCAGGCTGGCAGGGGTGGGTCAGTTGGGAGCAAGAAGGCTGGCAGGGGAGGCAGTTGGGGGCGAGCAGGCTAGTAGGCAGGTGAGCGGTTAGGAGCCAGTGGTCCCAGACTGCGAGAGGGATGTCCGACTGCCGGTTTAGGCCCAATCCCTGATCGGGGACATTCCCCAAGGGGTCCAAGATTGGCAAGGGTGCAGGCCGGGCTGAGGGACAGCCCCCCCCCCCCATGCATGAATTTCATGCACCAGGCCATTAGTCTCTATTAATATAAGTGTAATAAGCTAATTAGACTGGACATCCTTCCGGACGACCTTCTGGATGAAGCCAGGGCTGCAAGGGAAGCCCAATTCCCAGGTGCTGGAGGAAAGCCAGCGCTGGCAGCTGGGGGAAGGAAGGCCTACTCTTGCACACATTTTATGCATTGGGCCTATAGTAGATTGATATGTCTAGACTTTTTTCAATTTTAATAGTAAGTATGCATTTAATACATTTAATAGTGAATTTATAGGATGTAAATCTTAATTGCTGCTTCTTTCACCGGATTAATGTATACATCTATAAAACAAAACAAAACAAAAAATCAAGTCAGTGCTGTTTCCAACTTTTTCACCTATTCTTTTTCTAAAGTTAAATTTGCTATATTAACAAATGTCAGCATGCAGTTAATAGTAGCTCTTTGAAAAGCAACATTTATTTGTGGATATAATTTCAAAATCATAAATGATCCAAGTGCTAGATTTAGTTGGTATTTTTAGAGTAATTATTAAGTACAGATAACATAATGGAGTCTGAAATTAATACAAAGACATGGTAGAATCAAACTTTATAAATTTATTGATTATAGTTTCCTGAAAATAGATACTTAAGTGATAGCTATGGCTTTAATATCTTTTATTTAAAAATCCTCTTCAACTATTTTGTTTAAAATATTTCCCTTTTCCTAGAAGCAACTAGAATGCCATAACTAAATTGATTAAATTAGTTTTCCTTTTACTTTCCCGCCCCACTCACCCAGATACTTATTACACACAGACTGAGGCAGTCAAACTTTTCCCATATTTTGACAAGACTCCAATACTCCAACTCTGCTTTGATGTAAAGACAGAAAGCTGTCAGGATGATATAGAGCAACATCCTACTTTTCTGTGCTGTTTTCTAGTCTGCAAACTAATCTACACCATTAAATCTACTTCAGGAAACAAACTATGTATCACTATATCAAAGCTAAAGATTAACAGCAAATGGATTTATTTTTCTGTCAGTGAAGAATACATATGTTATTCATTATTTGTGGTATTGTCTGTTTTTAAAACTCTAATCATTTGATATTTTTATTTGAATGGAACTATTGTCTCTACTAATAGGGCCTATCAATAATATAAAAAGCTATTAACAAGTATAATTAATAAACCAGAGAAATTCTAAGGATTACTTATTGTTACCATTCATTGCATTGAGTCAAAATAATGTGAACCAATAGCAAAACTATAAACTGTATGCCAATTAATTCATTCATTGAGTTTTTCCTTTTGTGGGTATTAAACTCATCTATTTTTTTGGCCTTAATATACTCAGTATTGATTCTGAACACAGACTTCATGTATTTTTATTTTTAACTCTATAAATAATTTATAGGATATTTGTGAATATGTGTTTATTTTAGGATTTTTGGATACTGCTGAGATTTTATGTTCTTTCAAGGTAATCTGTGAGTATTGTGCAAACATTTCTGCCTTGGATCTTTACATAAAACAGATATTTGTGATTCAATTTTATAAATTTATTTTCTTTTTTAGAGCTTCTAGTTTCAAGCAGTTGAACAACCTTAAAATTAAATTTCACGGTTGGAATAAAATTTCATTTTTCTATGACAGAACTCCCCTCCATATTATTCCCATATAGGTAAATATATTAATGGGGTTTGAATATATATTGAATATTTGGAGCTATGGAATTGCTAAGATTGCTATGTAATGGCCAAGTGTATGTATCATAACAATGCTGACAGCTTAAAAGTGAAATACACTATATATATTGAAAAACAATTTTACAAGTTACTTCAGTAAAATACTTCTTTTTATTTTAAAGTACATAAATGTTTGCTTATTCTATGAAGTAAACCAAAAAGATTGCATGTGCTAGTAATGAATGACGGAATACCATGGAGAGAGCCACATCCTCAACAGCCATGATTTGTTTTTATTTGTCTTCTGTGTATTTTGGCTTCAGATCCTCAGAAGATAGTGGAGACACAGAAACAGAGGAGTAAATCAGAAGTCTTGGGACACTGATGCTGGAAGTAGAGCCATTAGGTTACAGTTCAGCCTTGTTGTAGTTTGAAATTAGAACAGAATAATCAGGATGATCATACATAATAACAAAAAATCCTTTTAGATTCATAAATATATGTATATTTACTTATATCTTTCATATATATGATATCTGAAGTGTATTTGTATATATATTCCCAAAAATATATACACAAACTTTGAATAATTATGATGGCAGTGCTTATTAAAATATATTTCATTTTTATTTAACAGCTATCAGTTGTTGAAGAATGTATATTTTTTGGGACACCCTGTATATTGCTTCTGTGGCTCTTTTATTTACATTTTTATGGAATTTATTATGGTGACACTGGTTAACGAAATTATACAGGTTTCAGGCGCACAGTTCCACATCATCTACCCCAAGTTAAGTCTCCTTTCATCACCATTGATCCCCTCTATACTCTCATCCTCTACCTTTCTCCACCTCTCCCCCCAGAAACCACCACACTGTTGTCAGTGTTCATGAGTTTTTCTCTTATTGTTTTTATTTTTGCTCAATCCTCTACTGCCATCTTAATTTTCAAATAAATGAGTTGAGAATTACTGAGTTGCATTTGTATTTAGAATCAACAGATTCCATGACTCTGAAATGCCTCAGATTCCTAAATATTTATAACCATCTGGATAACTCTGAATGGTGAGAAGTCAAAAACAAAGTAGGAAAATGATAACAAACAGCTAAAACCTTGCCTCACACTCACCCACGCTCACTATATAATTGAAAAATAGTGAGGATCCAAATATACCAGTGTGTATTCTTATGTAAAGTGTCAAAATGTCCTTACAATACAATAATTTCAGCACTTTTAGAAGACATTTATGTATTACTTCAGAGTTATATGCATCATAATATAGAGTACCATAACTAACTCAGTTTTATGATATCAGATCCCCAATTAAGTCTGTTTAGGTTTCTCAGGTACAACATAAGCAGGCTCCAAATTAGACTACATTCCCCACACTTACTATATTCTTGAGGATAACTTTATTTATTTCTTTATTTATTTTTAAAATATATTTTATTGATTTTATTTTTAAAAAGAGAGGAAGGGAGAGAGATAGAGAGTTAGAAACATCGATGAGAGAGAAACATCGATCAGCTGCCTCCTGCACGCCCCCCACTGGGGATGTGCTTGCAACCCAGGTACATGCCCTTGACCGGAATCGAACCTGGGACCCTTCAGTCCGCAGGCTGACACTCTATCCACTGAGCAAATGGTTTCGGCTTGAGGATAACTTTAAACATAAAGTACCCCATGTCAAATACTAAGTGTTGTCAATTACTAATATATTTTTAAGAAATAAAAAACTGATTAATACCAGAGAAAGCACAAACACAAAAGCTTGTGGATTCATAATCCTTTAAAAGGTTTTATTGCATTCAGTTTAAGATTTCTGTTAAGTAAAATTAAGTTTGTTTTGTCACAGATATGCCAGCTTTCAGGTTCATTTATATTTATGGTATTTAAATATCTCATCAATCAGAAAAAAAGTACTTAGCTAGTATGCCATGACAGGCAGGGTCTCATACTTGGAATACATCTCTAATCTTCTCTACTGAACCTTGGATTTCTTCTCAAAATTGCACTCAAGGCTGCCACAGCCAATTGAACGGAGCAAACAGTGAAGTTGAAACCTATTCACCCCAATTCTAATGATCATTCATTCTTAAAATAGCCAATCACTGTCACTGAACCAAAGCACCCAATAATCTAATCCAAGTGAAGGAAAGTTATCCTACTCGTTTTATTTAGTACATTGTAATGTGATTTTAATAGAGAAATATGCTAGTTATAAATATTTCTGTTAACTGACAAACTTGGCAAGTATTTTTAAACCTGATAGTAAAAGTAGCATTTACTTGTCATTAAATTAATATTTATAGGCAATATAAAACAATGCATTAAATATTTGTTATTTTCAATAACTATTTGCAGTACAGTTCATTTAAAAAAATTTTTTTTATTGATTTCAGAGAGGAAGGGAGAGGGAGAGAGAGACAGAAACACCAATGATGAGAGAGAATCATTGATCGGCTGCCTCCTGTACACCTCCCCACTGGGAATGGAGCCCACAACCTGGGCATGTGCCCTTGACCAGAATTGAACCCAGGACCCTTCAGTCCTTAGGCCGATGCTCTATCCACTGAGCCATACCAGCTAGGGCTGCAGTAGGGTTCTTGATTTATGATTTAATGCACCAAATTGTTTCTTGAAATCAGCTTTATATAATTTATCTATTAACTTAAATTCCAGTGATTAACAAAGATTACTGGTAAGAAGAAAAGTTTTGGTCACAAAATATTTTCTTGGTTGTAGTTAATATTTTCCATATGTCATGAAACTGAAATATCTTCATAGTAACTTTTTGAAAAATATTATAAACCAAGGTTTGTTTGTTTTTAGCTGTAGGATTTTGGTAGACAAAAAGTGACCAAATAATTTTTAACCATATTTTATCTAAGCAAAGTAGATATATTCTGGTTTAGCCAAAAATTATAATAACCTTTTCTTACTTCCCAGCAAAATTTCAACAAAAGAATTCAATTTGAAAAAGAATAATGTAGTCATTTAAAATATTTTCTTCCCAGCCTCAATTTTAAAAGGAAAGATATATTGATTTGCTTTATATTCTCTTTTGAATCTGGAGGGGATATTTTTTAAATTCAGAACTTCCATATGGTTTCTAAATGGAAGAGATGGCCTTGAGAGTGCAAATCTAGCCTATATATTGTTAAGCTCTTTAAACAGGGGTGAGATATCCCATCTATATGCCTCTATGTCAAAGACTATGCCAGGAAGTAGGAAGTGGCTGTGAAGTCCAACCTGTCAAACACTTGAATGGGTTTCTCTCATGAAGCCTTGAAAGGGGGAAAATTCACATACCTCAACACTTTTTTTTCTCTCTTTTTCTAAATACAAGGCTCAGATCTCAGTGCGAGCCCAAGGAAAACTCATTTTGAGGTAGAGTCCTTTGGGAAATATTAAGAATAGACTTAGTGTTATTTCATGTATGCCTAGGGAAGAAAGGTCCTGAGGAAATACAATTTGGTGATTATAGCTAATGTAACCTTTGATTCCACATGTTTAGCTGTTTTACCTTTATTCGTAAAACATATCTTTCTTATGATTATGAAGTAGGTTAGCATTTCAGTCATATTAAAGATGGAAAGCTTGAATTACTGTATTGCTTAGTCCTAAGTACTATGGAGAAGAGCAGTCTTGACAACTGTGAACATTAAACCTTCAATAGTTTGCTGGTTTTCTTTTATGTGCATGAGTTCTTGAGCAGTCTTTGGGCACATGTAATGCATTTTCCTTACACGTTTGTTTTTCAAACATATAGTTTTATTGATTTCAGAGAAGAAGGGAGAGGGAGAAAGAGAGAGAAACATCAATGATGAGAGAGAATCATTTATCAGCTACCTCCTGCATACCCAACACTGGGGATCGAGCCCAGAACCCAGGCATGTGCCCTGCCTGAGAATCAAACCTTGACATCTTAATTCATAGGTTGATGCTCAACCATTGAGCCACGCCCACTGAGCCACATTTATTTTAAAATTATTGTAGATTCACAGAAAGTTTTAAAATGTAGAAGGAGCCCAGCCAGCATGGCTCAGTGGTTGAGCATGGAACTATGAGCCGGGTTGGGGGCTTGATCCCCAGTAGAGGGCATGCAGGAGGCAGCCAATCAATGATTCTCTCTCATTCTTGATGTTTCAATTTCTTTCTCTCTCCCCTCCTCTCTGAAATAAATAAAAATATGTTTTAAAAAAAATGTAGAAGGCAACCCCGTGCCTTCCTACCCCAACATTAACATCTTGCATAAATATAGAATTCATATTTGTACAATCCACAAAGACAATTCCAACAATTGTATATGCACTCATTGGTGTATGTCTCTATGCATAGTCTTTGCAATTTTGTCTCATGTGTAGTTTATGTAACTACAACAGCAATCAAAATGCAGATTGTTCTTTCATCCAGGCTCCCTACTGCTACCCTTTATAGCCACTTCCCAAATTTAAACCCATGCACATGGCAACCACTAATATGTTTTCCAGCTCTATAATTACTTTATTTCAAGGATGTTATATAATTCCCTTGAGGTCTTTCAAAGTTGTTGCATTTATCAATATAGCATTTTCTTTTATTGTGAGTAGTATTCCATGGTATGGATAACTCAAGTTTGTTTAATCATTTACCCATCAAAAGGTGTTACTTTTCATTTTTGATTGTTAAATGTTAAAGGATTTCAAATTCTTGTCATATAATTCCAAGATCTGATTCAGATCTGTATTGGTCTTAGTCAAAATAGTCTTTTCTCATCAGATAGTGAATTTTTTCATTCTTGTTATGACTGGAGATTTTTTATATTATCCTGGATATTTGAATAGTATGTTAGGAGACTTGATCCCATTTAAATCTGCTATCTCAGCAATGACCCTTTCAAGCTTATGGTATACGTTCTGGCTTTCTTTGTGGGCTGTGGTTCCAATTTAATTTTCAGAATCTTTGTGATGTTTTCTTATCTGCATTTTTACTGGTACTCCTGGGTCTCTGGCTTGATCATGGATGGTGGGGCAGAGGCCAGGTGGGGAAAAGCCACCAGCTTCTTTTGCTCCCTTGCACGGAGGGGGCGCTGGCTGATTTGAGACTGGGTCTCCTCATGCCACAGGTGGAAGCCTGGAGACACCTGCTCTGCTGCCACTGTGAAAGGATCAGCCTGGATGTGGATTGGGGGAGGGGGATGGAGGTCTCCTACATGGTGTCTCTTGGGCTTTTATTCTGGTCATTTGGCCAGAGGGCAGGCTCCTAATGGTTTGTTATTGTTGGTTGCTGGTTGTAGGTCTCTCTGGTGCCTGAGCCAAGATTAATGGTAAATAAAAAGAAAGCCCAGGCAATTCACTATGAGACTCTTCCTTGTGTCTTGAAGTCCTTAGCCAGTCACCCTTTGTCCAGCTTTCAGAGCCTTTTTATAGTTGTCTTCTGGATTATTTCCAGGGTGTTTGGTTTTATTTAGAATGGAAAATAGGGGGGAAAATGGAATCTACATAATCTCATCTGGGTATATGGAATACTTATTGAAGAAATGGATGTAGCATGTGTTTATCCAGATCAATAAACATACTAGCTTTATATGCAACTGTTAAGTAAGTAGTTCATTTTCAACAAAGATATTAAGTGAAAAGCTAAGAGAACAGAAAGATGAACTCCACAAATGAAGGCTACCTTCACAAAGCACAGTGCATTCCCCAGGTATGTACAAAATTGAAAGAACTCAGAGATTCATATGTTCCTATCTTTAAATCCAACTTAACAGCCAGAACCGGTTTGGCTCAGTGGATAGAGCGTCGGCCTATGGACTGAGGGGTCCCAGGTTCAATTCCTGTCAAGGGCATGTACCTTGGTTGCAGGCACATCCCCAGTAGGTGGTGTGCAGGAGGCAGCTGATTGACGTTTCTCTCTCATCCATGTTTCTAACTCTCTATCCCTCTTCCTTCCTCTCTGTAAAAAATCAATAAAACATAAAAAAATAAAAATAAATCCATCTTCACAAATAGTGACCACTAAAAGCAAATTTTTAGTATGAGAAATGATAAATCTAGTGTCATTATCAAATCATATGCAGGATTTAGTGATATCGGTTTTTCTGCAATTGATATATTGTCTATTAAGCACCGGATTTTGTTTTATTTTATTTTTTACCTAATCCTAAATTAATGTTCAATAGGTGGACTTTTGCTTTTTTTATTTCTTGTAAAATATCATGCTCTTAAGACATAGAACAGTAGGTTTTTAGTTATAAATAAATCAAAAGCTTGATAGCAAAGGTATTGAAAATTACTTATTAGGAGGTTTGGTGTGAGACCAGAACAATCATCTGGATTAGTCTAAGAAATATATTAAAGTGGAAAAGGAAAAATAAAAGATGTCAAGAGGTACTTTCATCCCCACATCTTCAACTCATATAGATCTTTAAGTTATAAGTAAATATTATTTTGTTTTACTGGTTGAAATAGTTAACTTGGTGTTTGTGATAGTGGTGTTTGGAATGTCTGCAGTCAGAATGGATACAAGTAATTACTGCTTTTGTTAGCAATACAAAATGATTATTGAGAAAAGAAAACCATGCCTATATCTCATTTCTTTTTGATGAATCAATGAAGAATATGTCTAGAAATAGCACAGCATTGGATGTTTTTCTTTAAGGAAAATGTTTAAATATTTTACTAGTTTTTCCTGTTACTACATAATTAAAAATAGAACACTGTAATTGTCTAAGTGGTGAGGAGTCAGGAAATGGACATGTCTTAAAAAGTACTCACTGGGCCCCCTGGTTCTTGATTCTTAAAGGTTCATAGGCTATTATAGAAAATTTACATGTTGGCATGAAAAAGGGTTAACTTGTTTGTTTTCATTTTCTGTAAAATGAGATCTTCAAATGTATGACAGATGATGGATCAGAGGAATGTTATTCACATATGACATTTAAATTACATCTCAGTTTAGAGCTTGGAATGGCTTTCATATCTTGACAAGATTGGTTATTTACAACCTGAGCTCTATCTCAGGATTCATATGTTTGGATTCATTCTATCTCTCTTTGAAATATTGCATTTAGCTTCATGTTTCCTTTCAATTCACTTGGAGAACTGAATTACTTAGACTAATATGGGATAGTGGAATGAAAATGGCATTGGCATTCAGGAGACCACATGTGAATTCCAACTTAACCACATAGCAACCACATACACTTGCTAAAAGCTTTTAACCTCTCTGCTTCTTACATTCCTTACTGAAAAATGAGGATTACAGGTATTTCTGCCCTTTGTACTTTGAGGTCTTGTTATGAGGATCGAGATGAAATGAGATGATGTAAACACACTGTATAAATTATTGTGTTATTACTATGGTTTCTAAAATTGTCTCTTTACAACAAAGTCATGGTTTTATAAAATTAAGCTTAAAGAGGCAGCATGCTTTCTTTAGGCATAAGGGTCAGCTAGCAGAGTATGTCAGAAGGCAGTCTTACCATCTTTGCAATGGGTCACCCAGTCTCATCTCCAAATTCTGTTTGGTGGGCGCCAGCAATCACGTCTTATCAGTGACAAGACGCGCAGTCTACTTGCTGCCTAGACTGCTTTTCTCTGAGGATCAGGGCTTTGCATGGCGCTGGCTGTGCACTGAGGTTTGCCAACTGCTTCTGCCTGGACCTCTATTTTGTTCTCAAACCTTCCTCTGGCTTCTGGCCTGATATCAAATCAAAGTCTCATAACTTACTCTATTTCCAGCAAACGCCCAATGGGGAAGGTCAAAAGGGGGCAAGGAGTGTGACATCTGCCAGCCTTTTGGGATCCATTTGGAAAAGGATTCAGCCTGTGGGTTGACTTGTTTTGCAAAAATATTAGTGAAGTGGCAGATTGAATCCCGAGGTCAAGGATCAAATAACACTGTAGTGTATTTCAGAACGGACATATTTTCCTTTGCAAATTCAATGCTTTATAGAAACATAGCTCCCCTGTTAAAATAAAGAGGGATTTTATATGTGTATATGAACCCGGGGCCAGAGAGTCACTTCTCCGTGGCAATGCTCTTTTTTTGTCAGTCAGTGATTCAGTGGCTGAAGTAAATTGCACTTTGTTTCAAGGGCCAAGGCTGTAAGCTGTCCGAGGCTGATTCAGCTTACTCTAGGTAAGGAGAGAATCTCTTGAAGAGAAATCATGTCTGACTCAAGTCAGGAAAAATGACCTAAGTGACGGCTGCAAATTCTTCTTCCAAAGTGGGGTCTATATGCTCCTGAAAGTTCTTTGCTGTTTGAATAAGGAAGCACAGATCGTAATAATCTCGATCCCCGGCTTAATATACTTCTCAGTGTTGAGTCATTATTTAACTGCCTTCTTTGTAATCAGTGCCTATTTGAAATCCACTTTGCTGATCATGTCTTCATGCCCTGGACTTAAACTCAACTGCCATCCCTTGGCTCACATGAAACTCCAGGAGTGTGGCTTGAAGGGGAACAGAGTGAAATGAAATGAGCAGGATTGGAAAGACAGGACATTCACCCCAGTCAGGTTCTCAGCTAGCTTGATACATGTTCTTAGGCAAATGTGTCAATGATGCATCTTCCTTTCACTCTTGTAAAACAAGGAGTTAGACAGGTTGTTTGAGGAAGTTGTTAAATATAAAAGGGGATGGTCTTTTATATTATAGAGCAGGTATTCAGGTCATGGGCAGTGAAGTAAGACCACCTGTGTTCAATCCTGTCTCAACCAGATTCTTATTGTGTGACCTTTGTCAAGTTGATTATCTTCCCTAAATCTTTTTAATACCTTCTTTTTATTATAGGATGATAGAGGAGATTGTATTGATTCTTACAATTAGAAATATGAAAGTAGACAAGAAAAATATAGCCCTGCATTCTAGAACTTGCATGCTATTTGGGGTAAATAAACAAATAAACAAGATAGTGGGTGAATATTTTTTGTCTTTGTTGGTAAATGCTATGGAAAAAAAATTAGGTGCTTAGAGAAAATATACTGGGGGAGGGACCTCATTTTAAGCAGGATAGTTGGAGAATCCCTCTTTGAGGTGATGCTGTTGCAGGGCACCATGAAAAGTGAGAAGGAAGACTAGCAAAATAATTTGCTAGATCCATAGGCCAGTAAGTGCAGATTTCTTTAAGGGTCTTGAGTGGTTGAAGCAAATGAAAAGAAAAATGCTTGAGTGAACAATATTTTCTTATTTTATTCTGTGTTAAATAATATATATTAGTCATGTGGCATTTTCCAATTTCCATGCCTGAAAAGTTTACCAATTCTTAGGCACTTGCCCCATAAACAAATATTTAAAAGATGACTTTTACATCATTAACATATTTTAAACATTTTTACTTTAAAATGCTTAGTTCCTGAAAACTTAAAGGAGCCAGGACTATATTTAAAGTTGAAATATTGTTATTAGGGAGTAACAACAATAGCCCTCATATCTTGGTCTCAATTTTAATCACATTTATGGGAAGAATATTCATCACAATTTTTACTACACATGTTAATTTCAGAGGAAAATAGAATTTTTTTTCAAAATCAAGTATTTTTTTTTCTATTTAAGGCTATAAAATTGAGAGAGAAAATTTAGCTGTAGATGTGTGTTAGCATTTTAACTAAGTTGAAGTTATTTTAATAGATGAAATCCCAGCTGATGTTATATTGGGAAGACAAACAGTTATCATTGAAGAATCCTGTATCAGAACTAAGAAACTAAGAGGAATGATTTTAATCATAAAATATGTGAAGGGTTATGATGTTCTTAAATAATAAGATATGACAAAATTAGCAAAGCAGTTTACCTAAATGCTATACCTCATGTGAGTTAATTGGCATTGTATGCATAGTACTAGTTAACTAACATGTCTACCATATTTGTGTACATAGTGAAGCGACACATGACTGTAGTGTATATTTTGAGTAGTCTAGATAATAAAAGGTGTTGAGAAAATTAGACAGATGCATGCAAAAAAACTGAAACTAGAGCACCTTCTTACACCATACACAAGAAGAAACTCAATATAGACTTAAGACTCAAAAGCATAAAAATTCTCGAAGAAACAAAAGGCAGTAAAATATCAGACATTTCTCTTAGCAGTAGTTTTTCTGATATATTGCTTCAGGCAAGGGAAACAAAAGAAAAAAAATTAAAGGAAACCATCAATAAAATGAAAAGACAGTCCACTAAATGGAGTGGCATATTTGGCAATGATACATCTGATAAAGGGGTTGATGTCCAAATAAAGAAGTTGCAAAACTCAACACACACACACATAAAAGCAAGCCACCCAATTTAAAAAATGGACAAAGGACCTGAATAGACACTTTCCCAAAAAGACATACAGATGGCCAATAGACATAAGAAAAGATGCTCAGTGTCTCTAATCATCAGAGAAATGGAAATTAAAACTATAATGAGATATCACCTCACATGTGTCATAATGGCTGTCATCAATAAATCAATAAAAAAACAGGTGTTGGTGCCCGGACTGCTTGGCTCAGTAGTTGAGCATCGACCTATGAATCGAGAGGTCAAGCTTTGATTCCCAGTTAAGACACAAGCCCAGGTTCTGGGCTCAATCCCCAGTGGGGGAGATGCAGGAGGCAGCCAGTCAATGCTTTTCTCTCATCATTGATGTTTCTATCTCTCATTCTCTCTTCTCCCTTTCTATCTAAAATAAATAAAAATATTAAAAAAAACAACAGGTATTGGTGATGATGTTGAGAAAAGGGGACACTCATGCATTATGTGTGGAATGCAGATTGGTGCAGCCACTGTGGAAAGCATCATGGAGTTACCTCAAAAACTTAAAAATGAAACTTCCTGTGGCCCAGTGATTCCACTTCTGGAAATATATCCAAAGAAACTTGAAATACAAATTTAAAAAAATATGTCTACCCCTATGTTCATTGCATTATTTACAATAGCCAAGAATTGTAAGCAGCCCGATGTCCATCAGTAAATGAGTGGATAAAACAGCTTTGGTTCATTTACACAATGGAATGCTACTTGGCCACAAAAAAAAAAAAAAGGAAAAAAAAAAAAAAAAAGAAGAAGGAAATCTTACCCTTTGCAACAGCATGGATGGACCTGGAGAGCATTATACTAAGTAAAATGAGCCAGTCAGAGAAAGACGAGAACCATATGAACAAAATAAACTAACAAACAAAACAGAAACAGACTCATAGAGAACAAACTGACATTATCAAAGGGGAGGGGATTTACAGGGCTGGGTGAAAAAGGTGAAGGTATTTATATTAAAAAACACACACAAAAACTCATAGACACAGATAGCAATATGGTGATTATCAGAGGGAAAGGGGATGTGGGGGACATAGAAGAAGGTATAGGTGGATAAATGGTCATGGAAGGAGATTTGACTTGGGGTCATGAACACACAGTACAATATACAGATGATGTATTATAGCATTGTACAACTGAAACCTATATAATTTTATTAACTTACTAGAGGCCTGATGCACAAAGATTCATGCAAGAATGGGCCTTCCTTTCCCTGGCCGCCAGCACAGCCTTCACTCAGGCCCAGAGCTGCCTTTCCGCCTTCCCACGCTGCCCAGAGGCCCGGAGTTGCTGGGGTGGTGCGGAATACCTGCGTCATCACTATCTTTGTTGGGTTAATTTGCATACTCACTCCTGATTGGCTGGTGGGCGTCATGAAGGTACAATCAATTTGCATCTTTCTCTTTTATTAGTCTAGATGTCACTCCAATAAATTCAATAAAAAATTAAAAAATAAATTGTATCTCTCAATTGTCATACATGACAAAGACTTGATGAGGTTTATTTTTTATTCTTAGATTTAATTTTCTTCTCAGATTTTTTTCCGCCTTTTGTATTTTTCTGTATTAAAGTTCAAAAATATCTTAGGATATAGATTTAATTTTTTTTTTAATTTTGAATTTTTTTACTTTGTAAGCAATGATGTCCAAGATCTCTTTTAAATATATGAGGGACCTTATGTGATATAAGCAAGGCCTGTTTTATAAGCTTAGTTGTAGATTTATGGTTGGCTTGCATCCAGCTTGTTCCCTTAGCAGCACACTAGGCATCTTGTTATTGAACCACTCTGAAGTCTTTGCACTGACTATCTTACCTTTTTATGTCTTCTCACATACCAGTATCCCTTGGAGCTTTATGGAGCCTCTTAGATGTAACCACATGATCAATATTTCCTCCTTGATTGATAGGTCATAGAAAACAAATTGCTACAGAAAATGTAGGAGGACCTTCTGTATCACCGTTCAGTTTTCATAGGATGGGGGGGGATTCCTTTCTTTTTAATATGGGTTATCGCTCACCCCCAACTTTTCTTTCTCTTTTCATCTTTTCTTTACTCCTATGATGTGACTCTGTTTCTTCAGTGCATACACATATGTGTTTCTCCTTTCTTTCTCCGCCCCCCCAATATGTTTTGATTGATTTTTAGAGAGAAAGGAAGGAAGAGGGATAGAGACATAGAAACATCTATGAGAGAGAAATATCATCAGTTGTCTGCCTCTTGCATGCTCCTTACTGGGGATTGAGCTGCAACCTGGGTATGTGCCTCCACTGGGAATTGAACCCGTGACCTCTTGGTTCAGGGGTTGATGCTCAACTATTGAACCTCACTGGCCTGACATCTTCTATCTTGATCTACATTTAGCTTCTTAACACATCCAATTGGTGATATTTGACAGTAATTAAGAATGTATACTTTAGCACCAGGTTCCCTGAATTGGAATCCCAGAATTACTCATTATTAGGGGTGTGTGTATGTGACATTATTAAATTACTTCGCTTCTCTGTGATCCATTCTTAGCGTCCATTTAGGATGTGGCCCTTAAGGATCTTTTAAGACCAAATGAGCTAATTCTTGAAAGATCTTTGAACATTGCCTGCATGCACTATCAGCCTCTTCTAAGTGGGTGTTAGTCACCATTCTTGTCTTTTACTCTGCCCTCTCATTGTGCATTTGAAACTATTTCTCCCATTTAAGTTTCTATTTAACCCACTATTCACTTTGAATGCTGATCCTAACCAACAATATCCCTGCCATAGAATGCCATTGTGCTTTTATTTCCAGTAAATCATTGGAAATATGGGCATGCTGAGATGAACATTTATGGTTATAATATGAAAATTCAACCTATATAAATAAGTTTGAATGATTCCAAACTTAAAGAAGCAGTGCAATAAGAAGTAAGGTCTGGGCTACAAAACTCGGCTTATGGTGGTCACATTAACACACCAAGATGTAAAGCTCTGATATACCAGGATCTTTCTTGATTTAAATGTCCTATTTTTAAAATTATTATTATTTTTTTATTATCTAGTACTGATGAGAAGGAACAATTGGTGACTCATCATTATGACAGTGTTTGTCCCAAAGATGGGTCAGGGACTTTTTCTTTTCATTGATCATAGAAAACATAGACAGATGTGTACATGGCAGGCTTAATGAATCCCACTGATTAAAATGTTAGAAAACGTTTTTTGTAGTACTAAATGTTCCAAGGAATTTTATGGAAGATTACTTCTACTACACAACAAGGGATAGAAACCATTTGTGAGGCTGAAACCTGAAAACAATAGAAGAAAAATGCTCTATGTCTTTTTCAACCCAGTTTCTGGAATTTTCTCTGACTACATTCCTCCAGCTATAAAATGGGAGGTGAGGATTAAACAAGGGAACATATGAAAAGAGCTTAGCAGAGCCTGACACTGAGGAAGTAGTTAACAAGTTTATTAACAGACTAGTAGCCCTGTGCACGAATATGTGCGCCAGTAGCTCTCTGCAGGGCCTAGCCACTCTGCGCCCACTGCCCAGAGGCTCTCCATAGCCCAGAGGCCCATCCACGGCCAGGCGCAGAATGCTGCCTGCTCTCAGCGGCCGCACCCCCAGGACTGGGGGACTCCGGCGGGGCTGAGAGGACTGGGCACCGCCGTCTTGTGGCTATGGGTGCCACCATCTTTGTGGCAGCGTGATGGTTAATTTGCATATTACCCTTTTATTAGCTACAACAGTGGTTGGCAAACTCATTAGTCAACAGAGCGGCAAACCACGACTCGCGAGCCGCATGTGACTCATGAGCCGCAGTTTGCCGACCACTGAGATAGGATATGGAGGTTTAAGGTTTGCATTCATCTGAGAGATGATTCATTGTAATACCAGCTTTAGACTCTTATCTTCCCAGGACCAGTCTTGCATCTCTTCTTAGTACTTTGCTCTCTTTTTCTATTCTTAATCATTGTTCATTTCCTTCTTTAAACATGCTCTATTGCTTGCATGCAAGTATCATGCATTGGGGCATACTGCATTCTATGTTTTATAGGGCATTTAGGAAAATAGTTTATTTTTTCCATGTGGAATTTATATAATGTTTGGCGATTTCTAAACCAATACAAAAGTAAATAGCCTTGAATGTATCTGTATTCCCCATCTTTTATTTTGTTTAACAATTCATATAGTTTTTATATCAAGCTCTCCATGCCAAGCAATGTTCTAAGTGTATACAGACATTAATTTATTTATAGTCAGAGTTTCTAATACTGAAAAAATAACACATCAGTGAGTAGCATATTTAATGAAACCCTGCTTCAATAGTATTTATATTAAGTATCCGCATGCAGTTTAATCTGGTTTAAGTATCTTTGGACTGCAGCCACTGAAAGCCATGAGGGTTCTCACATGTAATCTGGGGAAGCTTTTGTCCTCCTTGCAGAGTTTGGGGATTACTGGGCTTCTCCATGGCAATTAATCATGAAGCATAGGGCCTGGTGTGCTGTGTTTTTAAGAGCTCTGTGTGATCAAAGAGCAAGTTGTGTAAATAAATAGATTTATCTCAAATAAACACAGCAAAATAGAATGAATTTCATAGACACATATCTCTTGTAGGCTCAGTGGCCAAATTCTCTGTTTAAAGGCTCAGAATTACAATAAAGCAGAATTTGGAAAAGGCATGCCAACTCCTGGGTCATAGACAGAGCAGAGACTTGCAATTGGTTTCCATGCTCAATAGATAAATGTGCGCACCATATAAATTGTTCTGTATGCTAGGGATAAATTGAAACTGACATTCTCAAACATTTTCTTGCCCATGTCAAATTTGTATTTTTTTCCATAAGAAGAACTTTTTCATACATTGTGTTGACAACATTGCATTCCTTCATCAGAAGGTATTTAAGCTACAATTCATCAAAATATGATTTCACCAAAACCATATATATCATAATAATTTTTAATGTGTTCATATTTTCTAAGAACTATGTATCTTTAATATTAAAGGACATTTTAAAAATTATTATTAGTGCTAGTTTGCTGGATACTTTAAATAGTCAATGCAGTGTAATGTTTAAGAGTTCAGTATCCATAATTAGAGAATTCCTGAGATCAGTTTAAGGCTCCACCACTGTACAACATTTTGACTTGGGCAAGTGACTTAATCCCCTCTACAAAGTTAGTACAAGATTCAAAACTATCTTATAGAGTCTTGTGAGGATGAACCAAGTTATTGCATACAAACTAGTTAGCAGGGTACCTGGAACATGTTTGGGGAAAGAATCCTATATAATAAAAGCATATGCTAAGTGCCTGGCCGATATAAAAGCTTAATATGCTAAGTGCCCAGCCAATCAAAGCGTAATATGCTAATGATATGCTAAGGCCGCTGAACCGCTCTCTATGATGTGCACTGACCACAGGGGACAGAGGCTCCAACTGGTAGGTTAGCTTGCTACTGGGGTATGGCCAATCAGGACTGAGGATGACAGCTGGACACTCCCTGGAGCCCTCCTATGGTCCTTCCCCAGCTGGCCAACCTCCCGTGTCTCTTCCTGGCTCCAACCATGCACCGGTGGGATCGCTCGGCCTGGCCTGTGCCCTCTCGTAATCCAGGACCACTCAGGGAGTGTCAGAGAGATGGTTTCAGTCCAATACTGCAGGCCAGGCTGAGGGACCCCGCTGGTGCATGAATTCGTGCACCGGGCTTCTAGTTCTATAATAAGTCTCCCGTGTTTCTGCACATCTTCTGAGCAAGAGGGATTGACATCCTTTTATAAACCATAGACCAGAGATAGAATAGAGACAGGTAGAACCATAGATCATAGTGATCAAATAGTTCTTCAAGGAAAAGGAAAGATTTCTTTCCTCACCAGTGTAATAAAGATGATGTCTCCTTCTATGCAAAGATTGAGTTTGTGGCTAGGAGCTAACTTGGCAAGATCAGGGTTTTCTAAACTTAGGGTTCCTTAATATGTATATGCATGTACAGTATACACATGAGCTGTTTCACATGGTCCCGTGTCACTTGTGAGGCAAGGATAACTAATGTGAACATGCAGCCCACGTTTCCTGCCATGTCCTGAGGAGTGATGTCCTTTTACTCTGAGTTAAGAAACCCATGTTGTATGCCACCATTTATAAAACTGGTAAGCAGGTTAACTTAGAATACAAGTGGGTAAAATCTTAAGCCCTTCACAGTCATTGATTACATGTTTAGCACTCAATAAACATTAGTTATAATAATAATAATTAGTAGCAGTATTTATTATATAAGGAGATCATAACATAAGAAGTACTTAGTGTTAAATTTCCCAAAGCATCATGATCAATAGCGTGCCAACTGACTAAAACAGTCCTGCAACAATCCATTTAATGTTGGTTTTCCTTTTTTTTTTTTTTAATGAATGACAATTTGTTTCAGTTAATAAGACTAAGGTGTAGCTATCTTGTTTCTTCCTTTAAATAATGCCTTACTTGTGCTAATGTTTTCAGTATTGAAAATAAAGATTATTATTATACTAGTGGCCTGGTGCATGAAATTTGTGCAAGGAGGGGGGTTCCTTCAGGCCAGCCTGCGCCCTCTCCAATAGGAGCAAAGATTGATTGAATTTCCAAAGCTTCTCCAAATTTCAGCAGAGTATTTTTAAAAGCCGCTGTGCCGCCGGGCCCTGGCTCAGTGCTTAAGTGTTGAACTATGAACCGGGAGGTCATGGTTTGATTCCATTCAGGGCACATGCCCAGCTTGCTTTTGGGCTCCATCCCCAGTACAGGGTATGCAGGAGGCAGACAATCAATGATTCTCTGTCATCATTGATGTTTCTCTCTCTCTCTCCTCCTTTCCTCTCTGAAATCAATAAAAGAATTTTTTTAAATAAAAATAAGATAAAAGAAACTGTGTCAATTAGGTAGTGCACAGGCAGTATTCAAACTGTATTCTCTGTAGGATTTGTGTGACTTGCATGTGTTATTTTCTTTCCGGCCTCCTGTTCTCTTCAGGCATCTCCTCCCTGTGATCTTATGCTCACCAGCTGCCTTCATCTGACAACCTCTTTGCTTCCCATACTTACCTGAATTTTAGCCTGGTATTAGATGATTCCTAATAGCCTATCAAAATTTAAAGTCTGTAATTTTAGGAATTTGAAAACAGGGGCAAAGGAAAATAGAAAACAATACAAGGAGATATTTCTAAAATGGAGAGTGAATCTGACTAGGGCGGAGAGGAAGGAATATATATGCTGGATTGTTGATCTAGGAAAAAGAATCCAGTGTCAAAAAAGCATAACTCTGGAAGTTTATCTCTCCTATAGTTGTTCTTCTCATTGAGTAAAGACAATGGTTTTTCTGTTAATAAGTTTTTGTTATAAATTAACGATTGAAAAAGCATTATATTTATAGCTTTTCTCAGTGTATGTTAGTTGCATTGCAAGATATAAAATGTTAATAAACTATGGCCATTCCCCCAAGAAAATCATTATGGTACAGCTTCACTACACAACACACTCTTCTTGTCTGTTCATCTTGTCTGTTCATCTTGGCGCAACTCAGACCTTATCTCACTGGGGGATGGGGTGGCACTGGCTTGGCACCCACTTTTGCACAAGAGAACAGCTGCTTTAGGTGGCTGCAGAATTTCTCCAGTCTAAGCATGAACCTTTTGGAATCTATCCATTTGAAAAGAATATGTTATGATATAATGGGAAATCCTTTAAGTATGGTTTCAGATTTTTAAAGGGTTTTGAGCATGATCTTTAGGTTTTATTAATAACTGCATTGTCAGTTTAAGATACTATCTAGTATATTCATATTTAATATTAGAGGCCTGGTTCACGAGATTCATGCACTGGGTGGGGGAGTCTCTCAGCCCAGCCTGCGCCCTCGTGCAGTCCGGGACCCCTGGGGATTGGGCCTAAGCTGGCAGTCAGACCTAAGCTGACAGTCAGACATCTCTCTCGCAGTCTGGAACCGCTTACTCCGTACCACCCTTTTGCAGTGGAGGCGAGAGAGGCTCCCATCACAGTTGCTGCGCTCGCCAACCATGAGCCTGGTTTTTGGTTGAGTGGCACTCTTCCTGTGGGATTGCACTGACCACCAGGGGCAGCTCCTACATTGAGCATTTGCCCCCTGGTGGTCAGTGTGCATCATAGCAACTGGTCATTCCACCGTTTAATTGATTTGCATACTAGGCTTTTATTATACAGGACTAGGGGCCCGGTGCACGAAATTCGTGCACTGGGGGTGAGGGGTCCCTCAGCCCAACTTGCCTCCTCTCACATACTGGGAGCCCTCAGGGGATGTCCTACTGACGGCTTAGGCACGTTCCCCATGGGGAGTGAGCCTAAACCGCAGTCCGGCCTCTCTTTGTGGGAGGTGACCGGGCTGATCAGGGAAAGGCACCAGCCCCATCACCCCGCTGCTGCAGCCAATGCCACTCACCACAGCCACCAAGGTGTTTTCATCAACATGGACTCCAATCCCTTCACCATGAAAAAATGACAACTTTCTTTAGATATTTTCAAGATGTGTCTTTCATAGGATATGACATTTCTTTCTTTCTTTCTTTTTTATCCTCACCTGAGGATATGTTTCCATTGACTTTTAGAGAATGTGGAAGAGAACGGGAAAGACAGAGAGAAACATCAAAGTGAGAGGAACACTTTACTTGGCTGCCTCCTGCATGAGCCCTGACCTGGACCCTGGCCAGGGAGTAGCCTGCAACCTAGGTACATGCCCTTGATCAGAATTGAACCCAGACCCTGTTGTTGGCAGGCCGAGGCATTATCCACTGAGCCAAACCAGCTAGGGCAGGATATGACATTTCTTAGTCGTCCAGCAGCAGACCTTCCGTTTTTTCTCCAGGAGTATGATGGAAAAACCCTAGATCACCTTCTTGGATTCTTATACCCAAGTTACTAAGAATATTACCAGTGGCATGCAGGAAGCTTAGCCAATGAGCAGTCAGAAAAGGTGTTTCCTTTGTAGTTCACACCAATTGCCGGCTGGGCCCTGACCAGGCTTAAAGTGTCTGGCCGAAGCTTTAGGCCTGGGCAGGGGACCCCCAGCTCGCTCTGATCGCCGGCTCTGCCCCTGCCCCCTGGGCTCTGATCGCAGGCTTGGCCCTGCCCAGGAGCCCCCTGGCTCAGGCCCTTCCTTGGCTGCTCAGGGCCCACGCAGGGCCTACCTCAGAGTGACCTGGGTGCCAGGATGTTCCCAGGACCCAGGCACTGGGCACCTATGTATGCAAATTAACCGCCATCTTTGTTGGGTTAATTTGCATACTCACTCTGATTGGCTATGGGCATAGCAGAGGTGCAGTCAATTTACATGTTTGTCTATTATTAGGTAAGATACTATCCAGTATACTATCAGTTCTTCGGCTTGAAGTAGAGATATTACTTTGGCTTGAAGTAGAGAAGTATAGGAAGCTGAGACTAGCCAACTTTTTCACAACTTACTTTTTGAGGATGTATTTTTATATTCTTAATAGAATCATAGAATCATAGGCTTGAAATTTTCTGCTGTATGTGTGAAGTTGGAGATGTAGTAACAAAGGGAACACAAATTTACCCTATCTATAGTGACAAAAATATTTAAGAGAAATGGTCTTCCAGAGGTCTATCTATGTGTAACAAAATGACCCATACTTACTGCTATAGGGCAACGACCTTTGTTTTTATGCTCACAGCTTCTGTGGATCAGGGAATCAGATAGTGCACAAAGGGCATGACTTGTCTCTGCTGTGCTTGTTTCTGGAACCTCATAAACAAAGACTTGAATGGGTTGAGGTTACCTAACTACTTGGCTGCTGAAATCTGAAGACTTTTTCACTCACATATCTGGGGTTGAAGTTGAGACAACTTGAAGGCTGGGGTCTTATGGTCCTGTCAGTTGGAGTGCCAATGAATAGCCTCTTCATGTGACTTGGGCTTCCTTGCAATATGGCATCCGAAGGATGGTGGCTCAGAGCTCAAATTGCTGAAAGGCAGTTGCAGAGCCTTCTGAGGCCTAGCCTTGCAAGTCACAGGTGTCACTTCTGCTTACAATATTGCTCAGAGCAACCACAAGTCTGCCCAGATCCAAAAGGAGGTACGAAGGTGCCACTTTACTGTTGGAGGATTGTTACAGAGTTCATATTAAAGTGTCACCTAATCTAAATTTTTTTAAGAGGAAGGGGATATCTTATCAATTGCTTAAGAATATTGCAATCTATAATTGGAGGATAAGTCACTTTTTTTCCTTTTCCTCCAAAATATCTCATAAAGTGGGAGCATTTTGGTCATTTTTAATGGTAAAAGATGGTGTATAATAATATTTTGGTTCAACTTTTTAACTCCTTTTTACTTATGCATGTATTCTTTGGGAGAATCATGGCAAGATAAGTGTTTCAAAGGCTAGTCAAATTAAACACAGGGAGTTTAAACAAATTTCCAAGGATGAAAGAACAATTCCCAGGTAGAGAAGTAAGATTAAAAGTAAATTCACTAAATTGCATGACATCCCAGTGTGTGTGTTTTTTTTCTTTCTTTTCATTTTTCTGTAACAAGTCTATGGGGTATTGTTAACAACAGACTAGGGGAGGAAGTTTGGCTTGATTTTTATGTCAAAAACTTAGATCTGACAGGATAAAAGTATAATATTATGCTGCATGATATCATTTGATGCTTATAGGTATTACTGGCTTGATCTCCTGTAATATCCACAAAATTCTTTAACTGAAGAAAGTTTGATGCTTCTATATTTAGCATTTGTGAATATTTCAATGCTTTTTTAAAACCACTATTTTGTAGTAATTTCAAGCTCATTTAACCATATCAAACCTGATGGAGAGAGGTATTAATATTGCCTCAGGTGACTGACTAAAGCAGATTACCAGTGAAACATGTGTAGAACGAGAATTGTTTTGGTTTGTAATCCTCTAACAACTACTTCCATTGATAGTTTATTTTATGTTAGAGGGATGAAATGAATTACTCTGAATGAGGAAATTTACTCTCTCCTTGCAAAGTGAGATTACTAGTTGTGACAATTCACTGAGAGAAAAATAGTTAATCTGTAAAACAGTGTTAAGTTAGAAATACTCTCCATCTTCTAACCCTTCAACCTCACGTTCCTAGAATGACCTGATGTTGATGTTATCTTTCTCCACAACCAAAGGCAGAGATGAATGTAATGGACCTTTACTCTAGCTGGTGGTCTTCAAATATTTTGTTTTCAGGACCTTTTTATACTTCTAAAAATTATCGTAGACCCTAAGGAACCATTTTTATATGGGATTTATTTATTGTTGTTTATTATATTAAACTTTAAACAGGAATTCTTATGCGAATATCTCTCTTCATACTTCACTACCAACATAGTTTTTAAAAAACTATTTTTGCCAGTTTAGGAAGGAAAAAATATCTGCAGGGTTAAAAAAATCTTTATTGCTGAGAGTATTATAGATGCCTCTTATTATTCCCCCCATTATCTCCCTCCACCTGGTTCCTGCCCACCCCAGGCCTTCACTGCACTATTCAAGTTTTGCTAAATATGACTGAGGTTGCATGACTTTTCATAAAATTTAGTTTTTGTGGTAAAACTTATAAATGCACAATTACATATTGAGGTTTCAATTTTTCTTTTGCAGGAACTTATATATTTCAAGAAATTAAGTTTATTCATGAGATTAATTGAAAATGTTTATCCAGTTTGTTTTTTACTTTATGTCATTATTGTTGCTTTCTGTGGATATTTACATTTTTTGTTTATATATCAGTATTTTCATTTGTGTTTTCTAGTTTATAATTACAATGTTCTTTTGACTTCATGTCACAAAAGTTTCTCCTAATGATTCTTTTAGTGCAGTTTTTATTTATGTCTAAGTTTTTGGTATTTCCAGAATTTAGTTTTGAATCATGTTTGAGGTAGTAACCAAATTTTATTTTTATAGAAGACTACCCAATTGCTAATTTGAAATAATTTGTTTTTCCCATTGCTTTTAAATGATATTACTTTACACTAAATCCCCCTGTGGTTGTGTGTGTGAATGTGTGTGTGTCTACTTTGTTCTCTGTTCTGTAATTTCAGAGTAGAAAGAGGTAAGGTTTTATATATATATATATAGTCTAATATGTATTATTTGAAGAAAAGGAAGTCATGTGAATATACTCTTGACAAATGGTGATTTTAGATGAGGCAGTGGTAGCAACAACAGTGATATAACTGTATAGCTGGGACCAAACTGGTAACTCTTAATATCCAATCTACAAACTGTACCTGTTCACTCTACTATACACAATAAATTATCATGGCTAAAATGAAATTATTAATTTGCTTATAATTTCTTATATTAATTGCATAATGAAATTCAAAGGCAAAATAGGATTTTCTATAAGATTTCATGAATTACAAATTTGAAGTTTCAAAAATAGCAGGATTTTAACCAAAGTTTTGTTATGGTACTATAAATATCTATACTAATAAAAGGGTGCTAATTAAACTGGGTTGACTGGCCATCTTCCAGACATCCAACTTCCTTCCGGAAAAAGCCATGGTGGTGGAGGCCAAAGCAGAGGCAGTTAGGTGCAATCAGGCAGGCAGGCAGAGTGATTAGGGGCAATTAGGCAGACAGGCAGATGAATAGTTAGGAGCCAGTTGTCCCAGATTGCAAGAGGGATGTCCAACTGCCGGTTTAGGCCCAATCCCCTAAACGGCAGTCAGACGTTCCCTGAGGGGTCTCAGATTGGAGAGGGTGCAGGCCAGGTTGAGGAACCCCCTCCTGTGCATGAATTTTGTGCACCGGGCCTCTTATCTATATATATAAAAGGCTAATATGCAAAGTGTCCCCTTGGGAGTTCAACCAGGACACTGGGAACTTGATCGCTTGCTATGATGGACACTGCAAAATATGGCAAGCTTCCAGCAGCTATGGCAGGGCGCTGAGGGAGTGAGGGAAGGAAGAGGCAGGGAGGCAGGGAACATTATTGGCCCTAATCATTGGCCAGAACTAGAGACCCTACTCATACATGGATTTCATGCACTGAGCCTCTAGTTATACTATAGAAACTGCTATTTTCTAATGTGTGTCTGCAATTACTTTAAAATGGATTTAGAGAAATAAACTAAAATTGTAAAGTGACCTACTAATGCAGAACTTGCTACTTATTAGGCTCTGTTTTGCCCTTATCCTATCTAATAAAAGAGTAGTATGTAAATTGACCATACCTCTGCTGCACCCACAAGCCATGCCCACCAGCCAATCAGGAGTGAGTATGCAAATTAACCCAACCAAGGTGGCTGTAGCCACGAAGCGATCAGGAGGCTTGGGTTTCCCTGGCACTGGAGGGCAATATGCACACCCTGCACACCCTGGATGGTCCAGGCCTCCACTCAAGACTACAAAGTTTCAATTATAGAAGATAAATAAATCCCAACAAAAATGGCTGCAGCCAGAGGAACAGTAGGCTTGGATTTCCCTGGAGTTGGAGGAAACCAAGTTCCTGGCCTGCCCTGGCCTCTGCTGAAGGCTACAAAGTTTCAATTATAGAAGATAAATAAATCCCAGATACCAGGGCCCCCACTTGGGTTGCCGGGGGGGCGTGGTCAGCCTGCAAACCACCACAGGCCCCTCATCCAGGCCACCCCATACCTCAAGGGAACCCCTACCCTGATCCGGGACACCCTTCAGGGCAAACCAGCTGGCCCCCACCTGTGCACCAGGCCTCTATCCTATCTAATAAAAGAGTAATATGCAAATTGACCGTCACTTTACCACACAAGATGGTTGCCCCCATGTAGTCAAAGATGGCTGCCCCCATGTGGACACAAGATGGCTGCCACAAGATGGCCTGCAGGGGAGGGCAGTTGGGAGAGATCAGGCCAGCAGGGGAGGGCAGTTGGGAGGGACCAGGCCTGAAAGGGAGAGCAGTTGGGGGTGATCAAGCCTGCAGGGGAGGGCAGTTAGGGGTGACCAGGCCGGCAGAGGAGGGAAGTTGGGGGGGACCAGTCCTGCAGGGGAGGGAAGTTAGGGATGACCAGGCCTGCAGGGGAGGGCAGTAAAGGGCAATCAGGCTGGCAGGGGAGCAGGTAGGCATTAATCAGGCTGGCAGGGGAGTGGTTAGGGGGTGATCAGGCTGGCAGGCAGATTCAGTTAGGGGCAATCAGGAAGGCAGGCAGGTGAGCAGTTGGGAGCCAGCAGTCCTGGATTGTGAGAGGGTGTTTCAGATTAGACAGGGTGCAGGCTGGGCTGAGGGACACAGCACATTGTGCACGAATTTCGTGCACCGATCCTCTAGTAGTATAGAAATGGCTATTCTCCATTGTAATGTAAGAAGGATGAGAATCAGCATACAGACACTGTAATACCCTTGGTTTTTATAGGCCTATTTCTTCTTTCCCCTTTTTTTTTGTGTTTCGATTTGTGAACAGAAAACATAACCCAGAAAGCCTTTGTAATCCATACTTTGTAATCATATCCTCATCTTTGTATTCATACCACCATTTTTTTGCTCACATTCGATCAGAACTTCAATCAGATATTCAAAATAGAAATGAATATTCTTTCTTCCATGAAAACATTTGACATCTGTAAAAAGTTAAATACAATAACTGGTCCACCAGCTGAAAATCTCAATTTTAACTTTAATTACATGGTGATTTTGAGGTCTCTATACTTTTTCAAGGAATATTCTAATTTTGATAAAGTAGTTGTACAAAATATTAAAACCTCTCACCTTATTTATTTACTAGTATAAGATTTTTCTACTATAATATTTTGTAGTTGATTTTGGTGGAGGACATGGATAGTGCAGCTATTAGTGCACTACCAACAAAAAAATATATAATCTTTGTGTTAATCTATGTCTATGAGTCTTGATACATTAGGACAATACCTAAACACATATCATGATGGATTATGTTCACTAACAGAGAATTTATTAAGGCATATTGTATGTTGCCCAAATTTTAAAGCCTTATTTCTCATGTATGAAAATTCTGATGATGAGTGCAATAAAAATCAAATCAGTAGATACTAAATGATTTTTTAATGTGGATTAATATTATCTTAGAGTGTATAAACTTTCTACAGTTAAATTTTTATATTGGAAGTTATTAATTTTCTTAAATCATCCCATTTTAATAAGAGATTTAGGTTGACATTGACATATTTTGACAGTATATCTGTGCCCTCATAAATGTGCAAGTTTTCATAAGTACATAAAATTTCCTTATTTAAAAAAATGATACTAAAACATTTAGGCAGATAGCATTTTGAAGAATTGTAATACTGCTCATTTCCCTATAGAATTATGAGCTTCTGGAGACAGGATTTCCCTTACTGTTGCTTTCTTCCACATCCCCCTTCTCTCACTATCTAAGGATTAACACCTATTGGTACTTCTCTATATAAAGGCTTTATTCAAATTTGTTGAGTTGCATCAAAGATCTAACTAATACAAATGGATTTTTTGCCCCCATTGTGTAAAGCATTATAGTTCAGCACACATCATTAGAGTATCAACATGTATACTCTTTCAGGTTTTGAGGAAATGTGACAATAAATAATGTAGTGCTCTTCTTTCAAAGAGCTTACAATATAAGGTCTTGCCTTAGTATGATGTGTATTAATGTGCATCAGCATCCATTAGTTCTTGTTGACTCATGTGAGGTACGCTGAATGAATATTTCTTGCTGCCTTTACATAGAAGACATTGCACCTCAGAGACATTATCCAAGTATCACGACCATTACCTGGGGACACATAGATGTAAAACCAGGCTTTTAAAATCCTAACCTGAAGTCTTTCCTAGTATTCTAATCTCACAGCTGGGAAGCTGAGCCATTCAGCTGCTTAAATTAGTTTAAATCATAAGGACCAAGATTTTAAAAGAACACGCAAATATGATTTTTAAATCCTCACTGCTATCCCCCCAATGAGAAATATGGAAGAATAAAAAGGCCTGAATATATTTGATACAAAACATTTCCCATTTTCAAAGCACATAAAAAGTAAATTCTGATCACTGTATGCTAATGTATTTTTTAAATTCACAGATAATTTGTGAATACTTATAACAGGAAATGAAAACTGTTGGATGTCATCATGTGCAGTTACGTTAAACTGGGGGAAAATGGTATTGTGGAAAGAGTAAAATAAAGTTAAAATGTAGGCATGTGATATGTGACATGTCATACAGCTGACACATTTTCTCAAAATAGTTTGGGAACACTTTTAGGATATGAGGATTACACTGATTACTAATGTGTATACTATTTTAATAGAATGAAAAAGAGCTTCTAGTGAGAGTGCCATCTTGGTTAACATGTGCATGTTGCACTGCTCTATCCTTGGCCTTGCCTGTAAGAAACATAAATTCTTAGCAGCAAATTGTTGAAATCATGTATATAAAATACCCAAGTTCACCGAAGTTGCTAGGTTTTTATTTTTTACATTCTCTATTGTCTTACTAGGTATCCATTCACATCTGTAACCACTTTTGCCAACAACAATCACACACAAAAAGCTAAAATATTTACTAGCATGTGTGTAGATATATTCAGGTAGATGGATATATCCAGATATTAAAATAAGCAAGTATTTGATTTCTTAACCTATCAATGTCTTGCTAACTGCATGTTCTGATAGGGAGCATGGGATGGGGAGGAAGGGCCTTACAAGACTGGGTAGAATATATAATTTTATATAATTGATTTGGGCCCAGGCATTTTACATTGCTGTAAAACTGATATGATGGGATGATTTTCTATTTTCCTGTAGTAAAAGATACTGGAGGTCATGGTATTTTTTTTTTGCACTGCAGGACACTATTGGATTTTTTTCTAACATAACAAATGTATCATAACATTTCTTCCCTTTTTTTTTTTTTTTAGATGGGACATCATGTTTAATCTAATTATGTATAAACTAGAGGCCCGGTGCACAAATTTGTTCATGGGTGGGGTCCCTCAGGGTGGCCTGTGGGAATCGGGCCCCAGCCCTGCAGCCCTGCCTGGCACCCTGCTATGGCCTGGTGCGGCCCCTCACTTGCTCCACCATCCCACCTGTAAGGCAGTCGATTGGGGCTGGGCCCACCACTGCCACTGCTGGTCACCATCTGTGAGGCGATCAGGCCCCTGCTCGCACCTGCCTTGGCCTGGCATCGCCCGCTCACCTTCACCATCCCACTGGGCTCCCGCTCTCATCGGGGCCATTGGGGCTGGCAGCACCTCTACTTCTACCTGCTGCCAGTGCCGTGTTGCCAACGCCCGCCATGTTCCATGCTGCCCCCTGGTGGTCAGCGCATGTCAGAGAGCAGTTGAACTCCCGGTTGAACAATTTGCATATTAGGCTTTTATTATATAGGATGCTTCTGAAGAGTCAGTTTCTGACCTTACAGGCACATAGTCATAACATCCTCATAGCTTCTTGCACTGCCATTGACACATACCAGTTCTCTAATTTTAGACCCATGTTGAAACCATGAAAGAAAAAATTTCTTTGTGTTTCTAACCAAATATCTAGGCAAAGTTAAAGTCAGTGAAAATCCAGAACCTAGAATCCATTTGCATTTTCAATATAAGTCTCTTTCTAATTCTTTCCTCTTACAAGTTTAATATTTCTCACTCTGTCCCTTTCTCTGTTGATCCTTCTAAAAAGCTTAGGAATAACTATGATTTCAGTTGATACATTAATATGTTTTCTCTTTCTAGAATCAGAAATTTCATAAGAGAAGGAGTATGGCAAGCATTGCATGTTCTTTATTATCTGACTTAAATTATTATTTTAGATACTCTTATAATAAGGCTAATATGATGACAGCCCATTTTTTCTAGTACAAAATATAGAGTCTTGTATAATATTTAATGCACCAAATTCTGCTTTTAAAATATCACTACCCCTTCTGTCGTTTTACTTGATCTTTCCACAGTGATAGACAAAGGAATTGATTTTCTTTAAAATACTCCTATTCTTCCTATCACTTTCCTGGCCAAATGTTTCAAAGGTGGCTCACTATCTCTAGGAAATGCCTAAAACCTTGTGGTTGGCTCTCAGGCTTCTTGAGAATCATTGAGATGCAGCATTTTCTCAGGCTCAGGGTCCAGTCTTCCCTTTGAGGTACCCTCATGGCTCAGTATCTTCTCACTGACGGAAACTTCCAGTCCATTTGGACTTTTGACACTGAGCACTTCCAGCATTTCCTCTGACCCATTGCATTTTACATGGTGCCATTCATTCTTTGGCTAAGCTCCAGCACATCTCTGTCACTATGCAGTTTTTCATCATTCTTCCATGCACACATTATCCTTCCCACAGCACGTGCCACCTATGAATTCACGACACAGACTAGGTTGCTAGCAAACTAATTCAACTCATCTTTCCTTACTCACAAGTGGACCATTTCTGGGAGGCAGGGAAGTGTTGACACGAAGAAACGATGAGATGATCTCTAAAATTAGTTTCCCTGAAAAAACTGTTTGATTTTATTCTCTAAGTGGAACACTATTCCCAACCTAGTATGTGGCCTCATTGCTTCACGATAATGATTCCGCACAAGGTGGCCATGTTCCCCAGGTGATTAAATCCATGGATTCTCACAGTTTTCATCTCCCTTAATCTCTTAGAGGCCCAGGCACTGATTTGTCTGCCTTATTCATGAGAACTTCCAGTGAAGACATTGGATACACCTCTTCCTTTGCCTCTTCCTCTGCGGCTGCTCTTTTAGTCAGCTTTGCTTTTACAAAGCCTTTTAATGCTGTAGGTTGTTAATAGACAATCCTCGATCTCATGCCTTTAATTATTATCTCGAACTGATGACTCCCGAAGAGTATCTGTAACTCAGACTCCTCTCATTTTCCAGAGCTGCTAGCTGCTTAGCTGGCACCATATCTTAACATCGCAAAGGCAGCTCAGGTTCCACCACATCTGAATGTGTGCTTATCACTCCTCAGCCACCAACCTCTATGTAGGCTGTCCCATTGCTCCTTTTCTCTATGGTTTTTATTGCTCAAGCCATTTATCCGAAAAATAACCCTCAGCAACTTACTCCTACTCCTATATTCAGTTTATTTCTTCTATGACATTGTTTAATCAGTTCATTGCTGTAACCAAGTGTTATAGGCTAGATGGCTTCCAGAACAGACATTTATTCCTCATAGTTCTGAAGACTGGGAAGGCCACCGTAAGGGTCTTCACATGGCCCATAGAGTGAGCACTGATATTCCTTTTTATTTGTAAGGAGACTAATCTCATTGTGGGGGCCCCATCCTTATGATCTCCCAAAGGTCCTCATTATCTCCCAAAGGTCCTACTTCTAAATATTATCGTATTAGAGGTTAATGCTTCAATATATAAATTTGGGGGGCACACAAACATTCAGTCTATGAGAGATCTTATCGTCTAATGATCTCTGGGATCCGACACCTCCTCTCCATCTTCACCATCAGCACTCTTTTTTTTTTTTTCAATCACTATCCTGTTTTATCTAGACTCAATCCTTCTTCCCCTCCCTTGCTACAAGAAAACAGGTGTTTTAATAAGAATATGAATCTAATCATGACACTGAGATACCAATAAGTTTCCATGGCTTCTCACTGTGTGAACATAACCTAAAAGATTGCCTGGAGCTGCCACTCACTTAGATCTCAGCTTCTGTTCACACCTGATTCTCCCACCTGCCAATCTTTTGTTCTATCAAGAGGCAGACACAACAGCCTTTTTTTTTTTTTTTTTCAGTTCCTTAATATTTGCAGACATTTGAAAATGCTCTGTTCTCACCCTAACCAGTTTGGCTTAGTGGATATAGTGTCGGCCTGTGGACTGAAAGGTCCCAGATTTGATTCTGGTCAAGGGCATGTACCTTGGTTGTGAGCACATCCCCAGTGAGAGGTATGCAGGAGATGCTGATCGATGTTTCTCTCTCATCGATGTTTCTAACTCTCTATCCCTCTCCTTTCTTCTCTGTAAAAAATCAATAAAATATATTTAAAAAAAAAAAAAAAGAGGGAAAGAAAATGCTTTGGTTCTCTGCCTAGAATTTTCTCCCTGCTTCTCATCTGTTTACTTGGTAAGTACCAACTTATCTTTTTAAATTTTTTTTTTCTATATTGATTAACGTATTACATATGTGTCCTTATGGCCCCATTGCCCCCCACTTCCCCACCCACGCCCTCACCCCCCTTATCTTTAACACAGCTCAGCTGTCACTTCTGCTCATAGATAGATAAATCCCCCTTTATATGTGTGACTAGATATTTCTTCCCCACATTTGAAATATTTTAAAATAATAGTTGTTTACCTGGTTATTGCCTTAATATCTATCTTCACCCCCACACAGACCCTAAGATCCAAAAGAATAGAGTCTTCTTTTAGTTGGCTTACCTTTTACCTCCATTTCCTGGGACACATAGTGGGCCTTGCTTAAATACTTCTGACTAGATGAGTCTAGCAAGTATTGCCTTTAGATACGCTTGTATTTTTATTTGACTCTTGAAGCACAATCCATTCTTAGAATACATACTTTGTCTCCAAGTTTCCGCCCTATCATGCCTATAAAGTTTATTAATTATTAATATAAGTAAAGGAGTATTGATTGGTTGCCTAGAAATATCTTTGACCAGATCCATTTGTGAAGCCATAATAAGTGAATTTATATATGAATGCAACTGTAATAGACAAACTCTGCAGACAGGAAAAGCAAATAAATCCCCACAAATTCAGCTCATAATACTAGAGATTAATGCAGCACAGGCTACTGCTGCTTGACGCCTTAAGGAAATTATGCTTGTTTGCACTCTGGAGGAATCTAAACCTGTATAGAGTTGTTTTTATTTAGGTAGCTGAGCTACTTTAAAAGAATGATTGTGGTGTTGCTGACTAACTTGGGTTCCAGTTCATTAGGATATATTTCATAATATATTGTATTTCCTCAATAAATGTAAATAATACCAATTTGCAAGCAGCACTTTTTACATTTCCTCCTCATTATATCCCATTTTGGCCATAGTTATTGAGCAGCACTGGGACTGATTTATTTTCTGAGAAGAAAATAAACTATCCACGATTTGGAGGTTAACTGATACATTAGCTGAAGAGAAAATCTATTTAATGGACCCCTACAGGATGTTTGCCACAGCAAGGACGAACGCGCAGACAGAACCAAAGTCCATCTCTGTAGGAAAGAGAAGAGAGAAATGGCATACCATTCAGCATACATATTTTGAGTTTTAAAGTGTGGTAATTATTCCTGAAAGAAAAACAAAAGCAGGCACTAGTATTCTGACACCATACTTATTTTATTTAGATCACTAAGTCCCTTATATGTTTACTGTCACATGATATTTGGGGAGAGGACATGTGTATCTGGTAGGAGTTGTATAGAGTGAGAATATCTGGAAATGGCGTTCCTCTCCTGTTACAAATGATCATTTAAGTGAAGGCAAATTCAAAACACACACCAAACAGGTTTATTTTTTTAAATTGTAACATTTCCTGCAAACTTGAAGTAGATGATAATGCAAAATAAGAATAACTACATGCAGATATCCGCATGTGTATTTTTTTTTCCCATTTCCCCTGCTGGGTATTTTTGGCATCAGATTTCTAATGCAATAATAATCATTACAATAATAATAACTTTCACCAATGAGTTCCAACTGAACGGAAATGTAGGAAACCACTTTACTTGCATCGTTTCATTTAACCTCACAACCACTCTGTAGAGTTATTGTTATTTCCGTGCCTGAGACACATTAAGAAAAGCTTGTGAAGTTGCTAACTAATTTAGGTTCCAGTTCACTAGGATAGATGTCATCGTGTGTTGTATTTTCTCAATAAATGTAGCAAACACCGATTTCTCTTCCCTGCACCACCAAGATTCTCATTTTGTAGTCAATAAAGCTGATGTTTCTGAGGTGAGGAGAATGCCCAAAATAACAACATGGAGCTAATAGGTGGCTGAGTCAGGCTATGGATCTAAGTCTGACCCACTGAATTTGCTCTTACCCACCGTCTTGATCTGACTTTTAAATGTTCAGCCTAATGACCAGACATGAATCTTTTTATTCCATTTGGCATTTAGGGAATCCAGCTCTCTAGCAAGCAGATTTAATTATTAGATTTTGTGTTAGCATTCATGCCTGATAAAATATAATTTACCACTGTAAACAACAGTCCTTATACTACTGCTTACTTAGAAGAATTGGAAATCTCAGCTCAGATGAACAGTGGTCACGGGCCTGGCCACTGGTAGCCAATGTTTTTGCCATTTACAGCACTCTCAGGAAGGCCTGTCAACAACCTGGGAAGATGTGAATAAATTCTAGAATTTTTGTTTTAACTTTTCAATACCCTCCAATGGTCAGAAAGCAAAGTTTGTAAAGTTACACAAATTCTTTTAGAAGAATAAAATTTTACTGTAGCAGATATTAATTTTATTTTTAACTGCCTTAGAATCAAGTATAATTATATTTTTCTTTATTTGTAGTTATTATTGACTAGAGGCCCATTGCATGAAGATTCATGTAAGAATAGGCCTTTCTTCCCTGGCTTCGCTCCCAGCTGCCTGGGAGCCTGCAAGTCCTCGCTCCCTGTGGAGCACCGCTCCTGTAGCTCCCTCCGACCCCCCACCCTCCCCCTCACAGCAGGCATCCCGCCCTGCCTGGCCTTTCTGTGCCTGTGTATGCAAATTAACCCGCCATCTTTATTTGGTTAGTTTGCATACTCCTGGTTGACAGATGGGCGTTGCGGGAGTATGGTCAATTTGCATCTTTCTCTTTTATTAGTGTAGATAATAGATATAATTTTTTCTCCTCTCATTGTACATCTATAATTTTAGGCTAGGATTGTGCTGGATATGCATAGCATAAAAAAGAACATTTTTAATTAAATGAGATTAAAGTTTCCATGTTTATCAATATTGGAACTCATTAAAACAACCTTGCTTTGAAAAACATGAGTAGTTGGATTCCCCTTTATATAGGACATTTAATCATATTAGTTCTGTTGGCCTTTTTTTCCCATCAAAAAAATGTTAAATGTTAAATGAATGATTAGGTATCATAATTTTCATAATGATAGTAAGTAGGCTTTCTAAGATAAGGTTTTTATTTCCTTACCAACTAGAGCAGAAAGCAAAGCAGAGACTAGCCTTTCATTGTTGCTGGGATACATCATTGAGAAATATTAAAGGTAATTATATATTAGTCTGATTAGTGCTTCCTTATCTGCAATCAAAGACTTTAAAGCTTACATATTAGGTTGCTAATTATAAGATGTTATTTTATTTTGAGTCAAAAATTTCAAAAATTGCTCCTAAATATTGAATGAGTAATTGGTTAAAAACATATGATAGTTCAAGAAGGTAATAAAATCCTTGAACTTGGCAAATTATCTAAGTAAATTAAGTGAGGCAGAGTACAATGATATAATTTTATACTGATTAATTTTGTAAATATGTTTCTAATTTTTTAGATCAGCTTTTTGTGGTAAAGGCACACAAAAGAATGATCAGAAATTATAGGAGGGAAACATCTATAAAATATGTCTGTTATAATTTCTTTAGCTTTATATAGTAATTTAAATATTTATAATGCTTATAAATACAAAATATATTGTCTGTCAATCTACAAAAGTGGGTTCAGCAGGCAGCCTTTCTCAAACATACATACATAACCATAGATTTTCTTAAATGAAGGTATCTTGCTACAATGGTATTTGTAAGAGCCTATTAAGGGAAATGTCAAAAAGGCAAACATAGAATACAAATCTTTCTTTTGAATTTGTTGTCAATTTTGAGCAGTTATTGTGTTCTCTTTGAATTGTAGGCATCTTCTGATAGACAAACCGCTGTAATTTTATCATGAGTCACTAAATATTTCTCACTGATCTTTATCCATAAAGTTATCTATTACTGTGTTTTAGTTACCAACCTCTGACATCTGATATATATGATAGCACAGAGAGAAAGACAGACAGACTGGGCAGATGATTATTAATCATATTGATTGGTTATTGGTTTATTTGTCATTCCTTGGTCCAATCATGGATATCATTATATATTCTCAAGCATTCAGTCTTTAATAATTGATATTAGAACAATGAAGAGTTTACTTTATTTTCTATTTATGTAGTATCCATGCTTTTCTGAATGTGCTCCTTCAAATGAGTTTGAGTAAAAATCAGAACTTTATGGTTCAAAGTCTTAGAATCTTGGATATTGTGGGTGGTACCATATTAAATTTACATTAAAAAGAAGTCTAGGATTAAAAGTTGCAATGACACAGATATAGATATATACAATTTAATAAGTTGCACATTTCTATTAGGTATTTTGCATGAAACTTTAAACAGATATTGCACATTTCAACTTAATGGGAAAGATCAATGGTAGACAATGTTTATTTGAAGTTTTTTTTTTAATTATTAGGAAATTATAGTCAATACATATGGATTACATTAATCCTATGAAATCTCTGCTGTCATATAATTTTTACCAAGTTTCATTAATTATTTTTAAGTCTTTTACTAGATATGAAAACTACTGACATCGGGTTTTCATTTTTGAGATGATTTTCTGTTCAATAATTAATGAAGTATTTTTTTCCCTACTATCTTTAGGGACTATTAGAGTGAAGCTTAATTTCTGAAAACACACATTGTTGAGGAGTATGTTAATAGCTAGAGGAAGAAAATATTTGTTTGTTAATTCTTATAAGTAAGTGTACTCACTTCATAATGTAATTTTTATTAAATTTATTGGAGTGAGATTGCTTAATAAGATTATATATTTCAAGTATATATTTCTATGATACATGATCTGTACATTATATTGAGTTCCCACCACCCAAAGCCAAATAATCTTTTAAAAAAATACAAGTGGTGTTATTAAGGATGACTAGTTTTAGGGCTTACATCTATATTTTCCCAATAAGAAACTTTAAAAAATAATACCAATTGTAGTAAACACTATACAAATCTAACTGTTACTTCTCTGTTTCTGGATTCTCTGCCAGTCTTCGTGTTTAATAATTCATAAGTACTGTTGATTTTAATGTAGCTCTTTTTATAACCTGAGGCCTAATTGGTCTATATTAAGCTCCCCCAACTCACACTTCCCATCACCTGCTAGACTTTTCTAAAGGGTTAAAAACCAGTATAATCTATAGGTATACATATATGGTAACTAATTACTTTTTCCTTTCTAGTATTTTTAATGAAATATTACTAAAAATAAAGAATTGCCAATCATTCCCAAATTGCAAACAGCTTGTACTCTGCCAGTTCATTTGTAAGCCACTGTTAGAATTTGAAACATTTGTCCCCATAAAGCCTGAGTGATGAATGTGGTTAGAACACAAAGCTAACCTGAAAGATTCTATCTAAATCAAAATGTAATTAAAATGTAACACCAGTATGATTATAGAACCTGGCCATTATTTATCCAGCTCTTCTTTGAGAAGCAGCTTCCAGTTTTAAAATTGGAACACTTGAACTTCATCTTTCTGTTCCATATCTCTAATTGTTCGCAGACTCTCCCCTCCCTTTCTTCAGCACCACATTTCAGAAGCTCCCACTTTGATAATATAAATTGAGGTACTTTATAAGTATGGAGAAAGCGTCTCTTGGCAAGAAACCATTGGAAGTTAAAAGGTCTTCATAAATCCTACTAGAGGCCAGGTACATGAAATTCATGCAAGGGGGTGTGTGTCCCTCAGCCCAGCCTGCACCCTCTCCAATCTGGGAACCCTCAAGGGATGTCCCACTGCCCATTTAGGCCCGAACCTACCAAGATTACTGGCTCCCAACTGCTCACCTGCCTGCCTTTCTGATTGCCCCTAACTGCTTCTGCCTGCCAGCCTGATCACCCCCTAACCACTCCCCTGCCAGCCTGATTGATGCCTAACTGCTCCCCTGCCAGCCTGATTGCCCCTAACTACCCTCCCATGCAGGCTTGGTCATCCCTAACTGCCCTACCCTGCAGGCCTGGTTCCCCCCCAACTGCCCACCCCTTCAGGCCTGGGTCCCCCTCAACTGCCCTTCCCTGCAGGCCCGGTCACCCCCAACTTCCCTCCTCTGCAGGCCTGGTCACCCCTAACTGCCCTCCCCTGCAGGCTTGATCATCCCCAACTGCCCTCCCTTGCAGTCCTGGTCTCTCCCAACTGCCCTCCCCTGCTGGCCTGATCAGCCACAATTGCTCTCCCTTGCAGGCCTGGTCCCTCCCAACTGCCCTCCCCTGCTGGCCATCTTGTGGTAGCCATCTTTGACCACATGGGGGCAGCCATCTTGTGTGTTGGAGTGATGGTCAATTTGCAAATTGCTCTTTTATTAGATAGGATAGAGACTTGGTGCACGGGTGGGGGCCAGCTGGTTTGCCCTGGAGGGTGTCCCGGGTCAGGGTGGGGGTTCCCTTGGCATGTGGGGTAGCCTGGGTGAGGGGCCTATGGTGGTTTGCAGGCTGGCTACACATCCGGGAGACCCAAGTGGAGGCCCTGGTTTCTGAGATTTATTTATCTTCTATAACTGAAACTTTGTAGCCTGGAGCAGAACCAAGCCTTCTGCTTGCTCCATGGCTACAGCCATTTTTGTTGGGATTTATTTATCTTCTATAATTAAAACTTTGTAGCCTTAAGTGGAAGCCTGGGCCCACCAGGGTGTGTGGAAAACTTGACTTCCTCCATTGCCAGGGCAACCCAAGCCTCCTGCTCTCTCTGTGGCCGCAGCCATCTTGGTTGGGTTAATTTGCATACTCGCTCCTGATTGGCTGGTGGGTGTGGCTTGTGGGTGTAGCTGAGTGATGGTTAATTTGCATATAACTCTTTTATTAGATAGGGTTCTGTTTTATGATCATTTTTTGCATATCTACATTTTTCAGGAAAGCAGATCCCCAATTGCCATTATATTTTACATTTTTATAAGGTCAGGAAACTAATACATATCATAGCTACATCATAATCAAATTAAATCTGTATCACTATACAACACAATTTATCATAAGAAGATATTTCAAGATTATAAACCCAACACTTACTTTTGAGATGACAAAAGCAAAAGCCAAAGGCAGTACTCATTTAACCAAGCATATGAACCTAGCTAATTTACACAGCTGAGTTCAAACACAGAGTAGTGAGGTTCTATCATCATAGCTAATAAAGAGGGAATATGCTAATTGACCCTCATGCTGTCACAAAGATGGCAGTGCCCACAGCCAATAAGGAGGGAATATGCTAATTGATTGCCGTGCCCTCAAAGATGGCGGCACCCACAGCCACAAGATGGCGGCGCCCAGTCCCCTCAGCCCCACTGTGGCGGCAGGCCTTGCCGTGCGCCTGCCTCCGGAGTCTCCCAGTCCCCTCAGCCCCCAGACACCCAGGGCCACCTGAGGTTCAGGTAACCAGAGCTGGCTGAGGCTTGTGCTGCCGGCAGTGGCAGCAGGAGAGGTGTGATGGCGTCACCTTCCTCTGATCGCTAGATTGCCTACTGCACCTGAGGGCTCCTGGACTGTGAGAGGGGGCAGGCCGGCCTGAAGGACCCCCCCTCCAGTGCATGAATTTTCATGAATTGGACCTCTAGTATTATATGAATATGCATGTGTAAATATTTGTGTGTTTTTTCCTCTGGTAATATTTTCCTATATTCACTTGGCCCTTTAATAACATGGAGTTTGAGGGCACTGACATCCCTCCACCCCCCCCCCCCCAGTTGAAAATCCACGTATAACACTTCATTCCCCCAAAACTTAAGTTGTTTCTCAGAATCTGTGGGAGGTTGGTTCCAGGACTCCTGTGGATGCCAGTATGTGTGGATGCTTAAGTCCTTTATATAAAAACTAGAGTGCACGGGTTGAGTCCCTAGGCCTGGCTCATGATCAGGGTGGATTGGAGCCTTCCAACTGCCAGCTGGAGCCTTCATTCCACGCTGCCCCCTGGTGGTCTGTGCTCATCATAGCGAGTGATAGAACTCCTGGTCTCCCAGTAAAACTCCTGTGGGAACACTTTGCATATTAGCCCTTAATAAATATAGACTAGAGGCACAATGCACAAAAATCATGCAAGAGTAGGCCTTCCTCCCCCTGGTTGCCGGCACTGGCTTCCTTCTGGCACCTAGGACCCAGACTTCCCTGTGGCTGCCAGCAGGCACCGGGGACCCAGGCTTTCCTCACAGCCCCGGCTTCGTCAGGAAGGACAGAAGGACGTCTAGAAGGGCATCCAGTCTAATTAGCATGTTACAATTTTATTATTATAGATTGTATATATCAATGCATATAGTCATTCTTCTGTATCTGTGGACTCCCAACCTTGGCTAAAAAATAAGTACAGCCCTAACTGGTTTGGCTCAGTGGATAGAGTATTGGCCTGCGGACTGAATGGCCCCAGGTTCAATTCTGGTCAAGGGCTTGTACCTTGGTTGCCGGCACATCCCCGGTAGGGGGTGTGCAGGAGGAGCTGATCAATGTTTCTCTCTCATCGATGTTTCTAACTCTCTATCCCTGTCCCTTCCTCTCTGTAAAAAATCAATAAAATATATATTTTTTAAAAGTACAAGTATTTATTGAAAAAAAAAGTCTATGTGTGGACCTGCCTGCATGTTGTCCACAAGTCCACGGTATATATTTATCTTATATTCTCAAGGGCTTCCCCAGATTCCCAATGCTAACAAGTTCTGACAGCTTGTGGTCACACGTATAAACCCCTCTGCTTTTGTATATGCTGTTAGATTATGTCCTTTATGGGATACATCCTTTTATAAAATAGAACCATTAAATTTGCCCGTAAAGGTGGCAAGTATCATGCATTTCAGTTGTCATATCAGCGACAAAGAGATTGTTAGGAAGCTTGTAACTTCCTAGAGCACAGCCCTTTTGGTGAGCATTCACCTGGAAGAAACCTGCTGTGTCCTCTGAAGTAGTGAGAGGAATGGGGACATTGTTTCTCTCTTAGAGATAAGCAGAATCTTCTTCAGATACTTGTCTGAATTCTGTGCACAGATTGCAAACTTTTCTGTTCATCTGATTTAAATGCACCGTCCTTTGGAAAATTAAACAACAAAACAAAATCAACTTTGCTTGCCTTACAGAAAAACTAGAATGAGAGCTGAAGCTCATGATTACATCTTTAAACATTTTCCTAATGTGTTGTTATTTTGAGTGGTAACTGTCAAAATAGTGTTACTAGGTATATGTTGCTTTGTTTATGGTAAGACACTTAACTCTTTTTCCACCTACCTTTTCAAAACCACTTAGAAGCTAGAAGATAACAAAATGCACTCTCTTCTCAGAATTGTTTGGGAAGGAGAGGAGAGAGGAAGCTCTTCCTAGTGGTAAGGTCAATCACCTACAAAAACAAAGTTCTAACCCTCTGCTATTAGAAATCCCGAAGCTAAAAATGTTAAGATGACACTTTTCCTTTTAATTTTCAACTTAACAATGTCTAATGCTTTCTTATGATATTGAGATGGTTTACATTTTGTGGTGGTATTATAGTTCTTTCTTATCTAAATTTTTTACAGGTTTGGAACCTATATGAAGATTATCCAAGCCAAACCCTGGTTAGAAAATACTGTTGTGTAGAGATATCATGGAATTATTTTAATTATTTTTATTCTTCTGTTTTGAATAGTTTTACATAAAAATAAAATGTTTGAAATAATCTCTATATATAAAATCCTAAGCAACCACCCGACTGACTGTTCAACCGGTGGCTATGGCGCACACTGACCACTAGGGGGCAAACACTCAACACACAGGCGTGGAAACATGGAACACAATGATGAATCTTAGAGGGAAGGGGGGAAAGGTGATGGTGGGAAGAGATTAACCAAATATCTTATATGCATTCTAGAGGCTCAGTGCACAGAATCGTGTACTGGTGGGGTCCCTCGGCCTGGCCTGTGGGGATCAGGCTGAAACCAACAGTCCAACATCCTTCATGGAGTCCTGGATTGCGAGAGGGTGTAGGCCAGGCTGAGGGACCCCACTGGTGCATGAATCTGTGAACCAGGCCTCTAGTACTCAATAATTGTAATATATACCACTCCATAATATATATCAAATTATAATATATACCACTTATTGATTTCTTTTTACATGCCCATTTGATAAAATATTGGATACTTCAGAAGATTTAAACATCAGAATTACTCTGCAAGATATCCTATCTAATAAAAGAGTAATGTGTAAATTAATCGTCACTCCATGACAAAAATGGTGGCGCCCATGGCAGACGCTGGCAGCGTCGCCTCAGCAACGGGAGCCCAGCATCTGCACCACGGTTGCGCAGATGGAGGGATGGGGCCTGTGGGGCTGCGAGCCCAGTGTCCATGCCACAGCTGTGCAGAGGGAGGGAAGGGACCTGTGGGGTGCAAGCTCAGTGTCCGCACCCCAACTGTGCAGAGGGAGGGAAGGGGCCTGTGGGGTGCGAGCCCAGCATTCATGCCCTGGCTGCATGGAGGGAGAGGAGGACCCAGAAAAATAGGATCTTTCCAGTTCCTGATGCTGACCAAGCCCTATGGGTGCCGAAGTCCTCTGCCTGCAGCCTGCAGTCACAGCCCAGCAGCCCCAGTCACAGACTGGAAGCCCCCTTTCCGCAGTTCAGACGTGACCAGCGTGGCGCTGTGGAGGGGAGGAGGGATCCGGCAGGTGCGCTACAGACATCAAATCATTGCCACTGAGGCTGCCCCACCCCACACTCGCAAGTGGTATGGTCCAAGGGGGTAACTCCTGAGGTGCGACTCCCATGGCAGCTGATGCGCACCACGCTGGGCGGGGAAGCTGGACCTGAAAGCCCAAGCCCCCACGTACCCGAGCTGTAGGGCATTGTGGGCTGGGGTCCTGAGGAGGCCCCAGGACAAGCATCTTCCTAGTGGCTGTGCGGAAGGAGGGGAGGAGCCTCTGGCTAGAGGCCGGGGTGAGGGATGCTGGCGTCTTTGCAGGCCGGGCTGAGGGATAATTTCGTGCAGTGGGCCTCTAGTAGATAAATAAGACTTGTATTTGAGAATGGGAAACAAAGTCTAAAAGGTAAAGTGACATATGCCATAGCACTTGGGCATCTGAAGTTATATTAACAAATTCTATATTTTCCTACCTGCCTCAGTTTTCACCAAACTTCATGGCTTAAGACATTATTTTTTATCTCACACAACTTCTAAAGATTTGGAGTCTAGGAGTGGCTTAAGTTGTGTGGTTCGTACTCTGGGCCTCTCACAACAGCTCAGTTGCCTGCATTCATCCTGAGGCTTCGTTAGGACTGGAAAATCCACTCCCAAGCTCACGCATAGTTATCAGTAGGCTTCAGTTCCTCCCTGGTTATTGGACTTAGGTTCCTAGTTCTTCAACACATGGGTGGGCTTCTCTGTAAGGCAGTAGCTGACTTCTCTAAGAATGATTCATCTAAGAGGAAAGGAGGAAGAAAGGGAAAGACACCTACGATGAAAACTGCAGACTTCTTGTAACAATCTCAGAAGGGATGTGCCCTCAGTTCTGCTATATTGATATTAGACATCAGCCACTGAGACTAGCACATACTCACAGGGTAGGATTAGAAAGTATATAGTTTTATTTTCATGCTCACACACTACTCTTATAGAATGCTTTCATATATGTTCTGTCACATGTAAATTACCATATTTAAAACTGAAGTTCGTATTGCCCTCCTCTAGCCTGTGTAATAAGGAGCTAATATGCTAATTAGATCGAACAGCAGAACGACCATCCAGACAACCTTCTGGACGACCGTCTGGATGACCTGGACAAAGCCAGGGCTGCGAGGGCCGAGACAGCTGTGGCTGTGAGGGCCAAGCCCCTCACACAAATGTTGTGCATCGGGCCTCTAATATATATATATATAAAAGGCTAATATGGCTAAGTGTCCCTCGCCTATCTGACTGGTCACTCTGACGTGCACTGACCACCAGGGGGCAGACACTCTTGCAGGAGCTGCTGTAACATGCACTAGCCATTTACAGAGAAACAGCAGCATGGACTTGGCACTGACAAAAGCATCACTCGGCTTCCCCCAAGTGGGCCACACCTCCACCCTGGAGCGACAGCCCACCAAATCACAGCTGATGCTGCTGAGACCCCATGTCACAAAATACAGCCCAGACCAGCCCGGAAATGGTTTCTATCAGCTCCAGGTAATGATATCATGTAGCAATGCTCAGCTTCCTCTTCCTAGCAACTAGCCTCCTTGCAGTTTCTTCAGCCCAGGAACATGACTTGCTTTATAGCCAGGTGGAAACATTTCACACTTTAACCAAATGTCTGTGAAGCATTTTCCTGTGCCTCATCTCATCTGATCCTCACAGAAGTACTGGAGTAGGTAGATAGGAGACTCGATGGAGTCCTATTTTATTTTCATTAGCTAGAAAATGGAGACTTAGAAAGCTTAGAAACTTGACCTGACTGAAAAGAGGTAAGAAGTGGTGGACTTTGAAAATGACTTCAGGTTTTCTCACTGTGCAGAATATAGTCAAATGCTGCTGCAGTTAGATATTTTACCCTTTGTTCTCCCTGTGTGATCTACAATAATAATCTGCTTCGTGTTGATATTTACTGCTGTGTTGCTGACAATTACCTGAAATAGAAGTTGGGGTGCTTCACTGGGTTGGAAAAAGTTTAGCTAAATCAGAAAGCAGGTCTAATTAAGCAAGTTTATTACATATATATATATATATATATATATATATATATATATGGCTAAGTTGAATCGTACATGCGAGATACATATAAAGTTCTCGCTGGTGTCAGTCGCATATGTATGTTTCAATCTGTCCCTGTCGATTGTGAATATGGTTGACACTTCTATTATAGAGAAAGGGAGAATAGTGATATTAAAAACATTTCTTCTAATTAATTTCCTTTCAATGTGCATGAATTCATGCACTGGGTCACTAGTATTATTATAAAAGTAAAAGTGAATTAACACAGTGATGGCTGAATGTATTTTGTTTGAATAAAGAAAAAGTAGGGCTAAGAAAGGCAATGGTACTTGTGATGAATGTTTATTTAGAGTATCATGATGTAATTCTGAAAAAAAGATTAATTATTCCTTTATGTTAAAATTCACATGCTATTTATTTGGCTTTTGATTTAGATAGGGGAATGTATACCTCAATCATTTTGAATGTGAAAAAAATATTTATTCAATGACTGACTGATAATGGCCAGTTATTGTTTATTTCACAAAATGTCATATTTACTACAGAAAATGGCAGTGTTAACTTTCTTCTTGGTCTAACATTTTATTTATAAAGTATTTGTGTCTAATATTTCCAATTTTATCTAGCAGTATAATCTGAGTTTCTATTTTAAAGATATTTTAATACTTTTTATGTGAACATTTCGTAAATAATCTTAAATGTATTTCAAACATATACCACTTCATACCTGAAACTTGTTTCATATTCAGTGAGAAATCCAGACCTTCTAAAACTTGCAATTATCCATAGCAAATGTAAGGCTTATTCTCCAGTTTATTTTGTTTCCATTGTAATTAATTCAAGGGATTCAAATGTAAGTAGATAAATTGAAGGATAATTAGTTCGGCTCATTTTAAGTTGAAGAAGGATTTTTTGGAAAGAGTGAACAAAAAAGATAATGAAGTAATAAAAATGGAAATGCATGATGATATATACTTATCTGTGATAACTATTAAATTTAAAAATTATTTAGTTTCTTCTTTCTTCAATAATAAAGGGCATTTAAAAGTATTATGTTAGAGTGAAGTAAAATATCTACTTAGATATATAATGTGTTGATTTGTACTTAGAGAAGGTGGTCATTAATGTATTAAAACATAATTCCTAAGGGCTTCTCCAGTATATTAATAATGATGACAATAGTCATCATATAAACTACAGTTTATTTAATACCAGACAATAATACACTGACCAAATCTTATATGATTACTTCATTTGTTTTCAAATTTTAGAGAGGAGCATATAAAAGGGTCACGGAAGTTACTAGTAAATAAATTCCCCAAGGTACAAATAAGAGCCGAACTAGGATTTGCATTTCATCTGCTTGATTTCAAAGTCTGGTTTTGATTCTGCCTCTTACTCGGATGACATTTTTGGAAGGCTCCTCTTATACAAAGGCTTGATGGACAATTTTCCATTGTCAATAATAAGTACTAGTATGTATCCATTCAGATTTTTTTCACTTGTGGATTTTTAAATGGCTTTAACGGATACATTGGCAAAATAGTTCCACTTAACAATGATTTATCCTTATTTTCCACATAATTAGGTGTTCATTCACCATGTTATTTTTTTAAATATTGCTCTCATTTTTTAATTTTTTTTTTATTGATTTCAAAAAGAGTCATTGGTTGGCTGACTCCTGCATGCCCCCACACTAGGGATCGAGCCCACAACTCAGGCATGTGCCTTGACCGGGAATTGAACAATGACCTCCTCGTTCATAATTCGACACTCAGTCACTGAGCCATGCTGCCTGGGCACATCATCTCATTTTTTCTGGCTCATTATTCCTTTACATGCTTGTACCCATTTTATTTAGGCAATATTTTATGAGTAAAAAATTTTCCACTGGGATGAATCTCCATAAAGTTTTAAATTTTTACACATCTATGATTATTTTTTATAGAAAGCATTTTGGAACTTGAAAAATATTTTCTACACATCTTTATTAACGAATTAGAAAATGTGATAAATTGAAATGATTCTTTTACAATAGCAATGGTGATTGCTATACATGTAAAATTAAGTAAAACATCTAAGCAATAGATGTTTTTTCATGATCTTTTAAAGCCAACTGCTACCCACCAAGCTCAATCTTTCTTGAGAAGGAGACATTATCTTTATTACTCTGGTCAGGAAATAAATCTTTCCTTTTCCTTGAAGAAATATTTGATCTCTATGATGTATGGTTCTACCTGTCTCTATTCTATCTCTGGTATGGCTTTTATAAGGACATCCATCCCTCTTGCTCATGGTCCAGGTAGCCTCATGCAATAACTTGGTTCATCCTCATAAGACTCTATAAGGTAGTTCTGAATCTTGTACTAACTTTGTAGAGGAGATTAAGTAACTATGGCACTGCTTCAGTGAACTGATGAACATAATTTATACAAATATTTGCTACTTACACAAATAAGTGTATTTTATATGGTATCAGGTAGCTATTGCTGCATAACAAAACTCACCAACTTTAATAATAATAATAATACTTAATATCTCTCTTTCTCTGTGTATGCCAAGAAATCAGGAGCAGCCAAATTGAGTAGTTTTGGCCCAGATTTTCTTATGAAGTCACACATAAGAAGTGTTGGCAGGAGCTTCCATCTTTTGAAATTTTAACTGGGTGTGAAAGACACTTACCTGTCTGTTGCTGGTGGTTGGCAGGAGGCCTCAGCTTTTTTCCATTTGGGCTTTTGCTTGAGTCTCCACATGATGTGGAAGTTGATTTTCCCTATCCAAGGGAATACAAGGTACAGACCTTCATATTGTCTATAATATTCTTATTGGTTGTACAGGTTGACCCTAATCAATGTCAGAAGAGACTACACAAGTATGTAAATACCAGGAGGCAAGACTCTTGGGGACCACGGATCATTGGTGACTTTACCTTCACTCAAACGCCTAATTCTCATTTAAAGAATATTCAACTGTGCTCTACATAAAAGTTTATTTCCAATCCATTCTTCACCCTGAAAAAGTAAAATGAAATTTTATTATTATATTGATATGTCAGAAAGTAATGGCTAGTATATGTCACAGCATTTTTTTTCTTACTAAAGGTAAACTCCTGTTAACTAAAAGACTTTGAAGATAGCATTGTACTTTGTCTACTAAGCAAGTAGGATTCTAGCTGTATGGTTATTTTAGCTGTCCGGCACTGTCATTGAACTTTTGTTTTGAATAGAGTTAATCACTTACTATTTCTAATATTACTTATTGTATCAAATGTGCAAATTACATCTAGTTTTAATTTTGCTTTCTTATTCTCTCTGGTAGCCACAAAATTCTGCATTTACTACTGACACTCATAATCTCCCTAAGTGCTAGGACTAGGAGAACAGAGAAGTTAGCTAAAAACACAGCCAACTGAAATGCTGGCCAGGCAATGCCCTTTAAGGCATTTCATATGTGAAAAGTCTTCAAGTTATCTTTCTTTCCTTTTATTAAGACTCCCTCTCTTCTACTTTGCTCAAAATGCTTTTTACAAATAAAATGTGTAATTATATTCCATTCTCTTGGTGAATGTGTGACTCAGTTAGAAATCGAGTTTAAATATAACATGGAGATCAGCTCTGCCCAGGCTGGAGTTTGTATCTTTTCTAAAGCTGATGTTTCTATTCTAAAAACAGAACATCTCAGCTTTGGGAGAAATTCAAAGGTTATAGGGACCTCACATGAATCTGAAGCTAAAAGCTTCTCTGCCAAAGATAAATCAGTTAATGTTTGAGGCCTTTTAGTCACAGGGAACTCAATGATATCCTGAAGAAAACTTGGTCAATTTGGGGCTAGTCTAAATTGCTCTGTGAGTTCTTCCTTTTACTGAGTCAAAAATTAGACTGTTTTTCAGTGTGATCACTTTTCATTTTGGTGTAAAGCACATCATAAATGAGTGCCCATGCAGATGTCATACCTCTGCTTTCCACACTGTTTTTCATGAGAAGTCAGGGCCATGCGCCTGGTCATGAACCATTGACTCAGATGTGATTCCTGCTTGCCCTTCATCCCAACCCCATTTCTCTGCTGCTCCAGAAATAAGTGAAATACTGCTATTATAAATTAAAACTCTAAAGCCAGCACACTTCATAGTGAAGATGTACTGAGATTTTTAATGAGGTAGAAGTGTTCTCAGGCTTCTAAGTACAGGTATATTTGAGACTATCTTTAGAATAAGGATTGGTAAAATGGAATGATACAGAGAAGAGACCCAAAACCAAAGTTTATTATGCTAATGTTATAAATCCACAAGGAAGAAATAATATTAAGTAATGACTTATGAGTACTGTGATCTTTTTAGTGATGTCATCTACTGGTAGAGATGTGGGTGTTTTATTGTATGTTTTTTCATTAACAGTAAAGCATTTTATTATGTAACTAAATCTTCTTTTTCTGATTCCGTACTCAGAACCTATCATTTTTAAAATAGATATTATTTTATTGATTTCAGAGAGGAAGGGAGAAGGAGAGAGAGAAACATCAACGATGAGAGAGAATCATTGATTAGCTGCCTCCTGAGTGCCCCCTACTGGGGACTGAGCCTGCAACCAGAGTATGTGCCCTGACCAGGAATTGAACTGTGATCTCCCGGTTCATAGGTTGATGCACAACCACTGACCCACACTGGCCGGCAGAACCTATCATTTTTCAATTGGTATTCTATGTAGTTCCATCTATAAGGAATGGGTGTTCTGCTTATTTTGGAAAAAGTATTGCAGTCTGAATATTTTAAGTACATAAATTGCTGTTCTGGACGAAGATTATCCTGTGCCAGATTAAAATTAGTGGGCTGCATTTTCTGTGTGAGATCAAATTATATTATTTTTCCGCAAGCCACCATTCTTTGGACTGAACTTAGCCATTGAATATTTCTATACATGCAACAGATTCATGGTGGCAGGCTGAATGATGATCCCCCACAGATGCCCCAATCCTCAGGGTATGTAAATACATTAATTTATACAGCAGAAGGGATTTTACAAATGTGTTTAAGTATCTTAAAATTAGTAGGATTATTCAGATGGACCTAATATAATTATGTGGATCCATTTAATAGGGGAGTAGGCAGATAAAAGTTAGAGACAAGATATGTGACAGTAGGAGCAAAGGTTGGAGCAATATGTTTTGAGATGGAGAAAGGAGCTACAGGCTAGGGAAGGTAGGTAGCTTCTAATAGCTAAAAACAGTAAGAAAACAGTTTCTCCACAGTCTCCAGAAGGAACACAGCTCTGCCAATTAATAGATTTTAGCCTGTAAAACTCATTATGGACTTCTGACCTCCAGAACTGCAAGCAATAAATTTGTGTTGCTTTAAGTCACCAACTCTTTGGTAACTTGTTATAGCAACAATTAGAAACTAATACAACAATTCATCTTTTGACAACTTTTAGATGGTGCCCAATTGGCCTTTTTCTTGTTAACAGCTCCATCTTACAATTATTTTTTTTTCTTTCTAAATGTCTACATATATTCCTGGTACCACACATAATTCTTTTCTGAAGTAAACCCAAAATGTTAGACACAGTCTGACATCTCACATTCTTTTTTATTAGCTTCTACGGTGTGTATTTGCATTTTAAAATCACAACTGCATTGGAGGTGGCCACACGATGTGGTAAGACATTATAAAAATCAACATAAATTGCCATATCTCTTTATACTTAGAGATCCTTTGACTTAAAAAGTTAGGCACCACTAAAATCTTTCTCTAAAGAAAAACCCTAAGCCTTCCAGCATTAGCTACAAATACTTTCAAATATTTAAATTTGAAACAAACAGCATTTTTAGAAAATTTTCCTAGAAAATAGGAAAATAAGAATGATTTATTAAGGCCAAGTTATACTATTACAAAAACACACAAAAAAAACAGGATCTAGTTTTTAATGTAAACATAAATGCAAAAATCCTAAAAATAGCAGCACAGTGAATCAAGAAACATATAAAAATAGTAAAATTGAATTTGCTTCAGAAAATGCATGGTTGGTTTAAGTTTGAAATACAATAAATTTCAAAAAAATTATAGACTATAAGAGATTTCTTGAATTATTTTCTCAATACATAGGAAACAATAGCAGATAAAATTTAACACAATTCATAATAAAGTATAAGCCAACTGGATAGATAAGAGCAATTTCTTTAGCAGATACAGTATTTAAACATTTAAACTAAACATTTATATTTATTGGTAAAATAATAAAAATATCCCTGTATTTATTAGTCAGGGTTCCCCAAAAAACAAAACTAGTAAGATAGATATGTAGAGAGATAGAGATAATATAAAGGAGATTATGGGAATTGGTTCATGCTATTGTGGAGGACAAGCTAGACCACAATATAATATCTGCAGCTGGAGAAGCCAGAAAGCCGGTGGCATCACTCAGTGAAAGCTGGTGGTATCACCCAGGGGAATTACTGGTGCAAGTCTTGGAGTTCAAATGCTGGAAGACCAGGAGCTGCTATGTCTGAAGGCAGGAGACTGTGTGTCCCAATTCAAGAAGAAAGCTAATTTTCTCATGCTTCACCCTTTTTGTTTTACCCAGGCCTTCGATGGATTGGATGAAGCATGCTTACATTGGTGAGGGCAGATATTTACTTAATCTACTGAAAGGAATACTCATCCCTTTGCAGAAACGCCCTCATAGCCACCCAGAAATAATGTTTTATTTTATCAATCAAGTTGAAGAATAACTCATTATACATCCTCTAGAAATCAAGGACAACTCAAGAATGATTCATTAAAAAAAAAAAAGAATGACTCATCAACACTTCCAGTTAACATTATATAAGAAGTTCCTATAGTACAAAGAAAATGAAATAGGAATGTACGAAATGGCAAAGAAAAAATAAAAATGCTATTGAAGGTAAGAGGTCTATGTACATAAGCAGTTTAACAGATATACAGATATATAATTAAAATTGATAAATAAGTTTAGCAGATTTGCTGATAAAATGCCAAAGTGTAAATACTAATTTTATATATTTTTACATATCAGCTAAAAATTAGAAATTAAAAATACTATTTATATGTACATTGGATAACATTAAATACTTAGGAACATATATAATGTAAGGTATTTAAGACTACTAAAGACAAAATCTCTCAAAATATTATGCAGAGAAAACAACCAAAATGAATTAGAGGAGATACATGCTATGATCAAGGATTAAAAAACAGTGAATATGACAGTTCTTTCCAAATAGATTTGTAGATTTTGTGGAATCCCCATTTAAAATAATTCAGCAGAGTATATACACTTGTATGTTTACATAAATTGACAATCTGAATGTAAAATTTATGTGGAAATGCAAATATTCAAGGATAGTAAAGACAGTCCTGAAGAGAAATATGGTTGGAGGGCTAACGATGTTTGATATCCAAAGTAATTAGAATGCTACATAGTAAGAGAAAGAATAGTGTGATATAGGTTCAAGAACAAGCCAATATAATAATGGAATAAAACTGAGACCACAATCATTTCTCACATATACAGCCATCTGACTGATACAATGTCAGTGTGGTCATGCCATGCAGTGTTATAAACTTGATTTTTTAACAAATGGGTCTTCATAAATTAAACATACATTTCACAAAAAAGTAGACCTTGACTCTCATTTCATTGCATATTCAAAATAAATTCAGTCTGAGTGGATTGTAGGTCTAAAAGTATATGTTAAAACAACAAAGCTGTGGAAAAATATATATAGGAGAATATTGATGTGTTTTTGAATGGACTCAGAAGTCACGGTTACAGAAAACATTATTAAACTGAAGTGTTTTTAAGTTAATAACTGTTCATCAAAATATGAAGAAAGGAAAAAGCGAATCACAGTGGAAATATATCCTATATAGTAAAAGGCCAGTGACCATAAGCGAAACGACCGGAATGACCGCTCAACCAGTTGCTATGAGGTGAATTGACCACCCCTTGGTCCCTCCTCTGGCCCGCAGGTTCCAATCGCAGCATGGCGAACAGGGAACCACGGCGAACCAGGGTGGGTGGGGCAGGGCAGGACTGGGGACTGGCGAGCAGGCAGAAGATGACCCTGATCACAGGCTAGGTCTAGGGACCCTACCTGTGCTCAATTTCGTGCCGTAGGCCTCTAATATATACAAATGACTGTAGTTATGGCAAAGCAATCATATCAGAATCTGTAGAGTCCAATAGAAAAAGAGGGACATTGCAAAACTGGGAATATTTTCAGGCATTCTACTCCTAGATATATGTGTATGTATCACAGAAATAACTCATATACATATCTGCATCCAAAGATGAGTACATGGATGTTTATAGTGCCATTACTCATTATAGCTCCCAACCAGAAACATTGCAATGTGCCATTTCTTACATTCCTATTTCATATATAGGTCCAATGCAATACTGTTCAACATTGAAAAGATTCAATTACTGCTATATATTGTGGCTCAGGTAAATCTCATGTACACCATGTTGTGTAGAAGAAGCCACTCACAGGGATAATAACATCTCATATTGTTTATATAACTGAGGTAATCTTTAGAGATAAGAGTTAAAGGCTTTCTTTCATAGGGGAACCAGTGACCTAAAGAGGGAATGTGCAAGGCATCTAGAATGCTAGTAACGTTTTAATTTTGGAGTTGACTACCCAAATGCTTTTGCTTTGTAAACATCATTATTGTATATATATATTAAAATCTGTATGCCCTCCTGTGTGTATTATATTTCAACGGAAATAAATTTATTATAGATAGATACATTCTCAATGTAATAGATATACAAAAGAGAAAGATTGATTGGGAAGACACACAGCCAATTTAGGAACATCCTAAGTCAGGAATTAAAGTTTAGCCAAGCCTGGGGAGATTGGTTCTGGATGTTATTAATCAAGTTTGCTTTTTCTTACTTGGCAACTGAAATGCTTGCCTCGGTTTCTCTCTCCATGCTCTTCTGTACTATGCTTGTTTCAGTCTATGGATATAAAGCTGTGTGCTAGAAATGCCTGGTGTTGGGGGGGGGGGCGGTCACTCACCTAGGCCCCCAGTCATCTTCTCATAGACACCCCCCTTCCCAAAGCATTGTAATGACTGAAGCAATTCTTGTGGTTCTTTTTGTTGTTGTTGTTAATCCTCACCAGATAATATTTTTCCATTGATTTACTTTTTAGAGAGAGGGGAAGGAAAAGGGAGAGACAGAGAAAGAAACATCAATGTGGGAGAAAGACATCGATCTGGTTGCCTCCCGCATGTGCCCTGACCAGGGCCTGGATTTTAGCCTGCAACCTAGGTATGTGCCCTTGACCAGAATAGAACCCAGGACCCTTCAGTCCAAAGGCCAACCCTCTATCCACTGAGCCAAACCGGCTAGGGCTTGTGGTTCTTATGAATGCAGTATCTATCAGGAAACTTTGAAGGAAAAAAAAATTTTTTACTATTTACTGGCCTGAAGTAAACAAAGCACCCGGTGAGGTGGAGGGGGACATAGCAGGGTCATAGGAGGATGGGGGAGAGTGCCTTGGCCTGTGTTCTGCTTCTATTACGGTCCAGGGCTTGGGGGGGGGAGGGGGCTACAGTTTTGTAGGCCACTTATTATTAGTGAACTTAAAACATAAGGGAGGGAATTTAGAGCTTGGAAGAAGGAAAAAAGAGAAAAGTAACCCAAATGGTCGGTTATCAAAATCAATCAAGATCTCTTGAAACAAAGGAGCTTCAATGGCTCTTTATCTTGAAATAGTCATCTTTGAAGCTGATGTATTTTTGAAGTGAATGCCTTGGCAATCAAAGCTTAAGTCAAGCACTTGCATAACAAAAAGAAAAGCCAACTGTCAGGGTTTTTGCTATTCCTCTCCAGGATTTTGATTATTTTTGCCACCTGGCTTTCTTTGCTTACTCAGGCTGTCTCCACTCCTGTGTAATTTTGGAGCTTGCATGTGACCTGTGACCTTGGGTCACCAGGTCACCAAGGCTAGATCATATATTAGGTGAGTTTTCATTTTAAATTCTCACAGTCATTTAATTATTTCATCTATCAGAATCTAAATTCTAGATTCCCAGGGGAGAGTCTAGCTCAGTTCAGATGGCTAGGTTGGGCCCAGTCTTAAGTGAGGAAGACTGAGTAGTCTAATAATTAGGGATTCCTTAACTAAGGATGTGAGTTAAGCAGTTTTGGTGTTGTTTTTCTTTAAAACAACAACAACAACATATGGTTGGGAAGAATCCATTGAAATACCTGTTGTACTTACCATCTGTGTGGCTGATTGAAATAAAATGGCATCCTGTATTGATTCTGAAAACTTTTGTTCTCAGACATTCTTAAATGTATAGAGTTTTTGTTTATGTGGATTATATCTATTAATATTTTCCATATAAGGAATCAAAAGTAAGGATTTATAAAAATATTTATTTTAATTCTATAATCTGTTTTTCTTGTCACCTGTTTTTGAAAAGTAACTATATTTTCAGGAACAAAATATAGTAAGAAGAGTGATGTTACTTTACATTTTCAGATCTTTTTAATGTCTGGCATAATAGAAGGCAATGCATGGATATTTCTCTCTGTACTTTCAATCTGTTGCAGTGGCACATCTCTCATGGTGTCTGGAGAAGTCAAGAGGGAATCAAAATGAAAAATGACTCTAACATCTTAGTAGAGTTATACAATTAGTTTTGATCTGTCAGACCCCTTCAAGCTCTCCCACAATTCCCTGGACAGCCCCACAATCTGTTGATGTAATGGAGGGAGAGTATTTCTGGGGCCAAATTAACTTGAGTTCAAATTCTGGATGAATCAACTGTAAGTTGTGTCTCTGAACAATATTTTTCTCATCACTCAAGTGGTCCTGATAATACATCACAAAATTATTGGGAGGTAATTCTCAACATGGCAAGTGATAGAATAAGAAATTATACAGCACCACTAAGAACATTAACACTAATAGTTTCTCTTCCATTGAACCTTCACGACACCTCAGGCTTTGTTGTATTTGTTTTTCATGAATTAAGTCATAACAGATCTTGGTATGTTATGTCTTGATTTCCATTTTATAGAGAAACTGAGACAAAAACATTAGGTGCTTAATGTTTACAGCTAGTCAGTAAAAGAATAGGGTGTTAACTCAGGTATTCTAATGCCAGAGCTCTTGTTCTTAGCTATGATATGTTCAATTTTTTTGACATTTAAGATATAAACAAAAAAAATTAGTGCATTGTCTTTAATGACATACTTACATAAAACTTAAAAGGTATTCTTATTGTATCTAATTTAGTTAAGTTCAGTAATGATTCCAATTTTCACTTGTGTTTGAACTCATGTGAAAGCACATCACTATAGATTTACTGTCCCTTGTTAGGCCTCATGCCAAATGCAAGTGTGATTTGCTTGATAATAAGTAATACTTCAGCAGTGTTTAAGATAAGCTGGGCACCATTCTAATTTAATGATCACAACAATGTTCTAAGGCAGTGGTCAGCAAACCGCGGCTCGCACGCCACATGTGGCTCTTTGGCCCCTTGAGTGTGGCTCTTCCACAAAATACCATGGCCTGGGCGCGTCTATTTTAAAGAAGTAGCATTAGAAGAAGTTTAAGTTTAAAAAATTTGCCTCTCAAAAGAAATTTCAGTCGTTGTACTGTTGATATTTGGCTCTGTTGACTAATGAGTTTGCCTACCACTGTTCTAAAGTACATGTTATTTTGTGTATATTTTACAAGCGGAGAAGGAATTGTTATAACTTCTAAATCTTCTTTATTTACCTATAATATTGTAGAGAGTGGGCAACAGAGACAGAACTGTGATCTAAATCTATAGCTTTTTAGTAGTAGCTTACTATTTTATTTGAACTGCTATCATCACAAAACACTAAAGTTACATAGCAGAAATATATAATGTCTGATAATGTGGAGTATCAATTGCAAAGCATCCCTTTCACCAGTTTACTTTCATTGGTTGGTTCTTCATAAGTGGTGATATTTGATAATGTTGTTTTGGTTGTGCTATGTTTGTTTATATTGAACTGCTTTAGTGGTAAAAATTCAATGAGTGGGAGGAAGCAGGAGGGAGGGAGGCAGAGAGAGAGAGAGAGAGAGAGAGAGAAAAGGAGAAAAGAAGAGAAGAGAGGAGAGGAGAGGAGAGAGGAGAGGAGAGGAGAGGAGAGGAGAGGAGAGAAAAAAGTTGAAATTCCTTACAGAGCATTTCTAGGAATAACCATTTTCTTCCCATTGACAATGAAATGATTCAATAACAGAGGAGGTCTGTGTTGGGAGGCCCATAGCTGGTGCATTAAATTAAAAGTGCATGGGTGCTGAGTATGGAGGCACAAGCCACCTACACAGGGTGGGCAGGTAACTTCCTCAGCATCCGAGCTCCTATTTAGGGAAGCAAAACCTCCAGGGTCATTTTGACTGAAGGTACAGTTTCAATGCACTCACAACTAAGAAGTCAAGTCAGATGATTTGTTACTTACAGGTCGCAGAATGGGGGACACAACCAGCCAGGGGAAGGGCAGTCCAGTCCTCCATCCAGATCACAAGCAAGCAGGATAGCAAGCACTAGTTAGTGAAGAGGCGGTTGGGCGGAGGCCATTAACTTTTCTTGGGCTAACTGCAAGTGTTTTTTTATTTTTTAAATACATGTATTTATTGCTTTCAGAGGGGAAAGGAGAAGGAGAAAGAGATAGAAACATCAGTGATGAGAGAGACTGATTAATTGGCTGCTTCCTGCACCTTCCCTACTGGGGATGGAGCCCACAACCTGGACATGTGCCCTGACTGGAAATGGAACCATGACCTCCTGGTTCATAGATCAATACTGAACCATTGAGCCATACTGGCCGGGCCAGTGGTTATTTCAAAAGGTGCCCTGGGAAAAGCAAAGCAGGAACTGATGACAAGAATGGCAGAAATCCTAAACTCAAGTCCTTACATAAATGTCCATCTTGACTCTGGGTGTGAGCAGGGTGGTCACACTGTAAAATACATAGGCAGCAACTCAAAATAGCTGCTTCCTTCCTCATCACAAGGTCACCCACACAGATACTATTGTATTAAACACAGAGTTGTTAAGGTCTTTTCAAAGTCACATGAAGAGTTTAGTGTATTTATATTATTTCCCATATCGCTTTTTTAATTGTACCTATCATTATTGTTTATATAATAAGAGAATTTATGCGCAGTATACTTATTCCTCTTTGCATGGTTTGTTTCTATTTTTATTATTTTAATATTTTCTATAGGAATCCCTATTAATAAGAAACAAAATGATAGATGCCAAGTTAAAATAGGAACTAGCCTCAAGGGAAAATAAATAGCGGCTATGTTAGGCAGTAGGTGATAACTTTTCCACATTTCTAATGTCTTGAAGGACTATAGTCCTCCTCCCAGGCTCTCACTCTATTCCATTAAAAGGTCTGAAGTTTACCTCACAGTCTCAACTGCCAACATCATCAAAGGTTTAGTGAAAACAATTTTTTTAATAGTCTTTTAAATCAAGGGATAATCTGGAGCAGGCAAGCTTGCTGCAGAAGTTATTTTCACACTTTTTAATAAAACATGGGCTCTAACTGTAGCAGTGATTTTAACTTCCCATTGACTGTTAGCTGAACCTATATAGAAAAAGATGTGCTGTTTGCAGTTTTTCATAAAAGTTTTAAAGATCATACATTTCAACATATTCAACTGACAACTCATGCTTTACTGCACATAAAAATAATCAGACATTGGAAAGAAATAAACAATTTATGGACCATAAACCAAATGAAATAAATTGTATTCCTTAAGCATTTCTAAAGTCAAATGAAATTTAAATAAAGATGTCCTGAATAACAGCTCAATATTATATATTATAGGGAGGTAGCTTAATAGTAAACAAGAGAAGTATTTTAACATTTTAAAGATTAAGGATATTTTTTTCAGTAAACCGTCAGGTCTACTCTTGTATATTTATAAGTGAAGATTTATTTTTGCATTTAGAAGTAAAAACTCAGCTACTGTCCATATTTGGCCTTAAAAATGAACATTAAAACCCTTATTTTTCAGATTCCAGTTTATGATTTTTAGAAACTCTACTTAATGTTCAAAATTTAATCTTTACGTAATACATGCATTGAATATATACAATGCAATTATTTTAAAGGAACTACATACAAATTTGTGAAACAAACAAAATTAATGATTCCAAACAATAATTTAAATAAAATGGTAACATAGAAATTTTAAACTATGCCTCTTGTTAGAGGTATTAAAATAAACTTTTTCAATTTTGAAAGAAGAAACAAATAACTTTGAAAATATAATAATGGACAAAGCAATTATGACTTTCTAAATCATTAGGAATAATATAAGGGCAAAATTCAAATAAATCACATATATCTAAAGAGAAAACAATTTAAGGACATTTTGACATAGTAAATGACTGGTAGTCTTTTTGTGGGGCACGGGAAGTCCATGGCATGGTTTTAGACTATAAATTGCTTAGGACAATGCCCAACAATTGTGAGTCTTTAAGTCTAGGTTGGGGCTCCAGAATCTGCATCTTGGGCCATCTGAAGCATTTAGGAAGCAGGGTATGTTTGCAGGTTATTATTTGTTTGGGTTAAACTAGCTTGAAAAGCAAAAACATACATTTTCTTTTATGGGATTAAATGTAGTCAGTAGCCTGTACTCCCATGATCAATTTGAAAACACTCTGGGCATATACTAGCAAATATGATTATAATTTTATAGAGATAAAATGCATCCAATGATACCTTATAACTGATAAAATGCAGTTGAATTTCACATTTATCCTTTCTTTTATTAGGGAAGGCTTATATACAGAAAAATCAACTCCTGATCTTGTATTTGTGTCTTCTGCTTTGGTATTGTCCTAGGACATTACTTCTAAGATGGTAGAGATCACATATTCATGAAAAAAATGTTTTTTTCCAAGTTTTGATATCTTTACTCATATCGCAATGACTATACATTAAAGCCATGCAGTCACAGTATTAATACCTCAGAGAGTTTAGATACAAACTATTTTGAAACCAAAGTGAAACAGTGAAAAGAATCTTTGTGTTTTGTATTTTTAGTTTTTACTTCCACCGTTTATAGTTACAATTTAGCCTATTATTCTAGTTCACAAAGTACTCAAAATATTTATAATTTTTTAAAATGTATATAAATTTATCTTACACAATTTACTTTATTTAATCTATTTATTTCAGATAGGAAGGGAAAGGGAGAGAGAAATAGAAACAATGATGAGAGAGAATTGTTGGTGGGCCGCCTCCTGCACAATCGATGATCAAGCCCGCAACCTGAGCTTGTGCCCTGCCTAGGAATTGAACTGTGACCTCTTGGTTCATAGGTTGACACTCAACCACTGAACCACTGTGGCTGGGCCTCAGAAAAACTTTTTGATGTAACTTTTGAGATAATACATCCAGAAGAGAAGTTGGTTTATACATCGTGCATATATTTTTTATAATAAACATGTATTTATTACTAAATGTACATCTAGACTAATGGTTTATGCTGTTAAATATAAAAAAAAATTAAATTGGGTGCATTTAAAGATCAATTTGCTTTATTAAAAGATTCATGAATCAGGCAGCATCCCAACTAGCAAAAAAGAAAATTGCTCTGGCCTGGCTGGCGTGGCTCAGGGGTTGAGACCTGACCTATGAACCAGGAGGTCATGGTTTGACTCCAGGTTCCCAGTTAGGGTACATGCCAGGGTTGCAGGCTAGATGCCTAGTAGTGGACATTCAGGAGGCAGCAGATCAATGATTCTCTCTAATCATTGATGTTTCTCTCTCTCTCTCTCTCTCTCTCTCTCTGTGTGTGTCTCTCTTTCTTTCTCCTTTCCTCTCTGAAATCAATGAAAATGTATTTTAAAAAGAAGAAAGAAAGTTGCTCTGTCCAACTGTAGAAAAACAAAAGTTTTTAAAGTGATAAAGGGATGGGAAAAAGTGAAATTATTAGCAAAGAATGCATTGTTTCTTGAAAGGTTGCCCTCCTAAGGGGAAAAAAGGGGGTTTACTTGGGGGATTATCTCTCTAGTGTTGACCAGGTAATTTCCAGGTTGACCAGTTAAAGGTTACATTCTGTGAAGCTGAAACTGCAATAGGTTAAGTATTAAATCTTGGCTTGCTTACGTGGGGCTCGGCATAAGTGACTTCATTTTGTGACTATTGTCTCTTTTTTAAGTCACGACTCTCAGCTGAACGGAGAGGTGTGATAAAAATGTAAGACATAGCGCCCCTCTCAGCTAGCACTCTAGTTCTCTCCACTTTACAAATTTTGTTCACTCTTTCTGTTGTATCCATAGATCATGAAGTTTTGTTGTTGCTGTTTTAATCCCTGTGATATTCAAAGGTCATGGTTTTAGATTCATATTTATTAAGTCAATCATTCTCTTCTTTCTTTTTCTGACATTGAAGTCTCAGGGAGAACATTTGATTAGTGGTTAGAGGCAAACACTCATTTAAAGCTTTGGAGAGAATACAGTTCATCTAAAGCTTATGATAATTATAAGCAGCATAATTCCTAATGTTTGGGAATGCACTTCGAAGCGATGGTCCCCAAAACCCAGAACAATCGAAGTCAAATAAGTCAAAGAAAAACCCCTCTGAATGAGTTGCCTTTTAAGCTAAATGGCTTGCTCTGTGATCTTATGTAACTGAGTTTCAGAGTCTCCAGAAGTGTTAACCCAGCTGCAGCAGGTGGTGTTGGCCACAGCATGGCCACCTCCTTGCTCAGCTAAAAGATCATCAAGGCTCCCTTATTATCAAGGACAACTTTGTTGAATCTAAGGATCTTTGTTGAACAGTAATTGTATTAACAATGATTCTACAATATTTTCAAGAGTTAAGAAGGGAGTTCTTATCATAGATTTATTTACATTTACTTCTAACCTCAAAAGTATGGCCTGGACAAGGGAAGCAAATCCTAAGTCATAAATGCCTCCTGGTGGGTCATCCTAATACAGTGACATAAACCCATGGGTTTTGACTAATCAGGTCTCTCACTTCATTTTTGGAAATTTAGGGACACAGTTGGATAACTTAAGAGGCATTGCCCCGCTAAGCTCCAGCTAGCTAGACATTCATAAGTCCAAGAAAACTGATACCCACCCCAGACCAAGGAAAACACCGTGAAGCACAAAGCATTCTGTTAAGGAACTACTGTTCATGGATTTATTTGTGGGGTTTGCAATGTTTACGGTTCAAGCTGGAGGTCAGTCAGGTTCTTAGGTCATAGATGAAGAAAATATGCTAGCCTGAAATGAAGAGTTGTTCTAAATACCCTGTAAAGATGTGAGATTTCTTGGTGAGTCTGGGCAGATCTATTCTAGGTAATCATGAAGCTGTGGGGGTGCACGTGTTCTAAGATTTACAGAGGGGTTTGTGTGTAATTGGCTACATACAGTTTTAATCAGAGAAAGGTAAAAACCAGACACAGGATGTTCCAGTCATAAAAGTGAAACTCTGTAAATGACTTCTAAGGAGGTTACTGATAGTTTGTGGTGACATTGGAAATAGAAGAGAAATTGGTCACAGGGAGGACCAGGGTGTCTTTAGCATCATGGATGGATCAGAATCGTTGATGGCTGAATTCAGCAGATGGAAAGTATCTGAAAGTGTTATCTCTCAGGGCAATCTGGAGTAAAAGAAAGAACGAGAAGAAGACAGGGTTTTGTGTTTAGTGCCTTGGGTGAGAGCAGTCTACCCTGGTACCAGCTGCTTTTCTTCCTTTCAATTTAATGTGGTTGTGTCCAACTTTGTACCAGGCCAGATGGCAGGTGAAGCCTTCTTTAACTGTGAGATGGGTCTCCAAGGCTCAATGCCTTTTAGTTTTCCAGCAGAGTCAGCGGTCAAGAGCATTCGGTAAGGCCCTTTCCAATAGGGCTCGAGAGCTGTTTTTTCCTGATGACGTTTGCAGAATACTAATACCCAGTCACCAGGTTCTAAATGGTGACCAACAGCATTTTATGAATTTGGATCTTTAACTTCTTGATGATAGGCTTTAGCATAAGACGTTAGACTTAGAGTAGCTGGTAATACCAGCATGAGTCAACAAGGGATACATAGTAAGTTGTATAGCATCATACATTGGTCTACCAGTGACTATTTCATGTGGAATGAGTTTATGTTTCCTAAATGAGACACTGTGAATAATCAGTAAAGCCAGGGGTAATACTTTAGGCTAAGGGAATCCAGTAGTTCCACATATTAAAGATTTTAAATTTGAGGATCTCATTAGTGTTTCTAACCTTGCCTGATAATTGAAGGTGATAGTGACTGTGATAATTTCCAAAATATTTGCATGGCTTATATGATTTTCCTAGTGAAGTGGGTACCTTGATCACTGGAGATCATAGAAGGTACACCTCAAGTGAAGATTATCTTTGTGGCAGGGAAGAATGGAAGGCTTCAGCCCATCTGGAAAACACACATTAAACAAGAACATATTGATATAAATGGCAGCTGTAGATGCTCAATGGGACGAGGTTTGATGCCTTTGGAAGCAAAAATGATTTTCCCCCCAGGATTATGGACCTGACAGGACAGATATTGGTGATAAACCATTTTGTGATTTTATAGAAGTCTCTCTATACCTGATCAATGTCTAATCATACCTTAAGTCATCTTAAATGTACCATGATGAGTGAAGGTATGCAAAACCTGAAAATTGGAGTTTGCCAGGGAGCTTCGGAGAGCCAAGTGGTCATCTTGGGAGTCCCATAGCCTTGACTCTGTTTAATTTACAACCATTGTTTTCCCATCTCCATGCCTCTGATTCATGAGCAGACTGTTGACATTTTACAAGGACTTCATGAGGGCAAAAGTGTGGTAACAGGAGGGTCATTTTTATTTGTATTTCTATTTTTTGTAGAAGCAGAATGTGCCACAGCCTGTTCAGATTCTGAAGCTGCTGCCTTTGCACTAAAGCCAGCTTGCACACTTCCCTGATACTCAGGTTCAGTCTTTTTAGTGTTCTCCTCAATTTTGATGACAGTGATTTCAGAAGAAGAGAGAATAGTAGTAAAAAGGTGATTGACTTGTCCATTTTGTTGTTGTTAATCCTCACCTGACGATATTTTTCCATTGATTTTTAGAGAAAGTAGCAGAGAGGGGTAGAGACACCCAGAGAGAAACATCGATGTGATAGAGACACATCAATTGGTTGCCTCCCACACCTGCCCCAACCAGGACCAGGGTTCAAGCCTGCAACTGAGGTACATGCCCTTGACCAGAATCAAACCCCAGACCCTTCAGTCCATGGGCTGACATCCAGTCTACTGAGCCAAACCTGCTAGGGCTAGTCGGGATCCCAGTGGACATAAGAAAACACCTCTGTTTCCATAATATCCCCAAATCATGGATGACCCCAAAGACATATCAGCTATCAACATAAATATTAACAATCTTCACTTTTGATAACTGGCATGCTCTGGTAAGGGCACTGAACTCTGCTCATTAGACCTATTTAGCTTGTGGAAGATTTCCTCTCTCAAAGTAGTGCATACTTGGTGGCAATAGCATATAGCCAGCTTAAAATGTTTCTAACTGTTTCTCAACATGATCCGTCAACACACAAAATGAGATCAGGAATAGTCAAAAGAGATATCTCATAAATCAGGACACAGTGTCATGAAGTGGGATATTACCACCTCCTAAGACATTATTACCAACCCCTTCTTCAACTTTGGGTAATAGCAGCAGGATTGAGAATGTTGCAACAACATTTAAGATGCAGATTAGGTGGTGGGACTAGAAGGATCTCATAGGAGATTAGTCTGCATATAGATAACTATTCAGAGTTAAGAAGATGTGGATAGCATGTGGAGTTTGTAAATAAATGCCATTGTCTAAGATTAAACCCAATGAAGCTTCTACTAACTTTGCTGCTGCTGCTGCTGCTGCAGCTATAAACTTAAAGCAGTGGGGATAGGCACAGGAAACCAAATCAAGTTGTACACCATAATAGGCAATAGACCTATCTTTATTGCAGTTTTCTTGCATGAGCATTCCCAGAGCGTGGCTTATCACTTTCATGTACAAATAAGGTGAAAAGTATTGTATAACTAGGTAGTACTAGGGCAGACAGCTCTTGTTTTAATCTTATAAAGCCCTGCTTATGTTTATCTTCCCAAGGAAAGGGTGCAGGGACTGAACTTTTAGTAAGTTCTTAGAATGGGGAAGTCAGTAGAGACAAATTAGGAAACCACATCCTGCAAAAGCCAGCGAGGCCTAGTAATCCACACATTTGCCATTTAGTTGTGGTCTTAGGACATTCTTGGATTAATTCTTTTTAGAGATAGCTGGATTTTTTCAGTGCTTAGATTATTACCTATGTAATGAACAATGTTTAGATATAATTGTAATTTCTCCTTAGAGACTTTATGACTGTTTTTATCAAATTGTTGTAATAGATGGAATAATATGTAATAATAATAAATGGAATCCTTAATGTACTTTTTATCTAATTGTTATGACAAATACATGGAATTATTTATGGATGCTTCTTTGGTAACTGAGCATAGCAATATTTCCTGGGGAACTGAAACACACCTAAACCTTGAGCACTTGGAAGAAATAAGAGAGGGACTTGGTGAACCCTTGGGGTATAACTGTTCTGTGGTGTGTGTGTGTGTATGTGTGTGTGTGTGTGTGTGTGTGCACGCGCGCAGTTAATTAGTTGATTATTTCAAGTACAGCTAAATAGTTTTTGGTTGTTAGGGTCCACATGAATGCTTAAAAGGGCTTAATAAAGGTCTAAGGCAGTAAACTATTTTAAGTCAGGTGGAACTTGTGACAAAGGGTATGGTTAGTACATGCAGACCCTATTGAAAAGCTCCGGAATTGAACATCTACTTCTGTAAGCAGAAGACAGAGAAAGACCAAACAAACAGTCTGGCCACTCAAGTCTCATAATTAATAGAGTTTTTCAAAGAAAAAATATATACAAGGTATGTTTTGGGCAGCTGCTAGCTGAAGTTGACTCCTGTGTCACTTGGTAGGTACTAAAAAATTATATAGAGCAAAGGAGGGGAACAGTCACAGGAACTAGCATGTGAATGCTACCAGGTACAGGAATTACCTTCTTGTCCAGGCAGGACATCAGGAAACAGCCTATCCCAGCAACCAGCACAAAGCAAGGGAAGGATTCTGATTAATGTCAGAATGAACATGAATGATGATAATTAGGATCAGACAGTCTCTGCAGCAGGCATGAGGCGTGGTGGGTGGGAGATGAATTGCAAAAAACAACCTCTGTTCTTAGCCTGGGTCCAGCTTACAGGGCAGATTGCTTTCACTCATAAAATAGTCTCTCCTCCAAAGGTGTTCCCGTTTGCAATGGTAGGGAAAGGAGGAATAACTATCTTGTTATTAGCTCTCAAGTCCTGTACAAATCATCATCTCTACCTGTTAGATCACTGGAATGGCAGAATCCACAGGTTAAAGGGGCTGGTGCAAGGAATGATCAACCCTAGGCAATTAGGTCTTCTACTGGGGGTGTAATGCCCAGGATGGCCTCAGGCTTAAATGGCTATCGAGCCAATTTGGGAAGGGGTTTAATGATGTCTATTCGAGTTTTTATACACTCTTCACTTTTTATTCTCCCAAGGTTAGTATGAGAAGTAATGTACAGGCTTTAGGCAGCTTTGTTAAAGTGGGGGGCCTTTGGGAAAATACTTTCTTTCTCTTCTGTAACAAGGACATATTGTAAAGAACATAAAAGATCCGGCTGAGGTTGGTCAGGAAATTCTAAGGTGAAGTCTTCATTGGAGGCAAAATGTATTAGGCCTTTCAATTTAGAAAGGAGATCCCTACCTAATAGATTGACTGGGAGTGTATAATGTCGCTAAAAGGAATGTTTTTCAATAAAAGGTCTGAAAGTTATTTGTAATGGTTGAGAAAGTAATCCTTTTTTAAAAAATATATTTTATTGATTTTTTACAAAGAGGAAGGGAGAGGGATAGAGAGTTAGAAACATCGATGAGAGAGAAACATCGATCAGCTGCCTCCTGCACACTCCCTACTGGGTATGTGCCCGCAACCAAGGTACATGCCCTTGACCGGAATCGAACCTGGGACCCTTGAGTCTGCAGGCTGAGGCTCTATCCACTGAGCCAAACTGGTTAGGGCAAGAAAGAAATTCTTAAACTGTATTAGATATTCTCACTATGGAAACATTATCATTTTTTTTTTTTTTTTCACTTTGAGGGTTTGTTGTCCTATGAGCCTGGGGTTTAAAGTAGAAAGCATAATCACAGTATCGACCAGAATTCAGCAATTTTGCATTAATTTTAATCTTATTTTCCCCTTGGCTGTTTAAGGGTATTGCTAGTAGTAGTTTATCAGGAGGTCCCTGAAGAGTCCTATTAGTTTGTGGAGGGGACATGTGGGAGCTCCCCTTTGGAGACTTGTGAAATTTTCATAGGATCTTTGAGGACAATTTTTTTCTCAAGTGGCCCAGTTGATTATAAATGAGACATTGCTTGGGCCAACCTTTTGATGATGGGCCCCTAACAGGGTGCCATGTGGGAGGCCCAGGTGTTATTCTAGGTCTCTGGTCTTGGAGCTATTGTAACCCTAAGGCCAATATTTTATCATATCTTTGTGATCTTGTTCCAAAGTTCTTTCAAAGTGCTCAGCCATGGTCATGAGTTCAGTCAAACTGGTGTCCTCCCATCCTGTTTTGTTTTGTGGGTGTGTGTTTTTTGCCTTTTTATTAATCCATTAGTCTTAGGAGATAATCTATTTATAAATTGAGCAGCTAGAGCAGGTTGGGTAATGTAACTTATCATGTGGACTCTAGAATGCCATAGGAAGAGTGCTTCCAAATGAGCTTTAAAGTAGGCCACAAATTCATTTACCTTTTTGTTTACATGTTTTAATAATAGACCAATCAGTATGTTGTTGGTGGGGAGAGGTCCTCATCCCCACCTGTGGCTTGTGGGAGTGGGTTTCTTGTGATACCCTGAGAAAAGGAATTTTCTGAGACTTACATGGTAGGATGGGACATTGTAGAAAGCTTTATTGATGTGGAATCAAATCCCTGAGTTTACAAGGTCCCATTTCTCTCAATCCCACCATAGAAAAAGTCCCATTTTGCTTTCAGCGGAGCTAAAATCAAAGCCAGCGTCCAGAGTTTCTGTTCTGTGCGGGAGCAGTCTAATCCGGCATCAGACTAGTTGTGTTCCCAGAATCCATTAGTCCATTGTGGGTAGAGTCCACATGGAGACATGGCCATGAGGAAACATGTGTTGGGTGAATGCAAGAAAGCAGGAGCAAAAACAAATAAACCAGAGAGCCAAAAGCCAGGAGAGAGAGAGAGAGAGAGAGAGAGAGAGAGAGAGAGAGAGAGAGAGAGAGAGAGAGAGAGAATTCCTTCCTTTGGGGGATTACGTATTCTCAAATTCTCATGGATTTGCAGAGGCCCTGCCTACTCTGGCCAATGATCTCTGTTCCCAGGTTTGACTGACAGGCAAGTACCTGCCCTATGTCACTCCAACTTCCCTGGAACCCCTCCTCCAGTGTTTTGCAGGGACTGGGTGGTGGCTCCCTGGGGAGTTTGAAATTGCCCAAATGTCCATAACCATATTGCAGATCAGAGATCTGGAATATTATCCTATACATTACTTTCTTCTACTTCTTTCCTCTTCTATTGGGCTTCCCCAGATCCTACCAATATATGCACAAGCTGATAAATATCTGGAAGCCCACGGTTATAGGAACTAATAAAGATTCTAAACTCTTCAAAAATCTTTTGAGGATCTAACTCTGGGTTTAAAAAATATTTCATTACTAGAGGCCCATTGCACAAAATTCATGCACTGGGGAGGGGGGGTTGTCCCTCAGCCCAGCCTGCATCCTTTCCAACCTGGGACCCCTTGGGGGATGTCTGACTGCTGGCAGCCAGACATCCCTCTCACAATCCGGGATTGCTGGCTCCCAACCACTCACCTGCCTGCCTGCCTGCCTGCCTGATTGCCCCTAACTGCTTCTGCCAGCCAGCCTGATCGAAGCCTAACTGTTCCCCTGCTTGCCCGATTTCCCCTAACTGCCCTCCCCTGCAGGCCTGGTCATCCACAACTGCCCTCCCCTGCTGGCCATCTTGTGGTGGCCATTTGTGACCACATGGGGCAGCAATCTTGTGTCCACATGGGGGCGGCCATCTTGTGTGAGGGTGTGATGGTCATTTTGCATATTACCTCTTTATTACATAGGGTGACCCTTACTTCACTCTTTGGCCAAGGAATGAAAGATATCTGAGGAGGAACAACTGTAACCATAAATAGTTTTTTTTTAAAAGGTAACTATTAATAGTCATTTTAGAGTAGAAAGATTATTTATACAAAAAAATTAGTAGAATATGCAAGTAGTCCTATAAAGAGGATAGAGAGGAATGGGAGGAGTCATGTCAGTCTTATTGTCTTTTCAGTACCTCTTGTGTGTTTAATTTTTCATTAGCCTTCTGTAATGAATTTTTTAATGAAGTCATTTTGGAATCTTTGAAGATTTTTGGAAGTGTCTGCATACCAATTAAAATAGGGATCCCATTCTGTTTGTTTAATTCTGGAACCCTTACATTCATTTTTTAGATATTTAAACTTTGAAGACCTTAGTTTTTAGATATAAAATAAGCAGGTGTGCTGGAAGGTGGTACACTTAACTCTTTAGAATTTAAGCATTCCTTAGCTAGGGAAAGCCAATAAGATCAGGAGCTCAATGCAAAGAGGAAGGAGCTCAGAACAGGGAAAAACTTATGCAAAGCCCTCAGAAATGGTGAGAAACACAGTGAACTCAAAAAAAGTCACTGATACTATGCTTGTGTTTCTCATTGTCCTCAAAGCCCTCAGAAGTCTCCTTTGGTTCTGCAGCTGCCAGCAAATCTGTTTAATAACAAAAATTTAACGGCATAGATTTAAAGATCAAATTGGTTCTATTCACTGATTCATGAATTGGGCAGCACCCCATCTAGCAAAGAGAAAGGAACTCTGCTGAGGTATAGAAAAGGAAATGTTTTTAAAGGACAAAAGGGGGGAGGGGCAGAAAAATAGGAAATTATTAGCAAAGAATGTAGGGGGACTAAAAATATTAATAATTTTCTAAATTCTTCTGGTTGGGCTAATAACCAAATAAACAGAGACAGATTAATTGGGAAAAATAAAAGTTTAATCCATGTGTATGAGGAAAGATAAATCCATGGAAACGCCAAAGAAGTAAGGCAACATTAGGTACATAAGACATTTTTGAACAAAGTTTAAGGGGTGAAAGATCCGATATTAGCTTTCAGAAGTGAGAATGGGCAATTTACAGGCAGTTGAGGAACAGAACACACATGTGAGCAGAACACACGTGGCAGGCCAATCTATGCTTGGTGACTCAGAAACCGTGGGGCATGGGATATCTAGCTAACAGGCACCTGCCTGATGCCCCTTTGCTTACCATACTTACTTCAAATTAGGATAAGGCAGCCCCCTAAGATCTCCTTTCTCAAGCAGGTTTCTCTGTCTGAATCTCTTGGGCCCTACAGGGGCGGGGGGAGGGGGTTGGCAAAGGGTCCAAGTCCTTTATTTATTAATAAACAGTTTGAAATCGATATCTCAAAAAGCAGCTTCAGGGTGGCAGAATTTTGATCTCTTCAAATGTATTGTTGTAGGGAAGGTTATCTGTTTAATAACAAAAATTTACCTAAAGGTATTGGAAGAGACCTGTTGAGCAGATTATCTCCCTAGCACTAACCAGGTAATTCCATGTTCACTGGTTAAAGGTTGAATTCCTTGGAAGCTAAAATTGCAGTCGGCTACATATTAAATATTGGTTTGCTGAGATGGTGCTTGGTACAAGTTCATTTTGGAACTGTTGTCTTTTTTGAAAAAGTACAATGGAGGATGGAAAATAATGGACTATTCCTATACTTAGAATATTTTGAAGGTGAAGTAATGAACATAGATTCAAAAGAACAGCAAAAAATGGAACTTCTGAGCATTTCTTTTCAGTGTGCAATTATCTTTTCAAAGGTGAGTAAAATAATACTGTAATTTTACTTTACAAATAATGTAAAGGGCACATATGCCCTTTAAACAGAAGCACTTATGGGAGTAGATCAAACATGGATAATCACATCGATGATGTCATTAAGAATGTTAATATTCACATTGTTTACAGTGAATGTGGAGTTAGACCTAGATGCTTGATTTCAGCTAAGAAAGAATTCAGAGCCACGGACTCTAGTGCAAGAGAAAGTTTATTCAGCAAGCAAAGAGAAAGTGTTACTGTCATAACCAGCTGGCTACTATACTATCTAATAAAAGAGTAATATGCAAATTAACCATCACTCCACTACAACCACAAGCTATGCCCGCTAGCCAATCAGGAATGAGTATGCAAATTAACCTAACCAAAATGGTTGCGGCCACGGAGAGAGCAGGAGGCTTGGGTTTCCCCGGCAGTGGAGGAAGCCAAGCTTTCCGCATACCCTGGCCGACCCAGGCCTCCATTCAAGGCTACAAAATTTCAATTATAGAAGATAAACAAATCCCAACAAAAATGGCAGCAGCCACAGAGCTGGGGAGAGCAGGAGGCTTGAGTTGCCACTGGCGATGGAGGAAGCAAAGCTTCCACAGCCCTGGCCTGCTTTGGCCTCCTCCGCTCAAGGCTACAAAGTTTCAATTATAGAAGATAAATAAATCCCAGATACCAGGGCCTCCGCTTGGGTTGCCAGGGGGCATGGCCAGCCTGCAAACCACCACAGGCCCATGTTATTCCCCAGCCACACCCCAAGGGAACCACTACCCTGATCCGGGACACCCTTCAGGGCAAACCAACTGGCCCCCACGTGTGCACCAGGACTCTATCTTATCTAATAAAAGAGTAATATGCAAATTGACCATCATTCCAACACACAAGATGGCTGCCCGCATGTGGGCAAAGATGGCTGCCCCCATGTAGACACAAGATAGCCGCCACAAGATGGCCAGTAAGGGAGGGCAGTTGGGAGGGACCAGGCCTGCAAGGGGTGATCAAGACTGCAGAGGAGGGCAATTAGGGGTAACCAGGCCAGCAGAGGAGGGAAGTTGGGGGCAATCAAGTCTGCAGGAAGGGCAGTGGAGGAGGGGGACTCAGGCCTGCAGGGGAGAGCATTTGGGGGGGACCAGGCCTGCAGGCGAGGGCAGTTAGGGGCAAACAGGCTGGCAGGGGAGTGGTTTAGGGGTGATCTGGCTGGCAGGCAGAAATGGTTAGGGGCAATCAGGAAGGCAGACAGGCAAGCAGTTTGGAGCCAGCAGTCCTGGATTGTGAGAGGGATGATGACCGCCCATTTAGGCCCGATTCTACTGGGATCGGGCCCAAATGGGCAGTCAGACATCCATCGAGGGGTCCCCGATTGGAGAGGGTGCAGGCTGAGCTGAGGGACACTCCCCGCCCCCGTGCATGAGTATCGTGCACTGGGCCTCTAGTTAATAATAGGGAAGGAACAGTGGGGAGCCCATATGTTATAAGCATGGTATCTGGGCAGCTTCATTAGGAAAATGCAGTTTCACACTTTCTAGGGAACCGCATTTTCCTGCAAATCACTGGGGAAAGGGGTTCACCAAAGGGGAAGATGGATGCATGCTTAGTGAAGTTGGAGTGATGTAGGAGACATGCTTGCCTGTCAGTCTAGCCTGGAGAACCATGGACTGGCTAAAGGGGTGGAATCACTGCAAGTACGCAAAATCCTGAAGGATTCCTTGGATAAGCTCCTGGTTAATATCCCCAAAGAATTCTCCCTCTCTTGTTCTCGTTTTGCTCTTGCTTCCTTGCACTTACTTGCTTCATGGTCCATGGTAGCCTATCATTTGGCTCTCGAAGCCACATGGCCCATGACCATAGGGACCCCACTCACAAAGAACTGCAGCTGGAAATACAAGTTAAGCTAGCCAGATGCTGGACTGGGCTGTGCTTTAATATGGAGCAAAGACTCTGGGCAGTGGCTTTAATTCTAACTGTGCTGATGACAAAATGGGACTTTTTCCAGGCAGAATGAAGGGAAATTCCATTAATTTTACATCACCAATAAAGCTTCTCATGGTACTTCATCCTCCTGTGAAGGCCTTAGGACATTCTTGGCCCCATGGCACCCTAAGAGCTCTTCATCCACCAGCAACATGTGGGGACACAGAGGGGACCCCACCCATAACAAAATACACTAAAATGAAAGAATTAAGTGGGCAGCTCAAAAAGCTGCTATGGGGTATTGGCAAGGGCTACTTTTAGTTGAGTGGGGCTAACTACTCCCTTCTTTAAGCTCCCAGGGTCTGTCCAGTCCTCTCCTGTCTTTGTATGGGAGTCATATGAGGCTTTCCTCCAGCCCCTTCTTTCTCCTCTGTGGGTTCTAAACTGCATGACTAGTGACATGCCAGTGGAGGAAAGGTCAGGGCATAAACCATATTGCCCTAGGATAAGGACCTAGCCTTTCTGTCCTGGTGACATTTGTACCTCGCCTATCGTGACTGTCTGCACATGACTGTCTAATTGCCAACTCTATTAACATTAGGATATGGTTTTTCCTAAATTCAGATATTCACAATGCATTGCAAAATAGTAAATATACAGTTGCCAGAAGATTGGGTGGGTGGAATTTCTCCATTGCTGGTGGAAGTGGGGTCCTTGTGATGTCTTCAGAAAAGGAATTGTCTAAGACTTGCATGGGAGAACAAATGGTTTTTATTTTTGTGGAATTCTATTGCTTGGTTTTCAAAGCTCCATGTCCCTTAATCCAGTCTTGGAAAATGTGTAGCAGGGGATTCAGTAGAGCTAAAAGTGGGGCCAGTATACAGAGTTTCCATTCCATGGTGGAGCTGGGTCTGATGTAGCATCAGGCAAAAGTCCATTGTGTGGAGTTTCACATGGCTGAGGGTGAATGCAGGGGGAGCAACGAGGGTGAATGCAAGGGAGTGCACCCCCTGCAAAAGGAGTCCCAAGAGAGCAAGAGGGCCCAGAGCCCAAGAGCCAAGCTAGAGAACTGCCTGACCTGAGCAGCAGATCTGGGTATTTATTAGTATTTAAATGAATGTTAAAATAAGGTTACTTAGAGATCTAACTGATCAATGTCCTTCAGCACAATAAAGCCATAACCTTTGGTGTTATATTTTCTAATAGATAACCATTTGCATTTAACCTGCCAAAAATCTACAAGTAATCAAGTAACTTTACAGAGTATTGATCTTTAACCAATAGTAGATAACATGTAAGAGAAAGGGAAATTCTTCAAGAAACTTAGATAATCTTTGAGCTCCGTTAAAATATGGCATTGAAAAGCCAATTATATTTCCATTGTCCTTCACCCAAGTTTTAGTTATTTTTTAATAACAGTATTTCTTCTGGCCTCTTCTTTTATACACCTCCCTCCTTATTATTACTGTTTATTTTGTGTCACCATTTTATAAATTCTTTCTCCTCTTCTTTTGACAGAATAACACTTCCCTAGAGAGAAGGAAGTAATTAACTGTGTGAATTTAAAAAGGGCTCCCTGCAGGGCTATAGGCATCATGCTAAGTAAGAGTAAATATAAATTGTTTGAGATGTCAACAACTGGAACACACACAGTCAATATGAATTTAGTGGTAAGATATCAATAGATGGGTCACTAAATGTGAAATATTCCTTTTGAGAGTTAATGGTATCTTTATTTGGAAAGCTCTGACGTTCTTAGGGTTTCTCTGTGAGCAAACAAATGCTTCAAACAGATTTTTCATTCTAATTTTAGACACTTTGGATACTGCATTAAAAATTTCTTCATGTTTTGAACAGATATAATTAAATACTATTTAATGTGCCCTTCAAAAAGAGACACTTCAGTAATTTACTGTACTACATGGCACAGTGCTTAAGTCCAGAGCAATGATTATTATACCAAATTGATCTCTTGACATTTTTCATAGCACTTCATTTTCAAAATAGTTGATCTTGTACACATGCATATCAACCAAATATATTACAATTCAAAGGTTCTCTTCAGCAAACTGTCAAACAAATCTCTCCTTCTTCAATGCTTAATTCACTTGAAAGCTAACTTCTATAGATTTGATGGTTACCTAAATGAGTTTAATTACTCTTCATTTTAAGGCCTCTGAAAATGTTTCTTCTTATTTAAAATTACTCAATTTGCATTCACCTCAATATGTGTGGTTGGTACTTGTCATTTGGAAGCCTAATTTAAATAAAAATTTAATATATTTAAGTGCCTGATACAGCTAAGGCTCTGGTTGTGATAGCTTGGGCTTTTTCCTGGTATAATTTCTAAATTATTTCATTTCTTATTTATTTGTCTTCAATTTTTGGTTAACTACTAGGAAATAGGTTGGTTATATAGGATTGCATTTTATGGAAGCTTTTGTTTTCAACTTTTTCTTTTTCTATGCCTTCTTTTCTTGATTACTGCATTCTAATTTCATTATATTTTATGGTATGTTAACTCAAATATTCTTTTGGCCTCTCAAATTGGTAAGTACATGTGCGATTGCATTTATATGCAAGCACCAATTACAGAGGTTCTATCTATAGTTTAAACAGGAAGTTGAGGCTCTGGATGGATTGTGCCCATAAAATATTTCTGAGATTTCTTAGTGTGCCCATCAGTAGGTCTGCAATATGAGCTCATGTTCCACAATGGCAGATGCCAGAGAGCTGCATTACTAACTTTTATCATATAAACGAACCTTTGCTCTACTTTACTGACTAAAAGCAAGACATGTTTGCACTTAAGGAAACATTATAAATGACTCATTGGGGTTACCCTAGGGCAGCAATTTTCAACCTTTTTCATCTCATGGCACACATAAACTAGTTACTAAAATTCTGTGGCTCCCCCAAAAATATAACATACTTGACAAAAAAGGTGTAATTTTGATTCATTCACACCAGATGGCTCTTGTTGTGTTGGCTCTTGTCATTTTTTTATTTGACAACTAAGGGAAAAGAGGGCAGTGTCCCTCACTAAACAGTCAGGTATTGCATGTTTTAAAAATGCACACAGCACACTAGTGTGCCTGCGGGAAAATGGTGGAAAGTCGCTGCCCTAGGGTATGTCTGCCACAGGGAGCTTCTGATCTCTCCCTGAAAATGTTTAGTACAGGCAACGACCTACTTCATCTGCCAATAGAATCTTAGTAGCAGGCTCTTTAACTATATTATGTTGTTTTATTTATATTTGAATATGACATTTGAACACATGGCAAATGCATTGCTCAAATATAAATTCTAAGGAAATATGTATAAAACAGTTTTCATTAACCCAAATGATTTGGCTCAATGGTTGTTTACAATGGGAAGCAAGATTTCTCGAACATATGTCCTATCTCCTTTTATTTTTACTAAACCCAATTAAGTTATTTCTCATATTAGTAAAAGTTAGGAGGTCACAAAGCAAGTATACATTTAGGAATATAATATGTCCTAGGAGGGCTTTTCTAGAGTCTAGACATTATTCTAAATTTTATTTCCTTGTGCCCTTTTGTCTTTGTGATGAAGAAACTGAAAAGGTTCTGATTCAAGGTATTAAAAATACTGATGTGATAACTTCATGAACAGATCAACACAGACCTTAGAGTAGTATACAAATTGAATAGAATTGTTAAACCAATATAGGCACAAGACCAACCCCTGATTTGTTATTTTAATATTTTCTGAGTGCTGGTTCTCTGCCAGGCACTGTTTTAGGCTCTAAGGTGACACTCTTTTCAGCAATGTTGAAATTTTTTAAAAAAATCAGTCCCTCCACTGACAGATTTCAAAGATGCGGTATGATACTTCACCTTGCAAGACTGTAGGATGAAATATTAGTACTCATCTCATGGGATTATTAAAAAGGCAAGAGAAAGCCCTAAAGAGTCCACAAAAAGACTACCACATCTAATGAATAAATTCAGCAAAGTAGTAGGATATAAAATTCATACCCAGAAGATGCTGGCATTTTTATAAACCAATAATGAACTATCAAAGAGAAACTGGAAAAAAAATCCTATTTACTATTGCAATAGCATAAAATAAAAATTTTAAAAAGGTACCTAAGAATAAACTTAACCAAGAAGATAAAAGGCCTGTACTCAGAAAACTATAGGGCAGTATGCCAGTCATAAAATCAGCAAATCAGCCATCATAGAAAGCTTGTATTCCAAGTTTTTGCTTTTGCCAAAACTTTGTGGTACTTTGGAAATGCCACATATTCCGTAAGGCTTCCAAAAAAATATTTTAAAAAAAGTAGATAGGTAAATAGATATTTATATAGATATTAAATATTTTTCTTTCACTTCATTTTGTATTCCTTTGCTTTCTAATTATCTTATATCTGTATATTTAATTCTGTTGAATTCTATGAAACGATGCATCATATATATTCCTGGTATGGTCAGATTATGAAGGTAAGATTATTTAGTTCCTTCTAACTAGTCCCACAGATCATTTTAAAAATAAAATAAAATAAAAACTGTCAAGTGATGACATGAAGTAAAATAGGAATCTAATTTTTTCAATGATATAAATTTTAATACTCTTGAAATTATTAAGTATGAAATTATGTCATGGACATGTTTTCTTTGAGGGGACTGATGGTGTTGGCTAAGAGTGCATTTTTCATGTGCTAAATATATGCTTGGATTGCCTATTAAGTAGAATGACTATAATTTATTGCCAAACCAGATACTTTTAAGAGTGGAAAGGGAAGATGTTAATCACCATGTCAGGACTACAAGGATAAAACGAGACTGTCCCCAGCAAACTGGGATGTGCTTACCATACAGAGAAATTCTGCCCCCAAAATAGGACATTCTCTGAACCTTCCTCTTGGCCCCTTACATGCTGCCCTGCTTGATACCAGGTAGTATCTCCACACATTTGTGCTTTACTCACCCAGTCTTTGCACCTGGTGGGCTCTCCTGCTTTCCTTCTTTATTGGACCAAACATAGTTGAGTGCCCTCCTCTTTCCCTAGTGGCAGGTCCCCTCCCTGTGCCCTCCAGCACAAGCCCGCCTTTCTGCTGCACCCAGGCTAAATTGAGCAGTCACTAAATGCCCGCTGGCTTTTCCTAGATGCTGGGTTTTGTGAGGACGCATTTCCTTCTTGACAGGATAATAATTTGATTATACTGATTATGTGTTCTCCATGCACAATCCCCATTCCAGGCTGATTGCTCTCGGAGTTTTATTATAGAAACGCCTCAAGGCATAGTTAGTTTTGTAGACAGAAATGCTTTATGCATGTTAAAAGACTTGGCTTTTTGCTTTAAGAGCAGTACTGGAGAACTCTAATCCACAAGTTTATGTCTTAAACAGCGAGTTTTATGTGTTTGGTTTTGTTTTCTCCACACACTAGGATTTGACAAAGATTCCAATAGCTGTGGAGGGGAGAAGAGCAAAGGAAAAGTGTAAAGTTAGACAAGGTGGCATCTCTGAAAAACTGTCCTATTCCTTGTTATTCGTGAACATGGTCTAGGAAATACAGCTGAAACAGGAAGAGAAACTTGGTGATTCAAAGGCAGAGGGAACTCACCCTGTTTCCTACATGGATCCTAGGGAAACAAGCTCTGTCCATTACATACCAATATGTTCTAGAGTCCGTATAATATAAATGACAGCACTCTATCTGAACTGGCTTCAATTCTTTCTGCACACTTGTCATTTTCAATAGCTGATCAAATAAATAGGTAGCACAGTTTTCTTTCTGACATACCATAAAATGATGTGTCCTTAAAATTTTTCCAGTAATTAGGAATATTTAGTACATGGGAACACACTTTTTCCAGTTGCTTAGCTCAAATTGTATTGGAGTTGTCTTAGAAATATATATATATTCCCCCCCCCCTCCATATATAACTTATCAACCAATTCTTTTGACTTGACCCTCAAAATATATCTAAAATGTGACCTTCTTCTCACTTTCTCAAGTCCAAGGTTCCCTTATCTCAATGGAGCAGCAGCAGATTTACTGAGTTAGTGCAAGCCATGGCCCTCCTTGGTTTTAAATAGGTTTGAAATCCACCTATTTCAATCAAAGCCAACTTCCTGGGAACCCTTTGTGATCTGCCCCTCCCTTACTTCTCCAACTTTATCTCCTTTCTGAAGTCTTTCTGATTGCCCCACGCAGCCACCTCACTGCTCTGCGAAACAAGTTGCAGAGTTAAGGCTAGTCCTGCCCCTATTTTCCTCCCTCAGTATCCCCACCACAACCACTCTCACCTCCTGCTGCTCCTAGATTGATGACAAAAGGGAAACTGAAGCTCAATTGTTAATTTATGTCCACAATTTCTCACTACTGCCTCCAAGTTTACTGAGAGGTGTATGAGACACTGAGTCCCTCAGTTGCTAAGAATCCAGGTTCTCTCTGTGGAAATATTTAATTACAACCTATAGAATAATGTATCTTTCTTTTCAAAATAATGAAATTATAGTTTTATTATTTTAGTTATTTCTACCCACATATTGATGAAATATAAAATAAAATCCGATGAATAAGCTTTAGCTTTCCATCCACACGTCTACCTAATCTGAGAGATACTTAAAAAGAAAATTATGAACTAGGAAAAGAGAAACACATATTTTGGAAAATAATTTATTTTTTTCAATCATATTGTACTAAAGTGATTAAGAGATATTTAGAAGTGCATTAACGTTAAGAGGTATTTAGGCCAGCATTCTGAATTATGCAATGATCCTCATTTTTTTCTTAGTGTAAATGTAATTCAATTGAAAGTTACATATCATCATTAGTCATAATAGTGCAATTTACACATGTGCCTAGTGTTATATTTTCTTATAGGAAGATGACTCACAATTTTTGAGATCATTGATAGGATACACTGTCACATAAAATGTTTTTGGGCAGGACTTCTTAAATGTTAGTGAGTATCAGGATCCCTTGTTGAGATACAGACTCCCGTCCCCTGGAGTGGGACCTGGGAATTTGCATTTCTAACCGCTTCCTGGTTGAAGCTGATGCTGCTGGTGTATAGAGCATATTTTAGTAGCACAATTTACGTCAGACACACTGGCTCAGGTTATTTTTTATTACTTTTTCTTGGCCATTTCGTGAATTCATTGAGCACCTTTATTGAAACAAAGTGAAAGCTTCAGACAATTATTAGGAAAAATCTTTTGCTGTGACATGCCTTTGGCTTTAACTAAGCAAATGCAGTTCATCTCAATAAAGACAAGGATATCTTTGCTTTCTCTCCCATTACCTCTAAAACCTTCTCCTTGTCTAAAAACTACCTTGAAAATGTCTTAAATGAATTATCAGTTTGAAAGCGATTTTTAAAATGTATAATTTGGGTTCCCCAATACAGTAACTTCTTAATCTACATATTAGTTGATAAACTTTTATTTGCTTTAGTGGAGTTGAATCAGCATGCAGTTGTATCTGTTGCAGCTAAAAAGAATAGTAATTATTAAAACATTACTCGTGGAAAACATATTGTGTTTTGAGGACTCAGCACAGCTGGGCTCTGCATACTACCTCAAGCACCAGATGCTCCATTTGCTGTCATTTGTTTAAAATCATTTACACACATGAATGGGAGAGCAGAAGGGTGGGGAGGCACCAGGCATTCTTATTATCACAAAAATGGGTTAAATTTTGTAGATAATACATTTATATGGCTTAAAATAATATAAAATGAGAAAATATACACAGGAAAATGTCTTTTTATCCAGTCCATTTCACCTGGTTTCCACTTCTTTCCAAATAGGAGATACTGTTTATTTATCACATATTACTTCAAAGATTTTTTTGCATGAACAAGTACATACAAATGCATTGATTGCCCCACTTTTAAACACTATTTAGCACACTACATATGGTATTCTGAAATAGTTTCTTTTAACAATACATCTTGGTGATCTTTCCATATCCATACATGAGGGGCTACCTAGTGTTCCATTGCAAATGGACCTGTCATAATCTCTTCAACTAGTCATCTGTAGCCAGGTATAAGCAGGTAAACTTTGACAGGTAACAGAACGATTCCATTGAACATGGTTTTAACACAAAATAAATTCCACATAGATAATTTCCTAGTTGTGTGATTAAGTCTTAAAATGTCTCTCATATAAAATGAAAAGAATATGCTAACCGCCTTTATTCTTCTTTTCAAATATAAATGGCATAGTTTAAAAGTCTGGAGAAGAAATTACTAGCGTAGAATTTATTAGTAGCTTATACTATAAGCTTTATATTTTTGTAGAAGTTGGCAAATGATCCTCCTATGGAATGGTCTATTTTACATAATTACCAGCCATGTGTAAGAGGGCACACCTCCTCCACTGCCTTGCCAAATGAGTTAGCATTTGGATTTCTAACAAACTGGTGCGTGAGAAATTGGATGACAGTGTAGTTTTAATTTACATGTCTCTTATGATGAGTGAAATTGATGTTTTTCTTATTATGTTTAAAAGCTTTTTAATGTTTTCTTCCCTGTGCATTGCCCATTGTACACATTGCCCAATTTGGAGGAGTGAGTTTACTGAGCTCTTTGCCTTCTCTGTTTGTCAGCTTCATGCCATGTAGACATTTTCAGTTTTTATAAACTGATTTTAACAATCTTTTATTTTATCACTAGAGGGCTGGTGCACAACATTCGTGCACTGGGGGTGGGGTGGGAGGGTCCCTCAGCCCGGCCTGTTCACTCTTGCAGTCTGGGACCCCTTGGGGGATGTCTGCCTGCTGGCTTACTACGCTAGCAGGCAGACATGCCCTGAGAGATCCTTAGCTCTGCCACAGAGGCAAAAGAGGCTTCCACCACCACTGCTGCACTTGCCAGCCGTGAGCTCAGCTTCTGGCTGAGCGGTGCTCCCCTGTGGGAGTGTACTGACCACCAGGGGGCAGCTCCTGCATTGAGCGTCTGCCCCTGGTGGTCAGTGCACATCATAGCGACCGGTAGTTCCAACATTTGGTCAATTTGCATATTAGGGTTTTATTATATAAGATTTCATAAGTTAAACACACACACACACACACACACACACACACACACACACACACACACAGGTCTCCCACATTACAGCCGAATACAGTTTGTGGCTAGCATATAGTTATCCAGATTAGTTGGTTTATTTATGTAATTCATCATTTCTTGCTAGAGACAGGTTGCTTTCAGGAAATTTGCTGTTTGTGTGATCCTGGGTGTAGGCTTGCCTGCTCAGCCTTGCTGAACCACACTGGGTCCCAGAGGGTGTTTTGCTAACCTGATACCTTTCTCCCATCCAATGTCCCATTGCACCCTCACCCTCAGAAAGTTTACTTTTTGCTGAAATTCACTACTAATGACTCCACTTGCTTCTGAAATCTCCTTCAATGGTCCCTTGTCTCCATGCCCTTCATGTAGCATATGGAAATCACTTCTTCCTTCATCTCTGTTTGGTTTAGCTGTCAATTGTTATTTTTAATATTCTGGGATATATATGCATATTCATTTTTATCTATGGGGAGAAGAACTTAGAATCCAGGGGAAAAAGGAGGATCTTTGTTTTGTTTTGTTTCCTAACTTTTTTCTTTATACCCAGTTCTATTGTTTTTATTGCTTTATTTTCTAATCATGAACAGGTAACACTTTTATAATAAGAACAAATAATAAAATTATAATAATGTTTTCAGGATAAAAATCTAGACCTAGGGAATATACATTTAATAATTTAGAAAGGAAAGGGGTTATAAACACCTACTAAATATTCCCAATAAAGATATACCAGCTGGAAATTCTTTATTTTATAGCACCACAAGGTATTATATTATAATACCTTGTGATTATATTAATAAGTTATATTAATAAATGTGACAAATTCCCTGGTAAATATATTCACGTTATCTAATAATATACTGTAGGTCATTACACAGTTTTGTTGTTTTATTTTCACCATGATTCAACAAAGTTATACTTTAGTAAACAACAAGAGTTAACTGGACTGTCCACAGGGACTTGATTACAATCAGGAGAACTCTCCTTATATTCAGTTTTTTAAAATAATTTCATTATGTGAACATATTACCTACTTTATTTTCTAATTGCTAAGAGCTATAAAATAGCATAAACAGGATAATGCAATAACTGGAAATATGAACATCAAATTACAAATAAAAACTCAATGAGTTTTCTGACAGTAAAAGTAAATCCTTTAAAAGTTAGATATGGAGCCCAGCCTTGCACAGTGATTGAGCATCGACCTATGAACCTGGAAGTCACTGTTCCACTCCTGGTCATTGCACATGCCTGGGTTGTGGGTCCGATCCCCAATAAGGGGCGTGCAGGAGGCAGCCGATCAATGATTCTCTCTCATTATTGATGTTTCTATCTCTCTCTCCCTCTCCTTTCCTCTCTGAAATCAATAATATATATATATATATATATATATATATATATATATATATATATATATTAAAGTTAGGTATTTAATGTGTCTCATTCTATTATGTCAAAATTTAGTAATATTTGAAAAATATTAGCGTTAAATTTTGTATGTAGGTCTGATAGACTGATAGCAAAATAGTTGGTGAAGTTCCTCTACAATTTCTCTATATCCTTATTATTTACCATAAACCAACATTTAAAAGGAAAAACTGTCCTATTTGAGTAACCCACCTATGTTGAGGTGGTTCCTGGAGTTTATCCTAGTTTACAAGGACAGGAGAATCAGACTCATTTAAGCCTTAAGCTCTTTATCTGATTGAAGCTATTTGAAGACATTTAAATATGTATGACTTTCAGTTTTCTAAGGTGGTAGAAATATAAATAATGGTAATGTGGGAGAAAAATCACATTTATCCTAAGAATTTGTATAGTTGATTATCATAATGTGTAATCTCACTTTTGAATTTTAGGGAAGTACACTGGATATAATAAAGAAAAAGCATGCCTTATTTTTATTTTTAAATTTTGTGGATAAAAAAAAGGTACAATAAAAATAAATGAGTCAATTGTTAAAATGTGATATCTATATAACAAAATAAAATTACTTATCTCATTTTAAGGGCATATGTATGAATAAAAAAGAGTTCTGATTTTTTTTTCTCATATAATACTACAATTTATGGGGTAAGTACTACTACCACCCAGGAAACTGAAACTTTGAGATGTCAAATAGCTTTTTTTTTATTATTATTATTTAAAAAAATATATTTTTATTGATGATAGAGAGGAAAGGAGAAGGAGGGAGATATGGAAACATCAATGATGAGAGAGAATCATAGATCGGCATACTATCTATGCCGATAGATAGGGACCGAGCCCACAACCTGGGCATATCCCCTGATCAGGGACCGAGCCCACAACCTGGGACCGAGCCCACAACCTGAGCATATCCCCTGATCAGGAATCAAACCAGTGACCTCTTGGTTCCTGGGTCAACTTTCAACCACTGAGCCACACCTGTCTGGGCTCAAATAGGTTAATCTCAAGGATCCATGGCAAGGAGACAGAAGCATAATGATTCAAACCTATGTCTATTTAAATCCAAGGTTAGAGAAAGAGATTGAACACAAATAGAACTGCATTTAAATCTCATCTCTCAAGCAAACTATGTCAATGCTGTGAATCTTGGTAACTTCAAGTAGAAAATGATCATAAAAAATTGAAATAAGATACTGGCCTTAAGCATTTAGCCCATTATATGGCATTTAGTATATATGTTTAAAAGGCTAATTTCTATTACCTCTATAAATACATACTAGTATAAATTAAATCCAATGTAAAAGATAGGTGATGGTATCTGGGTCTTATATAAAGACACTGATTTAATTAGTGGTATCATTATATCTCCCCTAAAACACTTTGTTCTCTAGGCTTCTATGGTACCTCACCTACCCTCACCCACACCACGACACTGCGTATTTTTTTATTTTTTTAAATTTTATTGAATTTATTGGGATATCATTGGTTAATGAAATTATGTAGGTTTCAATTGCACAATACTATAACACATCGTATATATATTGTATTGTGTGTTTGCCACCCAAAGTCAAGTATCCTAACATCACCATTTATCCCCCCTTTACCTTCTACCTGCTCCCAACTTCTTTTCTCTATGGTAATCACCATATTGTTGTCTGTGTCTGCGAGTTGTTGTTTTTTGTTTATTTGTTTTTTAGTTAATCCCTTCACCTTTTACACTGAGTCCCCCAGCCCCTCTCCCATCTGACAGCTGTCAGTCTGTACTCTGTATCATGAATCTGTTTCTGTTTTATTTGTTTATTTTGTTCATTAGTTTCCATATACAAGTAAAATCATATGGTATTTGTCTTCTGGGTTATTTCACTTAGCAGAATACTGTGCAGGTCCATCCATGCTCTTGCAAATCTCTGCTTGTAATGCTAATGGATGTCTAGTACTCAACTCCATGACCTACACCCTTCTCTAGTTTAGTCTCTTCTAACTCGATGTCTTTATTTCCTTCAGTATCACACTAATTCTCATGTGGTGACACCAGTGCACACTTCTGTTTGACTATCTTCATCATGTGATAGCATATAATGGGATAGTGTTAGGGTGAAAGTGTTGCTGTAGATATAATAGGCTTACAAGATTATGTAAGAGTTGATTGTAATGACTGAAGGTGAATTTGAACCTAAGTCCTATTTAATAAAAGCCCAGCCTCCGAATGGTGAAAGGACCAGAACGACCAGTCAACCAGTCGCTATGACACACACCGACCACCAGGGGGCAGACGCTCAGCACAGAATCTGCCCCCTGGTGGTCAATGCGCTCCCACAGTGGGAGCACCGCTTGGCTGATGAGGAAGAGTGGCTAATCCTGTTGCAGCTGCTTGGTTGATGGGGATGGGCGGTGCTCCCACAGCAGGAGCAGCCACTCAGAGGGTGGGTCTAGAGCCACTTGGCTGACCAGGATGAGCAGTGCTCCCACAGCAGGTCGATCCCTGCAGGCCACACCCCCCCACCAGTGCACGAATCCTGTGCACCAGACCTCTAGTAGAAATATAAAATTCTATCAAACATCAGATCATTTTATAACATTATCCTATATAATAAAAGGCCAGCAACCATAACGATGTAGTGACCAGAACAACCGATCGGCCAGTCACTGTGAGGTGCATTGACCACCTCTCAGTTCCTCCTCCCAGCCCGCAGGCTCCAATTGCTGGATGATCAAGGTGGAACCACAGGGAACCGGGGTGGGTGGTGGCGGGGTGGGACTGGGGACTGGTGAGAGAGCAGAAGGTAGACCTCTTGGGCCTTCCCCCTGGCCTGCAGGTTCCAATAGATCACCAGATGGCAAATGGGGAACCCGGGTGGGGGGTGGTGGCGGGGTGGGACTGGGGACTGGCAAATGGGCAGAAGATGGCCCCGATCACAGGCTCGGCCTAGGGACCCTATCCACGCACAATGTCATGCACTGGGCCTCTAGTATATATATAAATATCATGCATGCCTTTTCTATTTGGGATACTTTATCAAATTTTCTCATTAATTAGATTTCAGAAGTGCAATATTCAGAGTTAAACAATGTTAATGTTTCCATAGACTTATATTTTCTGTGTAAAACTATTTAAACACCATTTAAAATTCAAAGTATGTTTGACTCCATACTTTACATGAAACTTTGATAAATAGCATGCTAAATTTTTTTACACATACTATTATACAAATAGTTATATTTTAGTTAAGCCAAGAAGTTTCTATATAAATTAAAGAAATTAAAATACCCAAGAGGGAAGAATTATATTCCTATTTTTCATATGAGAAGATAAACCAGTTTGCTATAGAAGTGGTTGAAGGAAATATACTACAGAAAAGCTTACAATTTTCAGTTTCATTGTAGGCTTATTATTTCTACCATGAAGTATCTTTTTGGGTATGCATCAATTTGGGGCATTTATGTTTTTACTTTCTAAAATGTATGTTTTCAAAAACCTTTTCAAAGCATATGGGTGACATTTTTAAATTATGCATATATTATACATTACAGGAATAGAAAACCAGAGCTCCAAGAAAAGACAAGTATTACACATTCATTATCAAGACATTATGCAAATACTGTGTCTTAATGTTTAGCTTTAATTTCTTTTCAGAGTATATAAAATCCAGATTATAATTCAAATATATTCTTATATTCAGATCATGGGAAATAATTCTAATACATTGATATGATGCATATAACACCATATTTCTTGTAAAGAGAATATTGTTCTTACTTTTAAGAGACATATATTTATTTTCCCAGCAATTTTGACGGAATCATCCAGATTCCCTGGATGGTTTCCATAACACTTACTAATTCTCATAGAGATGCCATGAAGTTATTAGTCCTATTTGATATATGAGAAATTTGGCTAAGGTCACATGACTAATACATGGGATGCTCAGAACTGTTGCAAGCACAAATTGGTTTTAAATGAGTCTTGACTATGTGTACAAGATTGTGTTATCATTAAGATAATAGAGATCAAAGTTTAATTCTGGTAGGTGGTTACCTTCTAGTTTGGAAGACATACAAATAAATGTATGTCATGTGATAAATATGACTTTAAGGGAGGAAAAAAATCCTTTTACCTTTTAGGTTCTTTCCTGGGGTTCCTTTAATTAGCACTATTAACAAGACAAAAGCATATTACCATAGTTAATGTAACTTATACATGACATGGGGCCCTCATTAGAAAATGAAGACCTAGAGAAGCAGGTTAAGTTGGACATTATGAGTTAGACAAAGAGAGGAGTAAATTGTAGAAAAATGACAGAGCACCCCTAGTCAGTTTGGCTCAGTGGATAGAGGTCCTGGGCTCAATTCCAGTCAAGGTCATGTACCTCCTTTGCAGGCTACTCCCCGGCCCAGGCCTTCATCTGGGAGTGTGCAGAACCAACTGATGTGTTTATCTCACATCAATATTTCTATCTTTCCCTCTCTCTTCCACTCTCTATAAAAATTAATGGGGGAAAAAATTCTCAGGTGAGGATTAAAAAAACAAAAAGGGAGAGGGCATGAGGGCTAGTTAGTTGATTGGTTAAGAAGTGACTAGAAGGATAAGAGTTTATTTCGCAATGTTTACTTATACAGATTTCTGTTGGCCTTAACCATTCTTGGTGAAAGAATGTTTCTTTCCTTCTTGTATAAGGAGAACATCTTCTGTATGGGAGTTTTATTTCCTAATTTTAGGAAGGTCAGAGTTCCTTTTTGTATCTGGCATTTTACAAGTGCCTTTAACTTAAAATTATATATATGCCAATGTGGCCTGTTCTGAAGTGGCATATTCTGAATTCCTTCCTGAGAATTAAAGAACTGGGGACTTTGGGAACAGAGGGGCTGGGCTCTAAGGTCTTGCTTGGCTTTTTTTTTTTTTTTAATAATTAAAACAGAAAAGTGGGCTTTTTATTTAGAAGAAAAAGCTTATACAGAGGCATCAAGGCTAGCAAGAGCACAGTATTGCCAAGAGACAGTGAGCATATTAAAATGTGAGCAGGTCACGGGATTTCCTGGATGAGAGATGTGGAAAGGTACCAAATATTGAAAAGCTATGAATTTCTTATGGAAGTTTTTTTTTTTTTTTTTAGTATATTCTGGAAATGATGTCAACATAGAAGAATTTTAAGCAGGGAGGGTGTTATATGTAGCTAGGGAAAGGCATTGAAGGAGACCTTTGGACAAGTATCACTCCTGCTATTTGCATTACATAAGATCTATGCTGCCAATGACACAGGTATAGCATAAAGTATGACTTCGGACTTCAGAGGAAGAAGAGAGGAAAGCAAGATCTGCATATTTTAATATTTGTGATGAAAATTGCAGAGCAGACTATGACCAAAAATCAATTCTCTGGAATTTATAATAGAGTGCCATCCATTGTCTTTCCATGTTTTTCCTTTCCTTTCTTTCCTTCCCCTGTACTTTATTCCCCAAACCCTACCCCAAACCCAAAACCATGGAGAATATACTGCCTCAGTTCAATGGTTGTTAAAGTAGCGTTAAGTTTTTAGCTTTGGGAAATACGAACACAAAATGACTGTGGTTTTATTAAATATATATTGATTTGAGAGAGGAAAAGAGAGAGAGAGAGAGATGGAAACATTAATGATGAGAGAGAATCATTGATCGGCTACCTCCTGCATGCCCCGCCCCCCCAATCCCCCACTGAGGATCAAGCCCACAACCCAGGCATTTGCCCTGACCGGGAATGGAACCATGACCTCCTGGTTCATAGGTCTATGCTCAACCACTGAGTTATGCCAACCAGGCTGACTGTGGCTTTAAAAAGACTGACATTTTTTTTCTCTTAATTCAGAGGAAGGCAGCCCAGAGCTCATATGACAGCTGCTCTATAAGGTCCTCTGGGATCGAGTTGCTTGGTTCCTCTCTCTCCAGGCTGATACTCATTCTAGCCACACATCCAGAATTCAAATGGCAAAATAGAGGGAGGGGAAGAGAACATAAAATGCATGTCAATGGTCTTCTGAGGAAATTTCCTGGAAAGTTAACAGACAGTACTTCTGCTTATATGCCATGGGCTAGAACTTAGTAATTGAGCAATATTCAACTACAAGTGAGGCTAGGAAATGTAGTCTTTGTACTGGGGAAGTGGAGTATAGGAACTCTAGTTTGGCAAGATGCATAGGGTATTCAGTGACAGAAACCAGAGAGTGAGGACGCTAGGAATCTTTGCACCAGTAGGATTCCTTTAGTATTTTTTATTTATAATATCAAACTAAATAAACAGTTAAATTTTATTTCTTTAATATAGTATATTGATTTCAGAGAGGAAGGGAGAGGAAGAGAGAGATAGACATTAATGATGAGATAGAATCATTGATCGGCTGCCTCCCTGCATGCCCTCCACTGGGGATTGAGCCAGCAACCAGGGCATGTTCCCTAACCAGGAATAAAACCAGCAAACTTCCGGTGCACGGGACTCTGCCCAACAACAGACCATACCCACCAAGGCTCCTTTCATAGCTTTTTAGTCAACATAGTAGAAATATTTCATGCACAGATTTTGCACCATGTAATGAATAAGATGTGACTCATAATGCTACAGAATATGTGCCATTGCAGAGTTTATTAATGAACATTTGGCTCAATATTTAATGGCTTCCTTAATAATCTAATTTTCTCTATGTTAAAAGAACCTGAGAGAAAAAGCAGGTTTTTGTTGATAAAATGTAACTCTGTTTGTTTTCCAGTATGTTTGTTTCTTTGATTGTGACAGGCTTCTAAGTGAAAACCAAAGCATAATATTAACCAAATCAAAGAGTGCTTTCAAAAAGTTTTTCTGTAACATGTTCTTACAATTAATTACTTTCAATTGAAACTTGGCATTTTAACACCACTCGTGTTGTAAAAACCCTGAATTAATTTGTCTATTTCCCATTTATTTATACTACATTCAACAAATGTTTATTTAATGGTGACAATATGAAAGCGACTTCACTAACCAAAACTGGAGATGGAAATTACATAGACATGGCATGAGAGCCCTACAGAATATGACACAAAGAACACATTAAATGATTCCTATATAAATACTTAGAATGCTGGTCTGCAATACTGAGAAAGAGCAGTTACACTGAAGTATGATAGCCAGAATTTTAAATGAGGGATTTGAGATTTTGCCTTACTTTCAAGCTAGTAAATTATGCTGCAAAAGATTAATAGGTGCTGGCAGAGAATATGAGACTGCATCAGAAACAAGACTATCTTACCCATAGTGCAGAAGGTACCTTAAGATTTCCTTGCTCCTCATATCCCCTTGGCCAACTCAGGGAAGTCCAGGCATAGGCCACACACACAGTTGAGGAATCCTGAATTATAAATTCCCAGTTTTGTATGGGGTCTGCTAGCAAATTTCTTCAACCTTTGTCCTAGAAGAAGATCATGCCCTGTCAAAAACAAATCTGCCCTCTGCCTGGAAGGATGGTTCTAGCTTTCTTCCAAGGCTGTTTGCACCCATACATCCTTGAGAAGATACCATGAAAGGAACCTCTGAATACCTCTTTCTCAGCAGACCCAGAGAGAATTGTCTCTAAAACATAGACGTCTTTGTGGAGAAATACCCTTTAGTCTAGGTCTCAGAGGATAAGGTTTACTAAAGAGAGTTTGGACTGTAAGGTTCTTAAGAAAATTGGAATTGACCCTGGCCAGCATAGCTCAGTGGTTGAGCATTGACCAATGAACCAGAAGGTCACAGTTTGATTCCCAGTCAGGGGACATGCCTGGGTTGCAGGCCCTATCCCCAGTAGGGGGTATGCAGGAGGCAACCAGTCAATGATTCTCTCATAATTGATGTTTCTATCTGTCTCTCCCGCTCCCCTCATCTCTGAAATCAATAAAAATATATTAAAAAAATAGAAAAGAAAATCAGAATTGATTGAGCCATTCAGGGAGTAATACCTGTAATTACAAATTTAATGTTTTCATCACCGTCTCTATGAAGTTTAAGTGAATATTTCCAAGAGAAAAACACAATATGTAAAAGTTAATGCTTCCTAATGTACTGGTTATTATTTAAATATTTCATTATATTTTTGAGTCACATTTTAATACATCTATACTAATAAAAGGGTAATATGCTAATTAGACCGGGAGACCTTCTGGACGACCTTCCGGATGTCCTTCCGGACAAAGCCATAGTGGCTGCCTGAGCCTCAGGCAAGCCGCAGATGGTGGCTGCCACTGCCCACAGCCAGTCCAAGGCTCAGGGAAGCTGGGGATGGCAGCTGCGAGCTCAGGCAAGCCGAGATTGCGGCTGCCCAGCCATCCAGGGCTGGCTCAAGGCTCAGGGAAGCTGGGGATGGTGGCTGCAAGCTCAGGCAAGCCGGGGATGGTGGCTGCCCAGTGGCCTGAGGCTCAGTTAGGGGGTGATATGGCTGGCAGGGGAGCAGTTAGGGGGCGATCAGGCCAGCAGGGGAGCTATTAGGGGCATCAGGCTGGCAGGCAGAAGTGGTTAGGGGTGATCAGGCAGGCAGGTAGGCAAATGGTTAGGAGCCAGCGGTCCCAGATTGTGAGAGGGATCCCAGATTGGAGAGGGTGCAGGCCAGGCTGAGGGACACCCCTCTATGCATGAATTTTATGTACTGGGCCCCTAGCATGTACATTTATATGTATATGTATATTTCAAGCAAATGCAATTTATTATGTCCAAATCTTGATGCTATGAGGATATTTTGAAATGGTCAGATTGCAAGTGAAAATATTGATTTGAGAGGCAATTTGGGAATAAAATTGCAACAAATTTAGGTGGAGTCTTCTACAATTCCATGAGGTTTATCAGTATTGGATTTTGACTAAGCAAGAGCTATTTAATTCAATTGAGACTGATGGAGAAGTGTATGATTAATTATTAAACATATAAATTATCAATTGAGGGGGAAAAAGTCCAAGGCTGTGGAGAAAATGCTAAATATAAAGAGTAAAGGACAAGAAGGTAAAACAAAAATTCAGAAGTCAATATCAATGGAAATTAAACAAGGGCTAGATTTAGAATAGGAGAATGATACAGATATTGTTGATCATTGGATCTGAAAATGATGGAAACCATAGATTCAGAGTCAGACAATCTGAGAATGCATCTTGCAAGCAGTGGGTGTTGGGCATGTAATCACTAACCCAAAAAATAACTTGGAAGTTTTAGAACACACATCCTGAACATAAGTAAGTTAATACATACATATATACATACAAACATACATACATACAGATAATAAATAATTATTTCTTAAAATAAAATATTGGCTTCTGTTAAGGATTTATAACTTTCATCTTATTTAAGGACATCAGAATTCAAACCTAATTTAGGTTTCCTTATACTTAAATCTGCCTGACAGTGTGATGGATGTTAATAATTCATCATGGGAAAGTTAAGTTTCATTCTTTTCAAGATGAGTCATCTTCTCATGAGGAACAGCCTTCTCAGTGATGGATTTGCAGGTCTGGCAGATGTGCATTAAGTAACATGTTCCCATTGACATGTGCTTCGACATATAGGATATCCTATACATCTCACAGTGAAAGCACTTCCAAAATACATGGACTTTCCATCATACTCTATCTTCCTTTGACATTTTCTATTTAAACTAAGCTTGCTCTATGCAAAGTCAGATAAATTCCCACCAATAATGTATAATGCCATAGTTGGGAAATTGGTGGCTATTATAACTCTAGGCTTGTTGTATATGTAAAATAATATATCATCCCACACATATGGAGAATAGAATGGCAGATTCCTGAAATAAAATTGACAAAAGTATTTTTAACAAAGACATTTTCAAAACAAGAAAAGAAGCAAAGGAAGTTTCTTATAAAACAAGAGAGAAGAAAACCTAAGACATTCTCTACACCTCTTTGGAATCTCAAGTTTATAATCCAGGAACATATTGGTAAGAAAAGTTAGTCAAAAGACTCAAGTTATAAGCAGTTACTTTTGGGGTAAATGTGAGAATCCTTTTGTTGAGAATAGTGTTTCTTCAGTGCTCTCTGACAGAATGACTGTATTGAAGAATTATAAACGGCTGATATTTAACCTTGGGTGATGTGAGTAACTCTCTCTAAGTAAGAAAAGTCATTTGTAAATGAAGCATGGTTATTAAATCAGAAAGTCAGAGAATTAGATAGCTGAACGTGCTTAAAGAGAATTCAAATACAAATCTTTCTTCATAAATGAGAACTACAAAGCTCAGAGAATAAAATGCTCATATAAATGGGACAGTTTTCTATAAAATGAACATTTGAGGTCATGTTCTTGACTAAGTACAGCATTACTAATTCTACTACCAAAGAGGGAATAGTCACAGAAGCAAGAGGACTAGTCTCCTGCAGCAAAGTTGCATCAGTTAGATTAAGTACTGAGCAGAGGAGAGAGGCCTGCATTCCACACTATTACAAGTAATGCATTATTTGAAAATACATTTTTTGTTTTATGAAAATAATGCTTTTTATAGAGAAGGTTCTTGTTTTCAAACAGTAAAAGTCAACTTGGGCATGGATAGCAGCAAATACATTTATTGGAAGCATATTGGATAGCCATCAAAATTGATGAGGAGCCTTAAGAATTAGGTTTATCAAAGAGTAAATACCAATAGAAGTGAGGCAGTAAGAAACAATATTAAGTACTTACCACTGAAACTGTGTAGCTAGAATGACTCTTACTTTGTGCAGCTGTCACTGACTTTGTCTATCACAGCTGCCAGACGGACCACCGCTACATCTGGCTGTTGAGACCCTTACACTGCTGTGAGACATTTCTCAATTTTCACTACATCCATCCATCAGTTGTTCCATGTTGTTGGAGTGTGTGAATAACTTGTATGTCACAAATGCAATTTCTGATTAAAAAGTTAGAAGATGAGCCCAATTGGCATGGCTCAGTGATTGAGTGTTGACCTCTGAATGTCACAGTTGGATTCTTGGTCAGGGCACATACCCGGGTTGTGGCCTCAATCCCCAGTGTGGGGCATGCAGGAAGCAGCCGATCAGTGATTCTCTCTCATCCTTGACGTTTCTATCTCTCTCTCCCTCTCTCCTCCTCTCTGAAATAAATAAAGATATATTGAAAAAAAAGTTAGAAGAAGAACTGGTTCTTAGGTATTCCGAGTGAAAGTTAGGGCTCTGTCATCTATTGTGGTATTCTCATTCATTGGTTTTATTATTTTTATTTTAATTCTTTCGCACCTATGCAAGGGTTGATTTCTGGATGTAAAGCAGAACATTTTCATATGTGGGGTCTGTACTCTAATAATATAGTAAATAAAGTTAGTATCAAAAGTACCATAGTGATGTTCATATTTGTTCTTTCATTTCACAGATCCTTATTTACCACTTTTTATAACTGTTGTAATAGATATTCACAATTATGTAATGTATATATAGATTAAAGTGTATTTATGCATTTTTAGAATGGAACATAAGATCATTATTTAAAAAAAAAACAACCTCATTCAATATATCAGTAATGCATTACAAAAGCCACTTTTTCACCTTTTACTCATGAATTATGCTTTGTAAAGCAACTTTGCATAAAAAGAAAAAATGTTAATTTCATTTAACAATCACACCAAATGGTGTGAAAGTATTAAGATAATATCTTCTGTATATTCATCAACTTTACTTCGAAGAAGCTAAAGTTTCTTATTTTGAAATTTGTTATTTAAAAGAAGAAATAAAACTTTAATATAAAATCATCCAATTTATTAGATAAACTGGAAAGAACATTAAAATTACACCATAAATTTTAGTAAATGAGAAAATTGAGACTCGAAGAAATTATATGATTCACATAAGTACATATAGTAAGTAAATTGTCAAAGAAAGGAAGAAAACATATATTTTCTGACTTTTCTATGCTCTTACTATGTTGGAACTAGAATTACATTTCTCTTTTTATGTCTTTTTATTTTGCATTTTTACAATCTTTATTGTTAAGTATTACATATATCCCCTTATTTTTCTCATTGAGTGAAAAAAAAAAGTTCTTTACTTTCAAAAGTATCACAAAATTTAATTTTATTTGCCAGATGAATTCTTGTCCAATACAATACTTGCACAGCTGTGAAGTCAACATTACTGTTAACCCTAATTTGTGGACAAATATACTGGTCAGAAAGCACCTTGCTGTGAGCCTCATGTGATTTAAAAACAAAAAAGTATAGTTTTTTATTAATTTCAGAGAAGAGGGAAGGAGAAAGAGATAGAAACATCAACGATGAGGGAGAATCATTAATCGGCTGCCTCCTGTACACCCCCCGCTGAGGATCGAGCCTCAACTTGAGCATGTGTCCTGACCAGCAATCGAACTGTGACCTCCTGGTTCATAGGTTGATGCCCAACCACTGAGCCATGCCGGCCAGGCTCATGTAATTTTTTAAAATTAATTTCCTACTTAATATAAACATTTTTACCAATTGTATAAAAGAGTTATATGATGACTGATTATTTATGCTCAATTTTTGAAATAATTTATATTGTCATGTCAAACAGTTTGATTCATTTAGTTTGTGCTGATTTACAGGGGTGAATTTACTAGACTGAGGAAATGATTCATCTTATATTTTTGCAAGATGGAGTAGCTATAATCTTGAATCAGTATAATTTTTCTAAATACATACTGAAATACACACACACATACCCACACACACACACACACACACACACACAAAGGCAGTAGAACTTGCTACACAGTTTTATTTTTCAATAAGCTAATAGTATCAGTCAACATTTTCTCTACCAAATAATTTCTTTTTATCTTCCAGAAATCTTTCTCAAGTTTTGCTTTATTGTCCAATTGTATTAAAAACTAAGTCCAAGTGTGCAACATTTCATTTGAAAGACAAAACCTTTTTACTTTATGTTCTTTTTGCCACCCTCTTTTCTCCTTACAACTTTCCTTGCAAGGCTGATGGAATTATGTGTAGTGTCATTCCCATGCTTTAATATATGTCTCGCCTATATGTTAAGACTGCATCATAGAGTAGTATTTGCAGGCCTATCAAAATCCATGCAAGCTATGACTGAGCCAGTTGATATTCTTATTCACAATCCATTGTGCCAATCTGCTCTCTGAGAATGGGGTAACTTTCAGTGTCATTTCTTCTTTTTTGTTTTCTTTTACTTACTAAACTGCTTACGTGCCTGCTGGATTGTTGTGATGGTCTTGTGACAATTTTTCAACTCTATGGAGTAGAGTACTTTGTTGAAGTTCAGTGAGTCACATGTAGTAGGCAATTAATGTCCAGTACATTTTTATCACATCCAACAAAACGGAATAAATACAAAAACAAACAAAACATTTGCACTTAGCATGGAGTCCCTAATAGATCATGTATTGTAAGTAATCAGTCATACCACACTCAGGCATGTGCACCCACTCATCATCAGTTTTTGAACATTTAAACACTCCCTAGGGCTGCATTTTTGTTGTTTCAAGAAACATATAAATATCCTCAATATACATTTAGTCTAAATGTATATGAAGATTAGCAGTACGGGTAGGGAGGTCCATGTAAAAATATGTGCAGTGTACAGGCTTATGAATGTCTATATAGTAATTTCCACACGTTCTTTCCTATCAGCATCACACTGCATAATAGTACATTTTGCATTCAGAGCAAATACTTAAACCTTCTAAGTTTTGTTCTGTATATCATTTTCTCTCTTTCCATTAGGTGGAAAATGGTTGCCTGTGTTCACCTACTGTGAAGACTAAGAATCAGACCACTGCAGCTTTGAATCTCTGAAGTGTTTCAGGATGTAAATGCAATCTGACCTTTCCCTGGTGGACGGTTAAATCATGGACACGCTAAACACTTTACTTTGGACTGTCCTTCCAAAGGATGCTTTGGCTTCTCTCTTGAATGCTCATTAAGCATTTGTAGCTGACAAGGAAAAGAAAGAAAACTGTGAACTGGAAAGTTACCTTACAATGAAAATTGTGAGCACATCTTGCATCTGTCCAGTCCTCGTGTGTCTCTGTTTTGTGCAGAGGTGTTATGGAACTGCTCACCACAGCTCCATCAAGGTGACCAGAAATCAGACCAAGCACATCGAAGGAGAGACCGAAGTCCACCATCGTCCCAAAAGGGGATGGGTTTGGAATCAGTTCTTTGTTTTAGAAGAACATATGGGACCCGATCCACAATATGTTGGAAAGGTAAGTTTTTGTTGTTTGGCTTGTTTTTGCTCTTTGGGGTAATTTTGAGCTGATATTAGGGTTGAGTGGGAGTTGAATTTGAAGAGATATGGAGTGGTAAGTGAATTATGTTATAGAAGACTAATAGTTAAACTAAACAGTTTAAAATAAAGATTGCAAAAAATGAACTTTACCAATCAAGTCACATCTCTCTGAACATTGGTCCATAAATTCTAGACTGAATGCTCTTTACCAACATATTATTCTTTCTGTTCTCATACTAGTATATAAAGTGAAAACAATTGAATGCGCAATTAAATACTTGTCTTTATTAGCATGCTGGTATATTCACAATGTCATTTATTGGTACATTAACATTTACATTTTAAAAAATTTATTGCAAATACTAATGAGGCTAAAAAGAAGATACTATATCATTACTATATTAATAAATATAGTTCTATTAAAGAGACTGTATTTGAATTAAGCACATGGATATTTTTCTAACCCCTCAAATTATATTCCATAAAACTTTTGATATATTTTAATAGATTAAATATACACTAGATGTACAGGTTTTGTTAAATTTCCAAATAATGAAGTTGATAAAATGACCAGTAAATTCAGGCCAACTTTTCTTTCTCTCAATTCCAAACAAAACAGCTTAATGGCTTACCAAACCCTATAGGAAATTGTGTGCTCAGTAAATGGGATAGTTTAAGCATGTGTCACCTGGGCTCTAGGGAGAAGAATCGAGTGGGAAGTGGAGAGGTCTTCTGATGAATTACTCATCGATCTAGGAAGCAGCCACACTTAGGTTAGCTCTGTACCTATGAGAGAAACAGCAGGCATCGCATTAGAATCTCCATGACTGCAGGCTCCATCTCCCTGCTTGACTATTTATTTTCACTTTAGCATTGTCAGTACCAAAAAAAAGAAAGTACTTAATCCAAGCCATAGTGCTGCCTTAATGTGTAGGCAGTACAAGATCACAAGCCATCTGTTCCACCCCTCATCCAACAGGGGCTGGGTTGCAGCTGTATTTTCCATATAAGGCAGGAGCTGTGGAGTCAGAATATGGAACACACATAAAAAGATCTCAAACAATTCCATCATCCTCATATGCATATTAAAACGAGACCAAAAAAACTTATTTTCATCCCATATATTGTTTTTCCTATAAAGTATCCCATGAAGTAGATGGGAACACATGCATAAAATAAAAGCATAGCATATTGAATTATTAGAAAAATACTTTTCTTATGAACTTCATAGTCCCTTTACTATAATCCTTAAAAAGGAGAGGAAAAAAGGAACAGAAAAAAAATTTCCAGCAGGAGTATCCTTAAGTTCTTCATTTTAATTTTTTATGTGTAGTTATATTTCACATTATGAAGCAAACTAGAGACCCGATGCACGAAAATTCATGTAAGAGTAGGCCTTCTTTCACCCGCTGCTGGCCCTGGCTTCCCTCTGGCACTGGCTTCTCTCCGGCACCCGGGACAGGGGCTGCTTCCCTCATCCAGCCGCCTGTAGGCACCCGGGACCCTGGCTGGGTTCTCTTGGGCCGCCCACAGGCACTGGGACCCAGGATGGCTTTCCTCGGGTTGCCTGCAGGCACCTGGGACCCAGCTGGTTTCCCTCTGGCCCAGTCTTCACCAGGAAGAACGTCTGGAATAATGTCCTGAAGAAGTCTGGTCTAATTAGAGTATTACCCTTTTATTATTATAGATAACACTCTATTGATTAAAGCTCAAACCTAAGCATTTTGATACATATCAACTTCTCATCTTTTTATGATTTTTTTTAGTCAATGATTAGATTTATAATAAGGGAATTTATTTTGTTGACATTGGTCAATATATGTTATTCACTACTCAGACATTTATATGTGGCTAAGGCCATGATCATAAGGCCATTTCCCAATGGTAAATAGTATAACTAATATACATATACATATTTTATATATATATATATATATATAGATGATCCATAATTTTATTCCATAATGTAATGGTCATGAGAAATCCAATACCAAAACTAACATGTGACTATATCTTATTAATTTGAGCTCATAGACTTGTTAAATATATTTTTAAATAATTGAATATTTAGTATACTGAAGATATAATAGCACATTTGTTAGAGAGTATACCCTTCACTCCTGGAACTAATTTTATGGTAATATCATTATAGTTTTGAAATAAAAGGGTTCTCTCTTTTTTTAAATTTATTTTTTTATTGATTTTAGAGAGGAAGGGAGAGGAAGAGGGTAAGATAGAAAAATCAATGATGAGAAAGAATCATTGATCGCCCGCCTCTTGCATGTGCCGCACTGGGGACTGAGCCCGCAACCTGGACATAAGCCCTGACCAGGAATCAAACCGTGACCTCCTGGTTCAGAGGTTGATGCTCAATCACTGAGCAACACCAGCCAGGCAAGGTTCTCTCTTTTTGAAAATCATTTAAAAACACCATAGACCCGTGGTTGGCAAATTGCGGCTCGCAAGCCACATGCGGCTCTTTGGCTCCTTGAGTGTGGCTCTTCCACAAAATACCACAACCTGGGTGAGTCTATTTTGAAGAAGTGGCATTAGAAGAAGTTTAAGTTTAAAAAATTTGGCTCTCAAAAGAAATTTCAATCGTACTGTTGATATTTGGCTTTGTTGGCTAGTGAGTTTGCCGACCACTGCCATAGACCATGTAGTCTATTTTTTAGTTTTTTTAAAAAGTTGAACAGTATGGAGTAAATCCCATTAAAACAAGAATATAATTTCATTTAAGATGTCACACATAACCTAAAAGGGCTGCCATACATCACACCTACTGTTGAGTAGACTCATTGCCTTCATGAGATAATAATGATTAGGGAGCAGAGAGCTGGGTTTGAGTTATAGCTTCTTTGCTTATTATCTGTATTAAAACTGGCAAGCCTATTTATTTTCCTGCTTTTCTGTTCCCTTACATGTAAAACTGAGAAATACTGTTTGACATTTCAATTACTAATTCATGTATATTAGAGAGTTTGGTTTATTGTTTAGATTATAGCTAATTTAAACGACAGCCTACATGCCTAATTCAGCCAGTTGCATGTTTTGGTTTTACCTGCTTACTAAAGAAGTTTTGTTTTATTTTTGGATTGGTGAAAACAGTTTTTAAAATAATATTTTGTGACACTCAAAATATGAAATCCAATATCAGTTTGCATAAATAATGTTTTATTAGCATACAGCTACACTCATGCATTTATGTTTTGCATGTGGCTGTTTTTAAGCTACAGTGGTAGAACTGAGTAGTGGCAAGAAAGATTAAGGCCTGCAAAGTCTACAATATTGGCTAATGACAATTTACAGGACATGTTTGTGAGCTTCCGGTTAAAATGTCTATCTTACCTACTCTACTGTGAATACTTTCAAAGCAGGTTTGGGGACTATTTCATCTTTGTTCACACAGTAGCAATCTCACTTCCCATTATAATGATCAAATGTGGTAATTCACTGGGAAGTACTCCGTATAAATTATAACGATTTGTAGTCATGTTAGGTTGTGATAATTACTGATAATTATTGAAATAAAAATATCTCTCACTAACCATTGTTTTTATGGGAGAGAGAGTTTTTTGTAGGTCTTTACTTCATCAGTTTTGCTGGCATACTAGTTCCCATAGTCATTCTAATGAATGTTCATAAATTCTAGTGTAATGTTTTTATTGTTGTTGTTTTGTTACCTGACATGCAAGAGTATAGCAAATGTCCTGGTACACATATCATTTAGCATACATGTAGGTATATCTACAGAGATTTCTAGAAGTGAGATTCTGATTCAAAGATCAATGAATCTTTAATTTTGGTAGGAATTACTTGATCCCTCTCTATAGGTGTTGTAGTGTTTGCACATCTCTCAGTGATGCACATCTCTCAGTGACTAATAAGAGTGACTGTTTTTCTAAGTGATACCCACCCGTAGGACTGTAAAAGTTGGAATTTTGTAAATATAATCAGTGAAAAATTACATCTCTCTGTAATGTTGATTTCCATTTTTCTTATTATGGGTTAAATTGATCATCTTTTCATATTTTTGGGGTTATGAATATTTCTTTTTTTACTGGCACTTCATGGCTCTTCATTTTCTATTCTTTTAGTTAGTCTCTTTAACTTACCAACTGGTACTGTTGTATATAATCCTATAATAATAAAAGGCTAATATGCAAGTTGACCAAACAGTAGAACAACCGGTCACTATGACACGCACTGACCACCAGAGGGCAGATGCTCAATGCAGGAGCTGCACCCTGGTGGTTGGTGCACTCCCACAGGGGGAGCACCACTCAGCCAGAAGCCAGGCTCAAGGCTGGCAAGCGCGGCGGCAGTGGTGGAAGAGACAGTGCTAAGGTGTATGATGATGGCTTAGGGAGCAGGCCTAAGCCGTCAGTTGGATATCCCCCGAGGGATCCTGGACTGTGCGAAGGTGCAGGCTGAGCTGAGGGACCCCCCTGAGTACATGAATTTTGTGTACCTGGCCTCTAGTAGTACAATAATTATTTGCCAGTAATATAAGTTACCAATAAGTTTTCACAGTTACCATTTGTTTTTTAATTTATGGTTTTTACTTTATAAGAGTTTATTATTTTAAAAATAGGGGTCCAGTGCATGAATTCATGAACGGGTGGGGTCCCTCTGGGCAGCCTGCAGGGATTTGGCTGAAATCCTCAGTCCAGCGCCGCCTGTAGCTCCTACCTGCTACTCCCACTCATTCCGGCCCCACTGTGCCTGTGGCAGGCTCACACCCAATCAGTCCTGACTGGGAGAGGCTTGCACTGCTGCAGTAGCGCTCCCCAGCCCTGAGCCCTGCATCTGACCCCCTCCCAATGGGAGGGGCCTAGGGTATTGGGCTGAAACCAGCTCTCTGACATTCCCCAAGGGGTCCCGGATTGCGAGAGGGCTCAGGTCAGGCTGAGGGTCTCCACCAGTGCACGATTGGGCCAGGGTGGGACTGTGGGAGGGCTCCAGGGTGTGTCTGTCCCATCTTGCTCAGTCCCGATCAGCTGGACCCCAGCAGCAAACTAACCTACTGGTCGGAGCATCTGCCCCATGGTGGTCAGTGCACATCATAGCAAGCAGTTGAGAAGTCTTAGCATATCGTTAGCATATTATGCTTTGATTGGTTGGTTGGTTGTTCTGCTGTTCGGTCTATTTGTATATTACCCTTTTATTATATAAGATAGTAAATCTTAGCATTATTTTAACTAAGACTGTATTTTTAATTTGGATACTTTTGAAATTTTAGGATATTGGTTCAGAGTTACAGGCAGTAGATAAAACTGCATTTTTTAAAACCTAATATCCATAGTTTATCACATATATTAAAAATATTACCAATTGAAAAACAATGGTATAAAAATGGAATTGCTATGTTAGCAGAAAGTATCATTTGAATACATTTGAATCCTTATTTTTAGCGCTAGCCATTGACTGTATTGCATGTATCTAATATTTGCTAAAAACTATATTCTTGATGTTAAGGTTGTAGTTGCAAAGAGTAGTGACCCTTACTGGTGTACCTAAGGAATATTTAATCATATGTAATTGATAAAATTTAACCAAGGATACACACTAGAAATATGTCTATTAACACACAACTACTGGTAATAAGCTTTCTATACTTCAAGTGGTAAATGTGGTTAGCTAAACGTTGTGCTCCATAAATACATATTATTTTCATTTTAAAAGCAATTTAATTGACTTCTTTAACTGGCAAAACATTCTCATATAAGAAACAAAGAAGTTCTGTGTTTATTCAGGATATCTCTAAGTAGATATTGTCCATATTAAGAATATTATGCTAGGTTTAGGGGTGCATTGATATTAACATATAGTTGATAATAAAAGCTTATAAAAACTTAAAATTTTTTCAGGATAAACAAATGAATTACATTCTTCATATTTACTTTCCTGCATTTATGGTGTATCTGCTTATAACTTAGAATTTTTAAGATATAAACCATAATATGTGGAAGATATTGCTTATATCTGTTAAAAGGTTAGTTCTAAAATCCCATCAGTCTCCCTCACCTCCCTACCTACATCTTACATTTGTAGAGGAGTGTTGACTTTATGCAATTATTTACAATTTGCTTTATTGAAAAACAGCAAACATATGGAGGGTAAGCAAGGAATTCTGGCAGTATAATGGAACTAGGAAATCATCTTGCCAAATCCCTCAAATAATAAAAACCAACGATGCTTGAAACAGTTAAGTGACCTCTTTGTGGGAAGAGGGATTAGTTACAGCACTGCCAAAGAAGAAATCATAACACATCTGATTCTTTAATGAAAATCAGTTTCTAGTAAAAAGTGGATGAAATTCCCATTTCATCATTACTGTTACTGTCATATACGTTTTTCTTTCTTTAAAAGAGAACCTTCAAATTTCTTTGAATATGGAGTACTATAGTTTTAAATTAATAGCTGGTTTTGAGGTTAAAAAGAGAGATTACATAATGTAAAAATAAATGGCAAGGTTTAAGCTTTTTGGAAAAAATACGGTAGCTTTAATGCCACCATGAACTCTGAATTGAAATTAAATGCACAGCAAGAAATGATCCCAATTGTCATTTAATGTTGTTAAGATGATAATTTTATGAACATTTTATCATAACTTCCTTAAAATGGAAAACTTCCTGTATCAAAACATGACATTTAAATTTTATACAGATGACAGTGTGATGACATGATGGCATGTGAAATTAATTATGGTACTCAGTTTTATATGAATATAACTTCCTCAATAGTTGTAATAGAAATTTAACTATTTAGATCCATCCTATAGGAACTGGAAAGCATTAAAGAGGAACTTGACTTGGCTTATATTTCATTTAATTTGTAATGCTTTACAATTACTTTTTAATAAATCAGATTTCATCAGTTTAGTTGTATTTTTAGAGAATAAATGGTATTTTATTTGAATAATTTAAAAAGTGTTTAAGAGATTAAACAGCTTTACCATTCTTTATATAGCCTTTCTTAACGCTACACTGACAATTTTTAAAAGGTCATCACTGCAAAGCAATAAATATGGGTACATCATATGTATTTATTCACATTATACTACTATACCAATATAATTGTACCCACGTGTATGTGTGTGTGTGTGTGTGTGTGTGTGTGTGTGTGTGTGTGAATATTGCTAAATCAGAGGTGACTTTGACTCCTGGGGGCATTTGTTAATGTCTGGATACATTTTTATTTTTTATTTTTTTTGCACTTCAGCTAAATTATCTATTAGTTACAGTCGGCGTAATCACTAAGGTCAAAGATACTTAAAGGAAAAATGTTTAATGCATTTTAAAATAAGAATAAAATTTGAGCCCTAGCCAGTTTGGCTGAATGGATAGAGCATGGGCCTGTGGACCAAAGGGTCCTGGGTTCGATTCAGGTCAAGGACACTTACTTTTCTGCAAGCTCCTCTCTGGCCTGGGCCCTCGTCAGGGCCTGTTCAAGAAGAGGCAACTAATCAATGTGTTTCTCTAATATCAATGCTTCTCTCAGTCTTTCCCTTTCTCTTCCACTCTCTCTAAAAGATCAATGGAAAACTATTCTCAGGTGAGGATTAACAAGGAAAAAAAAGAATAAAATAGGAAAGTAAATATAATTCAGTATACATTACATTAGTCTTCATATTAATAAAACTATAAATAGAATTTATTATTTTCATTAAAAAACAAGGCCATAAAGTCAAAAGGGCAATTGTTGAAAGTTCTAATGTGACAAGTAGGGATGTGGTGTTATTGGCATTTATTTATTAGAGGCCGGGGATACTGCTACACATTCTGTAACATATAGACAGCACCCCTCCCTCCTGCCCAGCAAATAATTATCCAGCCAAAAATGGCAATAAGTGTCACTGCTTATGAAATTGACATCCTCATAATGCGTTTTTCTTGGTCAAAGTGTTTTAGATACTTTGTCCATGCTATTATATCACTATAAGGATATTTTACATGCTTCTTTTATAATACACATACAGATTAGTTTTAACTTTTAGCTTTTTTATACATTCTGAAAATTTATTTTTGTAAGGTATAATTTTATTCCATTGTTTACTGTGAATTCTAATATACATTGGCTTATTACTGACGATTTACTTTGTATTTTATGTGCACTATGTGTTTGTCTTTTTTTTTTCTTTCTGTTTTTATTCTACCATAATGATGTCTATTGGGATTTCTCTCTACCAGTTTGGCATTTTTATATTGTATGTTTTTTATATTTGTGCTTGCTCTAAATTTTTTTTGCATGCATTTTCTTTTACCTCAGTGGTCAAAACTTCATATTTCTACCTCCCTCCTGAATAATAAGAAAATAAAATGGTCAAACTTTTATCACTTAATGTGTTTTCTAGTTTTATATGCCTACTATGCCAAATTGTTTTTAAGCTAGTACTTATTGTTTTTCTTCTTAGTAGTAGTGTATTAAGTGTATACTTATTTACACTGAGTGGCCAGATTATTATGATCTCTGAACGCATAATAATCTGGCCACACACACATATATATATATTAGAGGACCAGTGCATGAATTCGTGCATGGGTGGGGTCTGGCAAGCCTGGCCAGGGGGAGGGGACATGGGTGGTTGGCCGGCCTGCCTGATGGTCGAACTCCTGGTCGAGGGGACAATTTGCATATTAGCCTTTTATTATATAGGATATACACTGAGTGGCCAGATTATTATGTGTTCAGAGATCATAATAATCTGGCCACTCAGTGTATATGCCTAACATACTTAACAGCATTTAACTCCTGTTTGGTTGTATGTTAAACTTTTTGGGTTCAGTTTACTGCTTTCTAAAAGATGAGGATGCCCTATTTATTTGTAACAGGTACTTTATAGAGTTTAAAGTTGATAACTTTATTCTATTACAGTTATACTAAACAATACACAACTATCATAGGGTATTTAAACATTAATCACTTCTTTTTTATGTCCTATTTGTCTAGTATCTTTCTCATTTTTTTCAAAGTACCTTCCTGATTTTTCATTATTATTAAAACCATTTCAACATTTTTTTCTTAAATTTACCCACATTTGTCAATATATTTGTTTCTCATTGCTTCTACCTTTGTTCTTTCTCCAGGTTTGATTTTCTCAATGCCTATACACAACCTTTACTCTTTTTTAAAAATTAATTAATTAATTAATTAATTTTTAATATATTTTTATTGATTTCAGAGAGGAAGGGAGAGGGAAAGAGAGATAGAAACATCAATGATGAGAGAGAATCATTGATTGGCGGCCTCTTGCACACCCCACACTGGGGATAGAGCCCACAACTCAGGCATGTGCCCTGACCAGTTATCAAACCACTATCTCTTGGTTCATGGGTTCACATTCAACCGCTAAGCCACACTGGCTGGGCTATTTTTGTTGTTTTTTTGGTTTGTTTGTTTTTAATTCAAACTGTGGACAGTAAATGTTCTCTTTCTTTTTTTAATTGAATCATTATTTTTTGTGTAGGATTCTAGGGTCAGTTTTTCATTATTGTTTTATTCTGGACTCTAATTTTGATAAAGAGAAATTTGCTGAAATTCCATTTTAAATTGCCTTTTTTTTTTTTTCTCGTGGGTTATTAGTATTATCACTATGTTTATGAACTATAGATCCACTACTGTGTCTGGGTTCTGGGTTTTCTGGATTTTTTTGTTTTGTTTTTGTTTTTGGCTTCCTATTTTTCTTGGTCTGTGTATTGATTAGCTAGAGCTGCCATAAGTAATTATAAACTAAGTGGATTAAACAACAGAAATTTATTGTCTCACAGTTCTGGAAGCTAGAAATCTGAAATCAAGGTGCCATCAAGGTTGGTTGCATTTGTGGTTTCTGATGGATGCATTTTTTCAAGCCTGTCTTCTTAACTTATGAATGGCTGTCTTCATGCTCACATGGTGTTCTTGGTCATATAAAATTCAACTCAACAGTTGATATTAGCTGTTTTGGCATAATTATTAAGATATTTATACTTTATAAAAATATAACATCCATTATTTCTTTGAAAGTTTCTCATTTATTGTTCTATTTTAAAGCTTCTATTTGATATACTTTCTGTCAGATTTACTTATAGCGCATTAATGCTCTCTTCAAATAAGTTGACCAGTATGTTCTTTGACTTAAACATGAATATTAGCTTGAATATATTTTGAAATTTCTGAATCTTTTTATTTCCTCCTTTTTGGTATCTTTTTATAAAGTAATGTGTCATTTCATTTGAACTCTATTTCATTATTATTTTAATAACTAGAGGCCCGGTGCACAAAATTTGCGCACTCAAGGGAGGGGGTCCCTCAGCCTGGCCTGTGCCCTCTCACAGTTTGGGAGCCCTGGGGGGGTGTCCAACTAACAGCCATCAGTCAGACATCCTTAGCGCTGCCGCACAGGCGGGAGAGGCTCCTGCCACTGCCTGCTCTCACCAGCCACAAGCCTGGCTCAGGGCTTCTGGCTGAGCCGTCCTCCCCCTGTGGGAGTACACTGACCACCAGGGGGCAGCTCCTGCACTGAGCGTCTGCCCCCTGGTGGTCAGTGCGTGTTGTAGCGACTGGTAATTCCACTGTTCAGTTGGTTTACATATTAACCTTTTATTATATAGGATTACAAACTATCTATTTAAACAATCTTGTTCAACTTTTCTAAATTTTTTTGTGGTTGACGAATTATTTCTTTGTTTATTCACTGTCATGGAGATTTGATTCTGGTATACCTTTTAGAATTTTATTTTTACTTGTTTTCAATAGTGTGAGTGATATGTAAGAATAGGGATTTTGGTGAGATTCCTCCAAAATAAAGCTTGAGAAATATCCATCGAGAGCCACTTAACTTTTTTTCAGCTGGCAACCAATTGGTTTCATAAGTCTGAATAAATATTATTTTTTAATTTTTAACTACTGATTCTTGTCCAGATATTTTATGTAAATAGCAATAACAAGAACATCAACATACTATAAAATAAAACATATATCTTTCATCTGGGCTGTAAGTTGGATTTCAATATATTACAGGAAACTACTTTTAACAGAACACAGGCTTCCTTGCTAGTTTTTCAATATATATATATATTGATTTCAGAGAGGAAGGGAGAGGAAAAAAAGATAGAAACATCAATGATGAGAGAGAATTATTGGTTGGCTACCTTCTGCATGCCCCACACTGGGATCGAGCCCAAAACCTGGGCATGTACCCTGACTGGGAATCAAACTGTGACCTCTGGATTCATAGGTCCATGCTTCACTACTGAACCACGTGAGCTGGGCTCCTTACTACTTTCTAAAAAGCTGATAGGTAGATAATTAATTTCAGTGTCTTGGAGTTGTTTTCAAGTAATCTTGATTTATTCAGATATCTTTATTCTAATTTTTATCCCTTGAGTAGACTGAAAGTCATGGTTTCTAATCTTTAGGATAGATAAAACCAAATTCTTGGTATGCGGGGCAAGTATCAGGTTTGAATTTTCCGAAATGCCAACCTGGACGCCAGATGAAATAAACTTCCCATTGCCAGGTCCTCTTTTCCTTCCTTGTCCCTACAGAGATGTCTCTCACTGTTTCCAGCTCAGTTGAATTGCCTTTACCTTTTAAGTTTATGCACCGCTTTAATCAGATATAGAAAGAGACGTGTCTGTATTAGCTTTGCCTGACATTTTTATGGTCCTATTTTGCCTCAGGTTTTTCTTTGTATAAAAATAAATGTTGAATGAGAAAATATTCTTAATATCTCTTCTAGATATAAATAATAGTAACCTTTTACCATGCTTCAGTATTTTCATGTAGTAGCACTAAAAATCTAAATGCCCCCAAAATATTAAAGAGAAGAAATATGCATTTCAAAAAATCATATTGTACTTCATAATTATAGATGGTTTACTTCAACATGTATTTGCCTTAAGGAAATGAATAGTTTGCAAGATAGTCATTGGATTATTCTGAAGGAATCTGTTTCATTAATTTTATTGATTTTTATCCAATGAATATTTGAACATTAAATTGCACTGGACCTCACATAACAAAGGCATTTAATTTAAAATTTGAACCTGGTTAGGGGTCTTCAAATACATTCAGTTTTTTATTTTGTTTTGTTTAGATTTTATTAAGATAATACCAGGCATTTATTACAAGAAATACAGAGTGAAATATAATCAATTCCTTCCAGTAGTATTATTTATGTTTCCTATACATGATTTATTTGTCACCATATTCACAAAAATTGGAACAATGTATGGTGTGAAATCTTTTTCTATGCTAAAAGAATACAATTATAACATAAAATTTAAACAGTAAAATCTATCTATATATATATAAAAGCCAAGCGACCGGAATGGCCGAACGACCAGAATGACCGGTCACTATGATGTGCACTGTGGTGGCCAACTGGCCCAATGGGGGCCCCAATCGGCTCCCTCAACCTCCTGTGTCCCCCCCGGCAAGCCCCACCCCCTATCAACCCCCCCACCCTGCTCGGGGGCAGGAACGGCTGGCCAACCTCCTACAGACCCCTCCCCCTGTCTGGCCCTGCCCCTGATCAGCCCCCCATTGGGGGGGCAGGGCCAGCTGACCTCCCACAGCCTCCCCCTGGCCAGCCCATCCCCAATCAGGCCCTGATCAGGGGCAGAGACGGCGGCCAACCTCCCATGTCACCTCCCCCCTGCCAGCCCATTCCCAATTGTCCCCCATTGGGGATGGCCGGGTGGACCCCACCCATGCATGAATTTGTGCACTGGACCTCTAGTATTATATAAAATATGAAAAATAAAAATATACTGACTATATACCTTTTGGGTTGTACCATGTAGAACTAGTTTGATCACAGTTGAGTTTTTTTTTTATAAAGTTGAATACTATTTAGTTCATATTCATCTATTTAAAATTTCTTAAGTACCACCTTAGTTCTGGTCACTATGGGAAAGTGAAAACTAGGTCTGCATAAAGAGTTTGAAAATGGAATTCTATAGAGGGAGTAGAAACAACAGAGCAGAAGTGGAATCAGACTGGATAAAGGACAAAGCTTTGAGGAGGCGGAAGTGGACAATGAATCTTATTCTTGAGTGACAATAAAATAACACTGTATTATATAGGTAAACATTGCTAAGAGGACAGAACTTATGTTAAGTATTCTTAAATAATAATAACAATAATGAACAAAAATAAATTTTTGGAGGTGATGGATTGGATTTGTTTATGGCATAGATTGTAATGATGGTTTCATGGATTATATACTATGGTACTTTCAAACCCATCAAGGTGTATACATTAAGTACATACAGATTTTCGCATGTTAATCATAACATAATAAAGTGGCTTTAAGAAATAAAGATAACAATAAAACTTTTAAGTTAAGAAGTATTTTTCACTTAAATTTACTGCCTCAGAAGTTATTTTCTCCAGTCCAGAGGGCTGAAGCACATGCAACAGTATTGAGTAGTGATAGAGAAAGGCTATAAATTAATGTGAACCTATGTATTCTCTGCTTATTTGTGGTAAACTGATTCATCTTCTTCAGTCCTTTTAATTGTTTCTGGCAGCCATTAATAATACAGACCATGTGAAAACTTACATATCCCTCAACATGCCACTCATCCTGAACCTTCTCATCAGCTTTAGCAACTGACAACTGTTTGTATTCATTAGTAATACCCTGCTGGATTTTGAAGAAAACTATCTGAAACTAGTTTAATAATAAGACGTGTCTTACTAACTTGCAAGCCTGAAGAGTAGAACAGGCTCCAGGCACAGTTAGAATTAGAGATATAAATGATGTTCTTAGAATTCTAAGCAACATCCTGAAACTGCAAACTCATAAGTATGTGAGGTCCAAATCTAAGATCTACAGGCAATAGTACCATCAGTTTCTGTGCTCTGTTATAAAAAGAATTCCCTTACTTGCAGCTACATATAGAGGGATTTTACATGCACAATTATTTGCCAATTCCATGTGTTAGGGTCTGAATTATGTTTAACATAATTAAACACTATGGAACTAAAAGCCTAACTTGAATATGTAAAAACTAGAGGTCCAGTGAACGAATTCGTTCATGGATGGGGTCCCCCCAGCCTCACAGCCCCAGCTCACGCCCCCAGCCTCGCAGCCCCACAGCCCCAACTGGACTTGGCCTGGTGGTCAGCACATGTCATAGCGAGCGGTCAAACTCCCAGTCGAATGACCGCACAAGGGGACAATTTGCATATTAGGCTTTTATTATAGAGGATGTTATGAAGACTGGAGGGTCAAGCCTGACTCTCTATTCCTTAGTTTCATATAGCCTACATCATTACTGTCCATTGTAATTGTATGTGTGGGGGTGTCTGTGCTTGTACCCAAACCATGATTTAATAGATTACCTTCTGGACAGCAACAGAATCTGACTCTGAGTCATTGAAGCACCAGTAACTTTCCAAATGGATGTTGGCTAGCCCATAGAACTGGCAGAAAAGCCAGCCATTGAATCAGTGTTGAGATAAAGCAGGAACCAAGGGAAGAAGATGCTACGCAAGGAAAAATGTCAGACCATTGCCACAGACACTTCTGCCTCTGGACTTGCACTGCTATTTCCATTGTGTTGTTGAAAACATGGACATAAGTAATATCTACTTTGTCTGTTGCTCTCTGTGTCACTGATCCAGTTTCAAAGCTTCAGACAGGAGTATGTGCTGGCCCAGCCTAAGTCATATGCCAGTGGCCTGGCTGCTCCCAGTAGGAAGATGCACTCTGGCTCCTGATGTTCCATAATTGAGACAAAGCTCTCTCTTTTGTCAATACTCTCACAATGGGGTACTGATTTTTCCCAAGTCAGATGTGGAGCGCACAAAAGACACACTTATAATACATGAATGTGCACATATGCACACACACCCATACAGTATATAGTTTAAAATAATTCCCAATCTATATGGGAAAGTGTAACATATTTGAATTTTATTTTACTTCATTATTTTATTTTATTGATTGTGTCACCAAGATACAGTCAATACATTTCATTTTAAAATACATCCTATTTTTAAATAAATAGAACTCAGAATAATTAGAGGCATGATCTTTCCTTTATGAACTCACTTCAATGTCCACCATTTTTTTAAGAAAGGGGTTATCACTATATATATTTTTTTTATAATGTATTTTTATAATGACTCATAAACTTGTTCTGAAATACCTTGTCTGCTCGGTAACTGCTTGTTCAGTTCATTAGCTGCTTTGCATGCATGAGTTCTTCCTATTGTTATATCAAAATTATGAGAAGTATTAAAAGCGTCTGTAGGACTCAAGGCAATATAAACTACTTTTAATTAAAATAAAAGGGCACTAAACAGAAAGGAAATACGGTAAGAGAGACGTATATTTTTTTTTACTTGGAATTACATCCACTCTTACATGACCTGTATTATGAGTTTATGCTGTGTTTCTTCTTCTTCTGGCATTGCCTTGTTCTTTGAACCCTGTTATTATTATTCCATTGAATTAAATTGGCCATGAAGAGGTTTGATTTTTATTACTATTTTTATAAACATTTAGATGCAGAAGGATAAAATAATATCTAATTATCATCAATTATCGGCACAAACATTAAGTAAATATTTATGTTTCTGGGGAGGAGCGTCAAAGGCAGTGCAGCTGTGCAAGGCTAAGACTTTCTGGAGAGCAGTTAATTTGCATGTAAGTAGTTTCTTCTATGCTTTGAGGCTGCATTTATCTTGGTGTCTATAAGAGAAGTTGAAAATAGCAAGGAGATAAGTATATGGTACATTTAGTTAATGTATCAAAAACAAATCTTTGATCTGATATATTTTACTCTGGCATGAAAATTGATGAGATGCATCAAGCTGTAGTTTTCAACCTTTCTTGGATGTTAGAATTAGGTGGGAAGGGAAGTTCATAAAAACCCTCAAGTTCAGACTGTACATTGGATCAATTAAGTCAGGGAATCTGAAAACAGGAGCCAATATCAGCATTTTTAAAGCAAGCAACACTGTCCTAAATGAGTGTCTTTCAGAACCACTAGTGTTTAGGCTGTTTAATAATGATACATTAGGATACCTTGAGTAAAATGAAAAGAATCTTTAATGGTGTCGAAAATAGCTATACTCTCTCTTAATAATGGCACCTGAAAAATAATGATCATCTTAATGGTACATATATGAGCTTAATCTTTTTGCATGATCTTGAATGATGCTGAAACTTCTAAATAAAAGAATTCTTCCCCTTTAAAAAATGTATTGTTAATGAGACTGAGTATTTTTTCTCTACATACATGTCTTTATGTTATCTTTATTATTTTATTTTTATTTTTATTGATATTATACATGTACATGGGGGAAGGCAAATCAGCACAAAAGCAGTTATAGCAAAATTAATATTCTTCTTGACTACCATTCCCTTCTCACAGCCCTTCTTTAAGATAAAAGTCAATATGTAAGATTTTAGTTCTTTTCTCTTAACATGACTAGATTTTATCTTGACTTTTACTTTGGTATATGAGATCTACTGGTTAACATATCCTATCTCTAATTTTGTTCTTTCCATATAATTTTATCACTAACAGTATAGTTCTTCCATTCGTTGTCTTCTTATCATATGTAAATTATTGACATGTTCATTTCTTCCCCATTTGTTTATAGATAGGCACAATCACTTCCCACTTTTTGGGATAAGAATAAAGGATGCCCTATCATTGACTTCAGAAAGCATTAGGCATTGATATAGATGACAGGGATTTAGTCTAGTTTCATCACTAGTACCCTTGGTTATTTCTCCCAGGCATCTTAATTTAAATTACATTTTTTTCCTAAGAATATGCACTATTCTGGGGAGAGGTGTATGACTGGTTTTCTGCTTGGAGAAATCAAGTGCTTTTTCTATAATTTTACCATTGTTATCACAACCAGGATATTGACATTGATACAATCTACTAATTTTATTCAGATTTCCAAAAGTCTTCTTGTACTGATTTATGTCTCTCTGTGAGCTTTAAGATCTATAAAACAGCTATCATCTGCATAGGCCTACAGGTACATACTGAAAAATTCCAACACCGCAAGGATTCCTCATTTTCCTTTGGTAACCACACCAATTTTCCCTCCTGCCACCACTCCACCCCCCAATATCTCTAACCATAACAAAAATTAATGTGTTCTTTTCCACAACTTTGTCATTTCATATATTATAGGAATACTAGTGACCTGGTGCATGAAACTCATGCACATTAAAAGGGGATTAATTAGAGGAACTAATTTAATATTGTTATTTGCCCTTTCTCTATAATAGAAGTGTCAGAGATGAAGAAAAATTAGTAAAATGTGTATGAAAACCTTCCTCCTATCAGAGTCTGGGGAACACCACGGGACCCAGAGTCAAGTCCCTGCTCACCCACATGCACCTCAAAATCATGTGAGACCCAGACCCAGCAACAGATTGGGCTAGATCCAGACCAGGCCAGTCCCACCCTTGTCAAGCCCTGCCAGGCAGGGGGCATAACCTCAGGTCCCATGGCCAGGTGCCAGGATGGGGGGGCGTGGCCTGAGGTCCCCCGCCCAGATCGGGGTGGGGGGCATGCCTTGAGGTCCTCCATCAAGCCCCACCAGGTGGGGGACACAGCCTGAGATCCCCTGTCAAGCCCCGCTGGGTGGGAGCATGGCCTGAGGTCCCCTGTCAAGCCCCGCTGGGTGGGAGCATGGCCTGAGGTCCCCTGTCAAGCCCCACCAGGCAGGGGGACGCAGCCTCAGGTCCCCCATCAAGCCCTGCTGGATGGGGGTGTGGCCTGCTTTCCCCTGACCCAGCACTGGGGGTGCACCTTGAAGTCCCCTGTCAAGCCCTGCTGGGTGGGGGGTGTGGCCTGAGGTCCTCTGCCTGGCGCTGGGGTGGGGGGGAGCAGCCTGATGTCCCCTAGCCCAGCACCAGGACGGCAAGCACACCTTGAGGTCCCCTGTCAAGCCCTGCTGGGTGGGGGGTGTGGCCTGAAGTCCCCTGTCAAGCCCCACCTGATGGGAGGCATGGTCCGAGGTCCCCCAGCCTGGTGCTGAGGCGGGGGGAGCAGCCTGAGGTCCCCTCGCTAGCCCAGCACCAGGATGGAAAGTGCACATTGAGGTCCTTCAAGCCCCACAGGGGTGGGGGAGGGCATAGCCTCAGGTCCCTGCTGATTGCTCATTAAGGCTCCTTATGGGAACTTGGCCTTAGCTGTGGGTGCAGCCATCTTTGTGACTGAGTGATGATCAATTAGCATATTCCCTCTTTATTAGATAGGCTATAACTTGTAACCATTTTGGATTGGCTGTTGTTCATTCAGCATAAGTCTGGAGATTCACTCAAGTTGTTGTTGTGTGTATCAATCTTTTCCTCAGTAGGACTCCATGATAGAAATGTGCTACTGATTGCTTAACCCAGTGGTCAGCAAACCACAGCTCGGGAGCCACGTGCGGCTCTTTGGCCCCTTGAGTGTGGCTCTTCCACAAAATATCACATTTTTAGCAAAGGCCAGCTTAGGAGTACCCTAATTAAGTTAATAACAATGTACCTACCTATATAGTTTAAGTTTAAAAAATTTGGCCCTCAAAAGAAATTTCAATCATTGTACTGTTGATATTTGGCTCTGTTGACTAATGAGTTTGCCGATCACTGGCTTAACCAATCGTGTGCTGAATGACTGATTCCAGTTTGGGGCTGTTACCAGGTACAAATAAAACTCTGAACAGTTATTTACAGGTGTTTGTGTGAACACAGTTTATTTTCTTCAGGATAAATGTTAGGGTATACAATTGCTGAGTTGAATAGTAACAGCATATTTACTTTTTTTTTAAGGAAGTAACAAATTTTCTAGAGTGCATGTAATATTTTACATCCTCACCAGCAATATATCAGTGATCTAATTCTTTACATCCTCCCCAGTATTTAATGTTGTCACTGTTTTTTATTTCAGCCATTCTGGTGAGTTGTGATAGCTCATGGGATTTTAATTTTTCTCTCACCTAATTAATGACTAATGATGTTTAACACCTCTCCACATGCTTATTTGCAATGCATATCTTGGATTAAATATCTTTCCAGGTCCTTTGTTCACTTTCAATTTTTTTTAACTGATAAGGTTTGAGAGTTCTTAAATATGATAGACACCATTTGTTGGATATTTTGCTTGCACATTCATGCTCCCAGTCTCTAGGGAGCAATTATCTTTTTAATCTCTTCACAGAGGTTTTTATAGAGAATTTTTTTAAAATTTCAATTAGCTCCAGTTTATCTTTTAGGCATGATGCTTTTGATGCCAAGTCTAAGATTTCTTCTCCGGGTGCTAAGTACCAACATTTTCTCTTCTTTTCCCCTTGCTTCCCCAAATTTGAGTAGTTGCAGGTTTTACATTTATGTCTAAAATGCAGTTTGATATAACATTTTAAACACAGTATGAAGTTTATGTCAATGTCGATTTTTTTTCTTGTTTTAATCTTTATTGTTTTTTTCTTCTTTTCTATTTTTTTAAATTTTATTGTTATTTTTTTACATATGTGTCCTTATTCCCCCATTATCCCCCACCCCGCACTCATGCCCCACCCCCCTGTTGTCTGTGTCCATTGATTAGGCTCATATGCATGCACACAAGTCCCTTGGTTGATCTCTCCCCCTTACTCCCACCGACCCTGATTTCTTAAAAGAATGTTGTCTATAGAAGTCAAAATATGTAGAATCAGCATAATTTATTGTAAAGCCTATCCTTCCTCTGAATTGGTTTTGTACCTATGTTAAAATTCAGTGGAGTATATTTGTGAGGGTCTATTTCTGGGTCATTTTTCTATTTTAATGATCTGTATATATATCTCTCTCAACCAATACCACGCCTTCTTGGTTACTGTAGCTGTAGAACCATCATTAATATCAAAATATAATTTTTCTTTGTCAAGATTGTTTTAACTAAGATAGGGCCTGTGTCTTCACATAGAAATTTTGGGATAAGCTTGGTTATGTCTATAAAACATATTTCTGGGATTTTGATAGGCATTTCAGTAAACCTATAGATTAATTTGGCAAGAATTGACATTTTACAGTGTTGAGTCCTCCAATTCATGAACATGGTATCTTTATTTATTTGGTCTTTGATTTCTTTCATCAGCATTTTGTAATTTTCATTGTATAATACATCAAAAATCCTTTGCATGTTTTATTACTGTGCTATTTATGAAGTGTATGGTTTCTTTGGAGTGATTGTAAGTGTTTTAATTTTAGTTTCCGTATGTTCATTATTACTATTGATTTGTGTTTCTTCATTTTCTATAATGCAAACTTCCTAACTCAATTATTAGTTGTAGGAGTTCTTGTTTTCCTGTTTGTTTTGTAGGTTTTCTACATTGATAATGATATTCTCTATAAACATAAAGAATTTTAATCCTACCCCTTGATCTGTCTACATTTTTATTTTCTGTTTTTGCTGCACTTATTAAAACACTAGAGGCCCAGGTCACGAAATTCGTACACAGGTAGGGGCCCTAGGCCTGGCCAGCAATCAGGGACCATCTGTGGAGCAATCGAGCCCCTGCTGGCATCCACCTTGGCGGGCCTGCTGCCACCCACTCATTGGCCCTGTCCCTTGCCACCGGTTGCCTTCCTCTGTGGGGCGACTGGTGGGGTTATCAGAGGGGGGCCCCCACTGGCACCCACCTTGGCTGGCCTGAGGCCTGCGGGCTGGGGGAAGCTCCAGCATTGAGCATCTGCACCCTGGTCATTCTGCTGGTTGTTCAGCCTTTTGATCGGTTTGCATATTAGGCTTTTATTATATAGGCTAGACAATGCTATGTTGAATAAGAGTGATGAGAGATGACATTTTTTGCCATGTTCCTAATCTTAGGGGAAGGGTATTCAGTTCTTCACTATTAGGTACAATATTACATTCAGGTTTATTTTAGACAATTTTTTTAAAATCGAGTTGAGTCAATTCCTCTCTATTTCAACCTTGCTGAGAGTTTTTACCATAAATAGATGTTGGGGTTTGCTAGAAGCTTTTCTGCATTGATTGGTATGACCATGTGTTTCTTCTTCCTTATCTTATTGATAGAGTGAATTACATTGATTGATTTTTAAAAGCCAAACTCAAGTCTTTCATACGTGGACTAAATTTCACTTCATCTTTTTATACACTGAAGATTCCATTTGTTTATACGTGTTGAGGATTATTGCATTTAATTCCATGAGAGATATCAGTGGATAGGGTTATTTTTGTACTGTCTTTCCTTTTGGTATCAAGGTAATATTGTCTCATTAAATTACTTGGGAAATGTTCCCTCTTTTTATATATTCTGAAGGATATTTTGTAAAATTGATATTACTAGTTCTTTAAATATTTAGTGAAATTATGCAGTAATACCTTCCAATGTAGAGTTACCACCTGGACTTTTTATTTATGAATACAATTTCTGTTTTTTTTAATTTCTTTATTGATTAAGGTATCACATATTTGTCCTCATCCCCCCATTCCCATCCCAAACCCCTCCCCATGCATGCCCCCATCCCCCTGTTGTCCGTGACCACTGGTTAGGCTTATATGCATACATACAAGTCCTTTGGTTGATCTCTCCCTCTTACCCCCACCCTCCCCTACCTTCCCTCTGAGGTTTGATAGTCTGATCAATGCTTCCCTGTCTCCAAGTCTGCTTTTGTTTATCAGTTTATGTTGTTCATTATTTCCCCTAGGTGAGTGAGATCATGTGATACTAGAAATACACTTATAAGAACTGAAAATGAGACAAGCAATAATGGTTATGCTGGGAGGCAAATGAATCAGTCTGTAGTGAGTTTCTTTCTGGGCCAACAGTTCTTTTGAGTCCCAATTTCAATGTCAAAAAGTTCCCTATGTGTACATGTCAGCAATGCTATTTCAGTTCTGGATGGTGGACAAATGGTGGTGATGCAGGTCCGACCCTCTCTGGTTTGGTCCTGGGCAACCTGCCACGACACACAGCTGCTTGCAAGTATGGCAAGGCGTCATCATCATCTTCCATCTCTGGACTGTTTCTCTTCTGTCTTCATGGCTGGAGCAGTTCTGTCAATTCCTCTCTGTTGCAGGAATTCACATGGTCTTGGAGGTGTTTTCTGAAAATATACAAACATATTCTCGACCAAAAGTTAATAAAGAAATCTTTTCTATAAATTTGACTTGGGATCCTTTTTCATTTTTTGTCCAAACGAGTTTCCTTTGGCTTGTTTTGACACCATGTGTGTTTTTCATGGGTGTCTTGCTGTTAGCATTACAAATGAAAGTTAATTTTCTAAAGTAAAAATTTTCTAGTTGTAATTTACTTACAGGATATTTTTCCTTACATGATATTCTTCTACTATCCCCCCTTTTTTGATTTAAATATTAGGAGGCGTTTGGAAATTTTATAATGTAGTCTTGATAGCTTTTAAATTTTAATTTTTTTGCACTAAAATATGACTGTTTTAGGTTTATGAATACAATTTCTTTGATGGTATAGGCCAGTGGTCGGCAAACTCATTAGTCAATAGAGCCAAATATCAACAGTACAACGATTGAAATTTCTTTTGAGAGCCAAATTTTCTTCTAATGCCACTTCTTCAAAATAGACTTGCCCAGGCCATGGTATTTTGTGGAAGACCCACACTCAAGGGGCCAAAGAGCTGCATGTGGCTCGGGAGCCACAGTTTGCTGACCATGGTATAGGTAATTTGGATCATCTGTTTCACTGTGGTCGTTTGTGTTTTTTTGAGGAAATGGCCCGTTTCTCTAAAGTTTTCAAGTATATTAACATACGTTTTTTTCATAGTATACTTTTATTATCTTTTTAAAGGTCTGGGAGTCTGTAGTATTATTCCATATTTTATTCTGAATTAGTGATTTTTTGTCTTCTCCCTTTAAAAATATGTTTAATCTTTCTAGGTGTTTACCCATTTAAGTTATTTCTTTAAAGAATCAGAAATTTGTTTCATTTATTTTAAATATTTTTTCTTGTTCTGCTTTTATCTTTTTGCTTATTTCCTTCTATTTACTTGAGTTTTTGTTTTATTCTTTTTCTAGTTCTTGAGGTAGGAACTAAAGTTATTGACATGAGTTTTGTAATGGGAGGTATAAATTTAACTATAAATTTAGCTATAAATTTTCTTCTCAGCACTGCTTTGGGTGCGTCCCACATATTTTAATATACTGTATTTTGTTTTCATTTAGGTTCAAATATTTTTGTTTCCTTTAGGACTTTCCTATGAATAATTTGTAAATGTCTTTTAAAATTTCCAGATATTTAGAAAATTTGTTCTGTTATCTTTCTGCTGTTCATTTCTAGTTTGATTCTATTTAAGTCAGATAACACATTCTGTATGATTTCAATATCTTTAAAAATTTTGAGTTTTGTTTTATGGTCTATCTTGGTGAACGTTTCATGGGTACTTGCAAAAATATACATATACTATGTATGTAATATTTTTATTAAATAGATTATCCTATCTATATCAATTAAATTCTTTTGGAGTTTCCTATTGTTCACATTTGAATTCTTGCTGACTTTCTGCCTTTAGTTCTATCAGTTGATGAGACCATGTGTAGAAGGTCACAACTGAATTGGTGAATTGGTCAGGTTTTCTCTTTAACTCTGTCAGCATTTGTTTTATGGATTTCGAATTTCACCTCTCTGGTGCTTCCAACATCTCTGATGTCCTTGGATAGGGATGGAGAATCTCAAGACAATAAAGTCAAAGAGCTTCCTGGACCAGACCACCTGGGGTAGGGTTTCTCTAGAAAAACATCTCCAAAATGTACTGCAGTGGTGCATTATCTTTTGCAGAATATGTGCAAGCCATGCCTCTTGAGAATGCAACCCTCGTTTTAATATGTTTTGCTCTCTTTTAAAACATATATTTTTATTGATTTCAGAGATGAAGGGAGAGGGAATAGGAGTTAGAAGCATCAATGATGAGAGATAATCATTGATTGACTACCTCCTGCACACCCCCTTACTGAGGGTTGAGCCCACAACCCTGGGATGTGCCTTTGACTGGAATCGAACCATGAACTCTGGTTCATAGGTCCGTGCTCAACCACTGGGCCACACCAGCTGGGCTGCTCTCTCTCTTTTCTAAGGCTAAATTGCAAACAAATTGTGTCCATTCTCTTGTCCTTCAAACCTTAAGTTTTCTTTCATAGAAAATAGAACAGTAGTAGTAGTTGAAATATTAAGTAATTATCACTTGTTATTGTCCTTCACCAGACTCTAGAATGTTATAATGGTTTTGTTCTAAATGCCATGCAATGAAGACTATTAAATGTCAATGAAATAAATTGCAATGATCATGCTTGTAATCTAATATATTTATAAGTATGTCTCTGCATAGGTGTCTAAATGACTTATCCTTCTATTGAAGTCAAAGTAAAGTTTCTACCATAGTTATTCCATATCTGTGGAAGACCATAAAATTTATTTGTTCACATTAAGGCATAGTTTTCTGTGTGTTATAGCTAAGTTTATATTCTACCATCTATTGTCATATTTTAAAAAATATTTTATTGATTTTTTACAGAGAGGAAGGGAGAGAGATAGAGAGTTAGAAACATCGATGAGAGAAACATCGATCAGCTGCCTCCTGCACGCCCCCCACTGGGGATGTGCCCGCAACCCAGGTACATGCCCTTGACCGGAATCAAACCAGGGACCCTTCAGTCCGCAGGCTGATGCTCTATCCACTGAGCCAAACCGGTTTCGGCTATTGTCATATTTTTAATAAATATTTTTTAAAGTTATACTTTATCATGCACTTGTGATCCAGCTTGCCTTGGTGCAAATATTTCTAAAAAAAACTGTGGCAAAACTGTTTTTAGTTTTAATCAACTGAAATCCAGACATGAAATAATGCCTGCCATATAACTTTACCCATCATATGTGGTGTCAAAATTATGTAAATTTTAAGTTCCGTAATATTAACCAGAAGTAGTCTGTTGTGGAACACCACAAAATAAATAAAGTGAAGATGGAACAAGCGCTGTGAAACGGGGGAATGTGTTGCTGAATTTTTCAGAGTATTGACCCAGCTTCAGCTAGTGTAAATGAATAAGGAAATCTATTTCTCTTCCTCCTGTTTCTGTCACATTGCCTGTGAGAATCTAATTCACATTCGGAGTTTGAAATGGAAAATAAAAATAGAGCTCTGTTTGGCTTCTGCTGTGTCAGATAATTACTTTCAAAATTCTGTAACTGAAAGCCAATTGGGATTGGAACTGTGTTTTTGCTCCTGAGAAACAGCAATTCTGTCATGTGCAGCTACGGGCTTTGACTGATTCTGCTAGAAGTTACCTTTCTGCTTAGTGAGCGTGAGTGACTGGTCTGTCCAGTTACAAGTGATGGGAAAGCTGTTAAGGGAAAGAGAAAGCTAGAAAGTTCACGTTTCACATAGTACAAGTATTATGAAGGGTGGGCTACAAGTAGGTTTACAGTTGTTTGTATGGAAAATAATACAATAATTAATACATAATAATACAAGAATAAACTCTGCATTTCATGTACTCATTTGTTTTGAATATAAAAAAAATACACAACTTTTTAAAAAATTATTATTTTCACCCAAGGATCTGTTTATTGATTTTTAGAGAGAGGAAGAGGGGGGAGGGGAAGAGAGAGCGACCAAAAAACACACACACACAAACACATCCATGTGAGAGAGAAACGTCAATTGGTGAACTCCGTATGTGCCCCCCTCCCCCCCCTTTCCCCCCACCAGAGATCAAACAGGCAACCTAGGTATGTGCCTGACCTTGAATCGAACTTGCAACCTTTTTTTGTGTGTGTGGGACAATGTTCCAACCAACCTGGGCAGGGCAATTAAAGAAAGACTTTTCTTCCTCCCCTAGTAAATACATAATTCATGTGAAGTGTGTGTGTGTGTGTGTGTGTGTGTGTGTGTGTGGTGTATGGTCTAGAAATATTATTAGTTTCCCATATTTAACGTCCTTGCCATTGTTAGTGCCTGGCATTTGATACATTTCAGTGTTTACCACCACAAACAGTGCCACCCTAATTTTCAAATGAGGGAACTAACTTCGATGCATGGTCTGTTTGGTGATAAATTAGAGATTTATATTTCTAACCAAAACCTCTCTTCTGAGTATGAGACTCCTACAGGTACTATAAATGTCAATTATACGCTTGGAGGCTTTGTTACCATCTCAGATTAACCTGGAAAAAATTGACCCCCAAGTCTTTCTCCTCACAGAGGTCATACCTGGTTTCCCTGAAGAATCCTTTTATCAGTAATCACACCTCCATCCACTCAAGTGTTCAAGCAACATACCTGGTAATCATTCTTGACATCTCTTCATACTTACCTCTCCATAAACCCTGTCTGGTAGTGAGTGCTGTCAGCTCCTCATCTAAAATGTATCTCATATCTGTCTAGTCCCCTTCATTTCAACCCTCCCCGCCCTAACTTATTCTGTCCTTATCTCCCACCCTAAATACTGCACAAGCTTCCTAATTGATATCCCACTTCTCTTGCATTGTTTACACTCTTCCCAATTGGAGGCCAGATTGATCCTTTTTAAACAGAATTCTGGCCCCATCATTCTAGGGCTTAAAGTCCTTGTGTGGCTACCAAGTGCATTGAGATTCAATCCCAGTTCTGTATTCACAAACTAAATGGCATGGTCGCCTCTCGATGATTCCCAGCTTCTTTAGCTCCAACTCCCTTTAGCTCTCTCAGCTCCCCTGGCTTTTTATCTCCTCTCACAGCAACATCTGTTGTTCCTCTACCTTCCAAATTAGAATGTCTCAGTGGTCTGTGTATCAACAGCTGGAATCCTCACTGGATTCTAAACTTCTTCCATACAGGTATGCTCCATCTTTTATTCATCATGTGCCTCTGGATAGGCAGCAGATAGCCAAGTACTGGCACATAATATATAATCTATTGTCATTGAATAAAGGAAGGAAGGAAGGAAGGAAGGAAGGAAGGAAGGAAGGAAGGAAGGAAGGAAGGAAGGAAGGAAGGAAGGGAGGGAGGGAGGGAGGGAGGGAGACATTCTCACAATTTACATACATGGTAAAAGGTAGAACCAGAAATTAAGCACAGACCTCCTGATTTTTATGGTTTCTGATTTCATCTCTTATATTATATTTATTAGAAAAGCTTAAGGTCAGATTTTTGAAAAATCAGGGATGTTTAGCGAGGGGAGTAAAGAAGACTCAGGGCTAGTGGGGATATTCTGACAATGTATTCATTCCATGAAAAAGCCTGGGATATAGTTGAAATAAAAAATAGTTTCAGTGTGCCCAGTGAGATTGGCATTTATGGTTATTGTGTATATATTACATGAAGGGTAATAATAATAATAATAATAATAATAATGCAATTATATACACTGAGCGGCCAGATTACTATAATCTCTGAACGCATAATAATCTGGCTGCTCAGTGTATATCCCATACAATAAAAGGCTAGGATGCAAATTGTCCTCCTGACCAGGAGTTTGACCAGCAGGCAGGCCAGCCAACCACCCATGTCCCCTCCCCCTGGCCAGGCTGGCCGGACCCCACCCATGCATGAATTCATGCACCAGGCCATATATATATATATATATATATATATATATATATATATATATACACACACACATATATATATACACACACACACACACACACACACACATACTTTCACTTATATACTGAGTGGCCAGATTATTATAATAATCTGGCCACTCAGTGTATAGTTGTGCCAAATACTTTAATACTTTGCATATGAGATCACCATGTGTTTATCTTTCATCCTGCAGTGCACTGCATCACACTGATTTGTATATGTTGAATCTTCCTTGTATCCCAAACTCTTTTTATGAGGCCAGTATCAACCTGATACCAATACCAGGCAAAGACACCCCCCAAAAAAGTTACTGGCCAATATCCCTGATGAACATGGATGCAAAAATCATCCTCAACATATTAGCCAACAAAATTCGGTAGCATACTAAAAAGATCAAACCTCATGTTATCAGCATCATATTGATAAAAGTAAAAATTATGAGAGCAACTCTTAAGAATCTGAGTATATGTTTTTCATATATGATGTGGCAAAGTTCTTTGGAATTTTTTGTTGCCCCTTGGAATTGGCTTTATAATTGACTCCTGTGTTGAGTACTTTCTAGTTGACCTCATAATTGGCTACTGACATATATAAACTGGAATTACAAATGTATTATTATTAATAATCACTACAATTGTGATGTCCAGTATTTATTAATTATTCATGCTTTGAACTATTTTAAATACTTTACATGCATGAATTCATATCTACCTCATTGTAATACTTTGTGGGAGGTAGTACTATTATTTTCACTTTACAGATAAAATACCTGACACCCAGTAAGGTTAAGAACTTGCCTAAGAACATATAACCAGCAAATGGAACAGTCAGATTTTTCAGACGGAATCTGGCTTCAGAATCATGAGAGATAAATATTTTAAAGGAATCGCCTTATGACAGAGGGAAAGAACTTCCACCTTAATTTTAGAGCAGTGCAGACTGCTTCTCTAGATGCTTGAACTCATTCAGAACCCAGAAAGGTGGAGAAATAACAAACATGATTCAGATGGTTACCTTTCCCCCAAAACAAGTCTTTCACCATTTACTGAAAATGTATTGACACTCTCATAACTAGTCTCTATCATTAGCTAAAATCGGCTAAAAGCTCAGGTGGTGGAAACAAGCAGGAAAGGCCTTGCGAAATGATGAGATATAAATACAGTTTTAAAGTCAATTCCCAAAAGTTCAAAATTCCAAAGAATTGAAACGTCTCCATTGAGAGTAAGTCACTATTTCAGATCGTGACTACAATAAGGTGGAAGTTAGAGGCATTGTTGCAAAGCGGGCACAGGATCCTTTGTTCATTCCGTTATTGTTTGGATTTTTAAATTATGTGAGATTATGTATCTTCATCACGTTAGTACTTAACATCACCCTTATCGATGACAAAGCATTAATGTGTAATCTGGTAAGAAGCTTATTTTACCATAAAGCCCATTCAGTTGGGGAGATGGATCCCCTGAGTGTAGATGCTAAGTGTAAATTTGAATGTATATAAATGAAAGTAAATTAGCAGCATTCGCTTTCCAAATTTAAAAACTATTCCCGGAATATATGCTTAGATGAAAATGTTTTAAAAACAATATTCAACTTTCTTTCTCATTAAACACTTGAAATTAAAATTTTATTTTTATCATAATGTAATGATATAAATGAATTAACTGACAGAAATGTCACCAAATCTTTTGCAAGTATGAATTTTCCCTTTTTATCTTGTCATCTCACTATGGCTTTCTTAAAAAGTGTATCTATATGTCTCCAAAGTAAACAAATTGCATCCTCAGCTGTAGTTGCTTGGTTACTTGTTTTAGCAACCAGAGTAACAGGATATTTGAGGATTTGAAAATAACGGAGGTTCATTTTTCCCCACTGCTTATTCTATAGCTGATTATAAGCAAAATGGTAAGCACAGTCTAACAGGATTTTCCATGAGCATTAGCTAATTGTAGGCAATGAACAGTAGATAATAAGAGAGATTTGGAGAGATTCCACAAACTGGTAAACATTAATGAGTGCTTTATCCAATTAAAATAATTATTACCTGTCTGACAAAACTTCTGACATAATTATTTTATATTGGTTTTTAAAATATATTTTTTGAATTCTCTGGGCATTTGTTAGAGGTGTCTTTTAAATTGATTTAGTTTTTGTCACCTATCTTGAATTTTTGTCTGTCATTCACTATTTTACTTTCTCTTTCTCTTCTCTCTTTTCTCACTAGATTCTTTTTTAGGTCTCATGACAGACTTCTAATTTTCCTGCTTTGTTATATGGTACTTGAGGCCCCGTGCATGCAAATTCATGCACTGGAAGGGGGGGTCCCTCAGCTCAGCCTGCCTCCTTTCACAGTCCAGGAGCCCTCAGGACCCGGTAATCAGGGGAAGGTGATGCCCCCATTATACCTATGCTGCTACCACTGCTGGCAGCACAAGCCTTGGCCGGCCCTGGCTTACTTGAGCCTTGGGCCGGCCATGGGATGCTGGGGGCTGAGGGGACGGGGGTGCTCCGGAGGCAGGAGGGTGGAACAGCTGGCCACCCAGGGGTGGGCCCGACCGCTCCGCCCACCTGCCTCCCCAGCAGGGCTGAGGGGACGGGGTGCCGCCATCTTGTGGCTGTGGGTGCTGCCATCTTTGAGGGCGTGGCAGTCAATTAGCATATTCCCTCCTTATTGGCTGTGGGCACTGCCATGTTTGAGGGCAGGGCAGTCATTAAGCATATTCCCTCCTTATTGGCTGTGGGCGCCACCATCTTTGTGATGGCGTGAGGGTCAATTAGCATATTCCCTCTTTATTAGGCTTAGATCCAAGCTTGGCACACACTAATTTAGTCTTTATTTGCTTTGTTTCACTTCTCTTAACTTAATTTCACTCTTGCCGACATTGCCCAGCTGTAGAGGTGGCCTCATTAAGTCATTTTGATAACATTGTAATTAGCTAGTTATTAATAATAGGAAATGAGCTGGATATTATAGGCATGTCATTTGGGTAGCTTCACTAGGAAGCTGTAACTTGCACTTCACGGGGAACCACCAGACTATTCTCTGCAAAACACTGGAGGAAGGGGCCAACAAAGGGAAGACAGAGGCATGCCCAGTAAAGTTAGGGTGACATAGGAAAATATTTGTCTGTCAATCACAACTGGGAACAAAAATTATTGATGAGAATGGGCATGGCCACTGCAAGCACTTGAAAATTTGGGAATACTTTAGCTCCTAAACCAGTGGTCGGCATACTATGGCTCGCGAGCCACATGTGGCTTGCAAGCTGCAGTTTGCTGCTCTGTTGACTAATGAGTTTGCCGACCGCTGTCCTAAACAAAGTAATTCTCTCTCTTGTACTCTTGGCTTCCTTGTGTTCACTCGTATTTCCTCCATAGCCATGTGGACCTGCGGACTCCGCATGCAATTGACTGATGGACTACAGTGGGGAAACACAAATTAAACTAGCCTGATGCTGTTTTGGACTGTGCAGACATGGAAAAGAAATTCTCTATTCTGGCTCTTATGTTAGCTCTTCTAAAGCTCCAGCTACACTTCTTCTGTGACTGGACTAAGGGAAATGGGACTTTGGAAACTCAGGGATTTAATTCCACGGAAATAAAGCTTTCCATCATATCGCATCCTCCCATGCGAGTTTCAGAAAATTCCTTTCCTAGGGAAATAGCAAGAATTCCACTCCCTCTAGCCACCAGGGGAGAATAGGCCCTTTTCACACTGGTGACAATTTGTGAAAAGCCACTTTAAGTAGTAATTGCAAGAAGAGTAGAAAGTTTACTGCTAAAGAATTCTGAAGAAACAGCATTTAGTGCTAATGTACAATGTCACAGAAGGCATATATTTTTACTTTTAAATGTTCATAATATGATGAAAGTTATTGATACCAATATTTATATGGAATACATTGTTTTGATTTTCAACTTTCATAAAATAATGGTCAATGATATCCTTTTGGAAGGCATACAAGATATTTTCTTAAATTGTACAACGTTTTTTATATCAATTATTTTAATGCTTAAAAATATTAGATTTATTGCATCAATGATTTTGAAATTATAGTTCATTAAATGTGATTTTATTTCAATTCTCTGATAATAATACATATTGAAATTTTATCTAGTATAATACCCAATGTGCAGTGTATGATTAAGTGGTTAAGTGTCTGTGGATTGCATTGAGGACATGGGGGAGTTAGAGTTCAAATATATGATATCAGGAGAATTGGGGAAGTTATTTTAGAATTGGCAGGAGCCTATAGCATGCTATTTTCTTCTCTTCACTATTGTTTCATTTAAGGTTATTTTATTTTTCCATTTTTAGGTAGGGTTAGAGTCCCATATATTCAAGGAGGTTGATTGTAGCTATATAGGTCGGACTATAACATATTACTTTCATTTTAATAGATTTGCTTTTAAAAATGTAGGTGAAGCAGCACAGCTGGTGTCGCTCAGTGGTTCAGCATTGTCCTATGAAATAGGAGGTCATGGTTCGATTCCTGGTCAGGGCACATGCCCAGATTGCAGGTTTGATCCCCAATGTGGGGTATGTAGGAGGCAGCTGATCAATGACCCTGTCATCATTGATGTTTCTATCTCTCTCCCTCTTCCTTCCTCTCTAAAAGCAATAAAACTATATTTAAAAATATGTATGTGAAGCAGTTGCTCTATTTTGATAAAATCAAAGTTAAAAAATGTGAGTAGCAATATGGGGACTGCAAAAAAAATACTCAGTGTATATAATAAAGAAGTCTGGCCTATTGACATTTTTATATCAGTGTCAACACACCAGGGCCATCTTAATATAGAAGGAAGTGTAGGCTTTTATTTGTAGCATTCTCTATTGACTTTTATTTCCTTATGCTTTTCTTAATTGATTATTTAATCTAGTACAGTCTTAAAAGTGGACCATGGAGAAAAAGCCGAAGCCTAAAGATTTTTTCCTTATTACTTTGTTGTAGTAATTACTTAAAAAGTAGAAGAATGCTATTTTGACTATTTATGAAAGCTGTAAATCTTTCTCTTCTAAAGAGACTGACTGATAGGAAATTTATATCATTCTAGTTCTTAATGTTTACAAGAGCAGTGCTCTCATATTAATGTGTCAAGTATTTTGCACTGATTTTTGAAATATAAAAAAATGAATTAAGTAAAGTTCAGGAACTCATTCATTATGGCTGAGTTCCTGAACTTTACTGAAAATCACAGTATACATGTCAGGATTATGTTAGTTGTGGCATGTTACGATATAGTAATTATAGATGCACTTTATTTGTTTTTTTTATTTCACAAGTAATGAATGTATTCATTGTAGGAATATTGCAAAATGCAGAAAAAAGTAAAAAAGAATTTAAAACTCATTATCTGTAGTATATTTCAAAAATGTTTTATTAACATTTTTAAGCCATTGTAGAGTTTTCTCTCTGTATATTTACATTGAACAATAGGATAATGTTCACCCAAATAATTACTTTTAAAAACTTTATAATTATTTTTTAATTACTAAATATATTGACACAATAGCATTCTCAGTTGCTAGACAACATTTCATATTAAAATAACCCATAATCTGTCTAACTATGTATCTATTATTTAACATTTTATTTGTTTTCAATGACTCATTATTATATAGAATAATGCAACAAATCTTACCATATACCCAACATTGTAATCCAACTTTGATTTTATTTTAATTTTGCATTTGACACTTTTAAAATATCAAGAATTGTATTGTCAATGACTTTAATTAGTGCAGATTGAAAAGTCAGGTCTCCTACACATGGACTGCTTACTAGCTTTATAACCTTTGGCAAAGTATTTAACAATTTGTCATCGGAAGTGTAGTTAGCACTCTTTTTGAAATTAATGAAGTGAAAGAAAGAATGGTAAGAATGAATCTGGTGGGGGAAGGACAATGCCTGGGGCAGTTGAAACTGTGACGACACAGTGTAGAAAACTAAGCTACGCAACAGACTGGGGGTTCCAGTTAGTTCAAGAACCCATTGTGAAATCTAAAGTGAAGGGGGCATTTGGAAATATAGATGATTATTTTCAAATGACAAGAAAGGACAAGTGCATGGAGGCAAATATGCTTTTGTTCAACAATTTTGTAAATGATTTTGTAAAATTAAAATTACTGGCTCAAGAGCTGTGCATAGTATGCAGTATAATAAATTAGTATTTATCTATGTCATTGTATATAATTCTTTATTCTCCTTTTAGTTTCCTTTTAGTTTTTTAATATCAAACATCACAGTATTTTATTCACTATTAATGTTCAATACATGGTTAATACTGAATAATTCTCATACATTTAAAAATATAGGTCAATGAATTTTTATGGATGTTTATACCCTAGTAACCACCCCCTTGACCAAGGTGTAGAGATGCATTGTTCAATACTATAACAAGTGTCTTCTGAATATTTGAAACGTTGCTAGTTCAGATTGAGATTTTCTGTAGTATAAAAGGTCATCAGGCTTGGCTCAGTGGGTTGGAGCATTGTCCCATAAACCAAAAAACGTTGTGTGTCTCATCCCTGGTCTGGGAGTGTACAAGAGGCAACTGATTGATATTTCTCTCTCACATCAATGTCTCTTTCTCTCTCTCTCTGTCTTCCTCTCTCTCTTTCTAAAATCAATAAAAACATATCCTTGGATGAGGATAAAGAAATAAATAATAAAAGGTGTGTTAGGTTTTAAAGACAAAATAAAATAAATAATGAATCTCATTAAGTTTTTTAATTTTGATGATAAGAATAATGATAATATTTTAGATATAATAGGTTAAGTTAATGTATTATTAAAATGACGTTTATTTGCTATTTGTAAAATATTTTGAATGCAGCTGGTGGAAAATTTTAAATTGTATATGTGGCTTTGATGGTTTTTCAGTTGGCCAGCACTGCTAGAGATTACTGCTAACCTCACAGGTAGTATTTGAATTTTTATTGCACATCTGTTTGGGCTCACTTGAATTCACTTGTCAGATCGTTGAAAGGTGAATTCTTGGCTTCCAGAGAATGAAAACAACTTTTTAGATCTTTCCTACTTATATTTGTACTATGAATTTTGGAAGTATTATACTTTCTTAATTTTGCATCCTATTAAGTTTAGTTTTTGTGTAGATTTTCTCCAATTAAACATCTTATCTTTAGAAAACACATCCTGTGCCTTTTTTAAAAACATAAATTTGCTCAAAACAATGTAGAATATTATGCACATGGTACATAATTAAAATTTACTAATGACTGCTGAATGAATAAATAAATGAAATGTTGAAGTACAAAACTTGGAAATATAATGTTTTTACTCATGTACAAAATGAAGAAAATAATGGCTGCCTGTATGATTTTTTGTATGTAATGGACACAGTATTGTGTCTGGCAAAGAGTAAGCACTCAATAAATAGCACAGAGCATTTTAATGTTAGTATCATATAACTTAAATTGCATGAAAAGCACATTACTACAAAGTACTCTTTTTTATTTTATTGTTTTTTCCTTTATTGATTAAGGTATTACATATGTGTCCTTATACCCCCATTGCCCCCCCCCCCCTTGTGCCCTCACCCCCCTAGTGTCTGTGTCCATTGGTTAGGCTCATATGCATGCATACAAGTCCTTTGGTTGATCTATTCCCCCTTTCCCCCACCCACCCCTGCCTTCCCTCTGAGTTCTGACAGTCTGATGGATGCTTCTCTGTCTCTGGATCTGTTTTTGTTCATCAGTTTATGTTGCTCATTATATTCCACAAATGTGTAGATCATGTGATATTTATCTTTCTCTGACTGATTTATTTCGCTTAGCATTATGCTCTCCAGTTCATCTTGCTGTTGCAAATGGTAGGAATTCCTTTTTACAGCAGCATAGTATTCCATTGTGTAGCTGTACCACAGTTTTCTAATCCACTCATCTGCTGATGGGCACTTAGGCTGTTTCCAGATCTTAGCTATGGTGAATTGTTCTGCTATGAACATAGGGGTGCATATATCCTTTCTGATTCATGTTTCTAGTTTCTTGGGATATATTCCTAGAAGTGGGATCACTGGGTCAAATGGGAGTTCCATTTTTGTTTCTTTGATGAAACGTCATACTGTTCTCCACAGTGGTGGCACCAGTCTGCATTCCCACCAGCAGTAGCACAAAAGTATTCTTATTCTGAGATTCCCCTAGTAAGTGTTTCCTTGTCTTATAAATTTAAAGTGGGATGTAATTGTCTATACTCAACGATATGACATTATATTCCTGTGCCAAGGCGATCATGATACATGTGGATAGAGTACACAGTTCATAACGGGCTCTAACAAATGAAACAAAATGATCCCTAAGAACCTGTGAGAGTGGCGGAGAGGGGAGCAGCAATGACAGGATTGCCTGCAGCCCCACCTGGGAGTGAGCTTTGGTTGGCTGAACACCTGTTTGGCGTTGTCACCTAGGAATTCCTAGTTGGAAGGGTATTACGTTTGGAATGTAAGAGCAACATCTCCGGGTCATAGTGAGAGATGATTATTTAAAATCTAATCATGTGTTTCTTTTTCCGTCACTCTTGCTGCTGTGAAAGTTGAAAGCACCTAATATATTAATATGTACATATATAAGTTTTATGAATGTTAATTTATGTCTTTCATGGTTTTGTTATGTCTGATCCATTCTTTCCACATCCATCACTCTCTATAGAACTCATTCAGGGAGGTTAAGAGACTTATCTAAGTGTGCCTTATGAATAAATGGAGGGATCGGGATGTGAACAGAAGCCTGTCAGACTCAATGTCATGTTCTTTCCACTGCTGTATCCTGCCTTCCTGTTACATATGGGCACACAGCACATGAATTTATAATTCTGGTGCATAAACCCACAAAAACTCGCAAAAGGGTTTTATCAGGATCTGTCCCTATTAATTAGGCAGAAGCAAAGTTAATGCAGCTTAGAGCAGCAAAGAACATTCATTCAAATACATTTTGCATTTGTAAACCATATGTCACATTTAAATGCCTTAGACTACACAAAATTTTAAACCACTGTCAAGAACACAAAGGCATTTAGTGAAATTAAAATATTCAAATCAACAATTATTGATGTAATATTGCTATATAGGCAACACAAAGTAAAAAGATCCAGTTTTTCAAAAGCTGTCCTGCTAAACTGAGAAAGGTCTGAGGGATTAGCCAGGTGTAGAGGGACATGCAGAGCTTTTTTCAGAACGAGAATACGAATGATTTCCGTCATTAAGAATGAGGTTTGAACCCAGCAACACTTGTAAGTGAGGGATAATGTTATCCTCCTCATTTTACAGTGGAGGAAACAGAGTCACAAGGAAGTCAATAAAGTAACTTATTCCAGTTCCCAGGACAAGTAAGCATAGGATGCTCATGGAAATTCAGCAAACCTGTCACCAGATCTAGACTGTTGACTGCCATTCTGCTATGTCACCTCCACTGTAGTGTGATATAGCCTTGAGCATATGGCTTTTTCTTCCATAAATCTGGATTTGCTTGGTCACAACTCACTAACTTAGACCGTGCTGCATGAAAGTCCATTTTGTCCTCCCTCAGTGGCATGGAAAGGTGTGCTCTTTCACTTTTGCATTAATATGTCCCATGCCAATCTAATGTTTGAATTTAAAATAGATTTTAAAATCAGAATATATATTTCCTTTGCAGAGAAGAGTTTAAATGATTTTAAACATGGGTAAATATGTATTATAGACAGGAGAGATACAGCATCTTTGTATGGTAGTGAAGGATGCCTTAGGTGCAACAAAGAAATGCAGAGAGTAGCAAAAAATTACAGATGTGCAAAATAATGCTGCCTCTTGCTTTTCATTTCAAATGAGGCATTGCCAGCATTCTTTTCTCTTCTGTTCACATCACATTTTTTCTTTTCACCTACAGTTCTCTCCGGACCTCATCTGTTTTGAGTGTTTAATTAGTATGGTAGAAACTAATGTTGAGAAAGAAAAAACTGACAGATATCAAATCTTTAGCAATCATTCTTCATTAGGTAATGCAGCTTATCTTAAGGTGATTTCAGTAAAACCATATTTTGTATAAATAAAAGATAAATAATGTAACAATTTTTGAATGTATTACATCAATCCCTTTGACACAGAGAACTCTGATATTGCTTACACTATTTGTCTTTTTGTTCTTTTGTCATTTATGGTGATCATAATTAATTATTAAAGAAAGTTCTAGGGCATACATATATTTCTATTTTCTGATATCACCTTTAGAGTTAATGTACCTATTTTTTGCTGTCATATATAAATTTTAAATACTTTTTCTTTTTTTGATTTTTATTGATTTCAGAGAGGAAGGAGCGGGAAAGAAATAGAAACATCAGTGATGAGAGAGAATCATTGATCGGTTGTCTCCTGAGCTCCCCCCAGTGAGAGTGGGGTCTGCAACCCGGGCATGTGCCCTTGACTGGAGTCAAACCTGGGACCCTTCAGTCCGAAGGCTGATGCTCTATCTACCGAGCCACACCAGCTAGGGCTAAATAGTTTTCTTATATGTGACTTGCAATAACACATTTATTTGTGAATTTTTTCTTCTAAAGGCATTTTAAATAACCATTTTCTCAATTTAATTTTAATAATTCAATAAGAAAAACACTCAGGAAGCCAGATTTGATCACTTGTAGCAATATTATCTGAAAAGAAATACACATTCCTTCGATCATGCCATAACAATTTCCATGATCAAACTTTTGTCCAAGGCCAGTAAAGTGTGACTTGGGAGTAACTATAAACTGTACTTTAATTTAGGAAACATTATTAACAATCTAAAACAATTTTTTTTTTTTACCATGTAGAAATCATCAAGGAAAGAGATTACAGTAGAGCTAGAAAAATAAGTAAATGTTGCCTCCAGTGAATTTGCAGCTGGTGATGGAAAATCATTTTACTCTTCAGGGAAGTTATTGAAGCAGAAATGGAAGTCCACGTGAACCAGGCTGTGATGTTCTGTTGTTCGGTAAATTAGATAACCGAGGGAAAACGTGTCTAGAAGCAGTGTAAAGGATTGCCAAGATAAAGTTGTGTTTTTTTAAATTTTATTTAAACTCTTACACTAATAAGATATATTTAAATATTTAATCAGAGTAAAAATTAGCTTGTGAAAATGAGATACTCCGTTTACAAGGAATGAGAAAATTATGTTAGGAAAAATACTGGCCTAAGAAGGATTTCTTGTTACTTTTTATTGACAAGGAAACACATATATATTCTTTTTATACAATTAAGCTGAAGACCTAATAGAGCAGGTGAGTTTGGTTTCCGTAACTATATCTAGTTAATTGATGAACACCTTCTGTATTTATGAAAATGGAAGTGGTACATGATGATATGGGTAACTTCAATAGATGGTTAAAAAATAACAAATACAGTTATGTATTGAGAATTAGGCAGCAGATTGTTATTATTATTTTTAACTGTCAGAAATTTGTAATGAGTTCCCTCCTCAGCTCATTTACCTTCCTAACTTGTCATGTATAGAAGCTAATTTCTGCTGACTCACCATTGTAAGTTAGTTTTGTATATGAAGTCAGCTTGGGATGCAATTTTATTCTTTTGCATATGAATACCCTGTTGTCTTTTCAAAATTTATTAAAAAGTTTATTTCTTCCTCCATCAAATTATCTTGGAACCTATTGAAAACCAATCCACAATGAAGGCATGGGTTTATTTCTGAATTTTATTTTTCTATTCCAATAATCTTTACTGCAAAAGCACATGGTCTTGATTACTGTAGCTTTGTAGTAAGCTTTGACATCTGGAATATACAGTCTCCTTAATTTGTTCTTTTTCATCATTGTCTTCTGTTTACTGTCTCCTACTCCTGACTGGGATACATGTAGGCTGTAGCAGGGCAGGGATCCCTGCCTGCTTGCTCTTTGACATGTCCCTGTATTAAGCTCCATAACTGGCATACGGTAGGTGCTCCAAAAATATGTGTTAGGTGAACAGACTCCTACAAGAGGTTGTGGGATAAAACAATAATGTAACATTTTTTTGTCAAGAGGAATTTCCCTAAGGGTTAAAGCCATTCACACTTTCATCATCTTCCTTCCCTCTCCCCCTATATGCAGTTACTGCTTTCTTATTTGGAAAAAAAAGAGGCTAAAATAAAGAGTAATAGCAGAGTTTTAATGCGGATGAAATCACAACCCACTTTAATATGTGGGCAATGATTTGAGCCATTATTTTTCTGGGCTTGTAGTACTGTTTAGTACACTCTTGAGATTTTTCTTCTTTAAAAGTAGCTGTCAAAGGTACCTTTTTGTCAATTAGGCCCTGATTGGGAGATAAGAACAGACATTAATTTTTATGGAGAACTAGAGACCGATGCATGAAGATTCTTGCAAGAATAGGCCTTCCTTCCCCTGTCTGCCAGCACTGGCTTCCCTCCAGCACCCGGGACCCAGGCCTTTGCTCTAGCTGCCGCCTTCTGCCTTTGCTCAGGCCAGAGCTGCCTTCTGCCTTCGCTGCCGCCCTGCCACCCTCCTGTAGCTCCCTTCACCCCCCATACCCCTCTCATAGTAAGTGTCCTGCCCCACCACAGCTGCTTCGTGGTGCTGCCCAGAGGCCCAGAGCAGCCGGGGCGGGGCAGAATGCCCGTGTCGTCGCCATGGCAATAAAACAAGTGTCCTGGCCGCCACCATCTTTGTCATGTCAATTTTCATATTCCCTTCTTATTGGCTGTGGGCACCACCATCTTTGTTGTGGAGTGACGGTCAATTTGCATATTCTGTCTTTATTAGATAGGATAGGTATTCTTGTTCCTTGTTTATCTCACTCCAATTCCAAATAATTTCTCTCTTTTTGAGGCTTCACGACAATTAGCAGTGAAATTCTCAACTATTGATTGACTCCTTCAGTGTCCAAATATTTGGCACACCTGATGGAGCTCTCAAAAGTAAAGCTGATGGGTATGGAATTATGAAATCTTCAAATTTGACAGATATTTTACAACTTTTCATCTTACATCATTACAGGCCCAGGCTAAGATCATCCACACCTTTGTATTCCCATTTACTAGGTACACATGCAAAAAAGTTGGACAATGAAGAAAGCTGATAGGGAAAAACAAAGATTCATTTGAAATATGGTGTAGGAAGAGAGCTCTACCATAGAAGACCAGAAAAACAAGTGGGTCCTAGAGAAAATAATGCCTGAAACATCCTTAGAGGTAAACATGACAAAGCTTAAGATGTTCAACCTTGGCATATGGTGAGAAGGCAGGGTTCTTTGTAAAGACTGGGAAAATAGAAGTCTGCAGGGAAATAGGAATCCCAAACAGAGATGGTTGACTCCATAATAGGCATAAGTCTACAGGAGCTGAGCAGGGCTGTTGAAAACAGGACATTGTGGGCATTGCTCATTTTTAGGACTGCCGTGAGTTGAAGCCAACTCAATGGCATGTAACAGATACACACATATTAATATCCCTAATCTGGGGTTCAGGGGATATCAAACAGGTGATACCTTTTGCTCCTTTTTCCCTCCTCCTCTTCATTTACAAGATTCTCTAAGCATTCTCATAAAGAAGATAAAAGCTAAAGAGTGAAATTCAACATGCCATTGCATGTCTGTGAAAAACTCTGATGTTTCTAGTGAAATAATTGCATTACTTATTTTCTTACCCTTGTGTATTTTCCTGACCTTTTCATTGTTAGCATTAGTTTTGTGGCTGAACAAAGTGCTTTAAGGACATCATACCATTTTACATATTAATTGATGCAAATTTAAAACTGATGGTTATATACTTTTTTTTTCCTTTTAGCAGCAAGTGTCTGATGTATTAGTGACCAAGTGACTGTTATTACTTATGTCTTTTTTTCCTTCACATAAATCACTTATCAATAGTTCAATTGAGTTTTATTCCATATGCTTATGGTTTACCTACAATATAGCACATTCTGGAATGAAGAACACATACATTTTAAAGATACCATCTTACGATCATTCCTCTCACCGTGAATCATTTGTCTTTTATGTGTTGGAGAAAATGGTAATAGTGGGAGTGCTATATAATATTTCTGAATTTATTTCTGGCTTTGACTGGAATATGGTAAACATAAGTTCCTGCTCAAAAAATGTACATAAATTATGTAGTCCAAAATACTACAATTTTAAGTCAGTGACCTGTATTTTTAGCATATCTTAAAACCCTAGCTAAAAGCAACTACCACCATCTTCTTAACCTTTTAAAGTTATTGTACCCCAAAAGGACAGAATATTATCTGGGTGAGTAATTCTGCATTAGACTGAAAGCTATAAAATTTTAGGCACTGATCCTAACATGGTCCAGGGTGAATAGTTTTCTAGGTAAGTTACATTAGCTTTCTAAGTGCCTCAGGTTACTAGTTAATAGTCAAGTGTATTAAAGCAATTCCAGAGAAAGATTCATGTTGCTTTACTTGAGTGACTAAATTTTCTTTTTGTTTTCTTCATTCTATTACTTTTTCTATTCTCTAAAGAAAAGCTCATTAACCTTTATTAATATGTGATCAGATACTCAAGGATAGCCTATTCTTGCTTTATAGCAGTATAACATCTGTCCTTCAGCACAAAAATATCACTCATGTTGCAAAATCTCATGACTCTAAGAGTATATTCCCACCACTGTGTGCTATGATCAGATCCTCCTACTGCTGTCTCGATAGCTCTTCAAAATTAACTGCTAAAAAGGGCTCATTATATATGACTAAAAATCAGCTTTATACTTTAAATATTTTCCCATAATTCAATGTAAAAATAATGAAAAGCTCTCATTTCACTTATTAAGCCAAATAAGACAATATAGCCAGTGTTTTTCTCAGGCTTTACGTAAGTTGCAGACTGTGTGTTGCAAAAAGAACTGAGTATTTGAGATTAGGTATGGTAGAGACGAGGTAATCATGAGAATGCATCACTTTGCTGCTTCACAAATGGTTATTATCATACTCATATGAACTATTAATCAATTGACTAGATGTTCCTGTGGTGGTTTCCTGTCGGTGTTACATGAAACTAATTATTTCAAGATGTAACCAGACCAGCTGAGAGTTTAAATAATCCATTCATAAAATGATCATCTAAAAATCATTTAACTGATTATTAGAATACTTAAAATAAGTATTATCAACACCTAGTATATTCCAAATACATTTTATAGCATTTTAATGTAGCTTTTACTATGTTAGGCAATGATATAAATACTTTTAAATTATAATTCACATCTATTTTCAAGTTAGACAAAACTTCTGAAACATTTTGACTAAGTGATTTATTTATTGTAAAAACTTTATTAAAACAGATCCAAATATTAAAGCATACAAATTACTAGAATTTTCCTCTTATTAGAATTCTAATTTGTATTATAATTACTTATCAGATGTATATAAAGCATAGAGTATACAACATTTTTAATAGATACTTTAGATTGACAACTTAATTATTTATTTTTACTACTTCTGTTGCTGGTCAACATAGGTAAGCCATAGGTCTTTTAAATATAAATATATTTTATTATATCAACTTTTAATTCAAAACCAAATCACATTATGTCATCTTCACTGAAAAACATAGAAGAGTACACAACTATATACTGAAGATAAGTCAATTGTAACCATTGTTATTTCTTTATGAAATTAGTTGATAAAAGGCATACCACTTTTCCCCAAAAGCATGTATAATTACTTATTTTTATTTTACACAGGCTTATAATTTATATATGTCACAACAATAGCAAATATAGCTATCTCACCTTTTATTTAATTTATTGACAAGAATGTTTCAGAAAAGGTCCTAAAAATATTTGTTCAGTGAATTTCTTGCTTTACTCTGCTATTTTCTAGTCAGAAACTGATGCAAAGTTAGAGAATATGAAATAGGATGCCTGTTGATCAAATGATTGATCTTTTCTTCTAGGTGCTAAAATGATGTCAAGAGACATAAAGAAACAAGTACATTTTTATACATGCACATAACTGTCTTTATACAACTCATTCTGCATTCTTCTCTTAGTATTAATTTACGAATGAACTGTGAATCTTTGAAAACTATATTTCATATTTTGCTAATGTAGTTTTATTTCTTTTTATAAAAGTAGTTATGTTTAATCTTTCTGAGTGATTCTCATCAGAATTTTGTCCTATTTATGTCTTATTTTCAAAAAAGAAGTAAAATTATTCCTGATGTCATAATTTGTTTCAGTTGACTTCATTTTCCTAAAAAGTACTCATTTCCTCATGCTGTATAGCCTTTTTTCTACATTTTATCTTTTTTAAAAAGTCATCCAAAAGTTCAGAGACTTTAAAATAAACCTTGAAGATTTTTACTTTACTATGGCAAGAAACCAAAATGCTATGTGAACAGGTTATATTTTTCAATGTTCCCAAGTGTCAGAAATGAACACAAAGTAAGTAGTGGAGGTTACATGACCAAAAAGGTTTCATTTAAAGGATAACTGTTCAGAGCTCTTGGGAGAAACAATTCTTTAAATATATGGTTGTTATTTGATAAAATACTGAAGCTCTTACCAGCCAGAATTGTAGCAGTGGCATCCCCTGACATTTTTAACTGATTTTTGATATTATGAGTTATAGTAGAATATTAAGTATGAACTATACACGATTTAAAAGCTATTACTAATGTGTGAGTGACAAAAAGTAGGTTAAAATGGTCTTAATGTTATTTGTCATTCTTATTGAAAACCTCCTCTCTCCTGAAATATTACTTTTCTAATTAATATCTGCTCAAAGAATATTCTGTCATTTTAATTTTAATAAGTGAGGCTGAACTAGTATACCTCAATTAATTAAAAATTGGGGCCTGCTTATTGGTTAAATCTTTAATACTATTTAAATTTTTAGTGAATTTTTTTATAACTTTGAAAGAAAAAAAACATTCTACCATGAAGTTTTTATCATTCAAATTGAATAATTTATCTAGAAAATAATTTAATTAAAAATGTTTGTCTCTGTGACAAACATGTATCTCTTGTGGTAATTTTAATAATTTTAGTCTGAAATTTTCTACCATATTTTACCAAGTTTTAACTTTAAAATACAATGTCAGACAAATTAAAACAAAATAAAAAACAACACAACATTTTTCTACAAGTATGGAAACAGTATTCTCCCAAGGGATTTGCTGGTCATTTATTTTCGCTATTTATGTAGGTAGTAAAATATTGCTTTGGTATAATAACAGCAAGGGTTATTGCTTTTCTTTTATAAGTATTACTAGAGGCCCAGTGCATGAAAATTCATGCACTTGGGGGGTCCCTCAGCCCTGCCTGTGCCCTCTCACAGTCTGGGGGATCAGGCCTAAGCTCCCCGGGGGATCAGGCCTAAGCTGGCAGTCAGACATCCCCCTGGCAGCCCAGGAGCCCTCAAGGAATGTCCAGCTGACGGCTCAGGCCTGCTCCCTTCAGGAAGCGGGCCTGAGCCATCAGTCAGACATCATTCGCACTGCCACGGAGGCAGGAGAGGCTCTCACCACTGCTGCTGCACTCACAGCTCTCAGCCCTCAGCCCAGCTTGTGGCTGAACAGAGCTCTCCCTGTGGGAGCACAATGATCACCAGGGGGCAGGTCCTGTGTTGAGCATCTGCCCCCTGGTGGTCAGTGCATATCATAGGAACTTGTCATTCCTGGTTGTTCCGCCATTAGGGTCAATATTCATATTATCCTTTTATTATATACGATTAATTTCTCTTAAATCAATAAGTACATGTCTTTTACACATATGGGTAAAAATATCCATATTAATCTTATGTGTAGCAAAATGTCAGAAAAATAAATGATTGTAGTAACTCACAAGACACTCTGGGAAACATTCACAATCAAACTAAGGATTAAATAATTGACAGACAGTTATCAGAGAATACCAAGTAAGGTTGGAATATAATTGCATGTTAAATTATTCCACTTGTATTTTATAGCTGCACTCCAATTCTGACAAAGGTGATGGGTCTGTCAAGTACATCCTTACTGGAGAAGGTGCTGGAACCATATTTATCATTGATGATACCACGGGTGACATCCACTCAACGAAAAGCCTGGACAGAGAGCAGAAGACCCACTATGTGCTCCATGCCCAGGCTATTGACCGACGGACAAACAAGCCTCTTGAACCGGAGTCCGAGTTCATCATCAAAGTGCAAGACATCAATGACAATGCTCCAAAGTTCACAGATGGACCATATATTGTTACCGTGCCTGAAATGTCAGATATGGGTAAGAAAATCATTTTATATTTTGACTTAATATATTTTTGAGGATCCAAAAATATATTTTGAACACCTGATTGGTGTGTGTGTGTGTGCATGTGTGTGTAGAAATTTGAAGAAGTTCTAAAATATTTTAATACTTTTCCATGGCCTAAAGTATTAAGGAATATTGGTTCTAGTTATTATATTTAGTAAAATTAAACTTCTAAGTATACTGTATGTGTAAGTAATGGTTTGATCTCAGGAAAACACTATCATAACTAGGGAAAAAAAAACAGCAATTCTTGATTATCTGACAGGTTTTTCTGGCCATGTAAATTTTTCTAGTATATTGTTAAGAACATAGCAACACATTCAAAGCGACAATTTGCATAGATAAGGAAAGACAATATAACGTCATAAGTCTTTTGGTATGTCTTTTAAGCTTATAGTTTATGAACCAATTAAAATAGTATTAATAGTACAAATAATAGCTACATTAATCAATAAAACTTTACACATACTCTTAAACATTTATATAACTTATATATTTTTAAATATCAACAACCCTGTGAAGTATTTAGAATACCACTTTTAAAATGTATGAGTGAAATACACTAGTTAAAGAAAGACAAATATCACATGATTGTATTTAGTTGTGGAATATAATGAACAAAGCAAACTGACAAACAAAATAGGTCTAGAGGTATGATGCATGGAACAGAATAACAGATCTCAGTGGGGTGGTATGTGGGAGGGAACAAGAACATATATGCATATATGCATAACCCATCGATAAACACAATAGTATGGGGAAAGCCTGGATTTGGTGTAGGGGGCAAAAAGGGAAAAGATGGGAGACATCTGTAGTACTGTCAATAATAATAATGTACAAAATGGCATACAATACTTAAGTAACTTTTCTAAATTCTCATGTCTAGAAATGGACCAAAAAAAAAAATCAACTCCAGGTTCTTCTGAATGCAAAGCTTACACAGCAGTTAATAAATTGTAGTCTAGGTTTCCAGTCACCTGATGATCTGGCAATTTCCCCACCACTCACATATATCTGCGGTCCAGCTGTTTTATTTTATCTTTATCTCATGTGATTAATTTCCCAAATGTAATTAAAGTTCAGCTATGATAATAATAATTTTGACCATTCCTGAGACTTAAAGCTTAGCATTAGAATTTATTATTTGAATAAAGATTATTTTTGACATATGTACATTAGAGGCACTGGAATATGAATGTATGGAAGTGGAAGGAGAAACTACTTTACATTGGGTGCTTAAGAATAGGTGATACATCAACTCTAATCCATAATAATAAAAGTGCAATATGCTAATTAGACCGGATCTCCTTCCGGATGACCTTCCTGACTAAGCCGGGGCTGTGAGGGAAGCCAGGGTCCCAGTTGCCAGAGGAAAGCCAGTGCCCGCAGCCGGGGGAAGGAAGGCCTACTCTTGCACAAATGTTGTGTACCAGGCCTCTAGTTCGAGAAATAAAAAGCTAGCAATGCTGCAGGGCAGGACCAGCAAACAATGGCAGGGAGACGAAGCCAGCCTGCTGTTTGCTTTTGTAAGTAATGTTTTACTGGAACACAGTCATAGCCATTCATCTTTATTGTGCCTGCAGTAGTCTAGGTACTGCTGTGGCAGATTTGGGTAGTTGCAGTCAAGACTAACTCACAAAGCCTAAAACACTTCCTGTGTTGTAAAAGACAGAAACGTTTGCCAACCTCTATTAGAAGGGCTTTCAGGAAACAAGGCCAGAGGTAGGGGCAATAATCTGAGGATGGTGTGGTAGTCTTGATAATAGACCCGGCATCTGTTGATTTAGGGCAGTCCGTGTTCTGCCAACCTTGCTGAATAATGCATATGTGCAGAAATATGGCATTTGTTACAAATAATAAGGTCATGCTTATTCCCTTTACACAGATACTGTAACTGATCTAGCTAATACTCAGCCTTACCTTCTATGTTACTAAGAGAACACAGTTTTGTGCAGGGTGGCACCATGCAGAGTCAAATGTTCATCTCCCATCACTTCTTTTCATCTAGGAGTGGCCATGTGACTTAATTCTAGCTGGCACAATGTTTAAGTGGAGTCCAAAGAGGGAGCTTCCAGGAAAGATGTAGGTTTGCGGACTAAAAGTCATAGCTGGCACATATATATCAGCACTGCCATATTCCTTTCTTCCTGCCTATAATGCAGATGTGGAAATGCAGTAGCTGCTAGCAACCAGAGGAACAAAGCCTCTTGCTAAGGGAGATAGAGCAGAGAGAGAAAAGGGCCTGGAACCGATGCTCCAGCCCTGGCCTGCCCATCCCAAAACTTTCCTTCTGAAAATAAACCTCTTTCTATTTAAACTCTTCCATTCAATCTCAGATGCATGAAGGTACATTGAACCCGACTTGGTACTTCACCAAATTCTAGGTTGCACATGGACCTAATAAGCAAAAAGTAGAACCTGATACTGAATCTGAAGGAACAGAGAATCTGATACTGAATCTTTCAGCATCAGATAAGAAACAGTCATGCCATGTTGCTTTAAGTGCTTTGATTTGCAAAGAATACATGAAGTCCTCACTCCTTTCCCCTTTCACTGTGTAATTCTGATGCTAGTTGATTTTGCTATGATGGCAATGTTCCTTTCTGCCTGTGGTGTAGCTCACAGTTTTCAGAGACCTAAATCTTGCTTGCCATCAACTGTGGAATCAATTCTATCTGTACAAGTTCTGATCAGTGGATAAAAGGAGATTGGACATTTTGCATTTAGACTTGGAGTTCTACAGAAAACCTAAAATCAATCCCCACAAAACAAGTCAGTTTTGTCAGGGTCTGAGACTACGCGTTGCCACTGCAGTTGTGATAATGACCACTGAAATAGCTCCAGAGAATATTTATTGAGCACTTAGCATGTGTCAGGCATTGCATGCTGTTTGCAATAACTTCATGCTTGCATAATCATGAAGGCACCATTAAAATGATCTTTGTTTTACAGAGGATGAAACAGATATATAGAATTAAGTGATTTGCCCAAGATTGCATGTTTAGTGAGAAGTGCAATTGGAAAATATTTCTAAGCTAGGCAGAGCTTTCCCTTTTGAGTTCCCATTTTTTTAATATAGTAAAAGTACTAAAATCTGGATCAATATATTTGTTGAATCATTACAACAAAAAGGTAGGTGTTCCAGAATCCATTTGTTTACTAAACCAGCAGTGGGGGTCTTACTTTTGACTCAGTAGAGTAGATTGGATATTATTATAGTGTTCCTTTTGTTTAAGAGATCGGATTTGGGGATGGCCAAATACCATGAAGAGAAAAATTCTTCATAATTGCCTGGAAGTATGGGAATAGCCATTTATTTATTCTAGAATTGAATCCCTAAGGAGTTCAACAGGTACATGCTTTTGAAAAAAAATCCTCTGAAAATCTCAAAGCTATGTACATTAGCCATAGTGTGGATAAAGACAATGGACCGGTTCCAGGTGGGCATGTTTACCAAAAGCTGAGAAACCTTTGTCATGGATGGTGTGGAGTAGTCCAGGGCCGTTTTCTGGAGTGGAAAGTAGCCTCATTAGCTCAGCTAATGAGTGCAGTTCAGATGGAAGACCAAGTGTGCTCATGATATTGGGACAGGATGAAAGAGTATATTTTTCTCCATGCTTAAGAACAAAGTGGCCTGGCCTGTGTGGATCACTGGTTGAGCATTGACCTATGAACCAGGAAGTCATGGTTTGATAACCTGTCAGGGCACATGCCCGGGTTGTGGGCTAGATCCCCAGTGTGAGGCAAGCAGGAGGCAACTGAACAATGATTCTCTCTCATCATTGATGTTTCTATCTCTCCCTCCCTCTTCTTTCCTCTCAGAAATCAATGAAAATATTTTTAAAAGAACAAAGTAAATGATTAATCAATAAAAACAGAAACTTCTAATCTGCTAATAAAAACATAACCACTAAACAACCAAACAAACACTGCTGATAAAATACTTTAGTATAACCTATGAATCCAATAAGCAATAAGAAATAAGACATGAATTTAAGTGAATAAACATTTGAAAATACAGATGTCACATAATAATGCTAAAGCTAATATGATGAAAGATAAATAAATATGTGAACATCATGGATGGCAGACAGAGAACTAATTTTTATTACATAAGGGCCTTTTTGTTTCTTTGTTTGTCTGTTGTTGTTTATTGAGGTACCATTGGTTGTTCCTTTCTGCCTGAGTTACCATTGGTACCTCAATAAACAACAGCATTAATGACATTATGTAAGTTTCAGGTGTCCAGCATTATAATTTGGTATCTGTGTCACCAATAAAAGTCTAGTTTCCATTAATTATCATATATTTCCCCCTCCCAACCACTTCCATCACCCTCTTGTTACCAACATCCTGTTGTCCGTATCTATGAGTTTGTTCTAATTTTGTTTGCTTAGTTTATGTTTTTGTTTGTTTTAGATTCCACATATGTATGTCTGAAATCATACATTTTTGGGCCTGTTCCATCTGACATTTCATTTCACTTAGCATAATTCCCTCAATAGCCATCTCTGTTGTCATAAATGGCGATATTTTGTCTTTTTATGAATGAGTAGTAGTTCATTGCATTTATATATCATATCTTCTTTATCCACTCATCTATTGATTGGACCCTTAGGTTGTTTCTGTATTTAGGCTATTGTAAATAATGCTACAATTAACAATGGATACATGTATCTTTCTGAATTAGTGTTTTTATATTCTTCTAATAAATATCCCAAAGTGGGATTGCTGGATCATGTATTTATTTATTTTTTAAAATCCTCACCTGAGGGCATTTTTTCCATTTGTGTTGAGAGGGAGTGGAATGGAGAAGGAGAGACCGAGAGAAACACTGATGTGAGAGAGACACATCGGTTGGTTGCCTGTCACAAGCCCCTGACCAATGCCAGGAGTCTGCAACTGGGGTACATGCCCTGGACCAGAAGTGAACCTGGGACCCTTCATTCGCAGGCTGATGTTCTACCCACTGAGCAAAACAGGCTATGGCAGGGATTGCTGGATAAGTTAGTTTTATTATTATTATTTTTATTATTTTTTGAGGAAACCCCACACCATTTTCCATACTGGCTGTAACAATTTATAATCCCACCAAAGGTTCTATATGGGGCTTTTTTAAAAATAAAAAATATACTACACTCAAATTAAAATGGGGGAAATCATATTCCAGGTGATTCATAGAAAAACATAAACACACTGTAATTATCCCCTCCAAAATCTCAAATTTTACCAGTAATTTAAGAAACCACAAAGGAGAAGGAGATACCGATGTTCACCTACCAAGTATGCAGGTTTGCTGATCACAGAATTGTTAATGTGCAGAGCTATTAGCAGAAGAGTAAATTCCCTTAGGTTTGGATAGGAACTTGACAATATCTATTAATATTTAACAAACATACTAATTTATTGGACAATCTCTGTCATAGATAACTATTCTCTAGGTATACCCACATGGATTTGGGAGATGTATGTAAAAGAGTGCCCACTGCAGTATCATTCATAATATCCCAAAATTGGAAACATGCTTAAAGTACAGATAAGGAAGTTTTCAAATAAATGCTTCTTCAAACATACACAGATACCCTATGCAACCTTAAAATAAATGGATTTGTATGTATATGCTGACATACAGAGATCTCTATTATTTTTATAAGGAAAGAGTTTTCAGAAAATGCTATTTGGAATAGCCTTCAGGTTGAGGAAATAAGTGTGTATTGCAGAATATGTGTGATTGACATGAATACTTAACTTAAAAATGTCAGTTTTTAATACTAATAAAGGCCCACAGTGTAGATAGGTGACAACAAAATTTCCACCGGTATATGGTGCTTTATGAAATCACTGTGCTTATCATAATCTCATTCATTGAGTTAGCTAGTCATTAAAAAATGTTGTTGTCGTCCTTGTTTTCTCTCCTTGCATCTCTCTCCCCAGATCTGGAGAGAGGGAGAAAGCTTTAAAGCATGCAATCTACTGAGAAAAGTGATAGTGGCTAGCAATAAAATGGTAAATAAAACAATGACCCTAAGTTGGAGCAGCTTGCAGACATAAAAACAGAAAAAATTTAATATTGTGTTTGATAAGCAAAATATAGGGAAACTCCGGAGTGGACAGAGTCTAGCTGGCAGATAAGAAAAGACGTCCTCTGTGAATCTAACATAATAAATAGGGGTTTGTCAGTTGGACTAGAAAAAAAAAGAGGGGGAGCATTTCTCATAGAGAATACAATGATGAAAAATACTCCTCCCTTACCTGTGAGTTGAAGGGAGTGTGTGTGTGTGTGTGTGTGTGTGTGTGTGTGTGTGTGTGTGGTGTATTTAAAGGTGGATAAGCAGGATCATCATGCAAATGATGAATTCCCTTCATAGCTTAGCAAAATATGCTATGAGAATACAGAAAAGATAGCGCCAGAGACTTTCAGGGTGCACAGTTGTTTTTTGTTTTATCAGATTATTATTTCTTGTGTATCTGTAGTGCTAAGTAATGGTCATGGAGCCCTCCAAGTAATTGCTGTGCACTGTACTGCCAGGGAAAAAGCCTAATGTGCTTACATATTTCTTGTCAGTGGGTAATAATAAGCAGGCAAAGTCTTTGGTATTCTGGATGGTTTAATAAAGAAAGATACAAAATAAACTGTAGTGGTTTTCGATGCATGTTTTAATAAAGTTTTTCTTTATCTCTCTGATTTACATCATGTAATTTCAACCACTATCTAGGGAACCAGATCCCTGAGGGCAGGGTTTTTTATCCAGACACTTTGGACTGGATAATTCTTTGTCTTGGGAGCTGGCTTGTGCATTGTCGGATTTTAGCAGCATCCCTGGTCTCTGCCCACTAAATGCCCATATCACTACTTCCCACTACTGCCATATCCTGATGTGTTCAGTCATTGCCAAATGCTCTCTTGGGGGGCAAGACTGCTCTCAGTTGGGAACATCTGTCCTAGGGAACATGCAAGAGAAAAGAAGGAAAACATTTTGAAGTAGAATCACGAATGGAAGAATGTTATTTGTTACATTTATAGTCACTTCCAAAAAGAATGCCATAATGTTAGAATGTTCATGTTATATATTTTATAAACAAAAACCATTCTGTCTGCCCAGGTAAGTAATTTTTATGTTTAAATATTAATTGCCACATTCAAATGCACAGTGTGATGACAACAGCAGCAAAAACATTTGCATACGTTTTCGGTGCTTAAAGAACAGTCGCATGGCTACTTTAATGGCATGGGCTCTCATTTAAAAATAATTAAGTTTGCCTTTTTAAAGCATTAATTGAGAAAAGGATCATTTGAATTATGATCAGTGTCTAGTAAGCCATTGGCTGTCATACTGCTCTTTAGATTCTATTCTAGAAATGGAGTCAGAGTAAACAAAGTGAACATATATGGACAACATGACGGTGTAGTGATATGAAGGGCTATGTAACCTGAGTAGACCACGAAGAGACTGGCACACATTGTACTGATGCACATTTAACATTTTCTCCTGTGATATGCAGTCCATGATCATCCCAACCGTGATGACGTCCCAACCGTGATGACTTTACTATCTTCTATAAATTATTCTACAGAAGTGCTTTTTCAATTTGGTTTTACATAATTTTACTAAATGTCTATTTTTTCAGAAACAAGACTTAAGACTAGGAAATGAAAAGTCAATAATACTAATTGTCATGTGGAGCAAAGAGGAACATTACCATGAATTAAAATTATTCCTGCTTTTGGAGTAGGCATTTAAGCTCTTGTATGGCAGTTTAGAAATGAATATAGAAATAATGCAATTGTATATGCAAACAGTATTGTCATTCTCAGATGAAAAGGGCGGTATATGTCTTAAGACATTTAGTGTTATTACAAGGACATATTATTATTTAAAGAGTTCCCTTCTATTTGTACGTACGTGTACCAAGATTTCTGCAACAACAGTCTCACTTTCACCAGGAATCAGGAGTGTTTCGTATAAATTTAAATATGGTTGCATTGCAGTCACTTTAAATTTTTAAAAAATGCTTTACATCTAAAGTTGTTTTAAAGAAAACCATACCAAATCACAATCCAATTTGCCTGAAAATAAATGTCATATCTTCTTTGTTTTTCACAGAAACATATTTATAAGGAAATATATAAAGCTCTACCTATTCTCTTCTGTGTATTAATAAATATACCTATAAATGAACATTATTTAAAAATTTAGAAATGATAACATATGATATAAATAATGTTTTTAATTTACTGGGGAGGTCAACATATTACTTTGTATGAAAATTGCATGCATTATTTAAAAACTTTAACTTCCATTAATAACTGAAACTTAGTATGTGATATTTAAAAAATATATGAAATTTTACTATATGAAACTTAAGTTCTACGTGGTTTATTCTTTGGAGATGTACTGAAACATCCATAATCATTTTCCTGTCGTTTTTGTTCCCCTCTCTGATCTCACACTCACAGGCTCATTTCCATTTGCAGCTGTGTTCTGTGTTGCACAGCAACAAGTAGGGACACCAGCTGTGCTTACTTTATTGCACTGTTTGGAGGGGGACTGATTTAGTTCTGCCCAAACATCTAGGGAGCTTCACCCTGGATCTCTTCCAAGATTCTAGTAGACGTTTTTAAATCACTACCCTGGGGTATAATCTTCCAAATGAGGCCATTTCTGTTCTTGTACATGGTAAATTAGAGTGCATTTGAGTCATAACACAAGACAACTGATAAATCGTAAGTTGTACAAAAATGTCTAAGGTTCATACTTTTTTTCTTCTCATTTTTTTATCTTACACCTGTTTGTCTATGTCAGTTAGCTGTTGTGTAACAAACCAACGTACAACTTAGTGGCTCAAAAAATCATTTTATAACAGACTATCAGAAAAACAAATTAGGAAAACAGTCTCACTTACAAATCCATTAAGAACTATAAAATGCTTAGGAATAAATGTAATCAAGGAAGTGAAAAATCTGCACAATGAAAACTATAATACATGGCTGCACAAAAGTGAAAATACATACAAATGGAAAGATATTTCATGCTCATGGGTTAGAAGAAATAATAGTGGTAAAATATCTATACTACCCAAAGCAATCTGTAGATTCAGGGCAATCTCTATCAAATTCCCCATGGCATTTTTCCAAAGAAGTAGAAAAATCAATATAAAATTTGCATGGTATCCCTGAAGACCTAAATTGGAAGAAATCTTGAGAAGTAACAAAGATGGAAGCATCATATTTCCAGATTGTAAACTATATTACATAGCTATCTTAATAAAAACAGTATGGTATCAGCATAAAAACAAATACATAGGTCAATGGAACATGCTAAGAGAGACCAGAAATAAACCTATGCATATATCTATCTAGTCAGGTAATTGTTGACAAAGAGCCAATAATATATAGTGGGAAGAGAATAGTCTCTTTGTCAAATGGTGCTGGGAAGACTGGCCAGACACATGCAAATCAATAAAACTGGACCCCTATCTTTTTTTTTTTAATTTTTATTATTTTTTCATTGTTTTAAGTATTACAAATAGTAGTACATATGTCTCCTTTTTTTTTTTCCCCAATGACCTTCCCCCGGCCTCCCCTACCCCCCAGTACATGCCTTCACCTGCCCGCCCTCCCCCCCACCCAGTGTCTTGTATCCATTGGTTGTGCTTATATGCATGCGTACAAGTCCTTCGGTTGGTCTCTTACAGCCCTCCTCGCCCAACCTCCCCTGTCTTCCCAATGTAGTTTGACAGTCTGTTCAATGCTTCTTTGCCTCTGTATCTTTTTCCCACCATTTCTTTCCTTTAAAAAGTTTTGCCTCTTCAGACTAGAAATAAACATATAATAACAAAAAATGAAGACAAGAGGAGAAACAGTCCAGAGATGGAAGATGCCTACCACGCCTTGCCACGTGAGCAGTCAGCAGCTGTGCACTGCTGCAGGTTGCCTAGGACCAAACCAGAGAGGGTCGGACCTGCATTGCCACCATGTGCCCACCATCCAGATGTCATTGCTGAAATGTACACATAAGGAACTGTTAGACATTGAAACAGGGACTCAGAACTGTTGGATATTGAAATTGGGACTCAAACATTTTTTTTGTTTTTTGTTATTATATGGACCCCTATCTTATACCACACACAAAAATCAACTCAAAGTGGATTAGAGAGTTGGATGTAAGACCTGGAACTAAAACTCCTAGAAGAATACATGTATTTTAATGACATTTTTGTTTAGTGGTTGATTGATCCACCAGGTTATATTTTATGATACTTCTGATTCCTAAGTTTCTCCATTAACTTTTATGAAAGTAGACTTGTTTTGGGACTCCCCAAATTAACTGATTAATTTATAATATAAATTACTTTATTGGAATAAATAGTTTCACCGTAAGTTGAACCCAATTCACAAATCACTGCATTAGAGTATATGCTTCCCAAATTCTATTCTAAAAATTCAGATGTGCAATGAACTCACCCATGCAGATGCATCTGGACTGCCCTGATGTACTGCCAAGGGAGCAAATAAGAAAAAGGTAGGAGATAATATGACTATTAAATAGGATTCAAAAAATCATGAATAAGTGGAGCAAAGAGTATATAGGAAAGAATGTCATATAGCATAATAGATAGGCCCAGGCTTGAATGCTGCCTTCTCCAATTGTCAACTGTAGAACCTTTGAAACCTCAGTGCCTACATCTGTAAAATGGTTTGAAATGTAATTTTTTCAATAGGTTAATCTCATTATTCAAATAAATGGCTTAGAGCAGAGGGCTTTCCATATCATTGCCATTCAATACATATAATTTCATAATTTTTTTTATTAAAGAAATTATATATATAAAAAGCCAGTGACCATAATGGCCATAACAACCTTAACGACCAGTTGCTATGATGCCCACTGTGGCCATTGAACCTGCCCCATCAGGGGATGGGGCCTGTGACCAACCTCTTGGCCCTTCCCCACTGTCAGTCTTTCCCTGATCAGACTATCCCACCCCGATCAAGAGTGGGCCAGCCAGCCAAACACCCTCTCCCTTCCCCTGGCCAGCCCTAACCCCAATCAGCCTTCCCCACCACAGTAAGCCTGTAGCCCCTCCTCTGATGGCATGCCCCCACCCCAAAAGAGGTGGGGCTGGGCGGCCAAACTCCTACGGCCCCTCCCCTGGCCACTGGCCCCTGATCAGCATCCCCACCCCAATTGGGGGCAGGGCTCACTGGCCAATGGCCTGCAGCCCCTTCCCCCAGCTGGCCGGTCTCTGATCAGGCTTGATCAGGGCAGGCCTGCTGGCCAACCTCCCACCATCTCCTCCTCCCATCAAGCCCAGCCCTAATCTGCCCGGATTGGGGCCGGGACGGCTGGATCTCACCTATGCACGAATTCATGCACTGGGCCTCTAGTATAATATAAAATTTACTTGAGTAATATGAAATTTAGCATTAGGCATTCTTATAAAAAAAAAAGGATATAATTAAAGATACATGGAGAATAACACTAGCCAAGATATGAAATAGAAGAGTAACTTTTGTTTTGGTACCTAGTTGTTTCAAAAGTGTTGTTGAAGAAGGATTTTTCTTTAATCAAATGATTCTTGGGTGAATACTCAAAGCTTTACAGAATGGCATGATGACTAGAACCCTGTGCTATCACTCTGCTTGGTGAAATTACAGCCCTCCTGTGTAAAATGACATTTAAACTATAGCTTGATGACTATTGCTTTTTTACTTTCTCTGGAGAAATCTTCCAAGAATTAAGCCTTAAGAGATTTCTTCAGAGAGGTACTCTCAGCCTTCATAAGTCCTCAGCTTATTTTTACCCAAATTTCTCATTCAACATTGAGTCACTTGAGATTTCTATCAGAGCTGTGAACCCTGACAAGTCATGCATAATGATTTACAATCTCAGAGAATATTTGCTTGGTATTAAAATGGCTTATTAAATATCTCAAATTGGTCTTCAGAGACATTCAAGGAAGTACACTCTTTCTGCTTCTCATTGGCGTGTAACTTTATAAAATGTGTGCTATTTATAAAGCTGTAGTACAAAAAGAAACTGAATGAAAGGAATGACACTAGGGCAATCCGCAAAGGAAACAGGATTTCAGTTTTATTGTAGAAAAGATATCTTGAAAGCTTTTTTATGTACTTAAATCATTTTCAGATTTGTATAAGACATCAGCTGAGGGACGCTGATCCGTAGCATGGGAACAATTTAGAGTGCACCATAGGAAATATTTACCATGAAAAGATTATACACTAACTAACCAATGAAGCTTTTAAATGCAATGCTTCTGTTTATTGTTTTTAATGGAAACTACTGTGAAAGTTAAGAAACATATAGCACTTAAAAATTTTTTTATGAAAACTAAATATGTAGGGAAGGGGCTATTGATTTACTATCTCTTGAGCAAATCCATATAATAATTTTCATAGAAAATTGAATTATTATTTTAATATTCTGGTGGAGTAATGATCTTATAGGCATCACTTTATATATTTTCATTTGAAAATCTAGCACAGGAGAGGATAATAATTATTTCTTTTCTACTATCTATGCAATTAGGGCACATAGCATGAATAAATGAATTGAATGGTCCAATATAGGACACTTTACACAGACATAATGTATAAATCTTGATTTTTTTCACTTAAACTTTTAACCAGAAATAAAAATTCATTAAAATTACCAACATAAACATAAATCATTAATTTATTTAAAAATGCTAACAGGCTATATCACAAATAGTGTATAATGTTTTAAAAAATCAAATACCATTGCCCTACCAGTGGTCAGCAAACTGTGGCTCTATTGACTAATGAGTTTGCTGACCACTGCCTAGATGGTTTGGCTCAGTGGATAGAGGGGTCAGCCTATGGATTGAAGGGTCCCGGGTTTGATTCCTGCCAAGGGCACATGCCTGGGTTGTGAGCTCAATCCCCAGTGTGGGTTGTACAGGAAGCAGCCAATGATTCTCTCTCATCATTGATGTTTCTATCTCTCTCTCTGAAATAAATAAAAATAAAAATAATAAAAAAATAAAATACCATTATTTTTTGCTTTAATTTTTCTCTTATGAGATTAAGTTCTAATTTTATCTCATTTATGATGTATCCGGTATCAAATAGTACAGGAAATTATACCTCATTTTTCCTTGACTTGTAACCCCAGACTCTTTTTCAGAATCTGTTAAAGGAACAACTGTAAATTCTGAGAATAAATATCATTTTTCCCACTGAAATTGTAGCTCACCGTGTTAGTTTGCTAGGGTCGCTGTACCAAAATACTACCAACGGGGTGGCTAAAACAACAGAAGTTTATTGTCTCACTGTTCCTGAAGCTACAAGTCTGAGGTCCAGGTGACAGCAGGCCATGCTCCCTCCTGAATCACTGGGGAAGGATGTGTCCCAAGCCTCTCCTCTAGCTTCTAGTGGTTTGCTAGACATGCTTGACTTCCCTTGGCTTGTGGAAATATCACCCCAATCTCTGCCTCCATGTCCATATATACTTCACCGCGTCTGTGTGTGTGTGTGTGTGTGTGTGTGTGTGTGTGTGTGTGTGTGTGTCTTCAAATTTCCCATTTTTATAAGGACACCAGTCCTGTTGGATTAGGAGCCCACTCTACTCCAGAATGATCTCATCTCAGCCAATTACATCTACAGTGACCTTAATTCCAGGTCATTGTACTGGAATTTAAAACTCAAACATATAAAGTTTCAGGGGAAATAATCCAACTCATAACACACACTTTCAGCGTTCTTATTTTTTGGTTACTTATATGTTTTAAATGAAAAAGAAAGCTTTTTTTTTCTAATTTAAATACTTCCCAAAGCACCAGTGGTTCTTATAATTTTCCCATCTGAACTTTAAATTAATTAGAGTGTAGATAATTTTCTTTTGGCCTGAAACTCCCTTATTAATTCTCTTTGGTAAGAAATCCTTGAACACTTGAGCAAGAGATTTCCACCCCTGTTGTTTATCTCTCCTGCTGCTATCTCCTGGGGCAAGTTGACTTTTCCTTGCTCTGTGCTATGCATATACCTCTGCTGCCTTCAACCGGCTATCTGTTACTCAAAGCGGCAGCCTGATGCCTTCAGATGCCACCAAAGCACAGTGAGAGAGGCAATTTGCTGTTCCTTGTTTCACACACAAACAGAACTGCCTGGTACCTGTGAGGCCTGCAGCACAGAGATATGGTAAGGACTGTAGTTTGTGACTCCGGTAGAAGGCTATCATATTTTCTTTTCTTCCCCTAAAACCCTTTCCTGCTATTTACTTAACCCTTCTACTTTAACCATCACTTAGTCAATACCTCCAATCTACCTTGCTTTCTTTTCTATCTCCTTTCCTACCTTGTTCTTTCTCATCCATTTGTCACTCCATTCATGCTTCTCAGCTTTCATTTAACAAGGCTGGGTTTTATAGACACTTCAAGCCAAGCAGAGCACTCTGTCCTTCATGTGGTGATCCAGCACATCACCATCAATGAGGTGTGATCTTGTACTGTTTCTTTTTCTCAGCTTTCTCCATGAATGGTTGCTTGAGGACTATTTTAAGATGATTTAGACTTTTAATTTAAAAATGATTTAGACTTAAATCACTATTGCAAAACCAGAGCAAGTTTCAAAAGCTTGGGGTTGTATAAGTGTGGTGTCTTACTGGCCGTTATTTCACAACATTCTATCCTGTTTTCTCTTTTTTGAATCCTAGTCATCCCTATATGCCAGGTCAAATATTTTACTGGTAACATTTTATAACATTTTATCCACTGTTATAGCCTGACCAGGGAAATTACTACAGATCTTAATTAGTTTCAGTGAGGTGCCAATGAAAATGTCTCCTAAATCAACATTTTTCTGTAAATATCTACCTACTGGTATTCTCTAAACAAGTTGGAGAGATGAATATTGGAGCAAGTGTCTTTAATATTCTGTAATAGTAACAATTATACTTGGTAGTGAAAGAGATAGTTTACATATGATTAGCTCTGATAAGTATAATAAAGCCAGAACATGTAGTGCTAGAATCTGAAAATTCATGGTATACCCAAACAAGGCTTCTAAGAATGAACTAGCACTGAGGCAAAAAAGACTGTTTTTTTTACTTTTAATATTGAGATCTTAGATTCATAGGCAGTCATGAGAAATGATATGGAGAGATTCCTTATGCCTATATCCTTTACTCAGTTTTTCCCAATGGTAACATATTGCAAAACTATAAATTGGGGTTATTATTAGTGGATGTCTTCTGTGTCCCCATGGTTGTCCATAGAAGTGGGCTTCTTGGAGTGCTGCTGGAATAAGAATTTCTGGAGGCCCCCACGGGAGGATGAGGTATCCTAGAAAGTTTTATTTCTGTGGAATTAAACCTCTGAGTTTCCACGGTCCCATCTCTGGCTTTTTTCACTGAATATAATTCTCTGAAGATTCATTGCTGTGTCACAAATATTAATAGTCTATTTATTTTTATTGCTAAGTAGTTTTTGGTAGTATGAATGTACCACGGTTTGCTTAATCATTTCCCCATCGAAGGCTATCTGGGTTGTGTTAATCTGGGAGCTACTATGAATGATGTTAACTATGAATATTTGTAAACAGGTTGTTACGTGAACATATATTTTTATTACTTTAATATGAATGCCCAAGAGTACAACTTGCTGGGTTGTATGATAAATGTATGTTTCAGTTTTACAACAATCTGCTAAACTTACATTTCCAGCAGTATATGAGTGACCTAGTTTCTCAGCATTTTCACCAGCATTTGGTGTTGCAATTGTATTTACTACCCATAATTAGAGATTTCTTTTAGAAATAACAGTCAGTCCTCCTTTTCTGGGTATACCTAATTACTAATTATATTTCTGCTTAGAATATCAATGTAACAATACTATTTAGCTCAGAATCATAGCATATTATTAAAATTAATACATTTTTGGTCTGCTAATAAGAATTTTCAGTTGCACTTCTCATGCTAATTCTTTTAAGTTCTCTAGGATCCCTCATAGCCAAAGGAGAAGCTTTGTTTAAAGTTCTGTTGGAATTTAGACTCATAATAGGTCTGTCATACCTACATATTTGAAGTAATTACTAAAATTAAAGACTGATAATTGTCAGTACTTCCATAGTCAAGTACCAAAATGAATGCAAAATTTTATAGAGGCTTACTTGATTGTGGAAATATTTTTGTTTGATATAAAACCTGTGTTAGTAGGTAGAATTTTCTAGTGTGGCAAATTAAATATCAAGTATGCACTTGTAGATGACTCATCAAATACATGTTATAAATAAATGGAAGCTCTTAACCACTAATTCTACAGTGAAGTTGTATTGCACTTAATAGATGGTTGTCATGTTACACTTAGATCAGTTTTATTTGGGAATAACTGGATAATAGATCGATTTATCTAACTATTCAAATAATGTATGCACTTGTAGATGACTCATCAAATACATGTTATAAATAAATGAGAGTTCTTAACCACTAATTCTATAGTGAAGTGGTATTGCCCTTAATAGATGGTTGTCATGTTACACTTAGATCAGTTTTATTTGGGAATAACTGGATACTAGATTGATTTATCTAATCATTCAAATAATGTTTAAAAGGTATAAACATAAAGAAGCCAGCATAATATATCCAAAAAATTAGTACCACAATATAATATTTTAAAGCTTATAAATTACTTTAAAATGCATTTTAATCACCAAAAAGTTAGTGTGGTAGGAATATCCTGATCCCCATTGTGAAAAGACAATTATGTTGGTACTGTGTAGAAGATACTACAAGAATGCTAACTGAACCATGGGAACCAGTTAGGAGTCTCATTAACTGTCCATGTATGAAATAAAAAGAGCATGAATGACAGAAATGATTTGAATGGGCTGTTTTGATGATTGATAATTTAATGTCAATTCAGTCACCTTACAAAACCATTCCACCCCTGTCATGTAGCAGGCAATACACACTCTCATTACAGCTTTGACGTTGCTCCACAATTAATACCGATTTGACTTTTAAACATCAGTCCAACCCAAACCTAATTATGTGAGTGTTATCAGCACAGAGAGCCGTATCATATTATATTTTGGATTCAGGCAAAGAAATTAAGGAATATGTTTGGCCGATAAATCTAAGAATTAACATTAGTGGGACAAATCCATTATGGTTCTCCATAGATATCTCAATATAACTCTTTCTGTGTACAAATTACATGCTGAATGCCATAACATACTAAAATTTGTTTTCCTGAATGCACAGGTACCTCTGTTCTGCAGGTGACAGCTACTGATGCAGATGACCCTACCTATGGAAACAGTGCCCGGGTGGTTTATAGTATTCTCCAGGGACAGCCCTACTTCTCCGTAGATCCTAAAACAGGTTAGTGCATTTATGTATGATTTATGTGCAGGTGCATGTACAATGAAAGAAAACAATGTTTTAATAGTTGACCCTTGAACAACATGAGTTGGAATTATGCAGATTCACTTAGATGTGTTTTTTTTTCATTGATTACATATAGTACTATAAATGTATTTAATTTCTTACTTTCTTAATGACACTTTCTTGTCTCTAGCATACTTCATATAAAAATACAGTATATGATACAAATAACATACAAAATATGTGCCAATCAACTGTTTATATTATCAGTAAGACTTCTGGTCAACAGTAGGATATTAGTAGTTATGATTTGGGGGAGTTAAGAGTTATCACATATTTTTATAGTGTGTGCGGGGGGATCAGCACCTCTAACCCTTGATTTGACCAAGGGTCACCTGTATTGTTGTGTACTCTTCTGTATCTGACATTGTTATTGCAGCACATTTGAAAATGCCCTCACTTTTCTAAAACAATATGATTGGATAATTGAAGATAAATTAACTGCTTTCCTCAGGATTTAGATTATCCAGTATTCGTATCTATACCATAAAAAGCTCCTTATATTAGCTTATTCCTGTAACAGTTAGTGTAATACTTTCTCCTTAAAACAAACATGGGGCATTGTGGGAAATGAGATTTTAAAGTTTATTGTTTGTGTTATTTACATATTAGTTTAATTCTTTGCAAAAGAAGGTAAATGACTTATTTTGATTATTTTATATTTTATTTGTATTTGATTGTCACACAAGTTGTTGTATATTACATTGGAGAATTGTATTGAACTGACATTTTTTCCTAAAGAGAAAGAATTTTCAGCCCTTAAATATTTTATTAATTATGAGAAATTAACTGAGACTAAATCTGAAGACATATCAACATTTTTTCAGGAAAACATGAATCTGCCCACTTTCTATTTTTCTGGCCAAAACAATCATATGCTATCATATCACTTGATGTGATGCCAAAATGGAAGTGAAGGATATTCAATAATGCATTATAGGGTTATGTTACAACAACACAATCTAAAAACCACTAAAAGCTCTGGCCTCATTGACAATTTGTTAATAAAAACTTGGCTAAATATAAAACTCATTTTTAATGTAGACAGCTGTACAGTACAGATAAGTCACAAGTTTACTAATAATTTCAAGGATATACCAATCATGAGACATAGATGTAGCAAGGAGAGAGATCCAGGATGTTCCAGCAGCTCCCTAAGTCACATTTGAGGCCTTCTGAGTAAGATTAACAAGTGGGGTCTTCAAGCAAAGGGCACTACCACAGAACTAGTGCAGAGAGCCATCTTTGGTCATAACTACTCCCTTATATTCATCTATCCTATCTAATAAAAGAGTAATATGCAAATTGACCATCACTCCAACACACAAGATGGCTGCCCCCGTGTGGTCAAAGATGGCTGCCCCAATGTGGACACAAGATGGCCACCACAAGATGGCCAGCAGGGGAGGGCAGTTGGGAGGGACCAGGCCTGCAAGGGAGGGCAGTTAAGGGTGACCTCGCCGGCAGAGGAGGGAAGTTGGGGACAACTGGGCTTGTAGGGAAGGGCAGTTGGGGGGGACCCAGGCCTGCAGGGGAGAGCAGTTGGGGGGACCAGACCTGCAGGGGAAGGCAGTTGGGGGGGACCAGGCCTGCAGGGGAGGGCAGTTAGGGGTGACCAGGCCTGCAAGGGAGGGCAGTTAGGGGTAATCAGGCTGGCAGGGGAGCAGTTAGGCATCAATCAGACTGGCAGGGGTGTGGTTAGGGGGTGATCAGGCTGGCAGGCAGAAGCAGTTAGGGGCAATTAGGAAGGCAGGCAGGCGAGCAGTTGGCAGCAAGCAGTCCTGGATTGTGAGAGGGGTCCCAGATTGAAGAGGGTGCAGGCTGGGCTGAGGGACACACCCCTTGTGCACGAATTTTGTACACTGGGCCTCTAGTATATATATATGAAAGCCTAAGCAACCGTTATTACCAGATGACTAGCTGGTAGCTATGATGTGCACTGACCAGTAAGAGGCAGATGTACAACACAGGAGCTGCCCCCTGGTGGTCAGTGCACTCCCACAGCCAACCTCCCGCTGCTGGCCAACCTCCCACGGTCCCTCCCCCTGGCCAGCCGGTCCTAATTGGCCCCCATCACCGGCCAGGCTGAGGGACCCCACCCGTGCACAAATTTGTGCACTGGCCTCTAGTATACATAGTACACGTTTTCTGGGAACCTTGCTCCACAAGTATATAGACTCCAGGTTTGTTACCATTATCTTAGCCAATATGGTACATCTAACTGAAAAGATGTTATAGACAAGAACACTTTCAATGATTAGTACCATTAGATTGTTAAAAGTATTATCACCATCATATTTACAAAGAGATTCAACCAAGTTACTTGTTCTTTTTCATCCTTGTCATGCTCCAACACAGAAGTTAAGAATAGACATCAGGCATACTGCTTAACCCTGTAATTCTCATAACTTATGAATAAAATAATGAAGAATATATGTGGATATGTATATGTAAACGAAGAATATACACACATATATATCCATATATTGTATGCATTTTAATTATAGAATAAATTATAATATGTAATTAAATTTAAGTGAAAATAGAAATTAGGAGATTATAAAAAATAAGTAATGTACTGTTACCTAAACTGAATGTGATATACTAAATATTTAGAAATAGTATGTTTATTAATCTGGCAATCAAACTTCTGGGACAAAAATGTGTATACATATGTGTAAACATTTTGAATCTGGTAGGGAGGTTTGGAATTAGTTAAATATATTTGTTTTATTAAAGTATATTTACACTATAACATTGTATAAATTTAAGGTGTTTGACATGGATTTGATTATTTCTATCTCATAATAGGATTGCCATTGTAGTGATAGAAAACCTTAAGATATCTCATTGATATTACTGTTGCTCATTTGTTCTATTTTCCCAGTAATCATGGTTGTTTTATATAAGAACAATATACATTTCTCACTTTATATATGCATCTCCCTAGAGGAAGGAAACAAGAAGGCTGTGTTCCAATTACCTTGTTTAGTATTGCACACACACACACACACACACACACACACACACACACACACACATATGCAGGCACACACATGCATAAATATGCAAACACACACATGGGCTTTAGCCCAGTGATTTTCAACCAATGTGATGTCTGTAAGAATTTTTAAAAATTGCAATACCTGACTGTTTAGTAAGGGACACTGACCTCTTTTTCCTAAGATTGTCAAATAGAAAAATGACAATAGCCAACACAACAATAGCTACCTAGTGTGAATGAATCAAAACTATACCTATTTTTTAATCATATCAGCAAAAATATATGTTTTGGTGTGCCACAGAATTTTAGTAATTAGTTTATGTGAGGTGAAAAGGGTAAAAAAATCATTGCTTTAGCCCATTAGCTATCCTATACATAGACAAATGTTTATTTAAAAAATATTACAGTTACTTAAAATAATAATGCATGGTATAAATATCCTATATGAATTTTGAAAAATTTCTATGCACTTTTTGCTTTTTTAAAAAGCAAATACTAATTCTGTGTGTGTATGTGTGTCTGAATGTTTGCACATTTTGGGTGTGTGCATGGACTGGTATATATTTCGGATATAGTAGGCTTCTGAGGACAAGATTTGACTAGTGTTGTACTCTGCTGTAATCTGTGCATTAGTGAAGCAAATGTATCTGTAACACAATATTTAAATAAATATTGCAGTTGGTTATACATATTTATAGGTTAATTAAGTATTTCATTAAACAAAAATATTATTTATAACTTAAAATAGGCTCTGCTCACAAACTGCTCTATGAAATTATCTTGGCTCTTACATTTTCTTTGCTCTTTTCTTTAAGCACAATAATTCACTGTGTGAAATGTATGCCCGCATGTTGATGTTTTAATTTCAATATTATAGGGGCTGAAGCATCATGGGGAACTATGGATATATGTACTGCTATAAAGATTCTTTAAATATGCAACATCTTAGTTGTCTTTGCTAATAGGTATTATAACCTAGAATACTCATTATTGTCTTTAAAGTTAAGATTTCTTTGGTAATTTAAACTTTAAAAGGCCTAGTACCATGTAATTATACACCCTCAGAAGTAAGGAATTTAGTGGAAGTTGTGCTTAAAATAACTGGAATAAAGTACAAATAACCATGTTAAAAACTTAACAGTTGCTATGGAAGGGATGTTATATAAGAAATGTTGGCATAGTAGTTACTTATAAATGCATATTTTAATAGTAACACTTTCATTCTGTCCTCTTATTTGGTATGATTATATTTCAACACATTTCCAATCACTTTCAATGAATACTGATTATAATAAAGCAGAACTTGTGTGCTCATATAGTGCTGTGAGTGGTTATGGTTAAGATCAGGACTTTGGGTTGTATTATTTTATTATATTAAAAGGGACATTTTGGTACTCACAATGACTTTCTAATGCTGAGCTGCCTATGAGGCCTTGTTTCCTATTTAATAAACAATCTAAGAATCACTGCATCCTTACATTTGAATTATGTGACCCTTGAGTAGCTATACTATACATAATTGATTTAATAAGTTCTGTAATGTTTGACACTGAAATCCCATTAATCAATATGAAACAAATCTTGTGAATAATTTATTGTTTTGAATAATCTTTGTCAAGGTAACTGTTTTATGTCATTTGCTTAGTGTATAACAATGAAAGTAATGCTATCTTACATTACCATTTTTAAGATGCAGAAGACAATGAAAGAATAAACCATAGGAGATGACAATGGAATATAAAAGATATGCAACATCATGTTAATATAAAATTAATGAGGTTAATTTTGTTTGAAGATATGATTTTAATTCAGCTAGAAAACACATCAGAGTTATCAATGAAAGGAACCATTTTCATGTTTATGAACACTGCTAACCCTAAACAAGGCATTTTGAGGAAGGCAGCTGAGTGCAGAAGTCATATGTATGAACAGTTTAGGGAACCAAAGTCAAGAGGAATTTGGACTGATAGTTGTTTATCAGTGCAACTCAAATCTTAGTCCTAGTCCAGTTAATACAGTGCTAACTTCGTTAAAATGAATCCAGATGTTCAAAGTTCCTATGCCTCTTTATAAACTATGCAGTTTCTCTTAGGTAGTGACAGCAGAAGCTGAATGATTGAGATGCTACAAAAAGAAAGTACATTTTCTGACTTAGGTCAAAGACAAGAACAGAAATGTACTCTCTGTCTTTCTAGGGTCTTAGAAACAGAATGGGGGATTCACAAGGAGCAGTTGTGCAGTTTTTATTATTTTTTAAAAATATTTTTATTGATTTCAGGGAGGGAGAGAGAGAGATAAATATCAATGATGAGAGAGAATCATTGATTGGCTGCTTCCTGCGCGGACCCCTGCTGGGGATCGAGTCTGAAACCTGGGCATGTGCCCCAACCTGGAATCCAATGGTGAGCTCCTGGTTCATAGGTCTCTGCTCAAGCTCAACCACTGAGCTATGCCTGCTGGGAAGTTGTACAGTTTTAAATTAAGAATGCAAGTCTGTTTATGGTCATGTCATTTATAGCCATCTGATGATTCTCTACACTAGCTGTTTCATGTCAACAATTTATGAATGGCTTCATTATTTTAGTTAGTGCATAGATGTTAAGCCTCTGCTTATGTTACACAGATTGGATGAATCTTTCTGATGGTCAATTCTGGAAATCTAAAATCTGGGATAAAACCCTGATGTCAGGGAAAAGAGAAGAATATACCGGTTTACAAAATTCTAGTTAAGCTTTATTTACAATTTTTACAATCTGAGAATGGTGAAGACCAGATATTTTGACCATAATATGAAACACTAAGTGAGGCCCTAGCAGGTTTGGCTCAGTGGATAGAGCATTGGCCTGTGGACTGAGGGGTACCAGGTTCGATTCTGGTCAAGGACACATGCCTGGGTTGTGGGCTCGGTCCCCAATGGGAAGTGTGCAGGAGGCAGCTGATCCATTCTCCCTCATCATTGATGTTTCTATTTCTCTCTGAAATCAATAAAATAAAATAAAAATATTAAAAAAGAATAAGTGAGAATAGTCAATAATGGTGTCAATGTATCTGCATAAATAATACTTTAAATAATAATCATAGTTATTTTTAGCTGATACTTGTCTTCTTTCATCACCATTTATCTCTTCTTTACCCTCTCCTACCTCTCCTTACCCTCCTTTCCCTCAGGCAATCACCATACCGTTGTCTGTCTATTAGGTTTCTCTTACTTTTGTTTTTTTTCTTAATCCCGTTGTCTGTCTATTAGGTTTCTCTTACTTTTGTTTTTTTTCTTAATCCCTTTACCTTTTTAAAAAATATGTATTTTTATTGATTTCAGAGAGGAAGGGAGAGGGAGAAAGAGAGAGAGAAACATCAATTATGAGAGAGAATCATTGTTTGGCTGCCTCCTACACACGCCACATTGGGGATCAATCCCACAACTGGGGCATGTACCCTCACCAGGATTCAAATCATGACCTGGTTCTTAGGGCGATGCTCAACCACTGAACCATGCCAGCCAGGGCCCTTTACCTTTTTTACCCAGCCACTTCCCTCTGACAACTGTCAGTCTGTCCTCTATATCTGTGCCTGTTTTTATTTTGTTAGTTAATTTTGTTTATTAGATACTATATCTGAATGAAATCACATGGTATTTGTATTTCTCTGACTGGCTAATTTCACTTAGCATAATACTCTCCAGGTCCATCCATGCTGTTGAAAAAGGTAAGATTTCCTTTTTGTTTACAGTTGAGTAGTATGAAAACCTACCTGAAAATAATTTTCTTTTCTCCAAAGCAGTGCTTCACATTTATTAATAGCAAAGAATAAAACTGATAGGAAAAATTGATTCATTTGAAATATGATGTTGGAGGAGGACTCCATGGATACCCTGAACCACCAGAAAAAGTGGGTCCTAGAGCAAAGTAAGCCTGGAATATTCCTGGAGGCCAAAATGAGAAAACTGAAACTGTTTTACTTTGGTCACAGAATATGAAGGCAGGGGGTCTGGGAAAATAGAAGGCAGAAGGAACCAAAGAAGGCCACATAAAAGATGAATTGACTGCAAAAAGAAGCCATAGGCATGAGTCTACTGGAACTGAGCAGGGCTAGTGAGGACAGGAAATTGTGGGCATCACTCATTCAAAGGGTTGCCAGGAGTGGGAGCTGACTCAATGGCACAAAACGCACACAAGAACTTAATACACTTAAAGTAGGGTCCACAAGATCTGCAGAAGGTAGAATATTCCACAGTAGAATATGTTTTGTCAGTTTTTCTTTTTCATAGCCCATTCTCAATTGATATAATAACAATACTAATAAGTGCATGCACAAATAATTATATATACATTTTCATTCAATTGACTGCATAGTAAACAAAAATAGTTAATTGTTAAACTCAATGCTAAAAAATTTCCTTCCCCGAGGGAAAAGTGGAAAGCATTATTTCAAAACTCTGTCATATTACCAATTTACTTTAAAAATTGTCATACATTATCTCTTTTAGAAAGAATTTAAATAGTTCCTGAATTGCAAAAATGTGTATGGGATTTAACAACTTAACAGAAAAGTCAATTTTATATAGCATTTAACAAATTAAGAGTCAATGAAATATAGTAGACACTAGTGGTTGTCCATTCAATATAAATTTATCCTTTTGCTCATCCTATTAGAACTCTTATTTTGTTCATTATAGTAACAGACTCATTTAAAAAGCTAGATTTTAAGCTTCCCTGTAGCTGTCATGGCATAGTTTGGCCAGTGAGATATAAAGGATCCGGTTAGGTTATTTTTACATGCAGACACATAAAATGCTGATACCTGGATCTTTGTGAAATGTGCTTTCCAGACCAATAAATCAACTTCATAGTACAATGCACTGCCTAGGCAGGTGTGGCCCAGACTCCCTGAGACCACTTTTATTGCTCTCAACTCCAAAGCCACCTTCTAGAGAGAGCATATTGCTGTCTGTGTATGAGTAGCCACTTTATACTTCTAGTGCCAGCACTAAACCAGAAAAGGAAATTGTTCACAATAACTTAAAGCAGATATCAACAGTTATGTTAATTGTTGATATTGGAGGGTCAGAGAATGGAACCAAAGGCATTTTATTCTGATACTCCATTGAGAATGCATTTCTAAACAAAACAAAAAAAAATTTACTTTGTCAAGTAGCAGCAAAGTCCTTTATAGGCACTATAGATATCAGATAACTCTCTGAATTGGTAGGAAGGAAATCATTGCATCATATTGACATGAATAGAATTAACAATATCTACTGAACTTGACTGCTATGGGTATAGTTCTAATGGGACAAAATTATAGATTAGTGTTCTATGTAAGTCAGTTAAACTATTTGTTGCAGCCTCAGAGGGACCCATGCAATTGAATCAACTTGAATTGGACACTTAGTGAATTTTATGGTATATAAATTAAATGTAAATAAAACTGTTAAACAAGCAAACAAATAAGTGAACCAAATTGAATATGCTTTTTAATAAATATTAACTTCTTGCAACAAAATTGACCAGCTATTATTTGGAAGGAAACAATTAATCTCATTGTCTATAAAATAGGAGTTACAGGAAATGGTAGAAATCAATGTTGGTTAATTTTATACTATTTCTTCCTGGGGAAATATAAATTTAGCTTTTTCTTTTGTAATTTCATTCCATGTATCCTACACCTAAACAGTTGCTGTTGAGAAAGTTGCCAGGAATTAATATGTTGGTATCTCTAATCTTTAGCTAATAGTCTGGTAAATATATTAGCTCAATGATGATTGTCAGGTATTGAAGAGCTGTATGACATGAAATATTTCAAATTTAAACCTGATTAAGGATCATCTATGGAGTATAACCACTATGCAATTCAAAATTTTCCCCGTCCTTTAAATAATTTCTGAGAGGCTATTGTTTCTCTGGCCGAAGGACAGAATGTATTGCAAACCCATTGACACCCTTTGATTTTTCCTTAATCAAATAGCTTAGATATTTAAACTGAATCTCAACTGCCTTAGGATAATATTCATTAGTGTTATCTATCTATCCATCTAATCTTCCACCTACCTCTATATTTCAGCCAAGTATGACTTATGCATTATTTTTCAACTTAGGCTGTTACTCTATTCTGGCATGTCCATCCCAGGCCAACTTCTACATGTATGGATAGTTTCCCATACTCTTTAGTCAGAACTAATCCCTCTGACCTTTGAGCTCATTTTTTGTATTCCTCACAAAACATAGCAAGTACTTCTTCCTTTCACCTGAGAACTCCTTTAGGGCATAATGTGACCATATTTCTGTTGTGCTCTGTCTGAACCAGATCCTATACAGTGCCTTACACATAGAATCATGTTCATAATTATCTTTACTAAAGGGATATATTATCAAAATGTTTAACATTAATTTTGTAAAAGTTCAATAGAAATAAATGGCTTATTCTCATTGCAGAATTTACTAGTAATTTTTATTGTAATTAGTACTATTTTTTTTTTTACTATACTGCATATGAGCTTCATGTTTTGTCTTTTATAAACATTTTAAAAATCTATTTCTGTCAATCATATAATCTAATTTAGGAGCTTTCTCAAATGATTGCCATCAAATTAATATATAACTGCTGTTAGAATGCTAAGTATTTGACACATCATAATTTTAAAAAAAAATCATTAGTGAGTTTCAAGGTCACAAATAAACTATTCCTGAGGAACAAGACATGTCTAGAACACAAAATTTTTGAGAACTTCCATTATTCATCTCTGTGTCTTTCAAAACGATTAGTATGACATGTAGAAGACAACACTAGTCATTTATAGCAATAAAATATGATTTGTGAAGAATTGTTATCAAATAATACCTGATCCTAATATTAAATCTCTTTTTTGTTATTACCATAATTGTTTCATTTTTCAAAAACAAATTCTGTCTTTCGCATATTAAATTTAGACATGTTGAATATATAAACCAGAAAAGAATAAGGAAATTGAGGTTTTAAAAATATTTGTTTAATCATTTTATCTCTCACATATTTTTTTCTTTTTCCTTTCTCTAAAGTGCCTCTCTCTCCCAACATTTGGAGATAAGTCTTCCCTTTAAAATCAAAATATTAGGTGTACCAGTTAATAATGCTTATTTTTTCAGTAGATGGAGTTACACATATGTTGATATATATGTGATTTCATATGTATGCTATTTTGTTGTATTGACAGTAAGCTTCAAAACTTCATATGTCAAATTTGCTGAAGGTGTTAACATCATATATATTTTTACGCTTAAAAATGTCAAATTTTGTGCCAAAGAAAGAGCATTTGCGGGAAGCTGTAATTCATTATTTTATTTTGAAGAAAAAGTTATCATATACTTCGGGAAGCTTGTGGTGAACATGCTCCATCTCAAGATACTTGTGAATGCTGGTTTAAATGCTTTAAAAGTGATGATTTAGATGTGAAAGACAAAGAATGTCCAGGTCATCTGTAAAAGTTTGAAGACCAACAATTACAAGCATTATTGGGTGAAGATGCCTGTCAAACTCAAAAACAACTTGCAGAAAGATTAAACGTTGTTCAGCAAACAATTTCTGATCATTTACAAGCAATGACAAAGAAGGAAAATGGGTGCTACATCAACTGAATGAAAGAGAAATGGAAAACCGAAAAGTCATCAGTAAAATGTTGCTTCAACGGCATGAAAGAAAGTCTTTTTTGCATCAAATTGTGACTGGCAATGAAAAGTGGATTTATTTTGAGAATCCCAAATGCACAAAATCATGGGTTGATCCAGGTCTACCATCAACATGGACTGCAAGGCCAAATCACTTTGGAAAGAAGACAATGCTCTGCGTTTGGTGGGATCAGGAAGGTGTGGTGTATTATGAGCTTCTAAAACCAGGTGAAACTATTAATACTGATTGCTACAGACAACAAATAATCAATTTGAACCATGCTTTAATCCTGAAATGACCAGAATGTTCCAGAAGACACGGCAAAGTAATTTTGCTTCATGATGATGCACCATCACACACTTCCAAACTAGTTAAAGACACATTAAAAGATCTTGCCTGGGAAGTATTAACCCACCGCTGTATTCATGGGACCTTGCTTCTTCAGATTACCACTTATTCCAATCAATGGCACACACACTTTCTGAGCAGCACTTCAAAACATATGAAGAAGTGGAAAATTGGGTCTCTGAATGGTTTGCCTCAAACAAGAAAACTTCTATTGGGACGGTATCCACAAATTACCTGAAAGATGGGGGAAATGTGTAGCCAGTGATGGACATTACTTTGAATAAAGCACTTTTGATGTTCCTCTTGAAATTATTGTGTTTTCTTTGATTATAAAATCTGCATTATTAACCAGCACACCTGGTAAATGGCTCATGTTCCCATCCCATCAAGTGTGGAAAGAAAATGCTCCCCCCTCCTAAGTATTTTGCAGGTTCCTGATGTGGAAAGAAGTGGGGAAGTAGCTTCTCCTCTACTTGCCAGGTACTACTTCCCAATTTTAGGTCTCAGGGCTCCCGGCCTCTCTCTGATTCTGCTGAAGAACAGAGCGTCTCTTCATGCCCCTAAATGCTGCTAACACAGGGTTCTGGAGGAACCAGCATGTTCTGAAGGTTGAGGAATTGTAGAGGAGCCTTATAATCCATGCAAAAGGAATCAACTTGAAACTGAAACTTAAATATTTCAAAATTTTTCCTCAATCTGTGTTATAGGAGAGTTAAAGTGTCGTTTTACTTAAAAGGGGTCCTCTCCCCCTCACTCTCTGGGGCACATTTTCTTGTTTCTATCTTTCTAACATCTTCCAGAATGCTCCATAGAACCTCTACTATTATCATGCAGAGAAACATGGGCCTTCTTTTGTGTCCCTTTGTTCACCTGACACGTACAAGGGGAGGAGGTTCACCTTTCCCAGGCGACGTGGAGCTACTGGGTCCTTCCTTCACAGAAGTGCCTGGCAGCCTTTTAACTCACATGCATTTCCCATTTTGCTAAGTAAATATTTCCCCAAATATGCACAGCTTAAGCATTTTAATATTTCGCTGTATTTCTCATCCTTTCCTCTAGTTCTACAACCAGTTACCATTTTTGTTTATAATAATCTACTCACCACAATCACTTGTTTTCTTTGCATTTCTTGACTCTTGCTTATTTTTCTTATCTTCTCCTTTTTAAAATTAAATGTGTTTTTTAAAAATATGTTTTTGTTGATTTAAGAGAGGGAGAGAAAGAGAGAGAGAAATGTAACTGATGAGAGGGAATCATTGATTGGCTTCCTCCTGCTCACCCCCTACTGGGGATCTAGTCCACCACCTGGACATGTGCCCTGACCTGACTGGGAATTGAACTGTGACCTCCTGTTTCATAGGTCAGTGCTCAACCACTGAGCAACACTGGCAGGGCTTATCTTCTGTTTCTCCTTTTTTTTTCCTCATGCTTTCTCCACTTTAGTCACTCAAATTTCTTAGGCTTTACTTAAAAAAAAAAATACACAACTTTCTGATTTTTCCTGTGAATCAGAGGATGACTAAAAAGTTTCACAGAATGAGAATTGTAAAGAAACTGTTATGATAGCAACAGACCTGTGGGCTATTTTTGTGAGAGAAAAATAAAAGCCCTCCCTATGGGGAAAGTTCAGGTATACGCAGCCATGCACAAGCCTGGGAGTGCACCAAAACGTACTGACAGACAGGCTTTGCCACTGGCACATCTGTGCTTGCAAAAGACCCACAGGAGACTGTCATTCTCAGTTTGTGAGGCATTCATCTGCAGCAGGAGTAATTTCAGTATTAAGAGACAAGGGCTTTACGGTCCCAGTCCTTTCCTTGTGCAGAATTTGTGTATGAAAACCTCAGAAAATTAAAGTACATGCAAATATGTCATAGAAACCACTTAGAAAAGCTTATTTATATTTAAAATATAAATTATATTTGTAATATTTGTATTTCATTACATGCATATATATATATTAACTTCCTGTACAGTTATGACCCATAATTGACATGTGTTCCACATTCTTAAAACATATATCGATGCATTCATTATGTAAATAAATATTTATGATACCTCATATGTGGTATTTCCCCTACTAGCTGAGCATTTATGGTTTTACTGATAGCTTCTACACATTCAAAATGCTCAGCTCTCTCTATCATCACTTGAAAACAAGTAAAGCAGTAGCTTTATGCCTTTCAAATGCTTCGTTGTTGCTCACATTTCCTCACCCCTGAAAGCACTGGTGAGAAGCTCTCTCCAGGTGACTGCTTGATGGACTACAAGATGCAGCTGATTTATAGGGGTGGCAAATACATAGGAAAAGTCTTTCGTTTAAAGCACTTGATGGTTATATGTAAATATAGTCAATAATATTAACACCCTGGGCTTCCTGACTCTTTGATTCCAGTAACTACTATCATAGATTTTATTTTTCTGTATTTCTATGGCATCAGAACACATTGGGCTATAAGAAAATCAATGTGGCAAAATTACCAAGTGAAAACAATGTTCTTAGAAAAAATAAATGAAAAAACACTTTTTCCGAGGACATCCATATGTTCAACTTGTAAGTCCGCATCAATTATTCAACCAAGATAATCTCAGTATCAAGAATGTGGCCTATTCTGCAGTATAGGCTAGAGTGTCTGCTTCCCAAATGAGTACTGCTCTTTGCAGAACTGATGAAATAGTCCCTGAGTTAGAAAAAGATAGGCACAGGCATATATAAATGGGCATAGATGGAACTTCTGTGGGATTGAGAAGGCACGGCATTTATGTTATTTAAAAATGTTCACAGAAGGAAGATTCTGCGCAGGTTTCTGGAAGGCACCCTTGACTAAGGGACCTGGAGCAGGAAAGCCTAAAAAGTGCTCCCCTAGGCAAGGCCCATGTTCATCTGAGGAAGCCAGAGGCGGTTCACTGAAGAAATCCTGTAAAGGTTTACATGGGTTGACTCTACTTTCTCTCCCTGGGAACACATTAAATACACTCAAGGCTGGCTGTCCACATGACTTTTGTATGGTTTTCTAATCTTTTATTAAAATATATTTTAATTAACTTTATTGTGGTAAAATTGGTTAATAAAATTATCTAGGTTTCAAGTGTACAATTCTAGAAAACATCGTCTCTATATTACATTGTGTGACCCAAAGTCAAATCTTCTCCCATCATTATACACTAATCTTCATAAAGCCTTTTTATTACCAGGCCCATTGTGGAGGTCATCAGAGTGAAATTTTTCAATTTGTGACCAGAAAATAATTTTATTCTCTTATTTTAGAAATATTTAACTTTTCTCTATATATTTTCTTCCTTTGTTAAAAAGCTAGGGCCTTTTGTTAAGAGTATTCAATCAAACCACTGTGTCAAATTGTCTTTGGATGATTTTCTGTAGTATTGTCAGATTTATGAATAAACCTTGAATAGAATGATCCATGCTTTATGGTTTGCTAGTGCCCTGATTAATAAAATGGAATTATTTAAATCATACATTAAGAATTAAAACATAAACCCTTTATGATAGCCGATATGCATGCAGTAAAAATGAAAATACATTTAATGTATAATTTTGTATTTACAAATTATTTAAATAATGCATCAGTCTTATCTAGTTCTAGTAACATGAATTATATGAAATATGTAACTGATATTGATCTATCGCTAATTGTTCTCATCCAAATAAACCATGAGGTTAAATTCACTTTATGCTTTAAAAGTCAGAAAATCACCTGCAGCAACTACTAAGTATTAGGCTATATCTGGGAAGAGGAGTCATATTTTTAGCGCATAAAGCATGATATTTTTCTACTTCCCTGCAAAGTTGATTTATTTTTTAATAGGCATTACATTATGTTTTTCACCTGGAGCTTCCAGTTATTTCTATAACTCATATAAAAGCAAAATTGCTAATTGTAAAATTCACTTCAACTGATTCATTCATTGTCAGTATTCATTGCTTTTCCTGTGTGTGCAAGACTATGTGAAATGCTAAATTATGTTCAGTTAATGGGAGGAAATTAGGGTGTAAATTTCTGACAGTCTTCCTTCTTGGATTAAAAAAAAATTACCAGGACACAAAAACAAAATTTCCAACTCAGGCCTCACAGTTATTCAAATGAACAAGGTGCATCACATTTTCTCAGTAAACTCAGATGATATTTGACGTTATTTGAAACAACTTTTGTAAATAGTAAATGTATTTAGTATTATTGAAACTGGATGGATCCTGTGATATTTCTATAGATTATGTCATTTTATTTATTTAGTTTAAAATATGGTTTTATTGATTTTAGAGAGAGGAAGGGAGAGGGAGAGAGAGATAGAAACATCAATGATGAGAGAGAATCATTGACTGGCTGCCGTCCACAAGCCTTCTACTGGGGATCAAGCCCATAACCCAAGCATGTGTCCTGACCAGGAATGGAACTGTGATCTCCTGGTTCCTGGGTCAATGCTTAACCACTGAGAAACACCGGCCCTGCGATGTCATTTAAAACAGGACTCAACTTAAAAATGTTATCAGTGGAGACAGTATTTAAACAAATTTAGCCTTCTGTGCCACTAAAGCTTATGTTGGTTATGATGCATCCTTATATGCTGACACAATTGATTCTAGGTTACTCATAAATGTATTTTTTAACCTCCAAATGAGGATACAAGTTTAAAAAAAAGTTTTTAAATTTATTTACATGAAAGCTTTAGAGAGAAGATAAAAATATACACTTATAGTAAGCTAATGCTATGTATTAAAAATTGATTAAATTCCATAAAATTATGACTACCACAGCCTATTAAACCATGTTAAGATCAGAACAAAGTAATGAGACTGGTTTATATGGTACAAGGAATAGGATTACATCAAGATTGAGTAATTTTTTTATGATTAACTAAAACATTTATGAATGGTTGATAGTTATCTAATTTTTGAAATCTATGAAATGAAGCAATTTATTTTTCAGTAATTAAAGGTATTTTTCATGAAGATATATAATACTATGGTGGTTAACAAAACTCCCTCAAATTCCAATAAGGCTTAAATTTGCTCACTGGGCTCCAATTTAAAGGACGGTTACAGGAACAAAATATAATACTAGCATTTTCTTAGAAATCCAGACCTCATCTAGAAAACATATAAATGATGGTGAGCTCCTAGAAGCAGAAGTTTATAAAGGGGAGAGTACTGAAACCCAATTCAGATGCTAAAGATGTATTTCCGCTCTACCATATACTCCCCATTTGGTCCAGTTTCACCAACACGTGACCCTGAGCTTGTTGTCTCCCCCATAAAATGGGAATAACAATATCTGCTCTAATTCCCCATCAGTTATGAACATTAAAAAATGCATACACACTCTATCAAAGATACACTCATATTAATCTCTATGCATATCAATGAATTATGATATAATTTAATTGCAGTAAAGTCATATTCCAATGTATATTAAAAGTAAATGTCCAAATATTTAATCTTATTTTACAGTAAATAAATAGAGCAAGCACAGTGTAGTCAGTCCTATTTTGACATCCATGTTTGAGGCTATATTCCCGTTTTTGATTGCTGATATTAAAGATGGACTAATTTCTAGAAGATGTTTAGGCTCCTTACACACACATAAGGATACCTAACTTTGGTTGTTGTCGCAAAGTTTGCTTTACCCAGTGCTTGCAATAAATTCTGACTTGGACTCTGAGAATTGAAGTTATTTGAACTCTCAGCTGGGAGAGCACTAACCAATTCCTGATTGCAGCCCCCAGGATGCTGATTGCAATGCTGAAACCTGGGTGAGGGACAAGCCCATGAGCCATTGTCAGTGAACTTTTGAACAATAATTGCAATTTTGTGGCTATTTTTATAACTGACTGTATGTCAGGCAAACACACACACACACACACACACAAACTCATGCATTTTTAGACTTTTAATGTGTCTTAAATTTTACATGAAGTAGAATATAGAAGAGCTATTTCTGTTGTATAAGCAGATATACTAATCATTCATTTGTTCTTTTTCTGTTTTGCAATGTGCTATTTAATATTAAAGAGTGCTGCATCCTTAGATTTAATACTGAAGTGATATTGTAAATATTACCCTTTGTAGCAAGGATACAACACAACCACACATTATGCCCTTAATGTGTACTTGTTCAATAAACTAATCATTAGTTTGGAGACAGAAGGTCAATGCAGAAAAAGTAATAATTATAGCTGTATCCTTCCAGCAGATTGCTGCAATTTTTCTATGCACACACACAGATATGGAGCTATAACACTGCTTCCCAGCTCTTTCACTCATTCATGCATGAATGTGTGCACATAGTCACACACCAGGAGGAAGGTATTGTTTTGCCCCATGGGAATCAAGAGGAATAAAAGGACAACACTTTCACACTAATGATGTGAGCCCCACTGTTTCAGGCACTGTTCTAGGTGTTGTCTTGCACTGTTTTCAAGCTGTATCAAGATCTCCTTTCCTTTTAACATCATTTTCCTCCCAGGCATCCTTCATCTGAGCCTAATCTTATTACATTATGTCATCCATCATACATAGTTGACCTTGTCATTCCTGTATTCCACAGATATTCATTAACATTCAATAAACATTTATTAGCATTCATCTCTTACACAGGGCCAGAGACTCTAGTAGACCATAGAGATAAAAGAGAAAAAAATTACTACGCACACACTCACATTCACAAACACACACACACTCACACACAGAGCTTAATTATGAATTAGCTTGAGAAACAATGTGCTAAGGACTGCAGCAAGATAATTGTTAAACTAGAGAAATGTGGACTCAAAAATACTAAAGATCTTTTAATATCTATCAAAGTTTATATTTTACCTTTAAGACTTTCTAAATTGGCTTTAAATGTATATAAAATAATTTTCTTATTTTCTTGTCAGATAATTTATGAATCCAAAATATATGGGGATATGGAAAAAATACAACATTAATGTTCATTAAAAATATTTTAATTCCGTTTCCTAAGTAGGCTTTTCGGCTTGCTATGTAGGCTTCTCATTACTTGCTCTTTATTTTTCAGCCATTGTTACTCAGAACAGACTTTAAAACAGTGGACAGTTGTGGTGGGAATATGCAGCTTGAGAAAAAAAGCCTGAAAAACTTAAATATGCTCTTCTGTTCATTAACCGTTGAGAAGACTAGACCTATTGATGTGGTAGAGATTCTTTCTTATACGTGGAGGCTGGGATTGTGTTCGTGTGAATGTTTTTTACATGTTATGTACATTCCCATGCTTACGTATGTAAAGTGTCCAAAACAGGGATGTGAAAAAGTGTTCCCGAGCTGTGATGGATTAGATAACATTTGGAATGGAACTTGACCTAGTTTGCTCAGCTTCAACTTTTCTGGTAATATTTCTTAGAGGCATCATTTCAATTTTATTTTTATTTACTTACAATCTTTATTTTCTATGCAAAATATAAGTCCAGTTTGAGAGAGATTGAAATACATGACCCAAGTGAGATATCACGATTTTTCAGGAATGAATGTGGAGAGGGGTACATCTTACTAATTGTATGGAAACTAGAGGCCCGATGCACAAAATTCATGCAAGGGGCTCAGCCCTCGCAGCCGCAGTGGCTTGCCTCAGCCCTCACAGACCTGGCTTTGTCCAGAAGGTCGTCTGGAAGGACATCTGGAAGGTCATTTGGCTGTCTGGTCTAATTAGCATATTATGCTATTATTATTATTATAGAGTAGGGGCCCAGTGCATGAAATTTATGCACTGGGGAGGGGTCTCTCTTCTCAGCCTGCCCCTCTCACATACTGGGATCCCTCAGGGGAGGTCATACTGGTGGCTTAGGCCTGCTCCCTGTTGGGAGCGGACCTAAGCTGCAGTCTGGCCTCCCTTTGCGGGAGGCGACCAGGCTGATCAGGGGAAGGCTCCAGTCCCATCCCCCTGCTGCTGCAGCCACTGCCAGTCACTGCAGCCACCAAGGTGTTTTGATCACATGGACTCCAGTCCCTTCACCATGAAAAAAATGACAACTTTCTTTATGCATTTTCAGGATGTGTCTTTCATAGGATATGAGATTTCTCTCTTTACTTTTCTTTTTATCCTCACCTGAGGATATGTTTCCATTGATTTTTTCCCCTTCCCTCCGATCCCAGGCTCAGACCCTGCCCAAGACTAAAGCCTCCACCCCAGGCTTTAGGCTTTGGAAGGAGGACCCGTCCCTCTGGTCGCAGGCTCAGCCCCTTCCCAAGCCTAAAGCCTCAGGTGGAGACTTTAGGCTTGGGAAGGGACCCCCCACTGCCCCTCTGATCACCAGCTGGGAGTGACCTGGGTGCCAAGGAGGTTCCCGGGACCCAGGTATGTATGCAAATTAACCACCATCTTTGTTGGGTTAATTTGCATACTCACTCTGATTGGCTGTGGGCATAGTGGAGGTACAGTCAATTTACATGTTTCTCTATTAGGTAAGATTATTATAGATAATGAAATCCTGCCCAATCAAAATTTCCCAAGAAATATACACTTCAGTTATTTTAGATGGTTTTAATCTCCTTTTTAAAAACTTTTTAAAACATTAAGTTAATTTCAACTCTTTTACTCAACTTTGGGAAATAGTAATTGCTTGAAATTGAAAACTATAGTTATATTTATTAATTCTAAAAGTGGAGTAAGAAGTAATAAGAATGTAACACACAGTAAGAGAATTGTAGTAATTATATATTGAATCTTAATTTTAAAAGTGTTTATAAATTCTCTAAATTCAGAGATGATTTAAATGATATTTTACAATAAATAATTATACATAATAGCAAAACAAGTTCTCTGAAGCTCAGAAATAGAAATCTAGATATAGAGTTTATAATACTTAAGGTCATATAATGAACTCCTTAAATATTTTGGTATAATCTCTTCCATTAACCAAATTATATTTAAAATGATTTTTAAAACTACTTTAGTGGATACTGAATCATGCTTTTCTTTTTAGGTGATTGTCTTTGATTAATTGAAATTGGCAAGATTTTCCATTTTTCTAAATAGATGGTGATAGAAGATGACTTGACTTTGAGTGGTGGGAACATGACATATACAGATCATGCATTGTAGAAATCTGTACTTTAAACCTATATAATCTTATCAACAATGGCAGCCCAATAAATTTAATTAAAAAGAAAAGCTTAAATCACAAAAATTCTGAATACAGACCAGAACCACAGCATGTCTAACATATAAGCATCTCAATAACATATATAAATTCTATTGGATTTTCTCATGCTTGTTGAGCAGAGGTCCTAGAATGTGTTTCCAAAGGTATATTAATCTCCAAATGCTTTTGGAAATATTGGTATTTCCACCAACAATCATAGACTTCTTCATATTTATACAGAGCTAGAATGAGCTTATTAATATATATATTATATCATGTTATGTACTTACTTACAATTCTTCAGTATTTCCCAGTCCTGAGAAATGAAAGCTGAATTGTCCTAAATGTTAAGAAGTCCTCTTTACATCCACATATTTTCTTCAGTCTCTAAGCACACATCTAACCATCCTTGAATGCAGTAACACTAACTGTTGGATTCCATTCTTTGCCCGCCCTTATGTTTTAAAATCCATGAAAATATACTGGTTATTTATATACTTTCTCTTCTCATTAAAAACTATTATTTAAATTTCTGTGTTGAAAGCATAACACATTTTCAGTATTCATTTCATTTCTTCAAGCCATTAAATAATTTTCATATTTTATCTGAAAACAATTTTTAATAATTTTTAATGAAAGGCATTTATCTTCATGAAGTTAACCAACTTGATCTCTTTTTCGTCTCTCACTGCTAATCCTTTGTACAGAATTTGCTCTATGAATAATGTTCCCCAAACCTAAAGGGAAATCTACCTACCCGTTTTACCTAATTTACTCCTGTTCATTTTTCAGACCTCCTCCCAGATGTGACTTTCCCATGAACCCAGGTTCCCATGTCAGTACTTCCCAAATTGCTGGACCCTGGACCAGTAGCATCAGTATTGCCTGGGAAATTGCTTAGACTTGCAAATTAGCAAGCCCTACTCAGACCCCCACATAGACCTAGACACTAAGATCTAGGAGATAAAAATGGATTTGGATTTAATTTTTTTGTTTTCCCCTTGGGGTTGTTATTAACTGACATATTTGCTGTACTTGCACAAGGCCTGGCATAGAGTAGGAACTCTGTAAATTTTTGCTGACTAATGAACACACAGATGACATCATTTCTTTTTTTTTCTTTATCATATGTGTACGTGATATATACATACATAAACACGTGTGTGATATAAACATACATAAACATGTCATATACATACATGTATCACATTATTGAGATAGACTGAATTTTTCATCAATACGAATGTTCCTTTTCTCCCCCTCAGATAAAGTAACCATTACAAAAGATTGCACAAGCCAAGCTTGATGTAATATTCTGTCTTGATAATTTAGTTGTTTTACTTTATGAATGCCTATACAAACAGCGAGTGAAAAAATAGCTGAGTACAGAAGGAATTATATTTAGCATTTCAGATTTGGATATGTTACTTAATTTCTTATTTAAATATAGCCTCAAAAACAAATATGGTTAAATATAGCAAAACAGACTAGTTTGAAACTGATCTATATTACTAGATACTTGTTTGTATAGGTGGGGTGCTAACACAGGAAACAAATGTTCGCGTTGGTATGAATTCTTCATGCCTGAGACGTCATCCAGTCAGGGAACATCATGATACTGAGCCTTACAGTCACCTTCCTTTCGTGTTTTTGACAATTAATTAAGAAACATTCATTGCAAGACCATTTTTAATTATTAAAAAATCCCTTTCACTCACACAGCATTTAAATCACACTGACCTCTTTGACTTTCATTTATTTTTATTCAAAACTGAGCTAAGCTGATGTCTTTTATTATTTTATATAGTACTGACTATAATTCTCTGCAGGCATTCCTGATAGTTATAGTGATCTCTTATTAATTAAATAGATAGCATTTATACTTTAAATTACTATATCAGGTCTTTTGATGATAGTGGTCTAATGCCCTAGATTAGGAGAATACAGAAACATTTAAAATAAGAGGAAAATCATTATTATCTTATATGTTTCTTCAATGCTAATGAGAATCATAGAAATAAATAGAATATTAAACAGGACTTGTGTGAGTTTAAAAGTCTGGGTGAAATTATTCTTACAATACATATTCACAGCTTTCACAAGTTCAAACAAAGACCACACACGCACAGACTCACAGAGAATATCCCAGAATTATCTCATTCAAAGCTCACGGTGAAAATGAAATATGTTGCGTATAAGGGTTTCTAATTTGTAACTACCCAGGCATTCATTTCTGATAATTTGTCTCATCTCATGTATTTAAATATATATTTTTACATGAAGAAAGTCCTGGTCATTATCCTAAATAAGTCAATCAAACAAATTTAATATTGAGGGGAAAGGAAAAAGCTTTTTGTAATTTTTATTAGCTTTGTTATTATTGATAAAACTGAATAGCCAAAAATATGTTTAAACTAATTTTTTATTATTGTACATGTTAATTAAAGGATAAGAAATGCAATTGAAATGGTAATCTAGCATTGTAAGTTCCTATTGCAGATGGCATGTGTAAGGGTGCCTATTTGGACCACCCACCACATTAACAAGAGAACAATTTTTAATGGGATTTTTGATATAAGGTTAAAATAATTAATCAATTTGAGGACATTCAAATATATAAAACTTTGAAGAACAGGATACTTTATTACAAAGATATGTGGATCTTTTAATAAATAATATAAATAGATGCATATGTTTATCTACTATTTAAGTTGGCAAATAATATATAAATTATGCATAAATATTAATATTTAAACAGTTGATTTAATTGTTGAATATCATTCCTGTATTTGTGTCAATAAGGATTAGCAAACTTGTTTATGTATATGTGTGTGTGCATATTGTAAACACATATCTATAATAATAAAAGCATAATATGCTAATTAGACTGGATATCCTTCCAGATGAAGCCGGGGCTACGAGGGAAGCCCAGGTTCCAGGTGCCAGAGGGAAGCTGGTGCTGGCAGCTGGGGGAAGGAAGGCCTACTCTTGCACGAATTTTGTGCATTGGGCCTCTAATATTTAGAGGCCCAATGCATGAAATTATATATATGTGTATATATATACATACACATACATATGTGTGTGTGTGTGTGTGTATATATATATATGTATTTGTATTATAGTTATCAGTCTCATGAATAGACAACAGTATGGTGATTGCCAGAGGGGAGAAGGGGTAGGGAAAGGCAGAAGAATGTAAAGTGGGGGTAAATGGTAATGGAAGAAGACTTGGAGTGATAAACACACAATACAATATACAAATGCTGTTTTGTAGAATTTTACATCTGAAATCTATGTAATTTTATTATCTAATGTCACCACAATAAATTCAATTAAAAATAATGTGAAAAACTGATTAAATATTAGATTTAATATTAAAATATTAGATTTTTGAAATCCTGAGAGAGATCATATGATTTTAGCATATGAACAATATAAAATCTATCTTAATAATTAGCTGAGTAAATATTAAATGTGTTACTTTACAAAAAGAAAATAATTTTGACAATACAGTACTGAATGTTTAATTTATTGAACTGTTATTTCAGATAGTAAGATGGAGTTTTAACTATTTTGTACAAATAAAATATTGTGAAATACTTAAATCATTTTAAATATATATTCTTAACTGGCCGGTGTGACTCAGTAGTTGAGCGTCTCCCCATGAGCCAGGAGATCACTGTTTGATTCCTGGTCAGGGCACATGCTCTGGTTTCAGGCTTGATCCCCAGTAGGAGGCGTGCAGGAGGCAGCCTATCAATGATTTTCTCTCATCATTGATGTTTCTATCCCTCTTTCCCTCTCCCTGAAATCAATAAAAACATATTTAAAAAACACAAAAATATTAATTTTTGTTAATACTATATTAGTTATCATTATATCCTATTGTATTTCTTTATTTTTGTCACTTATTAATTTAATTTTGGGGGAAAATGATTTTTTCAGCAAAATCTTAATTGCTAATTTAAAAACGAAAGTAGCCCTAGCCTGTTTGGTTTAGTGGATAGAGTGTCAGACTGTGGACCAAAGGACCCAGGGTTTGATTACAGTTGCAGGCTCCTCCATAGACGGGCCCTGGTCCTGGCACGTGCAGGAGGCAGTTAACCAATCAATGTGTTTCTCTCACATAGATATTTCTCTCTGTCTTTCCCTCTCTCTTCTACTATTTCTAAAAATCAATGGAAACATATCCTTGGGTGAGGATTTAAATAATAATAAAATAAAAATAGAGGCATATGTTATCCAAATGTAAAAGATTAAAGAAGAGGGTTTTAATTGAGAACTGTAATGAAATTGATGATTTTTTTCTTATATTTTATTTTCAATTACAGCTTACATTCAGTATAATTTTGTATTAGTCCAGGTATATAGTATAGTGGTTAGACAACTATATACTTTACAAAATATTCTCCCTGATATTTCTAGTACCCACCAGGCACCATATGTAGTTATTACTACATTATTAACAATATTCCCTATGCTGTACTTGACATTCCTATAACTATATTGTAATTACCAATTTGTACTTCTTAACCTTTTCATCCAGTCTTCCAAACCCCTTCCTTCTGTCAACCATCAGTCTGTTCTCTATGTCTGAGTCTGTTTCAATTTTGTTCATTCTGGTTTGGGAGTCTTAACTTATAATTGTTCCCATATCCACTCTTGCAGGCTAAGAACTTAAGAAGCAGGAATAGAAGCATTCAAGATTGATTCCATCAATCAATTTTCATGTACTTTAGTCATACTTACAAAATTTGCAGACATAGGAGATAATTAGGTTCATATTTATAAATATCAGCTAGCATCAATATATATGTTGCATATTGTAAAAGATTGCAAAAATAAAAGATAAAGCTGTAAATTATAAAGTTTCAGGAAAATAGAATCATTATATTTCCTCACTAAGGAATTTTCCTCTTATAAAATTGTCATTATTTGAAAGGTTCCAGAAATGTCCAAATGCCTATTTGCAACATAAAGGAAAACATTTTTGAAAGTGTTTTGTTAGCTTTAATGCACAGTTGCATTATTATAATAATTAACCATCCAGGAAAACTGTTCTGCTAGATGAGTACTTTAGTGTAATTTACAGCTTCTCAGAATTTTAGATGACCTTTTCTCATCTATGTTTCACAAAACAGAGAATGACAGCACATTCATTCCCAATTTTTTTACTATTTTCCCCAAGTTCTCTTTGTCCATTTTGCATTGTTTCTAAAATTATACCAGCAAAATAAGCCTATGTACTTATTATTCTCACATATATAGTATTTTCTTGTTATGGCAATGAAAGTAGAGGAAGAGTATGTTATAATTTTAAAGACAGTTATACATTGTTTTATTCTGCACAGTTTTGCATTAATTTGTACACTATACATGTCATGGGTAAAACACAACTCAAAATTAATTCATGGATAGACAAAAATAGGGCAGATACAGTGGCATGTAGCTTATAGTTCATTACACTGTTATAAATTGAATAAGAAAGCTATAATAGATAGTTAATAGAAAAGAGATTGTAAGTATTTTGGGATCCCATGCTTCTAGAACTGAAATGTGCACATGATACAAACTATGCAATTATGTACCTTTCAAGTGATAAACCATTTATTTATGACATTGAAATGTAAATTCACAGTAAGAATTCTTGTATGTTGATGTTTACCTCTATTCTGCATAGTACTAGTAAGAAACAGCATACTAAAAGACTAGATGATCCATTTGTTCTTTTTTCCCCCTTAAAATATCTGTGGAATCTCATCAGCTACATGCCATTGCTCATACAGGTAACATATGATAGCTTGAAATAAAAGCCAGCGTATTTAGATACATTGAAAAGACGTAAGAATAGTCAGCATCTTGGACATTCTGGGCAAGTACTTATATTTTTGCTAGTGGCCCAGTGCACGGATTCATGCACATTAACAGAAAATTAATTAGAATAAATATTTTAATATCACTATTCAACCTTTCTCTATAATAGAAGTGTCAACCAAATTCACGACTGACAATGACAGATTGAAACACACGTGTACGATTGTCACAGCGAGAGCTTTACATGTATGGCGCAGTCAACTTAGCCTTTTATAGATATAGAGTAAATTTGCTTAATTAGGTCTGCTTTCATATGTAGCTAAACTTTTTCCAGCCCAGTGAAGTACCCCAACTTCTCTTTCAGGTAATTGTCAGCAACATAGCAGTAAATATCTACACAAAGCAGATTATTAGCTGCAGCAGTGTTTGACTATATTCGGTGCATTGAGAAAACCTGAAGTCATTTTCAAGGTCCCCCATTTCTTACTTCTTTTCAGTTGGGTCAAGTTCCTAAAGTTTCTAAATCTTCATTTTCCAGCTAATGAAAAGAAAACAGGATTCCAATGAGTCTCCTATCTACCTACTCGAGGACTTCTGTGAGGATCAAATGAGATGAGGCACGGGAAAACGCTTCACAGACATTTGGTTAAAGTGTGAAATGTTTGCACCTGGCTACAAAGCAAGTCGTGTTACCATGCTGAAGAAACTGCAAGGAGGCTAGTCATCGCTAGGGAGAGGAAGCTGGGCGTTGCTATGGGACATCATTACCAGGTGCCCACAGTGACCGTTTCTAGGCTGGGCTCGACTGTGGGCTGCATTTTGTGCCATGGGGTCTCAGCAGCGTTGTGTGTGATTTGGTGGGCTGTTGCTCCGGGGTGGTAGCAGGGCCTGTGTCCCACTTGGGGGAAGCTGAGTGTTGCTTTGTGGGTGCCAGGTCCGCGATGCCAGTGTGTATCATGGCAGCTCCTGTGTTGAGTGTCTGCCCCCTGATGGCCAGTGCATGTCATAGCGACTGGTTGAATGGTCCGACACTTAGCATGTTAGCCTTTTATATATATATATATATATATATATATATATATATATATATATATATGTAAAAGAATGATAAATTTGCCCTAACCGGTTTGGCTCAGTGGATAGAGCGTCAGCCTGCAGACTGAAAGGCCCCAGGTTCGATTCCAGTCAAAGGCATGTACCTTGGTTGTGGGCACATCCCCAGTAGAAGATGTGCAGGAAGCAGTTGATCAATGTGTCCCTCTCATCGATGTTTCTAACTCTATCCCTCTCTCTTCCTCTCTATAAAAAATCAATAAAATTTATTTTTTTATAAAAAGGATAATTTTTTTAAAAAGTACTTGCATCCTGTGTGTAAATATCTCTCTATATAAAAGGCTAATATGCTCAGTGTCTGACCATCCGACCCATCACAATGATGTGCACTGACAACCAAGGGGCAGACGCTCAATGCAGGAGCTGCTGTGATGCATACAGAGAAACAGCACTGAGGACCAGGCACTCACAAAGCTATACTCGGCTTCCCCCAAGTGGGACACAGGCCCTGCCACCACCCTGGAGCCACACCCCACCTAATTGCAGCCAACGCTGCCAAGGCCCTAAGGCGCAAAATGCGGCCCACAGCCCAGCCAAGCCCAGAAATGGTTGCTATGGGTGCCAGGTAATGACGTCATGTAGCTTCCTCTCCCTAGCTATGGCTAGCCTCCTTGCAGTTTCTTTAGCCCAGGAACATGACTTGCTTTATCGCCAGTTGGAAGCATTTCACACTTGAACCAAATGTCTGTGAAGCATTTTCCTGCGCCTCATCTCATTTGATCCTCACAGAAGTACTGGAGTAGGTAGTTTGTCATTTTATAAAAGACAAATATTAAATATTTTAAAAGCTCTTAATTATCAAATAAATGCACCGAGCAAAATAAATTTACTCAAACTTGGTAGTTTTTATTATCAGCAGTTGTATAATTAAAAGCAATAATATAACTACCCACCCTGGGTGCCTTTTATATTTAAAATAGATTCATAGACAGTTTGAATAAATTATATAAATAATATTGGAAGCTTGGAAAGTACATACTGTATTCCTTTTAGAGTTTGTTAAATGGTCTTATTAAGAAACTTGATGAAAAAGTACCATATAATTTTAGTTATATGTGGAATTTAATGAACAAATTGAACTACCAAGCAAAATAGAGACAGACTCTATGATAGAGAGTAGGCAGACAGCTCTGGTGAGAAGGGAGGGATGTCGGAGGAGTGGAGGGATTGGGCAAAAATGTGAGAGAACTCATGAATATGGACAGTAGTGTGGTGATGGTGGGGTAAAGGGGATAGAGGTGGAAGAGGGGATAAATGGTGATGGGAAAAAAATAAGTAATAAAGTTGATCTGTATATATTAAAAAGGAAAGAAATAAACTTGGTGAATCATATAGGTAACAAGTCCAATACAGGTTTTGCTATATTTACTCAAGGGCCAATGTTGCAATAATTCACCTCCTTGACAAGTCATGAGATGTAATACAGAACCTGTCGTCTGTTGACATGACATGCACATGCTGTCATTACTTGCTGGGAAGAACATAATATTTTATGCTCAGATACCACATATAAAAATGAGTACAAAAATGCAAATGTAGATGCTATCTACAAAAATGCAAATGCAAAATTTCAGTATAAGGAGAATTAAAATAACAGCTAAGAAATAACAGCAATGCAGGAGAATAATGATATGTGAATTTAGAAATATTTGCAAAAGTAGCTTTTATTTTGAATAAAAGAAATATTCTAGTTCTCAGAAGACTAATTTTAGATTCAAAGCATCCTCAGTTCCCTCTAGGGCAATTTTTCCCTGGGTAAGGCTCTTACACAAGTGATTAGAGGTAAGCGTTGTACATGGGAAGAGGCCCTACACTCAAAGCCTCAGCTGGCTAGCCCACAGTCCCTTTGGGCAAACTGTAAGAATTAAAAAGAACTTCTGGGTGTTAATTGTGTATCCTGCTACATTGCCCAACTCATTTATTAATTCTAGTAGTTTTTCGATTGGAGTCTTTAGGGTTTTCTATGTACAACATCATGTCATCTGCGAATAATGACAACTTTTACTTCTTTTCCAATTTGGATGCCTTTTATTTCTTCTTCTTGTCTGATCACTGTGGCTAGCACTTCCAGTACTATGTCAAACAAGAGTGGTGAAAGTGGGCATCCCTGTCATGTTCCTGTTCTTAGAGAAAATGGTTTTAGTTTTTGCCCACTGAGTATGATGTTGGCTGCAGGTTTGTCATATAAGGCTTTTATTATGTTGAGGTATGATCCCTCAGTTCCCACTTTGCTGAGAGTTTTTATCAGGAAAGGGTATTGAATTTTGTCAAATGCCTTTTCTGCATCAATTGATATGATTATGTGATTTTTGTCTGTCAATTTGTTTACGTGATATATCACATTTATTGATTTGCAGATATTGTACTAGCCTTGTATCCCTGGAATAAATCCCACTTGGACATGGTGTATGATCTTTCTAATGTAATGCTGGATACATTTGCTAGAATTTTGTTGAAGCTTTTAGCATCTGTGTTCATCAGGGATATTGGCCTGTAGTTCTCTTTCTTTGTAGTGTCTTTATCTGGTTTTGGAATTAGGGTAATGCTCACTTTATAGAAAGAGCTTGAAGTGTGCCTTCCTCTTGAATTTTTTTGGAATAGTCTGAGAAAAATAGATGTTATTTCTTCTCAAATGCCTGCAGGAGAAATTGCTATTCCTACCTGGTCTAAGAAACACGAGCTTCCAAGAGTGATGGAAATAAGTAATGGTTTTCAAGTTGTTTCAAAGTACAACTCCCTTGAAGATAGAAAAGCAAGTTGTTTTATTGAAATTAATTAAACTGTTTTCAGTCAGAAAATGCATTTAAAGATGATTCAACAAAACTAAAAGTATACTTTCTAGGCAAATTATTTCCAAATACACAATATTTAAAATAAATTGAAACCTTTCAATTTCTTCAGAAACCATGGATTACCATTAGCTTCAGCTATCTAAACAAATTTATTTAAAATAATTGAAAAATAGTTGTATTGTGTTACAAAATGTATTTCATATAATACTTTGAACACAATACTATTTTCTAAGAGCATAAATACCTCATAAGGCTTGTATGAAGGCATTGACAATACCAACTCTTGATTGTGAGATTTATTTTTCTAAATTTTATGTGGAGAGTTATGTTATTGGAAAACTGGCATCTTTTTCTACATATTATACTGATTAATTTATTTTTAAACATAGGATGTTAAATGATATTTCTAATTACAAGTTATCATTTTTCTAGTTTGATACATTCTCTCCCAAGTAAAAAGTACATATACAGATGGATCTTGATCTAGTTAGATAGCAAACTGAATATTAATGTCACAGGAGAATACAGGTTTATTTAATGAAATTCTGATCTAGCATTTATATCTTTCATACACAAAAGTGATTATTGCTATTCTAACCTTGGCTTTTAATGTGTTACATATCCTTTTAGACCAAAGACCAATGGGAAACGTCCAAATGTATTTAATTGTCCTACTTGTTCATTCCTACACCATGCTATCATTATTTTTTATCATTGTAATCAGCCTAGCCCTACTTTTTACTAGGCAGTTATAGAAACGGTTACTCTTTACCAACACACACATACACAAGCTAAATTGGCATTTATCTTTTTCATCTTTATTGAAATATAGTTGCTATATAACATTGTATAGATTTTTTCCAATGTGCATGTACAGTGTGCTGATTTGATTGACAAATATGGTAAGAATTGATTACCATAGTAGAGTTAATACCTCCATAGTCTCCAATAATCACTTTTTTTTTTTCTGTGTGTGATGAAAATGTCCAAGATCCACTCTCTCAACAATGTTTAAGCATATAAAACAGTAATGTTAACAGTAGTCATCATGTTTTATAGTCGGTTCCAAGAGTTATTGAGCTTATAACTGGAATTTGTACCCTTTGACCAAAATCTCCCCATTTCTCCCACCACCCGTCTCTGGCCACCAGTATTTTACTTTCTGTTTCTGAGTTTAGCTCTTTCAGATTCCATGTATAAGTGATATAACCATTCATTCATGCATGGACACTTTGTTTATTTCCATAATGTAGCTATTGTAAACAATACTGTTATGGACATGGGACTACAGATAACTCTCTGAGGTCCTGATTTAATTTCCTTTGGATATTTGATTTTATTTCCTTTGGATATATAACCAAACATGAGATTTCTCTACCAAGTATTAGTTCTCCTTTTAACTTTTTGAGGAACTTCCATACTGTTTTCCACAGTGGCTATCCTGCTCTGCATTACCATCAACAGCAAACATGGATTTTCTCTCCACATTCTTGCCACTTATCCCTTTCTTTTTGGTAACAGCTCTTCTAAAGAGGTGAAGTGATTTTTCATTTTGGTTTTGGTTTGCATTTCTGACGATTAGTGATGGTGAGTATCTGCATGCACCTGAAGCCATTGTATGTTTTCTTTAGAAAAATGTCTATTCAGTTCCTCCAGCCATTTTTGAATGGGATTAATTGTGTCTTTGTTTTGTTGTTTTTGTTTTGCTATTGAGTTGCATCAATTTTTAAAAATATTTTGAATGCAACTCTCTTATCAAATATGTGACTTACAAATATAGTAGTCTCCCTTTAAATGCAGGTTAGATTTCAGATACCCACAGTCAATGCCAGTTCAAAATATGTAACAGAAAAACCCAGAAATAAACAACTCCTAAGTTTTCAATAAATTACACATCATTCTGTGTAGTGTGATGAGATCTCACATCATCTCACTCCATCCTGCCTGGGATGTGAATCATCCCTTTGTCCAGCATATCTGATTGTCTGTGCTGCTCACCCATTTGCCACTTAGAGGCTGTCTGGGATGCCCGATTGCCTGCCACTTTACTGCAGTGCTTGTGTTCAAGTAACATTTGTTTTTCTTAGCAATGACCACAAGCACACCAGTAGTGAAGCCGGCAATTTGGATATGCCAAAGAGAAACTGTAAAGTGTTTACATTAGGTAAAAAAGTGAAAGTTCTCAACTTTTCGTATTAGAAAAGAAAAAAATCATATTTTAAGATGGCTATGATCTATGGCAACAATTTTCAACCTTTTTCATCTCATGGCACACATAAACTAATTACTAAAATTCTGTGGCACACCCAAGAGTATGTTACATTTTTTGCCGATCTGACAAAAGAAAGTGTAGTATTTGTCTCTTGTCATTTTTTTAAAATTTGACAACCTAAGGAAAACGAGGTCAGTGTCCCTGACTAAATATTCAGGTGTTGCATGTTTTAAAAATTCTTGTGGCACAGCAGTTGAAAATTGCTGATCTGTGGCAAAAAAATAACTTTTCTATCTATGAAATTGCCTAATTTATAAATTAAATTTCATTATAGGTGTGTATGTATACATAGAGTACATTTGTGTATAGGGTGCAGTACTATTCACAATTTCGGGCATCCAGTGGGGGGGGGGGGGTTGGGACATATTCCCCTTGTATAAGGGGTGACTACCGTATTTTCCCCCATTTTGTAGGTTGCCTTTTTATTTTGTTGTCTGTTTCTTTTGCTCTGTGGAAGCTTCTTCATTTGATGTACTCAAACTAAGAGTTTTATAACTTCAGGTCTTATGTGTAAGTCTTTAATCCATTGATTTCTGTACATCTTTACAGAGGGCCTAGTGCTAAGTTACATTCCAGGTAGAACACTAATGTCTAAAGATGCATGCTTAAGTGACATCAACAACATGGCTGAATAAAATGTCCTCGTGGTAGTTCCCCCTCAACAGCAATGATTTGGCCCCCATCCATGCACAAAAGCTGTGGCATCCAACACCATATATCAAGAGACCCAGGAGGAGACTCGCCTACCCTTGTATAATAAGCATACAGACCTCATCCCAGTTGTGGGCCCTGCAACAGACCAGAAACTGGCTCCTGACCCCCTCAGTCATAGTCTGGGAGCTCCAGCAGAACACTGTCTTAGGGAATGTCTTTGCCCAGGTTCCCAGTGTAGAAGTTGTAGCACACCATTGAAACAAACAAGCTTGGACACATGAGAGAAGTTTAGAGGAAAAAATTTTGACTTTATCCAAGTCAACCTTTCACCAGGCAGAACAGCTCAGTGCCAAGTGAGCCCTTCCAGACCTGCAATTTCCCCACGGTGGAGGACGTGAGAGTGCGTGAGTAAGTGCCTTGCTGCCCCAACTGTGTGAGGCATTGCCAGAGAGGTGTGCTTTTCTCTCCTGCCCCATCTAGAATATTGAGCTGTGAACTGCATTACTGGAGGCAGGAACGGGTTAGGAGCGTAGCAGGGAGGATGGTCAGACATGGAGTGCCTGGCCAGTGTTGCTTAGTGGTTAAGTGTCGACCCAAGAACCGGGAGGTCACAGTTTGATTCCTGTCAGGACACACGCCTGGGCTGTGGGCTCAATCCCCAGTAGGGGGCATGCAGGAAGCAGTCAATTGATGATTGTCTCTCAGCATTGAAGTTTTTCTGTCTCTCCTTCTCCCTTTCTCTCTGAAATCAATAAAAATATATTTAATAAAAAAGAGGTGTTTAAAAAAATAAAAGGACATAGAGAATAATAAATACATCACACGCTCAATCAAGAAGCCCCCCATTGAGCTTCAGGGGTTACCTTACCTTCTGATTTCCCTCAATAGTCCACAGACACCCCCAGCACTCAACATGCTTAACTACCTTCTGATTTCCCTAAATAGTCCACAGACACTCCCAGCATTCAACATGCTTAACCCCAAGCCCCCCCACATTGTGGTTGGTTCTCTGTGTGCACTTACAAAGGTAAGACTAAATTTTGACAGACAGCGAGGCAGCACACACAGAAAACCAGCTGAAATCTGTGGGCCGGGAAAGGACCACAATCATGAATTTTAGCTTGCCTTTGAGAAGGCCTAAGGGATGCTGCTGGCACTTGGCCTGGTAGATTGCAGGATCCAGAGAAGGCATACAAATTTAAGATTTCTGCCACAGGAACAAGCGAGAAGCACAAAGCAGGCATTTCCACAGAAGGTCTGAGGAGCCACAGAATTCCTAGCAGGGTTGACAGAAGGTGTTTCTCCCCAGAAGTCAGTCCGTGAAGGCTGCAGGAGACTGAAAGCACCATCCCACGGACTTTTTGCTTTGGGCATGATTGTGATGGTGCTGACACCGCTGTGTCTAGTCTGCCCTCCAGGTCCTTAGATGTTTTTCCAGGTTTGATATAGGCCCTGCTCAATGTTTTGTTAATCTCCTTACTTTCAGTGAGCAGATCTTTGGACAACTTCCGTCACTTTGGTCTTGTTCTTTAAGATTGGCTGTGGTGGAATGGGGCATGCTTGACTGGCAAGCAGTAACCATCACTGATTTTCTGCTTTTGTAGTCCTTAATCACTTATAAGTTGCTTTCCTGGTGAATCATTTGTTGTGGCCTCTTACTTGAAGCATTAGTTGTAGATTTTGTACACTTAGGGGCTATGATGACAAACAGTATTGGGCACTGTATATAATTTACAACGTCAAAAGAGTGGTCAGCATGCATGTGCATATTTAATAGAAATTTAGTGTTTTCTATATTCCATCAGTTTCTATTTTTGTTAGATCGCTTGTTATTGTTTTTTCTTTAGTAATGTTAGTCTCTTCCACCTGGCACTTTATGTTGTTATGTACCTTTAGTAAATCCTAATTGAGTTTAGATAATTCTCTTAAATTCATCTACATGTCAATGCTGCTCAAAAGGAGGAAGAAAATGTGTTCCTGTATCCTCACTTTCCTTATAGAAAAACTTCAGTAGAACTTGTTTAAATGGCAGCATAAGCCACCGGTGGTTGCTTGCAAGTGGCTTTGTTTGGCTTTATAATATGTTCTCTACTAAGAATTTATATTTTAAGAAAAAGTTTATTAAAATATTTTAAATGCTGATTCTAAAAGTGTTCAATTCAATTAAAGAAAAAGATAAAAGTGAGATTATCAGTAGATTTTGGAAGATAATGTAAAATTATATGTAATATGACATCCTGGTAGTAATAGTAATTCCAATTAAAATGTTGAAAAGTGTTGCTTCTTCTTCTTTTATTTTTTTAATGTGCTCAGAACTAAGCTGCTCAGAAGTAAATTCCCTGCTTACTTGCATGAACGGTAGCTCGAAGGGAAATTGCACTCATGTTGGTTATGCCTGAATATATTTCACAGCCAGAATTTCAATTACTAAGAACCTTACATTAGTGAGCCAGGAGAAATCTGTCAGTAAAAAAAAAAAAAATGACGTGAGTATACTAAAAGTATCTCTTCTCTTGGGCTTCCTCTGTGTATAGGAAGAATCAATTTGCTTTCATCTTAATCCCAAATAGAAGGAGCAATTGACTTTGGGGAAATCCTGTAAAATTTATTGCCGACAGCCCGTGAGAGAGTACTTTCTAAGGATGACAGAGCACATGAATTGATCGTGCTTCCAGTGACACCATGATAACTGATTCTCTCAGTTCCTAGTGCAACTCTGAAGCAGGTTGTCACTTTTCCCGGCAGTTTGAAAGGTTTATATCAAACACGCAGGAGGACCATTTGAGAGAAGACATCCAATTTGGTACTTAATTAGTACGAGGTGTCCACTGCCTTTGCTTATATGCAGGGAATATACAGAGAAATAGTTCACTAAATATGTGAGAAAGGAAATGTTGAATTTAGTATAACAGCAGCATTTAAACATTGGCAAACACATTAATGAACAAAATAATGTATTTTTACCACAAATACTAACCGAACCCTACTTTAAGAGAGACATAATTTAGAGAGAAATTATCTATTTATGTGTGCATTATTCCTTATTCATCATGTTTGACACCTATAACATACAAATCATATAATTATCAAATATAGTTGATTTTGAAAGATTGTTCTAAGTGAAATTTTTCTTGGGTAAATAGTATTTATGTCTCATCACCTTTATGGATGTGTATGCATAGATGTATGGACATATACATATGCATATATGCACAGTATGATGTACTATATATATGCTATTTATATCTGTGTGTAAATTAATTAGTATACATTGAATCCTATATATGTATTCATATATGTTCACATACATTTATATATTCACATATAAATATCTATTTTATATACACACATATAGTTTACATATTGTAAAGTTCTTTCATATATATATATATATATATGTATATGTCATAGAGAGGACATTTTTGTAGCTGCAAAATACAAGACAAAAAAGAGAATATTATAGATGTTTTCCCACTTCTTTCTTCCTCTCCATCAGGGTCCCTAATACCCTACCTAAACTCACAGGAATCAAAATCAGAATCAAAATGCACATATTCTATCTCTAAAGGCCTCTCTAACAGGTTGTAAATTATCCTCATTCAGTTGTCTCGAAGTTTCTGCAAAGGACTCTAAAAAAAGACTGAGTAAAACAACAACAGTGCCCTGTTTCACCTTCCTCTAGTGAGAACTAAAAAATGTCGGCACATTACCTCTCAGATAAATTACTCAAGTGTTCTTTGAGGAACATTCATCAGTCACCTGCCACCTCTAATAGAGGTGATGGTTGAAAATATGGAAGAGAGGATCTTATTATAGAAAACTGGCAGCATACGGCCCACCGACCACTTCTTCCAATCCATGTTTCCCTTCACCTTGGCCCAATCAAGAAGGTTCCATGGCAGTCACAGTAAGGGTATGTCATATGTTTGCCAGAGCTTGAGGACCCAATGAGCTGGTAGCAGAGGCTACGGAACATAGGCTAACATAGCCAAGTCTTTTATTTCCAGCAAGATGGAATGTGCTCTGCCTACCAGAAAATAAAAGGACTTAGGGATCCTGCTCAGGAGGACACTCTAAAAGGTTAACCCTTACTCAGAAAAGGGCTAAGCTCCCTTGATACAAAGGATGAAATGGAAATGCCAAGTGAAGTGCCAGAAAAGTTTTGGACATTGTCTATATGAAGGTGACTGCCCTTGCAGGTCCCCAGTGGGTAAGGTCAGAGTCCGCAGAAATGGTCCCTGGAAAAGATCAAGCAAGAGATCATCAATGATTGGGAGGGCACCAACCCAAGATTACAGTTAACTCTGCCCTGTGTGACTGTGTTGCTTTCAGCAAACCCTTCCCTTCATCTGGGTCCCAATCTTGGGCAGTTAAAATAATGTAGCAAAAATAAACCAACCAGTTCGTGTCCCAAAAAACAGGCCCTGAGTAGATCCAAACTTGGGGTCCACTATTCCGGATCAGACTAGTGTTATGTAATGAATAATTTGGTCTGGAATTTTTAAGACCTAAACAAAAAAGTTTGATAGTATATATTTTATAGAATATCTGCAAAGCTCTGGGACTTGTCTGAGGTTCTAGGTAGGAGTACCAAAAAGGATTAGCTCACAAAGCAGATGGAAAGGGATGATGGGAGTAAAAGTAGTTTGATTTTTGGTTACAAGACAGAATCTAAATCTAGGTCATTCAAAATCCAACTAAATGCCCAAAAGTTTTTTAACCTGAAATATGAAGCCATTTCACTATTTAGCGACCCTTCCTGGAAAAATGCATTATTGTAAGTTAAAGAAACATTTATTCATTTATTTCCTTTCTTAATTTTGAACATAATTTTCCAATCCTGATATCCCCTTAGCTCATACCATCACATCTTGTTTATTCTTCTGAATGTTTTTTTTACTTTCCATCTCAGAATTCTCAAGCAGTACTCCACACCCTCTCCAGCTTGATATTTCAAACATTCAGAAGGCAATCATTTCAATTTTGCTTTATAAGCGTTAATCTTCTCCTTTCCCTCCTAACATCATCAGAACAGAAGCCAAACTTTTTCACAGCACATATCAGACCCTTATGTAGTCTAGTTACCTTCTGAGGAGCATGCTTCCCATCCCTACATAAACTATTTATTGCTGCAAGCTTCTCTCAGAGTAAGGATGCCTGTACTCTCCTTTTAAAAGGGCAGTTCCACTGCCTGATTCCTTTCCCAGTTTCTTACCTGCTAACGTCTACTTTTGCATCAAAATTGGTCTGAGAGGCGCGTCTACTGGTGACTTCCTTGAGGGCCTTCAGTAAGATTTTCCAACCATCACTCTGAGCTAAATCTACCTACTCTACTATGTTAACCTTTGACAAATTTCTGTCAGACTAGGTCTGCCAGAAGTAATAAATTAAACAGACACAGCTAGTAGCATAAAAATTGCCAGTAAAACAAAATGTCTCAATGAAAGCATAGTTTAATCATTTGGTTTCACCTAATGTGAATATGATAAAAATGTTTGAAAGATGAAATAGAATTTAATACAATTAAAATTAACAGTAAATTGTAACTACCAAATAAATGGCTGGTATATTTTACTATATGCAAATTATATAAAATTTTAATAGGAACATGAATAACATTGATAGCTATAATTTATCAAGTGCTTCTGAATTCCAGATAACTTTTATAACTTCACAGAAAACTTCTAAAAAGTTAATCAAACCTTAACAATTTGCATATTTTATTTTTCCTCTCTCTAAGTGTGGAGGCTGTTATTCTGAGAGGTGAAGTAAATTCAGAGCTAACCAAACAGCAAGACCCTCTGACGGCCTGATCCTGAAGTCTTTGCAGTTAATTTCTGGGCTTCATGAAATGAACCTCATGGCCCACAATTCTTGATTTTGATTATTTGTTATTGTTATTTATTATTTCACAGACTCTTCTCCCTTCAAATAAAAACAGAAGCGTAGGTTGACACTTTTAGCTTAGTTCCTATGTGTGTTCGAGGAGCTCCTCATGGTAGGTTAGAAGAGCTGGGAAACGTTGTATCTTATAATTTTTATGAGACTCACACAAAATTGCCTTTTGATGAAACCCTGTCACCGGTTAAAAGTTTCTTCCTCTTTCTTAGCGCCGTCTTTGACAGAACTTGAGTTATTGTGCTGCAGCCACCGGTGGTGTATCTGACCTCTAATGGTCATGGTGGTGCCTCTGTTTCAAATTACCTAAGAAGAGCAATGGGCAATGTCTTTGACAAGCAATTCTGGTGGAACCCGTTTTTTTTTTTTAAAATATCCAGAAATATTTACTGGCAACTTTATTCCTAACAATATTTTCTGGGAAATATTTTACTCATTTATCCATTGTTCCCCCATTAATTTAGGAAGTGTAAACTATAAAGATAATGGAAAAAGAGTGGTGACAGTATTTATTAGTGTTGATTTTTAGTTACTCTTAAGCTGAATGGCTTTTGTTGTTTGTTTGTTTTGTTTTGTTTTTGTATATCCAAAGGTTTCTAAGAAGCCAGTTTCATATTAGTATTTGTTATGTGGTATATTTTCAATGCATGGGTCAAAACAAGCAGTTTATAGGTTTTCATGCCATTTGCTGTTTATTCTTGCATTCACTTAAAACTCTTGAGGGAATGAATACATAGATTAAGAAAGTATCTGGGGTGGGAAGTAATTCACTATGAATTCTTGCTTCAGCTTCTGTCTTGAATGTATTCCTGCTGGAAAAGTAAATAAAATATGCAAACACCTCAAGAATCCATAACTAGGTTTACAGAAAGGCAAACATTTTTATTACATTTAAACAAATATATTCTTTCTAACTTAAATTTAAAAAAAAATCTTCCATGTACATAATTTAGTTTATTGTGAAGAATGAGAGAGAGAGGAGAAGGATAGTTGGAATCATAAAACATAAAGTGTTATAATGTTAGTCCAAAACTAAATTTTTTTCTTGAAATCATTATTAAAATGACTCCAAGAAAACTGACACTGATTGTCAAATAAGTCATCATCAAAAGAAAGAGATTTCATCTACAAAATGAAGTGAACATCAATGGAATAGCTAAGGGGTGGAACACAGAAGAGAAAGAATTAATTAGGCAGAGCCTGGAATTTGGTTCAAAAGCTGAATCTGAAAACAAGCAGCAAAACAAACAAAATGTGAAAATCAATTAGTACTATTTAGTTACTTAAAAGACATCACAGGATGTCAAATCTGACTCCTCCCCTCTATAACTGAGCCATTAGTTAAAAGCACAGGGTAGCTGAGGTATGTCTAGATCTGGTTCTAAAATTCAAGACTCCATTATAGACCGTTTGATAGTTCTGTCCTCTATTAGCTTTAAAACCCAGTACATCATCTTCTTCTGTCTGCATAGCTTCATTTTCAAGTATTTCTGGATTTCACGTAGTTTCAATTGCAAATGCACTCCTAAGCCCTCTAATAAGAATAGTTTACTGATTTCCTCAATTATTTCATACTGACAAGTGAAACTAGCATTTTCAAAAATGATGGAAGGACCTCCATCCCAACCCTTGCCCCCCACCCCCCAACCCCCATCTCATCTATGGCATATCTCCATCAATGTAAAACCAGTCAAAGAGAATGCAGCAGCAAAGCCAAAGGCCAGGAATAAGTGATCAGTCTGTGGCTTGGCTGAGTTACTTGAGTGTTCAAGCACACAGACCCTCCAGTTTCCTGGACCAGTTCCCTGAGTAAGTGCCACTGCAGAGAGGAGATTGCTGCTTCTCAATCGCCTCTGCCTGCTTGGGCTGCCTCTGGGGCCAACTACAAAAGCCATCCTTAAATTGCAACAATCTGTATTAGCCAAAGGGATTAAAAGTTTTGCTTTTTGGCTTTACTTTAGGAATGTCAGTGAGAACCATAACTCCCCTAATCTTATCACGTGAGCCCACACTTCTTTCCCAGGGAGCTGGGTTGTAAATATGACAGAATATGCAATTAAACACACACACACACACACACACACACACACACACACACCTTACATTAATGTCTTTCAATGCTAACTCTTTTATTGTAGTTCTCACTCTCAGCAAAAAGAATTTTTAATCTGAAAATTCATTATCTTCCAGTGAGAAAGTTTTCACCTCCATTTTATCCTCATCCTGCTCGTCCTCCTCCTCACCTCTTCTATCCTTAAACGTTGCATATATTTTATAATTTTAAAAACTTTGTTGTCATTAATAAAATAATGAAGTCTGCCCCTTGCATAACTTTTCTTTTATTCTCTGTTATTTTTCACTGTTTTCTGTGAGAATGTTTCAACATATTTTCTGTATTACTTAAGTTGATTTGAATTTTTCAGTATTGATGCAATAGTTTATTGTTTGTAAATTTTTATTATAATTTAAATTAAATAAAGAATTTTGTGTTTTAGAAAATACATTTTCCTCAAATAGCCATTGTTTTCATTTATATTTCAGTCTTTCCCATCTCAGTAAATCACAATCCTTTCTAGTTGTTCAGATCGAAATACACAAAAAGTCATTCTGAGTTTTCCTTCTTCCATACCTTATATCCAATCCACCAGCAAATCTCATAAACTCTGCCTTCAATATACATCCTCAATCTAATCATTTCATTTCATTTCTCTTTCCAATATAAGAGAGACAGTTTCACTTTCCTTAGAAGATTTTAATATCATCTGTCTCATCTCTCTGATTCTATTCTTCCATATACTGCATTCTCCACAAAACAATGGAAGAATCATCTAAAAGCTCACGTAATCCTGTTAACTTTAATAGAGGATATTATTGCTTACATTCATCTGCTCCTTCTCTTTTCTGTGGTATATATACTTCCACCCCTGCTGCTCTGAGATTCTCAGGACAAAGAATATACACATGCTGACCTTATCAAGAGGCTTGGCGTGGTGACTTACAGGGTAATGAGATGTCAATGGAAGTGACATGGGCCAGTTCCCAGCAGAAGCACATCTCTCTTCTTCACTTCTGCCTTGGGGCATGGTCTTTCAACAAGAGTCCCAGAATAAAAAGAAATGTAGTAGAGCTACAACTGACCTGTGGCCATGGATATGCAACATGTGCCGCTCCTTAGGTCAGAGCTGAGCCTCTCCTGCCTAAGACCCTCTTTACTTCTCTGCTAGAAAATACCCAGTAATTCTATGAAATGGAAGCCAATACTTCTTTGAGAGCCTTCAGTGCCTTCCATGAGATAGTCATCTCTATCCCTTCATTCTTGTTTTACTTTTCCTCTATAGGTTTTTTTTTTATTGATTTCAGTGAGGATGGGAGATGTAGAGAGAAATAGAAACATCAATAATGAGAGAAAATCATTGATCGGCTGCCTCCTGCACACCCCCTACTGGGGATCAAGCCCACAACCCAGGCATGTGCTCTGACCAGTTACTGAACCGTAACCTCTTGGTTCACAGGTTGAAGTTCAACCACTGATCCACACTGGCCTGGCTCCTCTATACATTCTGTTGCAGTCATATTGATTCACAAAAGTTCTTGGACTTCTTCAGCTTCCTCTAGCTTTGGGTAGTTTGCATTTACTTTCATATCTGCCTGCAAGACTCATCATTAGACAAGCACAGGAATCATTCTCTTCATTCACAGATCAAATATCACCTTTCTTAAAGGCCTTTCCTCGCCACTATCTGTAATATTCAAACTGAGTCACCTGTTGCCTCATACTCTGCTTTACGTGTCTTCATATAAACTGTTGCTTATATCTTTCAATACAGAAGTAACAGTAGAGAACACATATGCGTACTTACACATGCAAGCACAGTTCTAAGAATTTTCTAGGTTTCATTTCATTTTATCCTCTCAATAATATACTGCAAAGAGAGCACTGCTGTTATTTTATAGATCAGGAAACTGAAGGATAAGTAGTTAAGGAATTTAACCAAATTCACGAAAGATTAAGTGAACAAGCCGGAGATGAACCTGGGCATTCCCCAAGAACAAGCTCTTAGGCAGTGTGCTCAGCCAGCCTGGAATTGTCTCAGGTGTATGCATGAAGTCTCCTTGGGAGGGACTGCAAACTATTCATCTAAAAGCTGCTGAAATTGCCTACCAAGATCAGAATGTGAAAGCTGGTTTGATGTAACCTGTCATTACTATTTCAGTGGCCTAGGAACAAAAAGATACTATTGGGGCCATTGCAAACCCCCACAAAGGGAACTTACCTCTTGTTCATTTTTCCCTGTTTATCCCTCCTAGTTTTGTTATTTTTTGTAATTATTTTGAAAAACACACATTTAGAAGAGCTGCATTGCAGTATCTGGTTTATCACAACTTTCATGGGGTCATTATATTAAAACTTCTTCCTAGCTGTTGGGCTGCAATGTCAGACAACAACCTTGGACTCCACTGTCCAGGGAGAAGGAAAAGCAACTTTAATGAGTCATCTGATTATCACTGCTTTGCCACCTCTAGGCTACCAGACATAAGTGATTTGGAATGATTTAGAGACATAGCACAAGAAACAGATTTTGTTTATGTGTTTCCTGTGACACATGCCACATTATTAGAAGAAAATGTATGCTTCATCCCTAGGAATTTTCCTATCACTTGTTTTTTTAACTGCAGGAAAGATTGATCCCTGCATCTCTTGGATCAGATTTTTAAAGTGTAGGGTAGATTTTCTCCTGTTAGCACATTCCTTTGGTCAGTTGATCTGGATACTAAGTAAGTGGTTTTCTCAATTTTATCTTTTTATCCTCTCCAAAAGCCACAGATAGTAATCACTTACTCAGAATAAAATTTGGACCTAAAGAAAGAAGCTGCGTATAACTTGATCAATTGTCTTTTATCAGCCAAATTAAGTACTATTTTAACTTGCATAATTCATGCAAAATATTTAGTAAATATGTAAATGCACTGAAATGTTTGATCTACGTACACTTACCCACCTACTGTCATATTGATGGGAGAGAGAATGGGGAAGAATGCCTCCCTATAAAGCATGACAAAAGAGAAAAAAATACAAATGTCCTGTGTGTGCTGCATAATAGGAGGCACTGTGGTTTCTGTTAGATGCCGTGCAGTTAAGGGAGGAGGGTTTTCTGAAAATGTGGATTCAGAGTTGGCTGCTCTGGATCTGCATTGTTAGCAAGTTCCAAGGAGAGGCTGATGCTGTCATTCCAGGGACCACACTTGGAATGCCAAAAGTCTAAAAACCCTGAGAGAAATTACAATGCTTTGGTCATTAGGCTATATTGAGCATTAGTGATCATCTTGTCATTTTTTTCTTATCAGTTGTTCTTTCATTTAACAGGTATTTACTAACAACTGTATATGCCAAGCACTTGTCTGACTGAGGTATTTGCAATACATCAGCACACAAAACAAACCCATGTCCATGAATGCCTGACTTACATTTTACTTGTTGGGCATGGTGAAGAGAAGACAATAAACAATAAAAACATAATATAAATAAAATTATGTAGCATGTTAGAAGGGGGCAATAGCTATGGTATAAAAAATGAAATTAAAACAAGTTATAGAAAAGGTCAGGTGCAAGGAAACTAGTTGAAAACAAGGTTTGATGCCCTGGCCAGTTTGGCTCAGTGGATAGAGCGTCGGCCTGTGGACTGAAGGGTCCCAGGTTCGATTCCGGTCAAGGGCATGTACCTTGGTTGCGGGCACATCCCCAGTGGGGGGTGTGCGGGAGGCAGCTGATCGATGTGTCTCTCTCATCGATGTTTCTGACTCACTATCCCTCTCCCTTCCTCTCTGTAAAAAATGAATAAAATATTTTAAAAAATAAAACAAGGTTTGATATTAAATTAAAGGTGTGAGGGTTGGTGCATCGGCAGTGATATTAGAATGTCCAATCAGAGCAGGAATAAAAATAATCTACCTACAACTTGAAGATTTCCAAAAGTTCTACTTTAATTTTCCCCAGAAGAGCAAAACTCTATTAAAGAAGAGGTGTAGACTGTTATTAAATATTTTCTCTCAGTTTTGCTTGAGAGGAGATGGTATTTATTTTGTTATGTCTGGTTGAAAGAGTAAAATCACATTGCTTATAAAATCCATAGTTATGCAAATAACTTACAAAATAAAACTTATGCTTGCAAAATGCCAATAGAAGTAGAGATTCGGGTAAGAATCTGATTACATCATGATTTCAGCCTATTTTTTTTTTCATTTTCTTTGCTATTCAAATATGTTTTACTAACTTGTGAGTAAGTAGGAACATAGCATGAATAAATTCTGTCAAAAAATAAAAGACATAATACACAAAAAGTTATTTTAGTAATTATGATAATTGCATAATTTTGTATAAAATTTTATTTTGATAAATGAAAATATTTTAATATTAAATATATGATAACACATTTTGGAGTTTTAGAGAAAGCAGTACATATGAAAATTGCTGGTCTGACTTTTTAAGATAAATAATTAAAATTCAAATTGTAAATAAATTTCCTTATACTCACAAGAAACATCATGTGAACTGAACATTTACAAAACAAAGAAAACAAAACTTTCATCACAAAGATCGTTGATTAAAAAATAACATGCATTTTTGGTTGGAAAATTTTATGCATGGTTCTTGAACCATTAATGAGGGAGGTGCTTGATATTTATTAGTTAAGCTCTAGAAGTAGGTGAACTTATAAACCCACAGTTTATAATCCTTTTATGTAGTTTTTATTGCCATAAGTGAATCAGACTATATGAAAATCAGGGGAGGTCTTTTTGAGTTGTAATTGAAAATCATTGATTGAGTCGGGTATATTTCAGCAAATAGTGGTTTTATGGGTGATATTTCACTATTCATTGCCACTTAACTAAGAGAAAAACTCCTCTTTACCTTTAGAAAACCTTCCTTTGCTGACATTATCTATAATAAATATACATTTTGACTAAGATTTAATGAGAATGTCTGTTTTTCAGGAATAAAAACATTATTTTTTTTCCTGCCAAAGCATGTAAAAATAATTGTAAGTTTTCAAGATAATTTCTTTGGAGAATTATATTCTGTACAATCATGTTAAGCTTGTTAAACATATCTTTTAGCCCTTTCCTTTCAAAATCATAAAGACAGTTTGTAATGCAAAACAAAAAAAGTAGAAGATAGAAAGCCAAAACATAAAAAGTGAAATAGATAGAAAGATGAGACTGAGAGAGAGAGGTGATAGATTCACATACACATACACACATAAGTACAGTTTGCTTTCTAAGAATTTATACTTTTTTGGCACAAATACATCATAATCATCACTTACTAATTGCATTTAGCTTCCTTCAAATTTCTTTACATAGTTCCAACCATCAAATGCAACTCCAAAGATAAAGGACTTCATTACCAGTGGTTTACAAGACAATCAGATCTCATTTCTTCTGGTCTTCCTAGAATGGTTCTGAAATTAGTAGCACAATTGCAACATCTTTGACATGAAAATTACATGGAGAGAAGACAATTTTTAAAGTCCCCATATGTAGACGGTGTCCCCCCCAAAATGTATTAATACTTTAACAGCTGATAGCTCAATTGTTGTTTCTTTTTTTAGGTTTAACCCATTGGAATTAATAATTATTCAAAGTGTATATACATTTTGGGGGAGACACCTTGTATTTGCATATGCAAATTTTGTTTTCATGTAATTAAGATGAATCACCTAATAATCAAACATCAGCAAGGCTATCTGATATACTTATGTCAAAAAAGTAAAAGAGAAAAGGCAACTCTGGTTAGACAGGCCTACTAATCTATGGAAATGCTATGCTACATTTATTCAATAACTATAAAAAAACAAATTTGGTATCAATGGTCTATAGAAATCACTAAAAACTTATTAGCTGATCCAGAAGAATGATTTGATATTTTGTGCCCTTGTCTTCATCAATAAATTCAAAAATATGTACAAATATTCTGCCCTGTCACTTCATCAGAACATTTTTAGTTGAAAATTAGATTATTTAAGTTACAAAATATGTATACTACTTTGAAATACTATAAAAATGTTTCATCTTCTTTGTTTGGGAAAAATATTCCTGCAAAGTTAGTTCTATTAGCTGGTCATCCTGACACATAATAATATATGAAAAAAATCGAGCACTGCTGTATTTTGCTTATGATTTTGCTGTGTTTTTCTAGGAAGTGGCTAAGTGCTTTCTACATGTTCTTTTATTTAATCATTACAATAGTTTAATTATAGCCTATATGGTTATATGAGAACTTATGACCCATCCTGTATAATAAAGAGGTAATATGCAAATTGACCATTACTCCAACACATAAGATGGCCACCCCCATGTGGTCAAAGATGGCTACCCCCATGTGGATACAAGATGGCCGGCAGGGGAGGCCAGTTGTGGGTGATCAGGCCTGCATGGGAAGGCAGTGGGGGGTGATCAGGCCTGCAGGAGAGGGCAGTTGGTGGAGACCAGGCCAACAGGGGAGGGAAGTTAGGGGTGACCAGGCCTGCAGGGGAGGGCAGTTAGGAGGGACAAGGCCTGCAGGGGAGGGCAGTTAGAGGCAACCAGGCTGGCAAGGGAGGGAGGGCAGTTAGGGGTGACCAGGCTGGCAATGGAGGGCAGCTAGGGGTGACCAGGAGCAGGGGAGGGCAGTTGGGGATGACCAGGCCTTCAAGGGAGGACAGTTAGGGGCAATCAGGCTGGCAGAAGAGGGCAGTTAGGGGCAATTGGGCCTGCAGGGGAGCAATTAGGTGTATATCAGGCTGGCAGGGGAGTCGTTAGGGGGTAATCAGGGTGGTAGGCAGAGTTGATTAGGGGCAATCAGGCAGGCAGGCAGGTGAGTGGTTGGGAGCCAGCAGTCCTGGATTGTGAGAGGGATGTCTGACTGTCTGTTTAGGCCCAAGTGGGATCGGGCCTAAAAGGGCAGTTGGACATCCCTGGAGAGGTCCCAGATTGGAGAGGGTATAGGCTGGGCTAAGGGACACCCCCCCCCCCATGCATGAATTCTGTGCACCGGGTCTCCAGTGTTTTCTAAAAGAGGAAACTGAGTTTTAGAGTACAGATTTCCTTAATACAACTGTATTAATCAGTGAGAAAAGGATTTGGACTCCATCAGTCTGCTGCAGAACTCATGTTTTTAATTGATACATTATTTCCAATGTGGCCTTGATTACTAGTGTGGATTAGAAAGAAAACATCATCTTTATTAAACACCAGTATTGTTATATATCAAATTATAGTTATTTATATTATAGTCATTTGTAAGCTTTTTCTTTCACACATTATAAATAGTTCTGTAGCAATAACTTATTATTATCTTAAGTGAGAAAAATAAAGCTTTTCCTTTAACGTAAATTCCTACATGCCATTACAAGAATATTGCAGGGAGCCCTGGCTAGTGTGACTCACTTGGTTGGAAAATCATTCCATACACCAAAGGGTTGTGGGTTTGATTCCTGATCAGGGTACAGACCCATGTTGTGGGTTCAGTCCATGGTTGGGCACTTATAAGAGGCAACAGATCTCTCACATCTCTCACAATAATGTTTCTCTCTCTCCCTCTCCCTTCCTTTCTCTCTCTCTTAAAAAGAAAAGGAAAAAAAGAATACTGCAGGGAAAAGGGATTTGTCTTTCATTTGACCAATGTTTCCTAAATATGAGTTACTGAAGCATTGTTATTACACCCAGGGACTTCTCACTCATTTCTACCAGGGCCTATATTATTGGTTAGCCAGAAAAGAATTTAAATATTAATTAGGAAACATCCTACAGCCTAACACTTTAATCTCTTAATAATTATCTGAAATAATTCAATATGTAATATTTAAGAGAAAAGTCATACTATTTAACCTATGAGCATATTAGTTTTGGAACTGTTTTCTATACTCCTTTGTATTCTGAGCACTTATTGAATTTTTTTGGTTACTTCTAATTTGTTAGAATTTTTTAAACACGCATTATGCCATGGGAATGTATAGACTATATTTAATATCTGTTGACATATAGATATTAGACTGTCTCTGTTTTTCTTTTTCAATATATTTTTATTGTGTTCAGAGAGGAAGGGAGAGGGGGAGAGAGATAGAAATATCAATGATGAGAGAGAATCATTGATTGACTTCCTCTTGCATGCCCCCTACTGGGGATTGAGCTTGCAACCTGAGCATGTGACCTTGATTGGAATTGAACCCAGGACCCTTTAGTCCACAGGCTGATGCTGTATCCACCGAGCCAAACCAGCTAGGGCTATCTTTGTTTTTTATTAATTGGGTTTGATGGTAGGATTGCACTGGCAAATCTGAGTATAATAAATATACTATAGAGAAGTGAGATATCACAAGAAACAGAATATATAGTAATTTTATTGTTCATTTTATTTACAGAGAGAAGCTAGGTTAGTCCACTGGAGGCCAATTAATCTGGTGTGAATGAATAGACTACACTGACCACTACTTATCACATCACACTGTGCCCTGTACTTAACAGCCTCCAAGGGCCAGAGCAATCTTTTCAGCCTGCTGTGAAGCAGAGAAGGCATGAATGCAAAGCTTTAAAGGAGGGCAGGCACCTCCACAACACAAGGGGGGTGGGTACAGACAGTGAGTTCATCATCTTCACCTAAACAATGGTGCCTGAGTTACAGGCAAGATATAGAGACTTTTATAAGCGTCGATAATTAAGAACCTGGATCACAAGGTGATTATGCGAAATAGCATGCCTGGCACGTGGCAGGTATTCTGAATTATGTATATACACACATACTTAGAGGTACTTGGGAAACATGATAGTATATAATAAAGGCTTGCTAATATAGTTGGGATGGCAGGACAGTCTTTAAAGAAAAGATTTAGGGAGTAGCACAAAGGTTTTAGAATCAACAGGAAGGACATCAGAAAGAATGAAGGGAAAAGAATTGTATATTTCGGTAAGAAAAGTTCAGAGTTAGAAATGCATTTCTAACTGGAATTGAAACAAAACAATGCAAATCACTAGAACAACAGTTTGAAAAATTGCCAGTGCTGAGGCCAACAAAACAAACAGCTCGCCATTCTAAATTCTCTAGGGGAAATATGCAAACCAGAGAACAGTGCAGGAATTGTGAGGTTTCCAGTTTGAATATTTGCTTTGGAGGGGAAAAACACGTCTATTTTGAACAAAACTGAAAAACAGAAATGCACCTTTTTTAAAGCAGATGCCAATTATATTGAGCACTTATTATGTGATATATACTGTCTAAATGTTTTCATGAATTAACTCATGTAATTGAATAAAATATGTATTATTGGTGTTTCCATTTTACAGTTAAGGAACGTTAGGCAAGGACATGGTGGAATCCAGATGTGAATATAGGCAACTGGCCTAAAGCTCTATACCCTCCCTCAATCATACCATATGGACAAAGTATTTTTATTTTTGCAGGTTAATATACAAATGTAGCTAAGAGAGAATCCCAAAGGCTATCGCATGCAACTAATGACCAAAAAGTGGAGTGAAAATAAAAAAGAGTTGAATTGTTTAAAATATTAAAGGATAGTTAGATAGTTTGAGTTAGGTGTACCATGACCCAGCCTATAGCTTGAAAATTAGCCTCAGAGCTTGAAATATGGTTGATCCAGTGACCTTGCTAAAGTCCCTACAAAGAAGAGATTAAGAAATAAAAAATATATATTTTTATAATAAAAATTTGAGTAAACAAATTTCTGTTACAAGGCAAAGAAAAAAGTTGACAAATTGAAAATCAGTTGGGATCTCAAATGGCATACAAAGAAGTAAATTTAAAAAGAGCTCCATTCACGTATAGTGTTCTGCTTCTAACTTAATTGGGAATATGTAAAAACCCCACTTGATACACCTCAATTATCCATAGGTATGAAATATTTTAAGTTACTCGCTCTAACAATTGATGCTCTCTCTTTAATTAATTTCTTTTTGAAAGAAAGTACCAGTGTTAGATAACCAAACTCTTGCCTAGTGAGCTGATGCAATAACTTTGATAAATGGTGTTTGAATCAGTAGAAAGACATTTATACACTCTCTCAAAATCTAAGAGTGAACAGCATTACAATAAGCAGTGAAAGGTGCTAAATCAACAAAAGCTATATGATTTCTGGGTTTATTTTAATAGAAAAAGCCTCTAAATAACTAAATCAATGCCTCATTTATTCTCCCTTCCTTGCCATTATTTGCCATAGCAATTCCCTTCTTAGTTCAATCCTGTTCCACACTCCTGTCTGATTAGTCTCTTGTTCACTAATATAACTCATTCTTCAAATTTGAAATACTGTATACAAAGAATCCTCAAATATTTCCAGGGACCCAGATATTTATATTCAGTCTGCAATACATTCATTATTGCAGTATTTTTTTCTACTCACTTCATAGTCTGCCTTAGGTGTGTAAGTCCATTTCTGCCTGTTCCCTCTACTAAGAAACAAAACGAAAAGGTATTGCATGGCAAAGGAGCAGCTGAAGAAAGAACTTGATATGAGAATTAGAAAGCAGCCACTTTCTAATTCCAGGATCCTGGTTCTCTCACAAAATACAAGCATTCATAGCTGTATTAACAAAACAAAACACATACACATGGACCAAAACACACAAACAAAAAACAGTGGATTCCTACTCATCCCAGATGAATGTAGACACAACATTAAAAATGCAAAGCTACAATAGGGCAGTGTTTATGTACTATATTATTTCCAGTTAGCAGACAGAGCAGGAAATAGCTTGACAAAGGAAGGGCCACATTGATAAATGAGTGGCAGAAGTGGGCCATGGATGGGCAGTTTAAATCAATAACTGAAGAAATTTTAAAAATATTCAAACTGTCTTAAACTAGTTTTTAAATATATATACTACATATATATGTAGTGTGTGTGTGTGTGTGTGTGTGTGTGTGTGTGTGTGTGTATAATTAATTGCAGAGAGGAAGGGAGCAGGAGAGAAAAATAGAATCAATGATGAGAGAGAATCATTGATTGGCTGCCTCCTGCAAGCCCCTGACTGGGGATCAAGCCCGTTACCCAGGCATGTGCCCTGACCTGGAATGGAACCTGTGACCTCCTGGTTCCACTGAGCCACACAAGCTGGGCTTAAATTAGTTTTTTTTTTCTTTAGATGTCTACTTTACTCACTATCACTAAATTAACCCATATTGTGCCAAAAAGATGTTAAAGCCTGGTTGAGGAAAATTCAGTGTAGTCAAGCTGTTTTTGTACTTTTTGATGAAACTTGATTTAACCTTGCCAATGTAAAGGAGTAATTCAGCTCATTCTGTCCTTCCAATAGTCATATATATATAGAAGGAAAAAAGTAATGTTAAGTTCAGTCAAAATAGTATTTTATTGTTTTATACTCATTAAGATTCGATACTTTGTTTTTTGTCTCACTCTTCCTTTTTATAAAATAAAAATGTTCAGTCTTCATTGCTAGATTTTAGCATATGATGCAAGGAATGAAGGCTGAATAGAGAGCAATTAATTGTAGTTCGTGGCACTCTCTTCGTTACATTGGGCAAGGATGAGCTTATAACATCCAGCTCTTCTTTATAACTATCATTATCCTGACTCACCAAATCTTTCTACTGAACACCATGTGTTCAACTACCCATCAGTCTTTTTTCACATTGATAGCTCGTAAGCTCATAAAAGTCAATATAATCATGAATCAACACTCTCTTCTCTGATCTTTATCTTATACTTCTAATCTTGTGAAGGGTTGCCCTACTGACCCAGTCCTTAAGCCAAATTACTGATGCTATTTGAATACCTCCTTTCCCTCACAACCCACTTTCAGTGTTCTTGTCCTTAAAAAAGGTACTCCAACATGGCTCACATATCCTTTTCTTAATTTCATATCTTCTGGTAAGCGTATATATCTGGCTGCCACATTTCGCATTATGATATCACTGAATCCAATTCATTTTGTATACTTTTTAGGTGATACCATACTTGATTTAGCAACTGCATTTGTCAACCAAATCAGCTTCCCTTAGTTAAAATACCTTTCCAGGATGGTTTTCTTCCTTTCTCAATGATCACTGGTTATGTGCTGCTTCTACCTTTTCTTCCAAGTTCGCTGGCATGTGGCAGTGTTCACAATGTTGGAGCCTTTTCCACAAATTATTCATTTGCTAATATCATCCAGCTTAAAGGTTTTAAATATTGTCTTAATGATGACCACATTTCTCTTGCTACTCTGAACTGCTCCTCTAAACACCAACATACCAGTACCATATGCCAACTGAACATCTCTGCCTGCGTGTCTAGTATGCATATCACAGAGCATGTTCAAAATCAAATTGCTATAATGCAGCCACCCCCCCAAAATAGTTCTCATAATCTTCTAGATCTCAGCCCCAAAACGTTGGTCCATACTCTATTTCTTTTTTTCTTTCATAGTCATATCTATTCCAGCAGCCAGTACTACCTTTAAGATATACCCAGTGTTTGACCACATCTGCTAATTTTCATTTTAACTAACTTTATTTTAATTATCTCTTAAGCTATCTCCTTAATTCCTCCCTTGTTCCACCGTTTGTTCCCAAAACAGCAGCCAAAGCAATTATGTTAAACTAGAAGCCTGATGCACGAAGATTCATGCTAGAATGGGCTTTCGTTTCCCTGGCTTCCAGCACTGCTTTTCCACTCTGGCCCAGCCCCTTTCCACTCATGCCCCGGAGCGGCCTCTTTCCACTCCAGGAGCTGCCTCTTTCTGTTCTGGCCCGGCCTTCCCACGCTGCCCAGAGGCCCTGAGAGACAGGGGTGAGGCAGAATGCCTGCGTGGTCGCCATGGGCAAGCAACCCGCCCCCATCACTCAGAGCCTGTGTATGCAAATTAACTGCCATCTTTGTTGGGTTAATTTGCATATCACTCCTGATTGGCTGGTGGCACAGCGAGGTACAGTAAGTTTACATGTTTGTCTATTATTAGGTAAGATTATATCAGATCATGTCACTCATCTGCTCAAAAGCCTAGCAATGACTTCCTGTCCCATTTGTGGCTAAAGTAAAAAGCATTACAATACCTTAATGTATATGCAGTAAATCATCTGGCCCAGCATGTCATTCTGTTATCATCTCCTCTTCTTGTTCTTTTTGTTTTAGAGATGCTGATCTCACAGATTTTTCTCAAAGAAGCTAGCAAGCATCTACATTAGAGCACTTGTACTTATTATTCTCTCTCTTTTTTCTGGAACTTTTTCTCTCTCACTTCTTTCAAGTCTGTTTATTTGTAGCAGTCAGTGTCATGTTCATAAATATTTAACAAGCATAATTATGTATGCTTGTGTATAAGTACAGGGGTGGACACAAGTAGGTCTACAGTTATGAGTATGCAAAAGAGAGTTTATTTTTGAACAATATTATTGTTTACTAATTAATGTATTACTTGCCATATGAATAACTGTAAATCTACTTTTGCCAACCCTGTGTATATGGTTATTGTAGGTTTTACTGATATAAGATATGTAATGCTCAATTTATAAATAATGATAAAATATGCTTTACTCTTTATTGTAAAGTCTACATAGTTTATTGATTCTTACAGAATTTTTGCATTGATGTTTGCCAAACCCTTGCATCCACAGGCAACCTATTGTTACAATTCAATGAATATTAACAAAATCCTACTGCAAATAAATACTTCATTATTATCTTAATCAGCAAAGACGTCATTGGAGTCATTGATGAACAAGTTTAGTCCTGGCTTATGTGTCTATTGATATTTTTGTTTACATTAACATAGATAAAAGAGTTTATACAAACTTCACTTTTTCATCAACTATATGAACAACTTTTTTTCTGCTAAGTTGAACAATAGTTTTTATTAGTTACACTAGTATTCTTCAACTTTTTGTATTATTACCAATGTAATGGCTTATTTACCTTTAATATGCTTTATTTATGCTTTCTCTGTTACTTACTCTGCAAGTCTAGAAAATGAAAAAATAGTAAATTAAACCTTGATTTAGTATCATTTGCTGACTTGCACAATAAAAATACCCCCAATTACAATGATTTTTAAGTGACAAGATGACACAAGTAACAGCACTGAACATGGAGTTGGAAAGAATGAGCAATAGCATTCTATAACATTTCTATAATTTTTTAGAATGCATTACAGCATTGTTTAATATTTCCACCATAGGGTAAAATAGACATAAATAGCAACAAGAACATAAATAATAGTAAAATATATTAATTCAATTATAAAGTGATGAGTTTCCAGTATTTATTATTTTTTTACTATGATGTTGACTTTACATTTGTATACTTTAAATTTTAACAATGGCCATATTAACACCAGCTCTCCAAGTTTTTAAAATTTTAACAATCAACTCTTTTGAGTTGTACTAGGTAACTCCAGCACCCCGCTACTCCAGTCCTAGTTCAAACTTTAAGCTCACACCAAATATTCATTCCCCCCAGCAATTAACATCACCTAATCAGCTATATATAATGTAGATACTTTTTGTACTTATCCCCCTCAATAATCTGCCCTCTCTAAACTGACCTATATTGTACATTCCGTTATTACCCTTTAGCTGCTAAATGAATAGCATACCAGAATATTAAATAACTTAACTGGATCATTTACACATAGCAGATGCTAAGAATGTACCCATCATAAGATTATTTCTCACTTGAACCATTCAAGAGTGTGAATCAATAAGGCTTTCACACATGAGAAAACTTTTTTCCTCATAAATGAGACTTTTTCTGTAAAACTTTAATGTTTCCTTGACCTATTTATCATTCCTGCTTCTTTCTGTAATCTGCACCTGTGCTTACTAGTATAAGGGGATTCATAATTCATTTTCTTGTTCACATGATCTCACCATATTACCTCTCAGTAATACTTGAGTCATAATATGCACTTGATAATTATTAACTAGAGGCCTGGTGCATGAAATTCATGCACGTGTAGGAGGGGTGGTGTCCCTCAGCCCAGCCTGCACCCTCTCCAATCCAGGACTGCTGGCTCCCAACTGCCTGCCTTCCTGCCTTCCTGATTGCCCCTAACTGCTTCTGCCTGCCAGCCTGATCACCCCCTAACCACTCTCTTGCCAGCCTGGTCACCCCTAACTGCCCTCCCCTGAAGGCTTGATCACCCCCAACTGCCCTCTCTTGCAGACCTGGTCCCTCCCAACAGCCCTCCCCTGCTGGCCATCTTGTGGCAGCCATCTTGTGTCCACAAGGGGGCAGCTATCTTTGACCACTTGGGGGCAGCCATCTTGTGTGTTGGAGTGATGGCCAATTTGCATATTACTCTTTTATTAGATAGGATAGAGGCCTGGTGCACAGGTGGGAGCTGGCTGGTTTGCCCTGAAGGATGTCCCGGATCAGGGTGAGGGTTTCCTGGGGGCATGAGGCTGCCTGGGCAAGGGGACTCTGGTGGTTTGAAGGCTGGCCATGCCCCCTGGTAACCCAAGCGGAGGCCCTGGTATCTGGGATTTATTTATATTCTATAATTGAAATTTCGTAGCCTTTAGCAGAGATCAGGACCAGCCAGGGCAGGCGGAAAGCTTGGCTTCCTCCATTGCCAGGGACAACACAAGCCTCCAGCTAGCTCCAGCTCTGTGGCTGCCACCATTTTTGTTGCTATTTATTTATCTTCTATAATTGAAACTTTGTAGCCTTGAGTGCAGGCCAGGGCGGGAGGAAAGCTTGGCTTCCTCCATTGCTGGGGGCAACCCAAGCCTCCTGCTCTCTCAAGCTCTGTGGCCGCCACCATGTTGGTTGGGTTAATTTGCATACCCACTCCTGATTGGCTGGTGGGTGTAGCTTGTGGGCGTAGCGGAGATATTGTCAATTTGCATGTTTCTCTTTTATTAGATAGGATAATGACTTTCTCTTGAGTTAATGGCAATTAGACATGTAAAACTAAAATTTTTATTTGTCAGTTATACAATCAGTATAATATATCCCCCCAAAAGTGTTAAACATATATTTTGTACTATTTTTAAAGTTTCTAGAAAAATAGAGGGAGTGTCATGGTTAAATGATTAATTTTGTTTTCACATTAGACATATTTGAAATATCAAAGGCAATAAGAATGCATGAGCATTCTTGAAAGTCTGGGGATTACTTTACTACATTCTTCAATTTATTTACAATTCCTTATATTGTAGTTTGAATATACTACAACTATCCTGACTACATTCTAATTTTTATTCTAAAAATCACAATATTCACTTTAATTCTCTATAAGTACATTAAGGATTCAATGTTAAATTATGTGCCAAAAGAAATACAACATATGTATATGCAAACTCTTGAAATTATAAAGACAATTTTAGGGTTTGGATGAGTTTCCTTCAGTACTACGTTCATGTTACATGTAACATATGTAATATCATATATATTATATATATATGGCAGATATAATATGATTAACAGTTCATTGAAAATGGCAATGGTTTTTTTTAGATTATTAGAGTATAATGTAATGCATTATAAATAAAATCATACTCTAAAAGAAAAATAAAACTTTTTTTTAGAAATCAAGAAAGAAGCCCTAGCTGGTTTGGCTAAGCAGTTAGAGTGTTGGCCTATGGGACTGAAGGGTCCCAGGTTTGATTCCAGTCAAGGGCACATGCCTGGGTTGCAGGCTCAGTTCCCAGTATGGAGTGTGCAGGAGGCAGCTGATGGGTGATTCACTCTCATTCATGTTTTTATCTCTTTTTCCTTCTCCCTTCCTCTCTGAAATCAATAAAAAATGTTTTGTTTTGGTTTATCAAGAAAGCAGATTACACAATAAGGAAACTGGTACTTCAGGAAGAATTGTCCTTTATGGGTTTATGTTGTCAACTATACAATTACTAATAGAACTAGACAGTCGTTGGTGTATGTATACATTGATAAAGCAATGCTTTAAATTTTTAAAAAAATTATATGGCTTTAAATACACCGAATTTTCCTGTGTATAAGATAGCCCCATGTATAAGATACCCCCACTTTTCCAACCCAAAATTCAGAAATCAATATTTTAAACATAAACAACACATTTTTATTTAGTAATTACCATAGGTAATCCTATTAAAAAAGAAGTAATATGCAAATTACCCCTCACACCATCATAAGATGGCTGCGCCCACAGTGGAGAGGGGATTCCCATAACACAAGATGGCTGCACCCACTGTGGAGGTGGGGTTCCTGTAATGAGCTATCAGCAGGGACCTGAGGCTGTGTGGTGCCGGGCCGGAGCGGGGGACATGAGGCTGAGCCCCCTGCCCACCGAGGCTTGACTGGGGATCTCAGGCCACACCCCCAGCCCCAGTATCGGGATGGGGACCTTGGCTGTGACCCCCACCCTGTGGGGCTTGACGGGGGACCTCAGGCCGCACCCCCCACCCTGGTGCTGGGCCAGGGGACCTCAGGCCATGCCCTTTGCCCCAGCGCTGGGCTGGGGGATCTGAGCTGTACACCCTGCCTAGTGTTGGGCCGGGGGACCTGAGGCTGTGTCCCCCACCCAGCGCCTGGCAAGGGGACCTGAGGTTGTGCCCCCACCCAGTGGGGTCGGCCAGGTCTGGGTCTCACACGATTCCGAGGCACATGTGAGTGGGCAGGGACTTGACTCTGGGGCCCAAGGCATACCCCAGACTCTGACAGGAGGAAGATTTCATATTCATTTTACTATTTTATTTCATCTCTGACACTTCTATTATAGGGAAAGGGCAAATAGCAATATTAAAGTATTTCTTCTAATTAATTCCCTTTTAATGTGCACGAATTCTGTGCACTGGGACACTAGTGTTTACATAACATTACTCTGATATTATGCAGTATATCACTTTAGTCAGTATCTGTTGCATCACTGCTCTCTTCTTCATCACTATTAGTTCCAGACATATCAATTTCTTTAACTTCTATTGTATCACTGCTGTCTTCTGAGTCACTGTCTATATATGTGAGATCATCTTCATAAACTGGTAGCATTTTCTGAGCTAACTTTGTTCGTATTCCCATGGCCAACCCTTCTCTCCTCATGAAATTGAAGCACAATTTTGTCTTTCCTGTAAAATCAACAATATTCATGTTACTTGCAAGCAGTCTTGCCTGACATTGAATAAGCTTGGTTGACACACATAGCCACTCTGGTGCCACTCCATAATCCAAGTCTTAAGCCTCTGCTCCAAGTTTGCTCATTTCGCTGGTTTTTCTCTTAAGGCCTTCTTTTTTTTGGCATCTTAAGGAGTTGTTCTTCCTGTTTTCTCCACTGTCTGATCATACACTCAGTGGGAAGAGGTCCACATTGTTTCTCTGCAGCTGTCTTTCCATGCTCTTTTGCACAGCTGATTCCATTCAGTTTGAATTGTGCAGAGTAAGACAATCACTTATTGGTATTTATCTTTTTATTGTTTCGACATCTTAATGGGCTCAGAACGCTCTGGTCCCTGTTGCATCTGTGCACTCTCCACCTCCACCTCTAATTAAGGCATCAGCTGACATCAGTAACAATAAGGCTTGTGATTGGAGGAAGCCTATTTGACAAGGTATGGGCAGCTGTGCACCCATGCGGCTCCCTCCTTGGCTGACTTCCATGTATAAGATGCTACTAGATTTTCAGTCTAAAGATTTTAGAAAAAAATAGCATCTTATACATGTAAAAATACTGTAGTTGTCTCAACAACAAATGTTTCAAATGTTTTTGAGATATTTATATTAAGTACCCTTTCTTAAATAATAAATTTGACTTAAAAAAACAACTGTATATAACCCAGGCTGGATGGCTCAGTCATTTGAGCATCGTCCTATACATTGAAAGGTTGTGGGTTCAATTTCCAATTGGGGCACTTACAGGAGGCAATTAACCAATGTCTCTTTCTCTCTCTTTCTCTCTTCCTCTCTCTCAATCCCTCAGTAAAAATGTATGCTTGAGTGAGGACTATAAAAATATACATAAAGCATGTTTAACCTTTTTAAATTCATTTTAACCATCATACACAAAACTAAAGAGAAAAAAATAAATTACATAAAAATAAGAAGCAGAATAATGGAAAAACATGGCAATGTTAAAACAAGGCATAATATATCTATATGATTAACTTAATATTTATTATTTATTTCTGCATTTTGAGTCCATGAATTTTTATAAACTACATGAACAGCTATTTTGGGAAAATAATACTTTAGTTCCAGATTTATAGTTTTCATTATTATTTCATTATTATTTTCCAAGAAAATACATTTCTACTTAAATGGAATATTTCTGCAAACATTCAATATCTGGTAAAAATATTTTATTCGATATTTTAAAAATTAAATTATATTATGAATTCTCTTGATCAAAAAAGGTCAATTACAATCTTGCTACTTTCCAGAGAGTACAAATTTCCAGATGATAAGAATGTTAATATTTCATTATTTACATTGTATTTCATGTGTTCATTACACATCAATTTTATGGAGGTAAGTTTCATATTTCCTCTTTATCCTCCAAATACTACTTTTTACCTGGATTCATACAATATATTTACATGTGCCATAGCTGAAATATTTGAGATATATGTTTCTGTATATATTAAAGCATATGTAATTTAGTTCTGGGGAGAAGGATAGGATAGAAGACAGAGAGAGGGAAGAGATGTTAGAGAAAGAGACATAGAAAGTCAACCATCAATTATTAGGAATAAATGTGTGTTTGTGTGTATACGTTTGCATGCATGCATCTGTGCATATATGGGTATGTATGTGTTTACATGTATATTTTGAATTGAAATGCCATACGGTGTAGCAAGCTAACTTAAAACTTGGAACTTTCAAAATATCTGTGGTTTTGGAAGTCAAGAAATTGAGCAGGGACTATCTAGGCAATTTCTTGATTCATGTGGCCTTGACTTGGTTACTTGCTAGCATTCAGATGATACTTGGATTTGTGTGGAGGTTCAAAGATGAGACCACTCATATACCTGGTTTGTCAGTGGAAAGAGCTGGGGAACTGGGCTCAGATAGGCCCCTTGCCTGTTCCATCTCAGGGCCTCTCTAGAGAGCAGAGTAGCTTGACTACTTACATGAAAGCTCACGGCTTATGTAGATCAAGGTAGACACTTCTAGTTCTCCTAAGTCCAGGGCAGAAATTGCCATAATTTCACTTCCACTGCACTGTATTGGCCAAAACAGGCATAGGCCAGCCCATACTAGTGATATGAATATTCAGTTTCTTGAGTAAAGCAGACCAAAAACTGCCAATGGCCACTTGGAGCAAGATGGATATTTAGTTCTTTGGGTTTTTGCTCTTTCTTCTGTTGTACAAAAGACTGAATCCTTGGTTTTTAGAGTCAAATCTTTCACTTACCCCAGGCTATCCACCACCTTTCTGACATCTTATTGATTATAATTAGAACTGTGATTCCAATGCTATTAGGACCCAACCTGACAAAGAGAACCAGGATCGTGTCTGAAACCACATTGCCAAAATGTAGACATCCTTCCAAAATCTATTTCAGGCTCAGTTGTAGTATTTCCCCCAATGTCATCACAAGGAATCAGAAACTCAGAGGGTAGTGATGTATGGAATGAATACAGGCTCTATGGTAATTATTTATCCTTGGGCAATTTTCCTTAACCTTTCTGTTCTTGCAATCCCTCCTTGACAAAAACAAAAAGTAGGGTAATATGAATAACTTTCATAGGCAGTTGATGCCAAGATTTAGTGTGATGATCAAAATAAAGCATTCTTCATAATCTATAATATTAAAAGCATACTATGCTAATTAGATCAGCTTCCTTCTGGATATCCTTCCAGATGAAAACGGGTCTGCGAGGGAAGCCTGGGTCCCGGGTGGATCTGAAATCTGTAGAATCGGGCTGACCCAGTGGCTTGGGCAGGCTGGGAAATGCTCTGCGCTGGGCTCAGGTTGGGGCCCCGCCCCTCCCGCTGTGGGGCTCTAGCTCTAGAGGTATTCACCTCGGTGATGATGGGCGGCGGGCACCCGGAGGTGGCGTTGCTGCACAGGGCCTTGTTCACACATCTGTCCTGCCCACCGCAAGGCCAGAGGGAAGCCCAGGTCCCAGGTGCCAGGGCAAAGCTGGTGCTGGCAGCCAGGCCTACTCTTGCACGAATTTCATGCATCAGGCCTCTGGTGCTTAATAAATACTTATATAACTGGCAGCACTTCCATTATCATCATCATCATCATCACTATTGGAATTTACTCCAAGATAAGGCTTTTTCAAAATTTATAGTTTATATTTCTCCATATGGTGCTGTCTCAGTACATACTTGCTGAATAGAATAGGTATGCTAAACGACTAAAATTCTATAGAATATTTGTCCTTCACAAATGCCCCGGAAGCCCTGTGTTTTTAATGGTATGATTATTAAGTATACTAATAACTAATCTTTTGAAAGTATAGATCCCATTAAAACAGTAACAACATATATAGAAATAAATGAAAAATGCAAAAAGAGAAAAAATAGAAATAAAACTTTCTAAGTCAGATGAATCATTAATGACATATCAACACACCCACCTTCTTCTCGAATATGTCTGATTTGTCCCCCAGAGAAGAAGATAATGCTTACTTTTATGATGGTGATGTTCCCATGTAAAATGCCACTGTGGCATTTGGAATTTTTATGGCAGGCAGTCCTGGGTTACATCTGGTTTTTCAGATATATGATCTGGGGAGAGTTACTTAAACTTTGAGTTTGCTTTCTTATGGAATTTTTGGGGAAAAGAAATATATATGAGATATACTCCTGAAGTCACAGCCCATATTCAAAACATGTGAATCTCCTTTCTTTTCTGCTCTGTAGAAATAAAATGCTTCACTATCACTTCTAATCATAGAAAGACAAAATTATAAAGAAGGAAAAATGGAATCTCCTTACTAACGCATAAAAATGCCTGCCTTCATGAATCTATGATTATTAAGTCCTTGAGTCATAACTTGAAGCTAAATATGTTGAATTGCTTGCTTTGTTTGTTTTCAAATTCTGGGATGCCAGTGTCATATAATACTAGAGGCCTGGTGCTCAAATTCATGCATGGGAGTGGGAGGATGGACCGAGGGCAGTTGGCCGGCAGGCCCCGATTGGGCAATCTGTGCCAGCCAGCGGAGGGGCGGGGGGATAGAGGGGGAGGTTGGCTGTGGGAGTGCACTGACCACCAGGGGGCAGCTCCTGCATTGAGTGTCTACCTCCTGGTAGTCAATGTGCATCATAGTGACGGGTCATTCATTCTGGTCATTAAGTTATAACAGCTGCTTAGGCTTTTATATATATATATATATATATATATATATATATATATATATATATATACCCTGTGTTTTTATTTAAAATAAAATAAACTTACAGAAAAATCTAAATACAGATCTAAAGTTATTCCATTACCCATTGGAACTCTGGAGTCTGGAATATGCTGAATATGACTATAGAGACAACAATGGCTTTGCTCAGCCTCAGTCAGTACCAAGTGACAAGTAGTGAAGTTTAGTCAGTATCATCTGTCCACAGGGACAGCAAGAGAGCTATTCAAACCTTCAGTCACCTGAGGAACAAAACACTTAGAGAGTGTTTTCGCACTTACTGAGAACCTGATTCCTACTGTTCTCCTACAATCATTTTCCAATGATATAATTTTATCCTTACAGTCATACACACCCTAGACGCACACCTTTACTAATGTCAGATCCCATTTGCATGGATACCATGCTTGTGCATCATCCTTCCATATTTTATAAGCATACCATTCTCCCATAAAGTACTCTTTGGTCATGCTTGTCCATTTTGATAACTATGACCTCTGAAGTCTAGGTTTTGTTTAAGAAATGAAATTTTTTGTATTATTTAACTTTCCAGATTTGCATATCAATTTTCCCATCAGTAAACACTCAAATCATAACATTCTAATGTCATAAGCTCTGCCCTATAAGTCATAAACATTCAGCATACATTAAATTGGTGATAAATGAAGAAAGAGATTTCTGGAACTGTGTTGCTGATGGATACATAGAGATTCAATGTCTAAATCATTTTGCTTTCATTATAAACAAGAACTTACGGAAGCCACATGATCTTTATAATCAGTAAGGAAATTTCAGAATGTATACTGAACAAGCATAGCATATAATATACTAAATGTTAAAATAAATAGCAACTGAATAGCTAACACAAAGAATCTCCCAGGTTCCTAACTCACCACAGTGGGGCAGCTGGAAATATGAATTATTAGTGACAAGGTATTAAGTGTCATCATATAGAAAATGGTTAGTGGAACTTATGAACATTATTAAACCTCTCAGCATTGATATCAATTTAAACAAAAAGGTCCTCCAATGATATATGAGCACCTTAAGGCCAGATATCATGTGTTCTCAACTCTAGATTGATATCTCAAATTTGACCATTCGTGAGATTCGGGAAAGGAGCTTGTCCTCAGTACTGATGCTCAGGCCCATTTCCCCAGGTTCTGGTCAGTAGGTCTGAGGTGACATTCTTGAAGTTACATGATAATTAACATTTCACATGATTTTGTTATCAAGTGATCCTTATGCCCCATTAGAAAAACATTGGAAGACCAACACATTTTAATACACATTATATAATAGCATGCTAGACATGCTATGAGTGAATGAACAGTTACCCAAGTTAGGAAGTAAAATAAGCACTTGAGCTAAAGTGCATATTATAGTTTAGACATTGAATAAATCTTACCAGTTTCTTTCATAAATGTGTACATGTATGTTGGAGATTTCTGTAGGAATTTGAATGTGCATTCTTATTTCTTTGTTCTAGCCTTTTAGGGATTTTATTTTGCAGTCTTCTGTGGCAATATCTAATGAACTAAATTTTGCATTTCAATCTTAAATTGTTTTTAGTGAGTAAAAAGGCAAGAAAACATTTTGGAGAATCTATTGCTGTATATGAATTTCATCATTCAGGGAACATACACATATGGTAGTCCTGTGAGTTGGATTCAACAAGCAATGTTTATATCTACAGATGAGTTTTCAATGTTATGAACTTGTATTCAGCAGAGAGTAATTCCATTACAAGCCCCTACATATCAAGGTGATTGGGAAGCAGTAGTCAATAGGCAATTTGCAGGCAGTGGGGCACCTGCAATCATTTACTAGGAAAGTAATAAGAAACAAAACAACATAATACAATGGTAATCACATCCTGTTGATTCAACCCAGCATCACAGGAGAATAAAAGGCAACAATTCCCGTTAACAATTTGGAAGTAAACATTGCTAGTGAAGCATGTCTTGTAAACATTCACTATATGCCATTACCAGTTACCCACCTAACATGTATTGCAAATAGAAGAGTTTTCTTTGTTCCAAAAAAAGGAGCAATGCAATAATTTATGGTAAGTACTTTAGCTGCTTCTATAATATATATTTTTAATTAATTTATTTATTTTATTGATTTCAGAGAGGAAAGGAGAGGGAGAGAGAGGTAAAAATCTCAATGATGCGAGAGAATCACCAGTCAGCTGTCTTCCACGTGCCCCCCCCCCCCCCCCACTGGGGATGGAGTATGCAACCAGGGAATGTGCCCTGATCAGGAACCCAACTGTGACCTCCTGATTCATAGATCGATGCTCAACTATTGAGCCACAGCTACTTCATATTTTTTTCTTTACAAATTTACTTAATGAAAAGGCCATGTTTATGTCCTATGGCCAGGTTTATTTGGAAGACAAAAGTAAAGTAGATTACAATACTGTGTGCCTGGATATATGGCAGGAAAACCCAGACAAACAAAGACTTCATTTCTTACTTGCATTATGTAAATATAGTTTAACTTGTCACATGAATTTAGGCTTCATAGTTTTGAAAATATGTAATACCATTGCACATTATTTTTTGTCTTTGTGTGTGTGTTTCCACACATATATGCATTTTTTGGCATGACATGATGGAGATTAAAAGTAAACAAAAGTATGAATACATACTAGGAAAACTTCATCTTTCTAACTATGGCTTTTTAAAGTATCATCTTGACCCTCTTGCATTAGAATCAGCTATGGTAGTAGTTATAGATGTTGGGGGAAGTCAACACAACCAATTTATCCTCCAGCTGGACTGGAGCAATCTGGGGCTCCTCTCCCAACCTCTGCCTTTGGAATATTACTTATACTTATGGTTCCCATGATAGGAGCTGTTTTCAAGGACACAGATTTGAGAAGCAATGTGTGGTTAGGTGGTGTATGCAACTGAATCCAGGTCACTATATGAACTCTTAAGATTTTAGCATGTGGGTTTGGAGCTCTACTCGTCTTTGGTCACTCGATGGAGAAAAGATAATATTTCAACAAATTGTGCTGAAACAAAAGAGCATCCACATGTAAAAACATGACGTAGACATTGCACCCTTAAGAAAGGTAACTCAAAATGAATCACAGGCCTAAATATAAAGTGCAAAAATATAAAATTCCTAAAAGAAAACATAGGAGATAGTCTCCATGACTTTGAGTTTAGCAATGACTTTTTAGATACAACTCAAAAATCATGATCCATGAAAGAAATAATTAAAAAGCTGAACTTCAAAAAAACCTGAAAACTTCTACATTGTGAAAGATACTGCATTGTCAAGAGGATAAGAACACAACAAGCCTAACCTGGGAGAGAATATTTAGAAAATAGATGTTCGATAAAGGACTGTTCTAAACTATACAAAGAACTATTAAAATGCAATAAGAAAAAAATAATCCAATTAAAAAGGGGCATCAATCCTGTATCATATATGTCATTAGTGAATATATTCTACCAGTCAGTAAGTTGCTTTTTGTTTTGTTGAAGTTTTCCTTCAATGTACTGAAGCTTTTAGATTGATATATTCCCACTTGTTTATTTTTTCTTTTGTTTCCCTTGCTCAATGGGACGTGTGCACAAAATATTAGACTAATGTCAGATAGTTTACTTTGTCTATTTTCTTCCAGTTTTATGGTTTACTTTTTAGTCCTTAAAGCATTTTTTAAATATTGTATGCGTGATAGTTTTTATTTTTTTGCATATATCTATCCTTCCCTTTGTAATGATCAATGTTTTACTTGTATATTTATAGTATACAGAATATTACTTTAACTATTTCATTGTAGCGCATTTTCCTGGACAATAATCATATACTTCTTCCCACCAGAGGTGAGTTCCACTTATGATGTATTCTTTTTAGAATGGAATCTTTATTTTGTTTCAAATACTAGAACATATATATTTACTTTACAAAACATATTAACTAATTCTTCCCTCATTCCCTTCTGCATCAACTCAATCCCTTCTTATATAATTATTAAATGTTATAATACATTGTTCTTTTTAATAAAAATGCTTGAGGCTTTTTTATATGCATGAATTAGATGAATCACTTATTATCATATAATTATAGTTTTTGATAAGCATAATTTTCATTTCATATTTAGCTTCAGGAAAGTTTTTATGAACTCCTCAATTATACATTCACAAGTTTTGAAAGTTGTGGGATCTCTTTTCCTGGTGCCCAAGGCTCTCCTCTCAAAGTCATTACACATCCAGTAAATCAATTCAGTAAGAAATTCCAGAAGTTTGGTGTTTTTTATTCAAAACAACTGATTGACTATTCCATTCCACTTTTAAAAGACTATTTTTTACTTGAATATACAATCAATTTTCTCTCATTATATCTGGATATTGTTTGCAAATGAGTTCAACACTATATTTAGCAGTTATTATAATTGGCATCATGCTGTGAATGGCACTGCTAACTAATCAAGTGTATGATTGAAGTCATTGGTGTCATTCTCAAAAGTAGCATGATCCAGATTTTTTTTAATGAAAGTAAAAAAGTGGTTGTTAAAGGTAGACAAATGTTTAGGGTAGCAACTATATTTGTATTATATATTTGCATCCACATGAAGCATATATATGTATAGATTTAGATATTTATTTATAAGATAGATCATCTACATGAGGACAGTTTTTCTTATTTTATGACTTAACTGGTGGCCTGGTGCACAAAAGTCATGAACATTCAAAGGGAATTAATTAGAGGAAATATTTTAATATTGCTATTTGCCCTTTCTCTATAATACAAGTGTCAGAGATGAAAGAAAATTAGTAAAATGTATATAAAATCTTCCTCCTGTCAGAGTCTGGGGCGTGCCGTTGGACCTAGAGTCAAGTCCCCACCCACCACCTGCACTTTGAAAACGCAGGAGACCTAGACCCAGCCGGTCCCACCCCCATTGGGTGAGACCCAAGCCTGGCCGGCCCCACCCCTGTCAAGCCCCTCCAGGCGGGGAGCATAGCCTCAGGTCCTTCAGCCTGGTGCTGGGTGGGGGGGTGCAGTCTCAGGTCCCCCATCAAGCCCTGCCAAACGGGGGGGCACAGCCTCAGGTCCCCTGGCCTGGTGCCAGGGTGGCGGGGCGGGGGGAAGGGTAGGGGGGGGAGTGCGGCCTGAGGTCCTCTGTCAAGCCCTGCTGTGTGGTAGATGCATCATGAGGTCTCCAGGCCTGGTGCCGGGGTGGGGGGCACAGCCTGAAGTCCCCAGTCAAGACCCGCTGGGTGAGGGGCATGGCCTGAGGTCCCCCATCAAGCCCCGCTGGGTGAGGGGCATGGCCTGAGGTCCCCGTTAAGTCCAGCCCCCCACTCCTCCTCCCCCCCCCCCCCCCCCCGCAGCGTCAAGTCAGGGCTGAACTGGGACGGACGCAGGCACTGCCCCTTCCCTAGCCAGGGATGCAGGCAGGCAGCGTCACCTCAGCACTGAGCGAGCGGGGACACACACAGGCAGGGTGCCGTTAGTGCTGGGGGCGGGAGTCCCCGCCCTGTCCCTGTCCACAGACTGGTTACGCCTGGGACACAGTTAGGGACAAATTAGCATATTACCTCTTTATATGTATAGATCGTATTTGGGTAAACTTGGCCCTCTCAAAAATGTGTTTAATTTTTAAATTTAGGCCTCTCTTAACAAGGCTCTCTAATTTGTGCATATATGTATGTTTACTTACACATAATTACAAGTAGATATGTAATCTTTTCAATCTCTGTTGGATTCAAGTATTAATTCATGAGAAAGTCCATTAAATGTTTCCTTTGTCCCTATAAAATAAAAAAAAATGTGACATTATGTGTGATAATTTTACACAATATCATAACTTTATTTTGCATATGTACTTAGATCTGGTTCTTATTGTCGTTTTTATTTCATGCCAAATTTCATGAGTTTCTTAATCTTGATATATGTTAAAATGCTTCCCACCTATAATCTTTCAACTCTCCACACTTGCCCAACATTTTCCATCATCAAACTTTGACATCGCTGTCAAGAAACTGTGTAAATTCTCTGCAAATAGGAAAAGTAACCTCAGATCATCTCAAGTGAGAAGCACCAGGTGAGAAGTGTTGAACACACCAGCAGAATGAATAAGCTCAGGTTGCAATCTGCCCTCTAATATCTGTCCATCCCAGGGAATGCAGAGATGGGCACCTTACCTTTCCCATGAATAGGATGGTTTGTGACATGTGCTTGACCTGTTTTAATTGGACAGTTTCGTAACATTGATAAGGTATGCTTTGCCTCAGAAGCCTGGCTTTTCTTTCAAACGTATTTCATTAAAAATACATTTCTTAAAACAGAAAAAAAGGATAAGTATTTCTATGTCATTTCTCATTTATTGAATTGCCTATTCTGGGTTTAAAATGTGTGTTACAGGAGTTATTAGAACTGCCTTACATAACATGGACAGAGAAGCCAGAGAGCACTACTCAGTGGTCATTCAAGCCAAAGACATGGCTGGGCAAGTTGGAGGGCTTTCAGGATCGACAACAGTCAACATCACCCTGACCGACGTCAATGACAACCCCCCACGCTTTCCTCAGAGTATGTACCAGTTTCTTCCGATTTGAATGTAATACTATCCATTTATATAAAGCAAAATGAAATACTTGCATCTATAGTGGCATGTTACTGTTATCTTAATTGGAATGTTTTGTTTTTGCGCCATATGGTCTCCCTTCTATAAACAAGACTAAAGAATGTATTCTACCCATTGTCTCCTGAACCTGGTAGATATCTGTCACTGTGTTAAAGGTGTGTGTTTCAGTTGGTATGGCAGTTAAACATTTAAACTGGTGTAATCATAATGGGTGATGACATCCTGCATTGACTGAAGTATTTATGGGTTACCAAGGTATTCATAGAGATATTCAAAATACTCTTTGCTATGGGCATTCTCAGGCAAAATAATTGCATAGGTACCTTTTTTACTAAAACTTAAAAGAAAATCCTTCATATTAGGAATGAATGCTCTTCACACACACACACTCACACACACATACCATCCAACAATCCAACATCAGGCTAAAACTAATATAATAAGGTAGGATTTTGGAGTAGACTATGAGTTTTAAGCAGGCAATTCAGGGAGAAGTATCAGTTCTGTGTGCTTGAAAGGAAGTGATATTTATGATATCAGAAGGGACAATAAATAATTATATTTGAATTTTTTTGATGTGGCAGAACTGTAGATGACATTTTATAGAATGATTTTTAATTGTAAAAGTCCTGTAAGGGATCTATCCCTTATGTTCTTCTTACACATGATGTTTCAAAACTGTAATAAAATAGACAGTGTGGTATGTCAGTAATGACTCTTCACAAGTTAGTGCTAAATTCCTTCCCCAACTTTATCTCTTTTTTAAAAAAAATATTTTTTATTGATTTTAGAGAGAGAGGAAGGGAGAGGACGAGAGGGATAAACATTGATGTGACTTAGAAACGTCGATCAGTTGCCTCCTATACCCCAACGGGTACCAAACTTGCAACCTGGGCATGTGCCCTGATCAGGAATCAAACTGGTGACCAAACAACCGAGCAACACTGTCCAGGGCTCCCCAGCTTTATCTCTTAATGTTGGTCTCAGTACACCTCAGGCTCAACCAGGGTGGAATACTGATCATTCCTAAAACATAGTAATGCTTTGCATACCTTTAATTCAACTAAGTAAGAACAATACTTGAATTGTCTTTGTAAACTTAAGACAAGTGTTCAGGTCAGTGCCCAGCCCTTGAAAAATGATTACTGATGAGTGACTGGGTCAAATTTAATTACTCTTGTCAAACTACCATTGTTAGAATACATACAACTCAAGTTTCCAGTTAGGCAAAACCACTTTAAAATATTGGTTCTAGAGTTAAGATTATGTGACCTGGTTCACTGGCCTTTGCCCTGTGAAGAAAGTATGTCTGAAAAAAAATTATAAATTATAGATAGAGTTATATTACATTAAACATAGCATATAATTAAATTTAAGTCATTTTACAAAGTACAGTGTACTTTTATATTTAGTTTATCATTTAGTACATGCAGTATGCATATACACATACATCACTTACACATAAGTGCTGTAATTTCACAGGATTAAAAAACTGATTTTCAAATATTTTTAAAAGATAATGACTAATAATGCTAAACTCAACTGAATACAAAATTTAATATAATTTACAATACTAACGTGTTTACCTTATTTTCAGGCAGATTATACCATGACTATTGTTAAGATGTATATTAATATCATAAATTTTAATCAAGAGAAAAATTCGGGGTGGGAATGGCTGGGGGTTTGGGGGGAGGTCAAGAGGGGAAAAAGGAGACCTATGTAAAACTTTAGACAATAAATATAAAACATAAAATAAAATAAATCCAGTTCTACACAACAGGGCATCAATAAATGCTTGGTCAAAATAAAAATACCATCTCCATTTCTCTCTCTTCCTTCTTCTCTCTATAATCAATTTTTTTAAATTTACAAGTCCATTAAAATTGGTTTTAGAATTCAACAGAAAAATTGTAGTAGTGATGGATATAGAAATTATTTATGGGCTTATGATAGATTAATAACGGTTTTGTTGTTGGAAGCATCCATTTATGGTGAAAACAAAAATCTTACCTGACAAGGAAACAATAAATGTGTACTCTCTTAGTGAGCTCATTATATCTAATGGGATCTACCTGTCCTTGGTCAGTAACAGTCTGTGCAGAATGACTGACAGATGCCACCCCTGACACACTGTAAGCTGCACTTAGTTTTGAAACAGAGCCAGTACCTACTCTGACTTGTTTAAAGATATTTTATTTTGCACTCATGTTGCTCGAACATACTGCTGCTTTCAGAATGATTTAGTGTCACCCTGACAAGAGTAGCTTGCAGTAAACTATTTTTTATTTACCCATTGCATTAAACTCATCAAATGGCTGCTTACACATGGGAACTTTGTAAACTCTTGGGAGAAAAAAATGATGTAGTAGATGAAGACTGGTATTCATGAAGCACCACAAATCCATTTATATTTCAACCTCTATAAAAATCACATCCAGTTATCAAATGGATCCCATGGTCTCATTGTTTCTCTTAAGACATGATATGTTTAGTTCTTCTAACTTCCTTCTCTCTTTTCCTATCTGAGAGAGCCGTCTTTCTTATACCATTATGTGTTCGGTTCTAGCATAAACATCCAGCATACAAAACTGCAAAAATATTACCTTATTGTGTTTTTATTCTTTTCCTTTTATTTGCTGATCTACCATGGCCTGAGAAGGTGAGTCAGCTTGTTATACCTTGTATTAATTTAAAACTAGTTCAGTATTTTATTTTTTGTTAATCCTCACCCGAGGATATTTTTTTCCATTGATGTTCAGAGAGAGAGTGGAGGGGAGGGAGGGGGTTGCAGAGAGAGGGAGAGAGAGAGACACATAGATGTGAGAGAGATACATTGATTGATTGCCTCCCACATGCACCCCCTACCAGGGGCAGGCTCCAACCTGCCACCCAGGTAATGTGCTCTTCACTGGGAATCAAACCCGCAACTTTTTGGTGTGCAGGCCAACACTCTAACCATGGAGCCACCAGCACTATATTTTCATGTAAAGTTGATAGGTTTTGAGCATTTGAGAGCAAAAGTGAATTAGACTAATAGCTATACAAAGTCAACTCTACAGAGTTGCAAACTCAGTGTCCTAGGATACAAGGCGAACAAAGGTCCAGCGGGGAGAAAAGCCATGCCCATCTAAGAGATCAGCCACTGCTCAATTCTAAGTAATGCCTACATGTGGGCAGGAGAGTGTTAGAAAAGGGAGCAGGTTATAAGACTCAGCAAACGAAAAGAAACCAGATCATCTATGGCTTGAATCCTTAAAAAGTACAAATGGATGCCCAGTTCACCTCAGAGGAGAACACCTTGTGATGTAAAATTCCTCAATATTAGTCCTTTTATTGAAAGAAATCTATTCTACTCCTTAAGACTCTTGCTTCCTTCTCTGGTTTTAGCTATGTTAGAGTTATATTGTAGTTGTTGCTTAATTTACTATTAGGCCAAAAAAAAAAATAATCACTGACATCTATTAATCTATTTAATAGATGTCATGTAAATAATAGATATGCATGTAAATAATCTATTTACATGCATATTTAAATATGCATGTAAAAGTCATTACCTTACACAAAAGTTTATAAAGCAAACTTTCAGTACCACAAATGGAAGGATATGTGTTTCTGAGACTGGCCCTTGAAGAGTAAATAAATTAGTTGGGGGAAGAAGAATAACACATGTCAAATAATCGCAATGAAACTTGATTATCTAACAAAACTTCCCAATAACTGGAAATGATTGCAAAACTGTAAGTTATCCAACATCTGAAGCCCGCTTAAGCCTGGAGTTAATATAATGCAATGTAGTAGTGGGAGGATCAAGTCCTGAAAGTTCAATAGATGGCAGTATTTCCCATAACACTAAAAATTACAGATGTTAAACTGATTTGGGTAAGTTTTAATCTTACTGAAAAAGAAAATATAATTGATGAGAATATTGACTTGTTGTGATATTGCAATAGCAAATATTTTGGAGGAAGAACCATAGTTTTATTACATACATTTTCATAAAGACAAATCTAAATGTATGCAATACATCGAACACCAGTATTTTACTTGAAGGAGGTAGTCAAAGAAACACACAGAAAGCTTCTTCTTTGATCTGTAGTGTGCTTTTAAAAATGACATCCAGTTGATTTTTATTATGGTTACAGGCATATTATTTTGAAATTTGTAAGGATTTCCTTAAGTATCAGCATGCACTTTATTTAGGCAATTGTCTCTCTATACTTTTTTTTACAAAGTTCATCCTTGCAAGTCCAATTTTTCTGATAGTAATATAGCGATACCAGACTATTGACTCTTTCCCCAGTTAGTATTTGGATGTTCCCGTCATTTTACTTTCAAACTATATTGTTCCTCTTTTTAAAAGTTTCTCTAAGCCACTTTGTGTTTGTTGTTGTTTTCTTTCATTATAATCTAGGGTTACAATTTTTTACAAGGGTTTTTAAAAGAATATTTTAGAGAAAGCACACTGGCATCAGTGAAAAGAATGACCTGGAATAACGAGGAAGTTAAAAAGATAGGAAACAAAATAACCATAAGTATTAATCCATAGCCGGATGTCATAATTGATGATTTTTTAAAACTACTTTAACTTTTTATTTTAAGTAATAAAATTGTGTTATCTTTTACCTCCTTCACCCATTTATCTACCCTTGTCCATCTCATCTCTGGCAAATACCAGTCTCTTCTCTGCATCTATGAGGTTGGTGTTTTTGTTTTTCTTTCAGATTTCACATATAAGAGAGAGTATACAGCAGTTGTCTTTCTCTTTTTGACATATTTCACTTGGCATAATACCTTTCAGGTCTATCTAGGTCATTGCAAATGGCAAGATTTCATTATTTTTTATGGTTGAATAGTACTCTCTCAGAAAAATGTCTATTCGGGTCTTCTGCCCATTTTTTAATAAATTGTTTGGGATTTTTATTTTTTGTGTGATTGAGTTGTATGAGTTCTTTATGTGTTTGGTTATTAATACCTTATCAAATCTATGATTTGCAAATACTTTCTCCCAGTCAGAAAGTTGCCTTTTTATTTTGAGGATGGTTTCCACTTGGTCTGAAGAAACATTCTTCTGATTTTAAAGTTAAATGTTTTTAAATCATTTCATGTTGCCTGTTTAGAAACTTACCAGTCATAACAACTCAACCATTTTACTCTTTGTTTTAAATTTATTTGGCTGTATGCTATGGAAGAATTATCATTTATTTTTTTTCCTTTATTTTCTCTCTTTTGTATAGATATTTATGTTTATGGTCATAAGCAGAAATTTATTTGAAGTGCTTTGATTGTTTCTAGTTAGTTTTTATAAATCAATTTTTAGTTTTCCACAGAATGCTGAAAAAATAGGAATTATTTTCTATTAGAATTTCTAAATTTACCATCTTTTAGCTTTTTATGAGTCATGCATATCATTAAAAGTGAGAGAATATTTGCCCAGCTAGTGCAGCTCAGTGGCTGAGCGTCAAACTATGAACCAAGAGTTCATAGTTGATGATTTCCAGGTTGTGGACTCAGTTCTCAGAAGGGAGCATACAGGAGGCACCCCATTAATGATTCTTTCTCATCAACAGTGTTTCTATCTCTTTCACCCTCTCCCTTTCTCTCTGAAATCAGTAAAAAATATTTAAAGAATAAAAGTGAGAGAATGTTCAAAAGTGGCACACTGTATCTTTTTTTTTATTAAGGTATTATATGTGTACATATCTTACCATTGACCCCCCCCCCACTCCCATACATACCCTCACCCCCCAATGCTTTGCATCCGTTGGTTATTCTTATATGCATGCATATAAGTCCTTCGGTTGATCTCTTATTTCCCCCACCTCTCCCTAACCTTCCTGCTGTAATTTGACAGTCTGTTTGATGCTTTACTGCCTCTGTATCTATCTTTTTGTTCATCAGTTTATAATGTGTTTTTTATTATCCACAATGAGTGAGATCATGTGGTATTTTTCTTTCACTGACTGGCTTATTTCACTTAGCATAATGTTCTCCAATTCCATCCAGGTTGCTACAAATGGTAAGAATTCCTTCTTTTTCATGACAGCATAGTATTCCATTGTGTAGATGTACCATAGTTTTCTGATCCAGTCATCTGATGACGGGCACCTAGGCTGTTTCCAAATCTTAGCTATTGTAAATTGTGCTGCTATGAAGATAGGGGTGCATATATCGATTCTGATTGGTGTTTCTAGTTTCTTAGGATATATTCCTAGGAGTGGGATTACTGGGTCAAATGGGATTTCCATTTTCAGTTTTTTGAGGAAACTCCATACTGTTCTCCACAGTGGCTGCACCAGTCTGCATTCCCACCAGCAGTGTACAAGGGTTCCTTTTTCTCCGCATCCTCACCAGCACTTGTTGTTTGTTGATTTGTTGATGATAGCCATTCTGACAGGTGTGAGATGGTACTGCATTGTCATTTTGATTTGCATCTCTCTGATAATTAGTGACTTTGAGCATGTTTTCATGTGTCTCTTGGCCTTCCTTCTGTCTTCTTTTGAATAGATTCTATTTAGGTCCGTTGCCCATTTTTTTAATGGGTCATTTATCTTCCTTTTATTAAGTTGTATAAGCTGCCTATAGATGTTGGAGATTAAAACTTATCAGTGATAACATTTGCAAATATGTTCTCCCATACAGTGGGGTTTCTTGTTGTTTTGTTGATGGTTTCTTTTGCTGTGAAAAAGCTTTTTACTATGATGTAGTCCCATTTGTGTATTTTCTCTTTAGCTTCCATTGCCCTAGGGGTAGTATCAGTGAAGGAGTTCTTCCGGCATATGTCTGAGATTTTGCTGCCTGTGGATTCCTCTAGTATTTTTATGGTTTCACGTCTTATGTTTAAGTCCTGTATCCATTTTGAGTTTATTTTTGTGTATGGTGTAAGTTGGTGATCTAGTTTCATTTTTTTGCATGTATCTGTCCAATTTTCCCAACACAATTTATTGAAGAGACTGTCTTGACTCCATTGTATGTTCATGCCTCCTTTGTCAAATATTAATTGAGCATAGTGGTTTGGGTCGATATCTGGATTCTCTATTCTATTCCATTGATCTATATGTCTGTTCTTGTGCCAGTACCAGACTGTTTTGAGAACAGTGGCTTTGTAATACAGCTTGAAATCTGGTATTGAGATCCCTCCTACTTTGTTCTTCTTTCTCAGGATTGCTGTAGCTATTCGGGTTCTTTTTTATTCCAGATAAATTTTTGGAAATTTCGTTCTAGGTCTGTGAAATATGTTGTTGGTATTTTGATGGGAAGTGCATTGAATTTATAGATTGCTTTGGGTAGTATGGACATTTTAATGATGTTGATTCTACCAATCCATGAACATTGTATGTTCTTCCATCTGTTTACATCTTCCTCTATCTCTTTTTCCAGTGTCCTGTAGTTTTCCATGTATAGGTCTTTTACCTCCTTGGATAAGTTTATTCCTAGGTATCTTAATTTTTTTGGTGCGATGGTAAATGGGATTGCCTTTTCAGTCTCTCTTTCTGTAAGTTCATTATTGGTGTTTAGAAATGCCATAGATTTCTTGGCATTAATTTTGTATCCTGCTACATTGCCGAATTCATTTATTAAGTCTGTTAGTTTTTTGATGCAGTCTTTCAGGTTTTTATGTACAATATCATGTCATCTGCAAATAAGGACAGCTTTATTTCATCTTTTCCAATTTGGATGCCTTTTATTTCTTCTTCTTGTCTAATTGCAATGGCTAATACTTCCAGTACTATGTTGAACAGGAGTGGTGAGAGTGGGCATCCCTGTCTTGTTCCTGTTCTTAGGGGAAATTGTTTTAGTTTTTGCCCATTGAGTGTGATGTTGGAGGTGGATTTATCATATATAGCTTTTATTATGTTGAGGTATGATCCTTCTATTCCCACCTTGTTGAGAGTTTTTATCAAGAAAGGGTGTTGGATTTTGTCAAATACTTTTTCTGCATCAATTGATATGACTATGTGGTTTTTATCTCTCAATTTGTTTATGTGATGTATCACGTTTATTGATTAGCAGATATTGTACTATCCTTGCATTCCTGGGATAAATCCTACTTGGTCAGGGTGTATGATCTTTCTGATGTACTGTTGGATCCGATTTGTTAGAATTTTGTTGAGAATTTTGGCGTCTACGTTCATGACGGATATTGGCCTGTAATTCTCTTTCATTGTGTTGTCTTTATCTGGTTTTGGTATTAGGTTGATGCTGCCTTCATAGAAGGAGCTTGGAAGTGTTTCTTTCTCTTGAATTTTTTGGAATAGTCTGAGGAGGATAGGTTTTAGTTCTTCCTTGAATGTTTGGTAAAACTCCCCTGTGAAGCTGTCTGGCTCCGGGCTTTTGTTTGCTGGAAGCTTTTTGATGACTGCTTCAATTTCTTCCATAGTTACTGGCATATTGAGCTGTTTAGATTCTTCCTGATTGAGTTTTGGAAGGTTATATTTTTCTAGGAATATGCCCATTTCCTCTAGGTTGTCCAGTTTGTTGGAATAGAGTTTCTCATAGTATTTTTTAACAATCCTTTGTATTTCGGCGGGATCTGTTGTTATTTCACCTCTTTCATTTCTGATTTTGTTTATTTGGGTCCTCTCTCTTTGCTTCTTGGTGAGGTTGGCTAGAGGTTCATAAATCTTGTTTATCCTTTCAAAGAACCAGCTCTTGGTTTTGTTGATCTTTTGTATTGTTTCTTTGGTCTCAATGTCATTTACCTCCTCTCTGATCTTTATTATTTCCTTTCTTTGGCTTATGCTGGGCTTTTCTTGTTGCTCTTTTTCTAACTCTTTGAGTTGTAGGGTTAGGTAATTTATTACCATTGTTTCTTGTTTTTTGCAGTAGGCTTGTAGAGCTATGAACTTCCCTCTCAAGACTGCTTTCGCTGTGTCCCATAGATTTTGGATTTTTGTATTTTCATTGTCATTTGTTGCCATGATGTTTTTTATTTCCTCCTTGATCTCTCTGGTAACCCAGTCATTGTTTAATAGCATGCTGTTTAGTCCCCATGTGTTTGATTTCTTTGGATTGTTTTTATTGTAGTTGATTTCCAGTTTTATGCCACTGTGGTCTGAGAAGATGCTTGATATGATTTCTATCTTCTTGAATTTGAAGAGACTTTGCCTATGTCCCAACATATGGTTTATCTTTGAAAATGAGCCATGTGTACTTGAGAAGAATGTATATTCTGTGGCTTTGGAGTGAAATGTCCTGAAGATGTCAATTAATTCCATCTGGTCTAGTGAGTCATTTAGGATTGATGTTTCTTTGCTGATTTTTTGTTTAGAGGATTTGTCCAATGGTGATGGTGGGATATTAAAGTCTCCTACTATGATTGTATTGCTGTTAATCTCTCCCTTGATATCCTGCAGGAAGTTTTTTTATGTATTTGGGGGCTCCTGTATTGGGTGTGTATATGTTTACCAGAGTAATTTCTTCTTGTTGGATTGCTCCCTCTAGTATTATGAAGTGACCTTCCTTATCTCTTGTTATGTCCTTCACTTTGAGATCTAATTTGTCAGATATAAGTATTGCTACCCCAGCCTTTTTTTTTCATTTCCATTCGCCTGGAAAACCTTTTTCCATCCTTTCACCCTCAGTCTGTGTGTGTCTTTTTTTCTGAGGTGGGTTTCTTGTAGACAGCAGATATATGGGTCATGTTTTCTTATCCAGTCAGTTACCCTATGTCTTTTGATTGGAGCATTTAATCCATTTACATTTAAAGTTATTATTGATAGGTGCTTATTTGTCACCATTTTTGTTCTTTACCCCTGTGTTCCTTCTTCGCTTCCTATTTTTTCCTTTTTTTTTTTTTTTTTTTACAGCAGACCCTTCAGCATTTCTTGCATAGCTGGTTTGGTGGTAATAAATTCCCTTAGTCCTTTTTTATCTGTGAAGCTCCTGATTTCACCTTCAATTTTGATTGATAACCTTGCTGGGTACAGTATTCTTGGATTCAGAGCCTTCCTTTGTATGACTTTGTATATTTCATTCCATTCCCTTCTGGCCTGATGAGTTTCTGTTGAGAAATCAGTTGCTAGTCTGATGGGGGTTCCTTTGTATGTAACTTTCTGTCTCTCTCTAGCCACTTTTAAGATTCTTACTTTGTCATTGGTGTTTGCCAATTTAATTATAATGTGTCTTGACGTTGGTCTTTTGGGGTTTATTTTGCTTGGGACTCTGTGAGCTTCTTGGATTTGTGTGGATTTTTTATTCCCTATATCAGGGAAGTTTTCTGTCAATATTTCTTCAAACAGGTTTTCTATTCCTTGCTCAGTTTCCTTTCCTTCTGGAACCCCTATTATGCAGATGTTGTTTTGTTTTGTGTTGTCCCAAAGTTCCCTTAGGCTCTCTTCCTGCTTTTTAATTTTTTTTTTAGAAGCTGCTCTACTTGGGTATTTTTTTCCATCTTGTCTTCTAGCTCACTGATGTGGTCCTCTGCTTCTTCTAGTCTACTCTTGATGCTTTCTATTGAGTTCTTTATAGCAGCAATGTCATTTTTCATTTCTTCTTTTTCTTCTTCATTTCCTCTTGGTTCTTACTCATATTGTTGAATTTGTCTTCCATTCTTTTCAGCCACTTTATGACCATTTCTCTGGCAGGTTGCTTGCCTCTATTTTGTTTACTTCCTTTTCTGGTGATGCCTGCTTTTCTTTCATACGCAGGCTGTTTCTTCATCTCCAGATGTCTGGTTATGTAGTTCTCTCTCTTCTGCATTGACTTATCCCAGGCGAAATCTGACGTTTCTGTGGTGGAATGAAGAGCTCCTTTCAATCCACGAGTTTGCGCCAATTGGGGACCTGTGTTCTGGGGCTCGCAGCTGTTTGGTGGTTACTTAGTACTTCAGGCTGTCCATGTGGCCCCTCCCCCTTGATGACGTCAGAGCTTCTGTCCAGCTGCTCCCTGGTCTGCAAGCCCTTATCCGCCAGAGCAGGTCCGGCATTTCACCTTAGTATTTCTGGCTGTCCACCTGGCCCCTCCCCCTTGATGACTTCAGCGCTTCCGGCCAGGTGCTCCCTGGTCCCTAAGCACTTATCCACCAGAGCAGGTCTGGCATTTCACCTGGGCCAGACCATATCTTTGGTCACCTCAGCGGCACACTGTATCTTAAGTTTGAAGAGAACAATAACTTTTCATAGGATAATCAGCTTTGCTATAATTGACACATCATAACACAGAATGTGTTAGGTTAAAGAATTTTCAAGATATTATTTCAGAGTGCAGTGAAGATTCTCATACTGGACAATTGTGTTTTTAATGTGTGGCATTCAAATAGCTATAGTATCCTATATAATAAAAGGCTAATATGCAAATTGTCCTCTCAACTGAGAGTTCAACCAGGGGGTGAGGCCAGCTGGCCAACCACCCACAACCCCTCCACCCAGCCGACCCCACCCTCGATACCCCCGAGATTGGGTCAGCTGGACCACACCCATGCACAAATTCATGCACTGGGCCTCTAGTTAGTAATATGCTTTATTCATGTATTAAGACATTGCAGGCATACCTTAATATAATGCTTAATGATTAAAATTCAATAGAAGTTTCTTAGATGCAGGAAAATTCCTTATTGCTTGTATGTCTTTTTCCTAAGTTGAAAGCAGCATTTCCAATGTAAACTATCTGCATAACACAATTTAAAAGAGAGATTTAGAAACCCTCTGGGTAATCTTGTTAATGTCAGGCAACCTAGATAATTCAGATATTATGGTATCTAACTATTTATATGTCAATCAATTTTCTCCCAGAATCATCTATAAATACATATCTTATATTCAGCTGGCCACTTTCTCATATAAATACTATTCATGTAAGAAAAATATTAATTAGTCACAATGAATGTGATGATCAGATTAATTAAAGGTTTTGAAGGCTGTGGTTTGTGTTAATCTTAGGGAATAACTTATTTGCTTACCTGGCAAAGTCATTGAAGCAAGGATACAGGTCTTTTAAAAAGCAATTAGAATCAATGCTATCCTGGGGAAAAACTGTGTTAAAAGGGACAAGCTTCATTGAGCAAAATGCCCTTTTATTATTCCCACCAAGTCTTTCTTTCTTTAATGTACTTCCCCTAATCATTAACATTTTATGATGCCTTCTAAGAAATTATGTGAAAAGGATCACATCTAGCAAATAAAATTATAGCACAGTCAGAAACAAAAATATGAAATAATTGTATTTGTATCTTTATGCTGTGTACAACTATATAATGAAAAACAAAAATAGGTAATGTTAGCACTATTTGAAGATATCTTTAAAACTTCCTAATAAGGTAGACTCTAACAGAAATCATTCTATATAATAAAGAGGCAATATGCAAATGCAAATTGACCCTCACACCCTCAGAAGATGGCTGCCTACAAGCAGGCCGAGAGGGGGGTTAGTGAGGGAGGACCAAACAACTGAACAAGCAGGCTGCATGGGGTGACCAGGTAGATAGGGGTGGGCAGTTGGGGGTAACCAGGGCAGCACAGGGGGCACTTGGGGGTGACCAGGCTGGCTGAGGGGTCAGTTGGGGGCAACCAGGCTGGTGGGGGAGGGGGGAGGCAGGAAGACATGACCAGGCCAGCAGGGGTCAGTTAGGGGCATCCAGGCCAGTGGGGAGGTTACAGTTGGGGGTAACCAGGCAAGCAGGGGGGCAGTTGAGGGGCGAGTAGGCTGGCGGGGGGGGGGGGGGATTGGGGGCAACCAGGCCGGCAAGGGGGAGCTGTTAGGGGTGACCAGGTCAGCAGTGGGGAGCAGTTAGGGGCAACTAGGCTGGCAGGGGGGCAATTAGGGGCTATCAGGCCAGCATGCAGAGGCAGTGAGGGACGATCAGGCCAGCAGGGGTGGGGCAGTTAGGGGTGACCAGTCAGGGAGGCAGATGAGCGATTAGGAACCAGCAGTCCAGGATTGTGAGAGGGATGTCCAAATGCTGGTTTAGATCCAATCCCTGGGATCAGGCCTGAACCGGTAGTCGGACATCTCCCAAGGGGTCCCAGATTGGAGAGGGTACAGACTGGGCTGAGAGGAACACCCCCATGCACGAATTGTGTGCACTGGGCCTCTAGTTCATACGTTTTCAAACAAAAGGAAAAAATACTAATATACTACAAATAATTTTTTTTAAATTAAATAATGCTTATTTCACCTACATATTTTAATTTTCCATTCAGAGGATCAGAGCAAAGTTCACATATTGAAGACAATTATATATTTTTGTAATAATATAGTTTTCATTTTTATTAGATTCTCCCCATCATTATGGATTCCCAGCATTTGTGGTATCCCAAATTTTTCCATTCTAAAGAAAGATTCAAATACCTGTTGTTCACATCTCAATTTTACTTAACTTTTACTGTGATAAAATGTACATAACATAAAATTTACCACTTTAACCATTTTTAACTGTACAGTTCAGTGGCATTCACATTTTTGCAATGCTGTACAGTCATCAATACCTCCCATCTTTAGAACTCTCTGCATTTGTAAAACTGAAACTTTGTACCCATTAAGCACTAACTCTGCATTTTCCCCTCCCCTCAGTACCTGGCAACTACTATTCAACCTTCTTACTCTAAATTTTACTATTCTACCTACTTCATATAAGTAGAATCATAAAGTATTTGCCCTTTTTTACTTCATTTAGCATGTTTTTCAGCTTTATTCATACTGTATAATATATTACAGTTTAATTCCTCGTAAAAGCTTATTAATATTCTGTTTGATATTATATTGTATTTTCTTTATCCACTTGCTGATGGACATTTGGTATGATTCTGTCTTTTGGATATTCTCAATAATGCTGCTACGAAAATTGTACTGATATATATTTAAGTCGCAGTGTTCAAAGTTTTTGTGTATAGTGAAAAGTAAGATTGATGGATCCTATGATAATTTTATGTTTAACTTTTTGAGGAACCACTATACTTCTTTCTTAGAAAATTTACTATTTTACATTCCCAATGGCAACGCATAAGTGTTTCAATTTTTCTACATGCTCGTTAATACTTATTTTCTTTTGCTTTTGTAGAAATAATAGCTATTCTAATTTCAGTCTTTATAGTTTGTGTGTTTCTAATAATTTGTCAGTTTCCTATATATATAAATTTTTTAGCATTTTCTTATGTTTTTTTTTCTTTCTACAAAATCTTGCAATTCTTTTATTTCTACAAAATATGTGGTTCTGGCTCCAGTTCGTTTCTGGTTTTAGTAATTTGACTTGTCTTTCATTTTATTGTCAGTCAGTTGGTTAAAGGTTTGTCATCTTTGCTTATCTTTGTTTGGAGAGAATTGAGAATTGAGCTGGTACTTTCTGCAGACCAAGAGCTCTGTGTACTGGGAGAGGGTGGGGCAAGAGCAAGTGAAAACACCACAGACCCTTACAGTTTGGAAAGTGCTTTCTCTGAATGGAGTATTTGCTTGGTGGCTATAAACTTTAGGCTTTTCCAGAACTCCTATAACTTTATCCAGCCAGTTTCTGGTGTTTTCCTTCTTACCACGGGGAATCGAGATCTTGGAGCTATGACATCCATTTGGCAGATGTCAGTCATATCATTATTTGAAGGCATTTAAATCATAATTGTTCCAATACATTAAACTTTTTGAGATAAGATAAAAAATCTACCTTGAAAATAAATCAAGCTAACAAAATGCTACAGACTATGTAGTAAACATTTGTTGTAACAGGCACCTCATTCAGGAGACATGCTTCCTGTCTCCCTGGCCCTGAAAATGTGGAGTACATTCCTCCCAGAGGAGCCTTATTGTGGAGCCCCATGAAAACCAAGTGGCTGGCATACAGGGGAACAAGGGTTCAGGGGATCAGGTGTACTTGCCACTGACATAATGTCTTCCAATAGACTTCATAGCTCCCCATGATTGTAGTGGTATGAGTACACCTATACAACAAGCCTGATGCCATGGTTTAAAGATATTTGGGATGTCACTCATCATGTAGTGGATTTTACCTGTGAGAAGCAGACAAATATTTGTGACAGGAAAGTAGACTGAACAAACTGTATCACTTATTGAGGACTGTTTGTCCTTTCACTCTCTTATCATGCTTTTCTGTAGGTGGTGTGTATGTCCCTGCTACTTTAACTTTGGGCTTGACCAATTGCTTTGTTTGACCAATGCAATATAGTGGTGGAAAAAAATTAAATTAAAGAGAAAGATTGAAGTTTCTGCCACACATACATTTGTGTTGAAATGATTTAAAAAAAAGACATCATAATGATATGAAAAGAATATATAGAAATAAACCAGGAGTTCTAGAAGCCTGAAAATAATTAAAATGGGTCATGAAAACAAGAAAAATCAAAAGAATGAATAATAAAAGAAATAATGAATACAGAAACAATGAAATAAAAATGAAAGTAGAGAAAAATCTGTATACAATAAGCAAGTTAGTATATTATAGGTGGAGTGGTCAGAGAAGAAAACTGTGAAATGTAAACTTTCTTTTATAAACAAAAATAAAATAAGCATTTTGAAAGAGAACTTTTATGACTGAGGGAAAAAAAAGGATTCAGAACTCAGACTAAGTTATCACTCTACATTTTAATATGAAAACACCATCTGGAACTAAACACATCTGATGATATTTGTTTATTATAAACACCAAAATAAACATTAACTATGGATTCAGGAAAAGGGACAAATCAGCTGGTTAATGGTACTTGCCTTCTCTGAAAAAATATACACCCATCTCACAATATAGGCTGATGCAGATATGGACACTTTGGTTGGTTTGGGCAGAGTCTTTGTATCATATAAATTTACATCAAATCGTTACCTACTTTAGCCTTCAACAAAAGAACAATTTATTTTACTATAAAGGATATTTTCCAGTGATCCTTCACTGCTGCATAATATCTTTGCATTATTGATAACTGTTAAAATAATAACTCTTTTCTCTAGTAAATGCTCAAAAAAAGGGAGGGAACAAGGAAAACTCAATCATTAATTTCAAGAGGGAGAATTAAGAATTGTTCTCACAAACCCAATTATAAAATGTATTTCTGAAAATTGAATGAATGATCTCTTTGTCTCTCTATCTGCCTATTTCTCTTTTTCTCTCTGTCTTAAGCTAATAAATAAGTGGAGATACTATATAGTACACACATATAATATGTGCTTGTATAAACAATATGCATGAGTATATATGTTTGTGTGTGTGTGTGAAATTACTGTCTATGTGTGTGTTTTTTAATTCACTTTAACCCTCATGAAAATGGTATAGCACAGTATATAACCTTTTAAAATTTTTTATTGGTTTTAGAGTGAGAGAAAGGGAGAGGAAGAGATAGAAACATTGATGAGAGAGAAACATCAACATCCATTGCATCCCCTGTGCAGCCCTTAATGGGGATCAAACCTGCAGCCCGGACATGTGCCATAATGGGGAATTGAACCAGCAGCCTCATGGTGCATGAGTCAATGCTCAACCACTGAGCCACACCAGGGGCCAGGCTACATAACCTTCTCGTGAACTCAGAGTACTCTGAGGATTCTTTTGGTAACAGTAGAAATGCTCACTGGACTGTAGCATAAAATTATTTAGTTGGGTGTTGTTTTTTGTTTGTTTGTTTTTCCCAGAGAGTAATTATAGAGTCAATATATTATGGAAAAGCAAAAGATTATTTAGCATGTATATTAATATTCTATGAGTTACAACCTTTATTAATCTTATTTAGATAAAAGTGCATTTTTTTTTTCCTGAATAGCAAGCTGACTTTTTCTATGGGAATGAATTAATGGCAATGGCAAAACTTCAGGCTTTTAGTCAAAGATTTCTAAATTCATTTTGATTATACCATATCAAGTTTCTCCCCTGTGTTTTTCACTCCCATAGAAAATTCCAATTCTCATAAATTAACAGGTAAATGAAAGTTTATGTACTACCATTATAATTCAAAATCGTAATACCTAATTATTTGTGGACAGTTGTTTCTCAGGTGTCAGAATTTTTAAGGGTAATTCTATATAGTATTTATATATCTTCATGGTTAGTGCTGGCATGTTGTTTTTGTTAGAATTAATATGTAGAGTAAGTTTGATATAATTTTTTATTTTAGGATAATTTTATGTGTTTTCTTCCATTGTTAAGCATAGTATACTAACATGTATTAGGACATAAATGAATTATATTGGTGTTTAAAGTTACAAAGGTAGATGTGGACATCATATTTATGTTAAACACAAATGTTTAAGCATTAAATTCATGCTAGGCTCTTTAGAATATGCTTTCTACTCTAGCAGGTTCTATTTTTATATTTTAACTAGAGGCCTGGTGCATGAAATTTGTGCATGGGGGGAGGGGGGGCTGTCCCTCAGCCCAGCCTACACCCTCTCGAATCTGAGACCCCTTGAGGGATGTCCAACAGTTGGACATCTCTCTCATAATCCAGGACTGCTGGCTCCCAACTACTCGCCTGCCTGCCTTCCTGATTGCCCCTAACCGCTTCTGCCTGCCAGCCTGATCACCCCCTAAAAACTCCCCTGTCAGCCTGATTGATGCCTAACTGCTCCCCTGCCAGCCTGTTTGCCCCTAACTGTCCTCCCCTACAGGCCTGGTCCCACCCAACTGCCCTTCCCTGCTGGCCATCTTGTGGTGGCCATCTTGTGTCCACATGGGGGCAGGATCTTTGACCACATGGGGGCAGCCATCTTGTGTGTTGGAGTGATGGTCACTATGCATATTACTCTTATTAGATAGGATTATCTTTATTATCAGAGACATCTTAAGCTCATTGAGTTCATTTACATTTATCATAGTGTCTCTGTTTTCAATTTCAACTCTATTAATCATGTAATTCTCTAGGTAGAATATTACCTTTGTGCCTTATATAATATGTACTCAGAGGCTGTATTTTACAAATTGTTTGTATTTTTTTATCTTCTTAGAGAGAGAATCTTTTTCATTATCTTTATTGCTTCATCTATTGAGGACACTGGTTTTTCTATATCTTGGCCAGTGTGAATAATGCTGCAATGAACATGGGAATACCGACTTCTCTGTGGGTCTTGATTTCAGTTCTTTCAAATATACTCAAAAGTGAGATTAATGATTATACGGTAGTTCTAATTTTACTGTTTTGAGAAACCTCTATACTGTTTTGCATTGTGGCTGAACCAATGTACATTTCCACAAACAATGCACAAGGATTTCCTTTCTTCAGGTTGCGCCAATATTTGTTATATTTGTCTTTTTAGTAAGAACCATTCTGGCAGATGTGAGATGATATCTCACTGTTATTTTGATTTGCATTTTTCTGATTATTAGTGATGGTGAACATATTTTCGTTACTGGTTGGCTATTTGGAAGTCTTCTTTTGAAAATGTCTGTTTAGTTCCTCTCCCCATTTTTGATCAAATTGTTCTTTTAGTGTTGAGTTGTATAAGTTCCTCAGTTCCTGGATATTAATCTGTTACTATATTAATGATTTCAAAATATTTGTCCCATCGTGTAGGTTGTCTTTTTAATCTTGTTGATTCTCTCCTTTGCTGTGCAGAAGTATTTTAGTTTGCTGTAGTCCTTCTGATCTATTTTTGCCTTGGTTTTCCTGTGCTTTTGATGTCATGGCCAAAAAATTGTTGCTACAACCAATGACAAGATGATTTCCCCCTATGTTTTCTTCTAGCAATTTACATTTTCAGTTGTTAACTCATTTTGAGATGATTTTTGTATATAATTTAAGGCAAAGGTCCAATTTTATTTTTTATCTGTGAACATTTTATTTTCCCAATACCATTTGATGAAGAAATTATTCTTTCTACATTGTTTACTGCTGGTATCCTCATCAAAGATCAGTTGGCTTTATATGGATGGATTTACTTCTGGGCACCCTATTCAATTTCTTTTTTCATTTTTACTTTATTATAAAATTACTTTAAATTATTTTTAGAAGCTGACCAAGAATACATTGTAAATAAATGTATAAAAACACTATATTTACTTGCCATAGTTTTCACCAACTTAAGTTTATTGAGCAAAATAAAAATCACATTCACATCTAGGCTATATTCTTTTTTCTGTTTTCACTTTGAATTTCACGTATTATCTGAAGCAAAAGTGGAGATTGCACTACAGTTTTGCTCAACATAAAAATGCAAACTTGACCTCCCTCATCTATTTTTCTGTTGTTTCTGGGTGTAGAGTTGAAAAAATATTTTAATTCAGATATCTACAAATTCTTCATATGTAGGCTATTTTGCATACAAGTTAAAGTTTATGTAATTCTAGTATTGCATTACTACATGGTATACTAAAATTTAAAACTTGAAAACAACTTAATTTTATGTTCATTTAAATATTTTTCTAAATATTTGAATGTATTTTCTTGTAAAATAAATTTATTATCATTGAAATGTTTAATATAAAATACTTTTCAGAGCATTATCAGCTGTATGTTCCTGAGTCAGCTCAAGTTGGTTCAGCTGTTGGGAAAATCAAGGCAAATGATGCAGACACTGGTTCAAATGCTGACATGACATACTCCATCATTAATGGTGACGGCATTGGAATATTCTCCATCTCTACTGACAAAGAGACCAGAGAAGGGATCATTTCCTTAAAGAAGGTAAAATGAATATAATGTTAGTGATTTAGGCAACTCACTCATTTTTGCATGAATGAAAATTTAGCAGGGGTATGAATAATCCATATTGTCAGGTCATTAAGATGATAAAGTATTTCCTCTTTAAAATGTAATTATATTTTAGTTATGCAACATTGTGACTGGCTCTTTGGATACTCCCTTAGAAATTATATCTTGTATGTTGAAAAACATTATGTTGAATACACCATGAATGTGCCCCCTTGTCTTTGTTCTAAGATAACAGATATATCATCAATGTCAGTTATATTAATATCATTACTCTATGTTGTAATTAAGAGACTTTCCTAAACTACAGAAATGTAAAAATCTTTACCACATTATCCAACACTCTTTAGGATATAGGTTTATACCTGATGGTCATAGATCCATCAAGACAGCTTTGGTGAAACCATTAACCTTATCCCCCATTCTTTTTTATTCTTAAGAATTTGTCTTTGGATTGAATCAATTGCTTTTTGCTTTTAAGAGTACATAAGGCTCATGTCCTTATAAAAAAGAAGTGGAACTAATAAAAATTACAAAAATCAATTTAAATGTAACGCCTAGTGAAGTGTATCTCAGTCTTTAAATGTTTAATGACTTCAGCTTAAAAATCTACTTATTCAGATCCTTAGACTCTAATTGTTGCATATTTTGATTCAGAAAGACTGGAGTGGGTGGGGCCAAGGAATTGGCCTTTTTAATTTTGTTTAGTCATCACTGGAGGACATGTTCTTTCATTGATTTTAGAGACAAAAGAAGGAAGAGGAGGAGAAATAAACATTGATCAGTTGTCTCACACATGCACCTAAAACCTGGGTATGTTCCCTGATCAGAAATCAAACCTGTAATCTTTTGGTGTACAGGACAATGTACAGTACAACTGAGCTATGTACTGACCAAGGTGGAATTGACCTTTTTAACAGATACTCCAGATTATCCTGCAGTAGGATATGTTCAGAACACAGGCTGAGAAATTTTACCCTCATGTGCTATTGTAGATAGTAATGTAAATATAATGATCTATCTACCTATCTATCATCTGTCTATCCATCTATCTTTGTTTTGTATATACTTTTCTATTTGCTCTATATAAAATCACATTAGCCGAAACCGGTTTGGCTCAGTGGACAGAGCATTGGCCTGCGGACTGAAGGTTCCCGGGTTTGATTCCGGTCAAGGGCATGTACCTTGGTTGCAGGCACATCCCCAGTAGGGGGTGTGCAGAAGGCAGCTGATCGATGTTTCTCTCTCTCTCATCAATGTTTCTAGCTCTCTATCCCTCTTCCTTCCTCTCTGTAAAAAAAATCAATAAAATATATTTATTAAAAAAATAATAAAATCACATTAATTCTTCTATTACTCACAATTTTATATTGATTTATAATTCAAGATTTATGAATGCTATGCAGGGTCCTACAAAGTAGAACTTAAAGTGTATAAAGCAGTAGCCATCACTGGTCTACGTAAAATAATCATCTTTCAGATTAGCATTATCAATCTCAGAGTTATTTTATTGCTATGTTTTATGTTGTAAAGCATAGAGATTTAAAACCTAAACTATATAACTCAGTGGGTTTTAACCTTTAAGGGGTACTGATTCAGATGGCAAGAAATGGATACAAGTCTGTCAAAATCTGTTCCTTATTTAATCTCTAAAGTAGCTCACGTTAGCTAGCAAGGCAGAGCAGATATCTTCCCAGAGATCGAAACCAGCTGTGCTCTCTGAATCAGCTTGCAGGAGCACTGCACATTCCTGTCCATATCATTTCTGCATCAGAAAATTGCCAAGTTAAATTCACCAGTCCATGGTATGGCACCTTGTAAATACACTTCGATAACTTTCATTCATTGTTTAATGGAGCCTGACTGGGTGGAAAGGGGAAAAAGTGATAAAGATGAATGCAAGTTGACGCAGTTTTTCCTCTGACATCAACCTCTAGCTAGGGATGTGCTCCTTCTTAGCAGTCTGTCTCCGAATCCCTTCTTGGGCTTTTTATACCAATTTGCACTCTTTATAAAGTTGTTCCATTTTTTTTTTCAATTCAGGGTTCCAACCCTATTTGCTCTTAATGAATATCAACAATATCAATTGTAGTATCACTTTTCCTTTTAAACCTATTTAATTACATACAGATGCCTATTGGTTTAAACCAAAAAATCTTGAATTTCTCTCCATATCAATGAAAGGTGATGGAAACCAAGCTCTTCCTGTCAGATGAACTATAAATTTGGTCCTGTCATTAAAGCAATATATGACATTATATCAAGTCTTTTAATCTTCAGTTTTCTTACTTAAGCACTTTACAAGGCGGTTATTGATTATAGATAAAATATGGTCAAAAGACACTTTGAGTTTGGCCTGGATAATAATTACAATAATACCTCAATATCTACTTTTTAATTGTCATCCCTCCTTCCTGCATGTGCACCGAACCTTTAAACATAGTTTCCAGACCACACCATGCTGTTCTATAGCTGCCCTCCTTTGCTGCATGTTGTCTAATGCACCTGGAAGCACACAAAGAATGAAATATCCTGTGGTATTATATTGTATCACATGAACATGCTGTCGTTCATGTGTTTTGGTAATCTACTTCCCCTTCCTCCTTCGTAAAAAAAAATATTCTGTTTTACAGAGTTCAATTTAAGCATTGTCTTTGTAGTGCAACATTTTCAGGTATATTTCAGCCACAGATATCCTTCTTTGGATTAACTTTTCTATTTTTCTTTTATTTCTTATAGTATAAAACAGAGCAATTCCATCTCCTTCTTAAATTTCCTAGGTCTGAGAAGTAGGAAGACCTTGTTCTGGTTAATTTAGTGTGAATGCACTAGTATTCCCATGATTATATGCTACAAATGTATCTCTGTCTATAATAGCTGTTAAATATTTTTATAACCAGGTACTTGTATTTTATACTCTATATTATATAAAAATTATATTCTATATTATATGATTTCATTTAATAAATGATCCATTGAGATGGAGAATGAGTAAACATAGTAACTTTTAAAATTATATTGTAAAATCTCAAGTTAATCCTAAGAGAAAAAAAAAGTAAAATGGGTTTCTCTATAGCCATACTATATCTATCCAAATAACCACTTTTTTTTTAGTGGATTGTGTTTATTTGATTTTTTGACATCATTATGTTGCCTGGCATTACATGAAAGACTAGGAATCAGAATGTCCTTTGCCATGGATTGTAAAGTTTTGAGGCCATGAACTACAAAGAGCAATATACAAGGCATCCCAACACATTGTAAAGATACATATAGGCAAATCCATGATCATACTTTGTACATAAGAAAAAATAGTTTTCTAATTCTCATGAACTATTTACAAAAATTGAACATTCATTAGGGATTTTATTATTAAAAACCTCAGTCAACCGGATATTTTTATTCTTAATAGGTTTTAATATCTAGAAAGTAGTAGTCCTCCTCAGCCTGATGCTGAAGAGAGAGGAATCCATTTCAATTCAGTGAAATCTATTACTGTGTTTGTAATAACTGCTGACAGAGAAGTGCCAAAATAGTACAGACAAATGTTCTCCTCCAAATACAATATAACTAAAAATTAATGAAAATGACTCAGAAAACAACAAAACCTAGAAACTTAACCACAACAGGCAATAGCAAACTTTTCTTTAATAAAATGTAAACTAAAGAAAAAATAAAAAATGCACAGCAAAATTTCTAGAAAAAAAAAAGGATATGGAAACTATGAGATACAGAATAAGTACTTCTGAGAGTATATTCATAATCCTAAATATATTAGAGATAGAAAGTAAAATAATAAAATTAAGTAAATTGAAGATATCACTAAAAATAGAAAGAATAAAAAAATAAATAAAAACATTAATGACGTTAGAAATAAGAAACATCTTATATACAAAAGCCTTAGATTTTGGATAGAAAGCAAAACATAAAACAATAAATAAGCTTTAAATAATCTTAATAAAAAATCATGGAAGGAATAATAGAAAATAAATAGCTATAAAAATAGAAAGTGTGACATACTGTCTTAATTTTACACAAAATAATTTCATGTAAAGAATATTTTTGTAAAAGTTTCTAAAAAGCAACTTCAGACATAAAAAATATATATATAAACTAATTTCATATAAGATAATGAGAAACTTGTGAAAGAACTACCTCTCTAAATTCTTCAGATTCAGTCATACATTAAGAAAATGCTATGAAACCTTTAGGGGCAATGGATTCCAAAGATAGTTAAACCTTTCAGCACATTAAAAAAAAACAAAAAACTCACTGTGTTTATATATGAGGCAAATAAATCTATATTTGTGTTTAGGGCTCCTGTAAAAAATTACAAAAAAAAACCCTGTATGACTTAACCATTACCTCACAGTTTTGAAGGCCAGGAGTTTGAAAACAAGCTTGGTTTTTAGCTAGGATGCACTTCCTCCATAAACTCTAGTGGGAAATCCATTCCTTGTTTCTTCCATCTGATGGCCCCAGGCATTTATTGGTTTGTGGCCACTTCACTCCTATCTCTGTGAAAATGTTAGAACTGTTGATAATCCAGACTTGCAGTTTTCCAGGAAGTTCACAGTTCTGAAATTTTGTTGAATGGTATACACTACTAGTATATGCACATTATCAACTCCCATCCATACACCAAATATCTTGATGAGTCAAAATCTATATAGTAAATAATGCTAAACAAATTATCAAAGAGTAGACCCTACTCTTATGAAGAGTCTTAAAGTAGTTCTAAAAGGAAGAATTTTCCCCAAGTTTTTCTTTAGCTTGAGTGTTTTAGTCATAGTTCAATTTGAATGACTATTGTCAGAATCTAGCCAGAAGGATTTACAAGAGCGTGGGAAGTTGGCATTTTAATGTAGAGTTGGACAAACTATTTCTTATACTTATGAACATTTTCTGGTTCTACAACTATACTTATTAAGTTCATATCATGTCTTATTTTATGAATTTATTTTCTTTCTTTTTTCTCAGGCTGAAAAGAATGCTTATTTTGCATTTTATAAACCCTCAGCCACACATTTCATGTTATTGTTTTCTGTGGCACCAGTATAGCCTGGGTCATTTCCCTCAAAAAATTTCCCCTTTGTAACATCTTTGCATCCAAATGAGGTATTACATTAATAGTTTTCTCTGATCCTGGTAGATTGTATTTTAAATAAATAAATAAAAATCTTCCAGTAACTAAAGAAAGTAAAATCCACAGATTTCTAAATACTTTCCCAGGAACAAATGATTACTTTAGAAAATTTGAGATTTTCAGATAATTTTTTTTATTTTGTCTATTAAAAACGTATAAAATATTGTGGTAGCCCAATCTCATCCATGTGCCCATGACCTGAGATATTTTTTAGGTTTTAGTTTCTTCATATCAAGTTTTTAAATTAAATGGTTATTTTTCCTTCTATTCAATCACCAATCTCTGGGAAGTCTAATTATCCAAGGCAATTCAGAAGAGGTAAGGAAAATAAACACCAGTAAGAATGATCTTTCTATTTATAAAATACCTTAAGGATACTCATTCTAATCAGCTTCTCCTTGTTTCTTAGGATAAAGGAAAATAGCTGAGTTCCTCCATAGGGAACGATCATTCTCTGAAAAGGCCAAGAGAAAAGGCTTCAAGATTGAAGCGTGCTATTGCAAAATTAGTGACAGAAATAAGGATGAAAAAAAATCTCTTCTTCTTCTCATAGATTTTACAAAGGAAGTTCAGAATCAGTGGGTACTTCCCCAGGCTCACATTAAAAGCCTGGTCTCTGCATCACCTGCACTAACATCACCATGGAGACTTTTGACACTGAACTCCGTTTTTTAAGCTCATAAATCTGAGCTCACTTTAGGTTGCAGAGCCTATTGTGTGCATCATGCTAAACACTTCTCAAACATTCAGTTCTTATCTGCAAAGGTACTTCCTTTTAGAAACAGGACAGAGCTGCTTACATGCCCCTAGGTTTGTATCCTTATTAATTTCCATAGGACCCAGTCTTATAGCACTAAATACACAGCGCTATAAATGTCTGTTTACTATTTTATATGCTACATTAGACCATATATTCCTTGGGACAAAATGCCATACTGACCTTATTTATTATTATATGCTAAGTCACATTCATTATTGATGACATATGTAATTAATAGAGAAAAAATAAATATTGGTTGGACAACTTTAAAAAAAGAGTACACTAAAAAGATTATAAGATTAGTCAAAATGGAAAGCTAAAAAAATAACTGAAACATAAAAAACTATACAGAACAAAGTTGATTTACACCGTAATATCTATAATAATAAAAGTGTAATATGCTAATTAGACCAGATGTCCTTCCAGACGACTTTCCGGATGAAGCCGCAGCAGTGGGGACCGAGGCAGAGGCGGCAGAGGCCCTGACTGCCACAGTGGGCTGGCACCTAGGCGAGGTGGCCGCCATGGTGGCAGGGGCCCAGCCCCTTGCACGAATTTCATGCATTGGGACTCTAGTAATAAAATAAACAAATACAGGAAATGCTATTACTAGCAAAAGAGAAAATAAATGAAAAACAAAACAACGAAATTGAAAAGTCTGTATAAAATTTATTGCTAAAATTCCAATAAAATATTTTGAACTGAAAACTTAAAAGTTTAGCCCAGCTGGCATGGCTCAGTGGTTGAGCATCGACCTATGAACCAGGTTACAGTTTGATTCCTGGTCAGGGACATGCCCATGTTGCAGCCTAAATCCTCAGTGTGGGGCATACAGGAGGCAGCTGGTCAATGATTCTCTCTCATATTGATGTTTTTATCTCTCTCTCCCTCTCTCTTCCTCTATGAAATCAATAAAACTATTTTTTTAAAGTTTATCAGATTCTAAAATATGATGCAAAGTTTAAAACCAGCAAGGTGAAAAAATAAGATGTGGTAGATGCAAATCAATGATATGAGATATATTGTTTAAGTGCAAATATATATATATATATATATATATATATATTTAAAATTTAACAAATTAGTAGCGATTTTTAAAATTTATATTTTTACTGTTGATAGTATTATAGATAATTGCTTTTAAAATTAATACTTAATAAGTTAAATTGGCAAGGAGACAGAGGAAAGTTACTTGAGGAGAATACAAATCAGAATCTCCAAATGCAACTTGTTTGCCTGTGGGGATATTTTTTTGTACTTAAGTTATCATCGTATTTATGGTTGTGAAAAGTAACAATTGATTTCAGACTTGAGTTTCCCTGATTTCTTCTTTAGGTACTATTACTAATACAAACTTTATCGTTTGTTTTTAAGAGAAAATAGATGTACTTACATCTATTCAAACATAGAAAAAAATGCTTGTTTGAAAGTGATAACCGTCATAATTTGGATCCTTTGTGTGTTGTTTTTTTCCCTGCAGCCACTGAACTATGAGAAAAAGAAGTCTTACACCCTCAACATAGAAGGAGCAAATACACACCTGGATTTTCGCTTCTCTCACTTGGGTCCCTTTAAAGATGCCACCATGCTAAAGATCATTGTTGGGGATGTGGATGAACCACCTCTCTTCTCCATGCCCTCCTACATCATGGAAGTCTATGAAAATGCCAAGGTTGGAACTGTCGTTGGCGCAGTGTTGGCACAAGATCCTGACAGTGCTAACAGCTTAGTAAGGTAAGGTATGCTTCAAAATTTTAGACATCCAGATATTTTGATTGTGTCACAGTAATCTAAAATGTATAAAATAATACTTAAGTATCGTATATCTGTTATTTTTCTATTATTACAATTAAATTATATTACTGATATTTTATCTGAGTCATGTAGTAGATAGGTTTCTGTCAAATGAAGAATATATGTAGCTATATCTGTGAGTATATTTTTGACCGCACAGATTAGGTTTTCCACTTGACTTAATAGATATGGATATAATTCACTGGAAACATTTATAGAACTTAAGTTGAGAAACCTTGATCCCTTAGTGATAGGAAACATAGATATAGTACAAAAGGGTAGGAGGTTGGGAATAAGGCTTATCTGCCTCCGGGTTCTGACACAAGAGCTGTGTTCCTTTAGGAAATCATCCATCCTTACCTGTAAAAGGAAAAACAACTCTCTCTCTCTCTCAGGTATTATGAAAAAGCCTTAAGCATTGTGTGTAAAGTGTTAAGCAGAGTGGCCTGCACCTAGTAGTCATTTAATAACTGTCAACTTGTCCAAAGCTGACTAGGCGCTAACACTACAGGATGGCATGTGGGAGTTCTGGAGTCTTGACTGACTAGCTGTGTGATCTGATAGAGTTTTTCAACCTTGGAATGTTAATTCCAAATATATGAGCAAGGAATAATAATACTGCATAAATATGCTGATATAATTAGATTAAATGTATACAGAGTAATAAGCACAGTCAGTAAGTGCTCAGTAAATATTTTATTATGTTAGTACCAGTATGTCATACAGTGGCGATTATTAAAATGTTATTGTATAATCAGAAAGGGTTTTTTTGTGTCTCAATTATAACAAAATCAAAGACTGCATACATGTAGAAGAGTCTTTAGTTACCTTGAATTTATACCCTTGGGTAATCCTAAGGCCTTCGGAAGTTAGAAAGTCTTAATAAATCTGTCAGCTTTTCCCCATATTTATTCTGATTCTCCTGAGTTCTCATTTATTTTTTAATTGTTTTTAATGTTTTTTATTGATTTTGAGAGAGAGAGGAAGGGAGAGGGATAGAGAGATAGAAACATCAATGAGAGAGAAACATCATCAATCACATCATCAGTTTGCTGACTCCTGCATGCACCCTAGTGGGGATCAAGCCCACAACCCAGGCATGTGCCCTGACCAGGAATCAAACCTGCAACCTCCTGGTTCCTGGGTTGATGCTCAACCATTGAGCCACACCTGGCGGAGCGAGTTCTCATCTATTTTAACAAAAGCTAATAGAATAACCATTTCCATTGGTATCTACATAATGTTTGTAAAGGCTCTCAATTTCCTTTTATGTAAGCATGATTGTTTCAGCTTAAAAAAAGAAGCCCACAGTACCTAAGCATGGAGAGAACCAATGTTATGTGCACAAACGTATGTATTCAACAATCCTGCTTCATCTATGAGTGTAGAAGGAGTACCCTGTCAATCGGTACCCTCTCTCACACTGAGAGCAAGAGCTGGGCACTGCTGGAAGAAGCAGGATGGGCAAATACACAAAAGAGTATGCATAAACCCAGTTACAGAAATTGGTATGTAAGGGATGGAAGTAAGAGGTGACATAATTAGTTTTCCAACCAGAGGAAAGCTTGCTATGCTTCAGCATTACGTAGAATGCCATCTATATATATATAAGAGCCTAAGTGACAGAATGACCAAACAACCGGTCGACCGGTCGCTATGACACGTACTAACCTTCAGGGGGAAGACGCTCAATACAGGAGCTGTCCCTGGTGGTCAGTATGCTCCCATAGCGGGAGTGCCACTTAGCTGACCCACGGGCACCAGACGCAGGGCTGGCCATGGCAGCCTGGAGACCTCAGCGGAGCTGCAGCAAGCCTACTGAATGGCGGCAGTGGTGTGGCGGTGGGCGCAATGGGGCCAGGATGAGCAAGAGTGGCTGTCAGGAATGGCAGGTGGCATTGTACTGCTGGTTTCAGCCCTATCCCCACAGGCTACACCAGGGGACCCCTTCGGGTGCATGAATCTGTGCACTGGGCCTCTAGTTTTTAAATGACATTTCTGTTACTTAACAGTAAGTATAACTTGTTCAACTATATTTAAAACTGTAGCATTATAAGGGATATTTGCAAATATGGCCCATTTTTTACCAAAAGGAGCCAACACCTAAATATTTCATGCTATTACTTTCACATAAAGTATTTTATAAAACTTAGTAAGATTTTTTTTTTGAATATTAAGATGCAAATGATGTAGTCTGTATCTTTTAATTAAAAGAGGTGGGAGGTACATTCAGTTTTAAAAGTGATATTTAAAGCACCTTATTGGATTATTACAATAGTCCTTATAATAAAGAAATTAGCTCATGCACACAACAGCAGCAGCAGTTTGAAGTCCAGTGGAGAGATAACTTGAAAAAATTGCATTCTTTGATAGGGTGATAAAGATATGAAGGTGTACATGGAAAATAAGTGCACAAAATCTTAAAGACATAATGAGTTGCAGATTGTAAGGTTCAAAACCCAGGTTAAGGATGAGACAGATGAAGAATAGAGAAAAATCAATGTCGTTTTTGTGTGTATCAGGAGCATAGGTTACCTGTGTGTGAAGGGCAAGTGCTGAGATTGTAAAAAGAAGCTAGACAGTGACATATTTGAAATTTATCCTGCACCAATATCAGTGGGGAAGAGAAGAAAGGACAAAGTATGAGCCATTATAATCAAAACAATGCTGGGAAGATTTACAATTCAAAAGAAATAATAATGAATTTTTTAAATCTTATGAAGAGTGGCATCTATGTGCCCAAAGGATAGGTCAGAGGAAGAAACATTAAGGTCAGGGACAAACTACTTTCACTGTTGCTAGGTAGATGCCAACATATCCCAAAACACCCATTCCACATAGCACAGTGGCTCTCATGCAAAGTTTCCCCACTAGAGGACATTTGACAATGTCTAAAGACACATTTGGTTGTCACAACTGGGCAAGGAATGCTAGCTACCTCTGAGTAGAGACCAGGGATGCTGCTCACAACTAAGAATTATCTGGTCCAAAATATCAGTGGTGCTGAGGAAACTAAACTGGCTGGTCCACTGGTAAAACTGGAGAGCTAATTATACTCAGGGAAAGAGATTTTGAAAATAGATTTTTGGGGAATGTAAACCAATGAGTATGTTTCACATACATTGACAGCCATGTAATATTTCAACCTATACACTTTTTAATAAAATAAATTATTTATGTATAATTGATTGTCCCATGATATTTTTAATGGCCTCTGTAATTTCTCTGTACTATTGGGAGCATTAATTGAACACCTGCCATTTAATTGAACATCCCACTTGTTGGGATGCAAAGATGATTGGTGTATTGACTCCACATGCTAATATTGAGAACAAATCCATTAGCATATGCATTATTCTTTCTGCTTTGTTTTGGTTAGACAACCAAAAGAAATCCTTCTAAAGCTACCTTAAAATAATTAGATTCCTTAGCTGCTTTTGCCAGGTATAATTTACATAATATTTATTCTTGATTTCAATAAAAGTATGTCATTCATATTGGCCTCTGGGTGCAAACAGTGAATAAAAAACAGAAAACATTAACAAACACAAATCAAGCCTTATACTTTCACCTTTCTTGGGGACTAAACATTTGTACTAATTAAGGAAAAATGCAGTGAAAAGATGTACCTTGCCATGTGCCCTGAAATGCAATTAACTCCAAGTCTGTAGAATTGATAATGAAAGGGAGTTTGAGTTTTTCAGGCATTTGTGAAAAGCTTCCTGACTTCAGTCTTTTGTATTTCAATTTTCTAAATTATTAGTAAGACTCTTCAGATTTCTAAGAGCATACCATGTCTAGCTTTTGTCTTTCAACTCACAACAAGAATGTGAAATTGGCAGCAGTATAATCACCACCTTTTAAAAAAGTAAAATCAGAACCAGGCTATTTACCTGCAATGAAGAAACCCTCAATTTAAGCAGACTGCATTCAATTGCTGACATGCTGCAAATGTAAATCAGAAACTCCCCAATAGCTGTGGAGAGATGAGCAATATCCTATCTAATAAAGAGGGAATATGCTAATTGACCCTCATGCTGTCACAAAGATGGCAGCACCCACAGCCAATAAGGAGGGAATATGCTAATTGACTGCCCCACCTTCAAAGATGGTGGCGCCCACGGCCACAAGATGGTGGCTCCCAGTCCCCTCAGCCCCACCAGGGTGGAAGGTGTGCGGCAAGGCTGGGCCCGCTCCATGCACCTGCCTCTGGAGTCCCCCAATCCTCTCAGCCCCCCAGCTGCCCAGGGCTGCCCAAGGCTCAGGTAACCAGGACTGGCCAAGGCTTGCGCTGCCAGCAGTGCCAGCAGCAGAGGTGTGATGGGGGTGTCACCTTCCCCTGATCACCAGGTTGCCTCCTGCCCCTGAGGGCTCTCAGACTGTGAGAGGGGGCAAGCCAGGCTGAGAGACCCCCCTCCAGTGCATGGATTTTCATGCACCAGGTCTCTAGTATTTATATATTTTAATCTTCACCTGAGGTTTTGTCTTTATTGATTTTTTTTTTTTTTAGATAAAGAGGAGGGAGTGGAGAGAGATAAGGGAGAAACATCAATGTGGGAGAGAAACACTGATTGGTTGTCTCCATACAGGACCCAACAGGGGATGGAATCCACAACCTGGGTATGTGCCTTGACAGCGAATAGAATCAGCAACCTTTTGGTGTACAGGACAATGTGCCAATGAACTGAACCATCTGGCCAGGGAGAGATGAACAATCTTTGGTTGTACAAGAGGAGCTAGAGAGCTTTCTGGAAATGTGATCTTGTGACTATTAAAAATAGTGATCATTTATGCCTTGTTATATGTAAGCTAGGGGTTTTATATAGCATGCCAAGAACCTGTGTAAGAGCTCTAAGGAGTCTACAGATGAAGAAACTAAAGCTCAAAATGTTAAGTAATTTGGCCAAATTTACATAGGGGTAAAGTGGCAGATCCAGATTTTAAATCCAGTTTTGTTTTACCCACAAAACCTTGTTTGTTTCTTTGTTTTTAAAGCCAGAATACTAGGCCTCTTTTTTTTAACCAGTCCTATTATATATTTCAACAACAACTTCTAATAATAATAGTCATAAACAATTGCATTTGTAGAAGTCAAGGATCACAAAGTAACAAGCAGACTGATGTTTTACATGGTCAGAAAGCCATCGAGTAAAACCAGGACCTCAGGTCTACTATTTGGATGCATTTCATGCACTGGGAAAATGAGATGATGAAAAGAATCAAGCCTCTTTTTATAGTACAACATATGGTAGTAAATATAATACTACTAAAACATATAGTACTTGATTTATTTCAACAAAAAGAAATTATTGAAGACCTCAATTAACAATTGCACATAGGAGGAAGAGCTTCAGTGTGAATCTATATATACATTCTGAATCTACTAGAGGCCCAGTGCACAAAATTTGAGCACAGTGGGGGAGGGTGCCCCTCAGCCCAGCCTGCACCCTCTCCAATCTGGGACCCCATGAGGGATGTCCGACTGCCCATTTGTCCCTCTCACAATCCAGGACTGCTGGCTCCCAACTGCTCACCTGCCTGCCTTCCTGATTGCCCCTAACCGCTTCTGCCTGCCAGCCTGATCACCCCCTAACCACTCCCCTGCCAGCCTGATTGATGCCTAACTGCTCCCCTGCCCGCCTGCTTGCCCCTTACTGCCCTCTCCTGCAGGCCTCGTCCCCCCCAATGCTCTCCCCTGCAGGCCTGGATGCCCCCTAACTGCCCTTCCCTGCAGGCCCGTTCACCCCCAACTACCCTCCTCTGCTGGCCTGGTCACCCCTAACTGCCCTCCCTTGCAGGCTTGATCACCCAAAACTGCCCTCCCTTGCAGCCCTGGTCCCTCCCAACTGCCCACCCCTGCTGGACATCTTGTGGTGGCCATCTTGTGTCCACATGGAAGCAGGATCTTTGACCACATGGGGGCAGCCATCTTGTGTGTTGGAGTGATGGTCAATCTGCATATTACTCTTTTATTAGGTAGGATAGAGACCTGGTGCATGGGTGGGGGCTAGCTGGTTTGCCCTGCAGGGTGTCCCAGATCAAGGTGGGGGTTCCCTTGGGGCATGGGGCAACCTAGGCGAGGGGCCTGTGGTGGTTTGCAGGCTGGCCACACCCCCCAGCCACCCAAGGGGAGGCCCTGGTATCTGGGATTTATTTATCTTCTACAATTGAAACTTTGTAGCCTGGAGCAGAGCCAAGCCTTTTGCTTGCTCCATAGTGGCAGCCATTTCTGTTGGGATTTATTTATCTTCTATAATTGAAACTTTGTAGTGGAGGCCAAGGCAGGCCAGGGCTTCAGAAGCTTGGCTTCCTCTATCGCCGGGGGCAACCCTAGCCTCCTGTTCTCTCCAGCTCCTTGGCTACCGCCATTTTTCTTGGGATTTATTTACCTTCTATAATTGAAACTGTAGCCTAGAGTAGGCTGGCCAGAGTGTGCAGAAAGCTTGGCTTCCTCCATTGCCAGGAAAACCCAAGCCTCCCTCCTGCTCTCTCTGTGGCTGCAGCCATCTTGATTGGGTTAATTTGCATACTCGCTCCTGATTCGCTGGTAATAATTTGCATATTACTCTTTTATTAGATAGGATAAATACATTCTACCATCCTAACTTCTTTCCACTCTGATTTAAAATCTGCATTTATCTATATATTTACTTATTGTTGATAACATTTTTATGGTTTCTTGGTATAACTTTAAAGGAATCAGAAGGAAATAACAAATAGTGTGCTTAATTGTTTCAAATGTTCAACATGACACTATTTAGAAAGCAATAGCCCATTTATATGCTAACATTATGAATAAAATTGTGACTAGAGTTGAAAATATATGCCAAATTTAAAAAAAAGAATTCTAAAGTATCGTTAAAAAAAAGAAAAAAAGAGTTGCAGAGTCGCAGAGAATTAGAAGTGTTTACTCTGCCTATTTTGAATTTACTTGTAGCCTCAATGAGAAAATGCCCCTGGTATAATCACTGCATTCTTTATTTTTGTTTTCCATCACCATTATCCTCTCTGTGCCCTCTTCCACTTCCACCCACCCCCACCCAGCCCCACAGTCACCATACCATTGTCCATGTGCATGATTTCTTTTCTTTTCTTTTTTGACTGCATTATTTTTGGTGTGTTTGTTGTTGAGCTTTTGTTGTTATATTATTTTATGTTTCTCTGAAATTTTCACATAGCTCATGATGAGATGGGAATTAGAAATACCACATTAATATTAAATGTTAAAAACAGCAAAATTAAGAGATATTTGAGATAATAAGAAGGTTATATTGCAAAGTTCAACAGTAAAAAAAAAATAATAATTAAGAAGGTTTGAATATAGGATTCAAACTTTTGAAAAGAAAAAGAATAAGCAGAAATGTTTTCAAAGTATATTCATGTTAAAAATATCATCTGATATATGTTTATTCTATAGACCAAATTTGCTTATAAAAGTTTAATTTATTGAAAATCTAGTATAGTTTAATTGGACCCTTAATGGCAAACTTAATATACCCTGATCGAGACTGTCATTGCCTTCTTTTTTATTTAATTATTGTTGTTCTTTCTATTGATTTATTTTTATTTTTTCCATTACCATTTATTCCCCCTATATCCTCCTCCACTTCCACATACCAACCTACTCCCCCCGCCATAATCACCACATGGCTATCCATGTCCCTGAATGAGTTCTTTCTCTCTTTTTTTCTTTTTTGCTCAATCTCTCTACCTCCCTTATCCCCCCTTCCTCAGCTGTCAGCCTTCTGTCTATCTATGATTCTATTCCTAATTTACCTGTTAGTTCAGCTTGTTCACTAGATTCCACATATGAGTAAAATCATATTGTACTTGTCTTTCTCTGACTGGCTTATTTCACTTAGCCTAATATTCTCCAGTCCATCCATGCTGTCTCAAAGGGTAAAAATTTCTTCTTTTTTATGGCTAAGTAGTATTTCATTGTATAAATGTACATAACTGTTTTATTCTCTTATCTACTAATGTACACTTGGACTGCTTCCAAATCTTGACTATTGTAAATAACACTGCAGTGAACATCGGGGTGCATACATCTTTTAAATTAGAGTTTCAGGTTTCATTGGATAAATTCTATGAAGTGGAATCATTGGGTCTTCTAATACAAAGGAGATAACTCATTACGGATGGTTAATACTAGTCAAGTAAAGATAGAGAGAAACCAGTCTCCTACTTAAAACCAGAAGTCTTTGTCTATAACTTGCATTTTATAACTGTATCACATTCCATATAGCCAAGTTAGCATATTTACATTGACTAAGAACTTTACTGCTAAATGTCATGCAAATATGACTTTTGAAAATGTAAAAATGATTGAGAAAAACCCATTCCTATATAGAAGAAGATATCGGTTGTTACAGAGAACCGGAATAATCAAACAATGCTCAGAGAGTTTGGAGTCACACTTTATTCACTGGTGGGCTTAGAGAAAATGAATTCAAATTCTAAGCAAGGCTACAAGCAGAACTTCCCTTTTTATTAAAGAGCCACTATGTGCACTTAGTGGTTATCTCACTGCTGGCCTTGAAAACAACACAGTTCTATCCAATTAAAAATGCACCTGGCATGGCATTGAGAGTATGGGCATATCTAGTCTCTGGCCTACAAGGTCAGATGGCTAAGTTTATCTTCCTCATTATTCAAGCAGGCTAAAGCAGGCTAGAAAGCAACATTATTTTTTTTTAGAATAATAGTCCATCTAGAAAAACAGCAGAGAATTCCAAACAGTAGTTTTACAAAATAGGGGTTAGCCTTCTCACTGTAAACTGAGGACCAAATGACTGGTTCCAGATCACACTGCTAACCAATCATAGAGATTCAATCAGAATATGGTCATTTCAATGCCTTAATAAAGGTACAGAACACCTGTAAACTTTTTTCCATTTTTTGGCTCAAATTCATCGAACAGCCTGGCATATAGTAGTGACCTTCCCAAATCACAGTCCTGACCCAGGAAGAGAGCTTAGTTTCTGGGTGGTCTGGTATCATTTAGCCCTGAAATGAATAGCTAAATCCTGGCTTAGGGACACTCTTTTATCAGACTACTGACTGGAGACTAAACATCCTAATAGCTTTCATGTGACTATTTCAAAGAAATAAAAAAAGTTTTAAATGGTTCCAGAGCATTTCTAGAACTCGGGATTATTAGAATGTATGATATTTTAGTAACTTAGAGAAGTAACTAACAGATAGGGAAACATGATTTCTTATGCCAGAGTTTTACTTCAGTTAGATGCTTTTGTTTCATTGGATCGCTTTGGTTCAGAAAATTCAAAAGCCTTCCAATATAGCTCTGTGCTCTGTGTGCCACCCCTTTTATGAAGCATACTGTGCTCTTTATCAAGTGACAAGATCTGTATGTTTTGGAAAGATTATTTTTTGGATGCATGGCTTGTCGGATAAATTGTATCCCAAAAATGAACAAAGGGAACCTTAACTTTTTTAATGAATCTGAGCTATGCCACAGGTGTTCGTTTGGTTGGTTGGTTAAAGACGAGGCCAAGCTGCTGAAGTATCCCACAGGGTGTATATGGATTAAACTTGATCCCATCTATTAGTCAAGGTCAGTCAAACCTACAAATACAGCTGTTTGGGAGGCAAAATCTCAAATAAATCTGCTTTACCACTCACGTTCTGTGTCTGTAAGTATCTTAAAGTGTGACATGTGAGAAAAATCCCCTAGACTTCAAGCCAACTGATGTTTCTCCAAGTAAATCACTGTAAGATTTTCAATGCATACATTTTCAATTAATTTATTATGGTGAAATGGACAAACTGTAATCAAAATAATAAATGCTTCTGAGGAGTGAAATTTTGTTATTGAAATGAAAAATAACTCTTTCAATGCACTTCAATATGATTAATTTTCTTGAGTCTACACCTACATAATCATAGGGGAATTGAAGAAAATAAAAATATGGCAATAAAGGTATTTACTACTGAAAGTGACTGTTTGCTATTGTTATAACTTGTTTGCCTCCTTGTTGGCCCATTTTTTCTAATCTCAATAATGAATTTTCATCTTATTTCAGTATAATGCATTTTATTTTCAATTTTGACATAGAATTAATGTAAACATATTTATTATCTGGCCATTGATCATATTAGTTTGAAATACTTTATTTTTATTGTTTTGCTTACTCATTTCCCTAACTAAATCGATATCTAAATAATTTTCAGGTTTTGCTATTTTCTCTCCTTTTATATTTTTACTAGAGGCCTGGTGCACGAAATTCGTGCATGGGGGGGTGTCCCTCAGCCCATCCTGCACCCTCTCCAATCTGGGATCCCTCTCACAATCCAGGATTGCTGGCTCCCAAATGCTCTACTGCCTGCCTTCCTGATTGCCCCTAACTGCTTCTGCCTGCCAACCTGATCACCCCCTAACCACTCCTCTTCCTGCCTGTTTGCCCCCAACTTCCCTCCTCTGCTGACCTGGTCACCCCTAACTGCCCTCCCTTGCAGGCCTGGTCCCTCCCAACTGCCCTCCCCTGCTGGCCATCTTGTGTCCACATGGGGGCAGGATCTTTGACCACATGGGGTCAGCATCTTGTGTGTTAGAGTGATGGTCAATCTGCATATTACTCTTTTATTAGATAGGATTTCCTGTCCTTCCTCAAATAAATATTTTTGAATGAATATAGAAAGCCTCCAATATTGTCTACTCTTTAGAAAAGGAGCTTATAAATATTATGTAATGGACCTAGGTTATATTTTAATCTCTTGTACTAACGAGCTCCTTGATAACATTTCCATCACTCAGTGCTTCAGTTTTCTCCTCTGTAAAAATAACCTACAAATAATAGTGATCTCATGCAGTTGTTTTGAGTACAAAATGAACTAGTATTACAATGAACTAGTATGTAGAAAACACTTAAAGCACAATGCAGTACATTATAATTGCTCAACAAATGTTAGCTTATATTACCTGGTACAGACTACTTTCGTATGTGTATCAGTTTTCTTGCAGTCTCACACATCACCCCTATATAGTCTTTATTATGGGGGAGAGTGGAATTTGAAGAATATTTTTAAATGTGTTGTACAGTTACATATACTCTGGCTTCAGTTTACACTGGTTTAATGTTGAAAACTGTGGACTACAATATAAAAAATTCCCCAAATTCTATTTTTTTTTAGGTTTTACCATTAATCCCAATTTAGATCTTAAACCACTTAGGCAAATGATTACCAGATATTATACTTGCTGGATGTTTTTCAAAGTATCAAATTAATATTATCATTTGCAAAAAAACCTATATATGTAAGTTCATAAAATATTAAGATGCCATGTTTACCTTTTGAAGATTTATAAAAGGAAATAAGTGAATTTTATTATAAAAACTAGAGGCCCAATGCATGAAATTTGTGCAAGAGTAGGCCTTCCTTCCACTGTTTGCCAGTAGCAGCTTCCCTCTGGTACCCGGGACCCGGGCTTGCCTCACAGCCTTGGCTTCATCAGGAAGGTCGTCCAGAAGGATGTCTGGTCTAATTAGCATATTGCATTTTTATTATTACAGATTATTTGATAGTTACCTACTAAGAATATTGTCATCTATTTTTTTATTTTTTGATGAGCAGCTTAATAGAGTTATGCCTCTTTTTTAATGTTTAAATAGCATTAAATTATATTTAGTCTCCTAGTATAGTTTTGAATAGTTTATTTTTTCTGACATTTCTCTTAACCCTTTTTATGAGTTCTTATTTCTATGGCTAGGCAGAAATCCAAGGTTACTTAAGCAGAACTATTTAGTTCTCCCTGAGTTGAAATTCAATTGCAACTCCACAAATAAAACTCTTGGGACCCAAGCATAGCTGATATCTAGCCCTTATGTTGCAGATATCTCAAGGGTGTTAGGTTGCAAAGTAAAATTGAAATAGTAAGAGTCAAAGGAAACATGCCTAGCATTCTACCTAACATTTTCAAACATATTTAAATGTAGGTTTTTATTCTATAAATTCAAATAAAACTATATTTATTCTAAAAGCATTTAACAACTAATACTAGCCCTTACATTAGAAAGCTCTGTGCAAAGTGTGTAAGAGAGGGGATTATTCTGATAAAAAAAACTACACATTTTCAGATTCTTTATTTTGCTTACAAACAGAAGAAACCCCCATTTTATTTCAGACTGACAGTTCTGTAGTGATCAGATTTCTAAAATGGGGCATATTCTCAAAATTCTATTTCATAGGGCTGTATTGATAGAAACATAATCTGGACTTTTGCTATTAGTTGCAACAGGAAACTTTCAGGCTGAATAATGTTTCAATTTCAGGTCCAATTTTCAGATGCAAAAATTGTTGTTCTCTAGAGAGTACCCCCAAATGAAAAGTTTCTTGAAGACAGGTTAATAGTAACTAACTTTAGATAATACATGGGTAGGCAAAAGTAGGTTTACAGTTGTGAGTACACAAAACTCAGAATTCATTATTTTATTATTTACTTATTAATTATTGCATTACTTATTATTATTAAATTACTTTTGACCACTCCTGTGTAAAAACCAGAATGCTAATTGATTATATTTTAAGGGCTGCTATCTTTTTCATTCATCAAATCTTCTCACACCTCCTAAGCAGTTTAGCATTGGGCCTCTAAGGTTAGACATACTAGGAGAAGGTTTTTTGTGTGTGATATGAATTCAAGTAAAACAGTTTCAGAGTGCCATGGCCTAATGTTTTGGAAAGCCTAATGACATAGCTCTTTCCCACTATTCTGTAGTGTTAGAATCCGGTGTCTCTTCTTTAAAACAGATTTGCCTTATACTTCTTGTTTAAATTGCTTTTACTGTTGAACTTCCTTCAATTAACATGTAATTATTATTAGAGCAATTAGTGCACAACATTCAATTTCTTGTTTTGATCACACAGTTACAAGTGATACCTTTTGTCCCTTTATATGTGTTATTTTCACTAAATGAGCTCCTACATTTTAGTGAGATGCTCTATAGTCTTAATCTGCATGGTAATATTAATTTCTGCAATATTTTGGCATGTGTATGTATACACAAGTAGTCATAAGGTTTCACACTTTAACAATATATTCTAAATGTCTTGTTTAATACATGCCTATCAGATATTTGGGTTGTTTTTCAATTATACTCTGTTCTAGAAAGTAAGATGAATTCTGTAATATTGTCATCCTCACAATTATCTATTTAAAATATTTGTCCAACTTCTGAGATTTTCCTCATGAAAAGGGTCTCTGTTACTTTCAATGGAAACTCTTATATCTGTGCTTTGAAACCCAATCCTCACCTTTTTAGGTATTTCACTCTTTCAAAATGATAACTTCTTTCAAGAAAGACAGTGCTTAATATTTCCCTTAACAGAAAAAATAATAATTTGTTGAAACCCACTTCTCTGATGACATAAGGCTTCATTTTTTTTTCCTGATCTCTGTTTCAGGTAATGATGTGCAACAGTGTCATAACTCATGCGCTTCATATTCTCATATTCAATATATTAGTGAGTCCATTATAATAACAATCCCATCCTTTCATATTTTTATTGAAACTTTATTCTAAAGTTAACCAGTCATGCCCATCCTGCCAAATCCAATCAACCTTCGCTAACCTCACTCAGCTTAACAGAATTCACCAGGGCTGCCCATTTATATCACTCCTTTATTGGTTTCTCTATTGCCTTGCTCTCCCAATTTTTATCTTCCTTTCGGCTGTTTCACTCCTTTTACTAGCACTTTCTTTTACCCAGATCCTGGGCTGCGTTAGACTCAAAAGGTTGAGTTCAAATCTTTCGCTTTCTTTATTCTTACAATTCTCTCCCAAATGAGCTTGTACCATTCCCATTACCTTAAATTCAGGCTGATATATCTCAAATTTATATTTCCTGTTCAGAAAACATACTTAAATTTCACACTCACATCTAAGTCTCTGCTTTTTTATTATGCACTAAAGGCCTGGTACATGAAAATGCATGCACTGGAGGGGGGTCCCTCAGCCCACTTTGCCCCCTCTCAGAATCCGGGAGCCCTCAGGGACAGGAGGTGACCCTGCGATCAGGAGAAGGCGACACCCCATCATACCTCTGCTGCTGCCACGGCCAGCAGCACAAGCCTCAGGCGGCCATGGTTACCTGAGCCTCAGGCAGCCCTGGACAGCTGGGCAGCCGCCATCCAAGGCTTGCCTGTGCCTCAGGCCAGCCTGGGCAGCTGGGGGGCTGAGAGGACTGGGGGACTCCAGAGGCAGGTGCCCAGAGAGGGCCCAGCCTTGCCGCATGCCTGCTGCCCCAGCAGCGCTGAGGGGATTGGGCTCCGCCCTCTTGTGGCTGTGGGTGCCGCATTCTTTGAGGGCATGGCAGCCAATTAGCATATCCCCTCCTTATTGGCTGTGGGCATTGCCATCTTTGCTATGGCATGAGGGTCAATAGAATGCTTACCTAATTGACATCAAAGGCATAATGGGTTAAGGTGATTGATTTTTCTCAAATTGTTTTTCTCACAAAGAGAGTATTTCCCTTACCTCTTTTAAAAATATATTTTTAATGATTTCAGGGAGGAAGGAAGGGAGAGATAGAAACATCAATGATGAGAGAGAATCATTGATCAGCTGCCTCCTGCATGCCCCACATCAGGGATAGAGCCCACAGTCTGTGACGTCCTGATTCATAGGTCGATGTTCAAACACTGAACCACACCAGCCAGGCTGCCTTACCTCTTTGTCCAGATCAGTAAATGGGCTTATCCATTACATGGTAGATCAAACACACACACACACACACACACACACACACACACACACTAAGTTATTTGGGATTTCTACCCTTTACTAGTGCCACTTCAACAAAAAGTTCCATAGGTTGTGTCTGATATACACTATTATTTTGTACAGTTGTTTAAAAATTCCCTTCCTTTTCCCTCACCTTTGTCCAAAATGCACAATTTGTATTTTGAATTGTTTTTACATTTCTACAATCCAAGATTTAAAGCAGTCACTGTGATTTTTTTTTCATAACATAAATAAATCGTGTTATGGGAAAACCATTGCTTTTTTCAAAAAAGCAAAAATTCCTTACCATGTGCTGCAGGGTTTGTTGGTCAAGCTCATTCAGTCTGCTGGCTACATGGAAGGATACATTTGTTTCTAAAGCAAGCCAAGCCTTCACCAGTTTGGCTCGGTGGATAGAGTGTCAGCCTGCAGACTAAAGGGGTCCCAGGTTTGAATCTGGTCAAGGGCATGTACCTTGGTTGCAGGCACATTCCCAGTAGGGGGTGTGTAGGAGGCAGCTGATCGATGTCTCTCTCATCGATGTTTCTAACTCTCTATCCCTCTCCCTTCCTCTCTGTAAGAAAATCAATAAAATAATTAAAAAATAAATAAAGCAAGTCAAACTTTTTCCTTTAACTAGATCTTTGCATGTTGGTTTTCTATATTCAAGTGTTCTTCCCTTGGCACTTTTCATATAATAGTTCTCTTTTTACTCAGGTCTAAGATAAAATGTTACTTAAGCTGAGACTAATGCAAAGGGAAGAAGTATTAGAGGTTTAGGAGAGAAGACTTTTCTTCTCTCCTTATGGTTTGGAACATTTTTAGAACACATGATTTTTTATTATATTATTTATTCATATTTATGTTAATTAACTACTCTGATAATGTGAAACCCCAAAACTTGGGGGTAAAGAAAAAAGTAATTTAAGTCCCAAGTGTATGCCACCATGAGTTAGCTGAGGATCGGCTGAACTGAGCTGGCTTTTGTTTGCTGGCTCTGTTAATCTCCAGTGCGTTCTATCCTGCAGCAGCTCATTTACTAGGTAGTTCTACCCCAGGCAGGGCATCCTGAACTGGGACAACCCTGCTCATGCATCTCCCATCTTCCTCTGGGGCCAGCGGACTAGCTATGGCATGCACTTGGTATGGCAGTGGCAAAGCATAAGAGGAAACATGCAGTCTCATGAAACCTAGACGCAAATACGGTCTAGGACACCACTGCTTTCCAATTATTCTATTGCCAAAGTAAGCTGTGGGCCACTCCTGCTGTGAGGGAGCCCTGCAAAGCACACGGATTGGACAAGGAAGAGTTGTGGTCAGTAATGCAACCCACCTTCCATTTATTTCATTTCTCATTCGGTGACTTAAAAAAGGTGCTAGAGGATGGACGTATGATGATAATGAATTTTTTTTTTCATTTTATTTTTATGTTCAAACCTCAGCTACAATGAAACTCTAATATAAATTAGTCTCTGACATCTCCTTCTATCCTAAAATGTTTGTACATGTAGCAAGGAGAAATTTTATTATGCATTTGATTTTTTTCTTCCAATATACTATTGACTTCCCAGAGGTGATTTTTTTCTCTTCTTTATTAACTATTGCATTTCTACTGTCTACTATTCTATTCATGGGATTTGGTAGGTATTTTTAAATTAGTAATTAAACTAAGCTTAGCATTAAAGACAAACTGAGCTAAAAATAATTAATGTCACTCTATGCAAAAATAAAGTTTCCAGTCCAATCTTAAGAGCCAGACATAAAAGTTATATATATGTATTTAAATGTTTGAGTATCTCACTTGCTTCAGTTTTATATTTTTTATTATAATATCAAGTAAAAACACCTATTTTCTTATCTAGATACTTCATTGACTACAATGCTGAAGATGACAGGTTTTTCAATATTGATGCCAATACTGGATCTATTAAGACTACAAAGGTTCTTGATAGAGAAGAAACTCCGTGGTACAACATCACAGTTGCTGCTTCAGAAAATGGTAAATGACTTGACTTTATGTACTATAGGAAAATATGTCACTGTACAGGAAGATTTATACTGAGATTTTCTCATACGCAGGTCTCTTACCATTTTTATTTTTGATGCCAGGATCTAAGAGAGTGCACAGAATGTATTAGACACAATTTTACTCCTTGTCAGACACAGTGAATGCATCATATCCATTCTCCTTTACCTTAATCCCGGCATATTGGCGAACAATTGCATCATGGGCACTTGGTCCTCATGCCTGAGTCAGAGGATTTGGTTCTCCTTCTAACTGTGCTTATATCAGACTTATAAGTAAGTCATCAAGGGGCTAGAAGAATGGTTCTTCACACACTCCAGTTTCGAAGCAAAAGAAATGAAAATTGATGGCTGTTCTTGAATAATTTCATCAATATAACACCCCTCCTCAAGCTTAATTACCATTTAGAAAACTTATTGTAAAGTAATAACTTGGAATTTCAATAGGCAGGACTATGCCCTCTTTGAGAGAAATATAGGAGATACAGAATAATGCACTATGGTTAATACCTAAGTTCAGAAGAACACAAGCATAAGTGTCAAGAATTATTTGTGAGTTTAAAATGTTGTATATGACTGTGTTCAAATGAAATTAGAATAAAACTAAGAAAATGGATCTATCATAACAATGAATTCTTTCTTTACATATTAAGTGATCAACCAAAGTCTAAATTACCCCAGGTCTAGAATTTATGTTTGCAGAAATTATGTAGGCATTTAAAAAAGATTTATATGTATTTATTTTATATATGTACATATATAGATTCATTAGAAACACACACATATAATCAACTTCACATTAAAAAATATTGCTATAGACATGAAATTATGCTCTCTTTTTCTTTGCCCTCAGAGGTTACACCTCCTCCATGTGCCCCATTCTAGGAAGCCACTAATCTAGATTCTGTTTCTCAAAATCAGCGATTTTCAACCTTTTTGTCTCATGGCACAGATAAAATAATTATTAAAATTCTGTAGCACCCCAAAAGTATATTATATTTTATGCTGATCTGACAAAAAAAGGGGTATAATTTTTTATCACTCATACAGGATGACAATTGTTGGGTTGGCCGTTGTCATTTTTAAATTTGACAATCTAAGGGAAAAGAGGTCAGTGCCCCTGACTAAATAATAAGGTAGTGCATGTTTTAAAAATTCTTGTGGCACACTGGTTGAAAACCTCTGCTCTAGTTGTTTTAGTCTGTTCAGGCTGTTGGGTGCTTTAAAGGATAAACTTATTTCTCATAGTTCTGGAGGCTGGGAAGGCCAAGATCAAGATGCTGGCACATTCAGTGTCTGGTGCGGACCAGCTTCCTGTTTCATCCATGGCTGCTGTCTAGTGGAGTCCCCATAAGGAAGAAGGGCAAGGAAGTGCTTAGAGGTCTCTACTGTAAGAACACTAATCTTAATGATGAGGCCTCCACCCTTATCACCTAATCACTTTCCAAAGAGCCCACTTCCTAATACCATCAATTGGGTGTTAGGTTTCAACATATGAATTTTGCAGGGATGTAAACATTCAGTCTATAGCAAATACATTTACTTATTATTGGCACTTCATATACAAGAATCATATAATCGGTGGTCCTTTATTACTGGCTTACTTCTCTTAGCATATTGTTTTCAAAGTTCATCTACATCATGGCATGTCATTAATTCATTCTTTTTTATTACTAAAACAAAAATATCCCATTGTATAGATATACCACATTTTATTTATCCACTAGAGGCCCAGTGCACGAATTTGTGCACCAGTGTGGTCCCTTCGCCTGGCCTGTGGGATCTGGCCGAAACCAGCTCTCCAACATCCCCCAATTGTCCCGGATTGCGAGGGGGCGCAGGCCAGGCCAAGGGACCCCACTGGTGCACGATTGGGGCTGGGGAGGGCTCCAGGGCTGTCCAGCCCATCTTGCTCAGTCCTGATCAGCCAGACCCCAGCAGCAAGCTAACCTACCAGTCAGAGCATCTGCCCCCTGGTGGTCAGTGCATGTCATAGCAACTGGTTGACTGTCTGCCCCCTGGTGATCAGTGCATGTCATAGGGAATGGTTGAGCAGCCTTAGCATATCATTAGCATATTACATTTTGATTGGTTGAACAAACTACCAGATGACTAGACACTTAGCATATTAGGCTTTTATTATATAGCATTCATCACTTGGTAGACATTTGGGTTATTTCTACTTTTTGTCCAATATGAATAATGTTTTGACTATTAATAAGAAAGTTTGTCTTAAATTTAAGCCATGTCTTAAATTAGTTTGGGTATATATCTGGGAGTGAGCTATGGAAATTATATTTAACCATCAGAAGCACTTAACTGCCAGTCTGTTTTCCAAAGTGGTCACATTTTACATTCCCATAAGCAGTATGGGAGTTCAATTTATCTATGTTGTTACCAATATTTATTATTATGTATCTTTGTTATAATCATCCTAGTGGATGTGGGTGATTGCTCATTTCGGTTAATGCAATTTTATAATGTCCTTTGAAACAAATCAATAAGTACACTATGTTAGACTTACTATTCTACCTTTTATGGATAGTCTACCTTTTTGTGATCTATAACATTTGCTCAAGTAGCTTCCATTTAGATTTTTTCAACATCATATTCTCTGAAAATAAGCATTCACTAATTACTTTTAAATGAGTGTTATAAAGAATATATGAATGGGTTCATTTATGATCATTTTAGTTAATTTTCATTTTCAAAATAATCACAATAGGTGTAGAATTACATGTTTAGTCACCTGAGGAAAATTTAATGACTGTTAAATGCTAAAGGCTAATTAAAAATTAGTTGATAAAATAAAGGAATAAATGGATTAATCCAGAAAGAAGTGATGAGAATATTATAAAGATTCAGAAAAGATTGTTTAGTTCTTTTGGAACAGGCTCTATGTATGGAATATGGAAGGGACAAATTTTGAAAAGGATGACTGTGTTTGTCAGAAACAATAAAAACTTATTTTATAATAAAATCAAGTCCAACTCTAGTGGTGTTTTGATCAAAAACCATACTGTAGGTTGCTCTAAATCTTACCTCAGTCCAAATAATATTTGCATCAGGTAGAAACTAATTTATGCCTATACATGAGTTCATATATATCATGAAAATTATATTATGTGCAATCATTACCAAAGGAGGGGCCCATTTTCTCTGAATTAATGTCTAAAATATATACTTACTTTTTTTTTTTTACTATTTGCCAGTGCTTTAAATGGGAAATGAGTTCATACATATCTACTTAGTAAAAGAGTATAGTTAATTACAGTACCCTGAATTTTATAGATGCTAATAAAAAAGGCTTAAAGACAACCCAATGAGCAATACTGAAAGTAACCTGATCCTAATCACAAACATGTATGTAGAATGAGCACTAGATAAGCTTGTACAGCCATATGGAGAGGAGAGGCTGTTTAAAAAACTGCACACTGATGCCCTGGTTACTTAGCCTCAGCGCCTGTTAAATATTGGAGGCGCTCTCATGTACAATTGTTCGTAAGTGTTAACCTCAACACCAGCCACATCATCAGTGTCTTTTCTAGTTTATTCTGTTGTGGAAATGCACTTGATACTTTTTTTCAGATTGAATTTTTGAAAGCCGTTATATGTTAGAACCGTTTAGGTTCACATCACAGTTGAGAGGAAGGTACAGAAATTCCCCATATACTCTCTGCCTATATGCATGCTGTTGTCAGTGTGCTTATTTTGTTATATGAAATTTAACTTTCACAGACTTGTTCATATTTGCAATTTCCCTTAGCAAGCAAAGAATTTCTTATTGGCACTTTTTCCTTAGCACACAAGGAAATTGGTATTGCTTTAAGCATGATCAAAAATAATAAAGTACTTTTCTGACATATCTGTCTATACATGGATGCCTCAGTGTATTAGTTACCTATTTTCATATAACACATTACTAGGAAATATCTAAAAACAATTCAATTTGTTCTAAGATAAAAGAAATTGATTGGCCCATGTAACAAACAATAAAGTTCACATGTGAGTTAGGATTTAGACTTACTATACTTTGATCAGATTTCTATTTTCATTTCTCTGTGATATTTCCTTTTATACATTTCTTTTTATCTCATCTTTTGTCTTAGAGTCACTATAATATAGTAACAAGCAACAAATACTACATTAACTTGTATATATTAACAGGATGAATGCTACCTTAAATCGGGGTAAACTCATTCATAACCAAGGTGAGAGAAATTGTCATTTTGAATAACCATTAAAAATGTTAATCCAATTAGGCCATTTTTAAATTTTCATTCACTGCTTTTAAAAGTTGCATTTTATTAATGAAATGTGCATATAATTGGATTAAATACTATGGCAAAAGGTATGCTTTCATCACATTGGCTCAAGATAATCAATGCCCATATTTTATCTTTACTTACCCTCAATTACATTCAAACTCCACGGGTTCTACATGTGGAAGAAGTTTGGTGAGGCCATTATAATACTTACACATTCTAGTTTTTGTTGTTATTTAGTTATTTACATAATTAGAGGCCTGATGCACGAAATTCGTGCAAGGGGCTCAGCCCTCACAGCTGCAGCAGCTTGCCTCAGTCCTCATAGCCCTGGCTTCCTCTGGAAGGTGGTCTGGAAGGTCGTTTGGCTGTCCAGTCTAATTAGCATATTATGCTTTTATTATTTTAGATATGTTGATGCATTTAAGGGCTTACTAATTGCACTATACCAATCTCAGTATAAAATTTTGGAAGAACTCAGCTGGTGTTGGTCAGTGGTTGAGTTTTGTTTCATAAACCAGGAGGTCAAGGTTATATTCTCGGTCAGAAACCATACCCAGGTTGTGGGCTCAGTCCCTGGGTGAGTTGTGCAGGAGGCAGCCAATAGATAATTCTCTCTCATCATTGATGTTTCTATCTCTCCCTTTCTCTTCCTCTCCCTGAAATACATAAAAACATAAACAATATTTTTAAAAATGCTGGAAGAATTAGAGCAAAAGTGTGTATTAAAGATAAAAACTTGAATGACTGAAGCAATTATGTATAGACTGATAGATGTTTATTTTATAGTTTTCCTTTCTCCTTAAATTTTCAATACCTCTTTCAATACAATTTCTTCCTGATATGCAAAAAATAACCTTGCTTCTCTAAAGACATAAAATGAGAAAAATCAGAAAGGGGTTTCCACAGTTTTCTGCCATCGCATCTATCAACCTACTTAGCACAGTGTGCTTTCATCTGCACAGATCTGTCTTCCTTCAGGTTCCGGTGAGTCAATTCTCCACGCCATGTGTGTGACCACGTCTCTAGGCATGCCCTGCATCCTCACTTGCTCACCCAGAGACATTGCACTGCCAATCGTTTTCCTCTTCCCTGCACTTGCATTTCCCCTGTCTGATACATAATGCTCTGCTCTCATAAATAGGCTTTAATTCCTATCTGAAAAGACAATTAACTCTCACAAACAAAACCTGAACACCTACCTTCAGTGTTTCCCTCCTGATACAACTCCATTATTGTATTCCCTCTACCAAAAACCTGTTGGAGGAGTAACTTACTAGTATACCGTCATGCACAGCCTAATGATGGGGGTGCATTCTGATACATGCATCCTTAGGCAATTTTGTCTTTGTGTGAACATCACAGAGTGCAGGTACATAAATCTGGATGGTATAGGCTGCTACACATCCTATGCTATATGGTATAGCCCATTACTCTATAGTAGAGGAAAAATAATTTTTTTCTCTCTCTACACTTCTATGTTCTTGGTTTGGATATCCTATCTAATAAAAGAGTAATATGCAAATTTACCATCACTCCAACATGCAAGATGGCTGCCCCCATGTGGTCAAAATGGCTGCCCCCATGTGGACACAAGATGGCCACCACAGATGGCCAGCAGGGGAGGGCAGTTGGGAGGGACCAGGTCTTCAAGGGAGGACAGTTGTGGGCGATCAAGCCTGCAGGGGAGGGCAGTTAGGGGCAAGCAGGCTGGCAGGGAAGCAGTTAGGCATCAATCAGGCTGGCAGGGGATTGGTTAGGGGGTGATCAGGCTGGCAGACAGAAGCGGTTAGGGGCAATCAGGAAGGCAGGCAGGTGAGCAGTTGGGAGCCAGCAGTCCTGGATTGTGAGAGGGATTGGGCCTAAGTGGGGAGTCAGACATCCTTTGAGGGGTCCCAGATTGGAGAGGGTGCAGGCTGGGCTGAGGGACACCACCACCACCCCTGTGCACAAATTTCATGCACCGGGCCTCTAGTCCCTGTAATAAAAGATTAAAAGGAGAAAAACAAACAGATGTTTAATAGCACATCTACCTCCTGTCTACAAGGAAGAGAAGGTAACCAGGAAAACTAAGTACCTCACAAAAATGATTGAAGCCAGACTTCAGCTGAAGACAGAAGATGTTGGGGTTGGTAGGAGTCCGTTTGGGGAGGTTACAAGGAGAAGCACAGTAAAGGAGGGTAAGACTGATGCAGATTTCAGTAGCTGTCTTCAGCTTCCATAAGGGTCCCTAGAGATAAGGTCCTAATCCAATCCCCCACAGCGCCTCCTGGTATGGCAAGGGAGATATACTCATGCAAATGGGGATTCCCCTTACATGTGTTAATGTCTTTTACAAAAGGTCATATCTACTTGGTTTTCAGATCTTCTCCCATGCCTGCTAGTCCTTAAAATATACCCACCAAAATATTTTTTATGCCAAATAAACATACTTGCAGGTGAAAAATTTTGTTCCCTTACAGCCCCTGGGCTACAAATCTGTACTTTTTTGTGTACTGAATACTGTAGGCAAGTGTAGCACAGTGGTATTTGTGTTATACATTGTGCTACATTAGGGCAACTATGAAGTCACTAGGCAACAGAACATTTTCAGCCCCATAATGAACTTAATGGAATCACTATCATATATGCATTCCTCTTTGAACAAAACGTTGCCATATAGTGCATGACTGTATTCACAGTCTGCACCCTCTATTACCATGCTCTTTAAAATCCACTGAAAAAAACAATCTTGTGTTCATTGCTTTACCAAAATTACTTTTGTCCTCCATATTGTAAAATCTAAAGTCTAACTTTAATTTCGCCGTTTGCTCAACAAAGCAACAGCATTTAGCAAAACTGACAACTCCTTCAAGAAAGAGGTTCTTTCTCTGATTTAAGAACTCATTATTCTCTAGATTCTCTAGCATCTGTGTAACATAATTGTATTCCCAGCTCTAGTTCATTGTACTATGTGAGGTCTGTATGGCCATGGGATCTGCAGGGAATGGCCTGGTGGTTCCCTGGGGAGCATGGACGTGCAGCTTCCTGCTGAAGTTGCCCAGATAACCAGGCTTATAATGTCTGCCCTCTCCTTTGCTCTCTTTTCCTATTTTTAAATATTAGCTAGCTAATTATGACAATCACACAAGTACATTTTTTTCTCAAAATCCAATTTTTCTCTAAATCTGCTCCTCCAGAGGTCTTGTCCATGTTAGTAATGATGGCTATAGCCTTCACATTCCTCACGTAAATCACTCAGAGTCATATTCAGCTCCACTTTTTCTTTTGTTCCACATCCAGTTTTTCAGAAACCTCTGTCAGCTATGCTTTAAAAAATATTCATAAATCAATCACTTTATACTATTTCCATCACTCCAACCACTGTCCAGACAAGCACCACCTCCACCAAGTATCCCTAAATATCCTCCTTTAACCTATCACACGGAGAACTGCCAGGATGTTTCTTTTAAATCATAAGTAATGCTAATGCAGTCTCACTTAATAAGATTAAATACTCACAAATAAATTAAGGTCACAGAGTATGGCACTCATAATGGGTGAACCAAGTTTTACACATATATCCTGCCAAACAAGGAGGAAAGGTGAGAAATATCTTGTTTTTGCTTTAGGTCTTATGTATGAATCTGAGCACATTTTAGAGAGATTTTTAAAAATGAATATAGACTGTTCTGGCTTCTTTATTGTTTTCATTATATATACTTCTCCAGTTTTACTTCTGTGTTCACAAAGGCTGTTGATATATAGCTCATTAATAATTCTTATATTATCATTACTATCCTTTCATTATATTATTAGACAGTGATGCATAATATTCAAGGACACTATGTCTGAAGTAAGACTGTCTCTATTTAAATTCTGTTTCTCTTTATAACAAGCAGTTGGAACTTGGGCAAGTTACTTAATATACAGGGTGTCCCAAAAATGTATACACATTTCAATAATTAGTAATTTCACAGGGTTAAATCTGAAAAGAAAGAAACATCAATTGACCTATCAGAAAAAATTGTGTGTACATTTTAGGGGGACATGCTGTATTAACTTATTTTTAACAAAGGATTTCAATGAGCGTTACTTTAATTTATAAGCATTCCCATTGGTTTATATCCAGTTCAGCATTTGGAGAAATACTGTCAAACTTCTTAATATTATATCAGTCTGGTTGGGGTTAAATGGTAACTTACTTTAATTAACTTTCTTTAATGTTGAAAGTACTTTATGTGTTTGTTTGGCACTTATATTATCTATTCTGTTAAATTTTTGTCATTAATTTTACCAATTTTTATATTGTGTTGGCTCTTTTTTTCTTATTGATTTAATACATTGTACTATATATTAAAGAAAATCCATTGTCAGCAAATATATTCACTCATTTTGTGAAATTTCTTCCTCTTTGTGGTATAATTGGAAGAACTTAAAAAAGTCACATTTGAATGTAATCAGTTTTTGTTTTTTAATTGAATTTTCACCAATTTTATTTTATTTATTTATTTATTTTTATTGTTTGAAGTATTACAAATAGTAGTACATATGTCTCCTTTTTTTCCCCCATTGACCTCCCCCCAGCTTCCCCTACACCCCAGGACATGCCTTCACCTGCCCGCCCTCCCTCTCCGCCCAGTGTCTTGTATCCATTGGTTGTGCTTATATGCATGCGTACAAGTCCTTTGGTTCATCTCTTACAGCCCCCCTCGCCCAACCTCTCCTGCCTTCCCAATGTAGTTTGACAGTCTGTTCAATACTTCTTTGCCTCTGTATCTATTCCCCCCCCCCCCCATTTCTTTCCTTTAAAAAAATTTTCCTCTGCAGACTAGAAATTAACATATAATAACAAAAATAAATAATAATAATAAAAAATGTTTGAGTCCCAGTTTCAATGTCCAACACTTCTGAGTCCCTGTTTCAATGTCTAACATTTCCTTATGTGTACATGTCAGCAATGATATCTAGTTGGTGGGCACATGGTGGCAATGCAAGTCCGACCCTCTCTGGTTTGGTTGTAGGCAACCTGCAGCGGTGCACAGCTGCTGACTGCTCGCGTGGCAAGGCGTTGTCAGCGTCTTCCATCTCTGGACTGGTTTTCCTCTTGTCTTCGTGGTTGGAGCAGACCTGTCAATTCCTCTCTGTTGCAGGAATCCACATGGTCTTGGAGTTGTTTTCTGAAGATATATAAACATATTCTCGACCAAAAGTTAATAAAGGAATCCTTTCTATATAATTGATTTGGGATCCTTTTTATTTTTGCCCAAACGATTTTCCTTTGTCTTATTTAGACACCATGTGTGTTTTTCATGGGTGTCTTGCTGTTAGCATTACAAAATTAATGAATGTAATCAGTTTTATCAGAGCTTTCTTTGTGATTGGGGCACTTTGTGTTTTGAAAGCTTTTATTTACTTAACTAGTAGCCCATCGCGCAATATTGCGTGCAGTAGGCTGCCTGCTGCTTCCGTGGGAGCCGGCGGGAACCGCAGCGTGCCACCAGGAGCCATGCTGCTTCCGTGCGGCTTCCACAGGAGGCAGAAGCAAGCCGCCGGTGCCCATGGGAGCAGGGAGGGAATCGCGCTGATTCTGCAGAAGGTGAGAGGGAGCCGCGATGCTTCCGTGGGAGGCAGGCCCGTCGTCTCTTCTCCAGGCCTGCGCTTGGCTGCAGAGGCTGCAGGCCGGCTCCCCTGTCCCCCAGAGGACCTCTACCGCTGGGGCGGGATGCTTGTGACAAAGCAAGCATTCTGTCAGGCCGCTCATGCTGCCCTACTCTCAGCTGCCGCCCCACCAGGACTGGGGGACTCCGGCGGGGCTTAGAGGACTGGGCGCTGCCATCTTGTGGCTATGGCCACCACCATCTTTGTGATGGAGTGACAGTTAATTTGCATATTACCCTTTTATTAGATAGGATATATTACATACTGATATTTTTTTAAATTAGATATAGTTTTATTTTACCCATTTAAGTCCTTAATTATTTAAAATAATTTTTGTGTATAGCATAATTGTGGCCCTTCTTATAATGATAATGATATAGATAACAAACTTTACTGAAACCATTTCTTTTTAAAAAATATTTTTATTGATTCAGAGAGGAAAGGAGAGGATAGAGATAGAAATATCAATGTTGAGAATCATTGATTGCCTGGCTCATGCATGCCCCCTACTGGGGATCAAGCCTGTAACCCTGGCATGTGCCCTGACTGGGAATTGAACCATCACCTCCAGGTTCATAGGTTGACATTCAACCACTGAGCCACACCAGCCAGGCTGCAACCATTTCTTGATCAATCCTACTTTATCAACTGATCTGCAATAGCATCCTTACCATATATTAAATGTCCATATATAATAGATCTGTGGTTGATTCTTTTGTTTCTGTTTGTCTATACTTTTGACACTATTACATTGTCTTAAGTTCTAATTCCATATAATGAGGCTTGATAAATGGTAAAGCAAGTATCTTTTTTTATGCTTCTTCCTGCATGTCTGGATAATCTTTGTATTAACTATAATATTTTGTTATCTACCAGAGTTCTATGAGAATTCTAGCTAAGTTCTATTTAAACTTCTCTTTATTTTCCTCAAGTGGAACTTGACATTACACACTGCGTATATTCTCCCATAAGAATGGAATAATTCTTTGTGTAAAGAGCTTTACTTTCTATTTTCTCCAAGTTTATTTATATTTGAAACCTTGAACTTTTTAAAGATCGTGTGACTTTTTTCTTTTACCAACTGCTGTGCTTTTCTTTTAGTTTAATGATGAAACTGATTGTTCATCCCTTAGACTCTGACAGCATACAATGAATTCTGACAACTTTCTCCTACTTCAGTTCTGAATAGCATGTAATTTCCTTGATATGACAAAAATACCATTTTAGCATTCATGGCATGCCTTGGTGTTCATTTTTCATTTTTCTGTAAGTTAATGAGTTTAGCAAGGAGTGCCATCATAAAGTTGTCTTTTGCCAAGAGTCCTGCAGTAGCATATGGAGCTAGTGACAAGCTACACTATTAAGGAGATTTGTTTAAAACCAAACCTCTGAAGTGTGCATGGAAATACTAAATACATCCCCGTGTGTTTTTCAGACAATCCTGGTTTGCTGAGCCATGTCACAGTGGGTATTAGAGTTCTGGATGTCAATGACAATCCGCCTGAACTTGCCAGGGAATATGATATTGTTGTCTGTGAAAATTCTAAGCCTGGCCAGGTAAGTTAATAGTTCTCTTCCTGTCATTTGAAAGGAAAAAAGAAAAAGCAGTTCTATTTCTATTATTCTTTTTTTCCCCATTTTTTATTGAATTTGTCCAGTTGCAGGTGTAAAATTAGATAATACATCATGTGTATATTGTATTGTGTGTTCACCACCCCAAGTCTTAAAATGCTATTTTTGTGCCCAGTGAAAATAATTTTACAAAGCTTTATTTTAAGTACCAGATAGATTTTTTTAGAATCATAGGAAATAAATTTTCTCCAAATCCCAACTGTAATTCAAAATCTAACTCATCCGTGCATGCACTCATTATGCCAATAAAATTACATTGAATGCTTTGTGTATAGCCCCATAGTAAATGATAAGGAGACTGTGAACTTTTCTGTGCTAATGAAGCTTTGAGACTAGAAGGGGGAAATGGACTGGTTTTTCCATTTTGAAGGGCCCAAGGGAGTGGCATGAGTAACCATTGCATGATACTGGTACAAAGAAATGATGAGGTTTTAACAATGTGCAGAGCGTGTATGTATGAAGGAGGTGGAAGAGCAAAGGAAGGAGTGAAGAGCTTGAAAATGGGAAATGAGTCTGCGTGTATTGTGGCACCTAATTACAGGAGTATGGCAATTCTGAAGGCAGGCCAGGGTGGCTAAGGCACATAAAACAAGTGGGGGACTTTGAAGGGGAAGTGCATTTATTTCTCTTCTCTTACTGAGTATCTCATAGTTTCCAGAAGTCAGATATGTGCTCATAGCTTAGCTGGGTCTTTGCAGACCCACGTCCATAATCAAGGTATCAATCAGTGCTGTGCTTTCACCTGGGGCTCGGAGATCTCTTTCAGGCTTACAAGGTTGCTAGCTTCACTTTGTCCTTTTCAGCTGTAGACCCAAGAACTTCAGGATTTTCCCAGTAAGGACACTTACTTCACCAAACAAGTAAGGAATGTATTTCTGGTGAGACACTGCTAGCAAACAGCTTTATATAATGCACTGTAAACAGATGAATGCTGTACCAACATTTTTACCATATTCTGTTGGTCAGCAATAAGACCCAGTTACACCCACACTTAAAAGGAAGAGATTACATCGTCATGCATTGCATAAGAATCACCTTAAAGTCTGTCTATCATAGATGAATCTAGAGATTTAAAAATGATATAGGTCCATTGGTAAACCAGAATGAAGATATCATCCAAAATAACTTCAAATTATTTAGAAGCTTCTGATGAAAATAATAATATTTTAAAGTACAAGTCATATGTTTTACTTTCTTATTAATAAACTAGAGGCCCGATGCATGAAATCCGTGCAAGGGACTCGGCCCTCACAGTCGCAGTGGCTTGCCTCAGCCCTCGCAGCCTGGCTTCATCCAGAAAGTTGTCCGGAATGATGTCCAGTCTAATTAGCATATTATGCTTTTATTATTATAGACTAGTGGCCCGGTGCACGATATTCGTGCATGGGATGGGGGTGGGGGTGTTCCTCAGCCTGGCCTGCACCCTCTCTAATCTGGGACCCTGCGAAGGATGTCCTACTGCCTGTTTACAGGGATAGGGCTTAAACCAGCAGTCGGACATCCCTCTCACAATCCGGGACTGCTGGCTCCAGCCGCTCACCTGTCTGCCTGCCTGCCTGATTGCCCCTAACTACTCTGCCTCCAGCCTGCTCACCCCCAACTGCCCCCGCCACTGGCCTGCTCATCCTCAAATGCCCCCCCACCAGCCTGATCACCCCCAACTGTCCCCACTGCTGGCCTGCTCATCCCCAGCTTCCCTCTCCACTGGTCTGCTCGCCCCCAACTGCCCCCCTGCTGGCCTGCTCACTCCAAACTGCTCCCCCTCCCCCGCTGTCCTGATCACCTCCAACTGACCCCCACTGCCCCCACTGCTCACCCCCAACTGGTCCCTCTGCTGGTCTGCTTACCTCCAATGGTCCCGCACCCCACCAGCCTGATCACCTACAACAGTTGTCCCATCCTGGCCTGATCACCCCTTGGCAACCCAAGATCCCAGCCTCTCCATTTTTTCTTTTCTTTTTTTTTTTTTAGCACCTCCTTAAGTGGAGGCCAGGGTTGGCTGGAAACAAGTACCTGGGATTTATTTATCTTCTATAATTGAAACTTTGTAGCCTTGAGTGGAGGCCAGGACCGACCAGGGCAGGCGGGAAGCTTGGCTTTTTCCATCGCTGGGAGCAACCCAAGTCTCCTGCTCGCTCCAGCTCTGTGGCTGCTGCCATTTTTGTTGGGATTTATTTATCTTCTATAATTGAAACTTTGTAGCCTTGAGTGGAGGCCAGGGCAGGCAGGAAGCTTGGCTTCCTCCATCACTGGGTCAACCCAAGCCTCCTGCTCACTCTGGCTCCATGGGCACCACCATCTTGGTTGGGATAATTTGCATACTTACTCCTGATTGGTTGGTGAGCGTGGCTTGTGGTTGTAATGGAGGTATGGTCAATTTGCATGTTTCTCTTTTATTAGTGTAGATTAAGCTTATCATCTCTAGTACTTAAAAATTTTCCTATATCACCATTTTAAAAGCAGTAAATAATTTTATGGTACAGATATATAATGATTTATTTACCAAATCCCATTTTTAATGTGCCAGAAATGTATGTACATATCCTAGATATTATTTTCCTAACATACATTATAAAGGTACAATTGTTGAGAAAAATATTTAACATTAAAATATAAATACAGATTTAAAATATACAGCAACTGAATATGGAATTTCAGTTCTTGGTAGTAAGAGTAGATTAGACATAGCTGAAGAGAAAATAAGTGAATTGAAAAATAGTTGAGAATAAAATGTCAAAAGATGATAAAAAAGTATCAATACAAATATGAAAGACCTGCTACTTGCAGGTCTACCATATAATTTTTTCAATTATCAGCAGCAATTGAGCATTTACTAGTGTATAATATTGCTCTTTTATTCACATAGCTTTTATTCACATAGCTGTTTTCAGAAACTACTTACTAGACTTAGTAGCCCTGAATTCTAATGAAATTTGATTAAGTTATGTGATTACTTCTTTTTACCCTTTAAAAACTGTATTTATATTTAACATCATTGCTGTCTTTTAATGTTGTATGACTTTAACTTTCACAATAAGATAATTGGGTTCTTTATGTTGCTCAACATTTGTTGAGCAACATAAAGAACCCAGATTTGACAAATCTAAATTCAACTTTTTCACCAAATTGAATTTAGATTTGTCATTGAGGTGATAAAAACATTTTTAAAGTATTGCTGATTGCACTTGTATTTAAACTATTTATTGCCAATCTGTGTGATCAATTGTAAAATTAACCCTGCTTACATGGAAAATGGTTGGTTATGTGTTTTTGCAGTCCTGGATTTATTAAACCTTATGTTTGTAGCATTCCTAAAGAAACTTTGTGTAATTTGATGCAGGTTTGGAATGGATAACTCTGTTTAAATGATTTGTGAAATAGGTTTTCTGAAGCATATTTGCATTGTTCAGCTCTATGACACTTAATTTTAGAATTAAGGACATTTCTAATATAGATGATGTGCGTCTAAATATAATACCATGTGACTGTGGCAAAGAGACTGATGTGCATCTAAATATAATAGCATGTGACGGTGGCAAAGAGACTGGTCTTTTATGAAAGCAGAGTTTTAAATCACATAACAGTAGAGATAAGGGTGATTCAGGTATTAATATAAACTGCAACAATATATGTCCCTGAGTTAATATATTTTCCTGTTCTTTAACTACCTAGTATGGGGAGGCAGGGAGGGTGGGTGGGTGGGAGGTAATCAGCCAAGAATCTTGTATGCATGACCCATGGACACAGACCATGAGGCAGTGAGGTCCTGGGGCTGGGGGACAGGGGGACAGGGCGGCCTGGAGAGGGTCAATGGGGGGAAAAGGGGACATATGTAATACTTTCAACAATAAAGAATTATAAAGATAATAAATACTTTAAAAAAAAATCATGCATGCGTGAAATTTGAAATCAGTTCCCAAAATAGAGTACATAGAAAATTTGAAAATAAATGAAGGTGGGGGGGGAGGTTAATATGAGGAGGAAAAGGGACATATGTAATACTTTCAACAATAAAGACTTAATTTAAAGAAAATAAATGAAGGAATGCTTTTAATCTTCTCTCTCTCTCTCTCTTGTGTGTGTGTGTGTGTGTGTGTTTTCCATTGTAATTAAACTTAGGAAATAAACTATCCTATCTAATAAAGAGGTAATGTGCAAATTAACCCTCACACCCTCACAAGATGGCTGCCTATGACCAGGCTGGCAGAGGGGTTAGTGAGGGACGACCAAACGACTGAACAAACAGACTGTGTGGGGTGACCAGGCTGGCAGGGGGTTTAGTGAGGGACAACCAAACCACTGAACAGCAGGCTGCATGGGGCAACCAGGCTGGCAAGGGAGGCAGTGAGGGGTGACTAGGCTGGCAAGGGGGACAGTTGGGGATGACCAGGCTGGACAGGGGGGGGGGGCGGTTAGGAGCAACCAGGCTGGCAGGGAGGGGGCAGTTGGGGGTGACCTGGCTGGCAGTGGGAGGGCAGTTAGGGGTGACTAGGCAGACAGGCAGGTGAGCAATTCAGAGCCAGCTCCCAGGATTGTGAGAGGGATGTCTGACTGCTGGTTTAGGCCCGGTCCTGCAGTCGGACATCCCCCGAGGGGTCCTGGATTGGAGAGGGTGCAGGCTGGGCTAAGGGGACCCCCCACCCTTGCCCCATGCACGAATTTCATGCACCGGGCCTCTAGTATAAAATAAAATATTTTATTACCTAACAAAAGTCTCTGCCTCATTGCATCCAATTAACAATACAACTTTGCATGAAAAAAAGTAAAGTTAGATCAGTAGAGATTTTACACTGTGTCAAGGATCAAGCTCATTTAACTAACAAAAGTCATTATAATTATATTAGCAAATATATTCACAATCCCACAGACACCAGGGGGTTGAGGGCATGAGTTCGGGGGGGGGTGGCACTGGGGGAGGGATAAGGACACATATGTAATACCTTAATCAATAAAGAAAAAAAGATAAAGCAAACTTGTTGATTAATTTAAAGAAGATGTGATGTTTTCCATAGAATGCACTTTAAAATATATATATATATATATATATATATATATATATATTTATATATATTTATTGACTTTAGAGAGAGAGGGAGAAACATCGATGAGAGAGAAAGAGTAATTGGCTGTCTCCTACATGCCCCCTATTGGGGATTGAGCCCAAAAACCAGGCTTGGGCTCTGACCTGAAATCCAGCCAGAGACCTTTTGGTGCCTGGGACAATGTTCAGCCACTGAGCCACAACTGTCAGGCATAAAGTGCTCTTTTTAACGTAAATGTTTAGTTAGGGCTAGATCATTAGCCTAATAGAAGATTGTTATTTTTATAAATTTTTGACAGTATATTTTTTCCCCTAAAATGTTCTCCAGAAATAATAGACTTTGAAAAACACATTTAAACAAGAGGATGTAATTATTTGATAAAAGAAATCAAAATTCATTCTAATTAGTTTTTGTCAAAAGTAAATATTTACTGATGGGCATTATAAAGAATTATTCTAGTAGTTACTTATAAATACCAACTCTATTTTTTATTTGTTTCTCCTTTGGTTGATTAAATCTATGACTGTTTCTGTAAGTCAGTGTAGATAAAGCATAACTTCGGTAATGTAGAAAATACTGATGACAGAGACATGTCAATTATAGGTCTATCTACCAGAAGTTTAAATCTTCTGGAAATTATAAACATTAATTTCTTAAGTATGTCTCCTAGTAAAAGTCTGAGGACATAATACATGGAAATCCTATGTGCTAATGAAAGAGAAAAGGTGATTAATAAAACAGAAAAATTGAAATATTCCATCTCATATCCAAAAAATATCTGACTTCTGGATAAAAATGGAAAAACATTCTAGGTTTTTGGAAGCATTTCTCAGAAATGTTATGGAAAAAATTAAGTATAGATGCATGACTCACAATTCTACAACAGTTCAAGATGAACAGTTCACTCTGAAATAAAAGTTGTGATAATCACCTCATTTTCTATGTAGATGGGACCAAAAACCCTCTCACCAAGACATATTTGCCAAATGAATTCAGATTTGAAATTACCTTTATAAACATGGAAATATATTTTACTAAAGGTAACAGGAAACCAGAAAATACAACATAATATGAATTATATCAGAGTTTTACGAAAAGAATAAGCTCCTGTTTGTAAAAATATTAAGAAAATTTAAAATAACATATAAACTAATTTTGAAATGAGAAGAATATAATTGCCCCAAAGAGGTAATAACAAAAAACAAAATAGTCTTTGATTTAAATTACTTGTTCTCCACCAATCCCCTCCAAAATTACTTTCTAGGATAAGAAGTGAACTTTTAAATGTGGCAGTATGTTATAAGGCCGTGGTCGGCAAACTGCGGCTTGCGAGCCACATGCGGCTCTTTGGCCCCTTGAGTGTGGCTCTTCCACAAAATACCACCATCTGTGTGAGTCTATTTTGAAGAAGTGGCGTTAGAAGAAGTTTAAGTTTAAAAAATTTGGCTCTCAAAAGAAATTTCAATCGTTGTACTGTTGATATTTGGCTCTGCTGACTAATGAGTTTGCCGACCACTGTTATAAGGGATCATTGCCAAAATAAAATTGCAAATTGGAGAATCACAATGAATGAAGACTAGGGGTAAGAGGACATTTATTTTCCAAAAGAAAAGCATATTTATTTTATTTAACCCTGAACACAACCTTGAAATTTGTCTTTTTTATTTGTTTTTTAGTAAGTAGCTGACATGTAGAGAATGTAGGTATGTTTGTCATATGCACACACTGTACTCTCCATAGAGAGTACATATACTTGAGAAAATATTTTTAGATTCTGATTATTCATCATTAGTCTATAATTATAGCCAAGAGACAATAACAAGGAGGAAAACTATCTAAACAGAGACTAGCTATCTGTATATATATAAAAGGCTAAGCAACCATCTGACTGTCCAACCAGTAGCTATGACATGCAATGACCACCAGTGGGCAGATGCTCAGTGCAGGAGCTACAGAGCTGCAGTGGTGGCAGTGGCAGTTCTCAAGTGAAGCACCCCAGAACCAGAGAGAAAGAGCCCCATTCTGGGTGCGTCACCCAAGAACCACCTTCTTGCAACCCAGGACCTCTCGGGGGATGTCAGAGAGCTAGTTTCAGCCTGATCCCCACAGGCCAGGCTGAGGGACCCCATCTGCCGGAGGGACCCTGCTCACTCTACAGATACCCTTCTAGCCCCAGTTGTGGCTGGCCAGGGAGGGACCACGGGAGGTTGGCTCCAGGGCATGCCTGGCTTGTCTTGCCCAGTTCCACCCCCCTGGCCACCTTCTAATTAATTTCCTTTCAATGTACACGAATCAGTGCACTGGGGCAGCAGTGCTTTAAATAAAAAGGAAACCAAAAATGAACAAATATGTGAAAGCAGAATGAAGACTTCTTGGAGGAATAGGGGGAAGGGCTTTCACCTAGATCTCTTGCTAAAACAGTACTTTTTGAGTAATGATAGAACATAAAGGAGTGGGCCATGTGAATATATGGAGGAAAGGGATCACTCTAAATCCTGAAGCACTTTCTTCACTTTCACTTCATGAAAACACATGCTTATCTTGTCCAACTCTCACTGACCACACCTTCTTGGTGCTTTTATATTCCTCATCACCCTGACAACATCATGGGCTTAGTACATGGAGAGGAATTTCAGTTTTAACTGTGGTACATTCTGGTGATTATTTCACTTGGGTAGTATTAAGTAAAATATTCTTCGAAATCTCAATTTTTGTAATGGATGTAAAATATTTCACATGCAGGAAATGATATTTTATGGCTCTTTTTGCTCTCTCTCTCTCTCTCTCTCTCTCTCACCTCTCTTTGTTCTTATTTTTCCTGCATGTGAAAAATAGGAAAGGCTATAAAAAGGTTACCTAAGCATTACGTGAATAGCTTGTATTTAAAATTGAGGCACGTACAAATAATGTTCATTGTATTTATTCAGAAGCATCCCATTAATTTTTAAAAGATGAAAATATTATCTTGCTAATTTGTTTGGATATTTATTGTTAAGAGTATACTAATAATGGCTATAGCTAATGAAATTTATATTCAGTTTTTAGGCCATCTGGAATATGTTATTTATATATGCCAATATTCTCTGCTTCTTAATGTGCAAGGAACCCAAATTTTAGAATTGTTTTCTCTCAATAGAGATGAAAACTGTTCCATGAAGCTCTGAGTGATGTGGTTTTGCCTGTGCCATTATTTTACTATTCAGATTTCAGGCACATCACACTCCTTAGGGGACTCAGGTTCCTCATCCCTAAAATAAAGGAGCTGCACCATGATCAAAAAGGTTTCCTGAAACATTAAAAAAATAATAAAAATAAAAATAAAACTCCCCTGCTTTTGCATTTACTGGTTGAGACTAACATATTCTCTAAGACCATTCTATATCAGCACTGGGATATTTATATTTCTACAAACAATACCTCATGTCTCCCCAAACAGATGTTCAAACAAAATCTTAAAACTAATTGGCCCCAAGTTACTGTGGGTAATAAAGAAAAAGAAAAAAAAACAACAAAAAACAGAAACTAATGTTTGTGCCATGCTAGAAAATAAAATGTGAATACTTATAAATTGTACCATAATATGTTTCCTGAAATCAATGCAGATAAGAGCAAGTTAATTGGTACTTTTAGTAGTAGAATGCGAACGCACTCAAGATGGTACAAGAGGTCTTTTAAAACTCCTTTTGTGTTAACAGCTGAAAATATTGTAATATAATTAAAATCAAGGGAATAAGCCAAGTTAAATTTACTATTTGGTGTTTGTTTTTCTTTTTAGGTTATTCATACCATCAGTGCCACTGATAAAGATGATTTTGCCAATGGACCAAGGTTTAACTTCTTTCTTGATGAACACCTGTCTATAAATCCAAACTTCACCCTGAAGGACAATGAAGGTGAACATAAGTACATATATTTATATTTTTTAATCAGTTTTGACTTGATATGGAATAAGCCTGAGCAGTTTTTCTATATTCTTTTATATCCATGGACAGCTTGCAAATCAGCTTTTAAAGTCAGTTTGATATCAATATGTTATGATCTGTGAATAGCTTGTATTTAAAATTGAGACATATGTACAAATAACTTCCATTGAATTTATTCAGGAGCATCCCTTTAAATAAGAAATGTACATGTAATGTGCTCTTGGGAAAATTTTAAGAGAAATCTTTGCTGACAAACATGTTTATGAGAATTGCTGGAACTGCTAGGGGTGGAAAAATTTCAAATTAGGAAAAATGAAAAATGAGTCCTAGGAACAGTTAAGAAAAGAAATGCAATGTTTGAATCACCTTGCATTAGTAAGATTGCCGAGATGTGCTGTACGAATTATATTTCCTCTTGTTGCTATGAATATTTTTCAAAACATGGGTAGATAAATATGTATAACTATAGAGTATTGTGGAAATTTTTGAACTACTTTTGTCGAACCTTCTGTATTTTGGGGGGGAGAGAAGGGGAAGAACACCATAATTTTAATCAGAGAAGATTTATCATGGTTTAGATCCCTATTTGGTAGATTCCTCCAGGTTGTGTAAAAGTCATTCTTTCATACATAAGAAAACCATTAAGTCATTCAATATGTACAGTTTCTGATTAGCATTAAGTTTCTTGTCCCCAGATTATCTTCATTACATTCAACTGAATATGCTGTTATTTGGGATTTAACACTTGCCTCTGAATAGCAAAAAAGAAATAATGGCATATGTGTATAACAAATTGTATTTAATTGACTATTGTACCATATTTACATTTGAAATCCCATTCTATAATTCCAAATATACTTAGTGGAATTAACCATACTAAAAATGTAAAAAATCAATTAGTATTTCCCCATATTGTAAATAATTGCATGATCTGGGTAGCATTCAACTTTCTATTTTAGGAGATTGAAATTATGTCTAGATACCCATATTTATATTTCAGTGGGAACTAATTTGTGAGGTTCTTTCTACTAGATTATAATATCTGGAATTTGTGAATTTAATGAATATATTCAAAAGGTCTTGCTACAGTGACTTGACCACATTTTCAGTGCTAGAAACTCACATATAAACATTTTAAAATGTATTTTAAATATTGATGTAAATCTTTTAACATTTATTTTAATCATACATATAAATGCTTGAATCAGCTGCATAATTTCAAGTATGAGAGAACCATGGATAGTTGAGCATTGACCTATGAACCAGGAGATCACGGTTTGATTCCCAGTCAAGTCACATGACCAACTTGTGGGCTCAATCCCCAGTGTGGGATGTGCAAGAGGCAGTGGATCAATGATTCTCTCTCAGTATTGATGTTTCTATCTCTCTCTCCCTCTTCCTTCCTCTGTGAAATCAATAAAAATATTTTTTAAAAAGATTTTTGAATTTTTGTAAGACTATTTAAATTTTGAAAATATATTATATTATAAATAACAAATAATATATTTGAGATAGAAAAAATAACCTGTTTTAAAACTATCAGGGATTATACTATATAAATCATTATGACATCTTGATACCTATTAAGATATGGCTCTTTTTTCCTCTTTCCTCTAACTATACACCTCCTTGATCTTTTTTTCAACACATTCTTGATTTTCTTAATCTTTTACAATTATCATTTTATTGACAGATTATTAAATTCAGTTTATGATTAACATAATATTAGGGTTCCAGACTAAGATAAAAATTTCAGAGTTCTTATTCAATCATTTGGTAAGACAGTATATTTAAAAAATATAATGACATATCTTTAAGCATGATATTTCATCTGATTGAATCTATAGCATATTTGAACCTCTATCAGTGAATATATTCTTCCACTCAGTGGGTTGTCTTATCATTTTCTTGATAGTTTCTTTTGCTGTGCAAAAACATTTTAGTTTGATGTAGTTCCATTAGTTTATTTTTTCTTTTGTTTCCCTTGCTGGAGGAGATATATTAGAAAAAGTATTGCTATAAGAAATGTCCAAGATTTTACTGCCTATGTTTTATTCAAGAATTTTTATGGTTTTTCTAGACTACCAGTTAAGTGTTTACTCTATTTTGACTTTCTTCTTGTGTATCGTGTAAAAAGGTGGTCTAGTTTTATTTTTTACACATACTGGTCCAATTTTGCCAATGCCATTTATTGAATAGACTATATTTACCCCATTGTATGTTCTTGTCTCCTTTGTCAAATATTAATTGACCTCAAGGTGTCAGTTTATTTCTGGGTTCTCTATTCTGTTTCATTGATGTATATGTTTGTTTTTATGCCAATACCATGCTGTTTTGATTACTATGGCCTTATAGTATAGTTTAATATCAGGTAGTGTGGTTCCTCCAACTTTGTTCTTCTTTCTCAAAATTGCTGTAGCTATTCGGGGTCTTTATGTAGTTCCATATAAATGTTTATAATATTTGTTCTAGCTCTGTGAAACATCTCATTGGTATCTTGATAGGAATTGTGTTGAATCTATGGATTGCTTTGAGTAATATGGTGTTAATTCTTCCTATCCATGAACATGGTATATACTTCCACTTATTTGTAGCTTCTTCAATTTCTTTCTTCAGTGTCTTATAATTTTCTGAGTACAGGTCTTTCACATCCTCAGTTAATTTATTCCTAGGTATTTTATTCTTTTTAAAGCAATTGTGAATGAGATTGTCTTCATAGTTTCCCTTTCTGATAGTTCATTATTGTTGTATAAAATGCAAATAGTTTCTGAATATTTATTTTGTATACTGCTACTTTACTGAATTCATTAGTCAGTTCTAGTCTTTTTGGTGGGCTATTTAGCATTTACTATATACAGTATTGTGTCATCTGCAAATAATGACAGTTTTACTTCTTTCTTTCCAATTTGAATGACTTATTTATTTTTCTTGTCTGATTGCTGTCACTAGGAATTGAAATACTGTGTTGAATAAGTGTGGACATCCCTGTCTTGTTCTGATCTTAAGGGAAACCCTTTTAGTTTTTGCCCATTAAGTATGATGTGGGCTGTAGGTTTGTCATATGTAGCCTTTATTATATTGAGGTATGCTCCCTTTATTCCCACTTTGTTGAGAGTGTTTATCATAAATGGGTACCAGATTTTATAAAATGCTTTTTATGCATTGATTGATATAATCATGTATTTTTTTATCCTTTTTAAAAAAATGTTATGTATCATGTTTAGTAATTTGTAGGTGTTGTACATTTTGTATTCCAGGAATAAATCCCTTAATCATGGTGTATGATCTTTTTAATGTATTGCTGTATCTGGTTTGCTAATATTTTGTTTTCTTTTGTAATACATATGTCTGACTTAATCTTTATTTGTTGAGGCATCCATCTCAAAGATAGTTATCTGTAATCAACCACAGGCTGCATCCCTACACCCCATCCCCTTTGTTTTAGAGGTCTTGGTTAATTTCAATAACTGATCATATGGGCTTCTTTTTTTCTTCTTCTCTGCCCAAAATTTAAATTCCCACTTTTATGTTATACATTCATATAAAGCCCACAAAACTCTAGGTTCCTACCCTCAACCGCACTAAAAGCAGAACCCCAAGGTACATATGCGCACAATCATTCTCAACCTGCAACCTCTTTGGCCCCAGATGTGCCATGTAGTTTCCCAGACATGTAAGCAACAAAACTCTTCCCAAAGTTTCCTGGTGGTTATTGCTGAGGCTGTCTTTCAATCATAATAATAACCACAAGGACTGGTCCAGCCACAGCATAGGTTATTCGTAGTGTGAGATGAGCACACGACAAGGTGCTCCTTAAGTATGGTACTAGTACAGGCATAGATAGATAAATGAGAGCAAATTCAGAGGGCTAAAATAAATAATTGGATATCTAAATCTATGTATAAATATATAAACCTGACAGAAGACCAAGGTAGTATTTTTAACCATTGTGGGAGGATAATTCAAAAAGTATATTGAAAGGGACCAACTGACTATATATTTAGAGAAACTAAAATTAGAATTCCTTGTGCATATATACACAAATAAATTACACATAGATTAAATAATTATTTATACAATAAAAAATTTAAGAGCTTTAGAGGAAACTGAAGAGGACTACATTTTTTAATTGGGTGGGAGGAATTTATTTTAAATAAAAGACAAATATCACATTCATAAAATAATGATAAATGTGATAATATTAAAATTATTTTATTTCTGCATCAAATTATTCCCAAACAAATCTTGAAAACAGGTCATAACCTGGTGTAAGATATAGCCATACATATAAGTGAGTAAGGATGGATACCATGAATATATTCAAAACCTCCCACAAAAGAAAATAAACATTCCAAAGAGAAAATAAAACAGTTAAAGGACAATAAAGAATAAGTAATTAACAGAGTGATCCCAAAAGAGTAAATCAACATATGAACAATTGTTCAAAACTATCAGTGATCTTAAACATAAAAATGGAAAGATAATAATATGTCACATGTAACTCCTTAGCCAAAATGTAAAAATATAAATAAATCTGGGAATGTCAGTGGTTCAACAACCACGTTTTGAAAATGTGTACTGGTAGCGTTCACACCTTGCTACTGAGATTGTACCCTACTTGCATGATAGCTACTTAGTCTGGACACAACTTTATGGGTGCCTGACAGAAGGCTCCACACTTCTGGGTCAGAGATAAATTACTTGATTTCTCACGACATGGGAAGCAATATGAACTTCATGTTTTCTCTGATTTCCCTTCCCCCAAAGCCTCAAGAGAGTGACATGAAGTGGCCCAGGTGCACACAGAGGAATTTGGGATTAGGGAACCCTAATATTCTACAATGGGTTGCCAGGAAACCAGGTTGGCCTTTGCCCCCGAGGTAGTCATTAAATGGGTTGTATTGGGTGACAACAAACCTGCCTTCCATTCTGGGAGGAGGCACTCTCTCTCTCTTGCTAAGACCGTTCTGAGTGAGAGCTCCTGCTGTGTGCTGTGACATTAGTAATCAAGTCCTTTAGGGCTGACCCAGGAGCCTTGTGTCTTCGGCCAGCCTCCATAAAAGTAGAGCAGGCTAACTTGTTAGCACATGGCTACGATAAAATCTCAATTACTTCCTATTTCTTGACATTTCATTGGATTAACTCCTAGTAAAAACAATTGTAAAAAAACATCTGTTTTTTAATGATAAGTTGTTCCTATATGTATGCTTAGCTTATCCCAGAGACAGATGCCTTGATAGCATTTCTTCCTGGAATCATGCAAGCTAGCTAATATCCTCATGCTAAATCAGGTCTTAGTCCATTGATACTCTGAGGGGATTCTCCTGCTTACCACCCTTATCTGCTTACTAAATAATTAAATTTAAACCATATTCCATGTTTTCCCAGATCTTTACTATCTTCAGTAGATCTTTTCTGTCATATTTTTTTATCTCTCATTAATTTGAAATTTCCTAATTTATCTGAACATGGGAGAACAGATGTCATTTTTAGTGTTCCATCCTATTTATATAAAGTCTTTTACTTGGGGCCTGCTTTTTTTATAATTTACTGTGACATATGCTGGGAATATATTGTTAGCAAACACCAGCATGCAACTTACATTCTGCTCCAGGAAGCAAGAGTCCTATCAAAGAAAGTATGTCCATTCAAAGAAAACATAGTCTAAACACTGACTGCTTTAGTTAACAGCCATTTCTTGCTTTTTATAGAGATGGCTATATCTGGTGAAATTTTCTGTCTTTTTAATATTTGTTTTTTTTAATATTTTCCTCTATTTTCTTGAACATATTAATCTTAATGATTTTATAATCATTGTCAGTTAATTTTAATATCTCAATAAGGTGACAGGTTTTTTGTGTTTGATTTTCAGAGGGGTACCGGAGAGGCAATACTGGGATTGATGTCCTATTTGTTGTTAGTCTAGTAATTTTTAGCTGGATGTCAGGTAGTCTGTAAACCTAGAAGAGTCTCAAAGGACAATGTATTTCTTTAGAAAATAGTCACCATTTTTTATGCTAAGCAATGAAAGAGGGAGATTATTACTTAAACTGAATCAGAGTTGAGCTAAACCACGGCCAATTTTCAGTTTCCTTTAGGTTCTGTCTGTCTCAGGTTTGTCAGGGTTTCTGGCGTGGCCTCTAGGGGCTTCCTGTAGGTGCCTGTTTGTGCACCAGGGCCACTTGCCCTGGTCCCTACCTCTAATCATTGTGCAACTACCAGAGATGGCAAAACAAATAAACAACAATAACAACAAAACATCTGCTTTGCATTTCAGGGCTTTTCAGCTGAGAATTTTAGCTTCCTCCTCCTAAACTTCCAATTTCAACTTTCAATTTAACAAACGTCTTTAGGGAATATCATTTTTGTGATTGAGACCCCTCAATTTCCAAATTAATTACAGGCCCTACGACTTCTATAAAAGTTCTCCTAGTTTCCCTGTCCTGGGGTTAGAATTTCAGCCTCTTGTCAGTTCCTAGTATAATAAGCAGCTACATTGTAATCAACAGTTCACCTCTCCACACTTTTGACCTCTGGAATCCAATCCCTCTAGTTATCTCGTTTTAGCAGCTGTCTCATGCCATTAAACAGAATTTCTTGAAAGATTCAGGCCTTTCTCTTTGTTATCAGTGGGAGTATTGGTCAATCAAAAACTGTTCTACTCAGGCCTACATTTTATAAAGCAAGAGTCTTTTGGGAATAGTCTCATTCAATAGTTGGGATAAAAACTGGGCTTGGAAGAAAGGACACTGTTCAATAATAATCTAACCTGGAGATGCCGGCTGCCTAGATGTTTGCTGATTTGAAACAGATATCTGTCCTTTGAAATTTAATTAAATTGGTTCAGGACCCCCATCCTATGTACCGATCAAAACCAAGATACTCTCCAAAATTTTTATGCACACGTACACACACACTCACACACACACACACACACACACACACACACACACACCACAGAGCTCTGTTTCCTAGACTTCCATTTTACAATGGCTGCCCAGCACATTCTACTCTAGCTTCAAACTATATTACTATTTACCACCACCATTCCTCTCCCTTCTTAGAATGTTTTTTCTCTAAAAGAATTTCTGTAGTCAGCTCTTAACTAAACATTGTTTTTCTCCCGCCACTTAATCTTTAAGGTGATATGCACTATCCTCTGTCTTATAAGGCAGTAATCTGAGCTGGCCAGAATGTAAGGCATTAAAACACCCACCCCAAAATATAAGAGAAATTTGTCATCTACTTAGGGAAATAAAGATGATATTCAGTGTAACTGACCATTAGGGGTAGTGAAACGTGAGTTGCTTTAGGGAGATCACTGAAAGTCATATTGTTGAAAGGGGACGAACAGGGTTTGACTTAAAGAATAGCGTGTTCCACCAGGTAGAGCCAGAGAACCCTTTCCAGTGAGGCGGGAAATGAAGACGGCAGAGAGGTGACACAATGCAGCATCAGTTAAGTCGGTCAGAAGGATCTAACAAGAGAGATGTGGCAAAGCCGAGACGCAGGCATTATAATTCACTATTAACATGAAGTAATAAGCATGTGCTATATTCTGCGCTCCAAAAAGGAATAAGATATTCTGCCATGAATACTTTAGGGACTCTGGTAACAAACTGTGGTAGATAGGAAAAACTATAAAATAAACAGAAATATTCAGTAGTTATCTTAAAAGTTATGAACCCTTAATTTTTAAATATTAAAGACTTTGATTTGGGAAATAATCAAGTGAAGGGATTACTTACTTTCTTTTTGCAACATATATAGTGAAATGTATATTGTATTGTATGTTTGATAATGACCTTTTTATCATGAACTAATAATATGTTGATAATGAAATAATTTTATTTAAAATTAAAAATCAGGTTCAGATGGTTTTTAAGTTCCAGCATTTTTAAACTGTTATTACTCTAAAACAATAAAAAAGCGTAAGATGTTTCCTAATTAAAATGTAGTTTTTCCTGCTGTCACCTACTCTTTAAATAATGATAAGTAAGTTTTTAATGTTAACATCAAAAAATCCATTGTATAATTTTGACTTAACCCAATGCCTAAAGCGGATGCGCGATAGCCATGCCACAAAGTCTGTGAATACAGGCTTGCACCAGGAGTCTGCATACAATTACCGTGTTCATTTATTTTGAATTATGAAAGGATAACCTCATCGCCCAATATAAAATTGCCATTAGTCTACAGAGTAAGTCTGTTCTGCTTCATGATCTTTTATGCTGCCCCTTGAAACTATGTTTTACTTGCGGCAAAGCGTTTCACTAGCCTAATTCCTAGGCTTAATACCAATTGTCAAGTGTATTTACAAATCTTACACATTTTAGTAGGGGGAAAAGTAATGTATAACTCTTATACACTTGTATCTCAGTTTTCAGGGTCCTAAATAGCATCTAATGTGCCTTTCAAATTTGAAAATCCTTATTTTAATTTTGTTGATAATTTGCTATCAAGGACATCTGCTACTTATATTTACCTGTTTCCTTCTTCTCATATGCATTTTCCACTTTTGTAGACACTAGCATTTTAAAAAAAATAAATAAGTCCAAATAACATATTCTCTTAGAACTAATTAAAGAACTGCACTAAAAATTTCCATTTTAAACAAAAATGGAACAAAAGCTTTTCACTTTGTAGCAACATTTTGAAGATACTATTTTTTATTTAATTTTATTACTTTTTATTATTTCTTTGCAATATTTATTTCTACTTCTAAAAATGAGGTCATATTATTTATAAATCTTTAATGATTTTTTAGGAAAATACTTAAGTAGGGAAATGCTGCTTCTCCTTATGGCATATGGGTTTACTGAAAGAATATCTAACTTTGAGTTTACTAGTACATTGCCTTGAGTTTAAGATAAGGAATACTTTCAACTTTGACCATGTAGCTAATAAAAAAGTGTCTTTTCTGTCAAATTTCAGCTCATTTGTAGTGAAATGCAGTCATTTAGTTTTATATGTACTGGAAACCACGGGGAATTTTAAGTTTATTTTGTGCTTCTTTAGCATTGTCAGATTTGCAGTGGTCAGTAGTCCCAGTTCATTTCTGTCCTTCAAACCAGAGCTCACAGCTGGTGGTGTAATTTCTCTACAGAGCATAACCATTTACAATTCTGTTTTTAACCACAGGGCTTCAAAAGACCACTTAGCAGGTTCATTCATTCCTAAGTAAAAGAGTGCCATAGCCTGTCCTGAGAATAAGGCTGCCAATGAAGCCTCAAATATCCCCTGATGGAAGTGGAGATGGATGTGGGGCAGCTGTGCCTGCTGAGTCCCTCACCTGGTGGCAGTGATGAAGCTAATTTTGCTCTGTCATGAATCTCTTTCTCCTCTCAGTCCAGTCTTAGACTTCACTCACAGCATTTATCCAGTCACACCTGGTAGAATCACGCTATTCTTTATGCAAGGTGGACCCCAATGCTTGACTAAGGAGAGGCAGACAGTCCATATACAGTCTTGACCCTGAAATGGGGAAGTGTGATTTGCAGATGTAGTGATTTGATTTGTTTTAGTGAGCCTGATGCACTAGCTAAATATATATGTGCTTTTCTTATCTCCTTATTTATTTTAACTTTTTTTTTACTTTTATATATCATTTGCAAATGGGTTTGTTAGCTCATAGTTCCTCTCACATCCTTATACTATACTACTCACAGTGACAACAAAAGAATAGCTGACTCATACTCACTAAGCAAAAAAAGTAAAATTATAAAAACAAAATCAAAGTACAGCTAATTTTACCATTTTTTGCCACTTTGTTTTGCTTTCCTTCTTAATATGCACTTTTGCCTAATTCCTTCCTTGCTTGGAACCAGGTAAGGAAAATGCCACAGGAATCACCTATTCCACCCTGTGCCTTTAGGCAGGGGAACTTGAAGCAAAGCTCTTGGATGATTTTCCTTACACTTTCCTGCAGTGTTTATAAATGTAGTGACTTCAAACAGAATTTTTTCTACTTTGGCTGATCCATTCCCTACTAAAAATAATAGTATTTGTTAAATGTAAAAAATAATAGGTAGAGAGGGTTTGACCTTCTTTCCTTATTTTTTTTTTGTAAACTGATGTGATTGAGATATATATATATATATATATATATATATATATATATACACATATTATTGATTTCAGAGAGGAAGAGAGAGATGAGAGAGATAGAAACATCAATGATGAGAGAGAACCATTGATCAGCTGCCTCCTGCAACCTGGGCATGTGCCCTGACAGGGAATCAAACCCTGACCTCCTGGTTCATAGGTCAACACTCAGCCACTGAGCCACGCCGGCCAAGCTAAACTGCTGTTTTTCTCTCTAATTTAAAAATTATATTATTGTGTTATGTTTATGAATCATTTTGAATTTGGGGTTGGATTTCTATTTTAAAATGTCCCTTTTTTATATTTTCTATCATCTTATCCGCCTAAATTAACACTCGTATGCAAATATATGTGTTACTCATGAACAGATTTCCTGATATTTTTCAAGATATATATTTTTGTTTTATATGTATTTATATTCATTTTTTAAAATTCTCTAATATACAGAGTCATGTATACACAGGTAGACATGATTAATATCAAAGAAGGACTGGGCAGTTTCAACTCTGGTTTTAAAATGTCAATAATAGATGTAGCTTCCTCACATAAAGAGATGTTTTCCTGCTGTGAGTGGGGGACTATGGCTCAAAAGGAAATGCAAAATCAAATTAGAATAACTGCTTTATGGTGATGGATAAAAATGGACAGTAATAGATTGCTTATTAATCCCCTCTGAGAGAACAGTCTAAATGTCTCTATATACTTGGTGGAATTGATAAAGTTGGTTATAATTATTATACCTATATTATTTCTGAATCTAAAAGGAGAAACCTAACACAATGGATGGTTTTGTTTATCTGGGCTTTAAAATTTACCAAGAAGGAATGTGGCAGATGGTCAAAGGAATGACATTCCAGGGTGCAAATAAGAACTTAATGACATGTTGAATCATACATTTGTTGTTTGGCAGAAACACAAGACAAGCCAGGAGAATACTTACAAACTTAAATGAACAGGCAGAATCAAGAGTCTAAAAAGTGAGATTAGGTAAATTCTAAGATTAAAAGAAGGAGAAGTCAGGTAACATGAGAGAAAGAATACATCTTCAGTGGAGAACATGAGGAGATTGTGCTGCTGAATTATTACAAGATATATTAGTTCATTTCTGTTTTAATTTCTTAATACGTGTCAACATAATAAAGACACCGTAACAAAAGACAAATTCCTGCTGAGTGTATTTCACATCATTGTGTATCAAGTACCTATTATGTGAAAGGAGCTTTGCAGGAAAGCCAAAAAGCTTTGTTTCATGCATGGGCTTGATAACAGTTAAATTATGAATGGATCTACTGCTTCTGGAAAAAAAAACACACAGAAAAAAATAAAAATAATATGAAGCCATGAATATTTATCTGACTAGTAGAAGTTAGGGTTCTATTTCCAACTTTCTCTTCAGACATATATACATTTTCTTAAGTCCAATAAGAATCTTAATCGTTCCTCCTGTTCTGATAGATTTGGAAATATTTTAATAATGTGCACCAGGAGGGTCATTAAACTAGCAGATATAGAATGAGGAAGACCAATGCAAAAATAACCCTGCACCCTGGGCACCAGAGGCCATCAATACCAATAGGAAGGGAATTGGTAGAGAAGAGGCAGTATGACATTGTGGTTTTGAGGGTTCTAGAATGTAATGCGATTATACCCTGATCATTCACTAGCTCTGTGATTTCAGCCAATTTATCCTCTGGGACTCAGTTTCTTTATTATCAAATTATTATTTATAGTAAAAATGATATCCCTTAAAATATAAGGAATTTAACATCCTGTCCCTTTGTAAAAAATGAATCTTTATTATTGAAAGTATTACAGAGGTATCCTTTCTTTTCCCCAGTGACCTCCTTCTACCCCTCACATCCTCCCAGGCCTCCACCACACTATATCTGTGTCCATGGGTTATGCATATATGCATACAAGTTCTTTGGTTGAGCACTTCCTGCCCCATGCCCCTTCCTTTTGAGATTTGTCAGTGTGTTCTATGTCTTTGGATCTGTTTTGTTCATCAGCTTATTTTGTTCACTAGAATTTAACACCCTCTCCTTTTTAAGGTGTGTGGATTATCATACAAGTATTTACTGTAGTGTATAGTATTTAAAAAGTACATAGAAGTACAATTACTATTTTTTTCTTTGTTGACTTTCCCATGATGTGTTTGCTATAAGAAGAGTGCTTCAAATCACAACTAAGTCTAAAAAAGTTTATCAAATGAACTGTTTTCCCTGTAAATATATTATCTATACCAGTGGACCTTAAACTTTTTTGTACATGAATGTCATCTAAATATTCGCTAAATGTGTAGATATCCATTCCTCTCACTTATATTCATAGTCACCAGGTTTGAGTTTGGGACCACTGACTGACCCTAACGTTTAGTATCTATTGCTTTCTCCCTCCTCTGCCTTCCACGGTTTCCCCTCTCCTTTAGCTTGGACTTTATTAATTTTTCAAATAGGTTTCTGAATGTGAGAACCAATATTAGTTACTCTTTAATAACTGCCCTTTATGTTCCCTTTTCCATTTCATAAACTAAGAAACAAATCACACATACCCATTTTATTCACTAAAGTAACTGAATCTTTAATGGTGCTTTACTAAGTACATTTTGTTTTGCTTATGTCTGTCATAGATAACACAGCCAGCATTCTGACAAGGCGGAGGAGATTTAGTCGAACTATTCAGGATGTGTATTATCTCCCCATTATGATCTCTGATGGTGGAATCCCCTCTCTCAGCAGCAGCAGCACCCTCACCATCAGGGTTTGTGCATGCGAGAGAGATGGGCGTGTGCGGACCTGCCATCCCGAAGCGTTCCTGTCCTCCACTGGTTTAAGTACAGGAGCCTTAATCGCTATTCTTCTGTGTGTGGTCATTCTCCTAGGTGAGTCCTTCTAAATCCTAATGTTGTATGATAGCAATCCTGCGTGTGCTCCACAATGGCCAGTAGGGCACTAGACAGGAGAGAAGAGAGGGATTTTGACAAAATTAAGAAATAAAAATGTATAAGGTGACTAGCAAAATGTGGCTGCACAATTTCATTTCAATTTACTTTCTCAAGATTACCGTTAATCTAGACATAATTTGATTCAGATGTGACAAAAAAGTTGAAATGGCAGGGAAATGGAATGGAATATGAGAGAAGTCATTTTGGAATCTATTTTAGAAACAATTGATATTCTAAATCCCATATTGTACAGGCTTTTACAATTAATTTCAAAGAGCAAAAGTGTCATTGTTCTAAAATTAATCTCAACACCGAATTTAAAAATTGCTTTCTTGTAGAAACGTCTATTAGTCTGAAATATTACTTAATCTTCTATGGTAGCTGAATTCTAATGTTATGTAGTCTAAATAATTTGGGCCTTAGAGATATTAAAATTTATATTCCTCTAATTTTGTATTATTATTGTAAAAGTCAAATTCTTACGACAACCTCATTTGTAGCTGTTATTGCTATAAACTTTTTAGAATTGCTATTTAATACAAGACAGCAAATCTAGATTTTTAAAAGAAGAAAAAATGATGTAAAGGGTATTTTTGCTTTATAGTTCAAAGTGGAACTATATTGTTTTTCCAGTGTGTTCTCTCCCTTCTGTCTTTCTCATAGCAGCTTTAACTTTTGTTCTTTTCTTGATACTATACATACAAAAAAAAAAACAAAACAAAACAAAGCAAAAGCTATATGCTTTGGTGAAACAGATATATTCTTGCAAGATATGTTTCCTGTTTAGTTTCTGGGGTAGAAGCCAAGTTACCTGTACAAAAGGAGTAGAGAGCAAGGTGAGATCTGGCTGAAAAGTAGAATAGAGATTCAGGCAGGGTTGAGGCAGTTGAGGGCTTCTGGGATATGGTAAATGTGGTGGGATTTGTTCCAGGAGTATAAACAGAGATTTAAAGTAACAAAATCTCATCATGAGGTTTTGCATTTTGGGGAAAAAAAATAATGACTATGAATATGAAGCAGAGAACAGATCTCAGGCAGGCAAGAGAGCACCAGGCAAAGTGACTAGGAAGAAAGTGAAGCATCTCATTCAGACATAGTAGTGTTTGGATCAGCTGACTTTGAGTCAAATGGCAAAAAGGTGGCTAATGTCAAGATTTTTAGTTGAAATCAGAAGCTATCTTGGATAATATGGTGCAGGTTACCTGATGAAAATATTTATCAAAATGTTAGCTAAAGGCCTCTCCAGTTTTGCTCAGTGGACAGAGCATTGGCCTGCTGACCAAAGGGTCTCAGGTTGGATTCTGGTCAAGGGCATGTGCCGGGGTTGCGGGCTAGATCCACAGTGGGGAGCATGCAGGAAGCAGCTGATCAAAGATTCTCTCTCATCACTGATGTTTCTCTCTCTCTCTCTCCCTCTCCCTTCTTCTCTGAAATCAATAAAAATACATTTAAAACAAATTTCAACTAAAGCACCTGAGATTCCATTTGAAAAAGTGCAATGTTAACAATTTCATTTCTGTGAAGAGAAATTAATGTCTGTGACATAGTGTCCTTTTTTGAAACAACATTCCACAGTCAAAAAATAAAATAGATGATAAGAAGTCGCCTTGGATAAATTTGATATATGGCTAAGTTAGAACAGTATCAAATGCCACCTTTTATCTCTGGCTGAATGTGATCCTGATCTTCCCTGAGCTGTTGGACTTCAGAACTGCACTTTGTGGAAGCCACTGCAGCTGGAGAATATAAAGTGGTAACAGACTAGGACTGATGTGTGATAAACTCCAATGTGATCATTAAGTCAAGAATGAGATAGCAGAGGAGACCAAAGGAAAAGTCAGCAAAAAAAGAAGTTTAGTAAAGTATAATGACATAAAAGTCAAAGGAAGAAAATGTATCAAAGGGAGAAGACCATTCCACCATGTCAAAAGGTGCTCAGAGGTTAGGTAAATTGACTACCAAAAAGTATCAATTGCACTTAGCAACATGGGTATGGAGGTTTGGTGCACCATAACAAGAAATATTTTATTGCAGTATACTCTTTTACAGATGCATGGTGGAGAAGGAAATCAGAAAAATCAGACTTCCTGGAATGTTTTTGTTTTTGTTGTTGTTGTTAGTTTGTTTTTTATTATTTCAGAGAGAGGAAGTGAGAGGGAGAGAAAGATAGAAACATCAATAATGAGAAAGAACCATTGATTGGCTGCCTCCTGCACACCTCCTACTGGGGATGGAGCCTGCAATCGGGCATGTGCCCTGACCTGGAATCAAATAGTGACCCCCTGGTTCATGGGTCAGCCACTGAGCCACATCTGTCAGGCTGGAGCTGTTTGTTTGTTTGTATATATTGATTGGTCACAATATTGTTTTCTTTAGATAGTAACACATTACATTCTTTGTCTTTGAAAAATAAAAACAAACAAACAACAACAACCTCATAAACAAACCAAAAAAACAGGAAACAACTACAAACATTGATTCCTTTAGGGTTTTTAACTTAAAACCACAAAGTATAGAACTTAATTACTTTAATATAAGTTCTTCCAAATTCCTTATTCTGACAGATTGTTCAGTTGGGAGAGGCATATTACCTTTGGCTTTTGTTATCACTTATCTTCATGAAACTATTTTTCTTTACTATGATTACTATGATAAGACCTTAAAATGCAATTGAAAAGTGTTAATATTCAGGACCATTGAAGGTGTATTATGTAAAGTAACATTTTATTATTTCATGAAACAATATTTTCATTTAACTTACTTCATAAAATTTGATTTTCCCTTTGGGATAAATAAGAGAACATTTTTAAATTTTATGATATCCCTAAGCATTAAGGAAGCCAAGATGCTATTTTTATTGAAACTCAAATGTGTCCTTATAGTTTTACCCAACGGTTGCCTAATAATTTCTTAAACTTGGGTTTAAGCAATCATTTATAATGTGATTTATATTTTTATGACATTTTAGGTGTAATTATTATTATTCAGAAGATACTAACGAACAGACTCAGAATATAGTCATTTGTCATTTTAAAACAATGTTTGTTAAGGTGTGAGTTTATAATTTCTAAGGAAAATATTAGCAACACCAGAGGTAACAAATCTGCATGATAGACTGTAATTCTGAAGTGATGTTTAATCCTAAAAGCTAACTATATCATGAAATTAATAATTTACAAATATGTTTTAACTAGTAGCCATTTGTGAAATGACCTTAATTGTGTACACCTAGACCTAGTTTTGCCATTAACTAATGGTGTGACCTTAGGGACTCATTCAGGCTCTTTCTACAGTACTTCTGATTCTGTGAAAATACAGTTTCAACTGGAAGGACCTAGCACAATGTGTAGAATTTTGTGGTGCTTCTTTTTGTCTTATTATAATAACATATATTGCTATATACATATTCAGACTCCATCTATGCATATATTAATTACCACAAAAAAAAAGGGTGCTTGGAAATCAAAAGGCCTAAATGTACATGGTAGATGTGCAGACTGTGAGTAGGGCATTGTCCTGTTAGAATTACCTTTTTCACATCTAGTTTATGGGATGGATGGGAGAAAATAAAGAGTGAGCCTTAATGGTGCAATCAAAATGTGGTGCTAGAGGAAGGGTAGCTATACCCCTTTCCCCTTGTTGGAGCTGACATTTGTTTCCCATCTTCACCCCACCACTTGCCTGAGCACCAGGCAGCTGACAAAGCAAACCTTAATCACACAGCACAAGAAATCACCACAACAGGATCTGAATCAGACCCTTGCAGTCCACACATCACATATAAGCAGGTGACTTAGATGGGTACATCAGCTAGATTGTTCCTACTCTGGGATGTCAATTTCTTGATAAATGGAGATCAGAGTGGATTTAAAATAAAGGAACAAGGAGACAGGTGGAATTGATTAAGGAGATAAGTGTCAACCCATTTTTCACCAGAGCTATTTTAGATGACACTGTGGGCACCCCTTGGTTTGAAAAAAGAAGTTTCAAACTGAGAAGTATCAATACCAGGTATTACAGACATATGGAAGGAGCTAATAAAAATAATCTCCCGGATTCCAGACTTGGGTCATCTCATTCTATCAAATTTAATATTATGATATAATCATATAAAAAAGAATTAAGTGATTATTTTGGAGTAAAAAAAAAAACCTGTTATTAAAAATATTTGAGGGAAGTCTGTTGGGCGTCAACATATAAGGTATTCAAATGCAAGTTGTGTGACATTTTAGGTTAAGAAAACTCAAAACCCCTTAGAACTCCAATCATTGAAATGATGATATAAAAAAACAAACAAAAAGAAAACAAATATGAAAATGTTTTTCCAGAATTCAATCCACTTTTCAATAAAATAAAATTATGATATTTAATAAATTTATTTTAATTTTCTTAAATAAAATAAAAAAGTGGCTTTAAAATTCTGGCCAAACTGAAAGAGAAAAGAAGTGAAGAAAAAGAAACACTGACAAAGAATAAAATACTCATTAAAACAAAGACTTCTCAAAATACTACAGTTTACTCATGTTTCAATCCAGATCATATAACCAAACTTCATAATATCATAAATTATTTATAATTTTGAATGAAGAACAATTTCTGTTTCTCTTCAACCCAACGGCTTTATCATATTCTGTTTTCCCAGATAACCCACTGTAGGAGGAGATACCATGTTTTATATATATGGTTTGATAGACTGGTGGGAGGGGAAGGGAGAGTCATTTCAATATATTCATTTCATTGCCAGTTTTTAAATAAAGATTTAACTCTCAAAGCTATGTGTATAATTATTATCTTCACTTATTCTCCTTTAATAAATCTGCTCTTGAAATTTTTAGAAAATATTTAGTTTGATTTTCAAATAAAAAAAATCAAATAAAATTGTGTTTGGTATCATTAGTAACCATAAGCTGATTTAAAATATATTTTAAAATTATTTTCTCACTGAGACTATTGCTATGCATGAAGTTTCACTTATACAATGCCACATTGCCAGTTTTACACAGATGATTGATTCTTTGTCGTCTATATGAGAATTGATTATGGAATATCTACTGTGTGCTTTCTGCTCTAGAAACACCTACTAAACAACCATGTGTGTAAAAAGTCATCAAAAGCACATTTCATCATCCACGTTTCCACATTCTTCTTCAATTTTTTTTATATTTTTTTATTGATTTCAGAGAGGAAGGGAGAGGGAGAGTGATAGAAACATCAGTGATGAAAGGCAATCATTGATTGGCTGTCTCCTGCATACCCCATACTGGGGCTCAAGACTGCAACCTGGGCATGTGCCCTGACCAGGAATTGAACCATGACCTCCTCATTCATAGGTCAATGCTCAACCACTGAGCCACGCTGGCCCGGCTTCTCTGATTTGTTTTGAATTTGCCTTTGATGAGAGGGTACCATGTGTTCAGATTTGTCCTGATATCCTTATAAACAACATTCCTTTCACTCTAAAAAGTGTCTCAGATTGTATGATTAATTATATGTTGATCCCCATATCAAATCCACATGTAACAAATCTAGGAATATTGGTCACTGGAAAATAACTATCCTGGTAAGAAATAGATGTAAATTCTCAAAATTCAAACTTAACTAGTATCTACATTTTGGATCAAAATATATCAGGAATATTTTCTTAAGTTTGGGGCAATAAGCAAGCATAAGCTATCATAATAATAAACCCAGCATTATCCCCTATGTTTATTAGGCAAATATGGTACTAATACTGGTGACATGAAAATTACCTCCATACTTTGACAATAGCATTTATCCATTCTCCCTATACATGCACATAAATTCTCTTGACAGCAACCACCAATTATTTCAACATAAAGAAAAATAACTTGATTTATTGATAGACATTAGAAATTTTGCTATTATAAATTAGTCAGTGTGTAGAAATAGATATTTTAATCTAGAACAGCCTCATCACTTAATCATAAAGATCATCACTTAATCATAAAGATGAGCAGAAATATATAGTGGATGATAAATCTAAACCTCTGAATACAATGAAGTCAGCTCCTTGCAGATGCTGCTTAGGCCATTGAATTAGAAAGCTCTAGGCTGGATTTACACTAAAATAAACAGTGAAGTATTAAATGCATATTGACTACTTTCAGTGAAAACCTCTGTTTTAGAAAAAGTGCTGTGTTAGAAAATGTCTTTGAAACATAAGCAACATGGACGGGAAGCTGTTTCATTCTGTAGGATAGTTTTTGCAAAGCAGGGCTGCATAGCATCAGCATTTCATTTTCAGTTTGCTGTAATGACTCCTTTTCAAACACAGTGACCCAAAGCTTCCCTGTGCCTGCTACAGTTTCCCCAATTACATTTTCCCATTACCTTGTCAGGATCCTTTTATTTCATACTTCTCAAGATAATTCTTTGATCCTATCTAAAAATGTTTTGTCCTCTTTTTTCTTTATCCTCATAGCCTCCAACGTGCCTTTAAAAAAAAAAAATCAGATTCTTCCCAGTGTACTATGACCATCTCCTTTTACATGTACAGTAGTAGATTTCTGTCTCATAATTATCCTTTCCACTTCTGGCTTGAAAATCTATTCCTCTTACTCTCCATATTTTGAAGTATTAAGCACATGTACATTATGATACCTATTTCAAATATAGACAAAGGTGATCTATATTGCTTAAGGGCATGCATTAAAGGGATTAAACAATAAAGAGAAGCAAGGAGACAATAACAATAAAAGTAAGACTAGAAGTTGCTTTTTATTTATCAGAACAATACTTTTAATTCCTGTTCCAGTCTTCTCATCAGCCCAGTTTGGAGAAGGAAGGAATCTACTCAACAAATCTATGAACATCTAAGCCAATCATAATTGGGGTTTAGAGTTCCATAAAGTCATGTGATCTTCATTTTCATCATCAAAATAACATTAAGATCAACTAGTAGTAGATTCAGTTAGCTTTCTTTTTTTAAATTTCCTACTTATTTTATTGTTACAGGTATTACAGAGGCCCCTCTGTAATACTTTTTTCCCCATTGACCCCTTCTAGCCCCCCCCCCACACACACACCTCCCAGACCTTCACCACACTATTGTCTGTGTCCATGGGTTGTGCATATACTATGCATACAAGTTCTTTGGTTAATCTCTTCCCATTACTTTTTAGAAGTAAGGGGTAAAAGGAAAGTTTCTAGGGTACCAGGTATGTTCTTAATTACAGATTACCTAACCCAGTGTTGGTTTTATAACCATTTAAAGCTTACATATAATTAAGATTGCCGAATAAAATAAGAGTATATCAAAATTCAAAAAAATAGATAAACAAAATGCAGTATAGAAATACAAATTTCAGATTAAACAATATTTTTAAATAATGAAGCAGAATGTGGTAGTGGGAACATCCTAACCTTTGATGTGAGAAGTCATAGATTCTGGTCCAAGCTTTCCCACCAGCCACTTGTGCGATCTTGTGCTTAGATTGTAAAAATTCATGTGAGCAGTTGAAGTCTCAGTGTCCTCATGTTTAAAATGAGCAAAGCCCCAGCTCTGTTGTGAAGATTAAGTAAAAACATCATGTGAAGAAGAATGTGCCAACTGAAAAATTCCTAGGAAATCTAGATTATATACAGGTAAAATAACACCTCTGCAGCTTGATAGAAAATGCAGTTATTAATGCATGATGCTATTTTTCTAAAGGAAAATGGACAAAAGCGATCAACCATGTAAAATATCCCTGCTTTGGTTTCCAACAAAGCATCAAAAGTACAGGATTTATGGCAGAGACCCCTTCCTAATTTACAGAAACTTAAAATACCCTGTGTTGCCCGGCCAGTGTTGCGCAATGGTTGAACATCGACCCATGAGCTAGGAGATAGAGGTTCAATTCCCAGTGAGGGCACATGCCTGGTCGCAGCCTCAGTCCCCAGTTGGGGGAGTGCAGGAGACAGCGGAATGAGGATTTTCTCGCAACATTGATGCTTCTCTCTCTCCTCACATTCTTCCTAAAATCAATAAAAATATATCTTTAAAAAAAATAGCCTGTCTTCAGTGTATCTTCCTAGAAAAACTAAGAATCTGTAGGTAGACCCACACACACCATCATTTTTCTAGTCAAAATTTCATACTTCATTTCCATCATCAGTTTCCCTCTGTGTAAACAATGGATGGCTATTATAGCAATCCCCAAATGCATAGGCCTGGCAAATGAGAGCACTGTGGGATTCTAGAAAATATCAGAAATTCCTAATGTTTTATAAGGATAATTATTTTTAAATTATTTGAGATATTACAAAAAAACCTTGAGTTGTTATTCAGAGGTGCAAAGATCAGGGTTGCATTACAATGCAAGCCTGAATGGGATGCAGTTGATGACAAGGGTTGGAAATTGCTGATGTCAAATCCCCACAAATTCCCTCTTTTTTTCTCTAATTCTTCATTCTCTTTCCCTTTTCCTCAGCGATTGTAGTACTTTTTATCACCCTGAGACGCAGCAAAAAAGAGCCCCTGATCATTTCAGAGGAGGACGTACGGGAGAATGTGGTCACCTATGATGATGAAGGGGGCGGGGAGGAAGACACTGAGGCCTTTGACATCACAGCCTTGAGGAACCCGTCTGCAGCTGAGGAGCTCAAGTACCGGAGAGATATCAGACCTGAAGTGCAGCTCACGCCCAGACACCAGACATTGTCCACCCTGGAAAGTATAGATGTTCAGGAATTCATTAAGCAAAGACTGGCAGAAGCTGACCTAGATCCCAGTGTCCCTCCTTATGACTCTCTTCAGACTTATGCCTATGAGGGTCAAAGATCAGAAGCTGGTTCTATCAGCTCCCTGGACTCAGCCACTACACAATCAGACCAGGATTATCAGTACCTTGGGGACTGGGGACCGGAGTTTAAAAAGTTGGCTGAACTCTATGGAGAAATAGAATCTGAAAGAACAACTTAGGGGGTCAATTCTTTCACCATTCTAGAATTTGCTGCCTGAGCAAGTGAAGACATAACCTCAGCCATGACAAGGAACAAGCGTGGAAACAGTACTTGGAACTGAGCAAGCTGTACACAGCCACTGTAGAAACAAGTGCCCTTTTCATGATCGAAACTGGGTTATTTAATCAGAAGGAAATCAAATTAAACAAAACAACACAGAGAAAAAGCTATTGTACCTTGTGTATATTTTCAATTGCTCAATAAAGTCTGTGGTACTGTTTACTTAAGAATACATGTATTCAACCAAACAATGATATTCGTTTCAATACCTTGTTATTTGTTTTTTTTCCAAAACAAAACGAAGTGGAAAGGTTCAAAATCACTTATGCCTGATTTCTAGGGGTGGTGCACTGCAGAATAAAACTTGTGAAGGTAATCAAGACCTTATGTCCACTTTTCCGAGTGGACTTTTGAGACCCACACTCTGTTATTGTGACAGATCTCATTAGCTTTGTCTTATGTTTAAATGACGTGAGAGATATCCAATCTACTAGGCCACTCTGTCATGGACTTGTATGACCATTTTTCTTTGCCCTCCCCACTTCTTTTCTCCATACGGAATTGATGGAGCATGGGGATTTGCTGCTTGCACTATAACGTATGCAATTTCTGTGCACTGACGGTGCACTGCTCTGAACCACGGAAACTGCTGTCTCTGTCCCACAGGCCCCCTTTTATTTTAAAAGAATAAAAACACTTTTTATTAAATTGATAAAATGAATGGTTTGCGGTAAACTCAGCTAATCTGAAATATCAGGGAAAGATTTCATGTAAAAATTAGCTATAAACCTCGCCCTGTTCAAACCTTTGGGGAACTCTATTTCTCTCCCCCCTCCACCCCTCATTGGTTTTAGTATGTTTAAATCAGCAGATTTGATCATTCCTGTAACTAAAATTAGTTGTCAAAAATTTTGTAATTTGTTTATATTTCAGTACAGTTGGCTTATTTATGGCATGGGCAGTCATCGAAAATATGTACGTCGCCAGATAGGAATGTAATCCGAAAAGATTATCCCCAATACCTTACAGACTTCAAATTGACTTTTATTCCTTACATAGATTCAGATTTGTCCCACCTCACTGACTGATTAGCCCTTATATGCTCGGGATCTGCAGGAAAATATGTAAGACTAGGGGCAAACAACAACAAAGGAGATTCACATGTATTATTCTTGGAGACATCCCCAAAGTTTCTGAGCTTTAGGGTCCGAACTAAGGTCAGGAAAGATGGCTTTCCTCCCTACCTCACAGGCTTGTGTGAGGATCCATAAGTATCTGCAACAATGCTTTGCCAACAACAAACTGTTTTGTTACATTAAGGCTTGCAGACACCATCTAATTTTCTAATTCCGTTGGCTTGGAAATGTATAGTTGCATACGTTTTGAATAAAATGTACTATCATGGGAGAATTGCATAAACCTTCAACAGTGAAGCAACTACTAACTATACATATAATAAACAGGTTTACTTATTTTAATATTTTTCCAAATCAGCTAATTTTCTTAGAATTTCTTGGGGTTTTGCACCCAAATTGTTTAGATAATATTTGCAGTTGTTGCTATTGATCTTGAAATAACAATTCATAGCATAGGGTCCTATTAGCCAAAAATGACCACATTTATGTATTAATTGAAATCCACAATTAACAATAATTTCAAGGGGGTGTTCTTTTGTTTGCTCTTCAAATTTATCATATTCTAGTGTCCTCAAAAGTTATATTACATTTTCTGTCTGATTCTACCTATGTGCAAAACTTTGAATATTTTCCTCTGTTCATAACTGCCCTGTGCTATCATATTTCAGTTTTGAGGTATGGGAATTAAGTTTAATTTGAATAATTCTCAGTTTGTGTTTTAAGCCTGAGGAATAAAATGTAATTTAATTTTTTATAACATTTTAACTTTCCAGATACTACTTTATCGCTTTCTTATATCACAAGAGTGTGCATTCTGGCAAAAAGCTAAATCAAAAGAGACACGGGGGCTTTGGGGAATAAGCTCTGGAGGGACCTACTCTGATTATGGAAATGTTGGGCCACACGCATCCCAAACGAAGGGTCAGCTTTGGGAGAACTTTATGAATCCTGGTGTTTTGACTTCCCTATGCAAAGAGGACCAGGAAGGCCAGGTTTCAGGTTTTTGGGTTTAGACTTTTGATAAACTATCCACAGCTTTTGTTTTGTTTTATATTGTTTTACTTGTTTGTGTTTAATATTCACCCAGTAACTTTACAAATGAGGATTTGAACGATGAAAATGTATCTGTACGTATAACCATTTACATAAAAGCCAAGGGCCTCTTGCATGGTTTCAAGTACTAAAATATTTCCCTACTTTTGTAGAAAAAAAAGCCAGATCCATCTAATTTTTAAATTGCACATGCTAATGATAATGGATTGCTTCTAAGTCCTCCCTGATATAAAATCTAATATGGAGGCAAAATGGAGCTTCTATAGTATTGAAATATTATGTTTCTATGTTGATTTCTTTTAGAATTTTATTAATGAAAACATTACAAACATTATTTTTATATGACCTCTGAAACTAGGCAATTATATTATTATCATAAGTATGGATTGGGTCTCATATTTTTTATTCTGCTACTTTTAGTAACACACACACACACAAACAATAATGATGTATAAATGCTTTGCAAATGCACTGAAGTCATTCAACATTCAATACCTTGCTTTAAAAACTCAAGTTTATCAATGTTAGGAGAAAATTCTCAAAATGTTTAGTGAGCAAAGAGTTGACACATCAACTCTGAGCATTCACTAGCCATAGATAATCAGCTATGGAACCATATATGATTTCATATGGAATTAGTTATGGGCTCAATAATGTGCTCAGCACATTTTATATATCATAATTATATTCATAGATCTAAATAAAATATAACTTTGAAATAACTTTACTTCTTTCTAATAAGTTTTTAACCCACAGAGGCAATGCTAAATGGTGACTGCTAAGTAGAGGAAATATAAATTGTTATAATAAATTTTTACCCAAGATTTTATTATGCTAATTTATAAATTCCAATATTCTTCGTGAAAACTGTGAAACATTAATAGATCTTGCAGAAATTGCTAAAAATCTATCATCAGAAATTATTTCTATAACAAATCTGTACAAAATACAGATTTAAAGATGAGACTGAAGAGGAAATTTTCCCTAAGAAAAGGCTCTATACAAAGTTAAATTGTGACTTTCCTAAAACCTGGTACAAGGTGGAAAATATTTTGGGAGAAATTGCATTGACATAAACACACATATATGTGCACGCATACACATAACTCTTCTTGGAGAATATTGGAGAAGAAAGGAATATTTACAATAGTGACTTGGATATTGATATGATCCAAATACAAGAAGTATACAAACCTTTAGTATACAGCATTTGGAAGATTCAGGTAGAATTTAATGAACAATTTTTAGCCTTCATTGTGTATCCAACCTTAGGCTAACTTTCAGTGCTGTCAAAGATTGAAGCTGATTCATAGATATGATTACACAGAACAAAGTTATCAAGCAGTAATGAATCATTATTTTATAAATGATTTCATGGTCACAGTGCAGCTATTAAATATTAACACGTTCTTTGACATATATGCTTAGTGTAATGCAATGTAGTCAAAAATCTGGGCAAAAGGAGAGAATTATATTGGGTCCAACATTCTTAGTAGCAATATGGAAATATTAAATATACAGCTACTCATTGTTTTGTTTGTTTGTACAGACCTGCACTGATGAGTGTAGCTTGTTTTTTGTTTGTTTGTTTGTTTGTTTTTTGTCTGGCTTACCTGAATATAGAGTGAAAACAAACAGAAATGCAGGTAGACTATTCATTTCAGCGACCATCAAAAATCAGCAATTAACTGAGCAAGGTAATAAATATAGAAGGATGTGCATAGATCCAATACCTTTATGGGATAACTTTGCATCTGCTTATTAGTATGGACAGTACTTGATCAGCTATTCAACAAATCAGAACTCCAAAGCTACATATTCTGGAAAGAGGGAAGAATCCCAAGTTTCAAACTTAAATAGTACTTAGTTTCAAGATTTTGTAACATTGAATTAACTTACTTGGCTTTCAATTTTAATAGAACAAACCTCAGAACAGTTGTTGAGAGATCTGACTCAAATTCAAATTTCCTTTTTTTTTTTTTTACCCTTTAGGGAGAAAGACTATTTAAATATTATTTGAAGGAAACAAGACCATTTCAACTTTTATTTTCTACCTCATCTGCAGAAGGTAAATCTTTTTGTTCTATAGGATTAGGAATCTCATAAACTATACAATCTGAAGTAGTTCACAAGCATTTGACTAGCACAAACAGAACAGAACTCACTCACTTTTTCAAGTATCCCAACTATATAATTTAAAAATAAAAATATCAATACCAATGATTTTAACATTTGAAAATAAGTGTTCTTGCTTTGATTTATACCAATGAAATATGTAGTGTTTTTTTTTTTTAATAAAGGAAGAGATGAGAGAAAGATATAGATCATTTTTTCAAAAACGGTTCCAAAAAAAAATGCTTTTAAGTTAGTGAGTAAGAATTACACCTTTTCACTTTGCTGAATTTATGGAAATAAAGGATTTTTGCCCTTCAATACTACAGAGACATCAAATGTATTTTAGTAATGATTCATTTTTTAAAGTCTTAGGTGAAATTAAGTGGAGAAAATAGTCACTCAAGGATTCTTGAAATTACATCCTGCGAGGAAGGTATGCAGTTTGTAATTTAAAATGAGTTAATTGGATGGTTTGCATGTGTCCTGACTGGTATCAAACTGTGTGATCTTCTGGTTCATGGGTTGACACTCAGTCACTGAGCAACACTGACAGGGCTGCATGGTCTAGTCTTATTGCCCAGCAATATTAGCTTTGGAAATAAGAAAACTGGGCCACAATAGTTAGTGCCACCTTAATAATTTTATCAAGCAATTTTTCTTATGTAAAAATGCTGCAAATTCTTACTCTAAATCACCTGTTGGCGTTTTCAAAATGCTACTTCAGATGCCTTAGTTCCCAAAAAAATGCATGTATTCTAACACTTATTAATTGACTAAGGGTCCTCTAAATATGCACCATATTTAAAGATACTATTCCAGGCCCTGAGAGAGATGGAAAAAAGACTTGGCGACTCTATCATCAATGAAACTAGAGAATTAAGACCTACATGTAAAAACTATAAGCTATATAAAAGAAAGCAAAAGTGGAATGTGTTCTCCTATATGTTGGGATAAAAATGCTAGGGAAGATCCAACCTCACCTTAAAGCTGGGCAGCACTTTTAGTACTCTACCTCAGGGAGAATGAGATACATCCAAAGGGAAGTAGAAGCACAGCACGCAGTTTCAGCAAATGTCCAAGGGTGATTATTCTATGAGAAATAGATAATTTATTGCAGGGAAATCACGCACGTTAAGAAAGTTGAATTTAGATTTAAGACGACTGACTGGAACTTAGTCTTTAACCAATCTGAATGTCACTGAGTTTCAGCAAAAGCAGAAAAGTGGGCATGGCCAGACTTCTCTTTTAGGAATCTGAATCTTTCAGTAATACCTATCATTGGGTAAAGACAGATTCTGGAGCTTTGTGAACCTACAAAAACTAAATAATATTTGGCTATTTTAATTACTTTCAAAAGACAATTACTTATTTTAGGAGTCTATCTGGAGAAAGTTAAAAAAAATGTCATCAGTAATATATATTTCAGGCATGGAATCACTTAATTTTATCATTTTTTAACCTAATAAAAATAAATTAAAATGAAGGCAAGAAACATGCCTTTAAGAATAACATTTATTCTTAACTATATAAATGTGTTTAATTTCTATAATCACATTTTTAAGTATAAAATATTTTTGAAGTAAAAAGAAATAATATTCAAATACCAAAGAACAAATTGATGCCTTATTAAAACTATACCAGTTATTTTTAATGTATTATTTTAATACTCTACAAAAAATGGCACATGTTTTAGTGTTTCATTATATAAAATTACACATGAATTTATTTTCAAAAGTGGCTATCATACAGCATGAAGATTCAGTGACTTGTTAATATTACAAGTAGACTTAGCCTGAAATCCCTACTTTTATATCTTCTGTTTCTCACTTTTTCTTTTTTGACATTTACTTGCCTCATTTTTTTTACAAACCTTGAAAAGCTATATAAGAGCAATTTCTATATTTCATGTATTTTTCAGAACAAATTTAAGAAAAATGTTTTTCAGAAATAGAAAGTAGTTATCATGTTGTTTTCAGGGTTTTGTTTTTCAATGCATTTCCTCCCCCTTTGTCACTAATCATGCTCTTCCTCACAAAAAAATAATAAAAGAAAATTGCATTCACAAAAATACTCTGTGAAAGTCACTTTCCTATGAGCTTGAGGTTTCATTCCATGATGTGGTTTGGTTTTGTAGCTCTTGCAACACTGTGGGTTTCCAATCTCCTCTAATCCATCCTTTCTTCATTCTTCCAAAAACAGCTGGCAGGAGAAGCCATTTTTGTTCATGTTAAATTTATTTCAAAAGGCTTTGATGACCCATCCCATAAGACATTAAAATCAGAAGTGAAATGAAAAGTGTTTTACTTTTTACAAAAGCATTTTTAATATAATGTCTTAAAAGTTAAAGTATAATTATAGTTTTCAAAAAAATAAGTATTATTGTATTGATACCCTTTCCTTCACTTAAAAGAAAACTTAGAAAATTGGTTTTCAAGAACAAATAACACTGAATAAATCTTCCTGATTACATCACCTATGTTTCTTTTTCCAATTGCACATAAATTTCATTTTGATCACACAATGGTAATAAATGGCAATTAGTCTATCGATAAAAGACCAACTTAAAAATTACTTTCAATCGTATATTTTAGTTTAGGTTGAGATATAGTGCATAAGCTTCTTTTAAGTTGTATTACACTAAATAATTCTCAAATTATGATTTTCAAAAATTAGAAAGATATATACTTCTCGCCCTGCCTGCTACCAATATCTGTCCATATCTTTCACTTGCCCAATTTAAAGTTAGCTGTCCCAACCACCCTTAACTGTGTCAGTTTCAGTTTGAGAAAGTAAGTGATATAGGAAAAGTAAAATGCTTTATTGGGACAAATAGTCTTGGGGGGAAATCAGGTCACAACTCAGCTTCCTTGATTCTTAATTAATGCCTTAAATTAAAATATGAACCTGTAAAATATTAACAGAAATATTTAGACCTAGATTAATAGCTAGAGGTGGGAGGAGTAATTTAGGAGCCCATGATTCAGAACATATCATGAATCTGTGACTATAACTACTCATCTAAGTTTAAATGTCAAAATAAACATTATTCAAATTCTCTCTTGAGTCTTAAATAGAAATAACAACATCTTTATATTTACCTCACAGAGTTGTTATGAATATCAGTTGTGATTTTTTGTGCAAAACACAGAAATTAGCACAGTTCTTAGCAAATTAAATAGTAGTATTATGGTTTGATTTTTGCTCCCTCAATCTCCCTAACCTCTGGACTCAGAAAAAGGTGACCTGGGTTATATATTACAGGTATCAAAGCTTTGCAAAGTTTCAACACAGACTAAGCAAGGATATGTATTTCCTAGCCAGGCAGGCAAAAATAGAGTATTAGCTCATTCAGTCCTTCACTTCATCATGCAGAAGACAAAGGACATTATAATCTCTATTTCACTGTGTGTATTGGATTTTCTTTAATAATTTTAAAGAAAATTCTAAATATAAGGTTAGTCTAATAAATTAGTATAATTTTGTGAATTGTACTTAGTTTTTATTTCCTCTCTGTTTCAGAATTTTTTTATAAAATCAGTTTATATTGTTGATATAATTATTTTAAAAATGAAAATTAATTTTACTAATTTAAAAAAAATGTAAATGAAGTGTTTAAAGTAAGAATATTTGGAGGTTTATGAAACTCTCAAAATTCAAAACAAACAAGTCATTAGCATTTTCATGAGATATATTTTGTATGATAAGGAAACACTTCTGTGGGGGAAATTACAGGGACAGGACTTATCATGTATAATAATACCTTGCTATTATATAATAACTAGAGGCCCGGTGCATGAAATTTGTGCACTGGGGTGTGTGTCCCTCAGCCCAGCCTGCACCTTCTCTAATCTGGGACCCCTTGAGGGATGTCCAACTGCCTGTTTAGGTTTGATCCTACCTGGGCAGCCGGACATCCCTCTCACAACCAGGACTGCTGGCTCCCAACTGCTCACCTGCCTGCCTTCCTGATTGCCCCTAACTGCTTCTGCCTGCCAGCCTGATCACCCCCTAACCACTCCCCTGACAGCCTGATTGATGCCTAACTACTCCCCTGCCAGCCTGATTGCCCCTAACTGCCCTCCCCTGCAGGCCTGCTCACCCCTAACTGCCCTTCCCTGCATGCCTGGTCCCCCCCAACTACTTTCCCCTGCAGGCCTGGGTCCCCCCCGCCAACTGCCCTTCCCTGCATGCCAGGTCACCCCCAACTTCCCTCCTCTGCTGGTCTGGTCACCCCTAACTGCCCTCCTGCAGGCTTTATCACCCCCAACCGCCCTCCCTTGCAGACCTGGTCCCTCCCAACTGCCCTTCCCTGCAGGCTTGATCACCTCCAACTGCCCTCCCTTGCAGGTCTTCTTGTGGCGGCCATCTTGTGTCCACATGGGGGCAGCCATCTTGTGTGTTGGAGTGATGGTCAGTTTGCATATTACTCTTTTATTAGATAGGATTAATAAATGCTCAATTGTAATAAATGCTCAATTATCATCAAGTGCTTGTAAATTCTTAGAATAGAAATAATGCAGGATCTAGCAAGAAAAACCTGGCATCTACTTCAAAATCAATTCACCCCTCCCTTCTACCCAAAATCCAGAGATACCAGATTATCAATTTTTATTTATACATTATTAATTGCCATAGAGTTTTAACTCTAATATAGTAGAGAGTCTATTATCCAAATTCAATGAAAGAAGAATGCTCCTATTTTAGGAGGTATTAGACAAAAGAAAATTATTTATTTAGAGGCTACTTCTTCATCTAACAGACAATGAAACTTCATGTTCCACAAAAAGGAAAATAAACATTTGTTTTCATAAAAGATAGCTTCCCATTGTGGGAGTTAACAGGAGTGCATTTTACTGGCACATAGTAATTTAATAATATTAAGGCAGCTCTTATTGGAAACAAGAGTTGATATGGAGGACATTTTTGCTTTTCACTAGAGCCCAGTCACGTACCAGTCTCTCTCTGTTAAAGGACAGCCTAATCTTGTTCGCTGAAAAGGTAGAAATTCCTAATAAATATAACAGAATCTCACACCTTTCCTGTTGTCTTTTCTAAATCATATTATGTCTTAATAAATTTGACATCTCAGACTCTCCCCGCGAGGTCATCTTTGGTAGCTATTTCCTTGTCTGTTAAAGAACAGTTCCTTAAATTCCCACTTACCCTTTACCTCAGGACCATTGAAACAGTCCCTCCCACACAGCAAAAACAAAACAAAACAAAACAAAAAAAGGGCAACCCCCAAAACAACAACCAAACAAGAAAAACAAAGCAAGTGACAAAAAATCATCAATGTGCTGGTGAAATTGTACCATTTTCTGAGAGTATTTCTCCCTTGCACATTTAAACACTCTCTTTCGCCCGTGGTTTCTTAAAGAGGACCAACCAGCAGCCTAACTAGATTATACTTAATTGTTTTGAGAAAAATTAAATGGTAAGGGAAATGAATTTTTAATTCACAAATAAAGGTTTTGACAATATAATTTACTATAGAACAGAACATATTGGGAATGTGAAATAAAAAACATTGTGTTATAAAGTGCTAGTGGCCAAGTCAAGAAAGTTAAAGCCAGGAGTAGACAGGAAGGGGTTAGAATATGAGAAGTTTGGAGATTTTTTTTTTAAGATGGCCATTGGGAAAGTGACCAGGGACTGAGCCAGGAAGGAGTCTGCAACCAAGGTACATGCCCTTGATCAGAATCGAATCTGGGACCTTTTGGTCCACAGGCTGATGCTCTATCCACTTAGCAAAACCTGCTAAGGCTTGTCAGTCATATTTTTTAATAAAAACCCTTCCCTACCACATACACTGGTGCTGACAAAAGTGAGTTTGAGAAATCAAATTGGAAAAGGGGCACAAAAAACACCAAATCTTTGAGCAATAAAAATGCCTCATGTCATCCAAATTATTACAACAAAAGACTCTAATATAATCAGGACAGATGGCTAATATCACTCACTTTTGTATGACATTTAGAAAGCAAATTCTTGGTAATAGGCAACAATACTCATTATGGGTTTCCTAAAGGGTAAAATTTTCAGATAGAAATTGGAAGGAGAAATAAAGCTACCCTGATATTATATGGATGGAGAAATTTTCAAAATCAAATTATTATAGGAAGAACAGTGATGATTTTGAATACATACAGTTTACTGTACAGTAGGCCTCAAGTCCATGTCACAACTTGCAATAGACAAGATTTTATAGCAAGCATAAAAATACTTGGGTTCACACTTATGTAACACCTTAATCAATAAAGAAATTTTAAAAAAATTTAAAAAAATCTTGGGATCAAGCCAGCAACCTGGGCATGTGCCCTGACCAGGAATCGAACCGTGACTTCCTGGTTCATAGGTCAACACTCAACCACTGAACCACACTGGCTGGGCTGCTTTAATTGTTTTATATTGCTTTTTTAAAATTATGGTGTCAATCTTATTCTAGTATAAAATAAAAATTAGGGACCTTTAACATATTTTTATTATTAGAATATTTTAGATAAAACTGGAGAAATCCTTTCTTTGAAAACCTGATTGAACTTCTCTGTAAAAATATCTGGGCCTACACTGGGGGACAGTGGAAATGAGTGAGATTTTTAATTCTTGACTCAATTTTTTAATACTTTTAGGAATATTCAGATTTTTCTAATTCTTCTTGTGTCAGTTGTTATAAAACTAGAATTTTCTAGATATTTATCTTTTAAAATGTTTTTAAAATTTCAGCAGAAGATAGTAAGAAGTACCTTACTATCTTTTTAATATCTATTGTATCAGCATTTATTTACTTTTAGTACTCAAACATTTTTTCATCTCTCCTTTTGCTCCTTTTTCAAACTTGAAATAATTTTGCCAATTATCACTTTTTAGCAAGTAATATTCAATTCTCATTTCTTTCCATAGCACATTTTAGGTTCCTAGTTTCTGTTAGCTTCATACCTTTAAAATTTTCCTTCTGCTTTAGTAATTAATCTTTATTGAACATTTTAAGTTTGAAAGTTAACTCATTTATATAAAGATTTTTCTTATTTTTAAATATTAGCCTTCCAATATACAAATCTCTCCCCCACCTTTTATAACTATATTATCTGTATTCATTAGGGCAATGCTGTCTGCTGTAACAGGAAAGAGTTTCAGTGGTTTAGAAAGCAGGGATTTATTTCCTCTTTGGTAAAGTTTAAGTATTCCAGATCTGTATTAGTATATCTCCTAAGCAGTGATTCATACACTAGTCTCCTTCCATTTATCTCTCTGATATCCCCTAGGTCTTGAAGTCAAATGCTGGACCCTCTACAGCCAGTTGCCTTCATAAAAAAGACAGACTGATGGATTCACATTCTATTTGGTGAGAGATGGTGCCATGGCCCATCCAGATGCAATGAAAGGTATGACATATTACTGGATATCAGCTTGTTATAGTTCAATGCCCAGAGTATTCACTGGGGCCTAGTCATGTATGCATTCTCTTCCTATGCACATCAAAATTCCAGATTGCCAGAGGTAAAAGAAGTTCAGAATAAACCATATTTTTTTTCACAATTTAGGTACTACAAAGCAGCTGAGGTTTCAGATAGGGAGAAGTGGGAAGTCTCTCAAAATCTAAGTTCTCCGATGCCAGGCAAGGGCCAAATTGCAAGCAGGCCTTTGTAAGGAAAGTGGTCTTAGGTCTACTATGTTACTTCTTTTCTGCATATTTGCCTTGTTTTGAGGGAGAAAGTGTCCAATTTAGCACCATTATGCATGTTAGATTTCGTCGGGTTTTTTAGAAGTTCTTTTTCAAATTGAGTTCTCAGATATTCCTAGTTTGCCAAGGATTTGTACCATAAATGAGTATATCAGTTAGGGTTCTCTAGAGAAACAGAACCAATAAGAAGTGTCTGTATGTGTATATACTCATGCACAACATGATGATGTTTTGGTCAGTGATGTGGCCCCACAAGATTATAATGGAGCTGAAAAATTCCTTTCATCTAGTGATGCTGTGGCCATCATAAGGTCAAGCAAAGCATTACTCAAATGGTTGTGGTAATGCCCTTGAGCTGCCAGTCATATCAAAGTATAGCATTTATAGTAATATCCAGTACATTAATACTTGATAATGATAATAAGCAAAGATGTTACTGGTTTAGTTATTTATACTACTGATACCCAAAAATGTGGGTAGTGTTTGAGTCCGAGTTCTTGTCTCATAAAAATCAAAGAATCAAGTCGTGGGCAAAAACAATCAATGGAACCAAAGTTTATTGGGAGAAGCCAGTCCTAGAAAAGGAGCAGTGGGGTTCCAGGAGCAGGCCAGTGTCCAGAGCTTCCTTTCCATATTACAGTCAGGAGTAGTTTAGTATCGAGCTAATTAAAGTCTAACTAGAGGCCCAGTGCACAAAATTTGTGCATGGAGGGTGGGGTTCCCTCAGCTCAGCCTGCACCCTCTCCAATTGGGGACCTGTTGGGAGATGTCCAACTGCCGGTTTAGGCCCGATCCCTAAACAGGCAGTTGAACATCCCTCTCTCAATCTGGGACTGCTGGCTCCTAGCTGCTCACCTGCCTGCCTGATCTCCCCCAACTGCCCTCCCCTGCCGGCCTCATCTCGCCTCCAATGGCCCTCCCCTGCTGGCCTGATCACGCCCCCAACTGCCTTCCTCTGCTGGCCAGTTTGGTTCTAATTGGTCGGTGTCTATGCCAGCATCAAAAGCTCCGCCTCTTAGGCAGCCATTAGCTCCACACAAAACCCACATTTAGTTCTGATTGGTCAGTGTCTATACCAGTCAATGTCAGAACCTCCACCTTCTAGGCATCCATTGGTTCTTCACAGCACCCACATTTGGTTCTGATTGGTCAGTTCCTATGCCAGTCAGCATCAAAAGCTCCACCTCCTAGGCAGCTATTGGCTATTCACAGCATTTACATTTGGTTCTGATTGGTCGGTTCCTATGCCAGTCAACATCTCTGGGCCTATCTCTGGGCCTGATCAGAGAGGCGGGGCTTAACAGCAGCCCTGTCCAGGTCGGGAAAGAAAAGCCCAGCTGCTGGTGAAGCTCAGAAAGAAAGAGGAAGAGAAAGAGAAAGGCAAGTACTGATCAACAACTGCCACTGAGGCTATGGATCGGACCCTGACTCTCTCTCTGGGTCTCAGGCTCCTGGGCAGTCAGTGTTGGGTTGCTAGGCTGCAGCGGGGCAGTCAGTGCTGGGTCACCACTGCAACCCAGCACTGACTGAAGGACCTCCTGCTGGTCAACATTCGGTCATGATCGGTTGTTACAACCCTGGCCTTTTATATATTAGATAGTCCATATGTGGAGGCCCACATGGCCATAAGCCATGTGGATCTAGAGATGTGCTCCTCTGCCACAGGAATGAACATCAAGAATCCATTGCATATTTGAGAGAAGAGAAAGAGCTTGAGACGCAGCACACACCTTTTAATTTTGGGGGTGAGTACCATCTTGCAGTCTCCTAATTCTCAGAGAATTCTGTGTTGGCAATAACCTTGGGATTGGTTTATATGTCTTACTGCCTTGCGATTAGTTATCTGCATGTTGCCTGTCTTAGCAATACCCATATATTTTAAAAGTCATGCCTCTGACTTATATGCCCTTTCTTCCCCACCCAGTTGGGGTGTCTTAGTAACTCTGTCTAGGTGGGTTCTTGGGTTTTACTTTCCCTTCCCGTGGTCCCACCCCTATCTACCTAGCTTTCTTCTGTCTCCTCACTATAATTTTGTGATTAAATCGGTGAATTTTAGTTATCCTGTGTCGTTGGGTTGTGATGTTTTTTAGCAAGTGCTTTTAAGCTTATGACCTCCCTTACACTTAGCCTAGAGGTAAATGGAGTCAGGTAAATACTCTTCCCCTAGGTGAATTAATGTTCTGATAAAGACTTTTTCCAATTTCTCATGTTAGAAAGAATGTATTGGGTTTATTTCTCAATGGTTGATTTTTCCATCATCTTGTCAGATCCAGGAAGAAATCTTTCGTGGCTCTTCAATGCAGGAGCCTGTTGGAGTTCCTAAAGTTAAAACTCACAAAATTGTAGACTCCCCAAGATGAAGACCCCAGGATTTCTCATGCTAGTCTGCAATCAGCCTCTAGCAATTTGTCAAAATTACCATTTACGTGTCCCTACTGGTGTTTACCCCAATGGCTTCTAATCCAGGAATACAAATCTTGGCTGATAGTCTATGTATTTAATGTCTAGAGGGCTTGTTTGCCTTTCAGAATTTCTGCTTTTTTTACTCTTTGGAACCTGTGAAGATTTCCTTTATGTAATTGTCTGCTCAACAGTGCCTTTTAAAAGTATGTCTTTGTATTTATCAAATATTATAAGTGCTTTGCACAAAGACGCTTCACATCCCTGAGATATCATATCCCCTTATTGCCAGAAAGACAAGTACTTTTCATTTCTACACTCTTATTTTAAAACTCTCATTTTAGAACAATTCTATAAAGGCTACACAAACCATGCCAACTGTATCTTAGATTGTATCAAAAAGCATCATGTTAATATGCAGTCAACATAAAAATTAAGATACCTTATTTTATGTTATGTTATTCAAACTGACTGTATATGTTACCCTTGAAGCACATTGCAATTAAGTCACCAAATGTTCATCAAATAAAATAAAATGTAGTCTCAGTCATGGTAGCCAAATTTCAAGTGCTTAATAGTTTTATGTATCTAGTGGCTACTGTATTGGGCAATTCAGTTCTAGTACTTAGCCACTTAAATGTGTTGTTATTAGATACCTTCTCTTTTTATTCTTATGACAGACAGAGGTTGGAATGCAGATTTTTCTCCTTGAACTGTACCAGTATTAGGACAAGGGAGGCCTTTGCTAAATCATTTACTTTCTCTTCAGCTTTTTGAGGCCAGAGATAATAGAGATTATGACAGAAGCCCAATGTCTTGGGCCCCTCAAGGCCAAGCCATAAAAAGATAGACATACATGCATAAGCATGACGACCTCAAAAAAGGAGAATTTGATTAATTTCAGCAATCTTTCATGATAACTCTGTACATGGAAGATGTAATTAGAAAAAAAAATACTTTAATGACAAGAATAGCAGGGGAACAATTTGGGAACATTTAATCTGAGAAAATCTAGAACCAACTTATTAAGAATGAACAGAGATTAGTAATGTTGTTAGGCAGAAGAGAGGAAATGTAATGTCAGGAATGAAAAGATTCACAAGCTATACAACAGTATTTGGCTAGAGAAAAACTCTAATTCTGATCATAATAAAAATACAAAACTGTGAAATATTAAGACCACATCTCTTACCATTAGTCTGTATTTCCTTTGTGCAAATACAGAATAGTAAATATACCTCATCAATTTTTTAACAATTTATTTTTATTTATTTGAGAGAGAGAGAGAGAGAGATTTGTTGTTCCACTTTTTATGAATTCATTTGTTGATTCTTGTATGTGCCCTGACAGGGAATCCAACCTGCAACCTTGCCATATAGGCACAATGATCCAACCAACTGAGCTACCTGGTCAGGTCAAATAGTTTTTATCATGTTCTATTATTTGACAGAAATTATTCCCAGATATTGACATTTTAAAAATGTAGGCAGTTATTTGCTGTTATGGGAAACTTTTCAACTCCTATGTTGGACCTCAGAATGGAAATTACCAAACACATAATTGACTACTAAATTAGCATCCTGCCTGTAGAACATGGATGAATTTTAATATTTCTTTGTTATTAAGTTTAACCATAAGCAAAATATATACATTGTTATAATTTGATGTTTTCAGATAGGTAACTCAATATGTGTACTCTCATTATTAAATAGAGTACAGCAGAAGAAACATAAATCCTGAAAACAGAGTCTGGCACTAAAAATTAAATGTGAATGAGTCATAAAAATAACTTCATAGTAGGAATTGTGGAAGTAATTTGATCACGTAATTCTCTTGGTTATACTCATACACAAATACTAATCATTAACATGATGACATTTTCCTTTTGAAGGTAGCAATATATAGTTATGGTTAAAGATTTAGTGTAATAAAACATATACAAGTGAATATGTACAAATACAAACTGTGTAATATATTCATTTTTGCATATGTGTCATAGTGACATGCTACAGAACATTATCAGGAAAGTAAAACAATCTAATTTATTTGATTCTCTGCCTATTCAAGAAAGAATTTATTTGTTTCTCTAATAATTAGTAATTTTAAATAAAAGAACTTGTAAATGAAAGCATTAGTCCGGTAAAGTTTATCTTAGATTTATGTATGTATATATTTATATATTTGCTTTTCCAGATTTATGTATGTATATATTTATATATTTGCTTTTCCAAAAATGCCAGCCATTTGAAACCATGATGTTCTAATTCTACTGCTAACTTGAGTACCCTGGTTTTTGCATTTTGTTCAAACTGTATCACAGACCTTTCTACCAAGGTGCTTTGAGTCTTGTTCCAACTGTAGTTATATATATATATATATATATATATATATATATATATATATATATATATAACCAGATGCTCGGTGCACAAAATTCATGCACGGGTAAGGTCCTTAGGCATGGCCAGCAAGCCAACCCCGCCCCCCCACCCCCGGTACCACCACTGCCAGTCACCTTCCTCTGCAGGGCGTCCAGCGGGATGATTGTGTGTGGGGGGGCACTGCTGGCACCCGCCTTGGCTGGCCTGGGGTCTGCAGGCTGGGGGCAGCTCCTGCATTGAGCATCTGCCCCCTGTTGGTCAGTGCACATCATAGCAACTGGTTGTTCTGCCATTCGGTTGATTTGCATATTAGGCTTTTATTATATAGGATGTGAAAGTTATATAAATGACTGCCTCCCTCTCGCCATTAAAAACTGCTTTCCATTTTCTTATTAACAGTAAAAGTATAGTCCGGCTGGCATGGCTCAGTGGTTAAGCATTGACCTCTGAACTATGAGGTCAGGTTTTGTTTAATTCCTAGTCGGGACATATTCCTCGGTTGAGGGCTCAATCCCCAGTGTGGGCATGCAGGAGGCAGTCTGTCAATGATTCTCTCTCATCATTGATGTCTCTATCTCACTCTCCGTCTCCCTTCCTCTCTGATATCAATTAAAAAAATAAAGTAGTAAAAAGTATTAATACCTTACATTTTACATAGCTATCTTAACTACTAAGTATATGTAGTATGGCTCTGAAATCAAGTCTATGTCCATGCTCTTGCATGGGATTCTCCCATTCCCAGCAACACTTGAGTGATTATTTCAACCTTGCTTGAAGTCATTCTTTATGTTCTGCTCTTCCCTGTGCTAGACTACTAGAGCAATTCAAGCTGAAATGATCACTTCCTTGAATCATTCCCTCTATATTAATTAAAGAAAAATAACATTCTCCTGAAATTTCTCAGTTAATATTGCACATGTTTGTGTTTTTGTTCCTTTTTTCCTTTATCATTATTTTCAAATGTCTTTACAGTAGATATAAGTAAATATATCATGGGAAATTTGCTCTCTACCCATTATAAATGACCTCATTAGCTTTCTGGATATATTCTGAGGGCTCACACTGTATCAGAATTACCAAGGGGCTATGAAAGATTATGAAGGCTGCAAGGTCTTTTCCAGTGACAAAGCAAATATAAACTGAATAAAATCTGAAAAAGGCCATCGTGTGTATTCCTCACAAATACCCCCCTGGTTCATCTATTGGTTAACCATTTTGACCTACCACATGTAGGCAACAGCAGTTCCACAATGATAAAGAGACTAAAATTACATATTTTTATTGAATACAATTACCTCAATTATAGTTAAAGCCTTAGGACAACTAGAAATATATAATTACAACACTTTTATATTTAAAAAATGGAGTCCCAATACTTAAAGATCAGAATTTAATGGGAACTACTTTGAAATAAACTGCCACATGTAGTTTTAGGCTAAATTATCCACAAAACTACCAGATGGTTAAAGATGTTTCAGTTTCATTTTCCAGAATATCAAGTGTAAAATTTAAAATGGCACAACCAGATTTAAAGGGAGAGAAAACACATGTTCAAGACTTTCAAAGTAATGCTCCGTCAGTTTTACCGTACCTTGAAAATGATCTTATTCAAATGGAGGAACTTTATGTGAAAAAAAAAATTCTAATCAGAATCATAAATAGTTCACATTTAAAATGTTGAATTACAAATCAATTGTTCTACCAACAACCTATTGAATTTTAACTACATTTTCCAACGGACCTATTTGGAATTCCTTAGAGATGGTCTGTAGGGTCCATTTGCTTCAGAATTGCTTTCATTTTATTGATCTGGTAAGACAAAAAGCAAGTCAGAGAGTGATTATAGAAGCTTACTTTAAAAGCAAAAGGTACAGTACCGTTTTGTCATTCCAAAGTGAACAAATCAATTAGGATTTGTAGTTCTTAGATAGAAATATTTCCAAGGTGATCACATAATGAATTTCACACGTATTCATTAACCACACTCTCACTTATGAGTATATCAAATTACTGTGTATTAAGCAAAAATGATTGTGGCTGGTCCATGATCAATTACTTTTACTACATGTTTTAGTTGGAGGCTATTTTGGGGTAAAAAAAATAGCTTCTCTTTTAATAGACCCATTTGATAAAATATCCATTAGTGGTCAATCTTTTTCATAACTTGAACTGTTGTAGCTGATATGCAGAAAGCCACATAGAAAAGAATGGCATCAATAAAAGCTACACCTAGTCTCTAATAAAGAAAATGTATCTACATTTTACTCAACATCATTTCCCCACTCCCGTACCACCCTACTCCCCATAATTTGATTCCATTAAGCTTACATTTTATTTCTGGTCTTCCTTTTCTAACACTATGGTTCCTCTGTTTTCTCTATTTTGAGTTTGGTGCCCTTGTTTAACCATAACTTAACTGATTTTGGCTTAGACATCAATAACTTTTTTTTAATTTCTCCTCTATTCTAATAAGTAGTGCTTAGTAAATCTCCTGCACAGTATAGGCAAAAGGAACCATGCATTCTTAAACCCAGCTACTTTTCTTCCTGCACAAAGTGAGGAAAAAAAATGGCAAATTGCATGTTAGAAAATAATATGTTTTTCCTCATTTTACAACCACAGAGCTAGTTAAGAAGTCAGTGTTTTTCTCCCATTATGTTTCTGGCAATATCTTGCTTCTATTTGGCATTTCAGCATTGAGAAAACAGTCAAAGGCATTAGAGTTATTCGTTGTTAAAATGACTATACAGCATCCATTGCCAAGCATTTATTTAGGAATTTAAAACATTAAGAAGTCGCTCGTGGATTTTACTGTGCATGCTTCTGGAATTTAGTTAAATTCTTGAGTATCTAAATTGAGAGAAAGTCTTCCTTTTACCTTTAAAAATTAGATTTTTCTGGTACTATAAATATATTATCCTCCATGACAGAAATAAGATGCTCAGGTTCTTTTCACATTCTGTGCATTAGAATCTTAACAAAAATGACAACATAGGGCCTATTTGCTACAAAACTTAGCATGGTTCTGGCTTCCAAATAGATAATAAATGCTCAATAACTATTTATAGAACAGACAAATAGCTTCATAATGAAGAAGAAATAACTAGTGAAATTATATCATAAAATAAGAATCATAAAATCAGAAACTAACACAAAAAAAACAGTAAGTACATATCAGTTATATATAACGTGGTTTTAATTTTAACTGCCAAACCTCCTATCCAAAGATTTAGCAAACATCATTTTAAAAGGGATATGTACTGGTTTTATATGTATGTTTTTCTCTTTTAGTCATTTTATGCAGTATCGATCAACTTCTGTTAAGTTTTTCCATTTAATGTCATGGTTTTAGATCTCAGTCAGAGAAAATTTGTAATCCCTACTTGCTCAAGCAGTGAATTGTTATTAACACTTTCTACAGCACACATCGTACTGACATTTAAGAAACTGCTCTCTGTTGAATGCAAGTTTCCTCTTTTTTGTGGAAATTCCTTTTTTCTGTAGCTTTCCTCTTAAACTCCTTTCCCTCACTCTCCAAGTTTTTTCAGTATTCCTAAATTGTGGAATAATGGAATTGCTTCTTTGGTAGGAAACGATGCATTTGTTAGATGAGTATGATCTGATTTAAAAATTAAAAACAAAAACTTAACTTCCTGCTTAGACATCAGCACACCCTCCTGCAAATTTTCAACTAACAACTTGCACTCCACAGTTCACAATTTCAATCTTGATCCATGTTAAACAATCATTTGTCAAACTATAATACCATTTGAATTTGGTGTTTAATTAGTTATATAGTTTTTTTAAAATCTTTATTGTTGAAGGTATTGCATATGTCACCTTTTTCTCCCCCATTGACCCCTTCTAGCCATCTTCCACCCCCTCCCTCCACCTCAGGCCTTCACCACCCTATTGTCTGTGTCCTTGAGTTATGCATATATGCATACAAGTTCTTTGGTTTATCTCCTGATACCCACTCCCCACCCCTACTTCCCCTCTGAGAATACCCATCAGAATGATTTTATATTTATAGTTACTAATAAGTAGAAATAGCAGCATGCCAACATAAAATTATTTTTTATTCATTCTTGATCATATAGCTTATTGTAATCTTCTGAAGATGCATCTGTAGCTGGCAAGATTTGGAGTTTTAAGAGAAAGAGTACTGGCGTTTGAAGCCTTTTGATGTAGTTTTCCCCAGGCTCCTCACCTCAGATCCGTGTCATCCATAAAAGACTTTAACTGAATAAAGGATGGTGAGAACAGGGGGACTGCATCTAAGTGCCTGTGACATACTCTTGGACTGAACCTGTGATAAGACCAACTTTGCTTCAGTTTTGAACTTTGTGCCTTCCCTGAAAAAAGAACCACAGAAGCAGAGAACAGCTTGTGTGTGTGTGTGTGTGTGTGTGTGTGTGTGTGTGTGTGTGTGTGTCTAATCGGCACATTTTTCCTTAAGTGATTCTTCAAGCCACAGGCATAGTCCCACAGTCTTCTCATAATTTTAAATGACTTGCTTCAAGCAGCATTTTACTTGATGTTATATTACACATCACCACTTCCCTTTAGTTGCAGTAATTTCTTAGATTGAATTTTATTGTTTTAATTACATTTATTAGGATGGCATTGGTTTGGTTAATGAGATTTCAAGTATACATTTCCATGATCTATGATCTGTATATTGCATTGTGTGCACACCACACAAAATCAAATCACCATATATTTGGCCCTCTTTGCCCTTGCTATACCCCCGCACCCCCTTCCCTCTGGTAACCACCATACTGTTGTCTGTGTCTATGAATTTAAGTTTTATATCCCCATCAAAATTCCAATGACATTTTTAAAAGAAATTGAACACAAAGTCATCATATTTGCATAGAACCACAAAAGACCCTGAATTGACAAAGCGATCCTCAGATAAAGGAACAAAGCTGGAGGTATTAAATTACCTTATTTCAAATTATACAACAGAGCAATGATAATTAAAACAGCATAGTATTGGCAGAAAAACAGACATACAGACCAATGGAACAGAACTGACAGCCCAGAAATAAAACCACATGTATTGGGGCAAATAACTTTTTTACTAAGGAGAAAAAAACATACAATGGAGAAAAGAAAGCCTCTTCAATAAGCAGTGCTGAGAAAATTGGAAAGCCACATGCAAAAGAATAAAACTAAACTACAGTTTGATTCCATGTATAAAATTTAATTCATATTTTGAAATCCTAATCCTCCGTATGTTAGAATGTGAACTTATTTTAAAAATAGAGGCCTGGTACACAAAATTTGTGAATTGGATGGGTGTGTGCCTTTTCACAGTCTGGGACCCCTTGGGAGATGTCTAACTGCCAGCTTAGGCATGATCCCCGCAGGCCAAATGGAATGAAGAAACACTTGGGGATTGGGCCCAAGCTGGCAGACAGACATCCCTCTTGCAGTCCAGGGTCTCTAACTCTTTACTGCCTGCCTGCTGGGTTGTTGCTCCTTAGTGCTGCCACAGAGGCGGGAGAGGCTCCTGCCACCACTGCTGCACTCGCCAGCTGTGAGCCCAGCTTCTGGCTGAGAGGCACTCCCCCTGTGGGAGCGCACTGACCATGAGGGGGCAGCTCCTGCCTTGAGCGTCTGCCCCTGGTGGTCAGTGCACATCAAGGTGACCGGTTGTTCCAGTTGTTCAACTGTAATGGTTGCTTAGGCTTTTATTATATAAACTAGAGGCCCGGTGCACAAAATTTGTATACCGGGGGTCAGTGGGGAAGGGTCCCTCAGCCCAGCTTACACCCTCTAGCAAGCCGGGACACCTGAGGGGATGTCCAACTGCTGGTTTAGGCCTGATCCCACCTACTAGGTGTACCAATTAATACTTCAGATTTTGTAATCAAAGAAAACGCAATAATTTCAAGAGAAACATCAAAAATGCTTTATTTAAAGTAATGTCCATCGCTAGCTACACATTTCCCCATCTTTCAGGTAATTTGTGGATACTGTCCCAATGGAACTTTTCTTGTTTTGAGGCAAACCATTCAAAGACCAATTTTTCACTTCTTTGTATGTTTTGAAGTGCTGCTCAGAAAGTGCTTGAGCCATCCATCAGAACAAGTGGTAATCTGAAGGAGCAAGGTCTGGTGAATAAGGTGGGTGGGTTAATACTTCCCAGGCAAGACCTTTTAACGTGTCTATAACTGGTTTTGAAGTGTGTGATGGTGCATTATCATTTGCTGTGTCTTCTGGAACATTCTGGTCATTCCATGATCAAAGCGTGGTTCAAATTGATTATTTGTTGTCAGTAGTGATCAGTATTAACGGTTTCACCTGTTTTTAGAAGGTCATAATACACCATACCTTCCTGATCCCACCAAACGCAGAACATTGTCTTCTTTCCGAAGCGATTTGGCCTTGCAATCGATGTCGATGGTTGACCTGGATCAACCCATGATTTTGTGCATTTGGGATTCTCAAAATAAATCCACTTTTCATTGCCAGTCACAATTCGATGCAAAAAAGACATTCTTTCATGCTCATTGAAGCAACATTTTACTGATGACTTTTCAGTTTTCCATTTGTCTTTCGTTCAGTTGATGTGGCACCCATTTCCCTTCCTTTAAAATCTTTCCCATTGCTTGTAAATGATTGGGAATTGTTTGCTGAGCAACATTTAATCTTTCTGCAAGTTGTTTTTGAGTTTGCCAGGCATCTTCACCCAATAATGCTTGTAATTATTGGTCTTCAAACTTTTACAGCTGACCTGGACATTCTTTGTCTTTCACATCAAAATCATCACTTTTAAAGCATTTAAACCAGCGTTCAGAAGTATCTTGCGATGAAGCATGTTCACCACAAGGTTCCTGAAGTATATGATAACTTGTTCTTCAAAATAAAGTAATGAATTATAACTTCCCGCAAATGCTCTTTCTTTGGCACAAAATTCGACATTTTTAAGTGTAAAAATATATATGATGTTAACACCTTTAGAAAATTTGACATATGAAGTTCTGAAGCTTGTTATCAATACAACAAAATAGCATACATATCAAATAACATATATATCAACGTATGTGTAATTCCATCTTTTGAAAAAAGTCTGCATTATTAACTGGTACACCTAGTAAACTGGCAGTCAGACATGCCTCTTGCAATCTGGGACTGTTGGCTTCTAACCACTCGCCTGCCTGCCTCATCACCCCTAACCACTCTTCCTGCCTGCTTGATCACCCCAACCTCTCTGCCTGCCTCATCACCCCTAACCGCCTCTGCCTCAGCCCCCGCCTCCCTGGCTTTGTCCGGAATAATGTCTGGAAGTTCATTCGGCTGTCTGGTCTAATTAGCATATTATGCTTTTATTACTATAGATAGGGTCATTGATGATATAATTAGTCAAGTTAAAGTGATGTTTTGGTGGGAGGCAATCCAATGTGACCCTTATCCCCCAACGGGGAAATTTTGTCCCAGAGACTGATACACATGGAGAGTAGACAATCTGAGGGAGAACAGCATGTGATGATAAAGGCCAATGCAGTGATATTTCTGCCAGCCAAGAAACCAACCCTGCTGACACCTTGATCTTGTACTTGTAGCCTTCAAAACTATGAGACAATGCATTTCTGTTATGTAAGCCACCCGATTTGTGATAGTGTTACAACACCCTTGCGAACAAATACAAACATCATTTCTCTCTAGCATGCTTTTGATAAAAATGTTTTGAAGTGTTTTTGAGGATATATTCTTTAAGAAATACATGGAAATGAGTGTTCTGTGTTGCACAGTAATTGCAAACGCAGTATTTGTTTTAACTTCCTGCAACCCTACTGATATGCTTCAAGGACAAATATTTTTATCTTTTTATTCACTGATATAATCCAAGCAACCTGAATGGTATGTTTGGCATATGGTTGGCACTCAATAAGTATTTCCTGCATGAATGATTGAATGCTGTTATGAGAGTTGAAGGGTGTAACTATTACTTCTCCTTGAGTAGAATGCTATTCACCCATATTATAGAAGAGGCCCAAGGGAGTAATCATCAGCAGATCCAAAAGATATTCTAAGCAAATATTATGGGTCAGATCTGTAAGAAAAAGTATTATATTTAGCCTCTAAATTTCCAAATTAAAGAATCCTATTTTCAAGCTTTTGTTTCTATATATCTGTCATTGATCTATATACAGGAAGAAATATTGAGAAGTTAAAGCCACAATGGAAGGCAAATTTCTGCAAAGTACCTTCTTCTAATCATTTAGAAAATGACTTTAGGCAAGCTTTTTATTCATCTGTCTTTCAGGAGGTATAATAGTGATTGGACTTGGTCTGGCAAATCATCAAGAGGTACATGTTAAATCACTGCTGTCACCTCATTCAAAAAGAAAAATATGAATGCACCCCACTTTGGCACAATTGCTGAGCTAAAAATGGAAAAGCAATTCACATATTCAGAGTCTAAAGTTGCACTATTGTAACAGAAAAGGTGTAATAAGAGTACTAATTTGATCTGTGCTTGTGGGCTAGGAAGAAATGTTGAAATCAGGGTGAGTGATGATAGCACAAAACTCAAGAATGCATATAAAGGGAACAAAACCAATCCCTTATTATACTTGTTGCTATATAATTTTCTGGTTTGTTAAGGGACCATTTCTGATTATCCCAATTCATAATTTAAATAAATGTCTATAAGAAATCTATGCTGAATTTTTACTACTTAATGCCTGTTTCTTGAAACAAAAAAGAAATCAGTAAATACTGGGAGTAATATTATATTATTTTAATTGTATTTTAGGTCATAATAAAAAATTAAAAAGGTCAGGGGTGGATAGACATGCTTAAATCTCATCTACTTCTCAATTAAACTACTAGAGTAATGACAATATTAGACATGTATTTCATCTGATTTTGTTGAGTAAAGTTTCCTAATGCTTTCAACAACTGCCCAGATCAAGTAGTTTGCCATCAATGAAAATTATCCGACAGTCTAGTTTCCATATTAATTTGAAAAGAATTTTAAATTTGTGTAGGCCAATAGTATGTAAATAAATATTATTTGTATGAAAAATATCCAAACATATTTGAAAAATATTTGACAAGACTTTAGAATCTTTACATATACAAAAAATGATAATACAAGATGTATTCAATTGTTCATGATTTATGGATGAAGATAAAACTAAAGAAGTTAGTTGGGCTTGTTGTAAGTAAGCAAAGGATTGAAAGTCAGGCATATCTGAATACAATTATTGTCCGTACTTACAAATGATTTATCTTGGTCATATTATTTCAGTTCTTGGAAGCTCAGTTTTCTTATATAGAAAATGGAGGCAAATAATTTACTTATAAGCTTTTTTGTGAGTTTTAGGGACTATATGCAATCCTTGGTATCTTAAGATCTGGCTTTTCAATACATAGGAGCTCTTCATATTAGTATGTATATTAATAATCATAGTCTAGGCCCAAGCAAGTTGGAATTTCTAATCTAAGCCAGTTTTCAACATAGAGTAAGGTCTTTAAAATAAAATATGGGAGCAAGAAAGATTAGCTACTCTATGGAAAAATACAAATTTTTATCAATATATAGGTGGATCAAGTGAAATCTCAGTTCTTAAAGAAAATACATCTTTAAAAATGAATGAAATTACCAGATATGAATAATAAAAGTTTTATTTTAACTCTATTCCTAAAATACAAAATAGAGAGAGACTGGGATAAATTGGGTGAATAATATAAATGAAAGGAAATGGAAAGCTCCCTGGGTAATGACAAGTTTTAACAGGAAGTCTTAGAAGATGATTTTAGAGACAAAATAATAGGAAGCCTATAGCATAAGCATAAAAAACCAGCTATTTGGCCTGTGTAGAATAATCAGAAAATAGGACATATCCCAATATGGGATATCAGAAGTCATCAGTGAATGTAGGAAGAAATGCATGAATGGTTTTTAAGTGGATAGGAAAGATAATTCATTTTTTTTAGTTCCATTAGACTATTAAAGTATTTACCCACAGAGCGACTTGAATGCTATAAGACAGCAACCAGTAACAGGTGTGAATCCCACTGCTAATACTCATATTGTTAGGCCCATAATTTTGGATGTGAGGCAAAAACTTTGACTTGAATATTAGTTTAAAAACAAAACACCAATTGCCACTACACTTCTGTGCCTGGAATTTCTACTATGTTACTACTAATATTAAGACACTGAAAGAGAAGAAATGAAATCATTTAATTTGTGGCAACAATATGTGAGTCCAGGCTCCTTGCTCAGTCTTCTCCTACCTGGAAGCATGTAGTAGAGGATCTTTCAAAAAAATATATTCCCAAACTGAATTGGATACAGTGTCTGACATTATTTGAATGTTATGCTGACCAATGAGTCCTCAGGTGAAATGTTCATTGGAGTCTGTGGGAAAACTTTCAATTTGTGATCAAAGAAGATACATGCAATTTGCAGAATCTTTTCAGTTCTCCCTTGCCCTTAACTTTTACCTTGAATATGGTTACTAGTCATTAGCAACTATCTAGAGACTATGAGGTAAAGATTATACTAGCACCATAAAGTGAGCTGCCAAGTTTTTTTTCTCTTTTATATGTAGTAGAATATTATTTTAGGACTAGAATGATCTTTTTCTTGATCATTTCATAAAATTGAGTGTATGGATTTTCACTGACTTTTATTTAAATTGCTTTTAATGTTGTGAGTATTGATAAGGAACTTCAGATTACATATGTCTATTGAGGAAGTTTTTGACATTCCTGGAATTTACCCTTTTATCTTTTTAATTTACTCTCAAGAGGTGCTTCTACTTAATATCTATTCAATTTCTAGTCCAATTTTATGTTCCCAACATTATGTATTTCAGCTGTACTTTATTTTTTAACTTGTCTTGAGGTTTTAAAAATATTATTAATCATTTCAAAGAACCAAATTCAGTTTCTCTTTCCTCTACCTCCTCCTATTCCTTCTCTTCTTCCTCTCCTCCTTGTTTTCATTTTTATCTCCATATATTTTTGTATTTCAATAATTTCTTCTCTAACAATTCTTTTCTGTTCTCTAAAGGCTAATTTGTTGTTGTTCTAACTTCTGAATCTTTAACCTTCAATATTTTTAGTTTCTAAATTTTACACTTAAGGATAAAAATATTTCCATCTAATGTTTTACATATATCACATTAGATTTAAGATATAGTGCTTTCATTGTCATTTTTCTAAAAATACACTAAATAACTTATTATTCATCCTTTTATTACTTAAAGAACTTATTAATTTTAATTGTAATAATACCTTTCACTGTCAAAAATACCTGGTATATCCAGAAATAGCATGTTTCTGATAATAGTACTAAATCCAAAATGTTCTGTGAGTTATCTAAATTTTTATGAATCCCTTTATGGTAATATATATATACTAGAGGCCTAGTGCATGAAATTCATGCATTGGGTAGGGGGGGGGCGGTCCCTCAGCATGACCTGCTGCACCCTCTCCAACCCAGGAGCCATCAGGGGATGTCCTACTGACTGCTTAGGTCAACTCCCCGTGGTTCTCTGCTCTCTGTGGGGCCTGGCAGCTTCGCCACCGCCACGGTGATAAAGCCGCAGCACTCTGCTGTCCCCTCTCTGTCTGCGAGGCCTGGGGTCTTCACCGTTGCCACAGCAATAAAGCCCCCACACCCCACTGTTCGCTCTCAGTGGCAGGGCTAAAAGGACTCGGGGACTCCAGTGGGACTGAGGGGACTGGGTGCCACCATCTATGGGCACCACCATCTTTGTGACAGTATGATGGTCAATTTGCATATTCCCTCTTTATTAGATAAGATATATATATATGTATATATACATATAGATAGATAATTTTTCATGTATACTTTTGGAAAGTATAAAGTTATACAGTTAAAAAAAACCCAGAAGGGCCCTAACTGGTTTGGCACAGTGGCTAGAGCGTCAGCCTGCAGACTCAAGGGTCCCAGGTTCGATTCCGGTCAAAGGCATGCATGTGCCTTGGTTGTGGGCACATACCCAGTGGGGAGTGTGCAGGAGGCAGCTGATCGATGTTTCTCTCTCATCGATGTTTCTAACTCTCTAGCCCTCTCCCTTCCTCCCTGTAAAACATCAATAAAATATATTTAAAACAAAACCAAACCCAGAAGGGTGATATGCAGGAAAGCCAAGGCATTGTCAGAAGTTACCATTCATATATATATATATATATATATATATATATATATATATATATTGATTGATTGATTTCAGAGATGGAGAGGGAGAGAGAGATAGAAACAGCAATGTTGAGAATCATTGATGTGCTGCCTCCTGCCCGCCCCACACTGGAAATTGAGCCTGCAACCTGGGCATATGCCTTGACCAGGAATTGAACCATGACCTCCTGGTTCATAGGTCGTTGATCAAACACTGAGCCATGCTGGCCAGGCAGAAGTTAGCATTCATTAACTGTATATCCCTGGCTATGTTGTTGACTCTCATTGTTTTCTTATCGGAAACTTGCTTGCAATAATATTCCTCATGTTTGGGGAGATTAAATTAGATAATTTATATAAAACTACTTTCCAGCTTTATAGCACTGTGCAGCTTTCAATATAACAAAAATGACATGTTTCAAAAAGATGAAAAGCTTGACATCTCAGTAAATAGAACCATTTGGTGATAAATACAGCACTCTTGATATTATGGTGAAAAATAGAAAACTGAAACCGTGTTCTTACTGCAATATAATGTGATTCAGAAAGTATAATTTGAGACATAAGGAAATGTTATGCTGCACAGATCTTAACTAGAGGGGTTGTCCAAAACTATGAAAGGTTTGAAGCTCTAACCTATTTGCAAGCTAACAGGTTAGTTTCCCATTTTCAAAGATGCTGGTAGAAAGCACAAAACCCCTGGGTCAGAGAGTAAGAATGTTGTTACTCTGAGAGAGCAGGATAAGTTTCCTATTCAAATCAGTTCCCCTTGCTCTGTTCCCGATTCTCTTGAGGCAATGGAGAGTATCCCAGTTGAAAGCTATACCCAGGATGGAGCTCTGAGCAAGCCTGTCCAACATTTCCCTGGAGAATGGCATTATTTTTATTAACCTGATCTGAAAATGTGCTTTCTACTCCATAATGGGATATTCTATGTTCCAAGGCTATTTGCTGCACAAACATCCTTGAAGTAATCTGAGACACAAACTGTCAATGATTCACAAGATTATCAGAAATGTAAGAGATCCATTGAGGATTGTCTCTCCACACGAGTACTACACATTTCTGCCTACTAATAACATCCACTATTTTTATTGTAAATCATATATGTATTTTTATCTGGAAAGCATAAAAATTGGTGCAGTTCCTATAATGGAATATTTTGAGAACTAAGATTTTGATATTTGTGTTTAACAGCTTAATAACCTGAATTAAATGAGAGAGAGAAAATCATATGATTCATGGCAAAGGCATTTGTTTGTAATTTCTAAATAAAATGACATTTACCATTTTTCCAAACTATATTTTTATCTCGAAATAAAATCACATCTTCTATGACATATCACCTCCAAGAGGTGGGGTAAAATAATCTAAATCTATGTCTTCTACTTGTAAAATCTGATAGCAAGTACCAGATGATGTGAATTACACATTTTCACAAAGGAGTTGATGGTTTCATAAGATCATTTGGACATGCATAGTACGTAAAAGATTAATCCATGTTAAAATATAAATCACTGACAAAAGCATGCCACTAGTCAGTATAATACTGCTAATTGCCCATTTCAAGGAAGATCCAACTACCAACTATAGAAATTCCCTTGACATTTTCCTCAGGCAAAGCAATTGAGAAAAATCTACTTAGTCTCTTTGCAATTTCCCTTTTATCTAAAAGAACTTCATTTACACCCTCTTTATATAGTAATCCCACTGATTCTCAAGCTGGCTTCCTTCTTTTAATATGCTATTAGAACTTTATAATTTTGCTTTCAAGACTACATGCTGGTGACTCTATTTTCATTCTGCCTAACTTCTAGTTTTGTTTCCATATGAAGAAAGAGATTCAATAAAAGTTACCTAAAAAGGAATCTCTGATATGCTTGCAGGATATAAATCCAAGGCCTTAAACTAAAAATTAAACTAGACTAAGAACAAATTCAAAGTTGAATATATTGTAGACTTAAATTATTAGAAAAAATAATTCATTTTGAATTAAGATTCTCTGAAATGCACCATTGCATATATAGCACCCAACATTTTAAACTATAATTTGAAGGACAATATTGATGGTTGAAAACTTTGAGAGATGTATCCTGGGCATAACTAAATACATATTGACACAATTTCAGATAACATCAATTTTTATGTGAATCTATGACAGTATTATTTATTAGGAGTATATGTTACATTTCTAAAACAAACTGCCATGCTCAACAACACCATAGGCTATCTCAAGAGTGATTTATGTAAGACAGACGTGGGGTATTTACTTGACAGGAACAATATGAGCCAACAATGTGTTGAGAAACATAGTATAACTAATTGAAACTTACACACCATTATTGAGAGCATCATGTGCTGAGAAAAAGAAAATGATAATCTTTGATAAATCTCCAGAGGCCACCAACTCAGGGAAGAATATTTCTCTCAGTTCCTAGTATTCCAACTTTACTTGAAGAAGTATGCAGAACTGTTAACTATATGATTTCATTTATATGCGGAATCTAAAGAACAAAATAAAAACAGACTCATAGATACAGAGAACAAACTGATGTTTACCAGAGGGAAGGGCGTTGGCAGGCTGGGTGAAAAGATGAAGGGATTAAGAAGTACTGATTGGCAGTTACAAAATTGTCAAGGGGAAATCAGCTAAACATTGAAAAGTCAACAATATTATAATAACTATGTATAGTACCTGGTGGATAGTTGAAATATCAGGGGAAAACACTTTGTAAAATATATGATTGTCTACCAGTATTGCACACCTGACACCAATACAAAATAATATTGAATATAAACTATAACTGAAAAATAAAATTAAAAATAAATAAGTAATGTAATGTATTTGAAGCTGGGAATACACTTAATGTGAATTACCCTAGAGAAAAATAAGGAAGTTATACACAAGTAGTTTCCAACTGAAAACTATGAAGACTATTCAAAAGGAGAGAAAAAGCTTATAATGATGGAATGGATTACTTTCTTACAGATTATCATCAGCAGAGTATATGCTAAAGAATCGCTCCCCAACCTCTCATCAATATTCCTTGCCAGCAGTGGCATGTGAAAATCCCTGTCCAGCACTGATAATTCTGTAATTCTGTGACAGTTAACCTGTAGATTTCTAAAATTTTCTTTCTCTTACTGTGTTTTTTTTTTTTTATTTCAATAGCAATAATATGAAGTAAAATTAGTAATTGGTCAGAGGAGGATATTAACATCAGATTATTCAATTAATTTACTTTTTTAAAAGTTTTCTTTAAATATTTCTTTCAGTTAAGAGAAACACCTTCAACAGTACAGATTACTTTAAATTTTTATACCCATACTAGAGGCCCAGTACATGAATCTGTGCACCGTGGGGTCCCTTAGGCTGGCCTGTGCCCTCTCCCAATCTGGGACCCCCTGGGGGATGTTGGACTGCAGAGTTCGGGCTGAAATCGGCAGTCCAACATCCCTTGAGGGATATAGTAGTGCGCAAAGCAGCAGATGGCCTGGGAGGAGCCTGGGCCAGGGGTGGGAACTGTGCCGCTCACGCTCATCCCGGCCCCACTGTGCCTGCTGCCGCCACTGCTCAGGAAGCTCATTGAATGGCTGTCTGAGTGCACTGACCACCTGGGGGCAGCTCTTGTGTTGAGCGTCTTCCCCCCGGCGGTCAGTGCATGTCATAGCAACAAATCAAATGGTCTTATATATAGGGTTTTATATATAGAGATTGCCATGGATTCATAGGGAATGGGTTCCAGCAGCTCAGGCTCCTTTCCATTGGTTCTCACAAAATGTGCTTCTCTGGGGGGAGCAGGCTGGCACTTCATTTGAAACCAGGCACCTTTCTCTTTGGCTTCCTTCTTTTGCTGATCATTTTCCCGCACAAATTTCAGGAAGCTATCTTGGCTCTTAGAGTGCATAATACACTCAATACGAACATTAATTCTTTAGGCAAGAATCTTGCCCTTCACACGTTTGTTTACAGCAATGCCAACTGCATGCTCAGTGACATTGCTGACTCTTCCAGTTTTTCCATGGTAACACTTGCAGGGTAATTTTATTTTGAACATCGCCCATTCCCTTGATGTTTACAATATCACCTTTCTTGTGGGTTCACATCTATGATACCAGATGAATAGCTCCATGTTTTCTGAAAGTCCTAGGTAACATATAGCTGGGTTCTTCTCCTCTTACCCTTATGTGGGTCATTTTGGTGAGTCGCTGGTGAGTCATTGACACATGGCAGTTTCAGCCACAAGGTTAAAAAAATTCACTGTTTGCACTGGGATTGGGATTTTTGAATGACACTAAGATTACAATGACATAGTCAAATTTCAGTCAATCTTTTTTAAAGTCATCAAAAGAAAATTAAACTTATGGAGGAGTGAAATTTTTCAACAGTGAGTTTTCAGTTTTGGTGGTTAGTATTATTTAGGACTATAAGCCTAAAGAAGACTGTATTTGTAAGAGTGAAGTCTGCCTTACATCCTCTGGTGGCATTCTCCCACATCCCTGATAGAGGATGATTCCTGCTTGTCTCTGCATCATTGCTTTTATCTCACACAGCTCCTGGTGCTATCCTATATAATAAAAAGCTAGTATGCACATTGTCCCCTTGACCGGGAGTTCGACCAGGAGTTCAACTGGGAGTTCAACCAGGGGGCAGGGATGGTCAGCCAATTGTCCATGGCCTCTCCCTCTAGCCAGCCTTGCAGGGTCAGCCCAGCTGGACCCCACCCATGCACGAATTCAAGCACTGTGCCTCTAGTAATAAATTATGTCAGATCAGTGCTGCATAGTTCTCATAGTCACTACTTGCTACTTACTGAAGGGCTAGAAAGTGAACACTAAGAACACCAAGAAGAACAATCAGCATAGTTTCTCCTTTACAACAATGGATTGATACATCAAAAATATCTTTGTTTTATCCCAGCCAATCTGGCTCAGTGGTTGAGAATCAACCTATGAACCCAGAGGTCACATTTCATTTTTTTTAAATATATTTTATTGATTTTTTACAGAGAGTAGGGAGAGGGATAGAGAGTTAGAAACAACGATGAGAGACAAACATCAATCAGCTGCCTCCTGCACACCCCGACTGGGGATGTATCTGCAATGAAGGTACATGCCCTTGTCCAGAATCGAACCTGGGACCCTTCAGTCTGCAGGCCAATGCTCTATCCACTGAACCAAACTGGTTAGAGCCAGAGGTCACATTTGAATCCCTGGTCAGGGGGAGTGCAGGAAGAGCCAATCAATGATACTCTTTCATCACTAATGTTTATGTCTTTCTCCCTCTCCTTTCCTCTCTGAAATAAATATATATATATATACTAGAAGCCTGGTGCATGAAATTCGTGCATGGGGGTGTGTGTCTTTCAGCCCAGCCTGCACCCTCTCCAATCTGGGACCCCTCGAGGGATGTCCGACTGCCCTACTTGGATCGGGCCTAAACGGGCAGTCGGACATCCCTCTCACAGTCCAGGACTGCTGGCTCCCAACTGCTTGCCTGCCTGCCTTCCTGATTGCCCCTAACCACTTCTGCATGCCAGCCTGATTACCCCCTAACCACTCCCCTACCAGCCTGATTTATGTCTAACTGCTCCCCTGCCAGCCTGCTTGCCCCTAACTGCCCTCCCCTGCAGGCCTGGTCACCCTTAACTGCCCTCGCCTGCAGGCCTGGTCACCCCTAACTGCCCTCGCCTGCAGACCTGGTCTCCTCCAACTGCTCTCCCCTGCAGGCCTGGGTCCCACCCAACTGCCCTTCCCTGCAGGCCCAATCACCCCCAACTTCCCTCCTCTGCTGGCCTGGACACCCCTAAATACCCTCCCCTGCAGGCTTTATCACCCCCAACTGCCCTCCCTTGCAGACCTGGTCACTCCCAACTGCCCTCCCCTGCTGGCTATCTTGTGGCAGCCATCTTGTACCCACATGGGGGCAGTCATCTTTGACCACATGGGGGCAGCCATCTTGTGTGTTGGAGTGATGGTCAATTTGCATATTGTCCTTTTATTGGATAGTATTTTTAAAATCTTTGTTTTAATTAATGGTTGTATTAGGTACCTATTGGTGCATTAAAAATATATCACGATTTGACAGCTAATACAGCAAACATTTTCTCACAGTTTCTGACATTCAGAAATCCAGGTGTCAGTCAGTTCCTTCTGGCTGAAGGTCTCTTATGGTTTTATAATTATGCTGTTGGCAGGGGCTGTAGACATATCTAAAAGCTCAATTGGGGAAAATTATAATTGTTGGCTGCCTTCAATCTCTTTTTACTTGTATTTCTGCACAGGACTGTTTTATGACTTGGCATCTAGCTATCTTACCTAATAATAGACAAACATGTAAATTGACCATACCTCTGCTACGCCCATAGCCAATCAGAGTGAGTATGAAAATAAAGATGGCAGTTAATTTGCATACATAGGCACCCAGCACCTGGGTCCCAGGAACATCCTGGCACCCAGGTTACTCTGAGGTGGGCCCTGAGCAGCCTGGGAAGGGCCTGACCAGGGGGCTCCTGGGCAGGGCCAAGTCTGCGATCAGAGCTGAGGGGGCAGGGGTGGAGCTGGTGATCAGAGGGAGCTGGGGGTCCACTGCCCAGGCCTAAAGCTTTGGCCAGAGGCTTTCGGCCTGGGCAAGCCTGGGCAGGGGTGGAGCCAGTGATGGGAGGGAGCTGGGGCCCGCTGCCCAGGTCCTGAGGCTTTAGGCCTGGACAGGGTCAGAGCCTGCAATTGGAGAGAGCTGGGGGTCCCCTGCCCAGGCCCCAAGGCTTTAGGCCTGAGCAGGGAAGGAGCTGGCAATCAGAGGGAGCTGGGGGGCCCCTGCCCAGGCCTAAAGCTTTGGCCAGAGGCTTTAGGTATGGGCAGGGCCCAGCTGGCAATTGGTGTGAACCACAGAGGAAACACCTTTTCTGACTTCTCATTGGCTAAACTCCCTGTTTGCCACTGGTAATATTCTTAGTAACTTGGGTATAAGAATCCAAAAAGGTGATCTAGGGTTTTTCTACTACACTTCTGTAGAAAAAAGCAAAGGTCCGCTGCTGGAGGGCTAAGAAATGTCATATTGTGCCCTAGCTGGTTTGGCTCAGTGGATAATACCTCGGCTTGCCGACCTCAGGGTCCAGTTCGATTCTGATCAAGGGCATGTACCTAGGTTGCAGGCTCCTCCCTGGCTGGGGCCCAGATCAGGGCTCATGCAGGAGGCAACCAATCAAAGTGTTCCTCTCACTTTGATATTTCTCTCTGTCTTTCCCTTTCTCTTCCACATTCTCTAAAAGTCAATGGAAACATGTCCTCAGGTGAGGAAAAAAAAAGAAAGAAAGAAATGTCATATCCTATGAAAGACACATCTTGAAAATGCCTAAAGAAAGTTGTCATTTTTTCATGGTGAAGGGACTGGAGTCCATGTTGATGAAAACACCTTGGTGGCTGTGGTGACTGGCAGTGGCTGCAGCAGTGGGGTGATGGGGCTGGTGCCTTCCCCTGATCAGCCCGGTCGCCTCCTACAAAGGGAGGCCAGACTGCAGCTTAGGCCTGCTCCCCGTGGGGAGCAGGCCTAAGCCATCAGTAGGACATCCCCTGAGGACTCCCAGTATGTGAGAGGGGGAAGGTTGGGCTGAGGGAGCCCTCCCACCCCCAGTGCACAAATTTCGTGCACCGGCCCCTAGTCATAATAATAAAAGTCCAAGAGGCATCATGACCAAAATGACCAACCAACCAAGTCACCATGAGGTGTCATTGACCACTTCTCAGTCCTTCCCCCCACCCAGCCCGGTGAGCAGGGCGGGGTGGGACTGGCGACTGGCGACTGTCAAGCGGGCTGAACTGCTGACCTCTTGGTCCCTCCCTGCTGCCTGCAGGCTCCGATGGATCAGTGAGGTGAACGGGGGAATTGGCGTGGGTAATGGGAGGACCAGGCTGGCTGTCAGGCCGTTAGGATCAACAGCTCATCCTCGGCTGTTTGGGGGCTCAGGCCTGCAGGAAAGTGGGCGCTGGCAACTTCACCTCCATATGCATGCATTGGGCTGGCCGCTGATGGAATGCACTGCCCTGCTTGGGGCTGCTCATGCTGGGATGGATAGGTCGCAGACGCGCCCCACAGCCTCCCTCAGTGCCTCAAGCCTCATAAGCAGCAGCAGCAGCAATGACAGCAGCGGCACCCACGTGAGCAGCCCCAGGTAGGCAGAGCGTTCCATCAGCAGCTGGCCCAGCATAAGCGCATGGAGGTGAAGTCTCTGGTGCCCACTTTCCCGCAGGCCCTGGAGCAGCCAGGAATGAGTTGGTGATCCCAACAGCCTGATAGCCTGGTGGCTGAGGCAACGTTCGGCCTGGGGACTGGCTAACGGGCAGAAGATGGCCCTGATCGCAGGGGGCTAGGCCTAGGGACTCTACCCTCATGATTTAATTGTGCACTGGGCCTCTAGTTCTACAGTAAGACAGTTGACTTCTACCAGGGCAAACAAGCCAAGAGAGAATGAGAAAGTCAAACTGAGATGAAAACCATAGAATTTTTTATAGCTTAGTTTCAAGAATGGCATGGAATCACTTCTGCTGTACATTATTGGTTCAAAGTCAGTCAGTAGTCCTGGCCATAGTCAAGGGAAAGAGGAAGAGAATTGACAAGGCTATGCTACCAGGAGGTGGGGATTTAGTGGTAGCCATCCTAGAGTCTGCTTATCAGAGTAGTCTTAATTTTTTAATCACAAAGTACTCAGAACTATTTAACTCTCAGTGGAATCTATGTTTTATTAAAAACAATATTATAAACAACGGAATTAGTATTCATGAGTTCTTCCTCAAGGGGACCATGACCTCACCACATTGTTAGTGTTCATTCAAAGTGATACATTCAAACATTTCTTTTTTTTTTTTAATTTATTTCAGAGAGGAAGGGAGAGGGAGAGGGAAACAGAAACATCAATGAGGAGAGAGAATCACTGATTGGCTGCCTCCTGCACATCCCCACAATAGGATTCAAGCCCACAACCAGAGCATGTGCCCTGACCCAGAATTGAACCATGACCTCCTGGTTCATAGGTCGACACTCAACCACTGAGCCACATTGGCCAGGCCAAACATTTCTTATTAAGGATGTCATTCTCTGATATTATTCAATAGAAATCAAAATTAGCAGCTAGTAAACATCTATTTTTAATATTAAGAAAATATATTCTGTTAACATGAGTATTTTCCTGAGTGTCTATCTCTACATATTTTTCTACCCGCACACAGCTAAGCCCACTTATGCCCCACTTTCGTCATTAAGTTCACCCCTCTTTTCAGAGAAATGGAAGAATTTAAATATCACAGGAAGACGGTTCTTCATATTCCTTTTTGCAGCTGTTCTCACCTTCACTGGTCCCTCTTTCTGACAACCTTGTACCATAATATCTGACACCTCCTTGAACACTATGTTCATTATAAGCTACCTTCATATATATCAGGATTTTTGATGGATTTATTACCTGCTGTTAATTGGTTAGGTCTGATGTCCTTTACTGGCTGGTTGAATTCCTATATTTTGCTTTAGAGACATGCTTTATTTATTCTACTTGCACCTTAGTAAGTATAATATTACTGCATGATTAATGTTGCTATTGACAACATATGTAAATATTCTAATGGTTTTCAAAGCTTTCTTAAGACTTTTTTATATTTAATTATAATAATGTTAATAGTTGAATCTTGTCATTTTATGACAGAGTTCATTGAAAGGTTAGTTTAAGTGATATCTATACTGTATAATTAGTTAAATGCAGGTTTTGTCTCCTACATAAATTAAATTCTATATAATTAAATAGTTAAATTACCTAATATTAGACTAAAAGATCATAAAACAGTTTATAAGTGAAGGGGACTCTTTATTCCTTTTATTAAAATACGAATAACTAGAGGGAAACTTGTTTCTGAGAAAACTTGGTTTAAATACGACCTAAAATGATATACCCTTGTGATAAATCAGATATTCTGTTCTGCCAAATGTGAGGAACAGGTACTTAGGGATAATTTGTTAATTTTTGAATTGCTAGATCCATCTGAGTGTTTGCAGCACTCCTCATTGTCTCACTCTGTGCCAGGTATGACATCCACTAATGATATTGCTAGAAAGAACAAAAGCTGAGGCAGGAGTTCCAAGATAAACATTAAGGAAAGTCACTGACCTGGCCACCAGTAGGCAATTCGAATAGCTCTAATGAATTCAAAAAAGTGGGTATTAGAATGTGGTATTTAAGCAGTAAATGAATTTTTAAAATGGTGCACATGTATTTTAAATGGAATGTCAGGGATGCACAGAGGATTCTGATTTATTTTATTTAAAAAAAAAAGAAGAAGAAATATGCTCTGACAAGTTTGTATCAGTGGATAGAGCATTGACCCTGGGACTGATGGATCCGGGTTCGATTCAGGGCATGAACCTTGGTTGCAGGCTCAATCCCAGGCCCTGGTCAGGTATGTGTGGGAGGCAATGAATCAATATGTCTCTCTCACATTGATGTTCCTCTTTCGCTCTGTCTCTCCGCCTCCCTTACACTCTCTCTAAAAATCAATGGAAAATATCTTCAAGTGAGGATTAACCAAAAAGAAAACCAAAAAAAGAATGTTAAGTAATTTATTTATAACAAAAATAATAATTAGTATGGCCGAGAGTTCAATCTCTTCCCTTAATTCTTACTTACAGTATATAGTATACTATAGAGAGAGAGCGGTGGTTGCAGTAGAAGACTGTCCATTGCTTAAGTTTAGTGTTAAGCTTGTTTGCTTTTTTTTCTAGTGAAAGCTTCATTTTTAATTAATGGATTCATCTATAAACTATATGCCCTGCTAAAGGAATTATAACAACCTGGAGTCCCTGTGCACGAATTCATGCACGGTGGGGCCGATCGGGGCTGTCCGGGCCGGCCAGGGAAGGCTGACTGTGTGAGCACACTGACCACCAGGGGGCAGCTCCTGCATTGACTGTCTTCCTCCTGGTGGTCAGTGCACATCATAGCAACTGTTGGTCATAAAGGTCGCTTAGACTTTTATATATATAGATTAAGCAAAATGAGATTTGAAAAATTTGAGTTTGAAATTGGATCTTATCTTATTTACTATTTTAAAATCTACCTATGTTACTGTCACCCCAATCAATTTAATAAAAGAGAAAATCTACCTATGTTGCTGTTTGTGTCTGGCTTTGGTTAATGAGATTATATAAATTGTGTAGAGAATAAAGTAGTATATATTACCTATGTTTGAATAATACTTTGAATTCATACACTTATTCATTTTATAGAGGATGTTTTATTCAATCTGCCTTGCTTTCAAATGACTTATTTTCCTCTGTAGACCATCTTACTCTGCTTTTCCTCAGTATCTCTACTAACATATCAAGTCCTAACATTGTCTGCTCTGAAATCCTTTATTCTATTCTCCATTAAAGGTAAATTCCAATCTTCTGTGCTTCTTTAGCATCCTTGCACATGTACACTTCCATCTGTCACTTCACCAATAAAATAGTTATCTTCTCATCACCCCTGCAAACAAAACAAAACAAAACAAACAAACCAAAAGTGCATTTGTCTATCATCATCCAGTCTTGCCAACTTTTTTATTTTTATAAAAATAGTCCTATCTTGGTATTAGTCTAATAAACTTTTGCCCAATATAGCATATTCTCTATTTTTTTATGAATTACCACCTTATTTCCATTAATTCCATCATCATTTTGGCTCTCTTCTATATTTTCAAACATAAAAAATAATTAAACTTTAGTTTATTCTAATGCATTTCACTATGGATCGCCAGTCTCCTTTTTTATTAATGCATAGTTTCTTGAAAAGGTGGCATGTACTCACCACACATTAATTCCTCAGTTGAAAATCTTTTCCACCACTGCATGAAATAAGTCTACCCTAAGTTACCAATAACTTCCTCATTGCTAAATCTTAATGCCATCTTTTATTCCTCATATTGATTAATTTTGCAGCATTTGAGATGCATCTTTATTTGTTTTTACTTCTCATTTTTTAAATTTCTTACCATCCTTATTATTTATTTTTGTTCTACTCTATTCATACTCAATGTGTTTTTTTGTGGATTGTGATCTCCCTTACTCATCACAGTATAACTTCAAATTACATAGCACCCACATTTAGTTTAAGGAGTTTACTTGCAAACTTTCATTTCCTTCTTTCGCATATTTATGTTTGTTTCTACATATGTTATATGCCTCACAATACATTACTATTATTTTAAGTTTAGACAGTCAATTATTTTTATACACTTAAAATAAGAAACTATGTATTCTATGTTTATTCACTTTTAAAAACCATTCTCAGGACTACTAACTTTTTAGCATAGCTCATATGTCCATCTGGTATCACTTTCATTCAGAAGGATTATCTGTAATATTTTTTGTATGGTAATGTAGGTCTCCTGATAATGAATACTCTTACCTTTCTACACTTCGTTTTATCTGAGGAGGTCTTTATGTAAGTGTTCATTTAAAACACATCATTATTGAGGCATAAATGACATACAATAAACTATACATATTTAAAACTTAAAAATTAACTTTTGATGTAATATTGCAAATGAAATTATCATTACAATAATTTTTAAAAAGCATATCCATCACCTCCATGTACTTAGGCAACCTGTATTGCTTTCAGTCATTATGCTTTTTAAAATGTTGAAACCTTTTTTCTCTGCTCACATTAGGGAACTAATATAGAGTGCTTAATCCTAATAGAAGAAAGTATGATAAAAAGACATAATTACAAAGTTAATCACTAGAAAACATGTCACAAAAGAAAAGTTAAAAAAACCCTGTAAAAATAGAAAGCATAGCATAAAAGTTTAAAGGGAACTAGAATTAAATATATTGTCATATCAATACATTTAAGTGCGTTTAACTTAACCTATTAAATTTCAGTTCAGAATGACAAAATAAGAAATATACCTAAATCACACTGATTTTTTAAAAATTAAAAATGAAAGCATGACAATGATATATGCAGTATAGACAAAATTATATGAAAAGCTGTTGATATAAAAGAAGAAATAACAAATTTCATATTAGCCATGTGAATGCAAACCACAAAGCATTTAGACAAAGAAGACTTGTAACGCTGAGTTTTGGCATTTCTAAAAAGGAATAAGGAAGCAATCTATGCAACTATAATTTTAAATGAAAAACATGTTGAATAATATTATGAAGAGCAGGCTATTCTCAATAAAAATTAGTAAATTCATCATTTTTGTTATTTGATAGATATAAATTTGAATTAAAAGGTTCAGATATAATTTTTTATGTTTCCACTCAATTATTTTATTTTATAATATTAGAATTTTTAAATACGTATTTCATTTAGTTAGAGAAATTACAAAGTAACTTAGAAGCACAGAATGTATGACATAAATTAACTGTTGAAATTTGTAATACACTTTAATTAATGAAAATCAGAAATTCCTTTTACAGAAAAATACAATGTCGCTTTTGATATTTCATGTTCCTCTTGAAATTCCCATTATGTTGTTATAAAAATCAATATTCTTTTGTATATAGCTATTTTGTTTGACCAGGGCAATTGCTTTTACATAGAGATTCCAGTCTGTACTTCAGTACATAAAGTGTGTCTTTGTTCCACATAGTAATTTTAGTTCAAAAGGATATCATATATACTGAAGAATTATGTCTTCTTAAATTTTTAAAAGACCTATTTTGATATTTTTATATTTTAAAAAAAACCACCAAAACAAAAATACATTTTGTTTCTTTAAATCGTGAGATGTTTATTATTTTATATATATATATGTGTGTGTGTGTGTGTGTGTGTGTGTGTGTGTATATATATATATATATATATAAAATATCCTATCTAATAAAAGGATAATATGCAAATTGACCATTACTCCAACACACAGAATAACCACCCCCATGTGGTCAAAGATGGCGCCCCCATGTGGACACAAGATGGCTGCCACAAGATGGCCAGCAGGGGGGCAGTTGGGAGGGACCAGGCCTGCAGGAGAGGGCAGTTGGGAGGGACCCAGGCCTGCACAGGAGGGCAGTTGTGGGCGATCAGGCCAGCAGGGGAGGGCAGTTAGGGTTGACCAGACTGTCAGAGGAGGGAAGTTGGGGGTGACCAGGCCTGCAGGGGAGGGCAATTAGGGGCAATCAGGCCAGCAGGAGAGCAGTTAGGCGTCGATCAGGCTGGCAGGCAGAAGCAGTTAGGGGCAATCAGGCAGGCAGGCAGGTGAGCGGTTGGGAGCCAGCAGTCCTGGATTGTGAGAGGAGTCCCAGATTGGAGAGGGTGCAGGGTGGGCTGAGGGACACATACTCCCTCCCACCCCCATGCACGAATTTTGTGCACTGGGCCTCTAGTTTATATTTCTTCAAGTAAATTTTTATTCAATGTATATTACTTTTATATTCCCATTTACTTATTCAAGAATATAATATATACTACCCAGAAGCAGAAGATATTAACAGATTTCTTTGTAAGTTTAAAAAAATGAATCATGATGATTACTGAATCCAGAAATTAATTTTGGCCTTCATTTTTCATTTGTTTTTCTTGGCATTGTGTAGTTGAACTTGAGGGTAAAATTTTATAGGGTGACTTTTCTCTAATTTCACTCTATTCAAAACTTGTGTGAATCTGACTGAATAAAAAAGGATTAAATTATTTGTAAAATCCACTTTGCCACACTATAGCAGATTCCCAGAAACACAAGTCTTGAGGCTTTAAAGTCATTTAACAGGCTGTGTAATTTGGATCTAACTACAGTTGAATAACATTGAATAAAGTAGCAAAGTACCTTGAAAGATTACATACGTGTGTCAAATAAAGTCCTGCTGAATACACTCAACCTGTCTTCTTTCCATCCTGCTTTTATTAAATTCTAGTTTGTTGAATCCAAACATGTTCTTCTTACCACTCATTACGTCTCCCTTATTTCTATCCTTTGCTTCTTCCTACCTCCTTCTTCTTTTCTTCCTGTTCTAGGCCCTAGGCGACACATTCGTGGAGATGCACCTGGGATGCAGGATCTATCCCTGGTTGGGCCTGTGTAGGAGGCAGCGAATCGATGTGTCTCTCTCACATCGATGTCTCTCCCCCTCCCTTTCACTCTCTCTAAAAATCAATGGAAAAATATCCCCAGGTGAGGATTAACAAAACAAATAAATTTTAAAAAGATACTCAGAACAAGACTAATATTTGTTTCATTAAAGAAAGTGAATAGATGTGAGTCATTTTAAAAGGCACAATGCTAGTGATTTCAATAAGATGTTTCCAAAGTTTCTCCTTTAGTCTCTAAGACCTCTATAAAAATATTTTAAAACTATAACCATATTCAATGACTGTTTTACTTTTTCACTATAATTCCATTTAGTAAAATGTGATTGAAAACAGAAAAATATGTATATGAAATTTAGTATTTTCTATGAGTGGTAAAATGAATAATTATGTGAATAGAAGTTAAAATAATGTTATTAGTCTAGAATGTAGCCCAAATCCAAAAATAAAAATGGACCGTGTGAAAAAAATCATCATTGGTTAGGTTATTTCACTCTAATGAACAAACTCGGAATCTCAGTGGTTTATGAAATGTCCCTAGTTTTCCCTTGCTTGCACATTTCTGCAAAGATTAACTTGTGGGGAGGAGGGTTATGCTCCACATAGTCTTCCCTAAAGGACGAAGTCTCAGGGTGCCTACTCCATGCATCCTCATTTTCTAGGCAGGAAAATGGAATCATGCCAATTTAACAAGTATCATGGCTCCTCAAGGGTCCATCTGGGAAATATAGCGGTCACTTCTGTTAATCTTTCATTTGTCAGAGCAAATCACATGGTCATACCAGACTTCAAAAGTGAAGGGAAATACATCTGACCTTGCACACGGAAGATGGAGAGCCAGAAATATATCTGAAGAACACAAATGACTATTAGTAATTATTTAAATGAAAGCCTTTGAATATCAAAAATTCAATGTATAAGTGAGACACATATTGATAGTAGTTGATATCAGAAATTCAGGTGAGCCAAACTCATATGGCTCAGTGATTGAATGCCAACCTATGAACCAGGAGCTCACAGTTTGATTCCCAGTCAGGCACATGCCCTGGGTTGTGGGCTCAATCCCCGGTGCGGGTGTACAGGAGGCAGCTGATTGATGATTCTCTCACCATTGATGTTTCTATCTCTCTCTCCCTCTCTGAAATCAATAAAAATATATTTAAAAAAAAGAAATTCAGCTGAAAACCAGTAAACACTATGACACATGGGCTGAAAAATCCCCATGTATTCTACTGCATTCACAAATTTCTGTTCAAATGAGAAGTCATAGTCTCCTAGTCTCACCATCCTCTCCAGCTCTATCAGATGTGGTCCAGGAGTCTTTGGTTTGGATAGAAATTGGTAACTTCAGACTCATTAGTTTGTTTTGTGTGTGTGTGTGTGTTATTTTATTTATTTTTTACAGAGAGTAAGAGAGAGTTAGAAACATCGATGAGAGAGAAACATCGATCAGCTGCCTCCTGCACACCTCCTACTGGGGATGTGCCCGCAACCAAAGTACATGCCCTTGACCGGAATTGAGCCTGGGACCTTTCAGTCTGCAGGCTGACGCTCTATCCACTGAGCCAAACCAGTTAGGGCCAGACTCATTAGTTTGTGCCATAGTTTGTCTGAGCTTAATCTTAAAACGTTTTTGTGTCTTTAATATTCACTGTTTGTCTTTATGAATGTTGTGTTTCTGTTTGCATGGCAATTATAAGCCTGGGAGACAGAATCATTTCTAAATTTGTGTGCACTAATGAGGTTCTGATATCTCATAAGCACTTGATACATCTCTCTCCCCAAAGCATTATCCCTGAAACTAAACCTTAGTAACAGGCATGTACATTACACATATGAAAATGTCCCTATCTTTCCCAAAATTCCAGTGTCAATACTGTAAATAGAACATCTTATCATTGCCACAATGGGATGTGTCCTATTTGTATACTGATAATGCCCATATTATACTTAAACTTGGTTTTATTTTACCTCACAAATATTGTCTTGGCTATCTTACGTGGGAAAGCATTATTTCAGGCCAGTTTGTGTCTCTGAGTCAAACCTATTTCTAATGCTTTACCTATTTTCTTTTTCAGTGGCTGCTGTAACCACTCACCACAAACATGCTGACTTAAAAGAGCAGCGACTTATTCTCTCACAGTTCTGTAGTATCACCAAGCAGAAATCAAGGTTTTGGCCAAGTTTGGGTATTCCTTCTCTTTTTCCAGTATGTCAAGTTATATTCCTTGGTTCATGGCCCCTGTCTCTACTTCAGAGCCAATATGATTAGCTTGCAAGGGCTGATGTTACAAAATACCACAGACTGGTTGACCTAAACATCAGCCTGGCCAGTGTGGCTCAGTGATTGAGTGTCGACCTGTGAACCAGGAGATCACAGTTCAATTCCTGGTCAGGGCACATACCGGGTTGTGGGCTTGATCCCCAGTGTGAGGTGTGCAGGAGGCAGCAGGTCAATGATTCTCTCTCATCATTGATGTTTCTATCTCTCTCTCCCTCTCCCTTCCTCTCTGAAATCAATAAAAATATGTTTTCTTTTAAAATACCACAGACTGTTTGACCTAAACATCAGAAAATAATTTGCTCTCAAAAAGGAGGCTAAAGCCCAAGATCAAGGCATCGGCAGGTTTGGTTTCCTCAGAAGCCTCTCCCTCATGGGGATATGGCTGCCTTCCTGCTGTGTCTGCACCTGCCTGTCTCCCTGTGCCTAATACTCCCTTCCTGCATTCTCATCTCTCCTCTTATAAGGATATCAACCTATTGGATGGGGGCCCACCCTAATGATCTCATTTTAACTTATTTTGTCTCTTAAAGGCTTTGTGTCCAAATATAGTTATACTCTGAAATGATTAGGGGTTAGAGCTTCAACCTATGAATTGGGGGCATGGCACACATAATTCAGCCCGTGACACAGCGGCATAACACCTTCTGTCACTGGTTCTGTCTCCCTCTTCTTCCATTGCAGTGCTAATTTTTAGTCTTTATCACATACACAATTATTTTCCATATCTTTATAATATGTTAATAAAATTATTGCATATATAATATTTATTTATACGTCATAATAATGTGGTAACTCATTATTCTGTGGTCTCTTTTTCCCTTCCTTATCTATGGCACTCTACACTCCCCTCCACTCAAGCCATTACATGTGTAGTAAATAATGTCAACACTTCTCTTTCTATGTATATGGAGATTTTGGAGTAAGCATGATATAATTCTGTATGATCTTCTCTTATATTTTGTTTCTCACTTAACAAAATATCATGAAAGTGCTTCCAAGCCTTTTGGTAAATATATACATATATTACACATGCATGTATAAACTATATGTATAATGTTTAATAGCTGCGTAACGGTCCCCATTAAAATGCACTACTTTTTACTCAACCATTCCTATTGATGAATATTCCAGAAGTTCTCAGCTTTCTACAAAAGATGCCAAAGTAATCACTGTATAAGTTTATATTGAGACTTTCATCTCTAAATATCTATAATAATAAAAGTGTAATATGCTAATTAAACTGGACATCCTTTTGGATGAAGCCTGGGCTGTGAGGGAAACCTGGGTCCCAGTGCCAGAGGGAAGCCAGTGCCAGCAGCTGGGGGAAGGAAGGCCTACTTTTGCATGAATTTCGTGCATTGGGCCTCTAATTCTTGTATAAAGTACAATTTTTGACTGAAGAATGTATATTCTAATTTTAATTGTTATTATCAGATTGTTTTGAAAAAATTACCAATGTATGAGAACATCACATTCCTTATATTTCTGCAAGTACTTGGTATTATTTATTCATTTTTCCTAATCATAAGAAGTCAAGTTCATTGTTATATTTACTAGCATTCAATTTCCTTGACAATCTCTAAGATTGAGCATCTTTCCTTCAGTCTATTGGCAGCTTGAAGATTCTCTTGGGATATCTTTTGCCAATTTTCTTTTTTATCACACTGGATCTTTTTCTTAATAAGTAGCAGGTGTTTGGACAGTATAAATACCAAAATTTTATCTCTGTAAACATCTGTTAATAGCTTTGTTTAGAAGCTGTGTAATGGTATAATTTTAAATTAAAGAGTATAAAACTTTGTACAGTCAAATATTATATATTTTATTATTTCTGAGTTTCTTCTCTTCTAAATTTCTCTTTCCCTTGTGTACACATTTATCCCACTAACATTTATTCTTTAATCTTTTTTAACTTTAAGGCCAGTTTATTAAGTCGAAGGACTAAAGTTATCAGAAAAATATTCTCCTGAAAGTTATTATTTGTTGTTTAGAAAAAAAAAGAAAGAAAGGAAAATCTACTCTTTCAACATAGTCACAGATGCTGTGGCAGTCACACCTCTCTGTAGATGGGGATAGTCCATTGCTGGTCAAGTCACTTTCTGGGTCAGTAGGATTGTAGTCTGGGTCATCCTCACCTTCCTCCAGCTCCGGTTCATTTATTTCCTGGAACAAAGACTCCGCTATCTCATTGTTTCCAACATCCTCCAAGAACTAGATATCAGATGTGCCAAAATTATAATGTTTCAAATAGCTATTTCCCATTTAATGTGTTAATTCCTGCTTGTTCTTTGTTCATTCATTTCTTCTTAATTTCCAGGAGTTCTGCATCAAACTTGGGTTTCCAACATTAGAAATTCTCAATTGTAATAGTAGTGCCATGAAATAATTGGTTTTAGCTTTTGCTTTTTTTTCCCCCTTTTGTTTCTTTTCCTCTTCTTTACTAGATTTTATTTGATCAACTCATCTAATGTTTCTTGCAGAGCTGTCACTAAGGAAAGATCATTACCATACCAAAGTTTTCTTCGGCCTGCAATGCTAACAATTTTAAAATGCCTGAGACCGTATTATCTTCTAGATTTCCCTGGGAGAATATTTCATAAAGAGGGGCTTCCTCTAGGTATTTTTCACTGTTTGTAAAGTTGATGATCATCTGGATAATTTCATCGTTTTCTCCAGCCTCAGATGGCACAATAATGGTGACACTGAGAGCATTTTCTAATGATGCTGTAAAGGAATTGGGGTAGATGGACTCCAGAGCCTCCATCTGGTTGCACTGGTCCTCTCTATAATCTGCCATCAATCATTCAGGGTTCTCGCTAATGCCCATGGGTGGCACAGACACCCAGGCAGCGTGCTGCAGTCCATTCCCAGGGATACACCTATGGGTAGTTCTTCCTGACTTTATAATTGGTCAGCAAATGTTTTTCTATCTATTCTCTCCATAAAGAAAAAAAAAAGATTTTTTTCAAGTGGCTACTAAAATCAATATATGCAATATCCTTTTTCTTTTTTAAAAAATATTTGGTTAATTTTTCATAATTCTTGGAATGGGGACCAATATAACTTTTAACCGTTATCTAATTTATTGGAAAGACTCAAAAAACAATTATAAAACATCCATTTCAATATTTTGCCACTCTCATAGAACTTTCTTGCATTAAATCAAAGATTGTGGCTGAGTTTTGCCAGTCTCTATTTTGTGTTGCTTTTTTCATTCCCAGTGCTCATTCAGAAATCATCAACAGTTTTTCCAGCTTTCAATTTCTATTACACTATCTCTCACACTTTGGAGTGCCTACTTTTTTTTCTGGAACTGAACGTACTTGAGTACTTTTGATTATATTGGGATTGAAATCAGAACACCAAGAGAAAGGGACTAATCAAAGGGTTTTCACAAATCTACTATTCTCTTTCAATAATAATTCCTTTTTTTGCAACAGTAATTCTTAATATGATTTTCTGCATTGCTTTTATATTTTGCCTAGTGATGGAAAATTTAATTTTCCCTTTATTTCTGAAAATTATTGATCATAGCTACAATTTAATAGTAACCAAAATGGTGATAGGGAAGGAAATATTAGAAGGTTGACTTTCAAGTCAACAACCTGGTCCCTTTGGAGAACACTGTCATGTAACTCCAAAAAGTTCAGGGATCATGCAGTTAAACCATGTTATTGCTTCTATTCTAAGAGAAGTTAACCACACACAGACACTCACACACAAATACACAGGAGGGTGCTGTAAGCTGTGGTTTTATCATCTATATTGCATTTACTTCTCTAGATGCAGAATAGCATTTTACTTATTGATTTTAAATTAAATTTATTGGGGTGACGTTGGTTAAAATATTATTTAGATTTCAAGTGTAGATGATGCATCATAGAACTGTACACTTGAAACCTATACTGAATTTTTTCAATGGTAGACCAAAGTAAGTTCACTTTCTGTCAACTGTCTATTTGTGTCAATCATAGAGTTATACATTTTAGTATCTGCATAACACCAACCATAGGCTTACTTTCACTTATACTCTACAATTTAGAGGTATCGCCATTATTTTCAGGTCTCCAAGTGGAATAAATATCTAGAAAATTTTTCCTAAGGGGAGGTTTACAAATTTCTCTTCATCAGTTTTAATAGTGGCTACAAGGGGTCAATGGGGAAAAAAAGGGGGACAACTGTAATACTTTCAACAATAAAGATGAATTAAAAAATAATGGTTATTTTTTTAAAGAATATATGTGGTAAAACACCTGGGTCCCCATGTCAAATGCATTGTCAATTGTTTAGTCACAAGACAAATTGCAAGTTTGTCCAAGCAAGGCCAAGTGCAGTGGGGAAATTTCACCCATTCACCCATCTTAGTTCTCACTATTTCTCCCCACCCTCTGTGCTTCCTCATTAAGCTTCTTCTACACTCAGTATTCCTGGGACTTTTCTCTCCCTCTCCCCATAGCAGTTCTCTAAGGGAACAGAAATTAAAAAGTGGAGCTAATTCATTTTTAGTGGAGACATTTGTAGAAGAGCAGCATTTCAAAGAATGCAGAACCCAAAGGTGTAGCTTAAAACACAGATATTTTAAAAAATGCTTTCTCCTCAATAAATTGAATGATGATTTTCTAAATTATAGGAAAATACCAAAATAGAGAATTTTGATAGTAATCTTCTCTTCCTTAAGTCTTGGATTTGTAAAGGGAACAATCCCTTTATGGTATACAATGGCCCATTTTCAGTACATTTTTAATTAGAAGTCACTTTAATTTGCCAAATTTAAAACATTTTAATCATTCCTTATAATAAACACACAGTATGTTGCATTCCCTTATTTTGGACCTAATCAAAAAGTGAAAAATAATAACAAATAGGTGCTGACTTTAAGTCATGAACTCCAAGACAATTTCTCTACTGAGGCACAGACCTCCCTTGTCTCCATGTTTCTACATCCAATTCCCTATGGGTATTTCAAGTATAACATTTCCTAAAATGACTCCTACCTGTCATTATTCCTCTACCATTTTCATTTTTTTTCCTATGTATCTTTAAAGCTCATTCAGTGGTCGGTATTGTCTAAGTTTATTTTCTTGCTCTGTCAAAAGTTGTTATGAGTATGTTGTAAAGCATTAATTTTTTATGAAGGCAGATAACTACATCAACTCACTAGGATCAACACCACTACTTTAAAGAATGTACAGCACAGGCTAAATAAATTTCACAAGTGGACATAAAAGAAGAGGTGCGATGGAGACAAACCCAAGATCCTCCCACCCAGGGCTTTCTCACTTAGATATTATTCATGGACAGAAAACGTTTTGAAATATAACACAGTTGATAATATTCCTCCTATTTTAAATTCAGTATTGAATACTTCTGTCCAATAACACCCTCAGTGTCATATATTTTTAAGTGTAGAATTCTTCCGGAAATATACCTGTAGGACTATTAATATGAATATCAATGTGAGATCATTTTATGAGGAGTTGCAGAGAAGAGAGGATGCCCTCTGCTTCACAGCATTTATGTCCTTATAAATATTCCTGTAAATGTCTCCTTGAAAGTTCATTCAGCGGGGGTGGCAATTACTTGTCTACCAAAAATTTGCATACAACATGATAAACAGAACCTGCAGATGAACCAAATGGGAAATCAAAATTCTTCTAGAAAGTATTAAATTACAGTAAAGAACTTATTACAGTGCATCTAATCTCTGTGTGAAGACTGTCATTTCTCTAAAGCACAGCCACCAAACAAATTAACCCAAACTGATGCTCCAAATGAGAAGCTGTGTGGATGTGTTTATGCCTAATAATGTCTTCAGCTTTGGTTGATAACGCCCACCTGGGCAAACTCATTTCTGCCTTTGCCTCCTCCTGTACATTAATTATGTAAAGAGGGTTTGCAAGTCTATCTGGGAATGTTTATCTAAGTAAACACCGCATCTTATAAATTCCTACAATCTTCTAATTTCCTGTCATTTACGTGCTAATGTAAATCTTATTACTCAGGCTTTCAGGTCACTCCCTTTTTTTTTTACTTTACATAATTTCTCTTCTAAGCATTTGACAAAATTTGCAAATTGCTTTGTTTTCTATTTCAAAACTTATTTTTAGTTATTGAGTTGCAAATCTGATGTATACTTATTACACAGTTTGCAAATTATCTTTTTGAGAATAAAGTGCACATACCATACCTCCTTTATCACACTATGTCTAATGGCATAGTGTGATAAAGAATGTTCTCTTTAAGACTGCTTACTCCCTCTTTTCCCTCACTCCCTCTTTCTTTCATTTTCTCTTTCTGTTTCACTTTTCCTCTTTTTCCCCACAATCTATTTCTTTTTTGGACATTCTTTCATTTTCTATCTCATACTCATTTGCTATTGTCCTCTCACTCTGACTTACACACACACACACACACACACACACACACACACACACACGATTATTTTTATTCTGAGGAACTCTAGTTGCCTTCATAAGAACCTCTTATATTTCTTATTTTGATTATATCTAGATATGTTAAAGTTGTTGTTTTTACAGTTGCTGCTTTTAAGGAAATACTTTTGTCCATTATGTCTTCTAACTGTGTTTTCTGATATATATGAAAACTAGTTTCTTATATAAAACTTTTCCTGGTTCCCACTTTTATAGAATGCTTCTTATATTAGGTAAACTTAATAAAAGAAAACTAAAAGTCATGACAGTGAACAAGTCTACTTGTTCACAATTTCAAAAATAATTCTGCCAGCATTTCACTACATGAGGAGTATTTGCTGTCAGTTTGTGGCAATTACATTTTCCCAGATTAAGGAAGTGGCTCCTACTATTATTAGTTTGTTATTAATTCACTTATTTATAGCTGTGGATTTTGGATTTTATTTAATATGCTTCAGCATTAATTTTATTGTTGGAAATTTTATTAGCTGTATGATAAACACATATTAAATATAAGTAAAATATTTCAATGTGGATTATCATTCTCTTAAAAATTTCTGTAAAACTGACTGTTATTCTTATACAATTTTGCATATATATTATTTTTCTATATTTGTAGTGCCCTATCTCTGTTAAGAGATACTCTGCTTAAGAGTTGCTAGTATATAAAATATTTTGAATTACTATTTTTTTAAAGATACTAAACTATGATTTTAAAGTACAAGAGAATTACTCAGTAGAATAATTTCATTTTGATATGAGCTTCTCTATCTAGAATGGACAGATTAAAGACACAAACACACATTCATCTAGTGTATAATGTATGTAAAGTAAATAGCATTGCATTGTTGTGTTGATTGATATAATTATTTTTATCTTTTAACTTTGCCTTTACCAATTTTGTGTTTTTTTCTCTCCCACCCCTTTTCTTAAGTTGATCCAATTTCCTTTTCTTTCCCCAAAAGTAAACATATTCCTTTTCTTTTTCTTTTTTTTCCCCCCCAAAAGTAAACATTCTAGTCCAGCCGGCATGGCTCAGTGGTTGAGCACTAACCTTTGAACCAGAAGGTCACAGTTCAATCACCACTCAGGGCATATGCCCTGTTTGTAGGCTTGATCCCCAATGTGGAGTGTGCAAGAGGCAGCCAATCAATGATTCTCTCTCATCATTGATGTTTCTATCTCTCTCTCCCTCTCCCTTCCTCTCTGAAATCAGTAAAAAAATACTTTTAGAAAAGTAAACATTCCATTTCTCTTCCCACAAATTATATATTTTTAAATGTGTCTAGATATGAGTGTACTTTTCATCTCTGTATACAAATCTGGAAAATTATCCACCATTTATGCCTTTGAATAGTCCCTCTTGCCCACTTTTCCATTTTCCATATAAATAAGAGTTTCCAATGATAAAAGCCACATACTTTTTTTTGTATTAATCTGATTTCAGAAATGGCATTCCATGATTTCTGTAGTATTCTAGTCTTTAAAAACTAGTCAAAGAAGTCCAGCCCATACTCAAGGGATGAATACATTAGGACAGGAATCCAGGACAGGGATCATTCAGGGTCCTGGTAGAGATTGCCTGAAAAGATAAAGTATTTAATGATAAGAATTTATCTCTGAAATCTATGGCCCATTCACATGTTTTCATATGTAATAGAATTAATTTTTTGTAGCTTTATCTGATCAAAAAGTGTCATGATGTTCTCATAACAGGAAAACAAACTTGAAGGTTTTTTTTAGCTCATAAAGTTTTACATGTAGCAGGAAAACACTATAGCATAAATCATTCCTATCATGTCTTTGTTTTTAACAAATCTGATCTCTCAAAGGCTGAGGGAATTTTATTATTCTTGGCAAATATCAGCTATTCACCAAGGTATACTTATATTACTAAAAGATTTTGATTTTCTTAATGTGATATGTATTTCACTTGTGGTAGAGTATTTGTTTGGATATTCATTTGAGTTATTTTTACCAACTCCCATCCACATCCAATTCTCAGAAAAAAACTAAAGCACATAGCTGAAACTGTTTGATGGTAACTTAATTTTCATTGAAAGACCACATGAAAACTTTAAAAAATTAGTGATGTTTAGTGCTCTATTTTCTATACAAAGGATAGACAAGATATATGCATGATAAGATTTATTGGATAGTAAGTCAAATGTTATAAAATGATAAAATAAATAAATGGAAAAGGTACATAACAAACTTTCGAGAGCAGAAATGGTAACATGACTATAGATAGCATGAATGCATATTGAGTCTAGACTTTGTCCCTGGAGCTCTGAACATTGGTCATATCAGCTATCACAGTTAATCTAACTCAAATCTCTAAGATCTTTACATAAAATTGAGATATAAAAAAAAAAAACACACCCTCATAATGACTGAGGATAACTTTTGCATAAGACTATTGGGATTCAGGCACAGTGTAAATTTTAAGTTTGATCAATTTTTATGTTTTATTTTATGTTTTTACTATGAGCCTTTGGCACCCCTGAGTCTCCACTCCAAGCATTACATATGTTACATGCATGGAGCTTTATATCTACAATTGTAATGATTGCAAAGAATTTCAGGCAGATTATCCACTTAGTCATTAAAGTTTATATATTTGGAAATAAAGATCATGATAGACTTTTAATGAAAGTACCATTTTCAATAAATGACTGAAATACTAAATATGTCTTGGTCTACCTTTTGCTTATCCTTAATTGTGGACATAGTAAGAAAAGAAAAGAAAAGAAGAAGAAAAAGGAAGAAAGAAAGAAGAAGAAGAAGAAGAGAAGAAAGAAAAGAAGAAGAAGAAAGAAGAAGAAGAAAGAAGAAAAAGAAGAAAAGAAGAAAGAAGAAAGAAAAGAAGAAGAAAAGAAAAGAAGAAGAAGAAGAAAGAAGAAGAAGAAAGAAGAAGAAGAAGAAAGAAGAAAGAAGAAAGAAGGAAAGAAAGAAGAAAGAAAGAAGAAGAAGAAAAATGAAAAGAGAAAAGAAAAAGAAAAGAAAAGAAGAAAACTTATCCGACGCTAATACTCCGCCTCCCTCTCCACTATTAAAAACTGTTGTAATCACATTAGGCCCAGCAGAATAACCCATGATAATCTCCCTATTTTATTTTTCTACTCAAAAATAGAGTTTTATTAGGACAATGTGACAAAAACAAAACGAAACATAAAACACTAAAGAACAGGGCATCCTTTCAAATGTGAGCAACAACCTATGATTTATGTAGCTTCCCCACGAATCCTTATTAACTACTGACTGACCAAAAAGTCTTTCTCCAACATGCTGAACACTCACTTCAGTTTACTCAGAAGCTTTTTAAGATAAACCCTTCTGGTAGGAGGGACATTTCATCTCAAACCCTACAAATGGGGTCTTGTGCTTGTCTGACAGTTAGTACTCCATATGCTGGTCTCATATCTGCCCTGTGGCCATGGCACCTGAGTCACTGACCAGCCAGGGACAGACCAACCCACATCTGCCTGACAGGGTTTTTCTGGAAGGTCTCTGCACCAGCTGGGAGGGACGAGGGGGAGCATAGCACTAAACTCTTCATCGGGAGTGTCCAACATGCCCTCAGGTCCCCAGGAGAGGCAAGGCCTGCAGAGCCTTCAGCTCTTTCTGGTGGCTTCACCTACAAGGTACACCTGGGCTGAGTGAGCGCCTGTGAGGGAGGGGAGCGACAATGTCAAAACAGCGTATTAACAGTTAATATGAACGCTGCCCATGCAACCCTAACCCCTGTGTATAATTTAACCGATTAACCTCTCCAAATTCTAAGGTAGGTATTATCAACAACACCCCGTTTAAAAGAACAGATTCACTAATTTGCCAAAGGTGTGTTAAGGCTACTAAGTGGTAGATGCAGGATTTGAATCCAGGTTATTTGGACTCAAACAACCATGGGATCAGATGGAGAGGAATGGACAGCAGAGAAAGTTTAGGCACAGACACAGTGAGGCAATTTTCTGCAACCCAGAAACAGGGGCAGCAGGAGCCCAGGCTCCTGACCCTGCCTCCTAGATCCAGGTCCGAGTTCTGTGTTCTGGGGAGGCCCAAGCTTTCGCTTTTCACCACTCCCTCACGCTGCCTTAGCCAGTTCTCTCCCCCCACCAGCCTTGTTGCTTTGAGTTTCTCTTTTCACTCCCTGGGCTTTTACTCTCGATCCACGTGAACAAACCAGTCCTGAATCAACCAGTTCCCGGCTCCTCACCAGTCCCAAGAGCCATACAGTCCCCACACAAGGAGCATCAGCACCTCTTCAGCAGCAGGGACTTCTTTCAGAAGGGCATTACAGCCTCCTCTTACATGGATAAAAATACCCTTTAGCAACCCTCGCTATCCTCACCTCCTGGCATCCTACCTCGCTATCCTCACCTCCTGGCACCCTACCGCAAGGCAACACTTCCATCCTCTGGCAGCGCCAGCAGCCTATAGCACTGCCACTGCCCCCCTCCTTCACCTGCACTGGGACCCTCACCCTCTTTGAGGCCAGCTCTCTCTGCATCTGGAGGCCCAGCTCCTGCTGCTCCAGTCCCCAGGCCAGTTCTTGCCCGGCAGCTCTGACAATGCCTATGACAGATGAGAGGTAGTAGCTTTGAGAGGGAGTCCAACATACCCTTCCCATCCACCTTCTTGACATTACTTTGCACATCCCAAATCCCAGACCACCTAATCCTATTTTGAAATTAGCTGATCTACTTCCCCTTCGTCCTGCAACCAGAAATGGTCATAGGTTTGTGGATTAGGACATGGACATTTGGGGGCTGTGATTGTGATTCTGCCTACCATATTGTTATTCTGCCTACTGTAATTTAAGATAACTTTAAATGAGTCAAATATTATCATTTAGTGGAAATATGCATTTATCCATACTGTTTTATATTATTAAAATGCAGATATTAAAAAATAATGACTTTAAAACACATGAAATATGTCTTTTAAAATGCTCCTTAAGGAAAGATGATGCTGAGGAAATATTACAAGGACTTTATTAGATTACAGCTGACTCTTTGATAACATGGCTTTGAACTAGATGGTTCACTTAGATGCAGATTTATTTTTATTTTTCAGGTGACAGCAGGCAAGTCATTTCACCTTCACAATTCAAACTCACCTTATAAAAGGGGGGCTCCATTATTGGGAAACTATTAGTGGAGGGCCAACTTAAGTTATATTGGATTTTTTTAAATAAATCTTTATTCAGATTATTACAATTGTTTCTCCTTCCCCCCCCCCATAGCTCCCCTCCACCCAGTTCCCACCCCACCTTCTGCCCTAACCTCCCCCACACTGTCCTCATCCATAGGTGTACGATTTTTGTCCAGTCTCTTCCTGCACCCCCTCCCCAAACCTTTCCCCCTGAAAATCAGTCCACTCCCTTTCTATGCCACTAATTCTATTATATTCACCAGTTTATTCTGTTCCCGAGGTTTTTTTTTTTTTTTGTATTTTTTTAAATTTTATTTTATTTTTATTGTTTTAAGTATTACAAATAGTAGTACATATGTCTCCTTTTTTTTTTTTTCCCCTTTGATCTCCCCCCGACCTCCCCTACCCCCCAGGACATGCCTTCACCTGCCCACCCTCCCCCCCACCCCAGTGTCTTATATCCATTGGTTGTGCTTATATGCATGCGTACAAGTCCTTCGGTTGGTCTCTTACAGCCCTTCTCGCCCAACCACCCCTGTCTTCCCAATGTAGTTTGACAGTCTGTTCAATGCTTCTTTGCCTCTGTATCTTTTTCCCACCATTTCTTTCCTTTAAAAAGTTTTGCCTTTGCAGACTGGAAATAAACATATAATAACAAAACAAGACAAAACAAAAAAATGTTTGAGTCCCAATTTCAATGCCCAACAGTTCCTTATGTGTACATGTCAGCAGTGATATCTGGATGGTGGGCACATGGTGGCAATGCAGGTCCGACCCTCTCTGGTTTGGTCCTAGGTAACCTGCAGTGGTGCACACTGCTGACTGCTCCCATGGCAAGGCGTTGTCAGCGTCTTCCATCTCTGGACTGTTTTTTCCTCTTGTCTTCGTGGTTGGAGCACTCCTGTCAATTCCTCTCTGTTGCAGGAATCCATCTGGTCTTGGGGTTGTTTACTGAAAATATACAAATATATTATCGACCACTAGTTAATAAAGGAGTCTTTTCTATATAATTGATTTGGGATCCTTTTTATTTTTGTTCAAACGATTTTCCTTTGTCTTATTTAGACACCATGTGTGTTTTTAATGGCCGTCTTGCTGTTAGCATTGCAAATGAACCTTAATTTGGTAAAGTAAAAATTTTCTAGATGTAATTTACTTATAGGATATTTTTCCTTACATGATATTGCCCTACAATCCTCCCCCCCCTTTTTTTTAAATGGAGGTTTTTGTAAATTTTATAATGCAGTCTTGATAACTTTAAATTAAAAAAAATTTTTTTTTTCCCCCACACATATGACTGCTTTAGGTTCATTGCATATTCAGGAATTTTACCATGAGATGAACTACCAATAGAAATTTTAGTTATTACTTTAAGAACAGCTTTTTGTCCAGTACTTGAATATTCACTTATTTTAATTAGCCTATTTAAATTAATCTGAAAACTTGATTACTATTTTACTGTCAAATTTAATACTCTACCAACAATCTTAGTTTACCCTGTAAATATTAGTGGGAAGGATTATTTGCATTCTTGAGTGGGCCCTGAGCATTCCAAATGCTCAGCTGCATTTAGATATAGGGCAACTGCTGTCGGCCAAGTCTCTTGTCTGTTACCTGGGTCCCGATCTGAGCTGGGCCAAGTCTCTGTCTGTCACCTGTATCTCAATGTGAGCTGGGCCGGGTCTCTTTCTGTTGCCTGGGTCCTGATCTGAGCTGGGTGTGGGAAGCGTGAAGCAGCCATGGGGGTAGGAGACCTCCTTTAGAAGGGGGTGAGAGTTCAAGCCCCTGCAATGTTGGGGGGGGAGGGTCTGTGCCCCACTTCTGTTGCCCCCCCAAGTTCTCTCCTGATGGCCCCTCTGCGACTGTGCCTGTCTTAGGTTGTTCCTTCCTTGAGGAATCTTACCCGTCTCTGGCTAACCAGCCATCCTCCGGGGCCAAGCAGGGTGCTGTGAGGTTCAGTTCTGTCTCCTTGGTAGCCTATGACCCCGTGGCCTCCACACCCAGCACCTGCCTTGGGAACCCCTGGCCTGCTGGCAGGGTCCCGGTGCTGATCACATATCTCGGGGAACTCGGGTTTCTTCTCCAGTGAGGGCCCAGCTCACACAATTGGATGTGAGACAGATCCCTGGTACCAGCCCCCACGAGGCTTCAAGCTCAGCATGAACAGAAAGCTCAGGTAACAGCTGAGGGCAATTGGATTGTGAGAAGAGGGTCCCTCTTGGCACAAAGGGCAAGAGGGGCCAATATAGGATGCTCAAGTGCCTTCCCAGTGCCTTAATTCCTTCTGCAAGGGATTAAATCCTTTCATGTCCCTTTTTTTTTTTTTTTTTTTTTTTAAATTGCTGCCCACCATTCAAAGAATTAGTTTGTAAGTTTGTTTGGGATAATTGTAAAGTATGCTGTTGTAAAATATCTAAGATTATAATGAGATTGTAGAATAATATCATGTAAGGGTATTCTTTGCCCTAGGCCCTGGCAATTCCATTTCAAACTGGCTGTCAATTTCTTTTTGTAGCTTTATATAAACTTTGTCAGGGAGGCAAAAACACAAATTACTTACTTTAGTTCAAGCGGCCAAATATATTGACTTTCAATTACAATCCTTATGACTTTTGAAGGGAACTTCTCTTTGTTTCCTTCCAAAATAATTTTCAGTCTACAGAGAGTTTCATTTAAAAATTTTTGTCATATGGAACAATTTCTCTTAATGCCCCGCCCCCTTGTTGTCTGTGTCCATTGATTAGGTTCATATGCATGCATACAAGTCCCTTGGTTGATCTCTCCACCTTACCCCCACCCTCCCCTACCTTACCTGAGGTATGATCTTCTGATCGACGTTTCTCAGCCTCTGGATCTGTTCTTGTTCATCAGTCTATGTCGTTCATTATATTCCACAAATGAGCGAGATCATGTGATATTTATCTTTCTCTGCCTGGCTTATTTCACTCAACATAATATTCTCCATCTCCATCCATATTGTTGCAAATGGTAGGAACTCCTTCTTTTTTACCGCAGCGTAGTATTCCATTGTATAGATATACCACAGTTTTTTAATCCATTCATCTGCTGATGGGCATTTAGGTTGTTTCCAAATCTTAGCTATGGTGAATTGTGCTGCTATGAACATAGGGGTGCATATTTCCTTTCTGATGCCTGTTTCTAGATTCTTGGGATATATTCCTAGAAGTGGGATCACTGGGTCAAATGGGAGTTCCATTTTTATTTTTTTGAGGAAACTCCATACTGTTCTCCACAGTGGCTGCACCAGTCTGCATTCCCACCAGCAGTGCAAAAGAGTTCCTTTTTCTCCGCATCCTCGCCAACACTTGTTGTTTGTTGATTTGTTGATAAAAGCCATTCTGACAGGTGTGAGATGGTACCTCATTGTTGTTTTGATTTGCATCTCTCTGATGATTAGTGACTGTGAGCAGGTTTTCATATGTCTCTTGGCTTGCCTTCTGTCTTCTTTCGAAAAGTGTCTATTTAGATCAGTTGCCCATTTTTTGATTGGGTTGTTTATCTTCTTTTTGTTAAGTTGTATGAGTTCTCTGTATATGTTGGAGATTAAACCCTTATCATTGATATCATTGGCAAATATGTTCTCCCATGCAGTGGGCTTTCTTGTTGTTTTATTGATGGTTTTCTTTGCTGTGCAAAAGCTTTTTATTTTGATGTAGTCCCATTTGTTTATTTTCTCTTTAGCTTCCATTGCCCTAGGAGTAGTATCAGTGAAAAAGTTCTTTCGGCATATGTCCGAGATTTTGCTGCCTGTGGATTCCTCTAGTATTTTCATGGATTCCCATCTTATATTTAAGTCCTTTATCCATTTTGAATTTATTTTTGTGTATGGTGTAAGTTGGTGATCTAGTTTCATTCTTTTGCATGTATCTGTCCAATTTTCCCAACACCATTTGTTGAAGAGACTGTCTTGACTCCATTGAATGTTCATGCCTCCTTTGTCAAATATTAATTGAGCATATTGATTTGGGTCAATTTCTGGGTTCTCTATTCTATTCCATTGATCTATATGTCTGTTCTTGTGCCAGTACCAGGCTGTTTTGAGAACAGTAGCTTTGTAATACAACTTGATATCTGGTATTGAGATCCCACCTACTTTGTTCTTCTTTCTCAGGATTGCTGTAGCTATTCGGGTTCTTTTTTTATTCCAGATAAATTTTTGGAAATTTCGTTCTAGGTCTGTGAAATATGTTGTTGGTATTTTGATGGGAAGTGCATTGAATTTATAGATTGCTTTGGGTAGTATGGACATTTTGATGATGTTGATTCTACCAATCCATGAACATGGTATGTTCTTCCATCTGTTTATGTCTTCCTCTATCTCTTTTTTCAGTGTCGTGTAGTTTTCTACGTATAGGTCTTTTACCTCTTTAGTTAAGTTTATTCCTAAGTATCTTAATTTTTTTGGTGCGATGGTAAATGGGATTTTTTTTTAGTCTCTCTTTCTGTAAGTTCATTATTGGTGTATAGAAATGCCATAGATTTCTTGGCATTAATTTTGTATCCTGCTACATTACCGAATTCAGTTATTAAGTCTAATAATTTTTTTTATGGAGTCTTTAGGGTTTTCTATGTACAGTATCATGTCATCTGCGAATAAGGACAGTTTTACTTCTTCTTTTCCAATTTGAATGCCTTTTATTTCTTCTTCTTGTCTGATCGCAATGGCTAGTACTTCCAGCACTATATTAAACAGGAGTGGTGAGAGTGGGCATCCCTGTCTTGTTCCTGTTCTTAGGGGAAATGGTTTTAGTTTTTGCCCATTGAGTATGATGTTGGCTGTGGGTTTGTCGTATATGGCTTTTATTATGTTCAGGTATGATCCTTCTATTCCCACCTTGCTGAGAGTTTTTATCAAGAAAGGGTGTTGGATTTTATCAAATGCTTTTTCTGCATCAATTGATATGACTATGTGATTTTTATCTCTCAATTTGTTTATGTGATGTATCACGTTTATTGATTTGCGAATATTGTACCATCCTTGCATCCCCAGGATAAATTTCACTTGGTCATGGTGTATAATCTTTCTGATGTACTGCTGGATTCGATTTGCTAGAATTTTGTTGAGGATTTTGGCATCTATGTTCATGAGGGATATTGGCCTGTAATTCTCTTTCATTGTGTTGTCTTTGTCTGGTTTTGGTATTAGGGTGATGCTGGCCTCATAGAAGGAGTTTGGAAGTGTTCCTTCTTCTTGAATTTTCTGGAATAGTCTGAGGAGGATAGGTTTTAGTTCTTCCTTGAATGTTTGGTAAAACTCCCCTGTGAAGCCATCAGGCCCTGGGCTTTTGTTTGCTGGAAGCTTTTTGATGACTGCTTCAATTTCTTCCATAGTTATCAGCCTATTGAGATTCTTAGAATCTTCCTGTGTGAGTTTTGGAAGGTTGTATTTTTCTAGGAATGTGTCCATTTCCTCCAGATTGTGTAGTTTGTTAGAATAGAGTTGTTCATAGTATTTTTTAACAATCCTTTGTATTTCTGTGGGGTCTGTTGCTATTTCACCTCTTTCATTTCTGATTTTGTTTATTTGGGTCCTCTCTCTTTGCTTCTTGGTGAGCCTGGCTAGAGGTTCATCAATCTTGTTTATCCTTTCAAAGAACCAGCTCTTGGTTTTGTTGATCCTGTGTATTGTTTTTTTGGTCTCTATGTCATTCATTTCTGCTCTGATCTTTATTATGTCCTTCCTTCTGCTCACTGTGGGCTTTTCTTGTTGCTCTCTTTCTAATTCTTTGAGTTGTTGAGTTAGAAGATTTATTACCATTTTTTCTTGTTTTTTGAGGTAGGCCTGTAGAGCTATAAACTTCCCTCTCAAGACTGCTTTCATTGTGTCCCATAGCATTTGCATTGTTGTGTTTTTATTGTCATTATTCTCCAGGATGTTTTTAATTTCTTCTTTGATCTCGTTGATCACCCAATCATTGTTTAATAGCATGCTATTCAGTTTCCACGTGTTTGAATTTTTTGGAATGTTTTTATTATAGTTTATTTCTAATATTATGCCATTGTGGTCTGAGAATATGCTTGATAGGATTTCAATCTTTTTGAATTTAGGGAGGCTTTGTTTGTGACCCAATATGTGGTCTATTTTTGTAAATGTCCCATGGGCACTTGAGAAGAACGTATATTCCGAGGCTTTGGGGTGAAATGCTCTGAAGATGTCAATTGGGTCCATCTGATCTAGTGTGTCATTTAGAATTGCTATTTCTTTGCTGATTTTTTGTCTGGAGGATTTATCCAGTGATGTCAGTGGTGTATTAAAGTCTCCTACTATGATTGTATTGTTGTCGATCTCTCCCTTGATCTCTTCCAGGAGTTTTTTTATGTATTTGGGTGCTCCTGCGTTGGGTGCATATATGTTTACCAGAGTTATATCTTCTTGTTGAATTGCTCCCTTTAGTATTATGTAGTGGCCTTCCTTATCTCTTGTTATGCCCTTTACTTTGAGGTCTATTTTATCAGATATAAGTATTGCTACCCCAGCTTTTTTCTCTTTTCCATTTGCTTGAAAAATATTTTTCCATCCCTTCACTCTCAGTCTGTGTGAATCCTTTGCTCTGAGGTGAGTCTCTTGTAGACAGCAAATATATGGGTCATGTTTTCTTATCCATTCAGCTACCCTATGTCTTTTGATTGGTGCATTTAATCCATTTACGTTTAATGTTATTATTGACAAGTACATGTTTGTTGTCATATTTTCCCCCTTAGTGTTTGTATTTCTTTTTGCCTTTCTCTTTCTTCTTTTTATAGCAGTCCCTTCAGCATTTCTTGCATTGCTGGCTTGGTAGTGATAAACTCTCTTAGCCCTTTTTTGTCTGTGAAGCTCCTGATTCCCCCTTCAATTTTGAATGATAACCTTGCTGGGTATAGTATTCTTGGATTCAGACCCTTGCTTTGCATCACTTTGAATATTTCATTCCATTCCCTTCTGGCCTGGTGTGTTTCTGTTGAGAAATCAGTTGATATTCTAATAGGAGATCCCTTGTAGGTAACTTTCTGTCTCTCTCTGGCAGCCTTTAAGATTCTTACTTTGTCATTGGTATTCGCCAATTTAATTATGATGTGTCTTGGTGTTGGTCTTTTGGGGTTCAACTTGTTTGGGACTCTATGTACTTCTTGGACTTGCATAGTTTTTTTCTTGCCAATATCAGGGAAGTTCTCCGTCATTATTTCTTCAAACAGGTTTTCTATTCCTTGCTTCTCTTCCTCACCTTCTGGTATCCCTATTATTCTAATATTGTTTCGTTTTGTGTTGTCCCAAAGCTCCCTTAGGCTCTTCTCTTGCTTTTTAAGTCTTCTTTCCATTTGCTGCTGTGTTTGTGTGTGTTTTCCTACCTTGTCTTCTAATTCGCTGATGCGGTCCTCAGCCTCTTCTAGTCTACTGTTTAAGCCTTCCAATGTGTTCTTTATTGCAGCTATGTCGTTCTTCATCTCCTCTTGGTTTCTTTTCACGTTGGTGACATTTTCATTCAGCTCCTTGTAGTTCTCATTGAGTTGTGTGTATTTGTCATTGAGTTGTGTGTATTTGTCATCCATCCGTTTAAACATCCTTAGAACCATTACTCTGAATTCTCTCTCTGTTAAGCTGCTAGCCTCAATTTCATTTAACTCCCTTTCTGGTGATTCCTCTTTTTCTTTCCTTTGGGTATTGCTTTTTTGTCTCCCCATGTTTTCCTGAAATGTTTTAATTGTAGATCCAATTGCTTTGCTACCCAGGTTCTTTTGGTGATGGTGCTACTGGTAAAATCTTTCTGTTCTCCTGGGCTTGGTTATCTAGTGTAATTGAGGTGCTTAGCTTCTAAAGATTTCTCTTTAGAATAGATCCTATGGCCTCAGGGAGTATTCACATTCCTTGGTGTTAATCAGGGTGGAATCTGGGTGTGGCTATATTGGTTGCCTGGAGACTGGGGAGAGGGGCTATCTCTCAGGAGAAAATGGATTCTGTGGGCTTAGATATGACTCAGCACCAGACTTGCTACCACTTCTCCTGGACCGTCTGTTGCCCACTCTGCCCAGGTTCCACAACTCTACCCCTTCTCCCGCACTTCTGTCACAGGTAAGCGCCTGTCTCCAAAAGGTCCCACGATCTAGGTTCAGTGGGGAAAAGCGCAGGCCCCAGCGCGAGGAAGGACCACGTCTCTGCCAGTTCCTCTCTTGCCGGCACTCCGCGGTCCGGCAGCTCTTAAAGGCTGCCTTTGAGCTCAGATCCCAAATCCAGACTCTATGGTCTAAAATCCTTCAGACCTTGCCTGTCCTCAGGGACGCGGCTTGGCACTGTGTAGTTTCTCCCTGACCTTCTGGGAACAGAGGTCCGGGAGATTCTACTGCCTAGATCTTTGATTTTACCTTTATCCGGGGGATCCCTGCTCTTCCCAGCTGCAAACTGTCTCACCAGCTGTGCCTCCTTCACCAATTCGGGCTGGATTCCGCTCGTCTCAGCTGCCTCCTCTATTTGCTCCAGGAGCAGGCTCAGGACACATCCTTCTATTCTGCCGCCATTTTGTCTCTCCCTAAATGTCTGTTCCTGAGGTTTTTAATTCACTTGACTTTTAGGTTCACTTGTTGATAGATATGTATTTGTTGTTCATAATTTTTATCTTTACTTTTTTCTTCTTCCTCTTCTTAAAGAAAGCTTTCAGCATTTCATATAATCCTGGTTTGGTTAATGAACTCCTTTAGCTTTTTCTTATCTGTGAAGCTCTTTATCTGCCCTTCAATTCTGAATGATAGCTTTGCTGGGTAGAGTACTCTTGGTTGTAGGTTCTTGCTATTCATTACTTTGAAAATTTCTTGCCACTCTCATCTGGCCTGCATAGTTTCTGTTGAGAAATCAGCTGACAATCGTATGGGTGCTCCCTGTAGGTAATTAACTGTTTTTCTCTTGCTGCTTTTAATATTCTCTCTTTGTCTTTTGCTCTTGGCATTTTAATTATGATGTGTCTTGGTGTGGTCCTCTTTGGATTCCTTTTCTTTGGGGTTCTGTGGGCTTCCTGGACTTGTAAGTCTATTTCTTTCACCAGGTGGGGGAAGTTTTCAGTCATTATTTCTTCAAATAAGTTTTCAGTATCTTACTCTCTGTCTTCTTCTGGCACCCCCATAATTCTGATGTTGGTACACTTGAAGTTGTCCCAGAGGCTTCTTACACTGTCTTCAACTTTTTGGATTCTTTTTTCTTTTTGCTTTTCCAGTTGAGTGTTTTTTGCTTCTTTGTATTTCAATTCTTTGACTTGATTCTTGTGTTCCTCTAGTCTGTTGTTGGGACTCTGTATAATATTTTTTATTTCAGTCAGTGTATGTTTAATTTCTAGTTGGTCCTTTTTCATATCTTTGAGGGTCTCGTTATATTTATAAGCCTTTTCTAGGATATTCTTGAAAAGCCTTATAACTGTGGTTTTGAATTCTATATCTAGTCGTTTGTTTTCCTCCATTTCTTTCGTTTGTGATTTGTTTCTTTGTCGCTGCATTTTCACTGCTTCCCTGAGTTGGTAGGGTAGCTTTATGTGCTACATTTCCTATATGGCCCAGTGGGTCGGCCTCCCAGTTACCTGAGATGGACACTCTTGGTGCACCCCTTTGTGGACTGTGTGTACAGCTTTGTTGTAGTTAAGTCTTGATTGTTGTTGGTATCACTGGGAGGAATTGACCTCCAGGCCAGTTGGCTGTGAGGATCAGCTGTGTCTATGCTGGGAGAAGTTCGGTGCTTGAGACAGCCTTATAGGATTAGACTTGCCAAATTGCAAAAGCCCCTGTGTTCAGCTTGGATGGGGTGGAGTCTCAGGGCAGAGCAGACAGTCTTGGCTTCCCGTCAGCCCTGCCCTTGTGCACGTGCGTGCGCGCCTCCAGACCTCTGCCTTCCCCGGCTCCCAAGCCGCTGCCTGAGAGTCCAGATTCCCCCCGCAAAAGCGTGGGTCCCCAGGGGGTCGTCTGGAACTTGGGTTCAGTGCAGTCAAAACTGGGGTTCAGTGCAGTCAGGAGCTTCCGAATCCCTTCTGCTAGGAAAGCCTGTGGCAACCTCCGCAGTCTTTGTGCGCACTTGCGTACGCCTCCAGACCCCCTCTCCTGGGTCTCTGAGTCTCTGAGTGCCTTTCTCTCTACCTGACAGTCCAGACTCCCCCTGTATGAGCCTGGGTCCACGGGGTTTCGCCCAGAACTTGGGTTCAGTGCAGTCAGAACTGGGGTTCAGTGCAGTCAGGGGCTTCCTTCCCCTTCCCGCCAGAGGAAGTCAGCCAGGCTCTCAGCCGCCCTTCCTCTCTGCGCGCACAAAGACCCTTTGTTGTACCTCAACCCTTTGCTGTTCCTCCAATTCTCTGTGAGCTTTTCTCTTTCTTTCTAGTTGTAGAATTTCCACTCAGCCAGCTTTCCTGTGGTTCTGGATGGTGTCCGATCTGTCTTTTAGTTGTAGTTTTGAAACTGTTGTGTGAGGCAGCAGTTTAGGTGCTTATCTATGCCACCATCTTGGTTTCTCTATATTGGATTTTTGACTGCAGGGAGGAGGATGCCCCTAACTTCTGTGTGGTTCAAGAGTCAACTGTATTATGAAAAAAAGAAAAAATACATTTGAATTTTGAATTTGTGTGTATCTGTGGTTTTGAGTGTGTTGGGATGTATGGGTGTGGTGTGAAAAAGAGGACATAGAGAGAGAGGGAGAAAAAGCAAGAGCAAAGAAACAAGAGAATATGATATTTAGTAAAACATTTTTTAATGAAATCATTCTCTGTTTAAGATAATATTTGTTCCTTTGAAGTCTGTGAGATTTCTTTGGGAAAGATTTGTTTAGACAATCATTTACACCATTCTTTAATGGCCAATTTCCTTTTCTTTAGAACCCACCTCTGCAAATTTCTAACTAAAGATAATGACTGTGCTGAAATTATATAGCTCCCTTCTTTCTCATTGCATTTTCTCTTTCCTGTCTGTGACACTATCACACCACTGTCTTAATACCAATAATTTTCCTTTCCAAAAGTATTTTCATTGAAAAGAAAATCAACAAGAACTACTTCATATTCTCACTTTTCTATTCAAATCGGCTTACTGTATTCCCTTTATATTAAGTGGGCTTACATCTATGTTGCTTTTTTATTGTTGCTGCTACATCACTTCTAACACTTTTTTACAAGGCCCCAATTTAAGACAACAAACACAATACCCCTGTGCACTAATAACAACATTCTTTCCTACTGATAACTCATGGCTTAAACCTCTTTAAAAATCATGGTGCTGATCTTACTAAAGAGAAACTCCATCCACATGTTTATTCACAATGCCCTGACCTTTACCCTTTCATCATTCTTTTCTTCAGTTTCAGAAATTTAGTTTATTATTCATAATCTCTTTCAAGCTATAACTGGCGGGTGGCAATACTTTTCTGAGCTTAACATGACAAGACAGGTTTTATCATCCCTTGCCCTCCATGTATATCTTCTACATTTCATGCTAACGAAGCTGTATGTGTCCTAAAATTCTTACATTATTAATAAAGTCCCAGGGACACTATTAATCAATATCATTTTTATTCTTCTTCCTAATAGACAGTCTATGAATTCATATTTAGTATTTTCATCCCAAATGTGTAAAGATTAAGTATTTCCTATTACAACATCTCCTAGAGTTCATCCAAGCTAGCTGATTCATTGTGTTGCCTCATATTTTATACAGTACTGACCACATTTATAATTCAATTTCAAAATTATTCTACTAGTATATTTCATCCTCCTGAGACTGTGTATATTTGTTCATCCTTGTCCTCTGACTTTTAGCCTGGTGGCTGAAATAAAGAAACACTCAGAACATTTTAAAAGTAGAAAAACTGGAAGATGATTCTTATTTGCCTTTGCATGCTTAACCAGGTTTTGAAAAAAAATATTATCAAACTAGAGATGAATAATCCTTTTTATTGTTATTACATATTTTCTAGGCTCTGTTAACCAGTCTTTTCCAAACATGAACATGGAGAGTATATGTATAAGGTTTAGTCCTGCAAAACCAACTTAATTTTATGCCACAGGAAGGTAACAGAGCTTTGGAAATAAATAATGTATTCTGAATTCATAACACCTGAGTTAGAGTGATGCTCTGCTTACATGATGTTGAATATTACAATTAACCTTTAGTGCCTTCGTGTCAGCATATGGTAAGAGAACTTCATTTTAGACAGGTCTAAAAAAATTATATAGCCCATATGTTAATTTCTTGTTTCAATCACAGTTTTTCTTTCAGGCTCTAGCTGAGTAGCTCAGTTGGTTGGAGTATTGTCTTATGCACCAGAGGTTTGCCAGTTTGATTTTTGGTCAGGACACAGACCTAGGTTGTGGGTTTGATCTCCAGTCATAGCACCTAACTGATCAATGTTTCTCTTTTACATCAATTCTCTCTCTCTCTCTCTCTCTCTCTCTCTCTCTCTCTATCTCTCTCTCTCTCTCTCTCTCTCTCTCTCTCTCTCTTTCTCTCTCTCTCTCTCTCTCTCGCTCTCTCTCTCTCTCTCTCTCTCTCTCTCTCCTCTCCATGGATTTCTAAGTAAGCAATCATACTTCATGCAAATGGCAGTTATTCAGCACTTACTTTGAAGGAAATTATCTTATATATGTTAAAATTGTAATTATGAGATAACCTATTTAAATGCTCTTTGGCTAGCCTAGCTGGCGTGGCTCAGTGGTTGAGTGTCAACCTATGAACCTGGAGGTCACAGTTAGATTTCCAGTCAGGATACATGTCAGGGTTGTGGGCTCAATCCAGTGAAGAGTATGCATAAGTGATTCTTTTACATTTTAGATGTTCCTACCTCTCCCTCTCCCTTCCTCTCTGAAATCAATAAAAATGTTTTTTTTTAATTTATTTATTTATGGCTTATTTATGTATTATTTTATGTAATTAATATTTAAGAACCCAGTATATGTTAAGCCTTGTGGTTAAAGTGATAAAATGATAATAAAGGGTTCTGTTTCCATGGAGCTTATTTTATTCTTTTTAGTAGAGAAGATTTAAAAATCGATAAACAAAGATTTTAAGTGACTGCAGATAGAGATAAGTGTAATGGACAAAATAAAACTAGTTGATAGAGGGTGACAGGAGAAAGGATATCTTGCAATTATATAATCAATGAGTCAACACTATAGGTAGAATTTAAATGAAAGAAAAAGTGAGAAAATTCATCTCCAGGCAGAGGAAATAGAACCTACAAAGATTTCAAGTTAAAAAATTAGCTTAGTTGTATATTAATTTGCTAGCAACGCATTAATAAAGTACCACAAATTGCTAGCTTAAATAATAGAGATTCATTTGAGGCTAGAAGTCTAGGAACAAAGTGTTGCTAGGTTTGCTTCCTTTCACGTGCTGTGACAAATAATCAATCCCATCACTCTCCCCTAGCTTCTGGTGGTTTGCTAGCAACCTTTTGTGCTCCATGGCTTCTAGAAGCATCACTTTGCTCCCTGCCTTCATCTTCACATGGGATTCTCACCATGTACAAGTCAAATTTTTTTTTATATGAATAGCAGTCGTATTGAATTTGGGACCCAGCCTACTCTACTATGACCTCATCTTAAGTTGTGATATCTGCAACAACCCTATTTCAAAGTAAAATCATATTCTAAGGTCCAAGTGGTTAGCACTTCAACATGAATTTTGGGGAGGGGGGGGGGGCGCAATTCAACCCATAACAGACGGTGTAACAGTAAGCATTTGCTGTGTAACAAACCTTCCAAAGATTTAGTGATCCTAAACAACAACTATGCATTTCACCCATAATGTCCTGTGTTGCAAAAAGGTCCGGAATCAGTTTGTGGGTAAGCTAGGTTTACTCATGTATTTGTGTCCAGCGGATAGTCAATGAAGCAATTCTGCTTCCAGAGATTGGTTGGTGGCTGAGGTGACAGGTACTACTAGGCTATGTGTCTTTCACGTTCCACCAGACTAGCCCAGAGATTTTCACATGTCAGCACAGTTTCCCAGAGCAAGAAAAGAGAATGACCGATATATAGTGCTTTCCCAACCTCTGCTTGATCAAAGCAAGTGACATGCAGGTTTAAAGAGTACAACTCTTGAATTGAGGATTCGCACCTTCACATTATAACAGGTCTGGATACAAGGAAATAAAATATAATTTTCATAATTTACCATAGTTTGCCCCGAAGAACAAAATGAGATTTGTATGAATATCCACATGTTTCAATTTAACCATTTTTTAAAGTGGATAATTTAAAAAGAAATTTATTTTTTTCTTCACTGTGTATATGAAAAAAGGGAAAACAGAATAGGTAACAAAAGCCCGAGATTTAATTCTCTCATTCTTAATCCCACAATTTCTTCTCCCTGTTCCCATGGTATAAGACTTTCATGAGCTACTCACTTTTCTTCATGCAACACACATAATTTATAATATATGGTTATTGATTATTTTTCCATGACAATGAAAAGCCAGAAGTTTTGGATTCTAACTCCCACTACCATTACAGAATCATAGACACAATCATTATAATCAATTTTTACCATCTAACTGTGAACAGAAGATCAATAGATATAAGTATAAATACAGTGTTATTATACAATTTAGACATATTTTGATAGATAACAAATACTACCAAAATGTCTTTAAAAAATTGTTGTGGTTAAAAAAAAAAAAACTCAATGATTTTTTCCCCCTTGTACAACCAAATTTTATTGAATGACCACAAAATGTACTCTTTTTTAAAAATATATTTTTTTATTTATTTCAGAGAGGAAATGAGAGGGAGAGGGAGATAGAAACATCAATTTTGAGAGAGAATCATTAATTGACTGCCTCTTGAATGCCACTCACTGGGGACTGAACCTGCAACCCAGACATAGGCCCTGACCAGGAATCCAACCACGACCTCAAAATGTACTCTTTTTCGACATTCAATATTATTTTGTGGTGAGACAATCATATAATTTAGAAAGTGATCCCCCTAATAATTATCATACCAACTGGCACCATCTATGATCATTACAATATTATTGACCATATTCCCTATACTGTATTTTACCTTCCTATGACTATTTTGTAACTACCAATTTTACTTCTTAATCCCTCCACCTTTTTCATCCAGCCACCCCACACACCTCTCTCATCTGAAAACCCTCAGTTTGTTCTCTGTATCTCTGTTTGTTTTCTGTTTTGTCTACTCATTTATTTTGGTTTTTAGATTCCACATATAAGTGAATGCATACAGTATTTGTCTTTGTCTGCCTTATTTTATTTTGCCTGATGCCCTCTAGGTCTATCCATGTTATCACAAATGGTAAGCTTTTATGTTTTTACTAGAGGCTTGGTGCACAAATTCGTGCACCAGTGGGGTCACTCAGCCTGGCCTGCGGGATTGGGCTGAAACTGGCTCTCCGACATCCCCTGAGGGGTCTTGGATTGCGAGGGGGCACAGGCCAGGCTGAGGGACCCCACAGGTGCATGATCAGGGCTGGGGAGGGACGTGAAGGTTGGCCATCTAGGGAGGGACCATTGGAGGGTTCCAGGGCATTTCCAGCCTGTCTCGCTCAGTCCTGATCAGCCGGACCCCAGCACCAAGCTAACCTACCAGTCGGAGAGTCTGCCCCCTGATGGTCAGTGCACATCATAGCAAGCGGTTGAGCAGCCTTAGCATATCATTAGCATATTATACTTTGATTGACTGAACAGATGACTGGACAGCCAGATACTTGGCATATTAGGCTTTTATTATGTAGGATGTCTGAGTAATACACCATTGTGTAAATGTACCACAGCTTTTGTACCTACTCATCTATTGATGAGCACTTAGATTGCTTCCATATGTTGGTTATTGTAAATATTACTGCAATGAACGTGGGGGTACATATATGGTGATGAATAATTTTTTTTTTTGGTCCCTTCTGATATATACCCAGAAGTGGAATTGCTGAGTCAAAGGTAGTTCCATTTTTAATTTTTTGAGGAAACTCCATACTTTTTCCCACAGTGGCTGCACCAGTCTGCATTCTCACCAACAGTGCACAAGGGTTCCCTTTTCTCCACATTCTTGCCTACACTTGTTACTTGTTGATTTATTAATGTTAGCCATTCTGACAGTTGTAAGATGATATCTCCTTGTGGTTTTAACTTGCATTTCTCTGATGATTACTGACATTGAACACTTTTTGGCCATCTGTATGTCCTCTTCAGAGAAGTTTTTATTCAGGTTCTCTGCCCATTTTTAATTGGATTATTTGGGGTGTGTGTGTGTGTGTGTGTGTGTGTGTGTGTGTGTGCATGTGTGTGTGTGTGTGTGTTTGTGTGTGTGTGTGTGTGTGTGTACTGGTGTTGAGTCATATGAGTTTTGTATAAATTTTGAATATTAACTCCTTATCAGAGGTATCATTGGCAAATATCTTCTCCCATTCAATAGGTTTGCTTTTCATTTTGTTGATGGTTTTCTTTGCTGCTCAAAAGTGTTTTAGCTTGATACAGTCCCATTGGTTTATGTTTTTTCCCTTGCTTGAGGAGATAGATCAGGAAAAAAATGTTGCTAAAAGAAATGTTAGAGATTTTACTGTCTATGTTTTGTCCTAAAAGTACTATAGCTTCAAGTCTTACATTTAAGTATTTAATACTCTTGTATATGATGTAAGAAGGTGGGTGGGCCGCATTGCATGTATCTGTCCAATTTTTCCAATACCACTTATTGAACAGACTATCTTTTATCCCATTGTATGTATTTTCTTCCTTTGTCATATTTCTGGACATTCTTTCTATTCCATTGATCTATGCAAGTACTATGCTGTTGATTACTATAAACTTGTAGTATAATTTGATATTAGGAAGTGTGATACCTCCAATTTTGTTCTTCTTTCTCAAGATTGCTATAGTTATTCAGTCTTTTGTGGTTCCACATGACTTTTAGGAATACTTGTTCTAGTTATTTGAAAAGTGCCATTAATATTTTGACAGGGATTGCTTTGAATCACCTAAAGATAATTTTAAGGGATCAATATGAGAGAAAAAATGTGCAATATATTTGTTTTGCTGTATTATTTTTGTCTGCAGTTAATTTTTCCCATTTTTAAAATAATGTTTTTGTAGGAAATACCTATAAATGTTTATCCAATAAAAGGTGTATGTAGCCAGCTTTGTTCATATGCCAGCTATTGTTCCATAGCATTTCATTGCACTGACTTACAAATGCTAACATTTGCATTTCTTCCCCTGAAGGTTTCCTCTGTTGGCAGAAATCTGTTTTAACAACAGCATAGAAGTCAGGAATGCTGGACAATGACATTTTTCTTGAGCATCCTTGAACCTAATATTAATGGAAAAATACCCTACTTTCCTTACCTATAGATTGGGCAAACTTCCTGGCACTTATTCTAAATTTTCTGTCATTGTTTTCTGGCAGGATTAAGCCATTGTTATCACAGTAGTAATTTCCTTGGTTAACACATTGTTTTTGATTGCCTATACCTCCCTTTTCACTTTCACTTCGCCAGTCCTCTACCTTTAGTCTGAGTTTCTTGATGACCTCCAAATATACTACTTGCATTTGAATCTTTGTCTCAAGATCTGCTTCTGGGCCAACCCAACCTAAAACAAAGGAAAATATTTTATGCTATTTGATTTAACCTTTATAATATTTTAACATACATAATTAAAATATATAACATTTAATTAGTATATTATAATTTACAGAGACATTCCTAATATTGTGGTACTTATTCCTCCTTGCTCCTCCCTTTGCAATGCACCCTCATGAAACTTATTTTTCTTGTAATTCTCCCAAAACAATGCACAATTCCATCTTCAGTGTTTTTCCTCCTGTGGTTTTCTGTGACATTATTACTGTTAATTTATTGTTTTTTATTGTATGTTTCCACAGGATATTTACCTCTAATTTAGGACAGACTTAATATCATTGTGAATATTTATTTATATACTTCTCATACCTAGCATACTAAACATTCTAAAAAACAAAAACAAAGTTGTAAAAAGTTTACAGACAGTAAATATTTCTGAAGAAGTGAAGGATGTCAGAAAGTGTGTTTGAAAGATGTAGCTTGGGAACTGAAGTAAAAGTCAAAATGTTGAGTACTGTTTTTATACAAATGAAAAAGAATACTTTCCAAATTCCAATGTTCCAAAATGTACCTTATTGCCAGACTTAGTGACTGCAGATTTTTGATTGACCTCTGGATCTTATAATTTCATGTCTAATTTGAAATCATTTATAATACATAGAAACCTGGCTTTAATGCACATTTCATTGGTTCTAAATGATTAAAATAGTTTTCCATGAATTAAATATAACAGTACATTTTAAAAATATTATATGTCTAAAAGGATCAAGGCTTCAATGGTCCCTTATAGTCATGAATCAACATCAGATGACAAATTATCAAATATGTCAAACATATACAAAATCTGAGTCAGTTGTTTATATGTTGCAAAAAGGAGCACTTATTTTTTTCTTAAAGTAGAAAAGTGTTTATGCATCATTCAAATGTCAAGTGATTTTCATGACTTTAGAACCTAAAAAAAATCACCTAACAACATTGTTGAAGAAAGGGAAATTATACAAATTCAAGAATAAAAAGTGAATTTCTTATTGCTTTATAAAAAGTCCTCCCTCTTCAATGTTTATTTGCAATTTCCTCTACTTAGTAATAGAAAAACAAACAAACATGTCTTCATATTATATATCCCAGTACTTAAATGGAGCAGGAGCACCGTGTAGAGGGTCAATGGGGGCATAAGGGGGAAGTCTGTAATACTTCCAACAACAAAGATAAATTTAAAAAAATTAAAAAGAATGGTTGAGTTATTTGGATTTCTTCTTGAGATATACATATATAGTAGTCAAACTGGAGAGATTCTTTATGAAAATATTGATAATACACTGATTCAAAAGGCCTCTAACTAAGAAATGATTTATACAAACTCCATTGTTTGTTGAACTACAAGGAGGAAGACAAGAAAAAGAAATATATATTCCCCCATAGAGAAAGAAATGTAAGGAGAGTGCCAATGTTCCCTCATGGGTGGATAATAAAAATATTTACCTGGCACCTGTTTTCTTTATTTCTTTTCTTCACATCCATGTTGCTATGAAGAGTAAACTATTTTTTTTCCATTTGGGTAAAAAGTTATATTTTGAAAATAATTCCCTAAAGAGTATATAAAAATGTGGTTCTTAATTTACAAATAGAAGTCATTCATTCATTCAATAAATATTAAAGAAGCACCTTGTATTTGCTAAGCCCTGTGCTAGTTCTACACATAAATAAATGAGATCATCCCATTTCTGAGAAACATACGCTCCATATACAAGGATAAAAAATAACCAAATAATTACAATGTTGCTTGTAAATAAATAAGTATAACTAGTTGTATAATTTTACATATGAAATGAAGCAAGTGATTCAACTTAAAGCAAAAAAATTTAAGATGTTTCTTTACGAAGTCAAAAATAAAAAAGTTATAGCTATTACCATAGTTTTAATCATTGTTGCATTTGTAGTCTTTTAAAAAACATCTTAGTAAAAGATGCCTTATTAAAATTATTTCTAAGCAAGACAACACAAACCACAAAATATTTCATAAGATGATTTTTTCTTCTAGTAGGCTTTTGTTTTGTTATTTTGTTTGTTGTTTTTTTTCTTTCAAGAAACAGAATTAGGAAGTGTTAAGGAAAGATGTTTCATGATAAGGGCATCTATAGAAGGAACTGGAAAGCATACTGAGAAGAAGCTTCTCTAGAAAACGGGTGAGCATTTTTCTTGCTCTTTTATTCCCCTTTTTTCTTACCTTTTCATTTTTATGAGCATCTCAGATTTTTTCTACTCCAATTGCAATTTCTCCCTGCACTCCAATTTAATTGTCCTCTCTTTACTCATCCTCCTGATAGTCATAGTCTGTGCTTCCTCCTAACCATAGCTTGCCAAATGCGTAATGGCAGCTCTGGCCTCTTGTGCTATCAAGATCATTCTATCCTATCCCTCTCTGCCAGGAAATGCCCCCTTTATTTGTAGTTCGGATATCAAAAAAAGAAAGAAAAAAGAGAACAAGATTAACCCAGGCCTCAACCAATTTTACCACCTTTTAATATCGCAGCCTATTTCTGAACTGAACAGATTTCCTTAGCATGGAATGTAGGGCTGGGAACTAGTAGATATGTTCCTAAAACAATACAGCAGCATAATTTTAACCATGTGAGAAACAGGGAAAAAATGTATCTAAAATACTACTACCATGGTCTTAAATGTTTTTAAGAATTTAAAAATATGTCTATGGAATTTCAAAAGGGACATACTGGAGGGAGCATGCCTTCTTGTATTGAAACGTTTCTACAAGACCATTCAATCTATATTAGTGGACCCACATTTAGAATTGACCAAAAGTTCACTGCGGATGTATGTTTCATACACGTTTAGTTAGCTTGAGAGGATATAAAGGTGACAAAGCAACCCAGAGAAAAAGAGTTGTAATGGGATGTCCCACAACATGTCAGGAATAGTTTCCCAGGCACTTCACCTGGCTGGTTCCCCCTTCTGTAACAAAGAGAAGAGACTGAAGCAGTTGCAGAACACTTTGGCTCGGGGAAGGGACCCCTCCATCCTAGATTTCTTTATGTGCCATGTTTTTCACGTGGCCTCTCTGGGCACATACGCCAAGACCATACCTGCCAGTGAAAGTGCATGGCCTCAGTCAGGAGTGTCCTGGGGAAAAATTCTGAAAACCAGATAAAAACCGATGGTTACTAACGCCATATTTTATTCAGCTCCCTTTATTCTGAACCTCAGTGGTACAGGGGAAAGCCAAGGGCGATCCCAACACCCTGGGCCTGGGGATTACGCTCAGACCAACAATTAGCCATGTGCCTAAACAGGTTTCAAAACCAGTTGAAACCACTAAATCCAGGATTATTTACTCACACATGCATGAACTTCATGGGTTTTTCTGAACTGGTGAAAATACCTGTACAAGTGTGTGGATGTATGTCCATTTACCTGGAGAAAGGATACAACCTTTCATCAAATTTTCAAACTTTGTTATGAAAAAGATTTAAAAAGTGTAATCCAACATTACAGGCAGCAGGAACTGACATAAGGGATTGCATTAGCCTCAAAGAGCAAACTCAGAAGTCCACAGTGCTTATCAGAGACATTGCTTTCTGGGAGACATACAGACCAAGATGGAAACTAGCAAGCAACTCATCTCACAAATACTAACAAAACGACTCCAGATTCCTCTGAAGTTAATACTGCTATGTTCAATACGAATCTAATTTAATGGTGCAGGTTTTTATTTCTACAAATCTGCCTTTTTCCTATGAATGGAATACGTGTTTGACAGTAAATTAATCTCTTATTCACAAAAGGCTCATGAATATTTATTTCTATGCTCATGTTGAAGCATAATTTAGCAATGCTGTTTGTATCTTCAAAATTCTCTAGCCCCCTGTCAAAAAGTCTACATGTATCATGTTGATTTGTTTCTAATATTCACGAGTTAATGATTAGAGGCACCATAGGCGATACAATTTCTAGTATCTTCTGTTGCAACAATTTTCATTGAAGACTATTAAACAGCAACACAGATTTTATCGATATGAGTTGTCTGTAAATACATAACTCATTATTCTTCCATTGACTAACCTCAATTGGGAAAACTTAAAAACATAAAGCCTGGCAAAAATGATTACTGTTTTTCATGTAGAAAACATCTTGATGTATTTTACAAACAGAAGGTACAAATATGTTATAGAATACATTGGTGATTTAGAAAAAAAAAACCACCTGTTTATTTTTTTTGAATGGTATTAATATATTCTTCATTAAAAATAACTTACTAATAGCTATTAAAGACTTAAAAACTAATGTGTGTATCCAAATTTTATAACATTCTCATTTGAATAGACATTTTGAGTCTAAGTTAAAGCATTTTATATTTTGGGATAAATTTTATCTCAAATATGTTTGTATATATATGTTTAAGGCAAAGAAGAATTATTTATTTGACCAATATATGGATGTAGAATTTTTCCAAGTTTACAACTACAAATTAGAAAACACATTCCCAGAAATGCATTCAGAATGTATGAGGAAGCATATGTGACTTGGTTATTTTATACATCAATATACTTTTGAATCTATTGTTACCATTCGTGAGATCCATACCCATTTTCTAAAATTTGACATGCACATGTTTGAAACAGCAGACATTACAACAGCACACTTCATTATATTTAATCTATATAATTTAAAAAGTGAATTAATTTTTAATGTTTTATGTGCCAACAACTGCGGCATATTTTACCATGCTTAAAAAAGAACTCTGCAATATGGGCTGTCGCCCAAGTTAACACACTCAGCTTTATTATATATTCATTGAGATTTAGAGAATTTATTCTAAAGACCACAAATTTTCACGTTTATCTCAATTTTTCAAAAATATTCTCTATTAGCTTGATTGGCCGAGTTATCCTATATAATCAAGAACTAATATGCTAATTATACCGAACATTAGAACAACCTTCGGACGAAGCCAGGGCTGTGAGGGCCAATCCCCTTGCACGAATTTCATGCATTGGGCCTCTAATACTATAATAATAAAGGAATATCCAAATTCAGTAGCTTAAGACAAGTTTAATGGCACATATTCTGCATGCTCCTCACAGACCAACCAGGTACTCAGCTTTTTTAAATCAGTAAGCATCAAGGATAATGCGACTCAATCTAAACACAGGTTTCCATGATCACAGGGCACTCATGATCTACCTGGTGAATGGCTCGCAATGCTGCTGCCAAGAAATGGTATATTTTATGGCCATACATATTTCATTGACTAATGCAAATCACATGATCAACTTGTTAGGAATAAATTTCTCTAGCAGAGGAACATTGAGTAACATTTTAATAAAAAGAAATATAGTCTACTAAGATAAATTACTTCAGAAAATGTTTAAAATTATTCTACAGTATTTAATTAAAAGGGTAAGCTTTTCTTTCCCCACTATTAAAATAGTTAGTATAATGATTTTCACAAATATTTACTGCAAAGTGGACTTATAAAGAGATTATTGAATTTCATATATAATTCTCTAATTTGAATCAGAAATTTTATATATTTATTTATTTATTCTGATGACCACACATTTATCTTGATGTTCCAAAAATGTTCTGTTAGCTTGATTGTCTGAGTGATGCTATAATCCTACCTAATAAAGAGGGAATATGCTAATTGACCCTCATGCTGTCACAAAGAAGGTGGTGCCCACAGCCAATAAGGAGGGAATATGCTAATTGACTGCCATGCTCTCAAAGATGGCAGCTCCCGGACTGTGAGAGGGCACAGGCCAGCCTGAAGGACCCACCCCCCCCAATTGCATGAATTTTCATGCACCGGGCCTCTAGTAATAAATAAATCTCCAAATTTAGTAGCTTAAAAAGTTATTTTATATATGTACTAGAGGCCCGTTGTATGAAGATTCATGCAGTAGGCCTTCCTTCACCTGGCTGCCAGCATCAGTTTTCCTCTGGCACCCAGGACCCAGGCCTTCACTCTGGCTGCCACCTTCTGCCTTCACTCCGGCCAGAGTCTGCAGACTTTGCTTGGCTCTGGACCAGAGTCTTCACTTCACTCTAGCCAGAGCACTGCTCCTGTAGCTCCCTCTGCCTCTCACCCTCACCCTCATAGCAGGTGTCCTGCCCCGCCTGGCTGCTCCACGCCTGGAGTGGCTGGGGAGTGGGGCTGCCGCCATCTTTGTCCTGCTAATTTGTATATTCCCCCTGATTGGCTGGTGGGTGTCACGGAGGTATGGTCAATTTATATATTTCTCTTTTATTAGGGTAGATATATAATGCTGTGAAAAAAATATAAATATATATATCATGATTTTAGAAATGACTTAAAATTTCTAATCCTTGGTTTTCTTATTTTAAAATAATGTTACAAATTTCATGGATGGTGGGTATTTTACTATTCAAATAATATATATCTGTCCTTATCTAAGAACAAGACCATTTAACTTGAGAAACTTGAGGTTACTTAACAGAGTCTAATTAGAAAACTTATATATCCACCCCTAGCTGAAATATATATTCAGGGGAAAAAGTTTGTTTGGTCTGTAATGCTGACGTAGTGTGGTCCATAAATGATTGCTTGATATAGTAGAAAAGCATAACCAGACATTATTCTATCAGCTTATTTCTCTATAGGGGCTAAAATCCTGGTGGAAGAAGTATTCTGAATTCCATAATGAAATGATTGGAAGCCCAAAAGACTCCGAGTGGCACTGAATAATAAAAACCAAAGAAGCAACTGAAGCAATGAAGAAAGTATTTCAGAAAATAGATGTAATATTTCTTCATGTCAGTTGATAATCACTTCAGTGAGATGAATCACTTTGATACCAGTGGAAATTCTAGGGGTGACAACTAGAAGAAGAAAAAAAAAGAAATTCTGTAAAAACATTTCCAGGTATAGAGGATCAGAGAGATGAGGCAGCTTTATTTTCAGAGTAAAAATCATAAAGAAATTTTTAAATTGTTAAAATGTTCTTTGAGTGTGGGAATACAAATAATATTAGATATTAGTTTATAAGACATGGCCACTGCCATTAAGTCTGCCTATGGGGATAAATTAAACATCTAAATTGAAAAAAAAATGCAAGACTGACATTGAAGAGTTGTTTTAATGCACTGCTTACTTCTAATTGAGTTTTAGATATTAATAACACACATTTATATATAAGAGCCATCATTGTAAAAAAAGAGAATTCTTTCAATATACATTACTTAAACAAATATTTTTGCACTTCTGCTACCTAACTGTTCTAACCTTTGGATCATAATAAGAAGAGCAGCCCATGTCTTCATTAAAAATGTAGGCCAGTGCATTTAAAATAAGCAATGTAGAAATGAATAAATAATTGTAATTCTGGGTAAGAGCTACAATTAAAGGAAAATCGGTTTCTCATTCAGCTTTTGCTGGTGACTCTTAAGACTTCAAATGGCTTTATTGGGCTTTGCTACACTTAGGATGTATGCACATGCTTTTTGATTCTGTCACCAGGCTGACGGATTAGACCTTTTCTCATGACAGAAGACAGGAACAAGAACTTGAACCATATTATTCAAACTCATTTAAAGTTTCCTCACGGGAAAGGAGTACATCAAGTCATCAGATAAGACAAATAACATGGTCAACACTAATGATGGGTGTAGAAATATAGTCTACCTTGCAGGAGGCATGACAAGAATGGAAATGAATAATATCATTGCAGGGAGAAAGACAACAATTGGGAACAATGATGCAACAGTACTGAAGATTAGATTGTATATGATGTGTGGATTCTAGAGGCACAGAAAATAATATATTCACAAGCTTTGAGTTTAGAAAGGGTTTTCTGGGTCTAACTAGCCCATACAACACCAGTACTGCCCAAATGTATTAACAGGGAGAGAGAAAGGCAAGAGGTGAATGGGGGTATGTAAGCTATAGCCAGATCAACTAGATATCATAGGCAAGAGTGATGAATTTAAATTTTATTCTGTGCAATGAGCAAGTGTAAAGTTTATTTGGTAAGAGGGAAAAAATGCTATTTATGTCAGTTCAATATACATTTACAATGTCTTTGTTTGAGCTTACTAGAAGCTGTATGTAAGAACAATTTGTGTGCAAGTGATTTATTAAAAATGTGCTTCCAGGAGAAACTAGGAAAGGGCAGGAGAAGCGGGAGGAGGGGAAAAGTCAGGCCAGATGACCATAAACTTGATCCATTTGAAGCATGAATTAAGACTCGGAGCTGTCCCTCCTCAAGGCAGGGAAGCTGGGGATCACACAGTGGCACCAGTCAGTGATGAGTTAAGGGCCACATTCTGGAATGTAATTCCCTGGCACTTCCTGCTGTCCTTGAATGTGTGTCCAGTAGTCTCAATGCAGCCCTTTGAGAAAGAGCTGCAGCCACTGCCTGTTGGAAGGATGAGAGCACTAAAGCCAGGGACACCCCAGGTTAGGTTAGGGGTCAGAGTCAGTGTGGCCATGAACCCAGGTGACATTCTTTTTCCTTTTATTAATTTTATTGGGGTGACACTGGTTGACAAAATTATATGTTACTTTATATATATAGTAGAGGCCCGATGCACGAAATTCTTGTAAGAGTAGGCCTTCCTTCCCCCGGCTGCTGGCACCCGCTTCCCTCTGGCACCTGGGACCTGGGCTTCCTTCCGACCTCAGCAGGCACCTGGGACCCAGGCTTCCCTCCAGCCACTGGCAGGCATTCGGGACGCAGCTTCCCTGGCAGCCCTGGCTTCATCCAGAAGGACATCTGGAAAGACATTTGGTCTAATTAGTATATTATGCTTTTATTATTACAGACTAGAGGCCTAGAACACGAAATAGTGTGTGGGTAGGGTCCCCAGGCCTAGCCTGCGATCAGGGGCATCTTCTGCCCGTTTGCCAGTCTCCAGTCCTGCCCCACTGCCGACACCCACCCCAGTACTCCATTTGCCATCTGGCGATCTATCGGAGCCTGCGGGCCGGGGGGAGGGACCAAGAGGTCTGCTTTCCACTTGCTCGCCAGTCCCCAGTCCCGCCCTGCCACCACCCACCCCGGTTCCCTGTGGTTCCCCGTTGGCCATCCAGCATATGGAGCCTGCAGGTTGTGAGGAGGGACTGAGCGGTTGTCAATGCACCTCATAGCAACTGGTTGATCAGTTGTTATGGTTGTGACGCTGTTATGGTCACTGGTCTTTTATTATATAGGATTATATATAAGTAATTATACATACGTAATTATATATATGTTTCAGGTGCACAATTCTACAACGCATCATCTGTACTTTGTATTGTGTGTTTACCACCCCAACTCAGGTCTCCATCCCTCACAATTTATCCCCCTACATCCTCCTCCACTTATTCTCCCCTTAACTATCACCACACAATTGTCTGTGTCCATGAGTTCTTTCTATTTTTCTTTTTCTTTTTTGCTCAATCCCTCCACACCTCCCCATCGAGCCACTACCTCCAACACCTCAACAACTATCAGGTGACATTTTTGTAGTGCTATCACACTTAATATGTAGTTATGTAGTGCTTATTTCCCAGTTACTTTCTTTGGTATTGTCCCCAGTTGGTGCTAACTTTGATATGAAAAATGTCTCTAGTCCAGACCTCTTACCAAGGTACTGACTCCCTCTTCTGGATGTCAATAATGTCCTATGTGGAAATGTGCTTTATGTTGTTCTCAAAAAATGTAATAAAAGCACTGGGAGATGAGTTATGTGCACCCAGTTGTCTTGATCTCTTTTGTCCAGACAAAGATTTGCCAGATTTGTACCTAAGAACTTATCCTTCCTAACTTTTTAAGGTGACTGTTTTCAAAAATCTCTATTCAAAAATAGAGATTGATGGAAGGGGAATGTAAGATAAAATTTAGCAAAAGTAAACCTTTTTTATTGATAACGGAGTTGATAATACTCAGAAGAAATTTCCTACCATGATAAATGTGGGGTGTAAAGTTTTCTTTAAAATAATGATTTTAAAGAATATTTATTAAGATATTGACCACCAAGTAAATATTTGACATTTAATCATGAAATAAGTCCCTGAGAAATATTTTGATTGTAAGCCTCAAAGTGGCAGAGACTGTGTTGTATGCTTTTGTATAAGGGTATGAGGATTAAATGTCTTAGATCTTTATATGCCTTCTTATATTTTTTTCCTCAATTATGAATGTAGTTACATATGGAGAGCAGGGTATGCAAGGGTGGAAATAGGAGTTTTTGAAGTGAGAAGTGAATTAGTTTCTTTGCCTGAACAGGAGTTATTATTGAACAAGGAATCTAACGGTACACAGAACAGCCTCCACAGATGGCTTATCACACTCCTTAGGTGTTCCACCTGCTAGAGTTGTGGAAGTACTTTAGATGCTTGGTAGAGATAATATTTAAGGAGAGAATGACATCAACTGCAGCTTCATTGACCTCAGCCTTATTCCTAATCCTGCCTACCAGAAGCTCGCAAATGTGCTGTATTACTGCATACAAAGTGTTCAAATTTTGACTTAAAACTTGTCTATTGCATCCTGTTAATTAGAAACTAATGTTTAAGTTTAATAAGGATATGCAACCACTAGACGTATTTTGTCTTCCATTTTAGTTTCAGTTACTATAATACAAAATCCTTTGTCTACATTTTTAAATTGCAATACATCCTATGTAGTTTGAATTTAAAAATGATCAGGAATGCATGTCATATTCCTATTTGTCATCACTTGGTTAGGCAAATCCATTTTTATCTCACGTATTCTTAAAGGTGGGTTCATATTTTAGATCTCATTAAATTAAAAATAGAAAGGCAAAAAACTATCAACCAAGAATAATGATTCTTATTCTCTGTTTCATCTTGATAATAGACATTTATTGTTCACTTTCTGTTTTAAATTATGGTGTGCTGAGTTGCAAATGGCAATAGACTTCATTTATTTTGGTTATGTATTACCAGAAGTAACTGGTAGGTTCATTTTTTAATACGTACTGAGAAAGTTTCTTATATGATAAAACTCATATTCCTAGATCAGTACACTATGAGCCTTGTGCTGATGCAGAGATCTTAGAAATTGAAATTTAAAAAAAAAAATCCTCATTGGAATTCAGGAAAAACCTCCTGCACCATGCTAACAGCATATAAACAGGAAAGATTATGAATGCAGTATAATTGAATTAAAGTAGTATAATTATATCAAGAAAAACTTTCCTCTTGTTGTATTGATTCCCATCAAATTTGTCACTAGATGTTAAACATTAACTAAAGGGTGATTATTGTCAGTTACTTTACTTCCCAGTGTAAAATAAGTGACTGCATTAGTATTTTCAATTATGTTGACATTCATTGTCAGGAACACCTTTGGAGGAAAATAAACCTGCATCTCTAACACTGCATTTCTGGAGTCAGAAGGCGGAGTCAGGTCATGGGAGGGGCTCTGTCAATATTACTCTGAATAGGACAGACACCTGGGGATTACTGATTGTGGGAAGACATTTCAAGAAATTCTTGGGATTGAAAACATTTGATTATTTTGTCATTTCATTAGTTGCTTTAACTCAAACTCAGGGGGAAAAGTAAAACAATAACCAGAGATCATTAAAACTAAGCTCAGTGGCCAGCCAGCATGGCTCAATGGTTGAGTGTTGACTTATGAACCAGGAGGTCATGATTCCATTCCAGGTCAGGGCCCATGCAGGGGTTGCAGGCTCATTCCCCAGTGGGGGGCATGTAGGAAGCAGCTGATTAATGATATTATCTTATCATTGATGTTTCTGTCTCTCTCTCCTTCTTCCTTCCTCTCTGAAATCAATAAAAATATATTAAAAACAAACAAACAAAAAACAACAACGAAGGGCGGTGTTCTCAACTGCTTGTTAAATATAGGCAACGTTTTGAAATATAGTAATTTAAAAAAATAAAATCAGCATATGGTAGAACACTGATTATTTAAAATGCAGTTTAATAGAAATAAATATGTATCATTTAAAAAGCAATTCCTTTTCTGTTTTATTCTTCTTTTTAAGTTTATCCTTATTATTGAAGGTATTACAAATGCCCCCCTTTTTTCCCCCATTGATCCTAGCCCACACCCACACCCTGTCCCAGGCTTTCACTACTTTTTCAGGCAACTGGAAATGAAAAAAAAATCTGGGGTAGCAATACTGACATCTGACAAAATAGATGTCAGAGTGAAGGCCATAACAAGAGACTAACTAAAAAGCAATTCCTTTTAAGGAATTTTCCAGATTACAAAAAAATGTCCACATGTTCCGTTTTTTAAATGGTAAAACCAAAACCCAGATTTTCAGACATGTACATGAATGCCCTTTCTACGGTATTATACAATAGCAGCATCATAGATGCTCATCTGCAGTGTATCAAATATCGTTTTGTTGACAAATGATATTCCCTTACAATATTTTTTTGAAAGCCTATTGACTTTGTGTAAATAATTGTGGGCAGATTATTAAGGCATAATGGAGCCTTTATATGTATACATATGGCTCCATATTTAAAGAATCTATCTTTATACATATACATAAAATCTATCACAATTCTATTTACTATTTACAAAATTCCGCATCTGATCCTTGAGCTTAGAGAGTTGCTAGCTACTTTTAACTGGATGTGAAGTAAAAATGTTAGTAGATTAATTTAGATAGCTAAAAAAATGGGGAAATGACCACACAATTCAGAATCTGCCCTAGATATGTTCAGAGGCAGAAAATGAATAAGGCACGTGACATATTATAGGGCAGTGATTAAAGAAAACTAAATATTTTCCATATTGTTCTGCACTTAGTCCATTCTGTACATCATTTCTATTTCTATAGACAACTTTAGATGACTAAAAATAAGACTCCATTATGAGAATTTCCACAATGGTTATTGTTATTCAGTAAGTCAATAACCCCAAAGAAGAAATATAGATATTATCTCTGTGTTCTCACCTTACAAGGAAGAGTTAACTCTTACAATTACCTGTGTTCCTTGGATAATAAGGATTAATAAGCAATCTTCTAAGAGAAAAAGCAGGAGAAAGGGTCAAGATACAGAGTTCAAACTTTCTTTTTTGTTGGGATCTGTGGGTTGGTATTAAAGAAGGGAAAAAAGTAATTCTCTTTTCTCTGATCCCTTCTGTTGCTAGGCAAAATGTTGCTTCCTTGGGTGGAGAATTATGAGGAAAAGGAAACTGCTGTTCTGAGGGCCCGATCAAATATCTTTTTTTTTTTTTTTTTTTTTTAATTTTGGCCAGTATCAGCTTATCTACATCAGGTATCACTCTTCAGCATCAGTTTTTCTGATTCTAATAAATAAGTTCCTGACTTTATTTGCATACATCTTTCTGGAAAGCTTAAGCCAAATGACCACATAATTTACATTGTTTTGGTTTACCAGTGGGTTGTCCCAGGCACGTGTCCTGAGAAAATACCTTGAGAATCCAGACCATGATAATTTTTGACAATCTCCATTGTGTTAGACTTTTGCTGAGTTTCCTTTTAATAAAATTTTACTTTTATTTGAATAAAATAAAGATGCAGCTTTTGTATGAAAAGTAACAAGCTTAATACATTCTATAGGGATTTGCACAGTAACATAAATTGGTAGATTGTCAGTTGAACTTGACTATTTTAAATTAAGACATTTCTTTCCAGGTTTCAGGTAAGATATTTAAAAATTCATATGAAATACAGTAAAATATTCCACATAATCGTGCTAAATATTAAAAATGTGTTTTGATAAATAGAATATAGGTTTGTTTTAATTCTTTATGTATTAAATATTGAAATGTTGCTACCAATAATCTATATTTATTTATACTTTTCTTGATTATTCAAGCCTGATGTGAAAATATTTCCATATACATAGATAAAGATTGTGAGATTTGTTGAGTTTATCCCAACCCTGCTTTATTAATCTATTTGAAAAAATAGACTTGAATAAAAACTATTCTGTAAGCAACCTTGATCATCAGCAATGCAGTCATGTTACCTCCTTTGAATTTTCTATTTTAAGTTGTTTATCTTAAGTAGGCTTTTGCAAGCTTTGCATTATAATCAATATTTGTTGCTATTGGGTAGTTCTTATCTCCTCTACATACTTAAACTATGCATATTTTCACATAGTCTCACTCTTTGCCAAAATGATGTAATCAGAGGTCTTAAGAATGTCAATTAAGATTCAATAAAGAATTCCTCCTTGCTTGATAACGCATTGCTTTATTCCAATTAAAACAGGAAACTGGCATGGCCTGTGTGGCTTAGTGGTTTAACCTATAAACCAGGAGTTCAAGGTTGGATTCCCAGTCAGGGCACATGCCCAGGTTGTAAACTTGACCCAGGGTGGGGGGCATGAAGGAGGTAGCCAATCAATGATTCTCTCTCATCATTGATGTTTCCATCTCTTTCTTCCTCTTCCTTCCTTTGAAATCAATTTTTAAAAATAAAAAATGAATAAACAAATAAATAACACAGGGTCTGTCCTGTGTTAAACCTTTCAGGCTGAAGTGTTGCTTTACAGATAGAGCAAGTTTATCTAAAACACAGTCCCTCTATCTATGTAATAGAGGAATATGCAAATTAGCTGGGACACCATAATATCATGACCAAACAGCAGGGACCTGAGGCTGCCTGGGGCCTGGCCGGGGTGAGGGACCACAGGCCACTCCTCCTGCCCCACAGGGCTTGTTGGAGACTTCAGGCCACACCCCCTGCCCCAGTGCCAGGCCAGGAGATCTCAGGCTGCCCGATGGGGCTTGACAGGGACCTCAGGCTACGTCTCCCACCCCAGCGCCAGGCTGAGGGACCTTAGGCCATGCCCCGCTCACCTGGCAGTGCTTGATGGGGGACCTCAGGCCGTGCCCCCCACCCAGCATCAGGCCAGGGGACCTCAGGCCATGCCCCACACCTGGTGGGGCTTGACTGTGAACCTCAGGCCTCACCCCCTGCCCCGGCATCACACCAGGAGACCTGAAGCTGCACCTCCCACCTAGCGGAGCTTGACAGGGGACCCAGCACCAGGCTGGGGGACCTAAGGCTGCTCCCCCCGCCTGGAGGGGCTTGTTGGGGGTGGAGCCTGCCAGATCTGGGTCTCACCCAATGGGGGTGGGGCCAGCCGGGTCTGGGTCTCCTGCATTTTTGAAGTGTGTGCAGGTGGTGGGTGGGGACTTGACACTAGGTCCTGCAGCACTCCGCAGACTCTGATAGGAGGGAGATTTGCATATACATTTTGCTAACTTTCTTCCATCTCTGACACTTCTATTACAGAGAAAGGGCAAATAGCAATATTAAAATATTTCCTCTAATTAATTCCCTGTTAATGTGCACGAATTCCGTGCACTGGGCCATTAGTCTATATAATAAAAGCCTAAATGGCAGAACAACTAGAACAACTGGTCTCTATGATGCACACTGACCACCAGGGGGCAGACACTCAATGCAGGAGCTGCCCCCTGATGGTCAGTGCACTCCCAAAGACGGAGCACCACTTGGCCAGAAGCTGGGCTCATGGCTGATGAGTGTAGCAGTGGTGGCGGGAGCCTCTCCTGCCTCTGCAGCAGTGCTAAGGAGCAGCAAGCAGGAGGGCAGTAAGGACTGAGGGGTCCCGAACTGTGAGAGGGTGCAGGCCAGGCTGAGGAAACCCCTCCCCCCTCCAGTGCATGAATTTTGTGCACTGGGCCTCTAGTATATTATACAGTCACAACTCTACAAATATTGGAAACTAGCCAGTATGACCTGTCTCCTTAATATCTTAACAGGCTCTGTGTTAAAAAGATCGTGTCATACTCTAATACCTATAGTTACTTTAACAAAGTGCTACATTTACACTCAGAGATTAAAATATATAGAAATTGCTCATGGCTTTTACTCATAGATACTTAAATAAATAAGGAATTTGAAGAAAGGAACTTATATCACAAAACATATCTGGAAGATATTAAAAACATGAAAATTTAGGTATTATATTAATAAGTGTTTCCCTGAGTATATTTTTTTGTATACATCTGTGGCTGTTAGACTATTGGTAACATTAATGATTACTTTTAGAAGTAAAATTCACATCTCTACATTATTGAGAGCATTATTTTTTTATATATTGTGTGTTTGTAGGTGTATATATATCTGTGTTTATATCTCATATGGGTCTGTGAACCTGTTTGTCTGGATGCATGTTTGTGTCTGTGTGTGTATTAGAATTACTTGAAATAGATACCAGAAAAGGATATACATATTCAATACTATAACAAACATGAATGTAATGATCAAAAATAAAATAATGCTCAAAAATAAATGTTAAAATGCCCCAAAATAAAATCTTGGTACTTTCGGGTCCCTTTGCAAAAAAAAGATTCCAAAATTAACCACATTCTTTTTTTGTAACTCTTGTAAATGAACAAAATAATTCCAGTATTCTAGGTTGAAAATTCCTTGAATGTCCTCGGAATACGTCAAATTTTAATAATTTTCTCAGAATCATTTGGAAACTGTATATTAAATGTACACACTCTATGACTATTACTATCCCACCATGCAGTCAGTTTTCCTTTTCCATGACTTGCAATCTGTGTGGCGAAGAAAAGCCTGAAAACTAATGGGATTGGACTCCGGCGGGGACCTCAGAGCACTGCTTTTAGAATTTTGTGGAAAATGAAACAAAACCTCATAATGAAACAAATTATACAATTAGATAAAAAGTAGCAGCTGGGAATTGCAAGGATTTTATGTGAAAATCAGCAAACATTGCTTAACATTTTGGAATCAGATTGTTATCTGCTGTGGAAGGTTCCCAGCGGCAGCTCAATTACTACTGCTCATCGGGAACTTGCATTTCTGCAAAATGTTACTTCTCTGCTCTCCTCAATTACCATAACACAGTGAAACAAATTCCTTCACTTAGGAAAAAATATATACCAAGACCTGGTAATGCCAATTTAAAAGACCTGTTAATTGTTCTCTATCCAAATTTAAGCACTGCCTTCTATGATTTTAAACATTCAAGCTGCTCATTGTTAAAAAGGCACTGAAATGTGAACATTTACTTTAGATTAGTTGAATGTGTGTAATATACACTAGATGATTTTGTGTATGTATACATGATTACAGATACAGCACACCTCTATATTTGACATGCTTCTGATTTGAAAAATTTCATATCAATGTTGCTATAAATATTTATAGTTTCTAGTAATGTGAATTGCTTTTATTTGAAAAGGTAGCATATAAAATTAGATTCTATATTTGTTGAATAAACTCATTCTCTTTGGTTGGGGGCAATCAGTATGACATTAATAATACCTAGTTCTAAACAAGCATACTTTTTTTTTTTTACATTTCTGAAATCTCAATCTCTTTGCAAACAACTGCTATTATTAATATTACTTTTTGGTATTTCTTTTTTCCCTTCTTATCAAATAATGGTAGAATACAACTAATATTAGTAGTATGTTTTTTAATACTTATAAAATAGTAATAACCTATTTGGAAAGAGGTGACAGAGGACACTGGGTGTTGGACTGGTGGGGTGTGGGACTGGTAGGTTGCACCGGACTTGGGTTCAGCAACCTTGCTCCTTGCTAGGAAGGAATTCAGAGCCAAGACCCAAACTATAAGATTACATCTATATATATAAAAACCTAAGTGACCAAACGATTAAATGACCAAATGACAGGTTGACCAGTCACTATGAAAAGCACTGACCACCAGGAGACAGATGCTCAATGCACAGGATTGGGCTCCCTCCTGTCTGGATTGGACCTGTGGGGATCAGGCTGAAACTGGCTATCCGACATCTCCTGAGGGGTCCCAGATTGCAAGAGGGCACAGGCCAGGCCAAAGGACCCCACCAGTGTAGGAATCTGTAGGCTGCAAAGGCCTATTCTTGCACGAATTTCGTGCATCGAGCCTCTAGTTTATTTATAAAATCACAGAAGTAGAAAAAATAATTCCTAGAAGAAATGGGCTTAGGAAACAAGTTACAGAGGTTAAGGAAGGGTTCTTGGAGCTTGGGAATGAGGGAGTTAATGCTAACACATCTGGGGGCAAGATATGGGAAAGTGGAAGGAAAAGGCATGGGCATTCTCCCGAAAGGGATTGTACACTGGCTCCTCATCCTAAGGCTTTTAAGGGTAAATATTTTAGGGGAGGTCTCAAGGGAAGGCCTTCATAGAATGTTCAGCAGCTTTCCAGGTGTGTCCATCCAGGGTTGTGGTCTCTGCTGGCTGATTGGTCAGCATCTGAGCAAGGGCTCATTATTCAATGCAGCTGGTCCTGAGAGCAACCCTGGGGTTTCTGGCCTGGTTTTATTGCTTTTCTGGTCCTGGAACTGAAATACAATTTAGGCCTAGATGTTGTCTCTAGGGAGGAAAGGTTAGGGAGTCCAAACCTCATGACCAGAGATATGCTAGGGGAGGAAAAACCACCCTGGGGGCAGGCTCCCACCCTACAATTGTTCATCATTGCTAGGCACCTAGGACTTTCCACCCTGGTGACCTTATGTGCCTGGCCCATCCTCCTTGATCTGCTTATGTCTAACTGCCCACCACACAATATCTTTAATTACTTAAGTCAGCAGATATTTTCTGAATATCCAACACATATCCTGCACTTTGGTTATCCATAAATCTGGCTTAGGTCCAGCCTTTATAGAACCTTGGAGCTGGTGGGAGAAATTATCAAGATAAATTTACAATCCTATATAATAAAGAGCTAATATGCTAATTAGACCGAACAGCAGAATGACAGTCCAGGGCAGGGCTGCAAGGGCCAAGGCAGCCAAGGCTGCCTGGCAGAGCCCCTTGCATGAATTTTGTGCATTGGGCCTCAAGTGTAATATAATGATATAAAGTTATCTAAACCATTCATGGATGACCACAAAATAAGTTTGGAGAAGACAAATGGTGAAGACCTCAGAAATGATGTTTTAGCATGTAGGGCTTGAAATGACAACATTCTAAAGTGGAAGATTATTAGTCCAAAGGCTCAGAAGTGATAAATGATCACTTTGCTCAAAGCAGTATCAAATAACTTTAATTAAGATGAAGGGGAAAAAAATAATACCAGAAAAAAAAGAAGAAACTATAATCTGAAGAGTATTGGATGTTATGAAAAACTGTTTTGACTTCCCTCATGATAACTGGGAGCCGCAGAGCTAAGCCAGTTCTTCAGATTGGGAAGTTTTACTGGATCTTTGTCCCTAAAAAATTATTCAATCTTTATCTCATACTTTTAAATGGATTGAGACAAGCAAAGATGTTAGTCTCATAAAGCCTTTCATCTCTGGAAACTATTTTCTTTAATTTTTTTCTCAAAAACTAGCCAATTCTGATCTGTGCTCATCTTTATCTTGTAATAACCAATAGTAGTCTGAACACTATTATTTTCAGTTTTTCAAATCACTTCAATATCTAGAGGCTTCAGTTTTATCATTTCTTTTTCAACTTCCTTCCTACTACAAATCTCCAACTTTTTAAACTACAGTTTCTCTCTCAATATGTAAAAGTATATGTATATGTAATTTTTGTCTTCATCTCACAAATTCTGTGCCATATATATTTTAGGTTTTTAATAATGAATGAACCCAATACTATGCTGGCAAGTACTTAACATCAAACAAACAAAAATTAAACAAATTAAAAAGCCTTGATATACATAGAACATTTGATTATTTCTTTGACATTAATAATTCCACCACTGTGTTTCTGTTAATGAAAGTGGAGTTAAACCATCTTGAACCATCAATAGGAAGAGCCAAACACACCATAGCACTTTCTGTATTAGTTTCAGTTAATAATAACAATAGATAAAATTCCTAATCCAGGTTGTGTTTCATGAAAATAATCCTATTATTTCCTTGCTTTTTAAATACAATTTTTCCGTTTCTCTCATGAAAAGGGGTATTAATTTCTCAACAGCTGGAATCCACGTGCTTTGAGCAAGAACATATGGTAGAAGTTACTCTGTGCCCATTCTGAGCTTAGGTCTCGAGTCACTGCACACTTTCATTCTCTACTTTACCCCCTCTGCCTTCACTTTGAAAGTCAGCCCAGACCAGCCAGCTGACAGATAGTAGAGACACCAGAAGAGATGAGTCATCAGCCAAAAATAAGCATGAACTGTCAGCTCCCAGCAAACCCACCATCCAGAAATAATGGCAAGCCTAGCTGGGACCAAACCAGACCAGATTAGCTGAAGCACTCAGCCATTCTATAAAGCACTGCAAAATAATAGGGATTGATTTTTAGCAATTAACCCATTATGAATTGCCAGCAATCCCAAGTGTAATATCCACAATCCATGCTACATTGATCCAAAAGTGATGCTTAAATATTTTTTTTCCTCTTTTTCTCTCTCTCTACACACACACACACACACACACACACCCCTCAATCACCTGGTTGACAATTTGAGGAATTGTTAGATATCATTTAACTATCAACTCCTCCTCCTATTATTAATAGTGTTTGAATAATATCTCTACCAGGTGATATACATATATACACACATATATTTATCACCATTTCATATATCGCCATCTCCCTGGTTCCTTTCATTGCCTTGCCACCTATTTTCTTCTCATAAAATTGTCCTTTGAATTTATTAGGTGACATTCAAATATTTTCCCAAACATGCAAGCAAATTAATTAATGAAAACCTTTGTCCGCAATTACCATAGTCAGGTTCAGTGGGCAGGGGCACTCAGGGAAGAAACAGATAAATACACAAACCTCCCTTTAGAAGTTCATCTTTTAGACTATAGCACTCTATATAAAGAGGCTTTTGTCTCCACATAATTTCACCAAATCTCCTGCTATTTAAAACTGCCACAAGTTTGGTGACTGTGCAATATATCACAGTGTACCTCATTATATAGAAATCTTATAGAGGTTTGCAGGTGACTTAGTGTCAATTTAAATCTTTCTGTGACCAACTTCGTTAGGTGGCAAGCACCCTAACAGCTCTTCAAAGCTTGACTGTGACCACCAATTGGGTGGTTGCTTCTGAGATTCCCAATAGCAGTCGCCTCTCTTTATACAAGACAGACAAGTATGTGCACGTTAATGTATCAGCAAGAACCAAGAGATGTTGCTGCTTCCTGTTCCAGAGAAGGCCCTGTGCCCGTCAACAACAGTTCTCACCATGGAACCCTGGACTGCAGAAAAGATTAAACCCGCTGACTTCAACAAAGGCGGGAGGCAGATTCTGGGCTCCACGTAGGTGGAGAACTGCCCCTAATATGCAAGTTACCATGTGCTTTTTGGACGTGGGTTTGGTGTCATTTTCTAAAATAAACCATTACCTTTTTTGCTGCAAACTCCTGTTCGTGTTTTATTGGTCAGGCAAATGAACCCCTTTTAGTTCGGTAACAGATTCGGGGCCTTTTTCACCATTTCCCAGCTCCACTTGGTTCTGAACTCTACTCTCTGCCTTGAACTCCCGATCTGATTGGTTTTCTGGTCAGTTCCATGTTAGAGGTGAATTATTTCTCTAAGACCTGGCTCATGATGGCTTCTAAGGGTTGGTTTATATCAGGGGAAAATCATCAATCATGGTGACTAAGGGAGGTAAGGCTGTGGTTTCTATTGATTGGTCCACACTAGAGTAGGGGGTAGTTGATTATTGTATCTGGTCCTGATTTCAGCCATGGCATTGCTGTGTGGTTTCAAAAGACTGTAGTTGCGCAGCTGGTGTATCTCAGTGGTTGGAGCGTCAACCTATGAACCAGGAGGTCATGGTTTGATTCCTGATCAGGGCACATGCCCTGCATTGTGGGCCAGATCCCCAGTTGGGGGCATGTAGAAGGCAGCAGATCAATGATTCTTCTTCATCATTGATGTTTCTCTCTCTCTCTCCCTCTCCTTTCCTCTCTGAAATATATATATATATATATATATATATATATATATATATATATATATATGCCTAAGCAACTGAACGGACGACTGAATAGGCTGCATGGGGTGACCAGGCCAGCAGGGGGGTTAATGAGGGATGACCAAACGACTGAACAAGCAGTCTGCATGAGGCGACCAGGCTGGCAGGGGATTTAGTGAGGCCCAACCAAACTGAGCAGCGGCCTGTGTGGGACAACCAGCCCGGCAGGGGGGGCAGTTGGGAGCAACCAGGCTGGCGGGGGGGGGGGGGGGGGCAGTTAGGGATGATCAGACAGGCAGGCAGGTGAGCAGTGAGGAGCCAGTGGTCCTGGATTGTGAGAGGGATGTCTGACTGCGGGTTTAAGCCCAATCCCCAGCATTGAGCCTAAACTGGCAGTCAGACATCCCCCGAAGGGTCCTGGATTGGAGAGGGTGCAGGTAGGGCTGAGGGGACCCCCCACCCGGTGCTATATATTTTAAAGGCTGTGGTTTTTGAAGTTGATCTGTTTCTTTGTGTCTGGAGCAAAAACACAACTGAGAATTAGTTGTTATCTTTAGTTTAACTAAAATTATGTTTCCATAATCAACAGACCTGAGACTTTGTACCTAAAACTCTTTGGTGCTTGCCAGAATATAATTGTCCTGAGGCAGTGGTTGGCAAACTGTGGCTTGTGAGCCACATGCGGCTCGCAAGCCGGGGTTTGCCGCTTTGTTGACTAATGAGTTTGCTGACCACTGCCTTAGGGAAAAACACTTAAAAAATATTTTAATAATGTACTAATGTCTTTAACCTGAAGTCAAAACTTCTGGGTAAGGGTAATGCCTTAACGCAGTGGTCGGCAAACTCATTAGTCCACAGAGTGGCAAACCGCGGCTCGCAAGCCGCATGTGGCTGGCAAGCCGCAGTTTGCTGACCACTGTCCTGAGGGATTAAGGGATTGGACATGCATGGAAGTAGGAAGGCAGTGCTGGACTCAGCAAGTGTGAATCAAAAGGAAAGAAAGGAGGAAATATCATATCAAACAGATGAAGTTTCTATGAAGTTAGGAACTCGAAGAGCTTGAGGGCACCACACCTGTGTTTTTCTATAAATCCTCATATGCCATCAGAAGTTTGCTTGGGATCCTGTTGCTTCCAGATTAAAACATAAATTTGACTGCAACCAGGGCATGTGCCCTGACCAGGAATCAAACAGTGACCTCCTAGTTCATGAGTCGATGCTCAACCACTGAGCCACACCAGTAAAGCTAATTTATTTTTATTTGGAGGATAATTTAAAAATCAATTTGAGTATATTTTACATGATTTAAGTAATCGTACTTTAACCAAATACTCCCAAGCTATCTTTATATTGTTTGGTATATATTTGTTTATATTTACTTACACATATGTTGGCACCTTCAAATAGATGTGCTAACAGAATCTAAAAACACACACATAAGAATTCATTCATGAATGAAACTTTTGCAATGAGTGAAATACAACTGGTACAGGCCATGCTGCCCAAATGAAAGTTCCACAAACATTTCACTAAAGAAAAGAAGTGAAAAATTAGACATTATAATAGGCTTAATTAACTTTAAATGATCTGTAACTTAATGATTTGTCTTTTAGAATGATAAGCCATCATATTTTTTAAAAATATATTTTATTGATTTTTTTTTTTTTTACAGAGAGGAAGGGAGAGGGGTAGAGAGTTAGAAACATTGATGAGAGAAAAACATGCCTCCTGCACCCTCCTACTGGGGATGTGCCCGCAACCAAGGTACATGCCCTTGACCAGAATCGAACCTGGGACCCTTCAGTCCACAGGCCAACGTTCTATCCACTGAGCCAAACCGGTTAGGGAAAGCCATCATATTAAATCATACTTTAACTTATAATCTACTATTTTTATAGTTTGTATAGTAGTGATTATATACTTTAATATGACAATGTTCTGATGTTATATGATTAAAAATGTCACCATTATTTTGCTTATATATATCTCAGTGATGTATATAAATAATTTAACTAAAAACGGGGGTCAAGTTTGAAGAAAGATGTTACAGGCAATGTAAACAGTTCAGATAATTTAAATATATTAAATATTAGTTTATATGCTAATTATGGGCCATATGGTAAAGATGCACATTTTTCTGTGAATGAGAAAGGAAATTGTAAGATAATTCAAGTAAACTTTGTTTGGTCTTTTCTACCATTCTTGGCTAAATTCGAATCCCTTTGGAATTGAAAAAGCTGTGATTAACTAGTTAGATTTTCATATCTGGGGTCTAATTATAAGTTTAGATATTTTCTTGTCTAACGAAGAAAAAGCCATTACCGCTGACAGCTGCACCAGCTATAAAAACTGGGAACTAAGTAAAGGAATTTGAAACAGCTGGGATATTGTCAGGGTAAAACCCTGCCATTTCTCTTCTGTGAGGTGAGAGAAGATACATCATTAAGCACACAACAAAACACATCCTTACGCGAGCCTTCACCAGTCCTCCCAGACTGTAAAATTATAATTGCCAATTTTTCAAACAAAGCCTACAAGCATTAGAATTTTACATGGAAGGCACTGTGTTGAAATTACAAATCATTCACAAAACTTCTCTGGGAAAAAAAAATATCTCCATACATTTTTTGATTCCCTTATATATGACTAGATTGTTCCAGTTACAAAGACAGTTATGTTAAAGAGCAGAATTTGGAGGTGTCTCTACAGAAGTTTTATAAGGTAAAAATATTTTTATAACATTAAACATCAGCCATGAAACTCCCATATTTTTATTGAAAGACATGTGGTAAAGATTAATAAAATTATATATGTATTTATCTTTATACCTATTTAGCTATATATCTAAATACATAAGTATATTTTAAGTCAAACAGAGAGTTTTATATCTATAATTTATATATACATAGATGTTTATGTATAAATATATGCGTTAGATATAAAATATTTGACTAATTGGCAATACTTAACTATAAAATACATGAGAGGAAGAAAGTGAGAGAGAACTGGACTACTTGACTTTCACATTAAAACCTTATCACTAAAAATTAAATTTTATCTAAGAAAATCAGAAGTTCTATGATTGAAATGGTTTCATTTTAATTAGTGCCTTTGGGAAGTTCATTATACAAACTACGGCAGGAGAGCAGTTAGGCGTTGATCAGGCTGGCTGGGGAATGGTTTTATAGTCTTCCACTCAGTGGCTTCATTGACACATTCATTTGGCATATGTGTATGGCACAATCACTATGCAGTAGGCACTACCTTATAGGCCTGCGGTTCAAGTGATGAACAAAACGGACACAGCCTCATGTAGCTTTCAGTCCAGAGGGAGTGTTGGACAATGAGAAATGTCAACACAAGATATCTTTTATTTTCCTAATCCTAAACTGCACATTTTTTTGCATTTTAATATTTTGGATCAGCATTTATTGTCTACCTCAGTGGTCGGCAAACTGCAGCTCGCGATCCGCAGTTTGCCGCTCTGTTGACTAATGAGTTTGCCGACCACTGGTCTAACTAATAGTGCCTTTCTGCTCCTGTGTTGGTCCAGGCAGCAGTCTTTTAGTAGTAGAAGCAGATGCCATTGTCTGCCTATGGGCACATTTGGTGGGCTGTTCACACATCATTATTATCAGTGGAGTCAAATGTCCTATTTGACAAAATGTCTTAGAGCTCTTTGGGGAAAGGAATTCACAACCATAGCAGTAACTCTAATTAATGCATGAGCCTGTTCAATTAACTAATTAACTTAAATGTCTCTTCACCTTACCAATGAGGAGAAGAGATGTCTGCAGGGCTGAGAGGAAGAGAGGAATGTTTGGGGACAGGCTAGCTGAATCTCATAGAAAGTAAAAGTGCTGAGGCAGCCTGCCGGAAGCCAGTTCCAGCATGTCAGCAGGGCTGAATCATCTGGAATGGCTGAAGGGCACTTCCCCCAAACCTGAATGGGATTGCTTGCTGCCAGACAGCTCAGAGCATCTTAAATCTGCATGTTATTGCCTCCTGTTGGCCAAACACCTGAACAGCTGTAGGCTATTCCCCAAACTGACAATGCTTCTGTAAACCTTACCCTTTGAAGTGTATGTCTCCACCTTGCCTTAGGACAAACTGTGTTAATAAATAGCACGGGGTCCTTAGACAAGGGGTAGTCCTTTAGCTCCTTTAGCTGAAGCATCTCTGACCCCCAATGCCTTTCAAAATTATCTTTCGTCCTTGGACTCCTTCTTGAATCTACGCATCAGCTCCTTTCTCCAGATTGATGAACCCTTTGTAAGGCTGGGACAAGAACCCCGGCAGCAGCCCTACCTATTTGGTGTTGATTAAAACGTGTACAAGTAAAGAATAAACTCAGGTGGAAGCATGTCTAGTTGTTACTACTGGTGGTGAATCCAGAAAGCTACCCCCACCCATTGTACACAAGATAGTTTAGGATTATTTAAAGAAGGAGTAAGAGCATTATTGATAACTTCTGCTGAAATTAAGAACGTGCCAACCTCAAGACTTGCAAAATGTGTTCAGTGGTTCAGTTTAAAACTCAGGAGACAATGAATTTTAAAGCAACATTGCAGAAAATATATCTTTTCCTTTCTGTGCATTAGTCTGCATGCCTTTTGCTATTGCCCTGTAATAGCACAAAGAGCGATATTGCATGGAAAACATAAATAAAATTTACTGTAAATCAAATATGATTTGGAAAAGATCAACTGTGAATTTAAGAAAGGTTTAGGGATAACTTCACCAATTTATTTTGCGTATAATTACTTTCTTTTAAGGGCATGAGTGGATAAACGTTGACTATAATTCAAAGCATTCTTTTTGAAAGCTTAAATTGAAAATGATACGTAACAAAAAAGCAATATGTATATTTCCTATAGCAGTGCATAAAACACTTCTGGACCTTTCAATCAGACATAAACCTAATAAAACATGTGGTAATGAAAGCCTCTGCTTAGAAAAGCAAGGTAAGTGGTAAGACTTGGGGGAGATTTGCAAAAGGTTGTTAGGCAAGGTTTCTGATGAAGTGACATTTACTTTGAGATTTAAAAAATAAAAATAATTTGCTTTGCAAAAACAGGTTTACTATGAATTTGTCCAAACTGAGCTTTTTCTCAGGAAAAAGAAGATACTGTTAATAATTAGATTGGTATCATGTCCAGAAAAAAACAGGGAGCATAGTCACACTAAACAAAGAATAGGAGAAGATTGTACCAGGCAGGAAAAAAGTGTAAAATAATTAGAAATAATTTAATATGTGGTAGTAACTTAAGACTATTTGCCTAGACTGTAACAGAATTGGAGAGACTGCTATTGAGGTGGTAAATGAGACAAGATTAAGCAGATCTTACTAGCCTAAGGTGAAGTTCACATTTTCTTCTAAATGCAATAGGAAAGCATTTAAGTTGAAAATGATATTATCTGATTCTTAAATTAAAAGCATTACTCTGGCTACACTGTGGAGAACGGATTGGAAGAATCAAGACAGGCATTGAGGTCTGAGTTAGGAGGCTATTGCGAGAACCCCTATGACCAGGATGATGATAATGGAGATTAGAAAAAGTGAACAAACTTTATAGATAATTATTTTTAAATACAGAAGTATTGATTCAATATAATGGCTGAAGGAGTGTGGGATAACTCACTTAAAGATGCAGTATGACTTCAGTAGCAAAGGTTTCTGGGAAATTTAAATCCTCTGAGCTTAACTCTTCATTCCCTCAGGCTGGCTGACTATCAGAAAGTGGCAGAAACATCAAGCTAACAGGAAGGAGGTTAATGAATGTACTAGTATAGCATGTGGATAATTGCTTGATGTTATCTGTTAACTTAGCAATGCACTGCTTGTTTTTTTGGTAGTCTATGTGACTACCCACCATATGGTTTTACTATTAACCCCCCATCAAAGAGGAATACTGACCTGGGAGTGTGTGGATTTATTCCTGGCTGCCCACCATTGGGAACAGCTGCTTTTCCCAGGTATGTAAGTATCTCCTATTAAAAGTCTTATAGATTTGAATAAGGCTACATTTCAGTTCTTCAAAATCAATACTGAATTTAGACATTTGGGGCTTTCCCCCAACAAATAGAAAAAGGGATGCAAAATGGCTCTAACTTTTCTTGCTTAAATCGTTGGATAAATTCTGGCACAGTTTCCTGATATATGGTTGGTTCAAGAAGGGGGAGGTTTGGGGAGAGAAGTCAGAATGTCTGCTTATATGATGTTTGCAATGCATTAGAAACACCCACATGGAGCTATAAAGGGGTGATTTAGATAAATGAGACTGAAGCCCAGAGGAAAAGTCTAGCAAAAGAGGTAAAATTGAAAAAAAGATGTCAATAGCATATTGATTAAAGCAAAATAACGCTTATTTCAACCTAAGGAAAGAGTATAATAGATGAAAAGAATGATTAGAGGTGTGATCTTGGAATTGGATGTAGAAATGAAGAAAAGGGTGTGGTAAAGGAAAATCAGCTACCAATGCAAACAGAACACCGAAACACATTGTGTTCGGAAACGCAAGAGAGAATGTGACAACAACGAGTGGCTGACTGTATCAATTTCTGCTGAAACATTTAATAAAATGAGGTGAGAGAATTTGCAAATTGATTTGACCAATAAGATAATGAAAAAAAAAATGCTGAATCCAGCCAGTGGTGAACAGGTAAGTCAATGGCAGATTGCGAAGTTGAAAGAATGTGGGTGGCTATGCTCTAAAAAAAATATGCCAATGAAGAACGGGAACTAGGGAAATGAGCCATAAGATAGAAATCATGTCAGTGTCAAGAGGGAGAATTATACTTATTCTTGTTATTATTGTTTTATTTGAATGATAATGTCCTAGAATGAATCTATGTTTTTGGCTGGGAAGTAGGCAAGATATATTAGGAAGGAAGAATGTGATTTAACAGCTGACAGCAAGAAGTAGAGTCCTTGAGAAGAAAGCTAAGTATGAAAGCAGGACTGCTTTCAGATTTCAGAGGCACTTTGGTGTATGAGAGTGAGAACGCACCTCACAGACCTCCAACTACAGAGTGCATAACTGAATAGCTGGCAGGTAAGGGCAGAACTAGATACAAAGGGAAAAAGAACATAAATGTAAAATTTCAAGACAACATTTAATTGTCAGCATCAATAACACATGTATTCTAAGAACTTGAAGCTTCTAAAGACTGAACATATAAATAGCTTGAACTGTTTTGAGAAATTAATCAATGAGAGAAAGTAATGTTATCAGTGAAAACTAAAATATTGTGGGCATCCTCAAACCCTGCAATAGTGGTTCTCAAAAGATGCTGCATGTGTGTGCATGTTGGTGGTGATAGTGGGGGTGGTGGAGGAGGTTACTGGTGAAAGTTAGTTAATATACGTCACAGCCTGTGACTCAAGCTAACTATTCCCAGGGACTGTGTAGAAGAAGGTTTTACACCTATCTACCAACCCACCTATTAGGCCCTCCTCACCCCACAGTGAGATGGAAACCAGGAATTACCCATTCACAAAATGAATGGAAGAGTCTCTCTCATAACTTACCAGGGTGATATTAATAATGAGGATAAATGTAGGGCATATACAAGCCAATGAATGTCTAAATAACTAATATCCAATATTACAATATACCTGGGAGAATGATAAAATCTGTGGGAAAGAGAGAGGTGGAAAGGGAGAGTATTATAGAATGCTTTCCAAGTAATTTTGTTACAGCCTCACCCCTCATCGCTAGACAACCAAATGCAATGACCCTTTCTCTCTTTCTTTCTCTCTTTCTTTCTCTCTTCCCTCCCTTCCTTCCTTCCTTCCTTTCTTCCTTCCTTCCTTCCTTCCTTCCTTCCTTCCTTCCTTCCTTCCTTCCTTTCTTTCTTTCTTTCTTTCTTCCTTTCTTTCTTTCTTCCTTTCTTTCTTTCTTCTTTCTTCCTTTCCTTCTTTCTTCTTCCATTTTTATTTATTGGAGAGAGAGAGAGAGAGAGAGAGAGAGGCACATTGATTTTTGTTGTTCCACCTCTTTATGCATTCATTGGTTCATTCTTGTATATGCCCTGACTGGAGATTGAACTCACGACCTTGACTTATCGGGATGACACTCTAACCAACTGAGCTTCCCAGCCAAGGCAATGATGCTTTCTTAATTACTGTCAAAATAAATGATATTCAAATATTGCACTTACAGGGCAAAATCATTATTTATTTTATTTTAAATTTCTATCATATAAACAAGTACCCTAACCTAGTACTGCTTCACTAAAACTTTTGTAGAATGGTAAAGGCAACCCTTATTAAAAGACACAACATTTTTCTTTAGCTAGAGTAATAGCCACTTGTCACAAATTGATTGTGTCGGTATAGATGGGATCTGATTCAGTGGTTAAGACTGAAATAACCAGAAAATTGCAAAGTCAATTCAATTATTTTACCAACCCTAATCACCAAATTGAATTGCATGAAGTTATTTAGGTTAAGAATAATTTATTTTAAAGCTGTTGCTATTATTTTTTGTTTGAGAATGGAAATCAATCATTTGTGAAGGCTCATCATACAAAGAGCCTATTTGAAGTGAATCTGGTATTGTTCAAAATTAATTATTGACTTTTCTCTGATTTAGAAAGTTGAGTAGTGAAAGGCAAACACTGTAGGTTTTTAGAAATGCTCTATATATATTTAAGGCTAACAGGAATCTATTCAAAGAATGTGGTTGTGTAAATAGGTTCTCGGAGTGCTTGTTGTCTGGAAATAGGACAGTAGTGCGGCAAGATATTTTCCCTGCTGTTTTTAATCAGCCACTTTCAGTATTGTAATAAAAAGAAAACAGTAATGATTGTTATGTATACAAATAAACCCCCTCAGGTTGTAATCATGGAATGAACATTGACTTGTCAGACTATAGCCCGTGGTGCCATATGTGGCAGTGGGAGATTGTCACAATGTTCCATGACTAAGTGAAACTCAATTAAACTGAAAACATGCATACATTGTATTATGTTTTATGAATATTTTAAACTGATAGCTTTGAAGCCTTTGACCCAACCAGAATGAAACTATAACAACTGTCATCTCTTAATTCCGCCCTATGTGGAATGAACCCCACACTTGGAACTTTTGTTCTATAATAAAAGAAGATTAATTGGTGCAATCTCCATGACAGTCTAGTAGAATTGCCAGATTCCAACAGAGAACAAAGGAGGAAAAAGCAAGCTGGAAGAATTTAGTATTCACTAAAGCAGAAGCCTTCATTTTTTTCTTAAAAATATTTAAGAATTTTGTAGTACACTACTTTATGATCTGAAGATTTTTAAAAACAGTTGGAGTATTTATCTTATAAATAATGAAGTATACAAATGAATGAATAAGTAACCAGAACTGTTTCTGGCATTTCCTTAAAGTAGAATCAGAGGGTTGGGTTATAAGTCCCTTGGGAAATTTTATGAAAACCATGAGCCTTTTTAAAAAGAAATATAATACATATTCAGCAAATAATTTTACGACATCCTTTTATTCTCACATCCTGTTCCCTAGTATCTAAGCTTAAAGCACCTGTTCTAGAGTTTAGTTTTTATTTGTGTTCTTTTTTTTTTTGGGGGGGGGGGGTGTTCATATTAAGAAAAATGACAAAGAAGAGGTAAAACATGATAAGAGTAAAAAAAATAGCCTAATATGTGTAATAATCATTAATTTATTCCACATTAGCATTTTCTAATGGAATTTGAAGCCAAAGGTAAAAAGCATTGATTAATTGAAAACCTTGACACTAATGGAAATGATTCATGCACAACTTTCAGTAATGTAAAACAAACAACATTATCAACCATCTACATGGCATATGTTACACAACTTATGATCACATAATATTACACCTATTTCTGTGAAAATTTCTATTTGAAGTCATTGAAATGTTGCTGCTTTAGATTCAAGGATAAATCATAAATGTTGGTGGACATATTTAAACATGACATTGAATGTTGAAGCTAAGACACTTGAAGTAAGTAAATACCCAGAAGAGAGAGAACACAGGCAGCAAAGGTGAATAAACTATGAGTGAAGGGAAGAAGCAGGAAGCATTTAGGAAAGTTTTTAGTACTCTGTGGGCAATTTTTAATGGGCTAAATAAGATTTACTTTATAAATAATCAATATATTTAAAACTTTGCTGTGGTTTTTTAAAAAAAATATTTGATTTATTGAGTAAAGATCATAGATAATGTATATGACTTGAAGAGTTTGAAGATAAATAGGCATTGTTTTTGTGATAATACTATGTTGATGATTTAATGAAGAATGGGATTCTTCAAGTGCCCTTCCTAACATCTGCATGGATGTTTTCATGATACTGGCTTGATTCTGCTATACATTTATGAGTATTGAAAAATATCATTAGGCCCTCTTGGTTTATATATCACTTCAAGAGATTCTTCAAGAAATCAGTATTAATGTGCAAAAATATAATAGCATGTAATATAATGAGATTGAAAGTATTAGAAAAAAACTTAACCTTTAAATTGAGTTTGTTAAAAATTGATGAAGAATGTAAAATTTTTATCACAGCACATTTGCAATACTTTTAGAGTTGGTGGCAATGCGGAACTTTGGCCTAGCATGTAATGTGGCTATTTGTAAATAATTCTCCTCATGGTTGGGTGCCAGCAAAACCAGAGCCACTCAGATAAAAAATTACAAAATTACTACCTTACATGATCATCTTTTGTCATTTAGGTTTTCAAAGAACCTGCAAAAGTACAAATGTTATTTTGACAAAAATGTGTGTTTGGAAAAAGCTACCATCTTAGATTTGAAACTCAGATTTTCTAAATTGATTTTATTATTTTAATTTCAAATGTAGGTCATGCTTGCTATGTATGATTGAAATGTTCTATAAAGTGTCTTGGAAAAAATCAGTCTATGTATTTTAGGGGATAATGGTTTCTTTTTTCTGAAACTTTACAGAAAGAAAATTCACTCATTAAAATTCACTGTATTAGATATGGCAGACATTCCACTCATAGATATTTACTCAAGAAAAATAAAAACATGTGTCTACATAAAACTTATACACAAATGAATAGTAGCATTATTCGTAATTGTCAAGAAATCAAAACAACCCAAATACCCATGAACTGATAAATGCACAAATTAAATGTGATATATATATATATATATATATATATATATATATATGTGTGTGTGTGTGTGTGTGTGTGTGTGTATATACACAAAATAGAATATTATTTAACAATAGTAAGAAATGGAGTAACAGATACATGCTACAACATTGTGCCATGTGAAAGGATCCAGTCATACAAGAATATATACTGTTATTTTATTTATATAAAACTTTTGAACATTACTCATATAAAATTGACAAATCTATAGAGACAGAATATGAAGCCATATTTGCCAGGAATTATGAGTTTATGAGGAGAGAAGGAGTTGACTGATAATGACCATGAGATTTATTTTTGGCATGATGGGAATGCTCTAAATTAGATTATGTTAGCGGTTGTGTTACTCTGTAAATATACTAAAAAAAAAAAAGAATCATGTATTTAAAACAGGTGAATTTCATAATATGTATATTATATCTCAATAAAGCTGTTTAATTATATACATCTTTTAAAGATTAAAGGGGCTTAATATATTAAGTAGTAAAATTGTTTTATATTGTAACAAAAAAGTCTTGAAAATTAGTATAACAGTAAGTCATTTGCTTAGATGTCTTTATACTAAAATATTCCAGGTTTAATATTTTCATTGATCTATCCTTATGAATATTTATTAAAGCATAAGCACTAGAAATAACAACTAATAACTAATTTGAAAGATATAAAAGTTTAAAAGCTTTATATTTTATTTAAATATTTCTATTAACATATGTGTTTGCTATTTCACTTTAATATACAAGGTAGTAACTAAGTAGGCTTTCACTTCCTTTGAGTAAATCTATACTAATAGAAGGGTAATATGCTCATTAGAATGGGAGACCTTCCGGATGTCCTTCCAGACAAAGCCATGGTGGCGGGGCCAAGGCAGAGGCAGTTAGAGGCGATTAGGCCAGGAGTGGAGGGCAGTTGGAGGTGATCAGGCAGGCGGGGGGCAGTTGAGGGTGAGCAGGCCAGCAGGTGGAGGCAGTTGGGGGCGATCAGGCTGGCAGGGGGGGCAGTTGGGGGCTATCAGGCCAGTGGGGGGGTAGTTGGGAGGGCAGGCTGGCAGGCAGAGTGGTTAGGGGTGATCAGGCAGGCAGGCAGGCAGGTGAGCACTTAGGAACCAGCGGTTCCAGATTGTGAGAGGGATGTCTGACTGCCCTGTGGGATCAGGCCTAAACCAGCAGTCGGACATCCCCCGAGGGGTCCCAGATTAGAGCGGGTGCAGGGACAACCCTCCCCCCCCCACCGTGCATGAATTTCGTGCACCGGGCCACTAGTATTAAAATAAACTAATAAAATTCAAAGAAATATAATAGGCTACCAAAGAAATTTTATTTGTTGTTACATGCTAAAGGAATTTGTATCCGACCACATTTCTTTAGCAATTTTTTACTCTTTATCATTTAAAATGCACTTTATAGGTAATTATTGTCACACCAGGATTACTAATGGCTTAAAAACCAGGTATATAGGTCTCTAGGTTTTCATAAACAAAGAGTTTCATAAGAAAGTTTACTTTCAACAGAATCTGCATATAAAGCTTGATCCCATAAAAGTATCTGACTTTTCAAGAAAAGGGATTCTGTGGCAAAATATTGATTCTTGTTATGATTACCCTTTGGCTGAGGGTAATCAAAATTTATAGGAATATACATTTTAATATAGGATGGGTTATAAAATAAAAATCAAACCAAAACACTTAAATTATTTTTCAACTTTTTTTTTTCTGTGAAACTGAAAACTCAGTGTGTTGAAGGTAGCAGAAAACCAGGGCAAAAGAGAGACATTTCCTCCTTTCTTTTCAGACTTAACATGGGGGTTCATTTTAATGTTGCAGATATATCACTGGGTTGGTGAGGGGGTGGGATAGGAGTACTGTCCTGGTGGCTTAAGAGTTTATTCTGTGAGCTGTGAAAGGTTGATGCAGAGACAGTGATTAAACGAGAACCAGTAGAGCAATAGTCATAGATAGGAGAACATCATGCATAACAATACTTTCAGAAGTTATAAGATAGTTGGAAAGTAATTGTTTTCTCATGATGTTATTTTTATTAAAAAAAAAAATCATCACAATACAGTCTATGGAGAGATGGAAAGGTACATTTTTAAGGCGACCTCAAGTCCCAGAATCAGAAACTTACTCTTTGAAGTGTGATTGCTGTTCTACATGAATCCTAACAGCTGCTATACCAGGTAGAGGGAATTGAGAAGAACCCACAGAAGCTGCAGCTCTTACCTGAGAGCCCTGCGTTACCTATTGTGATCTCAAGAGGAGAGGCTGTCTACTCTCCCACATCCCAGAGTCACACTGAGTTTGAATGTGTTCTTTTAGCCTCTTTCAAAACACACAGCCCACTTTTTTCCTTTCTTTATGACATCTGGTTATATACCAAAATTCAAGTGCTCACGTTTGATCTGATTTTACCATTTCGTGGTCACTAGTATTTATTTCCTTCGACTTTATAAAGTGACTTCCTTTCTACCTAAATAACATATCATCTTGCACTTGTGCTTGAATGACTATGTGGATGATTTATCTGTTTTAATCTCCTTCTGTTGAAGTACCACCTTAAAATCATAGGTATAACAGCACAACTTGTATTGTTTTTTAGATTGAAGTTAAGCTATGTTTTTCTCGGTTCTGTTCTTCTCTAAGGAGTTATTATTCTTGAACTCAGGCCAAAAGAACTGCCTGCATCTGGGATGTGCTGTTCTCATGGTCCAGTGCAGGAACAGAATGAAACAGAGCTAAACCACACAAGTGCATTGAAGGCTGACAAAATATACTCAGCCTTCAGAAAAGCATGACGAGGATGGGGAGAGAAATTAAAAAAAAAAAAAACAACCAAACAAACAACAAAAACAGGAACAATTCATACTTTCTACCACAGCCACTCCCCTGGTCAAAAATATTATAAACCTACTTCCTCTGAAAGATTTCATCCAATTATTCTATCAGACTTAAAGTTTAGGACCTCATGATCTGCCTCAAGTCAGGATGCAGTCTTATTTGATCCAATATCTGTAAACTGAGAGAATAAGCTGTGGTTTGTCACACACACACAGCAGAGAATGGTAGAGCAGTTATAAGACAACTACAATAAATTATCCATTTGGAAGGAATGAAAGAGTAGACGCTTACAAGTCTCTGGTCAAAAGCAGGTTTGAAGGCCAGACAAAAGTTGAGAAGTCTCTTAAATAAATTTCCATTTATTTAAAGAAGCATTTTATTTGCATGAGATTGTCTTGGTGTAAGGGATGATGGCATCACCAGATTCCATCTCTGTACAATGCAGTTCCTCTCTAACTTCTGACTGTCCCAGTGTAAGGACAATCTCCAAGCTTCTCAGCCTCCCTTACAGAGAGTATGTGTGTTTTTACCATTAAGGATAACACACCCAGGTTATGAAAAGCATATATTTTGGGAAGTTTTCTCCAATTCCTCCAGGCTAAAATATGAGCCCCTCCCAAGTGCTTTCTGCTGCATTTCTTGAGTAAAACTTTGCTTCCCAATTGACTCTTCTATTTGTGCTGCTAGATGATTTTATGTTCTTTAAATAAGGACCATTGTTGACTGTTCTTCCTGGGAATCAGCTCTCAAACAGTGTTTCTTAAATACTAGATGATTAATACATAGTTGGACTTGGCGAATGAATAGTTCTATAATATCAACACTGTCAAATCTAAAGATATTTTTAAAGAAAACATTGAAGGTCCAAAGATCAAATTTCTTTCTGAATTTTTTACCAAGATTAGTTTCTTTACACAGTTGGCATCAATATTTGTCTAATAAAGTTTTCTATTTTAGGTTGGAATATTAGAGTTCAACATTTGATTCATGAATAAAATATGATTGCATACACCTTATCAATGGACCCATTTAAACATCTTTTTTGTTTACTTTTCTTTTTAATTTATTTTTCTTATGTGCATGACCACCAGCTAGTTCCCCTTCCTAGCCTAAAGGAATAAAGTTCAGCTTTCAGTAAATTTTTTTTTTCAAAATTTTTACATTACTCAAAATTCAGTTAACCTGACATTAATAGATATTACACATTATCACAAAGCACTTGAGATTCATTTTTAAATAAACACAGAATAGTTAATTTAGAAAAATCATAATGCTGGAAAAATTCATTATTTTAATACAGCAAATCCAGTCTTTTTCCTTTTAAAGATTAGAATCATTTGTAAGACCTTTTACAATATTCTAAGGCATCCTGTCTTAGACTTTCAATATATATTACAATATCTAGATAGCACTTGTGTGTATATACAAGATATTGGACTAGTTGATGCTTTGGTTATGTGGAGGGAAATATTGAAATTAAAACTAAGTAAAAGTTAAAATGACCTTTATTAAAGACAAGGGCTAATTACAGATGGCTAATTAAGTGGGGGAAAAACCTGTTTCTTAGCTCAAAAATTCTTTAGACATAAACGGAACACTAAAATCTTACCTGGCTACAGAAAATATATTAGCTATTAACATGTATTCATATGAATATCCCTAACTTAACTAGCAATCTAAGTTGCTAAAATAAAATACTAACGCAGAAATAAAAGTGCCAGAGTTAAGCTAATGGACTAGGAAGACGAATTCTCATTTATTTAAAGAAAGAATCAATTTATGTTGCTAAGCAGTTTTAATATTCCATTAATTTATTTAACCCATGGTGTTATAAAAACAGGTTATTGGGATGACTGCATTAGGAACTCAGAAATACTAAAAGCATATCTAATGTCAGGATTAACCATCTGTTACAGTTTGAACTGTGCATCTCTGAATTCAAATGTTAGAGTCCTAACCTCTAGTAACAGAATGTGACCTTGTTTGGAAACAGGATGAGTGCCCATGTAGTCATTTAAGATAAGGTCATACTGGAATAGCATGGGCCCCTAATGCAATATGAGGAGTGTTTTTTGGGGGGAAAAAAGGAGTTTTAGACACAGATGCTCATAGAGAATCCCATACTGAGACAATGTCATATATATATATGGCTAATATGCAAATTGTCTGCTCAGGAGTTCGACTAGAAGAGTGGGAGTTCAATCACTCACTATGACATGTGCTGACCACCAGTGGGTGGCACAGAACATGGCGGGTAACCAGCAGCAGAGGTGGGGCACTGAGGGAGCGAGGTAAGGAGAAGGCAAAGAAGTGGGAAGGCCAGGCCTAGGGACCAGGCCTCTAGTGTGAACATAAAGGCAGAAATGGGAGCAATGCATTGATAAGCCAAACAAGCCAAAGATTGCCCGCATATCACAAGAAGCTAGGAGAGGCATGTGATTCAGCACTCAGAAGGAACCACCCTTGCTGAAACCTTAATCTTTGACTTGAAGCTTCCAAAATTGTGAGTCAGTAAAATGTTATTGTTTAAAGCTACTCTTTACTTTTTTATGGCATTTCTAGGAAATGAACACATCAGCAATTCACTTTCTCCCATTGCCTTAGACTCTCGATTCCAATAATTATAGGCTGTTGTTGTTCCTTGTGATTAAGCCCCACTGTCTACAGAGGAATTACCACTACAGGTTGATCATATCCTTTCCATTATGACTACTGTGATGGGTTGGTAATCAGATACTATGTTTGCATGGTTACTACCTATTTCCTTTAAATCTCACCTACAGTGGATAGCTCACTCAACATCCTGAGTAGAACACTTGAACTGACACAATACTCTGAAGTGTATATATACTCTCAATTTTGCTATTCTTGAGACAAAATACTCTAAATTGTATGCATATTATTATTATTACAGTGTTTTTTAAATTTGTATCTCTTTTAATTTAAAAAATGTGTAATAACAATGTTATATTAACTAGTCAGTGATATTAATAACATTAAATTTGAAATATTAATATATCAGTGACACTTGTATATTTTTGTATGCACATTATTTTTAACCTGAGATGTTTTATGTTTTAGTAATATTTTTGATTCAATATTTTCTGATACAGTTTCTCCTACTCTTTATTAAAATTACAACATCTGATTGAGTGCTTTTCTTGGAAGATGTCAAGACGACCTTTCTGTCCTAGAATATCCTGCACTATCAGCTGAAAATTAGGGAAAAGATACTGGTAACAAGTAAATAACATTTTGTTATGGTCTATTGTATAACAAGAAATAGTCTTATTAGATTATTGAAACTTTTGTGGAAATTTAAAAGTTAAAGTGACAGTATGTGCATGTGTATGTATGTGTGTATTTTTATGAATGTAAATATAAACATATATGTATATACATAATTATAAAATATTATATATATTTTTCAATAATGGCACAAGTTGCTGAATATTTTGGTCTCATTAATATCTTTTGGAGAATAGAGTGTGCATTGGGGGAATAATAAAGAAAACAACAATACTTGTCTTTCAGGCTGGAAGTGTTTTGCTATTCAAAACTAAAAAAGAGAGGTCAAGAAAGGTATCTCATTGCCTAGTTACTGTGGAAAGCAAAATATTAAAAATCAGTCACATTACAAGTATGCATTCATAATAAATAGCTATTTTATTCAAAGAAGATATCTGACTATATTACACTAAGACCATCACATAATTTATTTTAATAGTCTCAGTAATATAATCCAACTTAAAAAAAATGAATGCTGTTCTCAGTAACAATAAACATACCTCATGCCCAAATTTTGGTTTGTACTACCATTCTTCAATTAAAGGAATTAGCGCTTCTTGAAAAATAAAACTGATTCTAAGACCAGGGCAGGAAATACACTAGATGAGTCTAGAATATCTTGTAATGACAATAAATAAGAAAACACATGAATACACACACAAACACACAGACACATGCACACATACACTGATGGGATATGTCAGAGAGACACAGGTGCCAAGTGAGAGAGTTCCCTAGGGCCAAAAACGAATAATTTGAACATTATAATTGATAAAAGCATATTAGATTAACCCCAAAATATAAAATAAATCCCCAAAGTCCATATTATTAACAATGGTTGAATAAGTAAACAAATAACAGAGGAAAATAAAGTACCCATGCAGGAAATTCCTATCCATTTATATAGACACATCTTCCTCAGAGAAATGCACCATGACCCTCCTCTCTTGAAGCGTGGGCTGTACATGGTGGGTTACTTTAGAAAAGTACATTATGGGGGAAAAAGACATAACTCTACAGGGGAAAAACATGACAACATGACCTCAGAAAGGTGATAATGTGAACATCAGCAGTGACAATTCATGGTGATAATACACACTTATGAGAATGGCATTTTCCACTGTGGTCTTCCTTTCCAAAATGCCATAATCATAGTGTAATCATGAAAAGAACAGCAAACAAATCCCACTTGAGGGGTAGTCTATAAAATAACTGACTGGTACTTCTCAAAACTCTCAAAGTCGTCAAAAACAAGCTAAGTCTGAGAAACAATCACAACCAGATGAGCCTAAGGGGACATGATGACCCCATGTGCTGTGGACTCCTGGATGAGATCCTGGGAGAGAAAAAGAACATTATGTCAAAAGAAACGAAATCTGAATGAAATATGGGCTTTAGTAAATAAAAATGTGTTTATATTGGTTCTCTACTTGTGTCACATGTAACATACTAATGTAAGATGTTAATAATAGGGAAAAAACAATTTTACAAAAATTTCCATTTTTTTTGTGGAAAATCTATTTTACAGAGCAGTTTCTAAAAGCAGAACACAAATTGTGTAAGGAGGGGTACTTCACTCTTGGAAAGCAAAACATCTATATTACCTAGATCTAGCCAAAAAAGCAAACAAAGAAAAACATATCATCAGTTCTCTTGACCAAGAATTGTACAGAAAGTATTAACGGCAAAAGAGGGAGCCGAGAAGCTGGACTGGCTCTGTTTGTTCTATTTTTTTCTTTTGTTGTTCACCGATACAAGGTAACTAACTGCAAAAATTTGTTGTAAATTTGGTCAGGTTTTTATTGCCATAATATAGTGTGGCACCAGATTCTGTCTAATCCTGGAGAAGACGGAGTGAATGGGTGGAAATATTTTGGGAAGTGAGGAAGCAAGAATCTAAAAGCAGATCAGTTCAATCCTGTACTGCTTGTTAAAAAGGGGGGAGGGGAGAAGTTGTGAGGAGAGATAAAAAGGGGGGCCCAGCTCCAATAATTTCAAGATGAAGACTAGAAAGTGCAGAAGTTTTAAATAAAATGAAATTGTTCTTTAAAAAGTGTTTAAAACAACACGATTTATAAGGTCAACTAAGAAAGACAGAAACAGGTTAGATATTTCTAAAGGCTTTCTTGGTTCATATTAAAATAGCAAAGAGAAAGAGGAATTAGAAAAATGACAGAATATGAAGGGAATTTCACTCATTGCAGTAGGAAAGGCGGGACATTGAATATATTAGTTGTTTATTTTTCTTTTTTATTCTTGAATGAGGCTTCTAGAATTTATTCCAGTTAGCACACCATCACTGGTTAACCTCTGAATTAGAAAATATATTGATTTACACCTGTGACATCAACATTGGAGATCAAAATAAGCACTGCAAGTATATAACTCTCCCAGAAAGTAACAAAGGAGTTAACATTTCTTTATGCTCACCTGTTTTCTAGACAATATCTCATTGATTTCATGCACATTTTATTTACTGTTAAACAAATCTCATCTTACCAACTACATGCACACTTTTTAAGAGCAACAATTGAGCTTTATATTTCTTCAGTTTATTGAACATAATAGGACCTCGTTAAACTTTTCTAAAAGGCAATTTATTTTTATCTCTGTAATGCTTTCTATAAATAACAAGTAGATTACTGCTAGTTGATGCAGTGTTGACATCAATTATACCAAGAAGTTTACTTCATCTTATTGATAAATAGTTACAAGGTTCTTAAAAAAAATGAAGTAACAGATTGGAGTGCTCTTCAAGAGACTTGAACATTGGTATGAACATTTAGCAAGATTTTTGGAATTAGAATGCTTTTCACATCATTTATCTTCATTCTCCTCCAGGCAAAGTATGCATCAAGGAGATTATAGGTAGTAGAGGCAATTACACGTGTCTAACCTATTAAAAGTGTTCTAAATTCCACATAAATTAAACCTGTTTCCAAGTGTTAATTAACTAAATGTACAAAAACTTGATTATAATTTGGCCTCTGGCATTTGAAAATTATTAATCCCCTTAAATCATCTTCCTTATTGCTTCCCTTTTACAGAAATTCTCTAAATACATTAAGATTATGAATCATATAACAACAAAAAAAAAGTTTGCCTCGCCTGGATTTGAAAATTACACACTAGCTTTCAAATCATAATACTGATCATCCAAGAAAATCAGTTAATGTCCAAAAGCCAAAATTTGGAAAAATAGTACCCGAGGCTTTAAAACTGGAACTTACTTTCACTGAAAGGAAAGCACTGTTTGTTTCCAATTTAACAATTATGCATTTTGGTCACACACTATGGTGTGAAACTGCCCGAGGCAGGAATATGGGGAGCCTTCGCAAATGGCAATTTATAAGAATATCATCTCTATCTTATGAACAGAGATTCTGGTCAAATAGACCCTAATTCTCTCCATTGCAAGTCATCACTTTATGAGGAAGGCCATGTAATTATCCCCAACTTAAAAGAGGGCCTGTTACATGTGGAGTTTGAATTTTCCTTTCTTTCTTCGTGGGGAACTTGAATAATCTGCACCTACTTGATATTACAGGTAATTGCAAATTTGGCATATTTCTTTCTCATCAACTCAGATTGAAAGCATCTATGTATATTTTATAAATTAGGTATATATGATAAAAGAAACTAACACATCTATGTTCCAGAATTCGTTTAAAGGAAAACAAAATAAAGGATTGCTAACTAGGCACAGTATTATTGGTGTTTATTCCTTTATCCTCCTTATCTCTTCGTTTAAGATGTTCTCACTCCTGATTTTCTATTTGTTATTAATAAGTCAATCTGCATGCATGGGCCTATTTTTTAGAATGTATCTTTAGTGTTAAGAGTATTACAGATGTGTTGCCTTTTTCCCTCCCATTGCCCACCTTCGCCCAGTTCCTGCCCTGCCCCAGGCCTTCACTGCACTATATTGTCTGTGTCCATGAGTTATGCATATATACATATAAATTCTTTGGTTAATCTCTTCCTGGTCCTCCTTCCCCTCTTTCCTCTGAGATTCCTCAGTTCCTTCTAAATTTTATGCTTCTGGTTCTAGCTTATTCATCACTTTAATTTGTTCATTAGATAGGCCTATCTTGAAGATGAAAATATTTTCCTCTAATATTAAAGTTGCTTTTACTCCACTTACTAACATACTTCTTACTAAAGTTTCCTGATTTTGTTTCCCAAAATTCTGTTTCATGTTCTTTCAGAATTTCTATGCTTTGATGTCCTTTCCTTGTTCTAGTTCAGGGTTTGATAATCACACCTAGAGTCAAATCTGACCCTCTGCCTGCTTATGTAAATAAGGTTTTATTAGAACATAGTCATGCTTATTCTTTTTGTATGGGCTATAACCTTTCACCAGAGCTAAGTAGTCATGACAGAGACATATGTCCAGCAAAGGCTGAAATATTTACTATCTGGCTCTTTACTTAAAAATGTCCAACACTTGATCTAAATAATGAATTAAAGGCTGTTAAGCATACCCACTTCCAGTTCAGTGCAAACAGAAAAATCCTTAGGAAATAGATTTACAAAACTCTCAGGTAGCTCTTATTTTTTTAATTTATATACTTCCCCCCTCCCCCCCCACCAAAAAAAAAAATCTGGCTGTATTTAACCAGGAGCTCATATTACCTTCTGAGAAACCCACATGCAATCTCTCTCTCATTTGGCTAGCCCTATTAAATGTCTTGTTTTCCCTTTTGCTTACCTATGACCCTAGTCAGCCAGGAGAATCAAGTGAAGCTGCTCAGGTAGCTTACCTAGCAACAGGCATTCAAGCAGAGGGACATTGCATGAGGCAGCTACTGGTGACATGCTAGATCAAGCATGTCAAACTCAAAGGCTAACACGGGCCAAATAAACAAGGTTTAAGTTTATGTGGACCACAAAAACACAAAGCTTCAATTTCATAGAAACCTAGGTTTATTTAGAAAAGTATAGTATAAAAAAACAAGAACAAGAGCAATGATAACATTAATGTTTTCTTCCTGACGCTTGGCTTCTCTTCCTCTGCTCCTATCTTTCCTACTTGGGGGGAAATCCTGTTCACAGTGATTACTTTCCAAACTGACCCAAGGTGAATGTCCGTAATTCTGGATCTGGCAGGAGAGTTATTTCCTTTCAAAATTGTAAATAACTGCTCACACCGTTATATTGGCTGGGCGGCCAAAATATTTGTTGTGGGTCGCAGGCAGCCCACAAGTTTGACACGCTTGTGCTAGGGGGTCAGATAATAGCGCAGTGTTTAAAACTGATGGAGCGTAGGTGAAAAAGCAGCAGAATGTAGGGTTTCTGAAATTCAGGCTCAGGGTGGGAGAGAGAGCATGCGACATAAAGGGCATTGTCATCTCTTTGCCGTACCTGGTGTTAACTGCAGCCCCTTCCTCCCTTCATTTCCGAACTTCCTTTGGAAACCTGGAATTTAACATCGGTGTTTATTGAGGAGCAGTGGTCGGCAAACTGCGGCTCACGAGCCACATGCGTCTCGCGAGCCTCGGTTTGCCGCTCTGTTGACTAATGAGTTTGCTGACCACTGAACTAGACTCTCGATTCCAATGATTACAGGCTGTTGTTCCTTGTGATTAAGCCCTAGAGTATTACTTAAGAGGCTGTGGTGTTTCCTCCTTTATCACAACGAGGCAAATCACTCCTAAATGTATTGTTGCAAAGCATAAGATCGATAAACCCCATTGGGAACAGTAGCATATATTTTAAATACAGATTTGTTTAGTCAGAATTTATAAATTGCAAAAAAAAAAAAATGGAATATTATTTTTTAAAATTAGAAAGAGCTGACAAACTAAAGAGGGAGAGGTGGTTCTAGAAATTGGCCATCTGCCCTCAGGCCTCACTTCCATCTGTAAGTCAACTACAGAACACCTGAACTGGTACAGCAGCGGCTGGAATGGGACGTTGGTCCAATATCTTGGACTATCTGGGTTTTTGAAAGAGAGAGTGAGTGCAGGACTTTATTTTCTTTGGTGTAAATATAGAATTGGGCCATAGATTCCTGGGGCAGTTGTCAGAATTACACAATTCCCAATGAGCACTTGACCTGAGGAGGTCCATCAATCCCAGACAATGAGGGCATGAAGGCACCAATCTGTGTGTGTGTGTGTGTGTGATTGTACATCAACCTGCTTATAACGTCTAGGCTGACCAAGCATCCCCAAGATGCCATTAAACCTGTGGTTCAGATTCCATCCTAACCCTTAGCCTGGGCTAGTACAGGCTTTGCAGAAATGTATATTGAGAACACGATAGAAAGCTAGCTTACTACTAAATACCGGGGACCCGAAGGGGGAAATGCAATGTGACAGAGAAGACACATGGGAAAGAGACATCTGGAGGCACCTTTCAATGGCCTGTGATAAGTGCTTCAGTAAAGGTTTGCTTAGGTATTATCAGAGCATCAACGTAGAGCTAGTTCAAGTTAGTAACTTTGCTGAAACACATCCAATGATTTCCTGCTTGTACTTTATTTAATGTTCTTGGCCTGGATTTAAAAACCGTGATAAATTCCTGGCTACACTAGGTCCTTCTTTTTAGTAAAATATAACTTAAAATCTATGGCACTATATCATCTAAGATTGCAAATGTATTTTATAATTTCCCTTCTCAGTTTATTCTGATGGCAAGGTATTTGAGGGAGAAGTCATAACCTAAAATCTTCATTATAACCTCAGAAAATATAACAGGTCCCTAAATTATTCATAAACCACCTCCAAACAAAAGATCCGATAACGTTATATTTGGTAGTGTTAGAAAAATTATGGGAAGAAGTAAAAAGAAAATGTCTATGCCTGTTGTAGAAAGCCAGAATTTTATTTAACTTTGCGTTAGTGAGTCAGACAGATCATATTTAACCTTCTAAATAAATTAGGTTCTCATGTCTTGATTTGTACAAATTAAACTGAAGAAGAAGACAGGATTGTTTTGATAGCTCTTTTTTTCTTCTGCTTAGAAAAGATGAATCATTCAAAGTATAAGACCAAACAAGAAATATTGAAAATAGAATATATAAAAAATAGAAACAATAGGGCCATTGTTTCCACAAACGAGCAACAAAATCTCTTTTTAAATGTCGTGAAGTTCTTAGAGGTTTTAAAAATAAAGTGAAAACTAAATCATGTTGACATCCTAGCCTGCAGTGGAAACACACTGAGCCTTAAATATTAACATTTGGTGCCATTTCTTGTCCTATTAATATTGCGATGAAGACCAACTTCAACTAATCTGTCTTCTCACAGTTCAATGTCACAGTATAATTCCAGACATGGAATAAAATGAGCTAAATATTTTGCACACCAACTTCTTCTCAGCAAGGATTTATTTTCCTAATAAAAAATAACCAGTATTTTCTATTTTGAACAAGTATGATATAAATTATATAAAGTACAGAAAATGGAAAACAAAAGAAAACAGGCCAACATATTATATATAGAAAATTAATTTTGTATCATAGGTTTAAGAATCTAAGGACCTGAAGTTCATTTCAATCTACACTTGGGTGAATTTACCCAAGACCCTGGGGGTAAAACAAAAACTTATTATTGCCAGGAAATGGAATTGACTGCACCATTTTACTGTAGTGAGAGTTTTTCAGACATGATACACTATACACCGGATGTGACTGTGCTACCTCATTATGCAGACTGTAGTTGCGTGTCCTCTAAAACTTTAAAACAAACAGAATTATGCTATAACATAATATTGAACGTGGATTGTTCAGAAAGTTTTTCATTATCATGTGTTTTTGTGTCACACATAGTATCAGCAAGATAGGAGTGACTACCAATGTGTGTCCAATTTGTATTTTAACCAATATTTTCCTACCTCTAACATTTAGCATATCATAAGCATAACATGTTGTTCATAAAAATAAACTGAATATATTAGTTTTCTATTGCTGCCATAACAAAAACACCAAAAACGTTTTTGCTTCAAACAATGTATACTTATTACCTTGTAGTTTTGGGGGGTTTTTTTTTGCAGCATTTCCCATCTAAAGTCTTGATGATGGCAGGGACTGCCATTGCCTGGGACACTCTTCTATTTATTCTGCCACGAGGTTAAATTCTACTGGACTTTATATCTCACTGTGCACTCACTTTACATCTTCAGGTAAGTCTTCAGGTTGTTATGTCAAACTCTCATTGTATTCTTTATTTCTGGTTATTTTTTTAAATACATTTAGAGAAGAGAGAGAGATCAAAACATTAACAATGAGAGAGAATCATTGATCAGCTGCCTCCTGCATGCCCCATACTGGGGATCTAGCCCCGCAACCCAAGCCTGTGACCTTCTGGTCCCTAGGTCGACACTCAACCACCGAGCCATGCCAGTTGGGCTATTTCTCGTTGTTCTTAAGCATTCATCAAACAAGCGTACTGGTTCAGTCTTCCTCTGTCCTTCTAGACCACAAGCCGCACAAGGGCAAAACTGAGTTTGCCTTCTTCTCCCCTGCATCCCTATGGGTAGCACAGATTGTCACAGAGTATCAGTGCTCACTGTAGCTTTATTCAAGAATGAGCTAATGAATGCATGAATGTGCTTCTCTCTATTTCTTCTATGTAGCTTTCCCTCCATTTTCCTTTCACTCTGTAGTTTATAAAATTGAACTTACCAGTCCTCTGCCTAAACTAATTCTATGGTTCTCCATCAATTTAAGAAGAATGTTCTCATATCTCACTATGGCACATTTGACCATTGCTTTCATTAGGAGAAAATACTTATTTAAATAATGAGCCCTACAGCTCCATTTCCCACCCTCTAGTCCAAATAAAGATAAGGCAGATAAAATAGCATGATTAGAATTATGGAAGTAGCATGGTTTCTTAAAAGATTCCTCTGAACTTGAAAAACTTCCTTGGGGATTAAGAACCCTGAAAAGTACCCAGACTTGAGGAATCGTTGAGCAAAGGAAGTTTTTTCTTATTTCCTTTGTATTTAACTTTTCACTTATATTCTGCACAGTCCAGTTCACTTGCCAATTCAGGAGCAGTAGCCCTAACAAAACACAATCCTGGACATTCACCGGGCCCTTTCTACACTCCATTGCTTCCTGCCTCCTATTATTGTCCTGCTGCCCAAACACAGCAGAAAACAGCTTTACCCAGGATACCTCTTCTTCAGCAATTTCAAACTAATTACAGTAGTGCAGATTCACCACATTCTATTATTCACTCAATAAATATTAATCAAATGCCTGCATCATGCCAGACAGTTTCCTATTCTTGAGATGCTGCAGTAAATAAGGGAACCATACTATGTTACAAAGTTTGCATTCTAGTATCATGCATTCATATCTTACATAGATTAGAAGTGTAGTTACCCAAATTCTATATGGATAACCAAATGCCACCTTCCAACCCAGATTAAACGTTATATCTAATGGGAAGCCCTCCATATCTGTTCCCTCAACTCTATGCAAACCATTATTACAGAACTTAATATACAAAATTATAATTGCTGAGCTATTTTTCCATGCAAGGCTATAACCGCCTTCACTGTGGAGACTATGTTCTCATCAGTTTTATATGTGCAAGCTGCATTCCAGTCTCAGATGAGACATTTTACAAAAATAATAGACAAGATTAAATCACTTTTAAATGCTAGATTTCTACCTGGCACAGGTCATGGGACAGCCCATTTGGGATCATGGACTCCTACAAAATGTTAAAAGTGTGTGTCTGGTTCAATGGATAGTAGTAACAGAAGTGTCTTTGACAAGACTGAGTATAAGCTAACTATACCACAATCACGTTTATTCTGATTCTCTTCTGGTGCAGATGTGTTTGTACTCAGAAGCGAGATAGGTCCCAGTGGATTTGCGTACTTTTTGGTTAGAGTTAGTTATTTTAAGTCTCTTTTGTGTCTCTTTTTACCAGAATCATAGTAGTTTAATTTTAGGATTCAATCTTGATTTCTACATAGATGCCCAGACTTATAGCTGAGAGCATCATTTACCTTTTGCTGGAGAGGCAGTTTCTACCTTTTCCTTTATCACTCTCTGAGCCTGACGACATTGAGCATTTTGCATGTTCAAATGAGTTGATATGACCCTATTGTGACCCAATGGAGCAGCATGTGTTTCGAATAGATTTAATTTGAACAGACCTTAATTTGAGACCATAAAGAAGAACATCACCCTAGCCCTGTGGTTGGCAAACTGCGGCTCACGAGCCATATGCGGCTCTTTGGCCCCTTGAGTGTGGCTCTTCCACAAAATACCATGGCCTGGGAGAGTCTATTTTGAAGAAGTGGCATTAGAAGAAGTTTAAGTTTAAAAAATTTGGCTCTCAAAAGAAAATTCAATCGTTGTACTGTTGATATTTGGCTCTGTTGACTAATGAGTTTGCCGACCACTGCCCTAGCCAATTTGGCTCAGTAGACAGAGTGTCAGCCTACAGACTGAAAGGTCCAGAGTTTGATTCCAGTCAAGGGCATGTACCTCCTCCATACAGGTTCCTCCTAGGCCTAGGCCCTGGTCAGGAAATATACAGGAGGCAACCAATCAATGTGTTTCTCTTACATCGATATTTCTCCCTGTCTTTCTCTGTCTCTTCCACTCTCTCTAAAAATCAATGGAAAAATATCTTAGGGTGAGGATTAAAAAAAAAAAAAGAAAAATAATTTTCCACTTACTCCTCATCCCCTGGTAGGATGCCCTTATGATTCTTTTCTATTGGTAACTATGTCAGTATTCTTATCACAGACCATTAGCCTATCCGGACTACACTCTGTTGCAATTTCTTCTCAAGTGTGTGAAAGCTGAACGAAAGACTACCTCTCTAGACATTTACCTAATGAGCATGAACACACACACACACACACACACACACACACACAATTTTCCTTTAGCTGACTCAGTTTTGTAATTTTGCATCTTCATTTGATAGTGTCTTCTAGCAGGTTAAAGTGTAAATCAGCATAATAGAGGGCGCCAGAAAGCTGATGGGTGATTTCAAGACCATTTCACTTTTATCATTCCCAAGGATAGAATTTAACCATTCATTACTGGCTAAATTTTCTACATTTACTATGAAAATATGTTCATCTTGTAAACCTAAGTAATGAGATTCATATTTCAAAATCCAGGGAAACTCTGTGTAGGTTAAAGTAAAGGAATCAAACAACGTATTCCAACTCATTTTGGCTCGTCGATAACCATGGTTGAGGTCATCTTTGTCACTATCTGTTTTGTGTAAAATGAACAAATTTGAATAGCTAACTGTAGGCCCACCTTCTAGCAATTACACACTGAAATTGTTAGTTCTTTTCCTTGGTGACTATCCATATCCAATCAAATACATGGCTGAGTAGCAAAGTTGACCTGATGATACTAAGACAATATATGCATCACAAACAGTATGCAGTTAAAGACATTGATTGTAGAATCAAACTGACTAGCATCCCCCCTTATGGACCATAGGATTTGGCACATATTGGCTTAGTTTCTTCCCTATAAAATTATGAGAATAATAGAAATTCTGAGACAATGGAGTGAGAATTAAAGAAAATAATTGATGAGAAGTTCAGAGAACAGTGCTTGGCACAGAAAAATGCATAATACATACAGAACTTTATGATTTATTCTATGAGTTTTTAAACAGAATTGATCTTGGATAGGGAGAAATGAGAAACTGTTGAATCTGCCTAATCCACCTACATATATATTGATGGTGGGACATCTCCTTTAAAATGTTTATTTCCAGTTTTTCTAACAAGAACTAGATACCCATTGATAGAAAATGTCTGTGTGGGATTCTTTATAGTAAAAAACAAGTCTTACCGATGGTGATATAACTTGGAGATTATAAGTAAATTGGCTTTACAAACTATCTCATAGAATTTAGATGTATATCTGTTATCACGGTATAATAATTAATGGCATCCTTTCATGTTCTCAAAATGATTTGGTTTAGACAAGTTATATGATCACACTAATTTTAAAAGACATAGAATCACATTAATAATCTCCAGGATCTTCATTAACTTTAATTTTTGCTCAATCACATTTTACACAGGTATATTAAAACGAACTATAAGAAAACGACATATTTAATCACTAATCAACAGTTCCATTGGTCTATGTGGCTAGTTAAGTATAATTGCCCACAAATTATGATCTATTTCATTATTTTTAGCAATCTGATTTCCCCCAGAATATTTTAAATCAAATATTCAAAGTCAACATACTACCAACTCATGACCCCACCATGTGCAACAAAAATTCCATTGAATTTTAAAGCTATTCTACTGATAAGAGACACAAAAATAATAGTGACCTTAGATACAGGTAGTTTTCCAAACTTACATTTTTATGGTAATGAAGCTAAACATAATAATTTAATGTGAAAAATCCAATAGTCTATGGTTGTTTTTAAATACAGATGTTATACTGCTATTGCTGTTCAGCAAATCCTCATGTTTCTTAGAAAATTAAATTATTATATTACTACAGGCCCGGTGCATAAAGTTCATGCAGGGGATGGAGGAATGGGAGGGATGCCCCTCAGTCCAGCCTGCACCCTCTCCAATCCGGGACCCCTTGGGGAATGTCTGACTGCCGGTTTGTGCCCGCACTTTTAACAGATGACAGCTCCATGTTGTTACTTTCTTTTCATGATTAAACCCATTGGAATTAGTAGGTATTCAAAGTGTGTATACATTTGGGGGGGACACCCTGTATATCTCTAGTCAGCAGTGAAAGGAACCAATGGTGGATTTGGAACCCCCAGACAGGGAGCCTCGCTCACTCCCCGCATGTCTCCCACGGCAGCCGGCCCAGGCAGACAAGAGGCTTGGCTTCCTTCATTGCCCTGGGGAGGCTTGACTTGGGTGGTGGAGGAAGCCAAGCCTCCCACCCGCTCCACTGGTTCCGTGGCTCCAGTCGGCACTGCCATCTTTGTGGCTATGGGCACTGCCATCTTTGTTGCAGAGTGACAGTTAATTTGCATATTACCATTTTATTATTATAAATGTATTTATGTGCATGATTATGTATACTTCATGTTTAAACTGAAAAATAAGAGAACTATAATCTATTTGGGGAGAGAATTCTCTATGGACTTCTTGCATTTCGGCACATGATGTGACCAGAGACACTGAGAGCCATTTTCATTGACTGTGTTTTTATGGATGTTTGTATAACAAATAGCCTTATAATATAGAGATAGTGGCTTTTTCCAAGGCAGAAGACAGGTGTTCTAAAGTTTAATAAAGATAATGTCTACCCTCTCAGCAAAGTTTGGTAGGATTTGCTGGCATCTTTTTTAAAAAGTGTAGTGTTTCCTAAGTTTAGGGTTACTCAGCTCTGATGCAAATCACAACATTTGAGGCATCAATCTAGGCCCCCTTGCATTGTGTCCATGGGTTTGTGGTGCATGGAGAACAGTGTGAATATGAAGCTCGTGTTCCCTGCTTTAATAATAATTACGTCCTTTGTCACTGACCCAGGAGTCTTGAATCTTCTGCAAGCGTTTCTGAAACCGTGGCAGGTTCATTGGTTCATTTGCAAGTTGCTAAATGTCTCTTATGGAATCATAATAAGAAACATATTGATACTATGTCTGTGACAGTTAGGTTTTTTAGTAGGCACATATATCTTCCCAGGGATACAACAGCACAAACACATCTGTGTATATTTACTTCAAGATCTAAACTGAGCTTTCATAGAAGGTTCAGTATTCTCATTTATTTTGATACAATCACTCCCACTTTTATTTCCTTATTGGGTTATCTTGATTTAACCCAATAAAGAAATAAAAAATATAAATTACTATGCAAGTTAAAAATGCTTTTATGCTGGCAAAGGATGTTTTTGAAGTTTAAATAAATAAGAAAAATAACTTATTAATGTAACAGATTTGTTTTAAACTATAATTCTGAGTGTCATTCTCCAACCAATTTTCAATCAAGACTCCTCTCTTGATTCAAATGTTCCTGATATTTTTTACTGAATATCAGCAGTAGGTGCTGCTACATTTGCTTGTTCTCTTTTATATGCTATCTCTGTTAATGACACCCCCACCTCTGATTTGCTCAAGCTACAAACATAAGGGTCATCCTCAATATTTCTATCTTACTCCACACAGGCAAGTTATATTTCAACTGAATATGATGCATTACTGTTCTTCTTCATCCCAACAGCTATTGACTTTTATTTAATCCTACATTCTCTGATTATACTGAATTCTTTTTAAAAATATATTTTATTGATTTCAGAGAGGGAGAGAGAGATAGAAACATCAATGGTGAGAGAGAATCATTGATCTGCTGCCTCTGCATGCGCTTCATAGGGGATCAAGCCCACCCTCTGGGCATGTGCCCTAAGTGGAATCAAACTGTAACCTCCTGGTTCATAGGTGGAGCCTCAACCACTGAGCACACTGGCTGGGCTGTGAACTGAATTCTTGACATATATTATCTCTGGTCATCAATGTATATACAACACAGAAATGCATGGAAACTTGCCTGAAGTTTTTAAATGTTAACTAATGTAAATTCCAATACTCATTTATTAGACATAGCTGAGATCAACTACATATTGATTAGATTCTGTATTCCTTGCATGTAGAAAACTTTTTTTTTTCATTTTTCCCTTCTATCTTTCTGGTCTTTTTTTCAGTCTTTTTTTTTTAGGCATTTGCATTACCCAATACATCTCTAACATCATTCAGGAATTCCTCAGATACTAGGAAATGGAAACCAATTTGCTTTTTTTTTTAGTTAATCAACTCTTTCTACACAAAATTGTAAATACCTACTATGTTTTATTTTCTCCCAATCTGCACATTCATCCTCTTTACGATATCTCTCATGCTAATTAATTGCCTTTTAGTACATAGATATTATCAAGACACTACTTAAAACAAGTCCCATTGCCTAAAGGATAAAGTTCTACACTGTAGCAGAAAATGGATGCTTTTTTCTAAACTGCCCCCAATCTAGCTTGATGATTAAATCTATTACTTCTCTCCTCTGATTCCACCAACCGTGATTAACTCTTTAATATACTTCAAGGGAGACATTTCCTTTCCATCTACCCCAGCCTTTGCACATGCTGATTCCTTTTTCTGTGGCACTTCCCACGCCTTTTTCCCTATTTATCTACTTCTAACAGTTCAGTCTGAATTTTACCTCCTTTTGCAAACTGCCTGGACATGTAAGAGCAGAATTAGTTGTTCCACCTGCTTTGTTTCCACAAGAACCTTCACATCTCTTACATAAACTCTAGACTCTGATTAAATGTTTGTTTATTTAAGGAAAATGACTAGTATGTGAAGATCCTTGCACTTAATATTATTCACAGGTTTCCTTTCTTTATGGAAGAATTTTTTTTCCAGATATCAACTTGCCCTGGTCAAGTTGTTCAGAGAGAACACTGCACTCTTATTGATGTCTTATAAAAGAGGAATCAATAAATAAAAATGTTTTTCTCTACTAAAGTGAAAAGTAAAATAAGAAAATATGAGGTAACATACTTAAGTACTCTCTGCTCATAAAGATTGTCTGCTTTCACTAATGAATATCTAATATGCCACAAAGTTGCTTTTTCCCCCTCAAACTTAATCAGATTTTTTTCTGACATTACTGGCTAGATGCATAGTGCTTATTATTAGTTCATTAAAAAATCACAAAATTATTATGAATCAATAATCTCCATATTGTAGTCAGGAGATTTCTAAGATGCCCCCTAGTATTTCCTTCCCCTGGTGGCACACACTATACAGTTCTCTCCTCTTAAGTGTGGGTGGGAGCTGTGATGCTTCTAACAATAGAATATGGCAAAGTGATGGGTTATCATGTCCATGATGAAGTCTTACACTGCACAAGGCTCTATGTTAGCAGAAAAGAGACAGGGAGGATCTCTTCTTGAAGAAGTAACCCTCCATGCTAGTAATGACTGTAGTCAACCTTTAGATGCTGATACCACCTTCACACAGCCACAGGAAATTTTGTCAACAACCTCAGTGAACTTGGAGACAGATTATTTTCCAGTTGAGCCTGAAGATAAGAATGCAGCTTAGCAGGCAACTTTACTGCAACTGTGTGACCCTGAAGAAAGGAGGTGGGGGGAGGGACAGCTAGGCCATGCCTGGATTTCTTACCCACATACAGAGTGGGGCAAAGGTAGGTTTTCAATTGTTCATATGGAAAATAACACAATAATTGATAAATAGTAATACAAAAATAAACTCTTCTGCTTACTCAGAACTGTATACCTATCTAGTATGTTGTGTGGTAATGTATGTGTATTGTTTTAGGGCACTAAGTTTTTTTCATTTTTTTTATTTTTAATCTTCACCCGAGGATATTTTTCCATTGATTTTTAGAGAGAGCGGAAGGGAGAGGGAAAAACAGAGAGAAAATATCAATGTGAGGGAAACACATCACTTGGTTTTCTCCTGCATATGCCCTGACTGGAGCCAGGGCCAGGTACATGCCCTTGACCAGAATGGGACCCGGGACCCTTCTGTCTGCAGGCCGACATTCTATCCACTGAGCCAAACTGGTCAGGGCTCACTAAGTTTTTTATTTCCCCCACTTGTTATGCAGCTTTAGAAAACTAATACAGAGCAACAATAGAATTCTAATACACATACTTTTGGCTGCTAAAGTCAAATGTAATCTCCTTCTCTGGATCAGCTAATGTGGAATTCTTTCAGATTAAATACTATAATACTTTCTTTTCAAGATTCAAAGCATCTTAAAGACCTATGCAAGCATTACTCTAATACTATTAATCTCTTATCAAAATACTATTTAAATATATTCATTTATGACCATGTTCATTTCAGTTTCTTGCTTATAAGATTTCGCCCATTTTCTTACCTTATTACTCTTGATCTTTCATTCCCTGAAGTTCATTTACTTGGAAGGTAATGTGTTCACCTGAACACATTATTACAAAATATACAAGAGTAAAGATTTTAATCACACTTGTTTCAGATTCCTGCCTCTTTAACCTTTGGCTTCCAGTCTACACAGTCCTCTGGTGGATAAACTTGCACAGCTACAGTTAGATTGGGAATTCAGCTATGAGAAGGTGACTTGGCACGAAGTTAGTCATAACTTAGCCCGATACATTTATATTGAGAGTACCTTTCATATATTTTAAAGTTATTACCAACTTTCCTGATATCTTCCAGAAATATTCCTATGGCCTGAACTTTTGACTCATATAAAGGTGTGAAACCAAGAAGTTGTATAAAATGTGCTATACCACGAATTCTTTTATTCTAATCAGAGAAAAAGTTGCCTTCTCAGTATCCAAATTTGTTGGCTCTTCTTGGTACTTTGTAATTTTTTATGTATTTTTATCTCAAGTTCATTTAGTTGCCAATTTTATTTTTTAAAGTGTAATGATATTATCAGCCAACTGCAAAGCTGTTCTAGTTTTGTAATATACAAATAAAACCATTTTAAGCATTCTAAACATATTTTATAATCTAAAAAGTGAAACCCAAACACAATATGCTGAAATTTATTCAAAAAATTGATTTGGCTCAAATATGTCATTCAACTGCAATTCTAAAAGACATTTTGGAACGCTTTAATAAACACATGAGAAATAACAGATGCCTGAATGGGAGGTATTCCTTTTGTTGGATTAACATTTATTTATTAAAAATTTGAGAAAAAAACTAGATTAAAAAATAAGTGAAATGTGGTATAATAAATAGAAAATATTTTGACATCAAGAATGAAATTGTAACAAAATGTAGGTGATATTAAATAGTAATTCATTAAGATATTAATTTCAAAAGTAATTAATGAATAAAATTGGGTTTTGTGAAGCCATTTATGTAAAAGAATTAACAATAATAACATATACCAAAAATTTAAATATATTGTCATTTGACATAAAATGCCAGTATCAATGGAGATAAGATAAAACTAATAAAATATTATTTCCATAAACATATAAAAGACAACCTTAATAAATGAATATTTAAGATTAGTCACTGAAAAAGAAATTGTGAAGCACCATGAAATTTTACAGGCCATGTATCAAATATATTTGATAGAGATGTCTCCAAATTTAACAATAATTCTAAAAGTCATATGACAATATGTAAAATTCACTCATGAGATTTGAAAATACTTTTCTAACCAACTAGTAAAAGGCTAATCCTATCTAATAAAACAGTAATATGCAAATTGACCGTCACTCCAACACACAAGATGGCTGCCCCATGTGGTCACAAGATGGCCACCACAAGATGGCCAGCAGGGTAGGGCAGTTGGAAGGAACCAGGTCTGCAAGGGAGGGCAGTTGTGGGTGATCAGGCCTGCTGGGGAGGGAAGTTGGGAGTGACTGGGCCTGCACAGAAGGGCAGTTGGGGGGGACCAGCCCTTCAGGGGAGGGCAGTTAGGGGTGACCAGACTGGCAGAGGAGGGAAGTTGGGGCAAACAGGCTGGCAGGGGAGCAGATAGGCATCAATCAGGCTGGCAGGGGAGTGGTTAGGGGTGATCAGACTGGCAGGCTGAAGCTGTTAGGGGCAATCAGGAAGGCAGGCAGGTGAGCAGTTGGGAACCAGCAGTCCTGGATTGTGAGAGGGATGTCCCAGATGGAGAGGCTGCAGGCTGGGCTGAGGGACACCCCCTTCCCTGTGCATGAATTTCGTGCACCGGGCCTCTAGTATAATAATAAAAAGGCTAATATGCAAATCGACTGAACGTGGAATGACCAATCGCTATGACATGCACTGACCACCAGGGAGCAGATGCTCAATGCAGGAACTTCCCCCTGGTGGTCAGTACACTCCCACAGGGGAAGAGCTGCTCAGCCAGAAGCTGGGCTCATGGCTGGCAAGTACAGCGGTGGTGGTGGGAGCCTCTCCCACCTCTGTGGCAGCACTAAGGACCCCTTGGTGGACATCCCCCAAAGGTCCCGGACTGCTAAAGGGCGCAGGCTGGGCTGAGGGGATCCCGCCCCCTTCCTCCTCCCCTCCCCCCGCCCGCCCCAGTGCATGAATGTCATGCACTGGGCCTCAAGTAAGAATAATAAAAATAGATCACATATACTGTAGGACATGTTGAAACACTTTCCTCATCCCTTTAAAAAACATAAACCCTTGAAATATTAGAGGATGATTATAATATGAAGCCAAAAATATTACAGAAAAATATAAAAGTATGTCTGGCAGTTAATAAAAAAAAGCTATTTCTTTCTAGCTCTGGAATTTGTGAGTCTTAAAATTTTAATGTGTTTTCTCTCATTTTAACTATATAGTACTTGCATAATTTTGTAGTTGCTTTTTTTTTTTTTTCCTCTTAAAATGGCACCTTTTTCTATGTACCTTTGAATCTATCCCAACTTTTTTGGGGAGAGTGCAATGGAGTATTTTCCTTGTAATCACCTGTCTTCCAGCAGGAGGCAGGGAATGTTTTACATTGTGTCTTTGAGCAGGTAGAGTTAGCAGTAAGGACATGCAGTCAGGGGTGCATTCCCTCCCTCAGACAGATTAGTCTCCAACAATCACATTACACAAAAGGCTAGAACCTTTTTTTTTTTTTTAAATCCTCACCAGAGGATATTTTTCCATTGATATTTAGAGAGAGTGAAAGAGAGAGGATAAGACAGAAAAATCCATGTGAGATAAACACATCGATTGGTTGCCTGTTATATGTGCCCAAACCAGGCCCCAGGCCGGGGAGAAGCCTGCAAGGGAGGGATGTGCCCTTTACCAAAATCAAACCTGGGACCCTCCAGTCTGAAGGCCTGCACTCTATCTACTGAGCCAAACCGGCTAGGGCGTGAACCATTTCTGAACAGAGGATTCTTAAGGGAGCTTAGCAAGTTTTTAATGTTTCATCTGCTGCAACAGTGTGAAAAAAGATGGTTGACAGGGTGTGACGATTATTTCCTCGAGTATAGTACTTAACAGTTACTGTTGGGGTTTGTTTATCCCCCATCTCATTAGTGGTAAAGGATACACTGAGAGGTGATTCTGTGAAGCACATACCATCTGAAAAGTCAGACTCAATTTCTGCAAAAGCTTTATTCTTATGAATCCTTGGAGAAATGGAGAATGTGACAGTGTGTGTTTATTGGTTTCATGGGATTCATTAGTTCAGTCAGATTTTGATTCAAAGAGAAATAGTTACAATTCCTTGTTTTCAACATCATCATTGATACATCTATACTTAATAAAAGGGTAATATGCTAATTAGACCGGATGTCTTCCGGAACACCTTCTGGATGTCCTTCCTGACAAAGATGCCACAGCTGTGAAGGGCTGGAGAGGGGAGACAAGGCCTCCACAGCTGCGGTGCACCGGAAGTCCCACCTCTGCGTGTGAGCTGCATAGAAAACACCTTTTTTTATACCGCTCATTGGCTAAGCTCCCAGTATACCACTCGCAGTGTTCTTGACAACTTCGGTAATAAGAATCCAAGAAGGTGATCTAGGGTTTTTCCACCTCAGTCCTGGAGGAAAAAATGGAGGTCCACTGCTGAAGGGGCTAAGAAATGTCATATCCTGCCCTAGCCATTTGGCTCAGTGGATAGAGCCTCAGCCTGTGGACCGCAAGATTCCGGTTCAGTTCTGGTCAAGGACACATACCTAGGTTGCAGGCTCCACCCTGGCCGGGGCCCAGGTCAGGGCTCATGCAGGAGGCAACCAATCAATGTGTCCCTCTCACATTGATGTTTCTCTCTGTCTTTCCCTCTCTTTTCCACGCTCTCTTAAAATCAATGGAAAAATATCCTTAGGTGAGGATAAAAAGAAAGAAAGAAAGGTTATATTTTATGAAAGAGACATCTTGAAAATGCCTAAAGAAAGTTGTCATTTTCTCGTGGTGAAGGGACTGGAGTCCATGTTAATGAAAGCACCTTGGCAGCTGCAGTGGCCAGCAGTGGCAGCAGCAGCAGGGTGATGGGAGCAGTGCCTTCCTTTGATTGGCCAGTTGCTTCCCACAGAAGGAGGCCAGACTGCCGCTTAGCAGGGGAGCAGGCCTAAGCTGTCAGTAGGACATCCCCTGAGGGCTCCCGGATTGTGAGAGGGGACAAGCCAGGCTGAGGGACCCCCGTGCACAAATTTTCATGCACTGGGCCTCTAGTAAATATGATAAAGTTCACCTGCTGAGGTATACAATTCACTGAGTTTATGTCTATTTACCATTGATGCAACCAACACCATAATTTAGCAATGCTTTTCCATTACACCCACTGCTGCCTGTCTCCCCAGTGCCTTAGCCTTCACCAGCCATATGGAGCCACTGATTTACTTTCTTCCAGTTGTATTTTCTTATCTTGAATATTTCAAATATATAATCATACAATGTCATCCTTTGTGACTTGCTTCTTTGAATTAGCACAGTGATTTTCAATCCTTTTCACCTCATGACACACATAAAATAATTACTAAAATTCTGCAACACACCAAAAATATATTTTTGCCAATCTGACAAAAAATAGGTACAATTCTGATTGATTTATTATGATACTATTAGTGACAATAATAATAATAATAATAATAGTAATAGTAATTACCTACTCTTTTTGCTCCAAAGTGACTTTTAAATAAATTAAGTGTCTATACTTGTATATAGGGATTTCTGATACCAAGAAAAATTACCAATCAAATGCAACCTTATCCTAGGACATGACCAGGAAGATGCAACTTCATTATATAACCTATATATTTAGGGTTCAAACAGGACATTCACACCAGACAGCTATTGTTATGTTGGCTGTTGTCATTTTTTTATTTGAAAATCTAAGGGAAAAGAGGTCAGTATCCCTGACTAAATGGTCCGGTATTGCATGTTTTAAAAAATTCTTGTGGCACATTGGTTGAAAATCAGTGCCTTAGAATAATGTTAATCATTACTATAGCATGTATCCACACTGCACTCATTCTATTGCCAAATTATATTCCAATGGAAAGATATACACATTTTAACAGTTAATCAGTTAATGGATATGTGGTGGTTTTACGTATTTTAGCTATTAGAATTAATGTTATTGTGGACATTTATAATACATATTCTTGTGTGGACATAGAATTTCTTGTCTCTTGGGTGGATGTTTAGGAGTGGAATTGCTAGAATACATGTCAACTTTCTTTTTAAACTGTCAAAACAAATTCTGAAGCAGCTGCACTAATTTACCTTTCCACCTGCAATGTTTGTAGGTTCCAATTTCTCTAGATCCATGTCCGAACTTCTTACTGCCCGAATTAGGTTTCCATAGAGGAACAGAATAAAAAAATGTAAAAGGAGATTTACTAAGAGGAATTGGCTCATGCAATTATGGGTTGAAAACCCCATGAGCTTCTGTTTCTGGAGACCCAGGAAAGCCCCTGATGTAATTCCATTCAAGTCCTAAGACCTAAGAACCATGATAGCTTAATTCTTCACCAAGGGCAGGAGAAGAGAAGATGACTCCTTCCAATACTCCCTATTTAGAAAAGTTTTTTGCCCTGTCCAAAGACAATTGGTTGTCTTGTGTTCATTGGACCCACAAAATAATTGATTTGACTAATAATGGATTAGTGCCATTAGCCACATACTGGCCTGTTTTAATGGACTTTCCCTCTCCATTGAGTTATGCTACTGAGGTTACAGCAAGCGCACAGAATTATGACACTGTCACTTCTTTGTTCTGCTTCCTATGGGGAGAATGAGAAAACATTGAATTTCTCTTAATTGTACAAATGTCTGTTTTGAAACAAAGGGCCAGTATTTCCATGCAAGATGGGCATGGAACATTTACTTATTTGTGTGGTTAAGGGGCCACATAATCTATCAAGTAACAGGACCCATCTTTTTCTCATTGTTTTTTTTTGTTGTTGTTTTTACCATAACTAAGGACAAAAAGATGACAGGAATACTTTTCTAAAAATCTAAAATCTCTCTCTTTCTCTCTGTCTCTCTCTGTCTCTCTCTCTCTCTCACCACATTCACTCTGAAATAAGTAAAACCATAACAGTAAAGTTCTAGACCAAGTTCTTAGCTTTCCTATAAAGAGTCATATTTGTTTAATGCCAGTTCTGCTTCCCTGGAATCTCTGTATATTTTACACAAGAAACCTGGAAATTCTCTCACCCACCAAATATTTCCGCAATTTAGTCACTGTCTAAATTCTTTATCACACATTGATTTTTTTTCAGAGAGAAAATAGCCTCGCCAGAGGCATACGTGTTACTGTCAAGTTGGATTTGTGTGTTTTTACACTAATAGCTAAAAATCGGGGCCCTGTGCTTTAGAGACCGAACACTGAGTCCCTGAATAGAAATGCTCTGTACTATGAAAGCAGATATTCTACAAGTAATGGGTGACAATATTTCAAGCTGAGCGAATAACACAAGAGGAGATTGATAGATACAGAACCTGTAACAGACAGATGCTTTAGATAGTTTATCTATTGAACATTCCATGGCATTTCTGTACTATGGATCACTAAAATCACCCTATTAGTCTGCTGCTATTATAGAAACTTTCATGATTAATGATCTGAAACCAGCCCAATAAATATAAGAATAGAGGAGGATATTCCATTCAAGGTTGTGGAATATATTATAGCTCAGTAAGTACTGGAGTGGCCACAGGCCAGAAAACAAGTGGGTGTCATGACCATAATTTGTTCTGGATGTTCCATCACACTCATTGTCCTTTGTGATGGCTATGCTGTGTGCAATATGCATTCAGTAACAAGATTAATGCTTGTTGCGATATATTAAATCTCAACAAATTGAGGGACAAAGGGTGTGCAAAACAAATTGTAAGACTAAAATAAATCTCCTGGATCGGCCTATTTGATTAGTCAAGATAGACCAGGTTATATCACAAAAGCAAGTATCAACGGCTACATTCAGCAGAGGTGTATTTCTTGCTCATGCCAAATACAGTCTTGTGTTCCATAACTTTTTGGATATCTGTCTTCCATGTGGTGCCTCAGTAATTCAGGTGCTTCTACTGTATTTCTCCTCCATATCAAAATCTGGACTCTTGGACACCACAGACGCCTGAGAGAGAACATGGAGTGCTCACACTTTTTCTTAAATGCCTCATCCTTCAATTGGCACAGGTGTTTAGCTACAGCCCATTGGTGAGTACTGGGCAAGTGCCCCACTAACTACAAGGGGGCTGGGGAATGTGAGTTACTCAGGTGTAAGAAAACGGTGGACTAGAAATACCTGTGGTGCTACTGGAGAGATATTCGAGGTGGTTTTCTAAACGAGGTCTTGTTGGTAATATGATGTTGACTGTTACTTTTGCTATCATGTTTTCACATTTTATTTTGTGTCATAAAACACTTCTTAGTCAATCCTCCTAGGGACTGGACTATTGCCTGATTAAAATATTCTCTGAATTCTTAGTTACTATGTTTAGAGAAATTAATTTACCTGTATAAGAAAATCATAAGATTGCATCAGATTGTACAAAATACCATCTAGCTGGCAAGTCATCTTCTGTTTGATTTCCACAAAACCCATATTCCTACACTGTTTTCTTCCCACCAATGTGATGCGCAGAGCTGGGAAAGAATTAAGCATATAATAAAGAGGCAGTGAACAAAATTGAGAGCTGGTAGACAGCAACTCTAATTTCTCTCGGAAGTATATTTTGGTCTCCTCATGCCACCTCTAAAATAGGTTGCAAAAAATTAGCAACTCCACAGCTCTCAGTGTCATGCATTCACTATGGAATTTATGAGGAGAGATACGCAAATGCCTGAGCCAAATTTCTTCTTTCCTGGTCAGCATCACTCTCTGGACATAAAATTGTAAAGATTTAGCACTTATTTATCCCATCAAGGGACATATAACTTTCATTCTTCTTAAATTGAATACCTTAATAGTATCTAATATCAAGAATATACATGGTTTTTTTAATTTCATAATATTCTTGGGAAGGTGGGGAGGGGAACTTATATAATGTGTAATTACCATTATTATTATTTTTTTAGTTCATGATTATAATATTAAGGTTAAATGTATTTAGGCCTAGGCATTTTGGCTCAGTGGATAGATCATCGGCCTGTGCACTGAAGGATCCTGGGTTCATTTCTGGTCAGGCACATGGTGGGGTTGCGGGCTCCATCCCCAATAATAGGCACACATGAAGCCACTAATCAACGATTCTCTCTCATCATTGATGTTTCTATCTCTCTCTCCCTCTCCCTTCCTCTCATAAATCAATAAAAATAAAATAATAAAAAGATAAATAAATAAATTTTAATAGTTCAAAACACAAATATTTACTGCAATTTAATTGTAGTTTACTAGTGGCCCAGTGCATGAAATCGTGCAAATTAAAAAGGAATTTGAGTGAATATTTTAATATTGCTATTTGTCCTTCCTCTATAATAGAAGTGTCAGAGATGAAAGAAAATTAGTAAAATGTATATGAAAACATTCCTCCTGTTAGAGTCTGGGGCATGCTGCGGGACCCAGAGTCAAAGTCCCCGCCCACCAGCATGTGCCTCGAAATCACATAAGACCCAGACCTAGCCCCACCTCTGCCAAGCCCCACAGGGTAGAGGGCACAACCTCAGGTCCCCCAGCCCAGCGCTGGGTAGGGGTTGCAGCCTCAGTTCCCCCAGTGCAGCCTCAGATCTCCCAGCCCCAGCGTGAGGGCCTGAGGGCATGATGACCATTTGCATATTAGCTCTTTGTTATATAGGATAACATTTTAAGTTTAATGTTTTTAGGATTTTCAAACTGATTAGATGCCTTTACTTTTCAATAATTATTAAATATTAATTTAGAGCTATTTCTATTTCCAAGGAAAGTTTATTTTTAATGTGATATGTAAAATTTTGCTACTAAAAGCATGCCATAATACATTGAATGGTGCCCTTGTTTCATCAATATTGTAAGTGATTCTTTTAATTTAGTGAAATTTTAAATGAAATATGCTCCATTATAATTATATTTTGCTAAGTAAATTTTGGAGCTGGAATAATTATATTCCACATTATCTAGCACATTCTTACATGTTTTGTTCTTTATTGTGTCTAATATTTGTCTCTATCACTGTATCTAATCTCATAAAATCCATGCTTACCTAACATTTTCCATATTAAAAATATATATAAGGATAATATTAGCCAAGGCATATTTATTTTATTGAAATTTGTGAGACAATAGAATAAAGGCTCACACAATTTGAGAATAAAATATGGGTGCAAATCTTATATAAATTGTTAATTTTATAAATCAGAGATTTTCAATGGATGTGCAGCAAGAATTTTTAAAACATACAATACCTGACTTTTTAGTAAAGGGATTGAGCTATTTTACCTTAGATGTCAAATGAAAAAATGACAGGTAACACAACAATACCCATCTGGTATGAACAAATCAAAACTATACCTCTTTTTTTTTGTCAAATGGACAAAAAAGACAACATATTTTTTTGTGTGCCACAGAATTTTAATAATTATTTTATGTGTGCCATGAGATGAAAAGGTTGAAAATTGCTTATTTAAACACGTGTAAATAAAAGAACAATTTAAGTTGTATTTTGAAAATGTAAGCATTCCATTCATTAATACTTTTACCTAATAGAAAAAGAATGCTTTTTTTAAAAATTGTAAAAGTATGCTTATTTCCTAAATCCTCATGACTGACTGTAAGGTCAATAATATATCTTTTTTCTTCCTCTGTAATAGTTAATTAAAAAACAAACTCACTATAGCACCTCAGTAAAACAACACCTTCAGGCAAACATACATTTTAGTGAATCCCAAAGATTGAAAGGAAGGTGAGAATAAAGAAAGCCAATAAAATGGGGACAAATAAAGTCTTCAGACAAAAGGAAAGTTTCTTCCTTTCTTATTTTAAAATATTTAACATGTATATTTGTAAGATAAAACATAGTAGTTTGAGAATAACTATCCCATATCTATTGAAAACCATCCCTAAGTTTTCTTAAATAAATTTGTCTTTTGAAGTTTGTGCTATTTCTCAAGGAAATCTGAAAGTTTATTTTCTCTCTCACTAACACCTGAGAGATAAAGTGACTTGCTCACTTGAGTTCTTACCTGATCTTAAACTATCATTTCAGGTTTGGGATGACTTCTTATGATATTTGTTGAAAGAAGGTAGTCTGTTTGGAAGTTTTGCTGCTATTAATCACTACATTTTTAAGAAAAGATTTTGAGCCAAAACCAGTTTGGCTCAGTGGATAGAGTGTCGGCCTGTGGACTGAAGGGTCCAGCGTTGGATTCCAGTCAAGGGCATGTACCTTGGTTGCAGGCACATCTCCATTGGGAGGTGTGCAGGAGGCAGCTGATTGATGTTTCTCTCTCATCGATGTTTCTGACTCTCTGTCCCTCTCCCTTCCTCTCTGAAAAAAAAATCAATAAAATATATTTTAAAAAAAGATTTTGAGCTGTCAATCATTTCAACTATACATCAATAAAGGTATTTTGGTGCTTCATGTTGACTTTAGAAAACTAGGTGGAATGACTGAATTATCAGAACTTAAACAGAAGTCATGTTTTTCACCCATCTTCACACCTGCTGGTTAAATCTAGAGAAAAATGTAAAGAAAACAAACTAAAAAAACAAAAACTAATCCTCTAAGAGTTATATGACCTTTATAACCCAATTTATTTTAAGCATCTTCATTGTCATTAGGTGAAACACAATAGTTCTAGCTGTATTCATACCAAAAAGTTGGTGGTAATATCAATTTGCCTAAAACAACTACCTCAAATTTAATTATGAAAGGATGCACTAGTTGTTCATTGATTAATGATAGAATTAACTAAGAAGAAACATTCATTTACTGTTGCTGTTTTTATGATATAGGATTGAGTTCTATGTAAAATATCCATAATTGTCTTTGTCGGTAAAGTGCATTATTAAGATAACTAGAGGCCCGGTGCATGAAAATTCATGCACTGGAGGGAAGGTCCCTCAGCCCGGCCTGTCCCCTCTCACAGTCTAGGAGACCTCAGGGGCAGGAGGCAATCTGGTGACCAGGGGAAGGCGATGGCCCCATCACACCTTTGCTGCTGCCACTACTGGAAGCGCAAACCTTGGCCGGCCCTGATTACCTGAGCCTCAGGCAGCCCTTGGTGGCTGGGAAGCTGCCATCTGAGGCTTGCCTGCACCTCGGGCCAGCCCTGGGTGGCTAGGGGCTGAGGGAACTGGGGGACTCTGGAGGTAGGCGCACGGAGCGGCCAGGCACCTGCCTCCCCGACGGGGCTGAGGGGACTGGGCACTGCCATCTTTGAGGGTGTGGCAGTCAATTAGCATATTCCTTCCTTATTGGCTGTGGGTGCATCCATCTTTGTGAAGGTGTGACAGTCAGTTATTAGATAGGATTGTTCTAAAATTCTGATTGAAAACAGCCTGAGACTATATTACTGTTAACTTCAAATAGATTACATTTTGAATGGTTTTTTAATCTATTTACCTATCTATTCATCTATGTATGATGCATGTTATTATATTTTGTAGTTCCTTGTGAAAATTAATTGCATGCTTCTAAGTGTTGTTACAGGATTCTAGGGCAGGAAGAATAAGGAAACTGAGACAGTGAAGTTAAAACAAAGCCAAACAGTGTGGGCAATGTGCAGCCAGCTTGTAACTAAAAAACATTATCTTCCTCAGCCAAGGATACCAGAGCAAATGGTTAAGATACTTCCCTGATGAGAGAATGCAGAAAGGGAGGGGAAAGAGAAAGGAAAAAAGGGCAGTTTTACTCCCTAAGCAAAGAAGCCAGCAATCTCAAGGCTTGGCAAGATAAAGTTGCCAGGTGCTTTTCATGAATCCTGGAAGGCCACAACAAAGTAAAAAAAGGGACCTTGAGAATTAATCTGTACCAAAATGGTCAGCAGAGGAGTTTTGAAGCCTATGGACAGGAGGGTATATAACCCCTTAATCCTCTACCCAACCAGCTCTTCAGATTAGCTGAGAACCTGTCTGTTCTTCATAAACCAGATGTATAGGTTCACTTGCTTTGCTTTTGCTTTTTCTCAATAAAGACACATGCTTAAATTGCTTTAACAAATTGGCTTTTCACAAAACAGTCAGGGACTCTCCTATAATTCATTGGTTGTGGACAGCCCTCTCACACTGGCTCAGGGGGCTGTCCTATCCAGTAATACCTCTCTGGTGTCTGTGAGAGGTGCCTATAACAGTGTGTGATTGTTTTATGATTTTCACTCCTGTCAAAATGAGATGTTGAGTTTTACTAATTCTCCCTTGATTTTAAATCTTTAACATCAGTGAATAAAATTGCTTGTCATCTAACACACCTTACACGATAATAAAGAAGACACTTGTTATGCTAAAACAATGTGATATAGTAAACTTGGTGTAGTTACCTCTTTTCTTTAGTTTTAGTATAAATAGGCTTTTTCAATGTCTTTCTTTCAGTATTTTGCTGTAGTTGCTGAGTAGTTTCTTAGCAAGGGAAGAAGGATTAACTTGACTAAAACTCAGTTAAAATGCAAATGAAATGAATTTCTGGGCAATAAAGCATGCATTAAGCTGGAACTCTAATGAACATCATAGTAAAAAGCCCCTGAAATATTTTATGCACCTCTATCCCATCTTTATGCTCATTTAGATGTAAGTCTTCCAATAATTTTAGAGGCTTTGCGTTTCTGCTTGCCACAAACATGATTAACAACGTTATTGCTCCATTTTCTCCAGAGATGGTTTCAAATCTACTTCATTTTGCTCTCCTGAAACCAAACCATGAAGCCAGAATTTTATCTGACTTCTAAGATTTATGCTCATTTCATAGGGACTATTGAAATTCAATATTAGTGGCAGTATCTATCTATACTAATAAAAGAGTAATATGCTAATTAGACCGGACATCTTCTGGACGTCCGACTTCCTTCCAGACAAAGCCATGGTGGCAGGGGCCATGGTAGAGGTGGTTAGGGGCAACCAGGCTGGCAGGGGAGCAGTTAGGGGGTGGCCAGGCTGTCATGGGGGAAATTAGGGGGCAACCAGGCTGACAAGCAGAGGCAGTTAGGGGTGATCAGGCAGGCAGGTAGAGTGATTAGGGACAATCAGTCAGGCAGGCAGGTGAGCAGTTAGGAGCCAGCAGTCTCAGATTGTGAGAGGAATGTACAACTGCCAGTTTAGGACATCCCCCGAGAGGTCCTGGATTGGAGAGGGTGCTGGCTGAGGGACCTCTCCCATGCACAAATTTCGTGCACTGGGCCTCTAGTGTATATATATATATATATATATATATATATATATATATATATATATATATAAAGCCAAGCAACCGGAATGACTGGTCACTATGATGTGCACTGCGGCAGGCCAACCAGCCCAATCCTGATGGGGGTGGGGCTGTCCAGCCTACCCCTCACAGCCCCTCCCCTTAGCTGGCTGGATTCCACCCATGCACGAATTTGTGCACTGGGCTTTTAGTATAATATAAAATAGCTAAGTATAGTTATGAGGCTTTGGTGTTTGTTTTGAGACACATTTTATATTTAAAATAACGGAAATTTAATAATTGTGTTAGATCAGTGCTTTAATCATTAGGCTAAAGATGGGAGGAAAAGGTTTCAGTGTGGAAATAGAGACACTAATTCCCATTATCAGCCTGAAGATAGAAGAAAGCTATTTGTGAGCTGGAGAGGAGAGTCTTTAAACTTGATGATGGATTTTGCTGAGTCAGGTGTCCCTTGTATTGAGATAAGCTAGTGTTTAAGCAAATGTGACTAGGTCATTTCTTTTACCTTGTTACAACTATTCACATTTTGCTAACAGGATTTTTAAAAATTAAGAGGATTTTAACATATTGTCCTATTAAATAACTGTAATCTATTATTATAATAGATTGTAAAAGAGCATGACTATTATGGGGTAAGGACTATTCCAGAACAATAAAATGTTCATAAGTGCTCAAGGTCAAGAAAATACAGGGTAGGTTGAGAGCTAAATCTACAAAAGCTGGTACATTGTGAGTTTAAATAGCTTCAAAAGATTCACGGTCTATTCTATGCCAAGACCAGTATCCCTGAAACTAATTTAAATGATTAGTTTTACTGTTTTTTCATGTTCATTCATTAGAAAGCATATGGCATAGCTTCCATGATTATATAGCAATAAAAAAGGGCCATTTGCTAGTCAAGGCAATGATGTGACTATGAGATGTAAGGTCAAATAGAGCAAAAGAAAAGTAGTCTTAAAACTAAAAGTCATAGTAATGTATCATATAATATGCATTATCCACTTTATGTATAGTTTGCTTTTGAAGTTAAAAAGAAGGTATTTTGGCCTCAATTCTATGTTTCCATCTCTCTACTGTGGGAAAAAAAGAATTAGTGAACTAGATGGGACCAATGAATTACTGAGTAGGTGGCCCCATCTACTCACCTAATTTGGTAGACTATCTTTGGTCTCTATTTTTCTGAAACTGGAATATTAGCTTTGCCAACTCTTTCATGAATAAAAGATGCTTTATCAAGTATAAGCTCTGTCCTCTAAGAATTACCTCTAAGAATTGCCCAGTGACTCAGAGAGCACATTTAAATAACTGAAAAAAATCTAATTGTTTCATGGTCCTATTTAAATTATTCTTCCTACAGTTTGAATTGAGCTGTTATTTTATCATAAAACATGCACTTATGTACTCATTTACATTCATAGAATCGTGGAGTTCTTAATCTTAGCTTCTTTGGAACAATTAATTCTATTCCAGTGATGCTCTGGGCATTGCTTTTCCCCCGCCATCCCTATCAGGCTCTACCTCTGCCTTCTTTCTGCATTCTTCCCTGTTATTAAAGAGAATAGTCAAATATGCACTTACATGAATATGCATTTACCAGGCTTATCTGAAGCAGCAGTGCTTTGTCTCTATGAAACGTTTCTGCTTTCTAATTTGTAATGTAGCATTTATATTTTACGGTAATGCACTCTTTCAGTCAGTAATGGTGGTGTTTGACAGTCCACATTCTTAGTGGATACTTGCCACAAACCTTCAATTTTTAAAAAGCAGAACATGTGCAAAACTCAATAAAGGGAAGTGCAATAAAACAAGGTAAGCCTGTGGTAAATGGTTATGGAAGGCCCAAATAAAGAAATCAAAGATCTACTATGGCAGTAAAAGCATTTCCCATATGGACATATCTAACTTGCAACATAGCAACCAGTGACTTACATGGTTGCTAGTAGTTTTTGTTGTCACATGAACCTTCCCATTCTTATCTTTTCCCCAAGCCTAGACTATAAAATGATCAAGTGTCATGAAGGCTTGTTAAGTAACAGAACGACTATAAATTTGGTGTTCAATCTTTAGCCTATTACTTTTGAAAAATCCTGAGAAATGTGGATGAAGCACCTTGCCTTACTTTAATATCTCTATTTGAAGATTCACTATCATTTTGTGGTTATTTATAAGCTCTTGGCAGCTATTTTTTCTTCCTTTTATTTTCTTTATGTTACTTTCTATCAGAAAACATTATTTTTAAAATGGTTTCTTCAGAATTCCCTTCTGCCTTTGACAGCTCACCACTAATTTCTTGATCTTTCTTAACAGTGATGTGTCTTCCCAGGTATTTCCAAGAATATTCAATTTAATGTCATTTGACGTTTTTAAAATAAGTGGTCTGCTGCATACTCCTTATCTCTTCATTCAGAACATGATTCAATGCCATGTATTTTTAGTTTTCTCCAGCTTTTTGTGTGCTGTTCTATATTCTTAAAATGGGATTTTTATTGAAAAACTGATTGAAAAATCCAAATATATATGTATGAATATATATAAGTTTGAAAAACTGATTGAAGAATCCATATATATATTAATATAAATATTAATGACTGAATAAAAATCCATCCACCTATCACCACAGTGTTTTTATTTATTAATCACTAAGTGTCTTAATATTTGCAATAACAGCCAATATTTAATGAACAAATATAATAAACAGCACACATTTTACTTAACTGTTAGGAGCTAATGAGTTCTTATTATTCATCATAAAGTTTTAGTATCTGTTAACTGCACACTAAGCTCTCCACATTTTACTATTGAAGAAGTTGTGGCAAAAAGAGATTGAATAAAGGTTGTGTCCCCACTGTTGTCAAGTCAAAGAGATCTGATTCCGGCAGGCTCCACTGTCACTGTTAAGCTATATTGGACTCTAATGTGCTTAGTTATCCGACTCCAAATATGTATGCTGAGTTTTGTAGTGCACAGTCAGTGACTAGCTGACACTAACTTTTGAAAATTTCGTGTTACGAATCATCCAGAGAAAGGAAAGAATGCCACCAGACTCATTTCACATATGGAAACCTTGAGTGCTCAGTTTGCTTCCACATAGCAGTTGCATAGGATAACCTGAAAACAGGACCACAGAGTACCTGCTTCAATAGGACTTTCTTTGTAACTCTAAAATTTTCCTATCGAATCTCTTTTAGTTGTTGATGAGTTTTACCTTAGCAAAGGCTTGACAAGACTAAAATAGATATATAGTGCCATGGAGGAAGTTTCTATAGTAACCAAAAATACATCAAAGAGAGAAGCACAAAAATGTAGCATTCAATTTATGCTGAAAGATAAATCCATTCTATTTATAACTCTAATACCATGTTGGACTCAAATTTAATTCTCGTCTCCAACATTTGCTAGTTAATTTGTTTTAAAAGCCTATATATCATTGGTACTTGAAAGATAATTGAAGTGAAGATATCCACATTTCCTATCATGAAAGGGAAATAGAGAAAAGTGAAAACAAAAAAAACAATGTTTAGACATGAATTTAAATCTCCATATGCTTCTCGAGTGCCCCCATTTATCCATCCCTCCTCCCACCCACACATCAACTTCCTAAGTAGTCTACATCCTATATTCCTGAGCACTCAGCCCATGAAGACCATTATGCTCATTTACCACAGTTCTGATCAAATACCCAAGTCTCTCTTCTTTGTACAGTTTTTATATATCTTAGTTTAACCCAGTCTAACCCCATCCTCTCACTACATACCTCCCTCTATAAAATCTGACCCTCAAGTTTCTAAAATATTGTTTGTTATAAGTTAAATTCTTATAATGCTATCCATTTCTTCTATAAATCTCCTTTTAACTTTTAATTTAATTGAAACCTAGTTATCCCCTAAAAGTGTGACCTCGGTGGGTATGTGTGAACTAAGTATATGTGTTTTCATACTCCATGTACCTGAAGTTGACATACGTAAATCCCTTATGATGCATTGCTTCCTCTCAAACATGATTCATCTTTAAAAATACCACTATCTTTAAGACTATATTTAAGATGATATTCATACTATCTCCTATTGTTCAGAGATAATCTCTTCCCAGGGAATTCTTCTATTTCATAAAATATCTGCTTTCTTGATTTACTGTCTTTCTCTTTATCATCATTCTTATACACTTGAATTATAACTAGCCATTCTTACATAATTGGCCCAACATATAATCGTATGTGCCTAAAACTCTTCTCTAAGTCATTTCTCTTGATTTCAACATCTCAATTGATGCGCTCATCATTTTCTTACCTAGGTCAAAATCTGGAGCTTTCCATAATTTATCTTTTTCTTACACTTTATTACCTACTCATCAGCAAGCCCTATAAGAGCTAGACATAGAGAGGGTTTTAGACCAATTTAAGCAGTCTTTATTTTATTCTGAATATGATTATGATCCATTGGAAGTTTCTGAATTATGAAGTAAATTTGACTGTTAAATATCTATTGTAGTCCATAGAAGGCTGATTGAATTAGAACACTAGTGTAAGCAGGAAGATTTGGGGGAGGCTTTTACAATTTCAAAATGAAATAAAATATTGGTACACTTATAGGTGATTACAGCAGATGAGAAGTGGATACTCTTCCAGATGTTCATTCCAATCTGCCCAAGCAGCTTTTCATGCTAATCCTCAAAAAAAGGAGCTAGCTCTTGCCTTAGGGTATTTCCATTTGTTGTTCCCTTGACTTTGAGGACATTCCCCAGTTCTTTTGCAGGGCATCACCTGATTTCATTAGAGTCTATTCAAACGTCACCTCACAGAAGCCATCTTAATATATTTTTAAATATTCCCCTCAGTCATACATAATCTATTTCACAGCCTGATTTTATTTAACTTGCATATATGGTAAATGTTATATGTGTATATCATACATGTGTGTATGCATATACAATGAATATATTATGTAATGTAATTATTTCATACCATTAATAATCAAATGACTCAGAAATTCCACGCTTTTGATCTTCTTTTCAACTACAAATGTTAACACCTACAATAAAACAATCCCATGATATTTCAAACAATTATTGACTGAAAGAATGCAAATTTTGTCAAATTTAGGGCTTATAACAAAGAGTAAAATAGATTCAAGTGAGGGAAACTTATATCAACTTTATTATTTTTTAAGTATAAAAAAACTTGGGCCTGAAGAAAATAGGCAAAATATTTGAGGATATAACCAAATTATTTCATGGCTAGGCCTAAAACAAATTTTCTGTTCAAAATCTATACCACTTTACACAATGCATTAAACAGAAAAAATAAGTATTTTAAGTGGGAAGGCAATATGTTATGTAATGAGATGTATCTGGCTCAAAACTCCATAATCATCTTTTTTACAACTATGAGACCTTGGGAAGATCCTTTAAACATTTTGAATTTCAGTTCCACAATCTGTTCAATGACAATAACAGAATTTTCCCTGAAAATTGCGGCAGGATTTATCAAGTCTGTATGGGAAGTACCTTGTAGTGGACACATGTCACTACAAACTTAAGTAAGTGTAGCTTCTCAATGGTGTTGGCGGGATGCTGGTGTCACTTTTGTTTATCACTGCTACTTTGAACCAAAGAGGCTACAATTTGAAATGGTTAAATCTCTTTATAATCAGCGTTCTAATAATGAGGCATATTTCTCAGTATGACTATCTTGTAAAATTGTGCTGGAAATGAATTAAGCATGATTCACATGAAAAACATTTGTGTTTTATTATCAATTAGAGGTCCAATGCATGAAAATTCATGCACTGGAGGGGAGGGGGGGTCCCTCAGCCCAGACTGTCCCCTCTCACAGTCTGGGAGACCTCAGGGGTGGGAGGCGATCTGGTGATCAGGGGAAGGCTACACCCCCATCACACTTCTGCTGCCACTGCCAGCAGCACAAGCCTCGGCCAGCCCTGGTTACCTGAGCCTCAGGCGGCCCTTGGTGGATGGGAAGCTACCATCTGAGGCTTGCCTACACCTCAGGTGTCAGCTGGGCAGCCGCCATCGAGGTTTGCCTGCACCTCAGGCCAGCCCTGGGTGGCTGGGGGGCTGAGGGGACTGGGGGACTCCACAGGCAGGTTTGTGGAGCAGCCGGGCCTGCCTGGGAGCAGGCTTGGCCTTGCCGCCTGCCTGCCACTCCGGCAGGGCTGAGGGGACTGGGCGCCGCCATCTTGTGGCTGCAAGCACCGTCATCTTTGAGGGCCTTGAAGTCAATTAGCATATTTCATCCTTATTGGCTGTGGGCGCCACCATCTTTGCAATGGCGTGAGGGTCAATTAGCATATTCCCTCTTTATTAGATAGGATAAAATCAATATACATATTTATGTATATCAAATTAAATTGGTTGCTTAATCAAATAATCCTTCTGCCAATAATAAATCATATTTTTATTTGACTTTTAGCTATGATTGTATTAATTTCTACTGTATTGCTATTATCTAATCCTGACTTAGTTTTTTCTTCACTAACAAATAAATTGCTTAAGAGTAACTATGCTATTATTTTTTTCCTAAACAATGTCAGATGAGTAGTTTGTTTACATGAATTCCATATTACTTTATCTAATTTAAAATGCCCTCTGTGCGATATATTTGGGCATTTATTTTAGCCTTCAAAGCGCAACGATCTTCCCACACACCTCCAGCTGTCAAATAGCAGGCATTTCATTGTGTGTGGGAGTGTGGTATGACAGCCTAATAGATAAATGACATATTTAAACTTTTACTGTATTGAAGATTTTTGTCTAAAGCATTTTGGGGTTACTTTTACTCTCTACAGTAAATGACATATTTGAGAAACTTGAAGCTGATGTTTCTTTTTCAACCTGTCAATTTCAGTTTCAGAAAACTACAGTGTTCAAGAGTCAGTGCTCTTAGCATAGATTTTACATATTCTGTATATTGGTTCCGTTTTCTTAAAGAAATAACTTGTATAAGTCTACCATATACATGTGCCTAATTTAAAAAAATAAATATGGATTATTTATATTGGCTTTTTCATTGAAGAGATCATTTAAGATTAATTTCAGTTAAATGTAGCATATTACTAACATTCCTCATTAGAATCTCCTCTTTCTTCTTTTGTTTTTGAATTATACAACTTTCTTCTTCAAACCACTACAATTAGCTCTTCTAATTGGATAACTCTTCCTGTTCTTTAAATGTTTATTATATTATTCAATATTTAGTGTTCTTTACTATGTTTTTTTTTTTTATTACTTTACCCTCCCACTTCCAAAAACTATATTTGGCCTTAACTGTTTAATGGTCATCTCTCTGTAGATGAAAAAAATTTACAGTAATAGAAATATGAGACTTTCCTTTTTGCTCAGAATGTTGTCCAATGTTCTGTATGTGAATAACTCTTGTTCAGAAAGAGGGTCATCCAGTGATACCTAGGGAAAACATTTTCTGCATTAAAAACAATCACTACATCAAAGATCTGACCCTAATCTCATTTTAGTACACTTGTAAATTAGGCTTTTGATAAATTCAGAAACAGATGCCTCTGTTGTCTGTTATCAATACGTGTGAATTCCTTCAGTGAAATTTATATTATAAAGACTCAAACATATGAAAGTATATGTGTATGTATACATGTATATTCCTGCATGGATTCACTATCTATAAAGCACATTTCATGCATACACTGCATTTCATCAAAACTAGGTTGCCACTGTGTTACAGCAAAATTTCCAGGTGGCGGGAAGACATACAACAGGCACTCAGAAGATTCAGAAAATGCACTTTATTGCAGGAGCACCGGTCCCGAATGGCTCAGGGGAATAGGTTCCCAAAGCTGAGCATTGAATGAAGCGGGGCTCTCTCTTCTAAAGGGTACAGAGTTCTTTGTCTGCTTTTTCCCAGGCCTTTGCAGCCCCTAAAATGGTTGTAAGGGGAAAGTGAGATTAGGACCCATGGCCAGCAGTCAAACCCCCTATAAGATAAGCATTCAGGGAAACAGGTTTTGCAAGGCTAAGACACAAGCAGGAAGGAGGTTGGGGCTTAATGATAGATTAGCATATGCGTCAGAATGCAAATTGAGGGGGCAGGGACTCAGGCTGCTAGCCCAAGTTACTTTCACAACTGATTTTAAGCTGTGCCATTGTTTTATTTATTATTGAAGTAAGTTTATAACTTAAATTTTGGCAAACAATCCATTCTAAGGCACATTTCAATTTTAAAAATATAAAACGTAAGGAACCATTATATGGGGTCAGAAAAATACCATATTTATTTTTATATCTTGCAAAATATTTTGATAATGAACAATAAATACAGTATGATTTCCATTGTATATGTAAAGTTCAACAACTGGAATAACTCAGGAATGGAGGTTAAGCCAAGGAAGTTTTTGTTACAGGAGCTACATAAGGATTATTTTGAGGTACTGGAAACATTCTATCTATAGGGAGAGATTGCACGGGTGTGTTCATGCTGCCTTTAGGAGTTGTTGGTGTATACTTATCTGGGTAAATGACTGTACATATAATTTGTACTTCATATGTGGTTATGGCTGTGTATCTGCATTCACACTTTACTTCAAATTATAAACAAGCAAACCAAAAAGTACAGACTTTGGACTTGTACTAGCCAAGTAAGTTCTCAATTTCTAAACACTTATACATTATTATAACATCAGATGCTATTTTAACCTCACTGAGTTTATTTCCTCCTGGGTGAAATCAAGAATATATTACTGAACTAATAGATCTGTGAATAATATTTGCTGTTTTTATATCTTTTTATTGCAATCCTGATGCATTATGTGCAGAATTCCATCAACTCTCATAATAACACCATGAGGAAAGTGCTGATATAGTTCCTATTTGAGAGATTTGGAAATAATTAAATATCTTGCTTAAAAGGATTACAGCTAGTTAAGTGACAAAGCCATGATCTTCTTTCCTATCCTATATAATAAAAGAGTAATATGCAAATTGACCATCACTCCAAGACACAAGATGGCCGCCTCCATGTGGTCAAAGATGGCTGCCACAAATGGCCTGCAAAGGAGGGCAGTTGTGGGCAGTTAGAGGTGACCAGGCCAAAGGCAGTTGGGGATGACCTAGGCCTGCAAGGGAGGGCAGTTGAGGGGACCAGGCCTGCAGGGGAGGGCAGCTGTGGGCAATCAGGCAAGCAGGGAGAGCAGTTAGGGGTGATGGGGCTGGCAGAGGAGGGCAGTTGGGGGAGACCAGGTCAGCAAGGGAGAGCAGTTGGGGGAGACCAGGACTGCAGGGGAAGGCAGTTGGCGGGGGAGGGAACCAGGCCTGCAGTGAGGAGCAGTTGGGATGCGGGGAGAAGGCCTGCAGTGGAGGACAATTGTAGGGGACCCAGGCCTGCAGGGGAGGGCTGTTGGGGGTGATCAGGCCAACATGGAGGACAGTTAGGGGTGACTGGGCCAGCAGAGGAGGGAAGTTGGGGGGGACCAGGTCTGCAGGGGAGGGCAGTTGGGGGGGCAGACTGGCAGGGGAGGGCAGTTAGGAGAGACCAGAACAGCAGGGGAGGACAGTTAGGGGCAATTGGGCTAGCTGGGGAGCAGTTAGGCATTGATCAGGCTGGCAGGGGAGTGGTTAAGGGGTTATCAGACTGGCTGGTAGAAGCAGTTAGAGGCAATCAGGCAGAGGCAGGCAAGCCATTGGGAGCCAGCATTCCTGGATTGTGAGATGGATGTCCAACAGCCTAAACGAGTGGTTGGTCATCCCTCAAAGGGTCCCAGATTGGAAAGGGTGCAGGCTGGGCTTAGGAATATGCCCCCATGCATGAATTTCATGCACCAGGCCTCTAGTATTCTATATCATCCTTACAAACACAGTATTAAATGTCATGATGCATTTATAATACTACTAGCAGCCCTGTGCATGAATCCGTGCACCAGTAGCTCTCTGCGGGTCCTGGCTGCTCCCCGCCAACTGCCCAGAGGCTCTCTACGGGGGCGGTGATGCAAGTGTTCTGCCCCCAGGCCTGGCCAGAGGCCCATTCATGGCTGGGAAATGCAAACAACTTCCCTCCCTGTTCTCAGAAACTCCAATAAAGGGCTCCCTTCCTCTTTCTTGGCTGGCTTTCATCCCTGTGCCTCTGCCACCAGCCCCTCCTGTCACACTATCCTCCACCCCCTCCACCCTCTGGCCACCCAGACTTGACCTTGCCCGGGAGTTGGGGGTCACTCAACTTTGCTCAGCTCACCAGTTCCTTCTCTTCTTATGCAAGTATTCTGCTCCCAGCCTGGCCAGAGGCCCATCCATGGCCAGGTGCAGAACACTTGCCTCGTCACCCTGCCAGGCCTCTCATGCTGCCCGCTCTCAGTGGCCACCCCCAGGGATTAGGGGACTTGGCGGGGCTGAGAGGACTGGGCACCGCCATCTTGTGGCTATGGCGGCCACCATCTTTGTGACGGAGTGACGGTTAATTGGCCTGTTACCCTTTTATTAGATAGAATAGTGATCAGGAAGCTATGGTCTGCAAATAAAATCCCAGCTTAAATTGGCATAGGAGAATGGCTAAAATGACAATGAGGTATCACCTCACTCCTGCCAGAATGGCTACCATCAACAAATGACAAGTGCTGCGGAGGATGTGTAGAAAAGGGAACCCTAATACACTTCTGGTGCCACTATGGAAAACAGTATGGAGTTTCCCAAAAATATTTAAAATGGAGCTGCCATTTGACCCAGTGACCCCACTTCTAGGAATATATCTTAAGAATCCCAAAACACCAATCAGAAAGAATATGTATACCCCTATGTTCATAGCAGTGCTGTTTACAATAGCTAAAAACTGGAAATGCAAGTGTCCATCAGTAGATGAGTGAATAAAAAGGCTGTGGTACATATACACAGTGAAATACTATGTGGCTGGAACAAGAAGAATCTCTTACCCTTTAGGGCAGCATGGAGGGACCTGGAGAGTATTATGCTAAGTGAAATAAGCCAGTTAGAGAAAGAAAAGTATCATATTATCTCATTCATATGTGGAATCTAGTGAACAAAAATAAACTGATGAACAAAATAGAGCAAGCCATTGGGAGTCATAGAAGCCTGGAGCAGAGTGACCAATCTCAGAGGGAATTCAGGGAGTAAGTAGTGGTCAGAGATTAACCAAAGAATTTACATGCATATATGTATAACCCATTGACACAAACAATAGGGAGGTGAAGGCCTGGGGGTGCCTACTGGAGGGGGTCAATAGGATAAATGGGGGGGGGGCATCTGTAATACTTTCAACAATAAGGATATTTTTTCTTTAAAAAAAAGAGACTTTATTATCTAGTAAAGAAACTTGAAAAATAGGCAAGAGGGCACCTCAGAATTAGCAATGTCTGGAATAAAGCAATAGCCTGCTAACACATGGATCACTGCTTGCTGTCAATCCACAGAGAAAACTCTGAGCACATTGTGGCCAGAGTACTGTCATATTCTTATGACTGGCTGTCCACAGTGAAACACTGTGGCTGGGGAGCAAGGGAGAAACAGCTCCTTACATGTAGATGTGTGTGTTCTCTGAATTGTATTTGTATATTAATACAAATAGAAATATTTTTAAATGTTAGCCATTGTAATCATTTGCGTTATGTTTAGAGAAAGATATTCTCTCCTTTGTTTTCTAAGCCTTTCTCATATTTTAAAAGTAAAAACATCTCTGCTTTCCCATGGTCATTTTAGCCCTTTCTCAGCACATGCTATCGATACTATTTCGACTTCTATAATACCCAGAATTTGAGGTTCTTTGAAACGCTTTCTCTGTAGCTAGCTTCCTGGACTGAAGCATATAGGGAAAATAGAGAGAGGAAGTGTACCTCTGCGTAGGGGGTAAAATTGTGATTCTTCTCTCCCAGTCTCCTTTTTACCCATAATTGGGAAGGAAAGTGGCACCCATCAGGTACTAAGTATGCTAACTCAGACTTGCCCCAATAACACTTCTATAGATGATCCATAGTTTCCTATCTCTCTTTGTCACCAAAGTGGGTTTTAAACTGCTGATGGTAGTGCTAAATCAAGAATGGAAGTTAAATCGATCATATGATTGCTTTTACCTAGGCTCCTCAGTGTGTCTCTGTTTGAATAGGAAGCTCAAATTCAAAATCCAAAGGCAAATAATATTTTACTTATTCATTATCAGAGATTAGGCCTGTGGGTTTAGGTAATCTGCAGCTGACTCAAATGCCCTAGTGGCTTAAAGAAATTAATAACTTCCCAAATTAAGTCAGAGCACTGGGGTGATATGTTAAAACAGCAGTTCTCATTCTTGGCTATGCATTGTAAATGCATTGGCAGCTCCTGGAAATTTCAATACCAGTCTCTATAACAGGGCAATTAAAACCTAATCTCAGAGGGCACATCCAGGAGTAGTATTTTCTAAAATGTTCCCTCGGTAATTCAAAATTCTCCCAAATATTACCTGCATAGTAAGAGAAATAAGACATCTTGTTATATAAAGCACTGCATCAGTGTCAGGAAGCATTTAACTTAATAAATGCCACATCTTTTGGGTTACTTTAACATATTTTGGAAATGGTTTTGGGTTACATCATTTACATATTTATGCAGAGAGTAGAGAAGAAAGGGTTTGGATTTCCCTCCCTCTTCAGTCTGAAGCACTAATGAATCTGAGCACAAATGCTGAGTCAAACCCCTGCCTCTTTTTCATTTGTCTCAGCTGAGTAGAGACAAAATGTACATCAGTTAGGCAAAGGGAAAAAAAATACTCTCAAAATGCTGAACTTGCTTTTGCTATAAGTAGACCCAATTACTTTCCTGGTTATTCTACACACATAAAAGGTATCTGATGCTCAAGCAAGTTTCAAATTACAGGCAGGAGCTGGTCTTACTTGCAAGTCTTAATCACCTGTGGCAGTGTCTTTTCTAGGTCATAAACATGCTTTGTCAGCTCTTATTTATTTTTTTCCAAAGATCTTTGATATTGTCATTCACAATATGCCTATAGTATATTTCTTCTTCAAATTCATAAAGCTTTTGGAATAATGCAAAAATATAAATAAATAGAGGTCTGTGCATTCACAGATGCATCTCATTTTTCTACTTAACTTTGAAGTATGGTAGCAGCCATACTTGGGTAAAAATTGCTGTTTAATATTTTAACCTTGCTGTTTTGGGTTCTGTACTCATTTAAAAGTTATTTTGATTTTCTGAACTTATGTATGATTGAATACTCCATTGATGGTGGTTTGAATATCCCATTGATCGTGATCTCACTCGTCATCGAAGCACATTCCTCTGGGACCCAGGACAGATAGTGATCCTAAATTGTCTCAGTAGCTACAGATAACTGAGTTTCAGTTGACTCTGTGGTCCTGGAATCTGGACAGCACAATTATTCTAAAATTGCCCAGGTGGTCCCAGATAATGTGTTTCTGTTGATTCAGTGATTCATAGATATTTTAGATAACTAAGTTGCTCAAATTCTGCTTCTGTATAAATGCTTTTTCGCGAAACAGGTTCCTCATTCCAGACCCAAAGATGTAATCGATACCTTTGTAATATTCTGCCAATATAAGCCAGATGTGGCAAGCTGTTCAGGGCTGTAAGGTCTGGAGCGCTTTTGCTCCCTCGTATGCCGCCAGCTTTTAATAAATGACTCCATAATTCGACCTTTTTTTGAGGCATCCTTTGTGAGATTTGGGGTACATCACAACATTTGGAGGCCCCAGCGAGATCCATCACTAAGGGGCGCTGGTCCGGAAGCCAAGGGAGGCCAATCTCCCCTGGGCCGGTCCTGGAGACTGAGGGGTCTCTAGGGGGTGTGCACCCTGAGATGTCCCAGGGCCCTGGAGAACTTCCCTTCGGATCCAGCGAGGGGACAGGGAACGTTGGCACATCCCTAAAAAATTTGTCTCAGAGTCTTGGAAACCCTCCTGGAGGTGAGTCCTGGTTTACTGGTGGACCGGTCACCTGGGGGTGGTGGGAAGGGCTGGATGCAGCCAGGACTTCCCCATCCTAGAAGTGCCCTAAGACATCAGAGGTCACTCCTAGTTTCTGGATTGTTTTTTGTCTTTTTGTCTCGTACTTGGGCCCTATGTGTATTATTTGTTGAGTTTTGATTTGTCAAGATTTTGTCAGTTTGTTGAAATCCTCTTGGGGGACATTGAGTGGTTCTCCCCTTCCTGTTTAACCTTTGACTGTGTGACTGAATTACTGATCTTTTTATCAAGGTTCCTCAAAGGATTTTACCTCTCCTGAAATAACCCTCTATGTGTAACCTGCCCCTCCCCGACTAAGCACTCTTTTTCCCAGGTCAGCGCCAGAGTGCAGGATGACTTTCCCCTCACAGTCCCTGGAAGACTCTGGGAGTGGTTTTAACCTCTTTTTTCCTTCACATACACGGGTCCTGCCCACTGGCCTGAGGCGGTGGCAGCAGAGCCAGAAAAAGCTGCGGTGGCAGCAGCGTTTGCATGCCCTCCCCTCCCTCAGGGTTTTTGCTTCCTGAGCCCTCAGTCTCCCTGCACCGCCCCTCCCTCCTGGTCCCGCCCTGATTATGGGAGATGGACCGAGCTCCTGAGAAACTCCCTAGGTTGTAGGATGGGACATTTATCTGTTTGTTGCGTCTATTAGTCTTATTTCCTTTGTCCACCATGAGTGCCATTTCTGTTTTGCTGAACATGGGTCGAGAATCCTGTCCTGGGATGTGGGAAAGGGAGGGCCCCATGTCTGTTCTTGTTAGGCCCCCATCAGGGGACTGTTATCTGTTATCTGTTCCTGTTATCTGTTCAGATCCCAAGACTGTAAGAGTATTTGTTCACTGAAAGGGTGTAAGTACAGATGTTTGTTTGATATTTTGTTTGTCTGCCCTGGGTATAATTATTAGTTCATGTAAGTGTGGAAGTCTGTGAGAAAAAAACAAAGAAACGTTTAATTTATTTAAGGCTGAGTGCTCTGACACATAGCAAATTGCCCCGAGTGGCCACTGGGATTCCTTTTCCCCAGGGGTGCTTGCTCTCTGTCAGAGGGAGAATCGGACCGCCTAACTAATAAAATTTCTGTCTATTAATTTGAAGGTATGAAGTTGTAACAATTGTGGTCCGAAGAGGTTTAAAGCAGGGACCAAATTCTAAAGTTAACTATTTATAAGAAGGAAGCCAGAACTGGCAAAGTCACCAAGTCTGCCCAGAAAGCTCAAAAACTAAATGAGTACAGAACCCAAAACAGAAAGGTTAAAATATTAAACAGCAATTTTTATGCAACTATGGTTGCTACCATACTTCAATGTAAACTTTCTCCCAAATAGTAACTTCACTACTTCATACTCCAGGGGCAATAGTTTTATTTTCTTAATACCTTTCCTTACAAAGACTTTGCTTTGTTTCTCATTTTCCATATTATAAATGTATGTCTGTATATTTAGATATACAAATTGTATGTGGATGTGTGTGTACACATTACACAAATATATATATATACATATATATACACACACACACACTCTCCTTTATGAAATACATATGACAAACATTTCACCAGTAAACTTTGCTTTTACTCATTGAAATGAGATAATGCCTAAAGTTACTTTTTAAAATGAAAGAAATATATGCCTTCTGTATATCATATAATGTGTTCTCTACCCCAAGTCAAGTCTCCTTCCATCACCATTTATCTCCCATACCCTCTTATGCAGTTACTTTAATTTTTTCTGGGAAATTATATTAAGAGGGAAAATTGGGGAAGGAAACTTACTTTATTATTTGGCTGGCTAATAGACTCGATTTTTCTTTTAAATGATTTTTAAAATATCTCCTACATTTTTAAAAATAAAAATTTAAATATAGTACTACATGAAACTAGAATGTATACTTTTGTAAACATCTACTTTCATAAAAAACATGAGAGAATAGAACATTGTCTTCCAATCATAATGAATGTGCAAATATAATGTACTTTTTTTCATTTAACTTTAAGGTCTTTATAGTAACTTAATTATGAGAAACTCGGTACTGTCTCTAATTAACAAGTCAAATTTATATTGATTTAAATATAGAAATGAGTGATATTAATATTCATGCAGTCTGTGCCTTATACCTTAAGTTCAGGTACAGACTAACATAAATGACACCTCACTGGTGGTAGTTGGGGCCTTCTGAGCTTTTAACTGGCCTTGAATTATCTTTCACAGATGGCCAGGGTGTTAAGCAGATGGCTGTCTTCCTGACCTTTAAAATCTTTGTTTTTCTTTTCATAGTTACCTGTGCCTTTTAAAGGATCAAATTCTTTTCTTTTTGTATAATTAGCTTTTATATTTCTGTCATGTTTAAAATATTACTTAAAATAGAAAGAGCACACATATTACTGAGTAGACGATTTTAATAAAATATATTTTCTATTGTGTGAGGAATTTTGGAGTGAAATAACTTTCCTGAATTAAAAGCCATATGCATTCCTTAGCACAGTGTGCAGATGGAATAAACATGTTTCCTTTTCTCATCTCCTTAAACTGAAATTTATATCTCACATAGATGTGATATGGGAGGGAGAATAAGAGAGGGCACAGTGGGAATAAATACTCCATTTCCCACAATGAAGACAGAGAAGCCATTGTATAAAGGGTCTATGACTAGATCTGGTTAAAGAGGATTGTCCTCAACATTTGTCTAGGCAATGTGTCCCACAGAACTAATACCTCAAGGAACACCTTGATACGAGGGGCCCTGTGTTTGCTCAGAGATTTCAGTATTACGGAATGTTTCAATTATCATGTACTTTGAAGCTTGAGAAATGTTTATTATTTTATCATATTAATTAGATATTCTTTGTCAACATGCAGATGAAAGTATTTGAAATTTCTATCCAGTAGGTAATCATGTCCAGATTCTTGGGGGGTATGTAAGCTAAGCAAAATGTGATAATAATCATAGCAATTGATGTCTTCTAGTGCTCTCCATCATTCATGACACCCATCCATACTGGTCATCTTTCTTTGCTTAATATGAGAAGAAAGTTCACACCTCTAAGTCACCTCATTTCCACTTCCTAGAATTCAATCCCTTGTCCCTAAATCTTCTCATGGCTGACTACTTCTCATTATATATTTTCTTATATCGCTTTCCTTCATTTTACCAGTTTTATTTATGTCCTGGTATTTATAACAGTGTGAAAATATATTTTTTTATATCTTTGTTTACTCGAGTGTTTTATTTTCTCTGCCAAACAATATAAACTCTTTGAGGTCAGAGATTATCTCTGCCTGAATTTTAGCACCTCAACTCCAGTACACAGATTAGTGTCTCACAGAAAATAAGCACTCAAGAAATACTTTGATGAATGAATAAATAACTAATCTTTTGCTCATGCATATTTATAAACCATCATTCTTTTCCTTTTTCTAGATGTCTGTTCAAACAGCTATTTGGATTTTTAGTTGATTTTGGTCATTTTGTGAAGAATTGTGTTAATGTTGAATCAAAATTCTGTTAGACTAATTTGATGGCAGTACTAATATTATGATTGATATATTTATGAGAAAAAAGTTTGATTTTTATCTCATCATTCAAAATATTTCTTTTTATTTTTTTAAAATATATTTTTATTGATTTTAGAGAAGAAGGGAGAGGGTGAGAGAGATAGAAACATCAATGATGAGAGGGAATCACTGATCGGCTGCCACCTACACACCCCCTATTGGGGATCAAGCCCGCAACCCACTCATGTGCCTTTGGTTGGCATCGAACCTGGGACCCTTCATTCCGCAGGCTGATGCTCTATTCACTGAGCCAAACCAGCTAGGGCTCAAAACATTTGTAAGAATGCCTTTATTAAAAACAATATTTAGGTTTTAATGTTCCTCTGATTATAGTAATTTTGTGTACAGAGAACGCTCCAAACACTGGACATACATCTAGTTTTTTTAATCTTGTGCAAAATTATACCTGTGTTTCAGATAAATTTTATTTTGTTGAGCAAAATTAGAGAAATTAAAGGTAAACATGGTAAATTTTATTTTTCCAACTGGTTATGCAGATCTTATCACAACACTTAAGAGATATAAAATAATTTCCTCTGCACTAAAATATTTATTATTAATGTTTAGTTTCTGCTTTTTTTTAACATCATAAGAAAGTAAAAATTGCAACATCATACCTTGTGGATTTCTAGAGAGAACCATAGGCATAATGTATGTGACACTGCCTGTACTTCATGTATAAAAACTCAGTTTATATTAAATATTGTCATTAGTTCATTTTTGCTGTTGGCATTGCCTGTTATCAGATGTACACTATTGGTTACACAAAGGCAAAAATCTAGGTTTTCTTCTACTTGGTTATTGTTAAGGACATCCTATCTAATAAAAGAATAATATGCAAATTGACCATCACTCCAACACATAAGATGGCTGCCCCCATGTGGTCAAAGATGGCTGCCCCCATGTGGACACAAGATGGTCACCACAAGATGGCCAACAGGGGATGGCAGTTGGGAGGAACCAGGCCTGCCAGGGAGGGTAGTTGGGGGTGATCAAGCCTGCAGGGGAGGGCAGTTAGGGGTGACCATGCCTGCAGGGGAGGGCAGTTAGGGGCAAACAGGCTGGCAGGGGAGCAGTTAGGCATCGATCAGGCTGGCAGGGGAGTGGTTAAGGGGTGATCAGGCTGGCAGGCAGAAGTGGTTAGGGGCAATCAGGAAGGCAAGCAGGTGAGCAGTTGAGAGCCAGCAGTCCTGGATTGTAGAAGGTGCAGGCTAGGCTGGTGCACGCCTGCCCCCCTCCTTCCGCCCCCATGCACGAATTTCGTGCACTGGGCCTCTAGTCTTTATATAAACTATATATATCTCAAGTTTCAAGAAAAATATAACTTTTGTTCAAAAAGTTTTTAAATGTGTATGCCCTTGCCATTAAAAAGAGTAAACCTGAATAACTGTCATATAAAAACTAAAGAAAATAAATTCATAAAATACATTAAAATGATAACATTGGCTCTCAAGAGTTGAGCTCTTGCTAATATTCTTTTCTACTTTGATTTTTTTTACCTCATATCTTTTTCACATTTGATTTAGAAAGTTCAATGAACATTTTTTTCCTATTTTGGCAACTCCTTTGATTTGGGGAAATCTCAAGATAGGTCGAAGCCAACAAAGCCATCTGCTGTGGAAGGTGGAAAAGTAGGTAATCCCTTCTGTTTCCCTTTGGCAGCATGAAATCTCAGTTCACCAGTCACATCTCCTCCCTCCCACCGCTGAAGACTTTGAATATTGAGTAAATAACGCAAAAGCTCTACGACATTTGTATATTTTTTGATATCAGAATTAACAGAGTGGGGAGCCTAATGGCCTTGTATGAAATGTCCAAGTGAAATGAAACCCAGCAGGAGAGTGAAACCGGTCCAGACATGGCTGTCCCAGGGAAGCAGGTAGTGAGGGTCAAGTTGGACAACAGCAGTGTTCTGAGGTGGCTAACTGGCACTCTTTCACAATCATTTCCATATTTGGAGCAACCAAATTCTCTATCAATAAATTTCACTCACCATTAAGTTCACTGGAGTTTCATTATAATCACCTGGAAGCAAGACTTGTGACCAGTTTAGGATTTGTACTAGAAGAGCTAGGATTGGTGCAGAAAGCAAATACTGAAAATTCAGCTAATTTTGAAAAATCTGGCAGGCAGTTTTCAAATTAATAAATGTCCACTGAAATAAAGTTCTGATGAAAGGCAAGTCTTAACGGAATCAATGTAGTCATGACTATGCAACACCTATGGCACATGGACATGTGAAACGCTGGTGGGTGTGATACCAGTGGGCAATGAAGAAAGCAAAACAAAATGTCCAATTCTCAACTGAAGTGGAGATCTCAAACCTTGCAACTACCTTGCTTTAGAAACTTTCTTGTTCTTATCTCTTCACTGAAACAACTAAATAGGTTTCTGGTACTCCATGTGCTACTTGTTTTGGCAAGCGTTTTCTCTACACCAGTGGTCGGCAAACTGCGGCTCGCGAGCCACATGCGGCTCTTTGGCCCCTTGAGTGTGGCTCTTCCACAAAATACCACGTGCGGGTGCACACGTACAGTGCGATTGAAACTTCATGGCCCATGCGCAGAAGTCGGTTTTCAGCCTGGGAGAGTCTGTTTTGAAGAAGTGGCGTTAGAAGAAGAGGGGGTGTCGGTCGGTCGGCCGGCGGGAGACGCGATGCAGGGGAGGTGCGTGATTCATGCACGAGTTGAGGGAGCCGGTCAGTCAGCAGTCTCATGGTGCAGTGGTTAGTGCTAGTGGCGTCCGCAAATCGTGTGCGGGTGACAAAAGTACCTACTCGAAGCACAAAGTTACCTGTACTTTTCCAACCAGCTGCAAATCCTACAGGTATTTTTGTCATCAATTTAAGAATTGTAATTATTTTGTGTTGGTGGCTTTATTATTATAAAATGAAACTTTTTTTAGGTGCCCTCTTTGACACGGCTACAAAGAAGAAGCAAAGAAAAACAGAAGATGAAAACCGTGAATTTAAAGCTGAATGGACCGAGACTTTCACGTTTATTCAAAACTTAAGTGACCTTCTGACCTGTCTTATTTGTCAGGAAAAGTTGGTGCATAACAAGAAATCAAACTTGGAAAGACACTACAACTAAACACATTTAGTACTAAATATCCTGTCGGTGATGCAAGGAAGAAAGCAGTTGAGGAACTTCAGAAGGGTCAAGAAAAATCAAGTTCTGTATTTAATTACTGGATGCAATCTTCCAACAATGTTAATATTGCAAGTTTCGTGGTTAGTCAAGAGATTGCTAAGAGAGGAAAACCATATACAGACGGCGAATACATAAAAAGTTGTTTTATAAATGCATCCGAAGAGCTATTTCGGGATTTTAAGAACAAAGCAGATATTCTAAAAAAAAATTAAAGAGTTACCATTGTCTGCTAAAACAGTGAAAGATAGAACAGTGCAAATGTCTTAGAATATAACCGACCAGCAAGTTGAAGATCTTAAATTGGTTTCAGCTTTATCAATAGCAGTTGACCAGTCTTGTGACATAAATGATACAGCGCAAGTTTCAGTTTTTGTGTGATTTATTTCACCTACAGGTCCTAAAGCAGAACTTTTAGGATTATTGCCACTCAAAGGTCAAACACGTGGAGAGGATATAGCAAATGCTATAATTGAGTGCATTGAAAAACATCATATTCCACTCAATAAAATTGTGTCAATTTCAACAGATGGGGCGAACAGTATGACCCGCGTTAAGAAAAGGGTTTGTTGCTATTTTGAAAGAAAAAATTAATCACGAGATACTTACTTACCATTGCATCATTCACCAAGAAGCGCTTCGTGCGCAGACATTTCCAGAAGAAATTTGCAGAGTTATGGAATTGGTGATTAACATTATCAACTCCATTATAGCTAAAGCTCTTAATCATCGCCAATTTAAATAATTTTTAGTTGAAATGGAGAGTGAGTACGCAGATCTGCTGCTGCATAACAAGGTACGTTGGTTATCAAGAGGAAACGTTTTGAAACGTTTCGCTTCCTTATTAACAGAAATTAAAGCATTTCTCCTTGAGAAGGGTGTTCACTATCCAGAACTAACGAATGATCAGTGGATCCAAAAATTATATTTCATGGTAGACGTTACGTCTCATCTAAATCAGCTTAATCATAAACTACAGGGGAAAGGAAACACAATTTTTTCGATGTTAGAAGTTACTTCATTCGAAAACAAATGATCTCTTTTTGCTCAAGATTTTGAAAGAGAAACTTTGATTCACTTTCCAAGCCTGTTGAAACATGGCCAAGAAAATAATTCTGATATTGACAGTTGCTATTTCAAAGCAACACTTTTAAATATGAGGGAAGCTTTTCTCAACAGGTTTCAGGAATTCAGAAACAGCAAAGCGTTAGCCTTTGTTAAAAATCCTCTTAATGCTACTGTAACAGAATTAAATTTTTCTCCCTTTAATATTGACATTGGCAACTTTGAAATGCAATTGTTATGTAGTGTCGAGGATTGAGAAAGGTATGTTGAGATGGTTTGGACATACAGAGAGGATGAACGAAAGGAGATAGATGAAACAAGTATACAAGACCAGTGTGGATGGGAGCGTTAGAAGGGGTCGACCTCAGCAAACATACCTCAATCAGATTGAGGACGACCTCAGCAAACGTACCTCAATCAGATTGAGGACGTTTTTAGCAAAGGCCAGTTTAGGAGTACCCTAATTAAGTTAATAACAATATACCTATCTATATAGTTTAAGTTTAAAAAATTTGGCTTTCAAAAGAAATTTCAGTCGTTGCACTATTGATATTTGGCTCTGTTGACTAATGAGTTTGCCGACCACTGCTCTACACCAATAAAATGAGAACACAGAAAGCAATCAAACATAGGTCACAGTACTCCTTTGCTCTGTGAGTTTATATCACTCTCAATGTGTTAATAAGGAGAGATATTGCTTGTTTTACCAGGACATCACAGACTCCACTTCATAAATGACATCTTGTTTATGGAACCTGACAAACAAAAAATATGAAGCATTCCAGCTGCCTTGGTTGGGCACATACATGACAGATCATGGAGATACACCCCAGGAAAATTCTTCAGCCTGCTACCAAACTGGAGACTACGTTGCCCAATCAAAGTAAAAACCACAGCACTACATTTTTTACTCTGACTATCCTACTACAGAAAAGGAGAAACAGCCCTGGCAGGTTTGGCTCAGTGGGTAGAGTGTCAGCCCACAGACTGAAGGGTCCCAGGTTCAATTCCAGTCAAGGGCAGGTACCTAGGTTTCAGCCTCTATTTTGGCCCTGGTGTATGCAGGGGGCAACCAATCCTTCTCTCTCTCTCTCTCTCTCTCTCTCTCTCTCTCTCTCTCTCTCCCCCCCCCCGTGTGTGTGTGTGTGTGTGTGTGTGTGTGTGTGTGTCTCCCCCTCCCTTTCACTCTCTCTAAAAATCAATGGGAAAATATCCTTGGGTGAAAATTTAAAAGAATTTAAAAAAATTAAAGAGATAGAAACAATTATTCAGGAGTCTCATTGAATTCAAAGGGAATGTCTGCAATGTTTAGTCTGACTTTCTTAAGGCTTTGAATGAATTCCAGAATAGAAAAAAAAATTATTTAAATGGCCCAGGGTGCAAATCGAAGAACTTGGTCACTTGGTCCTTATAACCAATTGGATCCGGTTTCACTAAATCTGTGTGGGTGACATTGCTATGCTATATGAAGTCCAGAGTTTGTGCTAATCTGTGATGGAATATTTACAGCACTGATGCCTATGTTTTTGGATAAATTCCATACCCTCTTTGGTAATAACAATAATAACCTATTCTTTATCACAAAAATGTTTTCTTTTTCTCTTTTATTGAATTTACTGGGGTGACATTGGTTAATAGAAGTATATAGGTTTCAGGTGTACAGTTCTATAATACATCATCTGTGTTGTGTCCACCACCCCAAGTCAAGTCTCCTTCAATCACCATTTATCCCCAAGGCTTATGTGGGCACCCCTACATGTGGATTGGCCTTGCAGTACTAGTACACCAGTCAGTGTCCAGTGAGAAAAAACAACCTACTCTTGGTATTTTATCCAGACATGGATTATTTAACCCATGCAGGTGCTATGAGACATAATACTCAGTTGACTTCTGTGGCTTGCAAACAAGAAATGTGAATGGTGAAGATGTATTTTAGGTTTATTAAATGTACTGTATATTAGGTACATATGGTATAAATTATATACCATATATTAAATGTATTAAATTATATTAGGTGTATATTAGATTAAAATGTAGTAAAGTGTAAATGGAGCCACACATATGGTGACAGAAGATTTGACCTGGGTGGTGGACACACAATGCAATATACAGATGATGTGTCATATAAATGTGTACTTGAAACCTATATAATCTTATAAACAGCTAGAGGCCCGATGCACAAAATTCATGCAAGGTGTTCGGCCCTTACAGCTGCAGCGGCTTGCCTCGGCCCTTGCAGCCCCAGCTTCATCTGGAAGGTCGTTTGGCCATCCAGTCTAATTAGCATATTACACTTTTATTATTACAGATTGCTATCCCAAAAATTTAATTAAAATGTATTTTAGGTACATCCTATCTAATAAAGAGGGAATATGCTAATTGACCCTCCTGCCATTGCAAAGATGGTAGCACCCACAGCCAATAAGGAAGGAATATGCTAATTGACTGCCCCACCCTCAAAGATGGTGGCACCCACAGCCAATAAGGAGAAAATATGCTAATTGACTGCCCCACCCTCAAAGATGGTGGCACCCACAGCCAATAAGGAGAAAATATGCTAATTGACTGCCCCACCCTCAAAGATGGCGGCACCCACAGCCAATAAGGAGAAAATATGCTAATTGACTGCCACACCCTCAAAGATGGCAGCACCCACAGCCACAAGATGGCAGCACCCAGTCCCCTTAGCCCCACCAGAGTCCCCTGGTCCCCTCATTCCCCCAGCCACCCAGGGCCGGCTCAAGGTGCAGGCAAGCCTTGCATAGCGGCTGTCCAGCCAACGCCCAGGTGCAGGCAAGCCTCCAATGTCATCTGCCCAGCCGCCCAGGGGCTCCTGAGGCACAGGCAAGCCTCAGATGGTGGCTGCCCTGTCACCCAGGGCCACCTGAGGCTCAGGTAACCAGGGCCGGCCGAGGCTTGTGTCGCTGGCAGTGGCAACAGCAGAGGTGTAATGGGGTGTCACCTTCCCCGATCACCTGGTCATCTCCCACCCCTGAGGGCTCCCAGACTGTGAGAAGGGGCAGGCCAGGCTAAGGGACCCCCCCTCCAGTGCATGAATTTTCATGCACCGGGCCTCTAGTAAGTTTATATTAAATGTACTGTTGATATTTTGCTTCTTTCATCTTTTATGCATTATTTTATTTATAATTCAGTAAATATTTTTGAATATGTATGTAACATATTTCAGTATCTGTGCTGAATTGTATAAATCTATAAATAACCATGACAGATGCAGATCCAGATTTAATCTAATTTTACTGTATTCTCATCCCATATCCAGTGGGTGTCTCATCTCCTACTTCTTTGCTTATGAGACTTTGCCTGAAAATTCCATTTTAAAATTGCAAATCTTCCCCCAGATACTATCTCCTTTTGCTGTATCATGTTCTCATAGCACCTGCCACTAAGTGGATTATATAATATTTAAATTAAATATGTTATGTCCTTTTTCCATCCTAGAAATAAATGTTGCAGGCAAGTAGATGTTCTCCCTGTTTAATTCACAGGTATATTCCCCCAAACCTAGAACAGCTTTTAGTGCTAGTGAGTACACAAATAAATATTCTTTGTAAGACTGAATTCATTGGAACTTATTTTTAGTTAACTGAAAGACTCTTGGAAAAACAAGTAGTTTTATTTCACTTATCAGAAGAAAATGCTTTATATTCAAAGGTGTCTATAGAACACACTATGTTCTTAACACATGAAAACAAATACTTCAGCAACTTTATATTTCAAATTCACCATACTTTTGAATTTTATTATAACTCTTTTATATTAGTGTTTCTGGTTTCATTATACTTTCAGCTAGTATTGTTTCATGGATTCATAAGCAAAGAATATACCCAGAGTGAACTCAAATCTAACAAATTAGTATGTGATAAAGAAGACCAAGTGAGAGAAATATCATGAAATGTCATCATCTTCTCATCCAGACTAGAAAATAATTGTAAGTTATAATTTAGTGATAGTGGACCAGATGTGATTTAAAAGAAAAATTAATCATTATTTTAAGTGTCTATCAGAAATAGATGTGATTTTTTGTTTCATTTTTGTCAGGATTGTATTGGGTATCTGTACTAGGGAAAAAACACTTTGGGAAGTTTTAAAGCAAAATATATTTATTGAGAAACCATTGCTTTGGATAAATACAATTTTAAAGTAACATGCCTATGAAAGTAAAACACACTCACACCGTTAACATTTTATTATAGAATACAAAGCAGTTTCCTCATTAGTAAATGTTAGTAAGGGGACTCCAGAGTCGACGATGGTGAACTTGATAAATATGTAAGTGGATAACTGAACAAAAAATAGTAAATTTTAAAGACACTGCCTATTTCATCAAAGATTTATTTAGTTGGATAAAATCTAATTTGGGTGAAATAATGCCATAAAATAACCTAATTCCTTTATTTCTATGCATAGGACCCTGACATCTCCATTATGAATGTATGAAAACAGCAAATAAGCAAGAACATTTGTTTAGTTATTTGTTTAATAACATTGATCAGCTCCTAAACTGTGTGATTTGTCTGATTCTTTGCTTGGAGATTTGCAACAGGCAGAGTATTTAGCACCTGGGAGTAGATACCCAATACAGCTTTGTGTAATTACAGTGGTAATACAGCACATTTATAGAAATGTGAATTTGATCCAAGTAGTAGTGGTATGGATAGAAATAAACTTGGTGTGGCACACGAGAGTGGAAATGTTCATAGAGTGGTCTGTGGGGGCGGGGGGAAATGGAACGAGGAAAAGAGAAATTAGGGACAAAAATAGGACGTTCGGGTCATAAAGAGCACAGAACTAAAAAGCAGAAGAAAAACTAGAAGGGGCTTGGCAAATTTGCCGATGGCTCTCCAGTCACCAGGAGCACTTCTGACAGCTGCTTAACAATGTGATGCAGAATTCTGCATCGTTCCCAGGGTTTCCTGGAAGCTGTTCGTGGCCATGGTTCTTTAGGTCCCCAGAAATTATAAGGCACTATTTGGTTCCTATGTTTGTAATTATTTCTGGAAGTATGCAAAGACATTGAACATCAGTGGGTATGATTTTATTAACCCACAAATCATATACTTCTCATACTAACTGGGAGGGTAAATATAAATCATATACTGTGCACTTACTAGTCTTAGTAATAATGAATTAAAAGGATTTACTGCACATTAACTCTATATAACTGAAAATTCCTAGAAACAAAAAGCTTTTTATTGAATGGTCTCTGAATTAATGCTAGACGCACTGGGGAATCAATCCCCAGGCTCTTGAAAAAACTGTAAATGTTTTCCTAGAACATGTTTGTTTTTTTCTTTCATATGGTCTCAATTTATTTAAAAAGGTGTGTTGGGGGAGGTGTGATGGTGCTGAGTTTGTACGCAATATCATCCCACAGAGAACCTTGTTGGTTAATAGAAACATTGCTAAAAGTACAGCAGTACATACAAGATTTTCCCTTAGGCTATAAATAATACATTACTTTGGTGTTTAATCCAATGCTGACAAGAAGAGGAATGAGTTGGCACCCATATGGTGAATATTAACTACATTTCTAGCTATTGTTGCACTTAAATATTTAAGGCCTTATTTATAGAGTGCAATATAATGAAATAAGGAATTAGTATATTGCAGATGAAACTGTAAACAAGACTGTTACAGTAAAGACAGAAAATATTTCTTTACAAAATCTGCATTGCCTGCTTAAAAGAAAACCTGCAAAAGCATAGCTTATCAAGAAGGTAAATTTATCTCTTCGCAAGTAATTGGAATCCTGATTTAAGTATTGTTTATGTGAAAATTCATGGCTTGATGTCATGGTGACAAATAATTCTTTTGGTTTTCTAGGCTCTGCTACTATCTGTGTATTCATAGCGGGACCCATTTTGCAAGAACCTCAGCTTTGTTGTATGTACAATAAGAAGAATAATGATTCTACATTGATAGTACCATTATAACAATAGAGATATTTTCTAAAATAATATATAAATTGCCTGGGTGGTGTGGCTCAGTGGTTGAGCATTGACCTATAATCCAGGTGGTCACCAGTTCAATTCCTAGGCAGGGCACATGCCCGGGGTTGTGGGCTCAATTCCCAGTAGGGAATGTGCAGAATCAGCCAATTGATGTTTCTCTCGCATCTCGATAAATGAATGCATAATTTTGATCAATGCATCATATTTTCTAACTTCTACAGTGGAAACTTCACTATTGCCAGCAAAGCCCTTTGAATTTTTATTTTGCATCATTTACTAGTAAGTCATAGAATTAATTCTGATTTCTCTTAGAAACAAAATTATCCCTGTACATTCTAAAATGTTTTTGTTGGTTTAATTTTACCCTCTGCTGTATTTGTCCTTCACACTTTTTTGGGCACTGTGGTGCTGTGGAAGAGGCTGAGTGGTCATTATAACTTTCTTTATGTAGATTCTCACAAATACTTCAGCTCAATTCTCTGCATAAGTAAATCTGTACAGTGTAGTCCCCTAGAAAGTGTACTTCAGTTGCATTTACAAGAACTTGATATTAAAACTGGACCTACCACATACTACCTATGAGATCTGGGCACAACAGCCTTAATTCCTAAAGTTAGAATACTGGTATCTCCTACCTTACTTTAGAGGGTTGTATGTGGATTTTCAGAGCACATGGTCCATATAAGTTTAGAATTGGAAAGAGAAAATGGACTATAACCTTAAAGATTTCCTTCGCATATGATATTAGGAGCTATTGGTCACCCTGAAGAAGTTAATTGGTCATCCTGCAGGGGTAATCATCCCCTCATCCCATTATTTGGTTCACATGCCAAGACTAATGATGTCACACATGCATTAACAGAGTAAGAAGAGATTTACTGCTCAAATGTGAAGATTTCTGGGAGAGCAGGGAAGCCCCCAAGCAGGCTTGAGAGCCTGGCTTAGGGTGCTGCATTTTGTATGGGGTGGGGATGGAGGAGGGGTTCCCTCATCTGGACCATGGCTTCTGTGGTTTAAACTTTCCACCAGAACCAAAAGAAGCTTCCGGGTTTTCTTATTGGTTGCTCAGATGTGGGGGCAGAAGGGAAGACCTGTGACTGATCTTGAAAACTGTAAATAGTCCAACCTCAATAAAACAGTCAGACAATTTATAAAATTAACCCCTGATGTTTGCCTGAAGATTTAAATGTGCCATGTTTCATTGACTTTGTTTAATTAAGCCATTACAAAGCTCTATGAGGCCTATAGACTGAAGCTATGGCAATGTGATAAGGGAGGTAAAAATTTCCATTGAATGTCTTATTTAAAAGCCCAGCATCTTGTATAATAAGTTAAATGAGTGACTTGGCAGCTATCAAAAAAGCCTAGAACTCCAAAAAACCCTAGAACAACACAGTGTTGTTTGCACTAATATCAGTGGACTCAATTGATCAGTAAGGATGTGTATTCACTTGTCTGAAGTCTACATACTTTGTTAGAGTTATATCTGATTTTGCTTAATTATATTCTTAAATTCTTATGTGGTAGCTGCCCTCTTGAAATATATTTTTAAAATTAGTATCAGATGCTTTTGTTTCAAGCAGTTTGGTCTCACCTTTAGTTCTTATTGCACCTTCTCCCATTCCATATACAATTTCATAAAAAAAAAAAAAATCCTGTTAGTACTACCTTTGAAATATGTTTATACTAGCGGCCCAGTGCACAATATTCATGAATGGGGGAGTGGGGTCCCTCAGCCCAGCCTTCACCCTCTCCAATCTCGGACCCCTTGGGGGATGTCCAACCGCAATCTTGGACTGCTGGCTCCTAACCACTCACCTGCCTGCCTGTCTGATCTCTCCTAACTGCCTCTGCCTGCCTGCCTGATCATCCATAACTGCCCTCCCCTGCTGGCCTGATCTTGCCCCCAACTGCTCTCCCCTGCCAGCCTGGTTGCCCCCAACTGCCCTCCCCTGCCGGCCTGATTGCTCCTAATGGCCTCTACCTTGACCCCCACCACCATGGCTGTGTCCGGAAGGAAGTTGGGCATCCAGAAATTCGCCGGGCGACCCAGACTAATTAACATGTTATCCTTTTATTAGTATAGATATATTATATAGACTAGGATTGCTTAAATGGGGGGAAAGCCTTTTTCATCAGGAGAAGATGCTGTTGGCAGACAAAAATACATAATCCCTATATCTGGACTGAGAGCCAGCCATATGCACTATACTGCAAACTGGTCATTAAAAAATTGAACCGCTTTCTTATACCTTACACCAAACAGTTGTTGCCCTTAAAACCCCTCCTCAGCCCCCATTTTAGGTTCTGCCTTCACAGTTCACCCAAATTAGGTTCTGATTGGCTGGTTTCTATGCCAATCAGCACCTCTGGGCCTATCAATGGGCCTGATCAGAGAGGCGGGCTGATCAGCAGCCCCCATGGAGGCCCGAGAGAAAGAGAAGTGTAGCTGCTGGCCAGGCCCTGAAAGACAGAGAGAGTTAAGGGCTGATCAACAGCTGCCACGGAGGCTACGAATCAGACCCTGCTTCTCTCTCCCCGGGCCTCTCTGCAACCTCCTTAGCAGTCTATGCTAGGCTGCAGTCCCCACAGCGGCGGGAGTGACTTTCAGTAGGTCGAGCCTTTGGTTGTTTTGGATGTTACGACCCTGGGTTTTTATGTATTAGAATGGTTGTGAAATGGAATTTTGGGACTGGATCCCAGATTCTTTGTTCACTGGAGTCAAAGAAAGAATCCACAGACAGAAGATGGTATAGCAAAGGTGAAAACTTATTAAAGAACAAATACAGACTCCCACGTAGGGAGGGGAAAGAGTCCCACAGAATGGACTCCCACGTGGGGAGGGGAAAGGGTCCCACTGAATTCCTTTTCCCTAAGGCTTATAAGGCTGCAGATCCTGGTGCCTTGATATCCCCTCTGATTGGTCACTATTCCCTTAGACTGGTTACTATAGTAATTCCTGGGCTCAAAGGTCGAACCTTACATGGGACATGTGAGGTTCTTCCCCTCTCCTTCCTTATTGTTTTCCTATTCCCTTTGGGCTTTCGTCTTCTCCTTCTGGATGAAGGGCTTCCTTCCCATTGTAAATAGAGACCTTTTGCTGTTCCCAGCTTCCCTATTCTATGGAAATATACCTTCTGCTGCTCTACAGCCCTGTGCTTTCCTCCATGGTCCCCTTGATTTCTAAAATTTTCTAAAACCTGTCTTTTTCACCCCTAAAAATCCATGTTTCAGTTGTGCATAAATAACCAAATAAACTAAACATGAATACATTTTTATGTAAATTCATAGAAAATTTCAAGATAAAACTGTCTTTGCTTCATTGTCATGTAAGGAAACACACACTAATAAAGAAATTTGCAGAGAACAGGAGGATGAGGGTTCATGCTATGTTAATTAGGGTTGAAAGGTTTACAGTTTGGTTGAAGTGGAAAATTGTCAGAGTCCATACATGGTTTGTTCAAACTAATCCCATGTTCATTGGCCAGCAGATTATTCCTTGACTTCCATTGAGAATCTGGTATTTGGGCTCAGACATAGCATGTTTGGTCATTTTCTCCTCCATCTTCCCTTCATAATTCCAGAATGATATTTTCATCAAATAAAATATGTTAAGAAATACCATCAGGATTTACAAAACAATGTAATCTGTTAACATGTGGCCTTCAAGAGTATGTAATACCACTATTACTGTAATACTCAGTCCTAAGAGTATAGACTTAATTTATTTAGTGGAAATCAATCTGTGATTTGGGAAAGTGGGAAAGTAAAGCAGAGGATTGGTTCATCGATGACAGAATCTGAAGGGAAATTACACCAAGGGACAGGCAATTAGTACTGTTCTTTTGTTAGAGCCATCTAGAATTTCACAAATGAGACATAACTCTGAATTTAGCAAGTTTTCACAGGATAATTTTTAAAGGAACAGATAGATTGGAATATTTAATTATTAACAATACTTGTTAGGAAAAATGTCAGGAGAAGAAAATAGGAATAAAATCTTAGTTGGTTAGTTTCAAGATTTCTAAGAACTTCCCAGATAATAATCATCTATTTACTGGTACTATGACAAAATATGCATACAAATATTCCTTGAGATACTATACAAGTGTTGTCTCATATTCAATCAATCCACTAAGCTCTGTCAAAGTTCAAAAGGATGCCAATTAGTCTCCATTTGTCATTAAGGATTATTAGCAGAGATTTTGTGGAGAACATCATGCTGCAGTACCACACTGAGGTGCCTCCGTTCATGTGCCACCTATAGATTGTAAATGGACTCTGTTTTCTAGACTTTCTAACATTGGCCCAGGCATTGGGGACAAGACCCACCTGGGCACTTCAGACCAGCACCAACACCAAGAGGACAAGTTAGTGAGCCTCGAGACTGCAGTTACATCTTTTCCTTTTACTAATTGTCTTTGAAGATGGGCTCTTTGGGTAAGAAATTAGTTCTGGACAGGGTCTACACTCATCCCTCCTCACTGAAAATCAAGAACTTCAAGTTCTTGGGATATTGTCACCTGTTATATTTCCAATATTTTTTATAAGAATATAGATTAAAAAATCCTAAAAGAAAGAAAATATAGCAACCTTTCCAATGTACTGTGCAGAGTAAACTGCCATCTGCTGTTAATAGCCACTCTCCCTGACTCACTCCATGCTTGTTTATCTACCAAGTCACACATTCCTTTGCAAAGGAATAGCTTCTGTGCAAAATATGAATCACATTTCACAAGAAGTTCTATGAATTCTTTTTACCAAAATGTTGATTACGTTATTTATATCTGTTGTCACTTTGCCTTAGCTCTCCCCAAATTCATCATAGATCTTTTTTAGTTTAATAGACATAAACTGCCTTGTTTTATTCCAATGGCTGCCTAACATTCAATTGTGTAGATATGATAAGATTTATGTAATCATTCCTCTTCTGAATAACAAGAGATTTCTGCCCAGATTAACTATTGTAAAAAAATGCTACATTGACTAGATTTACACTACAGATCTCATGCTCTAGTGTAGTCTATATAAAATAAATATTTCTAAGGGTAATTACTGAACATTAAAAAGACACATTTAACATTTAAGAAATACTAGTCAATTGTTTTTCAAAACTGTGATTAATTTATAGTCTGCTCAGCAATGAGGGATACTTATAATCCTTCATTGTCTTCCCAACAGCACATTCCAACTGCTTCTTAAGAATTTTGCCAGTGTTTTCACTTTCAGAGCTTTCTCTATATATCGATTTAAATTTCACTGTTTATGACAATTGAGAATAATTTAATATATTTTTGACCATGTGTATATCTTCTTTGACAAATGGCCTCCTGTTTTATTTTTGCTTGTTCCTGATGGCATAGTATGTAAGAAACTGTCCATCAACATTACTTCGTCTTTGAAAGAAAGAGCAAAAATTTAAAAATGTGTGTATTGATTTTGGCATTCAGAGATGCTGACTATAACTCCAGGTCAACAATTTGCATTAATGTTATAGTCTCTTACATTTTTGTGGTACTCTCAATCTTCAACCAAATATTGGGATCTGTGCAAAGAATACCAAGGATCATCCTGGAGAGTTAAGCAGAAGAAAGAACAATACCCATCTTAAGGACTTTGTTTTTTTGATGAACAATCAAAATATCTTCAGAAAAATATAGCTTGAGTGACCGCTCAATTTTAAAAGTTCATACATGCTAAAAATAGAGAATACATTGTATATGATTAGGATGGGAAATGCACAGGACAATGAGAACATTTTACCTGTGCAGATTAATTGAGTGGGTGACTTGGAGTATGTTAGGGGCAATGGAGATGAGAGAATTGCATTGTGTTTGGACAGATTCTGAGAAAAATTGATCAGCATTTTTTTTTATCAGATATGGCATGTGAGGGAAAGAGAGAATTAAGAATGATATCCTACTTTATGAAAAGATAAGGATATTATTTACTGAACAGGGGAAAAGTCAGAAGAGTGTAACAACAAGTTAAATAGGTAGACATTTGGATATATTGATGTGAGGCATATCTGAATCCTATTTTATTATTATGTAGAAAAATGTTTAAATAAATCAGTATATATTATTTCTCATCTTTACAGAACTAATGATGGTGATTTCATTTTTAATCACATGACGTAAGAGTCAATTTATTAGGTATATCTATAGATTATATTACATGGCCATAACTGAGTTTAAAAATTAAAAGTACTTTCCATGAAACAGATGATATTATCTATTTTATAAAGCCATTGTCCAATTTAGTTTCTTAGATGTTTGAATATAGAGTACACAAAAGTAAAAGCTTACAGAATTCCAAATAAATTATGATCTTTATTGAATCAATTACTTATATATTTTTTCTGGTATTTTGTTTTCCTTGCACATTTTATTTTTGCAATTCAAAAAACTATGCATACTTTGTTAAATCAGTTATCTTTATTTATTTATTTTTTAATCAGTTATCTTTAAACTGATGTAATTGAAGTTCTTTTCTTCTGTAGTGTTATTGAGTATAAAAGGTTACATTACCATTCAGTCACCAATTAACTGTTGCAACCAAAAAGGAAACACATAATATGCCTGCATACCTAGAAAAATAAGGGCAAGACTTAGTGGAATATTTTAAAGGTAAAGTTGAAAGGTTGAGAGGAAGAACAGAACAAAAGAAGGAGGGGGAGAAAGTCCTAACTGGAGAGAGCAAACACAATTGTGCTTTGCTATTTCTTTAACAGACGGTGCTTCATTCTGACTCCTCTGGAACATCAGCTTTAGATCCCAGGATGCAGTTAAATATTTTAAAAAGAGGAGTATAAGAAACGATCAAAAAGGTTCTTTCTGAAATTAAAGAGGAATAGATCAATGAAAAAGATTTTTTTCGTGCAAATCCCCTGCTTTATAGTTCAGCATTTCATTTACTGTAAAATTGCAGTAGCCTTTGAAAATTTGATTCCATTTATGTTCTCATTTACCACGGTTTTTAAATATTATTAATCCTATTTTCTTCCGTGTTCCACCAGGCACATTTTCATATTTTTATTCTCAGTACATTTTCTTTGTGTAAAATGATACACTGTTTTCATTGACAATATTGCCAGTTTTTTCATGTGTATTGATAACTTTTTGTTCATATTTATCTAAATAATGAATAGCTTTAGTGCTTACATCACTTATTAGGGCATTAAAGGATCAATTTACTTATAATTATGTATGTTCTGTTTATACTAAATATCTTTGGAACAATCATAGACTGAATGGTTAAATGTGAATCACAGATTTTGTTCCTAATGGATTCTCATTGAACTATGTTGACCTTTTAGTTCATATCTTTTTTATATTCCATGATCTCACCTCACTATTTAGTGTAATGAGACAAGCATGACTTCACAAGTATGACCAGAAATTTATCTGGCTACACAGACAGTAAGCTGCCAGGGAGTATTTCATCCTCCCAGCAAAAGGGGTTACCCCCAAATTATTACCTGACTAATAATTCTCTCCATTGCATGCACCTAAATCCAACTCCCAACAGGCTCCTGGGTTCATAGAAGTAGGGCATGAACTAAGATTTAAGTTGCCTCATTAGTATATTTGTTCACCCTAAGTCACTATCCTTTTGAACTATTAGAAGAGAAAGGAACCAGAGTCTGGATTCTCTTTTCTAGGATGCAAACACATGCTGTATATCGATCAGCATAGCCTGAGCCTGGTTCATGTCTTTCTGATTGTAATGAAAGTCTAAGGCCTGACTCCTGACTTATATGTCCCTTCAATAAAGCTTTTCTTCTTCTTCTTTTTTTAAAAAATATATATTTTATTGATTTTTTTACAGAGGGGAAGGGAGAGGGATAGAGAGTTAGAAACATTGATGAGAGAGAAACATCAATCAGCTGCCTCCTGCACACTTCCCACTGGGTATGTGTCCGCAACCAAGGTACATAACCTTGACTGGAATCTAACCTGGGACCCTTGAGTCCTCAGGCCGACACTCTAGCCACTGAGCCATACCGGTCAGGGCTAAAGCTTTTCTTCTTAATGCATACTATGTAAAATCGTGGAACTGGTCAAGAACCCCCTTGGCTATCAGGTGTCAATTGCCTATCTCACATGATGATTACCCAGCCTAATTTCAATGTCATTTTTTTTAAGTTAAAAAAATGTATACATTTCCAATGCATTTGTTTCATGCTCATTTCAGTGTCATCATCCAGCAAAAGCTCAATCTTAGGTAAGTTTATATCTCAGGACTTTTCTGCAGTACAGTGGGGCCTACCTGGTGAAAAACACAACCACAGGAACTGGTATCATTTGAATAATAATGTATCTTTAAGTCATCACTCATACAGTTAGTCTATTACCTTTCCTCCAGGTATCAACACTTTCCTCTCCAAACTCAAATCCAGCAAATTCTCTTTCTATTTATTTCATTGAGTAAACTGAACCATTAGAAAAGAACTTCTACAACCTCCCATTGTCCCATCCATTCAAGGAGCTACATCTGTGCCTGTGAACTCTGCCTTCATTTCTGCCATGAAAACCATTTAATGACTTCCACTTGGACACAGTAAAATGCCTATGAGCTTCCCGTGGCCTGTAAAAGCCTATGGAATCTGCTTCCTGCTGCCTCTTAGATGTTATCTCCCACCAGTCTCTACCTGACTCACTAGTCACAAGATGGATACCTGCCTTTAATGTGCCCTTTGCTTGAAATACTCTTTATCAAATGACCACATGATGCACTCCCGCATGGCCTTGAATATGAGAATCTGAGTCACACTAAACATCTGCAAGAAATGCTGCATGCAATCCAGACCTCACACTGGTTATCTAAAGTATGTTAGTCTGATGGTGAGAAATTTGCAGTGGCGGGGACAGCATATCTTCCTATAAATAAATCATGTGGTAGATGTAAACACATCTTAATTTTCTGTCTGGATACTCCTATTAACAACAAAAAATGATGATTATGCATCTGTCAAGTTCACTGTATATTGCAAAGAAATTGAATGGAAATAAACAAAAAGAATTACAAATATATTGATGCAAAGAAACAAGGTTTACAAAGTGAAAACAAAGATTTAGCTTTGCATGGAATTCTATAGCAATTAGCAAAATTATTTCAATTATAATGATAGAAGAAAATAAACGTGATAATTTTGTGTTTGTAATAGTTTCTTATTGCTGCATAAGGCATTTTCAATTACTTAGTGGCTCTGAAAAGCACCCATTAGGCCAGCCAGTAATGCTGAGTAGTTAAGCATTTACCCATGAACCAAGAAGTCACTGGTTTAATTCTTTGTCAGGTCACATGCCCAGTTGCTGGCTCCATCCCCAGTGAGGGTTGTGCAGGAGGTGGCAGATCAATGCTTCTAACTCTCTATTCCTCCCCCTTCCTCTCTCTCTAAAATCTATATCTATCTATCTATCTATCTATCTATCTATCTATCTATCTATCTATCTATCGCTATATATTTTTTAAGCACCCATTTATTATTTCATAGTTTTCATAGATCATAAGTCTGGGCACAGCTTCAGTGGGTTCTTATCTTACTACTTAGATATTACAAGACTAAAACAACACACCAGCTTGGTTGTTAATCCTCATCTGAAGCTTGAGACCTTCTTCCAAGATCATTCAGGTTATTGACAGGATTTAGTTATTGCATTTGTAGAACTGGAGACCTTGGTTGCTTCATATCTAAAGAGAGCCCTGGATGCTATCAGTTCCTTGAGGTTACCCCAACTTTTAATTCATCCACAGGTAGGAGTTTTGTGTTTTGTTTTTTGTTCTCCCTAGTTAGTTTCTTCATAGAGAATCTATTTGATTTCTTCTTGTCAGAGTCTCACATAATGGTCTTAAACAAAATTTTCCTTTCTATTTTAAGAAAGTGTCAGAATAATATTTTTTTCATCACAGGATAAAATGTCTTCTAACCAAATAAAATGACTATAAATTGTGCTAAGTTTGTGAAGGCACATGAACATTAAATATAATATTAAAAACAGTGGGGGAGACAAAGGTTGGATACAAGAGTGAAGGAGGGAACATCTGTCTAGGTCAGCATCTCAAGTGAGACCTGAAAGGCAAAAAGGAGCTAGATATCTGAAGACTCTCAAGGTAAATATTTCAGGAAGCAGAGGAGGAAATTCAAAATCCCAGAGATAGAAAAGTTCTAAGGTCTGAGAGAGAGAGAGAGACCTGTGAAGCTAGAGTCAAGTTAGTAAGAGAGAACTCATTAAAAACTGACACTGATATTAGTTGTCATTCAAATTTTATTCATATGATTTTTAAAACCATGTCCTTCTTCCTTATTCCCCTGGAGGATTTATATGGGCAGAGAATGTAACCATTTTTTTCAAGCATGCACATCCCTGGGTCTTAGCACACTATATAAAATATATTGTATATTTAATATATTAAACTTTTTAAAAATTTCCAGGGTTCCCTTCATTCAAATGTAAAATGAGAAATAATGAAGTCTAACTTTTAAGTGCTGATATAGAAATTAAATATAATAAGGACTAAATAACAATACTTGACTTATAATAAGTACTGAAAATTGTTAAATCACATCAGATCTCATTAAGTTTGCTTTTTAATACAAACATTCAATATGTGTGTGTTTAGTAAGACTGTCAGTGTATTGTGCTAAACACTGAAAAATAAAATCTTTTAAGGCATACAAAACATATTGTTATCATGATGTAGATTTGTAAAAACAGCATTATATTTAGAGAGACAGGTATTAAAATTTTCCCTCCGTGATTTTCCAAGTGTTTGATTTTGGTAAAGGACTTAACATTTCTGAATGTCACTGTTTTTATTATTTTTTTAATGGTGGCAATAATACATATTTACAGGGGTTGTTGTGAAGAATAAATAACATCCTATCTAATAAAAAAGAGTAATATGCAAATTGACCGTGCCTCCGCTACACCAACAAGCCATGCCCATCAGCCAATCAGGAGCGAGTATGCAAATTAACCCAACCAAGATGGCAGTGGCCACGGAGCAAGCAGGAGGCTTGGGTTGCCCCACCAATGGAGGAAGCCAAGCTTCTCACACACCCTGGCAGGCCCAGTCCTCCGCTCAAGGCTACAAGGTTTCAATTATAGAAGATAAATAAATCCCAACAAAAATGGTGTCAGCCATGGAGCTGGAGAGAGCAGGAGGCTTGAGTTGCCCCCAGCAATGGAGGAAGCCAAGCTTCAGCAGCCCTGGCTGGCCCAGGCCTCCACTCTAGACTACAAAGTTTCAATTATAGAAGATAAATAAATCACAGATACCAGGGCCTCCACTTGTGTCGCCGGAGGGCGTGGCCAACCTTCAAATCACCACAGGCCCCTCGCTCAAGCTTCCCCACTCCCCAAGGGAACCCCCATTCTGATCCGGGACACCCTTCAGGGCAAACCAGCTGCCCCCACCCATGTACCAGGCTTCTATCCTATCTAATAAAAGAGTAATATGCAAATTGACCATCACTCCAACACACAAGATGGCTGCCCCCATGTGGTCAAAGATGGCTTCCCCTATGTGGACACAAGATGGCCACCACAAGATGGCCAACAGGGGAGGGCAGTTAGGAGTGACCCAGCTGGCAGAGGAGGGGAGTCGCGGGCGACCAGGCTGCAGGGAAAGGCAGTTTGGGGGGACCCAGGCCTGCAGGGGAGAGCAGTTAAGAGGGACCAGGCCTGCAGGGGAGGGCAGTTAGGGGTGACCAGGTCTCCAGGGGATGACAGTTAGGGGCAAACAGGCTGGCAGGGGAGTGGTTAGGGGGTGATCAGGCTGGCAGGCAGAAGCAGTTAGGGGCAATCAGGAAGGCAGATAGTCAAGTAGTTGGGAGCCAGCAGTCCTGGATTGTGAGAGGGATGTCCAATTGGACATCCTTCAAGGGGTCCCAGATTGGAGAGGGTACAGGCTGGGCTGAGGAACACACACCCCCGTGCACAAATTTCATGTACCAGGCTTCTAGTAATATTTATAAAGCCCTTTGACCAAGGAAGACATTAAAATATTATTTTTATATACTATTGAGGGAAAGATGAATCTTCCATGAAAACTGACTTAATGACATTCAAAACATTTCATATTTTATATTTTCTAAGAAACAAATTGGTTATAGGAGAATTCAAAATCAATGTCTATACTAACCACATACTATTTTATAAAGTTCCAAAAGGACTTATTTCACAAATGCTGTGCCCATAGACTATCACTGACTTAATAGTGTGAAACTAAGATAAAAGTAAGCCAAAGAATAGTTTTACAGGTAGATAAATCTACTTTATCAACTAATAAGTGAGTTAGAAATCTGTAAAACATCAAATATTGTCACCCCAAGAAGTGGAGTCTGGATACTCTAATTAATGTCATTGGAAAAGTTGAATACTTGAAAGACTGTACAACACTTTGTGTGCAAATAATGACATTTCACAACTCTCTCATAAATACCTCTTGAAGAGGAGTCCATGTATCATTTGAGAGTATATATCAGTTCAATTTCATCTGAACCAAATGGCATTTTCAAGAACTTTTATATCTTTATTTGATGGTTTCTTCTAGCACTATAAGTATTAATAGGTGATCAAATTGAAGAATGTTTGTTCTGACCTTCACATAGCTTCATTTCACCGTTGGCTTAATATCTCTTACAAAGCACCTGAAGTGCATTAAGTAATTTCTCATTTCTCTATGATTCCATGATGCCTTTGTCACAAAACAAATGATAAATCAATAGATGTGTAGAAATCCAAATAAAAGAAAAGCACACAATAAAGTATCTTCTACTTTCTTCTGACACCTTAATTCTTAAACTTTTACCAGAAAAACATCTAGATAACATTTCAAATCTACTCTGTTCTTGTAGGCAATTTTGTTCATTGCTAGATATTTGGTGAATAACAATAGCTATATATATTATGCATGTATATTTTTAATAAAATAAAAACACGAAATAAAAATGATCAAGGAACAGAGGGATGGCACATATGAAAAGATACATAAGAGATCTTTTAAACAAATCCCACAAAGTCATATGTATAAAGCAAATTAATAGTTCATAATCTTGGATAGTATTTTTAGTTTGAAAAGGCATAGAAGGATGTGTGACCACAAAATGATGAACTTACAAAAGCAGAGGTGAACATGTTAAGAGGACAAAGAAGTTCAGCCAGCAGAGTAATATGGAAAATACTATGAAGTTAAATTTGCATTCAATCAGAGTCAAGAGTTCAGATAAAGAAGCCTACCAGAAAACAAAAATGTTAAGTCAATTTTGAATAAATCTATTAAGGCACAATGTGAAAATTAATATAGAAATGGGCATCCAGATAACTAACAAAATGGAAAATACAAGGCAAGTACTAACTTTAGCCAAATAAAAAAGTGAAAGAGGAAGGTAAGTTAGTAAGAGCATTAATAACACTTGGCTCAGCAGTGAACAAATGTTTAATGGAGGGAGAATATCACAAGTGATGAAACTAGATGGCTTGGAATTGAACGTCAATGTTGCCTCTACAGGCTGTGTGATCATATGTGACGCCACGGCCCGTGTCCTGGGTTCAAAGACTTGGAGAAAGGGCTGACATGCAAATCACTAACAAAACAAGAAATATAAATTTGGAAATTATGGGGGAAGCCAGTTGTGAGCTTGATACAAGGGACAAAGTTCCACTGAGTCTCCATTCCCATCTGCTTTTATTTACTAGAATACACAATTGCCTTTCAGGAATGCAGACATATCAAAGGTGATTGTTTAGTAAACAGTAAGATTATCAGGTTGGGGGAGTTTGATTTAGGCCTTTCAGTCATCAGCAGTAGGTAATAAAATGCTGATATTCACCCTGTGAATATCAAAGAGCCCCATTCAGCCTTCTGTCTGGGAGTTCTCGCATTTTTATTAATTACTGTTGATCATGGTTCTCAGCAAGCATAGTCTTATTATCTGCACTTTTGTTTCTTTACATGTACATTAATAGTTCCTTTATCATTAAGTGCCTTCATAGAAATAACATGCTTAGAATAGTGCTTTTCCCTGTTGTCTTCTGTTTTTTGGTAATGATACCTACTATGTTAAGTAAATTGATAAAATAATTCATACAGAAAAGGTGAGATAAAAGCATATGTGTGTTTACTGAGGAACTTTCAGATCTAAATATTTTATTAATTTTTTTATTAAATTTACTGGGGTGACATTGGTTAATAATATCATATAGATTTTATGTATACATCTTTAATCATACTAATAATCAATAGATTATTCCTTAAAATCCTGGAATTGATCATTAAGTAAATTATCAATATTAATGAAGTTTAAAAGTATATAAGAAAAAATATTGATATTAGAAAGCCAAAAAAATGTTTAAAGTTTTTATAAGTAGTAGGCCAGAAGGTATGAAAGATGGTTTTTCCTTAGAGGCATGTAACTTCTTTGATTTTTTTAAATTTATGTTCATGAGTTATATCTACAAATAATTAAGATATACTTTGTAAATATTTTATTAAATTATTTATAAATAATTTTTATGTCAGATTGATTATTAAACATATAAATTAAAGAGAAAAAATAGATGAGAAAACATGCCTTTACTCTTCCTTTTGTTTTCCTCTTCTATTATGTGGTGTTTTCATATTCCTGATTATTTTTTACTTTAATTATTACATTTAAAAATAAAAGAAAAAATTAGAGGCTGGGAGCATGCTATCTTTCCCTAGAAAACATTTAAGATTGCTTCAGATAGGATATAAGAGACTTTTGCAATCCCTGGTAACTTCAATCTAATTGTAGCAATTGAGATATTTTGAATCTTGGTTTTAGTCCCTGTGAAGGCTTTACTATTTGTTAGGTCAAGGCAGGGGGGGAAGTCCAGAGTCTATGCATGCATCTGCAAGGTAGATGGTGACAGATATAACTGGCGCCTTCCTAGACACCTGGCCTGAGGCTAATTCCACACCTCTCATGCCCTCTGCCCTCCCCTCACTAAACAGCTGTATAAAAGAAGTACCTATGCCCCCTTTTTGGCGGGAACTTCCCTGGCCCACCCTCAGACCAGAGAATTTCGCCCGGGAGCGCAAGATTAAAACCTCCCTTTTCTAATCACCTGGACTCTGTGTTTTGTCTCCTGCATTGCAAACCTTACACTATTTGCAATTATCTTTATCTTGAAGGATACTGTTTAGAGCCTCAATTTGAAAATATATGATATTTGCTAGGAATCCACTTATACAGCAATATCTGAGCTCCACATTTTGTGTCCCTAGATATGACACACTCAAAAACTCCAGTCATCCATTTAGTCTATCAGCTACTTCTTCCTCTAATCTGCCCATGTTCCCTGAGAAACTACCCAGAATGTCAGGCTAATTTCTTTTTAATTCCTTCTCTGAAGAGATCTTGGTCCATAATTCATCCATGCTTTTCAAGTTGATCTCAGAAGATTTGTTCTTTTGCATTACCTAATCCACCATTACTAGAAGTAAAAATATGAGGTAATTTTCAATCAAGGACAAGATATAAAAGACACACAGAATGAATAACTTTCTTTTCATTTCGGAATTGGTGTCCTTGGGCTGGTGTAAAACTGTGCAGTAAATGAAACAACAGAAATGTTTTTCTCTAAAAGTTAGAGAAACCAGTGGTTTGATATCTACTTAGAAGAACCATGTCTTCTCCAAAAACTTGAAGAGAAATCCTTTTTGCCTCTAGATGTTCCTCATTCCTTGGCTTTTAGATTCCTTGCCTCCATCTTCCTCCATGTATATGCATTTTCCTTTTCTGTCTACCATGAGGCTCTTTGCCATTAAAAATAGCACCCACCTGCCCCGGTTGGCATTGCTGAGTGGTTGAGCATGGTCACAGTATGTGCTTGGTCAGGGCACATACCCGGGTTGTGGGCTTAACCCAGTGTGGGGCAGTAGATCAGTGATTCTCTCTTATCATTGATGTTTCTATCTCTCTCTCCCTCTCCTGTCCTCTCTGAAATCAATAAAAATATATTTAAAAAACAGCACCCATCGGGATAATGCTGGATGAACTCATCTCAAGGTCCTCAGTTTAATTATATCTGTAAAAAGGCTTTTATCCAAATATGATCACATTCATAGCCTCCAGGAATAAGAACAGAGATATATCTTTTGGGAGGAATAAGAACAGAGATATATCTTATGCAAACATGAAATTTACTACAAATACGTTGAACCATTCTGGGTTTTGAGGAATCTGTGGTTTTAGGAATTAAAGTCAAGAAGTGAAACTTAACTATAATACTAAATAAAGTATTTTAATTAAAAGGATTAAATATCAAGATTTTAAAAAAGAAACTGAAATAAAAAACCAGCCTAGCCGGTTTGGCTCAGTGGATAGAGCGTCAGCCTGTGGACTGAAGGGTTCCAGGTTTGATTCTGGTCAAGGGCACATCCCTGGGTTGCGGGCTCAATACCCAGTAGGGGACGTGCAGGGGGCAGCCGATCCATGATTCTCTGTCATCACTGATGTTTCTATCTCTCTCTCCCTGTCCCTTCCTCTCTGAAATCAATAAAAATATTAAAAAACAAATATTGCTAGTTTTCTTCTATCCTTTGTCTAGCAATAAGTATTTAGTTTTCTACATATATAAAAGATTACCATTAACATAAATTCGTAGTAAGTCACATCCCTAGTAAAAGTTATAAAGTACATACCCTGGGTGAGCCTTGTTTTGGGGTCTATGGGGATTGGTCCAGAACTGGCATGGGCTGAAACCACATTTCATGAGAGCCACCTGGAAGCTGGGGCCATAGGGTGGCTCCCATTGGGGGGAGTCTACGTTAGCTGACTTTAACCTAGAGACTCAGGGGCCAGCCAGAGCATTGTGTATGACCTTGAGAGGGTCTAGAAACCTGAGGCTGCAGGGACAGCCCTGGTGTGGTAGTGTGCTGGGGGCCTGGGCCTGTGGGAGGCATCCTGCTGATGGGGAGGTTGGAAAGTCTGGTTCTGAGGTTATCAGCCTTGTGCGGACTAGCTGGATGCCTGAGTTTGCATTGAAACTTTTTGGCGTCACTTTTATATCGGCATCTGTTTTATTGGCCACCACCACGCACGGGATCTCTGGCCTGACCTCCCAAAGCTCTGTATACCCGGTGCCCAGGTTCTTGAAGGTGGCTTTCCTCTGCACAGCGAACACCAGGATGCAGGTGTGGGTCTTGTGGCAGTAGAAGGCATGCATACTCTGGAACCACTCCTGGCCTGCCGTATCCTAAAAGTCCACAAGCACAGTCTTGCCGTCCACTATGGCTATGTGCTTGAACAGGGTCAGAGCAGATGTGGAAAGCAGCTGGGGCTGAAATCCATCCATGAAAAATCTCTCCATGAGTTTGGACTTGCCCACAGAGCTGTCCCCAAGCAGATGAGCTTCACATTGTCTTCAGCTAGCAGCCCAGGGTTACAAGAATCAGCTGGAGCCTTGCCAGAGCTGGAATGTGCCAGGTGCCACCAGATCTGGCTTTCTTGGAATCAACCAGGAGCCTGGTGTCACAAGAGCTTCCTGGAACTGCGGGAGATGGCAGGCACCTGGGTGTGCTGGGGGCCTGGGCTCATGGGAGCCCTCCAAGAGCCAGCTAGGCTGGGGGCAAAGGCCTGGTGCTAATGAAATAGGATGCTTCCTTCACTTTCCTTCTCCCACAGGGAAGGTGTCTCTCTGTACTGGTTTGCTTCAGCCTGGTTGGAACGATGGGAATAATTCAAATCTATCTTTCCTACCTTCCTTAATGCATCTTTTCTTATTCATGTGCATCACCCAGGTACTGTCATCTCTCACCTGGAATCCTTAGATCTTGTGAAGCTGTTTTCATGCATGGATGATTGCTTAAATTGGTGTTTCTAGGAAGCAATGGGTGCCAGAAATTCTTATACCATCATTTTGCTCTATTCTTTCATTTTAAAATTTCCAAAGTAAAGTAGAATTGCCCCACATAGGCAGACATTGGCCCATCAGTGCTTTCTAAACAATTTCTCATCTATTTTACTTCTGAAAAAGAGTCTCTATGAAAAGTCAGCATCCCACTGGTTCACTCCAGGCTCACTGTTTATAATGCTAGACATGTTAAAAATGAGAACTTATTAGGCTATCATTACACTCTAGCTGTGTCTATGAGTAAGAAAGTGGCTTATACAAAGTTGTACAATTGGCAACTCTCAAAATTGTGCAAAAATAACTTAGTAAACTGAAATTTAAAAGCAAGACTTAATAAGGGAATGCACTAAAGCATATCATTAAGTAATGAGAAAAAAATATATATGTATACTGAGTGGCCAGATTATTATGACCACCCCATCAGTACTTCTTTGGGCGACCTTTTGCCTTCAATACTGCAGCGATTCTTCTTGGCATTGACTCCACAAGATGTTGAAAGGTGATGCGAGGAATCTGACACCATGCCTGATGAATAGCACTGTACAGTTCTGTGAGATTTGATGGTTGTGGAACCAGCTGCCTGATGGCTCTTTTAACTTCATCCCACAAATGCTCAATTGGATTGAGATCTGGTGATTGTGGGGGCCACCTAAGCAAGGTAAAGTCCCCCTCATGTTCTTGAAGCCACTCCTGCACAATACGAGCACTGTGGCATGGCACATTGTCTTGTTGGAAGAAGCCATCTCCATTGGGGTACGCCATCAACATGATAGGATGAACTTGATCAGCACTGATACTTAGCTATTCAGAAGTTGTTCCACATGAATTAAAAGGCCCAAATCATGCCAGGAAAACATGCCCCAAACCATAACACTGCTCTCACCAGCTTGAAAGTTTGTACTCATGCATGTGTGGTGCATGTTTTCATACTGTTTCCGCAAAATTCTCACTCTGCCATCTGCATGATGCAACTGGAAACGTCATTCATTGGACCACATAACTTTTTTCCAATGCTGGACTGTCCAATCCTTGTGTTCCTCTGCGAATTGAAGACATTTTATCTTAGTAACTGCAGACAGCAAAGGTGTTCGAACAAGCCTTCGGCTTCCATATCCCATACGGTGCAGTGTACGGCTAATTTGCCTACGAACATCAGGTGGTCATAATAATCTGGCCACTCAGTATATATCTGGTGCGTGAAAATTTGTGCACTGGGGGGGCGGGTGTCCCTCAGCCTAGCCTGCCTCCTCTCATAGTCTAGGAGCCCTCAGGGGATGTCCTACTGACAGCTTAGGCCCGCTTCCTGCAGGGAGCAGGTCTAAGCCACATTCTGGCCTCCCTCTGTGGGAGGCGACTGAGCCGATCAGGGGAAGGGGCTCCCCACATCACCCTGCTGCTGCTGCCACTGCTTCCCTCAGCCCTCACTTCTTAGTGCTGGTTCCACACCCTTCCACTGGTGGGTGGGAGAGTTCTGGGGTCAGGCTGGTTAGGGGAGGGGCTGAGGGAGCTTGAGGTACAGCAGGTCGCACCCCATCCAGACTCTGTGAAGGTGTGGTGTTGGGACCGGGCCTGCGCTGCTGCCTCTGTGGCTGCCTATGCAGAAGGGGCAGCACTGGGACTGGGACCACGCAGCCCCCTCTCCCACTGCCCCTGCAGAAGGGATTGCGGCTCTGGACCAGCCTGCGCTGCCACCTTTCCCATGCTGCTGGCCATTGGCCCTCAAAGCAGCTGTGGCTTTGTCCAGAGGCTGTCCAGAAGACGTCTGGTCTATCTGGTCTAATTAGCATATTACTGTTTTAATAGTATACTAGTGTCCCAGTGCACAAAATTCATGCACATTAAAAGACATTAATTAGAAGGAATATTTTAATATTGTTATTTGCCCTTTCTCTATAATAGAAGTGTCAGAGATGAAAGAAAATTAGTAAAATGTATATGAAAATCTCCCTCCTGTCAGAGTCTGGGGTGTGCCGTGGGACCTAGAGTCAAGTCTCCGCTTACCCACGCATGCCTCGAAATCATATAAGACCCAGACCCAGCCAACCCCACCCCCGTCAAGCCCCACCAGGCAGGGGATGCAGGACCAGCCTCACATCCCCTGTCAAGTCCTGCTGAGCGGGGGACACAGGATGCAGCCTCATGTCTCCCATCAAGCCCCACTGCATGGGGGATGAAGCCTCCTGCTGATTGAGCATAATGACCACTTGCATATTAGCCTTTTATTATTAAGATATGCATTACCTATGGACACAGACAATAGGGTGGTGAAGGCTTGGGGCAGGGCAGGAACAGGGTGGAGGGGGCAATGGAGGGAACAAAAGGAGACATTGTAATATTCTCAATAAATATAAAAAAATAAAAACCCAAATGGCTGTAGCTGTGTTCCAATAAAATTTTATTTAAAAAGCAGATGGAGCTGCATTTGACCTGCAGGCTGTAGTTTGCTGACCTATTTTATTTTATTTTATTTTATTTTATTTTATAAATATTGATTTTTAGAGAGAGAGAGAAAGGGAATGGGGGGTGGGGGAGAAAGAAACATCAATAGGCCCACAACTGAGGCATGTTGCCCATAACTGCCCTCTCCTGCCAGCCTAATCATCCCTAACTGCCCTCCCCTGCTGGCCTGGTCACCCCCAACTGCCCTCCCCTGCTGGCCTGATCCCCACCAACTGCCCTCCCCTGCAGGCCTTGTCCCTCCCAACTGTCCTCCCCTGCAGGCCTGGTTGCCCCTAACTGTCCTCCCCTGTAGGGCTGGTCACCCTCAACTTCCCTCCTCTGCTGGACTGGTCACCCATTACTGCCTTCCCCTGCAGGCCTGATTGCTCCCAACTGTCCTCCCTTGCAGTCCTGGTCCCTCCCAACTGCCTTCCCCTGCTGGCCTGATTATCCATAACTGCCCTCCCCTGCTGGCCATCTTGTGTCCACATGGGGCAGCCATCTTGTATGTTGGAGTGATGGTCAATTTGCATATTACCTCTTTATTATATAGACTAGAGGCCTGGTGCATGAAATTCGTGCATGGGGGGCGGGGTGGGTGTTCCTCAGCCCAGGCTGCACTCTCTCCAATCTGGGACCCCACAAGGGATATCCGACTGCCCGTTTACGGGTAGTCAGACATTTCTCTCACAATCTAGGACTGCTGGCTCCCAACTGCTAGCCTGCCTGCCTTCCTGATCACCCCCTAACCACTCCGCTGCCAGCCTGATTGCCCCCAACTTCCCTCCTCTACCGGCCTGGTTGCCCCCAACTTCCCTCTCTTGCAGGCCTGGTCCCTCCCAACTGCCCTCCCCTGCTGCCCTGATCACCCACAACTGCCCTCCCCTGATGGCCATCTTATGGTGGCCATCTTGCGTCCACATGGGGGCAGCCATCTTGTGTGTTGGAGTGATGGTCAATTTGCATATTACTCTTTTATTAGATAGGATAGCCTGAATGGATATTTGGAAAACTTTTAAAAAATTGCTAAATAATCACTTGAGTTGTTCGAATAGAAAACCTTTGAGTACAATTTAAAATAAAGTTATTTTATTTTCAACGTTACAAGTATCCTCAGGCCTAAGGCACCCCATGCTCTAACCGCTTCTTTGCCTTACAATGCACTTTTTGTAAATCATATTGTGCAGGCTGCCCTTTCCCATAAAAAAAAAAAAAAAACCAACACAAAAACTACCAACTTCTTGAACTGCTATTTAATTAAATTATATATGGCAACAGTTTTAAAACACATAGGCTAAATGAGCATCATCAAATAATGTTTAGTACATATATTTTAAGTAGAAATAAAATGTAGATGTTAAGTATGCTAGCCTAAAGCAAAATAAGCAATAGCAGTTAATATTTTAAAAGCTCATAAATGTTTAATAATATATTAGAACTATAAGGGAATTCTGACTCAAGAGCAATCAACCTTGTTTCATGGGCATTGACTAAAGTTTCACTATGGAGCAAATAAAGGGACTGTTTATCCTTATTTATTGAGTATTGCTTCTTCTTTTTAAAATAATCATGAATAAATTCAATTATTTCATATGCATTTATGAATATTCTAGAAGCCTGGTGCACAAAATTTGTGCGCTGGGGGGGAGGTCCCTCAGCCCAGCCTGCACCTCCTCCAATCTGGGACCCCTCAGGGGAATGTCCAACTGCCAGTTTAGGCCTCCCAGAGGGATCGGGCCTAAATTGGCAGTCGGACATCCTTCTCACAATCTGGGACTGCTGGCTACCAACCACTCACCTACCTGCCTGCCTGATTGCCCCTAACTGCTTCTGCCTGCCAGCGTGGTCCCCCGCAACTGACCTTCCCTGCTGGCCTGGTCTCCTCCAACTGCCCTCCCCTGCCAGCCTGGTTGCCCCTAATTGCCCTCCCCTGCTGCCCTGATTGCCCACAACTGTCCTCCCCTGCTGGCCATCTTGTGACCAAATGGGGGTGGCCATCTTGTGCAAGGGTGTGATGGTCAATTTGCATATTACCTCTTTATTATATAGGATTTCTACAGAGAAAGCTTTGTAAACTCCTGATTATGTCAATGGTAGTCTAATATTTGATGCTTCTTATGTGCTTAAATCCTAAAGAAGTTTAACAAACATAAAAATATTACTATTATTTTTTACATCTTGATTGGAAAAATGAACTTCCTTCTTTCAAATAATCTTAAAGTGGATATTCCAAGGTGAATAGTTTTGCTTTAATAAATATTTGGGTTTAAATAATGATATATATTTTGAAATACAGGTCAGTATTTCCTTTTCACTTTAGAAATTGCCCTGCATAGATAAACAGGAATTGTGAACATAGCTTTTTGTTTGTTTGTTTTCAAATATACCTCCATTGATTCAGAGAGGAAGAGAGAGAGAGAGAGAGAGAGAAACATCAATGATGAGAGAGAATCATCAATTGATCGGCTGCCTCTCGCACACCCCCTAAATGGGGATTGAGTCTGCAACCTGGGCATTTGCCATGACCTTCTGCTTTCATAGGTCTACACTTAACCACTGAGCCAGGCTGGCTGGGCTGAACAATGTTTTTAACAATAGCATTATTAACCCTCTATAGTGGACTCAATATAACATCATATACAGACTTCCTATCATTTACAGCTCTATGGTCCTGTGTAAGTTTCTGTATTCAATGAGCTTAGGCTCTTTGTTTGTAAAATGGAAATAAAAATGGAATAGAATGCTTTTCCATCTTATAATATAAATCTTTAAGTGTAATTGAGAATCAAAAGAATTAAATATGAAAGAAACCAACAATATTCTTGAATAACTTTTGCTAATTCGATACATTTTGTGAATTCTAGTTCTTTTTCTGTCAGCACCATATTCTCCTACAGCCTCATTTAGATGATCTAACCCAGAGTTCAGAAAACTATACAGAGAATCCTTATCTAACTCACTGTCTCCTTTTTAAAATAGTATACATATATTAGAACACAACCCTGCTCATTTGTTTATTGTTGTTAATCTTCTGTGGATGATCTCATACAAAGCAAGTAGCTGCAAAAGACCACATAGCCCACAAAGACAAAATTATTTACTATTTAGCTCTTTAAAAAGAAAACAGTTTCTGGTCTCTAGTCTAGAGAGGTACAGAAATCTATGAATATGCTTTTACCCAAATTTCTGATGAATTCATGCACAGCTACTTTTATTATAGCTTCATTTACTCTGTTCTGAAATGGTTTTGAAAATTGTTGCATTTACATTTTCAATTTATTATATTTCTGTTATTAAAACTGATAAGATTTCAACATATCAGCAGTATAAAATTGATTGTATGTAGTATATATTTATGATTTCCTAAGATTTAAATTGTGCATATAGCATACCATTTTCAAGATTTCTAAGTTTCAAAATCTTTTAGAATTTTGGCTGTTACTACCCTACCTGCTTATCCTTCAATGCTATTTTACCTTTATTTTATGGCAATTAATTTATTCCAAGTTTGTAACTCTTCTAGAGTTACAAAGGGTGAAGCTAGATCGCTGATCACTCCTTTGCAAGTGTAGAAAATAGCCCTTCTTTTAATGTAGGTGTGGAACCCTCCAGAGCAGATGTTAAGGAACTCAGGCTGGTACCTTTTTGGCAGAATACCACTTACCTGTATCTATGCAGTAATCCTAGACAGCAATTCTTATTATTAAACTAGAGGCCTGGTGCACAGAATTTGTGTACTCAGGGGCAGGGGATCCCTCAGCCCGGCCTGTGCCCTCTCACAGTCTGGGAGCCCTTGGGAGATCAGTCAGACATCCTTAGTGCTGCCGCTGTGGAGGAAGAGACCCATGAGCCCAGCTTCTGGCTGAGCAGCGCTCCCCCTGTGGGAGCGCACTGACCACCCGGGGGCAGCTCCTGCATTGAGCGTCTGCCCCCTGCTGGTCAGTGCACATCATTGTGACTGGTAGTTCTGCAGTTCAGCCAATATGCATATTAGCCTTTTATTATATAGGATTACCTTTTTTCCTCTAATTTTAGCCAACTTGTAGAGTCAGTTGAATTTTTTTCCATGTGGATGGTTGAGAAAGGTATTTTCCTATCATTAGTTTTGCTTCTTTTGTAACTATTGTTGCAGCTCTATTCATATTATTATTTTGAATAATTTAAAATTTATACTACAAGGGGCTTTTTTATTTTGCTTTATATATAAATTTATATATATATATTTGAAATCAATATCTTGTTTTGATCAGTTCTACATTTTCAAGTCAATTTAAATATTTTATTTAATCTCATTTTATATTTAGACTTATTTAGTGATTTTATTTCTAACAATTTTATCTTAATAATTAGTTTTATTTTCTTTTAAATCCTCACCCAAGGACATACTTAGAGAGAGAGCTATAGACAGAGAAACATTGATGTGAAAGAGAAACATTGACCAGCTGCCTCCTGCACGTACCTTGACTGGAATCAAAGCCTCCATCCCCTGGTGTATAGGATAATGCTCTAACCAATTGTGCATCACTCGCTGGGGCTCTTTTTTTTATGTTTACTGGTCTTTAAATGGCTCAAATTACAAATAAAACAACTGGATGGTGGCATCAGCCCAACACATGTAATGTGTCTTTGTCAGTTGGCTTTATAGAATTCATTACCCAGGATCAGAAAGGTCTGGAAGCAAAGTCACAATGTTAGTGGCTGGGACCCTTGGTTAAATAAGACCGTGGGACCAGTGTTACTTTACCACTTAATTCTGAACATGGCATATGAAAAATATGAAATAAAAGATGTACATCTCAAACCCTTTAAGGACAAATATTTAACATGACAGTCCAGGTGCAATATTTAAAGAGTTGGGTTTCTAAAAGCATATTTTGTTTAGTTTATACATACACCTGTTACTTGTAATGCCTGAACCCATATTTGACTTATTGAGATTAGGACTGATCAAAAAATAGTAAAACTCCGTGAATCAACTGTCTTGGCTCCCTCCCAAAGAATAAAAGGAAATCAGACAGTGGTAGATATCTAAGTGAAATTATGTTTTAGTCTTCCAGCAGGCACACTATACAATGGTAGCATGGGCCTACTGTGTGGGCTGTGTGTGCTAGACAGGCTTCCTGCACTATACTCAAGATTGATTGCTTGATGTTAACTCTAGGAAAATGTAGCTGCAGCATTCTTCTTTATGAACACAAACATACTACAAATAGTCCTAGTAACTCCCATATAGCCAAACAGCAATCTCACGAGTACACATTTTAAAAACTGACAGTTGGCAAGCATGACTATGTCCCCAAAGTGTTGCAGGGCAAGATGCATTAGCACTATTGATGTCTTTCCTGTGTCTGCTCCAAAGAGAGCAGGGCTTAGCCCATGCTTTCTACTCGCAGAAAGGGATTTCCAGGGACTAGCATCATAAAGAAAAGAAGTTTAAACTGTAACTGGTGCTGAATCCTCATAGTCTAAAATTATTTTAACAAGTATATGCTGGCCCTTTATTTTAAACTACCATGTAGTTAACTAAACACAGCCAGGAGTTCTAGAACCTTACATTTGAAGAACCAGAGTATAGCACACACTTTTTTTTTTTAGATAAATCTTTATTGTTCAGATTACAGGTGTTCCTCTTTTTGTTTTCCCCCTATAGCTCCCCTCCACCTGATTCCCCACCCCACCCTACCCCATGCCCTTACCCCCTGCCACTGTCTTCATCCATAGGAGTAAGATTTTGTCCAATCTCTTCCCGCACCACTCACACCCGCTTCCCCCTGAGAATTGTCAGTCCACTCCCTTTCTATGTCCCTGATTCTATTATATTCACTGGTCCATTCTGCTCTTCAGATTTTTTATTTACTTGATTTTTAGATTCACTTGTTGGTAGGTATGTATTTGATGTCATTTTTGTGTTCATAATTTTTATCTTTACCTTTTTCTTCTTCTTCCTCTTCTTAAAGAATACCCTTCAGCATTTCATGTAATCCTGGTTTGGTGGCGATGAACTCCTTTAGCTTTTTCTTGTCTGTGAAGCTCTTTATCTGACCTTCAACTCTGAATGATAGCTTTGCTGGGTAGAGTAATCTTGGTTGTAGGTTCTTGCTGTTCATCACTTTGAATATTTCTTGCCACTCCCTTCTGGCCTGCATAGTTTCTGTTGAGAAATCAGCTGACAGTCGTATGGGTACTCCCTTGTAGGTAACTAACCGTTTTTCTCTTGCTGCTTTCAAGATTCTCTTTGTCTTTTGCCCTTGGCATTTTAATTATGATGTGTCTTGGTGTGGTCCTCTTTGGATTCCTTTTGTTTGGGGTTCTGTGCGCTTCCTGGACTTGTAAGTCTATTTCTTTCACCAGGTAGGGAAAGTTTTCTGTCATTATTTCTTCTAATAGGTTTTCAGTATTTTGCTCTCTCCCTTCTTCTGGCACCCCAAAAATTCGGATGTTGGTACACTTAAAGTTGTCCCAGAGGCTCCTTACACTATCTTCATATTTTTGGATTCTTTTTTCTTTTTGTTTTTCTGGTTGGGTGTTTTTTGTTTCCTCATATTTCAGATCTTTGGTTTGATTCTTGGGGTACATTGATCTATAGTTGAGTTTCTGTATATTCTTTATTTTAGACAGTGTATGCTTCATTTATGACTGGTCCTTTTCCACTTTTTTGGCATTCTCATTAAGGTCCTTGAAGGTCTCACTAAGCTCCTCAGAAAGTGTCATCAAGTTTCTCGGCAGTTTTTAGAAGATTCTTGAGTAACCTTATAAATGTGGTTCTGAACTCTATGTTGTCCAGTAGTTTGCTTTCCTCCATTTCTTTCATTCGTGACATGTTTTTTTGTCTCCGCATTTTGGCTGCTTCCCTGTGTTGATGGAGTGGCTTTGTGTGGTAGGTGACCTATAGGGGGCAGTAGCTCAGCCTCCCCAATCACCTGATGTGGACGCTCTTGGTACACCCATTTGTGGGCTGAGTGTAAAGTCTTGGTGTAGTTAAGCCTTAATTGCTATTGGTATGCTGGGAGGAATTGACCTCCAGGCCAATCGGCTGTGAGGACTCTCTGTGTCTATAAGAACTGCTGTGCTGGAGACACACTTATGGTGCAGGACTTGTTTCAGTGGGGCTTTGGTGCTTGCTGAGTCTGCCTCTTGAATGTGTCACTTATGGATGTGAAGAGTTGAAATCTGGTTTCTCACACTGACCACTAGGTATACTGGCTTCTGGATCTCCAATGGGGTGCAGGTCAGCTATTGTCTGAGTTCACCCAGCAGGAGCTACAGCGAGAGCTACAGTTTTTTCCTCTTTGCTTGGGGTTTGGAGGTTTTGGAGCTGTCTGATCTGGGCTGCAAGTTTGTTAGGTTAAGCTGGGATAGGGCAGGCCTTTCTTATGCTAAAACTGCTGCTTGGAGCTTGGGTGGGTTTGTAGGTTGTGTGGGGTGGGGTCTCAGGGTGTCACTAGGCTAGGGCGTGGCAAACAGCAATGGCTGCTAGTTAGCCGGCTCTGTGTCTCCAACTGCGTCCTGTGCCCCAGCGCAGTAAACAATTATTCTTGCGCCCAGCTCTGCAAGCAGGCCCCCCTCACTTTCCAACCCGGTGGCAGACAATCCAGCTTCTCCCTGTAGGAGTTTGGGTCCCCCGCGTCTCCCCAGAAACTGTATTTCAGAGTAATCGGGGGCTTATCTCCGTTTTGGGTTGAAGAAAGCAACGCCTGCCGCCAGCCCAGATCACGCGCCTCCGTACCTCAGCTTTTCAGCACTTGTGCACGTCTCAATGCTCTTTTCTCTTTCCTTCTAGTTGTAGAACTTCCACTCGGCCAGCTTTCCTGTGGTTCTGGGTGATAGACGTTTTGTCTTTTAGTTTGAGTTTTGAAATTGTGCGAGGCAGCAGTTTAGGTGTTTACCTATGCCACCATCTTGGATTCCTCCTTCCACACACTTTGAATTTGGACAGACCTCTAGCAGATAGTCATTTCACAAGAATCTTCTATACAAAAGTGTACTCTTTGCTAGGTACTGGATATATTCTCTCCCCATTTTATTCAGAAGAGATCATCAAAGGCTGATCCACTTCAATGTGTTGTAAACATAAGCTTTGTAGGTCCACATTTATGTGAAGGTAAAAGTGAGTTAAATTTAATTGTTGGCTAAGTACACATAGCAGAAGAGAGTGTTATAAATGAATGTCCTGCACATCACTCACTGTGACACACGTGTGCACCTGAATGCCCCCAAGCTGAATAGAGATTCAGTTCAATATTCTTGACATCTTAGGAGTGATGGGTCCATGGCAGGGCCAGTGCTTTCCTGAACTGATGAGGAATGTGCTGCTGTGAAACAGATAGCAACTCAGTGCTGCATCTATCTCAGAAACATAAGCCAATTTTTTTAAAGTTAATGTGTTTATTTCCTATTTTCTATACTTTTTTAGTATTTTAAATGTGAAATGTAGGTTATCATCTTAATTTAGCAATGTTTCAAAAGCCCTGAAGAAATTATATTAATGAGGGTTTTAAGAGAGCTTTTAAAGATAGTTAATTATTCTTTTTAGTATTAGTGTAAGAATGGTTTTACATAATGGACTTTTTATTTTATTTTATACATATTTATAAATAAAAATAAGCAAACCCAGTGCTTTTGATGCACTGATTAAGGAACAACTTCAGAGTTATGATTAGAGCCTCTACACTGTGTTTTCCTTGTTAGCCTAATCTCCATTGTCACATGGGTTCTTCATTTGCAGTCCACCGGTCCACTTGGTTGTTTATAGACAGCACAGAAAGTTCCTTCAACTGTGGAGGCAAACATGCATTTTCTTAATTTTACTGACCTTTAAATGAGAGGTAGCATTTTTATTTCAAAAAGAATCTAGGAAAAGTCTTTATTAATATTAACAGAACCGTGACTCTCTCATCAACATTAACAACAAATATTTTGCTAATATTGCAGATATTACATAAAAATTAGAGCAACTATTAGACCTACCAGGAAATCTTAGTATTCCACATTTTCAGAACAAAAATGAGTGTTTGTGTGTATATGTATGTACATATATATCATAAACATGTTTATGTTTTAATAGTTATATATCCAATATTATTAGTTTATTTTATCATATACATGATGATTTATCCTATATAATAAAGAGGTAATATGCAAATTGACTGTCACTCCAACACACAAGATGGCTGCCCCCATGTGGACACAAGATGGCCACCACAAGATGGCCAGCAGGGGAGGGCAGTTGGGGGTGACCAGGCCTGCAGAGAAGGACAGTTGGGGGGACCCAGGCCTGCAGGGGAGGGCAATTGGGGGAACCAGGCCTGCAGGGGAGGGCAGTTAGGGGAGACCAGGCCTGCAGGGAGGACAATTAGGGGTGACCAGGCTGGCAGGGGAGGGCAGTTAGGGGTGACTAGGCCTGCAGGGGAGGGCAACTGGGGGGACCAGGACTGCAGGGGAGGGCAATTGGGGGGACCAGGCCTGCAGGGGAGGGCAGTTAGGGGAGACCAGGCCTGCAGGGAGGACAATTAGGGGTGACCAGTCTGGCAGGGGAGGGCAGTTAGGGGTGACTGGACCTGCAGGGGAGGGCAGTTGGGGGCAATTGGGCTGGCAGGGGAGTGGTTAGGGGGTGATCAGGCTGGCAGGCAGAAGCGGTTAGGGGCAATCAGGAAGAGAGGCAGGCGAGCAGTTGGGAGCCAGCAGTCCTGGATTGTGAGAGGGATGTCCGACTGCCTGTTTAGGTCCTAACCCTTAAACAGGCTTAAACAGGCAGTCAGACATCCCTCAAGGGGTCCCAGATTGGAGAGGGTGCAGGCTGGGCTGAGGGACACTCCCCCCCCCCCCCCCAGTTCATGCATTTCATGCACCAGGCCTCTATTATTATTATAAAACATTATAATATGGAGTGTATAGATTATAAAAGTAAATATACTTAGAGAGAGAGAGAGAATCAGAGTGAGAATAGAATAAAATCAAAGTGAAAATAAATAGTTAATATATTAACCAGTGTTCCTGATAGCATAGGCTAATACACTAGCCACGATCAGGCTTCAGTGATCCCTAAATTTTAGTGGCTTACAAAGATTTATTTCCCTCATGGTGAATTTTTGCCATGAATTTGTTTCATACTGTTTTCCCACTTTCAAGCTGATGAAGTTCTTGTTCCATTTCCCTGACAAGTTAACATGATCCACAATGCTTCCCAGGAATCTTTGTTTATTCTTCTATCAAATAGTATGAACAGTAAATATTGTGTAAGATGGCTGCAAGAATTGACTAAGAAGCAAAGAACTTCATCTTTAATAAATTATAAATCACTGGAAAACATCTGTTGAAGTTTATTCATAGGATTTGATCTTTGTAAATACGCTTAAAATAATAACACTTAATTTCTTTTAAATATTTCTTACCTCAGAATAATATTTGTTCTCTTTGGAATTTAAATGGAACTGTGCTTGGTCTATTCAAAATTTTTATATATTTACAACCTCTCTCTAAAACGGTCCGTGTAACGATCATTTATACATCATTAACATTATTACATATATTAGTACATTCTACAAGTCAGCATGCATACTACTGGTCTACTGCATAACAGTGCTCATGTTTTCTGTTTTGTTTTCTTTTTCTAACTAACAAAATTACTACATGTTCTTGTTAGGTAAAAATTATTTGGCTATCGTTAGACAGTAGAGTAGAGTGGGAAAATCCCCAAGGCAAGGTCACTGGGCTGTGGTATAAACATGACCGTGGCAGTCTGGTCTGGAGGAAATGTATCACTCAATCTCTCTGCATCTTGGATTCCTTATGTGTAAAAGAAGAAGGTCTTGGTTAGACTTCTATAGCATTTTGAGAAAAAGTATTGTGTTAATTTTCACTGTTGGATAGTTTGGAGACTTATTTCCATGCATACCCTAACAGAAAGGTTGGCCTGAAATCCATTAGGAAATATAATATTCATATTGTGTATAACAGGGCAGGAAAAATAAACTAAATAATGTACTCATAGATGTTCGTCTTATAAAATGTTCATGAGAATAAAGGCCATTTATTCATCTTTAAGTACAAAGAAGGATGTGTAAAAACTGGGCAACAGCTCCTCAAGCTCCTGCAAAATACATGACTAACTTTTCTCACTAAAAATATGTAACTATGCAAAGTGAGAGAAATAGTGTCATTTAGCTAATGATAGTTGTACCTGAATATTTCATGTAAAATAATATAAGAGCATTTTCAAAGAGGTCAATTAAAAGAGCAGATACACAAAAATATGTGATAATAGAAATTATCTTAATTATTGAAAAATCTAGAAAATAACTACAAATCTGGTTTAATACTTATCTCAGGATTTTGTTATATTTTTAAAAGCTAATTTATTCAACATAACTTACTTTTACATTATAAAATCAGCATTAGTTTGCCCTGGGAAAAGGAGATGTTCTTTTTTTATTGTTGACACTATTACAGATGTCTCGCATGCCCCTCTTTAATCACCTCCACCTGGCTCCCTCTGGCCACCACCACACTGTTGTCTGTGTCCATGGGTTATGCATATATGTTCTTAGTCTAATCTCTTCACCTTCTTTGATCCTGCCCCCACCCTCCTCCTCCCCTCTAACTTATGGGGTAAAGCAATTACAAATTGAATATATTATATAAATTACTATGGAGATTGTTAACCATTTTTTCTGAGAATAGTTTAAAGTCCTAGAAACACATATCAGATTGAGATATGTAGAGGAGTAATTGGGCAGGGATTAAGGTTGAGTTAGTTATGTTTATGGGGATAAGTAAAAACAAACAGAATAACTCTAAAACCATCTAAATAGTAATGGTGTTGAATGAGAAGAAGGAATAGCAAAAGAGACAATATCCTGGCCAGCCAGTGTGGTTCAGTGGTTGAGCATTGACCTATGAACCAGGGGTCATGGTTCTATTCCTTTATCCTCCTTCCACCAGAATCTCATCTACTGGCTTTGGAATTCTCAAGATATCATAGAATCAATTAATATTCTGAGGAAAAATGGGAAGTGTGGATTTGGAAATCTGTGGAAAATTTAGATTTTAAGATTAATTATTCAGAAAGCAGGGCCAAGCTCAGATGAAATTATATTAGTCATAATTGTAACAATCTGGATGTATGACTTCTTCATTTCAAGATATTTTAAACACTGGTTGAAGTAGTTGACTATGGTATCTATGGAAATGAGAATGAAATGTGAAGAAAGGAGATGGACCATATAGGGTGTCAATTAAACTCCTATTTTAAAATCCAAAGATTCTATTTTAAAAAATTCCTAATATATGACTGATGCATATAATATATTATCAGTATTAGTCAGCATTGGGTAGGTTCTACTTTAGTGATAAAAGCAAGCAAACAAACAAACAAACAAACAAAAAAAAAAACACCCCACCACCAAAATGTTAGAAGTTTAAGAAATTAAGATTTAGCTCAGCTGGCATAACTCAGTGGTTGTGCATCAACTTATCAACCAGTTTGAGCCCAGTCAGGGCACATGCCTGGGTTGCAGGCTCGATCCCTGGCGTGGACCATGCAGGAGGCAGTGATCAATGATTCTATCTCATCATTAATGTCTCTCTCTCTCTCTCTTTCTCTCTCCCTCTTTCCTCTCTGAAATCAATAAAAATATATTTTAAAAGTAAAATAAATTAAGGTTTGGTTCTTGTTCTTGTGCCTGATGGTGTTTAATGAGTAGTCATCCATATGGCAATTAAGGAAGCCAGGGCTTTTTCAAATGGTAGCTCAAGGGTTTACTCAACATTTTATACTAGACTAGAGGCCCGGTGCACAAATTTGTGCACCAGTGGGGTCTCTTGGCCTGGCCTGTGGGATCGGGCTGAAACCGGCTCTCTAACATCCCCCAAGGGGGTCCTGGATTGCGAGAGGGTGCAGGCCAGGCCGAGGGACCACATGGGTACACAATTGGGGCCAGAGAGGGACCCTGGAGGTTGGCCAGTCAGGGAGGGATAGCGGGAAGGCTCTAGGGCGTGTCCGGCCTCTCTCACTTAGTCCAATCAGCTGGACCCCAGCAGCAAGCTAACCTACCCATCAGAGAGTCTACCCCTTGGTGGTCAGTGCATGTCATAGCGAGCAGTTTAGTGGACTTAGCATATCATTAGCATATTATGCTTTGATTGGTTGAACGGCTGACTGGACGACTGGACACTTAGCATATTAGACTTTTATTATATAGGATTCTGTATTCAACTGACCAATTTAACAACTCAGATTGACACTTCTGCTATAATGCTTGTTTTGAAAACAGGTGTTTTTTTTTGTTTTAGAGTAATTGATACCTTAAAGCAAAATTGAACATAATGTAAATTTCATGTTCACTCATGTGCAATTTTATCTGCAAGACACACCATAGAAACATTAGGTAAATGCAGAAAAATGCACCCAGCTGAATCTAGCTCCAGTGGTCACACAAAATGCAGGCACACAAGCCCAAATATCTACCAGCTCATCAACATGGGTTAGTTTTTGGAAATATCAATTATCTCTAAAAAAATAAAATAAAATAAAATAAAATAAAATAAAATAAAATAAAATAAAATAAAATAAAATAAAATAAAAACTCAGACTTAAACAAGTGTTTTACAGGAGAATCTAGGATGGAAAGTAGCATACATCACCTATAATCATATTCTATTGGACAGATCAAGTCCTATAGCATTAAGATAACTATAGTCCTCTAGCCAATCCTCACTATGGTAAATTTAAATCATTTGTGTCTTATAATTACCTTGATATTAAAATTCATAATGTCAGCAATGAAATCTGTTTTTTTAAATAATCACTATACCGGAAATGACTTTTTAACTGTAATAAAGTCAGAGGTAAACCAACATATTACACTTTCAGTATTGCTCAAATTAAAGGGAAATTTTCTGAAATGTGGCCTTGAAAAATATAATCTATTAAGGAAAGACAGATCTCTTAATGAAAGATGAGGGCCAGTAGTTTAAGAAAATGTATTATCTTATAAATAATAATGTATGCAGAATAATAAAAACCCCCAAATATAATTTCACTTGGTACAGGATTACATACAGAAAATTTTGATTTTTATGACTTGTTTAAAACATAAGAACTATCAAAGTAAAATAACATAGTTTTCATAAAACTCACAAATAAAATTAGCATGATACATAAAAACAAAGCAATGTATAAGAATATCAGGTTAATCTCCAAAATATACAGGGAACTCATACAACTTAACAAAAGGAAGATAAACAACCCAATCAAAAAAATGGGCAAAGGACCTAAATAGACACTTTTTGAAAGAGGATGTACAGAAGGCTAAGAGACATATGAAAACATGTTCAAAGTCACTAATCATCCAAGAGATGCAAATTGAAATGACAATGAGGTTCCATCTCACACCTGTCAGAATGGCTATCATCAACAAATCAACAAATGACCAGTGCTGGAGAGGATGTGGAGAAAAAGGAACCCTCGTGCACTGCTGGTGGGAATGCAGATTGGTGCAGCCACTGTGGAAGACAGTATGGAGTTTCCTCAAAAAATAAAAAACGGAACACCCATTTGACCCAGTAATCCCACTTCTGGGAATATATTCCAAGAAGCTAGAAACACCAATCAGAAAGGATATATACACCCCTATGTTCATAGCAGCACAATTTACAATAGCTAGGATTTGGAAACAGCCTAAGTGCTCATTAGCAGATGAGTATGTTAAAAAACAGTGGTACATCTACACAATGGAATACTATGCTGCTATAAAAAACAAAGAACTCTTACCATTTGTAACAGCATGGATGGACCTAGAGAGCATTATGCTAAGCGAAATAAGCCAGTCAGAGAAAGATAAATATCACATGTTCTCACTCATTTGTGGAATATTATGAACAGAAATAGATCCAGAAACATAGAAGCATTGAACAGACTGTGAAACCTCAGAGGGAAGGCAGGGGAAGGTGGGAGGGGTGTATAAGAGATAACCAAAGGACTTGTATGCATGCATATAAGCAAAACCAAAGGACACAGAGAGTAGGGGGATAAGGGCACATGCTGGGGGTTGGGAGTGGCTGGGGAGAGGTCAATGGGGGAAAAAGGAGACTTAGGTAATACTTTAAACAATAAAGAATTTAAATTAAAAGAAAATCAATGAGACCTTGCATTAGCCATTTATCTTGTACTAGACCCCTTTGGTATAAAATCTATGTCATCCTGCCTTTGAAGACCTGAACTTAAAACATTGGTATCAATGAATAACAGAATATATGTGTGTACTAAAAAATAATACAATTTATGTATGTGTCCTTGTATCTATGCTTCTAAAAGGACAATTTCAAGTTCTATTCCTTTGCTTTCGGCATGCTGACTTTATGCACTGTGATAAATGCTAAATAATGTATGGGACAGATTCAGCATCCACCATTTCATCTCTAGACCTAAAATATTGCTCTACTTATGCTGTTTATTACAGTATCAAGAAAGGACAATTTTCAAAAGTGGCCACATTAATGTGTATACAAATTAGGAATTGATGTTTGTAATGGATCCTTAGAAGCATATCATTGATAATGACACCACAGATGCCTATATACATATTTGAATATTTTATTTAAAAATCACTGTTGCCTACTATTTTTAAAATCTAGTTGCACAGTGGTATTGGCCAATTACACTTAGAAATTATTCAATGTATAAAATATTTTAGACTAAATGAAAAAAAATCTTGCTTATTTTAACATATTATCAATATTATTAGTAGTAGTATGTTGAATCTTATATGAGTATTTGATATAAAACAACATATTATTATTGACAGTACCTTATTTGCATATAGTATATGGATTATTTTGTTTTACTGTGTTATATTGAGCAAAGTTATACATTAACTTTGATTAAATAGGCTATGTTAAGATTTTCATTTTGCAGAAAAAGAGAGCAAGATTATGAATAGATATTTCTTGGTGACTTTTCTTTTCTCTTGCTTTGTTTTTAAAGACTTCTATCATAATATAATGTTTTTAAAACCATCAAAGAACTTCAAAACTGACATGTTATTTCATGTATCATAAAATGTTATGATTTCCAGCAAATCTTAAAACACAATGTATTTTATAATCTACGAGTAAGAGAAAACAGCTAATATTTCTATGAAAACTATAGAATTGTAACTACATAACAGTCATTTCAAGACATGCAATTTTTCTTGCATACTCAAAGGAGTAGAATTATCTTTGATGGCACTAAAATGCATTTATTTTCATGAAACATTGACTTTATTACTCATATCTCACCATATTCTCTCATGTGGATAACAAAAAATACTCTATGAAGATCAAGAAGAAAACAAGACTGTAATGTTGAGCTGTTATTCATAATGGTTTCCCCTAAACTGCAAATTTTGAGTAGAATATTTCTATATACCTCACAACTGCATTTAATCTTTTTGAAAGATTACTAATTGACCATAGAAAAATAATATAAATACATCATTAATATCTTATATAAAAAGAGGTGATATGCAAATTGACCCTCACACCATCACATAAGATGGCCACCCCCATGTGGTCAAAGATGGCCGCCACAAGATGGCCAGCAGGGGGAAGGTAGTTGGGGGCAACCAGGCCTGCAGGAAAGGGCAGTTAGGGGTGACCAGGCAAGCAGGAGAGGGCAGTTAGGGTGACTGGGATGGCAGGGGAGGGCAGTTGGGGGTGACGCGGCCTGCAGGAGAGGGTATTTAGGAGTGACCAGGCCAGCAGGGGAGAGCAGTTGGGGGCGACCCAGCCTGCAGGGGATGGCATGTGTGCAGAGGATAAAGGAGGAACTTGGACTAAGTTCCCAACAATTAGTGTAGCTAGTAGGGTTTGAGGAAGGAACCTACTCTGGCATAGTCAGGAAGAATTCAGAAGAATATATGGACTCAGAGCAGCAGTGCTGTTCAGTGCTCTGCCTGTCTCTGACAGTCCTGATAGTAGGAAAAGAGAAATTTTCTTTTTTAAAAGCCAAATATGCAAAGTGTTCCCTCAGGAGTTGGACCAACCGGGAGTTCAATCACTTGCTGTGACATGCGCTGACCACCAGGGGATGGCGGGGAATGAAGGGAGGCCTTAGCCGGTAGCCAGCAGCTGAGGAAGGGAGGCCCCAGCCTGCCGGCAGCTGCTAATGACCCTACCCATACATGAATTTTGTGCACTTGGCCTTTGGTGGTTTTATAAAATTTAAAATACTGTTCTATTACATTTTCTTCAGGGTAATTGGTTTTCTATTCTAATTGTTTTTAATTAATTAATCCAAAATTGGATATCTTATTTCTCATTACAATTATAACTGCTATTCTGGGCTAGCCACTGGTGTTGGCCTGACAGTGTGGATTGTGTGAAAAGAAGGGAAAAAGGAACTTCTGAACTGGACCCAATTAAGGCTCAGATGAATGTCAGCATTCAATATATATCTTGTTATTTTCATTCATATCATTATAAAAATTGACAGTTCATATTTTTCTTTTGTTGCACATTATATGGTATTATTTTTCTTATTCCAAAACTATAGTCCTTTCCAAGGGCACAGGGAAAGACTAAACACATAAACACACACACACACACACATATACACCCAACAAAACTATAATCAGTGATATTGCTATACAAAAACATAGTTCATTGTACACATTATTAAAATAAAACTTGTTAACTAAAATGGCTAAGACAAGTAATTATGCACAATTTTAAGGATTAACACCATACTGTAAATGTATTTGCATAAAAAGCTGTCTAATTCTCAGTTATTTCTCCTTAAAGGCATTTTTAATACACAAAGCATTTCATTGTCTTTTTCCTGACCTCTCTGTATTTACAAAAGCACTACTATGAAAAAATGTTATGACAACATAATAGCTTTTTAAAAAGAAATAGTGAATATAAACTTTCATGAAGAAAACTATTAGCTAAATTATAGTCCAGAATAGCCAGTTATATAAGTTTTATTTGAATAAATATACACATGTATGACCTAGAGATTATAAAGTTAACATCAGATATAACTTTCAACTTTCAATGTCAAGAACCATATAGATGTTATCATTTGTTTAGGATAAGTAGAGTCAGTTAGTTTATCTCTATTCTTTTTATCAAGCTGCTATAGTATCTGTACATATGACATACTGATATAATTTTATATGTTTCCATATACACAGATAACCTACAAGAAATGAAGTTGATAAAATAATAAAACAGTAAAAGCTTTAACCTAGAATTTCTATTTCAGTAAATGATGTACCATATGACTCCTTTCCTTTTCACTTGGGCATTCAAATGTGACATTGATATTTTATATAATAAAAAGCTATATTTCATTTTTAGGACAGGTCATGGGATAGTAGTGATAGATTTATGGCTATGCCAAGATCACGATATTGATAAAAATATAGCAGAATTTCAAAAAATACTTAGTCAGCTTTTGCATACCCTGAACATTCTTTGGAGGTGACTTTGATCTTCATTCCTGCCCAGAGCATCTCACATAACAGCTACATTTGTCTTATTTCTTATATAACACTAGAGGCCCGGTGCATGAAATACGTGCATGGGGGAGGGGGTCCCTCAGCCCAGCCTGCACCCTCTCCAATCTGGGACCCCTCGAGGGATGTCCAATTGCCCGTTTTGTGAGTTGGACACCCTCTCACAATCTAGGACTGCTGGCTCCCAACTGTTCACCTGCCTGCCTTCCTGATTGCCCCTAACCGCTTCTGCCTGATCACCCCCTAATGACTCCCCTGCCAGCCTGATTGATGCCTAAATGCTCCTCTGCCAGCCTGTTTGCCCCTAACTGCCCTTCCCTGCAGGCCTGGTACCCCTCAACTGCTTTCCCCTGCAGGCCTGGTCCCTCACAACTGCTCTCCCCTGCAGGCCTGCTCACCCCCAACTTCCCTCCTCTGCCGGCCTGGTCACCCCTAACTTCCCTCTCCTGCAATCTTGATTGCCCCCAACTGCCCTCTTTTGCAGGCCTGGTCCCTCCCAACTGCTCTCCCCTGTTGGCCATCTTGTGGTGGCCATCTTGTGTCCACATGAGGGCAGGGTCTTTGACCACATAGGGGCAGCCATCTTGTGTGTTGGAGTGATGGTCAATCTGCATATTACTCTTTTATTAGATAGGATAGAGGCCTGGTGCACAGTTGAGGGCTGGCTGGTTTGCCCTGAAGGGTGTCCCAGATTAGGGTGGGGGTTCTCTTGGGGTGTGGGCAGCCTGGGCGAAGAGCCTGTGGTGGTTTGCAGGTTGGCCACGCCCCCAGCAACCCAAGCTGAGGTCCTGGTATCTGGGATTTATTTATCTTCTACAATTGAAACTTCGTAGCCTGGAGCGGAGCCAAGCCTTCTGCTCGCTCTGTGGTGGCAGCCATTTCTGTTGGGATTTATTTATCTTCTATAATTGAAACTTTGTAGCCTGGAGTGGAAGCCTGGGCTGGCCAGAGCAGGCGGAAAGCTTGGCTTCCTCCATCGCAGGGGAAACCCAAGCCCCCCTCCTGCTCTCTCCATGGCTGCAGCAATCTTGGTTGGGTTAATTTACATACTCACTCCTGATTGGCCTGTGGGTGTGGCTTGTGGGTGTAATGGAGTGATGGTTAATTTGCATATTACTCTTTTATTAGATAGGATTATAGCATTGGGAAATTTTGCAAATTCATTTATGAAAAAGATTGCCTTGAACTATTACTCCAGGGACAGACAAATGCACCATTTGTTTCCAAGTTCCATTTAAGGGCAAAAATCATACTGAATACAGTGAGACATAAGCAGACAGAACAATCCAAACTGGCAAGTACTGTGCTATAAAGCAGTGGTTAAAATACATTTTCCCCTGAAACAATTTATTATTAACCGACTTGCCATTATAAACCAGTTTTGATGAATATGTATATATTGATCTGTACTATGCATAGTTTCTACAAGATTCACAAATGCATATTTTCTTAATGTGCATTGTACAAGTGGGTATATTTTCCAAATTAAAATATATGTATCAACCTGTTATCATGAGATACAATAATTAATACATTATATTAGATATTCACACAAATTCACAAAGGGAAGCATTTTGTTATTTTTCTTACATCACTATAAAAATTTATATTTATAAAAGGAATACATTATCAGGAAAATGTTTATTCTTTTTGTATATATGCATGTATATATTTATATATACATGCATATATATTTATACATACATATGTGTGCATATATTCATTCATGCAACATAATAGTAATAAGAATATATGTCACATAAAACAATAAAATTGATTGAATATGGATTTGGTACTTAAGGAAGTTATCAGTTAACAAGTATCATTAGGGATTATGTGAAAATACCTAATTAAATAGAAGAGCGATGGTGCTAAGACTTCAAAAAATAAAGAGGTTTACATATCTTTCTGTAATTATCTCAAAGGTTGATTTTTCTTATTTCTCTCCAATAGCCTCCATATGATGAACATATTAATACCAGTGTATTATCCTCATGGTTTTCTTCTTCTACTACTTATTCTACTTCTTCTCTTCGTTATAATTGTTATTACTTCCCCTCATTATTTTTAGTTTCTTTGCTTTTCTGTAATATCTTCAGAATCAGCTTGTCATTTTCCCCAGCCCAGGCATGAATATATTAAGTACAAATTTCATTCATGCATTCATATAGGATGCTGTTCTGTGTGTAAAAATTACTTTCTTGCTCACAACATTAATTTACTTTTTTTCCTTTTATTGCTGCAAATGTATTGGTTGCTTTATCAGTCAATATTTAGAAATTTATCTTCAATTATATTGTCAGTACATTTTTGTTTATACCTTATACATTAAATCTCTGGTAGCTCATCTTTCATATTAGAGATGTGGGAACACCAATGAACATAAAATAAGCTATAATGTATCCATACTTCATGACATTGAGTTTATATCTGTTACTACTTTTCCTCAAAAGAGTCAGTGATTTATGGCTTTACTTGGCTTTGATCTCTGTCTGTCTTTACCTCTTTCTTGAGTAATTAATTGAATGTGGTTATTTCCAGTGACTGGTGCTTGGATTGATCTTAGGCCTTGGTCCAATATATTTGCAGAAGATTCTTAGACACCACCCCCCCTGCCCCTACAATACACACACACTTATAGAGGTCTTTATTTCCTGGCACCTATTTATACTTAAACATTTGCATAATTTCTTTAAAAATCCATGGGCTCCACCTAGTTCTACCCATTTGCATCCTTGTTTCAACAGTGTCTTTCAGACAGAGAAACCCAAACACAATAAAGGGGGGAAAATAAACAAAATACTATCTTACCAATAAGTAATGGAAAAAGTGTATACCTTCTATTCCATGTGTATACTCAAATAGAAGCATTACTCACCAGAGGTTTAGATTCTGTTCAAATATATAAAATTCTATGATGATTACATTATATATAACATATCTTATATATATTATGTAATATTTTGCTAATGAATTTATACTCTTGAAATGTCCTTATGTAGAATGCCTTACTTGCTTGTGTGATGTTTGATATTTTGAATTATTTTTCCAATAAGTAAATTATGTTAATATTCAACCAATCCAGCTTAAGTCCATTTTATTTTTGGATTAAGCAAGATAACTAGGAAAGCCATGCATTCTAAATTGACACTGATTGTTACTCCTACCTGAGATAACGTGCTGAGAAGAGTCTATGTATGGGATGATATGGATAATAAAAGTGAGGAAAAGAACACAAAGTCTACCTTTACTTGAGATATTTCTGATTTATACTTATAAATTGACATAAAATTTTAATATCTAAAAACTGATAACTGACAATGAAGACACAAATAACATTTTATAATTTATATCTACTCATTAATAAAGCCAAATTGTGGTCAAATATTAGACACTGGTGAATAAGTAAAAGTATAATGTCATGTTTTTATTTGGAGAATATTTTCTTTTTAACCCTCACCTGAGGATATGCTTTCTGATTTTAGAGAGGTGGGGGAGGGAGAGAGAGAGAGAAACATCAATATGTGAGAAAGAGAAAGCATTGATTAGTGCCTTCCATACATGCCCCGACCAGGAATCAAAACTGCAACCTTTGGGTGTACAGGGCAATGCTCAAACTAACCAGGGCTGGAGACTATTTTAATAAAATCCTATTTGGTAGATAAATATCAGCCACACATGATTGGAAACAATAGCAACACATTATCTTTTCATATTTTTGAAACATCCTTGCCTTATATATTTTTTTCTGATAATAGCAAAAAAGGAAAGCTAAAATTAATTATATCTTATTAAGAATAAAATTTGGAGGCATTTTGAAATATAAGTTTTAATAAACTAATTTAAATGAAGCTTGTAACCCTTCCTCTTAATTCAATTTATTTCACAAAATACAGATTGACAAGTTGATGGCTGACAGAATAAGTTACACATTGGATTTAACTTGATGGCCAAATTTAACAGCAAGTGAAAGCCCATCAATTGGGGATAGAATATGTGAATAAATTACATTTCTGACAACCTTTCACAAGGATGAAAACACATGAAGCACGCTCAAGAGAATAAAGCGTATCTGGAGTGATAGCTACATTTAGAAAATGAATGCAGGTTTTCTGTTGTGGTCTAGTTTATTTATTTTTTATCAAGGTTGTCATTGATTCAAAGTTGTAAAACATGTTGTGTTTTAAACCAATACAAGTCTTCAGAAACAATTTAGCCTTGTCACTGCCAGATTTGCTCTGAAAACTCATTTCAAAACAAGAGAACACTCAATTCTGGGACCAATTTGCACAGAACATACCACTCCCTAATATTTAACAAATCAAACAGAGATATACTAACCATAACATTTTTCCTTAAAATAATTGTAACAGTGACAACCAAACATGAACAATGGAAGAACCCAGTTTCCAAAATATGAGGATAAAAATTAGATTTTATGGACCTGAGGGAATCAGCATAGGTTTTGAGACATCTCACACCAATTGAACTTGAATGGAGACTATGAAGAAACAAGATATAAGACTTACAGTTAATGGTGGATACAGAATATTGTGTTGAAACCTACAGCTCTTCCTTTTAAAGAACTAGGGGAAAATTAAATACCATATCAAAAAATAATGCATTAAATCAGTTATGAAAATGGTGTTATCCTAATTGATCATAAAATTACATATAAATATAATATTACTGCCTGGCTGGTGTGGTTCAGTGGTTGAGTGTCAACCTATGAACTGGGAGACCTATGAACCAGGAAGTCTTGGTTTGATTTCCAGTCAGGGCACATGCCCAGGTTGTGGGCTTGATCCCCAGTGTGGAGGAGACAGTCAATCAATGATTCTCTCTCATCACTTATGTTTCTATCTCTCTCTCTCCCACTTGCTTCCTCTCTGAAATCAATAAAATATAAAAATAAAAATAACATTACCTAGGACCTTGCTCTATTGCTGGGAAAACGACAGTCAGACTTTCAGTTCAGAAAAGGAATTCCATTGAATGGATGTGTGGGATAGATACAGAAAGAATCTTTTCCTGCAGTAGGGAAGTTAAGAAAAAACATGATAAAAAGGGCCGTGGCCTGGGACTTGAACCTTTTCTTCTCTTGACTGACAGTGCCACAATTTTTTCTTCACATTTATTTGTCCTTTTTTATAGCTGCTAAAACCACAGATTGCTGGTACCGTGTTGTCTATTTCTCTTCTGCTTCAGCGCCTTTGGGAAGGAAATAAATTCTAGGTGTGATTCTTGATAATTTTAAAATCTTTCACATCAGAATAGATTATATAGATGTGTGTGCGTTTGAAACAACACTTCTGTTGATGATGAGAAAATTGTTTTTTGGTAAGAAATAGATGAGGCTAGTGGTCAGAAAACATTGTACATGCAATGCTTCCAAAATTTGTTACAAGGATGCCCTATTGATGATTATTTCCATACCTACATATATGAAATATATTAGATGCTTTTGCAAAGAAAAAGTATTCTCAATCACTGGTTAATATGATAATAGGTAATAAACAGGAATTAACCCAATCATTAAAGTTATACTTAGTTTCATGTACAGGAGCCATTCAAAATAATCTTATAAACAGTTAATCATCCTGCAGTATGAAAATTTCTTAGCAAGTCAGAGTGGAGTTTAACCTAGGGAAGACCAGGCAGCTTTCTTCAAGAAGAATTTATTTGTGTACCTTTCCATTCTATATTTCCTTGAAGAAGAAACATGAAATAAATGGAAAAAGCTAATTGAATGATATTTTACTTTACCATAAAAACCCAAAGAAATAATGAAGAGGACATGATTTAAACCCCTATAAGTACTACAAAGTGTAACCAATATACCACTTTACAGATAAAGAACATGCAGCTGGAAGTTATTATTTTCCTAGAGTGGCAAGGCTTAAACTGATAAAAATCACACACAGAGCCTAGTTTTGACTAACAGCACAGTCTGAGCTTTCTTCCCTTCCTTCTTCCCCCAGAGCGAATCCTGAATGCCTAAGTACTGGAGGAGGACGGATGGACACCATGACATAGCAGACTGGATCAAATAACCTTCCAGGTAGTTTCTAAACTGACAGTTCTACAGAAGTTACAGATCAAGGCCACATCCAGAAGGAGTTGTCAAAGTGCCAAAGACTGAAAATGAAAATGAGGACACAGTCAGAGACAGAAGAAATATTTAATTTAACAGACATAAAATATGCAAATAAAGCCAACTCTCGGTTTTCTGTGCTTCACAGCCTGGCTTTGGGTTGGTGCTCCTGATTGCCAGCTATGCAGCTCTTCCCAGGATGACTTCGTGGTCATTAGAGGAAATGTGAGCAACGGCAGCACATCACGGGGCTAGGACTTCCATCGCCTCAGGCTGAATATCAAACAGTCCAGGAACCATTGTGCAATATTGACTTTGTTTTCTTGCTCTTACCATCATTAATGTTGGTCATCAATATTTGGCCCTTGAACTGCTTTTGTTTCTACGATCTGTTCCTCTGCTTTTCTGCCCATGTACTTATTTTTGACATATTGGTCTGATTGGTGTTGGATTCATTTATGGAGTCTCCTTTTGACAATCCTAAAATTCATGAGCGGTCTGGTAGTCATCCTGATGCCACCTCTTTAGACAGTGCCACCCAGTATGAGAATAGGAAATTGATTTTTAAATTTCTACTCACATTTTAGTCAATTGTTCTAAGTCTGACATGTATAATACCTACTAGCTTTTTTCACACATTTCCAATTTTTGTGTTTGTTCTAAATGGCAGTTTATACCTGAATCTGGGATGCTAACATCAGAAGGAAGAGTAAACTGTGCAGCAATGTTACAAGACGTGGTCTCTAATATATATAGAAACAAATGAATTCATTGGGTGACTTGATTTATAGATGACACTTAAAACAAACTAACGAAAACTGTATTTGGTCAGACCAGAAGTTGGCAACAAATAATAAATTCCCACATTACTTTAATGTTTCCAGAGCTCAATCTAGTGTCATTTTCTTAGTGAATGAATAAGGATGCATTCAGTATGTACTGTCATGGGTAGGACTCATCATTAATCTGATATGGAAGAAGTAAACATTGAGGAAAAATAACTAACTCAGACAAAAGTGGCTCATCCTTGTCAAATTTGTCATATTTAAGCTTAATTAATAACTTAAAATAGTGATGTTTAGAATTATGTTATGATGGTGGTGAAATGCAGAAAAAAAGATGAATCTCAAGGTAATTGAATTTGATGACTATATTCAGAGTACCTCACTGTTATGTTAATTTTAAAATATTTTATTTTTTCAACTAGAAGTCTATGAAGCTGCTTGTCAAATTTTTTCTCAATATAGAAAGAAATAACTATATACATATCTATACATATACATATGTATCTATAATGGTATTGTCTATTAAAAACAAAAACAAATGCCTATATTTAATGGGAGCTGATGGGCTCTTAGGTAAAAAGACTGTCTACATATCTTTCATTAGTATAAATTCTAGGTATTCTTCATTTTGTTCTCTTGCAAACTCAGAACCTTGGAAGGGCCTCATCATTACGTGTCCCTGACAGCTGAGAGTGGGATATTTGATACCAGATGTTGAGCAAGAATAGAATATACTCTCCTTATCATCCTCGGGTGGTAATTATATGTCATTAGAGGGAGGATTATTAAAAACGACTTGAATTTTCCTGTCCAAGAACATGGAATGCATTTCATAAGTTGTATTCTTGCATGCTTCTCACTGAACTTTTATACTTTTAGGACATAAAGGACTGAAATTATGTTAGACATAGTCTTAGTTACTCTGTGTTTTCTATCTGTTGGTAAATAGATTAAAAAATGCAATGGGATTTTATATATTAACTAGTAGCCCTGCTCAGAAATCCATGCACCAGTAGCTCTCTGCGGGGCCTGGCTGCTCTGTGTCTGCTGCCCAGAGGCCCTCCACAGCCCAGAGGCCCTCCACAGCTGGGGCAGGATACTTGCCTCATCGCCACAGCAATGATGCAAGCATCCCACCCTGGCTGCTCATGCTGCCTGCTCTCAGTGGCCATTCCCCCAGGAGACTCCAGCAGGGCTGAGGGAACTGGGCGCCACCATCTTGTAGTTATGGGCACTGCCATATTTGTGATGGAGTGACAGTTAATTTGCATATTACCCTTTTATTAGATAGGATCTTATTTACATTTGATAAGTATTTTTTTGTTAATTTTTAAGTATTTATTTGTTAACTCTAAAATCTCTCTTATTAGGTTTGCCATATAGATAATTGTCAATCAAATCATTTCCAAATGATGAAGTTTAATTTCTTCCTTTCCAATAGTTTTTCTTTTATATATTTACTTACTAACTTTTGCATTGGCATGTATTTCCATTATTATTTGTACTGAAGTAATGAGAGCAGACTGTCTTGACATGTTTTCCAATTAAAGAACATGCTTTTAACATTTCACCTTCAAGATTTATTTTTGACATAAGTTCTGGTAAATATATTTTTTTATTGATTTCAGAGAGAAAAGGAGAGGAATAGGGAGAGGGAGAGGGAGAGGGAGAGGGAGAGGGAGAGAAATAGGGAGAGGGAGAGGGAAGGGACAGGGAGAGGGAAAGGGAGAGGGAGAGGGAGAGGGAGAGGGAGAGGGAGAGGGAAGGGAGAGGGAGAGGGAGAGGGAGAAAGAAACATCATTGATTGGCTGCCTCCTGCACCTCCCCGCTTCCCACAGGGATAGAGCCCCGGCATCTGCCCTGACCAGGAACTGAACTGTGACCTCCTGAATCATATGTCGATGCTCAACCATTGAGCCATGCTGGTTGGGCTAAATATAACAATTTTAATTTTTTATTCTATTTGAAGCTTAAGAGTTATTATCATGAATGATTATTGAATTTTACTTTTTCATTTATGGAAGATAATATTTTATCTCATATTAATATGCATTGAAAGATATTCTATTGGTGATGAAAACTTGCATTTCTGATATATCTAACAATTAAGATGTGTTAATTTTTTATCTGCTTCAGATTTTTGCATTTATATTTATGAGCCAGGATTTACATAACTCTCATTGTGATCAAAAGCTCATGTCCTTAATCACTGCCTTATGGTGCCTCTCCATGACCCACGGATTACACAAGTATAACTATAAATTGAGAAGGTAGTGAATGATTTTTTTATTTAAAAAATATATTTTATTGATTTTTTACAGACAGGAAGGGAGAGAGATAGTTAGAAACATTGATGAGAGAGAAACATCAATCAGCTGCACCCTGCACACTCCTCACTGGGGATGTGCCCATAACCAAGATACATGCCCTTGACCTGAATTGAACCTGGGACCCTTGAGTCCGCAGGCTGATGCTCTATCCACTGAGCCAAACCAGTTAGGGCAGTAATGAATGAATTTAATATGTATCTTAAATATATTGCATAATCCTGGACACATTAAAGAAAACATGTTTCCATATGTATACACATTTATCAACATATCTATCTATCTAACATCAATGTATCTGTATCTACATTAACATGGGTATAATTCAAGCACATAATGTTGAATACTACAGAAAAAATAAGTATATGGGTAATAACACTAATGGAAATGTAAACTCTCATGTATAAATACTATATATGTTTCATAAGTATACATAAATGATTGCACATTTTAAAAAATAATTCTGTTTTTTGCCCCTGGAGAACAGAGAAATGGAATAAAGCAGGAAAAGCTGAGAAAAAGGGCTATAACTTTCTATGTATATTTTTTACATGCATATGTGTGTATTACTATATAAAACAAAAAGATAATTAATATAAACAATGGCTAAATGATGGGTGTACAGCTATATTCATTTAAGGTTAAAATGCATTTAAATGCACATATAAAATAAGTGGAATATTATGAAACATAAGCTTTTGAGACAATTGATATAGTTTTATCTGTTTGCTATTCTTTAATAACCTCTTCATTGTGATTTTTTTCACAATATCTGGAGAGGAAAAGTTAATAATTTAAGCATCTTAAAAAATTAGTAACACTAATTATCTAATTGCCTCAAACAAACTTTATATAAGTTACCAAAATTGTTCCATGTTTTAGTTTAAGGCATTTTATATTTCCTGGTTGCTTTTACAACACTTTATATACCATATAAAAAGTTTAAAAATTTAACTTAATTTTAGTCCCTTCTCTGACTCAACATATTTTCCTTTCTCATGGATACAATACAGGTTTATCATAAATTTAATTTTGACACTTTCATTTAAGGGGTCTTATATTGTTTTGTGTTTGAAACTGATGAGAAAAAAAAACACACACAGAGGTGTTTTTCTTGACACACGCAGCCATGCTTGTTCGGTACATTCATATATGACTCCTTTGGCAAAAATGAAACAGCCGCCTAGAAGCCAGCAGGATGGTCCGTCCATTTCTCCATGCTACAACAAAGAACTGTGAAGAATTAAAGGGAAAATACAATAAGGAAGTAGCACTGCAGGTGAGTTTCAGGATAAATGGCTGAGTCACTGAAACTGAAGTAAATGATGAATTCCTTGCCTCACATCATTTCCATTTTAATCTGCCTGAATACAAATAAAACACTGAAATGGAGTATGGTCTAGAAAATACGCATTTGAAGATTTTACCTTTAGTCAGTTGAATTTAATTATATTTATTGTTTTGAAATTCCAACTGAAATATGAAGAGCAATGATAATAGCAAAGTGGGTGCTACCTTGATGATGAGGTACAGTCTCACATTCTTCTGCTTCATTTGCAAACTCTAAAAGGAGGTCTATTCTCTGACAGGTCACTTGTCATTCTTTCCCATTTTATTAGAATGCAGAATGCTTTAACTCAGCACCAGGAATAATTCAACTATCCTATTTTATGTTACTTTTTGGATTTGGTACTTTATATGACAAGAATCTAATCTAAAATAAATTTTAATATGTCACCATTTTAATGAAAAAGGGCTACCTCAAAAGCATTAATATAGTTCCGGCTCAGATTCATAGGGCACTGCACTAAAATGGGGAGCCAAGAGATGTGAAATGAAACTGTTATATCGCTGTAGGTTAGTAATCATATATGCTGTACTCTATTCGTCCCCAGGTTTAATTTCAATCAGCAAGAGGGGAGCTTCGTAAAATCACACTTTAGAGATAGGTGAGCTTTTATAATAACATAATATAATCCTTTCATTTAAGAAGTGGGAATATTGAGATTTCTGTAAGAGGTTATTAACCTTCTCAAGGCCATTCAATAGCTACCCATGGTGATATATCTTGATGAATAATATATATTTTTATGTAATTATAACTTTACATAGCAGTATACTCAACAATAAAGCACATTTCATCATGCAATGTGTCAGTTTTCCTGGGCAATGAGAACAGATTCCCCTTTGGGTAGGGCTGTCTATTTTCAATATAAATCTGAAAAGTAAATTTCCAGTTACACCACAGGACACCCAGTTAAATTCAAATTTCAGATAATCAATGATTTCTAAAAGAATACATTTTACTGATTTCAGAGAGAAAGGGAAAGGTAGAGAGAGAAACATCAATAATGATAGAGAATCATTCATCAGCTTCCTTCTGCACATCCCACACTGGGAACTGAGCCTGCAACCCAGGCATATGCCCTGCTGGGGAATCAAACCGTGACCTCTTGGTTCATAGTTTGGCACTCAACCACTCACTGAGCCATGCCAGCTGGGAAATCAATGATTTTTTAAAAAGAGTAGGGATGCCTCATATAATATTTGTAAAATACTTATGCAAAAAACATATTAACCATTTATATGAAATATACATTTAATTGAATATTTTTATTTTCAAAATCTGACAACTCTAACCCTAATCCCCAGCTACCTTCAAAGCCTAAGAACAATCGGACTTGAAAATCTCCTAATTCATAGGACAGTTTGGTTTTTATTAAATTTTAGTTCTTTATGTCTTATACATTTTTTGTTGTTTTTGTATAATAAATATATTCTCCCACAGTATAAGTTTTCTTCATTTATTTTAAATTTTGGTTTGATAACCAACATTTCAAATTTAAATATAGTCAAATTTTATTCATAAATTTCTTTATACTTAATAACTATTTGTGTCCTGTCCTTCCCTTTCCAAAATTATAAAAAATATGAACATATTTTTTAGAAATAAGTATAAATTTTAGTTTTTTTAAGATTTAAGTCATACTCCAGATAGCACCTATTTTTATATAGAGTGAAGGGTAGAAATCTAATTTTGTATTTTACATAAAATAATAATTTTTCCTAGTTCACCTCTCCACTGAAGTGACATGTCACTTCTGTCATAGGCTATGGATCCATATATGCACTAGCATGATTCTAAACTCTGTATTTCATGTAAGGTGAGTTATCACATAGAGAAACTCTCATACTCCCATATTAAGCAATAACTGAGACTTATGCACTATGGAAAAAAATACTTTGCTCATAACCCCCCACATAAACTAAACATTTATTCAAGGCTCACATTGTAGCAGGTGGTAGGAAATGCTTCATTACACAAAGTAGTAAATTCAGTGGGACTTGGATTAAGACATAGAAAAAACAAATATATATATATATATATATATATATATATATGATAAAAAACTGCTTTATTAAAATATAGTAATTTGGTCATATAATTATAAATAACAGAAATGGACAAAATTATACCATTTCTAATAATACCTGTTCTCTATAGCTAGTGTGTCCATTAGCAGTACCCATCAGCACTATAACCATCGGATTTGGGGTGAGGAGAAAGCCACTAGAAATATAAATTATAAAATGTTTTATTGCTTCAATTTTGAGGAAGAAGCAGACCTCAGTAGGTCAAAGAATAATTATTCAAAAAGCCAGGTGTTAAAGTTCAACATGAAAGGAGGTATTAGAAGGTCTGTCAGTGAAATGTATAATATGAATGTGGAAAAAATAGCCACTGGAAAAAGTGCAGAAAAAATTCAGCTTCCCACAATTTAGTGCACATGCCCCCAAATTTCTGTTGATGACGGTTGGTTTCTGAGAGCAGTGGAGTCCTCATTTTCCGATCTTTTAATGACCCATATCTGATGATGCATATTAAGCAACTCATAGCAAAGTAAGCCATAACAGAGGAGAGAAGCCAGAGTATTGATCTTTTTTATAAAGCAAGGTTAGAAATGCAGTACTTGCTGTGTCCCTTAAAAATAAGAAACTAGAATATACTAACAAGTAAACACTATTGTGGAAGAAATAAAAAATACCATAAAATGATTCAACAGTGGCACGAAGGAGATTAAGCTGTCATGGTGTATATGATGCTTGATGGAGAACATAATTGTTTACTTCTGCTATAAAAAGCCCAGAAATAATTCACAGCCATCATGCATTATTAACCCTGTTTTCACTAATTTTAAATGTGTCTCTATGTTTCGAGTAAAATTAATGCTTCTAAACAAAAATGTGCATCTTGAATGTGCAGATTATAGACTTCTCCCAACCTCCCTTTTTCCCACAAAAAAACAAACAAAACAAAACATGAACAATGAGCCACTGAGCACTGAACTTAGACTTTTATTTATTTCAACTGCTTCAGGATCACTTTTATTAGAGGTTAATATTGAGGCAAGGAAGAGCTGAATGAAACTCATCAATCTTCATCAAGAGTCAATATGAGCACCAACAGAACAAGAAAAAGGAAGAAAAAAAAGATAATTTGATTTAACCAAAATTTCAACTTTTGTACCTTAAAAATACCATAACAAAGTGAAGAGACAACTCAAAGAATGTGAAAAAATATATGCAATCATATGTGTGATAAGAGATATCTAGAATATACAAGAACAGAATTTAATAATAAAAGTAATTCCATTTAAAAATAGAAAAAGAATTTGAATAAACATGTTTCCAAATAATATATACAAATAGCCAATATGCACCTGAAAATTTCTCAACATCATTAATCATTAGACAAACACATGAGTTATCACTTCACACTTGTTAGGCTAGTTATAATAAAGAAGACAGATCATAAGTGTTGGTAAGAATGTGGGAAAATTGAACCTTCATGCCCTGCTGATGGGAATGTAAAATGGAGGAGCCACTTAGCAGTTTCCCACAGCTTAAACAGTTACCATATGACCCAAGATAAATGGAAAACTATGTCCACACAAACACTGTACACAAAGATTCATGGCAGCATCATTCAAAATAGATAAAAAGGGAAACAATCAAAATGCCCATCAAATGATGATTGGATAAATAAAATGTTGTACATCTATGCCATGGAATGTTATTCAGCAGTACAAAGACAGAAAGTGTGACACATACTACAGCATAGATGAACCTAGAAAACAAACTAAAGAAGCTAGTGATGAAATATCAGGTATTGTAAAGTTCCATTTATATGAAAGTTCCAAAATAAACAAATTTATAGAAACAGCAAGTAGATTAGTGGTTGGCTGTGGGGTGGGGTTGGGAGAATTTCGGGAGTGACGTGTAATGGGACGAGGGCATTTTATGGTGGGGATGGTGATGAAATGTTTTAAAAAATGATTTTGGTAATGATTATACAACTCTATGGATATATAAAAAAATCTACTGAATTTACGCTTTAAATGGGTGAATTGTATAGTATGTAAATTTCATTTCAATAAATAAATTCTAAAGAACCAGTAGGATCTCTATCAGCCTGTTATCAGGGAGTGGGGCTCTGAGAAGCAGGAGTCAGAGTCCATCAGCTGGAGATAAGCACCCCATTCAGTTGCAGCAGGTAAGTGTGGGCTGGGATCAGGCTGAGAACTCTTCCGATTATTTCAGGCAATGTCTCCTGGCACAGGACATTGCCTGAAGGACAAGCAGATCCATGGGAGCCTGTCTTGATTGAGTGTGGCAAATGAGTCAAGATTGGTTTTGGCCAGTCTGAAGAGAAACCTCTGAATCATCATTATCCAATGCTAAAAGCAAACAAAAAATTTGCAATTAAAACAGCCCAAATAAAGACTCTTAGGTGTGAAATCAGGTCAATAGTCAAGTTCAGAGAGGAAGAGAGGCCAAGGAACAAAGGGCCCCCTGACATAAGGGTTTTGGCAACAGCAATTCTGCATGAGATGCATTTGTGGCTTTGGCATTGGATTGGGAGCAAACTGCTTAAATAAGATACTGAAAAGTCAAAAGTTCATAGACTACAACGGATAACAGGGAAATCCACAGTCAGTGCAGAATTAGTGTACTAGCTTGTCCAAGATCGAGACAATGCATTAACAAGACGTAGAAAGACAAAGCAAGGCCAAGGCCAGTCTGCAAATCAATGCACCTTACCAACAGCAAACAGACCCCTGAAACTGGCAGCTGGTGGTCAGTCCCAGAGCTGGGAGCCCTAGAGGCAAACCTGCGGAGCCTGACCTGTATGACTGCAGCTGTTGATAATGGAGACAATGGGCTGGGTTATTAGTCAGGGCCACAAAGCAGCATACACTCTGTTATCAGGCTGCAGCATTCCCGTGACCACGGTCAATACAAATTTCCATAGTTAACTCTGCTCTCAGATGTGTGCCCTCTGTTCAATATTTGGCAGTAACCAAAAAGTCTTTACTGTAGCAAAACAAACAGGCAGTTAGAATGCTAACTATGCTTCTCAAGCAAAAAATATTTCATTTGCTGAAGGTTTATTACTTTAAATGGGTTTATTCTGCTAGGATAATAGCAATTTTCACAAGACCTGTAACAATTCAATCTGATTTTGTCTGCGTTTATTGATTAATTCATAAAAAAAAAAGAAGGATCTGGGGCATAGTGTTTTATTTCTGATACATTTCACATAATGTTAGAAAAATGCCATCTTGATTAAATGGTTTTGATGGATTAAATTATTCTTACAATGGTTATATAAACTGACATATTTTGTCTTTAACTGTTTTTAAATGAATTTACAGGATGAGCGACAAAAATGAAACATAAACTAGAATTTTAAATAAATAAAAATGTATATTTTCAGCTCAGTTATCTCAATGATTATGAGTATTTGTGTATCAGAGCTTAGTACTAAAATGTCTATCTCTTTTCCTTTACTAACAATAACTTTCCTTGTATTAGCTAACTGCCACTTTAGATATAAGGATAAGGGATAAGGAAGGGAGGATAAAAGAATGAAACGACAAATGAGTTAAATCAACCTCTCATATAGTTTTTTTCTAATTTCTTTATTGGTTAAGGTGTTACATAAGTGTTCTTATTCCCCCATCATCCCCCCTTCCCCCGCACTCATTCCCTCACCCCCCTGTTGTCTGTGTCCATTGGTTAGGCTTATATACATGCATGCAAGTCCTTTGGTTGATCTCTCCCCCTTACCCCCACCCTCCCCTACCTTCCCTCTAGGTTTGATGGTCTGATCCATGTTTCTCTGTCTCTGGATCTGTTTTTGTTCATCAGTTTATGTTGTTCATTATATTCCATAAATGAGTGAGATCATGTGATATTTATCTTTCTCTGCCTGGCTTATTTCACTTAGCATTATGATCTCCAGTTCCATCCATGCTGTTGCAAATGGTAAGAACTCTTTTACTGCAGCGTAGTATTCCACTGTGTAGATGTACCACAGTTTTTTAATCCACTCATCTGCCAATGGGCACTTAGGCTGTTTCCAAATTTTAGCTATGGTGAATTGTGCTGCTATGAACATAGGGATGCATATATCCTTTCTGATTGCTGTTTCTAATTTCTTAGCATATATTCCTAGGAGTGGGATCACTGGGTCAAATGGGAGTTCTATTTTTAGTTTTTTGAGGAAACTGCATACTGTGCTCCACAGTGGCTGTACCAGTCTGCATTCCCACCAGCAGTGCACGAGGGTTCCTTTTTCTCCACATCCTCACCAGTACTTGTTTGTTGATTTGTTGATGATTGCCATTCTGACAGGTGTGAGATGGTACCTCATTGTCATTTTTTATTTGCATCTCTCGGATGATTAGTGACTTTGAGCATGTTTTCATTTGCCTCTTGGCCTTCTTTCTGTCTTCTTTCGAAAAGTATCTATTTAGGTCCTTTGCCCATTTTTTAATTGGGTTGTTTATATCCCTTTTGTTAAGTTGTATGAGTTCCCTGTAAATGTTGGAGATTAAACCCTTATCAGTGATAACATTGTCAAAAATGTTCTCCCATGCAGTGGACTTTCTTGTCATTTAGTGTTAAAGACACATAAAGAAACTATAAGGCACATATCTTTTTCTCAGATCCTTGTTCCAAATTTACCGTAAACCTGGAAAACCACATTGCAATGAAATTCAACATTAAAAGAAGCTTTCTTATTTACTATTACCATTCTAGGAGCTTACAAACGTTGTAAATATGCAGAAAATGCATATTTACAACATTTGTCACTAAAGAAAACGTTCTGATGTTTTCTAAACAGAATTGCAAGCATTTTAGGGCCTGTCTAATCAGGTCACTGATGAATAGTCTGGCTAGTTCCCTTGTACTCACAGAATAGCTAAGCATCCAAAAACCTCTGAGTAACTGTCTTAAGGAATCTGCCCAAATTAAGCAACTTCATTAAAAATACATTTACTAATAGGAAATGTGAGCTATTTCTGTATTCTTAAAGCAACCCACCAATGTGTTGTTTAAGTCAGAACTTGTAGTCAAGATCTTTAACGTAGATTTAAAAGAGGATTTTTCAGCTTCTTTGTGAATCAACAATTTACCATTATGAATCCCCATACCTATAATTTTCTATTTGTTTACTGGAATATAAATTTCAAGAGAAGAATATTGTAAGCACATTTTAAATAGTTACCCTGAGGCAGTAACTGCTTCTTTATTTGGAAAAACAAAAAACACACATTAAGTAAAAATGAAGAGATGGGAAATAGAGTTTCCTACTGATAACACCTATAAATATAGGAAGAGAACCTAGAGAGAGAATGAGCAAGAGAAAAACAACCCAAAAAAGCCAAAAAAAAATTAAATAAAACAAAACAACAACAGCAAAAACTACAGCAATTTTGACCAATACCATGCTAAATAGCCAGGAAGCACTAACTGGTTGTAGGAAGTGGCCAATACATTTCTAGCAGTGTACTGTGATCACACTCCCATAACAAAAGCTTCAGGAAGCAAGCTTTACACGCAAAAACCTGTGAGGTAGTACAGGATGGCAATTCAGTCCCCGTGGCCCTTGCACTTGGACATATCTTTAAAACACATATTTGAGCCCCATTCTTTTCTGATATTTTCATTTCCAAGGTGGGTTCAAGTGTGTATCCACCAGGCTAGAGAAAAAAATGATGATAAAGCATGCTTGCTCATCTATTTAATTCCAGATAATTTCCTCCATGTGGCTCTTTTTAATTGAAGATTATATATCAAGGTCGAATGTGTAATAAAGTTATTGTATTCTTTCCATAGGAGGTTGTCCCATATTGCATCTTTAATATTCTAGTATTGTCAACACAATAAATTTCCTATAAAATTAGGCTCTTAGCAACAGCCCATGAACCTATGTAAAGATAAATTTCAGTCCATTTAAGATAAATTTGTCTCTTTATAAAAACAATACATGGATTTTTCAACCTATGACCCTCAGTTCCAGCAGCATAAGCTCCCTACAATTATTGTCATTATGGAGGATTGCTATGCCACAAGTAACCATCATTACTAGACAACAAATCACATAAGTGGGACAAAATTGAGCCAGTGGTTTAGGTGAAGTTGAAGTCTTAAGGACAGTGCTTTCACTGATTAGAATTCTTATTTCCACCTGGCCAGCATGACTCAGTGGTTGAGTGATGACCTGTAAACCAGGAGGTCACAGTTCGATTCTTGGTCAGGGCACATGCAAAGGTTGTGGGCTGGATTCCCAGTATGGGGCCTGCAGGAGGCAGCCAATCAATAATTCTCTCTCATCATCATTGATGTTTCCATTTCTCTCTCCCTCTCCTATCCCTCTCTGAAATCAATAAAAATATATATTTTTAAAAAATATCTACTTCCATTTCACAATAGAGTTTTCTGGGTCTTTTCACAACTTGGGAAAAATCTATTCCATTGCAGGATATACATGACACATTATACGGGAAGTGTGGCCTTCGTTGAGATAGTCTGTGTGCACCAGTTGTCAGTCATAAGCTAGAATGGCTTCTAACTGAGTATGTGTACCATTTAGCACCTGCAAAATGTCTTAGTCCAAAGCTCAGAAACCAGAAATTTCCAGCAGAACCTTCTTGTGCAAAATTTCACACTTGGTATTTAAACACCTGTTACTCCACAGCACCTGAAGGGGAAAGCATCCTAAATTTAACAATTGCTTTCTGGTTGCTTAAACTATGTTCAAAACTTCTAATTACAGGCAGCCTCATTTAAGTCTGCCAAATGTTTAGATAGACACTGTAATAGAGTTCCCTGGTGGGGAAAATGCTTCTTCCAATTGCTCCAGAGCATAGTTATCTATGGACCCTCCTTATCTGTTTAGTGTGGATAGAGCCAACTGCTTATACCTTAACACTGTTGAAGTCTTTGGGGATGCTAACATGTAGTTCCCTAGAAAGTCATTCAAGTACCAGAAACCTGAACTGTGTCCTCATGTGGTGCCTTTTTACCTTTGATCAGCTGAGTTCCAACAGGAAAACAATAATTTTAAACGAAGGCTTCTAAAGTCACCATGAGAAATATAATTTGAATGTATAGTTGTCCCTTCTTATTGTTCCCTTCCTATGAAGTTTGTTTAGCTCATGGAACACTCCTGAACTTTATCTCTACTTTCACTTTCACGTACTTAGCTATTGAAACACTTAAGGCAAGAGATATCTTTATTAACTCTTTCTATAATAATTTTAAATTTAAATAATAATCATTACTAGAAGCCCAGGGCATCCCTCAGCCTGACCTGTACCCTCTTGCAATCAGGGACCCCTCGGAGGATGTAGTGGTGCACGAAGCAGCAGGTGGCCAGAGAGGAGCCCTAGCCCAGGTGGGCACCACACCGCTCCTGCTCATCCCGGCCCCACTGCACCTGTTGCTGCTCGGTAGCACTGTTGTGGAGGCAGGAGAGGCTCATGCCACTGCAGCTGTGCTTGCCAGCCATGAGCCGGGCATCTGGCACCCATCGGTCAGCTGAGCAGTGCTCCTGCTATGGGAGCACACTGACTACCAGGGGGCAGCTTCTGCGTTGAGTGTCTGCCCCCTGGTGATCAGTGTGCATCATAGCGACTGGTCAAATGGTCAACCAGTTGAAAGGTTGACCGGTCACTTAGGGTTTTATATATATAGATAATATTTTCTCTTTTTAATGTTATAAAGATAAACATATAAATATAACATTTCAAAGATATCAGATTGGCATACTCAATTAAAAATTCATTCAGAATCATGCCTACAGTAGGAAAAATAGTCAGCCATCACTCTTTCAACTAATATTTATTGATGGTATATTGTATGTGGAGTTCTGTCATAAAACTGGAAAGTCAGCTCCACTGCTGTAATGGAGCTCAGTGTCTAGCAGTAAGAAACAATAAGGAGAAGGCACCTACACACTGCAAAATGCTGGGTAGTGTCAGATACTATCTCTATGTATAAAACAGTAAGAAGGTACATTCCAGGGTTAAGACACTGGAACAAGGACCAAATACGCAGTGAAAATGGAGTCACATAGTGAGTGTCTGCGTGGGCAATCCAGCTATGAGAAAAATAAGAGAAAAGGTGTCTTTGTTGTGTAAACAATAGCCTGGAGACCATGCAGTCAGAGCACAGTGGCCTTTGGAGGAAGTGAGCAGAAGGAAGGTTATAGGAACTGCGCACATCAGCAAGGTGGCTGGGCAGTACTAAAATGCAGTTGTGTAAACCGAATACTGTTGATTAAACTACTTATGTTTATCATATTTTATATAGTGTTGTTGACCATTGGTTAAACCTGAATAACTCATTCTTAAATGAAAGGTTGGTCTTTTTTTAACTTCTCATAGTGTAGTTCCTGCTGTTCATTTATTTTAAAGCTGTAGAAATAACATGCATGACAGTGTGGAACAGACTATTATAATCACCTGAAAAATGGTCACAGTGGCACTAAATACTACATTGTAAAGAATTTGGTTTACTTTCAAAGCTCTTAATCAATTGAGATTAACGAATGTCTTTCATTCTCTCTTTGAAAAACACTTATATGGGAGTACAGGTACTTCAAGATTCTCATTTCCGTTGCGGCATTATTCACAACAGCCAAATGCAGAAACAACTTAGGCGCTGATCAGTGTGTGAGTGGAAAAAGAAATGAGTTATATACATACCAACTAATATTATTCAGCCTTAAAGGGAAAAAACACAAACAAACCATCCCTATGTGAAAACGGATGAATCTGAAAGACATTGTGCTAAGTGGAGTAAGCCAATCACAGAAGGACAAATGTTCATGATTCCATTTATGTAAAATATGTACAATAGTAAAACTCACAGATCCAGAAAGTAAAAAGATGTTTGCCAGGGTCTGGGGGGAGGTGAGGAATAGCAATTGCTGTTCAGTAGGTATAAAGTTTCTGTCATGCAAGATGAATAATTTTAGAGATCTAAGATACAACACTGTGCCTATAGTTAACAATATTATATTGTGCACTTAAAATTTAAGAGAGTATATCTCATGTTAACTGTTCTTAGTAAAATTAAAATAAAAGAAATAAAAATATTCAGATACCCCTGGTACAATGGACACATGGCTGGTAGCCTACTTTCTGTGCAAGTCTGCATACTTTTGCTTCTACCAATTTAGTTATGTGCTTACCGAGAGTCAGTTGTGTTATTCTCACCCTTGTTCATGTCAGTGGCACTTTTTATTTCCATTATTTAATTTAATTTTTACAATATTATCCAGAAAAAAAGCTTTGACTCCATGTCAAATTATGACTGAGTAAATGTGCATTTATAAATTTAAAACTTAAATAAAATGTTTAAAGTATCTGCATATTATTTTATTTTCCTATTTTATTTTAAATAACTTTTTAAGTTAAACTGCTGATTATTAATCCCAAATAAGAGGGCTCACGCTAAGTAGTGTCACTACTTGTCATTGTCTCTGATTATTTACCATTAGGGATTTCTTTCTTCGGATCTTTAGAACTCTGCGTATCTTAGTGTACCATTCAATCTGTACAATTTTCTACAAGTCTGAAGACTTTACGTAATATGAACTAACATCTTCGGAGTGACAAGCTTCTAAGACTGATAGATAGCTAGACTATGCTAAGAGGGACTGGGCTACAGATACCAGGTTGTGAATGAAAAAGAAAAATATAGTATCATCATTTTGCCTAAGGCTTAATATAAAGAGCAAAATATTTACATTTAAGAGAAATAAATAAGGCCTCTGATTGCATGTATTATTTCTGAGGTAACTTAAGTGCATGTCAAGTTTAATACAAAAATGAGGTGAAAAAAAGAGGGGTGGAGGGAGGCAAGCTTTAGGAAAAAGAAGCAACTCAGACAAGCAGTCGGGTCCAATTAAATTCTGGAACCTCGCAGCTAACTTTGCGTGTCAGCTCATCGCTTAAGGGATCAAGTTCACTCAGATGTTCCTTCCTGCCCAGGTAAAAGGCATCAGCAAAATGCAATTCCAGTGAACTTACAGTGTGAAAAGACTAGACTAGCTGAAGGTGGTGTGTTGAAAAAAACATTTACTTCTTATTGTTTTTATCAAAAAGAAATCTCTAAATTAAAAATATGCACCTTGGGCTTATACATTTTAATCTTTGAACATTTTAAATAAAACTTTCCTGAACTCTAATTTACATTTACAACTTTGTCATATTTTCTGCCTTAAAACATTAATTGTAGGATAATCTATATTTCATCTTATTCAAGTATTACCATTGAGGATACTAATTTTTAAAGTTCTTATTCTTGGTGCTAAACCAAACATATAAAATAAATGTTTTTTTTAAGAAATACAATATTTGAAAAATATCACATTATTTCTAAAAGTAAACCAAATTACGCAAGTGATATCATGGTATGTCATCAAGCAAATAGAAAGAAGATTCAAATAAATTTAAATACAATGAATTTATATTGTCACAATAAAATTAAGGACAATGTGCTATTTAATGAGAAAAAGGTTTTCATTTAGAAACATACATTTATTATGAATAAAGTATTCTACTTACTATTAGTGGACACATAATAAGCAAAAGAATTTAAAGGAAGGTTTTAAGTATTTACATGAGGAACCACCATACTGTTCTACATAGAGTCTGCACAAATTTAAACTCCACCAGCAGTGTAGGAGTGTTCCCATTTCTCCACATCCTCTCCAACACAGTATGAAGGTTCTTCAACAAATTAAGAATAGAGCTACCATAAGAACAAGCAATCCCTCTTCTGGGTATCTATTCCCAACATTTGAAGAACACTTCTTTATAAAGATAGATGTACCCTTATGTTCATTGCAGCATTACTTACAATAGGCAGGGCATAGAAATAACCTAAGTGTCCTTCAACTGATGATTGGGTAAATACATTGTGGTACATACATACTATGAAATACTTCTCAGCCATAAAAAAGGATAAAATATTACCATTTGAAACATCAGATGGATCTTTAGAATGCTAAGTGAATAAATCAGAGAGAAAAATTCAAGAACCATATGATTTCACTCATATGTGGGAATTTTTTAAAAAGCAACAGAAAGCAAACAAAAGATACTCACAGATACAGGCAATGGTATGTGGTTACCACAGGGGAAGGGAATGGGAAGAGGATGAAAAGAGGGAAAGGGGTCAAATATATGGTCATGGAAGGAAACTAGACTTTGTGTGGTGACATAACAATGCAATATACAAATGACGTATTATATGCATCAAACATAATTTTATGAACCAACGTCACCCAATAAGTATATTTTTTTAAATATCTGCATGAATTCTGATGTCATATTAGAAAATAGGAAATGTGTATATATATAAAAGCCTAAGTGACCAGCTGACTTGCCAGTAGCTATGACGCACAATGACCACCAGGGGGCACATGTTCAATGCAGGAGCTGCTGAGAGACAGCAACTTTGCAGAATGCCCTCTCACACTCGGGGACCCCATGGAGGATGTCACATGGCTGATTTTGGCCTCAATCCCACAACCCAGGCCGAGGGACCCCCACCTGCTAGAGAGACCCCACTCACTCCCCAGATGCCCTTTGAACTTCAGCACTACCCCAGGTGTGGCTGGCCAGGGAGGGAATATGGGAGGTTGTCTCTAGGGCATGTCTGGCCCACCTTGCCCAGTCCCATCCCACCAGCCACCTTCTAATTAATTTCCTTTTAATGTGCATGAATACGTGCACTGGGCCTCTGGTTTAAATATAATTTTATTACCATGGATTTACAAAAAGGTTAGTATTTTGTAGCATTCACAATTCTAGTACAGCAATTTTCAATCCATGTTCTATGGCAGGCACACTGGTGTGCTGTAAAATTTTTAAAAACATTCAATGAATCAAAGTCATACCTATTTTGCCTGGCCAATGTGTCTCAATGGTTGAGCATTGACCTATGAACCAGGAGTCATGGTTCAATTCCCAGTCAGGGCACATGCCCTGGTTTCGAGCTCAATCCCCAAGTGGGGTGCAAGAGGTAGCCAATCGATGGTTCTCTCTCATCATTGATGTTTCTAACACTTTCTCTTTCTCCTTTCCTCTCTGAAATCAATAAAAAAAATTACAGCTACTTTTTTTGGTCAGAGTTGCAAAATATATATATATTTTGGTGTGCAGTAGAATTTTAGTAATCAGTTTATCTGTGCCATGAGATGAAAAAAGCTTAAAAATTGTTATTCTAGTATGATATATCCTTTGTTAGCAAATTAAACAATAAATCTAACTACTGTCATTGCTGTGATCATTAAACAGACCGTTATGCCTGTTCCAGAAATCCTGCGTTTCTTATTAGCATCCATGAAACTTGACAATTTGCAAGCAGGGTATAATCTTAGACATGTCATATTCTCGATGGTGACCACTGCTTGGAATCAACGCCTTGACAAGGCTCAAATCACACTTGCCTGATGAGACCACTGCTTGCTTATCCAGCCTGGTCCTTTGTTCTTAGGACTTTCCTCCCACCCTTCTCACATTAATTATATGCTTATTCCTCTATATTTTTGCTATTCTGACCTACTTTCATTTTGTCTCTTCTTGCAAACTGTTTCTTTTCCCTTATCCACTCTGTCTTTCATGCCACTTATGAGAATTTCATTTGATAGATTCATCTTTTAAATACTTCCAAATGCCGATTATCCTTTTCAACATATTGACCACTTGGCATCCTGTTTGGTCAATGAGCATTTTGGAATCCCTTCCCCATATTTTGGGAAATTTCAAGTCATAAGCACATAATTTGGCAAGACTGGGACCTATTATTCACTTTTCCAGTCTCTTGCATAACTATGCTAATCAAATTAGGATAATTCAGAAGTTAGTGAACCCAACAAATTAGCCCCCATAGAGATTCCCTCCTGATGGAGTAGCAGCAGGGATGGATGTTCAGCTTTTGGATTCGGCAGTAACAGCAACATCAGTGTGAGGGCAGAGTCCAGTATCAGTAATGGAGTTTGGATGTTCACGGCCCCTGAAAACAGACATGTGTCACCAGCAGAGCATCTCAGAATGTAATTTGGGGAATGTATTTTTTTTTTAACTCTCCAGTGTCTAATTTTGATTTTTAAGACAATCCAGACATTCACTAAATACATTTTGAAATAAATTTTGTTTAACTTTCATAGAGTATTTTATATTGTTTTCAATAAAGAACAGTGACTGGTAAATACATTAGTACCAAGAAACTGCAGGTAAAAGGTTTTCATAGAAAAAGGGACTGGATAATTGGTTATTAGACCTGCTTGACTGTGATGGCAATAAAAACCGCATTTTAATCACAGAAGAGGACATTGTGGACCTATCTCAAGCAGAGTAAAGCAGATAAATTATCACATTTGTCATTTTGAAAGATGTGCAAAATGAAGGCAAGGCTTTGGGAAATTAGATAGCAACCGATAAGGACTATTATCAAGGGCATACATAATTCAAAAATGAAAAAATTAAGCCAGGTGTTTACAAAAGTACAGAGAAGTTTAGGAAAATTGAAAGATAAGTCCTGAATTATCAGCTCAAAACAAAGTCAAAGGCAAAGAGACTCTCTCTGGAAAGAATCTTACTTCTTTCAGAAATAGTGTTCATACAGCCACATTTTACACTAAGGATTTGCTCCTTTGGGCTGCCATATTAGGTCAGTTTAATTCCCAGTCTCATTGAATTTACTGCATGAAAGTTAAGTCACTTATCAGTAAAGATGAGACTTAACCCTTGTAAAAGGGTCATAAGATTTATTGGACTCAAACCTAGGAACCCCACTGATCATATTTTGCCAGCCAAAGCAGTTCTGGGCATTTATCCTTCTAACCGTTTGATGCAGACATTCCTGCATTGCTTTAGAATGCTGAACTCATCACACCGAGGGCAGCTAACATGCAAGGAAAATTCACATAACTTCATTTTGCCTGCCCCTAATATCTCATTTTCTCTAGACCTATAAGACCAGGACTTACTCTTAGGTACTAATTGCAAGGTCAAATTGCGGGAAAGACAGCTTATTCACAAAAAGAAGAATTGGAAGATTTCCTTATTGTGTGTGTGTGTGTGTGTGTGCACTAAAAATCATTAACATGCACATTATGTATAGAATATTATGTGTAAAATTTATGAATTTCTAATAAGCTTATCCAGGAAGAAAAATAATTTTAGATTATTCTAAATATTTATTTTAATGCTGCAGCAGACAGCATACTTTTATGGATAAAAACTTGCACATTTTTCTGAAGGATTTCCCTTTGGCAATACAAACCACACTGTCCAGAGTTTTCTGGGAATTATAATTTTTATCCCCTCAGGCCTTAGCCAATGACATACTGTGAATTGTAAAGAACACTCTGGACCCTTGTCTCAAATTGGAACAAGTTCAAAGACTTGAATTATTAGTGAACATTTTAGCATTCCAACATTCTTGGCACACGAGAACATCTCCTCCAAGATAAAGTACCAGTTGTTAAACTCCTTACCACAAAAAGTAAGCACAAACATATCAGCTTCTGTAGTTTGGACACAGTATATTCTACACTTAGAAATGGTCCCAGACCCTCTCATTAAGTGACATGGATGTCTGTACATTGGAAGAAAGATGCAATTCAGGTGCAGAGAATGTAACTTTGGCCATATGATGCATCAGATACCATAGTAATAATACCTCATGACCTAACTACTTCTAAGACAAAGCTCCAAGACCAATGTGGGCACAACAGAAGGAGTGCAAGGTGGCTGGAGAGAGAATGATCCGATTCTGCTGCTGCTTGTTGCACTTGTTGTTTAATGAGCTCTGCATCCACTTGATATATTTCATGTGTAAACATTAGTGAATTAGGAAAATAACATGAATCAGTGCAAAATTTGCCTTTTTCTCTTGTCTTCTTTATATTGACCAGTCACATTCAGGTGTCTTAATACAATTTTCAGCTACCAATTGATGCTATATAATGCGTACATTATATGACAAAAATAATGCCTTAAAAGTGTTAAAATATCATATAATGGATGCAATTTTAAATATTTCAAATTACTTTCCCTTATGGAGGGCCTATTATGTTCCAGTTATTTTGCTAGACACTTCAATATATAATTACTCCCCTGAACAAGCGTGTGTATTTACTATTGCCAACAGAAGCTATTTCATATTTGAGGCCACCTCTTATCCTGCAAATTACTTAGCATCCTATTCTCACGCATCAGATGCTAGAAGCTAGAACATACTGGGCAAAATCACTTCAGATTTTTTCCCCAGGCTCTGGTAATATGAAGTTACAATGTTCCTATCCTGTTTATTGTGAAGTAAGGATATTTAAGGATCTGGTTATATAGGCACAATAAAGAGATATACCCAAATCCAAGTATTCATCAGGTAGATTAAAGCAGACAGGGTACTTATATAGCAAAATAATTACCACCCACTACATTAATTCACATTGAGATGCCATTTTGTCCAGTTTGTGTATAATTTGAATTTATAAATTCAGCAGTAATATCTCCTTGAAACTAAATATCAACCTGTTAATGATTTTACAGTTACTTTTATTTCTCTGTTATATGTTCTGAAATATAACATGCTATACTTCCTGAAACATAAAATATTATATCTTTGGAAAATATAAAATGCTGTATTTTCTGAAATATTAAAAATCTATGTCTTCTGCTTTGCTTTTATGAACTCAGATTTTTAAATCCACACTCCAAGCACATCATTTCATTAAGACTATAAAGTCGACAGCAGAGGAGTAAAATTACTTTTTCTCCATAAAATTGCAACTACTTGATAGAAACAGGGCAGCAGAGTATCTACTAGTAGGTGTGAAAAAACAGGAAATCACTTCTAATACAAGTGAGGGTAATGAGTGGCTTGTTTGAGCATCAAGACCCACAGGCTTTGCAATAGGGAAAACTTTCACTTGACTACCCCTCTGGTTTTTATTAGCTGCAAGGTCGGAACAACACATAGCCATTTGGGGGGATGCTTTGGAATGTCCGAGGACAGAGAGGCAGAGCAGTCACACAGAAACTGCTCTTCAAACAGTTTGTGGAAGGACCATTTAGGAAACCAGCGCCGTTCCTTTACTCCGTTTCAGTGAGTGGCAGTACCGCATCACATGCTACACCCTCACGGTGTGAATTTCCCAATAAATCTTTCTGATCCAAACCAAACCAAACCAACAAAAAAAGCAACAATGTGCTTAAACTCGCAAAGTCCATTGTCCTCATTCGTTAAAGCGAGTAATTAATCATTTAATAATTTTGATTTTACCTTACATTGTGTGTGTGCAATATTAGAATGCACAGTTAAATAATTTTCCTTTGCTCTCTCTCTTATTCATCCTCTTATTATCTATTCTATTAGCTTGTACTACACGCCAATACCTTCCTGCAAATTAAATAATATTCCTTTGCTATTTATCTACCAAATATATATTTCATTATTTAAATATGCCAAGCTTTGTGCTATTTTTCTTCAAAGTGGATAATTTGCTTCAGATAAGTCACTTTTAAATTCTAGAGAGACAGAAAAACCAATAAATGCAAATCTGAGTCTAAGAAGAACAGGTAAGTTATATTAACACAGATCTTCATGTGCTTTTTCTATTGAAGAAAGTGGGTTTTGACCCTGGGTGTATGTTAGAATTTCCTGATAAATATTAAAAATGCCAGAGCCTGGCACATCATCAGAAATTCTAATTTAATAGACTGGAATGGAGCCTAATGATTCCCATCATTTAAATCTTCACATTTGATTCAAATAGGCCTCAGCTTTGAGTATTACTAAGGCCATAACCGGGTATTATTATTTCTCTTCCGGGTTAAATGAAGAGAAGTAATATTTACTTTGCACTACAAGTGTGCCAGGACCTTCCAAGTGAGGGCAACCTTAATTTGGGCTTGTTTCAAAAACAGTACAAAATGCAATATAATGAGAGCATAAAGGAATTTAGGGATGTAATGGGAAGATAAATTGTTTTCTGGAACCATCTTACAGAAGATTTTAAGTGGTAGGAAAAGGAATCTGTGTTTAGTTAGGTCAGTGGTCAGAAACCATCAGGAAAAATTTAGCAGGGCAATAATAGGATTAGAACTGTGTTTTTAAAAGATAAAACTAAGAGCTGGGCAAGGGCTGAATTTGGAGCATGGAAGGATTAGTAGAATTAACCAGTCTCAAAACTTTCAGTAGAACAGGGAGAGTTACAATAGCGGCAGAAAAAAAAAATGGCACTTTGTAATTTGAACACAGATATATAATTTAATGTTTTTCTCTTTGATTTGCTAAGCAAGTTCATTAAGCAGGAAAGACAAGATTCCAAAAAATGCAGTTTTATTACAGGCCCATAGTCTGAAAGAATAAGTGAATCATTGTCTATAAAAAACTGATGAATGCCTTTCTTTTGAAATCTAGATTTTTTATTTCTTAAAAAATACAATGTGTAAACAAATATTTAATAAATGGCAAATGATTGGTCATGAGATAAGCAAGTGCCATTGTTGACCAAAGGGAGGGAAAAAAAACCATTGGGAGAATGCTTATAGTGAAATAGAAAATCACTGTGCAGAGTTTCTCTGTTGTGGGTAGAGGAGATAGCTTAGTTTTCTTTTGCTTTTTTAATAATGAGTAAGAAAGATATAAATATATCACATTTGCTGCACTTAGGTCTTCACCTCAAATATATTAGTCATTGATTGCTAAATCACATAAGATCATGTGCAGAGTGATCCACTACCCATCACAAAGGGCAAATATCACCACAGCAATATAAAACCATTTGAAAAAATCAGTATTTTCATCACCTTACATGTGCTGTCTCTGGATAGGTAGATGATAGATAGATGATAGCTAGCTAGACCACTCATGAAAAAAGCAAATATCACCACAACAATATAAAAACACTTGTAATATGTCAATTTTTTTCAATACATGTATTCATTATTGTAGATAGCTATATACACATGTATGTATAAGTTTACATACACACACCATATATATTTTTCAATAAAATTAAATCAGAGAATTCTAAATCCACTAAGAACGCAAAAGTCCAAAAGAGAATTGAAATGCAAATATAATTTAAAAAACAATGCATTCTAAATGAATGAAATGCAAATCCACTTAGAAAATGGAAGTCCAGAAGAGAATGGGAATGCAAATATAATTTAATTTAGATACTGTCTGATTCCATTTATGTGATGTTAGGAAAGGCAAAACAATAAGAACAGTTACCAGGTTAGTGGTTTCAGGGTAGGTGTGGAAGAAGGAAATAATAAAAAGTAATACAAAGGACCTTGTGGTGATTGAAATATTCTTTATGTTGATTATGGTGGCGTTTACACAACTTTATATGTTTGTCAAAATTCCATATTTTAAAAAAGATTAATTTTACTGCATGGGAATTATATCCTCTGTGACCCTAATTTTAAAGAAAAACATATAATCTGTTAATAGATGCCTTTTGAGGGAACACCAGGTGAAAATATTTTTTAGAAACTCAACAAGAGTAAATTACCTGTGCATCCAGCTTTTTCTCTTCATGAAAAGGTAAGTGGCAATGGTAGCCACCCAAAGCATCAATTAAACTACTGCTGACAACCTGGGAACTAGCATTTATTCTTCATGAATCTTCAGTATACCAACAAAACTCTGGTACATTTTCAACTTCTACTGGTGATCAACAGCAAATTATTACCAGTCCATTACCCCCAAGTGCAATGGAAATCTTTCTTTATGGTAATGTTGAAGAATGAGTGAACTTGAAAGTAGTACAGTGAGGGTTCCAATCTAGGCAGTCTGCTTTCACAGTCTATGTTCTTAGCCATTGCATGATAATCCTCAAGCATGACTGTGAGAGTCTTAAAGAAATTTGTTTAAAAAAAAAAATTCCCCCATCCCACAGTATATAAATGTGCTTTGGAAGTGGTTATCCTCCAAACATCTACACTTCGTAGCCCTATTTGAATGCAGATGGAAACATATGACTAGTTCTTGCCAATGGAATGTGGGTAATCAACTAAGGACAAGTGCCGGTGAGGATGTGGAGAAAAAGGAACCCTCCCCTGTGCACTGCTGGTGGGAATGCAGACTGGTGCAGCCACTATGGAGAACACTATGGGGTTTCCTCAAAAACTAAAAATGGAACTTCCATTTGACCCAGTGATCCCACTTCTAGGAATATATCCCAAGAAATCAGAAACATCAGTCAGAAAGGACATATGCACCTTTATGTTCATAGCAGCACAATTTACAATTTGGAAACAGCATAAGTACCCATCAGTGGATGAGTGGATTACAAAACTGTGGTGCAACTACACAATGGAATACTATGCTGCTATAAAAAAGAAGGAACTCCTACCATTTGCAACAGCATGGATGGACCTGGAGAGTATTATGCTAAATGAAATAAGCCAGTTGGAGAAAGATAAATGTCACATGATCTCACTTATTTGTGGAATATAATGTACAACATAAACTGATGAACAAAAATAGATCCAGAAACTTAGAAGCATCGAACAGTCTAATCTCAGAGGGAAGGTAGGGAAGGGTGGGAGGAAGGGGTACAAATCAACCAAAGGGCTTGTATGCATGCATATAAGCATAATCAATGGACATAGACACAAGGAGGGTGAAGGCATGAGCTGGAGGGGCAATAGGGGGAAAAGGAAATATATGTAATACCTTAATCCAGTGGTCAGCAAACTAATTAGTCAACAGAGCCAAATATCAACAGTACAACGATTGAAATTTCTTTTGAGAGCCAAATTTTTTAAGCTTAAACTTCTTCTAATGCCACTTCTTCAAAATAGACTCGCCCAGGCAGTGGTATTTTGTGGAAGAGCCACACTCAAGGTGCCAAAGAGCCGCACTTGGCTCGCGAGCCACAGTTTGCTGACTACAGCCTTAATAAAGAAAAATAAAAGAATGACTCACTTCAGGACTAAAGTAGTTAACAATAACTGTGCCTTTTCTGTTTTGTCTTGTCCTTCTGGAAGCTGAATATAAATTGCAAGTTGACTTTGAAAGTTATGTACAAGCATGACATTGCAACCTTCAGATGGGTTCCTACATGAATTCGTAAAGTAGAAATCATTCGCCCTCAAATTGGCCCAAAACTTCTATTTTGAACTTTCAAGAGTATGAGAAAGAAACTTACATGTATTAAGCCACTGAAAGTTTGGAGTGTGTTAGAACTGCAGGTATTATTCTTCCTAATATAGACATTGTCACCAGAAGTGTTTACCACTTCTCACAGCAAGTGGCAAAGAAATATTGATCAAAGGCTTGGAGATGAATAACCTGGTGCATTTGCTAAAACTGTTTCTTGTAATAATGCAGAAGACAGATCTAGCTTTCATGGTGCCTGTAGCTATGGGAAACATTGAAATCGCAAAGTTAATAGAGTGCTGATAGTTACTTATTGGATTCTAAAAGCTTTTGCATCCTGATCTGTTAATACATGTGTTTCTCTTATGCAAATTCATACATAAATGATGAATAAGGGAATGATGCCAATACACACAGAAGACATATTGAGTAATAATTTTTTATTTTCTAGCATGTTAATATTTCAAACCATCTTGTGATAGCCACCAACTGTGCAGTATATTAACATTGCTGAACACAGCAGAAATGCAAAATTGTTCATCATACCCCTTCAGCCTACTTCTTCCTCCTCACTGAGTTGGCCCCAAGGTCTGTATTAAAAGTGCTAGTCAGAGAATATAGGAGGTATTTGTATATTTGTCACATTCAGGTTACTCAATATTTACTTGTACCATTTCCATCAGGCTACATTTACCAAAACATTTAAAAACAACTTCTATATTTACCAAAGATAATATATGTCTCTGTTTGTACTTTCCATTTGTTTACATTGCTGTTGTTTTCTAAGGGTTTTTAAAATTATCATTACAACTGCATTTACAGTTTGATTGGCCTGCCTTTTCTGTTAAAGTTCATTCATCTTTCTTCTAAATTAGGAAAATATTTTAGGAACATATTTTATGTTCCATTATAGCAAAAATAACTTGTACAAGACAACAAAACTAAAAAATAATTGTCTTACTCATGAGCATTGAAATGAAGTAGAAAGAACCTCAAAGCTTGGAAACTTAAAGTTTTGAAAAAGCAAAAGTCTTGTAGATCCCAAAAGTCTGAGATAAGATTCTAGAAAACCCTCTGAACAAGTCTGTTCAGAATTCTCAAGTATAAACTGTCCAAGTTTCAGACTAAAGGCTGTTACCTTTCCATCCTATCTTATTTTTTCAGGCCTCAAGTAAAGCTCCCATTAATATAAGAATATGAGGCTTTGAAAAAGCAAGGTGCAAAGAAATCAATTTTAGTAATGATGCCAAGGAAAGAACTCTGAGTATGGTTATAAGCATGTGGAACAAAAATAAAGAAAAGCCCATACATACATGAGTAATAATATATTGGTAATAAAATTAGTGTCTTAAAACCACTACTTTTGTGTGGGAATGTCAAACTAATTATGGATCCTCAAACTGGAGTAAGAAGGAATTGGTTGCCTCTTATATGCGCCCTGACTGGCAATTGAACCCACAACCTAGGTATGCCCAGCGCGGGAATCAAACCCGCAACCTTTTGGTGTCCAGGAAGATGTTCCAACCAACAGAACCATCCAGCCAGAGCTGGAATCATTTTTACTATAGATGCATATTTTGCTTTGCAAAACAGAACCAAAATGCGACGAACGCAAATCAAATATGCATCAGTATACTAACGCTTCTTGAAGTTAAAGAAATTGCCGAACAATATCAAAATAGTATCCATTTTGTTTAAAAATATTTGTCATTATTTTAACCAACATGTGTTGGTAGAGGAAAAACTGTATAATAATCAAAACAAGGCATATGTAAAACTCAAATTGGTTGTAAGGAGCCATGAGTTTATATTTATGTCCCTCCTGATGCCACACTGTGTTTGACTACCAAGGGAAATGTTCTCTACTTGCATGTGTGAAACACCCACAAATGTTAATGCCTATAAAATTAATTTCAGTCTCAGTCATCAGAATGTCCCACTTGGATTTTTCTACAGTGAAAACAACATATGCTGTAGCATTGTTTTCTTGATTAGTCTGGCTTCTACCGTGCATTAGGTTCCCTTCTTAACACAATTGTGGCTTCTGAAATATTCAGTTGAGTTATCCAAAGCCCAGGAGAGCAAAGTGTATGTATTTCAAATTTATTTCCACAGAACTGCTCGCAATGGAGATAGTCTAGCTTCCCCTAAGGTTTTATCATCAACATTTTTTTTTCCAAATCAAATTAACAAGGAAGTTTTTTAACTGTGACTTAATGATTTATTATATTACTCTGGGAATGAATTATATTTGGTTATATTCTTCACTGTCATTAACCCTTAAAGTTCACTATTAAATTATCATATAAAATTAATAATATTTATATTTAAAATATAATATAGATACAGATTAATGCTACAATGACTTAAAATACTTTCCTACACATACTTCATCATAGACAACAGTGAAATAAAACCAATAACATAAATGCAAAGTACACATTAGTCTCCATTACCAAACAGACTAGAACAATACTTGACCATCTGGGATAAACTGGTTGATTAGGAATATACGTTTTTTAGGTCTACTTGTTATGAGAGTTCAGTTTGTTGTTCTCAAGAAGTATGATAATTATTGAGCACATCAGATCATAGTAAACCCTTAAAAATGGATATAAAAATAAAATATAGAAAATATTTTTAATTCTTAGGCACATTAATTCTGTGCCTGTTTTATCTATGTATCTCAAATAAGATTATAAAGTAAAGTGTGTCCATTGCCATCAGTCCTTCATAAATTTGAAATGCCTTATTTGGCATTGCCATACATCCAGTCAATTTATCCCAGGAGCAAACTCAGGGATTCTCTAAAAATAAGGTTTTCCTATTCCATTCTGTTGTTCTAAATCTCCAAAGTACAACTATAGTTGGACCTCGACATCCACAGGTTCCACATCTTCTGATTCAACAGCCCCAGATTTATATACATATATATAAATATATATGTACTTTTTCTAAAGTTATGTTGTTGCTAACATGTAGTTAAGCCTATGATAGCTGGGTCTGTACTGAAAATGAAATGCATGAGAATTTTTTCTTATCATTCCCTAAATAATATAAAACAACAACTATTTATATAGCATTTATATTGTATCAAGTATTATAAGTAATCTAGACATGATTTAAAACATGTGGGAAGATGTGTTTTTTTTTTATACGTGTGCTCTTCAACATCATAGGTTATTGAGAGAGAATATGTGTTACCAATTTTATTTTTTATAAATACAAAATGTCGTTCATATGTAAAGACCACAAAACCACTTAGCACATTGCCACTTAACCCAGCATTTAGCTCAGTGGTAACAGAATCAAAGTCTGGAGTCCATTGACCCAGGTTCAAATCCTGACTCTGCCATTTGTCAGCTGCATGAAGACCTTCAGTAAGCCATTTTACTATGAGTTTGAAAGGGTTATGGGTTTGATTCCCTGACAGGGCACATGCAAGAAGCAACTAATGAATGCATTAATAAGTGGAACAACAAATAGATGTCTCTCTCTCAAAATTAATAATTAAAAATTTTAAAAAACACTTTAGAAAAACAGGCAGTTTTAGAATAAAGAGAAATAGCAAAAAGTATACCAAATTCCACATTACATATAAAAAGGCATACTAGGCTTTTGTATGTGACATTTAGAAAATATAAAAATGAAGAAAACCATTAGCATTTTAAAACTAGAGGTAAATAAAAAAACACACAGGCGTTTTCTAAAAAATATGAAACTGATATATGAAAATAGCTAGTGAACCATAAGATAAATAAACCAAATAAGTGAAAATATAGTAAATTAAAAATAAAGAGTAATAATATATAGTAACAAATTACATGGCCTTACTAAAAGAAAAGGAAAAAACATAGGTTGTTTAATCTATATGGTACTTTATAAGGCATGTAAAATACGTTGCCAAAGGATGTTTAAAGTAAACATATAAAATAAAAATGAAAATAAATTTAAATGTATCAAACAAATAAAACAAAAGTAATAGCAAAATCACACCCAATTAAATGTGAGGCTAATTGAATAATTTGTATTTTATATAAACTATATTTGAATGATCCACAATGAATTGAAGAAGTTTTATACATCCAGTAGCCTAGTATTACATGTGATGCAATTTATGCTATTATTATCAATAATTGAATAGGTTTGTAGCATTTTATATAAAAGACTATGCTTCTTGACAGATAAAATAGAAAAAAAAACAAATGACATTTCATACCAATGATAAACCAACATATTTGATATATAAATCTTTGAACTATACAATTGAGACTATTTCCTTTTCCATACTTTATGGTAATACCAGATTTAATCATTACCATAGTTTAACAAAAATTTCAGTGAGTTCCCCAACTTATAAATGTTAATAGGAAACATTATTATGCTTTAAGAAGACCAACTATGTAGTAGTAATGAATGCTTAAGCAAAATCCTAATAAAACTGAACATTAAATTTTTCTCATTTTGTCCCTATTTTACCACAAATTTAAAAATAGAATTAAACCTATTTCAAAGACATTAATATGTTTTATTAAAACCTGATTTCCTTTAGTCCTGGGTGCTCATGTAGACTACATTTCCCTACAGCCCTGGCAATGGAATGTGGTCTTGAAACTGAGTTCTAACCATTGTAATACTAATCCAAATGTTTGGATACTTTTAGGTTTGGTCCACCAAAACCTCTGAAGCACTCACTACCTTTCTTTCCTCAACCATCAGCTAAGATACATATGAAATAGAGCCACAAGAAGGAAGATAGAGCCACAAGAAGGAAGAAGCATGGGCCTCCACAAATAAATTCTTCAAATGTTTTCACAATAATACCTAATCTACCCCTGCGATATTCAACCATTTACTTGTCTTTCACCAAAATAAATCAATTTCATTTTCACAAAATATTTGTTGAGCCAAGAAACACTCCTCTCCCAAAATAGCCTCTTTGATAGTCTGTAATGTTGTTGGGAACACCTTGATAACCATGATTATATATCTTTACCACCAAGACACAGAAAAACTGTGCAGATTACAGTAAATTTTATACCTCAAGAAGAATCTGAAGCAAAGTTGCCTTGTTATGTCTCCTTTTGTTTCAATGCATAACCAATGATTTTGTCGTTTTACCTTTTTTAGTATAAGTCTAGCAATCATGTGTTTGTTTTCATGATCACTGTTATTGGCATACTCACAGCACTTTCTAAATTCTGTATTATTTATCCCTTGTCCTTCAGAATCTTTCCTACCAAGTAATTTGTTTCATTTAATCATTTTCTATCAACATTTTATTCTACTTTCAATGCAATCAGAGTCATAGGCTTCTTCATAATATTTTCATTCCTGTCATTGCATCTCCACTTTTTAAAAATTACAGAATAAATTATTTCTGCCAAGTCTTTCAAATCTAAGCAAAACATAGCAAGCACTCTAAGGAATAACAACTAAATCGTTGAGACAAAAAATGACAATGAAATAGCACTAATATTTGTCAGTAGTACGTAGAAAACAAATCAGTTCTAAAATTTACCTTGGTTTGATGGAGAGGAGTCAGTAAAGTACATGTTTAAAAATCATGGGGGATATCTGCCCTGTTATCTATGTACTAGTGCCCTGGTGCACAGATTTGTGCACATTGAAAGAAATTAATTAGAATGTGGCTGGCGGGGCGGGACTCAGTGAGACAGGCCAGACATGCCCTGGAGCCAACCTCTCTGGGTCCCTCCCCAGCCAGGTGCACCTGGGGCAGCCCTGTGTCATCTGCAGGGTGAACAGGGTCCCTCTGGCAGGTGGGGTCCCTCCGCCTGGTCTGCAGGGATGGGCCGAAACCAGCTCTCTGACATCCCCTGAGGGGTCCCAGATTGTGAGAGGTTGGTTCTCGGGTGATGCACCCTGGAAATGGGCTCCCTCCTCTCTGGTTCCAGGTGTGTCACCCTAGAACTGCCACTGCCAAATCATTGCAGCTTGGCAGCTCTACATTGAGCGTCTTCCCCCTGGTGGTCAGTGAACATTACAACTACCGGTTGGATGGTTAGCAATCACTTAGACATATATATATATATATATATATATATATATATATATATATATATATATATATATAGACTAGAGGCCCAGTGCACAAATTCATGCACTGGTGGGGTCCAATGGGGGCTGATGGAGGGCAGGTGCCAGCCAGGGCGAGGGGCTGTGGTTGTCCCGATCATTCTGCCATCTGGTCACTGGGCTTTTATTATAAAGGATTAGTCAGCTCAGCTAGCCATAACAAAATACTATAAATTTATGTGGCTTAAAAAACAGAAATATATTCTTCTCACAGTTCTGGAGGCTGGAATTTGGGGTCAGGGTACCAGCATAGCATCGTCCCACACACCAGAAAGCGTTGGATCTATTGCCAGTCAGGGCACATGCCCAAGTTGCAGATTCAATACCCAGTCCAGTGAGGGCAGGAAACAATGGAGCAATGTTTCTCTTTCCCTTCTTCTCTCTGAGATCAATTAAAATGAATGATAAATAAATAATGTTCTATAAGCATGGTTTTAATAGGAGAGGCATTAGTGATCTATGAAGTGAAAAACTTGTTATAACACATATATACAGCATGACCCCATTTAAAAAAATATTTATTGATTTCAGAGGAAGGGAGGGAGAGATAGACAGAAACATCAATGATGAGAATCATTGATCAGCTGCCTCCTGCCTGCCCCTACTGAGGATCAAACCCGAAACCTGACCGGGAATCATATCGTGACCTCCTGGTTCATAGATCGATGCTCAGCCAGCCGGGCCCCATTTTTATCAATACCAGGCACATGAGGCACATTGGCAAGATCTCACTCCTAGATGAAAGTTTGAAATTGCCCAAACTCCTTTGCAGCTAGGTTTCTGGATATGAATTTGTTTCTGCTGTTTGGATGCGCTTGCACAATATGTTGAAGGCAGAAGTGGGGCTGAAAGCATCTTCCTGCAGTTTGGGCTGTTTGGTGCTGGTGACCATGTTTGCAGAGATGTGGAGGTTTTCTGCAGTGGAAACCAGGCTGTGCACAGGCAGTTGTAGCAGAGGCAGTGCCCAGTGATCTGTTTTGTGGGAGCTGGAGGGCACTTGCGGCGGCAACTTTTTCCTGATCCCGGGTCACAGCTGTGCCAGAGTGTCCTAGAATTCAACTGTGGCTGAGGGGGCAGGTCTTCCCGCTGGCCAGGGAGTCTTTCCTGGGGGGCCAGCCTAATACCCACTCCTCCAGCTTTCCAGTGATTTCCCAAGCACCAATTCCCTGTGCTAAATTCTTTCTTGCCTAAAATAGCAGATATCTAAAAACATTTTGGATCCTCTACTTTCAACGAAAACAATGCTGCATAGGGTCAGGTATGAGAAGTGGGTGAGGTGTTTTGGAAGGCTCCCTTCTTAGAGTCTCAGCTTCCTCTTCTGTAGAACAGAGACCAAAGATTATCTGTTCATGGTTCCTGAAGACTGCGGCAGCTGTGTTTCCCGAAGATGGCCACATTTCCCATCCCTCCTGTGGCCTTGTCACTTTCCACCATGTCCTTTCTCTTGAAACGGGACTGACCTCTGACGCACTGGTAGCCAGTACACTGGTTGCCTGCAGAATTCCAAGTTCAAGTCCAAAAAGTTGAGGGGCTGCAGCCCCGCCCACTCTACCAGGGTTTCCAATTCCGGCCCTGCCCACACCACTCAGGGCTTTGGCTGGCATGGGGCCTTGTCCTCCTGGCTCACTTCCTCCCAATAGGTGGCCCAGCACCTCACTGCACACCATGGCCCACCTGCTGGTGCTGCTGGGCCCAGCGAGCGGGGTAAGAGCCCAGGTCAGGCCTCATGCCTCCTGGCTCCTGTGTATGCCACCCCCTGCTCCCCGCGGCCCCTCTTCCTGCTGCTGCTCTGACCAAGGCCAGATGCCCAGGTGCTGTGCACAGCCTGCGAGGACTGCTGTGGCCACCAGGAACGCCTCCCAACCCAATCCCTGACTCCAGCACCCTGATCCCGGTCTACTTCTGCCAAAGGAGAGTTTTGCTTGTGCAGTTGCCTGAGACCAGGCACCTCTAAGGTCCTGGCCCCAAATTTCTGCCAGCCAAGGCAGTTAGCTGGCTGGCCTCGCCCTGATCAGGGTGTTGGGGATGATCCAGCCCAGATCAGGCTGGTTGGCTGCCACAGTGCATGTCATAGCCACCAGTCGTTCTGGTTGTCCTGGTCATTCCACCCTAATGGGTTTTTATATAGATTATCTATGCTCTGTGATCTCTCTTTCCCTCCTTCCTTTCATTCATCCATCTACCTGCCTTCATCCAATGCTGCTGCAATACACATGGGTGATGATCCTAAAGATGGGCTGTGTGAATGTCTACATGCAGTTGTGTGAGCAGGTCTGTGTGTGGAAAGTGAGCAGGCCCTGTGAGCAGCCCTGCCTCAGTGCCCACTGGAATGGCTGAAGCCCCAGACTTGAGTGTCTGGTGCAGTCAGAAAGCCTGAGAGAGAATCCTTAGGCCAAAGAAGTGTGTGGAGTAGACCAGGGCAGGAGTTCAGGGGCACTCTCGGGGGTGGGGTAGTGTGCATGCAGACAGCCCGAGGGGGTGGAGACACAGATGTACAGGAGGGTCTTGGCCAATGTGTGACTATCTCTTCTATCTCCCTTCAGAGATGTGATGCCTGGGCCCCTTTCTTCCTGAGGCTGAGAAAACACACCTGGGGGAACCAGGGGTGGCAGTGGGGAGGGAGTGAGGTGGGAGATGGGAAGGAAATTCAGTTGGAAGTGGTTTAAGGCTCAGACTCCACATTCGGTGAGAGGGAGAATCAGGGGTCCTGACTGTGGGTTCACAGCTGTTAGAGCGACAGTCCTGAGGGTGTGGAGATGGTCTTCCAGTGGAGAAGGTGACCAGAAGGACAGGAGGTTCAGTTCCTCTAGACTCAGGGTCAGGAAGCCTAGGCGGGGCAGCCCCTTCTTTCCCCCTCAGTAAGAAATGGCAGCCAGCGTCCACACAACATTAGGTTTGACCTAGAGGGCTTTAATATTTCCCTCACCTGACTAAGCCTGAGCTAGGCTTCTTCCGGTCCCAAGGTCCCTGACCTCCCTCTCATCCAGCTCTTAGAGAATCCACTGTGGTGCCTTTTCTCTGTGTTTTTAGAGCATTCATTTCAGAAAGTTTGTATTTGCACGTTCTTTTGCTGCCCACTTGAGATCTAAGTCCTGTGCATTTTGGGTTTTGTCAGATTGTTGTGTTGCTTTGTGAGCATGTTTTTGTCATCAGCCCTCTTTGTTTACAGGGATCTTCTGCATCTCGGTCTTTTTTTCCTACAATAACTTTATATAGGATGCACATGCAACCTTTTCTGTTTCTCGAGTTTAGGTGTTATGAATTGCTTTGCACTTTCAGCAGAGACTGGAGAATAGAATTGCTTTCCTAGCTTCAGGGACTCTGAGTTCCCTTTTCAATTGTTTTTAAGAAGTGCTAAAAAAATATATCTTAGCACTTTCTGCTGTTTGGCTGCTCTGATTTACTCTCACACTTTTTATCTGCTATATCTCTCTTCTTTCCCCCGTTGTCTCTGTCCCATCTAATTTAGATTATATGTCTAACAATATTTTTTCAAGGCAGGAGTTTATCCACAAAGACAGCTTATATTTGCTAGTTTTCAAGAATTCATATTCCCTGGCCAGTATCTGCTTTTTCCAGAGGTTCTACTTAACAACACCCTATAAATTGGAACTTGCAAAAATTTTGTCAGTTTTCTTCATTGTGCTTAGATTATGTCACCTGCTTTTCAGCAAATAACCTGTTGGGTTTATTCATGTTCTTCAGCTCTCAACACCATCAGAGCCCTGCTGCTGTCTTTTCAATTCCTCTAGCAAAAGATCTGATACCGTTCAGGTCTCTAACTGAAGATTTGTGCATGGCACACATATTGTATGATTCCTGAGTATTATAAATTGAGTTGTGTCCTCCTGAAAAAAAAATGTTGTAAGCCCTAACCCTCAGTACCTGTGAATATGGTCTTTATTTGGAAAAAAAGATAACGTCATTAGGGTGGCCCTAGTGCAGTATGACAGGTGTCCTTATAAAAAGAGGAAACGTACCTACAGACAGACAAACATACACACACAAAAGGAATTTCATGTGAAGAGCAAGGGTTAAGATAGCCATCCACAATCAAGGAATGACTATGGCTACCAGAAGCTAGGAGAGGGGCCTAATTATATCCTTGAACACAGGGTTAAAAAGTCTTGCCACAAATCTAAATACCATCTCAAATATCACTAATTTTATTCATTAGCTGTTACATATGATAAGTAGCATTTTCGTATTTGTTTTCATTACAAAATTGTCTAATACCATGGAATACACAATCAACCAAGTACTGTAATTGTACAAAAATAACTTCATTGTAAAACATTTTATTTTTACTTAGTCATTAATATTTACATGGAAGTTAATAGATATTACCAAAAACAGATAACTCATCTTTGGGCATAGACTGGAATACACAAATCTAATTACAATAAATTTTGTCTGTGGTACTGTTTCAATCATATGAGGTGGCACAGTGAAAATGGAAAATAATTTCTTGCTCAAAATCTATAAAACTGTCTGGAATCTCTTGTTAGACATCATCAAGAGTATTTAATAAATTGACATATGCTCTTTTCACTTGAAACGATAAAAAAGCAACAGCCATATGTAAAAATCACAATTATAAGCATTTATGTTCTTCAGTTCTCAACACCATTGGAATGATTTTGATTTTGGAATGATATCAGAAAATATTGCCAAATTTTTCCCTTCAATCACCATAAACTACTGCCATTAGAAGGATAAAAATAAGTATTTGGATGTCAATAATTGAACTGGCCTCTCTATTTCTAATTATATTCAGGGTGAGGCAAAAGTAGGCATACAGTTGTGAGTAAACAAGACACAGTGTTTATTCTTATATTACTTTTATGAATTATTGTATTCTTTTCCATATAAATAACTGGAAACCTACTTTTGTCCCACCCTGCACTTTTTATTTAATCACCCACAGGAGAAATACAATAATTAATGAAAAAAATGGCCCTGGCTGGTTAGCTCAGTGGTTAGAGCATTGCCCTGTGGACTGAAGAGTCTCAGGTTCGATTCCAGTCAAGGGCATGTACCTTGGTTGTGGGTACAACCCCAGTAGGGGGTGTGCAGGAGGCAGCTGATCGATGTTTCTCTCTCATCAATGTTTCTAACTTTCTATTTCTCTCAATAAAAAAAAAAAATATTTTAAGAAATGATTGTTTGTGTGTAACTAATAATATCTTCTATGTAGCTGATCAGATGCTAAGCCATCACAGAAGGCCATTAAAAGCACACATGGTACAGTGGGTGAGCATCAACCTATGAACTAAGAGGTCACAGTTTGATTTCCAGTCAGGGCACATGCCCGGGTTGCAGGCTTGATCCCCAGTATGGGGTGTGCAGGAGGCAGCCGATCAATGGTTCTCTCTCATCACTGATGTTTCTATCTCTCTCTTCCTTCTTCTCTGAAATAAATAAAAATATACTTTTAAGAAAGTATATAATTTCACAATTCTTCTGTGGGTTTTGTGCATGTATGCATGTGTACAGGCAGGCATACTATTTTTGAAATGTTGTTTTAGGAAAAGTATGTCCAATATTTGTATATCATTTATCCAAAATAATTTTAATATAATTTAAACATTAGCATTTGCCCAATTCCCCATGAAAAAACAATATGGCCTTTTCTAATACTGTACTTTACACACTTCAAAATATAAAAGGAAAACATTTGGATTCTTTATCTAAATAGGATATGCAAACTATTTGGTAATATTTTATATTATATAAAAGACATCACTGAAAACAATTTTTAGTTTTGTGATATATATATATAAAATGAAAGACATCACTGAAATACAAGTTTTAGATTTCCTTGTTGGGGACTTCTAATCCTTTTAATATTTGATAATGATCACAGTAATCTCAAACTGGTAATTCACTAATGAGAGAAAACAGGTTTTGAAGCACAGCCAATTTTTTTAATATACACCTTTAATTTCTTTGGAACACTAGAATCTTACACTTTATGTATCTAACTGATGGCTCAGGTTAGTCATTTCAGATGTGCATTTACAGTCTGCTTAAACAATCCTTTTAATGACAATCTCAAAGTTTCTGGTTAGCTATTTTTGTTATAATATATATTGCAGCAGTGACATAAACATAGATCACCTATGTGCCCACCAGGTTATATTTGGGTAAACAGTTATTTTGGTTTCCTTTGTGTTCTGTCAGAACTCTTATATGTTGTGGCACACACGAGACTTGGTTGGAAAATTTGTAAGAAGGACATTCTGAGAAAATGGAAGTGTGCAGAAGGCTGCTCACCCTGTTTATCGAAAAGGGGAACCCCTAATTATTCCTTGACCTTCCCAAACAAGTCTGTGCACATGCATTTCCCTGGGGTGTTTGCTGGAATCCTTATGCTTAATCTTTGGGTGCCCTCCCAATATTACTTACTCTACTGATTGCATCTAAAAGATGAACTGTATCTCAAACTGCTGCTACAATAAAAGCCAAACAAGGCAGGCAATCAAGGCTGTATGGTTCCTTTAGCCAGGTAGTCCCTTAGCACTCTCTTTCACAGCAAAAGTTGTGTCAGAGTAATCCATTCATCCATCGCTCAGGGTCTGCTGGTCAGCCCCTGCATTATTATTTCCAATTGTGTCTAAAGGACACAAACTCACTGGTGATTATGATGAAAAGGAACAGATAAATGGAATGTTAATATCCCCTTCTACATATAGACATCCAATTTCTGAAGAAAAAAAAAAAAAGAGTCCTTTTTGGTTGTAAAATGTCTAACTACTTTCCACTTCCATTGCATGGTAGAATAAGCATAAGCATAGACTTCTCATTTAATGCTGAAATCAGCCTGTACTCTGTATGAACTCAAAATATCATGGACTGCTAGTGGCATTTAATGCCCCATGGTATGGTATAAAAGGGACTTGTAATTATTATATTTTTATCTAAATTTCAACCATTTTCAATAAAACAAATAATAATCTTCACAGAAATCTTATAATGATTATATTATATCCTGAAAGTTTGCTCATGTTCTAAAATAACAATACTGTTTAATTGAACTTAGACTGGTATAATTTGCATGAATGTTTATATTTGTTAGAGTTGTTTTTTTATTACTATTCTATACATTATAATTCTAACTCACCAAGGTTGACCAGGGTTTGGAAACATTTCACTATGGTATAAAATCAGTGATTGGGAATCTGTAACAGAAAATAAGGCCATAAAAGTAAAATGGTCAACAGAACTCTGGGATCTGCTGAAATAAAGAAGTTTATGGCTTCAGAAATTTGCTCAGTCACCTAAAAAATGTGAACATAGACCTAATTATGAAAATATGGATAGAATAACTTAATTGAGATTCATTTGCTTCACTTCTGAGCACCTTTTCTTGGCAACCATATAAATAGTGAGAAGAAGGAATGAAAATTTCATGTCCTTCTCAGAACAGAAAAAAAAAATTGTAGTGTCATACAGAACAAGCACAACAGAACATTTGCAAATTAGAAATTGTTGAATTTTATTTCTAAATGCAAAGAAGAGATCATACATACTGAGGCATAATGGAAAGTTGCACCCTTCGTTTAGGAAAAAATTATATTACACTTGCTCTAAAGCTTATAAAAAATAGTGGCAGATGTTACGACAAATCTCAGGCACTGAGAAAAAACAGTGTGAGCTGTTGGCAAAACTCTTTCATCAGACAACATGTTGATCATCACCCAACTACTACGACATTTGTCTGGCTGTAGCTTTTTTTACTTTACACTTGGATGAAACCAATTATGTACAAGGTATGAATCAGCACTTGGCACTTTGGTAATGCATATATAAAAAGACATGGTCTCCAGATTGTGATACATTCATCAATGAAGTGTCATGCTATAGGACAGAGGTTTATTCAGGTCATTATACTGTGAACTGTAATATAGGGTGGAAAAATGCTTATTAGGATGAATATCAATGGAATTATAGCTTGTGTACAGCAAATAGAAAAATTATACATATAATATTACACGCTCTTTTGGTCACAAAATAATGAAGTTTGTTAACAATAGATTGACTTGTCTTCTGTTATCTTTTATGAATTAAGCATTTCATAAGTCTTTGCTTTCAATACACTTAAAATTGGTTGCCTGATTGCATGGCCAACTTTAATTGAATGGATAATGGGCACAGGAAGCCTGCAGAGCACTATTCTACTGCTGCCAGGTATGGTGAGAGCTTCAATTAGTATAATATCTGAATCCCAGGTTACTCGTCTCTCTATTAAGAAAATACTAGAAATTAATGGAGTTACTCTGAGGAATGAAATGTGGACTAGTCACTAAAATATTACAATAAGAATTTTCTTATTAATAAAAATTCACATATATTCATAACTATTCACATATGTATAGACATATACATATCTATGTGTATCTATAGGTACATATTCATACACCAATTTTTATTTGTTTATTTGTGTATTTTTTTAGATGGAGTGAGTCAGGTTAGAGGTGGGAGATGGCCATACCTTCAAAAGATAAACTAAACCACTCACTCCACTCCTTTGGTAAGGAAGGTCTTTCTCTTCTGTCTCCTCAATTTGCCTTTAAAAGAATTCTGCATCATTCTAGAGACCACAATTTGAAAGGTACTTCTAGAGCTACAAAAGGACTAGAAAAATAGTATTAAAAAAATTGAAAATTATAAACATAATCTATGTGGGATAGAAGGATACATAAAATGGAATCTTTGAATCCAGAAATATTTTCAGTGTATTTGAACCATACATTTAAAAATAAAATTTATCATTGATATGTATTAATATGACCATCAAAATAAAAAGGATTTATGGACTATATACAAAAATATTGCCAATTATGTAATGATCTTGGTTTATTTCACATTGAAATTATAACAATTGGCTACAAATTAAAAATAAATTTATGGTAAGATAATTTAAATAGTTGACTAAATGAATTGTTCTAAATTATATCTAGTACTTTAACATCTACTTTAAGCTACTTGCCATCTATACCAGCACATTAATTAATCTTAACATAATTATTCAATATGCAGATAACAGAAGTTTAATATGATTTTATTTATAATTCTTCCTATTGTAGAAGGTCAAAATTTATTACAAAAAATAAAATTCTACCTCTTTTAAAAGTCTCATTATTACCCTGAAATAAGTAAATCCTCAAAATATAAAATATATAACTTATAGTATAATAAAACCAAAATTAGTATCAAAAACCCAATTAATTTAGAGAAAAAGTTATTTTCCTTTAAATATTATTTTACAATAATTCTAAAAGGAAGAAATAATCTCAAGATGCCTTTCTATGTATTAAAACTTTAGGTTAGTCAACGTTTTTTAATTATTGCTAAAATAAGTAAGCTTTCTGGTTTGAATTAAAGAATGTCACTTGCTTATACAATTCCCTTTGAAATATTCCTAAGATATATGCAATTTTCTAGTGAACCATAAAATAATAACTTGTGGACCATAAAATTATTACGAAATATTTAATAATATATTTATTCATCAATAATATATTAAGGAATATTATTGAAAAGATATTCATGGTCATAAAATGACAATATATTAAACACATTCAAGTACTTGTGTGGGTAATATTCACAGGAAAATCCAGTTTTAATGATCTGGGTCACTATTTTTCTGTCTTTTTGTAATGAAATATTTGTTTCTTGGTCAACAAACAACCTACTAAACTAATTGAAGCATGTAGGACTTTAATTATAAACAGACTAATTTGATTATAATGTTTCAGTTGCAAAGAAAGTACACATGCTTGAAATGTTAAATTTATGACTTGCTTTTAATAGAATTTCAGTGAATAGGTGGTGTTTTGTGAATAGATAGTTGAATATTTGAATCTAAGGCTACCACTGTTTAGTACATGACTATACCAAGTTAATCTCATAAAAAGCTATTGAAAAACTCATCCAATAAATAAAGAGGCAAAGGAACCAAATAGACATTTTTTCTAAATAAGCCATGAAATGGCCAACAGGTACATAAAAAGGTGCTCAGCATGACTATTCAGCAGGGAAATGTAAATAAAAAAACACAATGGAACATCACCTCATACTTTATAAAATGGCTATTACCGAAAACAAAACAACAACAAAAGATATAACAAGTGTTGGTGAGGATGTAGAGAAAAGAAAACGCTTGTGCACTGTTGGTGGGAATATAACTTGGTGCAGTCACTATAGAAAACAATATTGAGTCCCTAAGAAGTTAAAATTAGAACTACCATATGATCCAGCAATTCAACTTTAGGTATTTATCTGAAGAAAGTGAAATCATTATCTCAAAAAAAAAAAATCTATACCCAATGACAATGAATAGATATACTTTTGTAATACATTAAAGGAGATATATAATATTTTCCTATACATTTAAAGTGATTCATTTTTTCTAGAAAAAATAATAAGTAAATAAAGTCAGCTTACATAATTAAACAAGTGTATGTTCTCCCACGTGCTATGAAAGCCCTGCCTCTAGAGCCTGGGTATGCTTTGTTGCTATGTTTTTTTACTGCAAACATGTGGGTCTCTACCTGAGCTCTTTTCTCTGGGCTGCTCCAAGGGCAGATTAAGTGCTGGGAAGTTAATGCCCTGGAAGCAGCCTTCTACCTATAATAGAATTGAGTTGGTAGGCAAGCATCTTAGGTTTTGCATACCTTGCGGCAGTGATTGTGGGGCATGTTCTGAACCATCTCCCAGAGGTCCCCAGCACTGTGGAGCTCAGGATGCCTCCAAGGGTCACTTACTCATTAAGTCTTTCCCATTGACTTTTCCTCATCTCCCTCACTCTCACTCTACTCTACTAATGCCTCTGGGATTGCATCCCAAATAAATTACTAACCTTCAAATTATTGTCCCAGAACCAGCTCTAGGGAAGTCCAACCTCAGACCTATGTACATACACATATACACACAATACTTACACACATATGAATGTACACACCTAGATATAAGTAACATAACATCCTCTATAATAAAGAACTAATATACTAAGTAGACCGAACAGCAGAACAACTTTCCAGACTACCTTCCAGACAAAGCTGAGGCACTGGGGCCATAAGGGCCAAGCCCCTTGAACGAATTTTGTGCATTGGGCCTCTAGTCTTATCTAATAAAAGAGTAATATGCAAATTGACCATACTTCCGCTACACCCACAAGCCATGCCCACCAGCCAATCAGGAGTGAGTATGCAAATTAACACAACCAAGATGGCAGTGGCCACATAGAGAGCAGGAGGCTTGGGTTTCCCTGGCAATGGAGGAAGCCAAGCTTTCCGCCTGCCCTGGCCTGCCTTGGCTTCCACTTAAGGCTACAAAGTTTCAGTTATAGAAGATAAATAAATCCCAGATACCAGGGGCTCTGCTTGGGTCACTGGGGGCATGGCCAGCCTGAAAACCACCACAGGTCCCTTGCCCAGGTTGCCCCAAGTCCCAAGAGAACCCCCACCCTAATCTGGGACACCCTTCAGGGCAAACCACCCATGCATCAGGTCTCTAACCTATCTAATCCTATATAATAAAAGAATAATATGCAAATCGACTGTCACTTCAACACACAAGATGGCTGCTCCCATGTGGTCAAAGATGACTGCCCCCATGTGGACACAAGATGGCCAGCAGGGAAGGGCAGTTGGGAGGGACCAGGCCTGCAAGGGAGGGCAGTTAGGGGTGACCAGGCCAGCAGAGGAGGGAAGTTAGGGGTGACTGGGCCTGCAGAGAAGAGCAGTTGGGGGGGACCCAGGCCTGCAGGGAAGGGCAGATAGGGACAAACAGGCTGGCAGGGGAGCAGTTAGGCATCAATCAGGCTGGCAGGGGAGTGGTTAGGGTGTGATCAGGCTGGCAGGCAGAAGAGGTTAGGGGCAATCAGGAAGGCAGGGAGGCGAGGATTGGGCCTAAATGGGAAGTCAGACATCCCTCGAGGGGTCCCAGATGGAGAGGGTACAGGCTGGGCTGAGGGACACACACCCCCCATGCATGAATTTCATGCACTGGGCCTTTAGTAATTATATAACGGCTTAAGGTCTGCAGCCTAACTGACATGGATAGTGAAAGAAATAAACATATTTCTAATATATTAATTCTAAACATTGCACTTTTATTTAAGTAGTTCAATAAATTTAACAATTTCTGAGGTTAAAATATGTTAACTAGTTTGCACTTGGGTAGTCTATTGGAAATCAGACATTTCAGCTAAGTATTTCTGTTGCATGTTTTAAAACAGAAAATGTCTGTATTTTAAAGGCTAATGAACTTGAATATTACAAGATCATATAGGAGAATTGCTATTCTGTAGGAGTCCTCTGTTGCTGAACAGTTATTGTGTGGTGAAGAAGGTATTTCAGAAACAAAAGCTTTCTAAAAAAAAAGTGGAAAGTTCTTGATTATTTTCTAAGCCTCCCATTTTGAAAAGTTATATTTCACTTTGATATGATCACAATAAATCACTGGAGATAGTTGAAAGTATTATAACACTTTAACACTAAAAAAAAAAAGGTGCTATGGATAGTATACAAAGTACCTGTCGTGTGTGTGTGTGTGTGTGTGTGTGTGTGTGTGTGTGTGTGTGTGTGTGTCTATAAAAATCTTTTAGGTCTCATGGTTAGTTAATTATTCAGCAATTGATATAAATTAATTGATTAATGTAGACAGTGTCTGGAAAGGCACATGGGCATTATTTAATTATTGTCAGCTGAACCCAAGGTGACAGGCAAAGCTACACCCTGGGACTACGCCTTGCCAAAAGGGCAAGGGTGTTGTCAGCTTGACCATTTCAGCCCATGTTGTGGGGAAGTGGTTTTGATATCTAAATCCATCCTAGCACTAGGAATACTCAGGGCCTACTCAAGAATGCAAATAATCTCCTTTTGTCTTGACCTTTTGGTGAAACTTCCTGATATTTGGGATATAAAATAAACTCACTGGATTGGCTCTGGGTCACTGTCCCTGTCTCTCCATCAGAAGAGGACGGTGGTCCCACCCAGTCCCAGCCTTTTCCTTCTATCTCTGTGTCTTGTCTCTTTCTTTTATTTCTCAATCCCCAGCTGCCCCTACTCAGGAACTGGACCCGCTCTCTAGCCGTGCTGGACTCAGAAAGAGAGAAATAACTACAGATTAATAATTTTTTACTTTAATTTTATATTCATAGACCTTAGCTGTTTTTCCCCCTTATCATCTGATATGTGTAAAAGTTAAGCTAGGAAAAGAAATATATCTAATCAGAAGTCTAACACTATGTAAATTATTTTATTCCTTTTGTACAACCTTCATCCAGCCAGTAATCTTTTGATAGAGAAAACTATTTGACACATCTCTAACATCCTGTATTTATACTGTCTTTAATTTCCTAATATTGGACACAAATTGCCAACATAAACGACTTGTTATCAACTTCTTCTGATTATATTCCAAATACTAACTAAAGCAGAATGTGAGACACCTACCTGATCTAACTGTATACTGCCAGTTAAAATATGTGCCCTTTTTATTTTTTCTGACCTTACTTTCTAAATAATTTTGCTTTCTATGGTGAAAGCACTTTTTAGTTTGTACAGTTTACTTTTTTAAATTGCCTGGTATTTTTAGGCATAATATTTTAAACCATAGTGAAATGTATTTAGCCAGATTTTGGCAGCATTTGAGTTTGTTGCCAAATTATACTTTTTTTTTTATGATCTTTCTCTAGTTTGCATTAGTAACTGTGTAATACTATGCTGTGATGAGGACTTTTCTACATTCACTACACAATTAGAAAATTGCAATGAAAAACTATCTTTCTTAACACTGACATAGAAGAAAAATAGACACTAAATAAAAGAGTGAGTGGAGATACAGGGAACGAAGAGAACAATGATGGACTTGTGTTTGGACTCATGAAAAAGTGCAGTCCTGTCCCTGCCAAAGAACAGGAGCAAACACTCGTTCTAGCCCACTGCCTTCTGTCAAGAACACTGGGCAACCGCCCCTTGGTGTCTGAAGATTTGCATTTAAGGCAGCCAGGAAAATATGCTGAAAAGCTTCTTATATTATAAACTAGAGGCCCTATGAACAAAAATTCATGCAAGAGTAGGCCTTCCTTCCCCCAGCTGCCGGCACCAGCGTCCCTTTGACACCTGGGAACCCAGGCAGCTTTGCTTCGTCCAGAATGACATCTGGAAGGACATTTGGTCTAATTAGCATATTACCCTTCTATTATTATAGATAGTTAGAAACCGTGAAGATAGGAAACATTTGTGGCATGCTGAAATGTGGAAGTTAAAGTGTCTACAAGTACATGGTGAGGGATAGGGAGAGAGTGCTGGTCATTTTCATGACAGAGCCAGGAACAAACCTCAAACTTCTGCAACTGATGTACATAATTTTTTACTTGACTCACCGATTCATAGTTACTAAGCACTAATCACTGGTAGAAAAGATAAAGAAGGTACTTGTAGATTATGAAATAAAAATAATTACAATCAAATCACTGAAATCTAATTAAAACTATTTCAAACCGTTTTTACCTGCCTTCTCTAGACTGGGACTAATTTTGGTTAATTTAAAATAAAGGCTGTGTCAGCAATAAAAATAAAGTTAAAAAAATAAATTAAAGGCTGAGTTAGAAATTTCAATATACACTGAGAACATTTATGGTTATTCTACTAATTATTCCTACATAGAATACTCTATCATCACATTAGGACAGTGCCTCATTGATTCAGGCCTTTTCCTATGATTCCCATAATCTTTTTGAGATTGATTCATTTTTCCTCTGTCTAATCAGAAGTAAACCTCTCTTGCAACAGTTATGGGGAAATACAAAGCATATGCTGGTAACCACTCATTAACCACCATATTTGTATTTTTCCCAATCGCCTGACAACCTCTCTAAAGGAAAAGAGATTGACAGTGATCAGAATCAAGCAAAACCCCCTACCCATTTGCAGAAGATTAAATAGTAGGGCCTTCTGTATTATTTAGAATCAGCATTCAACAGCAAGTTGGCACATTTTTCTTTTTCTTTATTCATTTTAAAAAGGTAAGAAGGGAGAGAGAGAGAAAGGAAAACATTGATGTGAGAGAAACATTGATCAGTTGCCTCCCATACACACCCCAACCGGGGATCTAACCTGCAGCCTGGCTATGTGTCCTAACCAGGAATTGAACTGGTGACCTTTTGGTGATCTGGATGACACTTGACATACTGAGCCACAATGGCCAGGGCTGGTACAATTTTTATATAGTGATTTCTCAAAGAACAGTGAAAGCATGTCATGTTCAATTTATAACCATAATTACAAATTCATATATTAGAGAAAGGTACACTTGGATGTTGCTGAGACTTCCCAAAAACAATAATGAGCAGCAGTCATGATGTCTTAGTCCCATCTTTTTCAAAGACCATGGAAAAGTCATTAAATGTATTATGAATGAGAAGCTTCCTAGCCTATGAAAAAGGATTTAACAAGGGGTTTTCTGAAAAAAACTTCACCATTTTTTTCTTTACATACCTATCCACATTTATTAATATTGAATGGGATGTAAAGCTACATATAATTTTAAATTATTGTAATTTATACCTTAAACATTATAAGTGTTTTGTTTTTAGATTATATTTAACATAAAATTTCTAAATTTGGCCTGATATATCAACTTACAGATATGCAATAATTAGTTTAACTATTCCCTATTGTTAAAAACATCTTATTTTATAATTACTCTTGTGAATATTTCTAGATTATATATATTCTTAGAATGAAAAAAAAAATAGAAGTAGAATTATTCAGCCAAGATATCACAGAGTTTTATATATATTGACTTTTTTTTACATGAAAACTGAGCAAATGGAAGAGTTTCCATTTCATACAATTTTCCTATGAAATATCATTCTGTATGCTTACTTCCCCTGGCCTGTCCTTTTGTTATTCAGTAAATTATGAGTTGGGTTGGCTCAACCAGTAAAATGATATTATCCCATCTAATAAAAGAGTAATATGCAAATTAACCATCACTCCAACACACAAGATGGCCCCTCCCATGTGGTCAAAGATGGCTGTCCCCATGTGGACATAAGATAGCAAGAGAGGGCAGTTGTGTGCAATCAGGCCAGCAGAGGAGGGCAGTTGGGAGGGATCAGGCCTTCAGGGGAGGGCAGCTGGATGGGACTAGGCTGGCAGGGGAGGGTAGTTAGGGGTGACTGGGTCTGCAGAGGGGGCAGTTGGGGGTAACAAGGCCTGCACGGGAGGATAGTTAGGAGTAATCAGGCTGGCAGGGGAGCAGTTAGGTGTCGATCAGGCTGGCAGGGGAGTGGTTAGGGGGTGATCAGGCTGGCAGGCAGGCGAGTGGCTGGGAGCCAGCAGTCCCAGATTGTGAGAGGGATGTCTTGACTGCTCATTTAGGCCTGATCTCGGTGGGCAGTCAGACATCTCTCAAGGGGTACCAGATTGAAGAAGGTGCAGGCTGGGCTGACGGACACACCCCTCCCACCCTGTGCACGAATTTTGTGCACCAGGCCTCTAGTTATTAATAATAAAAGTAATAATAAATGCTTTTCCTGACTGCTAGCTGTCAGAGATTTTATTAAGTGATCTACATTTATCAATGCATTTATACTCCATTTTACAGATGGGGAAACTAAGACACAAAAATACATAGTAAGCTTTCCAAGGTTCCCTGATAAATAAATAGCAAACTTTGGGTACAAAAGCAAAGCAATTGGCTTTGGACATAATATTTGATGGCAATACCACATGGTCTTTTACTGAAACCCCAATACATGAGTAGATTTCTGTTTTGTGGGAAACTGAAAGCACTACTGGAGAGTGTAGGGGATTCACATACAAATAAGGTTTCATGGTTCTGCAAAGTGCTTGTTGGTGTGAGGCCCCTCGGGCTTCTGGACAGCACTGTTTGCAGTGAGCAGAGCAGCAGAGCCTGGGAGGAACCAGGTACCTGGAGGAGACACAGCTAGATCTGGACACAGTCAACCTCTGCTTACCCTGTTGATATCAGTGTGCCAGGGGAGTGGAGCATATGCTCATTTCTTACTGTGACCCACTTGTTCATCTAAATATGTCTGGGACTCCAAATATAGAATGCAGGTGTATAAAACAAACAAACAGAAAGCTATTACAGGAAAATATCTAAAGACTCAGGACGCAGAATATTAAACATATGGTTTTTAAACATTTTCAGAAGAAAATGCTCCTGTATTCTACATATCATTTAAAATGCAGAAAAAACTGAACAATGTATAAAGTACTTGTTAATCCCTAAAATAATATCATAGTTAGCTTGATAGAAAAGTAACATGAATTTAATACCTTGTGTGTTAATACAATGACAAAGTTTACGTTAGAAGCAAGGGAGTTTTGAGATACACTAAGAGACAGCCAAGATTTTGAATAGTTAAACTAAAAAATAGTAAATCCTTCTCAAAATAGCATATATAGGTGAGTATGGCTACATTTTAGGTCCGAATGGAAGTCAGGGGAAGTTAAAATTATTCTACGTTTCATCCTTAAAAAATAAATTTGTCAAGATGTCAGTTCTTCTCAATTTGATCTACATATCCAATTCAATTCCAGTCAAAATCCCAGCAAGTTATGCTGTGGATATTGATAAACTGACTATGAACTTTTCTCAATCCAAAATCCAGAGTAGCCAACACAATATTAAAGGAGAAAAACAGTCAGAGGGCTAACACTACTTGACTTCAAGATTTGCTATGCAGCTGCAATAGTCAAGAAAATGTATCACTGGTGAAAAAATAGACAGATAGATCATTGGAACCGAGCAGAGATCACAGAATTAGGCCTTTGACAAAGGAGCGAAGGTACTGTACTGGAAAAGAGATCGTCGTTTCAACAAATGGTGCTGGAACAACTGAACATCACTGTGCAAATGAAAACAAATCTAGAGATTTTATACCTTTCATAAAATCAACCCAAAATAATCATAAATAAAATCCCTAGAAGATAACAGGAGAAAATCTAAATGACATTAAATTTAGTACTGTCTTTTTTAGCTACAACACCAAAGCAATATCCATAAAGAAGGAACTGAGAAGCTGGATTTCATTAAAATTAAAGAAACTTACCCTCAAAAAGATACTCTCCACAGAATGAGAAGGTAAGTCACAGAATGGGAGAAAACATTAGCAGACACAAAATTTGCTAGTGCTTTGATTTTGGCTTTCCCAGCCTCCAAAACGCTGAGAAAATTAAATGTTTGTTGTTTATCAGCCATCCATCTATGATTTTATTATACCAGCTTGAACAGATTAAGATGCTTATTATGGCATCAACTGGAATTCCAGAATCTTGAAATTTAAATCAGATCTTGTTAAGAGAAGAGCTTCACTCAAATGCAGTTCTTTTCAATCTAAAGATTTGTGAACAAAAGGGACAAGCACCGAGAGGCCAGTGCCTCTCAGTGGTTAGGGTGTTGGCCTGTGCACCAAGGGTCACTGGTTTAATTCCTTGTCAAGGACAAGTACCTGGTTGTAGGTTTGTTCCCCACCCCGATCAGGTGAGTGCAAGAGGCAACCACACAATGTGACTTTCTCATATCAGTCTCTCTCTCTCCCCCCTCCCCCTTACCCCCCTCTCTTTACCACTGTATATTCCTGGGTGAGGATTAACAACAAATAAAAAAAAAGTTTTTTTTTAAAAGAGGAGGAATGAAAGAAAGATGGTAGTCAACCTTCCATAGAAATTCTGAAATGTAACTCAGCATATATTGCTAGATTCTTGATTAGGACCCAGTCCTGCTTTGTGTGAGTTTTCTCCAAGGTTCTAGATTTTGTTCTTTGAGCTCTTATTCTGCACTCTGAATCACTCTGGATTTCATTAAGAAATGGCCTATATCTGTCACTGAATATCTTCCTTAGCCCTCTTCTTACTTGCAGAATGCTGAGCATCCCAAGTTTGCTTTTGATTTTGACCACCCTTTGTATTTTTCATTCCATACAACGGTGCTTCTATTAGCACAATTTTCTTACAAACCACAGATTTCCTATGGATCTTTTGGTAGTTGAATCCATTAAACAGAATGTCATCCTCCTTCCTCTGCCAATCTTTATAACATGGTCCCTTTCTACATTGGGCTGTGAACCATGGTGCTTCTAAAGATTTCTAGAAACCACTTTGTAAATTCTGATGTGTACATTATGCATGCCTTTAAGATGATTTAGAAGTCACTTTATCTGTCAGATAATGCACAGGAAGCATGCCTTAACTCAACAATTCTTAAATGAAAATTTGTCTCATAAAGATTTACAAAGAATTACCTCATATGCTTAGCCAAGGATTTCACAGCTGCACACTTGATCTTGAAATTACTCTGAGGCCATTTTATTCATAGACCCTGGATTTGAGTTTTCACCTGAGAACATGTTTTACCTTAGAAACATTTAGGTGAATAGATTCTACTAGTCCTCTTATATGTCCTCTAAAATATACTAAACTATTGAAAGTTTCTACATTTAGTTTATCTCTATCTGTGTCTTTTGAGATACTGTTACAACAAACCAGTTGGCCTAAGCAACCTCTTTAGATCAATTCACAAGCTTATAAAGTTCACTTTTTTCATGTTATTGCAGGAAATAGTTTGGATAACATTTCTGCCACCACAGACACACATTAGCGTCTCTCCAGCCTCTCATCTCAGTGTCCTTTTAGCTTCTATCACTCTCTCTGGGGTCATTCTTGCTTCTGCTAATTGCTTGGTGCCAAAGTCATTGCCAAATATTTTAGATTATTTTTATGGCACCATCCCAGCAATCTTCAAGGTGGCTCACTCACATGGCTGGTTCTTTCAGTGAGCTTACTGAAGGCTTTTGATTGCAGAATCCACATATAACCTTGTAAGGGAAATGGGCTATCACTATATGGTGCCTGGGATTTTAGAGGTAGGATGCAGAAACTCCAGATTAGTTAAGGGCTATGTCTGGACCTGACATTTTACTGTATTCCATTGGTCAAAGCACTCTCAGAGCCTGCACAGTTTCAAGACAGTGGAAAGACAGATTCCAACACTTAGTAAAGGAATAGTAACATTATTACATGAAAAGGCATGAAGGAAGGGAGATAGAGGGGCTGACATATTTAAAAAGCACAACCTTTAATACATTCTGTTTAAAATTAATTTTACACCAAAACTGCCTGCCTACTTCAAAGTCCATTCCTGGCTTGAGCTTGAGCTCCTCCCAGGCCACCTGCCTCTTAGTGCACTGTTACATCCCTCGGAGGATGTCAGACCGCCTGTTTCGGCCCCAGGCCTGTGGGGATGAGGCCAAAAGCAGCAGTCCGACATCCCCTGAGGAGTCCCGGATTTCAAGAGGGCACAGACCAGGCTGAGGGACCTCACAGGTGCACGAATCCAAGCACTGGGCCTCTAGTAATTCCATAAAACACAGTAGAATTTCTGCAGTGAGTTTCTTCTCTTCAATTTTCGTGTTTTTCTCTTTCTATAATACATATTATACAGTTGTTAAAATGTCAACATTGATTGATTATCTATGCTTCTTATAGTTTTCCAGCACTTTTAATCTTTGTCATTTGATCCTATGTTCTAGGAAATTAACCCACTATAAGTTGCAAAACTGTTTTTATTTTTTCATATTGTCTATCTTTAACAACTGTATTTTTAATCTGAGTTTTTTCCTTATATCACTATTTCTATTACTTTCTTTTAATTGTGTTAATTTCTAATCATATTAACTTATTCCTTCTTTGTTCTAGTTTTTCCCCCCAGGGTTTTCTCAGTTACCTATTAATCCTTGATAATCTATAAATTGTTAAGATTGAAAAATATCTTGATTCACTGCAGCTTCAATGAAGTGTCTCTGTGGTGATAACTTTTTGTAATGCTTTGTGCAAAATAAATTGAAGCGACAATGGACCAATTCTGAGTTCATTTCTCAAGAGACCTTACATGTTTCTGCTGTGAGCCTGGTAGCCTTGCCTAACCACCATGGAGCATGCTTAGGCTTGCCTACTCGTGAATGAGAGGACACCTGGAGCAGAGCAGAGTTCTGCTGAGGCATCTTATATTGGCCGATCACCTGTCAAGTCTTAGAAAGTAAATGCAGAAGAATAAGTGAGACTGGCTAAAACCAGAAGAACTACCCAGCATCCACACCTCTGTAAAGATTCTGTTGGTTAATTCCTCATCAGATGATATTTTAGTGCAACATCAATTCCTGATTGATAGATGAGTGATTGGTAAAATGCTTAAGATATATCTCAAAAATTCAAAGGGCTCACTGAATTCCTCAACACTACTCATCTTCTTTTACTTATAAAAGTTTCTCATTGTTAGTGTGATTTTTCAAGATACAATTACTCTTTACTTACTTTCCTGGCTAGTAAGCAGGAATATCTTTACTTATTTCAGGTTCACTACTTAATATTCTAATTTTGTACATCAGCTGACTTTGAGTACATTCTCTGAGTCTGAATGAATTTGGATATATTGATAGCACTGACCTTCTAGATAGGGCTTGGTGCCATGAAGAAGACTGGAAAAGACTCCAATTATCCTCATTAGAAAACACCATGTCTCATCTTCCTTATTTTTTCTATATTTGTAAAGGAACAATATACCTAGCACAAATTTTATATCACATCATAAGTCAATAGTATTGAATACAATTTTTTAAAGACAACAAGTAAATGAACCAATTTACTACTATTTATTCAACACAGATACCAATAGTGATTAGTTATTATATTATACATTTAAGATGTTTAAAATATAAATACTGGTAGTGGCAGCATGCACATCTGAAGTGTTCTTAACTAAGTTCACCTATTTTTATAAGTTAGTAATTTAAAAAAGTGAAAGATATTATATTTATATTTTATTTAATTTCAAGAGTTCTGTTCAATAGATTATTTCTGTCTACAAAAAAGTCAATTGAAATCTTTCATAAAATAACATTTGGCTATTCAATAAAGGATCACGTTGAGAGAAACTGCAAGATACTTATTCAAGACCTGACTCATCAGGATTTATATATGCAAAGATTTTATTGACCTCAGAGTCAATGGAACTTCAGGCCGAGTTTTTGCCTGAGCAAACACAGCTGAATCAAGACCCAAATGAATTAATTTAGTGCCTATCTGCAATATAGATTGGCAATCTTCCAAAATAATTATGTAAGTTGAAAGGAGTCTATCTTCTAAATGTAAAACGGAACTGCTTGCTATCTCTCCTTAGCAATACAGGGAGAAATACAAATCTATTGTTATGGAATACCTAAAATCTCTACTAGCAGCTTAGAATAACTTTATGAAATGATTAAATTAAACCTGGTGCTTCAATTTTAGCTTAAGGTTTTGTTTGGTGATGCCAGTAAAGGAATTTAGTTGGTTCCAAAAGGATATACATTTAAGAATATACCTACTGTTCTCAGAAAAAATAGAAATGGAGAATAAAGCAGAAGCATACTATAATAGTTACCAAGATAAAAGATTGAGAAGAAATGAATGTCTTAGAAATGAAGAGGGTACAAGAATTGTGTGCAGTTATTTAAACTAAAGCACAAGGTGGCCAAGGTCACTAAGATTTAACAGCTAATGAGAGCTAACATTTATTGAGTAGTTAAAATGAGTCATATATCTTCTAAGGACTGAATTTGAATTGACTCAGTTAATATTCACATTGACCTTAAGAATTATGTAAGATTAATATCCTCAACTGACTAATGAGGGAACTAAAATCTAAGGCATTAAGACATTGCCCAAATTCATATAAGAAGTCAATGTCAGAGTCAGGATTCAAATCCAGAGCATATGAGTACAGAGCTCATGTCTTAATGAGTATATAATATTCCTTCTATGAAGCATAAGATCCTATTTGGCATATGATGAATGAGAGATAGACCAAGACCTAGGCTATTTTCTCCCTGCTAGGGAAGCCAAGAGGAAAAAAATAATCTAGAAAAGACCTTCAGGTAAATATTTTAATGATTTAGATCAGATCTCCTAGCAAGTATACTAATGGTATTTGATAATGGGATTTCTCAATCTACATAATTACTTTATCAGAATATATCTGAAATCTTCAGGTTATAAATAAACATAACATTTATGAATTTACATAGTATGACTGGCCAGAGAATGAGGGGTAATCACATAACCTATGTGATTTAAGGGATGTAAAACATAAATGTCCCCAAAATGAGAAGGTTCCCTTTGTGAACAATGTCCCATATGCATTACTGTTACCCTAAAACTAAGATGTATCCTGATGCAGAAGAAAAGAGATGAGTTTGGTAGTTCTCACAGGTTTCAAACTTCTCAAGGAAAACAGTATTTTGCCTGTGTTTTGCATTTTGCACTATCTTTTATATCATTAGGACAATTTGAAGTTGGGTAACATCTATGATTTGTATACTCTATCTGAGCAATTCAGCCTCTTGTACTGACATTTGTTAGCGACAGAATTGTAATTTATAACTATACATCACAGTGTATAAGGCAGATTTTAGTTTTTTAAAAAGGGGTGATAATAGGGGGGAATGGCAAGATTTTTTTTCCCCTGTAAAGCTCTCTATGTATCTTTTGAATAAAGAGGTGAAAATCTTGAGGCAACTTAAAAGAATGAATATGACCAATATGATGTGGAGGTAATAGCTATATCTTGGAGAATTTGTTAAGTCAATAAACACAGAACATCAAGTGAAAGGAAAGTGATTGGTATTTTGAGAAGCTCTGTTGAAAGCTACAAAAGTAGAAGGGAAATAACTTAAAATTAACTTGTCCTATACTTAGATATGTCATCACTGCATACTGTAAAAAGAAAGGGGGGGGTCTGTAGGTTTATAATATGATTCAATGAAAATCAGGTGAGAAAATATTTAATAAGGCTGATTTGTAACTCTTCATGTGGCAGAAACCAAATTGACCAGAAACAGACATAAACTCAGCCTTAAACATTAGATACTCAATTAAATCCCTACCTTAATATAAGATGTGTCAAATAAATACTGATGAGAGAAAAATAAGAGCTGAGTTAAGGAGCTTATATCAAAAGATTTGTATAGGAATGGTTGTGATGAACATATTTTACATCAGATTAAATCTGGTTGTTGTTTCGGTATTAATGAATTATGGGGGTTGCAGAAAATGTTAAAAGGTATGTTGTAAATAAATGTAAAAGAAATATGAGGTAAGGAAATATTCACCATGGTTAGAGGTTGTTGGACGGGAAAGAAAAAGAATGAACAATAGACCTATTTTTGTCTACACATTCTAGCATTTTAAAAAACATTTCTGAGACATTTGACATTTGCCCCAAACATGATATATTTTTGAAAGTCTACTATTACATATATTTCACTGATGAAGTAATATTTTCCATACCTATTTTTGTAGCATAATTTATTTTTTAATGACTAGCACTAAATTCTCTGAAGATATTTACAGTATAATGTAACCAGGTAAAAAATAAAGTTTTCACAAACTCATACCTAGAGTTTTCAGTACTTAGTACTCAAAACACTCCTCACTCTAAAAAGCTTAAATACCTTTTTAAAAATTAAATGCATACAAATTTTCTTTGTGAACTTATTTCCCTTATCCTGGTGTAAAATATTCTGTTGGGTAAAAGGTAATTGAATGTAGGGTATATATATGGGTATACTTGTGTGTTTGTGTGGGGAGTGTGTCTATTACTATTGTAATATTATTTTTCCGGTTATATCAGCTACTGGGATATATCTGAGAATAAATAAACAATGAAAATAAGTTATAGTGTATACACACACACACACACGTGTGTGTGTGTATAAAATTATAACCAAGAAATAAAAAAGTTACAGACAACATGAAACATTAGATACTCAATACTCAATTAAATATATAATCTCTATTGCAGAGATCATTGAAAATGCTATATGTAAAAAGTGGAGAAAGGGAAATGTTTTCTTTATAATTATAAATTTTACAACTTGTTAGTTTTATTTCATATTTTAACAATAAGGAGAGGAAAAATGTAAGCTAGAAAACAATGGGTGGAAAATTTTGCTGATGCTGGTATCCACCTAAGATGTTTGGTCTGGGAAAAATGGATGCTCATCAGGTAGAAAAGACAGTTGCTATAAATCAAATCCTGCCAGAATGAAGTCCTAGGTGTCAGATCGTGTTTATCAGACATGGCTACAGACCAAAGTTCATGTTGCAGGGCTAATATAATTTTTTTTAAATATCTTACACACAGCAGAAACTTAAAAATGAACAGCTAAATACTCATGGATTCCGTTTGACAGGGATATATGTAAGCGTTTGGTCTACTCTCAGGGCCTCTCCTTGTTTGATGTATTTTCTTGCTTCCTGTAGACAACTCTATAGCTGTTGTTTTCTACTCACTTATTCTTCTCCTACATGTTACTTTTTATGTTGTTCATTGTAGGTATAGGTATAACTGTTAGTAAACCATTGAGTATAATGTATGTGTACATTTCATATACATTACACTATATATAAAATGTGCACACATAAATATTATATCAATGATTGCAACATGACATTATATCTATTAATTACATTTATAATCCATAGGTAATATATGAATTATATACCTAGGACTTATATATGTAATTTATGTATGCATACAATATCATTTTAAAATATAAAAAACAACCAATACCTGGGAATAAATCTACTGTAAAATGAGCAAGAACTCTAAAACTATAAAAAATTTAGGTACAACTTAAAGAGGACCCAAATGATGGGGAAATAATTGTTGAATGAAAATGAGATGTAGTAAAACATTGCTGATTGGAGTATAAAATTGTGCATGAACTTTGAAAAATGTCTTACATAAAATAATTGTATAATAATATTCATAGCTGCCTGGCTCATGATAGCCAAACATTGAAAACCAACCAGATGTCCATCAATGTGTGAGTGGATTTCATACAATGAAATATTGCTCCCCAATACAAAGAAATGAACTATATTTACATATAACAGCCTGGGTGAATCTCAAAAACATTTTCTTGAATTAAAGAAGACAGACACAAAATAATATATAACCTGTTCTTCCATTTATATGAAGTAAAAAAAGACAAAATTAATCTATGGATTAGGAATCACAGAGTAGTTATATCTGGTTGGAGTCAGGATTATACTAGATAGCAGGAGAAGGAAATTTCTCAGATAATGTATATATTCTGTATCTCATTTGAGGTGGTTTGCACACCTGTCATAAAATTTCAAAATTAAAAATTATGTAAATTACTTCAATAGCACTATATTTTCTATTAAAAATAGCAGAGTATTATAATTATGCCCCTAATTAAATGTTCTGTGTTGTTTTATTGGTTTTACTACTATTTTGCAAATTAGCACGTGTTCATCATAAAATAGTTCTGAAAATAAGCAAAATTCATTATATAAAATATAAAAAGCACTTTTTAATATGTTTTTACTGATTTGAGAGAGAGAAGAGGAGAGAAAATGAAACATTAATGAGGGCGAAAAACATCTATCTTCTGCCTCCTGCACACCCGCTACTGGGGATCAAGCCCACACCCCAGTCATGTACCCTAAACAGGAATCTAACCAATGATCTCTGGGTACAGAGTACAATGCCCCACCAACTGAGCCACACTGGCCAGAGAGATTCTTTTTTTTTTTTTGTCTTTTGAAGTTGAAAATAGTGCATATCTATTGTTATTAGTTTGCTTTTTTCTTATTAATATATTTTAACATAACCCATATGAGTATATATTCTAGTACAGCATGAGTTTTTGAAAATGTATAATATACCATTTTATTGGTATGTCATAAGTTAATTATTTAAAAGTATATTTATTTTTGTGGTTTATAGTCTGTTTAAAGTTTTTCCTGCCTCTTTATGGAATTAGTTGCAATGTCTGCTTCTGCTTCATTGTGGTATAGACAATCCTCTAGTAATTATAATTCACCATTCATCCCCATGTCTCCAATGAGTGTGCACTCACTAATATTATCAGTGAATTCTCCTGCTGAATTGCTATCTTACTTAATCCTTTCTGTGGCATTTGGCAGAGTTTAACCTTCTCATCTTCTCAAAGTTGTCTAATCCATTGACTTTGGTGACACCATTCTTACTCTGCTTTCTTCTGTGGATATTCTTTCTCGATTTAACAAAATCTTCTTCAGCCATCTATGTTTTATAGGTTGATCTTCAAGTTATCTTGCAGACCTATGCTGCTTTTACATCTACACATTTCCAGGCTGATATTATCTGAATGACATTATCTACTTCCAGGTCTTCAATTGCAAGCTGGTACAGTGTTGACTCTTAAGTCTCTTCTCAGATAATTTTACACCTCTTATTTAAGCCCTGATCCATTGGTTAACCTCTATAAGCCTTTAACATTAAGCTTTTATTTTAAATTCCCATAATCTGTTGTTATTCTTATATTCCCTACTTGATAAGGATCTGTTGATACAAACCATTATGGATATCTTTAATTCATTTGCGTTAGGTAATATCTCAGCAGTATCACATAAGCATGTCCCTTCCTCTCCAATTTTGTTACCAGCACAAACTTATCAAGCCACTAGCAGTGATGCATGAGGCACTTCTATGGGTAAAGCATCTGATAAAAGTCTGGGGTTCCTGGTGAGAGGCAGTGCATGTCATGTCTCAGTACAGCTTCCAAGAAAACAAAGACAATCCAAATGTAAACAAATAGAGGCTATTTACTCAGAACTTCTATGGCAATGGTGTCAGCCATCATCACTGTGTTTTGGAGCTATTCAAAACCAGTCAAGAGACTGGAAAGCTTTGAGTTTGAGGGTTGGGATGGTGAAGCTGGAGGCAGACTAATTAGAAATATGGTATCTTATGTGATTGACTTTGTGAAGTTTCAGGTTATACAATTATCTTCATATTTAGCTCATTCATAGAGGTCATCCATGTATCTCCTCCCCTGATCTTCATATTAGAGGATTCCAATCTTATTTCTTCCCAAATTCTGACAACAAATAAGTACAGACATGCAACTCTATCATCCTTCTTTCACAGAAATATTAAACAACCAGTTACACTACTCAAACTTCTGTCCATTGGAAGAATTTGCTTTCATCAATTTCCACCAGAGATAACACTGAGTGGGGTTGTAATGTTATTATCTTTTCACATAAAGGTGGCACCAAAGTATATGACAAATCATTTACATACCAGTCATGCTGGCTTTCTTCTTCTGGTCCTAAAAATTCTAATGAGGCCAAAGGTATATGGATGGAAGAGGAAGCAATGAGTCATAGTTAAGTGTCACTTGCTCATATAACTGACTTGTATTTAAGGACATAATACTGAAGATCAAGCTCATACATCGTTTCAACTGAGAACAATACCGGTGCACAGGTCCAACTATGTCTAAGTGGGTTATATAGCCTTCAAATTTATAATGGACAATCTGGGCTTGTGGTCATTTGAAACCCCATTGTTATGTATTCGGTCTCTATTAGAAAATAATCCTATATAATAAAAAGGCTAATATGCAAATTTTCCCCTCCACCAGGAGTTCTACCAGGAGTTAGACCAGGGGGTGGGGTTGGCCCACCAATCACCCATGCCCCTACCCCAACTGGTCTGGCCCAATGGGCCCCATGGGGCAGGTGGACCGGTTGGGCCTCACCTGTACACAAATTCATGCACCGTGCCTCTAGTCTATATATATAAAAGCCCAAGTGACTTTTATGACTGAACAACCAGAACGACCGGTTGACCAGTCACTGTGATGCACACTGACCACCAGGGGCAGATACTAAATGGAGGAGCTGCCCCCTGATGATCAGTGCACTCCCACAGCGGGAGCGCTGCTCAGCTAACAGACCTGTCCCAGTGGCCCACCTGCCCAACGGCAGCCACTCACTCCCTCAGTAGTCCTGCAAGTCCAAACTCTGGAGAACGAGCCAGGCACTGATGGACCAGCGTTGCAGGCACGATCCCAACAGTGCCCCTACCAGCCTTTTGGAAGTTGGCCTCAGGCACCGCAGCTGCTTCCCCTCCCTAGATGTTCCGTAAGGAAGAAAGGACATACAAGTGGCTGCCAGGTTCTCCCGGCAACTGGTGCTAACATCAGTGGGAGTGATCTGGATCCTGGGCAGGCAAGGGCATCCCACTGCCCGCCTGGAGGGTTGATTGCATTCTGCACCACCCCCCAACCCCCAGCAGGACCCCACTCATGCATGAATTTGTGCACCAGACCTCTAGTAAGACATAAGGAGCTGTTCCTCAAAAGAATCTTCCGTGTTAAAAAAAAAAAAAAATGAGGTATTTACTAGAGTAGTCATACCAAATTGTGGCAGAAATATCAGTGATTTATGATTAGTAAAATATGCACTTAAAATTCAAGATTTAAATTCAGAATTTTAAGTATTCAAAATTCTTCTTTATAAAAATAAAATATTTATTAAATGAAATAAGAAAGAGCCCTAGCTGGTTGCTCAGTGGTTACAGCTTTGGCCTGTGGACTCAAGGGTTCCACGTTTGATTCATATGTACCTTGGTTGTAGGCTTGATCCCCAGCCCTGGTTGGGGAGCATGTGTGGAAGCAACCAATCAACGGGTCTCTCTCACATTGATGCTTCTCTCTCTGTCTCTCCCTTTCCCTTCTACTCTCTCTAAGAATCAATGGAAAATTGATTAAAGATTAACTAAAATAACGATAAAAGAAGAAGAATCTTCCTTGCAATTCTACTATAGCCTTCTTTTTCAGTCACATAAGCATAATAAAAATCCATAAAAAATTAATACAAATTTGTCTACCTTTCTATTCTTACAATTAGGATATGGAAATTTATGGATATTATACCTTGTTGAAAATTTAATATGAATTTTGTGCACTCATTTGCCTTACTTTCTGATCTAACATTTGATTTTAAAACCATGGAAATCTGGCTTTCACACCTCAATAAAAACAATGCCTCTGAGATCACAACGAACCACTTTGATACTACAAATAGTCAATGGACCAGAGCCTTCATTATAAATTGGCATGCACCATTAATCACTCCATGGCTTTCCTTACAAATTCTCCCTTGGTTTTTATCGTTTCTCTTAGATTCTTCTTCATTTTTTTCTACCATTCGGATCTCTTTTTTTGAGTTCCAGAATCAAAAAAGCCTTCTGCTTTTTCTTCTTTCACATTTCAAAGTATTTAAATGAGCTTGTGCACAATGTATCTGTGTCTGCCATAACTGCTGTTGCCTTTTTTTGGCTCTTATTCTATTGACTCTTGGTAGAAGCTGGTAGTGACCATTGTGATAGATCCTCCCTTCCCCCAACTGATGGACGGAGAATGACGTAAACTCCACCTGCAGCCCGAACATTCCTGAACACCTAACCAGGCACCTTATATGGACTGTACATTGAACCACCAATCAGCACCTGCCAAATACCCTAACCCCCGATTTCTAAGTCCCTAATTATGTGCCTTATATGAAACCACCAATTAGCGTGTGCTGAGTACCCTAAGCCCCATCCCTTCCCTTTCCTCCCCTCAAAAGGCGCCTTCACCCCAGCACATGTGCTCTTTTCCATCTGGAAGATAGCCTGGCAGGGGTGTTCTCCTCTAATAAAGCCTGTGTCCTGGTCTCCGGCCCTCTGTCTGATCTTTCATCTGGTGCCGAAAACCTGGGTGAGTGTGGACGATCCTCGGACCTAGCCCCGAGCTTCTGACTCCTGCTCTGGCTCTGCTCGGTGGCATGGTTCTGAGTTGATTGACCTGCTCAGAACACCTCTCGAACCCTGCCGTACCAGAACAGGTGGGGATCTTGTCGCTTTCTCACCAGTAGGCTTCAGGAACTTTTCCGATCCCTCCCCCACCCCATCGTTCCCTTGACCTGGAAGGGCCTCAGAGTTTTCCCGTCTACTCGGCTACACGTTCTACGTTCTACGAAAGCCCAGGTACCTGGCCGGGAAACTCTGCTCTACTCCATGGGAAAGGTCTCGGGGTGATGACCTTGGAACTTTCTCTGGTCTCTCTCTCTCTACAGGTTGGCTGAGGAAAAAGGAGGACACTCCTTCTTTCCTCCCCAACTTTCCGGTGGCCCTTCTCTCTGGTCATGGGGACCTCCCAGTCCAAACCCCCTCTACACACCTTTAGGGTGTCTCCTCGCCAATCTCTCGACCCTTGGTCTTTATGGCTACATAAACCAAAGAAGCTCTACCTGGCCACAATATAAACTCGACAATGTCTCTCTGTGGCCCGAAAACGGCACTTTCGATTCCAATATCCTCCAAGACCACCGGACAGGGAGCCCTCAGAGATCCCTATGAACAGGCTTCTTTCCCCCCGAACGCCCGCTCTCACCCCTCACTTTACTCCTCATGTTCCACCCATCAGATCCTCCTCGCAAAGTCCTCTTTGCCCTCTCAAACCTGTCCTCAGCCCCTTTCTCTGTCCTCTGACTGCTCTTTTGACCCAGCGGATCATTCCTCTCCACGTGTCTCACTCCCACCACCTCCTTACAACCCTGCCGCAGAATCCGCACCCCACGCTCTACCTCTGAGAACTCTAACCGCCCGCCTTCCCCTGTGCTCTCCCCCAAATCTCCGCCCCCATGACCGCCAGCAACGGAATTCTCAGGCGGCCGGCCACTTCCCTTTGCTTCTCAGGCGGCCGGCCAGTTCCCTTTGCGCAAGGTCAAAGGGGCGGAGGGCATCATCCGGGTAGCCATTCCCTTCTCACTTTCTGATCTTCCTGAGAACCCAAATCCTGAGAACGTGAGCTACAAAACAGCCTTTCCCATCTAACACTCATTCACAGGCCACCCAAAGACTGCCTTCCACAACAGCTTCTTCTATTCCCGCGTCCATTCTACCCCTGAGGGAGGCAGCAGGAACTGAGGGCACAGTCTGAGTCCACGTCCCATTCTTTATGTCCAGCCTCACAGATTGAGAGGCATCTCAGGTTTCTTTTTCCACTCACCTGACCACCTTTACTCCCTGACATAAGCCACAAACTTCAAAAAATAGATGCAGGTCCACAAACCTCTCAAAAAGTCCTTTTTAACCTGACCTTTAAGGTCTTTAATAATAGAGACAAGGAGACCCAAATCCAAATTCAAAGGCGAGATCAGGCCAAAGCTGAGGCCCAGTAGGAGGCCTTCCAGCTCCTAGCCACTGCTTTCAAACCCCAAATGAAGTGCCAGTCTTCCAACCGTGGGTAAGTCAGGGGCTAAGCCTCCTCCAGGCCCATGCTTCAGATGCAGCAAGGAAGGACACTGAGCCAAGTTCTGCTCAAACCCGAGACCCCCGCCTGGGCCCTGCCCAAGGTGCAGAAGGGAAGGCCACTGGGAATCAGACTGTGGTCTGGCTCCTCCAGGTATGGCCTTAGCCAGTCCAGCATGGCTGCCCTCTGGATCCGGTTTGGAGCTTCCAGACTTTCTGGGACTGGCCACCGAAGAAGCTGCCCAGGCCCTGACAGGGCCTCACAGACTTACATCACCAGGACAGAGCCTCGGATAACGACTGTGGTGGCAGGTAAGCCGATCTCCTTTTAATTGACACTAGGGCCACTTATTCTGCCCTCCGAATTCGATGGGACCCTTGTCCACTCTTCAGTCTCTATTACGGGAGTTGACAGATTAGTCTCACAGCCATTAGCCACCTCACGTCTACACTGCATCTTACTAAATCCCCCCATTCACTCTTTTCTCATTCTACCTTGGTGCCTGGCCAGGACTACCATGCATCCCCTCATAAAACCCAGTTGTCCCAAACCACAGCCACCTATCTCAGTTTCACTCTCTTACCCCACAAGGCAGAGCCATTCCTTGGACTGTAAATGCCTTATCTCCTTATCTCCTCTATGATCATTATCTCTAGGAAAAATGCATGGTTTAGAATTCAAGGGACTATAAAATTCAAGGAAAACAGGCTTTGGGGCCTGCTCCCTCCTTCTCCTGCCTTTTCTCCAGCCTCATCTTCCACTGCTCCTTTCCTTCCCTTTCTCTTTTCCCTTGGATAACAGCCCATTTTAATATTCCTTCCCACTCTCACTGCAACACAATCTCAGTCACTCATCTGTCACCCCTTATTGGTAGCACCGTGGTGACTACCCTCTCAGCTTGAAGTGAAGAACTAGAAAAAGGAATCTCATACCCTTTAGTCCACCTCTTCTCCTTACACCTATCAGCTTGTCTCCACGATCAGGGATTTTTCTTTCTCTGTGGGGAAAACACATACATCTGTCTCCCCATCAGCTGGACAGGAACCTGTGCTCTCATCTATCTCTCACCCAATGTAGATGCAGCCCCAATAATCAGTCTTTACCTGTCCCCGTAACCCATCATATCTGACACAAAAGGGCAGTCCAGATAATCCCTCTCCTCATAACCCTCGGCATCACAGCAGGGGTTGGAACTGCCATAGAGAGCTTAACCACTGCTCTACCCATACTTTGAAACCCCGTCTCAGGATCTACAAGAAACATGTGGATTCCCAGCAAGGGTCAAAACTGGGAAAACAAGAACCTTACCACCAGGGTAACCTATTCTCCCCTTTCATATTACTAGTGGGGCAACTGAGACCTCTACTCTTTTCCCCCTAAAAATAACATCTAGGTCTCAGTTGTATTTCAGCTCCAGGCCCAGAAAAGCAGCAAAACCAGACAAGTGACGCTGTGGCAGCCTCAGGACCAGCTTTTACCTCCCAAGTGACTCAACAGGATCACTCTCCAGACTTCACCAGTCTCTTGGGGAAATCATGCTGCTGCACCCCTCGTCCAGCATGGAAAACACTACCTGTTTTTCGCTCACTTACTCCATGGCTCCTCCCACTATTAGCCCACTGGTATTTATTCTTTTAATTTTGCTCTTTGGCCCCTGTCTCATGCATTCTTTTACTAGTTTTCTTGCAGAACAGAATGCAGGTGTTCGCCAACCAGAAGGTGGGAGAGATCTATCTGGCATTGAATTCAGAACCTAACAGCAGAATCCTTGAGACCCCGGGTAGACACCCCTGATGCCCCCTCTCAGCTGGAAGTAGCTACGGAAGATGGACCTTCATCCCCTGACCTTGCCTGGACTCTCAATTTTTTTTAGTATTACCAGAAGCCTGGAATGATAGATCCTCCCTTCCCCCAACTGATGGACAGAGAATGACATAAACTCCACCTGCAGCCCGAACATTGCTGAACACCTAACCAGGCACCTTATATGGACTGTACATTGAACCACCAATCAGCACCTGCCAAATACCCTAACCCCCGATTCCTAAGTCCCTAATTATGTGCCTTATATGAAACCACCAATCAGCGTGTGCCAAGTATCCTAAGCCCCATCCCTTCCCTTTCCTCCCCTCAAAAGGCGCCTTCACCCCAGCACATGTGCTCTTTTCCATCTGGAAGATAGCCCGGCAGGGTCTTCTCCTCTAATAAAGCCTGTGCCCTGGTCTCTGGCCCTCTGTCTCATCTTTCACATTGATTATTCTCTTTAACTCATCCCCAAATAAAAATTTTAAAAAAGTTCATTTCTTATTCTTTAATACTATTTAAATCTGTTTCTCTTTCTCAATTGTTGGTAATGAAGCAGGAATTTTAGGGGGATGTAGGCAGTTTAGGGACTTTTTAGAATTGGGGTCCATGGAAAGCATGGGGCTGCAGAGTGGGAGAAGGTACATTTCCATAACACCAGGAAGCCGGGTGCAGTTACATTTCCCTAAGACAAAGGAGGCAGCAACAGGTATATTTACTTTAGACAAGGGAACTGGAAGCAGCCAAGAAAGGTCTATATTTACAAAATAAAGAGAAGGAAGCCCTTCATTCAGAAGGAAGGAGGGGGGCGGAACTCACATGTCCCATGTGAGGTTTGACCTTTGAGCCCAGGAGTTACTATAGTAACCAGTCCAAGGAAATAGTGACCAATCGGAGGGGATGTCAAGGCACCAGGATTTGCAGCCTTTATAAGCTGTAAGGAAGAGGGACTCAGTGGGACCCTTCTTCCCCTCCCCATGTGGGAGTCTGTTCTGTGGGACCCTTCTACCCCTCCCTACGTGGGAGTCTGTACTTGTTCAATAAATCACCACCTTTGCTATACCACTTTCTGTCCGTGGATTCATTTTTCGATTCCGGTGGACAAAGAATCCAGGTTCCAGTCCAAAAATTTGGTATCAGTACCTTGCTTAATTCATCAGATCTTTTGTTAGAGATGATTTTACTAGCTTCTTGAGGATTGCTTTTGGTCCTTAGGCAAGCTATATCTAATCCATTATTCACTATATAATCATAGGGATCTATCTAAGGAATAAATCTGATGAAGTCACTCCACAAGCTCTAAGTTTACCACATTCCCTATTAAACTCATTATAATGTTATAACATTTTAGCATATATAAGAATTATGTCAAAGTTTGAAGTATGGTAGCAACCATACTTGGGTAAAAACTGCTGTTTAATATTTTAACCTTGCTGTTTTGGGTTCTGTACTCATTTAAAAGTTATTTTGATTTTCTGAACTTATGTATAATTGAATACTCCCTTGATGGCAGTTCGAATATCCCATTGATTGTGATCTCACTCGTCATCAAAGCCCATTCCTCTGCAACCCAGGACAGATAGTGATCCTAAATTCTCTCAATAACTACATATAACTGAGTTTCGGTTGACTCAGTGGCCCTGGAATCAGAAGAGCGCAAACTATTCTAAATTGCCCAGGTGGTCCCAGATAATGCGTTTCTATTGATTCAGTGATTCGTAGATACTTTAGATAACTAAGTTGCTCGATTTCGCTTCTGTAAAAAATGCTTTTTCGCGAAACAGGTTCCTCATTCCAGATCCAAAGATGTAATCAATATTTTTGTGATATTCTGCATATAAGCCTGATGTGGCGAGCTGTTCGGGGCTGCGAGGTCTGAAGTGCTTTTGCTCCCTCATATGCCGCCGGCTTTTAATAAATGACTCCATAATTCGACCTTTTTTTGAGGCATCCTTTGTAAGATGGGGGTTACACTACAACAAGTTATACTAAAAAGAATGTTTTTATGAGTAAAGAGTAGTATAAAAATCATTTGCAAGATTAATTCATCTACAACAGGTAGAAGTCAGCAGCTTTTCCAGACTATCCAGAAAATTTGATCATTCCAGTAACTATATAATTTTTCATGAATACCACCTAGTATGTGGCAGTACAGCAGAGGGAAATTAAGGCCTTAGGTTAACAGCATATCTCTGCATACCGGTCATCTCGTGATTCGACTTAAAAGTTCTCACTTCTCTATATATAAAATGACATCATATTCCCTAAATTTTACTCAATAAATCTGGCTATTGACTGAAGGTAGCAAAAAATCCAGGATACAGAATCAGAAAAAAAAGTACATGATTAATTAAAGGAATATATCTATACGTTGTCACCTTTTATTGATATATTTCATACACTAATAGCTGATACCATAAAATAACATATTATGCAACAGCTTTATTTCAGTAACTTACCAAAATTATTATTTGCCACTCAGACAACAAAAGGAAATACCCAGACACTATTTGAAGTTACTGTTTTGGAATAACCCTGGATTTATTAAAACAAATATAAATCTTTAAATTGTACCCAGAAGCTAAATAAAACCAGCTCACAATGTAAGATTAAAATGAATAATAATACATAAACTCTTTCAAATCAATAAGAAAAGACATGTACTATAATAAAAAGTGTGGGCAGAAGACACCCACATACAAATAACAAAGAAGAAAGCAAATACAAAACTACTCACTAGTAATAAAATTAAACACAAATAAACAGTAAAGTAAACCCTCAATGAAAAGTGTTTCACTTATGATTTTGGTATGTTTTACTTATGCTAATGGATGTTTGATACATTATTGTTGGGCTAGAAATTGAAGGAAACTTTTTAGAAATTGACCAAATGATTGAGAAGCCAAAAAATGGCGTTTCTGAAGTTAGATAACATATTTTCTCTTTTAAAAAACAGTAGTTTTAGTAGTCTTAACAAAAACTCATATTGTTAGGTATCTAACTTACTTAGCACTAACCACACTACATGTTATTGAAGAAAACATTTTTAAAAGAGGATGGCAAAGGCCAAAGAGTGTTTCCAACCTTAGAAATGAAATAAATTGTTTAACATTTAGCATGAAAATTGAGATTGTTTTCTTGAAAAGGCCTGAGCTGTGTAGCATTGTCTGTAAACTATAAGAGCAAGATAAATAAATACATTAACTATTTCATGAAATTCAGGCCAGAAGGTCTCAATATTGATAGTTTCTTCTGTAAACATTTAAATGGCTATAAAAGCAATGCATTCAATGCATCTCTCTCTTAAAGGAACCAAAATATATCTGTCTATATATTATCAAATTATTTTGGAACACAATGCATGCAAATCCCTCTAAGAAATTTTTTAATAAACATTAGTAAAATCAAGTAACTAAAAAATCTTGGATAATTTTGGACACCTTTCTAGGTCTGCATTTCCACAACATAATTGACACTTGCAAACTTTTTCTTTGTTTCACCTAAGTTAAAGAGTCATGAAATATGAGATATCTTGTTCTGATCCATCCATCCATAATAGGTAAGACTTCTCTATCAGAATTTGAAAGTCTAGAGATTATATGATATCACAAATATGTAAAATAGATTCATTATAGTTAAATTAGTGTGAGAACTGTGATCATTGATTATACAAAGACCTTTTTCTATGTTTACATGTACTGATTTTTAGTACTATTCAAAGTCCTAATTTACCACATATGTTAGTAGCCTGGATTTCAGCATAAATATCTTATAAATGCTATAGCTGCTAAAAGTCATTTGGAAAAAATGTGCATCCCATTGCACAATAATTGTGAGTTTGCAGATAATAGAATAAATTACAAACATTAAATGTGATATTGCAAAATGCCTTCAATCCATTGTAGTTTAGATTCAGTTTGAAGGCAAACAGTTTTATAACTTAGCTGAGTAGTTACATTCAAATCTTAAAAGTGTGCTATTATTACTTTTGAATCTTTGGAATATGTGAGTATTCAATATGTCATGTTACTTTTTTCCAGTGTTATGTCTTTTCCAAAACATAAAAATGCAAATACAATTCAGAATATAGCCAGAAGTATATTAACAAAAAAAAAATAAAAGTATGAAAACAGAATATATCCTATTCATGCCAGCATAAAAGGGAGATAGTTTCAAAATGCAATCCAGGTAATGCCTCAACTACGAGTCTCTATTTAATGTCACACTTTTACACATATAACTTTATTGCCATGATAATTTACTAAAAATCGATTATGTAGCAACACTGATATTCTCTTTTGGCACGTGAAAATACCTTTGACATAAAATGAAATAAAATTAGGCTTTCAATATATATATAAATACAATTATTATAAAAATGCAATAAGAGGCATATAGTTTTCTACAAAAACACAAGCTTACTCAAAATATGCAGCATATGCTAGAAAATGTTTGGTTGGTTCTGCACCAGTATTATGTTTTTTTAGTGCAAATATCAGGCTTCATAATGCTGTGATTCATGCTAGTCAGAGGATGTTTCATGTTCTAGTCCAGGCTTATTAGCAGATTTAATATTGGCTATTATTTTATGGTGAATTCAGTTGAGTAGCAAAGAAGAAACCTTTGGGATCTATTATTTTTCTGTATGAATGGACTGTGTTTATAAATTAACTTTTTAAAAAGTAGTATAGAGTTATGTTGCTGGCAGTAATACACATTTACTACAACACATAGCTTATTTTACCTTTAACTATAATATTCTGTAGTGTTTAATTGATGTCCTTAGCAATTCCCTCTTTTTGCTAATGCATTGACTTTAAATGGAATTATTTTAAAACATGATGAGGTGGTTTGTTTGGTTTAGAATCATTTTCCCTTTTAACAGACAGACTTGCAGAAAATATCTCTTGTACATAATTGTGTTTTATGTTCCTGACTTTTTACCCATTTTCTGTCATTCTCAAGAGAGAGAGAGAAAGAGAGAGAGAGAGAGAGAGAGAGAGAGAGAGAGAGAGAGAGAGAGAGAGAAGGAAGGAAAAGAAAGATTGCCCAGCCAGTGTGGCTCAGTGGTTGAGCATCAACCCATGCACGTAGGGGTCACTAGTTCAATTATTGGGCAGGGTACATGCCTGGGATTCAATTGAGCTTGATCCCCAGTAAGGGGGCGTGCAGGAGGCAGCTGATCCATGTTGATGTTTCTCTCCCATCGATGTTTCTATCTCTCTCTCCCTCACCCTCCTTTCTCTCTCTAAAATAAAAATATATATATATATTAAAAAAATACTGTTTCATTACTTATTTTTAACATGAACAAAGGGAAGGAGTAAAATAAACTCTTCCTAGGAAAGGATACTACCTCCAACATGTTATGTGGCAGAAAACAGTTTGCAACTAATAATAAACTGATTAAAATGATAAACTAGATAATTAAGTCTATAAATTATATAAAAATAATTATGTAAAATTATAAGAACTAAATAATAGATGTTTTCTAGAAGACCTATAATTATATAACTTACAAATTAATGCACTTAAAATATATATAATAAAACTGTAACACATACAATAATTTCTTTTGTTTTGAAAAACAGGCTTTTTAGTTTTCAAAGAAAAAAGTGTGCTAATCATGGGCTATTGCTTTTCCTTCTTTATGAATAATTTAAATGTTGAAGCATATTATTTTGTTTGTAAAGAATTTTTGTTTTTGCTTAATGATGAAATATTAATGTAAGACATTTGGACATTTGCACGGTATCAATCAAATGTAGAACTTTCTTTTACACTGAGGTAACAGTGTTGTAAACGGCTTACAGGTTGCCTACCAAGTTCTTTTTTTTTTTTTTTTTTTAAATCGCTACTGTTGAACGTGTTACATATGACTCCTTTTTCCCTCCATTGACCTCGTGTAGCCCGCATCTGCCCCCCACCTTAGGCCTTTACCAAGCTCTCAAATGCTGTTATCGGGAATATAGCACCTACATGTTCTCATTTCCTTATTTAGAAAGATCCTGTACATCAATGATGAAAATGAATTTTGATCATTAGCAAATTTGTGGCCTCTTTCTGGCTTATCCCCTTTGTCATAATCATGAGAACATAATACACATGGAGACTAGCTACGAATTTAAACCTTGATCTCTTATTTTCTATTAATATCTTCCTACCAGTGACAGTTATAGTAAGAACTACGTTCCAAATTAGAATTTTTACAAACATTAGAGTAAAACAATGTTAATAAATAAATAAAATTTCCACCTGTTTTTAGATAAGCACCATAAAAATATTACCTGAATAAATGCTTCTATAATGTATGCTTGTAATTTTCAGGAGACTCTTTACTTATGAGTTGGCTCAAGAACAGGAGCTTAAGCAAAAATGTTGTGATTAAGGAGAAATTTGGATTTCCTTTGGCACTTTTCCCTTGATGCGTTTTCTACTATGCCACCACTTTTTGTCTACGAGCAATCACAGCAGGTTTTGCGGGCCCTAAAACTTCTTTCTTTTAGAATATGCCCCTCCACATACTCTCAAATGTGCAGCGGGACAAAAGTGAAGTGCATTTGCTTAATATTGCTTTTACCGAATATCTGGTCACGGTAGAGTGCCTTGAATGTTGCAGCTGCTGTAATCATCAGGTCTCCTTCCATTGAGGTATTTCATCTTCCTCATCAGGGTCTTAAAGTTCATGATTGTTAAAGTGAAAAATCCCAAATCAAGGCATTTTTAAGTCAAAAGCTACGATACGCACAAAGGTAACAATAATTAAGAGGCAGTAATTGGGGAAATTATGGGAAGTAACTCTTCTAGATGGTATTCTAAAAATTGGGTTTTACTTTTTCTCTTTTTATCTTCTTCCTCCTCCCCTTCCAAACAGTTCATTCCAGGCACCATTCGGTAGTGTGCGATGGTAGAGGCCTTCACACAGATGGCAGTAAATGGGGAGGAGCTCGCCTTGCCCATGAGCCATTAAACCTGGACAGGGAGAACCGGCACTGGCTTATGGCAGAGATACCCTGACTTCCATTGTTATATTATTGGAGAACAAAGCTATTTATTCACATTCTTTATTCATGTTAATCTGCTTTTCTACATTCATACATGCTAATCACAAGAAATTGGTAGTTACTATTTTTTAAAAATATGTTTTTATTGATTCTAAAGAGAGAGGAGGGAGAGGGAGAGAGAGAAATATCCATTGGCTGCCTCCTGCACAGCCTCTACTGAGGATTGAACCTGAAACCTGGGCATATGCCCTGACCAAGGACTGAACAACTAATGACCTTTTGGTGCATGGGACCCCATTCTGCCAACTGGGCCACATGGGCCAGGGCAACATGGTAAACATTAAAGGATGAACAAACTTCATAAGCCGAAAATAAGTAATTTAATTAACATGTGAGATAGGGGTCACATTACTGGAAAAAAATGTAGTCTCTAAAAAGTGACTCAAATAAGATGATTAGTTTTGGGGTGTTTTTTTGTTTGTTTGTTTGAGATTTTTGTCAGCAAATTAAACAATTCTTGATTAAGATTGCTCATTTATGTTAAAATCTGCATGGATTTGAGATCCTGCTAAGAAATATAAAGTGTCACGTTATGTATGCTGAACCTTCTCACTAGATCAAGTTTTATTTAATTTTAGCAATCACAATTTTAATTATATCAAAAATTCTCAGTGTGCAAAAATACAACTCTTAAATGACCTTTTTCTCCACTGTGTTAAAAAACATTAACATCTTCATACCATATTCATTGTACCATATAATATTTTTACTCAAAGCTGTTATTTTTGTGGGTCAATGTATCTTTTAAACTAGGGACGTAAAAATCATATTGCTTTATGTTATGCTCTCTTCCTTTCTATTTTCCAAAATTAGTACATCCCAGTTTTCTATATGGTTTAGATTTTAAAACAAGTCATAATTACATGTACTTCAGATTTGTAATATCACTGACTTCTTGACTTTCATTATAATAGTAGTTTTTGACAAGTAAAATGATTAACAGAATAACAATATTATATAATTACAACTATGCCAAAATAATGATGACTAAACTATTACCTATCTAAATTGAAATAAATAACTTTGCAAGTAACCAATTAATGGTTAGTATGGCAATATATAAACAGGCAAACAGACCTGGCTGGTTTGGCTCAGTGGATAAAACAGCAGCCTGTGGACTGAAGCGTCCCGGGTTTGATTCCGGTCAGCGGCATTGCGGGCTGGATCCCCAGTGGGAGGCATGCAGGAAACAGTTGATCAATGATTCTCATCATTGATGTTTTTCTCTCTCTCTCTCCCTCTCTTTTTCTCTCTCTGAAATCAATAAAAATATACTTTAGAAAAAAACAACAAACAGGCAAGCACACTGCTTTTCCTTGCATTTGAAGTAACATGAAAATATGAAGCAGATATGTCCAAGAAAGGAACATTTTATTTTTTTAATATATTTTTATTGATTTCAAAGAGAAAGGAAGAGGGAGAGAGAGATAGAAACATCAATGATGAGAGAGAATCCTTGATTAGCTGCCTCATGTGCCCTTGACCACAATCGAACCTGGGACCCTTCAGCAGAAAGAAAAATTTTAAGAACAATTTTAGTTATCTTCTCAAATTTAATTAATCATGATTGTCACAGAAAAAGAGCTAAAAAGGAAGTAGTGGTTGCATAGTGGTCACTCAGCCCAGGTGTATTTAAATAGGAAGCTGCGTGGCAGGTAACTTAACTGTTTAAAATCTCTGTGGGGAACCACACAAATGGGTGTCCCCCAATATTGTGAGAGATGCTTCTATGAGCTCTACCAGGTTCCCATTATAAATACGAACAGCAATCCCCTCGGGTTTCCTGAAGGAGGAGGGGAAAGGAATCGTTTTGAACTATAGAAGAGCACCCTTTTTTGCTTAACCAGGCTGGCCTCTGGGGAAACTAGTTTTAACCAGGGACTAACCTGCAAAGATCTTATCAGAGCCTAACTGAGGCAGTAGAAATACCCAATGCCAGTCCCTCTAGCCATCCCTCCCACCTAAAGATGTGGGGAAGGTGAGGAAAACAAAAACCTGCAAAAATCTTGTGAAGTTTATAATCCAGAGGCACAGCCACACTACGATATAAAATGCTTCTCCTCCTCCCATACTTCACCACCTGGTATATAAAGGCCTCCTTTAAGAAGTTTCTTTTACCTAGTACATCATATATGATTATCAGTAAAATATGAACAGGCATAACAAAAGGCAAAAAAAAAAAGAGTGAGACAGAGCAAGCATTGGAACCACACATGACAAAAATGTTGAATAAAGAGTCAAAACCAGACACGCAATGTGAGCGGAGAGGTGAAAATCTAAAGAACCAAAAATAAATACAGATGGTCTTCAACTTAAGATGGTTCAACTTAGGGTTTTTCCACTTTAAGATGGTGTATTTGATAGGGGCAGAAAAAGAATATTGGGGACTAACTGTATTGATCATGCTCTGTTTATCATGATTGTTTTGTTCTGATTAAAGAGGGAACATTCTCACCTAGCTGGGATTTGCAGGGGGGACCTTGGAGTTCAGCGGGAAATGCAGCCCGTCCTCCCCATCAGGAGCTGTCTATTGTCATGGAATGATTAACAATCTTATTGCAGAAACCAGAGCTGCCAGCCCTTTGAAGAGCATCAACCCTTTGCATACCCACAGGCCTTTGGAAATCTCCGGCCCACATTACCTGTAGACTGCCCATTTGGCATACCCTTTTGCCTACTTCCTCATGTAATCTTTGTCCACCTACCCAATATAAGCTGCTGGTTTATGGTGGGGGGAGAGCAGATTTTTGTGGATGACCTGCTGCTCTCCCATACTGCGGTAATTATTAGAATAAACACTCATATATGATTCAACCCTGTATCTGCTGAATTGGCTCAAGTAGTGACAGGCAGCATGAACCCATTGATTGTCCAGTTACACATTCAGTAGAAACTGTACTTGGAAATTTAAATATTGGTCTTTTTCCAGGCTAGCAATATACAGTACAATACTCCCTCATGATGCTGGGAAAAGCAGAGAGCCACAGCTCACAATCAGACCATGTGATCAGACCATGAACAACCCATACTCTACAACATACTGTGTTGCCAGTGTTTTCCAGATATTGTGTTTCATATTCCACCATGTGTACAAAATGCCCATTTGTGTCTCCAACTCTGATGAGAAGAGGAGGAAGGCAATTATTCTTGAGATACAGCTCAAGATAATTACCCAACGGTAGTCTAATGTAAGTGTTCTGGACACATTTAAGGTGGACTAGGCTATGCTATAATGCTTGATAGGTTAGGCATATTAAATGCATTTTCATTTTACAATATTTTTAATTTATGATGGGTTTATCAGGACACAACCCCATTTTAAGTTGAGGAGCATATTAAAAATCAAAAACACTGTAACAGAAGTAAAGAATGCCTTTAATGGGCATATTTGTAAACTAGACAGAGCTAAGGACAGAAATTCTGAGCTGGAAGATGTGTCAATAGAGTCCATGAAAACCAAAAAGAAGAAAACAGACTGAGAAAAACAGAACAGACCATCCAAAGACTACGGGACAACTATAAATGGTAGACTATACTAATGAAAGGAATACAAGGAAGATAAGAAAGAGAGAAAGGAACACAGAAGTAAAGGTGTCCTGAGACCAATTTTCAATGTTTGGGTGGGATTTCCCCCAGCACTAAGTCATTCTTGTCCAGCTGGATGTGCTACCATTCAACTCATTTCTGACACTATCTACCCAGAGGTAGCACCAGATTCCAGAAGTTAAAAGCTCAGTTCCACAAGTTTTCCCTTCACTTCAGATGCCAATCACAAGCACAGGTTGTAACCTGTGCTTCTGACCAGCTGGCTAGAAGAGAGATGTTCCCACAGTCTCCCTTCATGGGCTTGATCAATTTGCTGGAGCAGCTCACAGCACTCAGGTAAACATTTTACTTTTCTAGATTATCCATTTTTATAATGGGATATAACTCAGGATAGACAGGTAGAAGCGATACATAAGAGTCAACCTATTGCAGCATCAATTCTAAGTCTAAAATCTTATCTAAATACTAGAGGCCCGGTGCACGGAATTCATGCATGGGGGGAGGGATGTCCCTCAGCCCAACCTGCACCCTCTCCAATCTGGGACCCTTTGAGGAATGTCCAACTGCCTGTTTAGGCACGATCCCACCAACATCCCTCTCACAATCCAGGACTGCTGGCTCCTAACTGCTCGCCTGCCTGCCTGCCTGATTGCCCCTAACTGTCCTACCTTGCCAGCCTGGTCATCCCTAACTGCCCTCCCTTGCCAGCCTGGTCACCCACAACTGCCCTTCCCCAACTGCCCTCCCCAACTGGTCTGGTCCCCCAACTGCCTTCCCCTACTGGCCTGGTCCCCCGTAACTGCCCTCCCCTGCAGGTCTGGTCCCTCCCAAATACCCTTCACTGCTGGCCTGGCCCCCTTAACTGCCCTCTCCTGCTGGCCTGGTCACCCCCAACTTCCCTCCCCTGCTGCCCACCTTTGACCACGTGGGGGTAGCCATCTTGTGTGTTGGAGTGATGGTCAATTTGCATATTACCTCTTTATTATATAGGATCATCAATTCAGTGTTCCTGATTTGAGTAAATCTAAATCATTTACAACACATATGGGTAACACTGGGTATGACACATTCTGGGGCAAATTACATCTCAAGCTGTAGATTTGAGAAAATACAGAACAATTTTTTTTTTCTAAAATGTAAGGATAGAAAAAATAAGATATCATTTTATAGACTTTACCATTTCTATATGGTAAAGGGACAAAATTTTAAAATGTAATGGGTCACCCTGGACAAGTGACTCAGTTGATTGGAGCATCATCCAGTGCACCAAAAGTTTGCAGATTTAATTCCTGCTTAAGCACATACCGAGGTTGCTGGTTGAATACCCAGTCAGGGTGCATATGAGAAGCAACCAATCAATATTTTTCTTTCACATTGGTGTTTCTGTCTCTCTCTCCCTTCTCTAAAATCAATAAAAACATATATCTTAGGGTAAGGATTAAAAAAAAAATAAAGGCAAGGGGTCACTAGTCCTAAATAATTCAAATATCCAGCAGGTTAAATGCTATTAGTTCTTAAGGATTGGAGATAATCTTTTGTGGTCAGAGGCTTTACTAAGGAGACCTGACATTTGCCATTTGAGGCATTCTTCCTTTTTCTTGAGGACAGTGCATGTTTGTAGATGAATAACTCTCTCGGCCCATTTTCTGCCTTTAGGATTCTGAAAGTCTGACATCCTTCTCCCCTTTTTCCCCATCTCTGTCTCTTTCAGTCCAAGCTGGCAGTGGTCTCCTATGTATGTCACAGGGATTCATGTCATTAGATAAGAGAGCCATGCACAGATCTTTCTTGTATAACCTTTGTCTCCATTCCTTGCTTCTGCTGAGAGGGTGGAATGGATCACATGCCTAATCTCTTCATTACCAGCAGAAGTTTGTCCCACCACCCCTTGATTTCTCTACATAATAAGTTTTGCTAACAATTACCTCTTAATTTTAGCATCTTCTGCAATCTGGATATGCTGAAAATGTACAAAATCAACAAGTTCTGGTTGTTTTTGCTAAAGAGCTTTTTATCATTTTTCTCTCCTATTTTAACATAACCAATAAAAGAAAACCTGGTCATTATTTCAACACTTTGCTTAGAAATATAGTATTCATTTAAAATCCAGATTCATTAATTTCCAGGTCTGCTGTCCATTCCAATTTAGCTGAGATTCCTGCTACTCTATCTTATATAATAAAAGCCTAATATGCTGTGTCTGCTCATCTGGTCACCCGTTCAACCAATCAAAGCTAATGATATGTTAAGGCCACTCAACCACTCGCTATGACATGCACTGACCACCAAGGGGCAGACAGTTGACTGGTCAACCAGTTGCTATGACATGCACTGACTACTGGGGGCAGAAGCTCCGACTGGATGATTAGCTTTCTCCTGGGATCGAGTAGACTGGGACTGAGTGAGATGGGCCAGACACACCTGGAGCTCTCCTTTGGTCCCTCCCCGGCTGGCCAACCTCCCACATCCCTCCCTGGCCCAGATTGTGCACTGGTGGGGTCCCTTGGCCTGGCCTGTGCCCTCTCACAATCTGAAACCCCTCAGGGGATATCAGAGAGCCAGTTTCAGCCTGATCCCACAGGCCAGGCTGAGGGAACCCACTGGTGCATGAATTTGTGCACCAGGTCTCTAGTATTACATATTCTTCCAGTTCCTAAAATATAATCCTTATTTATTGTCAATGCCTTTAACTTTCATATTTTACCAGTGTTTCATTTCAGAGGATATATAATATTATTTAACATAATAGGCTTTCTATACTGTAATCCTCATTGTCTTATGAGTCCTCAACAGCAGTACCTTTAATATTCTTATTTCTAATAATCTGTTGTGTTTAAAACAATCTATAGGCCTTAAAATTCTTCCAGCTTCTATCTATTATCCAATTCCAAAGCCACTATCACATTTTTTTTTGTCATTTTTTACAAAAGAAGCTCACATTTTGGTAACAAAATCTGTGTTAGTTTTAAATATACAGCAACAAATCACCACAAACTTGGTGGCTTGAAACAATGGAAATTTATTATACCACAGTTCTGGATTTCTGATGTCCACTCTCAGTGGCATTGCATGTCATCAAGGCCAAGGTCCCTCTGGGGTGATACAGGAGAGTCTGTTTCTTGTGTCTTCCAGCTTTTGGTGGCTACTGGGATCATTTGGTTGGTGGACACATCATTACAGGAGGCCAATCCATAGAATGAACTAAATAAAATAGCTGTTTTTTTAATTGACTAAGATTGTTATTGTTATATAAAGTAACCCATGCATTACATACTACAAATTTTTTCAAAGAGTGGAACTTCTATAGGTTTTTAATTTCCTTAAGATTTCTGATGGCAGACTTCACTCTTACTGCAGGAATGTCAGCATTTCCCCTGGGACCACTTACTACTCATTTTAAAGTATAGAAGGAGCAAGTGTGTGTGATATGCTGTCTGATTTCAATGTTCCACAGTCCCAGCAGGTCAAACTCACAGCCCCGGGGGGGGGGGGGGGGGAAGGGTGTTGCGGGGCGGGGGGGGGGGTGCTGTGAGTTTGACATGCTTGACCATTGTTCTCAAGAAGACATTAAAGTAGGTCCCTTGGTTGAAATGATACAAAATAATTCCAAGCCCAAAATGAAAAAGTTAACTTATTAGGTTTGGGTGGTTTGTTTTACATCAAAAATTAACCAACAAAGCTTTTAAATGGTGGAATTGAATTCTAATTTATTTAATCTAGCTCCAGCAGCCACCTAGTTGAGAATAAAAACTCAACATAATCTTCTGAAGGTGAAAAATCAACATCAAAAACATATGGAATTTTTTAAGTTTCTAGGTGTTTTTCCAATTGATAGAAAAAATAACTTTTTATAATCTACAAAGATTTGATTTCAACTCAATTTACTCTTCTGGAAACAAGAGGGCCTAATTGCCAACTCTCTTTGTGCCAATATTTTATATATATTTATAAAAAAACATATATTTATTATTTTATTCTAAATCCATGGGTTTTTAGAGTCATTGGGGTCTAATATTAAAATCTAATCTTGAACCCCAGGCTTTAACATCTAGTATATTATTGCAGCCTTCATTCTTAAGATTTTATTGTTCACAATAAGAACACTGAACAAAAGTATAATGACTTTCTATTTTTCATAGAAATGAACTTGTCCTAAAAAAAGATTTAAGGCGCAGTTTTCATTGTGAATGTCCACTGAATTGCCAAAAAATGGTTTAAGAATTGGTTATTTATTCAATCTGTAGAATAGTCTCGTTTTTGTGCCTCAAGGCTGCTAGAATATATAGTTGTAAAAGGGGATTTTCTCAAACTAAAATGTGGGAGCTTCCAAATGCAGTATGTCTTTAAGAGATAGATGTACTTTCGTTCCATTTGGAAGCAAGGAACTATTTTCTAAATATTATGTTTAGTCTCCATTTCCATGTTGAAAAGCTCTCAGGTATTTTTGAAAGAGTGTTTCTTGCTGCTTACAATATTATAGCCCATTTCAAACCTTTTCACCAAGAAAAATAGCATACTGTAAGGTGATAGGAAAAAATCCTCAAATCTCAATGCATTATTCTATATTTAGCTCACTAGAAAATTTTTCTAAAAGAAATACTTTTTTTTCCATGTATTTCTAAATATTTAAGTTACTTGCTTTTTCATTTATTTTTCCTCCTTCTGAGTAGTCTTCAAATAGCTAATGAAAGCCTCTAATTAAGTAAAATATCACTCAAGAGGAAGTGAGTAAATATCTTCACAGAGTAAACTGAGGTAAATTCAGAATTATTGATTATAAATTGTACTGAGTATTGTTTCTTTCATTTTTGATCAGTCTACCCACAGAAAATAGCAGTCCAAGCAACTAAAAACTGTCACTTACATTTGTAATTCTTACAAGTAATTCTTTTTTTGACATTTTCTATTTTTAAGTTCTCTTGTATAATTCATTCTTATTTTGATAACATATTCATTGAGATAAAAATCTATACACAGTAAGCCATTTTTCTGTTTCTACTTTCAAGATTCTCGCTTTGTTTTTAAACAATTCATCTATGATGTATTTAGCTCTATACTTATTTACTAAAAAAAGTTGTTGAGATGTGATTGACATAGGAAAAGCTGTACATATTAAGTTTGTAGATAAGTATACTTCTTTAAAAACATCATGGTGATGTATACAATAAACATATACACCACATCCAAAGTATCCTCTTTGTTATTATTTTGCAGTTCCTTTGTGCCTTTATGCTTTATGGATCACACATGCAGAAATGTGAAGACAGATGATATTGGTTAAAATAGTTAAGTGATTCTTAAGCTTTACCTGAGTTCAAATAAACCATTTTATTGCATTGTAGTTAATAAAAATATGTATTTTTGTTGCCATCTCAATGATAAGCAAATTAATATGTGATATGTAATGAGATAAACAGGTAAGGAAGAAGAAAAGGATGAAAAAGGATGAAAAAATAAAGTCAAAGAAGTATAAGAAAATGTAGAAACAAATGTGTTTAGGAGTGAGATCATGAAGTTACTATCTTCAGCATTTAAACCATTTATCTTATAAATCACTTAAACAAAATATAGATACACAAGATAGCTGTGGCTGTCTCATGTGTTGCAAAATAGTATGCTTTCTGTACAAATTGCCTTTATTTGCAACTATGTAAAAATGACTATTTTTGCATATAAATGCTTTGTTCATAGCAAGAAGGCTGTGCCACAGATATATAAAATAAGTAGTTTGCCTCATCCTATATAATAAAAGCCTAGGTGGTGTCACGCCCTCGTGCAACACCCTTGCATGATGTCTGCCACAAGATGTCCGCCACAAGATGGCTGGCAGGGGAAGGCAGTTGTGGGCCACCAGGCCAACAGGGGAGGGCAGTTGGGGGCAAACAGCCAGTAGGGGAGGGCAGTTAGAGGCAATTGGGCTGGCAGGGGAAGTAGGGGAGGTCAGTTGGGCACAAACAGGCCAGCAGGGGAGGGCAGTTGGGGCAACCAGGCCCACAGGGGAGGGTAGTTGGGGATTACCAGGCCTGCAGGGAAGGGCAGTTGGGGGGACAAGGCCTGCAGGGAAGAGCAGTTGGGGGCAATCAGGCCAGAGGGCAGTTGGGGCAGATTGGGCTGGCAGGGGTGTAGGTTAGTGGGCTGGTAGGTAGAAGTGGTTAGGGGCAATCAGGCAGGCAGGCAGGTGAGCAGTTAGGAGCCAGCAATCCCAGATTGTGAGAGGGATGTCCAACTGCTAGTTTAGGCCCAATCTTCATGGGAATTTCATGCACCAGGCCTCTAGTACTTGAATAAAAATGTATCGATTTACTAAGCTAGAGTTTCTCATTACAAGAGCTCAAAAGAGGAATGGTAAATAACATGCTCAACAGTATATGTTGTTGTTTTTGTTTTGTATTGTTTTTTAAATATGCTTTTATATTTATTTATTTATTTATTTATTTATTTATTTATTTATTTATTTTGGGTGAGAGAGGAAGGGAGAGAAAGAGATGGAAACATCTATGAGAGAAACATCAATCAGCTGCCTCTGGCACACGGCCTACTGGCTCAATCCCCAGTTGACCTGGAATTGAACTGGTGACCTCTTGGTGCATGGGTCAATGCTTAACCACTGAGACACACCAGTTGGGCCAGAATATGTTGTTTTATCTAACTTTTATAAAGATGAAGTGATTTCGTTATAAAGGATTGGAGACATTACCAAAAATAATAGTTGCATTTATTTAGTTCTATAAAATTTTAAAAATCAGTCTATAATAATTACAACTAATCCCTTAAAAGAACTAAAGGGTCAGCTATGCAAATGTGCATAACAAAATTTTATTTTTAAACAAGAGTAAAATAATTCCAAAGATCACTTTGTTCTTATTTAAATAATATATGCATAGCAAACTTGTATTTTCTGGTAACATCAAAAGTGCCCAAGTATAGCTGAATCCCCAAATAAACCATTTTATTACTTTGTATAATAAAAATATGTATTTTTTGACTGTTTCACTTTAGTATTGAGTTAAACCTCTAGGTTAATTCAAAGATAAGCTGAATATATATTTCTCTTGAAGCAACTACTTGTTGAGCATTACACAAGAAAGTAAAAGTAGAACATATGTATTAAGCACCATGATAGGGAAAGTAGGATATCTGCTATAGCCAGTCCTTTAGTTAAGAAAGAACAACAAAGAATAAGTTTTCTTTAATGCACAGTGAGTACTCATTTAATTCAATGCAATATAATTATCCTATATAATAAAAACCTAATGTGCTAAGTGTCCAGTTGTCTGGCCGTCTGTTCAACCAATCAAAGCGTAATATACTAATGATATGCTAAGGCTGCTCAGCCGCTCACTATGAGATGCACTGAGCACCAGGGGGCAGATGCTCCAACCAGTAGGTTAGTTTGCTGCTGGGGTCAAGCTGATCAGGACTGGGTGAGATGGGCTAGACACGCCCTGGAGCTCTCCCACGGTCCATCCCCAGATGGCCAACATCCTGCGTCCCTCCCCAGCCCTGATTGTGCACTGGTGGGATCCCTCGGCCTGGCCTGTGCCCTCTTGCAATCCAGGACCCCTCAAGGGATGTCAGAGAGCCAGTTTTGGCCCGATTCCACAGGCCAGGCTGAAGGACCCCATTGGTGCACAAATTCATACACCGGGCCTCTAGTCCAAATATAATAAGAATATTTCAGGTAATATATATTTTTTCCTCTACTACCTTGCTCAACAAAGTGATTATCTTACAAGTAACATCAATGAAAATGATTGACACAAATGTAGAACTGCAGACAAAACATTATTAGCATTTTTGCTTTGCACAAAATTTTCAAAGTGTGGAATGTTACCTGAGTCTTCACTAAACTTTGTAACAAAAGCTATAGAGAAAAATTAGTTTGACTTTCACATGTGCATGTTCATATTACATGTTGATTTTTGCCAACAAATTAAATACACCATCCAAAATTAAAAACATTCCTTTAAGTGTTTGTTAACAATATTTTTAAGCCCTAGCTGGTTTGGCTCAGTGAAAAGAGCAGCGGTCTGGGGACTGAAGAGTCCGGGTTCAATTCCAGTCAAGGGCACATGCCTAGGTTGTGGGCTCAGTCCACCAGTAGGGGTCATGCAGGAGGCAGCTGATCAATGATTCTCTCTCATTATTGATGTTTCTCTCTCTTCCTCTCTGAAATCAATACAAATATATATTTTTAAAAATATGTATATTTTTTAAGGAGATGTATTGAAAGTTTCCAAGTGTCCCTGAACGTTAAGAATGCCTTGCTTTATACAAGTGAACACCGAACAATGGTGATAGATTCAGGATAAGGGGACCCAAGAGGTTCTTTTTTCTTTTTCTTTTCTTTTCTTTTTTCTTTTCATGAGTAAAAGACATTTATAAGGCCATGCTTCTTGCTAGATGTTAAAATATCAAGCACATTAATCACATATACACTGAAACAAAATGTTAAGAGCAGACTACACAAGAGGAAGTTTTTCATTTAAGAGTACCTTATTTATTTATTCTACAGCCTATACTTATCATAAAGTAGATGGTGAAATGAGAAAAGCTGTGTATTTTACTGACAACATAGGGGGAATAGATACAGAAATGTCAAAGCACCTATTTCAAAGATTGTAAGATTGATATTAGATGTTTCCAATTTAAAGAAATGGAAATCATTACTTCATTAAAAATATGCATTCTACACTAATAATAAATACTGAAAAAAGATCATTCCTGAGAAAACATTAATTTTACTAGTATGACTATTTCCATTAGAAAAAAAAAAATAGTAACGTGACCTTGAAGTTAATTAGCTTTCACAAAGAAACCTAGAAGCCTTGGTAACTATTCCACATAAAATAACAGATTAAAATCCCTTTAAATTACTTTGTAGTTAGTAATTTTGCTGGTCAGTTACCATTGTCTTTCAGCTTCTAATCCACCCTTTATACTCTGCTCTGAGATGCTGGTACTCTGACTTTGAAGCTATACTTCTCAGTCTATACTCCCATACCAATGCCGATTGGAGACACTGGAGAGAAGAGTGAAGGAGGGGAGACAAAACTGCCTCCTGTTCGTTTTTTATTTGTTTCTATTTCATTTTCTTCTCTCAAGTTAGAATTGCTTCAAAAAAGAGTTGGTTCAGCTCCTGCTACCTTTGCCAGTCCCTCTATTAGCCTCATCACCCTTTACTGTAGGCACCAACTACAGCCAAGAGTTATCTCTCTCCCCCTCAGAGCCACACAGGGTGCTTCAGATAGGATTCCCGCCTTCCTCTGTCTTCTCCACCTCTTCCCCAACCTCTGTGTTCATCCGTTATTGTCTCTGGCTGAGCTCAGTTCTCCCTGTTTGCTCTTTTGGTTTCCAGTTCCTATAAAACCACTTTGCTCTATAAAATCCTGCTGTGTGATTTTTCTTCTACTGACGGAACCATAGCTGCTAAGTACCTTTAAATCAAAGCTGAACTGATTCAAAGTCACTGTTTTGCAAAACAAACACAGACCAAGTTAAAGCTCGTTAGCTGTTTATTTAGATTTCTTCAATAATCCTGAGGTTTGATTTATCTCTAGTTGACCCTAGCAATCTGCTTGAATTAAAGGCAAGAGTAAGCACCATGTTACATTGGAAATCAAGGCAAACCTCTTGCTCTAAAACAGATAATTGTCAATGATTTGTTAACCTCACAATCACTCTATCAACTGAATATATGGCTTTATTTTTTATTTAAAAATAACACAGAACACTGCAAAAACAATGCAGATTAAAACTTGTATCTAACATTCAGAATTGACAATTTTCAACTCAGAAAGCTGCTCATTGTATTTTGTTGGGAAGCAATTCTCGTGCTGTTTTGACCCCCTCAGGTCATCTTTGAGAGAAGGGTGGCATAGCAAATAGCCTTGGGAGTCAGAGATAGTGTATCCCTCCCCACGGAGAGCAGATTGCTTTCCTGACTTCCCTCCTCAGACACATTCTCGGATAGTCCTCAGGTAAAGTCTCCATCCTCTCCCCAAAGGAGACCTGCTTACAGTCCAGAGTAATGTCCTTCTGGAGAAGAGGATGGGCAGACTTGCTAGCAAACCCTCTATAAACCCGAGGTTTCCTAAGATCAGCACGCCTCAATTGTAACAAAAAACTCTGTATATGCAGCACTCATCTGAGCCCCTCGTGTCACTCCCACAGAACTTGGGGGTCAAGTAGAACTAATACAAGTGTGAAGCTCATGTGGTCTGCAATTTACTGAGCTATAAGCTAGATCCATGTGGGCTCATTGTCTTCTTACTGGATTTATGGAAGTCTAGCCACCTAGGCACACAATTACAGAAATGACAGTTGTTACGTGTAGTTATATGTCTATATGTGCAGTATATGTAAACATGTGTTAGTCACTTTTATTCCTTGGGTTTCACTTTCATCATCTAAGAAAGTTTAACATTGGCTGACTTGATATATAATGATTCTACATACGGCTATTTTATTTGTATTTTCTTTTCTTTCTAAATGTTTTTCATCTTTTATTTGCTCTAAAAATATTACTTAAATGATATGTATTTATCAACTCCTGGTCCAGGTTCCAGATTTTCAAACCATGCTGAGGCTATCTGATGTGTGCTCTCATGCAGAGACAGTTGTAATGAGTATTCAACAGAAAATTGACATTTTTTTTCCTTAGAGTAATGTATTTTTAGAAAATTTTAGAAATATGACTTCATATATATAGTGTAAGTCACCCTGGTGCTGTGACCCAGTGGTTGAGCATTGACTTATGAACCTAGATAATCAGGAGATCAGGTTTGATTCCTGGTCAGGGCACCTCCCAGGTTTGTGGACTGGATCCCAGTACAGGGTGTGCAGGAAGCAACTGATCCATGATTTTCTCTCATCATTGATGTTTCTATCTCTCTCCCTTTTCCTTCCTCTCTGAAATAAAAAAAAAAAAAATTATATTTTAAGAGCAGAAGTTATTTAATTAAAAGTGAGAAGTCAAAACCAAATATCAGCAAATTGAATCAAGAACTAAATGTGTCCCTAACATAAAAATTTCAGAATGAAAATAAATTAGAAAAAAAAGAAAAGGTAAATATCTATTGATTTAAAAGTCAGACATTAAAACTTGATTTAAAATACTGAAAAAAGGTTAGGCATGTAGAAACTAAGCAGCAAATATATGTCTCGTGGGTTAAAGAGAAATCAGAATAAATTAATAGAAACCTGAAATTATAAAAAATATTTTGAGATATACATGCAAAAGTACCATGTTTAAAGGGTTGTAAGAATTGGCAAAAAAAATCATTAAAGGATAATAACTTTGATGCATTTTCTTCATATATCCATAAAATAAAAGGAAATCTAAATTTTAAAAGGGTATATAAAAGTAGAAAAGCAGTTTACATTATAACCATATCCTTTAGAATATTTAAACAACATGGATTTTAAAGTAGACATAGAAGGTTTGGAGTACCAGTAAAATCTTTGGAGTTACTGGTAAAATGTTTTGGTGTAGCAGCAAAATCTTGGACAGAGACCAATTGTGCTGGCTTCATCATATACCAAGAGAGTTTTCCCAAAGTGTTTCATATATCATCATGATGTCTTTAATTAATGTGGTATTCTATCTAGACCATTTCCAGTAAAATTTGAGGGTGTTGTATTATTAGTTAGGTTGAAACAAATAACAAATAAAAAATGCTTCTTTGATCTTCAAGTTTCCTCAAATAAGGTGTTGAACTGCAGCAATACCTGTTAATGTTTACAGGTTTTGGTAGCAGTCCTGAAACTGATCTTTTTAAATTATTGAAAAAATAAAGCAAAATAAATCTTCTTCCTGGAAATTCTCAACGACTTTTATTTTCAAATGACTTTATTTGATGCCTGATTTTCTCACCTAGCGTGGACCAATGTCAGGGCTTTCCACTCAGCAGAAAGCAGATCATTTATTTTCTTAGCAGGAGATCTCCCCCATGTCATTAATGATTCACAGGGCATGTTTACAAGGGGCAAAAGTTTCCCAGTTTGCTGTGTCACAAAGCAGCAACTTCCATTTTAAATAAATAAATCCCTAGAGTTTCATGTTCATGTTCAAGACAATCAAGAGTGATAATTTCAGTTCTATGCTTTCCCGATTTGTCAGATGACAAAGGACTGAAAGGGGGAAACTTTCACTCCTTTGTCATCTGACAAATCATAAATTAAAGAAGAAATAGAACCCTGGAAACTATGGCCAGGGTCAAGCATCCATAAAGCTGGTATAGAAAATCAGGGAAGATTGTTTTTAGCTCTTGATTTATAATTGACAAGTAAAATTGTAAGATAGTCAAAGTATGCAAGATTATAAAAATATAAAGGGCCCTTCCCATTGAATTAACACATCCATCACTTCACATATTTACTTTACAAAATACAGTGTTATTAACTGTAGTCACCATATTATACTTTAGATGCATAGACCATATTCATCTAATAACTGGAAGCTTGTATCCTTTTACCAGCTTCTCTCTATTTCCACCCTTACCCCCCAAACCCTTGACAACCATTGTCCTACTCTGTTTCTAGGAGTGTATATACACATATTTATGTTTTGTTTGTTTGTTTGTTTGTTTTCACATTTCAGTGATACCATGTAGTATCAGTCTTTGTCTGGCTTATTTCACTTGGGATAATTTTTCTCACTTTTCTAGTGTTTTCTTCTTAATTCATCGAAGTCCATAGACAAGAATCAATGTCAGCAGCTTCTGTACAGCTCATAGAATTCTACACACACAAAAATAAATTTAAATTTATTCTGTTTGTTCCAAATTACTGGTAATTCCAAGCAATGCTGCAGCATCCATGTTTGAATCTATAGATTTTATACTACATGTACTTTGAGGGTATTGATTTTTAAAACTGTGTTTGTTAAGCAAATCATACCTGTATCTATAATTTTAATATATAGTGCTAAATTACTTTAGTACAGCCTATAGTAATTGCACTTGCCACATATGTAGCTGACCAGCCTAAATCAGACCATTGCTTTTGGTGTGTTTTGGGGGAGCAGCTTTCCTGAGGCTTGCCTATAAGCTCTGGTCTTCACTGTTTAACTCCTATTTGGCCTTACTAGCAGTCACTGCGGTGCCCTTGAATGAACATTTGACAACTACCAGAGAGGTTTTGTTTTCCTGGTTTTGGATTTGTTGTTTCTGTTTCTCATACCTCTACCACAAGCCATATATGAGTGTCTTATATCAACCTTTTTTATTATAACCAATGATAGTGTTCGATACATTTTTCTGTTCACAGAATATCTTTTAGAGGGAAAGGACTAATTCAATGGGAAAATGCTCATGGGATCCATGGAACTTATTATGTACTACATCATAGAGAAGCAGTAGCTTTTAAGGCATAGAAAATTGCCTCTAGAAAGCTGGAGTTAATATTTTGTAAGTTTGGGTGCCGTCCAAAAAGTTGCAATATATGCTCCCAAACAGTAACAAATATTATGCACTTCTCCAATAGCCATAATATGTACATTTGAGAACTAATAAGGAAGAAGTTAACATTGAAAGATTTTTCTTAAAAAATCGTGAACTGAACAAAGGGCAGTATTAAATTATATTTTAAGAAAATATCTAAAATAGTTAAATTGCACCAGTAAGCTTACACATATTTTTAGTGGTTTAAAATGTATATAGAAACTGTTTGAGCACTTAAAGTTATTAAATTTTAAAAAATATTTAAAGTAGTATTTTCTACCTTTGATTTTAAAAGTAACATGTTAATTGGTAAAGCTGAGAGAAAGAGAATTATATAGGAGAATATAAAGCAGTTAATATAAAGATAACTACTGGTATTTTTTTCTTTTGGTATTTGTCTCACACTATGCTTTATCTGAAAGGCCCTTTATAAGTTAAAAATACATTGTTAATATATTCTCTTCATAATAATTTTTAAGTGTTTCATATTCTTATATTTCAATAAATAAATTTAACCATTTTATCATTTACATTAGTGATGTGTTTACACTACTGTAAATATCATTTTGTTGACTATCTATAACTGTGTAATTGACAATTTACAAATTGTTTTCTAGAGATAAATTGGTTAATTAAAACAATAGAGATATTCCATGTGAAAGGACCCAGATATGTTTGCAACTGTTGAGCTAATTTTGTGCTGTGTTGTTCTCATACAAACATTTCAGACATTCTGCCTAAGAAGGTATAATTTATGATCCTACATGAAATGTGTATTTCATGTAGGATCATGAAATACATGAGAAGACAGTAAGCTGCAACCTTTCATATCACAGAACAGTTGATGGCATGACAACCCAATAATTAATCTATTTTATCACCTGATTATTTTGTAAACAATATTACTTCTGTCATAATCCATTAACTCAAATTGTTTCTCTTAAGAAGGTGGTAGATGTTATTATTTTTTAATAACCAGACTGTCACAGCAATAGACCTTTTGTCTCAGGCTATTAATTAAGGAGCTAATTTATGCTTTGTTAAAAATATTTTTATAGACATAAAAATCAAAAGGCTCAATGACGTATCCTCAGGATAGCACTGAACTTTTTTGCAAGTATATATATTCTAGCCAGTAAACATGTGTGAAGAACCATCTGACTTGTTAACTGTTGCTGTCTGCAGATCGTTAGGGAATTTAATCACAGAGGCAGAACTCGTAAGGATGTGCAGTGATGTTCAAGTGTTATATAAGCCCAATTATTGACTGTAATTGAGCAGCTGCCAAAGGCCTGATGATTTTATCTAATATCTGAGAATGACTGTCTAAAGGACAGATCAGCTCTCCATTCTCTTAGCATCCCCAGGTAGTAAATCTCTGTTTTAGATCATCTGAAGGAAAAGCACCTGCACAAATAATCTCATTCTCCAGAAGAAAGGTCTTCACTGGGTTTCAGCTTAACTTTGTTTCCTCAGCCATTATTGAATCCATACAAGAGTCATTCATTTTTTAACAGTATATTTGCGTCAATTTAAGAACTAAATTTAAGGATAATATTGAGAATGTTATCCAAGGCCATTACATGGGACTCACAATCTCGTTAATGTTGCTTTGAGTTAAGTTTCAGGGCAAAATTTGTGTTTTCTGATTCGTTGTGTGCTTTTATTTTGTCAGATCATAAAAACTGTTTATGGCTATATGTTGTTTTTTTTTCATGGTTACCAAATGTATTCAAGACATATTCTCATCTATCCTCACTAAAACCCAGTGTAGGAGAGAGGTCAGACATCACTGTCTCAATTTACATAATAACAAAATAAAAAAAATGTTTGCAGTGTGACACAATGAGTTAATGTGACTTCCCCAGTCATGGATGTCTGAAATGAAACTAAACTTGTAAAATTTTATTATGCTACATTTATACTTTCAGAAAAACTTTGTATCTTTTTGTAACTGTGAGGAAAAGCAAATAGAAATACTACTCAAAATTCAAGTTAACATTTCAAATAGCTATGTTTCTTCTATATATTGTGTATATGCCTCATTTTGAAAATCACCCATTAAATTCTAAATTAAAGTTATTTATTTGATTATTTTATAAAAATATTTAATTAGATATTTGTATTTCTGATGAAAGAGAGGAGAGAGGGAAGAATGCAAATATGGTGTGATAAATTAATTTTCCCCAAAGTTTTCTTAAATGCACACTAATAATAATCACTTCTTATGAAAACCCATTGCTTTCTTACCAATTACAAATTTAAGTATCTATACCAAGAATTATTTTATAACCGAGGTAGAAAGTATAGACAAACACATGTCTTTGTGTTTTTGTGTTGCATAAGATTTTGTACATTTCCTTGAAGAAAAATATCATGTTGAATCTTGGTGGCTCATTAAATATATCAAGTCTGAGATTCCATCTGGAGAATCACCTAAGTGTGTGTGGAAAGTCCTAATTAACAAGTTCTTCGGTGACAGGAAGGTCCTAGTTAAGTTTCTCAGATTGTTATTATTTAGAAAGTTTGCAAATGATGCCCCTGGGTGATGGTAAGCACAGGGAGGATCAGCTACACTTCACAAGTATGAGCAGACACATTTTATTTATCTCATTTCGAAGGTTTCTTTCCAAGCACAAGATAAACAATTGGACAAAGCAAAAATAACAAACAAACAAACAAAACCCACCACTTACATATAGTCACATGAATTATTAGGAACATTGAATCTCACTGGAGCCAGCAAGAGATGCAAAAGGACATTTCTCTTTTCCCTCAATGTGGGGAAGCACAGGACTTGGTTGGAAAGTTTGTAAGGCAGAATCTCTGAAAGGTCAAGGGCTTCTAGGGGGAGCTGGCCGAAGGCAGCAACCCCTGTCTTGACTTTTCTAAATAAGTCTGAGCCCTGGGGTGCTTTACTGGAATCTTTATGTTTAGTCTTTAGACGTCCTCGCTTAAAGGACACTGCAGATGCATGTGTCTCCTCAAGGACACTTACTCTGCTGATAGTATCTAGAGCTTAATTTTAGTTCAAGCTGTTGCTACAATAAAAGCATAAGGAGGCATGAGAATGGGGCTGTTTGGTTTGTCTAGCCAAGCAGTCCCTTAGCCCTCTCTTTCACAGAAACGTGTGTCAGAATACTCATTCATCCGCTGCTCAGTGTCTGCTGGTCAGCCCTGGCACCTCTAGAATATAGACTTAATTTAACATCTATAATAATAAAAGCATGGTATGCTAATTACTAGTAGACTGGACATCCTTCTTGACGAAGCCAGGGCTGTCAGGGAAGCCTAGGTCCTGGGTGCCAGAGAGAAGGCAGTGCCAGCAGCCAGGAGAAGGAAGGCCTACTCTTGCATGCATTTTGTGCATTGGGCCTCTAGTTGGTATTTAATAGCATGACAAATAGTTATATACTAGTAGATACATGTATAGAAAATCCTTTTTTCTCTATAATTTTCTCAGGGACAAAATTCCTTCTAAATATCTCTTCCTCTTATCAGTCATGTAGAGCTAAAAATACCACTTTTGATCCTCCCACCTCCAGCCCTGTGAACATTTACTTTTTTCGCATATGCTTTTTCTTAAAATGCTTTTACCATGAGGAAAACATCCCATTGCCATAGCAACAGGAAGTAGAATATTTGCAGTACAGTTTTGACCTGATACTTAGTTCTACTTTATCTGATTCTCTCCATAGTCTTGATAACATTTATTGTTGTTATTAGTTTTAGAGAGAGGGAAGAAAGGCAGGGAGATTATTCTTTTCTCCTCTAAAACCTCCCCTCCCCTTTCCTTATGGATTTTCCCCCCTTTTTTGGAGAGTTTCACTTGAATTTACAGGTTTAATTTTATTTGTAATTCTCAAACATTGTTTTCCCCCCTGCTGTACCATATATTTATCATCTAAGCAATGTTCTGCACTTCACAGATGGAAAGGCAAGGGTTGGGAAACACAACAGAAAATAAGTAGAGTACTATGGACAAGCCAGAAAAATAAAATAAAAATTGTGTGTGCCTAGGCCTTACTCACAAACCTTCGATTTGCTTTACTAGCCTTGTAAAATTATTAAACCACTCTAGAGTGAGGTCTAAAACATGAGTGTAGATTAGTTCTGCTCATTATCACTGCCTAGTATTTCTAGCTGCTCTTTGTCCAAAAGTAAAGTTGTGAAATTAAGGTATTGTCTAATTGAAGCATGAGGACTTATTTGCTACATGTTTAATTATAGATTTTATATTATTCTGGTTCAAAAGTGCCTGTAATAAATCATGTAAAATTCTAGCAGGCCTGGCCATTCACCATGAGTTCCTGTGCACTATAAATGTAGAAAAATGTTTCTTTAAGGGTGATGTGATAGAACCTGATGGGATTCACAGAAATCAAACCAACCAGTAGCTACCCAGGGCATTCAAACAGCTCTGGAGCCAGAGAACCATAAAGGAGGGCAAAAAAAAAAAAACAGGCTGTGCTTGATCAACCCCTAACATGATCTGGTCACAGGCCTGCAACAATAAGAACATGTTTAACTAAAAGTAAATGATGTGAAAAGCAGGCATCACTTAGATGACCTCTATAAAATGTTTCTACAGAAGAGAATAAAAGGAGGTCAAATTTCCAACTGAAATCATGGTTTGGAACCTAAAACCAGAACCAAGGTAATCTGATTGCCCTTCTAAGGAAAGACACACTGTACCTTATCTTCTGTATTTGTGTTATTTTATGTTATGTGATCATTTTGTCTTTCTACATATTAAATTTAAAAATTTTGTTATCCACGTTTTCATTTCTCCATTACATATCATATATACCTTGGGGGAGTTTAATTTTCATTTAGGGCTTTTCAGGTGCAATACCAATGACAGCAGCATCTTTGATAATGGAGGAAAGAAACTAGCCTATGCTTAGAGCTGAGTGTCATGAATGCACATGATTGTTCTTTTCTTCCTTCGGGGAGTTTATGAGAAAGAGTTGCTTTAGATGCAACAATCATGGATTTTGTACTAGTTTCCTAGGGCTGCCATAACAAACTACCACAACCTAACTTAAAATAAGAAAAAGACATTATCTCATAATACTAGAGGCTAGAAATAGGGAATCAAGGTTGGCAGAGTCATCTCTCTCTTCAGAGGCTTTAGGGAAGGATCATTTCTTGCCTCTTGCTAGCTTCTGGTAGTTGCCAGCAATCCTTGGCAGTCTTTGGCTTATAGATAAATTACCTCAATCTCTATTACATTCTTCACATGTTTCCTCTCTCTGTGGCTTTCATACCTTTATTGTCCCCTTTAAGGACACCAGTCATTGGATGAGGGCTCACTCCAAATTAATCCTCTTAACTTGATTATCTCTTCAATGATAGCATTTCCAGATAGAGTGATAGTCACAGGTACACGGGATGAAGGGATTAACAAGTACAAATTGTTAGATAGTCAATAATATTGAATGACTGAATAATGCCAGGTGGGTAAAGGATTTATTGGAGGGATTACTTCAAAAATTATATAAATGTCTAACCACTATGCTGTACATATGAACCTAATATAAAATAACATTGTCAACTGTTTTTTAAAATGTTTAAGAATAAACAAAAATTAAAAGAATATTCTTTTAGGGGTATAATTAAACTTACAACAGTTTTTTATATAGATTGAAAAACCTATGTATGTGATTTGACAAGAAATACAATATAATGGAAATCTCTTATTTTATTCTATTTCACTTTTCATTTTCTTTTCAGTACAGAATCCAGTCACCAGAATCTGGTATGGCTTGCCCATCTCTGAATTACCTGATTCAGAAATGCATACATTCCATTCACATCAATCAAATTTTGTGGCTTTCCAGTAATAGCTTTGGTTCTGTGGTAAAACTACAAACGAACACGCAAGCCAATTTAGAGTATTATCTATCTTTTTTCAATTTTCAGGCAAAAAATGAGAAAAATTCAACTCAGTCTTGGAAGAAGAGGAATATTTAAGTTGGATGGTTTGAAGTCCTGTTCCCAAAGTGAGCAAAACCCCCTGACAATGTCAGGGGAAAATAAGACCAAAGGCAATTCTGTAATGGCAGTGTACAGACTTCTGAAAATACATTCATCCCTAAAAGCAACGATATCATTGGCAAAATTGGGCAAAATCAAGTTTTTCGGAATTATAAAAATTAAGCAAAATCTTATAAAAAATAAACAAACAACAAACAAAACAGTGAGCATGTATTTTAAAAGTGAGTGAGAATTTAGGAGTGAGCTTTGTAGTGTTTTAACTTATCCTATTCCATATCTCTCTCCCCAGCTCCACAGTACCCTTGAAAACAGCAGCCTCCAAATCAGGCTAGCTGTGTAAGCCAGTAGCCTAGTAACCACTAGAGGCAGTAGAGCAGGAAGTCAAAGCTCCCTAAAATTCTCATTCTCAAGGACTGTTAATATTTGACCTGTGATGGTTCCCTGGCAAAGCACCATTTACAAGGCTTGTCTTCATTTCGTTGCATTTAGAGCATATTCTGCGGAAAAGCCCTGCTCCAACGGCAGTGGTTGAAAACAGTGGCAGGAAATTCTGTAACATTAAACTGTTACAGGTGGTGATACAAAATAAAACAGAACAGGAATAAGTTTTTTAAGATAATGTAGGGAATGAGATAGCTATGGGTGGGCATGCAAAATTCCGACACATGGATGGAAATTGGGAAGGCCAGGCGCATGCATGAGTGCAATCAATTCATCAGGACTTCAGAAGATTGTACGTGGCTTTGAGGCTGTTTGTGAACAAGAAAGTTAAGAGAAAATTGCAAACTCCAGAGCATTAAGGCCTGACTCAATAAATATGTAGAGTACCTCTGAAAAGGCTGAGTTCAAAGCATTTAAGGAAATCTCTGTTCAATTCACTATAGAACTGTAAGTTGAACATAGACAGTGTCCATAAATGTCAAAATTACAGTTTCAGAGAATTCATTTGATAAAGTCACTAAACAAAAAATATCAAAACAACCAACGTTAGGGAGGAATTTTTTCCCTAGTTCCCATAGTATATTATTTATAAGACTTGTTTTTTCATTAGAGAGAGAGAGAGAAGCATGAAGAGACAGAAAAGTATGATCCATACTCAGGGAAAAAATAGCAATCAGTAGAAATTATCCCTGAGGAAGCCCAGATTATGAACTAATTCTGTGAGGACATTAAAGCAGTAATTATAAATATGTTCAAATACTAGTAAGTAACAAACAAAATAAAATTCAAAGAATGAGAAAAATGTTTCACCAAATGAATATCAGTAAAGATCTAAAAATATAAAAATAACAAAATAGGTATTTTGGAGTTCAAAAACACAATAACAAATGAAAAATTCACTATATAGTCTCAACTACTGATTCAAACTAACAAAAAAATAATTCACAAACTTGAAGACATTAAAAAATATTTTTATTGGTTTCAGAGAGGATAGAAGAGGGGAGAGAGATAGAAACATCAATGATGAGAGATAATCATTGATCGGCTGCCTCCTGCACACCCTCTACTAGGGATCGAGCCCATAACCTGGGCTTTGAAGTGTATTGAACCCAGGACCCGTCAGTCCACAGGCCGATGTTCTATCTACTGAGCAAAACTGACTAGGGCCAAACTTGAAGACATTTTGATTGAAATCATCTAGTCTGAGAAACTCAAAGAAAAGAAAAGAAAGAAAAGTAAAGGAAGTCTTTGATACTCATGGAACATTACCAAGTAGATCAATGTACACATAAAGGGAATCTCTATAGTAAAGAAGAGGGAAAGGAATTTTTTAAATAATGGCTAAAATGTTCCATATTTAATGAAAAACAGTAACATATATATGAAGCTCAATTACCTAAAATTAGGAAAAGCTCAAAGAGTTCACACCTAGGCTTGTTTATATAGTCAAACTGCCAAAAATAAAGACAATGAGAAAATCTTAAAGCAATAGGAAAAGGAGACTCATCCATCATGTACGGGGATCCTCAGTATGATTAGTAGTTGGTATCTTATCAGAAACCATAATGGCCAGAAAGCATTAGGATGTCATATTCAGAGGACTAAATTAAATTTATTTTAAAAACCTGTCAACAAAGAATTTCTTATCAATTAAAATATTTTTCAAAACAAAGTATAAAATAAGCAATCCAAGAAAAACAAAAACTGAGACCACTTGTTTTCAGATCTTCCCTATGAGAAATACTAAGGGAAATTGTTCATAATGAAATGAAAGAACATTCAATATTAGTTTATTCCCAAATAAAGAAATAAGGAATATCATAAATGGTCAATATAAAGTACAGTATACCTGGATTTTTATTTATAAATCTTTTCCTATCTGACTTAAAAACAATTGCATAAAGTATACTAATAAAACTTGTTGATGGACTTATTACCTATGACATATAATTTAAATAAAATTTTATTACAGTGGAGGGAGGAGTGGAACGTCCCATTCCACTGGAGCAAAATCTTTGCATTCTGTAGAAATTAAGTAGTCATAAATGCAAACTAAATTACTTTTTGTTAATTGAAACCACAAGGGCAATCATTAATAAAATTAATAAAAAATATATTACAAGAGACAAAAAAATGAATTATTTTCCTTAAAAATGACCTATTTAGCACAGAAGATACCAATGGATGAACAGAGGAGCACAATCATCTCATTTTTTCACAGACCCTCTTCACCAACCCACTGTGGCTGGACAATCTTCACGAATATTCCAACCACCTAGTTCAGGTCTTTCCCACACCACCGAGAGAGAAAATAGCCGATGCTGCTGGGGGTGGGGGTGGGGGTGGAACAGGGCAAGGCTGGGCGGATAAGCAGGGTCAGTTCACCAACGAGGGGCATTAGATGGACAGCCTGTCCAAGTGGATGAAGAGCTCACAGGGAGGCGTGACAATGGTTTTGTTAAAGCTCTAAGCCACTGGAACATACACCACTGTCTGGGGTAACACTGTTTAGAAAGGACAAATCCAATTTTTTTAAAAAAAGAGGAAAAGTACTGATTCAAATATATAATTAATAAGAATGTAATGAAAATGACAGTGGAGACTTAAACCCCAAGCATGTTGCCCTTCTGAGCCTGGTGTGACTATACTATTCTCATATCTAAGAAACCAGATATGACCCTGACATTGTAAAATTAGGAGCATGTTCCATGAGTATCTATCCATTGCAGTTTGTTAAGGAAATAGATGTTGATTGAAAGAGATACCATTCATGCCTAGAAGTAGGTTTTGAGATGGTCACAATCTTTAAATCAGTACAATTGTACACTCTGACATTACATTGGTCCCAATGATGGATTCAGTGAATGTAGTTAGCATGTGGTGCATACGTGTCTGGTTGTTGGATTATATGAAGGCTAGGACAAATGAAAGAGCACCCAAAATACCCTATGCAAAACCCCCCAAGGGAAAACGTTAAATGTCGAATTAAATAAAATTGCTGGACACCTAAAAACCCAGATAGTTTTCATGAAAAAATTTGAAAACAAACATTTTAATTGATGTGCTGATTAGAAGTTTGCTATCCTTATTAGTCCAAATAATATCATAAATTCATTTTCATTGTTTTAAAATATTGTGCAATGTATACTTAACATAATACATGTGCACACACATATTTACACATAATTTAAATTATTTACATGATATTAAAGCAAGCTCAAATATGGCATGTAAAATCTAGACAGGTAAAATATATGTATAAACCTTAGAACACACACACACTCATACACACACACACACACACACACATATGCAGGTACTTCAAAAGTCATACACACATCTCATACCTTCCTGTAAACAATTATCAATGAATGTAAATAAAAATTTCATCCCATACTACTTTTAATAAATTATTTGATATTCTCATTAAAGAGAGTTTACTTTCATAACTCAGTTTTCCTTAAGATGAGATTCAGTCTTAAGAGCTTAAATTGAAGAGCCAGAATTAAGTCTTAGAAAATCTGACTTTAAGTCCAAGGATATTTATCTTATGCCAAAAACTATGTATTTTAAAAAGTGAAATGCACACTTTCAAAATACTGATGTTTTCATAAAAGTCTACCATATAGACAGAAATCTTTTCAGGAGGGAGTAGATAATATTCAACATTCACTTACCTAAAAAGTGAGCCTTACTTGGTGACATGTAATATTCTTTTTTTTAAATATATTTTTATTGATTTCAGAGAGAAAAGGAGAGGGAAAGAGATAAAAACATCAATGATGAGAATCATTGATCAGTTACCTTCTGCAAGCCCCACACTAGGGATTGAGCCTACAATCCAGGCATGAGACCTGACCAAGGATCAAAAAGTGACCTCCTGGTTCACAGGTCAATGCTCAAGCACTGAGCCATGCCGACTGGGCTCCATGTAATATTCTTTAGGTTCTGAAGTTATTTTCTGAAGATATTCTGATTCTGTGATTATTTGAGCTTCTTCATAATGTCGATATTTCTGACGTGAAACAAACATATTAGGGGACTAAAACATTTACATGTCATTAAATTAAAGCAAAAGGTAAGGGAGTTAATAAACTCAAGGATAGGTTTTCATATGTGTAAATTATAAAATCATGCCTACTTTTTGAAAGATATCAAATATATACAGTATGGTATTATCATCTGTCCAGAATGACCTCCAGCTGCCTGGTTGAATTGTTAAAAATTCTATAACTGCCAAGTGTTAGTATTTCCCAACACATGGCTGACAAATTGGAGAAAGTTTTAACCTCACAGGGCACGGCTTTAAAATATGTGTTTGTTGAGAAAACAAAACAAAACAAAAAGATACTTTCATTTATTATCAAAATCACATTAATTTAGCTACATGGCAAGTTCATACCCAGGAGTAGTTTTATAAATTATTAACATTGTATATAAATGGCTGAAGTATTGGTATTGGCTAGCATTACTTATAAAATATTGAGAATGTTATAATTCCTTCTTTTTTCCTATTTCAAAAGTAATAGAATTTTAACACAGATCAGTTAGAAGACATAAAAACATAATAAAAAATGTAAGGGCAAAAAAAATGTAAGGGCACACAATACGATAATATATTGTGACAAATATAACTTTGCTAATAAGATAGTGTATTCCCTTGCAGAGTGCTTTTCTATGTATATTTAATAATATTTTCACATAATTAGGATTATATTTAACTAGAGGCCCAGTGCATGAAATTCGTGCACTCAGGGGGTCCCTCAGTCCAGCCTGTGCCCTCTCACAGTCCAGGAGCCCTCGGGGGATGTCCGACAGTCAGACATCCTGAGTGCTGTCGCGGAGGTGGGAGAAGCTCCTGCCACCATGGCTGCGCTCGCCAGCCATAAGCTGGGCTTCTGGCTGAGCGGCACTCCCCCTGTGGGAACGCACTGACCACCGGGGGAAGCTCATGCATTGAGGGTCTGCCCCCTTGGTGGTCAGTGCGTGTCATAGTGACCGGTCAATCTGCCGTTTGCTCGATTTGCCTATTAGCCTTTTATTATATAGGATGGTCTTTGGTTGATTACCTCCCACCCACCCACAATCAGGGCCAGGGAGGAATGCAGGAGGTTGGCCAGCTGGGAGGGACAGCGGGAGGGCTCCAAGGCATGTCTGGCCTGTCTTGCTTAGTCCCGATAGGCCAGACCCCAGCAGCAAGCTAACTTACCAGTCAGAGTATCTACCCCCTGTTGGTCAGTGCACATCATAGCAAGCAGTTAAGCGGACTTAGCATATCATTAACATATCATGCTTTGATTGGATGAACGGATGACTGGATGACGGGATACTTAGCATATTAGGCTTTTAATATATAGAATTAGAGGATTTTAAAAAAAATCATCAAAATGACTTTTAACATAGGTAGATGTTAAAAAAAACTATGGTAAATAACACATACCTGTTATTAAATAATTAAATTTGCCATTATTCAGGATAAATTTAAGGATAGTTCTGTTACTTTGTGTTACTCTAAATCAATGGTTTTTCAACCCATGTGGCACAACCCACTGGTGTGCAGCAAGAGTTTTTAAAACATGCAATACCTGACTATTTAGTCAGGGGCACTGACATCTTTTCCCTTAGATTATCAAATTAAAAAATGGCAACAGCCACCACAAAAATAGCTACACAGTGTAAAAGCCCTGTCTTGAACCATAAATGTATAGGTCATATAATGGAATTGCCTCTTATTGGTCAAGTTGCATAATAAGGTTGCCTCTGATGGTTAATTCTTGACACCAGAAATACTTTTATGCAAATATAGGCACCTGATTTTTTTTTAAAAAAAGTTACTTTGGAGCAAAAGGAATAGGTAATTACTATTATTATTATTTTGTAAATCAATCAAAACTATACTTATTTTGTGTCCAATTGGCAAAACATGTTTTTGGGCATGCTGCAGAATTTTAGTAATTAGTTTATGTGTGCCATGAGATGAAAAAAGTTGAAAATTGCTGTTCTAAATTGTACAGAGAAAATACAGGAGGGAAAGTATGTATGAGTATTATCCAGAATTATTTATGATTAGCCAGGTATGTAATTCCATTTTATGGTACAGTTTATATCTCATTTTCTGATCTTGTTGAAAATACTATATAATTTACATACTATGCAACTATAATTATACACTTGTATGTTTCTGGTATCCAGAGAACATGCTAGGTTATCACACACATTTATTAATCCATAATTTATAGGAATTGTGACTCACAGTTGTTTTCATTTATATATACATGCATTTCTACACTCATGCTTAGGATTGAATAACTCTCAATGGTCTCATATGCTTCTCCTTGTGCTGTTTCCACAGTACATGATTTGGGCTTCCCGTTTGGTTGCAATTCTTTTCATCCCATTCCTAATCCTTTTTGAAGCAAAAATCTAAAAATTTAGTGGATTCTACCCACAACTGCATTTTTTAAAAAAAATAAACTATGTAGTCAAATGAGAATTTAAATGAAGATATGCAACAACGTGACTTAGGAAAAAATATGCACTTGCTATTTTTTCCTAAGCCATAAAGAAAAGCAAGTACTGTGTGCTTGTTTATGAACTTTGGTATTAAAGAATAGTTAAATGGAAAGAACTTCTATTTATATGTATAGCAGGCAGTAGCAGTGCATATTGCTCAACATTACTCAGGTAGACAAACTATTATATTTTGACATTCAATGAAAACAATAGCTGAGCTATACTTTCTAATGTAAGCCACTTTTAGGTGGGGAGAAAGTACAATGACAATACATATGCAACTAACAATACAACAAAGAATCTACACTAATAAAAAAGTAAGTTGTAAATTGACTGTACCTTTGTGACACCCACCAGCCAATCAGGAGTGAGTATGCAAATTAATCCACCAAAGATGATGGTTAATTTGCATACACAGGCACCCAGTGGCCGGGGGCAGGGTGGGATGCTTGCGTTGTTGCCGTGGCAATGATGCAGGCGTTCCGCACTGCCCCAGCCACTCCAGGCCTCTGGGCAGCATGGGAAGGTGGAAAGGCAGCTCCAGCCAGAGCGAAAAGGCAGCTTTGGCTGGAGTGAAGGTGGTGCTGGCAGCCAGGGGAAGGAAGGCCCATTCTTGCACAAATCTTCGGGCATCAGGCCTCTAGTTCATGAATAATAGGCCATATATGAATAATAGTAGGGACCATTTGTGGAAAAGTAGCAACGAATTCATGGACTCTGATATCCACAGATCTAGGACACTGGATCTCTGTCCCATGTCAGTTTGATGTTTAAAGTTCAAATTTTCTCTAATATATAATAAACATCAAAACTCCCTTTTGGGTAAGTGCTATTGTTTTGTTCTTTTAGAAAAAGTGATGATCTGGATCCAAACTCTTTGAGGATGTCAGTTAATGAATAAAGTGAACCAACCATTAGGACTTTGAGGCACAGGAGGGCCTGGCTGGGCCTGGAGGGGGCAGCGGAAGCCTAAAATACTGCCTAGAGTCTTAATTGGAATCTACTAAAGCTTAAATGTTGATGACTTACTAAACACTGCACATATGTAACAGCAGCTGCCTGTTAGCTACAAATGGATGACTTCCATTAAAATTGTACACAATTAATTTATTCAATTACCAGAGTCACAGTAACAACTAATTTTAGATATAGGAATTCCTGTCACTTTCCCATAATTTGATGACATTGCTACTTCTTGCTTCATTATTTAAGAAGCTTCCCATATCGTTTAATGACTCATGTCTCCACTGCAGCATTTCAACTTCCATATCCCTGCCATTTCCAGGTAACAGAGAAGCCATCCAATTCTAGAGACTGGCTTTAATTCCTTGTGGTGTGATCCCACTCCACTCCAGCACTGGACTTATTCGCTGACTCTTTTGGAAACCTTGTAAACTTTGCCATTGGACTTTAATCATTTTTCTTTTTATCTGTGCTTCATATAACGGCTTCTTAGGTATTGCTGTTCCATTGAATGAGTGTATCACAGTTTATCCATTCAAGAGTAGAAATAAATCTTTTGAGTTTTCAGGTTTTCGTGATCATGATTAGACAGCTATGAACATATGTAAGATTTTGTGTGAACATAAGTTTTCCATTGACTTTAATGCTTGGAAATAAAGTTGCTAAGTCAAAGGCAAGTAGTTGCACAGTTATCTTCAAAATAATTTGTCAAATTAAGTACTTTCTTAAGAGAGGTTTGTTGAATAATTTACGATAATTGAACTTACATTTTTTGGCAAAAATGATTTTGCATAATTTCTTCTGACAATTATTTAGAAGACAGTGGAATGTTTGGGGTTAAAGTTTCAAGATTCCCAATTATTAACAAAACAAAACAAACAAAACAAAACCAAAAAAACAGAACACAAGTGTGAAATGATTTTGGTGTGCCAAGGATCCTTTGACGATTAGTTTAGGTGGCTATGGATAGCATAGTTATCAGAAAGAGAGGCATTTTAACTGCTGAGGAGGCTTTAGAAACATTAAAGTACATTTCCCATCATCAAAGACTTGTGTGTAAGAGATTTGTATTCGTTTGGTCTTAATTAGAGCAAACAACTTGCCAGTGGGTATCTAAATTTAGAATGAGCTACACATCACAACACAGTTTATATCCTCTACAGACAGATTAAAGGAAACCAACGGATTTTATTTTCGAGACTTCAAATCACAAAACAAAACAGTCCAATTCATTTTGGGTTCACAGTGGCATGTTGATGTCTTCCGGGTCTATCATCAAACCATATAGTTTCCGCATTCTAAGAAAAAAAGGATGATGGTTCAAAAGTTCACATTTTTACCATCTTTGCAGTTTTTCTTTAGATGTGTAGGCCTAAAACTCTTCTAAAATAAATGTTTTCTGGGGAATGCATTAAGACAGGGAACATAATTGTACAAAGTAAATACTCGTCAAACACATCAGATCTTTGCTAAATTTACTTGTTAAGTGGCCATCATGGAAGAATCATTTTTTTTTTTGTTTTAAATTCTCTAAAAAGCAAAATAGCTTTTGGATACAGGAATAGTTGCTTCTTCCTATATAAACCAAATGAAATATTATGAATAATATATGTATAATATGTTGTGCATGTATATTTTAAATGAACCTCTCAGTATTGCTCATATAATTATGTTGAATTGTTTTAGAATAAATCAATCTTTTAAAAAAAATTTTAAACTAAAAGAAAAAAGAATATGAATGAATAAATGGATGTTGTTTTAAACTGCTAAAATTGTAGAAAACAATTTAGGGCAGCAAAAGTAAACTAACACAGGACATTGCAAGGATGTTGAACACTTCACTTACCTTCTACATGCCTGATATTTCTCAACACTGTATTGGAGACGATATTGCAATATGGGTATAAAAGCGATTTACTTGTCACCTGAGTAAAAAGAAATGCAGGGTGGAGCAAAAGTAGGATGACAGTTGTATTTGTATTTATTATTGAATTATTTCCCACATAAACAACTATAAACCTATTTTTGTCCTACCGTGTAAAGTTTATAACAGGTTCTTGGCATTTCGGGCAATGTTTATTAAAACATATTTCAAAAATATGATTTTACCATATATATATATATAAAGATATGGTGTCCCCTTTTTATTTGTAGAATAGAAGCAAAAGCCAAAAACCCAGGTGCGTTTGGGCATTTGTCATCCAAATAGCTCATTCTTTTTGTAGGAGATAAGCATGAGCATTGAACAATTAATAGAAGGGAGAGGATTGTTCTGTAGCAATGATTACAAATTGAGAAATTGATATTTCATAATTAGCATCTGGCTGATTGAAGGATGTGTGTGTGTTGGTTTGCTCAATTAAAAAAATAATGTTCTGCATGGTTATTTCTGACTAATAATGAAGAGTGACTGCGCCTTTTAAATGAGTACGGTACTTCCTATCCATCTCGTATATATATCCCTGCCCTCTTCGGCACTCACAAATTTTATTTTAAATGCACTATAATTTATACTTATTGCTTGTCCTTACAAGTTATTACTTATCCTGATGGTCCACAAATAAATTACTAGTTACTGTAACAAAAAACCCTGATAAAATTTGGTTTGTTATATATTTGGTATATTATTAAAAGCATGTGTAAAGTTAAAAGCAAGAGTTAGAATGTTTGTACATTTGTCTATACTACTTATCTCAGGTCATCAAATAGTAGAAAATACACAATTTGACTAAGTGCTTTTATGATTAAATAATATTAACAGGCACTTTATAGACCAACACTAGGCTTAAGCAATTCAAGTAGAGATTGGTCTGTTTATATTCCCAGTGTAGTTTCTCAGTTGTATAAGCTGGTCTTCATCAAACAAGTGAGAGCTTAGGACACTCTCCTCACAATCCAGGGTTGGTCTCAATTTTTGCACTCAGCCAAGATTTTAGTTTAAGACAGTTTTTTGAGAAACACTTTGTATAGTTCCATTAAATTAAATCACATCAGGAAAATCTGGAACAAGTTAGATTTTACTTGTCTGACTAGCACTTTAAATCAATCCAAGGGGAATGCAAAACCCTGTATATGGCTCTCAAATACAGGTAGGAACGAAAGTGGCATGTTAATGAGAATGCAGAGGCAGCCCCGCCATCTGTCTGCAAAGTCCTTCCTGATTTGCTTGTTGAAAATGACACAGGCTGAGTTAAAACAGGCAGCACCAGGGTGAAACTGAAGAAGACCGCTCCCTGCTCTCTGTAACAGAATAAGGCAGCGCTCGCTAACAAGAGTTGGGACCTGTCTAGCTAATCACAGAAACCTCAAATGGTTTCTCAGTGGCCTATCCATCTATCACAGGCACAGCTGAATCCTTAAAAATTTTTCTATGCATGAGTAATGAGTAATCCTTTTATTCTATTCAAATGAGATTTCTTGCCTTTTATAGATCACAGGCAACTTTGAGAAAAAAAGGAAAGTAGTTTCAAGTGCATTTCACTTCAGATTGCAACACTAAAATAGTATACAGCATGCAGTGGTATAACTTTTGTATAAAATAGGTAAGACACGCCCTATTTTTATTATAGATACTGACATTACTTCAAAGGTAGTATAAACAAATTAACTATGTATCATCAGGATAACTTAAAATGGTTTAAATTCTGCGATGGTTGAAGAAGTGAAGTCATTGCTTCAGTCATAGTTACAGGCTTCATATATTATCAGTCATATTAAAAAGACTTGTCATGTTAATATAAAAAGTTATGACACTTTTTCTTACTCAAACTATGGAATATGCTGCCATTGTGTGGACTAATTGAGAAACGTATCTCGCTCGTTGAGCAAAACTCTGTTTAAAAGGCAAATAACCATTCTTTCAAGCATTTTTTCTAATAATCACTTCACTGACGATGTCACTGATAAAAACATAAGTACCTAGCCTGTTTCCTTTAATGCCAGTTGTCAACCCAAATAGAAGCATTCCGGGAGAAAAAAAAAGGGGCTGTTAGCTACTATTTGTCTTCAGGGAAAATGACTTAATATATGTCTATCTCATGTGTAAAATGGGGAAAATAATTCCAATCCTGCAATGTTCAAGTATTAAATGATAATTTAGTTTCCAGCATATAAGAAGTTGTCAGTAAATGATATTGTCCATTCATACATTCTTGAAATAACTTTTTAGTTCTTGTTATGGAGTAGTCACTGTCATACTCTGAGTAGTTAATACTATTAACAAATAAACAAATCCACATTGAACCCATTTTTCTAGTAGTATCAAACAATTGGTTTACTGAAAAAAAGTCCATAATATATAAATATTAGAACAAAACACTTTCATAAATTATCAAAAATACAGTAAGTCTAGCATATAGGATGTAGATAACCCATGCAATCTATATTAATCCATGTCAATATTTTCTCTTTTTAAGCACAATAAATTGTTTAAAAGGACCATTAAAAATGCCAGCTTTATTTATTTAAATAAAATTGTCTACTATGTTTGCATTTAATAAAGTAGCAATTCATATTTAACATAAAAAGAAATACTTTACTGAAAGACATGATTTCCTTCAAAGTGTAATGTAAATTACTCTATAAAATCTATCCAAAACTGACTCCTATATCTATCTCTAAGTAATAGAAAAATTCAGACCTTTATTAGTTTATACAACTATTTTGCTGTCCTTTAAAAAGAAGCACAAGCTTTCTATTCTGTTACATATCTGTTCGTGGCTGACAACTCAATAGCAAAGACTATCTTATTCTTTCCAATACATGCCGATTTTGTTCTGTTGTCCACCCTGCACCGTGGAAGGTTCTAGGGACTTATCCTGACTGGTCTAAGACCAACATGAAACTCTCATTTTTATTATGATTTATTGAATGTGAAAGCATGTGTGACTGATTATGACTAATGAGATATATGGAAAAGCCTTCCATGTGAGTGTGTGTTTTTCCTAGGAAATGTGTCCTTGATCCTGTACTGTAAAACAAATCCAAGAATTTAAAAAAACCTGCTTCCTTCTTTGTATATTATTTGATCTGGATGCAAAATCTGTAAATAATTGGGGAAAAAAAGGTTATTTGTTCTGTTTTAAAGCTACAATTTGGAAGACTGCAGGAAGAAACAATAAATAAGAGATTGAACCCGAAGATGTTTGGAGTCTGCTTCATATCCAGGCATCTTAATTCATCACATAGTACTCATCTTTGTATTACAAGCAAGTTTGAGTCCAGTTTTATTTGCTGTCACAGTCATCACAAATGTTGTTACCCCAGTGCAAATTAGTTTTATCACTTATTTTTCAAGAATAGGACAGTGTTGGCACTAAGGCTGTTGGGAAACTGAAAAATGGTAGACACAAACGAATTGAGAGATAAAAATCACATAATCATATCAATTAATGCAGAAAAAAACATTTGATAAAATCCAACACTTTTTATTGATAAAAACTCTCAGCAAAGTGGGAATAGAGGGATCATACCTCAACATAATAAAAGCCTTTTATGTTCATAGCAGCATAATTTACCATAGCTAACATTTGGAAACAGCCTAAATGCCCATCAGCAGATGAGTGGATTAAAAACCAGTGGTACATCTACACAATGGAATACTATGCTGCTGTAAAAAAGAAAGAACTCTTACCATTCGAAACAGCATGGATGGACTTGGAGAGCATTATGCTAAGTGAAATAAGCCAGTTGGAGAAAGATAAGTATCACATGATCTCACTCATTTGTGGAATATAATGAACAATATAAACTGATGATCCAAAATAGATCCAGAGACAGAGAAACATCAAACAGACTGTCAAACTTCAGAGGGAAGGTAGGGGAGGGTGTGGGTACGGGTAAGAGATCAACTAAAGTACTTGTATGCATGCATATATGTAAGCATAACTAATGGACACATACACTAGGGGGGTGAAGGCATGTGCTGGGGGTTGGGGGTGGCCAGAGAGATGTCAATGGGGGAAAAAGGAAACATATGTAATACTATATGTATTACTTTAAACAATAAAGAATAAAAAAATATTAAAAAAAGAAAAGAAAAAAGCAATATATGATAGCAACAAGGAGTATCAAACCACCTCCTTCACAAGTTCCTGTAACACATGCCCACAAGCCAACCTTGTATTTTAAGCATGTTGTTCTCAGAGCTAATAACAAATAACAGGTATTGCTCCAAACCTTTATCTTAATAGGATTTATAGTGTTAATTAGAAATTTTATGATTTTTAACACTAATCTAATAATCTCATTTGCAAAGGTCTAAATTTGCATGTGTTAGAATTTAAATCTGGATTTTAAACTTTTACACCTTCTCAGAGAATTTCACCATGTTTTACACATTGCAGAATATTACTTATATGAATTCCCTAAAATCAGGTTCTTTCCCCTGTTAATGACCTGATTTCTACCCTAGGTGTTGGAAGCAGTCAGCCTGTTTTTACATTTATATGTGTGGTGTGTTTTTTGTTTTGTTTTTTTCATTCTCACAATGCCAGGTTTCATATCTGAAATTTTCAGGAAAAAGAAAATACTATTAAAACTAGGTTAGAGAAAGCAAAACTTTCTTTTAAATCACTACTCTAAATTTGCAAAGGGCCTACATGACTTTACTTGTTCACTAAATTTCCCTGAGAACTTTGTGATAGGCACTTTAGATTGATTTCCCCAAATTCACTCATAACCATTTCTCTGCTGTAAAATGGGAACCCCAGAGCTCACCTGCATAGGTGCCAGAGAGTTTCTTGTGCAACAGCTGTAATGTCTAAAAATACAGTGCATGAAGGAGATTATGTGGGTGTCTTAGAGTATTAAAACCTAGGGTTTTCCCCTTTTATTTTTTCTTTCCCTTCTACCTGCTTGGGAAACAGACTGTAAATTATCCCTAAGGACAAAATATTTTGAGATGGATTTTGTTCCCCAGCTACTATTATGTGAACTTTAGAGTTCATATTTAATGTTTGTGCAGAATATTTCCCACCTAATTATTCCCACCTCATCCCAAACACACATAATGAGGCAAGGTGAAATATCTGTGTTATTATGATGGAGTGGAGGTTGGAGGACATAACCTGTATGGTGTGCAAATGGAATTTCTGTCTGAATCCCAGATTAAGATTTACCAATTCAGTCACACTTCTGGGAGTCACAGACGAGCTTCCCCATGTAAAAGACAGGTCTAACCAGGTGAGACAGCAGCCATGATGGAGACAATGAAACTGATTCCCCTTGTGAATAGATTTGTTCCCAAAAGGAAGCAGGCAGGGGTAGGCTTCACATGTCTAGTTACTCTTTGTAAATATTATGCCAAGAAGATGAAGCACTCTAAAACTTTACCCTCCATTCTGGCAGTTCAAATAGTAAGCAGCTGAGAATCAGAGGGTACTTGGAGAGAATCCTTTATCTTAGAAACCAATAAGGTGTTTTTATCTTAATCCATAAAAATGCTATTGGTATTATGCATGTATCAGACACTTTATTACTTTTAAAGCATATTCAACTACGTAAAAAGAGGTTTGCTTTATGCCATGCCTATATTCATAAAGTTATATTTTCTCCCTCATTACAAAATTCATGTTGATGAATAGCAGCTGTAATTATTGACATCCACTGGCTAAATTCAAATTGCAAGAATACTTAAAATATATGACTGCAAGTAAAAAGAAATGTGTATGACCAATACTGAGAAAAATGTGCCACTTGACTACAGAACATAGCAAAAGATAAGATAATATACTTTTGGAGAAATAGAATGAATCCTTAAATTCAGCATAATTATAACTGAAACCATAGTAGATTTTTCATGAAACATGGAATATATTTTCTGAATAGCTTATTGTTAAGGACATATGAAACAATAACTAAAGTAACATTTATAATGATAACCAAAGGGGATTTTGCCTCCCAGTTATCTTAATATTTCATAGCAAGAGCCCTTACAAGTCTTAGAGAGGTACTAAATTAGGGCTATGTTCCAATTCCTTAGACAAGCTTCTGTATATGCCATCATTGGCTAAAAACAGCCAGTGGAAAGCCTGGTCTCCATGAAAACATGGTAACAGAATTCAGAGCACAGACTTGGAATCTGTGAGGCACATTTTCTTCTCCTCCAAATGCATTAACAAAGGTATATAACTAATATATAATTGAAAAAAGTAATAAAACAGAATTTAAGAGATACTTTTAAAATCGGGATAGGAATTATAATTTTAAACTAGACATGAAAAACAAAGACAAGAAATTAATTGCTATTTGGATTAAATTAAAATGTTAACTTTTATAAGATAAAAAGCAAAATTAACAAAATATAAGAAAAAGTGGCATATAAGGATAAAATAGTCATAATGTATATAACATAAAATATTAACATTTATTCACCTTCATCTCTAAGGGCTGAGTAAACTATTTTGAAAACTTTATCCCTATTCCTATTAAGTCATGGAGTAAATAGTTTTCTTTTATCCTGCACCTCTGTTTCAGTAATACCTAATAGTACACCTAACTTAACGTCAAAGACAAACATTAAACAAAATAAGTGCCAGTGCAAGGCACACATACACAAACACACACAGAATCACAGAGATGTGTTTTTACCTAGGAACAGCAGTCAGTATGAATATCCAGCTTACTGACAAATCTGCCAACTCCCAAGAAATCTGTCAATCCATGATTAATGACAACTGATATTTTGGATTCACTAACTTGTATCTGATATGTCCTTGAGGCATTCTAGTTGAAAGATCCATGATATAAAATTTCCCACTAAGTCATGCCTACATTGCTTAAATGAATTTGTATCAAACTTCAATATCAAATTCATGCAATTAATATAAAGATATACTGACTTTTCAGCAAATTAAAAATTTTATATATAGTTTTTAAATTTATGCTAAGTAGAACAAATGACAATTTTATCTTCCATTTTTACATTGTTACTATTTAGCTGTTATTTCCAATCCACACAAGATCCTATCTAAAAAAAAGGAGAATATTAATTAATACTTTCATTCCCATTTAAAGATGGTTAGCTGAGAAAATAGTTCAGTCTGATTTACTGAATAAAATGATGGTGATGATGATAATGATGATACAAGCAATTAACACATTGACAACATGCTCTGTAACTTCATGTGATTTCCCTATATTACTTACATAAATTATCTCATAACCTTCATTTTACCAATTAGGACATGAATCAAGTAAAATAATTGAAATAACATAATCAAGATTATATGCAACGACATTTGAACCAAGGCAGTCCTGCTGGAAAGGCTATACCTTTTGCTGATCCAGTACTGCTTCCTCAATTTATTTTATTTTATTTTAAGATATATTTTTATTGATTTCAGAGAGGAAGGGAGAGGGAGAAAGAAACATCAAGGATGAGAGAGAATCATTGATCAGCTGCCTCCTGCATGCCCCCTACTGGGGATCAAGTCCACAATGCAGGCATGGGCCCTGACCAGAAATCAAACTGACCTCCTGGATCATAGATCAATGCTCAGCCACTAAGCAATGCTGGCTGCGCTGCTTCCTCAATTTAAGCTAATCAACTTATAAAACAAATTGAAGTATGTAAATATATATGAATGTTACTATAAAACATTATAAAAATACTCAATTAGAAAAATGAATTTTTCACCCTTTTTGAATGTATTAATATGCAATATTTTAACTGACATTTGTAATGGGATTAAGTTCTACAAAAAACACTGAGATCTATATATATAAAAGCCCAAGTAACCAGACAACTGGATGACTGGCCGGTAGCTATGACACACACTGAACACCAGGGGCAGATGCTCAATGCAGGAGCTGCCCCTTGGTAGTCAGTGTGCTCCCACTGCAGGAGTGCCACTCAGCTGACAGACAGGCACCCGATTGGTGAGCGCAGCTGCGTTGGCGTAAGCCTCTCCTGTGGACATTCCCACTGCACACCTGAGCAGTGGTGGCAGGCACAGCGTCCCTGGCCACCTGCCGCTTTTGCAATACTTCGTGCTGTGTGGGATCGACACAGACAGCAGGCTGGAGCCCGAGGAGCTGGCAGGTAAGGCCGTGATGTGGTGGCACCGAGGTCCACTGATCCCTGCAGGCCAGGCTGAGGGACCCCACCAGTGCACAAATCTGTGCACAGGGTCTCTAGTACTTTTATAATTTTGGAAGCAAACAAGCAACATTTTGGCAAACAATCGATTTATACAAGTCCATTTAATATTGCTGTTTAATTAAGTTCTATTTGCTTTTTATCTATGCTTATTTATTTCCAAGTCTAAAAGAAAATTAATAACTTAATACCTATTTGATTACCTGCTTACTGACATGGTGTCAGTATCTCTGCTTGCCTTTATTATTTTCCATATGAGATCCAAACTCCCCGGTAGAATAATTTAAACAAATCCATGCACAGTATTAATTAGATGCACAATGAATGTAAAAGCCAAAGTTTCCAAAATTTGCCAAAGTTTCCCTGTAGCAAAAGATCAATTGTTCTGCCTTTGATAAGAGTATGCTTTCTTCTATTGTGGTTTCTTCATACATAGTTTTCTTAATCCCCAAATAAGTCAATCATTCTTAGGTTGCCTCACACATTTCCTCTTTATCTGACCAAGACTAGTTATTGCCTAGACAATGATCTGTTCACAGAAAGTTATTCTTTGAAGAACTGAAAATTGAAGGTAGGAAGATTTATAAAGAATAGTGTCAGCCCTGAGTTTGGCTCAGTGGATAGAGCATCAGCCTGTGGACTGAAGGGTCCCAGATGCGATTCCAGTCAAGGGCATGTACCTTGGTTACGGGCACATCCCCAGTAGAAGGTGTGCAGGAGGCAGCTGATCGATGTTTCTAACTCTCTATCCCTTTCACTTCCTCTCTGTAAAAAATCAATACAATATATATTTTTTAAAAAAGAATAGCATCGTATAAATTATATTTAAATAAATATGAGATAGTAAAGATATTATCCACACTTACAACAAGCAAACACAAATACATATTGTTTGTATGTAGTAATCTTTGTCTTAGTCAACTTATAATATGGAAGCAATCATTACTTACTTGAATTGTAACATAACAATGAATTATAATAGTTGCAGTGAGAGCCCTAGCTGGTTTGGCTCAGTGGCTAGAGCTTCGGCCCTAAGGCTATTAGAATTTTGTCTGTGACATAAGTTTATCATTTGTCTTTTGAATTTATTTTCCTGGATAAATCTTGTTTTTGAAGTTCCCTTTTTACTTTAGTTATTTCTGCTTATTTTTAAATATTTTTAAATCAGCTGTAAAAATTATTGAACTGCATCTTTAATTATAATATATAGAGTTGTCTTGGAAAAATCTCATTGAGAGAACCTTCATCTAAATTCAGGTATAAAAAGAGAATAAATTTCCTTTATCTTGTTTTTGTTTGTTTGTTTGTTTGTTTGTTTTACCTAACATATGATTAAGGGGTAGTAAGAGGTAGTGGTGAATTCTTGATAAAGTATAGGAAAAGAAGGATCCTTCTTAAAGACAGCGTTGGTGAAACACTGTATGGCAATAATGACAATATAATCAACATGCAGAGAAAAGATTGCTTCAGGGAGGTGGGACAAGATCTCAAAAACAGGCCAGAAAGTTAATCAACACATTCAACAAAATCATAAGGCAGGAGAGTAAAGAGTTTCTTGTTGGTGAAATATTTTGTGCCCACAGACAGGAAGGGTGAAAAAGTGTAACCATGAAAACCTATAAATGCAATTTAAGGCACTCCATGTAGTCAGGTCTCATTACTGCAAACTAGTATAACCTGTGCTTATGAAAGGCACAAAGCAAAGGGTACTTCTTTTTCAGGAACCTAGCCTTGTTGGTCATAAAAAAAAAAAAATGAAAATGAGAAATCTCAATCTTATAGTTATAATTTAGAAGTCTGAAGGATATTCCTTTAATGCCTTTACAACACCTTCAAAATTGGCAAATGGCTAGTTTGTATGAAAAAAGAAAATACCCACATATATTAAACATTTTCTTATGGTCTATCTACCTATCTATCATCTATCTATCTATCTATCTATCTATCTATCTATCTATCTATCTACCTACCTATCATCTATCTAAATGTAAAAATTAATTAACTTTACCTTGAGGAGTTTATCATCATTTATCAACATCAACAGCATTCATGAGAAGATTAGAATTAAGGTGGGAATGAAGCCATGAGATTATGGGAAAGGACTCCTGATAATAGAGGAAAACTGAGATGCCAGAGGAGACAGCAATTAAGTCCCCATTGGGCTAAATACCAATTTCAGGGTAGGAGAGTCTTTGGTAGTTTGTTATAATTAAATAGGGATTGTTCAGGGATCCAGTTTCTTGGTTCATTTATCATCATCATCTGAAGTAGATTATGGCTAATGATAGGTAAATATGCAACAGTGATTTGATTTTTGAGGATGTTTATTTATCTATTTAACATGAAGTTTTGTTAATACAGTCATTTTTCAACCTCCCCCAAGTTGCAGTGATTTATATCCATGTAGATTTAAAAAAAAAAAAAGGTGGAAATTAATTTCATGCCATCAATTTATTTTTCCACTGAGTAATTTAGGATACAAGATGTTATCTTCAAGTGTAAGGGGAAGAAAATTAACTCCCAACAAAGTAACAGCCATTAATTTGGACTTCATTGTTTCATTAAAGAGAAAACTTTAAGTGTACATAAATTTTAATTTCCCCTTAAATATAAAACTATTACATTTATGTTTCACCATATATGTATCTGTAATAATGAGATGTATATCATTTTTCTTATTACTTATATCCCTTTCATAGCCCCTTGAAGTCAAACACACACCTCTGGAGAGTAAAAACATCTCTAAGTTCTTTTACTATCTGATTGGTCATAATTTAGCTTCTAAGGATCGTTCTTTATAAATATTTTCTTTTCAGTCGCGACCCACAGGTTGAGAACCGCTGCTGTACAGCCTAAGGCCATCAGAAAACACAGATATATACATTATGATTCATTAACAGTAGCAAAATTACAGTTATGAAGTAGCAACGAAAATAATTTTATGGTTGGGGGTCACCACAACATGAGGAACTGTATTACAGGGTCGCGGCAATAGAAAGGTTGAGAGCCACTGCTTTGGGGCATTGGGTGACACAAGCTTAGGGTCTTGCACCTCACTCTCTTTTCTAAGACTCTGCACCAGGGTCTCCCCCACAATCCAGGAGTTTATTCCACTTTTATGAGTGTCATCTTGTATGTTCAACTTATCTTTACACATCTGAGGATGTGTATTATGCTGCTTAGAGTATGTTTTCTGAAATATTTGTAAGCATTTTCCACTAAGGAACTACATTTGGAGAATCTTTTTTCATATTTTTAAAATGTAATATAGTTTTATAACTATGGTGACTATCAAAATCTTTCATAAGCATCTAAAATTTAAACACAAAATAATAACAAGAAAATAAAAAAAAAATTACTGCACTCTACCATCTGCTTACATTCCTGTTTAATGTGTCACATTATCATTTGGAGGCATGAATTGGCTTTTTAAGTTATAAAATTAAACTTTAAAACAAAAAAGACTTCATTTACAAAATACTAATGCTGACTTAGATGTTATTGGCAGTAAAATGTTGGATGTTGGAAGGAGGCATAGAACAGTGTGGAAGATTATATATCACAAATAAGTATCAAAGCAAGTGTTACATAATTTTATAAAAATATATATAAATGATTATTTTATTTATCATCTCAATGGCAGTTTCTCAACTAATCTTAATATTCTTTATGAGCATTAAATAACCCGTTATAGAAATAACTAGATGAAATATAATAAGACTAGAGGCCCAGTGCACGAAATTCATGCACCTAGGGAGGGGGTCCCTCAGCCCGGCCTGTGCCCTCTCACAGTCCGGGAGCCCTCGGGGGATGTCCAACTGACAGCTAAGTCCCTCCCCCTAAGCCATCAGTTGGACATCGTTAGCACTGTCGCGTAGCAAGAGAGGCTCCCGCCACTGCCTCTGGGCTTGCAGGCTGTGAGCCTGGCTTCTGGCTAAGCAGTGCTGCCCCTATGGGAGCACGCTGACCATGAGGGGCAGCTCCTGCGTTGAACGTCTGTCCCCTGGTGGTCAGTGCACGTCATAGTGACCAGTCGTTCTGCCGTTTGGTTGATTTGCATATTAGCCTTTTATTGTATAGGATATTTTACTAGTAGTAATCTAAATGACTAGTCCAAATATTATGTATTTGAAAGCAATATAAATGTATTAAAGGCAAATGCATATGAAAATGCATTGAGTCAAAGAAGACAGAAGATGTGTGACCACAGCCCTGACACTCACGCTGTATTACTTTTGAATATCTTATGAACAGTAATTTTGTGCTTTGACTTTTAATTTCATTTCACTAAGCTCCTCTCTTACATGGCATTTATTTATTTATTTATTTATTTATTTATTTATTTATTTATTATTGTTTTAGTTTGGATAGCTGATTATAGATTACCTTCAGAGAAAATGTGTGATGATCAGGGCGGAAGAAGTTTTTAAGCATAGAGGTCAATGACTGTTGAAGTCAGCTAGAACATCCTGGCTCACAGTGATATAGCTCTATTTCATGGAACATTTATTATTACAACTAAACATGGCATTGCTTTCGCTCAGCTAAAGTGATAGAGTGCCCCCTGTAAATATTAATAACTTCACAGTCTTTATCTTGCACATAACCTTCCCCTGATACCTTTGAATTTATCAAAACTATTTTTAGAATTAGTACCTCATGGCACAAAGCATACATTCAATGTGGATTCTGAGAGAAATTATTACAAAAGCATTTTAAGATCCCTAAACATTTTGTAAGAAATATCTCAAGACACCACATATCATTCTGATTTTCTACAAAGTGATTCTCCTACCTATCTGTAAACATCTGAACTTGAAAATGCTACCTCACAAATGCATTTGAATTTATGATTTTATGACAAATACTTCATTTATGTTTATTTCCATTTATCACTTTCTATTGAAGAAAACAAAAAATAGGGTACTGATTTCCAGTAAAAATCCATGGAAATTTATACACAGCCAGAGCATGTGCTGTAACTATAGTTATTAATAATGAAGCTGGAGCCTTTGTGGGTTATTTTTCAATATATTTTGTATGGCTCTTCTGATGTAAAGAATTATATGTGAATGAATTTTCCAATGAGACTTTATTGGATCTGAAGGCATTTACTATGTATTTGCAGATATACAGGTTGTCCCCAAAATTGTATACACATTTCTTCTGATATTTCAATTGATATTTCTTTCTTTTCAGACTTAACCATTAGAAAGAATAATATTCAAAGTGTATGTACATTTTGGGGGGACACATGCTCTGGTTGTGTATAAATTTCCATGGATTTGTGGAAATCAGTACCCTATTTTTTGTTTTCTTCAATAGAAAGTGATGGCCCTAGCCGGTTTGGCTCAGTAGATAGAGTGAAGGGTCCCAGATTCTATTCCAATCAAGGGCACATGCCCATGTTGTGGGCTTCCCAGTAGGGGGCTTGTAGGAGGCAGCCAATCAATAATTCTCTATTATCATTGATGTTTCTATCTTTCTCTCCCTCTCCCTTTCTCTCTGAAATCAATAAAAAAGAAAGTGATAAAAGAAAATAAACATAAATGAGGTTTAAGAAAGACTATATAGCTTCAGTAATCAAGACAATGTAGTATTGGCAAAAGAATAAACAAGTGAATCAATGGAACCCATAAGAGCCAGAAATAGACTTCCATGAATACAGTCTAATTATTGTTGATAAAAGAGCAGAGGCAATTAAATGAGACAAAGATAGTTTCTTCAACAAATAGCGCTGGATCAACTGGAACATGCAAATGAATGAGTCTAAATACAGACCTTAGACCCTTCACAAAATCTAATTTAAAATGGGAAATGAGTAGGCAGAGCACAGAGGATTATTAGGGTTGTGAAAATATTATGAAAGATATTACAATTATTGATATACATTACTATACATTTGTATTAAACAATTAAATGGACACAAATTGAACTTTTAGGTAAACCATGGAGTTTGGTTGATTTTTATGTGTCAATGCAGGTTCATCCTTGGTTTAGAAAACAAAACAAAACACAAACACATATATTTCTGGTGATGCAGTAGACTGGCCAGTAGTAGGGGGTATATGGAAAATCTCTGCACATTCCTTAAAATTTTATTAAAAAACTAAAACTACTCTAAAATTTCCTTCAAAAAGCTATCCTATATAATAAAAGCCTAATATGCTAAGTGTCTGACTATTCAACCAGTCACTATGATGCACACTGACCACCATGGGGCAGACACTCTGACCAGTAGGTTAGCTTGCTGCTGGGGTCTGACTGATCGGGACTGGGTGAGATGGGCTGGTAACACCCTAGAGCCCTCCTGCTGTCCCTCCCAGGCCCCTTTGGTGCATCATTGGGGTCCTTCTGCCTGGCTTGCACCCTCTCGCAATCTGGGACCCCTCAGGGGATGTCAGAGAGCTGGTTTCGGCTTGATTCCCACAGGCCAGGCTGAGGGACCCCATCAGTGCACGAATCCGTGCACTGGGCCTCTAGTATTTCTATAAGCCATTTCATCATACCCATGAAGTAGAAGACAATGAAAGAACTTATATGCATATATGCATAACCCATGGACATAGATAATAGTGGGGTGAAGGCCTAGGGAGGGGACAGCAGTGGGGAGGAGGGGGGCAATGGGGAAAAAAGGAGACATCTGCAATACTTAAAACAATAAAGATATTTTTTTTTAAAGACAATATTTAGAATACTAGGAGAAAATATCTAATAGCTGATATTTGTATGTTAATCATCAAGGAAATGCAAATCAAAGCAATTTTTTCTTATTTATCATGGTATAACTTAGCTTTTTTTTCTACCTTCTGCCATTTTAGTTGACCAGAAATATAACACTTGCTGTTCCTTTTTGAAAAGCCAAGAACACTAGCAAGCTACTGAGCTCATTTCCAAGTGTCTTGAATATTTCCAACAGAGTCAACTACCTCTGGATTGCACTTTGTGACAATACATTAATTTTTATATTGGGTCCTTCTAAATATTATATTGATTTCAAAATTACCTCCACAGAGTTCTGCTTAGCTTATATTGTCATCTCTCCACATTTTCCAATTGCCTTACGTAGGAGGGAGTTGTCCCTAATTTTATTTCTGCATAACACATCTGCATCTGGGTCTTTTAACCAGCTTCCCAGGACTGCGATTAACTGCTCAGATGTGTATGTTGGAGAAAAAGATCTAATTCTTGCACGTACTCTTCTCAAAATATATTAACTATTCCTACTAGTAAAATTGTGATTTAAGATATCTTCTCCATACTGTATAGCATATGTAACCCTGACTTTCTATAATTTTGTACTCCTCTAACTTCATTATTTCATTGAATTATTGCATATTTCTGATGGTTGCTAGTAGTAAACCATATGAAAGCACAAATTCATTTGAACTACAGAGATAAATATTGTAGGAAAATGTGTTCTAGGCAGAGGGATATTACAAAGACTTTGAGATAGAAAAATATTTGTCAATTATGGAATGAAATTTCTTGTGGCACTGACACAAATTAGCAAGGAGAAGACATATTTAGAAAGTTAGGCAGGCATTCTTTTTTTAAATTGTTTTTTTTTTATTATTTTAAGTATTACAAATAGTAGTACATATGTCTCCTTTTTTTTTCCCCTTTGATCTCCCCCCGACCTCCCCTACCCCCCAGTACATGCCTTCACCTGCCCGCCCTTCCCCCCGCCCCAGTGTCTTGTATCCATTGGTTATGCTTATATGCGTGCGTACAAGTCCTTCGGTTGGTCTCTTACAGCCCCCCTCGCCCAACCGCCCCTGTCTTCCCGATGTAGTTTGACAGTCTGTTCAATGCTTCTTTGCCTCTGTATCTTTTTCCCACCATTTCTTTCCTTTAAAAAGTTTTGCCTCTGCGAGGATGGGTTTGTCTAACTCCAATTGGATGCCGTTGGCAATATTCACCTGAGAGTGTTCCATTTTAGCTTTTACATTTTAAGATAACATTTTGGAACCATATAAAAAGAATGCAAGTGGGGGGTGGGAACGGCCAGGAGAGGTCAATGGGGAGGAAAAGGAGACATATGTAATACTTTAAACAATAAAGAATTTTTTAAAAAAAGAATGCAAGTGGGTATGTGCAAAAACAGAAGCTACATCTTCAGTGAAGAGATGTTTATGTCCTGAATTAATACATGACACTACAGAGGAACACAGATGGGCATTTTAATGCTAAATTATGAAGTTAAAATTGAGAGAATTCACTAATATATTGGTTTAAATTAAAAAAACAAAAAAGAATCAAGTTGACCTTAAGTCTACCTTAAGTGTCTAAGTAAAACTGTGGTAATATTCCTGAAATAAATATTAAGGAGGTGTAGATTTAGGGATGAAACAAAAGTTCAACTTTTGTTTAAAATGTGATTTCAAGGAAATGGGGTGCCATTAAAAGAAAGGCATCTTTCCATCTGTCAAGAGGAAAAATAATTTATTAATTTATTACATTCAAATACTTCTAACATTTATAAAATAAAAAATATAATTACTCCAATTTTCAAGGCTGAATAATCTTGACAGTAATATTTTGCATAAATCCAATTCAAGATAGAATAACTTGTGTACCAGAAAGTTAATTGGGGGCATTTTAATAAGAAACATATTTCAACAGGGCTGAATATGTACTTCTGCTGGTCAGCATGTTCTCTCTAGAGAGCATACTAAATGAGAGACCAACTTACAATCCACAGATTTCATGGTGAACTGAGAATGGGGGTAATCAAAATGTAATCAAATCAAAATAAGGATAATTATTTTGATAGGTATAGTCTTTGAGTAAATAAAAAAGTAGCTAGATAGGAGAAAAACCATGAAGTGGGGATGGCAGTTATTAGTTATATTTTTAGAATTCTTCAATATAGTTATAGATATTTTTATCTCTGTTATATCAAAATGAAGGTGATGTTACCTATTAGCCATCCACGATTTTATGAACCAAAAATTAAAATAAAAAAGATTCTCTAGAGATCTTTGATCCATCATAATAAGCATCAGAACCTGCTTTATATTTCCTCAAATCTGAAACGTAAGTGTGGGTTTCTTTCCAGGGTCACATGATAATTCTACCTGCTCTACTAATACGTGAATGATGAAACCTTCTCTCTGCGAGTGGAAACTGATTAATTGGTTGAAAACACAGGAACAAGGCTGAACAGTCTTTATTTTGAGAACCTAATGATGACACGGTTTCTTTTCAGTAATAAAACCTCTCTTTTCTCAGAGAGAATAAAATGTTATATAAACAGAAGCCTAAAATTCCCTATGAACAATCAGAATGAGATGGTACAAAGAAGAAAAATAGTAATTACTGTGATGTCAGTTCTAATGAAAGAGATTTCATTTCTTAATCACAGTAAGCAGAAATGATGATCAGGGCCCATTTTACTTATCATTGTTATAATTACATACACACACTCCCTTTCGGTCACTTGGTGTTTTTTCAGTTCTGTTGTCTTCAGAGGAGATTTATACTAGTGCTTAAGATGAAGAAAAAGTGGAACTGAATACTAAAACTAAAAGTTGGTTCCACATTTATCACATAAATTCATCCTGTTTTTCATTATTTGCTAATTATCTCCTGTGCATTAGTCATCCCTCTTTAATTAAACTGCAACATTTTGAGAATGGAGACTAAATCTAATACTTCTTTTTTAATACTTTTTTCTCAGTAGCCAGCATGTGTAGAAATCCTATTAACAACAACTTGTAAATTGATTAGTCAAAATATATTTATGGATAAACGTTCCAAGATGGTAGAACATGACTTAAAAGAAATGTCTAGTATCCTTCTTCCATGATGGTCTATCTCCAACCTCCTTCATGAATTTGCTTTTTGAAAAAAGATGGGTTTTTAACTTAGTGTGCAATCTCTGGGTTATAATTACATTTTAACAATCCTAATTGAAATACAAAAGTTTTATTCACCACAATGTAATTACAGGTACCATGTAGGTAACATATTTTAAGAAATATAAGATATTTCCCTCATCTTTTTTAAAATTTTATTTTTAAAATATATTTTATTGATTTTTTTTACAGAGAGGAAGGGAGAGGGACAGAGAGCTAGAAATATCAATGAGAGAGAAACATCGATCAGCTGCCTCCTGCACACCTCCTACCAGGAATGTGTCCACAACTAAGGTACATGCTCTTGACTGGAATCGAACCTGTGACCTTTCAGTCCACAGGCAGACGCTCTATCCACTGAGCCAAACCAGTTAGGGCTCCCTCATCTTTAAGAGTTGAAAATGTTTGTATCCTTACATAAAAAATTCTTACCTACAGTTACCTGACTCATATTGGTCATTGAAAAATGGAATTAAGCATAACTTTTAAAACATCAGACCAGAAGATAAACACTTTCCCACCCCACATTTTAAGATAATCGTCTTCAAGCTTACTGATTGTGCCCATTGTATATTTATGATATACTTATTTATCTACCGTCTGTGCACAATGGCTTCAGTACAAATCTTAACAGTCATTCCCTTAAACAGGCCTGGTAGGAAGGTAAGTTAATTTGCAAATGAAACCTGAACCCAGAGTTCAAATATTTTTTTCTGAAGAAATAAAATTACTTGCTGAAGAGGTGCATTGCGTGAGGTTATGTTGGCAAAAGCAAAAGACTTATTTTTTAGGAGCAACACACCCACCTTCACCTTGCCTGTGAATGGCTCTGGCTGCCACCTCACAGGGAGAGGGAAATCTGTTTCTCTGTGCTGCTGCTCCTCCTGCTGCTGCAGCCCTGGATCGCCACCCTAACAAACCCCAGGTGTACACTCCTTAAGTTTCTTCCTCACGTCTCTAAACTACTTTCAAAGGCATGGCGCTAAGACTTATTTCTCCACAGCCGCTGGATTCCTTTCCATTACTGCTGCAATCAATTACCACGCGTTTGGAGGCTTACAACAGTGCTTACTTACCCTCACACAGTTTTGCGAGTCAGAAGTCTTGGTGTCAGTCATGCTGGTTCTGCTGGGGTGTCTGGGGTAGAAGTCACTTTAGGTTCCTTTGGGCAGTTAGCAGTTTCCTTTCAGGAGGTCCCCGTTTCCTTGCTGGCCTGTGGAAGGAAGCCATGCTTAACTTCTGGAGGTCACCTGCATTCCCCTGCTATTCAAGACCATCAATGGCTGGCCAATTCCTTCTCACGCTTTTTATCTTTCTGAATGATTCTTGTTTCCTTTTTCTGCTCTTACAGGTCCCCATGATTTCTTTGGGTCTATCTGGATAATCCAGGATAATCTCCTTTTTTAATATCAGCTGATTAGGAACACTAATCCCCGCTTTTCTTCTTTAAAATCCCTTCACAGCAGTACCTGGAGTTGTGTTTAATTGAATAGCCATGAGTTTTGAATCCTGGGATGACTTTAGAATTAAGCCTACCCACCCACACAATGCCCGTATTTAAAGACTAAGTGTTCTTACATGCCTTCCTATTTGTTCTTGCTTGAACTCTGATAAACATGTATCAAATTTACCTGCTTTATATTCTCACCCAAGTAAGGAATATCTGCTTTGTACTAAATAAAGTACTAACCCACAGAAGAATAAAGTCATACCAGTCTCCTGGTGGACATGATGAAGGCCACCCTTACCTGCTGTGGCCAGCTACTAGCAGCAGGGACGATGCAATCCTGTTCATTTTTCTCTGAATTCTGTGTTCCATGACATCACTTTGGGAGCTGTAAAATCAGCCTGGGAAAGAGTATTTCTACGTGGGGAGCTGAGCCTTTGCAGAGGTGAGTTGCCAGCACATCACTGCAAATTACAATATATAATGATGTGTACTGTGAGGAAGGTTTGCAGAGAGTAAAGGAAACAGCTAATAGGCAGCTGAAGAGGTAGATGTCAGAGAATATTTCTTTACAGAAGCAACACAATAGACACTTTGAAATCCTAAGTATGGCTTTTACTAGTTTGGAACTTTTTATTTTTATTTTTTTTTTTTGGAGAAGGTTATAGATTTTTAAAACAGAATAATTTATCATCCTTTGGAATGGTTGAAATGTGTCCTTGAAACTTTAAAAAAAGTTTTTGTTAAACTTATTAGGATGATAGTGGTTAAGATTATATACATTGTGAGTGTACGTCTATATGATACATTATCTGTATATTGCATTATGTGCCCGCCTCCCAAGTCAAATCTTCTCCCATATATTTGATCCCCTCATTTCTACTTGGAGATGCTATCAGACACACTTCTGGTCTTTGTGTCTCTCAACTGGCACATCCTGGCTAAGTGACCCTATTTGTTTCAGCCTCCAAATTTTTAATGTTACCTCATGGGTTTTTGGTTCATTCAAACATTCAACAAATTCTTAAACATTTCCATGTATCCATGTATCATGTGATATACTAACTCTGGGAGGAACATGGTAAAGAAAAAATATTTTTATTAATCCATAAAGTGCTTAATCCACATTGTACAGAAATTGGAACTGAATAAACAACTAAAATTTAGTGATCATTTTCTGTATTTGGACCACTTTAACAATTTAAAAAAGCTTGAGAAAACTTTCTTGGGAGGAACATTTATATGTAATTTACATGAAATTATATATATAAATTTTAATACAAAACTAATATATGTAATTTTAAGAAATTTATAGGCATTCTATATCCTTACAACCCATATTAAAATTTTGGAATTTTACAGGGAAAACATGGAAACAATGTAGCTCTTCATTTTTAATGACATAATAGGTAATATACTGAGACCAAAAATGCACTAGGTATGACTGAGTCATAGGGTACAGATGAGGAAAAAAGCACAATATAAGCAATAGTTAGGCAAGCCAAATTAAGACCATATATAGCTTTGTGTGTTAAAATGGAAAATTTCACCTATAAGGTTCACTTTGGGGTCTGAATTTTTTAGATTAGAGTTTTGTCCTCTGTGTAATACAGTAAGAAGGACTTGAATCTTCTTTTCATTTTGGAGGAAATTTGCCCTAAGAAAGCCTGGGAAGTGAGTTGTATAAGCTTTTCTAAACCTTGGAGGAAGGTACCTTTTTTCCATTAAAGTTATTTCCCTTGTGACTTTTTCCTACTTTTTCATTCCAAACTGGTAATTTCAAAAGAGAACTTCATGTAGTATTAGAGCTATTTCAACTGAGAATTTTCAAATATTTAAATGAAGTGTTTTAACTGGCCTGCAGCTTCCTAACTCTTAAATCTCTTCTTCATAAAACAGCCAGTGTTTCCATTGCTTTCCACAAGCCTGGAGCAGAAAAACATAAACTTAATTTTGAAATTGTTTTTGGAACTCTGAAGATAAATACAACATAGATTATTTTTTAAATAATAAGAGCAAAATCAAAAATGTATCCTCAGGCAAGTTAATAGCCAAATAAATTTCTTCTTTTCAGTTTCTTCAGAATGAATATGTAAAAATCTAATATTGTTTCATTAAAATATACAAGGTCAGTTTTCTCAATATAAATTTAATATTGAAAAGAAGAAGTTCTCAATTTCAAATGTAACTTTTAATTTGCATTTTTATTTTGGTAACCAGTAAGTTTAATTATTTAAAATAAAAATTAAAGTTGTCCCAATATGTTAATATATATTTATATTGTTCATTCATATATGTATGCTCTGCAATACCAATTGTATAAATATAATATGAACCATACTCTTTTCTTAACTACGTAGGCATTATTCTTTTAATTTATTCATTAATTCAAAAGTTGTAAGCATTTCATTGCAATAAACATTAAAAACAAATTGTTATTTTTTATGTGAAATTAGAGATAGAGAAAACTTTGTTTGACTCTACAAGAATAGCAATGAGTGTTAATATTATGAGGCTCTTCACTCTATTCTCATAGTATATGCTTAAAAAGGGCTTTAATTGCATTTATTTAAACTATTTATTTCCATTCCAAATTTTGACATCAGTAAGAAAATGCCATTTTAATAGTTTAATGACATCATAGAGAACATAGAGTATAATCTGCATTAAAAATTGGCCCAAACATACTAGTAGTTGTCATATGCTAGCAAAAATATGCATACACTTAAAAAGTATAAACAATTATTTCAATATTTATTTTTGAATTGACTGATGGGGAGACTGACTTAAAGAAGGTAAAGCCAAGCTCTTCCAATGGTCTTGTAACCTAGACCCATGATCGGCAAACTGCAGCTCGCGAGCCACATGCGGCTCTTTGGCCCCTTGAGTGTGGCTCCTCCACAGAATACCACGGCCTGGGCGAGTCTATTTTGAAGAATTGGCGTTAGAAGAAGTTTAAGTTTAAAAATTTGGCTCTCAAAAGAAATTTCAATCGTTGTGCTGTTGATATCTGGCTCTGTTGACTAATGAGTTTGCCGACCACAGACCTAGACCTACCTTTCTTACAGCTTTTGATTCAACAATGTTGAATGAGGTCCAGCTGCAGTGGCTTAGTGCTTGAGCATCAACCTGGGAATGAAGAGGCCATGGTTCAATTCCCGATCAGAGCACATGCCCAGGTTGTGGGCCTGATCCCCAGTGTGGGGAGCGCAGGAGGTAGCCAATCAATGAATCTCTCTCATCATTGATGTTTCTCTGTCTCTCTCTCTCTCCTTCTTCCCCCTCTGTCTCCTCTGTCTTCCTCTCTGAATTCAATAAAAATATATTAAAACAAAATAATGTTTAATGAGTAATCAAACTCTAATTACAATCAAATTCTTTAATATATAATGTGAAGGGATTGAAAAAAAAAAACTGTGAGACTCTGAACTGTAATTTGGTGGGATTCTTGGGACCTGGGGAGAGAATGAGAGTACAGTAGTCCCCCTTGGTTTTGATTTCCATGGTTTCAGTTACCTATGGTCAACAGTGGTCTAAAAATATTAAATGGAACACTCTAGAAATAAACAATTCATAACTTTTAAATTGAGTGATGTTTTGAGTAGGATCATGAAATACCATACTGTCTTGCTCTATTCTACCCAGGGCATGAATTATTTCTTTGTCCAGCTAATACAATCTGTATAGGTTATCTGCCCATTTGTTACTTAGTAGCAATGTCAATTATCATATTGGCTATCAGAGAGAAAGAGACTGCATTGACATAACTTTTATTACAGTATATTGCTATGATTGTTCTATTTTATTATTAGTTAATGTTGTTGATCTCTTATTGTACATTAGAGGCACCCCCCCTGAGTGCATAAAAATTCATGCACTCAGGGGGGGTCCCTCAACCTGGCCTCCACCCTCTCCCAGTCCAACTCCCCAGGGTATTGGGCCTAAGCTGGTAGTCAGACATCCCTCTGGCAGCCTGGGAGCCCTCCGGGGATGTGCGACTAAGGCTTAGCACTGGAGAGGCTCTTGCTACCACCACTGTGCTGGCCAGCCATGAGCCGGCTTCTGGCTGAGTGGCGCTCCCCCTGTGAAAGTGCACTGACCACCAGGAGGCAGCTCATGCGTTGAGCGTCTGCCCCCTGTTGGTCAGTGCATGCCATAGCAACTGGTCGTTTTGCTGTTGAGGTCAATTTGCATATTACCCTTTTATTATATAGGACTAGAGGCCTGGTGCCTGAAAATTCATGCACTGGAGGGGGGGTGTCTCTCTCAGTCTGGGGGCCCTCAGGGGGAGGAGATGACCTGGTGATCAGGGGAAGGTGACGCCCCCATCACACCTCTGCTGCTGCCACTGCTGGCAGCACAAGTCTCAGCCAGCCCTGGTTACCTGAGCCTCGGGCAGCCCTGGGCGGCTGGGCAGCTGCCATCTGAAGCTTACCTGCACCTCGGGCCCACCCTGGGCAGCTGGGCAGCCACCATCTGAGGCTTGCCTGCACCTCGGGCTGGCCCTGGGCAGCTGGGGAATTGAGGGAACTGGTATACTCCAGAGGCAGGCGTGTGGCAAGGCTGGGCCCAGCCTGGTGGGCCCAGCCTTGCCACGCACCTGCTGCCCTGGTAGGGCTGATGGGACTGGGTGCTGCCATCTTGTGGCTATGGGCACCACCATCTTGGAGGGCATGGCAATCAATTAGCATATTCCCTCCTTATTGGCTGTGGGCACTGCCATCTTTGTGAAGGTGTGACATTCAGTTAGCATAGTCCCTCTTTATTAGATGGGTAATTATATGTATATATGTATAGAACAAAATATTGTATATATAGGGTTTAGTACTATCAATATCATGGTTTTAGGCATCCACTGGGAGTCTGAAATGTATCCCCATGGATAAGGGGAAACTATCTTGCAAGTGGGAGAGACATGAATCATTGGGGTCGGATTGCATGAGGATACTCTGGGGAACTTTCTTGAATGCATTCTTCTCCAATTTTAGGTCTGTGAGCTTTTAAAAATAGTACCTGCCCCACTTACACCCAACCTACAATGAAAGGAGTTGCTAACTTAACTTCTACAGAAATTCTAGTTCAAAAAGGGAAAAATGCAAACATATCTATAATATTTCCACAGAAGTTCTGAAATCTACCATCATTATTCTTAAGCATTCTTGGATTAAGTTTCAGCCTGGGATTTTTTTGTTTTGGAGTTCTCCAACTTGACCTATACTCAGTGCTATTCCAATCATAATCCCAGCAGGATTTTTCTTATATAAATTGACAAGCCGATTCTAAAATGTATGTGGGAACAGGACCCATAATAGCAAAACATTCTTTTAAAGGAAGTTCACACAAGAGAGGCTTACTATATATGTTTTAAGACATTCTACAGACAATGTGAAATTTTAAAGTAAAGACATAAGTAGATCAATGAGATAAATCAGAAGGTCCAGGAATAGAACTACAATAACATGATTAACACACAAAGGTACACCTACTCCAAAAAAGGTTGTTCTTTTTTTTTGGAATACCATCAGTGAAGCTCCTGAATCCACTGGGTCTCCAGTTGATAGCTTTGATAGCATGAGCTTGGAATATCTAAAATATTTTTGTATATATATATTTTTCTGAGGAAGTTACTCAAATAAATACCCCAACAACTTAAGGGAATAAGCGAGAAAAAAGACAAAAGAAAGGGGAAGTGGACAGTTCAGAATTATCAAATATATCAAAAGTCACTGGAGTAGAGTTCTGATTTGATTAAGGTAAGGGAAGGCTCCCAAAAGGCTGCCTCATTGAAAAAGATACAGATTATGCTGGGGCATGTAGAAGCTAGGATTTAGAGTGATATATATATATATATATATATATATATATATATATACACACACACACACACACACACACACACATATATATATATATATATATATGATGGAAAGATTAGCTGTATGTCTTAGTACATCAAAGCAAATAAAATAAAATATCAGGCAAATATCAACTCTAGAAAAAACCTAAAGGAATATTTTTAATTAAAGAAAATACAGTTATATCATTTGACTCAACAATACATACTATTACATGTTCACTTTGATTACAACTCAGTTTAGATGTGGATATATACAGGTTGTGGCAAAAATAGGTTTATAGTTATTTGTATGAAAGATAATACAATAATTGATAAATCATAATATAAGAATAAACTGTGTTTCATATACTGACAACTGTAAACCTTAGTTTTACAAAACCTTGTATTGTTATATAATATCAAACTTTTATATTAGAAAATAAGTTCTGAATTCTAAATAATTACAATCCTAGGAAAAAAATATCATCTCTGTCTTTCAATCTATTATTCTCTAAATTCTTTATACTGCTTTATTACTTTCTGCTGCTTCTGACTCCATGGTACAATGCTATGTGTTGTGTTTGTTGTCATGACTGATCACAAATTTCAACCATATCCTTCACATAACTATCCAAGAATTAGAAACTTGATTTCTAAGAGCATAATATACAAAATTAGTCATAGTAATCCTGGGCTTCTAAGCAGCATTTAATATGAATTTCCATACTTCCTTTTTGTTAAAACTTTCTTTTCTTTTGATTTTTGTGACTTAAAAATAATTACTTGGAAAAGTAGATTAACTAAAGTGGGAGGATACAAATTCCTTGTGTGCTTTCTGGATATCTACTAATTTCTCTTTTTTTAATATATTTTATTGATCTCTTACAGAGAGGAAGGGAGAGAGATAGAGAGTTAGAAACATTGATGAGAGAGAAACATTGACCAGCTGCCTCCTGCACACTTCCTACTGGGGATGTGCCTGCAACCAAGGTACATGCCCTTGACCAGTATCGAACCTGGGACCCTTCAGTCCACAGGCTGATGCTCTATCCACTGAGCCAAACCAGTTAGGGCTACTAATTCCTTAAGAAAGTTCTATTAACTTTGCAAAGCTGGTGAGAGGTGTGAAAAATAATAGGGTAAACACAATGAGTGATAATTTAAGAACTTTAATATTATCACAGGCATTACAAATTTCCCAAATCCAGTAGAAATTCAATTTGGTTGACAGAATTTCATTCTTTCTATTGGCAGGTTTCCCAATCATAGTTTAAGAAATTACATTGCACACCTGACCTATGTCCTTTATAAATCCTTCATGCTGTCAGTCATAGGCTCAGTTCATGTGTATAATGAGAATAATATATATCAGTATGATGCAACTCCAGTTCATATATCTGTTAATCTATTTAAATTTAGGAATAATATTCACCCATAACCTAGTTTATAGTCTAACATACAAAAGCAAATATGTGGGATACATGTTATAATACATATGAATTCTTATTTTATACTTTTCAATCTAAAGCATATGAACTGGACAAATATGTGCAAATTCAAAATCACTGCAGTAAATTGGGGCAGAAGAGCAATGAATGGAAAGCTATATCTCTCAATAGGTCATTGAGCAAAATATTTGAGCCATGCCAAGTACAAAATCTTTTGTTAAGGCTGATTAGGTTGCAGATATAAAAGGTCCGAATAAGCCAATAAATTAGAGCCACCTTTCTCAGAAGAAAGTGACTAATAATATTTTGTTGCTGAGTTAAATAGAATAAATGTCTCAGAACTTGGCCAGAAGGCTGAGGTTTTAATTAGTTATTAAGATGTTCAAGTTAATGTAAATCAGATTTGCCTTTTCTAGCTAAAGAATCAAGATTGACAGTGGCATTAAATCTCGAGTAAATGCTAATTTGCCAGCACTTGCAAAAGTTTGACCTGTAAAAAAAAAGAGAGGGGAAAAAATGTTGATGGAGTATTTTTGTTAATTATCAAGCTTTTCCTTTGTACTGTTAATCAGAGATGTACCCTTTCAAAGCACATATTTAAATACTGATAAATGAAATAGTTTTAAAACTTCTTGTGAGAGTTAAGTGATTATTTCTCTTTTGTTATTTCCATTGTAATGATTAAAAACTGATTTCTTGACAGTGTTCCTAAATAAGTAATTAAATATATTGCATGCCTTAGCTGGTTTTGCTCAGTGGATAAAGAGACAGCCTGCAGACTTAATGGTCCTGGGTTTGATTCTGGTCAAGGGCATATGCCCGGATTGCAGGCTTGATCCCCAGTAAGGGGCATGCAGGAGGCAGCCGATCAATGATTTACTCTCATCATTTATATTTCTATCTCTCTCTCCCTCTCCCTTCCTTTCTGAAATACATAAAAATGTATTTTAAAATATATATTGCAATTCTCTGAATAAGGAAAACAATCTACCATTCCTAACATTTCTAATTAGGGATACTTAATTTTCAGTGTACCCACCTACCTTTCTACCTTATAAATATATGTATGTATAAGTTAAATTTTAAAAATATTTTATATTTAACTAGAGGCCTGGTGCGTGAATTCATGCACCAATGGGGTCCCTCGGCCTGGCCGATGGCATCAGGCCGAAACCAGTTCTCTGACATCCCCAAGGGGTACCAGATTGTGAGAGGGCACAGGCCAGGCCAAGGGACCCCACCAGTGCACCATCAGGGTCGGGGAGGGACACAGGAGTTGGCCAGCCAGAGAGGGACCACAAGAGGGCTCCAGGGCATGTCTGGCCCATCTCGCTCAGTCCCAATAGGCAGGACCCCAGCAGCAAGCTAACCTACCAGTTGGAGTGTCTGCCTCCTGGTGGTCAGTGCACGTCATAGCAAGCTGTTGAGTGGCCTTAGCATATCATTAGCATATTACACTTTGATTGGTTGACAAGAGGATTGAACAACTGGACACTTAGCATATTAGGCTTTTATTATACAGGACTAGAGGCCCAGTGAACAAAATTTGAGTAGGGAGGAGGGGGATCCCTCAGTTTGGCCAGCACCCTCTCACAATCTGGGACCTCTTGGGGGATGTCTGACTGCCGGATTAGGCCCAATCCCCGCAGTCAGACATCTAGCAGTCAGATATCCCTCTCACAATCCGGGACCGCTTGCTCCTAACCACTCGCCTGCCTGCCTGCCTGATCAGTGGGTGTCATAGTGACTGGTTGTTCTGGTCATTCCATCGTAACAGTCATTTAGGCATATATATATACGTATATGTATGCCTAAAAAGAAAATACTTTCTTTTATTCTTTTTCTCTTTCTTTTTCTCCTTAACATGTATGTGCCTTTTACATTCTTGGTTTACAAATACTAAGACATTCCATTTATTAACTCATCTAATCCTTATTAAATGGCATATGTACAGTGATCATATACATATGACAGATGAGGAGCCCAAGGGCATAGTTATTTTGTAACTTCTTCAAAGAAACACACTTGTCATTTAAAGTGATAATATTTGGAATGATTGCATAATAGTTAAGATCATCAGCCCTAACTGGTTTGGCTCAGTGGATAGAGCGTCGGCCTGCAGACTCAAGGGTCCCAGGTTCGATTCCGGGCAAGGGCTTGTACCTTGGTTGCGGGCACATCCCCAGTAGGGGGTGTGCAGGAGGCAGCTGATCGATGTTTCTCTCTCATTGATGTTTCTAGCTCTCTGTCCCTCTCCCTTCCTCTCTGTAGAAAAATCAATAAAATATATTTTAAAAAATAGTTAAGATCATCATATGCAGAATTAGAACAAATGGGTCTATTCACTTGCTCTAATAATTTCTGTAAAAATTAAATAAAATAATACATATAAGTAGTTTGAAAAGTGCTATTAACATATCAACTGCTTAATATGATTCTATTTCTTACTTGACTGTGTTGTCTGTGTGTTTTTCTACTACACCCCCACATTGTATGTAATGACTTTGTGTATCCAAATGAAATTATTTGAAATGAACATATTTTAAAAGGGATAAAGTGTACTTAGTATTTGAATATGAATTTTAAAGATTAGCATTGAAAAAAACCTGGTTAACTTAGCAGGAGTAGCTGGTTACACAGTTTATTGGTCAGACTATTAGATTGATAAATACTACACTTTTTTAATAACTGTCATTATAAACAATATGACAATCTTGACACTAAGACAAAGACTGGGCAGTATAATCATGGTCACTGGAAAGAAAATATGGCATATACTTTGCTTTGTTTTCCTCCTGGTCTACCCAGAGAAAGTTTTTAAAAGCTACATAGCCTAAATTCTGATTTAAATATACGTATGAAACACTTGTACACATTTAGAAGAATTCAGGTACATTTGACAAATAATCCTATGTTTGGCATTACTTATATGTTGAAGCCTGCTTTTAGAAGTAAGGATTTTTCTCAGCCTGACAGTAATACTTTAAAAAGGATGGTGTTATTGTAGACAAAAGTAATAATCACACACATCTTTTAGTTGGTAAAGTTTAAATACAGCAATTTATTTCATAATACTTGAAAAGCTGTTGAAAGTTAGTATATCAACATCATTTACAAATGTATGTCCTTGGTAGGTAAGTAAAGAGCAATATTTGAATACATGTAGCACTAAGCAGTGGTCAGCGTTTAAAGAACTTGTACTTCAATGTTTGATGTGGTTTTGAACCCCAGTTCTACTTAGCACATTTAATAAGCTTTTAATAAGTGGCTATTCTTATTGAAAGCAACTATCAATATTTTAATATAAGTACATATAAATACCACTTTACAGGTTTCTCTTGTTCTGGTCCCACTGTGCCCATGCCACATGCTTAGTTACCTGGTCATGCTCTTTGACCTGCACGATAATGGATACTGCTCACTGATGATCGTATCATTTTCAAGCCAAACAACAGCCTTACTCCTGGAAGTTAGGCCTCCATTATGTTAATAGCCTCCACTTCTGCATCAGAAATCTCTCTTAGTGTTTATCTACTCCTAAACATGCCCTCAAGGAGTGCCATCTTATCATCTCTTGCTAAGCAATAGATGTAAACTCCTCTGTTTCTTCTGAAGATTTTGTTTATTTCTGGTGCCTGGGGCCAAATCAAGGAGCTCAGGATGACCCACAGACCTCATCTGAAGAGGCTTTGGAAACCTGGCCCCCAGTTTTCCCCAGATCAGTAAGCACATTGGGTCTCTGTGATACTAACTAAGTCTTGTCACTGTTAGCAAAGTGCCCGTGCTCCACAAATAGTTCCTCATGTTAGGTACTTTATCTCCTAATTCAGCTCTAAATTTATTACTTCCACCTTAAAAATATGCTGATTTGTATCTCTGTGCTTTTACAGTTTGTAAGATCTCTTCTGCCTACATATCAAATTTAATTCAGTATCACCTTCCCAACAAAATAATAGTAATAATAATCTTTCAGGTTCTACTAAAAATAATTTCATCTACATAAACCCTTAATTAATTCCTCAGAAATGAGTTCCTTGGTCGACTTTATTTTACTTGTTTTTGAATTTGCCCATCCCCACCAGAATGTTACTTCCTTGAAGGTGAGTGCCAAGTCTTATCCTATTTCTGTACTCTTTTTTTTTTTCCTTTTCTATAAGTATTCCAAAGCCATATGGTAATTATTCAAAATTTTTTAAACAATGAAAGTGATAGAATGAGTACAATATGCTTTAGGTTACATAAGAACAGAAGGATTACCAGAAAATTTATTTGAAGAGACTTCAAAATGGATATTTTTTTTAAAAAGTATGGTATTTTTATAAATGCCTTTTTATACAGAGATACATGCCAATGACAATGGGATGTGTGACTTGGTAAATATGTGAGTTCCTGCTTTAAGTATTAGCAGGAGTTTTTAGTTAACTTCCTTTGCCATTAACTTACTGATCTTGCTGGTTATTTCTGGTATGCAGAGCAGAAGGTGGATGTGAATCTATGGGAAGAGAGAGCATTCTCAGAACGGTTTTTAACTTACGTAATTGAGGACTTGAACATGAATGAGTCTTAGATCCAGAAGCCATACGCATTCTGTTTTCACCTTGCCAACATGATTGTGAGAAGCTAATGGTGACTTCTTTAGTCGCTGTTTTAAGAGCTGGGTGTTTCATTTACTTAGTATTGAAGGTAAAAAGTTTAAGGAAACATGATTCAGAGACTTATATTCAAATTTTTTGTCTGTTTGCTTATTTCAAAAGCAGACGTAAGTTGCCAAGTTGACATAACTGAAAGGTGTTTCTCAGGATGCCAGGCTTTCCTGTCTCCTGGGTTACATAGGAGATGAAAATGTTTTCCTTTTGAAATGTTTTTGTGCTTTAAATCCAAGGGACATCAACTGCAAATAGCCTGAAGCTAAGCTAGCTTTGATTGTTCCCTTGCCTTGAATGATCCAGTCACTTGGGAAATGATAACTCAATTCATGTAGAATATGTTTAAAAATGAAATTTGGAAGGAAAACGTAATATTCTAAACAACACATTTATTTTTTATTTTTTATTTTTTTTGCTGAAATAAATGATCAATCTACTGACTGCTCTGGAATTAGTATTTCATGTTGACTTCCAAGTTATACTGTATATTATGTTTAATATCAGTAGGTATTGTCATAGTAATAATCTCTATAATAAAGAGCCAGGGTGTAACGACCCTTAAGACTGAAGCACCACCAGACCAGAAGTCAGTTCTGGGTTGCTATGTCAACCCAGCACTGACTGCTTCTGCTGTAGGCCGGGTGCCCCAGCACTGACTGCTGAGGGGGCTGAGAATCAGGGCCAGAGAGAGGCCTGAAGAGAGAAGCAGGGACTGATCCATTGCCTCTGTGGCAGCTTTTGACCAGCACTTGCCTCTCTCTTACTCTCCCAGTCTGGCCAGTAGCCTCACCTCCATTTCTCTCCAGGACTCCACCTGGGCTGCTGATCAGGCCCACCTTTCTGATCAGGTCCAGTTGATAGGCTCAGAGATGCTGACTGGCATAGAAACTGACCAATCAGAACCAAATCTAGGGGCTTAGAGGTGTTTCTGTCCAGGGAGAGCATGGATCTGGAGGCTGCCAGGATGAATGGCCTTCGCAAATCTACAGAAAGTGCTCATCAGTGACAGCCTAGACCCTTGCTGCTGGGAGATCCTGCAAAATGGAGGGCTGCAAGTGGTGGAGAAGCAGAACCTAAGCAAAGAGGAGCTGATAGCAGAACTGCAGGACTGTGAAGACCTTATTGTCCACTCGGCCACCAAGGTGATCACGGTTGTCATCAACGCAGCAGAGAAGCTCCAGGTGGTGAGCAGGGCCGGTACCGGCATGGACAACGTGGATCTGGAGGCTGCCACAAGGAAGAGCATCCTGGCCATGAACACTCCCAAGGGGACAGTCTTAGTGCTGCAGAGCTCACCTGTGGGATGATCATGTGTCTGGCCAGGCAGATTCCCCAGGCAACAGCTTCGATGAAGGATGGCAAATGGGACCGAAAGAAGTTCATGGGAACCAAGTTGAATGGAAAGATCCTGGAGATTCTTGGCCTGGGGAGGATCAGGAGAGAGGTGGCCATCTGGACGCAGTCCTTCAAGATGAAGACTGTAGGGTACGACCCCATCATCTCACCAGAGGTATCGGCTTCCTTCAGTGTTCAGCAGCTGCCCCTGGAGGAGATCTGGCCCCTCTGTGACTTCATCACTGTGCACACCCCTCTCCTACCCTCCACAACAGGCCTACTGAATGACAGCACCTTTGCTCCGTGCAAGAAGGGAGTGCACATGGTGAACTGCTCCCACGGAGGGATTGTGGATGAGGGCACCCTGCCCTGGGCCCTGTAGTCGGGGAAGAGTGCGGGCGCAGCACTGGGTGTGTTCACGGAGGAACCGCCTCGGGACCGTGCCTTGGTGGACCACAAGAATGTCATCAGCTGCCCCCACCTGGGTGCCAGCACCAAGGAGGCCCAGAGCCGCTGCACAGAAGAGATCATTGTCCAGTTCATGGACGTGGTGAAGGGGAGAGCCCTCACGGGGGTCATGAATGCCCAGGCCCTTACCAGTGCCTTCTCTCCGCACACCAAACCTTGGACAGGTCTGGCAGAAGCTGTGGGGTCTCTGCTGTGAACCTAGGCAGAGGGAACATCCAGGTGCTAATGCAAGGCTTATCCCTGAAGAAAGCCGGGAACTGCCTGAGCCCCGCAGTCATTGTCTGCCTCCTCAAAGATGCTTCTAATTATGTGGATGTGAAGTTGGTGAATGCCAAGCTGCTGGTGAAGGAGGCCGGCCTCTATATAACCCCCTCCCATAACTCCACTGTGCCAGGAGAGCAAGGATGTGGGGAAAGCCTCCTGAGCGTGGCCCTGGCAGGTGCCCCCTACCAGGCTGTGGGCTTTGTCCAGGGCACCACACCTGTGCTGCGGACACTCAATAGAGCTGCCTCTCTGCAGGGGTTTGCCCCTCCTCCTGTTCCGGGCTCAGCCCTCCAACCCTGCCATGCTGCCTACCATGATTGGGCTCCTGGCAGAGGCAGGTGTGCAGCTGCTGTCCTACCAGATCTCGGTGGTGTCTGATTGGGAGACCTGGGCATCTCCTCCCTGCTGCCCAGCCTGGACGCCTGGAAGCAGCATGTGACCAAGGCCTTTCAGTTTCATTTCTGACCTTGGGACTCACCAGGACCAGCCTTGGGGGCTTTGTGATCAACATTGAGAGGTCACATTCCCAGAGCTGGCACCACTTATGTGATCTGACTCCTGTAATAACCACTTAATAAACAGCCCACACCACCACCCCCCCCCCCAAAAAAAAAAAAAGAACCAAATCTGGGTCGACTGTGAGGAGCCAATGGCTGCTTAGGAGGTGGAGCTTTTGATGCTGACTGGCATAGAAACTGACCAATCATAACCAAATTGGCTGACAGAGGAGGGTAGTTGGGGGCGAGATCAAGCCTATAGGGGAGGGCATTTGGGGGGAGATCAGGCAGGCAGAGGCAGTTGGGGGCGAGATCAGGCTAGCAGGGGAGGGCAGTTAGGGGCAATCAAGCAGGCAGGCAGACACAGTTAGGGGTGATCAGACAGTCAGGGGCGATAAGGCAGTCAGGCAGATGGATTTGGGGCAATCAGGCAGGCAGGCAGGTGAGCGGTTAGGAACCAGCGGTCCCAGATTGCAATAGGGATGTCCGACTCCCGGATCAGGCCTAAACTGTCAGTCAGACATCCCCCAAGGGGTCCCAGATTGGAGAGGGTGCAGGCTGGCTGAGGGAACCCTCCCTCCATGCACAAATTTTGTGCACCAGGCCACTAGTCTATTATATAAAAGGCCTGTGGTCATCATGCCATCACGCCGTAACAACCGATCAGCAGGAGGCTGCGTAAGTGGGGTGGGCGGGGCTGTGTGCGTGGCGAGACACACACAAGTGAACGGGGACTTGACTCTGCAGGACTTGACTGGAGGCGTGGGTGGGTTTCTGGGTCCTGCCTCCTGCAGTGGCTGTGGCAGCGGTGGCGGCAGCAGCCACAGGACTCTTTCTGGTCTCAACATTTTGACAGATGACAAAACTATTACCTGGAAAACATAAGTAATTTTGCCCACCCCATATTTTATTTCATATGAAGTTCATTGATTTTAACTAGTACTCACACCCCCACACTATAATTTCCCAAAGCAAGGTCTTCAGAACATGAATCACAGCAATGTGCCAAGAACCACAATTATAATACTTCTGCAAACTCCAATTTCTCTTCGGTAATACAAAAAGCTGCTTTCATATTTCAGGTAGTGAGAAGCAGAGGAAGGGAGAAAATGTTGAATTAGTTGAACTTGTGATTTCTCAAACTTATCTGACCACCTATCTCTTTTTTTTTGCTATGTAACCTTTGTTAAAAGCTAGTATGGCCTATATCTTTCAAATCCAGTTTGATAAATCTTGGAATACACCATGCTTAAAGAAAATACCTCAGAAACTAGACAATATTCTCTGATATTTATCCAGTTGATTTTCACTACTTAGAAACTTCTACTGCCTCAGTGAGACCCACCTTCAATCATGCAATATATAGTTTTATGTCTGCAATAGTGTCCAGACAGTTTTGGTGAGGTCAGATGGTATATTTTAAAACTCATAACAATATGTGGATGTATTTCTACATTTTTATTAGACAGTTATTTGTTTATAATTAAGAACTTTTATATATCTGTATATATATATGTGTGTGTGTGTGTGTGTGTGTGTGTGTGTGTGTGTATGCATGTATGTGTATGTATTGTGGAACTTTAAATATAAAGATTATATGTATAAAGTTCCACAATGCTTGTTCCCTGAGGATAAAGCACTTCTTTCTACTTCATGATGCTAAAAGGAAAACTTGTATTATGCCTATTCTTACTCAGAATATAGCTTTTGGAGCTTCTCATTAATGTTGATGTTTTATAGCTTCTGCCTACACACTTTGCAGTTGCATGCAGAACACAAATTGAATCAATTCATTTGCACAACTCTTATTAAGTACTAGCCTGGGGAAAGTACTCCAGTTTCCTGTCTAGCAATTGCTCTGTGACAAACAGCTGAATCATTTTACTTCATCTTAGATGAGCCACATTCACTTTAATAATCTGCCTCATTTGCTGCTGTCAAGTCATCTATGCTACTTTGGGGAGTTCTGACTAATAAAAATTTTATATTACTTAAACCTATATTTCTCAAAATATCTAACTTAATATGGCTTTAATTCAAATAAAATATATTTGTATGGTTAATATTTATTCATGTTAGGCAATATGCTATCAAAAATGTACATTTATTATTGATATCACTTTGACCAGGAAATCACAAACATCTTAAATTCAAAAGATAAGTTATTGAATGCTAAAGCTAAACATCATATTATACCCTTACTACAAATATTGCAATATATTTAACTATCCAATTTGGTCACAGTTTAATTTATTTCAAATGTTTGCGTTCATCAGATATTACAAAATGTAGTTTTTCGTCTGGAAGACTGATTCCTAGAAAAGGATTTGACTCATAAGAAAACATTACTTTACCCTGAGTAGCCTCTGAAATCTTGAGAAAAAAGAACAAAGTTGGAAATATCACGTTACCTGATATCAAACCATAATACAAGACTATAGTCATTGCAACAGGACAGTACTGGCATAAAAACAGACATATAGTCAATGAAACAGAATAAAGAGCCCAGAAAAAAACCAATGCCTTTATAGTCAATTACTATTTGACGAAGGAAGCAAAACATACAATGGGCTTTCATCCATTGTATTCAATAAATGGTGTTCGAAAAGCTAATTCAGATATTTAAAGGAATGATAAAACTGGAAATAAGTTGAGAGAATTTTAATCTCATATTCTTCTATGAATAATATTTTCATCATTATTTTTATAAATACCTCTCTTGACCATTAAATTAAAGACAACTTAGTTCAGTGACTTGTTATAGTCATCTTTGCAGCCTCTCACCCAAGCAAAGAATCTGCCACACATTAGGTAACTAAAGATTTTACTTAACTAAATCAGAGTAATCCTGCCCTCTGAACTTTCTGAATAGACTTTATTTTTGTCTTTAAGATGCCAGAAAAATATTTTCTTCCTCATTATTCTGCATTCAACAAATATCTATTGGATGCTTTCAACATACTGGACATGAAAGAAGCAGTAGGTATACAGCAAAAAAAACAAGAAAAATATAACACCTGTCACATGGATCTATTTTTGTACTCAGCTCAATGTATTATGATTTATTAATTCTAAAATACTATTAATGAATTTTATAATCAACTTAAATTATAGATGTTTGCAACCAAGCAACCACTTATATGCACATTGTTTACAAAATACATCTTTCAGAACACTAAAGTGAAAAAAGCACTTGATTTTGTTAAATTTGGAGAATTTATTATGTATCATTTATATAAGCCATACTAAAATAGTCCCCATAATATGATTGATGTAAGAAAAAATAACTCTATGAGCAACTCAATGTAACTAAATTTACATGTAAATTGAAAGAGAAATGGTTAGTAAAGATAAATTACAGGTCATTTCACTTCTATTTTATTAAATAAGTTAAATAGAAACATAGTTACACTAAATATACTGTATTAGTAACTATATATCAAATAAAACTATTCTAGAAAGTTTTCTTGCTGCTTCCACATTTGTTGATGTAAGTCAGCTCCCATTAAAATGATGAACACAGACAACAATTTGCAGTAAAAACATGAAATTTGAAATGGAAGGGGTTATTTTTATACTAGGCTGAAATTAGTGCAGTTGTTTTAGCAAGAAGCATTTTTTCCTATCATGATGGCATTTTTTACAATATACCAATAACAATGCCACAATTTGCTATACAAAGTGTGACTGGATGCATTTATGTTGTGGAAATGTGTTACGTAAAGTGTATAGATACTTCAGGAGGTATTTATTGAGTTTTGAGATGTAATTGTCTGGTGCTTTTTCCAGTCAAGTTGCCATGCATGCTCTGGAGCAGAGCCATTGTAGAACATTTCAACAATTACTTTCAATTTAGACCATCAGCTTGGGTCCATTTTCCGAGTGGTAAGATCAGAGCAATTGATTCTTCTAAATCTCTGCCAGTTACACCACATATAGTTCATCCAAACCATGTGCATTCATCTGGGTGTTATTTTTGAACTTCAGCAGGAATTGCTCTACCCTCAACTAAACAGGCTTAGATTTAGAATGAAGCACACAATTTGAAGGACTGAAATTGCTCACCCAGGTAGCAAGTGACCCGTCAATAAATTACAGATAGAATTCTATTCTAATGAAGGCCATTAGGTTATGTAACACCTCATAACAAGGTAGGTCCTTTGCCAGTCTTGTATTAGACATCCCTACAAACATTATTTGTATGTGTGAATGATGCATTTTCAGTAGGGGTGGGTGGGTGCCGGAGGCAAACAATCATATGTCTCTCTCATATCAATGTTTCTTTCTTTCTTTCTCTCTCTGCCCCTTTAAAAGAAAGAAAGATGGAAGGAAGGGAGGGAGGGAGGGAGGGAGGAAGGGAGGGAGGGAGGAAGGGAGGAAAGCAAGGAAGGAGACTCTTTGTCTGAATGAGTCATCAAAAAGGAAAAAATATAGAAATTGCCCCTATCCCAACAGCAATTTTCTTGTACCCCTTCCGTTTTTGTCATGACGTAGAGGACTCTCAGAGTTTCTAGAACACTTAGCCTCCATAATTACATGTGTATTCCACATAGCGCCATGGCATCAGTTTCTCTTCCTGAGCACCCTGCAATCTTTGTTTTCCCACTTTACCATTTCAGGGGAGCGGGAGGAGTAGGCTCAGGTCGCCAGGCTGCATCCTGGCAGTGGGCCTCTGACCTCAGCTGCAGCAGCTCCAGCGCTCAGGTTTGGCTAGTGCCTTCCCAATTCCTGTTTTTCAAAAAAAAGCCAGGTCTTTAGTGTTCAAGGAGGTTTGGAGAGGGAGTTTAAAATCTCTTGATGCATCATAATAAATTTCATTTTCTTTGGTTCAAATACTTTTGATAAAAATATAACTTAAGTTAAACAATCACTCTTAATGATCCCTTCTTTTGAGATAATACCTGAAGAAACAATAATAGTAATTATAAAAATTCTATATAATAAAAGGGTACTATACAAATTGACCGAATGGTGAAATGACCAGTCATTATGACGCACACTGACCACCAGGGGGCAGACGCTCCATGCAGGAGTTGCCCCCTGGTGGTCAGTGCGCTCCCACAGGGGGAGCGCACCTCAGCTAGAAGCCGGGCTCACGGCTGGCAAGCACAGTGGCCATGGCAGGAGCCTCTCCCTCCTCTGCGGCAGCGCTAAGGATGTCTGACTGCTGGCTTAGGCCAGCTCCCAGACATTCCCCGAGGGCTCCGGGGCTGAGGGACAACCCCCCAAGTTCACGAATTTCATGCACTGGGCCTCTAGTAGCTATAATAATAATATTAATAGTATTAGCTGATATTTATTGAATATTATATATGTACCTTGCACTAGGACAAACTAAAGATTTATGAACTTATCTCACTGATGAAATAATTGAGGCACAGAGATTTTACTGAGCAAGATCACAGAACAAGTAATTTTGGAACTGGAGCAGATTCAGAGCCTCCTGACTTGAAAGCCAGATCTCTTAAGTGCAATATTCTAAGTTTCTTCTACTTTTTATCTTTTTATTTTGAGGAAGTATTCATTCTCATCTTATTAGGAAATATGTATTGAATTTTGCTGAAATTCAATACATATTTTCACCAACTACTGGAATATTCATGTTACTTGTTGTTTTTTATATCTATTAATATGGTGAATTACATTAATGGACTTTCTAAAATGGAAAAGAAAGGAGGAGAGAGAAGGAGAGAGGGAAAGGCAGAGAGTAAGGAAGATAGAATGCATGTAAAAATATCTTCTACATCAGAATTCTCAAATATAAAAGAAAAGATAAGATAAAAATAATGATTATGAATTCTCAATGAAGTAATTGACTCTGACAGGGATCCTCAATTCATGCTAAAATAATTGGTGAAAGGCTGTTTGAAAAGAGGCTAGAGGTCTAGAGGTCTGGAGCTTTCATACCAGCTATCACTTCTTATTTGTCAAAGTAAAGGGATACTTTTTTAATGAAATGGAGAGTGTTCATAGAAATCATCCAAACCAAGTGATCCAATTGGGGAAAATGACAATATTTACCCATGTAATCATGCAACACAAATTAGACAACACAAGCTCTATTGTATTCTTGACTAAAAAAATAAGTTGAAGTGTTATCAAATCAAGTGGAAGCCATTAAACAAATTCCAGTAGTGGAAGATACTAGTAAACAATTAGTCCAGATTATTCAAATGTGTCAATGATCTAAAACAAAACAAGGGGAGGAAATTGCTCTGATTAAAGAAACATGAAAACCCAGTGGCGATATATGATTCTTGAGTTTTTAAAGAGACTAAAGAAACATGAAAACCCCATTTCAATATATGATTCTTGATTTTTTAAACAATCTGTAAAGTACATTTTGAGGACAATTAGGAAAATTAGATTATGGACTATAAATTGAAATATATTACCATATGAACCATACTTGAGATATAGTAATGGTGTTGTGGTAATGAAGCATAATGCCATTGGGATTGACTGTTAAAGTATTTGGAAGTAAAGGGTCATGATGATTGCAACTTAATTGTAAATCATTTAGAGAATAAAAGTTTCATATATATGTATGTGTGCAGCAAGAGAAAGGGCAAATGAAAAATATATTAACAACAGGTGAACAGTATATTGGACTGTCTTATATAATTCTTTCAAATTTTTTGTATGTCTAAACTTTTTCATGATAAATTAGAATAAAAAAGTTATCCTATATAATAAAGAGGTAATACGCAAATTGACCATCACTCCAACACACAAGATGGCCACACCCATGTGGTCAAAGATGGCCACCCCCATGTGGACACAAGATGGTCAGCAGGGGAGGGCAGCTGTGGGCGATCAGGCCAGCAGGGGAGGACAGTTGTGGGGGATCAGGCCTGCAGAGGAGGGCAGTTGGGGGGAACAAGGCCTGCAAGAGAGGGCAGTTGGGGGGGGACCAGGCCTGCAGGAGAGGGCAGTTGGGGAGGATTAGGCCTGCAGAGGAGGACAATTAGGAGCAATTGGGCCGGGGGTGCAGTTAGGCATCGATCACACTGGCAGGGGAGTGGTTAGGGGGTGATCAGGCTGGCAGGAAGAAATGGTTAGGGGCAGTCAGGCAGGCAGGCAGGCAAGCAGTTGGAAGCCAGCAGTCCTGGATTGTGAGAGGGATGTCCGACTGCCCGTTTAGTCGAACATCCCTTGAGGGGTCCCAGATTGGAGAGGGTACAGGCTGGGCAGAGGGACACACTTCCCCATGCATGAATTTCATCCACTGGGCCTCTAGTACATATATAAAAGCACATTGTATCATCTCACCATTCAGTATTGAACTCTACAGATACTCTATGCTCAGGATAACTGGAAAAGTACAAGTAGAACCAGGATGCAATTAATAAAGAACAACAATAAAAAAATAACCATTAAAAGTCTTTCTTTTTTAGAGGTGATGGTATTTTAGTAAATATTAAATAAGTATTTTCTAAAACCTTATGTTTAGATAAATGTTTAAAATTACCCTAACATTTTGCCTATCTCCTTTCTCTTCTTTATTTCCTTGGTCTTAACAATTTTCATTAGTCTCCACTTTCATTTTTTGCTTTAAGAATTTATTATTTCTTCCTTGCCAAAATACTTTAACTCCCCCGCCCCACTGAAAAAAACAAAACAAACAAAAAAGATAGCAGTTATCCTCACATGCATTCAAATTTAGTATTTTCTTTTTTTCAAGAAAGTTATAGTAACTATTATATGTACTAGTAGCTACACGTAAAGGTGGGGCAAAATTCAAATTTCCAAAAAACACTTGCAGTCTTATAATGCAACAATAAAGCTCTGAAAGTGATCTATTTCAGTGCTTTATACTTCAATAGAATGTTAGCTTTCCATCACACTATTATAGCTTTCATAGTGGGTGGTGTTTAGTTAAAAGTCAGGCCAGAGAATAAAGTGTCAAAGAATTTGTATTCATACAAACACATTTTCTATAGTACTATATTCAGAGAGTGTATATTAATGTGTAGGTGTACATAAATGTATGCATACCATAAAGTATAACTTTCAGGGGAATACAATAAACTAGAGTTTTTTAGTTCTATATTTGCCATCAGGCACTTTTATATGAAAAGTAAATGTTTTAATGCTACTGATGGATGGGAAACTGGCAGATTGTGGTTGCAAATCAGAGGCAATAGTGTCAGAGAGCAGGGGCTTTTAACTTCTACAATTAATGAGTTGGCAGATATTTTATATTTATTTAAAGGTGTTACCTGCAATATGGGTAATAAGAAAGCTTATTATTTATGAAAAACATATATTTTTGACTACATAAATAATTTAGATCAGGAGAATTGGTTATTTATAACAATATTTTATATAGGAAGCATTGAAATAGAAATAAAGCTATCTATAGTCATGTATCTGTATTCTATTGCTACTGAACAAAATTGCCACATACTTAGAATTTTAAAACAATATAAATATATTAACAGGGTGTCCAAGAGTTTAGATTCCAGGCATTGGTTAGCTGCATTCTCTCTTGGAGGTTTCACCGGGTGGAAACCAGGGTACTTGATAAGGGTTATAATTTCATTTTGGGCTCAGGACCATCAAACTTCCTAAGAAAACAGATTTCCAATATATCTGTATATATAAAAGCCTAAGCAACTGAACAACTGAAGGACCGAATGACCGGTAAACTGGTCACTATGATGTACACTAACCACCAGGGGGCAGCCAATCAATGCAGGAGTGCCCCCCATAGTCAGTGCGCTCCCACAGCCAACCTCCCGCAGCCCCTCCCCCGGACCGACCAACCTCCCGTGGCCCCTGATTGCCAGCCAGGTCGAGGGACCCCACCCGTGCATGAATTCGTGCACCAGGCCTCTAGTAATTCAATATTGAAACTATCCATCTAATACTGATTTTTAAAATAAGGCACTTTCAATTGTACCTCCCCTTCTTTTTAAGGAAGGTCTTGGAAGGAAGGAACAATGAAGGAAGATATGAGATTTGGGAAATAGAAAACAGAAACTTTCAGAAATGGAAGTAATGGCAAGTCCTTATGTGCCCTTGTATCACAGACCAAGGGAGAGACTAGATCTTCATGAAAATAAATGGTACTAATTTTATATCCAGGCTTCCTGAGCACTTAAAAGGCATCTTGGTGTTTATATGTCATTGGAAGATTTAATAAATTTAAAATTAGAATCATAATTAAGAAACTGGAGGAAAAGGATATTATAAACTTTAGGAAAAGTTTTTTTAAATTGCATAAGAAGGAAAACTTGCTGGCCCTGGCTGGTGTGGCTCAGTTGGTTGGAGGATTAGCCATATACCTAAAGGTTGAAGGTTCCATTCCAATGTTCTCTCTCACATCAATGTTTCTCTCTTTCTTACCCTCTCTCTAAAAAATAAAAATAAAAATAAATCAATAAGTATACCCTCAGGTGATGGGTTAAAAAAAAAGAAGAAAGAAAGAACACTTTCTGAACTAGCAGTAAACAATATGTACATATTCACACTAATGGTGTCATTGTGTCTTGATTTAATAAAAAACAGCTTATAATACTATTTCAATAAAAGGAGAAAATAGAGGGAGCTTATTAAAGAGTAAAATACTTATTATCACAGTAAGTCAATTGATAATGCTCAAAATTGATAAATGATGAAATGGTTCTAAATCATACATTTAGAAAAATGGCATAAATACCAAAGGAAAATGAAAAAAATATGTGGGAGTGATTGCTTCAGAGAAACAGCTCTGGGCATTAGAATATGTTCAGTTAAGACAAAATTATTTTTTATAAATTTTAATACCATTTAATGTTTATAATATGTACACTTATTAATTTGATTAAAAATTAAAAACAGCCCCATGGAATATCAGGTGGCTCAGTTGGTTGGAATATCATCCTATAAATCAGAAAGGTTGTAGGGTTCAATCCCCTGTTGGGGTACATAAGGGAGGCAACCTATCAATGTTTCTCTCTCACATGTCTTTCTGTCTCTCTGTCTCTCCCTTCCTCTCTTTCTAAAATAATATATATATATATATATATATATACACTAATATATATATAAATTAAAAAATAAGGAACAATACTATTTTTAGGATTAATATTGAGAATAAAAATTATCTCAGAAAGTCCATTAGTTAGTCATTATTTTAAGTAGCATATTTCTTCACTCAACCACCAGTTACTGAACTCCCGTTATATGTGTGTCATTATGCTAAACTTTGTAGATAGAAAGCTAAATAAGTGAAAGGTTGTGTCAGATTCCCCTTATCCTCAAAGGTAATCATTTTCTTGATTGTCATTTGTTCATTTTATATCCATCTGTTGTTTTCCCACCTTTGAATCTGTAGCTCTCCACTAAGAGACAATATTTATCACCAAACAATGCAAAATTCACACATAAAGAAGAACAATCATCACCTTGTCTTCAGCAGAAAAGTTTTGGGATTTGAAAGGGAGTAGGTATTAATTAGTCTAGCAAGTTGATTTTAAAGAGATAAATCTGTAACCAGTACAACTAAAGTGACAAGATTAAGCATATGTAACTAGATTATCACTGAGAATACTTTTAATCATATAGTGGGAAAATATATATTTACTTAGTATGAGTATACAAGTCTTGTTAAAATGACCATATTAGCATAATGAGTAAATGAGCTTGTAAATGTTACATCACTTAGTCCCTACATTTAAAGAATAAAATAATAGTAATATTCTACTATAAGGTAGATAAAAGTTTCAGAATTTGTATTGGTAACAATAATACTTTGAAAACATTGGTTATTGTCAAAGAAATTCACTTGATCTCTAATTTGTGGTATTGAAATATAGCAGACAAAAAATACTAATTGACGTTTGCTGCAAATATTTGGGGTTTATGTATGAGTCAAGTTGTTAATCAATCAACTTTTTAAAAATATACCTTCTTGTTTATCTGTACCTGAATATTTCAGTTTTTTCTCAAAATATTGTGAGTATAAGAGAAATATGTTTAAAAACTATTACTAAAATGAATAAAAAATTTTCACTCCATATTGTTGAAATTAGAGGAACAGCATACAAAAATATCATAATTAACAAACATGCTATTTATTTAGCTTAAATACCATAAGTGGTCTGAACACCTCATTGCATTGTATGCAATGGAAGAAATTTTAATGAATCTCTGGCAACAGACCAGCTAAGGGGTGATAGTAATACTAAATATAATAAGCTTGGTGATTTGTTGATCCTTAATCTACCCAAAATATTTCCATTTAGAGAATGTCATTGACTTTAAACAAATTAGAATTCACTCCAAACCAATGAACTTATTACAAGCTTATGACTCAGGATCTCTATTCTATTTATAGCAATTTTGAAATGTGAGACAATGTGGTCAAAGATATATTTTGCAAACCAGACACAGTTTTGCAGAAAAGAAACCTATGGGTTGTTTGTTATACAACAGTGAACCCATATATGTCTTTCATTCTGTATTAATGAGAGGCTTCTTTAAAATTCTCCATCCATTTCCTTCTCTCTCTCTCTCTCTCTCTCTCTCTCTCTCTCTCTCTCCCCTCTCTCTTTGCCCTTTTAGAGGATATTCATATCTCATATGTGCCTAACAAAACTTAGGCTATTTGTGTTATCCTTAAGAATTGTATAGACCAATTTTATATTGAAACTAGTGACCCCGTGCACAGATTCGTGCACATTGAAAGGAAATTAATTAGAAGGTGGCCGGCAGGGCAGGACTGGGTGAGATGGGCTGGACATGCCCTGGAGCCAACCTCCCATGGTCCCTCCCTGGCCAGCCACACCTGGGGCAGCGCTGCAGCTCGAAGGGCGTCTGTGGAGTGAGCAGGGATCCTCTGGCAGGTGGGGTCCCGTGGCCTGGTGGAATCCCATGACCCTGCAAAGAATCAGGCTCCTTCCTCTGGTTCCGGGGTGCATCACCCAAGAACCACCGCTGCCAGGTCACTGCAGCTAGGCAGCTCCTGCATTGAGCATCTGCCCCCTGATGGTTAGTGCGCATCATACCTACCACTGGTCAGGTGGCTGCTTAGCCTTTTATTTATATAGATACAATATAAAATAAAAACACAGTGAGAAGATACTTAAAATGTTGATATTAATTGTCATGTTGTTAATCATAGTCTCCCTGTTGAGCTGTATAATCTGTGGTTCATTGCTATTCCTTCACTGGCATACACATGTAACAGTTTCAGTGGATTCCCAAGTCAGTTTGGATGTGAATATTGCTCTACCTCCTACTAACAATGTCACCTAAGATGGTTGTTTAACAGCTCTGGGTCTCAGCATAACCATCTGTAAATTGTAAAAAAGTAAATAAAGTTTCCAGGGGTTGGTGGGTTATGAACAGGTGGAACACAGAGAATTTTTCAGAGCAGTGAAAATACTTTGTACAATACTATAATGATGGATACATGTCGTTTTACCTTTGTCCAAACCTGCAGAAGGTAAGTACCAAGACTGAACCCTAATGTGAACTGTGGACTTTGGGTGATATTGATGTGTCAATGCAGGTTCAACACTTGTAACAAATGTGCCTCTCTAGCGGGAAATGTTGATAATGGGGGAGGCATGTGTTGAAGCAGTGGGCATATAAAAAATCTCTGTTCTCTCCTCTTAATGTTGCTGGAAACTTAAAACATCTCTAAAAAATAAATTCCGTAAAAAAATTTTTAAATGTAGCACGCACTATCTTTAAAAAAGTTAATGAACAGCACCTACCATATGACATTGTGATAAGAGTTAAAATAAGATTTTGCATAAAAGCAAAATATTAGAACAGCCTCTGAAACTATATGAGTAGGTGCAATGTTATTCTTACTACATTAAAATTAACAACATTCTCAAGCTCACATAGAACATTCTCCAAGACAGTTCACGTTAGGTCACCAAAAAAGTCTTAACAGTTTTAAGATAATCTTGAACTCTTGCAAAAAAAAAAAATAGAAGGAACACTTCTAAATGCATTCTATGAGGCCAGCATCATCTTATAACCAAAACCAGACAAAGACATCACAAGGATAGGCCAAAATTTCTGATGAAAATAGATGCAAAATTCCTCAATAAAATGCTAGCAAACCAAATACAATGCATCAAAAAGATTATACACACAACAGTGGTATTTATCCCTGGCATGAGAATCAAGGCTATGTGAACAAAGGATTAGATGACTGAGCATGGGAAGTCCAAAATTTGACAGTCCATGTCCCTAAATACAGCATTTCTCCTAGCAATGTTCCATGTATGCTTAAGCAGGCTGTATACCCACCGGCTCCCCCTCCTGGTTTCTTCCTTTTGTTCTCTCTCTGTAGGCTTGCATCTCATGCCACCCTGACCAGGTTCTAATTCATACAGGTCACTGCAAACAGAATGGAAGCTGGTCTGAGGTAATAAGTCACACCTGCAGAGAGGCTAAATCTTCTTTTGTCTATTATATTATATCTTGACATTTGTCTGTCTAATATATCATGTTTTCTTTTTCTATATATATTTTTATTGATTTCAGAGAGGAAAGGAGAGGGCGAGAGAGAGAGAAACATCGATGATGAGAGAGAATCATTGACCTGCTGCCTCCTGCATGCCCCCTACTGGGGATGGATCCCGCAACCTGGGCAGGAGCCCTGACCAGGAATTGAACCATGACCTCCTGATTCATAGGCTGATGCTCAACCACTGAGCCATGCCAGATAGACTAATATATTATTGAGGTACAGAAAACATGTAAAAACTTGCAGTAAATAGGTGTTGACTTAATAAAGAAATACAAAAAAAAATATGCGGGGATAAATTTTACTTTCTCTGAGTGCTTACTATTTTCAAAGCATGTAAGGGAGTCAAGAAAGACTACAATTGGGCTCTTCCAATTACTGAGAGATAAAACACAACACTCCACATTTCTCTCTCTTAAAATACTGTTTATCTTATAGGACAACACTTACATATTATCCTTTTCTACAATCCTTTTCTAGAATCACCAGTTTTAAAAATGCTACTTCCTTTCACATACTAACTTGTATTATAGCAATTATGATACCACTAATATAGTGTCGTAATTATCAGCTTAATCAATTTGCAATTGATTACAATGACACTAATGCATTTGGCAGAAAAGACTGCCTTCATAATCCAGGACTCTCAAATTTCCTTTTCACTGAGATGGCTTCTTTTTAAATGCATTATTTCATTTCAATTTATTCTACAGTCACAAGGTTAACATTAGTAAAAAACAAAAATACTACTTGTATTTCAGAGATTTATTCCAACACTCCCAAGCCTGCTCATTTCTTAAAGACCAAAAATCCAAGTCCTCTTTTTGGCATCTGAAACAACTAAAAATAGTGTGTGATTGTTTGTTAGATCCCTTGCTCATAACCACCCAGATATCTGTAATGGCATGTATGATGAAGGCAAGGGGGCCACAAGGAAGACAGTGCATCCTTTACATTCCCACTTATGTATCTGGATGCCTCTCCCTAATACTCACAGTGCCATTCAAAAATTAACTTGAACATAACCTTTAACGTGGGTGATCCCCAACCTCAATCTCCCTTCTGACATTGCCTGATAATTGCTGAAACTCCACCTCACAGGTTAGCGCAGCTATGTGACTTTAAGGTGCCATTTCTTGATATTAAAGCAATCTTTAGGTCAAATGTATTTAATAGCTTCACCTTTCAAAGAGAAAACTTTTTTTTCTCTCTCATAGACTGAGTAACAGAGCTGACCTTATTCACATAATAGAATGTCATCCTGCCACATAAGCTTGCAAACATTTCAAAAGTAGCTCATTAGCAAATAATGATGCCAAAAAATAACTTGTTAATGTCAGTAAATACATTTTATATTTCTGATAATTTGTGAAAAGCAGCATAATTATCAGAGTTATACCTTTTTTCCTGTAGAAAAAAATATTTGCAAAACTTAAAAGTTATATTTAAAACATAAAGCAAATCAACGATTTTTCCTCCCAGTATGATAGATTTTAATGAGACTCTAAACCTTAAGTGACCTATTTACACAGACTCTGCTGCTATATGATGATAATAAAATGATGGTAAAAATGTCAATAATACAAATTCTGATTCAATCCTGTGTCTTCAAATTACCTCAGAAATACTTCTCCCTACTCAAGTCTACACACATTGAAGACAGGAATGTTGAATGAAAAGTCACCATGGTCCAAATGACATCTGTTCTGTGTACTGTTGACCTTGAAATGTGTCTTTGGCCACATCAATGAGAAAGTGCTGAACTGTATGTCTGTACCAGGGTGACAGTCCAATTCAAGAGGGTTTCCAAATACCCACATGGGGTTAAGCCATGTTCTTTAAGTTGTGGGTAAGTAGAAACAGATACTTTAAAGAAAATGCAGTTATCAAAGTAGATAACTAAATATAATTGTAAAATAATAAAATACAATGAATAGCAGAAGCCTTCCGAAATGAAGCAAGACTTTAGCAATCTTAGAGAATTACTTCAGATGAATTGACTAGAGATGAAGATTGGGTGGGGAGTTCTCTATAAATAAGGAACTGCACCATGTTGACAAGGAGACCTGGAACAATACAGACCCTGGAAGGAAGAACAAATGACACTTTTTAAGGTCGTATATTTGAAGAATTTTATCGGTCTAGACTGAGATAATGCAAAATAGTCATTATTTATATATGTTTTAGGAGTCAAGAATTTTTTCTTACAATTTTGAAGAGTGTGAAAAAATAAAACCCCATACCAAGGAGAGTGCTACAAATGCCCACTCTTTTCTAAGTAGAATTAGTGGTTCACGGTCTTGGCTTCAGATGACAATCAAACTCATCACATACCATGGGCATCCTGAGTGTATAAGTAATAAAGGTCATTTAGTTAAAAAAAAAAAAAAGAACCATAGTGTCTGTACAACATTATAGGTATAGCATCTATATCTAAATAATTAAGCCCTTGGCACCTGTATAGACATCAGGGACTAGGGTGAATGTTTGAGGAAAACCTCAAATCTGAGAAGTCATAGTTTTATACCTAGGCCCTCAGACAAGCATGACAAATATTCATTCTCCTGGTTCGCCTGAATCCCATCAATGCCAGTTGCTATTAACTCAATAAACAGTCCCAAGCATGAAGTCTCAGTGCTTAGTCTGGTACACATGCCTCAGCCAGATTTCCTAGTTGTTAGGGGAACTATATCTTGAATTTTATCTTGCAAGGAGAATTGACCCAGACAAATGTTGAGGACAAATTTAGTGAACTATTTTAAATAGATACAGTGATCCATAATATGATCCTTAAAGTAATTTGAAATTTGTGTTTAAATGGGTGGTATAAAGTCCATTAAATGAATGGACCAATTTGAGTTTTATTTCAGTTTACCTCACACCAGAAGAAAATAGTAGCATCTAGTTTCTTAAGAAGACTAACTTTAGCTCTCATTCCCACTTCATTCCCTAATTATATTTTAAGTGAATACATTTTTAAATACTTTATGATTTATAGACATTTAATGAGTTATATATTTAATTGTTGATATTTCAATATCTAAAAGAAAATTTAGGTGTAGACACTATTATCTCCAATTTATGTACTGAGAAACTTGTTGTTATGTTGTGCACAGCAAGCAAGTTGTCAATTCATTGCTTTACTCTAATTCTCTGGCTCTCTCCATTCAGATATACTGTCTCTCTGGGGGAAAATATTTTCAAAATTTGAGAGAACAAAGTCTCAATCTTCTAGAATGTAAATTAAGCCTGGAAAGAAATAAAATTTAAGTTGAGAAAACAAATAAGAATTATACCAAGAGTAGGAGCTACATGCAATTTAGCTTCATACCCAAAATTAGCTGAGTACAGTACAAACATTAATTTATTTTATCTCATAGGATAAAGAATGTATTATACTTCACACAAAAAAATAGTGTGTCCATGCCTGAATTGATTCTCACAATAACTCTGAGGAAAGGACTTAGATTCTGATTTTCTAGATGAAGAAAGTTAGCCTTGGCAGTGAGTGACTTCTCTATTTCCTTTTTTCTAGACTCAACTTGTGCTAATATTTACAGATTCTATTTTAGTTCCTCAATTATTTTTAAAAATTCATACTTCTTTGTTAAATAAATAATATAAATAAATAAATAAATAAATAAATAAATAAATAAATAAATAAATAACTTTACAAGAGAAATAGGTTTGTTGTGTGAGGATCATGAGATTAAGAGATGCATTTTTTTAAAATTTAGATACATAAGTATCTAAAATTTGGATACATAAATGTTGGATATTGTACTTAAAATAAGCTTTAGAAAAACATATGACTGTATAGCTCTATAATATTCAGAATATTATCATGAAATTTTATAAAATATGATTCATATAAATTATCCCAATCTATAATGCAAAGTTGCTTCTATAAATGCTAACAAAGAATATATAATATGATTCAAATGATCTTTCCCCTATTAATGACTATTTATCCTGTCTTTATGTACAATTGATATTATCTTATTTGTCATGTGGACTTCTTCCACACAGAAATTTTTCTAGAGATATAGTATATGTATTCACTCTTACAAATTACCTAGATCATCAAATTCATTTAATTTGTTTAAGCCTTTCTAAGGAAAAGTGGATAAGGCTTGAGTTTCAAATCCTGTACTAGAATTTCTGATACTCAGTCTCATCAGAGTCACTATAAAGAGTCCTATCAAATTCTTCACAGTGTACCTCATTATTTCAAGGTCATCCATGCTTATCTAACAGACATGCTGCCTGATAACAGACCACTAGGATACATGAGAGTGAAAAACAAGAAAAGAGCTTCATTAACAGGTGCTTTAAATACAAGGCATTGATCTCAAATGTAACATATTTTCCATGTAGAAAAGACAGTGTATTGATTCAATGCATTCTCTGGTGAGTAGTACTGAAGTTGGTTAATCACGCTAATTAGGTGTCACTTGATGACATTCATTTATGATCACCGTCCTGAGCACTGCCATAACCAGAATTTTCCGCAGCTCATTAATGAATGCCTGTGCCATCACATCTTAGGAGGGTTTATTATTACCTTGTATTCTTTCAGTGTAATGAAACATTGCCCCTACAGAAAGACCTTTCAAGAATACCTATGCTGAAACCTAAGATGTTTTTAACCAGTCATTAGTGTCTCACAATTTTTTTCTGTTCCAAAATAACAGAAATTTTAATTCCCAAGTAGTAACATTTTTCCCCCCTTTTTCTTCTTTGGTGTTGCCCTTAGTCTTGCTATTCAAATGTTATGTTCCATTAAGAATGACTTCTTAATGACAACAATTAATGTTTATATTTTCTATTAGTTATATAGACAAAACAAAATGTATCAGATTCACCTGGAGCTTAAATTTAGCAGAAGAAGATATAAAAACCAAAACATAAGTAAATCATATAAAATATTGCAAGAAATGAGTTCCTTTTTTGAAGAGAATACATAGCATTGAAAAAAAATGCCAATTTCAACTTGCAAAATTGGCACAGTCATGTATACACATGTATGTTTGTATACCAACACACGTTCATGTCCACATTGTTGTCCATGTTTCCATTCACATGTATATGTAATTATTTAGCTAAATAATCAACTCTAAACATTATAATTATGACAGTATAAATATTCTTTAATCCAAAATAAAATTGCATATTATAATATTTTCTTTTTCCATAACTGCATCTTTTTTTTTTTTATAAAGGAACATTTTTTAAAAATATATTTTATTTTTTTTTACAGAGAGGAAGGGATAGAGATAGAGTTAGAAGCATTGATGAGAGAGAAACATCAATCAGCTGCCTCCTGCATGCCCCCTACTGGGCACGTGCCTGCAACCCAGGTACATGCTCATGACCGGAATTGAACCCGGGACCCTTCAGTCCGCAGGCCTGACGCTCTATCCACTGAGCCAAACCGGTTTCGGCACATCCTTTTCTTTTTAATATTTTTTTATTGATTTCAGAGAGGAAGGGAGAGGGAGATAGAAACATCAATGCTGAGATAGAATCATTGATCAGCTGCTTCCTGCATGCCTCTTACTGGGGATCGAGCCCTCAAGCCAGGAATGTGCCCTGATTGGGAATTGAACTGTGCCCTCCTGGTTCATAAGTCGACATTCAACCACTGAGCAATGCTGGCTGGGGGATAACTGAATTCTTTGTAGATTCTTCAGTTAATGAAGGCATTTTTTTCTTTTTGAAATCCTCTAAGGTTTTCACATGATTTTATCATTGTCAGTGCTCTTTTGCAATTCTTTTCTCTATTTTTTTATTCTTTTTGAAGAGAATACACACTACTTTCTCAGATCTGGGCTGCTGCATGACTGTGTTCATGGTCCTAACTTGGACTTTTCTGCTGAGTTATCCACATTGTTTTCTGGATTCTATGCCTTCTTTTGTTTAATGTCTAGTTTTGATAGAGCATATTAGCATGCAATTTCTTAAGTAACTACATAGCATATTATTCTTATATGATATTCTGGACAATGACATTATCACGCAATTTCTTTATTCTACTTTCACATTAGCTTTCAGTTTTTGTCAGAATTTGAATTCTGGGTTAAATATAATTGTAAGGTATTGCTGCATTATGGTCTAAAATGTTGACATTTAATATTGCTAATGAGGATATTCACTGCTGTCATTTGTAAAGCAGTTCCTCATGGGTGTCTCATGTATGACTTGCAAGCAGAGACACTGACCAACTTTTTCCCCAGCCTCTCTATTCACAGATATTTGTAGAGTCAATAGCTTTGGAATATAGAGTGTCTCCTTCTTGTGCAATGGATCTGCACATTACCGCCCACTGTAAAAGAAACTGTTCCCAAGTAACCCACTGTGCATGAAGCTGCCCCATAGTCCTCTCACCTGACTTTCCAGGAGCTGAGGCTCCGTGAACTACAAGGAACACACTGATATCACGGATGCTGCTATTGCGATGAGTAGTATGGTCTTTTATGTCTGACCCAGAAGTCTCGTGTTTTCTGTGAGCATTCATAAAATGGTGCCAGGCTAACATGCTATTTTGCACATAGGGAAACATCTCAGACTCTTTGAGGTTTGTTAATATCTTAGGAATCCCCAATTCTGCTGTTGTGTCCACACCATCTGCCAACACCAGGCATGGCTTTCCTAGGCCTGTAGAAGAAAAGGTATCGTCCAAGGCATAATCTCTCATTTTCTCAGTAAGTATCCCTGAACACACAGTTGTACAGATTATAGGAACTACCTGTACCCCTTCAAGAAAATTATTTTTTATTCTATAGAATTTAAAATTCTGAAATAGAGGCTTTAAAAACCTTTTTGAATGACCCTAACAAACACATTTTTTGATATCTGCTTTTTAATCTTTGTATGCCTTTTTATCTATTTTAGGCATTATTTCAACTTAGTAGTTTAAATTGACATTGATAAAATTGTATTAAATTTAAAGTAAAATATAGTATATTCCATTATTTTTCAAATAATTAGGAATCTTAAAATTATTCCAATATTTACTTTAATAATAATAATAGTTAATACATATACTACTTATGTTTGAAGCACTATTTTTAATACTATACATATATAAATAAGTTATTTATATTTTATAGCTATTTATAAATTAAGTTGTTTTTGCTTTCTCATAAGCATTAATTTTATAGGGAAAACTTTCAAATACATATTTCTAAAAATATTTACATTCACTTATGTACAATTTAAGACACTGTCATATAATTTATAGCAAAGTACTTTGGCTATATGAGACATAATGTAAATTTTTACATATATATAAAATTTTTCATCACATACTCAATTTAGGAGCTCATCAAATTTTTGTGTGTGCAAATTCAAATAATCATAAAAACTTGCACTAAAATTTAGTAATGAAAGTATTAAAGTATTGTGACACATATATAAAAAATAGAATTATTTCTCCTAATGGAAATAAAAAGAGATAAAAACCTATGCTGCATTGAACTTACAGGTGCTATTCTACAGTTGCAACCCTGATTCTCCAACTAGCCATACAAGTATTTCATGCTTAATTAATGATCTCACTCTACAAATTGAATAGTCATTTGCTGAGCTCTAGGGCAATCTTTTAAGACAAGTACCTTTTGAGTTTACTTCTCCCTAGTGTTTTTCAAGCTTAATTAGAAGTTTGAATCCATGTTGAATAATGTATCAGGGTGCATATAGAAACTGTGATTAAAACGATCTCTTAGAAGCAAATAAAACACCAAACACTGGAAAGTTTTGTTAGAGTAATCTTTACATTGAGGGATGGTGAAATGAATTCCAGGAAATGCCAGAACATCGTCCCAAGGAAAGGACCTTGAAAGTATGCTCTTTTATTGTTCAAGTGTGCAATACAATGAAAAAGAGAAGAAAGAACAGGTAAAGTCCGATCGTGAAGAATTTTTGTGTAATAAAGTAGATTTTTTTCCCTTTAAATGCAAAAACAGAAAGTCCTTAAATATGCTGAACAAGTTTATTGCTTTCATGTTTGAATACTAGAAAGACCTTCCTGGTGGCAGTATAACAATTAGCATTGCAATGGTTGGCTACAGTGGAGTGGGGTAGTTATAAGCAGTATATGTGTGTATGAAAAGAAGGGAGAAACAGGCTTCTTGAGGGTTTCTCATTTGAGGCAAGATGATGGGGTGGCCTGAAGATCCCTAAAAGTCCTCTCAACACTGTTAGGAACTCTGGGGTCAAAATTAATTTAAGGTGCTGTTCTTTTGACTCATATTAGCAGTTGGGCTTATGTTACATGTGTTGACATGATCACTCTGGCAGGTATTGGAATATGTATCTTAATATTTTCTGTGTTTTAAAATGTTCTGCTCTAATATCTTACAGTACCTATCTAACCACCTAGCGTCAATTTTGTTCTCAGTACCCTTTTATATACTTTTAAAATGATTGAGAACAACTGGAATAGAATACTGTGATTGCTAGATTGACAGAGAGAGATGATAGATAGAAAGATAAATAGATAGATAGATAATAGATGATAGATAGATTAAGGAAAGAAAGAGAGAAGAAGAGAGAGAGAGCGAATTGACTTTGGGTGGTAAATACACAATGCAGTATACAGATGATGTGTCAAAGAATTATACACTTGAAACTTATATAATGTTGTTAACCAATGTCACCCCAATAAATTTAATTAAAAGAACAAAAGAAGGAAGATTTTTTTTTTCTCTTCCCTACATTCTTCACTATCCCATTTTTGTAACAGAAATTCTAGCCGGTTGTATAAATGGACTTACCTCATATTCTCCTGAAACAAAATGAAGCACTTGGCCCAACATAGAAGGTCAGGGAACAGCTGAATCCTGATCACTGCAGTGGTTTAGGTTTGGGATGTGACTCAAGGTTGACCAACCAAAGCCCTTAGACTTTTGCTGTAGCTGTGGGAAAAGCCTGTGAGAAATCCAGACTCTGAGAGATGTGTAAGCCTGAACCATCTCCAGCCTGTAAGATGGAGATAGCCTTAATGGGGACAAAGCCCAGAGGAGGAAGATCCAGCTTAGAGATGGAGAGAGTAGAAGATCCCCGGTGACATGATTTGAGCTCCTAAAATCCCATCTTATTCACCAAATCTATAAATTAAAAAATATTATGTACTATTGCTTGCTAAAGTACTCTTGGTTGGATTTAAATTACTTGTGAATGAAATAACCCTGCCAACTATAACTTGATTATTTAAATATTTTAGTAATGTATCAGTGATATTTTAGTTTGAACATAGGGCATGCTAAGTGCACTGCATGCATTTAGCTCAATTATTTTTCCAGACTATTCTACTTAATTTCAAATTAACATTCCAGTTTAATTTAATGATATGTATGTATATAAATGTGAGAGCATCTGGAATATGGCGCTGTCAGAGGCCAGGGCTCGTTGAGTATCATGTTGGTGGATTTGACTACGAGATACAGTTTTAGTAGACACAGCCCCTCCCCAATATCTGAAGACTGCCCTAGATCTCATTTTAAAAGTGAGCAAACTGAGGCATGTAGTCAGTCATGGATTATTATATGTGTATTCACAATAAAACTCAGGATTTTATTTCTACAGAAATCTTGGTTTTATACACTTCCTGGAATTCCTTCCATTTCATGTATTAAATTATGGAAAATAAAATTTAATAAAAGGCAAAGCTTTGGGAATATACTCAAAGGCTCCCTGTTTGTGCAGCACTGAGAATCTTCAGTTGTAAAGGTCACATATTCAAGTCATTTTCCAATATCAGAACATGTGAATCTGGTTGTTTTTCTTTCCTTTCTTTTTTCTGTTTTTAAATTCAGTCAGTATCATGTAACTTCTGTTTAAGACTTAAAGGATAATTATCAATCTCAGCCTGAATTGTCCTGGAAAAAAAGTCAAGCAGTAATTTCCTCATATAGGGAAGTGAAAATGATTCCATAAGAATTTTTTTAAAGGTAGAAGCACCATTTTTTTGGCCACTGATCTAATTTTTTTCACAATAAATACAATCTCAGGGCAATGCAGGTGATATTTCCATCTTGGTGTATGGAGGAGGAAAATAATGGCTTAACCTATTTTCTCTTTAACCAGGGAAGAAAATGACAATAGTTTTAAAAGGGTCTATCCGAGAAGGAGGAATAATTTCAATGAGTCCCCCAAAATTCACAGAAGTTATTTTTCTAAGTCACAATCAAACTTCAATATCAAAAAATTGCCAACACTATGTGACAAGCATCCCCTCTACTCTAATCCAGGGGTTTTCAGGTTTCCTGAAATTTTTCTTAAAAGTTTCAGCAATAATTGAACTATAAATCCATGACTAGTTCAGTTATGTTTGGCTAGAAAGGGACAGTCATGGGAGGCAAGTGGGCAAAACATCATTTAAAACTCAAAGTCTTGTATGTTTTGTATCCAGAGGGTCACAATTAATGTGCAAAAATATTGTTTGTATTATCGATTCTATTGATTTAGCAAATCAATGAAATTTGGCATTTGCATTCAGTTAAGAGAATTTCTACTTCACAAAAATCCTTTCAGACTAATTCTATATAATAAAGATGTAATATGCAAATGGTCATTACACCTTGATGTGTAACGACCGACCATGTAACGACCGGATCACGGATCAGCAGGAGAATGGGGCAGGGAGCTACAAGCAGGCAGTGGAGAGCTACAGGAGGGCGGCAGCGAGCTACTGGTGCACGTATTCATGTGCAGGGCTACTAGAAACTTTATAAGCATTTGATTATATAAGAAAAGAACAAAGAGAGGCCATGGTTAATATGAGGGAAGTCAGTTGCTCTGAGGAACATGCTTTTTTCTGATGCAGTTAACCAGAGGGAATGAAAAGGGACTTTGAAGTCTAGAAAAAAATGTTCTTTTGTAGCCTCAAAATGTAGGCTGCCAACCAGCCTCCTGATTTCTTCCAATTCAGGTAGTGACATGTGTCCTTCAGAAAGATACAAAAACAGTCATGTCCCTTTATCTGTAAGTTACTGAATGCCTGACAGGTTGTAATAGTCAATAAGTAAGGCTGATTATACCTTGCATCCAGTTACCTAGGATTGTGTGCAGATTGTATTTTATTTGTAATAGATTTTTATTGATTTCAGAGAGGAAGGGAGAGGGAGAGAGAGAGAGATGGAAACATCAATGATGAGAAAAAAATCACTGATCGGCTGCTTGGGGTTCAAACCTGCCACCCGAGCATGTGCCCTAACCAAGAATCAAACTCTGACCTCCTGGTTCATACCATAGGTCGATGCTCACCCAGTGAGCCATTCCGGCCAGCTTGTGTGCACATTTTAGAGACTAGTGCCCAACTCAGTGTTACTCACTAGTATTGAGTTTCTTCTTTAATCTTCTAAGAAGCCTTTCATTCAAGTGACAAAATGAAATAAATGTCCTTTGGGGGAGTGAAAGAAGAATTGTACAGTAGAGATTACATATATGTACTTTCATTTTACGTAAGTGCCTCTTGAAATGTGCTTATTGCTTCACTTTATTCATTCTTTAATTTAACAAATACTTGAACATCATTATTGGCGAGGCATAGCTCCCATTTCTATGGATAGAGCTGAAAGCAAGAGATTAAAAAAAAACAAAACCTTCCTTAGAGCCAACTGTTTTCAGCCATACTTATTTTGGAGGCAGTGAATGCTATTGTCTTAAAAGAATTCATAAGTATAATGGGAATTATGAAATGTAGACTTTCATCCTTTATTTAGCACAGACTGTTCATTCTCATTGTTATTTTTGCCAAGTCTCTTAACTTTTTCAGGGCCAGTGGGTAAGAATATACAAAAGATACTATAAAGCACTATTTTTCTTTATAATTAGAAGTATTAAAAAGTATTTGGCTGTTTATATGGAATGTGACCTGTAAAGAAAAATACCAATTACCATAGAATATGATTACTTACATAGAATGTATTTAAATTAATTTAATAAATTATTTACTTGTATATAATCATTCTTCCTAAATAGTTCTAATATCTTTTGAATGGGGCTGATAACACAGTGCTGCTACAGAAAAATGAGAGTGTAGTATACAAAGAGAAATTCTAGATAGAAAAAAAAGATCTCAAAGAAGATTAAATATGCAGAACTATTGAACAGTAATAAGCTCGTAAAAATTATTGAGACTATAAGATATTTGGGCAACATGGTCTACACTAGTGGTTCTCAAACTTTAGCATACTTACTGAAGAGCTTGCTAAATTACGGATTGGTGGATCTCCTCTGCTAACATATCAGCAATGGGACATGAAAATGTGCAGGTCTGACAAATTTCTGCTGGCCCAGAAAGCACACTTTGAGAACTATGTAATCAATTAAAGGAAAAAACCCAGAGGTGATGCAAGTCTGCAGTAGTTATCTAAAGTATAGAATCCTTTCCAATGTGTAGAAGTGTAGAAGTTGAGAAAATAGTAACCTCTCATGAGGGCATTACGCTAAGTGAAATAAATCAGAGAAAGACAAATACTGTACAATATTACTTATATGTGGATTCTAAAAAAGCCAAACTTGTAAAACAAGAGAGTAGAATGGTGGTTACTGTGTGCAAGGGGTAGTGGGAATTGGGAAATGTTAGTCAAAATGTGCAAACGTGGAGCTAGAAGGTGAATAAATTCTGGGAATTTAATTCACAGCATAGTGATTATACGTAAAAAAAATTGTATTATACACTTAAAGTTTCTGAGAAACTAGATCTAAAATGTCCTCAACACAAAAATGAAATGAGAATTATGGGACATAATGGAGATGTTAAGTAATGCTATGGTGATAATCATATTGTAACATATGAGTATCAAAACAACATGTTGTACACCTAAAACTTATTTGGTGTTAAAAAAAAAGTGGCTAAATATTATACAATGTGACAATTGATAATTATACAATTATTAATTTTTCTCTGCCAAAAATTTGCTTGAAGATTAAATTTAGTCAATAAAGTGATAACAAGAGATTGTTTATTTTGAATGTATAAAATAATGACAAAGCACAAGTGTTGAGCCTTCATCCAGCTCAAAGAAAGGGTTTCCCATCTGTCCTTTCATCAGAGTCACTGAGTATCTGAACTTTTAAAAGCTCTCTAGAGAATTCCATACAACAGCCAAGACCAAGAATCACTAAAAGCTCTCAGCATCTATTTGTATTAGTTCTGCAGAGTATAGCATATATTTAGGGGCTTTAGCAATGTGGAAACAACATTATGTCTAACAAAAATCAGTACATTGAGAAAAGAAAAATTAAAGGAAAGTGCTTTTAGTCATATTTTTAGTTAGTGTGCAGGCCACTATGTCCAAAATGAGTACACAATATAGGCATTTCTCAGTAGTGGCTCTCAAATTTGCTAATATATTAGATTACCTGTGTTATAAATAACTGATATCTGTATATTACCCTCAAAGATTCTAAATTTATTTTTCTTTCATACAGCTTGGCCATCAGTAACTTAAAGCTCTCTTTAGGTGATATCTTTATTAATTTTAAACCATATAATTTGATAGCAATGACTACAAAAATTTGCATACATTTTAAATAGGGGTTGTTAGGAGAAATAGACATCTGGGTCCATACTCAATGCTTACCAAATAGATTTATAATCATCTTTACAGGTAAAAATAGTGAGACTTAAAATAAGACATGTTATTTTTCTACATACAGTCTCAAATTTGAGAACGCAATTTGACCACAACTACTCATGTGTGTGTGCATGGTGTGGTGTGTGTGTGTGTGTGTGTGTGTGTGTGTGTAACTGTAAATTCCTTTAAAAATATTGGTGCCTTGCCCTGGCCGAGTGGCTCAGTTGGTTGGAGTGTCATCCAGTACAACAAAGGCTTGCAGGTTTGATTCTCAGCCCCTAACTACACTGCAGGTTCAACCCCGGGTCAGGGCGCGTGTGGAAGCCACCTGATCGATATTTCTCTCTGTGTCTCTTCCTTTATCTCTCTAAAATCAATAAACATATCCTTGGGTGAGGATGAAAACATTTTTAATAAAATATTGATAGACATCTGAAAATATGTTCAACTGCTACAACATGCTGACTGAGCCTCAGTTGTTTGCCTGTTGGTGGGTCATGTCATGGCAGTGTTTGCATGGCAGGCTCTGACGAGGGAGGGATGACCAACCTTGCCTGTTGCGTTCTGCTGCAGGGCTAAGGAGCAGCCCCACTATGGCAAGCAAATGGATACAAGGCCTGAGGTTGTATCTCTTAGCTACTCAGTCACTAGCCATGCATGTCTCTGCTCCTCATGCACTCTTGGCTTGTTCCCCACAAACTAACACTTCTTTGGAAAACACTTTGTATACCTTGTATATCAGATATCTGACTGTAACACTGCAAAAGGTCATGTCAAGACTCCACAATCTGCTATGAAATTTTTATATTTTGAGAAAAATAGTCATGTTAAGGAGTATTGCTTCCTTACACAGATGGGAAAAATCTGCTTTTCTCTCGCTTAGTTTCTGAAGTACACATTTCTGGCAGAGCCCTACTAAAATCTTAAGCAGAAGAACTCTGTGTATATAGAAACCTCGTGACTGAAACTCATCAGCCCCATTATCTTTCCAGGTATGGAAGATAGATGTGCAATTCACTCTGTCTAAGCCTAATATTGACCCAATGATGTAGTCTTCAGAAAGTTCTATCTACAATCCCATATGCTATATTCCCGGAACCTGTTTTGCTTTGGGTGTGTTGTGAGGGGGTGAAAATAGAACTAAGGCAAGACTAAGTGTTTTAACCAGTTAACTGCCATGATATTTTGAATTTAATTTAAAAATGTCTGTGCCTTGCATCTATAGATGCTTATAGCCTACAAATGTTTAATCTTGCAAGTATATCAATATAGTATACAGATAATGTACTATAGAATTGTACCACTTAAACCTATATAATTTTATTAATCAATGGAACCCCAGTAAATTCAATAAAATGAATAAATAAATAAAATCTAGAGGAAAATAATTTTCTTGATCTGTTTAATCACCTGGTTATACCTTTGGTCTACACAATAGACCAAATATCTTTGAGGTGATTAAGGATTGTATCTAACACTTCTGATCTTAGTTCTTATAGTACACATGAGCAGTTCTGTTCCAGGCCTCTCTCCTTGGTCTGGGATGGGTGACTTTTCCCTGTATCTTTATATCATGGTCTTTTAAGCATTTCTATTTCTGTGTCCAAAATTCTTCTTCACATAAAGACACCAATGATATTGGATCAGGGCCCATTTTAATAACCTCAACAAGGATCTCATTTCCAAATAAGGTGACATTCTGATATTTAGGGAGTTAGGACTTTAACCTATGAATTTTGAGAGGACACAGTGCAGATTATAACACAAGGCACTATATAAATCTCTAGCCTTCACATGCTCTTGGATATAGCTTAATCCTCCTGGTTCCCTTATTTATAAGTTAAATACATTCTGGGCAAATATTTAGTCTATACAAACAGGAGTTGAATTTTAACATTTTTTTGGAAGTTTACACTTTGAAGAAACTCTCTGAAATATTTCATAACTTTTAGCTTTATGTGCATATATGTTACAAACCAGCTTTATGAAAAGCCTTTTTATTCTGTTCAATACCCAATTTCTATGACAAAACACAAATCCTTCTCCCCCAAGTAGCCATAGGAGCTGGGAACTTTCTCTCCCCAGAGCAGTAGGTATCTTCTCACTTCCCTGGCTTTGAAGGGAGGGGTGTGTATCTAATGGGGGAGTTGGGAGGAGATACCACCAAAGAGCCCTCTTTCCCTTTGAGTGCCTGCCTCTGCCAGGGCAGGGATTTGCTGAGTGGACTGCCTGGTGGGAAGTGTCTGTACCTGGCAGTGATCAAGTGAGAAGTGACCTGTAGGGAGGGGCATTCTGACTCTTCTTGACTTGTCTCTGCTTTGCTCACTCACAATCATGAAAGAAGGAAAAGTCACTTTATCTCATCAATGATTTCAAGAGAAAGAACAAAAGCAAGCTCAGCCTGCTGCTTCTGGCACTCCTTTAAATCTTGCTGCCAGCAGAGAAAGTGTTTTGTTATTTTGTCTTGATTTCTTTTTTTTCTGTTCTCAGCTGTGTGATGCCATTTCATAAGCAGTATTTGGTCCTTGAGATGAGGTCTCTATGTCCCCAGCTTTTTCTGTGACCGGTGTGGAAGGAAAAAGTGGTCGATGGAAAGCAACCTCACAGGGTAATCTGATCATGAATTCCTAACTTGACAGTCCTGGTGGGTAGTCATGCCCCAGGCCTACCACTTTTTTAGTGAAAGTCTTTTAAGCCCTGTTTATTACTCTTGCTCATCTAGCTTCACACACCTTTGAGATGTCAGAAGTAATACCCCTGAAAGGCATAAACACTCTTGAGAAAGTATGTAACCTTGTTAACTACCCTGTAATCCAATCCCAGCCTTGCTTTCTTTCACCCTCATGTAATCTTTCTAACAGAAGCTACAAAACTGTTATTTTCCAGAGCACTGGAGGTCTTGTTCTTTGGCGTATGTTGTGAGTTTGGCTCAAATGAACTCTTGTAAAAATTCTCTACAGTTTTGGACATTCTTACATGGACACTGGGTGAGTGTACTAATTCTGGACAAAGTAACAGGGAGGGTGTTGCGTCTGCCTGTTTTAACAGTACACTGCAATCCAGCCTTCGGGAGGCAGTCCGGTCGGCATTTTTCTCTATAACATTCTGACGTCTGTGACTAATCTCTCCATTAGTTCTGTGCACAAAAGAGGAAGAAACGATATGAGTTTTATCAATCTAGAACTCCTTGTACAAAAGATCTAACAAGTTGGGAGTTTTCTTTATTTTCTATTGTTACTGAATTTGTTTTACTTCCCATATAACATACATTATCAGTCTAGCCTCTTATCCAGTACTATCAGACCAAGGTTAGTAAATCTGGTTTTCTTTTTCCTGTTTTAATTGCTTTCTACCATACACCCTGTTCCCTAAAATCAGTCCCACTTAATTTCACTTGCATTTTGTGATCAGCTCTTGTTGTCCTCTGTATGAGAAGTTCATTCACCGCCATGGCTTTAGATGAGAAAGTAATTACTACCTGAGGGCCATGAGGCAGATGCTCCTCCTAAGAAAAGTAGCCTTTTTTTAGAGTTTTGTAAAACGCTCAGGGAATTCAACTGTTCATTATGAAATAAATGCAATAAGCTAGGCCTCCCTTCTCATAGGGAATTATAACATATTTTAGAATACCAATAGTTATAAGAGATCCTATAGTAAAGAAACCAATTTAGTGTTGTTTAATCAAGCAGTTTCCAAATATTTTTCACAGCGGGAGGTTTTGTTGGTATGTGTATGTGTAGATGTTTGTTTGTTTCCCTGAAACATTACATCTGCCACTTCAGTGAGTCTGCTCCGACTGTTGTCCCATTCTCCATTGTGATAGTTACGTGGTCTATTATATATTTATTGCTTATTTTCTCTTAAATTTAGCAACCCTCCTCACTATACTGTAAGTTCCACAAGAGCAGACTTTGTTGAGTTCTCGGTTTTATCACCAACATTCAGAAACTTGTTTTAATATAGTAAACATTGAAACAAAAGGATCAATCTCAAAGAATGAGTGTTTCATAGAGCTTATTATCTAATGCATTTCTGTCCTTATTTGTAAATCATTAACAGAAGACTATATTATTTTTTTATTTTTTTCCCATTTTTTTATTAAGGTATTATATGTGTACATATCTTACCATTGCCTCCCACCCCCACCCCACTCCCATACATGCCCTCACCCCCCAATGTTTTGCATCCATTGGTTATTCTTATATGCATGCATATAAGTCCTTCAGTTGATCTCTTATTTCCCCCACAGACTATATTATATTTGATTAAAAGTATTTAAAACCCTATTTCAGCACTTGTTGAAGGAAAGCTAATTGACAGAGAAAGGTCTATTTTTTATGCCTCCTTTTCTGCTGATATATAAATGTGACACTGGCATCATAAGTCCACATAATAAAATCTATATTTATGATAAGTAGGATGCTTCCTGTTACATAATTTGTACTAGAAAAATTATAAAAACATGCCTTTTATCCAAACTTTCTTATTGGTAAAATTTAAAAATTAAAATAAACGTTTTTGTTTCTTTGGTCTTATTTTCCCTTTCTTCTTTGCCAGTACCATTTCAGAAAGTTCTAACAGAAAGTTTACCCATTCTATTTCATGTACCTTGCCAAGTTGTCTTTCAGTCTGAATAAAATAACAATTTTCAAATCAGATTAACTTTCATTTTTAATATATTGGATGGTAGTCTTCAAAACAGGGATGGAATGACTGAACCACCTGGGCATGGTATAAGTCTGGCTCTACTCAGATTGTTGTCCTCTCTTGGTTTGCTTCTAGAAGTAATTTGCCAAAAAATTAAATGGCTTTCAGCTGGGAAATCAACAGGCCTTCTTTACTATAAACTATTTCACTTCATATCTGAGCAAACTAGTTCTCTTGAAAATACATAGTCCTCATTCCTCTTAGGTAAGACTAGTGTTGTTCTACAATCTTACAGTTTCTGATAGAGCTTCTTCAGAAAGCCTGTGTTCGTGCTAATCAGGACTTTGGTTTTCACTCATCCCTAGGAGAAAATACAAATCTCTATATGTGCATTTAATACTGACTCCTTTAAAGATTTTGCTATCACAAGAGCACAGAAATAGAGCTATTTTGTAGATTGTTGCCAAAGTAAATGCTACTATATTTAAGGCAGCTAAGAAAGCCTTCTCTTTTGCTCTTTCCAGCATTTTCCATAGAACTGTTTCGTGCACGCGTGCCTGTGTGTGTGTGTGTGTGTGTGTGTGTGTGTGCATATATTTTACATCATTATAGATTCCAAAACATCACGTCATAGCAGGAGGGCAGGTTGGATATAGAGAAAGAATGTGTTTACCATGTTGATTTTCTTCCCATAACTTTGTTTTACCTCATTTAAGTAGGTTTTCGGTGCAAAACATTCTTCCATTATAGATTATGTCCTATTTCTAAAAATAAATAGAAGAAAGTAAAAAGAGTGAAATATTTCTACTCAGAATAGGAAGTTTGCAGATTTTAAATTATCTCCTTACTAGAAGTCCCATTTAAAAATTATTTTTCTGGGAAAATTTGTGCACTCTGAGCAAAGATGAATCAGTTTGACTTTAAAATATTAAAGCCATGATATTTATTTGAAAGATACTTAATCAAACTTAGTTTTACTTAAGATCGAAGTTGGGCAGGAATAAAGGTTAATGCCAGAGTAACTCTCTAAATTACTCTCTTATATCTCTGCCTCTAAAATGTGTTTAGATTACTCATTTCAGAAATAACACTTTGACACACATTCATACAAGAGCTCCCTTCTAGCTTTCATTTTTCTTCTATTCTCTCAACACCTTGAGATCATAGACTACATTCTTTTCCTGTGTATAATGCATTCATGTTTCATATTGTGTGACAGAAAGAGAGAAAAATAACCAGGAGAGGTGGTAGAAATTAGAGAATTATAATTCATATGATTTGTGAGAATGTAGCGCTGATTACCAGAAAAAGCTTATAATATATTTGTACATATAATAAAGTGTATTAGTCTGCTTGGGTTGCAATAACAAAATACCATAGACTGGGTAGATTAAAGAACAGAACTTCTCACAGTTCTAAAGGCTGGGAAGTCAACATCAAGGTACTGGCAATATAGGTTTTATCCTGTATCCTCTTCTCTTGCCTTGAAGGCAGCAGCCATCTTTCTGTATGATCACACAACCTCTTCTTGTTTGCTTGGCAGGAAGAGGGCGGGTGTCAAGCTCTCTCATATCTCTTTTTAGAAGGGCACTAATCCAATCAAACCAAGTACCAACCTTGTGGCCTCATCTAACCTTACTTACCTTCCAAAGGCCCCATTTCCAAATACATTTACATTGGAGGTCATATAAATAATTGAGTGTTTGGGTATTATTTTTTTCATGTTTCATTAAAACCAAGAACGGTTTTGATGGTTTGTAAAATAGTGGAAGATAACAATTAAATTCCACTTTGTTCAATGTTTATCCAAGTAGAAAATGTTCATTTATGTGTTTCTTAACATTATTTAGAGTATAAGTCAGAACTGTATTTTGGGAAATTTATTTTGATATATGTACTTCTTTTCTTCTTCTCAATTCTTGATAGGAAAAGATTATAATGGGAAAGATGTAGCAATGCTTTAATAGTTTGTTGCCATGGATTATGGTCTTTATTTGCTGGAAATTATGAGTTTGGTGGAAGTATGTGTCAACTGGATTTTCCGGGAAGCAGACACTGAAATGTAGTCTACACAATTTATTAGGAGATAACATCAGTGAGAGATAAAAGGAGGAAGAAGAAAAATTAGACAAGGAAATCATCAAACCCAGGTTCATATCTGACACATGAGAAAGGATTAAGTGAGAAAGATTGGGCAGCTAGACTAACAGACTTCAATCTAGATCTGACAAAGTCATTTCAGTGGAACACTCCAGAGCAAAGATCGTCTGTCTGATGAGTCAGGCATTGGACAGAAATAGCCAATCTGTAGTATTCTTATCATTTCCATTTATTGGCTCAGGCTATCCAAAAAGAGTGTGATTCCTTTTCAAAAGGAAGGGAAGAACCTGAAGACACTAAGGTTGGGGCTGTTAGCTATCTGCACAATTTTGATGAAGCCCTAAATGGTGCATCATTTCATGGTTGCCACAGTTTTACTCCCGGGCCATCTGGACCTACTTCTGCAAATGAGTTGAAGGAGCCATTCCTCCAGAATTCTAGCAGGCTTCTTTTTTATTTTTTATTTTAATAAAATGTACAAGGGTGAGATTAATAGCATAAAGTCAGCCTCAGCTTCCACAGTTGTTATCACAACTGGTGCTCATCACCTGCCTTGACACTATCCATTCTAAATATGTTGACCTTAACTGTGCCACTAGCTTCCTTGGTGGTAAGATCTAAACTCTCTTTCCTGAGGAGTTTAGCCTCTGATAAACATACCTCTCTTAAGCTATTTTTATACACTTTTCCACTCATAGTTGCAACTGAGCAATTGAGTAACAATAGCTCTACCTCCTTCAGGTGATCAGGATCAATTATCCCCATCAATAAGGTGCTCTTCCACTTACCTGGATCCCTGAACACAGGGGTGCGAAGTGCCCAATTGGCAACACTCGTTTGTAATTCCTTTTAACTCTTGCTCTGTCCTCTGGGAAGCATGCACAACCCATAAAGACCAGGGCCTCTAGCCCTGACATGTGAATGACAGTAAGTAAGGCCACTCCTGCTACTAACGACCATTCCTTACCAGTCTCCTATGTCCTTCCTTTTAGGAACACAGCTCCACACTAGGTGTCTGATTTAGTGCTTACCCTGAATCCTAGAAAATGGCACCCCCATCTTCACAAACTCTTGGCACCATTTTTCTGCCTCAGTTGTGCCTTTAAGCCATTCCAATGTTCTATCAAGCCAGCTACATCTGATTGGGGCATTATGAGATAAAACCAACGGGTCACATTGCCATGGGCCCACACCTGTATATCCTTTGCAATAAAGTGTGTTCTTAAGTAGGATATTATTTTGTGTGGTATTTTATATTTGTCAATTAAGCTCTCCAGTACCCTGGATGCTGGTGCTGGCTGAGGATCTATGAACAGGAAAGGTAAACCATACTCATAATAATTGTCTTACTGTTATAGGGACAATGTAATGGACCTTCAAGGTGAGAAGAACCCCAGGATGGCTAGTTGGGAACCTTTTGGAAATAGTGTCAAAATGGTCAGTCCTAGTTGATTTCTATTGCTGACAGGTTCGAGATAGATAATAGCTAGATTGACCTTGACATTTGGAGTCCATGCTCTTGGGCCAGACTACAACAGTGGCCACTGCATTCATGTGCCTATCATATCACTCTGGAATGGGTGAAGACAAAAGCAGGAAGACATTGACTGACAGGTGTTTTGTCTAGTTGGTTATTCAATGCCTTTCCTTGATGGAGGACTTCTGGTGGAAATTAGCATATGATATAAAATATATTTTTACTTTGTACTTTCCCCCATTTATCTACATAGTTCTGACCCAGACCTCTTTGTCTGATCTTACCTCTATTTAAAATATCAATCCATATATATTCTGAAGTCAAAAAATATTAATGTCTATGGAACTAATTACTTAAAATATGCAACTGAAACACTTTTCTAGGAAAAGTACTATATTCTTTCTCTAATGGGAAAGCTAAAATTGCTAATACCTAATAATAGTTTATATCCAGTAACAGTTTTCTAAATGAAACAATCCTAACATATATATTATGAATATCTAAGAATATACATAAGATCCACATTTATTAGTATAAGTTGTATACTGAGCCTGGAAAAATATTATATTCTGAACAAAAATAGAAAGTCAGAAACAACAATCAAAGTATTATTAAGAAGACTCCTGAGAAACATGATGTAGTGAGACCAAATGGACAATTCCCATTTTCTTTTCTTAGTTAGCAACTGAAATTATCTAAATAATATGCATGTGGAAAAAATAAATTGCTATGTTGCAGAAACTAGGGAGAATACTACCCTGAGTCTTATACCCAGATGGATTTCTGTGGCATTAGTATATTAGGGAAGTCTGGAAAAGGATGGAGGATCAGTTCTCAGTCCTGAGAAAGTGGGTCAGTGGGCATGGATAAGAGGAGGAGAACCTGAAAAAAATCCCCCAATCCCGTGGTTTCTAGTACTGAGAACAAACATGGCAGCTCAGGAATAAAACAAGACAATTTAAAAAACTCAGAATGACTTAGCCTTTCTAAACACATGTGACCTCTTTTCTTTAAAAAAAAAAAAAAAAAAAAGTGTAACTACTCCAAACCAAACTATTTTAGGACTTTGGAATTTTCCACCAGATTTTCTAATAGCAGGCTTCATTAAAGCAGCAATTGACTTCCTTGACCCACTGGGTTATTGAAACAAAAAGCTGTCAAGCCTAGCCATATTGGTACCTGAAGAGAAGAGAATGAAAATAAAAAGTCATGTCGAAAGCTAGTTTCTAGCAGACTTCTTATTGTTTTTCTCCTTTTAACTAATCCAGAGAAAATATTAATACAGTTTTAATGTCTTAATCCCTCAGAATCTCACCCAGGGTGCCTTGACCTGAGCTGGAAATATATGTTTGCACAATTCATTCACCTAACATAGTGTTATATTGTCTGTGTAGGAATTTATTTTTGACAACCTTCACTATGAACAGTTTTATGTAAGTGTATCAACAATGTAGTAGAGGATGGTTAGTTTTTTGAAGCAACTCAATCAGCAAAGCATGCTCCAAACCTGGTCTCTTAAGCACTTCGAACAGCACTATTAAAATTTCCATCATATTGTTTGCTAATTAGTATGAGAGGTATCAGAACAAATTTAGAGAAATAAGTGGTATTCAAAATATGTGTTCTAGTAGAAAGCCCATGAATGAAAGAGAGAAAAATATTTAGCAAGATCAGTAACTACTGGTTTTTAATTCATACTCTCAATATAGAGCTCTTTGGTATCTGTGACCTCTGTCTGCTGATCCAGTTCAATTATTAGCTGATATGGTGTTAATATTCTATTGGAATTGCCTTTCATGTAAGGTATTTTTTAGAGTTTCTTTAATGAAAGATTAAGATTTTATTGAGTCTAGAAATAAATGTGTGGTGTTTTTGTTTTGTTTTTTTAATTTTACTCTATGTTTCCAACTCATTGTATTTTTTTTTCAGAATTTGGTCTAAAAAGACTATTATGGGAACATATAACCTAATAGTGAAATTATGGTAGAATTGATCTATTTCATTCCCTTATTTCCTGCCAATTTTGAATACATTAATAATTAATGAGATTATAATGAATGTTAAATAATTAAGTTTTCTCAAATTCATAATACATACCCCTAAAGAGATTTTTTTTTCCCCTATAGTTGTGCAAGAGAGAAAGGAAAGGGTACTTCAACCACAATTTTGTGGGGTTTTCTTTTAGAATTAAAGAAACATACAATCAAACTTCCACATTCACACAGACACACACACACACAATAGTGGATATCGAGGAGCATATTCTGAAATGTAAAAGAAAAAACACAAAACATAGTACAAAAGAAGGTGATTAGGAGAATAGTAAGTGACAAAATAATTGCTAAAAGGAAGTTAAACAACTTATAAATATCTGCTTTGCACTTTTTCATTGAGCAAAAGTTCTGATATAAGAGATTAAACAGGACCGAATATAACATGGCGGTGTAGGTAAACACCTAAACTGCTGCCTCGCGCGAAACAATTTCAAAAATACAACTAAAAGACAAAACGTCTATCACCCAGAACCACGGGAAAGCTGGCTGAGTGGAAGTTCTACAACTAGAAGGAAAGAAAAAAGAGCATTGAGACGTGCACAAGTGCTGAAAAGCTGAGGTACGGAGGCGCGTGATCCTGGCTGGCTGCGGGCGACTGGGTGCATTGCTTTTTTCAACCCAAAGGGAGACAAGCCCCCGATTATTCTGAAATCCAGTCTCTGGGGAGATACAGGGGACCCAAACTCCTACAGGGAGAAGCTGGACTGTCTGCCATTGAGAGTGGCTTGCTTGCAGAGCTGCGCACAGGAATAATTGTTTACTGCACTGGGGCACAGGACTCGGGGACGCCATTGGGACACAGAGCCGGCTAAGTAGCAGCCATTGCTGTTTGCCACACCCTAGCCTAGTGACACCCTGAGGCCCCACCCTGCACAATCTACAAACCCACCCTAGCTCCAAGCAGCGGATTTAGCATAAGAAAGGCCTGCCCTATTGCAGCTTAACCTAGCCAACTTGCAGCCCGGGTCAGACAGCTCCAAAACCTCCAAACCCCAAGCAAAGAGGAGAAAACTGTAGCTCTCACTGTAGCTCCTGCTGGGTGGCCTCAGACAGTAGCTGACCTTCACCCCATTGGAGATCCAGAAGCCAGTGTACCCAGTGGTCAGTGTGAGACACCAGAATTCAACTCCTCACATCCATAAGTGACACATTCAAGAGGCAGACTCAGTGAGCACCAAAGCCCCACTGAAACAAGTCCTGCCCCATAAGCGTGTCTTCAGTGCAGCAGTTCTTCCATTATAGACACAGCGAGTGCTCACAGCTAATTGGCCTGGAGGTCAATTCCTCCCAGTGTACCAACAGCAATTAAGGCTTAACTACATCAAGACTTTGCACTCAGCACACAAAGGGGTGTACCAAGAGCATCCACCTCAAGTGATTGAGGAGGCTGAGTTACTGCCCCCTATAGATCACCTACCACACAAAGCTACTCCATCAACACAGGGAAGCAGCCAAAATGTGGAGACAAAGAAACATGTCACGAATGAAAGAAATGGAGGGAAGCAAACTACTGGATGACATAGAGAGTTCAGAACCACATTTATAAGGTTACTCAAGAATCTTCTAAAAACCGCTGAGAAACTTGATGACACTTCTGAGGAGCTTAGTGAGACCTTCAAGGACCTTAATGAGAATGCCAAAAAACTGGAAAAGGATCAGTCAGAAATGAAGCATACACTGTCTGAAATAAAGAATATACAGAAACTCAACTGTAGATCAACGTACCCCAAGAATCAAACCAAAGATCTGAAATATGTGGAAACAAAAAACACCCAACCAGAAAAACAAAAAGAAAAAGGAATCCAAAAATATGAAGATAGTGTAAGGAGCCTCTGGGACAACTTTAAGCGAACCAACATCCGAATTTTTGGGGTGCCAGAAGAAGGGAGAGAGCAAAATATTGAAAACCTATTAGAAGAAATAATGACAGAAAACTTTCCCTACCTGGTGAAAGAAATAGACTTACAAGTTTAGGAAGCACACAGAACCCCATACAAGAGGAATCCAAAGAGGACCACACCAAGACACATCATAATTAAAATGTCAAGGGCAAAAGACAAAGAGAGAATATTAAAAGCAGCAAGAGAAAAACAGTTAATTACCTACAAGGGAGTACCCATAAGACTGTCAGCTGATTTTTCAACAGAAACTATGCAGGCCAGAAGGGAGTGGCAAGAAATATTCAAAGTGATGAACAGCAAGAACCTACAACCAAAATTACTCTACCCAGCAAAGCTATCATTCAGAGTTGAAGATCAGATAAAGAGCTTCACAGACAAGAAAAAGCTAAAGGAGTTCATCACCACCAAACCAGGATTACATGAAATGCTGAAGGATATTCTTTAAGAAGAGGAAGAAGAAAAAGGTAAAGATAAAAATTATGAACAAAAGGACATCAAATACATACCTACCAACAAGTGAATCTAAAAATTAAGTGAATAAAAAATCTGAAGAACAGAATGGACTGGTGAATATAATAGAATCAGGGACATAGAAAGGGAGTGGACTGATGATTCTCAGGGGAAGCAGTTGTGAGGGGTGCGGGAAGAGATTGGACAAAATCTTACTTCTATGGAGGAAGACAGTGGCGGGGGGTAACGGCATGGGGTGGGGTGGGGAATCAGGTGGAGGGGAGCTATGAGGAAGAAAAAAAAAAGAGGAACACCTGTAATAATCTGAACAATAAAGACTTATTTTTTAAAAAAAGAGATTAAACATTCTTTTTAAAGATGATTGCAATGAAAAATGTGTTATCAGGATAAAAGTTTGTGTATGTTTTTATTTCCAACCACTTTATCATTAATTAAAGATCCCAATCTCATGGCACTATATAGTAGCGAATGGTTAGGTTTTGAAGCAACTCAATCAGCAAAGCATGCTCCAAACCTGGTCTCTTAAGCACTTCAAACAGCATTATCAAAATTTCCATCATATTGTTTGTTAATTAGTATGAGAGGTATTATAACAAATTTAGAGAAATAAGTGGTATTCAAAATACATGGTCTGATAGAAAGCCCATGTTTGGCACTAGGTGTGAAAAGGTAAATAATTATAAAATCCCCCCATCTTTAATCAGTGATTGGTCCAGAGATATCAGTAAAGCAAGGACTACAAAAATCCTTCCTTAGATTTATTTAATAGAACTTGGCAGTGAAATACCTGCTTCATTTCTTGGATGCCTGAGGCTCCATGGACATGAGCCTAGAATATCTGTAGCTGGAGATTCATTCCTGCTTGAGCAGCTGGGCTGAGAGAATCCAGCCAACAGGCAGAAAGAAACACATACAAAAGAAAGAGAAAGTCTAGACAATATTCATCTTTCATGAACCTCAAAGTCAGATTCATCCTCTCCATAATTCAGCAGCAGAAATAAATACAAATCTCAACATTCCTTAAATTAGTGTATAAAGTTTCTGTCCATCAGAAACGTGTGTAGTACAAGTAGAAAGAAGAAGTCTTGGCAATGTTAGACCATAAATGGGGAACTGACTGACTCAAGGGGCCAGGAAATAGGGCACCAGTCTCACAAACTGAGAGGGTGTTATGGATGAACTGTGTCTTTCCAAAAATTGGTATATTAAAGTCTTAACTCCCCACAATTTTGTAATGTGAGCTTCTTTGGAAATATGGTCATTTCAGATGTAATATTAACTTTGTTAGCATAATCTGAGATCATTTGAATGGTCCCTATTGCAGTATAAGAAGGGGAAATTTGGACATTGACACGCATAGAAGGGAGATGATGTAAAGAGACACAGGGAGAAAAAGGGCCATCTACAAGCCTAGGAGAGAGGCATGGAACAGATCCTTCATTGTAGCCCTGAAGAGAAATAAACCCTGCTGACACCTTGATTCCAGATTTCTAGCCTCCAGACCTGTGAGACATTGTTTCTATTGTTTAAGCCCAGTTTGTGGTATTTTGTTTGGCAGTCCTGAACAACAAATGCAGATGGTAATAATCCAAGTCCAGAGGAGGTAACAGCTATTAAAATACCTCTATGATATCTGGCTACTCTGACATTGTATGGGCTCAGTCTCTTTAATTGACTTGGTAAATAAAAAAATAAAGGAGATTGCTCACTTCTTTCTCTTTGAGTAAAAAGTGCTGCAAGTTTGAAAAAAGTAAACGTAAAATGTGGCCTGTCTAGAAAGAAAGAAGACACAGCAAGGCAGATCTACAACATTGTTAAGGCTGGTCATTTCTCTGTAATATGCTGAGCTCAGGAGGAATGGAAGAGACTTATCAGTTATCAACACCAGCATCTACAAATCCTGGGTAGGCTCTTATTTGAACTTGTTGACTTTAGAGATTTTTCTGGCACTGTTTTTAGCCAATGAAGTTGACATTCAGTCAACGTAATATTTTAAGGTTCCTGAATTGCTAGAAAAATAGCTTTGAGTTCCTCAACAGTAATAAAAATTCCAATGCTTATACCCACTCAGTCAGAACAGGAGAGGTCAAAGCTTGGCAGCTCAAATGGGACAATTTTCCCCGAGCTGATGTAAGAAACCAGGTGGGTGTTTTTAATTGGACTAATATGGACTAACGAATTTACCAGCATCAATCTTGATTAATAATTTCAGGTGTCCACCCTAGCCAGTTTTGCTCAGTGGTTGGAACGTCAGTCCTGATTCCATTCCAGTCAAGGGCATGTACCTGGGTTGCAGGCTCAATCCCCAGGCAACCAACGAGTGTGTCTCTTTCACATTGATGTTTCTCTCTCTGTCTCTCCCCCTTCCTTCCACTCTCTAAAGATCAGTGGAAATATATCCTCAGGTAAGGATTAACAATAAAATATGTTTAAAAAACTAAACTAAAATAAAATAAAACAATTCCAGGTGTTCAAGCAATGCAGAGGCCCAGGTAATGAAAGGAGAGGTCTATAACATCCTCCATAATTACCCAGGTCCTTCCTTTTCACTTGAAACATACATTCTTTGGCCCACAATCATGGATGAAATCTCTAAGAGTGTGGGTTAGTGTCTTACGTAGCAGAGAACATTTTTTTATATTAAAAAAATTACATTATACCCAGATAACTCCCTAGCTTGTGTGATATTTTTTCGAGAGCTATGCACACATAGCCATGGATCTGAGCATAGTTTACCATAGCCAATCCTAAACCGAAAGCACTTGACTAGTAGCATCCATAAGTAAGGAATTTGCCTCTGTGAATGTCATCTTTCTATTTATCAAAAGGCAAATGTCTTCAAAGGGATTAAACAGGTTCCTGCTTTCTTTCCTTCAGTGTGATCATCTGTCTGGTTAGGGGATGCCTAACCAGTAGAGGAATGGCTCCAAGGCCCTCTACTTTATTGCCTTCTCCGCAGCCCCAAGGGCACTCTCGGGTGAGCATAAAGCAAGGAAGCAAGGGAATGTTTCCAGTTGGCAGAATTTGATGCAGTTTAGGAAAGACCTTTCAGTCATGCTATTCCATTCCCTTGAGGAGTAAGTGCTTCCGTTTCTATTATATCTGGCCTGGAGGAGAGTGGGAGCACTAGATGATGACAGTTTTATGATACTTTTACTTCTAGTCTTTTCTGGATGGCTGATTTTTTGTTTTGTTTTGTTTTCAGTGTGCCCCAATTTTCCATCTGTTATTAAATATAGGCTGTATAAAAGGCACTGAAATGTATAATATAATCCATGCATTTCAGGGTGATATAGAAACAAATCTAGACCTGACTAAAAAGAACTGCAGAGAATGTAGGCATCTGGACTTGGATGTGAATGAAAGAGCTGGACTTGACTTAGGGACTTTTCCTTTTTGTGAGTGTGTTTGAGTTGTATGTGGAATGATAGCTCAGTATCAGATAGGGAAAAGTTTGGAGTTGTACTTAAGTGTATGAAAAGGTGTGTTTAAGGGATATGTGTATATATGTGTGTGTTGGTTGTTCAAGCAGAAAGTTGAAATCTATGGCCATTGCCTAACTCTTTCTCATCTTTATTTGGTAGCATTCTTGCTTCTCTTAACAAAAGAAAGAGTACATGTACGGGCTAGACCAATCATCATGCTCCGCGTTGGCAGAATGATAAACACATGGTGGAACCAAACTCATTTTACAGCCAGTGAGATGCTTTCTGTTTCCTCACTAGTGATGACCAACACTTAGGGACATTTTGCTCTAAGATGTAGACATCCAACCCAAAATTGCCACGATAATAGTTAACATGTTTTGTAGCATTTTCTATGTGCTAGACAGAGTTATATGGGCTTTCTTATATGCAGAGTTAATTTATTCTCATAATAACTCCATGGGGCCCATAGTAACTGTGATGGTCTTTTATATATATCTATAATAATAAAAGCATAATATGCTAATTAGACCGGACGTCCTTCCAGACAAAGCCGGGGCTGCGAGGGAAGCCCGGGTCCCGGGTGCTAGAGGGAAGCCGGGGCCAGGCCTACTCTTGCACGAATTTCATGCATCGGGCCTTAGATTACAGTTTCTATTGATTTCAGGGAGGAAAGGAGAGGGAAGAGAGAAACAGAAACATCAGTGATGAGAGAATCATCGATTGGCTGCTTCCCACATGCCCCACACTGGGGATCAGGCCTGCAACCCGGGCATGTACCCCGACTGGAATTGAACTGAGACCTCCTGGTTCATAGGTCAATGATCAACCACTGACCCATTCAGGCCAGGCTGCTGGTCTTTCCATATATTAACTTTGCTAAGCTATTGTCTCCAGTTATCCACTCAAACACTAATAAGTGTTGCTGTAAAGACATTTTGCAGATTTTATTAAAGTTTATTAGCAGGTGATTTTAAAAATAGTACCCCAGGCAATCTGGGTGGGTTTGATTTAATTAAATGAAAGGCCTCAAGAACAGAGGAGTTAGTTCACCTAGAAGAAAAGAAGAAAAAAAATTTTTAATCTGTGGACAGCAACCTCAGCAGAAACCTGAGAGTTCCCTGGTGGTGTGCTCTAGGGACCTGGGATTGCCTAACCAGCCATCACAGCTGTGTAAGCAAATTCCTTGCAGCAAATCCCTAAATATATGTCTCCTTCTGATTCTGCTTCTCTGGCTAAACCCTGACTGATATAGATTTGGGCACCAGAAGTGATTCTATTATAAATAGAATCTTAAAGATGAGTTTCCTGAATTGGTTCAGGTTCTCTAGCTAATTTTTTTGGGGGAAAAATTGGTTAGATTTATAGGCACTACAGTTTCTAATGCCAGTGGTAAAGAGGGCACTGGTAGCCTGTGTCATGATGTGGCAACAGAGATACATAAATATTTTCGGTGGATACTTCTAACCAAATTCTCATAGAATATAAGGGTCTGTACTTTCTACCTTAGGACATTTTAGCCATATAAAGAAATAGAATGGTATTGGCTGATTGTCCTAACTGTGCTGCAGAATGTGGGGAAATAAAATAATGAGCTCCAGGCTTTAAATTTTTGGTGCAAGCTATGCATAAATCACCTAAAGCTTCTAGTACTGCCCTGAAAGCTATAAGAGGCTGGTTTCTGTTTACAAAACAAACAAAATAAAACCAGTCTTACCCTATGAGTGACTGAATCACAACACAAATTGAATTTCCAAATATACTGAGTGTGTTCTGTCAAAGTTAGGATGTTGCTTCAGAAGGGATAGAATCCTGAAGTCTGAAATGGGTACATATGGGCAGATACCAATGAAGTTGGAGACGTGGAACCTTTACATTCTGATGGGTCTGCTCTGATATAGAAGTAGTCCTTCCACCCCTACCTGCAGAGGTTAGCCCATTTTTGTCTAAAACATATGTGATGGCTTCTCCTGAAGTATTTCCCTTTCAAGGCACTGCTGATTCTCTTCAGGTCATATCCCACCACCCTTCTTTGCTTCTAGTCCTATAAATAGACTGAAATTATGTCAAGCCTGAAAGAGTGAATGAGATGCAAAGGGTAATTTAGCCCTAGCCAGTATGGCTCAGTGGATAGAGTGTCAGCCCTTGGACTGAAGGATCCCAGGTTTGATTTGGGTCAAGGGCACGTACCTTGGTTGCAGCCTCAATCCCTGGGGCCCAGTTCAGATGTGTGCAGGAGACAACCAATCGATGTGTCCTTCTCACATTGATGTTTCTCTCTGTGTCTCTCCCCCTCCCTTCCACTCGCTCTAAAAACCAATGGAAAAATATCCTCAGGTGAGGATTAACAACAACAACAACAAAAAGGTAATTTATGCAGAGGTTTATGCGTATCATAAAAACTATATGGTTTTTCCACCATATGCAGAAAGAAATCTGGATAAATGGATACCAAGGGTGTGGGACTATGGTGATAGGAATATAAAGTTGATTCAGGCCACAATTATTGATTGGTCCCACTAAGCAGAGAATCTGGATGTTTAATTGGTTGACAAAAACATTGACACAAAGTAATCTATGCTTAAATGAAGCTGAAAGGCCAAAACTGTCTTGGTATTGTATAAAGAAAGGTATCCAAGGCTTAGGTAAATTAGATTGCTAGAGAACATTTTTCATGTAAGATCTTCTCACTTATCCTGGGAAGTTACAGAATAACACAACACAATTTCACTGTGACTTCGACAAGTACAATTTTGAGGGAACTTCTGCATCCTTAAAGAGCTCTATGGTTGGATATTACAGGAAAAATTCTACCATTAAACTAGACCCTTAAATACAATGGAGATAATGGGAAGCCAGGGTTGCATGGCCCAAGTGGTGTCACTTAATTAACAAAGACACAGTGGATGTGGTTACCATAGTGGACAGTGGAGCCAAAGCAATCATCAGGATAGTCTAACCTGTAGAGACCTGTAACATTTGCTAATGGAGCATGGTATCCCTAACACTGAACTACATGGACAGTATACTATAGTTACCTTATCTGTATAAGTGGCATTACCCACTACTACCCTAGTGATCCACTGGTAAACTTTATGCTTCCTCTAGGAGTTAAAGCAACGATTCCAATGAATAGGTAGTTACGACTGTTGCGTGGCCAATTTGGTTCCTCATGCCTCTGAATGAACAGTCAAAGAAAAGTGTGACTGTGCTGTCTGGAATGATTACCAAGGGAAACTAAGCTCCAATAAAGACACAATGGAAGTAAAGAAGAGTATGTCTGTGTATTCACTTAAAAGAAACAAGTAACTTTTGAAGTATTCTATAGTTGTTATATTTTTTTCCCTTGAATAAATTCAAAAGTCTATGGAATTAGTCTGAGTGGATTAAGGATAATGCCCATGCATACTAAAATTTCTCCTTGTAATATTTTAAGGTACATTTTCTCACTCTTAACCAGAGAAATAAAGTCAAATGTCTCCAGGTACCAAAAACGTAGGATAAATAATTGAATCAGTCTTCTGCAACAAAATGGGGAGTGGCAAATGCTGTCGATTAAAGGGTTAATTTCAGGACCTCACTCACACTAAAGCAAAGCAAATATGCAGAACAGATGCAACCACTGCCTCTCACCTTCATTATTCTCACTCTGAAGAATTATGTTTAAGGTATATTGCCAATTAAGTTCACTAGAATATGTTTTACCAATATAGTCAATTAAACAGGAGTTACAAGTAGGCATGTAACAAAAAATACAAAATTTCTCTGCATTCTCATAGAAACATACAATAGAATGGTGGGTTTGTGGAGAGATGGGAAATGCTGATAAAAGGATACAAGCTGTCAGTTATAAGGTGAATAAGTTCTAGGAACTTTACAGTACAGCATGCTGACTATAGTTAATAATACTGTATTTGAAATTTGCTAAGACAGTAAATTTTTAGCATTCTCATGTTAATTAACCAGATCATGGTAATCATTTTCAAAGCATGCATGTTTGCATGAAAATTATATTTATATGTATATATTATATATGCATGTATATTTGGATGTATGCACATCCAGAGAGAAAGATAGAAAGAGAGAGAGAGAGAGAGAATAATAACCCATGTTTCTTTTTCCAGTTTTATAGGTTTTGTTATATAATTATTTATGATCTACTTTGAAACCACATGCAATGTGACAAAAGAGTCAATGTTTATTAATTATTTTAACATATGGCTGTTGTGTTGTTCTAGCTTGTTATTTCTCCATTAATTACATGGGCACTTTTGCTGAAATTAATTGATTATATATGTGTGTAAGTCTTGATATCAGATTGTGTGAGTCCATCAACTTCATTGTTTTCAAAGTCGTTTTGGCTATTCTAAAAAGGTCTTTTACTTTTGCAAATAAATTTTAGAATCAGCTTGTCCATTTCTAAAATAACACCTGCTGGGATTTTGTCGAGATTGCTTTTTTGTAATATAATGCTAAATTCAAATTGCTAACATTTTATTGAAAACATTGCTATTTATATCCATGTAAGATATTAGTCTATAGTAGTTTTTTTCTCTTTCCCTTCTCTTTCCTTTCTTCCTCTCCTCCCCTCCCCTTCTCCTCCTTCTCTTTCTCACAATGCCTTTGTGTATATTTAGAATAGGGTAATGCTGGCCTTTAAAAAGTGAATTGACAGGTGTGAGATGGCACCTCATTGTTTTGATTTGCATTTCTCGGATGATTAGTGACCTTGAGCATGTTTTCATATGTCTCTTGGACTTCTGTATGTCTTCTTTTGAAAAGTGTCTATTTAGATCCTTTACCCATTTTAATTGGATCGTTTATCTTCCTTTTGTTAAGTTGTATGAGTTCCCAATAAATGTTGGAGATTAAACCCTTTTCGGAGATAACATTGGCAAATATGTTCTCTTATGCAGTGGGCTTTTGTGTTGTTTTGTTGATGGTTTCTTTTGCTGTGCAGAGCTTTTTATTTTGCTATAGTCCCATTTGTTTATTTTCTCCTTAGTTTCCATTGCCCTAGGAGCTTTATCAGTAAATACGTTGCTAGGACATATGTCTGCTATTTGCTGCCTAGGGAGTCTTCTAATATTTTTATGGTTTACTGTCTACGTTTAAGTCCTTTATCCATTTTGAATTTATTTTTGTATATGGTGTAAGATGGTGTTCTAGTTTCATTTTTTTGCAAGTATCTATCCAAATTTCCCCCCACCACTTATTGAAGACACTGTCTTGACTCCATTGTATGTTCTTGTCCCCTATGTCAAATATTAATTGAGCATATGGATTTGGTTGAACTCTGGGTTCTCTGTTCTCTTCCATTGGTCTATGTGTCTGTTCTTGTGCCAGTACCAGGCAGTTTTGAGAACAGTGGCTTTGTAATATAGCTTGATATCTGGTATTGTAATCCCTCCAACATTGTTCTTCTTTCTCAATATTGCTGCAGCTAATCGGGGTCTTTTCTTATTCCAGATGAATTTTTGGAGAGTTTGTTCTAGATCTTTGAAATATGCCGTTGGTATTATAATGGGAATTGCATTGAATCTATAGATTGCTTTTGGTAGTATGGGCATTTTAATGATGTTGATTCTACCAATCCATGAACATGGTATATTCTTCCATTTTGTATCCCATGAAAACAGAAACACCAATCAGAAAGGACATATGCACCCCTGTGTTCATAGCAGCACAATTTACAACAGCTAAGATTTGGAAACAGCCTAAGTGCCCATCAGCAGATGAGTGGATTAGAAAACTGTGATACATCTATACAATGGAATTTTGTGCTGCTATAAAAAAATAGAAGGAATTCTTACCATTTGCAACAGCATAGATGGAAATAAAGAGCATTATGCTAAGCGAAATAAGCCAGTCAGAGAAAGATAAATATCACATGATCTCACTTTTGTAGAATATAATGAACAACAAAAACTGATGAAGAGAAATAGAACCAGAGACATAGAAGCATCAAACAGACTGTACAACCTATGAGGGAAGGCAGAGGGTGAGGGGGTAAGAGATCAACCAAAGGACTTGTATGCATGCATATGAGCAAAACCAATGGATACAGACAGTAGGGAAAAGTGAGGGCTTGTACTTGGGGGAAGGGGGGCGAGGGAGAGGTCAATGGGGGAAAAAAGGAAACTCATGTAATACTTTAAACAATAAAGAATTTTTTTTAGAAAAGTGACTTGAGTAGTATTTCCTCCTATTTCATTTTCTAGAAGAATTTGAGAGGACATACAATTTTTCTTCTTCAACCAAAGGACTTGTATGCATGCATATAAGCCTAACCAAAAGACACAGACACCATGGGGTGAGGGCATGAGTGGAGGGGTAGGGCAGGCAATGAGGGGATAAGGACACATATGTAATACCTTAATCAATAAAGAAAAAAATTAAAAAATGAATAAATCCATTTTAAGACAAAAATAATGTTTAGTAGAATTAATCAGTGAAGCTCTGTGAATCTAGAATTTTCTTTAAGAAAACATTATTATAAACCATGACTAAATTTCCATAGGGTATATAAAGCTTTACAAGTCACTAATTATTGCTGAGTTGGCTTTTTCTTTTGAGGGATTTGTCTAATACATTTGAAATAGAAGTCACTGAAAGGATTTTAGCAGAATGGGATGTGTTTTGATTTCCAATTCAATAAGGTTACTCTGGTTTCCAGATAGGAAATAATGTATCAGGTGAAAACAGGAGACCTTTTGACAGACATATTTAATAATCATTGTGAGATGTCAAAGGAGGTTTAGGCAATGGAAAAAGCAAAGAAGTTTTTTCTTTATAAGGACACAAGTCAAATAGACTTATTTTTATAAGCTGTAATATGTGGTGATTTTGCAAATATTAATCATATATTTTCTGATGACTATTAAATTGCATAGATAAATCTGAGATCTAGAGAAAAATGGTTAATTCAGATCTATACTTTAAAACTAATTATGAACAAATATTTCATACCATGTCATTATTTTGTACATATTTAAAGGCTACTAAAATGTTCTAAATATTAATTAAAATTTTTATAGTCATTATATTATACAATTTCTAGAAATATGCATGTTTCCACAAAGCATATAAGAAATTATGGTGTTTAAAAATTTAAGTTATCTGTGTGTATAGGCAGTACTATGATGAACTTGGATCTACTATTGGATAATGAGGTGAGGATGGGAAAAATGTACTGTTATAAAATTGTTTTTCAAATATGTTACTTCCTCCTGCCTATTCCCTTTTCCACTGAATGAGCTAAACAGATGACAGAATTTAATGCATATAAAGTTTACCCTTCATTTTTTGATACTAGTAATTTTGGGGACATATTGGATAGCAGTTTTGAGAATACAGGACTAATGTTTTTCACATGACATATTATTCCAAAAAATAAAGGAAGATCTTAAGCTAGGAGATTTCAAATATGTTCTTAAAGGACATAGGAGAGACTAAATCTGTGTAGAATTAATGAGCTACCCAAGTCCAAGATCATTATAATCTCTTTGCAGAGTTCGTCATTCCTTAAATTTAAAACATCACATCTTTCCAAAATTTATGATGTTCATTTATATTCCAGATATTACAAATTATTCACATTTCATTATCATTTTCATGAAACATGTTTGAGAAGTCCTTACGATAAAAATAACAAAGGTGTTTTAGGACATTCCTGAGTTCCTTGAAAATTATCTTCTACTTATTGTTAGATCTGGCATAACTATTCCTTGGATAGGTATTCAAAGAGCAGCAGAGTCTGGATAATTGTGACTTTGTCAGTGTCAGTGGAAGTTTATGAATTGTTCATGAAAATCAATCAGCATCATAGATTAATGGAGCCCTCAAAGGACTTGATTTTTATTATTAAACACTTTTGGTTAATAAAATTCTCATGTGAATGAAATAAATGATGCTATTTTGTGATAGCACTCGTCAAAAAATAATGACTAGGACTCAAATACAATGTGTTGTGAGCATAATGGAATGGAAGACTATATTGAACATTAAAAAAGACTGTATTTGAGATAGTATTGAATTATAAATTAACCATTTCAATTTTCAATGGGGAATAAAAGTAATATTACAGGATTTAAAGATGAAAAATTGGGGATTGTTTTAATATCTTAAGAGAACCCAAGTATGAGGTTCTTAGAATAAACTTTAATCTTTGAAATATGTTTATAAATGGTTTATTTGTGTGTGCATATGTGTTAAATTTATAAATTGCTGGCTATTTTTCTTCCTGAAAAACATTACATAATTTGCTCTTTCTTTTTCAAAAGTTCTACCATTAATTCTTCCTTCATTTCAATGCATTTAACCTGCTTAGTATAGATAGACATATGTAATCTGGATATAGACAGTTTGTCTTTATGTAATTTAGTATTTTTCACTAGCCCTTTTTATACACTCAAGACCATTATGCATGATTCACCTAACTATTCTACAATCTATTTATGTCAGTGCGTCACGTATACCCTCACTTTAGGCTTCTTTTCTGCATTTGAATGAGAGTCCTCCTAAAAGGAATTCTAGAGTCATAATTCTAAAAATAAACCTAAATAGAACTACCTCTGGAACATTCTGAGTAGAGGAGCATATATTTTATCTTAAAAGACCCTCAGAGTTTTCTCTCCACATTTCTTGCTACCTTGTGTAGGCATTTGTATTGTTTCCATTCCATTTAGATTGGGCACATTTTCAAAAAATCACAAGCATATTTGCACAGGGTAGCCATCCTACCATCATAAATTAATTCAGTCTTTAAATATATGCACTTTAGTATAGATTTCCTCAAACTAGAGTCTTGATAAAACTGCATCTTGTTGACAGTTTTTTCTTTTTATAATGGTGTTCTAAAAGTCAAAAATGAGATGACAAAATAGCAAGAGGTAGAACTCTAACTTACATGAAATTAATTCAAATTAAAAAATATAACCCTTCAAAGTGTAACTCACAGAATTAGATTTAAAAACATTACAAAATGTACTTGAGAGAAAAAAAGTTTGAGCTAAAGAATCTTCCTGGATAACTCAAGTTGTCGGGGCATTTTTGATAATAAAATGTTAATGAGCTTGGAATGATCCTAACAACAACTTAAACCTCTGACCAACTTCCCAGGCCTGTTGAAACTAATAGGATACAAATTTTCTGATGACCTGCATGAAGGTTATTTTGGTAAAACTGTATGAGTCCCACATTTTTGGAACTAGTAATAGTGCATATAGATTATTTTTTCCTTTTGTTAAACAAAAGCAAGATGGAATGGAATCAAGTTTTTTGCATTGTTCCATATAAAGTAAAGGTTTTATCTTCTTCTCTACATACATAGGGATAAAAAAATCTCACCGAAGAACTACATATATGAACTTGGTATGCTAATTCCTAAGGAGTTTAATCCATTCTTTTACTGGCTTCCATCAACATCTTGGTTATCAAACAAGAATATGTATATTGTGTATGCACACACACACACACAAATACACATACACACACATAGAAATTGTGCATATATATCATGCATATACTATTTCATACTGGACTTTAAGACTGACTGAAAGAAATATAATACATAAACCTTATGTTATTCTGACTCATCAGAAAATAATTTTGTGCTTTGGCATTGTTTATTAACTCCAAAGGAGAATAATTTAAGAAAGAAATAGCTTATTAGTAATAGAAGCAATAGTGAGTTTCTTTTAACTAAAAAAATATTCTATTTTAAAGTCCTATGTGAGAAAACTCAGGAATATAAAAATATATTAGCTTCCATTTTTTAAGAAAATTAATACATTTTAAATGTCTATCTCTTTTGCATTTTTTTAGTAAGAAGCCTAAGGCAAATTGTTACTCTTGCCAACACCTAGTGGTACCTATTTTTTACATTAATTTTACTCCCCATTTCAGCTAATTTTCCTACTTTTATTTTTCCCATGTTCAAGTTTCCCTTGTTATATCCTGTGTGGTAGGGATTACTGCAGACAAACTATTTTATTTTTCTATTGGTCTATCAGCTTGGCCACATAAAATAGTGTGATTTCTTTCTAACTTTTTCATCTCTTTAGTGAATTGCCTATAATTTCCCATCACACGCTGGTTTTAAGTTTACTCAATAATAAACCTGTTTTCTTTTTTTTTCTACCTTTGTGGAGAGGTTTTCTGTGTCGGCAGATTTTGTTTTCAATTATATTCCCCCAATAACACTCTACATTATTTTATATTGCAAAGTGTCCCCCTGGTTGAGATCTTCAAACATAGGGACAGTACACTTTTCAATTGCTTATTGCTGAAACAGGAATGTGCCAGTTTATAAAATTTGAAATGTCTATGATTTAATATGTAACTTAATAATTTGCACGTGGTAAGCATGCAATAGAGAAATTCTACATAGCTAATGTTAAACAAATTGTGTATGCCTTGTATAGAGACATGTAGCCAGGAGGTATCTATTCTAACCGCATTTAAATTCATGTTTGTAAAATGTCAAGCAAATCCTTAGTGGACATTAGGATCTATCTAACACAGCTTTTCTTTCTTTCCTTTTTTTTTTTTCTCTCCTAAGACAATCCTTTTCCAAAGACCTAGAAACTAGAAAAAAAATTCAAATATAGTTCAAGAATTTGGGCTCTGGAAATCATAATTTTTGTTTTGTTTGCATTCTAGGGTATAATACGAACCAATCTTAGGAGGGATTTGGGTTTTAAAGAGTACTCCAGAAACATTTGAAATAGGCTTTGGCATCAGTCCCGTCATCCCTTAGCCACAGGGTACTTATGCGGCAGTGTAAAATAGGTTTCAAGTTGGAATATGTAGGATACCATATGCATACCATATTCGGCTTCTTTTCTGCATGTCTTCCCAAGATAACAACCTTTTTGAAGTTAATAATAAAGTGGCAACTTAAAAAAAAAGAACTATTTTTACTTGGTGCTCATTAATTTATATATAGATCCTGCCCTTTTTAGATAAAACCTGCTGGTTATTTGAAATCTTTTATCTGTGATCTTTCAGTCGTAATGGATTATTTTATTTGAAAGTAAAAAAATCTCGTTAAATTTAGGCATGTTAAAACTCAGCACAGCCTGTTTCTTCATCTCATCCCACCCTGACTCCAGCACCTATGAGCTCTCTGTTTACTTCATAGCCTGAACTCTTTTAAACTGATATATAATTTACATGTTCATTACATTTATTTTCTTTTTTCTCTTCTCCCACTACAATGTAAAATTTTATGAGGGCAGATATTTTTTTCCATTTTTCTCACTCATGCATCTTAAGTGTCTGATATAAATTGTGCTCAACAAATGTTTATGGACTATTTTTTTAAATAGCAGGGGTTCAATAAATGTTACTTGAATTTCGTTGTCAGTTAAAATTATGAGTTATCTTTAAACCATTACCCATTCATAATGAATGTTCTTAGATTTATCTACTTACATTTATTGACTATGATCTCCATAAATGTCTTTTCAATTGAAAAGCACCTCAAAAGCCACCCAATCAACTTCATATCAAGGTTGCTGAAAGTCACATAACCTCTGTTTGAATAACTTCACAGAGGTGTCTACTTGATAACATAGAACACTCCATTTTTTAACACAGCTATTTTGCAAATATCAATCTTAGAGTGTCCCACACTCCCAATAGTGGCTTTCCCTCAAAACCGTACCCCAGTTTTCAGGAATGAATGAAGGAGGAAGCATTGGGCTTAGCCAGGGCAAGTGCTAGAGGTGAGACTAGCATGGTTTGGAACTCAGAGGTGCTAGATCTAGAATAGTGTAGAACATCTGAAAAATGGCTCCCTAGAAAATATAAGGAAAATCTGGGGGCCAGTTTTTGGAGATAGTGGATTAGGATGAGTGTTCTTAGACTGGATGAAAGCCTGAGAACAGACTGTAGGCTAGAGTTTTAAATGATTCCCTTCACCAGGTCCATAATTCACCATAAAAAGCCAATGTTAGCACTGCATGCTCCAGGTGAGCTCTGATTAATAGTAGACTGTAGCCTCCCTATAATTCAATATTACAGTTGTATTAATTAAGCTCAACTTTATTCTTGATTTTTAACAACTATGTACTTCTTTCCATAAGAAGCAGTTAATATCGAGCAAGCAGACAATTAATTCCAGTAGATATTTTCATCAGGATTTACTATTAAATCAGGATCCCACAACTGGGCTTTGTTCAATTGAGTCTTTGAACATAAAGCCAGAGCTAACATTATTTTCCCATTTTAAATTTAATTAGTGAAGACTATCCTCTTGCATTACCAATAATTATATTTTGATTCTGACAACCAATATTTTAGCTATTCTTTCTAGATGTATATTCATGAACTATATTAGTTATGATTTCTATGTTTACTCAGAGATAAAATGCTTAAATATTAGAATGGATGGAGCAAAGCAGAGAGAATTTTTTATGCTCTTACCTATCTACTATAAGATGAGTATCCCAGATACTTAGCTATGTGCTCTACTTTGGTTATTTTCTTAATTTTCACACCTCTGTGAGTAGATTATAAATGAATGAATGAATGAAATCCCTAATAAGTTTAAGCAGCTCAATCAAGGACCAATTTATTTAGTAAGTGATTAAAGAAGAATTAAGTCAGCTTCAAAACCAAAAAAAATCATATTTCATGCTATTCTATTCTATTTTGGTTATGTTGAATTATTTAACTTTTCCCATCACATTAATGTTAAGAAAAAATCAAATTCAATTTTATATTTACAGACAATGATATTGAAAACCACAAATTATATTTTGATCAAATTTAGATATCTTGTTAATTACAGAAGAATAACAAGTACATTTGAATAGTCCTTCCAACTACAACATTATGCTACCTGTCATCCTGTATAATAAAAGTGTAATATGCTAATTAGACCAGACATCCTTCTGGATGACCTTCTGGATAAAGCTGGGGCTTCAAGGGATGAGGCAAAGGCAGCTGCCATGGCGGGTGGAGGCTGAGGCAGCTGCGGTGGCAGCAGGGGCCAAGCCCCTTGCACGAATTTCATGCATCAGGCCTCTAGTTGTATTAGAACTTGCTTCAGAGCATAATGAGTTCCTATGATTGAGGTATGACTTCATTTCCAAGGGTTTGTAGTGATTTATCCCAGATAATTGACAAAATATTTTAAATAATGATTGTATTTTTTATTTTTACTTTTTAAATATATTTTTGCTTTGTTTGTTTTGGCTTATAAATCACTGAGTCTGGAAGCAAATTCACTTAAAGCCACAACATTCCCTGTCACCATGTTCTCCTCTTATCCATAAATTTAAATGTTCTTGATAAACTCCATAAATTTAAATGAAATTGACCTACCCTTGAAAGTTAATAGGAGAGAAACCAGTGGGTTAGGTCTGTTTTATGTGTCATCTACTAACACTGCACCATCTGCCTCAAGCAGTGTATCTATTCCTTACTTTCTTTATTGCTATGAATAGGCATCACAAATTTACTGACATATAAAAAGTACACATTAAAAAATAGCATTAAGCACAGTAAAAGAGTAATTCAATTAAACCCTTCCTCTGATAATCCCAGTGGGGGCAAAATGTCTAAATTGATTATGCCATGAAACTGGGCACATTATTCTACATAGCTAAATGTCAATTAAAAGTTAAATTTTGCATTGAGTTTTAGGTATAAATTTAAAATTGACATGAACTAGATGTTTGTTAACATAAATGGTTAAAGAAAATTATATATATACTAGAGGCCCAATGCACAAAATTTGTGAGAGAGTAGGCCTTCCTTCCCCTGCTGCCAGCACTGGCTTCCCTCTGGCACCCAGGACCAGGGCTTCCCTCCAGCCCAGGCTTCGTCCAGAAGCACGTGCGGAATGACATCTGGAAGGTCGTCTGGTCTAATTAGCATATTACCCTTTTATTATTATAGATTATTATTATAGATACATATATATACACATATATGCTATATAGCTGTAATTATGCAGCCATGAAAAAGAAAGATATCCTGCAATTTGTGCTAATAGGGATGAACATGAGGGCATTATGCTAAGTAAAATAAGCCACACAGAAAAAGACAAATGCTGCATGGTATCCCTTATATGTGAAATCTGAAAAAGTCCAACTCATAGAAAGAGAGAATAGAGTGGTAGTTACCACAAGCTGAGGTGGTGTGGAAAATGGGGAGGTGTTGACCAGGGAAAACACTTTTAGTGATAAGGTGGGTATGTCCTAGAGATCTAATATGGCATACAGTAAGGTGAACACAGTCAATAATGCTGCATTGTATACCTGAAATTAAGTAGATATTAAGTGTTCTCACCTCACACACACAGCAAGTATGTTAGGTGATGGATGTGTTTATTAGTTTTACTGTGATAATCATTCTACAATATATATGAACATTGCACACCTTAAAGGTATATAATTTGTATTTGCAATTCCTTAATAAGGCAGGAAAAGATATATTAATTTTGATAATTTTAATAATTCAGAAAAACGTGGTAAGGGTTAGGGTTAGGTTTAGGGCCTGGGTTAGGGTTAGGGCAAGAGTTAGGATCAGGATTAGGTTTAGGGTTAGGGCTAGGAGTAGGCTTAAGGTGAGGGCTAGGGCTAGGGCTAGAGTAAGGGTTAGGATTAGGTTTAGGTTAGGGTTAGGGTTAGGTTGAGGGCTAAGGTTAGGATTAGGGTTAGAGTTAGGGTTAGAGCTAGGGCTAGAGTCAAGGTTAGAGTTGGGTTTAGTGAAAAGGCTATGGCTATAGTAGGGTTTAGGCTAGGGATAAGGTTAAGGTTAGGGTTAGGTGTCAGAGTAGGTTTAGGGCTAGTATTAGGGTTAGGGTTAGGACAAGTGTTAGGTTTAGCATTAGGGTTAGGGCTATGTCTAGGATTAGGGTTAGGGTCGGGGCTAGGGTTAGGGTTAGGACTAGTGTTAGGGCTTGTGTTAGCTTTAGGATAAGGGGTATGTTTAAGGTATAAGGAGTTCAGTCTCTTGGCAAAGGACCTCAGAGATGGCCTTGCATGGACCTAGCTGGTGAAGAGGGTGAAGGCTGTAATTATTTTGAGGGAGCGAAGGACTGTGTTTAGCTGATCCTTGGCTGAGGTATCTGGTCCCCATTTGGTGGATTGGCTTCATGCTGACCTCCAGAAGATCAGGGGTGGTAACCTTGAAGGCACATTTTAAACACCTACCTAGGTGGTTTGAGTTAGATAAGGAGCAGGTCACAAGGAGTTATTGAAAACATGGGTGCCCTGGAAGGCTGGAGCAGGTAAGAGAGGGTTAGGGTTAGGGCTAATGGGGGGTTAGGGTAGGTTTAGGTTTAGGGTTAGGGTTAGGGCTAGGGTTAGGGTTAGGTAGAGGGTTAGTGGTAGGGCTACAGCTAGGGTTAGGGTTAAGGTTAGGTTTAGGGCTAGGTCTGGTGCTAGGGTTAGGTCTGGTGTTAGGGTTAGGGTTAGGGCTAGAGTTGAGATTAGGGTTAGGTCTAGGGCTAGGGTTATGGTTAGGGTTAGTGTTAGGGCTAGGGTTAGTGTTAGGGTTATTGCTAGGGCTAGGGTTAGGGTTGGGGATAGGGCTAGGTTTAGTGATGGGCTAGAGTTAGCGTTAGGGTTAGGACTAGGGCTACAGTTAAGGTTAGGGTTAGCATTAAGGTTAGTGCTATTATTAGGGCTAGGACTAAGATTAGGGTTAGGGTTAGGCCTAGGGCTAGGGTTAAGTAGGGCTAGGTTTAGAACTAGGCTAGGGTTATGTCTAGGGCCATGGTTGGCAAACTGCAGCTCACGATCCACATGCAGCTCTTTGGCCCCTTGAGTGTGGCTCTTCCACAAAATACCACAGCCTGGGCGAGTCTATTTTGAAGAAGTGGCGTTAGAAGAAGTTTAAGTTTAAAAAATTTGGCTCTCAAAAGAAATTTAAAAAAAATAAATTTCAATTGTTGTACTGTTGATATTTGACTCTGTTGACTAATGAGTTTGCTGACCACTGCTCTAGGGCTAGGGTTTAGATTTATGGTGCAGTTAAGGCACAGGGAGCTCAGACTCTAGTTGGAGGAGCTCAGTGATGGCCTGGCATGGGGGTGCTGGTGAGAAGGGTGAAGACTGTAACTGTTTTGATGGGACGCAGGACTGGATTAGCTGAGCCTGGCTGAGGGTATCTGGTCTCTTTGGAGGTATCAAGTATCAAAATTCAGTAAAAATTATATTTATAACCCAGTGTTTATTTGGTTGATGTATTACCTAAGGATTAATTTATAACATTGGAACATCTCAGTAAGAAGTTGGCACTGTTTAAATATTGAAAATACTTTACTAGATAACTCCCAAAATTTTATGCCAAATTATACCACAAATTGCAACATAGAACCATCCTCTTTTCCAAATTATAACCAAAGCCTAATGTTGCTATTAAAAACAATATTTGGTAGTCTATTAAATAAAAAATAATATTTCATTATACTTTTATTATGTGTGTTTGAATACTAATAAGATTAATTGTTTTTGCATATTTTTCTCACTGTGCCTTCTAACTGTGCACAACCAAAGTGTTTTAAGAGCCCTATTTTACCTTGTTCTCCAGAGTTCTCTGACATTCAGAGACATAATGTGGGGAAATTACTAATCACAATCTCTTGAAGTCGAAAAAACTGTGAAATTAATATTTATATCTTAAGTAAAATTCAGTTATTGAAACTGATACTAGACATTATTTTTTGTTTTTGAAAACTTCCCAAACTTTGCATTGCTATTGTTGGACTGGTGTCATAGCATTTAAAATAGCACAATTGATCAGTACTAGTAACCCAGGAAAATTTCAAAGCAATTTATGTACTGAATGACTGCCCAGCCAGCGTGGCTCAGTGGTTGAGTGGCAACCTATGAACCAAGTTATGGTTTGATTCCAGGTCAGGGCACATGCCCCGGTTGAAGGCTTGATCCCCAGTGTGGGGCATGCAGGTGGCAGTCAACCAATGATTCCTTCTCATTGATGTTTCTATGTCTTTCTCCCTCTCCCTTCCTCTCTGAACTCAAGAAAAAATATTTTTAAAAAGATGACTAAAATTTAATGTATTGAACAGATACGGATAGATAAAATTCAACTTAATGGAATGAACATAAAATAACTGGGAAAATATCCTGCTCATTCTGCCTGCTTCTTACCTGTTCTAAAACTCTCCAGGTTATCTGGGTATCTCACGCTCTCTCAAATTGAAGCACAGATAACAAACCACTTGACTTCTAAATGCCACTTTCTTTTGCAGAGAACACCTGTTTTATAAGAGGAATCTTCCCCATAAGAGGAATCTCTGAGATGGGGCAGACTTTTGTGAACAAAAGATAGACTCAGAAGTTTTGTTAATGTTCATAATAAAACAGTTACAAATTTTATTTCACTAACATACTTGCATAAAAATATATATTTATTTAATTCTGACTCAATTGCTTTGCGCCCTCAGAGAAATAAGTGATTCATATATGAAAACAAGGTTTTAAAAAGTAATAACATAAGACTTCAGCTGAGGATTGGTGAAAAAGCAGCCCTACTCTAGCTCTTCTCTCAATGCAGCGCTGACCTTCCTTCTAACAGCCCAAAATGAGAAATCAGAGCTCAGAGCCTCGGCTGGCCAGCTGTCATTTTGTCCCTGACCCAGGTGGTAAGTGATTTTGGTCAGCTTTCTGCAGTCCAAAAAGGTTGTTATCCAAAATAGTCCCTGGCCACGAACCTGTCCAGCAAGGTGAGGGTCAGCTCTCCAGTTTCTGTAAAGCACATTTTATTTTTATTGTTCTGCCTAGCAACTTGTGTCATTTCCCCTTGTAGCTGCAGCAGGGTATGTCTAGATTTGTACCTTCTTACCCAGCTTCCTGGAACTCCAAGAGCCTTTTCAATTTGCTGATTCTTTAATGCAGGGTAATTTTCTACTATTATTTGTTTTCTTATTATCTCCCCTCCTCAGTTGGGCTGTTCTTTTTATTCTTTGAACTGTCATTCCCATGAGCATTTTCCTGGTTCTGGGCTCACCACATGACATGTCTGGGGATTGTATGCTACGTGAATGGCTCCCATGGAATTGCATGAGTGGTGGCCCTACCTAATGGACCTCTGGATTCTTTTTTTTCCCCCCAATATGATTTCCAAGTCTGTGAGATTTTGCTTCAAATTTTGAGATATTTTCCATTTGATTTTTCCAGGTCACCAATGTATGTCTTAACATTGACCATCCTTTTACCTATGCATCCACATGTCTGTTCTGAACTTTCAGTTTTGTCTTTTTAATTCTGAAAGACTAGCAATTTACAAAACAAAAGGTTTTGCTGTTGCAAAGGCAATTTGAATTTACTATAGTTTCATATATATATAATTAAATGACACAGATCCATTAAGCCTTCAGAACTTGTACTAGAGATTTGAGGGAAAATGCTAGCCAGTTAACATAGAAAAATCTCAGGATCTTCCTAGGAGGAACATTTTTTTACAATGTTTAATTTAAGAAATATTTCTGAATGAGATTACTCCTTTTCAAACATCAAAATCTCTACCAATATATTGCATATTTTATGAAATGAATTTGATAGTTTACGTGAATGTGAACTTGTTCATTGATAAATGCTAGTTCTGTAGAATACATGGCTTTTACTATTTTCTACATTCTGTGATGAAAAGTTCAAAAATGTTTGGGTGAAATTATTTTCTCCATAAATATGTACTCTATTTGAAATGCTTCTCCTTGGAAAAATATATTTTTAATAGAATAAGTGATATATGTATTCATAAAACTCATATTTTGCTAGATTGAAGGATAACATATAACAGGCATTAATGTTTGTCACTTTTAAACAATACATGCCCAAATTCTCAAAAAAAGTGTTTTTACAAATTAGTTGTAAGTAGAGTGGAACAGTCAGGAATACAATGAGTGCACTGAAGGCACTGAAAAGAACCTACAGGCACTAAAATAAATTAACCTCTTAGGAATCATGAAGTCGTACTTTATTTCATAGCAAAAGTAACAATAAAGCCAAGTGATGTATCCTTAAAGTTACTGGAGAAGCCTGGCCTGAAGTGGTTGTAAGATAACAACCCCTACGAGAGGAGAGAAGTTCAGTATACTCAGGGGGCTCACAATTCAGTAACGTCCCAAATGAATCATGACGTTCACGGAAACTAAGCCTTGACTATGACAGAGACATAGTGCACACTTCATCAGATCTGGCCTCTGTACAGTAAACACTGGACTGATTAGGAGCTACTTTCTCTCTGCTCTAAACCTATCGCTTTATACCTTGTTTTGTGGTGCTAGGGCTGCAACTTAGCAAATTACAGCTCTCTTTCCAGCAGACACTTCGCTCCTCTGTGCTAATAGGTGGCACAGAGGGACCCTGGAAGGCAGGAAGAGGAGAAATGACTCCTGACTGTGTGCCTGGTGTTCCTGTCATACCCCAGCAGTGCTTCACCACAACGGTGCTCCCCAAACTAGCCTCATTGTGTCCAGCAAGAGGTACTAGCAGCAAGTCAGTTTTTCTGCTCTCTGCGAGGTTGGACTCTAACTTCCATGGGTAACCTCTGCTGAACCTCTGGATTTTGTTAATACCCAAACCTGCCCTTTGTTTCCTCAATCCTGGGTATAGAAGCTGCTCTGTGTAGTTATTTATAGTTTATCCCAGTGTTTTCTTTATATATATAATTTCAGAGAGGAAGGGAGAGGGAGAGAGAGATAGAAGCCGGGATCAAGGACCTGAGGCTGCCCTCTCACTGCCCAATGTCCCCAATGAACTCTAGCTCATAAGTGGCTAAAACATCAGTGATGAGAGAGAATCATTAATTGGCTTCCTCCTGCATGCCCCCTACTAGGGGTGGAGCATGTGCCCTGATTTTTGAATGGAGCCATGACCTCCTGGTTCATAGGTCAACGCTCAACCACTGAGCCATGCTATTACTTTGTGTATTTTCCATCTCTCCAGTTCTGGTGTTACGAATCCCTATATGAAATGTATTCTGTTAAACTATCCAGTGGAGTTTACATTATCTTCACTATACCATCTAGGATGACTAATGATCTCTTGCAAATTTAATTAAATATCCTAACATCCCAAACCCTTGCTACCACTATCATTTACACAGCTTAGAAAACAAACTGGCTACTCAAGTGTATTCTGCATGGTTTAATCTATTATCTTTCTTCCTTTTAGATAGAAATTGTCACTGAAAGACTCTGCATCTCCCAATTAATTATGTCAATTGTTTTTGTTTCAAAAATATTGTGCTTGTTTGGTTTATTTTACTCCTCATAATTGATTACCTCAGTGGCTTAATAATTCAAGTTTTTATTGTTCAGAAATAAGATCCATTGCTAGTGTGTCAGCTGTAAATTATAGTTAGGTGTCTGAATCATATACAAATTTAAAAAAATAAGGTTACTCCAGAGAAATAACTGCAGTAGAAATAGAAGTGTGGAGACAGTGATGGGAAAATTGGATGTAGCTCAGTTTAGCTGGGGAATAATGCTTATTTTAAGAGAATTACTGAATGATAAGAATGTAGAATGAGGCAAAACTGCAGAGGTTCTTTAATAGTGGATTTAAATTTCTCAAAACAATGTAACAGACATAAAAATATTGTTGAATAGCACAGCATATCAATAATCTCTCTCGAACACTAAATAAGGGAAGAGTGCTATTTATACCTATAGTGGGTGCTATAGGCAAATTCTAGCTCTCTCCTCCCAAGATAGAAATACTCATGGCATGACTGTCGGAGTTGTTGACTGCTGACACCACAGGCTAGATTGTTGCTATTATCTCCATACCCAAGGGAGCTCCCTCCCCCAAGGTTACAAAACTTCCCCAAGAGAGCCTACTCCAGTGACTGATTGATATCGGTATATGAATGGCCACCACAGTGACTTCATTTGGAGGTCTCTGAGACATAGCTCAGAGCTCCACATGTTGGCAGCTGGAGATTCTGTTTTAATTGCATCAGTCAAACTTCTTTTGACTTACTTTGTGTCCCCAAACTCCTCTTTCTTAGTTCAGATTGCCTTGAACTAACAGAACTACATGCAAATCTTTACCTCAGAATCTGTTTCCCAGAGAACCATACCTAAAAGATAGATCCAGGTGTGGTCCTAGGAAGACCATAACATGTGTCTGTGGAACTAGAGCACTGGCAAGCCCACTGGAAGTGAGGATCTCATCACTAGTTGAAGGTAGAACACTATTATAGCTCCAGTCATGTTGTAGTGGGGCAACTATTAAAACTTTCACTACTGGTAAATTCCATTGATTGTAGTGAAAATAAAATACCTAATGGGTGTGCTATCTTAGTTGTTTAAGCAATTGTTAACAGTGTTATTTGCAAAGACTAAAGAATCAGATGACTCTAGTAGGAGCTGTGGAGGCATTAAAAAAAACAAAAATACAGTGGAAAACAATGGATGGTTAGAGGGGAATTAATCAAAATCTGAAAGCAAAATGTGAAAACATAGGGCTTTCTTTGCAGCTCATAAAGAAACTCATCTCCTGTACTTACAGATACAAACAAACAAAAACAAGGATCAGGTCCACGGCAAAAAAATAGAGTTATCAGAGCTGAGAAGGGTAGATTATCAAAACAAGTAGGTTAACTATGAAAATCTTAGGATTCTAATGTGAAGTGAGATTCTGAAATTAGGGTTAGAAACAACTAAGTTGGCACTTGAAATTATTGAATCCCCATATTTCCTGTACCCTCTGGGACTCCAGGGTTCACTCCTGACAAAGAAATGGGGTTCACACCTTATAAAAGTGAATGGCTCCACTTTTGTTGGAAGATAATGCTGAAACTGCTGCATTTCAAGATAATGTGTCTCCCTTGCCTTCACCTCTCCTCCTGACCACCAGACTATAACATAACCCTGCTTTGGAATTTCTGGACCAGCTGAGGAAAAAATAACTATGCCATGAGATGCCAGAGGACCTAGTCAATATTGATATGCAGTATCTAACAGTGTATGCATGGGACTGGATTCTGAGTTGGCCAGAACAAGGGATACAACAAAATATAAAGTTGGATGTGAAAGAGAGTTTAACAGGATGAAAGTACTTCCCTATGATATTATGACAAAATCTCAGGAACACTTGAAAGAAATGATGACCCACATTAAGGGAAAGAGAAATGTCACAACCTCCATGATGGAGTGCAGAAAAAGTGTTTAAAAGAAAGCGGGACCCTGTGTAAGACCAGAAAACCCATCAGCTAACTATGTTTGGTGGTGGGGCCTGGAGGACAACACACCTACCATAATAATTAGTAAAACAAAACTGAGAGGGGCACCAGTGTCACTGACAAGCTCGTTAGTGGCTGTCCTCTGTAAGGGCTGACTGATGAGATGCACTTGCTGACTTGCATTGCCTGATAGCAATGAGAAAATAGAGGTCTGAAATCATAGTGGTCAGGAGGTGGTGATTACTCATCAGAAGTCAGATGAGCAAAATTATTTTAATGAGTAGCAGCATCTGATTGGCATCCAGGGGTGCCTGACCTGCAAAGAGTTTTGAGGATGGTTTAAAAAACACAGAGCTACTCTAGGACAAGAATGATGTGTTTTCAACAAAAGTAGTGCTCCATCTACAGGAAGAAATCAGGATGGAGGGTCAGGAGGTGGAACGCAGCTGAGCCAATTAAAAGCAATCCCAATAACTTGTCCAAATTGTTTTCTTCGAGGCAGCTTTCAGACTTAGAACCCAAATCCTCAGGAGAAAGGATTCTGCAATGCCAGAGCAAATGAATATGGTAATGACCCAACTGATTTCTTCCCAAAAGAGAAATACAGCCTTTACCAGAAGAGTAAACTGGGGACATTTTTAAGGACTGTGAATAGAGGATTTAAGTTGGCATTACTACACAGGAAATGAAACAGCACGATCTCCCAACGAAGGGATATATTAGTTCCCTGTGGCTCCTGTAACAAATTATTAAAATCTTGGTGGCTTAACGCAAAACAAATGGGTTATGTTACAGTTCTAGAGGTCAGGAGTATGAAATCAGTCTCACTGAGGTTAGTGCCAGGGCTGTGTCCTTTCTGAAGGCTTTAGGAGAGAATCCATTTCTTGGCCCGTTCATCTTCTAGAGGCCCTGCACATCCCTTGGACCGTGACCCAAAGCCTACAGCCCATGGCTCAACTCACACATAATAATTATCTGACTTTGTTTTCATTTTGTTGTCACATCTTCTTTCCTGACTCTGACTCTCTGCTTCTCTCTTTTACTTCAAAGATTCATACAGTTACATTGAGCGTACCCAGCTATTCCAGGATAGTTGCCCCATCTCCAGGTCAGTTGATTAGCAATCTTAATTTCATCTTACATTAATTCCTTATTACCATGTAGCATAGGATATTTATAGGTTCCAGTGATTAGAACATGCACATCTTTAGGGTGACTTTATTCTGTCCACTCCAAAGAGGTAACATGTTGATCTAACAACAAATTGAGAACCATGTCTGGCCTTATGGGGAGTTCAGTGGGTCCACAGAACCATTCAGTGGTCATTATTTTCCTAGCCTCCCAATATGGAATTGGAATGGGCACCGTTTATAGTTGGCAGAATTACCATGTAATTTTCCTGGCCTGTGAATAAAGACCTAATGCAGTGACGAAGGTACTATGTAAAATGCCTCTGTATATTACTAACCTCAAAGACCCAGATGATTCAGTTATGGTGTGTCCCACTGCATATCCATTTAATGCATGCTTTCAGCCTCTTTTAACCAAATGGGTCTGGAAGATGACAGGGTACAGTACAAACTCAAGCAAGCCCCAGAAGTATATTAACTCTCACAGCTTTGGAGACATTTAGTTCAAAGGGAACTGACCTTCATGTTTGTTCCACAAAATAACATAGAGGTCCACTTTGGTTATAGTGTATTATTTGAACAAAATGGTCAATAATTATGTATAATAAAGATATTGGTGACATACATGTGCTCCAAATATTAGAAGATAAACCCTAAGAAAATTCAGAATAAGATCAATGAAATTTTAGGGAGGTCACCATTTTGGGAATGCTGAAAACTTTCCTTCAAATAAAAACCAAATCATTGTGTTTTAAATTTTCCTTCACTAAGAAGAAAAGAAAATTCTTTTTTTAAAATATATTTTTATTGATTTCAGAGAGGAAGGGAGAGGGATAGAGAGAGAGATAGAAACATCAATGATGAGAGAGAATCATTGATCGGCTGCCTCCTGCATGCCTCCCCCTGGGGATGGAGACCGAAACCAGGGCATGTGCCCTTGACCGAAATCAAACCTGGGACCTTTCAGTCTGCAGGCGACACATTATCCACAGAGCCAAACCGGCGAGGGTGGAAAATTCTTGATAGGTCTCTTCAGGTAGTGGCATCAACTTGTCACATACCTAGAAATATTGCTCCAACCCAATTACTGAGTGACAAAGAAGGCTGTCAGCTTTCAGTGAGACAGGAGGGAAGCACGCTGCAGCGGGTCCAGGCTGAAGTACAAGCACACTGCCTTATGAGCCATATAACCTGGCAGATTCTATTATAACTGTGATATGTGTAGAAGGATATGATGCTATCAGCATTTATGACAAAAGCCAATAGGAGGATCTCCGTGAAAATCACTAGTGCTCCTGCCAATTGCCTCCTTAAATAGAAATCATTTGAAAACCAGAAATACTTTTGGGGACTTTATTTTTTTAAAAAATCGGGTAGAAAAGACCACATTTATTCTTCCATTTGATAAAACAAGATATATGAATGTTTTTCGAGATTTAGATTAAGAAATGAAGTACAAAAATCTCTGTGAGGAGAGAAGAAAACTTGGTGGGCCCTAAAATTGCCCTAGCATATTGCCTTGGGAGATTTTTGTTTATATCCATACAAAGAGTGTTACATGAATATTCATAGTAGCTTCATTTCTAATAGACAAAAGTGGGAATAATGCAAATGTCAATCAACATAAGAATGCATGAACAAATTGTGTTGTGCCCATACAATGGAATATGACATAGCAATAAAAATAAATGATCTATTGAGGCACACTGCAAGATGGATAAATGTTATAATTATGTTGAGTGAAAGAAACCCAACAGCTAAGATCTTGAGTAAGATTTTCATTAGAAATAAGGAAATTAGTTATGAATCCTTACCTTTATTCCTTTTGTGAGATCATTTAATATGTTCACTATTATATACTACTAGAGGCCCGGTCCATGAAATTCATGCACTTGGGGAGGTCCCTCGGCCCAGCCTGCACCCTCTCGCAGTCTGGGAGCCCTCACGGGGAGTGGCCCTAAGCCATCAGTCAGACATCCTTAGCACTGCCGCTGAGGCTGGAGAGCCCCCCCGCACCTCCACTGTGCTCACCAGCTGTGAGCCCAGCTCAGGGCATCTGAGTGGCGCTTCCCCTGTGGGAGCACACTGACCACCATGGGGCAGCTCCTGAGTTGAGCGTCTTCCCCCTGGTGGTCAGTGCGCATCATAGAGACCAGTCATTCTGCTGTTTGGTCGATTTGCATATTAGCCTTTTATTATATAGGATGGGGTAGTTTTGTTGTTATTGTTTGGAAACCGAGATATTTTTTTAAATTTTTTAGAGAGAAATTACACACAATTATAAGCCTGCATATCTCTAGTGATTGAGTATGATTCAGAGGCCAATGGTAGCTCATCTTACTAGAATTGCAGAAAATGAAGACTATTGTTAAAAGAGAAAAACCATCAAGAAACCATTTGAAAGGACTGAAAGCTGTATGTTGGGATCTTATAAATGGCCCTTGTAACCTTCATTTTAATGATCTAATAGAGTACATACTTCTCTATTAATGGAATACATTTATTTTTCTTCTCCTAGGACTTATGGATAATATTTTGGCTACAGTGTATAGTTTATATTTTATTCATATTGGCTAAAAAGACAAACACTATTGTGTCATTAGTAGTTGGCCAAACATCATGGAGGGATTTACATTAATGTTTATGTGACATAGAATGTAAAATATCAAATTATTTTCTCTTCTAGTTTGAATTAGCTGGTTTATATCCAAATATCTTGTTTTTTCAATAGTACTTTCTGTTTTTCTTTTCTATGCTCTATCAGCACATTAGTTAAGCTTGCATTATTCTCTTCAGTTACTTTTCATGGTGGAAATTAAAGCTGTACATGACTTTTAAAATATCCTTATCAGTGTACACATCAGTAAACCCAACTGCAAGTGTCTGAAACCAAGCTAATCAAGATTAATGCATTCATTTAACAGATGGTTACAATGTTATTAAAATGCAAATGATTGGTTTCTGCTAATTGTTCCACATCAGAAACAATTAATCAGGATATTTTTTTCATTTTCTAATAGCCTTTGTGGAGTTTACCTCCAGAGATTAACATAAAAGACAAATATGTACATTTCTCTCATTAACCCCAGGAGAGTCACTCAACTTGAAAGAAAAGTAGAATAATGGTTATATATTAATAGTAATGGGAAGAATTCTTTTAGTACTATAATTTGCTTCTGAGTTGTTTTGTAACCAATTTAACTAGTTCCCATATACTTATGTTTACTGGAATAGCTATTCAAATGTAATGGGATTTAGTGCCTTACTTTGAGTCAAAAAAAGACAATTTAACTTCTTGAGTAAATAAACAGATATTGATACTATTGTGATAAACTGGCTATTAATTAATAACAGGAAAGGAGTAAAGGGAAGGCCAGATAATATTGGCATGCCATTTGTGCCAGGAAGTTGCAGTTTAACATTCTTTAGGTCTGTTCTCCGCAGATTGATGGGAGAAGAGACTGGACAATGGACACATGTCCAGTAAGGTTTGGGTGACTTTGGAAAGAGCTTGCTTGTCAATCACACTTGGGAGTGAGTCACCGGCCAGAATAGGCATGGCCACTGCAAGGGTATGGAATCTGAAATACTTAACTCCTAAACAGAGTGCTCTTGGCCCTCTTGCTCTCTTGGGACTCTTGTGGGGTGCTCTGCACTGGCCCAAATGGCTCAGGGCCACATTGACTGCCCACACAATGGACTGGTAGAGTGGGACTAGTCTGATGCTGTACTGGACTCAATTCCCCTATGGAACGGAAACTTTGGACATTGGCTTGGCTTCTAGCTCTACTGAAGCTCCAGCTGCATATTTTCCAGGGCTAGTTTAAGGGAAATGGGAACCAAGGGATATAGTTGCACTTGAATAAACCTTTCAACCACATCTCATTCTCCCGTGCAAGTCTTAGAAAATTCTTTTTCCCAAGATATCATAAGAACCCCACTCCCACTAGGATTGGAGGAATCCCACCATGCAACCCTTTGATAACAACACGATGGTGGTTCTGATGAGAATAGTAACATCATGAAAATGAGGTAGAGAAAATTTCAGATATACTAAATAATGTGATGTTAAAGCCAAGAATACTTTATTCATTCATTCTTTCACTCAATAATATTTTATTGAATAATTCTTTGTATCAGTTTACATTTTTTACTTTCAAACTATACTATAGTAGTTACTAGAAGTTTAAAAAAAAGTAAATAAATTGCTAGGACTATTGTAGTTGGATCTGGCATATTTTTATGGAACAGGTAGGCACTTGAAATAAACATAGTTTTATAATGAACTAGAGGCCCAGTGCACAAATTTGTGCACATTGAAAGGAAATTAATTAGAAGAAATATTTTAATATCACTATTCGCCCTTCTCTATAATAGAAGTGTCAACCAAATTCACAATCTACAATGACAGATGGAAACATATGTGTGCTATTGGTGCCAGAAAGAGCGTTATATGTATCACGCATGCATGAGCCAACTTAGCCTTTTACATATATATAGAATTAACTTGCTTAATTAGACCTGCTTTCTGATTTAGCTAAACATTTTCCAGCCCAGTGAAGCACCCCAACTTCTCTTTCAGGTAATTTTCAGCAACACAGCAGTAAATATCAACATGAAGCAGATTATTATTGTAGATCACGCAGGAAGAACAAAGGGTAAAATATTTAACTGCAGCAGTGTTTGACTATATTCTGCACAGGGGGAAAACCCGAAGTCATTTTCAAGGTCCACCATTTCTTACTTTTTTTCAGTTGGGTCCAGTTTCTAAACTTTCTAAATCTCCATTTTATGGCTAATGAAAAGAAAATAGGATTCTACCCAGTCTCCTTTCTACCTACTCCAGAACTTCTGTGAGGATCAAATGAGATGAGGCATAGGAAAATGCTTCACAGACATTTAAAGTGTAAAATGTTTGCACCTGGCTATAAAGCAAGTCGTGTTCCTGGGCTGAAGAAAATGCAAGGAGGCTAGGTAGAGGAAGCCAGGCGTTACTATGTGATGTCATTAACAGGCACCCACAGCGACCGTTTCTGGGCTGGGCTGGCCTGGGCTGTGGGCTGCATTTTGTGCCATGGAGTCTTGGCATTGTTGGCTGTGATTTGGTGGGCTGTCGTTCCAGGGCAGTGGTGGGGTCCTGTGTCCCACTTGGGGGAAGCGGAGTGGTCTGAGGTGCCTGTGTGCATCACAGCAGCTCTTGCATGGAGCATCTGCCTGTGGTGGTCAGTGCATGTATTAGCGACCAGTTGAATGGTTGGACACAGCATATTAGCATTAAAACTCCGTAGAGTTTTACAATGATAACTCATACTATATCCAGCAGTGCATACCTCAGGATGGGTGTGAGTCATGCATTCTTACTGCCTCGGGAAGCTCACAATACAGGAATCCAAATCCCCACCAGCTGCTCAGTTGTTAGCATGGAATTAAAATAAGACATTTGGATTTATATTAAACATAACCTGAAAAGGAAACCGATTCACTGAATTTATATAAAGAATCATTTTAACCTTTTCTAAAATCACACTTTCCTCTTTTGTGTTTCTATCACTAAGTATTCATGCCAACATTTCTGACTGACATATTTGTTTCCTAAGCGTCTAAATATTTCAGAGTAAACTTTCACCAAGCGCCACAAAAGGATATATTTCTCAAATATTCCATTTCTCTGTGGATGTATCTAAATTTGAATTCTAATTTTGATGCTCATCTAGTCACTTAACTCACATATCACCAAAACATATACTACTGTCCTTTTTAAGACTAGACCTAAAAACTTTTAAATTAATATTTGCAATTTCCTTTGTATTTATTCCATGTACTATTATTTTAATTGCTTGTAGATAATGAGAAATAAAGGTGCACTTATTCAATACAGCAAACACTATTTACAATGAAGGCTGAACAATTTAAAGACTAATTGACAATAGGTCAAGTCCAACAGAAATGGCAGATATGTAGCTCATAAATCTGTCTAGTTTTACTCACACAGGATTAACCAATGAGTAATAATTGTATACATATAAATGTAAGAAATTTCAAGGGGAAAAAATCTAAACTTCTGGTGTGCCTTGATAAATGTAATCTATCTGGCAAAATTGGTCCCTTGTTACCACTTGGAAATAATGAGCTGGGACTGAGATTTGGTTGCTCCATTTATATGGTTCAGTTATCTTTCTATAGATGGCTTCATTAATTTATCCTATAGACCAGCAATTTTCAACCTTTTTCACCTCATGGCACACATAAACTAACTACTAAAATTCTGAAGCGTACTAAAAATATATATTTTTTGCCAATCTGACAAAAAATTAGATGAAATTTTGATTCATTCACATCAGATGGTTCTTGTTGTGTTGGCTATTGCCATTTTTTTTTATTTGACAATCTCAGGAAAAATAAGTCACCGCCCTGACTAAATAGTCAGGTGTTACATGTTTTAAAAATTCTTACTGCACATCAGTGTGCCTTCCATAGCACACAGTTTGAAAATTGCTGCTATAGACATTTCAAATGATATTCCTTCTGTAAAATAAGATAAATTTTTGAAACACCTGATTTATATACCATACTTAATTTTAAGTATGATGCCCTAAAAGCAAATTAGTATTGCTAGATAATACCATCTATTTATTTGAAAATGTTTCATTTATTTTATTGGCTTTATTATTTTATTTGATTTTAATATACTGTTACTTTTGGGGAAAATTAATTCTGACTTTCAGTCTATGCATATTACTAAATTTAAAGCAAGTTTCTTATACCAGGCTCTGTTTTTATTGTTGTTTATTATTATTATCTTTATTGTTGAAAATATTACAGATGTTCCCCCACTTTTTCCCCCAATTGTCCCCCTTCACCTGGCTCCTGCCCTGCCCCAGTCCTTCCCCACTCTATTGTCTGTGTCCCTGGGAAATGCACCCATGCATATAAATTATTTGATTAATCTCTTCCCATCCTGTCCTCACCTGCCTTCCCTCTGAGATTACTCAGTCTGTTCCATGTTTTCATGCCTCTGGTTATATATATATATTTTTTTAAATCCAGTCTGCCAGTCTCTGTTCTTCAGGTAGTATATTTACACCATTTACACTTAAGGTAATTATTGCTATTAGGGTTTAATTATTGCTGTTTATCATGTGTTTTCTGCTTTCTATTTCTCTGTTTCTTTTTTCTTGATTTTCTCTGTGTTATATAAATATTTTTTAGGACTCCTTGATTTATTTCTAGTGTTTTGAGTGAATCTCTTGGTATAATTTTTTCAGTGGTTGCTCTGGATATTTGTCTACAACAAATTACCTACCATAGGTGGCTTAAACAACAAACATTTATTTTTCACTGTTATGGAGGCTGGGAAGTCCAAGTTATCTGTGGAACACCATTGGTACAAATGTTAGGTCTCTTTATTGTCCCACAGGTTCATGAGGCTCTGTTTATTTTTATTTTTTAAAACATTTCTGTTATTGCAGTTCCCAGTTCTACAATTTTTATTTTTTTATAGCCTTTATTTCTTTCCTGGAGTTCCTAGGAGCTTTTGTGCATTATTTTCTTTATTTTTTCAAGAGAACTTATAACTTATGTTTGAACAATTTTTATGATAGCTGCTTTAACAACCTGGTCAGATAATGCCAACATCTGGTTCATCCCAATGTTGGCAGCAGTTGATTATCTTTTCTTTTTTATAGTCATTTTATTTTTAAAAAATTCTTTATTGTTGAAAGTATTTAAATTGATATTGTGATTCCCCCTAGTTTTTGGCAGAATTCGTGTTTTTAATTATATTCTAGACATTTTAGCTGGTATTTAAGAGGTTTGGCTCCTATTTACTTTATTATTATTAGTTTTTAATTTTAGCAGACATTCATTCTGTCAACTTTTATGATGCGGGCCATGCCTACTTTTGTGGGCTGTTGTGACAATGACCAATTTCAGAGTCCTCATGGCATTATTTTGGTCTGGTTGGTTTATCTCCTGCAGTTGATTCTTGTTCATGCTACTTGATGGTGGAGGAAGTTTCTCCAAACTACATCAACTGTTGCCTATATGGGGGGTGAGAGTCTCCCACCTCAAACACGGAAGTGCTTCCCTTGCAGGTGTCCTTGTGGCAGAACACCCCTCTGCCTGTGGGGGACAAAGAACTCTTTATGAGCTGAGCACTTGCGGAGGTTGGATCACACTTGCCAGTGCCCTGGTTGCACAGTGTCACTAGGCGTAAGATGGGAGTCTGAGGTGTGATGGGGAAGAGCACGTCTCCTGGCTGTTTATTGTCAGCAGTGTCTAAGCAGTCCTCCTTGCTCCTTCTGCCAGACTTGCCTGGTATTATCGTCAGGACACCTGCTCAGTCCAGCAGATGAATGACTCTATCAGGGCCATATTTTGCTGCTAGGTTGGGTGGCAGAAATGCCACGCCTGTGTCTTTGTTTTCAATTGTTTATACTGACCTTCAGAATGTAGGAACAATTTTTAAAATGCTTTTCCAACATGTGATTCCTTCAGTCTTTGGGTCCCTAATCAATTTGCCAGCATCTTTCCATTTTTCAGAGTTCTCATTTAGTTGCTTTTTGCATTATTTACAGGAATTACCCTATATAATAAAAGCATAGTATGCAAATTGTCCCCTTGACCAGGAGTTGTCTGGGAGTTCAACCAGGGGGCAGGGCTGGCTGAGGGAAGGGAGGAAGGCCCTGGATGTCGGCAGAGGCGGCAGCAGCAGGTGACCAGGGGAGGGGAGGGAGTACCCGGCCAGCAGCTGGCAACTGCTAGGGATCCTACCAGTGCATGAATTTTGTATACTGGGCCTCTAGTCCTATATAATAAAAGCCTAATATGCAAATCGACCAAACAGCAGAATGACTGGTGGAACGACCAGTCACTATGACACACATTGACTCCCAAGGGGCAGACGCTCAATGCAGGAGCTTCCCCCAGCCCGCAGGCCCCAGGCCAGCCAAGGCGGGTGCCAGCAGGGGTCCCCCCAATCACCCCACCACTTGCCCCACACATCAGCCCTGATCGCCAGCCAGGCTTAAGGACCCTACCCATGTACAAATTTCATGCACCAGGCCTCTAGTACTTATATATATAGAAGAGAGGAGCATGGAGAGAGAGACTAGTCTATGCCAACTTGCATAGACCAAATGTAACTTCATTTAAAGATCTTTTGCACACAGATACTTTTTCTTGTTTTGCTTGTTTGATTGCTTTTGTTGGGTGGGGGTATTATTTTATATGACCTAGATTTGGTTTACATTAAATCTAGGTATAAATAGTTATAGCAATATTTAAATGAATTCTCAATGCCTGTGATTGTATTTTGGGGTATTATTTGTTTGTTTGTTTTTCTCATTTTGGTTATTTTGAGTTTTTAAAAAGGTTAATCTATTACTTCAATGTGAGAAACATTACATACACATAGCAGATATATTAAAACCTTGGCTTTCTCAATATATTAAATCATATTACAGTAAGATTTTGCTGACCTGAGACATTTAATCTCTTTAAGGTAACTTAGCATTACTTCTCAGTTCTGTCATGCATACATTTTATAGTCGAACTCTCAAAAATCAGTAATACGTTCCTCATTTCAAGTATCTTTTAACTCAGATTACTATAACCATTTATTACATATAATACCATGCTTAATCTTAATGATCACTCTGTGTAATAGTTTTTTGCTATCCATTTTTTACAGAAGTTCAAAAAGGTTAAGTAATTTCCCTATAGCTGAACAGAGATTGATGCACATTTCTTTCATTTTAATCCTCTTTGTTTTTTCATGCTATAGTTTTATAAATAAACCTGTATAAGAAATATCTTAAAGTTTATGATTATCTCATCTTGAGAAACTTCAAAAGGAGGATAAATAAACAAAATTTGTTTGTAAATACCTATTACTATTATTTTTCAAAAAAGCAAGGACAACTTTTACTCCTAACAGATGACAACTATAATATTTTGCTTCCTAGTATTAGTAATCATGCCTCTTTAGAAAGATAACAAAGTTAAGCAGCATAGAAAGTTTTTTTCCTCAATTATATGATATCGCCTCTTATCTTCAGAGGCAAAAGAAGCTAATGGTAATTTTTGATTAACAGCAATTTCAGTGGAAACATTTCTTACCTACTTTAATTAACCAAATCTCAGATTAACTGACATTTTCTATGTCTTCTCCAACACACAGTGAGCTCCTGTATTAGTGATTTTTCCCTCTGGCACACCTGTGTTTTTTCTCTCCTATGAGTTACGTGCTTACCAAGAATCAATTGTGTTTGTTCCCCAACCTGTGTATATAAATTACAAATTTTATTGCCATTACATATTCTAATTAAATTTTGTTTCTAAAAATTAATTTAATACTGTGTAAATATTTATAAATGTAGTCAATAAAATTACTACTAAACTAGGTATCTGCAAAACAATATTAAAACATGAAAAAAAGTAATATAAATCTATAGAATTATGCCCCTAATTGGATTCATAGGTGCTTTTAAGATCTTTTTATAATACTTCAAAATCATTGAAATTAGAAATCATACTTTGCATTGAACCAATGAACTGTCTCTTAAAAATATTTTTAAAATAAGGGATATTATCAATGTATTGGTCATCCTTATTTAAGATATTTAACTGTTCTCTTTCATTAATTAAATTTAAAAAGGTGGTTTTGGTTTTCTTTCCTTTCTATTAAATTTCACTTGCATTTATTTTGCATTCACTTGCATCAATTTTTACTTTTTTACTATTTAATATATATCCACAAATTTATATGAAGAGAAATTTAATTTGTATTAATTCTATAATCTTAATGATCAAAAAACAATATCAGTAATGGTCAACATGGTTGCTTTCCTTCATAATTTCCTGATTCTCATCAGGCACAGGGGTAGACAGTCGATTGCAACATTCTTTAAGCTCCTCTGACACTGACCTAAACCACAAACTTGCTTTTTTCCAGTTTCTCTATCTGTAATCTGTATGGTTACCAAAAATATATATCTATCTATATTCAGTCAAGCTACTTATTTTCTAAACTGATTCCAAACAATATGTCTTTCATATTTATGTTCTTTGGAACATCTCTCTATCATGGACAAAGTGATACATAAAATCATAGTTCAGTTAACTCCCACACTTTGAAGGCACAGGCATCTTTGCTTATCACTTAATTATCATCCAAACTATGGATGAGCCTACAATATCCTTTAGACACTGTGACTTTAACAAATTTCCAGCTTCCCTGTCAACTCTTTCAAAAAGTTCATTTCCCTTCTCCAAAACTCTTTCTACATCTTAATGAATGAGTCCTTCCCAGGTCTTCCCTTTATCTCTATTCGTTCTATTATCTCTCAGGTAGAAGGGGATCTGCCTTTCTCCTATCAAGGCTTAACTACAAGTGAAAGTTCAATCTTGGATCACTTACAAAAGTTCATGAACATTTCAAACCTAACAAATGATTCAAATATGCATATAAATCCCTTTAAAATAAAACAGATCCCAGAATTAAAAAAAGAAAAGAAAAGAAAAGAAAAAAGTACTGACTGTAGATGTAGAACAGTTCATGGCTCACCAGATGATTAGTCTACCTCTTTTTCTCCTCCTCTCAGATGGTCAAAACTTCATCTAAGATAGACAATAGTAGTTTATAATTAGAAATGAGCAATGTATTTTAAAACATTACATAACAAAGAAATTGTGAAATTCACTTACTATATGGAAGAATAATTTTTCTCATTTTTTAAAATCCCCTGTTAATTTGGCCCCTTAAATTGTCCATGGGAATATGTGAAGATACCTCCATCTTTAAAGAATCTATCCTAGTCAGCTGCAGGATGATGTCAGAATCACTGCTTGGGAATATCAGCCAAAATCCTTCACAAATCCTTTCTTTCACTTCCCAGCCTCAGGGTTTAGCAGACTGCTTCAGATCCACAACAACAGAGGTAAGGACAAAAAGAAGCATGCTTTCACAGTCATCATAACCAAAATGATTCTGTTGGTCAAAATCCTCCATACACTCACGTTACCTTACTCTTCCTTGTTTTTCCCGTATTCCAGTCATTTATCTTCAGTTTTACTCATTCCATATGAGAATTTTATATATTCTCAACTGCATACCAATACTCATCTGTCTCTCACCTTTGAACAAGCATGCACCATGAAATTCACTCATGTATTCAAACACTGATTCATTATCCTACAAACACTTTGAAGGCTTATACTGTTCCAACCAAAGAGAGAAATCAGTATCAACATTTCTTGCTCTGATGCAGCTTCTCTGACAAGATGTGAATAAAAATAACAAGAAATCGAGAATTGAAACTAGAATGTAGAAAGTTAAAGTAGGGAGTGAGCTTAATGTGACTAGCTGGTTGATTTTTATTGTTGTGAAGAACTGTGTCTTTCATATAAGTTTGCTAAATCAAATATAATATACTCAGTTGAGTTTTAGATCAACAACGTTTTTATATGAGTATGTTCCACTATTGCATGGGACATACTTATACTTAAAATATTATTTTTTCTTTAACTGAAATTCAAATTTAACTGGATGATTTTGTTGTTATGTTAAATCTGATAACCTTACTTTCACACAATCTCTTTAATCTTGTAATTTTTTAGGTAATAGATTTATGAACATGCTAAATTCTTACATCTTTCTCTATTTTATTATAATCATTTCTTATAGCAGACCACAAATGTCTTATTCAATTTTGTATTTATAAGAATTTCAAGCCACAGTATCTTAGTAGTAACAGTTGGTGGTCCATAAATATTTGCTCAGAAAAATGAGATTAAGCCCTGGCCAGTGTTGTTCAGTTGGTCAAGCATGGTCCCCTACAGAAAAAGGTTGCTCCTTGGATTTCCTGGTCAGGGCCTATCCTGGGGTTGCAGGCTAGATCCCCAGTAGGGGGCATGCAGGAGGCAGCAGATGGATGTCTTGCTTTCACATAGGTGTTTTTCTCTCTCCCTCTCCCTTCTTCTCTCTCTAAAAATCAATTAATCAAATGGGAGTTCCATCTTTAACTTTTTGAGGAAACTTCATACTGTTTTCTCCATAGTGGCTGCACCAATCTGCATTTCCACCAGCAGTGCACGAGGATTCCTTTTTCTCCACATCCTCACCAGCACTTGTCGTTTGTTGATTTGTTGATGATAGCCATTCTGACAGGAGTAAGATGGTACCTCATTATTGTTTTAGATTTGCATCTTTCGGATGATTAGTGATTTTGAGCATGTTTTCGTGTGTCTCTTGGCCTTCTGTATGTCCTCTTTTGAAAAGTATTTACTTAGGTCATTTGCCCATTGTTTGATTGGATCGTTTATCTTCCTTCTGTTAAGTTGTATGAGTTCTCTGTAAATTTTGGACATTAAACCCTTATCTGAAAGAGCATTGGAAAATATGCAATGGGCTTTCTTGTTGTTTTGTTGATGGTTTCTTTGGCTGTGCAGAAGCTTTTTATTTTGATGTGGTCCCATTTGTTTATTTTCTCCTTAGTCTCCATTGCCCTAGGAGCTGTGTCTATAAAGATATTGCTATCACATATGTCAGCTATTTTGCTGCCTATGGAGTCTTGTAGGATTTTTATGGTTTTCCGTCTTACATTCAAGTCCTTTAGCCATTTTGAGTTTATTTTTGTGTATGGTGTAAATTGGTGATCTGGTTTCATTTTTTTGCATGTATTTGACCAAATTTCCCAGCACCATTTATTGAAGAGACTGACTTGACTCCATTGCATGCTCTTGCCTCCTTTGTCAAATATTAATTGAGCATATGGCGTTGGTTGAACTCTGGGTTTTCTGTTCCACTGGTCTATGTGTCTGTTCTTGTGCCAGTACTAGGCAGTTTTGAAAACTATGACTTTGTAATATAGCTTGATATCTGGTATTGTGATCCCTCCAACTTTGTTCTTCTTTCTCAAGATTGCCCTATTTGACCCAGTAATCCCACTTCTGGGACTATATCCCAAGAAACCAGAGACACCAATCAGAAAGGATATATGCACCCCTATGTTCATAGCAGCACAATTTACAATAGCTAAGATTTGGAAACAACCTAAGTGCCCATCAGCAGATGAAGAGAAGGAACTTTTACCATTTGCAATAGCACGGATGGAACTGGAGAGCATTATGCTAAGCAAAATAAGCCAGTTGGAGAAAGAAAATATCACATCATCTCATTCATATGTGGGATATACTGATCAATATAATCTGATGAACAAAAATAGATCCAGAGACAAATGTCAAGGGAGTTGGGGGTGTTAGAGAGCAAACAAAGGACTTGTATGCATGCATATCAGGTTAGTGTCTGTAATCAATGGACACAGACACTGGGCTGATGGGGGCTTGCCGGGTGGGAATGGTTGGGTGAGGGTGGGTCAATTAGGGAAAAAGGACACATATGTAAAACTTAAGATAATAAAATAAATCATTTTTAAAATGAGAGAAAAACACAACCAAAACACATTTAAATCATCTATATATTGATTATAGATGTTTGTTTCAAATACACAGAAGCTTCTGGAAGTCCAGGGAAGGATTGTTTTTGAGCAGCTACCAGGTTTAAGCATTGGGGTAGATGTCAGGATAATTTGCAAGGCGGCTTAAAAATCACATTAAGGAGACAAAATGATTGCATGACAAGCAATCAGGGAAAACAGAGAGTGAATTGTTATTAATAAAACAGTAGTTTGAACATGTACTGGTAAGGGCACTGGACCAGCATTCATACTTCTTGTTTTCATTATGTTTCTACTACTTACCACACAACAACTTAGGACACTTCACTTACTCTACCTGGTCCTTAGATTCATAATTTTGACATAAACTACATGTTGAAGGGGTAACATTTGGATATGCTGAATTTAATATACTATATTACTAAAATTTATTTGGTGTGTTTTGTTTTTTCCAGGGGGTTGGGGGGGGGGGCAGTGGGGAGGAGAGTTTGAGGGGATAAGGAGAGGCCTTTTTATTTATTTGTTTTGTTTTTTTCTTTTTTATTGAATTTATTCAGGTTTCAGGTGCACAATTCCACAACACATCATCTGCATTTTGTATTGTTAATTGGTTTTGTTTTACCTCCTTTTAGAGTGGATCTTTAAAAAATCAAAATTATACACACACACACACACACACACACATATATCCTATATAATAAAAGCCTAATATGCAAATCGACCAACCAGCAGAATGACCGGTCGCTATGACACACACTGACCACCAGGGGGAAGATGCTCAGTGCCAGAGCTGTCCCCTGGTGTGCTCCCACAGGGGGAGTGCCGCTCAACCAGAAGCTGGGCTCATGGCTGGTGAGCACAGCGGCAGTGGCAGGAGCCTCTCCTGCCTCCGTGGCAGTGCTAAGGAGCAGTGAGTGAAGCAGTAAGGAGCAGCAAGTAGATGGGCAGTAAGGAGTGAGGGGTCCTGGACTGCGAGGGGGCACAGGCCAGGCTGAGGGACCCCCCACCAGTGCAAGAATTTGGTGCACCAGGCCTCTAGTGTGTGTGTGTGTGTGTGTGTGTGTGTGTGTGTGTGTGTGTATGGCTTGCACTATATTTTACACTGAACACCACTGTTTTAGTAGTGTTGAAATTATGAAAATTGTATCTCTAAGTGAAAAATCTGTTTTTATTCTTTTAATATTTAGAAAGAATCTTCTGGGTTCATTTGGGTTTTTTATGTTTTTTTTTTTACCTTTTCAAAGAAATAAAGCATCAACAAATAAGAACTAATTATACAATAATAAAGTTATTCTAAGAATATATTTCTCATGTTATGCATAAATCACTAGTAATAATTTGAAATTTATTTCAATACAGTTATTTACTGAAAATGTAGCAAACTAATAAAGAACCAAAACACACGAATCAGCTTTATAACTATCTATAATTTGCATTTTAGTACATTTGCTCCTCTGAGGGAAACATTTACATAACGCAGTTTAAATTATCATGCTAAACTAAGATGAACATTTGTTCATGCTTTATTTATAAATGTAGCTGACACAAAAACACTGTAAAATAAATTAAGACTCCTACTAATACTACTAATAATTCTGAGTTAATAAAACTTTGCTTAATTTTTAACATTCCCTATGAGAAACAAGAGTATTCATTATTTAATGATTCATGTGAATTAATTCTTTCATTTTCTACAAACCAAACCCCTACATGAATCTTGTGATAAAATCATTGGCTGCTACCAAGCAAATGTAGACAGATTTGGTGGCCACACTGCCTTCACACAAAGAGGACCAAGATTCCATCCATCTTGGCTCACTTTCCAGTTTATTTCCCACACTGTAAGACTTTGGAGATCATTTATCATTTCCCAAGCCCTCTGCTGCTCTGCAAATCTCATCTGGCCCAAAACCCAGAGGGGTAGCCCCATTGCAACAAAAGTAGTTAACATTTAAGGGAGCTTAGCATTCATTTAAATTTTTTCTTTTATGTAATTAATCATTTCATCTTCCCAAGAGGTCCATCAGGTGAGTACTATTATTATCTTATTATTCATAAGAAATGAAGGCACAGAAAATGCTAACTTGTCCCTGTTTTAAACTTGGGATTCACAGAAGTAAAATTAGAATATTGGAAGTCAGCTCAATGCTGGTCATCTTCACCACTATGCGACACTGATTCATGGTGCAAGAAATGTTATTTTGTTTGTCATTACACTTTACCTAACAGCTCAAATCCCATGAGTACATTACAAAGCTTAGAAGTAGTAATTGTTAGTAAATCCTAATTAAGCTGTAGTTTAAATAAAAATAAACATGTTGGTTATTGTCTAGTCTACGTTTTACAGGTATTTAATTTAATGATAAATTCACAGAAAATGTTTTATTTATTGAACACTGTGTGGCATTTGTTACTATACCAATAAAACCCTTGAGTGTTTCTATCTAATTACCAAAAACATAGGATAACATTGATTGTACACTGTTTCTTGGGTAATAGTCTACCAGTGACTGTTATTTTTCAGTGTATATTGTAATGTTATCATAGTAATTTATGACTGTAATTTAAATTTATAGACCTACAATTGGGTGAGTATTGTTTTCCTTCCTCTACCTCCTTTTCCTCTTCATTTATATGTTAACCTAATTAGAAGTTGTTTTATAGCTCTGTCAGAATTGTTAAAATATTTAGCACTTTAAAATATTAATCAGAAATCATTACATATTCATTTAAAGACTTTCTGACTACCTGACATGAAGGGACATAAAAAATGAAATATCTCCCATAAAGCCATTGAAAGAAAATAAAACTGTCTGTAATATATTCATTACATGAAATAAATCCCTATGGACCTCTGGACTTGAACTCATCAGATTTCTTCCTGTTGAACGTTAGTTTGTATTTTGAGTAAAAATTGTGTAGTTTTCTATTATGAAGTTTTCATTCACTTTAAAATCAAAATTGCTAATTGATCAACTTCGAACACTAAATATCTGATGCATTGGGAACTTTACTGTCCTATAAAAAATGTATATGGATAAGCACTACTATAAAGATTATTCCGTTATATTGAGACTAGAGGCCCAGTGCATGGATTCATACACCAGTGGGGTCCTTTGGCCTAGCCTGTAGGGATCAGGCTGAAACTGGCAGTCTGACATCCCCTGAGGGGTCCTGGATTGCGAGAGGGCATAAGCATATAAAATCTTTGGTTAATCTCTTCCCACTCTCCTCCTCTGCCCCCTTCCTTCTGAGATTCATGAGTCTGTTCTATGTTTCCATGCTCGTGAGTTGAGCATCTGCCCCTTGGTAGTCAGTGCGCATCACAGCTACCTGTCGAATGGTCGAATGGTCACTTAGGCTTTTATATATAGAGATGACTGTTTGACTTCAATTCCCAATTAATATAAATGTTTCCATTAGAGAAATTTTACATCTCTATGATGGTTTTTTTGTAATCATGTTCAACCATCATGGATGTCACCATGCCCCAACACCAATTAATAAGTACTTTTCATTGCATATGGAAAATGGGTAATCAAAATGTGTTTTTTCCTGTATCTATCATCTTGCCATTTGTGATGTTTCATTTCATAACAAACTAGGAGGGAAAAGAGCACAGATGCATTCACTGCCAAATTCCTGAATTCTTTCCATCATCAGCCCGCTTCAGAATGGTCTCTCTCTTCCTTGGACATCCCCTTCATGGTCTTGCTCTGAAAGAAACCTGCTTCTCCCCTCAGAACAGATTCTCATCTGAACTTCTCTCCAGGATACTTGCTTTATGTATTTGTTTTTCCTCCTCCTCGCTGTGGAATAATTGGCTTGCAATATGTACCTATTTAATGTGCACAACATAATAAATTTTGGTATGCATGTAGATCAATTTGGTATACCTGCAGATCAATCAACACAAAGTATTAAGTAATATATCCATCCATCTTCTCCAAAAGTTTCCCCAAGCCCCTATGACATAATCCTTCCCTTCTGCACCTGCATCCATTTCCCTGTCCCAGGTGACCACTGACCAGCTTTCTGTCAGTTCTGTGATTTCTCTTATTTTTTTTCTCTGTAGGCTTCTTATCAACACACCTCCAAGTGGCTAAGCCATTGCTGCTTCCAGATACCCTCTCTCACTTTCTCTTTCTTCGGGATCTTTAACTAGATGCTCCTTTCATTGTTCAACAGTATGTTTTCAAAAGTCTCCTGTTTACTTTAATATCTTGATATTTTCAAATAAAGTGAGATCATTTTGAGACCCAGAGATGCCAAGAGAACATGCCCTGCTTGTTCGTGATGCTGCTCTGAGCGCTGGGTGTTGATCGCTTCCCCCTTTCTCAGAACACTGCTGCACAACTCACGAGGCTTTCCTGAACTGACCAGTTCCTCCTCCTCCTGACGCCCAGGTGTTCAGGCAGTGAGACGAGATGGCTACCAGTAAAAAGGCTAAATGTCACTGTGCTTCATCTCAGTACGGATACTACATTTCCCAAAATTCAAAGTGGCTTTATTGGTCTTCACCTTTTGTCTGTCTACTCATTTGAGTTATCGTCACTCATGAGTCATCAATGTACTTTTTCACTTTTATATGATTTATGGTGTGAGGAAGTCCTTCTGAAATTGTGAGATATGAACTGTCACTGTTAGTTATTAGGTGGTGAATTTTTGTTTAATACCCCTCTCTTTGGTATTTTAGTAGTAACCAGGGGAGAATATGACAAGTACCATGTGTCAAATGCTATTTGAAATAGTAAATCTTGAAAGCAACACTGTATACTATTTTTTGAGTGAACTGGAGCATTTAATCATGCTTCACCTTTTTTAAGAGACAAGAGGAATGCATTGAAGCATGGTTTTCATAAGCCACAGGAGTTCGATTTAAATATTCATTTCAGTCATACCATTTATAGCACATATGTGTACACTTTCCACTCAGTGAGTTTTACCACACATAGTCACAGAAATTGAGAACATCATATAAATATGAAGTTTATGTCATATACATCAATATCTAAGCAAAATTTTAATTTCAAATGCACTCTATGAAGCCTCAAATAATTAATTAACCTTCACACACTTTCTTAAGGGCAGGGAATATTTTAATTACTTTGAACAATAACAGAATGATTTACCTATATATTTCAACAAATTTAAATTTTTATGTTTACCAAGAAAAGATACAGCAAAAGCACTTCTGTATAGTCTAAATATTACTTGCATTTCCAAAAGAGTAATTAATTTTATTACATACACTAGGAAAAGGGCACACTAACACGAGATTTTAGATAGCTCTTTTAGCATGAAACTAATTCAAATTAATAGAGGAATAATTGTCCCTCTCCGTTGCTACATGTATTATCTAATTAAAGAATGAATAAAATGTCACAGCAAAGAGAGTGACATTTATTTAACAAGAAATCATTAACAATGTGTCTGTTCCTATTGAACGCAGGAAAAGCTACCAGCTGAATATGCCTGATAATCTAGCAACGATGTCAGTTCACTTTCATCCACACAGCATGTGAAAAAAGACACATCATTTTATATCTTCGTTTTGGAAGCATAACTATGTATTTCTCCCATAAAATAATAAGTAAAAACAAGAGTTAAGACAGTTGTATGTCCTGTGGAAATACGGAACATCAGTTAGCCTTTTTCTCTCCTTTTGTAGGCTACACTCTAATTGTTGGGTAACCTTAAAGTCAGCTCATAGCTGAGAACTGGAGGTTAGACATTTCTGCTTATAAGGGGCCTTATGCTATTTCCACCAGGGTTCAAGCAAGAAAGTAAAATATTTTAGGAGCCTGAAGAAGGGCTGCATAGTGGCAAGCAGACCTTTCTCTTCTTTTGTTTGGATATGGTTCTGAGTACATTTGTTCCTAATCACATATTATCAGCTAGAGGCCCAGTGCATGCAAAGTCATGCACTGGAGGGGGGGGTTCCCTCAGCCTGGCCTGCCCCCTCTCACAGTGGTTACCTGAGCCTTGGGCGGCCCTGGGTGGTTAGGCAGCCACCATCTGAGGCTTGCCTGTGCCTTGGGCTGGCCCTAGGCAGCTGGAAGGCTGAAGGCAGGTCCAGCCGCACTGTCGCCTGCCACCACGCCCCCCCCCGCCCCCCCACACTGGGCTGAAAGGACTGGGGGATTCCAGCAACAGGCTCAAGGAGTGGCTGGACCTTCCTCAACCACACCACATGTCTGCCACCTCCCCTCCTCTCCCCCCCCCCCCGGCAGGCCTGAAAGGACTGGGGGACTCTGGTGGGGCTGAAGGGGCTGGGTGCCACCATCTTGTGGCAATGGGACCACCATCTTTGTGACAGTGTGATGGTCAATTTGCATATTCCCTCTTTATTAGATAGGATTTCCAGTGTGGTGTGGGTAAATTTGATCACATGCAATTTAAACTGTAGCTTCCATCTCTAGATTCTCTCTCCTATTTAACCATTGCTAATGATGCCTTCCTATTGCTGCTGCTACTATTGCCACTTCCACACTTTAATAGCAACTACAGCCACCATTGTTACTGCTATACATGTGCACACACTGGCGCGCACACACACACACACACACAATGTGTTTGGCTTGCAATTGACAGATATGTCTTCATCTCTTTATTCTGAACTTTTTTGTCTCTTGTAATACTCAATATAAAACTGTATTTTTCTATTTACTTCAATTAGAGGAAATTCATTTTTCAATACAGTAAATGTGATAATTGACTTATGGCTAAATATTTATGGTATAACTAGAGGCCAGATGCATGAAAATTCATGCACTGGAGGGGTGTCCCTCATCCCAGCTTGCCCCCTCTCACAGTCCAGGAAACCTCAGGGACAGGAGTCAACCTGGTGATCAGGGGAAGGCACACCCCCATCACACCTTGGCTGTTACCACTGCTACAGCACAAGTCTCGGCCGGCCCTGGTTACCTGAGCCTCCGGTGGCCCTCAGCAGCTGGGCAGCCGCCATGTGAAGCTTGCCTGTGCCTCAAGCCGGCCCTGGGCGGCTGGGGGGCTGAGAGGACTGGGCACCGCCATCTTGTGGCTATGGGCGCCACCATCTTTGAGGGCATGGCAGTCAATTAACATATTGCCTCCTTATTGGCTGTGGGTGCTGGCATCTTTGTGAGGGTGTGACAGGCAATTAGCATATTCCCTCTTTATTAGATAGGATAATATAATTATGGTAGTGAAGTTCTGCCATGGCATGTTTGAAATTGTGCAAATAATTGTATTCTCATGTGTGCATGTGTGAATTTCTAGGTAGTCGTTGGTTTTATCAGGTGGTGGTGGTCATTGTCTATACATGAGAGGGGTAATTAATATGACTCTCTAGTAGGTATATCTTCCAAGGTGTTATTTAAATCTGTAGGTAAGTAGGTTTTATGTTCTCACTTCTCCATTTTTCTTCTATCATTATTACAAACCTGCTCATTGTCTTGATTTTGAAATAGATGTATTAACATCAATATAAAGGGTCTTACAACATACTAAGTCCTATATTCAGAGACAGGAACTTATCCAAGGCCTCCTGCTCTATACTATACAATTTTTTATTCTCACAGTTCATAAGAAGTTTAACTCCAAAGTCATTCCATGGTGATTTTTTTTCAGCCCTAATTGCTGTGTTTTGATGAGAGAGAGAGAGAGAGAGAGAGAGAGAGAGAGAGAGAGAGAAGATCATTGCAGTTTTTGAGTGGTAGTCCCACTTGAGTCTGGTCTGTGGCAGCTGCCCCTTTAAGAGTTACGTGGTTCTTACCATTTGCAACAGCATGGATGGAACTGGAGAGCATAATGCTAAGTGAAATAAGCCAGGCAGAGAAAGATAAATATCACATGCTCTCACTCATTTATGGAATATAATGAACAACATAAACTGATGAACAAAAACAGATCCAGAGACAGAGAAATATTGACCAGACTATCAAACTTCAGAGGGAAGGTAGGGGAGGGTGGGGATAAGGGGGAGAGGTCAACCAAAGGACTTGTATGCATGCAAATGGGCCTAACCAATGGACACAGACAACAGGGAGGTGAGGGCATGAGTGGAGGGGATGGGGGGGGGGGGGGTAATGGGGGAATAAGAACACATATGTAACACCTTAATCAATAAAGAAATTTAAAAAAAAGAGTTACATGATAAGGACTACACTGGAGGTGAAGCGGCCACAGCACTATTGCTGTCGGATACATTGCTCTGGTTTTTATGACTGCATGACTGTACTCTGCCTGTGAATTCTGACTTTTCTTGGCTACCTAGTTTGTTAAATGTTAGCATTGAAGAAATCCAGTTAATTAGCTGGCCAAGACCTTAAAGTTTTTAAGTAGTAGAGTTAAATTCACAGCTCATCGAGACGGCTCCCAAGTCTTTGCTTTTTCTTCTTTCCCACACTGCTACTCTAATTTTGTGTTGTTTAATTTTCATCTTTCCTCTACCGAATTCTTTCTACAAGTTTTCATATGTCATGATAATAAACTCCCAACTATTTAATAAGGCCTACAGGTCATGCATGTGCCTTTCTGAATGTATTTCTCTGGTCTCATTCTGATAGGGGGACCTTTATCAGTGCTCTAATCTGATAGAGCACTTGAACTAATCTGAAAATAATCATATTATTTTAAATCTTAGAACACACATACTTATGTGAATAGGATGTTAAGTTTTTCTTAACTTTCCTTTTCAAGGTTTGTGCGAAACAATTGAGGAAGTGACTCAGCTGTGAATCCAGCAAGCAGAACCCATAAGCATGGTCAGGCCGACCCACCAGGAGTCAAAACATCATTCATCAGCATCATCTCATCACTGATGATTAAGGACAATCGCTGACTTCTGCAGACCCCCAAGCCTGCACATAGCTGCATTTCCATTCCACTTCATAATCCTGTCCCCTGCACCTTGCTGGGAGACAGGATTTGCATGCTTGCAAGTGCCCTGTCTTCTTGGTTGGATAGTCTTCTCAATAAATGCCTTGTATGATTCAACCCTGCCTTCGTTATTGGAAACAGTGACAGTCAGCCGGAGCCCAACTGGGGGTTTCCTGGTAACAATTCCATAAATCTCTTTCCATCACCTTGTCTACTGAGTGTAGCCCTAATGAATTGCTTTCTGCTTTTGAGCGTTCCACATGTTTGCCTATATCAGAGTCTTTGCATATGTAGTTTTCTTTGTCTGAGAATTCTTCATTACCCAGCATAACCTTCTATCCTACACCTGTCTCAAACTCTTAACTTTATATAATTCGTCTTCCAAGTCTCAGGTGAAATACACAAAAAGGCACTCTTAGCCCCCAATCTTGATTATATACCCACCACGGTCACATGCTTGAGCACTGTCTGACCCTCCCCCCCTTTACTTAACCTCCCAGATCTATCTCTAGTACTGCTGAAATCCCAGCACTTTTCTCTAATTCTATCAAAAATTATTTTACATTTTAGATGTATGAAATCAGAATGCTATTTACAACCAGTATGCACATTTGTAGAAGCAGTTGTTTTATTATACTGGTACCAATTGTTTTTCTAAAATGCTGCTATTAAGAAGGCATATCTTATGTCTTAAGAGATATTAGAGATTTGAAAAAGCCTGCAGCGATATTTCACAAATAGCCCTAAGCAGTTTTCATATGCTTTATGAGGCCGTTATTAGCACTATAGCCACTTAGTGAATGAGGAAACAGAAGCTAAAGCGGAAGGTGCTAAATACATTACTGGGTGAGGAACAAATGAATAAATCTGTCAAGTCCTTTATGGTACTGAACCAACCCCCTCTGTGACAATTAGCTTGTGCTTGCATATGTCAAAGTACCCTTGCCTCAGTGCCTTCCACCCCTTCTGCTGTCAATTCCGTGGTCTCCATGGGTTTTTTTACTTGCTTCTCTGACCTTCCCATAAGACTGGTTATTTCTTAGAAACCCTTTACTTCAGCTCGGGCTGAGGAAGCCTCTGCTGCCCTCTGCTGCCCTCTGCTGGCTGCAGCTTGTAGTTAGGATTTGTTCTTGAGATTCCAGTTCCATCTCAGTACAAATCAGGAGAAAGCAAAACAAAATGAGGAAACACCACCCAGCCAATTATATCACTAAAAGCGCTTTGTTTCATCCCCAAAGAGGGCATTATATTTGTCAAATGAGATATAAATTCAATGTTGTTTCTCTTCCTTTTGAACAAGCATGTGTGTGCCCCACATCTACTTAGAGTGAGACTAGAATATACAAGAAGACTGGATGGTGCATGGCCTTTCACTTGCTCACACTATCCCTACCAAATAAAGTTTGTGAATGACAGGTGAAAAGGAAAGGCATCCCAAGAAATGATTACTCTAAAGGTTGAATTTTTATTGAAATCTTTTGGTCTGGTATATTCTGACAGAATGGCACGTCTTACTATAACTATCAACCAATGTAATCTAGGAATCTATGCATTGTTAGGGTTCCCATTTGCCACCAACATGTTCTGTGTTGCCACCCAAATTGGCACGTGTTCCTGAAATTGGCCACTGTAAACTAAAAATGGCCTCCCCACCCCCCAACAGGAACAGTAATACCTCTATTATTCCTGGCCACTCCTTTTGCTCTTCTGTAATTTTTCTCTCCATATACTAGTGCTAGAATTGGCAGACTTCTTTTTTTTCTAATTCTTTTTTTGTTTGTTCTCTACATTTTCTGTAGCAAATGATATTTTGTGGTCAGAAGAGGGCAGACTTCTAAATCAATACAAGTTTATTCTAAAAATAAGCAAGCTAAATTAATTAATTCAGAGAAACACACGTGGAGTGGAAGGATGAATGGCACAAATGAGAGACAGCTTCCCTTTTTTCACTGCTAAAATGGGGGATGATGTAATATGCATGATCACGTTGGCTTTGTGGTGAGGATATGACTATTACCGTCCTTATTCTTTAAAATGTATAATTTAAGTGTAGAGGAAAATGTTCACTTTTGATGACTAGTTCAATAGGTTAGGAAAAATACATATCCTATCTAATAAAAGGGTAATATGCAAATTAACCATCACTCCATCACAAAGATGGCAGCGCCCAGTCCTCTCAGCCCTGCCAGAGTCACCCAGTCCCGGGGGGGGGGGGGGGGGGGGGCGGCCACTGAGCATGGACAGCATGAGCAGCCTGGCAGAATGCTTGCTTCATCACCGCAGAGACAAGGCAAGTGTTCTGCGCCTGGCCGTGGATGGGCCTCTGGGCTGCAGAGAGACTCTGGGCCACGGGTGCAGAGTGGCCAGGCCCTGCAGAGAGCTACTGGTGCATGGATTCTTGTGCGGGGCTACTAGTGGTTGTATAAATGCTACTGGAGTCAAGATACAAATGTTTTGTGGCCCTCTAAAATTTCATCTTGCTGACCCTTTAAAGTCAACCCTCAAACCCAGCTTTTACTTCTGGCAACAACTGGTTTGTTCAGTCCCTGGTAGCTGTCCCTTTTCCAGGTTGTCATATAAATGGAATTATATGTCATGTAGCCTTTGGTGTTTAATGTGCTTTACCTAGGACACTTGCATATGAGATTTGTCTCTTGAGGCTATTGTGCATATTAATATTTTTCTTCTCATTATGAGGCAGGATCTTAGTGATAAATGTATCACACATTGTTTATTCACCCATAAGATTATTTTTAGTTTTTGATGATTGAGAATAAAGTTGTTACAATTAATTCAGGTTTTGTATAAGCATAAGTTTTAATTCTTTTGGCTACCTGCCTACGAATATAACTAAGTATTCATGTGATACGTGATAACTGTATATCTAACTCCATAATTAATTGCCAACATTTTTATCCAAGTCTAAGTAGTATTTTACATTCCCCCCCAAAAAATACATGTTGCTCTATGATTCATTTTTAATTGATTGTTATATAAAGTTTCATCTTTTGGGGGTATAGATGTGTGTATGTACCAGACTGTTTCTTGAAAGTAATGTTTTCTCATTGGTTGAATTTTCTTTTTACTTTTGCCAAAAATAAACTAACTATATATTTTTACTGTCTTTTGAGACTCTCTATTCTATTGTATTTATCTATGACTTGATAATTGTAGTATTAGTGTAGCTTTAAATCAGTATATAGCAAGTATTTATTTTTCCTTTTCACAATTATTTTTTTTATTGTATTTCCTTTGCATGTCAGCATAAATTTTAGAAACAGCTTGTCAAAATCTACAAACAAATCCTGCTGAGTTTTTTAGTGGGTTGTGTAGAGATTGTGTATAAAATGATGTGTTGTCTGTATTTGTTTTAATTTTTTAATTGATAGCTCTAGCAATTACTAAAGGCATAGCTATCATTTAAAATGCTAATTAGTTAGCATTTACCAGTTCCACTAAATGTTTATTTTTAAAGCCACATAGGTGGCTTTTTCTCCCTCATTTTATGTTATAGTTGTTACAAATATGTTACCTCTATATACCTTGAAATCCCTACTAGAAAAATTTATAAATTTAGCTTGTAACAGTCATGATTTTTTTTAAAATTTTTTTTTATTTTTATTGTTTGAAGTATTACAAATAGTAGTACATATGTCTCCTTTTTTTTTTCCCCCTTTGATCTCCCCCCGACCTCCCCTACCCCCCAGGACATGCCTTCATGTCCTGCCCACCCTCCCCCCCCCACCCCAGTGTCTTATATCCATTGGTTGTGCTTATATGCATGCGTACAAGTCCTTCGGTTGGTCTCTTACAGCCCTCCTCGCCCAACCACCCCTGTCTTCCCAATGTAGTTTGACAGTCTGTTCAATGCTTCTTTGCCTATGTATCTTTTTCCCACCATTTCTTTCCTTTAAAAAGTTTTGCCTTTGCAGACTGGAAATAAACATATAATAACAAAACAAGACAAAACAAAAAAATGTTTGAGTCCCAATTTCAATGTCCAACAGTTCCTTATGTGTACATGTCAGCAGTGATATCTAGATGGTGGGCACATGGTGGCAATGCAGGTCCGACCCTCTCTGGTTTGGTCCTAGGTAACCTGCAGCGGTGCACAGCTGCTGACTGCTCCCATGGCAAGGCGTTGTCAGCGTCTTCCATCTCTGGACTGTTTTTTCCTCTTGTCTTCGTGGTTGGAGCACTCCTGTCAATTCCTCTCTGTTGCAGGAATCCATCTGGTCTTGGGGTTGTTTTCTGAAAATATACAAATATATTCTCGACCACAAGTTAATAAAGGAATCTTTTCTATATAATTGATTTGGGATCCTTTTTATTTTTGTTCAAACGATTTTCCTTTGTCTTATTTAGACACCATGTGTGTTTTTAATGGCCGTCTTGCTGTTAGCATTGCAAATGAACCTTACTTTGGTAAAGTAAAAATTTTCTAGATGTAATTTACTTATAGGATATTTTTCCTTACATGATATTGCCCTACTATCCCCCCCCCTTTTTTTTTTAATGGAGGTTTTTGTAAATTTTATAATGCAGTCTTGATAACTTTAAATTAAAAAAAAAATTTTTTTTTTTTTCCCCCACACATATGACTGCTTTAGGTTCATTGCATATTCAGGAATTTTACCATGAGATGAACTACCAATAAAAATTTTAGTTATTACTTTAAGAATAGCTTTTTGTCCAGTACTTGAATATTCACTTATTTCAATGAGCCTATTTAAATTAATCTGAAAACTCGATTACTATTTTACTGTCAAATTTAATACTCTACCAACAATCTTAGTTTACCCTGTAAATATTAGTGGGAAGGATTATTTGCATTTTTGAGTGGGCCCTGAGCATTCCAAATGCTCAGCTGAATTTAGATATAGGGCAACTGCTGTCGGCCAAGTCTCTTGTCTGTTACCTGGGTCCCGATCTGAGCTGGGCCAAGTCTCTGTCTGTCACCTGTATCTCGATGTGAGCTGGGCCGGGTCTCTTTCTGTTGCCTGGGTCCCGATCTGAGCTGGGTGTGGGAAGCGCGAAGCAGCCATGGGGGTAGGAGACCTCCTTTAGAAGGGGGTGAGGGTTCAAGCCCCTGCAATGTTGGGGGGGTGAGGGTCTGTGCCCCACTTCTGTTGCCCCCCCCCAAGTTCTCTCCTGATGGCCCCTCTGCGACTGTGCCTGTCTTAGGTTGTTCCTTCCTTGAGGAATCTTACCCGTCTCTGGCTAACCAGCCATCCTCCGGGGCCAAGCAGGGTGCTGTGAGGTTCAGTTCTGTCTCCTTGGTAGCCTATGACCCCGTGGCCTCCACACCCAGCACCTGCCTTGGGAACCCCTGGCCTGCTGGCAGGGTCCCGGTGCTGATCACATATCTCGGGGAACTCGGGTTTCTTCTCCAGTGAGGGCCCAGCTCACACAATTGGATGTGAGACAGATCCCTGGTACCAGCCCCCACGAGGCTTCAAGCTCAGCATGAACAGAAAGCTCAGGTAACAGCTGAGGGCAATTGGATTGTGAGAAGAGGGTCCCACTTGGCACAAAGGGCAAGAGGGGCCAATATAGGATGCTCAAGTGCCTTCCCAGTGCCTTAATTCCTTCTGCAAAGGATTAAATCCTTTCATGTCCCTTTTTTTAAATTGCTGCCCACCATTCAAAGAATTAGTTTGTAAGTTTGTTTGGGATAATTGTAAAGTATGCTGTTGTAAAATATCTAAGATTATAATGAGATTGTAGAATAATATCATGTAAGGATATTCTTTGCCCTAGGCCCTGGCAATTCCATTTCAAACTGGCTGTCAATTTCTTTTTGTAGCTTTATATAAACTTTGTCAGGGAGGCAAAAACACAAATTACTTACTTTAGTTCAAGCGGCCAAATATATTGACTTTCAATTACAATCCTTATGACTTTTGAAGGGAACTTCTCTTTGTTTCCTTCCAAAATAATTTTCAGTCTACAGAGAGTTTCATTTAAAAATTTTTGTCATATGGAACAATTTCTCTTAATGCCCCGCCCCCTTGTTGTCTGTGTCCATTGATTAGGTTCATATGCATGCATACAAGTCCCTTGGTTGATCTCTCCACCTTACCCCCACCCTCCCCTACCTTACCTGAGGTATGATCTTCTGATTGACGTTTCTCAGCCTCTGGATCTGTTCTTGTTCATCAGTCTATGTCGTTCATTATATTCCACAAATGAGCGAGATCATGTGATATTTATCTTTCTCTGCCTGGCTTATTTCACTCAACATAATATCCTCCATCTCCCTCCATATTGTTGCAAATGGTAGGACCTCCTTCTTTTTTACCGCAGCGTAGTATTCCATTGTATAGATATACCACAGTTTTTTAATCCATTCATCTGCTGATGGGCATTTAGGTTGTTTCCAAATCTTGGCTATGGTGAATTGTGCTGCTATGAACATAGGGGTGCATATTTCCTTTCTGATGCCTGTTTCTAGATTCTTGGGATATATTCCTAGAAGTGGGATCACTGGGTCAAATGGGAGTTCCATTTTTATTTTTTTGAGGAAACTCCATACTGTTCTCCACAGTGGCTGCACCAGTCTGCATTCCCACCAGCAGTGCAAAAGAGTTCCTTTTTCTCCGCATCCTCGCCAACACTTGTTGTTTGCTGATTTGTTGATAAAAGCCATTCTGACAGGTGTGAGATGGTACCTCATTGTTGTTTTGATTTGCATCTCTCTGATGATTAGTGACTGTGAGCAGGTTTTCATATGTCTCTTGGCCTGCCTTCTGTCTTCTTTCGAAAAGTGTCTACTTAGATCAGTTGCCCACTTTTTGATTGGGTTGTTTATCTTCTTTTTGTTAAGTTGTATGAGTTCTCTGTATATGTTAGAGATTAAACCCTTATCATTGATATCATTGGCAAATATGTTCTCCCATGCAGTGGGCTTTCTTGTTGTTTTATTGATGGTTTTCTTTGCTGTGCAAAAGCTTTTTATTTTGATGTAGTCCCATTTGTTTATTTTCTCTTTAGCTTCCATTGCCCTAGGAGTAGTATCAGTGAAGAAGTTCTTTCGGCATATGTCCGAGATTTTGCTGCCTGTGGATTCCTCTAGTATTTTCATGGATTCCCGTCTTATGTTTAAGTCCTTTATCCATTTTGAATTTATTTTTGTGTATGGTGTAAGTTGGTGATCTAGCTTCATTCTTTTGCATGTATCTGTCCAATTTTCCCAACACCATTTGTTGAGGAGACTGTCTTGACTCCATTGAATGTTCATGCCTCCTTTGTCAAATATTAATTGAGCATATTGATTTGGGTCAATTTCTGGGTTCTCTATTCTATTCCATTGATCTATATGTCTGTTCTTGTGCCAGTACCAGGCTGTTTTGAGAATAGTAGCTTTGTAATACAACTTGATATCTGGTATTGAGATCCCACCTACTTTGTTCTTCTTTCTCAGGATTGCTGTAGCTATTCGGGTTCTTTTTTTATTCCAGATAAATTTTTGGAAATTTCGTTCTAGGTCTGTGAAATATGTTGTTGGTATTTTAATGGGAAGTGCATTGAATTTATAGATTGCTTTGGGTAGTATGGACATTTTTATGATGTTGATTCTACCAATCCATGAACATGGTATGTTCTTCCATCTGTTTATGTCTTCCTCTATCTCCTTTTTCAGTGTCGTGTAGTTTTCTACGTATAGGTCTTTTACCTCTTTAGTTAAGTTTATTCCTAAGTATCTTAATTTTTTTGGTGCGATGGTAAATGGGATTGTTTTTTTAGTCTCTCTTTCTGTAAGTTCATTATTGGTGTATAGAAATGCCATAGATTTCTTGGCATTAATTTTGTATCCTGCTACATTACCGAATTCAGTTATTAAGTCTAATAATTTTTTTATGGAGTCTTTAGGGTTTTCTATGTACAGTATCATGTCATCTGCGAATAAGGACAGTTTTACTTCTTCTTTTCCAATTTGAATGCCTTTTATTTCTTCTTCTTGTCTGATCGCAATGGCTAGTACTTCCAGCACTATATTAAACAGGAGTGGTGAGAGTGGGCATCCTTGTCTTGTTCCTGTTCTTAGGGGAAATGGTTTTAGTTTTTGCCCATTGAGTATGATGTTGGCTGTGGGTTTGTCGTATATGGCTTTTATTATGTTCAGGTATGATCCTTCTATTCCCACCTTGCTGAGAGTTTTTATCAAGAAAGGGTGTTGGATTTTATCAAATGCTTTTTCTGCATCAATTGATATGACTATGTGATTTTTATCTCTCAATTTGTTTATGTGATGTATCACGTTTATTGATTTGCGAATATTGTACCATCCTTGCATCCCTGGGATAAATCCTACTTGGTTATGGTGTATAATCTTTCTGATGTACTGCTGGATTCGATTTGCTAGAATTTTGTTGAGGATTTTGGCATCTATGTTCATGAGGGATATTGGCCTGTAATTCTCTTTCATTGTGTTGTCTTTGTCTGGTTTTGGTATTAGGGTGATGCTGGCCTCATAGAAGGAGTTTGGAAGTGTTCCTTCTTCTTGAATTTTCTGGAATAGTCTGAGGAGGATAGGTTTTAGTTCTTCCTTGAATGTTTGGTAAAACTCCCCTGTGAAGCCATCAGGCCCTGGGCTTTTGTTTGCTGGAAGCTTTTTGATGACTGCTTCAATTTCTTCCATAGTTATCAGCCTATTGAGATTCTTAGAATCTTCCTGTGTGAGTTTTGGAAGGTTGTATTTTTCTAGGAATGTGTCCATTTCCTCCAGATTGTGTAGTTGGTTAGAATAGAGTTGTTCATAGTATTTTTTAACAATCCTTTGTATTTCTGTGGGGTCTGTTGTTATTTCACCTCTTTCATTTCTGATTTTGTTTATTTGGGTCCTCTCTCTTTGCTTCTTGGTGAGCCTGGCTAGAGGTTCATCAATCTTGTTTATCCTTTCAAAGAACCAGCTCTTGGTTTTGTTGATCCTGTGTATTGTTTTTTTGGTCTCTATGTCATTCATTTCTGCTCTGATCTTTATTATGTCCTTCCTTCTGCTCACTGTGGGCTTTTCTTGTTGCTCTCTTTCTAATTCTTTGAGTTGTTGAGTTAGAAGATTTATTACCATTTTTTCTTGTTTTTTGAGGTAGGCCTGTAGAGCTATAAACTTCCCTCTCAAGACTGCTTTCATTGTGTCCCATAGCGTTTGCATTGTTGTGTTTTTATTGTCATTATTCTCCAGGATGTTTTTAATTTCTTCTTTGATCTCGTTGATCACCCAATCATTGTTTAATAGCATGCTATTCAGTTTCCACGTGTTTGAATTTTTTGGTATGTTTTTATTATAGTTTACTTCTAATATTATGCCATTGTGGTCTGAGAATATGCTTGATAGGATTTCAATCTTTTTGAATTTAGGGAGGCTTTGTTTGTGACCCAATATGTGGTCTATTTTTGTAAATGTCCCATGGGCACTTGAGAAGAATGTATATTCCGAGGCTTTGGGGTGAAATGCTCTGAAGATGTCAATTAGGTCCATCTGATCTAGTGTGTCATTTAGAATTGCTATTTCTTTGCTGATTTTTTGTCTGGAGGATTTATCCAGTGATGTCAGTGGTGTATTAAAGTCTCCTACTATGATTGTATTGTTGTCGATCTCTCCCTTGATCTCTTCCAGGAGTTTTTTTATGTATTTGGGTGCTCCTGCGTTGGGTGCATATATGTTTACCAGAGTTATATCTTCTTGTTGAATTGCTCCCTTTAGTATTATGTAGTGGCCTTCCTTATCTCTTGTTATGCCCTTTACTTTGAGGTCTATTTTATCAGATATAAGTATTGCTACCCCCCAGCTTTTTTCTCATTTCCATTTGCTTGAAAAATATTTTTCCATCCCTTCACTCTCAGTCTGTGTGAATCCTTTGCTCTGAGGTGAGTCTCTTGTAGACAGCAAATATATGGGTCATGTTTTCTTATCCATTCAGCTACCCTATGTCTTTTGATTGGTGCATTTAATCCATTTACATTTAATGTTATTATTGACAAGTACATGTTTGTTGTCATATTTTCCCCCTTAGTGTTTGAGTTTCTTTTTGCCTTTCTCTTTCTTCTTTTTACAGCAGTCCCTTCAGCATTTCTTGCATTGCTGGCTTGGTAGTGATAAACTCTCTTAGCCCTTTTTTGTCTGTGAAGCTCCTGATTCCCCCTTCAATTTTGAATGATAACCTTGCTGGGTATAGTATTCTTGGATTCAGACCCTTGCTTTGCATCACTTTGAATATTTCATTCCATTCCCTTCTGGCCTGGTGTGTTTCTGTTGAGAAATCAGTTGATATTCTAATAGGAGATCCCTTGTAGGTAACTTTCTGTCTCTCTCTGGCAGCCTTTAAGATTCTTACTTTGTCATTGGTATTCGCCAATTTAATTATGATGTGTCTTGGTGTTGGTCTTTTGGGGTTCAACTTGTTTGGGACTCTATGTACTTCTTGGACTTGCATAGTTTTTTTCTTGCCAATATCAGGGAAGTTCTCCGTCATTATTTCTTCAAACAGGTTTTCTATTCCTTGCTTCTCTTCCTCACCTTCTGGTATCCCTATTATTCTAATATTGTTTCGTTTTGTGTTGTCCCAAAGCTCCCTTAGGCTCTCCTCTTGCTTTTTAAGTCTTCTTTCCATTTGCTGCTGTGTTTGTGTGTGTTTTCCTACCTTGTCTTCTAATTCACTGATGCGGTCCTCAGCCTCTTCTAGTCTACTGTTTAAGCCTTCCAATGTGTTCTTTATTGCAGCTATGTCGTTCTTCATCTCCTCTTGGTTTCTTTTCACGTTGGTGACATTTTCATTCAGTTCCTTGTAGTTCTCATTGAGTTGTGCGTATTTGTCATTGAGTTGTGTGTATTTGTCATCCATCCGTTTAAACATCCTTAGAACCATTACTCTGAATTCTCTCTCTGTTAAGCTGCTAGCCTCAATTTCATTTAACTCCCTTTCTGGTGATTCCTCTTTTTCTTTCCTTTGGGTATTGCTTTTTTGTCTCCCCATGTTTTCCTGAAATGTTTTAATTGTAGATCCAATTGCTTTGCTACCCAGGTTCTTTTGGTGATGGTGCTACTGGTGAAATCTGTTCTCCTGGGCTTGGTTATCTAGTGTAATTGAGGTGCTTAGCTTCTAAAGATTTCTCTTTAGAATAGATCCTATGGCCTCAGGGAGTATTCAGATTCCTTGGTGTTAATCAGGGTGGAATCTGGGTGTGGCTATATTGGTTGCCTGGAGACTGGGGGGAGGGGCTATCTCTCAGGAGAAAATGGATTCTGTGGGCTTAGATATGACTCAGCACCAGACTTGCTACCACTTCTCCTGGACCGTCCGTTGCCCACTCTGCCCAGGCTCCACAACTCTACCCCTTCTCCCGCACTTCTGTCACAGGTAAGCGCCTGTCTCCAAAAGGTCCCACGAACTAGGTTCAGTGGGGAAAAGCGCAGGCCCCAGCGCGAGGAAGGACCGCGTCTCTGCCAGTTCCTCTCTTGCCGGCACTCCGCGGTCCGGCAGCTCTTAAAGGCTGCCTTTGAGCTCAGATCCCAAATCCAGACTCTATGGTCTAAAATCCTTCAGACCTTGCCTGTCCTCAGGGACGCGGCTTGGCACTGTGTAGTTTCTCCCTGACCTTCTGGGCACAGAGGTCTGGGAGATTCTACTGCCTAGATCTTTGATTTTACCTTTATCCGGGGGATCCCTGCTCTTCCCAGCTGCAAACTGTCTCACCAGCTGTGCCTCCTTCGCCAATTCGGGCTGGATTCCGCTCGTCTCAGCTGCCTCCTCTATTTGCTCTGGGACAAGGCTCAGGACACATCCTTCTATTCCGCCGCCATTTTGTCCTCCTCAACAGTCATGATTTTTTAAAATAACAAGATAAGAAAATAGTCACATTTACCAACATTTACCAAAATATTAACCTTTTTTTTTCTGTCATTCTTACAGTTTAAAGACTGCCTCTTTGCTTTGCCGGCATGGCTCAGTGGTTGAGTGTCAACCTATGAAACAGGTGTTCATGGTTCGATTCCTAGTCAGGGTACATGCCTGGGTTGCCTTGCTGGCTAGGTCAACAGTGGGGGGCATGTGACTGGCAGCTGATCGATGATTCACTGTCATCATTGATGTTTCTGTATTTCTTTCCTTTCAACTCTGAAATAAATAAATATATTTCAAAAAAAAAAAAGATTGTCTCTATAATCATTTCTCTTAATTGTGAAAATTTTCCTTTAACATTTAAAAAAAAATTTTTTTTTATTGATTTCAGAAAGTAAGGAAAAAGACATAGATACATCAATGATGAGAGAGAATCATTGATCAGCTGCCTCCTGCACACCCCCTACTAGGGATCGAGCCCACAACCCAGGCATGTGCCCTGGACTGGAATCAAACCTGGGACCCTTCAGTTCACAGGCCGATACTCTATCCACTGAGCAAAACCAGCCAGGGCTAACATTTTTTTAGAGTGAGACTATTCACAGATCTTTTCATTTTCCTTCATTTGAGGATGTCTTTATTTAGCATTCATTCTTTAAGGATATTGGTACAGCATTTAGAATTCTGGGTTGAAAGTTTGTCCCCCCTCACTTCCTCCCAAGCAATTTCAATGTCTTTCCAATGTCCTCTAGATTCCATGTTTTCCAGAAGAAATTCACAGTGATTTGAATTGTTAACCCCCCCTTAAGCCAAGTGTCCTTTTTTGCTTTCTGCATTCAGGATTATATATATTTTTATCTTTGATTTGAGGTCTTTGATCACGATGTGCTTAGGTATGAGGTATACTTTTCAAAGTTTGCTGAACTGTAATCTATATGTTCATGATTTTTAAACCAAATCTGGGGAATTTTCACCATTATTTCTGCTTTATTATTCTGAACCAATCTCATTACTACTTTCTTTCAAGGACTCCAAAGTAGTAAATATTAGATTTTTTGATACTGTCCCCCAAACCTCTAAGGCTCTATTTTTTTCTTCTTTCTCTTTTCCTCTGTTCTTCTAATTGGACAAGTTCTATTGATATATCATCAAGTTCTTTGGCACATTCATCTATCTTGTACATTCTGCTGCTATTAAGCCTTCACGGTGAATTTTCAGTTTTGGTATTGTATATTTCAGTTCTAACATTTCTACTTAGTTTTTTTTTTTAATAGTTTATATTTCTCTGACAAGAATTCTATCTTTTCCTTTAAGCATTTTCACCTCTACGCTGTGGAGCAAGATTACAATACATAGTTAAAAATCTCAACTTTGGGTTTGCCACTGTTTTATTGGTCACATTTTGCAGTTTTTATTATGTCAAGTAACTGTGAATTGGCCTTCGGACATTTTCAATATTATTTTGGAGACACTTGATACCTTTAAAATAATTTAAAGAATATCTGTTGAAATTTGTCTGTTTATCTTTGCACACAATTAGCCTAGTTAGGTTAATTCCACAAATGTGTCTGAGCTCTAAGTGATGACTCTGGAATCAGTTTGGTTTCCATAGCCTTTGCTATGCTGTTCTTGCCACTCAGTGTATGTGCCATTGAGAGGTTCCCTGGGATTTGGACAGTTCCAGGGATCAGCAACTTCTCTTTATAAAGGGTAAACAACATGTTAGGTTTTGTGGACCACATATGGTCTCTATTACATATTCTGCTTTGTTTCTGGTTGTTTGCTTACTTGTTTTACAGCCCTTTAAAATTTAAAAACTATTCTTACCTTTTGGGCTATCCAAAGTCTGTTCTAAGCGACATCGTTTTTTAAACTTGATTTAGAGAGTACTTAGTTCTCAAAGCCTCTGCAGTGCTCCTTGCAATCTGTTCCATGAATGGCATGTTCAAGAGTAAGCTAGAGATATTTACTGATTTCTGCACAGAATTGCGGGGCCAAGGGAGTAAGCTCCCTTCTCACCAGGATCTCCTTCACAGTCTCTTAATCCCAGGAGCCACTGGAAGTCAATCATGAAAAAATTGCAAGAAACACTGTTTCTTGGTTTCAACAATTTTTACATTGTCAACCTTTCCAAGAAATGGGTCCATGGCACACACATTCATCAACAGAAATATTTTTATGGTGTCAAACTTCACTAGACATAAATAAAAAGAACTTCCAAGATACCTGGAAGTCTACAAAATGTTAACTCATAGCCTTAGCTAGTGTGGCTCAGTGAGATTGAGCGTCGGCCTGCGACTGAAGAATTTCAGGTTTGATTCTGATCAAGGGCACATGTCCAGGTGTGGGCTCGGTCCCCAGTGTGGCGCGTGCAAGAGGCAGCTAATCAATGATTTTCTCTCATCATTGATGTTTATATATCTCTCTCTCCCTCTCCCTTCCTCTCTGAAATCAATAAAAATATATTTTTAAAAAATGTTAACTCATAAAACTGTCAATGTGAGAAACATCTTATGCAAACACATCTCAAAATTATACAGCACAGAATTTCTATATTAAACAGATTACACATGATTTCTTCCAATGTTTGCATTTCCAAATTTTAACATATTCAAAATTGTGTTTATATGTACAGAATCATAATTTTACATTTTTCCATTATGTTAAGGTGAGTAATTATGGGCTCAATTAAAATAGATAAGGAAGAATAGTTTAATAATAATATAAATCTTAAAGTACACACTTAGTGATCTGAGACCCTGGTACACTTATAGGGATAATGCAGGTATGCATGGTAAATATGAATTGACCTGATATTAATTATACAAGAAAAAATAATAAATCCAAGTGCATTCATTAATGTAATCACAAAACCTTTAGTAGATAGGACAAATAATGTGAGGATGGATAAAGTTTATAAAGTTTTAGCCAGAACACTCTTCCTGAACATTTATAAATATTTTATAGTCCTAAAATGCATTGGTCTTAGTAGCAAACTGATGTCTTCTTGCATGCTTGGGATACTCTTCAGTCTCAAAACTTTAAAGTTATATATTGCATAATTAGAGAAAAACATGGAATGAGAAGTGTGCACAATAAAATTCAAACCATCTACTTAAAATATGTGTTTTCTGTAACAATGACATCAAAGCTTACGCTATGCAATTTCTTTATAAAACTAAATTATTTTGCTTTCAGCAGAGTACTAAAAACTAACAACATCCTTTAAAATACAATGGAAGCAAGAAATCAATTTGTTAATTAAATAAACATCTATTCAGTATTTATTATTGCTTCCAATAAGAAGGCAGAAACCACACAATTCTGAGAGAGCTATTAACTGTAAGAGAGGACTGTCATAACAAGAGACTGGTAGCAAGAAGTAAAGAAAACTCTCACATTATAGGGACAGTGGATGGATAAGCACCGATTCTAGGCCCGAGGAAGAGGTGCCCTGGGCTTACAACCAGGCAGAGATGTGGTCGTGGTGCATGACGGCAGAACCTGCTGGAAATTTACCCTCCGTGGTACCAGAGAAGGCTATTCAAAGGTTGGTTTCACTCCACTTCAAAAATCACCAGAGGGCATCAGGAGCAGCTGCTGTCCAGGTTGCAGCCACTGCAGCAAACCTCAAAGTCAAGAGCTAGAGAGCTGTGTGTGCTGCAGAAATTTGGCGAGAGCAGCACCACAAGCAAGAAAGAGAGAAAAGGCAAGTCAGAAATTTAGGAGGGCCTGAGCTCTGAGTCATTTGAATATATTAGAAAAGAGCATTGGGAAGGGGAAGGAAAAGGGGGAGGAGCATGTTGGGGTTGAGTAATAACAGTTACAAGAATTGTCTTATAGGAGTATATTGGCCCTGAGGTGAATAAGCATGTTTGTCAGATGTGGTTATAGCAGGGTGGGTGACCAAGAGATTGGTGGCCAGAGAAGGAATGGGATTTAGCCTTGTTAAGTGTAACAACTTCTTTGGTTTTCATTCTGTGTGAGATGAGGAGCAATTTGACGATTTAAGCAAATGAGTGTCATGTTATTTAAAGGTGTGACACTGGACATTCTTAGGACTGAGTGTCGGGGGAAATGAGGTAGAAATTTTGCAAACAACAAAATTAGGAAAATTTAGTGCCACAGCTTGACACTGATTTTGTGGCAGATATTTCTAGGGCTCGCCAATATTCGTGTTCCCCCTTTTTTTCTGATCCCAGATATACTACATTTTCTGGCCTCCCTTTTTGTTAGCATAGCCATATTACTGATTTTGGAGGGGAAAGAATGTGATATTTGAAGGATTTTTGTTTTGATACAGATATTCTTGAAATGATTCACTGCCTAAACTGAAACTAGATGAGCAACTTACAGATACACAACAATAAACTCAAAATGCATAAGAGTTAAATGTAAATTGTGAAACCATATCACTCCTAGAAGAAAGCATAAGCAGTAAAATCTCAGACATCTCACCTGGCCACGGTGGCTCAGTAGTTGAACATCGACCTATGAACCAGAGGTCATGGTTCGATTCCTGGTCAGGGCACATGCTTGGGTTGTAGGCTCGATTCCCAGTATGAACGTGCAAAAGGCACCCAATCAATGATTCTCTCTCATCATTGGTGTTTCTATCTCACTCTCACTCTCCCTTTCTCTCTAAAATCAATAAAAATAATTTTTTAAAAAATCTCAGACATCTTCTGTAGCAATATTTTTGCCAATATATCTCCTTGGACAAGGGAACTGAAAGAAAAAAATAAACAGATGGAACTACATCAAATTAAAAAGCTTCTGCACAACAAAACAAACCACCAAGAAAATGAAAAGGAAACCCACTGCATGGGAGAACATAATTGTCAGATCTATAAATAATTTATACAACTCAACACCAGGAAGACAAGTAATTCAATAAAGATGGGCAAACAACCTAAATAGACATTTCTCCAAAGAGGACATACAGAAGACCAAGAGACATATGAAAAGGTGCTCCAGATCACTAATCATCAGAGAGATGCAAGTTAAAGCTACAAAGAGATATCACCTCACACATGTCACAATGGTTACCATCAATAAACAAATGACAAGTGCTGGCAAGAATTTGGAGAAAATAAAACCATCGTGCACTGTCGGTGGGAATGCAGACTGGTGCAGCCACTGTGGAAAATAGCATGGAGTTTCTTCAAAAAATTAGAAATGGAACTGCTGCTTAGCCCAGTGATCCGATCTCTGGTAATGCATCTTAAGAATACGGAAATGCTAATTAGAGACAATACAAGTGTCCTATGTTCATTGCAGCATTATTTATAACAGCCGAGATATGGAAACTGTCCAAGTGCCCATCAGTAGTGAGTGGATGAAAAGCTGTGGTGCCTTGGCCAGGTGGCTCAGTTTATTGCGGCATTGTCCCATACGCCAAAGGTTTTGGGTTCAGTTCCTGGTCAGGGTACATACCTAAATTGTGGGTTCGATCCCTGGGAGGCAATGGGTCGCTATTTGTCTCTCATATCTCTCTCTCTCTCTCTCTCTCTCTCTCTCTCTCTCTCTCTCTCTCTCTCTCTTAGAAAAACCCTATATCCTTGGGTGAGGATTAAAAAAAAAAAAGCTACATGGAATACTACATGGCTACACAACTATAAGAAAGAAGGAAGTCTTATCCTTTGCGACAGCATAGATTGACCTGGAGATTATGCTAACTGAAATAAGCCAATATGAGAAAGACAAATGCCATAGGATCTCACTAATATGCCTAATCTAATAAACAAAATAAACTGAAGAACAAAGTAGAACCAGAGGCATGGAGGCATGAAACAGACTGATAAATATCAGAGGGGAGAGGATGTGGGAGGAACTGGATAAAAGAAGATGAAGAAGCTAGCCAAAGAACATATATGTACACTTATGAACACAGGCAACAGTGTGGTGAAGGCCAGGGGAGGGGGGTGCGCAGGCTGAGTGAGGTAGGCAAGGGGGAGGGGGAAGGGGGGACATGACATCTGTAATAATGTCAACAATTATTTATATATATATATATATATATATATATAGAGAGAGAGAGAGAGAGAGAGAGAGAGACAGAGAGAAAACCATTGTGCACTGTTGGTATATATATGAACAGTGCACAATGATTTTCTTTTCTCCAAATTCTTGCCAGCACTTGTCATTTGTTTATTGATGGTAACCATTGTGACATGTGTGAGGTGATATCTCTTTGTAGCTTTAACTTGCATCTCTCTGATGATTAGTGATCTGGAGCACGTTTTCATATGTCTCTTGGTCTTCTGTATGTCGTCTTTGGAGAAATGTCTATTTAGGTTGTTTATCCATATATATATGAATGTGATTATTTTTTAATGGCCAGATGGAAAATCTAAACATCTGTTATGAGGGAAGATTGCTTAGAAGACAGACCTAATGCATTTAAACCTGTATCTCTGAATGAAGTGACTGGAAAAAATCAGAATAATATGTGTTCTCTGACTTCAGCCAGCTAATATGAAAAAGGAATGAGCGTGGGTAAGAACAGGCTGGTCTTTAAACAGGATCAAATGAAAAAGAGACTCAATATTCAAAGGCCTGGCAACTGCAAAGGATGAGAGCTACTGGACCCCAATAACAAGCAATGAGACTAAAATGATTTTGAGCAACAAAGGCCAGTAAAACTAAGTTGAATAAAGTATTTCATGTATGAATCAAAATGAGATAAAGTGTTTCAAAATAGCTGCCATTTGAGAGAGAAAGGCAAGGGAGTAATAGGAACTTTGTGAATCGGATCTAGGAAACGCCTTTGAATATGGAAACTCACCTGCAAAACTGTGTAGAAGCAGACACTGGAAGCTTATGAACACATTTAGGAAATGGTATTGCCAATGAAATCTCCAACCTAGGATGAAAAATAACCTTAGGTCAGTGGTTTTCAACCTTTTATATCTCATGGCACACATAAACTAATTGCTAAAGTTATGTGGCACACCAAAAAGTATTTTTGTCAATCTGTCCAAAAAAACAAAAAGGTATAGCCTGGCTAGTGTGGCTCAGTGGTTGAGTGTCAACCTATCAAGCAGGAGGCCCTGGTTAGATTTCTGGTCAGGGCACATGCCTAGGTTGTCAGCTCGATCCCCAGTAGGGGGCACACAGGATGAAGCCGATTGATGATTCTCATCCTTTGATTTCTCTCTCCCTCTCCTTTCCTCTCTGAAATCAATAAAACCATATTTTTTAAAAAGTAAGTATAATTTTTATTCCTTTGCATCAGAAGGCTCTTGTGCTGACTGTGGTCATTTTTTTTTTTTTATTTGACAATCTAAAAAAAAAAAAAAACAGAGGTCAACATGTCCCTGACTAAAGAGTCAGGTATTGCCTGTTATAAAAATTCTGGCAGCACACTGGTTGAAAATTTCTGCTTTAGACAATTCAAGCATGAAAAAAACACCAGGTCCCCCCAAACTTGCATGTGTAGGAAGCAGGCTGAAAACCCTAGAACTGTAGAAAAACTATAGCACACCAAGGAGGGAATGCTCCCAAACATCCACTTTCCATGTGGCTAAGGGAGATAAAGGAAACAGAAGAGTTTCCCAAGGTCAAATTAGGGTTTAATCAGGGACTCTCTCTTAGAGAAAGGAACCTCAAAAGGGGGAACAGCTACATTCAAGTAGAAAGCTATAAATTATAAGAAATTGTTTTGATATTCTTCTTCCACTTTTAAAAATATTTTAATAAAATAGGACATATAGTGCATTTTGTTGTATGCCATTGTTTTGTAGAGAGACAAACATAGCATAGCATAAATTTATCTATCTACCCCCTCGTCATCATCTATTTATTTTGCAAAGAAAAGGATAAATGTTTTAAGGTAATTATACATAGAAATGTAAGGGGTAATCGACGCACAGAACTGTATGGTTTAAAATGTGGTGTTTTTATTTTTTTTTTATTTTAGTTCAATATAGAAATATTTGTCCATTCTAAAAATAAACTCCAGGCCTAGTATTTCTACTTTGGTATGTTTCTGTTTTATTATAAATAAAGGAGAGTTCATCTGTCCTTAGATAATAGCTCAGAAGCCATAGAAACTGCCTGTTTATATTATCTCTTCTCTCCTTCTTCTTCATAAACCTTTCCAACAGAGTGAAGGTACATTTTGCTTTTATTAGGCCATAAAACTTGGTGCAATACATCTCTCCCTTTTAAGAATTGTCTTGAGAACATTTTAATTGCATTTCATTGTGCCTTGTTGTCAGATCTGCTCTTTTATGACCGACTCTTCAAACCTTACTCATTACTCTTCTCAGTTCCACTACTAATAAGCAGTATTGTATTTCCTAACATCTTTTGTCAGTTCCAAAGCTGTTAACTTCTCTGGAAAAGTATTTTTGCTTGTGTTTGCTCATGTTTAACCACAGACTTCAATAGCACTTCGAATTCTTTTCCTAATTCTTTTCTGCATCTCCATTTTTCACTGTGACAAATTTCCCTTGTTTATTTTCTCTTGCCTGAAAAACTCATCTACAGTCATTTTGAAAAGTTGTGCTCAATAAAATAATCTATATTAATTTGTGTTCAATTAAATATTTGCACAAATTAATTGTGCCAATTAAGCTGTTACAATTCCTTGACGGTTAACATTGTAGAAATGTTGTTATTCCTGAAAGAATGCAGCTGGTAGTTGTATACAATATGAAAGTAGTGCTCTTTAGGGGTGGGGGTGCAGTTTGAAGGTGTTTGGGAAAGAACTGAGGACAAATAGACCGTAACTAAGCTCTGAAAGGCAATGCCAATCTTTGTTTATGCCAAGTAGAATAACTTAGAGACAATAAAAAACTAAAGCTATGTTGTTTTGTTATTGGTGTTATTTCTGTTTGCTCTCCTCTGCATCGAGCTTATGGAGGTTCCAGAAGATATTTTTTATTTTAAAAATGTATATTTTTATTGATTTAAAGAAGGGAGAGGGAGATAGAAACATCAATGATGAGAGAGAATCATTGATTAGCTGCCTCCTGCATGCCCCACACTGGTGATGGAGCTCACAACCTGGGCATGTGCCCTGTCCTAGAATCAAACTGTGACCTCCTGATTCATACATTGATGCTCACCCACTGAGCCATGCCCGCAGGGAAGATTTTTTTCTTTATCTACAAAACTGTTTCTGTGAGGTGAAATCTGAGATTTCAGGAAGGGCAGTCTGGAGTAGTGACTTAAACCTCCAGATGAAATGCATAGCTTTAGAGGCAGTGAATGAGGAGTCTGAGCAGTGCAGAACACTTTCTGATCCTCCTGGATGGAGATATGGGCAATCAACATATTTTAGAATTACGTGCAAAGGGAAGCCAAAGGCTGGGTTATTTGGAAGATAATAATTATATAGGTACTAGAAGCTTGGTGCACAAAATTTGTGCATGGGTAGGGTCCCTAGGCCTGGCCAGCGATCAGGGCCAACTGGGGCTTTCCAGATGCCAGCTGGGGCCTTCCTTTCAGCTGCCAGCCAGGGCCTCCCTACTTAGACTGCTGTCTGGGGCTTCCCTTCATTCCACACTGCCCCCTGGTGGTCAGTGCATGTCACAGCAAGCGACCAGTCTCCTAGTCAAACTCCCCCAGGGACAATTTGCATATTAGGCTTTTATATATATAGACAGCCTATTGACTGTGATGTCCACAACTGAGGATTCAAAGAGCAGAGAAGCCAGAAGGACTGCATAAGAGCAAAAAATGGAAGGCAGACAATTTGGCTTACCTTTGCCTCCACTGGAAGTGAAGGATTAAAACAGATAAAACAAAAATTGAGATTTGGTTCACTACTTCATTTATTGTCTACATCTGTCCTATATATATCTTTCAATGTCTACATATCTATATTTATACTAGAGGCCCAGCATGCGAAATTGCACGAGACCCAGACCCGCCACACTGGTGGGACCCCAGACCTGCCGCACCAGCAGGACCCCAGACCTGCAGAGCTGCGAGACCCCAGCCTGGCTGTGCTGTGAGACCCATCAATGCACCTCTTGCTGACTGGTCATTTGGTCATTATGGCATTATGGCCACTGACCTTTTATAATATAGGTTACCTTTCTTAAATATAGATATGTAGGGCAAACTATTCAGGGCAATGAGAGAATGATAGAAAATGCACAATTAAATGTAACTGATTCCAGGGAGATATACTTGAAGGTTGCACAGGCAGAGTAAAGCTACTTGATTCAGCACTGTTTTATTTGAAGTACACTTAACATTTGGTTAAGTGTTAAATCTTTTCTCTTTCAGATCTTTTGGGATATAAAATGGTTTGATTTAATCATTGTTCTTTTATTTTTCTTTTATACTTTTTATTAATGAGGTTTCTATTAAATGCAAAAGGCTGTACTAAAGAGATGATGCTATTTATTTTAAAATTGATTTCAGTTTCATTAATAATCATACCAAAGTAACTTCTTTTTGAGGAAAATAATAAAAATTGAGGACTCACTTTTAGTTTTCTAGCATTTCTTTAGTAATAGAACTGCCATAATGCTGTTACAGGGAAAAGAGAACCCTGGTACACTGCTGGTGGGATTTCAGACTGGTGCAGCCATTGTGGAAAACAGTATGGAATTTCCTCAAAAAATTAAAAATGGAACTGCTATTTGACCCAGTGATCCCACTTCTAGGAATATATCCTAAGAATCCTAAAACAAGAATCAGAAAGAATATATACATTCCTATGTTCATAGCAGCATTATTTATGATAGCTAAGATCTGGAAATAGCCCAAGTGCCCATCAGTAGATAAATGGGTCAAAAAGCTGTGTTATATTTACACGATAGAATACTATGCATCTATTAAAAAGTTGGAGGTCTTACCCTTTGAGATAGCATGGATGGACCTGGAGATTATTATCGTATGTGAAATAAGCCAGTCAAAGAAATATCACAAGATCTTACTTATATGTGTAATCTGAAGAACAAAATAGATCCAGAAAAATGAAAGCATGGAACAAAATGACAGATTTCAGAGGGGAGTAGAGTGGGGGAGCAATTAACCCAAGAACTTGCATGCATATATGCATAGCCAATGGACACAGGCAATAGTGTTATGAAGGCATGGGTGTTGCAGGATCTGGGTGGAGGAGAGTGAAGGATATAGAGGGGGGACATCTGTAATACTCTCAACAATATAAATAAATTTTAAAAACTCATTCCACAGTTACTAGGAATTATTTTTTAAATTGAAGCAAACTAGCATAAACACCATTTAAGCTTCTAAAAAATTTAGACCTATTTCATAATATCTTGGTGATTTAATGTATCCCTTGGAATAAGTATACCTATGGTATAGTGGCTTTGCTCTTAAAACAGAATAACAGTTCATTACATTATATATAATGTTTATGTTTCGTTACCTATATATAATTTTTATAATGTTCAATAAAATGTGTATAGTTACCTTTAAATTAATTTGGTTGAATAATTTACACATGTAGAGAATATCTTTCTTCAACAGTTATTTATTATGTACCTACCATGGACAAGACACTGACTTCAATGCTGTGGATAGTTGGATAGTTCTGGAAGAAGAAATCTAATTCCCTACTCTTTTGGAACTCCCATTCTAAGGGAGAGGAAAGAGATGATAACTGTATAACACACTAGAGGCCCAGTGCACAAAATTTGTGCACGGAGGAGGGGTGTCCCTCAGCCCAGCCTGAACCCTTTCCAATCTGGGACCCCTGCGGGATCGGGCCTAAATTGGCAGTCAGACATCCCTCTCACAATCCAGGACTGCTGGCTCCTAACCACTTCTGCCTGTCAGCCTGATCACCCCCTAACCACTCCCCTGCCAGCCTGATTGATGCCTAACTGCTCCCCTGCCAGCCTGATCAAACACAACTGCTGTCTCCTGCCAGCCTGATCACCCCCAATTGCCCTCCCCTGCTGGCCTGATGGCCCCCAACAGCCTACCCTTGCTGGCTTGATCGCCCACAGCTGCCCTCCCCTGCTGGCCATCTTGTGGTGGCTGTCTTGTGGTAGCCATCTTGTGGTGGCCATCTTGTGACGACATGAGGGCAGCCATCTTGTGATGATGTGAGGGTATCGCGCAAGGGCACCTAGGTTTTTATTAGTATAGATATCTTATGTATATGTGTATGTGTATGTACAGTATACATAAACTTAATATTCAAAATGATAAAATCAGATTATATTACATGAGAACTCTTTAACCTAGAGTAAAATTAATAGTTTTATTTTTTCTTAGTGTAAGTTTAAATAACTTATGAGGTAAATAGACTATCACTATCTTTTCACTGGATATGCCATGGAGGTGGGGGTGGGGAGGGAGGTACATTGAAAATCTAGGCACATATACAACAATATTGCTTAAACTTCTGTAAAATTATTTTGCCAATCAAGCAAAATTACCCAACAATTTATAGTCACTGATGGGTAGTTAAATCAAATCAGAACAGATGCATCATTCTGGAAACTAATCATACATTGCCTCTTATCCAAAGGATGTACATAGTAATTGATAGTACTAATTTGCATAATGAGAAGATCTTTAAGATGTACAAGAAGAAATGATTATTTTTGATAACATTGGTACCTTCAATTAAATTATAAACCATTTAATTTAATAATATGCATCCATAAGTTTCTCAGAACATAATGTTTAAAATGAAATGAACTACCAAATGAGTTTAAATTTATTATAAAACATTTGATCTATTATTTAAAGGTAATTCAATTTAGCATAACCAAAAAAGATTTATTAGGTTATTTAGAACTATTATTTATCTTTTCTGGTTATTTCACGTTAGTTTTTTAAAATAAAATTTTTGTTGAGGTATAACTTCAATACAGGCAGTGATGTTATTGTAACACTCAACTTTTCTAAGGAAAAGGAATGCAAGTTATAAACAAAGTCAGGAAGAGTAATGAAATTTGTGGTTTACTTATAAATAGTGGAATTGTTAAAATAAAATTGTTCTATAGACAAATATGCACTAAAGAACATAAAAATCTTTCAGAGTATGTTAATTCCCTTTGAACGGATTCCTAAAATTCCTAGTTTAAGAAATATATAATTTTTATAAATTGTTATATATATTTCCAAACTGCCTTCTAGAAAATATTAAGACTTTATACCTCTACCAGCAAGTGTTAGTTTCAACTTATCCACAATTTTACCAACACAGATTGATCAGCCAATTGACAGGTAACAATTGCCTAGTGTTTTAGCTGGCACTGGTTTCATAAACTCGTATCATTAGGGGTGAAGCCAAATACTTATCTACTGGAACTAAATCTTTGCTGATTTGCCTTTGTATATTTTTAGACCATTTCTTATTTGCCTGTTATCCTTCTCATTGATTTATAAGAACGTTTCATACATTAAGAATATTAATCATTTATATGGTAATCATGTTGCTTGATTTTATTTGTTCTTCAATTAAGGCTAGTGTATCCTTTTCTCTACATAGCTTAATTTTGCATAGTAGAAGTCATCTACACTAATAAAAGAGAAAGATGCAAATTGACCGTACCACCAGCCAATCAAGAGTGAGTATGCAAATCAACCCAACAAAGATGGTGGGTTGATTTGCATACGCAGGCATGGAGAGAAGACTGAAGGCTCTGGCCCAAGAGAAGACTGAAGACTGAAGACTGAAGATGACTAAAGACTGAAGAGGCTTGTCTTCTCTGCTGCAGCCAGAGCAGAGAAGCCTCAAGGCTTGGCTTCTCCGCTGTGGCCAGACTGAAGGCCTGGGTCTTGGATGCCGGAGGAAAACTGGTGCCGGCATCCAGGGGAAGGAAGGCCTATTGCACAAATCTTTGTGCAACAGGCCTCTGGTGCTTTTATGTTTGTCCAGCAATCTCTTTCCTGAAATTGGTCCCTGCTATCAGCTCTTCCTTAATGAACAAGAACCATAATCATATGGTATAGAACTAGAAGTCTTCAGCATAAATCCAATGTCATGTAGAACCCCAAGTATGTACACTGTTCATTCAAAGCCATAGGAGAGGTAAATTTATAGTATAATAGGAAACAGCAAGCCATGATCTTCAATGAGGAAACAGCAAGCCATGATCTTCGATGCCAATATTTTTGTCCATTTTCAATGAAGACAATGAAAGGCATGTTCTCGAACACCTAGCCCTTGAGAAAGAGATCGTGCTTTCCAGGCATTTAACTTTCCTGAAAGTATGTCTCTCATACCTGCATCTCATTTCAATGAAATTTTCCTTTATCTACTTACTAATTCTAATTTCAAATTAATAAATTCTGAAAATGCCTATATTTTGTAGCTACCATCATAGTCATCACATGTGTTAATAAAGTCTGTGCTCTGTCCATGTCTGTCCAAGGAAATTAGGACCTAAACCTGCACTCTGTATAACAGAGCTCTGCACCACCAATGGAAAGGTTGATACATGAAGCAAAGTTATGAAAAGGTGTGTATAAACTAGCTAGTGATGGATTTTATTAAAGGCACCCTGGTTAAAACGGAAATAAAAATCAGTAATGAATCCTAATGGAGTGAGAATAGTGAAAAATTCTCCAAACTGGTTTGTAAATAATTTATCCTGTTTTATGCTGAGAAAAGAGCTTAATAATAAATTGTTTCCGTCACTTTATACTTCATGCCCAATTAAAGTGATAGATTGGTGAGTTTTGTATCCAAAAATAGGAATCTGTGATTGTGTGTATCATTTATATTGTAACTTTGCTTCATGTATCAACCTTTCCCAAAAGAGAAGAAAACTGCCCCTGAATTCCTGGCTACAAGTCTATACAGGAAAAAAAGAATAATTATGAAAAATTATAAAATCCCATTCTTCCAAATCTAAGACCACTAGATTTTAAATATGAAAAATAATGGTACATTTTAACTGGCAGTGATAAAAAATTTGTGTTGCCCCAGTTTTTGTGTGACTTAAATGCACTGATTTGTTTTTTAGACCTGGAATCTGGCAATTGGAAATGGAAGGTTAGGAAGTTATTAGAAATTCTGGCATCTTAAAGGGTATTTCCCTCTACATCAGCGACTTCTAAGCTATTTCAACTCATGGCACAACATAAACTAATTACTAACATTTTGCGGCCCACAGAAAAATATATTTTTGCAGATCTGACAAAAAAACTATATAATTTTTATTCATTCACACTGAATAGCTATCGTTGTGTTGGCTGTTGTCTTTTTTTGTTTGTTTTTTTGGGTTTTTTTTACAATCTAAGGGAAAAGAGGTCCGTGCCCCTAACTATATAGTCAGGTATTGCATGTTGTAAAAATTCTTGCAGTATACCAGTTGCAAATCGCTGCTGTATACCTAACTTTCCACTTCTTAGCACTTTCTGACCCACTGATGTTAGTTCTCATTCTAAAGCCAGGGGAAGTTGGAGGATGGGGGCCATATGTATATGTTTCCTGCAGCTTGTCTCTGTCATTATTCTCTAAATAGGAGCCTGACATGAGGACCATTAAGTGCATAACAATGCAGGAAGGTGGAGCCCTATGCCATCTTATTCCTAAGCAACAGAAGCCCACAGGCCATTTCCCTTCTGGGCTACAGGCAGCTGTTTAGAACAAGCATTCTAACTGTGCTGAGGGTGCAGCAAGCAAATGGAAAACTGTAGGTTCATACCTGCTTTGGGTTTTAATATCGGTTCCAGGCATGAATGCAACAGAAATCTCACTGATGTTTCAGGGAGGTCATATTGTCAGGAGACCCCAGGGTCTATTAAACAGGGCTATGTCTGCCTATTCAAACATTCACAGTATGAAAGCTCCTTTCAGAAATCTGCCTACAGACTAAGAAAGTCAGTAGTGCTTTACCTAAAATGTCTTTTCACCCACCGGTTCCGTGTGAGTGAAGCCCTAATTTGTTGAGATTTTTGAGAAGGAATATCCACAAAGCAGTCACTAATTGTCATGGTAGGAATTTCAGAATATGGAAATTAGTTCATTAATTGGTTAATATGTAAAAACTGATGTTCTAGTATAATAGTTGTAGTACAATTTACCTGACATCCCAGCAGCAATTGTCCTCAAAGGATACATTGCATCTGTAAGTTGCTAGTTCAGAAGAAGTGGTATCTCTCTGTTCTAGGGATAAAATATGGTTGCACTCTGGAGAATTCTGTGAATTCCACTTTGATTCATTTCACTTTTATTTTTCTTCTTCGTACTATAGTTCCATTTTTCATTACTGTTACACATAGAACATGTTGACATCGTTTAATCAATAGATAACAAGATGAGAATTATATATGCCTGATTCTCAATATAAGTATGTTTCTCCTGAGTACTTTGAAAGCTGCAAGAAAGATCCCATGGCATAAAATCTGTATGCAGTAGGGAGATAAGGTAGTGTTTCCCCTCCCATTCAAGAAAGTCTAACTGCTCTCTCCACCTCTCTCCCTCCCTTCCACTCTCTCTAAAAATCAAGGGGGGGAAATATCCTCACGTCAGAATAAACAAACAAAATTTTTGTATCATATATTCTTAGTTAAAACATACATTAAAATTTTCAGCAAGATGATTCAAAAAGAAATCAATATCTCTTAATACACCAACTTCTTTAAGAGTTACTATCTTATTCTACTATAGACATAGACACAAGGAAGTATTTTTAAATTATGTTTTTTGAGATTTGAAATGATCACCTTAGCAAAATTTAATTCAAGTATGCACAACTTCCAGAGACTAAATAAACATAGTCCAACAATTGTTCTGGTTACAATGCACATGCACTTGGGCATACACAATCACACACACAGAGGATTTGCAATGAAGACTGAGTTTTAAACTTGGGTTATGTTAGTTTGACATTAATTTAAAGGTATCAAAAGATTTTAAAATGATAAATCAAAACTTATTCATATGCATATTATTTAATTTTAAATGAAGCTATATAATTATATGCTAGTGATTTGAAATACCCAGCAAATTAATGCTATCTATAATGTCTCTAATTAAATGATTAGGTAATTGCACATTCTAAATAAGTAGTGATGTGGAAAGGCTCTATAGCAAGTTGGATTATCATCTAAGAAGAGACATGGTAGAAAATGTTGATCTGTTTAGCATATCTTTTTGAACATTATAGCAGAGTTACATTGCAAAAAAAATAATATTTATTACCTTTTGCCTATAAGTGAAATATTTAACTGATCCAACACAAAAAGAGGGGATTTATTGAAGCTCTCTTGGGTGAAGCATTCTTTCCCTTTCTCAATCTCACTCATATACAGAATGTTTCCTTCTCACAGGTTATCTCTGCACTTAACTTTTTCCATTTCTCTTTTACTATTGATTAGCTTGACCATTCTTCCATTCTATATATCTTTCCTACATTCTAGTATCTCCTTATTCCTGATGTGCTTCCTTATAAATGCATCTTACCATGGGCTTTCATGAAATTGATGCTAACACTTGCTTTTTTACCCTGTTCTTTCTTTCATGTCCAGCTCCTATTATTAAATGTATCATTTGATTCATGTTTTGGAGTTCAAATTCAATTTACCAAGCTTAACTTTTATGCTCAGTTATCTATATATATAACAGCCTAAGCAACCAAATGACCAAACGACTAAACGACTAGTCAACCAGTCACTATGATGCTCATTGACCACCAGGGGACAGATGCCCAATGCACAGGATTGGGGTCCCTCTTGTTAGGATTGGGGTTCCTCTTGTTTAGATCAGGCCTGAGGGGATTGGGCTCCCTCCTGTCTGGATTGGGCCTATGGGGATCTGGCTGAAACTGGCTATCTGATATCCTCCGAGGGGTCCCAGATTGTGAGAGGGCACAGGCCAGGCCAAGGGACCCCATCAGTGCATGAATCCATGCACCTATTTTGTTAATCTACATAATGTGCTCTTCAATCACAATCCAACTCTGGTCATATCAGCTATATTCACCATCATCATGACATTGATTTTCTCAGTTAAGAAAAATTAATTATGATGGGTTAGAATAAAATTTTATCAGAGGTGATAGAACAAAGTAGAGGGGATAATGATATAATACTGGCAAGGCTTGCTGTTAGCTTGAAAGTTTATATCAAAGATGGGTCAATGATGACTCATAGTTTCCATCCTTCCTTTCTTTATTTCTCTCTTTCTTCCTCCCCCTCTTCCTTTCTTTCCTCTTATAACCTAGCACATGAAAGTGCCCTTTACTAGAAACTCAGGCACAGGAACAGATTTGATTTAGAAAGTTGAAATGGTTTTGCTAGTTTGTAAATTTGTGAACCTATTGGATACCCAAATTGACCTGCCTAGCAGATTGATATCCCAGTGAAGATTTCAGATATATATTTGAAGTCAAACACATGAAGTATTTCCTGGGTAAGGATAAACCAGGAAAGTTAGAAATCTTTTTTTATAAAAGGCAACAGCCAGCCATAGGGGACTCCTAAATTTATAGAGAAGAAACATCCTGAACAGGAGACTAAGACTAAATGCCCACTGAATTCCCAAGGAAACCAAGAATGCAAGGAGAGAGGATAGCCATATATGATTAAAGCTTCTAGAATTCACAATGTAATGAGAATAAAATATTCTTCATTAAATTTGGTAACATAGAAGTCATTGATAATCATTTAACATGTAGACTTTTGAAGTAGTGAGGAGGTAACCAGATTACAGTGTGTTAAAAAAGTGAACCAAAAGTGGGGAATTAGAGATAACACAGGAGTTCAATAAATTTAGAAAGTTTTGTTGTGAAAAGGAGCATAACAAATGAGTTTATATTTGATGCTTTGACTGCTAATAAGAAAAAACTTAACTAAAAGAAGCTTAAGTATAAAGAAAATTAAAAGAGAGTTAAGTATTAAGAGAAACATGATTATGAAACAAAAATCCCATTAGGTGGGTGGGTGTCTATAGAGTGGTAAATTAGTGCATCAAACATCAGAGACTTGAGTCCTTCTCATCTCTGCCCAGATAATTTCAACAGGTAAGCTACTCTCTCTGCATCAGATATTATAAAGTATCTCTTAGGAGGTGACACAAACAATATATTTACAAATCAAAATAATTTAAATTTTAAAAGTTCTATGGAGTAAAACAAATCATTGTAATATGATAGCTAACTCCTAGGATTAAAGACAGAGGTTGCTTTAGAAATAGTTAAGAAAGATCTCATTAATGAGAAAACATTGGAAGTAATATTTGATCCAAAATCAAAGAACCAGGGAGAGAACATTCAAAGAGAAAGAGCAAACAATAAAAGTCCTAAGATGGGTCATAGAAATGTGGCTGCATAACTAAAACAAAGAAAGAAAATTATTGAGCTGGAATATATAGAATACAATGAAGCGTAATAGTGGCAGATTACATGAGAGAGGTAGACTGTGGTCAGGACCTGTAGGATCTGTTAGAAAATAGAGAGAATTTTAAAAGTTATTCTAACTAAAATGAGAAACTATTAGCAGTTTTTAAGCATGGGGATGTTATATTGCCACTTATTTTTTTAAGAAATCACTCTGTCTGTTTTATTGACATTAAATTGAGTGGTGAAGTGCAGTTAGGAGGCTGTAGAAGTTCTCCAAGAGAGAGATGGTGATGTCTTGAACTAGATAGGTAGCAACAAAGGCGTAAGATCTTGACTGTACTCACAGTGTATTTAAATGATTTTATAAAATTTACTGAGATTATATGTGGAGTGTTGGAAAATACTTATAGTTATATATGATCCCTAGATTTTGGTGTTGGGCAAACAAAAGAGTTGATAATTCTATACAAGACAAGTGAATGCTTGGAGAAGTTTGGAAAGGGTGGTTAGAAATGATCTGGTAGAATAAGAAATTGATAATGTTGATGGACAAGAGGACTATGGAAGGAATCAAAGTCTTTATAAGATCAGGAAGAATGTTTTCTAGATAGTAAATTGAATGATACTTCCACACAATTACTTGAGAGGAGTAGAAAGTTTGGAGAGAGGAAAAAACTAAAATTTGTTATGCCAGAAAATCAAACAGAACTTACTAGGCCATCCAATTAAAAACTGCTGAGATGAGATACAGTATTTGAAGTTTTTCAGTTCAACTTAAGCAGATCCAGTATTGAACGTTGTATTTTTTTAGCTCTTTTTCCTAAAATGGTAGATACTTATGATCAACTGGCATTGAAGTGTTCCCAGTTATTTAGGATGAAGAAATAGAGACAGGGATTGTGTATATTTTGAAGGGAGAAATTTAAAGATGGATCCTGGGGATTAAGCTAGAAAGATGAATTTAAACTAGAGGTGAGTTTAGAAAGAGTGTGTGCATAGTGGGATCAATGTAGTAAATTGACTGAGGTTCAATAATTATATCAGTGAATGTACAAGAGCTAGGAGGCTAGAAAAATAGGAGATGAGTTTGATGAATAAAGTATTTTAAATAAGTGTTGCAGAAATAGTTGTTGTTAATCAAAATGTACAAAGTGATGACAAACAGGATGACAAAAACCTAAAGAGTTGTTTTGATTTGTTTTCATTTAGCAAATCTATAAGAAATTTTCATTTTAATTATTTTAGACTATTATCTTCTACTAGAGGCCTGGTGCATGAAATTCATGCACTCAGGGGAGTCCTTCAGCCCCACCTGCATCCCTTTTGCAGTCCAGGAGAAGTCAGACATCCTTAGTGCTGCCACGGGGGAGAGGCTCCCGCCACCGCCGCTGCACTCCCCAGGTATGAGCCGGCTTCTGGCTGAGCAGTGCTCCCCCTTTGGGAGTGCACTGACCACTAGGGGGCAGCTCCTGCATTGAGTGACTGCCCCCTGGTGGTCAGTGTGCATCATAGCGACTGGTCATTCCGTTGTTTAGTCAATTTGCATATTAGCTTTTTATTATATAGGATTTGTCGCAGTTCCCACAAGCTCTTGTGGACTTACATGCATTTTATCTATATTATATCTTACCTGACATATCCCTGAAGTCACCTGGATGTAAAGCTGTAGCCTAAGGCATGGCCATGGGAATAAATGAACAAAGTAAGTTTGAAAAAGTAAAAAAACCTGAGGTTCCAAGGTGTTAACACGCAATGGATTCAAAATCTTTGAGAGTTTTTACAGAATTAAGAGTAAATTGGAGGACAAATTAATATTCAGATTATCCATGAGTGAAAATATAGGGAATTCTGTAGGTGATACTTTTGAATTAGGGAGAGGATTGTAGAGTTGAATACTAAAAGCTGCCAAACAGCAGGGGATTTTACCCTCAGTTGCAACTTCTGCTCTTAAGATATGTGGAATATGAGACACAGGCTCCACTTGAGTTGGCAGCAATATGTATGGGTTCTTTTAGGTAATATCAAGATATAACTTGCCCTAACCAATTTGGCTCAGTAAATAGAGTGTCGGCCTGCAGACTCAAGGGTCCCAGGTTCGATTTCAGTCAAGGGCATGTACCTTGGTTGCGGGCACACACCCAGTAGGGGGTGTGCAGAAGGCCGCTGATCGATGTTTCTCTCTCATCGATGTTTCTAACTCTCTATCCCTCTCCCTTTCTCTCTGTAAAAAATCAATAAAATATATTTTTAAAAAATATATAACTTAGAAAAAGTAGGTGGAGATGATATTTTTAAAAAAGGTTTGGGATGAAGTTTTGGTAAACAGATTTTGAGGTGGACAGCACACTGTTAGTGAAGGGTAGGGCAATCAAGGTGAAAAATAATAGAATATACAAAACCTATGAGGAAAAGAGTTTAAATCATAAAGGATATATAAGAAGTCTTGATTTTAAGGAAGTGACTAACGTATGTAGGCATTATATAGTGATTGTGATCATTACCTAGAAAAAGCTGAGCCAAGTAGTTTTTTATGATCACACTCAGCGGTAATGTACCTTCAGTTACTGACTGCTAGCCGGCCTACACAGTGGAGATGAAACAAAGGAGGAGCTTAACCAGTCAGAACATAAAAAGAATGGAATAAAGCTCGACATAAAATTTGTATTGAATCTGCGTGGCAAATGACAAACTCTTAAATCAGCTATACATTTTACAATAAAAATGCATCAACTCAAAGGTAAAGCAAAGTGGAAAAGACATGGAAAGGGCAGACAAATATGTGTCCAATAAATGCAAATAAATTTGTGAGGTTGGCAAAACCAATATCTCATAAAGTGGAAGAGACAGCTGCTTTTAAAGACAATCCCGTGAGTGTTTTTACTAACCAAACTTCCTTGCTCTGAGAAAGCTAGATCAGCTATAAATATTAATGAACCAAATATAATAGTAGTGAAATACATAAAGCTAAACTCTTAAACTACAAATATAAGGTTATAAAATTTCAACATAATGGGTGATTTTGATGTACAGTTTCCAGAGGTGATTGATGATGGAAATCTAATTGAAAAATCATTTAGAAGCTTTAAATAGCATGACCAATAAGTTCTACTAATAACACTGTCTAGAACATTGGACTTTATATAGAAGCACTATACTTCCAGTGTTTGACAGACTTTGAAAAAAGAGGAATTTTATTATTCTCTTGGAAAATATAAATTACCACAGTATGTTTAGAATATAATCTGACAAGGAACACATCCACCTTTATGCTCCTAATTACATTTGAAAACTCTGTCTTACAGAAATTAAAGTGATATTACATATTAATTAAAGTACTATTGTAAATGCAATAAGAAATGGAAAGCAATGTAATGGAGAGATAAGTTTAAAGTGCTGTTGAATACTATGTAGCCATTTGGAAATTAAAGAAATTTGTTGGATTTTCATTTGAGGAAGACTGACTTAAAAGAATTTCAAAATATTTTCAGGAATAATGAAACACATTTTACATTAATGTGAGTACTATGTTTTAATGTTTAACTTAAAAACCCTCTATGCATGGGTGCAACAAGGGTGTACTTAGAGAAGCATAACATTTTGTTAAATGCATACCAAACTTATAAGTGTTTACCCCAGGGGGGAATTGAGTACAAGACTTTGTAACTTCAGAAGTTGTAGACAGAATGAAGGTAGACAATAAAGCCACAGTTGCTGCCTGTCTACTGATTCAATTGTTGTCGGATGTAGACTGGGACCACGGTGGGTCAGCCTACCAATTTGGAAATAGGTTCTTGCAAAGTTACAAGAAAAGAATTTCAGGACTCATGTATAGGAGGATTGGCGGTATAGTGGCAGGATTTAATGGAAGGGCACGCAGGGCCTAGATGTGCCTGGAGAGGTTGCTGCACTGCCTCATCCACAACTGGGTGGTTCAACCAGAAGAAGTCCAACCTCCAGGGCTGCAGCCCATGCTTGTCCCCACCAAACCCAGGAGTAAGGCCAGTATCCAGAGCTGCCCTTGCATTAGGTCCGCATCCAAGGCTTCAGTAGCCCAGCACAGTCTCTGTTCCTATCTGGCCCACCTGACCACTACAGAGAGAAGGCACCTTTATTAAACTTGGATTATATTATCTTGTGCTTGGGAAGGGGTAAGATTTCTTTCAATCTAACCAACTTACTTCGTAAGTTTTGATGTGCTTGGCCCTCCCCCTTTCCAATCTCTTTCCTGCATCTTTCTGGGTTTTGTACCCTTATTGATAGAATTGAAACCCAGAAAATATTATTTTAAAAGATCTACAAAATAGGTAAACCATAATTTTCAAAATAAAAAATATAAATCTTCAGCCCTGTGTTCCTCCTTACCTTGATTTATTTTTATAGCATTTTCATATCCCAACAATTATATGCATTAAACATTTTTATGTTTGTGTTTGTTTTCATATTGCACCACTGAAATGTTAACTCTACAGGAACAAGTTTGTATGTATGTGTGTGTGTGTGTGCATGTATTTATGTGTTAACATTTACTGATGTATTCCATTGTCAAGAACAGCGCCTAGATGCAAAAGCATTCAACAAATAGCTTAGAAATAAATATTATACTTAAAGTATGATAGAATGTAAGAAACAAATGTTAAGGAAGAGATATTCATGCTCCACATATTTTTAAATTTATGTATAAGAAGAAAAAATGCCTGGAATAACACTCACCTAACATAGCTTACATCTGATGAAAATACTGAATTCTGAATGAATTAAAAAGATCTTTAATGTTTGCTTATATTCTTTTGAAGACATTGGATTGTGATACTCTTCAAAGGTGTCAAGATCAAGACAGATAATGGAAGACTGAGGAATGATCCTAAACTGTAATATACTAAGGAAACATTACACCTAAACAAATGTGGTACCCTTGGTTGCATACTGGAAACAAAAAAAGGATATTTGGGGAAACCACATGTAATCTGAGCAAAGTTTGTAGTATAGTTAATGGTAGTGCACTAAAGTTACTGTCCTAGTTTTGAGAATTGCATCCTTGTTATGTATGAGGTTCATTTTAGGAGAGGTTGAGTGAGGGTCTATAGAAGCTCTCTATACTATCTCTGCAACTATCTAATTAGCATGAACTTATTTCAAGATACAAAATTAAGAGAAAATTCCAAACAATAATTTAAAAACACACACACTTCTGGCCAAAAAAACTTTATTGGTGAATTTTAACAAATGTTTGATGAATAAATAATACAAATGTTATACAATTTGATTAAGAAATTCGAAGGGAAAGTAACACTTAAACTCACTTTGTAAGGGGAATATTCCCATGGAACCAAGATCAAACGAGACATTGCCAATAGAGAAAACTAATCAGTAGCCTTAATAAATAAAGACAGATAAGGATATGACATATTTACCAAAATATTAGTAAATAAAGTTCAGCAATATATATTGCTGAAATTCTTTTCTTGTAACTTTGCAAGAACCTCTTTCCAAATTGGTAGGCTGACCCACCTTGGTCCCAGTCTACATCCGACAACAATTGGTTTGATCTGAAAAAAATGTTGGTTTATCATTCAAAAAAATCAATTGATGTTAGTTCACCCAATAAACAGACAAAATGAAAAACCACATGAACCTCAACACAGATGCAGAAAACTTGATACATTTAATATCCACTTATAATAAAATAAATAACAAGATTAGAATATAAGGAAATGGCCTTCATCTGAGAAAGGGAATCTACAAATAACCTACAACTAAAATTATAGTTATATTTTGTACTAATTGCAATGTCTGTTTTTGTCCCTTATGACAATATCTTTGTTTTCTATTTCCGCTGACTCCCCATTTTTATTGTCGATATTTTCTACCAAGTAATACAGGTTTTATGACATAAAATCATATTTTCTATCCAGTCCTAATTGCACACTTGATTGTGCCTTATACAATAAATATATAATCACTAGAGGCATGGCACATGAAATCCGTGCACGGGTAAGGTCCCTAGGCCTGGCATGCAATCAGGGCCATCTTGCCCAGCTGCCTGCAGGTGGCCCCACCCCATGCTGCCACCCACCCCCAGTTACCTGTTCACCATAAGGCAATCGGAAACTGCCAGCCAGGGAAAGGAACCAAGAGGAGGTCAGTGCACCTCATAGTGACTGGTTGAGTGGTCGTTCTGGTCATTCTGCCGTTAGGGTCAATTTGCATATCACCCTTTTATTATATAGGACTAGAGGCCTGGTGCACAAAATTTGTGCATGGGGGGGGGGTGTCCTTTCAGCCCAGCCTGCACCCTCTGCAATCTGGGACCCCTCGAGGGATGTCCGACTGCCCGTTTAGGCCAGGTCCTACTGAGATCTGGCCTAAACGGGCAGTCAGACATCCCTCTCACAATCCAGGACTGCTGGCTCCCAACTGCTCACCTGCCTGCCTTCCTGATTGTCCCTAACTGCTTCTGCCTGTCAGCCTGATCACCCCCTAACCACTCCCCTGCCAGCCTGATTGATACCTAACTGTTCCCCTGCCAGCCTGATTGCCCCTAACTGCTCTCCCCTGCAGGCCTGGTAACTCCTAACTTCCCTCCCTTGCAGACCTGGTCACCCCCAACTGCTCTCCCCTGCAGGCCTGGGTCCCCCACAACTGCCCTTCCCTGCAGGCACAGTCGCCCCCAACTTCCCTCCTCTGCCAGCCTTGTCACCCCTAACTGCCCTCCCCTGCAGGCTTGATTGCCCCCAACTGCCCACCCTTGCAGGACTGGTCCCTCCCAACTGCCCTCCCCTGCTGGCCATCATGTCACAGCCATCTTGTGTCCTCATGGGGGCAGCCATCTTTGACCACATGGGGGCAGCCATCTGTGTGTTGGAGTAATGGTCAATTTCATATTACTCTTTATTAGATAAGATAGAGGCCTGGTGCATGGGTGGGGGCCAGCTGGTTTGCCCTGAAGGGTGTCCCAGATCAGAGTAGGGGTTCCCTTGGGGCATGGGGTGGCCTGGACGAGGGGGCCTGTGGTGGTTTGCAGGCCAGCCACGCCTCCTTGTGACCCAAGTGGAGGCCCTGGTATCTGGGATTTATTTATCTTCAACAAATTGAAACATTGTAGCCTTGAGTGGAGGCCTGGGCCCACCAGGGTGTTTGGAAAGCTTGGATTCCTCCATTGCTGGGGAAACCCAAGCCTCCTGCTCGCTCCATTACTATACCATCTTGGTTGGGTTAATTTGCATACTCACTCTTGATTGGCTGGTGGGTGTGGCTGGTGGGTGTGGTGGAGTGATGGTTAATTTGCATATTACTTTTTATTAGATAGGATAATATTGCAAAGACTAGTTCTTGTTTTTCAATTATGGCATTAGCCACTAGTCAAAGCATTTAAGAAAAGAATTGAAGTGCAATAATTCTTAATAATTTAAAATATAAAAATATAGGAAAAATATAATTCACAGAGATGCTGCAAAGACCAGTGGGGGGAAAAAAGTAAAGGGAAAATTTCTTCATCTTCCATAAATGCAACAAATGAGACATTGTTTAAAATTGATGGGTTTGTAAAAACAACTCTGCATATAACATTTAATGTCATTGAGATAACTAATAAAACAGTTGAAAATAATGTCACTTACTGTTGTTGGCAATGAAGCAGAATATCCTACTTGGGAAGTATATTTTGAGATAAATTTTGTTATTTTTCACAAAAGGTCACTAATAGATAATGCTTAAAGTTGATAGCTGAAGAAGCAGAGATGTTCATTCATTGAATCACTGATGATAAAATGGTCTAAAATATCAGTGAAGCAGACTTTGACTTTTCATTTTCTGCTGTAATATTGGTTGAAATAATTTATGCACACAGACATGCATGGTCACGCACAGTGAGTAAAGAAGATAAAGAAGAGTATAACTTCTGATAAATTAAATATAATTTAACTTCCTTTTGTAGAGTTTCAATTGTCTTTTATCCCATTGAAAATCCTTTTTTTTTTGTCCAAAACCTATGTGCATGCTCTATGTATTTGTGTATATGAATCCAATTCTCTCTAAATCATAAAATCTTTGACAAGGCAAAGATGATTAATTCATGGATATAAACAAAATTAAAACATTTAAATTATGTCCTCTTTGCTGGCTAAAAAGCAACCATTGCCAGTTGTATCTGGAATGACGTTGATCATCAATACAATAGAGTAGAGGTTCTGTCTTTAAATAAGATGAGATGCTCCACAGTTTCAGTTAAAAACTTTAATTAAAACCATGTATAACTGTTCCCTATATGATTTTCTTTTGCTATAAGGCCTTATATATTACAATAGTTATCCTTTGTTAATAGTCTAGATATTCTCTGATTGGAGCAAAATAAAGTTTATGTGAAACTGTGTGCCTGGAGATACTCATTATTTCCTCCGATAGGTTAGAAAAGGATTTCTGACAACTATATTTCAATCTTAATATTAGTTCTGTTCTTTGACTTAATAATTCTTTCTCCTTGTCTTTATTATAATACAAAATTTCCAACAAATATATATGCATCATTTTACCTATTTATTTTTACCAGCTTTTGATCTCTTAGGTCAGGTTTTCTTTAATTAAATTAATTGGGGTGGCATTGGTTAATAAACTTATATACATTTCAAGTATATAGTTCTGTTATACATCATCTGTATATTGCATTGCGTGTTCACCACCAAAATCAAGTTTATAGCATGATAAAGAGTTATTGCATTTTCTACTCTTTTGTATTAAAAGAATCACAAATAACATTCTGTTTTCTTTCCTAAGTATAACAAAGTCTGTTTAAATTTATTTCATGAAAATGTTGTTCTTAAAGATTACAAAACACTGTAGAAATATATGACATCCAGGGACCAGGGAGGCAGACACATAAACAAAATCACTCTCAGCTATAGCAGTAGTGATAATCACACTTCAGTTTTGTAATAAGATATCCTGCCAAATCTAATAAACTGGGCAAACCCCATTTGTATTAAACAATCGTATTTCAACATTAAGATATCTCAGGATACCTTGGAAGAAACAGGCTCATACAGGGACATTTACAACACAGCTTGTCAAAGACCCTCAGCCATGGCAACGAGGGGGAGCAGAAGAGCAGCTACCTGGTGGGTTATATTTTACTGCACGGACAGGGAAAAGGCACCAAATCAGAACGTCATAATTATGTTGTATACCTAACTCAAACCTTCAAAACTGATCTTGCAAATTCAGGGGAAAAAAGGGAGGGCGGCGCGAGAAACAAAACTGTAAGAGCACCCCTTGCATCCAAGAGGTTGGAGTGGAGGTACAGAGAGCAAGAAGAGAATTCAGGAAACAGTAGACATTAAAATTGAGCATAGGGAACAGTATATTAAAATTACCTGACACCTTGAGAAAAATTTATCTCTGGGTGTGTGCCTTCCACCTTTGAAAAGAAGGATTTTAGAGACTAATGCCTTTTATGAGCTTCTATTGTGGGTACTTATTTTAATAATTTATTTGTGATTGTCTCTTAAATATATTCTCAAAATTGTCTTGTTTCATTTTGTACTACTTTTTCAAGTGTCTGTTATTTCTTGCCTTTTGTTTTTTGTTTCTTTACTCAAAATAATATATTTCATTACATGGGGATATTATTTGTGGAGTTGTCAAGCTGCCCTATTCTCATTATACCTTCTTTACAAGGAATTTATGTTTAGTTTAGTTTTGTTTTGGAGGATCTGCTATATTCTGATAAACTGGCTAGGGATCTAAGTTACAGTAAATGGTACATTGAACTTTGTTGTTTTCCTTTGAACCTTCCTACTAACACAATTATGCTCCCTGGGGCATGCCTTTCCCTCTCAAATGCTCCATTTACCTTTAATAAAAAATGCCATAAATCCAAGGCAAATTTTGATGAAATATAGCTTCCAAATATAGGGATACTACACAAATTGAGGAAGGGTTCTTATATAGCTGGCTCATACCTCTATAGATCCTAGCTAAGGTGCAGAATGCCCCCTTCTACAGTTCTCTATTTTTCACTAGGGTGTTACAGATTCAGCTCTAGGTACAGGTGGAGGAAAAACAATGTGTGCCAATGAGCTCTGTCAGCTAAATCATCATCATCATCATCATCATCATCATCATCATCACCATCTGTCTTATAGAACTTTGGTAACAGACCATTAAACTTCCGGCATGGTGAATTTTCTAAAATAGTGTTGCTAATGTTTCTTTTAAGTGAACTTCTTTAAAGAACAAAAAAACTTGCATAAATATAGCTTGTACATTTCCGGTTTTTTAAAGTTATTTTATGTCTTAAAATGTTTAAATGGTACTAGTATCTGCCAAAAGTTAAGAAAATTGCCTAAGTTATAGGAGTTTGATATGACATTGTCTTTGACACTATCCAGGAGTTTGTTGTCTCATTCCTCCTGAATACCGCCTTTACTCTTTTTTTTTTATCATTTTAATGAACTGAAATTATAAATGCAGTGTGGAAACTGCCAGTTCAAGCATATAATTAATTTTATAATATAATATATTCAACCATGGATTAAGAAACTTATCTTCTCTGATCAGTAGGCTTACGACTGTTTAACAATGTGAAGTTAATCATATTCACTTTACCAACAAGTTTTAATAAGTCAAATTCTAATTACTTTGAAAAAACAGTTTGCCCTGCACATCGCAGCAGTGTTCTCATTTTGCTTTGGAAATATTCAGGGGAGGCTACAGCCCTTTTCCCTTAACTGTAAATAAATTTTGATGACAACAAATTGTTTCAAACTTTTTCACATAACTAAGGAAGAAATAAATGAAGACAAAGTACTAATATATTATTGACACTGTGTTAGTCACTTTAGGCTGCTATAACAAATGCTATAGATTATGTAGCTTAAACAACAGGAATTTATTTCTCATAGTTCTGGAAGCTGGGAAGTTCAAGATCAAGGTGTCATTGACTCAGTTCCTGGTTTGCAGAGGCATGGCTTCTTGCTGTCTTCTCATGAAGGTAAGAGGTTATCCCTATCATGTCTCTTCTTATTAGGGCACTAATCCTATTCATGAGGGCTACACCCTTATGACCTAATAATTTCCTGAAGGCCCCACCTCTAAATACTGTCACATTGAGGTTAGGATTTCAATATATGGATTTCGGGGAGAAGCAAACATTGAGTTCATAGAACTTAGTAATCTCTATTGCAGTTTCAGAAAAGAATCGAAAAAGTATGAAATTCAAAATGTATTTTTTTAAATCAGGTAATACAGATTTTTTTCATGATTAAATATGTTTAACTATATAGTATTCAATTAACACTTGAACGATTTTAAGAGGAAGAAAATAAGATCTTATGTAATACAACTAGGGGCCTCGTGCATGAATTCATGCAACTTGAAGGAACTGTGGGCCATGAGGCTGTGGTGGGCACAGGGGTGGGTCTTGGCCCATCTGCTGTACCTCTACCCGGCCCCTCCCACCATGGCCCTACGTCCCCTGTCTGCCAGCAGCTCTGCTCCCTAACCCTAACCCTAACCCTGACACTCCCATACGCTGATGGCACCAGCCCCACTCAGACCTGCCCACAGTGTGGAGCGATTGGGGCCAGCGTCAGCAGCAGGTGTAAGTGGGGCCATCGTTGTCAGTGGGTATCAGCAGTGGCTGCTGCCCCAATTGCCCCTGAGGAGCAAGGGGAGGTGGGCAACCCTGAGGGGTGATTGGGGCCGGGCAGCTGCCGCTCACACCCACTGACAGCGCTGAGTAATTGGGACCTGTGCCGGGTGCCAGCAGTGGGTGCAAGCGGTGGCTCTGGCGCCAGCTGCGGGTGTGAGTGGGGCCGGTGCCAGCAGCAGGTGTGAGCACTCAGCAGGTCCATGGTGTGCTGGAGCAAAGAATATTCAGTAACCACCAGAGGCTCACCCTGATGACAGCAACTCCCCCGCTCATCTGCTTCACCATCCTGCCGCGGCTGATGCCTGTCATGTTCTGCGCGTGCCCCTGGTGGTCAGCACACATCACAGTGACTGGTTGGTTGTTCAGTTGTTTCACCGTTCAGTCTATTTGCATTTTAAGGTTTTAGATAGAGAAAGATTTCTTGGACTCTTCTGTTTTTTTATAAGTAGAAGCACTTTAATTTTTTTAAAGAATTAAAAATAAATTTAGTATCAGTTCCTAAGAAGTCCTTTAAACTTTGTCTTTCAGATTCTAAAAGGCTTTTTAAAATAATTTCAATATCATATTTAAAGATAAAATATAGGCCAGTATTTCTTTACTTTGAAGAAAAACATTGGCAACTTCCCATTTAGAAATTAGTAGTATTACAGTAGGAGGGTGAGGGCATGGGCTGGGGGTGGCAGCAGCTAGGGAGAGGTCAACGGGGGAAAAAGGAGAGAAATGTAGTACTTTAAACAATATGTAACTTAAATTAAAAAAAAGAAATCAGTAGCATTATAGCTTAAATCAGTTTAACTCCTTGGAAATTCAAATACATTTAATGAAGGCAAAACACTATTGAAGGTAATAATCTGAATGAAGAGCAGACTTTTGTTACTGTGAATATGTCAATATTGGTTTGTTAATTATAACATAAGTGTCACAATAACGGAAAATGTTAATAACAGGGAAAACTGGTAGGGGGTATGTGGGAACTCTTTGTACTGTCTTCATAATTTTTCAGTAAATCTAAAATACTGTCTATTTGGAGGTAATTGCACACTGAAGTCAACTAGTTAAAGCCCTTTTTAAATATGCACTCCACATGTGGAGTTCAGCCATCGTGGTCTCTTGCCATTACAGCCCCTCTCACACCACAGGAACACACTGTACTTGTCCCACGCTGAACTGGACAGTTCCTGGAAAACAGAGAGAACTTAAATAGGTTTAGAGGTAGGAGGACGCCTTCCAAGAATATTTGGGCTGGGGTTATGGGGAAGAAAATCAGAAGCCTCCCCCCCAAAATTGTAGCTATGCCCTTTTAGGTGTCATTGTGTGAATTAACAACAGCTTGTCTTTTTAAAGGTTCAACTAAATCTTGGCAATTGACAACGACATCTAGATCCATGGAAAACATAATACACACACACACAAAAATTTGCTATACCTTTCAACCTGACAGTTTTGTTTACCCAAAACAATACTACAGCTTATCTTAACAAAAAGTATACTTAGGAAAGTTGTGGACAGAGTATCTTATTTAACCTACTTGTGAACATCAGCGAACAGGTGTTGCTATTAATATTTTTATGAATGCTATCATGAAGAGATTTTGAACATTTAATAGCTGCCTTTCACTAATCAACAAGCATCTTATGCATGTTGGTCGTAACATTTGATTTTTAAAAAGTATATTAAATTATGAGTCCATTAAAAGGTGTAACAGAAAACTATATTATTCTAATTGATATCTGTGGGCATAAGATAATGTTCTTAATAAAAGAAGTGCTTTTTGATCAAAATATACAGACTTCTTCAAGCATTATACAAGTGGGGAATCTTTAAACAAAGCAATTAGTAGGAATTTGGTGCTTTCCCAAAAAATGGGCTTCAAAGATCAGTTTCTGGCACAGAACCAGAGAGAAGAACTTAGAGAAAGAGTGTGTGGATAGAGAGAGAGGAACTAAGCAAAGTCATTGTAGAAAATGAACATTATTCCAGCCCCCACGAGGGAGTTCCTGTGTCAAGGAGCAGCAAAGATATATCTAAGACAGAAATTCCCATTTTGAAGTGTCCTTTTCTGGGCTGTGCAGAACTGCCACAAACCTTCATAGAAACTGCTGTGTGTTAGGGATATGCTTTTTTAGGTTTCAGAGGTAAAGAGATAGTGGCTTTATCAGGGGAGTAGGACAGCAGCTGGAGCAGCAGAGAACAATTAGAATCCACAAGATAGTAGGCAAAGCTGTGGGATGGATTTTGATGGAAACAGATGTTAGCAAATTCTCTTCCAAGTGTTCCCAGATGGCTTGGAAAATTTACAAGCTGAAATACGAGTGCAAGAAATGTCGGCGATGGAAAAGGTGTTTGTTTGACCTCCCAGGTTTGTGAGTTGCTGGAACTTGTAATGTGGTTGTTGACATAAAGGATGGCACAAATAATTTGGAACTCATGGATATAATGTGAGAAATATAATATAAGCAACTTTGAATTATATAGACCTTCATAGGACAAGTAATTTTATATCATCCAGCATCCAATTTAATTCCTTAAGAAGTGTGTTTATATCTCACCACTATTTTGTTTTGAAATTTTAGTCTCAAAATATTTATTTTCTCACTCATGCTTCTTCGCAGTGTCTAGAAAGAGAAAGCAAGTATGTATAATGACTTAATATGAAGTTACTAAGAACTAGGCACTGTTAGTCATTCTATATTTGTTATCTTTTTCAACTTTGGGCATAGACAGTCATTTATTGACTCTGAAATTCCCATACCCATATTTCTCCTATGTCTTTAAATAAAATCTTAGAAAAACTTAGAGTAAATTATAATGAAAGTAATATACATTCATAATGAAATATATAGGCAATTCATATGCAATAAGGCATTTATAGCTATTAAAAGAAACAGTTTTGAGACCAGATACTGTGATTTCATTGCATTTTGGGATGTGAATTCAAAATGCATGTAGCTTACATATTATAGAATTCTAAATTTAATTTATTTTCTGTTCTCAACTTTCTATCCAGTTCACCTGAAGCATAAAAAATGGTTCTTAAAGCAACTCAGAAAATGAATAAATTGGAATTCTTCTCAGCATAAGCTCTGTGAACATATATTTAACAACATTCTCCTTTCAACATTGGCTTAATACATTTAACAACCTTATCAATCACTTCCAGAAATTTATATCAAATATAAATAATTCGACTTCCCACAAAAGGGGAAATGTTAATAACAGGCAAAACTGGTAGGGGGTATGTGGGAACTCTTTGTACTGTCTTCATAATTTTTCAGTAAATCTAAAATACTGTCTATTTGGAGGTAATTGCACACTGAAGTCAACTAGTTAAAGCCCTTAACCAGAGTTCTGTGTTTAAATATGTGCACTTTATCCATATAAGAAGGTCAAAAACCAATATGTAAAACAATTCATCAAAGTTATAAAAAAAAAAAAAAACCTTTGTTTCCAAATGTGGAAATTGTATGAAAAATGTATTATTGCATATTTGCTGGTGGCCCAGGATTAAAAAATTTTCTATTTTGGGGCTCACATCTTATTAAATAAGTATACTTTAGCCCATTTAACAACTAAATTTGTGACCTCCTTTGCAATAGGTAAAATCCAATTTCCTTTTCAGTCAATGAAGTATTATAACAAATGTTTTTCTTCCCACTCTGCTGCTCTCCTTTATGGCTCGGAGTTCATAAAGCTATTCCCCAGCCTGAGAAGAAAATAAACAAGCAAATGGCAGCAGTTAAGGAGCCCTCGGCATAACACCTAGTCTGCAGTATAACATTTATCAAGCAATAGTGAGTTACAAAACATTTGAGAAATTTGTTTCTGGAGGGAGTTGAAAGAACTCATTTGAATCCACTTTGTCTCATAAAGGAATCATTGTGTTCATAAAACCACAGGAACATTAGGAAAACAGCTGTTTTCTTTCAAAAATAGAGAAGCCACATTAGGTATAAATTTCACCAAAGGTATAGCTTAATCAAGTATACCATATTATGCAAAGTACAATCCAGTCTGTAATTTCCAGATAGAAAATATTACAACTTTACATTTTTCTTACCACAATAAAACCTATACATTTCCACAAAGAAACATTTCCCACTTCTAAGTTACTAGCTTTGAAAGTGAAGTCTCATTTTATCTAATTTAATAAAATTTACTTTTAGAAGCTCTTACTGAAATTCTTTTATTGTGTCATTGTTGATGGTAGTACTAATAGGCAGCAAATGGAAAAAATCAATAAAAATAATTGGCAATAGATATACTCTCTCAAAATGCTGCTATTCCTTTATATAAACTTTGAATAATAAGAAAAGTTGCTTATTTTGCTATAGGTGTTCAATATAAAAAATTAAAAAACTAAGTCAATATATAATTTTAATTAAAAGCTTAAAGAAAATATAGTGTTGAAATTGATTGCATGCACTATTTGCTATTATCATTTTGCAAATAAATAAGAAATAAATTATTTGGGAATGATTGTGATAAGGAACAGCAATTAACTTAATCTTAAACTAGGTTATTATTTGGAAAGTCCACAGAACATCAGTATTGGTTCAAATGTTAATTTTTGAAGAAAGATGTTAGGTGAGATAAGTTACTCATACCTGCATATAGACAGCAATAGCCTATATAATAAAAGCCCAGCAACCATAACGGCATAATGACCAGAACAACCACTTGACCAGTCGCTATGCGGTGCACTGACCACCTCTCAGTTCCTCCCCGGCCCGCAGGCTCTGATTGCCAGATGGCGAATGGGGAACTGGGGTGGGTGGCGCTGGGGTGAGACTGGGGACTGGCGAGGGGGCAGAAGGCCATCCTCTTGGTCCCTCCCTCTGGACTGCCGGCTCCGATCAATCGTCAGATGGCGAACAGGGAACCAGGGTGGATGGCACCAGCACGGGACTGGGGACTAATCACAGGCTAGGCCTAGGGACCCTACCCATGCACAATTTTGTGTGCTGGGCCTCTAGCAGTTGAATAAAATTGAAAATATATTTGCATATATTTGTCTGGGTTAAATGAAAAATGAAAAGGCTGGTACTAGAAAGAGCAAAAGGAACATTTGTATATGTATTATGCTGTTACTGGACATATCATTCTGAAACAATGCAGCAAATCAACTGGTGGATTAATATGTTTTTAAAAGTCATTTAAAATATCTTTATCATTTAAGTTATTTTCAAAATTTGCTATTCTTACCTCAAAATCGTATTCTAATGGGATAGAGTGATACCAATCTACATTTAATACAGGTTTGACATGTACCATATAAATGGAGCATTCACTGGACAATTTGACAATTACACACTGTGATATTTAATATTAAATAATCAATTTACTATAAAGAAATGACATTATTTCACTTAGGTAATTTATTTTTGTATTTTAATTTATAAATTGTATAAATGATATTATTCACATGAATAATCTTTTTTCCATAAATAATATGTGTTGTTTGCATTTATAGTTTTATGATCTTGACTCTATCATAGGCTTTTAGATGTGTAATCATGCTTTCACTTTATTTGATGTGCTGTGTTCTATGGAGAGAAATAAGAATGATTGCTCAGCCTTCACTTAAAACTCACTAAACAATATTTTTAGCAGTCAAAAATATTTATTTGGTATGCAGTATGTGCTGTACCAAATATTAAGGGTAGATGGATATGAAGAATTATGCTGAGTCTAAGAACTCATGATAATGTAGAACTCTAAGACTTTTTGCATTTCCAACATCATAAATCCTTTCAGTTCCTAAAAGCAAGCCAAGACTCTCCAATTACTTACTGAATGTGAATACATAGTATATATCAAGCAAGCATTGTGTTATGCGAGAAAGAGAGAGAGAAAATGATAAAAAATCAGACACCTGATTTATCTACTTATATCAGTCAGAGAAACAGAACTGATAGGATATACCTATCTTTTAAATAAATCTCTTTATAAATTTGGTCTGTGTTCTTGTAGGAGGAAAATGCTCAAATTCAATTAATGGGGATTTGGCCCAGGGAAGAGACATTTAAGTGGTCTTGTTGTGGAGCAAAAAGCAAATTTAAAGAATGTTTGTTGTATATTTCCATAGCAAAAGGTGTAATTTGCCCTGTGCCCTCCCCATCCATTTAGTGTAAGAAAGAATTCTCCCAATTCAGGGGCAGCACCTGGAGTCCTGCAGAGAGCGCACCCCTGCCTCCTCCAGGCTGCTCCAGCAGAAATAACAGAGAATCTCTGGGAGAAGGGGACAAGGAATCAGCTTTAAAGATGACGTTGCTGCCATAATTCAGGGACGCTATTTCCCAGGAGAAGATCGCCACCTGCCAGATGAAGCCCCAAGTACAAGGCTTTAAAAAAAAAAAAAGAGGCAGCTATTAACCTGCTTTATTGAGACTGAGCCCCTGACTCATTGGGCCCATTCAGCTGTGAGCTGACTCGGATTCACCAACTAACAAGATAAGGGTCCAATCGTCCTCAATGGGAAACACAGACAAGCTGGACCTAGCATCATCTCAGTTGTACATGAAGAAGGAATAGTTTCATCTGGGGGCGTGGTGGGGAGCTGTATCCCTCACTCTGCTTTCTAAAGCAAAACCACTAACTCTATGCAGCCCCTGATTTAGAGATTCTCCTAAATGCCCTGGCCTGGGTGACTAATGGCTTAGGTAAGGTCAAAGTCGCTGATGTCCTGTGGGTGGCAGCAGCAATCCAGCCTCCATGAGAACTCTGCAAGGCCAATCACGAGGAGCCACTCAGCACAAGGAGATGAGTGAAGTCATTTCCCTTCCTTAAACAAGGCTCCTAAAGACCTGACAGGTTCTCTTACTAACACTCGGGCTGCGGTCAGATACCCACCCCTCTTTGGGTCATGACTACAACTGTAGGCCAAGCCGTCTGGGTCACACACTGATGTTCACATGTGGATGCGAGTGTGATCAATTAGAACCAACTTGCTGATCAAGCCTGGGCCGGCCATGGCTACCAATGCTCCCTGAATCTATCATCGCACTGGACATGGCAACATGGCCCCTCACAGCCTGAAGGAAAGTAAAAGATCACTAACTCTAACTCTGCCCTGTGGGTCATAATGAATACAGACTGGTTTCAGACTGATTGCCTAAAGAACTACTAGTACCCCCAGGAACTTATTACAGTGACCCAGACCCTGAGGGCTGGGGACTGGGTGTGTTTGAGATCCACGTTGCTGTTTGCAATCCTGTTGACAGCAGCCCTAAATAACTTTGAAATGAGATGAATTGGTCCCAGCCATTGTGTGCTTCTCAAAACTGAGACGTTAAGGTCTTATAATTACTCTTACTATGTTGCTAATATGTAAGCATAATTGTCTCTATAGATATTATTTTTACTTAGACACTTGCAGGGTTCTCTCTCTATTCCTAGATTTCAATAATTCACAATATTTATTATATAGCTTCAGGATATATCAATGAATACTTTCATCTCCAAATTCAGGTATCTCTGGGTTTTTGTTAGGTGTGTGCTTTTCCTTTCTATAAAATGTGTGATTATTTTTCAGTCCTGTCCGCTGCATCTCTTATTCCATTTCATGCACTTATAATTATGTATTATTCATTTCCTTTTTTGTCCTATACTCCTTCTCCCTATAGGAGGAGAGCTCCCAGTTTGCATTCAATGCCACCAACTTACGTTGCTGCTGCAATATTATTTAGTCTCTTTAGTGCTTTTGGCACAGATTGAAATTTCAAGATTGCATTTTGACTCTCCTAACATATAACATACTCCATAGGGATTTTGAGATGGTTAACTAATTGATATATCTGAAAATGTGTTAATTTACACTAATAAAAGATAAAAATGCTAATTGACTATACCTCCGCTACGCCCACAGCCAATCAGGAGTTATATGCAAATTAAGCCAACAAAGATGGAGAGTAAATTTGCATATGCAGGAGGGGCAGGCTGTGCCTGACACCTCCGCGGGATCCAGGCAGCCATTGGGGTAGGGCAGGCTTAGCGGGCTGCACTTGATGGATGCTGCAGCGGGGTTGAGGACACGATAGGTAACTGGGCAGTGAGGGGGCAGCACATGATGCTGCCCGCTGGGTCCAGGCAGCCATCAGGGTCGGACAGCCTGGTGGGCTGTGCCTGACGCCACCACAGGGTCAAGGCAGCCATTGGGGTCAGGCAGGCCTGGCGGGGCCGCCATCGGGGACCTGGGTAAGCGGAGGTGGCCAGAGTCTCTGGGATCCCTGTCTGCCCCCTGGCCACCTGTGGACACCAGTGGAGCAGGCTGGGGTTGAACATTTTAATGAAAATGGGATGCCTGTGCCCCAGCCCACTGTGCCCCATCCCTGGCGAGGAGAGGGCAGTTGGAAGTTAGCAGGCACCAGGGCTTGGAAGGGACTGGGAGCAACCTGCAGGCATGCTACCAGGAAGAGGTGCTGAACCCTGATGACGCAGAGAGCTGTCTGACTGAGGCGTGCAAAGGTGCAGATGAGGCGGCTCTCGCTGGTGCTGAGCTTGAAAAGCGCATCGACAGCCTGATGGACTAAATCGCCTTTCTGAAGAAGGTGCATAAAGAGGAGATCCCCGAGCTGCAGGTGCAGATCCAGTACCCTCAGATCTCCGTGGAGATGGACATGTTCTCCAAGTCCGACCTCTCTGCTGTGCTCAAGGACATCCGCGTCCAGTAGGAGAAGATGGTTGCCAAGAACATGCAGAATGCAGAAGAATGGTACAAGAGCTGCTTCACCATGCTGACCGAGAGCAATGCCAAGAACACTTACGGGGTGCACGCCGCCAAGGAGGAGGTGTCTGAAAGCCGCCGCCTGCTCAAGGCCAAGACCCTGGAGATCAAAGCAAGCCGGGGCATGAACTAAGCTCTGGGAAAGCAGCTGCGAGAGCTGGAGGATAAGCAGAACTCCCATGTTAGTGCTGTGCAGGACACAATCAATAAATTAGAAAATGAGTTGAGAACTACAAAGAGTCAAATGGCATGATATCTAAAAGAATACCAGGACCTCCTCAATGTGGCTTTGGACATTGACATTGCAGCTTACAGGAAACTTTTGGAAGGTGAGGAGAGGCAGCTCAGTTTCACCAGTGTGGGAAGAATAGCCAGTGGCTACTCCCAGAGTTCCCAGATCTTTGGTCGATCAGCCTAAGGTGGTTTACAGACTAGCTCCTACTTGATGTCAGCTGGCTCCTTCCCTTCTTAATACACCAGCCATGTCCAGGAGGAGCAGATTGAGGTGGAGGAGACCACTGGGGCTGCAAAAGCCGAGAAAGCTAAGGATAAACCCCCCTCTGAAAGAGAAGCTGAAGAGGAGGAGAAGGAGAAGGAAGTGGCTGACGAAGAGGAAGGAGAGGAAGAGGAAGAAGGTGCCAAGGAAGAATTTGAGGATGCAAAGGAAGAAGAAGAAGGAGGTAAAGGTGAAGGAGAAGATGCCCAAGGAGCTAAGGATGAGAAGAAAGATGAAGGTGCTGGGGAGGAGCAAGCAACCTAGAAAAGATTGAGCCCCCCTTTCCTTAATTATTTCAGGAATAATCCTCCTGAAACCAGGTCAACCCCGTCACCAACCAAGCAGTTGAGTTCCCGTTACTATATGAATTAAAAAGACATTATATGTAACATTCTGAGGTGACTCAGGTTGGACATTAAATGTTGTGCTATGACTTTTCTCCTTATGCAGAGTATCTGTTTGCTTGCAGAGTGGCTTCCTGGCTTGCTGCCAGCCTGTGCATGGTCCATGCTTATGAGTTCAGGATCTATGACGATGTGAATAATTCAGATGTTTACAATAAAAACACATGAATACATGCATTCACTGATGTTAATGTTAAACTTCATGGAAAAATAGTCCTTTGAATCTTTGGTGGTTAGAAATTAAAGACCTCAAATCATGTGCAATAAATAGTAAATAAAGTTACACTGAATGACAAAAAAAAAATACATTAGGGGCCAGGAAACGTTCAAAGAACTGGGGAACCATTCCCAAATCAAGAAGGGAAGTTACAGGGTGTATGTTATTGCTATGAATACAGTATTTCCTACTACTTACAACATATACAATGTAATGTATTAGATGCCTTCCTATTGCATGAAGTATATATTCTCATAGAGTAATACTGGTACATATGTTATAGTTATGGCAATATGTCATATCCTATCTATATTAATAAAAGGGTAATATGCTAATTAGGCCATGAGACCTTCCGGAAGTCCTTCCAGACAAAGCCATGGTGGCAGGGCCAAGGCAGAGGCAGTTAGGGGTGATCAGGCCAGGAGGGGAGGGCAGTTGGGGGTGATCAGGCTGGCAGAAGGGACCAGTTGGGGGTGAGCAGACTGGCAGGCGGGTGCAATTGGGGGCAATCAGGCCAGCAGGCAGAGTGGTTAGGGGTGATCAAGCAGGCAGCAGGTGAGCGGTTAGGAGCCAGCAGTCCCGGATTACGAGGGGGTTGTCCGACTTCCAGTTTAGGCCCGATCCCACAGGGGTCTCAGATTGGAGAGGATGCAGGCTAGGCTGAGAGACACCTCCCCCCCGTGCACGAATTTTGTGCACTGGGCCACTAGTCTATATATATAAAAGCTCAGCGACCCTTAAGGCAGAACAACCAGAATGACCGGTTGCTATGACATGCACTGACCACCAGGGGGTAGATGCTCAATGCAGGAGCTACCCCTTGGTGGTCAGTGCACTCCCATAGCAGGAGCGCCGCTCAGCCAGAAGCCAGGTTCACAGCTGGCAAACACAGCAGTGGTGGCGGGAGCCTCTCCTGACTCCGCAGCAGTGCTAAAGAGCAGTGAGCCAAGCTGTAAGGAGCGAGGGGTCCTGGATTGCGAGAGGGTGCAGGCGAGGCTGAGGAACGCCCCCCCCCCCCACACACACACATGCATGAATTTCATCATCAGGCCTCTAGTGTAGTTATAATTTTTATAATTTTCATCATTAATAGCACCTTTTTATTTATACTTCACATAACAAATTCTCGTCGTTTGTATATCTTTCATCTCAGCAAATGAATTTGTATTTCTGATTTTCTTCTCCCTTATTTTTGCAATATACTTTTACTTGATTCTTATAATAAGGTAAAAACAAAGACTTCAAAATGTATCATCCTTTATAGTCTTTCTCTGCAATGAGAATCCTGACTTAATTCTAACTTACTCTGTCATGTTGTATTTTTTTTTCCAAGACTTGGAGTCGATGCATGTATCATTCATTCTAGAAGGGGAAATAACCCAAGTATAGTACTTGTTCATGAACTACATTTATAGAGTCATGTTCAATAGTAGCAGAGTACAGATATTTATCATTTAGGTCTCAGATTTGACCCCCTCTTTCTGGACAAACCTCACTGACCCACTTAAACTGAGATACGTACCCTGAAAACATGCTTACTGTGCATTTGCACTATCACTGCCTTCCTGACAGTTCATTGTAATTGTTTGATTACTATCATTTTATGAAATGAATTATGCTGCACTGACGGGAACTGTGTTTGTTTTGTTCCATATTCTATCCCCCATGCTGACTACGTTGACCAGGCTATTGCCAGCTCTCCTTACACACAGTGACAATGAAGGCAATGGCCTCGAATGCAGGTTGTTTGATGCGGTAGCTGAGGAAGTCTTAGGTAAGAGGAATCTGGGAAGAGAAATTTTATTTCTGTTCATCATCTTCTGTGTATTTGCTAAAGGTGCTTAAATGAGGACCAGACTTCCTTCCGAAACTCTATTCAAACTGAGCCTTAGATAAGGAGAATGAAATAACTCTAAAATGTATTTTCCTACCTGCCTTTTTGATATTCTCACTTTCAGACCCTTTTTTACTCCGGCAAATAATGGGTTAGGGGGTTGTGATGTGGCCTCTTCTATTGAGAACATTAGGGATATTGTTACTGTTATCTTATTTACCTCTTCCCCTCCTCTTCCATCAAAGTAGCCAACAGAATGGAAATCCTTTTATATCATGTACCTTTTCTCATTATTCATGTATATCCATTGCAATTAATTTCATGAATACATAGATTTCTTGACATTTTCTATTTTATAAAAAATGTATAACAACTAATTATATTATGTGTACATCTCCATATTTTGCTTTTTTCATTAAAAAACACATTGCCTTTTTGGCTCTTACAAACTGGCTAATTCTTTTTTGGGCTCATTTTTCTTGATGAGGATTTACCCTGATTACTTGCAGTTAATTCTGAATATAAAGGCATTGAAAACATTTTCAAGTAAGTGGCCTATCAGTTTTGTTATTAAACATACTCCCTTTAATTGACTTTCCTGATGATTGTATTTTCAGGAATATTTCCTTTCTAGATTCAGGAGTTAAACACTATTTATGAAGATTTCCTTATATTGAACAAAGTAGTTCAAAATTGAATACCATATTTTTAAATTTTACATCTGAATTTATTGAATTTATGGCAATGGTGTAGCCTTTAAAATATTTACTTTTTAAAAAACTTTGAGACTTCCCTTAGAGCCAAGTATATGATTGATTTTATAAATATTCCTGATACTAATAAAAGACATATAAAATATATGTACTCAATATTCATAGAATACAAAATCAGAGATTTATGTCTGAGTGAAGTTTATTACAGTATTTAGTTCCTATAAGAACTGTTATCATTTATTTGTTCCTCCTAGACCTTTCTAATTCTAAAAAAGATATATTACATTCCTTACAATCCTATTTTTATCAAGTGTTCCCGGCACTTTAAAAAATACGTATTTTTAATTGATTTCAGAGAGGAAGGAAGAGGGAGAGAGAGATAGCAACATCAATGATGAGAGAGAAACATTGATTGGCTGTCTCCTGCTCTTCCCACACTGAAAATCGAGCCCACAACCTGGGCATGTGTCCTGACTGGAATCGAACCATGACCTCCTGGTTCATAGGTCAACTTTCAACCATTGAGCCACGCTGGCAGGCTGCTTCACCTACATTTTTAAAAACAAATCTATTAAAAAGAAAGTAATATGTTTTTATGTGAACATGAACCAATACAAATAAACTGATAAATATATTATTTTTTAAATCTCCATTTTATTTTCTAATACAGTAAACATAAATAGATATAAAGCACATAAACAAAGCTCTTTTGGATCATTAATGGTATTTAAGACTACAAAAAGTTCCTGAAACCTAAACTGCTAGTTTGCCAAAACCAGTATGCTTGAGAACTGCTTACTTAATCTTTACCAAAAATAACACCAACATTTTTCAGGCAATCTATATGTGTTACATTTTTCATCAATAGTGAGAGAAGTTAGTGAGCCTGTCCAAAATTAAGACTGAAATCTATTGGGGACTTTCCCCCTCTCCCACCTGATTGATTATTGCCACTGAATATCATCTGTTCCATTTTCTCCTCGTGGAGCTCATCTAACCCCTGGTTAATTCCATCTGGTTTATTTATTTATTTATTTATTTTATATATTTTTTATTTATTGTTTCACAGAGAGGAAGGGAGAGGGATAGAGAGTTAGAAACATCCATGAGAGAGAAACATTGATCAGCTGCCTCCTGCAAGCCCCCTACTGGGGATGTGCCCACAACCAAGGTATATGCTCTTGACCGGACTCGAACCTGGGACCCTTCAGTCCGCAGGACAATGCTTCTATCCACTGAGTCACACCGGCTAGGGCTATTTTTTTATTTGACACATTTATTTTAACTGTATTGCACTGCAACACGTTTACTTAATACCATGCTTTTCGTGTATCTATTGATATATTTTAAAATTAGAAAACATGATTCGGGTTGCAGAGTGTATATTCCTGTTCTAAGGAAATCTCCTCACATTCTCTTCTATTTTGGGAGACTTCATTGATTGTTCTAGGAAGCAGCTCCCACTTCACTTGGCTCTTCCTGCTCTCTTCTGGTGCTTTGCCTTCCTCCCCCTTGATAGTAAATTTTCTTAGATAAGATGGTTCTTTGCCTACTCTCAGCTCAGTATGTCCTCGAATTCAGTGCAACATCTTGGTATTCTATTACTAGGCAGCATTGCCTTGTGTTAAAAGCTCAGCTCCTGGGGCGGCATGTACACAAACCTTGCCATTTGTCAAAATTTGTTTAGGGCAACAAAATAATTCTTCTCCTCTCCCAGTGTTCTCATTTTTCACTGACTTTAGTTCTGCCCTCAGATGTTGTGACAAATTCAGCCCATAGTATATCCAGAGCTTAAAGACACACTAGGACTTCCTGAGACCATAATTCATATCAAGGGAAGGTGCTGCGCTTTTTTTTTTTCTCACAACGGAGCCCAGCTCTCCCTGGGAACCGTGAAATCATGATCCTCACCTCAGGCCTCTCCACCTTGACGGTCCTGGCGTCAGGCAAGTGTGGTGTCAGAAGAGATCAGATCCTTGGCCTATTCTTGCACCTCCCTGGGATTTCTGGAGAATCTAGGACTTTTCGTTACAGGCTCTTCCTGTTTCCAAGTCTGAGCTACCACTTTTCTCGGGAGAAATCTATGTTCACATCTCTGATCTATAATGCTAAACATCCCAGAAGTCTGAAAATGAAAAGTCTTTAACAGCAAAACCTGACCTAATGAGCCCAGCCCGTGTGACTCAGTGGTTGAGCGTCAACCCATGAACCAGGAGATCATGGTTCGATTTCCAGTGAGGGCACATGCCTGGGTGGCAGCTCGATCCCCAGTCAGCCAATCGATGATTCTCTCTCAGTATTGATGGTTCTTTCTCTCTCTCCCTCTCCCTCCCTCTCTGAAATCATTAAAAACATTAAAAGGAAGCCTGACCTAATGAGAATTTGCCTGGGTCAGTGGTCAGCAAACCGCGGCTCTTTGGCTTCTTGAGTGTGGCTCTTCCACAAAATACCACGTACAGTGCGATTGAAACTTCGTGGCCCATGCGCAGAAGTCGGTTTTCGGCCTGGGCGAGTCTATTTTGAAGAAGTGGCGTTAGAACATTCAAGGGGCCAAAGAGCCCATGTTTGCAGACCACTGGCCTAGGTCCCAGTGTAGAACGACGTATGTGTCTGAGGATAGAGCAATGCCCCAATCTCCCTCCCCATGGTTTTATGCAGTGGAAATTATATGGATTGCACTGCCTTTGTAAAATTTGAAATTTTCTAACAAACCTGACCCACTTGATATTGTGCTTCTGTATTGAATGGTTCCAAATTTTGTTGGTCTTTATGGTGCTTGTCTCTGAGCTATAGCGACTTCTTCTTTTCAATTACCCTCCTCAACTGCAGGTGATGAAGGAGTATCTGCTATCCTGGCTGCAAGGCTGACTATTAATTGACCTTTGTTACTTAAAGCATTCATTTGTAGTTTTATGCTTACTGCTCAGAGTTTAGAAAGAGCTTTCAAATTCTGAGGTCCCTCCATGCATGAACTTCTCCCTATTATGTTTAGTTCCTGCTCACAAACTAGCATGCTTGCCTCCCCGCCCCACAGCTACCTCCAAGTTCTGCTAACGTTGCCTTTACCACCTTCCATTCAACCCCACGCCAGGGGCACATATTTGGGGTTTTTATTCCTGGTTGCACTTTTCTTTCTGTACTAATTCTTACATCAGCACAGAGACACCTGGCTATTTCTCATTCCCATTCACACGATGTCTCCATCACAGGTTGACAGAGGAGCTGGGCTCATTGTTGACACTCAAGCTGAAGGAGCATCTGCCATCATGAAGATGATTGATGGACATGCCAGGACAACAAGGGGACACTGTAAGGGCTCCCACCAGTGGGTGAATAAATTATCTAGACAGTTCATAATGTCTTAGCCTGGATTTGGAATACAGCCCCACCAAAGCTCAAGGGAGGAAAGAAGTACAATGAAACGTTTGCCCGGAAAGGGAGAAACCAAAAATATTAGATGAAAAGCATTAATGAGTACCTCAGAGTGCAAGCCAAATATATCCTACTGATTCTGAAAGACAGGAAACTGATAGGAAAGGAATATTACAAAATAAACTCAGACTTTGTTAGATAAGTGCTGAAAAATATTATAATAAAGATACTATGGTACAATATCATCCTTATTTTTAATTATTAGATAAAAGTTCTTAACATAAAATCTGTGTAAGCACCAAAGTGAAATACATGTAATTTCTGCTAATGGTGTGGCTGGGTGCTGTGCAACATCTGTTGTTTACAAGTTTCAGCTACCCATTGGATCACTTGCAAATTCTCACACACATTATAAACTTTATTATTAAGATTTAGGAGGATAAATAAGTTAGCTGAATAAGTTAATAGTATTTTAATTAAAAATTTTATTATTCCAAGCAAAATAAGTCAGACAGAAAAAGTTAAGAACCATATGATTTCACTCATATGTGGAATATAAAACTGAAAGCAACCCATAAACAAACAAGAAAACAAACACACATAGACTCAGACAACAATATGGTGGGTACCAGAGGGAAGGGGGTGGGAGTAGTAAAGGGTAAAGCAGGTCAAATATATGGTGACAGAAGATTTGACTTTGGGTGGTAGGCACACAATGCAATAAATAGATTGTGTATCATAGAAATGTTCACTTGAAACCTACATAATCTTACTAATCAATGTTATCCCAATAAATTTAACTAAATTTTTTTAAGAAAATTAATAGCTAGTAAAAAAAGTGAGAAATATTCTTATTAAAATAAATTTGAAATTATACTCATGACTGAATCTTAAGTCCGGACAATTACCACTTAAAAATGAAAAGTATAATAAATATTAAAATATGTGTAGAATGCATATATACATATATATGTATATATAAGATATATACATATATTATACATATGTATACATATATATACTGGAGGCCCAGTGCACGAAATTCATGCACTGGGGGGCGGGGTGGGGGATGTCCCTAAGCCCAATCTGCACCCTCTCCAATCTGGGACCCCTCGGGGGATGTCCGACTGCCAGCAGTCACACCATCCTTCTCAAAATCCAGGACTGCTGGCTCCCAACTGCTGACCTGCCTGGCAGCCTGATCACCCCCAACCACTCCCCTGCCAGCTCAATTGCCCTTCCCTGTTGGCCTGGTCACCCCCAACTTCTTTCCTTGCTGGCCTGATACCCCCCCCCCAAGCTGCCCTCCTCTGCAAGCCTGGTTGCCCCCAACTTCCCTCCCCTAACAGCCCAGTCACCCCTAACTGCCCTCCCCTGCAGGCCTGGTCCCCCCCAACTGCCCTCCCTCCCCTGCAGTCCCGGTTGCCCCCAACTGTCCTCCCTTGCTGTCCTGATCACCCACAACTACCCTCCCCTGCTGACCATCTTGTGGCAGCCATCTTTGATCACATGGGGGCAGCCATCTTGCGTGAGGCATGAGGGTCAATTTGCATATTACCTCTTTATTATATAGGATATTATATATGTTTATAATATGTATATTATATATGTATATTAGAGGCCTGATGCAAGAATTTGTGCACCGGTGGGGTCCCTCAGCCTGGCCTGTGCCCTCTCACAATCTGAAACCCCAATCTGCGGATGGGGCCAAAAGTGGCAGTCTGACATCCCCCGTGGGATGTAGCAGTGTGAAAAGCAGCAGGTGGCCAGGGAAGAGCCTAGCCAGGGCTGGGTGCTGCTCCCGCTTATCCCAACCCTGCTGCATCTGCCACTGCTGCTGCTCAGTAGCACTGCTGCTGAGGCGGAAGAGGCTTGTGCAGCTGCAGCTATGCTTGCCAGCTGTTAGCCCCACTTCTGGCTGAGCGGTGGTCCTGCTATGGGAGCACATTGACCACCAGAGGGCAGCTCCTGCTGTGCATGCAGCCATTTGTGACAGCCATCTTGTGATGGCCATCTTGTGACGGCCATCTTGTGACAACATGAGGGCATGACATCACCTAGCTATTATTAATATAGATTTCTTCTGGAACCTATCCTTCTATTTATTCCATTATTTCAAATTCCTTTAGTGCCTTGTGTGTTTACTATATGATGACTGGTGTGGAAAAAATATAACATTCTTTTAAAAATTATATTTTTCATTATTAAATTAAGTCTTAAATAAAGTTTTAAATAATTAATCTTCTCAGGAGAACTTGCATTGAAGCAAACTTTGCAGCTACTGCATTGTCTATGCAGTTAAATAATTAGACAAAAAAGTTTCAAACTTCAACTGGCAACACATTAAATGAATAAACTGAAGCATTTTTATTGTTCTTACCATGTAAATTTCCTCAAGAAAAGAAAAATCAAAAGTTTTTATTATTTTCTGAAAAATATTTCCATTGGTTCTTAGATTTTTTCCAGCTCTTCTCAGATCAGTTATAATTATCTTCCTCATGAATGCTTATGCATAATATAATCCACAATCCACCAATATCAACACTAGTTTCTAGAAATGGCATAATATATGAGAACAAATTCTCTCTATAGAATCAATAATGTTGTAAAGCATATTATTTTTCTTAATCAAAGATACATTTATTAAATACTTTTCTAAAAATCTGGGAGAGAAAGAATACAATCAACATTATAAACATATAATCACATTCCATTATTCTAGTTATGCAACAAGAACATTTCACTGATAACCATATTTAAAATTGATTGCATAGTAATTTAGAACTATTAATAGACATGCTACTTTTCTCTCAGTTGTTTTCCAAAGATTTATTTCCAAAAGTTAACACATTTATTTTCCAACAGAATGGCATACCCAGTATGATGAACATGCCGTACAACCTTCTGAAATCCTTCAATTACTTCCCAAGTCCTCTTCACCTGGTCTGGAAATCTTTACACAATTTGAGCCTTACTTCATTATCCAGGTTGCCTTCTACCTGTTATGTGCTCTCTTTCAGAGGCTATTTTACTAACCTTTATTCATTTCATACTCCTTTGCATGATTACCAAGTACAAGAGGGTTAGCATTTGCTCTTTTCTCTGCATAAAACTGTCTCTGACCCTCTTTGCCTACTTACATTTCAGTAGACAATGTGCTGTTTTTGCATTTATTCATTCCCAATACTTTGTGTGACATTATCTCAGAAGTCCACCAGGAATCGGCTGTCTAGGTATCTTCAGTCTATGTGGCTTGTAAGAGGCTGCACCCAACTCCACATAAGAAGCATGTGTCCTCAAACTGACTCGTCATGATCATTGCATCCCTCTAGCCCCACAAAGATTGTTGCAGGAATGGAAGCATGACCCAACTTGGTCCATTTAGAATAATTTCCAGAAATTTTATGAATATGCCTAGGACTCAGAACAATGATAATTACACCCAAGATGCAGAAGTCACCCTGATCAGTTTGGCTCTACCAAAGGGTCCCGGGTTCGATTCCTGTCAAGGGCACATACCTCGGTTGCAGGCTCCTCCCTGGTCCAGGACTTGGTCAGGGCTCATGCAGGAGGCAACCAATCAATGTGTTTCTCTCAGATCAATATCTCTCTTTGTCTTTCCCTCTCTATTCCACGCTCCCTAAAAAAAAAAAAAAGGAATGGAAAAAATATCGTCCAATGAGGATTTAAAAAAGGAGAGAGAGATGCAGGGGGTCTGTGGGAGCAGAAGAGCTGCCTGGGAAGGAAGCCAACATGGAAAAAAGCAGATGGAAGCAATGGAAATTTTTAGACCCAATAGCCTTGTTTAGGCCCCCAACACATGCATTCTGACCCTGTCACATTGTTCTCACCACTTAATTCTAGTACCACATGCTAGGGAATTAATATATTTAATTGATTTATTAAATGAGTATCAAAATTATTTAAAATATATATATATATATATATATATATATATATATATATATATACACACACACACACACATATACACTGAGTGGCCAGATTATTATGATCTCTGAACACATAGTAATCTGGCCACTCAGTATATATCCTATCTAATAAAAGAGTAATATGCAAATTAATCATCACTCCACTAAACCCACAAGCCACTCCCACCAGCCAATCAGGAGCAGGTATGCAAATTAACCCAACAAAGATGGCTGAGGCCACAGAACAGGAAGTAGGCTTGGGTTTCCCCGGCAATGGAAGAAGACAAGCTTTTCGCACAACCTGGCAAGCCCAGGTCTCCACTCAAGGCTACAAAGTTGCAATTATAGAAGATAAATAAATCACAACAAAAATGGCAGCAGCCATGGAGCAAGCAGGAGGCTTGGCTCTGCTCAAGGCTACAAAGTTTCAATTGTAGAAGATAAATAAATCCCAGATACCAGGGCCTCCAGCAGGGGGTGTGGCCAGCCTGCAAACCACCACAGGCCCCTCTCCCAAGCCGCCGCATGCCCCAAGGGAACCCCCACCCTGATCCGGGACACCCTTCAAAGCAAAACAGCTGGCCCCACCTATGCACCAGGCCTCTATCTTACCTAATAAAAGTGTAATTTGCAAATTGGCCATCACTCCAAGACACAAGATGGCTGCCCCCATGTGGACACAAGATGGCTGCCACAAGGTGACCAGCAGGGGAGGACAATTGGGAGGGACCAGGCCTGCAAGGGAGGGCAGTTGGGGATGACCGGGCCTGCAGGGAAGGGCAGTTGGGGGGGAACCCAGGCCTGCAGGGAAGGGCAGTTAGGGGCAAACAGGCTGACAGGGGAGCAGTTAGGCATCAATCAGGCTGGCAGGGGAGTGGTTAGGGGGTGATCAGGTTGGCAGGCAGAAGTGGTTTGGGGCAATTAGGAAGGCAGGCAAGCGAGCAGTTGGGAGCCAGCAGTCCTGGATTGTGAGAGGGATGTCTGACTGCCTGTTTAAGCCTGATCCTACTGCGATCAGTTCTAAACGGTCAACCAGACATCCCTTGAGTGGTCCCATATTGGAGAGGGTGCAGGCTGGGCTGAGGGACACACGCCCCCATGTACGAATTTCTTGCACCAGGCTCTAATGTATATATGTATATGTAAATATGTAAAATGTATATATGCATAAATATGTATATGTAAATATGTAAGTGTGTGTGTGTGTGTGTGTGTGTGTGTGTGTGTATTTTAGAGGCCGGTGCATGTATTTGTGCATGGGTGGGGTCCAGCCAGTCTAGCCAAGGGGAGGGGACATGGGCGGTTGGCCGGCCTGCCTGCTGTTCAAACTCCTGGTCAAGGGGACAATTTGCATATTAGCCTTTTATTATATAGGATATACACTGAGTGGCCAGATTATTATGTGTTCAGAGATCATAATAATCCAGCCACTCAGTGTAATTGTACATACATGTATACATACATATACATATACATATACATACACACACACATATATATTCGCTCCTCAGGAGCAGGGGTAGTTGAGAAGCCCTGAGGGGCAATTGGGGCCAGCAGCCGTTGCTCGCACCCGCTGACAGTGCCGAGCAATTGGGCTGGTGCCGGGCACTGGCAGTGGGTGCGATCAGCAGCTCTGGCATTGCCAATGGGTTTGAGCAGGTTGATACCAGCAGCAGTTGCAAGCACCAGGTGGGATCGCAGCACACAGGAGCAAAGAATTTTTATAACCACCAGAGGCTTGCCCTGATGACAGTGACTAGTGCCCCGCCTTGGTCTGGCACACCCACTCTCTTGCTTCATCATCCTGCTGTGGCCGACACCTACCATGATCTGCGCGCACCCCCTGGTGGTCAGTGCATGTCAGAGCGACTGGTTGTTCGGTTGTTCAGTTGTTCCAGCTGTTCTGCCATTTGGTCTATTTGCATATTAGCCCTTTATTATATAGGATTATAATACTGTGTTTTGTATGGACAATCACCACAGTCTGAATTATTTATCAGTTCACTCATTCATCAACGAAATTTCACTAAGGGGCTACTGTGTCCTCATCAATTAGCATGTCTTTGTGATGCAATGATGAGCTACACCATCACAATTTATTCTGCTCAAAATGGGCTTACAATGCAGTTAAGAAAGACAGAAGGGAAAGCAATTGGAAGTGCTGTGAAGAAATCCAGAATGAGTTGCCAGCGTGGCTCAGTGGTTGAGCATCAACCCATGAACCAAGAGGTCACTGGTTCAATTCCTGGTCAGAGCACATGTCAGGGTTGTGGGCTTGATCCCAATGGGAGGCGTATAGAAGGAGCTGATCAATTATGTTTCTTTCTTATGGACGTTTCTAACTGTCTCTTCCCCTTTCTCTAAAAATCAACTAAACATTTATAAAAAAAGAAGAAGAAAGAAAGGAAGGAAGGAAGGAAGGAAGGAAGGAAGGAAGGAAGGAAGGAAGGAAGGAAGGAAGGAAGGAAGGAAGGAAGGAAGGAAGGAAGGAAGTCTGGTCTGTGGACTTAAAAGGCAGTGGAGATAGGAAAATCTTCCCTGAAGAAGAGGCACTTCAAACTAAAATCTGAAGATGAAAGGATTGAGAAGGGGTAGGGTGGTCTTTCATGAGCTGCCTTAGTAAAGTCTGAGAGAAAAGATGGCTACAGAGGAGAAAAACAGAGACAGTGAAAGCGGCAGGTGTAAGATTTGCAGAAATTTTTCAGAACTTCAGCCTAAATGCAAAATATTTTTGTAAAGTAGTTCAAGTATGAAATTTTTAATGATGACTTTTGGGTGGAATGAGCCAAGTGTACAATAGTGAGACATGTTATAAGAGTTCTGTCAGAAAATCATATTCGAGTTATTTGGATTGTACTGGTGGCCTATTGCAATGGTTTAGCACACAGATGACATTTCAGTAAAGTTAAGATAATAAATGTTTCTGTGAAATTTATTTTACAAAGACTATATTTAGTAATGGGATGTAAGACATATTTGGTATTTCATAAGCTATATGGAATTTAAAAGTTAGATAAATAAATATTCCCATATTTCAAAGCTGAACATCTAGTTTCCATTTATTACAAAAAGAGAGGCTAACATAATTTGAGTGTAAGGAGTTAGGAAGAGTTGCTAACTTGCCCTAGCCAGCTTGGCTCAGTGGATAGAGCATTGGCCTGTGGACTGAAAGGTCCCAGGTTCAATTCTGGTCAAAGGCATATGCCCAGGTTGCAGGCTTGATACCCAGTGTGGGGTGTGCAGGAGGCAGCCAATCAATGATTCTTTCTCATCATTGATGTTTCTATCTCTCTCTCCTTCTCCCTTCCTCTCAGAAATCAATAAAAATATATTTTTAAAAAGAGATGATAATTTTACTATTATTTTAAAAATTAAAAATAACTTCAGAAGTCATTTTAACTTTGGGAGCACCAAAAGAAAATGAATGGTTTAAGAGGTCCAAAATCTTTGTTGAAGAGTTTATATTCATAATTTTGTAAATTTATAATTTTGATAATTTATCACTACCTTTAATTTTGTTGACAATGTACTAAATTGAAATTGTAAAATTTTATTCAATGCATATTAGTTAAACTCATTTAACTGATACAATGAACTATGTCACTTTGTTTGCAAACATTTGGTGTGCATTTCAAAGTCAGGTGGAAGGGCAAGCCAAACAAAATATTGAGTAATGGAATAAATGATTATGAGATATCATAAGACAAATGCAGATTATAACAGCAGATAAAATACTTTCATAAGATATGACCCTACCACAGTTCCTTTAGGAAATTCTTCATTTACCAAAAATGGAGATGTTCATGAGGATAGTGTTTCTTTAAAAATGCACAGTGTACTAGTAACTCCTCAGAGATTCTGGTATGCTCACCTCCAACCACCTTTAAAAACTGTGCTTATAAAACATTATTGCTTGAAATTATCTAAATGATATCTATAATAATAGAAGCATAATATGCTAATTAGACCAGATGTCCTTCCAGACAACCTTCTGAATGACCTTCTTGATGAAGTCGGCAGCCAGAGGGAAGCCTGGGTCCTGGGTGCCAGAGGGAAGCCAGTGCCGGCAGCCAGGGGAAGGAAGGCCTACTCTTGCATGAATTTTGTGCATTGGGCCTCTAGTACTAAAATAAATAAGAATGCCAGAGATGTGAGTATGAGGATATTTATTGCAGTATTCTAAAGAACTTAAAACAAAACTTAACAATAACCAGATTGTCAAAAATATGAGTCTGATGAGTTGTTTGGGTCTCTAATGAAACATGCTCCCTTTAGAAGAAATCAACATGAATGGTAGTTATACTATTGTTTTACAGTTATTCCTAAAAATGTAAGTACATTTTTATACTTTTTTCTATATATACATGACATGTTTCACAAAATAAAATTCAATAAAATGCAAATCTTATGAATCAAGATAATATATTTTACCTACATATCTGTGTGCTAATTTAAAACTGAGTCTATCTATGACTTAATTATCTGCTCTCAAAATGTTAGTAGTGGCATTTCTCTTGATTTTATTTTAAGTTAATTCATCAAAATATTTGCATCTGTGCTCCAAAAGATATAATTTCTATCATTGAAATACTGTTACATTTTATCCCTAAAACATGGCTCACTGTGAATATAATTATTATAAGTTGATAAAACTCTAAGATAAGCTTAAAATCTATGCACATATTTTACCTCTTCTATGTCATTCTCTCTGTTCTTTGATCCTTATTTACAAATATATAATTCATTAATATTTAAATTCCATTACTGGTTTAATGCTAAATATTAAGTTTACCTCTGGTTCTCACCACATTCAGAATTTTCAGGTTTTATTCTGAACATTAGTCATTGCCTTCTCATTCAAGTTATCTGGGAACACTGTTATAAACTCAACACTTTTAATTTCCTTCATCATCTGTTCCTGGACTCAAGTTAAATTTTTCTGCATACCCTGGATTCCATTATAGCATTCAATCTTTTTTTAAAAATTGCTATTAAAGTAACTTTGAGCTGATTTGAGGGAAATGTTGTATTAAAATTACAAAGTAAAAGTAAGAGAGAATATTGTGTGTTTGGAATCACATAAAAATATGGGTTCACTACATTATGACAAAGGTACTTACTAGCCATATGTGGATATTATGTGTCCACCATACTCTAGTCCTTTCCTGAACAGGAAGGAAAACTACATTGCCAAGCTTCCTTTACCATTTGATTTGAAGCCATGTTACTGAGGTCAATGGAGTGTGGCCCTTATAAAAAGAGGCAATCCTTTCTTTCCCCAGCCAAGTAACCAAAGAAGCTCCATATTTATTATGGCAGGTAGGCACAGATGCAAATACAACAGAAGGAACTCAGATTTTGGAGTACCGCCTGGAGGAGAGGAATGAGCAAGAACTGGCTTCCCTTCATCACACAATTAAGTGAGTGAAACATAGAGCTTTATCCTATCTAAGAAAAAAGTAATATGCAAATTGACCATACCTCTGCTACACCCACAAGCCATGCCCACCAGCCAGTCAGGAGTGAGTATGCAAATTAACCCAACCAAGATGGCTGCAGACAGGGAGCAAGCAGGAGGCTTGGGTTTCCCTGGCAATGGAGGAAGCCAAGCTATCTGCCTGCCCTGGCCTGCCTTGGCCTCTGCTTAAGGCTACAAAGTTTCAATTATAGAAGATAAATAAATCCCAACAAAAATGGCTACAGCCACAGAGCAAGCAGGAGGCTTGGCTCTGCTCAAGGCTACAAGGTTTCAATTATAGAAGATAAATAAATCCCAGATCACAGGGCCTCCGCTTGGGTCACTGGGGGCCGTGGCCAGTCTGCAAACCACCACAGACTCCTCATCCAGGCCTCCCCATGCCCCAAGGGAACCCCCACCCTGATCTGGGACACGCTTCAGAGCAAACCAGCCAGCCCTCAACCGTGCACCAGGCCTCTATCCTATCTAATAAAAGAGTAATATACAAACTGACCATCACTCCAACACACAAGATGGCTGCCCCCATGTGGCCAAAGTTGGCTGCGCCCCTGTGGACACAAGATGGCCCCCACAAGGTGGCCAGCAGGGAGGGCAGTTGGGAGGGACCAGGCCTGCAAGGAAGGGCAGTTGTAGGTGATCAAGCCTGCAGGGGAGGGCAGTTAGGGGTGACCAGGCCTGCAGAGGAGGGAAGTTGGGGGCAATCAAGCCTGCAGGGGAAGGCAGTTAGGGGTGACAAGGCTGGCAGAGGAGGGAAGTTGGGGCCGACCAGGACTGCAGGGAAGGGCAGTTGGGAAGGACCCAGGCCTACAAGGGAGAGCAGCCAGGGCGGGGGGGTGGGGGGGGGAGGACCAGGCCTGCAGGGGAGGGCAATAAGGTCAAACAAGTGGCAGGGGAGCAGTTAGGCATCAATCAGGCTGGCAGAGGAGTAGTTAGGGGGTGATCAGGCTGGCAGGCAGAAGCGGTTAGGGGCAATCAGGAAGGCAGGCAGGTGAGCAGTTAGGAGCCAGCAGACCTGGATTGTGAGAGGGATGTCTGACTGCCTGTTTAGGCCCGATCCCTGGAGGGGTCCCAGATTGGAAAGGGTGCAGGCTTCCCTGAGGGAAACACACTCCTGGTCACGAATTTCATGCACTGGGCCTCTAGTTTTTTAATAAGCCACTACTCTTCCAGATGTAACTTGTTACTTTCATAGAACATACTTTCCTCTGTCCAGTACAGAAATAGGTATCTTTAAGGAAATATTGTTATAAACAATGTCTTGAAATATAAGGACTAATTAGGAAAGCTGATTTCAGATGCTTAAAACTTTGATGTGGTAGCAAATATTTGGTTAAAACTCTTATGTGCAGTAGCCTACACATACTGCAGAGCAAAGGAGCCAAAGAAATAATTGGCTGATTGGTAAGTGTCAATGAAAAGAAAGAAAATGTTCATAAATGTAAGGATTTGTAGGACAGAAAAAAATAAAAGACTGATTTTTCTGACCTAAACAGTCAGAGATTGGATTTTTAAAAGACTTTGATAACAAAGGCCCAGTAAAAACAAAAAGAAGGTTAATAATGTGACAGGTTAAAGATCACATTTATCCTGCCTCTTGTTTTTCAACTGCTTCAAAGTGTGTTCCATTGAGATAAAGAAACATGAAGTGAGTCCTACTCAGTTTGGTGCAGTGAATAGAGCTTCCACCTGAGGACTGAAGGGTCCTGTGTTCCATTTCGGTCAAGGGCACATGCCCGGGTTGTGGGTTGTGGGCTCAAGCCCATGTGGGGTGTGCAGGAGGCAGCCAATAAATGATTCTCTCTCATCATTGATGTTTCTATCTCTCTCTCCCTCTCTCTTCCTCTATGAAATCAATAAAAATATATTTTAAAAAATAAACATGAAAGTGAGACCCATTTCTTTCTTTAAGACCTGCACCTTTGTTTTCTTTCTTCTAAATTCCAAGGGCCTTGCTTTTGCCTCTGTAACTTGTTTCCTGAGCCCATGCAGCCCAGCTGGCTCACTTCTTCAATGGCTCACTTCTACCTCTGTAAGTTTGTTTGTAATTGGGGGGCGGAGGACACATTGTGAAGGTCAGAAAACCTAGAAGCAAAATTAATGGAAAGTGCAATTACATGATGGGAAGAGGAGCAAAAAGAAAGGTCTCAGAAAATAGAGAGAAACATATTTGTAGAAGAATCTTTGGAGACAACAAAGTAGAGAGCCTTAGAATCATGAAACTAGAAAATGTATCCTGGCCCATCCCCAATAACCTACATAAATAGGTAATTATGCAGAAAAGCCATCATGTTCAAACATGAGATTTGGGTAAGTTTCACACCCATAAATCAAAGAATAAAAAAGAGACTAATTAGTTGAATGACATCCTAATAGATATGAAGACAATAGAAAGACATGGTCACACAACACAAAAACAAAAAATATAGTATTTCAAAATAAGCTAACAGAAATTAAGAAGACAATAAAATATGTGAAAGAGTAGTATAATCAGAATTAGAGAAACTTGGTTATGAATTATTAGGCAAAATATTAAAACACAAAGAAGAAAATGGCAAAGGGAAAGAATTAGAATTTAGTAGAAAATATTTAGAAAGAGAAGAAAAAATGATTGTGGGGAAAAAACTTAAACTGAGAGCAACACAAGAGATTAAAGAGATTTGAGAGAAAGCAAAGGATACAGAAGATAACCACAAAAAAATTAAATGGGGCAAAACAGAAGAAAGCTTAAGCAACAGGAAAAAAAAGCAAATGCTAACATTTATAAGTAAAATAACCTTTCTTAATTTAAAAATATAGTTGAACCTACATATTTAAAATGAATACTTACTATGTGTTTAGGAAAATCATGCCATAATAGGAAGAATTTACCTATGTTCTTATAAAACTATGCAACTTTAAAAGAAATAAAATTAAAATACCATTGGGCATCCAGACAAAATTACTTAGAAGGGGAATACAATCACGTGGGTAATGAGGTGTTCCATGTGCAAGCACGGAAGGAGAAAGGTAAAGGTGGGCACAGAAACCATGAAACACCTCCTACCATGCGGTTAAAGAGAACACACTTAGGAATTACACTTATAGAGTCAGTTATATCTTATTAATATATATTTTTCTGCAAGATTAATGCTATAATTTTAACCTACATCAAAGTACACATACAATGATTTTTATTTTTTATAGATTAGAACTATACTAACTTTATATCTGAATCATTCAATATATCTCCCAGCTGTAATATTCTAACAAAATAAAAACTTTTTTGTTTTAGATTATCTATCTCTAAAATACTCATAACATGTCATGATAGCATTGGGAGTTGTAATTATTATATCTTCAGTGCCCTGAAAGACACTCTAGAAATAATGGTGCTTAATTACAAGGCCTCATGATACTAATTTATGTGTAATTGATATGAAATTACCTTTTCTCTAAAGGATTTTAGGATGTGAAAGAAGAAATGGAGCTAAATGCCTTAATACTAATCTGTTTAATATTCTAATGTTGTCAGTTCTGCATGAGGCAATAACAATGGCTGAAGTCCCCAAACAGTCTCCTCCCATCATTCACTCCCCATCACCTTTCAACAGTCAATATATCCATATTTCTTCTTTAAAACTAAAAGGTGAAAAACAGAAAGCTATATTATTTATTTATGAAAACATAAATAGCTAAGTTGTTGTTAGGAAAAAGTTTTATTGGGGAAATTCTATAAATAAGATGGAATATTGCATTTTTATTCTGAAAAATGTCCATCCTCGGATGATGAGTTAGTCAATGAGACAAAATATTCCAAACGCATATAGTCAATGTTATTTTTTAAAGGTCAGAAAGAAATTAGTCTTCATTAAAATGGCTTTGGTGAGTACTATTATTATGAGGAATATCACAAGGACAATAAAATGTGAGATAATTAACATGGGAGGCTTTTAAATAGAACTTCCACAATAAAAATCATGTTTCCCATGTTTAATAAAAATCATGTTTCCTATGTTCTTCAATAAAAGAAGAACATAGGAAAAGCTTTTGTGGATGTCCATAGAGGAAATTATACAAAAGGATTCAGCTCTAAGAAAACCCAACAGCAAATGAAATCATACATGTGAAAATGATTTGTCATCTTCAGAATGGATATCCAATGTAGATATTTGAAGTAGCATAAACATACTGGTTCTCCTTTCAAATGATACCTGTACCTCAAGCCTCCTCAGATAATAAAATATGTTAAATACTCTCCAACTTGATACCAATATAAACCTTACATTACTTGCTAAGTAGAAGAAAAAGAAAATGAAAAGAAAGTAAACTAAATAAGAATATATAGATTTGTCAAAGTAGTTCAGGATCAGAATTTAATGTATCTTATAGTTCTAAAATACAGGTTTGGCTGCTTTTCTGTCCATCATTAAGTGGTACAAAACAAAGCACAAGAAATATTACAATAAAGTGAAAAGAAAACATCAAAATAACTATCAAGCAGTCTCTGCTATTATGTTGACCAAATGAAATATACTCCATATATATGCACATAAACATATATATACTATATTACACATGTATACTGCATATATCATATATATACATACATATAAATCACAGTTGATATATATTTCATTCTTGAATCAACTTTGCCATTATTTTTATATAGCATGAAGAACATTATGTAAGTACATACACCTTATTACCAAGCAAGAGAGAAGCATAATTTATCAAAAAGCATAGTTTTCTAAATCATAGATCAACTTAAAGCTGAATGAAAGAACATTACAAAAATAATATTTGTAGTACAGTTCATTCAAATAAATGGAGTATCTGAATCAAAAACATTTAAGAGCAAAAATATGCCATAATTCTTTATAAGTTTATCATAGAAATGTTCAAGAAATTTTTTAAAAATTTGAGTTCTGTCTAAATGCCTCTGATAAATTGCCTTTACAAGTTTGCCTTTCACTGTGTTCACCAGTTTCATTCTATAATTTGTATGGCAAGTAAAGGGTTATTCTCAGGGTTACTCAATCCATGCTTAGAAATTTCCTTGAAATAAGAAAACTAGATAGGTGAATGCAGGAAACCAATCTTTGTCCCACTAATAGAGAGATGTGGAAAGGAAATCCGGAAGGCCATCAACCTTAATTACTCTGAAAGGTCAAAGCTAATCACTTACTGTTCAGTTGCAACATTGTTAGCTGAAGCAGCCTCCACTTCTGTTTGTCTCATGTATATTTCTGTTATTGGAATTTCCTGCCTAAAGGTTGTGGGTGTATCCCATAGTCTCAATAAAAGGGGTAGCACCACCAGAGCAGGTGGTAATCTTCCCACTAGAGGTTGGCTCCCACCTGGCCCCCAATATTCCCAAATTAATACTTTTCTAGTCTCTCTTCATTTGTGTGCGGCTTTCTACAGAACCCAAACCCTGAACCGGGACCCTGAACCACGTGGGACGTGAAAGGGGTTCCCTATTATACCCCACGTGGGACGTCTGGAGGAGATGATATTTTTCGCCTAAGAGCGAAGGAGGAAAAATTCACCGAGAAAAGGTTTGGAAAAAATTCACCAAGAAAAAGGTGAGGGAGGTTCACCGCACGCAAAGCCCAAGGACTAAACTGCAGAGTCACGAACTATAAGTAGGGTGGGAACATCTTTTTCAGCCAGGCTAATGGGGAAGAATTAGGTTATAAAATAATGTGGCTTCTTATTCAAATTAAAATCTTAATTGGTATTTGGAATTTAAAATCTGTAATAAGATTTGAAACTCCACTGCTGACACCACCTCTGGTGCGGAGAAATTCAAAGGTGGCAGGAGAGGGCAGGGGTATCTGCTCTCCCGCGATGAGATTACTTAAGGTTTCGTTTAAAAATCATAAAAGAACTCGCAGGGAAATGCAAATCTTGGCCAAATTGGGTGCTAGTTATTACTTCGGAAAGTGAAAAAGAAAGAAAGAAAAAATTTAAGATCTGTCTCTTTTAAGCATGAAAAGAAATTCGGCCAGATCTGTTGCTGAAACTTTCCCCAAAGTAATAAGCAGGATGTGGGGAAAGGGAGACCCGTGGAGATCCAATATGGAAGCCCACTCTCCCAGTATGCTAATTTAAAGTTTCCTTTCTCGCCATGGAAAAGTCTTAAAAAGTTAGAAATGTGTCTGGAATTTCTGTGCTCATGGGGAGAGAACCTAGCTGTAAGACAGAATGCGCGCATGGTCTGATTTCGGACATTTAGATTGTCTTCAGCTGGAATCTCTCTGCAGAAGCTATAGAAAATGAGAAACCAGAACTGTTTTTTTTTTCCTCCTAAGAAAGATGGTGTAAAGGAATCAAAAGGGGAAGACACAGGCTAGGTTCTAGCAGCAGCATTGGCATTTCCATAATGAAGAGTTTTTAAAATGCTAATGAACCTTGTTAAAAAGTTAACTTTTAAGGCCTTCAAGAAAATAAGTAAATTTGTCTCTGTTATAGAATTTATCCAAAGTAAATGCTTTAAAATAATTATAATTGTCACTACTGGGCAGCCCAATCTCTCCCAGGATCCTCTCTGGTCCCCTTACTTTCTCAGACAATTCTCTGCCCACCTAATTTCTATCTCAGGCACTGCTTCTCAGAGAACCCTAGTCATCATAAACCCAGTTCATCTATAGCAGTAGATGCTCCTCATGACTAGCCTCCCTCCCTGTGTATTTTGCCCTCACTACCTAGTTTGCTTCCTTTGACTTACCTTTGTTAGACAAAGAGACCAGTGACTGTCCTGGTAGCTAACACAAATGAGCATCATGACTCTCCCATGTATTCAGAACACAAACTCCAAGCAACTGCAAAGTCATGTGCAACCATGAGAAAGTGTGCAGGTCCTAGATTCAAACTGTGTGGGTTGCAATTTTCAAAAAACCTGGACAGGGGTTGTGAGAGTCTTCCATTAAATGTGAGGACATCTGTTAAATACGTAGGAAATGGGAAGTGCCAATTAGGGTGACCAGTTGTCCCAGCTTATAACATTTCCATTTTTAGCACTGGAAAGATCCATGACTAGGAAACTTCTCAGTCATTGGCAAATTGCGACAATTGGTTATGCTATTGCCAACACACATTAGCCATCATTACTAAGCATATAAAATCCAGACCACTGACTGAAAATTCTGTTGCCTGTTGTAACTCCCACTAAAGGTAGCTTACAACATATTTTAAAAGCTCATGTGATAGTTCACATAAGACATTATTTTAAAAATATGAGTCTTCGCACAATCTCCTGTTTTCATTTATTATTCCTGAGCTGGAGGCAAAACTTAAAATTTCAGATTTTAAATTGTGCACATTTTAAACGGTGATGATGTGGGACAATAACCCAGACTCCCTGACTTTTGAGGCTCATCTCCACCACAGTCATCAGCCCAGTAAGAAAATGTTTCCACTATAGCTTTCTCCCATTCTGAGCATATATCTCCTCAAAGACACCGAGGAAATGTGAAAACCCATATCCAGGGAGCAATTCATCTGTGTATGAAGTTTTATATATTTATAATACTGAATGCAAATGAAAAGTCATCCCCCCTCAGAGAAAATAAATCAGTCTTCTCCCCAAAATTTCAGTATTTGAAGTGGTTTTATTTTACATACAAATCTATTTTATAATTACTCTTAAGAATGTTTCTTACTTTATAGATTTATACCTTTGGCAAACTCATCTTTACTTCTATTCCCAACAGTTTACTCTAGCTTCTCTGAAGCATTTAAACCCACTCTCTCTCTCTTTTCAATTTTAAGTAATTCTAAAATATTTGTGCTATCTTGTTGCATTTTTCTTGTTGTTGTCATTGTTGTAAGCTATGGCAGAACCTTTGTCTTGTGGGGATAAGGTAAAATTAACTTTTAGATGGCTCAAAAGATTTGCATTAATGATGAGGTATTCCATTCTCTAAATAATAGTGGAAGGTAGCAATTCTCAGGGCAGGTACCCAAAGTGTCACAGACTTAGATCTCAACTTTCTATTTTACCAGCTGTACAAAGTATTAATAACTATACTCATATGCCATAATCTATAATAATAAAAGTATAATATGCTAATTAGATAGGACAGCCAGACGTCCTTCTGGACAAAGCCACATTGGCTGCAAAGGGTGAAGGCAGGCGACCACTGCGGCAGCGGCAGCAGCAGCAGCGGGTTGATGGGGGCGGCACCTGCCCCTGATCGGCCCAGTTGTCTCCAGTACAGAGAGTGGGGAGTGGGCCTAAGCTGTCAGTAGGACATCCCCAGAGGACTCCCGGACTGTGAGAGGGGGCAAGCGGGCTGAGGGACACCCCCATGCACAAATTTTTGTCACAGGACCTCGAGTTGGTAATAAAATTAATGTTAAATAAGAATTTTATTAATGAAGTAAGCTACCTAAAATGCAGTTAAATCAGCTGCTCAAGATTGACATCATCAAAGATATGGTGAGAGTATGTACTGTTAATATGATGTGATAAAAATGTCACTTACCTTCTGTGTCTTCTTCCCCAAAACTCATAACCTCCTGAAAACAAAAGTCCTTAGAACTCAAGTGATGTGAAGTCCAAACTTGTCCACTTAAAAAGACAGCATGGGGAAAACCAGGTGGAGAGGATGAACTGGTGAGGTCCCCAGTTCATCGCTAGTCTCAACCACAATGCATGTGAGTAAATGAGCTTCCAAATGAGTTCAGGTCCCTCCCTTTGTATCTTTTGACTGAGGCTACAGAGATCACAAACCAGAGGGAAGATATCTCCATTGTGCCTTTTAGAATTCCTGATATACAGAATTCACAGCATAATAATTGTTAAATGTCAATGGAGTTTTGGGGGATCTCAAAAATGTATTGAATGAAACTGTGTGTTATTGTGTTCTGTTGAGTCATCTCTGACTCCTGGAGACCCTATGAATGGGTGATGTCCACATTGTGTTTTCAACAGCCCTGCTCAGCTTCCGTAGACTCATGCCTATGGCTTATTTTATGTTGTCAATCCACATCATATTTGGTCTTCCTCTTTTTCTGCTGCCTTCTTTTTTACCCAGCATTATGGTCATTTCCAAAGAATCCTTCCTTCTCATGGGGAAAAGAAAATAGCTGTTTTCTCTTTAGAGTACGTCCATTCCCTTTAATTCAATAGCAAATTGGATCCACTTGTTTTCTTCTCCTTTCTGGCCACGGGGGCTTTTGAGTTTTGCTTCCTTTAGCCCAGGCTTTCAATGTGCAGTGAGGAAACATCACAATGTGTATTATTTGGATACCAATACACATTCCTTGAACTCTTAAGACACTAAAACACCAAGCCTTGTGTCTTACATTAAAATTAGGAAGTGATTGTACTTCACTCTGCCAGCACTTAAAAAAAAAAATTCCCTGGAACCAGGAAGTTTTAAGCTAAAAGGTGTCAAGATTTCAAGTTTCTAATTTTCCTTAAGGAGAGTCCTTAATGTCAGATTCTTCAAATTTTCATCTCATTTCACTATGGAATGGGAGGCATTAAAGTGTCATGAAAATAATATACCTGTGACATTTTTCTTATTAAAGCAATTTTCTCTTTGATTTCTCTGGGGTATAATAGGCTTAATAAAATTAAGTATTCTAAAAAGGGTTTGTCCATTTGACTGTGCTTTTTCTTCAAAACTGTTCCCTGATTTAAAATAATGAGAAGAAGAAAAAAAAAGCTGTTAAGAATGGTCACTGTAAAATTATACCAGGAGCATTGCCTACTAGCAAACTGAGAATGTCATCATGTTTGGGGGCAAATTGGTCTGATTCCATATGCAATGCCAGTGTATTTAAAGGTCCACTTGATGATGGCTTTTTAGTGAATACCTGATATGTTGTTGCATTCAACATTCATTCAATTGCATGCCCGTGACATAACAAAGATTTCCAAAGGCCAGGAGAGAGGAGTGAGTAGGAAGGTCCCCTTCTCTTGATGGCCTCTGGTGAGTAGTTAAAACTTTAAGTCGATAGTTTTATTTTAAGCTATTAAGTATTTAACATTCTAACCTCTCACCTTTCAAGCTTTACTGTTGATACTGATGAAGTGTTTTACAGTGAACTTCACTACACTTTCTTCAAAGACAAGTCAAAAGCTACAATCCTTTGATAAACCTCAAAGCTAATTCTTTGAACTTAAAAGTCAGTGACTTAGAAATTAAGTTTCTTATATATACACTAGAGGCCCGGTGCACAAAATTTGTGCATGGGGGGGGTGTGTCCCTCAGCTTAGCCTGCACCCTCTCCAGTCTGGGACCCCGATCCCAGGATCGGGCCTAATTGGGCAGTCGGACATTCCTCTCACAATCCAGGACTGCTGGCTCCCAACTGCTCACCTGCCTGCCGTCCTGATTGCCCCTAACCACTTCTGCCTGCCAACCTGATCACCCCTAACCACTCCCCTGCCAGCCTGATTGATGCCTAACTGCTCCCCTGCCAGTCTGTTTGCCCCTAACTGCCCTCCCCTGCAGGCTTGGTCACCCCTAACTGCCCTCCCCTGCAGGCCTGGTCCCCCCAACTGCTCTCCCCTGCAGGCCCAGTCACCCCCAAATTACCTCCTCTGCTGGCCTGGTCACCCCTGACTGCCCTCCCTTGCAGGCCTTGTCCCTCCCAACTGCCCTCCCCTGCTGGCCATCTTGTGGTGGCCATCTTGTGTCCACATGGGGTCAGTCATCTTTGACCACATGGTGGCAGCCACCTTGTTTGTTGCAGTGATGGTCAATTTGCATATTATTCTTTTATTAGATAGGATAGAGGCCTGGTGCACAGGTGGGGGCTGGCTGGTTTGCCCTGAAGAGTGTCCCAGATCACGGTGGGGGTTCCACTGGGGTATGGGGTGGCCTGGGTGAGGGGCCTGTGGTGGTTTCCAGGCTGGCCACGCCCCCTAGCGACTCAAGTTGAAGGCCCTGGTATCTGGGATTTATTTATCTTCTATAATTGAAACTTTGTAGCCTTAAGCAGAGGCCAAGGCAGGCCAGGGCAGGCAGATAGCTTGGCTTCCTCCATTGCCAGGGAAACCCAAGCATCCTGCTCTCCGTGGCTGCAACCATCTTGGTTGGGTTAATTTGCATACTGGCTCCTGATTGGCTGGTGGGCGTGGCTTGTGGGTGTAGCAGAGGTATGGTTAATTTGCATATTACTCTTTTATTATATAGGCTTTTAAATCCCCTAATTTTTTATTGCATATAGATTATTTTGAAATTTTATGTAACAAGATGCCAGATGAAAAACAAATAAACCAAACTTTATTCTTCACCCTAGCCAAAAACCAAAATGTAGATGTCTCTTCCTGAGATTTCTATTTAAGTTTTAAAATTCCAATCAAACTTTAATATAAAAGCAAATAAATAAAATGAATGACTGTAGGCTGGAGAAAAATAGAAGTTTATGAAATCATGATAACTATAGTAAGTTACATTTTAAAACTCAAACTTTCATTCAAAAATAGCTCTACTCAAGCTATAAAGTGTTATATCTTCTTTGCCAATGTTTATCACAAATTCTAATTTTGCTTGTAGTGAAATTTGCATAACCATGGATACCAAGTTTAACAAATTCAGAGGGATAAAAATGTATATTTCGCCCTGGTCAGTGTGTGTCAGTTGGTTGAAGCTTCCTCCCATACACCAAAGAGGGGTGGGTTTGATTCCCTGGAGGCAGTCAGCTGATGTTTCTCCTCTTTCCCTCTCTCCCTTTCTTTCTCTAAAATCAATAAAATGAACTTTTTAAAACTGTATATTTGGTGAGCAATTTTCTTTCATGTAAATATTGACTATTAGTATGTCAGAAAGTTCTATGCTCATAAAGACAGATTTAAAAAGCAGTTACATATAACATGTTTATCTTTAAAATCTTACATCCATGTGAATATTTAGGGGGACATATTATCTTTATATTGAATTTTTACTGTGACAATGGATGAAGAATACTTGGTAAAATTCAAGTACCACTGCCAAGGAACAATAGTTACCATCAAATATGAATACACTAGCCACTCCTTAGAATACAGGAGTCTATACTTGTCTTGTTGTGTAATGACAAAGCTCAAAAGTGGCATGACAATCACATTATATCCCCTTATGTTTTTTGAATCTAATGCAGACACCTGGATGTTTTTTGAATAATATAAACACTAGAGGCCCAGTGCACGAAATGCATGGGGGGTCAGGAGGGTTTGGGGCAGTGTGTCCCTCAGCCCAGCCTGCACCCCCTCCAATCTGGGACCCCTCGAGGGATGTCTGACCACCGGGATCGGGCCTAAACAGGCAGTCAGACATCCCTCTCACAATCCAGGACTGCTGGCTCTCAACCGCTCACCTGTCTGCCTGCCTGATTACTCCTAATCACTCCTGTCTGCCAGCCTGATCCCCTGATGGCCTGGTTTCCCCTAACTGCCCTCCCCTGCTGGCCTAGGTCCCCCACAACTGCCCTCCCCTGCTGGCTATCTTGTGGTGGCCATATTGTGTCCACATGGGGGCAGCCATCTTATGTGTTGGAGTGATAGTCAATTTTCATATTACCTCTTTATTATATAGAATGATTTCTGACAAGTTACGATTTAAAATCTTGTCATTCAATTAGTCATTCACTCACATAAAATTAATTTCCAAGTTATTATAAGAGAACTCACATTTGTAGAATAGTATTTTTCATTGCTCAGAAGGGTCATGAAAAGCAGGAGCTGCTTGACTATTCAGTTGTACCAAGTGTTTTTCCTGGGGTGTGGGGCTGCACAGCAGGGGGGGGGGGGCGCGGAATTAAGAGCTATAAAAAGGCAGTGTGGAGCACTATATACAGGTAGTAATTCTTCAAACTTTCCACTTTCTTTATGTTTTCAAACATTCACAGAATAAAAGCAGAAGAAAAATATTTTTACTCTATTTCCATTTAAATGGGACCTTTCAAGATTGAACTTCATTAAAGAAATTTTCAAGCAAAACTCCAGAATGAGGGACTCTAGGCAGTTTTTCTTCTTTGAAGTTTTAACTCATTTCAAACTGAACTTCATAGTTTCCTCAAATGCTGGAAATCTCATTTAACTATGTAGTATGTGAACCTGTCAACAGATTAGAGAAAAGCAATTTTAGATGACAGAATGAGAAAACACTAAGGGGAAAAACAATATTTCAAAATGCAATCTCTGTGTTAAGATGCATTTATATTTCCTGTAATGTTACCCTTTGATGTACATATAATTTCTAAGGTAGTCAATTAAAAGATTAAGAGACCTTGCGGCCATGTTATGAATTATGATTATTTGAACAATCTGGTGCTCAGGTAGATAAATGTTTGTGTCTAAAAAATAGCTTGAAGATAATGATGCTTGTACAGAGGGAAGTCAAAATATGTTTCTTGTTGAACTCAGCATTGTGACCTACTTTCTAAAGCACTTTGTCTTTTGATGTCAGATCTTTGAGCCACAGGTGACTGACATTAATTAATTAATTTATTTATTTTTCAGAAAAATTCTGCAGATAAGTATATCTATTCTGATTCAAATTATACCATGAATAAGGATCCTACATTATAAAAACAGTCTGCCTATAAGTGCTTAACACAGATTCCTTTAGAAAAGTGCCAAATCTTCTCCTGCTGTTAAAATCCACTATAACCTTGCCAATCCTACCCTTTTCAAATCTGATTGTATTTCCTGTATTTCCCTCCATTAGTAGGCACAGTGATCCAATTCGGAGTCAGTGGACACTCCTGTCTTTGAGGTTTACAAGCATCAGTTTAGTTATAAAAACTTTACCAGCAACAATAAAGATCTCATCCTTCTGGCACATCCAAGCATTCCACCCAAGAACACTTCATTTGGAAGTTCAAAACATTTTCCCACTAAAACATGAAGCTATTTAAATTTAAAAAATCAAGAAAGACAGAAAACTTAATATTCTCAACTACAGACTCAGTTCACAGCCTATATAAATTCAGTATGCAATGGTTAACAATAGCCCTCCTAGTAAAAACTACAATGATAGAAACAAACATGTCAATGAACAGTAAAAAAATTTACTATGGAATAGTACGAAGCATCTGTAATTAAATTTTATTAGAAATGCATGAAAATATTTTAGGTTTAACATGTTTATAACATGAAATATAATGACCAGTTCTGTCTATTCATTTATTCCATGTATTAAAACCTATTTCCTAAAAATTAAATCATTCTTTGAAGTAGATACTAAGATAATTTTCAAATAATTCAAACTGAAATATAGGACCCTGAAATTATTATTTAGCTTTATCTTGAATTAACTTTATAGTAAGCAATAATTATTTTTGTAACGTTATATGTGAACCTAAAATGATGATTTTATGATACATTAATTCAAATAATATTTATTGACTATTGATAAAAACTACCTATATGTGACATATATGTGAGATATGCTCTATATATTTAGATATATAAATTTTCCCACTATCTCACACAATATGTTGTAACCTTATTAACTAGACAAAATAACCTAGAGGTTTTTAAACTTTAATGTTAATAAGAATTATATGGGACATGTTCTTTAAATTCTAATTTTAAGACTCCATCCACGGAGTGTTAGATTGAACAGAATTGATTCTGAGACTAGAAATCTTCAATTTGAAAAATATTCCATGTAGTTTTCAGGAATAATTCAAGTTAGGGCCACTTTAAGAACCACTGGATTAGGTGTCATCATTTGAATTTCACAGCCCTCAATCAAGATTAATCTATGAATAAAACCTACACCTTTCTGCTCAAAAGCCTTTAAGCCACTATATCACCCAATATTCAGCTGTTCTTTTTATGCTCTATCAAACTGACCTGTATAAACAATTGAAAAATTTTCAAATAGGCAGTGTTGACCAACGTTTTAGGCTCCTCTTGGGAGAGGATGCCAATGAAATAAGTTCTGATATTACAGTGTATATGTTTTACGGTGATGTATGATAGAGCCAGGATATTAATGTCTTCAGGTACTATAAAAACAGAAATAAAGGCCCGTTTCTCCTTTTGGAGGCCTCAGTTCATTTGGATACACCTGGTGACAGCAGGACCACTCTGCTAAAAAGCCTCCTTGGCGGAACATTCCTCCTCCTTGATCCCTGCCTCCCTGCCGAGGTTTCCTGTACTTCATAAGACAGTATTACTCTAGTCTCAGTGACTCCCTGGATTTCTGACATGTTTAGTGTCCTGAATGCTCTTCTGGAGATATGTACCAAAATCAGATAACTTGACCCGACATTCTTCTCAAATAACTAACATGATCAGTACCCTGGAGCGACAATTTAACTCACATTACATGAGAACAAGAAGCAAGAAAATGCCACAGGGAGTTCCCCTTTCCTTTTTATGCCTTCTGGGGCTAATTCAAAGTGGATAAATGCAAGGACAGGGACACATCCTGACCAAAAGTTTCATTCCCTGAGTCTACAGCTTCTGCTAACAATCTGAAAACTCAAAAGTAGCAGATGCTGTCACAACTAATCTATTACATATTAATTTCTATTGAATATTTTATCTTCAGATCTCTAAAAATACTAATTAAATGGCTAAAAATAGTTACTCATTCAATTTAGTAATTATAATATATACTTGTATATGTATAGATATTAACAACAAACAGGCTGAAAAGGGACTATAATAGTTGCGTTATTTAATTACATCTGTTACACTCATTTCTTTCTTTCTTTCTTTTTTTCTTTCTTTCTTTCTTTCTTTCTTTCTTTCTTTCTTTCTTTCTTTCTTATTTAATAAATCTTTATTGTTCAGATTATTACAATTGTTCCTCTTTTCCCCCCCCCCATAGCTCCCCTCTACCTGGTTCCCACCCCACCCTCTGCCCTTACCCCCCACCCGCAACTGTCCTCATCCATAGGTGTACAACTTTTGTCCAGTCTCTTCCCACAACCCCACACCCCTTACCCCCAGAGAATTGTCAGTCCACTCCCTTTCTATGCCCCTGATTCTATTATATTCACCAGTTTATTCTGTTCATCAGATTTTTTATTCACTTGATTTTTAGATTCCCTTGTTGATAGATATGTATTTGTTGTTCATAATTTTTATCTTTACCTTTTTCTTCTTCTTCCTCTTCTTAAAGAATACCTTTCAACATTTCATATAATACTGGTTTGGCGGTGATGAACTCCTTTAGCTTTTTCTTATCTGTGAAGCTCTTTATCTGACCTTCAATTCTGAATGATAGCTTTGCTGGGTAGAGCAGCTTTTCTCTTGCTGCTTTTAATATTCTATCTTTGTCTTTTGCTCTTGGCATTTTAATTATGATGTGTCTCGGTGTGGTCCTCTTTGGATTCCTTTTGTTTGGGGTTCTATGTGCTTCCTGGACTTGTAAGTCTATTTCTTTCACCAGGTGAAGGATGTTTTCTGTCATTATTTCTTCAAATAGGTTTTCAGTATCTTGCTCTCTCTCTTCTTCTGGTACCCCCATAATACTGATGTTGGTATGCTTGAAGTTGTCCCAGAGGCTCCTTACACTATCTTCATATTTTTGGATTCTTCTTATTTTTTTCTTTTTGCTTTTCTGGTTGGGTGTTTTTTGCTTCTTCATATTTCAAATCTTTGACTTGATTCTTGTGATCCTCTAGTCTGCTGTTAGATTTCTGTATACTACTTTATATTTCAGTCAGTGTATGCTCATTTATAGTTGGTCCTTTTTCATTTCCTTGAAGGTCTCACTAAATTTATTGGCATTTTCTAGAAAATTCTTGAAAAACCTTATAACTGTGGTTTTGAACTCTATATCCAGTCGTTTGCTTTCCTCCATTTCTTTCATTTGTGATCTGTTTCTTTGTCTCCGCATTTTGGCTGCTTCCCTGAGTTGATAGAGTGGCTTTGTGTGCTAGGTGTCCTATAGGGCCCAGTGGCTCAGCCTCCCCAGTTACCTGAGGTGGACACTCTTGGTGCACCCCTTTGTGGGCTGTGTGCACAGTCTTGTTGTAGTTAAGCCTTGATTGCTGTTGGTATCACTGGGAGGAATTGACCTCCAGGCCAGTTGGCTGTGAGGATCAGCTCTGTCTACGCTAGGAGAACTTCTGTGCTGGAGACAGCTTTATGAGACAAGACTTGCAAAAGCCTCTGGGCTCGGCTTGGATGGGGCGGAGTCTCAGGGTGGTGCAGACAGCATTGGCTTCCCATCAACCCTGCCCTAAGAGGCCCCAGGGTCTCAGTGTTCCATGGTAATCGCTGCAAGCACCTCTGAGAGAAAGCCGCCCTCGAGTTTTGCCTTCTGCCAGACAGTCCAGTTTCTCCCTGAATAAGTCTGGGTCCCCAGAGTCTCGCCCAGAACTAGAGTTCAGCGCAGTCGGGAGCTTTTGTCTCCCTCCCGCTTGAGAAAGCCAGCCATGTACTCAGTTGCCAGTCCTCTCTGCACGCGCGTCTCTGTACCTCTGCCTTCTGCAGCTCCTCTGAATCTTAGTGTGCTTTTCTCTTTCCTTCTAGTTGTAGAATTTCCACTTAGCCAGCCTTCCTGTGGTTCTGGATGATGTCTGTTTTGTCTTTTAGTTGTAGTTTTGAAATTGTTGTGTGAGACAGCAGTTTAGGTGTTTACCTATGCCGCCATCTTGATTTCTCCTACACTCATTTATTTTAATTACAACCCAGATTTTGGATGTGGTCCTTTCAACTGTAAAAGAGATTTAGGTCTGCAAAGTCAAATGTTGTTACCAGCTTTGGGGAATCTAAAACAATTTCTGCTGGGCAACACTATTATATTTTTGTTCTTTATAGATGTACTAGAGGCCCAGTGCAAGAATTTGTGCACCAGTGGGGTCCCTCGGCCTGGCCTGTGGTATCGGGCTGAAACTGGCTCTCTGACATTCCCTGAGGGGTCCTGGATTGCAAGAGGGCAAAGGCCAGGCTGAAGGACCCCATGGGAGCACAACCAGGGCCAGGGAGGGATGCAGGAGGTTGGCCAGTCAGGGAGGGACCATAGGAGGGTTCCAGAGAATGTTCAGCCTGTCTCTCTCAGTCCCAATCAGCCAGAGCCCAGCAGCAAGCTAACCTACCGGTCTGAGCATTTGCCCCCTGGTGGTCAGTGCACGTCATAGCGAGCAGTTGAGTGGTCTGAGCATATCATTAGCATATTATGCTTTGATTGGTTGAACAGCCAACCAGATGACTGGACACTTAGCATATTAGGCTTTTATTATATAAGATTGCCTCTGGAAGAGGTAATTTCAGAAGTGACACTGGAGTAATACAACTGGAGTAATACAACTTTTAAAGTTTATTCTTGTATTTTGTGTTAGAGAAAGGGATATAAGTAAAAACCAATGCTATCATCCAGTATCACTTTTGCCCTCTGTTAAGTAATTCATTGTGAATAGACATGCCTCCATAAATGTAATCTTTTCCCTAAGTATGCCTAGCTCCTCACCATAGTTTTCCAATCTGTTCACAACTTAGAAAGTAGCACCACTAAATCCCACTTAGCCTGAAAGAATAATACAGTGTCTATGGTGCCAAAGTTGCTGACCTGGGTTCAAATCCCACTTATGAGTTCTATAATCTCAGGAATCTGATATTTGGTCTTCTCATCATTTAACAGGCATAATTATGTTGCCCAACTCAGAAGGTGTTATAAAAAATAAATATTAAAACAAAGATGCACATCAATTTTAAATAATTCTTTTGCCATCAAATGTGTATCTGTATTATATATCTATCTACATTGGTTTCTATGCAGACATGATGAAGGGCTATGCCAAGAGTATTCTCTATATATGTTTGAGAATGAGGTCAAAAATAGCTCATTTTCTTCACTCTGACTACACCTGGTTCAGAAGAACCAATATCTGTACTACAATTCCAGGCAAGTTCTCTCAGAAGAAGTGAGCACTGTCTTAACAGCTGCATGGCAACCAATTCCAGAGAGCATGGTGACTGTAGATCCTTTGCCAGGACCAGGAGAGTATATTCTATATTTCTATTTGTCCTTAAATATAAAATAACAAAAGGGAGTCCTGCACAAGAGAGAAAATCACATGCTTTTTTTTTTTTCTTTTCTTTTCACTTTTCTTTTGTCTCCTGGAAAAAAATCTTGTAAAATTTTTGCTTTTTTTTTTTTGGAGAGTATCCAGGTTAGAGCAGTTACAGAAAAGTATCTTCTGTCCAACATCAGCAGCACAATATACACTTAAGCTAAAATCAGCTAAAAGCTACACAGAGCAAACACTTCATTTTTTTCTCTTCATAGAGATAATAGTTTATAAATTGTTTTGTGTTTCTGAACTAGAGGAAAAACACTATGGCGCATAAAGTGCATTAAGCAATGCCCAAGTATGATTGCTGACTTTCTCTGAAAGTTAGAGTGTATATACTAACCAACCTGACTTAGTTGGTTTCATACAGGTGCACAGGACAGCATATTTTAAAATATATGTGGATTAGAATAATTTTCATGAAGTTATATATAATATTATTTCCAGCATTTTTGGTTCTAGCTAGATAACATAGAGAAATTCAAAATTACACAATGGACATAACATAACTATAAAATTAATAATTTACTTGAAATTATGCCAAGTGTCATTTCATGTATATTGAGTTTTATTATAACAAACATTACCAATTTAACCTACTTTTTAATGTAGTATAATATTATAGTACCAAATAGTATTGGTATATATATATACCTGGCACTAATATATAATAATAAAAGGGTAATATGCTAATTAGACTGGACATCCTCCCGGACGACCTTCCAGACGAAGCTGCAGCAGGGGCCAGGGCAGCTGCAGTGGCAGGCGGCAGAGACCAAGCCCCTTGCATGAATTTTGTGCATCAGGCCTCTAGTAATATAATAAAAAGACAGAGGTATATAAATTCTAGGAGAGGCAACAATGAAATACTATTGGGCTCAGTATGCTCAATAGCTCCGTGTGCTATAGTAGGGCAAAATTATCTAATGCGAAGTCTATTTTAGATAAAGTGTTTAATATATCATGTAATCTGTTATTGTAAAGTTGAAAAACCCTAAGTTGAACCACTGTCCATATATCTGTATAGATACAAAGTAGTACAGAGATAGATATAAGGAGATAGATGTGTGTGTGTGTGTGTGTGTGTGTGTGTGTGTGTGTATATATATATATATATATATATATAGAGAGAGAGAGAGAGAGAGAGAGAGAGAGAGAGATGTAAATAGGCAGATATTCATACGTGTATGTATATATGTATTGTGCTACTGAGATTGTGCAAGTAACCTACCTAGACTAATACAGCATTTACAGCAGTATGAAAAATACCTGGACTGTGGAAAGAGGCCAGCCCACAGTAAACATTCAATTAACAACTATTTTTATTATTAATGAACAGTAACAATTTCTATTTGAACTCACATTATGGGAACTAGACAAAAGAGGGAGATATTAAAAAGGTAATAATAAGGGAACAGCTCAGGAATTGAGAACATCTTGCCTGGGAGAGCATTCAAAGAATGTAAAATTGTAAGGATCATTCCCAAGAGCGGACACGTGTTTCATATCATTGCAAATGAGAAGACTGGGACCACATAAGAGATATTTGTTGACTGAGAGCTTTATAGAAACCCAAGGTAGTGATGATTAAAGATTTATAAAGGGTGTTTACTAGCAATATAAAAATTAAAGTCTAGAGGTAATTTTCTGAAGGAAAAGGACCATGGAGGGAACTTGCTGTTTCTATAAACTTCCTGTTTCTTAACAAAAAAATTACAGTATAAAAAGCATGTTTCTTTCTCATGAGAGAGTTAAAAAATAGTAAATATATAAACAAGATTTTCTTTAATAACAAACCTTTTCATAGATAATGACAGAACAAGCCACTAAGTTGGCTTTTCACCATTTATTAAGCTCTATTGACCAATGAGTTTATCTGATATTGTAATTGGAACTTGCATTATGTTAATAAGCATTTAGTGCCATAAAAATATACCACAATGAATATGTATGAGTTGTATGTTTTTTCTTAAAATAATTATTTTTATCTAAGGGATATCTGTTTATTTATCTGTCAATTAAAGGTGAGACACTGAAATCTTTTGAAATTGGAGCAATTGAAACTATCTCTCTTTCAGCCTTGTTAGAATGAATATAAGAACAGAAAGTGACGGTACAACAGACTTAGACTGACATCTACTGAACAACCAAAATCGTCCTTTAGCAGTAAGTCTAAAAGAACAAAGTACTTCTGTTGGAAAAATATAAGAAAACAAAATTTCTTCAGTTTCCAAACGGATTTAAAATATGAGATTTAAAATCATATAATCAGATTTTTTTTTTAATTTAATGTGACAATATAACTAGGTCAGCAAGAATCTTGATTCATAATGAACTGTTATTGCCAAAGCATGCTGATGGTTTCCTTTATTCATGATTTTCAATTCTACAAAAGTTTAATTTAAGGGAACACATTTTTAAGAATAAAAAAGGATTTCTTATGACTGGATCTGCTGGAAATGAGCAATGCTTATATTAAAAAACTCAAGAAATTTCAAGAAAAGAATAAGACATAGGAGTCATATTTATGCAGATTTTAGGACCTCTTATAAAAAAAGAACTGTACAAGTTTTTAAAAGTTTATAAACAAATTTTAAAATTATTTTAAATATTCTAAAGAAATTTTAAAATTATTCATAAACTATACATATTAGCTATTAATAAATTTCTACCAGATAAATATATGACATGGGTCAATGACTAGTAGAAAAATATTAAATATTTTAATGTTAGTGAAAAATATTATTAATGAAAACTGTTAAATAACATTGCATTAAATATTTTTGACATATATTGTCATGTAATCAACCAAGTAATCCCAAGAGGTGGGAATATGTTAGTTTAGCTGGAAAAGAAATCATGGTAACATGAGTATAAGGAGCCAGCCTCTTGACCCAAGGCAGGATGAGTTACTAGACTTGGACTTCAAAGGTCAGTCCCAATGCCCTTCATACCACACAGCTCCCGTTGAGGAAAAATATTACATTCTTTAAAGGCTGAATCCACTTAGAACATTTGGCATGTTTCAAAAATAGAGTTGTTAGAAGTTATCACTTAAAGTAGTATGTCATAATGCCGGGGCAATTATCTATATTCTTAAATTGAAAAATAAAATTGCCAAGTTTTTTTAAATTTATTTTGTGTTTAATTGATTTTTCTTTATCTAATATTATCTTCAATATTTAAAGCTATTATAAAATACTCTATTGGCACATATTGATTTTTTGGCATGAGTTTATTATTGTAAATTATGGAAAGAATTATGTAAGGATTCAGCCAAATTCTGTTTATGATATTTTCATAGCTCATCAATAAAGAACAGATGGTTTAAAGAAAAACTTTCTGTCAATAATATCACAGTTTGAATGATACAGAATAGTTCCTTTTCAATTTGTTTGAAGGTAAATAGAAAAAGAATTGGACTTCACATGATGTTCTTAACCAATGTACAACATCAGTGTAGACACTTGCTCTAATGCTCAGGATGCTGCTACAGTTGTGTGTTGATAAAATTTGGGCATGCTTTTTCAAATCCTGGCACCACTTAGTATTAATTTTAAACTTTGTTACTGCCTAGAAAAGCAACTACCATTACGAAGTGTTGATTAAAATTAAATTTGCTTCTTTTTCATCAGCAAACAAGTTTCCAAACAAGGTATCTGAATCAAATTTATATGTGAGGATTATTCTTCCTCTTGGCTTAGATTCCTTTTTCAAGTATCCTTATATATTTTCAAAAACATATTAGATGCAAAATAAATGTCTATGATGATGATATATGAAAACTGATGACTGCTATAAGAAATCATTGTACATACACTGAAATAAAAAAAATGTAGACAAGCAAGAAAGGGATATTTATAAAAAAACCTCTTCCAAGTCGTAAAATATAACATTCTTCCAAGGTGTGCACTGTGTGCTGTGTCATCAACCTTTGCTCTTTGTTATTCAACTTAGTTTTTTAAAAAAGCAAACAGCCCTGGCCATTGTGTCCCAATGGTTAGAGCTTTAGCCCAAGCACTGAAGGGTCATGGGTTTGATTCCTGGTCCAGTGTACATACCTGAGTTGCAGGTTTGATCCCAGGCCCCAGTATTGGGGTGCATGCCAGAATGTGTCTCTCACATGGATGTTTCTCTTTCCCTCTGTCCCTGTTGCCCCCTCCCTTTCTTCCACTCTGTCTAAAAATCAATGGGAAAAATATCCTGAGATGAGGATTAACAAAAAACAACACAAAACACAAAATCTTGTGGTTTTTAAATACATTTTAAACTTTTTAATTTAAATATTATAAATAACGTGAAGGTATTAGTTTATCCCACTTGTACATGATATATCTTCATTTAGCCAGCCTAGTGTGTTTTATGAGAATATTACATCTCCACTTACCCCAAGGAGATTTTGTTTAAAGTTTCTTCTTAAAATATATTTAATGCTAAATAATTTTAATTTCTAACATGCATTAATGAGTGAAATAAAAACTGACTAAATTAATCAATCAGCAAATGTATATTTCTCAACATATTTTAAAATTAAAAGAAATAGAATGCAATATGATAAAAAAGAAATGATGTAATGTTGGTATGCTGAAGAGGTATAGGCACATTTCCTACATGCAGTAAACTTTCTGCTAACCTTGCTGGCAACTCAAGCTAGGAATACTGGAATACTCATTCATGTTGTATTTCTAAAACATTAGAATTTTATTTCTCCAGAAAACACAAAAATAGTGATCTAAATCCACTTAATGCCTTCAAGTAGTTGAGGTATTTTTTTTGCATAATTTATAAGGAGACAAGAGGAGGCCAGAAAATCTAAAAAACAGACAAAATTGAGCAGCTGATAAAAGGAAAGTTTGGGACACAAGTAAACTAATAATGGAATAAGTATGAGTTTTCAAAACCACAAACTTATTTAAATAATGTGATTTATTTTTCTATAAGTCAATTTCATCTCTACAAAGAGAGACAATATTAGCCTAATTAACTTCAGAAATACAGTTTATTTGGGTCCATACCAATGACCTCTTCCATTTGTCCTCCAGAGCAGTATAGATTTCTGAGGGTGTTTGCAATATCATACTGTGCATACGTGAGGGGACCTCTGGAGGTAACAGTGATCATCTATCCTAGGTAGCCTGTTATGTTGGGTAAGTGTAATAATTAGTTACAATTTCTCAAGGCTCCACTCTATGCCATAGACTCTTCTATGTGCTTCATTTATGTATTACTTTACTTAATCCTCCCTATATTTTATTTGTATTTTTCAACAATTTTTTAAATATATTTTTATTGATTTCAGAGAGGAAAGGAAAGGGAAAGATAGAAACATCAATGATGAGAGAGAATCATTGATTGGCTGCCTCTTGCATGCCTCCTACTGAGGATCGAGCCCACAATCTGGGTATGGTCATTGACAGGAATTAAACCCCAGGACGCTTCAGTCCGCAGGACAATGCTCTATCCACTGAGCCAAACCGGCTACGGGTCCTCTCTATATTTTATATCTAAGGGAAGTGAAGTATAAATATTATTTGCCCACAGTTCCACAGGTGGAGTGGGCATATGGCTTCCGATACTGAATTCAATCACTATACTCTATAGCCTCTGTGTGTTTCCAAGGTGCTTAGCTTAGCTTTATCAATCCTTGGGCATGGGTGTATATCTACTCATATTGGCATCACAGAGGTGTTTCTGCCCATCTCACCTCCACTCTGTCTCTAACTCCATTATTTTTGAACTGCTGTCCATTGGGATGATCACTGGAGTTTTTAAGCTCTCTCAATGTTGTATTGTGTGTGTGGGGGGGGAGGGGAGGGGCCTGTGTGTATGCTCTATTGACACATGTAAGAATCTAGTAAGATACCCATGTGGCTCTATCCATGCTCCACTCCAATGCCATGTAAACGAAAAACTTTCTGTGGGAATTGCCTTCCAGCACAAGACAGGAAGTAGGACATAGATCTCCTATAATCTCAGATTTCCAAACTAGATGCAGATCCCATTATCCCTATCCTTTGGAGCTAATGGCAGGAGTGAACCCAAGTGCAGAGACCCTATCCAAAGAATGATTTATCTTCCCACTCTTCTTAGGAAAATTTTCCCTCTGTGTGTGTGTGTGTGTGTGTGTGTGTGTGTGAGTATGTGTATGTCTGTGTGTGTGTATGTCTGTGTGTATGTTTGTGTGTGTGTGTGAGTGTGTGTGTATGTATGTGTGTGTATGTGTGTGTGTGAGACAGAGACAGAGAGAGAGAGAGAGCACGCGCGCACGATAGGAGAGAGGACTGGTGGCTGTGCCTCAGCAGGCATTCTTCCTGGATCTGCTTTGCAAATGTTCTTATCTTTATTAAAGCTTAACATCCAATAGTTTGTTTTTGTTCTCTAGTTGACATGACAAATTCCCATTGTGACCTGAGATATTTACAGGCTTGGATTTTGGTTTGCTTATGTAGGCTGCCATGGAAGTGGAATCACCTTCTCTGTGGCCTCCGTGTAGAATTAACTTAACATGGCCATAATATCTAAATTCTGTGGTGGCAAAATAGCCCTGAGACACCCCTATTTGCCTCATACCAAAATAATAATAATTCATACTTGGACACATACAGATTAATACATTTAATAGAATTTCAACTAATCTTTCAACTGAGACATCAGAAACAGCTAAAGAGAAAAATGTTAGCTGAACGGCCTCAACCCACATCTGTGTTCTCTTTTCATGAACCCAGAGCACACATATCAGGCCAGCAACACTTCTCTAACACGGGGATGCTAGGAGGTGGGGATCGGGTGGAAGTGGGAAGAGGAGCACAGTCCTAGGGGATCTTTTTCTCTCACAATGAGAAACAACTGCATGGTTTTTATAAACCAACTAGAGGCCCAATGCATGCAATTCATGCAAGGGGCTTGGCCCCCACCACCGCAGCCGCCACCTCTGTCTAGGCCCTCGCAACCCCAGCTTTGTCCGGAAGGCCCTCTGATCTAATTAGCATATTACGCTGTTATTAATATAGATGGAACCAACTCATGTTTCACAGCACACATGTAGTGTTAGTATAATTTTTCATATCAATTACATCAACATCTTTTTGCTTTAGGAAGTTCTGAGGGTAGAGACAGGCAGAATTTTCTTCTCCTGGACCTGAAGTTGTTTGGTTTCTGAATAGAAAACATTCTTGCTTGCCTATAGCAAGTCTTTCACGGACATTCGACAGATGCCCATTGCTTGTTACTGTGAGCAAGGATGTTTTGTTTGCCATAGTATTTCCTCAGGAGGTCAAAGCATGGTTCATTATGTTTTAAGCTTTAAGTAGCCTTGAACATTCATTTGAAATGATAAACAAGTCAGAAATGTTGGTGCGGTTTTGCATTTTACAGACTGGAAATGCGAACTTCAGATGATCAAAGAGCAGAGCCCTGCAGAAGGTGGAAACGAGCCAGGCTCTTGGATTTCAAGGCCTGCTTTCCTAGCCTTGAAAAGCCATCCAGTGTGAGGGTGAGACGTGTTTCTCAAGGCTGGAGGCGGCGGGGAGCACGTTTTCCTCCTGTGGCCCAGGGTCAGGGTGGTTGCTGGTTTTCACAGGCTGAATTCAGATGAGGCCCTTGGTCTGCATTCCGCTTTGTTTCTAAGCGCTGAGCGATTTCATGCACTTATCCTTTCTTTTCCGCCTGCCTGGTTTCCATGGAAATGCAGGCCTCTTGGAAACGCAAAGCCTTGCACCTCATGCACAGGCAGTGTGTGTTATTTTTGGAGTCAACTGAGCAGTGAATGCATCCCAAAATGTCAGCGTGAGCAGGACCTGGTGGGGGCAGGCGGAGATGCAGACGGAAGGTTCAACATCCAATTGCCTCATTATGGAAAGAACTTCACGTCCAGTACGGTCACAGGTCATCTCGCTCTATAAGAAATGCCAGATTTACCTTGGTAAACATTAATCTAGACAGAGAAAGGGAAAAATGCATAAGCTAGGGAAAAATTTAGACAGGGTTTTGTGGTTTCACTACATGTTGATTTAATGTGTACTCAACAATTATAAAGATGAACTTTTTACTCAAGTCCGGGTGTAAATAAAATTATTGTAAACTTTATATTTATCAACATCTCCACTAGATTATGTAATTTCATGAAACCCCCCCCCCAGTACAGCTTAAAATCTGTTTCCCTACCACACACACCTCCTTTCAAAATAAAACAAAATTTAAATAATAATTTAGGGGAAATTTTTTTTTAAAAGAGATAATTGAAAAAAACTGTGGTATAAAAACTGATTGTGGTATATAATGAAAAATGTATTTTTTTAAATTATAGGCTGATGAAAAAATTATTTTAGTACCTATTTAGTTTAATTCTTGATATGTTATAGCTCTATATTTCAACTGTTTTTATTCCTATCATAACAGAATTTATTAAAACTCACATAAAATCATAGGCTTTTGAGAGCAGCTCAAAGATAAAATGTTAATTATAAAAGGATTTGCTTATTGCATAGTTCAATGACTCCTCTCTCTGTGCAAGGTAAAATTCAAAGACTTGTCCAAGCCAGATTTTTTAAGAAGTATTTTCTCTTTTTAATATGCACACCAGCAAATTTATTCACTACTTCATAAATGTTAGAAATAATAAACTATAAAAAGTACTGTGAGACAAACAAATCAATGTACATTGGAGAAAAATATTTACTAAAGTCTGGCTTTTGTTCATGGAGGAGAGTGGGGAGCAAAATGATTTGGAAAAAAAACGTGTAATTCGGCCCAAATACAAAAGACAAAAATGTATATCCACACAAATCACTTTAAAACCTTTGCTTTATATTTCCAGGGAAGGGAAGGCACATTTGCAAATGAAATAAGAGCCCCAGCCGGTTTGGCTCAGTGGATGGAGCGTCGAACTGTGGACCGAAGGGTCCCAGGTTCAATTCAGTCAAGGGCACGTACTTGGTTGTGGGCACATCCCCAGTAGGGGGTGTGCAGGAGGCAGCTGATCCATGTTTCTCTCTCATCAATATTTCTGACTCTCTCTTCCTCTCTGTAAAAAAAAAAATTAATTAAATATATTTTTAAAAATGAAATAAGAAATGAACACATACCTTAGGCTCTGGGTGTAAATAAAATTATTTAATAAAATGAACTATAATAAAAGAAAACTTTTATTATAAACTGAGGCAAAACTTTTGATTTAACCATAGCAATAGAATGAGAAAATCAAATTGTGTCCACAAACCAATTTTAATACTTTAATGTTTTAATAAAATTATAAAGGGATACGTAGCTGGTGAACAAATGGTGAACCAGAACCAGAATTACATGCAATGAATCTGGGTTTATAAACTACATTAAACAGATCCCTCTTCTAACTCTATTGAGATATAATTGACCCATAATGTTGTATCCTATCTAATAAAAGAGTAATATGCAAATTGACCATCACTCCAGGACACAAAATGGCTGCCCCCATGTGGTCAAAGATGGCTGTCCCCATGTGGACACAAGATGGCTGTCACAAGATAGCCTGCAGGGAGGGCAGTTGTGGGCAGTTAGGGGTGACTAGGTCAGCAGGGGAGGGCAGTTGGGAGGGCCCGGGACTGCAGTTGGGGGGGCCAGGCTTGCAGGGGAGAGCAGTGGGGGGGACCAGGCCTGCAGGGGAGGACAGTTGGGGGCGACCAGACTGGCAGGGGAGGGCAGTTAGGGGCAATTGGGCCAGCCGGGGAGCAGTTAGGCATCAATCAGGCTGGCAGGGGAGTGGTTAGGAGTGATTAGGCTGGCAGACAGAAGTGGATAGGGGCAATCAGGCAGAGGCAGGTGAGCGGTTGAGAACCAGCAATCCTGGATTGTGAGAGGCAGTTGGACATCCCTCAAAGAGTCCCTGATTGGAGGGTGCAGGCTGGCCTGAGGGACACCCCCCCCATGCATGAATTTCATGCACCAGGCCTCTAGTAAGTTATAACAAACATTTCTAATATAAGGTATAGATAGATAGTAATACATTTCAACTAAGAATAGCTCCTTGATATTAGTTTCAAATATTGTATCCTTCATAAGAAATTTGCATGCTTTTGATCTCATACATCACCAAAAGTGTACTTGTTTCTTTAAAATAAAAAAACTTTATCTCAAGTACCTAGTGATAGAAACAGAGACCTCTGGTGGGAGAGTTGGTGGGGGTGGGAGAACTGAGCAAAAAGGAAAAAAAGAGAGAACTCATAGACAGGGCCAGTAGTATGGTGCTTGTGGCAGGATGGAGTGGGTGAAGGGGGAAGAGACATAAATTGTATAACTGGTGATGGAAAAAATAAAATAAATAAATAAAAAATCAGTGTTATCCATTCCTAATCATGGCTCTTGCAATTCAGTATTACAGAGGTTATCGGGACTGAGCCTGAATAACACATTATAAATGCAGCTGGTGATTCAAATTCCATCTCAGAAAAACTCACAGGTACATAAAATTTATAAAAACCAAACATTTAAATTATTGTTATGACTCAGTGCCATTGTCTATGAAGTCCTCCAGTGGAATTCAATCATACATAAATAATAGGAAAATGCTGCATTGAATCATTATTGCTGCATTCAAATCTCAGAACTACTCCTGCAAGTTGCCATTTCCATTCTTATCTCAATCAGTACAAAATGCTTCTGCTTGTGCTTACATTATACCTTCACTGCTCACGATTTGTTTATCCCTTGTCCGTGTCTATACCTAAATGAGAACTGACAACTGGGAGTGAGATATTTTGAAAATGCCCTGCACAAATACATCTTTACCTTTTTCACCTTGTCTAACAGGATGTGAGTTGAGTTTGGTTAAGTCTTTATTTATTTATTTGCTTGAGAGAGATTGAGGAATAGAGAAACAGAGAGTGAGAAGAGAAATGTAGGTTTTTGTTGTTTCACATACTTATGCATTCATTGGTTGATTCTTGTCTGTGCCCTGACAGTGAACTGAACCTACAACCTGGCATGTAGGGAAGGCTCTCCAACCAACTAAGCTACCCAACAGGGCTTGGTGAGTTTTATATTTAGTGAATTTATGTTAGTTTCTCATGATCACTGCTTCTCTTTGTAAGTCTTCCAATACTTCAAAATAATTTTTTTACTAATTGGCTTGGAGATTTTGCCTGAGAATGACATCATCATTTTCACAGCTAGCTAACATCTCTTCTAATCTGTACAAATCCAATATTACTGATCCCAGCTTAGTGATGATAGCCAGGGTTCTTGGAAAGGGCACTCTGCTGTGTGATGTGCTCTAAATTTAGAGCAAGTTTGAAATGCAAATTCTGGAAAGTAAAAGCAAAAATATTATATCAATCAACTGACTATCTAATAACCAACAATATGCTGGAGTTAGGCCAAGGAATCATAGTCTGTTTTAAGACTTCTTAAAGGAGCCTGGCTTGTGCACAACAAGGGATTTGCGGAGACTCTAATATCTTGACATTGTCAAACAGACAAGCCAAGGGCACAACACATACTCTATTTACATTTATATACATAACATTACCAGCATGTCTCCAAACTTGACATCCCCAACCATTGCCTCATAGCTTCTTTTTGCACGAACAGCACTCTTAAAATTATTTTAAAAGGTGGAGCACAGGGGATTTTTAGGGCAGTGCAAGTACTACTATGCCCTAACGGTGTAGCACAATTGAATAGCATATTAAGGAAAACAACTTGTGTTTTCAGAGTTTGTGGCTGGACTAGATTTGGCCTTGTGAACTTCTGGGAGTGTTGATAAGACCCAAATAGCCCTATATTCTTTCTAATAGGGAAAAGCTCTTTCAGACGCAACTGGAACCTACTGAAAGAGAAAGCCAGTGATTGTGAGTAATCCCAGGACCAAAGCTATTCATCTCAGACCCCATTCGAACAAGCTGAGGAAGTAGCAGGGCAGCCAGGGGCTTTAGTTTATTTATCTTATTGTCATTCCTACTAGGTGTGCCTTGTGTGTGTGCCCCTTGATTCTTTCAGGCAGTTTTCCTTTATTTTCTGATGGAACTCGTATTTAATGAGCAACTCACATGGCTATTTTGTAGGCAGGCCCTAATAGATCATACTTTGTGCTAGATTCTGGGCGGAGAGGAGAATAGATTCGTTTTATCTTCATGTAAGGCACTGTCAAATTCTGTAAAGAATAGTTAGGAAAACAATGAACCAATATAGGCACACAGAGATGACTCTTTCAGTCATTTGTAATAGTCAGGACAGGCTACATTATAATAAGAATATACTCCCCCAATCTTAGTGGCTTAACCTAACAGGGGTTTATTATGGGTCAACTCCAAGTCCTCTTTAGCCCAGACAATGCATCCAATGCATAGTGGCTTCAGATCTCCTAGTCCCAACACAATGATCCAAGGGATCAGAGCCCCCTACCTGCCGTAGCTACAACATCTGGATTAGGCGCCACAGCGCAGCAGAGAAAACAAGTATAGTCACTCCTCGTTCTGGAATGAAATGTTCAGACCACTGATGTGACAAGCCACCTATTTATTACAATTGACCATTGCTAGTTATACCGTCTTGCTTAATCATAAGACAGTTTGGGAATAATAACCTTGCTTGTTGTTTGCCCAGAGCAAGAGAAAAACAAGATGTAAATGAGCATCAGAAGTCCCTACCCATTCTTGTTTGAAATTAACAAGATTAAATATTCTATACATTAAAACTTTCCTCAATTTAAACTTCAATAGCACAAATTGGAAAAATGCTGCTTTCAGAATAATTTTTATTCAATTATAAAGGATTATCATGATTCTATTAAGGAACAACTAAAGTCTATACACAGTTCTGTGAACTCACCTGGGCTTTTTGTTTGCTTTTGATTTCAAGCACAGTATATTTTTACCTATCAGCATGTTACACAGAAACACTTTTTAAAAATTCTTTATTGTTGAAAGTATTACATATGTCCCCCTTTTCCCCTCATTGACCCCTTCTAGCCCCAGGCCTTCACCATCCATTGTCTATGTCCATGGGTTATGCACACATGCATACAAGTTCTTTAGTTGATCTCTTCCCACCCACCAACCTCTCCCGCCTTCCCTCTGAGATTCCGCAGTCTGTTCTTATACAGAAACATTTTTAAATATGTTCTGATTCCTTCTTGATTTTTAAGTGTACGCTTATCTATTTTTCAGGATAAAAATATATTTGCTTTGTAATGAGTCCTAATATGTGTGTAGGTAACCAGATCTCTATTTAGTAATTTATTTCTAATTTGTTTTAATGACTCACACAAAACTACAGGTAACTACAGCAATTCCTACCTAGTAAAGCAGAACCATCTACAACCATTGTGTTGACTATAATTAAAGATGTTGTATGCTGTTTTTTCAAAATATATAGTTGTATTTAAGACGCATATTTGACTGCACTGAAAGCAGAAAGCTCTTTGCGTGTTTTGAACATGATAAAACTATGCTCACTACTTCCAACAAATTCAATTATCTAGGAAGAGCCAGGAGTCCACCACAGCTGAACTGACTTTGAGGCTGATTCTCCCACCAAGTGCTCCTTCATTGTAGGAGAAAGATGTGAAGTCCCAACCAATGATTGAATGGGGTGGGATGTGAATAAACAACCCTCCAGATTGAAAGTAGGTCAGGGTTGCCAGAATCTGAAGCGAGTCAGACAAAATCTTACTCAGTAGCAGCATCAGGCATGTGAGAAGAACCAACTCTGTCTCAAAGTTCCTATCCACCCCGTGCCCTACTTCAGGGATGAAGGGCAAATGCTTTATGCACATTAACAGTGGGCTTTAATGTGCAAGGTCTTGCCTTTACTATGAAAAGAAAAAAAATAACAAAGGCAAAACTATGGTAACAGTAAAAAGATCAGTGGTTGTTAGATTCAAGTCAAGAAAAGGATGAATGGGTGGAGTCCAGAGGATTTTTAGGGCAGAGAAAGTACTCTGTAAAGTACTCTGTAATGGTGGGTAAATGTCATTACATTGTCCAAATCCATGGAATGTGTAACACCAAGAGTGAACCTAATATAAATTATGGACTTTGGTTTATAATAAAGTGTCAGGATAGGTTCAGCGATTATAACAAATGTCCCACTCTAGTGAGGGGGTATTGATATCAGGGAGGCTATGCATGCATGGGGCAGGGGTTATATGGAAAATCACTGTCCCTTCCTCTCAATTTTGCTGTGAACCTAAAAGTTCTCTAAAAAAATAAAGTCTTTTAAAAAATGACAAAAGTTCAACCAGTATAAAAAAGGCCTAACCTAATAAAAAGTAATAATTAAATTCTTTTCTAACTATTGGCTGTACAGACAGTTAAAAAATTTAACCAAATATTTTAATTACTCTGTAACCTGGAGCATGTAATAATGACAAATACCACATATCTTTAGCACTGGATACAATTTATTTTTTACCTTATGTGTTAATTCTAAAAATGTAAAATTGCTTAACTTGTGAATATAAATAATTTCATAGAGACACATTATAGAATATACATCATGAAATGTAATTGTATGAAGATAGTGTCTAAAAGTGTTTCCTTCTTTTTTTCCAGGAAGATAGTAATAAGTCAAAGTAAAAAAATATATATCTGGTAAATTAAAAAATTTTGATGTCACAAAGACCTCTAATGGTTGTTTGTTTGTTTACTGATAAATAGTTAAGAGAGCAGAACTTATGTATGTAAATATTTTCCATGGTATTCGATATATTGCAGAATGTTTTTGGGGTTATTCTGATATACAGGCCAGTGATATTAAAATACATACTGGGTGTTTAAAAATGTATACACACTTTAGCAATTAGTAGATCAATTTTGAAAATGAAATGTATTTTAATAAACACTGCCTTTATAATTATTCAAAGTATGTGTATACCAGTACATTTTGGGGGAACACCATATATATAATGAAGTGGCCACAAGATGGCAGCATTACATAAAAGACAATGCAAATGAAAAAATTTACTAGTAAATACTGTAAATGCATATGCCTTAATGTCATCTGATCAGAATAAAAAATTGCAAAAGATATTACTTCTCTGTCAAATACTTTATGAGAATGGATCAGTAGGTCATATATCATTGCACATTATACATTTTAAAGGGAAAATAGCATATTATATTACAATAATTTAGGAACATAGCTCCCGAAAGGAAATTTTGCAGAGGCCTAAGTAGTTTCCCTTCCTTAAATAAATGAGACTTGCCCTGACCGGTGGCAAGAGCTCAGTGGATAGAGCGTCGGCCTGCGGACTTAAGGGTCCCAGGTTCGATTCAGGTCAAGGGCATGTATCTTGGTTGTGGGCACATTCCCGGTACGGGGTGTGCAGGAGGCAGCTGATCGGTGTTTCTCTCTCATTGATGTTTCTGACTCTCTATCCCTCTCCCTTCCTCTCTGTAAAATATCAATAAAATATATTTAAAAAATAAACGAGACATGTCAGAGTGAAAGCAAAGTGGGTAGGTTATGCATATTTAGACACATCATCATATACCCCCACAAATACAAAGTAATATATAGGGAACTATAAATGAAGTCTGAGAATTTCCGTATCTCCATACTCAAAGGATATCACTATTTATTGAAGCTCGAAACCACTTTAAAATTTAAATATTGCTTTATTTGAACCAGTTTAAAAGTTATGTAGCAAAATATTAGAATAGTATCCGTTCATTACGAATTCTGAATAATTTTGTGAATATAAAACATATTGCATTGAAATTTTAGATCCCAAAGTTGAGAAGAATATAATTTTTACTATGAAGATATTCTAATATATTTTATCCATAAAGTTGGAAATACTTGAAAATATTAGATGCCACTGATTCTTACGTAAGTATGAAATTGTGCATGCTTGTTCCTCTTTACATTTCGGCAATGTAAATCCACACATCAGCCCATCTGAGCATTAGAGTCCATTCATTCTTACATAAGCTGAGGGAAAGAGTATCACAATAAGGAATTCTGACTCACTGGGAGGGAGGGAGGTCTGCCTTGAAGGATGGGAGCATCCTAGTGAGCTGGGGATAAAGGGAGGAAGGTCCTATGTTCTCTCTTTATGCCTTTCTCTCCTGAACCCTCAGACTCTAGGACTGTGAAGTGCTTGCCTCAGTTGTAGATTGAAAGGGTCTTCTGCCTCAGATTGTAACCTATAGGTGGTCAGGGAGGCTAGTAAGTAACAGAAAGGCCGAATCTGAGGGCTCTGCTGGGTCCCAAGGTTCTCTATTTCCCTGAGTCATTGACCAAATTGTATAAACAGAATAGCTGAACTCTCTGTTGCAGGGAACTGAAAAAAGGAATAGAATAGGGATTGTTTCTACCTTGGACCTCAGCAGCCAAGGGGTGAATCAGATTTTGTCAGGCCACATTGGCAGTGGAAGAGGCAACCTGAGGGTGTTTCTAGGATCCCATTTCTCCAGAAAAAACTCATGGATGCTCCAGAGACACCCACTGGCCTAGTCCAGGCGGCATCTTGAGTTGAGTTAAAGAAATTGATGGGGGACTTAAAAATCTGGTAACATGTGCATATCTAGTTCATGACTGTTCTAAAATTGGTCCCAAATCTTCTAATTCAAAACATAATTAAATGAGTAAACAGCACATGAAACATTTTACCTATATAAGTAACAGATATGTAACTTGCAAAAGTGATAAACAAAAGAACACCAACCATGCGCTATAGAAAAACTGATCTCCACACACTTTGAGGTGTCCTGTGGTCCCAGCCTGAGTGCATCTGTTTTCTCCCCCTCTCCCTACCTCCAAGGAAAATAGTTTCAGTGGTCCATGTCTGACCCTGGGAGAACATGAGAGTTCTCTTATTCTTTACTTTAACTATCAGTAATAATGAAAACATAGCTCATCTTATTTTTTTCTTATTTTTTTGTTACATATCAGTGAGAATCCCCCTCTAAAACTTCGACATAAATCTAATTCAAAGGTAGAAAAAGAAGATTAATATGGCCCATCCGCAAAAGAGCATAGTCTTTTCTACTCTATCTTGTACTCACATGCCTTCAGAATTGTAAAAGTGAAATTTAATTTCAAATTTAAGTATGCTGATTAACTTTCTACAGTACTTATATTACTTGATTAAGGAAATCGGCACTAGTTCAATCCATAAGTAAATAAGTAAACAGTACTTTTTTATTCTTCTTTTGCACTAGACCAGTGTTTGGCAAACTGCGGCTCACGAGCCACATGCGGCTCATGAGCCATGGTTTGCCACTCTGTTGACTAATGAGTTTGCCGACCACTGGTAGGGGCTTAATCACAAGGAACTACAACAGCCTGTAATTATTGGAATCGAGAGTCTAGGACCATTAAGATCCCAGTCCCTTTCAAAGGGTTCTCCATGAAATTTAGAAAATGGACTGAAATTGGCGGTGGAAGGACATGATGGTAGAGGAAGATGTCAGTGAGAGTAAGGAGTCAGCTAGCTGAATTTAAATAATCTCACCTCATGGTATTCATTTATTTATTCACCAAAGTTTACTAGATTTTTATCATGTGCCTGGAAATCTGTACATAGGTGGAAACTTAGGAAGCACAGTGCTGTCCCTTTACTAACTTCCCCAAAAAGAAAGGGATAATGGAAAAGCTGTCTTATCTCAAAAACATGAAAGATGATTTATAGTGATCTTTATTCATCCACCCCAAATCTAGAATTGAATAGTACTATGGGTTGAATTTTATCCCTCTAGAGTTCGTATCTTGAAATACCAACTTCCAGTGCCTTAGAATGTAACCATATTTGAAGATGGGGTCTTTAAAGAAGTGATTGTGTTAAAATGAGGTCCTTAGAGTGGGCTCTGACCCAATATGACTAGTGCCCTTATAAGAAGAGAAAGAGACACTAAGGATGTATGTACACAGAGAAAAGGTTAACCACAAGCTAAGTAGAGAGACTTCAATCTTGCTGACATCTTGATTTTAACTTTCTGGCCTCCAGAACTGTGGGATAATACATTTCTGCTGTGGAAGCCACCTAGTCTATGAAATTCTGCTATGACAACCCTACCAAACTGATAAAAAAAAATAACTGAAGTGACAGCTATTTCAGAAAATACTTTAAGTAATTTGGATTATTCTTAGTGAATTAAAATGTGCTCTTATTATTCATTTTTTAAATGATTTTAACTATTGCCCATACATTTAAAATGTTGTGTTTTTTAATGTAGTTGTAATTGAGCTGTGCGCACAGCAGAGGGCAAACATGTTCTCAGCGTCTGTTTCTCATTTGTGAAGGATGGACTGCTCTAAAACCAAATGGCCACAATGTGCTTACCCTCGTGTTTTATCAGACAAAGCAGAGAGGGGAAGCGGCTTCGATTGCTGACACAGTACTGTGGACGTGTACATCAAGAATGAGACTCGCTCACATGAATTTTCCCATTCAATGTCAGTCAAAACAGAACCCTTGGTCTCTTTGTTCTATAAAGGATCCATTTACTCTATGCAAGTTGGCTTTTAAAAATAATTTGCAGTCACAACACCATCTAGTATTTGTCAATCTTGATATCTGAACACATCTTATGAAAAACATTCATAATGTATTTTTACAAATTAATAGATAAAATTCATCATATTCATCCATATAATATTCAGTTAATATTTCAAGGGTTATGTTTTTATTTGTTTGTTTGTTGTTTGTTTTGGTAATTGTTGTTGGAAATGGCAGCAGAACACCAAGAAATGTCCCCATCTTCTTGGTTTTGTCCCAGAATATTTCTTAAAAATTGTTCACACCCAGCTGGTGTGGCCCAGTGATTGAGCATCAACCTATGAACCAGGAGGTCATAGTTTGATTCCTGGTTGGGGGCACATGCCCAGGTTTCAGGCTCGATCCCTAGTGGGGTTGTGAAGGAGGCAGCCAATTCATGATTCTCTCTCATCATTGATGTTTCTGTATCTCGCTCCCTCTCCTTTCCTCTCTGAAATCAATAAAAATATACATATATTTTAAAAAGAAAGTATACATTGGTGGAAACTTGGGAAGCACAGTTTTATATTTTATATTTTTTGTTAAATTTATTGGGGTGACATTGGTTAATAAAACCATATAGCTTCCAAGTATACAACTAAAAAAAACCACACACACACATCTGAATACTGCATTGTGTGCTCACCACCCAAAGTCAAGTCTCTTTTCTGTCCAAATACTGGCTTACTTTTATTTGGGTCACACTTCTATCCAATGTGTCATCCCTTTTGAGAAGTAATATATTGTAGGAACTCCTGGCTGCAGAGAAGTAGTATCAAATCTGTAGCAAATGAAAAACAGGGAGAGATTGACATCTCTGAGCATCAAGATTCATTTCAAATTTCACCCTAGACATAGCCTGTCTAGGATGAAACTTTCCTTCCTTCAATATAAGCAATAAGAAGTATTTTATGATCTAGGAAACATACTTCTTAATAAAACCAACAAACCTGTTCAAATTAAGACTAGGTATAACCTGTCTATACCTGGGCAGACACAAGCATTTTCAGCTGGTGCTTAAGTCACCAATTTGGGGATGCACATTCATAAGGAGGACACAGACATTTTTATTTAAAAATCTAGAGTCGAAGTGAATAATCCATATTAAAGTTAGTAAATGCGTGCTCAGATGTAAACTCTTCCACTGGTGAGAAGATCTGGACAGTCAAAAGGATAATCTAATTCTCCATAGTTCAAAACAGAACCTAGAACAAAATAGATATTCATTACCTGAAAGTATAATTCAACTCCTATTAGATCATAAATAGAATATACTTCTTGGGAGGTAGCCTTGAATAGGCAGCTTTTGCAAAAATGTAGACCTTGTTAGAAGAGAAAACCAGATTCCAGAGGCTTAAGGGAGCTGCCATGATCTCTATGTAATCAAAAGGGGGAGCACTATTATAATACCAACATAATCTTAAACTTCAGTTTTGAAATTAGATACATATGTTTTCCGCATTCTTTTCAAGTATTTCAAGTTGCCACAGGCAATCGGGAATCACCTCACACCAAGCTGTTTGTAAATGCTACTCAAAAGTTTAGAACAGGCCACTAAAAGTAGACTTTATTATATTATATCTGTATGATAATTCTACTCAAATTGAATATATAGTTATACAAACTGAAAATTGACCCATAATTGGAATAATGCTGGTCACTTATAATAGCAGCACAGTTATCACTAGAGTGAATATGCTGTGCTTTCCTGCCCACTAACTACCCAAAATGCCACACTGGAGTATTTTCATTCAAAGAGACAGCAGAATGGTGCCTCTGTGAGTTCCTCCAACTTCCCCAGGTGCTCTTTCAAGCCTCCTAAAATCTACTAATGACTGGACCATAATGTGGAGCTTTCCAAATCTTCCATAGCTCTAGCCAATAGTGACAAACCTCTGCATACCTTGTACAGGGCTGCCTAAGAGAGTTGTTTGAAGCATACAAATTGCTGCCTACAAAAATAACTCAGGTTACTTTCCTTTTGGCTGAATTTCTACAGTCTACATGATTAACTCCTACAGAAACAACTCTTTCGAGAGGCAAGAGAAAGATAGGTAAGAATGTGGAGTCACGACACGAAGCAACAAGAAAAAGAAAGTCTTAGCATTACTTTGAAATCCAAGTAATGTTGCTTTCACTCAAGTGCATTGCCATGAAGGAGGAGCAAGCTTCAGGCCTTGAGCATTTGTATAGGTTCCTGCCAAGGCCCAGGGAGAGACCCTAGCAGTGTGTGATATGGCCATGAGCTTTTTGTGAGTTTATAAAGGTACAATATTTTATCCTGTCATTTAACTCTCCCAATTGCTTTCGCGCGTCTCTTCCTGTCTACTGCTGCTGGAATGAACACAGGTGTTACCGGAATCCAACAAAGGATTGGCTAAAATGGGGGTACACTTGGTCTGGGTTTAGTGGAGTATATTTACCTGGTTCACAGTTGTGTCTGGCAGAATTAATTCATTGCTCGCCTTCCCAGTGTGTCAGAGCTTCCACGAATGTGCATGTACTCCCCAAGCCAAGTCGCTTTGCACAGGGTGTGCAGGTGCTGGCCCAGCGGACCCATGTGAGGTGAATCATGTCTCCTGGCCCCAGGCACCAGATGAGGGAGGGACCTCAGGGAGCAACAAAGCTTGGAACGGAGTCCAAAGGCAGCCTATGGAAAATTCTTCCTGTCATCAGCAATGTAAACATGTACTGGTGGGTTAGTTTCTCAACAAAACCTAGTCAAAATGGAAGTTGGCTTCTCTTAGAAATCTATTTTAAAACGTTATTATGTTGTCTAGCCAGTGGTGCTCAGTGGTTGAGCATCAACCTATGAACCAGGAGGTCACGGTTTGATTCTAGGTCAGGGCACATGCTCAGGTTGCAGGTTTGATCCCCAGAGTGAGGTGTGGAGGGGACAGCCAATCAGTGATTCTCTCTCATCATTGATGTTTCTGTCTCTCTTGCCCTCTCCCTTCCTCTCTAAAATCAATAAAAATAATTTTTAAAATGGGGTTATACTAAGTGAAATAAGCCAGACAAATATCATATGATATCACTTAAATTTGGTATCTAAAGAACAAAATAAATGAACAAACAAAATAGAAACATATTTATAGATACAGAGATGTCACACAAAAGAAATAAGATAAGGCTACAACCAAAAATAATATAGGTCTTGTGTATGGATAGTCACATCATTTTACACTGAGTTTATCGGTATCTTTTCAAACTTAATAAATGGTCTGAATAAGCGAATAAGAATAAAGAGAACTATCAGCTGGAAGATCACAGCTGAGTAGTTTTCTCAGAATGCTTTGCAAACATGATAAAGAGTAGGAGAAGTAAAAAGAACAGTTGAATGAGATCAATGATGCTCAGAAGTTCTAGCACGTGCCTTCCTACAGAATTAAAGGAGCGATAAGGAGACAGGTATTTTAAAGGGAATCACAGGAAAGAATCCTGCAGCACTAACACCTGAGCACAAAGACTGAAAGTCTTCGCTGAATCTCAGCCTGTGGATTGTCTTTTAATTCCCTTAACAACGCCTTTCAGATAGCAAAGATTTTAATGTTCATATTTTACATCCACATTGCATTGCTTTAAAACAAGAGTGAGTAAAGTCTAGAGTTCTTGGTCTAAATTTCTTCCTACTAAACTTAAAAAAGAACAAGAAAAAGACCATTTTTTTTTTTTTTTTACTTTGACTTAAAGGAGCGTTTTTGTTGAAAGGTTGATTGAAAGATACATATTAGATTAAAAATCTACAATCTGGGAAGATATACTTCATGTTAAAGAGACATAAAAGAACATGTATATGGTGAGTAGTATTTACAAGTAGAAGTGACCTTTTATTTAACCATAGTAAATATGTTACCATAGTAAATATGTTGCTTTCTTTGTATCAAAAGGAGGTACAGGTTAAAAGATACATGGCTTCATGGGTAACTATTTTTTTCATGGTCACACAGCAAATAACACCTGAGATCATTTAGGGATATCCCTAGTCAATAACATAATGACGGCTCTCTGTCATCTCATAGCATCTAGCTCCACAGCCACAAAGAGAAAGCTGGGCTGTGGTCTGTGCTTCCAAATTTAAACAGCAAGGTGACATTTCTCAAAATTGCAGAGAATTGAAGGATGTCGCAGTACTCTGAATAGAAATCCAAATAGCCTACATTTCACAACTTTGGAGAAAATGCTACATCTGGTATTTCAAATTGCATTTTTCTAATAAATCCAGTAGATGGCATAAATACCCCTATTTTCCAGGTGTTGAGTAGCATTAGTAATCATGAGCAGGATGCTGAAGCTCTCCAGACAGAAGGAGGAGGGATGGGGAGTGTCCTCAGACACTGCAGGAAAAGCTGGGCTAGGTCTTGATTTGGAACTAGGTCTGAGCTTTTGTAAACAGACATGACTGCCATGATCTGTTTGCTATTGGTAACTTCATATTTTGTAGAAATGTAATTAAGAGATATTGGTATCCCTTATATCTTAAACACAATTAATTATTTTAAAGCACACATATATTTTTGAAAGCTAGAATTAAGAATATTACATAGTCTCACTAAACTCGTGGAAATTAACTGCTGAAGGCTTGCAAATAACCAGTAATTAAGTAATTTAGTTGACAAGGAAAAGAATCTCTATTTGGCCCAAATAGATTATTCAGGTTCATGATAGTTTCTTGCATAAGAAATTCTAAATCAGATCACAAAATTTTAGCCAGCCTCATCTATTTAGGTTTTCCTTAGTCATGTAGCTCTAGTCACCTCTCATCATCTAAATATCTAAATCTCTTTTTAATATTTCTGTAATTCTAGCTTTCTCCCATATCATATTTTTATAGTCAGTAGGTAATAAGGTAATGGTCTGCATAAGGGACATGTTTTTCCATGTGTTCATAAAAATGTGCACACATACACAAACACACACACCGTTGGAGCACTTCTGTATCTGTTTTAGACTACAAAGATTTGAATAAACAGAAATTTATTTCTTTTATAGCAAAAGTCCAAAGATTCTTCTTGGATTCATTCAGTGCTTGAATATGCCATCAAGACTGATGTTCTTTCTATCTGTGAGGTCTCGTAGAAGTAAGCCAAAACCTAGGAGCTGGAAAAAAGGGTTGAGATAGTCACCCTTAGCAGTGCAGAGGGGGACTATATGCAAGGCAACCACCTCCAGAAGGCATATGGGAAGGCAGCGTGCAATGTGAAAAGTAATAGAAGTCTCATGAGAAAGGTATCAGAATTCAGCAGAGGAGATGAATCTGTAGGAGAAAAACAAAGAGTTTATGAAGTGTCCATGTAGATACAGGGAAAATCGGCAGATTAAATGGACTAAAATAAGATTTGTAAGACATATATGGAGTGTGACTGCAAGAAGGCAGCACATTTACTGAATACATGTAGGCAGGTAACTGCATTGTCTTGATTTGAAGTCCAAACACCACTGGGTAGTATCTAACGTGACCTTGGCAATGGGTCTCAACTTCTCTGCCTCCTGGGTCTTCATTGTACAAATCGGAGTCATCACTGTGCCTCTTATAGGGTCATTGTGAGAATTTAATAAAGAGGTGTTTCTTTCAAAAGTCTTCCTTGAATGATCTGTCACATCCTTAAAAACGATTTTGTCCAGAAAATACCCACCATCAGCGGTTTTTGAAAAGCTGCCATTTTGGGATAATGGGTCTAGAGAGAGCAACTCTACCTCTTTTTGTCACCTCCCTGTCCCTATGCTTTTGAGAAGGGGGGGTTAATGACACCTTCCAAGGATCACAGAGACAAGATTATTTTGACATGACCTGAGAAACCGGAAGGCTTTCTGCAGCACCCACAGGAGACGTCAAAAGATTTTGATTTTTTTTGCATGAGTGAGGAAAGATACTCATTTATATGTATGATTTTCTTGAGTGAGATGGGGATGGGCAGAGGGATAGTAGATATTCTTCAGAGTTATTATTATCATAAATCCTAAGACTGGAAATATGGGGTTTTCATGTGTTTTTTCTCTGATAAAAACTGGAAAGGAATATAGAGATATGTGGCTAATGGTTTATAGGTTTCACAGAACAAGATTTTGATATTCCAGACCATGATATAAGACATCAGAGAGATAATCTCCTGACAAGGTACTGAGTGCTTCTTATAAAGATCAGGACAGAATGTTTAGAAGATTTGTTGATCTATCAAAAAGGCTGTCACAGGAGACTCGTCAGCTAAAGAGAAATATAAATATTAGATTTGGAAAGCCAGGTACTATGACTGTGGAATAGAAGCTGCCAAGCCTCCTGAAGGCTTAAGCTGAAACTGGCCCATGTCTATCGGTTAAAGGAAGTCACAGGCCCAACTTAGACCCGATTCCCATTTGTAGGTGAAAAAAGTAAGGCTTTTGTTAAAGTTAATGTTGTCCTAAAGGTTATACTGATAGTAGGTGCTATGGCACAAATTTGGTTTTGAATCTGCTTTCATGTTAGCATTTCCTCTGTATGAGATTTATCAAAACATTCAATAAGGGCATTTATTATATTATAGAAAATAAGATGAAAATGAAAGTTGGACAATTATAGTTAGATGTGGACAATTTAGAGGTATCATAACTCAGAAATTTAAAAACATTTTAATCCTGCTTTATTCAACCCTTTTGTCAATTACCTTAATGTGATATTAATTACATTAAGTAATTAAAAGTCTTAATAAAATGAAGCTAAATTATCAAATGTATTTTATGTCCAGAACATAAGGTATCTTTGAAATTGTTAGTTTTGCTTTCAGACAAAAAGCTAAATAAAGAATTTAAATCAAGAACAAAATTAATAAAATTTTAATATATTTTTGTGTATATAGTATGCTCTAATGGAGCATATTTCAGAAGTTAATTTTTTAGTGCTATATAATTTTTATTTTTCCCATTTCTGTAAATCTGAATTTTTTGAAACACAATCATTAGGGTTATATCATTTGTAATTGTTTATGTAGGATATTTTTTTCCCAGATATAATTGATGTGATTTTCCCCAGAGTTTATATTTTCCCAAAGTATGTATCTTATAACTGTGGAGTTGAGAAATATATCACACTGGCCTCTGGTTCATTGCCTTCAGTTTCTATCAGTAAACTTTATAGCATCATGATTAGATGTTGTTTTAAAAATAGGATGCATCACACTTTGGCGTTTTTCTCTCCTTCCAAAAAAGCAACTGAGTCACTATGGTAGAGGAATAGGAGGGAATAAATACATGAGCACACTCAGAATGACAGAAGATAGCAGAGGGTGACAGAAAATGGTTACAGTAGGAATACAAGACAAACTACCTTTCAGGTGAGCACAGATGCAAAAGACTGTGGAGGAAGGAGCTTTTCCCCAATGGTGAACAGGCATCAAAGAATCTCCAGACAGGGAGAGAGCAGGAAGTGGGGGGCTAAAATACTGCTTCTAGATATATCCTCTATCCGTGTTCTCTCTCTCTCTCTCTCTCTCTCTCTCTCTCTCTCTCTCTCAGGTGTGTGTTTTCTTTTGGGTTATTTTTTAATTCACTTTTTCTTTATTGACTTCTAGGCAAATTACTCAACTCTATTGTCATGATGATTAATCCTCCTAGCATATCTATTCTAGTATTGAGCAGTTCAATTTAGTAATTATAGTTATTGTTATTGCTAATGTATAAATAATTTTTGATTTCTATAACTTTGTTATTTTAGCAACTTCTCATTTTAGAACCATGATATTGACTAGTTTATCTTTTCTAATATAAGGAATAAATTCTTAGAAGATTGTTTTCTTTTTCTTGCAGTAGCTCTTTATATACTGCTACATGTTCTTATTTCTTTTTTCAAATAGTTTTTGATTCTTTTTAAAAAATACATTTTTATTGATTTCAGAGAGGAAGGGTGGGAGAGATGGAAATATCAATGATGAGAGAGAATCACTGATCAGCTGCCTCCTGCAAGCCTCATACTGGGGATTGAGCCCACAACCTGTGCATGTGCCCTGACCAGGAATCGAACTGTGACCTCCTGGTTCGTAGGTCGAAACTCAATCACTGAGCCATAGCAGCCGGGCTGATCCTTGATCTGTTAATGCATATATGTGAAAATATAAATCAGTTTGGCAACTGAGATGGGTTTCTTCAGCTGCTGGGGTAGTGAGTGTTACGTGGTGGTCCTACCAGTTGGTTGCAGAGCCCTGGCTACAGTGAGTGGCCCAGCCTAGGAAGCTGGTCAGGATCTGTGGCAGAGTTTGCAGGGATTTGGCTTTCAGTGAAGAGGTGCTCCTTGTTTACTGTGGCAGGAAACTGCCTGGGAAACTGTCTTTGTTTCTCTTTCTGACCTCAGTTTCTCTTGTTGGAAGTAGCAGGTGGCTTACTTCATTTATAGACCCACTCTCACAGCTTTCCTTATGCAGCCATTAATGCGTGGCCTTTGAGACTGGACTGGAAATTCAGATTCCCGCTCTGAAATCTCCTATCATAACCTTTCTCTTTGGCCTATGGGACACTGTCCTAAGTCCTGCCATCTCTAATTTAAGGGTTTTCTGTATATGTACACATATCCCATATTGCTCTGCAGGTTATAGTCTCAGTAATTGAATTATTATTATTATTTTTTTACCTTTTGGACATCTTTCTGTTTCAGATTTACTACTAATATCCATATTGGTTTTGTAGTTATTATGGATTATTTCTTATTCTTATAGTGATTTCATTGTAATTGGGCAATGAAGAAAGATATACTCATCCGTTTTTCTTAACCTGAAGTCCAAATTCCATTTGCAAAATTTACACTACTCTAATGGAAATCAATCAAAGTAAAAATGATAGAAAAAAATCTCAAATCTATTATGAACATAAGAATAATAAAAAAACATTTTTACTGGAATACTGAACTATATGTTGAATGGAGATCATTGTGATGGGACAACAGTAAACAGGAGGTGGATTGACAGGTGTTGAAAAAATAGTCATTTACTAGGATAAAAAAAATATTAGGCTACACCATTATAGCTCAACACTACAGGGATTTAAGAGAAGTAAAAATAGTAATATTGAATTACAACATCCCCCATCATCCAAAAAAGTCATATGAGGAGCCTTTTCCACTTTTTTGGTATAAATTAATTTACCGAGATTTAAAGCACCTTATTTTACAATTAATTATGGATTTAAAAATTTCAAAAGAGAATAATAGGTTAATGCCTTATTTTTATCATTTCAAACTTAATTTATTTATAACATTCTTTCTTTAAGAATATGGTAACCTCAATGGTAGCCTTTAATGCTTTTCTCTATTTTTTTATGCTGGTATCTTGGACTTTATTTCAATGAGAGTTTTTTTTGTTGTCAATGAAACTACTAGTATTTTACTTCAGAAAATTGATATGAATTGAAAATAGACTTTTAACTTGTTTTTGATAAATTCCAGACATCTTTCATCAATCAAATTTATAAAACACATTTTTCCAAGTCTTTGTATCTTGTTTTAGAATGTCTTTGCTAGATTATTTTCACCTTGCACACTAACTCATTTTAAATGGAATTCTCAGAGTTGATACATTCTCAATATAATGCCCATTATAACCACTTCTATTTCCAGCATTCAATATTTTATTCCTTCATCTCCAACATAGTGAGAATTACAGTATATTTTTCAAATTTATAACCATATCCATGTTTTTGTTTGTATTCAATATTCTTAATGTTGCTATTTTATCTTCTCCACTGCTTCTTTCTCATGTGCATGAAAGGAACATCCAGAGGAAGAATAATGCTATTATCCAGCGCAAAAGATGCCATTCTACACCACAGGCTTCTCACCCTTGAAACACTATGACTCTGCCCATTGAGCCAGATCTCTCAGGTTATAAGTTCTTGGTGACCTTAATAGAAAAAAAAAAAAATCTTTACACTTTTCTACCTGATTCACTAGGGAGTCTCATGCTATCACCACTTTGTTCCCAATTTAAACCAAAGCAAAGCACAACATCTTTTCTTTACTAGCTCACAATAGACAGTGTGGTATTCCGTAAAGCCTCATGCTATCTGACTCTGCACTCAAAGTAATTGCCTTTGCCAACAATTTCATTTTCTGCATTTTCCCCTGTGTAATGTCATAGCAATTGTGTGTGGCTGGCTGCTCCCTCCAAATGGCTTTCAAGCTGAACACATGCCTCCAATTCACTTAAGCATTCAGGCAGCCTGGGAATTATCTATTACTTAGGGTGCTCTCACAGACCTCATTTCTATTAGTGAGATAACTGCGCCCTTCCCAATCACAGAAAAAATATGGTGTAAGGTATGTGTATGAGTTCAGAACAAATAATACTTGAATTCTGCAAATATATCATTGTATCCTGAACTACATATAAATCATTTAGTTTCTGCCAGTGTAGCAAGAGCTGTGAAGATTTAATTAAGTCTCTCTAATTTAGGTACACTTACTTCAATTTGATCAGCATGCATCTCTCCTTTTCCCCTTCTTTGATTTACTTGTTTGTTGTTGGCAAGTGGTACATAATAAATAAAACATTATTTATTATTTTAAAATGGATTTTTTAAAGTGTTCTATAATTATTATGATGTCCAAAATTGGAGATGGATTGCAAGTGATCAAGTGGAAAAGCTGTTGCATATGTAAAAATAGTCCCCCAAATTGACATGAAATATTCATATTTTACTACCTCTGAGCCAAGGAATGAAAAAAAAAAATAGGATGTTGAAAAATGTTAAAATGTTTCCAACATTTTAATTAACATTAAAAATGTTCTGCCTAACAAATATTGGGGGAAAGTCAGAGGTATTCCTTTTAGAGAAGCATTTGTGTATTGTCTTCAGCATAAAAACATTGTCATTCTCAAAAAAGAGAAGATTTAAAAATTATAGTTATTTAGAACCCCCTATCCAGATTTAACCTCCAATTAACCCCCTCCAGAACTCTCATTGAGTTATTATTTTGCTGAATGCTTTATATGTTCATTTATTTCATTTATAAGCAAATGTGGAAATGCTGCTACATTTTCCTTATGTCTTGTCATGAAATATTTAGTGGTGCTCCCTGTTTTCAAAATTTTACCAGAGGAAAACAGAATCCTCTATTCAGAGACCCCGCTCTTCAGAAAGAAGCCTCTCATGTTTCTGAATTTCTTTGCCCTGTTCCAGATTTGTCCTGAGAGGCTCTGAAGAACAAAGATGCAACCCTGCCCCCTCTTGTTTTCCTGAAACTACCTCTCCTCTTGGTAGGGCCCACTGACAGCACATTTAATACATGGCTGGGGGGAGCAGAATGAAGACGACAGATGTCAGGACTTTAGACTTACATACATTTCTAACCTTTTTTGAGTCACATTTCATATGGTGTCTGTGACGTAGCATTTTAAAATATAACTTTTCCCCCCAGAAGTCCATTTGAGGGAGCAAAAAATGCCTTTTAATTTCTCAAGTTGTTAAACTGCCCTAAATTATTTCATCATGCCACATAGAAATAATTTGACTTGGCATATTTAAAAAGAAACAAAGAAAGGAAATGATTAACATGCAATGTTCTCACCATATCTCCAGCCACTGGATAAAGAAAAGTGGTTTTGCTTCATTTGCCCCCCCCCCCCCCCGCCCCGTTTTCCTCTGTCTACCTCACCCCTCCCCCAACTATAGACTCCACCATGGAGTGTGTGCTCCCCTTGGGGGGAAAGTCAGAGGAAAATGCATATTCAGCAGATAGAGAGGAAGCATGAGTTAAAAGGCTAGAGGGAGACAGAAAACACTTGGCGAAAGAAGCTGCGTTGATTTGCATAGTACAGAAGATGGGAAGAAGGGGAAGGAAAATGAAAAAGAGAATCTGCTTGAGCTGGGACTAGAGAAAGAGCATTTTGAGAGAAAAATTAGAAGCTACTAAGCATTGCAGATAGGACATTTGAGAAGCAATAAAAGAGGGTGTGAGAAGAGATTCTGGGACAATTATTCATTCATCATTAAAATTTATTCTAAACGATGCTAGGTAAATATTATTATTATTAATGAATGATTGAGGAGTATTTCTTCAAATGGACATCATAACAGAGACTGCATCCTAGCCGGTGTGGCTCAGGAGTTGAGCACTGACACAGAAACTAAGAGGTCTCTGGTTCCATTCCCAGTCAGGGCACATGCCTGGCTTGTGGGCTTGATCCTGAGTAGGGGACATGGAGGAGGCAGCTGATGGATGATTCTCTTTCATCATTGATGTTTCTATCTCTCTCTCCCTTCTCTCTCTCTGAAGTCAATAAAATATGTTAAAAAACAACAACAGGGACTGGTAATTGTGAGTGTGGCATTTATTTGGTCTGCCTGGAGGAATTCCATTTAGGTCTTAAGTATGAAAGTATACATCTCACACCTGTCAGAATGGCTATCATCAACAAATCAACAAAAGACAAGTGCTGGCGAGGATGGGGAGAAAAGGAACCCTTCTGCACTGCTGGTGGGAATGCAGACTGGTGCAGCCACTGTGGAAGACAGTATGGAGTTTCCTCAAAAAATTAAAAATGGAACTCCTATGTGACCCAGTAATCCCACTTCTAGGATTATGTCCCAAGAAACCAGAAACACCAATCAGAAAGGACATATGCACCCCTATGTTGATAGCAGCACAATTTACAATAGCTAAGATTTGGAAACAGCCTAAGTGCCCATCAGCAGATGAGTGGATTAAAAAACGGTGGTACATCTATACAATGGAATACTATGCTGCTGTAAAAAGGAAGAAACTCCTACCATTTGTTACAGCATGGATGGAGCTGGAGAACATTATGCTAAGCAAAATAAGCCAATTGGAGAAAGATAAATATCACATGATCTCACTCATATGTGGGATATAATGATCAACATAATTTGATGAACAAGAATGGATCCAAAGACTAATGGCAAGGGAGGGGTGGTTAGAGAGCAACCAAAAGACTTGTATGCATGCATATTAGCATAACCAATGGACACAGACACTGGGGTGGTGGGGGCTTGCCCGGGATGGGAATGGCTGGGGGGGGGGGGGTCATTAGGGGAAAAAGGAGACAGATGTAAAACTTTAGACAATAAAAATTTTTTTTAAAAGTATGAAGGTATACCTCTTAGCTCTGCTTTCTCAGATCAAGATCACCATCTTAAATTTGACCTAGCTACCTTCAAAATATATCTAGCTTATTATAGCTTGTTACTATCGCTTCATTTTCCCCCCTCACCCTTAATCAATTTTTTTCACCTGTTTCCTAGATTATTGCCATAGATTGACAATTGGTCTCCCTGTTCTACATTGCCTCTATCTTTGCTTTCCTAAATTTATTCTCCAAAGAACTAATAATCATTTTTTAATACATAAACCAGGTCATGTTATTACTCTGCACAAAGCTCTACAGTAGCTTCCCATGTCACTTGGAAAAAAAAAATCCAATGATTCATGCAATGACCTACAAGACCTTGTATGACTTACTCACTGGCATTATGGCTTTTTCTCCTACACTCTGACCCTCACACACAACTCTCCATCTATAGTGGGCTTTCTGCTGTTTTCCTGTTCCTCAAGAATGCGTAGCCTCGGGGGCTTTTGGCTTGCTATTTCCTCCATCGGGAATTTTCATTGTGTACCCAGGGAGCTGTGGATCTTTTGCTCACATTTTTCAAGTCACTGTTCAAATATCAAACCATCAGGAAGATCTTTCATGACTAGACTATATAAAATAATAAGATCACTTTCTCTCTATACTCTTAATTCTGCATAACACTAAGTATACTTAGTGTTAATACTTAGAGTTATTTTTTTCTTCATAACACTTGCTACTCTCTGACATGTTATATACTTACCTATTTTTGTTTGTTGTTTTTTTATCTCCCACAATTAGAATGTAAGCTTTATGAATTTTGCTCTTTTATAAATATCCTTTGCCTTAAAAAATGCCTGACACCCAATATATATTTATTGAATGAGTAAATAAACAAATGCTACATTCAGAGAAAAGAGTACAAAACAGCAACAGTGTGATTCAGTGTGAGCCACTTAGCTTTCAAAAGACGTTGTAAAGTCTATGGATGAGTTCTGGGAAGGTGGTGGGTGGCAAGAGTAGCATAGTTTTGAAAATCCTTAATTTTCCAATAAAAAATAAGCAGAGCAGAGTGGATAGCAAGATCTACAAATCCAAAGATGACGTCTATAATAAAACTTGTGGCAACACATGGGTCAGTATGTGGCAAAGCAGGGCGGCTCTAAGAGCACTTGTTGTGAGTACATGCGCATGAGCAGCAATCAGGGAAAAGCAGAGGTATCTGATGGATGTGAGAAGAGAAGCCCTCTTGTAGTAAGCACTCAGACATTAGGCTAATCCAATTGGCAAATGGGATACAAGGCGATCATAGTAAGTTCTGAAAGCAGTCTGGGCTCCAGGGACTTTTGAAACCAACAATCTGAAGCTTTCTTCCAAAATAAAGACCAGCACTGAAGGAAAAATAATAAATAAAATATCCAGGAAAAAGAAAACAGATGATACAGATAACAGTGAGGGAGGAATCAGAGAAGGCACATTTCGGAAAGTAAGGGGTAGAAATGGAAAAGTTGTTTTGCCTCTTCCCTCCCGTCTAAAGAAACAGAAATGCTTATTTTCCTTAAAAGCTTGAAGGAAAGTAACTGCAACCCAATTCTATGTACAAATATCAGGCATAATTGAATCATTTTAGATAATGAAAACAATTTCAGAAGAATAAGCCACAAAACAAAAATTGTGATCGAAATTTCAAAATGAGTTAAAGGCATTGAAAATATAATGGCAACTATGAACGAATTACATAGGTTAGATTTTTTTTTTTTCCTGCGCTGTGCCTGTTCATGAATAATGGCCAGAGCACTGTATTTTTTTAAAATTTTATTCAATTTACTTAAACTACAAAAAAGTTTAGATTTAAAAATAAACTCAAAATGTTGGTCTAAACAATGACTTGAAAAGAGGGGCTTGTCCCCTGATTGCAGGTTTGATCCCTGGCCCCGGTCATGAGTAGGAGGCAACCGATTGATGTGTCCGTCTCACATCAGTGCTTCTCTCTGTCTCTCCTCCCTCCATTCCATTTCTCTCAAAATCAATGGAAAAATATCCTTGGGTGAAGATTAACAACAACAAAGTGGACAAAAGATATGAACAGATACTTTGTCAAAGAGATATACAGATGGAAAATAAGCATATTAAAAGATACTCAACAGCATATGTTATTAGGAAATTTACAAAATAAAGTAGAATGAGATGTGCTATATGCCTATTTGAATGGCTAGAATCCCAAGCACTGACATCACCCAATGCTTTGAAGATGTGGAGCAACAGGAACTCTTGTTCATTTCTGATGGGAATACAAAACAGGACAGACACTGGCAGACAACTTGGGGGTTTCTTACAAAACCAAACATCGTCTCATCATGTGATCCAGCAACCATGTTCTTTTTTTCTCTCAAAGAAGTTGAAAACTCATGCCAATACAATAACCTACACAGAAATGTTCATAGCAGCTTTACTTATAATTAATAAACTGTAGTGCATTCAGACAATGGAATATTATTTAGCACTGACATGAAATGAGCCATCAAGCCATTGATAGACATGAATAAACCTTAAATGCATATTACCAAGTTAAAGAAGCCAGTCTGAAAAGGATACATGTATGACTCCTACTATATGACATTCTGGAAAAGTGAAACTTGGTGGGCAATAAAAAGATCAGTGGTGATCAGAGATTGGAGTAGGGATGGATCAGTAGCCAGAGCACCATTTTTTTTTTAGCAGTGAAACTAGTCTGCATTACACTATGATGGTATTTACACTCATTAAAAATTTGTCAAAACCTGTAGAATATACAGTATCACACCAAGAGTGAACCTTCATGTAAACTATGGACTCTGGGTAATCATGATGTGTCAGTGTAGGTTCATCAATGGCAACAAATGAACATAGTACTCTGGGGGATGATGCTGATAGTGAAGAAGGCATGCATATGGGGAGTCATGGGCTATACAGGAAACCTCTGTATCTTCTGCACCGCTTTGCTGTAAACCTAAACCTATAATTAACATTTCCTGTTAGTGTTATATTTGTTATAATTGGTGAGTGAATATTGATTCATCATTATTAAACTAAAGTCCACACCTTGCATTAGGCTTTACTCTTTATGTTGTACATTCTCTGAGTATTGATTGACAAATGTATAATGACATTTGCCCACCATCATAGCATGATATAGAATAGTTTTATTACCCTAACAATCCTCTTCACTCCATCTGTCCATCCCTCCCTTCCTCGCCCACCACTAATCATTTTGTTGTCTCCATAGCTTTGTCTTTTCTTTGTCTTTTGTCCAGTGGAATAGTTGGAGTCATATAGTAGGCAGCCTTTTCACATTGGTTTCCTTCACTTATCAATATGCATCTAAAGTTCCTCTATGTCTTTTCAAGCAAAAATAACTTGCAAGTAGAAAACACAACTACCTCAATGTTTACCCACTAAGAAAATGGAGAAGAGCTGGTAACAAGGGATCTAAGGTAGGTGAATAAGAAAATAAAGGTCATGGCCATTCATTTATCTTGGTTATTAATCTTTGAGCCTTGATGCAGATCAAGTCCCATCCTAACTGAAGATTTATATACACAGTAAGGAATGGTGGGGTATATATAAGAAAAGTAAGAAAAAGTACTATCTATCATTAAGTATTTCAATAAGCCAAGTCTTGCCAGAGAATACTATATTTTAGTCCTTTCCCGCAAAACTACAGTTAACTAAAATCTGACTCCAGTTCCAGTAACTGAATGTAAGTTATATTTAATAGGCTAGCAACTGGGGTTCATGTTAATCACCATGGAAACAAGATGCATCCAATCACTGGGCAAAATTTATGGCACAGTTTTTGCTATATCTTTCAAATCCCATGCCTAAAGACAAATTTAAGTTGAAATATGCCTTCAACAGGATACATGTTTTCAGAGGGGATATATGAATATGTATATATGAAAAGAACACAAAGTAAAAAATTATTATAAGACTTAAAGTATGCTAGTTGCAGATATTTTTAACTATCTTTAATTAATGTTGCTTTTGCTTATGGCAATTAGAATTTCCATTAGTCAATCAATTATTCCGACATAGGGGCTTTGAAGCAGGAACACTAAAATATATTTTTCTTAGCCAGCCTGCTTTATGAAGTAATGTTCACAAGCTCCTTACAACAAATATCTTAAAATATTTCTGAAATAAAAACAAGACGTCTGAAATATTTGGCATTCAGTGGCCATGTATAGTGCAATAACTCAAATGGATGTAAATGTACAGTGGGAAACTTAAAAACAAAACAAAAAAAAACTCACATAACTTTACAGCAATACTTCATATCCCATTCAGAAATATGCCTAAGGAAAACACTGCAATAGAAGAAAGCAATGTGCAGTGCTTGTGATTGAGGTAAAAGGACTTTTATCTTTGGACTTTGGATTTATCAGTTAATTCAGTTCTGCAAATTGTTGGGCTTTTATTGCCACTTAATTCAGTGATTGGAGACTTTTTCCAAACAGCATAGGATGTAAGGTCAAAGGTTGAAAATGTCAGTGAAAAGGCAATCATGAGTTCCAGTATTTTTGAGATTTGTTTGTAGTAGAATCAAAAAATAAATTCACAGGGTAATAAACAATTTTAAAGGGATGATTCTAATATGAACATGAATGTTTAAAGTCAGCTTTTCCCTTTTTGTGCTTCTGAAAATTTAGGAAAAATCGAAAGAAAAAAATGCAAATTTAAATGTTGACAAACTAGAAATAAATTCACAATTATTTGCAGGACTGCAGGAGACATACAGGAGGAAGTAAAGAGAAGCTGAGGAGAAAGACAGTGCCAACAGATCTCTGAAGAATTAACACAAATAGATTTACTGAAGGTGAAACAGCACAGCGTAAAAGCTGTATGTTGTGGCAACAAAGTGGGTGGCAGTTGGAGTATGGGAAGCACCCTTAGAGCCAGCATATTTTACAAACAGAATAGGCGGAGCCATGCAAGCCTGATTTTTCTAATATAGCCTATGTCTGTAAAGAAATTGGGAGGTACAGATCCTTAACACCTCCTGCTCCTTACTCTATCACAAGAACCTCCAACAAATCTCTGGCCTAGATACCTAGTCCATTCAATAATGAATAATTAAAAGAAGTTAATAAAATCCTATATAATAAAAGTCTAATATGCTAAGTGTCTGACCGTTCATTAGACCATTCGACCAGTCACTATGACATGCACTGACCACCAGGGGGCAGACACTCCAACTGGTAGGTTAGCTTGCTGCTGGGGTCCAGCCGATCAGGACTGGGTGATACAAGCCAGACCTGCCCTGGAGCCCTACGCAGTCCCTTTCCAGCCCTGATAGTGCACTGGTGGGGTCCCTCAGCCTGGCCTGCACCCTCTCACAATCTGGGACCCTTCAGGGGATGTCAGAGAGCTGGTTTTGGCCTGATCCTCACAGGCCAGGCCAAGGGACCCCACCGGTACATGAATCCATGTACTGGGCCTCTAGTGTTTATAAAAAAGTATTTTATAAATAAGGGAAACTGAAGAGCAGCGACTCAGTAACAGATAGAGAACTACTCGCCAGCTGCAGTTGCCATGCGGGAAAAAGACAATTGAAATTACATATTTTCCCCCCATGAAATACAAAGCAATCAATTCTGAAAATTAGAAACACAAAGTGATCTGTGGAAGACAGCAGAAGTGTATGAGGTTGAGCTGGCAGAACTCAAGAAAGTAGTATAAAGAGACTAAAATATCAGAGAAATATAGTGAGATCGAAGCAACCACTGATGAAAAACCATTATGAAAAAACCTTATAAGAAACATATAATCTAGAAAGGAGAAAAGTAAACAAAATGTGTTATAAATAAACATTTTTTTAAATCAAGAGGAAATTATAGATATAAAACATAAAGTTGATTCAATATATGTATAATTGGAATCCCTGAAATTAAATTCAATAATTATAAGCAACATATATTTACAATTCAGGAACATTTTCTAAAATAAAAGATACTTTGAAACTCCACAGAAGAGCATCCAGTATTTCAGGAAAACTTGACCCCCACTTGTGAATATGGGCTATGCATTATTTAAATTACTGAACTTCAAAATTAGTTTTTAAAAATACTATGAGCAACCAGGCAAAATTATCAAGGCACATTTAAAAGGGGAAAACGTCAGGCCCTGGAAACTCCATAATAAAATTCAAGAACAGATGACAAATGGGGTGAGAGTTATAAGAGTGTTAATTTTTAAAAAAAGTGTGAGCCAAGGACAAGTTTAATAATCCTCAAAAACAAATGCTAGGGCCCTGACCACACAGTGGGAGGCAGCCAATCAATGTTCTGCTTTCACATCATTGAACATTCAAGCTTTTCTTTGGGAGAAACTACTAAAGAACAACTTCAGCCAATCTAAACATTTTTGGTGAAATTATAAGAAATTAGTGCCAACAGATCTGCACTATGGAAAATGTAAAAGGAAGTTCTTCATACAGTAGAAAAATAACACCAGATGGAATCTTGAAAATAAAATAGCTCCAGAAATAGCAAGTTTGTTTGAAAATTAAAATGAAACATTGAAAATTATGGGTTGTAGTACTTTGCAACAAAAGTTTAGCTTTAAATGTTTAAATTAGAAAAAGAAAAGTCTAAAGTAAATCATTTAAATCACCATCATAAAACACTAGAAATTAAATACCAATTTATAACTAATGTAAGTAGATGGGAGGAAAATAAAATATTAAAGTCAATAAAAGAGAAAACGAAAAAGAACAGAAAAATCAATAAAGCCAAAACTGGTTCTTTGAAATGCATTGAAAAATCAATAAACAGCTGCATAATGATCAAGATAAAAACAGAATACATACATTACTGATATCAGGAATAATAGAAGGAACACGGCTATAGACATTAAATTGATTATAAAGATCTACTATGGACAACTTTACACCAATAAATTAACTGTGTTCATTGCTGCTCAACTTATAAGTAAATATGTGATGTGACATTAGATGCTTAATTTCATAGCTCATACTTTTATTGATTTTAGAGAGACAGAGAGAGAAACATAGATTTGTTGTTCCACTTATTCATGCATTCATTGGTTACTGCATCTGTCCTGACCAGGGGTTGAGCTCACAACCTTAATATATTGAGACAATGCTCTAACCAACTGAGCCACCCAGTCAGGGCTCACAGCTCACACTTTTAAACATCATATTAATTGTTGCCAAGTTTATTGCTTTCTTTTTAACATTTTGGAATGATTTCTAATTCAAAACTTAAGGAAACTTAGATATCTCCTTTCCAATTCCTAATTTTACTTATATATAAACACAGCTTTTACTTAATTATTAACATTACTTTTAAATAATAAAACAATTAGGACATTATATAGGTCTACTAATATTTAATTATCATTCCCATGTTTATTAGTAGATCTTTCTGCTAAAATAAAAAAGGCATGAAGTCAGTGGGATGCAGGGACAAGCAAGTAGAGCCAAAGGGGCAAATGTGAGGATTGTCTAATATTAGAAATATTTTTTATCTGAGAAATTTATCATTAAATTAATGTTTACAACTTTCCAATTTGAAGAGGACACTGAAAATAGTCTGTATCTCACAGCAATATGCAAAATGTAGTAACAAATTAATCTTACTACAGGTCTCATTTCAATGCACTGTTAAAATCATTGATTTTTAGGACCCATAAATGAATAGCTTGTGCCCATTTAATCATGCCCTAAATTGACTAATTTATTGACTACCTCCCTCCTCTGGGCAGAAAAATTGTTTTCACTCTCCAATCTGTCTCTCAATAAGTTAACTAGAACCAGCAAATACTTCTCACATCAGAAGATTTAATTAGTGCAAGAATAGTAACTGAGAGAGGAGGTGCTAACACAGAGAGAAGTCTAGGCGACTGAATCCTCTACCTTCCTTGCACAGCACAGTGCGCTAGTTCAAAATCCAATGGAGAATCTAGTAAGTGCTGTGATAGGTGCCATGATGTAAATACTGCATCAAATGAGCTTGTAGGCAAGATGTTTTACTAATTAACAGCCACACCATATGATTAGATACCAGGAGTGTTCTAAAATGCTGCATGTGTCCAAAGCAAGATCACTTTTCAAGAGAGGAACCTGAATGTCTTCGTTCAGAGATCATTGTTTATATGGAGCCTCTAAAGACATCCATCCAACAAGGAGTCCTGGAGAAATGACGCACCAGATAACAAGCTGAAGTACTAATATTATATATAATTATGTGTGTATAGTCAACAGTGTGTGTGCACATACATCTACATTTAGGGAAGTGAACAACCCAGTAGAAAAATAAGCCATTATTATCAGTGGAAGTGGAATCCTTGGGATGCCCTGGCAAAAAGAATTTCCTGAGGCCCTCAAGAGAGGAAGGGTTTTTGTGGAAAGCTTTATTGATTATGTAAAGGGTCAGAATTAAGGCCACTGCCCAGAATTTCTGTTCCATGTTATAGTCCAGTCTAGTATCTGACTAGCTTAACCTGTGCTCCCAGCTGCAGTCCATTGCATGTAGGACCCGCATGGCCATGGGCCATGCTACTGCTAAAGGCCACATGTTAGGTGAGCACACGGGACAAGAGTGGGTCACAGAGCAAGAGAACAAGGGAAATGAGAGAGGGAACTCTTTACCTGGGGACTTTAACCTTCCAAGACTTTGCGTGCTTGCAGTGTCTCGACTCTTCTAGCTAATAATCTTTTTCCCAGGCTAGACCAACAGGCAAGCACCCCCCCTCCATCACCCTAATTTTACTGTGCTTTTGCCCATCTTCCCCTTTGTTCGATCTTTTCCCCCAGTGATCTTCAGGGAATGGACCGGGGTCCCTGGGGAGGGGGAAACTGTAGCTTCTTGTGAAGCTGTGCAGATGACCACGCTTACAACTCCCTTTGCTTCCTTTCTGGTATTAATGTTAACAGCTAGCTAATTATGGCAATAGTACCATGCCTTTAAATAGGCAATTACAGAAAAAAGAAATACAATTGACATTTTAAAAACATGCTCAACTTTACTAATAATGAATTGCAAAGGAAAAGAATATGTTATTATTTTTTAGTTTTTAATTGTTAAAACAAAATCCAATGATGGTAAGGTCATGAGAAATCACACAATTTCACTGTGGAGAGGAGTTTAGCACTTTTTAGACCTATTTGCAATCTGGTATTTATCAACATTTTCTATCAGGTATATGATATGTGATAATCTGTTTAAATGAGCACTTTTTGAGAGTGAGATTAATGGCAAGCATCAGAGGATGAAATATTTTCACTTCCTGCACCATGTATATTTAACATTGAAAATATTAATAGTATGGTGCCTGAAATATGAAGATTTATAAGAAAATATGTATTTGATCATTTAGATGACCAAAATATATTTATCATTTATTTGGTCTTTGTTCAAAATTCCCAGTAACAGCTCCCAAAACCCTTGTAATTTCCTAAATATTGAGAGTGACAAAGCTGTCTTTTGTTGTTTATGAGGTGGCTTTTGGAAAGCACCTAAGGATGGGGGCCGGTTACCAGAGGAGCCGATCTTGTGATTGGGACTTTCATCCCCAGCCACTGACCTCCCTGGAGGGAGGAAAAGGCTGGGCATTGAGTTCAGTTAGCAATGGCCAATGATTTACTCAGTCATGTCTATGTATGAAGCCTCCATAAAATCCAAATGGATTAGGTTCAGAGAGCTTCCACTGGTGAACACATGGAGATGTAGGGAGAGAGATGGGAACTTGCCTTATGCATCTCTTCCACCTGGCTATTCCTGAGTTATATCCTTTTATAATAAATTGGTGACTTAGCAAATAAAATGTCTCTGAGTTCTATGAACCACTCTAGCAAATTAAACAGACTCATCCTTGAAACTTCTAACAACCTCCACTTTTGACTGCATCTAAACTCAGAATCACCAGTTGGTCAGAAGCACAGGTGACAACCTAGGCTTTCAACTGATGTCCCAAGTAGGTCCAAGGGCAGTGTTGTAGGACTGAACCCTTAACCTGTGGGATCTGATGTCATTCTGGGTAGACAGTGTCAGAATTGAGTTGAACTGCAGGACATCCAACTGGTGTTAGTGAGAGCACTGCTTCTTGGAGGTGTGGGGAACCCCACATTTCTCTCTCTCTCTCTCTCTCTCTCTCTCTCTCTCTCTCTCTCTCACACACACACATACACACACACACACACACACACACACACACACATTAAAATTGAGTCCAGAAACCCAATTAGTGACCAAAAATAAAGACACATGTACTATGGGTGTGAATCTTTTCTAAGAATTATAATTTAAACAATCTTTCAAGATGAAAAAAAATGTATTTTTTTCTATTTTGTAAATTTTAATAATCAAATACTGTATTCTTACCAGTTACAGATCAGCACTCTCTAGAAAGTTGGCACCTTCTCAGACACATGAACTAAGGCACTGTATATTATGAAAGCATATTATAATATAACTAGAGGCCTGATACACGAAAATCGTGCAAGAGTAGGCCTTCCTTCCCCCGGCTACTGGCACCGGCTTCCCTCTGGCACCCGGGATCTGGGCTTCCCTCGTAGCCCCAGCTTCATCCAGAAGGTCGTCAGGAAGGTTGTCTGGTCTAATTAGCATATTACACTTTTATTATTATAGATGTACTGTTTGCTATAACATAGTGTAACAATATATATTTAGCTATGTTTTTATTATAAATATATATTATAATTTACATTCTATGTTTGAAAATGACTTAATATAATAATTTTCTGTTTGTATGCATTAGTACACAGGCTCCAAATTCCTTAAGGAGAGGATTAGAACTTCGGCCCTGTGCTTTACCAACTGAGTCACTCTGGGTAATCCACTTGTAGGGGCTTTGCCCTTGCTATTTCCTCTATCTAAGTGCTCTTAATCTAAGTCATGGCTCTCTGTCTCTCATATGCGGGCGTGATAGCATATGAGAGCGGTCAACCCTAATCACCTGTTTCATTCACAACACCTTTTCTGTTATTACCAAGCAAGCAATCCTTACTCTGCCTAAACTCTCCTCTTAATCTTTACCAAGACTTAGAAAATATATTTATTTTTATTGTCTATCTATCCTGCTAGATTGTGACTCATGACATTAGGGATTATGCATGTCCTTCTTCACTGAACAAGGTAGTCAACATAGCAGACCTCCAATAACTATTTGATGAATAAATGCATAAATGAGGGACACGCAGTTCTAAATCTCATATTTTTCATCTATAAAATCAGGATAACAATAACTACTTCCTGTTGTTGTTTCTAAGATGTTTAACTACAATTAAATGTTCAGCACATTTTCCGGCATGTAGTCATCACTCGACATGAATTTAAATTTTTATTTATTGTCTTAGTTTTCTACAATTTCACTGATTTCCTTCTTGAAGAATCTAATGAATAAAAGTGATTTCAATTCTTTTCTTAGACTATTATGTTTTTAAGACTATTATGTTTTTCCTTTTTTCTCTAAATGTTTTGTGTCATTTTATTTATTTTTCATAAGCATTATTGCTTTAGTTAATCTACCAAATTTTAATTTGATTATGTAATTTGATGCTTATATCATTGTCAAGTTTTTAATTTCAGTAGGTCCTCCTCAGGAAATTACACTAAAAGGTGTTTTGGGGTGGATACAGTTTAATAGTCTACAACAGAAAGCTCTCCTCGCTGTTGTTATAGGAATTAAAGATGGCTGTGACTAAAGGGTACTGACTATTTATATGAACAATACACACATTTCTTCGACAAAATCACTTCATATCAAATGACAGAAAATTATTCCAAAGTACATAGAAGAGTGGGCTCACTTGTTCCAAAGTACATAAAAGAATAGGTTTACAAAATTTAAAGTTTGGCAGAGATTGCTATGTCTGATCTTGATACTTTGCTGGATATCTTCAAAGTTCCTGATAATATTTTTTTTGTTGCTGTTCGCTAAGTATTGCCATTATGGTTATAATTATCAACATACAAATATTTGTTGTTGCATTCCAGATGTTGGGAAGTATCCAAGGATAGCTATATCCTTCTGCAATTCATTTCAGTAAAAATCAGATAACAGTGAAGGAAATTTAAGAAGCATAATCTCATTCCTAGAGGATATTTGACTTTACATCACTCTGTGTTCCAGTAAATGGACCCTGAGAATTAGGTCACCCAAGAGAGACTTTATAACCTCAGACTGGCTCTAACTTTGAACAGCCATTTCCTTTCAGTCTAGGTCTCCTCATCTACGAAATGCTGGCTGGTTAGATAAACATCGCTTCTTATCTAGACCCGTGCATTTATAACTTGCTCTTAGGGCTCCATGAATGAAACACTCAGTTCTGCATAACTACCAGCAAACCCTAGCTAAAACTTTGGGAATTTCCTTGGGTGACTGATTAATGTATACAGTCAAGGAAAACAACTTATAAAAGCATTTTTTCTATTACTGAAAATTTCAAGTGACAGTTGAGAGAAATAATATTTTCCCTCTAAGGAACACTTGAAAATGTACTTCTTCTTTTATATTTGCACATTAGTCATAGCACATTAGTCAGAATGGCTCTCTCCTGCTAATTCCTATAGTATTCAAATCAGCCTTATGGAGCATTACAAACACAGCTCCTTTAGTCTGTGTGATTCCAATAAATCCTTGTTTATAAACAGATTTTACAAGAATATAAAATATCTGTGCAAAGTCACACTGGAAGGGTGATTTTTTGATGTTAATGTTGACACAACTTAGAAATTAAATTTAATCACAATCTTAAATATAGATTTCTTTTTTAATTTTATTTTATTTTTATTGTTTTAAGTATTACAAATAGTAGTACATATGTCTCCTTTTTTTTTTCCCCTTTGATCTCCCCCCGACCTCCCCTACCCCCCAGGACATGCCTTCACCTGCCCACCCTCCCCCCCCCCCCTCGCCCCAGTGTCTTATATCCATTGGTTGTGCTTATATCCATGCGTACAAGTCCTTTGGTTGGTCTCTTACATCCCTCCTCGCCCAACCACCCCTGTCTTCCCAATGTAGTTTGACAGTCTGTTCAATGCTTCTTTGCCTGTGTATCTTTTTCCCACCATTTCTTTCCTTTAAAAAGTTTTGCCTTTGCAGACTGGAAATAAACATATAATAACAAAACAAGACAAAACAAAAAAGTGTTTGAGTCCCAATTTCCATGTCCAACAGTTCCTTATGTGTACATGTCAGCAGTGATATCTGGATGGTGGGCACATGGTGGCAATGCAGGTCCGACCCTCTCTGGTTTGGTCCTAGGTAACCTGCAGCGGTGCACAGCTGCTGACTGCTCCCATGGCAAGGCGCTGTCAGCGTCTTCCATCTCTGGACTGTTTTTTTCCTCTTGTCTTCATGGTTGGAGCACTCCTGTCAATTCCTCTCTGTTGCAGGAATCCATCTGGTCTTGGGGTTGTTTTCTGAAAATATACAAATATATTCTCGACCACAAGTTAATAAAGGAATCTTTTCTATATAATTGATTTGGGATCCTTTTTATTTTTGTTCAAACGATTTTCCTTTGTCTTATTTAGACACCATGTGTGTTTTTAATGGCCGTCTTGCTGTTAGCATTGCAAATGAACCTTAATTTGGTAAAGTAAAAATTTTCTAGATGTAATTTACTTATAGGATATTTTTCCTTACATGATATTGCCCTACTATCCCCCCCCTTTTTTTTTTAATGGAGGTTTTTGTAAATTTTATAATGCAGTCTTGATAACTTTAAATTAAAAATTTTTTTTTTCCCCCACACATATGACTGCTTTAGGTTCATTGCATATTCAGGAATTTTACCATGAGATGAACTACCAATAGAAATTTTAGTTATTACTTTAAGAATAGCTTTTTGTCCAGTACTTGAATATTCACTTATTTCAATTAGCCTATTTAAATTAATCTGAAAACTCGATTACTATTTTACTGTCAAATTTAATACTCTACCAACAATCTTAGTTTACCCTGTAAATATTAGTGGGGAGGATTATTTGCATTCTTGAGTGGGCCCTGAGCATTCCAAATGCTCAGCTGAATTTAGATATAGGGCAACTGCTGTCGGCCAAGTCTCTTGTCTGTTACCTGGGTCCCGATCTGAGCTGGGCCATTTCTTAAAGCTTGAAATTAAAGGTTTATCTCATCGTTGAAAATCTAATACTCCTTTTCAAAAACAGTGTGCTAAGAAGAAACATTTGCCTGAACATACTAATTATCCTATGAGCTCTTGGTAACTATATGGCAAAAAGCAGAATCATAAAATATTGTGAGTGAGATTCCTTCAGTTTCAATAATTTAAAAAATATTTTTAACTATGAGATTTTGGCACCCTAGAGCATATCTCCTCATTACCACGAAGAGTGAATGACAACAAACTTTAACTCATTGGGAAGGACCACTGCCTGCTAGACAAAAGGCTTTTTAGAAATACAATATAGATCTTGCTGTGTGGGGGAGAAATGGGTTTTCCACATTGGACAAGCAAATTAACTGAGGTTTAGGTGAAGGTGCTCTTCGCGGGGTCTTCCAGGTTAGGGAAAGCACAAAGTTCCCTAGAATGACATTGTTGGGCAAGGGACGATTAGAGAGTTCTCTTCTTAGCTCCCAGACATGTCCCACTACCTTTTCTACGTGGTTTGATTTTTTTCTTTTTCCAATTAGAAAATGTCTCAAAGATGTGCTTTTGTAGTGGAGAATGTTGACTTGTTTCTCCTAATTCTTGTGAAAGCTAAAGTTTTAGCATTCCAGGAGATTTTTATGGACTTCTTAGACTGATATGAAGCCATGAGCATTTGGATTCTCTTCACATCTTAAGAATACTCTGGCTTTCTTTTTCATTAAAGGGAATTATCCATACCTTTTTTCAAATCTTGATTCTGACTAAAGGTACATGCATCAGCAAAAATAAGTAATTTGGAGGGGGGATTTAGTTGCTCTTCTAAGGTAATAGACAGAAGTATCAATGTGAACAGTCTCAAGTCAATTTCTGACCTCTCTCCTATATTCTCAATGAATGGCTGTCTGACTACACAGAGTGAATTTTCCGTGATCAGCTGGAATCAACCACACTTTGTCCCTTTGCCAGACATCACAGTGAAGATCATGAAATACTAGAATCCATAATTTTTACTGCTTGGCCTGTCTTGTGCTTCTTCCTATTTCCCACAATCACCATGTGGACAACCTTCTACCACATATCTCCTTTTTGCCTTGTTGTTTTGCATTAATGTGGTATTGCATCTGGTTTGCAGTTCATGGGATACTGAGGGTGAGGTTTAATCATTACTATATATCAGTCATAACAGAAAGGCTTTTCTTTCTTTCTTTTTTATTTTTTTTTGTTCTAATATCCAGTTACTTGTATGATTGGAAGAAGAATTTTCCAAAATCTATGACTTTTTAACAGCCATCAGAATCATATCTTTCCAAAGCCTTAATGCACCTAAGCAAGAGCTCTAACTTTAAAGATTCTAACAGATGTTCTTATTTTTACATAATATGATATGCTTTCCTATTTTATTTTATATCTCTTAAATGAGTTTTCCAGCTGAGTGAGAGCATGATCAATATACTCAAGGGATGGGTTAAAGGGAACATTTTCAATTGTAACTCATTTTGTTTTACTTTGATAATATTCCTTTTCCTTCTAATAAATCTTTTTCTTCTCACCTTTATAATCAGCCCTATTTTTTACAGTTTCTTAGGTTTCTAGTTACTTATTGAATATTTAAGAATATGTTTTAATTATTATAGGTATATTATCTCTTGATTAGTCATCTTAAGAGGAAATTTGCTGAACATATACACTGAGTGGCCAGATTATTATGATCTCTGAACACATAATAATCTGGCCACTCAGTGTGTATGTGTGTGTGTGTGTGTGTATGTGTGTGTGTGTGTATATATATATATATATATATATATATATATATATATGGCCCAGTGCATGAATTCGTGCATGGGTGGGGTCTGGCGAGCCTGGCTAGAGGGAGGGGACATGGGCAGTTGGCCGACCTGCCTGCTGGTCGAACTCCTGGTCAAGGGGACAATTTGCATATTAGCCTTTTATTATATAGCATATACACTGAGTGGCCCGATTATTACGCATTCAGAGATCATAATAATCTGGCCACTCAGTGTATATTTGGAAAAAAAATAAGGATTTATTTTTCTCTGTTGAAGTGACATAAGATTTTGTTTTCTTATATAAAATTAACATAATGCAATACTTTTCAACTCTTGTTCATCTGGTCATAATGCCTTACATCCAGCAGCACAGTGATTTATTTGAAGAGATAGTTTCTGAATTTAATTTTTTAAAATTGATTTCAGGAGAGAAAGGAAGAAGGAGAGAGGTATAGAAACATCAATGATGAGAGAGAATCATTGATTGACTGCCTCCTGCATACCCCCCCACTAGGGATGCAGCCTGCAAACAGGGCATGTGCCCTGACCTAGAATGGAACCTGTGACATCTGGTTCATGGATCGATGCTCAACCACCGAGCCACACCAGCTGGGGTTTTGGTTCCTGGACTTAAGCAGCTCACAGTATAATGAAAGGAAAAGGAAACCTCTGATTCCAATTCAGATAAATAAATCTGATTCAGAACTATCCAAGATGCTCTCTCAGCCCTGAAGGCTCTGCAGGAAACAGCACATCTGCTGAAGAAGGTTAAAACCAAGATGCTGGGGGCCTGGCAAATTGTTCCTTAGCGCTCCCTGAGTTCTAGCATTATCGTGTCACCCCAATGTCTTACATATTCACTTCTATTTTGGATTTTATTGCTGAGCCATTTCTTCCTCACACATGAAAAATGGTTTTGCTCTTCCTTCTCCATTTTCATGTAATCAACACTGACAAGAATGTTGTTATTCACTTGAAGTCAGGACTTACGGAATTTGCTGTCTATAAATCAAAATGGATTCATCGTGTATTTGTCTTTAAAGAATTTCATGAAATATTCCAATTAACTTGGCATTTAAATCCTTGGCGCCAGAAAACCAAACACTCTAATATTTTATCATTGGCAGTTCTTATCTTTGCTCCATACCTTTTCTCCAGGGAAGAAGAGAGGAGAGGAAGGAAGGGATTTGGTTTTTTCAGCCCCTGAAATACAAAGTGGCTACAGGTTCATATGACTCTAGTTGTCTCTATGTGGTTTCCCACTTTCTTGTCCATAGAGGCAGACAGAAAGAGGTTAAAATTTAGCTTGACAGATAAGGATGCTTAATATTAGCATTTTTAAATGACCTAAGTAAAAATGCTTTTACACTTCTAGTCATCTCTATTCACATATTTTCTCTTGGCCTTTATCAACTTAGTAGATATTGAGTAACTGTGAACTTCAAATCTACAAGCAATGCCAAGCTGTCATTACTGCGTCAAAAACCAGCTAAAGATGGTACTTTAATGAAATTCTTTTTCTGCTTTTTTTACCCCAGGCAAGAGGCTTTTCTATCTGTTTGAGAAGAAAATTAAGAGAAGCCATTTGTTTCAAAGCTAACAGTGTTCTAAGTGCATTAATATTTTGCAAATAGTGCCAAATAATTCTTCAAAACACGTTTGCCCTAGCTGGTTTGGCTCAATGGATAGAGCGTTGGCCTGCAGACAGAAGGGTCCCAGGTTCAATTCTGGTCAAGGGCACTTTCCTCTTTTTGCAGGCTCCTCCCAGCTCTGGCCCTGGTCGGGGTGTGTATAGGAGGCAACCTATCAATGTGTTTCTCTCACATCAATAGATATTTCTCTCTGTCTTTCCCTCTCTCTTCCACTCTCTCTGAAAATCAATGGAAAATTATCCTCAGTTGAAGATTACAAACAAAACAAAACACTTTTGTTTTTATTTTGTTTTGTTAGTTTTTGTGTGTTTTCCCTAAGGTGATGTCTGATAATTATAAAGGTTTAAGGACTTAAGTATAAGTGTTTTTGAAAGTGCCTAACAATCTCACCTAACTAAAATTATTATTACCTGATTTCTAAGTGAGGTTAGTATTTGATATGAATCTATACATATAAAAGCCTAAATGACCAAACTACTGAACAACCAAATGACCAGTCGACCAGTTGCTATGACATGCACTGACCACCAGGGGGCAGACACTCAATGCAGGAGCGGCCCCCTGGTGGTTAGAGCACTCCCACAGCAAGAGAGCCGCTCAGCTGACTGACAGGCATGAAATGCAGGACTCATGGCTGCCAGTGCTGCTGTGGCAGCACGAACCTCTCCCGATGGGGACTAACTGGCTGAGAGCCGGCAGCAGGCACAGCGGGCTGGGATGAGCGGGAGTGGCAGGCAGGACCAGCAGGCTGTGCTGGACTGCTGGTTTCGGCCGATCCCCACAGGCAACACCAAGGGACCCCACCAGTGAACAAATCTGTGCACCAGGCCTCTAGTAGTACAATAAAAGCTTTAGAGATAATTTTTTTTTACTGTAAATATTCATGCATAAATGCAGAAAAAACATTTATGCATGAATATTTATAAACTCATGCTTAAATTATTTCAGTAGACAAATTAAAAACTCTTTTTACCCATAATACACAGTGCAATAAATACAAGGAAATTAATTTTACCTTTTTAAGTGAACTAATGCAATAAGTCATATAAAATTCTCCCACAGTTAATAAATACGTTCATAGTTAATGTATTTTAATTCATTTGGGGGAATACTAAAATTAAATAGTTTATTATGAGACTTGTTCATGATATATATACATGACTTTGAGTGACCCTAAACTAAGGTGTTGTGATTATATAAGTAGAAATGGGTCTTTTCAGATGTAATTGAAATTTCTGTCAATGGCTATTATTTTATTATACTTTTCTATGTGTTTTGAGCTCTCACTATTTATTTTAAGCCTGTCTTCTGTAGCTGGTCTTGATTTTCTGCTTAGACTCCCTCCCATCTATTGAGAAATTAGCTCTTCTGCTTTGAGGAGCTATTTTTTTCCTCATTACTCATTTTACTTATGGTCTCGTAAGGAATTGTTATCTTCATGCAAAAATCTGACCTTTTCTAGAAAGATTGATTGGTCTAAGAGTAAGCATCCAAAAGAAGTCAGTCTATCAGGATGGTTTCCTGGAATTTTTGACATGAAGAAACTTATTTTACAGAAGATGAAGTTGGAAATAGGCAAATGCCAAGTTTCTGACAACTAGTGTTCTGACACTTTGGAGAAAACAGATTTGATATTGTAGTAATCAGTGTAGGAAGGTTCCCTAAGAAAGGGGAAATTGATCATAAGTCCTCTGAGGACATTTCTCCTGAGATATGAACATATTAATTTTTGTGTCTTTTCTATGCTTCATCTACAATGACCTGCTAAAGGGGATGTGGCTGGTGAGTGACTTCTCAGACTTTCTGAGCTAACCAGATCTCTTCAATGACTTTATCAACCAGTCAAGGGTCCTGAGATCTTATCCAAATCCCCTGGCCACTATTTCCTCAGGGAAAAGAGGGTCCAGAGTTTCTGTACAAAGCTTAATTTCAGTATCTTGTTCTTAAAACTAGGTCAACCATTTGCTTACCTATTCAAATATGTCTGTGGAACTGATCAATTTGCATCCAAAATCACAACTTTCTGTTACAGAGAATAAAGCCAATATCAAGGAGAGACAAACAGGAAGGATGAAAAGAGTCGTGACCAGCTCATGTCACTGTTTACAGAGTCTACAGCTGCTGGAGTTGTTTTGTCCCTGTCTTCCCTATACTTGAGTGCCCTAGTTATCCCTTTAATGAATAGCACTAGCAACTTCCTAGTTAGTTTCCTTTTATGCTTTGTTTGAGCGGTGTATCTTTAAAAACCAAAAGAGACCTGATCAACAGAGAAACTATCAATAGAACTGGGACATCAGAAGTGACAGACTCTGGAATGTGAAAATGGGACATAAAGTAAGGTTCTAAGGTATCAGATATTCAGGATTGGTAAAAGAGCATAAAAGAGCAACACTCTCATATATTTTTCTACAGGAAAACAGTAACCACCACCCCCTCCCAATATCTTATCTTGACTAACATTGAACATAAAATATATACACATTAGTTGTGTTTTGTAACATAGCAGGTAATGCACACCAATTTTTTTTCAAGTGTATAGCAATACCAACATGAACAAAACATATCTTCTAGAGTCTTGTTGGATGATAGATTCCAAAGTCTGGAAAGATTTCCAGATGCATTTTAAGAAGGTTAGTTTCTCAATGTTGCTGCTAAAGATTCTTTTCCCCTGAATGAATGCCATTAACTACTGTCAATTTAATACTCAGTTTATGATAATAAACTACTTACATAGAAAGTAACCATTCAAATCAGGAATTTTAGTTACCTTAATGCTAATAAATTGTTCTTCTATCAAAAGAGTTTTTAATCACATACTATTTTCAGCTAGTTCAAACATAAATTTCATCAACCTGAGATATCATGGAATATAGAAAGAATTCCTGAAATATCATAAGACAGCATATTATTTTATAGATAAAAAATCAAGATGAGTTAATTGATTTATTCAACTTTAACAGTATAATTCATGAATGTTTTTCAAATTCCCTAATTTAATTGTGTACTGATGTTACATTTAAAAATATTATATATACATATATATACTTTCAGAATGTATTTATGTGTATATATGTACATGTTTGTATAAGTACATATATACATGTATATGTATATATGTACTTATTTGAAAATACAACATAAATCATAAAATGAGTATCTTTGAAATTGCCAGGTAAGCACCAGAATTAACAGGCTGGAGAATCCTATATAATAAAAGAGTAATATGCAAATTGACTGAATGGTGGAATGACCAGTTGGTGGGGGGCGGGGCTGGTGAGCAGGCAGCACCAGGCCAGCCAAGGCACGTGCCAGTGGGCAGAGGGAGGGGACAGCAATGGGGGAGAGGGGAGGCAGCAGCAACCAGCCGAGGTGGAGGGGCGATGGGGAGACGGGGCCTTGCCAGCTAGCACCATTCCCTAATCGGCCACCCAGTAACCTCCCACAGAGGGAGGCCAGCAGTGGCAGCAGTGGCAGGATGATGGGGGCAGTGCCTTCCCCTGATCACCCAGTCTCCTCCCACGGAAGGAGGCCAGACTGCGCCTTAGGCTTGCTCCCAGCCGGGAGTGGGCCTGAGCCATCAGTAGGACATCCCCTGAGGACTCCCAGACTGTGAGAGGGTGTAGGCGGGGCTGAGTTTACGAATTTTTGTGCACTGTGCCTCTAGTAAGAGTAATAGAAAGAAAAGAATCCAGGAAGGTTGTCTGACCATAAGCATAAGCTCTGCCCAGTCATGATGGCAACGCATCATTGAGTGCCAAAGCTGGAAATGCAATGCTTTTATGATGGTAATGAGTTAACAACAAAATGTTGCTCCTTTGTGTCACTTAGATTAGATTAAACCTTCCAGGTGGAATTATCCAATTGGTCAAAATCGGGTAAGTGATTATCTTACAATGTTCTGTTGCCCTTGTTCATAGAAAGCAGATGTCTAGCATCTTTAGATTCCTAATGGGAAATGAGGACTGATTGGCATGAAAATTCAAACAATGTTGTGGTCCCTAAATATAAAAAGTGGCTACCGTATCTGCTAAGATTAAATTTACCTCAAGGATATGAGAATAGCCTTTGATTATTCCACTCACATATACCCACTTCTCACATTTCTGCTTCTCAAAAGAAATGTCCTGCCTATCATAATTCAACTAACCCTTATGTAACCAAAAACACAGTTTCACTTAGAGCAGACAATTCAAGTCTCATCAGTGACTAAATTCACTTCCAAAGTTTAAATCTTGTTTTATTGATATTTTTCTTGAACTCTTCATTCTATCTCTGCATTCTGTCATCTCTGAGCTCAATTATAAAGTGAACTTTATGTATATAGTCTGTGCAACTTGCAGCTGGATTGAGGGCTGTCGACAGAATCTATGCTTTTGCTCCTGCATGACCCACTTCGTGAACCTTTTGCCTATTGTAAGAAACACAGCTACAGGACTTCTGCCATTTACTGTTGTTTGTTACTTTGCTTGTGTCCCAGTTGCATTTCAGAAGATTCACTTACATGTAGTTCCTTTCAGCACATGTTTGCATAAACTCTATTTTGATCAGCAATTCTACTTCCCTTTCGTGGGCAGAACCATCCACCAAATCTTCACAATAACACACTTTTCTTTCTTTGTTTAGGTGAATTAGGGGCTTAAATTTGTCAGGTTGCAATGTTTACTCAATTTAACAAAACCACTATTATGAAACGAGGTAGAAACATTTCTCCCCCATTTGGGGTTGAAATCTCTAATTAAGAACTACCTAGGGTATTGAGAAGAAGAAAAAAACATATTTTCAAGTGGATCAATAGATGGATTCATGAGAAATAGTGTTCACTGATTCCAAGGATGCACTACACCCTATATGATGGCAACCCAATTTTATAAAGATCATCCACCTGGTCTGGCCAGTGATGTTCAGTGGTTGATGGTCGACCTATGAACCAGAAAGTCACAGTTCAATTCCCAGTCAGGACACATGCCTGGGTTGTGGGCTCAATCACTAGCGTGGGGCATGCAGGAGGCAGCTGATCAATGATTCTCTCTCATCATTGAAGTTTTTATCTCTCTCTTTCTCTCTGAACTCAATAAAATTATATTTTTTTAAAAAAAAGATCATCCAGCTGGATCTGCACCTAAATCTTTTTGAGGCATCTCACTATTTTGGCTAAGGGGAATTACTTCTATTTATAGGATCAATGGGTAATGCCATGAGTATGAGAACTTTTCTTATTATTTTGTTAGAAAGTGACTTTCTTGGCTCATGGAAAGATTGTGTGGTAAGTTCTGAGGATATATATTTGACTGAGGTTGATGAGAGGAAGAAAGATATTGTGCAGAATGGAGAAAGTTTTAAATATTCATATGTATCAAGGAATTATTCAGATAGAGGTTAATGTATGAGTTTCAGAAAGGAATATTTAGAGTTGGATATAATGTTATTGGCTTACCAAATGTGTTCACATGTAAATAAAAATGATGGAAATACAAAAGCCATCTCACTCAGACAGTTGGTGCTAGCCATGGTTCCTTACTCCCATAATCTGTTGCCAGCAATTGACTAGGTCCTCTTTGATCTAACTTGAAATGCAAACCACTAGCTTATATCAGAGGTCATTTTTTTTTGCAAACAATAAAATATTTACAATTTTGAAATTAAAAATTTATATGAAAATGAATGAAGTTTGTATTTTAGCTTAAGGCAATATATTTAATGTATTTAACAACAAAGTTTCTCTTTATCTCATGAATATAGAAATAGTATTATGAGAAGTGAGGCTAGCTTTTATCCTACCCTATATAACAAAGAGCTAATATGCTAATTAGACCGGATGGTGGAATGACCTTCCGGGTGACCTTCTAGAACAACCAGTGGGTAGGGCCACTGGGCGGTGAGGGCAGGGGCAGCCGGGCCTGCGAGGGCCAAGCCCCTTGCACGAATTTCGTGCATCAAGCCTCCAGTCATAAATAACAGTGGTTTCCTAAGTCTTCTAATGGTTACATTTAGAAATATACAAAGAAATTGGATAATATTAGAAGACTATAGGATAATGTTACTTCCATTTAGGAAAAGGGCGGGGGAGGGGTTAGTGTTTCAAATTATGGCTATCTCCTGGAAACAATATTTTTCTGCAAAGTACTTTTAGGAGATAAGAACATTTCATAATTATTTCCACGTTGTTTCTTGTTGTGCTTCTAGTAACAGATTTCTGTACTCTAATGGGTTGGAGATAGCATTGCAAAATAAATGCCATCCACATTTTTTATGTGTCAAAGCTCTCTTTTCTTTGGAAACATAAAATGTTTTGAGTTTGAAATTGGATGTTATATAAATTACATTAAATAAATAATTATTATTTGGAAAGTTTTATGTCTTTTACTCTGTGCTAGTTTCTCTGGTCAAAAATTAACTCTTGTTTATATCAAATAGCCTATATAAAATTGGTTTGGTTATACTTCAAACCTTTCCACTCAGTTTGTGATCATTTGTTGCAATACCCCTAAAAAACTAATATACTTGGCCTCCAGAAATTCACAGGTATGCTAGCTGATATTTTCTCCCACACCGCAATGTTGAACATCTCTTTCCCTGTACTCTGCTAGAGTATACTGTCTCTCTTCCAAGGAGCTTGCCCCACGTGAAATTCCCTTTACTTGGTTGACTAGTAATAGCAGTTTCTTTGACAGATTAAAGAAAAATCATGATGTCTTAGTTTTTCTGCAATTTTTTCTTTCTTTGAATGAAAATGTCCTTCTCTTTCTGCTCTCTAGATCCTAAAAGCCATTTTTTTAAATGAAATCCCCATGTACACTGAGTGGCCAGATTATTATGATCTCTGAATGCATAATAATCTGGCCACTCAGTGTATATCCTATATAATAAAAGGCTAATATGCAACTTGTCCCCTCGGCCAGGAGTTCAACCAGCAGGCAGGCCGGCCAACCACCCATGTCCCCTCCCCCTGGCCAGGCTGGCCAGACCCCCTCACCCATGCACGAATTCATGCACTGGGCTTTTAAAATATATACTGAGTGGCCAGATTATTATGCATTCAGAAATCATAATAATCTGGCCACTCAGTGTATATATCTCTAATATATTTTTTAGTAAAAAAAAAAATACCCATGATAGATTGTAGGTTTGAATGAAAATTAATAAAATGCTAGAATGTTTTCTTTCTCCTCCTACACTGTAAATGTAAAAAAGTCCAAATATACCAATCTTAGGGAGAGGGGGGAAGTTAATACTGAATAGTGTTTATAAGCAAGTCTTTACCTTAAATATGGAAGTGCCTTCACTTGAGCATTGGAAACAATAGATTTATTACTTTATATTCTTTTTATCCTATGGCATGTTGCCTTTCATTAAATGGTGTTTTCTTATCTGTATATATAAAAGCCTAAGTGACCATCGCAACTGAATGGACAACAGAACAGGCTGTGTGGGGTGACCAGGCCTGCAGTGGGGAAAGTTGGGGCAACCAGGCCAGCAGAGGGGGGTAGTTGAGGGTGACCAGACCGGCAGGAGGGGCAGTTAGGGGCAACCAGGCCAGTGGGGGGGGGGCAGTTGGGGGCGACTAGGCTGGCAAGGGGGGCACTTAGGGGCAATCAGGCAGGCAGGCCGGCAGGTGAGCAGTTAGGAGCCAGTGGTCCCAGATTGTGAGAGGGATTTCTGACTGCTGGTTTAGGCCTGATCGGGCCTAAACCGGCAGTCGGATATCCCCCAAGGGGTCCCAGATTGGAGAGGGTGCAGGCTGGGCTAAGGGCCCCCCCCCAGGCATGAATTTTGTGCACCAGGCCTCTAGTAAAAGATAAAAATCTAGTATGCTCTAAAATCAAAACAGTTCAAGCTTGCAGTAGGCAACATTTCCACCCCTGCATTTAATTCCCAGTGTCCACACTGTAACTGAGAAAACTAAGAAAGCTTCGGGCTCTATAAATGGCCTTCAGGGTGTGGAAGCTGGAGAGTCTGAGGGTTCAGGAGCCACACTGCCAGCTACTTAAGAAGCTTCTTTTATACATATATATATATATAAAATTGATTTCAGAGAGAAAGGGAGAGGGAGATATAGAAACATCAACGATGAGAGAGAATCATTGATCAGCTGCCTCCTGCATGCCCCCCTACTGGGGATTGAGTCTACAACCTAGGCATGTGCCCTTTTCTGGACTCGAACCTGGGACCCTTCAGTCTACAGGCCGATGCCCTATCTTCTGAGCCAAACCAGTTAGGGCCAGGAGCTTCTTGTAAAGTCAAAGTATCAGACTCAGAGAGCTTGTGGCAATGACTCAGAAAGCACCATGCTAAGAATGGATTTTACTTCATCTTCAGAAAAGTAGAAAAGAACTGAACTAATTTGATATTTCACACAGAGGCTTTAATATTATTTTAAAGTGTTAAGTGAACAGTGCTGAAATCAAGCAGGTAAAGCCATAAATTGTGACCTGCCCCTTGTTCAGAATTATCTTTATCTTGTGGCTAACAGAGTAATTTACATCTGTATGTGGATATAAATTACTACATCGATACACTTGTATGAAAAATCAATAGATATATCATGAACTGCCTGCAGACGCATTCACTTTGTTTTAAAATAGGTTCATTTTGACTCTAATCAACTTAGGAAGTCAGATTTTTAGAAAGAGGAAGAAATACGAACTTAACGATTTAAAATTATTATGAGGTACTGGTTGCATCCAAAAGAGGGTAACCAAGTTTAATACATTTGTGGTAAAAATAAGTATTTGTTTATAGTCACTTAGGAACGACAAATGGCAAATTTATTTCATTATTAAAAAATTTTAACTACTCTTATAAAAGGAACTCATTGCAGCAAAATTTGTATAAAAGCATAATCAATCCTATCCAATAAAGATGGGATATGCAAATTGGCCATCACTTTGTCACAAAAATGGTGGCACCCATAGCCACAAAATGATGGTGCCCAGTCCTCTCAGCCACACCAGAGTCCCCCAGTACTGTGGGGGTGGCCGCTGAGAGCGGGCAGCATGAGCAGCCTGGCAGAATGCTTGCTTCATCACCGTGGCAACGAGGCAAGCGTTCCACCCTGGCCGTGGATGGGCATCTGGTCAGGGAAGGCAGTTGGGGGCCACGAGAACAGCTGGAGAGGGCAATTGGGGGCCATGAGGCTGGCAGGGGAGGGCATTTGGGGGCAATCAGGCTAGCAGGGGGGAGCAGTTGGGGTGAGCAGACCGGCAGAGAGAGTGGTTAGGGGCGATCGGACCAGGAGGCAGGTAAGCAGTTAGGAGCCAGCAGTCCTAGATTGGGAGAGGGATGTCTGACTGCCAGTTTAGGCCCGCTCCCACAGAGACATCCCCTATCAGTCAGACATTCCCTTAGGAGTCCCAGATTGGAGAGGGTGCAGGTTGGCTTAAGGATACCAGCCCCATGAATGAATTTTGTGCACCAGGCCACTAGTTTTATATAACCAGAGAATATGAAACACTTCTCTTTTGGGTTGGAAGTTAAATAAGCAAAGTACAAAGAATTTCTGAGACAACCTAACACACATACAGAGCATTAAATACTGAGTTAATGAGCTTTTTTAGGAATATACAAATTATAGCACAGTATATTTATGCACATTGCATGCAACAATATATTACTTTCATCCTATATTTCCTTATAAGGTTTTTCTCACTTTCTTTCCTATTTTTTAAAATTTTCCTTGAATAATATCCATAGGCAGTGCTTATATTATTATTCAAATTAAAGTTCATAGAATTCATAACCATGTTTTGTCCCATAGAAATTATAGGTGATGCCATAGAAACAAGAGCCACCCTCTTGTTCTTAACACTCTTGACCAGTGCTGGTCTAAGTCCAATCATGATGTTTATTTTTGTTAACCAAGACTATCCTTTTAATATGTGGTGTTTGTTCTTTTCCCCTGTATCACTTGGGCTCCCCGATGTTAAACTTCTCATATTTAAGCACTTTTTTTGTAGTTTTTATTAATATCACATTACTCTCAATAAAGCAGATTGAAAAGGGTACTCCATTCCTAAACTGTCTAAATAAATATTTGATTGCTAATATTTCAGCATGAAATATTATTCTCATTTTAATATTGGAATACAAACTTAATAAAATTGTAAGAGTTGAAGGTTTTGAAAATGAGAGCCATATAAATGTAATAGATTTAAGTTCTATGATATCACATAAATTTCTTCTTCTACTTAAGAAACCAATCTTGTTTCATCCTTTACAAAATATATTCTTACTCCACATATAATAAAATACCACCCAGCCCCAGATGCTCTTTCAGGAATTTGACATCAATGAAAACATGCCTTACTTGCTTATGTTTTAAGTCATATAATTCTGTTTTATAATAGAAAAATTCCAACTGAAAACATCCGAGTGAAGCTAAAGCTCCTTTCATATGACATTGAACACATAAACAATTTTAGAAAGATGCCAACAAACTCCCATCCATTCTTACTGTAAAACACAGTCACAGAGATTTTCTAGGTTTCTGGGATACAGTCATTTTTCAAAAATAGAAATAGGTTTGTTGACACTATAATTTTCTCCATAGTATACTTCAGAGAAATGGTTGATAACTAGGTACCCAGCTCTGCTAGAGTGACCTGAAAGACAAAGAGATGTCGGATTGAAGCTGTGGAACGTTGGCCGAGAAAGTGAGGTGTGGCTGTGTGTACTTTGAGAGTGAACTTTAAATAACAGAAAAGGTTGGCAAGCTAGTATATAGTGGCTCTGTTTCAGGGAAATGGAAGGACCATCTGCAAGGCTAAACTGAAGTGACAAGCTTTTGAGGCAGCGAGAGTAAATGTTCAATCCATTTGGCAGATAAATCAGGTCATGGATTGGTTTATTTAGCTCCAGTGTCACATAAACAATACACAAGCAGAAGCAATGAACCATTGCTAAATCTGACAGGAAATTCCATTTGACCTTAAATATATGCTCAAGCTTCAGATAGTTTCCATTCTCCCACTCCATCTCTTTGTCATGTTTCTCTTTGCCATGGCTGCCACAGTTCAGGGAGCAAAATCTCTTTGAATAACACATATACTCTAGTCAGAGAATAATCTGAACCATCACCATTCCAAAGCTGACCTAATTATATTTACATAATAGAACTATATGTACAAAGATAAAAAGATAAAGAATGCTTTACATAGTTATGGAAAAGAGAGTTGATTTATTTATCTAACCACGGGAAAAATGTACTTCCTTAGCATTTCATGGCCATGTGCCCATAGCAGTTTTAAGTAGACCTCAATGCCCTCAGCAACTAACCACCCACAGAGCAGGTCGCCATGCATGTCTTCTGCCTTTGATCCTTACTCATAATTTTCCTTTACATTGGTTAATGTAATGAAATACAAGGTTCCAGTTCTACTTGACATTTTGTATCTATTTTATATAGTTTTGTGCTATTCTAGGGAGCAAAGGCATGTTTTCATTTTCAATTTTGATGAAAGAATCTGAACTATATTTCACTTTCATTCTCTTTGTGAAGGTCAAAGTTCAAATGGGATAAAGTATTAAGACTCAAGTTCTCTTTCCAGTCTCATATGATCTAAAGCAATAAATTCAACTTAACAACTTAATTAAATTTGTTCTCTTTATATAATATCAGAATACTTTACATTAGTTGGATTGTAAGAAAGTAATATCTTAATAGAGGCAGAAAGGCCTTGCAAAAATCTTAAATAAAATGTATGTTTTGACACGAGATTTTAAGTTTGCTTCTCTTTTCCCATAAATATTTAATAATTTTTCCAATAGACTATTATCAGTTAATAATAAAGTTATTAATTTATTTACTTTGTTTGCCAATTTGAGTATCAAGTAAGAAAATTATCCACATATTTTTAAAAGTAGTTATTTTAAATAGGTTTGCTTTCAAATTATAATGCATAATATCTCAACTTAACTAGTAAATTGTGTTACTTTTAAAGAAGATTTTTAATTTTAAAGTTTCATTAATATTACATAAGTTTATCTTATCACAGTCATACCCAAGCAATTAAAATGTAGGTCGATAAAAATAACTAATATTTAAGAACCCAGGATCTTAAATACTATAATGATTTATTTATGAGCCAGCTGGTTATATAAACATGCTAGCATGGTCAAATATTCTTTAAATGCATGGGAAGAAAGAATTATTTAGAAAGAAATAATTAGATTTTATGAGTGAAATCCCAAGGCAAGCTATAAAATTAGGGAAAAAGAATTTTCTTACAGATAAAAAAATTATGTAAGTCTATATTATAATATATGCAATAGAAAGTTATGTACATATAATAGAATGTTATCATATAAAATACGCATACAGGCTTATATACATACACACACACTGATTGTATGACCTTGCCATAGCAAGAGACTTAGAACTACAACATTTTATCTATGGGTTTATGAATACAAACAGAAGCAGTGACGATGACTCATTCTGGGTTCCAAAGGGAACCCAAGGGAGTACTGCCTTCCATGTCTGTTATTACCACCATTCATCACATTTTACCTCCCCATCTGTCACACGTCTTTAGTGAATGAACATGCACAAATGTACATACAGAGTCATATGTGAGATGGGGTAGGGGCTATGTGAAATCATTTCAATTTTTGTTTCATGAATTACTAATTTAATTACTGCTTATATGTTGGTAAAATAAATTTTATGTGCTTCCATCTAAAAAACAATTTAAAACTGTAATAATATGTGCTATTACATTGTCTGTTAAAATAATATGCACAGATATAAGTAACTTTAACTTTTTTTTTCCTTTTGGATTCACTTTTCTTTTATTTACTTTCCATTTTGTGTTCATGTAGATAGAAAGGTAATGATAAAATAGCCAAGCTTCACATTTTCATTATGTATAACCAAGGCACTCTAATTTTCTTCTTAACTATATGTCAAATTCTTGCCAACACTTCCAAAACAAGTAGAAGGGACATAAATTATAACAAGACCAAAGTCTTTTTCATAATAAAAAATGACACTTTAGACTGCAGTCAAAATGAAAAGTGTTCAATTAACTGTAATCAATGATGCAAGCCAAAGCAACTAAAATTAAAAGCAAATTTGGAACAACTTCAGGACATCCTGGACACAAATTAAATAATAAGTTGGAAATATACCATATGATAACAAACTGTTACACATTTTGAACACTGCACAATTATGCCAATATTTATTATGATTTCATGGTGCTCCTTACCACCATCAAGTTCTATAACATGGCAGCCTTATTCAATGATATGTTATGGACACCTATTATATTTATAGCAGTGAAAGCAAAAACTTATAAAGGCCCATGGAAGTTTCAGAGTCTTGAGCATTATATGACAATAAATGCAAATACTCTTTATTTTTCATCTTATTAACCTACATTTTTGTTATGACAATGAATAATTTATTGATAATTGAGCAGTGTAACCTTGAATAATTTGTATAATTAAAAATATACAGAAAATATATATTGATTCTCACCTAAGCAAAAAAAAAGAAAAGTTTTATATACCCAAGAATTTGGAGTAGGAGGAAGTACTTATCTATTTGCAACTATTTATTATTTTCTACAAACAACCTTATAATTTAAATAATTCATATTAGTATGCATATATACACTTTATATCTAGCAATAAATCATGGAAGGTATAGTGCAGAATTGATCAATAAGACAGTATTCTGTGTTTATTTCCTGTAGAGTATGACAAAACCATAATAGCCCTCACACACACACACACACACACACACACACACACACACACTGAAGGGGCCTGCTTCACGAAATTCGTGCACAGGTCGGGGGGTGTATGTGTTCCTCGGCCCAGCCTGAACCCTCTCCAATCTGGGACATCCCTTTCACAATCCAGGACTGCTGGCTCCCAACCGCTCACCTGCCTGCCTTCCTGATTGCCCCTAACTACTTCTGCCAGCCAGCCTGATCAATGCCTAACTGCTCCCCTGCCAGGCCAATTGCCCCTAATTGCCCTCCCCTGCCAGCCTGGTCACCCCTAACTGCCCTCCCCTGCCAGCCTGGTCACCCCTAACTGCCCTCCCCTGCAGGCCTGGTCCCCCCCAACTGCCCTCACCTGCAGGCCTGGTCCACCTAAGTGCCCTCCCCTGCAGGCCTGGTTGTCCCTAACTGCCCTCCTCTGCTGGTGTGGTTGCCCCTAACTGCTCTCCCCTGCAGGCCTGGTCCCTCCCAATTGTCCTCTCTTGTTGGCCTGATCACCCACAGCTGCCCTCCCCTGCTGGCCATCTTGTGGCAGCCATCTTGTGTCCACATGGGGGTGGCTATCTTGTGTGTTGGAGTGATGGTCAATTTGCATATTACACTTTTATTAGATAGTATATATATACCTCTAACCAATAACCTGGCTTTCTACTCTATAAAACTAGAAAAAGAAGAGCAACCTAAACTTAAAGTAATCAAAAGGAAAGAAATAATACAGATTGGAGAGGAAATAAATAAAATAGAAAATTAAAACAATAGAGAATATAAATAAATCCCAAAAGTTGATTCTGAAAAGCTCAACAATGAACTTTTCATTTTAAACTTCATTTTAATTGAAGAATAAACTCTTTAATTTTCTGTTCAAAATTATATGTGTGAGCTAGCAGGTGGAAAAATATGTTCTTGAATTTGGAGCTAACTGGTACTCTTGAAAGCATATGGCAGAGTAAATTTATGGCAGTGCAAATATAGAAAATGAAAAAACATTTTGGGTGGACTGGATTTATTGATATGTTTAGGACCAAAGTCACAAGAACAAATTTATTCTAAATATGTAAAACAATTCCTAAGGGAAGGAATTAGCTTTTGGTACAGTTCTATGTGTGCCTTCTTGTAGCTAGAGGCAGTACATGGACATTGCTGGATTGCACAGAAGCTAAGAGGTAAACGAAATAAAAATTTCCAAAATTTACCATAGGTGTCTGGCTAACAAATCTGAACAAGTTATTTTTCCTGATATATTGGTTATTTTTCCATTTAAAAAAAGCATATTATTACAGCTATTCTTTTTTATTCTTTAACTAGACCACCAACTTACACCATACACAAAAATAAACTCAAAATGGATAAAGGACTTAAACATAAAACAGGAAACCATAAAAATACTAGAGGAATCCACAGGCAGCGAAATCTCAGACATATGCCGAAGCAATATCTTCACCAATACAGCTCCTAGGACAATGAAAACTAAAGAGAAAATAAACAACTGGAACTATATCAAAATAAAAAGCTTCTGCACAGCAAAAGAAACCATCAATGAAACAAGAAAGCCCACTGCATGAGAGAACATACTTGCTAATGTTATCACCAATAAGGGTTTAATCTCCAACATTTATAGGGAACTCACACAACTTAACAAAAGGAAGATAAACAATCCAATCAAAAAATGGGCAATGGACCTTAATAGATATTTTTCAAAAGAGGACATAAGGAAGACCAGGAGACATATGAAAACATGCTCAAAGTCACTAATCATCCAAGAGATGCAAATCAAAATGACAATGTGGTACCATCTCACACTTGTCAGAATGGCTATCATCAACAAATCAACAAAAGACAAGTGCTGGTGAGGATGCACAGAAAAAAGAGCCCTCATGCACTGCTGGTGGGAAAGCAGACTGGTGCAGCCACTGTGGAGAACAGCATGGAATTTCCTCAAAAAACTGAAAATGCAACTCCCTTTTGACCCAGTGATCCCACTTCTAGAAATATATCCCAGGAAACTAGAAACACCAATCAGGAAGGATATATGCACCCTTATGTTCATAGCAGCACAATTTACAATAGCTAAGATTTGGAAACAGCCTAAGTGCCCATCAGCAGATGAGTGGATTAAAAAACTGTGGTATATCTACACAATGGAATACTATGCTGTTATAAAAAAGAAGGAATTCTTACTATTTGCAACAGCATGGACGGAACTGGAAAGCATTATGCTAAGTGAAATAATCCAGTCAGAGAAAGATAAATACCACATGATCTCACTCATTTGTGGAATATAATGAACAACATAAACTGATGAACAAAAACAGATCCAGAGACAGAGGAATATCCATCAGACCATCAAACCTCAGAGGGAAGGCAGAGGAGGGTGGGGGTAACAGGGAGAGAACCAAAGGACTGGTATGCATGCATATAAGCCTAACCAATGGACACAGACACTAGGGGGGTGAGGGCATGAGTGAGGTCAGGGGCACTGGGGGGATAAGGACACATTTGTAATACCTTAAACAATAAAGAAAAAAAAACAGCTGTTCTTTTACTACCATTTTCTATAAATGGGATTTTTATAAATTGAATGGTGGGGAGGGGGGGGGAAAACGTTACCTGGGTCGTATTATTCTATTCACAGTAAATTAGGACAATAGGCAGGCCTTTAATTGTCAAATGTTTATCGACATTACTAAAAATATGCTAAATGAATTAGTTCAATTACTAGTATCTAAACAATATAGGCCGAAAATGTCTTGTTATGCTATTTCATCAACACCTGGGAGAGTGCTTGGCATACAGTTTATACTCAATGAATACTGGTTGAATAAATTGATGGATTTATCATGTCAGTTTAATAAATATATTTGGCACAGTGAGGATGTGACATTGAAATAAGTTATCTACTACATTATGCAGATCATCACCCAAAAGGCATAAAATACTTCAATGAGATGCAAATACACCAAAATTTATAAGGCATTGCTGGCCTGTAATTACAATTTTTCCTGTTTTCATGAGGTGCATTTTATTCATTATATCTAGCTCTATAACCTTATCACCACAAACTTAGTGGCTTAAAGTGACACACATTTACTAGTATTCCTTATGTGTGTCCTCTCCCAGTGGGCTCAGGAGGCTGCAGTTATGGGGCCAACTAGGACTGGATTCTCTATCTGGAGGTTCCTCTGGGTTTGGGTATTCTTCCTTGCTCACAGAGTTGTTGGAGGCATTTCATTTTTTGGATGTTGGACTAAGAGCTACTTTGCTGGATGTGTGCACACACTCAGCTTCTAGAGTCCTTTGCTCTATGGGGTTCCACAACATGCTTATTTGCTTCTTTCCAGCTGTAAGAGAGAAACTACAGCAAGACCAGCACTACAACCTTATATTATACTAGAGGCCTGGTTCACAAAATTTGTGCACGGGGTGGGGTCCCCTCAGCCCAGCCTGCACCCTCTCCAATCTGGGACCCCTCAGGGGACATCCCTCTCACAATCCAGGTCTGCTGGCTCATAACTGCTCACCTGCCTGCCTGCCTGATCACCCCTAACTGGCCCCTCTGCTGGCTTGGTTGCCCCCAACTGACCTCCCTGCCAGCCTGGTTGCCCCATGCAGCCTGGTGTTCAATTGTTTGGTCGTCCCTCACTAACCTCCCTGCCGGCCTTGTTGTTCCACTCAGCCTGTTCAGTTATCCATTTGGTTGTTTCAGATGTGATGGCCCCTGGGTCTTTATATCCTATCTAATAAAATAATAATATGCAAATTGACCATCACTCCAACACACAAATGGCTCCCCACATGTAGTCAAAGATGGAAACAAGATGGCCTCTACAAGATGGCCAGCAGGGGAGGGCAGTTGGGAGGGACCAGGCCTGCAAGGGAGGGCAGTTGGGGGTGATCAAGCCTGCAGGAGAGGGCAGTTAGGGGTGACCAGGCTGGCAGAGGAGGGAAGTTGGGGGAGACCGGGCCTGCAGGGAAGGGCAGTTGGGGGGGACCCAGGCCTGCAGGGGAGAGCAGTTGGGGGGTACCAGGCCTGCAGGGGAAGGCAGTTAGAGGCAATCAGGCTGGCAGGGGGGCAGTTGGGCATCAATCAGGCTGGCAGGGGATTGGTTAGGTGGTGATTAGCCTGGCAGGCAGAAGCGGTTAGGGACAATCAGGAAGGCAGGCAGGCAAGCAGTTGGGAGCCAGCAGTCCTGGTTTGTGAAAGGGATGTCCGACTGCCCGTTTAGGCCCGATCCCCATAGGATCGGGCCTAAACGGGCAGTCGGACATCCCTCTAGGGGTCCCAGATTGGAGAGGGTGCAAGCTGGTCTGAGGGACACCACCCCCCCCATGTGCATGAATTTCGTGCACTGGACTTCTAGTATATAGATAATTACATACACATAATTCAAATATTCCATCATCTGTTATATTCTACTAGATGCACGAAATTTGTGCAAGGGGCTCTGCCCTCACAGCCCTGGCTTCATCTGGAAGGTAGTCTGGAAGGACATCCAGAATGTGGTTCAGCTATCCAGTCTAATTAGCATATTACACTTTTATTATTATAGGTTGGTTAGAAGCAAGGTACAGTTCTTGCCTACCACCAAGGGAAATGGTTTAAACAATGGTCTAGAAGTAGGAGGCAAACAACATAGCAGCTACCTTAAAAGTGTGTCCATCACATGTATGTAAGGGAAAACCTAGAGCTACAAACATATTTCTGTTTGTACTGAAATTTAAAAGTGATTTCTGTTCACACTCAAATGGCAGGGAAAGAGGTAAACAGAGAGTTATATAGGACATGTATACTGGGGAAGGGAATCCTAGGAACCTTCTTAAAGTTCTGCCTATCACATAAGACCTTGTGAAAATTAACACATCACACAAGTAATATGAATGAAAAATATTGGCCCTACATATTCAGCAGTTTGCATAAGGGTTAAAAACTTGAGGAATTGCTTTTATGTGGTAATCTACTTCATCATGCTAAATGACCTAGAACAGTGGTCGGCAAACTGCGGCTTGCGAGTCACATGCGGCTCGCGAGCCGCGGTTTGCCACTCTGTTGACTAATGAGTTTGCCAACCACTGACCTAGACTCTCGATTCCAATAATTACAGGCTGTTGTTGTTCCTTGTAATTAAGCCCCTATCCCAGTGGTCGGCAAACTCATTAGTTAATAGAGAGGCAAATCGCGGCTCGCGAGCCGCAGTTTGCCGACAGCTAAAACAAGAAAGTTTTCTTAGACTTCAATTTTTCCAAAATGATACATTTATTTACTATAAACTTAAATGGAAAAGGTAAAAAAAAAAAGTTGATTGTTACTTGGTGTCTTCTGAATAACTCGTTTTTGGTGAGGGACATAAAAGCTTACATTTACTCAGAAAGCAGTTTTTGCATCCTATCAGAGTTTTAAATGTTCCAGTTAATATATGTAGTCCTTCTGTAATATAAGTCAAACAGTTTTTTAAAAATATATTGGTAGGTCTTCTTTTAATAACCTAAGCTGAATTTCCTGGTAATGGCAAGAACTCATCTCTGACACTCCAGTAGCAGTTTGCATATGATTAGAAGTAATGTTTCTTCCTTTCATACTGAATACTCATTTTTAACTTGTTACAACCTGCTCTAATAGAGCGACCCTGCATACTATGTAGGATCAAGAGCAATGCTTTTCACAACAAAGGAAATTGATTGGCCTGAATATAACCAATGACTTATAAATCATGGGTCACAAAGGACTTTTCAATATATAGAACAAATAAGCAAAAGAAAAAAGTTAGAGAAGTGTTAGAAATGCCTAATTGATAGCATGCATGTAAAATAAAGTATTTAGAGGTAGCATGATCCCTTCAAAAAAATAAAATAGACTTACTGCCAAATATAAGGTTTAGCAGACTTCAAAATGAGAGCCCTATCATTTTAGCTGTGTTAGACCATTTATTCACTTTCATTTTAAGTCATATTTCTTTACGTGATGCAGAATTTACACATGCCTCTTCATTCAAATGTGTCATTAAGATGCAGGCTATGTTACAGGGTTTGGAAATGATCTTCAGACATCTGTCTCTGAAACACTTAAGGAGCTAGCTACTCCAGAAAGACCCTGGCCACTTCCCATCAGGATATGTCCCTGGTGTTCAGCATTAGCATGAGGAAGAGCTTAAAAGCAGAATTGTGTCATTGTGTGGGCAAGGTCAACTCTGTCAAGTTTATGGGAGCAATGGAACACACGTCCATCAACGCTAGGGAACAATTTTCCTATTTTGCATTTTTGTAACTAACCACGAAGCACACAGTACATTCTAGAAAAGAGGGAATTCCGATCTAAAAGCCTAAAATGCTAATACAGGAAGATTTCATTTGGGTTTATTTCATAGTAAGTGTCCTTACTATGATCTAACTGGATGTGAAAAGGGGAGCAATAGAGAACAGGGAGCAGGATTTAACATTTATGGTAGTCTTATTTCTAAAGCTATTTATAATATTAAATTTTCTAAATCACTTATGTATTATAGACACAAAGGAGTCTGTGAGTTTGTGTGCCTGAATTACTGATTATCAAAAATATGGAGAAAGCTGACACATTTGCCTAAAGTGAATTCATGCTTAATCTCCCTGAACCTGATGTTATCTCTTGTATTAGTTTTTTATCACTGCTATAGTAAATGATCACAAAATGCAGCTTAAAGCAACACAGGTTTATCACAACTCTGTAGGTCCGGCGTCTGGGTGGACCTGACTGGGTTCTTAGCTAAGGACCTCACAGTGCCAAATCACTCTCTTAGCTAGGTAGCTGGGCTAGGCTTGTTCCTGGAGGCTCTGAGGTGGGAGGTGAGGTGGGGGGACTCTGCTTCTAAGCTTGCAATATTGTTTTTATAATAGGAAATATGTTTGGTTTTTGTCCCATTTCTGTCACAGAGCTTCTAAAACCATTGGAATTTCCTCAGTGAGGACAGTAATAAAGTTGTATTTTTAAGCTAATAAGGTGGTGAAGAAAGCCCCTTGGTAGCCTAAAGATGGGAGCTGATTGCCAGGGACCCAACCTTGTGATTACAGGGTTGAAACTTTCATTTCTACCCCTGCACCTCTGGGAGGGGAATGGGGCTGGAGGGTGGAACAGTCCACCAACGGCCAATGCTTTCGTTGATCACATCTGTATAATGAAGCCTCATAAAAACTCAACACAACGAGCTCTGTTAAGAGAGCTTCCAGGTTGGTGAGCACATGGAGATTTAGGGAGAGTGGCAAGCTAAGAGAGGGCTTGGAAGGTCCAAGCCCTTTCCCCACACCCTGCCCTAGGCATCGCTTACATCTGGCTGTTCCTTAACAAAGACCAGTGATCTGGTGAGTTAATGTTTCTCTGAGCTCTTGAGCCTCTCTTGCAAATTCATTGAACCCAAGGAGGAGGTTGTTGGAACCTACCATCTATTGTCAGTAGGTCAGAAGCACAGTGACAATCTGGATTTGCAATTGGCATATGGAGGTGGGAGTCTAGGGGGGAACAGTCTTGTGGGACTAAATCCTTAATCAGTGGGAACTTACACTATCTCCAGGTAGATAGTTTCAGAATGGAGTTGAATTGTAGGACATCCAGTTGGCCCCAGAATAATAAAACCTATTTGGAGCTTTGGCAGCATTCAGCTCCTTGCAATTACAGAACGAAGGTTCTTATTTCCCTGCTGGCTGTCAGCCAGATGCCTCTAAGCTCTGTAGACTGCTTACATTCTTTCCCATGTGGGCCCTCCATATTCAATGCTGGTAATAGCACATCAAGTCCTTCTCAAGCTTCAAATCCCCCTGACTCCTGCCATCATCTGCTTTTAAGGGCTCATGTGATTAGATCAGGTCCATTCTGATAATCTCCCCATTTTAGGGTCAACTGTGCCATATAACATAATATAATTATGAAAGGAATATCTCTTTATATCCATAGAGATATCTAGTGTTTACCATCAGGCATAGACTTCTCATTGCTGGTTGGCTAGTGATTGTTTAAGCAATAAAATCCCATTTTATGGTCAGCTTCTTAGAACCATTGTTGGTATCAACAGTCTTAGAAGGGCTTCAGTGGAAACAGACTGAGAAGGGGACTGAAGACAGATTTTGTTGGAGAGAGTTCTCAAGAGCTACACCTATCAGGAACTAAGGAAGGTAGAACTAGGCAAAAGACAGGCTTCATTGCAGAAGCAAACAAGGTCACAAGTGAAGCAAGAGTAAGTTCAGAGGTGGCCCTTCAAGGCACGATGCTTGGATCTTTGCATCCCCACATCATCCAGTCCTGAGAGGCAATTGCTCGCAGAAGTGAGAGATTCCCAATGAGATGTCAGCTAGTAGCCAGCAGGGGCTGATAAGGCAGAGCACTACAGTGTTTATACCTGGAGGCTCTGGAGGAAAAAAATCTACTTTACAAAACATTACAGTATTTACTAACACAACTGTATTTACTAACACTATAGTATTTGCCAACACTACAGGGTACTAACACTATCGTATCTACTAATACAATATTATCTACCAACACTCCTAGTATTTATACCATTGAAAAGAAGAAGGTATCTTCATTGTTCACTAGGTTTTTAATTCTATTCAAAATTAGATAAAATATTATTTATTTTAAAATGTTTACTTTATAAAAAAAGCAATGATGCATCACACTTGGTTGCCATCAGGATAGTCGAAGTACAAATAATAATAGGTATCACAATTTTTAAAACTTTTATTCTTACTGATAAGAATCTTGGAATTTAAATATTCTTCTATTTAAGCATTTTTTACATCACAAATATTTTGTTCCCTCTAATCCCACCTACTAAATTAAATAACTACCACTTTTTTTTAATTTAATAAATCTTTATTGTTCAGATTATTACAATTGTTCCTCTTTTTTCCCCCATAGCTCCCCAGCACCCGGTTCCCACCCCACCCTCTGCCCTTACCCCATCCCCACTGTCCTCATCCACAGGTGTATGATTTTTGTCCAGTCTCTTCCCACACCCCCTACACCCCATTGTCCCCAAGAATTGCTATCACTTTCTAACAGAGTTGGTAGTGCTAGAGATCCAAGCTGTAGCTCTTCCTATTCAGTGTGACCCTGAAGAGGTCATCTAACTTCATCCTTTCTTTCATATTTCTAAAATGAAAATACTGAGATAATATTTAATGTTCTTTCTAAGCCAGAAAACAAGAAGCTGGATAATTGATTTATTCTTCTTATAAAAAAGTCCTCTCCCGGGAGCTTAAGTTTCACAATCTGTTTTCCCCATTTGTCATCTCCACCACTTGAGCAGCCTTGACTCGAAATATAAGGCCACCCCCAGACAAGCTGTTCTGATCATGTGCCCACTCTCTACCCTACCACTGAGTGTGAGAGTGTGTGATTGTGCGTGTGGAATTTACATATCCTGGCAATAGAAATTCACCACATTCTTTCAACTGAAAAATTAAAAAGTCATGGAGCATTTAGAAGCTCCAAAAGGAGAAAGCTGTCAGTGAATACAAAGTTAATATAAATAATACATTTGTGTTTGAAGGACATTTTTACATTAATTAGGCAAAAAGGTGTTTTCTAAAGTTGTTCATTGAGGTCCTAAAAATTGAATGCACTCCTGACTATGGCTAATTTGGGGACATTCACTGGCCCCTAGGGAAAGTCTTGCTCTGGTGTGCTGCCAAAGTTGAACATTAGGCCTGGTCACGCATGGCCTTACTTCCTTCCACTTGCTGCCCTTTCAGTCATTTGTTGCTTTCTTTATGATTGGAGACACACACTTATAAAGAAGAAATAATATCATCACCTAGAAACAGGTACTGTTTCAGTGTGCTTTTAAAATTATGATGCATTATCATATGCTCAGGTTTTAGCTTTTGTGTCGTCAAATATCTGACCTTTTATGAAATGCTTTTAATTTGGAATTATTTCTATTGTTTCAAGAAAAAAAAATAGTTCTGTGATAAAATCACATTGATGAATGCAATACCCAAGATATGGCTAGAATGTGAACATATATACATTTGTATACCTGAGAGGACTTGATAGATTTAAGCCACACTATATTATTCACTTCAGAGGCAGAATATCATAATTGTTAAGGCTCAGGCTTTGGAATCAAAGAATATTGGCTTCAAATTCTGGCTTTGCCAATTAGAGTATTCTGACTTTTGGCAAATTGCTTAACTTTACTAATTTCCACGTGATGAGAAGAAAATGTATATTTCTTCTAATTTTATCATAATATTTATAAATTTTATATTATAAACCCCAAGACTAAAAATGTGCTCAGTATATATTTTAATCAGAGCAATAATCATAAGAAAGCCAAATACTGACTTAGCACTTGCCAGGTGACAGTACTGTTCTAAGCACTTTACATACTGTATTACCTCTATTAATTCTCACATTTCTATGATGCAGGTACTCTTAGAAATAAGCTCCTTTTTTTTAAGTTAGTGAAGTGAAAAACAGAGATGTTAAGTAACTTGCCCAAGATCACACAGCTAATAAGTGATAAAGTCAGGATTTGGAAACAGTCTGTACCTTTAACCACTAGTCAAATTTTAAAAACTGCTTAATCAATTTTATTAGTTTAATATTTGAATAAAGCTTCATATATTAAGCACAACTAATTTAAGGTAAAAAATATTACCTGGTAAACATGGTTTATGTTCATCAGTTTGATGACTAAATAAGAAATACATAGATTTATTTATGATTAGCTAATCAATTTTATCATCTGCTTTGAGAATGTTTAAGATAATGTAAATGTTTATGTGTCATATATCTTTATCTAAAAGTATTATGTGATTAACATATACTTTTGTGAACAATAGGCCTATATTATCATCAATTCTGCATTATTAAAGCCCACATTAATAAATGTTTAAAAAATTCTAACTTCAAAGTAATCAAGGCAGAAGGCCTGGCCAGCATGGCTCAGTGGTTGAGCATTGACCTATGAACCAAGAGGTTACAGTTCAATTCCTGGTCAGGGCACATGCTTGGGTTGCTAGTTCAGTCTCCAGTGTGGGGTGTGCAGGAGGCAGCCAATCAATGATTCCTTCTCATCATTGATGTTTCTATCTCTCTCTCCCTCTCCCTTCATCTCTGAAATCAATATATATATTTAAAGGCAGAGGACATCTGTGAGTTTGGATAATGGTCCAAGATTTACCACTTCCTTCTGATAGCAGCACCTTGACTTTTCTTTAGGGAACAACTTCCCCTTCACTCTGAGCACATGTTATTTACAGTAGTTGAGGTTGAGCCTATCCTTCTACACATAGAAGTGGACCTGTGACCCACACAGGAGACAGGAGATCCCATTCTCTGCTCCTTATTGTCATAACCCTACTCCACGGACACATTAATAGACCAAGGAAGGGGTGGGCCCAGGACCTAAGCCAGGCAGTGAGTCGTGATGCCATACATGTTGAAATTGTTGAGATGCATTTTTTTTTCTATCTGCTTTTGCCAAACTGAAAAGATGGGAGCTGTAGCTTTGGGAGACTACTATTAGGAGAAGAAATCAGAGGTAAAAAAAAAAAAAAAAGAAAAAGAGGAAGAGAAACTGAATCCATGCAATCTAGCATGCACATAATAAATACTTTTTAAATGAATATATGAGAAAATAGATAAAAATAGAAAATCCTGAGCCCCCAGGTTCTGTACTGAAAACTGGGTAGAGTAATTTCAGGCAGGGCCAGAGGACTTGAGATCAGGTGCATCAGTACCTAATATAAAGAAATCCTGTTTTCATACTTGCAATGAAGCACACAGTCTTGTGAGTTTAATTTGTTGTGTATTAGACACAAAATGGTATAATCCAGTATCTCTCATAATTGTTATTTGGAGAGAAATTATTTTATTTATTTATTGTCATTGAGACACATACTGATAAACATATTCTTTAAGATTAGCTTACCTTTAAGAAAATACTATTTTAATACATTTTCTTATACTTTATAAATATAATTAATATTATAACCCAAATCATAGTGTTGTGATGTTCCTACTATGACAACAGGTTTATAATGAGGAGCAAAAGAAAGATAATTTTGCTCATTTCCCAATAAAATGAAAGACAATAAAAATGAAACTAAAATCATTCCAAATCTTTTATTACTTTAGCCTATCTGACAATTTACTGCAATTTACTACATCTAAAATCAAATAACATTTTCATATAACTATGCATATGTAGCACTGCAACAACTTTTATATTAAAGTAATATTTTAAATGAAACCTTGCTGTGTATGCAGTTTGTGGGAAGATACCAGTACTAAATTAGAATGCACTTCTATTTCAAAGGGGAAAACATCACTCTTTTAACAATGACTTGCTTTACTTACCCTATACACCCCTCACAGGTTAGTTGCTTAACCTACCCACAGACTTTCATGTCTGTCTGGAGCTTTTGGTCACTCCTGCCTATGAACAGGAAGAATTAGAATGGTGATTTGTTGCTGCTGTGTCTCCAATGCCAGACACAGTATATCTTCTTAGACACAAACTTCCTCTTTGAATCATCAACCACACCAATTCCAGCCACTTGGCTCTACCTTACTGTCTGTTAACACTTTTCTGACTTAATAAGCTACTAAATAACCCAGTCCCTTGAAGACCAGTTCCTGCTTTTCTTTTGCTGATACATCCAGGATTGAAGACAAACCATTACGTGATCTGGGTCTTGCGCCCTACTGTTTAACTTCATTAATACTCATTGCCACCCTGCTAATTTGTTTCAGTGCTTCGTAGGAAGCAATTCCTGTGCCAAATAGTAGGGATGGAAATTAAAACAAAGGTAGATTATTTCTGATCTCAAGAAACTATCTAATGGAGAATAAAAACAAGACAAAATGAGAGGTGAATGAGAAGCACTAACTAAGAAGTGGCTGATATGCATTGTCTTCTATGCTTAGTCTATAAGTTGATTCAATAAATCAGCCACAGAAGGCTCTAACTGTAGAACAGAGTATTGTGAAGCTTGAGAATGCAGAGATGATGCAGAAGACAGAGCCGAAAAAGAGAAAAGTAGGTGACATGGAAATGCTTCATATAAAATAGGAGTAAGTCATGACATAAAGTCTAAAGTTTATGAGTAAAGGAGATCAAGGATCAAATACATTAAGCAGATCAACAAATTTAACCAAGAGAAGAACTAAAAGTAAAAATGTTAACTAGCGGAGAGACAAGAATGTGGTAGAAATCAGCTTAGGGTGAGTGGGAGTCCTCATATTTTATAGATGAAGGCAACAGATATTGTTGAAAGTTCATAAATCATGAAATAGAGACATAAGCCTATTACTTATACTTAAGAAGAGAACCACTGGGAAAAATACGACAGAAATGTTTAAAATGGTAACCCTTGGAAAATTAGGATTGGGACTTGGTTTTAGCAAAGGCAAGGAGATTTTTACTCTGCATTTAATATCCTCCTTTACTACTTTTTTATGATCAAGTTATATATTACTTCAAAAGCATAACTTATTACATTGTTACATAGTGATTATGAAATTAAATTATGAAAATAATTTAGGAGTGTACCTCCCTCAATTTGAAGCAATCTGCCTTGAGAAGAAAGTATGTCCCAACCTCTAAAGGAGACATTCTCGTTATCCATGGTGGGATCCGGTTCTAGGTGCTGCAGCCCTGACCACTCTTCCCTGAGGGAGCCAGATCTTCCAAGATCTCAGGAGGTCTGCTGCTGGTGGGGGAGCCCCAGCTCCTGAGGCTCCACAATCCCAGGCTCATCAAGCAGGAGTCTGGCTCGCACCATCTATCACACACACCCCATGCTCATGGACACTGTGAGCCTTCAAACATTGAATCATCACGCTGTACACTGGAAACTAATATAAGATTATATGTCAACTATATCCCAATTAACATGACTTCGGAAGTCAAATGAAGGACATATGTCCATCATACATAGATTTTGCACTCATCCTCATTTTCTCAAATGAAAATCTGAGTCTTGAAGAAATTTACCCAGGTTCACACAATCACTGAGATATAAAGCAAGTGGTTCTCTTCTAAAGTATAAATTCAAGTTTATATTTTTAACCAGCATTTTATTCTCCATGTGATCTTTGATTAATCACTTGCCAAGCAGTACTCAAACCCTTGAAGTTTCTCAAGACACATTTGTGGGGTCTGTAAAGTCTAGGTATTTTTTAAAATATATTTTTTATTGAGTTCAGAGAGGAAGGGAGAGCGATAGAAACATCAATGAGAGAGAATCACCAATCAGCTGCCTCCTGCACGTCCCACACTGGGGATTAAGCCCACAACTGGAATCGAACCGTGACCTCCTGGTTCATAGGTCAATGCTCAACAACTGAGCAATGCCAGCTGGGCAGTCAACTTATTTTTATAGTAACATTAACGTGTCATTTTCCTATGTCATTGCACTGACATTTGCACTGATGATGCAAAAGCAATGGCAGATAAAACTTATGGCACCTTAATCACAAATCAAAACAGAAGAAGCAATCTGAACTTAGTCATTGTATTCTCCACTGCTGCAAATTCATAAGAAAATAAAAAGTTAAACTTCTGTATTCGCTCAATGCGGTAGTAAAGCTCTTAGTTTAATTAAATCTCTACACCTTAGTACACATAATTCGGATATTCTGTGTGAAGAGATGGGAAGTATGCCTAACGCGCTCTGCAGCGTGCTGATGATATACATGGTTGGCTCAAGGCAAGGCACTTGGACAACTGAGTTGTGAGCTGAACTGGCTGCTTTTTTCATGACACATGATTTTCCTTCAAAGAACAAAAGTTAAATTATGGTTATTCGTACTTGGGTGTTTTCAAAGCAGCTATTTTCTGAAAAAATAATGAAATGAGCTGTCGCTTCAAGAAAAACATTTTTTTTGTTGTTGCCTTATTATAACATTCAAGTTTTCAAGTGAAAATTAGTTTCTGAAAACTTGTGTCCACACAAGCTGAAGCTTCCAAATGCTTGCTTAAGGGACCAATCTGATGAGATATTTTGGTATTGCATAATGAAATATGACATTTGGAATATTTATATATCGCAGTGAATCAATATTTTCAAAATGGTCATGATAGTACAAAATCACACATGGGTAGATTGATACAAAGTAAATGACAAAACAACCAATTTTAACTTAATAAGGGAAACAAAAAGTTATTTCATGTGACTTTAGATTTCATATTTGAAGCAAAATTCAAGAAGTGACCATCATGAAGTTTTGATGTCTTATCAAAACAAGAATACCAACAATCACCCAAAAAAGGCTATGAAATACTCAACAATCACCTAAAAAGGCTATGAAATACTCATCTTTTTTATAACTACATATTTATATAAAGTGAGATTTTACTAAACAGCAACAACAATATGTTATAGTAAGTTGAATGGCAGGGCATATGCGAATCTGTCTTATATTAAGCCAGGTATTGAAGAGATTTGCAAAATGTAAAATAGTGCCAGACTTCTCCTTGTGTTTGTTTGAATAATCTAGTTATTTTAGTATATTGTTTATGCCAACAGTATTGGGTTTGTTATTTTAAATTATTTAATAAATATAAAAGTTTCTGTTTTAATTTCTAACGTGGTAAATATAGATGTGCAGAGACCATATAAGAAAAGATGTTTTGGGTTCTCAATAATCTTTAAGAGTATAAGTTTCCTGAGAACAAGATGTTTAAGAACTACTACCCTTAGCCATTGCCTTCCATATGAAGTATTCCCTTACTGTCTTCAATGACCTCTGCTTGATCTTTTCCTAGCTCTTAGAATGGTTTCCTTCAAAATCCCTATCTGCAGTTCAGATTGATATCTAATGAACGTCTCAAGGTGAACATTCTCAAATTTGGAGTACTTGCTTTATTCTCACTAAATGATCCCCTCCCCACCTCCCCACCTCCGCCCGCAGTGTTTCTTTCTTACCCTGCTTTAATGACACCACCAGTTATCCAGACAAGACAACTAAGTCATTTTCTATTCTATTTGTGTCTCCATATAATGTCACTAAATCCATTTTATTGGTATTAACTTTCTCTTCTTCTGTCTTTCTACGCTGAAACTACCCCAGTTCAGCTACTCATGATTTATTTTCTTAACACTTTTATCCTACAACAGGTTTCATTCTTTTTTTCTTTAATTCCCTCCAGGCTGTTCACAATGTTACAACTAAATTTAATTAAACGGTGGTTTCATCCCTTATAAGATCTATAACCTTAGGTAAGTAACTTAGCCTCTCTGTGTTTCATTTCTATCATATATTAAATATGGATGACAAGACACCGCCCTCCCTCATAGGATTTGTAGAAAGATTTTATATATACTCACTTGGAACAATACTGGCACTTAGAAATGGCTATGTAAGGGTTTGCTAATTTTTATTAAAACTATGATTATTAACATTTACTTTTTAAATAAAGAGCACTTATTTACATAAATATGGCGAAGTATTAAAAATATCAAGTTGACATTCATATATATTTTCACTATCTATATTTGACATAAGATTGGGATTGTGCCAATGAGTTATTTTGTGAAGTGGATTTTTATTCATCCATCCAATAAACATTTCTTAAGCCCCCAATTTGAGCTAGACATTCCCCTAGACATTGAGGAGACAAAGATTTATAAGAAAATTCCCACCACTAAGTTTTTTAATCTAGTAAAGAGGGATGAGAAGAAATTGGACAAGTTCTAACAAAAAGAAATTGGAACAAGTACAAACATGGGTACATAAAATGCAAAGGTAACACATATATGAGGAGGTGAAGCAAAGGTTATATTTTTCTTTTCCCTTAATACCTAAATTTAAAACAAAGACCTTGATCCTCATATTGCTAATTTAGTTTTTATGGTAAGGACCTAATCTTAAATGGAGTCAGTATTTACCTAATATAGAAAAATGATTTTACAGTCAAGATTTCGCATTACAAGTAGGTATTATAGCTTTGATAAATGAAATCCACAGATAATACAAATGCTACTTTATCCATTAATTTCAATATTTTCCACAATCAGTGCTATTTAGCCTAGCTCCCTACACTGCAAAAATTATAAAATTGAATTTTATTATCCTGTATGCTATTTACACTGAATTGGAGGTGTCAATACCCACAAGGCAGACAAAAGAGGGGAAGTTAAAAAATAAATGAAGTTGATAATTAAAACATTAAAAATTTAAAGATCTTAGAGATAATTTAGCACAAATCTTTAATGTTAGCAATGTAGGCACTGAGGTCCCAGGTGGGCTTGGATCAATGTCACTCAGCTAGTTGGTGACAGAGCAAGAGCCATAACCCAGGTGTCTAAACAGCAATGCCCATTAATTTATCCTAAAGAAATTGACAGCTGTGTAACATTTCAGACACATAAGCTTTTCTCTCATTCTCTAATGCATTCCACAGTTCAAGGTCAGTAATTAAAGGAAAGCTTTTCCACCAATTCATTCACTCCTCGAGAAAAGAACATAAAAGACTGGTGGTGGGGCAAGAATGGTAAAAACCCAAGGGGTTAAGACTTGGTTGTATAATATGTGGAGGACTAACAAGCACAGATTTTAAATTAGGCTAAGTCAACAGAAACGGTATAATATTTTAAAGAAAGAACTATGGGATGGGCTTGCTTCAAATAATGGATTTATCTTCAGAGCTGATATCTGAACTAATTTTCATTAAAATAAATACAGAGCTTACTAGTGAAAAATGTTAGATGCCTAGAAAGATTATTGTATAACATTATGTAAATACTAGTATCTACAAGTTAGTAAATTTTTCTCTTATCTCCAAATGGACAAATGTTAATTTTCAAGCAAGTAAAATAATTTATCATTGATGCTCACATTCAGAAAGTTACTCTTAAAAAAACACACACACTATAAAACCTAATATATTTTGTTTAAACTAAAAATATATGTTATGCTAAGTGAAATAAGCCAGTTGGAGAAAGATAAATATCACGTGATCTCACTCATTTGTGGAATATAATGAATAACATAAACTGATGAACCAAAACAGATCCAGAGACATAGAAACATCAAGCAGAGCATCCAGCCTCAGAGGAAAAGTAGGAAGGGGGGAGGGGGCAACCAAAAGACTTGTATGCATGCATATGAGCATAACCAATGGACGGGCAGGAAGAGGTCAGTGGGGGAAAAAGAAGAGATATGTAATACCTTCAACAATAAAGAATTTAAAAATATATATATGAGTTGAATAAATAATTATTTTACCATTTTCTTGCCTATTATTGGGTTACTTCACATTCACATTTCACAAAATTTAAAAATTAGTAGGAATGTATAAGAGCCTATGTATTTGAAAGTCCTATGCAGTTGTAGGGATAATGAAATACCACCCAGCTTCTTTAGTTAAAGGCACTCCCCTAAATCTACCTTAATGATGGCTATATTCTTTTCTTTTTAATATATTTTTATTGACTTCAGATAGAAAGGGAGAGGAAGAGAGAGATAGGAACATCAATGGTGAAAGAGAATCATTGACTGGCTGCCTCCTGCAAGCCCCTTCAACCTGGGCATGCAACCCGGGCATGTGCCCTGACCTCCTGGTTCATAGGTCGACACTCAACCATTGAGCCACACCAGCCAGGCACAATGGCTGCATTCTTCATAAAAATTTCACATGACTCCTTTTTATTTTATCACTAGTTAGTTGCTGGGTAGTTCTTTATTAAATTTGTGTTTTTCATGCTACAAGTAGAATTAAGCTCTTTTAAAAGTTACTAGCAACCAATAAAAGTGATCAAGAATAAAGACAAAGTTGGGCTTATCCAGGAATTTAAGGTAAGTTTTGCTTCCTAAACAATTCAAAACATTAACTATATTAAAGAGAAAAAAAAATCAAACCATGATTAGCTGATAAATGCACATGTCCTCCAATTATATTTAACAACAATTTATGTACCACTTTTATAAGTCATATTACAATTTAGAACTATGAAGAAATATTTCATCAAACATATGGTAAACTATGTTTAATTTCTTAGTAAATCTAACAATAGATTACTTTGTTCTCAAGAAGATACTTGGTCTCTGTTCTTGTCAGCCTACATCACCTAAAATACATGTTAAGCTTTCAGAAGCAATGGTTACCAGCAAGGACTTATCAATGAATTACATTCCAGATTTTTATATACCCCCAAATTTCTACCATGATATTGTTCTTCCACTGAACCAAGTGATTCAAAGTATATGCTATTGCTTTATTTTCTTTCCAGCTTGATTAATTCCTTTAAGCTGTCAAAATTCTATGTAAAATTACTGGATTCTGTGGAAGAGAAGTGCCCTAATGTTTATTAGAAATTATGTAAATTTAAGAGGAAAGATGTGTTTTTGGCTTCTGTTGTTTTATCCTTTTGTTTTTAAAAAAAGAAAAAAATGGGTTTGAGGTTGAATATAAAACAATAGAGAAGAACATCTAAAATTTTGATAATGAGCATTAATATTTTTACTTACACTAATCTAATTGCTCATTTACTGCTTTCCACAAATCCATTTTTCAGATGAGGCAACTAGATCCCAAAGAAGTAATGTGTCCAAATGCTAGCTCATCAGTGGTAGAACCAGGACTTGAACCCAGACATTCTGTCCAGAAGTGATTATGTTCTCATTCAATTTATCATCCACAGATCAATATCTCAAGTAAGGCTTAGGGAGTCAGAGCTGATGAATGCATAAAAAAGAAGCATAATTAGCCCTAGCCAGTTTTGTTCAGTGGATAGAGTGTCGGCCTGCAGACCAAAGGGTCCATGGTTCGATTCTGGTCAAGGACACTTACCTTAGTTGCAGGCTCCTCTCTGTCCCAGGACCTGATCAGGGTGCCTGAAGGAGGTAACTAAATGATGTGTTTCTCTCACATTGATATTTCTCTCTGTTTTTCGCTGTCTCTTCCACTCTTCCTAAAAATAAATGGAAAAAAATATCCTTATGTGAAGATTACACAAAAAGAAAAAAGAAGAAAAATTGTGTAAAATAAGACAGTTCTTAACAGTGGCTAATTTACAGCTGAAAATCAGACTCATGGATGCAAACACTGAGGATCCTTGACCAGTAGGTTTTGAGTAGAAACTGACATTTCTATTTAAAAGAAGACCCACAAGTGATTCTGATCCACAGGCAGGGTGAGAATCAAAAATGTAGGAAGGGAAATGGAGAGGGAAGAAGTGTAGAATTTGATAATCGCTCACAGGTTTTAGGAACATGGTTTAAATTTTCTCATTAATTCTGTACACCATCCCTACACCCCAAGTTTACCAAAAAGTAATTGAGTTTGAGCTACATCTATTGACACACAACTTCTAAATGTTCAGACAGGATTCAAATGAAAAGTTTACTTTAAAGTTTATATTTTTCCAACTAGACCAGTGTTTCATTAAGGTTGTGTTTTTAGAGCCCTTGAGGTCATCTTAACAGAGGGAAGCAGTGTAGATTAAAAAGATGCAGGCAAGGACTGCTTGGAGGAGTCATCCACTACCTTCTCACATTTCAATCATCGCACCTCTGCCATTGTATGATAGAGCTTTTGATGTAAAAGGAAGTTCAATGACTAAAAAGAGTGTAAAAGGTACTGAACTAAACCAAACACCCCAAGTAGGAGTAATGATAGCAGACAGAGGTGATCAGAAGGTATTAGCACTATAACTATACGTGAAGACTCTATCTTACCAACCTAGGGAAGTCATGAAAAATTGAAAAAATTACAAATCCTATCAACTATGAAAGTAATTGAAACATTGGATAGATTATTTCTAATGAAGCAATGCTATTGATACAACTTCTCTTCATCAAATAAATCGTATTTCTCACATTAACTAAAATTTGTTTACTACATGTTTACATTTTAGAATGAGAATTTGTTCATCACACTTTTTGAGGAAACCTCAGTACCAGGGTTTCCCAAGTGGCACCCAGATAAAAATGGATTTCCCTGCTATGTTGAATTTGCAGGGGACCTTGTGATCTATTACCTAAAAAAAGACACCTTGTGAGTGACGACAGGCATGAAACATGACTGTCCCAGGCATGCAGGAATGTATAGTTATACAACTGATTTAGCCTTTATGAAGTTGAAAAACATCAACCTGAGTACTTTCCTTTGAATCAAGCCCTCTAAGGTCACCAAAGTTCTTAACACCCCTTCGTTACCTATCTAATCCCTGTATTATACAATGGAAAAATACAAATATAAAATCTTTTTTAAAGTTGTATGTATATGTGTGTGTATAATTTTTATTCTATTCACACATAACGGAAAATCTTCCCTCTGCCTCTCATTACAAGGATTCCTACTTTTTCTCCCCATCACTCTGACTCAAAATATATTTTTGGTCCCCAAAGAAGCATAATTATAACTGACCACACATCAATGCAGTTACGTTATGATTCCCATTACTCCCTTTTACTGGGCATACCAAAAACCAATAATATACCTATATCTAGCAAACAATGAGAATCATGTACCAGTAGATTTTGTAATACTTAGCCAAGTTTCTTCAATCTGACCTAAATTATACATTTTAAGTGCAGTCTCATTAAATGCTAGGTTTTGTAGATATATTCATCATAAAATGGGCTAATATTAAGCAAAATCTTTAGTTTAGAACACTAGTATTACACAGAACTGTTGAGGTTGCTATATTACCAAAACCAATTTTGTTTTTGTTTTTTTAATATTTTGGATTACTTCAACATAAACACAAAGTCTCAAACAAGAGGATGAGAATGATTATGAATATCAGAACTAGTTGTGATTTCAGGGTTTTCATGGATTATTTTTAAACAGGAGAGAAGAACTTGTGTTTTGTTTTTGCAATGCTGAGATAAATTACCCAGGACCTTATGTAAACTGAAAGCTTGTATTGACCTGTTAAAATGGGAACGCTTGTAACCATGGCAACGGAAGACAAGTAAAATAGATTTTTGCTGCAGTTATAAATAAGGTGGAAAAACCAGTGGACTTTTTCTCCCTCAATTCCTCAATTTTTGATCAACACAATGCAGCAGATAAAAACCGTCATTTTCCTGTTTATGCTTTTTTTTTTTCAGCCATAGCATTCATATGATGCTTTGGGTGAAAACCTCCACAGACGCCGACTGTGATACCAGGTAGGGAGGAAGGGAAGTTAGCGTGTGGAGACTGGGGAAATGAGGAAGAGTGAGAATGATGGAGAAGAGTTTAGGGTGGTGCATTCTAGAATACCACTAAAGCCAAGGCAAGAGAGAAAAAAATTATCAAGCTGTTTCAAATTGCTATGCCAAATCTCTCTTTGAGCTAGAATAGAATGGGTATTAAGTCCAGTGTATTTGTAATTCTATATATTTTTACTATGTTCTAAAATCTATCATAAATGAATATGGCATATAAAGCTTCAACAATGAAATTATACAGGCTTAATTACCATTGTGGTTAATTCTGTTAATTCTTTAAATCAGAATTTTAAGCAAATGTTTTTCAAAAATTGGAACCTCTTTCACCCAACACTTGGTGGCACTACTAGTACAAAAGGCAAGTCCCTGCAAAAGATTCCCAAATGTTCTCCAAGGCTGAGAAAACACCTTGTCTGCCATTGTACAGTATAAACCCTCCAGCTATGACGGCTTGAATAAGCAACCCAAGACACTGAAAATGTTCCTCTGGTCCTCTCATGGCAGCACTGCTGTGGCAATTAAAAAGAATCCTATATAATAAAAGAGTAATATGCAAATTGACCATCACTCCAACACACAAGATGGCTGCCCATGTGGTCAAAGATGGCTGCCCCCATGTGGAAACAAGATGGCCCCCACAAGATGGCCAGCAGGGGAGGACAGTTGGGGGCAATCAAGCCTGTAGGGATGGGCAGTTAGGGGTGACCAGGCCAGCAGAGGAGGGAAGTTGGGGGTGACTGGGCCTACAGGGAAGGGCAGTTGTGGGGGGACCCAGGCCTGCAGGAGAGGGCAGTTAGGGGTGACCAGGCCTGCAGGGGAGGGCAGTTAGGGGCAAACAGGCTGGCAGGGGAGCAGTTAGGTATCAATCAGGCTGGCAGGGGAGTGGTTAGGGGGTGATCAGGCTGGCAGGTAGAAGCAGTTAGGGGCAATCAGGAAGGCAGGCAGACAAGCAGTTGGGACCAGCAGTCCTGGTTGTGAGAGGGATGTCCGACTGCCCGTTTAGGCCTTATCCTCTAATCTATAATAATAAAAGCATAATATGCTAATTAGACCAGACAGCCAAATGACCTTGTGGATGTCCTTCCAGACGTCCTTCAAGATGACCTTCCAGATGAAGCTGCAGCTGCGAGGGCTGAGGCAAGCCACCATGGCTGTGAGGGCCAAGCCCCCTTGCATGAATTTCATGCATCAGGCTTTAGTCTATAATAATCTATAATAATAAAAGCATAATATGCAAATTGACTGAACGGCTGAACGGCTGGACAGCAGAATGTCCAGATGGGACAACCACACTATGACACACACTGGCGCCAGACCAACCAGGGCTAGGGCAATGCGATTGGTCAAAGGGAGGGCCCCGCTATCGCCCCACGATCACCCCACAGAGGGAGGCCTAGGCTACTGACTAGAGGGCTGAGGTGAGTGGGTGGGGCCTCCTTCTGTGGGCAATCAATCTGGGGCCCTGTGATTGATTGCCTCACAGAGGAAGGCCCAGGCCACTGGCCAGCAACACTGAGGCAGGTGGGCAGGACTGGCCAGCAATCACCCCACAGAGTGAGGCCCAGGCCAGCCAAGCAATTGCACCCCACACATGTTGCCCACAGAGGGAGGTGCGAGGAGGCGGCGCTGTGCAGATGGCCACCAGTCGCAGCAGCAGGGGTGGGGCCAGCTGTCAGCAGCCAGGGGAAGGAAAGCCCTGATAGGCTCTGATCGCTGGCCAGGCCTAGGGACCTTACCTGTGCACTGCAGAGTTCAACCAGCTGGATCCGGTCCATAGGCCCCCCCAACCTCCTGCAGCCCCTCCCCCTGGCTGGCCTCCTCCCCCCCCCTCCCCCCCCCCCGTTGTCATCCCGCCCACTCCCAACCCTGACAGGAGGGATGAGGGAGCCCGATTCCTCACATAATCAGCCATTGGTTAGCTTTCTGCCAGTGCCCTGACAGCCCTGAATCCTGTTCACCTGCACCCCAGACCCTGACAGGAAGGAGAAGGGAGCCCAATTCCTCACAGTCCCTCCCCCCCGGCTGGCATTGGCAACAGAATATGTCTGAAAACCAACTATTTCTTCTAATTAATTCCCTTTCAATGTGCATGAATCCATGCACTGGGCCACTAGTAATAATAATTTGTTACAAGCACTAATTTTAATCACCCTACATTCATAGGGATGAAAAGTGGAGGAAAGGAAGTTGTGTAAAATAGCAATTGGGTTGATGCTTTAGAATCTACACTGTCCAATGGAACCAAATGAGATTATGGAAGTCTGTTGTCTAACTGTAGCCACCAGCCATACTTGAATGTCAGTTACTACAATAAAAACACTGACATTTCAAAAAACTGTATTAAATTCAACCTAAATTTTAATCATCATAACTGGCCATAGGCTACCATATTGGACCACACATGGACCTTGCTATGCATGGAACTAAGCTGTTGGCTCAAGAAAATTGACTCAAGAAAGAGGGCAGGAAAGATGCAGAGTATGATTTAAAAAAAAAAGTGATGATAGCACCCGCTCCTCAATCAGTGGGGAAAAATAAAACAAAATTAAACACATCACTTTCTGATATAATAAAATTAGCTCATTATCCTTTCCCTTCCCAGGAGTGATGTTTTTTCCTCACTGTTGTATATGAACTGATTAGATTTTCCTTCTAAAATTTCTCTTTTGCAGAGATGTTTTTTTACCAGTATAAATAGTTAAAGGAGAAGAAACATTTAGTGACAGTCACTTTGAACTATGCAGCTCTACAGATGGTCCCAAGGAGCTCTGTATCACTCAGCGCATCCCCAGTGACCTGGACCGATGGACAGAGTGAGGCTTTCCCAATTAGTTCCCTCTTATCCCGCTGAAAGCTAAATAATTGGAAGAGATAGATGGTTCACAATCAGTTGCAGCAGTGAGAGAAATGATTCAAAGTTGTACTTTGTCTCAGCATATTTGGGAAGAGAATAAGAATAATGAATGATGCTCAGTGCTGCCATTAGTGAGCCCTAGACTGAACCATCCTTAGTTCTAGCGCTAATTTTTCCCTTTACTTCCTTAGGGACTTGCTCATGTTTCATTAAATTGGATTCTGTCTTTCTTAATAGGAGTTGGACTATCAGAGGAAAGGGCTAGTCTTTCAGTTTTCCTTTGTTTTGGAAATGCGGGCCCCTAACCCTATCCCTCTATGGTGATTCTTTTCCTATTGACAAAGAAAGTGAAGGGATTAGGGGAACTGAGATGTCACAAATGGGAATTCCTCTCCTATAAAAGCACTGTGCCAATAACAACCTCCTAATAGTGACAATGCAATTACTCTACTGACAGTTATGGAAGTACAGGAATTATTGCCAGAATCTAGCAGGAAATCCATTCAGGGTCCTAAATTTAAGCAACTGTATTGCTGTGATAAGAAATACTGTGGCATATCAAGATTGACTTTATAGGTGACTGGTTATTTTAAAAAATTTTACTCTGCAGCTCTATTACTTGCATTTATAACAAAATCTTTCTGAAAAGATGATTGTCACTCATCTGTTTCCTGTTGCCTTCAGCTGGTCAAAATCTGTACTCTGTTCCTACAGACCATATGCCAAGGCTGCTCCCCCACTTTCACCACATAAAATTTTCTTTTTACTCTTCCACTTCCCTATAAATAATATGCTTATTATTCTGTTTATTATAATCCATTTCTGGTTCAAAATTGATACAGAATGGACTTAATAATCCATTACTTTACATCTTCACATTTATGTCTCACATTCTCATTGATAGGTTCATTGATCATTTTTCTCTTTTTTATGTCTCTAATGATATAGCTCCAAGAATCACCAATCTTTAGACCATACATGGATTTATATACACATTGGACAAACACTTATTAACCTAGGATCATTTAACCTTATGAAAATTAAAGAAAAAATTTTGTTTGTGTGAGAGTATTTGTCAGAGCCTATTTAACTGAAGCCATGCCAGTCACTCGAATGGAGAAAATTAATGTAAGGTGCTGTTAGCTAAGTATAAAGAGTAAAAAGAAAATGCTAAGGTATCTATCATGGAGGTAGTGATTATAAGAGATAATCATCAAGCAGAGTGTGGGGAGTGGATTTGAAGCTAAGAGTCAATAGTATAGTAATTGCCACAGTATGTGTGGCAATTTAAGTAAAGAGAATAAATAATTTTATTAGCTTCTTAAAAGAGTATGTGACTTTTAAATGATTAAGAATCATTGAGGATATCAGAAATACCAATCAGAAAGGATATATGCACCCCTATGTTCACAGCAGCACAATTCACCATAGCTAAGATTTGGAAACAGCCTAAGTGCCCATCAGCAGATGAGTGGATTAAAAACCTGTGGTACATCTACACAATGGAATACTATACTGCTATAAAAAAAGAAGGAACATCTTGCAACAACATGGATGGAGCTGGAGAGTATTATGCTAAACAAAATAAGCCAGTCAGAGAAAGATAAATATCACATGGTCTCACTCATTTGTGGAATATAATGAACAATGTAAACTGATGAACAAAAATAGACCCAGAGACAGAAGCATTGAACAGACCATCCAACCTCAGAGGGAAGGCAGGGGTGAGGGGTAAGTGATCAACCAAATGAGTTGTATATATGCATATGAGTATAACCAATGGACACAGGCAGTAGGGGGGGTGAGGGCTTGTGCTGGGATGGAAATGGCTAGGGAGAGGTCAATGGGGGAAAAAGGAGACATATGTAATATTTTTTTAATTTATTTTTTTATCGTTTTAAGTATTACAAATAGTAGTACATATGTCTCCTTTTTTTCCTCCATTGACCTCCCCTACCCCCCAGTACATGCCTTCACCTGCCCATCCTCCCCGCCCCCCCCACCCCGCCCCAGTGTCTTATATCCATTGGTTGTGCTTATATGCATGCATAAGTCCTTCGGTTGGTCTCTTACAGCCCCCCTCGCCCAACCTCCCCTGTCTTCCCAATGTAGTTTGACAGTCTGTTCAATGTTTCTTTGCCTCTGTATCTTTTTCTCACCATTTTTTTCCTTTAAAAAGTTTTGCCTTTGCAGACTAGAAATAAACATATAATAACAAAACAAACAAAAAAAATGTTTGAGTCCCAATTTCATTATCCAACAGTTCTGAGTGCCCATTTCAATGTCTAACAGTTCCTTATGTGTACATGTCAGTAATGATATCTGGATGGTGGGCACATGGTGGCAATGCAGATCCGACCCTCTCTGGTTTGGTCCTAGGCAACCTGCAGCGGTGCACAGCTGCTGACTGCTCGCGTGGCAAGGCGTTGTCAGCGTCTTCCATCTCTGGACTGTTTCTCCCCTTGTCTTCGTGGTTGGAGCACACCTGTCAATTCCTCTCTGTTGCAGGAATCCACATGGTCTTGGAGTTGTTTTCTGAAAATATACAAACATATTCTCGACCAAAAGTTAATAAAGGAATCTTTTCTATATAATTGATTTGGGATCCTTTTTATTTTTGCCCAAATGATTTTCCTTTGTCTTATTTTAAACAATTAGAAATTTTTTAAAAATAAATAAAAATAGGAGACAGAGTGTCAGGGAAGAGTCTTTTCTAGGTTACTGAAAACCAAAAGTGAAGAGGGGAATATATGGGTTATTAACACCAGGCAGGCAAAGGTTCTCTGTTTACCTAACACTGCACTTGATGATCAGTAGTTTTACCTACCTACAACCTATATATGAGCAGCAAGATGCATGTCACCCACTGCCTAGACCCTACCCCAAGAAGAATAATTAAGAGAGTAAATTTAAATATGGCTTCACATAGGCAGGTGAATGAATTAGAGGCTTTAATGCCTTTATTTCAATGCTTAAAGCAAGGATTACAATGTCTATCTTCACTTCCAGTGTTCTAATCAACAGCTTGGAGACCTATCAGTGTGCCTGGCATTTAGTGACTACTTAATAAATTGCTGAATAAATGAAGCAGTTATGGGCAAAACACTGTGAAGTGCTATAGGATGTACAGAGGAATAGCTTTAAGAACTAATCAGCAAACAAGGTGAGAGACATCAGTGAGTTAGTCAAAAGTGAGATCAGCATGAACTAGAGTAAATTTAAAAAAAAAAATCATTGAGTAGTCACCCAGCCAGTGTGGCTCAGTGGTTGAGTGTTGATTATAAACCAGGAGGTCATGGTTCCATTTCCAGTTAGGGCACATGCCTGAGATTGCAGGCTTGATCCCCAGTAGGGGCATGCAGGGGGCAGCCAATCAATGATTCTCTCTCATCATTGATATTTCTATCTCTTTCTCATTCAATATATTAAAATAATAATAATAATCATTGAGTAGTCAATAAAAACAAAAGGACCTCATGATAGCAGTGATAGCTGGTGCCATTTTTATTATTTTATACTGCTTTGTCTAGTCCTTGGGTAGTTATAATCTCACTAAGAATTACCCATCTTCATGCAAATCTCAAGACATTATTAGTGCTCGCAACACTTTAGTTTTAGAAGGTTATAAACAAACAAACAAACATTGTTCACAACCTAATTGATTTCTATGTCCACAGAAGGTTTACAAATTTCCCAGAAGTTTAATCATTATTTTAATTAGTAGCAAACTCTACAACTTGTATTTTGTGTTTAAGCATTATTATTGCATTTGATAAATTTAAAAACTTGATTTATTAGAATGAATTTTAAAACAGTAATTAATACTCTGTTTTTTTCTACCTAATAGTGTCCAAAACAGTTCCTTTGGAATGTTTGTTGTTACTCATGTATGGGGTATGTTGGAAACTCAGAAGCTGGTCATATAAAAAAAGAAAAAATCAAAAAAAGAGTCAAGGTTGGGGGCATTCATATCTTTGCATCATGAAGACCATACATCATATTGAAGTCCTGGGTAGTGTGGAACTTGAACTTGATAGCCACATGGGTACAATCAATTGTGTATAGGCCATTTGTAGTTGACATTCAAATGAAACCAATATGATATTTTGAAATGCTAACCAAATCTTTCTAGAAATAGGTATTGTATGGGTAAGTTGGAAGTGTTGTTTTATTTTGGAATGATCCCATAATTTGAGGAATAAGGAAGTTGTGGAAAGTCCTGGGAATAGGGTTTTTGTTAAGGAAAGAGCTGGCAAGAGTTAGAAAGTCTATATAGACTCAAGAAAATGGATGCCTCATAATAACACATCTCTAGTTCCAAGGTAGGAACTGTAGAAGGAAGAGAAAATGTTGTCACATGGGTCAACATAACTCAGGGCAGATTAAAATGAATGACTATGTCTTGGCTTATACTCAGATGTCCAGGGTACTTTATTGTCATAGCAAGGTTAACCTATTCACCATTGGTAAAGAATGCTTCCAATAAACCATTGGGCTTTGTTTATTAATTAGATTGAGCCTACAGGTGACATTGAACAGAACTAGAGCAGGAAGGGCCTCATGGTCATAACCTCGGGTCATTTGAAAAACAATAGCTAGAGTGATAGATCTGAATGCAAAATGGAGCATCTCATTAACTGAATTGAGAAGTAAAACACCAATTACTTATCAGCTACTTATAAATTACAATTAGGATATTACTTAGGTTTGCTCCATTCAGTAAACTTCTTTGAGAACATTTCTCTAGCTCACAGGCAGAGTAATTCCCCATGGACATCTTTTCATGTATCATGTTACAAGATTATGAAAAGCCCCCAAGGTAGGGCATATGTTTCCTTCACCTTGGAATCCTTGTTACCTGGCACTAAGCCTGGCATGCAGCAGGCATCCATACAGTTGAGTGGGTTTGCTGAATGTCAATATGTTTTCAAAACAGATTCAATTGAATCAAGTGAAAGTGCCCACTTGGTCTCAGTGATTTATTGTCACTCTTAGACAATATATATAATCCATTAAATTCTGAATTTCAAGGCTGGAAAGAACATGAAAAGTCATCTATTTTACTATTTTACTAGCCTTTGAAATACTGAATCTTATTTCTTCATCTACCTGTATATGTACATACAGTTACAAATAAACACTAAATATATCTGTACACATATACATTATACATATATATGTATATATTATTTTAATTTGTATTTTGTTGAGTGTTTTTTTTCTAAGTTTTAATAATTTGTTTTCTTCATTGTTTAACACAGAAGGGTTGTACTCAAATTCATGTTCAATAAATAATAAAAAGCCAAAAGAAGCATACGTACTTATTAGGTTTAAGTGTGAATATTATAAATACCTAACTGCTTTTAAGGAAAGGGCAATGGTTAATGCAAAATATTTTATTACATTATCAACCTATTATACAATATATCTTTTAATACTTTATACTCATTTGTAAATACTGTTAACAACAGTATTACTGTGGATCCAATAAATAAATGAGTTAATCTGACAGAAAAACATATTAATGAAAATGATACTTCAAAAGTAAAATGCCAAAACACTAAAAATAAAAATTAGGTAAGTATAATAATGATTTTGGCATTTACTTATATTTTTAAAAAAGAAAAATTGGAAATGTATACTGCAAACTGATTATTCTTTTTGAAAATGCTATGTCAAACAATCTGTATTATGAGCCATTACCTGGACAGCAAATATTCATTCATTCAAGAACTATTCATTGACCCATCTACTAAACTCTTTGACATTTAAATAGGACCAATATAATGCTGTGGAATGCTAAACAGCATCTCTGAGATGTTCGGGTTAAATTGGAAGTGCTATTATTTTGGAATGATCCAATAATTTAGGAATAAGGCAGATGCTGAGAGTTCCAGGAATAGGAGGAAAGAATATAGCTGGCAGGAGTTAGAGAGTCTATTTGGACTCAAGAAAATGGATGCCTCATAATAGTATTTGTCCCTTCCTCTTCCAGTACTATTCAGTGTCATCTGCAGGCTCAATCTAATTCCTGACCAAAGTTCACTGGTGTATTGGAAGCCCCCTTTTTTTGCCAGTGATGGGTGGCTTAATCTCGCTGTGCCACAACCCATATGAAGCTCTAAGGAAAAAGTGGTAAGGAAGATTAATGAGGTTCCTAAACTTATTTAATTTACGTTTCAGGTTCTGCTCCCATAATTATAACTCACATACTTTTATCACCAAAATATCTTTACATGAAATATCCAATTTCTATACTCTTATCTTTGTACCTCACTTGTTCTTATATCTACACGAGAGGCCCGATGCACGAAAAACATACAAGGGGCTTGGCCCCCGGCCTGCTGTGTCATCTGGGGAAGGTGGTCCAGTCTAATTAGCATATTACACTTTTAATATTATAGATACCAATGATTTTTGTCTCATCAAGATACCCAATTCATGAATTTCTTACTATCAATAAACTCATCTTATTTTCATGTCTCTCCTGTCCAGAATTTTACTTTATGATCAATTATTATAATTGTTACTTAATTCCCTTAGCTCCTTTTTTGTTTTATACCCCGGCGGGGGGTGGGGAGCGGGGGAAGCACAACCCTAAATGAGACCAAATACCATTCTTTCCTTTAGTGCAGGAGAATATTTCAAAGAAATGTTAAAGAATATTTCAAAGTAAATCGTACAGCTAGCTGAGCAGTTTCAATTTAAATGCTTGATCAAACACATCAAAAGTGTTTCAACATTCCCTAGAAATGCTTTGTTGTTTCTTTAGTAGTGTCTCTTCCTTATTCTCCTTAAAAGTTCATCTTGTTCCTCTTTCCCTTATTCTAACATCTCATTTATTCTCATTTAACAGCAAGCTCTATTAAATCTTTCTATAAAATATGCCTGGACTCTCTCCACTTTTCATAGCTCCACTGTCATCTTAGACTTACAATTTTATCTTTCCTTGGTCCTGGAATAGCTTCCTTATTAGTGGCTGTGGTTCCATTCTCACTCCCTTTCTAAACCATTTTCCTCCCAATATCAAAGCGATGTTTTGAATGTATACTGGATATTCTAATATTTAAAAGATTCCTTTAGCTTATTTGTCCCCTAGGGTAAAATGAAAACTGTTTATAAGAAATTGCTTAAACAGGGCCAGCTTACATTCCCATCTATCTGATGATATTATCCACCCCCTAATTTCACTCCGGATGCACTGGCTTTTTAATAACTTTATATCAATGATCAATTATTTTCTAATGTAGGACTTCCACTTAAATCTCCTAATCCTCTCTCCTCCTTCAGGTCTCAGTTTAGGTGTTACTACTTTCTTTCTTCAGCATATTTCTCAATTGTTTGCCTTAAGACTCAACTATGTTTCCTGGTAGAAACTATACATAACCTCTATCAGGGCATCTCTTGGTAATATAATTTGAAACCCCATTGTCAACATTAGCATTGGCAGGATTCAGATATAAGGCAGTTCCAGGTGTGATTATGTAATAGAAACCTGGATCATATAGATGACTGGTTTTTAATTCAATGCATAGAATTTGCAGACTTCTCAAAATATATGCCAATATTTTGCATTGTTAGCTACCTGGTATATCAGTGAAAGAATGGGACAATAGCATGTAGCCAATAAGCTTTTGTCAGATCATGGTAGATAAGATCTACCTCGAGATTCAGATCTTACAAAATCAAGAATAATTAATGTTCTCTTATATACACTAACCCAAAAGACATATTTGGGAAATAAATAAAATGCTACATTCTTTCACAAGATTTCAAATCTGAGGAGGTGTATGCAAGGTGAGAAAATACCCTTGCCAGTATAAAGCATAATTTCAATATACCCGATTTTTTTTAAAAGCAAGTGAGAACCATAGTGAGGAAAGATGTTTATTTGAATGAGGTTTTGTTCTATCTTTTAATTTCTGGTGGTTAACCTCAAAAGCTATTGTCAGATTATGAGAACAATGAATGCTGCAGAAGGAAAGCAGTGCTTGTCATTAAAGCATTTAATTCAGTCATTAAGGAAGAGTCTAGGATCTAGTGATTTGCTAATTTTGATAGACTATTCAAGGCATGTCAATAACAACTCATGGCATGAAAGGGATGGGGGTGGGAAGAGAAATTGATGATGTCATAGAAACACCAGACAAGCTGTCTTTCCAATGTTCCTGGCAAGGGAAACAGTCCATTTGACTATAATGTTTTAGAGAAACTGTCCAGAAAAACAGAAGGATATGAAACTTGACGGAGCTTTATAAGTTACTACCTAAATTGCATGGAATTGGTAAGAGGTTGAATAGGAAAAAAAATAATATATCTATTTAAATGATTGCTAAGGTTCCAAAGAAGTTAATCTTTAACCTGCCATTATCAGATTCTACCCACTAACCTTGCTTCATCCTCTGGTTAGCTCCAGTAGCAGACTGTATTTTTATAATCTCATAGATGTGAAATCAATTGATTTCTGAAGTGGTATAGCATGACAAATAAAATGTCATTAAAAAACAAATATTTCAGATAACAAACAGTGTAACAAAAAGGGCGAGTCAAGGGAACAGGTGGATGAGAGATGTCACAGTTGAATTAAAATGCATGAATTCAGCAGGAGATTTTGTTTAAATTTTTTATATGAAAAAGGGTCACGTAGGTAAGCTAGAAATCAGAATGAAGACATTCTGCTGCTACTTCATGATGAACCATGATAACCAGCTGCTGTTTACAACATATTTGATTCTATTAAAATCAATTTTTCATTACCTCTAACATTCATCTTAGACTTTGCCAGGGGAAGCCTGGCACAGGAAGACCCATCAAATCTAGTCTTGTTTATTCTGTGATTTGGTATCATTAAGTATAGATGATAGTTATAGAATTTTGCAGTTTATTGTAAATGAATTTGGAAAGGGGAACTGTTTTATAACCATAGCTTCCTAAAATGGCATCTGTAATAACTAAAAAATTCTCCTGAATTATAGCTAAGTACACAAGTATCTAGTATAGCAAGATGCTAAAATGTTCAAATGAAAAACATTAGCAAGACTTAGTTCTAGAATCCATTTGGTATTCGTTTTTTATGTTTTTATTGAATATTCCATTAAACAGTTATTTTTTAAAAGCAATTGATGCCTAAAAGTATGAGCCTGCAGTATAGTTTCAGATCCAGACTCCTTTTGGTTACCAAGGAAACTATTTCATAGACATTTACATAAATAAACTGTAGACAGTGGGAGGAAACACCATAAATATAGGAACAGGTTCACTTGATTTTTAATTTCTATGAAAAACACTTTCCCTATAGCCGTACATGCACTAAAAAAGAAAAAAAAATCCAGAAACATGAGAGTAATAACTTGTACCTGTCAGATGTTAAGTAGAATAATATTTCATTTACTCAGAACATGAGAATTAAGAGTGAGAAGTTTGCTAAAATTGCTAAGTTTTCAAAGTTTTAGAGATGAGCATCAGAAAAAATTATTTTCATTGGGATTTTAATGAGACCTCACACATTCACAAAAATAGGTCCTTATATTTTACTTCTTTTCTACACCTATCTCTCGGGGCGGGGGGGAGGGGGTGAAACAAGTTGAAATCATGTTTTCTTCCTGCAAAATTTTGCAGATGTATTACCTATCAAAAAGAAGCTTGGGAATATGGGGAAGTTATAGCCTCAAGTTTTTGTTTGTTGGCTATGAGTGAACTGAGGCACTATTAGATCTTGAGTCCATATATTAAGTGAAATATTTACAAATTTTAAAAACTATTAGGCATCTAAATATAAACCAAGCTAAACAAAACAAAATTTTAAAAACCCTGCTTTTTAGCCGTGATAATACCAATTCTAAGAATTGATATTTTATTCCCCTTTTCAATGATTTTTTTGGTATTAGTACTTAGCTCACCCTATTTAATCAGCTGGTAGTGGACTCTTGTTTTATCTGACTGCCACACTTCCTCTATTTTCCTTTGTAGCATTCGCAGTTCCCTCATTCCAGGGCATTAGGCAAAGCTGATCAATCACATTTATCCAGGGTATATACCTGAGCAAAACCCAATCCAGTCTAATTCTCTGTTAGAGTAACACAGAATTTAGTTGAAACCCAGTCCTGCTGAGAAATTTCTGATGTTGCCTTATTATTGTCTCAGCCATGGTTTCCATTAACCCTATAAGCACCCCATTATTCTTCTAATATATTCACCTTTTTTCTTAAGTTAGCTAGAATAGTCTTCATTTGAGTTGAGCCAAAGAACTCCAAAGAATAATCAGTGTTCTGCTTCTGATTATTGCAGAAAAAAAAGTTTTGTTGTAATAACAATTACCCTGGCTTCCCCATAATAATCAATGTAGAAAATGTTCTATATTCACTAAGCTACCTTAAGGTATTTTATTCTATGTATTATTTATATTAAGGATCTTATGCAGAACTAATTAAAAACCTTTATTTAAGTTTTAAAGGATAAAACCTCATTGTAGAAGCCTGGTTTTGAAATAAAAAAGTATACACTCAGTGTCTTTTTGTCCTTTACTATACTAAAAGCTAAAATTTACCCATCCTCAATAGTGAACAGCATGTCTGGCACATTGCAGACTTCAGATGAGCCCCAAATGGATGTCAATGAATGGAAAATAATATCTATATTTAGAAAATATTTATAAATCTAGAGGAAAGTATAAATTTGTAAGGTAGTATAGCTGTATGATATATTTAGAGATAATTTAAAACAAGATAATGGTTATTTTCATTAGAGTCACTTATAATTTTGACAAAAAAAAGTATTGGCATTTTATAATATGATATTACTTTATGACATTAGTCATTCATTCAAAAAGTATGTATTGGGCCAGATATTGCTTTAGTGCTGAAGATAGAGCAGTGAACAAAAGGGACCAATGTCTTTACCCTCATGAAGATTACATTCTGATTAGAAATTAGAAGGTAACACTTAATAATATTGTAAGGAAAGCAATAGTATGTTTGATCATGATGAGTCCTAAGGAATCAAAAACAAGAAAGGATATGCATGGCACAAAGAGGCCAAAGAAGACCTCAGTGAAAGGAACTTTTCTTTTTTTCCCCTTCAATTCTTTATTGTTTAAAGTATTACATATGTCTCCTTTTCCCGCCGTGGAACTTTTAATTTTTAAAGTTCTGAATTAAGGGGGGAGAGAGCCATCATATTTGGCAGAATGAAGACCATGCATTTATCCCTGCCTATTTTGTTAAATTCTTCAAAACGGCCATTTAAAAGATGATGTATCATTGAATTGTACACTTGAAACCTATAGAATTATATGAACTAATATCACCCCAATAAATTTAATTTAAAAAAGAGCACTTGAACAAAAGAAAAACTAGCAAGTTCAAAGGCCCTAAAGTCACAAAGAGTTTGATATATTTAGGAAAAAGGGGGATCCAGAGGGATCTTGTAAGGATAGTATTTAGTGGAGCAAAAGGAAGAGATGGTGAGATTAAGTTGGGGGGAAAAGGGACCAAGGACCACATAGCAAAAGGCTTTTGAGGTCTTTCTGGACTATGCATTCTAAATGAGAAGGTATTGCAAAGATTTTAAAGCAGGGAAATGATATAATCCCAGCTAAGATTTTCAAAAGATTACTCTTGATCTTTCAGAAAGTGGAAATAGGTAGATGAAGAAGCAACACGATCAGTGAGATACTGTTCTGTTTAAGCCAGATTTTCTCAAACTCATGTTGAATATGTAGCTTTGAGGAAAATTCAAGTACATAAACTTTTTTTCTCTGAAAGAGCTGATCTTAGTCCAATCTGAATATACCAAGAGGCCTTCTTTAACCAGCACCAACCCATCATTGATTAAGTAGAGTACATACTTTTCTTAACATCATAGCATTTATCACCATTATATATCTTTCTTATTACTCATTTACCTCCCTTCACCATAATGCAAATTCCATGAGGGTGGGAACTGGTCCATCATATTCACTGTTTTCTTATCAGATATTTTTTCTTTTAGAACAGTTTTAAGTTTACAGAAAAATTGGGCATAAAGTACAGAAAGTTTCCACATATCCCCCTGAACACACTCTATACTAATGTAAGATATCTAGTGTTTGTTTGGTACCTTTGTTGTAATGATGAGCTAATATTGAACCATTACACTGAGTGGCCAGGTTATTATGATCTCTGAATACATAATAATCTGGCCACTCAGTGTGTGTGTGTGTGTGTGTGTGTGTGTGTGTGTGTGTGTGTTAGAGGCCCAGTGCATGAATTTGTGCATGGGTGGGTGCTGCCAGCCTGGCCATGGGGAGGGGACATGGGCGGTTGGCCAGCCTGCCTGCTGGTCTAACTCCTGGTCAAGGGGACAATTTGTATATTAGCCTTTTACTATATAGGATATACACTGAGTTACCAGATTATTATGCATTCAGAGATCATAATAATCTGGCCATTCAGTGTATTATTTTTTTAATGGGTCTCACTGTTTTATTTTAAATACCCTTTGTCCTCAATTATACTTGTATTAGTCTTTTTTTAAATTTTTTTTATTGATTAAGGTATTAAAAATGTGTGGTTATCCCCCCACTGCTCCCCCACCCCCCAATCCTGCCCTCACCCTCACCCTCTGTTGTCTGTGTCTATTGGTTATGCTTATATGCATGCATAGAAGTCTCCTGGTTGATCTCTCTCCTTACCTCCACCCTCCCTTACCTTCCCTCTGAGGTTTGAGCATCTGATCGATGTTTCTCTGTCTCTGGATCTGTGTTTTTTTTCATCCATTTATGTTGTTCATTATAATCCACAAATGATTGAGATCATGTGATATTTATCTTTCTCTGACTAATTTATTTCACTTAGCATAATGCTCTCTAGGTCCATCTATGCTGCTGCAAATGGTAGGAGTCCCTTCCTTTTTACAGCAGCATAGTATTCCATTGTATAGATGCACCACAGTTTTTTAATCCACTCATCTGCTGATGGACACTTAGCTATGGTAAATTGTGCTGCTATGAACATAGGGGTGCATACATGCTTTCTGAGTGGTGTTTCTAGTTTCTTGGGATATATTCCTAGAAGTGAGATTGCTGGGTCAAATAGGGGTTCCATTTTTAGGTTTTTTTTAGGAAACTCCAGACTGTTCTCCATAGTGGCTGCACCAGTCTGCATTCCCACCAGCATGCAGGAGGGTTCATTTTTCTCCACATCCTTGCCAGCACTTGTCATTTGTTTGTTTGTTGATGATAGTCATTCTGACAGGTGTGAGATGGTACCTCATTGTGGTTTTGATTTGCATTTCTTGGATAATTAGTGACTTTGAGCATGTTTTCATATGTCTCCTGGCCTTTCTTATGTCTTCTTTCAAAAAGTATCTATTTAAGTCCATTGCCCATTTTTTGGTTGCATTGTTTATCTTCCTTTTGTTAAGTTGTATGAGTTCCCTGTAAATGTTGGAGATTAAACCCTTATCGGTGGTAATATTGGCAAATATGTTCTCCCTGAATCATTATTATTAACCAAAGTCTAAAGTTTACATTATGGTAACTCATGGTGCTGTACATTCAGGTTTTCACATATGTATGTATAATGGCATGCTTTCACCATTACAGTATCATACAGAATCATTATACTACACTATGTTCCATGTACCCATCTCTCCTTTCCTCCTCACAGCCCCCTGGAAACCATTGATTTATTTTCAGTTTTCATAGCGTAGCCTTTTCCAGAATGTCATGTAGTTGAAATCATATAAGTATACAGCCTTTTTCAGATCAGTTTCTTTCATTTATCAATATGAATTTCAGATTCTCTCATGTCTTTCAGTGAATTGATACCTCATCTATTTTATCATTGAAAAAATATTACATTGTATGAATGTGCCACAGTTTTTTTATCCCTTCATCTACTGAAGGACATTTTAGTTGTTTCCACATTTTGGTAATTGTGAATAAAACTGAGATAAACATCTGAATGCAGTTTTTGTGTGAACATAAGTTTTCAACTTACTTGTGTAAATTCTAAGGAGTGAAATTGCTGGAAAATATGGTAAGAATACATTTAGTTTTGAAAAAAACTACCATCTTCCCGAGTTGTTTTGCATTTCCACAAGCTATGAATGAAAGTTCTTGTTGTTACACATCCCTGACAGTTTTTGGTGTATTCACTTTTAAATTCTCAGTATCTAGAATGATATTGGTGAGAGAGAGAAAGAGAGAGAGAGAGAGAGAGAGAGAGAGAGAGAGAGAGAGAGAGAGAGAGATTTAAAAAAAAAAAAAGGAATCAACCTAAAAACTATTAGAACTAATGAGGAGAAGTTTCAGATGTATTGCACACAAATCAACAAATTTAGCATACACAGCAGAATTACCAGAAATTTGGATACAAAGTACATAACTGTACTGAGAAGGATAAAATAATATTTGAGTATATGAATGAGCATATAGAGCTTTTAGATATGGCATCTAAAAGTTTTAGGTAATTCTCATAATAAATTAAAAAAATAAACTTTATTTGAATAAAAATCAAAAATGGTTTCTTACATTGACATAGAAACTAGAACCAACTGAAAGACTATATAAAGAAAAGAATGTGCTAATGATACTATAAACCAGTTGCTCCTTGTCAAGCAATATTGCCTTCCTTGAAGGAAAAATATCATAATCTCATCTCTCTAATTGCTTCTTCCTCTAAAATTCAATGATATTCTCACTTGCCTTTTCCATAGCATCTGACTACAATCTCAATTTCTACCCAATTTTGAAACCTCTTGTTGGCATTAAAATCATTTTCCCCCAAATATTTTTATCAAAGTTAAAATTATATACCTTCATTGTGTTATATTATAAATCAGTGAGTCAACATGAGACGCCTTAATAAGTCAAATTTTAGAGTCCTTTATTACACTGGCGGGCTTAGAGGAAATTGTATCCAAAGACTAAGCAAAACATGGAGGAAGCTCTCTCTACTTATACTTTTTTTAGTTCTTTGTCCTCCAATTTTGGAATGAGACTTCTGAAACTTCTGAGAAAGAAGCCCTGTGTGCTGGGGAGGGGCCATGAGACCGTATCTCAAGGCCTGGCCTGCCACCAACACTGACAACTCCATCTGGGACATAGTTTATAGTCTCTCTGGAATGGGAGTAGTCGTATTTTCCCTATTATTTAAGCAAGCAAGGGTTTACAGAAGCCAAAATAGCAGGGATAAAATTTTAAAAAGCAGTTTTTACACAAGATGGAGGTTACTATGCTTCAATTGGTTCTACTTTTAAATAGTTTTCTTTTATAAGTAACACTCCTAGTCCAAGGGATGTTTCAAAGAACTTGCACTTTTGAATGAGTCTTCCCTACAGCATGGAAAGAGAAACCCACTAGTAATAGAGATAAGATTCTCAACTTTCTTTGTACCAGATACAGAGCTAAATCTCTTGCCTCCATTATCTGATTAAATCTTCAAGATAGTAACATTGAGCTTTTTCTCATATGTCTATTGGCCACCTGTATGTCCTCTTTGGAGAAGGGTCTATTCAGGTCCTTTGCCTGTTTTTTTTAAATTGAATTGTTTGCATTTTTTTGGTTGAGTCTTACAAGTCCTTTATAAATTTTGGATGTTAATCCCTTATCAGAAAAAGGTTAAACAACTAAGAGAAAAGACCCTCATAGACACAGACAACAGTATGGTGATTATCAGAGGGGAAAGGGGGTGAGAGGAGTTAGAAGAGGGCAAAGGGAGAATAAATGGTGATGGAAGATTTGACTTGAGTGGTGAACACACAATGCAATATACAGACCACGTACACCTGAAACCTACATAATCTTAACCAATGTTAACTCGATAAATTCAATAAGGAAAGCTTGTTTAAAGAATATCTTCACAATGGTCCATTATCTCAATTAATCTCAGCAAGAATCCTAGTTGCATTTGTATATGAGCCTTATTTTCACAAACTTCCCAAATGCTGCCCCATGTACAGCCTGCTCTCTTAATCAAGGACAGAAAGGCCATTTGTAGAAATCATCTATAAAGACGTTACATATTAGGATTATTTGCCTTCTATGAATCCTTTCATACAATTCCAACAAAAGGAAAATGTCACCCTGCCAAAGCCTCGAGTGGGCCAGGCAAACTCAAGAGCAGCTGCTTCTACTTTCTTGTTTCACATCTGTGTCTAATAACTCATGCTTGACTTTGATGTAGTCCTTGGCAAGTTAACATTTCTCAAAATCTGGGGTTTAACCCAAGACTAATGCTTCATGCTTTGTATTTCTAAGAACTTAACCCTTTCCCCCCACTTAAATTCACTTATTTCTCTTAATGGAATTACACATGGCTAAAATGACTAAGCATATCCCCAATGCCAATGTATATCATTTGTGCAGGTCATTCACATGCCCTCTGTCCTATATTGGCTCCATTTGATCTTGAACATTTCGAGACACTCATAAATTCCTACAACAGTTTACCCTGTTGGTGCTACCCTACTAGGTATCATATTATTACTAGGTTCTTTTATTCAAACTGTCTACTCTTCTCTAAACTTTATATCATCTATAAATAGGATATCATCACATTCATTTATTCACTCAGAAAATGTATTAAAAGCCTCAAATTTTTTAAACACTGAAAGGCACTAGAGATAAAAAAAAAAAATGACTTCTGTCCATAAATACTTATTGAGGAGGAGAAGGAAGTGTTAAAAAATTAATAATAATGATAACACCCTTAAGTAAATTAGTATAATAACTATCATTTCTTGCATCTAACATGTCTGAGATATGTAGTAGAGGCTAGAATGTCAACCCTGATTTTCCACAATCCAAAGGTGGGTCCTCAGTTCGTCTAGGCTTTGCTTATCATTCTGTAAGCAGCGGGAAAGTGGGAGTTGTCTGTGTATACCACACCTGGAAGGGGAGAGATAGAAGCCCTCATGGGAAGGTTCTCATATGTGCATACCTATTTTTAAACCAATTTTTTCTAAGGGATTTCTTCACATTCATATTAATCTATTTTCATATTTATATTTTATGCCATTTCACTTTTATTTCCTTTTTCAACATAAAATACATTAAAAATTGCTATAAAATATTGATTAAAATAGGTCTTTAAAAATGTCACTAAAAATCTCTCTATGGCTGCTATTCAGAAATTATTTTCTTTAATTGCAATTGTTGAATATTATCCCAACTATACAACATTTTAGTCTTTTATTTCTCTGCTTTCTATACAAGACATGTATAAAAAGCCCTGTCAAATACTTGCTTTCTACTCTGATATTCCCTTGGTCTGTTGGTTTAATAAAAGAAAATTTGACTTCTCAGTGATTAAAGTCCTTTTATTTTACTTCCAAAAAATATTTCGTCACTAATGCTTAGGATCCAAGCTCTATGGGGTATTTTGTGTTTGAATCAAAGCTGAAACACCATAATTAGAAGAGTGTCTGGCAAAAAAGTAGGTGCTCACCCAATGTCGGTTGAAATCAATGAAGTAAATGATGCCTGCAGTAAATTTATTCCAGATCACAAAATGCCAGCTGATCTAATGTTATGAAATCCACCTTCCTGCTCATTTTGAAAATCAGAGTTACTTGTTCTTGAAGGTTCTGATTCAGAAGAATAAGAGAAGTGATCCAAGTCTTGAATTACAGATGATATAAATGCAGGGTGGGCAATACAAGCCCTGTTGAGAATGACTAAGGACTAGTAGACAAGCTAGGGAAACCCAAAACTTGCTATAATGCCAGTCACAGTAGCAATTATTGACTCTTTCCCCCCTAATTTATCCACATGGGCATATAAAATTTGTAAAGTCAAAAAAGCAACAGTGGAACCAAGAACCTCACCTCTAACTAACTTTTCCCTGAATTTTTGATGCAGGTTACTGGGATGGTCAGTCTCATTGTTTGTGGCCGATGCAAGACAACAAATCATGGCTTCTCTTAGATCTTGCCTCCTTAGCTTTTTCAAGGAAAATCAGAGTGTCAAGTTTTGTTAAATCATTTCCATAAGGAATATGTGTATTTTAACCACCCTGATCTATAACAAGGGCTCAATCTTTGATTACATCATCAGAAGTAGGGGGTTATTTCTAACTCACACACTGCCCTAAACGTTGATGACACAGAAGTGAATTCTCTCTCTGGCAACATCGAATACTAACACATTTTGCAGGTAATAATTATTGACAAAAATAAGGTTTTGTTTGGTTTTCTAAGAGAATATATAAAGAAATTATATTTTCCCTCTCCAGCTTATTTCTAAAGGAAAAATATAATCTCATAAAGGAAGCTCTTATACATCTGTATTTTCCAGTGTCCTTGTAATATAATCTTGAAGAGCACTGATACTGGTTGGAATTCATATTTTTGAGTCTCAGTAAAAAGGGTATGTTCATCTTGGTGAGCATAACAGACCAGTTTCTCATACAATCTTCTCAAGGTTTGCAGGCTTCTGAATCACAGTGACCAATATTAATCCTCCCCTTTTAAATATGAAAATATGTTTCCTTCAGAATGAAGATGTAAGATAACAGGAACTGAAGAGGACTTCCTCACTCCTCCAGCATGTTATAGCATTAGTTGTGAGTGTCCATTTTTTAATTCTTTAAAATGACTTTTTTTCAGCAATCCTTAAAGTAATTTTTAAAACATCAACTCACTTTAAAATTTAGTGTACCTGATACACTTTTTGTAGACACAGACCACAATATTATCTTTTCTTAACTTGGAGCCCAACTTCTGCTGTTACAGATGGAAGTATCTAATGAACTGGTTTACCTTAGTCTCTACAAACTTTCTGGAGACTCTGCTGCCATCTTAGTGAACTCTTCATTCCTAATTGTCACCAGAAACTACAATGATGCATTATAATCCCTTCTAGGAAACAAATCCTGACAGTCTGCCTCAAGCTCTGAGATTACAAACATCATTTGTAAATATTACGTTAGAAATGTTTTGTTATAGACCTAACCGGTGTTGCTCAGTGGATAGAGCATTGGCCATGGCACTGAAGCGTTCCAGGTTTGATTCTGGTCAAGTGTATGTACCTTGGCTGCAGGCTTGATCCCCGGCCCTGGTTGGGGTGCGTGTGAGAGCAAACCTATCAATGTGTCTCTCTCCCACTGATGTTTCTCTGTCTTTCCCTCTTCTTTCCACTCTCTAAAAATCAATGGGGAGAAATATCCTTGGGTGAGTATTAACAAAAAGAAAACACAAAGAAATGTTTTGTTACACTCTGCCTTCACCAAGGGGGAAAACAATCAATTGAAAAAAATAATGAAGTCAGAAAAAAGTAATAATGATTAAATTATATAACCAGAGTAGCTGTTTGAAAAGAATCATTATATAAAGCTTTACATCTTATTTATTTTAATAGATACACTTAGACTCTGCATTGTTACAAATGTAGTTTTGTAAATGATGATAAGGGATTTTTTGGACTGGAACACATGGTGTTTCCCTGGGCAGGATGGCTTCCCCAGATTCTTTGTCCGTCAGAGTGGAAGAATGAATCCACAGATGGAAGATGGTATAGCAAAGGTGAACATTTATTGAAGAACTACAGACTCCCCACGTGGGGAGGGGGAAAGAGTCCCACAGAATTCTTTTTCCCCCCGGTTTATAAGGTCTACAGTTTTTGTGCCTCAAGATCCCCTCTGACTGGCCAATATTACACTTTGACTTGGTCAGTATAGCAACTCCTGAGCTCAAAGGTCAAACCTCTCGTGGGACATGTGAGGCCGTCCTTCTTTATTTTGCAACTATAGACCTTTTCCTACTGGTAGTTCCATTGTCTTATGGAAATGTAACTGCTGCCTCTCCCAACTTGCTTGTCTTATGGAAATATAACTTTGGTAGCTCTGTAGCCCTGTGTTTTTTACATGGACCCCCTTAATTTTAAAAATTCCCTAAACCTGTCTTTTTCACCCCTAAAAAATCCTATTTCAATGATACTGCAAACCCAGTATCATTGACAGAATTAAGAGCTTTCATGTGGTTTAATGAAACATTTTCGTATTAGAATTTATGATTTAACTACCAGTCTTACTCTTATTTATGTGTCTCCTAGCAAAAATAGAGGCTATATGTAGGAATTAATTCATTTTGTTTCTTTGAACCATATGTGGTTCTGTATCCAAGGTCGCATTCAACTCTTTGTAATTAATTAAAATGTTTAGTTGGATTCTTATCAGTACCTGATCACATCTGCCCATGTAAGAAATTATCACTTCCAGTCTCTCCTTCAAGGTGACTGTCTTCCTTAGATTGTGCATTAGTTGGCGCCTCTACATCCTCAATTCCCTGAGGGGTTCAAGAAAAGTTGTAAATCTGCTGGTTGTGCATATTGGGCTGGCAGTTGTTGGCTGTTGTTTGAGTGGGAGCAATGTTTCCTCCAACTTTCTGTTCCCTGAACTAAAGCTAGACATCCCTGTGAACTGCAATTTTTCAATGTTTAAGCAAGTTCACTTTAAAACAAAACCAAACAAGCAAAGAAACAAAATAAACAGTGCTTTCTCAATTTCACATAATCCTTCAAGACACAGGTTCATATCTTTCCTCTCCTTTACAGCCAAATATCTTGAGAGTTGACTATCCTCATTGTCTCTATTTCATGTCACACACACACACACACACACACACACACACCCTAATCCAACTCAGTCTGCTATCTGTTCAATTGTTTCACTAATAAATGAATTACATGCAATGGGCATTTTCATTCTCATCTTAATCTTTTAGCAACATATGATCCTTTTAATAACTTCCTTTATTACAAAATCTCCTTCCCTTAGCTCATGACCCTACTTTTCAAGTGTTCCACCTACATCCCTGGTTGCAATTCTGAGCCCCTTTTGCAGGCTAATATTGTCCCTCAAAGACATTAAATACTAGAGTTCCTCAAAGCTGAAATGCTCTATTTCATTCTGTTTCATTTGTTTCTATGCTTTCGATTGCTTCCTTTATACCAAGGATTTTCAAGTTTATACACCCAATCCAGATTTCTACTTATAACTCACATTCCTTTTATCCAGTTTTATTGAGGTGAAATTGACAAAATGTTGAGATATTTAAAGTGAACACCATGATAACTCGATATACATGCACATTGCAATTAACATATCCACCATGCATACTAACTTTTTTTCCCATTTGGTAAGAACACTTAATTTCTACTCTCAGAAAATTTCAATTATACAATAACAGTGTTATCAACTGTAGCCATCATGTTATATATTAGATCCTCAGACTTATTCATCTTATAACTGAAAGTTATATTCTTTTATCATCCTCTCTCTTTGTCTCACCTCTCTACCCTAGTCCCTGAAAACCACTTTCCTACTCTCTTTTTCCTTCATAGCTCTCATTCTAATCAACACTTTTATCTGAATGAATTTCAAGAATCTGAAATTTAAATGTTCTAAACTGAACTCATGGTTCCTTCATTCTTACTCACTAATGAGTTTCCATCGAGCTGTCTTCACAAGCTAGAATTTATCTAATTATTCTTTAATCATGGATGGATGGTCATATGGAGTTCTGGCCCACCTGTTTGGTGGTTTACTCATTCCCTCCGGTCCTGCTCATGCTCAATCCCAAATGTGCCACTTTCATTTATGATGATTTGTTGCTTGGGTTACCCACCTTTAGAACTTAGTTGGTCTAACACAGTGGTTGGCAAACTCATTAGTCAACAGAGTGGCAAACTGTGTCTCGCGAGCCGCAGTTTGCCGACCACTGGTCTAACAGAATCTATATTTGACCACAAAGTCATTTGATATCCCATAGTCAAATAAGCCAGATATCCGTATCAGCATGTGCTAGCATGCCAAGAGCTGATTCTCATACAGTGTACTCTTATAAGTTGCCAATTATATATGGCTCTGTCTGAGAATCTTAGGTGTTCTATGTTGTGATCCTCCTATTGGGGTGGGGCCAACTGTAAAATTCACAGAAGCCTCTTTTTTCATCATGAATATCTCTAATATTAGAGAGCTGGCCTGATTTTATGGCTCAAGCAGCAGTAATGACTGTCTCACAGCCTGGATTTGCTACAGAATTCTTTCCCTATTGAGTCCAATTTGAAGTTGGCAGACCTCATTGCCATTAAGTAAATGTGTGAAGAAATACAGAATATGCTGCCTTCTGAACTGGAACATGCTTACCAAGCATCAAGTTTCTTGGTGGCAGAAGTATCCAATGCAATAATGTGTCCTTTATTAAGAGAGGATGTCCCAGCATACCTCAGCCACTGGATCCCAAAGTAGATACCTCTGAGCACCCGTGCAATAATATATCAGAGATGTCCTAAAGTAGATGATGAATAGTGGGAAGATCAAATTTTAATATAGGAAAGCTAATGATTTATTGTCATTCTAATTGCTATGCTATTCATATCATTTTTTTATTATTATTTATTTCAGAGAGGAAGGAAGAGGGAGAGAGAAATAGAAACATCAATGATGAGAAAGAATCACTGATTGACTGCCTCCTGCATGCCCCCTACTGGGGATCAAGTCCGCAACTTGGGCATGTGCCCTTGACTAGAATCAAACCTGGGACCCTTAAGTCCACAGGCTAACTCTCTATCCACTGAGCCAAACAGGCTAGGGCCGTATCATTTTTTGCATGATTTGCATTTTTGAAAGTATTTTCTTGAAACTTAAAGTTTTGTGCTTCAAACTTAAAATTAATTAAAGTTGCAGATGCATATTTAAATGCCATTCTGTGAGGAAAACAATAATAAAAAATTTCAATTTATAAAGTGAGCAATGGTAATATATATATATATATATATATATATATATATATATATATATATATATATATATATATATTCCTCACCCCAGGATATTTTTCCATTGATTTTTAGAGAGAGTAGAAGGAGATGGAGAGACAGACACCAATGTGAGAGAGACACATCAACTGGTTGCCTCCCACATGCCCCCTACCAGGGCAGGGAGCCTGCAACTGAGGAACATGCCCTTGACTATAATTGAACTAAAGACCATTCAGTCCATAGGCCGACGATCTATCACACACTGAGCCAAACCAGCCAGGGAAATTATAAATATATTTTTGACAGCATTAGTGAGTTAGAAAATTCGCAAGTTTATTGGAAAAAGTGTCAATATATTTGAGTACAAGATATGAGAATAAAACTATGAACCATGGAGTTAGATTAAAATTAAATCATTTCAATTAATAAAATATTTATTTAAAGCTCACTTTAAAAAATAGGGTATTTCATAATAAAAACAACTTGAAGGCTTCTTTATGAATGGAGTTAAACTAGTTTTAGCCAAATTTGCAGTGGAACATAGGAAGTAAAAGATACCAGCAAAGACCAAATGTCCAAAAGCGTGCATTGCTCTGAAGGGGGTCAGGATTTCAACATGGATTTCAGGAGACATGCTATAGGAGGCTTACTGAATTAGAAAGATACAATTTTATTCCTCAAAATGAAACAGGGTAAATTGGACTAATAAATAGAACCTAACATAGGATATCTATCCTCTAAAAATGTTTCCTCTTCAGCTGTGTACACAGTTGACTATTTATGAAACATTTCATTACTAAATTAGAATTGCAAGTGTGAACTATAGCCATGAAAGTAACAGGAACTCTCATTTATTGCTGATGGGAAAGAAAAATGGTGCAGCCATTTAGGAAGACATTTGGGCAGTTTCTTACCAGGCTAAATATATTCTTATCATACAATCCAGCAAACACATTTCCAGGTATTTATCCAAATTTAAACAAGTTCACACAATGAGTTGAAAAGTTATATTCACACAAAACCTGCACATGAACGCTTATAACAGCTTTATTCATAATTGCCCCAAACTGAAAGCTACCAAGATATCCTTCAATAGGTGAACAAACTGTAGTAAATCCCAACCATGGAACATTCTTCAACTATAAAAAGAAATGAGCTGTTCACTCATGAAAAGATATGGAAAAACCTTAAATAAATTCTATTAAATGAAAGAAGTTAGTCTCTAAGGCTACATACCAAATGATTCTCACTATATGAAATTCTAAAAAAGGCAAAATTATGAAGACAGTAAATTATGAGTGGTTACTAGGAATTTAGGGGATGGGAGAAAGATGAACTGGTGGAGCACAGGAAATTTTGGGGGCAATGAATCATTTCTGTATAATATTATAATAATAAATATATGTCATCACACATTTGTCAAAGCCCATAGAATGCACAACATAGAGTAAACCCTAATGTATACTATGCACTTCAGCTAATAATTATATATCAGTATAATTCATCAATCGTAACAAATGTGCCACTCTAATACAACATGTTAATAACAGAGAACATGTATGTAACAGCAAGCAGGTATATGAAAAGTCTTTGTACTATCTACCCCATTTTTCTGTAAACTTAAAACTGCTCTGAAAAATAAAGCCTAGAAAACATTCCATGACAGTTTGCTATTTTCCCTGTTAAAAAAATAACAAAAACAACAAAGATAACCTTTTACATCTTCAAAAGATATTATCTTGTACACATATGATTCCTGTTTATTAAATTCAAGTTGTAATAATTTCTTGCTTGCACTTTTATAATAAATAAAACAAATATAGTAGGGTATCCAATTAGAAATTAACCTACTTTGCATCTCCACCAGTAGCTGTTGGCTTCACTCTATAAAGATAAAGAAGGTCTCTTTTGTTGTTCTTGAATAGCTCCTCCATTATGCAGCTAAAGATGTATAGTGTTCAGTCTGGGGAAGTGCAGCACAGTCAAGGTGTGATATACTTCCGGGAGGAAATGAACTATTTACAGAAGGGGAAACAGTTGGTGTAATAGGCATCAAGGTTCCAAACACATTTTCTCAGAGGTTCATAGCTACAGAAACCTACTGAGTTGGAATGTCGAGGCCCATGAAGAGGAGAGCAAGGAGACCTGTGACAAGACATCCACATGATGGCTCTAACCATGGCACTCGGAGATGGGTCCTGGCATTGAGAAGGAGGTGGGAAAGGCAGAGAGTGATCTAAGTTCATGATGTGCTTGATGCTGGAACTGGTCCTTTTTTTTTAACCTTGGAATTGGTTCTGTGTGATTCTTGAAAAAGCTAACTAATGAGGCTATCACATTTGGTGCTCAAGCTGACAAGGGTTTTCATTCCCCTAAACTAAAAATTACATGGGGGTTGCCTCACTTGATGGACTGCTGCAACTGGAAGAGATAACAGTCACACAGTGGTCTTTCTTGGCTAGAGCCAGAATCCCATTAGGAGACAGATGTCTAACACATGCGACCTTGATCTTGTACTACATATCTGTGGGTGGCTGAAATATAAGCATTGACCTTGATGGTATTTACCAATTTAGCAGGAAGCTCATTCTTCAATGGAACATCAAATTGAAAATGTAATACCTGTGCAAAAGTACTGTAAGCATTGCAGTATTTTTCCTAGAATCCATGGTAGTATCTGGAAAATGGAATTCAACTAAAGCTTCAAATCAAGAGCCATTGAGAACCACTACTCGGCAATTAATATCCATCAGCAGTCAGTGAATGGAAGTCAGAACAAACTGGATTGGACTCTCCTCCTCTCCAGATGCTAAGAAGCCAGAGTCTGGGCATTTAAAGAGGAAGGGCAGGGGGCATGAAAGTGTTTTAAATGGACTTTCAAGTCCTACAGCTGCTGACAGCTCAAGGATTGCATATGAATTGGACCATCACTTATACTCCACATTAATAAAAGGCAACCTTGATGCACAAGAATGCGAATATTCAGAGTGTAATTGGCACAGATTAAAAACAAACCCATATTTTGAACAGAGTTTCTACTAATAGTCACTAATTATGCAAAATACTAAATCGGGAACATGGTTTTTAAGGATTTTAGTTTAAAAGTTTCTATTGTCTCTCATTGACTTTTCTGCCCAATCCATATAAAAAACAAATATATCCTGATAGATCAAATAAGTTGAATGTCTAACATTTTGATTCAGGTTTAAAAATAAATATGCAAGTAAAAAACAATTGAGATAAATTAAGTTTTGTGTGACCTAAAGTCTCGAAGGTAGGAAATAAGATTTGGAGACAAATGCCTGTGAATGAAGCCAGGGCAGACACCTGGGCTGATAAGCGCTGAATCATGAAGAGAAAGTAAATTTTCAGTATTTCACTTTCATTCTAAATAAATTTACTCTAATTCATGGGATACTAAACATATTTTTGAAATTCTCAATCTATTAGGCTCTTGTTTGTATGCTATTTAGAATAATCTAAGCAGATACAAGTTGATATTCTACAGGGTGAAAGTTAAACATTTGTAAAAACCTGATTCCTCACTCATAGCCATACATTGTTCCCCTCGGAATAATCCCTGCAGCTGCCGGTATGTCACACGCTGTGCTAATGCTGCAGATCTTCTTATGCTTCAAACAAGGACACTGACAGATATGGAGTGCTGGGGAAAGCATGTGTACTGCCAAAAGGTATACTTTGGGGTCCTGCGGATGCAATAAAGCAGAGCTATGCCTGCCTCACTGGGAAGCCTTAAGCATGATATTAATTCTCTTTGGGTTTCAGGTTCCTTATCTACTGCATGAAAGGACTGGATAATGATTTATAAGATCATTTCCAGTTTCAGTGTTCTATATATTTTGGGTATAATCCAAGCCTTTGAATCTGCTAAGAAGCATTTTTTTTATTTCAACTTTGAAATGAACCCAGATATGCCTTTCCTCTCTTTCCCAATACGTTCCAAAGTACTTTGCTTTGCTTTGCTGGCCGAACTACTGAGGAGACACAGCAGATCATTATTAAACTTTTTTGGAGATCATTATTCAACTTTTCCCAGAGATATATCATATTTTAAAATTTCAAAAGCAAATTTCTGATGCCAATGGGAAGCTGGTAGACTAACTATGGATACAGAACTTAATGGATTGCAAAGGAAAAATTATTTAACCTATCTATAAAAAACTATTTTTTATACTTAGATTCAAAGATGTAATATACCATCCCAAAATGTGAATCAATTATTCATAAATATTTAATGAACATAAGTAAAAACACAATTATTTTGAAGTTCAATGGTGGCTTTAATATATATGAAGAAAAAGATGGAGAGAGAATCCAAGATGGTGGCGTAGGTAAACACCTAAACTGCTGCCTCCCACAACAATTTCAAAAATACAACTAAAAGAAAAAACGTCTATCACCCAGAACCACGGGAAAGCTGGCTGAGTGGAAGTTATACAACTAGAAGGAGAGAGAAAAGAGCATTGAGACGTGCACGAGCGCTGAAAAGCTGAGGTACGGAGGCGCGTGATCCCGGCTGGCTGCGGGCGTTGCTTTTTTCAACCCAAAGGGGAGACAAGCCCCCGATTACTCTGAAATACAGTTTCTGGGGAGATGCGGGGAACCCAAACTCCTATGGGGAGAAGCTGGACTGTCTGCCAGTGAGGGTGGCTTGCTTGCAGAGCTGCACGCAGGAATAATTGTTTACGGCACTGGGGCACGGGACTGCGGACAGGGACTCAGAGCCAGCTAACCAGCAGCCATCGCTGTTTGCCACTCCCTAGCCTAGTGACGCCCTGAGACCTGCCCTGCACAACCTACAAACCCACCCAAGCTCCAAGCAGCGGCTTTTGCATAAGAAAGCCCTGCCCTATCGCAGCTTAACCTAGCAAACTTGCAGCCCGGGTCAGACAGCTCCAAAACCTCCAAACCCCAAGCAAAGAGGAGAAAACTGTAGCTCTCACTGTAGCTCCTGCTGGGTGGCCTCACACAGTAGCTGACCTGCACCCCATTGGAGACCCAGAAGCCAGTGTACCTAGTGGTCAGTGTGAGACACCAGATTTCAACTCCTCACATCCATAAGTGACACATTCAAGAGGCAGACTCAGTGAGCACCAAAGCCCCACTGAAACAAGTCCTGCTCCATAAGCGTGTCTTCAGCGCAGCAGTTCTTCCATTATAGACACAGCAAGTGCTCACAGCTAATTGGCCTGGAGGTCAATTCCTGCCAGTGTACCAAAGGCAATTAAGGCTTAACTACACCAAGATTTTGCACTCAGCCCACAAAGGGGTGTACCAAGAGCATCCACCTCATGTAATTGAGGAGGCTGAGCTACTGCTCCCTATAGATCACCTACCACACAAAGCTACTCCATCAACACAGGGAAGCAGCCAAAATGTGGAGACAAAGAACCATGTCACGAATGAAAGAAACAGAGGAAAGCAAACTACTGGATGACATAGAGTTCAGAACCACATGTATAAGGTTACTCAAGAATCTTCTTAAAACCGCTGAGAAACTTGATGAGACCTTCAAGGACCTTAATGAGAATGCCAAAAAAATGGAAAAGGACCAGTCAGAAATGAAGCATACACTGTCTGAAATAAAGAATATACAGAAACTCAACTGTAGATCAATGTACCCCAAGAATCAAACCAAAGATCTGAAATATGTGGAAACAAAAAACATCCAACCAGAAAAACAAAAAGAAAAAAGAATCCAAAAATATGAAGATAGTGTAAGGAGCCTCTGGGACAACTTTAAGCGAACCAACATCCGAATTTTTGGGGTGCCAGAAGAAGAGAGAGAGCAAAATATTGAAAACCTATTAGAAGAAATAATGACAGAAAACTTTCCCTACATGGTGAAAGAAATAGACTTACAAGTTCAGGAAGTGCACAGAACCCCATACAAGAGGAATCCAAAGAGGACCACACCAAGACACATCATAATTAAAATGCCAAGGGCAAAAGACAAAGAGAGAATCTTGAAAGCAGCAAGAGAAAAATGGTTAGTTACCTACAAGGGAGTACCCATACGACTGTCAGCTGATTTCTCAACAGAAACTATGCAGGCCAGAAGGGAGTGGCAAGAAATATTCAAAGTGATGAACAGCAAGAACCTACAACCAAGATTACTCTACCCAGCAAAGCTATCATTCAGAGTTGAAGGTCAGATAAAGAGCTTCACAGACAAGAAAAAGCTAAAGGAGTTCATCGCCACCAAACCAGGATTACATGAAATGCTGAAGGGTATTCTTGAAGAAGAAGAAGAAGAAGAAGAAGAAGAAGAAGAAGAAGAAGAAGAAGAAGAAGAAGAAGAAGAAGAAGAAGAAGAAGGAGAAGAAGAAGAAGAAGAAGGAGAAGAAGAAGAAAAAGGTAAAGATAAAAATTATGAACAACAAAATGACATCAAATACATACCTACCAACAAGTGAATCTAAAAATCAAGTGAATAAAAAATATGAAGAACAGAATGGACTGGTGAATATAATAGAATCAGGGACATGGAAAGGGAGTGGACTGACGATTCTCAGGGGAAGCAAGTGTGAGGGGTGCGGGAAGAGACTGGACAAAAATCTTACTCCTATGGATGAAGACAGTGGCGGGGGGTAAGGGCATGGGGTGGGGTGGGGAATCAGATGGAGGGAGCTATGGGGGGAAAAAAAAGAGGAACACCTGTAATAATCTGAACAATAAAGATTTATTTTAAAAAAATAAAGAAAAAGATGGATGTCACCAGAAAAAAAGAATGTTCATATTGTAATATTATTAACTACATATGTAACATCTTGGGTATAGTTTAGTCCCAAAAATATGTATACTTAATTTTTAGCAATTTACTTTTAAAGAATTAGAATGTGGTGTTCCTTCTTATACATTCAGTGATTAAGAAAACTAAACTCCTCTGATCTACAGTCAGGCCATGCAAAACATAATTTTGATTCTAATCATCAATAAAAAAAATCATATCACTTTTAACTTAGTTTCCATAAAGATTATGAAATAATTTTCATTAAACTCCTTCCTCAAATTACCCAAACCATCTTTACTTTCTCTGGATTATATCTGACTTTGGTTTGGACAGATGTCAACTCATGGGTTAGGGTCTGTGACTTTTAATTTAGAGGTGAATTGTCAATTAAAGCTTCATATTGATGTTTATAAAACATAATTATACCCCTTAAACACATTAGACTATATACTACCTCTGTACTGGATTGAATAGTGTCCCCCAAAATTCATGTCACCAGAACCTTTAAACGTAACCGTATTTGGCAATACTAGGTTCTTTGCAGATGTACTAAAGATGAGGTCATACTGGATTAGAAGGGACCCTACCTGCAGTATGACTGCTGTACTTATAAGAAGATGAAAATTTGGCCCCAGAAATGTAGACACAGAGGGAAGGCAGCCCTCTGGATTCAGGAAGAGACAGAAGTGATGCAGCTGCCAGCCAAGGAATGCAAAGACCGCCAAAGCTAGAAAGAGACAAGGAAAGATTCTCTCTCCCTCAGAACCTCTAGAGAGAGCACTTATACATAAGAATTGATCCTAAAAACTAGCTCACTGTTACAGTAAATTAAAATCAAATATACTTTTTAAAAAGGTCCATCTTTGGCATTTATCTTAAAATGGTAACATACGGAGGGCATGTGACATAATGAAAGACTTCACAAGAAGTTTATAAATCTATTAATGTTGTAACATTAATTACTTGTACTTCTTCTATTATATGTCACTGCCTTAATAATTAAATGACAAAGTTCAGGCTTCACAAAAGAAGTTAATCTGTCAAACATGCTTTGGGTTCCTTCGTTTCTCTAAAGACACTTCAAGGACAGCCAGGGGCAGGGCAAATGAGCCTGCCCAAAGGCATTCAAATCTCACTCTAACAAGAATATTCTGTGTTTTTCATTTTATTCAATTGGGATTTTTCATTCAGATTTATTTGAAAGAATAATTGCCACAAATAAATATTTGAAAACCACCGGTCTTTAAAAAGAGAGCGGATTCTCAAATATGCTGATCGAACAGCACTTGGGCTGAGATCTGTCCTGAGATCTGAGCACTGAACTTCCTAAAATATATTCAGTGAGAGCTATCTCAGTTCATTCCACAGAAATCCAAACCACATAACGAGACCATGCATCATGGATTCAGCAACTATTACTGGGCTTTGAATAACCCACTGGGCACTGTTGATGCAAGAGTGAGAAAAAGGAGGCATGGTGTCTTGGCTGACAAAGCTGACTTCCCAGTGGATGAGATAGAAAAAACATGTAATATGTAATAATAAAAAATATGTAATAATAATAGTCCTGATGCAACCATCATTAATATTATTCAAACTGAGTTCACAAAATGTCCCAGGAAATGAGATAAAACTTCTAAACTATAAATACAATTTTTAATGTATCTGGATGTACTGAAAACTGAGCAGCCATTTCCTACTTGAATAACAAGTACATACAATGTACTCAGGTAGTGATGCTTAAATTTGCAACTGAATCTGAAGTTAATATTCATGACTGGTGATGGAAGTGGTTCTTCCTCTCTGCTTTCCTCCTTTAACTTTATGTTCACACAGCTTTTAAAATTTTACTTCGTTAATTTTTCTACTCTTAGCTTTAGTATGTTTATCTTTTTCTCTGATTAATGCCTTAAAGGCAAAAAAAAATAACAATAACAACAGGTTAATAAGTGTGAGGGTAGGGGGCACGGAGCTTATTAAAATAAAGCACTCTTTCTTTTCATTTTTCCATTTGCAAAGCATCAGAACAGCCTTTGTGAAATGTAACACTTCTTTCTCTTTTGATTGATTAGGTTTTGCCTCTGGACAGCAACAAAAGTAGACGACATTGGAGAAACCCTAAAAGACCTTTCCCCTGCCAAGTCAATGAAATCATGTGTGAGCTGGGAATAGCATGTCAGGGCAAGCTGGCGGTGACATCTGCTGCTGTATTGATTGTCAGGGTTTGTTCAAAAGCTCTGGCTAGCTGAATGGGTGTCTCCTTTCGCCTCACCTATCTACATGTGTTCCCCTAAGGCTACATTCCACCTGAGGACATGGGGGATCTGAAATAAAAGTACCACCATTCTTCATTGCCAGGACGTTACCAGCAACTTTCCTGCTAACCTAACACTAGCATGACCAGACCAAGGTCAGTTTAGGGAGGGTAGAAGGAGCTAGGACATGAGGAATAATATCAGGTAATGAAATGCTATGCACTAAAGGGAGCAGCCTGCTCCTTTTCAATTAATTTAAATTTGAGGGATAGTTTGGGGTTTTCATTTTATTTTTTGATGGATAAATGAGTAGAAATGAATTATTTTACATTTTTAAAATATGTTTTATTGATTTTTTACAGAGAGGAAGGGAGAGGGATAGAGAGAAACATCTATGAGAGAGAAACATCAATCAGCTGCCTCCTGCACACCTCCTATTGGGGATGTGCCTGCAACCAAGGTACATGCCCTTGACTAGAATCGAACCTGGGACCCTTCAGTCCACAGGCCAACGCTCTATCCACTGAGCCAAACCAGTTAGGGCTTATTTTACATTTTGATCCCTCTCATTCATTTTCTTGAACCATTCACCAATGGATGAACACCAATATTTGAATGACTTATGAGCAAAGACATTTCCTATGTATTATCATAAACAAACAAACAAATGTAAGACAAGAAAATAAGACACTTTTCAAGGAGGCAGGGTGTGCAATTAAAGCAAACATACAAACTACTAAAATTCATTATAAGTGCCATAAAGATATAAAACAATTTGTAAATGTCAAAATAACACACACACACACAGTTGTTTAGAATTAGCCAGAGATTCCTAGAGATCAGTAAGAAGCCTGGGAACAAGGAAGACAAAGGCAGCACTGGAGAAAAGAGTTACTGTGTGAAGGTCTTAAATTGGGAACTAAGCTGCTATACATCTTTTTAAAAGGTATTATAGCGTTTTGGGCTACTAGAATTGGAACTGCATAATTTTTAACCAAAAGCTGGAGTGTTTAAGGGGATTTAAAAATTGTTTTCTTATTGTGTGCTAAGTCCCATCAGAGCAATGTATAAAGCAGTTCACTGTTTTTGTGAAGACACAAGTTGAAATAGACACTATCCTCTCCTAAAGCCCCAAAATGTATTGGAACCAGGGAAATGAAAGGGCAAAGAGTTACCTTTTCACTCAACTAATTCCAATTAAGAGCTCTATTTTTATTGGTTAAACCACACAAAACTGTCAATTTTGCTCATTTTTTGACATATCAAACCAAATCTCATATGGTTCAACTTAATAAATAAAATTCCATTTATAAATTATAGCTCTGTTTTCCAAAATACTGCATTCAGAATATATTGTAATTTTTATATGCAGTTAACTTTGTAAATCATCCAGGTCAATGACAGAGTAATAACAACTTCAAAGCAAAGTCTCATGATTCAAATATGTTGAGGTTAAAGTCACCTGGAAGATAATGTGCTATACATCTAATGCAGAATAACACTGACTCGAGTATTTGCTGTATTCTGAAGGACAGAATATGCTACTATAGAGAAAAACATGAGAAAAACTAAACTTCGGATAATTCATAGACAGGTCCAAAATTTTTATAGAAATAGCTTTCAATCTCTGCCATCCTTTGTCCTATTTTTATCTAGCTTATGTAATAACTGACGACATCTCAATAAAAATAACAAACATGGCAGCCAAAGTGCATTAGTGTTTTGATGTTATAATAGCAGTCTCTTTCCTGGGTGCACATTCAACTTTTAGGATCATGCAGCTGGCAAAGAATGAGGTACTATGAAACAGCTATTTAAATGTGAATTGCTCTCCAAGCTGCCCCTGGTAATCATGGACTTAAAAGAAATTTTCTTCGTTTCAGAAAATTAATCTCTGGAGAGAAACATTTTCTGAGAGTCACTTAAGATGTAAGGCACTCCCCTTTAGTTCCTAAAACTACCACACCTCCCAGAGCACATCAAGCTTAAGATGCACCCTTTAAAAAAGCTGCGGTACATTTCCGTAGTCGTAAAAAAAGAAAGATCTCTTACCCATTCGCAACAGCATGGATGGACCTGGAGAGCATTAGGCTAAGCGAAATAAGCCAGATAGAAAAAGATAAGTATCACATAATCTCAGTCATATATGGAATCTAATGAACAAAATAAGCTGATAAACAAAATAGATCCAGATACATGGAAGCATGGAACAGACTGAGGAATCTCAGAGGGAAGGCCAGGGTAGGAACGTGGAAGGAAGTGATTAACTGGAGAACTCATATGCATGTATGCATGGCCCATGGACATAGGCAATAGAGTGGTGAAGGCCTGGGTGGAGGGTGCAGGGTGGGGAGGGTTAGTGGGGGGGGGGGGGGGAGGAGCGGGGACAAAGGGGACATCTGTAATACTTTCAACAATAAAGATAATTTTTTTAAAAAAGATGTATCCTTGACCCTTTAGATCCTCAAAACTTTATAAAAATCGCTGACTTCAAAATCTATTCAAACTTTAAACCTTAATAAAAGAAAGTGATTTGTTTTTTTCTTTTTTCTTTCTTTACCTACTTAATCCAGATACAGAAATATTTCTAGATATAATAACTCTGGAAGTTGTCAATTTTACACTCTCCCTTTCACATCCTACAGAATAGTTCATTGTTAAAGCAAGTCAAATTCAATTACATGTTTTCAAACCTGAAGATGTGACTTAAAATAACACAATATTCTTAGACTGTCTCTGATTAAATTACCACAGAAAGAGATAAACGTATGTATAGAGAGAATGCCCTAAATAATAATTCATTTATATTAATTTTAAATTACTTGTAGTAGGTATATTATTGTTTCACTTTACTCACCTTTAATTGGAAGTTTTGTGATTCTATATAACCATGAAAATTGCTATCTTATTTAAAAGGAGAAAACTATCATGATTAATAATGTGTCTTATTTGAATCATTTTCATGTTAAAACTGGTTAGCATTTTTTAAAACCCTTTAGTGGTCACTTTGGAAGACTGTTCAATATATGTATGTTAAAGAAATCCCCACCCTTTATTAGTCTGGGCAATAGACAAAAAATGTCTCTCTTATAAACATTGAAAATTCTAGATACTTGGTTTCCAGTTTTCTCTGGACTTAATATGTGGGCATGTGACTTAAACTTCTTGGAGAAGATAAATCTAATTCAGAAGGAAATCATTTATTTAAAAAAGTCATCCCATCAGGTAGGAGAGGTCAGGGTGGAAAAGGTGAGATTTGAGCTGAGTTTTGAGTAATAAATAGTAAGGTTTTCAGTTTTTAGTGAGAAACTGAGATAATATTTCAGGTATTATGACAAAAATCAAAATGGTTCAGGAGATTATGATATATAATTTTGGGTCTATAAGTTTAGTACCTATGCTTTCTTCTATATAATTTATTGTTTCAGATCTTATATTTAGGTTGTTGATCCATTTTGAATTAATTTTTGTACATGGGGACAAACTGTAGTCTAGTTTCATTCTTTTGCATGTGTCTTTTCCATTTTTCCAACACCATTTATTGAAGAGGCTGTATTTTCTCCATTGTATGTTTTTGGCTACGTTGTCAAAAATTATTTGTCCATATACATGTAGTTTTCTTTCTAGGCTGTCAATTCTATTTTATTGGTCTGTGTGCCTTTTGCAACAACCTAGATGGACCTTCAGAATGTTATGCTAGGCAAAGTAAGTCACAAAAAGCCAAAACCATATGATTTCACTCCCATGTGGAATATAAAACTGAAACTCATAGGCACAGACAACAGTATGATGGTTACCAGAGGGAAAGGAGGTGGGAGTAATAAAGGGTAAAGGGGGTGAAATACATGGTGAGGGAAGATGACTTGACTTTGGGTGGTGGACATACAATGCAATGTACACATCATGTATCATGGAAATGTATACTTAGAACCTATATAATCTTATCAACCAATGCCACTCTAACAAATTTAATTAAATTTTTTAAAATAACATTTTTAAAATTCTGAACCTCTTTTATTTAAAGTCCTACCTGGGCCAGTGCTGGTGTGGTGTTCTCCTCTATCATGTCCTTAGGAAGTCTTGCTCCTTCCAGCTCACCATGCCACCATCCACAAGGTTGGTTCATTTCCTGATGGTTTAATTTGGCATCTACAACAGTCCAAACAGCCAAAGGAGACTGAAGAATGATAAAGAAAGGGAGCAAAAAGTTGCCTAGTCAGCCATATGGCATTTCCTCTGAAATCCCACTAGCCGCAATTCAGTCACATGGTCACCTCTAGATGCAAAGAAGATTGAGAAATGTAATTTTAGTTCCTGTTGTCTGTCTGCTTAGAGAATTTATATTAGGGGAACTTATCACCCTGTTTCATTGACCCACTTTTACTTTTAAGACTTAAATGCTAGTCAACTGACTTATTTAGCCTGTATTATGTCACCATGTCTCATTTATTTCAATTTGATGTGGTCTGATATTATTGCCTGTGTACTAGAACCTTCTAGGTGTATTATTATTATTATTATTATTATTATTATTATTCATCTTCTTAAATCCCATCCCAGGTCTGTTGAGTCAGGATTTCTTGGAATGGGCTTCATTTTGCATTGTTTGTGGTAATCAAAATGATTCTTAGGGGACCTGCCTGGCACTTGTGTATATAATAAATAAAAAACCACCATCAATATGTCATAATAGTAAAGAAAAGAAAAACTCACATTGCTTTACATCTCTAAATCATACCTACATTGGGCCAAAACATACCTCCTACTTCCCTTGTTTCATTTCCTCTGTCTCTAGGAACTTCTCATTATTCTACTTTTAACTAAATCAAAACTTGAACCCAAGATATTTTCTTGTGTCTATAAGAATTACTTCTCCAAGGATTTTAGCTTTCTAGGCTTCTCTCTACTTAGCCCACTTGGCCTCTCTGTGAGGGCCAGAACATGTTGAAGCAGTGACATGTGAGCCATCCTGAGGCCCCTAGAGCCCTATCAGAAACGCTGCCTGCACTCATGTTGATATGGAAGATATTTAAGGACTTTTTCCTCAAAGCCCACTCTCTCAGCTCCCAACATAAAGAAATATCACTAGGTGAAAGTTAATTGTTTATTATAAAGCAAGACTGAGTCCTACAGAGTAGACCTAAATCATCTCCTTTAACCTGAGAATAAATAAATGTACATGAAAAGCATATATTCTCTGCTATCTTGCCACTAAATAACTAATTTAGTGTGTTCTTTATGTGGTCTTTTATGTTGAACTGGATCCACCTTGTTCTTCTCAAGTCCAATTGAGAAACGGCTCTATTAAACAAAACTGGTACTAAATTTTACCAAACTTCTGCTCCCAGTGAGTTTTACTAGCTTATTGATTGATGAAGCAGTAGGAATAAAGAAAGGGTTGAAAATACATGTTTTAAATAGGTCAAGGAAGATATTTTCTTCATGTTATTCAAACCCCATGCTGCGGTTCATTTAAAACCCTCTGTAGTCCTCTTGCTATTTTATGATTTTCAGACTAAAATAGCATGATTCATTTAAGACTAATTCTGTTTATTTGACTTTTAAAATGATTTTCTTCAGTGAATTGCTTCAGGGCCCCAATGTTTAACTACACAACAAACTATTAAAATAAATAATTTTTAAATAATAATGTTTAACAACAGTTATAAGAGCTCACTTTGATTTATAGTGCCACCCAAACTCATTATTTATATTCTACCCTCCACCCAACACAATGTTTCTTTTTTTATATCTAATTATCCCATGACCTACCTTCCTGTATTCTTTGTTCCATACCATGCTTCCCTCTCATTTTGAAGAAAACAACCAAAACCCCCAAACTGTCAAAAACAAACAAAGAAGGCTTAATAATGTAGCAATAATATTGTTATAATTAGCTAGTTATTAAAAACTAGAGGCTTGGTGCACGAAAATTCATGCACTTGGGGGGATCCCTCAGCCTGGCCTGTACCCTCTCACAGTCTGGGAGCCCTTGGGGGATGTCCACCGATGGCTTAGGCCCACTCCCCCTGGGGAATGGGCCTAAGCTGCAGTCTGGCCTCCCTCTGAGGGAGGCGACCGGTGGGCAGATCGAGGGACAGCACCAGCTGGTGAGCCGTCGGCCTTCCCCCTCAATTGCCCTTCTGCCACTGCTAGTCACCACCACCCCCAGTCGCCATCCCCTCCCTCTGCCTGCTGGCATCTGCCTTGGCTGGCCTGGTGCTGCCCGCTCGCCAGCCTCACCCCACCGCCAACCTGTTGTTCTGCCATTTAGTCAATTTGCATATTAAGCTTTGATTATATAGGATAAGAAAGGACCAAAGGGAAGGCCAGATATTATAAACATGTCATTTGGTCAACTTTATCAGGAAGCTGAAATTTCACACTTCCCAGGGAACCACATAAGGAAGATAGATAGATGCCCAGTGAATTTGGGGTGACATAGGGAAGGTACTTGCCTGTCAATCACACCTGGGGGAAGAGATGGTTAGCTAGAATGGGTGTGGCCACTGCAAGTGCATGAACATTTGGGAATACATAATCCCCTAAACAAAGGAGTTTGCTCTTTTGGGACCCTTCTTGCTGTATGCCCCTGGCTTGCTCTTGGCTTCCTGGTGTTTGACCTATGGCCTAAGGCCATGTGGACCCCACACACAATGGACTAATGGACTACAGCTAGCCTGATGCTATATTATACAATGAAAATATGGAACAGGAACTCTGGACATTGGCTCTGATTTTAACTCTACTGAAACCCCAGATACACTTCTTCTATGACCGGACTGAGGGAAATGAGACTTTGGAAACCCAGGAGTGCAATCCACAGAAATAAAGCTTCCTACTATATCTCATCCTCCCATGGGGGGCTCTGGAAATGCTAATTCCAGAGGAACCCCAAGAAACCCACCCCCATCAGCAACCAGGGGAGACGAGCCTCTCTGTAACAGCTAAAGATTGTAGGAAAGGCAATAAAAATTGAATACTTACAAAATGGATTATGCAACAGAAAAGGACTCTGAGATTCTTTGGAAAAACTATATAAAGTCTGAGATCCAATAAATTTGGGAAGCATAATACACTATAGTTTATTATTGGAGACACCAGTTGGCATTGGCTGAGGAAAAGTGATACATTATCCGGTAGTTCAGAATTAAGACTTCCACTTTGGTCTGCTTTGGCTCATACAAATTCTTAGCAGTTAATCCCTGTAAACTCGGGAAAATTGTATAACCTTGCTAGGTCTAAATATTTTAGCCCTAAAATGGGGTTACTAATAATAATACCCACCTCATAAGATGATCCTATGCATAATGGCCTGGCCCAGAGCAGCATTCAATAATGTGAGCTGCTATTTATTATAGTAAAAGCATGGAGAAATCTCACAATTTAAGAAAAAAGTCTTTGCTTAACCTAACATTTTCCAAATTTACATTCTCTTTTTATTTCTCACAGTTCATCTAATAGCAACTTTAGAATAAAATGGATTAACCTGACCCCTGCACATTTTGGAATGTCATTTAATATAATTTGTCAAAATATATTTTCCCCAAAAAAATAATTTCAATCCTTCACTCTTACCAGTTCTAGAAGGTTTGTATATATTCTCCTCTAAATATCATGTATTAGAAGTATGTTGTTGTCAGAAGAAAAAAATCCCATTTATAACTTCTAATCTATATTTGGCACTTGCAACATCCACACTATCTAGACAGCAGCATATGCAAACTTGATTGAATCCCAGATATTTTTTCTCTTTCCTTTTTTACATCAAATGTCACATAGATGAGTTATAAATTTTTGCTAACTCAGCCTGCATCCTCAGAAACACATACAGCAGGACCTCAGGTTATGTCAGAGATCCGTTCCTATGGCGCTCTGCCACGTGACTGACGCGATTGTTGCCGGAAGTCGGAACCCACCTCCATAAGCACCTACGTCACTCACATGGAGCACATACACAGCGGTGGTGAAGTGAAACAGTAAAAAAATTTAAAAGAAAGATAACGATTCCTGACCCTTACTTGTGGTAAATACAGTAAATAATGAAAACATGAAGCACACATGTACATATGTTGACATGACGGAACTGTTTTTTAATACATAAATGGGAGATGGCGACCTAACCAAGAAACGACCACGGTCAAGTCCAACGTAACCCGAGGACTGCCAGTATTTCCTTATCTAAAAAAAAATGTAGTCCTTAATTAGTGCTAGCATACTTCCAAAAAGTTAACTTACAACATTTAAAGGTTATTTCTCTTTGCCACAAAACTGATACATGCAAATTATTTCTTTTGTTTGGCTGTTTGTTTGTTTTAAAACCTCCGACCATCCCTCTTCTATTCGGAGAAGACTTCTTGAAAAATTCTTTAAAATGCCTCCTGTTTTTAATTAAGGCAATCCCGAGAACATTTCCTTGGCTTTCATAGTGCCCTTATAGTTTAGATGCATGCATCCTAGCAGTTCAGTCCTGACTCTCCAGGCTCCTTTAGAAGTTTCTGCTCCCACTTCTAACTGCCTCATTCTCCTGACATTTCCCCCCTTGAAGTTACAAACACACACACACACACACACACACACACACACACACACACACAGAAAGAGAGAGGCTCTGACTATATTTGACCCTCCCGCACCGAATCTTTTCCCATCCAACCATCCAGGCAAGTCACAAGTTGTCCTTGAGTTCCAAATTCTGTCCTGGGCTAGGAGGGGGCCCAGCATGATGGGTAAGGGAGCAAGCTCCAAATGTTAGTAGAAATCCTGGCCTCAGTTTCTACGTTTGTAAAACAGGGATAATAATAGTACTTACCCAATAGGGTGGTTGTGAGAATGAGATAGGCCATCACATACAAAGTCTCAAGAACAGTATCAGGTAATAGCTAGTAGTACTATGATTAATATTCGCAGGGAACAGTTGCAACAGCAGTTGTTGACAACAGCAGAATTAGAAATTTCTTTAGCTACAGCAACCAAGTGGGTGAGCATACCCCATGTGTTCTAATATACATGAATTCACCTTATTTTCCTTAACTTATTCACAGAACATAAATCATGTTTTCACAGAAATTTTGAAGAAGCAAGAAAATATCTGCATATCCATAAATGCTCAATTGGCAGAAGGATAGAAAATTACTTTAAATATTTTGTTCTATTTAAACAAACGGCATTAAATTTTTTATATACTTTTCAGTCCTTAATATGCAAAGGTGTATGTAGGAAGATTATGTGTATTAAGATTAAACACACATGTTTGTGTGAGTGTAACAGTGGGGAATTGTAACCCACCCCACCATTATGTAGCTTGTAGATAAAGACCATGTTTGCGTTAGAATCCTACGAACTCATTTCAGAAGATGCAGACTCTGACCTTCAGTCATCCCATTTCTGGGGGATTTGCTGACCTTCAGCTATAGAAGCAGGATGATGCAAAACCAGGATGATGCTCGCCAGACCATTACTTGACCAGTTTAGCAATCCTTATCAGAATAGGTTGTGCTGGGCTGCACATAGAGAACTTTTCATCCTCTCCCCTTGATTTCTTTGTTCTGCTTTTCCTCTTCCTCCTTATAAAAGCCTTTTTATTACTGTAGCTGTCTCTACCCTGAATAGTACAAAACAACACATAAAATTGAAAATGACAAGAAGTTTGGCAAGCAGAATATGGGATAACTGGTACCATACAAGACTTAAAATATAACTATTTCCTTGTAATCAGGTAATCTATATATATGCCTAAGCTATTATGATGACCGAATAACTGGAACAACTGGTTGACCAGTCACTATGATGCACACTGACCACTGGGGGGCAGACGCTCAATGAAGGAGCTACCCCATGGTGGTCAGTGCACTCTCACAGACAACCTCCCACAGTCCCTCCCCCTGGCCAGCCAACTTCCTGCGGTCCCAACCCACACACCAGCCGACCAGCCCCCTAATAGGCCTGGATCACTGGCCAAGCCAAGGGACCCCACTCATGCACGCATTCATGCACCGGTCCTCTAGTAGATCATAAATGTCTAGACCATGTTTCCTAAAAACCAATCATATGTTACAAGTCTTATCAATGTTAAGAATTATTCACATGTAAAAATACTCAGATTGAATATGTTCAAACTTAGCAGGAATATATTGAGAAAACTTAGCAAAATGAAACTTTTATTCTCATGTAATGGATTTCACTGCTGCAAAATTCAAGGCAGATCCATCTGTGAGTGTCATTAAATGCTGCATAATAGCTATGTAACTAAGTGTAATTCATTATTTTTCTCCCTGGGCTACAGTCACAGGAGATAGGGGAAGAAAAGGTCAAACTCTCATAGTGAGTATAGTCATAGCAAACTTTTTCAATAAAATTTCGAATAATTTGCAAGTCCGTAAACTAGTTTTATGTTAATACTAGAAGCCTGGTACACAATATTTGTGCATGGGAGAGGGGGTCCCTCAGCCCGGCCTGCACCCTCTCGCAATCCAGGACCCTTTGGGGAATGTCCAACTGCAGGTATAATTGGGCCTAAACTGGCAGTCGGATATCCCTCTCACAATCTGGGACCACTGGCTCCTAACTGCTCACCTGCCTGCCTGCCTGATCACTCCTAATCGCTTGCCTGCCTGCCTTCCTGATTGCCCCTAACGGCCTCTGCCTGCCTGCCTGTTTGCCCCTAACCACCTCTGCCTGCCTGCCTGATCACTCCTAACCACTCGCTTGCCTGCCTGATGGTTCATAACCACCTCTGCCTTGGCTGCTACCCATTGCTGCAGCCACCTCTGCCTCAGCCCCTGCCACCGTGGCTTTGTCTGGAAGGTCATCCGGAAGGATGTCTGGAATGACGTCCAGAAGGTCATTCAGTTGTCCTGTCAATTAGCATATTACACTTTTATTATTATAGATGACTGGCAAAAAGGTACACCATAGAAAATGTAAGAATCTTTTCTTAGTCTTTTTTCTTAGTTTTACCATATATGTGGGAAAACTAGACATACTCACATTGCCTATATGTTGAGATGCACTCTGTTTTAAAGCCACTCATTTGCAGAAAATGTATTATGATAAAATTAGAAAGACATTTAAACAATTCAACATGAGCTCCCAGAAGTCTAACTTTCTAACTAATGCATTCAATTAAACAATGAGTTTCATTTTGTAAAATGCATAGAGAATAATCAATGTTTGCTAATGTATTATTTTGGATGTAACATCAAATATATATAACTGACAACTCCATGGAATGTTTTAAATTGTACAGTTTACATAAGTGATAAACAGAATGTGTGTAGAGAGTGGATATAATAAATGTCAGCTCTTAAGGAGTGAGGTTACCTTGAGTATAGAAAATAAGAAATGGTTGGTTTCATAGCCTAGTTTCAACTTTTCTCTCTGGGGCTTTTAATTGTATTGTAAGCCATTAAAAAATTAAATTAATGACGTTAAGGAATGCATCTGCATAAAATTAAAAGCTAGTAGAAAATGTGTCCTTCTGTTTATTAGTGTGACAATGGATATGTGTGTGTAGCTCACATAATATTGGGCATAAATTGCTTACATAGTAATACTGTTGAGCTATGGCAGCCCAGAGTGTCATTCCAAGTGTCATCAGGCCAATGTTTCTGCTCACCTTGACAGGGGTTGTTGTCTTGTCCTAGCTACCAAAGAACTAACAAAACAAAACTGTCCCATTGCACAGCTTGGCAGGTATCTAAAGTGTGCCTAAGGGAGAGACAGGAAGCTGCCATTCCAAAAAGCAGGACAGGCATAAGCTATTTCTGGGTTTTAAGTCTTTAGGAGTAGGTTATTAAGTAACACTTTGGAGAATTTCCTTGGGATTTTTTTTTTTAACTCGGTATTTATAAAAATGTTGTTTAAAAAAAAAAGGCAACAGCTCCACATTGAGTCACTGATGCTAAACCAAAGGTCACTAAACCAAGACTTAATTACAGCTTCTTTTCCAGAAACAGAATCTTAAACTAGTCTATCAGGAATCCACAGGCCCATCCATTCCCTAAAGGAGAAAATGGGAGAACATGTTTGCCACGTTATACTCAATAAGGGTCTAATCTCCAACATTTACAGGGAACTTATACATCTTAACAAAAGGAAGATAAACAATCCAATCAAAAAATGGGTAAAGGACCTAAATACTAGTAGACACTTTAGAAAGAGGACATACAGAAAGCCAAGAGACATATGAAAAATTGCTCAAAATCACTAATCATCCGAGAGATGCAAATTAAAATGACAATGCGGTACCATCTCACACCTGTCAGAATGGCTATCATCAACAAATCAACAAACGACAAGTGCTGGCCAGGATGTGGAGAAAAAGGAACCCTCGTGCACTGCTGGTGGGAATGCAGACTGGTGCAGCCACTGTGGAAAACAGTACCGAGTTTCCTCAAAAAATTAAAAAGGGAACTCCCATTTGACCCAGAAATCCCACTTCTAAGAATATATCCCAAGAAATCAGTAACACCAATCAGAGAGGATGTATGCACCCCTATATTCATAGCAGCACAATTTACAATAGCTAAGATTTGGAAACAACCTAAGTGTCCATCAGCAGATGAGTAGATTAAAAACCTGTGGTATAGCTACACAATGGAATACTACACTGCTGTAAAAAAGAAAGAACTCTTACTATTTGCAATAGCATGGATGATCCTGGAGAGCATTATGCTAAGCAAAATAAGCCAGTTGGAGAAAGATAAATATCACATGATCTCACTCACTTATGGAATATAATGAACAACATAAACTGATGACCAAAAATAGAACCAGAGACAGAGAAGCATTGAACAGACTGTCAAACTTCAGAGGGAAGGCAGGAGAGGGGGGGCGGGGTAAGAGACCAACCAAAGGACTTGTATGCATGCATATTAGCATAACCAATGGACACAGACACTGGGAGGCGGGGAGGGAGGACATATGCTGGGGGGTGGAGGTAGCCAGGGAGAGGTCAATGGGGGAAAAAGGAGACATATGTAATACTTTAAAAAAATAATTAAAACAAACAAACAAAAAAGTTACCTTGCAAAAACCAAGCTGCTTTGTTGCCTAGTATAACTTCCTTGTTCCTATTCCCTTTGGACTATAAAAGTCATTTTGCCCAGTTCCTCAGTGCTTCTTTCTATCTTCTAGATTTTGGATGCTGCCAATCTAGAAGATAGAATAAAATCTAATTGATTTTAGCTCAATTAAATTTTAAAATTTGTCATGCACTAAAGTTAAGCTATTAATGGCTCATATTGAACAACGGCAAAAAATATCTAAAAATTGGTATAAGAGTCTTAGTAAGAGGTGTGTATTCTTCTCTCAAGCATGTTAGATTTGGGGTTGGGGGAGTGGGGGCATGGGATACCAAAAAACCCTTTTATCTAAACTGGGAGCCAGAGCTAATTGCATTTATAGTTTGTGCACTCTGTGAAAGATAACCAAAAGAACAAAAGACATATCATTCAAATGAAAGTAGACCAGAAAGTAAAAACCATTTCTAGAGGATGGGACAAAAATTATTGAGCTCTTAGTTTAAAGAGAATTGAGAGAAGAAAAAGCTTAAAGGTGTCCCCAGAGGTCCACTGCCTGAAGAGGGCACTTTCTTCTTTGCTCTTAACAAAAGGAAGACAAACAATCCAATCAAAAATGGGCAAAGGACCTAAATACTAGGTCATTCAAATTCTGTCCCTGGATTTGAGATTCACAATCTAGAGGTCGGATTCTCCAACCACAATCTGGAGGTCATCCCTTGTTCTCTTCCACCATCTGTTTGCAGGACTCCAACTCTTCATCTACCGAAGGTTAAATCATGAACTGACATGTGCACCACCGGTATTTCTTCACTAATAGGAAGCATGCCTTACTCTTGTACAGTAAAATGTAAACCTGGCCTCTCAGATATCTGCCTCTATTCTGAGGGTTAGGGATGCAGTAAAGACTACAGATTCTGGAACCAGAGAATCTTTGGTCAATTAGATCTACCAATTACTGCCTCTGTGATCTTGCCTTCTTAACTTCTTAACTTCTCTGTGACTCAGCTTCCTCATCTATAAAATGGGTTATAGAATTGTACCCATCTCATAATAGTTAGTAAGAATTAAATGTATTAATTCAAGGGCAATACTTAGAGGGGTGCCTGACACATTGCCAGTGCTAGTTATTATGATTGCATTAATTCTCTTTAACAGGCTCCCCTTATTCCAAAAAGCATACTCCTGCTGGACCTTACATTCTTAGCTCATTCTTACTTTTCAATCAATTATTTTCATCCAATTGTTGAAGATTTTTCTCATTCCTCAATATCTCTCCATTCTTATATACTTCCAGAAAAAATAGTCACAATTTCAAAGGATCGAGAACATGCAGAAGAAATGAGAACTTTAATTTCCACCTCAAGAAGATCAGTGTCATTCTCTAATAGCTATCTTGTAACAGAACTCATATAATCATATTTTTCTTGCCTTACTTCCGTTCTCACTTTCTGTCCAAACCAGTGTTGCTAGAAAAGGAAGGCAAACAATTAATAGATAAGCGTTTATCTCACCTTGTCACTTCCTTCTAACTCCCAGAGGCTCACATTGCTCCCTGGACCCAGCTCTCTCTATGTTCTAATGGCAAAAGATTGCAACAGAGCTTGAAAGTGATCATTAAAGTGGGAAGAATTAATAAACACACTGGAAAAGTACATGAGGACAAGGATTGTCCAGGACACACCAAGATATGTAATCATTCAAGGTACAGTGGAATAGTCCTAGCTGGTTTGGCTCAGTGGACAGTCACCCTGCAGACTGAAGGGTCCCAAGTTTGATTCCAGTCAAGGGCACATATCCGTGTTGTGGGCTAGAGCCCCATTAGGGGGCGTACAGGAGGCAGCCAATCAATGATTCTCTCTCATCATTGATATTTCTATCTCTCTCTCCCTCTCCCTTCCTCTCTGAAATCAATAATAAAAATTTTAAAAACGTACAGTGAAATATATGGAGGTGGTTTGCAGTGACTTCTTTGTATGCCTAATTGCTAGTCATCCAAAGGGAGTGTGACTTCTAGTAATACTCCTACTGTTCACTCTGCCAACTCACCAGAATCATGACCTGAAAGTGCAGGGCTAGAGGTCATAATGCATTGTGACAGAGCTAATTCAGTGCTTTTAATTTTGTAGTCTCTTTTCTTCGTAGGTGGCCTCAAAGTTCTCTCAGCTTCAGGTTTTACTAAAACTGGAACTGTCCTTAAGTGTGGCCTACTTATTTTGAGTTCAGTCTTAATTCCAAATCCAACTCTGTAGTGTATTTCCTGCAAAAGCCTGGGCAAGGTAATTTATCTAAGATTCAATTTTCTCATCTGCAAAATGAGAGTTGAATTATCTCATTTTGAATTACCTCAAGATGGGGTTTTTATGTGGATTAAAGATTTTTTAAATGCCCAGATAATGCCTTGAAATATCAGGCAACTTAAAAATTGGAGTTTAACTATAGATTGCTTAGCAAAGACAATACTAGTACATGTGGTGACTGATTCCAAGCTTGTGTTTTTTCACTAGTCTGCCTGCCTGCAGCTGAAAAGCTCATATCAGGAAGGAGAAGAGAGATCAGATACTTACAGACTAGTTAAATCATCAACTATTATATTGCATCCTTGATACTTTTTAGGATTTCCCGCTACGCCATGATTTCTACAAAATTCTAAAAAGAACCATCCATTTTCCTGTGCACTAAGTTCAATCATTTCTGCTCAGAGCTAGACTAAGTGAGTGATATTATCAGAAAAATACTTTAGAGTCCCACCTAATGCAGAGCCAGGAAAAACCTATTGTCCTGGAAATGTAAAAAGTGTCATCTGTTCCAATTAATACCCTAAGAATATTGTTCTACTCTAGTTAGTCTAAAAGGAAATGCCTTTTATTAATAAAGTTGGCTATAGAAATAGATTTGCTCATTCATTTTTCCTGGCTGAAATGAGGTCAAAGCTGAAAAGATTTTGAAAAATATTACTCATACTTTTGTGCCATTTATTGTCTCTTCAGTGTTTGTGATTTTACATAACAAACAAGCAAATTAAAAAACCCTACCATTTGTAGACATCTGTTAATCTATTAAAGGCTTTGAAATTCCAACTATATAATAAATCATTGGTTGGTTACATGTAGAATGTTTGTTTATTACCCCTTTTATCAGGACCAATTTGAATTTTAGCAATTATGTAAGAATATACATGCTGGAACCTGGAAGAGAGCTAGTTCAAAATATTTGTTGAGTGAATGAATAATTTAATGACTAGCTGGATAAATAAATGGAGTAAATTATTTCAGATATAGTTTCCATAAAATTGAATAAAATGAAAATGTAATTCAAACTGCTCCATGAAATATTTGATTCAGATGTGCTTTTCTGCTTCCATTTTACATAATATTTTAGACCTATTTTTACTAAAAGGAAATTATGCAAATCACACTTAATCACTCTAGAAAACAGTTCTGAATGAAGCATTCTCAGTTATTCACAATTAGTTTGTTAGCTACAGTTATTAAACCAGTTTTCATGCTCATTTCATCTTGCTAATTTTTCATTCATTTGCAATTTTTGAGGCTTTTATAGTAATTATAGGGGAGAAAAATATTTATAATATTTTTAAATACTCATAGATAAAATACTTCCTTACTGCTGCCCATATTTCTCTCAAAACCAGACATACAGATAAAACCTCTCTGGATAATTTAAACTTGTATCATTTTAGGCATGCACAAATACCTAATTCAAAGAGGTTTTGGCAAAAAAATTATTCTAATAATTATTCTAAAATTATTCTAATAATTATTTTGTTAACCTTATTAATCCTTAGCACCTGGATACCTCTATTATGATTGTCCTATACTTTATGCAAGTTGAGATTTCCCATAATATTTGTAGAGAAAATAAAAATAAATAATTTTTACTGTTGGCAAGTAGTGTTCCTAAGTAGTCTAATGCAAATTTACTCTTTCTTTCCCATCACCATCCTCCCACATCAGCACATACACAAACACACACGCTCACTTAGGCTAAGAAACTCCCTGTCCATGTAACAGTCCTTTGCTTTTATTTAGCATTTTCAGTGTCATATTTAAGAAATACTGTTGTACTCAACTTTTATCTCAAGGTCATTCTGAACATTTAGATTTATTAATTCAGCTAGGATCATCTTTATGTATAGTATGTTGACTTTAATGTATAGAAGTCAAAGTTCATTTTTATCCATATGGTTATACAACTGACAAATCATTTATTAAAAAAATTATCCTTTGAGGTACCACCACTTAAATAAATGAAGTATTAAAATGTGCAAGGGTTATAAAGAACCCAATTCAGTAAAAATTCCATCTTATTGATTACAGCAATCTGAATAAATATTCCAGCAGGTTGTTTGTAGAAATTGGCAACCTAAGCCTAAAATTTGTATGAACTGAAAAGAGCCAAGATAGTCTGGACAATCGTAAAAACGAAGAGACAATTTAAAAAACTGACACTTCGACATAGAAAGACGCATAAAATATTTATGTAATAAATGCAGGATGGTATTGCTGAAATGACAAATAGTCCATTAGGGCCAAATAGAGAGTACGGAAACAAACCCATACATACACGATCATTTGATTTATGACAAAGATGACACTACAATGCAATGGAGAACCTCCTGAATTTTTTACCAAACCACTTACCCTGCCCTAAATCAATTCCAGATGAATTGTAGATCTAAGCGTGAAAGGTTAAAACAATATATCTTTTAGAAAAAAACAGGGTGGTTTTCTTAAATAATGTTAAAGATTTCTTAAATAGAAAAATTTTAAAGTGATAACCATAAATAAAAAGACAACATTATGAAAGTAAAAAGCCAGGATTTCTAGTGGAAAGAAACATTAATAAAGCATATATCAGAAAGAAAACGAGATGATAAAAATAATACCTACAAAACAATAAGACAAAGGCAATTGAGTCAATAGAAAAATATTTCACACACTTCAAAACAAAACCTGACTGGCCAACACACAAATGAAAAATTCCTTTATTTTATTAGTGATCAGGAAAGTTAAAATTAAAGCTACAATAAAATACACTGCATATTCATTCAAATGGCTAATATTAAAGTATAGTCAAAATCACATTTTGACAAGATGTGAAGCAATTGTATTCATGTATACCACTGATGAGAGTGCAAATTTGTCCAATCTCTTTGGAAAACAATTCAGCATATCTGTTAAAGCCAATCCATTAGATATGTACCCAACAGATACGTAAATATGTTCACCAGAAGACATGTTCTAGAATGTCCATTGCATTCCAAAGCTGGGAATAGCAACAGCCATCTACAGAAGAATGATGAAATAAATTGGGATATACTCACATCTGTACAGCAATAAAAATGAACAAATTACAACTAATCACAAAAACATGGATAAATCTCACCAATGTAGCACTGAGTGAATAAAAAAACAACTAAACACCATAAATATGTACTGTGTGGCTCCATTTATACAAAGCTCAAAATTTGGCAAATCTATGTTGCTAGAAGATAGCACATTGGCTAAGTTTGGGGTTAATAGTGATAGGAATGTGGCTCTAGGATAGCTTAAGGAGTAACAGTAATATGTTATGTTGTTCATGGTACTAGTCACACAGGTTGTTCATTTTATAAAAGTAACTGAACTGTACACTTATGATTTGTATACTTTTCTGTAAACATTTTACACTATAAAAATCTCACTATAAAAAAACGAGTACAACCTACTTAGATTCCTATGTTGGCTTCCATGGTATTTATTTTAGCAGCAGTGTGAAATCTTGAAGAAGAAGCTGTCACCATTGTAGGCCAAAGTACCAGCTTTGAGAATTTGGGAGCACGAGGTAGGTGCCAGTGTGCAAAGCCCTGGGTGCTTGCTGCCTCGCTCAGGCTCCCTTCATCCTAGACTCTAGGCATTCCAGCTTGTTGACATTTGACATGACTGTCATCACAATCACGATCTAATGTTTTACTAAATTTTTATATTCCAAAGCTTAAACGATGGCCCTTGATATAATTTAACAACAGATCCCATTTTATTCCCCATTGAAATCTAACTACTTAGCCAGATTTGTGGTAAAAGAAAAACTTGACAACAACAACAAAACAAAAACAAAAAAAAAATGCATGTAGTACTTCCCAAGTGCTAATTTCAGTGGGGGATATTATGAAGGCATTGAACAGCATAATTTTTATTTGACCAAAGCATAAAGTACTTATCTCCTTTAAGAAAGGTTCTGTGTTCTGTCAGATGGAGCCAGCACTCTCCAGATGGGTTTTGGCGAGGCAGCATGTTAGCAGCATGGACCCAGCCTCACCGTGCTGTGAACATATTCCTAGCAGCCTCATGCAAATCCCAGGACTGCTGGGCCAACAGCTGCTCACTATCAATGACACTCCTGTTATTATGGAGCACTCTTTTCCTGGTCTCCACACAACCCTTTTACAGAATGGGGCTCTATTGCCACAAGGACTCATTGCCAGTAAGGGACTGATTGAACCCACAACTGCTGAATGTAAATAACACTAGTTAATGAGACACATCATATATGCAAAAATATTAATCCTGTATAACAATTTAGTAGCAGTAGCTCCATTACATACAAGTCAAATCATGGCCACTATGCCTGAACAATGTGAATTGACCAGAAAAACTCATTTTTAAACCTGTAAAAAAATAAATATATGTGTTTAGATGCTTATAAGAACACAAAATCTTAATTTTTAAAGCACACTTAATCACACACTTTCTGTAACTGAAGATCATTTAAATTGTATCCCTAAATATTTGATGATACCTTCCTCAGTAAGTCATGAGAAAATAGGAGGTTTTATACATTTAGTTGGAGATTAAATATAATTCTAGAAATGGAAAGATCATAGTTCTGGAAATCAGGAGACATTGATTCCTACGTGTGTCTATGATTACCTGGGTGACTTTAAGCAAGTCACTTCTATGTAAAATTGAGATAATAGTTGTTTTGTTACCTCAGAGTGTTGAAAGAACCCTGAAATATGTTCTTTTATCGCTCTTTTAAAGAGCTATAAAAAGGTAAGGTTTAATACATGAGTGTAACTAAGGTGATCACCTTTGAATATCTATATATTTCTGGGACAAATTATATATACATAAGACTAAGTCAACATTTTCAAAATTGTTTTCAATTTAAGAAACTTTGATTAATATAGCCTGCTTTTAGCTTTTATATTGTAAAATCCTCATATGTTGGATACCTCATATGAATATATTCTTATGTTTGTAATGTCTGTACTTCAGAACACTGAGCAATAGCAATCTCTTATTTTTCTCAAAAGATTCCTTTTAAAAATCTGCACAATTAATGTTTTTGTCTCAATATCATACTTAACTTTCTTGATTCATGACCTACAAATAAATTCAAACATATATTCTTATAATCTTGCATACAGTTACCAAGATTTTTTAGGTGGAATTGACATTTTTGTAATGAACTTCTATGAAAGGGATCATTACAATGCTCTCTCTTTCTCTCTTATACACACACACACACACACACACACACACACACACACAGCAGTAAGCAGTAATAAGGTGGTCCTTTTCTCTTTCCCAAATACATGTCCAGTCAGCCTTGCAGGTAGCAATGTTCTCTCTCTCTTAAGCTTATTGCACAAAAAGGACTATCCAGAAAATGTAATTTAATTTTTTAATTAAACCTTCATTTCTATTTAATTGCACACTGCACCTTCTTCAGTACTGAAACATAATAAGAAGGGAGCAATTTCAAATGTGCTTAAAAGTCTTGCACTGCTCCAAAGTAGAACTAGTTTCCATAGCAACTGGCATACCACCCTCTATTTATTCTAAATACTAAATGACAAATCAAAAGTGCAGCTGTAATATCGAGGGATTCTATTTCTCCTAACACAATACAAAGCTACATATTCCTCTACTAGCATGGCTATTGCTTATGATAACCTAATAAATGAAAAAAGCAGGCTTTCAAAATGTAGTCTATGGCTGCAATTTTCTGTAGTGTGACGACTGTCACAATAACCTTGACTTCTATTCTATACAATGCCCTTGGGTGAGAAAGCAAAACAGAAGGCATTATTTTCATGATGTTAGATATTTTACACTGCAAATGAGATTTGTCTTAATCTAAGAAGCAAATCAAATTCCCAATTACATCATCTAATAGCTACTGCTGGGAGATGCCGTCAACAGGATTATTGATTTGGAAAGCCAACATCTGCAAAATGCAAACTTGTCTATTAGGCTAAACAAAGGCTTTAAGGCTCGGCTGGTCCCTTTTTGCTGTCTTCATCATGCTTTAGGTTAAATGAGCTCAGGAGATGCAAATAGAGGCTGATGGGAGTCCATCAAGGTAGGTAGTGGCCAGATGGGTGAACATCAATCCTACCTAGTACAAAATCTACACATCCTCACATTCATATGAAATCCTTTTCTTCCTTGTCCAAACACACACACACACACACACACACACACACACACACACGTATATGCATGGACACACACTCCTTCCTTGGTGAATAAGAGAGGTATAGTGCCTGAGAAACAAATATCTGTACCTTTCACATTTCTACTTGTTTGTAAGTACTCTCATGAAATGTGAATATTATAGAAAATTAAATAGACTGTCACATAGAGATGGAGAATAGAATCTTATACCATTTTATCTTAAAAGCTGATGTTTATAGTTAGAAATACTAGCATCTTTATTCATCATTTTATTTACAATATCCTTAAAGGTTTAGGTGTAATACACCAGCATAACTCTAATGAGATTGTGATAGGTAATTAACATAATAAAATATTGTTTATCAACTGGAAAGTTAAAATTACTAATTAAAATACACACACACACACACACACACACACAAGCATTTTGTTGTATTTCTTATCCTCTACAATAAAGATTGGGGCCCTGAGGCCCCCTCCTGGAAAGCCACAGGCCACGGTCTATTATCTTCTGCCTACTCATACGCTGTGAGCACAAGGCGGTGCTGTGTCAGCTCTACAGAACCGCAATCATTTCACCCACTGTGTGTCTGCAAGGCTGCTCCTTATGTATATGAACAGACTAATGCATAGAACTATTTCACCAGTGAGCTATTAACCCCTTTATGACTTCAACATCACCATTCTTCTTTGACGCTTCTACCTGCTTTTGTGACAGCAATAAACATAGACAGAAATGCATTTTGAGATTCTTAAAAACAGCTCACCCAAAGTCCTATATATACCAAAGTAAACATATTCCTTAATAAACACTAGTTTGGACAAAACCTTTCTTCTTAGAAATGGATATACTACACCAAAGCCAGGACTAGATCTATTTAAATTCATAATTAGCAAGGTCTGACACAAAGATTTAGCACAATATCAATTACATGCTAATCAGTCTATTAACTATTAATTTATTGCTAAAATCACGTGCTAAGATATAATCAAATAACAACAGATAAATCAGGTTATCTTATAATTAGCTAAAAATTACATAAGAAGTCGATACTTCATAATTTTTTTTAAATTAACCACCTATTCTCACTCAATAAAATACTGTTGTACTATTTAAATATATCAGATTTAATGAAAATAGATATAAAATTCTGGCCTTGAACATTTTACAAGAACAAAACTGAAATTTACCTTTGAGCTGTTTATTTTTAAATGAATAAATGTAAACAAAATTGTATGGTAATGTAAACAAGATTGGCATACTTAATTTGCACAGTGAAGGAGGTTTTCAATTAACAAGTGAATCCAATTTGGGATGCAAAGAATCAATGCTAAGCAGGGCTCCCTTTTAGAGCTGTTAAACTAAGGGATTTTGAGTGAGAGAAAACTGATTCCAATTCTTGCTCTGGCCCAGAGGCTTGGTTTGCTTGAGCAAGTGACTTAACTTCTCATCATTGGTCCCCTCCTCTGTGATACAAGGTAAACAATATCTGTTTTGCAGTGTTACTGTGAGGAGTAAGTGAAGAAATATAAATACAGGCAGTCCTCAGGTTACGTCAGACTTGACATATGTCGTTTCGTGATTACATTGCCATCTCCCATTTATTTATAAAAAAAAAAAATTCCGTCATTTCAATGTATGTACATATGTGCTTTATGTTTTTTATTATTTATTTACCACAAATAAAGGTCAGGAATTGTTATCTTTCTTTCAAATATTTTTTACTGTTTCACTTCATTCCTGCTGTGTACGTGCTCCATGTGAGTGACATAGGTGCTTATGTAGGTGGGTTCCAACTCATGGTGAAAATTGTGCACAGTAGGAACAGATATCTGATGTAACCCAAGGACCTACTGTAACTAATCTCTGTAGTGCCAATGAGAAAAGTCTAAAATCAATTATCTAGGATTCCACTATCAGCAATTGAAAAGGGTAGATCAAATAAAACCCTAAGTAAGCAGAGAAAAAGACTAATAGAGATAAGATCAATCAGTGAATTAGAAAGTGATCAAATGAGAAAAATTAAGGAAATTTAAAGCTGCCTCTTTGAAAAATCAATAAAATGTGCAAATCTCTAGTTACCTGTTAATAAAAAAAGATGCTAATTACCAATATGAGGAATAAAAGAGGGGACATCATTATGGACAATCACTATGTAAGGCAATTGACATTTTCTAATAATGAAATGAGAAACCACTTCAAATCTCATTTTCATTTGTATCAATCGGCATTTTGTGCCATGGTGCTAAAGAAAGTTGAAGCAATAACTAAATTGTAAGTGTGGTTTTAATATAAATTTAAACCTATCCATTGTTCAAAATAAAATCTATACTAATAGTAGAGGAATATGCAAATTGTTTGGGACACCATCACAGTAACAGTAACGACTGAACATCAGGCTACATGGGGCGACCAGGCTGGCAGAGGGGTTAGTGAGGGAAGACCAAACAACTGAACAGCGGGCTGTATGGGTGACCAGGCCAGCGGGGGGACAGTTGGGGGCAACCAGGCTGGCAGGAGAGACAGTTAGGGGCGATCAGGCCATCAGGCAGAGGCGGTTAGGGGTGATCAGGCAGGCAGGCAAGTGAGCAGTTAGAGCCAGTGGTCCCAAATTGTGAGAGGAATGTCCCAGATTGGAGAGGATTTAGGCTAGGCTGAGGGGAACCCCCATGCATGAATTTCATGCACCAGGCCTCTAGAATAATAATAAGAAGAAGAAGAATAGCAAATATTGTATAGTGATACCATCTACCAGACAATGTTCTGGGAGCTTCAAACATATTATCCCATCTACTTTCACAATAATCTTAAGAACAAGGCTCCATAATCATCCCCTTTAGCAGATGAAGACATGAGCATTTAAGTGGCTTGCGAAGACCACACAGTTAGCAAGTGTCACCACAGTAGCTTGGAAACCAGGATTCAAACTCAGCTGGTCTTGCTCTACAAGCTGCTTCAAACCACCACATTTAGTTTCAAAGCCCATATGCTTTGAAAATTGACATCTAATTTACAAATCAATTTGGTCATTAGAATGCAATATACTTGGATTAATGTTGTAATAGCTGTTATCACTTGTACTGACAAGCATTTTCAGCTTCAGTAATCAACTTTGATTTTGAAGAATTTCACTATATATTTACATTGATTTTTAAATATACCTCCTGTTAGGAAAAATGAAATGGTATTATTCTTTATGTTTTGCATTATAGCATAGCCATACAGTAATCTGGTTACCCATACTGTGATCTTTTATTATATGTAATAATTTATATATTTGAAACTAAGATAATGGCTATATAGGTTCATTTATAGCTTTTAGTCTTCATGAGATTAATGTATTTTTTATTTGTTCTCTAAGAGCCAAATTATTTAATTTCCTTTATATAGTTTGGATAATGGCCATATCCTTGAATTGATATTATATATATTTTTAGGATAATATAACTATCTTATAGCTGCAAATTTCATTATATTCAACTAGAGGCCCGGTGCAAAAATTCGTGAGGGGGTGGTGGGTCCCTCAGGCCGGCCTGCACCCTCTCACAATCCAGGATCCCTCTCACAATCTGGGACCACTGGCTCTTAACTGTTGGCCTGCCTTCCTGCTTGCTTGCCCCTAAGCATTCTGCCTGCCTGCCTGATCACCCCTAACCACTCGCCTGCCTGCCTGATTGCCCCTAACCACCTCTGTCTGTCCACCTGATCACCCCTAACCGCCTCTGCCTCAGCCCCCGGAAGGACACCCAGAATGATGTCCAGAAGGTCGTTTGGCTGTCCGGTCTAATTAGCATATTACACTTTTATTATTATAGATGAGCACAACTTTGGGCAATAGCTGACTTTCTAGGGCTGAGTATATTCTTACAATAGAAGCTGAAAAATTCCTTCCCCTTGTCAAAATTCTTTCATATGTTAAATATCTAGTTATATGATGGTAATATAGTATGTAACTAAGAATTATTTTCTGGTTCCTAAATGAATATGCTTCAAGTCTCAATAAAAACTTCAAGGAGTTTTGCTTTAAGTTTTTATTATCTGAAATATGAGACAATATTTTGAGGATTTTCTTGTGTCTGAGACATCATAAAGATGAATTCTTTATGACTAGTATGATTCCAGTATTTTAAAGAGCTTGAATGTAGGGATCATTTGGAATTAGTCCTCAAATTCCATTTCATTTCATTGAGTTCATTAATTGAAGGTGCATTTATGTAATTTATTCAAAAAGTAAGAAAATTACAAAATGTTTAAAAATACTCTTACAATCTAAAATCTTCAAAATTGTAGTGCTCTAATTTATAAAACTATAGAAATTAAAAGAATGAGATAGAAGAGACTTTTTAGATTTTTCTCAAATAGACCAGAGTCTGGAAATGAATGCTATATTTGGGTGTATAATTCTAACAAGATAGATAGCGTCCCATTTTCAAATGGAAACAACATACTGCACACATATATACATTTTGTGTGTTTTTTAAAGAACCACTGACCTACATGGTTCAATCCTTTTGATGTATAGATAAGAGCACTGGTCCAGAGACGTTAAATAAATCTGATGAACAAAAAAAACCTGTAATCAAATTTGTGGGTGTTTTTTCCCCCAAATACCCAGTTCCTTATGTATAATTTTAACTACAGGTTTAAATAATTTCTCATTGGTATATTTTAAATATCTAAATATATTACTTGGACTTATACTTTCTGCCAAATTCAGTGTTTTGTTATGCTTCATCCCACAAGTAATCTTTTTTTAATATATTTTTATTGATTTCTTACAGAGAGGAAGGGAGATGGATAGAGAGCCAGAAATATTGATGAGAGAGAAACATTGATCAACTGCCTCCTGCACACTCCCACTGGGTATGTGCCCGCAACCAAGGTACATGCCCTTGACCCTTGAGTCCGCAGGCCGACGCTCTATCCACTGAGCCAAACCGGTCAGCGCCCCACAAGTAATATTTTTTTAAAAAAATACATTTTTATTGATTTTTTACAGAGAAGAAGGGAGAGAGATAGAGAGTTAGAAACATCAATGAGAGAGAAACATCAATCAACTGCCTCCTGCATACCTCCTACTGGGGATGTCCCTGTAACCAAGGTACATGCCCTTGACTGGAATCGAACCTGGGACCTTTTAGTCCACAGGCTGACGCTCTATCCACTGAGCCAAACCAGTTAGGGATCCCACAAGTAATCTTAATCATCATCTTGTATGGTGAATGTGTGACTTCTTTAAATATTTTTACTGTGGAGAAAATATTATAATTATATTAATTTCATGAAGCATATTCATTTAGTTTTCCCTGGATGTGATACTTTGAGAAGTGACAGGAAGAAATTTTATTTAGCACAGAATAAAATTGCCAATTGGAAGAAAAAAAAAACAACAGTGAAATTCTTTGACTTCTAACAAGTTTGAGTCAATGCTGAAAATCAAAATTGTTTCCCACAGTCTCAGCCAATACCAAAAAGCTTCCTCGATAGTGTGATAAAGTAACTGTGTAATCTGGTCTCATCTTTCTATCTCATCTGCTTACATCTCACTATTGCTATAAACTTTAGCTGCAGAAAATGCTCTTGTTCTTTTAAATTTTATTCCATATCACAGTATATGAAAACTTTAAGCAGATTTCTATATATTTTTAAATATATTTATTTTTATTGATTTCAGAGAGAAAGGAAGAGGGAGAGAAAAATAGAAACATCAATGATGAAAGAGAATCATTGATAGGCTGCCTCCTGGAGGCCCCATGTGCCCTAACCGGGAATTGAACTGTGACCTCCTGGTTCACAGGTCAACGCTTAACCACTGAGCCATGCCATCCAGGCTGATGTATTTTTTAAAATAAGCCTAGTTAAGAATTAAATCCAGTGGAGAATCTGTCACATAAGAACACTGTTCTCAAAGTAATAAGGGAGAAACTGCTTTACAAATTAGTAAGGGAGAATTTGTAATCATGGTAAAATGTGTAGGGGAGTGTTTGGAAAACATCTCCAACTCTAAATGATGGCACATGTAGCACATCAGTAACTTGAAACTGACCCCTCTCTCTTCTCAACTCCTGCACCTCCAACTTTCTCCCTTTTCCAGTCTATATTTCAGTCTCTAATTGTTTACCAAAGTACCCATAGTCTCTGGCATTTCTTACTATTGGCATCCTATTGCAACTACCACACTGCGTGTTAGCCTTTTATTTGTTTGTCATTCTTCTCGTTAGATCTAAATCATCTTAAATTCAGAGATCAAAATTGTATTTTCTTCCCCCTGCGGGCACCTTGGGTTGCAAGAAAATGGCAACCATAAAGTAGGTGCCTATTATTTAAAAACAAGGAAGTGTCATAAGACTATAGATAAAAAAAATTTACCGGAATTTACAGTATGAAAAGATAACTTGGGTGAGGGGGTGGAAAAAAACAAGAGTTGGAAAATAAGAAAAACCTTTGATATAGGAAGTGACATTTGAGTTATGCTTCAACTTATAGGAAATCAATGAGATAAAACAATAGGAAATGCACTTAAGAGAAAAGATTAGACTAAGATAAGCAATCAAGAAAATAACAAAGAATTACTCCTGTCTGACTACACTAGCAGAAAGAAAGCAAGAGGAAGAAAAGGTTAATATCAAACTCAGAATATTCTGGATTAGGATTTGGATTTATTCTGAACAATAAATGAATTGATGACTTGTATTTCAGGGAAATTAGTGTTTCAGAATTTTTTAAAATGTGGCATAAGAAAGAAAGTTTGAACTGTTAACAACTCCAAGCTGGAATTCCATCTCTGTCCTAAGGAAGCCAATAGCTGAATGGATTGCACATTGTCAATGATCATGAGTCATTCCCAAAAGAAGATAGAATTAAATTTGGAAGTCTTGTTTTTATTAACTTTTTGAACTTTAGTGGTAATTATACCTCTCTAAGTTTTAGTCTTTTTAAGTTAACAAATATTTTGTCTATACTATATATTGTTGAGGGAATCACATGAAAAAAAAGAAATATTATAAAAATTACAATTTAAAATAGTACTATTTGGTTTTGCAACACTGACTTATTGAATCACAAAGGCCTTTGAACATATGGAGTCCAGATTATAAAATTCTAAAACAAGGACTAGTTCTTATGCAAATGTATAACATTATGTAAAAATATATAGTTAATAAACCCAGCTTGATATCACACACATGGAAACAAATGTTAGGGAACTCTATAGCTAACACATTTTTTAAAATATTTTTAGGTCTTATGAAGTTATCAGTTCAAACGATGATTAACTATTACTTTAACATTGAGCCTTATTTAATTTTATTATAAAAATGCATGTTGATCTCCCCAAATGAACTAACTTTGAAGCAATCTGGTAAATGCATTAGAAAATAACCTGGAATGCATAAGTTTAATTTGTTCTTCAATGAACTTATTTCTAATGAAAATAATGTGAATGAGACATGACCTGGAAGTGAGAGTGTCATAAATTAAAAGCAAATATTTAAGAAAGCCAAATCTATTCTCCAACCAGACATTCTGTGACTGTAGAAATTCAAACCCAGAGCCTGGAAAGTGTAGCAGAGTCTATAGCACTGCTAATCTCCTGTAACCCGAAATCATGACCATTTATTACTCCAGAGTGAGTTGTAAAACTTTCAATGCACTAGCAGCCAAATTAAGTACAAAAATAAGAAATACCTCAAAGTAACTTTTGGAGTTCATGACCTTAAAATTAATTTTAAAGTCCTTCTTCAAATTAATTTTAAAGTATAATTGACAAATTATTTTACCATTAATAAAATAATCTCTCATAAATGATAAATATTATATGTAGTTAATTACAAATAGCTCCATAGTGATTTAAATATAATTTCTATTTACTATAGAAATTTTGTTACTTTTCTTAAGCAATATTCACCTATTTGTCCATTCCATAACATGTGGTATACACTTGGTGTCAACTGCTGTGCTGGGTGGTAGCAATGCAATACATGCCATTGTCCTAGGAAATTTATATTCAAATGGGGAAGACTATATACTACAAGTGCAATGGTTTTTTTTGTTGTTTTGTTTTTGTTTTTGTTTTTTGGTGTGTTTTTTTTAATTGATTTTTTACAGAGAGGAAGAAAGAGGGACAGAGAGCTAGAAAAATCAATGAGAGAAAAACATCAATCAGCTGCCTCTTGCACACCCCCTACTGGGGATGTGCCTGCAACCAAGGTACATGCCCTTGACCGGAATCGAACCTGGGACCCTACAGTCTGCAGGCTGACGCTCTATCCACTGAGCCAAACTGGTTTCGGCTACAAGTGCAATGTTATAACAAGCTATTTAATTTGGGCATTCTCAAATGCTATAACATTATAGCATTTTACAGATTTTCCCGTCCTTGGAACAGTATTCTTCAAAAGCCCTTGTTTGTCTCCTATTTTGCATGCTCAAAATTTTTTTGTAGTTTTTATCTTCTATCATCCTCACTGCCATATGACATTAATAAAAAATAGGGAGTGAAATGGTTAAAAGGCTAATTCCAGACATGACTAAGGATGTATTTTAAGATATTACACAGGAATTGTCATGCACCCAGAACATGTAACAAACAAAATAATAAGCAACTTAAGATTATAAACTACATGTATATATATATATAAAAAGAGGTAATATGCAAATTAGCTGGGACACCATAACAGTCATGACCGGCTCAAGAGGAGGCTATGCGCGCAGATGGGCGAGAAGGGACTGTGTGTGTGGTGAGGCAAGCCACAGATGGCACAGGCCTGGAGCAGACACACACACAGGGGGGCCTTCGCCAACCACCGTGGCACAGCTGGAGCAAGCCCAGAGTGGACACAGCACGGCACACCAGCAGTCCTGCTTCTGCACGTGAGATGCAGAGGAAACACCTTTTCTGACAGCTCATTGGCTAAGCTCCCGGTACACCACTTGCAGTGTTCTTGGTAACTTGCATAATAAGAATCCAAGAAGGTGATCTAGGGTTTGTCCACCTCACTCCTGAAGGAAAAAAACAAAGGTCTGCTGCTGGAGGGGCTAAGAAATGTCATATCCTTCCTTAGCTGGTTTTGTTCAGTGGATAGAGCCTCAGTCTCCCAAACACAGGGTCCAGGTTCGATTCTGGTCAAGGGTATGTACCTAGGTTGCAGGTTCCTCCTTGGCTGGGGCCCAGGTCAGGGCTCATGCAGGAGGCAACCAATCAAACTGTCCCTCTCACATTGATATTTCTCTCTGTCTTTCCCTCTCTCTTCCATGCTCTCTAAAAATCAATGGAAAAATATCCTCAGGTGAGGATTAAAAAAAAAGAAAGAAATGTCATATCCTATGAAAGAGACATCTTGAAAATGCCTAAAGAAAATGGTCATTTTTTTTGTGTGTGTGGTGAAGGGACTGGAGTCTGTGTTGATGAAAAAACCTTGCAGCTGCAGTGGCCGGGAGTGGCAGCAGCAGCAGGGTGATGGGGACTGCAACTTCCCCTGGTCAGCCCCGTCGCCTCCTGCAAAGGGAGGCCAAACTGCTGGGAGCAGGCCTAAGCTGTCAGCAGGACATTCCCTGAGGGCTCCCGGATTGGATAGGGTGCAGGTCGGGCTGAGGGGACCACCCTGCCTGCTGCACAAATGTCATGCAATGGGCCTCTAGTTTTTCTATATTAATTTTTTTTCATATTTGAAAAAACATATTCACTCTAAACACAGCTACATAGCTGTGGAGAAAGAAAATTTATCCAAATCCATGTAATATTTATTCCATAAAAAAATAAATAATCCATCCTGGCTGGCATGGTTCAGTGGTAGAATGTTGTCCCATGCACCAAAGGGTCATGGGTTTATTCCTGATCAAGGTCCCTTCCTGGGTTACAGGTTCGTTTCCAGACCCCTGTCAGGAGCACATGCAGAAGGCAACCAATGGATGTGTCTCTCTCACATAGATGTTTGTCCTCTCTCTCCCCTTCCCTGCCTCCCTTTCACTCTCTCTGGAAATCAGTGGGAAAAAATTTGCTGGAGTAAGGATTAAAACAAAACAAACAAAAAATAAGTACTCCATATAATGTCCACATACTATAAATTCTCAAGATAAAGCTATAAACACAGCGGGGCAAAAGCAGGTTTACAGTTGTTTGTATGGAAAATAATACAATAATTAACAAATAAAAATATAAGAATAAGCTCACTGTTTTGTGTATTCACAACTATAAATCTACTTTTGCCCCACCCTATAAAAGTATAAATTCTATTCTGAATGCTAAATATCCCTAAAAGATTTTCTCCCCAAATATTGCATATAATTGCCAAATTAAATGGTATTGTGATATTCCATAGTAATTAAAGAGAAATGAGTAATTCCAGAATTCACTTGAGCTCTTCAGTTAGCATAACAATATAAAATAATCTTAAATCACAATAGTTTAAGGAACTAAAACCACAAGGATTAGAACCAAATTGTCTTCTATTTTGAAAATTTGGAGACTTTATATGTTGTTTTCCCATGACCTTCTAGTGTCTTAGCTTTCTTTAAACACTGGAACTCTCTTTCTAACCAATTCTACATCCAAATAATTATGTAGAATTTGTTATGCAGTAAGAGGCAAATGAGAATGGAGTGTCAAGATGAATATTATGTCTGTGATGTGGCCAAATGAAGGGGGGAAAAAGAAAAAACAAAAACTGCTGCATTCCATTATTAATATAGAATATAATTATAATAAAGATCAGTTCTCTGTGAATACCTTTAGGGAACCTAATTCTTTCTGTTTCCTCAGTACCAGAGGAATCTCAGCACATTTTAGCAGGACAGAGGCACACAGCACAACTGTAATACCATGATTCAGCAATCAAACTGCTGGAGTTTGAATCCTGTCTAAGAACTTCCCAGTTGTGTGATCATGGACAGGTTACTTAACCTTGTAGTGCCCAAACTTCCTCATCGATAATTACCGCATGATTGAGATTATTATGGATGGCATCAAAAATTAGTCTGAGAAATTCTGATTTCATCCTGATTGAAAGAAGGAGTCAACTGACAGTTTTAAGCAGTTGAGCCCAATGGCAAATAGTGCATTTAAGTATGATTGAACTGCTGGAGGTGTGCAGGGTGCAAGAAATCCAAGCAGGAGGTTACACCCGGGGGTGAGGAAGTGTGAGTTTGGATGATGATGGCTACAATAGAAAAGGGGATTGAAAATGATAGAGGCAGAGATTGGTTCAAACCAGTAAGTCAAAGAACAATGTAGACAGTGAGAGACATAGGAAGCAGAAAAATTAAATTTAGTGTGCAATAGGCTACATTTCAGATAAAACTAGGCTACCTAAAATCCATCTAGAGAAATTGTACTAGGCTTTATCTCAGAAATTATAATGTCCAGTTTAGATATTTGCTACTCATAAAATAAAAATTTGTCTTATTTCTGAATAAAATATATCATATATGTATATACATAGCATATGACATATTATATTGTGTATATTCATTACAGACATAGTATACATATGTATAATATATATCATGTGTGTGTATATTATTTATATTTTGTTATACTTGACTAAAGCATTTTAAAAACATCAGTCATCCATTTCAATTTTACTTGGTAAAATAAATAGCCACTTATAAAACTGTATAGATTGGAGACTATTGTACAATCATGTATGTTCTTTAAAAATTGGCAATGTTATTTAAAAAATCAAGTGCTTTTTTTGCTAATTCAGAATTACTTTACAATCAATGCCTTTAAAATGTTTCTTTCTGAAATACTGAAACAAATATTTTCTCCCCATCATTGTAAATAACTTCAATGTCTTAAAATCAGGTCTTTCATAGAGAGAGGTGACCAGCCTCAAACCACTATGGAAGCAAAAACACAACAACAAACAAACAAACAAAAAACTGGGAATGGACTGCTTGTACAAAAGGAGTAACTTTGTAAAAAAGATTAATGGAAAATCCTATTTTTACAAATTTATAACATTTTGTTTCAAAGAAATTAATCATTGCATTGTGAATTTTCTTTTTCAGCTCATTCTCATAAAATGGTGTTGCTTATTCTTCTCTCATTACATATTTTCCATCTCTTATGGGTACAAGATGCCAAATATCTTTTTTTAAAAAAATGGCAAAAGCCTTCTAAACATTTTTCATTCAGTTTTAATTTTTAAAGCTATTTTTAAAAGATGGAAATGAATGTGAGACTTCCTATAGCCAAGAAATGTGATAGCCACTTAAGAATATAAAACAATTTATTTTCTTTGAAATCATCAAAATCATAGTTATTAACTACATTAACTACTGGATGTTTTATAAGGTTTACAGAAATGGTACTATTTATTAAAGATATCCTAGGTAATGAAATAATATATAAGGTAATTTTATCTGTTCCTTAAAAGTATTACTAGTACAAATACCTAAGGTCTAGATTTCTCAGTAACAATCTGTAAGAAATATGTCCATATTAATAACTAAAACCATTGGCCAGAATATTGGTGTCATATACATCCCAATGCTTCTTAGATAGAATTCAGAATTTTGAAAGAATATAGTAACAAGTAGCCACTTATTCCTCAGATATCAGAGAAATAGGCTATAGAAACATTTTTTATGCTGGTAAATGGAAAGTCATGTATTGAGAAAAAGTAAGAAGAATCAAAATGTCTAGGTATCTTTATGGACTTTGAGTCCAACATTTCAAATAAAGTCTTGCTAGGATAGTGTTTACTTTTACTCCTAATACTAATGTGTAAGTTACTCTATTCCTCAAGCCACTGATGCCCTCTCCACACGAGTACAGCAAACAAAGGATGCGCATCAAGCTTGTCAGAGAGACATTCAGAAATTTCAACTGGTATGGAATAGGGAGAACGCGTTTCTTACCACAACTGAACACGGTGTCGCAGTAGCAGCATGAAAACTGTGGATATGGGCAAGGAGCTTGGGTCAGCATGCCAAAGAAAGGAATCTGGATGGTTTGCAAGTGAAGGAAATTCCAAATCAAAACCTGAGAGAAATAAGCTAAACCTGGGGAATTAGAGTCAAAGGGGCAAAAACAGTGCCTGGTGAGTTAGACTAGTAACGATTGACAAAGACCAGATTTTATTTGCCCACACAGCCAACATGTAGTAACCACTTTTTGTCTTTCAATCAAGGAAAATAGTGGAGCCCCAAGTACGGTTCTAGACCCAGCACCAAAATGGAAAAATAGAGAGAGGTAACCAGAGTTGGTCTGGAGAAGTATTTTGGAAATACGCTGACCTCTTAGGAATGTTTTAGGTTTTTAACAAGTCGTAGCCTACCATTCTAGAAGCAGAGTGCCTTTATTTTAAGGAGCAAGGGTATCATAGAGGAGAGAAAGGTTAATGACATTAATAAATTTAGGCATTATCCAAAAGTTAATGGCAATTTGTTGAAGCTGATTAACATTAGATTTCGGAGTTGTTTGTTTTAATAATCTATCTTCAATATTGTGAATAGATTAGTTAGACCCAAGTCTACAAATAGAGAATCTAGTTTAGAGCCTATTGTAGCAAGGATAGAAGAAAAATAAACGTATGTGAGGATGTGAAAGTTGAATCAATACATGTGGGACTGAGTGGAGATGAGAAGTAAAAGTGGGAGAATAACATAGAATTTTATGCAGATTTCTAGCTCTTGGACTACATAGTAGGGACGGCTAGTGTCCCAGCATTCATTCAATGACTCTAGAGCCATATGTTCAGCTGGCTCATGGCTAACTAGAGAATTGGCTACATTAACCAGTTTTCTTTGAAACTTACTATGGGCATGTGACCAAGTTCTGGCCAGCAGGCTATAGACAGAAATGGTGTGTGCAACACACTTGAAGCATCTTAAAGGAGCGGATGTAGTCTTCTTTATTTTCCTTCTGTCTGGAGCCTGGTATCACAACGTGTTGTCAGGAACTTCACTGACTGTCACAATGCTAACCAGAAAAATAACAAAAGAGTGGCAGAGAAATGAAATGAAAGAGAATTATTTCTAAAAATGTATGAACCTGTCACACAAGCCCAGAACTGCTGACTGGGCTTGGTATATGACAAATTTAAATCTAGGATGGGTAAACCAACATCAGTTTTGGTTTTCTGCCATATTCATCATCTAAACTAATGCAGCCTTCTTTATTTTGTGCTGACAATGTTCATTGTTGAGAAATACCAAAAGGAGTTTCTCTGGGAAAGAAAAGAAGTTCAATTTTAATTGTGTGAGATTTAAGCTCAGCCAGTGTGGCTCAATGGTTGAGCATCTACCTATGAACCAAGACTTCATGGTTCAATTCCAGGTCAGGGCACATGCTGAGTTGTGGGCTCAATCCTCATTGTGGGACATGCAAGGGGGCAGTCAATCAGTGATTATCTCCCATCATTAATGTTTCTATCTCTTCCTCTCCCTTCCTCTCTGAAATCAATAAAAATACAAAATATATTATTTTCCTCTTATTCATTTGTCCAACCTCATGCAGTTTTAAAAATTCAATCCAAGAAATCTCACTGGCCCTAATATCACAGGTTAGGTTCCTTGCTCAGATACCTCCGAAGACCCTGGTTTTACTTTTATTACTATACCTACCACAATCTTCACCTTCAGTTGACTCTTTCTTTTCACAGTTGTAAGCTCTGAGGCTAGGGTCTATGTCTTCTTTTTCTACTGTGCTTAATTTTCCTGAGTCCAAAGTGAGCATGAACTGTGCCATATGTTCACACATAAGCTGTTTTTGTTCATTTGACTTGGGTTTACTCTACTGTGTAACACAAGGGAAACTGTTAGGAATTTCATTTACACCTTGGTGCCTTGCAAATACATCATCTTTGGCTCTGTCTATATTGGTCATCTCATTTTTTCCCATCCATTTATCTGCTCATCAGGAGAGAGAAATGTAATGGAAATAACATATGCTGTTCAGAGACTGGTTAATAACTGCTTCTGCTCAACAATGCAGTAGCAGCTTTTCAATTGGAACCAAGCTGCTTATTCATTGATTGATGGCCCAAATGGAAATTGTTTCCTTTCCGCCCCTGGAAAGGTTTGCCACAGTTCTAAAAGAGATGTTTCAAGACCTCTGCCTGAACACTTTACATAAAGTTAATCAAGGACAATGGATGAAATGTGATTTCATGTCGCCACTGAATGTCCTAAACAACTCATTTCCATTTTTGTTCAATTGAGTTTATGCTCAGTGGTAGGAAATTATAACAGTATCAAATGAGCTTGATACCAAAAGACATCATGCACTATGCTATTTTAAGGCTGGAAGGAAAACACACTATTTAGTTTTTGTTGTTTTTTTTTAATAAATCTTTATTGTTCAGATTATTACAGGTGTTCCTCTTTCCCGCCCCCCCATAGCTCCCCTCCACCTGATTCCCCACCCCACCCCATGCCCTTACCCCCTGCCACTGTCTTCATCCATAGGAGTAAGATTTTTGTCCAATCTCTTCCCGCACCACTCACACCTGCTTCCCCTGAGAATTGTCAGTCCACTCCCTTTCTATGTCCCTGATTCTATTATATTCACCAGTCCATTCAGTTCTTCAGATTTTTATTCACTTGATTTTTAGATTCACTTGTTAGTAGGTATGTATTTGATGTCATTTTGTTGTTCATAATTTTTATCTTTACCTTTTTCTTCTTCTTCTTCTTCTTCTTCTTCTTCTTCTTCTTCTTCTTCTTCTTCTTCTTCTTCTTCTTCTTCAAGAATACCCTTCAGCATTTCATGTAATCCTGGTTTGGTGGCGATGAACTCCTTTAGCTTTTTCTTGTCTGTGAAGCTCTTTATCTGACCTTCAACTCTGAATGATAGCTTTGCTGGGTAGAGTAATCTTGGTTGTAGGTTCTTGCTGTTCATCACTTTGAATATTTCTTGCCACTCCCTTCTGGCCTGCATAGTTTCTGTTGAGAAATCAGCTGACAGTCGTATGGGTACTCCCTTGTAGGTAACTAACCGTTTTTCTCTTGCCGCTTTCAAGATTCTCTCTTTGTCTTTTGCCCTTGGCATTTTAATTATGATGTGTCTTGGTGTGGTCCTCTTTGGATTCCTTTTGTTTGGGGTTCTGTGCACTTCCTGGACTTGTAAGTCTATTTCTTTCACCAGGTAGGGAAAGTTTTCTGTCATTATTTCTTCTAATAGGTTTTCAGTATTTTGCTCTCTCTCTTCTTCTGGCACCCCAAAAATTCGGACGTTGGTATGCTTGAAGTTGTGCCAGAGGCTCCTTACACTATTTTCATATTTTTGGATTCTTTTTTCTTTTTGTTTTTCTGGTTGGGTGTTTTTTGTTTCCTCATATTTCAGATCTTCGGTTTGATTCTTGGGGTACGTTGATCTACAGTTGAGTTTCTGTATATTCTTTATTTTAGACAGTGTATGCTTCATTTCTGACTGGTCCTTTTCCATTTTTTTGGCATTCTCATTAAGGTCCTTGAAGGTCTCACTAAGCTCCTCAGAAGTGTCATCAAGTTTCTCGGCGGTTTTTAGAAGATTCTTGAGTAACCTTATAAATGTGGTTCTGAACTCTATGTCATCCAGTAGTTTGCTTTCCTCCATTTCTTTCATTCGTGACATGTTTCTTTATCTCTGCATTTTGGCTGCTTCCCTGTGTTGATGGAGTGGCTTTGTGTGGTAGGTGACCTATAGGGGGCAGTAGCTCAGCCTCTCCAATCACCTGATGTGGACGCTCTTGGTACACCCCTTTGTGGACTGAGTGCAAAGTCTTGGTGTAGTTAAGCCTTAATTGCTGTTGGTAAGCTGGGAGGAATTGACCTCCAGGCCAATCGGCTGTGAGGATTCACTGTGTCTATAAGAACTGCTGTGCTGGAGACACGCTTATGGTGCAGGACTTGTTTCAGTGGGGCTTTGGTGCTCGCTGAGTCTGCCTCTTGAATGTGTCACTTAGGGATGTGAGGAGTTGAAATCTGGTTTCTCACACTGACCACTAGGTACACTGGCTTCTGGATCTCCAATGGGTTGGAGGTCAGCTATTGTCTGAGTCCACCCAGCAGGAGCTACAGCGAGAGAGCTACAGTTTTCTCCTCTTTACTTGGGGTTTGGAGGTTTGGGAGCTGTCTGATCCAGGCTGCAAGTTTGTTAGGTTAAGCTGCAGTCCATTCATATGCAAAAGCCGCTGCTTGGAGCTTGGGTGGGTTTGTAGGTTGTGTGGGGCGGGGTCTCAGGGCGTCACTAGGCTAGGGCGTGGCAAACAGCAATGGCTGCTAGTTAGCTGGCTCTGTGTCTCCGACTGGGTCCAGTCCCGTGCCCCAGCGCAGATAAACAATTATTCCTGTGTGCAGCTCTACAAGCAGGCCCCCCTCACTTTCTGACCCGGTAGCAGACAATCCAGCTTCTCCTCGTAGGAGTTTGGGTTCCCTGTGTCTCCCCAGAAACTGTATTTCAGAGTAATCGGGGGCTTGTCTCCGTTTGGGTTGAAAAAAGCAACACATCCAGTCGCCCGCCGCCAGCCCAGATCACGCGCCTCCGTACCTCAGCTTTTCAGCGCTCGTGCACGTCTCAATGCTCTTTTCTCTTTCCTTCTAGTTGTAGAACTTCCATTCAGCCAGCTTTCCTGTGGTTCTGGGTGATAGACGTTTTGTCTCTTAGTTGCAGTTTAAATTGTTGTGCGAGGCAGCAGTTTAGGTGTTTACCTATGCCACCATCTTCTTATTTAAATATTTGTAATACTTAAACGATAAAAAATAAAATTAAATTAAAACCAAGGGCCCAGAAAATTTAACAAATTAGCTTTTTTTTTTTTTTTTTTTTTCAGTCCTCACCTGAGGGTATTTTTCCATTGATTTTTTTAGGGAGAGTGGGAGAGGGAAAGTCAGAAAGAAATATCAATGTGAGAGAAACACATTGATTGGTTGCCTCCTACACGAGCCCCAACCAAGGCCAGGCCAGGGAAAGAGCCTGCAACCAAGGTGCGTGCCTTTGACCGGAATCGAACCTGGGACCCTTTGGTCTGCAGGCCTGTGCTCTCTCCACATAGTCAAACTGACTAGGGCAAATTAGTATTTTTTAACAAAAACCTTGCAAACTTAGAACAAATCTGGTCTCATAAAATTAACACCATTAATGAATCTTATTGTTCTCATAAACATATAACATATAGAAGGATTTTTGTCCTAGAGTTATCAGAACTTCATGACATAATTTAATCATATTCCTAAAACAAATGTATTCTAAGTTGTTGTAGGTGTATCTAGTCCAAAATGTTGTGACTCTGCTTCATTGCTTACTTAATATGCTAGGAAAGGAAACACTGAGTACATAATAACAGAATCTTTATATCCAGACTAGCAATGTTGCCTCCTCTGTTCTACTTCTTCAAAACCAGAAAAATTTCTTTCAAGATAGATTTAGAGAATGCTTTACTTAGATAGATAGCCATAGAGAGGGACTTATTAAAGGGGTCTTCACTCCATCTACCCATTATTTTCCTTTTTCCCTCTCCCTCCCTTGCACAATAATGACATCAGAGTCCAGGGATGCATGAACAAAGAGTAGATAGATTTTTGATACTGAGATAAATTTAGTCATTTTTTTTCCAGATGTGTTAACTCAATATGTTGTTTTAGCCATTGGTCTTAGCCACAGACAAAATGTTACCTGTTTAATAGACTATTTTTATTATGAATTTATTCTTTAGTAATTTGCTTGTTTATTCACATTGTACTTCTCCCAATATAATGTCCATTACACAATGACAGGTATTTTTTGTAGATTGTGGGAACTGGTACTATATTCTGAAACTATGTTCTGAACCCATTTCTTCAAAAGATTAACATTGATATGTACATCAGCATGGGTTCTATAGATATCATTTGCTCCACTCCAACCCTTACACACACAGATACAAACATATGTAACCTGAGTTTCACAGGTAGGTAAGCAAAGCTGTACACAGAAAGGGTCCTCACTCCCTTTGACAAGGGGGAAGGAAAGAGGAAGAGGACATTCTACTCATATATGATCCATTTCACTTACTACTAGATTGGTTGCTTTCACCTTGTTTGGCCGCTGATTTTTTTTTTTCTCTCTCCTGGAAAAGATTCAATTATTTTAGATATTTTAAGATATAGACTTTAAAATCACTTCCTAGAGATCTTCTTGTTTAAGTGTTTTCAGAACTGTCACTTAGAAAATTGAAAATTGCCAGCTTTTATTCAGTCTCCTTTTCCTTCTGAAAAATCACCCTCTATCTTCTCAGGACGCTCAAAAAATTACATAGAACAACTTCAAAATTCTTCTCAGTATGTAACCATGGAGATTCCAAGTTAGCCATGAATTCTGAGTTTCCCTCATCACTGACAACAATTCTCCCACAAAGTCATGGACATGACTTAAGATCCCTCTGCTTTCATTCTACTCCATTGTTGTTTATGAACTATAATAATTTGCAAACATAAAATGTATCCTTCCACAATACACATTTATGTTTTTTAGTATATTCTCAAGGTTGTTCAATCATCATGGATATCTAATTTTAGAATATTTCATCACCCCCAAAAAGAAATATAGTAGCCATTAGTAATAAGTCTACATTCCTCCCTATTCTTTGCCCTAGAAAATCACTAATCTATTTTCTGCTCTACAAATTTGCTTGTACTATTCATATAAATGGGATCATATGTGGTGTTTTGTGACCAGCTTCTTACTCGTAGTAATGTTTTTTGATGTTCATCCATGTTATAATATATATCAGGACATAATTCCTTCTTATTGCTGAATAATATTTCATTGTATACCACATTTTGTTCATTTACACATCAGTTAATGGATATTTTAGTTGCCCCCACCTTTTGGCCATTATGAGTAATACCACTAGGATCATTAATGCCCAAGTTTTTGTGAACACATATTTTCATTGTTCTTGGGAATGTACCTAGGAGTAGAATTGCTGGGTCATATGGTGACTCCATGCTAAATTTAAACATTTTAGAGAACTGTTAAAATGCTTTCCAAAGTGGTGCACCATTTTAAAATTTCATCAGCATTTATGAGGATTCCAACTTTTTCACATTCTTGCTAACATTTGTTATTTTTCTGTCTTTTTTATTTCAGTCACCCCAATGGATGTCAAATGGCATCACATTGTGGTTTTAATTCACATTTCCCTTGTGACTAATGATGTTGAGCATCTTCTGTGGAGAAAGGTCTATTCACACCCTTTGCCCATTTTTTAATTGGGTTGTTTGTCTTTTTCTTGTTGAGTTATAACCAAAGACAGAATTTATGTGGTGATTTAAGAGGACAGTTTATCTTCAGCCCATCAGATAGCATAGAAATATCAGAACACCTAAATGAACCCCACATATTACTGGGATTACCATAGTAATGACCAGTGTTTTATTATAAAATTTTCAATATGGATAAAGCAATTTGAGAAGAGTAAATGTACTATTTCATTTCATAATGTATTTCCCAAAAATAAAAATTCAAGCATTTTAACTGAAGAGGATGATTTTGTCTTTTTGCAAAAGATACTGCAAAATGGAAATTATTGATTAAATGGAAATAAATAAATATTGTCTTAAAATAGATTTCAACAACAGTGCTGGCTTAATGAAAGTTGTCCTCTCATTTATGAGGCAATGGCCACATCTGAATGGAATTTGAAAGAATACAGTTTGAAAAGTTTTGTGCTCAACCTTAATTTTTTATAAATAATGATAGATAGCACTAGAATTTGTTTCACCATTTGCTTCTAATACATGCTGGTAACATATAAAATTTTCATCACTTTTACACATATAACAAAGCCAGAAATCACTTTGAAATATAAGTGTTGGCATGCATGTAGCTATTAAAAGTTTCTCTTTGTTTAAACATCCTTGAAGAAAAGCTACAGGAGAAGAATTACTATGTAAATGTTATGTACATTTAACATTGTTGTGAAACTAAAATAAAGTCAATTTTATAACTTCAGACTGCATCTTAATGTAAATGACTACGTATACTTTTAAAATGAGAGCAATAGACCACGTTTGCAGAGGTAGAAACTAAAGGCATGATGACGACATAATCTCTCAAGGTGATGGCATGAATTATTGGGGAGGAAGAAACAAATTCCAGATGTTTCTGACTGGCTCCAAGTGCAGTACTGCTTCCATCATAAAATAATGGTTATTCAAACATCTGTGATAAATGAAGAGTGGTATCCACAGTATGAATTAAATAGCAATAAAAGTACTAACATGCTCATGGAATTTTTTTACTGGATGAAAGTTCTGGTAATACAAATAAATTATTTTTTCCAAAAAAATAGTCAGAACCAAGTCTGCAACTGGCCCCTCAAAGAAACTACAGCAATCAAAGTGTAATTGTTTTCTACTTTCAAATTTACCCCAAAACCAACAGATTTCCCAAATAATGATGATTCTAACCAGGCATGCTCCTACATTACAGAAGGTATAATGATAATTTAATATGTAGAAAAACTCAAGAAAATAGCCTAAATTTTTGAAAATATGGAATATTACAGGCACGTAAGTTATCTTCTAAAAACAGCTACATTTTCATAGCACCAAATAACTGTGTTGATTATAAAGTATCATAAATGCTTAATGTTATTGCTTCTAGCATTCATACTTTATCCTTATATAGACCTGGGTATTATAAAGTATTGCCAATGCTTTAATTCTGTCTTGTTTTCATGAGAAATTTGGACACAAAATGTGCTTAACATAAGAACATGAAATGATTTCTCTATATCACCACCCCCCACACAGGTACAGTTAATGTCCTGAGAGGTATGTTGGAAGGAAGACCACCACTCACCGTTGGTCATACTTGCCGTCAGAGTAATTTGAGAAGCAGCACGTTATGGCTATTGTCCAAAGAACAGAGGACCGTCCAAATAGGTAATCAATCTGTTGGACCCGGCAGAGAGAAAGCTTCCAAGTAATGATGCCAGTGGCAGAGGAATCCGGGAGACCAGACTGGAGAGAGTATTCAAAGCAGATGGTGAGAGTTGTAGCCACCTGGAATAAATCTCTGAGTCAATTAACCAGGACCAATGCTGGATTTTTAGATAATTCTTCAGGCTATGGAAGGGAAAAATGCCCACCGTCAAAACACAGTTTGGATTTAAATGTGAGGGAGAGAGATTTTAAATTTATTCTTCCTTTGTATCTCTTCTACCATTTCCCTTCTGCCATCACCTCATTCCTCATGCAGCTTAGACCCCACTGATGATTACCTTGATTTCTTCCTACAAGGAATCTCATCAAGCTTGCAGGTGTTTTGATTTTTGTTTATTTATGTTATAACCATTAACAGTGCAATACTGACTCTACTTCTGAATTTACGCTACCAAGTACTCTACAGGAAAAGAGAAAAGCAAAGATGTTAGGATAGATTTTAACACAATGTGGATGGATCACAAGAATGCTCGCTTCATATTATACAATGCTTTACAAAGTATCATACTTTAAAAAAATATTAGCTTGTAAGAACATGTAATAAATAACTTCAAAATGCAACGTCTATTTAATTTTAAAGAGTGCCTTTAACATTTATGTAAACCATTTTTTGTATTCGTTCAATAGAAATTTATCTGGCCACTGGGTAAAGCTAGCAATAAAACTACTGGTCCACAATGTGTCAATATTCTAATCTAACCCTTTACTGTAATTTATTAATTGTTTTCTTATCTTTAACCAATTCCCTCTACTAAGTAATAATTTTTAAAACTTTGCCACTCTATGAATTCCACTACTACCCATTATCTATGCAAATGACCACAGGACTTGTGGGGAAGGTCAGGAGAAAGTTTCTTGAATATTTTTGTTATGTTATAGGGTCCTTCCCAATTGTTTTCTTCCTCCTTCTCTGTGCACACTGAGGCTTCATCTGATACTGTGAGAGGACTAAATAATCTAAATCATGCTTACTTAAGCCAATCTCTATTCAAGAGTGTTGAAATTCTATATTAAAACATCTGATGAGCCCTGCCATCATGGCTCAGTAGTTGAGAATCAACACATGAACCAGGAAGTCACGGTTCAATTCCTAGTCAGGGTACATGCCCAGGTTGCAGGCTTGATCCCCAGTGGGGAGTGTGCAGGAGGCAGCCAATCAATGTTTATCATCACTGATGTTTCTATATCTCTCTCCCTCTCCCTTCCTCCCTGAAATCAATAAAAATATATATTTAAAACATCTAATGAAAGAGCATCGTGAGTTGACCATCAGTATCACTTCTATGTAGCCTACCATCAATTAGCCAATTTGAAAGAACTCAGCAGATAATACAAATCTCAGAGATATGTTTATAATGTCAGTCCCACTTTCTCTTATGAAAATCACATCCACTTAGCCTTTGATGGCAAATGTGCTCCTATGAATCTCTGCCTCAGTGTGATTGTCCCATCATTGACTACAGGGTGCCTGTGTCAGAGTCCACAGATTCTTCTCAGTCTCAGCTGTCTCTAGGGATGTTGACCACAACCACCTCCAGCAGGCCACAACAGAAGTGACCCAGTCAGTATGAGCTCTGACTAACTTCATGTAAGTATAACCTAACAGTGCATTATCTCATACCAACATCCCACTTCCTGCCCAAGGTCTTCTCTGTGGTTTGCAGATGTAAAAGCATCCATAGAGTCTTGACTTCAAATGCAAAATGAAAGACTGCAAGGGAGACTAGTTACTGAATAAATTCTTCTCCTTTGACGTCTAGGTGGACTGACCTGAGATGTGGTTCCTAAGATACTTCCACAAGATCCAGTTGTCAGGGGTTTTTTTAGTTGTTGTTTTTAATCCCCACCTGATGATATTTTTCCCACCGATTTTTAAAGAGTGGAAGAGAGAAGGAAGGACAGAGAGAAATACAGATGTGAGAGAAACACATCCATTGGTTGCCTCCTGCACAAGCTCCAATCAGGGCCCAGGCCAGGGAGAAGCCTACAACCAAGGTACATGCCCTTGACCAGAATCAAACCTGGGACCCTTCAGTCCACAGGTCAATGCTCTATCCACTGAGCCAAACTAGATAGGGCATCCGGTTGTCAGTTTTACTTGATACCAAATAATAGCCAGTTTGTTGTCAAACCCTGATATTTGTTCTTCCCCCTTGTCTGCCTTCCTCTTGCTTTCTTGGTTTTGCATTCCTTAATTTTAGCACTTGCCATAGGCTCTTCTCTCTTGGATGAGATACATGTGATAGATTTAATACAGACTTTGAATAATTCTTTCTATATTTGTCAAGGTCTTTCTGAATTCTCAGGGTCTGTAGTATAGATCAAAGTTTCTATTGTAAATGACTGCCACTCAGTTCTTATGAACTCTGAATGAAATATCGTTCCTCACTCTGTTCTTCCAGGAGCTTCCCATTGTCATTAAGACAAAAATCAAAGTAATTTTTAGCTTCTACCCAGGATTCTCCTCATCTAGCATCTGTGCATCTCTCTAGCTTTAACTTCTGCCACTCACAACCCTGTACTTTACCAATTATTTACGGTTTTCCATACACATCTGCTAATGTAATTCTGTTCATGTGTTCCTTATTTTAGGAAATTCAGCTGTACATTTGTTCTACTTGTAAAGTTTTCATTCATAAAGTCTGAGCATAATCTCACTTACCTCTAGGAAACATTTTCTGACTCCCTCCCCCAATCATTGTCACCTTAAGAAATTATGTCATTATGGTAAGATTACTTGTTGCCTTGATGTCTCTTCTACCAGGTAAACTTCTTTGAGATCAAGAACCAAGCTTTATTTGTGTGTGTATTCCTAGGACTCTGAACAATGTTGATTATTCAGAAGGTGTCAAATAAATATTTGCAAAATGGTTGTTAAAATGCCCAACGGGAGATTGAATAGAAGTCCATTAGGTGAAAGCAAAATTGACCAAGGACAGACTTCAAGAAAAAGTGTTTATATTTATCTTCAAGAAAAAAGACACAAGGAGTGGTCTGGATTGCAGGCAATAGAGATCTCAAGGAAACTAAAGAAGATGACAGACACCAAAGTTCTCCCTAATTGTTGGCACTTTACTAGCAAACTGTCTCCCTCAACATTTCTCTATGAACAACTCCTCAGCTTCATTATAAACACTGACTCCCAAAGTGATCCCACTTCAATTCACCCTCTAGCCTATCAAATAGACTAAAAACATCTTTATTTGTTGCCCCGTGAATTCTCCAATGTAATATGGATTATGTTATTGGAAAACATTTTGTTTTGTAAAACTTTGGACGCTTTAACTTTAAAACGCTGTTTAGAAGCATGTTACAAACAACAAATACCTCAAAGATGAACACAAATGATTTTGCTAATTATCAGGGTTGCTGCCATGTATTAAGCGCCTAGCTGCTAGTCCCTAGCACAGAGGAAAGGTTCAGCGTAAGATACTCTAGCTTTAATTCTCATACATAAAATATAAGGTTTTTTTTTTTTTTCACTTTACATCTAAGGGAAAAATATCTCAGGAAATTAAAGTATTTGATCTGAGCTCAGGTCTGTTTGAGGTAAACTTGTGCTATTAAGAGAACAAATGAACATATTACAATGGAACTAAATTTAATATCAATGGAGAGCTTCATAATTATAAAATTTTTAAGTGAAAATAAAAATTAACATTCAGTCCCAAGACACAGGATTTCTGAAGAACCCAGTGAATTATGTTTCTTCTTGCAATTTACTGCTGGCACTCACTGCCATTTCATTTGCTTTAAGTCTTGTATTTCATTTCAAATGATTTCCACTGTTACTAAAAATGAATTTAGAGCATAAAGAAGAAAAAATTATTGACAAGTTATTTCCAGTTTCTTAGCTGAGATTTCCAGGGCTTCTGTTATCTTAAAACAGAATCTTTTCCTTTTCTAACCTTAGAAAATTGTATCACTAATGATCAAAGTGATCATGGCTTTCCTTATATCCCAGGAAATTGCCCCTCATGATCTTCTATCCCTGTCACCACCACCACCCCATCTCTCAAAATCATCTTAATGGAATCCAAGAGATAAAAATAGCTAAGAGTTACATCTTTAATTTATGCTTAGAAATTAGACTTAGAAATGGAAAATTCGGTTTTTGTAAAGAGCTGAGGATTTTGTTATGGCTCCTGAATGAAGGCCAAGATTTAATAACATATCATTCAAAATGAGAACTCCCTCTGATAGACTGAGATTTCCCCATCCACGATGGCAGAAAGGGACATCAAAGTTCCCCCAAAGGAAACTCTGGCGTGAGGGAGGAGAGGTCAGGGCTGGTGACTCAAGTCCCACACCAAGGCTGCTCTGGGAACAGGGGCAGCTGTGGTTGGGAGCGCAGGCTGCATGGGCCATCCTGGCTAAGAAACCATGCTGTGGGGAAATGTCTGAACATGTGAGTATTAACCAATAAACAGACCTGAGGAACCCAAGCATGAGCCTCTCCACCTTCCAGGCAGGCAGGGTCTGTGCCAGCCTGAGCATGTTGTCCCAATCCTGGATGGCATGGGGACAGCCTGCAGAAGAGACAGGTCATGGCCACAATAAAAGCACAGACAGGCAAACACATGGTCTCCCCTGTGCACTGAGGGAACTCTCTAGTTTGACTGTAAATGGAATGATGCTGAATAAGCTGGAATGATACTGAATAAGTCTCATTGTGGTACCCTAACAATCCAGCCAGTGAGGGAATTTATCTAGAAAGATGCCAGGCTGCCTCCTAATCTGAAAAAGGACCTCTTTTAATTTTGAAAACACAGAGGTATGTTCATACTTGCACTGTGATGTGGTAATGAGTGTCATATCAATTGCATACATATTTCTGATAATCAAGTACATTGAATACAGCATTTCTATTGGATTATGTGTAAGCAATTTAAATTCATCCTGCTCCTGTATTGCTTTAGAATGGGTGGAACCTCCCTAACCATTGAAATCAAGATTACAGTGTCCAGAATGAGGAAAAAAATCAAACACACGTCCCCTTACAGAATGCGGTTTTATCAAAACTTATTTTAGTCTGATTGTTACCCGTTACAAAACCATGATTTGCATGACACTGAGAAGTTCTTATTTTAAACTGCCCACATGTTGATGAGCCTAAACAAACTATTCTTTCCCTGGGCTAACTGTGATGAAATCCTAACATCATTACTGCCATATTATTATAAACCACATGATTCTGACATATCATATTCCCGATTTATAATGTAATTGTTTATAAGAACATGGCTTCAAGACCTTGTGCTTTGGTAACTGTAAAATACTCTTTTGTAATGCCCCCCAGCTGTAGTTTTTTCAGGAATGCATAGTAGTGTAACTGTATTTCATATGTAAAAATTCTAACTAGAGATTTAATTTTAGTATCTAAATTTTATTGAGGATTGTACTGACTCCTTAATTGCACTTAATATTTATATGCCTCATTACATATTGCAAGCCACACCTCTCATTCATAAACTCATTAAATATTATCATTGGTTACCTTCAAAAAAGATGAGCTTTCTCTCTAAGTTTAGGGATGACAAAACAGAGAACTGTTTCCCCAAAGTCATATAGCTATGAGGCCATATCTCTATGCCTTTGGAAGCTGTTGCTGAGCTAGGAAGACTAATCTTTACGATTGTTCTGGCTTGGCATTTACCCTTACATAAAGCTCCAGGAATTCAGACTGAGATAGTCATCACAATAACCAATTCATCATCCAACATGCCACCAAAGTTCTTCTGGAATCAGTCCTTTGGCAAAGATGTGTACCAACTTCATTGCTATTAGAAAAGAAGCATCAGATGGGTTAGCATGCATCAGCCCGCCTCCTGATAGAACCAGAATACTGTATTGCTTAGCAGAACTGCAAACTTGTCCTCAAAGAAGCCAAAAATCTAGCTTTGTTCCTAAACAACAGGTTTCAAACATTGAGAAAGACCAAAACCCTTTGCTCAACAGCCCAGACAAATTTTAAACAAAGAACACATCTTGACCTTTTGTTCCTAAAGTATTAATTCTGAGTTTCCATATAACTATCTATCTGTAAATGAAGTTGGGCATTTGTAAAAATTCTCAAGAATCTTTAAGGCAAAAAATACCAATATGAGCAGGTTTTCTGTCAGATGTGTTGGGGAACTCTACAATCAATAGCACTTTCCTAAACTTTGCCAATAGACAGGTGACTGTTATCAGTTAGACACATGAGTTTCCAACTTCCATCTCAGTGTTGAAGATACAGAGCATGGCTGTCATGTCATCTCAAGCTTTCTGGCCAGAGGAAGAATATTTCATCAAAGAAGCACACCCACAGGCTTGACTTAACCTGAGATTGATTTCAGGAGATACAGTGGTGTAAAAAAAAAAAAAAAAAAAGTATGATTTTGTACCCAGTAGTGCAGTGTTTGTTAATTTTGAGGAACTCCATTCCTCTGAAGAACACCTCTCCAAATACCTATGTCCCGATTTATGTCTAAGTCCACCAGTTTGTTTCTGTAGAAGATGTCTTATAAGGCCAAGGTCTTTAACTGCAACAGAGGCTCATTTACCTAGTAAATGGTCTACAAACTATCTCCTGACTCTTTGCAGTTGTGTGTACAGTCACATGCAAGAGGAAGTAAAGAGGAGAAGAGAAAACATACCCAAGGTAATCTATTACCATTTTTTTCATAAACAATTCAAAACACATACCTCATTCTACCTGTAATACTAAGAAAGAACACCGCTCAAAAGAAAATCCACTAGACTAGCATTAATGAATTAGTATTAATGTATAAGTTTTGATTTCTGTAAAATTCAAATATCCCTAGGAGAAATGAAACTGGTTATAAATATCAACACTGACAATGAGCCCTAACCAGTTTGGCTCAGGAGATAGAGTGTTGGCCCGTGGACTGAAGGGTCCCGGGTTCAATTCGGGACAAGGGCACATGCCTGGGTTGTAAGCTCAATCCTCAGTAGGGGACATGCAGTAGGCAGCCAATCAATGATTCTATCTCATCTTTGATGTTTCTATCTCTCTCCCCCTCTCCCTTCCTCTCCGTAATAAATAAAAATACTTTTAAAAAAACTGATAATAATAAGTTAATTTCAGATTATTAGTTAAGATTATTTGGGAGGGAACAGGATCAAGGGAAAATATTACAATAGGTACTGAAATTGTTGATCAACTATAATTTCAAATGGATGAAGTGAAACACAAGTTCATTATTCAGCAGCATTGCTTTAAATAGAGGTATATCTGACAGAAGCTATGTCAAAGAGGTTATTTTCTTACAACCTCTGAAGACTTTTAAAGAGCCAAAGCTTTCAAATTAATGAAATACTGGTGTTTGCTTCCTGGACAAAGACCCTCCCCTTTTCCGGTCTACATTTTATTTGTTCATCTCAATATCCACCTTTGATTTTCATGTTTTCTCATGCTTGGCTAATCATACCCACTCCTTAAGGTAATGGCAAACCAGACTCCCCACAACAGTTACTCACACTGAGCAAACAACTAAAATATGGAGCAGATGTAAGCAAGTTTTCTACAAAGAAAGTGAATGCTATGAATTAGAAAAAAATACAAAATAGATATATGTATTTATTTACTGATATGCTATTAAGTCATTTCTTTGCCTCTATTTAGTATTTATTATTGTTTAGAATCAATTTTTCCTAATAGTTTTATTGAGAGAACAAACATTTCATCATGAGGTCAATGACTATGCATTATCAATTTAGCCATCATGAGGAGATGACAAATTTTTATATATCTAAATGCTAATTATGTAATGACTAGCCATGAAAATATTTTTGCTGCATATATTTTTTCAGTGTGATCTAACATTCTAAATTTCATATGTAAAAAGGAAAGCTTACTAAAAATTCCTCATATTTTTAATGTAAACTTAATACATTTTTATAAGTATATGCATCAGATAAAAATCATGATTGTTAACCATACTTCTTGTTTAGTATTGATAAGGAACATTTTTAAAATAAAAGAATTTAGTTTACCTTCTTCTCAAAGGGAAATAAAGAACCATTTCAGGACATAGTAAGTTTTGGAACATTGACAAATTGCTGGTATAAAATTGAGGGATAAATATTTGAAGGCTATAAATGAAATTTAAACTATTACAAATCAAATCCCAGTATGAAGATATCAAAATTCCAAAGCGTTCATTGAATACTAGAGAGAGTATATTTTATTTATACTTTTGCAAAGTTGAATAACTTCAAATGATTAAAATCTTATGTTACACTTATATTAAATATTCATCTAATGACACGATTGTTCCATTCCTGCCCTTCTCAATTCTAACATATTCTCTCTTGTTTTACATGAATAACTTGCTTCTGATATATTAAAAATTAAACATCTTTTTTTATTGCTGACCAACAGCTCCTATAATAAGCATTGTAGCTAAAGAAAAACCCCCTGCTCCAGTAGCTAACTTGTGCTGAGTGGCAGCTTCTCCTGGCATATTTTACTAATTCTTCAACTGCCCAGAGTGGCTGACCAGTTTCTCACTGAAAAAGAATGGAAAGGACTCCTTGTAATCTAGCCAGGCTCCAGAGGATAAGCTCTTTTGAGTATCCGACCTGCAGGAAGGTATGGAGGACAACTTTTGGGAGCCATCTCTAAGAGAAGAAAGAACCAGTCCATAGCAGAGACCGGACATGGAGGAGGGCAACGAGGCAACTGGACTGAGCTCCCAGTATTATCACGACTGTGACTACCTGCTGTTTCAATTCTCACATAAGACAGTTTCCCAGGCGCAAATCATTCCCAGCAGGACTTGATCAGAAACACTCCTTTCTTCTCTCTCCTAATATTCTTACCTAATCTAACACACTGGATGCCTCTTTCCCTTAAACATACTGATAATTTTACATCAGGGCCTCCATTCACTTCCTTGCCTCTATGCCTTGCTTGGATCCACCTAAATCCATTTCAAAAATATTTTCAAAAGTATAAATCTTGGGGTTAGCTGTTTAAAGACTATTGGTCTCGTCCGTCCTCTCAATAAATGATAGGCCCTTGGGCAAAGTGACACAATCTGCTATGGGCTCAGGAGAAGCCAAGTAGATGAATAGATGGTTCCAAAGGGTCCCAGTACATTCTTTCCTACCTAAATGGGTGGGCAAAAGCAGGTTTACAGTTGTGAGTATATGAATCACAGAATTTATTCTTGTATTATTTATTTACTAATTATTGTAGTTTTTCCATTAATTTGATATAATTTTTCCTTTAAAGGCCATTAATTTGATATAATTTGGTACTATGAGTTTTATGGCATATGATTATACTGTATAATCAACAGATTCAGTATAAAAAATATAGAAAAGTTTACCATTTCTGAGGCTTTTCCATGAAACCTGGCACCATAATTCTGAATTTTCAACTTAAAGTGGTCAAGGTTAACTGGAAGACAATCAGAGAGCAATCTGGTTTCATTTGGTTGGCATGTTTTCTTTGTTTTGATGACCAATATCAGTAATGCTCATTTCATTGGTACTATTAGTCTCTGGCCCTAAAACGATACAAATAAAAGATGGACTGTTTGGTGTTATAAAGGAGACATTTCACTTTATTTGTTACTTTTCCCTGGTAGTTTTATATGTTAAGCCCATAGAATAACCTGATTATCTAAGTAACTTGATTATCTAAGTAATTGTGCATCTTTCTAATATTCACCTTTTAAAATTACAGGATAACATTTTTGAACATAATGGTTTATTTTTCTATACTAACTCTTAAAATAATAGATAATACTTAGTAATACATGAGTGTAAATGTGTTGTGTTTTAAAGATTTTTCATCTTTCAGCACCTCCTATTAATACTTAACCTATTACTTAGAAGTAGAGAAAATTTAACTTCTTGGTTAGTTTTATGTGTATTTAAGATATATATTATTATGCAAGGTTTTATGAGGTTCAAAAAAACTTTGAGTGGTTAAATTTGTTTTAAATTATTCTTAGAGGATTAGAGATTATTTTAATTTTCATAAACTGATATCCTTAAAGAATTGTTCTATAAACTCAAAAATTATAGTTAACTTCAACTGACCAAAATTAGCTTCCAAAGCATTATGATTTGATTCAATGATTTCATGAGATACGATGTGTATGTGTGTGTGTTAGTGAGTGTGTGTGTATACTTATTAAAACTACTTTCTCATTCTTTTTCTAAATGTATAAGTTTTAATTTATTTGCATTCCCCATACTTGAAATAATATAGTAATGGAAAATTAAAATATGTTATTATAGACATTGCTTAAATGTGTTTTTACCAAATGATGTCATAATAACACAGATGTGTTGGGATGATGAGGGAAGAATTGCACTTATTTAACACAGAAATCTGGAAAATACATGTGAACTACACTCATGAATAAAATATTATGTTTCAAAAAATGATAGCATGTATTCAGAAAAAAAATTTTATAATCAAATTTATTTTATCTACTTAATGTTAGTGGCACCAAACATTGACAGCTATTGGGGTGGAGGGTGGAGAAATTGAGCAAAAAGGAAAAAAGAGAGAGGGAACTCATGGACAAGGACAACATTGTGGTGATTGCCTGGGGACAGGGTGTGGAGGGAAGTGGAGGAGGATATAGGGGGCGTAAATGGTGATGGAAGGAGACTTGACTTGGGGTGGTGAACATAATACAGGGTACAAATTATGTGTTGTGGACTTGTGCACCTGAAACCTGTGTAATTTTTTTAACCAGTGTCACCCCCATAAATTCAATAAGGGGGGGAAAATGAGATATATTCCTTGGAACTCTGACTTGCCTTACTCCTTATGCTAATTCAGATGTTTCAATTTATATAAATCAATCTATGGTCCAAACTCTATTACATCATTATTTTAATATATCTATATAAGATTAAAATAGCTAACAAAGAGTATCCTTAAAATAAACTCAACAATAAGATAATTACTCAAAATGAATACTTTGAAATTTGAGACAAATGGAACAGATCCCTCACATGTTAAATGACAATGTATATTCATCATACAGATTAGTTGAATGAGAGGGTTGAAATATTGTTTTATGTGAAAGAATTACTTATAAATATAGAATAATGGGTAACCACAAAACTAGAATTTTTTATTATCATACAGTTCTATTCCATATTTATCCCTTTACCTCTATTTTTTTAGTCTTCTACTCTTACTGTCGAAATCAGAACTTCTTAAATTAAACATTAAAATACAGCAATTCATCTAGATACCACGCATTTCCCATATGGTGCTGTCATCACATTCCTCACACTACTATCTCAGACTTTTGCACATATTCTGTTGCTATGGCTAAAAATGAATAAATTTAGCCTATGTGAAAATAAAGGACCTCTATCATCACATGTATCCATCCCACTCAACTAAGAGTCTTCCTTCCTTTCTGCATCTCAAGGACCATATTACGAACAAGACCCCCTCTCAACCAGAAAGCAAAGACACAATTTGGTGTCACAAAGTTTAGAAACCATCCTCCCATGGGAACACATAAAATCCCAAGAACTGACTGACCACCCCAGTCCTGAGTTCACCCATGTTCACTGGGACATGTGCTTTCACATCTTTCATAGCTGCATTCTGTGGGACTTGCCACCAGCGGGGCATCAGGCAGTGGCAGCTTGTCCAAGCTCACCCCCTGATCATGTGTCCGGGAATCTGTGTCCTGGCATCTTTTTCTCTACTTAAATAAAACTTGATTTCACTCTCACTCTTGAATTCTTTCTTGCACCTAGTCAATAACCTGGCAGTCCCAGAGCACAGTGAGAAACCCAGCCTGTTCCACCTCCAAGGATACTCTGAAATTTGCAATCAGAAAATTTTATGGATAAATGATAATATAAAATTCTGCCAATCATTATAGTAGTAAATCTTTGTTAAGGAATGGAATTTTTATTCAAATAATCACTTTTTATTGATTTTAGAGAGAAGGAAGGTAAGAGAGAGAGAAACATCAATGTTAGAGAGGCACATCCATTGATTGCCTCCCAATAGGCCCTGACTGGGAATTGAACCCACAACCTTCTGGTGCATGGAAGGATGCTCAACCAACTGAGACATACTGGCCAAGGCTCAATTAATCACTTTTTATTGTGTGTCTATTATATGTCATGCACTGTGGTAAGCACAAGGAATATGATTGTGAATAAAACAGATATAACCTTTGCTCTCAAAAAACTTTTGTTTGTATATGCAGAATAAGATATTAAATAATCACAGGGGTGAATTTATAATCATCCTATATAATAAAAGAGAAACATGTAAATTGACCGTACCTCTGCTACATTCACCAGCCAATCAGGAGTGGGCAAATTAACCCTACAAATATGGTGGGTTAATTTGCATACACAGGCACCAGGTGGAGAACAGAGAGGGAGAGCTGGCGGTTTGGAGGACTTGGCAGAGTGGGAGGCCATGGGACAGAGACAGAGCAGGAAGGGAAAACCCAGAGCGTGGGGAGCATCAGGAATTCTGAGAGTAGTAGTTCTGGTGGCAGCCCCAGGACAGGAAGAGTTTGCTGACCACTGACCTAGACTCTCAATTCCAATAATTACAGGCTGTTGTTGTTCCTTGTGAGTAAGCCCCTATCCCAGTGGTCGGCAAACTCATTAGTCAACAGAGCTGCAAACCACGACTCACGAGCTGCAGTTTGCGGACCACTGTCCTAGACACGAGAGCAAAGTGAGCCTGGAGCAAGTTACTGTTGCAGTGGGGGATGTAGGGAAAGCAGAGGTGAGAGACATAAGTAAAATTAGAGTTTCTAGGGAAAATTAAAGGGAAGATATCCTAAAACTTCCAGGAAATCTCCACCAATGAAGCAAAGAAAAAAAAATGCCTCTATTATTCTGTGAGCAACAAACCAAACTGGGTTAGGGTCTCAGACAATTCGCTCATATGATTGCAAAGACAGACAGAAACTCCCGGATTGGAGAGGGCTCCCCTGAGGGCTCCCAGATTGGAGAGGGTGCAGGTCAGGCTGAGGGACTCCTCCCCCCACATGCACGAATCTTCGTGCACTGGGCCCCTAGTATCATTTATAATGATATGTTAATTTGCTCACTGCCATTTTAAAAAGACTACAAATTAGATGGCTTAAAAACAGAAATGTATTGTCTCACAGGTCTAGAGGCTAGAAGTCTGAAATCAAGGTATTGGCAGGATTGCTTTCTGCTTTTAAATGTAAGAGAAAAAAATCTGTTCCATGATTCTCTCCTAGATTCTTGTGGGTTTCTAGGAATCTTATTTTTTGGCTTATAGCCATATCATCCTCATTCCTAACTTTATGTTCATCTAGTGACACATGTGTGTGTGTGTCTGTCTGTCTATGTCTGTATGTCTATGTGTGCACATGTGAAATTTTCTCATTTTTATAAGGATACCACTCATTTTGGTTTAGGGTCTCATCCAATTCAGTATGATCTCATGTTAACAAATTACATTGCAATGACCCTATTTCCATGTCACAATATGAATGAGGTACTGGGAGTTAGAACTCTAACATAGGAATGGGGCAGGGGCAAGAATACAATGTAACCCATAACAAATGATTAGTGCTTTTAACTATAGGACCACATTCCATAAGAGTATAGCAACTTGGGTAAAAGATTCTACCACTCTAATTAGTGCCAATACACAAACCCTGGACATTTTAGAAGGGATCGCAATAAAAGTGAAAACTGAGAGCTGTTGCCTTAAAATAGAAATAATATTTGGTTATTAAAAGTGTAATCCAAAAATAGGGCCAGGAGAGAAATGCAGAAAAGTTTGAGTATTTCTCCAAAGAAAATACCCAGACTGAGTGTGGATGCAAACAGCTAACACATTGTCAGTAAAACCCTAAGAAAAGCAATGTGACAGCCATCCTTCAAAAAGTAATACTTTATTGGATTTTGAGAACAACGGATTCCAGGTGGCAAAGCTGACATCCAAAATTCTACGCTTTTTATTGTCACCAGTGACCTTGAAATTACCAAATATAGTTGACAATTTAAGTCTTTAACTGACTTGACATTTCATCAGTATTTGACATCAATGTCTAGTTCCTTCTTCTTGATGCATCCCATCTCCAGTCTTTCATGGTGCCATTTTTGTCATTGTTGTTCTATTTCTGCCTGCCTACCACTTCTCCTGTGCACCTCACTGATATATTTTCATGCCAATGTTTCCTAGAAATCCACTATCAAGTTTCTTCTCTTCTCACTTTACATAGTCCTGTGGTTCTCAAGTGGGCAAATTTATTTTACTCCCAAGGGGCATTTGACAATATCTGAAGACATTTTTTTGCTGTAACAACTTGGGCTATGCTACTGATTCCTAGTTGGTTGATGCCAGGGATGTAGCTAATCATCCTACGATGTATAGGTCAACCTCTCACCCCAACCCGCAAAGAACTACCCAGCCCAAATGTCATCTTTTGCCTACACATTGACAACTTTAAAATGTGTGTCTGCTGGCCAGAATTGAGCTTGAAATCCCCCTTTTCCATTGCATTTTTCAGTTCTGATTCCTACAAGCTTCTCATGGAGCATGTTTAAGACAAAATGTACCATCTCTTTCCAAAATCTGCTTTGCCCCATGCAGTCTCTAATTTTGCCACTGACAGCAAAAATAACCCTGACATTTATCTTAGTCTACTCCATTTCTCTTAGCCTTCATATCTAATCAGCCTCTAAGTCGTGTAGTTTCTGCTTCTCTCAAAGGAACATTCTTGGCCTAAGTGCTAATATTTATCATATCATATTAAGAATCTCTTAACTGATTACCCCTTTTCTAGCTAGCCCTACTAAAGCCAGACTCCTAAACTGGATTCACAGATGTCTTTCGAAGTTGAAAATCTGAGTGTTTTCTTCCTTTATGATGATCTTTAATGATTTCCAACATTTCAAAATGTAGTCGCCTTTATATGGATACAAACAGTTAATAATGCCCAACCTCACATTGACCCTCAACTCCATGCTAAAATTCCAGCTTTTCTGAAATAAATAAATTATAAATTTTAAAAAAAATTATATATATATATATATATATATATATATATATATAATTTCCTGAGAACAGTATTTTCTCTGTGCTTCCATACATTTGCCCATGATTTCATCTAACCCATTCCCCACCTCCTGCCCTCCAGCTGCATGGCCAACATTTATTCATTTATGATGACTTAATAGAAATACCACCTGTTTTTTTAATAGAATGGCAATATTTTAAAAAAAATCCAGTTGGCAAAAGTATGACTAAAAAAACATTTTACACACTATTGTTAGATTTGTAAATTTTAACAACCATTTGAAGAATAGTTTTATATTTAAAATGTTAATATTCTTACTTTTGGCAATTTTAAACATTCATTTTATACACAAGGTTTGCATACAAGAATATATTTGAAAAGGTGACCTTTGCAGCATTATTTGTTAAGATCAAAAGATGGAGTTAACTCAATAAAATAACTTAAAATATGTAAGTCAGCATTATGAAATGACTTGTAGGCATTTTTAAAATGAAGTAGACTTATGTGTATTGACCTGAAAGTCTACCCTATATTGTTGGAGGGAAAGAGGGTGGTATGTTAGTATGACCATACTATCAGCAAAAGAAAAGAGGGGTTTTTCACTTTTTTAAAAATAAATGTTTTGGTTTGGAATAATTTTAAATTTTTAGAAAATTTACAAATGTAATACAGAGAGTTTCTGGACACCCCTCACCCATTTTCCCCATTCTTAACATCTTAAATTTTCCTAATACATTTCTCAAACTAAAATAACCAACATTGATATATAACTATTAACTAAACTCCAAAGTTTATATAAATTTCATCTTTTTTTGTTAATATTCCTTTTCTTCTCTAAAATCCAATCCAGGGAACCACATCACATTTAATTCTTTCCTTTCTGACTTTATATGACTCTGCATTATTTGTATTTCTTTTTCAAAGTCTATCAACAACTTCAGCAGTGTTACCAAAGGCTCAAATGGTATCTAGAAATCTTCTCTGAGTCCTTGGCCCTCTTCAGTTCCCCAGCAATCTTGAGTGCCCCATCTAGGTCACACACATTACATCCTGTTGTAATCACTAATTTCCTTTTCTGTATTCAAAATTGGTTTTAATTAGGCAACTCTGAAATAAGATAGTTCTCAGAATTACTAGCTTATTTTGTTTCTTCACATCATATCCCTGGAGCCAATATGCAAGCACATTAATAAAAAATGCAGTCGACTAAATAAATAATAAATATTGGCCATTGCAATAATAGAACCAAGGGATACAGCTACATAAAATATTTATACCTACATCTTTATACATGGTAATGAAATCACTGAGTGCTGAGAGAAAAGGTACAAACCCCACCAGCAGAGTTTCAGAATGAACTAACAAAATTTCCCCTTAAAATTAATTGGGTAATGAAATGATTTCATAACCATATTTCACTGTCATTTAAGGTATTGATGAAACCTGATTATAGGATGTGATCAGTAACATGTGCATAGCAGAGTAAACATGCTTATCATTTTCAATGAGTGACAAATATTAACATATACTATAAAGAGGTCTTAGTTGAGAATTCTAAAATGTTCATTCAAAGAATGACACAGGAACCATTTTATTGATTAGAAATTTTAGAAAATCTTTCCAGAATATTATGCACCTGATCACTCAAGGAATTTTAAATGTTCCAACGAATACTGTGACCTCTGTTTTTAGAATCCTGATGAGTTTTGTAAAATTCATTTCAATTAGACATTTTGTTTTAGCACAAAATGTTACTAATCTATTGCAAACAGTGCTTATAATAATTAGATGAGTAGTGAAAAGGAGGTAAGAGAGTTAGATAAAAAATTGGTGGACTATGATGAGAGCAAAGAATTTAAATAGTAACAACAAAAGTATTAAAATTTTAAAGTGGCTAGTATTTCATTTCATTTAAAATTAAAGTAAATATTTTATATCAAGGAAGTATGTATAAAAAGCTACTCTTTCTTAATAGATTATGAATTCAACCAATACTTTTCAAAGTGTGATGTGTGTCATGAGTCATGTAATTAAAGAAAATTACTGAGAGTCAAACTCTTGGATGAAGGAAGTTGGTAGAATATAATTGGGTCAGAAGAATTGAGCATAGACTCCACCTTGTAAGTAAAACATTTTTGGAAATTGAACAATGAAACCCAGTCCAAATAATTCCACTTCATTGTAAATAGTATAATTGCTCCAATTACACTATTTAAATATAGATTGGAGACTCACTGACCAATTCAAAACAGGATGGATAGAATAAAGATTGTATGGAAGAAATCAATTATTGAAGGTCAATTAAGCCAAACTTGAAAGGACAAATAAACAAAATATACTACTTAACTTTACAGGAGACTATATCAAATGCTGATTAGTATATAAAGATAAATTATTGACAAAGCTATATTTGCTTCTCCATTTAAAAAGAGGGCTAATAAAAGAATATGGGCAAGGAGTTTATTAAACAAAAGCCCACACCTCTTTCCATTAGTAATTTTCATGTTTAGCATTCTCTCTATGCTTGGGAGTTGTCCCACCCTAGGAAAACCTTCTGAACCTATACAAACACTCTGTTTTTTATTTGCCTGGATCTTCTTTAGACCAAATTTTCTTGGCTATTTAAAAAAAAAAGGAAGTAGAAAAATAAGTGATTGGGCATTGGATTACAAAGAAACTGACTAAGGAGACTTTGTCATAGGCTCCTTAAACTTTCTTTTCCCTGATACAATGCCACATTCTGTGGTCCTGTTTATCCCATCAAAAGTCTGTCAAGAACTGTGAAGGGCCTGAGATTTACTCTACCTGCATTACAACAAGTTAGCAGCTACAGTGTCATGGAAGCTGACCAAAGTCAGAAAACGCGTGGGACCAAAATCAAGGACTTTATTACTCACTAGTGGCCCAGTGCACGAAATTTGTGCACATTAAAAGGGGATTAATTGGAGTAAATATTTTAATATTGCTATTTGCCCTTTCTCTATAATAGAAGTGTCAAAGATGAAAGGAAATTAGTATAATATATATGAAAATCTTCCTCCTGTCAGAGTCTGGGGCACACCATGGGACCCAGAGTCAAGTCCCTGCCCACCCACGTGTGCCTCAAAATCGCACGAGACCCAGACCCGGCTGTCCCCCACCATTGGGCTAGATCCAGACCCAGCCAGTCCCACCCTTGTCAAGCCCCACTGGGTGGGGGAGGGATGCAGCCTCAGGTACCCTGGCCCAGCACCGTGGGGGGGAGGGTGTGGCCTGAGGTGCCCCAGCCCGGGCCTTGGCTGGGGGCACGCCTTGAGGTCCCCTATATAGCCCTGCTGGGTGAGGGACATGGCCTGAGATCCTCTGTCAAGCCCCACTGGGCAGGGGGCGTGGCCTGAGGTCCCCCATCAAACCCCGCCAAGCAGAGGGTGCAGCCTCAGGTTCCCCAGCCCAGCACCAGGAGGGTGGCAAGCCTCAGGTCCCCTGTCAAGCCCTATTGGAGGGGAGCAAAGCCTCAGGTCCCCCATCAAGCCCCCTGGGTGGGGGGCATAGCCTGAGGTCCCCCGTCCTGGCACCAGGGTGGGAGGAGCAGCCTGAGGTCCTCCAGCTTAGCACCAGGGCGGGGGGTGCGGCCTAAGGTCCCCTATCAAGTCCCACGAGGGGAGGGAGGCACAGCCTCAGGTCCCTGCTGATTGATCATTAAGGCTTGTTACGGGTACTCGGCCTCCACTGTGGGTACGGTCATCTTGTGTTATAGAAACTGTCCCCCTTTGCTGTGGGCGCTGCTATCTTCGTGGTGGAGTGATGGTCAATTTGCATATTCCCTCTTTATTATATAAGATAGCATGTAGGAAGCATGAGGCTCATGGCTCTCTTGGTCTCTCTTGTTCTCCAAGTTCCATTTACCTCTGACAGCATGTTCTTTCTTGGCCATTCTACCAGTTTTTAGCCCCATAATATCTTAATTCTCCCTGTAAATAGAAAAGCCACTCAGAACTTAGCCATTACCTACAGGTCTCTGTACTTAAACATTTACTGGTTATTCTTCAAAAGTCTATGTGTGAAATACGAAAGTAGATACCTCCCTTGTACCTACTAAACTGTAAAAAAGGAAGACCATGAAATGTTACCTTGTAAATGATTAAAGGTTAATAAAAACTTAGACTGGAATATTTAAAGCTGAATAAATTCTTTATAGCTCAAATATTCTGTATTTAAGATATTCAAGATTTAAAAGTTTTCCCAAGAACAAAACACACATTGTATGTGTGTGTGTGAGTTGGTGAAAGTACCTAAAGTCGATGAAAGTAAAATCATGGTATTAAGTAAAGTCTAATGATTATTTTATTTTCTACAGGATTCCTAAATAATGAAAACATCACCTTACCTCAGAGTCTCCTATATACAAATTAATACACTAGAAAGAATTTGGTTAGCCATTAGAGAAAAAAAAAAAAACACAAGAAAATGCTTATTTGGTTTTAGTATCTTCAAGCAAGCATGTTGCTATATTTCAATCACTCCAATACTTTGTGGAGATTCATACTGCTAAAAACAAGAACAAGACATGCCTCTAGCATGGATTATATGAGTTCCTTGATTTGGCAAAGTGTAGGTATTTGGGTGTTTGACAGGTGGGAGAATTCGAGTGACTGGCAGGAGACAGAAATGCCCTCCAGGTGGATAGTTTACATCCTGGCACTGAACATGATGCCAGCCTCTCTCTCCTACTTCTTTTTCTAAATTTTTTTGAACTATATTTTTATTGATTTCAGAAGTGAAGAGAGAGAGAGAAACATCAATGATGAGAGAATCATTGATCGGCTAGGCTACCTCCTGCACACCCTGCACTGGGGATAGAGCCCGAAACCTAGGCATGTGCCCTGACTGGGAATCTAACCATAACCTCCTAGTTCATAGGTTAATGCTTAACTACAGAGACACACAGGCTGGACTTTTTTCCAAATTCTTATTAGTAAACTTCTCCTGCTGTTGTACTTGAGCCATTAAACACATTATAGGCTTGCTTTCCCAGAAAGGAGAAAATAATGTATTAGCTAAAGTATAGGTTTCAACAGTGGCACCTCAAACACTGAACCACAGTGACATGTCAGAAAGGCAGGTCAAATTCTGCAGGTGAAGAAAGTTTAACGATTTTCATTTATTCCTTATTTCTGAAAAGGTGCAAAATAATCTAAATCTCCCCCATAATTATTATCTTCTTTCTTCAGGCTTCCCTGATATGAGATGGGTCTTGGTCATGGTTGGTGATCAAGAGAAGAAAGATTGTAAAACATCCTTCTAATCCCAATTCTTTTTCAAAATAAGAATTAAAAAAATTGAATATCAGCCATATTAGCTCCTGTTCTTTGGAGAACATTTTGTTTGCAACCTTGGTACAAAGTGAGCCCTATTACCAAAAACATTTAAAGGCAAATGGAAGAAGTAATAATGATGCATTAGTCCGTTTGATAAAGTCTGCATTTTAAGATTTATCGGGTCATTGTATCCAATATGAATTGGAAGAGCTGGTGTCTACTGACTGGAAAAGCAATTGAAAGCCGAATGCATTGTTCCAAGACTAATAGTATGAAAATCTAGGCTAGGACAATGAGAGGGAGGGGAAAAGAAAGAACTCAAATTAATTCAATGACCACAGGGGCAGCAATAATTACACAGATAACTTGTTAAGAATACATAAAAAGGCTAACAGGTCTCTGATTTTTCTGGGCTGAGACACTGACAAAAACACTGTTTTTAATAAGAATGTAGAAAACTCCTGTAATAACCTATTAACACCTCGACAAGAGCCAGGAATTGATGGCTGGGTTCTATCACCTCCTGCGGAAAATAGTTCATTCATAGTAAAAGAAAAAAAAAAGGAGGGGGCGGGGAGAAGGGATTCATAAACAGACTCAAAATTTTTCATTTGAAAATAATTATGTAAAAGTTTGAACCTTGAAAGAAATTTTACTTTCTCGGGTTTTTCCAAGTATAATTTACATTTACTAAAGTTCACTTTTTTAGATATGCAGCTCAAAGGTTTTTGAACAACATAGTCACATAACTTCTGACAAAATTAAAATAGCGGTCACTTCCATAGCTCCAAAAATTTCTTTTATACCTCTTTGTAATCAAACCCTTTCCCCCTCCCTTAGTCCTTGGTTTCTGATGATATAATTATGGTCCCTATAGTTTTTGCATTTTCTACAATGTCGTGTAAATAGAATGATAAACCACGTAGCTTCTGTGCCCCTTTCCCTTAACATAGTGCTTTTGACCTACCTCCTGTCATTGCAGGCATTACTAGTTTTTTCCTTTTATTGCCTTATATAAATACACCATAATTCATCTCTTCATCAATTGATGGGTATTGGGGCTGTTTCCAATTTTTGGCAATTATGAATAAAGCTGCTATAAACATTCATGCATTGGGGCTTTTTACAGACACATGTTTTCATTTCTTTTGAGTAAATGCCTAGCAGTGAAACTGCTTGGTCACATGGTAAAGATATGTTTGACTTATCAGAAACTGCAAGATTATTTTCTAAAGTGATTGAAATATTTTATAAACCTAATTCTAAAATTATAAAACGTCTAAAAGAGAAAATGAAAGAAAATCCACATAACTTTAGGTTAATCGATGGTTTTTTTAAATCTGAAAAGCAAAGTACCAGTCATTAAAAATATATATATATAAATTGGAGTCAGTCAAAACTTGCTCTTTGAATGATACTACTAAGAAATGAAAGGACAAGGCAAAAACTGGGGGGAAATATTTGCAAAATAAATATCTGATAAGGCCTGTGTGTACAGATTATATAAAGAATTTAGGCAAAAGATTTGAATAAACACCAGAGAAAAAAATAGAGATGGCAAATAACATGAAAAAAAATATTCAACTAATTAGTCATTAATGTTTTCCTATTTGGTCATTACAAAAATGCAAATTAAAACCAAATTAAATACTAGTATTCACATTTTAGAATGTACTTTTTTTAAAAAAAAGTACAGGTGATTGTAAAGAGCAACAGGAACCTTTATAAGGTTTCTTAACTTCTTTATATTTTGTTTCTCATGGTAACTGATACTTATGATAGAATAGCCTTCATTTCGGAGACAGGATCTTTTTCTCCATAATATTGCTTAAGAACCATCTTTGAGAAGTCAGTATTTGAGTCTTTTGGGTAGAACACATTTATTCGAAAACATTTATTTGCAAAGAAATATGCACCCCTATGTTCATTAAAGCATTATTCATGGTGGCCAAGACATGGAGACAACCAAAGTGTCCTTTGGTAGGGAATTATATAAAGAAGATGTGGTACAGCTACACAATGGAATACTACTCCCATAAGAAAGGATGAAATACTGCCATTTCTGACAATATGGGTAGACCTTGGAAATATTATGCTAAGTGAACTAAGTCAGAAAAAAAAACTGAAAAGCATATGATTTCACTCATAGATGGGATACAAAACTCAAACTCAGACACAGACAATAGTAGGGTGTAGGGTGGTTACCGAGGGAAGGGGTTGGGGGTAGTGGGGAAAAAAAGAAATCCTCCCATTTTAGCAACCCTGTTTTACATAAGACACTTCTCTGAAGACATTCATTATAGGTAGCCATTGTAAATCAAGTTCCTCCTAACAACTGTCTACAATAAATATGCTCAGCTTAAAAGAGAAACAGACAGAGAAACAGAAAGAGAGGAAAGTAGAAAGGGAGACAGAGAGAGAGAAAAAAACAAATCTTACTCTAACCCAGAGGCTTGAATAACATGGAGCTAAATGTGTCCACTGGAATTTTGAATCTGTGTCCCAGAACCATCTAAATAAAACAGGGAAATTTAAAAATTTTGAAACTACATCACTGTTGTATATTGCCTTATGTCCAGAATGATACCAATTGAAACTTACTCTTTTTCATCTCTTTCTTGAATATTTTGGTTTCAGATTATATTTTAATTGACTCTACTCAGTGCATTAGTCAATAATCTCATGCTCCAACTGGCAGGGGAGGGGTTGGGGGTTAGAGAGCATCCAAAGGACTTGTATGCATGCATATTAGCATAGCCACGGGACACAGACACTGGGGCAGTGGGGGCTTGTCCGGGGTGGGAATGGCTGGGGGGAGAGGAGGAAGGAGACATACGTAAAATTTTAGAAAATAAATAAAATTGAGATAACAATAAAAAATAATAATAATTGCATGCTCAAAAAGGCAAAACTGGGACCCCTTTATTTCATGGCATATCAAACCCTGAAAGTATTAAAGTAAGAGCTCTAATCAAAAGATTCATTTTTATGTACCTCACCCAAACAAAATGAATATTTCTGCCTGAACTGAATTTGACCATAATTATTTGGGTAGTTATGTAACCCTCCATTTGTTTTGCCTACATATGTCCCCACTGACACCTATTGCCAGGTTAAGCGGAATTTAGGCCAGGAATTTGCAGAGTCAGTACTAAAAAGCAGCAAGTAAGCAGCAGCCTCAGTTTCTGGTAAAGACCCAGTTCACTGGGCTAGGCAGGAGCAGCCAGAGGTCAAGGAAATCCAGAGCCAAGGAGGGCAGATGCCAAATGCCATCGGCAAGAACAGGAGCCAAGGAGCCATCAGGAGCCCAGGAAGCATCCATAAGGACACAAGACAAGAAATAATTCCTGGAGATTGAATTCTGTAGGATGCTCCAAGAAATCTTTGCAGGTTATGCCTGAGCCAACTTCTATTCTATAACATAGGAAAGACAATACCTTAACTGTAAAACCTTGGTCTTGCTGTGGATATTTCTGTTGTTGTTTTGGTTGTTTATAATAATTATCATCTCTGTCAATGAAGTCAATGATATAGATCATTTATATCTTCATTGCTTTTTTTTCAACCCTATAATCATATACATTTCAGATGCATTACATGTTTACTTTTGCAAGTCTCTCTGGTCAAATTGGTATATTGCAAGATTAGATAGTCATTAAAATCTTGGTTAAAATTTTTTCATTCATATTTAAACAGGTAATTATATGTGGAAGAAGCATGACTATATCAGAGAAAGACTCTTTGGATTCCAGTATTTTCTCACTATGTATTTTAAGAATTCCTTAAATATTATGAGCCTCAATTTTCCATATTCTGCAAACCACAGCTAAGTAAAACTTCAGCTACCCAAACATAGACGATAAGACCAAGATATCACCTGATAATCAAAAAGATGGAACAGACTTTTTGAAACAATAAAAGAGAAATACATTAGTTTTGGAATAAATTGGAATCTTCCCATATGGAGCCGTGTAACTACAGAAAATATAGAATACATTCGCATATAATGCCATTTACAGAGACTAAACAACAACAACAAGGCCTCAGAATAATAGGACCACTAATCCCACCCATTTCGGTGAGATGCCTAACAAATCACTTGCTCTCTGTCACTGTGAACCCGCAGATCTTAGACATAGAGTTACCTTAACTCCATACTTACATGAAAATTGGCAAACTGCATTGGTGATCTTTGAGAGCTTAGAATGTCCTGGAAAGAAGTTGTTAGAATAAGGAGCACATAAAAAAAAATCAACTTATTTGCTAAAGGAATGCAATTTTACAATTCAGTTTCTTTCTTGATGACATGTTGGTATAGATACTTTTTTTCTTTTCTAATTTTAGACTTCAACAAATGATTAGATGGAATAAAAAAGGACATTGTACAGAGACATTTACTAACAATGGACAAGAAATTAAAGAATTACTTGATGATAGCAAGTGGATATTACTCATTACTGCACTCAAGTGGAACAAAATTATACTAAAGATTGAGTGTAATACGTCTTTCAACAAAATAACCCAAAATCAAGGCTGGCAAAGGAGGTGACAGGGAAGCCATGTGGAAGACTACAAAGTAAGTTCAAGAACTATCTCAATTCTAGACACCCCTGACTATAGCATTCACACCATGTCTGAATTTTGGTTGGGCTGATCACTAAAGAAATGTGGGAATTTTGCCAAAGCAGACTTCAATTATTGGTGTTAGGAGACAGAAAAAAAATAAATAGCTCTCCAGCTAACCTCCTGTCACACTATATATGCAGGATAAAATGACTCAACACAGCTGTAAAATCTCCAGAAACCTTAATTTATGCAGTAAATCCTTCCCTACAACTCTTACCATTGACAACTAAAACTTAGGCCAGAAACAGACACATCTCCTCACCCTCAGAAGATGGATGTTTGGCTGGTGTAGAAAGAAGACACTGGGGACCAAGCTGAAGAACTTTGACAATGCTCTCACAGCCAGGAAGAGAATGGCTTCTCAATGTATTATGTCTGCTTTTCCCATAATGAAGAAAACCAAAACAAATGGCAACACAAAGTATTGGTAGAGCTAAAAGATATGCCTGTAGCAATGCAAGTTGCATTTGTAATAGAGAGAAGATACACATATTTACCTGTTGACACAGCTACATATACCCTTAGCTCAGTGCTGTATAGAAGAAGTCCACACCAGCTGCAACATATGGATCTATGTCAGGAATTTCAAAAATTGGTAAGATTGTCAGATATAAGACAACACTCAATATCCTGAAAAGAAGCTCAAACAAAGACAATAAAGTATTCTAATGAAATAGGGTTAATACAGGAAAGTAGAGAGAATGTTAGTATTCTCAGAGGAAGTTGAGAACAAATTGTATCCATAAATCAAGAGCAAGATACTCTGACAAAGGGGTAAAAAAAAGTTCAAAGAATTTAAAAATGTAAGTGCTCAAGTATTAAAACATTCCATTTAAGCAGCAAAATACATAATAAATGTATATACTCCTTTCTTCTTCTTCAATATATTGTTAGTCTCTTATTGAATTAAAAAAAATATTCAAGCACATGTAGTCAGTCTTCTCCCAAAGAAAGTTGAATGGCAGCAACAATAGAAGTAAAATATAAATTAATATCCTATATAATAAAAGCCTAATATTCTAAATGTCCAGTCATCCAGTAGTCCATTCAACCAATCAAAGCATAATATGCTAATGATATGCTAAGGCTGCTCAACTACTCACTATGATGTGCACTGACCCCAGGGGGAAGATGCTCCCACCAGTTGGTTAGCTTGTTGCTGGGGTCTGGCCAATGGGGACTGAGCAAGATGGTTTGGACACTCCCTGGAGCCCTCCCACAGTCACTCCTCAGCTGGCCAACCTCCCGCATCCCTCCCCGCCCCCAATCATGCACCAGTGGGGTCCCTCAGCCTGGCCTGCACCCTCTTGCAATCTGGGCTGAGGGACAAACCTCCCTTCCCCCCCACCCTGAGTTCAAAAATTTCATGAACCAGGCCTCTAGTTTTATATAAGTATTCATAGATGAAAGCAAATGGATTTTTAGGTGTCACCATTATTTTTATTCTAAAATGGTAATAATATTTATAAAACCTTTATTATTTTTATTTTTTAAGTATTTTAACCCTCACCCAAGGTTTTTTAATTGATTTTGTGGAAAGAGAGGAAGGAAGAAAGAAGAAACATTGATGTGAGAAACATCAATTGTTATCTCCCTTAGGCACCCTGACCATGGATGAAACCTGACCTAGTTATATGCTTACCTGGAATTGAATCTGCATTCTTTTGGTGTATGGGATGATGCTCCAACCAACTGAGTCACCTGGCCAGGGCTACCTTTTTTTTTTTAATGGAATTTATTGGAGTGACATTGGTTAATAAAACCGTACAGGTTTCAAGTGTACAACACAATAAAACATCATCTGCATACTGCAGATTGTGCTCATCACCGAAGTCAGTCTTCTTTCTGTCCCCATTTACCCACTTCCAACTCCCTCACCCCCTTTCCCTATGGCTATCACCATACTGTGGTTAGTGTCTATGTGTTACATCTATTTTTCTTTTCTTAATCCTTTCACTTTATTCACCAGCTTCTCAAATCCCATCTCCTCTGAGAGATTTCAGTCTACTCTATGTATCTATGCTTCTGTTTCTATTTTTTTGTTAAATTATTTGTTGATTAGATTCCACATATAAGTGAGCTTATATGGTATTTGTCTTACTCTGACTGGATTATTTCACTTAGCATAATAAGTTCCAGGTCCATCTATGTGTCACAAAGTATAAGAGATCCTTCTTTTTTTATAGCTGCATAGTATTCCATTGTATAAATGTACCATAGCTTTTGTATCCACTCTTTTACTGATGGGCACTTGGACTGTTTCCAGATCTTGGCTATTATAAATAGTGCTTCAATGAACATAAGGGTGCATGTATTCTTTTGAATCAGTATTTCAGGTTTCTTTGGGCATATTCCCAGAGGTGGGATTGCTGGGTCAAAAGGTAGTCCCAGGGAGGAACCAAGATGTGGCGTAAGTAAACACCTGAACTTGCTGCCTAGCACATCCACATCAAAACTATAACTAAAATACAAAATAGATATCATCCAGAACCATGGGAAGGCTAGCTGAGTGGAAGTTATAAACTAAAAGGAAAGAGAAAAGTGCACTGAGACTGGGAGGAGGTGCAGAAGTGCGGAGGTACAGAGGTGTGCACGGAAACGGGCTGGTAACTGGGTACGCTGTTGTCTTTTTCAATTGGGAGGGAGATACAAGCTCTCGACTGCTCTGAACTCCAGCTCCAGGCGAGACTCTGGGGACCCAGACTCATAGGGGGGAAACTGGACTGTCTGACATCGAGCTGGAACATGAGGGCAGCTTTCTCTCAGAGGTGCTTGCAGTGACATTGTTCCTGCATGGTGCTGCAGAACACAGAGACCCAGGGACCTCTTCAGGGAAGGGCTGATGGGCAGCCATTGCTGTTTGCTACATCCTGGTGATTCCCTGAGACCCCACCCCACCCAATTTACAACTCCACCCAAGCTGTGCACAGATGCTTTTGCATATGAATGGCCTGGCCTTTTGCAATCTAAAACCTAACAAACTGCAGCTGGGTCAAAGAGCCCCAGAGCTTCCAAAAGAAGGCCCAAGGCTCCACAGCAGCTTGCATTGCTTCACAGCTGGGCCACATCTGGGAACCTCCAAACCCCAAACAAATAGGAAGAATCTGCAGATCTCTCTGTAGCTCCTGCTGGGTGACCTCAGGCAGTGGCTGAATTTGTACCTCCTTGGAGATCCAAGTGCCAGCGTACCCAGGGGTCAGAGTGAGACCATCCAGATTACAACTCTTCACATCCATAAGAGACACACTCAGAGAGCAGACTCAGTGAGCACCAAAGCCCCACTGAAGCAAGTCATGCCCCATAAGGGTGTGTCCAGCACAGAAGTTTTCCCATTGTAGACACAAATGGTCCTCATAGCCAATTGGCCTGGAGGTAAATTCCTCCCAGTGATGCCAACAGCAATCAAGGCTTAACTACAACAAGACTGTGCACACAGCCCACAAAGTGGTACACCAAGAGTGTCCACCTCAAGTAATTAGGGAGGCTGAGCCACTGGGCCTTAGAGGATACGTAGCACACAAAGCCACTCTATCAACACAGGGAAGCAGCCAAAATGTGGAGACAAAAAAACAGGTCTCAAATGAAAGAAATGGAGGACAGCAAACTACTGGATATAGAGTTCAAAACCACAGTTATTAGGTTACTCAAGAATCTTCTAGAAACACCTGAGAAATTTAGTGAGACCCTCAAGGATATGAAAAAATACCAATTAGAAATTAAGCATACACTTACTGAAATAAAGAATAATATACAGAGATCCAACAGTAGACTAGAGGATCCCAAGAATCAAGTCAAAGATTTGAAATATGAAGAAGCAAAAAACACCCAACCAGAAAAGCAGAAAGAAAAAAGAATCCAAAAATATGAAGATAGTGAAAGGAGCCTCTGGGACAACTTCAAGCCTACCAACATCCGAATTATGGGGGTGCCAGAAGAAGAAAGAGAGCAAGATATTGAAAACCTATTTGAAGAAATAATGACAGAAAACTTCCCCTACCTGGTGAAAGAAATAGACTTACAAATCCAGGAAGTGCAGAGAACCCCAAACAAAAGGAATCCAAAGAGGACCACACCAAGACACATCATAATAAAAATGCCAAGGGCAAAAGACAAGAGAGAATATTAAAAGCAGCAAGAGAAAAACACTTAGTTACCTACAAGGAAGTACCCATATGACTGTCAGCTGATTTCTCAACAGAAACTATGCAGGCCAGAAGGGAGTGGCAAGAAATATTCAAAGTGATGAATAGCAAGAACCTACAACCAAGATGACTCTACCCAGCAAAGCTATCATTCAGAACTGAAGGTCAGATAAAGAGCTTCACAGATAAGAAAAAGCTAAAGTAGTTCATCATCGCCAAACCAGTATTATATGAAATGCTGAAGGGTATTCTTTAAGAATAGGAAGAAGAAAAAAAAGGTAAAGATAAAAATTATGAACAACAAAGTGACAACAAATACATATCTATCAACAAGTGAATCTAAAAATCAAGTGAATAAAAAATCTGACAAACTGAATAAACTGGTGAATATAATAGAATCAGGGGCATAGATGCTGAGAACCAATTCCAGCATGTAATAATTACGAGAGCTCTATCAGAAGGTTGATGGGACTTGGTGGGATCAACAAGGGTGAGCCACACATATAGTTTACCTGTTGGAAACGACTAAAGGGCACTTCCCCAAACCTGAATAGGATAATTGTTAGCTGCCAGACAGCTCAGGGCATTTTATGCCTCCTGTTGGCCAAACACCTGAACAGCTGTAGGCTATTCCCCAAACTGATAATGCTTCTGTACCCTTTGATACTTTACCCTTTGAAGTGTATATTTCCACCTTGCCTTGGGACAAATTGTGCTAATAAAAGCAGGGTCCTTGGTCAAGAGAAAGTCTTCAGTTCCCTTTAGCTGAAGCTCCTCTGACCCCCAATGCCTTTCAAAACTATCTTTCATCTTTGGATTCCTTCTTAATCATCTACACACAGACCCTTTCTCCAGAAAGCTGAACCCTTTGTAAGGCCTGGATAAAGAACCCTGGCATTATGGTGCCCTAACGAGGGACACCAACACATAGAAAGGGAGTAGACTGACAATTCTTGGGGGAAAGGGGGTGTGGGAAGAGACTGGATAAAAATTGTACACCTATGGATAAGGACTGTGGGCAGGGACGGATAAGGGCAGGGGTTGAGGTGGGAACCGGGTGGAAGGGAGCTATGGGGGGGGGGGGGGAGGAACAACTGTAATAATCTGAACAATAAAGATTTATTTTTTTTAAAAAGTATTCCTATTTTTAATTTTTTGAGGACACTCTATATTGTTTTCCACAGTGGCCGTATCGGTCTGCATTCCCACCAACAGTGCACATCCTTGTCCATATTTGTTGTTTGTTGATTGATTAATAATAGCCGTTTTGACAGGCGTGAGGTGATATCTCATTGTGGTTTTAATTTGCATTTCTCTGATTAGTGACGTAGAGCATCTTTTCATGTCTATTGGCCATCTGAATGTCCTCTTTGGAGAAATGTCTATTCAGATCCTTTGCCCCTTTTTTAATTGGGGTTGTTTGTCTTCTTGGTATTCAGTTGTATAAATTCTTTTTTAATTTTGGATATTAACCCCTTATCTGATACAAACAAATTTTTTAAAATACTAATAAAATAAAGACTTTCTTGCAAACTTTCTCAAGAATAAAGAAATGAAATTGGTGAATAATAAACTATTAAATTCAAGAACATAAGAACAGGCTAGGATTCTGAAAACTACAAAGGAGAATGATCACCAAAGTTCCTTTAAGACATTCTAGAGACAACACTTCCACCAAAATGCTTTACAACTTTACATCTATTATTCAGGAAATTAAGGAACCTACAGAAAGTCCCCAAACTAAACTTGGCTCTTAGACAAATCTCCTTAAAGTCAGGAATGGCTTTGTTCAGTGGTTGGGAGCAGCCTGGCGGAAGGATGATCTGTCATTGGTGTCCCAGTGGATATGGAGTTTCAACAACTCGAGTCTGTCAACCAGGTAGGCTCTCCCAGCAGGTCTTCGGAAGGCACACCTCCATGACCTCTACACTTAGGGAGGCATAATAGCTACTTTTAGTCTTACTAAAGAGCTATAATATAAACAGTGGTGTAGATTTCTTTTACATGACTTCAAAGTACACAAGTAGAACAAAGAGATGGATATTGCCCTCAGACAATGAAAATATGAAGAATGTATACTAATTGGAGTTCAAAATGGCATGAACAGTTTCATAAATAATGAGAAGTATCATCACAAATTAATCCAGAAGACCTGTGAACCCCTTCTCAATCTTGACATCTGACACTTAGAAATAAAGGCAGAAAGGAGCTCTGGCCCATGTGGCTTGGTTGGTTGAGTGTCATCCCATACAAACCAAAAGGTCCCCAGTTCGATTCCCTGTCAGGGCACATGCCTAGGTTGTGGGCTTCTCATCCACAATAGGGGGCCTACGTGAGGCAACCAACTGATGTTTCTCTGTCTCTTCCTCTCCTTCTCCCTTCCTCTCTAAAATCAATAAAAACATTTTTTTAAACGTCAGAAAGGATAGGAGGAATTCAAACTATTAAGAAATATGTTTTGTTCAAATGATTATAAGGAGACTGGGTTTGGAAGCTTTTATTTTTTTTTCCTTTTGTAATAATGGTACATTTTGCATTTCAGTAGAAAACAGTAAAGAATACAGTATCTAAAAAGCTATTGCCTCTTATTAGTGTGAACTGATTTTCCTCCTGCATTGGATTAGAACCAAGGACTATAAACCAAACTAAAAGCATGACCGTTCTGAAGCCTAATGTTCTGAAAAACATCAATAATGTTTGTCTCCCTTTTAATTATTTTTTTTTAAAAAAATCAATCGTATTTATTTGTCTTGTGGACACAGCATATGTTCCAGAGAAAGAATAATTTTAGATTTTAGCCATGTGATAGTTCTGCTTCCTTTGGAGGATAAAAAAGAAGAAAAAGCTTTTACACTCTACCTTTCCTCAGGCCATGGAAAGGGTTAAGTACGTTACAGAAGAGTCCTGAATTTGAGCATTGAAAATCTGGCAACCAGCCCAGAGTCCGTTTCCAAAAAGAAGCAGCTATCCTGGGCCTGTACAAAGGAGGTGGTTGCCCTGGCAACAGTATCTGATAAAAGAAAGCATGGCCGACAGGTACACACACAGATTGTTCCAGAGAGAGGAAAGCCATTCGGCTGCTGCTGCACCCGGTTGAGGAGTCATTTAGCAAATCTCAAGTTTTAAAGCTGAATCCTCTAATTTCCAATTGCAGAGATTTTCTGTGTGATATTTATTCAGGTCAGGATCAATGTATTTCACAATTTGGCATTTTTGTAGTGATAGCTGAGAATGGGTATGCATTTTAACTTAAACACAACCACCACAGATGATTGTTGAGATACATCAGCTAACTCAAAATGGAAAGAGTTGCTCAAATTATGCACTGATTTTTCCCAAGGTTTTGAATTCAATTCTTTAATATGTCCCAGTTTCCATTTTTATCCTTATGCGGAGCTATGACTTTCATATGAAACATTCAACCTGCTCAGAGCCTTCATTATTTTCTTTCACATGATTATTTGACATTTGTGCTGTCATCTTTTTAATAAGAGACTACACATTTTTTCAGTGTCCTGTGTGTCCTGATTTTAAGTGAATATTTCTTGATGAAATATTTTGTGAAAATAACTTTCGAGATTTTTATAAGAAGCTTTAAAGTATGTATAGTCGCTAATGCTGCTTGCATGATTATAAAGAACAGATACTTTCTTTAAATATATTTTTATTGATTTCAGAGAGGAAGGGAGAGGGAGATAGAAAAAGAGGTATCAATGATGAGAAAGAATCATCGATTGGCCGCCTCTGGCACAAGCCCACAACCGGCATGTGCCCTTGACTGCAATCGAACCCAGGACCCTTCAGTCCGCAGGCCGACGCTCCATCCACCGAGCCAAACCAGCCAGGACAAGAATGGATGCAATTTTTTTCTGAAAAGCTTGAAAAGATTGCTTACTAAAGTATCAGTTTCCCTAAAAGTGCACTTCAGGTGGATTTACTTATAGTTTTTAGCACAATTTATTCATGTTGTGTTGAGTTCTTCCATCATACTATCATCAGTACCTGCTTAGTAAACCAGTTTGTAAAAAACATACACTTTTATTCCCCACTCCCATCCCTGACTAGCCAATTCCACTTTCAAAAACCTATATAACACAAGGGAAAACATTTAATAATCTTGTAGGATATCCAGTTCCTAATCCTCATGTGTTTTGGGCAATATTCTTAGCCTTTCGAGGTCCTAGAGACAGAATGCACTTTATGTAAGTGACCTCTAAGGTTCTTACCTGTGCTGTTCCATGAACATGCACCATAGCCTACTGTGAGCACAAAGCAAGGCTCTGTGTGAGCCTACCCTTTCAATTTTGATTAGAGCTTCTTCAGTCAGTGCAAGTTTTCTCTGCACAAACACTCCTGATTTTCCTCGGCAAATTAAATACTATCAGCTTTAAAATTGTCATTAAACAGTTCATTATGAACAAAAGACTCCAATAGATATTACTCGGGGATATTTTAATGCCTTCTAATCTGCCAGGTCCTTAGATTGGAGTACAAAATCCATGGAACAAACCTAAAAACATGCAGAAAGAGTGTATTGATTACTTCTTTAAAATGTGGAATAGCAAAGCATAGCATAGGACAGAAATCAACATATCTAGTTTTCTTTGACATAGGAACAGGCTAGGACAATTTCAGGGTTGTCCATGATTAATTTGAAGGACTCTCTAATCCAGTGTTTCTAAAATTTGAGCAGAACCTTTTCAAAGGAAAAATATATTCACCCATATATCCACTGTTGATTCGCATTGTTTTGACTATGCTTGTAAATTTTTATAAATATAAAACTATGTATAAACATCTTATGCTCAGTGGACTTAGTCACTTCAGAGACAAATTTACAAATTTAATATGAACTAAACTCCAAAGCCAATAAAATTAAAATTAAAATTATGTTATTAATTTAATGTGGTGAGTCATCTTGATATGCTGAAACTTAGGCTGTTTGAAATGTGAACACTGTACTGACTGTAGTTTCAAAAGCATTTGGCATGCCTATGCTACTGGGTGCCATCTGTTGCCTCGATTTACTCACCGTTTTTCATTGCCCACACTCACGTGAAACTTTGTATCATGCTAAATTTATGACATCACTTGGCCTTCATAACTGGGAAAGCATGGTGCACGTCCTTAATAGCATCCTATTCTTTTCTTGGTAGTTGCTGACTATCAGAGATGTACCATTCATGCCATTATGATCTAAACACAAAAAGAATATGAGAGGCAGTTCTAGTGAAGTCATCTATGTGATCCAACATATGATCGTATGATCATATGATGCAGCATTGATTTTTTTCTCTATAGATTATAAAAATAACAACAGAAAAACCAAGAAATCATGGTTAGAAAATTTACAAAACCCTAATTGGAGAGACAAAACGAATTATGCTTTTCTTCATTTCTAAGGTAAGTTTTCTCAAAACCCAATTTCTTCGTGCATTTTCACTGTTGATTGAATAACCAAGCAGCATTCTCCTTTCTTTCTCTCTTTCTGGCCTGTTCATAGGATCTGAGAAAAGCCAAATTTTGACTTTTACAGACTCCCTTCCCAGTAACGGTGGCAAAATGATTTTATTTTGGCCAATGAGACAAATATGGAGGGTGGCTTTGATTGCTGGAACAGTTATTTGCTTTCCTGATAAAAGTGACAGGTACCAAATGCTAAATTGTTTGTACTTCTGTTGATGGAGGAATACACTAGTGGAATTCCTCCATTGTTTGTGAAAGTGTGGTCCTTGAGGCATTGCTGAAATAACAATTTTCAGAAGCTACAAATGGGAGGATGCGAGGTGGTAGAAGGTTTTATTGGCATGGAGTTACATTCCTCAGTTTCCAATGACCCATTTCCCCCAAGCTAGTCCTAAAAGAGTGGCAGCTGGGAGTTCAACAGAACCAGAAGTAAGGCTAGTGTCCAGAGCTTCCATTCAATGTTGTGACTGGGTGTGGCTCAGCATCCAAGCTAATGAAAGTCCATTAGCCCATGTGTGGAGTCCAAGTTGGCCATGATCCATTTGGGCACTGGGGAGCTCATCCCCCTGTCACAGGAGAGCCATGACCCCTGGAAATGAGAGGGAGAAAAGAGACAGAGAGAACTCACTTCTTTGTTTGGAAGTTAAAATTTTTATGTTTTGCACACTTGCAGTGCCCATGCCCATTCTGGCCACTAATTTGTTCCCAGGTATGACTGGCAGACAGGTAGGCACCTTTTCACTTCACTCAGATCTTACTGGGCATGCATGTAAACTGCCTTTGTCTCCTTCCTTCCCCTATGGCTCAGCACGGAAGAGACTTAGAAAGTGTTAAACACAGTTTTTTGGCAAAGCTGTATGAATGGCATGCCTATATTATTTGGTCTCTCCTTTCAATCCTTTCTGTTAAATAATAACCAGGTTATTACAATGGCACCACATTTCTCCCCTATTGTTTCTGCCTTGAACATAGACTTTTGTTTTTATTTTTGTTTTTGATTCCTGAAAATATGTCAGACACTTAAGGCCATTAAGAGTAAAAGATAAGAAGATCCTGTATCTTTGGTGATTTCTAGATTTCTTACTGGGTAAACAATATATGTCCCTATGGTTTCCACTGTTAATCACAAGTCCTGCTTCTGACAGCTGGAAACATTTCTCATATAGAGATCCTATATCATCTTCCACCAGACCTTAGATATTAATTCTGTATTTTTACATGAATTACTGTATGCATGTAGACATGCTAAGAGTCTGTGGCCCTTTATAACAATGTGATTTAGCTATAACTCTCTGCTACAGATAAAATTACAGAAAAGATGAAGGCTATTGTTCCTGCTGTTAGGTCTGTATAGCATTCATGGTCCTCTGAAGTGTTTATTTAAATTGTCGTTCTTTGAACCTAAAGTTTAAAGGGTATCTTAGAGAGATTCTGTCATCTACCTCCCTCATTTTTATAGAACAGAGATGTCATGTGACCTTCCTGAAGACCCACAGGCCAAAGGTGACCGAGAAACAGATAGTGACTGGCTAGCACAAGAGTTAACTTACTTTGAAGAGTGTGGGGTTAGGAGGAACTCGTCTCAGTAGGGATTAATGTTGTTTCTAGCTGACTAAAAGCAGATCACTCAGTTGGCATCGTCTGCAACAACACAGTAGATATTTATTAGCAGGTCAGTGATGGGTTCCACAGTGTCTACGGACCTTTGTACAAAGCTCTGATAAAACCAGAGAAGCCAACAAAATTACTGCATTCCTCAAATACTTGAGTGATGGTCCTTCCACTTTGTGAAAACCCATTTGAAAGAAAATACGTAGCACTGATAAAGTTCCTTCTTTATATAAAGCATAGTTTTCTTATTTTAACATAAAAAATGTTTGAGAGATGCAACATCACATGTGCTTTGGGCAGCTAAAAGAAACTACAACAGAATTATTAAGGAAATGTCAAAGATAATATCAGAATATACTGTGGCCTTGCCACATGAACCAGTGGTTTTCAAACAGGTTCTTAAAATCACTTAAGGGTTTTAAAAATATCAATGTTCAGGTACAAACCCCAAAACTGAATCAGAATATCTTAGGTGGTACTTTGCCTGTAATATTTATTTGTTTGTTTATTTGTTTATTATTAAAGCACCTTCTGGGTTTCTAATGTGCTGACAGGTTTGGGAACCACTTACATGAACCAAAAGCAAGCTTATACATTTAAAAATGCTGCATCCTATCCAGAAAAAAAATAAAAATGTTCTCCCATTTACCTTATTCCTCTCATTGTTACTAAAAATAGGCTTCCTTTATGTCAAATTTCATAAGTTGTTACTTTCAGTCCATGTCTAGAAGTTCAAGATGAAAGAGACTATATATCAATCCATAATCGCTATTTGACTCAAGACAAGGAAATTATTACAAACATAAATATTCCAGTGGAGGCCATATCACCAGATGCATGAAGAGAAAAATAAACCCAGTCCTCAATTCTTTTCTGCTCATAGTCTTGGACTCCAGGATGACATGTAGCCCTTCAAATGGACCTGGTTCAAAGGTGATGGCATATTATAAAGCTAGACTTGACCTTCTTCTTTTGAAAATGGTTCTAAACTCAGATTATTTAAGTAAGTATTGGGTGTGTTTCATGACATCCTCAAACAATACCCCAAAGAACACTGCATCAAATAATGCCCTAACCTGGGTTGCCTCCTCCTGGGGGAAGAGGCCAAACCTTTGAATCAAAGAAATAAATCAGCATCACCGCATGCTGCGATCACAGCCAAAGAATCAGAACACTCAAGTGATGAGAGAATTAGAGGTAGCCTGAGTAAATTTGGTGGCAATAAAATGGGGGAAAGCTTAGGAACTCTTTTATATCTTCTATATGTCTGCATTCCTCTTTGGAAGCATGACTCATAATTAAGAGAATTCTTTTATCATCTCTTAAATTCTGAATAAATCCTTTGAAAGTGTAGGGAATCTAAAGGTCATTTAAAAATATTTTGTGACCCTAAATAGCTCACATTCTAGGGAAGAAATGAAAGAGTAATGATCACTAAATTATTCGTCTGATTAAAGCTCAGCTACAGAAGTGAGACCAGAGGTTTCCAGGTATTAGCCCCAGTGGAATGAGGAGGCATTGACCATGAAATACAAGTCTTGAAATTGCCCCAATCATTTTTGTGATGTCATTTGCCCTTCAGTGATTCCAGTCAACATTACACAGTAGAAGTTTCTATACCAAAAGCCAAAGATGGGGCAAAACTTTGCCTATATTGTGGAGTTCTCTCAACAAAATACTGGACAGTGTGATTTAAAAAAAAGAAAAAGAGTGCTATGTTTAAGTTCATTTTTGGAGGCTGGAATTTGATTGCATGCCTTGTCCAAGGAGTCTGCCTCGAGTTGATTTGCACTGTTATCATCATCATTTGGAAAGAGTTCTCTACCATGGTTGTCCAGGTTGGAAAATCTATTTTCTATTCAGTTCTAGCAAAACATGAATAACTTATTGAAGACCAAAAAACGCCAATACAAAGGTAAATATTATTGTTATATTTGAAAGAGGAGGAGTAGACTTAGGGCAAGAATGGAAGAGGAAGTAAAATTTTATAAAACGATATTCTCTAGGAGATGCTAGCAAAGTATTCTAGTAGTGGAGATGTCACTAATGAAGGAGGTCCATTCAGCAGCTGTGAATGAGTGACTATCATTGAAACCTGGGCAATAAGATCCCAACTTTTTAAAAATACTAAGAAAATTCCCTTTAGAAAAATGATGAGGCTGTAAAGTCTTCCTTATTATAACACCAGATTTATGGGAAGCCATGACCTGGAGGGACAGGAAATGGTTAAAAAGACTCTGCTAACTTATCAGACTAGCAAACACTTGTCAAAAATTGTCAAATACATGGTTGGCAACAGTACAGAAGAAGAAGTAATTACCTCTTAAGCTATTGGCAGGAGTTTGACAACATCTATCAGAATGTTAACATTACACCTTTGACTAGAAACTCCATTCCAGAGAATGCATCCTAAGTGAGTAATCAGCAAACGTGTAAAGACATTTGCAGAAAGATATCCATCTCAATTTCTCTTACATCTGATTTCAAAAATTAGAAATACTTCAATGTTCATCAGGAGGAAATTAGATACATAGGTTACAGGAGGAACAGAATCCCAGGTGACCATTAAAAAGCATAATGAAATTCTTGGGCTATTTTGTACATGAAAATATATAAATAACACTTTTATAGTCAAGTCATAATGCTGATAAGGAATAGTATGCATGATAAAATTCCATTTTTATTTTAAAATGTATATACATAGAAAAATCTCTAAGAGTATGAATTTAAATGTGAAAGTATACACAATAAAGGATTAGCAATAATTGTCATTGGGCAGGACATTTTGTCTTGAGATATTTTATGTCCTTCATTATACATCTTTATATTGATTCTTCATATTTCTATAATTTCTGAAATTTTATAAAGATATAACCTTTATTGTTAAAAAAATAAAACAATAACTCATGTCCTTTCTTTTTTTTAACACTTAAGTTAACATACCTTAGAGCAGTGGTTCTCAACCTTTCTAATGCCGTGACCCTATAATACAGTTCCTCATGTTGTGGTGACCCCCAACCATAAAATTATTTTCGTTGCTACTTCATAACTGTAATTTTGCTACTGTTATGAATCGTAATGTAAATATCTGTGTTTTCCGATGGTCTTAGGCGACCCTGCTAGCGGTTCTCAACCCATGGGCTCACCACAACATGAGGAACTGTATTAAAGGGTCATGGCATTAGAAAGGTTGAGAACCACTGCCTTAGAGGTTTGTGGTTATCAAAGGTCAGGAACAAGAAGAGGTTAGGAATCCTGAGTTTCACATCAGTTAGTATTCAGTGTTATGAGTGTCATAGGAAAACTAAAGCTGCCTGCCTTGGCCAGAGGTCACACACATTTGGGGGAGAAAGCTAACTATATTATTACTTTCCAAGAGAGAGATATTCAGAGTCGTTTAGTAATCACCTGGGTTCACATGAATTGTGCCTTATTCTACTTGACCTGTCTGTAACTTTAATAATGTTAATTATACCCACCTTTCCAGAAATCTCTTTCTCTTTAACTTTCAATTTATCACTCTCTCCTGTATGGTTAAAAGGTTCTGTGAATTTCTTTTTAAATGCTGCCAATTCATTTCTTGTTCTCATCCTGTGAAAATGCATATTCCCTAGAGTTCTTTCATTAAGCTTCTGTTTTGTTTGTTTATACTGTTCCTGAAAAATCTACTTTGTATTCAGTCTCACTCATTCACCCCTCATTAGCTTGTTCCCCAACATTATAACCCATACCTAGACTCGGATACACATCTGTTCTGTGGACATTTCCAACAAAATGGCCCAAAGACCTCTTAAAGTCAATATAAACCAAAGTAAATGTATTGCATACACACACACACACACACACACACACACATACACACACACACACACTTCAACCACACATTTTTTTTGTATTTTTGATGAATGCTACTGTCAATAACCTCTCCAAATACCAGAGCCTGCAGAGTCAACCTCAACACTTTCTCCCTCACTATTCCACAAAGTCTTATAAACTCTGCCTCCTAAGCAGCTCACTTATTTACACTCCACTTTCCACTGCCACTGCCACTGCCTTGGTTTAGACCAAGCACATCAAACTCAAAGGTTAACACAGGCCAAATAAACAAGGTTTAACTTTATGTGGGCAGCAAAAAAACAAAAGCTTCAATTTTTATAGAAACATAGGTTTATTTCGATACAGCCATGCTAAATACAAAGGGGTGAAATAAAGAAGTAATAGTTGACATAAAATAATAGAACATTTTAATAAAAATTAATATTTTTTCTTAAACATTAACTTATCAGACACTGAATAACTGTACAAATTAATAAGCGTAATGCAAATAAACCTATTTTTCTTATTCTCTGAAAGCAAAATATTTCCTATTGCACACACCAAACAAGTCAGTACAAGACTAATGATGTGGCAATTGGCTGCTAAAATATCCACTGCTAGTATTAGTGGAGAGAAATGGTGCGCCTGTGTGCAAGGTGTGTAAGGGAAATTAATGCAGCATGATTATAGTAATCAGTAAACGTTGTAGTTCATTATTAATAATTATGTATAACAGGATATTGTAAAAATTAAGTTATAAAATTTTTATTAAGATGTTTCTTACATGCTGTTATATTGGCTGGGCCACAAAAATATTCTTTGTGGGCTGCATGTGGCCCACAGGCCACGAGTTTGACATGCTTGGTTTAGACCCTCTTTATATTTCTTTAGATTATTTTAATAATCCTTAAATGGCCCCTGAGTCTTACACAAATCTTACATCAAGCTTCCTCCTGATATGCATATCTAATCATGGCATTCCCCTATTAAATTCTTCATGGGATCACCATTGCCTTCAAATTCTCCATCATCTTTTCTTACCATTTCAGACTCAAATATTTTTGTATCCTCACATATACTGAACCTCTACATTCCCCTTAAAGTAGTAAACTTTCTTATGCCTCCAAACATTTTTTTATTCCCTCTACTTTCAAGATTCAATTTGTCAAAGACCCACTCCAGAGCCACTGGAAAGTTAACTAGGAGTACCCTAGTCAGGACACAATGCCAAATCAAGAGAGTTATTATTTGGGGAACCTGAGATCACATAATCAGGGAGAGAACCAGAATCATTTTCAAGAAAAACCAAGATTGGTTAAGTAATAGAATTTTGTGGCAAACCATTGCCCTTAAAGAAAAGAATAAGAAAAAAGGGAAGGACAAAAATAGGAGAGGTTAATGTATGGTCATGTTAGTTTAAAGAAAGAAGAAAGAAGGTTCAGAAAAGAGACCTTGGCTAGTAGTTCAGATTAAGGCAATGGATTTACAGTTGGTGCTGGCAAGCCACCTTAATTTAGAAACTGGGAAATGAAGGAAAGACAAGTATAATTGTTACCATTCCCCCAGTAATCAAGTCTCTTTGGCCATTGTTGATCGAGTCAAATATGGAGACATGTGACCCAAACTAGATCATAATTCTCTCCCTTAGGAATTTATAAAGTGAAACAGGGACAACCAGAGAAAAAGGACAGTGTGAGTTGAGTTATATCATGACAATGGCTTATTGATGGCTATTTCTGACCTCCCCAGAACAACCACAGTTTCCTCCTTCTAGGAGGTTTGGTTTGGACTACCCTGAGTCTGTCACTAAATTTCCTTTTGGACTGGAGTGCAGGAAGCCACCACTTGCTAATACTGTCAGTGCACCAAGGAACGCGGAAGGTCAATGGACCTTGGGTGTTAGCAGGGCTAACACTAAGCACCTCATCTGTTGAGATAGTGGTGGTGGCTCAAGGCAATTCCCTAACCTGATAATCCTTTTACTGTTTACCAAACTTTACTTTTGATATGCCTGTATGCATTGCTAAAGGGCAAATGTGTATTCAAGTAAATAAATAGCGGACCAGGCCAGAAGCCAGTGTGTTTCTTTAAGAAAGAGGCTCCCCCTTGCCCCCAATGCCTTCTAAATTCATATTTCTATTATAGCATTTTCATCTGTGGGTTGGCCCTTCCTTCAGATCCTGAACCCAGCCGTGAAAGTCATGGCACTGGAGTATACCAAAAGTTCTTCCAATTATCTGAGAACAAAGCAAGTTGGAGGACAACATGTTCAATATGATTTCTTTTGTGTAAAAAAGAAGGTTGCTTACAATTTAGATTTAAAACAACAAAAATCTGGATGCCAGGAATGCATAGATTTCCAGTGTTGGTGGAAGGTGCCTGCTGACTTGCATGACAGTGATCCAGCTGCTCTCCTGGTTGGTGTTGTTCCTCTAGTTAGCATCATGCAACCTGACTATAGATACTGTGAAAATACTCAACAGAGATAAACAGACACCAGTGTTGAGGGGTGTGTCTTAAGTAAAGCTGTAATACAGCACTCTCTAGGAGAGGATCCCTCTGGAAGAAATGTTTCCTACACACCCCTCCACGTGGACTTAATGGATAGGTCAAACTGAAAGTCTGCTTTCCAGTAGATAAATCATTAAAATACAATGTTGGAAGAAATGAGCTAGTATTATCCTGGTGAAGATGTAGCCACACAATCATAACAAAGCAAAATAAATTTAGGAAAGTCAATGTTCAAATTGACCTATGTAGCACAGGCAAAGAGGGGAGCAAGAATTAAGATAAATTAAGGTTATAACTAAGGGAGATGAACTCTGACACATCCAAAGACTTGGGCAAAAACAGAAAGCAAGTGGTATGGACAGTAGTAAGCAGTGTTAAGACACTGAGGATTTTTTCAGAATGAATATGTACGTGCTGGAAGAATCTATTTGGGAACACTTTACAGTATATCCCTCAACCCCCATGTTCCTTATTTTATGGCGGCATTTACCTACTGAGATCATTGCAGATGTTCCCCACGAAACTCAATTCATGAAGGAGAGGGACTGCAAGTTTATCTCTGGGTGCTCAGCATTTAATAGAGTATCCAGCACAGGGGAGACCATGAATTGTTGCTGAAAGCATGTTGAATGAATTAAGACATTAGCATATATTTGGAGCACAAAAGAAGCATTTTAATCTAACCTAGATAACTATGGAAGAGAATGACAGAAGCAAATATATTTAAATAAAAGTATTTCTAAATATGCAAATAAAATGCCTTCATATAACATTCTTTTCCAAATTGTAAATAATGGCCTTATTCTTTGGGGAAAGTTGGAAACATTAAACTGATGCTGGAGATAGGAGGGGAAAAAAAGCAAATTCATCTTGCTTGCAGCAAATGAAAGTATGCATTTTCTTCTTTTGCCAAATCTCCATATTCCAGGAGAATAATATCTTTGTGCTTTTCCTGCATATTTATGATCATCTGGTGCAGTGTTTGTTAATCTTTAACCTAGCTGGGATCAATCACAATATGCCTTCACACCAAGTAAAATATTTGCACTGTCTTATTTGACACTGAGAACTGTATTTAAAAACTGCCTGTTCATGGTGTGATCACATCTTAAAATGTCCCTGTATCTATCAAAGAACTATTTATTTTAAACTATCAACTCCAACGTTGAAAACTCAGGATGCAGAATGAAAATTAGTAGAAAATCAGAAATCAGAGTAAATCTAATTGCATTAAGGTTCGTTCATGATCAGAACATGAACTTAATCCCTCCCAAAAACTCCCCATTGTCCTGCTATATATATATCAGGATGCTATATGCTTTTTCAGTTGCAAAGAACAACAGATGAGACAGTTACAAAGTAGGCATTCAAAGTTCAATTTTAATTAGCTTATCTAGTATTTATAGAAAGGTACTAAAAAGAAATCTCACCCTAGCTTGTTTGGCTCAGTGGATAGAGCATTGGCCTGCAGACTGAAGGGTCCCGGTTTGATTCCAGGCAAGGGCACATGCCTGGATTGCAGGCTTGATCCTCAGTAGGGGGTGTGCAGGAGGCAGCTGATCAACAGTTCTCTCTCACCATTGATGTTCCTACCTTTTGCTCCCTCTCCCTTTTTCAATAACAGTATTTTTTTTTTAATGTCAAGGAATTGCCATGTATGATAAAGCCATTCCTCTCAGTATCTACAAAAACTTCAGCACTAGAGTGAGTCAAGTAAAGATTGGAATTGCATTCTACTTGTGAGAAAATCCAAAATAATAGTGAGAAGGCTTTCAAGATGCTTACTTTAAATGTTTTAAGATTCAATATGGCTTTTTTTCTGGGTAGTATTTCCATGTTCAGAAAGGACATGTCCTGCTAATATTATTATAGAAATAGAGTTAGAAAGTTAAAGACCCCATAAGCATAGTGAAAAGCATGAGCTAGACCTCAATATGAATAACAGCCCCACTATTCTTGTCAAGTTATGTAGCTCACTTGAGTCTCAGTCTACTCAACTGTAAGATGAGCTAAACAATATCTCACTGAGTTGACAAGAGGAGTGAAGAATATGGGATAAAGCAAAATTCCTGTTATAAGGTCAGTGCTATAGAAATGTATCTGTTTGGGAGGCTTACTGATTTTTCTAATACATGATCATTTGGATACAAAGGGAAAGCGTATGTACAAAGGCGGAGAGAAAAGACAAATATAGTTTATAAAATCAAAGAAAATTGATATGCTGAAATTTAAATGTCACTTGGGGATGAAAAATCTATATTGATTTCTGATGGCTTGGCCATAGTGGAGAGTCAGCCATCACCCCACAATCCTTCCAGCTCTTTGATATTCAGAAAATGATCACGTAAGCCACTGAACTTATAGTTTGATGGATCTAATAAAACCTTTATTAAATTGTTACCCTTTCATGTTTCATTGTCTCTGTAAAGTGAGGAAAACCCTGATAGAAATCATAGCTAAAATAATTTGAGAAAATATCATTCAGAAAATCTCTATTTATATATATATATTGCTTTTGACAAACTTCACTTGAGATTAAAAATATTTTCAATTTTATATTAGTTATCATCAGCTTCTCTTCATTAGCTGTGATGTGTCTTTAAGGTTTTGATCTAAATTTTACAAATATTTGGAAAATGTACAGTCTGAATAAACAATTTGCTCAAAGCAATCTGCTAAATTCTGCTAATCCCATCACCCATCATTTTTATCAAGAATTATAGAAAAAAAAGTAAAAGAAAGAAATTTTCTCATGTTCCTGCCCAAAGGAGTACTAATGGGTTATGAACCCTTTCAGAGGCATAGAGGAGAGAGAGAGAAATGGTTGCCTTGGTAACAAGGCAGACCAATCAGCTGCATACACACTCTCTCCAGATCATCTAATTTATTCAGTAAATGCAGGCTAGAACAGGTGGCTAACCTAAATGATGCCAAAGAGCTTTAGCTCTCAAACATACACACCCTCTACATTTTCTTATACATAAAGTTTCATTCTTGTCCTTCATAACGGAAGAGTTAACAGGGCACATTTCCATGTGCAATGTATCATATTAGTAGTCAGAAGAGCTGTCAGTACTTGTCACTTATGAATTTTCTAACAAAAAGAAAGGGTATGTGATTTCAAGACTCCTATCATAAAATTCCATTAGTTGTATTTTAATAAATCAAATATTGCTGTGAGTTTTAATATCAAGATAGTTTACCCCTACATTTCACAATTGCTTGTAATAATAAAGCATCATAAACATAATTACTGGCCTGGTCAGGTAGCTCAATTGGTTAGAGTGCCATCTCGAAAGGGATACACCAAGGTTGCAGGTTCAATCCCAGTCAGGGCACATGCAAAAATCAAACAATGACTGCATAAATGAGCAGAACAACAAATCTCTCTCTTTCTTTCTCTAATATATATAAATATAAAGAGGTAATATGCAAATTGTCTGGGATGCCATAATGTCACAACCACTCAGGAGGAGGCTGCACACACAGGTGGGTGGGAGGGGACTGTGTGCGAGGTGAGGCAAGCCACGGATGGCACAGGCCCGGAGACAGGGGCCTACCAGCCGCTGCCACGGGGGCTTGAGTAGGTTCAGAACGCAGACTGGGGGGCCTGCCAGCCGTGGCATGCTAGCAGTCCCTCCTCTGTACATGAACTGCAGAGGAAACACCTTTTCTGACTGCTCATTGGCTAAGCTCCCGGTATACCACTCTCAGTGTTCTTGGTAACTTGCATAGTAAGAATCCAAGAAGGCCCTAACCGGTGTTGCTCAATGGATAGAGTGTCGGCCTGTGGACTGAAAGGTCCCAGGTTCAATTTCAGTCAAGGGCATGTACCTTGGTTGCGGGCACATCCCCAGTAGAAGGTGTGCAGGAGGCAGCTGATCGATGTTTCTTTCTCATCGATGTTTCTAACTCTCTATCCTTCTCCCTTCCTCTCGGAAAAAAAAAAAAGAATCCGAGAAGGTGATCTAGGGTTTTTCCACCTCACTCCTGGAGGAAAACATGAAGAGCCGCTACTAGAGGGGCTAAGAAATGTCATATCCTGCCCTAGCTGGTTTGGCTCAGTGGATAGAGCCTTGGCCTATGGACCGCAGGGTCTGGGTTTGATTCTGATCCAGGGCATGTACCTAGGTTGCAGGCTTCTCCCTGGCCAGGGCCCAGGTCAGGGCTCATGCAGGAGGCAACCAATCAAAGTGTCCCTCTCACATTGATGTTTCTCTCTGTCTTTCCCTCTCTCTTCCACACTCTCTAAAAATCAATGGAAAAAATATCCTCAGGTGAGGATGAAAAAAGAAAAAAAGAAGGAATGGTATATCCTATGAAAGAGACATCTTAAAAATGCCTAAAGAAAGTTGTCATTTTTCTTTGGTGAAGGGACTGGAGTCCGTGTTGATGAAAACACCTTGGCAGCTGCAGCGGCCGGCAGTGGCAGCAGCAGTGGGGTAATGGGGGTGGCGCCTTCCCCTGATCAGCCCAGTCACCTCCCACAAAAGACATCCCCTGAAGAGCCCCTGAGGGCTCCCAGACTATGAGAGGGGGCAGGCTGGGTTGAGGGACACCCCCAACCAGGGCACGAATTTTGTGCACCTGGCCTCTAGTCAATAAATTTTTAAAAAAAGAAAAAAGCAATTTTAATTCCTTAAGCCCTCTGAAAGCACTTGGGTATTTGTAAATAATTCTGGATTATAAAGGGGAAATAAGAGAGAATCATAGTAAGCTAGTTAAAGCCCTATTTATTACAACATTGAATAATCCCATTTGTTAAATCTGAAGTTATAAAGAAAAGCCTGGAAAACTAACAGTAAAGCATAAACTTTTCCATGCTATATAAGGACTTCTATGGTCTGTGTCAACCTCAACTCCAAACACTTCCAAATATATCCTGATCATCAATCAACAGAACATAAATGAAATCTGTCCTGCACATATCTGCACTTTGCATTTGCTGTTGTCTGTGTGTCTTAACATGTCCTTCTGGTGCTGGACTGTCTTTTCAATGTATATCTATCCCTCAAGGCTAAAATCAAACAATTTCCCTCTCCAAAGCCTCACTCACCTCCCCAAGAAGAATTACAAACATCACACTGTGCTCGCTCTGCGAGTAATTGCGTTGTTTGTTTTTATAACTACCTTCTTCATCAGATTGAATCCCCAGACCTTAAAAGCAAAGACTAGGTTTTATTCACTCCCCATCTTCAGGTAATACCTGACTTATAGTATGAAATAATAAATATTTGATAAAAAGATGAATTAATGGTCAAAAGAATGAGTGAATGAATGAATGAAATTGTGCTTTTTTGACACAAAATCTGCACAAACCTACTATATGACAAAACATTTTTTAAATTAAAGTAAAAAAATCTCACTAACTTAGACAAAATCCAATGAAGTGTGCTTGTATGAGTAAAGAATCTGTATATTTTGAAAACTTTTCTGCAAATGAAGTCTTAAATGCAGCTTTTCTTTTAAACCTGAATGTCACTCCATCATCCAGACTGCTATTCCTGCTCATTCCCCTCTCAAAGCATTTCTACCAAAAACCAAAGGCTTCTAAAAGCAGAGTTTGACAATATGGACTAGAGTTATTATACATTCCATTTTGCCTTCCTGCTTCCCAGTACATGGTATTCACATAAGCAAGTGTTTGTTGAAAAATGACATTTAAAATAGGAGACAACATTAGCTGGGAAGTTTGGGTCTCTGTGTGTCTCTACTGATCTGCTTCTGAAGTCTTTAAATTGTTTCCAAAGGTGACCCTTGCTGCCTCAGGATGTTTCCGTGGCAACAGGAATGACTGCTTCCAGCATGTAAAGAAAAGGCATCTCTGTTTGTTTTATACCCCAGTACCATCCAGAGATGCTATGTTCCTTCCGAGAAAGCAAAAAGCCCTCATTTTTAAGTAGCAGATCGTCTCTCCAGTTCATGGGCTGCCCATTATTCTGAAAAACAACAGGTGAGGATCATTATCTGGCAATAGTTTCCTCATCTCATGAAAAGGATGCAACCTCTATATTGATGCATTTCTATTCTTCTTCCCTAATTGTCCCACATGCTTGCCTATGCACTCAAACACACAAACACACATACACAAACACACACACACACAAATACATACACATCGTCACATCATCATTTCTTTCTTTTTTCATTTTCTGTATTAAAGCTTTTTGCTTACTATCAATTTTCTCCTTTTTGTATGGTATCAATTTTATTTATTTTCTATTTCCAGCTATGGCTTCTTTGTACATCTCATTTTCCAACATCAACCGAATTACAAATTGTAGTCAAATATCAACCTATATAGCTAAAAAATACTTGGTTGGAGCAACTGGCATTTGATCAATAATATAAGTACTTATTATTGCAAGATTAGATGGAAAAATAAAATAATCCTTGACATTGATGTTGTTTATGATCAATTCACCTTTAATTCTCATTTGCTTATATTTTATTTTAAATGGTATGGCAGCATTTTATTTGCCATGCTTTATGTCTTCCTAAAACAATTTGAGAACATTTCTATTGCTTCAGTGAAACCTCTTTGTGCCAATTTCATGTAGTTGCGCAGTCATATTATAAAGTGGCTGGTATCAAACAAACCTCCATATTAGTGAATTTCTTTTGCCTGAATTTATTCCTGCAAAGAGGAAGAATATTAATGAGGTTATATATCATTTTGCTGGGGGAAAATTATTCTTAAAGGATGCTTTCAGCTATAATTTTTGTACTAATTTCAGTAGGTAAATAACTAAATAAACTAGATTTTTAGAGTGCATTATCAAAAGACTCAAACTTATAGCCCAGTTTTTCCAATGTAGAATGTATAGAACCCTAAGGTGAACAGGAAAAGTACAATGACTTCTTTCATAACCAAACTATCTATGGAATACAATTTTTAAAATATTATTCAATATATAGTGTGACAGCCTGGCCAGGGTAGATCAGTGACTGAGCATGAACCCATGAACCAGGAGGTCATGGTTGGATTCCTTGTCAGGGCACATGCCCAGGTTGTAGGCTCGATCCCCAGTAGGGGGCATACAACAGGAAACCAATCAGTGATTCTCTCTCATCATTAATGTTTCTATCTCTCTCTCCCTTTCCCTTCCTCTCTAAAATCAATAAAAATGTACATATTTTAAAAAATACATAGTGTTACAATCCATAGACCTAAAATACATTTATTCTAATAAATTCATAAGTGTAAATCTGCAATGGACCTTAGAAAGAATGTAATCCTTCATTTTATACATGAGAAAATAAACACCAAAAAAACGGTAAGAAATATGCCCCTGTAAATTGGACTCAAACCATGTATGAGTGTCAGAAAGTCTTTTCATTTTTATTTGTTTACCATATAAAATGTCCACCATAAAGTTATTAAAGATAAGAATTACATTTTGCTCTTTATTGTTAAGTGTTTTATTTTATAACAAAATGCTTAAGTTTTAATAATTTCTAATAAATTATTTATGTGTGCACCATTGGTTAGGAATTCTCCCAGATAAAAGTAACAGAAAACACCACTTAGGGTGACTTAATAAATATTGATTTATTTTTCTGACATAAGGCAGCTGGCATTGGTTTAGTGGTTTTAGCATGTTAGGGTTGGCATTTCTGAAATTCTCCTGGGATTTCCTCATATCTACCTCATAGTCACAAAACGGCTGCAGTCGCTTTTAGCATTCCAGTCTGCCTTCAAGAAAGGAGGAAGAAGGAGCCATGCCACTGTGTCTTGCCCTTCTATCAGGTAAATAAAGTCTTTCATAAAGTTCTTAGCAAGTTTATGTCCATGTCTCAGTGTCCAGGACTAAAGATAATGGGTGCTCTCATTGCAAAAGAGATTGGAAACATGAGAACTTAGTTTTTTTAACTGTCATAATAGAGATGACAATGGAGAAATGGATTTGAAATACCTGAGGGTGAGCTAAAAAGAATAGATTCTTATTTTTAGATAGACAGATAATAGCTAGATAGTAGATGATAGATAGACATAGATGATGATGATAGAAGATAGATAGATAGATGATAGGTAGATAGATAGATGATAGATAGATAGATAGATAGATAGATAGATAGATAGATAGATAGATAGATAGATAGATGATAGAATATAAAATGAAATAAAGAAAGAAACAAAGTAAGATATCAAAAGAGAAAATAGGAAAAATGTATTCTACTGCAATCTTAAAACAGAAAAATGAGGTATTCAAAATAAGAAACAGAGAAGACATGAAGCAACACTTAAATGTTTTCTAAATGCCTTCCATGGTGGGGTCCCAGAAGCACACTCAGTGGACTAGTTTCACTATTGACCAAAGCAGCCAACAGAGAGAGTATGACCATCTCAATGGACACTCAGAACTTGTGTGTTTTGCCAGTTGGTCGGTCAAAAGAAAGCTCGGGGAAACTATTGCTAAAATATCATTTTGAAGCATTTGAAATTTAAAATCATTTTGCTGTGTGAGTAATTTACTTTTTGCATACTCTTCTTAACACAGGCTTTGAAAAAAACAATATTATTTTAATTTGTCATTTGACTTTAAAGTCGTTTCTAAGTATTCTGAAAATGCTATGAATATTTATAAAAGCTCTTTTTAAAAAATATATATTTATTTATTTCAGAGAGGGATGGGGAGAGCTAGAACATCAATGATGAGAGAGAATAACTGATCAGTTGCCTCCTGCATGCCTCACACTGGGGATGAAGTCCACAACCTGGGTATGTGCCCTTACTGGGAATTGAACCATGACCTCCTGGTTCATAGGTCAATGCTCAAACACTGATCCACTCTGGCCAGGCTGGAAAAGCTCCTTTCCTTTGGTCCAGTAGAAAGACCACGTGGGCCAGATAAATTGCTATAAAATCAAGTCAATAAGCTTAATTTCTCAATCACACTTGCCCATTTCTCTTTCTCAAAACAAGTGTGAAGGATTATGCTGCCTCTTCATCTTCGATTCCTCCTAGAATGTAATAAGCTCCATGATCGAGGCTCCGTTGTCTCGTTTGCTGCTGTATTTCAAGTATCTCCAACAGTGACTGGTACAATGCAGTCATTCAATAAATAGTTGTTGCCTAAGTAGGTAAAAATCAATCCTTTGTAGATCAATTGCCTACTAGGCAAATGGTATTCTCCTTTGAGGTGAAATTTAATACATCAACGTAAGCTGCACAGTAATAGAGTTAAACATCAGATCCTTCTTCAGAAAATAGTTCATTGATGAAAAAGAAAAGAAATTTAGATTATAAACGTCTTAAGAGTGAGAACCACATGCCTATCTTTTTGTCTTCAGTGCCAAGCCCAGTACCTAGCACATAGTGTTTGTAAAATGAATTGCTGATCAGATTTTATAATGCATAATTACTAAAGTTGTAGCAGTCAATATTTTGCTTCAAGTCTTAAAATAAAACTATTTTGACACATTTCCAATACACATTCAATCCTTCAACTCCATTCTTAAGAATAGTATTTAACCCCTAAACATTCACCTTGTCAATTAATGGCTAATGAAAATCTGAGAGGAAATTCATAAGGCCCAAGTCAGATTAAAGCAAACATTTATATATGCATGCACACATACACAGGTCACATAGCTCTCTTTTCTCATATTATTCTGGGCTTGTAAAGTAAATTGTTCTCAAAGAGGAAAATAAAGTAGTCAACTAAGAATCCTAGTGGATTTGTCTCTAAGAACACAGAAGCAAATCACTTTATGAAGAACAGGATTCTATAAAACCGTATTTATTAATTTATACCTATGCAATTCCTATAACAAGTGTAAATGAAGATAGTGCATTTCTTTATGGCTAGAGGATTAAAAGCATTGCTTTTTTGAAATTAACTTTTTTATTGGCACCCAAACCATCCTTAAAGCAGAGCTCCCATGAATGCCATGGTACACACCATTCTACAACAGAGCAGCCGGTGAGGTACATGTGTGCATCCTTAACAAATCAAATGTTGCATTATTTAAATACTTTTAAAACAGGTTTACTTTTTCAATTGTGATATTTTTACAGTTACATGCAAGTTTAGCTAGGTGAGCATGATCCCGTGTTAATATGCTGCGGATATAAAGGTGCACATTTAAAAGCAAGCCTTACAATTCCTGCAACTCTTACTGATTTCAGCAAAACCATAAGAAGTCAGCATCCCTCTCCCATAACTGCAAGCACAAATATATTTTTAGCGTAAGCATTTTATCCATCATGAAAACGAGCGACAACAACAACAACAAAAGATCCAAAGCAAAATGTACGAAGACAGAAATAAGTCAGTTGCAAACAAAAGGCTGGTTGAAGCCCTGTTATTAGGTGCATGCATATTTAAGACTGCTCTGTTCTTTTGATGAATGGACACTTTTATTATAATAAAAATTTATCCATATTGAATTTAAAAAAAGGAAACAGAAGGCTGAGTGTTAATTAAACATTACCTTTTTTCTCGTGGTGAGGAAGATGCATCACGGTCATTTCTGTATTTTCTCACAGTGCTGATTTAAAACCCCCAGCTGAGAAGGCAGCTGTGTGGAGCAGGGAGCTGGTGAGCGCAGCAGGAGTCCTGTTCCCTGGTGCAACCCCCAGAAATTCATGCTTTCTTGCAGTTGCTGTGTTGCCATTAGTAATGCCAGAAATATGAAATGCTGTCCTCTTTTCTGCAGCAGTGATACAAAGATCACAGCAATGTGTCTTTAAAGATTTCCAAAGCCTGAAGCACCCTCTTTTTATTGTTCTTTATTTGATGTAGCTTCCAAAGAGCAAGCCCTGGCTACTTTTCAAGGAATTTGAAATTCTGGAGAACTTTCATTAATCATTATGTTAATGGAATAGATGGCAAAATAGACATGAAAGTTGAAGCATATGGGAGAGAGGGTGGTAAGGTTGATTTTTCCCCTCCCCATGAAAGAAGAAAGAAAGAAAGAAAGAAAGAAAGAAAGAAAGAAAGAAAGAAAGAAAGAAAGAAAGAAAGAAAGAAAGAAAGAAAGAAAGAAAGAAAGAAAGATTTCACTGTTATATAGCAATCTTTTTCTAGGTTGCAGCTATGAAAACCTTACCTTATAAAAACAACAACACACTATATCTCATGTCTCCGATGAAGGTAGCAATATGAAATTAACTGCCACCTAAAATCAAGCTCCATTTCTTAAAAGCCCTTGAAAATTGAATTAATTTGTCTGTTTCCATCCAGTAGCATTAAAAATGGTTTATGAAGTACTGTGGAAATGACTTAAAAATAATTACAGGGAAGCTACTGAACAAAAGAAGGACTGCAGTTGCTGGCTGCAAGGCGTGATTAATGTTACAAGATTGTCATAAGTGAATTAAGTGTGTCATATTCAGAGCTAGGAATTCTGGTGGGGATTAGCCTTCAACATCAAAGAAAAAATAATTTGTTGTATTTCCAAAGGTAGCATAGGTGTTAAATATATATTGTAAAACATTTATAAACTATATATTATATCTACACATATATAATATATGCCTAGTGTATAAAATCACATTTCTATGCATAAAATACATATGTGTGTTGCTGTGTATATTCAGGGATATTAGGCTCAATAGCTAAAATAATATTTACTATGTTTCAATACTTTAAATAATTATAAAAATATTTAAAATAAAACTTGAATGCTTTCAATTTTCATATTTTACTCAATTTATGTTAAACATCAAAAGACAATGAATGAACAAAAACTCTTCCTTTAAACAGGTTCAACAACAGAAAAAAAGAGAAGGTTTAGACATAACTTGGCTCAAGAAACTCCCACAAACACTAAATAGTAACATCTATTTTATGTTGTATTACTTAATAAACTTTTATTTATAATTTTAAAAACTTGAACAGTAATTTAATATATATTTTATCATTGAGTATATTTCTGTTATTATCTGAAAGCAACAATCAGATAGCAAAGTCAGTAAAAATAGCTGACAAAGAGGAATACATTTTAATACTGTCTTTTATTTATATTTAGTTAATTTTATAAGTCAACTTTGGAAAAGATGTAGAGCTGAAATATTAACATTTAGAATAATTTACCTAAGTATTATGTCACCCAATAGGTATTTATGACAATGTACTTGGTGTCTAGAATTTTATCTTGCTAATTTAAAACCAAGATTACATCAAACAATATTTCAGATAACATACATTATGGAGTTATTTCAGGAAGTCTCCTTGGTATTTCAAATGGAATTCCAACCAAAAATATTGGGAAGAATAAAAAAACTAATACATTTTTTTATGACTGCAGAACAAATGGCCATAAATTTAGCAATTTAAAGCAAAATAGTCATCTCATTTTGAAAATTTAAATGTACTATTTTTATAAATAAGCTTGCAGTTTAAAAATGTTGCCTTAGCATCTTGTTGTATAATCATATTTTTTTCATTTACCCATTCATTTACAATACCTATTGTTTTGACTTCTGCAAATAGTTGAAATTTTGCCCTGAAGAAATTATGTATTTTGTCTACTGAAACATATTTCTAAAGATAGCAAATATTTAGTTTTAATCTCAACACATACATGCAAGGCCATTAAAAGTGCTATGCTTTATAAGAAAATGAAAACAATAAGAAATTGAGCAGATAATATCTACAATAGTATCTTAGAGATGTATTTTCACCATTCTCCAAAATAATTTTAGATACCCACAAAACACATGTAAAAAAGATTGCCCTCACATATAATTATAGAAACTCAAATCAGTTCAAAATTATATTCCATGTTGCCTATTAAATAATTTTTAAAATACAAAATTTACAATAACAATGGAAGTACAGTATTATATATTACTGTTGATAGTTCAAACTGGTGTATGACAGAAAATAATGGCAACAGAAATCAAAAGGAAAAAGTGACCACAAATTAATATTAATGGCCATGTCTGGGATATTTTAATTTATAATGGTGCTCAGCATATGACATCATAGAATTGAAAAAGTGAAAAAGAGGAAGTGTTCAACAGTAAATAAATCATTCAGAAAGTGAAAAATCAGTGCTGGCAATGGGCAGAGTGAGGCTGTCATGAGCATACACAAAACATCAATACTCATCAGTGAACTGTGGCTATGACCATGTCTGAAACAAGACAGAGACAAAGACTATCAGCAAACAGAGAAAACTGCCCAACATCCCCTCTTTGTACTAACCCAAGTGACTACTACTTATTTACCAATGATAACACAGCACTACTTTAATCTTCCTACCACCTACAGAATTGCCAAGATAGCCAATTCCTGAATTGCTCCTATTTTTGACAGCATCCAATTCAGAAATTACTCCCTCCTCTTTAAGCCCCATTTAGAACCACCCACCATAAGCCCAGTCTTTAAAAACCATCTCCAAGACCCTTCTACTGAGACCTCCACAGTTTCTCTGGAGAGAACTCTCCCTTGCTTCATCCAGCTAAATAAGCTTACTCTTTTTTTTCTCTCTGATGTGTTCTCCTGGTTTTTGGATGGTGGATTTCAGTAAGTACTTGACCTAGACTTTGGAAAATGAAGAAGGTATAGAGGGGAAGAAGGAAGATTCAACCTGGAGTGATGACATACCCATCTGATAAATTAGGAAACTAAATTTTAGATTGGCGGCAATCACTCCAAGGATCGTTCTATGAATTACAAATTAAATCAGCTCTCACATGTGTCAAAGCTTTATTTCTGTGGGAGTCAATGGTCACTTGCTGCAGAATCGTCCTTGAGTCAAGAAGGTTCACACCAAAAAGCCATCTGAAAAGCTTAGATGAGAACTTTTTTATCTAATCCAGTTGTCCCTCAAAGACACCATCCATCTACTAGGATTGGCCTCACAAGACTACAAAGAGCTTTCTCTGATACACTGCTACATTTTTATGTTCTTGTAACTCTGCGTTGGGCCAAAAATGACAAAAATAGGAGGAAATACTTCCTTGAAATTAACTAGCTTTAAAAAAAAATAGAGGAAAGGAAGATCAGTCAGATTTTGATAGAGAAAACTTATGCCAAATTCTAAAGGCATAAAAATGCCAAATGCAGGAAAGGATATATTTCAAACTTAAATTGGGTCTGGAAATGTTGCAGGGATAGATACATATGGCTGACAAACAGAATGCATGCCAAAAGAGGCAAAGTGAGTGTGAGAAGGTGTGAAGATTGATCTGTACATATGGGGAACATTATCCAAAGAAAATATCTGTATAGGAAATGGGCCACATTTGTACAGAAAAGAGAAGTTTTGAATGTGATATGAATGAAGAACCAGAAAAATTAGTTTGACATTTTAGTGTATTTTTTCTTTTTATATTTTTATTGATTTCAGAGAGGAAGGGAGAAGAAGAGATAGAAACATCAATAATGAGAGAGAATCATTGATCGGCTGCCTCCTGCACGCCCCCTACTGGGGATCGAGCCCGCAACTTGGGCATGTGCCCTGACCAGAATCAAACCATGACCCCCTGGTTCATAGGTTCATGCTCAACCACAGAGCCACGCCAGCCTGGGCCAATCTGACATTTTAAATGGTCTTAGATTCTATTTATTTCTCCCTCTGTTTCAAAATAAGTATTTTACTTCTTTATCTAGAACCTTCCCTTTCCTGTTTTCCATTCAATTAGCATAGAACACATGAAATAAGCCTGCTCCTGTTGTAGAGTTTAAATGTAGACATATCTAGGAGGAATCTAGAAGGCATGACCAAATATTTATTTTGTCTTATTTCATGTTTTCCCATTAATGATTAGACAGTCAGCACTAATTGGGGGGGAGGGAAGTTGATGAGGGGGGTATCACATGAAATGCAATAGAATGACTCATATGTTAAGGGAAGATTTTAAAATGGAATACATATTGAAAACTATTATTATTCTGAAAAGGTAGAAGACATAGCATTCTTGTGTCTAGTTTCAAGGTGTCCTATTTACAGAGACAACTGAATTAACATGTATTGAGCCAAGGCAAAGGTATTTTCACAACATTTCAACATCATCTTAGTTAAAAGCAAAAGCTCATCTGGTGACTTGGTTTTAATGTTATATAAAATATGTATGACTGGAATAATTACATAATGTTCATAGCAAATTATTTTGAAATCTTAGATGCTTAAAACAACAAATATTTATTATCTCACATTTCCTGTGGGCCAAGTACCCTGCTACGGCTTAGCATGGTCCTCAGGCTCATGGGCACTCATAAGGCTGCAGTCATGGCAAGACTTGACTGAGATAAGATGTACTTTCCTGGAAACCACTGATCTGGCTTCTGTTTCCATAGTGCTTCCTAGTCCTTAATCTCATGTAAATAGAATCATGAAGCACATAGCCTTCCAAGACTGGGTTTTTTATTAGTAACTAGAGGCCCAATGCATGAAAATTCATGCAAGAGTAGGCCTTACTTCCCCCGGCTGGTAGCACCTTGGACCCGGGCTTCCCTCCTCTGATCCTGGTTGGCTTCCGCTGGGCCACCTGCAGGCACCTGGGACCCTGGCTGGCTTCCCTCCAGCCCTGGCTTCGTCAGGAAGGACGTCTGGAATGACGTCCAGAAGATGTCCGGTCTAATTAGCATATTAACCTTTTATTATTATAGATATTCACTTAAGATTTTTCCATATCTTTACATGGTTTGATAGTGTATTTCTTGTTATTGGTGAATTGAATTCTATTGTATGGATATACCTCAGTTTGTTTCTCCTTTCACCTTTTAAAAGAAATAATGATTACTTCCAGTTTGGGGCAATTATGAATAGAACTCCTATGAAAAGTCATGGACAGGGGTGCAGATGTTTATGTGGACATACATTTTCAAGACAATTGAGTAAATTCCTAAAGGCACAATTTATAGGTTATAAAGTGAGTCTATGTTTAGTTTTATATCAACTTTTGAACCTAATTAGATACATGAATACTGTTATACAATTTTTAACATAATGTGACTTATATATTTTTATCACCCACCCACCCCCCTCAAAAAATGCATCTAGTGAACCATAAGAAAACTGGGAGAGGATGAATTCAGTAATTACTATAAGGCAGCATTTTCTAAACTGGCTTCTATTGGGGAGCGGAGGAGTGGGGAAGAAAGATTAAATGGAGACAGGAAATCTTACTGAAATTGTAAAGGTGAAAGGCGTATTTGAGGAAGTAGCAGTCAGGAGTAGAGGGAAAGTATCTGAATTTGGGTATTAAAATACATACTGGAGAGAAATAGTAGAGAGTCTTTTAAAAAATCAGTCCTCAAGAGGGGAAGACATACAAGAAAAGAGAGACACCGAGTAAGTAACTAGGGAGACAAGTACTAGTAAACAGCAGGGATGAGGAGTGCATGAGAGTATGAGCTGGAGGTGCACCCTAATGACTGGGGAGATGAACTCTGGAATCAAAAGGGTGTGGATTTTGGTTTGATACACTTTCCTGATAATAAGCCTAATAGCAACCTCAGTTTCTTTGATTGACAAGAGACTTCCATGAATAATTTTAAGACCTGTTATTCCCTGTACCTTCACCTCTTTTTATGCCAACGTCTTTTATGAGAATGTTTAACAACTCTGCTGCTCTCTAAATTGCCTCACAGGTTACCTTCATTCACTTCTCATATGTGAAGGGGCTCATTATAAAATTCATAAAGAAAGAAAAAGATTCATAAAGTTGCCTTATAATACAATCTTTAGTGCAGAAATATGATGTTTAATGTGTAATTTATTATGGCTACTGAAATGCTTCTTATGGGAGCATGTAAATGAACGGTGCCTGAACAGGTGATCACTAAAATAATCAAATGTAAGAAAATAGGGTGCAGAAATGGTTCATCAATAAATGCTATATCATTGATGTCACCATCTCACACAGGGGAAAGCAGGCTTCCCTAATCTTGCTCTCTACTCTTGCTACAAGGGAACCTCTTGGCTTTCCACTTTTCTGGTCTCTAAAATGATTGGAGAACTATTTGCTTCTCAAGGAATCTGACAGTCAGAAGGCAAAATTAGGACCCTCATAATGGATGCATAATTAAGTATGGTTTTTGTTTCTAAAATATGTATTTCCCATATAAACTTCTATAATATTCTCATGAGGCTTAAGTTCTGTTTTAAGTTTGTCTCACTTAAACAAGACCATAATTCTAATTTTCACCAATATGTCTTCAAAACTCTAAAATACAAAGAACCCAAATTGTCAATTGCAAAAATATGCATAATTGAAGTAATTTGTAACTGTGGCATTAAAAAATATAATGTGCTGTTGAACTTTATTTATGTTGATTAAATGGCAATAATCTTTTATAAGGATGAATTAATGAATATTTTATAATTATTTCTTCACCTTCATTGTTCCTACTCTAGGATTGTCTGTATACGCTAATATGGAGAAAAAATAGAATTTACATCCTTTTGTAATATGCCCGATATATCTGTATCAACCTGCCACCATTTCTCGATTCTAACCTGCTAGTCTCTTATTCAAAAAGCTTCCAAAGTTACCAGTGATACGAGAGACCCAAAAGCATCCATATCTAAAATAACCCAAACTTATGAGTGGCTGAATCTAACAGTAGTTCTCCATATCAGTGAACAGTGAAAGTTGTGAGGCTTTAAGCGGGCGGCATTCAGTGCATTAGCAGAGTAGGGCTCTTCTATTGTGTGGGAAAGGCACTAGATCATGGGAGACAGCACCACAGACTTGCAAGGAGCCTCAGTACAAACTGATCAATATTTTCAAAACACATCTCATTCCTCTGGTGCTCCTCTGAGATACATTAGCAACCTTATTAGATTCTCTGTTTTGAATTATCTCCTTGTCTTAATCCTTGACCTACTAATGTCTCAAAATGCATTAAAGCAATAATTAGTCCCTTCTCTGCTCTTTTCTTTATGCTGATTAGGCATTTGGCACTCTCATAAATATAATAAGACTAATTTTTCTTCCCCCTATTTAGTGTGATAAGGTTTTTATTTTAAATAAGTGAATATAAATTACTGCACAATGTTGAACAACTTCGGTGAGAAGATTATGGGAGGAGAGGTGGAATAAAAAGAGGCAGAGAAAAAAATTTAATTGGGAGAATATTGATGTTTCCAGATGATGTTATTTTTAATCTATTAAGTAGAACAAATTTTTAAATTCTTTCACATTTGAAAAACTGAAGTCTACAGTTTACTTAATTTCTACTATTTTTTTCCTTCAGTTGATTTTCCAGTAAGTGATCTTTCTACTTTCTGTCACCACCAGAGATTTTTCTCTTTGATGTTTTATATTCTTGATGATATAAATCATCACTTTTCTATTTACTCAAATAGTCCAAATAGAGTGACAAAAGTTCTGCATGCACATAAACGTATAGGCACACATACAGGGTATCCCAAAAAATGTATACACACTTTAACAGCTGATAGCTGTAGATTATATTATATTTTGAAAATAAAATGCATTTTAATAAACATTGCCTTTATAATGTGCATACATTTTGGGGGACACAGGGGAAAGCACGTGTCCCAAAACTAGCTAAAATATTACATACTAGAGGCCCGGTGCATGAAAATTCATGCACTGGAGGGGGGAATCCCTCAGTCGGGCCTGCTCCCTCCCACAGTCCAGGAGCCCTCAGGGGCGGGAGGCAACCCGGTGATCAGGGGAAGGTGACGCCCCATCACAACCGACAGTTGGACATGCCTCTCGCAATGTTGTTGCTGCTGCTGCTGCCACTGTTGCTCCATGGCATCTCTCTATAGTGTGGTTCATACTCGCCGTGCTGGGGTTGCACCCCGGGTTCATGATGTTCAAAGCCTGTCCCTGGGGCTTTGGGCCTCCCATTGCTTGCTGGTGCGGAGGGAGAGCAGGTCGTGGCCCGCTGGCTTGCATGGTGTTCAGATTCAGCAGGCCGGGCTGGAGCTGAAGGCCAGGCTGGCTGGCTACTTACTTGGCTGTGTGCTATTTGATGAGAGCTGCCATCAGCTGAGGGTTTGACTTGAGGATGTTGAGCACTCACTGCTGCTGGGGGAGCTGGGAGACTTCAGGGTCCACAGCAGGTCCTGCAGGGCACCCGGATAGATGCTCCAAGGTGGCTGCACCTTGGGTCTGCATAGACATTGTGGGTCTGGCACGCCTCACATTGACGGTTGCTGGGGGATGGTGCCGGCTGCCACTGCCGGGGCTCAGCAGGGTGGGGGGGAAGGGGGGGGCAGAATAACAGTCCCACTGACCTGGTTGGGTCACATTCAGGCCCATGGGGGCCATCTGGCTCTCAGGGGTCACTGTGCCTCAGGGGCATACCGTTGTCGGTGCTCACCCGGTACAGATGCTGCTGCTGCTGTGCCTCACGTGCTATCTGCCGGGGGCCTCCACTGCTGCAGGTGGGCCTGGGAGGGGGGCGGTGGGGCTGGCACCTGGTTAGTGGGCTTCCCAGTGCAAACTGTGGTGAGGGGCCGAGTTCTGGCCACGCTGGAGAAGCCAGCTAGTGACATGCTCACAGGCGAGGACTGGGGCAGAGTCGGAGGCTGTGGTGTCCAGGGCGTTCTGGGACACAGTGTGGGGGGCCGGGGTGGTGCTGAAGGAGGGGAAGGCAGACTCAGCTGAGGCACTGCGCGGGTGCTGATGGTGGCATCCACTGGCACATGAGCTGCGCGTGTTGCCGGTGGTGCTGTGTCTTCTGCTGGCGGAGCTTCTGCTTGATGTTGAGGCAGTAGGGAATGGGGCATGTGTTTTCTTGGCAGTGTTTGGCATGGTAGCAGCAAAGGGCCATGAACTGCTTGCACACTCCGCAACCTCCGTTGGTCTTGTGCTGGCAGCTCTTGGTGTGCTGCACAACCCACCTCATCCTCTGGCAGGACGGCTGCGGGCAGTTGGCATCACAGCACTGGCAGTCATGCCTCCGGGACTGGATGAAGCACTGGATGGCCTGGCACCGCCACTCCCAGAGGCTCCGGCACTGCGGCTCACTGGCCACCCCTGCACGAGCAGAGGCAGCCCCACCTCCTCCACTTCCGCTCCCCCACCGCCTCTGCTTTGGCTCCGCAGCGGAGGTTACCGCCTCCTCCCCAATGGCTCCCTGGTTGGCCTCAGCGCTGTTTCCTGAGCAGCCAGCAGAAGAGCTCTCAGGACCCCCTCCTGCCCGGACTTGCCAAGAAACAGGCTGTTTTGGAGCCAACTGTTAATTGTACTTGCCACGGCAACGAAGCAAGCATTCCGCCTGGCTGCTCATGCTGCCTGCTCTCAACGGCCGCCCCCTAGGACTGGAGGACTCTGGTGGGGCTGAGAAGACTGGGCGCAGCCATCTTGTGGCTATGGGCATCATCATCTTTGTGACAAAGTGACAGTTAATTTGCATATTACCCTTTTATTAGATAGGATAATATATATGTAACCAATATATTACATATTTAATTAGATATAAAATTAGTCAGCAGACATTCATGTGGATTCCAAAATTAGCTCTAAATTTTTGCCAAGTTGTTCCTTAATTGTGTGATAATTTCCCTGGCCTCTCAAAATATCCATTCTATATCTTGGAGTCCTATATAATAGCAGTAATATTAGCTTCCAATCAGAAATACAGTTATTAATGATACAAATTTTCTTGATGGATTTGTATTCATACCAAATAGAATATGATTGATTATTAAAAATGAGGTACTGCCCTGACCGGTTTGGCTCAGTGGATAGAGTGTCGGCCTGCAGACTCAAGGGTCCCAGGTTCGATTCCAGTCAAGGGCATGTACCTTGGTTGTGGGCACATCCCCGGTGGGAGGTATGCAGGAGGCAGCTGATCGATGTTTCTCTCTCATCGATGTTTCTAGCTCTCTATCCCTCTCTCTTCCTCTCTGTAAAAAATCAATAAAATATATATATTTTTTTGTAAATGAGTTATTGCCCAGCTGGTATGGCTCAGTGGTTGAGCGTTGACCTTTGAACAAGGAGGTAACAGTTCGATTCCAGTCAGGGCACATGCCCAGGTTACAGGCTCGATCCCCAGGATGGGGTGTGCAGGAGACAGCCAGTAAATGATTCTCGCTCATCATTGATGTTTCTATCTCTCCCTCCCTCTCCCTTTCTCTCTGAAATCAATAAAAATATTTTTTTTTAATGAGGTACTTACTGATTCAGCTGAATCTCAAAAGCCTAGAACAAAATGTAGCCACCAAATACTCTCTCTTTATAAGCAAGCTGCCAACTAACTGGTCCATGCATTACTTGACAAGGTGTGGCCCCAGGCAGTGCCACCAGCATTGCCGAGGCTAGAGGGGAGATTGGGGACATCCATTTAGATGTGGGATGGCAGCCAACTAAGAGGGGCTTCAAGGGACCACCAAAGAGCTTGACCCACATTTCTGGAAGTTTGGGTAATTACACTGGTGATATGTGAAATATTTAACAACTTGCTACTACAGTGATGTTGGCAGACACTGGAGCAGGAACCTGGGGCCCTGTGATGCTGGACAATACCTTTCAATTGCTGGATTGTGGCTAGTGAGGAGACCCATGGAGGAAGGGGGAGTGGTGCGCTGACTTGATTGGAGAACTCAGGGTAACCTACCTATACCAAACTTAGAATAGTATGTTCACCTATTGACAATCTATAAGATCCTGCCATTCACAAAGGAGCAGCCTTGATTAATACCTGATTCACATGGGCCACACAGAAAGTCAAAAGAAGTGAGTGAGAAGCTGTTAATCTGAGCCAATAGCAAAAGAGAGACAAAAAGAGAGAGAGTGTGTATGTTGAATCTGGAATGAGCACCACTGTCATGCTGGAACCAAGCAGAAAGGAGCATTAATTTCCAAACTTTGAATTTTATTATTACTCTGGTCTAGACATTTTAATGACTAAAGTGAGACTGCTCTCTGAAATTTTACTTGAGCTCTTTATTTATCTAAATGTAATTGAGTAAAAATCTGAGGCAAACCTCAGAATTCATCCGGGGCATGGAGAAAACTGTCCCGCAGTCCAAATTGAAAAGGTTAGTGGCAGGAAAAGTAAAGTTTGTTTTATGCGTGCAACTTAATATTCATTCAGTACAAGGATTACAATCACAAGGCATCCAATTGAACTTCAGCTGCCATTCGGACAAGGCTGGGCTTTTCAGGTCAATCGGCGGGAGGGGCCAGGGCACTTTGTGGTATCCTATTTGGTTGGTTTGGGTTTCTTTGGGGCCAGCGCCAGGGAAGGAAAGAGTATAGAAAGCCAGAATTGCTCCATACTGATTTATGTGCTCCTGACTGAGGCTTTAGGAGGACACTCCTGGCAGAAGCCTAAGTAACTGTTTTACACAAGTTTTCCTGAGCCCAGCAGGAGTGGCTCACTTGGTTGAGCGTGGGCCTATGCACCGAAAGGTTGCCGGCAAGGGGAGTGTCTTTCCTTTATATAGAGACTGTATTGGTTTTGGTAAGTGAAGATTAACACCACATCAGAACCTCATGCCTGTGCTTTGCAGAGTATAGGAGATGAATTCCTATCCTGGACTCCATGGTCCCAGCAGACCCTGGCAGCAGTCATTGGGAGGTGTCACCCAAGTGACTCTAATAGAGCCAGGTGGCAGGACAAGAAGTGAACCCCCAAGAATAAAATAGACCAGCAATTCCTACACTTGTGGCCCTAGTATCCCTTCACACTCTTAAAAATTATTGAGGATGTCAAAGAGCTTTTGTTTATGTGGATTTCATCTGCTGATATTTATCATATTAGAAGTAAAAATTGAGAAATGTCTTAAATATATTAATGTCTCTTTAAAGTTATGATGACTATATTATGTTAATATAAATAATGTTTTTATGGAAAATAATTATATTTTTTCAAAGCAAAATTAAAAAGTTAAAAGAGTATCATTGTTCCACATTTTCACATATCTCTTTAGTATTCATCTTAATAGGGGACAGTTGGATTCTTATATATAATTATGCATTTAATCTGTTATGATATGTTGCTTTGGTTGAAGTATATAAAGAAAATCCAGTCTTATAGAGATGTGTACTTAGAAAAGAGTGGAGTATTTTAGCAGCTGTTTCAGATGATTGATATGGATGTTCTAATTTTTAATTATTTTATTACACATTATCAAAATTCACATTCATTAATAACACTACTGTATTAGTCAACTCAGACTGCTATAACAAAATATCACAGACAGGGTGGCTTAAACAACACACTGATTTCTCCCAATTCTGAAAGTTAGAAAGTCCAAGATCAAGGTGCCTCTCTTTCTGGCTTGCCAATGTTCACCTTCTCCCTATGTCCTCACATAAGCAAGAGAGGAAAGGAAGGGTGGAGAGAGAGAGAGAGAAAGAAAGAGAGAGAGATATCTAACCCCATCAGGGAGGCTTTAGCCACATGACCTCATCTAAACAGCCCCACTTGTAAATACCATCACATTGATGGTTAGGTGAATTTTAGGGGGACAAACATTCATCATAACAACCACGAAGCTTATCAGATTAAGCTTTACATATTGTGAAACTATCAAATACTAGTGAAAAGAGTTTCCCACAGTTCTTATTTTCATTTAAAATCTCCAATTTTATCTTAGCTACAAATACTGTCTTTTATTTTCCTTGAAGTCACAGGCTTACTTCATTTATTTTTGAGAAAATGTCTGTCAAATACTCAAGCCTGAAAATTATAGTTTGTTAACTGTTCTTTAAAATAGAATGAGTGTTCCATAAAAAAACTAGTTCAGTTCATACCTGAAACAATTGCATGTGTATTTTTTCATAGAATCCACCCACATTATCACCAACATATTAAAAAATGGGTATTAAGATTTTTTTCCTGCTTTATCAAAGACATTCACAAGCAAAACTATCAATTTATTTTTAACATAGCAACTGTGTCATAATGAAAAATTGAATGCCAACAGGTCCAGTTTTGTGCCGTCTTGATTCATGCTAAGGTGCCATCAATTTTACAATCATTGCTTTTGCACCTTTACGGAAAAGGATGTATTAGATCTTAATCCTATATAATAAAAGGCTAATATGCAAATAGACTGAACAGCAGAACAACCAAACAACCGGTCGCTATGACGTGCGCTGACCACCAGGGGGCTTGCATGGAACATGGTGGGTGTCGGCCATAGCAGGATGGTAGAGCAGGTGAGCGGGGGTGCCAGACCAAGGCAGGGCACTGGTCGCTGTCATCGGGGCGAGCCTCTGGTGGTTACTGAAAATTCTTTGCTCCCATGCACCGCGGTCCTGCCCGGTGCTTGCACCTGCTGCTGGCACCGGCCCCACTTACATCCACTGCCAGCACTAGAGCCACTGCTTGCACTCACTGCCAGTGCCCAGTGCTGGCCGTGATCGCTCGGCACCGTCAGCGGGTGCAAGCAGCAACTGCCAGCCCCAATCGCCCCTCAGGGCTTCTCCACCTCACCCTGCTCCTGAAGGGAGATCAGGGTCCCAGCCACCTCTCACACCCACTGCCAGCGACGGTCCCACTTGCACCCACTGCCAGTGCCCAGTGCCGGTCCCAATCGCTCGGCGCTATCAGTGGGTGTGAATGGTGACTACTGGCCCTGATTGTCCCTGAGGGTTTATCCCTGCTCCTGAGGGGTGATTGGGGCAGCAGCTAGCACCCACTGACATTTCCTGTCCCAATCGCTCCGTGACTTCAGCGGGTGCAAGCAGGGCCAGTGCCATCAGCATGTGTGAGTGGCAGCAGCAGGAGCGAGGCTACTGGCAGACAGGAGACCGGGGCCAAGGCAGGAGGGACCAGGTGGGGGTGCAGAGGATGGGCCGAGATCCACCCCTGTGCCTATCACAGCCTCACAGCCCACAGTTCCTTTCAAGGTGCATGAATTCATGCACTGGGCCCCTAGTATTATTATAAAAGGCATTTCTGACTTTGCAGTCCTCCAGAAAGAGTATTGAAAATCTTCTAGGACCTACATACTGTATTTAAGATCTCCTGAGCTAGATAATATGGTAGTCAAGGAGAACAAATTTAGTGGCTTATCTGAGTGAGAGAGCATGCTGGTGTTTGAAGTGAACTGGCATAAGCAAAGTCACATGGATAGAAGTGACAAAGCCAGCTCTAGAACCCAAGCACCCTGGCTCTGGGTACAGCACTGAATCTTCTAGACCACATTACACTTGTGAATATTTGTTCTATTCCTTATCTCAGTGAGTCTTAGTTAAAGCTACATAGACATAGTCTAACATTCCTTAAAATTGTTCAATATCTTACCAGAAAAAGGATATCAGATAAGATTATTGTACTGATGTCATCTGAGCCCTTGCTTATAAGTGCATTCAAGTAGGGAAATCAATATTCTTCAGGAGAAAATTTGTGTCATTATAGCCACAGTCTCTGTTACCAGCTTGGGGACATAGTCTTTTTTTTTTTTTAACTTTTTTTTTATTTCAGAGAGGACGGGATAGGAGGAGAGAGAGAGAAACATCAATGATGAAAGAGAATCATTAATTGCTGCCTCCTGCAGGCCCCCTACTAAGGATCAAGCCTGCAATCCAGGCATGTGCCCTGACCAGGAATCAAACCATGACCTCCTAGTTCTTAAGTCAACACTCAACCATTGAGCCACAAGACTGGAAATGCTCAGAAAGACATACTTGTTTTTTGAAAAGTAGATAAAAGAAAAAGTTGTTTTCTCTTACTAAAAAGCATCTTCCTATGGCTGAAAGTAATGGGGGTTATTAAGCAAAGTTGTATGATATTTATGAGCTACAGTATTGAGCACTTCCTTCTGGCAGCCACTGAAACAAAAATACATCTTTCTCTCACCTCTTTTTTCTACAAAGGAAAAGTAGGTGAAATCTAGAGCAATTCAGTACTAAAAATAGAAATACGGCAGAGATGTGGAGGTGGGGTGAGGCCGAGTGGCAATAGATTTTTGAACTCAGGAGGTGTTGGATGTTAGGGTATTAAAACATTGCTTACAAAATGTTACAGAAGATGCCCTGCTTTTCCTAATGGTTATGCAACTTGGGTTGTCAGCACCATTTGGGCTTGAAAATATTCTCTGCTGATAGGATATGAGAGATGTGAACAACAGAAAGGAAGCTTTCAAGGCAAGGACAGTGAATGTCATGTGTAAAGAATCATAAAAAGGCCAGGATACAAAGAAGTTTTACTGTTGAAATTTCTTACCAAAAGCCTTTGTTTCATTCTATATAGACACACACACACACACACACATTATACATGTTTTACACAACAGTGAACAATCTAAAATATCCCAAAGCTTGAGATAACATAAAAAGATGGATATCTATTATTTAAAGTGTCTTTTAAATTACTGTATAAATATTACTTCTTACTTTAATTCACTTCGCCCATTGATTATTAAAAATTTAGAAGAGCTATATAATATATTTTATTAGATTTATAAGTACTAAAGAGTTTCCATGCTAACAAATTTTCCCTACAATTTTGGAGATATTAATAATGTCTGCTATATACTTATTTGTGAAAATTCATTAAAAGATTGTACATAATGATTGCTTGATGTTAAGTATTCACTTCGGCTACATACAATAATTTCTATTGCCCAGCTAGTGTGGCTCAGTGGCTAAATGTCAACCTATGAACCAGGAGGTCATGGTTCGATTCCTAGTCAGGGCACACATCCGGGTTGTGAGCTAGATCCCCAGTTGGGGCATGCGGGAGGCAGCTGATCAATGATTCTCTCTCATCATTAATGTTTCTCTGTCTCCCTCTCCCTTCTTCTCTGAAATCAATAAAAATATTTATAAAATAATACTAATTTCTATTTAGTAAAGATTGACAGTATAAAGATACATCAATGAGCAAAATAAAATTATTTGCTTAAACATAATTAAAACAACTTTCGGTATCACTATAATTCTCTATTTGAATGATTCTGTAGGGATGTTCCTACAGCATTATTTGTTGTTTCTAAATGTGGAAGAAGAGATCAATAAGGCATCTACAATCCTTTAACATTAAGTATATGTAATATCACACTCCTGACAATGCTTTATCAAAGATGCTGAAAGAGTCTAAGGTGATAGTTACATAAAAAGATGATCCAAGAGCACTAAGTAGGGCCTTATTTAAACACTGATAAACAAAATGAAGCTGGCCTTTTTATTCATATTTCATTTCAGTGCATATGATAAATTAATGAAAATAATTGACTTTCAATGCAAATGTGGAAGAGAAAAAAGTTGATTAGTATCAACATGCTCTTTACAAAACCTTTATTTTGGTCAAACAGTCCAGTTCTTGAAATTCTTAAAATCATTTTTATTGACACCAATAAAAGGGGAAAGAAAAAGTTTTACCTTCTTTTAGTACACATTTGGAAATAATGTTTACTCAACTACACTCAACAATAAACCTATCAATCAAATTTAGAGAGAAATAAAGGATTACCCACTCACCTACTAATTTCAGAATTAAGCTAATTTATACAACATAACAATAAGGCTGCCAACTGCCACTCTTGCTTTTGTTCCACTACATTTTTTCTTTTGAATACAAGAATCAGCTTCCCTTGACATTCTACATGCTTATGAAATACACTTTTTTCCCTACGTAGCCTATAACTTTGCAAATAAATTTATACTCAACAAACCATTGTTTTTCCATATTAAAAGATTTAAAGATAAACTCCTACTACCTTAACAAATACTTACTGAGTACCTGCTTTATGCCTGGCATTATTTGAGTCCTTGAAGAAGAGAAAAAGTACTCAAAGAAATAATGGCTTGAATCTTCCCAATTTGGCAAAAGATGTAAATGTATAGATCCAAAAAGCTAAGTGAAGCAGGAACGTGATAAACACAAAGAAATTCATACAAAGACATTTCATAGTCAAATTTCTGAAAACTAAAGACAAAAGTCAGAGGCAGAGCAGAGGGCAAGCATGGTACAGTCTCTGGTCCAACTGCATGTTTCTGCTATTGCCTTTGTTCTCCTGCATGTTAGGTTAATAAAAAGATTCAAAATTTCTGGGTCTCCAACTTATCTCTACATGGCTCTATTTTCAAAATCAGAACACTTTTTCTCCCAAAGCTACCAGTAAACCTTCTCGTGTATTGCATTGGTCCAAATTTGGTTATACGGTATACCAATTCTGAACAATCCTTGTGCCAAGACTCTCTTCTATTCACTGGGTTTTCCTACCTAGCCTGGATGTTCTAACTCAATTTTTCTGGCAAAGGGGATGAAGTCTTGATTATGTTAAAATAAAGTTCTATCCTGATGCTCTCATGAAGTAAGTCTCTCCCAGTTTTCCAGGAGCCATAGTGGCCTCTGTCAATTCAACATCAATCAAGCCCCATCCTTGTACCAACAGGTAAAGCCAAGTTAATAAAGTCTGCCTTGAGCTAACCCTCTTCGTTTTCAGGTAACATGTGCAAGTCGATTGGTGTTTCTGTAATTATAATCTCTAGCTTCTAATATCTGGTATCCCCAAAAGTAAGAATTCCAACCCACGTAGAAAAGGTAGCAGTGGGCACGCAGGTGACAAAGCCAGTGCTACTTCTTTTCCTTTTCTGCCTTAATTTAAGAGGATATTTTCAGTGACTTTTTCCTCCCAAGCAGATTTCACCATGCAGATTACCTATGTGTACATTTAGTAAATAAAGTGCCCGAACCTCTCTCTCATGACAGTCTATGTCTAGGGAGGCCTCCATTAGCCTGATGTGCTGATGAAGAGGCGAGGAAGCATGGCCCCAGGCCTCTGTCTTGGATACACATATACCCTTCTCACACTATCAGCTTCTCACTATTCGGCAAGAAGGACTTTTTACATGCAAAATCATGTGTGTTCACCCACTTATTGACAAAAGAAGAAACCAAGCCTTGGAGAGATTATGACTTATCTAATATATGCTTGGTAAATTTCAGATTCATAACTACTTAGTACAACTTTAAATTCAGGACTATCTTCACCATACATCTCAGCTTTTGATTAACTAATGACATCATTCACCAAGAGAATTTTAATTCAAAATTGTTATCAATATGCCATAAAAGTACTTTTGAAATGCAGCCTCTCCCACGGGGTCATAGGCTACCAAGGAGACAGAACTGAACCTCACAGCACCCTGCTTGGCCCCGGAGGATGGCTGGTTAGCCAGAGACAGGTAAGATTCCTCAAGGAAGGAACAACCTAAGACAGGCACAGTCGCAGAGGGGCCATCAGGAGAGAACTTGGGGGGGCAACAGAAGTGGGGCACAGACCCTCACCCCCCCCAACATTGCAGGGGCTTGAACCCTCACCCCCTTCTAAAGGAGGTCTTCTACCCCCATGGCTGCTTCGCGCTTCCCACACCCAGCTCAGATCGGGACCCAGGCAACAGAAAGAGACCCGGCCCAGCTCACATCGAGATACAGGTGACAGACAGAGACTTGGCCCAGCTCAGATCGGGACCCAGGTAACAGACAAGAGACTTGGCCGACAGCAGTTGCCCTATATCTAAATTCAGCTGAGCATTTGGAATGCTCAGGGCCCACTCAAGAATGCAAATAATCCTTCCCACTAATATTTACAGGGTAAACTAAGATTGTTGGTAGAGTATTAAATTTGACAGTAAAATAGTAATCGAGTTTTCAGATTAATTTAAATAGGCTAATTGAAATAAGTGAATATTCAAGTACTGGACAAAAAGCTATTCTTAAAGTAATAACTAAAATTTCTATTGGTAGTTCATCTCATGGTAAAAATTCCTGAATATGCAATGAACCTAAAGCAGTCATATGTGTGGGGGGAAAAAAAAAAAATTTTTTTTTTTAATTTAAAGTTATCAAGACTGCATTATAAAATTTACAAAAACCTCCATTAAAAAAAAGGGGGGGGGATAGTAGGGCAATATCATGTAAGGAAAAATATCCTATAAGTAAATTACATCTAGAAAATTTTTACTTTACCAAATTAAGGTTCATTTGCAATGCTAACAGCAAGACGGCCATTAAAAACACACATGGTGTCTAAATAAGACAAAGGAAAATCGTTTGAACAAAAATAAAAAGGATCCCAAATCAATTATATAGAAAAGATTCCTTTATTAACTTGTGGTCGAGAATATATTTGTATATTTTCAGAAAACAACCCCAAGACCAGATGGATTCCTGCAACAGAGAGGAATTGACAGGAGTGCTCCAACCACGAAGACAAGAGGAAAAAACAGTCCAGAGATGGAAGACGCTGACAACGCCTTGCCATGGGAGCAGTCAGCAGCTGTGCACCGCTGCAGGTTGCCTAGGACCAAACCAGAGAGGGTCGGACCTGCATTGCCACCATGTACCCACCATCCAGCTATCAATGCTGACATGTACACATAAGGAACTGTTGGACATTGAAATTGGGACTCAAACATTTTTTTGTTTTGTCTTGTTTTGTTATTATATGTTTATTTCCAGTCTGCAAAGGCAAAACTTTTTAAAGGAAAGAAATGGTGGGAAAAGATACAGAGGCAAAGAAGCATTGAACAGACTGTCAAACTACATTGGGAAGACAGGGGTGGTTGGGCGAGGAGGGCTGTAAGAGACCAACCGAAGGACTTGTACGCATGCATATAAGCACAACCAATGGATATAAGACACTGGGGTGGGGGGGGAGGGTGGGCAGGTGAAGGCATGTCCTGGGGGGTAGGGGTGGTCGGGGGGAGATCAAAGGGGAAAAAAAAAAAGGAGACATATGTACTACTATTTGTAATACTTAAAACAATAAAAATAAAATAAAAATTAAAAAAAAGAAAGAAAAAAAAGAAAGAAAGAAATGCAGCCTCTCTATTTTATTTCTTTTTAAAAACAAGTAATTCAAAATGGATGTGCCTGCTGCAAAGATGTCACTGACACTCATAGGCATGTGGCAGAAAAAATACTTTCCTGTCTTTATTTAATGTGGTTATATGTGAATTAACCATCAGAGGGCCCCAAAATATGAATATGTGAAAGCAGTGTAATTAACATTCTCAGCTAATTTTTGCACAGTTCAGATTATGACTTCTCTCTGCATTCCCTTATAGGACAAGGAGATCCTTAGGAACTGCTCTAAAACTGGTGTGTCATGTGACTTGGAGGAGTTCATCCACATTCAAGGTCCTCCAAAAATAATAAATATCTCTGCCACAAAGAAACTCTTTGAACTTGTCAATTAATACCATAATGTCAGTAGTATGGCCTCCCATTGGAGGTCAAGTCTAGTAATTCTTCTGCTATTGAATCACTCTGCTATTTTCAGCATCTTTTGTCAGTTGGACATTTTAAGCATCAAATTACAGACATTTCTCCACCATAGTGTCACATTAAAGCCACCAGAAATTCCTTTTGCTCCCCGGAGCCTGAAAAGGCTGAATGAATGTACTTTAAACAAAAAGTCTCCTTGCTGGGGCACCAGCAAAGGCAAGAGAAACCTTTTTGAAATGGTTACTAATGCACCACTACTTCAACTCATGCTGGCAGGCATAGCATAATAAAAGTATTTTATTATTATATTTAATACAATCCAAAATTACTTTAGAATTTTATACAATGTAGAGAAATAACACCACTGAGGTGTGTGGTAAAAATGTAACGCATAGACACTAGCAAAATAAAATCTGTTTCTCCTTTCGATTTAACCATATATCTTGATCTATCTTAACAAAATATAGACCAATGACATCCAGTGAAGAATTTAACAGAGCTTTGTGGTGAGCTGTGCAACTCTTTGCCAAAATATTTCACCTGGATTCAGGGTGACAAATTATATTTCTCAAAGCCACCCATAGAGTGCAGAAGAAAATACAGCTTCCATAGTAGCCACACTGTTAAAGTTGATAAGTGGAAAGGTTCATAAATTCAGTAAATACCACCTGTGATGGAAAAAGCAGCTGGTTTCTGACATTTAAAAGTGTTTAGAGAGGGTCTGTCAGCAATAACTATTTATTGAGCACTTACTATGTGCAGACAACGTTCCTGATGGTGGGAATACAGAAGTAAACAGAACAGTGAGTCTACTTGCCCATAAGGACTTTACATCCTGAAGGGTGTGAGGGAAAGAGCCGCTTGCAGACACAAAAACTACTCAATACACCTGATCATTTCAGACACGGCTAAGAGCTAGCCTGAAGTGAGATAATCTTACACAATCACAGCAGAGGTGACATCTGAGGCGTGACTGGTATGATAAGAAGGGAAATTCATGATGAGGCAGGAGCTGACAAATATTCCAAGAGAGAAAAGTTCAAAGGCAGGTTCTAAAGGCGCATCCAAATTTTTTGTAGATAATTTAATCTCCCCTCACCCTCTCTTTGTGTAAAATGCTTTCCTGCATAGAAATTTAGCAAATTCTCACAACAACCCTGAGACATGCATTTTATCATCCCTCTTTTACCTGTGAGAGAATGCAAACTAAACAGGGATGTTTGGCAACTTTCCCAAGGTCACATATAAATACAGAGCACAGGATAAAGTTAAACTTGGTCTTTTAACCTCAAATTCTGTATAACACATTACCTTTCCCAGGTGCCAAAACTTTAATGAGTTGTTAAGGAACATCTTTAAAAAATTGTAAGACTTCCTTGATAACACTTCATTATTATTATTATCCAGGAAAATGAACATATCCTTTAATAGCCCTATCAAAGAAAAATAAAATAAGAGTGTGGGCTCTTTAAGAAACCAGGTGTTACAGCTGAGTATCTGGGCTAAGGACGAGTTCCCTGAATATAAAGTGTAGCTGAGGTGGTTGAGATTTCATTGTACTTATCATGCATTAAAAGACAGTTCAGATTCTCTCTCTCTGCAGAAAAGGGATAATAGTTAAGAAGAGAGGGACAGAAATACAGAAGCTCAGAGATGTAAATTCCAGATGACAAGAGAGACATCATAAACCCAAAGAAAATGGAACCAAAGGTATTATGTAAAGTTTAGAAACATCTACAAAGATATCAACTGGTAATCAACACTTATACTCCATGTGGCAGAGAAACTGAGCTCTCACTTTTTGTTTACTTTCACCAAGGCTCAAAACCACAGAGATGTGACTGGAAAACAGAAAAAATAAAAATAAAATGAGGGGGAGAAAAAACATAGAAAATTGTTGTTCTTACAACAAGGCACTTAATGTATACTGAGGAATATTATTCCGTGGTATCTTTTGGGTTCTATGAAAAAATATTTTTTTTCTAACTTGCTTTTTAGACATAAATCTAAGGTGAGCACATAGAAGATAAGCCCTCTCCTTTCTTTTTTAAAAATATTTTTTATTGAATTCAGAAAGGATGGAAGAGGGAGAGAGAGATAAAACATCAATGTTGAGAGAAAATCATTGATCAGCTGCCTTCTGCATGCCCCCTACTGGGGATCAAGCCTGCAACCCGGGCATGTGCCCTTGACCAAAATTGAACCCAGGACCCTTCAGTCCTCAGGCCAACACTCTATCCACTGAGCCAAACCAGCTAGAGCAACCCACTCCTTTCAATTAGTCATCTATGAAGTCAAACCAGTCATATGATTATACCACCCTATTACCCCCTTACCTTCCACGTGGGAGCAGACTGTGATGGTAAGATCATAGTATCAAAGAGGAATTATAGCTTTTAAAATCTAAAAGAGACATTTAATTTTAACTTTAAACTAGTGAAATAAAAACATTGAAATTTAGTTCCCAGTCACAGTAGACACATTGCAAGAGCTAGTTCATGGCTTTTGTGTTGGGCAGCACAGAATAGAGCATTTCCATATCACAAAGTTCTTGGGACACAACTACACCATATGATTTCTGTGCAATGACATAAATCTCACAGCCTCTCTATCCCCAATCTCTCCAAAAACTTGCTTGGCCTCATTCTGGTCTACTTTTGATTTGCCATCTTTAATCTCTTTGCATTTGTTCTAATACTGTTATTTTACTGATGAGGAAATGCCTGCCTATTGCAGTAAAATCTATCCTTTCATATAATAACTGGTTAATTGGTGTCTATATATTCTAGACACTGAGTACAGACCAAATCCTGACCCTCATAAAGCTTAAAATCTAATGCAGGGAACAAACAATAAAGTGTAAACTTAAAAATGCATATAGCTAGCAAGGAACATACGTGATTCAGGACAAAGGTACAGAGGAAGGGAATGTGGACGACTAATGACCTGGCTATTATATGAGGAAGAAGTGTAGCAGGCCAACTGTGGAAATAGAAGATAAGAAGTTACTGCAACTGCTCATGTGAGAAGTAATGGAGCTAAGAACACAGTGCGACACTGTCGAATTTGAGATCTATTTTCAAGATAGAACCTATGGTATTTGCTGATGGGCTGCATATGGAGGATGAAAGGAGAAAGGAATCCTAACACAAACCTGAAATAGATGGACCAGTTCCCACAGAAAGATTTCCCTACATAAGAGAGACCTCATGCTTCCTTGCACTTTTTTGTTTTGTTTTGTTTTCCCTATATCTCCTTTATCTGGTGATCTTCCCAAGTCCCTTCATAGTGTTGGTACTTCAAAAAATCTAGAATTTCTACACTTTGAATATGCTGAAATAGAAAGTCACAGTACTAAGAGCTATAGGGGAGAGGTGTAAACGTAGTTTTCATTATTTATTGCTACAAAGATGACACTGTCTTTTTAAGTTTGTGCCCTAGTTTCTCATATCCACCAGTAGATTTAACATGCCCCATCACTCCTATTTTTATGTAAAAATATAAATATTTTATTCTCTTAAGCAAAAAGAAATGCTAATAAAGAGAAAAGGAATTAATTTCTCAAGAACATAAGGAGGCTGGCTGTACAATTTTAGAGTTTCAAATTTAAAAACCAAGTGCTGTAGTCTGTGAAGTCCCAGCATGGATATTAGCTCTTGCAGGTACAAACTGACTTATAGCACATACCTCCCTGAAACCAGGAAAAGACCCAACAGATTGAACAGGGTAATGCACAGATTTTATGGGCCTTGATCCACTCAACCTGCTGTCTTAGGCTAACTCTGTGTGTCACCAAACAAAACTCAACTAGGTCATACTTAATACTGAACAATACAGTTTTTTCATCTCTGGTTTTAATAGCTAACCCAGATTGTTTTGTGACTAACTGGCATCTGATGATACCATCTTTTGCCCTCGGTAAAATGATAAGATTTCATTTTGGAATCTGCTTACTTTCACTTCATGCCCCTTTCTTTTAACTCTTCCACCCACTCCCTGTACACAAGGTTCTATCTTAAGTGTGCATTTCTCATTGGGACTAGGATCACCCATGGATAGTTAAGATCCATGGGAAGAAATAGCCCACAGAGCCTGAGTTTCTCCCATCACTCATCCTTGATGTTACCAGAAGGGTAATCTTAGCAGATGACTAAAAGCATGACATCCTCCATGTTATAAGAAACATGTGCACTCCTCCAATCTCTGTAATAATTCCTGTGTGTATTATATGAAAACATAATTTCACCCAATAGCAAGAGAACACATTTTTCCTCACTTTCATATTATATCACTTTGGAAAAATAATGTTAGACTAATTCTTATGATCAATTCTGATAGTTTCAAGATGAAACTTTTCTGGAAAGTGGTGGGAGGGGGAAGAAAGAGAGATTGGAGAAGGAGAAGGAGAAGGAGGAGAAGAAGAGGAAGAGGAAGAGGAAGAGGAAGGAGAAGAAGAAGAAGAAGAAGAAGAAGAAGAAGAAGAAGAAGAAGAAGAAGAAGAAGAAGAAGAAGAAGAAGAAGAAGAAGAAGAAGGAGAAGGAGAAGGAGAAGGAGAAGGAGAAGGAGAAGGAGAAGGAGAAGGAGAAGGAGAAGGAGAAGGAGAAGGAGAAGGAGAAGGAGAAGGAGAAGGAGAAAGAAGAAGAAGAAGAAGAAGAAGAAGAAGAAGAAGAAGAAGAAGAAGAAGAAGAAGAAGAAGAAGAAGAAGAAAAGAGAGGAGGAGGAGGAGGGAGAGGAAGAAGAGTGGTGAGATAGAGTGGAGAATATGAAAGAACAAGGTTGGAACACTGAAATAGAAAGGGGAACAATGACTCCAGATTTGGCTTTAAAAGAGCCAGTGGTGAGACTTCCCAATCAGCTGAAATTTTGTCAGTTCTGGACTTATGTACATTATATATGTTTGATTCTATGATATAGTTATGGACAAGTTGCTCAAGCACAAAGAGATCAGGTAGCATACATAAAGCCGCATAGTTGGGGGAGGGGCAGAATATAAACAACATCACAAGCCTCCTGGCTGTCAGACTTACGTTTCAAAGGCACTCACAGAGACCTAGAACTATTGCAGAGGGGTGGCCTCAAAGACAACTGCCTTCACAGCATTGCCAGACAGGGCTCCTCATACTAGATGCATCCTTCTTTTTAAACCAATTCCTCCAAAGCGTATAACTTACTCCCTTAATTTTTACTATCAATATTGATGGTGAGCACTTTGAAGTTTCCTTTAAGGAACACATATAATATCAGACATGAAGACACAAAGATTAATAAGCCACCTCAAACTCTCCAATTTCACACACCTTCTGTGATTCAATTGTTTTCCACGTGTCCATCAATGGACACCCCAAAGAGACCAGATTTTCCACACTTACTTCGGCCTCATTGTTCGCCAATCTATCCTTCCCACAAGGTTAGCTCCAATATGCAATTTTTCTTTGCTATATATTAAAACCCTTTTCTCCTTATTATTTCTTACATTTCCATTTCTCTCTTCTGCCACTTTTTCACATGAACCTAAAACACTTACGTTTCCTATCCTTACCCCACACCTTCCCACAGTCCTAATATTGCACAGTCTCTTCCTTTTGCCCATAGAGCCATTCTACACAGGAGTGTCCTTACAAAATTCCATTCATACTTCAAGATTCAGGCCAAATTTCATGACTCAACTGACCTTTCTTTATACTTCCACTAATATTTAATGTGTTTACTTATCACATCCTATCTAATAAAGAGGAAATATGCTAATTGACCATCACGCCCTCACAAAGATGGCAGTGCCCACAGCCACAAGATGGCGGCACCCTAAGCTCCGCTGGGGCGGCAGGTGCACAGCATGGCCAGGCCAGCCCCCAGGCGGGTCCGGCTGCTCCACGTGCCTGCCTCCGGAGTCCCCAGTCCCCTCATCCCCCCAGCTGCCCAGGGCCAGCCCAAGGCACAGGCAAGCCTCCAATGGCAGCTGCCCAGCCTCCCAGGGCCACCCGAGGCTCAGATAACCAAGGCCAGCTGAGGCTTGCACTGCCAGCAGTGGCAGCAGCAGAGGTATGAAGGGGGCATCACCTTCCCCTGATGGCCAGGTCGCCTCCCGCCCATGAGGGCTCCCGGACTGTGAGAGAGGGCAGGCTGGGCTGAGGGACCCTCCCCCCCCTCCAGTGCATGAATTTTTCATGCACCAGGCCTCTAGTTATATTATAATTAGCAACTTATATGTCTGCCTTTTCCACTATATAATGACCCCCTCGGGGAAAGGAATGAATCCTAGTTGATCTTCAATGCCTACACTTACAGTCTAGTACTTTGTAGATATTCAACAGATTTCTGCAAATGAAAGACTGTACTGTGTCAATTGATAACAACACTACTTACTGAGTTCTATAATTACCATTATAAACATTCTTCGCAACTTAATTAATCTCATTTTCATAACAAGCTCATGAAGTAGAAGCTATTACTATCCCCATACAGCAGATAAAGAAACTGAAGAACAGAGTTAGATAAATTGCCCAAGATCACAAAGCTAGAAAATGGAAAGGATGGGATTTGAACCCAGGTGCTCTTAACCACTGGGCAAAAGACTGACTGAAGATTAGGGATCAGTAGCTTTTTATCTTTTAGGCCACATAGTAAATAGTTTTTATTGTGAACCTACCATGACTAGTCATCTTTACAATTGTAGCAGGAAAGCAGCTAGAGACAATATATAAATGAATGAGTGTGGCTGTATTTTGATAAAATTTTATTTACAAAAGTGGACAGTGACCTGATTTGACCTAAGACACATGGTTTCCTGGAACTTAGTGTAGACTCTGTCTTATATATCACAATATTGTGCATATTCAAGTACTTTAGTACTAAAAATAGACCCATGGGGTAAATCATGGAAAAGTAAGAGGCATTCCTTATTAGTAGGAGAGGAAAAATGATTACTGGGACAGCTGAAGAATGGCAACGGTCACAGTAAGCTATGATATTGCTGTTTCCTATCCTTACCCCACAGGCTTATTTCCGGGGTGTTAAATTAATCTATTATAGTGGCTAAGACTATCCTGGAATTCTTCATAACATGATTGCAGTGGCTGCTGATACTGCTCTTAGCAAATCAAACCCCATCTCTTCCATCAATACCACAGTAAAGATCTTTTCTGAAATTTCGTCTTGGGTTTAGTGATTGGTGTGGTTAAGGAGAGGGCTCCAGGATGACTGTGCTGCCCAGCATTTGATGGCTATGTGCCTAGAAGATAAATTAGAATGGTTGCCAAGAAAATGTCTCAATCTATTTTCTATCCACTCAGCAAAGACTTCTCTGGATGCTATCATGAGTCATGCCACATGCAAACCTTCTGACCAGGCTGGCTGGGGCCCTAAGTCCACTGTTATAAAACAAAGTAAATGTAAAATGTATATAATAGCAGCATTGCAAGAGGTCTCCATTTGCTTGGCTGGGGAAGGGGTGTGGCTGTTGGTGATATCCCTAACATTAGATTTTCAGAACCCTGAGGAATCAACTCTGATATCTCTTTGTAATTTTTGTGCTGTACCCACCAAATGATTAGTGCCTTTTGCATAATGTTTGAGTGAATCTGTCCTACTTCCTACTTCTAGAGCTGTGCTGCCTGTTGACACTGCTCATGCTGCAGATTCTGGACAGCCCCTGCTAGTTTATTCTTGATGCCAAGTCCCTGCCTGTCCTTGTTGGAGCCAATGGGTTTCCTTTAAGAAGCTATCACTGGATTCAAGGATTTCTACACTGAGTGGCCAGATTATTATGATCTCTGAATACATGGGTGGGGTCTGGCCAGCCTGGCCAGGGAGGTGGTTGGCCAGCCTGCCTGCTGGTCAAACTCCTGGTTGAGGGGACAATTTGCATATTAGCCTTTTATTATATAGGATATACACTGAGTGGCCAGATTATTATGCATTCAGAGATCATAATAATCTACCAACTCAGTGTATATTAATCACCTACTTGCCTATCTGCATTTGAAGATTTAGTTCCAGAACTGATTGAATCCACCTGTAGCACACCTTGTCCCTCCTCATTTTGTCCCAGTCTCCTTGATCAACCAACCTTGCTATGACTTTTTGCTACCCACTCACTTGCTCTTCCAATTTGACATACAACCCATTCTAACTGAACTCTTAACTTTTACACTTGCTTTTCTTACTTGGCTTTTGTCTTTTCTTCTGGTTTTGGTATTTTTATAACTATTGTGACACCATGCTCTCATCTCAACTTATATCCTCCCCTTGCAGCAGGCTTCCTTGGCAGGGGGCAGTTTTCCATCCATCAGGTCTGGACACGCCCTCTACATTTTCCCCTCAGCCTCTTACCTTTTAGGTGTGATCTAGTTCCCCTTGGCCACATGCTCCTGCATCTTCACATTTTTCTGTGCTTTACAACCCTCTATGTAGATGAAGGACTCTTCAAAGAGCCTTTGTAATCATATATTTTTTAAAATTTTCTGTCTAAATTCTGACCAACAAAAACAAAAAATAGTCAAATAACCCAGTTCACTAAATATGGGTGTCCCAAAAAATGTATACACAAATTTTGAACAATTATAACGGCAATGTTTATTAAAATACATTTCATTCTAAAAATTGTGTGTATTTTTGGGGGACACCCTGTATTTAAGAAAACCATTGGCTCAACTTGTGCAATTAAGAGTTAACTATATATATATATTTAGTGGTTGTTGTTTTTTAATATAGTTTTATTGATTTCAGAGAGGAAGGGTGAGGGAGAGAGAGATAGAAACATCAATGATGAGAGAGAATCATTCATTGGCTGCCTCTTGCACACCCCCTACTAGGGATCAAGTCTGCAACCCAGGCATGTGACCTGACTGGGAATCGAATCGTGACTGAGCTATACAGGCCAAACTATCTTACTATTTGCTATCAGTCACTGTTTGCCTGTAGGAGATAGAAAAAATTTTTGGTTTTTTCTTTACATATTTTTCTGTTATCAACACAGGTAAAGTGGGTTTAATGGCCCATTACAAGAGATTATTCAGTTACTTGCTAGTGCATTATGCTAAAGTCCAAATTTTATGCCCTTTAAAATTAACCCAAATATTGATTTTCCAGATTTTATTTATTTGTTTTATTTATTTTTTACTTGTAACACAATCCAAATCAGATGAGAATATATTTGTTCTCAGTTGATTCTCAAATCACAGTTATCAAATATTGTGTTTCTTTCTGCATTGTTCAAAGGCTGCAACAGTGATTTGAAAGAGACAAAAGGTATCTAATGAACACTGCCGTTTCTCTGGGGGAAAGTTCTACCCATCTAACAGCTATTTTAAGACGTTGAAGATGCATTACCACGGGCTGCAATTACTCTGTGAATCCCAATTTGAAATGAAGTCTCATCTCTCAAGGGTGTAATCCTAGGGTCCCATTTCCTTTTTCAAGCAAAGTAAACCATCTCTTTGACTATTAAGACCACTACAGGCAATCTCTGACAATCCAAAATCCTCTTCATCATTAAGTAAATAAAATTATCTTTAAAAAATAGGCAGTTTGAAATGATCAAAAATAATAACCTACAGTGATAATAAGAGCAAATCAGCCACAAATAATCACTAATTGTGGTCAAATGTTAAATAAAGATCACATTTGCTAATGGAGATTCTTTAAGCATCATATCAATGTAGTACTGAAAGAAATGTTATAGAAATATAACTCTGATTGTTAGAACTTTGAATGAGCTTTTATAAACCAATAGTGCCATGTCTTCATGCAATAGTTATTACTTACTGCATTGGTCTTCTTCCAAAAATTAATTTCCCCAATGCCTTAAGGCCTTTTTCAATCAAAAAGGCAAAAGCTCCAGACCTGAAATGCCCTCTCCATTTCTTCTTCCTTATCCATGTTCTTCATCCCCTTCAAAGGATACCACAGGCAACCCTGGTCTGTCCAACCACATTACACTAATAGGCTCAGAGGGCATGTATATTGAGTGCAATCTGGAATCTTGTTGATTACGTTTCTAGGTTAAATAAAAAACTCACAGAAAATTATCTCCTCTATTTAAATTTCATCTTTTGTTTCTTCTGTCTCTTCAACTGTAAGAAAATTTAATCAATTTTGTTAAAGGGAAAAACTAAGCAATAGCTCTCAAAAATAATTTATTAATTATAATCACCTTGAGCACTAGCCAGTTTGGCTCAGTGGATAGAGCATCAGCCTGTAGACCAAAAGGTCCCAGGTTTGATTCCAGTCAAGGACACGTACCTCAGTTACAGGTTTCTCATCGGACCAGACCCTGGTAGGGGCTTGTGCAGGAGGCAACCAATCGATGTGTTTCTCTCACATTTATGTTTCTATCTCTTTCTCCATCTCCCTGTCTTTCCCTCTCTCTTCCACTCTCCCTAAAAATCAATGAAAAAAAATATCCTCAGGCAAGGATAATAACTAATAATAATAATAATCACTTTGCCCTGCTGGCACGGCTCAGTGATCTGAGTTCTACCTATGAGCCACAAGGTCATGGTTTTGTTCCCAGTCAGGGCACATTCCCCAGTTGTGGGCTTGATCCCCAGTTTGAGGAGTGCAGGAGACAGCCTATTGGTGATTCCCTCTCATCATTGATGTTTCTGTCTCTTTCTTCCTCTCCCTTCCTCTCTAAAATCAATAAAAATAAAAAATCGCCTTAACAAAAGTGATTTAACTGACATGCATAGAGACAGATGTTTTACCTGTGTCTTCTGATTGTGAACATTTATTTATTTGGATCTCTCCAGGTTCCCTCAGCCCCTTATGTCATTTCTGGAATGATAACATTTTTCAGTCCCACAGCCACTACTTGAGGTCAGGTGACCATGCTCTTTCACCTGCGTTACTGCACCCTTTCTAACTGGCCTCCCAGGTCCCAGTCTTGCCCCCTATTCCCACCTGGTAACCCTATTTGCATCCTATTTTTATCTCATCACCAACCTTTGCATCCTATTTTTATCTCATCACCAACTCAGCATAACAAAGGCCACTCTTTTCGTATTAACTGACGTTGGAGGAAGCTCATATAAATATTAATTAGGCACTTTATATATATTGCTCACATTTGGTACTAACATCAATATATCATATTGAAAAAGAAAGGAAGCACTGAAGTTTCTCACTTCTTATTCTTTGGACTCAACCACTATTAGTAAATTCTATAGTAATTGCTGCAGTGGTCAGCCCAGACCTGCCCTCTGCAGGATTGAAGTATTCATTCCTCCAGCTACTTGAAGGCACTGGTAGCCAAAGGCTCTCAGCTGAGTCTCTCTCCAGTCATTGTCCTCATCTGAACAAAGCTACCTAGTCCAAGATCATTCTTCTTCCCTTATGATAGCCTGTAGAAAACAACAGGTCATTTCAGGGGCATGTGGACACAGTGCCCTTTCTTTGATTTAGGTCCTAAATCTAAATTTTAGGACAACTCTGTAGGGCCATTCCAGTTCCAGTGCTCTCCAAGGGATCTACTGAGGTTTCTGATGCAACTGTGCTAGCCTTCAACTTTTCTCTCTGCCCAGTTCTGCTTTCTTAACTCCTCAGTCAATGTATGCACACAAAACTACACCTCAAGTTCTATTCTATGGGGATCTCAACATATAATAGCCCTCAATATTGTGTAATGCTTATCAATGCATAAATTTTAATATAACCTCATGCCAAAGGATGTATGATATATCAAAATAAAAATATGGAGAATAACATGAGTAAATAAAACAGGTAATCAATTGCAATAATATTGACAATTGATTTAATAGGACCATCTCAGCTCTAAAATTGTGATTTTAAATGCATCTTTATAAAAATAAAACTATATATTAGCTTAAATAGTAGATCGCTCTTATAACAATGGATTGATTTGGTGTTCCAATAGAAGTATTTCAGTGTGTTGATTTTAAGTGAAGGCATGCATGAGACAGAACATTCTAATCCAAATAATAGTGTTATACTGAGAGTATTTAGTCACTTGCATTATTATGTAGTATCTGGAAGTTTAAGGTGAGTAAAATTGGCCATACATATGAGAACTAGTTTGGCTAACATTAACAATCATTAATGAGTGAAAATGACCTTACTTTCTAAAAAGGAAGGGCATCCTATATAATAGAAGGCTAATATGCAAATCAACCGAACAGTGGAATGACCAGTCACTATGATGCACACTGACCACCAGGGGGCAGTTGCTCAATGCAGGAGCTGACCCCTGGTGGTCAGTGCACTCCTGCAGAGAGAGAGCCACTCAGCCAGAAGCCAGGCTCATAGCTGGCGAGTGTAGCAACAGTGGTGGGAGCCTCTCCTGCCTCCGTGGCAGCACTAAAGATGTCCAACCGCTGTCAGTCAGACATCCCCCAAGGACTCCCAGACAGAGAGAGGGCACAGGCTGGGCTGAGGTACCCACCCCCCACCCCAAGTGCACAAATTTCATGCACCAGGCCTCTAGTATTTAATGACTCCCAGTTAGCTAACTACCATCTTAAACAATTACACAAAGGCAGCTCCAGACACAGAAAATACTTGGCATGGTTGAACAATTAATTATCAATCTCAGGTGAAAAGCATGTGATGTCGGATGTTTTCTTTATTTAAATATGTCTTCAATTCCATGAAATGAAAAGACAAAGCTAGAAAGCATTCTCTTGAAATTCCACCCCAATTAGCCATATGAATGGCTAAATAACCACATGCTATAAAGCAATTAAACCTATTGTATTTACACAAGCACTTAACACATGGAAAAGCAGAGGACAAGTGACCCAAAACCAAATAATTTTTGCCATGACCAACTAGACATTTCAATGGCTTTGCACTCTTTGAGCATCAACCGATGGTAATTAAACATTTAGATACATGTAGATTACTTAATTCATATTCACCCTGATCAAAAATGGTTAAAGGGAATGCATGGAAATTTTTACAAATGTGAGAATTTGCATTATGAGACCAAATGCAAAATATTAATATACCAAAGTAAATTTAAGATATCATAAGAGTAATTTCAAACAAAATCTCAATTATTTTTTTCACCCTTGGCAAATTATAAAAATACACTCTTTCAAATTGTGCTTGACAGGTTTCTAAGATATCTGAATAATTTCTTTTTTTGGGGGGGGTCACAAAAACAGTTTTATTAACCCAGTAAGTGAAGACCTCATCTCTTTGCACCCCCAAACTTCTGAAAGAATGGGTCTGGGTAAGAGAGAAACGTGGGGAGGGGGATGGAAATGTCCCTTATCTCACAACATAGAGAAATGAAGGAAGAAAGGGGGAGGGGAACTGTGCAAATAGGTGTGTATGTATGGGGTGGGGGGAGATTATTAGACCAGGATGGCAGCTGAAGAGAAAGAGGAGAATGGAGAGGGTGAGGGATATGTTGAAGGCCCAGGAAAAACAAGGGGCGCTGGAGTTAGAGAGTCAAAGGATGTGGGGAGTGTGGGGCTGGAGCCCAGAAGTGGGGTCATTCTGAGGCAGGGTGGTGAACCCTTGACTGCCCTTCCTCATTACCATCTTGCTCCTGAGTTTCTTCTTTCTGCTTCTCCTCCCCAGATCCCCAGTGAGCAGGCTGGTTGCACATGGGGCAGGTCTTCCAGGTCAGTCAGAGTGAGCCAGGGGTCCACACAGCAGCTATGATAGGATGAGCACAGGAAAGTAGCCTCAGCTTGTCCCCATTCACATATTCATCCAAGCAGATGGTGCAGAAATCATGCTGGTCTTCATTCTGATAGTCACGTGTAGGAATCTGCTTCAGTTGCTGATTTCACTGGAGCTGTTTCTGGTGCTGGATACAAGGAACTATCATCACTGCTCCTGCCAAAATTAGCAAACCAGCAACCCCCCTGTGAAAGGAATGAGGTTAATAGCCCAGGAGGAAGCTATTGTCTGGGACCAGAAGCACCTGACGCCCTTCTGGTAGAGGAAGATGGCACGCAGGCACTCAGAGCTCCTCTCCCGGATCAACACAGACCAGATCCAGATCTGCCTCCGGATCACCACACTATTTATTCCACATCATGTTCAGCAGTTGGTTGTAATTCACATTGTGGACCACAGCTGCACCACACCCAGCCTTCCGAGCATGTAAGGCCTTGAGTCAAAGGCACAGTCAAATCTCTGCAGAAGTGCAATAAAGACTGAGAGGTTGACCTGAGTTAGGGCTGATGGGGCAATGGGGCAGCAGGCATTGGTTGTGTGAGCCTCCAGGCTCAGGGCTCAGAGTAGACCCTAAAAAGGCTAAGAGGTCTGCAAAGTCCATGCTGGCATTGCGGTCCAAAGTCGCTCTAATGAGCCCCCCTTACAGGAAGCAAGAAGGTTGAAGGGTGCATGGCAGAGGGAGGGAAGGGAGAGTTGAGGAGGCTGCTTCCCAGCAGCAGGAGCAAAAGCAGAGTTCTGTGCTCTGGAGGCCACTCCTTCAGGATCCTGGGGCCACTCACCTCCAGTGCCACTTGTCTGCTCCAGAGGGGCGTGAGGAAGGAACCTGACCAAGGGAGCGAGATATCCAACCCGTTTAGTGCAGCTACGACTGAGACACTAAGAATTCCCTTTTCAGGGATAAAACAAGGAAAGGGACAGGAGGCCAGCACAAGTGCCAGAAACGCTTCTGGAAGGGTGAGGAGCTCAAGGAAGTGGGCCTTCCCAGCAACTGGGAGTCTTTCCCATGCCCTGGAAAAGGGTTTCCATAAAGAAAGTCAGGCCAGGCTGCTTCCAGCATTTAACACTCCAGGTGAAGACCTTCCCACGGCTCCTCCTCCCTGGGGTCACGGCCACCACTGCAGTACCTTCAGGGCTCCCTTCCGGGCTCCCGAGAGTGCTCACCACACCTCTTTCCCAGCCGCAGCTGTTCTTGGTGAGTTGAGGCTCTGGTCGGCCAGGCTCGCTCCATCTCATGTCCAGGAAAAAACAAGCTGAAAATGTTATAGATTATTGATTTTAATGTAGGTCTTGCAGTAGATGAATCTAATTTAAGAAAGCACACCAGAACCTACAAGTGTGTCCTTTGTTTTCCTACCTCCCAAAAAGTATCTGAAATCTGAGATAATTCACAAATAAATGCCACCAGTATGATACAGATACAAAGATCACCTATTTTAAAAGAATTTAACATTGTAATCATTTTATCCCAGTGAGCCAATACAACCTTTTAAACCAATAAATGTCTATTTCCATTTCAAACACAATATGGAGAAAGGAATAAAATCTTATTTCTTCAGGAGGACCAGTTAACCTAACCGGTGTTTGGACAGTAACTTTTCCTATGGAGAAGCCTAGAGGTTTTGTTGTAGAATTGGAGCCCCCTGACCAAGGAAATAACCAGAATGTAATATTGTGGGGAACGTTTTCCTGTGAGCCCATTTAGAACAAGAAAAGCATCTGTTTGTTCTTAGAATTTACATTTCAAACAGCTGCCCTCTTTCTCTTTAAGTATTATACCTAGAGGTCAAAACCTAGATTAGAAAAGGAAATTATAGACCACTTTAAATAAAGATGTAGCAGATTGGCCAAGTCAGAAATGGAAAGGTTTTATTCTGAGCACACTGCCCCAAATTGTCCCTGTAGACTTGGGTGGCCAGAATCTCACATTACAGGTTTATTTTGCCATTTTTATATGTTGGTTCTATTTGCCAAAATATTCTTCCGTTTTCCTGGATTTTCTGATTTGGGAGTGTAACAGGTTATTAAATGCCACTCACTCTGCCTGCTATAACATGATCCCTTTAAGGTTAAGCACAAAACAATAAGCTCCAAGGATAGATATATTTGAAGACTGTTGCTAGTCTAAACCACTCCTTCCTACTTCCGAAGGGGTATGGAGAGCGGAGAGAGCAGTCGCGAATTGATCCTGCCAGCATTAGCTAGTTGCTGAGCTTGGCCTGAAGAGATGGAAGAACTGGGAAGTGTTGTGGAGTGAACATGAGTGAACGACCACTGGAATCCAGACCAAATTAAAATATGGGGAGCCTTTAATAGCTGGCTAACGACTCCTCTCTCTCCACACAGGGAGTCCAGAGAGCGGCCCCGAACCTTTTTGCAAGACCACTTTTAAGCACATTAACCACGTCATGTTTTTTGCAGAGCAAGCAACCTAAGACAAAACAGTTTTTCCCATGTAATGTCTGGGTCATGCCATTGATGACCATGTTATTCTTAGGGTCATCCTGTTCTTCAGAAAGCTGACAGTGTTCTATCTTGCAAGGCTATTTTGTGAGGTGCAGCAGGGAAGGGGCCATGAGTCTATATCTCAAGGCCTGGCCTGGTGTCAGCACTGACAACTCTATCTGGGGCCTGGTCCACAGCCTCTCTGGAGGCTCAAAAATTCTCACTCTTTAACAGGAAGATTTCTTTAGAGTGGGTTGTCAGTGAGCTATACTGACCCCCCAACCCCCACTACACACACATACACACACATGAAAACAAAGATGGTGCTTCCTCTTAACCTGGAGCCAAGGGAAAGTGACTTAGAGAGACATGTGAAAATTGAAGCCCAGAGAAAAGGGGAGGGGAGCACATTGGGTCAAGCTGCATTTCCACACCCAAAGAAGTTTCTCAAAGTCCAAACATAGACCTTGCTATGGGGAACCCTTAAAAAGGGATCACATTGATATTCTATCTGAAGGAGCAAGGGTGCACCAAGAAAGAGAGGTGGACACTGGAACCTGGAAACAGGGGAGTCACAGGTGTCAGCCCAAAGCACTATATTAGAGAAAATTAGTCCATTTGGGATTATTTACCGTGCCGGCAGGCACCCACTCCAGATTGCTACTATACCAACCACCTGTGACTGTTCCCTGTGAGATAGGCCTTAGAGAGGTCATGAGCAGGGGCTAGCCAGAGCAGGAGGGGAGCAAAGACAAGAGAAGCCAGCAGAGTACCTCACCCCTGAAACTTTCAAAGCCTCATTTGGACCCGAGGTGGGGGATGAGAGAATATTTAAGGAGCCTGGGTTTTTCTAGTATATCAGATTACACTAGAACGACACTGAATGCTTTTGTGCTTAAAGTGATTAAAGGCAGGGATGGATGGACCCAGGTTTCTTTAGTCCTGGAGTTTGTCCATTTGAGAATGCTTTTCAAAAAATAAAAATATAAAACCATAGATTAAAAGTCAGGAACAGAGCCTTGGAGGGTCCAGTTCAGAGAGCAAGGCTGTCTTCTCCAACTCTATTGTCTGGTGCAAGGATTCTGTCTCAGAAATAAAAATTGCTGTAGAGGAAATCTTTACCAAAAAACTAATCAACTCAACAAAATGTATGTATCTGGGCCATATGCCACAAACATCCTTGAAGGAATTAGATAGGATTCAAAGCCAATAGGCTAAAATGTGTGTCCATGCCCCCATGCAAATGTTCACTTTGCTATTTCTCAATCTAGACCTAAAAGGTTTAAATGATAATGAGTGTGGCTTTTAATTTGAATTTAAGACTCAGGTGGCCAGAATCTCACATTACAGGATTATCTTGCCATTTTTGTACATTTGTGGCTTTTATTTTAAATTCAATAAAATGGACAATAAATATGAACATAAACAGTTTTTAGGAAGCTAAAAAATCAATCCCAAAAGGAGTGATGGTGCAAAGTGGAGCCTGCATGCTCAAGGCAGCCTTGAGCCAAAATCAATCAGCTTGACCCAAAATTAATGAAAATGTCAAAATTAAAAGAAATGGAATCTAACTTTCCAACCCTGAACATGACATAAATCTCTGTTAACCAAAACTTCAGCTACGCAGAAAGCAAGAAGCCTCTTTGTGGGCATAAGGTGACTCTCTTTGCATATTCTCACAGTCATGTAAATAATGGCTCCATACACACAGACATGCTCTCAAACCCTGTGGCCTTGCTCTGACTTTGTCCAATTTAAAAACTTCTCTTTGTAGGCAGATTAACTTAACTTCCTCTTGCCTCTTTCTGTTACCATGCGTAAGTAGACAATCCTGAGCATAATCTCCATACTACAACCAAAGTCAGCTTCCTGAGGTTTGCTGCTCAAGTGTCCTCCAGCCTCACTGAGAACGTTCCTACCAATATTTGAATATGTACTCCAAAAGAAGAGAAAAAGACAACTGTGGAAATATTGCCTATATACCAGCATGTATATATAGTCATTTAAAAATATACAGAATTTGAGAAATGAGGAAGTAATGCCCACAGGAGAGGAAGAAACTGCATTTGCCACAAGGAAATAAATAAAGCTTGGGGACCAGATCAAATCCTACCAAATGAGCAGCTGATCCAACGGAAGAAAAATGTCCATCAAAAAAAAAAAAAAAAAAGGCACTCAATAAACTCTCTCTCAAACCAAATGATTCCTTTCCAAACATTTAACAAAAGCTACAGTCACAGTTTCTGGTCACAGTTAACCATACTTTCTTTCCCCCTTTCATTTATAAATCCAAAGGAATCTATTATTCATGGTTTTGGCTCATTTATATTCAACTCACCAAAATGTTATTTGTGAAGAGACATGTGAGCTCAAGAAGACTTGTGGGACTTTAAAGACAATTTATTGGTAGAACTCATGATACAGTGTGATGCCAAGTCTATAAACACCACAGACCTATAGCCTAAACTTCGCATTAGACTTCTTTCCATTCCAAAGCGGCCTTGAGGTTGGCAAGGGGTCCACTTCTCCCTCGAGTCTTTTCAATGTCCAAAATGTCTGGAAGAGGATGATAAATATTAATATATGTTTGGCAAAAACATTACAGTAGATATTGAATTTGGTCTATCACTAACATAAACAGAAGTTATCGCTTTTATATTATCTTAAACCTCAAAAGAGTGCCCAGAGTCTATTAAGTCCTCAATTAGGAAATTCCCCAAGTAGCCAATTATAATTTTTTCTGCTTGTCAATGGTGTGCTATTTCTAGTATTAAAACAACAATAACAAAAACACAATTCTGTGCTCATTCCGGACCGTTGGTCCGGTATTAAATATCAGGCCACTTATCTATAATAATAAAAACACAATATGTTAATTAGACCAGACATCCTTCCAGAAGTCCTTCCAGGTGACCTTCTGTATGAAGCTGAAGCTGTGAAGGAAGCCCAGGTCCTGGGTGCCTGCCAGGTACCAGAGGGAACCTGGTGCCAGCAGCTGGGGGAAGGAAGGCCTACTCTTGCGCAAATTTTGTGCATTGGGCCTCTAGTGTATTATATCATTGTTTGTATATTTGTAATGAACATTACTGCTTTACTCATCTTATTTATGCCTATTTATGTTCATTCTATTACTAATTTTACTTTAAAATGTTCTTTATTTTGGCACCATTTTAAAATTTCCTAATTAGTTCTATTTTCTTCTACACCTTTATCCTTAAAAATGAATGTCAATGTGAGGGTAAAGGTCAGGAATAGAGAATGCAATTGGCAGATAATGTTCCCCAAATTACAATTTCCTTAGTCTACCAATGCAACAGAGACACTGATCTCCTGATATTGTCTTTTCCCTTTTGCTGGTTACACATTCTTAGCACTTCCAAGTGAAAGTCATGCCTTCCTTTGGTTTTCTTGACAACTTTTTGTGATGGTTCTCTCAGAAATGAAACCTGGTTTGGAAGATCTAACTCTTCTTCCAAATAACTGAGAACATACAAGTATTTAGAGGCTGAGAACAGGTGAGTATGTCAACAGAACAGTGAGTCCAGAGGGGCCAGCTAGCTTTCTAACCTCCACTTCTATCACTGTCTAAATACAAATGTTAGAAATTACTTCGATAAATGGAAAAGCCTTTACTCAACATTTAGATAACAATTCACATTCAACTATGCCAGAAAGGGGTGTCAGTGTGTCTTAAACTCTCAATGCAGAGATTATCACATTAGGTTCCATCACATTAGGTTCCATCACTGTAACATGGAATCCCACTCGTCACAAAAAGGCTAAGTGCAGCTCTTAATAGCAGTTAGGAAAATTCTAAACTCCCTCAAAACTGACTAGTTTTGCCTGACATCAGCCTTCAGAATGAACATAAAATTCAGCGTGTGCCAAAATAAGTGCCTATCATGTTGTGGCTGTCATACCCACCCTGAGTCCTGATGGTACCCAGAAACAACCTGCTTCTTCATCAGGACTGCCAGGTTTATTGAGCTCATCATAGGCCACAGCTGAAAAGAATACTCTATGTGCTTAACTCTGCACCCTTCCTCCCAAGCGGGCAACAATATGACTCAGCATTACATGCACCGCTGTTAGTGTGAAGCCATTCAAAACAAAACCTTCGTGAAGCAGAAAACTAATGGCCCATAATCTCAGCTTTCAGAGCCAATAGGATGTTTGCTCTCCAGAGTGAGAGATGCACCGCATAGCACACAAGGTGATTTATGGGACTGGAAGAGAAAAATACTAGAATGTCTATTTTTCTTTTTCTCTTGACCTTTTAAAATTCTGTTACCTGTGTGTTTGTAATGTACACAGTGATGCATGCATAGAATTTATAATCGTATATAGAACTATATGTACATATACGTACATTAAGATACAAGACTATAAATAAGTATGATGGTAAGGTTTTGGGGCCCATGCCTAATGGGACAAGAGTTCTATATAAGAATAGAAGTTTTCCAGGCAAATTTTAACCCAAACTTTTTTTTCCAATCAAAATTCAAGACATTTATAAACCCCTTCCCAATATAATATCTCAGGATGTTTATTCACATTTGGGAGAAGCATTCTGCACTGATGACTTCCGTGGCATTTTATTTTTCAAAGTAAATCTCAGGTGAGAATATAATGCCATAGTTCCCCTCAGCACATCTTATTGGTTCAATGTTGGTGTTGTTCGGTACATCATCTATGTCTCATTTTCTAGTAAATACCCATTCTTATAAAAAAATGTAGACAGATTTAGAAGAAATTTCAAGTGCAATTAAAATATATTTGACCTAGTTGGCTCCAAGAAATATTTAAAGTCATATTCTCATATAGACAAGAGGCACTTTTAGATAAATAATTTCTGGAGAAGGTTCATTAATATGTGATTAAGTCACATCTTGGAGAACAGCCATACATCTTGATGAAATATGATTTTTTTAAAAAGTGTTTTGCTCCAGTATGTCATTTTATCTTGGGGATGGTAGGCTAGTAAATATATTATTTATTTTTGCCAGATTTGGGCCACATGGAACAATAGATCTTAGTCATTTCAGTTCATTATTTTTTCATTACTTAAACCAGCAGTTGACAAACTGTAGCCCATGGGCAAAATCTGGTCTGCTCCAAGTTTAGAATGGTTTTTATATTTTTAAATGGTTAAAAGAAACAAAAAATAAAAATGTGATATGATAGGTGAAAATTATATACAATTCAAACTTCAGCATGCATAAATAAAGTTTTATTGAAACACAACCATGCCCATTCCTTTACATGTTGTCTATGGCTACAAAGGCAAAGTTGGGTAGTTGCAACACAGACTTATGGCTCCTCAAGCCTAAAATATTTACTCTCTAGTTCTTGACAAGAAAAGTCTGCTGAGTCCTGGCCTAACTGGACCAAAATCTGAAATCATAGTTTTCCACTTTTTATGTAAAGTCAGGCTATACTTGCCTATTTGATTCTTTTAAGACTTCTGCAAAGGAGATAAATTCCGATCCATTTTACTGTGATTAGGCAGAAAAAGAAAGGCAGATTTATCTATGTATGTAGAACTATTCTAATTGCCCACATGGGTCATTTGTTCTAAGTTCCGCCTTTACCTTAATTAATTTTAGTGGGTAATTAATGTCGCTAATTCATTTCACAAATGTACCACCCTCTGTAGCACTTTATCTGAACAGATATAACCACAGTTGCACCTGAGCCAGAACTCCTGATTTAAGTCTTATCAAAACAAGCTTAAAGGCTTGTTAAAATGGAATTAGATTGGCAGAGGAGAATTTTGTTCCCCTCGAAATATTGGCACTTCTCCCCTTTGCTGAATAGTATCCACATAATGGCTTTCTCCATGGCCGGTCCTCAATGGAGGGCACTTTTAGAAATATTGCTAGTGTGCAGTTATTTCAGAATCATGGCTCTTCACATTCAACGTGATCTAAAGGGACATCTGGCTGTTATACAGCAACTTCATCGCTTTAAAAAAATATTACAGGGGACATGAAATGACAACAAAACAAAGTAGATATGAATGCTAGGACAGGTGGTTAAAAGAGGCTTGGAATTTACACCTTTGCGTCTTTTTTTAATATACTTTATTGATTTTTACAGAGAGGAAGGGAGAGGGATAGAGAGTTAGAAACATTGATCAGCTGCCTCCTACACACCTCCTACTGGGGATGTGCCCGCAACCAAGGTACATGCCCTTGACCAGAATCGAACCTGGGACCTTTCAGTCTGCAGGCCACTGAGCCAAACCGGTTAGGGCACCTTTGTCTCTTTCTTATGATATTTCTTTCGCCTTTGATTTTTCTCTGCCTAGAATGTTCTCTTCCCTTTCTTTTCTGGTCAAGAGCTACTTCAGGTCTGAGCTCACATCGCTGTCATAATTATGCCTTTTCTCTGTCAATCCAAAGCACTTTCCGTGTGTCTTTATTAAAACATTTTTATATGATATGACAGCTAATTTTTGTTTTGTTTTATTTTTAACATGTCTGTATCTTTACTGAGATTACTAGCTTCCAAGAGAATTTTAAAACTGATCTATTTCAATAAAATAATTTATCATTAAAAATTAAAATTTTACTTCTAGTGAGTACCATCATAACTACTTGTTAGAGGGAAAACCTCTCATTCTCTCTTTCTCTTTCTCTTCCTCTCTCTCTCTCTCTCTCTCTCTCTCTCTCTCTCTCTCTCTCTCTCTCTCTCTCTCTCTCTCTCTCCCTCTTTCTGTAAATATGCTAGCAGGAAAGCATAAGAGACATTCACAGCCCTTTGGCTGCCCACCACCCAAGCCTCCTCATAACACCTCCCAGCCCCGTTTAGAAATCACCTTTCTCCCAGGTGCTGTGCAGTTCTGGAGTGAGGCTGTGCCCGCTCACCGAAACGACAAAGAGGCAGGCTGTCTGTCCCCAGCCCCATGCAGCCAGGGGCAGCCAAGCAGACCCCTCTCCAGGGCCCTTTCCTCTCTCCATGGAGTAGCTCAGGCTGTGGGGACTAGATAGAGGCTATTGATCATGGTAGTCACATTCACTCTGCTCCTGCTGGTTGATACCAGATTTCTACTTTCTCTTGGCATCTCACCATTTTCCAGACCCAGACCTCCAGCCTTGCTCTGATTGTCTAACAATATTTGTCCAAAATCTTCCTTTTTGTCTAAGATGGCAACTATTACTTTCTCTGGCTTACAAGTAAAAATCCTGATTGATAAAGGTAGTATCAGACAAGAATTACTAAAATTTACCTGAGTATGAAAAAAATACCAATGTAATTAGTGAATAATTATCAGCATCATTATCATCATCATCATCATCATCACTACTGTTTACATTTAATGATCCTTTACTATGCGGCATTTAATCTCCACAAAAATTCTGTAAGGTAAGACAGTTCCTATCATTATTATCTTCTACGGATAAGAAAGCTGAGGCAGAGAGAGGACAGATAGATCAGTGCTGCAGGCTCACATGGCTCATAAATGGAGCTTGGCTCCAAATCTAGGCAGTCTATATTTACATTTCTTATTCTCAATAATAATCATAAGAACTGTATAGTTCTTGTTACTATTGTAGTTGATAATAATACCTAATATTTACTATGCACTTACTACATACAAGCACTGATCATCTATTCCTCACAATTCCTTATAAAGTACCTTCGAACTTCATAATGTAAAAATCCTTATTTTACAGATACGAAAACTAAAATATAGTGAGATTAAACTACCGGTCCAATTTCGCAAGGCTGGTAATTAGTAAGACCAAGTTTGGAGACAAGCAGCCCCCAGCCACACATTCCACTGTCACCATGATGGCCTCTCTGACAGGAGCTTTGCAAGCAATTGCAAGAGACTCAGCCTCTAAATCTATTGTTGCATAAACTAGCTATAGTCAGTCAGTCAACTGTGAGTTTGTTTCTTCACCTGTAAGATGGAAGTAATATTTACAAACCTCTAACATGACTTACAAGACTTTTATGAGGGAATATGAGATGCAATTTTTAAATATTTTGAAAATATTTAAAATCCACTATTCACATGAAAATATTCTAAAACCTGTGCTTTTAGAGACTGAAAGGCCATGCTGTTTATTGTCATGAGGAAGTATATGCATGGGTAAGACTAATTGCATTTTAAAGAGCTCGAACTTTCTAGGATAAATAGGACAAATCTCATAACAAAGAATTATCCCACCCAAATGTGAATAGTGCCAAGATTGAGAATCCCTGGTTTAGCTATTGTTATCTAGATCACTGTTATCTAAAACTTTGTTCTAAAAGAGTCTTTTGGCTGAGAACAGTATATTTCTGTTTTGCTTTCTGCTTTTTCCTGGAATGGTACCTGGAGATTTTAAAGGACACATATTCTTTCAGCTGAGTGTGGATCATTGGGAATCACCCAACACAAATGCTTTTATGCAGGGCTTCTCGCCCGGATAACTACATATAAATGCTACCAGTGAATCACTTGATACATGATTGCAATTTTCAATTAGGCGCATTGAAAGGAAATTCAAATAAGACTTTTTTTTTCTTTCTCAAACATCAAAACAAACACAAAAATATTTGATAAGGACGCTAAGATGAAGGGAAAAGAGTAAGGTGAAGAGAGAGGAATGAAAATATTTTCCAACTTTACGTCAAAAGCAAGTGAGAAGAAAGTAGAGCTCAGTCAAAAATAAGATTCCTTTCTTAAGCCAAGAACAACCTTCTTATTCTAACCTCCAATTTGTTCTCAGTACATACGTGCCAAATGCCCAGCACTGTAACTGCAGCATAAAGATATTGGGCTTCGAATTGACTCCCTGTTCTCCACCCTCCTATCCAAGGTAGAACCACTGTTAGGCTACTGATGAGTCTATCGCTGTCCTAGGTCCTGAGCCTCAATTTTCCCATCCCCATCCCCACTAACAGGGTTAGTCCCAAGAGCTTTTTTAACCCTAACATGCCATGATGCTATGTTAACAATTATCCAGACAATCCATCTTATACCTTCTAAGACTGGGCTCCCAGAGTTATGTCTGAACACACATAGAATAAGTTCATAGTTCACTTAGGTGCATATGTTTCCAGAGTGGGATAAATAATTCTTTTTTCTTTGTCTTAAAACCTAAAACAATATCATGTAATTGTCAAGGTAAGCATCAACATAATTTGGAAGCTATGTCAAAGATGAGTGTTGTAAAATTAACTTTCTCCTTAACCTTTTACATCATAAAAGATGATAAGTTTAAATATCCTAAAGAATTTCCTGAGAGAAGATCATATTTTATTGTAGAAATTGAGTAGTAACACTAATAAACTTACAGTAAGAAAAATGGCATCTAATATCTCAAACTTTATTCATTTAGAAATAGATTGCAAAAAAAAACACCTTTTTTTAAAAAATAAATATTGCCAGCTTGTGTGGCAGATATTAGCTCCTAGGTAACTATTCCCCAATTCTGTGGAATCATTTTGTAGAATAATATGGCAATTAAGAACAGGAGTTCTGCAGGAATATTACCTGTCTTTCCTAGCTGTGTGATCTTGGACTAACCTTAATCTTCTGCATTGCAGATCTTTTATCTGCAAAATGGGGATAATACTCATAAACTCATGAGATTGTCATAGGTTAAGTGAGGTGATTCATGAAACTGCTTAAAACAATGTCAAATGCAAAGACATTAATGACTGTATTCAAGCAGTTATTATCATTAGCATTCGTAGTAGCATTACTGCTTTCCATTTAGTGCATCTTATCTTGCTGCTAAAATTTTGACTCTGCTGCTGGTGCCTCTCACAATGTCATGCTCTTCAGACATTGCTGACTATACCTAGTGATTGCTATAGAAATTCCCATCTTTAGTCTGAAAATAGGATATCACCCATGTTGGTCTCAACCTGAATACAAAAACAAGCTTCTTTTTAATTTCCTATGTACAAGTGAAATCAGATGACAGATTTTAATAGGCTGTGCTAGAGTTAGAGGCCATGGATAAGTAAGAGAAATAAAGTAAGAGAAATAATTTATGACTCTTGCATAAGCCCAGAACCATCCATATATTTATATTTTCTCTCTCTCTCTCTCTCCTAGCAACCACTTCCACTTGAACAGTCATATCACTACTCCCACCACAAGCCAACACTCCCTTCACTGTATTGATGACTTCATGATTTAAATCTAGAAGCAAACTCACTCCTGACCCCCAAGTGAAAAGATGCTTTGTACTTCATCCCTCTTTAATGACCTTATCACAAAACGCTCTTTCAAGATGATTCGTGGTAAAAAATAATTATTATTATTATTATTATTATTATTATTAATAATAAATAACTTTCAATGTCCATGAAAATCCCAGTAATGGAATAGTCTAACTTTATAGACTCCAAAATATAGGTAATATTTCTTATTAAAATGCTTGCTGTCCAAACTTAGAAACAGAACAGATTTAGATAAAATTGGTGATATAGGCCTATTTGGAGAAAAGTTATACCTCAATTTTCAAACTCTTACTACTGGATGTCCAAAATTCAAGATATGAATAGATTCAGATAATTCACAATAGTCCTTATTAGATGAACTTTCTATTGGAACTCTCACTATTTCAACTTAGAAACTAAGTAGATTTGAATAATAAGATATTAATGTATTATAATATTTGGTATATTTGTTAGAAGTTGGTATATTTGTTAGAATCGGTTGTTCGTTCTTACCTGTGTTCTCATTAAGGTAAAAGAGAAGATGTACAAATTTATTTCATGAAGATGACATACTCCAAAATCAAAATTTGGAAAAGAAATGCCAAAAAAGAAAAGGTAGAGAAATATAAAAAATAACAGGTCTCTATGTTTGTCTCTTATGATTAAATGAGCATAGTTTTAAATTGCTATTTCCCTGGGGGGGGGGCGGGAGGGAAGCTAAAACTAATTGAAGATATTTTTAGTCTATGTTCCATTTTTCAAAAGCCTGCATTTTCTTTATTTCTTAAGAGGTTAAAGATTAAAAACTCACCTCAAACATTCTTAATTTTAAAAATGTCTCTAGTTAGTTTTATTTTTCAGATTTTATCTTTGAGCACACTTTATCATAATCAAGGTTTGAATTTATGATTTATTTTGAATTCTTTGAATGTGATTATAAAATTATACCAATCTAACAATAAACATGGCCCCCTTTTTCTGAAACTACCAAAAATATACATCACTTTGATAACATTTTTTAAAATATTTTTTCACTTGCTAAATAATAGAACTAATGTGGATTCACGTGTGCATGAGCCACGGGTCAAGAATAATCAGTAATAGCAGCAGAAATCATGACTACTACAAACCTGCTCTCCCCTGAGCCAAGTGATTCTTAGGACTCAGTGCTTAAGCAGGTGGGTGGACTGGCCAGTTCAGAGACAGTGAGTCAGATGGGGAATGAGGATTCAGATGCCTGGGAAGGAACACAAACCAAGTAGAACAGATGCCCACACAGATGGAGGAATAGGGGACAGCCAGCAAACAAAGTATTCAAAGGGCTCAGGGTTTCTTGGATACGACAAAGTAACTGAACATAACATTAGGGAAAGAAGCAATAGAATAGAAACATAAGACCTGTGTGAATATGGATTAGTCATTACCCTACACAACCCTCATTGTCTCACCTGTTATGTAAGAAAGTTGGAGTATATGAACTGTGAATCACATTTTAGTTTTAAATTCAATAATTCTACACAAATAATTTCCTTTTACTCATTTGTACTTGAAAACTGTCAGTTATATTGGTTAGTGGAGGAAAGTAGTAAAATATTAAGATAAAAAATCAATGTATAATGATTTTGGGCTAATATGGTGTGCATCATTTATGTCAGGGACTTCCTATTATTTTTTAAATAAGGTTTTACTTTGCAATTACAGCTGGCATACAATATTATATTATTTCAGGTTTATAGCATAGTGACTTGAAATGCATATAACTTATGAAGCAATCACCGCAATAAGTCTAGTACTCATCTGACACCATACATAGTTATTAGAATATGTTTCAATTATACCCTTTTGAAAATTAATAATTTTACATCAGGGTTCAAAAGAAAAGAATAAAAGGTGACCTGGAGGCAAAATAGTAAGAGAAACTAAAAAAAAAAAAACTGTGCTTATATCACAGTCTTTTCATAAGTCATTTCAAAAATCCATAAATTATAAACTACTTTATCTTGAGCCATTGACTTTCAGATGTTTCACATTCTGCATTGATTTAAAGGTATCATTCAATTATGAGTGAGACACTATTTCTCGAAGAATCTCACCATTACCATTTTATTAGCAGAAGTGGAAATAAAGACAATTGGTGAAAAAGCTTGTATAAAAAGAAATATTTTCCACTTCCCACAAATTTAATCTAAAGATGTAGATGCAAGATCATAAAGTAAAGATAAATGTAACATCAATTTAGGTAGAGGAATTTATAGAAATCATATCCATTTATTTAATCTCATTTATTATTTAACCAATATTTTATTAGCCTAGAAATCTTCTGTCCTGTGGTCTTAGAATTTGTTTAAATTCTCTTAAAGAACAGAGACTAGATTTTCCACTTTCATAATGGTTCCTGTAGAAGTATTTTGTCAGAGTAAGCTAGATTTTCCTAACTGCTGGTGGAAATTGGCCATACCAAAATCATCATGTGGAATCTGGACTCTTTAATGTACACTATAGTAAAAAGCACTGTTTTCTTTGCCCTATCTTTTTAGTATAAATTTGCATATTATTACTTGAACTACTTTGACATTGTACTTTATGTTATTTAAACACTTATCCTTTGGCATGTGGTCTTATCCTAAGCTGGCGACTGGTTCTACTTGATTTTTATTAATGTCAGAATATCATTTTGTTAAAAGAAATCTCATTTTTATCACCTCGTTCCAACAAATGAAATGGTTGTAAATGTGTTCTGAGCAAGGTATGGGCACTAATAAAATTCATTTTCTGGTAGGAATGAAAGCACACATAATAAGTCATTTCTTCTTTACCGGTAACACGCATGAGCAGCATACTCAAGCAAGCAAAGAGATGCTGCCGGGCAGCGTTTCCAGCCTTTTCCATCTCATGGCACACATAAACTAATTACTAAAATTCCGTACCAACCAAAAAGTATATTATATTTTTTTGCCAACCTGACAAAAATAGCTATGATTTTGATATATACACACCAGTTGGCTATTGTATTGGCTGTTGTCATTTTTTTCTTTGACAATCTAAGGGAAAAGACGTCAGTGCCCTTGACTAAATAGTCAAGTTTTGACACGTTTTAAAATTTTGTGTGGCACACCAGTTGAAAATTGTTGCTGTAAGTCAAATGATTTCCTGGAAACTGAGAGTGTTCCCCCTTAAAACGTAAGTAAACGGGCAAGCATTCTGAAAAGATCAATATATCTTAACCAAGCAATTTTCTTCTGTTCTTTTTTTTCAGTGTCTTTATTACTTAACTATGAAGGTTGCTTTTCTTGACCTATTCTTTAGTGTTCCTATAGTATTCATCTAAGAGGGACTATGAGCAAAATGTTCATATTTTCATTAAGTCTGCAAAACATCATTTTACTTTGTCACTAAATAAATGTCTACTGTGTATATTTAGATCCAGAGAACTTTGTGGGTAAGATTTTTTAGCATATCCTTTGCATAGGTTTGGGGAGATTTATTTTCCTTTTTTTTTTTACTTCACTTTCAATACTAGACTTCTTGCACATGTAACTGCTTTTATAAATTATGAATATTTCTTTTAATCACAGCAACAGAATTTTCTTTCAAAATATCCTTCTCTGACATTGCTTCCAGAAAAAAAAAGTGCCATGGTAGATAAAGCATAAAAATAAAAATTCTTTTGAAAATTCTTCAAACACCAAATACCTTTTAGAATTCTCCCTAAAGGTAAAGAAAAAAATAATTAGAGATATACTACTTCTAATTAGCAAAGTCCTTCCCGTGTTACTGAAGGAGAAAACTTCATTAAATATTTGTTGACACAACAGACAGACTGATGGGAGCTTACCAGAAGCCATTTATCAATACCACATTTTTTTAATTTTCTTTTTAGACACTGCTGGTCACCAATAGAAAGAGATGGATGAGGGCTACTGGGTTTTCCTCCTGCAATGTCACAACCACAGGATAGCTTGCAATGAAAGAAGCCTCTGATGAAATGTAGCCATGCTCACAAGAAGGAAAAATAGTTACACATCCATTCACACATACTATCATGTACCTGTTTTGAAAACCAAATTATGTTTTTACTTTTATGCCTAGAGGTACACAGACCCCACTTTGCCTAATAAGTTTATTCAAAGCAGATGTGGCAGTATCCTAGCAGCAGGATTAAACTAATACGCTAGGCAGAATCAAACAGCAAAATCCCCCACATGCAGCTGCCACAGAACTGGTGGTAATCCTAAACTCACAGCACTCCCCAGCAAGGCTCTCAGGCTCACCACAGTCTTATACCCTGGTCACTCAAGGGGATCGTGCCTGCAAAATACTCCATCAAAATGTCAATGTTACAGACATAAAAATAAATCCTAAAATGTATATGGAACTACAAAAGACACTGAAGGCTAAAGCAATAATGGGAAAATAAAAAGGGAAAAAAAGAGTTGAAGTTTCCTGATTTTGTACTATACTACAAAATAATATGGTACTAGCATGAAAATAGACATAAGGCCAACCGAAAAGAATTAAGACCCAAAAACAACCCCTCACATATATGATCAATTGATATTTAACAACAGAACCAAAAATACTCATTGGAAAGAACATTCTCTTCAACAAATTTTTGATAAACTGGATAACCACATGCAAAAAATAAATAAAATTAGACACTTACCTTACACCACTCAGAAAAATTAGCTTGCCATGAATTAAAGACTTAAACATAAGACCTGAAACCTTACAACTCCAGAATAAAACAGGCCAAAAGCTCCTTGGCCTTGGTCTTGGCAGTGTTTTAGTGGGTATGACACCAAAAGCAGATTAACAGAGGCAGAAATAAATGTGTGGGACTACATCAAACTAAAAAGCTCTGCACAGCAAATGAGATGATCAACAAAATTAAAAGATAGCCCATAGAATAGGAGAAATATTTGAAAATGATATATCTGATAAGGGGTTAATATCCAAAATATATAAGGAACTCATACAACCCAATAGCAAACAAACAATCTGATTTGAAATGGGCAGAGGAAATAAAGAGGTATTTTTCTAAAGAAAGACATACAAATGGCAAAAAGGTTCATGAAAAGATGCCCAATGTTACTAATCATCAGGGAAATGACAAATAGATACATACCACAGTGAACTATCACCTTGCACTGTCATCAAAACCTGTAATAAAAAAGATAAGATTTAGTAAGTATTGGTGAGGAGGTGGAGAAAAGGGAGTACTTGTGCACTGTTTGTGGAAATGTAAGTTGATGCAGCCACTTTGGAAAACATTATGGAATTTTCTCAAAATTTCAAAATAGAACTACATGTAATCCAGCAATCCCACTTGATTATATCCAAAAAAAGGGAAAATGAATATTGAGATAACTGCACTCCTATGTTTATTGCAGCATTATTCATAGTAGCAAAAGTATGGAAGCAACCTAACTGTCCATCAATGGATGATGGATAAAGATGGAGTATATATAATGGTATATTCTCTATCAAGGGAAAAAAGAACATCCTACCATTTGTGACAACATAGGCAGACCTTGAGGGCATTGTGCTAAGTGAAACAATTCAGAGAAAGATAAATACTTAGTGATATAACTTATAAATAGAATCTAGGAACTCATTGAAACAGAGAGTAGAATGGTGGTTACCAGGGCTTGTGAAATGGCGGAAATGGGGAAATGTTGGTCAAAGAGTATAAACTCTCAGTTTTAAGATAAATAAGTGCTGGGGATCTAATATACAGCTTTGTGATTATAGTTAACAATACTGTATTGTATACTTTAAAGTTGCTACTAGAGTAGGTCTTACATGTTCTCACCATAAAAAAAAATGGTAATTATGTCACATGATGGAGGTATTAGGTAATACTATATAGATATTAGTGTATTAAATCAATGCATTGTCACCTTAACATACACAATGTTTTATATCAATTAATCTAAATAGAGATGGAAAAAATAATTTCTGCCAATTCATATCTTGAACACAAATTGTTTTACCAATATCCACTGTGCAATTTTTTTAACTTTCTAGAATTGATCAGAAATAAAATTAGCTGGCACACTTTTACCAGCCACCCAGGAAGACTAATTGGGCTTTGATTAGCTTTTCAAATGCTAACTAATCCTTTCTGCAATGTGAATTTCTGTTAGAGCACTACAATGTTAATTAACTGATCCAAGGGACAGAGTATTCTGTGTGTCTGTGTGTGCATCCCATTGACAAAGCCTAATCACATTCATTATTGTGATTTTCAAGGATTCAGAATAAATCCCTCACTCAGCACAAGTTGGAGATTCTCTGGACCTTGCCTAGATCTGCCTTGAGAAATGTGAATTAAAGGCTTCTGAATTATTCCCCTTCCCTCCAAATATCCACCACCCCAATTACTGTAAATGGCACATAAAAACAATCAGCAAACAATTCATTTCTTGAATTGAATTGAGCTGAACTGAATTGAATCAAATCGAATCGAATCAAATTGACCAGACTCATAAAGAGAAGTTTTCTCACATTGCTTAGGTTCCAATACCAGAACTGCCAGCCACCACAGTGGAGCCAGATTTATTCCAAAGCCCCAGCACCCCAAAGTCAGGTTCAGATAGGAGCTAAATTATCCCGGGGGGGGGGGGGGGGGGAGCGTGCTGTAAAGACACCCTTTTCTCAAGGCTCAGATTTCCTTTAAATAAGATTTCAGATTTTTAAAATTCCATAAAGTAATTTATTATCATAAGGATTCAGGTGCCATATACACTGAGTGGCCAGATTATTATGATCTCTGAATGCATAATAATCTGGCCACTCAGTATATATATATTAGAGGCTTGGTGCATGAATTCGTGCATGGGTGGGGTCTGGCCAGCTTGGCCAGGGGGAGGGGACATGGGCAGTTGGCTGGCCTGCCTGCTGGTCGAATTCCTGGTTGAGGGGACAATTTGCATATAGCCTTTTATTATATAGGATATACACTGAGTGGCCAGATTATTATGCGTTCAGAGATCATAATAATCTGGCCACTCAGTGTATTTCCTCTGGCTTATTTTTTTCTCTGCTCCTGGGGGTTAGGGGGAGAGATGTTTCAAAAAATTGCCAGAATTCTGCTAAGAGAAGAGACCTCCCCCGCACAAAAAAAAGAACTATTCACATTTAATAGTTCTTGCTGTAAGGATGTTCAAGAATTTAGACCAACCTCTCTGCAAAGCTCATTGACTTTTACTGCTGGCAGACGATTGAATAGTGACAGGTCCTTCGTGTCTAGTTTGGTGGGACATTTCTGTTCGGCTCCCAAATGACATGACTGCTGGGAAACCTGCCAAACTTCAGTGTTTCCTGCCAGATCTGATTGATCTCACAACTAACCTCTTGGTAATTGGAGTTCTATTTCTTATACCTGGCAATTGGGAAGGGTCGTGGTTGGGAACAGAAGTTTCTCTACTTGCTCACCATCAGAAGAAAAATACATTTCATTCACTCTGTCCTTGTGGTATTTAGCAGCAAAAGCAATTTTATTTCAAAATCAAAGTTCACAGTGCACAAGGACCACCTAGCTGTACTATGAGAACCTGCACCCACACCACCGGTTTATGCTGCCACTACCTTCTTTCTTATCTTGCTTGAAAAGATGACCATTAACTTATACTTCAGATCACATAATTCTCTATGCAGAACACTGGCATTAAATAGCAACATTGGAGTCAAATTATTTGTGTATGCTTCTCTCTCCTACATTCAAACAAACTCTTTAAAGCCGAAGGATTCATGATTGCATCCGAAGGATTCATGATTGCATCCTTAGCACTTAGCTCTGTGCCTGGCCTGTTGTCAGGATCCTGGATGGGTTGAGGGGGTCTTTAAACATCATGAACCTATTGCTACCCTTATTAGACAAGTTCTCAGTCCAACAGATTTATTCAGTCGCTCCATGCATCCTGAGGATGTTAAATCATTGAGAGCAGGAAGGGTGAGTTCTCTCTCCAGGATTTAAATATCAAAGATGGGTATGACAAAGCATTGTCTAGTTCCAATGTTCTGTATATAAATGACAAGAACTAGCCTAGGTAGACCAAAAATAGTATGAGTGCCCTGCCAGGCAAAGTGCCTAGCAATTTGGAGCAAAGGGGCCAATCAGAGTGAGGATGGCACCAAGTCAGGCATCCCCCAATTCATCACCATGCCTGTGTTGGCTCTGGCATGAAGATAACATCAGGAAATTTTAAAAGCAAAAGAAATAAACTTCAATTTACCAAAAAAAAACTGAGTTAAATTAACAAAAGATTTCCCTGACCTAAATGGAAAGTGTAAATAACTATGATAAACACAAGATAATTTTCCTAACTCTTTTACTGTATGAATAGGGATTAGCTAATAGTGGGTCATCCAATTAGTCATATTACAAATATGAGATAGATAGATAGATAGATAGATAGATAGATAGATAGATAGATAGATAGATAGATAGACAAATAATCTGCCATAACTTCAAAACACATGGTGAAGTCACTGCTATTATGTGGACCAGGAAAGAAAATTTGCATGAAATTAACTTCTTTAATGGATCACAAACAAGGGAACAAGCAACAGTGAGTTTCTATCTGGATGCCTGATTTCATATTTTGATCTCCTGTGGCTTCTTTTTCAGTTCTTACCTGTCAGTGTAATGAAATGAAAAGACAAAGGCTGACCCCTGTTAACCAATTTTGATGTGCTGAAAGTCCAAAGGAGGAAAGAAGTCACATTTTATTAAAAAGACAAGGAAAGGAGCATACCCAACTGAAAAAATCTACAGTATTTTATTTAAGGACATGAGTTAGTTTAGCTTATAAAGAAACTTACAGTATGCAAAATCACTTAATACTCAAGGCATTAATATGTGACTTTCATTGAAGTGTTGAGGTCTATACATTTTAGAATAACTAAGACAAAAGGTGGAAATTAACCTTTTCTCAGTCATTGCAATTGAACAGGGAGTAGGGTTGTCAGATAAAAAAAAAAAAAAAAAAAACAGGATACTCAGTTAATTTTGAATTTCAGATAAATAATAATTTTTAGTCTAACACAAATATTTCATGGAATATGCTTTTTCTAAGAAATTGGTTTCTGTTTATCTGAAATTCAAATTTAATTGGTTTCTGTTTATCTGAAATTCAAATTTAAAAACATGTCTTTATTTGCTAAATCTAGCAACCTTACTGGGTGTCAAGATATACCTAAATTTCTAAAGACAACAAAAATATAATTTAGCTTGTCATAAAATTATATTCAAATGTTCAAATTCTGACAGGTATTTGAGACAAATGTAGTTTCCTGTAATTTGTAGCAAAAACTGAACCATGAATACCGACTGCCTTTTATATTCATAAAAACAAAGAGCTTTAGGAAAAAATAATCAGAATTTTTCCCTCCAGTATTTGGCCATGCTAGTTCCCTTGCTTTTTATGTTGAATCATCAGTTGCAAGTATAAAGTTGTCTCATTAAGTTCTAGGGTAGGAAATACAGTGAGGTAAGGTGGAACTTACTTGAACACAAAATTTAGGAGAGAGTAACAAAAATACTCAACAAACTAAATAAATTTTACTGCAATATTTTTAACAATCTAAAATTAAGGCAGCTAGGCCAGTGTGGCTCAATGGTTGAGCATTGACCTATGAACCAAGAGGTCACAGTTCGATTCCTAGTCAGGGCACATGCCTGGATTGAGGGCTCGATCCCCAGTGGGAGGCATACAGGAGACAGCTGATCAATGACTCTCTCTCATCATTGATGTTTCTCTCTCTCTCCCTCTCCCTTCCTCTCTAAAATCAATAAAAATATATACTTTAAAAAATAAAAATAAATAAAGGCCAAAAAATTTTATTATAAACAAAATATCAAAAATTTAATTGAAGCCTAACCAGTTTGGCTCAGTGGATAGAGCGTAGGCCTGCAGACTGAAGGGTCCCAGGTTCAATTCTGGTCAAGGGCATGTACCTTGGTTGTGGGCACATCTCCAGTAGCGGGTGTGCAGGAGGCAGCTGATCGATGTTTCTTTCTCATCGACGTTTCTAACTCTCTGTTCCTCTTCCTTCCTCTCTCTAATAAAATATATTTTTTAAAAAAATTAATTGAAGACAGGATCTGATCCTGCATTTTCATAACTTGGCTCCACTTGCCTCTCCCTCATCCCAGCCCTGGTTGTTAAACTTTAAGATACTGATGAATACCCATGTTCACCTGGATGCTTTTCTTGCCTGCTTCTTTGATAGTGATGGCTCTCTAGTCAGGGCCTGCTGTCCAGCTGCCTATGCTGTTATTTTGTAAGCTGAACTGAGATTCCCTGAAACCAGCACAGGCCACCCGTACATCATCAGGCTGTGCAGTATACAAGAACACTATATCTAAAGGGACACCATTTCTACTATAGCCATCATAGAGGAAGCTTATTCCCTTTGTTCTACTTTGTATGAAACTGTTGTATGGACAGCAGTGACTCCATGATTTTAAGATGGAGTCCTAAACTGCAATGCACATCTAATCTCTCCTAGCCAGAAAGTGCTGTTTGAAGATGGAAATATGGGATATCTGCTAGCCCTCATTATAAGCAGATATTCCTCTTTCTGCATGGTAGAATGGTAATATAAGTAATTGTGCAAGCTGAAACAATGCAATGTGAGCTTACTAATCAATAGGGAAGGTTACAATTGTTTCATGACCTTTAAAAATTGTTGTCAAAATATTACAAACTTCCTTACTGTTGGCTATGAATGTACATAATAAAAACTATCAAAACCTAATATTTATTTAATACACTGTAACTCAAAACATTAGAGAGTTTTGAGTTATTTCTTTATAAAAATATATCAAGGGTAGTTTGAACAGTTTGTTTTCTTCTCATCATGTAATTTACAATATGGAGTAAGCATTTTTTCTATGCCTTGGCAAATTGTCATTTTCCTTCCTAAATTTGGATTGGCTTTCAGTATTTTTTCCTTTGTGCTTTTACGTCATGAGATATCCCCCAAGAGTTCCTCTAATGTGGTTTTTTGCCAGCGTCACCTCCTCTGAGACATCTTCATCCTTTTCACTACAACCATGTTCCCATTGACGTTGGTAAGTTCTCCATCACTAAGCTCTTCTGGCTGTTCTTCTAGTGTCTCTTAAACAGTGGATGTGTCCATGTATCCATGGTCAGCTGGTCCTGTAACTCCCACTTTCCATGAGAAACTTTACCCCCAACATTATCACCTTTATTTTCTCTGATGGACTTTCAGCTTTTTATTTTTTTTACCAATTTTTCTTCCTGCTATCTGGTTTTGTGAAATGTTTTGTAAGTTAATCATTGAAATCAAGTAAAAAATACAACTACATGTCTTGTTCTTGGTGCATGAACCAAATACCAACAGACTTTGAAAGAAGTGAGATGATTGCTCATTAATCATGATGCCCATCAGTTATTTATTTATTGATTAGTTTAAAGAGCTAGTAGTAAAATTTACACTTTAGACACTTACACATACTTAATATACTATGGTAACTGACATTTGATCCATGCTGTTGTAACTGAAATTTATGCATATTGGAACTATGCAAAGTAAGGGCAGCCCATATTCTAATTTTTCTCTTAATACTCCTTCTGAAGTTAAAATAGAATTGGCTAAATATAAAACAAATTACATAATTGAATTTTAGCAGATTTTTCTCCTATTCCCAAAGTATATTTTATACAAAGTATATTTTCATAGTTTCTCAGGCACTTTCTCCTTCCAAAATAATATATATTCTAATAACTTGGTCCATACTAACAACCTCATATAGATGAACAAAGGGAATTCCTTGGTTCCGTTGTCCCTCCCAGACAACATGTGCAGGTATGGCTAACCCCTCAGCAACCATGCTGAGGTCAACCCCATCACAAACTCATTTTTTTAATGTTTTTTTATTATTATTATTGACTAGGGTCCCGGTGCACGAAATTCGTGCCCTGGGGGGGGGTCCCTCAGCCCAGCCTGCCCCCTCTCAGAGACTGGGAGCCCTCAGAGGATGTCCTACTCACAGCTTAGCAGGAGGTGACGGGGCTGATAAGGAGAAGGTGCCAGCCCAATCACTCCTCTGCTGCAGCCACTTCCAGCCATCGCAGCCACCAAGGTGTTTTCATCAATATGGACTCCAGTCCCTTCACCATGAAAAAATGACAACTTTCTTTAGGCATTTTTCAAGATGTCTCTTTCATAGGATATGACATTTCTTTCTTTCTTTTTTTTTCCCCTCACTTGAGGATATGTTTCTATTGATTTTTAGAGAGTGTGGAAGAGAGAGGGAAAGAGAGAGAAACATGAATGTGAGAGGGACACCTCAATTGGTTGCCTCCTGCATGAGCCCTGACCTGGGCCCTGACCAGGAAGGAGCCTGCAACCTAGTTATATGCCCTTGATCAGAATTGAACCCGGACCCTGTGGTCGGCAGGCCGAGGCTCTATCCACTGAGCCAAACTGGCTAGGGCAGGATATGACATTTCTTAGCCCCTCCAGCAGCATACCTTTGTTTTTTCTTCCAGGAGTGTGGTAGAAAAACCCTAGACCACCTTCTTGGATTCTTATTACCCAAGTTACCAAGAACACTGCAAGTGGTGGTGTACAGGAGCTTAGCCAATGAGCGGTCAGAAAAGGTGTTTATGCTCGAACTGGTTTGGCTCAGTAGATAAAGCATAGGCCTGCAGACTAAAGGGTCCCAGGTTCGATTCCTGTTAAGGGCATGTACCTTGGTTGGGGGCACATCGCCAGTGGGGAGTGTGTAGGAAGCAGCTGATCGATGTTTCTCTCTTATCGATGTTTCTCTCTTATCGATGTTTCCGACTGTCTAGCCTTCTCCCTTCTTCTCTGTAAAAAATCAATAAAATATATATATATTTTTAAAAGAAAAGCAAAGGTGTTTCCTCTGCAGCTCATGTGCAGAGGACCCCCTGCATTGTGTCCACTAGGCTAGGGGCATGTCCCCACAGCCCAGGGGGCATGTCCCCCAGGCCAGCAGCCAGCCCTGCATTGTGGGCGCGGGGCTGGGGAACATGTGGTGCAGCCCGGGTCCACACGCCCTCCAGGCTGGTAGCCAGCCCCACGCCGGGCTGGGGGCATGGACCTGGACCACCACTTGGTGCCTATACACACACGCCGTGTTGCTATGGTGACACAGCAGATGTTCCCACCCCACCCCAGCAGCTTGGCACCTATACACGGGCCTACAGGCTAGGAGCGGCCTGGGTTCGGAGGATGTTCCTGGGACCCAGGCCACTGGGAGCCTGCATATGCAAATTAACCATCATCTTTGTTGGGTTGATTTGCATACTTGCTCTGATTGGCTGGTGGGCATAGCAGATGGACAGTCAATTTGCATGTTTCTCTTTTATTAGTGTAGATTTCAGAGAGAGGAATGGAAAGAGAAATAGAAACATAAATGATGAGAGAAAATTATTTATTGGCTGCCCCTGTCCCCCCCCCACCCCCGCCCCACACACACACACACACACACACACTCCCTACTGGGGATCAAGCCCAAAACCAGGGCATGAGGTCCTGACTGGGAATCAAACTGTGACCTCCTAGTTCATAGATTGACACTCAACCACTGAGCCACACCAGCCAGGCATCATCACAACCTTTTTATAGCATACCTCCCTATATAGATTAGAGCCTGGATGATTTCATAGTCTCCCTTGAAGTAAAGATTCTGTATGTGACCCAACATCTACTAAGCAGATACAGCCACTGAGACTTGAAAGATAGAAGTCAGCACTGAGAGGCTTAGGCTCACTTGTGGTCTTCTCTCTCTCTCTCTCCCCCCCTCCCTCTCTCCCTCCATTCCACTCTCTCTAAAAATCCATGGAATAAAATCCTCATATGAGGATCAACAACAATAATTAATGAGTCAGGAAATTCAGACATCCATGAGTTCAAATGTATTTTCACTTTCCCATTTGATTAAAAATTGACTTTCTAAACACCTATATTTCCAATTCCTGCCCATGATGATTTTCTGAAACCTATATCTTCTTTTTTTATAAACATATTTTTATTTATTTCAGAGAGGAAGGGATAGAGACAGAGATAAAAACATCAATATGAGAGAGAATCATTGATCCACTGCCTCCTTCATGCTCCACACTGGAGATCAAGCCCGCAACCACAGTAAGTGCCCTGAGCTGGAATTGAACAGTGAACTTCTGCATAGATCAACCACTGAGCCACACTGGCCAGGCTGGAACCCATATTTTCTATTAATGGCATTCCTTACAAGGCAAGCAACACAGAACAAAGGATGAAATTGAAAAAGAACAAAGGTTGAAGGAAAACATATATATATGGGTCCCACTGGCGCCATGGGACCCATCAATGCACCTCCTGGTGACCTGTTGTTTGGTCATTAAGGTGTTATGGTCACTTGGACTTTTATAATATAGATATTAAAAAAGTAACTGGCTACTTTATTCCTTCCAAAGAGATGGACCACAGTGAACCATAAGGGAAGGGAAAAAAATAAATAAATAAATAAGTTTTAAAATGTCACAGAGACATTTCTCTCCAGTTAGAAGTTCAGGTTTATATTTTTAGTCTCACATGTTTAAAGTACCATATTCTTTACTGTTTCCCCTGTTGCATGATAACTAGTGTTTAAAGTGAGATTTAGAAAACTGAAAGATGTATGTTTTTATCCAAGTTTTGGTTCAAACTATGTCCATGAGTTTTAGTCAATCATTAAACTCAGAGTCTCTACTTCACAGTCTATTAAGATGAGAAGTGTCTTCTAAATGGTCTCAGATTTCTTCCTGTTCTAACCTGATTAGTTTCTATGATTTTGAATGTAAATTTACATATGCCAGAGCCAAAATATGTCATCACACTATGAACTTATTTGCCACCAATGAGAGAAAATGGACACCCTGCAAATAGAAGCATCTGATTCTCCACAGGATTTCTAAATAATAATTAAAACATTGATCATTCTGAGCTATAGGATAATAACATATATTGACGACCTTTCCAGTGCTAGGAATATAGAACAATTATTTTTAATGGTTGCATCTGTTCAGTTAAAACACCATGCATAGAATGTACACACCATAGTTTATTTAATCATTCCCCATTGTTAAAGGTTGTTTCCAGCTTTAGCTATTATAAACAAAAGTCCCAATCAACATCCTTGTCTGTGCCTCTTTTTACACATAAGAAAGTGATCCTCTAGCCTTTATTTCCTAGTGTAGTTACCGAGCTCAAAGGTATTCAAGTTTCCATTACTCATAGAAATTCCAAGATGCCTTTCTAAATATCTCCCTAGTTTCTTCTCTAACCAGTAGTGTGCCAGTAGCTTGGAAGTAATGTGTCATTTTTAATTTTATATATCCCCAAACACTTCTCTTTTATAGACTAAAAGTTCCCTGTACATGTTCCTTTACCTTGTGACATAGTTTTCAGACTTTTCATTGTCATAGTAGCTCATGCTAGTGTATTAATTCTTTTAAACTGTGCCAACCAAAACTGTTAAAAAGTTGGCAAGCTTTTTCAGTAAGGGTCCAGGTAGTAAATATTTTAGGCTTTACATGCTAGGTCATCTCTGTCACAACTAATCAACTCTGCCAAAGTGGTACAAAGGCAGTCCATAAACAACTGACTATGTCTAAGTTCTAATAAAACATTATTAATAAAAGCAGGTAGTCAGCCAGATTTGACTTATAAGCTATAGCTTGCTATAAATTATATTCTAACTATAATTTGCCTTGATCTGAAAAATAGAACTAATGGCTAATGAGGGATGACATGTGTGTAAAGGAAACTTAAACCTAATTTAGAGCTCAGCATATAGTTTGTGCACACTAAATGTTTGCTGAATTAATAAATAGGACAATTATCTATGAGGTCTGTGAATGATCCAACATCAAATATAAAAAGAGAATGTATCTGAAAAATATTATTACAGGCAAAAAACCTAGTAAGATAATATTTTCTTAGTGTTCTCAACTAAGATGCAAGAATAGATGTGTTATTTAAAACTGGGGTGGGAATTCATGAAAGAAAATATGTTGAGATGAATGCAGAGATGAAGAGGGAGCTGGCTGAACAAACTCAAAATGCAATAACAAAATGTCAGTCTACTTTCAAGACAACAAGGTACAGAACTGAGAGCTGTTCTATCACACAATTTTGCGTTTCCTGATTACAAATGAGTTGATTTTCTTTCTAGTTAAACATTTCTTTATAGTTTAACAAAGATTAATATTCACTCATATAAGCTTAAATTGAGTGACTGCCATATGACAGGCACCGAAAAAGGAACTCTCCATCATCGTCTCATTGAATCAGAACCGCCATATGAAGTTAGGAGGAGTTTTCTTCCCCATTGTACAAATCATGAAATGAGGGTTGAGGGTAGGTCAAGTGGCTGAATCAATGTCACAAAGCAGATGTTCTCATTGCTCAAAAAAATGAGCCGAAGCTCTTCGGTGCATATTAACAATCACTTCATTTACTCTCCTAATTCTGTGAGATGACTGGTTGGTCCTCCTGCTTCCCAGGATCATTACTAGGGCGGCAGTTACCTGAGGATGTGACTGAATCAGCTCCTTCACAGGATGGAGAATTGCTCTGGCTGTTGCCCAGGAGGCCAGTTGGACCTGTCAACCAGAGAACCTCAGTTCTTCTCCATGTGGAGTCTTCATGAGGCATAAGCTTCTCACAGTAAGGTGGCTGGGTTCCAAGAAACAAAAAGTGAAAGGTGTCAAAGTTCTTGCATCCTGAGCTGCAGCATCTTTTCCATCGCATTCTATTAGTCAAAGCCAGTTAATACTAATGCAGATTCAAAGAGGAGGCAGATAAACTCTACCTCTTGATGTGAAGAATGACAGATTTGTACAAAGAATTAAGAAGTGATTGGTAGCCATCTTTGGAAATAACCTTCACACAACAATTCATAATAATATATAAGCAAGAAATAAGCAAAATACAAGTTACTTCTCACTTAAATGACAGTCTGAAATGAAGGGTTTCTGCTCACCAGGCAGCTCTTCTGCATGCAATAATTCAGACACCAAAGTCCTCCACCATTTTCAGGTTCACAATCATTTTCATCTAGCAAAGGGAGAGAAGGAAAATACAGAGAAGACAGCACACTTCTTAAAAGCCTCAGAGGAAATGATATGCATTACTTCCAAAGACAATCAATAATCACATACCCATATCCAAACATGTGCAAGGCTAGGAAATATTTTTAATCACTGGCTAGATAGTCATTCAATCCATTCTTCCCTCTTCTTCCCCCAAAAACAAACTTGGCCAATCATTTTGCCAAGGTTAGTAAGAAGAAAAGCTAGGATTTGAATCTAGATCTATATAATTCTACAAAATGGGTTCTCTCTATTATGCCTGCAGGAAAATTGAATGCCTATTATAAAGACCTTGTTGAAAGAAGACAAATAAACCAAGCAATAAATGTGCTATAATAATTACTACAGTTACAATACATATTAGGTACTGTGGGAGTAGAATTTGACATGGAAGAAAATGGAGAGTGGCAGAAGATAACATTAAACAAATTAAAAGAAGATAGATGGGCAGAGATGCTATATGCATTGGTGAAAAATTTTAATGAAGAAATAATATGATAAGACTTTAGAAATATCATCCTGTTCACAAATTCAATATAAATTTAGAACAATGGATTCTCAATGATACCTTGAGTTCTTTTATCATATCAAAGGTCATTTTTCTGGGAAATAAGATATTTTCTTGAAAAGGATTTAAATGATCTCTTATTAATGTCTTAGACATAATTTTTCTCATAACCTGTCTATGCTATTCTTTCCAGTATGAAAATCATTCTTCTCAGTAGAAAAGACAAAAGAAAAAAGAGGACTTGAAAAGTTTCTTTTTTTCTGACAAAAAGACAGCTTGTTCTTTTTGTCAAGACATAACTTTATATATCTTTTTATATATACAGTACAATTTTTAGCATTAATTATAACTGAAAGGATCAAGAAAGATATCACAAAGCATTTGAGATAGGCTTGAAAGATGAAGCTAATGGGCTGATTACGAAGCAACGGGCATGCAATCATAAAATGCCTTGTCCTCTCTTTGGGAAGAGTGGGGAATAGACTTGATCAAAGATAAGCTTCACAGGAACATAACTATAAAAGGTTGCAAAGGTCTTTTGAGATCATCTGTAGGAGTTCCTGGAATATCATACTTGGAAGTTTTATTTTGTTATCTTAAAAATGCAGAAGCCGCTGAAACCGGTTTGGCTCAGTGGATAGAGCGTCAGCCTGCGGACAGAAGGGTCCCAGGTTCGATTCCGGTCAACGGCATGTACCAGAGTTGCGGGCACATCACCAGTAGGGGGCGTGCAGGAGGCAGCTGATCGATGTTTCTAACTATCTCTCTCCCTTCCTCTCTGTAAAAAAATCAATATATTTTTTTAAAAAATGCAGAAGCCATTAAAATAAAAAGCTTCTACACAGTAAAAATACAATCAGCAAAATGAAAAGTTAACCTACATATGTAGAGAAAATATTTGTAAACCATCTATTTGATACGGGGTTAATATCCAAAATATAAAAAGTACTCATACAACTCAATACCAAAATTAACAATGTGATTTAAAATGGGCATAGGAACTGAAGAGATATTTTTCCAAAGAAAACATACAAATGACCAACAAGTACATGTAAAAATGCTCAGCATCACTAATCATCAGGGAAATACAAAGAAAAACCACAATGAGCTACCACCTCTCACACCTATCAAAATGATTATTTAAAAAAAAGAGACAAATGTTGGTGAGGATGTGGAGAAAAGGGAACACTTGTGCATTGTTGGTGGGAATGTAAATTGGTGCTGGAAAACAGCATTGAGGCTCCTCAAAAAAATAAAAATAGAACTGCCATATGATCCAACAATCTCACTTTTGGGTTTATATTCAAAGGAAAGGAAATTTCTCCCTCAAAGAGGTATTTGTACTCACTGTACTTAACAGCATTATTCACAAAAGCCAAGACATCAAAACAACTGAAGTATCTATTAGAAAGTGACCGAATAAATAACACACACACACATACACACAAACACACACACACACACACACACACACACACACACACAATGAATATTATTCAGTCATAAAAAAGAAGCAAATCCTGCCTTTTGCAACAACATGAATGAATCTTGAGGGCATTATGCTGAGTGAAATAAGTCAGAAGAGAAAAAAAGTACTGTATGCTTTCACTTAGAGTTTACATCTGAAGAATCCTAACTCATAGAAACATAGAGCAGAATGGTGGTCTCCCAGGACTGGGCAGGGGGGAAATGAGATGTTGATCAAAGGGTTAAAACTTCCAGGTACAGGATAAATAGGTTCTGGATATCTACTGTACAGCATGGTGACTATAGTTAACAATATAATATACTTGAAAGTTAAGAGAATAGCTCTTAAATGTCTTTATTAACCTTATGCTGATAACCATTTCACAATACTCTATACCTGTATCAAATCATCACATTGTACATCTTGAACTTACATGTGTTATATGTCAAAGATATTTTGATAAATCTGGAAAACTGCAGAAGCATTGAAGGGATTTGTGGAAATCCATCTTACCCAAGCTTTGTTTTTAAGAAGTAACTGGAGTACAATTTGGAAGAATAAGAAAATTAAAATGAATGTCCATCTTAATTCACACAGGATGCTATAACAAAATACCACAGGTTAGGTGGCTTATAAACAACAGAAATTTATTTCTCACAGTTCTAAAGGCTAGGAAGTCCAAGATCAAGACTCTGGCAGATTCAATATCTAGTGAGGACACGAGTTCTGTTCACTGTGTCCTCACATGGTGGTAGGGGCCAGGGAGCTCTCAGAAGCTTCATTTATAAGAGTATGAATCCCATTTATATGGGCTCCACTTTCATGACCTAATCACCTTCCAAAAGCCCCACTTCCTGATACTCTGGGGATTATGTTTCAACAAATGAATGGCAGAGGGGGCAAGAAATAGACTATAGAAGGTACCTTGACCGATTAGGAGTTTAATACTATCATTTAGGTAAGAGATATGTACGAAGGGCTGGGCTAAGCAGTGGCCGAGGGAAGTCAAAAGGAGAGAAGATGGGAAAATGAAAATCAATGCTGAGGTTTCTCCTCAATGAAAGGAGGAAGGCCATGCACCCAGACAGGTCAAACTTGAGCTTGGGAGATTTAGAAGACAATTTTTTTAAAAAATATTTGATGACATCAATGTAGAATGTTAAACAAAAGACTAGAAATTCACCCTGGCCAGTTGCCTCTGTTAGTTGGGGCAACTTCCTGTGCACCAAAAGGTTGCTGGTTCCATTCCCAGTCAGGGAACACGTTTATGTTTCAGATTTGATATCCAGTCAGGGCACATACCAGAGGAAACTGATCGGTGTTTCCCTCTCACATCTATGCCTCTATCTATCTATCTATCTATCTATCTATCTATCTATCTATCTGTCTATCTGTCTATCATCTATCTCTAAAGGAATCAATAAAAAGATATCCTCAAATGAGGATTTAAAAAAAAAAAAAACTTGAAATTCACATCTGGTGACCGGGAAAGTACATAAATTTGAGGACAAGAATGGCTGGTCCTAGTGTCCTAGCTTCAGGTGCCTAGAAACTGGTTACTGGCATTATTTTCTCATCCCTAGACAATAAAGATTCCCACATATATGTGGTTTATTTGTTTGGAATGTTAATGGTATAAACAGTGTGTGTGTGTGTGTGTGTGTATGCATGACACATGCACATGTGCATTTTTCTTGACTACTATAAACAATAAACTAATCAGAAATGGACTTAATAAAATCATTGACTTGATACTTGCCAACTTACTAGTCTAATACCCCAGAACCTTCAGCACAATAACAGCTGCATTGTCTATAGCAAAAAGAATGTACTTTCTTTCTCAGTAAAAATTGCCATCTAGCAGTCTTTTTCTACTGCGGTCACTTGACATTTCCTTTTACTCTAAAACTTTACTGCACAGCAGAAAAGACACATAGTTATTGTGACTATAAAAAATTTAACTTTTTATATCCCCCAAATCACAAATTCCTACAGATAAAAGCTACAGCTACTGAATGAAAAGTAAAATTCAGATGTGATCATAAAACTAAACTATTTAAAGTTCTTAGGAAATTTGAAGTCACTAAAAGTCACAGGATATAATCCCCTCCATAGAAAACCCTATTGATTTACATTTTAATAAAAACTGAGTATTATATAGAAATTTTTTATTTTTAAAAGCAGTTAAAAAGAAATTCACTGCAGGGTACAAGTCTGGAATTCTGGAACTCTGGTCTTTTAAAACATCCATTCTCAGAAATTCTCCCATGACCTAGAATCTGTAGACATACTTCAATCCTCCTACCGCTACCCTTTACCTCTCTGTTTTATCCTAATTTACAGCATTTGTCAAGCCCAGATAGGATGAAAGTAATGTAAATAGGCAGCTATGGGCAGATTTTGTTGTAAAAATAGAAACTAAGGGCTTGGAGCTGTATCTGAATCTCGTTTGCTTGGCAGTGATGTAGATGTTCAGACAGGACAAACTTTCACTGGGAGGTATGGCTATAAATAAAAATGTTCCCAAAGAGAAAGTGATAAAATGGCATCTCTTTGTATGTGAGCCAACAAAGGAGCTGGATCCTCTCTTCCTCTGTTCATCAGACTTAAGTTGGGTTCCCTAATCCTTAGATGAGAGACATTTAATGTCCTAGTTATAACCTAGAGCAAAACGCCTCAATATTTAACTGAATTGATCCATTTTGTAAGTATGCAGTCAGGGGAATTGAAAGGCAGTTTAACTAGTAATTGTGTGGTGGTCTACGGGCACCAGGTGTTAGACCAGTGGGTCAGACCAGACCTGAGTTCAGTAACCTTAGTACTTGAGTTCTGGCTAGGGAAGAATTCCGAACCGAGACTCAAACTATAAGATAACATTTATTTATAAAATGTATAAAATGACAGAGGTAGAAGAAGTAATTTGTAGAAGAAATGAGCTAAAGAGAGACAAGTTACTGAGGCAAAGGAAGGGCCCTAGGGGTTCGGGAGTGAGGAAAATAATGATAATGTACCTGGGGGGAATGGGACCTGGGGGGAAGGGGAGGGAAGGGGAAAGGTGCTAGTGTGCTCCTGGAGGAAGAGCACACTGAGTCCTCCATCCTAAGGGTTTTAGGGTGGAGTTTTTAAGGGAGGTTCCAGAATAATATCTCAATAGAATAGTCAGTAGCTTTCCAGGTGTGTCCATTCAGGGTCTAGGTCTCCTCAGATTGATCGGTCAGTGCCAAAGCAATGGGTCATTATCCAATACAGCTGGTCCTAAGGTCAGTTATGGGGTCACTTGTCGGGTTTTGCTGCTTTTCTGGGCCTGACGCTGAACAACTGAGGCCTAGATGTTATCTCTAGAGAGGAAAGGTCAGGGGGCCATGATCAGCAATATGAAAGATCAGGGGTCCAAACCACAGGACCAGCAATATGGTAGGGGAGGAAAGATCACCCTGGGGACAGGGTCCTACCCTACAATTGTCCCTGGCTCGGCATCCAGGGCTTTTCACCCTGGTGACCTTCTTTACCTGGCCCATCGTCCTTGCTCTGCTCATGTCTAACTGCCTACCACGCTTTCAACTGATTTTCAAAGAAATATGTTAATATGTAATTCATACATGGTGTATGTGAATTTTGGAAACACATCCTAAGGAATAGGTTTTAACTTCAGTCACTCTGTGACTTGAGACAGAACACAATGAGAGAAGGAAAGTTTTGGACCGATGGAAAGATATCTTCTAGGTTACCTCCAAAAGGTGTTTTTTTTCCTTTCCTGATTTTAAAGTCATGAAAAAATAAAGAATCCCTCCATTGGCAGTCATAACAGAAGACATTAGCAAAACACATTTGCATCCCAAGGAAGTTACTTAGAAATGTCATGCCTCCTGTGGTGCCAGCATCATACAGATTTGCTAATGGTTGTAATTAGAAACAGAATAAAAAAGCAGTATCAAAGGAAACAGAAATAGAAAGCTATTGGTGGCGGAGGCAAAAATCATATGCTTTAAGAATTGAACTTTGAGCAAATTCAGACAGATCATAGCAGCATGCAGTCTATATGTTGGTTTCATACAAGGAAGTGATTAGTTTGGTGTAAAGGAGGGAGGGCTGTAGAAATCAGCAACAATGGGCAGACAGCAAGCAGGCCCACAACGCGGAAAGGAGAGGATTGCACTGAGATGATAGTCTATCCTTCCAGGTGAAGACCCTGACTTTTGACCTTGGAGAAGAGGTCATGAGTACCAGAACTAGCCTATAATTATTCTCACATATTATTTATATATTAAACATAACAGCATAGCTGAAATAATGTACTAATATACAACACACTCAATGCTTTTTATTTGGTTCTCAATCTTCTTGCTGTGTCTGCATGATTTTATATTAAACAGTCCACTTAGAGGTTGTTTTGATTAGGATTCTGGCATAATAGAGCCAGCTAATGTTGCAAGCATTGTTCTAAAAAGAACTCTTATAGAAACACTATTAAGTTTTATATTTTTTGGCCTTTTCAGTTGTGTGCAACTTCTTTAAATTTTTGAGTGGTTTAGCGGCTATTTATAAGGTTTGTATATGTCCATGTGTAAATGCATGTACATCCTTAGATACTTTCTGCAAACTCTTTCCCAAGTTAATGGCATTTGTACATGAAGTGGCTGCTAAGCCGTGCCTTTAGGAGCTGCATGTTCCTATCTAAATAATTACTTTTCTCTACTTTTTTTTTTTTTTTTTTTTTTTTACTTTTCTCTTCTTAGTGAGAAAAAATTCAGTGGGGTAGGGGAAGGTGATGTGATATAACATTTTTTGCTAACTTTTAAATTTTCTAGTTTAATCTTGGGCTAGGGATTAACATATGTTCCTGAAATTCTGGGACAGGGGCTGGGGGAGGGCAGTGGGAGAGGGGGATAAGTAGAATTTTAACCTTGTCCTTTTTAACACCAATGACTTAATAAAATTATTTTTCCCTGTAATAGCAGAAACCAGTATTTATAAATCAACAGAGCTGACATAGCACTAGGTTATTTCTAGATTTATCATGAACATAAGCAGCTGTGGTTAGTGTTAAAAATAGGTTAAGGCTCTAAGTATAATTAATTAAAAGAAAAATATATTATTTTCCACAACTCTGTGAGTAAATGTATCTTATGGGGTATCTGTAAAATGACCAGCTTAAGATTTGCAAAATTAAACTGTTTCCTAGTTACTGAGAAATCTTCATAATTCGTTCAGGCTTCTATTTCTTTTTTTATAAAGTCCATTTGCCTAATATTTCTTTTCTATCTAAACATTTCCTCCCATAAGGTTAAAAAAATCATTACTTTTCCCTTTTGAGGAGGGGATTACTCTTTTAAGTATATTATAATAAACTATTATATTAACTTCTACATAATATTTTGAATAAAATGTTTAATGATGTATGATTACAGCAGGAATTTGAAAGTAAATTTATTTTGGATTTGGCTCTATTTCCAACATCATAAGCTTGAAAAGACTCCTTAACCCTGATTTCCTGTTGAAAATAAAACACAAAAAAATTTAAATAAAAATGTCGCAGTTCCTATTGCTTCACTAACTTTATTTTGACCTAACTTTTTAATCATGCTGGCTCAATATGTAGTATTATTGATATAATGTAGTAAGAGCCTCTTTCTTTGTTTATCCCAATTCAAACATGCACATATGTTATTTTATATTGTTAATGGCTAAGTCATACAATTTATGAAATTTTAATTTTTTTCTTAATACTTTCTCTGCTGAAGTATTGAATCAAGCACTGGATTGAATCAAGCAATATAAATTGGTGCTCATAGTATTTCTTCTACTTTTTAGAGTTGGCAAGATAACTTCCTAATTTCTAGAAGTTTCATAGGGACAAATTTTACTGAATTTAGGGCAACTCTGACCCAGTTCTGACATTTCCTTGCTCTGTAGACTTTAAAGGTTCCTGGTTGCTATGGAAATGAGACACAAATTCCTCACTCAGGAATGCATGACTGTGGTCCAGAGGAAGACCTCATCCAAAGTTTGTGGCCTTGTCTTACCAACTTCCCCAAGCTCCAGGCCAATGAGAGGACTCACTTTTCTCAGCCACACATTCCCCACTACCTTAACGTAACTCGCCTTAAAAGTTTTACTTAAGCTTCACTGCTCACCTCAAATTCAAGATCTTGCTAGTTTTTTTCTGATCTCCACAATGAGATGTAATTATATTCACCTTTGAACCAAATAATGTGTTGATTAAACTTTGGGGGATTCTTATTCTGCCTGGAATTAATAGCTATTTGTAGACAAAATTTTTAGCATCTTAAGACAGGAGTTGTGTCTTTCCCATCTTGATATCCCTTTTGTATTTAGCACAATGCTTTGTATATAATTAGAGGGCAGATACTAAACTCTGAATGTCAGGAAATATAGAGGCCCATTTCAAATCTGTAACTATACTACAGATAGATATTATGAAGATAGAGTATAGGGTACCTATTTTTGTTTAGAAGAGTTGTGAAGTTCAAACAAAAGATATGAACTTTGAGCAGGGATATGGTGAAGAATCATATGTTTTGCCACAAGGAACAAAGAAGGCTATTTTATTCCTTGTAGACATAATAGACAGTATAGATAACTCGTGAATGGAAAGGGAGGATCCTTTTAGTTGGATCTCAGATTTTATGAGAAAGATGTGGATTATGGTAAGTGAGATCAAAATGACAAATTGGGACCCTAGCTGGTTTGGAATCCGCCTGCAGATTGAAGGGTCCCAGGCTTGATTCTGGTCAAGGGCACATGCCCTGGTTGTGGGCTCTATCCCCAGTAGGGGGCATGCAGGAGGCAGCAGATCAATGATTCTCTCTCATCATTGATGTTTCTATCTCCCTCTCCCTTCCTCTCTGCAATCAATAAAAATATAAACTGATGAACAAAAATAGATCCAGAGACAGCGAAACATTGATCAGACCATCAAACCTCAGAGGAAAGGTAGGGGAGGGTGGGGGTAAGGGGGAAAGATCAACCAAAGGACTTGTATGCATGCATATAAGTCTAACCAATGGACACAGACAATGGGGGGGGGAGAGAGGGGGTGAGGGCATGAGTGGGGGAGATGGGAAGGGGGTAATAGGGGAATAAGAACAAATATGTAACACCTTAATAAAGAAAAAAAATTTTTTAATGACAAATTAGGGTCAATTGTAAAGGGTTTCCTCAAGTTAGGAATTCATCCTCAAGGCAACAGGAAGGAGATGGGAGTTTAACAGTGGATATGTGATAGCATCAGGTTTGCTTTTTAATGAGATGGAAATTCTAGCAGCAGTGTGGGAGGGAAACTGGTGTCTATGGGGTTGATTCTCCAACCAGAACCTACAGTTAATTTCCACTCAATCTAGATTTCCTGGTAACATGCAGTGGCATAGCAGCTAATTAAATTAACACCTGTGATCACCTAGAAAGACACACCCATTGACTGTTAGATTTTCATCAAAGGGCAAACCATACTACCTGAGTGTAGCATGCATAGTTTGAAACATTACATTTGATGTATTTTTTCATACTTCTAAAATGAAGAAGTACCTCTATTTATATGCAATTCTGTATTTAAAATGGATAGGAGATTTTAATGCTTATTAAAGGGAGGTATGCCTTCTGAAAGGCTGGGAAGGCTGCCTTAACTTAGGAGGCTTAGCTCAGCTCATGTAGAAAGTTCCCAGGCTGGACGGCTGGATGCTGAAGCAAGCTGACTGTTTCTCAATCCACTTCCTCATCTCCATTCAACTGGTTCAAGGTGCTGTTTTTCTAGATAACATGAATTTTTTTTGTCACATCTGCTGACTTTGCTATCATAATCTGTCATCAACCTCTGATACCACTTCTCCTTTTTCCTGTCAGCACCATCATTTTTCAGCTTTCCAGTGTTTTTTTTTTAATATATATTTTGTTGATTTCAGAGAGGAAAGGGGAGAGAGCTAGAAACATCAATGATGAGAGAGAATCATTGATTGGCTGCCTCCTGCACGCCCCCTACTGGGGACTGGGGATTGAGACCGCAGCCCAGGCATGTGCCCTAACCAGGAATCAAACTGTGACCTCCTGGTTCAAAGGTCGCTGCTCAACCACTGAACAATGCCGGCCAGACCAGTTCTCCAGTTTTTTAAAAAATGTATTACATATATTTTGGGTTGAATAGAATGGTCCCACTTGAAGAGCAATATTGTTATCCTTTTTTTTTTATGATTCGTAACTTCTTTCAGCCAAGGATGCCACTAAAGATTGTTTGACAGATCATTTACCTGAACCAGTTTTTATATCAGTAAAAATGGGTTTTAATGATTATTGCCATGGAGGAGACTGCAAAGGTTCTAGAACACAGGAGAGGCATTTGTGTTATTTGGTATGAGCTTGAAGTGACAGAGATGGGCCCTGGGCCAATAGAAGAAGGTGCCTTTGTAATCCACAAATCCTTCATCTCACCAACTGTGGTTGGCAGGAGCAGAGCAAGGATAATGGTCCAGGTACAGAAGGTCATCAGGATAGAAAGTGCCAGGTGCCTAGCAGAGGACAATTGTAGGGTGGGACCTTATTTTCAGGGTGACCTTTCCTCCCCTAGCATATTGCTAGTCATGAGGTTTAGACCCCTGACCTTTCCATCCTAAGGATAACATCTAGGCCTCAGTTGTATTTCATCTCCAGGCCCAGAAAAGCAGCAAAACAAGACAAGTGATCCCTCCGCTGACCGCAGGATCAGCTGCGTTGGATAATGACCCTGTCCTAGCACCAACCAATCAATCAGTAGAGACCTAGACCCTGAAAGGACACACCTGAAAAGCTGCTGAATATTCTTTGAGATCTTCCCCTGGGACCTCGACTAAAATCTCCTCCCTAAAAATCCTTAGGATGGAGGACCCAGTGTGCTTTCCTTCCTGGGAGCACACCAACACCTTTCCCTTCCCCTCCCCTAACCCCCAGGTACATTACCATTATTTTCCTCACTCCTAAACTCCTATGGCCCTTCCTTTGCCTCAATATTTTGTTTCTTCAGCTCATTTCTTCTACAAATTACTTCATCTACCTTTGTCATTTTATAAATTTTATAAATAAATGTTCTCTTATAGTTTGGGTCTTAGTTTTGAATTTCTTCCTCGCCAGAACTCAAGTACTGAGTTTGTTGAACTCAGGTCTGGTCTGACTCCACTGGTTTCACACTTGGAGCCCTTCCCCAGAGAATGACAAGAAAATGGGTGTTCTCTCTTGCCTATCATATCCAGTCAATTTGGATTGATAGTAAATCATGGTATTAGTAATTGGGGGAGAGGGATTAGAGATTAAAGGAAATATTAACATAGCCCCTTGCCTTCTATCATGACCACAAATATGAGGGAGACACCATTGCAAAGCCTTAGCGTAGTTTGTCACAGGAGACAGCTCACATAGAGCCCGGTGACTGCATTTATACAAAAACTCATCAGAAGATATTCATGTTCATCTCTGAAAGAGCCCAACCCAAGGCCTTCTGCTCACAAATGCTGCTGTCAAGATCCAGTCCTCTCACCCTGGGCTACCCCTCGGACTAGGCAAGGACATTGACCCCAACCATTTAACAACTTTTTATTTTTAAAATTTAATTTTCTTTTAGATTCAGACACCAATAACTCACTTCAGTGCCAGAACAATCCTGACAGCCCATAGGAGCTCCTAACAGTGCAGACACACAGCTGGCAGGAATTTTCCTATAATCACAACCACCTGATGCATAAGACCTATGGAATGTTCTGTTGCCTTTTATCTGGAATAGTTTTGGATAAGTATAGGAGAGCTGGAGGTAAAACCTTTATAGAAGTGCTATTTCAAACACTGGCCATACTTTTCAAAACTAGAAAGACCTCTACCCATATCAGTGGGAAAATATGGAAATGCATGCCATACATTCAGCAATCTCTGGCCTTCTGTTGTGCTATGTAAATAGAGATCCATCACATGCAAATGAGTGCTTTCACTTTACCTTAAAGGGCACTAAATCCTGCTTACTGCAGATCTGGTGGCTATCAGGATAAGGTTCCCCCAAATCTCATACATTTTACCTTAGCCAAAATAAGAAGGATGTGAGCTCTGAAGAGGGAGAAATACTACCTACACATTCCTAAGTATAAATGACTAAGGGTTTAGGGACAGGGACAAGGAGGGTAGATGTTGCTATAAAAGGTAAAGAAATCTTTGTGACAATGGACCTGTTCTGAGTCTTGTAGCGGTAACTACACAAATCCACACATGTGATAAAATTGCATGGAACTGTATATGCACGCAACTGATTACATGTTGTAATCAGTTCACAACAAACAAACTAGTGAAATCTGAATAAATTATTTGGACTGGACAATTGTCAATTTTCTATTGTCTATAGTATACAAGATATTACCATGAGGGAAGCTGAATGAAGAATGCTTGGAAAATAAAATCTAAATGCTAAAGGCCTTTATTTTTGCTCATTAGTGGTCATAGATTACCATATTCAGCTTACTTCATATAACATCAGAAATTATATGAACAGCTTTTTTGTTATGTCAGCAGAAAAGCTTTAAGATTTATCTTTTCTCATGTTTTACATAAAGGCATATAAAATGATGAATCTGATAGATTTATAACCTATGAACTATATTTATGTGTGATTTCTAGTCCATCAATATCCTCTACCAGTCATTCTCAAGTGAAGTTTCTGGAACATCCATATTAGGAAGGTCAGGGGATCTGTGCTTTAGCAACAAATTGTGCAAATCCTTTTGATGGACCTTAACTTTGAGAACCACTGCTGTCCTTCATCATTCCTGTAAGATATCTAGCAAACATTCACATTTCAAAAGAGAAAGAAAACTGCCCTGATCAGTGTGGCTCCATTGCTTTAGCATCTTCCCATGCACCAAGAGGCCTGTGGGTTCAATTCCCTGTCAGGGCACATGCCAGGCTTTTGGGCTTGATCCCCAGTAGAGGGTGTGCAGGAGGCATCTGATCTATGATTCTCTCGCATCTTTGATGTTTCTCTCTCTCTTTCTGTCTCCAAAAATCAATAAAAAAAGTATTTTTTTAAAAAAGAGAAACATCCTGGCTGGTGTTGCTCAGTGGTTGAGAGTTGACCTATGAACCAGGAGGCCACCAGTTTGATTCCTGGTCAGCACACATGCCCAGGTTGTAGGCTCAATCCCTAGAGGTTGTGCAGGAGGCAGCCAATCTATGATTCTCTCTCATCACTGAAGTTTCTCTTCCTCTCTGAAATCAATGAAAATGTAAAAAAAGAGAGAGAAGCAAACAAACAAAACATGCACAAATTTTAACCTCCAGAGCAGTGCCCTCTCTGCTGCACCTCCCTCCACAGTATGTGAACTTCTGATACTCCTGAAGACCCCAACCCATAATGCCAGGTCATATACCTCCAATTTGTTAATTTTTTAACTCTTTCTAGAAGCTTTTTCAAGAATATTGAATGTAAACAAAGTTTGATTAACTAACATCCAATTCTGCTCACTTAATGTTGGTAAATTGTTGTCTTACTGATTGGAAGTACTTTCCACACACTTATCTTATAATTCCCCCAATAAGTATTCATTGATTATAAATTTTCATATATCCCTGTTTCACTCTGGAATTTCTAAAGAAAAACTGATGATTGGCAAGACTAACAGAGCATGTTAATAATGCAAATCAAATAAATAATTCCAAGTTCATTTCTATTTATCCTGGAGTCAAGCTCATATCTCTTCATTTGTTTATTTTGGTGACAGTAGAGTGCTTTTAATTATACTCTTCTTAAGACGATATCACCAAGAGTTGACAGTGCTGGGTTGATTATAGTTAGCCTGCAACATTCTGGCTGATGTTAATAAGAAAAGACACTAGTAAAATTAGTTACAATTAATCCCAAAAATACATTTCTATATTTTCATCTAGCCAGTTCCTTAAGGAAGAGTCACCCAACTATTGGCTTCAATACTCTTTAGTGGTCATGCTAGATGTGAAACTCTTCACTGTAGACACCACCCAAATTGATGTATCTTGCATGGATAAAGAAAATGTCAATGACACTCTCTGATCAGACAATTATACCACATTGTCCCAGATGCTTTAAAGTTAATTACTTAAAATCAAGTATACTTAGAACAGTAAAATGGAAGTTTTAAAATGTAGGGAAAGGGTATAAGAACAGTTGTGGGCCCAGACCCACGCCTGTAGTTACCAATTATCAAACTGCAAGATATAAAATTCTTCCTCTTGGGAATCTTATGCTCTAACGGGAAAGACCAGAGGTTGATTTATACTGCAGCTCGGACAACAAAACATCAGGGCCCCCCATTTGCACGGTTCTTTCCAAAGAGGTCTTATACCTAACTTTGAACTCGTGATTTTGAATTTTTTTTTAATGAATCACTAAAATTGTGTAAGCTTCAGACCCCCCACAACACTTGGATTCACCACCACATTAGATAGATTGTGAGAGTAAATATATAAACAAGATCATTTCAAGTACTGGCAAGTGCTATGCAGGAACTAGAAGTTAATTTGATAGACAATGACAAGACTGTTTTAAAATGGGAGATCAGGGAAGAACTCATGAGCTAAGACTTAGATAAAATGTCTTAGAGGGATTTGGAAGTGGAATGACTAAGAGTTTTTAAACATTGTTTCTCATTGAGTTTACTTACATACTTACCATGTATTAGGTAAAAATTTATTCTTGCACTAGAGTGATATTAAATTTGGAGAGATTAATCACTTTGCAGAAGTTAATCCCTGCTTATGTTTTGTTTTTCACAGGTATGTTCAGTAGAACTCACAAAAGTTTATCTCCTTTGTGACTTGCAGATTTTATTGTCAATACATTGGTGTTTGTTCCAGGTATTTTTATGTTAATATCTCATGACTCTTATAATAGAAACATTTGAATATTTAATATATAAGTGAGATTTATTCAGTAAGAATCTATGTTTAAGACATTTCAGTAAGGGCCATGGGAATCCTAAAACAGATAATACAGTGTTCATGCTTCAGGAGTTTATAATCTACTAAAGGAAGAAAGTCTAAGCAATGACTAAAATATGTTTAAGGAAATATGAATTTTTTAAAAAGATAAAAGCTTTTATAACCTGGTCACACAGATCATTTCTACTAAGAAGTTGCCTTTGTTATAGATTTGGCAAACATGCCAGCAGGAATACTGACGTGTCATGAAATATTTTCTTGAAAGTCTGGTATTTCTGCACTCCCTAAAGACCACAGCTCATTTTTGAGGTGGGCAAAGATATTCCTGCCCTTTCAACTTTGTTGGTTTTTCATGAGGCTCCAGCGATAAAAATTTATAAAAGAATTTTGAGGGTTTCTAAATATAAGACAATTTCATTATTGATCTGAAGATAATGTTTCTGTTTTACCATTTTTAGGAATCAGCAGAATCCCATGACAGAGACTCCTCCCACTAGTCCTTCAAAATCTTTCCTCATTTCTTCTCTTCATGTAGCTGCCCATTAGTTAAAACTGTGGCCATCTATTTATCAAGTTCTATTCCCAGGCCTTGGTCTCAATTTCATGGACATGCTTTGTCCACACTCTCTTCTCCTTGGTCCCACCTGAAATCCATTGAAGCAAATTTCCCCCATGGAGATGATGACATTGCCCAAGGGGAAGATGGAATAATGTAATAGGAGCAAATATGGACCCCTGATAAACTAACCTTGTGGAGCACAGCTTCTCCCCATCTGAAATACTTAACTCAGGCTGTTATGTGGGAGATAAACAAATGTGAATTATTGAATTATACTATATAGAAAGAATTCTGCTACCTCAGCTTTAGTCCCAGGTTTGCCATTGCCTTACTGAATAATCTCAGACAGTTACCATTTTATAATTTCTAAAATGAGAACACCTGGCTAAATCTTTGTTTTAACAGCAGTGCTCCACAGAACTCCAGCTCTCACATTTTTTAAATTATTTCAGAGGACACTTTTGGTGGAAGAGGAAAGCATGGAAGCCAGGGGAGAATAAAGGCATAAAAGATTTTGGGCTCTTGGTTTACAGACCCCTCATTTACTCTCTCATCAGCCAGTGTAACCCTCTGTTTTATATATTAGGAATCCAAGGAAACATTTGAACAAAGAATTCTTCCATTGAAAACATTTATCAAAAACCACTAAGCTCTAAAATGTCTAAGATACATTTACTTTCTGCAATTCTGTATTTGAAGGAGTTAATTAAAAGTTGTTGTTCAATAATGATAGATTTTTCTCTGAAACACCTGTGTACTTTTTCCCATTTGTCCTTTTGATAAGTGACCTAAGTTATTTATATAATCCATGATTTAAAAATTTAATATTTCTGTGCAAATTAACCAGAGATCTAAGATATTATCTTGATGTTATTAATATGGTACTTGAACCATCTTAGCTCTAAAAAGTAAGAAATACAGGGGGCATGGGGTGAGGGCATGTGCTGGGGGGTAGGGGAGGCCAAGGGAAGGTCAATGGGGAAAAAAAGGAGATATATATACTACTGTTTGTAATACTTTAAACAATAAAATAAAATTTTTAAAAAAGAAAGAAATATTTTGATGTATGTAGTGAGTTCATCTGGGAATAGAACTTATTAAATACATGGCCACACTTTTAATTGGTGGTTTTTGTTTATTTGTTGTGTGTGTGTTTTTTTATTACTCTTGTGAATGGTGTTAGACTTTATTGAGAAATGATTGACTCAATCAACTCACAAAACATATGTCTGTTTGGTATTTTCAAAGTTTGTTCTGGAAGCATTCTAAATGAGAAAAAAACTAATTGTTCTATGATGGTTTGATATATATTTGACTCAATACCCAAAACCATATTAATTGTAATGGTCTACACTGTATATCATTCTGCCATATTGGCAAAGCCTTCTCTTTGAAACATTGGCAAACAAAACCTGATCAATCTGGATACCCAAAAATACTTTCAAGAGATAACATTATTTGGTGTGAAAATGTCATTCCTCTTCATAATCTTTACTAACTTATGTCTAAGACTCAGTCTTTATACTCATTTATTTACTTTTCTTAATCCTCACTTGAGGATTATTATCCCATTGATTTTTAGAGAAAGGGAGAGGGAAGGTATAAGAGACAGGGAGAGAGGAAGAGGAACAGAGAGGGAGAAAGAGAAACATTGATTGGTTGCCTCATGCACAAGCCCCAACCTGGCCCAGGTATCAAAACTACAGGTAAGTGCCCTTGACCTGGAATCAAACCAAAGACCCTTTGCATACAAGGGCAGAAGCAATAAACACTAAGCCACACTGGCCAGGGCTTTTTACACTTATTTTAAAAAGTAGACAATCTTATTTTGAACAATTTCTCAATAACTCACTCTAAATGTAGACATGATCCATTACCGGTCAATATATTCATTTAGAAAACATCAAAACTGTATTGATAATCAAAAAAAGCAGTTCAAACTCCCAAAGCACTCCTAACTATTGCCAGAGGATTTTATCCATAATAATGAACTAGTATGTATCAAATAATTATCATAAAAAGTTATAATTAAAATCCATACAGGGTGGGCAAAAGTACATTTACCATTGTTAAGTACAAGAAACAGAGTTTATTCTTGTATTATTTTAAAATTATTGGACTACTTTACTTATGAGCTACTGTAAAACTATTTTGACCCAATTTGCACAAATGTAATAGAGTTAGTTCACTCATTTCATAATTATATTTCAAGTAATTTCATGTTCTTTAGTAGATTGGAAACAAATTCCATCAGTTGTCATAAATTTCAGACACAGATATCAGAGAGTCTATTACAACAGATTACTATAGAGTCTTACTTTTCTCAGAATGTGGTAAGCTTGGGAGAGGCAGCTTTCTATATGTTGAATATCTCAGGAAGGTCAATGTTGCCTTCTCCAGAATTCAAGGCACTCCCTCCTGGGCAAAACAAGGATAAATCCCTCCAGGTCCCATATCCATGATGCAGATCAAGAGCAGACTCCAGGGTCAGTGATGATGACATAAGTTTCGTCATCTGAAAACATACTATCCGGATAGACTAACAAAAGAAGTACACGTTTCCTCTTCAAAAGACCTCAAGATGATGCAAAAGTACAGATGAAAGGGACAAATTTAGGCTTTCTGAATTTGCCTCCCTACCCAGCCTTTTCTCCTAGAACCTATAAAAAAAAATCGGTGTCATCAAATGGTATGGTCTGTTGGTTTGTTCTGCTTTGTTTTTCACATTCATTTAAGTTTCTCAAAATACAGCTATAGAGATAGATCTTATTTATACTGCCTATATTTCCCGTGGTTATAATCAAGAAATGTAAACTTGAAGACACTGGATAGCACATGCTCTGGGAGAAATAACATCTTCTGCGCTGGTCCTGCGACACCTCTACCACATGAGAGTCTAAGGGCAAGGCCGCTAAACCAACCTGCTCCCAACTTACCTTGACCAGACACCCAAGGGAATATCCAAGTGGGCGAGATCACGCCCTACATAAGGGCAGGTAGGCTCACCACAGGTCCACACATTCCAGAGCTGAGAGCAGCACTCCAGAGTAAGGCTGGTTCTCCGCCAGGACCTTTAAGAAAGAAGGACCCAGAGGCAGATTTCTGACTTGCCCCAGGTCACCTGTGGGTCTAAGGGTGGCTGAAAAAGGTGGGGGTGGGGACTGGGGGAAGGGGGCCAGGGGCCGGGGGTATGGCAGGTAATGGGGACAAAGTGATAAAAAACCAGCCTGCAGCCTGACACTGACGCTGCTCTTCTCAGCACTCCCTTCACAGGTCCCTGGCCAGGCATCACACCACCAGGCCCCGAGGCTTCCCTCACCCGCATGGAGAAGGCCAGAAAGCGTCCCAAGGACCACAGTGGCAACGGCCTCAGGCTCCGTGGCTAGCGACACCCACGCCATCCCAGGGGCAGCGACCTGAGGAACCCAGGGAAGCCTCTGAAGCCCAAGGCCAAGGCCAAGGCCCCAGCAGGCGTCCAGAAGGCTCCGACCTCCTAGCAGGTGCCAGCAAAGAGGCCCCGTCTTCTGCGCCCACGGCCCGAAGGCCAAGGCAGAAGAGACAAGCCGCCCAGGAGGACAAGGAGGAGGAGTGGGTGCCCAAGGGGGACCCCGAGGAGGCTCTGAAGATGCGAGTCCTGGTGGCCTCTTTGACCCAGGAGCAGCTGAGCCGGTAACGAAGTGTACCGCCGCTCCGCCTTCCCCAGGGCAGCCTTGAGGCATGTGGTCCAGAGCGCGGCGGGCGGCGCCCCGGTGGAGCAGAACGCGCTCATCGCCTTGGCCGGGATAGCCAAGGTCTTCCTCGGGGAGGTGGTGGAAGAGGCCCTGGACGTGTGCGAGAGCTGGGGGGACACGCCCCCCCCTGCAACCCAAGCATCTCAGGGAGGCCGTGCGCAGGTTGAGCGCCAAGGGCAAAGTGCCCCGCCTCAAGCCCAGGAACGCCTTGTTCCCCTAGGCCAGATGCCCGTGGCCCAGACTCAGGGCGCAGCAGCCCTCCCTCCGTCCCTCTCTGTCCCTCCCCCTCCGCGGACCTCTCACCAGGGACGGATCACGTTTTCCTCCAAACTGCCCAAGCTGGGCCCCCACTCTTGGAAGGCAGGCTGCCTGCTCCCCGGGTCCCGCCAGGCTGACCTGGGACGCCTGCCGGGGGGCGGGGGACGCACCTGGAGGCATGGACTCGCTGGCTAGGTGAGCCCAGCCTGGTGAGGAAGGGTGCCTGCCAGGAAGGGACCCGGCACCCGCGGCTGGGCAGCAGCTGGCAAAGAGGACAGAGCCTCCCTCCCTCCCGAGGTGGCGCCATGCTTTCCCAGGGAACCCGGGAGGAGCCTTGCCTGGCACTGGGGCAGCCTCTTCCCTGTGCGCCCGGGGAGATGAAGCCAGCCCGACCTTCTCATTGGTCACCCTCTTCCCCGAAGGACGCGCGCAGAGCGGGAAAAGTGAGGACCTTTGCGCTTTGAATCCTGACCTTAAGCCCGTGTTTTTCTTGTTCTGTTTCGCTGACCATTCAACTGTTTTCAACTTGCACAAATAAAGATAAAATCCACACGTGCTTTCTGTCTGCGAAACGACTATGCTTCTTTGCCTGCCCAGAGCGCTTCATGTCACCGAGTGGGTCTCTCCCACTGTCTCCTGGCCTCCCATGAGCCTAGAGACCAAATCCAATCGCCAGAAACACCTGGGGACCGGCCGCCATGCCACCGTCCTCATCCGTGCAGGGTCCCACACTTGCCCCAAGGGTCTGATAGGCGAGCGTCTCCTGGGGCACCCGAATGGTTGTCCAAACCATGTAGGACGATCCATTCTTTGGGCGATTTTACCCAGAATCCCTAGGACCTCCGCACCCCAGTCAAACACCGAGAGACAGACAGACAGACAGGCGTTGTTGTCCCTGGGAGCTAAGTAGGATTCTCGGGAGGAGCAGCCCCATGCCAAGTTTACCTGTGCATGTAGGGCACCACACAACTCTTCATGACCCAGTCCGAGGTTTCCTTCCCAAAGGTCATCACCGTTCAGGGCACAACCCCTCCACTGATGTCCGCAGTGCTATGGCAGTCTGGCCTCTGAAATAACCCAGTTCCCACAAAAGCATAGAAACCCCACTGTGCCCCTCTACTGCTCAAGGGATGCTGTCCTGCACTTTGCATCTCCTCCCAAAGTCCCAAAGGATCCCCCCCCAAGCGCCCACCACACACACACACACACACACACACTACACACACACACACACATCACAAACCACACACACACACACACACACCACACACACACACACACACAAACCACACACACACACACACACACACACCACACACACATCACAAACCACACACACACACACACCACACATACACACACACACACCACAAACCACACACACACACACCACACACACACACACCACACACACACACACACACACCACACACACACACACCACAAACCACACACACACACACACACCACACATACACACACACACACACCACAAACCACACACACACACACCACACACACACACACCACACACACACACACCACACACACACACACACACCACAAACCACACACACACACACACCACACACCACACCACAAACCACACACACACACCACAAACCACACACACACACACACACACACCACAAATCACACACACACACACACACACACACCACAAATCACACACACACACACCACAAATCACACACACACACACACCACACACACACACACACACCACACACACACACCACAAACCACACACACACACACACACACACACACACCAAACACACACACACACACACACACACCACACACACACACACACACACACACACAATGGTCTTTTCTTTCTCCTCACGTTTCCTTTTAGCCTTTCCAGAGACAGAGTCCAAAAGTATGTCCGTGTGCCTTTTCTGGTAAGCTTGGTGACTCTAGGAGAGGAAGCGAGTTCTACTTGACACCAGCATGCCCTCCCTCTTACACTCTTGTTGACCAACTGACCCAGGCGTTTCCTCTGGCCGCCATGAGAGGCTTCCCGGACACACAAAGCCAACACACGTTCACACACTAAGCACGAAAGTGTACCCCAGGCCATCGTCCAGAGAGAGGATGAGTCCCATGGGAGTTGGAAGTCCACGGAGGAGAAGAGCCACAGCAGTCTGTACTGTAGCTCTGTGGGCCTCGATGCGTTTAGCAGCCATTGCACAAGGGCCCGTAACCAAGCAACATAGGAGTCCTGAGTCCTAGGAGACCCGACCTGAATGACAGGGATGAGAGAAACGGATTCTAGCGGTCCAGTGCTCACTGGGGGATTCCTCTTTAGAGGGGTCAACCGCCTCCCTCTACTTTCCCAACCTTTCCTTAAAGGCTCCCTCCAGGGACCCAATCCACGCTGCAAATGGAGAGGTGGTGGGTCCGAGGGTTAGTGGCCCGCCTTGTGGCCCCTCCTCCTCCTCCTCCTCCTCCTCCTGGGCGTGGCAAGTCACGCCCCCAGTCTTCACTTGGGGTTGCTTCTTCAGGCAGGTTAACTGCAGCAATCTACTTTTCCAACTCTTCTTTTCCTTAAACACTCCCTCCAGGGACCCTATCCATGCTTCAGATGTAGATGGTTGTAAATGTGACATATATTTGAGTTTAGGAAGGATTATACTTTATAGAAATACCTGTGATAGATTTTCATGTGTGCCCTTTGGAGCAGTCCCTTGTCCAATGACTTTCCCAACATGATTAAAAAGCACCAATGAGTGGCGCAGAGTTAGGTTTTTTGAATTTGCCTCCCTGTCCAGCATTTTCTCCTAAAAACCAATAAAGGAATCGCTGATGAACCTATGGTATGGTTTATTGTGGGGCGTTTTTACTTTGTTTTTCTCAGTCATTTAAGGTTCTTTAAATGTGGCTTTGGGGATAGTTCTTATTTTTACTGGCTACATTTCCCACTGTTATTATCATGAAATGTAAACTTATAGTCACTGGGTAGCACAGGATTCTGGAAGAAGGGAGGATTTCTCTCCAATCCTGGCAACATCACCTATGGTCCCTCCCATCCATGGATGTGGTTGGTAAACCAATTTACACAGTAGGTACCGATTCACAAATATGTCAAATGCTAAAGAATAAAAATAAATTGACAAGGCCAATCTATTGCAAAACAGATACATTTAAGTACAAATATTTTTACATTTTAGTTCACCAAAGTTCTGCTCACTGATCCATGATGGTCTCACAGGACCTCTAGTACATTGTTACTGATCAGCAATTGCCAAATATTTAACTACCAGTAAAAATAGCTTTGTGCTCAACCTATGAATGATACCCAGGTCAAAGCAGAAGTGCTTCCAAACATCACATTATTGTTTTGACATTGGTTCCCAAATCCTAGGATATAGCCAGCGAACAAAATCAGCCTTGTTTGCAGCTTAATTACTTTTGTTATCACAGCCATAGATTCCCCAGTAAGAATAGCTACCCTGACTAAAGCAAATCTCAGTATTACCATTCTGGAAAGAAGCAGTCAAATGTGGGTGACTACAGATGCCAGAATCACTTGCCAGGGAAAATTTTGGTGTGGTGTCATGGATTTTCAACAAAGACAAGTTTGGTTCCCTCCTGACACAGAGGGTTCGATGTGATTCATCAAATATTTATTAAATTTTATCACTGTTCTTCATTTTCTCTTCCTACAGCAAGCCATGTCTCTCTGGGTTTTTTCTCTTATCCTCCAAACCATCCTTCTATAATAGAACTTATCCACTGAAACAGATGCAGTTGAAAACACATTCAAGAAATATGCTTTTAGTTTTGAAGTTTGTATATATGCTTTCTTCTAGTAACTATTTTATTCCCTTGACATCAAGCAAAGAAAGGTTATTTTGAAGAGGAAATTAATTTGATATTCATAAAACTTTGGAACTAGAAGGGCCTCAAGTCTACATTTTATAAAGTAAACTCTGAGGACCAAAGAAGTTGAGAAACTTAGTTGGGTTGCACAAACCAGACTAATATCCAAACTGAGGTCCTTGTACGGTCCCTTTAAGCCCATCATTTTCCACAGTCTGCTACTTTAAACTACTGGTATCTTCAAGCATTCACTATCTACAACTGGTCAAAAAACATCAAGTGACATTTCATGGGCATAGTTCGTGGAAACTTACCTATGCTTAAACAAAACAAATAAATAAGTAGAAAATGTTTATTAGAAGTTAAATAGCATTGTTAGTTATAAACAGCATTGCTCATATATATAACATCATCCAGAACCCTTAGTAATGGATTAGCTTTTATAAAACTAATTTATAAAATATATATAAACTAATATATAAACTATATGGGGATAAACACTATTTTTAATGTGAACACCAGTCCAGGTTAGGTTTTTTTTACCAAACTAATTAGGAAAAAAAAATAAAACCTGTTAGTTTCCCATAGTTCTCTAGATTTTTGAATTGCAGATGAAGGGTTGACACAAAGAAGGACAATTACCTTCAACTGGTGGATCGTCCATTGGCTTAATTGTTAAATAATACCAGAATTTCATCGTATCTAATAAAGAGGGAATATGCTACTTAACCATCACACCCTCACAAGGTGGTGGTTCCCACAGCCACAAGATTGTGGCGCCCAGTCCCCTCAGCCCACCTCATCCAGCTGGAGTCCCCCAGTCCCCTCAATCCCACCTCATCCAGCCTCAGTCCTCCAGTCCCCTCAGCCCCACCTCATCCAACCAGAGTCCCCTCAGTCCCACAGGGGAAGGCAGTTGGGGGTGATCGGGCTGGCAGGGGAGGGCAGTTGGGGACAATCATACCAACAGGGGAGCAGTTAGGCGTCAATCAAGCCAGCAGGGGAGGGGTTAGGGGGCTATCAGGCTGGCAGGCAAGTGGTTAGGAGCCAGCAGTCCTAGACCAGCAGTCAGACATCCCCCAGGGGGCCCCAGATTGGAGAGGGTGCAGGCTGGGCTGAGGGACACACACACACACACCCCGTGCATGAATTTCATGCACCAGTCCTCTAGTCATACTATAATGCTTGTGCCATAAATAACATCTAGGAACTGAGGCTGAAAAGGGATTTTCTGTCTCCTGTCCCATTCCCAAGGCAGGACACGTGGCCACTGAATGGAGTGAAAGCCACATTCATTCCCAATATGTAACATCTTCTACTGTTTTTTTCTTAGTCAAATTATAGTTAAATTTTTGTGTCCTAAACATTTATATAACATGAATCTTTTTTTCAGCATAAAGTTCATTCTTGTAATAACTTCAGCATCCATTGGGTCCTAGAAATCAGGAAAGGATTCACGTATTTATAAAAGATTAAGAAAAGTAACAACAGCCTAGCTGGCATGGTTCAGTGATTGAGCATGGACCTATGAACCCAGAGGTCACAGTCGATTCCCAATCAGGACACATGTCTAGTTATGGACTCAATCCCCTGTATGGGGCATGCAAGAGATAGCAGATCAATGATTCTCTCTCATCATTGATGTTTCTATCTCTCTCTTCTTTTCCCTTCCTCTTTGAAATCAATAAAAATATTTTTTTTAAAAAAATTAACAACAAAAAGGATAAAGATAAATATTCGTTGCCCTAACTGGTTTGGCTCAGTGGATAGAGTGTCGGCCTGCAGACTGAAGGGTCCCAGGTTCTATTCCAGTCAAGGGCATGTACCTTGGTTGCAGGCACAACCCCAGTGGGGGGTGTGCAGGAGGCAGCTGATCAATGTTTCTCTCTCATCAATGTTTCTAACTCTCTATCCTTCTCCCTTCCTGTGAAAAACCAATAAAATATGTTTTTTAAAAAAAGATAAATATTTGTTATGTTTCTTTTTTCTTTATATTTTTCCCTCTCTCCTTACTCTTTCACCCCAGAAATGGTGAAATTTAAATGGAGAATAACCCATCAAAACAAGAGGCTATGCTAAATTACCTCCTTCAGGTAGACAGGATAAAACTGAAGGACATTGAAATTTATCATACAAATGGTTCTGATAATTTATGTTAGGAAGAAGAGACCATGTCGGTGGCACTCAGTCCTAGGCAAACTTGGCAATCCTCCTTTCACTTCCCTTTCTGATACTTTCTTGTCTCACCTTTATCTATGGTTCTCCCTATCGGCAATAAAAACATCTTTCTCAATCCCTACCTCACTTCCTTTTAAGAGGTTTTAACTATTTAAATAATTTATAACTACAGTCTGGTCAAGAAAATAAAGCACATCACTTTCTGGAAATAAGTTGTAATTTAAAATAATTTTCTACTCAAAATAATATCTGTTCTGCAGTTTATAGAGGAGGATTCCTGAGCTCTTTGCTTATTTTCTGCTACCCCAATACATCCCATGCTGTGTTTCCATGAACACTCAGACACATGCTCACACTGAGTTTAAAATATAACTAAATAAAAATAGTCATTCTTTCCAGAGAATACAATGGCTACCTCAAAAAACCACAAGTCATAAATAGGAGGTAAAGAGAGCCTTTTAGACTTTATTTCTGACACACAACTTGAGCCAGTTCTCTTCCCCTCAAAAGAGATGCCTTTATAATAGCTTTTCCTACTAAAATTATCTCAAACAGTAAATGTAGAGGATACCAAATTGATTTTTTTTCACCCAATTTAGGGGTTTTGACCAACTTCTCTTATCCCTCCACAAGTAATTGCAAATTTCAGCCAGATGTCCAACTTTGCTGTTGTCACACCTGAGTGGTTCAGTTAACACATACCCTAATCATTATTTTGTTCATAAACCATCATCTCAGCCTTTATGATCTAATTTTATTTCCTCCATTGCCATCAATGCTTTCTGGTAAGCTGCATAATTCCCTAGAGCTTGAGCTTACCTAAACAATTGCTCTATAATTAATAGCTAATATTATTAGAGAGATTAACTCTCCACTATTGAAAATCTAAACAAATAATGGAAGTTAGTAATTCATGTTGATTTTTAAAATTGATTTTAGAGAGAGAAGAATGGAAAGGTTCCTATTGTCTGAATTCGTGTTTCTAACCTGTTTAGACCCATTGTGCCCATTGACTCCTCCATAACCAACTTACTTCTCTGGACCAGAAATCTTGACCTAGTCCAAATTTCAAAACTAATTTCTTCAGCCTGTGGTGTCCTTTAGCCATACCCACTTGGTATTTTAGTTGGAAAACCAGGGGAAATGTACTCCCTAAAGTTAGTTTCCTGAAGTTCGTTCCTGCACTAGCCTTTATCTTAATCTGCAACCCAGTTGTGTCAGTCAATCGCATGATAAGTTCTCAGCCTTTGCTTTCTCAATCTCATGAGATACTGATTTGGCTCTTTCTGGACCCCACCAGGGTGCTTATTTGCCAACTACAACTTTGTCAAACTTGAAAAGGTATAGCACTAAAATCAAACAAACACATACATATATGTAAACAAGCATAAAAAAGGTTTCCCTTTGATCAAAACACCCCATACTGACATGGCCAAGTACAGTTCAACAGACATCTCAGCTATAAAATAAAATGCTAATGCTTTGCTGAAAATTAGGAGAAATGTTGAGCCTCAATCTATGTGCAGGTATAATGGCCACCTGTTTACCTAATGTTCTGCTGGCACATATTGGACCTTTAGTGCAAATTAGAAAACTTCCCATCCAGGTAGATGATTCACAAAAAGATACCTGCTTTGGGTGTTGGATGTCCAGAAGTTGATCCAACCCTAACAAACAGAGCCCCAGCTACCCCACCTCACTCTAAGCCAGGAACTACCTAATTATAATCATAATGTGATGCCTAGAGACATTGGTTTTATTGTTCTTGTTTTGATCATCCCAATCCTAACAGAAGACAGGCATGGCTGCAAAATGGCATGAAAGATACAGACACACAGGAATAAAACGTGCTTGTTGTAGGTTTTAACATGTGTCTACCTGAACATTTCCAGATGTGAAGAGAAAAGGGCAGGTTGCAGACTAATCAGAGAAACTCACTTGATTTTATGTTTTCATAGTTATTGTGTATTTTTCCCTTCAAACTAGAAAAATTCCTTACCACTGAGAAGTGGGAGGGTGCGGGAAGAGTGATATAAAAATTAGAGATAACTAACTGAAAGTTTTCCAATGTTATAGTTTTCCAAACTGTTTGGAACATTCCCTCCTTTTAGATAGAGCAGACATTGATTCAGATCCAAATTTTTAAAAATGAAGTCTACCTTCCAAACTGGATAATGCTAGAGATAAAATGTTTGTCTGATAAATCAGAATCTTATGATAACTGGACCAACTCTAACCAAAGACATTATTTAACTCAAACATGTAAGTGTCTTGTCCTTCACATACAACTACTGCTCTGGGAACGTTGTTTTGCAAGCTCTGCTCACACTTCATTCTTAGAAGGGTTGCAGGAAAAGTGACCCATGTGACCTATTTCACACTGCCAAGAGAAACACAGGATTCAAAATCCAACCTTGGAGTTTGAGACATGATAATAAAGACTCAGTTGGTTGAGCATCTTGTCCCATGCATCAAAAGGTTGCTGGTTCCATTCCTAGTAAGGGCACATACCTAGGTTGCAGGCTTGATCCCTAGCAGGAGGCATGTAGGAGGCAGCTGATGGATATTTCTCTCTCCCTTTCCTTTCCTCTCTCTAAAATCAATAAAAACATATTTCAAGAACGTTTTAATTAAAAGAGCCAAGCATGTTATGACTATTTAACCATTTTCATATAATGTATGTAATAATTTTTCAAATACAGAACTCGTAGTATTTGCTTCCCATGGGAAGCATTTCTGAACAGACTTTTAGTAACTTCCTCATACAGAACTAACCTTAGGTACTTCAGTGCTTTCACAGTGGGCATTCCCACTCTGCCCTGCACTACAAAGCTTACTCTAAGGCAAGAAAAATACCAAGAATGTTTTCAGGATATAGAATGGTCAAGATTCCATGCTAAAAATAAATAAATAAATAACTTTATATTTTAAAATTAAAATGTCTATAAATCATTTTATTCTATTTGCTTCTTGAGTGCTAATGTTCATTCTGTCAAGTGTCAATTGTAAAATGTTTAGAGTTCAAATAAGAAAAAACTGAAACACGATTAGCATTGATAACTAACAGAAACCTACTTAGAAACCTACTTATATTCTTTATCCCAACCATACTGTTTTAGTCTTCTCAGGATGCCATGACAAAATACCAGAGACTGGGTAGTTCAAACAACATAAATTTATTTCTCACAGTTTTGGAAGCTGGAAAGTCAAAGATCAAAGTGTTGGCCTGATTTATTTTCAGGTAAAAAACCTTCTTTCTGAGTTGTAGTTGGCTGCCTTCTTGCTGTGTCAGGACACAGTGGGGGGCAGGGAAGCATACTCTGGTGTCTCATAAAGGCAAGAATACTATAGAATTAGGGACCCACTTTTATGTCTCATTTAACCCTAAAAAGGCTCTATCTCCCACTTTTATGTCTCATCTTAAATGTCACTTACTTAAGAAGGCATAACCCAGCTTCTAAGCTAAATATAGTTCCACTATTAAACCATCTTATAAATTAGGTATATTTTCTTTGCTTTCTTCAAATGCAATAGTTATCATATTGTAATTATTCCATTGTGGATTTGAACATGGGAAGTTGGTTTTAATCTAAATTATAAATTGGTTGAAGGCAGAGACCATGGATGTTTTATTCGCAACTATACATCAACTAGCATCATACCTGGCACATAGAAGGTACAAAAGAAATATATATATGGCATAGCCCCCACACACAGGTTTTTCCAGTTCATTATTTCTCTATCATGCAGGTAATGTTAAATCAAAATTAACATTTTGGGTTTGTTTGGCTTTTTTTTCCTCCTGCCTAACACCAAAACTAATTGCAGCCTTTTTACTTATAAATAGCCTCTTTCTGATTTGTGGGGTAGAAGAGTTCCAGTCTCTGCTGGATCATTGGCTGTGACAAGTGCCTTGCCTAGAGACTCAGCACTTCTGTAGCAAGAAGTGTGAAGAGAAGCAACAGGGATAAATGATATATGGATATGGAGGAAAAAGAAAGTCAGGGGGTCCTTACAATTCAAAGCTGCCAAGAATCAATCTGCACAGGTCATGTAACACAGAAGAGAGGAGGAAGATTCTAGTTTTATTGAAAGAGCAGAATTCTTTACATATGGTAATCAGAGCATAAAGATGGTAGAAATGCAAAACACCTCCTCATTCAAGGTATGTGGCTGAAACGTAATTTCTCTAGATTGGGAAGATGGGGAGTCTTCATTCCCAACTCTTCCAACTGCTCCTCCCACCCAATTCCTGTCTCCCCAAGGAGGTCAACCCTATATCCAGCTGCACACTACAAGTCACAGTTCACAGCATTTTCAATAGATACCTTCAACTCCTTCTTGGTGGCAATATGAAAGAAGAGAAAGAAAAAGAGGAAGAAAGAGGGTGAGTTCCAAAGTATTTGCAACCACCCAAAAAAATCAATAAACACCAATATACATGGAGAAATAAAAAACAGAAATCAGCATAGCAATGTGTTTTCTCATTACTCATCAAGTGACCAGACACAAACCAAGATATATGAGCAACCTGGGCAGCTGTATATTTTGACACGCATTTGCTATGTAAAATTATCTTCAACATTTACTTAGCGAAGAGGCCGAGAATCACATGGGGTGGGTGGGACCAGTGAGAGGTATGAAAGGAGCAGAAAATAGAGATAACTAGTGGGATGCTCAACTGCATAACTATTGTCCTGATCCTAATGTTGTGTGTCCTACTCAGAAACCCTGCCATTTAGCCCATTCCTTTGGGATCTCAGGCCAGCCCCTTAAAGTGATTTCAAAACCTACCCACCCCAGTTTCATAACGTGTTATCTCTGAAAGGAGCCATGATAGATTTTCATTCAATTTACAAATAGACCGTATTATTAGCAAAAGTAGCTGGGTCTACACACCTGCCAAAAAATCAAAATATACGATCATATGAAAGTGTGGACTGATACAGGCCAAACTGCTGAATGATTAAAGTGAATTGTTGTGGGGGTTTTTAACCAATCAATTAAATACTTCTCTATTCAGTCACTTTGGCAGGAATCAAACAAAATCTTTGAAACTACAACACATTGTAGAAACAGGAAATTCCATGATTGTGCTCTTGGCAAGGAAGGTTGCACATAAATCTCCTGATATGCCAGGTATAAAGACATTTTCCAACAAGAATTATCTGTATAAAATCAAATCACTGGCCTCAAGCATCCTATGTCTTACTATTGACTCGGAGCAAAAGGCAAGAGAAAGACAGGGCTTTGAATTTATTTATAAAAGGCTCTGCCAAAGGTAGGCAAAAGAGGAAGAAGTACAATATAATTTACTGGTGGGTGAATTTGCAAGCAAAGGATTCTAAAAAAGAAAGATTATGCTGATCCAATGCTCACAGTTTGCTTTTTAAAGTTGTGGGTAAAATAAATGGCAAACCTTTCTATTTTTCTGAACTTTTGTTCCAAAAAATCAAATTAAAAATAACAATATTCAATCATCTCTAAATTACTTCCCCAAAAATACCACCAAAGGACTTGTAATGTTTTTTAAAAATACTTTTTCTCATAATTTCTTTCTTGACCCAAAAAATAATGGTTGAAAATAACTTGATTTGCATTTTATTCTTTTACTGCCTTTCTATACATCTATTTTGAAATGCTTACTTATGGGAAAGCCATTGCATGCCTAGCTTTCATCATGTATGAAATCTACTTCCTTCACCTCAAACGGGCATGTCCCGTTTCCAGCAATATGAGAGACTTTCCAATAAGGAATATATTTTGCTGAAGACATATTTAAAACATAGCTAAAAGTATTTAAAATATATAACTGATTTCCCAAGAGAGAAAGAGAACCTAGATGCCAAAAAAAAAAGGAAAAGATTGAAAGGCAGAGCTGAAAATAAGTGAGCTGCCCCAGTGGCAGCTCCAAGTATAGCAAAATACCAGTGTTATTTAAGTCGCCAATACATCTAATGACATCTTCATTTGTACTTATAGCACCCAAGGTAATCTTCCTAGAGCTGCAAGCGCCTGGCTAATATACAGCAGTACCCCCTTATCAGCTATTTCACTTTCTGTGGTTTCATTTACTCCTGGTCACTCTCGGTCTGAAAATATTAAATAGAAAAATCCAGAAATAAATAATTCATAAGTTTTCAATTGCGTGCTATTCTGAGTAGCATGATGAAATTGCGTGCTGTTCCATTCTGTCACGAACCATTCCCTTGTCCAGTGTCTCCTTGCTATAGATGTTACCCACCTGTCAGTCATTTAGTAACAGTCTTGGTTATCAGAACAGTTATCAGAGAGCGAGAGCGAGAGAGAGAGAGAGAGAGAGAGAGAGAGAGAGAGAGAGAGAGAGAGAGAGAGAGAGACCACATTCACATACCTCTTATTACACTATATTGTTACAATTATTCTATTTTATTAGAAGTTATTGTTGTTAATCTCTTGTTCTGCCCAATTTGTAAATTATGGTAAACTTTATCATAGGTATTTAAGTATAGGAAAGAAAAACATAAATGTGTAGGGTTCAGTACTAGCCACAGGTTCAGACCGGGGGTCTTGGAACATAACCCCCACAGAAAAGGGGAGATTACTGTATTACGTCTTTACGTGAGGATGAAATAATGACTGAGCATTTCCTTATTGAAACATTTGTTACGTTAGAATTAGGGCACTGTGTGGTTTAAAGGATGTATGTACTGTAGATAGATTACATTGTCAAAAATTATTGTTTCAAAAATAGAAAAGGAGTTGTAAAATATTGGGCTGAATCATATAAAATTGCTAACATTTTATTATTTTTTAAGTTACAAAACTTCAAATAAGAACATTTGGTCCAATAAGTTTGCTTTGCCCTCTACTACTAAACCACTTTCTCAATGAACTGGGAAGTCTTTTATTCAGCTCAGTCCCTCCACCCCCCTTTAAATGTCTTTCTCTCAGTTTAAAGCATCTCCCATAGGAAGAGAGCCTCCGACTCCCTCAAGTACCTCCTCTCCTTGCCTCAGCCTAGAGATCCAGTCATTTAGTTCTTCTGTTCAGTTTCCTCTAAATGAACCTATTGGGGGGGGGGGGGGCAAATCCAGTTCATGAGTGAAGTTGACCTTGAAAGAGAGGCAGGAAGGACTTGGACCTCATTAGTGAAAGTCAACGTCAAGCCATCTCCAAGACCATTAGACCTACATTTTTAAGGATGTTCACCTCATGGTATATGATTCTGAGAGTCTCTAGAACATTTTTATTTTTCTACTCTGAGTTGTTACATAAGCCTCCTTTCTGTTAGCTAAGCTTGGTGAGTGCCAGGCCCCAGAAAGGAAGTTACTGAAGAAGGTAAAAATTTCTTCCATATTTGTTTTATGGAATCTTCACTTTTCAACTCTATACCAGATGTAAAGAAGTGTTCTTGTTCAAGTGCCATCTGTCATCTCAGAGCTAGGCTTGATTCACATGATTTAGTATAAAAAAAATAAGTAAAATGACCTGGTTCTAAATCTTGTCACTGTTATTACTGACTGTGCTTAACTTCTTGGCCTATGGTTTTCTTATCTCTACTGGTACAGTGGAACTTAGGCCATGCCTAGCCACGTAAGTTCATTGTAAGAATCAAATCAACTAAAGTTAGTTCATTATTTTTGAAATGCCCAGATACAACAGCATGGTCAGGGAAGTTTACATAGAGAGCAGAGGTGAGATATCATGGTGGTAGGAAAACCAAAGGAGAAAACCAGAGTGGGCCAAAGTAAAGGATTCCAGAGGTTTCGTTCCAGAAAGAATATATATTCAGGACACATGAAAGGTCTATTGAAGTTGCAAATACAGCCACCATACTTAAGGATGATGACAACTACTTCCTTAGACAGGTTCAGTGACTCATAGAAGTTCTCCACATCCAACACTCTTCGCAGTTCACATCCAGATTAGCATCACCTCTTGCACGGAGGATTGCAATGTATGCTCTGTGGGCAGCCAGATATCTCTCAGTACTCAGTGTACTCCTTCTACCCAATGAAGAGAAAAAAGGAGAGTCAAGCCTTTCATGTGGGCAAGCCTCATGCCAAGATCTTTAAGGAAACAAGCAGAATTAAATGAAAACTTCCGGAGAGCAGAGATCTTTACCAAGGTGAGCTGTCTTTCGCTGGTTTTTTTCCCCCCTGGGGCATCTCCAATTCGGAGTACAGAGTGAAGAGCAGATCTGGTCCATGCAGAAGGGCTGTGGGAATGCAACAATAAACCAGCAAAGTTTTTGGCATTCATACAAGGGACCACAATGACTTGCACACTGAAGTATCTCTAAATGCTTGGCCAGTTTTGCCCATAGTACCTTTGCTGAATCCTGGAGCTGAATACAAGGTAGACTAAAATCTCTGGTAATCCCATAATTACCGAAGTGTTACTTGAGAAAAGGGGCCTGGCTCAGAAACAAATCAGGTCTCACCAAGATGTCCATGAAATTTGGCAGTAGTGTGTGGCAAGATGCTAAAAAACAAACCTAATCTTCCACAGTCTTTTAGAAATCTCAATCAAAAGTGCAGGACTAGAGGTGGAGAGAATCTTACTAAAATTCCCATTATTTGCTGTGGTTGAGATGATCAGCCCCTCACCTTATCTGCCTTACAGAGGATAAATAGAGCCTTGTCTAGTAGAAATAGCATCATGCAGCTGTGGCCAGTGTACCTCAGTGGTTGGAGCATCGGCCTGCACACCAAAGGGCTGCGGGTTCAATTCCTGGTCAAGGATGTATACCTGGGTTGCAGTTCGCTTCCTGCCCTCAGCAACCAGTCAATATGTCTCTCTTACATCGATGTTTTTCTCTTTCTCCCTCTCCCTCTCTTCCACTTTCTCTGAAAAGCAATAGGAAAAAAATATCCTCAGGAGAGGATTAACAAAAACAAAAAAGAAATAGCATAATATAGATCTTTAACACTTTCTCTATATATAATATCTGGCTACAATAACAAACTAATACGAAAAGAAGCAGGAAAATGTGACCAATAACTAAATGGAACAAACAATATAAGCAGATACAGGAAAAATGGATGATAGTTAGCAGCCAAGACTTTGATACAATGATTAATATGTTAAAGAAACTGAAAGAAAATATGAACAAAGGTGATGAAAGGGTATGGAATTTCATCAAAGGATTGGAATCTGTAAAAAAAAAAAAAAAAACCTTAAAAAATACAAGATCTGAAATGAAGTCCTCATTGGATGAGTATAATAGCCCAGCAAAAGATTAACTAAATGGTCCCAAAGGCAAATCAGTATCAAATATTTGTCTAAAGCACAGAGAAGGCAAAAGAATGCACTATTAGTCACATGTAGTTCTCAATCCAAAATTCTACATCCTTATTAGAATTAACTGAAAAAGAATAAAGAAAAAATATGGCTGAATAAGTATATGAAGAAAACATGATTAAGAATTATTCAAAATTTTTGAAGAGAGCAACCTTCATCCTAAGAATCTCATCTAACCCCAAATAGGAAAAATATAAAGAAAACTGTAACTAGGCACATCAGCATCAAACTGCTGAAGACAAAAGATTTCCCCTGATTCCAACAGGCTGGATGGTCACTGTGCACAATCCTTATTTTAAACTCAAGTGGGATGTCTTATAAATTATTTTTTAATACTGCTCATTTTGAAGGGAAAATTAACTTCCATAACTTCAAAACAACACCAAGTAAAAGATGAATACATTGTATTTATTGTCTAAAGATTTTAGCTGCTTTTCAAAAATAATAGAAACCATATGTTTCAAACTGTCCTATAATCAAGATAAATAAAACCAAGTTCAAGAAGAATCTTCATGCCTGACTAGTATGAAAAAATTGGAGCATTGAGAAAGTAATTCCAAAGGAGAGTTAAGAATCTGACATCTTAACTCTTACTTTAGGGATCTGCTTTAGAAAGCAGATGTACACTTTAGAAAACTTGGCTGAGGTTGTTTATACCAGAATAATAGAGAATCAGGCACAAATTGTGGGTGGTATCCAAGGTGGAGAGTGAGCATTGACTGTGCCCTTATTAGGTGCCAGGCAGAATTCTCAACTCTTTATAGAGATCATTACCATGGAGGTAAAATGAACTTCACATGGATATGATCAGACATGGATATGAAAATGAACTCATTCATCACCTGAACTTTTATCATGTAAATCATTTCATTAAATCAGTCCAATATATTCAGGTACATTTAAATTCCTTATTCCTAAGGGGAAGGGAACAAGAAGTACATACTTTGTACTTCACAGGGATGTAAGTACAGCATAGGAAGAATAACCAATAATATTGTAATAACTATGTATGGTGCTAGGTGGGTACAGAAATATTGGAGGCAACACTATATAAAATACATAATTGTCTAACCACTATGCTGTATACCTGAAACTAATCCTATCTAATAAAGAGGGAATATGTTAATTGACCATCACACCCTCACAAAGATGGCAGTGCCCACAGCCAATAAGGAGGGGATATGCTAATTGTCTGCCACACCCTCAAAGACAGCAGTGCCCACAGCCACAAGATGGCAGCACCCAGTCCCCTGAAACCCCCAGCCACTCAGGGCTGGCCCGAGGTACAGGCAAGCCTCAGATGGTAACTGCCCAGCTGCCCAGAGCTGCCTGAGGCTCAAGTAACTAGGGCTGGCTGAGGCTTACACTGCCAACAGTGGCAGCAGCAGAGGTGTGATAGGGATGTCACCTTCCCCTGATCGCCGGGTCACCTCCCGTCCCTGAGGGCTCCCAGACTGTAAGAGGGAGCAGGCTGGGCTGAGGGGACCCCCCCGCCCCGTTCTAGTGCATGAATTTTCATGCGCTGGGCCTCTAGTATGAAATAATATTGAATATAAACTCTAATTGAAAATAAAATTTAAGAAATGAAACTCCTTTTTCTTCTACTTAAAGCTAAACATTCCTTCAAGCTGTCAACTTCTGGATTTGCGCTGGAATGATGCCGAATGTGGTGGAATCAACTCAGTTCCCACTGCATCCTTTTTCATGGACCAAACCTGCTCTCCTTTCTTGCCTTCTCCTCTCAGACACTTCCAACTCCTCCTTCTCCCTTCCTAGAATTACACTATCCCCTCCCTAACCACAAGCCTAGATGTGAAATAGGATATAGTCCCCTCACTTTTCCCTTTCTTCTCACTCACACATCCATTTTCTCCTAAATTGTTTCAGCTAATCACTTTGGGAAACAGGAGTAATTGAAGTTATAAACATGAAGAAATTTAAAAGTTCATAATATTCTCAGAGCAGGGTTCTCTGGCACACTCTTTTCCCTGCATTTGAAATTATAACTAAGTTCAATTGGGAATTCTGGGCCCTATACCTTAATTAATTAAATCTATTGGTGTCATGAAAATATCTGGTCTCTGGCCTCCATTTGATCAATTCACAATTCAGACATCTCCCAGAAGAGATCTCTGCTCTGAATCTACAAGCAATCTTCTCCAAAACATGGAAGCCTCCCAGGTAAGTGATCCATCAGCACCTGGTACCCCTCACTCCACTGCCTCCTTGGAGGAAAAAGAAAAGATAAAATTTGGAACAGAAACGGTCTCAAGATCTCATAAGGTGACATTTTGTCCTAACCCCTCTGGGTGGACTCATGTACCATCTATCTTAAGAAAACCTATACAAAAGAATTTTACCATCTATTAAGAAAGTCCTGACATTCCTAACTTTCAAATCAGCCATGCATTTCTCCCTTCTTCACCCAACTGAGTCATCTTTCTAATCTAGACAAATAGAAGTTATCTTTCCCTCCTTTTTACCCTCTTCGTTTGCTAAGGCAATTATTTTCTTATATATAAGTATTTGCTAGTTATATGTAGTCACCCTTAAAATATCTTAGAGGAAACTGATACCAGTTGGCATTTGAAAGATTACTTTCTATACTGGTTTATAATTTCATTTTAATGCTTGTTTCTAATTTCATTCCATTGTTCTAGATTAATATTTATTTTGTATGCCTTAAATAATTTTGCCTCCTTGAGGCAGAGTTGTTTTTTGCTTTTTGTGTGTGTTTTTCCAAGCATTTCCTGCTTAACTCTTTATAGACACAATGAAATAGGAAAGGGAGGATTATTTCACATGTACCTTCCACTATTCTGTCTTTGATTCTAGGCATTTAGCATCAAAAGCAAGCTCATACAGCAGCATAGCAGTTGGCAACTTTCATCGCTTTTCACCATTTCCTCCTGGTTACTGGATCTGCCTGAAGAACACATCACTCTGACTGCTGGGAGATGTCAGTACTCAGAAAGGAAGTTTAAAATTATGTAAGAAATGAGCTCAATGACCTCCATTTCCTTGCCTATTTGGTAAATAATTTGTGGTTTCTGAAACTGGAAGCATATTTTAGAGTTCAGGCAAGCTTGGCAGTAAATTGTCCCAAGCCTCATAAAAATGTGCACACAGGGTTTGCAGACACCAAATCAAATAACTAAAGTGAAGTGAAACCAATACAGAGCTGATGTATGTACACTCACAGCATACCTCAGCTCAGGACTGCAGACTCTGGGTCTGTCTTCTCCTGTGCATCATAAATTCTCTCTTATTAAATAGTTCAGTGATTAGGTAGACTGTTTAAGTTCCCTTCACTATTTTTAACTTTTAAAATATCTCTACACTCAGTTTTGATTTTCTTTAATGAAAAATATAGGTTGTGGGTTGCAAGTTAGAACCCCAAAATGTCTCAGAGCCTCACAAGCCTAGTGTTTTCCATAGGTGCCGAGGGAGATCAGAGCTGATAGCTGAAGTTGAGAATAGATTTTTGTTAATGACCATTTTTCCCCAATTGAGAAGTTAATGAAGAAATGGGAACTGGCAAAAACAAGTAGAAAGCACAATAGTACACTTAATTATGGTTTTATCTGGAAAAGCCAGAAGGGGATGTGAGGAGAAATGAAAGAACGTTTTGTGTGGGGGTTTTCTCTTCTAATTTACTGACTAGAATTACTGTAGCCTTCTCTTATGAACTAAATGATTTGGCAGAATGCAAGTTTTGGGGGCCAGGAATTTTGGAATGTTCCTCAGTATATCCTCAAAGTCTACCAGAAAATTGTTTCCTCAACCTTTGAGTGAATAAGTAACCAGCAGAAGTGGTCAACAACTGTAGTGTAACAACAGGGACATTTCAGAATAAAGGCTGGCTGGTGTCAGAAATTGCACATCTAGCAGCTGTCTCTTTCTTGATTTGGAACGTTAAGGATGAGTGAACATTTTTTAAAAGGTACATGGTGGCTCTTTGCAGTTCAGCACAAGTCATTATGGACTCAGGATGTCCTAGACATAGCGAGCCTTGAGTGGGTGGCAGAAGAGTTGTGGGGCCAGGGAGTGGCAGGAAGTAATAGCCATCAGGGTGCTTTGTAATTACTGTTTGAGCCAGCAGACATTTTTTAGACCCCCTAAAAGGTTGGCATGGCATTGGCTACTTAATCATTTAAATCCTCATGGGCATTTGACCTGTTCAACCTGAAATTTAAATCACAAAACAAAAAAGTGGAGAGGGGTTGGTGAATGAGAGTCTCTTCCTTTGATTGTCTAGAAAAATAAAACACAAAAAAATTAAAATCAAACAAAACTAAAGACTATTGAAAATTATCCTACTACCATTACCATTTCTCAAAAAAAATAAAAAACAAAGCATCCGCTTTAAAGAAACTGAAGGAGTGGAGAGGAGATCAAGTGTTCTCGTACTGTTCTCTTTTGATCTTTTCATTCTCCAACTTCACTTTAATAACGTGTCCAAAGACTGATTCAACCTCTCTCCCACTTTAATAAAAGTTCATTAGTGGATTAGGAGAGATTTGAAACTGAGCCCAGTGGAGTCAGCAGAGACAAGCTCCAAACAGCTACTCAGCTCATTTTGAAAAGTACCAAGCTAGCAACCTGGAACAGATCCACAATAAAACTGTGTTGTACTTGCATATGTGGAACCCTGAGGGACAGACAAACCATCTCCACTTTGGGCAAGAGTAGCAATATTACCCATTGACATGGCAGATGGAAAAGGGGCCACATACTAACCCTGACAAGCTCAGGGGAGGCCCGCACAGCAGTCTTACAAACCCTGAGACAGAAAGTAATCACCTAGCATGGTCTGAAATTAAGACTTTCTAACTAAAATCAAGCTGTGGCAGGTAGTCCTGTCCCAGACCAGTATCTTCCTTGACAAAGGTTAATCTTTACCTTAACTGAGCCTATTGTCTTTTTGCTTCTAAGACAACATACCTTTGGAATGTCTATCTTTGATTCTAGGCATTTAGCATCAAAAGCAAGCTCATACAGCAGTATAACAGTTGGCAACTTTCATCGCTTTTCACCATTTCCTCCCCGTTACTGGATCTGCCTGAAGAACACATCACTCTGACTCTGGCACAATCTCTCACCAGAGTGCAGAGACCACAGAACCCCTCATTGTTATTATTACGTTAATTGTGAACTGTTAACTATCCTATACCCACCTATGTAAAAGTATATGTCTATTTCTTTTACTTTGTATCCAATCCCAAAGATTCCTTATATCTTCCCCTTTTGATTCTGATGTAGAAAATCAGTGGGAAAACTACCATTTTCTGGAGCATGTCCTCAATCTTTTGAGATTTTGCTTCCCGGCAATTGTCATCAGTGTGGCTCAAATAAACTCATAAAAATTATTATAGGTTTGTACATCTCTTATATTGACAACATTAACAAGACAAAGATTGTTGTGTTCAAGTTGAGCTCATGCCAACAAACTAAACACAGCCTAACAGCATGAAAGAAATAATGAGAAAACTGACCATCCAGCATATATTATTGTGATAAAAAATAAGCAAATAAGTGCCGCCACCTGGTCTCTGCTACTCAGGGATCCCATGGGACCTTTGAAATCGGTAAAGTCCATCTCAATAAAAGCCCGTCCCACAGTTCCACCTGGTCTGCAAAGCGATCAATCCCAGAATGGAACTGGGGGGTGAATTGTTGACTTCCTTTTTCCCTGTTTCCACAGGCCTTCTAAAAATTATTTCAACACTGGTGACATCTGACAAAAATACTACAGCTTCTACTAACATTACCAAAAATGAGATTAAGAATAGCTTTTTAAGCACTTATTGTGCATTTTTAAGAATGTTATAGTTATTAGTTCATTTTATATACTACACAACCCTATAACACACACTCTTGGTTGAATGATTCAACCTCTATATGTTATCCACTTTTCTTTTCAAACTCAAGCAAGGGTGGTCATGAAATATAAACCAGGCCCATGAAACATAAGTGAAATTCTGCTTATGGGAACTTTGAGGAAAGCTTTGGTTTTCTGACAAATGGGCTGACTCAGCTAAAATGCCCCCAGTGTTCTTTCCCCGTCTTCCTATATGGAAACTGGAACCACACACATAGTGTGTCAGGGGCAAAGAATAGAAAGAATCTCATTTCTCTGACACTATTGATCTTTGGATTTCTCTTTGTTGAAGCCACTATAAATCATAATTGTCACTTGCAGTCAAAGGGATTCCTAACAAGTGCTGTTATTGTTCCCATTTACAGATGAGCAATCTGAAGCACAAGAAGGTTAAGCAATTTGTCCAAGAGCATCAGGTGGGTAAATGGAAAAGCTTGGGTTTAAACCCAGCTCTCTTTCTCCAGAGCCCCCATTGTTAATCATTATCTTCTGACAGAAATTAGTTTAGAAATATGGCCATTTTAAAATCAAAATAAAACAGAGATTTTTCCTCAAGTTAAGAAAAAAAAGGCATTATCATTATTATTTTACTCAAGCTCTCCACAATTTTCTCATCAGCTACAGGCACCCAGAGACAAGTTCTGGTTCACCTCCCTTATCTTGCATTTCTCCCAAGGAAAGCATCTATCTTGGATCTAGCCAATGTTTACCTTTAACTCTTAATTCTAAATTATTTTAATCTGTAGAACATGCCAGTAAATCAAAAGTTCCCTAAATGAATTCATCTGTATGATATGAAAGGAAGGGGAGAGAGGGACAGGAGAAAGAGGAAGAAAGAGAGGAGGGAAATGCCGGGGGTGGGGGGCGGGGGGGAGAAAAGAAATGGAAAGAAAAGAAACATTGCTATTAACTAACTTTCCCAGATTTAATACATTATAGTGTGGTTACCTTTTTGAAACTTTCTATTTGAAAATAATTTCAAAATTACAAAAATGAAAATAATACAAAGATCACTCATTTAATCTTCATAGATTCTGTTATTGTTAAAAGTGCCCCATTTGGAAGAAAGTTATGGCCAGTAACCCAGGAGGAAAGTCCCAAGAGAGAAAGAATTGTAGGAGCCTTCTTTGAAAGGCTGCTGGGTGCTGGGAGAAGGTGCTTAGCCAGGGCAGTGGTCACAGGCTGAATGGCTGCAACAAAGAACTCAGGTCTTCGTGGAAGGACCTCTTGGATTATGCTCATGGGCAAGTGTTAGACTATAGCCAAGACCAATGTCTCCAAGACCTGCCCGTGTGTTTCCTTCTCTGCGCATGTTTGTTTGGGGATTCTTTTATGGAAACACAGTGTTCCTGCTGCTGGCAGTTAACTAGGCACACTGAGCTATGTATATTACCTCATGCAAAACAAACTTTACTCCATACGCTTGTTATTTGCTACAGATGATAGGTAGATAGATAGACAATGTAATGAGTATTTGTGTCCCCCTTAAATTGTATGTATTGAAACCTTAATCCCAGGGAGATGATATTTGGCAGTGGAATCTTTGGGAGGTAATTAGGTCATGACGTGGAGCCCTCAAGAATTAGTGCCCTTATAAGAAGGGGCCAGCCCAGCCACTGTGGCTTCAGTAGTTGAGCATCAACCTATGAACTAGGTGGTCACGGTTTGATTCCCTGTCAGGGCACATGCCAGGGGTGAATGCTCAATCCCCAGTGTAGGGCATGCAGAAGGCATCCAATCAATGATTCTCTCATCATTGATGTTTCTATCTCTTTCTCCCTCCTCCTTCCTCTCTTAAATCAATAAAAAATATTTTTTAAAAAAAAGAGGCCAGAAAGATACTTTTTTCTGAACATGGATCTTTATCCATAAATACTTCAGAGTGTACTTCCTAAGTAAAGGAATATTATGTTATACAACCACTGTGTAGTTATCAACATCACACATTCATATTGACACAATCAATTTTATCTAATCTACCAATCATAGTCTAATTTTGTCAGTTGACCCAATAATGTCATTTATAGCATTTTCTCCCTCTAGTGCAAACTTGTTGGGACTTTATTGTAATAGCTCTTTTTGTCATTGTTGTTTATATTAATTAAATTCTTTGGCTAAATACTTTCAGTCTCTTGAATAGGGCTCAATCCATGGTCATCCATTCTCAGGACTCTGACTTGTAAGAGCAGTTCATATTTTACCTAATCTCTTCCATAACTACCCTCTGTTTTATTCTCTTCGCTCCTTTTTGTCACAGGAAGCAAACAGAAGACAATGCAAACTTTACTAGTAGACCTACAGAAACTGAGCTCCTGCCTGAGTTCTCATGCTTCATGGGCCCTGAATTTCCCTATGTCTTCCAGAAATTTTTCTAAGACTCCCACCATTTACCCCTCTGGTGCCTGGGCTTGATTGGAGCTGGAAGTGTTTGTCTGGGCAGGTTCCCTGAGCCTGGGTGGGAGCCAACATGTATCAGTCCCTTTATGGTTCTCTCCAACCCTCTACCTTGTGCATGAGTGGGTCTCATGACCCAAAAAGCTCCAGAACTTGTGCCTGTGGGGTCATCCTGGGCCCTGGAGCTGGGCTGCATCAGCCTGGTGAGTGTATCAATTCTGCTGACAGACACAGTATTGAAGTCATAGGATGGTATGAGATTGGGCTATTGGAATGATGCTGACACTCTGATTTTTCGTGATTCTCACTCACTTGGATATGGAATGAATTCAGGACTCTGAGCTCCCAACAGCCCACAGCCAACCCTTGAGTTTGAGCTGCATGTGAGGTCTCCTGAATCTTTACTCACCCATCATATTCCCAACATGGTGATGCTTCTAGGCTACAGTACCCTAAGTAGCATGTGAAAATTACCTCTACCCCTTTGCTGCTGGCACCCAGGGCAGTCTACTCATTCTTCAGCAGGCTCTGCCCTACAGGGAATACAGTCCTGGGGGGAGGGGGGAGGGTGGCCCCGCCTATCTTCTCCAAAGGCTTTCTAGACTGTTGCTTTAAATTGTCAACGGGCTCTTCCAATCCATGTCCTCTCTTCTCTCTAATTGATGCGGTGACTATGCTGTCCTGGGTTAAGCTAATTCCTATGACGGTCCTGGATTCCTTGCACAAATGGGATCACTTTTCTCCATCCTACTGATGATGGTGGGTAGAAACCAGGGGTGCAATCTACATGAAAAGAGATCACATTTTATGAAGGTTGTGATTACAACCTGAACAGTTCAAGAGGAGTCACAGTTGGAAACTGTGTTCTCTATATTTATGCTCTAAATTTCCAAATGACAAATTTAACGTGACCCTAAAATAAATTATTGTTTACTTTTTCCTGTATACTGTGTGTATTTTGTGGTCATCTTCAAAGAAGCAAATGAACTTTTGAAAGAACCATCAGAAGCCAGTACTCACCACAGCAGGATGGATGGCCCACTGTCATAAATAATGATATAATCAGCATAAAACAAATGGCATTAGGGCATTTTGAGTCAAGAAGAGCTATATTGTTTCAAACCAGACAGGTTCTGAAGAGCTGCAGAACTTGAGTAAAAACGGCATTATTACCTTTTTCTCACAGTGGGAGAAAGGAAGTTACCCAGTAACTGAACATTCGACAATAAAGAATATGAAGAGATGATTCTTATATCTAAACTGAAAGAGAACGTGTCTGGATACTTGGAAGAATCAAGTGCTCTGACTGGACAATAAACAATTATATCACAGTATCTCTTCTCTACCCATCATTCCAAATCTTTAGTGATAAATCACTATGCCTCCTACGTGTTCACAAATTCTGTCAAGAATTTTTAAATAGAATTGATTATATAAATTGGAGACCCACACACAAAAAATGTTTATCCAGGTCTTCTTGAAGGAAGAGGTGGGGTATAGATAACCACCATCTCCCATTTCTAACAAGTTCATCACAGGATGGTGCATTTTTCCAGCATCTTGATTAATTTCCATTTCCTTTTAAAAGTCGTGGGAAATAGACATCTTACAATTGGAGAATTTGTGTAGAACATCAGTCTTGGGTTCTGTGACAGTCAGAAATGCCAGTTGAAGTTTGAGGCCACTCTGACCTCTGCCCAAAAGGGTGAAGTCACCAAGGCCACCTAAAAAGAAAATATAGAGAAAACATGCAGTTATCTGTACAACATACCAAAAAATTAAAAATAGGAAAAAAATGCAGTTAGCTGTACAACTTGAAGAAATAGCACATGAGGGCAAGGCTGTCAATCCAACTGAGGAATGAAGTTTACCCTAACATTACTGAAAGCTAAGGAGAGGAAGAAAATTCATCATATCAAGTTTTCATGGCATTGTCAAGGGAGTCACTGTGGTTTTATTCACTATTAAAACAAAACGTGAGCCCTAGCTGGTTTGATTCAGTGGATAGAACATTGGCCTGCAGACTGAAGGGTCCCAGGTTTGATTCTGGTCAAGGGCACATGCCTGGGTTGTGGCACTTAATCCCCAGTAGGAGGCATGCAGGACGAAACCGATCAATGATTCTCATCATTGATGTTTCTCTCTCCCTCTCACTTCCTCTCTGAAATCAGTAAAAAAATATATATTTTTTTAAAAACTTGGAAATAAGTTGATCTGTTTTCATAACTGGTTGAGTCCCAGTCCCTGTTCTTTGGCAATGGCTTCCTTTACTTGCCACTCCTTTTGTACCTGGGCACATGACATATTCCCTGTGCACCGAGGCCCCTGCTCTGAAATGTGGCTCTCAGCCAAACGCAGTACGTTCTGGTCCTCACTCGCAACAACTTGCACACTCAAGAGTGTTAACCTATGCATGGATTCTTCTACCGTTAGCACCACTGTTTTGAAACACAGCTGTTTCCTCCTTTGTTTTATCATAATTATGCCCCTTGGTATTTCCATTCATTTTCCCAAATGATCATAGAGGAACCGACACATAACTCCTTTTTTTTTTTGGAGTCCCTTGCTTAGGTCAGGCTACCATTCACTGTATTAATATTCTGTCAAAAATAATTTTAAAAGCAAATACATCTATTTGTACTAGAACTCTGATGTCAGCCATACTGGAAGCCACAATTCACTCAAACAAAAGGGATGTGCAGTGACTCTAACATTTAGAGCAGCCATGTTATACTATCCCTCCTTTATTTCCTATAGCAGACTCTCCTAAAGGGTTACTAATCTCATTATCCTGTCACTTCATTGGCAGTCAAACCTTACAGGGCATGCAGCTTCTTTTGGCAAAATTTAGACACCGCAGAGAAAGGGGAAATTTTAAAGAAAATAAAGAGTCCGATTCAAAGAAATGGTGAGTGAGAGAGAGACAAAGGGAAAATAATAGCAAGAGGCATGTCTGATAGGAGGGAGTGGGGTAGCACTAGCAATGGCCCATCTATCGTACAGAGGCCCTGGGGTATAGTGACCTGCCAGGTGTCATATAGGTGGTCTATATAACAGGAGAGCAATAGCAGAGGTTCTATTTTGAAAACGAATTGACTCACCAGGATTGCCTACCTTGCTCATCACATATGTAAACTTTCAAAACTAATTGTTACAAATCAGTATTACTTTTCATTGTTTCCACTGTTGTATTTCACTATTCCTCTTTAAATAAAAGTGAAAGCTATGATGCAATGAAAATGAAGCCTAGGTTTCAGCAATTCTACTAACCTAACAATATTTGTGCCAAATGCCATAACAAATGCCAAATAGAAGAATTTAAATATATTGTTTTAATTCTGGCTTTACAAGAATTTCAGTATATGAGGAGATTCCTGGCTTCAATTATTTTTCTAAAGTTTGTAAATAGTAGTTTCTATGTCCTGTGTTTATAATGTTCTGGTATAGTTTAAGGTGCTTTATGGGTAATTTATGGAAACCTCACAAAAGCCCTACTCTCACTTTGAGAAGGAAACTGAGGTCAGAGAGCATTAGCAACCCTCCAAAGTGCCACAGCTAGTAAGTGATGGAGCGGGTCTATAACTACAAAGCAGCAGTATTCAAAGATATTTTTTGAACTCTCAGACATTTCAAGACATTAAATAAATTATCATCAACAAAGGAAAAAAGAACACAACTTCCTGATTTGATTCTGCTTATTTTGTCTGCAATTAATGTCATTAATCTACAAAATAAGTATTCTGCCTCACTCTTCTGATTTCTAGAGCACTGTGTCCCCTGGATCTAAAGAAAGCTGAATATTCATTCAGGAAACAAACAACTGGTAGAATTCGTACACACTGTCATGGCTAGGTTAGTATTGTTGAGACTCCCTAATACCCTCAGAACACTGTTCCTGGCTTATCCTCTAAAATAATTATAGAGTGCTCCAAAGAACTTTCTGTTGCCTGTATCACATCATATGTTATCATATGTTTTCATCTGAGCATGTGGTTTTTCATTTTTCATGTTTGTACCTCAAAATGAAAACCAGCAGAAGTTTCCAAGTAGCTCCCTACTACTTTAATAGTGGGGCTGATGAGGTGTGGGGTGCTGTTCTTATTCAATTCTGGAAACTAACACACATAACAGAAACCCGATCCTGCCAAACTGTACCTCTGGGACAGCATCACCCTTCAGTCTCACAATCTTTAATTACCCATATAATTCACACTTCTACAATGTAATCATGAGCTAGTATCACATTTGCACACAAACTTCGCACGGGAATAAATCAATCACAGCTGCCTAAAAAAATCAAAGATACATCTCTCATATTCATGTGCCAGTTTAAGAGAAGTTCCCCTACCATGTTAGTCTGTCTCCAGGACTAATAGCCTACATCCAAAACACAAACAAACCAACAAAAAACATTCCTTCATTTCTCCAAAGAGAGCTCCAAACTTAGGGCTGTTTCTCATAGATTCTGGTACTGGTAGTATTCAAATATATGCAGAAGTATTTCAATATTAATAACCAACTGTTGGTGGAGTTGTTAGTTTGCGAAGCACTACCTCATGCATTATTCTTAGAACACTCCAAGCAACACTGTGAAAGGTCAGGTCATATGATTATCAGCACTTTACACATATAAAAAGTATGAAGTGAGAGAGTTGATGTAACTTGATTTCTGATCACATGACTAGCAGGAATTACAGCTAGGATTCAAATCCAAGTTTTCTGAGCCTGACATGTTCAGCAAAACTACATTTTACTATGAATCTGTTTAGTTCATTTCCACACAAAGTTTATTAAACAAAAATCAAGAAAATATTCCAAGGATAGACAATAAGTGTTCCCCTGAGGTATTTCCTATAAATCTAAGCATACTCTAGCTTACCACCACATAAAAGACAAAGGAACAAAACCAGACTCAAAATGAAACCAACAGAGCTATTTTTACTGTCCCGCTGTATAAAAGGCAAGAGGAAGAAAAAGCTGAAGATCAAATGACTAAGAACTTTCTAAATCTGTCACTTAGTAACATATTGCCAAATTCTTGGGGTTTTTACCCCTAGAAGTTTAAATTCTATATTTCTGCATCTCACTACCAAAGGGTTCATCTCTCTCTCGCTCTCTCCCTCCCTCCCTCTCTCTCTCTTTACACATACACCCCCCTCCCTCCCTCTCTCTCTTTACACATACACCACCACCACCACCACTTTCTGGCCATAATGGGAGAATGACAAGCATACTGGTTAATATATGTATAATTGAGAGAAATAGAGATAACTTTTTTCCCTATTGTTCACATTTTCAGTTTCCCTCCCAGTTGGCCTTATATTCTAGGGATGACATTGTCTAAGGAAGACACACAGTGAAACACACAGCCATACTTCTGCCTGGAGAGATGCATATGTGCACACAAAACCCGCCCTGAGCCTCCTCCTTCTCTGCAGCTGCATTCCAAACCACCCAGAAAACACTTGTGGGCAGCTGGGGATCCTCTCCAAGTTCATATTTAACCTCCTGAAGTCACATTAGCTGACAGGGCTTTGGCGCTTACTGAATAGAAAGCAGATCAATATATTCAATATTTTGAAGAGCATCAAATTCTCCCATCAGAAGCAGAGGGGTTGGGAGGAGAGCCAGCAGCCAGCAGCTCCAGCCCCGCTGAGGTGCCCCCCTGGTGGGTAGAGCCTTTCTGTGAGTTGGCTTGGGCGCAGCACTCACCTGGCAGGATGGTGTGGGTACGCTGGGCACTCAGCAATCCATCAACCTGAGCCAACAAAGCATGGCCAAAACCTAAACTAATCACAGTCTGGTTGGGGAAGGGGGGTGGTCAGAGAAATACCCATAATACCTTGTGATTAAACCTCAGGGAGTTCTGAAATGAAACTTCAGGTAGAAATTTCATTTCTGAAATGAAATTTTCACAACTGCCTCATACCTGCAGCATCTTGGTCCTTCAACAAGTTGTTGGGAAAGAGTCCATAGCATGTGTCTCTGTAACAACTTTGTCTTTTTTAATAATAAGCAGATATCTTTCTTAGTGGGGAAAAAATAAGATGCTTAAGAATGATTTCTAACTTAATGCTCTTTCTGGTTATTGGTATACCTTGAGTACCATGTATGACTGAAAAGTATCTTGCCTTTGTTTAAATGACGTCACAAGAGTTCAGGTCTGAGATGCTTCTAAGCATTGCTAAGAATGAAGATGTAAATGGTGATATTGTGAAATATGAGTAGGTTTTGTTAAGGTCTTTGGATCTGTTTCTGGGTCACATGTCACAAGGCTGTGTCATTAACAACCAGGAGTAAAATGACAATATTTAAGTGAGTAGAATGTACAATTATACACTGTGATGGGCTGAAAGCATCATGTGTTGAAGCCTGAACCCCTACTATCTTAGAATATGACTGTACTTGGAAACAGGGCCTTTAAAAAATAATTAAGGAAAAATGAGGTCATATGGGTGGGCCCTAATTCAATCTGACTGGTGTCCTTAAAACGAGATGAACAGGACACAGACCGACAGGGAGGCAAGGCCATGTGAAAACAGAGAGAAGGCAGCCTTCCGCAAGCCAAAGCGCAGCTCAGAAGAAGCGACTCGGCTGACATCTCACAGACTTCTAGCCTCCAGAACTGTGAGGAACCAAATGTCTGCTGTTTAAGCCAGTCTGTTAGTGGCATTATGGCAGCTCTACCAAACTAATACACACTGGAAGCTGAACCTTTCATTAGAAAAGCTGAAAATTCTTACTTAATTCTGGAATTTCCTTCAATAGAATAAGTTGGGGAAAATCCATCCCACTAAATTTATCTTGTAAATAAAACACACTGCATGACACATCTAATCTGTCCAAAAAAAAAAATGCTCCAGCCTCTGCCTTCAAGGACTGTCTAGCACTAACCACTGCTCACCACTTCCATTGCTACAACATAAGTCCAAGCCATTACCTCTCACCTGGATTGTAGATACTTTATGGATCCAATATAACCCCTTGGAGTCTATTCAAAACACCTGAACCTTTGAAAACATGTCAGATCATGTTACTCCTCTGTCCAATACCTACCATAGCTCCCTACTTCCCTCCTAGGAAAAACCAAAGCCCATATAAAGGGCTATCATGCCCTACTTGAGTTGACATCAATTAGAGCTCTCCCCCTCATCCTTCTGATCCAGCACAGTGGATGTCCTCAACCACACCTTTGCTCTAGCTCCTCCCTCTGTCTGGAAACCTCTCCTTCAGATACACACATAGCTAAATCCCTCACCTTCTTCAAATTTTTGCTCAAATTACCTTTCAATGAGGCCTCCTGGGAGCATGCTCTTTAGTTGCATCCACTCTCTTCTTCCCTCCCCCACTATCCAACTATACTGTTTCCTTTTTTCATAGTATTTATTCTGGATTATAATATAAATCACTAATGTATTGTCCATTGTTTATCTTTTGTCTTTGGTTCACTCATATAGCTCAAATCACCTGGAAGCATGCCTGCCTGACCCTCAGTAGGGGCTCAATAAATATTTGATTAATGAATGTTGAATGAAAGACTAGTTGAATATGGAATCTAGAATTTTCTCTCCAAGTACTATAACTTTAAACATTCCCTAATTCAGAAACCATTGGTGATACAATCCATTGTGAGTGTTAACAATTTCCTTTTTTTTTTACTTGAAGTTCATAATATTGATTCACGTCTCCAAAAAAATCCCCAAAGGAATGAAAGAAGTTTTAATCCCTTTCATTCTAATACAACCAAAAATTATACTTTTGGAAATGACAAATGGGATGTAGGCCCCTGCAGCATGTGAACTTGAAAATTTTCAATTGTGCACGAATGCTTGTTTGTGTGTATGTAACACACAAAATGTATGTTTGTGTGTATGCAGAATGACCTCATAATTGTGACAATAAGTCAGGCAATGCCAAGTGAAATATTAAAAACTCCACTGGGTTTCATTTTAAATATCCATCAAAATCGTTGTTTAATACTATGAGGGAATACAGAATCACACCCAGGAAAAAAGATCTTTTTCATTTAATAGAAAATATATTTTAATATCTTGAGAGTCCATCAAGTACAATGGTCTTAAGAAACCAAAAGAAAATAGCATTTTCGGGCCTTATGAACCAAAGAAATGTAAAGTTCCACCAACTGATCAACCTGGATGGAATCTGAAGTTTTCTGTAAATAATGAGAAAAATTAGAGAATGCATTCACAGCTTGAAGCCAGAGATGTGGGCCCCAGGACCCAAAAGTTCTATCCTTTCCAAGCTTTAGAGCTCATGACATACAAATATAACACAAGGCACAATGAGCCACTTGTTGGATAGAACACTCTTCAGATATAAATTTGAAAATATGAATGTTGACATGAATTTGAAAATAACATTATTATTATAGAAACCTGAGTAAAAGGCGTAAAATAGGAGTCCTCAGTCCTGAACACGCAGTAGAATCCCCTGAGGGCTTACTAAAATACAGTATGTCTTGGGTACAGCTGAAAAATCTGCATTTCTAACAAGTTCCCAGGTAATACTGATACTTCTAGTCCACACTTTGAGAACCACTGAAACAGCAGTTAAAATAGTTCTGCATTCAATTAATTTGTAAAATAGGAATAATAAATTTTCTTGAACTGTGAAAAATAAGGTACCGGTTGCTGGTACCTATCTGTAAGGGCAGTTCTTTTTATTCACTTAAAGGGGTAGTCCTCCAAAAGGGATGTCACATTTACCAAGTCTGCTCGGTACATCACCCGCCCAGAGGGAGAAAGGCAGCCATACAAGCACCCTCCCCCTCTGCTACTGAGCCGTCCTCCTCACAGAGTGGCTGTGAAACAGGACTCATGATAGAAGGAAACAATGGCAAAAAGGTGCCTCGCTGGCTGCAGAGAACCGGATTATGTTAGCATTCTCATTGGTGGATGTGAGTGATGCTGGCCCAGGGAGAACCATGCTGGGGGTGTTCAGAGGCAGAAGAAGCTGGCTTCAGGTCCGAACACTGCTGGCTGCTTTGTGTATGGGTCCCTCGGGACCTTGGTCCTGTGTGGCTGCAGCTGGCCATCCATCTGTCTGGTCTCAGTGCAGTTTACAGATAGGGTAATAGAGTAATATGAAGACCAAATCTAAATTCTGTTTCTTTCTTTCCTTCCTTCCTTCCTTCCTTCCTTCCTTCCTTCCTTCCTTCCTTCCTTCCTTCCTTCCTTCTTTCCTTCCTTCCTTCCTTCCTTCCTTCCTTCCTTCCTTCCTTCCTTCCTTCCTTCCTTTTCTTTTCACCAGCTACTGATGCTGGCAGAGAGATTCAAATCCTAACAGAGAAAAAGGTATTTTATGGGAACTACAAATAGCTATCAGATCATTACATGCATTTAACTTGAACAAATGAGCCTACTATATTTACTGTGCACTCCCAAGCACCTGACCTGTAGGCATCATGGTAATACCTTTTAATTTTTGAGCTGATAAAATTATTCTTTTATGAAATTACAATATCATATTCCTTTCACACATTATTGTATTTTAGGGATGAAAGGAGCTTTAGAAATAATTCGTATATGAGATCAGTTCATAGATGAGATCCAATTTAATTTGAACAGTACCTTTACCTCTAAATATTTTGGAACAGGGTCCCTGATTCTTTCTTCTGGATCTTTCACCCAGAAAGCAGACATCCAGGTGCTATGGCTTGACAGTCCAGATAGACTGCCCAGAGGAGTCCAGGGCTGCTCTTATTTTGGTACAATTCTAGCAAAGGCTTATGTTTAGCTTTTATACCCAGTGGATTTTTCTGGGCCTCAGCTAAATTCCAAGAAATGATCCTGCCTTATAGAATTTCCCCAAACTACACATATTTTTTTGAGATAAACTGGGCTTATCCTTGTCCTGTCTTGCAAATACTCATGACGTTGTCCCTTTCCTGCTCTCCCTTTCTCTTAAAATCCATCCCCATATTATTCGTATCTGCATTGTTCTCAGTATAGCGCATTTTTGCTTGAATGCTGCCTTTTTTTTAAATAGCCCTGAGTATGTGTATGTTTTCTAAATTCTTTGGTCTTCTAGACTCCGTTGTAAGATTTATTCAAAACTCAGCAACCTGATTCAAATTGCCTAGAAAGCTTTGAATAGTGGCTTTTTCCTAAAGCACTCTCACACCAAACAAGGTCACTATTCCCCAATGAACACTGGGAAGGCTGTTTTTGCTTTTTTTGACACAGGACAATTGGAACAATCAGATCGTGCATTCAGTTGGCATTGCATCAGAACAGATTCACTTCCTTAACCTAGAAAAGAAGTAGGAATGTCACACTAATTGACTTGAAAGCTAGAACATGTGTTTGTTTCCTACAGTAGATAGGATTCTCATTGTTAATGTAGAGCTCTAGACACCTATTCACAGATTGTTAAATTTCAAGATAAGGGCAAGTCATTACAAAAATCCTTTACCCAGTACTCAGTTGTTTACTTGTCTGTTTTAGTCTAATATAGTGACTTAACATCGGACTTTGCTCTTCCTTCATTTTATTCTCACTTTTTTCCTTAAGATTTTTATATAGTTCAAAAATATCGAGTACTTTCTAAATAACAGTTACTAGAGGGGAGGAGGGTTGAGGGCCAGGGTGAAAGAGGTGAAGAGATGAAGTACAGATTGGTAGTTACAAAATAGTCTCAGGAATATAAAGTAAAGCATAGGGAATATAGTCAATAATATTGTAATAACTATCTATAGTGCCAGATGGATACTGGAAATATTGAGGGGAACACTTTGTAAAGTATATGATTGGCTAACCACTAAGCTGTACATCTGAAACCAATACAAAATAAAATTGAAAGGAAAAAATTAACTTGCTAATAAAAAATTACTCTTAAATATTCCTTAAACTTTGTACATGTACTTAAAATAGTAAAACTATGCAAGTTAGAATCATAATTATAGTCCTGGTCTTCATAGAATTTGTAACAATCTGGGGTTTTACTACACTAGGGTTTTACTACACCTGCAATTAAAAGTCATTATTAGTTTCATTTTTAAGACTTCTTATGGTTTTTCATTGTTACTTTTAAAATAATTTGTTAGAGGAAATATATAACCTTTTACAAAAGCAATTTGGGGTCTAATGTGAACTTTTTCTCATTCCAACTCAGACTGATCATTGCTCTGGAGGAAATTAATACAAATTATCAAAAACAATAAATAGCTAATACACTCAGTTTCTACTGAGAAGGAAGAATCTTCTTCTTATAAAAGAGAAAAATTGTTCACATCTGGCAGGAGTATGTGGGGTATTCATTCAACACTGAGATTGGCCTGAATAGTGACTACAGATCATTCACAAAGAAATGTGAGACCCAAGAAGAGAAAACAGGAAAGGGGGCAAAAACAAATTGTTAGCTGTATCAAACGTCTAATAAATAAATTAGACGAAAACTCAGCAACTAAACAAAGTAATTCAGGGCCTTTGAATGCCATAGTACTTAGGGAACAATGACTTTGCTTCTAAAATATCTACTACATTCTAAGAATTCAAGAAGAGAAAATAAGCAGGTTACATTTTACAGTGGTTGATAATGGTTAAGGATTAATGGTCACAGCTAGATACTGATTTAGTTACACCCTGCCTTACATATTGATCTTTTAAGATGATGTACTACAATGGTGCTGTAAAGAGTTTCTCATTCTTCCACTGGTGTTTTTAAAGGAAAGGTTAAGTATTTTAAAAATCTTACTAAAACTCCACACCTACCAGAACACAAGCTCCATTAATAGGACAGTTTCTAACTTGTCCCTTTGAAACCTCCAGCATTTAACACACAGTAGCACTCAGCAAATAATATTGGTAAAATGAGCCAATGTCCTTGAAATCAGGAATACCAAAGTACAGTTCACTTGAAGACCAATTGATGAAGGTAACCTTTCAGTGCTAAGATTAAAAATATGGTATAAGATTAGATAAAGGAACACTGCAAATATCTCAGTCTAGGAAAATAACAAAAAGATGCTGAGTCACTAGGATCTGTTTCTCCAGAGAACAGCCATAACACTTAATGCAACATTTAATAACCATTTACTGAGCAATTACTTACCTGACACTTTTAGAATTATTTAGGTGAAAATTCTTAGATTATCTTTCCTTGAACTTGGATCTAACTCAGCCCTCTTTCAAGAGGAGACAACTTGCCCACCCTGCCCCCACACCGCCTTCACCGCGTACACAGAATTTGGAAGGAAAGGAACTCCTTGTTACCTTCTTATTGCTTCTCCAAACCACATCTCCCCCACTTGGAAATAAAAACCCCAGGTTTTAATGAGACTCACATTATCCTGCTCTATCAGTCACCAATGCGGCTGCAAGCTTCAAACACAGTGTGCATTTTGCCTTTCGCCTTCCTTTTCTGAAGATCCTCAAAATTGGTCTTTAGGTATTTATTCCTATTCAAAGCGTTTCCATGCCCCATCCCTTCCCCCACACATTCTATAGTATTTGTTCTTCCTCCTAAACCCAGAAAATGCTTCGTGTAGCTCTAGCACATACTACTTAAGGCAGGGAGCAAGTTTGCTCACACATGTCATTGTAACACCTTAGAACAATGTTAGGAAGATGGTAGCTAATCCAAGCCTTGTGGATGCTTTCCAGAAAATACTGAGAACTTTCCAGAAAATACTGAGAACATATCTTCATACAATATAGAGAAACTGGAAAATAGCAGTGTTTTGCCTAGCTGGTGTGGCTCAGTGGTTGAGCCTTGACCTATGAAACAGATGGCTACAGTTCAATTCCTGCTCAAGGCACGTGCCTGGGTTGCGGGCTCAATCCCCAGTGTGGGGCATGCAGGAGGCAGCCAATCAATGATTCTCTCTCATCATATCTCTGTCTCTCTCTCTCCCTTTCCCTCTGAAATCAATAATTAAAAAAATATTTTTAAAAAAGAAAATAGCAGTGTTTTAAATTTAATTTTTTCCTACTGTAGCTTTATATTGATTTGCTGATAACTTAGGTGTTATTTACCCCTTGAGAATGATTGCATTTTACTCATTAAAGATAAACAAACACTCTATTGCTACTGCACAATGGAGATGGACAATATTGAAAAGTTGAATGGAGGATGTTCTAGTTGAGGCTAGGCTTTCCAACTGAAAGATAGAAAGGAAAATGGAAGTAAGTAGTCAACAAACACAATTATCTCTGCTTCTGAAGGGGTGTTCTGCAAAATGTGAAGCAGCTCCCTAGTAGGTTAAAATTTTAATTTTCAACTAAATTATTTTAAACAAGAAATTTGAGCTTGGTTTTATTTTCATACAAAAAGCAAACCAGCAAAACAGGTCTTCAGAATTACCATATAGTAATAAAATAAGAAAAAGATATTTATCCATCTCATCCAATCCACATGTGACTATTCTCTTATTAAATAAATAATACACATGAATAGAGGTGATTACTTTATAATAGCATTATAGCTAGTACATACAACACTTAAAGTCCTCTCTGTATCCTGGTTTATGAAATCACCACCAGTACCCTGATGGTCAAAAGATTAGAGTTGTAACTGAATCTGAGCCATTAATCACAGAGTCCTAGGTTAGTTGATTAACCTCTCTGGGTCTCGGTTTCCTCATTTGTAAAATGAGAAGAGATTAGATAAGTAATTTTTCAAACACTGTGTTAATGGACAGGCTCCCTTCTTGTTCCCAAAGGAATCTTACTGGAAATCCTAGCCTAGAACATCTAAAACTTAACAGAGCTGGTAAAGGCAAGATGAAGAGTCAGCCTCCCTGTCCTCCCTCCAAGCATGCCCCAGAGCCCTAGGACAGAGAGTTGGAAATCACAGTGACCCTTGGGTCTTTTGCAACAGTTTTGGTGGGTCCTTGTTGGTCTGGCGAGTATCGACAAAACCAAGGCAGGTCAGCTAAGCTGAGCACTTACCTTCGCCCAAGTAGAAAATAACACACTTTCCCTCCTCCTAACTTAAAAACTGAAATGGGGGATGTGTCCTGAAGTGGTCTTGGAAGTCTCTGCCTCCACCTCCTTAATTGTGATGCTGACTTCTTGAAAGGCATTTCCGGCTGCCTACCTGCATTGCACCTCCACCTATCCAACTCCTCCAAAAACTCCCCCTAAGCCTGTGGCCTCATCCTTAACTTGTGGCTCTCATCACCTGTGGTGTGGCTCTCAACTCCCCTTATGACTAATGGCCAAAGGAGGCCCTGATTCAAGAAGCTCCCATTAGATGAAATAGAAAAACAATTAGAAAGCCATAGAAACATTGAACAACAAAGTTAATAATTTCTCCTGATATACATACAACCCTTATTCAGCCACTACTGTCTTCTAGTACACATGTACCATTTATACATAGTGATCACAGCATAGAATACATGGGTGTCAAATATCATACAGATACATAAGATACTGCACAGACCTAGTCTCTAGCCAAAATATATGTAACTACAAATCACTAACAAAGAGATAATCATCCTCCTGAATATTTGGATGATAAAAACACCCTACAGCATAAAAAACACACCCTAAGGCATAATTTATGGATCACTAAGAAAATTGCATACCTCCATCTCTTTCTTTCTCTGGTTGTCTCTGTTTATCAGTCTCTCTGTCCCTCTAGCTCTCTGTCACTATGTCTCTGCCTCTCTGTCTTGCTCAGTTAAAATAACCCAGAGCTTTGCTTTTCCTCTCACACACATTCAAAGATGCAGTGCAGATAATATTTCATTTTCTTCACTCTCAACCCCTAAGACAAAGTGAGAAAGTGCTTTCAAAACTAGCACTGAATTTGGCTCATTTTAAATCTTTGGGAGGGATATAAGAGAAAGTTTCACTTGGCTTATCCTACAACTTTTTTCAAAATTTGCAAAGGAATTCCCACAGAACTGTCGTAGTTTCAAAAAAAAAAATCTATTAGCCCATAACTTGTCTGAAATTTCTTCTGCACCCACAGCACAGGGATCAGATCATCTATTACTCTCCACGCTGGGACTCCCTTGCAAAATCCTCACACACACAAATAAACAAATGTCAGAGAGCAAACACAGAAGCCTCTCCAAGCTTAAGAATTTATAGTTCTCGTGACTTATCTGTCTACTGTCTAAATGTTTACCTGTCCCTTTAGTGTTTGGCGTACCCCAGACATGTGCCTTTGTCTAAATGTTTACCTGTCCCTTCAGTGTTTGGCTCATCCCAGGCATGTGCCTTGGAAGCCTATATTTTAAAAGTGAGAAGACAAATAATGCATTCCAGGGGTCTCCTGGGTGATTTCCATCCAGCCCCATTGCAATGGCCTTGATCCCTCCAACTCTCCCTTCCTGCTCCTTCAAAACCATCTCCTGGGGCTCAGCAAATTCTCCTTCCAAGGGGAGTAGGAAAGAGGGGACGTTAACTCTAGATGCTGGACTTTCTGTTCTAATGAGATCCACTGGTGTCCATTTACTTAGTAAACAACAGGGAGAGAGGTGGTGGCCTGCTTGCTGGGATGATGAAATAACGGACTCTTACTCACGGACTTCCCCTTGTTCGAGTGGTCACTTACTGCAGGATTCATGCAGTACCTGTGGGAGTGGAGAAAGGGATTGCTTCTCAATAATCCAGAGAGCCCCGCAAATGTGTGCTTAAAGCCAACTGGAAATAGGGGAGGGGAGGGGAGGAAGCAGGATAAGTCACGTGAGGAGACATAGCCGATAAAATAGCTTTCTTGGAACCTACAATCTGCTAACAATTTTTCTTACACAAACTGACTTATTTCTCCCTCTAATACATGCACCTTCTGGGTAGACTTCATACTTAGAAATCCTGAAGCAAAGAGTAACAAATACAGCCCTCTCTGTAAAAAGACAAGAGATGGGGAAGATCACATGAAACAGGAGAGCATTGGAGTGTGAATGAGTTTGTGTGTGTGTGTGTGTGTGTGTGTGTGTGTGTGTGTGTGTGTTTTAGACTCATCTTTATTTTTAGTCCTTTCATTCTTCAACATCTATGTCTCACAACTTGCCCTCACCACATTGGTAATATTTCAAGGCAAATTTTTTTTCTTTGAAATTTAATTTCCGATCTTCTAATCTCAATAATAAGGTGCAGCATAATTTCCACATCAAGTTTCTAACATTTCAAGGACTCAGTGGCTCAGGAGAACACTTGCACAGATCACTGAATTTAACCCTTTTGCTCAGGCTTTAATTTTTCATTAAACATTTCATTTATTGTAAAATTCTTTCCTTCCTTAGTAAAATATAGAAGCATAATTTCCTTATTAGCTGAAGATCATACTTATGAACAACTATTATATCATGTTGTAACAGGACCAGCTCCTGATGGGCCAAGATCTGTAGAATGGTGAGTTTCTACATAGCAAAGTAGCTCAGGTTTTCTTCCAGCCAGGCCTGTCAATTCTTCTCCACTGTCGCAGCCTGCCATAGGTACATCATTATGTACTGATAGCCTAGGTACAGTATCATCTCCACTGGCGGCCAGGCACTGCTCCTGTACCCTTCCACAAGCCTATGCTACCTTTATTTTATTTTTTTTATTTTATTTTTATGTCCCTTATTTTATTCTCCTATAATCTTCTTTCCATGCCCTTCTCCTGTTTTTTACAGCTCGTGGGCTGGCTCTAGCACAAGTGTGTGCTATTTGATTCTGTTCCAATAAGTGACAGTTTCCCTACAACAAGGTATTTAGGTCTTCAGTGCTCTATCTATCTATCTATCTATCTATCATCTATCTATCTTCTATCTATCTATCTATCATCTATCTATCTATCATCTATCTATCTATTATCTACCTATCCTACCTCACTCTTGCTATTGGAAATACTTTTTCCCCCTCCTTCAAAGCCTCCCAATTTAAAGTTTGGTACCATTCTGAGAATAGGAGGTTACCCTCAAACTGCCCTTCAGATGATCCAGACTCTGCAATAACTTCCAGATAGGAGATTTTAAAAAACAAAACTTGACAGCTGGAGAAATCAGAGTGGGAGTTTCTTCCTTAAAAATACACTAACTCCAAAAAGAGATGAAAAAGGAACATTTGAGGATGAATTAGAATTTTTGCTCTGCAAATGAAACAGCTAAAATGAAATTTAGAGGTGAATTCAGAAGAATATATGCTACACAAACCAGAAGTTGCATCTAGTTTCTTAACTGGTAACCCTCAATTAAATAGTGATGTTCACAGAGTCTGACCTCCAGGGGTCTCTCACTTTGGGACCAGGCTGTGTTCACCCTCCATAATTAGGAAGCATCATCTTGCACACCCCTTGTATTTCTTCCTTTAAAGGAGACACATCTGAGGGCTCCTGCATTCCACCCTCCACAACCCTCAAGTTACCAAAATTATACCTAACAAGAGTTTGTTGAAATAGACAAAAGTGCCAACTTTCCATTTTCCTGTTCAGATGTCCAAGCTACCTTCCTAGGGAAATGTTAGTTTCAATTACATTTGAATAAAACTTTAGAGGAGGGAGGGGCATCTGTGAGTTGTACGTTCATTTCCACATTTCAGTTCCTTTAAATGTTAGATAATAATAATGATACTTAGTCGGTCCTGTTTCCCTAGACTATCAGCAGGCATACCTGAGACATAAGTTGCACTATTCCAGAAGTATGAGTATATGATAATATCTCTCAAGGGGTTACTTTTCAAATTCCTTTAATGAATGCAATCACCCACCTCCTCTTTTCTCCACTCCCCATTCTGTCACTGAAGTAATTAATTCTTTCCTGGAAATAAATTCTTGCCCCAAATTAGGCTGAGAAATATTTGCCACAGCCTGCTAGGTGTCGGGCACATTTGTACAGAATTATTCACACCCTCAGCCTCCCAAGCTCCAGGTGGTACATGAATCCTGGCTGACAAAGAAATGACCTAGGCTCGACTCAGATGGAAAATGCACAAAGCTTTTCAACTCAGCTGCTAAGTGAACAAACACATGCCATTCCACCTTGGAGGGGAATGCTGCTTTATCAGGAAATATATATATAGCTCACCTCACCTATGATCAATCAGAAGGCAAAACTGAATGCTTCAATCATTGTTTCAACCATGAGGAAATGGGCAGAAACTGGACCACCAACATCAGCATTGATTTGCCATCACAACAGGGTCAGTAGATAGAAAACTATCAGGTTTTGAAGGAGATTTTGGAAGGCAAAGAAAATATGGTCAAAATAGTACAGTTTCAATATTATCCACACCATGGAATAATCTTAAGTGAATATTTAGTAGAAGTTTCTAGTTGCGAAGGGCTTATCTGTAAATGAGGAGTTACAGGTTTCTTCTGAAGTCTATGACCAAGATAAAAACTGAATAACTAACCAAGGTTTGAGCCACAAAAGCTGGATTGTTCAGCCCAACTTTGATTATCTACTGTATTGATCTTCCAGAGGCACTGTAACAAAGTATAAAAAACTAGGTTGTACTTTGGAAATGTATTGTCTCATCATTCTAGAGGCTGGAAGTCCAAGATCAAAGGTTGGCAGGGTTGGTTCCTTCTGGGTTCTCTGAGAAAGAATCTGTCCCATACCTCTTGCCTAACTTCTAGTGTGTTCTGACAATCTTAATCTTTGGTGGTGTTGGCTGGTAGAAACATTGCCCTGATCTCTGACTTAATTTTCGCATGGGGTGGTTCTCCCTGTGTGTCTGTCTCTATGACCAAATTGCTCCTTTTTATAAGGACACCAGTCTTATAGGCGTAAGGCTTAATGATCTCAGCTTACTAATTACATCTGCAAAGACTCTTTCCAAACAAGGTCACGTTCTGAAGTATCAGAGTTAGGGTTTCAACCTTTGAATTTGGAAGGGACACAATTGCACTCCTAACATCTGGTCTAGGGATGGATGCAAAGGTCCAAGAAAGAAGACAGTGATGCAAATCAGGAGTGAAACCTACTTAGCAGCTGGCCACTGAGTGAAGACACTGTTGAAACTGAGACATGCAAATGTGTAGCTATGTGAAGTCTGTCATACCTTAACTTTGTCTTAAAATCAACGCACTTAACGTATTCCATTTTAGAATTCAGCTTCACTTCATCCGAAGATGAAAATACATTCAAAATAATGTGCAAATCTCCCTCCACTTACTTCCACCATAATCCTGCATAGATCAATATGGGCATTTTAGACAAAAGATTCAAGAGTGTCAGCATAGCACTGGCCACATATTCTTCACTCAGGACTGAGGCAATAAGAAAGAACTTGCATTGAGGCCTTTGTGTACAGTTTTTCCTTTCTTCATGTGCACGAAGTACAGGTCAAAGAGGAGCAAAACCCTTAGATTTAAAACATGATCAAAATATAATTTTGAATTCCAAATAGTAGGTATATATAGATATGCCCTCTTCTTAATCCCTCTACTCCACTGAGTGTGGGCTGGATTTAGTGACTCACTTCCAGGGACAGGAGAAAATAGTAACTTTACTAGTACAGTGTGGAAACATGATTAGCATGACCTTAACCAAGTGATCAAGTGAATGTCACCAGTGAAAAGTCACATGGACATCATGTGACCCCTGTTACTTTGTGAAGAGAAGGGGCATTTCCTCTCTGTGGTTTTCTGCCCCCAAACCTCTAACCTTGTCTAATCATGAGGAAACATCAGACAAACCCAAATTGAGGAACGTTCTATAAAATATCTGACCAAATGCTCTCAAAATTGTCAGGATAATGAAAAACAAAAAAACGACTGAGAAACTATTAGAGAACAGAGACCAAGGAGACGTGGCTGCTAAATGCCACATGGTATCCTGGATGAGATCCTGGAATAGAAAGGGGATATTAGGAAAGACTGGTGAAATTAAATACAGTCTGGAGTACAGTTATCAGGAGGGCAGCAATATTGGTTATTCTGTTTTGACAAAAGTACCACAGTAATGTAAGATAATAATATGAGGGGAAGTTGAAGCCAGGGGAGGAATATATGGGACTCTCTATACTGTCTTTGTAAGTTTTCTGCAAACCTAAAATTATTCCCAAATAAAAAGTTTGTTATGAAAATATACATATATAGACATATCTCATTATGAAGCAGAACACCAAGCTTCATTTCCTACAATATTCACCAAGCCCAAATATAAACCATATTTAAAATCCTGTATATAACACAGTCTGAAGTATAATACTTCAAATTTGAAGGAAAAGAAAACAAAATGTTGCTACCTGTTTACCTTTTGAAGACTTAAAAGTTTCCCTGTGTTCCAGAATGTTAAAGGGTCATGAACCATGTCATGTAGGATTATTCATGACACAAAACATACTGAAACGAAACTCCCTGCTCATACAACCAAAGCTCTTATCCTCGAGATAATTCAAAAGAGACCTTCTATGCCATGTCAACAGTACACATCTTGAACCAAACAAAAAATACCCTGGTGGCTTTTAAGTGCCATTTTCTGTCCCGAACCCTGAGACAATCTTGATTAAAAGCTTATCATTCAAGTTAGCTTTGGGAGGAAGGAACCACATTTGAGTTTGCATGTTTTTTGTTGTTGTTTTTTGTTTGTTTGTTTGTTTTTTTAATCTCTGGTACATGATTTTCACACAGTTATTCAGAATTCAAAGCTCGGGATGTTTAGATTTAGTAGAACATTTTGTTTACACATATATAAAGAACACTAAATAAAAAGAATTCATTTTAAGGTTCATGGAATTTTTATAAGAAATAAAGCAGACATCCACTGTAGAGTTGATGTGTCATAAACTAACCTAGTGTCATACTTAGGCCAGAGGGAAAATAGTTTTTATGTTGAAGAAATATAGAGAAGAAAAAAAGCTTCTGAGGAAAATTTACCATATGGTCTGTACCATGCAACAAACTTTGAAAATCTTTTAAGCTAATTTCCATGGTCACTTTAGCCTCTCCTAGCTCCACATTCCAATTGCATATTTGGGACCTTGGAATTGGTTCCCTCAACCCAGACCATCTATGCCTATAACAAAGTAGAAAGAAAACCCCTTTTTTAAAAAATATATTTTATTGATTTTTTACAGAGAGGAAGGAAGAGGGATAGAGAGTTAGAAACATCGATGAGAGAGAAACATCGATCAGCTGCCTCCTGCACGCCCCTCACTGGGGATGTGCCCACAACCCAGGTACATGCCCTTGACTGGAATCAAACCTGGGACCTTTCAGGTCACAGGCTGACCCTCTATCCACTGAGCTAAACTGGTTTCAGCAAGAAAATCCTTTTTTACACCATCCCCAACATTAGGTACCTGAAAAGGGCATTTCTGACCCAGACCACAAATAATGTAAGTTATGGTTTTAGATGTTCCACCATCTTCTCCTTCCCAATTTGTATCACACATTTCAAATTACTTGGAATATTGTCCATGTTTCTCTCTTTAACATATTTGGAGAGCAAATATCTGAAAGCAAGATTCTGTTGCACAGCCCCTCACTCACAGAATGTCTCCAGAGGAACTTCTCCACATGCTCCTAAATATTTACCCATGTTTCCAGGTTCAGTTTTCATTGCCTTCTATTTCTCCCCTCCAAGCACCCAACAGTTATGTGTTGAACACCTAATATGTTTGAGATTCTGCCAACATGTAAATGCCACCAAATCAAGAACTGTCTAGTTCATATTTTCATAGAATTGTGTTTCTTTTCAAAATTCCCTAAAAACAGTAGGCAAAATAATGTCCCCTTCCTACCTATACATGTCCGTGTATTAACCCTCAGAACCTGTAAATATTTTATATTCCATGGCAAGGGAGAATTACTGTTGCAGATGAACATAGGCTGCTAATCAGCTGATCTCACAGATTTACTACTGTTGTACTCATTTAATGTCATTTCCATGGAATTAGGGTGAAAGGGGAGTTGCATAGATACATTCAGTCAAAATTCTTAAAATAGAATGAAAATATTAAAAATAACCATAATAACAATAACTCAAATAGTTGTAACTTGAACAGAGACATAGAAGCATGGAACAGACTGACAGATCTCAGAGGGAAGGTGGGCAGGGTTGGGGGGGAGAGATTAACCAAGGAATTTATGTGCATACTAGAGGCCCGGTGCATGAAATTCATGCATGGGGATGTGTGTCCCTCAGCCCAGCCTGCACCCTCTCCAACCTGGGATCCCTCAAGGGATGTCCGACTGCCCAGTAGGATCAGGCCTAAATGGGCAGTCGGACATCCCTCTCACAATCCAGGACTGCTGGCTCCCAACTACTCACCTGCCTGCCTTCCTGATTGCCCCTAACTGCTTCTGCCTGCCAACCTGATCACCCCCTAACCACTCCCCTGCCAGCCTGATTGATGCTTAACTGCTCCCCTGCCAGCCTATTTGCCCCTAACTGACCTCCCCTGCAGGCCTGGTCACCCTAAATGCCCTCCCCTGCAGGCCTGGTCACCCCTAACTGCCCTCCCCTGCAGACCTGGTCTCCCTCAACTGCTCTCCCCTGCAGGCCTGATCACCCCCAACTTCCCTCCTCTGCTGGCCTGGTCACCCCTAACTGCCCTTTCTTGCAGGCCTGGTCCCTCCCAACTGTCCTCCCCTGCTGGCCATCTTGTGGTGCCCATCTTATGTCCACATGGGGGCAGTCATCTTTGACCACATGGGGGCAGCCATCTTGTATGTTGGAGTGATGGTCAATTTGCATATTATTCTTTTATTAGATAGGATTAGATAGGATAGAGGCCTGGTGCACTGGTGGGGGCTGGCTGGTTTTCCCTGAAGGGTGTCCTGGATCAGGATGGGGGTTCCTTTGGGCCGTGGGGTGGCCTGGGCGAGGGGCCTGTGGTGGTTTGCAGGCTGGCCACGCCTCCCCGTGCCCCAAGAGGAGGCCCTGGTATCTGGGATTTATTTATCTTCTATAATTGAAACTTTATAGCCTTCAGCAGAGCCAAGCCTCCTGCTTGCTCAGTGGCTGCAGCCATTTTTGTTGGAATTTATTTATCTTCTATAATTGAAACTTTGTAGCCTTAAGCAGAGGCCAAGGCAGGCCAGGGCAGGTGGGAAGCTTGGCTTCCTCCATTTCTGGGTAAACCTAAGCCTCCTGCTCTCTCCGTGGCCACAGCCATCTTGGTTGGGTTAATTTGCATACTCGCTCCTGATTGGCTGGTGGGCATGGCTTATGGGTATAGCGGAGGTATGGTCAATTTGCATATTACTCTTTTATTAGATAGGAAGGAGGATATACATAGCCCTTGGACACAGACAATGATGTGGTAAAGGCCTGGGCTGGGGGAGAGGGGGAATAATAGGGACATCTGTAATATTCTCAACAATTAAAATGAATTAAAAAAATAATAAAATAATTAGGTCCTGGATAATATTTGCTTCAAATTCATTAAAAAGGGACTTATAAATTTTCACTCACTAATTGCCCTTGTAGAATTTTTTCATAAGAAATAGTCAAATTCCTGAAAGAATCAATGTACATTGAAAAAAGAAACACATGCATTTTAACATTTGTCTCATTTGTAACAACAGAAACCAAAAATAGAGTCTAGATAGCCAGTTGTATGGAGATTGTTAAAACAATAATTCTATTTTCAAACCAATATTTTTAAGAGTATCATGTGTCCATTAAATATAGTGGATATTAATTTTGTTTTCATATTTTCTGCTTTTTAAGCATAAGTAAGATTTATAACACTAGGTTTTAAAAAGTCACAGTAAATTATAAGTACAATATAACTATTCTAAAAAAAATATGCACTGAAAAAACTCTAGAAGGAAAAAAACCAAAATTACAATGTGACTAATACATGAAAAGCTTCTGGTACCATTTAACATTTTTACAGAGACAATCATTGGAAAATTGTTACAAAATTAATGCTTATCAATTGCATAAGTGAAGAAAGTGACCCTTTCTCTCTTTCTACCCTTACAAGTACAAGAAGTAGAGGGGATATATTTGGCCATATAGTGTTATAAATATTACATTCTAACTTCTTGAATTCTTAATCAGCATGTAAAGATGCAAATCATAGGCAGTTCACTGCTCTTTGGTATTCAGTTAACCTATTAATGTTTTGCAGAACCAAAATGCAAATTGAGGTCACAACTGGACAAGGTTCAGAATGTCCATGCCATTATTGTTTCTTAATCATGCAGTTAACCACCTAGGGCGACCAGTTTTCCAATGTCCCATTATCATTCCTTTGGGTAAATTATATGTTCTCTACTTTCACTCTTAAACAGCTTTTCAATAGAAGCAGAAATTCAACAACTTAAGCAAGTTGTCTTTGGCCATCTGTTTGCACAACTAAATAAAATCTTTTTGTTTAACAATTGTTAATAACTTGCAAATTATTGAAAAACTTTTAAGAATTATTTAATATTAGTGCAACATGCTCATCATTGTATTTAAAAAGGAGAAAAATAAATTACTCCCCCACCCAGCAATTAATACTTGTGACTCATTTCCCAAAAACAGACTCACAAAGGAAAAAGCTAGACAACTTTTCAGGAGACTCAAATTACTGCTCTGGAATTAATAAGGTAGTTATTACAAGTTAATTAAATATCAGTTAATTATACAAAGGAGCATTTACTGAGACTTTTCAGAGTGTGAGAATTAAATTCAGCAAGCAGCTTGCTGTTCAACTAGTGTTTTGCTTCCACCTCCAGTAACTACTTATGATTCAGTTACTCAAGTCAGTGAATGCATACCTATTTAGTGCTTGTTGTATACCATGCACACACCAGAGGTCCAGAGGAACACAGGGAGGAGTATCCTGCCTGGATGAGCATGACTCTCCAGCATCCTCTGAATTCTCCACTTGCATTCAGGTCTCACATGAACCACTGCTCACACACTGCTTCATGACAGAGCCTGTATAACTTGTTATTGGCCCATGCCCTGGACAGAGCAGAAACATGTTTGTGAACCTAGCAGCAGGGAAACATCTCTGATTTCTTTGGGAAGCTTTTGCTTCTGAAAGAACTAACATTAAACACTAGTTCATCCTTGGGCTGCAGTATGCCATGGTCACCCAGATTAGTGCTACCCACTAAGAGCAAAGCAGAAAGTGACTAGAATATGGCCAGCTGCCAAGATCACCAGCTCTTTTCCCCATTCTTCTGTCTGGTCAATATTATGTTAAAGAAAGCCCTATATCTTCTTCTAAAATAATCATCTCTTTCTCTCTCCAAGGAATTGGGTTATGCCTAATCAATTTTTCATCTACCATATGTCAACTAGACTGGAATATTAAACTCAAATTGGGAGCAAAGTGAGAAGAAAGAATCATATAAAACTAACAGGCAAGTACAGGAAAACTAGAGGCCCGATGCACAAAATTTGTGCATGGGTAGGGTCCCTAGCCTGGCCGGTGATCAGGGCTGATCTGTGTTGCAACCGGCAGGGCAATTGGGGGGACTCCTGCTGGCACTCACCTTGGCTGGCCTGGGCCTGAGGGCTTGGGGCAGCTCCTGCATTGAGCATCTGCCCCCTAATGGTCCATGCGCATCATAGCACCCAGTCATTCCACCAGTAGTTCTGCCCTTCGGTCAATTTGCATATTAGGCTTTTATATAGGATGTACACTAAAATATCTAACTTTGTATTTATCAAATGAGATGGAAAGGTTTTAACTTAAAGATCAAACTTGTTTTTATGTTCTGCAGGCTCTATGGTCTCTTACTCTGCCTATGAAGATGATGGGAATGATGTGGGGATGCTGGTGGCATCATTGCCACCCCAAATAAAGAATGCACCTCAGAATAACACCAGTGGAGCCCAGACTTAAAGAGACACAGTTCTAATGGCAACATTTGCACTCTGGCTTCATCACAGGGAACAAATCAAAGAGTGCAAGCAAGACAGAAGTCACAGCCTTCTATAACCTAATCTTGAAAGTGGCAACCTATCACTTTTGCTATATATTGCTCATTTGGAGCAAGTCACTAAATCCCATGAACACTCTATGTGAGGGTATTGCACAAGGTTGAGACACCAGGAGATGGGAATCATTGAGAGCCAATTCAGATGCTGCTTACATAGAACAAAGAAGCATACTGAGCTCTGAGCTCACAAACAATGAATGCTCTTGGAGGAGAAGGGCCACTTCCTCCATCATAACTGAGCAAGAGAGGAACGAATGGGTGCAGATGGAGGTCGATTGTTATCATTGGTGGTGACAAGTGACAGGATTAGGTCTGATGGCATTTTTTAAAAGATTTTCATGTAGAGAGGCAAGGTTATCTGCTGAAGGAGAAGATATGGCTGCTTGGGAGCAAAGGGAAGGTATGAAAAAGCAACCTTAGCTAATGCCAATGGGATGTTTAAAATAACTTGAAAGTAAAAAACCAGTCAGCTCAATTGTGTGATTTTCTTCACCAACTTTCAGCTGCCAAGGTACTAGCTCAGAGGAAGTAGCAAGAGATATAAGCCAACTCTAGGGCAGAAAAAACTTTTCATTCATGTGTGAATGCAGCCAAGAAATAATAGTCTAAGTTATATTCATTTATATTTCTCTCCATCTGATTCTTCAAACCCACCTTGCTCAGCAGGTATCTTTCTGCCAAGCAGGCCAACAAATTAAATAGCCTGGTGTGTGCATTTTTGATACAGCTCTCTTTGACCTGTAGTGCATGTTAATTCCCTGCTTTTATTTCTCTCTACATCCTCTATAGATGCTCAGTGGGCAAAAACTGTCTAGGACTTCAAAGGAGATCTGTAACATGGAAAAGACCCAGGGGCCCTGTCTGCACATCACAGATAAATATTGATGACAATGACCTTCAAAGTACTGTTAGATCTTTAATTCTAAAAATTAAAGACTGTTTAAATCTAGCTAACATTTCTGATAGGAAACATATATCACTCATGAAATAATAGATGCTGGTATACTTGTAAGATACCCAGAATTTGGTTGGTTAGTGAGTTGCTTAGTTGGTTGGTTGGGTTTCAATTCATAGAAAAGACAAGCCACATAAATGTAACAAAACAGCACCCCTCCCCACCAAATGCATATTTGCATTAGTCAGCTTGAGCTACTGCAACAAAATACCATAAAATGGGTGGCTTAAGCAACAGATATTTATTTCTCAAAGTTCTGGAGGCTAGAAGTCCCAGATCAGGGTGCCAGCATGGCCAGATTCTGATAAAAGTCTTGTTCCTGATTTGGGAAGAGAGAGAAAGCAGGGGATACCTCTGGTATCTCCTCTTAAAAGGGCACTAATCCTATTGGATCAGGTCCCCACTCTTATGACCTCATTTAACCTTACATACTTCCTTACTCAAAAAATAATCACATTGGGAATCTGGTATTCAACGTATAAATTAGGGTGGCAGGGGCACAAACATTCAGTCCTTAACAACATTCCTTCTGACATGGCCAATTCATCCCACTGTGTCCAGGAATTTCCTAGTTTTAGCACTGAATATGCTAAATCCTGGAAATCTCTCATTCCTGGTTATGCTAATTTATCTTCTAACCCTCTCAGGAGTGGTCCAGGAGCAAGGTTGCCCCTAAGAGAATTCCTAGGGCTGATCTCGTGGTAACTTCTTCTTACTCTTACCATAGGCAGAGCCATAGCTCTTTCCTGAAAACATGGGTCCTTTATGAGAGCTGACTGTACTGCCTAGGAAGACACAATCTCTCAGCCTATTAGTGTTTTTACTTCAGAGGAAATCAAATCCATCTGAAAGGATTTATTGGATGAGTATTATTTGTACAGTACAGTACTATACGTGGCTGGGGACACTGAAGTATAAAAGCATGTTCCTGTCCTCAAGGAATTTATTTGTGGATAGAAAAAAAAAATCTGTGAGATAAAAAGGTCAAACAGTAATAAAACTGATGGGACAAGCACTAAAAAAAATCACCAGGCAGAATATGATTAATTGCAAACATGCTCTTGGGAAAATAGTCCCTTTTAGAATCAGGAAGTTTGGGGGGTTTTTTGTTTGTTGTTTTTACAAAGTAAAGGTAGCATTTTTAATGACCTGTTCCCATTGGCTGAACAAAGCAGAGGAGAGCAATGGTTGTTACTGTAGACAAGTTTCCAAGTTTGATCGTTGTGAACACAGGCTTTCAAGCAAGACACAATGAATCCCAATGTCATCGCTGCTGTGTTCTACTGATTGGGAAACTTGTAAAAATGTCCTTTTCCTCAGTTGAAAAATCAGAATAACCTACCTTTATCTTAGAGCTGGTGAGGGAATTCTGTGAAATAAGATTCATAACCACTTAACATATTACCTAGCATGTGTCAAGTGCTTGATAAATAATTGCTATTATGACTTGTGTGATTGTTAATATGATGATGGCATATATTATTTCCACTTCTCTCCACATTTCACAATTGCTCTAATGTGAAAACTCTGGTGCAATTCAAACTTTATATTAAGTCACAGCTGCTGCTGGGTTGGCCTGTGGATTTAAAAGGAGCAGGGGAGTTTTGCATGTTCTTGTCTGAATGCATTTTCGTTAAAAATGCTCTTCATGTTGAAATTGCCAAATTAAGGTCATGTGTAATGCAAAAATTAGTATGACCAGCAATGCATTTAAATTAATCCTATGTTTACAAACTTGTCTTACCCCTGTTGATATTGTATTAGTTCTCTTACTGCATAACAAATTACCCCTGAACCGTACTAACTTAAAACAACACACATTTATTACCTCATACCTTGTGTGGGCCAGGGATCCAAGCATGGCTTTACTGCATCCACTCACTTCAGGGTCTCTCATGGGCTGCAATGAGGTGTGGGCTGAGCTGTGGCCATCCTATGACTCAAAAAGGAGGGGGGGGCAGTGTGGGGATCTGCTTCCAAGCTCATGTAATTGGTTTCAGGATCCGGTTCCTCACAGACAGTTGAACTTAGGATCTCAGTTCCTCACTGCCGTTGGCTAGAAACCATGCTCAGTTCCTTGTCCTGTTGGCCTCTCCCTCGTGGAGGAGCCAGATCGTGAAGGCAATTAACGTGAGCTTAGAAGCAGATCACCTGAGCAGCCTGCCTCCCACAGCTGTGTCTTCGAGGCTCCCTGTCATGACTGCAGTGAAGCTGAAGAACACAAATAACAGTAACAGGCTGCTGCTACTAAATGCACAGTCACAGAAACAACCGGCAGGGCCAACGCCTCCCTCTCGAGGTGGCTGCCCCGTTGATTTCTAGTATTTGTCAGAACTAGCCCATTTTGCTGTTTCCTACTACACAATATTCTCTGCTTCTTTAAATGGTACTTTGTAAATTCTAGTATAATTTCAATAAAATTGAGTTTGCCTGAACTGAGTCTTAATAATTTGAGGAGTTATCACAGTTGGTGTTACAAGAACATGATCAACAGAATAGCCCCCTAAGAAACTACTGGAAATGCTCCAAGTAAAAGAAAGCAAATAAATCAGGCAGAATGTTTGGGGCCAAGTGACTTAACCTCTGAACTTCAGTATCCTTTCAGAAAAGTAAGTGCTATACCAGATAATCTCTCAGGTTCCTGCTGGCTCCAAAATGGCCCCAAAATTTTACAATTAACTCTGAACTAAATGCTGCTGGGTGCTAAGGAGTCTTTCCCAAAATCCAGGAACTGACCACCAAAGGAAATACAGTCTTGGGTGGGGGGGCGGGAACAACAGAGGGTGATTTGCAATTTAGAGTTTTCAAAAGCTTCATCTGCCAAGCAGAGTAGAGTTTGGTCCCTCATTTTGCCACCCAAGAAGCTAATGAAAATTATCAAAGCTTTTCAGGGGTTGAATGAGCATCTGGCAACAACAGTGCCACATCAAACACTGAGAAATACTCTAGTGGGGAGGGGGCAGGCGAAAGGGTTGATAGACATTCCAAAGGCAACTGGCCCTGAGCCAGTGGGACATCCCCTGCCCTCTCCCAAGAGGACTTGCAGACTGGCATTAGCCAGTAGTGGGCGCTCCATGAATACTCATTGAGCGAATGAAACTTTTCTGTAGGTTGGACATGAGATCGGTTGTCTTTCAGGTGCACACTCACAGATAAGCAAGTATACGAGGCGCAACTACCCCTTGGCGTGTGTTGATGTCCACGGACTCACTAAACTGAAAAACACCATGCAAACCGAGAAGAGAAAGAGCTGTCTTCTCCGAGTGGCCTGGTGAGGCTGGAATCGAACACAGGAAGTGAGATTAATAGAAAATTTAATGTGATTGGGCTACAACCTCTAGAATAGGGACAGTGGCACCATTTGGGGTCCTTAGCACTTGAGCCTTCTTGGCTAACCTCACTTTCCCTAGACAGTGCTTACATGGGTAAGCCCAGACTGCCTGGTGACTCTCCCTCCAAGTGGACAGAGTTTCCCTGCAGAGAGACAGTGATAACACAGCTAATGGAAGAATATGTTCACTGAGTTAGAGAGCCCTAAGAGCCATTTTGTCTTTTTAAAGAATCCTTTGTGTAATATTATTTTCATCCCATATTAGCCAATTTCAGAGTTTAATTCTGATTTCTAGTTCCAAATTCTAGGGAAACAGGAAACAATAGTCCCCACGTATTAAGAATAATAGTGGCAATTTAGCGCCCACAGTGAACTGGACTTTGGAGCAAGTCTGCATTCTTTTATGAGGCACAAAATCATAAAGCAGGAATCAAAGCACAGAGACCTTGTAATGTGGCCCTTCTATCCACTGTTAGAACATCTCATTGATAAATTGCTTCATTTGGCAGCAAATGTGGAAAGAGGACAAGAAGGTGAACTTCAGGCATAGTATGTTAACTATAGTCAGAGTGTCATGATTTGTATGGCCACGTGACCAAATGACTCCATAGTTGTGCTTTGTCTGTAATGGGAAATATCTGAAAAGGGTAGAAATATATTTTCCTCTCCAATTTAACTAGACCTATATTATTACTTTTCTTAAATGCATATAAGCAATAACAGCTCATATAAAGGGGATACTGTAATAATATTATATAATATGTCTTTTTTTGTCCACAAAATTATGTAAAAATGTGTCTTATCCCTTTGTTGGGACCATTTGCAAGCCCAGGGGCAATTACACAGAGTGTATTGGAGTCACCGGCACACATCTCCTAATGGCAGCTTGGCTGAGAGCCAAGCTTTAAGTCAAGCCTCAGGGAATTCAGATTTAAAAGTCAGCTGCATTAGAGGTGGTGATTCAGGTTGGAGAAGAGATCATCTTTCATGATTTATTACAGCTAGTGAGGGCATTTAGTCCATTTACAGGGTGATCTAGTTGAGTTGCATCTTCCAGGGAGCAATGCTGCATAAAATGAGAAATGTCTGAACCAGGAGTTACCAGAAAGGAGAGACTTGATTAGAGCTTGAATAGTGTGGAAAGCACGTAGCTTTTCTTAGAAATCAGTCTGCAAACACCCCAGAACCTGCAAACATGAGCTACATTTTCAACCCCCGATATCTAACTTGTGACTGATGGGTCTGTTATGGCAAGAGTTTTTAAGTGACTTAATCATTTATGATTAAGAATAAATATCTAATTTAAAATATTAACCTTACTGGTGCTTATAATCTAAGCTGTACTTGCTCTCAAAGAAAACTAAATTTCCCACCTCTCTGTAACCCAGGAGAATTTTCACAAAGACTTATGGCCTTAGGAATTCTCCCTGGTTTCCTCCAGTGAAGGCCTCTGATGTCTTTTCTCAAATTAGAGATGCATGAGTGAGACAGTAAATATGTTCTTTAATATTCAATTCAGATTTTGAAAAAAAACAAGAGCTATAGTTCTATTTAAAATAAAGTCACTCCAAAAAAATATTATTTCTGTAAAAAATAAATCTATAGAAGTATTTTTTCACTCATGTATTTGGTGGGGAAAAAACAACACTATAAACTTGAAGTTCATTTCCCACTAGTGTCTTCATTTTTTGTGTTTTATTGCATTCCTTGGGAGTTTTGCAACCAGCTATATCAAGAGTGTCCAAGAGGAATGTAAACAAGGTCTTTGCTGTGACTTGGGCTAAAACACATGAATATGACTGAGAACAAAAATCTCCACGGAGCTATCCCAAGATGAATGTTCATGCTATATGCAAATCTCTGCCAAATTCTTTCTGGCAAACACATCAAGAAATGAAAACTACCTACCATAAAGAAACCAGAAAGACACTTCTATCAACTTCATCCTTGTAATAAACATGTAATTACTATAGTTACAATCTTGTGTCTATGTGTAATGAAACAACATTTTGCCACACAATCAAACTGTGGGGTTTTTTCCCCAGCTCGCTGGCCCCAGAGCCCCTCCCTTCACTCAGCTACGGTACTCCACTTTCACTGATACTTCAAGAAAGGGGTATCTCAGAAGGACACAAGAGTCGACTTCACTTATTTATTCATCCATTATTTTTTCAGTAAATATTTATTCAACAGCATCTATGTGAAAACACTGTCTTAAGTGCTAAAAATAATCTTTATAATAGACCTTTACATTCCAGTGAGCAGTCAATGCACAAAGTTTTTTTTTGTTTGTTTTTTTTTTTTTTTTTTTTTTTTTATAAATAAATCTTTATTGTTTAGATTATTACAGGTGTTCCTCTATTTTTTCCCCCATAGCTCCCCTCCACCTGATTCCCCACCCCAACCCATGCCCTTACCCCCGCCACTGTCTTCATCCATAGGAGTAAGATTTTTGTCCAAGCTCTTCCCGCACCCCTCACACCTGCTTCCCCTGAGAATCATCAGTTCACTCCCTTTCTATGTCCCTGATTCTATTATATTCACCAGTCCATTCTGTTCTTCAGATTTTTTATTCACTTGATTTTTAGATTCACTTGTTGGTAGGTATGTATTTGATGTCATTTTGTTGTTCATAATTTTTATCTTTACCTTTTTCTTCTTCTTCCTCTCCTTAAAGAATACCCTTCAGCATTTCATGTAATCCTGGTTTGGTGGTGATGAACTCCTTTAGCTTTTTCTTGTCTGTGAAGCTCTTTATCTGACCTTCAACTCTGAATGATAGCTTTGCTGGGTAGAGTAATCTTGGTTGTAGGTTCTTGCTGTTCATCACTTTGAATATTTCTTGCCACTCCCTTCTGGCCTGCATAGTTTCTGTTGAGAAATCAGCTGACAGTCGTATGGGTACTCCCTTGTAGGTAATTAACTGTTTTTCTCTTGCTGCTTTTAATATTCTCTCTTTGTCTTTTGCCCTTGGCATTTTAATTATGATGTGTCTTGGTGTGGTCCTCTTTGGATTCCTCTTGTATGGGGTTCTGTGTGCCTCCTGGACTTGTATATCTATTTCTTTCACCAGGCAGGGAAAGTTTTCTGTCATTATTTCTTCTAATAGGTTTTCAATATTTTGCTCTCTCCCTTCTTCTGGCACCCCAAAAATTCGGATGTTGGTTCGCTTGAAGTTGTCCCAGAGGCTCCTTACACTATCTTCATATTTTTGGATTCTTTTTTCTTTTTGTTTTTCTGGTTGGATGTTTTTTGTTTCCACATATTTCAGATCTTTGGTTTGATTCTTGGGGTACGTTGATCTACAGTTGAGTTTCTGTATATTCTTTATTTCAGACAGTGTATGCTTCATTTCTGACTGATCCTTTTCCATTTTTTGGGCATTCTCATTAAGCTCCTTGAAGGTCTCATCAAGTTTCTCAGCGGTTTTAAGAAGATTCTTGAGTAACCTTATAAATGTGGTTCTGAACTCTATGTCATCCAGTAGTTTGCTTTCCTCCGTTTCTTTCATTCGTGACATGTTTCTTTGTCTCCTCATTTTGGCTGCTTCCCTGTGTTGATGGAGTGGCTTTGTGTGGTAGGTGACCTATAGGGGGCAGTAGCTCAGCCTCCCCAATCACCTGATGTGGACACTCTTGGTACAACCCTTTGTGGACTGAGTGCAAAGACTTGGTGCAGTTAAAGCCTTAATTGCTATTGGTATACTGGGAGGAATTGACCTCCAGGCCAATTAGCTGTGAGCACTCACTGTGTCTATAATGGAAGAACTGCTGCGCTGAAGACACACTTAGGGGCAGGACTTGTTTCAGTGGGGCTTTGGTGCTCACTGAGTCTGCCTTTGAATGTGTCACTTATGGATGTGAGGAGTTGAAATCTGGTGTCTCACTCTGACCACTAGGTATACTGGCTTCTGGATCTCCAATGGGGTGCAGGTCAGCTACTGTCTGAGGCCATCCAGCAGGAGCTACAGTGAGAGCTACAGTTTTCTCCTCTTTGCTTGGGGTTTGGAGGTTTTGGAGCTGTCTGACCCAGGCTGCAAGTTTGCTAGGTTAAGCTGCAATAGGGCGGGGCTTTCTTCTGCTAACGCTGCTGCTTGGAGCTTGGGTGGGTTTGTAGGTTGTGCAGGGCGGGGCCTCAGGGCGTCACTCAGCTTTTCAGCGCTCGTGCACGTCTCGATGCTCCTTTCTCTTTCCTTCTAGTTGTAGAACTTCCACTCAGCCAGCTTTCCCGTGGTTCTGGGTGTTAGACGTTTTGTCTTTTAGTTGAATTTTTGAAATTGTTGCACGAGGCAGCAGTTTAGGTGTTTACCTACGCCGCCATCTTGGATTCCTCCTCTGCACAAAGTTTTTAAAAAGGACTAGCTGATAAAAACACTGTGGAGAACAATAAAGCCAGAAAATGGGATAAAGAAGGACAGAAGAGGCCAAAACAGACTGACATCCTCAGCTTTTGAATTTCAAAAGTCTGTGAACAAACCTAAAAAAAAAAACATAGGTGCAATTCCACCCCCCCCCCTCCAAGATGAGATGAAGTTTGCTCAGGTGAGAATGCAGATTCAGAGGAGACGATGAGAACTTGAAGCCGGTGGGTATCTGAAAAGGTGCATGAGGTCCAGGCCCTTCCCCTTCCTATCCCCACACCTACTCCCTGGAAGGACCCAGATAGGTGCCAGGAAAGCAGGTGGATCCCAGATTTGACTGATCAGTGTGCCAGCACAGTGAGAGGAACAGGATAGCCACACAGATCAGAGATAGGTCCAGGCAGCCAATTGGATTGAGAGCCAGAGGACCCAGAAGGAGTATGATCTGAATGCACCAATGACCAAAAAGCAGGCAGGAATGAGTGTTCCAGCAAAGGGTGATGTGGATTGATGGTGGGGACAGTCAGACCCCTCTGACTCCCACTGAGGAAGAAGTGAGGCTGAAGATTGAGTTCAATCGTCAACAGCCAATTGTTGAAACAAGCAGGCCAAAGCAATAAAACTCGAATTAAAAACCTGAAACAACAAAGCCAAGGAAGCTTCTGGATTGCAGAGGGTATGGTATTTGATCTTCTGTTCACCTACAATAAAACCCAGTCACTTCTTTCTAATGTTGGAGGCCCTTTGTGATCTGGCCTCTGTCTACTTATCAAACCATATAAATACCACACCCTCTTACTCATTAAATCCTTGCCTGGTGGCCTGCTTTCTGTTTATTAAATCCAGAAATCTTTTCCTTGCCTTGGGGTTTTATACTTAATTCTCCCTTGGCTTGACATTTTCAACCCTGGTCTAAACAGGCCAATCTGAACTATTATTCAGAATTTAGCTCAGAGACTCCTTCCTGGACCACCCAAACAGGGGTAGAGATCTGCTATCAAAGCAGGCTGTTCTAATTCTCTGAATTCCTTATCAGCACCTGGTAATACATTTCATGTGTATTTTTCTGTTTATTGTCTGACTATGCCCACTAGAATGTTAGCTCCCTGAGAAATGGGACCTTGTCTGTCTCATCCATCATTCCATTCCCAGTGCCCATAACAGGGTGTGGCCCACTGGGCCAACTAATGAGCATTTGAAGATGAGTAGTTGAGGGAAACTTTCTTCATCCAGGAGGTACAAAACCAGGGCTTCACCAGGGCTGAAATGATGGAGCAGATAACAATAGAGACCACAGTTGCTCTCTGCTCATTCTGTGCTATCACATCTGGCTGGTGATAGGGATTCATATCAGGAATGAAACTATTTGAAGGACTTGCCCCCATGAAAAAGGCTGGTTATTAGAGCAACAGCCAATATGTACAACTTCTACAAAACCAAACAGGAGGGCCAGCATCAAACAAGATTGTTGGCAGGTTTCCTGGTTCAGCGCTGGGCTTTTGCTGCTGTTCCCATGAAAACCATTATTCTGCAGGGCAGTCGGCCTCCTGTCTCCTTGGCACTAATTGCTCTGCTTGGGTAGGCAATTTAGGCAAACACACCACTCTCCATCAACATGGCATAGGAAATGGGAGAGAGGACGTCTGGCTTTTCAAAAGTACAATGCATTCTGATAAAAAGAAAGCACAGAAAATTATTCCAAGACAAGTGCATGCTTCTAAGTGGGAATGAATGCCTCAGCTGAGACCAGGAAGGGGCTCTAGCCCTTTGGCCTCCATGTTCTCCAGGAAGCCCAGAGTCCTACGGCTTCTGTGGGAAATACAGAATTATGGCATTTCTTGAATCTGGCATCTGAAATGGCAAAAGCTTTTCCCTAAACAGACAGACTTTGATTGCCATCCCCAGGGTCTGTGGCTGTTTAAAAGCCAAGATTCAATTCTGTGCGTACTGATCCTCAAAAGTGTGGTTTCCAGCCCTAGCCGGTTTGGCTCAGTGGGTAGCATGTCGGCCTGCGGACTGAATGGTCCTGGGTTTGATTCCGTTCAAGGGCACATGCCAGGGTTGCGGGCTCGATCCCCGGCAGGGGGCGTGCAGGAGGCAGCCAATCAATGATTCCCTGTCATCACTGATGTTTCTATCTCTCTCTCCCTCTCCCTTCCTCTCTGAAGTCAATTATATTTTTTAACTGTGGTTTCCATATAACCATGGCCAGCTAGTGCCAACAATGAACTCTGCATATGTTGTCTCTAAAATAAACCCTAAATCAATTTCTCTCCAGAGGCATCTCAAATTTCCAAAGGGAACTCCATACACAGGGTGTAGTTAAAGCCCTTAAAATGGTCATAGCCTTTTATCCAGTCATTCTACAAACAGAAATTCATACTGAAAGAAGCAATAAGGAATGTAACAAGAATTTATTTTCAGAAATGTTCAAAATCCTGTAACATTATAAACAACTGAAATGCCCATCCGTATGGAAATAGTAAAGAAAAATTATTAAATGTGCTATGAGGGAATGTTATGTAATCATTAAAAATTATTTTTATGGGAATCTTTTAAAAGCACACTTGTGCTTTAAAAAAATTCCACCATCCTTTCTAAGGTTCAGAGAAATACCAGTTAATCCCAAAGAATTTCTGGATTCCCTCATATCTTTTCTTTTTCTTTTCCTTTTTCTTTTTCTTTTTCTTTTCTTTTTTGAAATCAGAGATGTTGACACACCATGGTATTAAACCCAAAGAAGTTAGTTGGAGAGTAGTGTCGGCCCTATGTAAATCTATATGCGCGTGCACACACACACACCTCTCCTGTCCTTGGAAGAGAGGAAGTGTGGTAGAGTCAGACTTTCGAATGTTTCTTCCTGCCATCTGCTGAATCCACACTTTTAAGCTATTTCTTAAGCAGCTGCCAGCCAGCTGTTTCAGCCTCCTGAAATAGGCAGAGTGTGAAGAAACGAAAAAAGAATAAAAACTGGACTCACCATCCAGAGTTATGCTGGTTAACTTTATGGAGACAATCTTATTAATTTCCTTAGACAGAGGCTCACCCGGTTGGGTAAATGTTTCAGCAAGTCAGCTCGGTAGTTGGCCCTCTAGAGCCTATGGGCTTGGCTGATCTGAATTGCAGGCCCAGGAAAGGGAAAGGTGGACAGGATGTCAGGTAGGAGCCATGTGGATGGAGGATTTGCAGAAGCCTGGAGGATGAAGGATTTTGAGAGAGAGAGCAAAAATATTTCATCAATCTCCCCAAAAGCCACCAGAGAAACCTGTTGTTCAAGCAAAGCTAAATTTATTAGACTTCCTGGAATAAAAGAAAACAATGCTTGACAGAGCTTAGCAAGTGTCTCAAAATGGGGAAATTGGGGGAGCATGTATGGCGTTTTGAAGCATGGGTGATTTTAAGATGGGTCTTGGAAGGTGGGGAACTGGTTGGGACTGGCAGAATTTATAACCTAACCACTGTGGTTGGTGGGAGCAGTGAGGTGAGGGTTCTTTGTTTTGTTTTGTTTTAATTCTCACCCGAGGATATTTTTTCCATTGGTTTCTAGAGCAAGTGGGAGGGAGGGAGGAGGAAAGAAAGGAGAAAGAAAGAGAGAAACATTGGCCTAAGAGAAACACATCAATTGGTTATCTCCCGCACATGCCCCAACCAGAGTAGGGAACCTGAAACTGAGGTACATACCCTTGACTGGAAATCGAACCTGAGACCCTTCATTCCAAGGGCCAATGCTCTAACCACTGAGAAAAACTGGCCAGGATGAGGTGAGGGATTTTGAAGAGAGCCCTGGAGAGCAAGCCACCCAGTGGTTCAGTCTTATATTCCAGAAGCAAGAGTTTCTGGAGCCAGTAGCTAAGAGTTCTGTTACTGTGTTTTGTTTGTTTCACTGGATTATTCTAGGTTGTTGTTTCACACAAAGACAGGAAGGTATATCAGACCCCAGTTAACACAGGGACAGGAAAATAGGTTTGGTCTCAGTACTGCTCAGCAGAGACAGGGATTGATAATGGTTTCAGTCCATACAGGAATTTAATGTGATTACTGGCTGTGTAATTGACTTCCTCTCCTATCTCCCTGGAAAGCTTTGGTGAAATCTACCTGGCTCACTAATGCTCAGCAAAGCACTTCCTTTGGTGGCTCTAAGAAAATGTGATTTCCTGTTCTGGGTTGGTGTGATTATCAGAGGTTGCCTTTTTAACCCCTGCTTTTGTGGGGAGGTACTGTGTCTTCCATCACCATATGCCCAGTGCCTAATACAATACTCAACATACACAGAAAATCAATGAGTAGAGAGGAAAACATATGAGGATGTGCTGAGCATTTACAAGTGATACCAACAGTGAGAATACAAAGATAGTAATACTTGCTACCTTTCAAATAGTGAGAGAGGACCGAAGAACTTACAATCATCATTGATCCCAGGCAGAAGTAACGATGAAGAAAGGTGAGAACAAGCAGGGCTTGTCCCTGTAACCATAGTCCATTCTCAACTAAGTGAATGGCTTATGCTGCAAAAATAAGAAATGCTTGGAGCATGAAGCTAGACCTAAGGGCTCTGGAAACCAGACATATGGATATAAACTGAGAGTTTTTGAATAGCCAGATAAGAGGAATTTCTTTTAAGACAGCATGTCTAGCTATTATTCAGTTTGGAACAGAGAAGAAAGAGGAAGAAGCCAATTAGAAGGCTATTGCACAAGGTAAATAAATCTTGGATAAGGGCATTCACGAAGTTCATGGAAAAGGAAATCTAGATACCAGACATGAAACAGAGGCTCACAAGCTACAGCACTGGAAGCAGACCAAATAGGAGTTGTCAGACATAACGAGGAGTCAAAGAGAACTGCAAATTCACAAGCCTCTTGATTGGGAAAACAATGATGCCTTTGAGAATCAGGAACACGGCACACAATGGGAGAGATGAAGGATATGCAGAGTTTGGGGCAGGTTGGGTTTCTTCAAACATGGGGATATCTAAGTTATACCTCCGGAAGGCAGTTGAAAATATGGGGGTGATGCTTTGGTGAAATGACAGAAGAAGAGAGATTAAAACAACCACATCTCAAGTGCATCCCACAGACCAGATATTGTGCTACCTGGTCACAAGTGAGATCTCTGTCTGCCTTGCGATGGCAGGAAGAGCAGGTGGACACAGTCCTTCCTAGGAGAAAAACTGTGCATTCACAGACGTGCAGAGTGAAGGATGTGGGAAAGCATTCTCCTCCTTCTCCTAAGGGCATCTTCAGTCTCTGGACAATGGGGCTCACATGGGCCTCAGGATGTGTTCACTCCCACTCTTTCTGCCCTTCTCATTTTACTTGAGACAGACCGTGTGTCCCAACATTTGCTCTAGACCAGACCTCTGGGACCCATGTCCCTAATTCCATCTTGGAGTTGGTTCTCATCTGTCTCTCATAGAAGTAGATAGAGGTCTTCCAGACTCTTCAGCGTGAAGCAGTGACAACATAAGCAAAAACCTTTCTCTGGCTAATCTCAAAGGATTCTTAGCATAATTTCATGCTTTATTGTGATTTTGAAATACCCTCTTCTTCATAAAAGGCAAGGGGGAGAGATGGGAGATAGTACCAAAAGTTGGGACTAGGAAATTTGTTTTTCCATTAATGAAAACATTATTCCCTAAAATGACTTACTTTTTTACCAAGGCCTGTTGCTGTTATTGTTGTTAATCCTCACCCGAGGATATTTTCCCATTGATTTTTAGAGAGGGGGGGGTGTACAGAGAGAAACATTGATGTGAGAGAAATGCATCGATTGCTTGCTTCCTACAGGAGCCCAAACCAGTGCCTGGGCCAGGGAGGAGCTTACAACCAAGGTACGAACCCTCCACCAGAATCAAACCTCAGGCCAATGCTCTATCCACTGAGCCAAACCGGCTAGTGCCTAAGGCCTTTCTTAAGGGTCTCAAATTTCATTCTAAAAAGAAGAAAGCACTTGATCAAGCTAGAGGGGGAGAAAGAGAGACATTCGCAGGGCAAAGGAAGCAAAACTGATCAGGAAAAGGCAATGTGCTGGAGGGGTAATTTAGCAGAAGCCCCAGGAAATAAAGCAGAAGAAAAGCCACCAGACCTGACAGTGAGAGATGGTGACCTTCATAAGAGGCACGTCAGCAGAAACAGGTCAATTCAAATCACCCAAAAAGCTTCCCGTCTGAGCCTGTGGCTTCTTTGACCTAGCTTGCCTGACTTTTCATATAATCATAGGGCAGATTCCCCAGATTTTATTGGTTAACTCAAGAAATCAGAATAACACTTTACGTATGTGAGTAATAAAACTGTGGGTTTGGTGGAACTCGTGATCATTTAAAAACCACATATTTTAACACGTGCGCAGAAAATTCACTTTCAAGAAGCACTTGTGGCCAGCGTTCTGTTCTCTGTCACCCGGTGGCTCCAAGCAGAGTTTCTTCATCTAGGAAACCTTGGTTTTTTGTTCTTAAGGCCGTCAACATGACTGTAGATATCAACCACCAACCACGTCTACAAAATACTCTCACAGCAACCTCTGGGTCAATATTTGATTAAGTAGTTGCAACTACAGCCTAGCCAAGTTGGACACATAAAACTAACTGTCACAATGTGATACTTCTACAGGTCCACAATAGCATTATAGTTTCAGTATCAGCAAAGACTGTATCAGCTGGGGAAGTATGTTACCAAGATCTGAATGACATGGCTCCTGCTTTGCAAGTAAAGATCATCTAAGTATAGAGACTGACAGTCATGGAAAATTGCATAAATATACATGTGCTATAACCACACAAGCCAGAGAGAGACACCCTGTTGGTCTGAAACCCAATGCCAGTTGATTCATTAATTTTAATCTTTTTATATACTTTTATTGTCAAAGGTCTTCATCATTTTTTCAAGCAAACTATACCACATTAATAAAAGGCATTAATTATTTTAGCTGAAAAAGCCTCAAATTATACAGACTTTAATTTTATGCAGGATCATTTTCTGTTGTCAAAGTATAAGATTATTTTTTAACTTGATAGTATTATATAAATTAATTATAAATCAAATTCAGATTCCTCAACTTATTGAATATGCTTTCCTAATGGTTTTACCATATAAAAGTGCTAAAATTAAGGAAATGAAAAAGAAATGAAGGATAAGGAAGTTGCTAGAATGATTAGAATAACTTTTTTTTCTAGTTGCCATATTTCTTTTACATCCTAGTTTCACTTCTTTTTTATTCCCTTATATCTGAAAAAAAGAAATTTAGAAAACTAGAACTATCAAAATCAAATCTTTTATTCTGAGCTTTCCAGTGGTTAATCTTATATGTCAACTTGGCTAAGCTTTGGTGCCCAGTTGTTAAGTCAAACGCCAGTCCAGATGTTGCTGTGAAGGTATTTATGGATGTGATTAAGGTTTAAATCAACAAACTGAATATAGAAGATTACTTTCCATAATATCATGGCCCACATCCAATCAGTTGGAGGTTCCCAGTAGAGGAAGTAATTCTCAAATCTGTGACATAGAATTCCTGCCTACTTCTTAGCTACTGCCCTTCAGAATTCAGACTCAAGACTGCAGAATAAACTTTTACTGGAGTTTCCAGACTACCTGTCTGTCTTACCAATATTAGATTTTCCAGTCCCAAGAATCATGTAAGCCAATTTCAGTCAATTGATCAATCACTAGATGAAAGATTCTAGATAGATAAATAAATATATATGTATGTACATGTATATATGTGTGCATATACCTTTATAAGTATACAGAAATATATAGAGAGATATATACTGACTAGAGGCCTGGTGCACGAAATTCGTGCACGGGGGTCCCTCAGCCCAGCCTGCACCCTCTCCAATCTGGGATCCCTCTCACAATCCAGGACTGCTGGCTCCCAACTGCTCGCATGCTTGCCTTCCTGATTGCCCCTAACCACTTCTGCCTGCCAGCCTGATCACTCCCTAACTGCTCTCCTGCCAGCCTGATTGATGCCTAACTGCTCCCCTGTCAGCCTGTTTGCCCCTAACTGCCTTCCCCTGCAGTCTGGTCACCCTAACTGCCCTCCCCTGCAGGCCATCTTGTGGTGGCCATCTTGTGTCCACTTGGGGGCAGGATCTTTGACCACATTGGGGCAGCCATCTTGTGTGTTGGAGTGATGGTCAATCTACATATTACTCTTTTATTAGACAGGATAGAGGCTTGGTGCATGGGTGGCCGCCAGGTGGTTTGCCCTGAAGGGTGTCCCGGATCAGGGTGGGGGTTCCTTTGGGGTGTGGGGCATCCTGGGCGAGGAGCCTGTGGTGGTTTGCAGGCCAGCCAGGGCCCCGGATGACCCAAGCAGAGGCCCTGGGATCTGGGATTTATTTATCTTCTACAATTGAAACTTTGTAGCCTGGAGCAGAGCCAAGCCTTCTGCTCTCTCCTTGGCCGCAGCCATTTCTGTTGGGATTTATGTATCTTCTATAATTGAAGCTTTGTAGCCTTAAACGGAGGCCAAAGCAGGCCAGGGCTGCAGAAGCTTGGCTTCCTCCATCACTGCAGACAACCCTAGCCTCCTGCTCTCTCCAGCTCCATGGCTGCCCCATTTCTGTTGGGATTTATCTTCTATAATTGAAACTTTGTATCACTGAGTGGAGGCCTGGGCCAGCAAGGGCAGGTGGAAAGCTTGGCTTCCTCCATTGCCAGGGAAACCCAAGCCTCCCTCCTGCCCTCGGTGGCTGCAGCCATCTTGGTTGGGTTTATTTGCATATTCCCTCCTGATTGGCTGGTGGGCATAGCTGGTGGGTGTGGGTTGTGGGTGTAGCAGAGTGATGGTTAATTTGCATATTACTCTTTTATTAGATAGGATTCTCTAAACTAATACAAACCTTCTTCCTTAAATTACTCACATTTTAGACAAGAAATACAACTATTGTAACAAAAAGTCAGTTTATATACTTTTCTTGTAAATTAAATAATTTATTTCAGTGGTATGAGGTCCCTTAAGTTTTAACCTGAAAGATTTAAAATGTATTTATTTTATTTTCACTTTGTGTTGCCCCTTCAGGAACCCACATATCTGCTTATTCACAGACTGTTATTGGCAAGACTGAATACACTCTTTCTCCTTCCAAACACTGTTTTCTATTCCCTATGGCTTGTGGGGTCTACATGGATGCCAGGTGTTCAACATGGAACCTGCATGCCTATGCCTGGAAGGATAAGAACTGGCCATGATGTGACTAGGAAACCCAAACAATGTGGTAACTTGGAGTTGGCCAGTGTGACTGCTAAGGATCATTCTAATATGATGCTTTCTTAGTGTCTCCTCCCATGGAGCCATTCAGTCATCTAACATTCACCTAATTAGCAGTCTGAGAATTAGGGTGGATAAGGAATGGACAAAAAGCAAAGCACACATTTAATGATGTGAACATTGGTCTCTTATGAGACTGCTTTATTGATAAGGTTTTACTGAAATGAGTAAGATTTGTCCTGTTGCTAAGGCAACCTGCCTACAGGAATAACCGATCTATACATCATTCCAGCAAGTGGTCCTTGCAATTTAATAAAGGGAAAACTAAATGTAGCGATAGAACCATATCAGAGAGAACAAAGAAAACTGAAATATAAAAGGGAAAAAGATTATATGTGGCTGGTGGGTGCTGGGTTCAACATTAGAGTTAAACATGTTATCTTCCCAGAAGAAAGCCAAATCTATGAGAAATACAAAAGATATGTCTGACATGATCTTTCACTCCTTCCCTCCCCTCTCTGATCTTATTTCTTCCCACCTTCCTGGCGCTCTCCTCTCCAGCTTCACTGGAGTCCTTACCATTCTTCAAACATGCCGTGCCAGCTCTGACCTTGTCCCTACATTTGCTCTTTTGTCCTCCAAGGAAACTTTTCCCTTAGATATGCACATGACTCCCTCACTCCCATATCCTCCAGATCCTATCACAGACCCCTTCCCTGGCCACCATTCATAAAATAGCCTCTCCCTAGCCCCACCACTGCCCTTCTCCATCACTGTAAACTATTTTACTTTTCTCTGTAGCATTTATTACATATAATGTTAAGTATGCATTTGTTTCTTTATTCCCAGCCTCTCCTCTTAGACCAGAAGCGCCTTTGGAGCAGATGGTGTGTGCTTGTGCAGTGCCCGTCATCAGCACCTTGAATGGTACTTTGTTTCTTTACAAAAAATTAATATTTGTTAATAAATAAAGATATGTTCCCCAAAATCCAGTTAGGGAGATAAAACTAAGACATGGTCCATTCAATTAAATAGACTTGGACAAAAAGACAAGAAAGCTGTTAAGAAGCAATAAATCTGACAAGAAATGGCATTACACAAGCCAGGTATCATCTGAGAATTTTGGACCCAACTGTCACATGCCATGTTTGGCCCTCCAAATAAAAATATGCTTTGTTAAGAACCAAGGTAAAGGTCTGGAAATTTGGAACTATCCTACGCCTGTGAGAGAGAGAGGCTCATATCAGAAAATACCTTCTAGCACTTCACATATAATTCAACAGGAATTGGTTTGTTATTCAGTGAAAAAAAGATTAAGTCACTATATTCTTATTACTAATAAAACCTTGAATAAGCTACTGATTTGGAACTGGAGACATATCCAAATGAGGAACTGACAACGATTTTATTCTTAGATTCTATAGGGGAGGGTTTTCAGATGAGGTATCCCTGCTTTATTTCCTTTGTTAAGGCACCACCACGCTGCTCTTTAAACATGGATGCCTGTGGCTTTGGAAGCCACCCAAATTAGATGGTTCTTATTGTGATAAATTACATTATTCGCATTTGTTAGTTGCTAACAATGACAAATTGGCTATGAGAGCAGAAAATGGGTTTAGTCAAGGATAATAGGAAGCTCTCAGAATCTTCAGATGATTCAGGAAATAGGTTTATAGGTTGGCAATGCAACCAAGCACAAAACCGAAGTTACACCACCCTGTGACCACAGGCTACCGACATTGTCCCAAAGCAAGGCCCCTACACAGCAGCTCACACCTCTGAGGCCAGCCATGGTCTCCACCTCTGCTCTCTCAGTTGTCAGCTTCCTAACCAAGCCAGCCTGAAAACCACGTGCACAGCCCCCACTTCACTTGGTTGTTCTTTCTAAATCCAAGCCCAGCACCACTGTATAGTCTAGGGTACATCCCTTGGCTTGGCTGCAAAGGCTACTGCCATACTGAGCCACTCTGGTGCAAAGGGGGGGAAAAAATCTATAATGTTGATCCTGTCTTTAAAATGTTGTCCATCATTGATTCTGGAATGTTTTATTTTTTTAATATTTTATTAGAATGTTATTTATCATGATTGCTGAGTTTTTGTTGCTTCCTTAAATGTTACCCCCGATTGAATACCTTACGCTCCTCACCTTTGTGCCAGTCCCAACAAAGGAAGCTGGACTGAAAGGTGACAACTCAGAACAATGGCCCTCACAGACCCCACATTCTACCCGCGAATATGTTACTTTATATGGCAAAAAGGACTGTAGATTTGAACAAAAATTTTGGATGGGAAAGTTCTCCTGGGTGATCCCAGTGGGCCTTATCTAACCATGGGATTGTTTAGGAAGGATGGCAGGAGGGTCAGAGGAGAGAGAAGATGTGACAATAGAAGCAGAGGACAGAGAGAGAGATTGGAAGATTCCATATGGCTGGCTTTGAAGATGGAGGATGGGGCCTCGAGGTAAGGAATACAGACAGTCTCTAAAAGCTAAAAAAAAAAAAGCAAGGAAACAGATTAGAAATTCCAGAAGGACTGCAGCCTTGCCGGCGCTTTGATTTTTAACCTAGAGAACCTAACCTAAGAGCTATAAGAAAATAAATTTGCATTCTTTCAGCCGCTGAGTTGGAGGTAATTTTTAAACAACAGCAATGGAAAACTAACATGGGGTGTTCTCCAGACATCACAAGGATGCTCAAAATGCATGAGGCATCAGACAGGCTGACAGCTGCCTGACCCCTGAAGATTTTACATTTTTAACCTATTCTTTCACATTTTCACTCAAACTTCTACACTGACATATGGCTGTGGTTCTTATAATTGGGCTACAGGCAAACGGTAGTTGTCAGGTAAAAGGATGATTTCTCCACTGAGCGTCTGAGCATCAGTTCACCAGGAGTCTGGAGTCACGTGTGCAGGTCTGCTCAGTTTTCCCAGGCTGATTTGCAGAGGTTTTGTCTCCACGTGTTCCAAACATTCAAGACCAAAACACGGAACCGAGCCTTAGTTTCCTCCCAAGAACAATAGCCACAACATGGCAGAGTAGTTTTTCTCATGCTTTTTCTTTAAAGAAAATAATGCCTGTATGTCATTATTAAAAATGGCTTTACCCTGCTCTAATATAAGTCTCCTTCTTGGAATAATACCAATAAAACCTACTCTAACTGCTTGCCTCGTGCTGTTTTCCATGAAAAACTCAAGTGTTGTAACATTATATAAGATAATTTCCCTGTTTCTTAGAAAACAAAACGAGTTCTTCACCCCAGGATAAAAAAGAATCCACTGTGTTTTCAGCAACTGAAGGTCACATTCTGCATTTAAGAGATAAAGATGGTATTACCAGATTCTGTTCCAAAATTTGTTTGTGGGTCAGTCATTTGGAATTCATTTTATCGTAGCAACGGTATGATTGTTAACATGTAACAATCATTGCAGTATCATGATAAGAACACAGAGCAAGTTTCATCTTTGTAGAAGTTGGTACATGAGACGAGTGCCCTCTCACTGAGGGATGCCCTTTGTTCTGAAGGTCATTTGAAGAGCACATGCCATGATGTGCCCTAAAGAAATAAACAGTAATGTATGACCAAGTGGGCTGAGCGAGGTGAATCCAGGGTCAGGGTTATGGGGGGGAAGTTTCTCTTAATGTCTAATGAGAGATGATAGGAAAGGACAAATATCTCCTGGGGACAAAATTTTCTGTAAGTTTAATATAGTTCTAATGCTTTTGACACGGGTGAGTTATTGGGGGTGGGAAGAGGGACCAGGATAGTAGGTATTATGTGCCCTTTCAAGCCTGGTAAAGGGCAACAGCAGATCACGTGGACATTACCACACTGCAGGGTGACATTCTTTCATAGCCATGTCCAGTAAAGACAAGTGAGAGCCTCAGTTCTGGGCTCTGCCTACCACCCGAAATCTACTTCTCATCCTTGAGACATGAGCCCCAAACTATTCCTTTGTTTTTATCATCTCAAGTAAAGGCTTTCATTTGGGGGATGGGGTAGTGGATGGGGAGGAATAAACCTAAAGCGTAGTGGCTTTACTAGAAAAGACTGGTGAAGGTACACACACCCAGCACCTCCTCCTGATGTAACTCTGAACTGTCTGTGCTGGAGCACAGCTTCATAGGACACTACTCCAGGGATAGAATGTTAATGGTGGCACAGAGTTGTGCAAAGAGGAATGAAAAGGAATGAACACTGGAGGTGGATGGGAGGATGAGAAGAGATCAACCAAAGAATTTATATGCATATATGCATAACTCACACATACAATAGGGTGGTAAAGGCCTGGGGCCTGGGGCCTAGGGTGGGGGCAGGTTATAAGGGATCAATGGGAGAAAAAAGGGGACATATGTAATACTTTCAACAATAAAGATTTTTTTTTAAATAAAAATTCTAGAAGTAAAAAAGAAAGAAAGAAAGAAACATTTTATTTTCTCTTGAGGAAAGATGAGTATATTGTGTGTGAAAAGGGCAAGTAAACCAAAGCTTGAAAATTGTTCCATCCTCAGTCCCCAGTCAAGAAAATCCTACAGGGCTGCAAGGCTCCCTGGGGACTGGGCTGTGTTCTCATGGCCCCACACGGAGTCTAGCACAGCCCAACTTGTCAGCAGGGCTTGTTACTACTACCTTTGAACCTTATCCCAAATGCATCTCCTGCTCTCCATCTCCACTATTTCCACCAAATTCAAGTCACCATCACCGGACACCTAGACCAGTGACTTCCAAACTTTTGGATCACACATTCAATAGAATAGTTTGCGCACACATCCTCCTATACACGTGTTGGCTTATTTATGAATAATATGTGGATTATGTTGTCCATATATTATACATGTTATAATATAGAAACAACGTTTTAAAGAAAATTTTAAATATATATGTACATGCGCACATACACATGTATACATACACTCAGTGTATTTGTATCTCAAATGGGTACCAAAAGTATTCTAGACTTTTGCTGGAGATCAAACACCTATTTGCCCTGAGCTTTCTATCAGCCAGTGCAAAAGGGAAAACTGATCAGGTGCACAATTTATAGTATCTTTGATATCAAATAAATGAGGTAACTCAAGAGAAGTACACTAAGTGGCCAGATTATTATGCGTTTAGAGATCATAATAATCTGGCCACTCAGTGTATATGTGTAAACAGTATATACATATATACATGCACACACAAACCACTAATGTTTTTTTTCTCCATGCTAAGAAACTATCCTGCATACTCTCTAGGCTGTGTATACTCACATTGGGGCCATTGGCCTAGCCCAGTGTTCAGCAAACTGCAGCTTGTGAGCCGCATGTGGCTCACGAGCCGCAGTTTGCCGCTCTGTTGACTAATGAGTTTGCCGACCACTGCCTTAGGGAAAAACACTTAAAAAACATTTTAATAATGTACTAATGTCTTTAACCTGAAGTCAAAACTTCTGGGTAAGGGTTATGCCTTAACGCAGTGGTCGGAAAACTCATTCGTCAACAGAGTGGCAAACCGCAGCTCGTGAGCCGCATGTGGCTCACGAGCCGCAGTTTGCCGACCACTGGCCTAGCCTACTATAATTCCCTCCTAACTGATCTCCTTATTTCCATTCTTGTTTCCTATAATCTATTTTCTACGAAAAATTAAATTATGTCATGCTATTCTTCTGCTGAAATCTCTCTAATGCCTTTTCATTGTGCTTAAAATATAGATTTCTTCCCCTGCCCTGCACAGTTGTCCTTGACCCACTTAAATTCGGCCCACTTCTCTGAACCTCTCCTTCTTGAGCTTTGTGACAAGAAATTTCTTTTTATTCCTCCAACACACCAGGTCCATTCCTAGCTTGGGGCCTTTGAATCAGCTCTTCAATGCTCTTGCCTAGGTCTTCACAAGCCTCACTCCTTCTGCTCATACAAAGTTTGGAGAAGTGGTTCCTCCTTAAAGCGTTCGCTCTAGTCCCCTCCAGTAAGGTGTTGACCTGGTCATTATGTATCCCATCACCTTAAGGGAATTCTCAGCCTGGTACTTGCTTGCCATGTGGTGTGCATGAGGGTATACATGTTCATATGTGTTTGTCCACTTGTGTATTGTCAAATAAGAGCAGAGAACTTGTCTATTGCATTGACTGTGACTTTTGACTCAGAGTAAGCCTTCACTGAATATTTGCTAAATATGGGAATTAATGAAGTAATTCATTAATGGAAATTTGATGCATTCTTGATTTGAAGTCCGTTGAATCGAGCAGAGTTTTATGAAGCTCATTTTTACTTAATTTCTTCTTGAAAACAACCTATGAGGAGTAATATAGGTGGCTTTGTAAAAATAGCCTGACAAAGGCTCAGATTCTTTGAAACACCTATAAGCAAAGGAGTGTGAGGCTAACAAGAAAATCACAGATTTCCAAAAATAAAGATCCCTTTAAAAATAGGCAATGCACCATGCTTTGTAAGGGAGCTCTAAAACCTCATTACTGAGCCTTTCTAGGAAACCTCAGTGATGTGTGTGTGTGCTGTTCAACTGTCCCTAATTGGCGGTGCTCTTAGGGGCCTTAAACAAATAACAGGCCTTATCTGATTTGAACTCAATCCAAAAGTTGTCATTTGAAGGGGATAATGCTCTAGTGACAGATATCACATTGGGAAAGGAATGTTGAACTTGTCTCTGCTATTTCAACAAGATATTTAAGTGGGGGGTGGGGGGGGGTTAACTCATGTGCTTATTGGAAAAAAATTAAGTTTTGAGAGAACTATCCTCGTGGAATCCAGATAAATTGTTAAAATAAATTGTCAAAGACATAAATATTCTGAGAGAGTCTATGTCTGACTCTATGTTATTTTGCAGACAGAATTCCCATTCAAAACCATAAATTGTGCTTGGCATGGAGTAGAATTAGAATTGAATGTCATAATCAGCTGTAGGCAAAATTGCATATTAGGAAGAGTTTAAGGTTCATGTCCCTAACCTAATTCTCTCTCTCTCTCTCTCTCTCTCTCTCTCTCTCACACACACACACACACACACACACACACACACACCTCATTCAATTTTTTTAAAAAATTAGCCCTGGCCAGTGTGGCTCAGTTGGTTGAGCATCATAACCATGTACCAAGGGGTGGCCAGTTCGATTCCATTTAAGGCACATGCCAAGGTTGCCGGCTCAATCCTTGGTGGGAACTGTGTGGGAGGCAGCAGGTCAGTATTTCACTCATTAATGTTTCTCATTCTCTGTCTTTCTCCCTTCCTCATTCTCAAAAAATAAATTAATAAATTAATAAATAACTTAGAAATATTTTTTGAAAATCCAGGAAAGTGTGTGAAATGATTTATTAACATTATAATATGAACTTACATCAGTGCCCTAACTCTTGCAAAATACTTTGTCTCTCTGGCAAAGGCATTTTGATATTGAACATGGAGTTAAAAATGTTACTTTGGAGTTAGAGCCCTAACTCTTTCCTGAATTCATGCCATTTGAGTAACCATGTACTCGCCCTAAGTGTGGCATTTTGGAAGAACAACTCTCCACATCCACAAGAGAGTTTGGCCCTTGCCATCCAGTTGGATGGAACCATTAACAGAAGCACAGACTCAAGAACTTCCACCCGTCGTCTGGAAACACAAACACACCCACACCCTCATCCACCTTCTTTTGACTAACAGTGCAGATAATGGTGCTGAATTCAGTATCAATTTCTTAATTATTCATTCTGACTGTGCTTCGGTGAAAACAAAGACATTTTTATCCCCTTTGCTTTCCCACATTTCCCTTCAAAAAGAGATTCTGTCAGAAACTATTATGACTTGTTATAAGGAAATCTAGTGCTTTGCAGCAAGCTAGGTGCTACTGGGAACACAGCCTCAGAAGAGCTTCTTGTGCAAGGAACTGGCATCTTAAAGCAGCAGCTGAGACAGAACTAGGTAGACCCAACTGAATAAAAAGATAGAGGAAAAGAACAGAATTTTGAAATGGATCCACAGCCTGCCTCTCACAACCTACAGACTCACCCCCCTGTCATTGTCCTCTGCTACTGTGCAGAACTGCTGGCAGGCAGTGGGTCTTCAGCGTGGGGTTGTTTCAGGCCTACAAATGAGCTCCCTAATTCTCCTGTCCCCTGCTACACCTTTAGCCAAGACTCTGCTTTTTATTTTTGTTTTTGTAACTCTGGCACCCACCCCCAACATCTGTCACAGTGTCAATGCTTGGTGAGGGTTGGACAAAGGAATGGAAGCTGATTGGTCCAGGCTGAAGCAATCAGAGCCTTTCCCTTAAATTTTAGAATTTGAAACTACACACAATTGTTACTTATTACACAGTACAGCTACAAGATATACACCAGTAGCTGCCAGAAGGTTTAGTGGTCATCATGTGAAAGAAGACAGTCTCAGTGAAATATGCCAACACAGAGTAACAGAAATGAGAAAAGGAAGGAAAAGTCCTGGTGAGATTTGTGCCTTCTATCTAGTTGTGTCCACATCCCTGCTCTTCCTTTAGCTTCACAGGTCTTTCAGGACATCCCCATTTATGCCTAAGCTGTAATTGAGTTCCATTTTTTAGTTTGCCATGAACATGATTATAAATACCCTAGTGTGTGTTCTGTCTTCTCCACTGTATCATAAAGGTCTGGAGGATAAGAGGATTTTTTCCAAATCCTCCATGATATATACTATGGCATCTGGTACACAAAAGGCATTCAATCAACATATTGATGCCTTCCAGAAAATGTGCTCAGGGTCTCTCAGTGACATGTTGGAGCAAGACAGCTGCAAGAAGCATTTAGATAGGCTTGGAGCTGGCAAAGTGTTGAACAACCAAACTGGGGTAAAGATTCCTGTAGTGGCCAGTTCATGGTAGCCTCCAATGGTCCCCACTTCCTGATTTTCATATCTTGTATAGTCCCGTCCTACATTGTACCAGGATTGGTCTATGTGACAAGTAATTACAGCAGAAGTGATAGGCTGAATGTCACTTCTAATATTCATTTACAAAAGACTGCAACTTCCATTTAAGTACTCTCTAGATCACTGGTCCACTTTCTGGGATATCACTGGCTCTGTGGAAAGCCAGTGAGGAACTGGGGCCTGCTAACATCACATGGGTGAGCTTGAACATGGATCCTTTCACCCCAGTCAGATCCTGAGATGACTATGGCCCTGGCCAATATCATAGCTACAACCTCCTGAGCATCCCTGAGCCAGGACCCCTGAGCTAAGCCACTCCAAGAATTTTTACCCTCAGAAACTGTGAAATCATAAATGATTTTTATTGTAAACAGCTAGGATTGGGGGTAATTAATACCTAATACAACTCCCATGGTTTCAATAGTCCAGAGGGGTCCAAGATGATAATGTGGTATCTAAGGATTTCATTGTCCCAGTTGTCAGGTTTGACACAGGAAGCCAGAAAGTAAAGCAAAACAAAACACAGCAGAATAGGGAGTTGAGTTGATGGGAGCCAGAGGTCTTGGAGATAAGTGCAAATGGAAAGAAATCTCACTGTCATTTTTGCTATGAGCCAAACAAGTTTTTTGAAACCAATAAATCGATAATACCAAAGTGAGAAAGAGAACTCATACCTCAGTAGCTCAAAATGGCCCTAGAAGGGCATGAGAAATCAGAATATAGAAAATGCTTCCCCTTACAATGACAATGGTTTTCCCATTAAACTTTGTATTAAACATGTGTGACTTTGTGCCTCCCTGAAACCATAGCAGGAAGTTACAACTTATGATCAGTGTGTCGTTTACTGATAGGGCAGAGGATGTGGACCTTCAAGGCTATTCTTTGACATTTTTTCAGGAATTTACATTTTCTACCTCTCTAGCATTTGTCACCCTCCAAACCTCACCAATCCCATACTTTCTCAGCACAGACACTTCACTCTCATTAGTATATCAACACATTCCCTCCCGTATTTTTCAGGCTTAGACACCCATTTCCTCTTTCTTGACTTCTTCAAACTTTACTCCTTGTCTTAGACTCAGTTTAAGCCTCTTTTTTTTCTTTTTTTTTTTTTAATTGTTTGAAGTACTACAAATAGTAGTACATATGTCGTCTCCTTTTCTTTTTTTCCCCCCATTGACCTCCCCCTGGCTTCCCCTACCCCCCAGTACATGCCTTCCCCTGCCTGCCCCCCCCCCCAGTGTCTTGTATCCATTGGTTGTGCTTATATGCATGCTTACAAGTCCTTTGGTTGATCTCTTACAGCCCCCCTCGCCCAACCTCCCCTGCCTTCCCACTGTAGTTTGACAGTCTGTTCAATGCTTCTTTGCCTCTGTATCTATTTTCCCCCCAGTTCTTTCCTTTAAAAAATGTTGCCTCTGCAGACTAGAAATAAACATATAATAACAAACAAAAAATGTTTGAGTCCCAATTTCAATGTCCAAAATTCTGAGTCCCCGTTTCAATGTCAAACAGTTCCTTATGTGTACATGTCAGCAATGATATCTGGATGGTGGGCACATGGTGGCAATGCAGGTCCGACCCTCTCTGGTTTGGTCCTAGGTAACCTGCAGTGGTGCACAGCTGCTGACTGCTCGCGTGGCAAGGCATCGTCAGCGTCTTCCATCTCTGGACTGTTTTTCCTCTTGTCTTTGTGGTTGGAGCGGACCTGTCAATTCCTCTCTGTTGCAGGAATCCACATAGTCTTGGAGTTGTTTTCTGAAAATATACAAACATATTCTCAACCACAAGTTAATAAAGGAATCTTTTCTATATAATTGATTTGGGATCCTTTTTATTTTTGCCCAACTGATTTTTCTTTGTCTTATTTAGATACCATGTGTGTTTTTCATGGGTGTCTTGCTGTTAGCATTACAAATGAAAATTAATTTTGTAAAGTAAAAATTTTCTAGATGTAATTTACTTATAGGATATTTTTCCTTACATGATATTACCCTACTATCCCCCCCTTTTTTTGATTAATGGAGGTTTTTGTAAATTTTATAATGCAGTCTTGATAACTTTAAATTTTAATTTTGTTTTTGCCCAAAAAATATGACTGCTTTATGTTCATTGCATGTTCAGGAATTTTACCATGAGATGAACTACCAATAGAAATTTTAGTTATTACTTTAAGAACAGCTTTTTGTCTAGTACAATTAAATTTACTTGAAGCCTCTTTTCATCCATGAAATTTTGGCCAAGACCACACTGGTCTTTAAGTCTCTAGCATTTTTAATATGGACAACAGAATTTGATGCTTGGTTACATGTTGTATTGTTGACTTTTCCCCAAATGTTTTGCCTTCTCTCAAGACTGAAAGATATAGTTCTTTGGCAGTGTCAAGGTCCATATCCAATCACATGTCAAAATCACCATTGATGCCTTTTTAAAGGGTTCTTTAAAAATGCAGATTTCAAGTCTCCATGTCAGATTTATTGACTATACATTTGGAAGAGTGAAATCCAGGAGAATATCAAGCTAACAAGCTCCCCAGATCAGTACACGTGCACAGTTCCACAGAATCATTCTGGAAACATCATTAAATGGTCAAGAATAATTTTGCATAAGCTGAAATGACTCTTCTAAACTGTCCCATTGGTCTTACTTAGAAGTGATAGTAGATTCTACAGAAACAGGAACATAGATCTAATCGACTAGAGCTCATTGTAAAAAAAACCAATTTGGTCATTCCTTGCATAGTTAGAATTAAATTCTTTACACATTCAGGGCAGAGGGATGGATAGATATGTGATAAAGCAAGTATAGTGAAATGTTAATGGTACAGTCTAGCTGATAGGTATATAGATGCTTACTTGAAATTTTTTTTTAATTTCCTGTTTAAAATTTCTCATAATAAAATGTTGAAAAAAGAAAAAATAAATTCCTATGCATTCAGAACATCCGGACTACCCAAATTTAGTCTCACTGGATTAGGTTTCTCCTTCCTTCATTTCTTTGTGATTCTCACTCTGATTATGATCACTAAGAAAAATCTCAAAAGAAGGAGCATTGGTCATCGAGAATATATCTCCTTGATATGAGCTTAGTTAAATATTTAATGGAGAACACATTTCAATCTTGCAAAACGTCAACTTTGACATGAGCTCTATATGCTGCTTTTGATGCTTTATTATAACAGCCAATCTACATAAAATAATTCCACACTAAAGGAAAAAATTATTTTAAGTTTTTGAGTTCAATGAAAGATATGACACAGTAAAGAATATGTTAATTATTCAAGTTGTTCAATGCTATTTTAGCATCAGCATCCCCCAAAATAACAAGCTAAGGCAACAGTAGATATATTTAAATAGACATTTACATTTAATATGACATAAGTTCTATATATAGATCTAAGACTGAATATTTTCTATTTCCAGAACAATAAGTATCTCCAATGGGCCTAAAAGAGACAGACAAAAATTTGAAATCTATCAAAACATAACTACTGTATGATATCTGATTAGCGTGTAGGCCCATTCAAAAAATGAGTGAAGCCCAGCGGGTGTTGCTCAGTGGCTGAGCATTGACCTATAAACCAGGAGGTCATGGTTTGATTCCCAATCAGGGCATATGCTGGGGTTGTGGGCTCAGTCCCCAGTAGGGGGGTGTGCAGGAGGCAGCTGATCAATCATCATTGATATTTCTATCATTCCCTCTCTCTTCCTCTCTGGAATCAATAAAAAATATATTTTTAAAAAACTAGTGAAGATGTGAAGGGATTCTCTGGAGACTTTAGCATATTCTGTAGCTTAATCATCTCTTGATTATATTAATGATTCACTCATATTAACGACCATATTATGACAATAGTAAAGAATCAAATATGTATTCCCAACTAAAATGTTAGTGGTTATATTTTAACTTCACAATATGGTTTTCACAAAATGTATATATGCTAACAAGTTTCTACTCTGAAATGAGTCTAACACTAAATATTCACCAGTTGAGTACTTTCCTTCCAACAAACTAAGTTGTACACGATTCCTCCAACAGATTTCTTACTTTCTTGCCTCTGTATTTCTAGCCTTATTGTTTCCCCCACCTAATACCCTCATAAGCCTTGTCCTTCATCGCCACCAACACTCTTTGTACCCAGCCCAGTGATTGCTCCCTGTGAAGCCTTCCAGACCATTCACAGCAGAGCCACTTCCACTCCTGCAGTTCATTGATACACATGCTCTACAATGCTTATTTGGCAATGAATGAGAATTTCTTTCTCTTGTATCTTTTCTAATTCATCACTTATTTATTATTTGTCTTGTTGATGGTTTGGAATACTTTGAGAGAAGACTATCCTGCATTTCTTTGTGAGCCCAACACGGTCTTACAGCTGGGAGAACAATAACTTGCTGCTTGATCATTTGTTTATTTACAGAAAAATGGGTAGAAGAGAGAGACATAAAAATTAAAGCTAATATTTATGGTTTACTGTATGCCAGGTACTTACTCTTCATGCTATGGTTTGCATATCATTTTATCTTCTCAATATCCTATGAGACAGATTCTCTTCCTTTTACAAAAGGAAGCATGTTCTCTAAGGAAAATGTGTTTCTCAGCATCACTAAACTCTCCCCCATCCCACTCACCCCCAGGGTTGAGTTCAGCATTGCCCTGGGCTTCTGATGAATTCTTTGAGATGCTGTCCTACCTGAAAATCTGGTTGAACTGAAATGGTCTTATCAGCCTTGTTACTGAGCCATGGGGCAAACACAAGCACCTGGGACCTACCTGTTCCCATTTAAAGATTTATGGTGAGAGACGATAAAAATATCAATGTTAACAGTAGGTAGGCAAACAAATTTAACTTTTAAGAGAAAGAAATATAATATATATAATATTTTGTATAAGACACAACACTTCGAATTACTGAATCCAATTTCCATAATAACCTCAACTTTTTAAAAAAAGCAAGCATTTATTTGATTGACAAATAATGTGTATTTTCTGTAGTAACTGATATAAAATTGAGAAATTCCAAAGCAATCACAACTTTTGTTCATCTCGTTTTGGGCTACAGCCTAAAATTTCACCCAAGGAACTTAGACTATTCTAAAAAGCAGAGTAATGATCATTAACCATTTCCATCTTAAAAGCAGAGCTATTTGAAGCTTTGAAAAGCCGCATGAGTAAGTAAAACTCAATTGTCACCATAAACATATGGTCACAAGAAGGGCCTCTAAAAAAAATAAACTGCTTTAAATGAATTGATCTCTCCAGTACTCCTTTAGGGAATATCTAGGACATTCATAACTTATACAGAAATTAATTATGAAACAATGCATCCAGGAATTTTCCTAGATTCACATAAAAAATTAACGTTAATAACGATAGTGTTCCCTTGTACAGCACCTGCCTCTGATCAGCCCAGTTAATTAAAGCTTACACAGTGGCTTTAGCCTTGGGCAATCCTTTGAATCATATTCCCTACCCTTGTCCTCTGTGCTCAGAGGTGTTGTGCTGCCAGTTTTGTTTCCCTGATGAACTGCAGTGGTTGAGCTGAAGAATACAAAGCCAGTGTCCTCACCCTGGCATTTGCCCTTACAGTTTTTGTCCTCCGACAGAAATGTAACCACTCTCTCAGACTGGCTTAAAAAAATTAAGAACCAATAAAAGTACAGAGTAACAGGAATATTTGTTGAAGTGACAACTTAGAGAGGGATCTTGAGAAATAATTTTGGAGCCAAAATTTTAGCTTATGCTTAAGTAATACATGATGTCGTTGCCGTTTCATAATGGTTAAACTAATTGCAAAGTTGAGGGAGGGAGGGAAGGAGGGAGGGAGGGAGGAAGAGGAAGGAGAGGGAGAGACCAAGGAGGAACAGTAAGGATTCCTGTTGACCTGAATTCTCATACTTGGTTCTCATATGATTGTAGTCAACACTTCAGGGTAGCAGGCCTCTGAAGCCAATTCTGTCTCTGATATTTAAGGAGAGAGTGAAAAAAGATCGCGTCTACAACAGAATCTAAGAACTTTAAAAAGAGGGTAGAGAGGGAGAGATAGATCAACCATATACCTAAGAGGAACCAAGTTCGAGATACTTTGCATGGCACCACTGAGGATGGTATAATTTCTAGTCTTCCAGTCGAGAAGACTAAACAACAACCATGGTAAATTGACCCCTGACAGCATCACTATATCACCCCCCAGCACTGTGAACTGATTTAAATCAATTCAACTGCTCGGCTGCTACCAGGTTCTTTCAGTTAAAGTTAGGCAGCACTGTGGTAATCATTAGTGCTATTTTACAAACACTCAGATAGTCTCTTCTGGGACACAAGGTAGTATTGTGCTCCCTGGCACACATATGGTGGGCTGAGTCGTGTGATCAGTTCTAGCCAATGAACTGTGAGTTGTTTAATCAGCAGGGTGATACCTGCCAGGCCTCTTCCGGTATATGCCCGAAGCAGTCATGCTTCATCAACCTGGGCCATCATCATTCTCACAGCTTGAAAAAAATAACAAGTAGGGAATGACTCTAGATTTATATTCTTTATTCTGAACATTCAGATAAAACAAAGTAACACACAACACTTCTATACAGTTTACCTAGCAAATATTTTCAATTACCTATAACAGAAATAAAGCCCAGAATGTTAAAAACTAGCCAAATCAGATGTAACACATTTCATTTGCTACATTTCCTCTATTTAACCTCTAGGACAGTGGTCGGCAAACTCATTAGTCCACAGAGCCAAATATCAACAGGACAACGACTGAAATTTCTTTTGAGAGCCAAAGTTTTTTAAACTTAAACTTCTTCTAACGCCACTTCTTCAAAATAGATTCGCCCAGGCCGTGGTATTTTGCGGAAGAGCCACACTCAAGGGGCCAAAGAGCCGCATGTGGCTCTCGAGCCGCAGTTTGCTGACCACAGCTCTAGGAGATGATATCTGTGACTGACCACTCTGTCCGATTTAACAAGCTCAGTGGTCTATTTGTCTAGCCTAGCCCATGTAAGATCTGAGGCTGCAGATTAGGAAGGGGGGATGGAGGGGGATGGCTAAAAGAGGTCTAATTTTAGCAGAAAGAAGTGAGAGATCACAATGTGCCAGCATGAATGAGAGAGAAAAACTCTTCTGAAAAACAGACCCCAGAATTTAGGAACAAAAAAGCCGGCAGCAGCGGGGGGCCATTTAGTGAAGGATCAACTGGACCTAGAGCGTCAGCAGAGGCTCTCCGCACAGAAATGCGTCAGGTCGCCGTGCACTCTCTCGGGCTTCTCAGAACAAGCCTGAGTTATCAGCATGGCATTCCATCTTACAAAATGCTCAGTAAGCTGGAGATATATGTTCCGGAGTTGTAAAGATAATTAAATATATGTTTTAACGCTTACCCGGGTAAGGTGCCTCAAGGCTTCACTTAACAGGAAGCCCCTCATTCCCCAACTATGCCAAATAAATGAAGTGTTAGAATATTATTGAGTTAATTTTATGCTAATTAACATACTGAGAAATCAGAACTCCTTTTACTCTTTTTTTTTTCCCCCTCAGGGGTTACAAAGATTGAGAAAACCTTAACACTAAAGGCAGGAACCTGCTCAATTCATCATGTCCTTGGTGGTACTGCCAACAGCCCCACAGGAGATGATTTGAGAGAGTGGCATCACAGGCAGGATTTTCCTCCTCCTAGAATTTGGAAATTTTACCTGGCAAGCTCTGTAAAAGAGGTCTGATCCTGCCTAAGAAATAGGAGGGAAACGTGTATAACGAAAAAGCATTTCACTCATCAGTTCGCATTTCCTGACGCAATCAAAGCTTGGAGCCCAAGACGAGGTCATTCAAAGAGTATGCAGGCCCTGGTTGGGCTGCTAAGTGGTTAGAGTGTCAGCCCAAGGACCAAAGGTTTGTGCGTTCAATTCCCGGGCAAGGGCATGCACCTCAGTTGCAGTTCAATCCCTGGTCCCAATCCTGGTTGGGGCACGAGCAGGAGGCAACCAGTCCATCTCTCTCTCTCTCTTTCTCTCTCTCTCCCCCCCCCCCTTCCACTCTCTCTAAAAGAAAAAAACAATGGAAAAAAGTATCTTCTGGTGAGGATTAAAAAAAAGATAGTATTCTGATACAGAGTCAAGTTTAAAAAGTCACTTTAAAAACTTCAGCCCTAAGAATAACTTCCTTTTCCAAGTGAAAGTTAAGCCCATTTATGTGACCCTACAAGTTTGCAGATGACCTAAGCCCTTTCAAAGGAGAATATGAAGTCATATTTTTGGCACATACAGATCTCCACCACCCCCGGCCCTGAGTGTCCTCGGCCAAGAATTAGATCCAGGAACTGATTTGATAACCATCTCTTTGCATATCATAGACACTGGTGTCTTAGGTAAGTACTTACTATTCCCCCAGGGACTCTATTGGAATGAAGAAACTGGGTAACTAAAGGGCACAGCAATAAAACAGAATTTTCTCATCTCCAGGCTCCAGATATTTCTCCAGTAAACCCAGATGCTAGAAAAAAAGTGCTCAGTGTTTCCAAGCTTCAAACTCAGAGGAGAATAGGAGTGAAAATCAGATACCTTGTGTGCAGATGGGGATTTTACTACAGTCCTTCTAGTCGAGCTTGGACTCTTCACCATACTGTCATTCCCCAACACGATGCAGCAAAGTCCCTTCTACAGCAATGGATTTGACATAGCATGCAATATTTTGGATTCTTCTATGCAACCAAAAGCTCTGGTCACTGGGAATACGCCAGTGAATAAACTCCACATCATCTTTGCCCTCAGAGAGCAGAGAAATTGAGCAAGGAAAGAGGAAATCACAATAAAATGTGAAATGTGCTCTGACAAGAGTAATGTGGGGTCCTGTGGGAGTTTATAGGAGGAGCTGTTGAGAAGGGTAAGTGGGAGAGAGCAGCTGAAGGAAGGAGCTGGGGCAGGAGGACATACAGGAAGGTGAAACTGCAGAGAACTAGTGATAAGAAAGTGAGCTGGGCCTTGGCAGCAATGAAAGAGGTGAGTTCCCTCACTGGAGCCCTTCAAGTTGATCCAAAGAGAACGAGGAACTTTGAAGGGTTATCAGTGTGCAGCGTCATCAGCAGGGCTGCACTGGGGAAGCTACCTCTGTCCGCAGCTTTGAATGGGTCTGGAAAGCCTTAAAGAGGAGACTTATTAAGAGGCAGTGAAATGTCTCATAGAAGATCCTCATAGCATCAGAGTAATGGGGAAACACACCCTAGGTAATGTGCTGACTTCTCCTGAATTCGGCTTCGTGGTGAAGGGTCTGGTGTATATCTATTAGGCAGGAGTGTCAATCTGACATTCCTGCAGGTTAAATCTAGTGGCAACTGAATTTCCTTGGCCTGAGCAGTGATTATTTTAATAAACTTTGATGTATTTTTTAAAGTAAGGCTTGTCTTCTCTACCACTCTCTATTTTCCTAATGCCGGCCCAATTTATACATTAATGTTACCAGCATGACAACTCTGGACATTTGAGTTTGTGAATCCCTGAGATAAAACAGGAAACTCCTTTTACATTTAATCTATGAAATCATCATCCATTTGGGCATTTTGGCCATCATTTTATGAAAGACCTTAGTGAGAGCCAGGCAGATATTTTGGGTTCAAAAAAGTATAAGATATTGCTATCCCCATGGAGGGTTTACCTTTTGTGGAAGAATAAAAAGATAACCAGCAAAAATTTAATATACATTTTGCCAATAAAGTTATACATTGAAAAGAGGTTCAACATCTTATTCCTTAGGGAAAAGCAGACGATAACCACAATGAAATACCACTTCACACGGGCTAGAATGGCTATCCACAGAGAGGGGATAACAAGTATTGAGGAGGAGAATGTGGAAATGCTAGAACCCTCACACATTGCTGTGGGATACAGCAAAGTGCAGCCACTTTGCAAAACAGTTTGGCTGCTGCTTGAAAAGTTGCACATAAATTTACCATATGACCCAACAATTCCCTCTTAGGAAATTATCCAAGAGAAATAAAAACCTATGTCCAAGTGAATGTTCATAGTAGTTTATCAGTAATAGCCAAAAGAGTGGAGCCAATCCAAATGACCACTCACTGGTAAATGGACAAGCAACCCATGAAATATGCATGCAGTGGAATACTGTTCTGCAAGTGATATATCAGTACCTACCACAACATGAGTAACCTTCAAAACAGATGTTAAGTGAAAAGAGCAGTCAGAAAAAGACCATATATGATATGATTCCATTTATATTCAAAGTCTAGAAAATGAGAACCTGTAGAATAGAAAGACCATTGATTAGTTGCCTGGGGCTGAGGATAGGAACCGGGAGTGACTACAAACGGACACATAGCATGTTTTGGAGATGACAGAAATGTCCTAAAATTGGATTGTGCTGATGGTCACAAAACTCTGCAAACTCACCAAACATTATTTAATTATATAATTAAAATGAGTGCATTTTATAGAATATAAATTATACCTCAATAAAACTATATAAAATGATAAACACATATTATCAAACATGGTAAATGTCAAATCAATGGTTTAAAAATGGTCTTCAAACTCTTTTTTTGTTGTTGTTAATCCTCACCCAAGGATATTTTTCCATTGATTTTTAGAGAGTAGAAGGGAGGGGGAGAGACAGAGAGAGAGAAACATCCATGTGAGAGAGACACATCAATCGGTTGCCTCCCATGCGTGCCCCGAATGGAGCCAGGGACCAAGCCTGCAACTGAAATATGTGACCTTGCCCAGAATCGACCCATCAATCCATAGGCTGACACTCTATCCACTGAGTCAAACCAGCTAGGGCTGGTTTTCAAATTTTTAATATCATATTATCATGCACCCCTCTCATTAAGAATACAAATGCTCATTTTTAATATATAATGCATTTAGTTCTTTACAAATAATAAAATAAACTAATGTGTTAGTATGTTATATAGAGCATAAGATATACTCCCAAAAATGCATAAATAGATATCCTGTATAATAAAAGTCCAGCTACCATAATGGCAGAATGACGATAATGGCAGAACAACCAGAACAACCGCTCGACCAGTCACTATGAGGTGCACTGACCACCTCTCAGTCCCTTTCCCCAGCCAACAGGCTCCCATCACCCAATGGCAAACAGGGACCTGGGGGTGGTTGGCAGGCGATGCCGGTGGCCCCAGGCCAAGGCCCCCACCCCAACAGTTGCCCCACACACAGAGGGCAACCTGCAGTGGGGATGAAGTCAGGGAGCAGGCAGGAATGGCCTACCTCTTGGTCCCTCCCCCAGGTCAGCAGGCTCCAATCATCCGATGGCAAACTGGGAACCTGGGTGGGGGGCTGGCTGCTGGCAGCCAAGGAAGATGGCTCTGGTTGCAGGCTAGGCCTAGGGACTATACCTGTGCATGAGTTTCGTGCGTTGGGCCTCTAGTTTTAATATAAAATTATTGATTTGATCACAAGGTTTTTTAAAAAATAAAGGAATCTAGGGGTTAGAATTAGTGAACAAAATGAATTCCAGAGTAATAAACATGTAATATGGGGAGTTGCCAAAATAGACTGAGGGTTCTGTTATGGACAAGACCACCCATGCATAATAAACCCTTGGAATATTCATCAATTTGAAAATCATGTCCAAAAAGATGCTGTGTTTGCCTCTTGAACAATGAAACATCCATCAAAATAAGCCCAGCTGTTCGGAGGATGGCCAATACTCAGAAACACAGAGCCGCACACGTCATTAGTAATGAATATCTAAGAGGAGAGTTTGAAAGAAGAGGACAGACAGAGAAGCTGGAGGAATGATTACTATGAAGAGGAAGCTTTCTACACAATGTGAACTTTTAAAAATATATATTTTCATTGATTTCAGAGAGGAAGGGAGAGGGAGAGAAAGAGATAGAAACATCAATGATGAGAGAGAATCATTAATTGGCTGCTTCCTGCATGCCCCACACTGGGGATCAAGCCTGAAACCCTGGGCATGTTCCCTGATGGGGAATCGAACCATGACCTTCTGGTTCATAGGTGGACATTCAACCACTGAGCCATGCCAGCTGGGCTACACAATGTGAACTTTTGCTTCTAGGTGGGATGAATTTAGTCACATCACTGTCTAACCATCTATCATGACCTAAGAGTTAATTCTAGGAAAGATTGTGCCAGGTTTATGGAGAGTTATAACAGCTATTAAATCTTTAAGTAAGCCAGGGACCGAGCCTGCAACTGAGGTCTGTAACCTTGCCCAGAATCGACCCATCAGTCCATAGGCTGACACTCTATCCACTGAGTCAAACCAGCTAGGGCTGGTCTTCAAACTTTTAATATCATATTATCATGCACCCCTCTCATTAAAAATACAAATGTTCATTTTTAATATATAATGCATTTAGTTCTTTACAAATAATAAAATAATGTGTTAGTATGTTATATAGGTTATATAACATATATATAATATCCTTATCCTTTTTCCTTAAGGTTTAACATTGCAAAAATAATGATTTCTGTTGGCTTTGATGTTTACAATGTGATACTTGCTGCAAGTTACAAATAATAAATGAATATAACCAAGGCAGAGATCTTACTAGTGAGTTGTGAGAAACAGATAAAGTTGGATAAGGAATTAAGGACCTGATCCCAAAGAGCATTCATACAAAATTATGGAGTTTGGGCTTTTTCTAAGTAGCCATCATGGAGGCCACTAGATGTTTTTGAGCACAGAACAGTCTGAACCGTGTGGCTTTTGGAGAAATTAAACAAGTGCCACTCAGGGTGGACAGCTGTGTGGAGAGACGAGAGGCAGTATTCTAAGTGATTAGAATTCTAAAAAGACACAGCCCAGTATAGGCTGGAGCTGAGAGCAAAGACTAAGATGATAGCAATGAGAACAGCAGGAAGAGAGCAGCACAAAGTGAGAATTTCTAGATAGTGATGGTGATGTAGAGTTTATAAATCTTGGTGTCTAAAACTCTCCAACACCAGGCCAGAGGGCAAGTTCAACTGAAGTGCACAAAGGTAATCTCAAACTAATGCTCCACTGGGTTTCTCTGGGCTAGATGTATGCCCGGGACACTTTGGAGCAGGCCCAAGACCAGGACCTGCTCTACCTTTTTAAGTTTAAAATGTATCTACATTTCCTGTCCTGCTTCATTGCTTTTCAACAGCACCCTTAAAGAGGCAGAGGAAAGTATGGAAAGACATGTCATCAATATTTTTTAAGTAGTAAATAAAATCAAATTACTTTGGAAAGGGAGACTTCCTCTCCATCCTCAAATATGAGTAATTTTAAAATGAGGATTCAAGAAAAAAATTAAAAAATCCATAGACCCTTTATCCAGTGACTTGAATGTGAGTGTGTTGTGATTTACAATGGTCTTCAGCCACTCTGGGAGAAACAAGATTGTTATTTTGGGATCCTTTTATATACATTCTGTATGTGCATAGAGGCTAAGCCAAGTGACCAAAATATGTACCAATAATCCCTATATCTTGTAGAAAATTTTAAAAAGCTAATTGTCCACCCATGTATTCCTATTTTCATTATAGAATCATTCTTGGGGAAATTTGCTTGGAAGTCTGTCCTAATATTCCCTTTTTTTGCATACATAAAAACTCAAAGATTTGGATTTTGTTAGGTAACATAAAGATAATGGTTCTATATTATCTGGTAATATACAAATGTTTAAGATAAAATTATCTACCAGATTTATTCTTCTACTTTCCAACATCATTGCATTTTAGGTTGGTTAATGATGATGGTCACTCAGTCAAATTTTAGAGTTTGGCTTCCTTGATCTGAGTAGGCATCGTTGCCAAATTTTTGGCTTCCTATAGAGTCTATCCTAAAGATAACAATCATAAAAATCACCTTCATCATTCACTTCCCTTAATAAAGTATCTCTTTGTTGATCTAAGAAACATTTTCCCACTTGGAAGATCAACAGAAGAAACCACAAATTCTGGTTATTACTCAGATCATTATTTGGTCTCCCTGGTTTCAAATGGGTAAAACAACCCTTTTTGATCAATGTATAACCTTTATTGCTGCAAAAAGTTTTGGGCATTTGGTACATGGTCAGACGAAGTCAATGCTTGTTTAACATTTTTTATCTTAAAAAAAAAAATCTTGGCATGCAAGCTTGTATATCATCATTATATAGAGGACTGTCCTGTTTTTTAAAAGATGCATCCTAAAGTACTTATGAGTCAAGGCTTATGATGTCTGCAACTTATTTTTAAAAGGCTTAAGAAGAGAGTCAAATGGAAAGATAGATCAATGGATGGATGCATAGAATGGAATGGGTAAAGAGATGGAGAGATAGACAGAGGGACAAGAGATGTTTAGAAAGATGGATAAATGGATGGATAGACAGGTAAAATTAGGGAAATGTTAGCTATTTGTTTAACTTATCTGGGTGGATAGATAGGTGTTCATTGAACTGTTCTTCCAACTCTTCTATACCTTGCAATTTTTCATTACAAAAGTTGCAAGAAAAAGCAATCTATATAAATCAAACAAAGACCCGCTTCTCAGTCCTGGAGCCTTTTCTACTTCCAAAATCCCTATGCTTTCCCTCCTTTTCACCTACTGCTGCCCTATTCTTCTCTTCCCAGACAGCAGGGAAGAAAAAGTTGTGTCCAACCTTCTCAGTGGGAACTTCTGGGAAGCTTCTCTTTATAAGGAAACAAAACTGGGCTATCTAAGATGAAATTTTTACTAATAATTAACCATGATTTTTATTAAAATGTAGACCCCCTTTTGTATGTGTTACCATTTGGAATGTCCATGATGCTCCTCCCTTACTCTTTAGTGCCGAGTCTAGGACTCAGCCAGCCTTTTCCTCTGTATAAGAAGGCACATGGGCATGTACACACACACACACGCACACTCCCTTCCTCCCTCAACACTGAATCAAAGTCCAGCTGGCCCTATTAAAATCAAACAGTGAGGTGATGAAGCACCACACAGGTACATTAACAGTGGACCCTTGGCAGGAATTAAAAATTCATTGATATCTCCCCAGGAAAAAGATAAAGTAAAATTGTGTCATTTTCAGACACTCACGTAATTAAATTCATGTAAAATTAAAACCAAAATGAAATATTCCTCTTCATGTTCAAAGTAGTTCTCTTTAAGTAGTCCATGTACAACTGGCTACTTCTTCAGCACATTATTAAGTGATTTAAAAGATTCATTTTAACACAAATTACAGTTTTGGTGATTATTATGCCAGCATTAAGCATCAAACACACTAGGTGCCTCAGAAGGAAGCTGATGGTTGCTGGGCAGAGGGAAAGAACAGAATCATCTTGTTTGCCAAATGCAGTACAATGGGACTCTTATTCCTTGAGTCAGCTTGCAGCATGCATGTGTGTCTTTAACTCATGAAATATTAAGAGAGCACCCTTTTCAGGAAGTGAGAGTCTGAACTTGACAGACATATAATCTCATTGAGAATGACAACTGCCACGTTCCTAAACCACAGGTATGTATTTTCATAATTTGTAATAATCAGCCACATGCATGCCAAAATGATCTCCCCAAGCTAACAGCAGCAGACCCATCTTCTGCCCCACAGCCTTTTCTACTAAACCCAGATCCATAATCAAATGCTAAGAAAATATATGCCCTAAACCCTGTAACAACAATATGAATGCAAAAGATAAGGAAGTCCACCCCAAGCAGATATGTGTAAATCGAGTTTGCATATGGAAATTGAGGTGGCTTTGCTTCCTTGCACAACAATATAGTAAAAGAAAAGTTAACAGCCCTGGCCATGTGGCTCCATTGGTTGGGCATCATCCCTGCAGGAAAGTGTTGCTGCTTTGATCGCCAATGTTTCTCTATCTCCCCCTCTCACCTTCTTCTCTCTCTAAAAATCAGTAATATATATATATATATATATATATATATATATATATATATATATATATATATGTATTTTTTTAACTTCTACTAGCAGATAGGAGCCCATCAATGGCACGCTAGTCTCAAACCTGGCCCAAAGAGAAGGTGGTGGAGATGAAGTAAGATGATAAAGGAACAAAGGGTTTAGCTCAGCAGTGAGCAAACTCTTGCTGGAAAGGGTCAGGTAGTATATTTTTAGGCTCAGTGAGCCATTTGGTTGCTGTTGCAACTACCCAGCTCTGCCTTTGCAATATGAAAGCAGCCACAGGCGATCTGTAAGTAAAGGGGCATGACCATGTCAGGATAAAACTGTATTTATAGACAGACAATGAGACTTACATGCTAGGTAATTTTTACATGTCACAAAATAGTATTCATTTTAACCATTTATAAATATGTAAACCATTGTCTGCTCATCAGCTGTGCAATATCAGGCAACAGGCCAGACCTGGCCCCAGGGACATAGTTTGCAGACTTCTGAATCACAGCATTAATTTTCAAACTTGAGCAGCATCAAAATCACCTGGAGGATGAAAAAAACACTGATCCTGGGCCCCACCCCAGAGTTTCTGATTCCCAAAACAAAAACTACTCCAAGTTCTAATGTGCATTTAAAACCAATTTATTTTAAATGGGTTTTTTGCTGTTCTCTGCCTTTCATATGGCGGTGGCCCTGTATTAGAGTGCTTGGATGTTGAGGGGAAAAAATACACTTTCCAGTACCTCATATTGTTTGGTCCAGGTTAGAGCCGTTTCCTTAGTCCAAGGAAAGATTTCATTAAAAACAGCTTGCACTGTATAAACATAAATGCACAGCGTTTCCTTCAGAATGTGTTCACTCTGACACAGAAGCACGAAATAGCATATTCACAGCGCTCTGCACAAACACACACGAGCTTTCAGTCAGTCTCCAGGATGGGGCACCCATTATCAATCTTAAGAGCAGTAAAATTCCAGATCAAATATATTAACTCTTTCCCTCCATCTGGGTAGCAATTTTTTAGCTGGGAGTAAATCATAAAGGAGTGAATTAGAAAGAGGTTAACCTGAAAGAGTTCAATACCCTCCAGGCCCTGTCAGTCCTTAAAACTGCAGAATTCTTTGGAATTGAAAATACTTCATCTAATAGGAGAGCAGACACCACAATGGACTACACAAGCAGCCAGGCTTTCCACATGAGCTAATGTAATGTTCTCGGGGACTTGGCTTCACAAGGAGGACGTGGTACCTTTCTAAGGAGCCACCCCAGTTCTGATTGTGTCACACCAGTATGTGTCCTGTTCTCATAGGGCAAAGGCAATCTCAAGTGTTCCTTGTCACCACTCAGCTCCTAATCCTTCACTTCCATTCCACAGCTGTTTAGTAGGAACTCTCTTATCTTTCCACTTACAAGCTTCTCAAAGAAACATGATCAGAGCAAACATGACTTCAATGAAGGTGGTTGCATTTCGGGGTTTTGAGGGTTGTCGGAGGTTTTCTGGCAGTTTTTTTATTTCTAAACTGTCTTGCTCTCTGGTGTCACTCAAGATCTTCCAGTGATGTGGCAGTTTTGTTCAGAAGTCACATAGACTATGGGTGTAGCTTGATCTCTCATTCAATCTCCAGTGGAAATCATCCCCTTTCAATCTCCAAACAGATGTGCTGAGGTCTCTGGATTAGTCCAATTCATCAGTTTATTCTTAGGGAGTATTCAACCTAGCAAGCAGGCGTCTTTAATGCCTTTATTACTGAATAATATGCAAAATGCTGCCCTGCTAAACTTTTTATCTTAGGCTACCTCAGACCTGTAATTAATCCATGACCTCTATTACAATCTTTTAGATACATTTTGCATGTTCATGCAACTGAATAAACATTCAATGTATGCTAATATAGGGTCAACTTAATAGACTGGCACTTATCAGCCATCTGTGCCATATTGCCATCATTCTTCCTGTCATGTAGGAATTACAACTCAACCAGGGATTTCAGCAACGAATCTAAGAGGTTACTTTTTCATATTTTACTGCCTATAAATTTTATAGAAAAGGAAATTGAGGCCCAGAGAATTTAACTAACGTGCACAATTTAACAATAGTTGCAAGAATTATAACCCAGTTCACACTCTCACTCTGCCTATTTGATCAAATTGAAGAACCATATTGAATATTCAGCCAGATGTCATGTAGATGGGGGATGTGAGAGGGGGGGGGGAGTAGATTCTAGTCCTGGGAAGAGAGAATATATATATATGATATAAATATTATTATAAATAGTATGAAACAAATTATAAAACTTAAAGGATGGTGAAAATTATGCATATCTTAAAGAATGCAGAAAGATGAAACAAAATTACATTCTATATGAAAATAAGGCAAAAATGTCTCCTAAAGTGAGAAAAAAGAATTAAAACAAAAAATTAGTCATATGCTGGTTTATTTATACAACGATATTTAGACTTTTTTTAAAAAGCCAACCCCATTTTTGTTTTTATTGCAAAACAATATGTGTCCCCAGAGTACATACTCCATAAATGTTTGTTGAATTGAATTTAAATTACTTTAGTTTGGCAAGATTATCTATTTTTCACAGTACTCTGAGGGGAAAAAATCATTAAATGGATTTTTATCCTGCCTTTCATAAATGTCTCTACAATGCGGCCCCAGTTGAGGTTTTTCTTTTGCAATATTATGTTTTGCTTTTTATCTGTTGTAACTCCCTTCTCTGCTCTTGTACTAAAACTGAAAGTAAGAGAGAACTACCAGGTTCCTATTGCAAATTTCAAAGATTTCAGCAAACACGTTAAGTGTCTTTAAGCCAAACAGTGTCTTCAAGGAGCCAGCAGAACCCTGACTTTTATTTGCATAGTATTTCTGTTGCTGCTCCATTTAAGCACTTGACACAGAGAAGAACAGAACTTTTTTTTTTTAAATATTACATATTTTAGTACATATATCTCCTTTTTTTTCCCCCCATTGACCTTCCCCAAGCCTCCCTTACCCCCTGTCGCATGCCCTCATCCTACCCCCCCGTGTCTTGTGTCCATTGGTGTGCTTATATGCATGGAAACAAGTCCTTTGGTTGATCTACTTCCCTCCCTCCCCAACACTCCCTAGCCTTCCCGCTGTAATTTGATGGTCTGTTCGGTGCTTTACTGCCTCTGTATCTATCTTTTTATTCATCAGGTTATAATGTTTTTTATTTTCCATAGATGAGTAAGATCATGTGGTATTTTTCTTTCATTGCCTGGCTTATTTCACTTAACATAATGCTCTCCAGGTCCATAGATGCTGCTGCAAATGGTAAGAATTCCTTCTTTTTCATAGCAGCGTAGTATTCCATTGTGTAGATGTACCATAGTTTTCTAATCCACTCCTCTGCTGATGGGCATTTAGGCTGTTTCCAAATCTTAGCTATGGTGAATTGTGCTGCTATGAACATGGGGGTGCATATATCCTTTCTATCCTGGTGTTTCTAGTTTCTTGGGATATAATCCTAAAAGTGGGATTATTGGATCAAATGGGAGTTCCATTTTTAGTTTTTAGAGGAAACTCCATACTGTTCTCCAAAGTGGCTGCACCAGTCTGCATTCCCACCAGCAGTGCACAAGGGTTCCTTTTTCTCTGCATCCTCACCAGCACTTGTCGTTTGTTGATTTGTTGATGGTTGCCATTCTGACAGGGGTGAGATGGTACCACATTGTCATTTTGATTTACATATCTCGGATAATTAGTGACTTTGAGCATGTTTTCATGTGTCTCTTGGCCTTCCTTCAGTCTTCTTTCAAAAAGATTCTATTTAAGTCCGTTGCCCATTTTTTTATTGGATTATTTATCTTCCTTTTATTAAGTTGTATAAGTTCCCTGTAGATGTTGGAGATTAAACCTTTATCAGTGATAACATTTGCAAATATGTTCTCCCATACAGTGGGCTTTCTTGTTGTTTTGTTGATGGTTTCTTTTGCTGCGCAAAAGCTTTTTATTTTGATGTAGTCCCACTTGTTTATTTTCTCTTTAGCTTCCATTGCCTTAGGAGCAGTATCAGTGAAGAAATTGCTTTGGCAAATGTCTGAGATTTCTCTACCTGTGGATTCCTCAAGTATTTTTATGGTTTCCCGTCTTATGTTTAAGTCCTTTTCCATTTTGAGTTAATTTTTGTGTATGGTGTAAGTTGGTGGTCTAGTTTCATTTTTTTTTTTTTGCATGTATCTGTCCAATTTTCCCAACACCATTTATTGAAGAGACTGTCTTGACTCCATTGTATGTTCATGCCTCCTTTGTCAAATATTAATTGAGCATAGTGGTTTGGGTTGATATCTGGATTCTCTATTCTATTCCATTGGTCTATATGTCTCTTCTTGTGCCAGTACCAGGCTGTTTTGAGAATAGTGGCTTTGTAGTACAGCTTGAAATCTGGTATTGAGATCCCACCTACTTTGTTCTTCTTTCTCAGGATTGCTGTGGCTATTCAGGGTCTTTTTTTATTCCAGATGAATTTTTGGAGAGTTCTTTCTAGGTCTGTGAAATATGCCTTTGGTATTTTAATGGGGAGTGCATTGAATCTATAGATTGCTTTGGGTAGTATGGACATTTTAATGATGTTGATTCTACCAATCCATGAACATGGTATGTTCTTCCATCTGTTTACACCTTCCTCTATCTCTTTTTTCAGTGTCTTATAGTTTTCTGCGTATAGGTCTTTTACCTCCTTAGTTAAGTTTATTCCTAGGTATCTTAATTTTTTTGGTGCAATGGTAAATGGGATTGCTTTTTTAGTCTCTCTTTCTGTAAGTTCACTATTGGTGTATAAAAATGCCATAAATTTCTTAGCGTTAATTTTGTATCCTGCTACATTGCTGAATTCATTTATTAAGTCTATTAGTTTTTGATGGAGTCTTTCAGGTTTTTTATGTACAATACCATGTCATCTGCAAATAAGGACAGCTTTACTTCTTCTTTTCCAATTTGGATGCCTTTTATTTCTTCTTCTTGTCTAATTGCAATGGCTAATACTTCCAGTACTATGTCTAATAGGAGTGGTGAGAGTGGGCATCCCTCTCTTGTTCCTGTTCTTAGGGGAAATGGTTTTAGTTTTTGCCCATTGAGTATGATGTTAGCTGTGGGTTTATCATATATGGCTTTTATTATGTTGAGGTATGATCCTTCTATTCCCACCTCATTGAGAGTTTTTATTAAGAAAGGGTGTTGGATTTTGTCAAATGCTTTTTTTGCATCAATTGATATGACTGTGATTTTTATCTCTCAATTTGTTTATGTGATGTATCATGTTTATTGATTTGTGGATATTGTACCACCCTTGCATTCCTGGGATAAATCCTACTTGGTCATGGTGTATGATCTTTCTGATATACTGCTGGATCTGATTTGCTAGAATTTTGTTGAGGATTTTGGCATCTGTGTTCATGAGGGATATTAGCCTATAATTCTCTTTCATTGTGTTGTCTTTATCTGGTTTTGGTATTAGGGAAATGCTGGCTTCATAGAATGAGCTTGGAAGTGTTCCTTCCTCTTGAATTTTCTGGAATAGTCTGAGGAGGATAGGTTTTAGTTCTTCTTTGAATGTTTGGTAAAACTCCCCTGTGAAGCTATCTGGCCCCGGGCTTTTGTTTGCTGGAAGCTTTTTGATGACTCCTTCAATTTCTTCCATAGTTATTGGCCTATTGGGATGTTTAGATTCTTCCTGAGTGAGTTTTGGAAGGTTACATTTTTCTAGGAATATGTCCATTTCCTCCAGGTTGTCCAGTTTGTTGGAATAGAGTTGTTCATAGTATTTTTTAACAATCCTTTGTATTTTAGTGGGGTCTGTTGTTATTTCTCCTCTTTCATTTCTGATTTTATTTATTTAGGTCCTCTCTCTTTACTTCTTGGTGAGCCTGGCTAGAGGTTCCTCAATTTTGTTTATCCTTTCAAAGAACCAGCTCTTGGTTTTATTGATCTTCGTATTGTGTTTTTTTGTTTGTTTGTTTTTTGGTCTCAATGTTGTTTATCTCCGCTCTGATCTTTATTATTTCCTTCCTTCTGCTTACACTGGGCTTTTCTTGTTGCTCTCTTTATAACTCTTTGAGTTGTAGGGTTAGGTAATTTATTACAATTGTTTCTTGTTTTTTGCAGTATGCTTGTAGAGTATGAACTTCCCTCTCAAGACTGTTTTTGCTGTGTCCCATAGATTTTGGATTGTTGTGTTTTCATTGTCATTTGTTGCCATGATGTTTTTTATTTCTTCCTTGATCTCTCTGGTAACCCAGTCATTGTTTAATAGCATGCTGTTTAGTCTCCATGTGTTTGATTTTTTGGATTGTTTTTATTGTAGTTGATTTCCAGTTTTATGCCATTGTGATCTGAGAAGATGCTTGATATGATCTCTATCTTCTTGAATTTGAAGAGACTTTGCCTATGACCCAACATATGGTCTATCTTTGAAAATGACCCATGTGCACTTGAGAAGAATGTATATTCTGTGGCTTTGGGGTGAAATGTTCTGAAGATGTCAATTAATTCCATCTGGTCTAGTGAGTCATTTAGGATTGATGTTTCTTTGCTGATTTTTTGTTTAGAGGATTTGTCCAATGGTAATAGTGGGATATTAAAGTCCCCTACTATGATTGTATTGCTGTCAATCTCTCCCTTGATATCCTCCAGGAGTTTTTTTTTTATCTATTTGGGTGCTCCTGTATTGGGTGTATATATGTTTACCAGAGTTATTTCCTCTTGTTGGATTGCTCCCTTTAGTATTATGAAGTGGCCTTCCTTATCTCTTGTTATGTCCTTCACTTTGATATCTAATTTGTCAGATATAAGTACTGCTACCCTAGCTTTTTTTTTTTCATTTCCATTCGCCTGGAAAACCATTTTCCATCCTTTCACCCTCAGTCTGTGTGTGTCTTTTTTTCGGAGGTGGGTTTCTTGTAGACAGCAGATATATAGGTCATGTTTTCTTATCTAATACGTTACCCTATGTCTTTTGATTGGGGCATTTAATTCATTTACATTTAAAGTTATTACTGATAGGTGCTTATTTGTTGCCATTTTTATTCTTTACCCCTGTGTTCCTTCTTGGCTTCCTATTTCTTTTTTTTTTTTTACAGCAGACCCTTTAGCATTTCTTGCATTGCTGCTTCGATAGTATTATATTCCTTTAGTCCTTTTTTGTCTGTGAAGCTCCTGATTTCACCTTCAATTTTGATTGATAGCCTTGCTGGGTACAGTATTCTTGGATTCAAACCCTTCCTTTGCATGACTTTGTATATTTCATTCCATTCCCTTCTGGCCTGATGAGTTTCTGTTGAGAAATCAGTCACTGGTCTGATGGGGGTTCCTTTGTAGGTAACTTTCTGTCTCTCTCTGGCCACTTTTAAGATTTTTACTTTGTCATTGGTGTTTTCCAATTTAATTATAATGTGCCTTGGCATCGGTCTTTTGGGGTTCATTTTGCTTGGGATTCTGTGAGCTTCTTGGATTTGTGTGGGGTTTTTCTTCCCTGTATCAGGGAAGTTTTCTGTCATTATTTCTTCAAACATGTTTTCTATTCCTTGCTCAATTTCCTCTCCTTCTGGAACCCCTATTATGTGGATGTTGTTTTGTTTCATGTTGTCCCAAAGTTGCCTTAGGCTCTCCTGCTTTTTAATTTTTTTTTTTCTAGAAGCTGCTCTACTTGGGTATTTTTCCTACCTTATCTTCTAGCTCACTTATGCAGTCCTCTGCTTCTTCTCTTGATGCTTTCTATTGAGTTCTTTACAGCAGCGATGTCATTTTTCATTTCTTCTTGGTTCTTCATTTCTTCTTGGTTCTTACACATATTGTTGAATTTGTCTTCCATTCTTTTCAGCCACCTTATGACCATTTCTCTGAATTCTTTCTCTGGCAGGTTTCTTGCCTCCATTTCATTTACTTCCTTTTCTAGTGATGCCTGCTTTTCTTTTATATGTGGGCTGTTTCTTTGTCTCCCCATGGTCTCTCTTCTCTGGGTGTCTGATTATGTAGTTCTCTCTCTCCTGCATTGATTTAAAGGAACAAAATACAACACAACCAGGTACAACACACAAGGCACTAAACAGAAATGTATTCATGATATTAATAACCCCAATTAAAGGTGGGCACCAGAGAAAGGCAAATTAGAGGATAGGAGAGAAAAAAGAAAGAAAGGAGTGCAAAAATGAAGTTGGGAAAAGGAAAAATAAAAGTAAGAGAGAAAAGAAAGAGAATACGAAAGAAGAGGGGAACAAACTATATATATGGGGATAAAGCTCCAAAGGAACAGCCACTAATCCAAACAAATGCCAGCAACAAGTACCTGGAGATGAATATAAACTACAAACAACAACTAATATCAAGTGAGGTGAGGGAAAACAGAAGTAAAAAAACGAACAAACAAAAGAATAAGCAAAACAATCTCACAAACAAGCAGAAAAAATCGATATAATCAACAATCAAACAAACAGCAACAAAAGGACAGAGAGAAAAACAATTTTTTGGATAGTGAAGCCAGAGAAGAGAGAGGTGTGTATGGACTTGGAGCAGGGGATTGGAAATTAGATATATAAGTAGGATGAAATTTTAACAGGGGGTAAAAAGAAAGAATAGGGAAAATCTAAAGCAAGAAAAGGGTAAGAGAAACAGGACAACCAAAGGGGAAAAGTTAGGAAGAGAGTGATGGCATAAAGGTAAAGTTGAGATAGAGTAAAATGATTGTAAAGGGAAGATGAAAATAAAATGTAGAACACTAATCTCAAAGTCAAATAAAGGGAAAATAAAATGATACTTCATAAAAAAAAAAGGTAAAATAGTAGTAGTAATAATACTGATTGAAAATAAAAATGTAATAATTAAAAAGGTAAAATCAAGTGAGGAAAAAAGAAAAAAATAGTTTCTTAAGTAAAAGATGAAAAAATAAAAATAAAATGTGCAGTAGAGAAGGTCATTCACTTCCTCTACTGTTCTGTTTGGCATGCCCATTTCCTAGTCAGGACAGTATTGCAGTTCCCTGTGTTCCACTGCTCCTCAGTGTTGTAAACCAGTCCTGATTTTTAGGCAGGCAGTGTGTCTTAATTTCTTGTATTCCTTTATTTGTGTTTATACAAGAGTCAATTTGTGATTCAACCCCTGAGTGGCAGAGTTTCTGGATTGACCTCCGGGTCTATAGGTCTTCTCTAGCCAGTGCTTAGATCCTGCTTTCCCTGTGGCACTCAATACCGGTTTGTGGGAGTGGGTTGCCCCAGAGCTGGTTCTCTGATGGTTATTCCCCGCTCTGATCCCCAGGTTCCAGAAAAACAACTTTCCCCTGCAGTCTCGTAGGGTGTCCCCAATTGGGTGATCCTATGTATTGCGCTTAGTAATCAGAAGCAAGGATTTAAAAGAAAAAGAAAAAAACTAAACTAAACTAAACAAACAAACAGAAGAGCCAGTGTAAGTGTGCGAACTCTGGGGCTGCGTGCAAATCTGTGCAGTCTTTTTCCCCCCTTGGGTCTAAGCAGCCGGCACACTTTTAAAATTTTTAGGCTGTCCTTTTGCGTCAGATCAAAATGGGTTGCTTTTAAGAGTTCCTTTCTGATAGCAGCTCTGAGGACCCCCTTCTACATTCACAGATCATGCCAGCCACAACAGCCATGGATTTTTCTAGGCACAGACTCCCCGGTCCTCCAGCTCCTGCAGTGCGCGTGTTTCTCTCTCCTGGCAGGAGCAGAGACCTCACCTTATCCCAGGCGAAATCTGACCTTTCAGTGGTGAAGTGTAGAGCTCCTCTGAATTTGCGTGTTTGTGCCAATTGGGGACCGGTGCTATGGGGTTCAGAGCTGTTCAGTGGGTGCCACAGTTGTAGATTTTCAGGCTTCTGATAACATCCACTTTCCCCTTCAAGATGGTGTGGTCTCCGTGTCCGAGCCGGTGGCTCTGGGAGGGAACCCAGCAGCAGTAGGGGGTGCCCGGTCAGAGGAGCCCCATCCAGCAGTCCCCCACCATCTCCTGGAGTATAGCTGTTCCTCAACTCACCAACAAACACTCCCCATGCGACCCTCAGCTGCTCTTTCTATCTGCTCTGGGACAAGGCTCAGGACACGTCTGTCTATTCCGCCGCCATTCTCTCCCCACCACCCCCCCCAAGAAGAACAGAACTTTTGCTTGGACTTCAATTCCATGTTTGCATTTATTTAGAGTTTGCAAATGCTTTGTACATTGTTAAAACAAGAGAAATTTTAGGGGGACTTTAGTATGTTAGTTGAACAAATCATTGCAATGACATCTTTCACTGCTGAGTAGATGTAAAGATCCATTTAAGATCCTAACAACCTTGAGAATTTTTTTAATGCAGTGTTAAATACCCTTGAAAAGTTCACATCAGTAAGTCAAACTTCATGAACTCACCACTTTTCCAAATAAGTATTGTTGTCTCCAAAGGCTTAGACTATGTCTCCGAACTCCTTCTCACCCAAAGGCTTAGACTATGTCTCTGAACTCCTTCTAACCAAATTATATAACTAAGCTACACTATTTCACCTTTGGAAGAGGTTTTCTTCAGCTTTCTTCTTTAGACCTGTCATGTGATCAGGGTGGGCAGAGAGTAGCTGAAGTGATAACTGTCTCTTTTAGAGCAATTTTCCATTTAGTTAAATGCACAGCACTTGTTACCTCTGCCACACACACAATGTGCATAATAATTAAAGTTTAAAATGGGTAGGAGAGGCCATCTGACCCCACCTTCTAAATTTACTGACAAGAAAATTGTGGCCCAGAGAGATTAAAATTCTCTCCTGAGAGAGGGAAAGAGCCAGAATTAGAAATGAAATTTAATGACTCCCAGATGATTCTTTCCTCCACTATAGCATCATATTGTGCTTCTGCATTGTCATTTAACTTTTTGTTCACCTATGTCTCATCTTGCCTACAAGGTTGTCTTTTGTTCCAAAACTACCCAATGAGCATCATCTGTGTTCTAAGTGTCATCCTAGATGTTGGAAGTAAAAGATAAGTGACACCTACCCTTCTCCCATGAATCTGATGCTTTTGTGGAAACCCAAAATGTTGAAGAAAATCAGGAATCAATACTGATGTTAGTTCATGTGTTTATTTGTCAAATATATATAATCTCTTTTTCAAATATGTGTTATTTTTACTTCTTTTTCCTGTCCCAGGCATTGTTCTAGGTACAACAGCAAATAAATTCCTGCTCTTGTAGAGATAACATTTAATTAAGAGGAGAAGTAGAAAAATTAACGAGTATATGCCAGTTCGTGAAAAGTGCTATATAGACAAACAAAAGGTAAGTGGGACAAAAATGATGAGGGCACTGTTACAGCTGGGCGAGAAAGGCCTTTTTGATAAGGTGATCTTGACCTTTGAACCAAGACTGGAAGTAAATGAAACCAACCCAACTGCTCAGCTCATTTCCAGTGTGCCTGTCAGAAGTGCTGAGAGTTGGGAATGAAAAGATGTGAGAATAAGCCAAATAGAGAAGAATCAAATAGGAAATTTGATTCCTTTGGCTTTATTCTCGGTTTAGTCTTTTGAAATTATTATTACTGAGATGAAATTCAGATAACATAGAATTAATTATGTTAATGTGTACAGTTGAGTGGTATTTTGTACATTCACAATGTTGTGCAACCACCACTTATACCTAGTTCTAAAAAATTGTCACCACCCCAAAAGAAACCCCACCCCCAGTAGCAGTCACCCCATTCCCACCTCCCACAACATCACCACTGGTAACCACTGACTTGCCTTTTGTTTCAATGGATTTATCTACTCTGAATATTTCATACAAATGAAATCAAACAATATGTGAAACCTTTTGTGTTGGATTTCTTTCACTTTCAAAGTTCATTAACATTGTGGCAAATAGCAGTACTTCATTCTTTCTAAGGCTGAATAATATTCTATTGTTTGTAAAAACCTCAATTTATTGATTAATTCATTGATCAACATTGGCCCATTTCCACCTTTTGACTATTGTGAATAAATGGTCCTATGGATATTTATACAATTGTTTGAGGAACTGTTTTCAAACTTAGTTTTTCTTAATCCCCTTCTAAATCTGTCCATGCAGATGTTTCAAATGACCCCACAGTGATAAAGAAACAAATTTATTTAAGCCCTTAAATGATGCCTGGCACATAAAAAGCTCTCAACAAATGATAGTTATTATTATCAATAATAATTAAAAGAACACTATAATAGCACACAGCTAAATGCAAACTTCATAGAGCATTGGTCCAATCTGGGGGGCAGGAGTGAGCAGAGGACCAGATCCTTACAAGGAACCAAACATTTCACAGCCTGCCCTAAACTCTTCATCTCCTCAGAACACTTCCCAGTGGTTGGAAAAAATGGCTGGAATTGTTCCCAGCATTTATGTCTTTTATCTGCCATGCTATAAAATATTCACTAGTCCTCAGATTTGACAGTGGACCTGCTCTGGGTTTTGCCCTGAAGTTACACAAACCTTATTGTGAAAAGCAAATGGAAAGAGATTGTTGGTTTCTGATTATGTACTTGGCATTAAACGAATCTCTAATTTATTTATTTAACATACAACTGCTGACATCACTGCCTGAAGCAATGTCAAGCAGGTCTGATCCCAGCTTGTTTGCCACCCAGAGTCAACACCATTTCAATGAATTGTGACAATAAAAATTTCATTTTTATCTGGAGCCAAATATTTGATCCTTGGTGATCATTCACAGTGTTAGGATTTTAGAGATGCACTGACCTAGAGTTTAGGAGAATTTCAGATATTCCTCTTCTTTCTGTGACTTGTTCTGTGCCCTCTGAGAGCACTCTCCCTGCATCATTCTACTTCCCCATTATATTAAGGTTATTTTATCTGACCCTGTGTACCTCTCCAAAGGTTGTAAGACTTACCCTATATTTATGTGTACTTAATCTGATCAATTCCATCCAAATGGCTATGAGTTGTACAAGAAACTGCTTAATGAAAGCCATATTTAGATTTCTAATGTCAATATGCCTTTTTTTTTATTTCAACTAAAGCTTTCCTCATGTATTATAATATTAATTACGTAGGTGAGAGAGAATTGTGACAACTGGACTAACTCTGCAATTTGCTGAGCCAATGCCAGTTCAATATTAAGGGCCAGTTGTAAGAAATGCATGTCTTCCTTAAGTAAATAAAGCCATTCTTTTCATAATCACCCAGAACTTTGTTCATATACTTTCACTTAGGGCTCCTCAACTTACAGAAACAAATTCTAGCCATTTGTAATCTCTGTATGGCTGTCCACCTTCTCAATGCCTCAGACTGCAGACAAAGGAAGGTTTTATAGAACTCGTCCCAAACGTTAAAACTGAAAGATAGCCATAAGGGTCCTTCACTATGTCAGAGCTCAGTGACCCAACTGAGGGATCGTCACAGTTTAGGCCAAAGTCCAAACCAAACAAATACCATTATAAGCAAAATTTCTCTGTAAGAAAAATATTTCCAAACCTTGACACCTTGTTGCCATTGACTCAGTAAACTGAGTATACCATGCAGACAACCAGGAGGCCTCTGAGACACTGAGTCTGTGAAGCCCCGACATCCCCATTCCAACCAGAAGGTCTTTCAGAGCACGGATTTGTACCTCTGGTGCCTGTTAATTAATGTTAGGATGCTGAACGCATTTGGAAATGAGTAGGTGACATGTTAGTTGCTGAGCAAATATGTGCAATAACACCCCTCCCCTTCCTAGAACTTGAAAATTCAAGGAACAGGCAGCTGTCAGCATTGCCAAGACTATCAGAAATATTTCAACCCTTTATTTGAAAATATTGAATAGATTGTTCTGAGGGGAAAAGACCAATCATTTTGTAAGAAGTAGTCATTTTCATTTATTTCAAACCTATTCCACTGTCTATGTGATTGTCCAAACTATAAATTGTTTCAGGGGAAATACTGTCTTAGTCATTTATATAACTGCACCAGCTAGCACAGCACCTCAATCTGTATTCATTTCTAAAACTGTTCTGTTATTGTTAAACTAAATCTTTAAGGGGTTAATCATGAAATAAATAAGTAAAAGTAATTACCTCCTGACTAAGAACTTTGCACAGAAGCAACCACAGTCCCACTGAATCTTTTGTTGAAGTTACCCTTTCCCATCTGGAGTAAGTGGAACAGAGAGGGCCTGGGAGATTTTGGCCACTTTCATTTAGAAGGGCCAAACGTTTTTTTGTTTTTCTGTTTCCATGTTGTGCAAACTCAGAGACTTGATGTCCTATATTGGCTTCTCAATGGAATTGAGGTTTCTCAATGTAATTCCAGTGATTTCCCTTGAAATAAATATAATCACATTTCCCAAACTGCAAGAGATTTGCTTGGAATCTTTCTAGGCTAGGATTTCTGAGGCAGAGGGTGTTGCCTACAGCCATATTTTCAGATACCAATCCACCCCTTCAGCCATTCTCAGGTTAGTATATCTGACTGACCTTAAGGTAGCCCAGCCCCTCTGGACCTACTGAGAATGGGTAAGGCCTACAGAGAAAAAGCATAGGCTGAACCCACACCAGTAATCCCAAGAAGGGAAGGAGAAGTGGGGGAGCTCCTTTGAAAGTATGCTGCTATGTTTCCATAAACATAGTAAAGGAAGGAAGGAAGGAAGGAAAGAAGGAAGGAAGGAAGGAAGGAAGGAAGGAAGGAAGGAAGGAAGGAAGGAAGGAAGGAAGGAAGGAAGGAAAGAAGGAAGGAAGGAAGGAAGGAAGGAAGGAAGGAAGGAAGGAAGGAAGGAAGGAAGGAAGGAAGGAAGGAAAGAAGGAAGGAAGGAAGGAAGGGAGGGAGGGAGGGAGGGAGGGAGGGAGGGAGGAAGGAAGGAAGGAAGGAAGGAAGGAAGGAAGGAAGGAAGGAAAGAGAAGGAGTGATAATAGATCTGGTGCTCATTGAACTGTCATAAATAAGGCAAGGCAGGCTATACTTACTTAAAATTTCTGAGAAGGGTTTATTGACACATGGATGACATGGCATGGGTATAGGGACATTTGGGTCATGATTTGATTCCCAGTCAGGGCACATGCCCGGGCTGTGGGCTCGATCCCCAGTGGCAGGCATGCAGGAGGCAGTCAATCAATGATTCTCTCTCATCATTGATGTTTCTGTCTCTCTCTCTTTCCCTTCCTCTCTGAAATCAATAAAAATATATTTAAAAAACAAAACAAAACAATGTCTGACCAAAATCTGACAGTTCCTAAAGAGGGGAATGATTAAATAAATTATACCAGGTATTCCTTAAAAGCACAAGACAACTCAACATGCCCTCGATATGGTGTGATCTCCAAGGTATATTGTTAAGTGTAAGAAAACTGTGATGCATTTCAACCTGCACAGTATCAACCCAAGGTCCCGAGGGAGCGAGCATCTCAATCAAGGAAGGAAAGGTTGTATTGTCTCTTCTATGACTCCCTGCAATCCCATGGCACTTCTGCCCCACCCTCCAGCCCAGCAAGGACTCCCTGCAATCCCATGGCACTTCTGCCCCGCCCTCCAGCCCAGCGAGGGCACAGGGCTGTCACAATCATTCTGTAGTACTCTCAGAGCAGCTCTCTGCATGAGTCTGGACTAGATCTCCAGTGTGAGGAGCCCTCTACATAGAATTTCTACATGGGAGGAGCTCAAAAAGAGTATGTTTCTCCAGGGAACAGTTTACTCCGGTTAAAGACCATAGAGCAGTAACAAGAAAAGAGGACTCCTCCGCAAGAAGAGCTCGCTGCAACAATCCAGTGTTGTAAGACTGAACAGAGAAAAGTAGGTTTCATAATAGGAATTTTCTTGGGTTTCTGCTCATGCTCATGAGTTTTCATTAGCCTGACCTTCACCCCCAGAGAAGAGGGGTGTACTAATTCATTCACAAATTGTACTGTTTGATCTTCACAAAATATACTTACAATAATTTATTGGTTTTTAAAAAAAAGAAAGAAAGCATTTCTTTAGAGCAAAAAGCTAATTTTTACTATTGGGAATGCATGGGTATGGCTACCGAAGTGCTTCAGTTCTTAACTGTTTATGGTTTTAACTCGGAATGTCTACTTATGAAGGATTTTTCCTCCAGTTATGAGTGATCCAAGATAACAAATACATTTTTCTCAATAGCTAGAAAATTTATAATAAAAACACCTTTGGGAGGTCTAATCTTGTTTCCATTCTTAGTGCTACTCTAGTTTTATGGAAAATTCTTTCAGAAATTACCGTGAGGATAGCAATAATTCTTATTCTCCGCCCTTTCAGGAGATGTCACTCCTGTGCTGCACTGAATGTCATTCAACCCTTTCACAAGACCACTGATGCTTGGTGATTATTGTCCATTCCTCCCACCTGTTTGTTTTCCGCTCTATATGCACCTACATTCACACGCAAATGTACTTACAGAGATGTGCTCTCCACCAACTGCCACCTGTTTGTCCACTTATGTACTTAAAATAACCTAAAGGTTGAGTCTAAATCTGCAGTGCCTCAGTCCAATTTTTCTTTGCTCTTCCTATCTCTAATAAATATGGTGTATTAACCATGCCCTTATCTGAATCCATTATCTATAAATAGCCCCTCCCAAACCATATTAATACTTCTCCAGTAATGTTACCCTTTTAGAGGTCTGATTAACTAGACAAACAACACCTGGAACTCCAGCCATATTTCTAGCACACACATACAAATAGCCTTCTGCTTTAAGTTAGGATTTTTTTCAGTTAAAACAGTGAATGATGACCAAAGCATAATTCCTCAAGGCAATAATGGAGTAGCATCTCTCTTGTTCTGTAAGTCAGACTTTTGAAAAACCTAGCCTCTTAAACACATATGTGAAAGTAGAAATAAATTAGGCAATAGTGGAAAAATCCAGACTAGCAAGTCAGAAAGTATGCCTAACTAACATTCACTTACCAGCTGCATGCTGAGCAGGCACCAAACATGTTTATGCCCAGTACTCATTGCTTTCCCCTTGCACTAATTCAGACAAAAGGAAAAATTATTTTAAAATAAAATGGCAGCCCTAACCGGTTTGGCTCAATGGATAGAGTGTCAACCTGTGGACTGAAGGGTCCCAGGTTTGATTCCAGTCAAGGGCATGTACCTTGGTTGTGGGTACATCCCCAGTAGGGGGTGTGCAGGAGGCAGCTGATCAATGATTCTCTCTCATCAATGTTTCTAACTCTCTATCTCTCTCCTTTCCTCTCTGCAAAAAAATCCAATAAAATACATATATATATATATATAATTAAATTGCCATTATATATATATATATATATATAATGGCAATTTAACCAAAAACAAGTAAGATTTTAGGACAGATTTAAACTGAAACGCTATCCATAAATCCACAGATAATTAGGAAATTAGAAAATAGCATTATAAAAACACTAGTGGCCCTGTGCATGAAATTCATGCACATTAAAAGGGGATTAATTAGAGGAAATAATTTAATATTTCTATTTGCCCTTTCTCTATAATAGAAGTGTCAGAGATGAAAGAAAATTAGTAAAATGTATATGAAAACCTTCCTCCTGTCAGAGTCTGGGGCACACCACGGGACCCAGAGTCAAGTCTCTGCCCACCCACATGTGCCTCAAAATCACGTGAGACCTAGACCCCCCCCCCCATTGGGCTAGATCCAGACCTGGCCAGTCCCACCCTTGTGAAGCCCTGCTGGGCAAAGGGCATAGCCTCAAGTCCCCTGGCCCAGCACCAGGACGGGGGGCATGGCCTGAGGTCCCTCAGCCCAGACCAGGGTGGGGGGCATGCCTTGAGGTCCCCTGTCAAGTCCTGCCAGGTGGAGGGGCACAGCCTCAGGTCCCCTGGCCCAGCACCAGGAGGGGGCACAGCCTCAGGCTCCCGGTCAAGCCCTGCTGGGTGGGGGGCAATGGCCTGAGTTCTCCCAACCCAGCACTGGGGGTGCACCTTGAGGTCCCTCATCAAGCCCTGCTGGGTGGAGGGCATGGCCTGAGGTGCCCCGTCAAGTGCTGCTGGGCGGGGGTGCAATCTGAGGTCCCCTGGCCTGGTGCCAGGGTGGGGGTGTGGCCTGAAGTCCCCTGTCAAGCCCCACCTGGTGGGGGGCGTGGCCTGAGGTCCTCTGGCCTGGCGCTGGGGTGAGGGGAGCAACCTGAGGTCCCCTAGTTCAGCACCAGGACGGGAAGCGCACCTTGAGGTCCCCCATCAATCCCTGCTGGGCAAGGGGTGTGGCCTCAGGTCCCCTGGCCTGGCACTGGAGCGAGGGGCATGCCCTTTGGTCCCCCAGCCTGATGCCAGGGCTGGGGGCATGGCCTGAGGTCCCCTGTCAAGCCCCATGGGGGCGGGGGAGGGCGTAGCCTCAGGTCCCTGCTGAGTGCTCATTAAGGCTCCTTAAGGGAACTTGGCCTCAGCTGTGAGTGCAGCCATCTTTGTGATGGAGTGATGGTCAATTAGCATATTCCCTCTTTATTAGATAGGATATGGATGCTGTAAAGCATCCACTTAAATTGAGATTTCCATAAAGTAATTAAAAAAAGCAAAAATGTGAACAACTCTTACCAAAGGCCTGGCACTATAAACCCATTTGTCCCCATAAGAACCCCCATTTTACACATGAGGCTGAGGGTAAGTCAGTCAGGATTATCAACAATTAGAGTCAGAACTCCATCTCAAACCCAGCAAGTGAAACCCCAGCATCTATTATCAATCCCAACATACAACATCTGCTTTCAGAGCAGGAGAAATACAAGGTTGTATTTTCTTTTTACCTGACAATGCGTGTGTGTGTGTGTGTGTGTTGTGTTTTTTTGCAAGGACTTTAAAATGTTAAAATATGGCATGTGGTGCTTCCTAAAAACACATCTGGCCTTCTGTCCAAGACTTTATATTTGACGTGCAGGCCAGCTTCCCTCCTCTGGTGCATAAGCACACGAGCTGACTAATTATCATCAGGCAAAGACATCAGCCATCCCTGCAATAGGATTGTAGCATCTCCACTTCCCCAAGTATCTCTCCCATTCACCAATGACAGTGCCTAACATTGCACTCCCAGAACACTTGTGGAAATAGCCACATGTTCACAGTGTAAGGTAAATGTGTCTTCAAATTGATTTCTCCCATCCCAATTATTCCACAGCAAAGGACACCAGAATGATGGAATGTCATCGTGGTGGTGAATCCTAGATGGTCGTTTGATCACCCCTCTTTACCCCCCTGCTAAGGGAAGGATCCTCACCCCAGTGTTATGGGGATGGCACCCAGCACTAGACAGATGAGACCAACAACAGTACCTTAGTCACACATACCAACAGCCGAAGGGAGGAGGACACTGCTCCTTGCAGGGCCACAGGGGAGTTGAACTTGAAAGCAGAGGGAACAGCAGAGGCTATGGGAGGTAAGCTTTGTAGCAGCAAGAGGAGGTGGTTCCCATGGGAGGATGTGATGGGCTGTTTGAACAGATCCGTGGGCTGGCAGGGAACTGAAGCTGCTACTCAGAGATGAGCAGCACCAATGCCTGGTCCCCATGAGAAGAGGGTAGAGCAGAGAGAGAGGAAAGCATGCTGTTAGGCCATTCAAGACTCCCCTCTCCATTTTCCCTTAGATGTTAAGGCAACACATAGTATTGGGCCCAATTTACTTCCTTGCCCCAGATTCAGTTGAGCTCCCCTCCCACCTCCCAGATGCTGCTATGTGTGCTCTGGAACCTTCTACCTGTGCTTTGCATCCTATCTGCCTGTCCAAATTCCCAAAAAAAAACACCTCTCTTTTATCTCCTTGGTATTCACCTAATCCTTCTCAATTGATTCCTTTACACTGCTGTATAGACTGGGTCAAATCTCCCCCATCTAAACAAACAAGCCAAAAACTCCTTTTTTTTTCTTGACTCTCAGTCCTATTGCTCTTCTCCATTCAAACCCAGACTTTCAGAAGAGTTTCTAGAATCTCCTCAACATCCAACTCCTTCCTTGGGTTCCTATAATCTGGTTTCAGCCTCTATCCCTCTAATCTGACAACCCCTATTACAGTTCCCAGTGCCCCAAGGTTGCATTTTTTTGTCATTTTATTTGACATCTTAGCAACTTTTGTTATTTTTTCCATTCTCTTTTCTTGAAACATCTGTTCCTATTACTCTGTTGTCCACTGCTCTCCCAGCTTCCTTCCTTCACTCGTCTACAACTTCCCAATCTTTGCAGGCTCGGGATCCTTCCCCTGATCATCAAATAAAAGGCTCAGTCCAGGGTGCACTTCTAATTTCATTATCACCTTGGTCCCTGCATAGGTGATATCAATCAGGCTCGTGGTGTCAATTACCTTCTACTAGTAAAGGATATAGACTTCCATTTCTGGTCCAGCTCTATCCTTTGATATCCATGTGGCTACTTAGTCTGTCAACTTCTATGTCTATAAAACACCTCAAATGAAATATATCAAAGTGACCTTCCCTCTCAATCCTGACTATTTTTCTCACTCCCAGGGAGTGAGGTGTTGACAAGAAAGGTTGGGAAACATTAGGGTAGGATGTATGATGAAGGGTTGAGAGAGAAAGTTTCTCTTAGTTTCTGACTCATCAAAATGAATGGGTAACCTTACCATTCACTTGTTATTCTTACAGATAATGGGGCATAGGTGGTGGGGAGAGAGATAAGCAAAGTATGGGTACATTTCATGTAAGTTATATTTGTTCTTCCTGAACAAATACTAGTAAATAATAAGAGTTCTGCAAAGTCAGAAAGAACAGTACACTTAAAGGGTATTTACGAACTGCACATTAAAGTAGCTCATAGTTTCCGTAGTTCTGGTTCAGTATAAACAGTTTTGCCTCAGTGTGAAGGTGATGGAAGGGAGAAAAAGAAGGCAAAAGGAAGGAAGGGAGATTACCACTTTAAAATTTAATTAACTGACAAACCAAAATAGAAGACTTGATGGGAAAGACAAAATGTCGAGGAAACAGAATAAGGAAGGAAGAAAATAAAAGACAAAAACATTGTAATAAAGTTCCACTAACATCAGAAATGTAAGCAGCTATTTTCTGAGGGACTCTACTTAGTTTGTCTCCTGACTATATTATTTTTGGTTTTGTATTTTTACTATTTTGTGTGTGTTTTATTTTGAAAAGGTGGAATCTGCTCTGAATATCAGGGCAAGTTCAGCTCCTGCAAGTGAAGGCAGCTGAATAGGGTAGCAAGTAAAATATAGTTTCTATCCTACACACACACACACACACATACACACACACACACACACACACACACACACACACCACCCGTGGGGAATTTGCATACTAGTCAGACGTGGTGTGCTGCCGGGGGTGGTTCCAGCCCAGAGGCAGCTCTATTCTTAGCCCTGTGTCAAGCAGAGGAGGCTGCAAACTCTTCACTGCTGCTCCAGGACCTTCTCCTCAGCAATTTTAATGGGGTTCACCTGTCAGATCAAATCACCCAATCCTGCGTAACAGGCTCTTATGATCAGACATGCCATCCCTTTCTTTTCATGGCAGATCTCAAAACAGAGCTCTTTCCCTGTCAGGAATGTGCCGACATGTCGTCTTTCCCTTCCATTAAGAGGATTGCTGTCCTTTTAAGGGTGGAGGGTTTTGGTTTCCATTTTTCTTCCCCATTCTTTTTGTTATCAAAAGTGTATTCGAAGTGGATATATTTTCCCCAAGCTTACTCTCTTAAATCCTGGACTATACAAGCAAAAACATATGTGAAGAAAGCAAATACCCAGATCTCTAATTCTAAATTTGTGCATGTAGCTCCATCATTTTGTCATTTGACCATTTACCTCAGTTAAAACAAAAGAAATGATACATTATATAAGGCCAATTAATTTATAAGTGAATGCTATTAAAGGTGAAATTCCCTGGTCTCAGCGGGAAACTCGGAGGAAACAAAAAACCACCTTTAAAGAAAAATGAAGAACAAATGTGATATTTGGACCTTGGGAAAATCTGAAAGTCAAGTGTAGAGGAGATAGAGGTATGTGATATTGTCATTTAATTTTTCTATTCCAATGTGCACAGTTGAACTAAGTATTCTTTTTCAAGATCATAGGTCTTTTTCAAAAAGATGTTCGCTCTAGGAATTGGCTGAAATATGTATGTGAATGGAAGTGTACAGCTTCAGAATGCAAATTGCTCTTTAAATGAAGACTGAGAAAACCTGGAGAAATGTATGAGACCCATAGTTCCTGGACTTGGAGATTTCATACACTAATAAAATTTCTATCATTAAAAAGACATGAAATATATAGGCTCATGATAAGGAATAGCTTTTTTAAAAAGCAAAGACCTTAGTCAAAAGCTTCCTATATTGCCCTTTTTACATTCCCATTAGTAGAAGGTTAAAAAAAAAAAAAAAGACATTCTCCTGCACGCACACCACCCACCCTCCCAAACTGGGGATCGAGCCCACAACCCGGGCATGTGCCCTTAACTGGAATCAAACCTGGAACTCTTTAGTCCACAGGCCGACGCTCTATCCATTAAGCCAAACTGGCTAGGGCTGATGTATTCTTAAAATGACCTTCCAAGCATCCAGTTTTCAATATTGTGCAAATTAGTTTAAAATAAAGCTCAAAATAACTGCACTGTTATACCCAAAAAGCGAAATAAAAATCAAAAGAATGAAGATTAACCCCATCAATACTGAGACAAGATGTTGGATAACACCAAAATAGTAAATTGTACAAATAGATTCTCCCCCTCATAAATGAAACGAATGAAATTTGCTGTGCCCTGTAGGCATAAAGGAACGACAAAAATACGTGTCCCAGAACCATATCTGACAGTGGGTATGTTTTGATGAAGACATTGTTTCAATATTCCTTGATGTTTCATTTAATGAAAATTAAGGTTCAGGATGCTTTATGAAAACAAACTTTGTGTAGTTGCTGGCACCTAATAATTTACCCAACTTAGGCAGCTGAAGAATGTCTAGATCAAGTCCCTGTTGTGCACTACACCTGAGTCTGGAGTCTCTTCAAGAGTGGTGAATGGCATGCCTGCATTGTGGCGATGTGTGACCTCTCCCTTAATGGCTAGGGACAACTGAAGATGTCTTCTCTTAGGGTTGACGCCAGGTAGGGTCATCCTGGGATGCATGGTGCATCCCAACCCTTAGGGATTTGGGTCCATCATCATCATGCAGAACCAGTGTCAGCTACTGGACAGCACCTTCAAGGTGGAAAAACAAAGCTAGCAACCTCGAACAAGCTCATTCTGATTCCTCTTAATTTCCTCCTCACGGTATGCTCACAAGCACTTCACGGGTGTTAGACCCTGAAACCCCTTTATTCTTCATAGAGATGTATAATTGTGAGTTAGTCAGTCAAATGTGGTAGGTTCCCAAATAATGCTGACTTGCCTGTTAAACACAGCCTATGTATTGCCTTCCCTTCATTTTAGATCATTCATGAGGAGGGCACAATCTAGGTTAATCCAAAGTTAACTTGAATGCCCAACACTGTTTTCTTCCTGGCTGAACCAATCACCAATCACCCACGCATATGACATTTTCTGTTGAGTATACAATTTCAAATTACATCTGTTTTCCTTAGGTGTGGTAAAATTAAATGTCATGAGCTATGGTTAGGTTAAAATTCTGATTTAAATATTTTGGTGACCACATTTATGTACTCTTGTTTGAACATAATTCTAATAGTTATAAAAAATATATATATACCTCAGATTTTAATTCTTTGATACCCAACTCAATAATTCTAAGTGTAAATAAACTGAGAAAAATATCTTAATTTCATTCATCCTTAAACAGTCATTTGCAGTAATAAATGTTAATCCAGGAGGCTGATTTGATTGTTCTAATCACCAAAATGTCTAGTGAATTTTTAAATTAAAAGAAGTGAATGAAAAGACAGTGGATATATCACACATTACTTGCACCAAGCACACTTACTTGCAAGAAGGGCATGCTATTTAATGTTAGTAACTGTATAAATGTCCTCCATGGTTCACTGACTCTGTTGTCTTCCTACCACTAACCCACTCCAAGCTATTTTACATACGCTGGGACACACTGGTAATAATCTGGGCAGTCCTCTGCTGTTTTTCATACCTAAAACAGTTGCTTGGTGGTTTTGTGTTTACATATTTCTCATATGCTGTGCTTTCAAGCATTAAGAGGTCAAATTTATTTCACTATAGAAACAAGAACTAAAAGTTCGAAAAAGGTGATCATAGTCATGAATTGAACCCCACAGGTATATCTGCCTAATGTTTCACTTCTTCTTTCCCCGGTATTACACCCTGGCAACGTCTTAGGTATGGTAGGACTGCAGGTCACTCCAAAATTGGAATTTTTGTTCCCCTGTATTTAAGCATGTGTAATTTAATGCATAAGAACAATTTCAGATTCATCCTCATCTACTGTATTGCTGAGGTCCCTTTGGGAATAAATTTTTGAATAGTGGCCCTTCTCAAATTCTATAGAAAATTCTCTGTGTTCAAGTATGGAAACTTCCCATGTTAGAATGGAAATCGTTTGAATTTATCCCTAGGCAATTATTGCCTAGTCCTACTCTCCCCACAAACCTGACATTTAACTGATTCAAGGATGAGCAATCTTTACAATGGCTAGGATTAAGTTCATTTTTAAATGCTTTATATTCAAGATTTGGTTTCTAATATCCAATTAGAAAAGACCAAAATTACTACCAATATCTAAGTGAAAATTCCTTCTTTTCTTACATTAAAGAATTGATGTGCAAGCCTGGCCCCTCCATAAGCCACTGCTTACACCAATTCTCCCACCCTTTCCCCATCTACAGAATCTATGAAACCTGAGCAAACTGAGCAGTTTGGGGGATAAATCAGGGTATGGGAGTGATTATGTTAGTTCATACATAACCATCATAATATAAAATTGCCAACAGATATACACACAAGCAACTCAGTATTTCAAAAGTTGAAAGGAGTCTTTCCTAAGAGGCCATAGAGCCTTTGCCCAGTTGTAGATAAGGCAGGGAAGTCTGGAGGTTAGAAGTGACTTAAAGGCCATACAGGAGTGGCAAAACCTGCATAGGAACCTGTTCACCATAAAGGCCAACTCTGTGCTTGCTTCCACACTGCTGTTTCTCACTGCCTGCTCACAACATGGGGCCCCTTTCCAGGCTCTATCAAGAATGAATCTACACTAATAAAAGAGTAAGATGCAAATTGACTATACCTTCGCAACGCCCACCAGCCAATCCGGAGTGAGTATGCAAATTAACCCATCAAAGATGACAGGTTAATTTGCATATGCAGGCGCTGAGCAGTCGGAGGCAGGCGTTCTGTACTGCCCCAGCTGCTCCAGGCCTCTGGCCAGCGTGGGAAGGCAGAAAGGCAGCTCTGGGCTGGAGTGAAAAGGCGGCTCCAGCCAGAGGTGGTGCCAGCAGCCAGAATAAGGAAGGCCCATTCTTGCACAAATCTTTGTGCATTGGGCCTCTAGTATGATGAATAGAGGGATACAACACCACTTACAGTACATACATATGATGTTTCTGTAAGATCTTAGGACTCTTTTCTTTCCTACCTTCAAGATCAAATCTATTGTCACTCGCTTATTTTATTCAAAATATTTCTTTTGAAGTAAATTAATCACCCCCATACTTCTATACGTTGCATACCCATAGACATAGTAGCTTTTCAGTTTAGCCTCTTCTAAGATAACTTACTGACACAGTTGCAACTAATTTTTTAAACAAGAAATGTTCACAAAAATTTGATGATACTGCCTTATACTTCTATGCAAATATATTCCAAAATGCCGGATACATTGCTCTGTGCTCCATTGAGGTTACCAAGGAGGCAGGGGTGGCAAAAGAAAACCAACAGTCATCATTATTTCTTTTTAATTGTTTAACTTTATTACTGTTGCACCATTTATACAATTACATATAATTTCAATGCATCCATTGTACATTTTTTTGTTATTTTTTTTTAATTTTTTCCCATTTTCCAATGAGTGGTGTGTTGGTGTCTGTGACACAGGATGGAGGAGAAACTGGAACTGCAATGAACGCAGACGTTTTTATTTTATTTTTTCATTTCCACTGACCAATAAACAGAACTACAGGTGCACCCAACCACTGACATGCATTAACTCGTCATGAGAAATCTAGGGAGGCTAAGTTGGATGAGAGAATGTGTGTTACTCCCAAAAATACCTGGGGAGGAGGAATGGAGTCTTGGCATGGAGATACATGTGGACAGGCTCAGTGGGCTGTCTGAAAGTTGGCATTCATCCACAAACATTTAAAAAATATCAAAAGAAGAAAGGCTGCAAATTAAAAAAGAAAACACAGAAAATACTGCTTTCATAAAGATCTGATTGCCTTGGAAGGGCCCTGTGGGCAGAATCAAACGCAACACTCCCTACTCCCCTTGCAGAAGACGGTACCCATCTTAGTGGCGGAGTACTTTCAGACATTGACCTCTAAACTCTAGGACTGATTGGTAAAGTTGACTGAAGGTATATTAGATATTTCCCCACAAAAATACTATTTGGATTCTCCCCATCCCCCCTCCCTCCTTTGATGGGACATCTTTTTCATTTCTTTTCTTTTTCTTTTTTTTCTCTTGGGCAATACATATCATTACTTCCAATTTGAAACAAGTTAGTATAGGAGAGAGACAGAGAGACAGACAGAGAGAGAGAAACAGGTTGTTTAAGCTGTGATCTCTTTTCCCATAGGCTGTCCTTGTTACTCTTTCACCGCCACGGTTTGATCGGAATTCATGGCCGGGGCCTCGGCAGGTTTGACCTCGTCTGCGGAGGCTGCGGGAGCTGCGGGGGCCTGGGCCTTGGGCGTGGAGCTGGGTGCTTCCGTGGCTGCTGGGGTCTCCTTGGACGATGGGGCAGCCTCAGTGCTGCTGGGTTTTGAGTCTGAAGCTGGGGCCCCGTCACTTTTCGTTTCCTGCGAGGCAGGAGCCGCGGGAGCCTCAGTCTTTGTGGGTTCCCCTCCCTCCTTGCTCTTGTCATCCACCTTGGTGGCGGTCGCGGGTTCCACAGGGGCCTCGGCCTCGGGAGCCTTGGGGGCATCGCCTGCGGTGGGGCCCGAGGTGGTCACTTGCTCTGCATCCTTCGGGGCCTCCGGCTTCCCCTCGGCTGCTCCCTCCGTCTGCTCAGGCTCTGCCTTCGGAGCATCCGCCTTGGCCGCGTCTGTGTCTTTCTCGCCTTCCTTGTCTTCAGGCTTGTTGGCAGCATCCTGGGCATCCTTCTCCGCCTTCTCCTCCTTGCCCTCCTTCACTCCGGGGGTCTCCCCAGCCGCCTGGGTCTCATTCTCCTTCGGGGTTCCCTCCTCTTCCGTCCCTGCTCCTTCGGCCTTCTTGTCTTTGTCCTTGGCCTTCTCATCATTCACATTGTACCCCTTCTTCTTCTTGCTCAGCTTGCCTCCCATCTTGGAGTTCTGTAACAACACAAAATAGAACAGAATGGTGTTACTTGTGGCTCTAGACTGAATATCTGTGCCTGCCCTTCTTCCCCTTCATAGGTTGAAACCCTAACCCTCAATGTGATGGTATTCGGAGCTGGGGCTTCGGTAGGTGACTAGGCCATGGAGGCGGAGCCCTCATGAAGTGGAGGAGTGCTGGCATAGGAGACACCCCGGAGGGCTCCATGCCCCCTCCCGTGTCCCCACGTGAGGACACGGGGAGGAGCCAGCCATCTGCAATCAGGAAGCAGAGTCTGCCCACGCCTTGATCTTGGGACCTCCCAGCCTCCAGAACTGTGAGAAATAAATTGCTATTGTTTAAAAGCCACTTGGTATATGGTGATTTGTTATAGCATCCAGAACGGACAAAGAAGCCTTTCAAGTATGAAAACTAAAAGACTTCACCTTACAAAGAGTCCAGAACACTACTGAACAGTACACTTTCAATGATCAGTATGGTGGACTTTTTACATGTATTTTGCTAAAATTATAAATAAAACAGTGAATGGTAAAAAATAATAATAATAATAATAATAAAAAGAGCTCAGTTATAGAGTGTCTAGTCACAGCAAGTTGAGGAAATAAGCCGAGGTCAAAGATTCAGTGATTGATAAAGAAGTGGAGCAGTATTTGTTTCTTATCTGCTCCCCCATGGCCAACTCAAATACCCAATACTGAACACGGGTACAATAGGACACTAGGAGCCACTTCAGACCATAGCATAGCCAGTAAAAGACTTAGTAGTTTTAAAATGCTTTCCAGAGAAAGGGTACATTTTAACAAAGCACAGTTCACAAATTTCAAGGAAATAATCTCAAACTACAAACTTCTTTTAAATGCCATTATTCATGTATATCTATAGATAGATAGATAGATAGATAGATAGATAGATAGATAGATAGATAAAAACCTAAGAGACTGACCCATCGATCAACATGACGTGTACTGACCACCAGGGGGCAGATGCTCAACACAGGAGCTGCCTCCTGGTGGTCAGTGCACTGCCACAGCTAACCTCCCATGGTCCCTCCCCCTAGCCATCCGCCCTCCTACCTCCATCAGCCCCGATTGCCAGCCAGGCCAAGGGACTCCACCCGTGCACAAATTCGTGCACTGGGCCTCTAGTGTTCATACAAGCACACACATCTTCAAAGAACAAAGTCAAGCAGGGTTTGGTCTAGCTCATTAACTAGGATCAGCTAAAGGAAAACTATCCCCCAAGAAACAAAAAGTATAGTGTTCCCAGTTACATTTATATTGTTAGTTGTGTCAGATTTGTATTCATTGTTTCTCAAAGTGTTTTTTGGATTAGAAGAAATAGTCCCATAGCAATATAAAATTGTCCTTCATTACCAATGTTCTGATTAGGATTCAAACTAGATATACAAGTTTGATGGTCATTAACAGCCTTGTTCACTTAAAGTTAAGTCTCCAACTTCTTAGATATATAGTGCAATATCCTCTTTCATCCCCACAGATAAGTCTAAGAGAGAGACAGAGAGAGAGAAAGAGAGAGAGAGAAGGGGGAGAGAGAGAGAGAGCTTTGACCTGGGCCCCAGTGAAGGTCATAAAGAGTACAAGTGGAACCATCTGATTTGGTTCCAGGTCAGGATCTACTCCTGACAAAATTATGAAGTACACTTTGACCAGTCATTTTAAAAAAAACATCATTCATTTAAAAGAGGAAATTTTCTGTTTATTCATTATATTCCTTGAAATTATCATTCATGACAGTTAAATAATCTACATTTATTCTAAAAGTCAGGTTTTGGGTAAGAGAGTGCTAACTGAAGAATTCTGACTTTAGTCAAGACTTGTCTCCCCACTCTATATGCTAATTTCCTGTCTGGAGAGATTTTAATAGTTGGGAGAGGGGGGGGAAAGCAATAAACCAAAAGATGTCTAAAATACTAGTTTCTATTACCAAGAACGACCTTTATTATGGTATCAAAGAAAGAATTTCCCTTACATATCTCTTTTAAAAGGAGTGACTTTTGGTCATAACTGACATATGCAGGGCTCTATTTGACTTAATCTTTAGCTATTTCTCCCTCGGAAGTGGGAAAATCAGTAGAAACAATACAATTAAATCTATCTTTATTCTATAAGCCATCACAAAGGCAATAAATCAAAATATAAAGAGATAAAATAAATTAGATTGGTATTTTAAATTATAGTTAGAACTCTTTTTATTGAATTCTTAATTAGCCAATATGCACAAATGGTGTTATGTCAAAATAATTTCAGCTCTGATATGTCACAATACCTAAGAAATAGAAACCCTGACAAGACTGCCTTTAGGATGGCCTACTAATTCCATCATAGAAACCCACACATCAAATTAAGATACCACAGAATAGCAGACAAAGTGTACATTGTGAATGTAACAGGACCGCTGCGTTATGACACACACAGCATGAAATTCTATATAGCTATCCCAGAGGCTGAAAGTCATGCTGGTTTACAAACCTAAAATCTGCGTTACTAAAATTGGTTTTCTGAAACACAGTTAGGGTCACTTTCTATTCTTTGTTTTAAGCCCATCTGTGATTCCTTTCTGGGTAAGAAATGATTGTATATAATCCAGTTGTAAGTAAGAAAGTGTGTTTCCATTCCTGTTTGCTTTTCAAACACAAAAAGTTAACCAACACTTCTACCTTTTGCTAGTATTTGTGTGTTATAGTGAGGTATCAGAGGGAGGCTCATAGAATTCACCAGAACCCTGGAAGACATTATGGGTGAAAACCTTGCCTACACCCAAAGGTAAATTAAAATTATAATTTCAAATTTATTAACTGTTTCATAGGTTTAGGCACCATCCTAATCCTAAACACAGTTATTTTATTTAATCGTCTCAATAGTACCATAAGGTAGTAAATATCCCAGTAGCATCTTCCTTTTACCCAAATGGAAATTCTAGCTGATTTCATGGAGCAGTACAAGCAAAAGGCTGAGTCCAACAAAATTAGGTGAGCCAGAAGACACCATTTTGGAGGTCAAAGGGAACTCCACTAAGAAGCTTGCAAATGGGCAGAGTTCTCATCTCAGGAATGTTACCCACCCAAGGTCACAGGGGTGGTACAGATCTGGATGACTCAGAACTCCAGATATTGACAAGATAATGATAAAATTCAGAACTCCAGGTGCTCTCTAGCCCTAAACATTTTATCACCCATTTGCCAGTGCAGCTTTGTATCGTGATCCTTAAGCAATTACAGCGTGTGATGGGCACATTTTAATTATTGTTCTCTTTTTATGACTTCGAATTTTGAAAGAAATCAGTTCGTGCAGAAAGTTGGAAATTCTAAGTTCAAAAAAAAAAAAAAAGACACTAGTAATCAACCCTGGAAATCCCTTAAACCTCAATCTGAGCGACAGGGAAACAACAATCTTTGCATTTCTCCACATTTTGGTCATTCACTAGCCACAAACACCCAGACCGACGCTGATGCACTGAATTCTGTGTTGATATAATAACTAAAGTAGGAAATATCACCGTTTTTACAGAGCTGTTGGGATGTGACATTTTAGAAGATTTTTTGAGGAGTTTATAAATTGGAAGAGAGCTTCAAGCCAGTTATAGGTTTTAAATGCCAACAGCTTAGCTTTGGGAATATCAACACGAGGTCATGGTGACTTTTAAGCACAGTAAGAACAAAGATTCATTAGCCTCACATAAAGGGGAGAGAGAGCGCGCTTCTCATTTTTAATTCTCCCCACCTTCCCTATATTGCTTCTTCTGAAAATCTACTTCTCCTCTGGATACAATCTTTTTTTTTTTTTTTTTTTAGAAACTGAAGCCATAGTCTATCCCACAAGCTTATTTTACACCCACAGAGGCACACAAGAATGACATTATCCAGCAGAATAGGATTGACACCTTGACCCCATTCTGCACCAAAGCTCAAGAAACTATATGATGAATCAGGAAGTCCACCCAAATAATCTCCCTTTCTCCAGTGCTAAGAGAGGAGCCCAATTTGGCAGACGCCAATTGCTATGGTGAGTGGAGCCATTGCGCTGAATTGGTCCCAAGTAGTCTCCTTAAAGGACAGACAGTTCTGCCCCTTCCAGGGACAGAGGTTCTCAAATCCTATGACTGCTACCAAGTGAAAACACATGGTTCACTCAGCCCCACTGCCTTTGGTTTCAGTCAAGAAAACTGCCAGTATTTTAAGATATAGGAAGGCACAGCCCTAAATACCCAGATAGTGTCTAATCAATATTTTAACCATGATAAAAGTTATTTTTATGGCTTTTCAATGAAGTGTGAGGTTTCTGGAAGCTATCACTTAACTGTTTCCTTTCTTTAGCCCCTGAAATGTAACACTTACTAAATAGTCTAGTTGCGTGTAGGTGAGAGAGAAGAGGGGACACATTGGGACAAAAGGAGTGTGAGTAGGAGAAACAAGAGCATTGTCATCACCAATTTTAAGATTTCAGTCCTTTGAGGCAGGGCTGAGTAGTAGCATGCCATCAGGCATCCCAGAGATCTGGGTCATCGGGATAGCTTTAAAGAACCATTCTGCCTCTTGGTAGCAAGCAAAACTATTGGTAACTAACAGCCCACATACAGAATTTTAAATGTTTTGATATGTAAGCAATCACCACTTGTAATTGTTAAATCTTCATTTTTATAGCATTTTATTGGCTATATCCATTAGTTAGTGGTACCCAAGACTTTGAATGAAAAATGCAAATCCCCGCTATAGCATTTTCCCCCTTCAGAAAAATGCAGCATTGCATAATTACAGTTTGCAGGCATTAACTATTCCAGCACCATGAGGGCTTATCCTCACTGTATTCTGCCTACAGTTATTAGGTACTCCATGATACCTCTCCATTCTACAGTATTACAGTGAGTAAGCAACAACAAGATTTTGTGACAATGAAAATTATTGGTGTGCATTAACTGGTGTATAAAACAAAACAAGAAAATGACTGATACAGAATTTCTCCTATGATCCCATAGTTACTATGTTTATGGCTTCATATGCTATTTTTATGTCTTCTGTCTCTCACTAATAATTTCTAGGTACTTACTATGCAGGACAGTTTGAATTACACCAAGATCCAATCCACTGCCAAATTTCCACTTTGAAAATACAAACTCGGATTAATTATTTCAACTAGAAACAAGAGAATATAGTTCTTCAGGATGATATCAAACAGATGATAATAAAGATCACTGCAAGTTTATAGAAAAACCCAACATGAATATTCAACAGTGTGTGTCAGAGACTAGAGTGCTATTTCTGGTTTGATTGTTGCTTCATGATGTGATCAAGACAAGAAATAGTCTCCTTTTGCTTCTGTTTCCATATTACAATCAGAAGAAAACATAGGATGCTGAGAATGAATCAATCAGCATCTCACAAGGATGCTGAGAATGAATCAGTGTTTCTTGAAAGTTAAATATGTGACTGCAGCATATTAACTGTACCTTGAAAAAGCAATTGTTGCTGCCAATTCAGGGCTGCAAAGCTTCATGGGTTTATATACAAGGCAATCTATATTGATCTTTTAAAGATAACATACAAAGTTAAAACTGACTCATGAGTTACATCTGCAGACAAACTCATCACAGACAAACTGGATTTATTAATTACTCAGGCCAAAAGAACCCAAGTTATTGATCAAACCTAGCTGAAGCACATGTTGCGATAAGACAAAGAGAATGAATCTTTTTTTTTTAACCTTAAGGGAAGAATTTACAGATTCTTTTCACAAAGAAAAATGAACAAATTCAAGAAATATTTTCAATAAGAATGGAGGAAAAATTAAAACATTTGGTTATGTCCAACAATTTCTATTTTCAACAAATGGCTGGCTTTTCTTCTTTTAAATGGTCAAGACTTTTATTCTAAAGGAGGAAAATGAAATAAAGATAATGTAGCCTGCCTGTATTTTTGGTATTCCTACAGGGATGTGTTCAGTCACAATGATTTGCTGTCAAGTTTCATCAATGCCTGGTGGTAATTTTCATTGTTCTCAGCATCTGATTCAGTCAAAGCGTCTATTCAGCAATTGTAACATCACCAACATTTAGATGAGAATGTCCTTTGGGGAGAGAATTGTCAATCCTGAGTTTCTGAGGCACACCTATTAAATACCATGAGTAAAATTGTAGAGAAAACATTCTCAAGATAATTTATTCCCTTGTCACAATAAAAATGTTCACTCAGCATTGTAAAAAAAAAAAAAAAAGTACTTTAAAAATGTGTAAGATATATTTAAAAAAGAGAGCACATACACTCACACTTCTATAACCCAATTTTCCCAAAAAAAGTTTCATTAACTTGACTTGGATCTTCAAGGTCAGAAAGTCCTCCAATACAATAGAAGATTAATCACAGTGACCCTTCCATCTTTCTCCTTCAAGAAAGCCCAGGTTAGCCCTATAGAAACACTGTCAGAGTGTCTTTGGGGATCTCTCATCAAAATCTAACATAGCCCCAAGAACTTCAGATGTTCACAAATTATTCTAGAAAAATAGACTTGATCTTAGTGGGAAAAGAACCTTTTTGAAGTGGGTACTAAATGTAAGCAGTGACAGGGGATATAAGTGGGCATAAAACTTACTCCCGTTTAGCAGGAAGGATAAGACATACAGAGACAATTAAAATTAGTCAGTTAAGTGTCATAATAGACTGAAAAATAAAAGAGTTTTCCCAGAAGAGATGGCCTTTTGTTGGATTCATGGGATGTGGGAAACGTTTAATAAAGAAGGTGAATTTTGAGATGGTAAGAATATCAACAGTGCTTATACCCACAGTACTGGGACTGTCTTACTGTTTAGTCTTTACATTTTTGGCCCGTTAACAGTCTCATCAATCCTACAAGGAAGGAATTATCACTATCTCCACTTTACCATGAGGAAACTAAGGCATGTTGGAGGTAAATAATTTACCCAAGACCATTCAACTAGTTGCCTGGAGATGTCGGGTGAACCAAAGCACTCTGCCTCTTGAGTGAGGTCTGTTAACCATCATGGTAAAGTGCCTTAAAAATTGCTAAGCTGTCTATAGATGAAGATGGGGAAGTGGAAAAGTGTTTATGTCAGGGTGAACCAACAAGAAGGGTCTAATCAGGATTATAAGAACATCCTGTTTACATTGAGGAGACAGGTGAGGGCACATTGACCTGGAGGAAGAAATGATGTAAGATCCATCTATAAAGTTTGCCTAATAGAATGCATTAAGGTAGTAGAAAGTAGAAAAACAGCTCTTAAAGGAGTTAAAGAAAAAAAAAAAAAGATGTTTCAGAAATCAAGAGAGAATTTTAGAAGCATCTTGAAGAAGTTATATGCTGCTGCCATAAGGTTAAGAAAGATAAGAACAGAAATTGTGCAATTTGATCTTGTGATGAGTTGTCCACTACTGACCCTGTAGTGACACAGGTGGAGGGGTAAAGACATATGCCTCCCTTTGGAAGGGCTCAGAGAGCATATGAAGAGCCAGAAAAGAGATCCACATAAAAGACTGACATAAATGACTGTAAGCAAAGTGAAGGCAAAAGTCAAGGTTCTGGAAGACTCAGAAAGTACACCAAAATTAAGCTTGGTAAAGAGGGACATACATTTACTATACAGATCATGGGAGGGAGAGAAAGGAGGAATGTAAATTCCAAATCCACTGGTTGTTCCCAGACTCCAGGTCGGCATCACTCTCTTTCAAGTGAATATGGTCATATCTGAATTATTCCAGACCAAAGACTCGCTATAGTAAATGTTAGGTCATGTGTCTTTGAAATAGTCCTTTATCTTAAAGTACTATAGTACTTTATGTCTTTATTTGTCCAGTTGTTTTTTGTCTCGGTTTCTTTCATATTACAACATTTAGGATTTCTCAAGTACTGGGAGGAAAAATAGACATTTCATAAACTAAAATGTTAGAGAATTAACATAGTGACCCAAAGTGAACCTGGAGAGGTCTTCTTGTGAGACGGTTTGATGTGCAAAAGTAAAGCAGATAGGCTCATCACAATACGAAGGATTTAAGAGACAAGGGAATAATGCACAGGTACTAGCCATGGATGCTCAGTGTAAATAGAAAAAGAGCCACACTTCTTAAGAACTCCTTTACTCTCCTTGTTCCTTTCCTTATTATGCAATCTGGTGTTGTCTTAGACAAGCCATCCAGCTCTGGTTGTTTATCTCTATCTTTATTTGCTTAACTCTCGTATATTCTGTTGTATTGTACTGGGAGTTTAGCAATAAAATAAACCTAGCCTCACTTGAACATTGACCAAAAGCCTTTCTTCAGATTTAGTCAACATATATCTGATGACCTCAGAACAAGAATTTTGTTTTATGGTTATTAATGCACAATGGGTTCTTGATAAACACTGCAGACCCTGAAACACGCAATTTCCAAATTATAAACTTGTAAGAGTCAATACAACCAGAACTGTAAACTAAGTTATGTAAACTCAGCTTTCAGTTAGCAGCAGAAATAAGCTGGCTAAATTATAACTGAAATTTCCATTCCATTGAATGAGACATGGCCCAGTTCCAGGGATCATCAAGATGGCCAAGTCTATGGCATGGGCCCCATCCCATAAAGATGAGAAGGCAGACATTGCTATAGTCATATTGACAAGGTATTTTTCCTTGAAGTTATTATGTGCATATTGTAGAAACCAATTTTTCAAAGTCTATCTCCTGATTGGTTCTTCAGGTTTTAGCCATAAAACTCTGAATTGAAGCTGCTGCTTTAAATCAGGCATGTGACAGTTAAGCTTGTCTTTGACTATAAAAGGAGACTGAATGCAGACCTTATGTAGAGGGGAGATTTACCCCATTTAAAACATCCTGCCACATGATGCAAACACTATCAGAAAACATGTATTATTCATTCTCATCAGTAGTCTAATATGCTTTTAGATTCTTCCGTGCATTCACATCATTATTTATTTGTACTTAATGGGTAGCCCTTTCAAAAGCCCTGGCTGCAGCATTCTAACATATGACTTTGTGTGAATCATCTGCTCTTTTAGTCAATAAAGTGAGTAGGTGAACCGCAACAAGCCCAGGAAATGCAAGTTGCCAAGATCACCTCTGAACCTTCCTCTCTTCCACAGACCCAGGAAACTAATGTCTTATCACCGCACCTAATTTAGAACTCTTAAGACAGAATTAAAATAAAGCACAGGGGAAAAATCTCTAGCAATTGAGATATTTTTGCTGCTTATACTAATGGACTAGATAGACCATCATGGGGATGGAGCCGTAACAGACCTGCACAGTGTAGCCTATCCAACAAAGACAAATTGGCCAAGGAGAAGGCAGGGGGCCCACCTATACACAGAATAACTGCCCCTTATTCATGATGTGACCTGGAGTGAAGTCAGTCACGTTCTCTCATTTGTCAATATTTTGATGCATCTGAGGAGCTGGTTAATAGTGCAGATCAGGGGTCTCCTTCTAGAGATGAGTGAGTCTAGAGCAGGTCCCCAAGAATCTATTTTTTAACAAGTTGACCAGGTAAAGCTGAGGCTTTTGGCCCATGAGCCACTCTGAGAAATGCAGACACATGGAATTTTCAGTGACATTGAGTCAGTTGATGCTTTCGCATTATCTATAACAGCTGCAGCACGAAAAACACTTCAAAACCAATTTGTTACTGGTGGTGACAATACTGAAAACAAGCATGGAAGAACCCCTGGCTGTGTGGGGCCTGGAGGTAACAGTGAGCAGAACCCCAGTGGAACCTTATCAACTAATGCACCATTTAGCCTGAGTTCTCTGCACCAGAATCACAAACACATTAGAATTGCCTGGGCTTATTCTTCCTCCCAGACACTCCCCAACATCCAACTGCCCCCACTACCTCTCTGCCACCCTCCTCACCTCTCCCCCACCCAGCCCTCTCACTAGTGCCATTATTTAGCCAAGGAAGGGGCATCACACAAGCAGCCTGCATAGAAGAGCAAGTCCCCTGACCAAAGAGCAATTCTACCAGCTGCGGAGAAGCCTCCATGCCTACATCAGGTCTGAGGTGACCTTCTTACTCTAGCAACTTCGGCCACTGGTGGGGAAACACAGTATAGTGGCTATTCGCCTCTATAAACTCCCTTTTTACATAACGTGGGGCTTCGATTGTTCAAGATTTACAGCTTTCCCTGTGAGACAATACTGTTTTCAAAAGCATCCATTTTATATAATTAGAGTTCACATTTCAGAAAACAGGTTTTCCTCTTTCAGTTCAAATGGAACTTTGATGGCTTGCCAATGGGTTTTGAGCCCTGATCTAATATACTCTGTGGGAGAAAGCATATGGGCAATGGGGCCAGCAGGCCAAGTTCAGCTATGTGAACTTGGTCAGGGAAGTGAGCCTCAGCAATTCAACTTCACCTATAAATGAAAAAGCAGTGGAAAGAGTTTGTTAATAGCATTAAATGGAGTATTTTCAGGAAAGGCTATGTTTCAGCTCCTAATATTTAGTAACTTTTCATTGACCTTTCTTTACCTAAAATAATTTTTCTCAGTCCTATTAATATGTAATAGAGAGTAAATCTGAATTTTAAGATTAAGTAAACATATAGGTGGAACAAATTACTGTATTCAAACGGGCAAACAAATGGAAATTGATTCAATTATATTCAAAATAATACTTTCCCTACATGCCAAAATCCTAGATTAGGTTAAAAATTATAATAGCCAGCTCTAGCCAGTTTGGCTCAATGGATAGAGCATCAGCCAGTTCCTGCGTTCGATTCTAGTCAAGGGCACATGCTCAGGTTGTGGGAGCAATCCCCAGTAGAGGACATACAGGAGGCAGCTGATAAATTTCTCTCATCATTGATGTTTCTATCTCTCTCTCCCTCTCCCTTCCTCTCTGAAATCAATAAAAATATTATTTAAAAAATTATAATATCCATTATATAATCTGTAGATTTTAAATGGAAGTAAATGTTACTAAATGGGCAAGTTCTTATAATAGTATTAAGGGAGGTCGAAGATGAATGATAATCAAAACACCAAATGCTGTGTGAGCTCAGCATATATGAAAAAACATTACATAAAACATCAAAAGGGAGAACACACCTTTAAAGCAACCTTTTGGGAAAGAGAGTCTTTTCCAAACTCTTTTTCCATCTTATTTGCTTCAGGTAAATTGCGAGGTTGTGGTAAAAGGCCAACCACAATGATACTCTGTTCTGCCCATTCTACCTGTTTGGAGTTCAATCATAGTTTTAAAATTAAAAAAGACCAATAGACCTTTTCCCTGAGAATATTTTATTTTTTATCTACAACTATTTAAATAGTATGTTCAAACATGAAGTAAAGAATTACCAGCCAGCCTTCCTCAATTTTAGCATAAAATTCAGGTGAGAAATCAGCCACATCTCTATTTTTTCCCATAGGCTTAGAAAAAGCAAGTCAAGTAAACCACAGTCTATGAGCACTTTTCTTGGAATCAGGGAACCAGCCACTAGGGAATGTGGCATTGCATTCCAAGCCACACCAATATCACCTTGGTACTGCAGTCTGGTGACAAAGTGCTAAATACCATCCCAACATGTGGAACTTAAAACAGGGTACCCACTTAAGGCCCCAACGGCATCCCTCTCAGGGTACTCAGCCACTCAATATCTCACCTGAATTACTCTACTTAGAAAAAGAATTAATACCATTCATTGGCCATGCTTTTGTGAATTTGAATCTTTAAATAATATCTGTTAAACTTGGACTTGAATCTCACCATAGCCATTATCAGCTGCTTATGTTAATCAAGCCACTTTTAACTTCCCAGTGCTTGCTTATTTCATTTGTATATAAATGGCTATAATTGTATTGCTTTGGTCTATAATTTTTAGTCGTCATACAAATCTGCAGTAATAGTGTATATATTTAACTAGATTGCATTGTGCACTCAAATTCACTCATGCATTTATTTCAGAAAGGCCACAAATGTCCAGGCACTGTGTTAGACCCAAGGCGCCCAATGTAATGCAGGGTTGATTCTGACTGACCAACAGACCTTTCAGGTCCAAAGTGCAGGAAAACAATACCCCTTAATAATGTCAAAAGTAACGGCAAATACTAGCCTGTAGGCTAAATTCTGGTAACGTGGCTTAAACTATTTTAACAAGTACACTACAACAGAAACTCAATTTATTTTGCAAGAGTTAGAGCAGAAAACATATAGGTAGGGGCCCAAATCTTTCCTAATGAGGCCTTTTGGGTTCTACTTGATGTCCTCAAATGCTTTATGTACCTTCTGAGATGAGGACCAAAGGTGGAGCTGCTAAGAGTGGGGTGCTGAATGACAAGGGTGGAAAATCATGCTAATACCAGATAAATAAGGAAGAAGTGGAACCTCAGATGTCAATAATAGACACTTCAAAATTTGCTCAATCAGGTACAGAGTCCCTCTGCTTAGTAGATCAAGGGTCCAATCCTATGCGCTCAAACATGTGGGTGCCTGCAGCTTACCGTATATAAATGTACTCTGATATGTAGGACATTGCCAAATAGAATATACCAGTGAGAGCATGAGTTTTGCATAATCCTGCAGTTGTGACAGACACATGAGAAGAGGTGCATTGTCTTAATAAAAAAGGCGAAGGCAAACACATCGCCCATGTAGAACAGCAGGTGGGAGTGAAAGATGTGTTTAATATGACAAACTTCACCTGACTTATCCAAGCTGGCAAATTCAGCCTCAGTAGAGATTCTGAGGGTTCCACTCATTCCCGACACCAAGCTTGCCCTCCCACAACTTCCTGTTACAAATTACATTTCCTGGTTGACAATAGGCATCAGTGTGGGGCAAGAGATTTCAAAACACACAGTAGCCTCAGACTGGCCAAGATACCACAGGTTCCATATGACTCTTAGATGTAAGGCGAGAATAGAATAAAAGCGTGGAAGGCAATACTAAGCTATGAGTCATGAGTCTCTTTTACTGGTAATGGGGAAAAAAAACTAGTGAACTTACTGTAATATCAGGTGAGTACATTGTTTTACTATGTCATTCCCACCAGTCCTAATACAGATTAACTTGAACCAAAGGGGAAAAGCATCTTTGTTAAAACAGCATCCCCTAGCTTTTATGCCTGTGCATCTGTCCCTCACATCTCTGGCCCTACAAGGATTTTCTACAAAACAAAGGAATTGAGCTATTTCATCTCAAAAATCCCATCAGTCTAAAACACTAATACAATATACACCAACATAGAAAATTGCATGTCCCAACCTATTTACATGTTAGCAACAATGGGTTCAAATAAATAGATAGATATGTCGTTGATCGGAACAAATCAAAGCTGTCCCTTAAGTCAGTTAGAAGGTTAAAAAGCAGCAGAGGGTAAACTGAAATTACAGAAAACCGCCCATAAAAGAGAGTGCATTTATTAAGATAAAGATCAGTTACTTCCTTTGATGTCAAGGTGTTATCTAATGAAATGAGGAAATCCAACATAGTGTTTTAAATTGTATTCTTTCCATGTTTATGTTGGATCTCTTACTAATTTAAGCCTAAAATGTCTTAGGGAGCACTACCAAGCACAGCGGATAGTAAATATTCTTTATTCTAAATCACATGATTCAGTTTGTGGTAACTTGAACATGGGATCTGCAATTCATATCGAATTAAAATCTGAGAAATAAATATAATTACCCAAAACTCTCATTTAGTTCATTACATCCTGAAGATCCATGGCAAATTGAAGATTTTATCGACTGATCTCGCTTTCCTTATGCACACAATTTATTCCATTTATAATGTAGCTTTGAAAGGAGACTATCTTAAAATCCTAACCATCCTCTCAGACAGGCAAAAGTGACTCTTTTTACCTGGGAATTAGTGAAACTTGACTGTTGTAGATGACTATCACAGATTCATAGGGTTCCCCAAACCCAGCCAGGTCTTCTCAGCTCCCCCAGTCAATCTAACTTCAAAAGACCTTTTGCAGAAGCAGAAGTATTTTATTTCCTCTAAGTCATGAGGAGCGCTAAAGGTTAAACAGATAAACACCACTCAGCAGCAGTGAGAGGTCCATTCGCTAAAGGTGCATCCTGTGTGATGGCAGCCTCCCCAGGAGGGAAAGGGCGCTTCTAAATGAACACAAAGGAGGAATTACAATTATTTTAGCAAACATTTGCTTTTTCCATGCAAATGAGAACTGCCAAAATGAAGACAGAACCTGCTTATGCTTCTTCCACAAATTAATTATGCTAATTTGTCATCATCTGCACTTATTTGCACACCAGGTGCTGAAGTCCTCCTAGTTTGTTCTTTTATGAGATAAAAGGTATTGCCCCCCCAAAATCCAATCTAATTCCTATTACCCAAAACTCAACTACAGTACAAATGCAGATTTGCCATTTGAACGTATCAGGAAACTAAAAACATGAAAATTCCACTTAGCATGCTTTTCTAAGATTGCTATACATATCTATATAACACAAATAATAAACCCCAGAGAGTCACTAATATTGAAGGATTTTTCTACTCCATAAAGCCTTCTGAATGTGCTATGTCTTATCACTGGTGAATAAGATGCATGAAACTTCTCTGATACTTCGAGCAGCTAAGCTTTCTCTGAGCCACAGATTCCAGTCTGTAAACCCCACAGCCGTGCGCATTCATGGTGATCAAAGCAAACACACAGCTCAGCTTGGAAATCAAGGCTCGCTGTGATTTCAGGGCTGGTTTGAAAGCTATCGATTATGTTGAGACATTTGGGAGAATCTTGGTAACTCAGAATTCCATCCAGACTACACAGGAGAAAATAAAATAGAAATGGGGAATCAAAGTTCATACTTGGCCACTGAAAGTGTCCTTACACTCATAAAAAAATTATTATTCAAATAAGTTGATGTTAAAAATAATATTAGCTAGATGTTTTTAGTCCTGAAAAAGAAGAAGAAAGATGGACTATTCTCACAATTTTGTCAGGTGATTTTCTTGCAGGATTAAAAGCAGAAATTCTAGAATCTAGCTTTCTTTTGGACCAGGGTGTCAGCAAACTGGGCCACCAGTTTTTGAAAACAAAGCCTAATTGGGACACAGCCAGGCCCATTCATTTACATAATGCAGCTGCTTTCATGCCAGAGTTGAGTAGTTGTGACAGAAATTGTCTGGCTGGCAAAGCCTACCATAGTTTCTGCCTGGTCCTTCAAGGAAGGTTGCTGACCCCGTCTAGAACCCTAGATGAACATACTTAGCCAGCGACTCATTTCCTACTGTCAGATGACGGTCTGATTCAAATCTAAACGATGCTGCAAAGATTAGTCAGGCTCTTTTTGGTTTGCAGCAATATCATCAGTAAAAAAGAATGTCACATGGGAATGTCTTAAGATTACAAACAAGATAGTTGTGTGTGTGTGTTTCTTTCTTTTTTTTTTTTTTTTTAATTCTTATCACCTATTCTGACTGCCTGAGAGCAAAGAGACTTAGGTTGTTGTAATATCAACACAGCACTTACCAGGACAAAAACTCTAATCTCTCAGGAGACATGATGCCATAGCACAAAATTCAGACCAGACCCAAAACATGTTGCTTGGGTTCCAAGCCAGCATTCCATCCCTTTCTGCTGCATGGCAGTGAGTTGCCTAACCAATGTGCGCCTGTGTTTGTTTGTTTTCATAAGCATAAAATGGGGATGATAATAACGTTACATGAGACAGAATTTATAGCAATTGAATAAGATAATGAAGACTACTTCAATGCTCCTCTTGAGCCAAGGGTGTGCTCTTGTGACGTCCTTCAGATTAGACTGCGCCTGACCTTCTCTGAAGTTAAAATGCTCATCTTTGTGACACTTCCGTAATATCAACAACAGTCCAATGGTGAAAGGGAAGCTAAAGAAAACACAGCTGTTCCTTCCCTGTAACTATCCCCAGACCTGTCATTTTCAAGCCCAACCTAAGCTCACTCTTCTGTCCATAACTTCTTTCAAAGGTTCATGGAGCATCACCCTCAGGTCCACATCAATTCAATCACCTTGCTTTTCCTAGGACATCCACCCACTTGCACAGTTTTAAGAGCCTTGTAAGATGCTGAACATCCCTTTGTCTAATGTCACCAGCTTATTTATAGTCATTTCCTAAGCTTCAGACTTCTACAGCGTGTAATAACACTGACCCAACATGGACATCCTTTGGGTACTTCAAATTTAAGGTTTTCCCATGTGGGCTCATTGCTGCCTTTCCCGCCTACCTAAATCTATTCTTTCCCGTATTGCCATCCAAGAGACCAGAATCACCACCCGGCCCATTGCCTAGGCAGGAAAACGAGGGCCTTTTGTGGACCAACCTACACAACCACAACCACCACCACCACCACTCTCTCATCTAATTACTTATGTCCTTCTTCCACTTAAAGTCTGTTCATAACTCCACTTCTAGGTGCTGGCAAATATGATCTACTGTGTTGTCTGTGCTTCTAAAGGAAGACAGCTTGGCGCTCCAGCAGCCATTTGAACCAGAAGGACAGACATCAACACTGAGAATGGAAAGATAGGAGCCTGGTTCCTTGACAACACCAGGGAACTGCCACATCAACCCTGGAGCCCATTTCTGGGATGTTAGGTAAAAGAGACTTACACTTCTCACTCATTTAAGCCTTTAAATTTTGGATTTTTGTTCTGTCTTCACAGCAACAATATTATCAGAGAGTACATTTCTCAAAACCACTCCTCAAGCACCAAAAATTTCAGGTTCAAATATCTCAATACAATAAGCCATTCTCATGAATTCCCCCAGCTCCATGACCATCTCTCAAAAACATGAATTTCTCAATTATTAGTGTTCAGACTATGATACTACTTAAAAATACCAAGTCTGCTCAGTGATTTTTCCACATAAAATATTATGGATGCTGTAAAAAATAAATAGTAACAAAAATTTAAGTTGACTTTTAATACTGACTGTAAAGTCAATGCAGCTAATCTCACAAAAGAATAGACAAGTTAATCAAAGAACACACTTTCTATAAAGCCCAGCATTTTTATAAAGAACAAAGTGACTTTTTATGGTCAAAGAGAAACACAGTCAAATTAAAAGAGGTATATTTTAGTATAGGTGGGCAAAACAGCTCTAGCAAGAGCCTTAGCAATTAAAAACAAAACAGACCCTAAAAAATACATTTGAATGAGAGATCTTAGGGATGGTCAAGAAAAAAGACTTGGATCAAGCTGTGGGCTGAAGGACAATGAATGAGGTAAGAAGCACAAAGCAAGCAAAGATATAGAAATGTTAGTATATGAAAAAGGAGCCATTCATAGAGAACATGATAGAGTCTAAATCTGGGGTGGGGAACATCTGGCCCCTGGGCCCTATAAGGCCCTCGATATCATTTGGCCTGGCCCTGCCAAGGCATTAGGGATGAGTTAATTGCATATTTGACCAAATATAGCAGGCTAATTTTTAAGTTGATAATTTTGTATGGCCCATGAATGATGTTATAAATATCCAAATGGCCCTTGGCAGAAAAAGGTTCCCCACCCCTGGTCTAAATTGAAGTTTAAAAAGGGAGAGAGGCTGTGTGTAACAAGTGATTTTATGTAAGGTTAGAAAAATGTCTGATGAGAAAGTGCCTCAACATGGATAGAATGAGACGAAAGGTCTTGTGGAAGTAGTAACTGAATCTGGCTATTCAAATTCTGAGTCAGATAATCACATCCTCCAGACTGCTGCTAGCCCCACAGCTCAAGAGGGAAGTCCCAGCGGAAGGTCCTGAACAAGGCGATAGCTAGGGCTGGCTGCTGCAGGGATACACAAGAGGAGCACGTGGCTTCTCACCGTGGACCAAATTTTTTTTCTGAGTTAAGAACGAGGCTTGGGGAAGGCTGACATGTACTGTACCCCATCCAGGTCTGACCTGCCCACCCAGAGGTGAAGGACTGCAAGGCCAGCAATAGGAATGGTTCCTGGTGTAGGCCCAAAAGGCCTGGGGCAATGCTCTGTGCTCACAAGGACCTGCGAAAGTCTAAAAGTTTGGGATCTTCTAAATAAAACAGTGCTTCCAAAATACAAAAAGAAAACCTCCAGATGTTAATTAGCAGGGTTGCAATAGACTGAATGTTTGCAAACCAGCCCCTTCTCCCCCCAGTTTATATGCTGAAACCTAATCCCCAATGTGATGGTATTTGGAGACAGGGCCTTTGCAAGGTGTTAGGTCATGAGGGCAGAGCCTTGATGAATGGGATTAGTGCTCAAATAAAATAAAATGGGCCCCAGAGAGCTCCCTGCCCTTTTCACCACCACTGACAATTACAGCAATACTCAGTCCTCCAGGAACCAGACAGGCCTCACCAGACACCTGAGCTGCTGATGTCTTGATCCTGGACTTCTCGGCCTCTGAAGCTCAGTAAAATTCATATTTATTGTGTAAACCACCCCCACTGTATGGTATTTTGTTAAACAGCGTGAACGGACTAAGGTATGTATCTATAGTAGTAGTTCTGCCAATGAGCTTCTACAGCTCAACACCTACAGATTTCTAGTTGTGCAAGTTATCTTTAACTTGTGATTTCAGTGTTTTAATGCTTAACGTGATGACGAGGAAGGCCTCCATAATTAAGAGACGCCAGAGTCCATGGAATGGTGGTATGTGAATAGGAAAAAGTAACCGAGGAGACCTAGGACAAGAGCAACAACATGTAAAGGTGCTTTAAAACCTAAAACAAAGCGCAACTGCAATGTGACATGTATTTTTATTAATGATATTTATCAACGTCATGGTGTTAGAGATATCCAGCCCCCATAAACATGCTTGGTTTAGGATGGCATGCTATACTGCGAACTGAAAACTAGTCACACCCTACAGTGGACACGTTGCCTCCTTCTTCTGAGTTTGAAAGAACACTGCTGTGTCTGAACTTGGTCAGCAGCTGAACTTGGTTTTATTAGTCCTTAAGTTTATGCAACGAGAATGTTCCGTTGTGGAATAAACATCGAACTGCCCTTATGGTGATGATTACCAAACACCGCCATACCCCCAGAGTCATGCCAGCTCGAGCTGAAGCAGATCTTTCTTTATTGGTTCTGCTGAAGTGTCCTCCCATTTAAACTTACACATCAGACTCAATCACAGAATTAATGCCACATACACACCAACATTCACAAATAATTTTTAGTTGCAAAATCCTCATCCAGCACACACAGCAACAGTTTCTGATGAAAAAACAATCTTTTATTTTAAAGTATGACACAATTGTTTTCACATCAAATCAGCAGACCCAGTTCACAACAGAGGCTGTCCTGACACGCACACTTACTGGTCACTTTCTCCAGATAAGAGACACTGGATGTGAACTTGGTCCTTTCATTGCAAGTTTACAAACAGCAGCTCAATGTAAGTGAGTGCCAGAGAGATGGCCGCAGTTAGAGCTGAGCGAGAATTCAGAGAATATGACTACAAGCAACCATATAAACTATATTTACTAGGATAGTATGAAACCATCTGTTCCCGATCCCACAGCTGGAGTATTTGAGTGTTTGGACTGAAATCATCATAAGCAACAAAGACAGAGGAAGCCTCATGACCCTGGGGCGGCAGACCAGTAAATGCCTAAGAGCTTCATGGTGGCCCAGATGCGGAGATTTCTCTGCTCACTGGTTCCCCCTTTTCCAGGAAACAGTGGGGAGCCGCTAAAGAGTCTATGCTCGATATTTTCCAAATCCTCTGCAATACATTTATCCCCCAATTCCCATAGTATGAAGCCCACCACGTCTTGTGAGTTAAATCTGAAACATCTGAATTACCAAATCCATCTACTTTACTCCTGCCACTGTCTTATACTAAAAGGGAACCGATTTCTTAAGTTTGACTGGGGGTCGGTCCATCAAAGGCAGACTTCGTGCTGGCCCAGGAACTTTATATGGGCCACATCAAAGGTGATTCCCAACCTCTGGTGCTGTTTGAAACAGCATTCATGTTAAGAATTACAGCTTCGGATCCATTTCAAAAGCCCGTAAGTATATGGCACACACATCCATTGGGCAGTATGGTGTTCAACTGATTTCTACTGTAGTTGAAAGAACACACAGTAACACTTATGCTTTCCTTCCCCTAAACCAAATGAAAACATCACAGCAACATAACATAGCTGTATATGTGAAGTCAGGAGCCACAACCTTTACCACCTATCTCATGGAAGGGTGGAGGCGGTATGCTACAGGTATTCCAGAATGTTCTTTCTTCCTTTACACACATGGTTCACTTTCTCTTACTGCCGTTTTAAGAAAGGTGCAAATTTATGGGGATGGGAAGGTTTATAAAAACATCACTTATTTAAAGATATGCCCTCCTCTCTCAGCCCCCTCCCCTGCAATATTTCTTTTAGAAGGAAAAAGTTGCTCTGCCTTTTGTTTAAGTTATTTTTCCTGAAGTTCCAGTCCACAGGATATTAAAAAGCTGAGCAAATATGTACTATTACAAATAATATTAGTCACTTTTTGCTGTTGATAGGTTTTTAAACATCTTATTGATAGTCATAGAGACATAATAAATACTTACAATCTCTTAATCGCCCTTAAATTAAATTAGAAGTCCTGACTTGAGCATCTATTAAGAGAAAAAGTTATCACACTCTAACTGTCAATGTCATTATAAATTTGTCCAAACCCATAGAATGTACAAGACCAAAAGTGAGTCCCAATGTAAACTATGGACTTGGGGCGATTATGTGTCAATCTGGGTTAATGGATTGCAGCAATGTCCCAGTCTGGTGGGGGATGTTTGTGGGGAGAGGGGGGACGGGGAAGCTGTGCACCTGTGCGGCAGAGGGTATATGGGAAATCACCGTCTTCTGTTCAGTTTTGCTGTGCATCCAAAACTACTTTTTAAAGTCTAATAAAAGAGAGAGAGAGAACACCACAGAATCATTTTCACCCCCATACACTGCAGATATGGGTGTATATTCAAGTTTCTCCCTCTCCTGCTTTTCTACTAACTGAGTAATCGATCACATTTAAAAGAAAAAAAAAAGAAACTACGATTACACTGTGGTTGATAGTAATCACTAAAACTATGAATGGCGCCCTTAAAGGATGCCTTCTTACTCTGGAGCAGCATAGTGAGGTAGTGCCTTACTGCGATGTTAGTCCTTTCTGTCACTCAAGAACCACAGAGTGTGAGTGAATGAAGGAGGCCTTTTCTTCCAAGCAACCAACCACTCAGCCTTAAAATGCAGCACACCTCAAATTTTGTGAGGAAATCACAGTATGGTTCAATACCTCAGTCAAGAGTCCCCTGACTTAATATTTTTAAAAAGCTTAAGTCTGAATCTCAGAAAACCCCAACTTTGCATGCTGTCTCCATGTAGTAGTTTTGCAGCCTTGTCTGTCCCCAAATCCATCAGCTCCTGGTGGGTCAGTGGGTCAGGAGCCTTTGTTTTGTTTTGGTGAATTGACCCACAGCCTGACACCCACCCAGTGCAGTCCAAGGGACTGGAGAAGAAGGCATCTGGGAGCCTGTGGCCCTCGGGAGCTCACTGTGCACGCTGGCTCTGCTCCAGTTCTGGAACTGATCCTATGAAAGCTTCAGAATCTCATTCATTTCCAACAAACACAACTAATGCATGGCACTTATTTTTAAAAAGAAAAGAGAAGTTACCCTAATTAGAAGCAATAAAGTAAGCTTTTTTATTAACTGGGAACAATTCAAACAAGTTAAGAGCATGGAATGTGGACCAAGAAGGGCTGTGTCACACTGGTTACGTGACCTGTTGCTTATTTCCCAGTGCCAACGCTTCCTCATTTGCACAATGGGGTAACAGCTGTACCTACCTCATCAGCTTGCTGCATCTAGAAATGTTAATCTTTGTAAAGCTCAAGAACCCTGCTTAGTACAGGGTAAGCCTGTGTTCAGTAACCTAAAAGGTAGGGTTTTCTGCAATTTGTAATTAAAAGAGATTACCAAATGCTGTGAAATGTCATTTTAAAAATAAATCTTTGCATAGTTTCGCCTTCCTTGAAATGATCGTTTTATGTTTTCAACTTAGTTCAAAATCACAACCATCCAGGCTGTTTATTCAGTAGAGTCTTTGAAAACACGTATCTCTTAACAGTTCCAACTGCAGGACTATAGATTGAAAAAGAAAAGGCAAACACCACTACCCTACAGGGCTGGTATTTCCAAAGACCTGACTACCGCCAGCGGCGGTTACCAGTAAAGAGGACTTTGAATAAGCACAAATTCACAGATTTGGGAGAAATCCGGACTAGAAGAGTTTTGCTTCACTATTTGAAGCTTGTGTTTTCAACCACAAGAGGACATTATCAGATGTAGATATGCCACACATGTAAATTCCTAACTGGGTACGAGCTAGGATTAACCTGACGTAGCAAGGCCCCCGGAAGATCATGGAAGCTGTAACTAAGATCATGGAAGCTGTAAGGAAGATCAATAACTTGGGCTGTCTCAACACATCTTGCAGGACACTGAGGCCCAGACCCCGGGGGGCGGGGGGGTCAATGTTATCATCAAATATACAGCCTTCTGTTACCTGTACAGTAGTCCCCACTTATTCACCATTTCACTTACCCACAGTCAATAGTGGTCTGAATGTATTAAATGGAAAACTTCAGAAATAAACAATTGGTAAGTTAGAAATTGTGCGCCACTCTGAGTAGCATAATAAAATCTCACTGTCCGGCTCAGCCCTACCCAAGACGTGAATCATCCCTTTGACCAGCACCTCCCCCACCCATTAGTCACTCAGTAGCCCTCGGGTTATCAGATCAACCATCTAAGTATCGCAGTGCAGTGCTTGCAGATCAACCATCTAAGTATCGCAGTGCAGTGCTTGCATTCAAGTAACCTTTACTTTACTAATAACGGCCGGAAGCACAGTGTAGTGATGCTGGCTGCACTGTGGATCTGCCAAAGAGAAGTCATAAAGCGCCTCCTGAATGTGAAAAGGTATAGGTAGTCTCTGAAGTTTCAGGCATCTGCTAGGGGTCTTGGAACATAACCCCTGAGAATGGAGAAGGCGGTGGGGGTGACTACTGCACTAACGTTGACCTATTTTATTTGGACCCTGATTTTGGTGACTTCAAAAAATGGTTGACAAAGAAAAAAAACAAAGTGAATGAGGGGACTTTTCATATATGCCATGCCTTCTTTCAGAAAGCTAAAGACAGTGTGTGCTATTTAGTCAAGTCTGATTGATTATTCGGGGTGGGGTAAGGATTTGTGTAGCTTTATTCCCCAACTCATTTATGTGTTATATTGAATGAGCCAGCTAAAGTGGTTTCTTAGAGGGCTAAAAGGAGCAAACACTAAATCAATACTCATTTTCTAGGCACTTACTAGGGAGCTGGGCAGTCCTCATTTGAGTGGAAAGACACTTAAAACCTTACTAAAGATAATCACATTTGAATAGAAAGCAAAAGATTAATAGCTTACCCTCAAAAAGAAAGGTACATATATTCTTTGAAAAGTCATTGTTATATCAATATTTAAATACAATCCATAATGAGTCCTACTTAAATAGTCATAGCATTCCACACTTCAGATATTGACCAGGAATTATGAACAGTTCACAGTGCTGGGCAGTAGGATGGCAAATTGAAGATGGTGTGATGCAGGAAGAACAGGTGGCAGCAGTTGAAGAAGAAAAGATGGGTCAAGTTCAGGTGCTATGACGGTGGTGGCTACACTTTGGTACATTCCGTTGAGACTATTTGGGGGCCAGGCAAGTATTTTACTCCAGGCTTCCACGGTTTCTATAGAAACCCTGACCTTCGAGTATCAAATGCTCAACACAGACTAATAAAGGTTTCTGCACATGGTTCTAAGGCTTGACATTAGTCTCCATTAACACTTAACTACATGTTTCATCAAATAAACATCAAATTAGTTCCAAGATAAACATCGGTAGGTGTGAGTTGAAAGGGAGAGCAGGGAGGCTCAAGCTTCTTCGGTTTCTTTGAAGTTTTATTTTGGTTTCAATAAAAACTCAGCTAGCCAGCTATGGAAATTGAGTGGGTTGAAAATAGTGACCAGTTTTCCTGGACAGGAGACTGAGATGATGGGGAGATCCAAACGAGCCTGGAATGGCTGCAGGGAGACAGGCCAGTGCTGTTCTGAACAAAGAGGGCAATTTAAATGGAGAAGAAATAGAAAGGCACCTGGGCAATAGGGTAGGTGCAATTCACAAAACTATTTCAAGTTCCAAACCAAAGAAAGTGTCTGTGGAAGTGTCAAACGTCCCAAGGAAAATGTGACGGTTAAAGACAAGAACCCCGCAAATAAGGGCCTGTATAATTAAATAGCCTCCACACACACATCATGGTCCATACTACTTTGGTGACACTGTAAGGAGCCTGACTTTAGAAAGCAACACCAGGGAACATGTAAGGTCCAGGGAACAGGATCCTCATTTACATCCCTCACTGCCAGAGCTCCACACCTGGAATGCCTGTAAGTCCGTCCAACCACAGGCTGAGGCAGTCTTCCTTCTTCAAAATAAAAACCATTCAAGTCACTAGTGTTAAGAACAGATGTTTTGTCTGTGTTCTCATCCCAACAGCAGTCCAGATAAGTTCCAGAAGGGTTCTTGATGTCCCTGTCAGACAGCCTTCCTGACATCTGTCTTCCTTACACCTCCATGAAGAATTCTTGGTTGTTTACCACAGCCTGGGCTGGAAGATTCCACTAACAAACTTTTAAGATATACAGAAAAATTCCAGCTTTTGAAAATTTCAGGGGAATTACACAGCAACACAAGCAGCTCCTTTGATACACAGAATTGTGCTGTATTAACATCAAGACTGCCTACTGAGAATTTTTTCTTAAGATATGGATCAAATTAAAACTGTGTATTACTCACCACACTTGAACTACTCCACTTCTAGATACTGGGGTCTATGAGAACTTAATAGAAATATTTAATTCCTATTATTAAAATATTTCTGTTTTATAAACATTTAATGAAAACTAAACTCTGAGGGCATGCTCTCAATCATGAATTCCATATTCTCAAAAGTGTTATGTACATAAAACTACATAATAGCCCATTGAACTTAGAATATCTCACATTGCTTAGTCAAGTCAAAGAGGTGGATCTGACAGCAAAACAGAGAAAGAACAGAGGTAATAACTGATGATCCAAGTAGTTAATTTAATGACTATCTGCTGGTTAATACCTCTATCCCATGTTATCTACAGACTAACACTTGTCTCACTGTAATTACTGGTGTACTTGTTTGCCTTCACTGACCATAAGCTCCTTAAAAGGAAGGAAAACAGGTCTTGGCATCTATCTCCCAGCTCATTCAATAAACAAACATTAATTGTGTAATATCTTAATGTGGTTTGTGTTTCCCCACATTGCATTTAACAGGGAAGAAAACCCCCACATTGTTTGCTCACTTGAGCTGCTCTTAAAAAGCTTAGTCCTAGAAATATGCTTACAAAGGCCACTGATCTTTAAATAAAGGATGAATTCATCGCAAAAGCAATACTTGTACCTTTTAACTATATAAAATGATTATTTAGTTATGACTTCAAATGAATAAGTGTACATCATGAGTGTCCAACCCAATGATGAATTTATAGAGCAGAAGTAATGTCAGAATCTAAATATCTACACCAATTATGCCTCTAGCCACAACGTTTCTGATTATATCTTCCAATTTCGAAACCAAAATAATACCTTTGCCCTAGCAAGTCACATCAGAGGGTTTAAAAATAATAATAAAGGAAAATACCCTCTAGTAAATTGCTTGGAAATACACATCAAAAAGCATATCAGTCATCCAGTTATTCATTTGTGTCATAAATGGCTGCTCAACCATCGATACCATGTCATTCCAGCTAATTACATATTCTAAGGACGCAATCTAGGACCTGAGCCAAGGCTTCAAAACAAAACATGAAGTTTGGTATGTGAAAGACCAGCAGTCAGTATGGCGAGTTATGGAGGCTGAACAGTACATAAAATAAAAAAATTTCCAAGAGCTATCTATCACTGTCCTTACTATTCTACTTAAATCACACTGACTTGACCCTATGGAGTAGATGACCCACCCTTGCCCTGATGGCCAGCTCCTTTAGATCCTATGGAAGTGTCATCCTGTATGTTGGGGGAGGGGCATCAGGGGAAGAAGGAGGGGCTAAAGGAGTCACAGCTGCAGACAATGACATTCATAAACTGATTTCATTTTAAAATGAGACCACTTTAGGTACTGATTTAACAATAAAAGAAGCAAGTGTTTATACTACATATGATAGGAGATTGTCTTATACCCCACCACAGCTCACAGATGTAGACAATAAAGACCCTGCAACCACCTCAACTATAACTAGTTTTAATATGTAAAAAAGATGCCTACTAAAATAAAACTTTTACAAATAAAGCATCAATATCTAGAAATGTTTTAGAATGAATCAATTGTATTGCCAGATTAGACTTGCTTACTGGAACTCTGCATTATTATTTAACTACAGGTTACTTTAGAAACCAATTTCATATTATAGTTTTAAGAAACTACATTTTTTAAAATTTAATAAGAATTCTATCAATAAGATATTTTGAACTGGCTTTAGAAAACTAGACACTGATCTGTGAAGGCCAGTAACGTCAAGAGTGAGACAATGAAAGTTGAATACTGACCACCACCAAGAAGTACATGAGCCCTAGCCGGTTTGGCTCAGTGGATAGAGTATCAACCTGAGGACCAAAGGGTCCCAGGTTCAATTCTGGTCAAGGGCATGTACCTTGGTTGCAGGCTCCTCTCCAGCCTGGCCCCCGGTCAGGGCTCGTGCAGGAGGCAACCAATCAACATGTTTCTCTCACATCCACGTTTCCATCTGTCTTTCCCTCTCTCTTCCACACTCCCTAAAAATCAATGGAAAAATATCCTCAAGTGAGGATCAATAATAACAACAAGTAAAAGTACATGAAAACATGGGGACAAGGTGGGGGGCAGTGGATCACAAATGTTTTAGTTGTGTTCCTCTCTCCCTCCCCCGACAAAACACTGTGATGTTTGTAAAAGGTTTATTACAAGCTGGTTCCTGGATATGAAAATAAAGGACAACACTCGGTCACATGCATTATTTGTGTAGCATGATGCCAAGGGTCACTATGAAAAACATGTCATTCTGTACCTTCATCCCAATACTCGACCACAGGTTCTCTCTGGGAAACTGACATCCAAACATGAACAAAGCAAGGTCCTGGCCTGCAGGAACTCAAAATTTAGAGTAAGTGTCACAGCACAGAACCAGGACTAGATTCTTATTTATTTGGTTAGGTTTGTAACTGACTGATGCATAAATTAGATTTTAAACCACATGCTCATCTGGGGGCTGAATACTCCCGACTTCACAAATGCTGTCATAAAAATGCACTGGTCTGCAGAGGACACACTGTGTTCAATGACTTGGAAGACGTATGAGGAATGTTAGGGCAATGAGCCTAGCTTTCATTCCTTGTGGCTTACTTCTGAAAAGATTCCTCAGCGCAATACTATTTGTTTCCCACAAATAATATACAATTCATTCTTCCTTTGAGACTCTACCTTGGGAGGAAGCTTAGATGCATGAGCCATTAGTACTAATTACTCATAATGTCTCAGGGATTTAGAACAATTACTACTAAGGTTATGGCCTGGAAACAGAATAATTACACTAATTAGAATTCATCAGATATCCATCTTCATAGTAAGCACAACTGATGAGGTGAAATTTACTATCCACCTTCCAAAGGTGACTTTCAAAAGACATGAGCCCTCCATGAATATAATGTATTGTAGGCAACCTTTGACACTGAACAAATGTGGAGAGCTTGGTATGTATCAGAACTGTTACAAAGCACTGTCACTGATCAACAAAACTAACACATCCCTGCCTCATAAGTCTTTTTATCTAGAGACATTAAATAATCACATCAGTTTTAATAAATGCAAGGACAAAAAAAATGGCAAGTGCTATGAGAGGTGTGGGGACTGTCAGGAAAGGCATCTCTGAGAAAGTGACATTTAAGCTGAGGAGTACTTGGACAGTGGGAAAAAGAATATTCCAGGCAGAAGGAACAGTAGGAAAGACCTTGGAGCATTGTAATGCAGGTGGTGTGGCTAGAGAACAGAAGGTGGGTGAGTGAGAATGAAAGGGGGTGCAAGAGGGAAACAGGTGGTGAACATGCAAGACCTTGCAGATCAGTGAAGGATTTTATTATTTTATTCTAAGGGTAACAGAACATCATTATATAAAGTCTTAGGCACAGGGATGTCAGGCTTAGATTTAGATGAGTATTGGGCAGAAATCAAGGACAAGAATAGAGGCTTTGACAAGATTCATGGCTTAGAGTGGTGGGTGAAGGGGAGCAAAGTCCACCACCCCGAAGTGCCTCTTTAGGGTACTGGTTATTTTATGCTGGTTAATTTTAAGAAACAGCAGGTCTGGGAGAAGCTCTAAAAGTCAAGTAGAGCCCTAACCGGTTTGGCTTAGTAGATAGAGTGTCGGTCTGCAGACTGAAGGGTCCCAGGTTCAATTCTAGTCAAGGACATATGCCTTGGTTGTGGGCACATCTCCAGTATGGGGTGTGCGGGAGGCAGCTGATGGAAGTTTCTCTCTCATCAGTGTTCTTAGCTCTCCTTCTCCCTTCCTCTCTGTAAAAAATCAATAAAATATATTTAAAAAAATAAATAAAAATAAAAGTCAAATAGAAGTTATCCTTTGTAAAAGGGCCTTTTTGAAGGAATCTCCATTTGTAAGGGTGTTTCCCTCATTGTATCAGGAAGGTATCTAAATCCCTAGAAACTGTTATCAATCAAAAAGGCATAGACTTAAATCTGAGTAACAATTTTGCCCTTGTTACTGGTACTTTTTCTGGTAACTTCCCATAACTCACTCTCTATACCCAACATCTTCTTTTGTCTTTAGTTGAAGGTGGTATACCTATTATTAAAATTGAATTTTAATCTGTCTCAACTTGATTATTAGACGAGCTAGAAAAACCTTGAAAGGTGTAGGAAAAAATTTCCTCCCCAACAAGGGAAATGGACATATGTGTGAAATAGTTATAAAGTTGATTTGATAGGCCTTTGTTACCAGGAAGAACCCTTCTTTCTGGAATAAATGGAAGAAAGTGCTATTGACCAAGACAGTGAGCACTGAAAGTAGACCGTGGGCATTGCCTTGAAAATAAAGGCCATATAAATTAAAGCGCTAAAATAAGATATGCTACAGTAACTCACATGCTTCATGCAAAAAATTTGCCAGTGAAAATTTTTATGAAATATATTGAACAGTATCAACTTTCCATTATTTTTTAGGGCCAGTGGTTTATCTGGTCTAGTAAAATTGAATTGTTATATTCAAATTGACTGTGGAATAATGAAGCAATATTTTTGTTGTCATAGTTAACACAATGTGACACAATCTGAAATTTGAAACAGAAAGCAGTAATTGCATCATTGGAGAAGGCACCTCAAAAGTTGTAAATTGCTTTTAAAAGGGCCTCTCAAAAGAGTTAAGTGTGGACATACCCACATCCACATTTGTTGTGAATGCCCCTCAAAGAATCCCTTAAGTATCACTATTTTATTGCCTGGAAAGACCCCAAAATTCATTAGCCTTGACTTTTATGTCATCAAAGACTCCTGACACATGTGATTCCTGACACACCTTCCTTCCCAATACTTAGTGTCCCACTGTAGAGAAGCCTAGACCTCCACCCATTCCTGTGCTTTTGTTAAAGAGTCTGTCTTCTAACGTCTTCAAGTCTTCATCCAGTAAGACTTGCCCCCTACTAACATTCTGTATGGCGAATCCCTACCAATAAGCATGGGTGCTAGAACAGAATTTTAAACAGGCCTGCACATATGGTCAATTCTTCCATTATTGGATGGGAGATTTTAAAGTGGGCTTTCTCAGAATAACTGTATTTACTCAAGACTAGCTGGTTCTTTACACTATATATGCTAAGTCAATCCTTCTCTCTTCCTTTATGCACTCTCTTGTAAAATTCAGGTATATATAAAAAACAAAACCTAATGAAAAAGTTTTCAGCCAGAGGAAAAGCATGGTAAAATACTATATAGTATTAGAGTGAAAATTAGGTTTCACTATGTTAGTGCCTATTGAATAGTGGTGGCTACCTAAAGTACTCTGTTGAGAAGGATCAACAGGCTTCATCCATGTACCATGCCCATCGTGAGTACAACAGAGGGAATGATGCTTGCACACACCCTTGCACCTCTGGGGGACACTGGAGCCACAGAAACATGGCTTTGAATCCCACACCGGGCTCTAGCTCTTCTAGCAATGTGAACCTTAGTAAAATTAACCTCTCTGCACCTAACATGTCTGATGAGGACACCTATGCTTGCGCCACCTGGATTCATGAGCATTAAACCAGGAGCTCAAGGGTTGGCAGTTTCCCCCCCCCCCCGCCCCGCCTTCATGAAGCAGGAAGGCATGAAGCAGCACTTTGCACAGAAGCTTGAAATTGTTCTTCAGTGTAAAATACCTTCCTTGGCAAAAACATAAATTGTGATGAGCTGAGTGGTATCCCTCAAAAATTCCTTTGTTGAAGCCCTAAACTCCAGCACCTCAACATGTGCCTGTATTTGGAGATATGACCTCGAAAGAGATGATTAAGTTAAAATGAGGCCATCAGGGCAAACCTTTCATCCAATAGTACGGTGTCCTTATAAAAAAAGAGATTAGGACCCACTGGAAGAGACACCAGGGATGCAAGTGCACAGATGAAAGATCGTGAGAACAGAGCAAACAGTAGGCCATCTGCAAGCCAAGGAGAGAACCCAGAAGAAATCACACTGTCAACGCCTTGATTTGGGGTTTCTAGCCTCCATAACTGTGAGAAAATCAATTTCTGTCATGTAGGCCACCCAGGCAGGGGTATTTAGTATTAGAGTGAAAACTAGGTTTCACTATGTTAGTGCCTATTGAATAGTGGTGGCTACCATTTGTAATGGCAGTACCAACAGACTAATGGGAACAAAGCACCAGTGTCTTCTACCAACTCTATTACTGCATATGCATCTGAACCCTCTCCTACCCATTCACTTCCTCCTCTTGCTGGGCTATGTTCTTCACCCGGGGAACATAGGAAGGGAGCCCTGGGGCTCAGAAACAAGAGGTAACGTTGACTGCTGACCTAGAATAATGTAGTTTTGCTTCCTGTATTGTATTTACCAGAAACCCTGCCCACACAAGGGGAATACAGACACTCCTGGGAACAGAAAGGAACGGTGTTCCCCTCTCTCCATCCAAACACATGGCTGCAAAATTACCATGCTGAACTTCCCTCAAGCACAGCCATCTCCTCTTTTTTTTTTAATAAGAAATTCTGTTGCTCACAGGTGCCCCTCCCTCTCTCAAGACTGAACTGTTTAATTAGGTAGCGAGGTAGTTAAATGTGTTATCAGAATCCAATTTAAATGGAAATACGTCCCGGCCAATTAAACCTCACACTAACCAGTGCATGCATATTAGTGCTCTAAAACATTTGTTCTAGCAGTTAGATATTTTCTCGACCAGGTAAACTATGCAAACAACTGCCAACGTGTCAGGGCCTGCTGGTTTGCCAAGAGGCGTGCTGCTCATGTTAAATACCCTAAAGGTTTGGGTGTCATCTTGCCTTTTAGATAGATCTCCTCCAGTTCACACCCTCTTCCAACAGGAATCATGGCCAGCTCAAGTTTGGCTTGAGTTTTTAACTCCCCTGGGAAACAGAAGTAACATTTCTTGCAGCCTGACATCACCCTGGACTTCTTTGCCCTTTATCTGAGAGTCCTGGTTCCCACTACAGAAGTGACAAAGGATCCTCCTTTGGTCATCTGCCCAGCCAAGAGGGATCAATATAAGAAGAAGACCCGCAAGTAGTGTCTCTTGGTCTAAAGAAGGCAAGTGAAAGGGGTTAGCATGAGTGCATTTGTCCTGATTTGCCAACTACCACCACTTCTCCCCTGAATGTTCTAATATTTGTTGCTGGGAGCAAGGATACAGTTTTGTGGGTTTTTTTAAGTGTTAGTATTGACAGCATTAAAGTTTTAAATACAAAAAGCGATATTTTTTACGTAGAAAGGACTAATTAACATGGTTATTTGGATGAGGGGGAGAGATGTGAAGACTGCTGAAAATTATTTTTTTGTTGTTGTTGAATTCACTTTTGTATTACATTCTCTACATTCAGAGTTAGTAGTCAATTAAACATAGTATCTTAGAAATATTACTAGAATGCTTTTCCCACTGAGAATGCATTGGATTTAAAACTACAACTCTTACCTTAGTGAAATCTTGTGCTGTAATTCCATTGTGTAGTTACTCTTCTCTGCATTGTGGCCAGTTGCAATCTCCTAAGACAACCACCTACCCAGGAAACCCTAGTACAGCTGAAATCAACCCTAAACTCTCTGGATGGTGGAAACAAAGCCAGTTTGAATAGAAAGGATAGAGGTGAAGAAGGTGAGCTACTAATGTTTGTCTCTTTCACCAATGATACCTTCAAGGAGACTTTATTAGTCAACCATTGGACTGGATTTGGGAGAAGAGTAACATTCAGATGTGAGACACACGAAGAAACACACACCCGGGAAACCATTATCCATCTTGTCTTGACAACGTTTTTGAGAACATTGGGACAAACACTTGTTGCTATTTGTCTGAAAACCAACACTGAAAGTTCTGTAACCTGGTTTCTGAAGTCCAGTTGGGTGAGGTCTCAACAAAAGATCACCAGGACTAATGAGGAAATGCTTTTGCCACAATAAATCTCCTGTCAACAGGGTGGTCTCCACCAGATTGGGTTACCACAAGAAGACCCAGGAACTACTTGTAACTTCCAATTGTTAACTAAGATCCTTTCTTTTTCCCTCAGGAAAATGAGTCATTCAGAAAAGATTCCAGATCACCTTGTTTAACCAAAACAATGTATTTAGTAAATACCCTAGCAGTCACATAATCTTACTCTACCTTCTTGATGAAATGCAGGATAAAGGGAGAAAATCACCTCAAATCTCCTCACCTGGAAATCACTGATTTCTCTAGATTTTCCTTTCCCCCAATCATCTTAAATATGCCCAAGGCAAATATAGGAGCTCTTTATCCTCTGTTGAAACAGCTGAGAACATTTTGTAAAGGTCAAAGACAGCAAATATTCCTACAGCCCCTACAGTTTCCAAGATAGCTCAGAGAAGCTTAAGACAGTGTTCTGTGAAGACCCAACAACTCTAAGGAGAACTTTTTCTGTATATCCTGAAGAAATAGGAATGTTCTGGCAGTTACTAAATGGTTGCTATTGTTTTCCCTTTTAATACACTACTTCCACAATTAGGTTTTGTTACTATTTGATTTGGCTATTACATTAACTTAGGTAGTAATGGTGTTTTGAAGGGCTGTCAACGGGTAAATGATGTGGGTCTTTTCAAAATCACTTTGCCAAGCAATTCAGGAAACTTGTAATGTAGAAAGTTCAACCAGAAAAAAACTATTCTCTAGCACCTATTCTTCAGAGACTTAAAAAAGAGGTTTTAATTTGAATTTATTTTAGGAATACATCTTTTTCTGAACCTGCAAAATTATAAGAACTTAAAGCATTATAGAAACTGTGAGGTCATCAAATTCATCAAAGCTTGTTCTCTATTGAAATGTCTAAAGATGATCATTTAAAAATATGAATTAAACTTGTGTGTTATCTAAACTTCACTATCAGTTTCACCAAATACAAATGTAAACACTTAACATTGCTAACATCAGTTTCAAATATCTAAATAACAAGGTTTGAAATTTTTTTAAGATGTACCTCAGTTCCATATTTTAATGACTACTTCAGAAACTTAGAGCCCCTTAAATCCTCTAAATCAGCCCAAATACTATAAATGATCATTCTAAAGGAAAAAGATTAAACCTCATGTATCATGCAGCTCTCAAACCCAGAAGCCAGATAACACTGGTAATCAGCATAAAATCTCATGTCCACCCATCACCTCCCACAGCACTGCAGCTGCATGCTGGATTTCCCCGGAGCATTTCTAGGGCCCGAAGTTTGATGATCCCACTTGCTCTGTAGTCCCCTAATTAGTCTAACACCAACTGGCTTATTTTCAAACAATGTAATCTCCATCCACAGCTCCCAACCTTGTTACCACTATTAATTTTAGGTGAAAAACAAAAGATATGGCACTAAGATTTCGTTTCATGAGCCAAGTTATGTAATACATGCCATGAATTCTTTGGCATATGAAGGAAGTCACGGGCCTGTACTGTAAGAAGCAAAGATGGGTTGAGAAGGAAGATGGTGAATAGATAAAACAGCAGGTGGGCACTGGAGACAAGGGGCACAGCGATGTATCAAAAAGTAGTTCTTTCTGGGGGCGGGGGGACTGCGGCAGAGAGAGACACATAGACTCCAATTTGAATTTTCAAAAAAGTGGGAGGAATGCTTTTTTTTTTATGTTGCAGACAGTGAGTAAGAGGTTGACTCAAATTGAAAGGGAGGGACAGTAAGAGCGCGACTTTATTGGGAAATAACCTGGGTGTCCACTCGGCCACTAAGCAGCTCACGGGACCTTGAGTAAGCCACTAACTTTCCTAAGGGCCTTTTAAGTTCCAAAATAAGTGTTTCAGTCATGAGTTTTCAAACCTTTTGTTACGATGACATGAGTATTTACGAAGGACTTCAGTTGCAGTTAGGATAATACTGAAAACAGCCACCGACTTCTGCAAATGAATCCTGCCCGCACCTAGGCAGAATGAAAACCAGTGAACCAACTTAGGGCTTGGTTTATTTCTAATCAGGCAACTCTATACATACAGTAGCTGGAAGAGGGTTGACTGGTATCCAACTGGTATCTCAAAGTTAGAATTACAGGTATTTGAGGGATTGCCTCCACCTATGAGGTGTAAAGGGAAAAGCGAAGGGAGTCAAGCAAATGCATGACATTCACCCACAGTCTTTATTGGGAGCAGCCCTCATCATCAGTCTCAAAAAGGTATGACTTAAGGATATTAGCCTATGTTCACCATGACAAGAGCACATCTAATTTGTAAGTGACTTAATGTATCTACTGATCAAATATTTACTCCGCCCTGCATCTTTTCTATAATACATAGTTATTCATTGGAGAACTTAGCACAACTCTCTGTAAATAATATTGAAGATGTTAATACATTAGAAAGTTGTCCATATTACATAAGGTAAAATGGCCAAGGCTTATGGAAGTCCAATAGAGCATTGTGGAGAGGAATAGGGCCATCAGACAAAGATTTGAATGATATCTCTTTCTATTAGCTCTAGAATATTATGAACATTATTTAACCCTTATGGATAAAAAAAGGGGCCACATATTAATCCTGATAAGCTCAGGGGTGGCCAGCATGGGATAAAATTCAATGAGAGCCTATGATGTACAATAAACAGCCAACAAATGTTCAATTTCATCCCTTAACTTCCCCAGATTAAAACAAACAAAAACAAAAACTCATCAATGGACGAAGTTTTAAAAAAGATGCACCCACCATGTCCCAAACCTATTTTCTACAAGTGAACACCTGACAGGTAAGTAAAATGTCATTTCCCTCCCAAATCCATAAGATTCAAAACATGTTTAAAGAAACCATTAAAAAGGACGTAATCAAAATAAGAATGACTTTACCTTCCCTCAACAGCATAAGCCAGTGTCCAGAAGGCCAAAAACAAACCAAATGGACAGATCCCTGAATTAAAGGTCTGGAAGGTTGGCACTTACTGGAGAAGGACGGATCAACCCCAAATATCTAAAATTCCAAAGAAACAGGTTTGTTTGTTTTTAAGAGACCAAAGTGACCAAAGTCTCCATGCAGATATTTACCTGCAAAGATTTTGTCAACAGGTGCCAACACCTTTCCATTCCTACATAATACAGTTTTATTCCTAGAATGGAGATAGTGGGGATGTGGGAAAGTGGAAGGGTATTACCATGTGCATCCTTAGAATTTTAAATATATAAATTGGTTTATATCAATCTTACTACTAATGACTACGACACTCCTTTCAAATGCCAATTAATGCACCTTAATTAATGCACCATTCAAAACACAACAAAAGTCAGTACTTTGAGAAACTTTTAAGTCTATCCCTAACACATCATACAGTGAGCCTTTCTCTGAGCTCTCTCAAGTGCCAAGGACTTTCCCTTTTTTTTTTTTTTCTTCATTTTAATGCCAATTCAGTGTGGAGGCTGAGGTTGTATGAACCTACCCACTTTAGACTTTTGAAACTAGGACAAGTGTCCTGGCCACATATTCAAGGTATCATAGGACTTGACTATGTGACCAGGATTATCATAAACCTCAGACTTTAATGTCCTACCAACTACTCTCTTCAAGGCACCACCATGGCCTGTCTGGCAACAGGACCTCAGAAACAAGCTTATGAACAGCTCCAGAGGTGGAGGATAAAGCAAAGCTGGGCTTCTCCCCACTTTATGGTGAATGCGCTAAATAAGATGCACTGAATAGGGGTGAGGCACTGTCCTAAAGTGTTTAAGGATTTCACTTAATTCTTAATCCTTAACAATAGCTCGGCACTGTAACCCCAGTTTTACAGGGGGGGGATTGAGGCACAGAGAAGCTAAGCAATTGGCCAAAATTCACACAAACAGAAAATGGCTGAGACAAGATACTTAAAGTAACCCAGTGAATCTGGCTCCAGAGTACAACTCCACACACTCCACCCTCCAGCCCAGGCTTTCTAGATATCATTCTCCCTTCATAATGTACAAATAATAGATGAAATACACATTTCAGAGACGTCCAAAAAACAAACCAATAAATCCGCCCTCATCCAAAATGAACAACCACCACAACAAAATCAATTCAACAAAGTTCAAAAAATGTTTAAGTGGTAAGGTGGCAATACTGTGTAAATGCTTTGCTTCCCCACTGAACGCCACTTTCCTATATTATCTTGAAGTGTTTCCTTATGCCCTGTGTCCCTGTGGTGCTAGCAGATGATTTCCATTTCTCAGTATCTAAAGCTTTCAGGAATTTATTCCTAGACTACGAAGCCTGCTCAATCACAACCTCCCCTCACTGATGGACTTGACTCGGCAAGAAATCTCTGCTTTCCCTGTGTTTGTTAAAAAAAAAAAAAAAAAATCAAATCCCTTTGGAAAGCCTGTTTTTTTTTAACGTTATTTAAAACCTTAGGGTTCAGAAGGAAAACACCCTATGAGACTCTCTCAGCATCCTACTTCACCCCATTGCTGATCCCCAGAGTGCTTTCTGGGCTTGTGTCTCCTGAAAATTACAACTTAACCATATCCTGGTAAGAAATCCTGGTAAGAATTTGGCTCTATGGTTGTATTTTACTCTTGATAAGGTTCACTGGACAAGTTTTCTCACATGACACTTACCTAGATGTCTGTCTTATCAGCTGTGGAGGAAATGGCATTTAACAGAATGGCATTTCCTTTGGCAGGCAGGGAATTTCCGTGATTTTAAGACTACCCCTGTATTTTCTCAAAAGAACTCAAATGCCATCTCTTGAGTTAATAAGCAGCCATGGGGCATTCAATGGGAGTGGTCATCCTGACTCCATTCAACCCACTTTCAGCAAACTCCCATGCATTGTCTCAGAATTTCCAATATGTACATCCATAAGGCCAGAAATTCCAGATTAGGATATATTAACATCTATGAGAGTGAGATCCTGTTTCTGACTGAATGCTCCCAGAGTCCTCAGGTCTTGATTAATCAGCATGAAACAAAAACACAGCTCAATATACAGAAATTAGTTAGTGATGCCAATCACATGAAGTATGTTGAAATGTAGACTGAGAGGTCTAGGGGCCCCTAAGAGCCAGCTATTGTACTTATGCACTTTTTACGCATATGTGTGGTCCTTAGTATAGCCTGAAAATAGGAATTATTATTCTAGTTTTAAAACAAAAGCAAGTAAAATCCAGAGTGGTTTGAAGTAATTTGCCCAAAGTGGCCCAGCCAGTAAGTACTAAGAGATTTTTTTTTTAAACCCAGTTGCTTCCCACTATTCCCTAGGAAATCTAAATAAGTAAGTAAATAAATAAATAAACATCTCCCCAAAACACATCAAGAGTGTACTCTTTTTTAACATTCTGACTATTCACAACTTCAAAGTCATTTATTGATAATTAATCCACAATAATTAAGCCAAAGAGTAAAGTTCATGTTGCATTAGGTTATCTTAAGTCTTAAGAGACAATAAATTATAAAGATTCAGTAAATTGAGAAAACTTGATAAAATGAAGATTACACATCATCTCCCCATGTCTCTATGTGTAAGTTGTTTTACCAGGTTTCCAGTTTACCAGCTAAGACTATCATTAAGAAGATGTTAATCTTCTGATAAAGAAGGTGCAACTGAGAAGGTAAAAACTACACATAAGAAAAACAAAAGCCTAAGCAAACCAAGACATGTCTTTCAACGAAATCTGACACCAAAGCAAATGCTTTTAGCAAATAATAACTGACAGGCCTTTTGGGGACATTTTCCAAACAAAAATGTACATGAGATCACAAAAATAAGACGAAACAATTTATATAAATTCTTTATTTAGAAGGCATTGTTTATTACAGTTTTAAAAATTCAGTAGGGTTTAATATGAGTTTTTAAGCCTCTAAGTGAACATCTTAATGTTAGATGTTCAATAAAACCCATTTGTTTAGGGGTACACTGGTAGAAATTGGAAATGAGCGTCTTAGTAGACTAGCTAGTCTCTCTCCCTTTTACATACATATTTATAAAAAAAATTATTTTCCAAAGACAAATATGAAGCACTGTAAAATAATATTCTAAACCAACTGGTTTGATTTCATATCATTAATAAGATTTATTTTATTATATACCTGGCATCTTAATTGCTTTAAAAATGGTTTGGGGGTTTGCAATTTTTTTTATAAAACTACAGTGAAAATCAAAGACATCTATTTTACAGTGATCAAGTCTCACCCAAATGTAAGTTTTTCATACTCCATTTATTTTGACCATGGAAGGATAATAGTTTTAAATTGTTCTTCATGTGAATTAAACACACATACACACACACACACACACACACACACACACACACACGCGCGCGCGCGCGCGCGCGCGCGCACGCACGCATAGTGACATCTCCAAGAACATAGAGCTGAACCCCTTTGAGCTGAGCTCTTCCATTACGTTTTCATTCGAGTGATCTGGGGAGAGAAAGGGCTCTCTTCCACAGGCCACAATGAAAGCACGAGCACCAGTTAAAGAGAAAAATGCCACTGTTCATATAGTCACTATTGAATTTTTGTCAAAAGGCCCATTTAGCCCCTTTCTCCACCTGCTAAGGCTTGGCAAAAATCGAGCTTAGTTACAAAGTAAGACAACTGATCTTTTTGAAAAATTCTATTTTAAAATGATTTTGCTCAGAAAACTAAGACTCATTGAACTTGGGTTTTTTGGTATATACTTGTTATTGAATTTGGTCTATATTTCAACTCACCTCTCCCTTAAAAACACAATCTACAGGGAAAAAAAAAGAGAGAGAGAGAGAGAAAACATACAGATAGCCATCTAAATCATAATCAATCATTCAACACTAAGGAATAGAGCAGGTCCCAGGTAGCTAAACTACCAGTATAGGCTCTTTTACATAAGGTCCAAGTTTTTATTAGAAGGAACAAAAGAGGTGATTTCTATTTTCCTGCCACGTGTTGTCTTATCAGGGTGTGCTGAAGTATAAAATTCCTATAAGTATATGTATCGGCAAAAATATACTTAGCTCTATTTTATGATACGCAATGTCTCCTTTTGGATGGTAAACCAAGTAGCCCAAAGAGAAATCTAAAATGTCATAACCTGGATAATTCATATTGGAAAGAAAATCAGCCAAAGGTATATGTAATTATGGCTTCTGTTAAATATTGCCAAAAAAAAAAAAAAAGAAGAAGAAAGAAAGGAATGAAGGAAGAAAGAGAAATGAACTTAACCACATTCACCCCACCAGCTGGACTGCCTTCTTCCTCCCCCTGAGTGGATTTCCATCTCCATGAGGTTTGCCTTTAGGGAGTCCTATTGAAACAATGAGGTAGGAAGCAAGAGAAAAATAAAAGGGTTAGGATCCTGACAAGGTAACCATTTTCTCTGCTCTGGGTTTTGTAGGCCATCTTGTTCCTATAAAAGCCAAGATGTCTCCATTTTTCCTAACTAGTGAGACCAATGTCCCTTAAAGGACCAGCAGCAAAAAAAAAAAAAAATGTCAGTTAATTGCTGCAAATGAAGAGTGACCATCACTGCAGTGCTATGTTATTGGAAAAAGAACAATGGACAGTACTAGAAAGTAAAATAATAGTGTTCTATTTTTTAAAAAACTTTAATCCACAATTTGCTCTCATTATAAAAGCTAATCTTATTTTTGGTCATTTTAAATCACTAAGAAAGAAAAGATGAGAGATAGCCTGATAAACAAGAAACATACACACGGGGGTAGGGGTGGAGGGGAGACTGTCATTTTCACCCAAGTGTTTAAGGCAACATTTAGGGCAAACGCCTTTGTTCCTCCACCTCGTAAGGGAGTGGGTGGGTGGGTGATGGAGAGATCAGACGCGGCTGCCGGGGCCCTCCACACCCAGCTCTCCCGCGCATGCGCGAGGCCAAGACAAAGGAATAGGTAATTACAGTCCGGATTCATTCATTTTGCCTGCAGCACTGGGGATCTGTTAGCCCAGGCGGTAATCCCACGGGAAGGGGGCTGAGGGTGTTGGTCCACACCCCTTTGGTAGGAAGACCACCTCGATGCGGCTAGTGTTTCATTGTAACCTGCCGCGTACGTGCTGCTGGCCTCGCGGGAGACCGAGGTGTGTCAACCCTGTTCAAGGTACTAAAACTGCGCCCATGTGCGCTGTGCTAATTTCAGCAGGGTGAAAATTACACACGCAAGGGCTGTCCGCGGAGTCCGTCTCAAGGCGGAAATATCTCTGGGGAAGCAGACAAGGAGCCGAGCCAAGCATTCGATGAATATTCATGAAAAGAATGCAGTTGGTCTGTAGCCGCACGTAGTGGGTGCGATCCGATCCAGGGATTCTGCAATTTCCATTTTTCGGGGGGGGGGGGGAGGAACGGGGGGAGGAACAGGAACCGGGCGTCGGGTTTCAGGCTTCGTGCTTGAGGCAAAACCTGCTAAACCCCAAATCTGTGCTCACAGAGGGGCTGGGCCCGTTAGGGGCCAAGCTCGGTCAGGTTCAAGCTCACACCCTCTGGCCGGGACTGAAGACTCCAAAAAATTAAATGCTCAGAGGGGCCCACAGGTTAGTGGGAAAGCCATTCAGCCCCGTCCGAAGCTGGGGCTTTGATCCACTCAGATGTGCTTCTGGAGGCACGTTGTCCTGTGACCCTCGCATTCCTTGGCCACTCGGAGGCAAGATTCAGGAGTCCCACTGGCCAAGGAAACCCATTTGATAAAGCCAAAAGCCACCTCCTTCCTCCGATCAGACCAGATTCCCCATGTTCTCTCCCCCCTCCCTCCCGCCCCACCCCACCCCCACCCTCCATTTTTACTGCTGAGCCCCTCGCACCAGGCGCTTTCTTCCCGCTGTGGAAGGTTCTGATGACAGATACGCTCCCTTCAGCCCCACAAAACCGGCTCTTTGGGACTCAGTGGGCTAAAAGGGTTTCGCATTCGGCAATTTTTTCAATTAGCAGCTTCTCTCCCGCTACCCACCATCCCCCGCCCCAACTCCGTTTATCAGACTCGCCACCCACCCCCCTGACCCCCCATCCTGTCCACCAAGTGAGTGGCTGAAGCCTCACCTGGCGGGGGAGCTTAACCTAGATCCCCGAAGTGCGATGGAGCCCTCGTGGAGGGACCCCATGCCCGTGGAGGGATCCCGTGCCCGGCATTGTCTAACCCGGCCCTGCACCTCCACCGCCCACCCACCCCAGCTGCAGCGCGGAGCGGGGAGGAAGGGCCTGGGGAGCCGGGCGTGGTGCAGTAGGGGAAACACAGACCCCAGGGTTGCCGGCACCTTGGGTCTGTGGTGGCGACGGGGCCAGGGCGCCCCCGGACGCGCCTCCTTACCGGCTCTGGGTGTCTGTGCCGCCCCTGGGTGAACGCGGTGCCGCCGAGGGACCCGGGTCGCTGGCGTCGTCCGGCCGGGTGGCTGGCCGCTGGCGGAGGCTCTCTCTCCCGCTGGACGGCGGAGTCCGAAGCGAGGAGCAAGTTGGAGCGCTGCCGCCGCCGCCGTCGCCGCTGCCGCTACTGCCGCCGCCGCTGCAGCCACTGCATTTCTTGCGCTCGCGCTCCCCCCTCCCCTTCCTGCCCAGCGCCCTCCCCCGCCGAGTCGGCCAGCCCAGCCTCCCTCCCCGGCTACCCCGCCCGTCTCCCTCCCCCTTCCCCTCTATCTCGGTGCCCCGCCCGCCTCCCCTCAACTCCCCTCCACTTCTGTGCGCTCCCTAAGTCCCCTCCCCTCACCCTAGCCCCTTCTCCATCCCCATCCCGGTGGTCCCCCCTTTCCCCCTCCTCTTCATCCCTGTACCCCTCCTGCTTCTCTGGATCTGCCCTCTATCTGGGTTTCCCACTCGCTCCCCACCACTCTTCATTCTGGGGCCCACCGCCCGGGTGCCTCCCCTCCCCCGCTGCGCTGGGCTGCCCGTGGGTGGGTCTCTCTCTCTCTCTCTCTCTCTCTCTCTCTCTCTCTCTCTCTCTCTCTCTCTCTCAACGGCTGGATAGAAGTGCTCCGGCTATCGCTCAGACTTAAGGGGCTGCCTGGAGGTGATGAATAATGCCCCCTGCCACCTGCTACCCTGCTCAGCACCCCATTCCTGTCAACTTGCGACATCGGGCTGAGATTCTTATACCCTGGCAGTCAGTGAAGTTGGGGGTGACCAGGTGGCTTCCCTCAGCCCTTAAAGACAGATGTCCGCGAGGTGGAGGGTGGCCCCCATCGCTGGCACCTCTGGGAGGCGCCCAGCCGACCAGGCGCCCTGGGTGGGCGGCTCCCGCACGCCCTAGGTTGAGCCAGGACGGCCGCCGCTTCTGACCAGCGCCACGCTTAAGGTCCAGCTGGCGGGGCGGGCTTCGTCTCCCTGCGAGGATGCTCTCAAGACTTGAGAGAGAAGGGGAAGGCAAGAACCCGAGGAAAGGAACCGTGGGGATTTGGTGTATCTGTGTGTCTGTGATTTAATGGAGGCTACCAGTTCTGGGGAAGACTGGGTGCGCCGAGGCAACCCGCACAGGAGCGCACAAGTCAAAACGGGGCCAAGTAAGGCGCGTCGGGAGTCCTGGGGACTGCCACCTGGTTGAACACCAACCAGGACACAAAATTATCAGCAGGGTGGGGAGAGGTGCTCACCTTGCTTATCTGTTGGCAAGAAGCAAATACAAAAGATAACATGATATCGCTTACAACGGTGGCTCTTGCATTAGACAGCCAATTTTACCTTCCCGCAAACCCCGTGCGAACCTTTGGAACTTTCATTTGTGGCATTTTGGCGCCCTCTGGCAGTGTTTGGATTGCTCTCATGCTCTCGCCTGTATCCCAGCAAAGAAAAGGACTGAGTTGCAGATTTTCCTCCCAGGTGGATCTGCCCTCCTGACCTGGGCCTCCATTCGATTCAGGGGCAGGGTTGTCCTCCAAAACCGGGACGACAAAACGCATATTTAGGGGGACAGACGCCAAAGGCAAGTGCATCCGCATTCAACTTGGAAAAGGTAAGCCTATTTTTGATTAACAGGAAAAAACTTACCTGAACTCAATTGCATTTCAGTGGGGTGATCACGTCAACCCAGTACTATGCCAGAGGTTTGCAGTGGAAATACCCAACTGAGCAGGTATTTACAGTTTCAATGCTGCTGCACCAAATGAGACAAATGCATGCAAGCTGGAATTTTTCACATTTTAACCAAAGGGATATTTTGTTGGTTTGTTTTTTCATTTTTTTCTCTTTTTGCAATTTAAATGAATAACAAATAAATATCATACAAGAACAAGAAAGCAAATCGCAACTAGGGTTGCCTCCAAGCTATTTTATTTATTTGAATATAAATATTTGTTCAATAAGTTAATATGTTCAATATGTGTCCCTCATTCCAGCACACCATTTATGAAGCTAGATGCAGGGTTTCTCAACCTCCTGCTTTGAGCTGATCATTTTCTGTTGTTGGGGGGCAGTCCTGTGCACTGTGGGATATTTAACATCATTGCTGTCCTACCCACTAGTTACCAGTAACACACACCACCACCACCACATATGTTCCACAGTTATGACAATCAAAAATGTCTCCTGACATTACTAAATGTCCCCTGGGAAGCAAAAATCACCCCAAGTCAAAAAATATTGGGCTATAAAATTTTAAACCATTGTGAGCAAGTCTCTATGTTTTTACTCTATTAGGTGAGCATTTGCAATTTTATGCTCAAAGCACTTATTGAATGTATTTGTTAGGGTGTCAGAGTAGTTAGTTATTTCATTTAGCATTCCGTTTTTAGCCCTGTGATCTTCCAGGCACATAAATCTTCTTATAATTAGTAAATATACATGGTCTTATTGTGTTTGCATGATAAGCCACCAGATGTTATGTTCTGTTTTCTCTTTTACCAATTTTTCAAAAAAAGACAACATAAAAATTAATATTTGGTGTACCTTCGGTGCTTCTGGCTAAATTTTCACGATGGGGAAAACAAGCCTTTCAAGGGTGTGACTGGAATACAGATCACAGGTTTCCATTGAAATGAGAGGCAAAAGCTTACACCAGTGACTCTGTGGTCTCCTCAATTTTGTCTTCCATCAAATTTAGCTATTCTCTTAAAATATTTTTAAGGCATTCTGCTTTAATCAAATAATGATGAAACTGGCTGACAATGCTATTAGCTTAAAGAATGGAACCTTTCCCAGAACTTATAAACATGTATCAAATGGTAGCCAAAATGTTTCATTGCAGTACAGTACCCTATAAAGTCCAATTTGGTGATAGTTTTAGTTGTTCATCTAAGATCTTTTGAAACACACACCTAAGGAATTAATAACTAAGTATTTGAAGCTCTGCAGTCTAGAAAATTGTTAATATTAACTATTGTAGATGTCACTGGCTGTTGAGATTATGGACTTGGGAGCACATACTAAAGATGCAAGTTCTAATAAATTGAATTACCTTTCAACATTACATCATGAAAATAAAAACTCCAAATGAAATAAATGTATTTTAAATAAACAAAGCTGGACTTTCTGGGTTATGAAATGAATTCCATTGTCATTTTCAATTACCTACATAATTGGTTTCAGTGAATTCTAACCTGCCCTATGAAAATATTTATCAAAAAGGATACATTATTCAGTGACAGCTGATTTTTGCTAAAGTATTCCCCATAGAATTACTTGTAATATAATGGACTTATCATCACCTAAGCTACTAGTCAGTTCAGCAAAACTTTGGTGTGTGTTTGCCTTTTCAAATAGTCCCTGTTATGTGTCAATTGAAAGTCTACAATAATCCTTTAGTGCTCATCTCACCTCCAAAACTCACCCACAACTCCCCTTTCCTACCTCGTATATCACCCACTTAGGCCTGGCAACCTCCTCAGCTCCCCATACTGTCCTCCTAAATAGTAAAAAGAGGATTAAGGTCCCCAATAAAAGATGCAGATCAACATGAATGAAACAAAAGCCTAGTGAGAGCATTGTCACCCCAGTGTTACCACGGCCACCTTTGCTGGGCATCGTCCTGGCTGGCTCCTGTTTAAGGCCGCTGAATTAGCCCGAACACCCCGAAACCCATGCAGAGAACTTAATAGATGTAGCTCTACTGGTAGGTGTTGGCTAGAGGACTGAAGTGCTACAGTTTGCTCACAAGACCTCATCTACAAATTGAAAGCTCAAGGCCAGATAGCTGTCATTATAGTGTGAAAATGTACAGCTTTTCCCCACTAAATATATTTATAATTTGTAATCAAAGACAAATATTGAAATCTGCATAGTTTTTATTTCATCTTTCTCCCTTCTTACAACCACCTTCCCTCTTCCCCCCTCCCCTCCCCCTATTAGCACAGCCTTACCATTCACATAGCCAAGAGAAAGGACTTCCTCGCGTTCACTCAGTGGTTTCCAAGCAGGACAGTGGTAACATCTGGAGGCATTTGGAAGGAAGGGAGCATAAGAGGGCAAAGTACCACTGGCCTCTGATGGATAAAGATCAGGCTACAGAGCATCCTACAATGCACACAGAACAGCCCCACATCAGGCAGTTATCCAGTCCAAAATGTCAAAATGAGCGGGAGAAACCTTCGTTTCAAAGCCCATGCAAGTGGGGAAATGCCTGATTTTTGTGCAGTGCTGTCAGGGGAATCGCCTCTTGCTGTGGTTCAGGTGTCTTCAGCAGGCAGCTGGTTTGGAGGCACAAAGATAGAGCAGAGTTCTCCTCTGGGCAGGGGCCTGCTCGGTGCTCTGAGCTCTCTACTGGGCCTGCTGTGCACCCTGAGCCCTTTACTGACCGCCTTCCTGGACTGGAGCCCAAATCCAGGCAGTCACTGGAAAGCAATGCCAAAGATTAACACCAGGGATTGTGAATTCCACTCTCTGTTACTACACGCTGAGCCACTGGAGGAAAACAAATTAACTTGAGTTCCCTGTTTCACGTTCCTCTTCATGGTCTGTGAAAGGATAGCAGGGAACCTGAGCAAACGTGTGTTTACTACGAAGCACTGGCCTTGAAATGGAAGGAGCAACCTGGCCTTGGCACGAACACTAGGAACATTTTTGCCCAGGATAAAAGGCGGATAAAAAGCAACCTTAGACTCTGCCTGAATAGTTCGCATCCCCAACTCCATTCTCCCTGTCATCGACCTCAATTTCCCCACCTATGCCTTCAGTCCCAAAGTACTTTCTCCACTCTCCAGCGCTTTCTATTAAGAAAACACCCCAAACCAGTGATAGACGGATGTTTGCCTCAGAACCAGCAAGGGCTCTTTCCAGGCAGTGCCTACCTGTTTCTATAGACACAGGCCTGGAATTAGAGTGAGGGAGCTCAGTGTTGGGAAAACAGTCCTTAATACTTTGGCTGCCCTTCCCTCGTAATCCCCCACTAAACCCTTCAAAGAACAAGTTACTTTACAGTGGCTAAAGAATGTTGTAGAACAATTGTTCACGTGGCTCTCGTCCTGAATACATGAGATTGCAGAGGCTCCAGTGTTTGATACCACTGTCTCGCCCCATTCCTTGTTACTACCCTATTCTTCTCTCAGATCAGCCCCTGCTGGTAATTAAAATGGTTTAAACTTAACTCCAATGCAGGGAATGGCGCCCAAGATAAATTGGTAAATTCACGAGCACATTGCCAAACAGAATGCAAGAGGATGCATAATTTTTGCTGTGAATTAGTGCGGGGTGCTCTTTTCCCAATGACTCCACATGCAAATGCTGTCCACATTCCCACACCTGCTTAGCTCTGCTCTGTGGATAGACTCCCAGAGACTCGCAGATGCCAGAACCCAGCTGCACCCAAGCCCAGGAGCCTCCTCAGGTAAGCTCCGCTCAATGTCAGAAAGAAGGACTTCTCGCCAAACCCAAAAAGTAAGATAGTGAGAAAGGAGAGAGCCCAGCTTAAAGCTGGCATACACAGTTGAGGATATCTAAACAAACAAAACCAAAGAAAAGAAACAAGCAAAGCAGCTACTGTGTCGGCAGTTTTTAGGGTAACCCAATGCCACCTATGAAAAGAAGGCAGCGTGTCACAGTCATGGACCATGGTATTTGACACAACAAGAAAATCAATAAAAGATTTGTCCCTATTCCTGAAGGACTTGGAACAAAATAAAAAATAATAGTAAAGCAATTTCATTGCAATGAAAATATTTATTTGATCAAAATCGGACAACGAAGAAAGATGTCAAAAACAACTTTTTAGGTGCCTAAAGCAAGTTGGTGAACAGGTGGCATGGAATTGTCCCATTGTGCTCTAAATGAACACATGGGGAAGTGTTTGCAGGATTTTAGCCCCAACTGTCGCTCTCACTGAGAGCTGGAGCCATGTCAGAGGTAGGGTGGAGGTTGCTCAGCTTTCCAACACCATGAATGAGTGTTTTTGCAATGACCATTCATTACTTTGAGAAGAATATATAATCTTGTGCGTTGTTCAGGAGATCTGTTCTGGGCTGAGAAATCACTGCTTAGTGATTGCCTCCTCGTCAGCTTTCTCTGCACTCTGTATTTGATCTCTACACTTCTGTTTCTTGCATTTTCTGCTTCTTCACCTTTAAATGAGTGGATAAAGAATGTACAACCCTTTGGGCTGTTGGCCCAGGTCTCTGAGGCATCCCACTCTCATCCACTTCTAATGCAAAAGACCTCCCCAACTCTTGATGGCAAGAGCAAGGAGATGTTAGCCTATAATTAATTAGCCCCTATTGTACCATCCATATGTTAACTTACTTTTTGCATTGATGGGCCAGTAATCAACACAAAGTTCTGTTCTCTATACAACATTGGTTTTTGTCTTTCTCGATCTATCTGAATGATCTATTACACAGCATTGCTGCTGAATCAAAGTCACTTAAGCATTTTATCTTCTATTGAAGGCCAATTAACTTCCTTTATTTTTTATTTTTTATTTTTTTTACTTCTAATCACGCTGCTGTGACAGCTTTAAACGCATAGTTCTCATCTTTTCAAATATTTTCTCAGTTTAAGTTTCTAGCAATGGGATCGATCCATCAATCATTGCTATGCTGATTTTTATGGTTTCTGACCTCCACTGAGATTTTAAAATTCAGTGTAACCAGAAAAATTTAACAAAACCTGTTTCCTCAGCAACAACACCAGTACATGTCACATAAATGTTTAGGTGCAAAATGGTTTTAAACTGCATGTATTTAATTATCGACAAGAATTGGCTTTGTTTTTCCAAGCCTGCTTCACTGTTTGGGTTTCGTCTGGGAAAACTGATTCCGTTCTTACAGATTAGTTTTCTTTGACATCTGTTGAACTCCATTGGACTATGACCAGGGGAGATGGAACATCTTAGTGGCTGAATTGACACGCTTGGTTTTTAGTTAGTAATGGTTTCAAATCCTAATTTTGCTTCCACTTTCTAGCTTTTTTTATTTTGAACATAATCCTTCCTGATTTTTAGCCTTAGTCTTTTTCATCTGGAAAATGGGAAAATTCCAACCTCACTGTGTTGTTCTGATGATTCTATAAGAAAATGTACTTAAAGCTCTTAGGCAATTCATAAAACACATTCAGCAAATGTGTCCTATGAACCTGATTGTAGAGTGCCACCAGTAGGACCATTAAGGAAGAGATAAAACGGGAGTTGAGTATTGTATCAGGGATTGCAGGAGGGCACAGCTAGTTATAATGAAACACCTGAATAATACAGCTACGTTTGCTCAAGGAATTTAGTTCCAAGCTTCCTGGCAGCCTAAAGAAAAGATGAAAATATTATGGACTATTAATTTATCTAATAAACGCAAATATTTTCATGTGTCAGGAGGGACAAATCTTCCTAGCAATCAGCTTTAAGAGGAATGTGTTGCTAGATTCTTTATGCAAAGGATACCGAATTTCATAAAGGACAAATTTTCAATGATTATTTTTACTGCCACTGACTTCCTCAAGTACTGTGTTGACAGAAAAATAATAAGAAATATTTGTATTTTAAGGTCTTCTTCTCCCCCGCCCCCTCCCCCTCCCCCTCCCCCTCCCCCTCCTCCTCCCCCTCCTCCCCCTCCCCCTCCCTAAACTTAACTTGTATTTTGGCCCAAGTAAAGGATTCCTCCATTTGTGTCTAAAGGGGTGCCATGGGAGTCTGGCAGTGGACACCCCACATCTTGTTGGCAGCTGCTTAAAATCAGCTAGAGGACCTGCAGAAGGGAAGCCCCAGGGGCGAGAATCAAAGGAGCCATAAGTAGCTCCTGGGGAACAAGGGGGGAGGGGGAGGAAGGTGATAGGCGTGAGGTCCTGCTGTGCACAGCTCCCTCTGGGTGGGGGGGGGCTTGCGGAGGCACCAGGCCTGGGAGAGAAGCTGACACAAACCTTTTGCCAAAAGCTGAGAGAAATAGGCCTCAAGGACAAATGTAACAACAAGTAGAAAGTTTAAAAATACTACCCACTGCATAAATCTATTTTCATACTATATTTCTTAAAGTTGTTATTACCTGATCATCTCAAAGGTAGTGATATTTTTTTTTAAAAATAAAGTTTAAACTAAGGATAAACATACAGCCCCTGCCTTCAAAAATATACAATCTAATGAGACACTTATAACTTAGGGCCAAATAGTGACTAGTTTGGTTTTGCAAGCCATGTGATTTCTGTCGGGCACTAGGCAACTCTGCCATTATCTGAAGAAAGCGGCCATAGATCATGTGAAAACCAGTGGACATGACTGTGTTCCAATAAAGCTTTATTTACAAAACAACACGTGGCAGGTCAGCTTTGACACAGATCTACTGTTTGCCCACCGCTGGTCTAGATTAATAACAATTTCCTCCTGCTAAAATCACCAATCCCTACCTTTTCTTTTCACTAAGCTAAACTTTATACTTTCTTTCAATTCTTCAAATCCATTCCAATTTTTTTAATCCCTTCAAAACATTTATGACTGTCTGACACAAAAGGTGATGAAAATTTTGTATTTAATCTTTATTTCCTTTGAAAGAAGCTTATGCTTTCTTCTGAGCTTTTATTTTATTTAAAACTCATAATTTCACACTTATTATCCCATAATTGAAAGCTAGCTTGAAATATCTGTCAGTCTGGTCTGGAATTACCTTTTTGTAAAGAAACAAAATAGGGGTGCAGGGTGCAAATGAAGTCAGCCAATCAGAAGAGAAGAAGCCATAACTCATCTTAGAGGGAAACATTATGCATAATAAATACCAGACTTGGTGCAGACATTTTTCTGAAAGGATCAGTTTTAAATATTATACAACAAAAAGCTTTTCCTTCATGATATAGGATATTGGATGAACTCTGGATAAATACATAGACACAGATCTGTTTCCATTTATCTTAGACTCTTTCCTGGAGATTGTGGTTTATAATTTTGAATCTGAGTTTAATTCCTGCTCTATTATTAAATGTTGAGGACTGTTCAGAGGTTAAGCTTACTTCAAATCTAAAATGTAGTTGAAACAACTTTTTGAGACTGTTTTTTTTTTTTATTGTTGACATTTAGAACAGGAGGAAACCACGTGACCCAGGAATGCACAGCCAGTACCACCTCCCGCGTCCAGGGTGGACATCACTAATCAATCAATATCATTCAATCACAGCATTTTTTGTAGCCAACAAATTCTTTGTAACATTATATACCCAAGATACCTCTGCCAATTAGATATCCCCCAAGATATCTTATGTGACATTGAACTGTCATTTCCAGTGTAGTCAAATCCTCCTTTTACGAACTGGGAGATCATAGGTTAAAGAATCTTCCCAAGTACTAAGCACACTTCTCATCAATTTAATGCCCTCTCTACCTCTACTTTCCAAATACCAGATTACCCATAGACCATGGTGGGGTGGGTGTCACCATTATTGCAATATGAATTCATATGCAAACTAAACATACTTATGGAGCACCTGCTAAATGCCAGAAACTGTTTCTGAGTGCCAGGGATTCAGCAATCAACAAAGCAGATGCGGTTCTTGTGGGCATGAGGGATAAAAAGAACACTTTTGAGAAGTTTTATTGTGACGGGAATCAGAGAAAGAATTTGGGATTAATGAAAAAAAATTTTAAATAAAAGCCATTGGTACAAGTATTTATGTCTAATGGAATGGGCAAGGGGAAGGAGGCCTTTGAGAATGTAGGAGAAAGAGGGGGGATCATTACAGATGCAAAGTCCTTGAGCCCTTGAAACGGCAAGAGGTGTTTCCGTCCACTGAACAGAAGAGAGAGGAGCTGGCCTCTATAGGAGCAGGGATATTTCACTCACATGTAGCCTTCAGGGAAGATAGGCACACAGGCAGGGAGGATATTAGGTTAACAGGTTATGAAGGTGAACCACATTTCCAAATTTTAACTTATATACATGGTCCTTCTGTTATAAAACATAAGCTCCAGGAGGTTTGGGAATCTTGCCCACTTTGTTCACTGTTATAAGCTAGAACATTAGGCGCTCAAAAAATATTTATTGAAGAAAAAGCACTGTAGAGCAACTAGTTTTGCCAAGTCTGATTTTCCAAATAACCACTAGGTGGCAGGCTTATGCAAGAAAAGTGTCACCTGGTTGGGTCATTTCTGTGAGATAAATGCTAAATCCTGAGAAGTGACTTTTTAGTGAAGTCTTATAAACTAGAAACAAGTGAATTAAAGCATTGGGATGTGTATGTACTTACTTGTCTTGTGACAGCCAAGACTTTATGCAACTATGAGAAAGAAAATAAAATGCAAAGACTGGCTAGGTATCCATGCTTCTTATGATGTGAAATTATTTCCTCTTAAAATTATGAACCCTTAAAACACTCACTCTTACTGCTTCAAGCTATTTCTCATATGTGGTGAGTTTCAGAGTCACAAGATGAATGTAAAATGCTAAAGGAGCCCAACATGAAACTGGATCCTCTTTGAGACCGCCTGAACTTGAATTTCCTTTGTATAAATAACCTTAGAATAAGGCAATATCTCTCGGTGCTATTTCTCATAAGATAGTATCTTTTTTGTTTGTTTGTTCATTTGTTAATCCTCACCCAAGGATATTTTTCCATTGATATTTAGAGAGACTGGAAGAAAGGGATGGGGGTGGTGGGGGTGGGGACATCAATGAGAGACATCAAACTGGTTGCCCCTCTGGGGCTGGGAATCAAACCTGGGACCCAGGTACATGCCCTTGACTGGGAATCAAACTCTGGACCCTTTGGTGCCTGGGCAGACATTCTAATCACGGAGTGCACAGGCCAGGGCAAGATAACTTCATATGTTTTCTTCCTTTTTTTTTTTTTTTTTCCAATTACACCCTGGGATTAAAAAAAAAAAAAAAATGCAGTGAAGGTTAATTCTTTATCTTTTTAAAAAGAGTGGCATAAAAGTTTGAATTTAATATTTCTGCATAATTAAACCCTTGACACTGCTTTGTTTTGTTTTGTTTTGTTTTGCTGGTTTTGCTTTGTTTCTGGTAGATTGCATTTTTCAAAGCCTTTGCTGCCCTCCCTGGTGAAGGATTGTACTTCCTCACCCACTGATACCAGGCTGGCTGCCTAATTTGAGAGGATCCTCCCTAGCTCACTGAGGTCAGGAGTGACCATGTGACTTGCTTTGTGAGACATGACATGCATCCCTTAGGAATAGAAGTTTTAAGAACCAGCTCATGGTTCGCCATTTCTCCTATCCCTTCACCGGAGACTACCAATTTCCACCCAAGGGCTGCTCTCCTTTCTAGCTATGCGGTTGTGCAGCCCATGATAGACATGTTGTGTGGGTGAGAAATAAATGTGTTGTCATTAGCCTCTGAGATCTGAGGGCTCTTTTTTATTGCAGCATAACTTACTTAGTCTAGGGCAGTGGTCGGCAAACTATTAGTCAACAGAGCCAAATATCAACAGCACAACGATTGAAATTTCTTTTGATAGCCAAATTTTTTAAACTTAAACTTCTTCTAACGCCACTTCTTCAAAATAGACTCATCCAGGCCATGGTATTTTGTGGAAGAGCCACACTCAAGGGGCCAAAGAGCTGAATGTGGCTCGCGAACCGCAGTTTGCCGACCACTGGTCTAGGGTTACTGACATCTTATGTGGTGGTTATAAAAATAAGTGAACTAAAGCCTATAAAATACTTAGCCTTTGGATGGCATAGATTAAGCAACAAGTTATTAATGTCCTTGATCATTGTTGCATCATTCTTTTTACCTCCCATATTCATGACAAAACATATTTAGGCTTTATCTAATTTGCATTACAAGGTGTTGACATCATTAAAAGGTTTAAAATGAGATTTAGAGTCCAATGAAGAGGCTAAGATAGCTTCTACATGGAAAGTTCTGGAAAGTGGAGTTGATCAAGTGCCATCATTGGAACACATACTCATGAATATTTATTGAACAATTAGTGTTAATTTCCCTGGTGCCAGTACTCGGCTTTTACAGTTTCTGTTATTCTGAAGGTACAACTTTCTTTAACTGTTAAATACAACCAATAAAAAAAAAATGACTTAACCTAAACTTTTCTGACTTTTATATGCCAATTCCATGAAATAATTTCCCACTTCTGATAGTGAGTTCTTGGCGTCAAGGAAAAGAAAGTACACTTCCCTCTCATCCTGAGGCAGATTTACAAAGCCAAGTCTCTTTGTTAATTATTTTTACACCCCTTGATGTTTCTGCAGGAATGCATTACAATGTCCCAAAGAATACAAATTTCCTTTCAAACTGATGACAACTCAGTTCTTAATACAGTTTTGAATATTTGCCAGTTACCAGCTAACTTCCTGAGTGACATAGGTTCTGACCTGCAGTTCCTGCTGATTCTTTCAACCCAGATCAGGTGTCACGAATTCCACCCCATCAGACAATTCACAACACTATTTCTTTGATTGGCCCCTTTAATGAAAAAGAAAATGGTTTTAAACTGTATTTCTTCCCTGAGAGGGTTTGAAAGCTGTGCCCTGCAAAACCTTCTGAGGTCCAGGACTTAAAGGTAGGAGATACCCAAAGGCAGAGGGCAGTGCAAGGGATTGGTGGGAGGTTTCTATGTAGAATGAATGTACCTCCAGATTTGCCCCCAGCCATTCAATAGAGGCCACCACCTTCATGCTCTCTGGCCCCACCCTTGGCTGGAAATGTGCCTTAGAGAAACTGACTCCAGGCAGCGCCAATCTAATGGTTACTGATGAGCACCCAGAGGAGAGACACAGGCCTGAAGATAAGGGAATTAACTGGAGGTCGGCCTAAAGATGGTAGATTCCCCAGCCCATTTCTGAGAACCTGATGCCAGAAGGCCTTAGCCAGGAAAATAGCCCCCAACAAGAGATTGAAAGCTTCTCTGGAGAAGTGGGTCCCTAATGAAAAGGCCAGTTGGCCCCCTAGTCAACATTTTAATTGGGCACTTACTATGAAGCCCACTTGTCCACAGCTCTGCCTCACGCAGAGAGCTTGTAAATTGCTTTCAAGTGGTTAAGTCTTAATTGTAAAAGGACAGCCAGGGATTGTCAGGTAGTTAAGAAAATTTGCAACGTGAATTAATGGAGTTTGGTAGGAAGGACTCCAAAGCAAACAGGTGGTGCAGGACCAGGTTTTTGTTTGTTTGTTTGTTTTGTATGTGTGTCGTGTGTGTGTTTGTGTGTAATGGGGAATGTAGTCAATTATATTGTAACTAGAGGCCTGGTGCACAGATTTGTGCACAGGTGGGGTCCCTTGGCCTGGCCCGCGGGGATCAGGCTGAAACCAGCTCTCCGACATCCCCCAAGGGGTCCCAGATTGCGAGAGGGTGGTTCTCGGGTGACGCACCCAGAATTGGGCTCCCTCCTCTCTGGTTCCAGGTGTGTCAGCTGAGAACCACAGCTGCCAAGTCACCGCAGCTCAGCAGCTCAGCAGCTCCTGCGCTAAGCATCTGCCCCCTGGTGGTCAGTGCACATCATTGCTACTGGTCAAACGGTCAGATGGTCAGTTAGGCTTTTACATATATAGATAACCATACATGGTGTCAGATGGGTACTAGACCTACAAGGTTGATCACTTTGTAAGTTATATAAATGTCTAATCATTATGTTCTACATTCGAAAATAATATGATACTGTAAATTGAAAAATAAATTTTGTAAAAAGACACAAGCATGTAAAAATAGAATAATTATAATAAAAGTTTCAATAGTAGGTAAAGACAGTAATTGACAGTAGCTCACCAGGCAATTTGACTAATTGCCAAAAGACTATTTTCAGAGTCAAAGCGGACTGCTCACTGTAGCCCCGAGATTATAAGGGAAGAGTGGAGAGGTGAGATCTGCCCGAGTTTTCTTGGAAAAATAGACTCATCTACTTGAATGGGGGGAGGGCAGTCCAAAGACTCTTTAGAGGCATAAAGAAGGTGTGCTGGTGGGGAAGGGGACAGTGAGTGATCGTTTAGACTGAAGTCTAACTGACTCGTCCAGTTGGGGTCATGCAGGAGACATGCAAGCATCAGACCAGGAGAGGCCAGTGAACACCAGGCTGCAAAGGGCTAGGAAGCCTGGATAAAAAGTCTGGACTTTTTTATTTGCTATAGACAGTGGTCCCCAAGAGGTGCATGTGCATCATGAAGGGACACAAAATGAGAGGCAACAAGAACATATGGAGTCTTCTCTTGGTCAGCATGAAATATAGAAATGAACACCTATGTCCTCACTCAGCCTGTCTGTCAGATTGCCAATGAGTGGTATAGATGACAGAGGGGGGCTTCTCCCCCTGTCTCCATTGCCCATTTATTGTCATGTTTTGCAGCACAGAGGCTTGTGTTTAAGCTTAATTAACCCTCCAAAAATGGGCACATAACAAAAAAGATTCCTGGAATGAAATGTCATATTGAACATACTATGAATAAAACAAGCACCAACAAGCAACAAGAAAATCAGAGCACACACATTGACACTTCACCCAGAGGTCAAAACAACAGCAATTGAGTCACCACTGACAATAAGCTGACCAAATGTTTTTAAATGACAAGGAAGATGCATTGTCCTGAGGGTTTGCATCCACTGTTACTAAAGAGCAACCACTCCCTAAATGCAAAACATGCCTTTAAATGGCAGATAATGATGGGATTGGGCATCGCGACTAGCAAGACATCTCACAATTTCTCTTTTAGTTCAAACTCATCTTTTAAATTTTTCCATAGTCATGTCTCTTATCATATACATATGTTGAGTATGTTGGTATTTGTGTATTATTTATATAACATGTTTTTCCCCTTGCATTGTCTGTAGGACCAAAAAAGCTTTGAGGCCACTACTGTAGACAATGGGAATTTCATAAATTCCCATTGGGAACTGTAGAATGCTGTGCTCAAAATTCTTCTGGAGGGAAAAGGCATAATTAATCATATGGGGTTGGACTCCATGAATATTTACAGCAATACAGGCATGAAACAATAACGAGCTAGATGAGATTAGTCTATGAGCCCTTGAATTGAAATGATGGGATAAATTTGAGAAATACTACAAAGGATCAAGAAAAGAGACTGAGTGGCTGGTGTAATAGAGGGCATTTGTCCTTACACTTTTTGCTAAATAGGGTTATCAACTGCACAAAGCAGAACAGTTAGCACTAGCTTGTGAGTAGTTCCTTATTCACGGCTTGGTGGATATATATAACTCTGCTCAGAACCCTATTTTCAGGGTCACACAGTGTTATGTACCCAGGAGCACTTTTTTGATGCTCTTATTAAATTATTAATAACCGCCCTATTTAGTACCTCCCTATTTTTAAGGTGCTTTCACACTAATTGAATGTTTAAGGTATCTATCTATATAAAAGCCTAAGTGACTGTTTGTTCAATCAGTAGCTATGACGTGCACTGACCACCAGGGGGCATATGCTCAATGCACAGGCATGAAAACATGGAACAGACTGATAAATCTCAGAGGGAAGCAGGGAGGGGGGAGGGCAGGAAGAGATTAACCAAAGATTTTATATGCATACTAGAGGCCCAGTGCATGGATTCGTGCACCAGTGGGCTCCCTCAGCCTGGCCTGCGGGGATTGGGCCAAAACCAGCCCAGTGCATGGATTCATGCACCAGTGGGGTCCTTCAGCCTGGCCTGTGGAGATTGGGTCAAAACTGGCAGTCCGACATCCCTGGAGGGGTCCCAGATTACAAGAGGGCGCAGGCCAGGCTGAGGGACCCCACTGGAGCACGAATCCGTGTACTGGGCTTCTAGTAAAACATAAACAATAGTTAACACTTTTGTGGCTCTTAACATGCTCCTGGTGCTGTGCTAAGAACTTTACACATGTTAACTCCTTAATCCTCACTGAAAAATCCTATGAGTTGTTACCATTATTAGACCTATTTTGCAGATGAGAAACTTGAGGCCCAGAGAGGATAAATAACTCGCCCAAAAGTAATCGGCAAAGCTGGGTTCCAACCCAGGGGAGCTAGCTCTAAATCATACACTAGCTATGATAGTGTAATTAGTGTAATCACTCTAAACACCTTCACATGACTCGCATTTCCTTTTGAGTTACCAAACCATTCAATTCTATAAATCCTCAGGCTTCTGCTCCCAAATTTGTGAATTAAAAAAATAAATAAATAAAAGCCAATTTATTTTTGGTTGATTAGTAGAGAAAGAGAAGCCTTCCAATCCAGACACAGCCCATAAATTGACAAATAAATTGTGATGATTGAAATACACAGAGTGACTGAGATCAGTGACCTCAGGTGCAGTAAAATGCTGACAAGTAACATGAAATGTGGGAATACTGACTGAATAGCCCTGTTTGGGAAATGTTTTAGATATAATCTTAGGATACTGGAGACTGTTAGTTTTCTGTGGCTACCTAAACAAATTTGGTGGCTTAAAACAACAAAAATTTATTCTCTCCCAGTGCTGGAGGCCAGGAGTTCAGAACCAAGGCGTTGGCAGGGCTGTTCTCCCAGGAGGCTCTTCCTCTTTGCCTCTTCCAGTTGCTGATAACTGTCAACATTCCCTGGCCTGTGGCCGCATCACTCCAATCTCTGCCTCCATCATCACATCGCCTTCCCTGTGTGTCGCTCCCTTGTGTGTCTTTTATAAGGACACCTGTCCTTGGAGTTAGAGCCCACTGGAATAATCCAGGACAGGCTCCCCAGCTCAAAATCTGTAACTTTATATATCTGCAAAGTCCCTGTTTTTAAATAATGTAGCATTTACCTGTTCCAGGAATTAGGATGTGGAGATATCTTTTGAGGGGACCATCATTCCCCTCACTACAGAGGCACCATCAAAAACCAACAGTTTTAACTGACTTGAAATATGAAATTAATTCAAAGGTTAGGAATACAAAACAAGGCAAATTGAAAGATACACAGCAAATAAAAATACAAGATAGAGTATGTAATGTACAGACCCTCAAATGCACAGAATAGGAGACTGCATTAAATTGTGTAAATGTCAGTGTCGATTGGACATTGGGATATTGTAGCCCATTTGGAAAAACACTTGTGAAAAGGAGAGTAAATCTGAAAAAAAAAATCAAGCAAATATGTGTGAAATAAAGCCTTTAAAGAAGGGATAAAAAGTTTGAGCATGGCTAAGAGAAAGCTTAGGAGATAAAATAACAGATCCCAGTCTAGCAGATGAAGGCTTTCAAGAAAGGACTCTGATGTTGCCTTTTGTTCAGCTCACAGGGTTACTGGTGGGTTAAGGGAGCAACTTGGAGGTTGGGGGAAGGTGTCAGATACGAGTCTGGAGCCCCCAGCCAGCCCACCCCCATCTGAGAGGTGTGTTCCTGTTCCAGGCCAGTGTTGGGCTGTGTGGAGCATATGGAATAGTGTCAGACTCTGCAAAGACAATTTGAGTGAATCTCTGCTTGTCCTTTGCCTCCTTCAGGTGAATCAGTGACTTTGTATTATGCAGACATTCAATTATGTGATTTAAGGCCCACTCTGGCTCTGAAATTCTGTGAACTCTTTGAGAGTGAGCATGCATGAGTGTTGGAATGCAATGGCCAGGGATGCTTGGGAGTCCTTTCTCTGAGGCACTGGACAGGAGCTCTTGCCTGTATGCCAGCAATGATTCACACACAGATCCACACCAAACTAGGAGGATTCACCATACCATCTCTTTATTTATATCCTGTGTGTCCCAAATGTCTCTGAGCTCTGACATTCACCCATACCCTCCACAGCAAGCAGAAGCCAGCAGGCACCAAGTTCTGTAACCCTAAAGGGCAAGCTAACTTCTCTCTCAGAGTTCATCTCTACTTACACAACAGTGGGTGGGGGACTGAGTCCTGATTTCAAAGAAATAACACAAAGGAGGTGATGCACAAGTCATGCAGGGAAGGTTAAAGTTCAGCAGGGAAGTTCTCACAGGGTCCCCAAAGCCAGTCATAGATAGGTGTCAGTTCAGGACAGACTTATCCCTGTTTCATGGTGAAATGAAAAGAAAGGACAATTGTGTGAGTCTCTGTGTGTGTGTATATGTGTGTAAAACACATTTATTCCTGGGAAGAAATGTATTTTAATTATCTTTTGTATTAAATTGTTCTTTCTTTTATGAACTGAGGGTGATAGGTGGTGGTAGTTTTATTATTAATGAATTTATGTTCAGTGTCATTACATGAACTTTTTTAATTATCAGTTTTTAATTCCCCATTAAAATCTTTTTGGGGGCTTGTTTGTAAGATCTAAAAATCTAGGAGTTGCAACAATCATATAATAAAAGCCTAATATGCAAATTGACGGAACAGTGGAACAAACAGTTGCTATGACATGCACTGACCACCAGGGGGTAGACGCTCAACATAGGAGCTGTCCCCAGCCCGCAGGCCCCAGGCCAGCCAAGGCAGGTGCCAGCAGGGGGCCCCTAATCACCCCATTGGTCGCCCCACAGATCAGCCCTGATCGCCGGCCAGGACTAGGGATCCTACCCATGCATGAATTTCGTGCACCAGGCCTCTAGTAGTTTTATAATTACTTTAGAGAAATCTTGAGCACAACCCACAATCTGTGCCCCAGACAAGACAATCCTTACTGAGATCCCTGGAGTTGGCCGCCCTGCTGTCTCCTGAAAACCATGAAGTGAGGAAGTGAGGCTGGGACCTTCACCTCTACCCCAGTTATGGACCAGAATGAGAAAGAGCATGCGGGGTAGTTGGAGGTCCTGGTCTTCGCCGAATCAGTTGGGGATAAAGTCACTTGCAGGACATCCTTATGCAAAGAAGTAAGGAAGTGGCCTTAAACTGGGGACCTGCTGTTTCCTCCCCACCCACTTGTCACAAGCCCTCTGGCACCCAATGGATGTCAGACTCTCACCGAGCAAATTCATATCCCTGTCCTGCTTTAAAAGGTTCTAGATCATAATAAGCTCAGTTTTAAAGCTTCGTTATAGTCATGTGTTCAGCACTTTAGTGTTCTAGATACATGTAGCAAGTTACCCAACACAGTTCAATAGCCCTTGTGGTAACTTTCTTCTGTGCCCCTTTTATTCCATCTGCTTTCTCTCCCCTGTTTCCTAAAACAAGGAGAGGGGATGTGTAGAAAATTTCATGTGAACAGTCGGAGGATTATATATTTACACACGATTTTGTCATGTGTTGAAATGAACTATAGTTGGAAGCATAATACAGACCCATTTTAGAAAACAATGCGTTGGTTAAAATGCTTTCTTAGAGATCTGTGAAAACAATACAACACATCAAAATATCCACTAGGGGGCGCTGCAGTCAAAGCACAAAGAACGGATGCAAAACCTTGACTCAAGAGCCCTGGGTCGTTTGTTTCGTTATTATCAAAAGTGAATTGTTTTCACAAAATGAAAGGACACTAATTCCACTCTTGGCTAAAGGGAAAAAAAAAAAAAAAAACAATTTTCTGGCAGCAGAAGCTAAAAAAGTAGCTGACTCTCGGCATCCAGAATTGGCCCTACTCTAAGGTCAATATCCATGTGTCAGGAAAGCTGAACCCACTGGAGATCGTGAACCAAGCAGGTCAGGCCAGAGGTAACACCCAGGTCTTGTAAATGTCATACTGATGAAAATGTCCTCCCTCCCACCTTACTCTTCCCAACCCTCCTCCCAACCCCTGCTGGCAATCACAGACAAGAAAATTTAAGCAACTCAGAGAAGCTTCAGAATAAAATTTAGGAGGGGAGGGCCTTGAATTTCCTAATGCATCTGATATCACCAGCTGACTCGGGCTTAGTGAGGGCCTAATCTCCAGAGAGCCGAGTTCCTGTGCCACAGAAGGTCCAGAGGAGGCCTCATTGCCACAGCAGCAATACAGAGGAATCAAAATGGGGTAGAGCATGAGCGGCTAGAAACATATGTTCTGATGCATTTTTAAAAACCATTTGATTTTTATATTAAAGTAAATCCATTTCTTAAAAGCATTTATTTGTTAAACTAAAAATAAATGTCTTGGGCTGAGAGTTGAAGAACAACTGAGGGTTAGGAGAGGGTAAGATGAGGACCCAGGAAAGAAGCTAAGGCGCATACAGCACAGTTCAGGTCCCTCGAACCCCTGCCTGCCCTGGGAGACCACCGCCAAGTAGCCTTACCCACACAGAGACGTTGCCAGAGCCTGGGTCTCCCTGGCAAGTGAAGATTGTTTTCTCAGTTGGTCAGCCTTGTGGGTTGCATCCCCCACACCATATAATGACGTCCCAACCCCTTATATGTGAATGTGACCTCATTTGGAAATGTCTTCCCAGGTGAATGAAGATGAGGTCATTAGGTGGGCCCTAATCCAATATGACTGTATAAGAAAAGGAAGCCTTGACATCAAGATGGAGACAATGAGGTGTGACCACAAAGGCAGAAATTGGGGTCATCCATCTACAAGCCAAGGCACATCAAGGATGACCGGATCCTCCCTCAGAGCCTGCAGAAGAAGCCAGCCCTGCTCACACCTGGATTCCGGACTTCCAGCTTCCAGAACTGTGAGAAAATCAATCCATTTCTGTTGTTTTTAAGCCACCCAGTGTGTGGTACTTTGTTACTGCATCCCTAGGAAACTCATTATTATGACCGAATTCAGAAACAGTAGGGTGGAATTCTGGGAATGGTGACGAAGAAATACTTCACTGACTAAGCACAAGGTTTTAAAGACTTTTTCCCTCCTTTCTCTCCCTTGTTTTCTGTCTATCCAATACCAATATTCCAATATTTTAAATGTAAAATATTATTTTAATTTAGCTTTAAAATGCACAGCTCTTAATTATTTCTAGAAATATGGTCATTGTTTTCCCAAGTCCCCTCAAATACCCAAAAACTTTACAGTCCAATTGGCATTTTTTTCCCCTAGTTGGCATTTTTAAAGCTCTTTGCTCCCTTGAGTTGCTCAAAGTATTAGACATAAATGTTCCTTATTCTTCGTGACATCTTAAAGAAAAAAATTTTTTAATAGAACAGTTTTTTTAAACCTCAGAAACTATAGAGCCAAGTTAATCATATTGCCCAAGTCACACACCCTTTCAGTGGATGAATAAGATTTGGAAGACAGATCTCCCAATTTCTCCTACAGTGCGACTTTTAAACAGCACCCTACTACATTTCATTCTTAATTATCCATCTATAAGAGAAGAATGAATAAGTCCTCCAAAATTATGGTCAATTAACAGTTGCCTATTGAATACCTTTTCTATACTTTGAATAGAAATGTCTCTGACACTCTTAAAATTTATAAAACCTCAAACTAAATGGTACAAATTGTCATGTTCTGATTTCCCAATCTCCACAGGAAACTTTCCTCCCTTCCTTCCCATTCCATTCTGAGAAAGTCCCTTCACCCCTTGGGAGGATAGGAAAGATCAGGCACAAGCCGAGCTAAGCCTTCTCCCACCTTTCCTGGCTCCAAACATCCTGGGACAAGAAGATCGGGAGTTTTCTGACTCCAAGTGCCAAGGTCATTCAGGATGCCTCAGAGAACCCTCAGTCTGATTCCCTCTGCCATCACCGTTGTACCTCCCAAAGAGGAGTGTCATCTTAGAGGTCTGGTCCAATGTTAGACAAAATCTCTATCTTTCTGTGACTCAGCAGAATTGACAAAAGACTGGAATTTCCAAAAGAACCAACAACAGTTTTTTCCCAAAGAAAATCATGGAAGCACAGAAACACAGCTGAGTTTGTCCCACATCTCACAGGGTTCGTCCCATTCCTCATCAGACACCAAGTTCAGATGATAAAGACCACCTGTGACCTCCTGGTGTCCCCACTCTGAGTCACTGCCATGTGGAAAGTCCTCTCACCCCCATGCCAAGCCAGTTTCCTAGACCATTTTCCCCCTGGGATCAAATTCGTTACTGGCCTCAGCCCTGTTCTTCAGATGAGTGGTCGATGATGAGATCCTTCACCTGTAGCCTGGGCTGGGCAATAGGGGGTATTTAGCCTCACGGTGATCTTTATAATGCAAGAATTATTAAAATATATCTATAGAATAAATAGGACATTCGTACAAGATGAATGACATAGTCATCATAGCCTAAGTAGATGGCAGTGAAAAGACACCATCTGACCAAGAATGAGGGGTCCCAGGCTAGTGCTACAAAAACAAGGATATGGGGGTGAAGAAGAAGGGGACACAGCAGGCAGGAGGCTGGGGGTTGGGGCATGGAGATGGGGAGGTTGTCATTAGAAAGTGGGACAGGCATGCCGTGGAGACGCACGTCCAAGTTAAAGAGGGCAGGAATCTCTGGTGGGGACCAGGTTGGGAAGTTCCAAAGAACGTTGATGCTTCCCCAGATGATAGTGGGATTTGGGAAGGTAAGCAAGCAGGCCAAACATGATAGAATTAACAACTATGGAGTTGTGCCAGAAATGTGCCAATCACTTTATATGGATCTTCTCATGACATCCTCACAACAGACCTACCCTATAGGAAGTACTACATTCGAATTTTATAGAAGAGCTAACAACACTAAAACGTTCAGTAACTTGGCCAAAGTCACACAAACTAGTAAGGACAAAGCAGAAATTAGTATCCAAGCCATCAGATATTGTAGCCAGGGTGTTAACTCTATATATGCACACACACACACACACACACACGCACACACTTAACACACATACACTGTCTTAATTGCATTGGAGAGATGGGAGGAAGCAGCCACCAGCAGATCCCTTGGAGGTCAGCAAGCAGGAAAGGATGGGGAGAGGGATCACAAAATGTCAAGGACTCAACGGAGAGGGGTTATTTTCCAAAAGGAAGAGTAATAGATTGCAAGTGATCATGGAACATTGGTAGAATGCTGAATCCCCAGTTGATGAAATGCAGAAAAGGGGGAAACCAGGAGACTCTGGAGAAAGCCAGCCTTCAGTAGGATGAGGTCCTTCGAAGACTCTGAGGACACAGAGGGATTACCCACCATGGAACAAGGACCCCCGACAGCCCAGTGAAAAGGGTTGCCATGGGGGCAGAAGAGAAGCCAGGAGTCCTCAGAAAAGACCCATGAGTACAGGAGACATTACCGGAGGGGCCAGGACCTGAGTGATCCCTGGAGATGACAGAATGCCAGGCAGGATGGGACTCGCCAGCCTCCGGGAGCCCCACAAGTATCCTCTTGTCTCCTGTCCTCTGAGCCCCCAGGACACTGGGGCTGTGGTCAGCTGGTGGCCGCCCAGGTGGAAGGGGACTCTTCGAGCCACGGATATGGTGAAGGAGGAAGGAGCTAGGTTTCACCCAGCTGGCAGCTGGGAGCTGCCAGTCCTTGCAGGAGAATTAGCTGGGCTAGGAGGCTTACCCCAATGTGACAGCGGGAAGGTAAGTAATCTGCCTAACAGACATTCCTTTTTCCACTGGAAACCTGAAACAGAGAACCGTTTGCTCTAAGCATGTACCTTCTGCTTGCCTGGAAGGGTGGTGATTATCACGATTAAGAGCCTAGAACTGCAGCCCCATATATCAGCCCCAAGTAAAGTGAAAATACTGTGGCAGATGGGTGGCTGATCTCAGGTCACTGGTTTCAGTCTGTTATTCTAATCTTCCAGTCAGATTTCTATTTGGAAACTATCTCAACCAGCTTCTAACTGTATGTCAGAGGCTTTCTCTACTGTCTTGTACTCTTGCCATCTGACCCCTGGCAGCCTGGAAGATGTTGAAACGGTTTTTGAGTGTGTTCTTAAGGTTCTAGGAAAACACGAAAACAAGTCTCCTTAGAAAATGAGTTTGAACTAAATGTCACTCCTGCTTCTATTTAGCTCAATGGCTCTTGCAAGCAGAGAACAGCCTGATGCAAGAGCCAGGACCATTTGTCTTGGCCTCTGTTTCCTTTTCCCTTTTTGATTATGGAAAGTTTCAAACATACACACCCAGCTTCCACGATTATCAACTCATTTTGGCCACTACGGTCAATAGACAATGTTCCTTAAAAAAAATAAAAAATAAATAAAAATTCATTAAAACGTTGCACCAAATTTGGAGCACATTCCCCACTCCCTCCATATTTCCTCTTGCATTGGAACCCAGAGTGAAATAGCTCTCCATACAAAGTACAATCAATCTGTTTTTGCAAACTCTTCCCAGATTCCAAATTTCAATTCAATTTCAGGTTATAAGAATGAGGAGCCTCCTTAAAAAGGAATTTACCTCATCGTAACTTCTTTTTCTGAATGTGACTCTAAAACAAAACTGGTTATTCTTACCGAGCTCACATTTTACTTGTTGGGGATTTTAACCACATGCAGTAAATTCCTGTAAGAAGCTTAAGAAATTTCCCAGCTAAAGAAACCCTGGTGGTGGCAGGATTGGGGGTGGGGATCGGGCACGTTTCAGACTGTTTAAAGGAAAAGAATCCGTGGGAAGTCTGCCATTTTGGGGTGAGTCAGTGGTGACTGTTCTAGGACTGAAAACTGTCCGCCGTTTTCCAATCAGGAGGAGGCGACCTATCAGTTGGGGAGTTTCTCAAAGGTGGCTGCCTTTATCCCCATCTTCTTTTTTGTGGTGTTTGTTTGTTTGTTTGTTTGTTTGTTTGTTTGTTTTTAGAGAGCATGGCCTTATTGAGAAAAAGAGAATTGGTATCGTCAGTAATAGCCATCACACAGTTATTCTCCAAGATCTTCTGTCTTCTGTCAGCAGGTGAAAGTGAGAAGAAAATATGAACACTTGGTACAAATTCCAGCTCAAGATCTAGCCATGTTATTTAGTCCCAGAGTCATTGGAAACCTCGCATTGTGGGATTTGATGAACTCAAAGGACTGCCCCAAAATGGCGACCACATATATCAGAGCAGGGAAGAGGTTTGGCATGAAATAGAACAGGGCCTAAAATCTTGGCTGAAACATCTCCCCTTCCATGTGGGTTTCTCCCTGGGTCAAAATGCTCAAGGCTGATAAGTCTCTAAATGCAGTTCCATGGAGGTGACGGGGGGTCCATAGCTTTCTCATACATACACACACACACACACACACACACACACACACACACACACGCACAGGCACACGCACAGGCACAGGCACCATACACAAATAGAAATGAGACCCATTCCTTGGGGCATGAGCACCCTGGCAAGTCCCTCTCCATCAATCAAACATCCTAGGATGGAAGATTTTTCCTCAAGGACTCCAGAGGTGACTTGCATCCACTGGGGACAACTTTGCTTGTTCTTGGCCATCTGCACAAGTGCAAGGGACAAGAACACCCTTGGGAGAGTGGTGGCCTGGTTTTGTCTGCACTCCATCGGGAATGGACAAGTACTTGGATTTGGTGAACTCAAAGGACTGCTCCAAAATACTGGCCGCATATATCACAGCGAACAAGAGGCTTGACATGAACGAGATCAGGACCTGAGAAAAAGAAAATTTATATCATCAGTATTAGTCAATACCAGGGTTGGAGTTTGGGGGCCTCATTTCTTCAGCTCTGATGTAAGAGGAGGAGGCGAGCCAGCTGATGGCTGAAAATCTGAAGGCAGCTCTAACCCTGTGGTAAACCATGAATGCATGCAGGGGATTGGTATCTGCCGTGTCAAACCTGAGCTCCACACTTCTCAGCTGTGTGACTGTGGGAACACCGCTTCATTTCTCCTATCAACTAGAGAGAGGAATACCTATGTCACAGGTTAGGACTGAATTCCCTAAATATATATAAAGTGCTTGACTTATGGGATATGTCATGATGCTAGGACCTTCCTTTCTAGAATGCTATGATTTCAAACATGAAGGAATCTGGGAAGTTTGCCTTTCTGGAACACAACTAGATCATTCAGTCCAAAGTATTTCCCACTCTAACTTATTACTCATCAGAGGACAAAAATTACACAAATCTGGGTCAGTCCTACTGGAAAATACTCATGAGATAAAGTGTTGCATAGTCCCTGTCTTACGTGAGATAGTTTTTTTCCCCCTTAGTTGTTCCAAGTCACTTGGAAATCAAAGAAACAGTGTACATTAAACCAAGCTGGAAAAGTGAAGCCTTCACAGAGTTTAAATTGTTAATTAAATTAAGGTTTCTGGCAAATCAAGGACAAATGACTGAGTTCAGCAAAATATTTCCTTTGATCGCAAGATTTTTTACTTCAAAGACTAGCCAGCGGGACCTTGCAGACGGCTGTCAGGGGGCCCTCCCCTCCCTACAATGAGGGGCTCAGGGTGAAAGAACTTTCAAGGGTCTGCTTCAGAGCTGTGTGAACACCTGCAGTGGTTGGCCCTGCCCAGGCCAGACTGGGCGTGAAGTTTCTTAGGAGAAAAGAAATGACTCAGGAGATGTGGGTTTGGGGCTTGGGGTCAGCCACTTACCCACATGCCATGGCCTCCTTACTTGACCTCAGTCTTCATGTCCTTCCATGTGAAATAGGAGCATAATACCTCACCTATTTCTCTCATGGGTTTGACATATTGATAATATTGGGCCTTTGGTATGCCAGATAATGGGGAAAAAATAAGAAATAAAACCCCTGTAGGATTCTATGGCAGGTTCTTTTTTTCTCCCAGGAATGGTTTTTCCTCCATTGTGTTTCTAGTGCTTTTAATAATCAGCACTCAATAATTCCTTGCTGAATGAGTGAAGGGATAAATGAAGAGTGTGGTGAGGAATGGACTTCCCGCTTGATGCACCCCATTTATTCTGCCATTGCAGCCCTGCCTCTGCTTAAACTTAGGATGTAGTAAAAAAGAAGTACCAGGGTTGGGGGTAGCAGAAGACAATGAAGAGGGTCAGGGACAGTAGCTAGGAAGGAGGGAGGGTGGCTCTGGGGATGGAAGGGGATTTCCTGCAACATCTGCAAACAGGAGCCTGTGCTGCCCTCGCCTAGTGTGTTGCATACCTTCATGGACAACCCATTTTCAGTATTATCCCCTTAAGTTCATGTTTGCTTCTGACTGAATGGATCAAACATGTATGTATCATCAAATATTCATACATCTGAAAAGTCAAATATTGTACTTCTCAGCGAAATACAATGTCAAGTTGGCCTTAATTCTTAGTCCCAAAGAGAGCTGGGGAGACTTGAGAAGCCCAGACATTGACTCCATGATGACAACATAATGAATAAATTTTAAGAATATGCACTGCAGCCTTTCATAAATGTTTTCCAAGTCTCCCTATCTCTTTGAGCTTCTCATTTCCATAAAATCTCTGGACACACTTTATCTATCAAAATCAGAGAAAATGGGCAGATACTTGAAGGCTAGGCTTTGTTGTAATCTCTGGTCTGGGCCTGGGTGGACTCCCCCATGGGTGTCTCTGTCTAGGTATTTCAAGATCAACATTCCCAGGACTTAGATTATTCTTCCTCTGATAATGGGACAATTTCCTAATCCATAAGTGCTGTGAATCAGCCCTTGAGGGAGGAGTGATTCAATTGACTAGCATGGCTGGGGCTCCAAATGAAAGAGACCCACTCAAAGATACAGCAGCTGTTCAGATGTTTGAGGCTGCAAGTCACAGGAAATTCAACCTAAAGTGGCCTTAAACATAAGGGTGTGTATTCATTTCACATAAGAAGTCTAGAGATAGGTGGTTCTGGGGCTATGCAATTCTCTGGGTTCTAGAATGACAGTATGGTGCAGTGATGAGGGGCCCAGCCCCTGCCATTAGTTCCCCTGGATTCAGCTCCCAGCTTTGGTGCTTTTCGGCTGTGTGACTCACATTGCTTACCTTCTCTCTGAGCCTCAATTCTCTCTGTGAAACTGAAGATAACAATAGCACTTTCCTCCCTGGGTCCTTGTGAGCATTAAATTAATTAGCATAATGTAGACTGCTTAGCCAGGGCCTATATAAGCGTTAGTTCTTATCTTTGTTTATTAATATCACCCTCTCATTGCCCTGAGAGTTCCCAAGGCAACAAGTTTCACACTGCACATGACAGTATGAGGGCAGGAAGGAAAGTATGGGAGGAGGACAGGACAGAGGGTGAGAATGACGCAAACTCCTCTTGCGCATCTCTCTCCTTTTGCAAGGAGAAAAATCTTCCCAGATGCCTCTACCCCTTTACATTGGGGCCTGTGGATCAGGATGGGGCCACACTGGGCAATACTTGGCAAAGCGGACTAGAATTACCATGGTTTAGAGTCTTTGAGCTATCTAACATGGTAGCCACTAGCCATAGGAAGTGATTTAGAGTTCAATTAAAATTAGCGCTGGCTGGGTGGCTCAGTTGGTTGCAGGTTCAATTCCTGGTCAGAGCACATACCTAGGTTGTAGATTCCATCCCCAGTCAGAGCATATACTGGAGGCAACAGATCAATGTTTCTTTCTCACATCAATGTTTCTCTCTCTCTCTCTCTCTCTCTCTCTCTCTCTCTCTCTCTCTCTCTCTCTCTCCCTCTCTCTCTCTCTCAAATCAATAAACATATCCTTTGGGGGAGGATAAATAAATAAACAAGATTAATTAGTTACTCAGTCACACAAGCCACATTTCGAGTGCTCAATAGCCACATGGAGCTGGTGGTCTCCATGACAGACAGCGCAGATACAGACCTTTCCTATCCTCACAGCAAGTTCTCTAGACAGCGCTGCAATCAGAGTTCATGCATGAGAGACCCACCTCCCCTGAGCACATTTCCTCCAGGTGCCTGAACAAATTTAGGGCTCTGTTCCCAAGGAAGAGGTGGCTGTTGGGTTGGTCATCAACAAGGAAGGAGGAGCAGGAAGAAGGACCATCACACACGCTGGTGAGACCAGCACAGTGGGTGTGAATGTGGTATTCAGGGAGAGACTCAGACAAGTTAAAGAAGACACATTAGACTTCAAGTTCACCATGCTGGCTTCTCTGCCCACTAGGTCCCCTACACACAGGACTCTCTGGGTATCTGACTGTGGTGGAAATTGGAATTATCAGGAAGGATGTTTTTAGAGCCCATTTGAATAACTTCAGTGCCTACATCCTGAACACCAACCTAAAGTTACAGCTAGGCCCTGCAAATCACCACACAGATGTTGGCTATTTTTATGATTATCACGTAGTGAAAAACATTTTCCACTTCGAATAATCACCATGAGGCATAACATGATATAACAGTGCCCTCCTGAAAGTCTACCACAGAGCCCTGCACCAAGGTTGTCACTGGCTTACCCAGGGCCTTGGGGACCATGAAAGTCCTCTGAGCTCTTCTCAGTGTTAGAGAAGGTGTCAGTTGACTGCAGCAAGAATGCAGCTGGAGTCATAATAATAACAATTGTGCATTTATGCTGAACTATATGCCAGGTACTTGCCTAAGGTCAGGAAATGGCAGAGTGGGATTCACGCCCAGATATTTTACTGCGAACGCCAGGCACCCTGCCATACTTTCTCCCCAGAACTCTAGTTGACAAAGCTCTTTGGGGATCAGTCAGAGCAATGATTCTCAAATTCCAGCGAGCATCAGAATCATCCAGGAAGCTGGTTAAAACCCAGATCTCTGGGCCAGCACTGTGCTCAGCAGATTCTGCCTCTCAGCAAGGCAGAATAGTGTGGATCTCTTCACAACTCCATGTTCAAGAACTTACCATTGGTAACTTGAAATCAGTCACAGTGGGAGAATTTAAACCTCGGGAACCAGCAAACTCTGGAGACTCGGTGTTTCAACCTTCACCAGCACACCACTGACAAGGCCCCATCCGCAAATTCTCTGATTTGGAAAACTGGGATGGGGCCTGAGAATTTACTTTTTTAATATGTTCCCAGGTGTCTGCTGGTCCAGGGGCCACACTTTGAGAACCACTTAGAAAATCATTTCAGAGAGCCCTGAAATGGACAACAGATTCTTGTCCAGACGTAAGCCATCATTGGCAAGAATGCTGATGGTCTCATCGAGGAATGTTGCCTGTAGATGACTCTATATTACATTGATGCTAGTAAGCACTAATATTTACAGTGTTGACTATAGTCGGCTGCTGTCCTAGTCACCTCATGCATTAGCTCATCCAATCCTCCCAACAACCCTAGCCATCAGGTTTTATTATTATAGCTGAGACGGAAGCACGGAGCAGTCAAATGCCTCGTCCAAGGCTGTTCAGGGAACAGGTGGTGTCATTGAGATGTGAACCCGGGCAGTCTGGCTCCAGAGTCCAGGAGTTTAACTGCTACACCGCAAATCACAGATGAAACCTGACTGTAGTTCTGCCAAATATAAATCTAGTAACAGTTCCCTCAAAAAAAAACTTCAAAGAACATACTCAGAAAAGGGAATTCGAATTTGTTCCTCCCAACTAGACCTTCCTGACTTAAAAGAAAATGAAGAAGTTTTCATTCCTCTCCTTGTCCTCCCTCCAACATCCTGAATGTGCTGGACCACACTACCAGCTGATGAGAAAGTCATTCTCCTGGATCAGGGGTCAGTGCACTTTTTCTGTACAGGACAAGATAGGAAGCAAATGCTTTAGGCTTTGCAGGTCATACAGTCTCTGTTGCAACTACTCAACTCTGCATTGTAGTTTGAAAGCAGCTGTACAGGGTATGTAAGAATGAGTGTGGCTATGACCCAGTAAAACTTTGTTTACAAAAACAGGCAACGGGCCCTATTCAGCTGTGATGACCTGTCCTAGATTCATCTTGTTCCTAATTAACTAGCAGGAACTCTGCCTTCATTAAGTTCCGGCAGAATTTTAGCAAAAACAAACACACAGAACTATAAAGACACTATGTACAAACACAGAGCATTGGTTACAGACAGCAACCTGCAGATAATACCACCCTGTGTTCAGTCTCTCACCAAGCCTTCTTCCAAGGGTGAGAGGAGGGTGGTGTGGATGTGTGGGTGCTGATGGTCATGGATGTGGAGGTTCATGGGATTAAACATGAGTGTCCAGGAGAGAGAGTTAATAGCTACAGACCTGTAAGAACAGACAAGAGGGCAGAGGTGGGAGTAATTAAACGTCCCTCCTGGTAACCCAAAAGTGGCCCACAGTGCCAGTGAAGGTACCACCCTCCTCCCTAGGAGAAGATGCCAACAAGATGAGAAGGGAGCTCTGGTTTCTAGAAGCCTGACTCCTTCCTCATCCACGTGTGAAAGAGGCATAAAGATTGATACCACCTGGAAGAGAATGGGGAGACCTGTAGTCCATTTCCAGCTCAGGAAAGAAAATGAGGCATGATTCACAGGAGATCGGAGTGGTGCCAAAACTTCCTCACGGAGCACCTTCCTAAACGGCGTCTCAATTTGCACCCTAGTGCAAAATACCACTTGTATCAGAAGTGGGGGTTGGGGAACAACTAAAAATGCCTTTTAACAGTCTGTCATTTCAGCTCCAGGAAGTTTCAAAGGACATGAACTTTCCTCTTCAGATCTGAATCCTGAGTGTCCAGATGAGGTTTCTTTCTACCACTGAGCCTTCCACTCTACGCTTCTTACATTAAAAAATCAATGTCTTGCCCTAGCCAGTTTGGCTCAGTGGATAGAGTGTCGGACTGCAGACCAAGGGGTCCCAGGTTCGATGCCAGTCAAGGGCACATACCTCAGTTGGATGTGTTTCTATCACATTGCTATTTCTCTCTGTCTTTGCCTCTCTCTTTCACTCTCTAAAAATCAATGGGTGAGGATTTTTTTTTTTAAGTCGATGTCTTTGTGGTTGCTGCCAAGAAATCTGAGTTCATTTGTAGCATTTTTATCCTAAGAACATTTATTTCCATATGTAGTTGAGATGAAAACTATATGGCATCCATTAAAAAATAGGTGCTTTATAGTAATGCTATTTGAAGTTACAATTGTGTTTCTGCCCTTAGTGTGTCTTATCTTAAGCCATATGCTGTTGTGAATGAAAAGGAAGGGACTTTCAAACCAAATGGTTTCTCTGAATAGCATGAATCCTGTCAAGAATAGTTTGTGACAAAAGCTAAAGGTTGTGCTGTTGCCTTTTAAGCACAACCAAGTTAAACATCTGAACTATTTCTGCTGTCTCTTAAATATTAGGATGTAACACGTTTGGGATATTTGTTGACATTTGTTATACTTTTGATGAACAATTAGCCTGCAAGACTATTAACAGGAAATTCCATTCATGAGATAAGCAGCTGTTCGTGCAAACCTTCAGCCAGATCATGGGACCAAAAATCTTCTTTATGCAACTAATGTTTGTTGAATAGTCAGCATTCCTTAGGTATCCAAAAGGAAATGCTTTGAAAATAACTTTTATGGCTAAATTTGACTCCTATGTTCATAAGGAAAAAAATAAGTCTTCTGACTCATTTGGACTCTTGTGGTTTGTAAAATGTGAATATTTAATAGTGTCCCTAATCACCATATACATTCCAAATAGCAGGTACCAAGAAACGACTGACCCTAGTAATTTCCAACCTGTAATACAGAATCATAAAGCCAGTCTTAACAACCCTAACTCCACAGCATATCATGGTGGATTCCCATTTCATTTCTGAAGCACAGGCTGAGAGTGCCTACCATTATATGGAACACTCTCTTATTCAAAAATATACATCTCTTCCATTTTTTACTACAGTCATTAAAACACTTCATGTAATATTCCCATCGCAATATTTATTTAGGATCCACTAAATAAATGCTAGGAGTACAGCTTCAAAATAGTGAGAGGCAAATGACTGGTAAGTAACAACTTAGATTCCAGTGCCATGAGAGAAATGATGGCCGTTTTGTGAAAGTACTAGAAAGGCAATACATTCTCCACTGGGGAAAGGGTTTGATTAAAGATTCACTCTCCAGCCATCAGTCATCAAATTCTAAATACCATTGCCACCCTCTCTTCTTCCTCTTTCTCTCCAACTGCCTCATCTCCCCCTCCTCTCTACCTCACCACGGACAAAAAAGGAAATCTGAAAGGGCCTGCCATTTATTTTAAAGTCAAAACAAAAGACCATAATTGTGTCCCCATCAGTAAAATATTTCTGAGCAGGCGTTCCCACTGTGTGTGCATTTATTTATAAATTATACACATGTCCTACTCTGGAGTAGCATATTAAATATAGGTAAAGTTTTTCAGATTAAAGACCACATCTGCATCAAATGTTCTCCTAATATTTTCTTGCATTTGGGGGGGGGGGGGGTACAAGCGTCCCCTGCAACTTGTGAAACCACTACTCAAAACAGCCACTAGAACAAACTTTCTGAAAAGCTATCACATCATGATTATGACCCAGTCTAAAGTTCTGCAATTTATGGTCTGTAGCTTTTACTTATGTGTTTTTTTTGTGTGTGTGTGTTTTTTTTTTGTTTTTTAATAAACAAAGGTCCCTTCTGGATTTCTTTTCTTGCCCACTATAGCCTCAGATCTGGCTGTAAGGATAAACAGGTACCTGCTCCGATAAACAAACACCACACTCCCTCATCATCACCCTCAGCTTCATCCCCTCCTAGCCAGCTCCCTGCTCCAGTCCTGCTGAACTTTTGGCAGCGAAGGCATTAAGATAGAAAAGACGCTGCCTGCCCCTAGGGGTTCATGACCACCAGATGCCAACTGGTTTTCCAGTTGAGATCACCCCTGAGATTTAATTGGCCAAAGTCCAAACTGCAACTTTTCAGGAGGGTTATGGAGTGTCCCTTTCAGTAAAGGTGGCCGAAAGGTACAAACTTTCAGTTATAAGTAAGTCCTAGAGACGTATGGACGGCATGGTAATACAGTTAATAATGCTGTATTGTACATTTGAAAGTTGTTAAGACAGTGGATCTTAAAAGTTCTCATCATAAGAAAAAAATTGTAATTATGTGGTGATGGATGTTGACTAAATTTATTGTGGTGATCATTTTGCAATATATATGTATATCAAGCGGTACACCTAAAACAAGACAATGTGGTATATCAATTATATCTCCATTTAAAAAATAAATATTAAGAAATAATAATTAGCTCTAGATGGTTTGGCTCAATGGTTAGAATGTCTGCCTGTGGACTGAAGGGTCCCAGGTTCAATTCCTGTCAAGGGAACATGCCCACGTTGCAGGCTCCATCCCCAGTAGGGAGAGTGCAGGAGGCAGCCGATCAATGATTCTCTCCATCATTGATGTTTCTATCTCTCTCTCCCTCTCCCTTCCTTTCTGAAATCAATAAAAATATATTTATAAAATATGAAAAATGAAATAATAATTAATAATAATTTTAATAGTAATAAAAAGAAGCATTCCTTTTAAAACATTTTAAAATCCTAACGTGTGAGGTGAGTCCTGTTACATGACAGAAAATGAGCCCATGTGTGTTATGGTTCCAACTGCTGTAACGATTAAGTATATAAATCTAAAATGTATCCCACTATGCACCTAAGACCTTCCCCATTCCACATTATTCATGTCATTCCCATCAGTTTCTCTCTCCCTGTATAGGCTAGCCCTTCATTCAGCAGCAGAGAGTGTCACCGTGAGGCTACGCCCTCTGGAATGGAGGTAGGGGGGCATTCCCTTTCATCCCCTGAGACCCTCCCCAAAGTCACCTCCTCCTGTGACAAGGTTCAAACACTTGTAGACAAGGTTAGTTACATCTTTTCCTAAATTTTCACAAAATGTGTACAAATCTCTATTACTTAAATGCCAACATTCAGTCTGTTTCATGAGTATCAGGGTGAGAAAACTCATTATTGCCCTGACCAGGTGGCTCAGTTGGTTGGAGTCTCATCCAATACACCAAAGGGTTGTGGGTCTGATGTATGGGAGGCGGCCTCCCTCGCATTGATATTCTTCTCTCTCTCTCTCTCTCTCTCTCTCTCTCTCTCTCTCTCTCTCTCTCATCCTTAAACACATCCTCAGGTGAGGATAAAAAGAAAACTCGTTATTCCCACTTAGCTCTAGCAGCTCACTTTGGGAATGGAACTGTTTGTATGAGAAAATACTTGATGCCAGTTAGGGTCGAAGGGGAAGCCCTGAGGGTGTAATTTTTTAAAATGTCTTTATTGATTAAGGTATTATATATGTGTCCTCATCCCTCCATTAACCCCCAACCCCCCACTCATGCCCTGAGGGTGTAATTTTGAAGCAAACAACAGAAAGATAGTTCAACTGCTCTGCTCATTTAATGAAAGAGAATTAGATGGATGGTGTGAGTGAGTTATGGGAGAGCAGAAAAGTGAGGCAGATAAGGAGAGAAGGAAAGGAGAAGAAGAAAGAACAGAAAGGAGTTCAGCAAAGGAGTGGAGGGATGGAATTAGAGTTGGTGGAAATGCCCAAGAAACATCTGAAGAACAGGGGGTCTAGCATTCAATTTTAAAGTGATCACTCTATGGCTGTGCAATATAACCATCCTTGTCATCAAATCACCAGCAGAAATCTACTACATACAGCTGCATTGTGTGCGCTGTATTTTAATGCAAGGAGCAAATTTTTTGAAAATGGAAGGCTTATGTCCTATGTTTGAGTTGACGCCAAGGAAAAGATAAAGTAACAGCTGTAAGACACAGAGTGGAGGATAAGAAGGCAGTAGAAGCTGGAAGCTGGAAGCAGACGTGACTGGGAGTGTGACACAGGAATGTACAGGAGTTTGGGCAAAAGCAATGAACTTCCAATTGTCTGGTGGACAAGGGATTTGAACAGATCTGACCTAGATCTAAGAAGTGCACAGTGGGTAGCCCAGCTGATACGTGGCTTACTCAAATATGTAACTCTGTTTATCTGAAATCTTTGAGATCCTAAACTATGAACTCTTCCAGGACAGGAGGATAAAGTATTCATTTTCTCCTAGCAGAGCCAAGTGCCTGCTTAAGTAATATCTGATGAAAGATTATTGCATCACTTTATAAACTTCAACTAGTTGATAAGTACTGAGATGTCATTTATCATAGTTGGTGATCTAAGATTCTGGGATTGCTAGCCTAAGCTATTTTTTATTTAAAGGCTCTTTGGGGGTTTTCTATGTATTATATAATAATAATATACTTATATTGTTATACTTTGGGGGTGATTTAAAAATTCTGTATTGTTTGATGGTATCAAGCAGTGTGTCAACCCCTTGAAGTCGCCATCATTTTTCAGTGTTGTAATGAATGTCATAAAGAAGTTCAGGTCACAAGAACCTACCAGGGGTCAGAAGAAGACTAATCCTATAGGGACTGTTGTGGGTTGAATTGTGCCCTCCCCCCACAATTCGCATGTTGAAGTCCTAATACTGAGTACTTAAAAATAGGTTTGTTTTGGAGATACAGATGTGTTTACACCCAGAGGAAAGACCAGAGGAAGACACAGTGAAAAGGCGGCCTTCTACTAGCCAAGGAGAGAGACTTCAGAAGAAAGCAAACCTGCCAACACCTTGATCTTGGAGTTCCAGCCTCTAGAACTGTAAGATTAATATTCTGTTGTTTCACACCCAGCCTGTGGTCATTTGTTTTGGCAGTCCTAGAAAGCAAAGATAGGGACCATATTTTCCAAACTAAAAATTAGGACACATGACCTTACAATACAAGTGATTTATAGAAGCAATCGACTGAAATACCTTATATTTGAAATCCAGCCATATGTAACCCATAGTCTTATTTCCAAATAGGACTTGACTTAATCCTAGGAAAATACTTTTATTCAATTCTTTTTTTAAAAAAAATCTTAGAAAGGGGGTTCTATTACCACCACTGGAAATGTACCAAATCTCAATTTTGAAAGGGAGGTTTTACTATCATGCATTATTTTGGCGCCATTTAAAAACCAAGTCAAATGTAATTTAAAGAGAATTAAGGGCAGAAATCCATGGACTTTTTTCCCTTAACATGTACTAGTAAGTATAGTCTGAATTACTGTAAGCACACGCCATTCTATTTTTAGGAGAAAGGAAATGGAAGAACCCTGAATACCTTCAGGAGGACAAATCCTATAAGAGGAACAGCACAGGCCAGCATCGGCAGCCTCTTAGGCCAACCGGCTACATAATTAGAAAACGCCCAGGGGGTGAAGGGTGGTGGAGAGTGGGAAGGAATTTGTTTAAACTAAATATTCTTTAAGATCTAAATCAAGGAACGAATTGGATTCTTGCCTTGGTTGTTGGTACAGTGCATATTAAACACAATGTCTGTTTTCTCCCTTAGAGCAAGAATAAAAAGGCAACGCTCTTATTTATTAATATGATCTAACAAAAATGCTAACTTCTATACATTTAAAAGCCCATTGGGGATCCCAAGAACATAATGAAGCATATGGAATCCTCATCAAATGGAAGCCAGGTGTGATTTTTTTTTTTTTGCCTTTCACCAGAAAACTTCAGACTCACAGACCTCATAAGTCTGCATTTCTGTTCTTTCCACAAGTTAGAGAAATGCAGCTAAGTAAAAAGGAAAATTAAATTATGAATATTTCTGGAAGAAATATAATTATTTGACTTCTGGGGTCAGATGACAAAATGGACCCAAATTATAAAATTGCTCAATTTACAAAAGCCAATGAAGAAAATGAAGATGCATAGCTAGAAAAAAATAAATTGTATCAACTCTTCTTAGACAAATGAGAAGGAAAAACTCATATTGAAAAGTGTTACCCATTTCCTCAAAAAATTAAAAATGGAACTCCCATTTGACCTAGTAATCCCACTTCTAGGAATATATCCCAAGAAGCCAGAAACACTAGTCAGAAAGGACACATGTTCATAGCAGTACAATTCACCATAGCTAAGATTTGGAAACAATCTAAGTGCCCATCAGCAGATGAGTGCATTAAAAAGCTGCGATACATCTACACCAGTGGTCGGCAAACTCATTAGTCAACAGAGCCAAATATCAACAGTACAACGATTGAAATTTCTTTTGAGAGCCAAATTTTTTAAACTTAAACTTCTTCTAACGCCACTTCTTCAAAATAGACTCACCCAGGCCGTGGTATTTTGTGGAAGAGCCACACTCAAGGGGCCAAAGAGTCACATGTGACTCGCGAGCCACAGTTTGCCAACCACGGGTCTACACAATGGAATACTACGCTGCTGTAAAAAAAGAAAGAACTCTTACCATTCACAACAGCATGGATGGACCTGGAGAGCATTATGCTAAGTGAAATAAGCCAATCAGAGAAAGATAAATATCACATGATCTCACTCATATGTGGAATATAATGAACAACATAAACTGATGAACAAAAATAGAGACAGAGAAGCATCAATCAGCCTGTCAAACTTCAGTGGGAAAACAGAGGAGGGCATGGGGGGAGGGTAAGAGATCAACCAAAGGACTTGTCTGCATGCATATAAGCATAACCAATGGAACAGACACTAGGGGGTTGAGGGCGTGTGCCAGGGTGTGGGAGGGTGGTTGGGGAGAGGTCAAGGAGGGAAAAAGGAGACCTATGTAATACTGTATGTAATACTTTAAACAATAAAAAAAGAAGAAAAATCAGCTCTTATTTCTGAATAAAACATTGAGTAATTTTGAAAGTTTGTAAATGACCAACTATGGAGAAGCATATTTTTAAAACATAAATAAATAGTGATTTTTCCCAACAACAACAAAAAAAGAAAATTGTTACCCAGAGAAACGTGTGTGTTTCCAAAGATGAGAAGGTAGCTCCAAGCCTCATATCCCCAGAAGCAGTATCAAAACCAAAAAGATGAGTGGGGAAAATGTTGGGGAAAAAATCTCCCTAATTTCTCCCAGCTGGAGGGCATGGGTAGGCAGCCCAGGGGACATGAGAAGTTTCACCCTCTCTGCTCGCTGACTCCCCCGCCAGGACTATTCAGGGAAAAGAGGATGTGCATGAGGGCCCAGAGATGATTGTCTCCATTTACAAACGGGTTTCCAAGGGTGAAAGACAAAACAGAAAATATGTAACACAAAACTACTGAGATTTTGGGGGCCCAAGGCATGAAACTGCACAGAAGCCTCATTTAAAATCCTCAACTTCTCTTCAGATTACAACTGCCATCACAGTAGTGGGATATAGAAGACCCTCCACTACTTATTAGCTGTGTGACCTCGGCCAGGTTACTTAATGTCTCTTAGCTTCCATTTCCTCATCTGTAAAATTAAAGTTATTATAATAGCTAAATACAAGGATAAAATGAGTTAATGTATATGAAGCACTTAGAAAAGTGTGGGGCACATAGTAAACACTCTATTAGTGTTACCTATTACTATTATTACTGTAATTGTTGCAGTCCATAAGCCTTCCTTTTCTTTTCTCCCTCTGGCTAGAATGGGTGTGGGAGGTATTCATTGTGGTCCAGGTACCACCTGTTACTGCCGATTTAAAATAAAAAGATTCAATGCCTGGCCGAATGAAGTTCTCAATCTATTGGAGGAGGGGAAGGGCAAATGTATCAACAAATGAGCCACCCAAGGTCCCTCAGTGCTTGCCCCAGTCTGTGCATGGCAGGGTACTCAAGCCCTGGGAAAAATTTATTTGCGAGATCCCTACTATTAACACCAGTCATCAACTCCATGAAGATACAGGGAATCCCCACTTCTCTTTCAGTGGCCAATTGTGTTTCAGTCATTTTACTGTAAAATAGTCTATGTTCTTGCCTGGCTGGCATGACTCAGTGGTTGAGCGTCAACCTATGAACCAGCAGGTCACGGTTCAATTCCCGGTCAGGACACATGCCCAGATTATGGGCTCCATCCCCAATGCTGGGGGCGTGCAGGAAGCAGCCGATCAATGATTCTCTTTCATCATTGATGTTTCTCTCTCTCTCTCCCTCTCCCTTCCTCTCTGAAATCAATAAAGATCCTATATAATAAAAGGGTAATATGCAAATCGACCGAACAGCAGAATGACTGATCGCTATGACACACACTGACCACCAGGGGGCAGACGCTCAACACAAGATCCGGGCTCACGGATGGCCAGCACAGCAGCAGTGCTAAGGCCCTCCACAGCAGTGCTAAGGAAGTCCAGTGAGGCGGGCCTAAGCCATCAGTTGGACATCCCCCGAAGGCTCCCAGACTGTGAGAGGGTACAGGCTGGGCTGAGGTTCTCCCCTCCCCTAGTGCACAAATCTCATGCACCAGGCCTTTAGTGTGTGTGTGTGTGTGTGTGTGTGTGTGGGCACGTGCACGTGTGTGTGTGTGTGTGTGTGTGTGTGTGTGTGTGTATTTTTTTTTTAAGAGCATTAACTTTTAACAACAACAACAAAAAATAGTCTATGTTCTTCCAACTCTTTCTGTTCTGGTGTTGTGCACAAACATCATCACTCTGAGTCAGCCCCCTCTTGTCATACCTCTTGCACAATTTGCTACATGAGCATGGCACATCAAAGCACAACAAAACTTATCTTTTAAGTCCCTGCATTACATGCCTAAGTATCCTGACTTGGCATGTAACCCAGGTCCTGTCCTTCATTCCTCTGGAATTAACACAGCACCCAGTGCATGAGTATAGTCCATATACTACATACTTAATCTTCTTTTTATCTCTTCTTGTCCATTCCTTTGATCCTTAAGAACAAAGAATGGAAAAACAGCTCAAAAGCAGAGCCATGGTGTATGGCTGCACTAAATGTGCACCATTTTGTGAACAAGGACCCTAGAGTTGGTCAGTCTACAATCTGAACAACCCTATGCGGCCTCTCTGCCGGCACGCACTCTAACAGAATGTGCACGTAGCACATTGGAAGCACAGCAGATAGAGTGCTCAGCTCCCTTTGGGAAGGTCAGGGAAAGCTGTATAAAACAAGTAGTCATTGACCATTCTTCCAAAAGTCTGGGTAGGGAGAAGAAGCAGTATATGAAAAGGCACAGATGCATAAAACAGTGCAACATTCAGGCATTACAAGGTTAGCAAGGACTGGGGAATATCTAGAGCAGAGAGGATAATGGGAGGAACAGCTGGGGATACAGCTGAAGATACAATCATGTGGGGACTTTCTTGTTATGCCAATGAATTGAGAGTATAGGGGTACCTGTGTGTATATGTAGGTAGGGGTGGTCTTAGAATTAGGGGAATGGGTTACACATGATCAAATTTGTGCTTTAGAAAGATCACTATAACTTTGGGGCCAGTTAATCTGGGAGACCACTTGGAGCCTCTCATCATAATCTGAGAACTAAAGATGAGTATCAATACTGATTAATGCAGAGATTTCAGAAGCATTTAACAAACTGATTAGATAAGACATAATTGGAATGGAGAGTAAGTTGAAGAAGACTGGTATAACTTTCAGAACCCTAGTTCTAGTAACTGGGTGAAGGACAGTACTTTTGGCCAGTGCTAACAGAGTAGGGGAAGAGCAGGCTTGAAAGAGTTGATATAGGTTCAAGTAGAAGAGCCCTTGAGACATGCAGGTAAATAAATATATCAAGTCCCCAGTTGGTAATTTGGGTCTGAAGTTCAAGAAAAAGATTTGAGTTTTATTTCAAAGTCATGACAGAAGATGACAGCACATGGAAGTGAGAAGTAGAGATTGCTAGTGTGGGGTATTATATAGGGACTTTGTAAAGAAAAATAGACAAAACACAAGGTTGAGGAGGGTACTTTTTTTTCTAATGGGACTTGAAAATATTAATGGATGCAAGAAGGGAATAAGGCAAAAGGGAGCAATAAAAACATGAGAAAGATGGAATAACTGGAACTAGATGGGGAAGGGCATTGATTAAGAGCACAGTTCAGGGTGACATTTGAACAGAGACCTTTCTGAGACTCCAGGTTCCTTGAGATGTAGGTTGGAAAATGAGAGCTTTCACATCTAAGAACTCTATATTGTCTAGGAAATAGGAAAGTAGTCATTAATTAATTGTCATTCTTTTCAATAACAATTTTCTGAACACCTACCAAGTACCCTGGCACCACAGTAGGCATTCTCCCTATCCTCTTGGAGCTTAAAATCTGGTGGCATGGCAGGCATTATTTTAAAAATCATATAAATAAGTGTAAAATGGCAACTGTGATAGATGCTATGAAGATTTACATGATACAGTAAGAGTTTATAGTGAGAGGAATTGACCTATTAAAGTATCACTGAAACCTTCCTTGCTGAAGTAACACAATTAGGACATGTCCCTTGAGGAAGAGACATGACTCCAAGCTACAAATTGGAGTCAACTGGAAAAGAGACAGCAGGAGGGTCGGCATGTGCAAAACTCCAAGCCAGGATGAAAAAATAGTTGATGTGGATGGAGCAGAAAGAGTGAGGGAAAGTGTGGTGAAAGATGAAGCTGGAGACATAAGTAAGACCAGACCAGGTAGGACCTTGTAAGACATTGCAGGAAGGTATTTTTAAACTGTAAAGTACTAGGAAGACATTGAAGAATTTGAAGGACTGTGGGGTAGAGGTCACATGATCACATTTGTATTTCATAAAGTTGATTTTAGCTGCAGCTCACAGAAGGGATTAGAGAAATCAGGAGAGGACAAGATAGACCCATTTCTTTAATCCTGGGAAGAAATTCTTATAGCTCATAAAAGGTGGTGGTGTTAAAATATAGAGAGATGATTTCAAAGATTTTTATGAAGTGAAATTCAATAAAATAAGGTAAAAAGTGTATTGAGGTTGGCTCCTAGATTTCCAGTCCGCACACATTTGGGTGAGTTGCTAAAGTGCAGTACACTGGAAGTAAACTGGGATTGAGAAAGAATCATGAGTTTTTTTCTAAATATATTGATTTTAATGTATTCTTGAGACATTCAAGAGTAAATGTCAAGTGGAATGCTGGACACATGAGCCTGGATCTCAAAGGAGAAGTCTAAACTGTAGATACAAAGAGTAGACATCACTAGAGTAAGATTGTTCATGAAAATAATATAGAGGAACAGACAGGGCCCAAGACTGACCCTTAAGGAGCTAAGACATACAGTGGATAGAAAGAAGATGATGAGACTTTGAAGAGAAAGAAGAAATGGCCAGAAATGTAAGAGAAATTAAAAAAAAAAAAAAAAAAAAAACTAAGGCAGTTTCATGACATAGAAAATGAGAGATGAGAAAGTTCCAGAAAGAGGAAATATCCAAGAATGTTGCTAAGAAGAAAGATGAGAGTAGAAATGTCCGTTCAGCCCTAACTGGTTTGGCTCAGTGGATAGAGCATCGGCCTGCAGACTAAAGGGTCCTGAGTTCAATTCCAATCAAGGGCATGTACCTTGGTTGCAGGCACATCCCCAGTAGGGAGTGTGCGGGAGGCAACTGATCAATGTTTCTCTCTCATCTATGTTTCTAACTCTCTATCCCTCTCCCTTCCTCTCTGTAAAAAATCAATAAAATACATTTTAAAAAAAGAAATGTCCATTCAGTTGACCTGAATCCCATGGGAATAATAAAGCCAGAAATCACACTGGGCAGGTTGAGGAATGAGTAGGAGGAGAAAATGGAGATAGTGAATATAAACAATGCTACTAAGAAATTTATCTTGAGTCATGGACTGAGACTAAAAGGGATAAAAATTGAGAAGTTGCCTTGAGGAGAGAGGGAGGACAGTTAAGACAAGCAGCTGCGAGTTATTAAAGAGAGAACTGACCTAGAACAAGTGAAAAAATATAATGAACTGGGAAGACAGACTTCCCTTAATTTGTAGTGGCACCAGTTTGCCTGGGTGGGCAATTCTTTCTAGCTATCAAAGTCTAAACTGAGGAAATACCAAATTGTGGTTAAAGAAGAAGAAAAGAGAGAAATAAACAACCAATGAGGAGACAATGAAATAAAGAGGCTTGAGAGAATGAAGTTCAAATTGGCCATGGGACCCAGGCTCCATATGGAAGGAATTGTGGTTCCCAGGAGCCTGATCATTTAGCAGAAAATGACTGAGTCAAGGGATTAAGAACCTCAATAAAGATGAAAGACATATTCAGGGGAAATGCAGGGTTAAGAAAGCTGAGACAGTAGGTGAAGCAGATGCTGTTGAAGACCCTCGAATCTCTATTTCTATGCCTCTGCTCTGGCCAGGCTGTTACTTACTTTTGGCTCAGGGTCTTTTCAGGCCAGAAATTCTGGGCAGTTTATGTCCCTCAGAAGCAGCCTTAGCCAATGACTGATGGAAATCGGCAGATAACTTCCCAACTCCCCAGGGTGAGCATTCAGAGGGATGTTCTAGTTTCTTCTCTGCCTTGTCTCAGCCTCACTCCCCACTACCCCACTGAGATTAGCTCCCAATAAACTACTTGTACTGGAATGTCTCATCAGGGTCTGCTGCTTGAGATGGAGGTTGGAAAAGTGAGACTCAAACCAAAATAGTAGGCGATAGCTGTTGAAGTTTTTAGAGGTGATGCTGGGGATAAAAAGGGCACAGGATGTGCTAGTGAGAGAGGTCTGCTCAAATGCCGTGGAAGTGAATGCTGTTGGTTCTGAAATCTTAGATAACCATGTTTGAGGTTACCTATAGGGATGTCAAATTGACCCTAGATGTTTTAGATGGTGACTTAGACAAAACCATGCACCAAGTACCAAGTTTCCATACTGTTGGAGAGAGATTAGAAGGCTAGTAGATGAGAGTGATCCACAGGGGTGTAGGATAGGTTAGGTGGATGGCATGACCCCAAACAACGAGGATTTTTAACCAAGAAAAGTAGAGTAATGTCTAGCCCCAGGAGAGGGGAGTGAGGACAATGTTGACTCCCTCTCCTGGATTAAGGATACATATACTGTAAGAGTAAAAGCAGCCCCTACTACAGAGAGTCTAACTGAAGGAAAGCAATGTCCCTATGAGAGGACAACAGATTCATCGGCAATGGGTTGAAGATACAGAGAAAGTCTTTACAGGAGGTTCCAGATGGTTTAGGATGGAGGTCAACAGATAGGGGATAAGTCAAAGAAGATGGAATACAGGAGGTATGGGTTAACAGGGGGAATAGAGGGTGTGCATTTTGATCAGTGCCTTGGATCACTCCCCTTATGAGGCAGGATCCCATGCAGCCAGTGTCCACAGTCACACACCCATGTGTGGTAGAATTGGAGAAACTGAACCAGGCAGTTGGGCTCTAGGGACCACTAGCCACCATTCAGTGCTGCCCCTGAGGTTCAGGGCTCCAGTGCCACTCTCAAAAGCACAGGCAGGAATCTGTACTCACATGGTGCAATGTTTACACTTTGAAAAAAAAAAGGTGGTATGCAAATGTAGACAGCACCTGGGAAGGCACATGGGCATTATTTAATTATTGTCAGCTGAACCCAGTGGTGTTGGCAAAGCCACGCCCTGGGAACATGCCTTGCCAAAAGGGCAAGGGTGTTGTCACCTTGACCTTCATTTCAGCCCGTGGTGTGGGGAAGTGGTTTTGATATCTAAATCCAGCCTAGCACCAGGAATGCTCAGGGCCTAGTCAAGAATGCAAATAATCTCCTTTTGTCTTGACTTTTGGTGAAACTTCCTGGTATTTGGGATATAAAATAAACTCGCTGGATTGGGTCACTGTCCCTGTCTCTCCATTAGAAGAGGAGGTGGTCCCACCCGGTCCCAGCTTTTTCCTTCTATCTCTGTGTCTTGTCTCTTTCTTTTATTTCTCAATCCCCAGCCGCCCCTACTCAGGAACTGGACCCGCTCTCTAGCCACGCTGGATGCGGAAAGAGAGAAATACCTAAGTGCAAAACATGATTATGTGGAAATATGCAAAGTAATAAAACAATCAATTAATAATAACTATGCTTGTACTCTGGCACCACTGCCTTTCTTTTTTTTAAATCCATGCTTCTGTTTTTACCACCCATCTCTACCACAGTAAACAGAATTAGCATCCAGAAGACTGACATTAAAAGAATTATCATCTGTTCAGAGTTCATTCCAGAAAGGAATCTGCTATATAGCAACTTCTGAATTGGGTTCAGTCTATGCTCTTTGATGCACTACAGATGTTACTGCAGAACAGCTAATCTACTAATCTCCTGTCCAGCAGAAAGCAAGACTCCTGGAAGGGCTGAATCACATGGCTCAGAGCCCCCTCAGGAATGAAAGCTCTCCCCCAGCTGCTGACAATGCTGCAGGCCCAAACCCTCTGTGTGTCGCCTCCTATGGAAAGTGCCATGGCTCAAAAGAGTTTCTCTGCTCAAGGTCACTGTCCTTCCCTGGATGCTGCATCTAACGGGAGTGGGAAGAGGGGAAGTATATATAAAGGCCAAGCCCTCTATCCCAAGGCAAGTCAGCTCTGAAGTGCCACCTCAGTTGCAGAGCTCCTAGTGGGGTCGGCTGAAACCTTTATGGGGACTGCATCACAGCTAGACTTCCCTTAATCTTGCTTCCTTCCTCTCTTTTTTTATAGGTGCCAATCTCAAAAACACGCCCTAACAAACATCCATCACAGAGTCTGAAAAAGGTAAAACTCCAGGAATCGGATCTGACAGTCCAATGTTGGTTTATAGAAAATGTGCCATTTGCCAGGTATTGAACAGGGGAGGGGAAAGAACTTATGCCAAGTCATATGGACTGGGAATTGAATCCTCACCTTATATTTTCTCAGGGGAAGTTTATAAAATTCTTTGACTATGGAACTATTTTGTGCTTGGTATTTCTCTTAGAGCTCAGGGTAGGATAACAACCCTGGTTTGCGCAGGTCTGGGGAGGGGTGGGTTCTGGGAGGGATGACTTTTAGGACTATAACTGGGATAGCTCTAGACAAACCAGGATGTCAATCAAGGTCAGTAGGAGGCATGACTTTTAGGACTATAACTGGAACAGCTCTGGTCAAACCAGGGTGTTGGTCAAGGTCAGTAACTTTGGGGATGCTTAGAATTAAGAAATGAGGCTTGTTGACCCCCTGGAGAGAGAGAGAGAATGACTGGAATCTGCTACTCCCATCCCTGCTACCCCATCCACTGCCAATTTCTATGTATGGGTTGGGCTTTAGTCCAGTGTCCATAGACTAGGATGTGGAGGGCCTGTTGTGTAATACTGATGAGTTGATATAAGAAGGAAATCCATGCTTTTCTGCCAAAGAAACTGAGGCTTAAGAAATCTCTGACCTACCCAAAGTTCCTAAAGAAGAATGCTAGAGCCAGAATCAATATTAAATCAGAAGCATCCCTTAATTCCCTCATTAAGGTCTATTATGATGACTGAAATATCTAGAAGAAAGCAAAAGACCAACTTAGGTAACAACTCTGTCTCAAACCACTCAGACCTCTATACCCTGATTAGCTTTGGAAAGTGTCTCACTGTACACTGGCATGACTTGACAGGCTGAGCCCCAAGACTGATTTCACAGCAGTCCCCCACACTCGTGTACATTTCATGTTGTCAGGTCTGGAATATCAAGTTGGAATACATGTGCAGCCAGAGTGTCCCTAAATTGTAACTTGTATCCCCAAGTAAGAACGTTTTAACTCCACGTGCAGATGTTGTGACTCTCAGGCCAGTGGACACCTGCCTGTGTGTGTAGACACAAGCACACACTGACTCAGAGAACTTGGGCTCCGTGTATGGCATGCAAAGCCCACATTTACATTCAGGACCCAAGACAAAGCCTTTCAGGCCACTGGCCTGAATAAATAAATATTTTCTGCTATCAGTGTAGCCGCCTACTTTGTTCTTGGGCTTGTCACGATGAACTTCATAGATGTTTATATGATCAGTGGCTAGCTACCAAGAATAGATTTAAACAGGGGGAAATGCAGACAGCTCAAAAAGGAATGTTGGATTGGGGGAATCCTGTTTTCTGTTTGTCCACCAAAACAGGAATTCTTCAGTAGCTGAGAGGTGTCCCAGGGGCCCAGAGGAAATGCTTTGTGAAAAAATCTCCCCAGATGAGTAATCATATCAGCAGCCTTATTTGTTGCAAGTATTCCGTCATCTGCTTATGTTAACTTACCTAAACTGTGAGAAATGAAAATTTAGGGTAACAATGGGTGCCCATGACTTTGAATAAGTCACATCTTACATATATTGACCATAGGCTGTAGGCAAGCAGCCATTAGCCAAAAGGACATAAACACCCATACACTGAGAATAGTTCCCATTTTACTTCCACTCAGATGTGTAATACCCACAATTTCCATTGCTGTTTGTTAAAGTCGTCTTACTCCCAACAAGGTGCTTGTAAAGCCATAGAATTCCCCGGGTGTCAGGGTTAGTAACAAGTTCTTCGTTATAAATCATACCTTCAAAAGAATAAGCCAACTTCAAATAAGGATTAGAAGAACATTTATCTAATGAACAAAAATAAAGACAGAGAAGCACCTCATAAATTAGTTTGCTAATCCGACAGTTTATGCTTAATGGTTTCATTAACTGTAATCCTAATTTGTTGTAAGGTTTTGCTTAGTTCCCTGGTTAAATGGCAGCACAAAAGCGTGGTTTTTCCATAGGAGCCTCTGGGATATTTATTAAAAGGTGATACACACACACAAACACACATGGTTTTTATTCCTATCTTAACATAAAATAAGTTAGCATGAGTATCTCATGTGTTTCTTATGAAACTTTTTGGTTGGCATTTCAAAATACTTGTTATTTCATATTGTTTTATGATGAGAAGATTAATACTGCCGATGTGGAAACATTTTCTACACTGGCCAACTTAAATCGTTTTAAAGTTCAAAAGTAAAGGGTGACATATTTTTCACTTTGCCTCCAGGTTTGACGAAAATTAAAAGCAGACTTTATAAGCAGATACCATGATTTCATAATGGGGACAAAAGCATTTACAATGCAAAGAACCCCTTGGGAGCTCTTGCACTTTCTGAAACAATGGTCAGGGTGGAATTCGGTTTTCTGCACGTCTAATGTTTAAAAACAGCTGGTTTTTGTTTTGGTGTGTTTCTTTTCCCTAAAAGAATCTCATTCACCCTAAAATTTTCTGACATTCATAATGGCTTTTGCCCATGCCATTTGAGAAATGCACTTCTGATTTCCCAATTTATTTATTTATTATAAATATAATATGAGGTGGTAATGCCCATCATTACTGCTACCTGGTAGAAAGATGATTCTAATTTTCATATCCTGCCATAAGGAACCATACCCTAAAATACCCCTTTTTATTTTTGTCCAACAGAGCACTGAAAATGTTCAGGATAATTTCTTTTTAGATTAAAGAGAGAGAATTGCCTGTAATTTTATTTTATTATTATTTTTTTTACCTTTGCACATCTTTTTATTTTTTTATTTTTTACCTTTTTTTTTATTGTTTGAAGTATTACAAATAGTAGTACATAAGTCTCCTTTTTTTTTCCCCCATTGACCACCCCCCGGCCTCCCCTACCCCCCAACACATGCCCTTACCTACCCCGCGCCCCAGTGTCTTGTATCCATTGGCCATGCCCACATGCATGCGTACAAGTCCTTCGGTTGATCTCCCACAGCTCCCCCACCCCCACCAACCTCCCATGCCTTCCCGCTGTAGTTTGACAGTCTGTTCAATGCTTCTCTGCCTCTGTATCTATTTTTCCCCCATTTCTTTCCTTTAAAAAATCTTGCCTCTGCAGACCAGAAATAAACATATAATAACAAAAAATGTTTTAGTCCCAATTTCAATGTCCAACAGTTCCTTATGTGTACATGTCAGCAGTGATATCTGGATGGTGGGCACATGGTGGCAATGCAGGTCCGACCCTCTCTGGTTTGGTCCTAGGCAACCTGCAGCAATGCACAGCTGCTGACCGCTCGCGTGGCAAGGCGTCGTCAGCATCTTCCATTTCTGGACTGTTTCTCCTCTTATCTTTGTGGTTGGAGCCGACCTGTCATTTCCTCTCTGTTGCAGGAATCCACATGGTCTTGGTGTTGTTTTCTGAAAACATACAAACATATTCTTGACCAAAAGTTAATAAAGGAATCTTTTCTATATAATTGATTTGGGATCCTTTTTATTTTTGCCCAAACGATTTTCCTTTGTCTTATTTAGACACCACGTGTGTTTTTCATGGGTGTCTTGCTGTTAGCATTACAAATGAAAATTAATTTTGTAAAGTAAAAATTTTCTAGATGTAATTTACTTATAGGATATTTTTCCTTACATGATATTACCCTACTATCCCCCCTTTTTTTGATTAATGGAGGCTTTTGTAATTTTTATAATGCAGTCTTGATAACTTTAAATTTTAATTTTTTGCACAAAAATATGACTGCTTTAGGTTCATTGCATGTTCAGGAATTTTAGCATGAGATGAACTACCAATAGAAATTTTATTTACTACTTTAGGAACAGCTTTTTGTCAATTAAATTTTCTTCAATATTCACTTATTTCAATTAATCTGAAAACTTGATTACTATTTTACTGTCAAATTTAATACTCTACCAACAATCTTAGTTTACCCTGTAAATATTAGTGGAAAGGATTATTTGCATTCTTGAGTAGGCCCTGAGCATTCCTGGTGATAGGCTGGAATTAGATATAGGGCAGCTGCTGTCGGCCAAGTCTCTGTCTGTTACCTAGGTCCCGATCTGAGCTGGGCCAAGTCTCTGTCTGTCACCTGTGTCCAGATCTGAGCTGGGCGTGGGAAGCTAAGCAGCCATGGGGGCAGAGACCTCCCTCAGAAGGGGTGACGGTTCAGGCCCCTGCAAGGTTGGGGGGGGTCTGTGCCCCACCTCTGTTGACCCCCAAATTCTCTCCTGATGGCCCCTCTGCAACTGTGCCTGTCTTAGGTTGTTCCTTCCCTGAGGAATCTTACCCGTCTCTAGCTAAACAGTCATCCTCCGGGGCCAAGCAGGGTGATTCTGAAGTTCAGTTCTGTCTCCTTGGTAGCCTATGCCCCCGTGGCCTCCTCGCCCAGCACCTGCCTTGGGATCCCCTGGCCTGCTGGCGGGGCCCCAGCACTGATCACATATCTCGGGGAACTCAGGTTTCTTCTCCAGGGAGGGCCCAGCTCACACGATTGGGCGCGAGACAGATCCATGGTACCAGCCACCACGAGGATTCAAGTTCAGCATGAACAGAAAGCTCAGGCAACAGCTGAGGGCAATTGGATTGTGAGAAGAGGGTCCCTCTTGGCACAAAAGGCAAGAGGGGCCAATATAGAATGCTCAAGTGCCTTCCCAGTGCCTTAATTCCTTCTGGAATGGATTAAATCCTTTCATGTCCTTTTTTAAATTGCTGCCAAAGATTCAAAGAATTAGTTTGTAAGTTTATTTGGGAAAATTGTACAATATGCTGTTGTAAAATATCTAAAATTATAATGACATTGTATAATAATATCATGTAAGGATATTCTTTGCTCTAGGCCATGGCAATTCAATTTCAAACTGGCTGTCAATTTCTTTTTGTAACTTTATATAAATTTTGTCAGGGAGGCAAAAACACAAATTACTTACTTTAGTTCAAGAGGCCAAATATATTGACTTTCTTTTTTTTTTTTTTTTAAAGAAACAAAACTGATTTATTAAGGCAACTGCTTATGATGAGTATAGGATTGATGACATTAAAAATTCTATCTAATTATTTTTTTTTAATTTTATTTTATTTTTATTGTTTTAAGTATTACAAATAGTAGTACATATGTCTCCTTTTTTTTTTTCCCCTTTGATCTCCCCCCGACCACCCCTACCCCCCAGGACATGCCTTCACCTGCCCACCCTCCCCCCCCACCCCAGTGTCTTATATCCATTGGTTGTGCTTATATGCATGCGTACAAGTCCTTCGGTTGGTCTCTTACAGCCCTCCTCGCCCAACCACCCCTGTCTTCCCAATGTAGTTTGACATTCTGTTCAATGCTTCTTTGCCTCTGTATCTTTTTCCCACCATTTCTTTCCTTTAAAAAGTTTTGCCTTTGCAGACTGGAAATAAACATATAATAACAAAACAAGACAAAACAAAAAAATGTTTGAGTCCCAATTTCAATGTCCAACAGTTTCTTATGTGTACATGTCAGCAGTGATATCTGGATGGTGGGCACATGGTGGCAATGCAGGTCCGACCCTCTCTGGTTTGGTCCTCGGTAACCTGCAGCGGTGCACAGCTGCTGACTGCTCCCATGGCAAGGCGTTGTCAGCGTCTTCCATCTCTGGACTGTTTTTTCCTCTTGTCTCCGTGGTTGGAGCACTCCTGTCAATTCCTCTCTGTTGCAGGAATCCATCTGGTCTTGGGGTTGTTTTCTGAAAATATACAAATATATTCTCGACCACAAGTTAATAAAGGAATCTTTTCTATATAATTGATTTGGGATCCTTTTTATTTTTGTTCAAACGATTTTCCTTTGTCTTATTTAGACACCATGTGTGTTTTTAATGGCCGTCTTGCTGTTAGCATTGCAAATGAACCTTAATTTGGTAAAGTAAAAATTTTCTAGATGTAATTTACTTATAGGATATTTTTCCTTACATGATATTGCCCTACTATCCCCCCCCTTTTTTTTAATGGAGGTTTTTGTAAATTTTATAATGCAGTCTTGATAACTTTAAATTAAAAAAAAAAAAATTTTTCCCCCACACATATGACTGCTTTAGGTTCATTGCATTTTCAGGAATTTTTACCATGAGATGAACTACCAATAGAAATTTTAGTTATTACTTTAAGAATAGCTTTTTGTCCAGTACTTGAATATTCACTTATTTCAATTAGCCTATTTAAATTAATCTGAAAACTCGATTACTATTTTACTGTCAAATTTAATACTCTACCAACAATCTTAGTTTACCCTGTAAATATTAGTGGGAAGGATTATTTGCATTCTTGAGTGGGCCCTGAGCATTCCAAATGCTCAGCTGAATTTAGATATAGGGCAACTGCTGTCGGCCAAGTCTCTTGTCTGTTACCTGGGTCCCGATCTGAGCTGGGCCAAGTCTCTGTCTGTCACCTGTATCTCGATGTGAGCTGGGCCGGGTCTCTTTCTGTTGCCTGGGTCCCGATCTGAGCTGGGTGTGGGAAGCGCGAAGCAGCCATGGGGGTAGGAGACCTCCTTTAGAAGGGGGTGGGGGTTCAAGCCCCTGCAATGTTGGGGGGGGTGAGGGTCTGTGCCCCACTTCTGTTGCCCCCCCAAGTTCTCTCCTGATGGCCCCTCTGCGACTGTGCCTGTCTTAGGTTGTTCCTTCCTTGAGGAATCTTACCCGTCTCTGGCTAACCAGCCATCCTCCGGGGCCAAGCAGGGTGCTGTGAGGTTCAGTTCTGTCTCCTTGGTAGCCTATGACCCCGTGGCCTCCACACCCAGCACCTGCCTTGGGAACCCCTGGCCTGCTGGCAGGGTCCCGGTGCTGATCACATATCTCGGGGAACTCAGGTTTCTATATTGACTTTCAATTACAATCCTTACGACTTTTGAAGGAAACTTCTCTTTGTTTCCTTCCAAAATAATTTTCGGGCTACAGAGAATTTCATTTAAAAATCTTTGTCACATGAAACAATTTCTCTTAAGGTTATGGTGACCACCAGTATGGATTAGATTTAATATTTTATTTTTATTTAATTAAAAATTTTTTTTAATTTTTATTTTTTACATATGTGTCCTTATTCCCCCATAACCCCCCACCTCCCACTTATGCCCCACCCCCTTGTTGTCTGTGTCCATTGATTAGGCTCATAATCATGCACACAAGTCCCTTGGTTGATCTCTCCACCTTACCCCCACCCTCCCCTACCTTCCCTGAGGTATATGATGTTCTGATCGATGTTTCTCAGTTTCTGGATCTGTTCTTGTTCATCAGTCTATGCCGTTCATTATATTCCACAAATGAGTGAGATCACATGATATTTATCTTTCTCTGCCTGGCTTATTTCACTTAGTATAATGGTCTCCATCTCCATCCATGTTGTTGCAAATGGTAGGAACTCCTTCGTTTTTGCCACAGCATAGTATTCCATTGTGTAGATTTACCACAGTTTTTAATCCACTCATCTGCTGATGGGCACTTAGGCTGTTTCCAAATCCTAGCTATGGTGAATTGTGCTGCTATGAACATAGGGGTGCATATATCCTTTCTGATTCGTGTTTCTAGTTTATTGGGATATATTCCTAGAAGTGGGATCACTGGGTTAAATGGGAGATACATTTTCAGGTTTTTGAGGAAAATCCATACTGTTCTCTACAGTGGCCGCTCCAGTCTGCATTCCCACCAGCAGTGCATGAGGGTTCCTTTTTCTCCACATCATCCCCAGCACTTGTCATTTGTTGATTTGTTGATGATTGCCATTCTGACAGGTGTGAGATGGTATCGCATTGTAATTTTGATTTGTATTTCTCGGATAATTAGTGACTTTGAGCATGTTTTCATGTGTCTCTTGGCCTGCCTTCTGTCTTCTTTCGAAAAGTGTCTATTTAGATCAGTTGCCCATTTTTTGATTGGGTTGTTTATCTTCTTTTTGTTAAGTTGTATGAGTTCTCTGTATATGTTGAAGATTAAACGCTTATCATTGATATCATTTTCAAATATGTTCTCCCATGCAGTGGGCTTTCTTGTTGTTTTATTGATGATTTTCTTTGCTGTGCAAAAGCTTTTGATTTTGATGTAGTCCCATTTGTTTATTTTATCTTTAGCCTTCCATTGCCTTAGGAGTAGTATCAGTGAAGAAGTTCTTTCGGAATATGTCTGAAATTTTGCTGCCTGTGGATTCCTCTAGTATTTTCATGGTTTCCCGTCTTATGTTTAAGTCCTTTTCCATTTTGAGTTTATTTTTGTGTATGGTGTAAGTTGGTGATCTAGCTTCATTTTTTTGCATGTGTCTGCCCAATTTTCCCAACACCATTTATTGAAGACACTGTCTTGACTCCATTGTATGTTCATGCCTCCTTTGTCAAATATTAATTGAGCATAGTGGTTTGGGTCGATATCTGAGTTCTCTATTCTATTCCATTGGTCTATATGCCTGTTCTTGTGCCAGTACCAGGCTGTTTTGAGAACAGTGGCTTTGTAATACAGCTTGAAATCTGGTATTGAGATCCCTCCTACTTTGTTCTTCTTTCTCAGGATTGCTGTGGCTATTCAGGGTCTTTTTTTATACCAGATGAATTTTTGGAGAGTTCTTTCTATGTCTGTGAAATATGCCTTTGGTATTTTAATGGGGAGTGCATTGAATCTATAGATTGCTTTGCGTAGTATGCACACTTTAATGATGTTGATTCTGCTCATCCATGAACACAGTATGCTCTTCCATCTATTTATGTCTTCCTCTATCTCTTTTTTCAATGTCCTGTAGTTTTCTGAGTAGAGGTCTTTTACCTCCTTAGTTAAGTTTATTCCTAGGTATCTTAATTTTTTTTGGTACGATGGTAAACGGCATTGTTTTCTTAGTCTCTCCTTCTGTAAGTTCATTGTTGGTGTATAGAAACGCCATAGATTTTCTTGGCATTAATTTTGTATCCTGCTACATTGCTGAATTCATTTATTAAGTCTAATAATTTTTGATGGAGTCTTTAGGGTTTTCTATGTACAGTATCATGTCATCTGCGAATAAGGACAGTTTTACTTCTTTTCCAGTTTGGATGTCTTTTATTTCTTCTTCTTGTTTGATCACAATGGCTAGTACTTTCAGCACTATATTGAACAGGAGTGGTGAGAGTGGGCATCCCTGTCTTATTCCTGTTCTTAGGGGAAATGGTTTTAGTTTTTGCCCATTGAGTATGATGTTGGCTGTGGGTTTGTCATATATGGCTTTTATTATGTTCAAGTATGATCCTTCTATTCCCACCTTGCTGAGAGTTTTTATCAAGAAAGGGTGTTGGATTTTGTCAAATGCTTTTTCTGCATCAATTGATATGACTATGTGGTTTTTATCTCTCAATTTGTTTATGTGATGTATCATGTTTATTGATTTGCGAATATTGTACCATCCTTGCATCCCCGGGATAAATCCTACTTGGTCACGGTGTATGATCTTTCTGATGTACTGCTGGATTCGATTTGCTAGAATTTTGTTGAGGATTTTGGCATCTATGTTCATGAGGGATATTAGCCTGTAATTCTCTTTCTTTGTGTTGTCTTTATCTGGTTTTAGTATTAGGGTGATGCTGGCTTCATAGAAGGAGCTTGGAAGTGTTCCTTCTCTTGAATTTTTTGGAATAGTCTGAGGAGGACAGGTTTTAGTTCTTCCTTGAATGTTTGGTAAAACTCCCCTGTGAAGCCGTCTGGCCCTGGGCTTTTGTTTGCTGGAAGCTTTTTGATGACTGCTTCAATTTCTTCCATAGTTATCAGCCTATTGAGATTTTTAGAATCTTCCTGAGTTTTGGAAGGTTGTATTTTTCTAGGAATGTGTCCATTTCCTCCAGGTTGTACAGTTTGTTAGAATAGAGTTGTTCATAATATTTTTTAACAATCCTTTGTATTTCTGTGGGGTCTATTGTTATTTCACCTCTTTAATTTCTGATTTTGTATATTTGGGTCCTCTCTCTTTGCTTCTTGGTGAGCCTGGCTAGAGGTTCATCAATGTTGTTTATCCTTTCGAAGAACCAGCTCTTGGTTTTGTTGATCTTTTTTATTGTTTTTTGGTCTCTATGTCATTCATTTCTGCTCTGATCTTTATTTTGTTCTTCCTTCTGCTCACTGTGGGCTTTTCTTGTTGCTCTCTTTCTAATTCTTTGAGTTGTTGAGTTAGATGATTTATTACCATTTTTTCTTGTTTTTTTGAGGTAGGCCTGTAGAGCTATAAACTTCCCTCTCAGGACTGCTTTCATTGTGTCCCATAGCATTTACATTGTTGTGTTTTTATTGTCATTAGTCTCCAGGATGTTTTTAATTTCTTCTTTGATCTCGTTGATCACCCAATCATTGTTTAATAGCATGCTATTCAGCTTCCAAGTGTTTGAATTTTTTGGAATGTTTTTATTATAGTTTATTTCTAATATTATGCCATTGTGGTCTGAGAAAATGTTTAATATGATTTCAATCTTTTTTAATTTGGGGAGACTTTGCTTGTGACCCAATACGTGGTCTATTTTTGAAAATGTCCCATGTGTACTTGGGAAGAACGTATATTCCATGGCTTTGGGGTGAAATGCTCTAAAGATATCAGTTAGGTCCATTTGATCTAGTGTGTCATTTAGAATTGCTGTTTCTTTGCTGATTTTTTGTCTAGAGGATTATCCAGTGATGTCAGTGGTGTATTAAAGTCTCCTACTATGATTGTATTGTTGTCGATCTCTCCCTTGATATCTTCCAGGAGTTTTTTTTAATGTATTTGGGTGCTCCTGCATTGGGTGCATATATGTTTACCAGAGTTACATCTTCTTGTTGAATTGCTCCCTTTAGTATTATGTAGTGGCCTTCCTTATCTCTTGTTATGCCCTTTACTTTGAGGTCTATTTTATCAGATATAAATATCGCAACCCCAGCTTTTTTCTCATTTCCATTTGCCTGAAAAATGTTTTTCCATCTCTTCACTATCAGTCTGTGTGAATCCTTTGCTCTGAGGTGGGTCTCTTGTAACAAATATATGGGCCATGTTTTCTTATCCATTCAGCAACTCTTTGTCTTTTGATTGGTGTATTTAATCCATTTACATTTAATGTTATTATTGACAAGTACATGTTCGTTGTCATATTTTTCCTTAGTGTTTGTGTTTCTTTTTGCCTTTCTCTTTCTTCTTTTTACAGCAGTCCTTTTAGCATTTCTTGCATTGCTGGCTTGGTAGTGATAAACTCTCTTAGCCCTTTTTTGTCTGGGAAGCTCCTGATTCCACCTTCAATTTTGAATATAGCCTTGCTGGGTATAGTATTCTTGGATTCAGTCCCTTGCTTTGCATCACTTTGTATATGTCATTCCATTCCCTTCTAGCCTGGTGTATTTTTGTTGAGAAATCAGTTGATATTCTAATAGGAGATCCCTTGTAGGTAACTTTCTGTCTATCTCTGGCAGCCTTTATGATTCTTACTTTGTCGTTAGTGTTCACCAATTTAATTATGATGTGTCTTGGTGTCGGTCTTTTGGGGTTCAACTTGTTTGGGACTCTATGTACTTCTTGGACTTGCATAGTTTTTTTCTTGCCAATATCAGGAAAGTTTTCTGTCATTATTTCCTCAAACAGGTTTTCTATTCCTTGCTTCTCTTCCTCTCCTTCTGGTATCCCTATTATTCGAATATTGTTTCGTTTTGTGTTGTCCCAAAGCTCCCTTAGGCTCTCCTCTTGCTTTTTAAGTCTTCTCTCCAGTTGCTGCTGTGTTTGTGTGTTTTTTCCTACTTTGTCTTCTAATTTGCTGATGTGGTCCTCAGCCTCTTCTAGTCTACTGTTTAAGCCTTCCAATGTGTTCTTTATTGCAGCTATGTCGTTCTTCATCTCCTATTGGTTTCTTTTCATGTTGGTGACATTTTCATTCAGCTCAATATAGTTCTCATTGAGTTGTATTTGTCATCCAACCATTTAAACATCCTTATAATCATTACTCTGAATTCTTTCTCTGTTAAGCTGCTAGCCTCAATTTCATTTAACTCCCTTTCTGGTGATTCCTCTTTTTCTTTCCTTTGGGGATTGCTCTTTTGTCTCCCCATGTTTTCCTGTAATGTTTTAATTGTAGATCCAATTGCTTTGCTACCCAGGTTCTTTTGGTGATGGTGCTACTGGTGTAATCTCTCAGTTCTCCTGGGCTTGGTAATCTAGTGTATCTCCCTACTTGAGCTATTCGGGTTCTCTTGATGTAGGCCTGTGAGCTTGAGAAGCACGACTGTGGTGTCTAGAAGTCAGCAGCTGTGGAGGGGAGTATCCCAATTTTTGCTGTCTTGCACCCTTAATTGAAATCACCCATGCCCAGTAGGGACTCACAGTGGCACCAAGGAACCATCTGTCAGGGTGATGTGGCTCAGGGGGCTACACTTTGGAAAGTGGTAACTGTGTTGCCCAGAGTTCTGTAGTTGTGGGGTGGGCAGACTCAACTTTCACTGCTGTGTCTGTGGTGGATAAACGCTTTCTCCAGGTGGCGGCTCACAGGAGCACCGGCAGTAAGTTTGCCAGCGAGGCACACTGAAGCACTCTGAAGGGCCCTGGCAGTTGTAGCCATGTAATTGAGGTGCCTAGCTTCTAAAGATTTCTCTTTAGGGCAGATCTTATGGCCTCAGGGAGTATTCAGATTCCATGGTGTTATTCAGGGTGGAATCTGGGTGTGGCTATATTGGTTGCCTGGAGACTGGAGGGAAGGGCTATCTCTCAGGAGAAAATGGTGACTGGGGCTTAGATATGACTCAGTACCAGACTCGTTACCACCTCTCCTGGACCGTCTGCTGCCTACTCTCCCCAGATTCCACAATTTCACCCCTTCTCCTGCACCTCGGCCACAGGTTAGTGTCTGTGTCCGAATGGTCCTACAAACTAGGTTCAGTGGAGAAAGGTGCAGGCCCCAGCGCGAGGAGGGACTGCGTCTCTGCAAGTTCCTCTCTTGCCGGCACTGCAAGGTCCAGCAGCTCTTCAGGGCTGCCTTTGAGCTCAGATCCAATCCAGGCTCCAAGGTCTAAAATCCACTACCTCCCGCAGTCCCGTGGACCCTTTTTTTTTCTTTCAGTCAGACACTTTGCCTGTTCTCAGGGACGTGGCTTGGTGCGTGTAGTTTCTCCCTGACCTTCTGGGCACAGAGGTCCGGCAGTTTCTACTGCCTAGATCTTTGATTTTACCTTTATCCGGGGGATCTCTGCCCTTCCCGGCTGCAAACTGTCTCATCAGCTGCGCCTCCTTCGCCAATTCGTGCTGGATTCCACTCATTTCAGCTGTTCCCTCTATTTGCTCCGGGACAAGGCTCAGAACACGTCCATCTATTCTGCCACCATTTTGTCTCTCTTACCTGTAATTTTAAATTACTTAACCATTTCTAAGGTAACATGTTTGGACAGGTAGTAGGTGAGGTCCTATGGGCTAAAATGTATTTCTTCTTTCTGGTGACTTTGATTTCTTTTCCTGCATTTTCAGTCTCTAGATTAAAAGACTTCAAGAAACCAACTGTCACAATGTCAATTTAAGGGTTTAAAAATTTTAAGCGTTTGTCTTCGTGGTTCCTTAGTTTTGGGGTTTTCAAAATATAAGCTATTTTGTAACTAGATGTAGTTCATAAGAATAATGCAATGAAACAATAAAATCTGCCCCCATCTGTGAGTTTGGGGAATTAAGATAATTAAGGTAAAAAAAAATTTTTGAAGTTCAGATTATAAAACAAGATAGTCTACATGCACATCATCACATTGGAAAATTTTTAATTTAATTAGGCAAATTAAAGAGAAATAAATTAAAGATAGTTATCTGTTTTTTGCTGCCTAGCAAATTATCTCAAACATAGTGTCATCCAGCCCTGGCCAAGTGGCTCAGTTGGTTAGAGCATCGTCTTGTAAACCAAAAGGTTGAGGGTTCAATTCCCTGTCAGGGCACATACCTAGGTTTCAAGTTTGACCCCTGATGAGGTATGTATGAGAGCCAACCAATTGATCTTTCTCTCTCGCATCTCTCTGTCTCTCCCTTCCTCTCTCTAAAATCAACAAACATATCCTCTGGTGAGGATTAAAAATCCTCACCAATCCCAATTCTTTATTTAGTTCATAATTGTGTGGGTCAGTGACTTGAGTTGGATTCAACCCATAATCCTTCTGTGTTCTTATCTACAGTCACTCATTTATCTGTTATCAGCTGCTGGTTCTGAGGTCAGTTGGTGGGTGCTCTAGAGGCTGGTTCATTCCTGCTGGCCTCATGTACATGTCTGGCAGTTGGCTGGTTGTTGACTAGGGTACCTTGGTTATCTGAAAGCCCAGGGAAGAGAGAGAGAGAGAGAGAGAGAGAGAGAGAGAGAGAGAGAGAGAGATTCTGCTGCATACCATTGATCAAAGCATGTCACAACTTCAGCCCAGGTTCAAGGGATAGAGAAATAGACTCCATCTCTTGATGGGTGGGGGGGGCCAAATGCAGGGAGGGACATTATAAGGGCACAAATGCAGGAAGGGACAGAGTCAGTAGCCATTTTTAGAATCCACTGCAGTATCAAATTGCTTGGTTGAAAGCAAGAAGAAAGGTAGGGCTTAGAATGCTTAGAAGCAATGGCTAGAACCATTAAGTTTCCCTTGACTTTTGGCAAGTTAGTTGCCTCCCATGTACACCCAGACCCAGGATCGAAACTGCAACCTGGGCATGTGCCCTGACCAAGAATCAAACCCGCAACCTCTAGGTATACCAGATGATGCTCCAACCAACTGAGCCACACTGGCAGGGCAGGTGGCAATCTTATTTTTATGAAAAGACTAAATGTGTACATTTTTACAGATAGAGAATACACCTTGGCAATGTTTCTCGGGAAAGAGAGTCTCTGGATTACAAAGTATAAAGGCATGTAATGACAGATGACCTCAGATGCTGTCTCTGCATCATCTGATTCCCAGTCTCAGAAATACAAATAATAGAAATAGACATGATAGAAACAATGCATGCAACTCCGAGACTTTACAGAATGGAGGAAGGAGGTGAGAAGCTTTGAGTGGATGTGAGCCTGAGTCCCAGGAAGGCAGACAGAGGTAAAGAGCAGGGAAGTCTGTTAGATACAAGCACCCATGGGCTGTCTTCACAGGAAGTCCAGCCTCACAATGGAGCCAGAGAACAGACGCCAGAAGAAAGTGGCTCCAGGAACAGAGGAATTTGATAAACACCCTAGATATCAGTGAGAAAATACCAGTTTGTTGGAGCTAAAAATAAGAAAATTGCATGCCTTCTTACATTCTTAGCCTAGAGTGAGATCCAAAGAAAAACAGACCCATTGGCCTGGGAGAGCATTTTAGAAAGAGCATCTTAATGACACCCTTCTGGTATTGTTTTTCTTCAGACCTCTGATGCCCGCTCCCATTCTCTCTTGGCAGCTCCCTGCAACAGTTGGTCGCTGTGACTTCTGAGAACTTGCTATAGATGTGAAGTCCCTCCTCTTTAATTTAAGTCCATGTCCACTAATTTGGTCCTTCACAAAAGTGATAAAAAACTGGCCCGCATTCCCCACATTAAAACCTTTCATTTCTCTAAAGATTGTCATTAAGCCTCCCTCAGCCTGCTTTTCTTTGGACCAAACAACCTCACATGCTTGAACTTTTCCTCATAAAACTAATTGTCATCCTGTACAACCTCCTTTTGTGCCTCTGGTTTCTTCGCATCGGTTTTTAACAGCAGAAACAAACAAGCCAAAAAAAAACAGAAAAAAATGTTTCCTAGCAAAGTTGGACTAAGGAGGAGCATAAAGGGGACACAAAAGAGAGGGATTTCCTAAACAATCCCTGTCTTACTTCTGGCCTCTCAGCATCATGCTGGCTTTTCCCCACAGATCCACTGCATCTCTAAGGATACTCATTTAGGAAACAGAGCCCGCTCCACCCAGGTCATGTTGCCGCTAAACTTGTACCTTGTAATAACCTCTGAGTCAGCAAACAGGAACAGCTGCATCTAACTTAGTTGCCCTGTGCTAACAGCTCACAACCACTCTAAGTGGTAGGTCTATCATTATCCACGGTTTACAGCAAAGGACACAGGCCTGGGGAGGTTTGAGAACTTGCCTGAGATGATCATGTTGCCCAGTGGTGAGGCCTGCATTGCCACCCAACCGCTGGATCTCTGGGTCCCCGATTTTGAGATATGTCCTCATGTCTATCTTTGGATTGTAGTTCATGTTATCTCTTTTTAGACCGATGGGCTGAATCCCTGTTCCTCAGCAAATACATTTCTCAACACCACTCCTGATGTACCAAGGTCATTTACAAATGTATACTGGCTCTCGGTCTGGAGACTTACCAACTCGTCTATCTACGGAACAACGGCAGTTTCAGCCAGTATGTTGTCATTAGCTTCATTCCCAATGAAGCTTAGAAGTTTGATCTTTACATTGTGGATGTGAAAAGCAATAAGAGCTAGCATGTGGCACTGCTGTTGGCCTGTTGCGTACCTTAACTCCTTTACCCCTCTCTAAAGCACCAAGAGGTGGGTACTAGTGTTTCTTCCAATGTTCCTGATTAAGGCACAGAGAGGGTCAATAATTTGCCCAAGGTCACTCAGCTGGAAGTTCAGCCCCACATCTTTACAAGTAGCTTTGGCTTTAAAAAATAAAAACTCTATGCATATCTTGTCATCAATTCTCTTTTCAACAAACAATCTCTTTCTAATCAGGAATGTGAGGGGAAAATCGGATCATTTTACCAAACGTTATTATTTCTGCTAATGGTAATTTAGATTTGAAACCTTTTGGTATTTGGAAAAAATGTTTCTCCAAAATTATTGGGTTTTTGTTGTTGCTGTTTCAGGAGACATATATGTGTCACTACCCAGGGCATGACAAATACCAAAATCAGGATAATGATTATCTGGGGGGTGGAGGTTGGGGAGGGGAACACAGGAAGCTTCAATCATATTTGTAATTTTTCTCTTAGGCTTTGTGATAGGTCTATGCTGCTGATTTTTATATTATTTTTATATCTTTTAAAGTTTTTATAATTTTTAAAAGGTAGGAAAGAAAATTAAATAGGAATAAATATAAAACAGTAGGAAAAAACACTGATGGTCAGGTGGTCTGATTTCTAGGCTTTATTCTGCAACAAGCCCGTAGTTGAAATCAAGCAAGCTGCCTGTCCCTGTTTTTATAAATAATGTTTTATTGGAACACACCTGTGCCCATTTGTTCACATATTGTGTACAATTGCTCTCATTCTACAAGGGCAGAGTTGAGCAGTTGAAACAAAGACTGTATGGCCTGCAGAGTCTAAAATAGCTGCTATCTGGGGATTTGCAGAAAATGTTTGCAGACCCCTACAGTAGAAAATCAGTCTTTTTCAGCTCTAAGATTTGATTATCCTCGGAGACGGAAGCACATCCAAGACCTTGCACCAAAGGTAGATCATGGATGTCAGTCTTCCACACACACAAACTGCTTTAAGTGGGCATGATATATTGAAAAGATTGAAGGAACTTTAGGACTTCTAAATCACACAGCAAAACCCTTCACCATTGTTCTGGGAGAGTATGGACCACAAATATCTTCCCTGAAAAGACTATATTGGATTGAAGGAGAGAAAAGTCCATAGCCACTAAGAATGAATTTCTAACACCGTTAAGGTGGTGCATGTTGTGTGATTACTGTACCATTTATAAATGGTTATAAATGGGTTTTACAGGGTTGCTTTAAAATATGAGTTCTTGATCTTTGAATAAAATTTCTCCTTTGAGTAGTGGATTCACTCCTTTATTCAGAGCAGGTCACCCACTGAAGGAGCAAAGCATAATAGTGACCAGAAGCAAGAATTCAAGAGCCAGATAACAAAGACTAGAATTCCGGCATACACCCTCTCTGCCTCTGCATCTTGGGCAGTTTATGTAATCTCTCTAAGCCTCTGTCTCCTCGTCTATGAAATGGAACCATGCTAGTATGTACCTCATTTGGGTTCTTGTGAGGACTAAATGATAAAACTTATGGTACAGCACTTAGCATAACATTAAGTCAATAATAGCCATTATGAACCAGACATATTTACGACACAATACAAATTCTGAAATGGGTTTAAAAGCACAGCATCTAGTATTTATTTTCAGGACTAATGAAAGCTATGGGATAAAAAGTGGAAGCTAGAAGGCAGTGTGAACATATCAGTACCGAGTAGAACATACGAAGCAAGGTTTCCTCTGGGTTCCTATATGGCAGTGGCATCCAGGAGGCACAAAAAGCCACTATCAGGGACACCCTGAAATGGAGCCCATCATCTAAAAGTGTTTGGACAGTTCCTGACCATTCCATCAAAAGAAACACAGGTTCTCTTCCCACCCACACAGCTTATCATAAAATCATGACGTTGACACACAGCCTGTTTAGTTGTCACTAGAATGAAAACAAGCACTAGCAGCTGACATCACATGAAGTGTTTACCATGCAACTTTGGGCAAATTACACAGCAGCCCTAAGACCTTCATTCCTCACAGGACATCACTGCCCAACAGACATAACGTAAGAGCTATGTCCTATATTTTGTACTAGTCACATTAAAGAAAGGAAAAAGAAATAAATTTAATTTTAATAATATAGTTTATTTCACCCATTATATCCAAATATTTCAACATGCAATCAATATAAAAATACACTAATGACATACATTCATGTGATGATATACATTCTTTTTTTCACAGTAAGACTTCAACTTGGTATGTATTGTACACTTAGAGCACATCTTAATTGGAACTGCTGCAGGCCCAAGGCCACATGTGGCTAGCAACGACCACATTGGGCCATGACACACCTAGCTCTTAGAAAATCACTGATCCTAACACTAACCTTCAGGGGTGAGGACAATGACAGGAATGAAAGCTATATGCCATTGGTCCATATATGAAGATTTAAACCATACTAATAAATGATATTTCACATTTTATGCTGCCATATAATAAAAGGAGACCAACTCAGAGACCAGGAGGTCATCTGTTACGAGGAGGCTTTCATAAAAAGTCCTTAAGGAGGCTGACATTAGATTAACAATTGTGACTTTCAGCTGAAAAAATTGAGTTGATTCTCCTTTAAAAATGGGTTATTGGGTTGTCTTTTCTTTCTTTCATAAACATTTTGTAATTTAGCAAACACCTATATAAGAATGTTCACGGCAGCTCTATTCATAATAGCCCCAAACCAGAAATGATCCAAATGTTTTTCAATGGGTGAATGCTTTAACAAACTGTGGTATAACCACACCAAGGAATGCAACTCAGCAATGAAAAGGAACTCCTGAGACATGCAAAAAGTGTAAAGAGATCTCAAGGGAAATACACTGAGTAAAAAAAGTCCAAAAAATAAAAATTTTAAAAGTCCATCTTCAAAGGTCATATATTGTATGATTCCATTTACACAACATATTCAAAACAACAAAATCACAGAGATGGAGAACAGATTAGAGATTGCCACAGGGTAGCGGTTGGTGAAGGAGAAGTTGGGTGTGGCCACAAAGGGATGGCATGAGAGAGTGCTGTGGCAATGGCACAATTCTGTATCCTGACTGTGGTTGTGATTACACAAATATACACGTGATAAAATTGCATAGACCTTTACACAGAACACATATGCAAATGAATGTTTGTAAAGCTGGTGAAAGCTGAATGAAGTTCTATGAATTGTACAAACATCAATTTCCTGACTTTGATAGTACACTGTGGCTATCAAAGAATACTATCTAAAAGTGTTTGGCCAGTACATGGCATCTCCCTGTTCATTTTTTAATTTTTCACAGTTGCTTATGAATTCATAATTACTTGATTGTTGTTTTTTAAGAAATCATAAATCATTGTATTCTATAAAATGTTTCCCATTTGCACTGTGGAGGAAAAATTGTAGGGGACCAAGAGAAAGGTCTAGGCAAGAAAAAATGATGAACTGGGCATTGGCAATTGGAATGGATGGATGTGACGTAAGAGCTATTTAGAAGTTAGAAGAGATCAGACCCATTTGGGCAGAACAGCATAGTAAGTGTTTGGACTGTTTGGATTCAAATCCTATCTCTGCCATTTTTAGGGAAAGTGACTTAATCTTTCTGTACCTTAGTTTCCATTTCTGTAGAGTAGGAACAATAACAGTACCTGCTCCTGGGATTATTATGAAACATAAATAGTTAATTCACAAAGTACTTAGAATAGTTCCTGATACATGATAAGTGCTCTAAATATATTGGCTATTATTATTATTATTATTACTAGTGACCCAGTGCATGAAATTCATGCACATTAAAAGGGGATTAATTAGAGGAAATAATTTAATATTCCTATTTGCCCTTTCTCTATAATAGAAGTGTCAGAGATGAAAGAAAATTAGTAAAATGTATATGAAAACCTTCCTCCTGTCAGAGTCTGGGGCTCACCATGGGACCCAGAATCAAGTCCCCGCCCACCCACATGCACCTCAAAATCGCGTGAGGCCCAGACCCTGCTAGCGGCCCACAGGTTGAGAATCACTGCTATAGAGCCTAAGACCATCGGAAAACACAGATATTTACGTTACGATTCATAACAGTAGCAAAATCACAGTTATGAAGTAGCAACGAAAATAATTTTATGGTTGGGGGTCACCACAACATGAGGAACTGTATTAAAGGGTCACGGCATTAGAAAGGTTGAGAACCACTGCCTTAACAGATAGCAACTCACGAGCCAGCTTTTCAGAAGTCAAGTGTCCCAAATATTCATTTCTTATATCCAGAAATCAATGCCAGGAGAGAAATGATTGGTTTGATGCAAACCAAACCAATTCTGATCCCAGCTCTGCCTTCTGAACCCACCAAATGTGTTTTATGGCCTCAATGAGTCAAGTTGTATTGGGCTCGTCACATGATGATGCAACATCTAAATTTTAAAACCACACTAAAGTCTTGGCAGGGAGAGGCAGTTGTGAAACCTACACAATGTGATTGTTTTTCTGCTTTCCTTAAAGCTACAACTAACTTCTAATGAGTCTGTTTCCTTTGAGGTATTCTATTCTTTCTGACTATAGGTTAAACAAAGCATTGCCTTTTTATTTGTGTGTTCCTTTCCCTAATGGTAAACATTGGTAGAAACCGGAGTTGAGGCTCAACACCTCAGTCTAGTTCAAACTAAACCCTGAAACTTGGCCCAAAGTCAAGCAGTTTGCATTTTTTTAATCTGTGCACTTTCTGACCACAAGGGGGCTCCATTCATTCCCAGTTGTAAAAGCCAGCAGAATAGTTGGCAACTTGGAATTCACAAACATTTTACAAGGGAAAAAGAATTAAAAACCAAATGCCTCCCTCCAAGTACGAAGACTCAAGTTTTGTAAAATGTGGAATTCATTGAAGAAGCTCTGTGATATGTACTTCAAAGCTCAGTTTCCTATTTTTGAGTCTGGCATTCTACCTGATGGAAATTAGCCAGCCACTCATAAAGCAAGTTCATGATTTCATTTCCCAGTTGGCGAATGAAGTAGGGCCAACTGCCGTTCTTATTTTTGTTAGTTTTATTAGTAACATATAGAGCTCGGCATAATGCTGTGGTTCAATCAGAGCTCTGCCGTCCATGGCTCCTTCTTCATTATTTAAGATCATTGTCCCTAAGTAGACCCCCCCCCCCCCCCACTCCCTTGCTAATAGATTTCAGTCCATTTGGTTGTGAAGCAAATGTTTGGGAAGAAAGACTCATCTTTCCCCTGAGGTATAACTCAACATGTTAGGAGAAGATAGTTCAGAGTCCAGATTCCTGGAATGCTGGAAGTGGAAGCTCTTAACAGGCACAGAAGACTTTGCAGCGTATTCTTGTTTTCAGATTTGTCCTCAAACCTGTCTAGGGTTGACCTCACTCCACACATGCCACTCCTAAAATGAAGATCCCATTCCTCTAATATTTGACTATTGATGACAGCTACTAGAGCTAAAACACCGTACCCTGCTATGCCAGAAGTTGCCATTGTTTATTGACTCATTGCCCAATTTGTGGAACTCTCTGCATTCTATTAAAGTTTTGCAAAGTGCATGCAAATGAAACAAAGAATTCCTATTTTTTTGGCTAGGCAACAGTTCCCAAATTTGAAAGAGGTTTCCACTGAATTCTTAAAAAAAAAAAAAAACTAGAAAATACAATTCAGAATCAAATCAATGAATATCCTGCACTATATCCTTTTTAGCAGGAACCTAGGATTAACTGTCCCTGTCCCACATTCACCTTCGCTGTGAGAAAGGTGCATCAACCGGCACCTTCTCTGCCTCTGTCCTTGCTCTGACTCCCGAGTCCAAGAGACAGGAGGTCAGAGGAGAGGAGGACACTGGACCAGGATGAGCTGTGGCTGGAGGTGCCCCCACCCTATGGGATGTGCATTAAGGCAGTCAGATGGGCTTCTGGGAAACATGACCAAGATTTGCTTTGTGGAAGCAAGGTCCAATTAAAATGCATAGTTGCTACAAACAAAATCTGTGGCCAGTGCAAAGGACACCCAACAGGGAATCCTGAGCTGCAGGTTTGGGCCCTCACTTGGCTGTGAGGCCTGACCTCCTTGCCATATACCAGTTCCTTGCTGTGAGAAACAAAGCAAATATATAAAATTGCTGTGGCCAGATAATTTCCCAAGCTTGTCTCAGCACTAACTTCAATCTAAGACTCAATTTGTGATCTTCACAGCCCAACAATTATTGGAGCATTCCTGGAAAAACAGCGCCCTTAAGCCAAATCCTCTCCCCGTGTGATTAAAAAGACTAGTTTGTGTGAAAGACTGAGAACCTCTGCTAGAATCCACAGGATGTCATTTTTTAAAGCATAAGCATGTGACTAGCATAAATCCACCAGCCCTCCACCACCCCCCACCCTTGAGAGATGGGCCCAGAAAGAACTGAATGCTGGTATTTGATATTTCCAAGGGAACATTCAAGTTTCCTGGTCAAGTTCAGTCCCACATAAATGAGAAAGAGTGGACTTAGTTTCCTAGCTTGGCCAGACTCTCACGGGAATTCATAAGTCTGTGTGTTCCTGTGTATGATGTGTACCTTCTTGAGCCTATTGTCTCTACCTTGAAATAAAAAGCAGCAGCCCGTGGCAGGAATGCTGAACACTCTGGAAGCCACATCTTTATGCATAAAATTGAATCCCTGTGGGCCAGTTCTGCAGGGAGTGCAGTGAGGATGCTGGGGACAGTCTGTCTCGTGTGGCTTTCACCACGGATGTGGCTTCTCCCCTCCCTGGCCTTGTCTGATGACAGAACCCTTCTTGGTGAGGCCTAGACCTTGTGGGAAGAGAGTGCAGTTGGAACATCAGTCACTCGATTCTGGAGGCTTTTCTCCCTTAAAGTCTACATCACTATTTTAAAAAAAAACAGAAACAAAACACTTTAGTGTGTGTGTGTGTGTGTGTGTGTGTGTGTGTGTGTGTGTGTGAAGTCTAAATCAGTTCCTTCACTTCTAGATTGAACTTTCCTTGGCTTCCCAGGACCAAGGAGAATAGGGTTGGATTTTTTGTTGTTGTTTTAATTAAATCTGTATTGTTGAAAGTATTACTATGTCCCCTTTTCCCCCTCATTGACCCCTTCTATTCCCCCTTCTCCCCTTCCCCAGGCCTTCACCCACCCTATTGTCTGTGTCCATGGGTTATGCATATATGCATACACATTCTTTGGTTGATCACTTCCCACCCACCCACTCTCTTCTGCCTTCCCTCTGAGGTTCTGCAGTCTGTTCTATGCTTCTCTGTCTCTGGATCTATTATGCTAATCGAAATAAGCCAGTCAAAGAAAGACAAGTATCACATAATCTCACTCATATGTGGAATCTAATGAACAAAATAAATTGATGAACAAAATTGATCCAAAACACCTTTTTTTTCTTTTTGTCTGGTCCACCTCTTAGGAGCTGTCCCAGGTTGGACTCGACGGGAGAAGCAGGGACAGAATGACACAAAGCAAAAGGGAAGGGCTGCTGGTGGGACCAGGCACAAGATGATGCATCCCTGTCCAAGCAGCAGGGGCCCCATTTGACCCTTCAAATAACAGACTCTCAGCACTGGAATATCCTCAAGGTCATCCAAGGGACCACATGACCTGTCTGAAGCAAAATCTCAACATTTTCTAAAAGGTATTTACATAAAGAAAGGAATAATTATTTCTTCCTGGGGTTCTCAACTTTGCAAAAGAAAGCCTTTTTTTTTTTAAGCCACCTACTATTCAGTGGTAATTCTTTTATTTTTTAAAATATATTTTTATTGATTTCAGAGAGGAAGGGAGAGGGAAAGAAAGTTAGAAACATCAATGATGAGAGGGAATCACTGACCCGCTGCCTCCTGCATGCCCCCTACTGGGGATCGAGCCCGCAACCCATGCATGTGCCCTTGGCTGGAGTCGAACCTGGGAACCTTCAGTCCATAGGCCAATGCTCTATCCACTGAGCCAAACCAGCCAGGGCAAGAAGGCCATTTGTGAGGGGCTCTGAAACAGGCACAGAAGGGTAAATGATTTGCCCAAGATGATAGAAAGTCTGCTAGAAATTCAAGTGTTTTTAACTTTTCACATGTTTTCTTTAATAACATTAAAAAAAATCTGCTTTCTTTGTAGTACACTGTAGTTTGTCATGTTTATGAGATTTATTTTCTTATTGGATCAGAGTTCACTGGGGATGGGATAAAAGAGGCTTAGGGAATTTTAAAATCTCCACTTAAATAGTTAGGGTTATTAATTCTCATGAAGAGAAATATTTATTTGAAAAGCTGATTCAGTATATTACAACCTTGTGAGTCAACATACCAAGGGCTGAGTCTGGAGAGGAAGTACGGGGATGGGAAGGAAGAGGGGGTGACGGTCGTTAAGCACATGGTGTGGATAGAAGTTATTTCATTTAGTCCCAACCACAGGTAAATATTCTATCTCCATTTAACAGAGGCATGGACACATTAAGTAAACTACTTGGAGTTTATAAAGGTAAAAAGTGATAGATCAGGGATTGGAACCTTTCCTACACCACATACTATGATGGAAAGAAAACTGGGCTTAGAGGTAGGGAGGGGTGAGGGAGCCATAGTGTGAAACCCAGTTCTGCTATTGGTTGATTGTATAGAGCTACTACAGCCTTAGAACAAACTGCTTGATTTATCTGGACCTCAGTTTTCTGAGAGATTAAGGTCCTTAATCCACCACTCTTTATGAGAAATAACATTTTCCCTGCCTAATACGTTTTGTTTTGTTTGTGTGTGTGTGTGTGTGTTTGTGTGTTTCCATTACAATTTCCTTTCCATCCTGCCCCCATATGTTTTAGCAGTTTCCAAACCGTATATTCCCTCTGTGTCAGCTCTGGCTGGGGGAGTCCAGCGGGGTGCTAGGATCTGGTCAAGGACAAATTAAGATCCATTGGGGATAAGTGAGCTTGGATGGCAATGGGCTTTATGCTCGGTTCAAGCACTGTCCACTAATTAATTAATTGCAGTGTAATCTAAAGACCATGAAATGCATGCATCTTCATGGTTCAATGGGGTTTGGCCATTGCATACACACATGTAAACCACCCCCCAAATCAAGTCAAAAAAGCTTTTCAACACCCCAGTGAGTTCTCTTTGCCCCGTTTAGTCAATTCCGTCCCTTCTTTACCCAAGAAGCAAACGCTGCTCTGATTTCTGTCACCATGGATTAGTTTGACCTGATCTAGAACTTGACATATATGGAATCATATGCATGAATCCATTTTTATTGCTACAGGAACATCTATGGCTCCAGGAAGTAGATGGCACATAATTTTCCTCTTGACTGTGGAGTCAGGGGTGCCAAGTGTTAATGAAAAAAAACCATTGAAACCTGTAAAGAATTTTTGTGAGTTTATTTGAGCCAAACTGTCGACATATGCCAGGAAGCAGAACCTCAATGAATTGAGATAATGCTCTGGAGAAATGGAGAGTTACATCTGTATTTATACATTGCAATCAAAGGAAAGGGACGTAGGTGAGTTACATGAAATTCATTGGTGATAGATTAGGGAGGTGGGATAAAGCAAAGCGGGGAAACCTCTGGAATAGGGTAAAAAGTGAAATGATGGACATGTGCTTCTTTTACAGAGATGGATACAGGATACTTTAATGTAATTAACAGTTGACAATTAACTTGATAACAATAACAATGAAGGAATGTCCCGGTGCCATTTGTTGTGCCCTGAGGGTCGGGGTAAAAAGGAAGTTACAAGTTACCCAGACATCTCACAGATATGTTATCTTAGAGGCAATAAGGCAAATGGGCTCAGTAAAGAAGATCTAAGTTGATCTTTGTCAGGGAAAATATCGGTCTAGGACATGACTACCCACTATAACCTGTTTGTAGTTAAATATTTAATTTTCAAACCATCTTTTGTGATTATTTTAGGTTTCTGAGTTTGCAAGACTGCCACGCAGGCCTCCCCTGAGCTTGTCAGGTTAGCATGTGGCTTCTTTCGTCCACACAAGTGTATTCAGTGGGACAGTAAAGGCCAGAGGGGATGTCAATATTTGTTTCTTTCTAAGACGCATATAAATTCCTTAAAAACAGAATCTGGTTCTTCAACACAGTCTACCAATATAGTGCTTACATTGCTTTTCAATTCATATTGATTTAATTAGGTGATACTTTTACATCCTCTGCATTCATTCATTCATTTATACATTTATTCATTCAACAGCCATTTATTATTATCCAACACTATGATCCTGAGACTGTCTGGGGGCAGGGGGCAGGATCATTTACACATAAGATGTAGAGTTTGTGTCCTCTGAGGATCACATTCTAGTTGGGGAGACAAACAATAGATGCCCCACAGTGGAATGTATGGGATCATTTTCAGGGGCAATGGATGCTGTGAGGAAATGAACCAGGAAAACGGGGGAGAGAGTGGTCAGCTGCACACAGTGCCTGGTTAGTAGGTGATTTCGTGTCACATTAACCCTGCTACCATTTGCAAGATGCAGGATTAATAGTGCTCTTTTGGCTGGAGCATGAACCAGAATTTGAGTCTTGGGGCCACGTTTCATGACTCATCACTTTATTTATTCATGGCCTACTATGCGCCAAGCACAGTAGGGTCAATACTGAGACCATACAACAATAAATAAGGCATGGATACTATTCTCAAATTTACTTTTTAGGAATTACTGATCTCTGGCAAATCTTTGCTTTTAACATATCGACATTGCTTTCTCCAATGTCATCGCGCATTAAAAAAAATTAGCACACCTAATCCACATTTTGACAAGTTTTCATGAGTCATGCCTCAAGTCCCTTTGAATAGGGTTCACTGGACAGTTTTTAAAGAGGTATGAGGAACCTGCTCTGCTAGACACACAAAAAGACTGCTTTCCTGCAAGTTTCAGGACTCATGGGTCTCTAGGTGGGTTCCCTGACAGCAGAGGCTTGAGAAAATACACTGCACGCTAGATGGCTTACTTCTTGGATTTTGACAGTTCCTCAAAAACACAGCATAACGCGTCCCAGCTAATAAAATCAACACCCCCACCCCCAGATCTCTTTCTTCCTCTCTCTCTCTCTCTCTCATCCACGGTAGCTGCCAGGGGACAAAAGGCCTCAGATGTGTTCCACAGATGAATGTTTGATATCATGGGATAGGACAGAATAAGAACAATCAGCCCCTCTTTGGCCAAAACTTTCCCATTAGTGTGAATCAGGAATGCGCAGGCTCTGATTGCAGAATAAGTAAACAGGACATAATGGGTTTTCAATAAACGCAGGCCAGCCAGACTCCGAGTCTATTTGGAGAGGTTTATTTGACACGCAGAGCCAGCCGGGGGAATTGAGGACAGAAAGGTAAATGGAGTTGAAGTTCACGAGTGAACACTGGTGCAGGGGATGGGTTGTGGCCTCACCTGCCACGGCAAGCAGGTGAGACTGTTCTGACTGGGAAGACCTGAGACTCTGTAACACCTTTGTCTGAAAGATCCTGGTTTCATTATCAGAATAATTAGAGGGGAAGAGGACTTAGAAAGGTTTTGGACTTCTTTTGTTTGGTTGGTTTTGTAAAGAAAAAGAAAAGAGAGGGGGGAAAAAACAAACAAACAAAAAGCTGTAGTAAAGGGCCTAAAATCCCACACCTGGTTGAATCAGAACTTGACCCCAGATCATTTCTGAAGCCACTTTGTTCCTTCATTCCTCTCCCTTGTACATGGCCATAGGGTACAACCTGGTGGAAAGCATTTGGCTTCTAGAAATTTAAAATGATGGTTATGTTCTCATAGCCTGAAATTTCTTTTAATCATTTCTTTCTGATTTTAACCAAAAAGAAATTAATGTATGTGTATATTAGAACTTATTGTAACTTAGACTTAAAATTGTCATGGACTTTTTTAAAAATGTGAACGTCTGAGCCACTGAGAAAAAGAGAGAAGCTCTAGTCCCAGGTGAATCTCAGGGACCCCCTCCCTCCTCTAAAGCCTGGACTAGCTCCAGGACAGACTGACTTTGGGAGTTCTTGGTCAACCTTTCTGCTTCCTGGGTATTAACTCTCCACTAACAAGTTAATAAAATAATCAACAAAGGACTGATACATTTGGAATATAATCCAAACATTTTTCCCTCAGCACTCTGGAGTCCTGGGTCATGCTCCAGGAAGTGGAGCCTGAGACCAAGATCCAGGCCTGTGGTTCATTAGGGGAGTCGTCTTCAACAAAAGCATGTCAGCTCAAGCTGCTATAACAAAATACCACCGACTTGGTGGCTTTAACAACAGAACATACTTTTCTCACAGTTCTGGAGGCTGGAAGTCCAGAGATTGAGGTGTTGGCTTCTCCTGAGGCCTCTCTTCTTGTCTTGAAAAGGGCCACCTTCTTATTGCTGCTTCACATGGTTGTCCCTCTGTGCATGAGTCCCCTGGACACTCCTCTTCTTATAAGGACAATGATCAGATTGGATGAGAATCCATTCTAACTGCCTCATTTTAACTTAGTTACCTTTTTTTAAAGGCCCTATCTCTAACTACTGTCTCATCTGAGGTACTGGGGGTTAGGGCTTTGATATGACTTTTGAGGGGACACAGTTCAGTCCATAACAGTGAGACAAGAGGGACAAGAAAGCAGAAGGAGAGGAGACAGGATGTGGTCTCCAGGAACGTCTAGTCTCAGCTTGGTCCCTGGGGTGAGGGGTTTATGGCACCATCAATCAAACCACAGAGTGGTCTCACCTTGAAGTAAGGAGGCTGGGTCGTCCTATCACTGTAGCTGTTAGTTCACTGGCCAGACCCCAGTGTGTATCTGGTGAGGAAAGGATGTTTAAGCATCTGTCCAAGCATCTCCAAGCAAGTCAGCTCCTGTGACTCAAGACCACTTTTCCAGAGAGGATCGCACAGTGTAAAGCTCTAGCTATTCCAGTGCTTTTGCAGATTTGGGGTGTCAGCTCCACACAAGGAGGGCCTGGATGAGGCACCAACATCATTCTTGACACAGGTCTTGCAGGAGTCCTCTGTTCATTACAGAAGCTTCATTACAGTCTCCTGTCTCCATTAGTTAAGTCTCCCCCCTTCCCCACCTCCCAGATTCAACATAGAACTTGAGAGGACTACAGGGGGAAGGCAATGAGAAGGCCTGACCTGTTCCTCCCCTCAGCACTTGGCACCACCATCAGCCCAGTTGCCCAGGCCTGAATCCTTGACTTCCTGTCAACCACTAAATCTACCAGCCCTACCTCTTTATTGGCTTTCAAATCCTTCTCTCCATTTTCATGGCCATTATGCTAGCCTTAGTCGAAGAAACCATTTTTTCTCATGCCAATTACTGAAGAGTTTCTTCTCAGATCTCCCTGCTTCTATTCTAAGCCCCATCCAATTCTCCCACAGTAGCCAAATCTGAGCAATTCACATCCCCACTCAACACCCTACGATGGTCTCCCTTCACTGTGGAAATAAAATAAACTCTTAACTGTGATTAAAGGGGCCTTCCCCAATATGACTGCTGCCTCTTCACTCAAACCACCTCCCACCCCACCTGGTTCTTAACATCCCAACCACATTCAGCAGTGTCCTTTCTCAGCAGACTTTTTACCTTTCACTCCACCAACACCTACCATCCTCACCAAGTAGACGAGGCTCATATAACATTCTTTCTGGGCAGCCTTGCCTGACCTTCACATTTGGTTGGTTACCTCTGCTACCTGTTCCTTCCTTCTGGCACCAACCACATTTAACTGCAATTGAGTGTTTAATGGTCCATCTTCCTTACTAGATTATCAGCTTTCTGAAGACAGGGTATGGGTCTATTTCCTTAGTCATTGTTCACCCAACTTTGCATCCCTGCCCTGCTACTTGGTAGTGGGTGATCTTAGGGAATTGTGACCTTTCTGTGTCTCAGTTTCCTTTTTTGTAAAATACAAATAAAACACATTGCACACAGTTCGCAAGATGAAATGATTGAGTATGTGTGTGGCAGGTGGTACCTAGAATAGTGTGTGGTGCATAGCAAGCACACATATGGGTTGGCCATCATTATTTCCATTACTGGTAGACATAGCAGTCATAGCAGTAGTATTAGTATCTCTAGCTTGCAGCAGAGTGCTGGGAACATCAGATAAGAAAAACTGTCAGTGCTAGAAGTGGCCTGGCAGCCAGTTTCGATTAATATCACCTTCATTATTTCTCCTAATAGTTCCCCAGATGGTGAAACCAGGAGCTGGAGTGATCCCAGTTTCGGTCTTATCTCTGACTTCACTGGCCTTCGAGGCAAATATCTAATATTAGTTGATAGTTGGCACTAACAGCTTACTTTAATATTAGATAAGGGCAAGAAAACAAAAATCAGAAGAGGCGATTAGGTTACATTGAACCATGACAGCTACACCTGAAGTTAGTAATTTCACAGGGTAAAAATGCAGCATGGGAATATTGGCTAATTCTCATCAAATCCTTGCTCATCTAGCTGTTGTGTTAACTGAAGTGCAGCCAACAGGAAATTGAACCACATAACTGCATCTTTCCTACGGCCCCGGGGAGCTCATCCATCACCCCATCCTGCTCCAGCTGCCTTTGACCATTCTTCAATATCCAACCCACTCGGACCTATGGCTGGTCTTTGCTGACTCACCGGGCCGCTGGCTTCCCTGGAGGGTAACCTCCCAGTGGAACCACCTCATCCTACTCTGGGCTCCTCTCCCCTCCTTTTCTCCTTCGCACAGCCCACCCTACTACACAGAGTTTACCGGGATACTCTCTGCCAAGATGCCAACACCTGATTAAAACATCTTTCATACTGAACATGTCTGGGCCCATAAACTCACAGCTAGAGCATTTTAGAGCTGAACACCAAGCCATCTCCTTTTCTTCCAAGCAAAGGCAGGAATAACCAGAACAGGAGTAACTTGTGAAATGCAATTCTATATAATTCACATTTTTCTCAGGGCTGTTTCTATGAGTCTCATTTCTTTCTGTCATCCTCTTTTCCACTCTTTTTTTTTTTCCTATTTTATTCATTTACTTATTTTTAACTCAGGTTAGTCTATCTGCTTGCATCCTGACCTCATTTCCTGTTTCCTCACTAAGGTTATGATGCTATTTGAACACCTCGCCAGAATTTAGCGGAAAGGCATAAAAAAGAAGCAATCGGATCCATTAAGTAAAACTGCCCACCCTGAGGACACTGTTCCGGAGAGTTGTGCCCTCCATGCACCCGATGCTCACAGACACAGGAACATGAGTCATCAATGAGACACTGTTGCCGTCCGCCTTTCTTCCCCAAACCTCCCTAAAAAAAAGAGGAAGTGGCCTCTGACATTGGGACATATGAACAAGAGTTCCACACAGGGCACAAAGCATGGGAACTTCTGCTATGGACTTCCGCACTGGTTATGGGATGCTGGTCTCATGTTTGGTTTTCAAACCTCAACCCTAAAGAAAAATGTCATTCGTAGTATGATTTGTAGGGAGTAGTATAAAGGCTGATTCAGAAGGAAAAACAAAGGCCAAATAGTACTACTATTATATGACTTCTTTGATTTTTTAAAAATAATTATAGTTTTTAAAAGAAAGATTTGGCAGTTGAGATTTTTGAAAATGAAAAGAGCTATAATTGCCTTTAAAGCACATAAAGCAATATTTTGGGGGAAAGGGAGGAGATCAATTAGCCACACTGGCCAATAAAGCTGGAATGAGATGCAGTTAAGCTTGTTCAAAGGAAAGTCTGATTAACGATTACAAAAAGCTCTCTAATTATGAGGAAAGAAGATTCTTAGGGGAGTCTGACAAAAGAGCTTACAAACTTGTTGTCCCTCAGATTGAAATGAGAAACCCAACAATTAGAGACACTTAGTACAAACCAACATCATCCCTAATGGATAGCTCCATTCTCTAGTTAAAAGAATCCATGAACAGTGTTTAAATCTTTAGCCAAGTTCTTTCCAGATTTCTTAGAATCATGTGAGCAAACATTCATGGTGAAACCAGCCCTCCACTCGCTTCTGTCTGTGTCCCACTCATTAAGGGAAGGACCCTGGAGCTTTCCTTCTCCAAGAACTGCTCCCAGGAGGCCAAACAAGACATGCTAATAATCTGTCCAACACCTATAAACTCATCCTGGGAACATGGGGTTTTAGGAAAAGTAAAAATAGAAAGGACGAGGAATAATTAGAGCGATAGTCGACAACTGTAAAACTTATCTATGGTTAAAAACTGTTTCCTTTTATTCCACCAGCAATCTCAAAATAATACATTTCTGCCCGTTATTGAGGAAATATTAATGTTCAGAATGGACACACTGAATCCCGTGTGTTTTTCTGGTCTCCTCTGCTGAGGGGAGAAGACACACAGCTGATGTTCACCACCTCCTAAGCCAACAACCATTCCCCACAACCACATCTCCTGCTTCTGGGAACTGCCACTCTCACATCCTCCTTTGCCTAAGAAAAGCAGGTTTTTTTTTCTGGAACTGGCAGTAAACTGGCATTTGCTCTACTTGTGTTCTAAAGAAAAAGAAACAGGGTTTTACCCTGTCTAACCTCCCCTCCCCCCAAAAAAACAAAACTCTTTAAAGTAAGCAGTGTGGAGTGCCAGATCAGTCTCTCACTTTTACAGTGTTTGGACGGAACAGACCCAGGGCCCCTTCTTCCAGCCTCCAACCCCCTCCAGCGTCTTATCCAGTCACCACCTTCAGAACCACTTCTGAGACCAGCCAACACACCATTTCTTTTCTACCATAACTTATTGCCAAACAACCACGAGCTGCCAAATCTGTCAGAATTATTCCACCCAGGTGCAGGCTGCGGTCAACCGCCTGGCCAACCTGCGTCTGCGGGCCCCACTCCTACCTCTCTCTGGGCTTCTGTTTCAACCTGACGATGTGGCTCTGGAGGGCGTGGGCCACCTCTTCTGAGAGCTGGTGGAGAAGAAGCCGAGGGCGCTGAGCATCTCTTAAAGATGGAAAACCAGCGCGGTGGCCGCATTCTCTTCCAGGACGTGCTGAAGCCTTCCCAGGGTATCAGGGAAGCCGCCCTGGCCTTGGAGAAGAACCTGAACCAGGCCCTCTTGGAGCTGCAGGCCCTGGTTCTCCCCGCAGACCCTCATCTCTGTGACTCCCTGCAGAACCACTTCCAGGGTGAGAGGTGAAACTCATCAAGAAGATGGGCGACACCTGACTCACCTCCACAGGCTGCCCGCCCCCAGGCTGGGCTGGGCGAGGATCTCTTCGTAAGGCTCACCCTCACCAGGGGGGTAAGGGCATGAATGGGGGCGGGGGGGAGTTGGGGGTTAGTGGAGGGATGAGGACACATATGTAATACCTTAATCAATAAAGAAATTTTAAAAATTAAAAAAAAAAAGAAAGGCTCACCTTCAAGCACAACTAGGAGCCTTTGGAGCCCAGAGGCCTTTGAGGGGCCCCTCTGCATCCCCTGGTGTCTGGCTTTTTCCTGAGCCTCTCACCAAACCACTGGCCATTCTTTTAACCACCCTGAAGCCCTCTCCCATGCATTGGACCAAATGAAACAATAAAGGTTTTTGCATCAATCAATCAATAAATAAATAAAAGAAAGAAAGCAATGTGTCTTGGCTATAGGCTCCAAGCAATGAAAGGGATACCCAGGCCATTCACTGTGTCTTACATTTCTCACCAGGGTGGCAGACTCAGCAAACCAATTAACTAATTAAACCAATTAACTAAATGTGTAATTAACTTTGAGAACAGAGGTGTCAACAGAAGCACAACAAAGAAGTTACCCTCCCTCTGGAATAGCCTGATGGCATTAGGCCTTTTAGGTTTCTGTCTTAAAGGCATACCCACAAAGGGAAAATATTTTCGGAGCACAGGATCAGTGACCAAGCAATCCCATCATATAGACAGGATGAAACCAAGGCAAGGGCAGTGTTTCCCACTCCAGTTACAACCCACAGTCTGAAAGTAAATATACAGGGATTTTGGAAGACATCACCCACGAGACGCTGACCAATTCAAGGTCATTTTTTCCTCAAAGCACACATGTCCATTATAAAGAGCAGGGGAATAGCTAGAAATTTCCAAAACAGCCCCTGTTAGAAGATGGTCAAGCAACTGGTCATTGAAACAACTGATTCTAGGAGAAAAGGAACCAAGAAAGAGATGACAGCGTGCTGTGGAGGTTTCACCCGCACACAGAAATCCCTGGCAATGAAGAACTGGTGTGATGGCAGGAATACCTTGCTCTGTGCAGTTCCGACAGGTGGGAATTCATCTTTGCCAAAACAATAACTTAACGCCTTGCCATAATAACCTTCAGGTAGCTCACCTTATAAAATGCGGGTTTTCAAGTAGCTTCAAGAATGTCATTTAGAATTTAATGATGTGAAAGACATGAAGGTAAGCCTGTTGCCTTTAGGGAGCTTGCATTTAAGGATAGTTAGTATAAAACTCAAGAAAAAGTAAGCAACCAAGAATTCTATGTTAAACATCAAATAGATGATACAGAATATAGTCTTATATCTAATGACTGAATGAGGCTGACTGAGACTTAGACCATCTCTGATACCATTTCAGAGAAACCCAAATTGTGGCAGAGAGGCCCACACAATCAGATCATTAACAGGGGGAGTGAGAGCTACAGCATTAGTAAATGTGAAGCTTGTTAAGAGAATAAATATGTATGTGAAATCTCATACTGGATTTTCCTGTTCCTCTTTCATAAAAGACGCATTTTCGACGGTGACCTTGAGCAAGATCAAAGCTCACCTGTGCTAAGTCAGCACACACTTTCTAATCCTTAAGTAAAAGGATACACTTGTGAACGGTAACACTCCGCCAAACTCACAGACCCTGCATATAATCAGGGACTTAAAAGTGCAATTTATAACCAGGCAAGGATGTTTAGGAATCGTGTTTCACTCCCTAAACCAAGGATCCTGTTCTCGCCCCAAGTGCAGAGCAAGCACTTGGTATTACTTCAGTTAACCTTTCTGGACCTCCATTTCCTCATCTGAAAAAATGAAGGGGTTTTGGAATGGAAAATCTCTATGATCCCTCTCATGATTCAAATAGATTGTTTTTTTTCTTTTCCTCCAATAAGGGGACCAGACTCTCTGACAGCAAATACTTCCGCTCTTAACATTTTAGAACAACCAGAACGCTGCGAATTTGGTATGAAAAGCTTTTCTTAAGATAAAGAGATAGCATTTCCTCAAGAATAATTGCCAGTCTCCTTGAAACTTTAGCCAGGGAACTTATCAAATAAAGAAACCACCTAGTTCCAGACGGTGGGCTGAATCCCAGAAAGTCAAACCCAAGGCCTCATGGGAATTTAGAATTACAGAGTTGTGGGTCAAGTTGAGAGTAAAGAATGTTAATTTGTTTTTTCCAAGGTTCTCTAAGACCATAGGAGTTGGGGCTCAGTGTTCTTTAAATCATATAATTGAAGAAAGCAAACTTCTGGGGAGAGAGAGAGAGAGAGAGATCGTCTCTCCAAGGCCACATAGTGCCAAGCGAGGGACTGGTCCCCACTTAATGTGCTCTTGTTTATCTCTGCCCAAGCCAGCTATTGTCCACATAGACTGAGCCTTGAGGTTGGATCGTAATAAGAGGCTGAATTCAATTCTAAGTAAGATGCTTCGTATAAATAAAATAGATTTCATTCTGTTTACCCATGTGCAAATTAAGTATATCAAGACTGACATAGCATAGATTTGTTAATAATTGTAACATTTGACAGACTGTTAATATTACATGTAAAATATTCAAATGTTTTCCTTTTTTAATATATTTTTATTGATTTCAGAACGGAAGAGAGAGGGAGAAATAGAAACATCAATGATAAGAGAGACTCATTGATCGGCTGCCTCCTGCACGCCCCCTGGGGGGGGGGATCAAGCCTGCAATCCAGGCATGTGCCCCAACCATGAACCTAACGGTGACCCCCCTGGTTCATAGATGGATGCCCAACCATTGAGCCACATCAGCCAGGCTCAAATGTTTTCTTAATTCCATTGTTTAAATTCCAAGACAGTCAAGAAAACGATTAAAGGTAAGTCCAAGACAAGTAGCATTTAAATGTACAAAAACATGGCTTAGGCCATGCAGGTTGCTATATAAAATATGGTACAGTGGGTGGCTTATAAGACAACAGAAACTTATTTCAGTTCTGGAGGCTGGGAAGTCCAAGGTGCCTACAGATTCATTGTCTAGTGAGAAGCCAATTCTTAATTCATAGACTGCTGACCTCTCACTTTGTCTTCACTTGGTAGAAGGGGAAAAAGAACTCGCTGGGGTATCTTTCATAAGGACATTAATCCCATTTATGATATCAATCCTCATGATCTAATCACTTTCTCAAAGCCCCACCTCCTAATATGATCACTTTGGGGGCTAAAATTTCAACATGTAGATTTGGGGAGGACATAAGCATTCAATATATAACACACATGTACAAGTAAACACTATTTCTCTTGGACTTGTATTAATTCTCTAAACAATAACTTATTGAACACTTGCTAAGCGCCTGCCTAGGTCTAGAACTGTGGATAGAAATGGGGATTAACAAGTCAGTCACAGTTTATATACTCAAGGGTGTTGTAAACTACAATTATAGAAAGATATTTGTTTGGGTAATTCACATAGAGCTTAGTATTTAATGCCACAAGAATCTTGACTTTATTATACTCCATGAATTATTTGGGAATTATGTTTTCCTTTAACAAAATAGTAATGAATGACATGAAATACAGATAAATTTGGTAATGTATTCAAGCATGCTCTAGTGCACCCAGTTTCTGGAAATCATTTATAGGACAAATGGCTAGTTGGTTTTTAGGGTACTGAGCATTGAGGACATTGCAGCATATTAGCATTAATCTTAAATGTTTGCCACTAGAAAAGAAAATAATGGTGACAGTTTTAAAGACCGTTCCACAGCTCTAATTTGCTTGTATTTTACTGACTTTTAAAAAATGTAAAGAGGTTTATTTATGGAGGTCCCCAGATGATACTTTTTCAACAGAGGGGATATAGAGGCAAAAAACTAGAAAGGGAACATTCAGAGGCTTTGCAAGCGGGGAGCCGCTGGGCAAGAATCCCATGTCTGAAACCGACCAACCACACAAAGGTCAAACTGCTTCCTCAGGGCAGCCTTGAAGCTTGAGAAAATTCCCAGAATTCCTGGACAACAAAGCAAAGTTTCCCAGAGGAGGCCACTGCTTGCCTTCTGCCTGCCGGGGCCCCTAACCTTCCTCCTTTCCTCCCCTCACCTATCCCTGAGCTGCTGCTTTCTTACCTGGGACAAAACTTTACCACACATTTAGTACATAAAGTAAGATGTGCATCTTACATTGTAACGAGAAGAGGCTGAAAGTTGTGGAATAGTGAAGCTCTCCCCCCACCCCGCCCCACCTCACTATGTTTATTGATCAAATGCCCTTTGCACATACTGACATTATGATGTGTAGTTATCACCCCTGGTAGCCTTTTTGGCTGGGACTGTGGTTTACTCATCTTCCACCCCTCAAGGCATAGATTTGAATAGATTTACTATAAAAAACAGCTGATGAATGTTCTCTTTAGATTCTGAAGACAGAGTTTAGGGATAAAACAAAAAGAGCTTTAGTAAGTCATCACTAACAAGTTATGGCAGGGACAATGAATGAAACTTACGAAGTGATGCAACTGTTGCATTTTAGATTTTCAGACTAACTCAACTTTCTGAAAGCAAAGGTCTGTTTTCTCCTAAATGATGGACAGCTCTCTTCCTGGGAGCTGGTTCACTGTAGCTCGCACTGCATTGGACTCCATCCCTATTGTCACAAACACTTCAGGAGACAGTCTGTCTGCAGACAGAACTACAGTGTATTTGAGCATTCACTATAATACTGTTCCCTATGGTCACACACACACACACACACACACACACACACACACACACATACTGTTAGAGTATTTCACAGCTTAAGCTTTTGTTCCTAAATAGAAATAAATTTCTGAAAATTTATTTCCAGAAGTGTGGAGGTAACTCACTTCTGCACAAGATGCATTGCATACACTGATTGGTCAAGCAGTTTCCTTGAAAAATAACCCCTTTTATTCATAGGATTTGGGAACCAGTAAGTCAACACATTGGCAAACAAAGCTTGAAAACATTTTCCTCCATCTAATCTCTTTTAAACAGACCAGTTGATTTATGAATAGAGTAATCATAATGCAAACTCTGTTCAGGAAGGAACATATGTAAATGATTAGAAGCTATTGGGGGTGTCTTCATGGTGTATTAACTCTGATGTATGATATAGTCATGGTAGCTACTAGACTGTGGAGCTATTTCTGCTTTAGAGTTGCTATTTTGCATACTCAGCCAGCTTAATCAGTGGAGCTTAGGCATCTAGAACTGAAATATAATGCAGAGTGAAAACCTGATCTCTAAGCAACATACCCTTCCCCCCCACCCCCGTCCCCTGAGTGACGGGAGAGACAGTGAGCACCAGGAGCAGGGCCACAGTTCCTTCCACTGGCAGCGCTGTTAGGGAAATGCTTGCTTACTTTCATTCTTCTTCTTTAATTAAAAAAATTACAACCATTCTGTCAGTTTACAGAGCAAGGAAAGATTTTTGTAGCCAAAATGCAAACTTCCCAGAGGAGCTAAAGGCTTTGTCACCCTGAGGGCAATCAGCATGAGTAGCTCTCTCTGATAAAATTAGTATGTCTTTGTTATAAGTTGACTACCTGGTTATTGAGCACAGACTAGTATTGATTCTCCAAAGAAAAGTAATTGAAATGAAGTCATTTTCTAAAATTAATACACAAAAACTACCAACTTGTACCACTAAAGTAAAAACTCCATATAAGTATGATACACGGGAACTCATTTGAATTGCTGAAGCTTTTTAAGATGTTTGTAATTATTTTTAATATATTTTTATGATTTCAGAGAGGAAGGGAGAGGGAGAGAGATAGAAACATCAATGATGAGAGAGAATCATTGATTGGCTGCCTCCTGCACGCCCCACACTGAGGATTGAGCCCACAACCCAGGGGTGTGCCCTTGACCAGAATGGAACCTGGGACCCTTCAGTCCGCAGGCCAAAGCTCTATCCAGTGAGCCACACTGGCTAGGGAAAATTCTTTATAGTCATTCTTCTAATCCTCTTGGGCATCAAGTCATTGCTAATTTGACTAAAAAGATAAAAGTTTTGCCCAGAGTATAAATTAAGTGCAGTTCTTCTTTTTTGAACTTCCAGGTGGGAAACATCCTGGTTTTATTTTAAACAATCCTTTAAAATCTTTGAGGAAACGTTTGTGATCTCTAGTTGTAAAAACTTAACGATTAGAAAATAAAACTACAAAAACAGGGAAGGAAAAGAATTCACTGTTGTCTAAGGGAAAAACCTCTGGAAAGTGAATCAACACTTGTCCTCCCATTAAGGGAAAATACTGCACGAGGGACTGGCATGCTGGAGTGCCCCAGAGGAGAAAACGTGAAAACAGTTCATCATCAATACCAGGCAGGCAGTATCACCGGATCCCCAGGAACCAGCGGGGCCCGGGAGATTTATGCTCCGTGCTAGCATGGAGGCCACATCGTGTCACCCATGGTGCTTGCTTCATCTGAATCTAGTGAGTAGTCTTAGGTGAAGAGCAATATAACAATGATGTTGTGAAGAGTTTGCATGGTGACAGATGACCACTAGACTTCATGTGGTAAGCACATTGCTAGGTATGTACTACTACATGCCCAAGTCACTATACTGTACACCTGAAACTAATATAACATTGTAATCCGAAAAACTTACGTCTGTAAAATACATAGGTAGTCTCTGTTGGAAATGAAGTGGACAGAGACGCATTTGACAATCTTCCAAAATGAGGTCTAAACTAGCCACTGAATTCACCTCTCCAGCCACTGCCTCCAGCCTTGGGGCACAGCAGTGCATTTGCTAACTCCACGATTCTCCATGGTGCTTGGCTGTGAATTCTGACCTCTGACTGTGTTCCCCCCATTCTTCCTTACATCCCCAAAGATTGTTTCCTAGCTTATGTAGCCCACAGGGGTTGACCCAGAACTCAGGTGACGTGGCTGGGGGGTTTTTTCCTCCACTCTCCCACTTCTGAGAGAGGCAAAGAGCTCCCTGTTTCCTCTTCTCTCCTCTCCTTTGCTAGTCTGTCCCTGGGTCCCAAAGTATGAACGGATTAAGCTGCGTAGTCAGGATCAAAGAACAAGGAGACATCCTCCCATTATCACCTCTTCCTCTGCCCGGCCAGCTTATTAATAAACTAGAGGCCCAGTGCGCAAAATTCATGCACAGGTAGGGTCCCTAGCGGCTGCCGGCTGCTGGGTAGTGGACTTTCTTCGTTTCACGCTGCCCCCCTTCAGTGCATGTCATAGTGAGCAATCAAACTCCCGGTGGGTTGAACTCCTGAGGGGACACTTTGCATATTAGGCTTTTATATGTATAGATTATCATCTATCGACTATTTACTACTCGAATACCCAGCCATTTTTATGAATGGCCAGAGACAAAAAGTCCCCACATCGTGAAAGTAATAGCCACTTAAAACCTGACTGAGCGCACGGGCTTTCCTGCGAGTCTACAGCAAGCACAGCTTTCAGCCGTGGCTGAGAGTTACCAACTTGGAAAACTGTTTCGATGGGAGAGGTCCACTTTGAAATTGCGATGTCTGACTGTCAACACCAGCCTTGTTGGCCTTTACCACAGGTGAACCGTTTCGCCAGCTACCACTGACTGTCTCCACACCGGGAGTCGTCAGTTGCATTTATCACAACCACTGTTTCTTTGGACAAATGTAAATCGTACATGAGGTGTGTCATTGAGCCCACTATTTAAAGGAGTACTCTGGCAAACCCTGTGGCAAAGTAATGACCATTTTTGTGGTAAACACATGCCCTTCCAGTGCCTATTTGGTAAGCCTATTGTTTCGTGTTTCTAGGTTTGCTAAAAAGAGGGCTTGCATATGGTTGTATGCATTTTCTCACACTAGTCTAATACCCTGTTACTATTTTTTCCTGCACTTGGAGTGGGCTGATATCATACTGATGCCAAATGTATGCCAACATCCATTAAAGGGAAGCCAATTAAGATTAAACTCTGCCACCATTTAGGTAATTCCTCAGGCAAGACATTGGCAAGTAACAGAGATAGTGTGTGATTATTTCTGATTCTCTGGTTTTGAATCCCAGTTCTTACAAAAGTCTCTAAACTTGAGTTCCCACAGCTAAAGATAAAAAATAAAAAATAGCACCTTCCACATTGAGCCATACTGAAAACTTAAATTAATAAGGTCATGAATACGGTAAGTTTAACACAGTCCCTGGCTGAATAAGGGCTAGCCAGCATTACCAACATAAAGACCTACCAGTGGTTTCTTTAATGGAAAATGCTCAGAAATGGCTCCAGTGGGACACTGAATGCCCACATAACACTTATTATGGCAGCCTCAGCACCTTCCCTCTCAGTCCTTTCCCCCTTGCTAACTGCAGAAGAGCTGAACTGAATCAGAAGTTTTCACTGGCTTTGAACAAAGGTTGGCAGCAGTCACAAGGCCTCCATCCCTCCGTCCTCACTGGCTCCCATCCACATGGTGCCAAGCAGATCATCAACAGGATATGGAGTCATCTTCCGTGGCCCCAGCTGGCTTTGATTGTGCTATAATGACTTGGCTGTTGCACACGCTGGACTAAAAGCATGTCTCAACTTCACCTCTTGAATGCAATGCTGTTTATATTTGCCCAAGGCCCCCCACTTCCCCTCGGGTCATTTAAAGATCATGCCAAATGCCTTGTTTCTTTTATCTGGATAGAGTCTTCCATAAAAATATTTGAAACAGTTACTCTCATTGACATTTTGCAGATCTGGAAGGGAGTTTTCATAGCTGCACAGTTTTTCCCTCCCCAAAGTCTGGCTCCACAGAGAGCAGCAGTGATCCTTCTAAAAGCCAAGCCAGCTCATGCCACTCCTTTGTTCCAAATCACTCACTGCATTCATGGCAGAGTAAAAACCAAAGTCCTGAGATGGCTTACAAGGCACTACTCAATCTCCCCTCTGCCCCACCTCATTGTCCTCTCCTCTCTTCTTTGCGCCCTTGTCTGTTGTTGAACACCTCCAAGTATTCTTGTATCTCAGGGCCTTTGCACCTGCCGCGCCTCTACCTGGAATACCCCAACGTCACCTTATCAGGCAGGCCTCCTTCTACGATGCTACATAAAATAAAGCCCCTCCTCTCACCCCTCTTTGTTTCTTTCCTCTGAACACATCAACACCTCACATATTACATTGGCTCTTGCACTAAAATGCCAAGTTTATGAGAAAACCACTGCTTTGTTTGCCACTTTACCACCAGTACTTAGACCCTGGAAGCACTTAGAAGCTCAATAAATAGTTACTGAATGTTGAAAGAACCACTCCCTAAAGGATTCAGCAGCATCTACTTCTCTCATTCTAGTATGTGCATTTACCCATCAAAGGGGCACATTGCTAATGTCCTTTTTATCAGTCAAATTATTGTTTTTAATGTTTTTGTATTTTTTTAAGTTTTCCTCTGTGCTTCCCACACAGATTTCTTTTTTCACCAATATTTTGGAATACGTTATATCACTCTCTACTCCCTGATTCTCTCCCCTCCCTCTCTCTTGCATTAATCTACAAAACACAAATTGTGGGGAAATGGGGAAACTGATCATCTAGCTTCCATAAATCACAAATGTGTGCATGAGCTGAGCTTTGAAAAATGCATTTCAGTCCAATTTAACACACTATCCTTACCTCACAAGGCCTCAGAAACATCCCATTCGTAAGAGTGGACATAGTTTGCACTTTTGATCATCTTAGTGCACATAGGTAGCAGCCCTCCTTCGAATTTTGCCTCAGCATTTTGTGGGTGCTCTGGAGCTCGGAGGTAGTGTACTTCTAGCAAGATGCACTATCTATACACATATGGCAAACCCTGCTGGTATAACGCCAAGAAGTCGGATGTTTGAATCAAGTTGTATCCTGCTTTCCTATTCCTTCTTAAAAGCATTGACACAGCATAAGGTTGGAGGCTAATAAGGAATTTAAATTTCTATGAAAAAAGATAAGGAGGGAACAGGATGAAAGGGCTGAGAGGGTTTCATTGTTAAAGGAAAGAATGCTGAGAAAGACAAACTTGCCCTCACCACAACTTTCAAATAAGAATGAAAAGAAACTAATCGGGAAGAATGATAACAGAGAACAGGGAAATCTGGAAGAAATGAAAAGAATAGCAATAACTTGGGTTTTATGGTTTTAATTCATAACATGCCAGAAAATCCTGGATCTCACCCTCATTTCTTCTACTCCTTCCATTGGCAAGACTGCCCTACTCTTTCAGAACCTCCTCTGGCCTTGGGGGAGAGATAAAGAAGGGAGAAACACTCATTACCTCCAGTTCCTCAGGGGCTCCCTCCAACAGGATCTGGGCTGCCTACCTGGTTTTGACATCTACCTCCTACTAGGTGTGGTCTTGGGCAAGTTACTCAACTTCTCTCTGCCTGATGGCAACAGTAGTAATAGTGTCTTCTCCTTAGGAGTATGGAGAGGGTTACACTAGTTAGTGAATGCAAAGCACTGAGAATAATGCTTGGTTCATTGAAAGTAAATGGTAGCTGGTATTCCCGGCAGCTTAGGACGGTCTTCCCTTTTTATTCATAAGGTTAAGGACTTGATGTCTGAACTGCCTTTAGCAGAACAGAGGCGCTCTCTCCTCCTAACTTCAGCTCTGTGGCCCTCACCCAGAGGCAGAGCCACCCAACTACTCCCAAGATGGGGCACGGCTCCGCCCAAATGGAACTTCTCTTCCGTATAACCAATTCATCAGAGGGAGTGAGTCTTACCCCAGATCGTTCATGTGTGAAGGGCGGCACTCTCTTCAGAATCCTGATAGTGAGACAGTGTGGAAAGTGGTCGAACTTGGAGGTTTTCTTGGAGTTCACGTACAGGCTCCAGTTTTTCCTCTCCTATTACGAGTACATGTAATTAAGATTCCATTCCAAAGGCTCAATACAGGTGGGTCTCTGTACCTAGACCCCTTACCTGTAAAGAAAATACTAAACTTCCAGAAAGAACTCGTGTGGAGGAAGATCTTAGCTCAGTTCCTTCCTCCATAATGTGTTTTCCCCTGACCCAGGTGGTCCCGAGTGGAATGAATGAGTGGGCTCAGCTCTTTGTTCCTGAAGACAAAGTAGGATGGGGTGTGCAGAAGGCAACCAATCAATGATTCTCATCATTGATGTTTCTTTCTCTCTCTACCTCTCTCTTTCTCTCTGAAATCAATAAGAAAATGGTAAAAAATTAAATTAAAAAAATAACCCTTATTACTGCATCAGGAGTTGGCAAACGTTTTCTGTAAAGGGCTAGGTGGTAAATATTTTAGGTTTTGTGGGCCAAGAGGCCATGTAATCTGCTATGGTAGCAGGTGAGCAGCCACAGACAATACAATGGGAATGAGCCTGGCCCAGTTACAAAATAGGTTGAATAGAGGCTCCTCTTGCAACCCTGAGGGAATCGCACACAATAGGAGGGAACCTTTAGCAGCCTGACCTCTTGAAATGACATGCACTTTGGCCGGCATTAGTAGAGTCATGCGGTGAGGTAATGCTTAATGTACAGCTTATTCTTCCGGAGTTTGGCACCTCTAGGGAGGCAGTGCCATGTGATGGAAAATGAACAAACAAAAAAGAGCACTAGATTGACAGTCCAGATCTCTGGTTCTAGTTCTGGTTTTGCTAATACCTGTGCACCTGTGTGACCTTAGGTAGGTTATTTTACCCCCAACATCATAGTTTGTCCAACTATAAAATGAAGCAGCGAGGCTAGAAGGTGATCAATAGAGTATCCCTCAACTTGCTTTTTCTGGTGATTTCTAGCAGGTTGCTGATTGGGACAGGCCAGCCAGGAACACACAGTGCGGAGTTTCAGGATGATTTCCGTTTATCTTTCCAAGTGGTATTTAAAGGGATATGAATCAATGTCATGGACACAGGAGGAATCCAAGTGAAGCAGTGAACTCCTTCAGTTGTTTGACCACAATTAAATTTATAGACTTGGTGGTGAAATTTATAGACTTGGATGAATAAAACTGCAGCTAAAGCAAACAATAATAGGAAGCAGGAGCCTGGAGAATCTTTAACTCAGAAAATAAGCTTAGCTGGTTCTCAGAAATAAAATTCACGGACAGGCAGGAGACCAGCCTAGTGTGCAGCCCCTGAGCAGACTGGATTGGTCCATGTGTCCACAGAGAGAACATTCGCAGGTAAAACGCATATTCTGATTCACTTTGCACTGAACTTTCTTACAGGCTCCCAAAACAAGTTGTTGACTGAAAAATTAGGAAGGATGGGGAACACAGGTAGTTTTTTCCCAACCAAGAGAGGAGCGGTGCACATCACCACAGGGAAGTGGAAAGCCAACCTTCCAAGAACAGCCTAAACAGATGCCTTTAAACTCTGCTGCCCGATACCATAGCCACTAACCATATGTGGCTTTCCAAATTTAAATTTAAATTCATTAAAAGCAAATGAACCCAAAATTTCAGTTTCTCAGTCACACTAACCACAAGGGCTCGCCAATCATGTGTGGCTAGTGGCTACCAAATGGGCCAGAAGAACATTTCCATCATTGCATCAAGTTCTGTTGCACCACACAGCTCTAGGCCTGTGCTGTCTCAATATGGTAGCCATTAATCACATGTGGCTATTTAAATTAATTAAAAATAGAAATTCTGTTCCTCAATCACATTAGCCACATTTCAAGTGCTCAATAGCCATCTGATTTGTCACCATCACTGAAACATCAGAAATAAAACCCACGGGCAGACGGGAGACCAGCCTACTGTGCAGCCCCTGAGCAGACTGGATTGGTCCATGTGTCCACAGAGACAACATTCACAGGTAAAACGTATATCCTGATTCGCTTTGCACTGAACTTTCTTACAGGCTCCCAAAACAAGTAGTTGACTAAAAAATGAGAAAAGGGGTGGGGAATACAGATATAGAAACATCTGTATTGAAACATCACAGATATAGAACATTTCCCTCATCGCAGGAATTCCCTCATCGCAGGAAGTACCTATGGACGACACTGACTGTTAGCTAATTTCCTGGATGTTCTTCTGGGTCATCTGCATGACTTTCAGATCAAACACCAAGACCCACTCAGAAATAGTTAGATGTAGTTGGATACTCAGACCTCTTGCTCCATGATTTACATCGTTTTTCTTTTTCCACTGCTTTTTTAGGGTTTTTATTGGTATTATTATTATCATTATTATTATTGTATTCTAGCTTATAACAATAACTCCTAGCTGCAGTAGATATTATGATAAGATCCTCCTGGCTCAAGTTTCAGATGCAGTTTCCAATTGAAAGAGGAATACAGGTCACTCCCAAACTCCCCCTCCACTGTCCCAGCCCAGCTACTCACCTTGAAGCACTGTGTCAAAGGAATTTCCCAGAAAGGGAATGGGGAGGAGTTGGAGTCTAACAGAGGTGGAAAGATCTTGCGGAGATTTACCATGGCCCTCAGATGCCCTGCCAATCATGCACGAGGGCCCTCTTCTGTGAGATGGGAGGGGGAGATGCTTAGATGGCACTGAAGCCCACATCTTCTGTGCATCATACACATTGATATACAAACTCTGTGCAGCTCTGTACAGAGAGGGAGACAAAGAAAAAGAGAGAGAAGTGTTTCTATGCATGACAGATTTTTTTCAAATTATAAATATACACCTTTTTGAAGCCCTCTGATTGTCCACAAAGTCACTGCCCATGGCCACTAAGGACGCACAAAGCATCCTACCCCCCTCCCCCCCAAAATGCTTCTAATTGGGGAGTTGGGTTAATAGAAATATGTGAAACCGCTCTCTAGCTGGGCCTCCTCACCTCCTTAAGAAACACTTCAGAGTCACTTGTTTAGGTTTAAACCATCAAGGTAGATGCAATTTTCAGAAGGGCAACAAATATTCTACTGGAGAAAGCAAGAAAACCCTGGATTTTACTTCATTGGTTTTCACATTAGCTCCAATTCCTTAACCACATTTATTTAGAACTTACTATGGTTTGCAGAAGCAGATGGGTGGGAATTAGGGGCATCAGGAAATGTACTTCCTATATACAAAGCACAGTCCTACAGTCCTGTGGACGTCTGGGACGGAAGGAAGGCCCTAGGTGGAATTCATAAACTCTCAAGTAGCGTTATCTACAGGACTTTCAGATCAAACACCATGGAGGCACAGAAAAGATAGTATCTCAACAAATCCCATTGGATAGAGGAATCCCCACCAGATTCCTAAAATGTGGTTCTATAGACACTGCCTAACCACTATAAGAGATTTCTTTTATTTTGTTAATTCAAACCACCAGGGATCAGAACAGATCTGTCTCATCACTATCTTCCCCTAAATTCAGGTATGGTATACGTAGGGATGAAAAAACATGCTTCTATGTCCAGTATCTCCTACTCCCTAACAGTCAGTAGGAGTGCAGACTCATCTTTCTGCTGAACTGATGCAGTTTTGACACTTTCAGCCTTTTCCTCCCACTGCTGGGATAAACCTCCCTCCATCTATTACATGATTCTAGGGAATGATTCAAGTTTCTTCCCAGTTGCCAATTTCCAAAAGCGTGGGTGATACAAGTAAGTATATGCAGCATTTTTATAGTGGCAGGGACTGTAATATTTATGTGAGAAGCCAACTCTTGTCATTTGAAACAGCCTCAGGGGCCAGAACCCTAAGACAAGTAAAACTGATGAAGTCAAGTCCACAGCTCTAGTTCTGCCTTTTTCCATGACCCAAAACAGGATGTTTGTGTCTCCTCCCAAGTCTGGCAAACTTGTACGAGCTGGTTCATTGTCCCATTAGAACCACATGGATGACATGCATTTCAAACAAACCCCAGTGTTGAAAACATGTTGGCTGTCCTTGGGAAAACAATGGGAAAGAAACAAATGAACTAAAATGCCCCCCACCCAGCCCCTGAAGAAATAGATAGTATCTCAACAAGGTTCTTTTGTTATTTTTTAAGTAATGAAAATGAAAGGCTTTGAAATGTAGTGAAGCTGGTGTTAAATCAAAATTAGAATTTATTCTAAACTTCAGAATCTAAAATGTTTTAAAACTTCTAAATTGAGTGGCACTTTGGGCTCCTGAAATGTTAAAAGATAGACTAGGCTCTAATTTTTTTTATATATATACAGTATATTTTATTGTGTGGTTTTTTTTTTCAAGAAGGAAGGAAGAGGGATAGTTAGAAACATCAATGAGAGAGAAACATTGATCAGCTGCCTCCTGCACACCCACTGCTGAGGATGTGCCTGCAACCAAGGTACATGCCCTTGACCAGAATGGAACCTGGGATCCTTCAGTCCGCAGGCCAACGCTCTATCCACTGAGCCAAACCGGTTAGGGCTAGGCTCTAAATTTTTTAACATTTATCCTTCAAAATAAGACAGCATATATTTAGTGACAGCTACTCTTAAAAGAAACAAGGAACTGTCCATAAATTGTTCTCTGTTTCAACTGATTAATGGTTGTGGAGAAATTTTGAATTGTCTTCTGATTGAGGCCTAGTGATTTTTCATAAGAGCTACAGTTGACCTTGTATTTATATGATTCTATTTTCATATCCTGAAGGTGAAAATTAAATGACCAAAGATCTTAGGTAAAAGATTCAATACTGGGTTTCTTTGTCCTTTGGTTTGGGTATTTCCTATTTTTTTCCTCCCTGATTGGTTGGGGCAACACATTCCTCATTCTTCTAAATCCTTCTAAGCTTCCTGCTTCCTCTCTGCCTCACTGATTCATCTCTCCCTCTCTCCTTTTCCTTTCTGACTCTCCTCTCACAATTAAACACCCTAGTACAGTCGAGGGCCCATGAAAGTCACAGATGCCCAACTCCGTGGAAGATCAGAGCGACATTCCAGGCCAGCTCGACGGTTTGGGGCCCACTTTGGAAGACCGCTAGTACATGACACATGTTGACTTACACCCGCATCCCATGGTTCCCAGCTGAAAGCTCCTCCAGTCAGAGCACAGTGAGTACCCTATCTGCTATAACCTAAAAAAATGCATTCACTTCTTCACTGTCTACTCACAAATCTTAGCTCTGTCCACCAAGGTGATTTCAATACAGATCTCCTAACTTTGCTCTTCTGTAAAAAGAGGGCAAAAACCAGTTTCAGGTCCCAGAGGAGCCCTCAGCCTCCTGATTCATTTCCATTTTTAAAATCAGCCTGAAACACTAGACTTTTGATCCAATAAATCAGGTGTGAGGAGTCCGAGGAACTGGTCTCCAGAGGTTGGTTTTCAGGCCACATATTATGCTTACCCTAGAAAATATGAGATGTTGTGCTAACAAGGTCTCTCCGGGAGTATATGTGAGGGCAGAAGACAACTTCTCTGTTGTAAATTCAGTCAGGATTTAGTCGCAGGCTCTTACATCTCTTCTGATGGACTGGCCTTCTCATCATTTCGTCATACCAAGGAGAGACCCTACCAGGCACACCCACACAGCTCCCGCACTTGAACCCCCCCTCCCCCGCCCCGCAATGTGGTTGTTTGTTATGTCCCTGGACAATATGAGGTTACAAAAAATATTAACCTTGAAACTTTACATCTGCACAGCACTAGACAGTTTTCAAAGGGCTCTCCCAGATGTGATCACATTAGCTTTGAAAGGGCTCATGCTCTGTCAGCTGCAGAGAGAGTGCAAGATATCCGTGGAGGTGTCTTCCAGGCCAGAGTGTGAACTCTGGGATCAGACTGACCTGAATTCAAACCCTGACTCTGCCATTTATTAGCCATGTAGCTTTGGGCAAATCATTTCACAGATCTGCACCTCAGCAGCCTCATTTTCAGCCTGGGAAAGTAATAGTACCTTCTATGAAGAGTTGTTCCAAGGTTGAGGGTGACAAAGAAGCTATCTGCAGGAGTTAGCCTAATATCAGGCACATGTAAGCTGTGCAGTAAATGTCAGCTTTTATGATTAATAAATATGGTTAGTCCACATAAGAGCAGTCTGCAAAAGAATATCCAACATTAAAAGTTCATCTCGTCTATTCATTAACTGGCAGGGACAAAATCCTGAGTTGTCAGTGGAATTCAAAGATGCAGATTGTAGCATCTGTACTAAATTATGTTAGTAATTTGTGAGCAACGGGTGCTCTGAAGCTCAATGGGCTCAGCAGAGCAGAGGGGTTTGATCATTTGGTCTAGTGATTAAAACTATGCTTTTTATTTATCAACCATTGTTTAGAAATAGTTGTGGTGCTGCTCGTTCACTTTTAGCTATGCATTCTTCATAAATACAAATCATGTTTACATGTTTACAGATTGTTCTGTTGAGTTCACTGTTCTCTGGGTTTCCTGGACAATCAAGCTGTTCTGACAACGTTAACTTGATATGTTCTTGCTTAGAACTCTAAGTAATGTATGGCAAGCATTCCCCCTTCTCTAAAATGAAATAACTTTGTAGTTCAAATAAGAAGTGTGAGAATTATATATTTTAAAGTTTATTCATATATTAAAATGTACTCCATTCTTTTGAATGCTCAGCTCAGAAGGGTAGACTAGACTAAAATAATTTCAGTGGGGACACAGGTGTCTTTGTGTAATAGATAGCTTTCTTAGATAATGTACTTGTAACCAAAAAAAAAAAAAAAAAATTCCATGGGCTTCTAAGAACAAACCTTTGATTCTTGTTTATTTTATAGGTCAACGGAGAATTGGTTGTGACTCTGCTCTGTGTGTCTTCATTCTAGGTCAAGCCCATCTAGGTCGTATTGATCTCAAGGAAAACTGAGAAATCAATGGCTGATACACAAGATGAGTCTTCATTTTCTACCAGGAAGAGGCACACCATATTCCCAGTTATGTTTTGTAGGAGCAGCTCTTGTGGCCAAGCCCACCATCTCTGTGTGGTGAAGTACATTCACCCACAGGTGGAGCACCGCAAGCCACATGGCAGGAGTGGGCACATACCATCCTCCCACAACGGGCAGCCAATGAGAACGGTAACAGTGTACCACGCTCTGAGTTTTGGTTAACTTTGAATGACATTCCTAGCTGAGATCTCTTCTGATGGTTTTAGGGACATCCCCAAGAGTTAGAGAGCAGGGTAGAGTGAATTTAAGATTCACTCTAGAATAGAACAACTCTATTGCTCAGACAACTCTAGCCCACTCACATTCTTATATGATTGAAGAGCTATGAATAGTTTTTACATTTTTCAAGGGTCATCTGTAATAATAAAAGCATAATATGCAAATCAACTGAACTGCCAAACAGCGGAACGAGCATCAGGAAGACCTTCCAGAAGAAGCCGGGGCTGCGAGGGCTGAGCTCCTTGCACAAATTTTGTGCATCGGGCCTCCAGTAGAAAAATAAAAAAAACAAAAAGAAAAATATGCAACAAAAACCAAGTGTATTCTGCAAGGCTTAAAATAATTATTATCTGACTCTTTACTAAAAATGTTGTCAACCCTGGACTAAAACTAAATTTAGGATGGGCCCTGGAATGTTGATTTCATTTGCACTGGAAACAACCCATGTCTATCGCAGATGAAATCAGCTTCTAGAAGCAACAAATATAATCCTTAATTGACTGACTGATGATCAGTATAGACTTACTCCTCTAAAATCTGTAGTCTAAACTCCAAAGAACCTGCCCATCCACATCTCTGGAGGTGTACTTAGCAACTTGGATTATAATTATTTTTTTATGCCTCTCTGCTCCATAAAAGGACTGTGATAATTTCCTTGAGGGAAGAGATCGAAATGTTTTACACTCAGCCCAGTACTTGACAAAGGTGTTTACAAATGTTTTTTAATAGAATTAAACTAAACTACTGACATGTCAGATAATCTTAAGAAACCAGCTCTCACTTTCATCATGAATTTCTTGCTCTTAGATAAATTCCTTGCCTCGATTTAGTTATCTGCAAAATGGAAATGGAAATGTTTGTCACTGTAAGGACACCGGTTCGATTCCAGGCACATGCTCAGGTTTCAGGCACCAGGGTGTGTGTGGGAGGCCACAGATCTCCTTCTTTCTCACTTACCCTTCCTCTCTCTCTGAAATAAATAAAAACATATTTTTTAAAAAATAGAAACTTCTTTTTCCACTTGCTCCTGAGAAATCCACTTTAAAAGTCTTTTTTAAAGTCATTCAAATGAGAGACAATGCCTAAGTCCAATATAAAGTAAGTACAAGCTGAATGGATCAATAGGAAGATACTGTCTTCCACTGGTAGTAAAAAGGGAAGGAAATTACTTCATTGATTCACCTCAGTGTATCATTCAACTGATGGTTTTTCTCTGGACATTTTCCTACAGATAATAAGAGGAAGGTTCTTTTCCAGGCACTTGGATGGGAGTCTCTCCACCGATCTCTAGTTGCCTTTTGAGCTTGTTAGTTCTCACCTCCAGCCCCGTTCCAGCTTTGAATCCTATCCTTTCCCTAAGTCCGTGGTCAGCAAACCACGGCTCGCAAGCCACATGCGGCTCTTTGGCCTCTTGAGTGTGGCTCTTCCACAAAATACCACGTGCAGGCGCGCTCGTAAAGTGTGATTGAAACTTCATGGCCCATGTGCAGAAGTCAGTTTTCGGCCTGGGCGAGTCTATTTTGAAGAAGTGGCATTAGAAGAAGTTTAAGTTTAAAAAATTTGGCTCTCAAAAGAAATTTCAATCGTTGTACTGTTGATATTTGGTTCTGTTGATTAATAAGTTTGCCGACCACTGCCCTAAGTCATAAGGATTTGCTGGGCATGAATAAAACATCTGGGGAGCCCCTCCTCCAAATTGGCAAAATGAATACCCACAATTGCTAGTGAGGAGCAAATTGAATTAATGATCTTGGTGCTAAAACAGAACATGAGTTTTGATGAGTTACCAGCATATTAATGTTTGCTCTTATCATGGGTATATTTGAAGTTACTGCTGAGTAAACTTGCCTTGGGATTTTATGCATATCTTTTGTTAATTAATCCTAAATGTTTGATCTGCTGGCAAAAAGAGGGGAGAGACACAAACTTGTATGCTTACCGAATCGCTCGGCCTAGATGTTCTTAAAGGTCCAGTTCCTCATCTGTGAGCCGTCAGCTGAATGTGTACTTGGAAAATTTCCACCATAGCCTCAGGTTGATTATAATAATTACAGAAAATGAAAGAGGATTTTGTCATTAATAACATCAACTTTCATCAAAATAAATGCTCTGATCCTTTTGTTTCCTTCCTTTCTATCTGTTCTAAATTGTGTTAGGTTTTTCCAAACAGTCAAATCACGTGTTTGAAGTCAGTGTATGCTAAATACTGACATTTCTGCTATTTTATTTTTTTTAATTTAATAAATCTTTATTGTTCAGATTATTACAATTGTTCCTCTTTTTTCCCCCCATAGCTTCCCTCCACTCAGTTCCCACCCCACCCTCTACCCTTACCTCCCCTCACTGTCCTCATCCATAGTTGTACACTTTTTGTCCAGTCTCTTCCCGCACCTCCCACACCCCTTTCCCCCCGAGAATTGTCAGTCCACTCCCTTTCTGTGCTCCTTATTCTATTATAGTCACCAGTTTATTCTGTTCATCAGATTTTTAATTCACTTGATTTTTAGATTCACTTGTTGATAGACATGTATTAGTTGTTTATAATTTTTATCTTTACCTTTTCCTTCTTCTTCCTCTTCTTAAAGAATACCTTTCGGCATTTCATATAATACTGGTTTGGTGTTGATGAACTCCTTTCGCTTTTTCTTATCTGTGAAGCTCTTTATCTGGCCTTCAATTTTGAATGATAGCTTTGCTGGGTAGAGTAATCTTGGTTGGAGGTTCTTGCTATTCATCACTTTGAATATTTCTTGCCACTCCCGTCTGGCCTGCATAGTTTCTGTTGAGAAATCAGCTGACAGTCGTATGGGTGCTCCCTTGTAGGTAGGTAACTGCTTTTCTCTTGTTGCTTTTAATATTCTCTCTTTGTCTTTTGCTCTTGGCATTTTAATTATGATGTGTCTTGGTGTGGTCCTCTTTGGATTCCTTTTGTTTGGTGTTCTGTGTGCTTCCTGGACTTGTAAGTCTATTTCTTTCACCAGGTGGGGGAAGTTTTCTGTCATTATTTCTTCAAATAGGTTTTCAGTATCTTGCTCTCTCTCTTCTTCTGGCAACCCCATAATTCGGATGTTGGTCTGTTTGAGGTTGTCCCAGAGGCTCCTTACACTATCTTCATATTTTTGGGTTCTTTTTTCTTTTTGCTTTTCCAGTTGAGTGTTTTTTGTTTCTTTGTATTTCAAATCTTTGACTTGATTCTTACGATCCTCTAGTCTGCTGTTAGATCTCTGTATAATATTTTTTTATTTCAGTCAGTGTATGCTTAATTTCTAGTTGGTCCTTTTTCATATCCTCAAGGGTCTCACTAAATTTATCAGCCTTTTCTAGGAAATTCTTGAAAAACCTTATAATCGTGGTTTTGAACTCTATATCCAGTCATTTGCTTTCCTCCATTTCTTTTGTTTGTGATCTGTTTCATTGTCTCCACATTTTTGCTGCTTCCCTGAGTTGGTAGAGTAGCTTTGTGTGCTAGGTGTCCTATAGGGCCCAGTGGCTCAGCCTCCCCAGTTACCTGAGGTGGACACTCTTGATGCACCCCTTTGTGGGCTGTGTGCTCAGCCTTGTTGTAGTTAAGTCTTGATTGTTGTTGGTATCACTGGGAGGAATTGACTTCCAGGCCAATTGGGGATCAGTTGTGTCTACACTGGGAGAACTTCTGTGCTAGAGACGCTCTTATAAGACAAGACTTGCAAAATTGCAAAAGCCTCTGTGCTCAGCTTGGATGGGGAGGAGTTTCAGGGCGGAGCAGACAGCCTTGGTTTTTCGTCAGCCCTGCCCTATGAGGCCCCTGGGTCTCAGTGTTTCTTGGCAATCGCTGCAAGCACCTCTGAGAGAAAGCTGCCCTCGAGTTTCACCCACTGCCAGACAGTCCAGTTTCTCCCCGAATGAGTCGGGGTTCCCAGGAACTTGCCCGGAACAGGAGTTCAGCGCAGTCGGGAGCTTCTGTCTCCCTCCTGCTTTAGAAAGCCAACCATGCACTCAGCCTCTCGTGCATTAACCAGTCAGTCCTCTCTGCATGCGCACCTTCAGACCTCTGCCTTCCGCAGCTCCCGAGTCTCGGTGTGCTTTCTTTTTCCTGACAGTCCAGATTCCCCCCTGAATGGGTCTGGTTTCCCAGCATCTCACCCGGCACTGGAGTTCAGTGCAGTCGGGAGTTTCCTTCTCCCTCCTGCTTTAGAAAGCCAGCCACGCACTCAGCCACCCCATGCACATAGCCGCCCGTCCTCTCCGCTTGCGAACCTCCGTACCTCAGCCTTTTGTAGCTCCTCTGAGTCTCAATGTGCTTTCCTCTTTTCTTCTAGTTGTAGAATTTCCACTCAGCCAGCTTTCCTGTGGTTCTAGATGGTGTCCATTTTGTCTTTTAGTTGTAGTTTTGATATTGTTGTGCGAGGCAGCAGTTTAGGTGTTTACCTATGCCGCCATCTTGGTTTCTCCATTTCTGCTATTTTAGATGTATGAATAACTTTTTTTCAAAAAATTAAAAAATGTTCATGTGTGTGCACACATCTATTCTTGCTTAATCACTACACAGTAGACAATAAGTGCTACTGTTCCTTTTCTAGTCTAAGCTAACAGTAAGAGGTGTGGGGCAAGAGGAAGCTCTTCAGGTGAGGGGCATATTTTCATTCTCTAGCAACCATCTCTACAAATTTCCAGACCATATTTCTTCCTAATAAATGAACCAAACTTGTTGCCCTTCATGATAAAGGAAGTTGAGTGAAAGCACAATTCTCATTTTGTGTAACTTCACAGAGCATCGAAAAATTGTGTCGAGGTTGGTGCCTTAAATGGTGGCAGAGCTGGGACTGCTCTTCTGTCTAATCTTTTGAATAACAGAGCTTGGCCAGGCTAGTGGTGGAGAAGGAGTAGACTGGGAGCCAAGCTTGGGGTCCAAAGCTCTCAGGACACATTCCCCTGCCCTTAAGGCCCCCCGACTCCCAGAGGACCAGGCCTCTGGGGAAGAGGCCCAGTGTTGGGAACTATCCCAAAGGGGAAGGTACAAAGAGAAAGAATAGAAGGAAGGGTCAGTTAAAACTATTTGAGGGCCTCATACGGTAGTCATTATTAAACCGGCTCCTTGTTTTACTGAAACACGCTGGCTCTGTCAGCACCACTTTGGCAATAGAATTCCATGTGTTTAAGCCTTCAAGATGCAAAGGAGAGTTTGCCAACCTGTAGTCTTCCGTAGACTTCAGGCTTTTCTGTCTTCTTCCTATAGAATGAATCTACAATTCTTCTTAGTTAATTCAGAACATGTTATTAGAAATCCTCTGCAACGTGGCATTGTCTAGAAGCTCGGGGCTTTATATGGGGATGACTCACATCCAGCCAGTGCCAGCTCACGTTCATGTTCTTAATTGATCCCACTTCACAAATGGGGATTTGGAATATGGAAAGAGTTCAGATGACTTGTTTACACAGCAGAATCAAAGAGAGAGGCTGTTTTCCATCTATAGGCACCCTTCCCACATCTTCTGGGGTTTCCTGAATGGATAAAATAAAATTTTCTTACTGACACGAGGCAGGGATAGACCCAGGAATTCTTTATATAAGTTTAACAGGTTTCTTTTATATTTAACGTACATGATCATGATATTGAAAGAACAGCCTGATTAAGCATAACTTAAGCTGCTTTATCTTTATGAAATAAGGGAAATTTTCTTTTAAGGAGCCACACATTGAAATGGAATACAGTCCTTTGTTTCATCTATTGCCATGGGGAATTCAACAACAACAATGGATCTTGAGCTGACAGCATCCAGAGAATTTTGCAAAAGGTAACTTTGCACTCTGAAGTCCAGGATGATCAGGGAAGGAAGCCTTAGTTTCCTCTTTCTACTGATTAAGAGTCTAGTGCTCCAGACATGGAAGGGAGATCTTATCATGGCCCTTGGACAAGCCAAATTGTAACTGTGGTCCTCATTTCCTTAATGCCAGAAAGAAAAAGAAATGACATTGAAAGTTCATTCTGGCTTGTCAGCTGTTCAGATCCTTAAGCCCATTCCTTGCCAAAATTTTCTGGCTCTGTGGGAATATTTCAAAGGATTGAAGGATGACTCAGGTACTCTGAAGAATCTAGAACCCCCAATAAGATTCTAGTCTCTCAATTACCTACAACCATTGGTTGTATCTGTATACACAAGTTCTCAATTTATGTAGGACCTCTATACTATTTGTTATTCTCTGCCAAGAAAATATGACATTAAATAGGTTCCACTAGGTTATGCAATGCTTTCTTTAATTTAAGATATCTATATGTACATTACTGATTTTCACTTTTATTGGATTATTGTTACCAAAAAGGGGACGGTGATCAGAGCAGGTCTGCCTCAGGCCAGCTTGTGGTGTGTGGCTCTTGACTTCATGCAGGAAGGATTTCACAAACGAGTCCAGGTGATTTTAAGAATATGTTTATTAAAGCGGGGATCAGTGAAAAAGGAAAGACATAGGACAGAAGAAGCAACAGGAGAGAGACTAGGCAGGGCTGCTTTGGCTCACTGGAAACATTATGTGGAAAATTGAGCCAAGGTGGGCTGCTGTCAGTTCACTGGAGAGTTAAAGAATTTTTGCTTTCTATTCAGTTTTTATGTTACTTTAGCATAAAGGCTCATAATTACAATAAATTCTTGTGGTTTATGTCTTTTTATTATTAATAATATTTCTCTTTGTTCCATTTAATATGTGCAAATATATGTTTTCATATCTCATTTTAAATCATTTGGTTAAACAAAATGAGAGTTTTCAAATGTAAGAAGAGCACTATTTTTTTCTGAATTATAATGGAAAAAAAACCTGGAAATAATGTAAAATTTTGGAGTTAAGGAAGTAAATTATGAGTTCATATTTTTTGAACTCATTTCTTTTTGTTATGATTATAATTGTGTGATTAACTGAAATAATTTTTAAATTAATTGAACAATCCTTTAATTTATAATCCATATTCACAGAAATAAGGTAAAAACAATTGTCCCAAAAGAGACTACATAGCTATTGCCACCTCCACCTTCTCTGCCATCTGCTCATCATCAAACAACTTAATTTTGAAAACAAAGTAGTTGTGTCTAGTTACTGCCTCTGGGCAATGATTACTTTTGTTCAGAACCCACACTTAGTCATCTGCATTGTGTTTCAGAAGGTGAGGAGTCATCAAAATTCTAAATGAGTGGGAGGAATAAGCAACACACAGTTCTTTTGGCTTCGTTTCAATGACCTCTTTCCTGCTTGAGGGAACACCATGACTTAGGTTTGAAAAGGTTAGAGCAAACGGATGCTTTTTTGTATATATTAGAAATAAGATACTGAGAAAAACTGTGTTGACTAGAAGCTACCAGGCATTCTTTCAGTTGTCCTGGTCAATCTACACTGCTTTGCATTTTGACTTGACTTGCTGAAAAACTGAATCATCTCTGCTACTATCTCCAAAATAGAAGAATTTTGTCAGTAAATGAATTTGTCAGTACAAGGCCATGGCCTCTCCCATCCTTTAGGCAAAGAACCTATATAAGTTGGTATAATATTTCCCATATTCTACTGCCCCAGAAATGGCAATAAATGCTTTTCTACCCATTGTATACCTAGGCAGGGGCAATCAAAGCAATTCTGTCAGTAAATGGCCCTTCATCATTTTTGGTGACAGCTGGAAGGAAGTCTTTAGAAACTTCTCGCAGAGGGTGCGGCAGGATGTCCAAAAAAAAAAAAAAGCAACTTTTAGCAGGAATCGCAAGGGTGCCAAGTTCACACATGGCTGAAAGATGTTTAATCTCTAATCAAGCAAATGGGAACAAGATGGTGAGAGGAAATGCAGAGGGTACCCATTCTATTACCCTAGACTTAACTCTCTACACTTCCCCAAAAAGTAGAGAGGCAGCTTGTTAACCATTTTTTTTAACTGCATGCCAAATAGAAATGTTAGATATAGATCACCTAGGGAGGGAAAATGCAGAAAATAAAGACATTAATGTTCAAGCAATAAGAACATTATTGTATCTATTTGTCCTCTTATGTAAACCTACAGCAACGGAAGGATGGGGTGGTTGCTGAGTATGGAGAGAGAAATAAATCCCTTCAGCAAAGTGAAGAGAGTATAACTTTTGATCAATGTTGTTGGGTGAAAAATAGTGTGGTCAACCAGACAGGCCTCAGAAGTGGGGGAGGGGTGAAGAGTCTATGATATGTGTGTGTTTTTCACTTAAACTATGCCCTCCTGGGTCAAGCCAACATCCAAAGTATTCAGAGAAAGTAGAGCTTCATGTGATATTTTGAGTCCAAAGAGAAACAGGAAATTCCAGTGACCTCTGGAGAGAGAACAAGTTCCCTTGAGAAGTTCTCACTTAGTTTTCCATATTGAATGAGTTCAGGATAGTTCGAATGACATCCTGAAACACATGCGAACAATCTCAACATATCCTTCATGTTGAGTAAAGTTTAAACAGCCTGGAAGTGTTTTAAGACTTGGCATATATTGCACTGCAAATGGGCAAAGTTAAATTCTGAAATCAAAGAGGAGATGAAAGTGGATATTCATATTATTTATGAGATCCTGCCTACCCCAAAAAATTCAACCACTGAAATAATTTTATTAAGCATGATATCTTCAAGTCCCCTATTCAACTAAACACATTGTAAGTCACACGAGATGCATATGTTGTTACCACCCAGAACTGTAAATCATGCAACAAGGTTAATTTCCTATCACTTAACAGAATGAAAATGTGTAAAGAGAACCAACATTTATTTAGCTCTTTCCTTGTGCCTGCATTCAGCTCAGTTCTTTATATAACTTCTTTCATTGAATCCTTGTAGCATTTTGATAAAATAAATATTATTTTTTAAAATATTTTTTATTGATTTCAGAAAGGAAGGGAGAGGGAGAGAGAAATAGAAATATCCATGATGAGAGAGAATCATTGATTGGCTGCCTCCTGCTCACCCCATACTGGGGATTAAGCACACAACCAGGTATGAGCCCTGACTGGAAATTGAACCATGACCTCCTGGTTCATAGGTTGACACTCAACCACCGACCTACGCCAGCTGGGCAATATTATTATTTTTTTAATTTTTAAAGTTAAGAGAATTGAGACTTTATAACTAAGAAGAATCCAGTTTTGAATTCAGGTTGGTCTAACTCCAAGCCCTGCTATGCTAATATTCATCCAGTGTGTAAAGGAGGAAAGGAATACAAAAGGAATAGAGCAGCACTGACCAATAGAAATAGAATGTGAGGGCCTGACCAATGTGGCTCAGTGGTTGAGCATCAACCCATGAACCAAGAGGTCACAGTTCAATTTCCAGTCAGGGCACATGCCCAGGTTGCAGGCTCAGTCCCCAGTAGGGGGCATGCAGAAGGCAGCTGATAGATGTTTTTCTCTTAGCAATGTTTCTGTCTCACTATACCTCTTCTTTCCTCTCTCTCTAAAATCAATAAAAGCATCTTTAAAAAAGAAATGAAATGTGTGGCACATATGCAATTTCATATTTTCTTACAGCCACATTGAAAACACAAAAAGAAGCAGATGAAATTAATTTTAGTAACATTTTAGTTATTCCAATAAATTCAAAATACTAGCATTTCAACATGTAATCAGTATAAACTCATTAATGAAATAATTTATTCTCTTTTTTATACTAAGATTTCAAAATCCAGGATATATTTTATATTTATAAATCATCTTAATTCAGACTGACCACATTTCATGTGCTCAACAGTCACACATGACTAGTGGCTACCATGTTTAACAGGGCCACCCTGGAGCACTGATTCCTTGAAGGGTTATACCATTCACAAGTTTGATCATTTTGGATTTCATCTTTACTTAAATTCTTTATTTTCTTAAATAATTTCTATTGATTTTTTTTTTTTTTAGAGAGAGAGAAGGAAAAGGGAAAGAGAGATAGAAACATCCGTGAGAGAGAAATATCAACATCAATGGACTGCCTTCTGCACAACCCCTGCTGAAGATGGAGCCCACAATGGGGCATGTGACCTGACTGGGAATCGAATTGTAATGGTGACCTCCTGGTGCATGGGTCAATGCTCAACCACTGAGCCACATGGGCTGGGCTTAAATTGTTTATTAAAATGTTGACCAAGCCCAGGGTGGGAATGGCTGCGGGAGGAGGGTCAATTGAGGGAAAAGGAGACATATGTAAAACTTTAGACAATAAAAAAAGTGTTGACCAAGACAAGTCCCTCAAAAGGTTACCCTTAGAGTTACTACTTGATCTAGAAATCTCACTCTTAGATATATCCCCCAAAGAAATGGAAAAAAAAGGGAAACATTTCAGAGAGAAATGAAATTTGTACTCAAATGTTTATACCAGAATTATTCAAAATAGTAAAAAAGTAGAAACAACTCAAATGTTTATCAAGGAATGGATGGGTAAGTAAAATGTGGTATATTCATAAAACAAAATATTACTCAGCAATAAAAAATGAAGTATTAATACATGCTACAACACAAATATCATGCTAAGTGAAAAAAGCTTCTGGTCACACAAAAGGACATATTGTATGACTCCATTTCTATGATATATCCAGTATACACAAATCTATAGAAATTGAAAGTAAGTTATTGGTTACCTGGGGGGAGGTGAGGAGGATATGGGGAGTAAGTGACTATATTGGGTATAGGGGGGTGGTTAGAGTGATAAATGCTCTAAGATTGATTATGGTGATGGTTGCACATACAAAAAAATTGACTTGTATAATTTGAGTGGGTAAATTGTGTAGTGAATTGTGTGGTAAAGGAATTATATCTCAATTAAGTTGTCATATAGAAAAAATAAACTTATCTGAACCCTCAAATAAATACTGAGCAAGGCAAAGACTTAAAAAAAGTTTCTAAATAGATATTTATGTGCTAATCAATAATCATTAGATATGTTTCTAAAGCTACTAGTCCTCCTGCCTGTACCACTTGGGCCTGTGTTCCTGGTCTTGTCTTCAAGGAAAAAAAAATCTATCCAACAAACCCCTAAGGAGAACCCAAGCACTTGGTTAGATGATAAAGTTAGAGCCCCTCCCCACTGGAGCTTGACATGAAAAGAAACAAACATAAGCCACCGTGAACAGTCCTATGATGGGGGATCTATACAGCAGGCGCCTCAGGGAATTCTCATGGGAAAAGGTCAATGTAGCATTTCCTGGACCTACCAGTGCAATGACTCTGCCAAAGAGATTAATTAAAATAATTTGTCGCAGCTTGTTTTTAGTGACTCTATACCAAGTTGTGGGGACCTCATTTTCTAGTGAAGTGCTCTTAAGAACAAATCGTATCTCATTTTCTTTTACAGAATTTTGCCACGATTCCTCATCATGCTTATTATTTCAATATATTCCAGATTCCAACCCTGCCCACTTTTTAAAAGTAAGAAAATGCTTGGCAACTCCAGCCTTAAGAATTTTTCACATTTCCTAATGATTCCTCAATGAAAGGGGTTTGGTAAACAAAGAGCTGTCAAAATCTAACTCAGCACATGTGCAGCAGGAGACATGTTCGCAAATGTTTTAGCCGTGTTCTTCATAAACGAAACAACACAAATACCCATCAACAGTCAAGTGAGTAAAGATCATTGGTTCTCCATACTGTGGAATATTGCACAGCAGTGAAAATGAATGGATCAGGTTTCATGCATCAGTGTGACTGAACTTCAAAAATAACATGGAGCCAAAAAAGTAAATCAAATCCTATTATTTCACATGAAGTTCAAATACAGGCAAAGCTAAATTCACTATTTACTGATACACTCACATTATGTCCATACACACACACAATAAAAAGCAAGGGTTTAATAATTCACACAGAATTAAGGACAGTGGTTATCTGGGGGTGGGGGTGGCTATGCAATAGAAGGGGAGCACACAGGGAGCTCCTGGGGTACTGGTGAGGTTCCATTTCTTGGCATCCATGGTGGTTTAAAAATTGTTCATTCATTTTGCTGTTTAAACTACAAGGATACTTTCTCTTACGCTGCTCGTATACTTTACAGGGTTTCAAATGACAAAAACTATAGCAAAACACCAACAATTCTGTGCCATTCTACCAAAAATGAAATGGTGGCTTCACATTCTGGCTGGTGAGGCAGCTTCCTATAGGCTTCTACCATTTTATGTGCATATTATTCAGGTTTATTAGTCTGCAGTAGATCCTGCCTGAGCTGGATTCTGAAATGCAACGCTACTTAAAGTATATAGATTCTTTGTCCAGGAGGAGCTTTAGAGTCTGGCAAGACATTTGAGATCAAGGATTCCTGGAACCTCAGCAGGGCTGCCAGGGTGCTAGCGTGCTCCTCCTGCTTCATCCCTCATCTGGCTTCCAGCCTGGCCAGACCACCCTCGGTGCAAGGGAGGCCAGGAAAGCAAGCAGAAGATGTGCACTGAGGCCTATACCTCATTTATTAAATCTTTATCCTTGGACATCAAAACCCCCAGTGATGGGTAGCGGGGTCATAGTAGTCCCTTGGGTGAACAATAATGGAAAGAGCCCTGTCTACCTATCACCATGATCCACAGACCCCACTTCCAGACACTGGCCTGGACAGAGTCCCGCAAGAAACATTGCTGCCAAAGTTGCCATTGTATTTAGTAAACTAGTTTACCTGAAGTGCACTAAGAGCTACAAGATTGAAAGGCATTATCACTGGCACAGAGGCTTACTCTCCCTCTGGCAAATCAGCCAGACAGGATCTAAGACCCAATTCTAAGGGTCAGTTCTAAAGAGTGGCCCAGCCCTGGCTGGGTAGTTCAGATGGTTAGAGCATCGTCCCTGTATGCCAAGGTCATGGGTTCAATAACCAGTCAGAGCACATAAAAGAATCAACCAATGAATACATAAATAAGTGGAACAACAGATTGATCTCTCTCTCTCTCTTCATTCCTCACCCCTTCTCTCTCTGTCTCTAAAATCAATAAAAATAAAATAAACACAGCAGCAACCACATCAGTTATGTCTCCAGCAATATTCAGGTCTCTACTCTGAAAGAAGTAATGTCCTATCTAATAAAGAGGGAATATGCTAATTGACCATCACACCCTCACAAAGATGGAAGCACCCACTGCCAATAAGGAGGGAATATGCTAATTGACTGCCATGTCCTCAAAGATGGCAGCGCCCCTCAGCCCCTCAGCCCCGCCATGCTGTGTGCCTGCCTCCAGAGTCCCCCAGTCCCCTCAGCCTCCCCAGCCACCCAGGGCCGGCCCAAGGCACAGGCAAGCCTCAGATGGTGACTGCTTAACCACCCAGGGCCACCCAAGGCTCAGGTACCCAGGGCTGGCCAAGGCTTGCACTGCCGGCAGTGGCAGCAGCAGAGATGTGATGGGGGCGTCGTGTTCCCCTGATTGCTGGGTTGCCTCCCACCCCTGAGGACTTCCAGACTGTGAGATGGGGCAGGCCAGGCTGAGGGAAACCTCCTCCAGTGCATGAATTTTCATGCACTGGGCCTCTCTAGTTTTTACATAATATTCATATAAGAAAGATCAATGAAAGCATTTCAGCTATGCCACAGAAACTTATTCCCAAAAAAGGACATATTAGAAAAATAGAGAGAAGTAAAGAAATTACTTCAGGGACTCTAAATTTTTCAAAAAATAAAATTAAGGTAGGTATCTTTTCTAAATCCAAATTTGCACAGGCATGCATGTCAGCTGCCCTATAGTGGCTGTCCCAGAATGAATGCAGAACTCGGTGGACTTGTGGGCCACGGAGCTCTCTGCCCTTCCCCCTGAGCCTGCCTGAACTTGCTCAGCCATCCTCAATTCCTGCTGGAATCCAGGACTGGCCCCAAGGCCAGGATGGGGTTCACAGAGGGGAAGTGGAAACATGTGTGCCTGCTTGTCTAGTCCCTTCTCCTGCCAGCTGTTGAGTGTCACCGCCAGACAACTCACCCCTGAAGTCTCCCCTCTCACCCTGTGGCACTCCTCTGCATCTTGCACAAAATACCCCAAGTAGTTTGAATCTGTCTTAATTTCCTCAGGGTCAGGAGAGGATATGACACCATGCTCATCAGTCAGGATCGTTTGAGAGACATATTCAATGTAGTTCCCCACTCTGGGGTCTAGTGGGTGTGTTCTGTCCTTCATTGATGCTTGGGAACTGGAAAGGCATTAGAACAACTATGTTTGCATGTGACTTTTACCTCAGTTTTTGATCTAGCTTAATGGCCATGATTTTCACCTGTGTTTGACTTTGTCCTATCCCGTAAGTTGGTGCTTCCTAGGTTGGCCTCACATTAAAATTGCCCGGATAGATTTTTTAAAAGTAAAAACCACTTCCCTGGCCTTGTCCTGAGATTCTGATTGAATTGGTCTGTTCAACCCCAAAGTCAGAGTGATCTCCTTATATAAAGCATAAGTCAGATCACACCCTCCTCTGGTCGAAACTGTCCAGCAGCTTCCCATCTCATCTGATGACCTGCATGTGACCTGAACATGCCCACACCTGTCCCTCCCTCTCTGTCCTGTCTCCCAATTCTCCTCCCTCACTCCTCATTGAGCGCACTTTCCTTGACCATGCCTGGCCCTCTCCTGCCTTCTCTTTGTATCTGCTTGGAATGCTCTTCCTCTTTACCCTCGTGGCTAGCTCCCTCCCTTCTTCAAGGTCTTTACTCAGATGCTATCCTACTACGTGGGCCTTTCCAAGCACTCTGTCTAACATTGCAAAACACATCCCACCCCACCCTTTTCTCCTGAAGGGGGTTAGAATGTGCCACCTCAAAATATGCCACTTGAGCATAAGGATTATTTTGAGCTGAAGGCAACTGAGACAAAGCAGACACAGGGAGAGCTCTCTGCTCTCACCCACCTGTCCACAAGCAGAGCATACATTTTCCCTGTGCAGGTGCCCCAGTATCAGAAAGAGAACAACCCTTATCACCAGAGTCGAGTCTGCATAAACAAACTTTACTAAGTAAGCCTTACCTACTATTAGTTTTCCCCATAAATTTTCAAGTCTCCCTACCACAATTTATTGGCTCTAAAAGCCCAAACTCCCTCTCTTTGTATAGTCATTTCTCCACAATTTATCACCCTTTGTCAAGATGGTATTTAAGGCCCTGAGCCTAACCACTTCTTTAGGTTTTCATTTCTTTTCTATGAAGTCTCTGCACATAAAATTTAAATCTTAATAAAATTTGTAAGCACTTTCTTCTGTTAATCTGTCTTCTGTCCGTTTAATTCGCAGACCCCAGCCACTGAACCTGGAGGAAAAGGTGGGTTTTTTTTTTCTTCTACAATCACTTCTAATGTACCACAGATTTTCCTTGTCTATCTTGTTGGCAGTGTGTCTCCTTAAACTGGAAGTAAGTTCTATGAAGGTGGAGATCTTTCCCTGTTTTGATCACTATTAACTCCTGATCACCTAAGAGTTTGCCCAGCACACAGCATATGCTTAATAAATATTGGTCGGTTGAATGAATAAGTAAACAAAGTACTTTCCCCTACAAACTGTACCTGGGAAGACAGCCAGGTGAAAACTCTAGAATTGTGATGTTAAGTGGAGGATTTTATAGAAAATAATTCAGAACACTGGCCTAGATGCCAGAAGGGATGGTTTTATTCTTGGTATCATGCCACTGGCTAGAGCCTCAAGCTTCTTGGGAAATGGAGATTATAACTAAAGTTTTCTGTAAGAATTAGTACGTATAGAAAAAAACAGTCTCTAAAATCTGTGCTTTAAAATGGTATATACCAAAAAATGTATTAGAGAATATTTTGGTCATTTAGCGGAACTCAAATGAGGAAATCTAAATGAAAGTTGGTCTAGGATGAAGTTCAAGATGTCTGTGGGCCAAAATGTCACCCTACTATTGTTAGGGGAATTCCCATACGTTGCCAAAGTCGGGGCTCTGGCCAGTGAGGGATTAGCCCAGGAAAGTGTTCCCTGAGTGATTTCCAGCCACAGCCACTGCTGCACAGTGCCCTCCAATAAACCCCAAATGCTGTTTTCTATGTGTGCCAATTTTTGATGTATTTGAGAAATGCTTTTGCAATACCGTTTAGAAAGGGGAGAAAACCGACTGTGGGGAAGGAGCTCTTCTCTCTTCTGCTTCCTCCAGGACTGTAACTTCCTGACTCCTGGATTGACTCAGGCAGTGGATTCGGGATTTTCTATTGCAAAACAAAGCAGAGAAGAGCTAGCTCCTAGGGGTTTGCAAATCTCTCCCATATCTCCTCTCATGCACGTCAGTTCTTGATGTGGTCCTCTCTCTAATTTACATTCTTCTTCATGTAGAAGACATGATCTGCAATATGGAATTTATCTTTTTGTATTTTCCACATTTGGGATGTTGCCTAGAATTGCACTCCTGTTTGGATGTCCTTTTGTAATTTCACTACACCATTTCCTGAGGTTGAAATGTGAGGAGAGGCACAACCTTCATATGTTTTCTTCTTATTCACATTGCTTCTTCCTCTCAGAATGGAGTCTCTTTCAAATCAAAGTGATTCAAGAACCAGTTTAGCAAGTTCCCTTTCACCCTTGGGGATTCCTGGCTGCCCTGTGGTGCTGATCCAGGAGGTCAGCCTTGTGGAGTTTTAATCTGTGGTTCTAGGTGGGTCGCTTCTGGATAAGCAGAAACTGAGTAACAGGGAAGGTTGTCTGGAGATTGTCAAAACCCACTGGATGGTCCCGAAGTTCTTCAACACCTCTGGTACTTGGCTGCTTTCAATATAGTAGCTTTCCTCTGGCTCGATATGGGGATAGTCTATGTGCAGAGGCAAAATGTGACTCCAAAACCAATAATTTGGTGAAAATGAGAAGGTTTACTCCTTTCCCCACTGGGTTTAGCAGAAGGTTTCTATTAAACTTAATTTAACTAAATTAAACTAGCCCCACTCAATGGCTGACTAATATATTAAAAAATGCCAGGGAAATTATATTATTCTAATTCTAGAGGCCCAGTGCACAAATTCATGCACTGGTGGGGTCCCTCGGCCTGGCCTGCAGGATGGGGCCAAAACTGGCTCTCCAACATCCCCCAAAGGGTCCCAGATTGCAAGAGGGCACAAGCCAGGCCGAGGGACCCCACTGGTGCACGATCAGGGACAGAGAGAGATGCAGGAGGTTGGCCAGACAGGGAGGGGCCACGGGAGGGCTCCAAGGCATGTCCAGCCCATCTCACCCAGTCCCGATCAGCCGGACCCCAGCAGCAAGCTAACCTACTGGTCGGAGTGTCTGCCCCCTGGCAGTCAGTGCACATCATAGTGAGTGGTTGAGTGGCCTTAGCATATCATTAGCATATTACACTTTGATTGGTTGAATGGCCAACCAGTTGACTGGACACTTAGCATATTAGACTTTTATTATATAGGATAGTAAAATGATCAATCTCTCTAGTTTTTCCAGCACACCATTTCACTTAACTACTTCAAAATGGCAGATATTATAAAGAAACCTTCTCCTCAGTTCTCCTTTTTAGTTTCTTGGGACTATTGCCAGGTTGTAATTGTTATAGAGTTGAATATTTAAATGTAATTTAAAACTTCATGTTAATAACCTGCTCAAGTGAACAAATTATTTCCTTTCATTCTAGTATTAAAGAGACCCAACATGATCAATATTATTAACATGAACATTACCAACATCATCCTATGTAAACCATGCCCAGCACATAGGGGGTCTTTTCATGTAATGAGCTTATGTTCTGGGTGGGTATTGAGAAGAAGCTAGAATTCTAGAAGAACTATGAAGTTACATCCTACTATTCAAAGTAAAAAGCAAAGAGGTGGTCACTGGATTTCAGTAGAATGATGCCGGGAGTGGCTTGGGTCATGGGTGGCATTGAAGAGAGAGTTTTTCCGCAGTGGGGTTCCTCACGGCAAGAAATTCCAAAAGCTTCTTTCAGAACAGCACTGGTCACCAACGCGGGAGACAAACACCACTTCCTGGTTGAACCCCACCTTCCCTAAGTAACCACTGGCCAGAGACGTCTCTCAGCAGCAGCTGCTGTCAGGATGCTGTATGTCTACTTGTCTTCTATCCAGGAGAGTTTGCTCTGCCTCCAGTTAGCATTGAGGCTGGAGTCATAGGAAGGCTAGAGCTGACACCTGTGAGCATGAGAGAAGTTCGTTCAAAAATTCAGGTGAAACTATTCAAAGGGCTCCTCTTACATATGCATAATGCAAACTCCGGTATAGTTCCAAGGTTCTTGCATGACTTTACCCAGACAACACTTAAGTATTTGAATGTGTATAAAATTCCTCAGTAATGCCTGTTTTTAAAAATTCTACTCTGCTTCTGCCAAACAAATAAGAGAAAATATCTCTAAGCCACTCAGATAGAACAATTGAGTTAAAATGTCTCTAAAGCAAATATTTAGGTTACATGAAGTTTTCCTATCTTTGTTTGCATGGTTCCAAAACAATAATAGAAGAAGTCCACAGAAGGATTACTGCAGCTGGGACTCTTGAAAGAGAAGGACATATCACATGTCAGCTGTGTTTGGAAATCAAAAAGAGGCCTGTCCAACAGCCCCTGGCATTTGGTTCTAAATCTACCCCTCCAGCATACCCTCATGTTCTTGTTTTGATTCATCCATACTCATTTGGTACCAAGCAAAATTCTGCAGTGTTCTGCAAAATTCTGTGGTTATATCCCATTAGACAGAATACAAAATCAAGGATCTAACATTTATAGAGCAATTCACTAGGAGCCAAGTTGTGCCAGACTATTCAAGGTGTTTTGCTTACATTATAGGGATCAGTCCTCCTTATGGCCCAAGGATGTAAGCACTGAATGCCACCCCATTTTAAAGATGAGTTAACTGAGACAGAGAAGGGCCTTGCCCACACCCTCAGGATGTGAATGTCAGAGGCAGGAAAGCCAGCCTCTGAGCCACCCGGTTACACTGCCTTTCACCTGGACAATGTGCCTAGAAAAGTGCAATTAGAAAGAAAAAAAAGTGTTTACTTTTGATTTTCAAATCTTTCAGGTATTCTATATACTCAATCTGAAATGTATGAAAGCTTATTAAATATGTGTATTCTCTGGGTTGTCCCAGTGAGCAAGCTATCATCCCATTTCACCTGAAGATGTATTATTTAGTAAAAAAAGTCATTCCTAAATATTTATTAGTAATCTTTCCCAGTTAAACACATTGTTCAGCTCTGCACTTTGCCTTAAATACTTAGCATAGAATTTATTCACTCAGAAGTTTAGGAAATTCCAGAAGTTGAAAGTATGTCGGTATAAGTTGTATAACTTTAGGGAAAATGTAAGCTGTTTCTACAGTTGACAAATACTCAGCTTTAGTTCATAAACACATTATACAGCAAAGCTTGACCACCACACAGATCCCAGGGGAAAACAATTTCATCATTATTCACATTATCTCCAGATGAAAACTTTTCACATCTACACAATACCCTCAGCAGTGTAATAGTCAAATATCAAATGGTGATAGGACTTTTCACATCCTAGAGAAAAAATTTCCAGCACTTTCTACACTATAAGCTTCCTCGAAGAACAAGTGCTACTTCACACAAATGTATAAAGTTTAACATTCACAAACCCTCAGTCCAGTAACCACTACACCGAGAAGAGAATTCTCATCTGTAGCATTTTAGATCTGATAAACTTTGTTAGGTTTTCCCACACCATCAGATATGACTAGTTTCCAGTAGTATTGTCGTGCACACTGCCACAAGAATGCAAAAGTTTTTAAACAAAACTTGGCACCCATGTCAATAACATGAACCTGCAACGTGAGGTCATGCTATTGTTGACGGTGTTTACTTCAGCAAATAGGAATTTGTATTCTGCATTGTTCTTTAAGAATCAACAACGTGTGTAATGAGAATGTTTTTAATATATATTTAACCATTCAAATACACTAAGTTCTTTAAAGCCATCTATTAATTTATGTAATTTAAAAGCTCCTGAGGGCAAGAACTATATTTGCTTTGCCATTCATCTTTGGATCCTTTATGGACTTTGCCACAGATATTAATTAAAAATGTGCACACACACACATGCGTGCAAACATATACACATGTTTACACTTGAAGTGATGAAATGTACTTTAGGTAGATCCCTCTAAATATAATGGAAAGGAGGAGCTCAAATGGAGCAGAGCGAACACCTAGAAGGTTATTATGCTACTCCAGACAAATACTGCAGAAGCTACGGATTAGGAAAGTAGCCACGGATTTGAAGCAGACACTCCAGCTCCAGAGCCACTTCTTATCCTGCCTTAGAAAATTACAATTAGTAAGAGAAAAAGTCATCATGCTTAATTTTTAGGTCTTTCTGAGATTCTATATATGCACTTCTACATTTGGATGAAAGTTTATTAAGCTTTATATTATCTTCTGTGTCTCAGTGAGTAATTTATCATCCCACTTCACCTAAAGGTTTTCAATTGGAAAAATTAAACAAAAATCAGTGATTTACAACATTAGTAGTCTATTTCAGTTAAACTATCCTAGGGAAACATTTAGAAGGAAAATGATGGGATAAGGGGTTGATTGGAGAAGGGGTATGGGGCGGGGGTGGGGGGGAACATAGGGAAGGAGGCAGGGAGAGAGTGAGAGAGAGGTAGAGAGATCTAGGATGATAACACTGCCTCTTCTATTTTGAGGAACTGGATACATGGCGGTACCATTTATGGAAACAGAGGATGCTGAAGGAGATCTTTCCCAAACATCATCCTAAGAATCTGCCTCCTCTTGAGGCAGGATAACTAGATAGAGGTACTTTGGCCTCCCTGTGAGCTTCTGACGTCACTCTCTCCTATTAGGTTTGCCATGAGTATTGGGGTCATATTTATTTATTAATCAATGCCCTTGGTGTCATATTTATTCATTGCTTCATTATTTTATTGAAGATATTTCTAAACAGTCCTGATCAAGCTAAAGAGCACGCTGTGTTTCACGGAGAACTGGGATATGTCCTAACAACTCAATCTATCTCTTGCAGGGCCGTTTGCTTGATATCATGGCTAACTGATGTTGTGGATGATCAGTTCGGTCAAGTCTGGTGATTTCTTCAGAATCACAAGGCTTAATCCTAACAGGTTTGAATTTGAGACCATCGACTACCTTTTCTATATTAGTGCAACTTCAATTTGAGTGTCACAAGAGTTTAGCTTTCAGCCCTGGCCAGTGTGGCTCAGTTGGTTGGAGCTTCATCCTATGCATGGAAGGTCACCAGTTTGATCCCCCATCAGAGCACACACGGAGGCAACCAATCAATGTATCTCTCTCCCATCAATGTTTTCTCTCTCACCCTTCCTCTCTCTCTAAAATCAATTTTTTAAATTTTTTTTAAAAAAGGAGTTTAGCTTTGGCATGGAGTTGCAGGTTTAGCTAACTCATGAACTAAGTATTCAAGATGAAGTTCTGATCTTCAATAGAACTTCCATGGTGAACCCACTGAAATGGCAACAGGCACATCTTCCTGATAACAAGTTCTGCCCAAGAGTTCCTCTGGGTATAAAAATGCCAACATTTATAAATGTTTACCACCAATTTAAGAAGTCCATATTTCAAATTCCACATCAAATTCCACAGAACAGGAAAAATTTCTTCTTTTTCTCATTTGAGTCATTCCCATTTCTTAGAACATTACTGCTTCTTTTTGCAGCCAAAGCTATCTTTCCTAGTAGCTCCTCACCATATAAAAGGGGAACTTGGGTGGGGAAAAAAGCTGCCTTTGTCTCCTTCAGTGTTTGTGGGGGCCTCCCCCAAGGGCTGGAGATCTCTTACCTGCTCATCATAGTCACCTCAGGAGACTTTTCTGGCTCAAGACTCACTGTGCTTCCTGAAACTGATATCTTTCATCAGTTCTGGGAAGTCCCCTGTTGTTGTTTCTTAAACATTGACTGTCCCCTCGTCTCTTTTGCCTCTTCTTCTGAAGACTATTACAGATCACTTAGGCTTTTCTACTCTCCATGCCATGTCCCTTTATCATCAGCTTGTCTTTCTGTGCTGCATTCTGGATTAATGCCACAAATGAATTTCTCAGCTCATAGATTCTCTCTTAGACCCTGCCTAAGTAATGCTTTGATCTGTCGTTTAAGGGTTTTAAAGACTTTGGTTTTAATTTCCAGAAGTTTTATATTGTTCTTTTCTAAGAATCCTAGTCTTCTTGAGTATTCTTCTTTTCTCATGTCTCCTGTTTATTTGCTTATTTTGGTCTTTAATCAGTTTAAACATATCTATGGTCTCTAGCCAACTCTTCTACTGTCTAGAATTCTTGGCTGTTTAGCTCTGCTGTTGGTTTCACCTGCTGACATTTGTTCACGTGGCGGCTCCCCGGTGGGATGTGGAATTTAGGGTGGTGAGCTCAGGTTCCCGGAGGTTTGCCTGTGGGAATCCAGAGCTGCCTGGCCTGAGGGCATATCACTCCTCCACATTCACAGAAGCATTTGCTTCTCCCACAGATTCAAGGGATATCACCAGCCTGAGACTGATTCTTATGTTAATTTCTTGGCTCTTGGCTTTGGGATTCCCTTGACCCAGCAGGTAGTGTAAATTCAATCCCAAATCCATGTGACAGCAGGCCATGTGGAAACCCAGAGAACTTTTATCATGGGAAATCCATTTTTAAGTGTAGAGATCAGCAGCATTTAGTACATTCAAAGTGTTATGCGACTTTCTGGTTCTAGAATATTTTCATCGCCCTAAAAGGAAAACTTATACCCAGTAAGCAGTGACCCCCTATTGCTTTCTCCTCCCAGCCCCTGGCCAACACTAAACTGCTTTCTAGGAGTCTGAGGCCAGCCCAAGACAGACAAAATTCCTTTAGCCATGGGAAGAATTCCCTTCGGGTTCTCAGATTTATGTTAGGGTCTTGTTTCTTTCTCCCCCTTTTGCTGGCCCAGGACTTCACCTCCTACTCCAGCTGCTGGTATAAACCCTTTGGACAAAACATTTATTCTTAGTATAAATACTGAGCTCCAGGCTCTGAGCAGGTATCTGTGAATAATCCAGACAAAAATTCCTACTTACTTTTTAGAAAGAGAGAGCAGAAAATAGTCAGCAAATTATAAAGAAAATAAAATGTGAGGACTGAGCAGAAAGGGGGAGTAGTAGAAAGTGAGATGAAAGTTGGTGGAAAGGGATGCATGAACCAAGGAGCTTTGTGGGGCACTGGGGCTTTTATTCTGAGAAAATGAATCAATTCTGGAGGGTTTGTGTCAAGAATCTCCCATGACATGACTTATATTTTAAGAAAACCATTATGGTCCATGTATTGAGATGAAGCTGCCAGGATACACATAGAGAGATATTCTCTCTCGGAACACCATTGTGGATCTAAATGATGATGAGTTGCACCCTGGCAGCAATAAAAATTAAGTGGTAAAAAGTGGCTGAATTTTCCATTTATATTGAACACTGAGCCCATGGGTTCTTCTAACAGATTGGTTTTATCATAGGAGAGAAAGAGTCATCAGGAGGTTGAAGTAGTCAGAATAATGGTCCCCCAAAGACTTCTACATTTTAATCTCCAGAACCTGGGAATATGTTGGGTTACATGGCAAATATAAATGAATGAAGGCTGCAGACGTAATTAAGGTTGCTAATCAGATGACCTTAGAGTAGGGAGATCATCCTGGATTATCTGAGTGGGCCAAATTTACTAGTAATCACAAGGGTCCTTAAAGGTAGAAGAGAGAGGCAGCAGAGGGAGAATCAGTGGGACCGCAACTTGAGAAAAACTCGGCCCAAAGGTGCTGATTTTGAAGACAGAGGAATGGGGCCTTGAGCCCAGAAAGGCAGGTAGCCTCTAGAAGCAAGGAAACTGAGTATCTTCTAGAGCCTCCAGAAGGAGTGCAGCCGTGCCAACACCTGGGTTTTAGCTCAGTGAGACCCATGTCAGACTTCTAGCCTAAAAAAAATATAAGATAATAAATTTGTGTTATTTTAAGCCAGTAAATTTGTGCTAATTTGTTATAGCAGCAATAGAAAACTAATACAGATGGTGCCAAATTTTTGTCCTGAGCAAATAAAAGGATGGAGTTGTCATTTGGAGACCTGGGGAAGACAGTAGATGGAGCAAGTTTGGGGCAAGAATCATGAGTTCTATTTTGAATATATTCTATACCTAGAGAAAATCTGGCACATGGTTGTCAGGGAACATGTGTGTGCATGTTCCCAACTGCATAAGAATAAAAAAGCTTGATACCTCCCAATGTCCACTGACAAAAGAATGAATAGTCAAATGGTGCGACAGTCACACAATGAAATAACACACAGTCATGAAGTTAATTAACTATATCTTTCAACAACATGGATGGATCTTAGTAGTACATTTGAAAGAATAATACTCTTTTGTGGGTATCAATACTAAATAATTTTTTTAATAGTCCCCTGATAGATTGCTGGACTACGACACACTTCCTGTCACCCCTCCCCGTCACCAAGCCCATTCGCAGAATCAGCCCTTCCGTTCACCAGTCTGGTTTTCAGTTTCTTCTATGATTTCGGCCCAGACGACTTTTGAGAGCTCAGTTACACATTTAAAAGGATGTTGTAACATTTGTCTGGCTTTTCTAGGTATCAAACACTGGGAGGATGCTCTAATTGTCTCCCTCTCTCTATAGTGCTTCTTAAAAATTCCCGGCCTTACTCCTTAATCAATAAATCAGAATTTCTGGGTCAGGGCCCAAAGCATCTCTATGCTTTTAAAGCTCAATGGATGATTATGAAGTAAAATCACTGGCGTAAGCACTTTGTAAAACACTGATTGACTACTTGGGGTGGGGGAGGCTGTCTGTCTGGAGCCTAAGTATGTCCAATCTCGGGATAGAGACATGAGCACATCTGCTGACCTGCTGAGGCAGGCCCACCAGCTGTCTGTTTGCACAAGAGGCCCAGGGCTCCAGGGAGATAATACAGCCCAAAGGAAGAAAGAACAAGGCACGAGATTAATTCCAAGTGGAGTTTGGTGTCTATGACTCAGGCCTATGTGGGAGAAAGATAGCAGTCAGACATACCAAGTTCAAATCCTCTGTGATCTTGCCTTTTAGTTACCTCTCAGTTTCCTCACTAGTAGTACCTATGTGTTGGGGCTTCTGTAAATACTAAATGTGGCCAAGTTATTCGCATAGTACCTGGAGCAGAGTATACGCACTTAGTAAACGTTAACTTTATACATTGAAATGGAAATCGCCCTTTCACTAAAACCTCTGGCTCTCCAGGTGACATTGGAATAGATGACAAAGGAGAAAGAGGCCAAAGGGGGACAGAGGGAGTCACCCAGGAATGGCCGAGCGGACCAGCTCTGAGCATCTAGAAGACAAAGACTGAAGTGCCTGGCAGACACCTAGATGGTCCCCAGCAAAAAGGGTTTGGGTGTCTCGTCGAAACCTCATTGCAGGAGCAAGGTCAGCTCTGATTGAGTTGCATAACGAAATCCTCCAACAGGTTTGCTTTGCATTGCAGTGTAGGTAGCATACTGACGAGCATAAAGGTGAATTTTGATCCTATAATAAACAATATTTCAAAAAACTGCTATTTCAGAGGAGATGAGCTCAGTCAGTAGGGCCTACCTGGCAGCTCTGTATTCTCCTAAATCCAGTGGTGTGCTGGTAAACCAGCTCTCAAAACCAATTTGTTTAAGCCCTCACTTAGTGCACTTGGCCAATTTCCATGGTGTCAATTCTCCTCTCGTGACTGATACCAGCACGATATTAAAGAATGATGAAGTGGAATGAGGTGTACTCGTCATGTGCCCAGCACACCCTGCTCCCTTCTTCAAATGGCAGGGCCTCTAAAAGCTAGGTGCACTGACAGGCATCCTGAAGCCTTTAAGTGCCTATGCCGTTCCTGGAGAGGAACATTTCTGTAACGACTTAGCTCATCCCTATCCTGAGACTGCTGTGTACAGAATGTACACTCTCGGCCTAAAAGGCACAACTTACTGCCCATGAGGGAAATGCTGTAAATAATCTACCCATCAGCCTGTCTGCAGACTTTTTTTTTTTTTAATATGCTTTTATTGATTTCAGAGAGAGGAAGGGGAAGGGAGAGGGAGAGAGAGATTGAAACATCAATGATGAGAGAAAATCATGGATCAGCTGCCTCCTGCATGCCCCCTGCATGTGCCCTGACCAGGAATCAAACTGTAGTCTCCTGGATCGAAGTTCAACCACTGAGCCACACTGGTAGGGCTGTCTGCAGACTGATAGTACTTTGTTCTCCTTTATTGCAGCCCTCGCGTCTTTGTGAAAAAATAAGAACATGTTAAAGGTGCCATTGGGAAAACAGTTTGCAACTCTATCAAGTTAAAGGGCTATTGTGGTATGGAGTTCCAGTTCAGGAAATTATACCTGAAACTCAAACTATACATATATTTTTTATATTATCAGAGGGTTTTTTTTTTTTTACCAAGTTTTGCTGAGAATAATGGTTCATTAAAATGTAACGGGCTAAAAATGTTGAAATTATGAAAAACATCCATTAAAATACCGCACGTGCCGTCAAAACACAGATTTCAGGGCCCTACTCCCTAAGTTTCGGATTCAGTGGGTCTGGGGCCTGAGAATGGGCATTTCTGACAAGTTCCCAGGTGACGCTGATGCTGCTGGTCTGGAGACAGCGCTCAGAGAACCACTGCCTTGTATTCATGGTACTACGTTAGAACTGGTAATTCTCCTGAACTAGTTATTGCCAGCTGGCAGTTTTAAATGAATTATTCACCACCCATTGAAACAGAATTGGAGCTCCCTGTTACACAGGGGAACCACTAACACATTATTCTTGTGCTGCACTCTGTTTACCCGTGTTCATTCAACAGGCTGCAATGAAAACTTTAGGATCTGTGTTTAGCGTGAAATGAGACTTCCAGTAGACTGGTAACACTCGCACTAAGTTTTAAAGGAAGTTTCTTTTGGGAGTGTCAAGGTTATGTTTGCTTCTTTTGCTCCCTATTAGTAGCAATTATTTTCTATTCAGTCCCAGCAAACAGGAGAGTTACACAACATGCTTGAGATTGCATAGCAAATAGTGGGCAAATGGAGTCTCCAAAACGGAGCCTCTCTCCAGTGCCGAGAACACAGGGTGTGGACAACGCATGCGGGTGGAACAGTGAGAGTATGGAAGGGAAGGGGAGGAAGACACAATGCCAGCAAAATGAATCTTCCAGACTGTGCTGGGAGCTCGGCGTGGGCCCTCCCATTTCTGTATTATTTAACCACTCTGAATTCCCAGCTTCCCTTTCCTTAGGATGAAGTTGCTCCATGTACAAAGGTGGTTGGTATATAGCCTATGCCCAGGAGAGACTAAAACAAAAGCCCTGAATGCTATTTCCAACAGTTGCTATAAGCAGGATGTGAGGGTCATTGTTTGAAAGTCACATCTCCCCACAGAGGAAAATGATTTTAATCGAGGTTGTTTGATTTGTTTGCGGTTTTTTCCTGTCTCACTCACAATACTCTTACCTCCTTTTCTAACCAGCCTGGAAACTGTTATTTCAACCTTAATATTATTTTTGAGTCTTTTTTTTAATAGCCTTGAATGGAATTAAGAGCCACCGCTTGCTTTTTAATTTTACACATATTAGGCCTGATTGTCAAGCGGGGTTTCCCTGACAGGTTTCAAGGTCATTATGCAAACATTGCCCCAGCTGTCCCCTCACCCCAACTTCCCTGTGACCAAACAAGGACACCTCAGGAAGTTGGACCCAGGTCTGTGTGTACAGCCCATGGTATGTTATATGTTACATGCTATATGCTATTCTATATAATAAAGAGGTAATATGCAAATTGACCCTCACACCCTCACAAGATGGCTGCCTACCACCAGGCTGGCAAGGGGATTAGTGAGGAATGACCAAATGACTGAATCACAGGCTACGTGAAGCAACCAGGCTGGCAGGGGGGGGCAGGTGGGGGCAACCAGACCAGCAGGGAGGGCAGTTAGGGGCAACCAGGCTGGCAGGGGGCGGGCAGTTAGGGGTGACCAGGCAGGTGAGCAATTAGGAGCCAACGGTCCAGGATTGTGAGAGGGATGTCCCACCGGCAGTCAGACATCCCCCAAGGGGTCCCGGATTGAAGAGGATGCAGGCTGGGCTGAGGGGTCCCCCCCCACCCAGTCCGTGCTCAAATTTCATGCACCAGGCCCCTAGTATGTTATAAAACACAGTCATTCCTGCCTTGATCCTATAAGCTAGCCAGATGCCACAGGTTTGGTTTTTTGTGTGGCTGTATTGTCTTTATTTTCCTCCTGCTTGTCTGATAGACTTTAGAGTTGGTATGAACAAGCATTTTGGAAATGAGATGTGTTTGGTGGCATCAGGGGTGAACAACTCATTGGGGAGACTTAACCCAGCAGCTCAATCCCCTGCCTGTCTCTGGTTTATGAGCCTCAGAGTGGGTGATCCCTCAGGAAGCTGCTTAGAGGGGATGAGCCCTCAGGTCCTCATTGTATCCTCTGTTTAATGGGAGGCGGGTCCTCTTTGTAAAACATTAGTTGTTTCTAGAACTATATAATAGCTAATATTGCTAAAAAACGACTGTTTATTCAGCTGCCCTAGTCTGCCAAGCACTCTGCCAGCGGCCCTGGAAGGTACGTACTATTGTTTCATTTTAAATACGGTCTTGCGCTGCAGAAGGACATTGAGTCAACCACAGATCACATACCTGACTGTGGTTCCACAAGATTATAATGGAGCTGAAAAATCCCTACCGCCTGGTGACAGCACAGTCCAGTCCTCACGTGTTTGTGGTGAGGCTGGTGTGAAGAGCCTGCTGTGCTGTCAGTTGTATAGAAGTATAACACATGCAATTACGTGCCAGTACCTAACACTTGAGAATGAAATTAAGCACCAATGTTACTGTTTATGCATTTACTATACTTCGAGTGCCCCACATTGGGCTTCCAGTTGCGGGTGTCTCCCCCCCCCCCCCCCCCATCCTGCGTGGTTCAGGGTTCAGGTTCAGGGTTCAGGCTCCGGAGTAAGCTGCACGCAAATGAAAGAGACTAGAAAATATTAATTTGGAAATATTGGGGGCCAGGCAGAAGCTCAACTCAAGGGGAAGGACTCCACTTTGCTCTGGCCTAGTGATCCCTTTTATTAAGACTATGGGATCCACCCATAGCCTTTAGGCAGGCAATTCCAATAATAGCCAATCAGCAAGAATTTACATAAGACTAAAAGGTGGATGTTGCTTTAGCTACCATCATCTCAACTAAACAGTGGGTGGTTGGCTCTGACCTTTTAGGGCTTCAAGGTTGACCAGCCTTCCAGGTTCCTTGTCCACACCTCTCTGAGTGAAGGCAATGGGCGGCTTCCAACACTGTACTCTACTTTTTATCTTTATTTTAGAGTGTATGCTTTCTGCTTATAAATAAGAAGTTTTCTGTAAAACACTGAGCTCTTACGCCCACAGCAGCCTTCATACAGTGTTGGCCATGGCACCTGACTGCATCATTTTCTCTTGTGCTTTATGTAATGTTGTGGGGGTTTGTATAGTAACAGGATGTATGGCTTGTAGCCTAGGAGCAGTAGTCTGTACCATACAACCTCGGTGTACAGGAGGCTGCACCATCTAGGCTGTGTAAGCGCACTCCGTGATGTTCGATGTTATCTAACACTGCATTTCTCAGAATGCATCCCTGTCGCTAAGGGGCACATGACGGTATAGGGAACAATGGCTGAGAGAAGCTGGGTAACTTGCTGTGAAAGACTAAGCCAGTCTATTTGTCTCCAAATAATTCCAGCTAATGCTTATCAACTTAGTCAGCTCAGGCTGTTATAACAAAAGACTACAGGCTGACTTCTCACTTTTGGAGACTGGGAAGTCCAAAATCCAGGTGCCTGCTGATTCAGTGTCTGAGGAGCTCCTTCTGCCTGGTTCTCAGACTGCCACCTTCTCCCTATGTCCTCATATGATAGGGAGGGGGCAAACCCTAACAACTCTGTCCCTTCCTCTTCTGTTAAGGATACTAAAGCCATCCTGGAAGCCCCACCCTTGAGAGCTCACCTAAAACTAATAATCTCCCAAAGCTCCTACCTCCTAAAACCACCACGTTGGGGGTTAGGACGTCAACATATACCATATTTTTCTGTGTATAAAATGCTATTTTTTTTCTAAAATCATTAGACTGAAAATCAAGGGGCATCTTGTACACGGAAGTCCACCCAGGAGGGAGCGTCGCGTGTGCGTAGCTATTTATACCTTGTCAAACAGGCTTTCTCCAATCTCGAGCCTTATTGTTAGTGACGTCAGCTGGTCAGCTGATGCCCATAATTGGAGGTGGAGGTGGACAGTGCGCAGATGCAACAGGGACCAGAACGTTCTGAGCCCATAAAGATGTCAAAAAATGAAAAGATAAATGCCGGTAAGTGATTGTCTTACTCCACAAAATTCAAACTGAATGTAATCAGCTATGCAAAGAGCATGGACATAGAGCTGCAGTGAGACAATTTGGACCGCCTCCCACTGAGTGTATGATCAGACAGTGGAGAAAACAGGAAGAACAACTCCTTAAGATGCCAAAAAAGAAGAAGGCCTTAAGAGGAAAACCAGCAAAATGTTTAAAATATTAATTTCTTAATTTTGGGTTGGAAAAGTTGGGGGCATCTTATACATGGGGGCATTATATATGGAAAAATACGGTAAATTCTAGGGGGACACAAACATTTCTCAAATTCTTTCTCTTAAATCCTCTATGTGCATTAATCCTTATGATCTTCAAACATCCCCAGGAGGAAAATATTAAATACATGAGCTAGCAGCACAGAGAGGTGAAGCAACCTGCTCCAGGTCACACAGCTAGGTAAATGCAGAGTTGGGACACAAACACAGGCAGTCTGCTCCAGAGCCCACACCTAACCTCTGAGTACAGTACCTTCAGCTTAACCACAGTTTGTCTTATTTTGTTCTGGACCTATTTTGTTGGCCAGTTTATTTTGTTCATTAGATTTCACATGTAAGTGAGATCATGTGATATTTGTCTTTCTCTGACTGGCTTATTTTGTTTAGCACAATACTCTCCAGGTCCCTCCATGCTGTCCCAAAGGGTAAGAGATCCTTCTTTTTTACAAAGTAGGTCCAGAGACATGGAAGCATGGAGCAGACTGACAGATCTCAGAGGGTAGAGGGGTAGGGGGGAGGGAAAGATTAACCAAAGAATTGATACGGATATATGCACAGCCCATGGACACAGAAAATAATGTGGTGAAGGCCTGAAGCGGGGCGGAAGCCAGGTAGAGTGAAGCAAAGTGGGGGAAATGGGAACATCTAAAACATAAAAATAAATTTAAAAAAAGAATAACAGCTTGTCCCGTGATACCATCATGACTCCTCCCTAGAACTCTCGCTTCAGGGAACAGATTTCTGTCACAGACAAGAAAGGCTCAATAAACTGGGAGCTGGAGACTTGGGTTCTTGTTCCAGTACTTTCTCTATCTTCCTATGTGGCCTGGACACACCAATAGCTCTTCTGAATCCTACTTTCCTCATGAAATGAGAGAGTTATGAACATCCCGAAGCTGGTTCTCAATTTTAGTACGTTTCTCTGCTTCTGTCCTTGTGTCTGCATACCCTCCCCAGGGCACTGATTGCATCCCAACTCCTGCCACTAGGATACGGATCTTGCTGAAATCTTAGAGTCTGCCCAGAGCTAAGTTGTCCCTTGATAAGTACTCCAAGTGTCATCTCAGTGTCAGCTTCTGGATCCAGACTCTCTCAACAGAAAAACTGCCACTGTTCCTCATGTGGATAGGGGACACACACTCACCCCCCCTCCTAAAACACTCACCCACACACACACACTCACACTCGCTCACCCTCCCCACAGGCCGGCTTCATGGGTGATCACACAGTCACACGGGGCCCACCCTCAGAAAGACGCTACACCTGGGTGAATGCTCTGCAATCACTGTCTTACCTTCTTCATATCTATATATATAAAAGCCTAAGGGACTGAAAGACCAAACGACCGGTCAACCAGTCGCTATGACATTCACTCACCACCAGGGGACAGCTGCTTAACACATAGGATCAGGCTCCCTCCTGTCTGGATGGGGCCCACGGGGATCAGGCTGAAACCAGCTATCTGACATCCCCTAAGGGTCCCAGATTGCGAGAAGACACAGGCCAGGCCAAGGGACCCCACTGGTGCACGAATCTGGCCTCTAATTTTTTAATAAAAGACCCTGTATTTTCATTTTGCCCTGGGCCGTCCAATCTGTGTAGATGGCCTTGCCTTCACCCAACTATGCCCCTTGTTCTACCAGTCCTCAGATTCAGCTCTCTTAATGGTGATCACTCACAATGCCCTTATGGAGAGAGAAAAAGTACTAGAATAAGCACCCAGGACTCCAGCTCCCAGTGCACTTATATCTCTCTTGTTTAACAATATTTCTCCCTGAAGCTAGAATTCTAGAAAGAAATCATTGTGATGCCAGCAGAAGCCACCCTTCATAGGCAGGCACTGTGGCTCCGTGATTAGGTGTGGGCTCTGGAGCATATTGCCTGGTTTTATGTCCAGCTCTGCACTTACCTAGCTGTGTGTTCTGAAACAGGTTGCTTAACCTCTCTGTGCTTCCATCTTATCATCTGTACAGTGGAGATTATAACAATATCCTCCTACAGCTATTGTGAGGATCATTCTAGCAAAATGGGACCTTTTAATTAGCAATTATTATTTATTGTGTATATACAAGAAAAGATGTAGTTGATCCTCTATTTTTTTCATTCTGACCCAAACAAAACAAAACAAAAGGATGTCATAGGAGTGAATGTTCTGGCTTTCCTCACAAAGAAGGTGCTGTGATTATGTGATTTCAGGTCATTAGTATTAGCTCAGGGAAGACACTAACTAAAGAAATTAGGGTAGCAAGCTATTTAAAGTCTTAAAGACACTAGGGAGGAATCAGGTCACATCTGAAAGTTCCAATTCCCAGCATCCCTAAGGGTTCTGAATCTTCTGGAAACACCACCAGGACAGGACAGTGCAGAAGAATTCTAGCCTTAAGGAAAAAAATAAATCCCATTTAAATGAGATTATTCAGAGTTGGGATTAACATGAACTGAAGTATTAATAACAAGACTATTACATAAGTGGGACTTGAAGAGAATGACTGATTATACTCGTGTCCCTTTCAAAGCAACAAGGCATAGACCCTTGGCAATAACTTTAAAACCAAAGTAGGGGATGGCAGGGATGGTTGCACAACATTGTGAATGTACTTACTGCCACCAAAATGGTTATGAAGATTTAAAAAAGCAAAAAAAAAAAAAGCAAACCTTCCCATGCAAACATCCCACAAGCCTCAGGCATACTGGTCACACATATTCTAGTCCCGGGATAATGGTCAGTTATGCAATCAGGAGTGAATAAAAAAACAATCCAGAAGGTATTACAGATTCAACTTTGAAACCAGCACTTCCTGCTACTCCTCTTCCAAATTTCAAGCTTGAGTTTAACTGGAGAGTCTCCAAGATTGCAAGATGAGGCGTTTTTAAAATGTTGTGGTTTACTCAATACGATGCACCCAACACAAAGCAAAGGAATAAAGTAGACTTCTGAGGCTGACAGAAGATTGCAAAGGTCGTCCCATGTCCCAAACCCACATCTGTGTGACCAATATCACCTCATTTTATTATTTGCTGTTTTATATAAAGTTGTCCTAAGTCTGAAACTTTGGCATGACATGCATACTATTAAAATGCCATTTTAATTATTTTTTTTAAAAAACCAAACTAGGACAAATTAGAGAGTTGTTATTTGTCTCTACTCTCCATTAATAATGGTTATATAGCTAAAGAAGAACTGTGTGCACCAAATCCCTGTTTTTAAACCCCCCAGGATAATTGCACCCCCCCAAACTTGAGGTACACCTGTTCCCCAAAACTGCAGGAAAAGTGTCCCGGAGGAAAGAAGCTGCCTCCCTGGGAGTGGGGAGGAGGGAAGGGCTTGATGCAGAAACAAGCAAGAGCTATGAGCAGCAGACTGGGTGCCCTCCTGGCATGGAGCCTGGTCAAGTTGGGAGTCTCCAAAACTCATGTACCAATTCATAAAATGGGGGCAATAGTGTGGTAAATTTCAAAACAAATGTGGAAGGGGGTTTTGCCATTTAATTTCCACATGGAGAACAAAAGAAACTTCTTTCTTTCTACACCCACCTTTTTTCTTCCTTCCTTCCTCCCTTCCTTCCTTCCTTCCTTCCTTCCTTCCTTCCTTCCTTCCTTCCTTCCTCCTTCCTTCTTTCCTCCTTCCTTCCTTCCTTCCGTCCTTCTTTCCTCCTTCCTTCCTTCCTTCCTTCCTTCCTTCCTTCCTTCCTTCCTTCCTTCCTTCCTTCCTTCCTTCCTTCTTTCCACTCTACATTTTTTTGTGGCCATAAGATGAAACAGATTTACTTTGGATTGTGCCATTTCTCTGAGGGAATAAAAGGGTGGACAGAAGGGGCCACATGCTAACCTGACAAGCTCAGGGAAGGCCTGCATGGCAGTCTTGCAAACTCAGAGACCTAAAGGAACCACAAGGGATGGTCTGAAATGAAACTTTAACTAGAAGTAGTTATGGTGGGTAGTTACATCCTAGGCTGATAACTACACTGACAAGGTCAACCTTCACCTTAACTGAGCCTATCTGTCTTTTTGCATCTATGATAACATAGCCTTGAAATGTCTCGGTAACTTGTAACTCTCCTTTTTCTGGATCCCTTGGGTCACAACCTAATGTGCTGGGTGCCAGGACAGATACCACAAATTCCTTCATTGTTATCATGTTAATTGTTCCTGCACACACCTAAGTATGTATTTATCATTTTACTTTATATCCAATCCCAGGGGTTTCCCGCTTTGCTTTCTCCCGCCTCTCTAGTTTATCACCAATGGATTTCATGTACCCCACCTACGTTCCTTCCTTTGATTGCAATGTATAAATACAGATGTAACCCACCATTCTCCAAAGCATTATCTCAATTCATTGAGGTTCTGCTTCCTGGCATATCTTGACAGTTTGGCTCAAATAAACTCACAAAAATTCTTTACTTGTTTCAATGTGTTTTTTTTTACATTAACAAGAGATTCACTGGTGATGGAAGATAATTTATATGGGTTGATTTTGTTGTTGTTGTTGCCAGTACTGTATGACTTGGAGTTATTCTGAAAGCCAATGTTTGTCATGTAATGGTTGTTGGACAGATTAAAGAATGGGAATCTAATATGATGTTGGAAGCTAATTCTTAGTCTAGAATCAAGGCCTTAGAAAGAACTCAATGTCCTGTTTTGCCCTATTCGGAAGCCTCAAAGGGGTACTTTCTGAAGGTCAACAGTGGGTCAGGGGATGGATTTACCTAATCTCCCTGCCCAAGAAGGAAACCCTGGGGAAGGGGGGAGGGGAAGAGGGAGCCGAGAACCATGGGAGCATACTTACCGGATAGTGCGCTGATCTTGCCCACCCCCTCAGGGAGGTGGTACACAAGTCTGACTCTCAGGCCTACTGAGTTATCAGGAAAAAGAATATAAAGCAGGTGGATACTGACCTATAGGCAAAGAAATTCAGGCCCCTGTCTGCCTGTCTCACCCTGAACTCTCTCCTCTAGGTTGAATTAGGTGAAAGGAACAGCCACTGGACTCCCATGCAGAAGTGCTGATCAGAATGAGTGAAGTCTAGGCAATCATATTGGCCCACACTGTAGTTCTGGAATCTTCCAAAGGCATGCAGATGACAGCAGCTGTGGGCGCAGATTCTTCCCTTCCCTCAGGAGACAATAGGAAGATACCCGGTAAGCAAACTCAGCTTCCTCCAATTTTTTTTTTTTTTAAACTAGAGAAACTTCTGTAGTATCATTTAGCACTCACTATGTAAGACTCCCTGCTAAGCAACCCGATGGGGTAATACCATTATTGTCATCTCCATTTACAAATGCAGAAACTCAAACATAAAGAGATTGAGCTGCCCAAAGTCATTTAGCTGGAATGCAAACCTAAGTCTGGGCCCCTAACTGCTATGATACGCAGCAGGTGCTGACACCCTACTGAAAGCATTGTCACAGTGTTTCTCCCTGTTGGTTATAATTTATATGAGTTCTGGGTCTTAGTTTGTCTTTTTGGTGATGTATAAGTAATGGGTATTACCCTATCATAATAGGTATTCCGCAAATGGTTGTTGGATGAATAGATAAGAAGGCCTAGAATGGAGACTCTAGGCCTGGGGCAAAAAGTTCTGTGGTTTCATCTTACAGGTTCCTTTCTCAGCCACCCAAGGTTAAGAGTGCTCCTCTTCAAATCAGTTCCAAAAAGTAAGGACTTGAGCTTCAGCCTAGGAATGTGAGCAAAGTGCACTTTGCTGCCTGCCTGTGTCCTGGGCCTTTTGGGGACACTCAGCTTAAAAGAGCTCTCCGTGGGGGCCGCCCAGTCTCCACAGGTGGGCACCAGGCTGAGAGACAAACCCCAGGGAACTCTGAAGTGTCTCTTAGTTTTGCTCTTTCACATTTATTTTCTGCACACACATGTGTCTTCCAGGATCTGATGGTGGATGGGTAACTGAATTTAAGTATTCTTATTTATCATAAAAAAGTAATCTCCAGGATATTTTCTACTTAAAAAATAAGTATCTGTCTCTAATTCTGACTTATAACTTAGGGAATGTCTTTGGGTCACAAATAGCTTAACATCTCATCAATAATGATATCTTTTGTTTCTTTTTATACTTATAAATCAGTATATTTAATCAATAGTTTAGCACAAGGCATTATTTAGACATGTTTTACTTAGGCACTTTTTATAATTTCTAAATCATGTTGCCTCATGATCAGACATATTTAAACAGCCAAAGATCAGATATTTGAAGAAAGCCTCCAAGAAAAAAACCATAAAGGCCAATATCAACAAACGAAAAAACAGAGATAATCCTGAAAACAGAATGAATTTTGTAAACTGTAATTAATATCTTTAGGAAGAGGGGAAAAAACTATCAATCCATTATAAAAGGAACCATTTGAGAACAAAAAAGAGGATCTTGGAGATTGAAAAAAAAAAAAAAAGACTGGGAGAAAAACCTCAGGAGATGGGTTGATAAAGTTGAAACATATCCTCAAATCAGATTAACCATTCTGGAACCACTACACACATATAACTGGAACTGAGCAATTAAATAAATGGATGGCAGTTGGTGGCAGCCAGGTTTCACTCTATTGAAGTGGGAGGTTACAGACAAACAAGGGGAGGAGGCTAGAATAATCCAAATAGTGCTGGATTAGAGTTGCAGACATCAATACGTATTCATGTTTAGCTTGGTATGAAGATGGATACACACAGACATATTTATAGATGTATGTGTATACAAGACCTGGTACATACACATACATTTCCTTGCTCTGATGGCTGAGGACCACCTAGAGGCAATGAGAGTGCAGTAGCAACAAGGTCACCTGACACCCAAGAAAGATTTCTAGTGTCATCCTTCTGTAAATTATTATCAGGATTCTTAGGAAAAGGGATTGGTGCAGGGACTGTACAAGATGAAACTGGAACATCTTACAGTTCCAGGAAGTAGGAAGTGCTTAAAAAAGGAACAAGATAGGGGTATGTCAGAAGTTCATAGCAGTTAACTAAAAGAGGTCCCAGTGGCCAAAGCTGAAACCATTTAAGCAACAAAACAAAGTAGCATTCGATTTTAACCAAACTATAGAATAAATATCCACACATTTACATTATTATAGATGCTTGATTGATTGATAGACAATAGGTGACAAACAATTCATGCAGAATTCAAAATCATTTGTGTACATATTTCACCCTTAAGAAGATGGAGGAGCATAATCACTCCTTAAGCTTAGGTGACACAAAATGGCTTTCTAATATGCAAGAGGGTAACTTTTCTATGTAGAAATTATACATAATAACCCCTCTGTCCTTCCTGTCTTGTCATCTATGAGTTCTGTCTTCCTGAACTCTCTGCTGACAAACATTCCCAAGGACAGGTGAATAAGATGAATATAGACAGTGGCCAGTCATATTGACAGCACTAGTATGTACCCTTGATGCAATGTAATGAGAATGGCCCTTTAACGCGGTGGTCTCCCTTCAAGATCCCATAAGTCCAGCCTAACCATGAGGAAAACATCAGACAGATCCCAGTTGAGAGACATTCTACAAAATACTTGACCAGCACACCTTGAAACTGTCAAGGACATCAAAACAAAGGAAGGAAAGTCTGAGAAACAGTCCCAGCCAGGAGAAGCCTAAAGAGACATGACAATAGAACGTGATGGGGTACCCTGAATGGGACCTTGGTACAGAAAAGGGCCATTGGGTAAAAGGAAATATGGATAAAGTATAAGCTTTGGTTGATAATACTATAGTACTGTATCAATATTGTTTAATTAATTTTGAGAAATGTACCATACTAATGTAAGGTGTTATTGGTAGAACAAACTGAGTATGGAATAGATATAAACTCACGGTATTATCTTCAAAACGTTTATGTAAGTCTAAAACAATTTTAAAATTAAGTTTATTTTTTTAAGAATCCTTAAAGGTAGCACAAAAAGGGAGAGATGTTTTAAAATATAAAATGGTATGGCCCTGGCCGGATAGCCCAGTTGGTTAGAGCATCATCCTGATATGTCAAGGTGGCCAGTTTGAACCCTGGTCAAGGCACACATAAGAATCAAACAACAAATGCATGAATAAGTGGACAATAAATCAATGTTTCTCTCTTCCTCTTTCCCTTTCTCTCTCTCGCTAAAATCAATAAAGAAATATTTTTAAATATAATATTTAATGTTATTCTAAAAATTAATACACTGAATTAGACAAAAGGGAAGATCTGTTGTTTGTTGTCTTAACCAATGCTAAGATATAATTCAACATTTCCAGTTGTAATATAATATAGGTTCTCTATTTTAGAATTTATATTAAAAATTTTATGATATATTTAGACTTAGAGGATTAGGGAGAAATTGTTTTAAAAAAACACCTAGGTCTTTACTATCATCCCACAGAGAAAGTATTATCATAAGAGCCTAGGAAAATATAAGACAACACTAAACCTTTTAGATTAAGTGAGGTACATTGGACCAAACTTAGGGTTTGGATTCTAGTTTTGCATGATCTTGGCTAAAACACCAGGCACTTCCAGGCTTTAAGTTTCTCCATCTATAATGAGTAAGATTATCCTAAGCAATCCCTAATGTCTCTTGCGTTCTGATTACCCATCATTCCGTCAAGTGCAATGTGGAGAACCAACAAATGCCTCCACTTAATATGTAAAAAAATTAGGTTAAAATGTGAAAAATAATCTACCAACAGTAAGAGTTTGTTGGCTTTAATGAGGCAATTTTTAAGTTTTCACTAATCTAGAAATGTTATGACTTTTTATTTGAATGTTTTATCAGAAACAGACTGACTGCACACATTGTTTGACACCTAAAAGCCCAAAAAGGAAATAGCAGAATTTTAGAAGCTTTCCCCCAAATATCCAAAGCTTTATTTTTCAAGCAGCAGCTGATCTTAGTATAAAAATAGTTAGCATTTTTCAGAGGGCCCCAGGTCTTCAGTGAGAAGAGAGGTATATGACAGAGAGTCTGGCCCCATTTTGATGTTTGACTGCCAACAGCTTTCAGGCCCCTTCCCCACCGCTGCCCCTTCTGCCCCGTGGCTGGGCCAGCTGACAAGAAAGCCCAGGTGCCTCCCTCTGACACCAGTGGCAAGTTCAAACCACACAAGCTCTGGGACACACGTGGAAATCTTCACCTCTAGCTACCTCCTAATCAGAGTAAAAGCCAAGCTGCTTTCCATTCCTTCCTCTCTCAAGCCCATTTTGGACCTCTTTGGGAGCCTGCCCTGCTCTCCCCAGAAAGCCTCAGTATGTGAGTCATAAAACTTATCAGTCCCTCTTGGTGCTTGTGTGCTCTCACCTGTCTTGACATCCAATGCAAATTTTGGGTGTGAGTCATCATGCCTCCACACTGACCACAAGAGAGGGAGACATTGCTCTCTGTGGTTTTCTGAAACAAACAAGAACAACTCATTTGCCAAGTGATTGTCACTTAAAATACTGCGTCATCTCACAAAGCCTGCGGACAGGTGTGTGCCTGGAGGTAAAGCAGGAGAGTAAGTCATGTCTTTTAGGAAGAAGAGACCCATCTGCTTTGAACACCCATTTGGGGGTTGGCCTAGGTTTATTTCATTAGAACAAGAGTAAGATGGCAAGTCCATTTCGACCTGTTACTAAACAAACACAATGTCCTTAGAGATGTATGGACAGCCTGTTAATAATGTACGCAAGACAACCCAGTGGTCCCGACTGAACATGTTTCCAAGGGTTTGATGATTTGACAGAAACTCTGACAAAAGATTGGATTAGGCTTTAGCCCTCAGGAGTTTTAAAATAGAAAAGAGCACAGCTGCATGCTAAAGCATCAGAGTATACATTATTTAGCAACTCCTTTTATAACTGTTTGCACTACAGGTGCAATAGGAGAATGCTAATTTTATCTGCCAGGACATTTCCATTTTTGTGTCATATGATTCTTCCTTAAAAGCCTTGCTTGAAAGCTCCAGTTAAGATGTTTCTGTTGAGGTAAAACGGGGGCAAATTACTTTTATTCTCATCCATCCTGAATGGGGTATTCTGTGATGTAGAGCAGAGAAATTTCTCATTAATATTTCTAAGCTCTGTAATGCTTCCATTTTCAGCTGGATTAAAAATAAAATACGTCCTAATAGCCCCAACCAAGTATTTTTATCAGGGTAAGAGTAGAAAGTGACTGTGGTGGCTCCATGGGGATTATCATATTACATTCATGGAAAACCACCAACGCAACCCAGGCGACATTCAAGTTTGCTGTTAAAAGTAATATATAGTTGTCTTGGGCTGAGGTCAGACTAATCTGGATCAGAAAGAAAAATGCTCTTAAAAAATAAAATAAAGAATGAAAAGGAAGACAATATTCGCCTTGTTGGTTTCTTCCTCAAACTGGGGCCGGTCCGATATGCACACCCTGCTGCTTCCTGCTGGCATATTCCCAGGGTGGAAATCAATTCGCTCTTTGTAGATATTAAAAAATTGTGGAGGCATTAAAAAAGGAAACACTGAATAGATCTATGTAGCTGGAGACAAAGGATTTAAGTGATTTGGAGGGAGAGGACAAGAGGAAAGCTGGTCAGGATCTGGGTCCACCAGACTCCCATTGGAGGGAATCAAGGACTTGAGGTCACTTGAGTTGGGGACTTGGGGTCACACAGGAATCCACCCAACAACTCAGAGGTTGTTCGTGTTTGTACTACTGTTGATGTTTTATGGCACCAATCAAATGCAAAGAGCTGATTTCACTTGGTGCTAAATTTATAAGGGACTTTTACAAAATTCCTAAAATGCAATGCATCTTAAATGTTCCATTTTTAGTTAGCCTGTGTGTGTTTACTCATTCTGCAGACAGTGGTGGAGATATATTCTTCCTTTGCCTTTGAGGAAACGCAGGCTCTGTATATACCAATGCCAAGGTGCGCCTCTATTTTAGGTCCAAAGTACAAAGTTGTTCTAATGATGACTTAACCTTGAGCCAGTTGTGACTATAAATGTTCCATTCCATACCGGAGACTAAAACTGAGAGGATTTTAAGTGAACGACCAAAGCATTATTTTGCTAATGCTATAAACCTCAACGGTAAACCATGCCACGAAGTAAGTAGGTCACTGAAAACTAAAATGATATCAGATGTAGTCTAGGATTTCAGTTCAGTAAGATTATCTTTTTGTTATTTCTGTAAAAATAACCAAAAAAAAAAAAAAAAAAACTACCACCAAAACCCTATTTTTACTAAAAGCTTGGGGGGAAGTTAGAGTATTTTTAAAGCTATGTTACAAGCAGAAAATTCTTCTTTTCATGCCAAGTACTTATAATAACCCATAGGTTCACCTTCTTGCTTTAGTAAAATGGTATGCTGAGTAGAATTTTATTGACTTGAAAGGTCGTGGGTCCTGTGATGCCATGGGGCCTCAGTCAATATGGATTTCTAATCAGGCGCTCCTCTTGCCTTTCCTGGACCAACTATACCATTGGATAAGCAAAAAAAACAAATGAGGGCAAATTACTCTTTATAGAAGTCCAGCTAAAAAAAGGAATGCTAGAATTAGAATAGGACCACTTTACAAACTCAGTGAGTGAATGGACCTAGCTATGAATGGACTGCAAGCATCTTAAAAAGAGACAACCAGACAGAATGTGCCTCCAAAAAATTGAACCTGAATCTGAATAAGCCTTTAAATCTAAGTAGATATTTAGAGGGGTTATAAAGAATAGGCAAAAATGTTACATGACAGCATGGAGATGCAATGAGCAAAATCCATCTATGGAAAACTCAACAAGATAAACAACCCAGTACTTCAGCCAACTAATTACAAGGAATAAAAAGAGAGCTAGAGAAAGATGGAGGAAGAGCCTACATAGATTAAGGGAAAATTAAAAGACATATACCCATAACAAGGCATGCCTTTGTTTGTATCTTGAGCATATAAAACAACTAAAAAGTAATATGACATATATGAGACTACTAGAGGCCCGGTACATGAATTTGTGCACCTGTGGGGTCCCTCAGCCTGGCCTGTGGGATCAGGCCGAAACCAGCTCTCTGACATCCCCCTGAGGGGTCCTGGATTGCGAGAGGGTGCAGGCCAGGCCGAGGGACCCCACTGGTGCACGATCAGGACCAGGGAGGGACGTGGGAGGGCTCCAGGGTGAGTCTAGCCCATCTCTCTCAGTCCCAATCAGCCAGACCCCAGGAGCAAACTAACCTACCAGTTGGAGTGTCTGCCCCTGGTGGTCAATGCACATTACAGTGAGCAGTTGAGCGGCCTTAGCATATCATTAGCATATTATGCTTTGATTGGTTGAACGGATGACTGGACATTTAGCATATTAGGCTTTTATTATATAGGATTGCTAAATAATCAGTTATTTTATTACAGTTAAGTGACCATTGTTATTTGTTTTAAGAATGATAATAGTATTTTGGTTATGAGAGAAAAATAGAATCTTTTAGAGATATAAACTGAAATATTTAGAGATTTTTTCCAAATCAATTTTTATTTGACAAATCCATATTTTCTGGAATTACTTCCTCCAGGAATTTTGTCTGGCTATTGCTCCCCACCCTCTCCCCTATGCATGAGGTTCCGTCCATTACATCTCAGTGACACCTCATACTTATCTCTATCTTTGCACCTACATAGTGTGTAATAATTTCTTTCTGAGAGTGTCTCTACCACTCAACTGAGCACCATAAGAAACCATGCCATAATTGACTTGGTGTCCTCAATGCCTGGCAAACAATCAATCTGTAAATGCAGGAGTGTTTCATTAAAACCAGTATTTTATTTTCAGCTATACATGTGTATAGCAGCCTGGAGGCTTTTTTCATTTTTTGCTTTTCATCTTTATTGAGGTATAATTGACAAATAAAATAGTAACATTAAATGTGCAAAACATGATGATTTAACATAGCCGTTGAGGAAGCCTGGCTCTGCAATATCCTTGCTTGACCATACTCAACAACTTCCCTAAGGTGAACAGATTCTTGCTAACCCAGTGCATGGACTTGCACTGGGCCTTGCACTTCCAAGCACCTGATTCATCACTTTATCCCAGCCAGAAAATACTCAGAAATAAATGCAACCTTAGGAAGACAAAACAATCAGTATATTTGTATTGGTATAATTGTATCAGAATAATCTAATAATTCATGTGCCTAGCTGAATCAATCAAGTTGCTTCACACTCAAGTCCAGATATTTTGCCCAGCTGATGAAAGAGTGTCTTTGCTCAGGATGAGAGTAGAGGTGGCACTGACCCCATTGGAAAGACATCCATCATTCCAAAACAAAAACAGATTCCTAAGTTAGCTCTTTCCTTCCCACCTCTAGCCCCCATATGGGTATGCCTCCTTGTTTGAAATAATATCACAGTTAATCAATGTTATAAAAACACTGAACATTCCTCCCTTGTTTGAGGAATTTGGAGTTGGTCAAAATCATTGTTGAACAAAATATCCAAGATAGAGTGCAATAGAATTTGCTTGACCCTTCCCTTTTTTTTCCCCCCTCAAAGAAGAGTCTAGCTGACTCCAGGATTCTTGGCTCAGCCATTACTCAAGCCACAAATACTTCAGTTATCCAATGAGTCAGCATCCTTCAACCGCACTTTAAATAAAGACCTTCTATCATGATATTTTTCACATTGTTGTACTCCCAATTGTGTTCAGATTTCTTTCCTCATTTCTTTCTGCAGAGATATGCGCCAAAAGTAAATTCAGGAGGACTAGGCCCAAACAACAAACAGCCTATCAACTGTTAATTCTTGCAACCGATCCTAAAATTACTTCTTCCTTTCTTTCTTTCTTTCTCTCTCTCTCTAGCACTCTCTCTCTCTCTTTATCTTTCTTTCTTCTTTCCCACATTTCCACATCTTAATTGCGGTAAAAAAAAAAAAAAAAAAAAAAAATATATATATATATATATATATATATATATATATATATATATATATATGGTGCCATTTTAGACATTCTTAAGTACATGCTTCAGTGGCATTAGATACATTCACACTGTTGTGCAACCATCATCACCATCCATCTCCAGAATGAAACTTCTGATACGTTTCAGTTAAATGCCAACTGCCTGTCCTCTTACCCTGTCCCTAGCAATTACCATTCTACTTTTGTTTCTATGAATTCATCCTTTGCTTTTTGGGTGGTTTCAATAACCTGATAATCATTATAAGGGCTATGGGTTACTAGAGCAAGAAAGACTATCCTTTTATAGTTAATTTTCCATTTTCAACATTTGATTATTAAATTGGTAAATGACCTTTGGTTCTTATTCTAATTTAGTACACTTGCCCGCCAGACTGTTTTAGGTGCATTTTTGTGGTTAATATAATCAAATATTGGACAGGAAAAGAGAAAGGGGCTCTACTTAAAAATAAAAGTGGCCCTGTCAGCGTGACCCAGTGGTTGAGTATCGACCTATGAACCAGGAGGTCATGGTTCAATTCCTGGTCAGGCACATGCCTGGGTTGTGTGCTCAAACCCCAGTAGGGGGCGTACCAGAGGCAGCCAATCAGTGATTCTCTCTCATCATTGATGTTTCTATCTCTCCCTCTCCCTTCCTCTCTAGAATCAATAAGAATATATTAAAAATAAAATTAAATTAAAAAATAAAAATGTGTTAGGAAAATAGTTTATACCATTGGCTCACAAAGGTTTTTAATTACCTGTGTTTCAGTGGCATTTCTCTTCATGGTGCCTGTTAGTCATGGATAATTAAGAATTTTCTAAGTTTCAGGCAGTTGATTGATTTCCTGTGAAAAGCTTTTACCCACATGTTTATCAAGTTTTTAACTAAATAACCTTTTCTCTTTCTCAGATGACTCTGAGCTGACACATCAGAAAGCAGGCAGCATGGTGAACTTCAGAAGGGAACAAGCCGAGTAAATTAAGTAAGTCAAAAGTGAGCAACCAGTAAAGCGACTTCCCATTGCTGGAGGGCAAATGGTGAGGCAGAAAAGCCTATTGTTCTGCTGGATGAGCCAAGTGGGCAGGATGTGAAGGGGGCGGAGTGAGCAGGCCTAATTGCACAGGCAGGTCCGGAGGCCCAGCAGCAGCCAGGGGAGAGCCGCGTTTAACGCCTGTGGCTTTGGGCCTGACCAAATTCTCTAAGAGTCTTTTTTTTTTTTTTTAAATTTTCATACAAATGGAGGGGTGGGGGGTGTGATTGCATAAAATCTATCCCAATCCCAAAACCCTTAGCTCTGTAATAAAGAAATAAAAAAGGGAGAGAGGGCTGAAACTGGTTTGGCTCAGTGGATAGAGCATTGGCCTGCGGACTGAAAGGTCCCGGGTTTAATTCTGAGCAAGGGCATGTACCTTGGTTGTGGGCACATCCCCAGTGGGGGGTGTGCAGGAGGCAGCTGATCGAAGTTTCTAGCTCTCTATCCCTCTTTCTTCCTCTCTGTAAAGAATCAATAGAAATACATATTTTTTAAAAAGGGAGAGAGGGGCATAGTGAGAAATGAGATACGGCTCTTCAGTGAATTTTCAGGAGCCTAATTTAACTAAATACCTTTTATTATTATTAGTGTCTTGTTTCAGAAAACTTCTCTCACCACACGTACTTTTAAGATCTTTAAACAAGGTTTCTGTGCATTTTGTTTTATTAAACATGTATAGCATACATTAAGTATAATACATTAAGTATGCATGATGTGTGGGACTATGAAAGTAGACAGACCTAAAAAGTGAATTAACACATGAACTACTACTTTTTTTATTTCATCAAGATGTTTATTTGAACCTGACTATATGAGTATATACGCAGCAAATATTATCTTACCTAATAATAGACAAACATGTAAATTGACCATAACTCTGCTACGCCCACAGCCAATCAGAGTGAGTATGCAAATTAGAAGGCCAAAGATGGCGGCCACCCAGCTGCTCCAAGCCCGAGTGGCCAGGCGGGGCAGGATGCCTGCTATGAGGGGGGGAGGGGGGGACGTGAAGAGATCTACAGGAGTGGAATGCCCCAGCGAAGACAAGTCTGCAGACTCCGGAGTCTGCAGCGAAGATGAAGATGGCAGACTCTGGCTGGAGCAAAGTCCTATGTGCCGGGTGCCGGAGGAAAACCGGTGCTGGAAGCCAAGGGAAGGAAGGCCTATTGCAGGAATCTCTTCATGCAATGGGACTCTAGTAGTTTCTATATTTGTTAACATCCCAGGGATACATTCTTGCAAATCTTACTGGTTACACTAATAAAGTTAGATTACATAGTTTAAACTTCCATTTTACACAGTTGACAATTTTTTATTTAAATATATTTGGCATACAATATCATATTAGTTTTATGTGCATAATATAGTGATTCGACATTTATATCACCATATGAAATCTAGTAACCATCTGGCACCAGAACCACTGCTTTTTGGATATTACTCTCTTGATAGGCAAAATATAAGGAAAGAGGACTTTAGCTCTGGTGAAATTCTCCTTGGGATAAAAGGTCAACCATTGATCATTCAACCCCTTTGAATTGGTCCCACAACCTCTTTAATAACATCCTTAGAACATTCCTGGTGGGGTAATTACAAGGGATTTTCTACCAGAACGGTCTGTACTCCCCTTTTTACGCACTAATTATCCTTCTAAAGAGTTGGGTTTGCCCGGAGGTCCCTCCATCTAGACCCCCAATGGCCTCCCTCTGAGGAAAGCATTCATCTTTTCCTCCCAGCCCAGGCCTAAATCATTTTGAATTGTATCGCTAGAAGCTCTTGACAAGTCTGGAAACAACCACATTTGCGGTCTGACTTCATCTCTTGAAGGCAGATGCTAGAAGAGATTTTATGGAGCTTTCCAACTCCCTTACAGGGACAGCCCAGAAGAGCCTTTGGTCTTAAAAAGGGATCGAAATCCAAAACAGTGTCCTAACAAATCCATTCCCCAGGACTACCAAAAACTCACTGAAATAAAACAGAATCTCGAGAAAAAAAACTCACCAACCGAACCAAAAGTCTAAAAGGATGTGATGACAAAGTAGACAAAGGCTGGAGCCAATTCTCTTTCAGACAAAACAACTATAAAGGTCACTTCAAACATTTCTATTTTTCTTACGTGCACTGGGCATGGCTAAGCTGTTTGTTTTCTGGAAGTATTTTTCCCCTTCCTTATCCAAACATCTACACGTAACCTCAAGGAGAACACAGCATCTCAAATCCCAAACGTGTCTCTGTTCCATCCAGTTCTCTCTCCAGCTGAGAAGTTCATCATATCCCAATTTAGTAGCTATTCTTTTACACGTTGCAGTAAACATCATAATAGACATGAACAGGCAGAGCAGGTAGTGAGAACATCGCGGCCAAAAATATCCCAAGCACCCACCGGCACACTTCCTTTCTCTGGCTTCCTTTGGTGCTTCAAGGACGGTGCATGTTTACCTCGCAGAAAGACAATGTCTGCTCACTGCAGCCTTGTAGGGAGTCAAGTCCCTCTCCCTTGCCTGGTCCAACCACTGAGTGTGCTGCCGGAGGCAGTGACCTGGGACAACACCCAGCCCTGTGGCTCAGGGATGCCTGTCCATGAGGAGAGAAGAGGTCATGTGTAAAGGAATTCTGCTCAGTCCTGCACAGGGGCATGGAATGAGTATCCCATTCACCACACAGAGATCAATTGTTACAATAGTTTACTGGCGAACAGGACATTGACAGCTTTGGGAGGGAGGAGAAAATAGTCCTTTCTTCCCCCCAGCTCTCTGGTAGCCAAGAGATAGGAGAGGATGTGGCACAGCCCACGGACTGTCTCCCACGCCCTGGATGTCCGAAGAGCCCCCAGCTGGGGCTGCAAGACAGAAAAGGGATTTAGAAGCAACAGAGCACAAATTTTAGATTTTAAATTCATCCATTCACTTGAAGCTCTTTAATAAAGAAGTAAAATGTTCACTACTTTTACTTTTTAAATTTTTTACTGAATTTATTCAAGTGACAATGGTTAATAGAAGTATATACGTCTCAAGTGTACAGCTCTATAATACATCACCTGTATATTGTATTGTGTGTTCACCACCCAGAGCTCTCTTCACATGTATCTCAGGAAACATGATAGCTGAAGACAAATGTGTCTTCCCATATTTTTATAGCTGATTTCGGTTCTTCGTTGGAAAACCTTAGAGGGGAGAGACGAAGGCTGATCGATATGCATGGTCCCCAGTGTCCCAACAGAATCATTGTACATTGGTTCTGAATTCATCTTTAATATTTAAACAACACACACATTCAAAATGTTCCCTTTTCTTTTTCACTTCATTGTCCTTCAATTCCTTAGCTCTCCCTTATTTCTGTTTTCTACCTGTCTTCCTCTTTGCTCACATCCACTAATCTCTCCCCCTTTTCCTTCCAATTTTTATTTCACTCAGGCTTCCGGAATGGTTCTTGCTAGTTATGACAGAAATGGCAGGTGCTGAAGAAAATATGAGTACATGAAATTGCCATTCATTCCCATAATCTGGGTCTGCTCCTGAGATTCAACACAGAAGAGTGAGAGGAAAATGTAGTAGACAAGTGAAGGATAATGGAATTCTACCAGAAGAGAAATGGGATTCAGCTGGGAGAGAAGACTGGCCACTTCCCCTCTATCCTGTTCTTCTTGACTAATGGGCAAGAAAGAGACTGGCTTTTTCAAATAATGAACAAGTCATGCCCAGCTGCAGGAAATGAGCAAGCACCTAAGAAAAGTCCCTAAAAGAATAATGACAGAAAATAAATAGTCATATGCCACACAGAAGTTACCCGCTCTCCAGGAAAAACTTAATCATAAATGGGAACAAGTTGGTGGTGTTCATCTACTTAACAGAATAGACAGAGCCTTCCGTGTGCCAGCCTGTGCTGCGAAGACTGTGTCAGAGGACAAGGGAGGGGGCGACTGTGCAATGCCACAGCTGAGAAGAAACTCACTTCCCACAGCCAAGGGGCCCAGCCCAACACCTCCCGTACGCATCCAACTATCCGACCTGATACCATAGCTTTCTATACTAAGAACCGTGAATGGTTCACCAAGGCAACAGATCATACTCCCTCCAAGGAAGAACATCTACTTCTCCTTTTATCTCAACTAATTCAATTTCATCATCGCTTCTTCACACCCTGGGCAAGTCCACATGTGGAGCCCATCAAAGTGTCGAGGCACCGACGTGGTTTCTGCCAGGCGCCGTGTGTTCCAGCACCACACCCGGATTAGTCAGACAGCTCCACGCAGGAGCCGCCGGGCCAGACTCATTCCAGGAGGCCTGGACTTCCCTCCCACCGCCTGTTAGCGTCACTGTGGCTCAACTGACAGGAGTTACATCACTCCCTTGGTCCACATGAAAAATGAGGTGTCTGTAGGATGCAGTGAGGTTGAGGTTAAAGGAGAGAGGGGAAAAGGAAGCAGGAAGGGAAGGAAAGATCATGTACCTCCATGGCTTCTTTTCTAAAATGAGGCAACAAATGAGATGATAAATCAATAACGTAAGGTCCTTGTTTGAAATGGACTAATACAAATGTTTTCCTTGGTAAAATAAAAATCGGTAATCACATGGCATTATTCCCCACCTTTCTTTCTTTTTTATTTTCACAATTTACTCTTCTGTCATAATCAAGAGACTGGGTCATGGGTTTCATGTGATTCCTCAATTGTGTTTCTTCCAGACAGAACATGAAATTGATTTGCTGCTTTTTAAAATAATATTTTTTTTCACCTAACTCAAATCGTATCAGCTGCACAGGTTTCCAAAGGATGACAATAATTTCCAAAAAAAATCTCTAACTTTTATGGAAGGAATACACTTTTATCCATTACATTTGTACCTCAGGTTAGACATCCTACTGCTCTTGCTTCCTAGAATTTAAAGTAAATATTAAGAGGAAGTTAAATATTCTCCAGAGTGAACCCTACACTGTAGTTGGTGGTTAACTCGTGCTTTCTAAAATCCAGGTCTCCAAGAAACCAAAGATACTGATTCCAAACAACTCTGGCTTTATTTTAACAATTTCATTTTAGGCCAGATAAGTCACTTCATCGATCGTCTTCAAAATATTAAAGCACTTTAGAGAGACGTACTTTTACCAGCAGAGGCGACAGATGGCCCCCGAACTGTGCAATGTGTTGGAAAGGGGTGGTAGATAAAAATCTCTCCTCTGAGTTTTGTTGTTATGGTTGTTTATTTATTTATTTAGCCTGGAAAAGGAAAAGCAATTTAAAATGTATAATCCCTTTTTATTTTTTATTTTTTAAAAGGATGCCAACAGCAGGGTATATATTTAGAAAACTCTCGAGCCTCCTCCCCGTCATGCTCCTACGAGTTAATCCTGGGCTCAACAAGTGTTCTCTGCAAAGCCAGCCCAAACCATTCTGGATTTCCAGGCTCCTATGTCTCTGCTGCAACCATTCAACAGTGGCTGCATGGCTCCAAAACAGCCGCAGACAGTACAGAAGTGAATGGGCGCGGCTCTGTTCCAATACCTTTGTTTTAAAACAGTCCAGGCCTGATTTCATCCATCCTTTTGCCAACAGTTACTCTCCCTACAGGATCTCCTTCAATGTCAGGTTTTAACCTGGGATCCTTAGGCTCCAGGTTTCTAAACTCCCTGAAATCCTTTGCAAAATGTGGTTTACATGTCTTTTTATTTGTATGGGCATTTTCCAGGGGGTAGGGTCCATAGCTCTCATCAGAATCTTAACAGTTCTGTGACCCCAAAAACGGTTAAACCTGAGATTGCTCCCTGCAAGAGCCCTCATCCCCGCTGTATTGTTAGTTACTTTTCCCATGACTAACCAGCACTGCTCACACTAACCTCTTACTCGGGTCCCAAAAACGTTTGCACAACTTTCAAGTTGAATCTGTTTGATGTGGACTTGCAATTTAATTCAATTCAACCATGAGCATCTATTTCTGAAATAGCTAGGCTGTGTGTTCTGGGAATAACGAGTTAGCCGCTCAAACACCCAACTACCAGTAAGTGTGGCAGGGAGAGTAAAAGGTGCCTAACCCAGATTTGGGAGCATGTCAGGAGCAAGGGAGTGTCCCCCCCAAAAGTCACTCACACATGTTTGTGTCTTTCCACAATGCCAGGTTTATTAGGGGAGACCTTCCCAATAAGCCAATAGAGTCCCACGCAGGTTGCGCACGGAGAGGGGGAGCTTCAGCGATAGAAGCAAGCAGAGTGAGCCACTGGTAGGAAGTCTGGGCCCCTGGTAGCATCTACAGGTGGTGAGGCGGGCGTGGGTCTCAAGTCAGGTGGCTGTCCAGTGGAGTGGAAGTCCGGCAGGGTTCCCAGCGTGGTCCGTAGTACAGCCAAGCTTGAGAGTCAGAGTTCTGAGTTCTCAGAGCCCACAATGGGCAGCAGTCCCACTCATGTCCGTGTCCAGATGGAGTCTTTACCCAAGGGTCCAGACTGGTGGTTTGGGGCATTCTGGGCTCCTCCTAAGGGCATTCCCATTACACCCATTACCTGTCTTGACATAGCACTTGACATAGCTGGCATGGCTGACAGTGACTCCATATTAAATTGTCAAAGGTGTCCAAAAAAATCCATTCTGTTCTTGCTCTATGCAAGGTATCAGGCTAGGTTTCCAGAAGAAAACTCTAATGAAGCAGGAGCCTAAAATTTATGCTCAGGAACCACAATCTGGGGACCAGAAGTGTGTTGACCAAAGAAAGAGAGGATGGGTAGGAGAAAAGATGCCTGTGAATGTCTGTAGACAAAACACAGATGAGTTTGTCAGAACAGAGTACAGGATGGAATGGGCAAAATATAAGACTGGAGAGGTGAAAGGTTGGGTCATCAAGGGTTGTATTTGTGCTTTATTATAAAGGCAATGAGAAGTCCTATGTGATCTGCTGACCAGCAGCTTTGGTGTAACTGGGAGTGGTTAGAAATGGAATCACAGGCCCAACCCAGACCTACTGAGTCAAAATTGGCATTTTAAAATGTCCACGGGAGAATCATATGCACACACAAGGTTGAGACGTACTTCTCTATCCTGGGTGAACCCTGCTCCCATTTCACCTGAGAGGCTCCTACCCACCCCAGTTTCCCAATTGGCCCTCTGGTAACAATCCCCCAGGGTGTTTGGTGGGCATTCAGATTCCCAGCCTCTCCCCTGGACCTTCTCATTCAGGCGCTCTGAGCTGAAGTTCAGGAGTCTTTTTTTTTTTTTTTTTTTTTTTTCCCCAGCAAGTGTTCAAGGATGATTCTTACCTCAGGAGAGTTTGGGAAACATATTCCCTGATCCCCAACTCAGCAAAGTTAATCAGTTCTATGTTCCCTGGCACTTTCTCCTTAATGGTGACACAGCATTAATGGGCTGTTCTAGAATTTTTTTTTTTAACATATCTGTTTTCCTTGGTAGACTCTGAGCTCTTCGCTTTCTATCTACTGTCATGGTGTCAGCGCCTGGCATAGTGCCTTACACACATTCAACGCCCAAGTGCATCCATGAATAACAATGACCGCTACATGGCGCATTAGTGTGAGTCCACAGGGCAGACCAGAGGTCAAAATGACAGTAAAACAGAAAGTAACTTCAGTTTGAATGAGCAATTTATTAGTAGCGTCTTGTTCTGGATATTCAAATCAAGGTCAGAGACTGTTCCTGTTTACCAGTTCCAGCTGAAATTTTCTTCACCCTAAAACTGGACATCTTCATTCCTTTTAACAGATGCCGATTAGGGGGGCCCCTCCTTGCCTCCCTCCAGCCATTGCACCCAGAAAACGCCTTCAAGTCATCCAACGACTGCTTTAGACCATTTGACCTTCGGTGACAGCAAATTCCTCCAGCTGACCACAAGCGGCATGAAGTTATTTCCTTGTATTTGTTCTAAATTTCCTTCTTAACCAGTTGGCCTCATTTAAGGAAATAACTTTTGAAGGAGCAATTAATTCAGTTGTTATTTTGATATGGTGAAGGGAGAGAAGGAGATATAAATACTTTTTAAATATCTCAAATCCTCTTCTTATTTATTTTCACCTTATATTTTTTCTGGATATAGAAATCATATGCATCTATTTTGCAAATGTTGGGGGAAAATGGAAAAATGCAAAACATATTTTTATCCTACCAGCTAGAATGTTATGATTATATTATCTGTGAATGCGATTTAGTTTCAAATAGTCGCTTTAGTATATTCTCATATGTAAATGAAAAATGTAGCTGGATTCAAACACAGGTCTGTGCAATGCTTTGGACGCCTAAACGGAAGAGCGATGAGGGACATATGCCACCAAAATTATCTGATGCTCCAAGAGAAGAGAAGAAATGGGGACCAAACTCCAGTGAGGAATTCTGATTTTGGAAATGAAGCTGCTGACTCACAAGCTATACAGTTGACCGTGGGATTTTAAAATACTGTATTTAGGAGTATTCATGGGGTTCGTTCCAGAACCCACTGTCCATTTTTACCTATTTGAGCCTCAGCTTACCTAAGGGCAAGCCTTATTCACACTCGCCATTCTCTATGTCTTCTGCCTAGTCACTCCTTCTAGTTATTTACTCAAATTACCTACCCAGTGCAGGATTCATTCTGACAGTATTCTTGACCAGTGGTCATCTGGCATATTTGTGCCTCCATCCAGTGGCACCAAGGCAGCCTGTTCTAATGTTGAACAAGCTTCATTTTTGTCATGAGCCAAACCCTATAACAAGCCATGCGCTGATTAAGTTCTGGCTTCTGTGTCCACACAAAGCAGGCCTCACCCAAGTCTAGGAGCCAGCCCTTACATAAGAAAGCCTCCATTGTATTTTCCTTTTCAGGTAAACATCCCTTGCAGCTTCAACAACTCTGTTTTATAATGAGCTATTGCACCTCTTTATTATTCTGATTGTTTCATCTGGAACTGAGTGGCTTGAAACAACACAATGTATTATCTTATATTTCTGGGGGTTAGAAGTGCAAAATAAATCTTGCTGGACTAAAATCAAGGTGTCAACAGGGCTGGTCCCTTCAAAGGTCATCACTTCAGTATCCCTCTGTGTCTCTCTTCTATAAGGAGACTTGTGATTACATTTAAGGCCCACCCAGGAAATCCAGGATGATCTTCCAGTCTCAAAATCCTTAATGGAATCACAGATGCAAAGTTCCTTTGCAAAAGATAACATTTACAGACTCTGGAGATTAGGATTTGGGTGTCTTTGGGCACTGTTATTCAGCCTACCACAGATACTTCCATCAAGGCACTTTAAGACTACATTAATTTTGCCATCAACTAAAACCCTCATGCTATTTTTCACATCAACAGCTGTTGTGCCTGGACTAACCTGTGATGGCCATTAGGACTTTCTCCTTCTGGACACATGGTAAGAGTATACTTACCTCCACCTCTAGAGTGAGATGTGGTCATCTGACTTTCTTAGTCAGCATGATGTGAGATGACCTATATTGCTTTGCTGAGCACTTTGAGAGATAATGAGAGCTTTTCCTCTGACACTATGACCAGCAATGATTAGATGATAGCTTCTCCATCAGCCTGGATCCAAGGGTGAGGAAAACGTAGAGCAAAGCTCCCAGATGACCCACTGTGGATGCATAAGGTGAGTAAGAAATAAGTCCTGGACTTTGGCAGCTAATTTGTTTCTAGTCTAGTCTACCCTGACTTATAACAAACTCTTTCTATGAATAAATCTATTTTTTAAATCTGAACAGAGAATTTCTCATGTATTCCCATTGAATTTCATTTCTTCTATAGTGACCGAATCTTCAAGGCTTTCCCAAAGTCTAATAATCTCGATCCAGTCATGATATATAATGTATACTTGATGACTTTAAAATAAGATAAATATGTCTCCTGTGTGTGTTTTTTTTCAAAATTACTGATTTGAAAATATTTATTAGGACCAGTACATTCAACTCTCTAGTAAATGCATTACCATTCAGACTATGTTTCTTCATCTTAGCCATAAAATTTTGAAAGTACTTAGTTAAGTTTGGCAGAATATTTTCATTATAATTCTAATAGCCTTTAAAAAATTAGTTGCCCGATTGGCGTGGCTCAGTGGTTGAGTTGTCGACCTATTAACCTGGAGGACACAGTTTGATTCCCAGTCAGGGCACTTGCCCAGGTTGCTGGCCCAATCCGGCAATAGGCAGCCAATCAATCATTTTCTCTCATCATTGATGTTTCTATCTCTCTCCCTCTCCCTTAACCTCTGAAATCAATCCTATCTCATAAAAGAGTAATATGCAAATTGACCATCACTCCAAGACACAAGATGGCTGCCCTCATGTGGTCAAAGATGGCTGCCCCCATGTGAACACAAGATGGCCACCACAAGATGGCCTGCAGGGGAGGGCAGTTGTGGGGGGACCAGGCCTGCAGGGGAGGGCAGTTGGGGGAGGCCAGGCCTACAGGGGAGGGCAGTTGGGGGAGGCCAGACCTGCAGGGGAGGGCAGTTGGGGGGTACCAGGCCTGCAGGGGAGGACAGTTAGGGGTGACCAGGTTGACAAGGGAGGGCATTTAGGGGTAACCAGGCCAGCAGGGGAGGGCAGTTAGGGGCAATTGAGCTGGACAAAGAGCAGTTAGGAGTCCATCAGGCTGGCAGGGGAGTGGTTAGGGGGCGATCAGGCTGGCAGGCAGAAGCGGTTAGGGGCAATCAGGCAGAATCAGGCGAGCGGTTGGGAGCCAGCAGTGCTGGATTGTGAAAAGGATGTCCCCGATTGGAGAGGGTGCAGGCTGGGCTGAGGGACATTCTCCCCCACCCCCACCGCCATGCACGAATTTTGTGCACCGGGCCTCTAGTATACATATAATTATATATATTTTAAATAAATATATATATGTATGTATATATACATATATGTTTTTAATTAGTTTAGTGTGACAATTTGCACTTAGGGAATCCAAACCAACTCATAGTAAACAACACATTCTTTACTAAGTACTTCTAGATCATCTGATTATTAAAGATTCTAAAATCGTACAGTGGTTCATATAAATATTAATTTGTATCTTCTACCTAAAACATCAGGCATTATTAGACCATGTCTTGATACTTGGGACAGCAAAGGGAAATTATATTGCGCTCTAATAGTTTTAGCTTGACTGCAAAAATCCTGAGCAGAGACAAATGACATTGGACTTGCCATACCTTACTATAGTTCCCTTGTGCTCACCTGCCTTTTAAAAATCAAATGTAGCAGGTACCCAAGCATGCAGTCATTTTTTAAGGAGAAGGAGGCGAGATTCTTGCAGAAGCCTCTTTTTCTAATTTTAATCTCTATATATTAACTAAGCAAATTGTAATACTTTAGTAGACTCCCTGAGGAGCAAGCGTGGCATAGTTCAGTGGGCTCTAGAATCAAAATACCAGTGTTTGAATTTTGTCTTTATCACTTTCAAGTTATATGAGTTTGTACAGATTTTTAAATCTCTAATCTTCAGTTTCTTCATCTGTGAAGTAGTATAATAATAATATCAACCTCATAGTGTATTGGGAGCATTAAACTAGATAACCCAGGTAAATTGCATAGAATAAAATAAGTGCTCAATAAATTTTTTGATGTTATATAAGATTTCCCCTTGTACTGCAAGGCATAGAAATAAGTAATTAGTAAATTAACTTGTTGGTTAATAGCACATGAAAAAGGAATACCTATCTCCTACTAAACTATTATATGAGATAAGAGAAATCATGATGAGTTAAGTATAGGCCAGATGTCGCCTAGTGCTTGGGGAAATTTGACTGCAATTTCCTTTAAAATGTGAGGTGCATGCCTTTGCAAGTCTTTGGCATTGATTCAACATGACCCAGGTGGCAAAACCTAGACACATCTGATTATTTTTTTTAATGTCACTTGGCTATCTTGATTGATGGGAGATTAAAAGCAGCAGATCATCAGGAAACCTCGGAAATATCACCATTAATTTTAGTTCTCTCTCTCTCTTTGTTTTTATATATCTTTATTGTTGAGAGCATTACAGATGTCCCCCATTTTCTCTCTCTTGAGACAATAAACTTTCTGGAAAAACATATTCAGGATTTTTGAAAGGAAAAAAAAAAAAAACACCTTCAATATCACTAATCCAAAATATTTGATGTTTCTTTAGAGTACCTTTTAAGTAAAACAAATTTTTAAAATATGCTAAAGGAGAGCAGGGTTATTATTTCTGATTCTGATATTATTTCTAATATTTGTTGGCTTACTTTAATTTCCATAAAATATTTATGTTAAGAAATCTAAAAGTATGAGGCATGATAGTTTAGTTTATTTTTATGAGCAGTTAACAAAAATAAAGTCTTCTTAAACATCCATCAGCTCATCAAACTGACTTTTGGATAATATACATATTTTATCTTTTATATAATTTTTATAACAATGTCAACAATATTGAGCCTATCATTATTATTATTTTCACTTATAATTCTTCAATTTTATTTGTGTGACATGTTATATTTACTAAAAAAGGAAGCGTGGCCCTCCTGCCCATGTGTCTGTCTGTCCCTCTCTTCCTTCCTTTAAAATAGCATATCTGTCAATCATTTCAATATGAGAATGTTGAGACACCATGTCTCCAGGCTCTTTCATCTGTGTGCTTATTTTCTGAAGTGCATTCCTTCACCAAATCCTGGTCTGCCCCACCCCTCCTAAAATAACACTATGCTACTTGGAGACCTACCTCATCCCTCCCCCACTTCCCTAATTGCACATAAGACTACTGTAGAAGTATCTGAGAATAAGGGGTTGTCAGGATTGCCTACATAATTTATGGGGCCCAGTGCAAAATGAAAATGCATGACCCTTTGTTGAAGGGGAGAGAGAGAGAGAGAGAGAGAGAGAGAGAGAGAGAGAGAGAGAGAGAGAGAGAGAGAGAGAGAGAATAGTGCCACTTAAAGCACTAAAGTAAAAAGCACTAAAGTAAAAAGCCTTTTCCTTTCTTCTGCATTCTCTCTTGGCTTGTCATGGTGTTTCCTAGTTGCTATTTAGTGTCATTCTAAGCAAAGGAAAAATAAAAATTTGATTCATTAGCAGGAATTTTACTGCCCATCTTTACATGGTGCAAGGCCAATTTTTTATTTTGACTACATTTGACTCATACAAGGAATCATTAAAATGACACAATTCATTGTTTGTCCACGTATCATATGTCTTTTTTCCTTACAAGAACAGTAGGGATGAGGCACAAAACTCACTGAACCATTTTAATTTCACTTCCTGCTGTGCACACATTTTAACCACAACATTACCTTTGAATTGATGATGAATCAAGAAGGATTGAAATGCAAAGTGACTGTGCACGGCAGTTGCTTTCCCGTTCCTTCTAGATCATCACTTTCAGCACAAGGAGTTGGGGAATACAGGGAAGTAACAGGATATGATAGGATTCCTCAGTGGCTTGTGTCTCTCAAAACACCATTGCTTTCTTTCTGCATTCAAAGCAAGTTTTGATTTGAACAGAAGTGAGGCCACTTGGGCTACCAGCACTCCCCTCTCCCGTGTGACTCACTCGTAGACATATGACGCCTTGAACTCACTTTGAGCCTCACTGAACTCCCATGCAGAGCCTCACTGAACTCCAGAATCCTGTGCTTGTGGGGCATTTATGAACACTACATATACAGGGGGCAGCAAGAAATGGCTGGGAACACGCGTATTGTGTGTTCTCCTCTGCTCACCTGTGCCATGTCCTACAAAACACAAGTTCAAAGACAAGATTATTCAGAACTTCAAAGCTCATAGCACTGGAAAATTAAACCAAGCATAACTTCCAGAGAACCTTTGGATGGTTTTGGACTGTGATGTCTCTAAAGTCCCAGAACACTCTATACAGCCAGCCACTCCCTCCTCAAATAGTCCCTTCTCTCGTTTCCATGAGCCCTCCTGGTTTCTCTCCCCCCTCAGTGGCTTCTCCTCAGCCATCCCAGAGGTCCTTGTTTTGTGGGTCTGAGAGGTTATGCAATTTGGGGTACTCTTTTTAGAAATAATATACAATTATAAGTTCATCATTGGGTCAAAAGTAAGCATTATGTAGGATAAATAAATTGCTAAAAATTGCAAATTTAAAAAAGCTTGTTTTTCATGATCACTCATCTCTAATAACATTTTCCTACATTTTTTGGCTGCATACTCCTTAATCTCTTTTTTAAATGATAAAGTTTGCTTATCATAATATTGTCGATAGAGAGAATAAGACTGATAATTCATCTTGCTTTAGCACAGTGAATAGAAATTAGTTTTATAACTTAATGTAGAAAGTTTCTTTCCACTTCACCAGGGATAATGGCAATGTCATTTACATTTTTAGGATTGTTGGCAAGTTTGGGCAGACTTCATTCACATTTCTCTTACCTATGAGCTGTCAGATTTGGAAGAACTTCCCCCAGACTTATTTTGTTTATTTCAAACCCAATTTTTCCTCTGTTTCTGGTGCTGATTGCTGGGTCATGGTCATGTCTTCATGAGACCTTTGGTTTCACATCCCCAGCTCTCCATCCAGCAGAGTCAGCAATGTACAAGGCAGGAATATTCCTGAAGCAATCGGGGCACTTGGACAGTTACCATTGACTTAAAGACAAAGAGAAAACATTCCCAAACACAAAAAAATATAATATCCCACCTGTGATGCCTCTTTTTAGGTCAACTTGGCTGCACCGTGGTCAAACCTTATTCTGAGTATTTCTCTGAAAGTGATTTTGGGACCAGCTTAACATTTAAATTGGAGGACTTTGAGTAAAGTAGATTACCCTCCATAATGTAGGTGGGACACATCCCATCAGTTGAAGGCCTTAATAGAACACAGACTGACCTTCCCTGAAGCAGAAGGAATTCTGCCTGCAGACTGTCTCTGGATGCAGACTGCAACTCTTCCCTGGGTTTCCAGCCTGACCGTCCACCTTGATGGTTTTGGACTGCCAAGCCTCCACAATCATGTGAGCCAATTCTTTAAGATCAATCAATCTCTAGATAGATGATAGATAGATAGATAGATAGATAGATAGATAGATAGATAGATAGGCAGGCAGATAGATAATCTCCTGTTGGTTCTGTTTCTCTGGAGAACACACTAATACACTACTAACCTCCCCTTACACAGGCTTACACAGGTCCCTAAAAGGCTCCCATCCACCCCAGTACCCCAGAATGTACAGAGATGTGACAGAGTAGACTTGGAGTAGAAAAATACAGCAGTCTTAAAGTGAATCGATTACAATGAGAACATCTCATAAGAGATTTACAAAACTGTGGGACCACATTTACAAAACTATGGGAATGCATCACCAATGGCCCCATGATGCTCTACAAGACATTCCCAGGGAGAAGCCCTGGAGCTTACGCTGGGTGAGCTCCCTGATCAATTCCCACCAGGTCCCACCTCCAAAGCTGAGGGCCCCTTTTCTTTTCGGAGCCCTGCCTCCTAGTCAGTTCATGCACCATACAGTCTGGGGAGTAAATTTCCTCCCCTCTCACCAACACAAAGATATTTCTCCAGCCATGCTCCCCTCCCTCTGTCGATCTCCTTTCCCTTTCAACAGAGCCATTCCCACCAGCCTCCAAACATGGATGCTTTCTCCATCTTAAAATAAAACCTTTCCTGTGTCTTTACTTCCCTCCCCGGGTACCTCTCCGTGTCTCTGCTTCCATTGATCACAAAACTCCCAGCAAGTCTGTGCTCAATGCCATCTCATTTTCTTCTTCCACTGTCTCTTCAACCCATTCTAATCAGCTTGGTGGAAAACAAAGGACCCGGGGCCCAGGGCCTGGAAGTCCCTGCCACAGTCCCAGACAGCTCACTCCCTTATTTTAATGAGAGAAAAAACAAGCTCCTGTCCTACGTAAGCCCCAGTTATTTGGGTTTTCTGTTTTATTGTGTGTTCTGTCTGGCTGACGTGCGTTGGTGGAAATCCTGGGAGTGTTGGGATGAGAGTGAATTCTTACCAGAAGGGTGTTGAGAATGGCGTTCTATTTCAATGTCTCTTTGTTCCATGGCGGTGATCAGAACAAGGGGACTTGGTATGAGAAGGTGGAAACAGGAACCTAAACAGAACTCTGCCTCTCAAAAGAGAAAGCAGCTGAAGAGGTGGTGGGATTGTTTTCCTTCAAGCTAAGTGGCCAGAGCCAAAAGGAGAAAGCTGGGGGCCGGGGTGCGGTCTCACCTGCTGCAGGTGAGGCTGTCCCAGCTGTGAAAACACAATCGCTACTACGCAGGGGAACTCCTCTACACACTCTGCCCGCCCACCACCGCCAGGTGCTTTGAAACTTGTCCTTCATTGTCCTACAAGAGAGAGAAGGGAACCAACCTTTTTGAGCGCCCAGTATGTCTCAGGTACTGCGTTAGGTGCTTTACCCATCTCACTCAACCTGTACAATCTTCGGAAATGAGTGATAACTTCCCAGCCTCAGGCTAGACAAATTGTCAAGGACAAAGTTGTAGAGCAGTGAAGTCCAATATTGAACCCAGTTCTGCCTACCTCAAGTTCATGACCTGTCCAGGGTAGGACAGAAGGAAGAAATAGACTTGAGAGACCTCATGGAGTTGTGTGCACTGATCAACAGTGGGAAGACAAATTGCTTGAATTCTGTGAGTCTCGGTTTCCTCCTGCATAAAATGGGTAGACTGGAACCTCCCTTGCTGAGTGAATGCAAGCATTAAGTGACAGAATAGGAAGAAAGCTCCGAGCAGTGCCAGGAGCAATGCTGGCTTTTATTAAAACACCTCAGCCCTTATCACCAGTAGGGCTAACAGCATTGTTGTTGTTATTAGGTTTGGCCAATGTTAACACCCAAGTACTTTAGTTAACAGTACTATCACCCCTTCATTTTCACCCCTTCCTTATCACTCTTTCATTTATGCAGCAGTGACAGACAGCCTTCTGAGTGCCTGAGATACCTCATTATGGAATAGACACACCCCCTGCTCTCTAGGTGCTGACATTCTAGTAGAGGAAGGCAGACAACAAACGCGCGTAATCACAGTAAGCAAGTAAACCAGCGGTCAGCAAGTCTGATCTGAAAGGGACAGATAGTAAATATTTCAGGCTCTGTGGGTCATAAGGCTTCTGTTTCGACTTCACAAAAGCAGCCATGGACAGTCTGTAAATGAAGAGTGTACCTGTTCCAATATAAATGCACTTCAAAACCGGGCTTCGTGAATGATTTAACTCAGAAGCCACAGTTCGCTGACCTCTCAGGGAAACAAGGATTATACAAGATTACTTCAAAGAAGTACTACATGCTATGAAAAAAAAAATCAGTGGAGCAGTGTGATACAGTATGACAGGTGTGTCGGTGCAAATTAGATGGGCTGATCAAAGGACACCTGAGCTGAGCGCTGAGCAAGGAGACAGGTGGCCATGCAGTGAATTGGAGTGAGTTGAAGGTGAGGAACCATTGCAGATGAAGGAAACACGTGTGCAAAGGCCCCGGGGCAGGATCAAGCTTGGTTGGTGTGCTCCAGGAGGCTGGTTTGGTTGCAGCATCAGGGAGAGAAGACACAGGAGGCAGGTCCTGCAGGACTTAATTAGCCTAAAGGAGCTGGTATTTGGTGCTAAGTCCATCCCTTGTCGAGTTTAAATGCGACGGTAAAGTGTTGTTGAGTTACATTTTAAAATGTCACTCTAGCTGCGGTAGAACAGAAAAATCACTGGTGACAATGACAGTGAAGAGTGGGGAGGGTTGAAGAAGAAGGGGTGATAGGCAGTGGAGAGCCCCTGAGGAGAGAATTCCTGGGATGTTTTGCTGGGAAGACAATATGGTTGTAGCTGGAGGAAGATGTGTCTTTTTTTTAAATTTTCTTATTGATTTCAGAGAGGACGGGAGAGGGAGATAGAGATAGAAACATCAATGATGAGAGAGAATCACTGATCGGCTGCCTCTGGCACGATAGGGGATCGATCCTGCAACCCGGGTATGTTGATTCCTTGATTGGAATAGAACCCAGGCTGATGCTCTATCCACTGAACCAAACCAGCCAGAGCAAGGTGTGTCTTAATTGAGATTTAAGGATGAGCTACTAGAGCATGTTGTCTGCTGAGCAGGAAGGTCTGATGAGGAAGGAGAGGCTGGAGTGAGGAGGGATGAGGAGGTAAGGATGGATGGGACCCAGGGAGAGTGGGAGAAGGTGATGCAGTTGGGTGAGAGCAGAGACTAAAGCAGCAGGTTGGATGATGGCTTTGAGAGAGAAGATGGAGGAGTCCCCATCTGTGAGCCCAGTGTAGGGTCCCCAGTATCTTCTCCTCTTGATGCCTTTCCCACTTGTCCCTGATCTGAACTTGATCCTGCATCACCATGGATACACTGCCCTTCTTCTCCCTAACCCTCTCAACCAATGGTATGTAGTAGTCAGAATCCTTTGATCTCTAAAGGCTGTAATCCTCTGCCTTTCAAGATAATGAGTTAACCCAGTACATTTTTCAAAATAAATGTGCAAATCTCCTGATCTCCCAGTTTACTAAGGGACTGAGCTGATAGAGGGCATCGAATTTGAAACTCCCTCCTCCATTGTCCTCTCCATCTCACAATCTCCTCCCTCCCTGAAATATTTATCTTCCTTCTGTATTCCAAAAATTACCCTCACTCCAGTTAATCCCACCTTCTCTGTGATGATCCAGGTGTGGGGAAACTTGTTTCTGCCAAGGGCCATTTGGATACTTATAATATCATTCTTGGGCCATACAAAATTATCAACTTAAAAATTAGCCTGCTATATTTGGCCAAACATTTAATTAACTCACTCCTAAGGCTTTAGCAGGCCCAGACCAAATTATTTCTCAGACCTTAAAGAGCCCTCAGGCCAGATGTTCCCCACCCCTGAAACTATAACCACAGCCACAGAGATTCTTTTCCTCCTCCCACAACCCTCTACCTTCTTAGCAATTCTCTCTCAAGTTTGTTTTGAATGCATATATGTAATCTCCACAAGCAGATGCTGACATTTTTTAGTCCTAACCCCCCCAAAGGCAAGTTCAATAATTTATGAAATAGTAGGTGGGAACAGCAGTGTTCTCGTACTGACTCAGAGAACAGATAGTTAACTTTTCAGAATTCTATGAGCCAGATGTGAAACACAGCCATTATTCAAAATTGTTACATAAAATTATAGTTAAGTAAATAATACTAAATCCTAAAATAGAAAATACTCAACGCTCATGTTTTACAAATTATTCTGGTGCATGTTTACTATTATCCATGCATTTGAGATTATGTCCACTGTATCTATGTATATGGTGGAAATATTAACTAATGATGAGTTTTTGTGCATCTCTTCTCAATGCTATGTTCAGTGATGGCAGCTTGAAATCAGGTTAGAGCATTTACACCACAGAAATTGGCATATGCTGTGGTATAATTCAGGGCTATCTTCCCAAGAGGGTCAGCTGTTATTTACCAGTACACTGATTGTAAACCAATTTAATAGAAGCTTCTAGCAAACTTTCCAGGTATATCTCCTATAACTACATACACGATGGATCTCTTTCCCCGTTCCCCCAAACAATTTTTGGTACTCTATGCTGAAAATACTTCATACTTCTGGGTCATTTGTGTGCCCTTTGCCTAGAATGTACTTTTTTCTCTTTTCCACCTGGTAGACTCCTACTCATCCACTGAACCCTGGTTCAAGTGCAGCGCTGGGAATTTTTTTCCTGACTCCCTGTATTAGTTAGCTAGTGCTGCCATAACAAAGTACCCCTGACTGGGAGGCTTAAACAGCAGATATTGTTTTTTGTTTGTTTTTTCTTCCCAATTCTAGAGACTAGAAGTCCAAGAGCAAGACGTTGGCAGGGTTGGTTTCTCCTGAGGCCTCTCTCCTTGGCTTGCATATGGCTGCCTTCTCCCTGCGTCTCATATGGCATATCCTCTGTGAATGCATCCGTGGTGTCTCCTTGTGTGTCCAAATTTTCTCTTCTTATAAGGTCTAGTCAGATTGATCATTAGAGCCTGCCTTACTGGCCTCATTTAAACATAATCACCTATTTAAAGACCCTATCTCCAAATACATGCCCTAACTGGTTTGGCTCAGTGGATAGAGCATCGGCCGGCGGACTGAAGGGTCCCAGGTTCGATTCTGGTCAAGGGCATGTACCTTGGTTGCGGGCACATCCCCAGTAGGGGGTGTGAGGAGGCAGCTGATCGATGTTTCTCTCTCAGTGATGTTTCTAACTCTCTATCCCTCTCCCTTCCTCTCTATAAAAAATCAATAAAATATATTTTAGAAAAAAAAATACAGTCACATTCTAGTGTACCGGGAGTTAGGACTTCAACATATGAATTTGGGAGACATAGTTCAGCACATAACACTCCCCCAGGCTTAACTTTTTATTTTAATGTTTCTCTTAAAACTTAGTGTATGCTTCTTACTATGGAAACTTCCATAGCCATTTTGAAATTATCTTTTAGTATCTTTCTGTGTAACTGCTCTATTAATTTCATTAGAGACCCTGACTTACTCATCTTTTTCTTCTCATACCTGGCATCATGCATACATAGAAAAAAATTTTAAGTAATCAAAAGAATGGAAAAAGAAATGAAATTCTGACTCTTACAGAGGAAATGTGTTTTTTGATCTTCAAAATAATAATTACTTTCTAATTTCACAGGTATCACAAAAAATATAGAAAAGGGTCAAGAATAATTTTTTAAATTGATTGAGAGAGAAACATGGATTTGTTGTTCATCCATCCATGCATTCATTGGTTGATTCCTATATGTGCCCTGACCAGGGATCAAACTTATAACTTTAGCATATCAGGACAATGCTCTAACACAGTGGTCGGCAAACTCATTAGTTAACAGAGCGGCAAACCGCGGCTCGCGAGCCACAGTTTGCCGACCACTGCTCTAACCAACTACCTGGCCAGGGCCCAAGAATAATTTTTTAATTGTCCTGGTCCTTGTTATCTAGAGATAACAGCTGTTAAACACTTTGTTTTTTCTTCTTCTAAGCTTTCTACACGATTAATTTTATCAGATGGGAAGAGACAGGCAGTTCCTTAGTATCTATCCTTTCCTTCTTGCAAGTAATAGCTTTTAGCTGAGTAAAGAAGAAACTAAAATGAACATTACATTTCTCAGGATTCCTTGCATCTGATGACTAAGTTCTGCTCAATAGAATAGGAGTCAGTGTGCTGTGTGATGACTCCTGGGAATCTGCCTTAACAGGCAATGGGCCTGCTCCCTCTGCCCCCGGCCCCATGACCTAACCCTCCCCCCCACTACACACACACTCCCCCACAACCCTGGTCAGTCATCATCCCTTGCTGCTTCCTGCTGCTTAGGAAGCTGAAACCTCCTTCTCAAACTGCAAGGCTGAGCCCCTATGGACACCGCAGAGAGAGCGCACTGTAAGACAGGGTCCCTGAAGACCTTATGGAACATCCTGGGCCTCCAACTGAGGGAAACATAAACATGCCTGCCTTAAACCACTGTTTGTTTTACATTTCTGTAACATACAGATGAAACCTATCATTTGGTAACTTTTATTTATTCATATCTCCACATCAATGAAAATGGAGAGTATGGTGGGTTAAAAATGGCCACGAGGGGTACAGTTTGCCAGTTCCTCAAAATGCTAAACATAGAATTACCATGTGACTCAGCAGTTCCACTCCTGGGTATAAGAATTAAAATGAGGTACACAAGTGTTCACAGCATTATTCACAACTAGAGGCCCAGTGCACGAAATTTGTGCACAGGTACGGTCCCTAGGCCTGGTTGCAATCAGAGCCATCTTCCCTGGCTACCATCAGCCAGCCTGCCCCCCACCGCCACCCACCCCTGGTTCCCCTTTCGCTATTGGGTGCCTGATGGCCGGGGGAAAGGACTGAGAGGTCGCCTGTTCCCGCCTGCTCGCCGGCCCTGTCCCCGCTGTCCTCTGTGTGTGGGATGACTGCCGGTGTGGGGCCTTGGCCTGTCACTGCCCGCATCCATCCACCCCCCAGTTCCCTGGTTGCCATCAAGTGATCAGAGCCTGCTGGCCAGGGAAAGGGACCAAGAGGTGGTCAGTGCGCTTCACAGTGACTGGACCAGCAGTCGTTCTGTCTTTAGGGTCAATTTGCATATTACCCTTTTATTATATAGGATAGCCCAAAAGTGGAAACAACCAAACTGTCCATCAGCTGACAAATGGATGAACAAGATATGGTCTACTCATTCAATTGGATGAAGTGCTGATACATGCTATGGCATTGATGAGCATTGAAAACATTACACTGAATTGAAGAAGTCAGGGACAAAAGGTATATATGACTCCATTTATATGAAATATACAGAATAGTCAAATTCCTAGAGGCAGAAAGCAAATTAGTGGTTGCCAGAGGCCAGTGGGAATCTCAGTGACTGCTTAATGGGTATGAAGTGTGCTTTTGGGGTGATGAAAATATTCTGGAACTAGATAGATGGTTGTACAACATTGCTAATGCACTAAATGCCAATGAACATACTGTAAATGGAATCCTGAGACTTCCACAGTGTGGAAAAAGACACGTGGAGAGAGCGGCCAGCTGTCCCTAATGCTCCAGCCAGGCTCCTGCTATGTGCGGAAGGCCCTGTCCTAGGACCAGGCACAACGGAGCACCTGTCTGCCTGAAGCTGCCTGAGAGAGAGCTCACTTGCCATCAGCAGCCATCAAGCCCAGTCAAGTCCAGTCAAGCCACAGAACTGTGAGAAATCATAAATCATCGTTGTCTGAATCCACTTCCTTTTAGGTGGCTCATACAGAGAAACAGTAACTAACATAAAGAGTGGCTGCCATGCAGTTATCACTCAACCTGCCTCCTGCCTCGAGGCATTGATGCCTTGTCCAGCTAACTATTCTATACAACTCTGTCCTGGACATTCTATAAACAACTCTCTGCACTTACCTGATTTACCCCCTAATACTCTCAGCAACAGCACACTTGCATTTAATAGAAATATTCGGGAAAGAACATTCTAAACATATTCCTAACTCGTTAAAGAAGCAAAAGCAATCGTGGTGATTTCAGGCCACGTCATTTGGGAAAACAAGGCCTTGACAGGCTGCTGAAGAGTTTGTGTAGAATCGACCCTGTGATGTATCTCATGAGTCCTATCCCCAAGTTTTTACTTGTATGCCAGCCTTAGGCTTTCTATATTGTTCTTCGGGGCTTCCCACAGGGTATGTGGGACACCTGTATATATATAAATAATTTAATTAAAATATGTTACAAAATGCTTGGGCCTATGTGAGGTGGTTTCTCCATGGAGATTTGATAAGCCCTTGAGTATTTGTGTATTCTGATGAGTGTACATAAAGATTCATTCCTCTTAGGGCCCAGGCACCAACTTTTCCTGTGTACGTTCAGAAAACATCTCACATTCGTCTTGTCAAATGTGACATGTGGCTACTTTCTGTCTCCCACCATGAAAAAAGGGTAGGGAAACTGTTATTCAGTGTCATGGATCTTCAGAACCTGTTTGTTTTAAAACAATACAGAAATTCATACCTCTGTAGCTAGCTTCTTAATTCCATTTACTTAAAGCTAACTGCTTTGTTGTTTATGACCCTATGTTGTCCATGTGGGCCCGTGACACTCCCAAAGGTTGTCACAGTGCTTTGTTAATGATGACCACAAATGCAATCTAACCCAGAATATGCAGAAACATGTGAATGATAATTAATTTCTGGGTCAGGTTAAATTTACCATTGAGGGTCATATGATTACTTTGTAAGGTGTAGAAATATCTAATTACTACGTGATACACCTGAAATTAATACTGTATGTCAACAGTAATGGAAAAACAAATTTTTGAAAATTTACCATTGAGAATTTTATAGCATAACCATTGAACAACACATCTCCCAATTCTATCTTCTCTTGGACTTCACAGGTTATAATCAAGGCATTCTGAACATATGGTTGATTTCAGTGTTGAGTGCCCCTGGCTTTCCAGCATCACCACCAGTGGGGATGTGGGAATGGGGCCATGAGTGGAGTGGGAAGAGCTGTCCCATTCATGCAAGAAATGTTCATCTCTCATTTGGCTCAGATTAAGGACCCCTCACAAGATTAAAGACACCATACTGATTGGAGGCAAAAGAGGACATTGATTGGCAGGGCTGATTGACAATGCTGAGCAACTATCAATAAGGAGAATGTAAGCGCAGTGAACCTGGGAAGATTGCCTGATGTGAGGCGCAGAGCCAGTGAAGGGAGTAGGATGACTGTTCTGTGTGCCTAGGGTGGGGCCACACAGTGTAAAGACCCTTGCCACCTCCCCACCACAAAGGGCACTATAGACCCAGGCAGTACCACTGTTTATCAGAACATATAGGTGAGGCTTGACACAGGAGGTCACACATATGCTAAGTCCAACAGTCCCACCATTGGGGCACTGTTGGTGGCAAAGTGTACTGCAGCTTGCCTCTGTCCAAAGTGAGAATCCATTAGCTCCATGAGGTCCCCAATAAATGCCAGCTCTGGACTTCTGGATGACACCATGTGCACCATAGCGGGTTAGTGAGGGCCCCAAGTGGGGAAATACTGAGAGTAAGGCCCACACAGGACCTTATCTGGGTCCAGGGTGGCCTGGATGGCACTACTAGTCCTAGTCAGTCCTAGCACCAAAAGGTCCATAGACCATTTTAAGGAACGCATTCCCAAGCACAGTGGCCCACTTTTCTTCAATCTGCATGTGTCAGCCCTCCTACGGTATTGGCAAATTGTAGGCAACAAAATCTATTTCAGAGAACAAAAGGAGACTTATTAGAGAGTGTTACAAAGTTTGCTGTATCATTGCAGAGCTGGAGGATGGGCTTTAGGCAAAGCTTCCAGAATCAATTCTTAGAACCACAGCACAGAGCAGGCCTGGTCGGTCAGGCTTCACCTACCAACCTGGGAAACACGCTTCTCCCTCTGCAGTCCGGAGGCTGCTGTCCCCACAGCTGGCCACAAAAACATGCTTCCTCTGCACGGCCTGGGCCACTAACATGCAGTTTGTTTCCTGAGTTAAATCTTCAGTGGGTACATCCAACTGGTAGAACTGAAGTTGCATGTTTGGAGCAAATGGAACTTGAAGGTTCTCCATTGGATTGAAGGGGTTCACAATGTGAGGACCTTCTAGCACATAGACAGGATCATTGGAAGATATGGGGCAGCTCTACATGGTAATATCCACTCATTAAGATCACTGAATTATGATTATTACCTTAATAAATACCGAAAAGTTGGTAGATGTTGATGAGGAGAATAAAGAGGGTTTAGTTTGGTCATATAAAGGATGAGAAGACCCTCACTAGGAAAAATCCAACAGATGGTTGAAAATATGGGGAGAAGACTTCATAGAGCTTGAGTTATGGATTTGGACATCATTATGAGGAGATGGCAGTGGAAATACTGAGAATTAATGTAATACTGAGAATGTAAGAGTGGGGAAGAGAATGAATGCTTTGGAATGACCACATTTTGGAGGATGGAGAGAGAGAGGAGCCTGTAAAAGTGACAGAGAAACAGGTCAAAGAGGTGGGCGGACCAGACCAATGCAGTGCGAGAAAAGCTAGGTCGGAATGGCTACATAATTTTTGGGACCCAGTGCAGAAGGGAAAAGCAAGGTCCTCTGTTAAAAAATCAGCAAGAATTTGAGGATGGAAAAACCAAGGACGGGCCCCTTCTGAGCCTGTGCAACTACTCTGCAGGTTGCACAGCCGCGAAGTTGGCCCTGGAAGCTAAGATGTTAGAGAGTTTCACAAGAGGGCTAATGTCAAGGAGGATGAAATCTGAGAACAGGCTATTGAACTTGATTATTCTGAGGTCATGGCCATCTTCAAGGGAGTGGGATGAAGGGTAAAAATCCCATTGTAAGGCGTTGGAGTTGACTGTTTAGAGATGAAGTGTAGACAGTGAAAAGTTAGGGGTTTGAAAAGAGATGGTTTAACAGTTCAGGGAGCAATTAGGTGAAAAAAAAAACAGCTATTTTCAAGTCAAATACACACAATCACATATATTGGCTTGGATAATGTGAGCAGAAAGATTCAGGAAGGGGAGGAATATGTGAGGGCACAAGGTTCAGAAGTGGTAAACATTAGCGTTATCAACAGTAACAACAGAGGTGGAGAGATGGTAGGTAACTGGAGAGTCAGCCTCTGAGCCACTGTAAGAAAAGATGGGAGCATGAAGATAAAAGAAATGGGGAAGGAGAGGAGCTGTGGAACAGAATAGACCATCACCGAGTGTTCCCAGGATTTATGCCACTTGTTTATCACAATCTGCAAGACCGGACTAACCACTTTAAATGGACGTGGATTAATTTATGAAAACAACTCTCCGTGTTTGTGTGGGTTCTCAATTTAGAAAGCATTCTTGCAGTTTTGAAGTGATTGGGATTTAGTCAGACTCAACTGTCCACTGAGTGCCCTAGCCCAGTGGTCGGCAAACTTATTAGTCAACAGAGCCAAATATCAGCAGTATAACGATTGAAATTTCTTTTGAGAGCCAAATTTTTTAAACTTAAACTTCTTCTAACGCCACTTCTTCAAAATAGACTGGCCCAGGCCATGGTACTTTGTGGAAGAGCCACACTCAAGGGGCCAAAGAGACGCATGTGGCTCGCGAGCCACAGTTTGCCGATCACGGCCCTAGCCTATCTTGTTTAGAAAAATGACTGCTAACAAATTAGCTTTTTGAGTGTCTTATCCTTGCGTTATTTCTGTACTTTTGTACTTGTTTAATTCTATTACAAGGTGAAGCGTTTCAAGCATCCCCCCTCCTCAATTTTATTCTTTTTAGAAATCTTTCACAACCGCAGTTTCACATGGAAAAAAAAATGTCTTTCTGGATTTTTGAATTGCAAGTTATGAGAAATAAAAGAAACACTTGTCTACAAATGTTTAAAATTCCCTTAATTTAAAAATTCCCTTAATTTTTGTTTGTTCAAAAAGACAACCACACATTAATTTTTTAAACATTCAGGACTGAAAGTGACCCGAAAGGAAGAAATGTTGTTTAGTTAAACGCGAAGAACAGTATTTTTACAGTTGTGTCAGTTATTAACCTCTAGTTTGTGTGAAAGAAACTTCTAGAACTTTCCCTTTCCGTAACTAGTAATTAAACCATTACTCTGATTGGAGCAATTAGAGGTGAGTGTTTTATAAAAACAAAGGTAATGGGGAAGACGCTACACACTAAACACATCCAGATTAAGGACTGCTAAAAAGCAACCGAGTAACAGCAAAGAAAGCAATTTGAAATCACAAAGGAAGTTAAGACAACCCATTCCAACTAAAAACAAACTCTTGGTGGAAAACAAAACAGGACCATTGTAGCACTTCACTCACGTATATGCATACATAATCCTCCCTTAGAGTGGCAAAATGGTCCCACCTATACTAAGATAAAGTTTTGTCAATTGCGGATTAATTTATGCAGCTAAATAAGAGAATGTCATTTGAGCTTTATTGAGGTTTTAATTTGAAACTATAACACTATATTAGCATGGTGTCTTTAAGAAATAGGTAGGATAACTGGGAAGGAACTTTTGACGTGGTTGGCAAACTGCGGCTCGCGAGCCACGTGCGGCTCTTTGGCCCCTTGAGTGTGGCTCTTCCACAAAATACCGGCCTGGGCGAGTCTATTTTGAAGAAGTGGTGTTAGAAGAAGTTTAAGTTTAAAAAATTTGGCTCTCAAAAGAAATTTCAATCGTTGTCCTGTTGATATTTGGCTCTGTTGACTAATGAGTTTGCCGACCACTGCCTTAGAATATTAACATTCCTGAGTGTTTTAGCCCCAACACCTTTGACCAAAGGGTTCCACAGATCCTTGAAAGGAAGCACTTAACTTTTAAAAAATGGTAACAAAAGTGGATATTCTTAGAAATCTATTGATTTAAAAGGCTTCCCCATCTTTGCCCAATTTTGTCAAAGCCTTGTAAATGTAAGACTTCTTTCAAACAACCGATTCAACCCCAAATACATGGAAGTTGGATATCCTATTTAGAAAGTTGGATATAACACGACCTTTGCTGTTTATTCAGCAAATAGCCTAACTGTTCAGTTTATCTTTACACCTCTTTGAGAATGTACATTTATGAGGAAAAGCTGATGAATTCTGACAACCTAAAGCAGTGATACTCACACTCAGAATTGCCTAGTAGGGTGCTTACTAACATTCAGATTCTCAGGCACTCAGCCTACACCTGAGATTAAGAAACAAGCTTTGTTTTTTTGAACAGCAGTCCCAGGTGAGATAAACTTTTTAATTATAATAAGTTAGTAAAATTCAACCCTTATGGATTGGCTTTGGCTCATATTCTTCATATGAGTCAAGTTGGGGGTAATTAACCATATCTTCTTAAACAACAGAAATGTGACTTTTAAACACTTAGACTTTATTTTTAGAGCAGTTTTAGGTTTACATAAAAATGGAGGGGAATGTGTCCATCTACTCCCTCATTGCCCCCTCTCCCTAGCTTCCTCTATAACATGTTGTATTAGTGTGGTAAGTTGTTACAATTGATGAGCCAATATTGGAAAGTGTCTTGGCCAAGACTGCCCAATACATTACTCAGTGCCTGGGCTGTTGCTGGGATCCGCGCCCCACCCACACACCCACTTGAACAAGCTGCCTGGTAATTTCTCTTGGAAGATGTTCTGTACAGATTAATAATAGCATAATGACTGTAATTGTTCTGCTCCCATATTTGAACACAGGTGGCAGTAGGACTCATTTGACTAAGCACTTTGACTAGTGCCTGGGATTGCTGTTATTTATCCTGGCTCTGTCGTCAATCCGGGACACAGTCTTTATTGGCCTAAGCGTCTAAACCTATGAAACAGGGCAACTATAGCATAGTGTACTATCGCAAATTTATACCATGACATTTTCCAAAGGGGGGTGGGCTGAATAAATATTAACGCTGGAGAACTGCTCTGAGAAGGGTTATAAACATGCTAGGAGTTTCACACAAGGGTTCATTCATTCTTTGAGAAAGGGGGGGGGAGAGATACAAATTTTAAAGCACAGATCCCTTTGTTAAGGAGCTTCCATTTTCCCTCCTGAAGACGGGCAGGACACCAATAAAAAGCCCCTTACAAAACGATGTAGTTTCTTCAGTAGTCTTAGAAATAAGTCACACCCATGGCTCGGTGGAGCTGGAAGCAGGGTGAGTGGCTTGGCATCTGGTATGCTTCCTCTGGAAGATGTGACTTTCTGGCTTGACTTTTAAAGCATGAGTTGGCAAATCCCAGAGAGTGCGTTTCTAACTATTTGTGGGGAAGAACCAGTCATTTTTGTGTCCATCTGCTAGGAACCAATAAGGAGATCCCTGCTGTGCCAGGTATATGACTCATCATGCAGTCTGACAACACCCAAACTGGTTTATACTCGGTTCAAAGAGTCCAAAGATCATGCGCTCGGATGTCGTGGTATTTTAAAATCGTTACAAAAGTTTCTAAACCTTTGTTCTGCATTTCTCTACCTGTGACAGACAGGCTTCAGTTTGCAGATCTGCACAGACAGGTCCAGGTGCCACCCCTTACGTCTTGTTAGAAATGCAGATGGTCAGCGCTCGCCCCACTCCACTCCACCTGCACTTTAACAAGTTTCCCAAGTGATTCCTGTGCACGCTAAAGTTTGAGGACCTGCCATAGAGGAAACCAGGACTCCGTCCGTACCTGGTGGGTTTGATTCTTCATCCATCCGACTTTCTTATTATCTCTATTTCCTTTAGGTCCCAGAACAAGGTTACATTTTTAAAGGTGCAATTGGCCACGCCCTCTTCCAGTTTACAAAACTGCTTTTCCCCGCGGCTAGGAAAACGTCTGTTAGCCTGACCGCAGGAGAGAAACTCAAGACGGGAAAGCAGCTTCCAGAAATTCTGATTAGCCTCAGTTCACCGCTTTGATCTGACCCAACAGCCGGGGCAGCTCCGCGGACCGCGCTTCCTTCCCGGGGTCGCTCATCTGCCGAGCTGCATTAATGAGATCCGTGTTGAGCGGGTTCCAGGGTCTGCTGGAGATCAAAGGCACAAAAGAATCTCTCAACCCCTCCTCCCCCGTGACTATTTGGTTTCTATCACCAGAGGGAAGAGTCAACTCCCCCGCCAGCCTTTAGGTGGGGAGGCGGGGACAGCAGTGGAGCCACTTGGAACACGCCTTCCCGGCTCGCCGCAGAGCCTGGAGCAGCCCAGGCGCGGAGTGGGCGGGGCCTGGGTGGTAGGTGGGGCGGGGCGTGCCGCGGAAGCGCGGGGCGGGGTTGGCTCCGGGCTGGGCTCCTGGAGGGGCGGGGCGACGCGGGCGGGTGGGCGGGCGTGGCCTGGCGAGCGGATTGGGGCGGGGCGTGCTCCGGTCTGCAAGTTCCTGAGCCTCGTTGAGCCGGCTGAACCACGGCGCCCGAATACTTTTCGTGGCGGCGCTCGCACGGGGAGAAGGACTCGGGGCTCGCCTTGTGGCCGCTGTCCCCGTGCCGGCGCCCACCGCCTCGGGCCGCAGCTCAGAGGGAGAGGGAGCACTCCCCAACCCCCCGCCGCTCTCCCTAGCCCCGGGGAAGAATGTGCCACCAGCTGTTCTCCGCTCGCGTGCGCTGCGCCCAGAAGTGAAGAACTTGGAGGAAGAGGAGACAAAGGCTGCGTTTGGGACCGATGAGTTAGAGAATTGGGTTTGGGCAAACAAAAGGTGCGAAAGACGAGCAGGGGATGAGGCGATGGCAACGGGAGAACCCCTAGGGCTTGAGTTCCTGGGAGTCGCGCCGTGACATGCATGGTTTCTTCCCCGGACCTTCCGCTGGGCTGACTTCTTCGAGCTGGACACCCGACTCGGGCAAGTCGGGGAACGCACTGGAACAATGGACAACTTCTTCCCCGAGGTAAGTGCGCTCGCGGCCCCGCGCGGGCTCCCTTCCTGCTCGGACCTGACCTCGGTGCCCTGGAGGAGGGACCTGCCCACCGCACCGGGCGCCCGCCTGGTACCTTTCCCTAAGCCGTGGAGGGCGAAACTTCCCGTGAATCGCCTGAAATCAGCCCCTCATCCCCCCGGGGGAGCCTCGGGATGAGTAAGCCAAGGCAGGTTTTGTTTTGTCCCGCGCTTCCACTTTGCTCTGGGAGGTAGCGAAGGTGAGCTTCCTTTTGCGTGGGGAGCTGGCTCACCGGTGTCCCCGCGGCGCCCGCGGGAGGTGAGGCGGCGGGCGCCCGGGCCTGGCCAGGACTTCTGCTTGCCCGACTACCTGGGTGCAGGAAGCCCAATAAAATGTTCAACCGGGACGTGCCTTTCTCCAAGAAAGGTCTGGTATTTCCTTTGCAAAACGTGCCGGCTTCCTGTGAGAGGGGTGCAAACACTCCAGGGGAGACGGCTTTAATGAAGTGTGAGCGGGAAAGGCGAGTTTAATCATTCACCGTGTTCTCTGCCCGCTGGACCTTTGGTGTGTTGACTTGTAGTTCTCCCCAAGAAGCGCGCTGTAGGGTTTGAGATCATCCCAGGAGGTGAGATCAAAAGATCAGGTATTTGTGCTGACTGCCCTTGGCAGATTTTGAATTTGGATATAAAGAAAATCGTTTAGGGCAAACAATGGCCGTTTAAAAAGATTAAACTGATGCCCCTTTTAGGTTCTTTGGGGGCGGGACACCACAGTTACTTGAAATCCTTGACTGGAGAACCCTCTCCCCTTTCTCTCCCCCTGGGGTCCAGAGTTACTGTAGTTTCTTGGCTCCCTTTCCTTTCTTGGTTGTGTTTATTTAATAAGTTCTGTTTAAGTTTGAGGTTTGAAGTGGCTCAAAGTAAACTTAGTTGACTTAAGGGAGTCAGATGTGACTTTCATTGAAAGCCAGGAGGGGGTGTTTTGTGAATCCAGGACAGTTTTGGAATGTTCCTGCAAATTAGATTGGTGAGGGGTTGCTTCTGTGTTCCCTAACTTGCTTTTTCAGACTTAATTTCAAGTCATTCTGCTTTCGGGATGCCCACGTAGACAACTATTTATAATAGCCAAAGTGATAAATATATTCTTGTGTAATAGTAATATCCAGTTCTTTTCATAGTGGCATCTCACATGTGATGCCCATATTCTCTGAGATGTGGGCTGGAAAGGAATTAATCATCCATTAATATGCATTTTTTACTTTTTTAAAAGAATGAAATCTATAAATGTGAGACGGTAGCGTTTTATAATTCGTAGAACTTCATGCCTGCAAGAAGGCATGAGAACTTTGCAGGATTGCAGATTAAGCCACGAAGAAAACCTAGGCTATGCCTTGCAGGACACTAATTCTTAACTTTTATTGGCTTTATTTTGCTTTTGCCTGTTCTGGGTCCCTTAGGAGATATGATGGGACATAGAATTTGTATTGAGTTTTTTGGGATCCCAGTCTCCAGGAAGCCTGTCTGGACTACAGGGGGTCTGTGGCCTCCCCTTGGGAAGAACTCTGCCCCCTAGTGCAAGTGGGGGGAACTTCAGGATAACGTGGGACAGATGCCTCACATTTTCTGGTTGAAAAACTTTTTCCTTACACTATACTTTGGTTCAGTGTAAGGTAACCTGGTTGTTGGATTTTATTTCAGTGATTAATATACTACTGAAGTTGGCTTTTAGTGATCATCCATCCCCTTCATTTCCTAGTCGAAGCATTTTAAGTCAAAGATTAAGAGCTTGTTGTAGAATCCAGAGCCTTTCCCCCCTATTGCTGGTGGAAATGTTCATTTTGAGGGTATTTTCGTTTATTTAAAATTATATTTTTAATTTTGTGGTGTATTTCTAATCAGCCTTCAAAGTTCCGCCCTTGAGGTGGCAGCCAGCAGGGCGAATGAGGGTGGCCACACATTGCTGTATTAATTGAAAACAAACTCCTAATTTAGTCTCTGTTTAGTGTTTTATAACAGAGCCTCTTTTTGTGAAACTGTCCAGTGAAGAAAATCTTGTTATGTCCCATGAAAGTAGAAACAGTAAGTGTGGAAGTGATATTTCCAAGGACTCCTTATCACTAAGTGGTGTCCTGTTCTTTGGTAATTTTCCCAATTGTGATTTGGGCATACTGACTTGTTGCTTGTTGGACAACAATATGAAGCTAATGCTAACGGTTGAGAACAAAACATTGAAGGAAATGTTACCTATATTAGCTTCATGTATAAATGGCCAAATAATAAGGAAATAGGAGTTACCTGGGACTTTCAGCGGTTACTCAGAGCAGAGCCAGGGTTTCTCAAACTGGGTACCAGTGTCATTTTGGGCCAGTTCATTCTTTGTTTTAGGGGGACTGTTGTGTGCATTGTAGGGTGTTGAGCAGCATCCCTGGCCTGTAGATGCTAGTAGAGCCCCCAAGTTGTGACAACTAAAATGTCTGCGGACATTGCCAAATGAGCTCTGGGGAGCAAAATCACCACCTCTTGAGGACCACTGAGCTGTACCCACGAAGCAGTTGCCTCATGGAATGCATTCTCATGTGTGTTGCATGACAGCCCTCTTGCCTTGGAGTTTCTGCCGTACATAGCAGCAGACATCCATCTTACTGCCCACCAGGTCAGCGGGACACCTGTGAGGCTCACGCCCCTCAGCTGATGGCTGCTGACTTCAAAGTGTACCCTGGGATTGGAGAAACTGAGCACCCCACACTCTCTAATAGAGTTTGTTTCTTCATGGTCTGCCTTTAGATATTTATGGCGACTCTCAAGTAAATTGTGTGTACACTTCTAGGAAAACTAGTTTTTTTGTTTTGTTTTTTAGCATTTGGAGGTAAGTTGTTAAAATGTTTACTGTAGGCAGCAACTAGATTTGCTATGTCTGTAACCAAAGCAATTAAAAAAATAGCAGAAGAGTCAACCAGCACAGTGGCCAGACTACTGTGCAAATGTGTTGTTGATATTTTGAAGTGGACGCTGTTTCCATGTCCCCAGGGCCAAGTACAGTGCTGAGAACACTGGAGGGTGAGTAAGCACCTACCAGTTGAACTCATACATGAGCTTGACTTTTCTGTTTTCCATTCTAGGGATAGGAGTGGCACAATGGCTGTTCAAGCAAAAGCTCTTTTGAGGATTATTAATGGGACATACAAACACTTTGATTTTTCAGAATAAATATGTAAAATGTACACACATATACTCAGACATCCAGATACAGGGAGCAGGTATGAATGTTTTAAGGCAGTGGTCGGCAAACTCATTAGTCAACAGAGCCAGATATCAACAGTACCACGATTGACATTTCTTTTGAGAGCCGAAAACTGACTTCTGCGCATGGGCCACGAAGTTTCAATCTCACTGTACGTGCGCGCCCGCACGTGGTATTTTGTGGAAGAGCCACACTCAAGGGGCCAAAGAGCCGCATGTGGCTCGCGAGCCGTCGTTTGCCGACCACTGTTTTAAGGGATAAATTGTTAGGTACAACTAGAATGTTTCCCACTATTTCTTACAGCCTGGCTCACTCCAGGTTGGAACAAACTCAACTCGCAAGAGGTTCGGTGGGAACACACTCAGTTTGGGTTTGGTTGTTACCTGGAGTTGTTCAACGAGCTTAAGGTGCTAAGAGTGTTTGAGCCTATTTTTTCATAGCATTTTATTTTGTTTGGTTTTAGAGCTTATTGGTATTGTTACTCTTATTTTTGGCAGCTCCTTCCCTCCCCCCAAATCATCTCTCCCAGGCAAAAGGGAAGTGCTGAGGACCGCCTTGTCTCACCAAATCCTGAAGCCCACCCTTTTGACGACTGTGTAATAGAATCAGAGCATTTGCCTTTTCTCACAGTGGAGTTACAGTGTCTTGCCTTTTTTGCACAACCTCAAAGATTTCTATTGTCAAGTACATTTTTGGCCCCGGCACATTGGGAACAGCAAAGCCCGGGGAGCAGCTGCAAGCAAGACAGTTGTTGCCAGCAGGGAGCCCTGATCTCCCTGGCCAGGGCTGCGGGAAGGGCTGCTCCCCGCATATCATGTGGCCTCTACAAAATCAGGCACAAAGCAGCCGAGGCAGCGCCTTCATATTAACCAGAGCGCTGAAGGGAGCAAGCAGAGTGTTTGCTGTTCCCGCTCTGCCGGCTTTCAGTGGGGTCGCCTGTAAGGACACGAGCCGGGGAGGTGCTCTTCTGTTGAGATTTGTAGGCGGGGCTACCTTTTGGTTAATGGGTTTTCAAAATTAGACTTTCAGGGTAATTGCTACATAACATTTTCATGTCATTAATTTGCAGGGAACATTTCAAGAATGAGTAACCCGTGAAGTCTACATTAAGCTTGGCAAGACTTCCTCATGCCGAAAGGCCCCTGGGTGGAGGGAAAAGCACCCCATCCCAAAAGTAGAAAAGATGTGGCCTCTGGGAGCCCCCTGTACCCTTCCCCGCTGTGGGAGCTTGGCCAGATTACCTGACCTTCCTGGCCTTGATTTCTCTGGTCTGTAAGTGGGCATAATCGTGTTGACCTTGCATGGAATCTGACATAGGATTTACAGATCACTTGGCACCGGGTAGGTGGGTGAGTAATAATAAGAGTTTAGTTATAGTAACAGCAATGAAGCACGGGCGGCTGTCCGTGGTGAGTGAATCCCAGCACTCACAGGCCTTAGAGATTTCCCAGGAATCGTTTCTGGTGCTGGATTGCATTTATTAACCTGCTCCCTTTCAACCTGTACACTCTGTACAATACAGAGTTTGTATTTCCAGAATTCTGTCTTAAAGCATCTCCGGATTGCTTACAAAATCAAGGTCACGTTCCCGAGTCTGGTTTTCTAGGCCTTCTGACCTTGCAACTGTCTTCATTCATCCCCGCCTGGATGGGGCTCCAGAGGCTCCCTTCCTATCCTATCCCTGCTCGCACCTTTGTGCAGGCCACCCTCGCTGCCTATCAGAGGGCCTGCCTGTCCAGCTTCCTTTTGAAACCGCCTCTGACAGGTCTAGTTCACGCTGACCCCTACCTCTCTTTCCTCTGAACTTGGCTCTGCCTTTCTGCCCTGGTCATCTTAGGAATTTACTCCTGTCCTTAGAGGCTTTACATACCTTCCTCCACCCCACCCCCTCTCAAGTGAGTAAACAGAGCCTTGAGAGGTTAAATATCCCATTTACAGATTTTATCACCTCGTTTGCACTGAAAGGTCCTTAAGGATGGGATTCTATCCTTGGATAGCCTTTACTTTCTCCTCAAGTACAGTTGTTGTTTTTTTTATGACGGGAGGGGAGATGCTCATAATCCTTTTTATTAATTACAAAGCATTTTACAGTTCTTTGAAGACAATGATAAATAAGGCTAACATTTACTGAGTGCTCTCTTGTGCCCCGCATGTTCCTGAGCACTTCACATTCAATACCTTATTTAATCCATTTAGCAACCGTATGTGTAAGGCTCTACAGATGAGGAAAGTAAGGCACAGAGAGGTTAAGTCATTGGCCCAGTGTCACACAGCTAGAAAATGACAGCCAGGATTTGAACCCAAACCAGTAGTCTTCAGAGTCTCTGTGCTCCTCACAGCCCGGCCACGCTTTTCTCTCCTGTTGGTGTCCTTAGCCAAAATGCCATATACAGTAGGCACTTAGTAAGTGATTTTTTGAGTTGAAAACAGCATGGGAGTTTGGGAAAACAAGTGATCCGCACCCCAGAAACATTGCAAACCCAACAGGAAATTGTGAATCAGCCTTTGAAAACGCCACTAATTTTTATTTGGTTTGTTTTTGACTTAGGAAAGACAAGTATCTTCTGTTTCTTTGTAAAATGTGACTTTTAAAGCCGCTGGCCCCAGCCTCCTGAGAATGGTAGGGAGATTGTAAAAGAAGGCGCTTAGAAAACTGGGATTTTGAGAAGTGTTTATTTTATTAAAAGAAAGGTTTGGAGACTATAATTTTTCTCCCCAATTCTACTGCTCAGTTATTGGAGTATTCCTCCTTCAGGTTTCCTGATGGAATCTCCGCTTTCGAGTATAGATTTGGGCTCCTTTCCCAGAGTTTCTGCATATCAGTTGTGCTCTACTTGTTAGCTTGTGAACGCTTGTGGGGTGATCAATGATAGCAGAGAGCAGGAACCTTCCTTGAAGAACATTTTCTGCTGCTTTTGCTCGGAGGGCTTTTCAGAAAATGTGTCCACCAGGCCAGAGAAACTTAAATCTATTTTGATTGCCCATATTTCAGCAGAATCACTAATTTTATCGTAGTCATGATGTTCACAATAATTTGTGTATTAGTGGTAGTAGCGCCAGAGTAGAAAACCTTTCTTGAGTCATTGTGTGGTTCTTAGGTTTGTTTTTGCATTAATTTTAGTTTGGAGAAGGGAGAAGGCCTGCATTGTTAAGGCTGGGCATTAGTTACTGCTATTGTCAACAGAACTCATGTAGCCCTATTTAGATTTAAAAAGGAATAGGATTGCATCTGATAAATTATTGATATTACAGGATTTACACAATTTTGTAATTTTATTTTGTCACTGTCATTGTGAATCTCACCATTAAAAAAAAATTGATTTCAGAGAAGAAGGGAGAGGGAGAGAGAGATAGAAACATCAATGATGAGAGAGAATCATTGATTGGCTGCCTCCTGCCCACCCCCCACTGGGGATCGAGCCCTCAACCCAGGAAGTAAACCATGACCTCCTGGTTCATATGTTGGGACTCAAGCACTGAGCCATACTATTCCTTAAAACGATCTTTAGTTCTTAAATTAAAGAGTTCTTATTTGTTTTCCAAAGTTTTCAATGCTGTGCATATTATAAAGAAAACTGAACACAGAAGTTAATTCATTAAAAATCTGTTTTGCCGACCACTGGTTTAGGGTATTGTTTGCCGACCACTGGTTTAGGGTATTGTTTGCCGACCACTGGTTTAGGGTATTGTTTGTATGGATTTTTCTTTTGCTTCTTACTCCTTTGCATTGTAAGTATCCTTGGGCGTTAACCCTGGGCCACAACAGTTACGTTATGGGATGGTTGTTTTAATTGTAGGGATTTGGGTGACATGCAGCACTGGTGTGTGTGTGTATATGTGTGTGTGTGTGTGTGTGTGTGTGTGTATGTGTGTGTGTGTGTGTGTGTATGTTTGACTTGAAGGCTTATTATTCTTATTAATTACCCCCAGGAAGTCTTTCCATGAACTTTGAAAATAAAAGTGTTGAGTGCTAGGTGCAAATAGCACTGCATCTTCTATGATGTTGTTATTTCATGCAGCCTTGCCTCTGTTTATTTCCTTCCCCATTTTGTTCTTTTTAATGACTGGGCTAAGGGCCAGGGTATTCAGCCCTCCAGTAGTTTTCAGCCCCAAATTTGCAGATTTAGATAAGTGTGCCCTCTTTCTAAGCCTTCTCAACCTCGTCACTGTTGACATTTTCAGCTGGATCAACCTTTGTATTTGGGGGCTGTCCTGTGCATTGTGGGGTGTTGAGTAAGATCCCTGGACTCCAATTCCTAGATGCCCGTAACACTCACCTCCTCAGCTGTGATAACCAAAACCGTCTCCAGACATTGCACATGTCCCCTGGGGAGAGAGGGGGCGCAAAGTGACTCCAGCTGAGAATCACTGTGCTGTGTCCATACCTTTATGGCCATACATTAAATTTGGGTCTCACTAGTATCCAAACCCTAAATCATTGTTTATCATCTAAGTCATGGGTTAAGTTGTTTGGTCTGGTTAGAATACCCACATCGGGCTGTACCCTCTGTCCAAGGCTTTAGCTGGTCCCCCTTCTAGAGTTTGACCTCTCACTCCCTAAATTCCCTTTCAGATCCTCTCCCCAGAGCATTAGAGAAATATATGTTACTAGAAGCCCAGCACGCGAAATCGTGTGGCCCCGCCCACCCATGCACACGTGGCCTGCTTGCAGCCCCGCGCGTGCCTCGCTGTGCACGCAGCCTCCTGGTGACAGGTCTTTGGTTGTTACGGCGTCATGACCACTGGGTTTTTATTATATAGATACTGAACAGAGTGATGTGACTGACAGTTCTCTAGAAGGTCATGTTCTCTGAAAGTTGAGAACATGTTGAACTAAGTTATATCTCTTGTGCTCTCCCCCAGGTATTTATTTCAGTTTTATTCTGGGATGCTTTTTTTTCCTTTTCTTTAAACAATAGGCTCAGCGGTTGCCAGAATAGTATAGCACGGTTCTGTGTACCTTTTCACCCAGCTTCCTCCCTGGTGACATCTTATGTAACAGTAGTACAGTATCAAAACCAGGAAATGGACATTGGTGCAGTCCTCACACCTCGTTCAGATTTCACCTGTTTTTACACACACTTCAGTGTTTTCACCTATATAGGTTTGTGTAACCACCAGCGTGATCTTAATACGGAACTCTCCATGCTTTGTGCTAACCCATGAGAAATATTCCCCCCTCAGTCCCTAGTCACTACTAATCTGTTCTCTGTGAGTTTGTCATTTGGGAGTGTTATGTAAATGAATCAGACAGTATGTAAACCTTCTGAGATGGGACTTAACACTCAGTACCCTTGAGACCCACCCATGTTGTTGTGTTCATGGACAGTTTGTTCTGTTTAATTGCTACATAGTGCTTCATTATTCTGGTATTCATTTAATACCTGTTGCTAACATCCATTATCATTCTGAGGCTAACAGTCATTTGCATAATAAAGTACTCGTTTTGTCCCATGGTTGTTAATACCCCAGATTCACCTGGCCCCACTTATTTACTCCTTGTAGTAAATTGAAATGCTGTTGTCCAAGAATTTTCTGATCTGTGACACCATTCTCAAGTCTTGTGAGATAGGTTCACTCAGGCCTTGTGCATTCCAACTCTTGCTCATCATGGTGCCAACTAGCAGATGCCGATTCCTGGTCTCTTTCCCTGAAACAGAAACTTCATGAAATGAAATGACTTTTGCATGGTTAGTGCTGTCGATGTCACAATCCTAACATGTTACAGCCCTATGTAGCCTAGCCAGGTGAGTACATGGATGCTGGAGTTTGCTAGAGCTAGGACTTCCTGGCCACTGAACGATAATGCAGCAAGCTGTTCCTGACTTGGCTGGTGTGGCTCAGTTGGTTGGAGCGTTGTTCCATACACCAAAGATGGCAGTTTGATTCCCAGTCAAGGCACATACCCAGGTTGCAGGTTTGATCTCCGATTGGGGCACATGCAAGAGGCAACTGATTGATGTTTCTTTCTCACATCGAGGTTTCTCTCTTTCTCCCTTCCTCCCTTTCTCTCAAATCAATTAAAAAAAACAACTTTATAAAAAGGTATTCCTATCATCCAGCAGTATCTCAGCAGGACTGAATGGAAAGGGTATTTGATTTCTAGGACTTCTAAGGCCACTGAAAGTGCCTGGACTTGAGTCAGGTGTATGGTGGTGGCAGCAGTGAGGGGGGGTCATCCTGTAGGAGGTGTGAGAAGAGATAGCCTCCACCCACTTGATCAGCCAGGGACTGGGCCATCCCCATACCCCAGTCCTGGGACTCTATCTGAACTACCCTCACACATATAGCCAATTACTGTGACAACCTACTAGGCTCTGTCTGTCACCCCCTGGGTCTCTGATCTTGTTCCTTTTTCTTTTTATAATTAAATGGAATCAATCCATTTCATACCTGGTCTTCCTCTTTTCCTGCTGCTTTCTATTTTCCCCCACATTGTTGTCTTTTCCAGAGAACTCTGCATTGTCATGACGTGCCCAGAGTAGGACAGTTTGTCAGTTTTGACTCCAGTGATATTTCGGGCTTAATTTAATTGAGGGGGACCCCCTTGTTGGTCTTTCTGGTAATCCAGGGTATCTGTAGAACTCTCTCCAATCCCATATTTCAAGAGAATCAATGTTTTTCCTATCAGCCTTCTTCACTGTCCAGTTTTCCAGTCCATAAATAGTAACTGAAAATAAGAGGCTGTGGATGGTCTCAGCCTTGGTCTCTAATGGCGCACGTTTGCTCTTGGTGATCTTTCCTAATTCTTCCACTGCTGCCCTTGGAGTTTCTCTTTGGAAACCTAGTATCTTTCCAAGGCCAAGTTGCCTGTGGGCATTTTCCACATCTAGAAGATGTGTTGTCAGAAGTGGCGTCTTCAGTAGGCACTATTTCTGGACTGCTTTCAGAGTTTTAAGAAGATAAAAGTTAGGAGCCTCCCCACACTTTTACACAGTTTTGCCTTGGGGTCAATCAGAATACTGCCTTGTGAATCGTAGGTCCTGCATTTCCAAAGATTTTCATTCTCCAGGGATTCTTTCAAGAATAGGTGCCAAGTTCAACTTCAAAAATATGAAGTCAGGTGTAGACTGTAATTTCTGACCTTAATTTTTTCAGCCCTTGAGAACCGCTGGAATTCTTGGATGTTCCTCTTCGTAACGTGGTATTTTTCAGCCATAACAGTTCCCTTCTTGCCTTTGTGCAGATCTGGTAGGTTAGCTTACTCTGTTTTAGGTCCTAAAACCATATTCACTTAAGGTTCTCTTTGCAAAAGCCCTGCGTCTTTCCTGCAAGTATTTCAAAGATGGAATCTCTTGTTTCTCAAAGTTACCATAAGAAGAAAAAACATTGGATAAAATGAGCTCTTGGTTGTGAAAGTAGGATGTGTGGTTTCTATCATATTTTGGAGAGTAAGCCAGTCAGGGGCTGTTTGGCCTAAGCTGTGAAGGGTCATTTGGACATCTGTCTCTCCAGAATAATTATTTCCCAGTATTTTATTAAAAAAAAAATTAAAATATGAGTCATCAATTCTAAGAGTAAAAATGGGGAGCAAAACTCATCCTAGCTTGACTTTCCAGGCCCTGCTCTTCTGCGGTTGTATGCCCAGCTCAGAAGTGTGCTTCGGAAGTGGACAGCCTCTCTCAAGGAGTTCAGAGAGCTCTGACAGGGCTGGAGCTCAGTCTTTACGCTCCTGTTATTTCTGCGATATCAAGTGGATTCTTTTTACCTGGAGGCACAGAGAACTGGGTCACTTTACCGAAAATCTGCCACAGATGATGGGGTCAGAAATATATCTGAGGTTGTGTCTTTTAAGTCTCTTAAAATCCTCACAGTCTCGTAAACCTCCACCAGATCTCTAAATGGTAATCTTTAGAGTTGGTTTTGTGCATATGAGACAGGAAATGGGCTATCCTCAAGAGCTAAAGGCCCCGGGAGGGTTTTCTTCCCAGTTATTGTAAAATGTTTGATGAAGTTGAAGGGCTATTCCCTCCAGGAAAGCAGAATTCTGGAAGCTTGTTTGTTTATTTATTTATTTATTTATTTATTTTTATAAAGGCTATATCCTATCTTTACCTTACTGAGGACAAAATTACCTTTAAAAAATATTTATTCTAGTAGTGTTCTCTAAGTCGTCAGTGGTTTATTTGTCCAAGGAAGAAATATGATGTATCATTAGGATTTGATATCCTGAGGGACTTTGGTAACAGATTGAATAAATGGAACTCAGACCCGGCAGGTGTGGCTCAGTGGTTGAGCATTGACCTATGAACTAGGAGGTCAGGGTTCGATTCCCAGTCAGGGCACATGCCCAGGTTATAGGCTTAATCCCCAGTGTGGGGCTTGCAGGAGGCAGCCGATCAATGATTCTCTTTCATCATTGATGTTTCTGTCTGTCTCCCTCTTCCTTCTCTGAAATCAATACAAATACATTTTTTTCAAAAAGGAACTCAGCCTTGGGGCTTAACCAGGGTTTGTTGTTGTTGCTGAGCCTTCATGTCCCCTGCATTTTCTTTTAGCTGGTCTAAATGTATTGATCACTTACCATGGCCTGGGTCTGTATAAATTCCTTATGCGGATTAATTTATTTAATCTGCCCAAAAGTCTTAATGTGGTTGGCACCATTCTCCTCTACATTTTACATAGGAGATATACGGAGTCTTAGAAGTTAATTTTCCCAAGTTCGCACAGCTGGGAAGTGGTGGAACCGGGATTTGGACCCAAAGATGGAACTTGGATTCATGTGGAGGTTGCTGGTAGTGGGTTTTGTAGAGAGAAGGAGGTATGGATAGCATCTGTGTGGAGATCTTTGGGAATGTGTATTTGCTTCTCCAAAGTCATGTGATGCAAGCGGGGAAGAATTACCCATTTTTGCCAGCAACTGGAGTAGGGAATAGAAATTTTCCTGTAATCCATCAAAGCGAAAACACGGTCCTCTGATTGTTAATGTGATGGCAGCAAGTGAACACTTGTAGGTGAATACTGTTTGGGAAGAAGATTCAAAGACTAGTTTCAATGAAACTTTTATAGGTTTCTCCGGGGAGCATCTCCACTGAAGGCGAAGGTCACACTAGATTTCCTGTCATTTGTCGTGGCTGTTGTCTGTTTCTGACAACCCCCAGCTTCCCGTGAAGTGATGCGTGAGAGGCATGTTTGCTTTGGAATCTGTGGGCAGTTTTGTGAATCTTGCTTGTCATCTGCAGAGCGGACAGCTGCTGTCTGCCTTGTGGATGTCAGCGGCCCTCATCACAGATGTGTGCATTTGAGCTATTCATGTCTTCCTCAGCAAAGAGGGAGAAAAGTGCTGCTTCATTCCGGTTTAGGGATACATTTTCTTTCACAGGGATTTTTTTTTTTTTTAAAGAAAAGTTTTAGCTTCATGGCAAGCAATAACATTTTAAGGAATTCTGGGAGATTGACCTTCCTTTAAGTGAGGTGAGTTTAAAAAGTAATTAATGGTTTACATTTAAATCGACTTTTCAAAGCTGTAATTCAGTTAAGATGGTGCTATGGTAGCTGCTAATGTTTTTCATTCCTAACGAAGACAGATTCTGTAGTTTACAAAGAAGGGTCTGGCGTGGTTGTATCAGCAGGGTGTTCTTCCTCACAAAGTGGAAGTCTGGATGCTGGTAAGGGCTGGGCAGATCTTTAGGAATGGGATTAGAATTACGTTTTATATAGAAGCGTGGTTCTCAGCTTGGGGCAGTTTTGCCTTCCTGAGGATATTTAGTGATGTCTGGAAGCATTTTTGGTACTTACCACCAGTGTGCTATCAGCATAGAGGGGATAGAAACCAGGGATGCTGCTAAACATCCTCAAATGCACAGGACAGCTCCCCCTAGCACAGCTTGATTCAGTCCAAATGCCAACAGTGCCAAGATTGTCCCTGTAGTGCACTTTTTAGAGATATGTATGCACATGTGTTTGCGTATGATACATTCATCTGATTTTTAAAAATTAATTTTAATGTCAGAATTATATTTTATAGCTTACCTGTACTATATACCTAGATCTATAGATATGTTACATATATATATATTAAACTATATTTTTATTGATTTCAGAGAGGAAGGAAGAGGAAGAGAGAGATAGAAACATCCATGATGAGAAAGAATCGTTGATCGGCTGCCTCCTGCAAGTCCCACCCTGAGAATCCAGCCCACAACCCGGGCATGTGCCCTTGACCAGAATCGAACCTGGGACCTTTCAGTTTGCAGGCCAGTGCTCTATCCACTGAGCCAAACTGGCTAGGGCTATGTTAGTTATATTTATTCAAAAATTTATTTCTGTAGTATTTAGTGAAAAATAAATAATTTATTAGGTACATTTTTATATATATTTATATAGTGAAATATAAAGTTATTTTTTTCCTGGCTTCCTTAACTATGAGCTTGTACTTGATTGTAAAACACCAGGAAAATAGACAATTGCACAAGTTGTGTGTCAGCGAACACCCGGAAACCGATAGGTGTTTCTGAGAGGAAAGGAAGCTAGGGAGGGCCAGCATCTGAGATCTGCACTCTGCTCTCTGGACCTCCCTCTCCTGATAACCAAGCACTCAGGTTACTGATCTTGATAAAGCAAGAGGCGGATTCTTGGAACCAGTCATAAGTGAAACTCCACACCTTTCCTTTTCCACCTCTCTCAGTTTGGATGAGTAAGGGTGTGATTTTCTTCTTTCTGCTTAATTTTCACCTGGCATGTTGTTTCCTTGCAAGCCACAGGAATGAATCACCGAAAGCTTGATAAAGGCTGTTGAATGAGCAAGGAGAACTCTTCATTTGCGGAAATAATTGGGAGAATATTTAGAAGTTTAACCCCTTACAGCTCTCCCCAAACCTCCAGGCAGGAGGGAAATTAAGTTGGGTTTGCTTTAAAGTTCCTGGGTTTAATCTGTGGTTTAGGAGTGAGCGGTTTTTTAAAAAATTTATTTTAGTTTTATTGAGATATAATTGACATATAAATTGTAAGATGTTTAAAGTGTATATTGTGGTAGGAGTGAGTTCTTTCTATGTTTCTCCTCCGCTCCCCCTCCCCTTCTAGCAGGAGGACAAAACAAAACAATTTAATCTGATGTTCTTTTGACCTTGTTGCTTTTTAACATGTAAAATGCTGTAAATGAGACATCTTCCTAGATGAACTGTAGTATCATGCATGCTTTGTTTATCGATTGGGCATCATTTAAGTGGACTCTGCAGGACTCCAAATGGGGTGTTTAATTTGTTAGAATAAGGGTCTGTGTCACTATCTGCTAACACACAGTTAACTTAAGTGGATAATTTGTTGGGCATTAGCTGACCCTGACATGGAATGAAGGTTTCTGGAGATGGTTCATGATGGAAGTCTGGGCTTGATAGGTCGGTAACGAGGCTTCAGCGATGACACTGTCACCAATTAACACTCTGACCAAGCCATTCAGCTTATAAGGGACCAGCACCAAGTACTTATTCTCCCACTCAGTTAATTCAGGTTAATAAGCAACCTGATCTCTAAAGCAAAGAAACTGGTGAGCAGTTTCTTTGCTTTAAAGATCACTGTTTGTTAAAAGACCACTGTTGGTGGAATTCAGCATGATTCAGTTGTGCGAAGGGACCTGTAAGGGACCCGACAGGTGTGAGACTAAGGCTATGCTAAAATTAACATCTAGGCTTAGTGGGATTCCCACCCCTGCCTTACTGAGACCATGATGTCATGGAGGGGGCACCAGAGGACTTGGAGGAAGTACTGTTGATTAACCCATGAACCTGAAACATCCCTAAGGTTTATCCATACGCTGTAAACTTCTAAAACCAACAAGAATAGAGTATATTTATGAGACATTTACCTGGTAGCATTTACTGTGCTAAACCCTTTATATACATCATGCAATTATGGTAAATCCTCTGTATGTTAGCAACTTTTGTTAATCTCAGATAGAGTTGATCAGTTGTGGCTTTGAGAGACTAAGTTACTAGTTAAGTCACAGCTGGGAGATGGAATTCCAAGTTTTTTTGTGTGACTTTGGAGCCTGTGTTCATTTTCTTTCTTCTGAGTTGATGTCTCAGAGTCTTCCCGCCAGGTGCATTGCCAGTCTGCTAGATTTTCTGTGGATTTATCAAATGTTTGGACTTTGCTTACTGCTGTATGATCCCACCCTGGGCAGCAAGCATGTTTCAAGGTTATTCTCATGGTTTGTGTACCCAGATTGAGGGTGTGTTTTGTCTAGGGCTCCCTCAAATATAGGACATATCTGGGGCTAGAAACTCAACATTGCAAGTGGCCAAAACAAAAATGGTGGCTTCAGCAAAAATAACAGGTCTACAGAATTAACAGTGACAGATGGGCCACTTAGGCTTCCTCCGACATCCCTGGTCCTGAGATGTGATGGGACATAGTGATTTGTTCTTTTGCTGGCTGCTCTCTGATAGCCTAGACTTACTGATGACGGATATCATCATTCGGTTCTTTTACAAATGGGTCCTGCGGGCTTCGTAGGGTGTCCCAGCAGAAGCTCATCAAGTTCCTTGGAAGGTGTCACGGGTCAGAATCACACAGAGTGACTGTGTGGCCAGCAGGTGGGATCAGCAGAGTGGAACCCAGCAGTGAGTTCTCTATGTCTGGCTGCTCTAATATTGGCATCAGACAGATGTTGCTCTGCCAGACATTCCTATTGCCCAAGTCCATGGCCCCAGGTGCCTGCTTCCAGCGAGGAGCCCAGGCTATAGATGGGTGTCGTATCTTGTTTCTTGCCTCACTGAAATGATAGAAAACATTCAGTATTGAGATACCGAGTACCCCCATGATGGAGGTTCTTCCTTCTGTGGTGCCTCCTCAGCAGCATCTTCAACACCCCCTGCGCCGCGCACCCCAAGTAGGTATAGGCTTGGCTTTGCCTGTTGTATTTAGAGCTCTCATTGTTGCTGTCCTTATTTTTGAACTTTAATACCCATGGATTTATCGTGGTTCTAACTGGTCGCTTTTGTTCTGTCTGACTCCAGAGCTCGTGGTCCCCTGGCCACGCCCACCCCAATCACACCAAGTGGCCTCTGCTTAGGCCACTGCCCAGGGTGATTATGCTTCTGTGTAGAACCGCCCCCTCCCGACCTCCTCCCTGTCTCTGACTTGTTGCCATTCTGGGGTCTCAGTGATGACAGTTCTTAGCAGGAGTCTCCACCCTGCAGATGCAATTTCTCCAAGACAGGCCTGGGAAGGAGGAGATTCTCCCCGGGCAGAACTTGAAATTAATTATTCAGCCTTGAGTGTCAGGTGGCCAGGCGAGGAGAAGCAGGACAGCATAGTTTGAAATGTTCACCAACAATTTATGGAACAGTGGCCTGGATTTCCTGGCAAAATTACCATGTATCCTACTCCCTGCTTTATTGCTAGTCAGAGAAGAATTGATGATACCACTCAAGGTTTGGATTTTTAAAAGTAATTGGCAAGAGTTTTAAGAAAACATTGAGAGCTGCTTGTACCTTTTCTATTTGGTGAGTTTTTAGCACCTTTCAATTCTGAACATGAAAGTCGCTTGTTTTATATCTGGGGAAAGCAAGCAATTTTTGGTATTTGTGTTAGGATAGCAATCACAAAAGAATGGCAGCTCTGTGAGAAGTGTAGGTTCCTTTTTGGTGAACTTGACAAACACTAAAGGGAAGATAGAATCAGTTTTTTTGTTTGTTTTTGAGGAATACACAGAGTTTCCTTGCATTCTGGCGTTCAGTTGGCAGCCAGCCAGGAAGCATGCCTTTAGCTCAGAAATGATCCCAAACCGAAGTAATGGAAAAAGCCTGACTTGCTGGAGGCTGAAATTCAATATCAAGGTGGTGACATGGGGTGTGTGTGTGTGTGTGTGTGTGGTGCGTGTGTGTGTGTGTGTGTGTGTGTGGTGCATATGTGTGTGTGTGGTGCATGTGTGTGGGTATATGCATGTACATGCACGCAAGGGTGTGTGCACTGACATTAGTGGTGGGGCAGGGTGGCGGGTGAAAGCTGTTGGAAGCCTTAACCCCTGGCAGCTATAAATAGAATACTTACTCACTTGAATGGCTAAAATTCATGCTTTTAAAAAGGGCTTTATTCTGCCATTTGGTCAGAATTAAGATTTGATTCAATATAGTATGGCCAAGACTGGCTTAAGAACATACTCATTTTCTTTTTGATTTGAGCCAAGTTTAATTAAGAGCGTTGCTCGACAAGCCCATTAAAAATTGAAACACTTTCCTTCAAAAGCTTACACTGAATGGAGGCACTATGCACAAAATAATATATATTTTAAAACCCTATATTGAGACTCAGAATCCATGAAGCAGTATGTAAAAGGGTTGCAAATACTGGACCACCGGGCCCAGCAGGTAAGGAAAATGAGTGAAATGAGCCAGCTTGTGGGCGATAGGGCCTGGTGGGGACTGTGGTTGACAAGCTCACAGATCTGGGAGCATTAAGGCTCAGTGTTGCCAGGCCTTCTGGTGTTTAAAGAGAGGCCAGATATGTAGATGTCTTAGAATTATTCCAATTTGGAAAATGTTGAGAGGTAATGCAAAACACTGTTTTAAAGTATATTCTTCTAAAAAATTTATTGATTTGAGAGAGAGAGAGAGAGAGAGAGAGAGAGAGAGGGAGAGAGAGAGAAGCATTGCTTTGTTGTTCCACTTGTTTACACATTCAGTGGTTGATTCTTTTGTGCACTCACCAGGGACTGACACCTCAGTCTTGGCACATCGGGACTATGCTCCAACCACCTGAACTATCCGGCCAGGGCCAGACATTCTGGGTTTTTAATGAGTGGACCACACAAAACTTGACTGGGGCTTGTAGTTTCTAAAGAGTGAAGAAGTTACCATTTGCAACAGCATGGATGGAACTGGAGAGCATTATGCTAAACAAAATAAGCCAGTCTGAGAAAGGTAAATGTCATATAATCTCACTCAGATGTGGGATATAATGATCAACATAATTTGATGAACAAAAATAGATCCAGAGACAAATGGCAGGGGAGGTGGGGGACGGGGGTTAGAAAGCAACCAAAGGACTTGTATGCATGTATATTAGCATAACCAATAGATACAGACACTGGGGTGGTGGGGTCTTGCCCAGGGTGGGAGTGGCTGGTGGTGGTGGGGAGGGGGTGTCAATCGGGAAAAAGACGTATGTAAAACTTTAGACAATAAAAATAAATAAACAAATAAATAAAAAAGAGTGAAGAAATGAAACTTAACTTCGGAGCAAAGAAAAGGAATGGGATGGTTTGCATTTTCCTTTGAGTTAGTTTGCTTCCAAAAAATATTTACTGTATTGTGAAACTGTTTTGAGAGGATGGTATCTAGGTTAAATTTCTGCACTTTCAGAATGGATCCCCATGTTATTTGGCCCATTCCTTACGTTTTTACTTGGGACAGAAGCTGGATAATTTTGTCTTTGAAAGGGAAAAAAGTTAAAAGTTTACTCTGCTCTTTTTGCAGAGCTGTGAGGTTTGGAGAGTTGAATGCCATACTAAGATTCTGTCCCACCCCCTTTCTCACTTAGCATTCACTCACAGTGACTGAGGACTCCCCCGTAGCGTGTAGGTTAGAGGGGAAGGTTGTAGAGGCACACCGCCCGGGTTTGAATGCTGTCCTCCTATGCCCAGTATATGACTTTGGGCAAGTTAGTCACTGTTCAGTGCCTCATGCTCCTGTTTGTAATATGGGTTTGATCATAACTGTCCTGTCTTGTCAGCTTGAGTCACCACAACCCAATACCACAGACTGGTGGCTTAAACAACAGACGCTTCCTTTCCACAGTTCTGAAGGCTGAAAGTCCAAGATTAAGGTGCTGGCCGATTCAGTTTCTTGAGAGGGCTCTTTTTCTACAGAGAGCTGCCTGGTGGTTGTGACCTCAGCATAGAAGGAAGAGAGTGTGCTGTGTGAGTGTGGTCTCTGGTGTCTCTTCTCAGAAGGACCCTAATACTGTTGGGTCAGTGCTCCATCTTTATGACCTAACTTAACCTCCAAATAAAACCCCAAACCCATAAAGAATCACTCCCCATTCACCCCATCCCCGGCAACTGCCAGAATAGATAAGTCTCTGTAGGGTTACCTATTCTGAATATCTATATCTCTATATCTATCTCTATCTCTATCTCTATCTCTATATCTATATCTATATCTATATCTATATCTATATAAAAGCCTAAGCGACCTTGATGACCCGGTCGACCCAACAACCAATTGATCGGTCACTATGATTTGCACTGGCCACCAGGGGGCAGACGCTCAACACAGGAGCTGCCCCCTGGTGTTCAGTGCGCTCCCACAGCCAACCTCCCGTGACCGGCCAAACTTCCACAGTTCCTCTCCCCAGCCGGACAGCCCCAATCGGCCCCTATCAGGACTGGGCAAGATGGTCCCGATCCTCCAGATTGCTGGCCAGGCTGCTGAGCACGAATTCGTGCGCTGGGCCTCTAGTTTCATATAAATGGAATCATGTAGTATATGACCTTTTGTGTCTGACTTTTCATTTAGCATGTTTTCAAGTTTAATTCACTTGGTAGCTTGTAGTATTTCAATTGATTTTCTTTAGAGAGAGAGGAAGGGAGAGGGAGAGAGAGAAACATCCATTAGAGAGAAACATCACTGATTGGCTGCCTCCTACAGGCCCTCTACTGGGGACCGAGCTGGAAACCTGGGCATGGGCCCTGACCTGGAATAGAACCAATGACCTCTTGGTTTATGGGTCGACGTTCAACCGCTGAACACACTGGCCCAGCTCATTTCGGTTTATGGCTGAATAATATTCCAGTGTTGGCTCCTTTTTAAAATATAAATATGTATAAAACACATTGTATAATATGTCTATATGTTTTTGATACATCTCAAATATATAATGTACATATTGATTTATCTCTGGCAAGAAGCCCACTTTTAGAGAGACTGGAAGGGGTGTATTTTTATTTGTGTTCTTGGTATATAGTATCATGGTAGCTTTCACACAGGTCCCACTTTGTACCTCTATTTTCAATTGGTTTAATAAACGTATTTAAAATGATTTATCCATATCCCACATACAAGTGATCAGTGACAGCTTCTTTGGTCCTCACTCTAGCAGTTGATACTTTCTGCTTGGGTTCCCCCAGCCTGTGTGGTGCTTCCTGTTAGCATATCACTCTTCTTCTGTTTCCTCTGTTGGCTCATTCTCCATGTCTCATTTGAGAGACAGTGTAATAATTGTGGGCCCTGGAATAACTTCTGTTTTGAATCCTGGCTCTACCATTTAATAAAGTTACAAAGAGGCAAGCAAAGAACAGAAAAGGAGGAAATAAACGTTTCAAGGGGTTTTTAGAAATCATGATGATCTGGTTCCTTGAATATACATAGTTTCCTCCTTTCCACATTAGCCTAAGCCAGTGGTCGGCAAACTCATTAGTCAACAGAGCCAAATATCAATAGTACAACATTGAAATTTCTTTTGAGAGCCAAATTTTTAAAACTTAAACTTCTTCTAACGCCACTTCTTCAAAATAGACTCGCCCAGGCCGTGGTATTTTGCGGAAGAGCCACACTCAAGGGGCCAAAGAGCTGCATGTGGTTTGCGAGCCGCAGTTTGCCGACCATGGGCCTAGGCCCTAGGGGTTCAGAGAAGGGGTAGATCAGAGACATTGAAGGCAGATCCACAGGGCTCTGGCACCTCTTGGATGTAGGGGATGGGATTGTTTAGAAGGTCAGTTTTCCACCTAGTGATGGCAGAAACCTTCAAGATGGGGGTGGAGGAGGAGAAGGTTTGTAGAGATGATAGGGTGGTTTCAGCCATGCTGACTTCTGGCATCTGGTCCTTGGTAGTTAATGATTTATAATGGCCTTAAGATTGCACTCCCGACCTGGCCCCTGCTGCTTTCAGTCGTTACCTTGACTTCACTCCCCTTGAGAGTTTGGATAAATTCAGTTCAGAGCTGTAACTGTCCTAGAAAATCAATTCACTAAAGGCTGATCTCTCCATTCAGAAGTGTGTAGTCTGTGAATGTACAGTGATGAGAAACTGCTATTTTATTTTCATTAAAAAGCTTGATTGAAAACTGAATAAATGAAATTGCTTCTGGGGAGACTCAATGGGCCTGAAATAGCCCCTGGTCTAAAGAAACAATGGCTCCCAGTGGGGTCATTTTGCCACCCCCTGGAGGTTACTTAGCAATATTTGCAGATAGTTTTGCTTGTCGAGTTAGGGGCAGGGTTGTCAAGTGAACAGAAGCCAGGGAGGCTGCTAACTTTCCTGCAGGTCACAGGACAGCCTCCCACAATGAAGAATCAATTGGGCCCAAATGTCAGCGGCATTGATGTTGGGAAACCTGCTTTTTAGGCCTTTCCTTCAGCCCTAGGCGAACCTGTGCTCCTCATTCCAGTCTATAGAGATGTGACCTTGTGGCCGTGGGGTCCTAGGGGGATGACTGGTGTGGACCCTACCCCTAGTGACCCCAGGGGATGCCCTGATTGAGGCCTGGGAGCAGTTGTTCCTTCAGGGAGTGGGTACCTTCAGGGAGTGGGTGCCTTCAGGGGGTGGGTGCCTTCAGGGGGTGGGTGCCTTGGGGGGGTGCCTTTGGGGAGGGGTGGGTACCTTCAGGGAATGGGTGCCTTCAGGGGTGGGTGCCTTCAGGGAATGGGTGCCTTCAGGTGGTGGGTGCCTTTAGGGAATGGGTGCCTTCAGGGGGTGGGTGCCTTCAGGGGGTGGGTGCCTTCAGGAAATGGGTGCCTTCAGGGAGTGGGTGCCTTCAGGGGGTAGGTGCCTTCAGGTGGTGGGTGCCTTCAGGGAATGGGTGCCTTCAGGATCTGTAACCGGATGCGGGCTGCATGTGAGAGAGAGACTGTTTCCATTTTTGTGAAAATGCCAAGTATAAGAATCTCTGTTGCCCGTGACAGGGACTGCCGTTGAGGATGTGTCCATCCTAATCTGTGGGGGCTTTTCTTCCTTCTTTTTGTTTGTTTCTGATTTGCCATGGAAGATATGGAACAGGAAATCGGACTCAACAATTGCTGGATTGTTCTCCCTCCTCAGATGTCACTTTGTTCGGAAGCGTCTCTTAAGTCCCCACAGCACTCATCTTGGACCCATACATTGTCCTGTGCGGGTCAATGCACAGGATGATGTATGTAAAGGCTTTCCCGGCCACTTAGTATCGTTGAGATCAGGGGTTAGATTTCTTAGTTCTTCCCCTAGCCAGGGAGTTTATTCTTTAAAGCAAACAAAAGATCAGTTGGTGTCATTGCGTTCCTGAGAACCATAAGCTGTCTTTGAAAGTGGGTTCCGTAAGGTAATGCTGCCTTTGGCTTTGGCAGCCCCTAGAGCGGAACTTTCTCACTTTGGGGCACTTGTCAATCTGAAAGGGGCGCATTGCCCTGGCAGGTTGAGGGCTGCTCCTGCCACCAGGGGAAGGCTGTGTGTCAGGGAGGTGGCTCTGCAGGGGAACTCTAGCTGCAAGGGCAGGAACAGTTTGAAGAGGAGGAGGGTTTCAAGGTCATTGAGGGCGATGACTACTCTCCGCAGACAACAACATAAGCTTTGCAGAATGAGACCAGACAAATGGCTGAGGTGGAGTATACTGATTTCATTCTTGGAAGTGTTTCCTGAGAGTTGGGAAGCCAAGTGTGTGCTGGTTTGTTTAGAGACGGTCATACCCATCTCTAGAAAAGGGCTTGAACCGCTGTCTACAGCAAGCTCGATTCTTTCCCCCATGTTATGTGGGTCACATATGCAAGACTCGCCTTCTAGAGGCTTTGGGCTCCCTCCGGAGTTGGTGTTTTAAACGATTTAACCTGATAGCCAACACAGCGTCCTCTCTTTTACAAATACTTAGCTCAAGAAACACAGATCCTTACTCTCATTTAAACACAATTGCCCTTTGTCTTTTTATGTGCACTTCCCGTTTCATTTATCTCTCTGCATTTTATTATGGCTGTTTTCTGCATTTACGGGTTTTGTCTCTGATTAGATTAAACTCTGAGAGGGTACTGTCTTACTCATTTTCAGGCTGCGGAGCAGTTCTCTGCCAGGCATCAACATCCTTTCACTCGTGCATTTCCTAAATTTAACCCCTTCACTGCTCTGCTGATCAGAGCTTATTCGCAGTTTTGTAAGATAGGAAACTGTGTCTCAGGAAAGCCAAGTGATGGGAGAGGTAGAGTTATGAGGAATTTGGAGGATGAACTTGCCTGGATATAAACAATTTGAAGGCATATATATATATACACACACACACACATATACACACACACACATATATATACACATTTTACATTAATAAAGCTGTTCTTTTAATGAAAGAAAGCAAAAACAAAACAAACAAAAAAAACCAATGCCACTACCTGTTAGCTCTGGGATTCAGGGCAATTTCCTTAACTGCTCTGTGCCTCATTTCTCACATCTGTTAAAGGGGCAACATTAGTTGTTTGGTGTTCATTGCTGGTGTTAGAATTAAACAAGTTAGCTCATGTGAAGTGTTTAGAACAGCGGCTGGCAGACATGTCTGCTGTGACTGTTATTCTCCAGGGTAGCCAGTCGGGGCATTGGCGTCTGGGCTGCTGAGTTCTGAAGCCCATGTCCTCATCTTTGAATTTGTGTCTTTCTTGGCCCAGAGACTGGCAACAGGGGCTAAGTCAATATTTGTAGAATGAATGAATGCATTGGAATTTTGGGTGGTGGTGCTTCTCTAGGTAAAATGAGTTGGCTAAACGTTGAGACCCTACCTTGGGATTCATGGAAGAAATAGAACACCAGGTCAGAGCTCTGGAAAGTCCTCTTGTATACCTCAGCCTGGGTTGAAAAAACAAACACTTCTCAAATCAGTCATTTTAAAGGAACGCCCACCCATGTGGAAACTATGGCCTCATGTTGGTCTGACTCTAGAGCTGCCAGGCACTCAGGCTGGGGTGGTGGAATTCCTGTGCCCTCTCTGCCATCTAGAAAACCTGTCTGGCCAGCACTGGAGGTAGCACGGGGTGGGGGTGGGGGCTGGGCAGTGAATGGATTGGTGGCCGGGTCTCTGGGTCAGCAGGCACTGACTTCTCATTGTAGGGACTCTAGCAGAGGGCGGGCGCTGCTAGGTAATGAGGATCTGAAGTGTTTTAGGGGGTAGCTATCACTTGTATTATTGGCTTCCACAAGTGTGAACCCTAGAAACTATAATGCCAGTCTTCTCACCTGTTTCAGTGCTGTAGAGAAGCTTAAGGGAGTGAGTTGGACACAAAAGGTCAAGGTCATTATTATTAGGAGAGGGCTGGTAAAAGACAGAAGCACTCTCCTGGCAAAGCATACAGATGGGTGGAATTGATGCTGAAGCCCACGGTGTCCTTGGGTCTTCGTCATGAGTCTGTCCTTCTGTCTTTCCTTGCAGAGGTGACCCTGCCTCTTCCTCCCCCCGCCCCGTCTAGCAGGGAGGGCTGGCACTGCAGAAGCTACTTATGTACTGATTTCTCCGTCCGGGGACAGAGGTGCAGGAGCAGAGAGGTGATTGTGTTGGGGAAGCAGGCCAGGGCCTCCCAGGGGAGGTGATATTGATGTCCAGGCTAGAAGGGTGAATGGTATCGCTGGCAGAGTAGTGGGGAGAGGCTCCGCATGGCTGAGACCTGAGAAAAAGTCCAGACGAGGCTGGAGGCGGGGAGGCAGGGGCCAGAGTGCCCATGGTCCACAGGCCACAGGAAGGATTTCGTCCAAGTGTAAGGGCTTTAAATAAGAAGGGATGTGGGTCTGCAAGGATCGCACTGGCTTCCTGGTGTTGTGTAAATTAAAGAGGGACAGGGTGGGGTGTGGGACCAGGGTGGGGGCATCAGACATGGGAAGGTGTTGAGAACAGATGGTCTAACTGGGTCTTTGTCCCTGGATGGCGCAGCCCATGTTTTGAAAAGCCAGTTTGACTCTCTGAGCGGTTCACCTCCCTGCTGAGTACTGGGTGGTGGTGGTGGGGAGGGGTGCGGGGGGGGGGGGTGGGGTGCGGGCAGGGATTTACAAGTTTTCTCTGCATTCAGTCTTTCTTCTGATCCCTATTCCAGACTACAGGGTAGTTATCACTACTGCTCAAATACCTTCACCTTCTAACCTAGAGCTCATGGAGACCTCAGTTCAAAACACATTTGCCTTAGACTCTTTCCTCTTCCTCTGTTATCACATTAAAAATATCTGGTCGTGGTTGGGAGGAGGAGAGGGCAGTTTTGGGGTGAAAGCACATGCTTTCTGCTGCTTGATGTATATATAATTAATTGCCTAGTTTTGTTTGTCTTCACTCTAAATCACCAATAACTCAGTTAATGAGCTGACATATGCAATTAAGAGTTCAAGAATTTCTAAAACATTGCTGTTGAAATTGCTGCTAGTTTTATATTACAGTAAACAGATATGTTTTTCTTCCTCCCTTGGGTAAAAAAATGTCATGGGTATTTATGTGCCAAGTTCCCCAATGCTGTTTAATCATCTTATATAGTGGGCATGTAGAATTTACATTCTTAGAGCATTTCTAATTTATCACATGCTTTTATTATTTCAGACCTAGAGAAAAAGAATGTTCTTTATTTCCCCAAGTGACTGTTGAATAGGATAGGGTGGGGCAGTGGGGCAGGTGAGGTGATGAATAATTCATACCTAGCTTTGCTGGTTGTCCCTGGGGAAGTTTGTTCCTTAAAATGAGAAAAAGCAAACTAAAAGCAGACCCCCCTCCTCCCCCCACCCCATCTCAGCTCACATATAATGACGTCTCTAGATTCTAGTGTCTAGAACTTCGTGATCCAGTTCAGTGGGCAATTAAAATACGGCTGCTCTGAAGTGAGATGTGCAGGGTCTAAAATACCCCTCAGACTTTGAGAATTACCATGGAAAACATATGCAAAATTCTTATTCATACATTTTTATATTGATTACAGGAGGAAGTGATAATATTTCGCACCTCTAGGGTTAAGTAACAGATAGTATTCAAGTGAAGCTTACCTGTTTTTTTTTTACTCCTTTATAAAATGTGGTGGCTAGAAAGTTTAAAATCTGACACGTGGCTTGCCTGAATCCTGCTGTGAGCATTGGTCTCAAAATGCACTGAGCCAGGAGGCAGGAAGGGTTCAGAGGGAGCGAGCAGGGAGCTCCTGAAGGTTTTATCTCCGGAGTCTGAGCTGCTGGCGACAAGTCTCGCTGCTCGTCCGCCAAGGAGAACGCACTGCTTCCTCCCATTGCTCTGCTGCGCGGGCCTCCCCTGCCTGCCTGCAGAGTTACTCAGCAGAAGTCTGCTTATCTGCCAGTCCTGATTGATGACAGCAGGAGGGCACACATACTTGTGGGTCAGCTCTTTCTTAGAACAAAAAGAGTTCAAGGAGTTCTTGAGATTAGGAGGGTCTGGAGAGTTTTAGTGACAGTCATCAAGTGCTCGATAGCATTTGGTGGGTTGCCCAGGATCTTTCTGAATTCTGTGTTAGCCACCGAGAACATTTGATCCTTGCTAGTTTTCAACGATCCCCGTGCATTTAAACAAACCTCTTTGGGGTGGGGGAGGGGAGCTTTTGCTCTTTCCTGTCAAGTGAGGGGTTTCGACCCTTTTGGTTCTGACCTCCTAGGTGATGCTAGATCTCGTGGCCCAAGCAGGATGTCTCCAGGGAGAGCCGTCACTATAGCCTGTACATGGAGGCAGTGGAGATGAAGGGTTGTTTCTCAGGACTTCTGGTGTCTGTTGACAAACCTCAGTGGCATTTGTTGGGAAAACAAAGGAGTTTGGATTGTAAGGACATGGGGCTTTCCAGTTCACCTGGTGTTAGCAGGAGAGAGCAGCGCATGGACTTGCTGTGGAAGCCTGTAAAGAAAGATCTCTTGGCATTTGGAAAACCGAGGTGTGGGCTTACACATAGATACATGTGCATGGGTTTATCTGGGGATGCCGAATTCACCCACCGCTAGGGCCCTTTGCACAAGTCTTGGAATGGGATATTTGGTATTCCATTGCCATTTCTTCAGGGGTATTGCAGAGTCCCTAAAGAATGCTAATTAAGGACATTTTTCTAAAAAGGGTACATTTTTAGGGGATGTTTGGCAAGCCAGTTTTGGTATCGGTGCAGTTTTGTGGGAACTTCTAAAATAATTTTTAAATGGCATGTTTCAAAATGACTTCACTTATTTCAAAACAAATATGTGGATTGCAGTGAGCGTTGGTTTTTGGATTGAATAATGGTTGAGGTGTATGTCAGTATTGTATAGTACATAACTCCGGAGCAAGGCGTTCTGTTTGGTGACAGAATAACTAACTTAACTTTTCTCCCGCCTCCTCTTCCTGGTTTTGCTCGGACCTAATGCTTTCCCCTCCAGGGCAGCTGCTTTATGATTTTAAACCCAGTGCTCTTTGTTTAAGCTGGTGTTTGCTTTGTGCAGACCCCTTGTTTCCTGGGAGTTGACCATTGGTGAATGTGCAGATGGGGGCAGGGGAAGGAACCCTCAGCCTTCACCTCCACGGGGCCCCGAACCGCAGTGGAGCCATGGAAGACGCAGCGCCTGCCCTCCCAGGAGTGCGCATCTGGACTGGGCCCCTGGACTCTGCCCAGGTTAAAAGGCTTTTTGATTCTGCTGTGAAGTCAAGGATGAGAGTCTCCCTTCTGGGCGTTTCTATCCCTGGATAGTTTCCTGGACATGTGCTTGGCCTGGCATCTGAGTTATGACTTCCTCTGCCTGCGGTGACTTTCCTTCCGTGAGCCTGTGCCGTGGCAAAGGGCCCTATTTTGCAGACAGAAGCAGCGGGGCCAGGTGGGTGGCTTAGGAGCAAATCCTGCCTCCTTGATGGAGCTCTCGCCCAGCCCTGCTTGGCCTGCTCATCCTGCACCCAGGCCCACCCTCTGTTACAGGGTCACCAAAGGGGTTATTATAGGCATGCCCTTGCTTCCAACCAGGAGTCAGGCTTTGTACTGAGCAGGCAGAGAGAGAGAGAGAGAGAGAGAGAGAGAGAGAGAGAGAGAGAGAGAGGGAGGGAGAGAGAGAGATTAATTGTGGCTCAAGTGGTGTGGGGAAGGATGCAGTAGGGGTGGAGGACTGGCCACCACTCCTAGGAACTTTCCTCTGGTCTCGCTGGGGAGCAGCTCCTTTGCAGGGCCGAGCCTGTTCTCACCACTAGCCCTTAGGTAGTGAGAGACCTCGTGGGAATGAGAAAGGGGAGCAAAGGGTCCTGCATGTGGACCAGGGCCACTTGGTCTAGATGGGGCTTGGCATCCAGGGGCAGGGAGAAGTGGACCAGGAGCCAGGAGGAAGTGGGAGGAACTTTCTTTTAGCTTCAGATCTCAGAGCTTGGTATTACCTGTCCTGAAACCCCCTCACCCTCCCACGTTTGGTTGGCAGGCCACAGATTCAGCCCACCGGATTCAGCTTGTTCTCCTGGTCCACCCCAGTGAGATCTTAACTACAGTCTCCAGTCCCTGCTTCTGCCCACCATTTAGTCTACTCCAGGAGATCTTGAGAATTTCCAAGTTTTGCGTGACCAAGGGTCTTTTGAACTGAGATAGAATTCCAAGTTGATACCTCAAAATGACGTAGCTGCTGTGTTTTGCTTCTTGTGTTTGTGAAAACATAGTTAGAAAAAAAATCTATTGCATTGCAAGACAGTGGAATTTGACCCGCAGTCTATTGGTCAGGGGGGAGTCAGTTAGCCCTCAGTGGTTTCTAGCGCTTGGTGGGTTTGAGTCTGAGACTTGTTTCCTTTCTTGGACCAAACAAAGGTGAATGCCTTCGTTGTTCCATTGTGTGCAGCTGTTAATAGTTTACAGATGGTGATGAAGTCAAGCATGTGAGCCACAGTGCAGAGTCTCTTGGCCTAAGTGGTGCTTGGCTAAGTTGCATCATTGGGCCTTTCATCTTGAGGATTCCATCTGCCTGATGGGGTTTGTCTTATCAGATCTTGTGAGGCCTGCTTCCTTGTCAGCACCCCCAGGCACCGGCACTCTATGTGTCTGTATCCCCAAACTAGCCCTGTGGCATCCAGTGTAAATGACCTAGCGTCATCCCTGTTAGACAGCAAGCTCTGCTGTGTGTTCATCTCTGGGCTGTGTCTCTGGCACAGCGTCTTCCTTGCTCAGTTGGTCAGTGGCCACTTCTGCTCTCGTTGGGGAATTTGTGCTTCTCCGCTCATCCTCATCTCAGAGTCACCTGGGAGGTAGGTGGTGTTTATTTCTCCTCTTAGATGAGGACACTGAGGCCCCTGGTGGTTAAGTTGGCCCAGACCACATTCAAATAGATGCAGGAAAGCCAGGATTCCCATTCAGGCGTCTTGATGCCTGCGTTGAGCCATCACTGGAAACCACCATACGGTAGTCTAACCTTGAGAAAAACCCCAGACGAGCACCCACTGAGGGGCATTCTACAGATTACCGGACCCATGATCCTCAAAACAGTTTAGGCCTTTAATCAAGAAAGTCAGATATGGGTCTGCTTGTTTTTCTGTGTAGTTGTCTGTCTCTTCCGTTTCTCTTTTTTCATTTGAGATATAATTCACGCATCATAAAATTCACCCTTTTAAAAATGTATACAATTGAGTGGTTTTCAATATATTCACTAAATACTAGTATTTGTATATATTGGAATACTAATACTGGTATATACTAATAGTTATGCAACCATCACCACTATCTAATTTCCAGAATATTTTCATCACCCCATAAAGAAACACCATACCTATTTCCGGTCACTCCTACACCGCCCTAGGAGACCAGCTACTGCTGTCTGATATTTCATATCTATGGAATCATATATTAAGTGGTCCTTTGTGCCTCACTTCTTCCACTTAGCATAATGTTCTCAATACTCATCCCTGGGGTCGCATGGATGAGGTCTCCATCCTTTACATTACCGAGTAATATTCCACTATGTGACATACCACATTTAAAAAATCTGTAGTGAATAATGCTACTGGGAGCATTTGTGTTGTACTGGTTTTGATGTGTAGACATATATTTTCCTTTCTCTTGGGATGTGCCTAGGAGTGGAATTCCTGGGTCCAATGGTAGCTCTGTGTTTAATATTTTGAGGGACTGCCAGACTGCACCATTTTTACATTCTCGCCAGCAGCACAGGAGAGGTCTATTTCTCCACATTCTCATCAACACACATCTGTTCTTTTTTGATTGGACGGGATTATCTTTTAAGCACCTTTAAATTCAGGAAGTATGATTTTATGAAAAACATTAACTCTTTTTGAAATTTAATAAAATTCTGCAGAGGCATTAATTAGCATGGACACGATAGCAATGAGAAATAGCTGTTTTAAGTTTATTTACTTCCCACTGTGTACTTGGGTCGTTTGTTTTTATGAAGTATTGGTGAACTCCTGTTCTGAGTAAGTTTGTGTATTTTTTGCTAAAAACAGATGGTAGCCAGAACACAGCCAGGATTTCATCAAGATAATTTTATCAGTTTTTGTTTATTTGTGAGGTTTGTGGGTTGTTGTTTTTTTTTTTAATGTATTCACATCAAGAACAGGAAAGGACAAGAAGCTCTAGGAAAGGGGAGATAAAGGCCGTCTGGTACTACATGCCATGGAGAGTACAAACATCTTGAGATGGCTTTTATTGCTCCTTCTGTTCCCTATCTCCTACTGTTTCCACTAAAAGGAAGAATGGAATGCAGCTCTAAACCAGCTATTTTATGTCTCCTGGAGAGGATTTCCCACTAGTTTTTTATAGTCCTTAGACTCAGAACCGTTTTATTCATTTTATTAAATTTGCATATCTTTCCCCACTTACCTGCTTTTCTTCCTTGTCTTGTTCTACTGCTCCTTATGTTACATAACTTTTCCCTTTGAAAGAGACTAGATGGGCCCTGGCCAGTGTGGCTCAGTTGGTTGGGGCATTGTACTGTACACCAAAAGGTTGTGGGTTTGATTCCCAGTCAGGGCACATACCTAGGTTGTGGGTTTGGTCCCCTGTTGAGGCACGAATAGGAAGCAACCTATCAATGTCTCTCTCTCTCTCTCTCTTTCTCTCTCTCTCTCTCATCAATAAACATATCCCTGGTGAGGATTTAAAACAATTCTTTCATAAATTAGAAAAATGAGATAGAGAAGCTTTTTAGAATAGGCACAGTTTACTTCTAATATATTGTAAGCTCTTTAGAGCAGGAACCATTTTATACTGTTTTGTAGTGCTGATACGAAATAGGAAGCTTAAAAGATATTTTTGGGAAGCATGGGTTTGTGGAAAGGTGGTCTGGTGGATGATGGATGCATGGACGGATGGACGGACTTATGGGTAAATGACTTATACATACTGAATGAATTTTAGAGGTGTTAGCTGATTCGTTAGGTCCATTTTCTGTGTTGTTTTTTTAAACACCTTATTGGCTATGTGATGCTTGGTTGGCTAATAGATGGAGTAATTAGATTTTTGTTTCTTGGATTGTCATATTCCTACAGTGTTCATCAAGTTGTTTCAGCAACTTGGAGATGTCTCATTTCTTTCAGTGTTAAATTGTTTCTTGTATTTCTAGTCACTATATTTAACTGAAAAGCTGTTTCAAGGAATTGCAAGGAAGGTAGGGAAAATCAGAATATGAAATCAGGACTAAATAATTTGGCAAGTTGAACCCCTATAATCATGGGAATAAACTCTTTACAGGGGCATAAGTTCATCCTGTAGGCATCTTGCCATTTAGTCTAGTTGGTTTTTGTTTTTGTTTGGGTTAGAAGTAGGGGATGCCAATGAGTCTTTATTAAATATAAAAGTTAGTTTATTTTGCTGATACTTTTTTCCATTTTCTTTCCTCCCTTTCCACCATCTACTCTGTACAGTTTTTGTTGTACCCTTTGCATGGAAGCTGCCCTTCTTAGTAGCTGGTAGTGATGACAGAGTTTGACCTTATGGGCAGGACAATGGGAAAGAACGTTGGTGCCATGCCATCCTTCTCACTGGGTGCACTGGAGACCGGACTGTCCAAAGACATGGATGGGTTGTCTGTGAATTTGATAGCAAAGAATGCAGAGAGGCCTCAATTAGCAGCCATAGTGTGTTGTAGGTGTGAGTTAGTTGTTTGGGACACTAATCTTCCTGTGGAAATAGGGCTATACGTGATCCCAGGCCCATAGGCAATCCCAAGAGATGATGCTGATGATGATGATAATGATGATGATGATGACATAGCCGACAGCTACAAATAGTTGTACCTACAAATAGTTGAATGCATTTCTTATTTAAAAGCAACACCTTTTAAGACTTCTATAAACCAGCCTTGGGAATAACCCAACACTTCTGCTATAATCTTTGGGGAGGGGGACAGATTATGCCATTGAGTCCTGAAGTGGAGTGTCAACCACACGTTTTCCTCTGGAATTGAATGGTGGCATCGTGTCCGGTGGCGGCAGGACTGTCGTTCTTAGGGTTGCCTGTATAGGAAACAAACGCCATCGTGGTCTCATCACCAACAGTCAAGTGGCACAGACTTGGGATCCTCGCACCACATTTCTAACTGCTGGGGCTGTATGCTCACAGTTTCTCTTTGACCCCCTTTACTACTTTTTCCTCCTCAGTGGTTGGTACTGGCCTTTGAGGACAGAGCCTACACTTGCCCATGTTCCATTCAGAGACTAAGAGCCCTGGGTTGACTTGAAGCTTTGCTCTGTGGAATCTGATACAGTTCAGAACTGATTGCCAGGCTCAGGTCTAAAACCCTGCACTCCCGCATGAGTCATGAGTTCGCTCAGCGCTGTGGGTCCTCCCTCTGCACGCCAAGCCGCAGAGGCTAAAGGACCACCCACGGCTGCGGGGACGCTTGGAGAGCCTGGCGCCCGCCCTCTTCACTTTCTTTCCAGGGCCCTCGAGATTCTCCAGTGGGGAGGATCTTAGGTTCCACCTTCCCCTTTAATTTTCCATCTTCTGTATCTATCCCCAGCCAGCAGTACTTCTTGTCCCTGATGCTTGTGTTCACGCTGCATTTTTCATACTTATTTCTTTGGTGTGATTATGTTGTGTCTTCATTCTCTCTGTTTCCAAGCTTTCCGACGGGGTTTGCAAGCACTCAGGGTGGAAATAGCTCCGGAGGGGGAAAAGCACAGTGAGCAGCTCCAATGACCTGCATAAGAACATTAAAAGTCAGTTCTAATGAACATTAAAGAGCATTGGAAGAAACAAAAACAGAAACAGCCCCGTGGACAGAGTGGAGGAAGACAAGAGTCCCTCTGGCACCACCGTCTAACGGGCTGCCTCAGAGACTTTCCCCTTATGGTTGTCAAACGTTTTGAATCCCATTGCAGAGGTCGCTCCCAGACCCTGCTGTGTGCACTCAGTTTAATGTCCCTGGAAATTAGATCTGTCCCAGGTATACTGTTTCCGGGCTGATCCTACTTTGGGAGGTTGTGGAAATTCCTGGAATTTACAAGGGAGTCTACTTTCAATTAATTATGTCTTGGACAGTGAATGGTTTTGAGAACTCCTTCAAAACTTTGTATGACTCTAGATCCACAGTTGTCAACTGGGACAGTCCCCTCGCCCACAGCGTCAATAATGCCGAGGTTGAGAAAGCAGCTTGAGGACGTTGAATGTTACAAAAGCCGTGTGTCCTTTGAAGTGGGTTTTAGTAATAAGGATTAGGAAAAAATAACATCTGTTAAGTTGAAAAGGTATTCCTACTTCCAAGAGGAAGAAAGACAATAAAACAGGAGACATCTCACTTACATGTGGAAGCGAAATAAAAGAAACCAAACTTAGAGGTACAGAGGACAGATTGGTGGTTGCCAGAAGTGGGGGTGGGAGAAATGGATGAAGGGGGTCCAAAGGTACAAACTTCCAGTTACAAAATAAATGCTGGGGATATAGTGTACAGCATGGCGACCACAGTTAATAATACTGTATTGTGTACTTGAAAATTGCTAAGCGAGTGGATCTTAAAAGTTCTCATCACAAGAAAGTAAATTTGTAGCTATGTGTTGTGATGGGTGTTAACTAGACATATTGTGGTGATCATTTCATAATATACACAAATATCGATTCATTATCTTGGATGCCTGAGACTAATATAATATTGTATGTTAATTATATCTCAATTAAAAATAAACAGGAGAAAAAGTGCTACTTAAATCCTTAGTACTAATTATAGTACTAATTATAGTATGATCCATATTTGGTTTCTGGAATTCAACACCATTCACAACCAAGATCCTCTTGCTCACTCCCCCAGCCTTCCACAGGAGCCTTCTAGGCCCAGTTGGGTTGCTTCTTTACTAATTCACTACAGGCAAAAAAGTAAGAAATTTCTCTCAGCTGCTCAATTTACTGCAGATTTAAATAGTCTTTAATTTATCCTTTACAAAATTATTTGACCTCTTTGTCTTGAAAAAAAAAAAAGGTAGATCACATTTTAGGACCAAATTGTGACTTCCTCATGTAGGTTGTTAGAGAATCCTGAACTGCGATACTTAAGGTTTTCAGAGGGCAATAGGAGGTTGAAATCTGTGTGGTGATTTTTATCTTCTTTACCTTAAGGTAGGTCATAATAAGCATTTTTGTGCAGAGGGCCATTTTTGTGTAAATATTTTAGGCTTTGTGTAGCTACCTCACATAGCCATGGTAGGAGGAAGGAAGGAGCCAGGTCAACTTTCTTGCCTAGAGGGGCACTGGCTGGGGACTTATGATTAACTAGAGGCCCGATGCATGAATTCTTGCACCGGTGGGGTCCCTCAGCCTGGCCTGCGGGATCACACCGAAACCGTCTCTACGACATTCCCTGAGGGGTCCCGGATTGCGAGAGGGTGCAGATCAGGCCGAGGGACCCTACCGGTGCACAATGGGGGCTGGGGAGGGACACGGGAGGTTGGCCAGCCGAAGGAACTGCAGGCGGGCTCCAGGGTGTGTCCAGCCCATCTCGCTCAGTCCCTACCAGCCAGACCCCAGCACAAGCTAACCTACTGGTTGGAGCATCTGCCCCCTGGTGGTCAGTGCATGTCATAGTGATTGGTCCATCAGTTGACTGTCTGCCCCCTAGTGGTCAGTGCATGTCATAGCGAGTGGTTGAGTGGCCTTAGCATATAAGCATATTACGCTTTGATTGGTTGAAAGGCCGACTGGTTGACCAGATACTTAGCATATTAGGCTTTTATTATATAGGATAATTGAGTTCCATGAGACACCTCACCTTTCGATTACCTTAGGCATGTCTTATGTGGTGTCTTGGCTCCCTGGTCAATGTTAATGGAGAGCAGATACTAATTAATTCAATTCAAAACTCTTGAGTTTTAACACAACCCTTACAATTAATTGTTATGGGTTTGATTTTTATTGAGTGGTTTCTTTTGTATGTTTCTTGGTTACTTCCATTACTCAAATACAGAAACATGATTGGGTTTTTCCAATTATGGAATAATTAAAAATAATTATGTGCAATGGAGATGTATATAAACTTGGGAAATTAATTTTTAAAGATGATTTGAAACTACCAAGGTATAATAACATACAATAAATGCACCCATTAGAAGTGCACAGTTGAATGAATTTTTGTACATTTATACAGTTGTGTGGCCATCAATACAGTCCTGCTTTAGAACAGTTCCATCATCTCCCGAGTTCCATTTTCCACGTTCACTGTCAGTGTCCCTCCCATCCTAGCACCAGGCAGCTGTTCTACTTTCCGTGTCTATGGATTTGCCTCTTCTGAACTTCATGTAAATGGAACCCTAAAATACATACTCTTTTGTGTGTGGCTTCTTTTACTTAGCATGAAGTTTTTGAGCTTCATCTTTATCTGCTGATTCTATCAGTGATTCATTTTTATTACTGAAGAGTTTCATTGTAGGGATTTATCACATTTTGTTTCTGTACCAGCGGTGGACATTTGATTGGTTTCTAGTATTTGGCTATCACGAATAATGCTGCTATGACTATTTGCTTGCAAGACTTTTAAAATTTTTTTCTTGAGTAGGTAGATATCTAGCTGTTGAATTGTTGGGACATATGGTAAGATTATGTGGAAACATTTTTGTTTTACATGCTCGCCACTATCTCCACATTGTCACCAACACTTGGTATAATCGGTCCTTTTTTATTATAGCTAGGAAATCATTTGTTGGCAATGGAAAATGGAACCCCTATGAACTTCACTTTTGAAGAAGGGATGGTATTTCTTGCCTCCCTATATCTTACAGGATTGCTCTGAAGATCAAAGGAGATGGAAATTTATGGGAAAGGGCTTTATAGTGTAAAACTGTTACTGGTGAGTATGTGCAGAAAAGTATTTAGGTGTTAAATTTAACATATATCCGTCTTAGAGATTAAGATGAAAACTTGCCCAAGTGTTAATAAAATGTGTATGTTATGGTTGAACTTGTTCTACCTTCTTATAAAGGCATATTTTACTCAAATTGTGAGCTTTCTCCATATGCCTGCATTGTACATTAAATTATCAGCCTTATTTCACCATGACAGAATATAATGGTTTGCATATGCTGGGCAAGTTTTTCTTTCCCACTCAAACTTGGATGGTCTGCTAAATGTCTGCTTGTGACTTCATTTTCAAATACCTGTGGGTGGCCTCTTTTCTGGACCTGGGCATATGTGTTCTCTTCCAATAGAATGGAAGGAGAAAGTCTGGGGACTCAGAAAAATGACCAGGAAATAGTTTATCAATGTGAATTTACTTTGCAATTCTAATTCTATGAAAATGGCCAGTTTAAACTTTTTCAAAGAACAAAGGGAGTTTTGAATGCATTTCCCTCCCTACCTGTGGGAGCCAGCTGCCACAGGTCTTAGGGGAACTGGTCTGGGGGCCCTAAATTTGCTTTTTTTGGGGCTGTATTTCATAAAACTTGCTTATCAGCCATTCTTCACACCTGTTGAGAAAGACCTTTGGACTAAGGCAGTTGAACTGGTGTTTGACCATGTACCACTGTGTCAACAAAGGGCTTTATGGTGCTTTCAAATGAAAAGGTAAACAGAAACAACAAAACTCAAGTAGAAGAAGCTGCGTGCCTTATAGTTTCTGGGAGTCCGGAGGTTTATATTAATCCTGGTGACAATTTGTATTAATTCAGTAATGTTCCCTAATAAAAACCTTAACTTGTTTTTACTAAATAGACAGTTTTAATAATTGGGAAATGTGTACATGGAAAGCCTTTTTTAATAAAAATGATGCAGGTGATGGGCCAGAGCAGCAGGGCTTTGGACCCAGGACCTGGGATGGTGGTCCATTGAATTAGTATTTCATGATTTTACCTACTGAGCAAAAGTTCTCACCTTATATGACTTGGAAAATTTCTGTTTGAATATGGGTACACGCATGTGTGTGCACACGTGTGTGCTCACACCCGTGTAAGTATTTCAAAGCTTTCAAATGTCGCCATCTCTAAAGTGTGAATTAAACAGGAGATGCAAAAAGTAGTTGAGGCCCTTGGAAATCTTTTTTTCGAGCATTACTAATAACACGGTTTGGTATGGAATGATACCTGAGAGAGCAGTCTTAGAGGAGGCCCGAAGTAAGTGTTCTCTTTGGAAGCAGCTGTTTGCTAATAAAGAATCACAATGGTCAGGCCGTTGGTTCTCATTGTTTCTGGGTGTTACCAGCATCTCAGCCTGTGTTGGGCATCAGAGGTACATGACCCACTCCTGTGGAGATGGGAACTTGCCGCTGTTGGTGTTACGCGTGTTCTTTAAGCAGACCTCAGGGCTTACAGAGAAACCCCTCATATTCGTTTTTTATGATCTTTTCCACCTTGATCACGGAGGATTTCAACCCCTCTCTGGAGGGGTGGTGAAAGAAGGAACGATGGGGTTAACAACTTAAAGTTCCCATAATAATGAGAAATGGGGTGCCATGGGGAGGGCCTTGTGTGGCGCTGTCATAGGGGATGCTAGGAAAGTTGTAGAACTCACACAGGGAATCGTGTGAGCTGGTGCCCTTTAAACTTTTTAGGCCTCAGCCACCTCGATGTTCTTGGAAATGCTTGTAGAATCTTATGCACATGTGGCCCCCACCTCTGGGTGCCCCTGCTTCCAGAGACCCTGGTCCAGTTAGCTGGCCCCAGATGCTTTCATCCAACTCAAGGTGACTTCCTGGATCCTGAGTGACAATGGTGTAACAGCAAACATTTTGGGTCCTGGCTGGTTATCGATGGCACCAAGGGAGTAACTTAAATTGGATTTGTATATCTTCTTAAAATTTTCCTCCTGGGGGCGGGGCAGAGAGAGAGAGAGAGAGAGAGAGAGAGAGAGAGAGAAAGAGAGAGAGAGAGAGAACGATTGTATGTGCTATGATAACTGGCCACTTAAAGGGGCCTTTGTATTATACTTTAATTATTGACTAATCTATTAATACATTTGATTTATTTATGGGTTATTTCAAGGAGACAAATAGAGTCGGTGTGATGTGTGGAAAGAGCCTGGGGTTAGGGTCTGGAGACCTGGCTTGGTCACTCACTGACATCAGGCAAGAAGTTAGGCGCTGAACTTCCTTTCCGCCCAGGGGAGGGAATTCCTATCTTACTGAGGATTAGTATTAGATAAAGAGTGTCACTGAGGCTCTTAGCACATGACCAGGACACCTCATGGCACTCTGTTACTGCAAGCTATTGTTTTTGCTGTTTATAAAGAGCAAAAGTAGCATAAATTCGGTATTCTTCTGTATTACTTCCAACTCTCTGTTAACAGAGCAGTAGTAACCCCTCAAACTGGAAGCTTACCATAACCAATATATTGTAAATATTTCACTTAACAGAAATTACACAGGCTATTGAAATGAGGTTGAAAGTCCTGGAAAAAGAAGTTGTTCAGTTAAACTGCTATGTCAAGTTATAATTTGGTATATTTTTTTCCAGTTTCATTTTTGTTGGAGTTAATGAAATGATTGAACACAGTAGCAATAACGTAATGAGATACTAAAGCTGTCCATCATATGGCTGTACATCTTAAAGGCAATTCTTTGGAATTGGAATGACCAGCGAACACCCAGTAATTTCTTCAAACTCCTTTATCACTCCTTCTTGGAAACAAATAGTTTCTATGTTGTGAAGTCAAAGGAAGAAGGGCTAAAAATATATTTATTTCATTTGTCCACTTGGGAAATTACAATGGAAATGAAATCAATGCCAAAAAAACATTCCCTTCATTAAAACAATGGGATCTGGAAGTTATCTTTTGGACTACAACCCCAGACTTTGGAGTGCAATTGGTGTCTGTTGGAATCCTACCCACATTCCTACCAGTGGATTGGGTTCCTATATTTACTAAAATGTTAGTCCCCTCTCTTGGTCAATCCAATTGACTCATGGATTTGGTACAAGTAGAGCGTCTGATGCCCTCCAAGAGGGCAAGTACATGGGGCTTGGCCCCAGGAAAATGAGAGTCCTTGCAGGCCCCCAAAGAATTCTCAACTTGGGGTGAAGCAGAGTAGTGACCTGGCCAAATTTGTGGTTTCTGGAAGCCAATTGCCTGGGGTTGAGTTCTCTCTCCGTCTTGAGATGGTGGGCATAAAACTTTACCTCTAGGCCTCTATTTCTCCATCTGTAAAATGGGCGTATGATAATAGTTCCTGCCTCAACAGGTGTTTGAGTGAAATGAGATAATCCCTATAAGTCAGCTGCACTCAGTAACACCGGCTACAGTTTTCTCAGTCACACTTCTCTACAGTAAAGCTTGCAGATGATGCTTTCTGAAGAGTCATTCTTTGCTTGTTTGAGAAGAACATTTGAATTTCAAAGAGTTTCTTTATTATTTTTTAAATATATTTTTATTGATTTCAGAGAGGAAGGGAGAAGGAGAGAGAGATAGAGGAGAGGGAGAAGGAGAGAGACTCATTGATCGACTGCCTCCTGCACGCCCCACACTGGAGATGGAGCCCACAACCTGGGCATGTGCCCTTGACCAGAATCGAACCCAGGACCTTTCAGTCCGCAGGTCAATGCTCTATCCACTGAGCCAAGCCGGCCGGGCAAATAGTTTCTTTTTTAAAGGAATGTCGTAGTCATAGTAATTTTGAGGGTGGTGTTTTGCCACAAAATGCCATCCAAATGCATCATTAAATTCTGTTTATTTTGTTTACAGGGAACACGGGTCTGGCTGAGAGAAAATGGCCAGCATTTTCCGAGTACTGTCAATTCCTGTGCGGAGGGCGTCGTGGTCTTCCAGACAGACTATGGGCAGGTGAGCACAGGTCCCTTCGCCCAAGGAATGCGAAGTGCGCACCTCGAGTGTGTGAGAGACGCAGGGACGTTCTCCAGTGGAGCGCGGAGGCTTCCACCCAGGGCGGGACAGGAGAGCCTCCACTTGGCTCCACTTGGCCGGTCTCCTTCCTGGGGGATCTTGTCCAAGAATCAGAAGTATGGAATGCATGCAAACAGCTGGAGGAAAAGTCCGAATATATTGGTGTTTGCTCATTGGTTTCCTTACCGCTTTCCCTTAAAATTCTTAAACTGTTCCCAGAGTATCGGAGATACTGGCTGCCAGTGAGAAAGTAGTGTGGCGGTGTCCTGACTCCTGTAAGAATCAGACTGACTAACCCCCTCACCTGAGCTACCTATCCGCCTTGTTGAGCAGCTACAGAAGTTCCTTCTGTGTGTGGGAATTCCGCTGCTCCTGGTTCTCCGTTTTTGTGTGTAAAACAAATGAAAAGCCCTATCACTGAAAACCGAAATAGGATGTGAATCCAGAAACTGGCTCACTGATTGTACAGCTGACTCTTCAACAACACAGGTTTGAACTGTGCAGGCCCACTTATGCATGGGGTTTTCGTCTTCTTTTTTAAAAAAGTATATTTTATTGATTTCAGAGAGGAAGGATGAGGGAGGGAGAGAGAGAGAGAAACATCGATGATGAGAATCATTGGTCGGCTGCCTCCTGTATGCCCCACACTGGGCATCGAGTCCGCAATCCAGGCATGTGGCCTGACCAGGAATTGAACTGTGACCTCCTGGTTCATAGGTCGATGCTCAACCACTGAGCCACGCCAGCCAGCCCTGGATTTTTGTTTCTTTTCCAAGAAATATTGTAAATGTGTTTTCTCTTCCTTATAACTTTATTAACATTTTCTTTTCTCTAGCTTACTTTATTGTAAGAATACTGTATATAATGTATATAAATATACAAAATGTATGTTAATCGACTATTCATGTTATTGGTGAGACTTCCGGTAAAAAGTAGGCTATTAGTAAAGTTTTGGGAGAGTCAAAACTTACATGCAAATTTTTCAGCTGTGCAGGGGGCTAGGTGACCATAACATATTGTTCATCAACTATATCTAAATAATTGTGAAAGGAGCCCAGTCTCTCCATTTTCACGAAGGAGATTAATTTTAATATTACAAATGGGTCCCTCCCTCAGAGGCACATATCAAAATTTAAGACATAAAGAAATAAAAGGATGTCATATACGAGTATTTAAAACTCAGAGTTTCTTAATCTCATTTGTAAGTCATGCTGAGCATGAAAGCTGCAAGGTCAGTGTTATGTAGTTTGAGGCAGACGAGCTCCTGGGCGCTCTCTGCCTCTTAGCCCAGCTGGTCCCCGTGAGGTGGTACCTGTCTCATTTCTTGGCTTCATGAGGAGTGATTTTACTGGGCTGTTTTGTAATTCCTCAGACGCTTTTTCATCTGAGTCTTGAATGGCTCTTCATCTGTTGGTGTGAGGATATAACTGTTTTGTGGATGTAGATTGGGGGGTGGCATTGGGAGAAGGTGGCATCGGGAGAAGGTGGCATTGGGAGAAGGTGGCATCGGGAGGAGGTGGCATCGGGAGGAGGTGGCATCAGGAGAAGGTGGCAAAGGGAGAAGGTGGCAAAGGAATCTCATGCTTAACAGCCCTCACAGGTGTGGTCGCTGCACTGGTGCCCAGTCTGGTTCCTTTCCCATCAGGTTGTCAGGTCGTGTTGTGTGATCTATAAACCGACTAAATGACTTCTAATGACCTTCAGGGTCAGGCGCTGCTGTGATGCTGAAGTTCCCATGCAGGCTTGGTCAGCATTTTTCTGTCTTTCCTTGACTTCTGCCTTTTTCTTTCTCACTGGCCCCACGAATTCAGTCTCCTTCAGGCCCCGTACATACTTCTCAAGATGCAATCAAAAAGGAAAGCAATACTTACTCATTGTACCAGTTTGACATAAGTATTCCTAAAAGATTTATAATGCAATTATTTTTGTTGTTGTTGACTTATCTTTTAATCCCAAAGATAACGTTTTAAACCTTTTTTCCCTTTTTGAAAAAAAAAAAAGGTGGCAAGAATACACACAACATTAAATTTACTATTTTAAGCACTTTATCGTGCAGTTCGGAAGTGTTAAGTACATTCACATGCTGTGCAATAGAGCTCTAGAACTCTCCCGTCCCACAACATGGAAACTATAGCCACCAAACACGGATCCCGCATCTCTGCTCCCCTGGCCTTGTAACCCCCTTTCTACTTTCTGTCTCTGTTACTTTGACTGCTTCACATATTCATATGGGTGGAATCATACAATATTTGCCTTTTTGTGTGTGTGACTGGCTTATTTTGCTTAACTGTCCTCAAGGTTCTAAGACACTTTCTGTTCTTATTTCCACTTTGCTTGGTGGATGGAGGCTTCTAACATGGCAACTTGGGCAGCATTTTAGTGCTGCTGCCTGTGACATGTGGTCCGCAGTCCGTGTCGCAGCCCATGGACAGCTCTCGGAGAGGGTGGCAGTGGAATGGGATGGTCAGGGAGCAGCAGTTCTGTTCACTTTTGACAGTATTTATGGATTGTGGGTTTAGAAAGAACGAAGCAAGAATAACGTGTACTTAAACATGAAAACAACTCTCAACGTGGACTTCTGATCTTCAATCCGTCTTCAAATACTTGGTCTTATTGTTGTCTACTCTGTCATTCCCAAGTCTAACAAGTATAATTAGCTTGGTGATTTGTGTAGGAATTGCAGGGTTTAAAATATGAGAAAAGATGAGATTGAAAGAACTGGGCTCAGACTAGGATCAAGAACTGGCAGTGGCCAAAAGACTCTAGTTTCTTTTTTTCTTGACCTACCAGTTCACTGCGGGGCATAGGGGCATGGTCACCGAGGAGTGGAAGTTCATTCACTGCTCCTGGTGCCTAGGAACACCTGCTTTATAACTGGGCTAGGATAAATTCTTCTTTTTTTTTTTAAAATCTTCATTGTTGAAAGTATTACATATGTCCTCCTTTTCTCCCCATTGACCCCCTTTATCCTGCCCCTGCCCCCGTCCCGGCCTTTACCACCCTATTATCCATGTTCCTGGGTTCTGCACATATGCATACAAGGTCTTTGGTTGATATCTTCCTACCCACCCACCCACCCACCCACTCACCCATTCACCCTCACTTCCCTCTGAGATTCAACAGTCTGTTCCATGCTTCTATGTCTCTGGATCTATTTTGTTGAACAGTTTATTTTGGGATAAATTCTTGAAGGAATCTGGCCAAAGATGCAGAGCATGGCCTTGTCCTAGTTAAGCCCGTGTGTAGTAACTTTCCAAGGCACTGGCTGATTTCATCCCAATTTGGTATGTCCCAGAAGGGTGTTGAGAAAGTGTTGTTTCTGACCTGGCCGATGTGGTGCAGTCGGTGGGCCGCCCTCTGGTGCACCAAAAGGTTGCTGGTTTGATTGCCAGTCAGGCCACTGCCTGGGTTGCAGGCTCAGTCACTGGTAGGGGGTGTGCAGAAGGCAGCTGATTGATGTTCTGCTCTCACATCGCTGTTTCTCCCTCTCCCTCTAAAAAATAAAAATCAATAAATTATTTTAAAAAAGAAAAATTGTTGTTTCTGGGGAGAGAGAGGAATGAGGATTTATTGTTTAATGAGTGCAGCTTCAGTTTTGGAAGATGAAAAGGTTGTGAAGATGGATGGTGGTGATGGTTACACAACAGTGTGAATGGATTTCATGCCACTGAACTGTATGCTTAATGGTCAAGAATGGTAACTTTTATATTCATGTGTATATTTTAGTGCACACACACAAAAAAGATGTTAATGTTTGAAGTCAGATGGTAACTGGTAAAACATGCCAATGGGCATTTTTCGATATCTTTAAAAAGACTTTTGATGAAAATTTTTATGTTGTCAAAATATGACTTCTCAGAAACATAGACGGCTTGAAAAACTAATTACTCTTTGACTCAGAGCGTTGCACCTCAAACTTTGCTATCCACGGATCACACGGGGGTCTCCTTCCCATGCCAGTTCTGATTGGCAGGTCTGGGGTGGGGCCTGAGGGTCTTGCATTTCTCACAAGCTCCTTGGCGACTTGATGCTGCTGGCTCTTGAGCCCCAGTTGAGGAGTGAGGATTTAGAAGACCTTCCTGGAAATCATCTTAGGGCCATGGTTATGGCAGGGCATCTCTCTGACCTCTTCCATCCGCCACCTTGCAGGAAACAATGATAAAGATAAGGTGGAGGACTTTATAGAGAAAGCTGGAAAATATTTCTTTGGCTTTTCTTTTCTTGGTATCCTCTCCTCCAACAACCATTTTACCTTGAGTGTGGCCAGGGGCAGTGCTGGCTGCAGCATAATAATCCTCAAGTGAATTTAAAAGCAGTTTTTAAAATTCTAGTTAGTGTTAGAGACCAAGGAGAGCCTTGTGTAACTAAAATCCTACACTGTAACCACGGGGACCCTGGGCGGTGGTAGGCGATAGGCGATAGTGTGGGAGCACAAAAGGGCATGTTTTTTTATTTCCTTCAGTCTCTGAGAATTTTGCACACTCATGCAAGCTCTTCTTTTTTGGCAAGGAAGATAGTTTTAAAGCTCACTTAAAATTCCATTCCACATGAAAATTTTAATTGCTGTTGATGGGTCCTCGGAATACGGAGGACCGAAATACTCCCCTTGGACTCATAACTTACGCTACACTCACCAGCAAGTATTTGCAGAAGGAAAAAGAAATGTGCAAGTGACAAGCTAACACACTTGGTTGAAAAATATGCATAGTTGTGTCCTCGGGAGGATGCAGTATATGGGCAGGTCAGCACATGTCCTGAAATGTCAAAATTACTAGCTTATCGTCCTAGATAACAAGCTTCGGACAGAGATTTAGAAGAGGCAAATTAAAAGGCACCATGATTCTGCAGGGTGCAGATGTAGCTGAGCGCGCAACTCTTGTCCAGTGCCGACTCCCAGTCTTACCCTTTCTGACGTAAGGCTGTCTTTTCAGGAACATGCACGAGGCCCATGGGTGAGCACTATAGCACCCTTTATACACATTGTAGAAGTGAGCAATAAATTCTAAATTAGATTTTTTTCACTTTGAGAGTGAACTGTTATCTCTGATTGCTCTGAAATTGCTTAGAGAGAGATCAGTTTACCTAATTGTATTTTAAAGGGTAATTATTTAACTTATCCCAGTAAACTTAGGACGATTACTGCATGCAATGATTTTGTAGGATTTTCTGTGTGCAGTCTCTATATGGGGTCTTCTGAAATACTCTACTGGCGGGAGATATAATTGCCCCAATTTATAAATAGATGTCCTCCTTCATGCCCTTCACTTTTTATTTGCAACAAACATAACTAGACTTTGTTTTCAAAGTTACCCTTCTCCTTCTGTTAATCCAGGAAAAGGCTATTAGGTTGCCTGGTACTTTGAAGTCATCCCCAAGAAAGACTTCCCCAGGCCACACAGGAAACACAATCCTAATTATTTATAATCACATCTCCCATTTAAAGCCGTCTCTAACCTTTTTGGTTTGACCTTCTGGTTTTGATTTGTTAGAATTAATATAAGATGGGCCCAATGTTGGGAAACTTGATAATGGGTCAGTGTAGTGATTTTTAATAATTTGTTAAAGTCATTTTCACACTTTCTGCCATGGCCAACTGCTTTTCTTTTGCTTCCCTCCCTCCCCTCCACTTTGCCCCCATTGGTTCCTTTTTGTGTCCCTTGAATGTCTACGGACATGGGTGGCCTTTTGACCTCTCCGTACCCTCCCTCCTGTGCACTTCTGTGTCCCGGAGAAATCTGCCCCAGGCCTGCTGAGTGCTGGCATTCTGACTGTGGGCCTGCCCAGCACGGCTCTGTCCTATTTTAGAGCTCCAAATAACAGTCTTACAGCGGGACCCACACATTGTCAGGAATTGGACAATTAGACTCTGTGATTTCAACCTTTTTGCGGGGTGGGGGTGGGGGTGGTGGTGTCCGAGTTGGGTCTGACTGCTGATGGATCCTAGGTATAGCCGAGTGAAACATCTCACATGAAAGGAAGCTGACTGCACAAACTGGCCCCAAGAGCCCAGGAATGCCTGCACTTTTCAGCAGCCAGGGGAGCTGCATTCCAGGCTGCACACACAAAGCCAGCTGTTGGTAGAAGCAGCTGCCTGGGGACAGACGTCCCTCCCACGTCCTCCTTCTACAGGAGACGGTGGGACGTGAGAAACCATTGGCACTGCTCCCAAGTGAGGTGGCCAGCAGCGGGGGACCAGCTGGAGTCTCCAGGGTAGCTCACAGCCCAGGGAAGAGTCTCCAGGCTATGACTGGTGGAGGAAAGGGAAGAGACCTCAATTTATGAAGATGGAGAAAAAGGAGTATGGAGGGCAATATTAATGATGCAGAAATAGTGTCCTTTGACTCTAAAGGCCACATGCCAAACTCAGGGACAGCAGGACATTCTCCCTAGTCAGCTGTCCTGGACATAATTCCTCTTCTTCCCCCCCCCCCCCCCGACACAATTTTATTTTGTATTCGTTTCAGGTATACAGTTTAGTGGTTAGACAATCATATACTTTCCATAGTGTGCCCCTAACATTCTCAGTACCCCCATCTGACACCATACGTAGTTATTACAATACTAGAGGCCCGGTGCACGAAAATTCATGCACTCGGCAGGGGGTGTCCCTCAGCCCAACCTGAGCCCTCTCGCAGCCTGGGAGCCCTCGGGGGATGTCCACCTGCTGGCTTAGGCCTGCTCCCTGGGGGATTGGGCCTAAGCTGACAGTCAGACATCCCTCTGGCAGCCTGGGAGCCCTCAGGGGGTGTCTGGCTGACAGCTTAGGCCTGCTCCCCTGTGGAATCGCACTGACCACTAGGGGGAAGCTCCTACATTGAGCATCTGCCCCCTGGCAGTCAGTGCGCATCATAGTGACCGGTCGTTCTGCCCTTAGGGTCAATTTGTGTATTATTATATAGGAATTATATAGGATAGGATTATTGGCTGTAGTTCCTATGCTGCACCTACTTTCTGGGGACTGTTCCATAATTACCAATTTGGGCTTCTTAGTTCCCTCACCTCTTTCACCCAGTCCCCTTTTGTTATTTTTAAAGTATACTTTATCTCCTTCTCAAACTTTCTTATCTCCTTTTTTGTGTGCAAAACAAAGTATTTTTATATTAATGCATGTATTCGGGAGAAACCTTACCCATTTTTTTTTTCCTGGAAAGGAAACATAGGTGCTGTGTCTTTTGGCTCCTGTAGGGACATCTCAAGTCTCAGATGTCCCATATTTTGCAACTAGAGACCGGTATACGAAATTTGTGCATGGGGCGAGGGGGAAGGGTGTCCCTCAGCCCAATCTGGGACCCCTCAAGGGATGTCTGACTGCCTGTTTAGGCCCGATACCGGTAGGATCGGGCCTAAATGGGTAGTTGGACATCCCTCTCACAATCCAGGACTCTTGGCTCCCAACTGTTCGCCTGCCTGCCTTCCTGATTGCCCCTAACTGCTTCTGCCTGCCAGCCTGATCACCCCCTAACCACTCCCCTGCCAGCCTGTTTGCCCCTAACTGCCCTCCCCTGCAGGCCTGTTCACCCCTAAATGCCCTCCCCTGCAGGCCTGGTCCCCCCTAACTGCCCTTGCCTGCAGGCCCGGTCGCCCCCAACTTCCCTCCTCTGCCAGCTTGGTCTGATCATCCCCTAACCACTCCCCTGCCAGCCTGTTTGCCCCTAACTGCCCTCCCCTGCAGGCCTGTTCACCCCTAAATGCCCTCACCTGCAGGCCTGGTCCCCCCCAACTGCCCTTGCCTGCAGGCCCAGTCGCCCCCAACTTCCCTCCTCTGCCAGCTTGGTCACCCCTAACTGCCCTCCCCTGCAGGCTTGATCGCCCCCAACTGCCCTCCCTTGCAGGCCTGGTCCCTCACACTGTCCTCCCCTGCTGGCCTGATCGCCCACAATTGCCCTCCCTTGCAGGCCTGGTCCCTCCCAACTGCCCTCCCCTGCTGGCCATCTTGTGGCTGCCATCTTGTGGCCACAAGGGGGTGGCCATCTTTGACCACATGGGGGCAGCCATCTTGTGTGTTGGAGTGATGGTCAATTTGCATATTATGCTTATTAGATAGGATTGCTGCTTCCAACCAAATGAACCTGTGGGGTCTCGTTGAACCATATGAAATTGCCATCTCTCTAGGATGAGAGAGTTGAATACTGGCAATTTTATGTGGCCCTCTTTTAATGTTGTGTTTTAGCTTATCTATATGTTTATGACTTAGAAGATAGGACTTTTGTGATGGTGTACAGTAAAGTTAAACAGAACGATGTTTCTGCAGGTGAGGTGAGGAGCAAAGCATGTCCCTATAATGATATCCAGCCCTGGTTCTTGGCGTCCCACTGCCATCTTCAATGCTGTTGTGGTTGCGTATGTTTGTTACTGCTGTGACATTTTGCATTCCTTTTGTGGTTTTCCGTTTTCCTGATGTTTAAAAAACTCGCCACGATGGATCTCTACTGCAAGTGTCCAAGTTGGAGCTGAAAGAAAAATGAATGAATATACAATTTATTTTTTTGAACTGGAGCTTGGTTTTTTCCATATTGTCATGTTCGTGTGTTTGTGTTTATTGTGGGAAATATAAATGACATAAAATTGACCATTTTAACCATTTTTGAGTATATAATTCCATGGCATTAGTTACATTTGTAGCGCGTGCAGTCATCACCATTATCCATTTTCAAAACTTTTTCCTCACCCCAAACAGCAACTCTATCACCATTCAGTACTGACTTTCTATACAATTTATTTTTTAGCTACCTTCCTCTTTGGATGCCTTTTCTTGTGCCGGTTTTAGAAATAAGAGGATGTTAGAAACTCTCGTTGGTGTTGTTTCATAAGGAGTACCGTAGATAGCATCAGGAAGCAATTGCTTTACTCAATTCCAGATTCCTGAGTGACAGGACTGCGGCCCAGCTCTGAGCATTGGGCCCTGGCCATGGATGTGCACGTGGGGTGGGAGGTGCTGCCCGGGGTGGGCAGAGGGCCCTTCCCAAGAGGAAGGTGATTGCACAATAATCCAGAAATTAAGAGGAATGAGGGGCATGATGGTGACAAATGGCAATTTTTAAGAATCAGATGCTTTTGGCTCTTTTTTTGTTGAAACTTCAGTATGGGTCCATCTGTTATTCTTGGAATTCACTTCAATCAAAACAGTGCAGCTGTATTAAAGGGACAACGCAGAGCTGGGAAACTTAGAAATTCTCTGTTCTTTTCCCACAATCTGCTAATTCATCCTGGAAATACCCGCCTCTGAGATGGATGTGACACACCAGCCACGAGTTTCTTAGAATCAGAAGTCATTTTCCTCCAGAGACTGAGCGCCAGGGGGGCTTTCAGTCTTGCTTTGAAGACCAAATCCAACTTACTTGGTTTTGAGTGGGAAAAAAATAATGTCTCTATGTTCTGAAAGCCATGTGATTGGCCCTCTAGACCTCTTCCAAGAATTTGGTTTGGCATCTTATGGCTCAAAGATAGGAAGTCAAATGTTTCCATTAATTTTCACTCTGGAATGATAGAAAAAAAATGATGTCTGCTTGCTTATCAGTGTACTTTATTTTTTAAAAAAAATTTTATTTATTTCAGAGAGAAAGGGAGAGGGAGAGAGATAGAAACATCAATGATGAGAGAGAATCATTGATTGGCTGCCTCTTACATGCCCCTTACTGGGGATCAAGCCCGCAACCCAGCAATTGCCCTTGACTGGAATCGAACCCGGGACCCTTCACTCCTCAGGCCGATGCACTATCCCCTGAGCCAAACCAGCTAGGGCTTATTAGTGTACTTAGCTCCAGAGAAAAACATATGAGATTTTGCAAGTCACAGCTCTGGGTGGAACACTCCCTTATTGTAGCCTGGGAAGAGCTTGTCGCTCAGGCAGCCTGGGTGCTCGTCTTTCCCCTTTTTGGGAATCTGGTCCCTGCACAGATGCGCCTGGCTCTCCCACCTTCACTCAGGGATGAACGCCCCGAGGGAGACCTTCCCAGAGAGAGCTTCTCAACCTCTCCATCCCAAGGAGCCCGCACCTTGACATTCGGTCACTGTGTTTATTTGATTTTCGTTCTCTTTCTGCACCAAGCTCTCTGAGAAGGGGGCCTTCTCATTGTTGTGTCCGTAGCAATTAGGAGCGAAGCCTGGTTGGGGAGACGCTCAACCAATACGAAGCCGGACTAGTCATTAGAATGCTGTGGGCTCTGCTGAGACTGTTTTATGACATTTCAATAAAGAAATGACAAGTCTGAAAGGAGCACACGTGACAGAAGAAAAAGCCACGTGTCGCAAGCGTCAGGGTGGGAGTTTCACTGTGCGATTCCTCTCCTGCAGTATATAAACCATGCTTGGACCCGAGGACTCCACAGGACCAGCGTGAGATAAAGGACATCGGCGATAATGAGAGCCTTTTTCAAAGTACTTCTTTCACGTGATAAACTTCAAACTTACATGAACTGCATTTTCATTTTTTTGAGGGGGAGGAGGTGGATATTGATTTTGGTTCAGAATATTTTCCCAAGGTTCGGCAATTTGACACCTGAGGTTGCTATTCCATGTACTTCAACCTCACGTTGAGACAGGAAGCAGTTTACAGTGACGAGCACTCGAAGCTTCGTTGGTGTTCTAAGGACTGTGGGCTGTGTCAAGTGTTGTAAACCTCAGCTAGCAAGGACGCACGCCGTTTCTGTTCTGCTACCTGCTATATTCCCAGCTCCTGAAAAATCCATCGCAAGACCTCGAGTCCTCCCCTGGTTGCTGGGGTCTGTCTCCCTGTTTCTTTAAGAGTATCTAGCTTAAGTGGATTAGGAATCCAGCTCATTCCTGACCCTTGCTTTTAGAATATAGCTTTTGTCTTCAAGCCCCCACCTCCCTTGAACTAAACAGGCCCCTCCCTGCCTGGCCCTCACACTGGGCAGGTGGTTGGATGGGGAGGGAGGAATGGATGGCTATTACAGGTATTTACTGGCTCCAGTGAAGCTGGAGCGGAACACACACATTGAACATTTTTTTTTTGCAGGAGAGCAAATGGCCTCTGCCCTGGGTCACACCTTCTTTGGCTTCCTGTCCTCCTTTGAGCCAACTTGACTTTCTCCATTGTGGATACGTCACGACTTTGGCCTCTTCTTTCCTCCCTGGATCTATTGAATGAGCCTCTTCCCAATCCTTAGGCTTGGTCTGTTTCTTTGGACTCAAGCCTCCCTCTGACCTGCCTGTGCCTCCTGTCTTTGGTTGACTTCTGGGTTCCGGGTTCTGCGTCAGGGTAGCTCAGCCGACTTTTGCCCTGTGTAAGCCTGTGGTCTATCCAGATCCTTCCTACCGGTGAGAATCCTGGTCCTGCAATGGTATTGTCCAGGCACGAAGAGAAGAGTTGATATTTCGTGCCATTGGACTCATTGTTGTTTTTAATTCCGTGGTTAGTTCAGCAAATTCAGTTGTTCAGACTTGAAGGTAAACAGGACACTAACTTGCATTTTTGGTACCCACGAGGACTGAACATAGGTAACTAGCGCTGGGTGCTAAGCTCAGGTTAAATCAAAACTTGATTTTTTTTGGAGGCTTAAATAAATACTGTGCTTTTATTATAAATTTCATTTTATGAAAAATGTATGTGGAGAACTTATTTGGAAACAAAACAATTTATAAATTATCCATGAGAACCAGACATGGCACCATTTAATGCTGGGTGTGATTTCAGCAGAAAAAGCAGAGGCAATGTGTTAGAACCAATTCAGGCAATTGTCAGTTTGTGACTGATGTTGCATTCCATTTCAAAAATTCATTTACAACCAGTTTTCCCAAAGACTTGATGATATAGGTGGGGAATTGGTGTAGCCAATCCATCTCCAAAGACCTGTGTACATACTGCAGTGCTGAGAAAGCTCTCTGTTGCCTGGTTCTGACTTTAAACGTGTGTTCAGAGTTCCAACCTAGGATGCCACCACTGTGAGATAAGGGAATTGCATTCTTCCCATGATCACCTCTTTGAGAGGTGAGCCGTGAGAAAAGGGGGCACCTCACTTCTAAGCCATAGCTTCCTCAGCAGGGCTGGCATTCAAGACGGGTCAAGGGAAGAGGATGCCATTTGTTGGGTGCCATCTCCACCTGGCAGCATGCTAATGCATTCTGTCTGTTTGTCCTCGTGAATCCTCGCAAATACCCTATGACAGTGGTTGGCAAACTCATTAGTCAACAGAGCCAAATATCAACAGTACAACAATTGAAATTTCTTTTGAGAGCCAAATTTTTTAAACTTAAACTTCTTCTAACGCCACTTCTTCAAAATAGACTCGCCCAGGCCGTGGTATTTTGTGGAAGAGCCACACTCAAGGGGCCGAAGAGCCGCATGTGGCTCGCGAGCCGCAGTTTGCCGACCACTGCCCTATGAGGATGGTGTGATTATGCACATTTTAGTGATATGGACATGGAGCTTTGGTGAAATAACATGTACAAGAATCCACATTTGGTCAGTGATAAGTGATAGAGCTGGGGTTTGGGTCCAGAGTGGCTTGTCCTCCCACTTGATCACCTCCCTTTTTAAGGAGGACGTGCAGGAGGATGAGGTGAGACTGGTGATGGGGGTTGACAATTTCAGTTCTCAGGCCCTGTTACTCCTCGTATGGGTTATTTCTTTTCTCTCTTTAGGCCCCTCATCTTCTTGTCATGACGTTTGTGCTTTCTCTTGAAGTCACTCTTTGTGGTGGCTCCCCGCCCTCCCCTCCACCTTTGTTTTATTGCTCTAGGCCCAGGGAATACAAGGGTCAGCAAAAATCACTTTACAAAAAAAATGTTTCATTATCTTGTGTTCACAGTCTTGCTTTGCTGCTTCTGATGGTGTCTTTATCAGTCTGGCCGCATGTTACAATTCACTGGGCAGCGTTTACCAAGAGCCTTGGCCGTGCTCCACAACCACGAAATCCGAGTCTCGGCTGGGACTCAGGCCAGGGTGTGTTTTTCAAAAGGTTCTTGGTTGCCCTTTAGGGAGCAGCCACATTCAGAGCCATTTCAGAGACAGAAGGAGACTCATCTCAAAATATTACCTTAAAAGTTGTTGAAAGAGCACAGCTTTTGCATAGTGGACTTAGCGCTGATGTTGCCTGTGATTCCTAGGCCTTGGTTTTTCCCATACAGCTCCTTTTCTGGAAGTCTCTTCTTACACGGTTTTGTGAAATGTCTCCGGGGTGCACATTCTTTGTGACTGCAGCTCCCTCTGTCCATCCATCTCTCTCTGCGGTGAATTGTACCTGCTCCTCATCTTCCCATCTCCACCTCTCTGCTCCCACCCACCCTCTCACGTGGGGATACTCCATGAGAGTGGGGCATTTGCGTTTAAATGTCCCAAACCCATTGCAATGTTTCTCGATATGTGATAATCGTGGGGGCCCTCACCCCAGATCTGCGGGAGCCCACTTCTCCGTGAACATGGTCCTGGGATCTGCAGTTTAACAAAGTTCCCGGATGAATCTGTTCATGTTGAAATTGGAAAACCATGGACACGGTGGGTATTTTGACCTGAGATAAATTGGGGAGTGTTTTTCCTTCCCTCTTGTCACTGCCTCTCATGTGCTATTTACTTCACACTGGGCTGCTCCCTGCCCTAGAAAGCTAAGGTCTCTGGGGAGGGCTGGCCTTCTGGTGTTTGACATCCCCCTTCCTCCAGTGATGCACCTGACCTCACCTGGGCTGGATGAGGGGCAGGGTGAAGAAGGGCTGGGAAAATCCCAGGTGGCTGCCCAGCATTGGAGAGGACGGGCCTAGTCCCAGTGGGTGCCTATAGGTCACTTCTGCTTGAGGGGCTATACTGCTTATCTCTGCAGTGAAAGCGTGAACTTCCAGCTTCCACTTCAGGCTACTCAATGAGTAAAGGTGACAAACGTCAAAGGAGTCACGCTACAGGGCTACTTCTAAGGAATGTGATGGGAGGAGAGCGCCAGCACACTTTCTGAGGTCAAGGAAAAACGGTCAGCACATAGTTTCTGGGTGGCTCGTCAAGCTGTATATTTTGCCGTGTTAAACCTCAGGTTTTTTTTTTTTTTTTTTAAAGTAACATGTAGCCCTTTTGAAGGCAGCTGTTTGTATTGAAGTTACAGATGTCAGGAACACCGCATTCCTGAGCTCAACAAAGTGCATGTAATTACTCCGTGTTCAACGCAGACGGCAGCGGCAGCACGGCCCACGCCCGCTGCCTGCATTTTACCAGCTGTGAGCTCAGAATGGCTTTCACGTTTTTAAATGTTTGGAGGGAAAAAAATCAAAAGAATTTTATTTTATGACAAGTGAGAATGATAAGAAGTTGAGATTGGATGGAGTGGTGCTGGACCTCGGCCACGTCCACTCGCTGACTTGTCACACAGGACTTGTTTGGCAGCAGCGGCACGGAGAGTCGAGCAGCCCAGGGGATTTGCCATCTGGCCCTCTGCAGAAGTTTGCTGACCCTGATGGAAGGGCTCATTTTCCCCAATTACTTCTGATATGCTATTTAGGGCTGCAGGGGTGGGGGGTGGGGGGTGGGGAGGAGTAGAGCTTTAGTGGTTCCCGGTCCTGGCTGCACGTTGGAATCATTTGAAGGGCTGCTAATTGAGAATCCTGGGCCTCTACCCTGCGCCCAGTGGTACAGCTTCTCAGGGGGTGGGCCCAGGAATCTGTGCTGTGACCCCCCACAAACAGATGGTTAGTGAAGCCCCAGTATTGTGTTTTCCCCGGGAGGGGGTGATGCTTGCCCAAGAGGATCAAGCGCATCAGTGGCAAAGCCACGTTTCCTGCTGCTTGTAGGGCGGTGGCTCAGACCCTAACTGGCCTCAGAACCACCACCCCCTCCCCCAGAGGGCTTGTTAAATCACCGAGTCCTGGGCCTCCACCCAAAGCGTCTGCTTCAGCAAAGCTCAGGTGGGGCCTGGACATGGGTGTTTCTGCTCCCAGGTGCTGCTGCTGGTCTGAAGCTACCCTTTGAGAACCAGTTTATGGGGCTTGGCAGGCTGTGTGTGCACTAAAAAGAAAATAAAAAAAATCCATGTTCTAAATAAAAGCATCTGATACACAGTCTTCTCCTCAAAGTATGTCCTATAGAAGCACAGATGGTGGCTCGCACAGTCTAAGTAGCTTTTGACTGCAGCAGCCGTGGGTCATTGTGCACAGTGCCTGTCAGGCCCGGGACAGGCTGGCGATCTTGGTTTTAAGGACTAACACCTGCTGATGGTTTAGTCTGTAGCCCAGTCTTTTTTTCTGGGTTAATGGAGAGTCACTCCCAGGACAGCAAAAATAAGAATATAGCCTGTGGGTTATGTGCTCAGTACTCTCAAACATTTCCAAGGAAGTATTTCAAAAGTGAGCTGATTGTGCTTGCACACGTTCGAAGTTGCTGTGTAACTTTTGACACCGCGTGCTTATTTTTAATATTGAAGAGCAATTAAATTGTTAACTCATCATTTGCCAGGTTAAATTGTTAACTCATCATAGGCAAATACGTTGCTCCCATTTTCTAAACAAGGTGCCAAAGCCAGAGAAGGAAGCAGAAATTCTGTATGTTTAGGAGCTGCTGTGAGGACTCCCAAGCTTTTCACAGTTACCCTGAGGTTAACATGCTTTTGTGTTCCATTGTCCATGTCACCCTGGCAGAGAGAACATTGTGCCGGTAGCTAGAAAGGGGGCCGGGACCCAGGTAAGTGAATGGGGTGAGTAGGGTGCAGGGATGTGCAGAAGTTGCATTTGCACGGGCCCCATCCAGATTTGGCTTATTATCCTTACACGGCGCGCCCGGCCCCTGCCTCACCCTAGTCCTGGTCCTGATCAGAACCTGGGAGTTTACCCAAATGTCCCCAGGACAAGAGGTCCATCTGTCGAATCGGACATCCCTCTTCCCCTCTCTTTACTTGAATGACTTATTGGTACTTTAAAAAGACTCTGAGAAACAACTCATTTTGAACAGTCCTTTCATAGGTACTTATTTTCAAATATCTGTGTTCGCAAACATTTTATTAGTGAACTTGTTTTAAGACTAAGTTATTGCAGCATGCAGTGCAGTGTATAATATGATGGTATTGACTGTCCACATGGATTTTTGAAGGGAAAAATGTTCCCAAGGGTTTCCTGGACGAAGGCTTGCTAGCAGGCTGTGCAATCTCCTCTAAGGCTGTAATGACGTTTGTAAGTTCAGCACATGGACTGTGTTAGAAGCTCCAGATTTGGCAGTGGCTTCATTTCAAAGGTTCACGTCGGCTTTCAGCTGTTTTTTGGGTGTTCCAAATGGGTCTTGCATTGATTCTGAATTAATTATCCTGATTTCTAAGTCTTCCAGTGAGGGTAACTGAGTAGCTCACCCTTGAGAATTCAGCAAGTATTTTTGTCTTCTGGAATGATCGTCTGTCCTGAAATGCATCCATCTTCCTGCCATGTCAGGGTTCACAGTGGCTTGCTTCAATCATCTGCTTTCGCTCTTGGCAAGGGAGCTAATGACAGATGTTTGCTGGGTGGTGCTGAGACCCACTCACTCCCATGACAATGGGCCGGAGCATATGCTGTCCCCAGTTCCAGAAAGCTTTTGTAACAAAGGACTCAAAAGAGATTGGGCCACCGGGTAGTGTTGCCAGCAGGCCTTTGTACAGGGCAAATCCTGGCCGATTAACCCAATTTCCTTCCTGGCAGATTTTTCAATGTTAGCATTCCTCCCCCCTCCCCCCTCCCCCCTCCCTCATTTAAAAAATGTTTGTAATTACAATTTATGCTTCTTTTTTTGTTTGTTTTGTTTTTTTCCTTATTGATTAAGGTATTTCATATGTATCCTTCCCTTCCCCCCCCCCCCCATGCCCTCACCCCCCTGGTGTCTGTGTCCATTGGTTAGGCTTATATGCATGCATACAATTCCTTTGCTTGATCTCTTCCCCTTACCCCCACCCTCCCCTACCTTCCCTCTGAGGTTTGATGGATGCTTCTCTGTCTCTGGATCTGTTTTTGTTCATCAGTTTATGTTCATTATATTCCACAAGTGGGTGAGATCATGTGATATTTATCTTTCTCTGACTGACTTATTTTTCATAGCATAATGCGATTTAAAAGATGTTCCTAATTACAATTTAAGCCTCTTTTTAATTTAACAAATGTATTATGCTTCATTCCCCCCCTCCCTCCCCCCTTCATCAGAAGGACTTAACTTGCCTTAGAAGGTAGTACCTGGGCCTCAAGAACTTTCACTGGAAGTGTCACTAGTGAGAGCAGATGTCAGCATCCGAAGCCCACACTTGTTTTGGAGGTTCCCTGTTTGGGACATTCCTGCAGTGGTATCAGTGCCACAGAGAAGATAATTCCTGTCTTTTGAGGAAAGTTACACTCAGAAGTAAACATTGTTGGCTCTTTGCTATCTTTGATGGAGATTTTAAAATAGTTTGCAGATGTTACTTTTAGCTAAAAGAGTAAAAGAGGTTGTAGCCGCATTTTAGCACCTAGGATATGATTAGTTAATAACTTTCATAAGTTTGGGCTTTGATCTGAAATGAAAAGGACTATTTTCTCTTTTAATTTAATTTAACACAATTTACTCATTTTAGGTACACAACTTAATGGCTTTTATTATACTCACAGAGTTATGCAACTATCGGCACAATCAATTTTGGAACATTTTCACTCACCCTACCCCCCCAAAAAAAAGAAACCTTGTACCCCTTAGCCATGTCCCTAAACCATCCTATCACACCTCCCCCACCCCCACTCCCATCCAAGTACTTTTTGTCATCACAGATCTGCCTATTCTAGACATTTCATAAAAATGGAATCATGCAGTTTGTAATCTTTTGTGACCGGCTTCTTACACTTAGCAGTGTCTTCAGGTTCATCCATTTCATTCATATCCTAGCATGTATCAGTACTTCATTCCTTTTTGTTGCTAAATAATATACCATTGTATAGATATGCCACCTTGTATTGAAAAGGAATGGTCTTTTAAAGCTAAGTAGAAAGAAAAATATAAAAGACTAGTGGCCCGGTGCACGAAATTTGTGCACATTAAAAGGGAATTAATTAGAGGAAATATTTTAATATTGCTATTTGCCCTTTCTCTATAATAGAAGTGTCAAAGATGAAAGAAAATTAGTAAAATGTATATGAAAATCTTCCTCCTCTCAAGAGTCTGGGGCATGCCGAGGGACCCAGAGTCAAGTCCCCACCCACCCTCGCACACCTTGAAATTGCGCAAGATTCAGACCCAGCCAGCCCCACCCCCGTCAAGCCCCGCCAGGTGGCAGGGGCACAGCCTCAGGTCCCCCATCAAGCCCCACTGGGCAGGGTGGCATGGCCTAAGGTCCCTTGTTAAGCCCCACTGGGCGGGGGGGGCACAGCCTCAGGTCCCCTGGCCGGGCCTCAGGTCCCTGCTGATTGCTCATTACAGGAACCCCACCTTCTCTGTGGGTGCAGCCATCTTGTGATGGCATGAGGGGCAATTTGCATATTAACCGCTTTATTATGTAGGATAGCAAAAGAATGGCGAGCCATATGTAGTCACTTTTTATACGGTTAATAATGGTCACACATTTAATATTTCTAAAATTAAATTGGAAATATTAAACATGTGATATTTTGATGTGTAGGCTGGAGATCAGGATAATAGTTGAGAGCCGTGAGATAATTCTTACTTGTATTATAACACCAGTTTAGACTTTCTCTTAGGTAGTATTTCTAGTTATGGCCTCACATCTGAAAATGGGCTCAATGTTGTTTATATAGTTCTGGGAAGACTGAGAGATCAAAGGTGTGGAGACCGGTTTTCCCCAGAAGCAGCCGAGGGGGATGGATCATTTAGCCAGGAGGTTAATTAAAGCCCATAGGATACTTAGCTCGTGCAGACCAGCTATTCTTTCCTCCTGGAAGAATGGACTTCAGTCCAGACGGGATGACCCTCCTGCACTGCCAGCTCTGTGGACACAGGACCTCGACAGGTTGGATAGCAGCAGGGAGGCTGGTGTGCTTAGCCATTGAGAAGAAAGATTTGGCCCCTGTCCTGTTTGAAAGAACGGCATTGCCCTAGGTTTTAGACCTGAGGGTTGTCCAGAGTCATTTTCTCTCTGCCTCTTCTGTCCAGGCCGGTGAGAGAGTGTCACACATGTTTCCTTGTGCAGGTGAGACTGTGTTATCATCCTGACCTCAACGGTAATCGCTGCAGGCGGCCGGGGCATTTGACGATGCTGTAGCAGTATAGCGACCTTTAGAGAAGGTGTAGCTTGAAGAAATGAAGTTTTTTATAATTGATTTCTGAGATTCTCTTAGTGGTGTCTCAAGTCATCACCGTTTCCTTCTAGTTCCACCCTCACCAGTCCTCAGGGATCCCCATGGGTACAGCTTACTATTCTTTTTCCTCAGCTCCTCTGTGGCTGCCCAGGAGGTTTGCACAGCTCATTTTAATTCCAGCATTTTTTACTATCTGCTAAAATGGGGACCTTGGGGGAGGAAAGGACATAGGGGACCATCTAGTTTTGTGGAGTCATTTGATATATGAGTGGAGTTGGCTCAGAGTGCTTTACTTAAAGTCACCTGAGAGAGAGAAGAGGCACTAGGAGCAAAGAAGGGTTTTCATTCTGGATCGGGCCTGAATGGTTCTGCTGGCCATCTCCCGCTGAGGGTCCTGAGGGGCGGCTAGGCCAGGCCCGGAGACTTAACACGAAGGAACCCAAAGACGTGGTGCTGGTGATGGAATCATGACAGGAAATCACAAATTCATGCCTGATAGGCATGGTTCAGTGATTGAGCATCAACCTATGAACCAGGAGGTCACAGTTTGATTCCAGGTCAGGGCACATGCCTGGGTTGCAGGCTCGATCCCCAGTGGGGCATGTGCAGGAGGCAGCCAGTCAATGATTCTCTCATCATTGATGTTTCTGTCTCTCTCTCCCTCTCCCTTCCTCTCTGAAATCAATAAAAAAGTATTTAAAAAAAGAAAAAAAAATTCAAGTAATGTCTGAAAATCAGAAGCAAAAAGACTGAGTTAATTTTTTGGTACCAGCTGCCCAATTAACCCTTGTGAATCAATGTATTTGGGATAACTCTCAAAATAAGGCCCTGGTGGAGAGAGGAGGGCTGTTTTATTACATCCACGATTAAGCCGTTATACAAAATCATTCATGGACAGTAATTAGTAAATGTCTCCTCTGACTTAGAATCTCTATTTTTTGTTACGTTGGGTCCTTTTTTAACCTATACCCTCAACTGTGCTTCTCATTGAATGTGCCTAAACTTGCTTGCAGACTTGGTTTTTACAGGGCTTGTTCACCACATCTGTCTGTCTCTGTCGCTGCTTCTATTCTCACCCATCCTAACCAATGGTTAGCAAATTCTGATTTCTTCACTAAATTAACCAGGAACAGCATGTTTGTGTACTAACTGCTACTTGTCCTTTTTTCTAAGTGTGTATCATTTAATCTTCCCAGAGGACCCAATTTGGCAAATAAAAGAGAAATCATGATCACAGTTTTGCAGTCCTTATCTCAAAAGGTCACTGCCTCCCATTATCCCCGTGAGCACCAGAACGTGTGAGGAAGTCTTGCAGAAGCCCGACATTCAGATAGTTCTCCCCTGTTCAGAAGGCACTTTCACTTGATGGGTCTCATTTTGATCATCATAACAATCATGCAACCCCAAATACCAATGTCATTTAGAAAGATCTAAGTTCTTACCACGTCCTCTCCATTGCATAGACAGAAGCGGTTTCGGGTCTGTCCGTACCGGGACCTGACTGCAGTGTAAAACAAGGCTAGGGAGCTGCGAGAGCGTCCTCAGGCCGCCTCTCTAGAGGAAAAACAAAACAAAACAAAAACCACCTGAACAGAGTGGCCACTTTTCATTCTCTCCCTGAAAGACTTCAGCTTCAGAAATGTAAAATGGACCTCAGGGTAGAAATAAAGATTTTATTGCTGTCCACTCCGTAGTTAAAAGCCATTTTACATGGCAGGAAAAATCCAGAATGCATTATGTACTTCTTCCCCCCACCAGCCCCCCATCTCCCACCACCGTTTTTAGAAGTGTCCGAATTACCTTTTGCTTGTGCTTACCTATACAATGGCTTTATAACCATCTCTTTCCCTGCCAGTGTCCATTCCATTCGCTAATGGCACTGTTAGGCTCTTTAGCTGAGAATTTCTCTTATGTTGCTTTCTGAAAATTCTTTTTTTCAAAAAAGTACAAGCAGAGTATTGGATTGGAGTTGGAATGTCAGATTGACTATGTCAAGCCAGTATAAACAAGAAATAGCTGAAGGAATTGATGGTGCTTTCTGATAAAACATCTTTACTACGATTGCTAGGCTGGGCAGAATGACTGATACGCCGAGGGATATTGGTGAAGACCAATTAATTTTTTACTCACCTGAAAGCATTCCTTTGTCTATAGAAATGCCAGGTCTGAAGTTGCCATGAAGGTCAGACTTGCTGAATCAACAGTTTGATGTCCGTCTTCTCGGTTACTCTGTGTTGAGACTAGGCCATCTGCTTTTACATGCTTTTATTCTGCTGGCTCACAAGAGCACACGCCTTTTGTTTTCAGATTGAAGCAGATGTACACAGCCTGCCATCTTAATTTCTTTAGTATGGGTTGGTGTGTATGTTAGCTGCTTTGAAATGTTGGAAAAATTTCAAATCACGTTAGGGAAGAACATAAATAAGTTGATTTTTTTTCCACGACCAAGTTTACTAGTTCAAATATTTTGTGAACAAGTGTTCTCTGAAAAAAGTACACTTATTTAACACCATTGAATGCTTCTCTAAATTTGTTGTTAATCTTTTTATTTTTGTTCCAGATGCTTAACTTATGTCTGAATCATGGAACTATGGTTTGAATTCAGTGTATACAGGGAAAGAATGTTAGATCTTGAAATATTTTGGTGCATGAATGTATTGTGAGATAATGTTTTCTCTCCAAAACACAAACTCTGCAGCAATCTTGAAATTTATCCTCCTGATTCAAAGTTAGCTTTTATCTTTGCTAGTTTGTGCTTTTATAGGTGTGTACCTTATTTAGGTGGCATACATAGACTCTGCCCTTAATAAAATTTTAGTTAGAACTGACTTTTAAGTTAATCAGTTACTCCTAAGATTATGCCTACAAGCCATTTTTTGAATTTATTTTTACTTACCTATGGAAAAGCCATTATATTTCTTTAAGGTGGGGGAGGGGATTCAATCTCCACCGTGGCCCAGCTGCAGATTCATTTGGAGCAATCAGTAAGTGCATGTCATAGCAGATTATGGATTGAAGGTATTTTCCAGTTACCAAGTGGAAGGAGAAAAAAAAATGCTTTAAAAAGAATTAATTCGAATAAAGACTCTAAGGGCACCTTTTCTAGTTGCTATTAATTAACCTTCCTGAATAATAGTCATGTTTCCCAATGTAGTTGAGAAAACGCTTGTGCCTGCAAAGTATGCTCATGCCCAAGGCAGAATTGAAGAAAGAGCCATGGTCTTTACCTTCGGGCACTAATTCCTCAGCAGCATTATCAATGATGTGAACCAAGACCCTCCCCGCTGGTGATGATGCTGGTGTAGACACTGGCCCCTTGAGTCTGGAGGAGAGACTGGTCCTTCCTTTTGTGGCTTATAGGTAGGTGTCAACTCCAGGCGGTTCACTAAAGGCAGTATTAGCTACTAGTGTTCCCCACAGACAGCTAGGGAGCACCAGTCCTAACTGATGGTTGGAGACGCAGGTGCGGGGTGGGTTACATCAAGTGTGGGAAAGGCTACATTATTTCTCAGGAATTAAGCACACATATCTATAATAATAAAAGCATAATATGCTAATTAGACCAGACGTCCTTCCAGATGACCTTCTGGATGAAGTTGGGGCTGTGAGAGAAGCCCAGGTCCTGGTGCCAGAGGGAAGCCGGTGCTGGCAGCCAGAGGAAGGAAGGCCTACTCTTGCACGAATTTTGTGCGTTGGCCTCTAGTTTAGTCATAATTTCTGCAGGTAAAGAAACACGTTTCATGCTTTGCTTATGAATGCTGCACAGACCTCAGGAGAAGCCGTTCATAAAATTAGTGCTCATTAACGAACACACATTCACTTTGGGAAATGCTGAGCCAGACAACGCTTCCTTTTATGTGGTTGCCTTTCATTTGGGTTCTTAGATCAGTGAAACTCAGTTCATACCAACACTGTCTTCTCTGGGATATGAGTCCCATCTGGATGTTTTACTGTTTCTCCATGACCTTAAAAAACGTGTGTGGTTGTGCCTGTCTCCCTTCCTGGACTCTGTGCTCCGTGAGGTGGACACCGTGTTTGTTCCTCTGTATCACCTCCCGGAACGGTGCCACACAGGCGCTGTTGAATACATACTGCGTGGATGAAGGAATAGAGATGAGTTCTGTGTTCTTGACTTAGTTACAGCTGTGTGGAGGGCACGGGGACACGATTTATCTTGAATGGCCTGAGGAGGAGCATCTTAGAGATCAGATATGACTGGTGATAGAGGGCGGAGTCCTCCCTATGACTGCCACCAACTTCAGACAATTACATGACATTAATTCTCTGTTTTCCCGTCTGGGAGATGGCGATGGGAATACTGGTCTTTCAGGGGTGTCTGGAGGAAGAGGGAGGGAGTGCGTGAGGGTGCCTAGGGATGTGCTCACATCCTATATACTTAGTGCCCGCCATGTATTATGAAGAGTCGTCCCCATGGCAGGCCCTGCTCAGTGACGATTTTCCCCACCTTTTAATACCAACTGGCCAGTTAGGGACCTGTTTGTGGCCACCCGGCTTCTCTTCATCCTCTTTTAGCTGCAGGCACGCCTGCATGGCAGGTTCAGGTCCAGACCTCTGTAATGAAGTGAGGACTGCAGTAAAGGAGGGAATGATCTTTTTGCTGGTAGAAGGTCTTGCCTTCGGTTTGTGCAAAATGCCACATCTGTGAAGTGCAGTGAAAACGAGGTGTGCCTGTACTTTTGACAACAAAGAACCAAAATAATAAAGGCGTTGGAAGATGATCAGTGAAATCTGTGCTTTCATGATGACCAGAATCTAGAAAAATTCTCTTTATAGTAATGGACTCTCTGAACCTTTCTGCTTGGGTGTGAAGGAGGGTGGGGTGGGGGGGCGGGGAGAAAAGGGACTTGGCAGGTCCATTCTAGTACAGTTTGTCTCACACCCAGGAATAGCTGTCACCCTTCAGTGACTTCAAAGTGGTTTTCAGTGTTGTGAAAAGCTTGCTGTGAAGGAAACTTCATTCGAATCCTTTTAGTCTTATGACACTTAAAGATAGTAATGTCCTAATTGGTCCTTTAATAGCTTGGCCTCATTTTACTTTGAAAACAAAATCAATAAATACAGCCCTTGAGAACACCTCACCATGATCAGTCTGCATTTGCTGTTCTCTGGTGCCTGGATGCTGCAGGCCCCTGGTTCCCAGGCCTTTGGTTTTCTCCACCCAGAAATTCCAGGAGACCAGCAGAGAGCTTGCCCATCTTTTATATTTCATAACTCCTGGGCCATCATTTTATTTTACTGAAAGTGTATTCAAATTGTCTTTAAAAAATAAAAGGACATAATTTCACCCTAACGGATAACATTTTAAGTGGAAGAAATTAAGCTTTAGGAAAAATTCATTCCATTGTCTTCTATTTCTTGTTTGGCTACTGATAAGTAGTAGCCCCACTTGAGTGTCTGGAGTCCCTGCTGCAGTTAATTCAATAATAGGGATCTTTTGCTTCAGAGCAGAAAATGCACTCCCAACCCCAGGCTTGTAATTCCTGGGCCTGGTCTCAGCAAGAGGTTTAGTTCTGTAGCAGGTATTTTAAATTACTCTCATTCCTTTTGCTTAAAGATAAGGGTTTTGATCATTTTAAGGCAGCTAGTTATGGCTTCAGTTATAGGTTTTGGTAGGATAATTAAGAGAGTTATTAAAAAAGGATATGTATATAAGTTTTCTAACATGGAATTATTTTGTTCAAATACAATGTTACTGGAAGTTCACAGATTTTATAGACAATAGAAGGAGAAGTAGGGAGAAACAGCCCCCTCGTTTCTTCCTTGGTTTCTGTGAAACCTGGAGTTCTTCAGAGCTGGCTTTACACACCACTAACTGAAAATAATCTATTCAACATAACACGAGCTCAGTGCTGCTGTAATTTTCACCTAGCTTCGTAGTTGGGTTGACACACTTTTAGGGCAAAAATTAATATACCAGGGGGAGGTTGGACTTAGTCATTGAAGATAGATTGGGTTCTAGAATTCTGTTTATGCCAGTTTTGTGTTAATATGGTGTAAGACCATCTTTTGCTTTTCAGAAAACAAGTAGACTTTCTGTTCTGGTAGATTAACTAGCAAAACGTTAAACTGAGTAAGTTTTCTTGCTTCATTTGTTCATATTTCTCTTTTCTTACTATAACTACTTCCATAACTACACATTTGCCCTTTTTGATTGAGACTATTAAAAAAAAGTCAGTTAGGCAAATTGTTGGAGAAAGTGTAGTGGATAAACCATGGAGTCAATGGATGCCATCTTTATTTTCAGGAATTATTGTTCTCTGCTCCTCTTAGCTCACTGAGGTGCTCTGAGAGTGAAAAACTATGTGAAAATTAAAGATTTGTGTTCATATAGGATGTGGACCTGATAGCAGTGAAATGTATGTTTTTTTTCAGTTATTTGTGAGTAATACTCAGGGCCCAAATACTCAACACTGAGTTGGATAAGGGATTAATTGTTCAAAGAAAAAAAAAGGTAGGTAAAATTGCTTGGAAATTTTTTTAATCTAGTAATATGATTTAAAGAATAATTTTAGGGGTGCACAGGGACAACTGGATAGAAATATGGAGCAGAGTTCTTCAGTGTGATTGAGGGGAGCAGAAAACAAGGAGAAGTGAGTTGATTGTGATTGGCCCCTAGGTCAGCGGCTGATTCATTGAGGGACTTAGGACAACCCACTTTCTTGTTTTGCCCAATTTTCCCTCTTGTGCGTCAGTCCTTTTGTTTGTTGGGATAAATTATAACGAAGCAATATGGGTTAAGTATTTAAAGTTCTTACGTAACCATGTAATTACTATTTATTGGTATCCTCACTTAACCCTTCTGCCTAACTTGTGCAAACTAGTTTTGAAGCTGTTAAGGAAGTTCAGAAGACTGAGAAGCTGTTGGTTAAGTGTTAGCATCCATTTCCTATGACTATTTCACTTCTTTAAAAAGAAAGTCTGCTTTTACCCATCAATATACATTTGATGTGCTATACTAAAAGAGTCCAAGTGCTTAGCATAGATGCAGTTTTAAAATACTGTTCAGTTTATAACTTGATTTTTAGCAGTGGTCAGGCAGGAGCTACTATTTAGAGAGATTATTATGCTAAGCAAAATAAGCCAGTCAGAGAAAGGCAAACATCACATGATCTCACGTATACGTGGAATCTAATGAACAAAATAAACTGACCTACAAAATAGGTAGGTCCAGAGGCATGGATGCATGAAACACAATGACAGAGCTCAGAGGGGGTTGTAGGGGAACAGATGGGATGGGAAGAGATTAACCAAAGAAGTTACATGCATATATGCATAGCCCATGGACACAGACAGTCATGTGGCGAGGGTCTGGAGTGGGGCAGAGGTAAAATGGGGGACATCTGTAATACTGTCAACAACAACAACCAAGTTAGATAAGCTGGTTGTAGGACCTTTGGATACAAATGAAACCTATTTCAAAACCTATTTTCCTAAATACGGTGCACGCTGGTAGCATAAAAGCCACTTTTCCACAGTAGCCTGGTACACGCTGATGGATGGGCCTTTAACTCCCAGCCCTGCCTGCCACACACTGACCTTGGGCAAGTTGTTGAAGGTCTCTGGGCCTCAGTTTTCTCATTTGTAAAATGGGGATTCGAAGAGCACCTTCCCAGAGGGCTGATTGCCATATTATACAGATAAGAATTGCCATACTTATATATGTATATCTGTGTGTGTGTGTGTAGGCATATATGTGTATATACATACACACGTATGAGTTACAAAAATAATTGGAAGTAGGTCATTGCCATAGGCATTTGGAAGGGAGGGGTGGAGTGGAGAACATGATTTAAACTGGAGCATGTGGAGAGCCTGATGACGTGTGGAGGCTGGTGCTGAACTGGTCTCTCAGGGTGTGGTTTCGGCTGGCTGCCAGGACAGCAGGGAATGGCTGCAGGAATGTATGGCCGTGGGCTCAGAGTACTAGAAGAATGAGACAAAACAGGGAAATGGAACCAGAATCCATAGCAGGATTTCCAAGGAAACAAGCCTCTGACGGTTTGGTGCTTGAGCCAATGGGCCCACTGCCAAGTGATAGCAGGAATCTTACCTTGGCACAAGCGATGCCCACTCTTCCAGGTCCCGTAAACCTGGGCATCGTTAACACCTGGATGATGATCACAACAGCCTTGTGCCTGGGAGTTTTTTTCTTGCCTTTGGACAAATAGAAGGCTCTTAGGAGTGGACTGACTTCTGTCAGCTCGTATCACTGAAAGTGCTGGGACTTCTGTGAGGGAGGTGATCTCCCTGGTGGAGTTGGTCTCCCTGCACCTTTGTTATGGCACCTTTTAGGACACTTTCAGAATCATTTTCTTCATCCACCCCTTCCTTTGACCAGCTCTCATCTGTCTTTACACTGAGTGGCCAGATTATTGTGATCTCTGAACACATAATAATCTGGTCACTCTGTGTGTGTGTGTGTGTGTGTGTGTGTGTGTGTATCCTATCTAATAAAAGAGTAATATGCAAATTAACCATCACTCCCTACACCCACAAGCCACGCCCACCAACCAACCAGGAGTGAGTATGCAAATTAACCCCAACCAAGATGGCTGTAGCCATGGAACGATCAGGAGGCTTGGGTTTCCTCGGCAATGGAGGAAGCCAAGCTTTCCACACACCCTGGGGGGCCCAGGCCTCCACTCAAGGCTACAAAGTTTCAATTATAGAAGATAACTAAATCCCAGATACCAGGGCCTCTGCTTGGGTCGCCAGGGGGCGTGGCAGCCCTGCAAACCACCACAGGCCCCTCGCCCAGGCCACCCCACACCCCAAGGGAACCCCCATCCTGATCCAGGACACCCTTCAGGGCCAACCAGCTGGCGCCCAGCCGTGCACCAGGCCTCTATCCCATCTAATAAAAGAGTAATATGCAAATTGACCGTCATTCCAACACAAGATGCTTGCCCCATGTGGACACAAGATGGCCACCACAAGATGGCCAGCAGGGGATGGTGGTTGGGAGGGACCAGGCCTGCAAAGGAAGGCAGTTGTGGGCGATCAGGCCAGCAGGGGAGGGCAGTTGGGAGGGACCAGGCCGGCAAGGAAGCGCAATTGGGGGCGATCAAACCTGCAGGGGAGGGCAGTTAGGGGTGACCAGGTCGGCAGAAGAGGGAAGTAGGGGGCGACCGGGCCTGCAGGCAAGGGCAGTTGGGGGGGGGGACCAGGCCTGCAGGGGAGGGCAGTTAGGAGTGACCAGGCCTGCAGGGGAGGGCAGTTAGGGGTAACCAGGCCTGGAGGGGAGGGCAGTTAGGGGCAAACAGGCTGGCAGGGGAATGGTTAGGGGGTGATCAGGGTAGCAGGCAGAAGCAGTTAGGGACAATCAGGAAGGCAGGCAGGCGAGTAGCTGGAAGCCAGCAGTCCTGGATTGTGAGAGAGATCCCAGATTGGAGAGGGTGCAGGCTGGGCTGAGGGACACCTCCCTCTCCCCCCCCCCCCAATGCACGAATTTTGTGCACCAGGACTCGTGTGTGTGTGTGTGTGTGTGTATGTGTGTGTGTGTGTGTGTGTGACCCAAATTGGAGAGGGTGCAGGCTAGGCTGAGGGACCCCCCCCCCCCCATGCACGAATTTCGTGCACCGGGCCTCTAGTGTGTGTGTTTGGGGGGGCCTCATGCACTAGAGGCCCGGTGCATGAATTCGTGCGGTGTCCAGCCAGCCTGGCCAGGGGGAGGGGACATGAGTGGTTGGCTGGCCTGCCTCCTGGTTGATGGGACAATTTGCATATGAGTCTTTTATTATATAGGATATACACTGAGTGGCCACATTATTATGCGTTCAGAGATCATAATAATCTGGCCACTCAGTGTATTTCCTCAGCTCCTTGAACATGTCAGGCACGGAGTCAATACATTTTGAACAAAAAGAGCTTTTGGCAAAAGGCAGGTGAGCAGACTTAAAACCCCATCAGTCAACATATGCATCAGAAATTAGACTTTTCTAAACTTGGACAGGTGTGGGCCACATTTCCTGAAGTGTGCAGATATGTGTAGAGGGTTTTCTCTACGGTGCTATTTTCTAAAGGTCTATTTTTATACTGTGAAACCAAGGATGTACTTTCTCCCTGATTATCTATTTATTTTGTAATACTACCCCCACTCCTAACAGTCCCTCCAGAAGATTAGTCTCATAGCTTCGATGATTCTGTCCTCTTTGTCTAGGTATCAGATATTGTGCTAATCTCAGCAGGGAACAGGGTTGTGCCCGAGTGTGGGCTACTATGTGCCCAACCAGTTAAAAACACTCCAGGCCCCGAGCTTGTCTGGGTCTGAAATAATGAGGCGAGGACAAAGAGATCATGGGCCTTATTATTAGACACACTTGCAGAAAAGCTTATTGATGAAAAGCATTTGCGGGAAGAGTTGGCACAGCAGTCAGCTTCCATTGTTAAAAGTCCGAAGAGCACTTGGCTTTGGGGAAGGAGAGCCTGAATCAGTTATTAGTGTCTCAGGCCATAGGCTGCTCGGCTGTGATGGTCCGTGGAGCTCATGAAATATAACTGTCCTTTCTATCTCAGAGAAATAGGGAAAATTAAAATTTTCACATGAAAATTAATCTTCAACCCTGCTGTTTCATGCTTGCTCATGCATAATTTAAAGGGTGTTACATTTGCAGAGGCAAATATTGGTGTCAGTTCAAAGTAAAGACATTTTAAGCCGTTTTTCTAAAATCTGAAAAATCCGCCCTACTGTCGAGTGTTAGCCCGATTAACAGAATTGTTTGTATTGTTAATAATTTGTTTTGACCTTTTGCACAGAAATATGGTCTCTATTTTAATAGGCTTAGCTCAATCCACAGAGTAATTACCCGTAATATCTCAATTCTTCTAATTCACGGCGAAAGACTTTAGAGCGGAATTCATTTGAAAACGTGCATTGTTTCTGAATAAGATTTTTTTCTGGGTTCCCAGGGTTATGTAAGCAGCTTCTAAACATTGTAAATCACCTCTTTTTTAATTTTTTAAACAAAGTTAGCTCTTTATGTTGGACCTTCCCCCAACTCTGCATACATTGGTTTTGGCTTTATTTGTAGCAGCCAGACACTGTAAATAAAGGCTTATGGCCTGTTTTTTATTGTACCTTGTTGGCAAGTATAGCATCTCCTCTGAAGCCATGTGAACCCTATAGCTTGGATGTAGCTGATGGTGTGGGAGTGGCCACACTGTTCCTGTGGCAGTAAGTACCAAGGCCATAGTATTTTTCCACAAGGGCTTCTAAGAGCAGGAAAAAATCAAATGTTATGAGTAAAATGTAAAGCAGAGAGTCTCAGGGCAGGAATGCTCAGGATCTTCTGTGTTACTTTTCCTTCTTAATTGCTGTGTTACAGTCTGTTAGTGGGAAACCTGGCCAGGGATTGTCAGAGCCGGCTGGACTGTGCACCCCAGTTCCATCTATTTCCACATGCCCACCCATCTTTCTCCTGGCCGCCCAGACTCCTACTTTAAGTGTGGAATTAAAGCACACGGTCTCTATAACTGTAGCAGAGTGGTTCACCAAAGTAGAGGGCATGGGGGAACTGGGATTTGAACCCTGGACTTATATAGAATGTTGAATATGGGGGTTGGTTTGTTTTTCTAACCACCTAGGCACTGAATTGCTGCTAAAATCTCTGAAATCTTCCCCCTCCTAGCTTTGTTTCCCTGCAAATGTACTGGTAAGTCACCCAGCACACAGATCCTGAAGCCCTTCTTCCCAGCTACTCAGTTGGCTCATGTCCTATGGATTCTGTCTTCATGTGCTGACAGCACCCTGAATTCAGATCCACATCTGTTCGTGCTGGCTGTTAAGGACGCCTTTTCTGGAGTCTCTTTCTCTGTCCAGTCATACCCAGATTCATATATACATTAGTAATAACAGTGATCGATTGTGGTCTCAGGTGCTGCTCAATGGTTCCCAGTTGTCACCTGCTCTCATCTTTATAGCTGATTCCAACACCCAATTGACTGGCTCCACTCCAAACCTCTATCCAGTCATATCCTCTGAGGGAGGACCAGATGGCAGCACTACTCACAGTTCTGCGGAGAATTCTTGGACACACCAAAGCAGGCGGATGACCCTCACCACGCCAGCCTCAGCCCGGCCTCTGCTCTGGGTCTTACTCTGTAACTCCGGGTCCCATCTTCTGATACCACACATGGCTCCCCCACTTAGTAAGGTATTCAGTGAAATTTCAGAAACAAGTCAGGAAAGCAAGGTGACAGTGCTGATTTTGTTTATGTCATAGGGATGATCATGCTAAAGCACATTGCAAATGTCTCATGCTCAGATAGTGTGAGAACTAAAAGATGCCATATCTTTGAGTTTTGCTGGGACTCACTACCCCCACCAGGTAGTCACAGTGACTCTTGGTCTAGTGTGCTTACCAGTGCTTGAATTCATGTTCTAGAGGAGGATTAAAAAAAAAACACCCAAAAAACATTCAATCCATCGTTGGTGCTTTTTGATGCTCTTACAGTTAGTCATTTGGAATGGCAGGTATATCCTCTTAAAGGGATGTGAGTCCCGAACAGGATTCTTATCCTGGGAGCTAGTTCAGTATCCTATAATCCTCTGCAGAGTTAACAAAAACAGTGTGAGTTTCTGGGAATTCTGGTTTTACCTCATTTCTGCCTGAATAAATACTGTGTTTGAGAGATTAGTTCAGTAAAAAAAGCTCTATACTATTTGGTTCATGTAACATCGTATTTACAACTAGAGGCCCAGTGCACAAAATTCGGGCATGGGTAGGATCCCTAGGCCTGGCTGGTGATCAGGGCTGATCTGTGGGGTGACCGGTGGGGCAATTGGGGGGCCTCTGCTGGCATCCACTTTGGCCAGCCTGGTGCCGCCCACTCGCCAGCCCCCCCTCAACTTCCCAGCCATTGCCACTGCTGGTCGCTTCCCTCTGCAGAACTACCAGCAGGCGGGGTGATCAGGTCCCTCCTCCGCCCACCCCCCCCCACCCCCACCGCTTTGGCTGGCCTGGGGCCTGCGGGCTGGGGGGAGCTCCTGTGTTGAGCGTCTGCCCCCTGGTGGTCAGTGCGTGTCCTAGCAACCGGTCATTTCTAGCAGTAAAAAGTCCTGAGAAAGGGCCTATTGGCATATATTTCTGAAATAAAATTCTCAGTTCATTCCATTTAATGATTTTTGAGGACTTATCCATTAAGAATTTATTAGTCTTGTCTCTACTAATAGATTAAAGAAAGATCTTTTTCCATATTAAAGAAAACATTTCCCATTGGCTAAAGAAAGTATCAGCCCAGCTGGAGTGGCTCGTTGGTTGAGCATCATCCTGGGCACCAAAAAGTTGCCTGTTCCATATCTGGGTTTCAGACTGATGCCTGGTCGGGGCATGTAGGGAAGGCAGCTGGTGGATGTTTCTCTCTCATAGCACAGCCTTGATTGGACATGGCAACAATGTGAGCAGGGGTTTGAATTGGGGTCAGTGGGATGTCAGAAACTATAATGACCAGTCACAATTACTGTTTATACTATAGATTAAGCAAGTGATGGCTGGTGACTTAGAACTTGACGTTTTCTACTTCAGCCCGAGCTGTAGCTCTCTGTGGCCTGATTTGGCCACACTGCAGATGCCTTGCTTTATGCAGCCTGGTGCTTTCCTGCCAGCCCATCATGGCATTTGGAAATGCGTCGCGTTTTGTCCTGTTGCCAAGACTGAGATTCCAACCAACTCTCCATCAGTCTTTCTAAACCTCAGGTACTCTGGCTTTTAGATACTTGGACCTGATTTCCTACAGCAGGTGTGCAAGGCTCTTATAGCCTTTGCATTCACAGACATTTACAGAGGAACAGTATTTCTTTGTTGATACTTTTCAGGGAGAAACAAGCAAGCATTATTTTTTTAGTTCCCTAAAGTTGTTCATGGTCCAAAACTCAGTACATAGTATTAATATTTCTTATTAAATATATATATTTCTAAAGGGATCATTGCCATCATTTAATGACATATATTTTTAGTCTTTCCTCTCTCCAGCCTACTGCCTCCTCCTAATCCTTATAGTAATTAAAGTAGCATTTCCCTGACATTTCCAGAGGATTCCTTGGCAGTAGGGGTTGGGTTAGCACACAGGGACAGTGTGGGAACTAATCCTTGCATTTTCCAAGCTGTGTGCTTTGTTTCTGGCCTTTCCTATTATCTCCCAGATGACTTGGTTTCTTCTGCTTCTTGCACCATAAGTTTGAGCCAAGCTGGCCTCTTGGCCCCGCTGTAGATATTTCACCAAACTAACAGCCAAAAGTGACTTTGCATTTCAGTCTTGAATCTGGAATCATTCTATCATTGTTCACTGGATTAATAAATGCCTCGCTTCATATCTCTTACTTGCCACTTGGAAATGAATAGCATGCACAAAACATAGTGCTTCAAGCTAGGATTAATAAAATTGATTGTGACTTTGTTTTAAAACTTCAAGATGTGTGCAATTTTGGCTCAAATGTGCCTTTTTCATTTCACTTTAGAGCAGCTAAGGAATTACTATAACATTATTCCATTTTAGGCAGTTTCAAGGCAGCCAGGAACTAAAATGTTGATTTACAACTCAGCCTTTGGAGTTAGGTTTTACATGCAAATGCAAGGTGCTCCTTAAATGCTCCTCGCCCCATAGAAGGACAGCTGGTGCTCATCCCTTTAGCAGACGGCTAGTAAGCCAGTGGTGCCAGATGTGTCAGTAGGCGATAATGTCCCTGAGGTTTTCATGAGGTTGGTCCTCCCTGATTGGTCCAGTACAAGGCCGGCAGCGTGGCCCTTACTGCTGTAGACATCACTGTCTGTCTTGCCCTCCTTCCCACTGGCTGTCTGAACCCCAGATCCGCCTCATGCTGCTCCAGAAAATCAGCCACTTCCCAGCAGGAGCCCAAAGTTTTGCCACCCTGGTTCCTAGGAAGAGATGAGGAAGAGATTGCATATATCCGTTGGCCATTGGTATGTCTTCTTGGGAGAAGTGTCTGTTCAGGTCCTCTGCCCATTTTTTAATTGGATTGTTTTTGTTGTTGAGTTGTATGTGTTCTTTATATATTTTGGATATTAACCCCTTACACTTGAAACCTATCTAGTTTTATTGTCCAATGTTAAATACAATAATGTCACCCCAGTAAATGTAATAAAGATTTAAGAAGAGGGTACAGTATAATGTGATGACAGGAGAGGTTCCGTGCAAGGTGCTGTGGGAGGGAAAGGCCTGGCTCAGGCTGGGTGTGCTGGCGGAGACTTGGAAGAGGATGACCAGGAGGAAGGAAGGGTGGACCCCAGGAGAGTGTACTGCAGTGTGGAAGGTGCGAGGGGTAGGAGAGAGGGCAAGAGACAGAGCTGGAGTCAGCTTGGTGAGAGAAGCAGCCTGGGCCTTCAGGAGAGGCATGGTAGGAAACCACAGTAGGGGGATTACTTTTCATGCTGGGAGTGACTGGGAACAAACTGGGAGAATTTCAGTCAGGACAAGATCAGATTACATCACTGATAATAATAACAGGACCCACAGTGGAAATACCTGAGTTGCTTACTCAGCTCCAAGAACTATCTCCCTACCACTCTGCGAGGTCTATGTGTTATTATTTTCCTTTTCTTGTATATGATGAAGTGGACGGTGACAGAATGGAGTCATTGGAGCAAATTAAGGTTGCTCGGCCAACGGGGAGCAGAGTGAGGTTCAAGCTTACCAAAGATGATACTGTTCAGACTTGAGTTGTGTCCCTTTATGGAGCCCAGCCAACTCCACTTTGGGAAACACCAGCTGAAGAAACCAGAGATATTTCTCTGAAAATGTCTTTCACGTCTAAGTTATCAGTGCTAGGATAGATTGTCATTAAAACTAGTAAAAAAACAAAACAAAACCAACTGTTTTTTTTAAGGGAGAGGTGGAGAGGGAGAGAAAAACATCAATGTGAGAGCAAAACATGGATTGGCTGCCTCCTATACACCCTCTACTGGCAATTGAGCCCACAAGCAGGGCATGGGCATGGAACTGGCGACCTTTTGGTGCATTGGATGACGCCCAACCAACTGAGCCACACTGGCCAGAGTGAAAAAAACACACACAAAAAACCCGTAAACTTTTTTAATCATTAAAACTCAAAATCAACTTGAGCGATAGGAATTCATGCCATGGGACACTGGAGGCAGAGATACTAATTAGAAAGCTGTTGTAAGGGTCTGGATGAAGAACGTGAGGAGTGAGCCGTGGCTGAGGCAGGAGTGGAGAGGAGATGGATTCCAGGGAGTGTTGATCATTTAATCAGCAGGACGTGGAAGGTGGATGTGGAGGGACTATAGGCTGATGTTGGTCTCTGCCTTGGGAGCTGGCACTGAAGGTATCATTCCCTGAGGAAGGGATAAGGAAGGAAGTAGCACAGGGTGAGGAGGAGGTGTAGTCATCGGAGTTGCTTTTCTTTGAGACGCTTGTGAAACATCAGAGCAGTCCAGAATTGTAGGAATGGAGGTTCAAGTTCATGCTATAAGGGTCCTGGCTCATGATTCAGAATAAAGACATCAGAAAGGGGTCCTTAAAATTAGAACAAAGACCAGGACATTTACACATAAGACAGGTACCAGGTGTCAAGTGATGTTTGGGCCAAGAATTGGGGTTCCTGGACTTTCACCCCATCCTTGTGAAATTTACTATGCATAAGATAAGTGGATTAGAAGAGAAGTCCTTTTTCCTTCTTATAGTTGGCGATTCTTGGTGGAGGTTTAGTATTTAATTTTGTTTTGTTTTTGTTGCTTTTTGAAAATATTTTTTAAAATTGAATCAGCTGTATGTGTCCAGATATGTTCATTGATAGCTATATTGATTGGCCCAATTTATCTTTGTAAGTCTAGAAATGTTGAAAAGTTTTAGAAAAGTGTCATAGAAATAAACAAAATTAAAAACACCAAAAAACTTGCAATCCATCATTGGAGTTCTGATATATTTTCTTCCAGTTTTTTTTTTAACCTATATTTGTAGACGCCATTTGTTTTGAGATCATTGTAAACCTACATGCATATGTAAGCAAGAATATAGAAAGATCCCAGGACCTTTGCCAGTTCCCCCCAGTGATCTTACACAAGATCCCAGCCAGGGTGTTGACACTGATATAGTCAAGATATAGAAGTGTTCCATCATCCCCAGGATCCCACATTAGCCTTTTACAGCCACACCCACTTTCCCCTTAACCTCTGGCAAACACCAGTGTTCCATGCTCTATAATTGTGTCATTTCAAACATATTATATAAATAGAATCATACTGTGTGTAACATACTGGGGCTGACTTTTTCAGCTTTTGTGTATTCCAGATAAAGCTGCTATGAACATTTAAGTTTTTGTGTAAATGAGTGTTTTCAATTATCTGGAATGAATGTTCCAGAGTACAGTTGCTGGTGTGTGTGTGTGTGTGTGTGTGCGTGCGCACGCCCGCGCATGTGTGTGTGCGTGTGTGTGCATGTGCGGGTGCATGCACATGTGTGTATACTTTAAAAAATAAGCCTAGGATTATACTATGCATGTGCGTAGAATAATTTTATCAAACCTTAGTATAACTTTAATGGAAAAGCACTTGTATAGCATGGTCTTTTCCGGCAGACTGACTTCTTTAACGTGGAAAGAACAACCTAAGGGTGTAACCTCTTTCTTTCCGTGGGGACTTGGCCTGTGTGGTGGTGTAAGCCATGAGGAAGCTGCTAGAGCCATGTCCTAGCACAGCAGGAACAATAGGGTGACTTCCTTTGGGCAGAGTTTCCTGAAAATTTACACATATAATTTTCTTTAGTGAATAAGAAATGTAGCTTAGCATTTTAAAAAAATCTACATAATTATTTTATAAAATAATTGTAATTGCTAATGTTCCATATAAACTCAGATTTGAGGTCTTATTTCCTTTATTTGCAAACTAGAGGCCCTCATGCACTGGAGGGGGGGTCCCTCAGCCCGGCCTGCCCCCTCTCACAGTCTGGGAGCCCTCAGGGGCAGGAGGCGACCTGGTGATCACGGGAAGGCAACGCCCCCATCACACCTCTGCTGCTGCCACTGCCAGCAGCGCAAGCCTTGGCACCCTGGTTACTTGAACCTTGGGTGTCCCTGGGCGGCTGGGCAGCCGACATCTGAGGCTTGCCTGCGCCTCGGGCTGGCCCTGGGTGGCTGGGCAGCCGACATCTGAGGTTTGCCTGTGCCTTGGGCGTTGGCTGGGCATCTGACATCTGAGGCTTGCCTACACCTCGGGCCGGCCCTGGGTGGCTGGGAAGCCACCATCGAAGGCTTGTCTGTGCCTCGGGCTGGCCCTGAGTGGCTGGGCAGCCGACATCTGAGGTTTGCCTGTGCCTTGGGCGTCTGCTGGGCATCTGACATCGAGGCTTACCTGCACCTCGGGCTGGCCCTGGGCGGCTGGGCAGCCAACATCCGAGGCTTGCTTGCGCCTCGGGCCAGCCCTGGGCGGCTGGGGGCTGAGGGGACTGGGGGACTCAGAGGCAGGTGCGTGGTGCCCCAGCAGGCTAAGGGGACTGGGCGCAGCCATGTTATGGCTGTTGGTGCCGCCATCTTTGAGGGCGTGGCAGTCAATTAGCCTATTCCCTCATTATTGGCTGTGGGCGCCTCCATCTTTGTGAGGGCGAGATGATCAATTAGCATATTCCCTCTTTATTAGATAGGATAGTCTACTGTGTTTTTAGTGTGTGTGTGTGTGTGTGTGTGTGTGTGTGTGTGTGTTAGCTATTCCTTCCAACTGTGCCAACTCATTGTCACAGTTAGTTAACTTTTCTCTCTGAAGTTCACCGGGAGAGTTCTGGGCCAGTGTATCATCTAGGCCTTCCTGGTAGTGGGCTGTTGCCCGAGCAGGCGAGCTAGCTGCCTTTAGCACTGCGTGTTGTGTGGCGTGGCTCTGCATCTCCAGCAGCAGACAGGCTTCAGAGGAACTGCCTGGGTGTGTTGGACTCTCAGGTTCTCACCCCTGTCCGTCTGCCGCAGACTCTGCAGGGCTATCAGGAAGATCCCTGCTCAGTGGTTAGCACTTACTGCTCGGGCTCACCTGCAGAGCTTCATCTTTCCCGGTTGTGCGTGTCATTGCTGGTATGTTACTTGTGAACATGAAATCAGCGAGAGGCCCTCCATGGGGGGACAACAGTGCTTGTAGTGGTCACCCCAGAAGAAACTCAGACCTGGCATTCCTAGGGGGTTTCTGGAAAGTTGGTCTCATTGAATTGTGTTTTGTAGTGAGATTTCTTCTTTGTGTCTGGTCTCTAGAAAGGCAGTGTCAGTGTTGGGTTTGATAGTAGAGTTGTCTGTGACGGTGAGTAGGAAGAGAATGTCTGCCCCCACTTAGCTGCTTACATGGCCTTCAGCTCCTTCAGGTCAGAGGCCAAGTGCCACTGCAGGACACGGGGCCCACATGCTGCCCCCACCGCACTCCACCAAGCACCTGCCTTGTGCAGCCCAGCCTCTGTGTCTGGTCTTCCATGGCTGTCCTCTGACCCACGTGACTAGTTCCCATTGTGCCCTGGGAATTTCCTGTTTCAGCCCCCACCACGTGGGTATGAAGATAAAGCAAAGAAGATATCAGTCTGCTTTATCTGTGTTTTGTAGTCGGTTATCTAACAAACTCACCCAAAGGAGGTCAAAGCAACAGATTCTTACTTATATTAAGTAAGAATAAAGGTTCTTAAAATAAAGGTTATTTTAACCCCCTGTGCCATGGTTATTAGGATGCTAAGTCTCTGACAAATTTGAGCTGAAAGCACCATTTTCCCCCATTAGACATGTATAATTTTGCTTTGGATTAGATCCCAATGGAACATTCTAGTGGAGTTTACATTTTCATGCCCCAAATATTTTCTCCAGTCTTCTGTGACAGAGCAACACAATTAACAAGCTAGGGCAGATTTTCTGTTAAGTGGTCGGCTTCTTTTAGACTTGTCCTAAGAACATATCTTGAGTCCGTGAAGCTTAACACGAGGAAGCTCATTTTTTATTTACATGATTGCTCATTTTAGCCACGTCAGGAGGCAGATGTCTTAACCTTTGTCATGGATCATACTTTAATTTGTGAGTTAAGGAGACAGTAAACAAATAAAAGAAGGAAAATAAATTGAGAGGTATCCCCAGATAAAATGTAGGATTCCAGGGAAAATCGAAACAAGGCTACCCAGATTTGTGCAAAGGGATTAAAATAGAAGAAGAAAGTGTTATGTCAAATCAGCACACAAGTCAAGAGATCGCTATGGAATATGAAGAACTAAATGTGCAGTCCTCCCTCTGGCTCAGTCCCTTCTCCTGCACATTGGAGTTCAGCCCTTGCCTAAGTAGTGGGAGCTCCCCAATCCATGCCGAGTCTCTGATTATTTCCTTATAGAATGTTCTGTGTTGTTCCTAGCATTACATCCCTCTCACAAAAATAGCAACTTTTACTGAGCTCTAGTGTGTGCCAATTACTGTGACCTTTATCTACATTATTTTATTTTGTTTTCACAATAATTCTCTGAGTTAGGTATTATTATTACCGTTCATATTTTTCAGATGGGCAAACTTGTGAGCCAGAGGTTATCTTACTCATTGCCCCTGAGCTGTAGGTAGCATAGATCTAGGAGAAATGAATCCACCCAGCTCTGACTCTAAGACCATGTTTCGGGACCTAGCCAGTGTTGCTCAGTTGGTTGAGCATTGTCCTATGCACCAAAGGGTTGTAGGTTCGGCTTCCAGTTAGGGCACAAGCCCAGGTTGTGAGTTCAGTCCCTGTTTGGGGTGTGAGACAACCAATGGATGCTCCATTTTCATTATGATGTCTTTCTTCCTTTTCTTTTCCCTCCCTCTCTCTCTAAAATCAATAAAAACTTCAAAAAAATCATTATTCCATTCTGCCTCTCCTTATATATTATACCCGTTTTGAAGGCCAGGACCATCTATTCTGTACTTATTGAGTCTGTATAGTGGGCCAAGGCTGGGCACTGGGGAGTAAGCTCAGCATGCTTCCTGCCCTCATAGAGTTTTCAAATTGTGGTTTGCAACTCGTAATAGCGAGGTGTGAAATCAGTCGGAGGGCCACATCCAGCATTTAAGGGAAATAGAATAGAAGGTATTGGGATGCATCAGATATTGTGGTGTGTTTTATCAAACTACCAGAGGCCCAATGCACGAAATTCATGCAAGAGTAGGCTTTCCTTTCCCCGGCTGCCAGCACCGGCTTCCCTCCGGCACCCGGGACCCGGGCTTCCCTCACAGCCCCGGCTTCATCCAGAAGGTGGTCCGGAAGGACGTCCGGTCTAATTAGCATATTTTGCCTTTATTATTATAGATGTGTATAGTAGTTTATAGTATAAACATATTTCTTACTGTACGTTGTGGTGGGAGTGAGGTGGTTTTAAACAAGTATGATAATAGATCAGATAAGTGATTATAAACTGTCATAATGAGCTATGAAGATAGCACATGTGTGATAAGTGTCTTCTGAGAGGGTAACATTTGGGCTGAGTGACCTCAAGGAAGAGAGTAGCAGGATGTCAGTGACCCAGACAGGGGAACAGCAGGTACAAGAGCCCCAGGCCAGGGAGTCAAAAGTAGAAATGGTATGGACCGAAGCAGCGGTCGTTAACCTTTCGGACCTCACAGACCACCAGTGGTTCGCGGGCCACCGGGTGGCGACCACTGGACCATAGTGTCTGACCATAACACAGTACAATTAGAAATACAGAAATGTAAGCAAACACAATGCCTAGTAGTAATCTTCATCATTATTATCATCATAACCATGAACCTTCTTTAGCTGCGTCAAGTAAGGATGACTCAAAAACTACTAGTAAGGTACAAAATATTGTTGTTCTGGCCTTTGATTTACCTCTACTCTATTCACTGTCTTTAGTTGTTTCTGAAAGATTTGTTTTTTTTTGTTTTGTTTGTTTGTTTATGAAAGGCTTTGCTTATAGGCATTGGCTTGCTCTCATCATTTTTTTTCTAGAATCTATATTGACATCTGGTTGGTTGGCCTGCTGTGGGATTTCTAAGCCAGGGTATCTCAGCCTTGGCACTCTTGACATTTGGGCTGGATAATTCCTGACCTTCACCAATAACCTCTTTCTCCACCCTCCCCCTACCCCCCATTTGTGACAACCAAAAATGCCTACAGACATTGCCACATGTTCTGGGGCGGGGGGGGGGGGGGGGAGGTTGGGGGAGGTGGCAAAATGGAGGACTTGGAGGACTGCTCTAAGGGAAATTCCAGGCTAACATGAGGTGAAGCTCCCAGATTGAGAATACCCTCTGTTCCATCTGCTCATCAGGAGAGGACATGGTAAGACTACCCCCACCTCCGCCCTTTCTCTTCAATAGAAAAAGTTAGGTTTTATGACTGAGAGTTCCTAATGACTTCAAGAAAGTCTGTATACATCACTCCTTGCTATAGAAACTATTGTGTAAGTGTGGTGGGGTTGGTTGCCTTGCAATGTGTACTCTCTTAAGGTTAAAAATAAAAGGGGATTGATAATGGCTCAGCTGTTTTATCTAATTAATGGACTCCATGCCTTTTCATACAGAAGTGGACCCAGCCTTGGGCAAGCCTATTTTGAGTTGTTTTTCCAATAGTGTTGATTGGTTTCCTTTGTTCTCCACGCTTAACCCAGGCCATCTTGTGACCAGTGGCTTGTAATTCTGTAACAGGAGCTATTTGTTCTGAGGCCCCATTTTCTCTAAATTGATATCCTGTCTTTTAATCTTCTTTATGTTGCTCCATTTTGTAACCTCCCTACATTTCTCCCAATAACTGCTCCACTGAAGTAACTCAGTTTATTCTGAGTTGGGTTTTTAGGGATACATCTCATTATTGTATGTTGGCAATTATCTATTCCTGAAAAAATCCTGAAGAAAAATTCCATTCTTTAAACCTAGAATTTTCCTTTCTGCTATTTTGTACTAATCTTGTGCAACTAAATACCCTGTTGATTATTATACATAGGAATGAGTTTTGATCATTCAAAGGGCTCTCCTTAAAATTCCTGGAATAAGAGCCCTTGCTGGTTTGGCTCTCTGGACAGAGTGTCGGCCTGTGGACTGAAGGGTCCTGGGTTCGATTCCAGTCAAAGGCATGTGCCTGGGTTGCAGGCTTGATCCCCAGTAGGAGGTGTGCAGGAGGCAGCCAATCAATGATTCTCTCTCATCATTTATGTTTCTATTTCTCCCTCTCCCTGTCCCTTCCTCTCTGAAATCAATAAAATATGTATTTAAAGAAATCCTTGAATAAGATTGTTGGTCTTATCAACCCATTGAAATCTTTGAAAATTCAATCATGTGGGGCAAAAGTAGGTTTATATTTGTGAGTATGCGAAACACCGGGTTTATTCTTGTACTAGTAGCCCTACACACGAAACTCTACCAGTAGCTCGCTGCCACCCTCCAGTAGCTCTGCCCGCTGCCCCGCCCTCCTGTAGCTCCCCCTGCCCCCTCCTATAGCTCTCGGCCACCCGCTTGTAGCTCACTGCCCCACCCTCCTGCTGATCCGTGACCCGGTCCTTATGCGGTTGGTCGTTGCGATTCACAGCATAACGACCATTTGCATATTACATCTTTATTACATAGGATTATTATTTTCCATACGAATAACATGTATGCCTCACTCTGTATGCATTAACATCCTGAATTCAGGGGGCTAGTTTCATCCCTTACTTACTTAGGGTTTCTACTTTGATATTATCCTACCAGTGAGGCTGTCCCCAAATACCTAATATAAAGTAACCTCTCTTGGTACTTAGTCCCCTAGCCTTCATGATGTCTTATAGACATTCCTTACCATCTGTGATGCTATATACTAGCTTGCATGTTTGGTTCCCCCTTCCCCTCTTTCCTTATTGGAATGTAAGCTATATTCCTAATGCTTAGAACACACTAGTAAATATTTGCTTGAATGAATGAATCTTCTTAATTGATTTATCAGACACTTACTTAGCACCTTTGATGTGCCAGACATCATTCTAAGATCTTTACAAATATTAATCCATTTCCAAGTGGATGGTTAGCCTTGCCTTTCCTTCACAAATACATTTTCTTTACTATTCCCCTTTTCTTTGAAATAATCATTATTTTGTGCAGCTGCATTCCAGTGTCTTAGCAGAATGTTTCTTTTTCTGTTCATAGCCTCTTGTTTATGTAACTGTTTTCTTCCATCATGATTTCCTCTCCCTGAGGTCATGAGGATTGTTCTAGGTCTCCTGATCACCCCTCTCCTGGAATGGGCATGGGCCCAGGTATGCTCCAGAAAACATCTAAGGAAACCCCTGTAGAAGGTGGGGAACTCTATTTATAGGTCATGGCCATTTTTTCAGTCGCCATGCGACCAGCTCTGAGCGGCTTACTTGTGCTCACAAATGGTCTTGCTTTTCCCAGCACATTAAAAAACAATGCAATGTTTACATAGGACATAAATATTTAATCACTGTTCATATATATTTTAGTGTCTAAGTGTTGTACCATGTGTATTATTTCCAAAAAAGCAGAATCGACAGAAATACAGACAACGATTTTACCATTTTAAATTATTTCTGTCCTCAAATTCTGGGATTCTCCATCTACCCAGACAATTCATGGGAAAAGTTGTTTGTTTTCATGTTGGGCAGGACTTTTGCTGGTGGTGAGCTTGCAGGAGGTAGTTTTGCTGGCTTTACTGGCGTGTCTTGGTTCCTACGAGAAAGACTTTTCTGGGGAACTCGAGTCACCTGTCTGCCAGTTGTGTTGGCAGGAGCTTTGAGCAAACAGAGCGAGGAGAGACCTTCCCTGGAGTGCTGGGAGCAGAGAGGACAACGCACAGGGCTTCTGTGCGCTCAGCCCTCCAGACGTTGCCTGGCCCCGCCCAGTTCTGCTTCTGCGCCCACCCTCACAGTCACTTCCAATGGAAGACCAAGAAACCTGTCCAGTGGTGGTGGTTCTGGCAAACCTGCCTGGATTGATGGGCATGTAGAAAGCTGGGGAAGGCAGAGGGTCCCCACTGTTGCTTCTGGGATTTTCCATATCACCCTAACATAAGTACCTGTACTTTAGCCTACATTTCTCTGTTTAACTTTCTTCCATGGTATTTATGAGTTAAAATGCAAGCATGGGTGTCCTGAGTGTTTCCACACTCTTCATTGTGCCTGTGCATTTTTCTTACCACCTTGTTATCCTGGCATACTCCACCCTGAGTGCCCTCCCAGGGCCCCAGGCCTGCCCCAGCCTGCGGGTGCTCACGTGGCAGGGTTGGCCACCTCGCCAGGGGTGGTGCTGCTGGGAGGGGTGCATCTCCTGGTGGGTGTCCTGCCACAGGAAACAGCTGGGGAGAGTGGCTGGTCCTCAGAAGGCGAGCAGGGTGTCTGCCCTGGCCTCGCAGTTTCTCAGGACTGGTTTTGAACAGCTCTTGTGGTTCACATGGAAGAAATGCCGCTGCTGAAGTTTTAATTTTTATCTAGAAAAAGAAAACATGCCATTTTCCGTGGCTTATGAAAACCATCGAATTGGCACTTTTGCTTTTTTTGGTGTGTCATTCTCTTTTTGCAATAACATACCATTTGTTGCCATGTAGGCAACTGGTCAATATTTATAAAAACAGAAGCCCCAGTCATAAAGTTCTGCAAATATTCCAGAAGGTTGTTTGGTGTGTGTATGTGCACACGTGAGAATGGGTGTGTATGAAGACTGCATATTTTCATGTCTTTTAGTTTCTTGTTGTTGTTTTTTTTGCTTTTTGCATCTGGAGTTCTTGTTTTGTTTTGAGGATGGACGTAATAAAAGTGTGAAGTGAATAAATGTGGAGTAGACTCCATCATTAAATGATGTTACTACATGAGTTTGTATGTGAAGCTGGACAGGCTTGGTCAACAGATGGAGCTGACTTGAAATGGTTAACCCAAAACCAAATCAGTTGTGAGAAAGAAGGACTGAGCAGGTTTGAGAAATCCATGCACGTTCGGTAATCGGTCTGACAGTATCAGAGTTGTCTTGAGTACATGCCAAAGCTGGTATCCAGCACTCACCACGGGCATTTGGGACTTTCAGGAAGACAGGCTGTCAAACAAACAAACCGATTTTATTTTAAATCTGAGAGGGGATTTGTTTTACCTAAAGGTCACATGAATGCTATATATCCCGATAGTGAGGGGAGAGCGTCCAGGGATATTTTTCAAACATTCCTGTGCAAATGCGTTCCAATCTTTGAACAAATCTGTAGACATACAGTGAATTTACGTACCACTTCAATGGGAGAATGTATTATGAAGCTTTGAAATATATGATCCCGTGTGAAAGATTATGCAGTGAAACCAAACTGCTTTCTAAAAGCTTTGTTAGCCAGTTTCTTAACTGATTTATATCAGTTGGAGAAACAGGCAGAGAAGTGAACTGTAAGGTTATAATTTTTGTGGTTTCTGAAGGATGGTTGGCCCCGAACTCATGTCTCCTAAGAACATCGAACTGCAACTGTCAAGACAATTTCTTCCCTTAAAAAGAGATGGGTGGCACAAAAAAAATGAAAAAGTTCTCTGCAGTTTGTTTTTGTATTGGCCAATTCAGGATCTTGTTGCTGAAATGTGTATTGTTTGTATGGTACGTTCAGGAAACTTCTAGAAACTCTGATAACTGAACAATTAAATTCATCTCACCCCCTTTCAGGTATTTACATACAAGCAGAGCACAATTACGCACCAGAAGGTGACCGCTATGCACCCCACGAACGAGGAGGGCGTGGAGGACATGGCCACCTTGACAGAGCTGCACGGGGGCTCCATCATGCACAACCTACACCAGCGATATAAGAGAGACCAGATTTACGTAAGTGCCGTTTGGATGCCCTCCCTCTAAAAGTCCCTCAAGTTTGACTGTCTTTTTTTAATTTTTTTATTTTTAATTACGGTTGACATTCAGTGTTATACAAGTTTCAGGTGTACAGCATAATGGTTAGACATTTCTATAACCTACAAAGTGATGCCCCCAATAAATCTAGTACTATTTTCAAAATTATTGTTTTCAAAGAGTACTTCCTGCCTTTTGAGAACCTCTAGTTAAGGTAAGTAAAACTGTGTTCAAATGATTTGCCAAATTAGAAACGTGGCTCCATAAATCATGTTCTCTGTGTTTACTGCCTTGATTTTATTAGAGGGATTACTGAAATTGAAGGGTAATTTGACCTTTCTTCTCCCGAATGCGTTCTGTTTGTAAGTGTTCTGTTGTACAAAGAAGGCAGGAGGAGTGGTTTGACTTCCTCAATTAAGGGTTGGGAAAATGTGGATTTGCAAAGCAATGTACCTGAGCTTAAGCTTTTTTTCTCCTTTTATGATTTCCTTTTTTTTTTTTTTTTCTGGCTCTGGATCCCACCCAGGGATATATTTGGATTCAAGGGGAACCATCTACTTTACTTGTGGGATCTGTTTTGAATGGAGACATGTCCATAAGAAGCAGACATGCACATGTTTCTCTCAGTGTTTATGAAATGTGACTATTTCTGCATTATAAAGTAATATTTAAAACTCACTCCAAGAATAACCATCCTTTATATTAAAGTACATATATATTACATTATCTATCAAGATAGAATGGCCTGCAGATTTTATCCATTTTATATCTGCCTGTTTGCAGGTTTTTACAGTAGACTGGGGTAACTGTGTTTATTTTTCCTATCAAGTTCAAATTCATATAGCTTTTAATAAAACATTTGAATATTGTGTGACAACCCTTCATCTTTGAATACTTTTGTTCTTTCGGAGTTACACTGAACTTGGCTAATATGTCTGTGATTATGATGAAAATAATGTCAGCTTTTGGAAAAGCTAGTAGGTACTGATACTTAAGGCACACTTAGGAGTTAGGGCCCTCCAATTTACCTACCTTAGACCAGGAGAGAAGAGTTGGGAAAGAGGAGGAATGAAAGATTTGGGGTTTTAGGGCTTCATTTTATTCATCTTTTTAACAAGCATGTTTATTTGCCTTCTCTTTGCATTGGGAAAGTGTCATTTTTGCCAGATCGACCTAATGTTTGCCAAATGTTTTCAAACAGCCCTGTCTAGAGAAATTTCATCATGTTGTAGTCCTCTGACGTGCTGAGTTTGCTTACACTAAGTCTTCAACTTTAAAATGTTTTCCATATGTTCTTCAGAAAAGGTAACGTTCATACATGTCTATGTAAAAGTGGCTGTGTAGTCTGTGTCTTGCCTGGGCTGGCAGGACGCACATTTATTCCTCTGCTTCCATCTCAGAAATCTCGTGGGCAACAGTGAATGCCCTCTTCCCAGGGAACGCTCACGGCACGGGTGTCTGAGTTCCCATGTACTGCACTGTGTTTTTAGCATTAAGTATCCGACAATTCCATCTATCTACTTGTTTACATAGCACATTCCTTCCTCAGTTTGTCAAGGACTTACTTATTTTGTCTTTCTGGAGCCAAGGGCATTGCCAGGCACCTGGTGGTTGTGCAATAAATGTTTGTATAATAAAATGTCATACATATCAGAAAGAACCAGTTCTGGTTGGTAATGAAATGTGAAGCTAGGTTGAAATATTTTTTATTGGTGCATGTCTCTTGTAAGTGAGTATTTCAGAACTCATCTCTTTTCATGCAGGTCCTTACTCTACATTTACTGGTCAAGCACAGGTAAGTCAATTAGGAGGAGAAAAATCTGCCCAATGGATTTATTGATTTATTTTTAAAACGTATTTTAATTGATTTCAGAGAGGAAGGGAGAAGGAGAGAGAGAAACATCAGTGATGAGAGAGAATCATTGATTGGCTGCCTTCTGCACACACCACACTGGACATCAAACCCGCAACCCAGGCATGTGCCCTGCCTGGCAATCAAACCATACCTCCTGGTGCGTATGTAGGTCAACACTCAACCACTGAAGCCTGCCAGGCTCTAAAGTGCTTTTTTATATGTTTGTTCACTGCTATGCGATCCAAACCCAGGTGACCCCCGAGTGCCAGAGATTGCAAGGATCTAAAAAACAGACAGAGATAAGTACAAGAGACTGTCTCGGGAATTGAGTCAGAAGTATGCCATGTGATGCTACCTTAAAGTCAGACTAACCGGGATTATAGTCGGAATAAACTTGAAATTACTGTTCCTTTTTTATTTTTTTTATCCGGCTGCTCTCCTATCAGACCTCATCTTTTTAAATTTTGTTTTCTGTTTACCTCCCTCCATTCATTCACAAGCTCATCTTAGAAGACTTAAGTTCTTTTAGCTTTGGACAATAACTGCTTTTAGAAACTGTAAAGCAGTTACAAGAGGACAGTTGCCCAAGATTCAGAATTTTTAAAAAATGGGGCATGTGTATTTTGTGGCCACTATCTTCACTCTAAATTGGTTATGAGATGAAACCATGCTAGACTGATCTAACATGCTGAAGAGATCATCTGAGGGGGAGGGAGATGGGTGCTCAAGTTGTCCCATCAAAGGAAACAGCACTAATCTAGCAGCATCCATCTCTTCCACTGCTCGAGATCTGAGGTTACATGATATACTCTATGCTCATAACTGATGTGGCTGGAAAGCTGGTATTGAATTTATAGCATCAGCAGAACAGAAAATGTGATGTCTCTTATGCATGTCAGCAAAGGAATGACCTGTTCTTATTGTAATGAGAATGGAAATGGGAAGTCAGACATCCTTTGTATTCCAAAATAGGGTCTCAAACATTTTGTGATTTCCATTTAAATTGTTAGGAGGCTTGGAGCTATTAGTTAATCTGTCTTCCAATACACTGTTTAATATAGCACTGAATAAATGATGCAAGTTGTCAATGGAACTTGAGTGATCAACTAATAGCTCTGCTAGTCATTGATTTATTTTTCTTCAATAAAGTTGCATAAACCAGTGAATTAGCTGCTGGATTAATCAGCATGGGAAACAATCTTTTGTAAATGCAAAGTTGTTTTTGTATATACTGTTGGGATCTGCTTCATTGTTTGACATCAGATGATGATGTAAAGTTCAAAAGAGTGAATATTTTGCCATGTTCAGTTACAAGTGCATGGTCTGTGCACAGGTTGACACATTGATTGACCTGATTTATGCAGAATTAATAAGATAGTCAGATACTGTGGTTTTCGTGTGCTGCGCATGATACTGGCAACACTGGAGTTCATAGATGCCAGGGGACCCAGCAGTTTTGAACATGTGTATGGAGTTTACAAAATTTATTTTCCAGGTGCAACCCCTATATAACTAAATTTTTTCTTCATCTTGTACATTTGACAGGTAAAGACACTATAACATGGGAGTAATAATGGGTTTAACTTGACAAAATAGTACTGTTTGGTGTGGGAGTTGTGAGGCTGTCTTGAAGTGACTTAACCATGTGGGATATTGAGTATCCATTGAAATGGGTTTGTTCAGCCATTTACATTAACGAGCATTTAAATTCAACAGATATTTCAGGTGACTTAACATGAATGAATAAAAATCAATGCTATTGGGAAAATAATAATAAATTGCCCAAATAAACCCTGTGATTAGGATCTTGTTTTTGTTGTTGTTGTTTTCCTGAAGTGAAGATCTTCTTCCTCTCCTTAGAGGGGAAAAACCCAGGATTTTTGTACATCCAATTCGCTGGTCAACTCAGTTAATTTGGCCTATATGCCTTCCCTTTGAGACTTGGATAATTAGATTATTATCCATAAAGTAGCCACTGTGATTTTCTGATCATTGCTGAAGCCATTGGCAGTGGGTGCCTACCGTCAGGTGCCCCCTGTGAGAAAATCACGGCTTTTCCGCCTTTTATCCCAACTCTGAGTGATGCCCGTCCGTACATTTAAAGGAGGGAAAAGATGGCTTGACTTACAACATAGGTGAGAGCTAGCCTTTCTGGAGGCTCTGGGGGAGGACCTTTCTGCTCGTTCCTGGTGCTGGCAGAGTTCCCTTGGGACTGAGGTCCTCGCTTTCTTGCTGGCTGGCAGCTGAGGGCTGGCCCAGCTTCTAGAGCCCTCTCCCCCCCTTCCTGGAACTCCAGGTTCCTCCTGCTTAAGGCTCTACCATGTCAGCCTTTCCCATCCTCTGCTGACTCACCAGGCGAGAGCCCCGCTCAGCGCGTCAGCTCCCTACCTACGAACCCATCCCAAACTTCCACCTTGAATCTCTTGCCTCTGGGCTTCCTGATGGTCTCACCCCTGAGAGACTGTCTGATGAGGGTTCCACCCTCCTCTGTCCCTTCCTACCATTGAGGAGACCTGGTGAAGACAGTCTCACTCTGTAAGTTCCTGAAGACTCAGGGAGTGGAAAGGCAGGGTGTGTGTTTGTGGTACAAGGAGGTAGTAGGTGGGTGAGGAAGCCTGAGCTGGGTGTGAAAACCCTATGGCGCAGGGGCAGGAATGACAGTACAGAGAGTTGGTGAGAAGGAAAGCGTAATGAGACACCACGCATGAAGATGCAGATGAGAGTGAATTTGGTGCGATGGCCTCACTACATTGGGAGGCTCTTTGCTTATGGAATCTGGTGTTTGCTGGGGAACGCTGAGATGTATGCAGTCAGGCTGGGTAAGGGAACCCCGAAGCAGTGGTTCTCAAACAAGTGATGTGGCCCTGGGGACAGTTGGCGATATCTGGAGGCAGGTTTGGTTGTCAAAGCTAAGGAAGAGAATGCTAATGGTATTTGGTAAGTGGCAGCAAAGGATGCTGCTTAAGGTCCCACAGTGCACAGGACAGTTCACGACCAAGGGTCACCTGGTCCAAGACGTCAGAAAGGCCGAGGTGGAGAAACCCTGCCTTCCTTAAAGCTAGTCAGCAAAGTTTGGGTTCAGTGTTGTACAGACTATGCTGTCTTTGTTAATAAAGGTTTATGAAGAGAGAATCTACCAGAGAAAATTTTTTAAAAGAGTTGATAGGGAAGTGATGTGAGATGAGATTAGAGAGTCAATGGGCTTAGAGCAGGGGTCCTCAAACTTTTTAAACAGGGGGCCAGTTCACTGTCCCTCAGACCGTTGAGGGCCAGACTGTAGTTTAAAAAAAAACATTCCACACATGCACACTGCAGGCCCGGGACGAGTCGGCTGCTAAGCAGGACAGGCAGTGGCAGCAAAAAAACCCGTGGGCCGGATAAATGTCCTCGGCGGGCCGCATGTGGCCCGCGGGCCGTAGTTTGAGGACTCCTGGCCTGCGGGTGTTTTTGAGAGTGTTGCAATAATTCAAGGGGTGAGGAGCTGAGGGTTTTAGACCAGGGTATACATGGTAGTGAGCAAGATAAGAACAGATATGAGGAGTCGGAGGGAGGTGAAGGACAGGATTAGCTTTAATGACACCCCTCATCAAGCCCTGTTGGTCCAGGCAGCCAGGGGAGGGGAGGGGAGGTGGGTTTTGGATGCCTGATGTACTGTAGTTTCTGGAGCCTGGACCATTTCCAATTGTTATGTACCCAGGATCTAAACACAGTGTTGACAAGAGTAGATGAGGTTTCTGTTATCTTGAAGGTGAGCTCTGTGTCCAAAATGGAGGGACTGCCACGCAAGGCCCATGGTGTGGCCGCTCCATTTTCCTCTGAATGGAAGAGAAGCCCATTCTCCCCAGGAAAGGGTTTGTCATGCTCTGGGTCAATTGCACGGAGACTCCTGCCCCAACCCTGAAGGAATGGCTCAAAACCACATCAGGGAGAGAGCTGCGGGGAGCTTGGGGCACGCCTGCAATTATGGGGCAGGAGACGGCTCCGAGGAAGCCGTGCTATTCCACCCAGCCCTCGGTTAGTTTGTTGGTCTTGTTGTGCAAACAGTGCAGAGATCAGAATCAAACCAGCCCGGTTAACGACGTGGGGCTGTGTCTAAGGATAAGTGCCCAGGTCAGCACAAAAATTCTTTACAGCTAACGTATTTTTAGGTGTTTCAAAAATACTCTTCTTGGGTTAGGTGGCGTTCCAGACAGAATCTGTAAATGTGTTTGATGTTGTTCCTGCATTAACTTTGAAGCCTGTTTCTGTCAAGCCAAAGGTGTTAATATTTCCAAAAGGCAGCAACCAGCCCTAGCTGGCTTGGCTCAGTGGATAGAGTGGCGGCCTGCGGACCAAAGGGTCCCGGGTTCGATTCCAGTCAAGGGCAGGTACCTTGGTTGCAGGCTCCTCCCCGGCCCCGTGCCCTGGCTAGGGCACGTGCAGGAGGCAACCAATCAGTGTGTTTCTCTCCCATTGATGTTTTTCTGTGTTTCCTTCTCTATGCCATTCTCTCTAAAAGATCAGTGGAAAAATATCCTCATGGGAGTATAAATAAAACAAAACAAGACAAAAATAAATAAAATGCAGCAACCAGTTAAAGACCTACTGATTGCAGGAGGCAGGTGGACTGAGGCATTAGACCGGACGCCATGCCATGGAGGGTATCGTTTTGGACTTGTGAATTGAAATCTGCATTTCATTTCCTTGAGTTGAATTTTCCCAAAGTAAACCATCTATTTTTTTTTAATTTTTTTTTGGTTTGTTTCTTTTCCTTTCCAAAACCAGTGTCGAGTAACAGCTGCCTCTCATGGATTCGGGATGGCCCGGTGGTGGGATGTGGAGTAGGCCTGGCATGTGTCTCGTACCGGGAACAGCTGAGTCCAGTGTGGTTTGCCCCTTTTTTTTTCACATGAAATCAAGAACTGGTGTTGCCAAAAGATGATTGTAACCATCTGTCTGACTGGGGATGTATTTTTAAACTTTACCAACCGTTTATGCTTTGAGCAGCCACTTCCACGTCAGCACATGATGGTGGAAATTACAAACTTTGTTTTCGTGATTTTCTTTCTTCTTCCCTGCCTCTCTTTGGGGTCAGATGCCTTTCAGCAAGGAAGGGATTTTAGTCTGAAAGCCACTTGAATTAAATCGAAATGTCACCTCTAAATGTAAGAGCTTGACTTCAGTAACAGCTTGAGTTATCTGTTGTGATCTAGTTTTCAGCGGCCTTGAATGCTTCATGGTTTTTTTTAAATTGTTTGAAAAGATTTTTAATTGATTAATCGACAGTGATGGCAAACAGTTTTGTTATGTAGAAGGTAGTGGCTTAGAGAACTAGAACACATTTACAGTGTGACTTTATCAGGTGGGTTGGTGGTCAGGTCTCGGGCTCCCAGTATATCTATACTGATTCAGCCCTGCCTCTGTGTCAGGATGTGTGCTAGGCCCCGAGGGTGCAAATTACTCTTCTTCAAGGTCGTTGCTTCTTGAAAGATGGGATAAATGAAGGACACTGCCCCTCCAGGACCTCCCAGTTTATTGGAAGACAGACACAGCACACCATTGACAAATAGCTCGGGCTAACAATACATGTGACAAAAGTACTTACTAGGAACACAGAATGGGCCTTGGAAGGAGATGATGAGGACATGGCCAGGAAGTGATTCCAGCCCAGGCACCAGTTGGGCCGAGTCTTGGAGCATTCACTGGGGAATGCTCCAGGGTGAGGGTGCCTCATACCTCACAGAAGGTCAGCGTGTACAGAGGCATGGCGTCGTGTGATGTTAAGCATTTGCCCAATTGCAGGACATTGAAGATGCGGAGATGACGGTGGCATGTGGTGGGCTGACAAGCGGGTCAGGAGCAGGTGAGGAAGGGCTCTATGTGCAAAGTAGTGACCTCGGATTTATTTGTGAAGACTGCAGGGAACAACTTTACATTTGAGTTCTGGGGAAACTCGTCTGGCTGCAGGGTGATGGGTGAGTGCAGGAGGGGTGGGTCTAGGAGGAGAGGGGACCAGCCAACCAGATGGGAAATGATGGGGTTCTGACCCAAACCTGGGAGAGCTTTGGATTCAGAAGATACCGAGAGATAGAATCTTAAGTGATTAAGTCTGGGGGGGCAGGCAGGCTGAATTTCTGCAGGATGATACCTAGATTTCTAGGTTAACCATTCTGGTGCCATTTGTCATGCATGAGGTGATCGTGAAGAAACAGGTATTTGGGGGAGAGCTGCGTCCTCGTTACATGTGAGCTCAGGGGCATCTGAGTGAAGATGTCTAGTCGGCCATCGAGTGGACAGACCTGCCATTTAAAACGGAAGCTGCGTTCTGGATAAACATTCCGGGAGTAATTCATTGCTACGTTTAACTGAGATGATGGAGAGAGAAGGAAAGAGGAGAATGGTGAGTGGCTAACAACTCCGCTTCTTAGCGAGTTCTTCCCTTTGGAAAGTGTGCCATGCACTGACTTAACCAGTGTCCCTGCTGCTTTCACATGACTTGGTCTGCATCCAGCTTTCAGGACCACATGACAAAAAGCAGTTGTGGTTTTATTTTCATGAATAGGAACCATCGTAGATAACTTCGATTTATGTCACAGTTTTATGGAGCAAGCGTGTGGGATGACAGGGGATGTGTTATTATTATTGATCAGAATCTTCGACCGGGAGGGGTGTCCCAGGGAAGGCAGCCCCAGGCTGAGGACTTCCAGCTTCTGACTTGGCCACACCTTGCCGTCCAGTCATCGGCTTCTGTGTTGGAGAAGCTACTTCCCAACAGTAGCAGGACTGCTCCCTGTGGCCAACCAGCTCTGCGGCTGAGGCTCCGGGGCACTTTGCTTTCTTAGTTGTAGTTGATGTGTGGTGTGTGTGTGTGTGTGTGTGTGTGTGTGTGTGTGTGTGTGTGTGTCTAGGGTTGGAGAGCAAGTATTATACCCTTATTATGTCTTTTGAAAGCCTTGAATTGGTAGATGTTGGATTGAAGAAATATAGTGAGCTCCTACCAACAGTTTGCAGCAATGCGTGCCCCAGCTGTTCCAGATTATTAAAATGGGCAAGGATTTGTGTGTTTTGGTGAGTTATGTGGAACTTTTCTGAGTCTGAGCAGAAAAAAAAAGTTTTATGTGCTTCAAAATAGAATGTACTTTCTATTTCTGGAAAGCCGTTAGAAGGACCAGGCTATTGGTTCGTGCTGAATTTGGATTCTAGTAGGAGGGCACCCGGACCTGGTCCCACCTCGTGTTGCATGTGCCTAGAATCTTAACTACCAAAGTTATCAGGGCCCTTTTTAGAGCAGTAGTAATACATTTTTTATAGAGTGATAAATGGTTCAAGCAACAAACATCGCCTCCTAGCTCTCAGGGTTTTCTACTACCTTTTCTTTGCTTCCCTTGGTACTTAATTGTCTATGGGCCCTTCTCCTGCCCCTCCATTCCCCAGTCGCCATCTTTACTTTTTGTTACCTGTTGAACTTCCTTTATTCAAGGAATCTGTTCTTTATTTAGTGACAAAATCACTCATGCAGCGTGGTATATTTAAGGTAGTGGGGAAAATAAGATATCTTGTCTGGGCAGTGATTATTGTTGCTGATGGACCTCTGGGATGTCACACAACGTCTTTCTTTGGATAAAGTGTTAGGAACTGTTGCTTTTGTTGCCATGTTACTTTACACTTGTGTTTAGGGAGGTTCACCAGTGCTGTTTGGTGCGCACATGGGCACAAGCAATACACACTCAATGAGTCCTTATCCTTAAAGACCCTCAAGGTCATTTAAAACGTAATGAGATCCCTCCCCCGCCTCCCCCCGTAACTGCAATGAGAATAATAGAGTAGGACATGGGGTGTCCTATCACCTTCTTGGAGCCAATCAGATGCCCTTCTCGAATATTCCTGTGGTTGACCCTGCGAGTCATGGGAAGGATGAAGAGTTTTAAGCAGGAGAGTTTCGTTTTCAAATGTTCGTTGTCAAGTGTGGAGCTTGGATTGAGCATACAGGGCCACGTGGGACATCAGTGAGGAAGGAGGCATTTATGGAAATCTAAGTGAGTGAGGTCAGGGCGGTGGAGAGGGCCGGAAAGGGAAATGTTCTAGAGTTTACTGAAAGCGAAGCTTACAGGACGTGGAGGCTTTGGCCACCGATGATGCGACTAGAAGCATCTGGAGTGATTCCCATTCTGTGTGTGGGTGGGTGGTGAAGGCAGTCAGGCAGACCCACAGCGTGACAACAGTCCCTGGCGCTGTGACCGTAGGGCAGTGCTTACCATCCTCTGCCCATTTATCACCTGCCAGAGGAGGTGGAACAGCGCCTCTGCCCTGCCCCCACCTCCAGGCTGCCTTGGAGCAAATGAGGACTTGTGAGGATGTCATAACGCAGGTAGTATCGTCCTCCGTGCCCCACGATTATAAATGTCAGGTAAAGTTGTTTGGGGAACATGTAGACTCAATTGTCATTTAAAATCGGTGGCAAGCCTTTTGAGAAATGACTTAGGTCATTAGTGAGAAGGTGAAATTGTAAACCTTGAGCCTTCATGTTTTAAGAGCCTAGTTTATTCTGGTACTAAATGGAGTTTCTTGCAATGGAAAGGCCTTTGTAACTCTACATGAAGCAAGATTTTCTATAATCTTAAAAAATCAAAATTGGGGCTCTCTCCATACCAGCCAGACACACACTTAACACATTCTTTGCTTTCTTTCCTTTTTCTTTAATAAGAGATTTCAGATTATTGCATTTGGTTCATTGTCTGTTGTTTGCTGTCGGGTACATGTTGTTTGCTACGGTATATGGGAGTCCATTTGTTGAATTTACTGTCAACCACAGCATGCATATTTATTATTTGAACTCTAAAGAGACTATTCCATCCCTGAAAATCTAAATGCCTCTGTTCTCTCCCTTACTCAACGGTCTGTGATTGTCACCAGAGCATGTCTGTTTCTCACTTTGGGTTGACATCTGAAGATGTGTACTCTAAAACTTTTTATGAAGGTTAAGGAACATGATGCATCTTGTTATTTCTGGATTTGTGAACTTGTGTGTCTGGCTTCTTTAATTGGATAGTGTTTTCAAGGCTCATCTGCATTGCAGCAGATAGCAAGTAGCAAGTACTTCAGTCTTTTTGTGGTGAATATTCCATTGTATGGATATTCCACATCTTGATTGACATTTGGGTTGTGTCCACGTTTAGGCGATCATGAATAATGCTGCTGTGTCTTTATTAAAGTACCTGTTTTTAATCCTTTTGGGCATATACCTAGGAGAGGAATCATTGGGTCATATGATAATATCCCTTTTATGTTTTTAACCTTTTTTGGTTCAATATATTTCCAAAACACATTACAGACCCCCTTCCATTTGAGAACAGTTATATGGAACGTAGATCCTTTCCTTGATGTTCCTGGCAGTCAGCATGAATATAAATGATTACAAATTGCTGTAATATGGTACAGATGCTGTCCGGATGTTTCCTGCTTTCTGTCTAGTGTTCCCTGCATTCCTTCTGCTCTGCTGCATTGCCCAGCCTTGCCAGTGAATGAGAGTGGGCTCTGCATTAGGTCGCCAGGGTTCAAATCTCACCTCTGCCACTTACTGGCTGTGTGGCCGTCCATGGAGTTTTCTCTCCATTCTTCAGTTTCCTCATTGGAAAAACAGGGATAGTAATACATTGAACTTCCCAGGGTTATTGTGAGTGTTAAAGGGGTCAGGCCCTCTGTATGAGTCTGCTCCGGCTGCCGTAAAAAAAAAATGTAACTGACTGGGTGGCTCAAACAACAGAAGCTGATATTCTCACAGTTCTGGAGGCTAGAAGTCCAAGATCAAGGTATCTGGCGGAGTTGATTACTTCCCAGAAGTTGATGACTTCTCCTCAGCTTGCTGTGTCCTCCTCTGGCCTTTACCTGTGCACACACATCCCTGATGCCTCTCTGTGTATCCAAACCTCTTTTCCTGTAAGAACACCAGTCAGGCTGGATTAGTGCCCATCCTAATGGTTAACTTCAACATCTCTTTAAAGGCCCTGTTTCTATCTACCGTATAATCATATTCTAAGCTGGTGGGGATTTAGGGCTTCAACATAAGAATGGGGGGCACAGTTCAGCCCATTGCCCCCCTAAAGCCCTTGGCACATTGCATGCGTGCCATAAAAGCCGGCTGGTGGCCCTGCCGCCTCCTCTTCTCATTGGCTTCTTCACTTGGGTCTGAGACAGGAAACCAGACAACCACACTTCGGTAGCATCTTGCAGAAGTGCAGGCGAATGCTTATGTCCATACGGAGGGGGCATGAGGTGTTCCGGTTTCATGGCTCAGTGGCCTGTCCTCCTGCTCTGAAGATTTAGCTTAATGTCTGGCTTTGGTTCCAGAAAGGTCCGCCTGTCCGTCTGCTCAGTTCCAGGTGAGTGACAGGCACTCGGGAGCCATTGAAATTACTGACTACCCGGGATTTTCAAACGGTCTTGTTACTTTTTACACATTGAGGTTCAATACACACACAATCAAATTCACCATTTTTATTATTTTAAGTACAGTTCAGTGCCTTAAATACATTTGCATTATAGGGGTGATCTTTGTAAGTTATATAAATGTCTAATCATGGGGTTGTACATCTGAAACGAGCATGATATTGTATGTCAACCGTAATTTAAAAATTTTTTGAAAAGAGCATTTGAAATCTTATGTAACCATAACCGCTGTCTACTTCTAGAACGTTCTCACCATCCTAAGCAGAAACTCTGCCCCATTAAACCGTAACTCTCCATCCCCCCCCCCCCCCAGCCCCTCTGCCTCTCTCGTTCTTTCTTTAGTCCTGCGTTCCGAGCAGCCACCTGAGAGGACAGGGTCATGACGAGGGCAGGGTTAGGAGGTGACAGGGACAGGGATCTGGGCCTGGGCCAGTTCACCATCTTTCTCTTGTGTTCCTCCCATAGCAAGTCCTCTTTGAAATGGCTGCATTTGTTTGTGCAGAATGACTAGATTTTGTGCCAAAAGTTATTGGAAAAACGGATGCAGTGGGTAGCACACATTACCTTTCCCCTACAGCAGTGGTCGGCAAACTCATTAGTCAACAGAGCCAAATATCAACAGTACGACGATTGAAATTTCTTCTGAGAGCCAAATTTTTTAAACTTAAACTTCTTCTAACGCCACTTCTTCAAAATAGACTCGCCCAGGCTGTGGTATTTTGTGGAAGAGCCACACTCAAGGGGCCAAAGAGCCGCATGTGGCTCGTGAGCCGCAGTTTGCCGACCATGGGCCTACGGGACACTCAGTGGATTCCCTGACATGTGGCAGCCCCCCCTCCCCCCGCCCCGCATGGTGCGGCATAGAGCTGCATGCAGACGCCCTCTGGCCCAGCCCCAGCAGGGGTGGCGGTGCCAGCCCTCACCCCCCAAGGCCGTGTATAACCGTGTCCCTGTCCTTGCAGACCTACATCGGCTCCATCATCGCCTCCGTGAACCCCTACAAGCCCATCGCCGGCCTGTACGAGCGCGCCACCATGGAGCGCTACAGCAAGAGCCACCTGGGGGAGCTGCCCCCTCACGTCTTCGCCGTGGCCAACGAGTGCTACCGCTGCCTGTGGAAGCGCCACGACAACCAGTGCGTCCTCATCAGGTAACCGGGGCTCCGCCCGCAGCGCCCTCCCAGCCGGGCCCCCACGTGCCCGCCGAGCACATCCGTGAGAAAGCTCGCAAGCGCCTGATGTCTCAGGGAAGCCTTCCGTTTGGGATGATGCCTGGGTCCCCACAGCTTCCAACAGACACGACGCGCTCACTTCAGAGCAATTACTCCGTTTGTTTCTTTTTGGAAATGTGCCTGAATTACTCTTCAGCTTATTCCAGTTGTGAGGCCCGCGCGTAAGGATGTGCCGCGTGGTTCTTTACTGAGAAGGTTTGATACTCCGAGTGCTAGACAGCATGTGACAGCATGTCGCAGGTTTGAGCAAGCCTCCTTTTCCTCCTACAGCGTGACTGCCCTAAAGGGCATCTCCCAAATGGAAGACTTTTGGGTGGTTTTAACTGGACACTCCTAATGCGTGCCTTTGAATTGGCTATAGAAAAGGGACTGCTGTTAATATGTGTAGGAAATGATAGGACAGCATGCTTATTGGATTTCGTTTCTTTTTCGAGGAGGTAGGGTCTTGACATAATCTCTTTCAGCTCCGTATTCCTTATTGATTGGAATAAACCACCAGAAGCCCCAATGTCAAAACCTTCATTACTAGGAACTGTCTACAAAGGAATACATTCTGTCTCTTTAAAAAAACACTTCTTCGTTTTTTATTAACTAATTCAAAATGGCTCGTCACCTTTATTCTAGTGACATCTTTACTGGACCTTCTTATTAATTGTTTATATAGGACTCCTGTTCTGGTGATGATCGGCACACCCCTGGAAGGTGTCCAAGGAGGACGCGCTGATGTCACTTTCAGTGGGGTTTCCTGGAGTCCCATGCAGAGCTGCGTGCCACTTTCAGTGGGGTTTCCATGGAGTCCCAGGCATTTCATTCATTTGTCCTCCAGGCATTCACTCCTGGAGCGTGGCTGTTACTGGGAATTAGTGGTGTATCAACAGAACTGCCGGGAAAGATTTTGACATCTGTTTTAGATGGCTTTTTTAATCCCATCCTGTGGCAAAATAATCCTATTATTTTAAGAGGAAAGGGGTGTGTGCATTTGGGGAAGCTAACAAATAAGATCCCACCTACCCGCCGGATTTCTGATTCAGTGGAAGTCAGGCCCAGGAGGCAGATGGACAGCCATATGGCCGCTGCAGACTTCCAGCTGATCAGGATCGCTAGCATTGCAGCCCCAAATTAGACAGACAGCCCACCTGGTCAGAGTGCAGGCAGGTACCTGGTGGCCACAGTTCCTGTGGGAAACCAGTTCCAGATGGTGAGAAGCAGGCCAGCCTGTCAGAGAAGTGCTCCTGGTCCTGTAGGGCATGGGGGGGGGGGGGAGTGGGGGATCGGGGTGGGGCAGACATGCTAGAGCAGGCCCTTCATGGAAACCTCAGGGAAGGGAAATGGAGGAGCCTCTAGCCAAGGATCTCCTCGAGGTGCTCACCCCACCCTATGTGGTACCTGAGGGAAAATGGCTAAGAAATGACAGCTGTTCTTTTCTGAAGTATTAAGCGTATTGGACACTGTGCCAAGAGCTTTCCAGGCATCAGCTCATCGAAACCTTCCAATAGCCCTTTGATGTGGGTGTTGAGTACGATATGTACACAGAAAACTACTGTCCAGGGTGTGTTTTTACCCACCCTTGTTCTCACTGGCGGTTTTTACCCATAACTCTAGTTCTTGGCTCCTTGCTTTTGCAACAAATGGGCATGATAAGAATACGAGCGACACAACAGTGCCTTTCTCACCCCCCCCCCCCCCATCCTCTTTCTTTAAGGGCCGATACTCGTTTTCTCCTTCACTTTACTGGTGCTTATGTGCTGGGCTGTGGAATCCACTCAGAGGGACTATCGATTTATTCATTTAAGCAAATATGAAGGATTATAACTTACAGTTAATGAAAATAAAGCTACTTCCTTCATATAAAAACAGAGCTTTTAAGAGTCACATTCCCAATAAAGTGGCCCGCTTTATGACTAGAAGCACTATTTCTGGGTTCTTTCAGATGACTTCACAAAAGTTCAGAAGTTAGGGTTTTAATTAAGGTCACTATTTCAGGTCACAGAATCTAGTTTAATAAGATTAACAGAAAGAAAGAGAACTTAATCTATTTTAAGAAGATCGAATTGTTTTCCCCACTTAGGTACCTGAATGTTTGCCATTGATAATGGCTTGTGCTTATTACTTTAAGTGGAAAAAATAACGAGAGCATGAGTAATATATCACTTGCTAGACGGAGCAGCTTAGGAATAAAGTGAAAAATCAAATGAGATCATTGTGCATTTGTGTGTGTGTGTATGCAATAAAACGGAAAAGGGTTGGCATTTTCATGCCGAAGACTGTGGTCTTTAAAAGTCAGGTGGAGGGAGTAGGGGGAGGGAAAGGGGGGAGTGGATCCCTAACAGAAAGCTCCCATTGTGCCATGCTGCTGTGAAAAAAACTAACTGTATTTATCTAAATTAACTCAGGAAACAGTCTTTCAAAATAGATTTCTCATTAAAATGTATTTGGCTTTTAATAGCTCTCTCCAGCAGTTTTTTGTTGTTGTTTGTTTTTTGTTTTAAGTGAGGGCTGGGGCTATTGGAATGAAGAGAAAATTGAGTATAAAAATAAAAATAGCAGGATACTGGAGCCCTATTTAGATTTCCTCAGGCATAGTCTGCCCCCTGGTGGCTGCCAAATAAGCCTATTTAGAACTAGACAGAACTTCCTACATCAATTTTTCTCTCACTTAATGAACCCTCATCCCTTGGCCAAGGTCCCCAGCTGGTTGTCAGTGCCATGTCTCTCAGCTTCTAGTTCAAGTCTCTTTTGTTGGTCTTACTGTCAGGGTCATTTACCTCTCTCTGTTAAGCATAGTTTTCACTTTTTGTGCACATTTAAGGGAAGAATGCTTACGCTATTATCGTTTTAAATACATAAGTTTAGAACTTACTTGAGAATTCTTTTTTTCATCTTAACAGACCAGGTCAGCATTTGATCTTGGTTGACCTACTACATTCTGCATTGACTTCAGTTTTTCATACATTGTGTTGGGCAGGAAGAGTTTACTTGATGATGGTCTTTTCAGTATATGTGATCTTTTAAGAGACATAGTGCAGGCAAGGCCAGGATTTCACCTTTGTCCAGGACAGCGTCTGGCAGAGGGCCCGCCTTCAACAGCTGTCAATCAAAGGATGGACAGAAGGAACAACTATTGGTTTTAGGACCTCTGCATCCTTTGCATATTTTGGTTTTCCAAAACCAAAGCAATTTCTTCTTAACTGTCATTTAGATTCTGGGATGATAATTGGGTGTGTGGTATTTTTCTCTTTCTCGTAATATATTTAGAAGCGATTGAATTGGAACAGTCAACAAAACTTGCACCCTAGACCAGAAAGGTACTGACCAGAATAAGGTGCAGGGCGTGCCTCGTGTTCATGTCATACCTCAGGGTCCTGTGCTAGGCTTTGGGGTCTTAAAAAGAGGGATACCCAATCACTGCCCTTCAGGAACCTCTACTCTGACGGGAAGAAACTGATGTAAATAATTTCCGTTCAGCCTGCCAAATGCTGTAATAGAAAACATGGCTGCTCACTGAAGGTGCCAAGAGAGCATTTCACAGAGAAGGTGACATGTGACCATGTGGCCATACAGCCAGCAGAGGGGGTAGGAAGGACACAGCATTTGCAAAAACAGAGATATTTGGTCAAACAAGGATACTGAGGAAGTGGAAGGTATGCCTCTAAGGCTGCGGGGTTTGCTGAGGGGCATGAAGGAGCTGGGGAAAGACAATGGGAGGGAACTGATATTTATTGAGAAGACAGGCTTGTGTGTAATCCTGAGAAAAGCCCAGGCATTTGGGGAAGCTGAGGCTCAGATCTTGAATAACTTGCTAAAGAGACCAGCTATGAACAACAGACACAGAATTTGAACTTGAGTTTCCCAGTGTTTGTTTCAGATCAGAATCCTAATTCCTGGTACAGAGTCAAACTTTTAAGGATTTTGTCCTGCTTGCTAAGATCTTTGGACTGAATCCTCTGGGCAATGCGGATGTCTTCTTGGTCTTCTACAAGCAAGGGAGTGGTGATGTACACTCTGAGAAAATCATATGTAGTGGAGGGATTTGATGGACAGGACGGAGTTGTTTTTGGATGTCAGCAAAGGGCCAGGGTGTACAATATTTCAGGCTTTAAGGGTGAGACTCTTTGTTCTAACTGCTCAACTTTGCCCTTGGGGTATGAAAGTGTTTATAGACAGTCCACAAATAACAGCCGGGCTGTGTTCTGATAAGACTTTATTTACAAAAATGGGCAGCTGAATAGATTTGGGGGCCATCGTTTTCGGACACACCTGCACTGGTCTGGGACAGTGGTCGGCAAACTCATTAGCCAACAGAGCCAAATATCAACAGTACAACGATTGAAATTTCTTTTGAGATCCAAATTTTTTAAACTTAAACTTCTTCTAACGCCACTTCTTCAAAATAGACTCTCCCAGGCTGTGGTATTTTGTGGAAGAGCCACACTCAAGGGGCCAAAGAGCCGCATGTGGCTCGCGAGCCGCAGTTTGCCAACCACGGGTCCGGGAGATGGGCCTGTGGGGTGGCTAAAGGGCCCCATTTGTGACAGAGGCCCGTTCCTTCCTGTGTGGTCGAGATCCCTCTCCTGCTCCCCTGGGGACTTGGCTCCATCTCTGAAGTCTGCCTGACCTGATGCTTTGGCTATTTGGCTGTTTGGCATCATCATCCAAAATTTCTAGTGTGCTTCATTAAAGAAAAATACATGCACCTTTGGTTCACGGCCCGTTACACCACATGTTCCCCCCATCTCCTCCATGGGGCTCCTTCCTGGCTCTGTGGGCACGCCTCCCCTCAGTCATGTCCCACCTTCTCCTCTTCCAACGCCTGCCTTTCCTCTCCGATCTTCGTGACCGCAGACTGAAACACCTTCCGCGTCGGTTTCTCCTCTGAGCTCCAGACATACATCCATGAGCCCTTGAGGTGTCATCACAGATGTTTCACGGGCCTCTTGGGTGTCATGTCCTACATCCATCCTCATTTTCTCCCAGAAGTGTGTTTCTCCTCTCATGCTTTGCATCCTCAGCAAGTGGACTTTCCTTTCTGGACATCCCAAGCCTGAGATCAAGAAGGCATTCTTGGATCTTCTAGAAAGTAAAATTACGTATAGCAACGCGTGCTGCTCTTGCATGTACACTTTGATGAGTACGGACAGTTGTGCACACCTGTGTTACCAACACCCAGGTCATGCTAGCAAGCTCCCGGCTCTCAGGAGTCATTCCCACGCTCCCTGTCACTTAAAACCACCCCTCCTGACCAGGGGCCCCCAGCCCTTCTTCCTTTCTCCCTCCGCAGTCCTGGGCCTCACTTCTCATCTGTTCTCACATCTTGTTTCCCACTTCCTCTCTTGCTCTTGCTCCCTCCATCCATTTTCCACACTCCGGACTCTACACCGTGATTCTTTAAAACCTGGAACCTGATCACGACCCTCTCCTGCTTAACATCAGTCTTGTGACTTCCCATTCTGCCAGTGATAAAATTCTGAAAGCATTTGATAAGGCCTGCGAGGCCCATGTCAGTACTCTGGGTTATTGTTTTTTTGTTTTTCCATCTTCACGCTTATCTTTGTAAAGTATAAGCTCATTTGGGTTCATCTGGGTGAACGTGTTTTCGCCGAAGCCCATGTTTCTGTTTGCAATCGAGTTGGCGTCAAGGGTTAGGACTCGAATTGCCCTGGGCTGAGGAGAAAAGAGTAGGACTGGAGATGTAAGTGATATGTTTGCTCCAAGTGAAGGTGAAATAACATCATAATTGCTGCAGGAGTTACTGTTTTACGTGGCTGGAATAAGGGAGAGGGTGGAATAAGCGAGTCACAACTTGCCCGTGGTAGAAAAGGCTCCACAGGCTGAAATTGAAGCAATAGGGCAGTCAGGGTGCAAAGTGAGCAAAACGAAATGAACCAGAGGGTTCAGTTAGTCCTGTTAATTTGCCTTTTTTTTTTTTCGTGGTATATTTTCCCTTTGGCTGAAATCCTGACCCCTCCTCTCGCCTTCCCATTCCCTCTCTTCATTTTCACCCAGTTAATCGCAGAGCATATTTTTGCATTTTCCCAGAGAGGTCTTTACGGAACCCTTACCCTCCCATCTAAATGATGGCTTCTCCCATCTAAGATTTCTGTTTGACAGTATTAACCGTCATTTGTGCTTCTGCTTTGAGATCATAGACAAATAGTGTCCGTGGACCTTTTGCTCATGACTGTGGCCCAGTCCATAGGGCGTAAAAGGCATGTGAATAGGCATAGAGGGGTGCTCTTCCATTGTTTCAGAGATCGTGTTGGTTTGACCCTCAATAAATTGCCTTCGTTGGGAACGGTAAAGTCGTAGGCGAGGTGGGAGGTGGAGAGGAGGTATAGAGTGAGTCCTCCCACAGAGTCCTGCCGACTGGACATTAGTGTCTGCAGCCATCAGGCATGTGTCTGGCTTTTAATGACTTGTGAGTTATTTATTTTTATTCGTTGCCTGGTTTATGTCCTGTCCCCAGTCCTGTTTACAGTAGCCACCAGTTCTCATCTCCCAGTGCAGTCCTGTCAGAATTGTGTGAATCGTAGTTCCCAAACATGGCTTCATAGTAGAATCATCTGGAAAGCTTTTTTAAATAGTGATGACTGAGTTCTCCCCTACAGGACTGGGCACATACTAGGGGAATCTAGTGTGCAGCCAAGGTGGAGAGCTTGCAGAGCATGGCGTAAACCTCAGCTTTACTTTTCTTCCACGTTTATTTTTCTTCCACGTTCATCCAGATGAACCCAAACAGGTGTACTTAAAGGAGACACTTGCAGAAAATGTGGTCCAATGTGAAAAAGGGGGGCTGAAGATTGATGTAGGTCGATATCGGTGACTGGTTAACGGCAGCGTATGTCCTGGGTTTTCTTCTCTACCAAGTCTTTGCTGTCCAGTTTGAAGGATATCTTCTCTGAGATTGTATTGTTGCTGTGCTGTGTTCGTCAGGGTAGGCTGATTGCTGTACAAACAGCCTCCGAATCTCGGGGGTGTAACATGAGCATGGTGCATTTCTTGCTCATCTCCCATTCCTGCATGGGAAGCTGAGAAACTCAACTTGACTCCGTATTATTTTGTCTTTGAGATGTGTTATTCCTGAGGGCACCTGGGGGGCAAGGGGACCAGGTAGAGTCCAGAGGACCACGAGGGGTGTTAGCCACCAGACATGGGAGCAGCACATGTCCTTCTTGCTCCGTTGTTCAGTTGGCCAGACTCGGTCCCTGTTACTGATTGCTGTCCTTACAACAGGGAGGTGCAAATGTTGTCTATTCTGTGTGCTGGAGCATGGAGAGTGAGATTGCGGAACACGTAATGTCATTTCTGCCTCCCATGTTTTTAACTAGAGAACTCAGGCCTTTGAGTTCATTTTTTTAAAACATAATTTAATTATCAACAACCACTAGAGAGGTGAGTGTGTGTTTTACTATCAAGAATTATTTAAATCTCTTCTTGTAACTTTCTCTTGGGTTCTGTGTTGTTCATTCGGTGTATCCTTGCTGAATGCCTCGGGTCTGCCAGCCACGGGGCTGGGCAGGTGCCAGCTATGGGAAGGCGAATGCTAAGTCCCATGCTGGGGAGAGTCTGGTTGGTGGTAACAGGAAACCCAACCACAGTTAGCTTGGCTTGCCTGGTTCTTATCTCAGACAAGACAACAGGGCAGTTTCAGGGTTGTGGATTCAGCCACTCCCGCTGGCTTTCACTTTCTCAAGGTAGGTGTGGATTCCCAGGCGCTTGTTGTCTCCAGCCAGCAGGGGGTGGGAGGGCAGTTCTGCCTGTTCTCTTTGGTGTGCATTTAGCCCTCCCCAGGAGCCCTCAGCACAGTTCACTTTAAGTCTCTTTGGCTGACATGCTGGTGCCTGTCCTGGTCAGCGTACAAAGGGAATAGAATGACTGCAATTGGCCTGGACCAGTGGAGATGCCCCACGGGCCCGTGGCACCCAGCAGGGCACAGAGGTGTCACTTCTAAGTCTTTTCCTGTCCTTTATTACACGTGTTTAATCATTCACCACGTGTTCAGCAACATTCCTCTCTTGTGATAACTTCCTAGATTTTGGCACTCAAAGAGCACTTCTTTACAACTTACAGGGAACGCATCTGTTTATGTCGCCCATTTGGCAATTATCAGCATGCTGCCTTGTGATATCAGTGGCATTGCTGTACTGTTATTCATGTCCTGGGTTTACCTTTTTTTTTAAGTTCTCTGCCTTTTTACTACTTCTGCGCTTCCCACTGTACCAAGCATGGTGCCTTACACAAAATTAAGTTTTCCCTTCAAATCCCTTCCCTCTCCATACCTTCCTTTCCTTCTCCAGCCAGTTGGACTTGTCCGGGACCACCACACGCCTGGGTTATGGCAGCGGATCTCTCTGAGGGACCCTCTCTCCTGGAGCATTAACTCCAGAGCGACTCTGATGTGCTGTCTTTGCCTTCCGTCTCATGCATGTGCCTCTGAATGGTCAAACTCTATCCTTTGGCTCCCTCTCTCCACCACTTCTCCTCAGTCCTGCTGACCTAACCAGAACTGCACTCCCTCAAAGACCTTTCCAAGCTCATCTGACTTCGTGCTCTCGCTCACATTGTTGTCTAAACCCAGTCCTTCCCCTTTCCTCTTTGCCTGGCTGGTGTTTGCCAGTCCTTTAAGGCACAACTTGTACCTTACTCAGTTCTCCTGTTGCCCATCCCGCCCTCCACCCCTAGCCCCCTGCATTGCTTTGTTCCCTTTTCCTTAACCAGCATTAAAGTAGGGCTTCTCCAGGACTTTGGACGCATACAGATCTGCTATTAAATTCTGACTAAGCTTAGCTGCTGCCTCCCTCTTAGGACAATCATGGGAATAGAATGACTTAGTGTGGGTTGAGTATTTGAGGGTTCATACTTCATTCCCTCAATAATATTTATGACTGATTGCATTTCTGTGCACATTTACCTGCTTAAAATGCCCCAGAAACACGCTGATAATGTGCTTACTCATTTAACAATGTCTTACCCAGTGCCTGTGACCAGCCTGGCACTGTCGAGGTGTCTGGAATATGCTAGTAGACCTTCCCTCCCACGAAGGGCACTGTCCATCTAATTACCTTATCTTAGCAAAGGTAGTTCTGTTGACCTCATGTGCCCTTTGAGGCCAGTGGGACAAAGGACTTCTCCTTTCATTCAACTCAGCTCTTGAAACAGGCATTTTGAGCTCTCTCTTTCCACCTTTCAGTAGTTGTTCAGTGGATGGGTTGCAGTGACATTGATCAAGGGGGTTTTTGTAAAAGAAATTATAGAAACACAAACTTTCACATTTTGTCTTTCAGTGGTGAAAGCGGGGCAGGTAAAACCGAAAGCACAAAGTTGATCCTCAAGTTTTTATCGGTCATCAGCCAACAGTCTTTGGAACTCTCTTTGAAGGAGAAGACATCCTGTGTTGAACAAGCCATTCTTGAAAGCAGGTATTTCTTTGTCATCTCTCTTGTTTCCAGCAAATAGGATTCACTTTCCTCACAGTATGGCTTTTTAAAGGAGGAGTTGAAACTAGTGGGTCTGTTTCCTCTCTTTCTTGGACTTCTCTTTCCTCAAGGAAAGGTCTTGACATGCACATAGCAATTTCTAGTAACCCAAGCAACAGAACTTGACTCTCCATCCGTAGGCCAGGGTTGAGTTGGGAAGGCCTCCTTCTACCAGAGTCCTTGACCGGCTTTTTGGAGGCCTTGTTATCAGCAGGAATTTCCACCTCCAGCCACTGGGGGACAAAGGGGCCCAGCATGGAGACAAGTGAGCCTCTGTTCTGCATTCTGCCCCTGGAAGTGCCATGGGAGCAGGTCGCTTATTTGTAGCTTCATGTGGCAGAAAATCACTGATCCATCTGATGGCAGTGAGTCTCATGACTTTGAAAGAGGGCTGTATGGTGAGGTATCATCTGAAATTTTCTTTAAAATATGCAGTTGCCCAGAGTCTGGTTTGTGCCTTACAATATTTTAGGACCTATAGAGACTTTATAGATCCTACTAGATGCTCAGTGCATGAAATTCATGCACGGGTAGGGTCTCTAGTGGCTGCCAGCTTCCGGCCGGGGCCTTCCTTCGTTCCGCACCACCCCCCTGGTGGTCAGCGCACATCATAGCGAGTGATAGAACTCCCAGTCGAACTCCCGTGGGGACACTTTGCGTGTTAGCCTTTTATCTATAAAGAAGATTCTTTAGAAATTAGTCTAGGAGTCTGCAAACTTAGTACAGATACTATAGCTGGTTTTTGGTGGTTTTTATTTATTTATTTATTTTTCATCCAAACTTATCTTTTTAGATTGTAATAAAATACACATAACATAAAACTTCTAACCTGAAATATTTTCCCAAGTACGGGATTAGGTACATTTACCAGGTTATGCAGCCATTTCCACCATCCAGCTCCAGAATGTTTTTCATCTTTACAACTGCAGCCTGTTTTTTTGTTGCTTTTTTAAAATATATTTTATTGATTTTTTTACAGAGAGGAAGAGAGAGAGAGATAGAGAGTCAGAAACATCGATGAGAGAGAAACATCGATCAGCTGCCTCCTGCACGATCCCCACTGGGTATGTGCCCGCAACCCAGGTACATGCCCTTGACCGGAATCGAACCTGGGACCCTTGAGTCCGCAGGCCAACGCTCTATCCACTGAGCCAAACCGGTTTTGGCTGCAGCCTGTTTTTATAAATTAAATTTTACTGGGACCCAGACACTCATTTGTTTATGGTTCATTTTTGGCTACTTTCAAGCAATCACACCAGAGCTGAGTAGTTGTAATGAAGACCCCCGTGGATATTTATAGAAAAAGTTGGCTGACCCCTGACCACTTAGAGACGACCCAAAGAAGTTACTCCCGAGACACAACTAATGGGTAGAATTTTCAGGATGGGCTTTATTCAATTCCTAAAATTACAAGAGGAGCTTTTTCTGTGCCATCCCTGGCTGGTGTCAATAAACCCAAGCTAATTTGTGCAGGGACGAGCCTTCACGGACTCCTTCACTCCGTGAAGCATCCCGTACTCTCACAACCAGCCCTGAGAGCTCTCCTTCAAGGTGGATGTTCTTGATAAACCCCTTTCAGCACGTGCTTTGGAAACCTGGCTCTTCTGTGAAGGAACATAACCGCCGTTATGGTTTTTCTTACACTTGTGCATTTTGACGTCTGTGGGGGCTGTCCTTGCTGTTTTCTAGCTCTGTCCTCATTAACACTGCTGCTATCCTGACTTCGTTTCAGCCCCATCATGGAAGCTTTCGGCAACGCGAAGACCGTGTACAACAACAACTCCAGTCGCTTTGGGAAGTTCGTTCAGCTGAACATCTGCCAGAAGGGAAATATTCAGGGCGGGAGGATTGTAGATTGTATCCTGTTTCGTTTAGTTTTTTGCTTTTTGTCTACAGTATTTGACTCCACAAGTAGAAACTATTCTTGTCAGAAAGATGGATGAAGAATATGAATGAAACATTTCTGTCTGGTTCTTTCTAGCCAATTATTGCTCTATTATTACTGTGTTTGACCTATTAATTATTCTAGGAGATAAAGAACCATTTTTCTTTTGGAAATCTCTGCTATCATGTCCATAATCTGAAAAAAATGGATTTCTGATCAAACATCAGCTGTTGTTTGAAATCGGTTCTGCCCAATTGTCCGAAATTGGATTTAGGTGAAGTAGGGCTTATCTTTTGGCACTGGAAGTCTCAATGTCAGCGGACTGGGGAACTGTAATTTAGGTAACAAAGAACAGCAAATGAGAGGGTAATTAAGCGGGTCATATCCTGGTTTTGTTCCTTGACTTGCCATTGCTTTTCACATGAAGATTTATTAGAAAAAGTAAGTAGACATGATTTAATTCACATTTTCCTTCACAAGAACAATTTTTGGAAATTATTGGTTTGTGTTAATTAAGCAGGGGAAAACATCTCTGAATAGAAATCTGATTTATTTCCGCAGAACCGAGTAGTAAGGCAAAATCCTGGGGAGCGGAATTACCACATATTCTATGCACTGCTGGCGGGGCTGGAGGGCGAGCAGAGAGGTGAGTCACTCATTTTCCCTTTAAAAACCATCAGGACTTGAGAAGACATCTGTTTGAACTTTGTCAACATTCCACCAATTGATTCTAAATGTATGAGAGTATAGACAATGTTGAGTTCCTTTCAGAGCCAAATAATGTACAAAGAAAGTCATCAATAGGGAAATCTTAGGTTTTGTGTTTGTTTTTGGAATCTTGGTGCTTTTCTGATGTAAGGAGTATTTATGAAAACATTTATATATAATGTATTACAACTGGTTTTAGTTTGAAGCTATACCCGAAGAAAGCTAATTTGTGAACATTTGATTTTTTTTCTGAATATTTAATTTCTAAGAAAAAGTAGTCAAAACAGGATCCTTATCGATTTTTTTCAATAACATTTTCTATCATACCATTTAGTTTCATTAGATTATTTCTATTTTCCCTATCTGATGATTAAGAGAGAACTTTATCTTAATAGGGGACTATTAGCACAGAATTATTATTTTTTTATTATATTTCTATTGATTTCAGAGAGGAAGGGAAAGGGAGAGAGATGGAAACATCAATGATGAGAGAGAAAATCATTGATCGGCTGCCTCCCGCACACCTCCCACTGTGGATTAAGTCCACAACCTGGGCATGTGCCCTTGACCAGAATCGAACCCAAGACCCTTCAGTCTGCAGGTCGACGCTCTATCCACTGAGCTAAACTGGCTAGGGCAAGCACAGAATTATTTATGTACTTGATTTTAACATCACAAAGTAAAAAACTCAGGTTCAGTCTTATCCTAGCCAGTCGAATATTGATGATGTTGTTTTCTCCTTTTTGTAGAAGAATTTTATTTATCTGTACCAGAAAACTACCACTACTTGAATCAGTCGGGATGTGTAGAAGACAAGACAATCAGTGACCAGGAATCCTTTAGGGAAGTTATTGTAAGTTACTTTCTTATTTTCCCTTATTAAGAGTGACACAAAAAGAACAAATTTTATTTTCTGTTTCAAATAAAACTTTTACTAAAAACAGAAACAATTTCATTTGCACCACTGTCTGGGAACAGTATTTCTTTTCTTTCCCAATTTTATTTCGGCTTCCTCAGTGTCTCTCGTGATTCAGATTTTCTCCATTCACAATTCATTTACTGCATTACTCCCTTTGCTAAAGATCTTGCCTTAGAATAAATTAGAAAACTCATTCTTATTTTTGATGAGTTGCAAAAAAGACTTGTCTCAGGACTTTTTTCGATTTTGTTTTAGTTTTGCTTTCTTTTTTTAAGTTTTATTTTTATTTAAGTATAGTTAATATGCAGTCTTATATTGGTGATGTTAATTTCAGGCGTACAATATAGTGATTCAACATTTTTATACTTTATACTGTGATCGCTCCACTACGTCTACTATTCATCTGTCACCGTGTAAACTTACCACAATATTGTTGACTATAGTCCCCTTCCTTTCACCCATCCTCCCAACCCCCTTCCTTCTGGTAATTATCCCTTTGCTCTGTTTCTGTGACTCTGTTTTCATTTTGTTCATTTATATTCTTTAGATTCCACATATAAGTGAATAAAACATATGGTATTTGTTTTTCTCTGGCTTATTTCACGAAGCATAATACCCTCTAGATCCATCCATGTTGTCACAAATGTCAAGATTTCGTTCTTATTGCTATGTAATATTCCATTGTGTGTGTGTGTGTCCACACCACATTTTCTTTATTTATTCACCTATTAGTGGACACCTACATAGCTCCCACATCTTGGCTATTGGAAATAAACTAAAAGTAAGCAGAAGGAAGTAAATTATAAAGATCAAAGCAGTAATAAATAAAATAGAAAATAAAAACAATAGAGAAGATTAAGGAAACTAAGAGTTGATTCTTTGAGAGGATAAATAAAATTGACAGGCCTCTAGGAAGACTCATCAAGCAAAAGAGAGAATACAAATAAAGTCGGAAAATGAAAGAGGAGAGATTACAATGGACACCACAGAAATACAAAGGATCATTCAAGAATACTATGAACAATTATATGCCAACAGAGTCCCAACCTAGAAAGTAATGGATACATTTTTAGAAGTACACAACCTTCCAAGATGAAACCAAGAAGAATTTAACAGATTCTGAACAAACCATTTAGTAGCAATGAAGTTGAAGCGGTAATCAATAACTCACAACAAACAAAAGCCCAGGACCAGATGGCTTCACAGGTGAATACTACCAAATACTTAAAGAAGAATTAGTATCTATCCTCAAACTATTCCAAAAAAAATGGAAAGGGAAGAAACACTTTCAAACTCATTCTACAAGGCCAACATTACTCTGATACTAGAACCAGACAAAGACACCACAAAGAAAGAGAATTACAGGCCAATATCCCTGATGAACATAGATGCCAAAATTCTCAACAAAATATTTTGCTTCTTTCTTGAAGCTGCCCAACAGTGCTTTGTGATAGGACCTTGTTCCTGGTAACCGATAGACTCCTAATGGTCTCAGTGGTAGTTCACTGCAGGTGAGACTGACCAGCTGACTGGCCACTAGAGGGCACTGGCAGTGAGGCCTGCCCTCGTCCTGAGTGCCAGGAGAAGGTGCTCTGATGGCTTTCCTCTTGGGGCACCATTTTCTGATTCAGAACTGTTTGTTCTTGTTAGCTGCAAGTTAATTTCTGGAGCATGCCCTAGTTTCAGTGATTGCTAGCTTTTATTTTTAAATTGAAATGATAGGTTTTGACATTTGAAATGCGGTCTTATGATGAAAGGCTTTGTCTTCCAGAAAGGAAGAAAAGTGTATACATAAATTTGGCTTTGTGAATGTACACAACAAACTTAAAAGTATTCTATTAATAGATCCTAATACTTACTCTGCAATTACCTTTTAGTGTGGACCCATCAGAAATGTCAAAGACAATGTAGATGGTGATTATCGAAATCAGGAAAATGTGGTTTCCTTCCTCTGGAAGATCTAAGCAATGTTGTCAGAAAAGAAACATAAATGAGCAGCTTTTCAGAAAGGAGGAAAAATATTCTTTTCTATAAAAAATAAGATTCTTTCCCCCTAAACTCACAAAATCATGAATTGGAGCATGGCTTTAATAATTTGTTAAACCCATAAAGTAAGAGCCATAGCAACAAGCAAAACACATGCTCCAGTAAATTTAATAGTATGGGAAAACTTGCTTATTACATGCATAAGGAAGGTGGTGTGCAGCACTATAATCTTTTTATTTAAATAATAAGCATTAGATGTACATGGTGGGGCCAAAGTAAGTTTACAATTGTGAGTATGCAAAACAGTTTATTCTATGATTATTTATTAATTACTGTATTATTTTCCATACAAACAACTGTAAAACCTACATTTGCCCCACCCTGAGTATATATCACGTATATATAATAATTATATATGCAGAAAAGTATTGGAACAAAATATACCAAAAATGTCACCCATGAGGCAGAATTCTAGGATTGTATATATTTTTTACCAGTCTCTGTGTTACATTTTTACAACAAACATCCCAACTTTGCAATAATTATTATGATAACATTCCTAAAAGTCATATCCTATCTAATAAAAGAGTAATATGTAAATTAACTGTCATTCCACGACAAAGATGGAGGCGCACATAGTGGCCGGGGTGGGATGCTGGCAGCATCGCCCCGGCAACACGAGCCCAGAGTCCACACCCCGGCTACATGGAGGGGAGGGGAGGGGCCTCAGGCCAGAAGTGGAAGCTGAGAGCGCAGGGAGCACCAGGAATGCTGGGAATCGTGGTTCTGGTGGCGGATGCATTGCGCGATCTCCTAGACACTCGAGCAAAGTGAGCCTGGAGCAAGTTACTGTTGTGGGTGGGGGATGGAGGGAAAGCAAAGGTGAGAGACACAATTCAGAGTGTTGACTAGGAAGTCTCCACCAATGGAGCAAAGAAAAAAAAAAGACCTCTATTATTCTGTGAGCACCACACCAGACTGGGCTGGGGTTTCACGTGATTCGCTCATATGATTGCAAAGACAGACAGAAACTTCACTCTTTCATGTACCCAGGGAGGTACAATGCACGACATGCACGTTTTCACAGAAGAGGACTTACTAGCACCATTTGCTATACACTCTTTGGTAAGTCACCTTTTTGGTGGCCATCTGTGTTAGTTAATTGCCATAATCAAGAGGAAAAATTAAAACTTTTCTATCTCTAAGACAAGCAGGTCCTTACAACTTGGAGCAAGGCAACTATATAATAATAAAAGTGTAATATGAGGGGCGATGCGCAGGCAGGTGGGCAGTTAGGGGCGATGAGGCAGGCAAGCAGAGTGGTTAGGGGCAATCAAGCAGGCCAGTAGGCAGGTAGTTAGGAGCCAGCAGTCCCGGATTGTTAGAGGGTGCAAGCAGGGCTCCAAAGACACCCCTCCCTTTCACAAATTTTGTGCACTGGGCCTCTAGTTTCTATAATGTAGGAATATAATCATAAGTATCCTTACCAGTACCAGCCAGCCCATCTTTCTGTCTTGAGCAGCACTCTGTTACCAGAAGAGACACGTAAATGGATAAGAAGACTCCAGACCCTTCTGGCTGGAGGTGATTTTATATGTTCAGCATATTTGAGCACCTGCTGAATGCTGGGCACTGGGGAGACAGAGCAAGCAAACCACATGATCCCTGCACTCTGCTGAAGATGACTGGATCGGATTGTACTGTTGTTTTTTATGTGATTCATCTCAATATTTGCTTCCAATGGCATATCCCACTTTAATTTGTATGTTCATACTCAAATTCCGTAAAGCTCCTTTTTCCAGAGGTTTGGGGATTGTAGGAAGGGAAGGGACCACATTCTGCTGGGACTCATGGGCATTTGTTAGCAGAGTTGTTCAAGTGCTAATGGAGAGAAATTATTTCTGTGAACATGTATGAACATGTCACTGGTGTTCTTTTTATTGACTTTTTTTTTTTTTTTAAGAGAGAGGAACGGGGGAGAGGATCATCGATTTATCGTGCTGCTTATTTATATATGCAGCAGTTCATTCTTGTATGTGCCCTGACCTGGGGTTGAACTGGAAACCTTGGCGTGTTGGGATGACGCTCTAACCCACTGAGCTAACTGGCCAGGGCTGGTGTTTGTTTTTTAGCTTCTAAAAAAAAATTACTCTTTTTATCAACTTAAATATCAATATACTTTGGCAATGTACTTATGAATTTTGCTTATTTCATTGAGAATTTATATATTTTTAAAATTCATCATTGGCATCAACGGTGATGCCATTAATATAAATAAGTACCTGTAACATTAATATAAATAAGTACCTGTGAGGTATCCTGAGTAATTAATTATAGGAGGACTTAGGTTTCCTGGGGCAGGAACAGGACCTGTTAAACTTCGTGACCATTTCTTATGCAGCCTTCCAAGTTTCCTGTTAACAGATCAGTTAGGATGGAAAGCTATTTTAAGTCAATAGTAACAACTAATTTATTTTGTCACCTGCATTGACCCACCAGGATAGTGGCTGATGAAATGTGTGTGAGGTAAGATGAGTCTCTGAGCTGTAATCTCAGTATTTTCTTCCTCCACAGTATTGAATGTTTTGTAGTGAGCCTAGTCATGAGCCACTCTGGGATTTCCTCACCATGTCGGCTCACTGGGCATATCTGTGGGTATTTAATGGTGTGAGCCCATGTATATGTATGCACAGATTCATGCCTCATGAGTCATAGTTTATGAAAATGTTAAGGGCTGATTTGATACCTCAATCTTACCAAGCTTGGAAACAATGTCTTTCAGTGTTGGAAAACTTGGGAATATAAGCAAATTTTATATCATAAAATAGCATATTATGGTCTTGCTGTAATTACAGAGTAAGTGATTTCATTACTTACAGTAATTTACTATGCCCAGAATAGCCTTCTCTTCCACCATTTCCATTGTACCATTTATTCGGAGTTGATCTGTGATCCCTTTGCCTTCTTGAATGGAGCCTCCCCACTCACAACTGACTTCTGAGATCCTGAGCATGTCAGATGTACCTTTTGGCAGTGAATTACCCTCAATTCGCCGCTCTTCTCTATTTGTTTCTAGTGTGACAGCCTCTCTGCCTTCAGTCCTTCATGGCTGGGACTGTATCACCCCCAACATCTCTCACACACACTTTCACAAACATTTCATTTTTATGGGCTTAGTACAGACTTTATTGAAAATATGTTGTCTAACTTTGTGCCAGTTTCATAACTAAATTGCTGTTTAGTGCTTCTGAACTATACTGAGAATTTCCCAGGGTTTTTTTTTTTTTTTTTAAGTCTTGAGCCCTATTGTTGAGAAAATAAGATAATTATAATAAACCTTAAAGTGCTACTCTTGCCTAGGGGTGGAGATTGCTACTAAAAATATCGTAAATAGGACAGTAAGAGACAATGGATGGAGCTCTGGCTAGCAATTTTGGCACCCACACCCACGCTGACGATAATTGGTTGCAACCATTAAATTACCCCATGGTGTTATTAATGCAATTACCACTTATCACCACACTCCTCACTAATTAATTCACTCAGATTTGGACTTGAAAGTGAAGAAGTCACAATTTTATTAATGAAGAAAGCACACTTTATCCATCTGCTTTTATATCTCCATGTATACATTGTATATATTCTCAGAACTTAACCAACAATTTTTTCATAGGCATCTTTTGACATTTTTCATTTGACCATTTGAAATTTTCAGCTGCTGTAGACTAGTTTTCAAAAATCTTGTTTCTTTTAGTGATGTTTAAAGTCCAGGTAGGTGACTTAAAGCAGTGAATATTTTCATTTCTGTGGTCATTCTAAGATGAGCTTAGAACATTTTTACAAATGAGTATTGACTGTGTCTGGTAATATGAGGAAAACTTTCATCATGGAAAAGGAAAATACTAACTTTTGCACAGCATAGGTGATTTTTAAAAATTATTTTACTGATGTCTGATTTGATCCTGACCACTGTTTTAAAGTCTTGAACGTAATAAATTGTTCTGTATTTCTTAGCCATATTTTTTTGCATTTAGAATAAGTAAATTTGAATAATTATTTTTCCATAGGCCTTTTTATTGATAAACACTTGACTAATATTTGTTTTTGCATTAAGATTTGTTTGTACCCTGAAATGAGTCTTCTCATCCTTGATTAAATAATTGATGGTCTTTCATTTTTTTGTAGTAAACTTTACTGAGCTATAATGTACATAAAATAAAACGCTCCCATGTAAAGTATGCATTTCAATGAATTTTTAATTTACACACCCATGTACCTACAACCACAATCAACATAAAGGACAGTTCTGTACCCCAGAAGTTCTTTGTTCCCCTACCCAGACAATCCCAGCTACCCCACCCCAGCCTGGGGAACCATTGATCTTTCTCACTCACCATACATGGCATACATTTGTCTTTTCTAGAGTTTCGTGTAAATGAAATCACACAGAATGTATTCTCCTGTGTCTACCTTCTTTCGCTCATCCACATCCCATATAACACAATTCATTCCTCTGCATGGGGAGTAGTATCCCCATTGGGCAGAGAGCGATTTGCATAATAGTCTCATTTGTTGTTCAGAAAGATGTCAACAACATTAAAGGACATGATACAACACAGTGTTTATGAGCCTACTAACACTATCATATTATTCATTTTGTAAGTTTTCTTCCCATCCTGATTTTATTAGTTATGGTTAAAAAATGTAGTTTTTTACTATTTGGATAAAGCAAAATATAATCATGTTTCTATATGATGTTGAGAATTTCCTTTAAAAATGATACACTATTCTAACAATGTTATTTACTCTATTTGTTTTGCCTAATTATGGGTTCGTTAGAATTCTCTGAAAGTGTTAAGATAAAACTGTAGTGACATTTTGCAACACTTTATTATTGTCAACATTTTCCTTGAAGCAAATTTTCATCATTGAAGTTATGGGAGATTACACAGGAGAGTTCTTACTTTTTAAAAAATGTCCTTGGAAAATAATAAAGTTGGATTGATAACAAATTCCTGGACTTTGAATCTCGCTCATGCAACCATGAGAAAAATTCCTTAGCCTCTCTAAACACTGTAAGAGTGGATGCACGTGTGACCCAGCACAGTCCTGCCACATATGTTGTTTTCCAAAAAGTTATACTCGCTTATGGTATCAGTGGCCAGTGCCTAAACATCCCAGTTGCACCACTTTCAGGTCAATTCTTCAGAAATGTTTTGCTAATTTAATAGAAATGATCCCCGATTTTCTTTAATTTGTGCATGTTTCGTTTCTATGACGGAGACTAATTTCCCTGTGGGTTTGCACTTCCTGTGTAAGAAGGGCCTATTTTATTTTTATTGCGTGTGTATCTCCCAATATAGCTCTTGCTCCTTCCCTTGCATTTTTTCCCTTTTAATTTTGTTTCCCTGTCTATTGTTTTTGCCCTTTGTTTCAACTTCATTGTTTTTTCCTTGTAAAGAAACTATGTGTCTCACATTTGAAAATCTCCAGTTGTTTCCTTTTGCAATTTCTATTGCTTCAAAGTGGTAAATGGTTTCCTTCTCCCACGTCTCCTGTGGTCAGCGCAGTGATTTCAGATCCAAGTGCTCTCTTTTCTTTCTTTTTTTAGGTATGTTTTTATTGATTTCCGAGAGAGGGATAGAGACATCAATGATGAGAGAGAATCATTGATCAGCTGCCTCCTGCACCTCCGCATCCCCACTAGGGATTGAGCCTGAAACCCGGGCATGTGCCCTGACTTGGAATTGTACCATGACCTCCTGGTTTGTGGGTCAACCCTTAACCACTGAGCCACACCAGCTGGGCCCAAGTCCTCTTTGTAGGTCATTTCAGGAGTCTTGTCGCCAATTTTGTCCTCAGTGGTGGATGTGGGTGTGAGTGCAGAGTTCCTGACATGAATATGGCTCCTAAATCCCAATGAAAAAGATGAACAAATCTTCGATGTGATCGAGAAGACCCCTGGCTAAAGTTGTTTGGATACTTGCTGGTTACAATGCTCCTGTAGGTAGATGCCTGTTTATTTTTCCCCAAACAGCATTATGTTAGGTTCCATTTACTACCCAGGGGCCAAGATAAGACCTGAAGAACCCTTTGGAGAAATGAGAAGTAGAGACGTCAAAGAATGTCTAGGGCAGATAGACCCAGATCCATTCCTAGGCCCACCAGTATCTACTGTAAAAGGATACAAAGACTCTCCCATTGTAGACTCCCTGTCCGAATTTTATTCCACCTCCTTGGGTTCCTGCTGTGAGTAACCACGAGGACAAGCCCCAGAGTTGATCCTGCAGAACTCTCAGGAAGGCTTTAGCTTCCCCAAATTGCCCTCCTACTTTCATGTGTAAGAAAATAAATGTTCCATTATGTTTTGATATCTGTAGGGGGAAAATATAATTTTTTGTGGCATAACTAGGAGGCTTGTACATTAGGTGGATACTTATTTTTATGTCATCGATTAGGCTCTTCCTCAACATTCTACAGTTCTTAACCTCATGTTCTTTTATGTGTATCTGTGTAAAGTCTTTATCTTTAAAACTGGTCGTGCATCTATTTCTTATTTTCTTGCCTTTCAGGACAATATCTAATGATTTTGTTGAGCAATGGGTGTTTTTAAAATTTTTTCTTTAGTATGAAAAAAAACAACACCAACATAAACAATGAAACGCGTTACTTTTCTTCCAGACGGCAATGGACGTAATGCAGTTTAGCAAGGAGGAAGTCCGGGAGGTTTTGAGGCTGCTTGCTGGCATACTGCATCTTGGGAACATAGAATTTATCACTGCTGGTGGGGCGCAGGTTTCCTTCAAAACGGGTAAGGTTGCCCCTCCCATCCCTGCCCCTCTTTTCTTCCTTGGCTTTTTCCTAGTAGGAAACTGAGACCTGAAATAGTTACTGTCTGGCCTTTTACAGAAAGAGCTTGCTAACCCTGAAATAAACAGCTACAGAACTTTGTCCCTGATGTGAACTGTCAGCAAATAAAGGGTCAAAACCTATGAGACTTGGTTCCAGAATGGGATGGTGGTTGTGTTCTTGTTCCTACTAAAAAAGAAGGAACATGGGCCAAATCAGGAGAGACACGCGTAAGGAGGATGAGATGTAGGAAACGTGTTCTGAGTCGGGCGGAGTGTGGGCATAGTTCTCCAGTTATGGAGTGGTGGCGCAGTGCGATGGTGAGGGCCTCAGTTTTCAAGGCAGAGGCTCGGTCCACAGCCTGGCACTGCCTCGGGCTATTTCCTGGGTTATTTATCCCTCAACACCAGCAACTTCTCGTTGGTAAAGTGCCTTGGGGATGTGTTGTCGAGATTGAGTGAGTTCATGCACACGTTGCTGTGTCAGTTGTCATTTTCCTGGAGCAGTTTTTGTATTTATTTTTAAACTGCTCTGATGGAAGCGCTATAGGAGGGCATGGAGGCTGGGAACTTAATGAGGTCAAGTACAAATGGCTGTGAGGAGCCCAGTGTTGCGGGCCAGTAGTCCTCAATCGTTTGGTCCCAGCACCTCGTAATAATCTCAACATGACGGAGAACCCCAAAGAGCTCCTTTTAAAAATGTGAGTCTTATCGATTGGTGTTGACAATATTAAGAATTAAAACAGGCATTGCAAAATGACCATAATAAATCCTTTGCATATTAAAATACAATATTTGTATATAAGACTATTTTCCAAGAAAAACAAACCAGTAAGAAGAGTCATATTGGCTTATAGTTTTGCAAGTTTCTTTAATATCTAATGTAATAGAGGCCAGTTGGGTTCTCATATCTGCTGTTGAATTTATTTTGTTCGGGATACCTCAAGTCATGTAGTCCCTGGAAAAATCATCGGAATACTGGTGAGGGAATGAGAATAAAAAAGCAAATAACATCTTAGTATTATCATTGACAATAGTTATGACTTCACAAACCTCTTACAGTGTCTTGGGAACCCCCCCTAATCTTGGGGTCTCTGGAATGCACTTGGTCCAAGCTCCAGGTTCTTTGCTACTAACCTAGGACTTGATAAAGGAGCGACAAACTTGCAATAGAATGTATGTCCCATAAATTCTGCCTGAGGGGAGAAACCAAGATGGCGGCATAGGTAAACACCTAAACTGCTGCCTCACACAACAATTTCAAAACTACAACTAAAAGACTAAACTGACATCATCCAGAACCACAGGAAGGCTGGCTGAGTGGAAATTCCACCTATAGGTATGGGAACCGGGTGTAGGGGAGCTATGTGGGTAAAAAAGAGGAACACTTGTAATAATCTGAACAATAAAGATTTATTAAATTAAAAAATTAAAAAAATTTCTGCCTGAGGGATTCAGGGATGCTTTCTGCTTTCATGTGTTGCTGTGAGTGGTTAGCTTTGTACCCCCTGGGGTCCCTTCGGCTTGGTCTTCTTGGGGGCTGAGAGTCCACCTTTACTTTGTTCTTCATTCCCAGCCTTGGGCAGGTCTGCTGAGTTACTTGGGCTGGACCCAACGCAGCTCACGGATGCTCTAACCCAGAGATCGATGTTCCTCAGGGGGGAGGAGATCCTCACGCCGCTCAGCGTTCAGCAGGTACATGCTCTTTGCTATCCAGGCTGGATTTGAATGACACTCCTGGGGTTTCAGATCCATGGCTTTGATTCAAATAACTGTGGTTCACAATCAAAATAAAGATATCCACCTTGAGGGGAATAGATAAAGTTATTGAGTTGTTTCTAAGAGACGGTGTAGCTGCCTCTTTTAAGAGGGTTGGGTCTGGTGCAGATGGCTTCCGTTTGAGTCCTGTCTCTTCACCTTTTACTGTCTGTTCTTAGGAAATGTGTTCACTGTGCCTCAGTTTCCACCTATTTCAGAGGATTCTTGTAAGGGTAATAAGAAAATATATATTCTCAGTACTTATTGATTGGCAGAGAATAAGAACTAAATAAACATGAACAAATACATTATCGTACATGAAAACAGTGCAACCATATGTTGTATTACTTATTTTTGCCTCTGTAACGGCCTCAAGCCAGTTATATGCTCCAGGCCGTATAATACCTGTTTCTTGATTAGATAAGTCAAAAATACTAACCATATCCCATAAAGGAAACTTTTATGTGTACAAAGTACAATAGGTGAAGAAGATAAAAATGAAAACACTGTCATAATTATTGTTTTAAACCTGATAAAATTTGTAACCATTATATCAGCTCAGATTCTTACCTAAACTCAACATACAGAGTTGACTTTGGAGCCTAGTATTTACAGGCTTCCTTGGTGAGTCCTACTGTAAAGTGACAAGCAAGCTCCAGTTTATCCTTCCTTTCAAGTCTGTGTTTTCGGAGGTGGCATTGATTTACTTGCCATAGAGTGCACGGTGCCACCCCTGCCACATGTGTCTCCCAAGAGCTTCCGAGTGGGTGGGGCAGACCTGCCTGCCTGGCTGTCCCTGGTCAGGGACACGATGATCATGTCTCCTACCCGCCCCCTCCCTGCCCCCCGCCAGGCAGTAGACAGCAGAGACTCCCTGGCCATGGCACTTTATGCACGCTGCTTCGAGTGGGTGATCAAGAAGATCAACAGCAGGATCAAAGGCAAAGACGACTTTAAATCTATTGGCATTCTTGACATCTTCGGATTTGAAAACTTTGAGGTATGCTTCCCACAGGTGGGACACATGCATTCTTTTCTAGCCACTTATTGGCTGATCTTCAATAAAACTTTCATAACAAACACTGATAATTTTTTCTGGAGTTTTTTTTCATCTTTATATATAATAGAGCATTAAAAATACCTTTTGAATGGTTTCTTCCCTTAGGTTAATCACTTTGAACAGTTCAATATAAACTATGCAAATGAGAAACTTCAGGAATATTTCAACAAGCATATTTTTTCTTTAGAACAACTAGAATATAGCAGGTAAGCACTCATGGAATTCTATTTTAATTTTTTTTTTTTTTTTACTTAGCCACTAAATTAAAAAGGTACAGGTTGCTATAACTCAGCTTTTTTAAATCTTTCTACAGAGAAGGATTAGTGTGGGAAGATATCGACTGGATAGACAATGGCGAATGCCTGGACTTGATCGAGAAGGTAATGTATTGTTGAAGAGTTGTTTCAGTCCCTAGGGTGTCCAGCTGGGCTGGTTCATCTTTATGGGAACGAAATAGCTTGTGTGAACACACACATCAAAGATGTGAATGTTTAGAACACAATGGACCATTTGGCAATGTAAATGTAAATGTGCAAGGTTGAATTTAAACCCTTGGCTGCTTCAAGGCTATTGTCTCCTTGAACTCAGCATTTTAGGATCAGCAGCGGGCAGAGCTGCTTTACTCACGTAGGTTTTAAGTCAGCATCAAGGACCTTGACAGTACCAGTAAGAGACCAGCCAGTTATAAAAGTTTTATCTATAGAATTGTAGTGGGTTCAATTTTTGTTTTAATATTTATGTGGAATTTAAATTTATTGGATTTCTTTAAAGAACTATTATGAATTTTTTCAATTAAAGAGTTACTATGTCTTTTATTTTCTGTTTAAAAACTTATTTTTACTGATTGCAAAGAGGAAGGGAGAGGGAGAGAGAGTTAGAAACATCAATGATGAGTGAGAATCACTGATCGGCTGTCTCCTGCACGCCCTGTGGGGAATCAAGCCCATAACCCGGGCACATGCCCTGACCAGCAATGGAACCGTGACCTCCTGGTTCATAGGTCAGCATTCAACCACTGAGCCACACCTCCGGGCTGTGCCTTTTCTTTTAACCACTTATTTGATAGAGAGTAGAGCGGAAAGGAGCTCTAAAATATTTTGAAGCATATTACGTTCACTTTTAATTCATGTAACCTTCTTTCCCTCTTCTAGAAACTTGGTCTCCTGGCCCTGATCAATGAAGAAAGCCATTTTCCTCAAGCCACGGACAGCACCTTATTGGAGAAATTACACAATCAACATGCTGTATGTCAAGACCTGCCAATTCTTAGTTATGTCTGGATAGCAGATCTGTCGATTAAAATGACATTTCAGTGCTCTTGGTTCCCCCTGGGCCTCCACATTTAATTTTGTTTTTTCACATAACCAATGGAGCACTTCTTCAATTTCTAGAACTAAGTTAAAATAAGCCAAAGGGATAGATGTGGCCCCCCTGTGCCTCCACATTTAATTTTTCTTTTTCTCCTAAGCCAATGGACCTCCTCTTCGATTGTTAGAACTAAATCAAAATAAGCCGAGAGGGTAGATTTGGGGCTGTTTGTCACATTATGCCCATATTTATGAGTATAGAATTTTGTGTTTTTAGCCTGTTGTAATGACACAGACAAGAGGGACATACATGGTTTTCATTACGTGTATCAGCGGCTGTGTGGATATTTGACTGGTTTTGAAATTGCTTTCACTGTCTGTTGTAGTTAGTTTCCTCTGGAACTCAGTGGAAACCAGTAAGTAAAAGTAGGCATTTGTATTTGTTTTTTTTTATTAGAATAACCACTTTTACGTGAAGCCCAGAGTCGCAGTCAACAATTTTGGAGTGAAACACTACGCTGGAGAGGTAACTTCTTAATTAAGATCCTTATTGACATTGGCTGAGTGATATTTAGAGAAATAATACTTTCAGAAGCCAATCATAAATATATTCATAGGACTTTTTTTCATAGGCCTATCTTTAAAGGGAGTCTCATGCTTATCACCTGAAATTACTCTTTTGATCAATTCTTCCTTCCCGCGTTTATTTCTTGAAAACCAGGTGCAGTATGATGTCCGGGGCATCTTGGAGAAGAACAGAGATACCTTTAGAGATGATCTTCTCAACTTGCTAAGGGAAAGCCGGTATGTCAGTCTCTTCCCTAAGACATCATTAGCGAGCTAAGTAATATTTATGCAAATGCTTTTAATTCACAAATATAGAAATAATGAATGTGGAAACAACTTAATCTGTTCTCTTCTTCCCTGGGCAATAGTTCATTAATAAACTGACCAACAGATACATGAATAGCAGTGACTACCATTTAATCAGGTGCTGTCAGAATAGCAAATCCATGAGTTAGATACTATTGTGAATCCTGTTATGAAGATGAGGAAACTGAGACTTGGAGCAGTTAAGTGACTTGCCCAGGATCCCACTAGTTTTGATTGGACTGCTTGGCTCAAGAACTCAAGATCGTAACCAGTATGACCAACGTTCTTCATGACAAGCTTAGAGCTGCAGTCAGATTGATTTCAGCCTTGGGTTTGTAGGACCCCTGTGTCTCTAGTTAGTGCAAAGGCTGTCAGGAAAAATAAACTGGTATCAATTCAGCTAAAATTACAAGTTTATTACACATTCAGTTATTCATTCATGAATTGTAAATCCACACCACTAAATCGATAGTTGATTAGCTTAGCTATGTGTATATATTAAACTAGGAGGCTTTTGTGAGACAAAAAGGGAGGAAAATAAGCCTACGTTAAAGCTTTCAATACCTGTGTCAGATCCCGAGTGAATATAACAGAAATAAAATTTTAATACCTAAGGAAGGAAAGTAGCCCAATTATTTTAAAGTTGTAATACTTTTAGGAATGCCAAGGCCAGGTGGCCACCCTGTCACTTAAATAGCTGTGTACTGAGGGGAAGGGAGCCTGTTGCAAGTGTCAGCATAGAAAGCTCAGAATTGGAAGTATTCAATCTTTAGATATGTTTTAACTCTTTCCCTGTTTAAAAATTGTCACCATTTTTACTCTTAGATGAGCTTTAAATCTGTAAAAACAGCGATGTTTTAAAAATTCCATGGCATATGATCTACCAGAGAAGTTTCTGAGTTATTTTGATGCATTTAAATAAAAGCAGTGGTGTCTTGATGTTAAATAGAAGCATTCTGTTGTAATGAGAAGTTCCCAGGCATGGAGATCAGCAAGCTGGCATTTGGCTCTCACACGTAAAGTGGTTTTGTGATTGGACTAAAGAACTCTCTGTTTCAGCCCCAGGTTTCTCTCTGCAAACTGAGGGGCTTGGGCTGTTTGCTCACTCTGCCCTTTCACCTCTGACATCTGTGACAGTGTCATGGAACCAGAGCTTTCCTTCAGAGCGCACAAAGCATTATGGGAGCGAGCATGAAGTAGCACCCGGGGACAAAATTGAGAAAAGTTTGGGGCAAAGTGAGATGTGATGGAGGAAGCACTGGCGTTGCCACATTGGGAGTTGTGGATGCCCAGATGTTGTCCCCACCTTTCCTGGTCTCAAGCCACCAAACCACACTCCCCCACTCCAACCCTCCTTCCTCCCCGCCAATGCTCCACTTTACAGCCCAAAACGTTTTCCATGCAAGGAAGAGAAAAAGTTACTGAAAAGCCTTCTACTTTATTAGTAGGGGCAATGAATTCTATACAATTTTTAGTAATAGGACCAGCTACCAACTTTAGCACTTACCATGTGCCAGGCACCCTGCTCAGCCTTTTGTACATTTTCTCGTTTCATTCTCGCCCCAGAGTGATGAGATACATTTTAAAATTACTCCCATTTTCCAGATGGAAATACTGAGGCCTGGAGAGAGACAACCATCCTGCCCAAGTCACATGGCCTGGAAATAGCGGAGGCAGGATTCGAACCCCAGTCTGCCTCACTCGAGAGTTAGCACTTTTCCACCTGTTAGATGAATGGATGTTGCAACACTGTGAGATGAGCAAAACAATATGTCCCTCCAACCAGAGGGAAGTCAAGGCTGCAGAAGCTGAGGTGGTGCTCTCCTAACTGGACCCTGGGCTGTGCGTCACTTTCATCACAATCCACTGTTCTGCAAGACTCTAGAGCTCTGGGGGCGTCTAAATTTTTTTTCAATGCCTGATGCAGTGGTTGGTTTGAAATCTTTGGAGCTGTCTTAGCTCTTCCAGGCCTCAGTGTGTTACTGTCAGTGGGAAAATGCATTGTAATTACAGTAATCTAGCACCTAATAATTGGGTGTGTGCCCATCATAGTCCCCTGCTCTTTGCTCTCACAGATTCGACTTCATCTATGACCTATTTGAACACGTTTCAAGCCGCAATAACCAGGATACCTTGAAATGTGGAAGCAAGCACCGGCGGCCCACGGTCAGCTCACAGTTCAAGGTTAGTCTCCTCTGCTGGCTTTGATGAGTTCATTGTTACTGTGATCTAAGAATTAAAAATAGAAATTAGGAACAAGAGCTCCATGAGCCAGTGTTTGTCTTGTAAATCATCCTATAAACCAGAAATAGTATATAGTTTTGTTATTGTTGTTAAAAAATAAATAGCTGCTTATTCTTAGATTATGAAATGGCAGTTCTTAAGAATTGCCATGTGGGATTGTGTTTAGCCGTGTGGGATCACTCTGATTTGTATCCAGATGATCAGGTGAAAATTGTGTCTATTTCTTTCCATGTCTGAATATTTGTGTTTATCTCAGGTCTATTTATAATATCATAACTAGGAATAATAACCAAGTGCATATTTAAATAAGATCAATGTCAGTTACCTTGTCAAGATAGTTCAGAATGCAGGGAAAATAAGGAACATTTTTATTTTAAGCATTTTATTTTCATTTTAAGCATTTTATTTAGTTTAGAGGTAGAGCACATGATGACCATTTTTGTAGCTTAATCCTAATGTGAAGAGATATGGAAGCACATCAGTCAACAGAAATTTAAAATACTTTTTTTATTGATTTCAGAGAGGGAGGGAGTGAGGGAAGGAGGAATGGATCTCTGAAGAGAGAGAGAGAGAGAGAGAGAGAGCGCCATCAATGATGATCATCATTGATTATCTGCTTCCTACATGCCCCCTACTGGGGGTCAAGCTGGCAACCTGGACATGTACCCTGGCCAGGAATAGAACTGTGACCTCCTGGTTCATAGGTCAACATGCAACCACTGAGCCACACCAGCTGGGCAGTCAACAGACATTTTGAACCTCTGCCCTCTATGGGGCTTTTATTTACTCACAGTTGGATGCATCAGTGGGAGTCTGTATGTGGTCTGTTGTTCAATGTGATTGGCAATAAGCCAGATATACCCAACATGGCTGGCAGTGCTGGGTAACATGATCACATGAAGGGCAGATAGGATCTACACTAATAAAAGAGTAAGATGCAAATGGACTGTACCTTTGTGACACCCACCAGCCAATCAGGAGTGAGCATGAAAATTAACCCAACAAAGATGGCAGGTTAATTTGCATATGCAGGCTACGCAGGCACCGAGCAGCCAGGGACAGGGTGGGACGCTTGCGTTGTCGCCATGGCGTTCTACACTGCCCCAGCCACTCTAGGCCTCTGGGCAGCATGCAGAAAGGCAGCTCTGGGCCGGAGCAAAGGTGGTGCCGGCATCCAGGGGAAGGAAGGCCCATTCTTGCACGAATCTTCATGCATTGGACCTCTAGTGTAATCATAATAGCTGCCATTTATTATATACACTTATGTGCAAGGCATTGGGCTAATCAATTTATGTACATTATCTTGTTCACTTCTCTCCTAATTTTATAAATACACATTATTGTCCCCATATTATAGTTGAGAAAACTGAGGTTTAGGGAAATGGAGACCCATTCAATCCTTCTGAGGACTGAGCAGGATTTGAATTAAGCGGAAGTCTTGTCTGACTCTAAAACCTAGCTTTTACTCTCCCAGTGGAACTTATTTTTTCTAGGTTGGTGTTGTCTTGCAAGGCTTTGTGGATATTTGGGGATTAAATTGGACTAGGAATCAAGGAAATGGAAAAGAGTGGGTGGACCTACCAGGTAGAGACAAGGGCAAGAGAAGGGCTCCTGAGGCAGGAATGTGATGAGTCCTGTCCCCGGAGGATTGTGAATAGATAGATACAGGCCAGCTGACCAGGCACCTTGTACGAACTTAAGTTGGTACCAGGATATGAAGGGCCATGGATGCCAGGACATTTTGTCATCTGTGAAAAACTTAAAGCTTTTAAACAGAGGAATAACTAATCAACATAGTGTTACAGACAGCCCAGTTTCCTCAGCAAGATTGTAAGAAGAAAAAAGAGAGATGGGGGGGGGGGCAACCAATGAATTAAAAGAGACTTAAGAGCTGTATCAACTGACTACAATACATGAATTCAAAGAACAAAGCATTTAAAAATGAAATTTGCAACAGTTGACTATTTTACCATGAAACGAGACAATTGCTCTTTTTAATGTTAACATTAAGGAATTCATGGCACATATTTTTAGGATGATATGGATATGGTTATCTATCTATCTATATTTTTAAAGTGATTATCCTTTAATAGAACATACTGAAATTTTGAGGGATGAAATAAGCAATGTCTCGGATTTGCTTTTCTGCAAGGGGTGGACATAGTACGGATGGAGACAGGGATCAGAGGACATGGGATTAGCTGAAGCTGATGATGAGTATTTGTTGCATGCTGTCTGCTTTGGTAAATGTTAAAAATTCACAATAAAAGAATCATGAAGAAGAAAAGAAAGCGGTATTACAGAAATTGAAGGGAAGAGTGGAGATTATAGGTCAAAGACCAGCAAGGTGCTGGTCGAGGCTGCCATTTGGATGGAAATAATGAGTTTGGACAAATAACTACATTGGGAGAGCTCATAATTCTCAGGTTTTCTTTGCTAACCATTGAAGGAGCCTATGCTTTTTTTGCTGGTTAACAGAATATGTTATTTTTTTAAATGTTACTGTTTCAAGGAAGTGACAAATAAAATTTGTATATCGTATTGTGAAATAATTTCAGTGACAATGAATTATAATATCTTTATTTTATCTTAGATTGGCATAATTAAAAATAAAGACCATTATTATTCCTATGATTAAATTGTTGTTTTTTAATTTGTTTCTGGTAAGTGTCTAAGGTGCTGAGAAACTTAAAGAACGAGATACTAAGAGACTAAATCGACATGTACTTTTCTGTCTTTCTATTAGGACTCACTGCATTCCTTGATGGCAACCCTAAGCTCCTCTAATCCTTTCTTTGTTCGCTGTGTCAAGCCAAACATGCAGAAGGTAAGAGGGGCCAGTTCTAGATTGATACCCCGTCTTTGAGGACACTGCCTCCTGGGGTGGTTACTCACAGACTGAGTTTCTCCGAATCCTTTCATTATTGATGGTTGGAGATGTAGATGGCATTTATTATAACCTGATGTTGCTGAATGGAAAGATTCCCTTTGTCTCCTGGGTCTCTTCGTCTGCTTTTGAATGATGCCATTCAGGTTTAAAGAAGTCTAGTTGAAAAGGAAACACTGTAAAGCCTTCACTTTTTTTCTTTTTTATCTCTCTCTCTTTTTTTTTTAAGCACTTGATGTGAAATTCTTGGGCAAGCTTCTATTTTGGAAGAAATCATTGGTGTATTTTTGGTGGCTGATTTTTCTGTTTGTTTGATTTTCTTTTGTTGGTTGTTAAACGTGGTGAAGAGTCTGTATTCTGTGTTTTAAGGACTTTAGGTGGTTGTAACTAATTTGAAAATTCCTGGAAGGTTGCCATGATGAGTTTTCTTATGTAGGCTCCAAGATTTTAGCTTTGAATGCCATATCCTGGTCAGAAATAATGTGGATTTTAAAAGGAAAAGCTATTTTAACAAAGAAAATTTGAATTTAGCATTAGATATAGATGCAGTTGCTTGGTCCAAGACTAAACTGGGCAACTTGCCTTAGAGTGTTGTTAAAAATTTGAAATTATCTTGATTTGGTGAATATCAGCTCTTAGTAGCCCACCACTGAAGAGAGGTTAAACACCCACAAGGTAGTAATGTCAAGGGCCCCTGGTGTTGAAAAACAGGTGTCATCCTCAGAAGCACTAAGATAAGGAACCTGACCTGAACTGTGACCTATGAGATTTGTGTTAGATTCTGATAATGTGGCTGAGGCTAGATCTTTATATAGTGGTTACCAGTTGCCTTTGACTTAGTATTACAGGGATTCCTGATTTATGGTTTAAAGATGTTTAATTATAAGAATTACAGTTGAATTCTCTGTCTTCTCGGAAGGCAGAAGTGTATGTCCTCTTTATTGAAGAATAACCTGTTCAGTTTGTTACCTTACTGGGTAGTACAGTGGTGAGAATCGGCACGTATAAGGCATTAAGGTGGTCGAGACTGGTTTTACATAGAAGATCTGTGATGACAATTTAATATGCATCTATTCTGGCCGTTTTCACATTTACATTAAAGTGTTTTAGGTTACCACAAAAATGACACAGAAGCAATACATAGCTTTTTTGACATTCTGTAGGAATTAACAGTTAAGACATAACCGCATATCATTCCAGCTGGTTTATACTTCACTTTATAACCCCAATGGGCAGTATTTACAAGACAGTATAAATGGGCTTGTCATTTGGGGTCTACACTCACAGGAGCTGTTTAACACCTGTCAGCATTTCTTCTCTGGTTTTATAACAGAGATGATAATACTGTATTTCATCCTTAAACATGCATGGCTTTTTCCAATGTAAGGTCTTGGAGCTTGGGATGGATTTACAGCTTTTGGCAAGCCATGGTTTAGTGCAGGCTCTTTCTCTTTCTTAGCGGTGGCATCTCAGATTCAATGAAACGGGGGACCTCCTATCTCAGCATTGTTATAAGGATAGACATTCCTTTAAGTTGTAATAGCTTTTGATTTAAAAAATATATATATTTTTTTGTGATAGCTTTTTAAATTAGGCCCTCTTGAATTGAAAATTGTTCCGCAGCCAGAATAGTAAAAAAAAAAAATTACTCTCTTTTTGATGTTTGTTTTTCCGTGTTGGGATTTGATTGTGTCCAGTTGCTTTGGTTTTTGCATTTAAGAAATAAAAGATCCAGCTCAAACTCACATTTCCATTTGTGTTCGCGCACACCCCCTTTCTTCTCCTGACCCGGGCAGGCACAGATTTCCAACACACCAAGAGATGGACTGTAAAGACTTTGAAAAAAATGTCTTAACAACATTTTAAAGACACCCAGGCAGTAAAGGCATAGACACAAGAACTAACTTGTCTGAGGCCTGACACGAAGGTGTGATTTTTAAGTGTAAAGATGCTAATTAGAATATGGAGATATTAAATTAGGACTCGCTCAACCTTCATTTGGTTCCACTGAAAATACAGGCGTGTTACTGGTCATTGTTATATGACATGTATGTAAACAGCCCTCATTTGGAGTTTTTTTATGAATACTCTTTTGTCCAAAGATAGATGCTTCTAGAAATTTCACAGGGAAAACTTTGCCTTCCTTTGCCCCAAGATGGGACATGCGGATTTCCGGCATGGAGGGGTGCGGCCATCTCCCCTTCCCTCCGCGCCCCTCCCACCCTTCTCAAGTGAGTTTTTCATCACGGGCTTGAGAGCATTTATTCACATACATGTGCATGAAGGTACTTTGTCTATCATTCTAGAATGTGGATCATGGGTTTTGGCAGATTCTGCAGTTTGTTTGTGGGTTTTTTTGTGTGCGGTTTTTTGTTTTTTGGGTTTTTTTGGCAATTCTGTGACCAGAAAAGGATAAGAACGGCGGCTCTAAAGTCTGTGGCCTTAGAAGAAGCGAAGTAGCTGCTTTGTGCTCTCAGGAGCATGCCCTGCATATCCAGGACTCCCTGGAGGCCTGACCAGTGTGAGCACACAGCCCTGGGCCCAGGCTGCCAGACTGGCTGCCTCCTCTCCAGGCAGCGGCTCAGAGCGGGCGCTTGGGCCTCCAGCATCGAGAACTCCTTTGTGGGAGTGTGGCGGGGTTTTGTATATTGCTTTGAAAAGCATGTGCATGCAGGGAGAATGGAACAATTATGTCAGTTCAGTTATAGTAATAGGTTACTTGCTTTTTGCAAACAACTGGTAGCTAATGCTGCCAGTTGAACAGGCTCTTGTCTGGCGTCATTGGAAAGTCCTCCTGGTGCTGCTTTTCGAGTGAATTTTAAAAAGCACAGCTCTCGATCCAGGGCTCTGTCTTAGGCAGCCCTGAAGGATATACTCTTCCACGCGACTCGGAATTTTCAGTTTGCAAACGGTAGACTACCCTATTGAACGACTTTTAGATGGTGGTGTGGCCAGTTAGCACTTTTCCTCTTATATTTGCTTAGGCAGTAGTAGTTTCTGGGTGCAAGTGCCCAAACCAAGCCCAGGAGATACCTGTATGCCAGGAAACCTGCTTTGCCTCCTCAGAATTTTCCCCCAAGGGTAACCTAGGGTCTGTGATCTACCTCCCCCCCCATCCCCCACTTGCCTGGTATTTTAGCAAATGAGTTCCAGTAAGAAAAGTCTGTCATTAACATTCCTCAGAAAAACCCTGAGGAGGACAGAATTAAAGAAGGGAACAGACCGATACACATCAGGAAACCTTCCCAGGTGTGAGAACTGGCTGTCTGCAGTTACAGCTCCGCTGTCACCTCCCATTGAGCTGGACTGGCAGCCTCTCCTCCCATGGCTGTGGGGAGCACTCAGGTGCTAGAGGGGGACCGCGTTTGATTTCAGCAGCATTGTCTCTACTTTGTTAACCCACATGACAATTATCCTGAACCATCCTGTCAGGTCTTCTTCCCCAAGGCAGGCCCGCGGTCACCAGAGGAGCTCTGGGCTGGAGACAGGCCACGGGGAGCAGTTTATTTAAAAGAGGAGGGGAAGGGAGCAGAGGGCTGGCCACACTGAGGTAGACGGCAGTCATATTGCTGGAAAAAGGGATGTCAGAGAGGAGAGTGAAGCTGGAGACATAAGGTTTGGCTCTTGCCATTTTTTTAAAATTCTCACACAAGGATATATTTATTGATTTTTTTTTTTTTTTTATAGAGAGAGGAAAGGAAGAAGGGAGGGAGGGAAACATCGATCAGTTGCTTCTCATAAATACCCAGACCAGGGATCAAACTCGCAAACTAGGTATGTTCCCTGTCAGGAATCGAACCCGCAACCTTTTGGTGTATGGGCCGATGCTCCAACCAATGAGCCACCCAGCCAGGGCTGGCCCTTGTGAAAGCTCCATCTCTCTGAGACATGTGGCTGTCAAGGGTCTCACACAGTCTTTGAGGAAAGTCAGAGAATGCCACCGTCCTTCACTTAAATGAATCCTCGTGGTCTGCATCCCTGTCTTTCATGTTATCACTGTTGACCTCAGACTAGGTCCCGTTTGGACAGCACCCTAGATAGCCCGCAGCCACATACAAAGTTACAACGATAAGCGTGCATTATGACACGTGAGCCTTTTGCTTCCAGAGGCATAAAGATTTGAAGACGGAATCAATGAATCGATCACATTTAATCCTCAGGAGTCATATTGTGTGGTTCAGGTGCTGCCTGCCATTTTTGTCTAGGCCTTCGTTTTTGTTTCTGTTTTTTTGTTTCCCTTTAACAAAGACCAAACAAACATTTCTGTGAAAAGTTCTGATGATAATGTGGTGTATGAGCTACCTTGAATTTTTTATATATATATATATATATATATATCTTTTTTATTGATTTCAGAGAGGAAGTGGGAGAGAGAGAGAGAGAAACATCAATGATGAGAGAGAATTCTGCATGCCCCACCCTGGGGATCGAGTCCACAACCCCGGCATATGCCCTGATAAGAATCGAACCGTGACCTCCTGGTTCATAGGTTGACGCTCAAACCACTGAGCCATGCCGGCCAGGCTACCTTGAATTTTTGTCTAATTTTTATTCTTCCTCTGTCATTTTTTTCCCCCTCACTTTATCTTTCCTTGACCTTACTGAACTTCATTCCAGCTGCGTTTTACATGTCATTTGAGGCTTTGGTCGCTCTACCCTAATCCTGTTTTCTGAGAACAATATTTCATAGATAGAGAAGACAGTGACCAGCACGGCTTTGCAGGGCCTGCCTTGCGCATCTTTGCTTCCTGCCACTTGGCTCCATGTCCAGGATGTCGTGTGTGCTCAGTGTATGTTGCATCCAATCGCTCATAAAAGGTCCCTGGAGAGATGCTCTTGGTATGTGAGTGCCTAACGTTGCTGGAGGTAAACGCTTATGTGCTGTCTTTAATCCTTATTGCCACAGGTTCCGTTCTAGTTCTTTATTTTTGGCACGTTTTTCACTTCTGGGTTATCTTTGATTTGTGTAGTTGGGAGTTACTCTAGGGACATGTCTATAGGCCATTGCTATAGGCCGTGATCTTTCTATGTTAATGCGTTTCTTCTCTCTGTCTACCTCTCACAGCTTTGAACCCTAGGGGGACCCTTCTCCAGGGTCCCCCTAGGGTTCAAAGCCCTTTTTGAACAGCCAAGCACAGCACGGGAGGCTCACGCACAAACACTTCTTCAAGCTGGGGCTGGTGCTTCAAAGTCAGATATTCAGATACCTAACTGGGGTCGTCCAGGGCCTTTGTTACCTGCCAATTGGGCAAGAACGTCTGGAGTGTGACTCTATCAGACAACAAGGGTTTAAACTGAAAGATTTAAGCATTAGATGTTTGCCTTTTGTTTGAACTTTCTGGAATTGTAATCTGTTCAAGCGTGATCTGAAACCGTATTTTATTGAATATGACTCCGATGGTGGTAAAATGCACCTATTGAATATGACTCCGATGGTGGTAAAATGCACCGTTATCTATAAGCCATCGTGGAAGCTTTCGAAGGGGCTCTGCCTTCGAAACCCAGGCGGGAGACTGCACTCAGCTCTTGGCTGTTGCGTTGCAGGAAATATGGAGGGAGGTATGGGAAGGGGTGGTTCTTTTGTCTCTGAATTACTAAATTAAGAGGAGACAGATGGATAAGAGAAAATCAAATTTAATCTTGTCCACACAGGGACCGCCTATACAGGAGGGAATCGGAGCCCCACATGAGATAGAAAGGGGGATGGAGGTGTTTTAGATACTCTGAACTAGGATGAGGTAAGGCGCCTTGGAAGTCTCAAACGGTCGTTTCAGGATGATAAAAAGGAGCAGAACTTTCGTAAAAGAAGTCTGCCTGGTGCCCTATAGATAGGTCAAAAGAAGTTATCTCTTATGATCTCTTAGGGGCAAATCCTCCAATTGAAGTTCTTCGAGGTACTTAAGGGGGTGAGGAGAAGTTTCTCTTGAGCCTGAAGCTAAAATTGCCTTTAGCTCAAAGTAACTTGCTTACCAGGGAGGCACATCTCAGGGTGGCTCCTTCTGGACCCCCCAGAGGTCACTCCTCTACCACCAATATTTGCTTCCCTAATGTCACGGTTACACTGTGCCATTTTGTTTCCAGGCCTTTCTGCAAATAAAAAAAACTCCCCAGTTTTACGAATGAAACTGCAGAGTAATATTTTGATGACATTTAAAGGACAGCTGGATTCAGTTGGAGTAATGTACCCAGAATTTGCTAAGATAGAATGAAAAGCTGTGATGAAGTTCACACACAGCCACGCATTGAGTTACATCAGGATGGCTGTTGGGATGTCAGCGAGTCATAGACACATCCCAGTTTCAGGCACATCATGATGGCAACATACTTTGCATTAAGAATGGACGGATCCTGGCTGTTGTGGCTCAATTGGTTGGGCCATGTCCTGTGCGCCGAAAGGTTGCCGGTCTGATTCCCGGTCACATGACTGGGTTTCGGTCTCCGTCCCCAATGGAGGGCATGTAGGAGGCAGCCGATTGATGTTTCTATCTCTCTATTCCTCTCCCTTCCTTCCTCTAAAAATCTGTAAAATATAGATATTTTTAAAAGGATGAATGAAACACGGTCTATTTATCCCCTTTATATATGACAGAGAAGAATCATCTTTCTAAATGGAGGATTTACTCTTTCCTCACACCTAGAGGCAGCCCTTACTGTTTGTGGGAAAGCTCTTACTGGTACTGAAAGAGAAATCGGTACTCCTGTATCTCCTACTCACTGATGTTCATCTGGTCATTGAAGATTAAAGTGAAATGTCAGATACATATTCATTCCTAAGAGGGTGTCAAAATTTTTTTCATTTTTAAATATATTTTTTATTGTTGATAGTATTACAGATATCTCCCATTTTCCCTCCCTTTCCCCCCTCCTCCTATCCCCTCCCCCCATCCTCAGGTCTTCCCTACCTTATTGCCTGTGTCTATGGGCTCTGCATAGAAGTATATAAGTTCTTTGGTTTCTTGTCCCCCAAACCTCTATTGAGGTATGTCAGTCTGTTCCATGCCTTCCCTGCTTCTGGTCTTATTTTGTTGGTCAATTCATATTGTTCATTAGATTCCACAAATAGTGTGTCAAATATTTTTAAACCCTTAATAAATATACATTTCCCTGCCCTACTACACACCCTCCTAGGTTATCTCAGAATTTTTGTTCAGACATCAGCACACGATGGTCCAACATCTCAAGGCTCTTGGGGTACCTGGGTTTGTAGGGCTTTGCTTGTCTTATTGCTGATTTATGCGTCTCATTCGTGTTTATTTAGTCTGCTCCTTCCTCTGTGACTTTTCCCACCGCCCCCCAGCCCTCTCCCTTCATGCACTTTTGTAGGGTTACCTGCAGAGCCTTGGTAACTAGGTCATTCGCGCTCCCTGCCAAGGACATAGGTGGCTCTGCTCCGTTCCCAGTGAGACAAGGGCATGAGGTGTCCTGGTCACGGGCTAGGAGGTACCACAGTCCCATGAGTGTGGGAGGCCACTGCAGAAGCACAGGTGCATAGCCTATGGAGCAGTGGGACGAACGAGAAATAGATCAAAGGTGTGCGCCTGGGTTTCTGTCCAGCCTCTTGTCACTAAGCAGCTGGGGGGCCGGAGGGTTGTTTCCGAGTCTCTCCAGTGTGTGTGAGGACAGTGCCTGCCTAGAGGAGCAGGTGGAGGCATTAAACGATGTAATGTGGCCATGCAACCAGCTGCATTTGACTGTGTGAAACACGTCACACTTGAGTTACATGTCTGAATGTGGACAATGTGCTCAACAATTTTACACCTCACTGCATCCTCACAGGTTAACTCTCAATTTTAGCCAAATCATGGAAGATCTTTCTAAGACCTTTTCCTTTTCGGGTTTGGTTTTAACTCACAAAGCTTTGGTAGATTGTTGTAATTATCTTTAAAAGAAATAGATTCCTTTAATCCTTGACATTGTTATGGGATGAACATTTTTATTTCAAGTTTTTTAAAGTAATAGACTTTATTTTTAGAAATTTTTAAATGTACAGAAAATTTGAGAATATAGTTGAGTTCTTATATCAATCACTCTCCCCTTCAACACACACACACACACACACACACACACACACACACACACACACACATATGCACAGTTTGTCCTGTGATTAACATCTCAAATTAGTGTGACACATTTGTTATCATTAGTGAACCAGTACTGGTTCACAGTAAGGTTCGCTGTGTCCAACAGGCCTTTGATCTTTGACAGATGCATACCATCACGATGTGTCCAAATGCCCAGTGTTTCATACCCTATTCACAATAAGATGAACTCTTTTAAAGTAATATTTTTCTAAGAGTAGGATAGTTGGTGATTGGCCAGAGGTGAAGCATTGAGAATGAAGTTGTATTGCACCTGATAAAATGTGAATGGTATGTTTTATGCACTTAGACTAAATGAAAAAAATGGGGAAGGCAAAAGCACAGGGAGCTAGGATTGTCTTAGAACTGAATGGATTATCAGCTCCTGCACCTCCTCCCTACAGTCGGTTAGTCGGACAGCCATTTGAGATGGTTCCATGTCCGCTGCCTCCTTGCTGAAATATGCCCCCTTGGCATTCATTGGGTAGCTTCCACCATTCCTCCTGTCTTTCTGACTGCCACTCACGCTGCCTGTCGTCCTGTAACTGGAGCATCTTTGACTTGTGAGAACATCACGTACAGAGGAGAGGACCTGTAAAAAGGGAGCTTTGCTTTTTCAGGAAATTTCAGTAAAGGAAGCATTAAGGCTACCATTCTTCTCCCTCAAGAAAACAATGCCACTAACCCCCTTGGTGGTCACTCGAATCCTGTTTACCGAGTTGCCATAGCAACTGTTCAGTAGCGCTATGTAAAGACCAGGATAAATAGCAGTCAATGAAGCTCTGCTCAAGGGAAGAGTGTTGTTCTCAGGCTAGACTTTCTGAGGTCACAATCTACTTGATTTTGTCCTGGAGCATTTTTTTTTTCCAAAAAAGAAAAGAAATAATAATAAATTTTATTATTATCTTTTAAAATCAAGGTTCTTTGGGCGTTTGTCAGTGCATAGAAGGCGGTTGGTTGCTTTCCTTCCCCAGTCAAGAACTGCCTCGCCAGGCTGGACTTTCTTTCAGTAGGAGAGTGAGGAATGAATTAAGCAAGCAGAGCCCAAGACACCACATAAAAGACTGGGAACACCAGCCAGCTGCAGAAAGCCCGTTTTTGTGTCTGTCGGCTCACAGGCTCCTGGTCCGGACTGCTAACGATGCGGCCATTTACTGGGGACAGAAACTGAGGGGGGGGACCAGACTCCCAAGGTAGGGGTTTTACTCTTACTTGCACTGCTTAAGAGTTGTGTGTACCTTGCCATGAATGCGATCGTGTAAAATTTTGCCGAGGACTTTTTTTTAAACCTCAGGGGAACAGGTTTTGCCGTCTCTGTGAGCACCGTATTTAGTTTCTAAACGTATGGGTAAGTGCTGATTCTGATCACGTGTACTAATACTAATGCTTTGTAAAAATCAAGGACATGACAGACTTACCCGATAAGGCACTGATCATGCAACATGTTTTTGGAGAAGGAATTCATCTCTTATCAGGAAAGATAATTTTTCATATTATTTTTGAATGGCAGTCGGCCAGAGGTGAAGCCCCTGATCCTGATTGAGAGTGAAGTTTTATTGCACCCGATAAAATGTGGATGGTACGTTTTCCCGGGGGGGGGAGGGGGTGTGTGAGCGGTGGTTTCTTTTATTTCAAAAGATTTCTCTTCAGAAGTTTATGCACTACAGTCGTGCAGCTTCTCCTTGCCTTGTGCTTTATATGACTAAGAAATCTGCACAAGGATTACCATCTCTTTGTAAATTGTCTTATAAACTGGTTTCTGCACAAGTACGGGAATGGGGGAAGTTACCGGAGCTGAATGGTCATTTGGTGAATATTCTGTGCTCGTTTCACGAGTTTACACATGCCGGGATTTTGCAGTCTGCCTGGAGAAACCTGATAAGGCACGTTTTGTAGAGATTCCCTGATTCCCCAAAGTAAATGTCTCCAAAGAAAAGAACATAATAAAGAGAGACTGAAATGCTAATCCCTTCCTCTAGGGGACACATGAATGTGTTCAGTTGATTTCTATTCAGTTGCTAAAAGTGCCTTTTAAGAGAGTCACAGTTTTAAATGTGAAGAAGGTGGTCTTTCAGATTAAGTTGAGTTACATTTAAAAGAAACGAATAATAATGTGTCTGACGGCTACTTAGCTCAATCTGCTTTTACTGAAATAATTTGCAGTGCTAAGTGAAAAGCAAATGTTAGATGGTTTTACTTTTACCGTCAGTTTTTAAAAAGTTAATAGTAATTATTCCGACATACAATTAATTTACAGCATAAGAGAAAGGCTGAGGGTAAGTCCTGGGAAAGGTTTCTGCCTCTCCTATAGCGTTTTCTCACCCTCATTTCTGTGTTTAAATATTGGGTCCCTAGTTCCATAATCCCATTGCTATTTGCAACAGGGTTTGATCTCTGGATACACTCACTCTCTGGTGAGTAATAGTTCACTCTCTCCGATGAGTGCCATGGCGTGTTAAAGGGTACATTCAGGAAGACACCACCCAGTCTGCCCTGCTCGCTTCCCTCCCTGGGTGCTAGCTGGTAAAACGGGGTAAACGTTTTCCGCTGCTCCCACTTTGTCAATAGCCATGGCTCCTCACTGCATCCCTGGGGCTGTGCATTTTACTTGGGTTGATCCTGATGAACTCTGGGTAGCACCCAAATAGAATCCCAGCCCCAGCTCATCTGTCTGTCCCCTGGTTGTTGTTGATCTCCAGCGTAAGTGGCCCTGTGTTAGCATTTTCACTGGCAGCCCCCAGGCCTCCTTAGTGGGTGATTTCTGTTAGTGACCTCAGGCTAAAACCCACCACTGCTCCCCCCAGCAGGTTTGTGAAGGTCCAGTTTGAAAGCTGGGGTTCCCCTCACGACTCTGGAACAAAGGGCCTGGTTTGAGATAGTGCTAGGCTCCGCGCCTAAGCTCCCTGGGGCCTCTCGGCCCTGGGGGAAGCCCCAAACACCTGCCCTCTCCTCCGAGCCTCCCTGCGCTGGCCTTTGACCCTGGGGGAGGGCCCTGCTCCTGCCTCAGGTGGGCTCTTTCTGATACTCAGATATGCTGCTGCTGAAAAGGTAGTAACAAGAATAAGAACCACCACAAGACTTACTGGGTTTTGTGGCCACCCCTTCCCAATAAAAAGGCAATACTTGTTGACTATAAAAATTAGGAAAATAGGCAAAATACCAAAAACCTTAAAATTACAATTACCCATAATTTCACCACCCAGAGACAATCCTATTTACATTGTGTTGTATATATACTTTTTTCCCCCTTTACACTTGGGTCATAGTCTATCTTGATTTTATAACTTACTTTAAAAAATATTACTATGTCTTAAAATATTCCCGTGCTTTTTTTCATGACTATAGAATTCTCCCAGTGGCTATACTTTCAGTCAAATTTCTATTATTGGATTATTTCCATTATTTGTTTTGAGCAGTGTCGCTATATTATAAATGTGTATAAGTGTGCACATTCAAGACTGTTTCCTTAAGGTAAAGTCTCAGAAGTCGATTTGCTAAATCAGCATGCACATTATGGCTTTGATGTATACATACACACATGGGCAAACTGCTCTTCATTAAGGCAACAATAAACAGAAAAACAGTTTTTGCAACATGTAAAACCGTGGATTTATAGCCTTAATAAATAAAGAGACCTTACAAATCAATAAGGAAATAATACAGATTTTAGTAGGAAAATGAGTAAAGCACATAAATGAGAAGTTTCCAAACGGTGAAATACAAATGGAAAACTATCCTGACAACGTCAGTGGTATAATCAAAGAAATGAAACTTTAAATAGTGAGATGCCTTTGCCAGTGGGAAGGTTGAATGAGCTGTTGGTTTGTGTTGTTTTTTAACAACACTTCCCAGGGTCTGTAAATAGTTAAGAAACTAGGATTAATGCACTCTGGAGCTGAGAGTTTAAATTTTGTCAGCCTTTCTGATGGGCAGTCTCTGTCTTCTTGATTCAACTTTTTCTTGCCTCCCTGGGACCGTATTCCATCAGATTTTTTCTCTCTTGTGCTGTCACAAGTTCCTTTTCCCGGGATTCCATCTCCTTCTCTTTGTACTAAGTACATCTAAATATTCTAATATAATATTAAACATAGAAATTATATATATATATATATATATATATATATATATATATATATATATGGAATAAAGGGAGGTGAGTGTGAATAGGGTTTTCCTTTCAACAGTCATTTTTCACAACCAAACGTTTCTACCAAGAGTCCCTGCCCACTGTCTTATTGCTAATGCTGTGCCGGCAAATCTGCCCTGGCCTCTGTCTTGCAGAAAGCTTCCAGGTGCGGTGTTCTCCGCCCAGCCCAGCCCTCCTCATCCCCACCCCCGCCCCCAGGCCTGTGACTCTCACAGTCACCGCCTCCTTCCTGGCACCTCTCTGCCGGAGCATCTCCCCCTCCTCCTCTCACTCTTGCTTGGTTCCCTGGATGGAGGCCTGGCCTCAGGTTCTTCCCGCACCTGTCTGGTTTCTACGGGAATGCTCACTTCTCTCCTTCCACCCTCAGCCAACGTGAGTACCGTTCCTCTGTGTTTTTCCAGCCCAAAGCCCTCCTCCACGCCGTGGCCTCATAGTCTAGTTTTGTAACCTACTTTTTTTTTCCCCCTAGTTCTCTAAAGTTTCTAGTTCTGTGCTGGTCTCTGTCACCCGGCCAGCAATTCATATTGAAATGTGTTCAGAATTCTATTTCACATTCTTTCCGTTTTGCCTCCTTTAACCATTTTTTTATTTGTTGGGTCACAGTAGTGTCTCAGCCTTGGCACCACTGGCATTTTGGACAGGACAGTTCTGTGCTGGGGGCACTTCCTATGCATCCCAGGATGTGTAGCAGCAGCCCAGGTGCCAGCAACAGTCCCTCCCCCTGGTGTCTCCGTGCCCCAGGGGACACAATTGTCCCTGATTAAAACTCATTGGGTTAAGGTGTCAATGTTGATTATTTTTTATTCCCCCCCCCTCTTTTTATGCTCAGTAAAAATGGCATCTATATGCAATTCAGTTTTTATTACAGTTCTCGTTAGGGCTTTTGAACCCTGTGCCTTACTATTGAGTATATGGTGAAAGTAGAAAATTGAGTAGCATTTAACATTTTCCAGATGTACTGAGTCATTAAGTTAAACATATATTATTATTTCCTTTCCTAGTAAGTGGTAGTAGAAATTTTACTTGTGGCGGAGAGGGGGTGGGGGCTGGGCACCCTTAGCATCAGCATGCCCTGCAGGATTACGTAATTGCTCAGTGCTATCCACTTTCTCAAATGAATGGCTGTCCTAGTTTCAGCCACTCTGAAAGGACAGAACAGCTCATTAAAGGGTGCCACATGCTTCATTTGTCAGTATTTGACTTAAAAGGGAATACTGTTTGGCTTTGGAATTATAGTGTGATAGACTCCAAGTTTGCCTTCATGAAATGAAAGAAAAGTACCCCAGTTAAAAATATTGTTGCATCTCTCCACTCCCACGCACCCGCTCTTCTGTGTGTTTATAATGATGAAAACTTCACTAGCAGCAAATGATTTAGGTACTCTTTAGTGAAGCTTTTAAAAGTCTCTTGAATACATTTGGATAGCTGGTTTTTAAGCTTTGGCCTAGGGAAAGGACAAGGGTTTGAATATGAAATCTTTGTAGGCATACCTTGATCTTGTTTTCGATGGGGCAGTTTAAGGTTATTACAATTACATAAGTAGAAAACCAAGAACAGTTTTGCTGAGCCAATTAATAAATAAATCCCACAAGATAATTAGCGCTAAAGGTAAAACTTGTTTAGTATGTTAATTGTGGCTTGAGAAATGGCAGAAGGAAAATTGGCCTGGCCCCCTTTCATTTCCTCCTTTGTGTGTTTGTTTTGGTATTAACTCTGAAACACGGGCCTATATGTGTTTGACTCACTGACTTTATTTCATCAATGCCAAGAAGGCTTCGACTATTCCGTTTTATGTTGGACCTCACAGCTGGAGCTCTTGGAGCCTCTTAATCAGAGGTACCTTGCAAATTAGAGGAATACGGTCCTAAGCAGAGGTGGGCGGGCAGCGGGCCAGGTCACTTGATTTGCAGTTCCTGGATTCTGGACACAGCCTGTTAGTCCACAGGGCCAGCGGTGTGAAAGGTGCAGGAAGTTTAAAAAACTGCGAAGCTTGATGTAACTGACCATCTCTCGGACCAGCCTCCTTGCATCCGAGAATAGGCCACTGCGGCTCAGGGGCCCCCTCTGTGTGGGGCTGTGCTGAGGCAGGTCCTGGTTTACATAGACTTGGGGCCTTGCCAGTGTCCACAGTTCAGGCCTTTTCCTTCTCATGCTCTTTTAACAGACTGACTGCAGGACAATTGCCGCTTGTTCCCCATTACTCACCTGGCCTGCCCACAGCTCATGCACTCTTCCTTGTTACAGCATGTTGATCTAAAGGTTTTAAATCGCTGAGAAGGCAGTTTGGGAAGAGTGGCAGGGCCTTGAGCAACTGGCCTGGGTGCCCAGGCTTTTTTTGTTCTTTGTTCTGGTTGTGTTGGTAAGCATGCCTAAAGCACAGGCTTTAGGGTACAGCCTATAGAGGCTGCACGGATGTGCAGGTGTAAATGAATAAACCTTCTAGACCCTCTGACATTGGATATTAACTGTATTGAGGGGTGGGTGCAAGTTCATAAAATGGTCAAGGGAGTGAAGAGAAGAACCGATCATGTCTGAATTTTTCCTGTTTCTGTTCATATATTGCTGCCTGGCCTTCGATCATTGATGAGGGGAACGCAGAGACAGACTGAGGAGGGGTTTTTAGAGTTCACCAGTGTTTATAAACAACTGGTCCTGTGTATCCTGGTCCCCTGGTTTTATTGCCTTTATCACAGAATTAATTAATTAATTAATCAGTTTTTATTTTGAATCACAGAATTTAAACTCTAATTCAACATCTCCACCCCCCCCCCCCCTTCCCCCAGCACAGTGACACTGTAGCATTCACTGAACTTGGGCCTGTTTTTCTACATATTCCAGGGCATAAAGCTTTCATAATTCTCTGAGAACAAGTCTTTTTTGTTGGCTACTTGCTGGGGAAGAAGGCAGTCCGTCGTCCTTCAGGCAGTGTGTGGTTGATGGGATGACTCTACAGGTTGTTCTCCAAACGGTTCAGGATTGAATGACCGATGAAGATGTAGGCATGCGAGGCGTGTCTCATGGGACTGGGTGAAGTTTTATAGGAAATGCCGTACCACTGCCTTTCACCCGCCACGGGTCTGTCAAATAGTTTTCTCCTCGATGGAGTAAGGGCAGATCACCCATGTTGAGGGTGGTTAAACTGATCATGTCTGGATCCTCGTTCAGACTCTGGCTCACAGTGGCCACTGATGGTCATGGTGGCTAATACATAATAATGATTATACTTGTCATTATGGAGAGAGGCAAGGGATGTGTCATGGCAGAGACCACTGATGCTAACTGTTGTGTGGCTCTCCCAGCCTAACCTCCTGGGACTCGTCACTTAACTTATTCCCCACTGACTGAACTTGGCACCTCACCCTCCATTAGGATTTAGGAGGGACATGCATTCATTTGGGGGTTGGTGTTGAGAAAGATAAAGAAATTCATGGGGAGAGGATGATCAGAACTCTGGGACTATTCTTCACACCCGAGAATGGGGACTTTGGTTTGGTAAAGCCGGTTGGATCACTGAAGATGTGGGTGAAATAACGTTATTCTAAGGGCAGGTGAGGAGAAAGTTTTATTGTCGCACGTGTGTTTCCTGTCTGTCTTGGATCTAGGAGCACGTTTGCTCTCTTATCATTTTTTATTTTGTACCATTTTGCTGAGTTGCTGAAGTAGTCTTCAACTTGAAACTCTTCCCTGCATACTATTGGCCAGGCACAGTGTCCTGAAGAAAAGTGCTGGGTTGCAGATGAGCGAGCAGTTCACCCCGAGGGGCAGTTCCAGTTGCTCACTGGGAACCCTGGTCTCTGATCTGCGATGCTCAGAGTGCAGCCTAAGCCAGTCCTTTCCAGGCCCTGGGGTGGGAATACCCTGGCCTCTGAGCATCGCCTGACCTCCTGTTTCCTAGCAACTCCCAGCTGCTCAGTGGAATATGTGGTGGTGTTCCTCATTTCTACGTAACAGATATTGGCTGCGTCTACTAAGGCTGGCTAATTTCCCATTAGGCCTTGCCGACATCCACTTTAATACATGAATAAGCAAGAGAAAGAAGTCCTAGAAAGTTGGGCTAACCCGCATTCCCTCCCCACCAGGCCTCCTTTTCCTTCTGGGAAGTAAAATCCACCAAGGACTTTTCCATACATTTCCAGTTTTCTCAGGGTAGACCCGTTCAGCAGTTGAGAAGTAGGATTCTCCATTTGATTTTTTTTTTTCTGATAGCCCAACTTATACTCATGAATATTTATAAATCAGCTACATCCATTCTCAAAGAGATAGCTCTCTCCTTGGCTTTATTTTATTTATTTATTTATTTTTGTTGTTAATCCTCATTCCAATTATATATATATATATATATATATATATATATATATATATATATATATATGGGTTTTTTTTTTTTTGGTTTTTTTTTTAAAGAGAGAGTGGAAGGGAGTGGGGAGACAGAGAGAGACACATCAATTGGTTGCCTCTCACCAGCACCCCGACCAGGGCTGGGGATTGAGCCTGCAACCGAGGTATGTGCCCTTGAACAGAATCGAACCTGGGACCCTTTGATCCCCAGGCCAACTCTCTATCCACTGAGCCAAATTGGCCAGGGCCTTGGCTTAATTTTCTTAAGCAACTGGAGAGTGGTCACTTCATCTCAGTACCTTCCTGTGTAGAGGTGCTGATGGGATGGGGTCTTTTCTCAGGCCCCTTCCAGCTCTCAACTAACATGAATCCAGTGGATTTAACGCTGTTTCTAATATTGCCATCACTTTGGTTTTGATTTTTGGCTCAGATTTTTTTGAGGTGCTCATTTTATTTTTCACACTTTTCATGGCAGTTCAAACTCTTCCTTCCCAATTTGGCTTTTCACTTATTTGTCTCTGAGAACCGTTGTTTTCTTCTGTATTCTAACTTAAAAAAATTTGGCGGGGGGGGGGTGGATTTTTGTCTCTGAATTCAAACATGTCAAAGCAAGAACCCATGCTAGTATGCTCTCCTGGTGATATCTGTAAACTGGTTTGTGCTGCCATGGTGACTGGTGACCCCACCCCATCATCTCATTCATAGATGAAGAAACTGAGATGAAGTGGAGCTTTATCTATACTAATAATAGAGGAATATGCAAATTGGTTGGGACGCCCTTACACAACCACTGAACAGCAGGCTGTGTGGGGCAACCAGGTTAGCGGGGGTCAGTTGGGGGTGATCAGGCTGGTGGGGGAGGCAGTGAGGGGCGACCAGGCTGGCAGGGGAGGCAGTTAGGGGTGACAAGGCCAGCAGCGGGGGGCAGTTGAGGGTGATCAGGCTGGCGGCTGGGGGGGTATAGTTAGGGGCGATCATGCTGGCAGGGGGGACAGTTGGGGGCAACCAGGCCGGCAGGGGGGTCAGTTAGGGGCGACCAGGCAGGCAGGCAGAGGCTGTTAGGGGCAAGAAGGCAAGCAGGCAGGTGAGTGGTTAGGAGCCAGAGGTCCCAGATTGTGAGAAGGATGTCTGTCTCCGGGAGCGGGCCTAAACTGTGGGACATCCCCTGAGGGGTCCTGGATTGGAGAGAGTGCAGGCTGGGCTGAGGGGGACCCCCACTTCCCACCCAATGCATGAATTTTGTACACCGGGCCTCTAGTAGAAGTAATAACTGGCCAAGCCGTGAAAATGCACGTTTGATGAACTCTCCTGGCTGTGGGCAAGGGAGAGTGTTTGGCCGCACCTTTCCCTCCTCATCCTCTGCCTTTTGTTTCCTACCTCGGCATCCTTATCGATCTCACAGAGCCCAGGTGACAGCATAAGTGACTTGCAAAGTTCCAGGGCCCTTTTGGCATTTGAGTGACTGACGTCTTACCAGAGTCTACAAAGAGGGACAGCTGCCTCCAAATTTGTATTTCTCTTCTAATTTGTATTTCTCAGCGGGATTTTCAGAGTGAGTCTGAATAAAGGGATGATGTGTGACCTGTTCAGTAGGGTGGACTGAGAAGCAGAAATGTTAATAATGATGAATAGAGTGAGATTAGGGTTTCGTTAAGATAAAAGGGGTTTAATTACGAGCATTAGATAAAATGGCAGTAGGTCATATCCCAGAGGGAGGCAGCTCTAAGGGTTGCCAGATGGGATTTATGCCGGGGTTGGACCTTCTGTTTTCTTTATTTACACTGAGGATTGGCCCTTCTGTCTTTACCTGGGCTTTTTGGGTTGATTTAAAACAAGTCTTTAGTTCCTTCCCTTCCTCCTTGCTCCCTTCTTTGTGTTTTTCTGAGTTCCTTTTAACACATATTTATTGACTCTCAGGATCAATTATTTTTTTAATATCTTGAACTACTGAGAACTCCAAATGTTAAGTTTATGTGACCTATCCAAAATGTAAATTTGTCTCTCCAACTCAACCTCACATCTTTCCGTTGTTTTTACTCCCTAATTGGGGTGGACTTGCTCCTTTTCACCACACAGGCCCCTCAGTCCCTTCGTTTCTCGTGGTCTCCCCATGACCTCCCTGTAGAATTTCATTATTCCCTTGCTTCAGTTGGATTGATTGGTGGGCCTTTTAAAAACGTTATAAAATTGGAACATAACATACCTATTTTTTAAAAGTGATCAAATTCTAAGTGTCCAGCTTTGAATGAACATAAAGTGAGTCCAGACACAAAACAATATCCCGGGTCAGGGAGCTGGTGAAACATTCATTTAGTCATGAACTTGCGGCTTCAGGATTCACTGACCTCTCTTCCCTCCAGATTGCCAGCCCTGTCTGGATCGTGCCCACATTTCCCTCTCTGCTGCAGGTCCTATAGTGTTGCCAGTCATCGAGCATTGTGCTTTTTCATTGGTCCTGGTTCACATTTGTGCCAGCCTAGGAAGAGGAGGGGGCCTCCCTGCTCCCACACCCCACTCACCCATGCTTTCCCACACTCCGGAACCTGATGTCAACCTTCCCACTCCAGCATGACCTCACCGTGCAATCCACCAAAGGACTGAGAACATCTGTCATTAGCCAACTCACCTGCCCTCCTCCACGGCGCCCTGTTTCTCATTGTCTTCCTCCCTCTGGCAAGTCCTCACTGTATTCTGAGAACCACATTCCTAAAATGATCCCATCCCAAGGCCATCTGGCTCTTTGGCTGTTTCAGATGAGGCCACAACCTAGTGGTTCTCACTGTGGCCCATGCATTCTGTCTTTGATTCTCACTTCTCTGACCTAGATTTGAACTTGACCACAACTCTGTGATGTCCATCTGGCTTTGGCATAATATACCAGCTTCTGTGGCCACTGCTGACCTCTCTTCCATTGTTGATTTGCCTTTTGAGACTTACCAGCATTAACCACTATACAGTTTTAAGCTAGACACTAACCTCCAGTGATCACCATGGATTTTGGTCTTCAGGAGTTTCAGCCTGTTCCCCACTGGTGTCCCCTCCTTCCCTTTTTCCACAGGATCTCTTCATTGTCTGCAACACACACATGCTAACCCCTCAGTCTCCTTCTGGGCAGACTCGGACTCTTCAGCAACCATACACAATAACTGGGCCACCGCCTGGCTGGTGTGGCTCAATGGATAGAGCGCCAGCCTGCGGACTGAAAGGTCCCAGGCTCAATTCCAGCCAAGGGCACATGCCTGGGTTGCGGGCTTGATTCCCAGTAGGGGGCGTGCAGGAGGCAGCCGATCAATGATTCTCTCTCATCATTGGTGTTTCTATCTCTCTCTCCCTCTCCCTTCCTCTCTGAAATCAATAAAAAAATATTTTAAAAAATAGAATAACTGGACCACCAGTGACCTACACAGTTTGTACACATAAGTATCACATTTAATACTAAGCGCTTGTTTAAGAGGCTCCGCAGTGTCGGGGCTTTTCATAGATGCCGCTGTGATTCTCTTGGTCCTTCAACCATCCCATCCTCACAGCACATCCGTATCACTTCTTTCAACAGATAGTTTGTGACTACCGGTTGTGCCCTTGAGAGGATGCATTACAGAATAAAGCAAACAAAGATCTTGGCATCTTAGAGTAAACACCAACTCCTGAATGCAATGCAGGCCGTGCCTAAATGGGTTGCTCTTTTATTAGGAAGGAAAAAGTTTTTCCCAGGAGCCCCTGAGTAGTTTGCCCCATAATTCCCAGTTTCTAGGGCCAGACGGGCTTGTGGCTGAGCCTCACTCCACAGGAAGCTAGGAGAGCCTGTGGCAAAGGTGAATGGGTTTGCAGGGTTGGCGTGAGTGATCTCATTCCCAGGCCAGCTGCCCTGAGTACAGTGGGCATTCCATGAACAAGAGAGGGTTGAGTAAAACTGTTATCAGAGAAATGCATGGATGGCCTTTCTCCCTTGCTAGTGGAAGTGGGGTGCTTGGGGTGCTGCTGGAATAAGCATTTCTGGAGGCCCCCACCTTCCCCATGGGAGAATGACGTGGTTGAAAGCTTTATTTTTGTGGAATTACATTTCTGGGTTTGCCAAGTCCCATTTTCCTTAATCCAGTGGTCGGCAAACTGCGGCTCTGTTGACTAATGAGTTTTCGGACCACTGCCTTAATCCAATCCTGGAAGAGGTGCAGTTGAGGATTCAGTAGAGTTAGAAGCAAAGCCAGCATCCGGAGTTTTCTTTCCACGGTGGAGCTGGGTCCAGTGTAGCATCAGGCTAGTTGCATTCCATCAGTCCATTGTGTGGGGTCCACATGGCTGCCGGTCATGTGGGCGAATGCAGGAATGTGAGAGCTCCGCAAGCCAGGAGTCAAGAGAGCAAGAGCACAAGTAGGCAGGAGAGCAAACTCCTTTGTTTAGGAGCCTAAGGTATCTCAAATCTTCCCCCACTTGCAGTGGCCATGCCCACTCTGGCCAATTACTTGTTCCCAGGTGTGACTGACAGCCAAGTACATTTCTTATTTCACCCAGACTTTACTGGGCAAGCCTATAATATTTGGCCTTATCTTTGCTCCTTACCTTTTATTAATTACTAGAGGCCTGGTGCACAAAATTTGTACATTGGGGAGGGGAAGAGGGGAAAGGTCCCTCAGCCCAACCTGTGCCCTCTCGCAATCTGGGAGCCCTTGGGGGATGTCCGACTGTCGGCTTAGGCCCGCTCCTGCCACCACCGCTGCACTCGCCAGCCGTGAGCCCAGCTTCTGGCTGAGCGGTGCTCCACCTGTGGAGCGCACTGACCCCCAAGGGGTCAGCTCCTGCGTTAAGCGTCTGCCCCCAGGTGGTCAGTGTGCATCATAGTGACCGGTCATTCTGCTGTTTGGTCAATTTGCATATTAGCCTGTTATTATATAGCCTTAGGTTAAATTATAACAGTATCACAACTTTAGATGAGGAGTGGAGGGTATGAAGATGGAAAGATTGAAATACAAAAAATGTCCGGATTTTATCTTGTGTACAGTTTGGAGAACTTTTAGTTAGGATGTGATAACAGATTTTGGGATAGACATTTTGCACTTGTAAATGTTGAGGAAGAATTTAGATAAAATTTATTTTCCTTATCTATGGAGCCTGGTACTTTATTTAATATTAATTAATAATACATAACAATAGTAGATTTGTGTATATAAAAAAATTCTTAAAAGCAGTACTCAGTTTGACATTGGTACCTTGTAGAGCAGCACTTCTTAAACTATGTGGTGAAAGAGCCATTCTTTTTTATTGTTGCCAATTGGTGGTGCACTGTTACTTTTGAATACAAGAAAAATTAAGCAGCCATGTCAAACTGCTGTGAAGCTCCTAAGTGCTTCCTCCCATTTTTTGGTAGACGTCTCATCATAGACGGCAGCTATCACAGGCCACACTTGGAGTCATGCCCGCCTGGCTTTGCTAGGAGGAAGAAGAGCACAGAATCTAGGAATAGGTCCTAGTGCCTACTAGTCACGTGACTTTGGACCTGTCACTGAGGCTGTATCTGCTCATTTCCTTCATGTATATAAGGGAATGATATTTCTGGCTTGTCCATTTGCCTCAATTGGGTTCTTTGAGATTTAATTCAAATTCTTGGCTGGAGTAACCCCTATTTAAATATTAGGTACCATTTATTTGCTGTTTCGCTTTAAATTCAGGAAGGAATTAAATTCAGTATTGAGACTTAAATTCCGGCTCCTCTGTTACCGATCCAGGGGTCCCCTATTTGCAGGGACACCCTGTGGCAGAGGTTATCCACAGGAAAGCCCCAGGCGCCTTGGTCCCCAAGAGGGGAGGGGCAGGCGTGAAGATGGGGAACTTCCTACAGTTTCCTGGGGATTCACAGGTGGGCGCGAGGCAGAATGGGGGCCTCTGCATCTCTGTGTGCAGGAGAGGAGGGAAGGAAGCCCAGCAGTGTGCAGTATTCTAAGGAGAGGAAGAGAAGTCCGAGCTGCAGGTGCACAGGCGGTCCTTAAAATCAGGAAACCGGAAAGGAATAAGAATGGAAGAAAGACATTTGGAGGAGGGTGGGCTTGCATTCTTGCAGCTCAAGGAAGCACTGGACCAAGTGTTACATACTGTGGTTTTCAGGCCATTTGTAGGTTTTGGAAACAAGTATGTGACATGGGCACAATGGTAGCTGAGATTCAAAGGAGTATATGTCCCAGGGATGCAATTAAAGAGAAAGTGCTTGAACTGCACTTTGGGGAGCTTTAGACTTAGCCTTTCCAAGCATAGATTTGCCAATTTGGGGGTGGGGGAGGGGAGAGAATCAGAGTGTGTATTCCCTCTTCAGTCTAGCTTTCTTACCAATTCCCCCAATGGTCCTCTATATCAATGTTAACATAGGTGCTGAAGAATCGGGGTGCAGTGATTGTTAAAAACCCAACAAACATCCTAAGAATCTTTTGGAGTGACTTTGGAAACTAAATAGAAGTTTATTAGGAAAAATTAAATTAATATATTTTGTTGAAGAATCATTGTCTTGATTTGAAGTGGATGGGAATTCTTCATGTCCTAATACATTTTTGTCTAGAGTCTGTTAATCTCCTGAAAACTACTCATGGGGTCTCTTCTGTTTCACATTTGGGTGTTTTTCATCATTGGATGCTAGATACTGTTTTTCATAAGAAGTGATATATTTCATTTTAGTCTATATATAAGCCTGGTAATAAAGTGGTCTTGCAGTTCATTTATATAAAGCCTTCTCTGAATATGAAACCGAAGTAAATAAAATTATAACTTCTTAGGCAGGCAGACATCCTCTGAGGGGTCCTGGACTGGGAGAGGGCGCAGGCTGGGTTGAGGGGAACTTCCCCCCCCTCACTGCCCCCCCCCCCCCAGTGCACGAATGTCATGCACCAGATCTCTAGTAAAATTATAACTTCAAGCTTGCTGTTCTTTCACTGGTTCAGGTAGACCAGGGCCTCAGCCTAATTTAGCATTTGAAAAATAATGTGAGTCAGATAGGAAATTAAAATTCTTCCAGTAGCCACATTTGAAAGTATAGAAAGGAATTAGTTTTGTGAAGTTAGTTTTAAAAATATATTGTAGCCTTGTGTGTCCCAAATGCTGTCATTTCAACATAGTAAATTTCAAAATTATTAATGAAATAACTTACATTTTTTGCCCCCCCCCCCCCCCCCCCCCCCCGCAATCTGGTGTATAATTACCTTTAGCACGGAATTTCCATTTGCACTGTTTGAATGCATTCTTTTGCCTGGCTTTCATTCTCTAATTCAGGCCTGCAAGCTTTTTTATAGTAAATATTGTAGGTTTTGCCACTGTGGTGTGAAAGCAATCACAGACAATGCATGGCTGTGTTCCAAGGAAACTTTATTTAGAAAAACAGGTGGCAGAGTTGATGGGGCTGGGAGTTATAGTCTCCAGCCTCTGCTCTAACGAAATGAATTCAATGTATTGTCTTATTTGCGTTTTAATTCACAGAAGTTGATTTCTGTTTGGGCCTAACATCCACTACCAAGTTAGCTATTGTGATGCATTTCATTCAAGAATATTCAGGAAAAGTGTACCAGGAAACAAACTCCATTGTTAAGTAGTGAATACCTGGGAACTGCAGGAACTCTCCCTCCCCCTTTTCCTGAGTGGCACCCAGCGGGACAAGCAGTGTGCTGGCTGGGAATCACGTTCCTGCTGCCTGGCATAAGCATAAGCTTTATGACCCTAGACCAGGTCATTACCCTCTCTGTGCCTCAGGTTATACATCCGTAAAATGGGGTGATGATAATACCTACCTGATACCGAGTTGCTGACATTAAATAAAAGCCAGATGGCAAAGCAAGCATAGTGCCTGGCATATAGAAAGCACGGGAGGTGCGTGGTAGCCTTCACAGGGACTGCTACCAGGACTGCTGTGGCCACCATTACTAGGACTGTTGCTACTGTAGGATAAGTGCTGCTGCTGCTGCTACCACCACCACGGAGGTTCATATATACAAGCCAGTCCATGCCCCAGAACAGAAGCCTTTCGACTTGACCAACCATCCACAGAGGATCCTAGCAGCTGCTCACATGGTGTCACTTTGGACTTGTTGATAAGTATCCTAGGGAAGCGTTGACAGAATCTGCAGGGATTCTGATGTTGGAAGTGGGTATCTGTTGCTTCTCTCACATTCTTTGGACCTACTTAATGAAAGTACTAGTGTCCTGTGCACCTCACAGGGGGGTAGAGATGAGCACATGCTGTCTTGTGTAAGTTCTTCAGAAGGTGTGAAGTGCTGAGCAGATGTTAGCTAATGGCATTTCCTGAATGGTTGCTCGGTTTGCCTTATAGCACACGTTTAATTTGATCAACGTGGTCTGATTGAATCCATAGGGTGGTTATAAGGATTAAGTGAGATCATACATGTGGAGTGCTTAATTCTACGTTAATAGAAACAGTTCCTGTTCAAGGTGTAGGTAGTGCTATTTTTTAAAAGAGGTTTTTAAATTGATTTTTACAGAAAGAGGAAGGGAGATGAAGAGGAGGGAGAAACATCGATTGGTTGCTTCCCATACACCCCTGACTGGGGATCAAACCTGCATCCTGGGCCTGTGCCCTGATCAGGAATCGAACCAGCAACTCTTCAATGCCCAACCAACGGGGTCACACCAGCCAGGGCAAGACTTTATAATCCAAATGGGGAGTTCATATGGATATGTCTAATGGATATGCAAACATATGTGATATGAGGGAAAGCCTGGTCAAGGCCACCTCATGTGCAGGGAACCCAGGGAAAGGGGGTCATAGATAGCGTTACATGTTGGCTGCATCAGGAACAGTTTATTGCAGAAGGAACATCTGAGTAACTGATCTAACTCCACAGGGAAAGACAACGGGAGAACATTTGAGGTGGTGAGGCTAAGGCTGGTTCAGCTGCGGTAAGGCAGGAAGTGAAGATTTTAGTCCAGAAACAGTTATCTATAATCTGGCTCAAATGTAGGGTGTGTAGGGGTGTACTGACTGGGGAGGTAAATCGGGAACATATTGGGGGGGAGGGCTTTATAGTGCAGTTGAAGCCTTTGTCTTGATTTGGGTGTGCTGGGAGTTTGTGAACAGAAGTAGTGGGACCAGCTGTGCCTGAGACCGATGTTTTCGTGCATGGGTATGTGTACCTGCATAGACTTTATGTTCAGGTTTTTCCTTTCCCATTAAGTAGTGGGGTTTGTGTGGCTCAGAGGTGAGCCCAGCAGCTTTAGCTGTAACAGAGCTGGGGTTTCCCGCTCAGGGTGATAACTGTTGGCTGGCAGGGGTGGTGGGAAGGCTGTGCTTGGGGAGTGAGTAATTTCAGGACTGACTCACGGCTTTTCGCCAGTCTTGCCGGTCGTGTAACCGTGTTGCTCCCTGCTCCTCACCTGGGAGGGCATTGCCCTTTCTCCAGGGAAAATTCGTTTCTGCCTCTGCCACCAAAATGCGAGAATTAGCAAGGTGCAGGAACTGTGTCCAGTGTCTCATAGCCCAGGAGAGGAATGGCTGCTGTAAGTACGAGGAACCTTCCTCGCCAGTTCTGTTGGCTTTTGTTTGCTGCCTGTTCAAGGTCAGGAAAATCGTATCATTTTTAGTAACTATGCTTTTGAAAACTTTTCAAAGCCTGATACATTTCTTATCCAAAATGTATTCACTGCTTTTGGGAGTTTGATGGAGCAGAGAAAGCAAATAAAGATCGAGAGGCCTTTAATTAGTTTTTTGTTTTGTTGTTAATTAGTAAGACTTTCTCAATCAGTATAGGGCTGGGAATGATACTTTGCTTGTGTAACATGATCAACTTTTGGAATCTTTGACTTTTTAAAGCTGGTGAAGGGTTATCAAAGGTAAGGGGCTTTTTTTTTTTTTTTTGGCTTGTTTGTATTTGAAATTCAATTGGGGTAGAGGTAGATCCCCTAATGGTAATGCAAACAGAGTATACCTAAAACGTTAAATCCATATAAAGCTTGTTGCAATGTCTGTCCCCTCCTTACTCTGCAGTATTTACTGATCACAATAAAGAATTCTAGTTTCCAGCATAATTTTTCCCCTAAAGAAGTTTCCAACTCATTCCTTTGAGAGTTGTATCCGTTGGAAATATGCCGCCAATTTTATAACATCAGTAGGAAAATAGGTGTGATGCGTACACGTTTGATTTACATGTTTTCAGGAGTACAAAGCTCTTTGAGACTTACTTTCCTAATTGTTTGATTTAAGCAAATATTAAAACTGGTTTGTACAGGTCATTGAGCCTCGTTCAGTCCCAATGTCCGCATCTACCAAGTGGAAGAATGTTCCCCACACAGCCAGCCCTGTCAGGGTTTCGGTGGTCAAGTGGTATATGAAGTGAAGGATGGCTGTTGGTACCTCACCGGCATAAACAAAAGAGGCCTTGGTTCCTGCAAGGCTATTAAACAAGAATTCGAAATTCTGTGTGTAAAATCAACAGCAGGTCTTTGAAAGGTGAATAATAGAAATCTTCTTTTAAAAATGCATTCATGTTCTTAACATTATATTTTCATGGCTATTTTGGACTTGAAAATATATGCTTCTTAAAGGAATCGAGACATCTGTTAACATCTATGAAGGCATTCAAAAAGCAAGGCAATATAAAATACCTGGTTAGTGACAGTTATTAAGAGAATGAGATTTAACTTTGCGCTTCCTGTCAGCCAAAGCAGAAGGGGGAACACAGTGCGTTTTCTACTCTTTCCCCTTTTTATCACTGTTTTCAGTTTATCTTGCCTTAATTCCTTTGGCACAAGGTAGGGCATAAGTAAATTACAGTGACATATAGGGTTGTCAGTTTACAAATTTATGGTCAAACAAAGCATGTCATTCTAGAGAGGTTCCCCTCCCCCCCCCAAACCAAATTTGTAAAAAATTGAATGTCATTGATCCAGGTTAAGTGATATTGTCTAACGATGGATGATGGGGGAGTGCAATAAGAATCAGTTATGTGCCTGTCCCATGCCCTTGTCTAGCCTGTCCTCTCTCAGAGTGACAAATGGTATGTATTATTCTCCCAGGAGACAGAGGGTCTCCCCCTCACCCCTAGCGCTGACTTCCCTGCCATCACCTGGCTCCATGACTTGCAGATACAGTGCCTCATCAGCATGTGTGACGTTTACCATCATTTTAGAGAAAAATACCTTCTCCCTAAAGCCCTGGCTGGCCCCCACCAAACCCCACTGGCCTCTGAGTGGCAGGCTGGGTTCCCACCCCACCCCTCTCCCCGGGTCCTTGGTTGGTTTCTGTGAGATCTCTCAAATGGCGAAAAGCATTCGAACCTCCAGGGTCCAAAGGTGATAAACGCACTCTGTTTTCTTAATTAAATAAGCACAGCTTGAGCGTCCCCACACTGCAGATAGGTGATGATTTCCAAGCTTGCTGCCACACCTCCTGTTTCCTTTTTGCCGTGTTTATGAAATTATGGAAGGCGAGGTAATGTGCCGGGTAATCAGATTCATTAATGCATACGTGAATTCCTCTCCGTCCTTTCGTTGTAAATCACTCCCCTGTCCCTTGGCCCTTTATGTAGATTTTAAGCTGCAGAAGGTAGGGCCTGCCCGTAATTGAGTTTTGTGGAGGGCTTAGCATGCTCTATTTGTTTTGTCTAGGCATTCTGAAATCTTACTTTTTCAGGTTGTAGGGGAGGAAAGGTTTTTCTAATTTTTTTTTTTGTGTAGAGTTAAATTACCTGAAACTAAATATACTTAATCCTGTCTCCAGGATGCAGACTTGGTCCTGCACCCATCTCTTCTTGTCCATTCTAAATCCTTCCATGTCTCCCTGGCTTTTAAAATACTGTCTTGTAAAAAAACAAAGTCATTCAAAAATTAAGGCAATACACACACAACCATAACAAATAAAAGAGCGGCTTTATTGAGATATAACTCACCTACCCTGCCATTGAGCCCTTCAAAGTGTGTAATTCAGGGGTTCCCAGGTACATACCACCATCACACAGGGACTTTTGGCACAGCATCACCTCAACAAGAAAGCCCCGTCTTTCCAGCTATTCCCTCCTCTCTGCCCCCATCCCTTCCACCAGCCCGAAGCAGCCACCACTCTACTTTCTGTCTGTAGGTTTCCTATTCTGGACATTTCATATGAATGAAATGAGATGATATGTAGCCTTTTGTAGCTGGCTTCTTTCACTCAGTGCAGTGGTCGGCAAACTGCGGCTTTGTTGACGAATGAGTTTGCCGACCACTGACCTAGACTCTCGATTCCAGTAATTACAGGCTGTTGCTGTTCCTTGTGATTAAGTCCCTATCCCAGTGGTCGGCAAACTCATTCGTCAACAGAGCCGCAGTTTACCGACCGCTGACTTAGTGTAAAGTCCTCAAGGCTCATCCATGTTGTAGCATGTATCAGTGCTTGATTCCTTATTTATTTATTTCATTTTTATTGCTTTCAGAGAGGGAGGGAAAAGGAGAGAGAGAAACATCAATGGTGATGAGAGTGAAACATTCATCGGCTGCTTCCTGCATGCCCTCCTACCAGGGATCAAGCCCAGAACTCGGGCATGTGCCCTGACCGGGAATTAAACCAGTGACTTTTCGGTGTATGGGACAATGCCCAACCAACTGAGCCACACCGGCCAGGACTTTTGTTTTTTGTTTTTTGTTTTTTAATGGCTGGGTAACATTTCATGATGTACATGATATCAAATACACCCAGTTTCCAGTTGTGCTGTTGCCAGTAAGGGGGTCCTTCTGCGGCGTAGTCGGACCATGTTCATCCCCTGCTCCAAGCCCTTACCTCGGAAACAATGGCCATGGAGGCTGAGCCTTGTCCACCATCAGCCCAGGTCCCTCTCCACCTCCCATGTTCACTCTCAGATGGACTGACTGCGGAACAGGCCAGGTTCTTTTCCTGGCTCTTAGCGCCATCCACTCAAGCACTGAATAGTACTTGTAAGAGCTCAAACTCTGGGTCGGACCTGGGTTTTTTCCTCTCCTTAGTATTTCCTCTCCTATGTTCCCAAGGAAGTTCATTCTAATCTTTACTATGTTTTGTATTAGGCTTTCTATACGTAGTGATGTTTGGTGTGCCCATCACCATCCTAAATTCAGGGTCCTTGGAAACAAAATTCTGCCCCTCTGATGTTGTGCAGTTTATAGAGGCAGGGGGTTATGGGAAATCTAAACCTGTAAAAGAAATTAAGTCTAAAAAAACCCCACTATGGATCCCTGACCGGTGGCTCAGTTGGTGGGAGCATGGTCCCATACACCAGAAAGGTTGTGAGTTCGATCCCCAGCCAGAGCACATACCTGGGTTGTAGGTTAGGTCTTCGGTCGAGCGCTTGTGGGAGTCAACCAATTGATGTGTGTCTCTCTCTCTCTCTCTCTTTCTCTTTCTCTTTCTCTTTCTCTCTCTCTCTCTCTCTCTCTCTCTCTCTCTCTCTCTCTCTCTCTCTCTCTCTCTCCTTTTCTCTCTCCTTCTCTCCCTCTGTCTCTTCCCCTCCCTCTCTCCATCTTCCTTTCTCCTCCTTCCCTCTCTTCCCCTCCTTTCTCCCTCGTTCTTCTCCCTCCCTCTCTCCCATTCTCTCTCTCTAAAATCAATAAACATATCCTTAGGTGAGGGTTTATAAAGCTATGCAGACAGTAAAAGGATTAGTGGCTAGTAGCAGTTGGAGGGTGGAGATGAATAGGCAGAGCATGGTGAGTTTTTAGGGCGGTGAGACCACTCTGAATGAAACCCGAACCGTGGCTCTATGTCATGTTACAGTCGCCCAAACCTAGAATGTCATGTAAACTACGGACTTAGCCAAGGTGATACCGATGTAGGTTTATCAGTTACACGACAAATGTACCATTCTGGTGGGGGGTGTTGATTAAAGAAAAAAATCTACCCTGCACCTTTTCTTAAATCCCCGCTCCCCCCAAGCCTGAGTCATGGACCTTTGCATGCAGAGGTGTTTATTCATTTAGTGTCCAGTAAATGGATTAAGACCAGATTCCTGTGACTATAATTGCCCTGGCTTATGGCTGTTATTTCCAAAATTCATCCTAATTATCGCCATCAAAACTTCACTGTTAGTACCTGCAGGCGGTCTTTGTGGGAGCCAGCTCAGCTCTGACAGGGACTTACCACCGAAGACTGGGGAGCACTCTGAAGTTTTAAAAGACATCGTGCCTTTAAGTTTATGGCTTGTGCCGTCCCCAGCTAGGTCATCTCTGAACACTAAATTCACCAGAAGAGAAAGTGGGGACTCCCGAGAGAACCACCAGTGGAAATACAGGGTTAGCCCCCTCACGATGGCAGCGTGGGTTGCCCCTGGCAACGCTCTGCCTGTGGACCCCCCTTCCCCTGGTTTCCTTTCTGTGAAAGGGCAGAAACACAATCGCAGTGGGCGCCTGGAAGGAGTGGCCACTCTTAGTGGCTCTCTCCCTCCCCTCCAGCCCCTCCCTGGGCCATATGAAATCCTACAACCACACCACACTAATTAGCCCGAGAATGGAAGGGGTTGTCATGGCAACCGAGCACTTTTTAAAGCACAGGAATGGTGTTCATTATTGTTCAGTGTCTTTAGCTGTGGCGAAAAGGTCAGCGTGGCCGTTGTTTCCCATATGAATTTTGGCCCCAGAGCCAAACAGAGTGGAATGTTCCTCGGAGACACGGGATGATGGTAAGTGCAGCTGCACTTTTTGGATGGGGCATCCCTTTAGCAATACAGTTTAGAATGTTTTGATAACCAGTGCCAAACTAAGGAATTGTGTGGACTTTGTTAGAGATGGGAAGAAAAGAAGCAAGGGAAACGGTATGGGCCAGGAATGGTGAAAGCTTGAAGGAGATTCTTTTTTATTTAAAAAGTTTTGGAGCATCAAATGATTCCATGCTAAGTTAGGAGGTTTCTCTGGTTATGACTGTAACAAAGTTGTCTAAGTCTGATGCTTTATTCGGGGTTTGTTTTATATTAGCGCTACTATACTAGTCTTTGCTGCTGGTCAAATTATGTTACCAAATAAATGTAGCAAGCATTTTAACCACATATCTTCAGGGCAGCTGCCTCTCTCCGTTGTTAATTCAAATAGTAAGGAAGAACAGTAACCACAGTTAATTTTGTTTTCTTACTCTTATGTTTTTTCACTTTTCTAAGGATATTTGAAATAATCAAGACTAGAAACCTCTAAGGCACAATTCTTGGGATGTTTGCCCTAACTTGTTGGCTATCCCCGGGGAGAATACTGCTGAGTTAAGACAATTTGACTAGTGTTTGCAGAAGAAATTAAGTATAAGTCAGCCTGCTGGAGAGGATGACAGCTATTCCATCAAAAGCTGGAAGGGAGATTGGCACAACATTCTTTAAGTTTCTGTGTTGCTAGTTTGGAACACGTATAGAATTACATTGCTTTCAGCCTAATTTTGTGTTAATGACCGACTACGTTTCTATAGTTCTCAAATGGGAGCCACTTTCCATATTTTACACTTTTAATCAATGTACTTCTAGCCCCTGGCACTACTTTTCAGCCATTTTATACACAGTTGTGTATGATAGCAAACTTCAGATTAATGAAAGGGAATGCGTATTGGAATTAAAAAGCGAATCACTGCCCACAGAGCTGTGAATGGGAAGTGGCCTACTTTTGGGCTTTACTCTGAAAGAGTTTATTGTCCTGTGAGCAATGCCAGTTTGTTTGGCAACTGAATGGATAAGAGAATACATTTCAGAATGTTAAGTCTTGGTTTGATTTCCTCTGTCTCTAATGTGCATGTCCTGGGATTCGGTTGTTTAGTCATCATGGTATGGAGCTCTCCGTAAATGGGGTATTTGACTGGAAATTGAGACAATTAAAGTTCTTCTTTTTTACCTCTTTTCTCCACCCCCATTCCTTCCCTCCTCCTCACTGGGTCACTGTACTTATTAGCTAAAAATGTCTTTAAATGTTTTGAAATTGAAGTTTAAAAAGGAAATAAAGTGATATTTGTATGACACTTTGGAAAATACAGAATTAAATATGGTGGTACATTTATGATATTTGTAAAACAATCAGAAATTGAAACATGGTTATTAATATCGAGGAATCATTGGTATCTTTTAGGGTATGATAATGTTGTTGTGATATGAGGAAATGATAATGATATGTTTACAAGTGAGACAGTGTGATATCTGGGACTTGCTTCAAAAAAAATCCAAGAGTAGGAGTAAGTGGGCTCCCGGGTGGGCAGGATTGACAGGAGGTGATGGTTGTTGAAGCAAAGAGATGGGTCCCTGGTGGTGGGATTCACTTTCTGAAGGTTGTTGTTTTTTGTTTGTTTGGTTGTTTGGTTGGTTGGTTTTGGTGTAGGTTCAGTGGGTGGGTGGGTGTGGGTGTATCACAGTGGTGGGGTGGCCTTGTTAACTTTATCTCTCACCTTCCGCATGTTTTAGATGCCAGACCAGTTTGACCAGGCAGTTGTCCTAAACCAGCTGCGGTACTCGGGGATGCTGGAGACGGTGAGGATCCGCAAGGCAGGATATGCTGTCCGGAGACCCTTTCAGGACTTTTACAAGAGGCAAGACGGAGCGGAATAAATCCACTTTCTTTTCAAAGGGATTGGGAATCGAGGGAGCGCAGTAAAAGGTGACACCGGCCCCTCTGGCCCCTTTCCGTTGCAGGTATAAAGTGCTGATGCAGAACGTGGCTGTGCCCGAGGACATCAGAGGGAAGTGCACGGCCTTGCTGCAGCTCTACGACTCCTCCCACAGCGAGTGGCAGCTGGGGAAGACCAAGGTAAAGCCACAGGGAAGGAACAGCGCCCCCCACCAACCCCTCCACCCTTCCCCCCGCCCCCCCGGGTCCCAAGCTCCATGTCCTATGGTCCTGCTGGCCTCTTGTTTTTTTTTTTTCGTTGGAAAGGTATGGTTGGGATCATGCCCAACTTAATTTTTTGTCTTCTAAACAGTATTTATTGGAAGTCCTTGACTTTTCAGGGATTCTGTTTTTCTTAGGGCACACTTTGAAACATTGGGCCCCAAGAGTTTCTGTGTTTGTATTCTCTCAGGCAGCCAGAAAACTTTTGCTGCTGGGCAGCTCATTGCCTGGGACGTGCTGGGCAGCCCCATGTCTGAGAAGATGCCTGCCTTCTTCTTTTTTTTTTAAATGTATTTATTGGTTTTTTACAGAGAGGAAGGAAGAAGGATAGAGAGTTAGAAACATTGATGAGAGAGAAACATCTATCAGCTGCCTCCTGCACACCCCCTACTGGGGATGTGCCCGCAACCAAGGTACATGCCCTTGACTGGAATCAAACCTGGGACCTTTCAGTCTGCAGGCCAACACTCTATCCACTGAGCCAAACTGGTTAGGGCAATACCTGCCTTCTTGCTAGATTCTCGCATGGCGGGAAGGGTGGTAGAGTGAGTTCTGGTCTCTTTTTTGTTTTCCCAATTGAATTTATTGAGGTGACATCTATAATAATAAAAGCGTAATATGCTAATTAGACTGGACAGCCGAACGACCTTCTGGACGAAGCTGGGGTTGTGAGGGCTGAGCCCCTTGCACGAATTTCATGCATCAGGCCTCTAGTTGGTTAATAAAATTATACAGGTTTCAGTATACAGTTCTATATCACCTGTTTATTGTATTGTGTGTTTACCACCCCAAGTCAAGTCTCCTTCCATCACCATTTATCTCCCTTTTCCCTTTTTCTGCCTCCCCTCACCTCCCTTCTCTTCCTTTTCTTATAAAGGCACTAATCCATCATGGGGCCTCACCCTCTTAAACTTAATTACTTCTTCAAGGTCCTACCTCCAAATACCATCACTTTGAGCCTTAGGGCTTTAGCATAAGATGCTGGTGGGGACACAGACAATCAGTCCATCATAACATTGACCAATGTGGGAGCAATAACAGGTATTTGGGCATCACGTCAGGGCCACTCAGCAAGGGAAAGTATATAATGGACTTTCTCTTCTGCTCCTCAGTTATTTTGACTGGCCAGGGATTTAAGGTCCAGGCATCTAATAGGGTAGAGATGGTGTGCAGAGGTATTGTATTAGTGACCTGTTGCTGTGAAACAAATGGCTACAAACATTAATTATCTCAGTACCTGTGGATCAGGGGGCCAGGCACGGTACTGGAGGCTCCCCTCACCAGGCTGCAGAATTCCTTCCAGGGCTGCCTTTGCCTCTGGGTTATACAGGTTTCAGTATACAATTGGACAATACATCACGTGGTGCCAGATTTCACTTCTTTGCAGTTGGGGGAGTGAGGTTCCCGCTTGCTTTCTGGCTGCCACCTACGGCTGCTCTCTGCTTCTAGACACCCCCCTCCCCAGGTTCTTGACCACATGACCCCTTCCCCAACCCTCCTAAGATAGAGTCCTTATATAAGGGGACATATTCACAGAAATGACTTCCCATCACCTTTGCCATATTCTGTGGGCTAGAGGAAGTCACAGGTTCCACCCACACTGCTCAGAGTAAACAAACTAACTCATTGGGGGTCACCTCGTGGTGTGTCCTCACAGGTTTATGGGTCTCTCTACCTAGAATTCTGCTCCCCCTTCTAATTTATCCAACTCATTCTTCAGTTACCAACTTAGATGTAGATTTTGACAGGAATCCTTTCTGACAATATTCGGGTACCCCATCCCAAAAGCTCACCTCAAAACTGGGTGAAGCCCCTCCTCTGTCACCTCACCTCATCCCCCATTGTTGGCCCTGTTGTAATATCTTGTCGTTGCCTGTGGATTTCTCTACAGTTCCCCAATGGAGAATGTAGAGTTGTTTGTTCTACACACTGCACATAGTAGGAGCTCAATCAGTGGCACAAGGATGCCATACGTTTGATCACTCATGGAAGACTTTCTAAAGAAGAAGGTGCAGGGGCAGCTCTTGGCAGTATAATATAGTCTGCTTTGATTTTTTTCTTTTTTTAACCAGAAAGATATTCTATTCTCTACTACAAACTGATATCCTCCTCCCGTCTCACTGCTTTATATAGCGTAGTAGCATCAGAGATCACGATGACTCAGCCAGCCAGTAACAGTCCCTGCTCAGCTCTGAGGATTCAGTGTAGCTTCACTTACAACTTTCCTTATGGGAACCCGGCCCAAGCCAGGCGTGGGAGCCGGCATAGCATAGCACAGGGGACACAGAGACATAAAGACATGGGCATGGCCCTCGGTTCACTGTGTTGCTGGGAGAGACGACAGCCACATACAACTGAAGAGTCATCCTTTAAGGAATGAGAACACAGGTTCCCCAGAGGAGAGCTCCCCTGGGTTGACAGGATCAGGGAAGTAGTCAAAAAGAGGAGTCTTTAAAGAAGACTGAAGTTGCGATTGGTAAAACACTGGAAGAAGAAGTAGGAAGGAAGCTTATCAATTCACAGAAAGTTAGGAAGTAAATGGCAACAGAGCATGTGAATTGTGTACTCTAAGTAGCTTTGACCTTAACCGACCACCATTTGACTTAATTATACGACTAGCGTGTGTGTCAGTTGGTAATTGCCGCCAGAATGTCTTTGCATTTAAAGCCCTCGAACCTCTGATGAGCATCTGGATTTTCTGGTAATTTCTGCAATGATAGGAAGAAGACTGTACAAAAAACTACTTAGGAGCGTTACTTGTGATGGTTTTACACATGCTGGGGAACCCAGGGCAGGAGTAGGTAAGGCCGTGGGTCATAGGTGGTCAGATTCTTTAGTTCCTTTTTTGGCCCAATGTCTGGGAGCAGGCAGAGCAGAGTCTGGGAAAATGTGCCATCAAGAGAACATAATGCATCGTGATAGACCAGGATGAATCACAGGAGCGTAAATTAAAATTCATGAGTGAGAGAGGCTGTCATTTGGCTCCCTTTCCCAACTAAAATGCCCTCATGCTGACCGTTCATAGAAAAGCATACAAATATTTGGCACTAATTTTTTTAGGGTACTTCTTATTCGTGTATTAAACCTGAAATTGCATAATGAAAAGGTATCTTGATTGAGGGATTATTTCTTTCCAAAAATAATTTTTCAAAAGTTATTAAAGTTACTTGAGAAACAGCTGTGTAAAGAAGAGCCCTCTGATCCCTCCCCCGCGCTCCCCCAGAAAGCAGGCCTCGACTCTCCCGGGTGAAAGTGTCCTCCCTGTGCAAGGATGATGGCATCCTTATCACCAGAGGCAGGAGTCAAGGCTGAGAAGGCTGCAGGAAGAAACTAGTTACTTCATTAGTTTGCTGCCCCAAACACAAACCCCTTTGCTTTGTCTAGTTGTCAAGAGTAATTGTCTCTGGCCTAAAACTGGCGTCTAAGCTGCTTGCTCTGGTCACTTCTGTGAGACCTCCATGTGGACGTAATTATATTTGTTTTTTCTCCTGTTAATCTGTCTTGAGTTCGTTTAATGGTTAGATCAGCCAAAAGAACAAAGGAGGGTAGGGAGGAAAATTTTCCCTCCTTGACTGTATAAATACTGAATCATGATGATGTCCACCTGAAACTAATTGAATGTTATGTGTTAGTTTATGCCTCTGCAAAAAAAATAACAAGGCCCTTCCCCACAGGGAGAGTAGAAGCACGGGGCTGGAAAGCCTGGCTGTGTGTGCTTAGAGCAAAGTTAAGGCAAGGGGAGCAAAGGCCTAAGACTCCCTGCCGTCCCCCCTGCTGCGTGTCCCCCACTCCTCTCCCCTCCCCCCCCCCCCTCAAATATCTTTGACTCAGAGATGCCTTCCTTCTACCAGCCACCTGCTTTGGATCTGACGTGTCACTCCCTCTTGGACAGGTCTTCCTTCGAGAATCCTTGGAGCAGAAACTGGAGAAGCTGCGGGAGGAGGAAGTTACCCGGGCGGCCATGGTGATCCGGGCCCACGTCTTGGGCTACTTGGCACGGTAAGAAGCATCGGAGGGGAGAAGGCATTAAGCTCCATGCAGCCTTCCCAATATAATCCATCAGGTGGGATAGGCTGGTTGAGTGCTTTTCCTTAATGGGGACCTGGATGGAAGGTTAGGATCAGGCGAAGGAGAGCCCCAGGTCAGTGCTCCTATCTCGCAATGCCAGATGCCTAGTTAGTTTGCTCTTGGTGGAGAGTAGGAAAGGGGGCCCCTAACCTCTCGATTAGAGCACTGGGATTAGGGGACTGTGCTGAGATGCTTAAATTGCTTCCAAGGTTCATCACCCTGGCATACGGAAGCCAGAGGCAGCCTGGCTGTTAACGTTGGTATTTTGGCTGCTGATATTGGTATCTCATTGGGTCCACAGAGGCCCACCTTCAGTGTTTACCAGAGAAGGCAGCATCTTTTCAGGTGCGTTTGAGTTCTGTCCACTCCTGTGGACCAGCATGCCACCTGAGACCCCACACTGTTACGTGGTCTGCAGTCCAAAACTGTCCTGCTGTGGCAACTTTTTTGTTGTTTTCCCTCCTTCGTAGGAATAGGGGAATATATCTTTAAAAATCTCTTTTGGTCCTGTTTACGACCCAGCTTCCTGCCAGAACTTTTCAAGTCAGCATTAGGGATTATGTGTTTATTTTCAGCCAGGATCATGACAGGGTTCTTGCTTTACTTTTGTTTGTTATTATTCTTTTGTTTTTCTTCTGCCGTGGTTTTGCCCAAAGGGGCCTCCTGTTCGAGACAGACTCTATAATGAGAGCATCTTCCCAAACGAGGTCCAGTTCTTTTGTGGCATCAACGGAAACTCACTCGAAGGCCTCGAAGCCTCATTGCCTCCACAGTTATTCTGTTGTGCTGTGTTTTTGTTTTCATTTTCAGAAAGCAGTACAGGAAGGTCCTTTCTTGTGTGGTGATGATCCAGAAGAATTACAGAGCATTCCTGCTGAGGAGGCGGTTTCTGCACCTGCGAAGGGCAGCCATTGTTTTCCAGAAGCAGGTCCGAGGTCAGATGGCTCGGCGGGTGTACAGACAGCTGCTGGCAGAGAAGCGGGAGGCGGAAGCAAAGAGGAGACGGGAGCAAGAGGAGAAGAGGAGGCGGGAGCAAGAGGAAAGGTATGGCACCTTTGGATGACACAGAAGGACCCCTGTTGAGTTGGAGGCTCAGTACCCATCCTCACCCCAAGAGTTGCCCGTGGATGCTGCCCAACCAAAAACAGTAGCTTCTGGTGGCTCAACTGTGAAATGTCTTGGCAGCATTCAGAAGCTGGTTCTGTGTGTGTTTTTATTTCATGCACAGAGTAAATACACTGAGTGGCCAGATTATTATGATCTCTGAACGCATAATAATCTGGCCACTCAGTGTGTGTGTGTGTGCGTGTGTGTGTGTGTATATATATATATATATATATATATATATTAGAGGCCTGGTGCATGAATTCGTGCATGGATGGGGTCCTACCAGCCTGGCCAGGGGGAGGGAATATGGGTGGTTGGCCGGCCTGCCTGCTGATCAAACTCCTGGTTGAGGGGACAATTTGCATATTAGCCTTTTATTATATAGGATATACACTGAGCGGCCAGATTATTATTCGTTCAGAGATCATCATAATCTGGCCACTCAGTGTATATTGCCAAAGGAAGAGGCCCCGCCCATCATGTTTTTAAGTTGTCTTAGCAAAGCTTTTTAAAGAAAATGAGCAGTCTCTGATAAGTGGTTCTGGGATTTTTTTTTTTCCCATCATGTTTGTTTATTTTCACTGTCTTTTCTTTACTGTTTTTAGAGAAAGAGAGAGGGCACGAAGAGAAGCTGAGCTCCACGCCCAACAGGTGACAAATGCAGTGACAATGTGGCATCTCGTCCGTCCATTTCCTTCCCACTTCAAACACTTTGACTCAGAGTGTCTTCCTATAGAGATGTAGGAAGACCATTAGAAGAGATGTTCATGGTGCAATTTCTAACCCGTTACAGTTGGATGAAAATTAGTGCATGTCTAAGATTTTAGTGTGAATCATGACAGCATAACTTCTCTAAACCAGCGCAGCCACTGTGTTAGTGTGCTCGGGCTGCCATAGCAAAGTGCCATAGCCCGGGTGGGTTAAACAATAGAAATTTATTTTCTCACCATTCGGAGGTCTGGAAGTCTAAGATCAAAATGTCGGATGTTCGGTTGCTTCTGAGACCTGTCTCCTTAGCTGGCAGGTGCCCACCTCTTTGCTGTGTTATCACATGGTCTTGCATCTGTGCCTGCGTCCCTGGTGTCCCTCTGTGTCCAGTCTCCTCTTACAGGGACACCAGTCAGATTGGATTAGGGCCCCACCTCACAACCTCCTAACATAATTGCCTCTTTAAAGGCCCTGTCTCCAAATACAGACAGATTCCGAGCTCCTGAGGGTTAGTTAAGGCTTCCACATATCAACTTGTGGGGGGGTGATCACAATTGTAGCCCAAAACAGCATGTGGTGGTTCATTACTGCAGAGGAGGAGCACTGCTTGCCCTCTGTTGCTGACACCTCACGCCTCCTTCCCCTCCATCCAGGAGGCAGCGGAGCGGAAGCGGCAGGAGCTGGAAGCCTTGCAGAAGAGTCAGAGGGAAGCCGAACTCCACCGGGAGCTGGAGAAGCAGAAGGAAAACAAGCAGGTGGAAGAGATTCTCCGCCTGGAGAAGGAAATCGAGGACCTGCAGCGCATGAAGGAGCGGCAGGAGCTGTCCCTGACCGAGGCCTCCCTGCAGAAGCTGCAGCAGCTGCGCGACCAGGAGCTCAAGAGGCTGGAGGATGAGGCCTGCCGGGCCGCCCAGGAGTTCCTGGAGTCGCTCAACTTCGACGAGATCGATGAGTGCGTCCGAAACATTGAGCGCTCGCTGTCGGTGGGCAGCGAGTTTTCCGGGGAGCTCGGTGACCTCACAGAGAGCGCGAGTGGGGAGAAGCCCACCTTCAACTTCAGCCAGCCCTACCCGGAGGAGGAGGTGGACGAGGGCTTCGAGGCTGAGGACGATGCCTTCAAGGACTCTCCCAACCCCAGCGAGCACGGCCACTCGGACCAGCGAACAAGTGGCATCCGGACCAGCGACGAGTCCTCGGAAGAAGACCCCTACATGAATGAGACGGTGGTGCCCACCAGCCCTAGTGCCGACAGCACCGTGCTCCTGGCCCCCTCCGACCAGAGCTCCTCCAGCGGGGAGCCCACCTACTGCCTGCCCCAGAACACGGGGGGCCTCCCCTCCCCGGAGGGCGACTACGACTACGACCAGGACGACTATGAGGATGGCGCCGTCACCTCCAGCAGCAGCGTGACCTTCTCCAACTCCTACAGCAGCCAGTGGTCCCCAGACTACCGATGCTCCGTGGGCACCTACAACAGCTCCGGGGCCTACCGCTTTAGCTCCGAAGGGGCGCAGTCCTCGGTGAGTACCCTCTCCCCTGGGGGCCTTGGCTGTCCTGAGCCACACCCCTGCTACTCCATCCCTTGGACTGTGCCAGGATTTCAGAGTCAGGCTCTTCAAGCCGATCTCAAACCACTTTCTCTTCCCCAAAGCAATCGGATTAGTAAATGGAACTTGGATGTGTCTGCTGTAGGTAAAACACAAAGCTCAGCACTGCATTTTGCCCAGAACCTAAGGAGACTTTGGTGGTGTCTGTCCCTGCTTTGCAGCCAGTTGGGAAATGAGACCTGCCCTGATTGGAACCAGAAGAGCCAAGGGCATTTTGGAGAACTTTCCTCACAGTAGCTTCGCAGTCCCCACCGCAGGATCTGTTCTGGTTAGAAGGGAGGGAGCTTTCATGGTTTAAACATTGCTTTTCCAGAGTCTGCATTTATTTATCACTCATTTTTAAAAAATATATTTTTTTAATTGATTTAAGAGAGAGAGATAGAAACATCAATGATGAGAGAGAATCATTGATTGGCTGCCTCCTGCACGACCCCTACTGGGGGGGGATCAAGCCCGAAACCTGGGCATGTGCCCTTGGCAGGAATCGAACCTGGGAGCCTTTAGTCCACAGGCCGACACTCTACCCACTGAGCCAAACCAGCTAGGCCTATTTATCACTTATTTTTAACCCCACCCCTACTCCCACCCCCTTGTTGGCCAGGCATTGAATACTGCCTTGACTTTCTAAGACTTGATATTTTTAGCTTAATAATTTAAAGGCAGTTAACTCTTGCATGGTTGGATGAAAATTAGGTCTTTAAACAGCAGGGTTGTTTTTTCAAGTAGATGGCTTTTGGGTTAAAATATGTCTAGCATTTTTTGTACCCGTGCAAGGGACCATGTGAATGTTTTGGCAACCATGCCCCTATAATGTTATGAACCGTGTGTCGCTTTTTGGCCGATGGTTTTTCCTTTTCTCGATGCTGGTAGATGCTGGGCACGTTTGTGCCTGCTCTCTGGTTTTCTTGCTCACCGTTGCTCTCTCCTCCTCATCCAGTTTGAAGACAGTGAAGAGGACTTTGACTCCAGGTTCGACACGGATGATGAACTTTCCTACCGGCGGGACTCTGTGTACAGCTGTGTCACGCTGCCTTACTTCCACAGCTTTCTGTACATGAAAGGTATGAGCTGCAGCCACCAGGGCGCATGGGTCTGGGTGGAGCGATGGGATGTTGAGGCTGTGTTTTCACTGAGGCTGATTGAGGGGGTTGGAAATATCACTCTCCCTACCCCTCACCTCGTGTCAGGTTCTCTAGCTGCGTGGAGGATGCCGTGGTGGTGTGACATGGGTGACATGGTAACACCAGGGAGAACATTGCCTCGACTCCCCTCCGCTGGTGCAGTGTTAGGACAGAGTTGACAGCCATGGTTACCAGTGATGAGAGTTACAGTTGGACATGGTGATTGCTGTTGAACTTGGAATGTACTGCACTGCACCTTACTCCTTGGGGACCTTGGGCCACGCTCCTTTAGGAAAGTACATACATCTCTGGGAAGTACACACGTCTCTGGAAAGGACCTTGTACTCGTGCCTTATTCACGATCCACTCTGACTTCCGAATCGGTGACCGGGGTCATGAGAAACCATAATCGTCACCGGGTTTTGGTAGGAGCTTTAGATGGAGCGTCAGGATGGCCCTGGACTGGATGAGGGGAAAGAGTCCAAATCTCGGGGATAGGGCAGGGGAGACGGGAACCGTCCTCCCCAGATGATGGCCCTCACTTTGTGGCCCTTGCTTTTCTCCCATTTTCCTGTTTCCCCAGAATCAAGTTCTTTGTTTTCTCTGCCCCTTTTCTTCACTTTCTTTCTATGACCATCTTTAAGCATTTGCTTTTCCTTTTCCTTTTCACTCCGTGGAAAACTTGATTCTGTGTTCCTTTTCTCCGTTTCTTCTGTTCTTTACCTTTGTTCCTCTCTTCTATCGGCATTTTCCCCTCGTATCTCTTGTCCTCCTGAATACTTTTTTCTATTCTTACGTTTTTCTTTTATTTGGTTCCCCGCCCCTCCTGCTGCAACCCCTCTTCAACACTGGCCTGGCTGCTAACATCAGTCCTGCTCTTCTCAGCCTCCACCCCCAAGGTGCGCATGGAAACCACACCAGGTTTGTTTTAGGGGAGAGCTGCCTTTGGCTGAAGTCACTGGTTGGTGAAAGTTTTTATAGGAGCCTTAGGATGACAAAGATTGAGACAGTCTAGCCAAGTGACCTAGCTAGCATGCAATCACGCAATAAAAGAACAATTTCAGGTAATCAAAAATCGGGACCTAATAATCCAGTAACTAACCATAGCTATTAAGATTTTTCTCATCCATCTCTCAGAATAAATATCAGCTTTTTATTATTAACTAGAGGTCCAGCACATGATTAAAAGCCTAGCCTGCCCCCTCCCCCGCCCCCTCGGCCCCGGGCCCCCCCTCCCCCCGCCCGCCTTCCCAACCACCCCGGAGGCTCTCAGTCTTTTGAGCCACATTCTGAAACCCAAACCTCGCAACCGGGTGAAGGCAAGGAGAGCCACCTGCCACTCACCAGGAACCTGAAAGTCCGAGGCTGCGTGTGACCTGCCCATGGTCTCCCAGAATAAGTTTTCCCTGAGTTCAGCCTGCACTCCATGACCCCCAAGTCTGAGAAAGGTAGGGAATCAGAAGCCTCTTTATATTTTTTTCAGAAGCCCCTTTAAAATCTGGAATCATTTGAGTTTCCCTCTCCTGTTTGGAGGATGTAGCACTGGCATTTCCTTACTGATGTGACCAGCTCCGCTTGTAGCTCCACTCTGTGTTCCCTCCCACAGAGCCTGTGGTATTCCCTCCATGCCAAGTGCTCAGGGCCCCGCCTCTCCCTGACATCAAGGGCCTATTCTGCCTCGTCATTGGCTGCCTCCTTGTGATAGATTGTGACAGTGTGAGGGCATCACTGCGTCAAGGTGTGACGCCCACCAAGGCTTTTATTTATTGATGTATTTCCCTCTCCCAATTAATTGTAGTTCTTAAGTTAGCTTTAAGATTCCCTGTCTCAGTATAGCACTCTTATTCACACCACTGCTGCTGCGCTAGCCAGCCATGAGCCTGGCTTCTGGCTGAGCGGCGCTCCCCCTGTGGGAGCACACTGACCACCAGGGAATAGCTCCTGCATTGAGCATCTGCCCCCTGGTGGTCAGTGTGTGTCATGGCAACCGGTCGTTCTGCTGTTCGGTCATTTTGCATATTAGCCTTTTATTATATAGGATAATGTGTTATTATGGGCAAGGCCTCTAATTCAATTTTTTTTGGTAGTTAAAGGGAGGGGCAGAATTTTCACTTGAGCCTGAAGCCAAAATTGCCCTTAGCTCAAAAATCTGCATACCACTGAGACCCATCTTGGTGAGGCTCATTCTGAACCCCCCACACTGTTCTATTATGTGCATAAGTATTGGGAACCATCTTATCTCTATAGTGAAAGGAACCTTTTGTTATGTTACAATGACTAACTTTATCTCATGAGTTGTGTTTTGGCTTCAAGCCTGTATCCAGTATTCATGCAGCAACTTCAGCTCTTCTGTTCAATATTTACCTGACATATCATTTATTTTCTTTTCTTTAAATCTTTCTAGATTTATATGTATTAGATAGGAATAGCCCATGGACACAGACAATAGTCTGGCGAAGGCCTGGATGGGGCGGGTGCAGGGTGGAGGAGATCAATGGGGAGAAAATAAAAAACTAAAACAAAGGGACATCTGTAATCCATTCAACAGTAAAGATACATTTTAAATAAAGCAATATATCTTAGTTGAAAAGAGTTTTATGTGAAATAATGTAAGTAATTGCTCTACACTGTACTTTATATTCTCAACTGCTCTCAAAGACATATTAAATGACCTTATGTTCACTTAATGTCAATTGATCCTATGTTCATTGACTGCAGGACTGACTTCCGCCATGCCGACCCAGCACTGACAGGGGCTGTGATCAGATCCTACTTTTCTCTCCTGGCCTCTGTCCGGGCCTGATTGCAGCCCCCTCAGCAGTCAGGCCTGTGTCGCCTTGGCTGAGGCGCCCACAGCGCTGCAGCGCTGACTTCTGGTTGGTCAAGCCTTCAGTCATTGTGGATGTGATGGACCCAGAGTTTTTATATATTAGGATGTGGCACTGATTTATTACATAGTTGTCTGATTAAGACAAATAAGATTAAGAAAAAGTAAACATGCATTCAAAGCATTACGTTTCAACATTAAAAAGCTCAAGAAGGTAAACAAGTGAATTTTTGTCAAAATCATCTCTTAAAAAAAGTTATTGTGTAAATGCATCATTACATCTTTAATAAAGTATTAAATAAAGCTGTGGCCACAAAAGATCAGAGAAACCATCCTATATAATAAAAGCCCAGTGGCCAAAACAGCGGAATGACCAGAGACCAGAATGACCACACCCCTCACTCTGGCTGGCTCCGCCCCCAGTAAGCAGTTAGGAGCAATCAGGCAGGCAGAGGTGGTTAGGGGCGATCAGGTAGGCAGGTGAGTGGTTAGGGGGGATCAGGCAGGCAGGCATGTGGTTAGGGGCTATCAGGCAGGCATGCAGAGTAGTTAGGAGCGATCAGGCAGGCAGGTGGAGCTAATGGTCCTGGATTGCAAGAGGCATGTCCGACTGCCAGTTTAGGCCTGTTCCACAGGGATCCCTTTGGGATCAGACCTAAACCAGCAGTCAGACATCCCCCGAAAGGTCCCAGATTGCAAGAGGGTGCAGGCCGGGCTGAGGGACACACACACACCCATGCACGAATTTTGTGCACCGGGCCTCTAGTTGATAAAGAAAATCCAACCACCAGATAATATTTTATGAGCATAAATGGGTTTCACCAGCCTATTTGTCTACTAAAGATGTTTGCAGTTGGAAATTAGTAGCATTGCATCAGCTTCTCTAAATGAAGGACTATTGAGAGAGCACCGAGAACTGCAGAGGAAGGACTGGGAATGAGTCCCATTGACAGCATAAGAGCAACAGAGTGAATACACTGGCAGTGAGGGCTATGGTGATGAAGGTTGTAATCTGTCTTTGAAACAACTGTGAATAACCTTTATCATTTAAAGACAATAAAATAAAAGAATAACTTTGTATTACCGTTTCCTCTGGGCTTGTTTGAGAAACCCAGGTTAAAGTCACAAGTCAAAAAGAAAAGAAAGTTTTGGTAGTCTTTGGCAAGTTTGCTATTTGTTAGGAAACGGCTCTGGAGCTTGGCGTGACCACAAAGACTTCTCAGCCAGGTGAGCAAGCAGTCCTCAAGATACTAGAAAGGGCGGCAGTTTGTATTGCTCAGCGAAGCAGGTGCTTTCTGCACACCAGACAAAGGCAGTGTTGTCATTGCCTTATCTGTTCCAATGTGAGATTTAGATCTATAATCATTGAAGAAATTAATCTGAGGTCTTTTATTTAAATTTACTTCTAATATGTAAAAGAAAAATAACTTCTTCATACTTACTTTCAATATCCATGTTTAAATGTCTCTTACTTTTAATTACTGGCTAGTTAAAAAAGATGTGGAGATTTTATAACAAATTATTGAAGTAGATTATGTTCTTCAGTGGATACATTAAAACAGATAATTTTGAAATATATTTTTATTGATTTCAGAGAGGAAGGGAGAGGGAGAGAGAGAAACATCAATGATAATAAAGAATCATTGATTGGTTGCCTCCTGCATGGCCCTCACCTCCCCCGCACTGGGGATCAAGCCCGCAATCCGGCCATTTGCCCTTGGCCGGAATCGAACCTGGGACCTTTCAGTCCACAGGCCAATGCTCTATCCACTGAGCCAAACCAGCTAGGGCTAAAACAGATTTTGGAATGATGGCGGTTAAGAGTGTCCTTGAAGAGTCTAGACTACTAAGATAAAATTATCCTGCTAGAAAGGTATTAGTAATATTTTTTATCTTATCAAAGGTGACATCCATATATCTTTGTCTCCTTATATAATTTTGCTCAACAACAACAACAAAAAACAGTGTCCCACTAAATAAGTTATAGCTAACCTCATTTTTTTAGGCCTAATTACAATTCACTTTGGAGTCTTACTTTATTTCATATTCTAAATCCTATACCTTATACATGTCTTTTTCAGATGCTGCTGCTTATTTCTTTAAGATGTGTTTATCCAAAAAAAGTCTATTTTATTTTCCTATGTAAGTTAGAGTTTATTGCTAAACTAAAAAATCACTGACAAGTCATGTTATCTTGACCAAACAGGAAGGAATGTATAAACTTTGAAACCATTTTGAACTAATTTCCCCTCTGGGGCATTTGAAGGTAAACATACAGAAGTGGTTCTCCTCCCATGGCCCTGACTCATTTACAGGGTCAGTCAACATAAGAAGGGGACAACTTTCTTGTATCAAGCTAGTGTATGTATACCAAGCTAGTGTAATAACAAGCCAGCAGTGCCACCATCCTTCACTGAGGGGTGTCTGAGGGCAAGTCACATGTGGCAAAATAAAGGACAGGCCGAACCTTAAGACCAACTGATATTGTCATTCAATTTGATTGGCTTTTCTTAAACCCCTCCCTACCCGATCTTGCGGGGAACAGGTGGCCTAATGAACTCCTGGAAGCGCCGCTGGTGCGTCCTCAAGGACGAGACCTTCCTGTGGTTCCGCTCCAAGCAGGAGGCCCTCAAGCAAGGCTGGCTCCACAAGAAAGGCGGCGGCTCCTCCACGCTGTCCAGGAGGAACTGGAAGAGGCGCTGGTTCGTCCTCCGCCAGTCCAAGCTGATGTACTTTGAAAACGACAGCGAGGAGAAACTCAAGGGCACCGTGGAAATCCGGACGGCAAAGTAGGTTGATGAGCCTTGAATGTGGCCCAGTGGGTGGTGCTCTGGGGCGGCTGGATCGTCTGCTGGTGCCACAAAGCCAGCTGGTGTGAGTTCGCCGAGGCAGTGGGCTGCAGTAGGGGTTGAGTGCGTCCCAACCATTCACTTCAGTGGTGTGCTTGATGAGGAAATGAGGGGAACAACTTCATCTGTGAAACAGGTCACTTTCTGTGGTTACATTCAAACATGGCTCTCATTTGTACGATGCTGGTTGGACATGTAACGAGCCCACTGGAGCCGTGATTGGTTGTTTGCAAGATCGTGGTTGAACGATTGGCTGAGAATCTCTTTATCATCCTTTTATTGGTCAACATACCACTTTCAATTCTCATACACCCCCAGCTGTGCCAACAGATTGCTGAATTGGGAGCCAACTGCCAATCTGGAGGTGTTTGTTTGTTTTTTTGTCCTGTGTTGTTTTTAAAGATATAGTTGACATGTAGCATTATATCAGTTTCGGGTGTACAACCTAGAGATTTGGTATTTGTATATATTGCAAAATGATTATCAGCACACAGTTATATATTTTTTTCTTGTGATAAGAACTCTTAAGATCTACATTCTTAACAGCTTTCAAAATACGCAATATAATCTTATTGACGGTAGTCACCATGCTGTACGTTACATTCCCTCAACTTATTTATTTTACAACAGAGTTTTTACTTTTGACCCTCCTTACCCTTTTTTTGTAGTTGCTGATCACCTTCCCCACATGAAGTCTTTTCTGAAATGAAGCATTTGTCTTCTTCCCAGGGTGGATATATACCATCTTCTTCCTCAGCAACGAGCAAAGCAGAGCTGGTCTTTGAACCTAAGATGTCTCCTTTCTCTGTCACCCTCTTGGTGCAAAGCATTTGAGCGCCTATTATTTTTGTTAAAAATTAAGTAAGGTTTTTCAGCCCTAGCTGGTTTGGCTCAGTGGATAGAGCATTGGCCCGCAGACTGAAGATTCTCGGGTTCGATTCTGGTCAAGGGCACTTACCTCGGTTGCAGGCTCAATCCCTGGCCCTAGTCAGGACGTGTGCGGGAGGCAACCATGTGATGTGTCTCTCTCACATCAGTGTTTCTGTCTCTCCCCATCCCTTCCACTCTCTATAAAAATAAACGGAAAAATATCCTCGAGGTGAGGATTAACAACAATACATACATACATACATACATGCATGTATGCATGCATGCAGTGTTTCCAAATCCCCTTTGTAAAAAAAAAAAAAAAAAAAGTAGGATTTTCAGGAAATGTTGGAGTTAGGGGCAGCTGTAAACTAGATGCGAAGCATAAAGCTTGTTTAGCATAACCTGTAGCCATACTCCACTTGAGCAACCACACGTATTTAGAAAACTGGTAATAAAGGCTTAGAGAGATCAAATGAACTGCTGACGTCATGAGTCCTGAAAATAACCATCCAGCATGATCCGCTTTAGAAAATGATTCATGAAAAAGTGGAAAGTCAAACAGGAAGAGGAAAGGGTTTGGGGTATTTACAGACAAATAATGAAATGCAGATGGCAGAGTGTTGGACTTTTCCGGGCTGCCTTCGGGCTGGGTTCATTGTGGGAGCCCAGGCTCTGTTTGAATCTGAATCCCGCAGAGAGTTTTCACAGATGGCACAGCTCTTTGCCTCACGCAGCCTTCCCTCAGCCCTATAGACCATGATGTTCCTCCTTATTCACCCCATAGGAGGGGGGCCCACTGATGCCAGGAAGCTGCGAGAAGCATGTGGGTCATGGTCTTGGGTTTGACACTTTGTACGTTGTATGTTCCTTTCGCACCTCACTCTGCTGCTTAATAAAGCCCTGTTCCTCAGGTATTTGTACAAGTTTTAGACTTGAGGAAATGTTAGCTCTTAGTCACTTCTGTCATCGTCTCTAGAGAAAGAGCATCAGTTGTTAGGGTTTCGCCACATTAGGATTCTTTATTCAGATTTTTTATTTCATATTTTGAAATGTTTTATTATAGAAAACTCCAGTCACATGCAAGAAGAAGAATATAATGAAATCCACGCCCTCATTGCCCAGCTGTTAGCAGTACCCACCGTGGCCATAGTGTTTCATTCATCACCCCACCCCACACTGCTCCTTACAAACCGCATTCTGTAAAGCTGGTTCCCGACACCCTATAATGGCTTCTGTAAATATTTTAGTACACACTTGAAGATTAAGACTCTGTTTAATATCATGATCTTATTGTAACATTCAAAAATAACATTAACTCCTTATCATCTAAACTCAAATCATTGTTCAGATTTCCCCGGTGGTCTTATAAATGAAGTGTTGTTGATGGTTTGGGTTGGTTTATTTCTTCACTTTAGAATCCCAGTAAGGTTTGTAATTTTTAGTCAGTGAACAGATCTCCCAAGTCCATTAATGTATAAATTCCCCCTCCATCTTGCTTTCCCTTACTACCTATTATTGAAGATGCTGCCTCATTTATCCTGTAGTTTCCAGAACACATTTCTTGTTGACCTTGGTCTTGATAACGTCATCTTACCCCATCTCCAGGGAAGCTTTCTACCAAGGCAAGCCCAAGATCCCACCCACAGAGGGCCCCCTGCCTCTGTTTGCTGAATATTTCCCAGGACTTAAGACCACGGCCTTGTAGCCAGACCACAGTCTTACCCCCTCAGCACTCAAGGTTGCTGGCTGAGTTCCTGGGAGGCAAAGTGGCTAATCCAGGACCACCGCTTTGCCCAGGGATTATCATCCTGCTCCAGACTCCTGGCAGGCCCCTCCCCGCTGCTCCGCTCTCAACCTGCCGCTTGGAAGAGGCATCCCAGACCACTCTGTAAAGACTCATCTTCACTTTTCTTATTTAATATTTTATCTCATCTCAGTGATTCTAGCTGTAAGTTTATACTTCATTTTTTTCTATCTTGTCTGACTGTGTAGTTTTGCAGATGTAAAATGAATGTTGTACTGTGAGCAGTTGTACTATTCCAGTTGGCAAAGCAAGCTGGCTTTATCCCCAAGATCCCTCATCAAATATTGCCCTCCCTGGACCAATCCTTACTCTGCTGGTGTTTTGTCTGAATGTTGTTAACCCCGTCCACCAACTGGAAACCTCTAGGGCTGTTTTAGGGATCCTGCTCTTGGCCTCAAAGTCCCCCATGGAAACAATGAGGCTGTGTCAGGTTGAGTCCAACAGAGGTGTCAGCCAAGGCCTCAAACCGCAATGGGAAGCTATGATGAACTGGGAAAGAACTCTGGCCAGACCAGCCCCCCTGTGGGGGTCCTTCCATTGATAAGCTGTGAGAAGAACCACAGGAAGGGAAGGCCCGAGGGAGGCTGCTGCCCCAGCCATCTGGGGCCTGAGCAGGGCCAGGCCTTGTGATGCCAGTGTGAGAATAGAGGCGCCCTCCCTAGAGAAAAGTAGGAAGCTTGTACCCCTGACCAGGCAAGCAGCCCTTCTGCCCCCGTCTGCAGGAGAGAGGAGTCTGGCTCCCCCTAGAGGCCACATGAGGCTTAAGTAGGTGTCCAACTCAATCATCAGTTTGGTGAAATTTCTTTTCTCACCAATTGTTAAGAATTCTGTGTTCCTGATTTGCTTTTGGTCCTTTTCCCCCTGCAGAGAGATCATAGATAACACCAGCAAGGAGAACGGGATTGATATCATTATGGCCGATAGGACCTTCCACCTGATCGCTGAGTCCCCCGAAGATGCCAGGTAAGGCGGGCGCTGTGGCGTTGACCTCATTGTAACTATCTCCTCATTCCTGCCCAGACCTGGGCATCACCCAGATCACTGCTTACCCCACTGGCTCTGAAAAGGTTTGATTGATTGCTCAGTGGCATTTTCCTGTTAGGATGGGTGAAGGACTGTTGAGTCATAAGAAACTGCTGAGGAGAAACCAAGATGGCGGCATAGGTAAACACCTAAACTGCTGCCTTGCACAACAATTTCAAAACTACAAATAAAAAGACAAAATGGACATCATCCAGAACCACAGGGAGGCTGGCTGAGTGGAAATTCTACAATTAGAAGGAAAGAGAAAAGCACACTGAGACTCAGAGGAGCTGCAGGAGGCAGAGGTACCGAGGCACACGTGCGGAGAGGGCTGGCAACTGAGTACACAGCTGGCTTTCGCAATCGGGAGGGAGACAAAAGCTCCCGACAGCTCTGAACTCCGGTTCTGGACGCTGGGGACCCAGACCCATTCGGGGAGAAACTGGACTGTCTGGAAGCGGGTGAAACTAGAGGGCGGGTTTCTCTCAGAGGTGCTTGCAGTGATTACCGTGGGACACTGAGACCCAGGGGCCTCTTAGGGCAGGGCTGATGGGAAGCCATTGCTGTCTGCTCTGCCCAGAGACTCCGCCCCACTCTAGCTGAGCACAGAGGCTTTTGTAAGTCTTGTCTCATAAGGGTGTCTCCAGCACAGAAGTTCTCCCAGTGTAGACACAGCTGATCCTCACAGCCAATTGGCCCAGAAGTCAATTCTTCCCAGTGATACCAACAACAATCAAGGCTTAACTACAATAAGACTGTGCACACAGTCCACAAAGGGGTGAACCAAGAGTGTCCACCTCAGGTAACTGGGGAGGCTGAGCCACTGGGCCCCTATAGGACACCTTACACACAAAGCTACTCACTCTTATCAACACAGGGAAGCAGCCAAAGTGCGGAGGCAAAGAAACAGGTCACAAATGAAAGAAATGGAGGATATAGAGTTCAAAACCACGACTATAAGGTTTTACAAGAATTTTCTAGAAACTGCTGATAAATTTAGTGAGACCCTCGAGGATATGAAAAAGGACCAACTAGAAATTAATCGTACACTGACTGAAATAAAGAATAATATACAGAGATCCAACAGACTAGAGGATTGCAAGAATCAAGTCAAAGATTTTAAATACAAAGAAGCAAAAACACCCAACCAGAAAAGAAAAAAGAAAAAAGAATCCAAAAATATGAAGATAGTGTAAAGAGCCTCTGGGACAACTTCAAGTGTACCAACATCCGAATTATGGGGGTGCCAGAAGAAGAGAGAGAGCAAGATACTGAAAACCTATTTGAAGAAATAATGACAGAAAACTTCCCCCACCTGGTGAAAGAAATAGACTTACAAGTTCAGAAAGCACACAGAACCCCAAACAAAAGGAATCCAAAGAGGACCACACCAAGACACATCATAATTAAAATGCCAAGAGCAAAAGACAAAGAGAGAATATTAAAAGCAGCAAGAGAAAAACAGTTAGTTACCTACAAGGGAACACCCATACAACTGTCAGCTGATTTCTCGGCAGAAACTATGCAGGCCAGACGGGAGTGGCAAGAAATATTCAGTGATGAATAGCAAGAACCTACAACCAAGATTACTCTACCCAGCAAAGCTATCATTCATAATTGAAGGGCAGTTAAAGAGCTTCACAGATAAGAAAAAGCTAAAGTAATTCATCACTGCCAAACCAGTATTATATGAAATGCTGAAAGGTATTCTTTAAGAAGAGGAAGAAGAAGAAAAAGGTAAAGAAAAAAATTATGAACAACAAATACACATATATCAACAAGTGAATCTAAAAATCAAGTGAATAAAAAATCTGATGAACAGAATAAACTGGTGAATATAATAGAATCAGGGGCATAGAAAGGGAGTGGACTGACAATTCTTGGGGGAAAAGGGGTGTGGGGGTGCGGGAAGAGACTGGACAAAAATCGTACACTTATGGATGAGGACAGTGCGGGGGGGGGGCGGGTAAGGGCAGTGGATGGGGTGGGAATCGGGTGGAGAGGAGCTATTGGGGGAAAAGAGAGGAACAATTGTAATAATCTGAACAGTAAAGATTTATTAAAAAAAAGAAAAGAAACTGCTGTGTTTGTCCCCTGGGGAATTCTTCACTGAGCAGGCCTGGCCTCGCACAGCACCCCATTCAGGATTCCCAGCTTACAGTGCCACCTGCTGGACCCTTGTCGTCCCAGCTCAGGCATTTAGTGTCACCAGCAGCTTGTGTAACTCGCAGCCACCCTCAGCTGAGAGCCCGCCCTCCTGGAGCTTCTGATCTTTGAAAGGGAACAGCTTGTGTTTGCTGAAGGATTGAAGAGAGGCAGGAGCATCAACCACCAGTTGTTTAGACGGATGGAAGTGCAGTGACATTTGGAAGGTGTTTAGTCTTGATACGGAAGAATTCAGTAGGATAGAAGAGACAGTTAACGCTTAGATAATTTACTGTATTTCAGGCCGTATTCTAAAGTCTGTAGGGTGATGCTGCCGATCTCTGTCATCCACTCTGAGCAATGCCAGAGAAGACCTTCCAGTTTATGAGGGTGACATCCTTCAGCTGACATTCTTCCCTTTCCAGCTCACAAATCACCAGCCCTGCCCTTTGAACGCTTCTGTGTTGACACAACACCATGGCGAGTGGCATTAAGGGCAAAGAAAATACTAGTAGTTCTTCCCTCAGGGACAACCCGCATCCCTGCCCAGATCCACAGATTAGGACACAAACTGGAAAAACAAGCAAACCTGGGGTTGTAGCCCATCATTCTGTCTCGGGTGCAGAGCGACCACGCGTGGGTTTTTTTTGTTTGTTTGTTTTTGTTTGTGGTCCAAGGAATGCCCACAGCTTTCAGCTGGATTACAGGCTCAGCACTTGGCAGCTGCCCGGTCTGTTTTGTGCCATGATGAACCTGCTAAATTTAACATTTGGGATATTTTAGCCAAGGACTTTTTCCCCTGACCAGTGGAACACATCTTTTAAATTTTCTTTCAGAGTCCAAGTTATTCTGTGCTGATTGAAAGCTCGGCAGATTTTGTTTCTGTGGGGTGTGTGTGTGTGTGTGTGTGTGTGTGTGTGTGTGTGTGTGTGTGTGTGAGATCCCTGTGGCCTCCCATCTTGTTGTGTTTTTAGTGTTTAATTTGGGATATTTTTGAGCTTCCACATAAAACAATGACTGCAGTCTTGGTTAACCAGAGTCAACAAAGCAAATTGATGCTGGAAGTTTCCCATGTCTCCCTGTATATGTTGAATCTGTATATGTTGAGTATTTTCAAGCGCATGGGCACATTTTTCTTCTGCAGGAATCCCAGGTGATAGATTTTAGTGCTTTTCTGTAAGTAATTTACATGGTTTATCTTTACATATAGGTGCTACTTTTTACTTAAATATCCATGTGTGTTAAGTACTTTCTCCTCTGCCTTATTCAGTAGGAGCATGTATATATATGCTTGTTTGTTTTTTTCCAGTTACAGTTTACATGTAATATTACTTTCTCTTACTTTCGGGTGTACAGCATAGTGGTTAGACAGTTATGCACTTTACAGAGGGTCCCCCAATATTTCCAGTACTATTCGCCCCCTACAGGAGGAGGGCATCCTAGCGTCTCTCCTGTTTGATACTGCCCACATTTTGTAGCTGCTTATAAACGTTGGTTAGATGGACAGAGGGCTAGGCATGGTCATTTTCCTTTAGCGTGTATTGGTTTTCTAGTTACATCATAACCTTTGTTCTGCTTGACTTTCCTGGCGTTGCTGGGGTTGACATGTTTTCCTTTATGATCTGATTCTGGTGGAAACGAGAAAACTCTTCCAAAATGAAGATAGAAGAGTTCTCTGATCAAAATAAATGTCCATTTTCAACTCCAAGCATTGTTTTCTATTTCCAGCTCTCCTGTGGTTTCCTTCACTTTAGTAGAAATCCTCTGGCTGGTTGGAAACCCATCTTGGGGGTGAGGAGGGAAACTGGACTTCAGTTGCCCATTCTGAGAAGGTCCTACATTATTGGCCTTCTCCCCTTGCAGTTTACTTTTCAAAAATGAAAAAGCATTTGAATATTCCCAGGCTTTCAATCAAGATTTTTCATGGAAGTGTTCTGGGTAGAACTGAGGGTTTCATGTTCCTGCCAGTTTCTCTAGGAACTCATGGTCATTGTTAAATGTCTGTAAAGGTCTGTGAGACTTGGAGGGAAGCCCTTCCAATGATCTGGAAGTGCAGCAGCTGGGACTGATGGGTACTTTGGCTCTTTCTCTTAACTTTGCTCCTTGGTGGTGGGAAAAACCCCCATGTGCCCCGATGTGTAAGCAGGTTAAACGGCACCGTTGGTCGGAGGCCCGGTCGTTTTCCTCCATGTACAAGGGCATTGCTGTTGTGCAAATCCAGAGGCTGGCCACTGCTGACTGCCGCTCTCCTTCCCACAGCCAGTGGTTCAGCGTGCTGAGTCAGGTCCACGCGTCCACGGACCAGGAGATTCGGGAGATGCACGATGAACAGGCAAACCCGCAGAATGCTGTGGTGAGTGAGCATCCGTGGGGTGGAGGTGATGCCCCGAGGGAGGCAAGGGAGCTGGGAATTTCTAGGCAATCTTTATTTTTAAAGGGACAGTATGGTAATTAAAGATTAAAACAGGAATAGTCTGGCTAAAAAATCATACATAAGAACAGAATAAATTAGACATTGGAAGTAGTAACAGGTTTCAATTCTTCTGCCTCAAACCATTAAAAGAACAACAACAACAAAAAAGTCCCAATTTTTACCAAATCATGGGAGCACGTTACACTTTTCTTACCAGGACTTAGTGAATTTTGAATGGTATTCTGTCTTCGTCTGTCCCAGACACATATATAGAGCCATAGAAATCTTATTTTAGAAATAAAGTCTTATCTTCTCATAAGAAAAACTTAACATCAAAGTTTCTTAGCAGAATAAATATAAAATTTAGTGATGGATCTTAGTCTAAATCAGAACATTTGTATTATCAAAAGAAGTGCGTAGACACTCCTCACTGAAGGCACTTGAAGAAAAAGGCAGAAAGATTAATTTATAATTTTTTGAACAAGTGAACTGTAGAATCTGCCCTGCCTGGAGGCTGTCTGTACTCACTAAATGCCTTTCTTAGGAGTCTTTTGCTGGCCTGCTTGGAGGGTCGTGATCTGGGGGTATTAAGGTAAAGAGCTCTATATCTGAATGGTTCTCTCATGCTCTCTACTTTCGGCTCCATCTGTTCCAGGGCACGCTGGACGTGGGGCTCATCGATTCCGTGTGCGCCTCTGACAGCCCCGACAGGTGAGCTCAGAAGTGACTTTTAACAAAAGTAATTGGTTACCTGCGTGTGCTCACATCTCTCTCTGCTTCTGGGCCACCTTCCTCTTTCTGGGGCTGTGAGAATTCTCTAAGCTGCATGTTCCCACCGGGTCAACCTCAGCAGTCCACCGTCTTCGTTCTTGGTACCCAGTTTTACATCATCTGAAAGTTTTCCTCTTCGTGTCTCTTTGGGAGTGCTGGGGGAGGTAGTGAAAACCTAATGTAGACAGTCCATTAAAACAATAAAAAAACACATATAGGGGAAATAGTCTTTATTTGGATACAGCACAAACTCAGGATTCATACAGGAGGAAAATGCTGGTGTAGGAAAACAGTGTTTTAGCACAATATTCCAGAAAGGGTGTAGCTCCCCTTTCTAAACTTAATAATGCATTCAAAAGATTTTTTAAAAAAATTATTGATTTCAGAGAGGAAGGAAGAGAGAGAGATAGAAACATCAATGCTGAGAATCATTTGATCAGCTGCCTCATGTACACCCCCCACTGGGGATCAAGCCTGCAACCCTTGACTGGAATCGAACTCGGGACCCTTCAGTCCACAGGCTGATGCTCTATCCACTGAGCCACATTAGCTAGGACTGAATTAAAAAGATTGTGATTGGCATTTATATGTAGAGTATTAATAAATTAAACCATATGCATTTCTTTTCCTTGGCATGTCTGCCTTATCTGCACCTTCAGAGTAGCATTGGTTTTTGAAGGCATATTGTCTTCGGAGATAGTCTCCTTGTCCCAGTGACCTCTGCCTTTATCATCTCTGGTTTTCTTTGCTGTTTGTGAATTCTGAGTAAGAATCAAATCAGCTCCTACCTTCAGCAACAGCTTTAGAAAGTGAAATGTATTCAAATTGACAACAAAACTAGTGTCCACTAGGCAGCATTAGAGTTTTGGAGTGCCATCGCCCCGTTGATGAAGGCTCTCCTGGACCATACGTCCTTGTTTTGGCTTCACCCTGCACCTACCCACGCGTATGTTAGGCCAGTCAATACCCAGAGCCCACATTCTTACTTTGACGGTGTCATTCCTGCCTCATCAGTATCTGTCTGCTCCCAGCCCTTCCACTCCCTCAGGCGGGGCATGTGAACCACGCATAGAACTTACGTCTCTGCTCCGGCTTTCTCTTCCTCAACTGCCCACCTTTCTCCCTTCCCAACTATAGACAAGTCTTTATTGCTGAGGAGCACCTGTCTTTTTCTGCCTACTACACTCTTGTTAATCTTCCTTCCTTTTCCTTGAACTTTCGCTGCACTTGAACTTGTAAGAGAGGCAGTAACTAGCTGACATAGTTAGACAGAGGAATTCATATGAGCAAGGACCTGTGAGAGGCTCCAGGTGCTGAGGGGAAAAAAGTAAATTTCCATTATTATGTTACCCCTGACTGGGAAATGAGCCCTTGTTAGATTGCTTTGAAAACAGGGTCCCAGGTGGCTTTTTGTACCCGGCATAATGAAGTGTATAAGATATTCCGTTTACACCTTTTTACTGATCTTCTTCTATTACTGGTGTCTGACATTTCATTACCGACGCACAGAAATATTATCCAGGGCAAGGCCCAGAGGCAGAAAGAAATTTACTTTGGAGAAGCATCAAAACAAAATTTTCCCCTTCGGTCACCTTAGGTAGCCTTCCCGGAACCAAGTTGCATCTGGAAAGTTTTGCATGGAGACACGTGTTCCCTTCCAGGGCCCTCAGAATGTGTCGCTCCAAGTGAAAAGGTTAATGATGCATAAAATAAATCCTGCGGAAATGAGCAAGGCTTGCCATCCTTACCGTCAAATACAAATAGCACGGCCATTTCTATCCCCATTGACCCATAAGCCCGGAGAAAGGCATTCAGTCCTGGTTCACACAGAGGTGATGCTTACCGTCGAGCTAAGAGGCTTTGCTCCCTTCTCGCCCTGTCGCTCAGGCCCAATTCGTTTGTGATCATCACGGCCAACCGGGTCCTGCACTGCAACGCCGACACGCCGGAGGAGATGCATCACTGGATCACGCTGCTGCAGCGGTCCAAGGGCGACACCCGGGTGGAGGGCCAGGAATTCATCGTCAGAGGTGACTGCCAGCGACGCTTTCCTTTTTCATGGACTCCTGCTTTCATGTGCAGTATTTCCATGTTGAGCAGCTTTTCCAAGTCATTTACTTGCTAAAGATAAGACAGAAATGATCACGGTCATTTCTAGCAAAACATTTGTAAGCATCATGCCGATGATTACCTGGTATTTGGCGTTGCTCGTCCTAGTTCTAGTTTTACGCTCTCCTCTTGCTCTCCAGGGTGGTTGCACAAAGAAGTCAAGAACAGCCCGAAGATGTCTTCGCTGAAGCTGAAGAAGCGGTGGTTTGTGCTCACCCACAACTCCTTGGATTACTACAAGAGCTCAGAGAAGAATGCTCTGAAGCTGGGCACCCTGGTCCTCAACAGCCTCTGCTCAGTCGTCCCCCCGGACGAGAAGGTTTTCAAAGAGACAGGTAACTGGGGCTGTGTGCTCACAGCGAGTGGGGCCCGAAACAGCCACATCAACTCATAAGAGTTCTGGGTCTGCTCAGGGCAAAGGACTGAGATTCCTACCAGGAGCGTGTGCTTTTGTTTTTTCCTCAAAAAGAAGCTCTTCTCTGGCTGACTTATCTTCCGAGGCTGTCTGTGCTGAGCTATGTGAACACTTAGTATTTAAACCAAACCTAAAGAGGTCTTGATTGATGGAGTTGCAGAAAGAGTCTTCTAAGGACAGGAACATGTTAAGCCGATGAAAATTGTCCTACAGGAAGCTTTATTTTTATTTGCTTGAGTTTCATTGTTTTTATCATTGTGCCACGAGAGTCAGAATGCAATCTGAAAAAAGGTAAACCCTGCCAGTGAACGTAACTTAAATAAAATAGAGGGTAAGCTTAGTTTTTTCTTTTCTTTTCAGTGTTATACAAAATAGCTCTAGGCTTATTTTGATTTTTGTTGCTAGTTGTGATTTTGTGCTCCTTTAAAAATATAGCTATTCCATGTAAAAATACTGGTATGTTTTTAGTTAGTTATTCTATTCCAAATGGCAGCTTGTGTTGAGCACAGAAACGGCTTACTTATTAACACAGGTGTTTTCAGGGGAGAGTCTGAGAAGGGAGAGGAGAATAGGGAAGGAGAAGGAGAAAGCTGTGGGCAGCATTTTCTCTCTAGTCCAAGAGCCATGAAAGGGGCTTAGTTTATGCGTTTTTCATCCAGATCAAATGTTACCATTTGCACATTGAATTCTGGGTTTATTAGTTTATGTTTCTCTTCCTCTCTCACTGTGAACTCCTCCTGTCTTTTGGATACCTAGGTACCCAGTGCAGGGCCAGGCACCTGTACGAGTTCAGCAGTGACTATTGAATTAAGCAATTAAAGGGGCTCAGGTGGAAATGATGTAGGCTGGACTCCTGGGACTCTGATGCAGAAGCGTGGCCTTGGTCGCAGAGGTCAGCGCTGACGTGTTTGCGATGCGTCTTTTACAGGCTACTGGAACGTCACCGTGTACGGACGAAAGCACTGCTATCGCCTCTACACGAAGCTGCTCAACGAGGCCACCAGGTGGTCCAGTGCCATTCAGAATGTGACCGACACCAAGGCCCCTATCGACACGCCCACCCAGCAGCTGATTCAGGACATCAAGGTAGGGTGGATCCGAGCCCACCCGGGTGGTTCAGAGTCGCTCCCAGAGGTCACCTTTAGGACATCAAGGTGTCAGCATTAGTCCAGCTCCATTTTTATTCTGTAATCAGAGCTAATTCTGGGTAATTTTGTGTTTGCGTAGCCCTGCCTTTAGGAGTCTAACTGTGAGATTTTAGGCGAAATTTTATGCTGAAATATTTTATCTTCATGGGGTGTTTGATGTTGCTGCTGAGGCACACCTGACTGCTGGGTTCGAGGCAGGGGGACGGTGGTCTGTGGTTTGGAGTTAGGTTCCCCATCCCAGTGGTGTGGCTTGCGCTGGGAACAACATGCTATGCCAAACGACTTCAGCCCTGAGTTGGGGACTGTAGTGTCCCACGTTTGGGCTCCAGTTTGTAGTGGACCCCTTTCACGTCCCGCGTGGTTCAGGGTTCAGGTTCAGGGTTCAGGTTCAGGGTTCGGGCTCTGGAGGAGTCTGCACACAAATGAAAGAGACTAGAAAATAGTAATTTGGAAATATTGGCAAGAGCCCAACTCAAGGGGAAGGACTCCACTTTGCTCCGGCCTAGTGATCCCTTTTATTAAGACTATGGGATCCACCCATTGCTCTAAGCAGGCAATTCCAGTAATAGCCAATCAGCAAGGATTTACATAAGACTAAAAGGTGGAGGTTGTTTTAGCTACCATCCTCTCAACTAGACAGTGGGAGGTTGGCTCTGACCTTTCAGAGCTTCAAGGTTGACCAGCCTTCCCGGTTCCTTGTCCACACCTCTCTGCTAGTGAAGGCAATGGGCGGCTTCCAACTGGGGACCTTCTAGCAGTAACACGATAATTCTTCTCTGAACTATGTACACTTTCTAACCACACAAGTGGAGTCACAGAGAGCCCGAGTTGGTCTAGAAGACTTGGAAACTGTAACAGGGGCCCCCAAACTCACAAAAGCTCCTGTCCCCAGACCAACAGTGACCGTGTTAAATTCCCATTTCCTGTGTGTAAAGATGAGCTGCTCAGTAAGTGTGGGTTGAATGAAGGAACACACAATTAAATGGCCATGGTGCCCGAGGATTACTGCGCTCTTAATCCTTGGAGGGAGACAGACATGGGGTATTTGGGTTGTATTGCTCACTCAGCTGGTCAGTCCCTGGTGCAGAGCCAGGTCAAAGGAATTATTTTTACCGCTATTCCTCCATGTTATCCATGCAGACAGATTCCCAACACGAAGGAAAGAGCTGGAGCTGATTCTAAAATGATAGTGAGACAGGTATTTATTTACTGATTAGCTGGCCCCACTGGAGTGGCTCAATTGGTTGAACTTCTTGCAGTGCGCCAAAAGGTTGCCTGTTTGATTCTGGGTCAAGGCACATAACTGGGTTTCGGGTTCAATCCCCGGGCAGAGCACATATGGAAGGCAGCCAGTCGATGTTTCTCACATCAATGATGTTTCTCTCTCTCCTCTCTCTCTCTGTCTCTCTCTCTCCCACTTCTTCCATCTCCTCAAGTGAGGATTTTGCAAACAAGGAAATTCGCACATTGGATGGAGGAGGCAAACTCAGCCTTTGCACATGTGGAAAAGGGTCTCATGTCAGTAGTATGTTAATGTCCCACCAAATTCAAGTCAGCCTCTTGGTATCAAAGTTATATGTTTCCTGGGTGTTGGAAGCTAAATTCCACCAAGTGTGTTATTTTCCAAGACACTGCGAATCTTTCTGTGGAGCCCAGGATGCTGGATACTAATAACTTTATTTCTAGCCTTAAACATTTTTTTGAAGCTTTCTTTTGAGATCGGAGTAAAAAAATGCACATATCAGCTGAACTTTCTCTTCTAAGGTTTATCTAGTCTTACAGTCTCTTAATCAATTTGAAATCAGGCATTCAAAGAGTATTAGAATTTTCCAAATGTGAAAGCATGCTTTTCCAAAAACTAGACAAGCTGCCCTAATTAAGTCCATACCACTTTATTTTTAAGTAAGTAAAGTTTTTCCTACTTTAATCGGGTGTAACTGACAAAGTTTCATGGTGGAAATGGAATTACCAGGGTAGAGTGACTCATTGACTCTCCTCCAACTCTTCTGTGTATTCAAAGTCATAAAAGTAACTGGCTGTTTCACATCCCATGTGAACCTTTTAGGAGCATAAATACGTGGTGAATCTCTGTGAGCAGATCTCTTCAATTTCAGGAGTGAGAGAGAAGGCAGGCACATGGAAAGACAGTCTCACTACATCTGTAGCTTTCGGGTAGAGAGAGAATACAAAAGACAAAGATCTAGCAAAAGGCATTTTAAAATGAATTATAGGTAAAGGTACATGGTTTGGCTAAGTGACAGCTAAATAATAATTAGCAAGAGAACTTTAAATTTACTTTTTAAGTCTGCATCATTTCAGGGGAAACTTTTAAATAACATGGGAGAACATGTGAATGAAACAAAGAGCAAGAGCGAGGTAAGACAACGTGTGGTTGTGGCTTGTTGGCAGGCACAGACTGGGGTCTCTTCAGGCTTCCAGTTACTGATGCTGGGTTCCCACCACCGCTCCGGGTGTGCCGGACGGTGTAGACTTCAGAAACACATTGGTGTGTAGGAGGCTACAGGTGCGATAATGTTTTTTGCCATGTGTTGGCTTGCTTTCTGTAACGGCCCCTTTGTTTCCCAGGAGAACTGCCTGAACTCGGACGTCGTGGAGCAGATTTACAAGCGGAACCCCATCCTCCGGCACACCCACCACCCGCTGCACTCCCCACTGCTGCCCCTGCCCTATGGAGACATCAACCTCAACCGTGAGTCCCCATGCCACCCACTTCAGGCACTGGTCCTGCTTTCCCCGTTAACTCCCTCACTGTATCAGCATCCCGTGGTTATAGTGGTGCGAGGACTGTTGTACTAGAGGGAAAAACTTGAAAGGAATCCGAAAATGCCAGCACTTCCATCCGTGCACTCAGTCACCTTAATATCACCAAGAACAGATGCTACAGTCTTTGTTCCAATTATGGAACCAATTGGCAACAGACCAACTTTTTAAGCAAGAATTTTGTATGATAAAGTAATTGAATTACATAACAAGACACTTATCCTATGTAATAAAAGGATAATACGCAAATTGACCGTCACTGCAACACACAAGATGATCGCCCCCATGTGGACACAAGATGGCCGCCACAAGATGGCCAGTAGGGGAGGGCAGTTGGGAGGGACCAGGCCTGCAGGGGAGGGCAGTTGGGGGTGACCAGGCCAGCAGGGGAGGGCAGTTGGGGGGAACCAGGCCTGCAGGAGAGGGCAGTTGGGGGTGAACAGGCCGGCAGGGGAGGGCAGTTGGGGGGAACCAGGCCTGCAGGGGAGGGCAGTTGGGGGTGACCAGGCCAGCAGGGGAGGGCAGTTTTGGGTAATCAGGCTGACAGGCAGAAGCAGTTAGGGGCAATCAGGCAGGCGAGTGGTTGGGAGCCAGAAGTCCTGGATCATGAGAGGGCAGTCGGGCAACCCTCAAGGGGTCCCTGATTGGAGACGGTGCAGGCTGGGCTGAGGAACACTCCCCCCCGCACAAATTTCATGCACCAGGCCTCTAGTGTAATTTTATAATTCATAAATAGTTGTGACTTACAGAACATAACTTGCCCCTATAGTTTTTATTATTATTGATTTTAGAGAAATGGAGGGAAGGAGAGAAAGAGAGGGAGACACTGATCATTTGCTTCCTGCCCATGCCCCAACTGGGGATCGACCTGAAACCTGGGTATGTGCCCTGACTGGGAATCGAACGAACCCATGTGCAAGACGATGCTCCAACCAACTGAGCCACCCAGCCAGGGCACCCTTCTGTGTTTTAACAGCTTTTTCCAGCCGATTCAAAGTCACAGAGACTCTGGTGAGCACTGTGTCATGACGTAGCTGTCTGTCACCACTCCTTCCTCTCACCTGCTGCTCATGTCGTCCTTCTTGGAGCCCCTGGTGTGACTCCTGTTGGTTTGCTTTCCCCAGTGCTCAAGGACAAAGGCTACACCACCCTGCAGGATGAAGCCATCAAGATCTTCAACTCCCTGCAGCAGCTGGAGTCCATGTCCGACCCCATCCCCATCATCCAGGGCATCCTCCAGACGGGGCACGACCTGCGCCCGCTGCGCGATGAGCTGTACTGCCAGCTCATCAAGCAGACCAACAAGGTGCCGCACCCGGGCAGCGCCGGCAACCTGTGCAGCTGGCAGATCCTGGCATGCCTGAGCTGCGCCTTCCTGCCCAGCCGGGGGATCCTCAAGTACCTCAAGTTCCACCTGAAAAGGTACAAGCTGAAGACAGATACCGTAGCATTTCACTGACGTGTGGGATCTGGGGGAAAAAACAAGCAAACAAAACAGAGACAGAGGCATAGACACAGACGGTTGCCAGAAAAGGGGGGCGGGGGCGGGGTGGCTGGGTGACAAAGGTGAAGGGATTGAGAAGTACAGATTGGTAGTTACACAGTAGTCAGGGGATGTAAAGTACAGCCTAGGAAATATAGTCACTAATATTGTGATCATTATAAATGGTGTTAGGTGCGTACCGGACTTACGGGGGGGGGGGGGCGTGGAATAACTTTGTGTAAGGCATATAAATGTCTAACTATTAAGCTATACTTCTGAAACGAATAAACATTGATGTGTACTATAATTTAAACATTTAAAAATGATTTTTAATGAGGAAAAGGTATGAGATGGCCTGGGTGGGGCTGTTCACGCAGGTGGTATGATGGCCTGTGGTTCGGATCCAGAGGACCTCGACCTAGTGGGGTCAGGGACTCCGGGGCAGACCCGTGGGTCGCTGATGTGAGCTCTCAGAAGGGAGCACAGGTAGCACTTGTCTCTCAAAGCCACAAAGGCTGTGTCAGGGACCAGGCCGCCTTCAGGGTAGTTTCCAACGTGTCGGAGGACATTGGATACATTTAATTACTACAGCCATATAGAGATAGAAAGCCCCCCAAACTTAGGTACTCATTCCAGATGAAACACTGGTAGAAAGTCTGGTTCAGATCCTGATTAACTGTGGAAAGCCATTTTCACAGGACAGTCCGAGGCAGGACTCTCGAGTGCAACAGACCTGCAGAGGTGGAAGTTGCTTCCAGGCAAACACCGGCTTTTGGGGTGGTGGTTGTTGTTGTTTGTATTTAAACTGAACCTGCACAGGCTGTGCTGGGCCCCTGCCAGGAAGTGGTGGGGTTTGCTCCATTCACCACCGGGTGCCTGCCCGCCACCTCGAAGCAGCCCGGCTGCCAGCTGCCAGCCGTCGCCAGTCTGGCAATTAACAGTTGGTACTTGTCTCCTAGGACACGGGAACAGTTTCCAGGAACCGAGATGGAAAAATACGCCCTCTTCATTTACGAATCTCTTAAGAAAACCAAGTGCAGAGAGTTTGTGCCTTCCCGCGATGAAATAGAAGCTCTGATCCACAGGCAGGAAATGACGTCCATGGTGTACTGCCACGGCGGGGGCTCCTGCAAGATCACCATTAACTCCCACACCACGGCCGGGGAGGTGAGGGCTGCCCCGCCTGGCATCCCGTGTGATGCCTGACGCTGATTTGCTTAAGTCAGGAAAGTGGTGCACAGTCAGATTGGCTGTCATGCCAGGCTGTGATTCGCATAGTGTGGCTGCTCAGTAATCACAGAAACAAACGTAACCTGCAAACCAACCCAGTATAAAGAGATAAAAATAGGGATTGAAGATGAGTAGAGACACCCAATCCAAGTGCCAGTGAATCAGACCATCCCAATCCTGCTGATCTTACAAGCAGTGGTGTGTCTCGTAGAAATTGCCACCCTGACTCAGGCTGTCCACTATGGCGAGGGTATCACACTTCTGCAGTAAGGTGTTGTTATTTCCACACGAATATCTAGAATGTCCAGATAGCAGGTGAACACCTTTTCTTTTCTTTTTTCCCCTCTCTCGTTTAACATTTAAGTAAAGGCCGAAATTGTCTTGTGTAGAAGATACATCAGTGGAAGTCACTGTTGTGTCTTGCAGGGTTGGTGTTGTTTTTTTAAATTCTTATAGGAATTTATTTGAGCCAAAACTGATGACATGCTGGGGACCAAGATCACTTTCTCTCTCTCTCTCTCTCTCTCTCTCTCTCTCTCTCTCTCTCTCTCTCTCTCTCTCTCTCTCTCTCTCTCTCTCTGTGTGTGTGTGTTTTTGAAGCACAGGGCTTCCGGTTTTCCGTCTTCATACGCTTTTCCTCCTGGTATGGTTTTGTAAGACATTGGCCCAACATCTGCGCCTACCCATGTTCTTTTTTCCAAGAAAGAGCTAATAAAACTGGTTTCAAGAGAACAAAAGAGAAGCAGCACCTTTGGCATTCTGGGTGGGCACACAGGACCGTTTTGGGAGGCTCTTTGGACCCTCACTTGCTGGCAGCTCCCTCTGAGTTCCCAGGAAGGCACGTTCTAGAAGCACAGCTCTGGGCGCTGATGGCCTCGGCGTGTCTTCTAGGTGGTGGAGAAGCTGATCAGAGGCCTAGCCATGGAGGACAGCAGGAATATGTTTGCCCTGTTCGAGTCCAACGGACACGTCGACAAGGCCATCGAGAGCAGGACCATTGTCGCCGATGTGCTAGCAAAGTTTGAAAAGTAAGTTCCTTCTCCCTGGGGTGCCAGCCGAGTAAGTCACTAAAAGCAACTTAAGAACAAGAGTGGGGGACTTGAACTTCCATTTCCAGCCTCTGTGTGCACTGGAGTTTGTTTTATTTTACCTGTGTTGACGCTTACATGGCTTTTCATCTCTGCGGACTGATTTTTTGATTCCTAGATAAAGCTATTGTCTGAGATATGGTTCAGTTTGTCATTGTTCCTTTGCCCCATCCCTTCCGTCCCCTCTTTTACTCATTGCCTTGGGATTCCTGATTTGTAGGTTTTCCCGTGTTCATTAGCTTTGAAACGGGGCTAGTAGACGCAAGCCAACTTAGAACTCTCTATACCTCTCTTAGAACTCTAATTTTGATCTGTGCCTCTTATCCCTTTAATGGCAGAAAAGAATATTCCTGTTCCACATGAACACAGTCTCTGTAATATTCGTGTGAATTTGTATAAATGTTGTAGTTTATTTGAGGGTTGGGAATGAAGAAATCGCCTTGGTTTCTTTCCTTTCTGTGGATTCAGCATAATGCTTAGCTGGCACTAATTAGACTGGGGCACTCAAAAAATACTTGTTAGCACAGCTTAATTGAAGGCTGCCTGTGTGCTGTGTTCAAGTGAGACCCGGATGAAAGCATGGCTTCCAGCTCTGGTTCAGTAGAAATCACGAGGGTCTCTGATACGCCTCACTCTTACTGTTTTCTCGCTCTCTCCATCCTCATCTCTGCCCACTTGACTATCTGAGTGTGGACAGGACCTCTGCATCCTTACAGAGAATCAGCCGTGTACAGTCAGCTCCCGGTGGGTCACCCAAGGCCTGCCTCCCGTTTTGCTTCCTGAGTCTCTCTTGACTTCTGTCTGTAGGCTGGCTGCCACCTCCGAGGTGGGCGACCTGCCCTGGAAATTCTACTTCAAGCTTTACTGCTTCCTGGACACGGACAATGTGCCGAAAGACAGTGTGGAATTTGCGTTTATGTTTGAACAGGTAAAGGAACTTTTTAAAAAGATTTTTTTGTTGATTTCAGAGAGGGAGAGGGAGAGAAAAACATCAATGATAAGAATCATTGATGGGCTGCCTCCTGCACGCCCCCTACTGGGGATCCAGCCTACAACCCAGGCATATGCCCTGACTGGTAATTGAACTGGGACCTTCTGGTTCATTGGTCGATGCTCAACCACTGGCTGGGCCAAAAGGAACTTTTAGGCACAGATTCCTTTATCAGAGAGCAGGGGTGAAACCCATTACTACTACCTTTGTAAATTAACTGCTAATCCTTAGAAATTCGACATGGCAGTCAATTTCCCCGCATGGAGAGGGTCGGCTGCTTGTAGATGAAACTTAGGTCCATTTTAGTTGAACTCCTGTGCCAGGAACTGCTCTAGTTGGGCTGAGAGACAACCAGGAATAAAAGAAACGTGTTAGATGGTATCCGTGCTAGGGAAGCAGCAAAGCAGCAGGGTCAGGGTACCATTTCCAGGGAAGGCGACATCTGATGGAGGAGGGTGTGAGCCAGGCGGGCATCCTGTGCCTTCCCCTAACGCTGTGACCGCTCCTTTCAGGCCCATGAAGCTGTCATCCACGGCCACTACCCGGCCCCCGAAGAAAACCTCCAGGTGCTCGCGGCCCTGCGGCTGCAGTATCTGCAGGGGGACTACTCGCTGCACAGCACTGTCCCACCCCTCGAGGAGGTGTACTCCCTGCAGAGGCTCAAGGCCCGCATCAGCCAGGCCACCAAAAGCTGCGCCCCGTGTGAGCGCCAGCGGCGGACCAGCTTCCTGGAGGGCACACTCAGGCGGAGCTTCCGCACGGGCACGGGCGCCGTGGTCCGGCAGAAGGCGGAGGAGGAGCAGATGCTGGACATGTGGGTCAAGGAAGAGGTCTCCTCTGCTCGCGCCAGCATCATCGACAAGTGGAAGAAGTTTCAGGGGATGAGCCAGGAGCAGGCCATGGCCAAGTACATGGCCGTGATCAAGGAGTGGCCTGGCTATGGGTCCACACTCTTTGACGTGGAGGTGAGAGCCGGCTGTTGGGCGGGTGCGCGGGCAATGGCTGCTTCAGGGACCAGGCTGTGTCCGAGGACATAGATCAGTGCGCCCATGGCCAAGTGTGCACGGCGGGAGGATGGGTCGGAACACTGCTCCCTCTTTTCTTAGAGCCCCCAAATTTAACTCTTAACACCCACCCACTAAAGGTTTTTTTTTCTTCTTTATAGCAAATGCTTTTTTAATAATAGGAGTGAGTGAAAAATTAAGATGTCACCTATTCTGAAATAACTTCTTTCTTATGGAAGCTACAGATCCAGTAAAGTGCTGGTAGAAATGCATTGTAAAATTTAAAAAAAATTAGAACTATGTATTCAAAACTTTGGATATACTTGGATTATTTTACTCTTTTTTTTCCCCATGACTATTTTTAGGGAAGAATTTCTGTTTCATAATTGGAATCCAGCAATTAAATTTTTCTGTTTTGTTAAAGCAGACCATTTATTTAAAAAATAAATCTTACTGATGGTTTAGATCCAGGCTTGGCCAACTGCAACCTGAGGGCCAAACCATGCCTGCCTCTTTTTTTTTTTTTAAATAAAGTTTTATGGGAACACAGCCATGTTCATTCCTTTATATATCTTTGGACACTTTCACATCAAAGTTGCAGAACTGAGTGGCTGTGGGAGGGACCATGTGGCCAATAAGCCTGAAATATTCACTGTCTGTCCCTTAACATAAGCTTACCAGTCCCGGGTCCAGATGGGCTTCCGTTTTTTCTTATCACAATTCAGGATGTTACGTGATAACCTCTAAGTGAGAGTGTAAACATCTACAGATTGACTTTATATTTCAGGATCCCTTCATGGCTTTTCATGGGATGTTGTCTTTGGCTTGGTTCGTTGGTTGGTTGGTTGATTGAATTATGTTGGTTTTTGAGCATAAATCAGATGCTTTGTCCAAGTGGCTGCTCTTGGTGTCACTCGTGTGTGTGATGGTTTCACCGGACTGGTTCAGATCAGCCCGTGTTGTTTTCCCCCGCGCTGGGGCTCTCTTTTCCTCCCCTGATCCCTGCGGGGACGTCTGTCATTACCCAGTGAGATCGGCCACTGCTGCCACACAGCGGGTCACTGCGGCTCCCTGTCAAGACACGTGTTGTTCACAAGGAGCCAAAACTGTTCAGCACAGAGTGATGTGAAGAATTCCTCTCTGTGATCCTAGATTTTGTCGGAGAGATGCCATTCCTCGTGTTTCCATTCCCCGGCATAAATGTGCATTGCCTGTGTTCAGTATCCTGTGCAGAGGCTGGCCGGAAAGCCTGTCTCATTTTCTGGGTGCTGTGCTTCTAATTGCTTCCTGATCTAACCCTAACACTGACTCTCGTTCCCAGTGCAAGGAAGGCGGCTTCCCCCAGGACCTGTGGTTGGGCGTCAGCGCAGACGCTGTCTCCGTCTACAAGCGTGGGGAGGGGAGACCCTTAGAAGTCTTCCAGTATGAACACATCCTCTCTTTTGGGGCCCCCCTGGCCAACACGTACAAGATCGTGGTGGATGAGCGGGAGCTGCTCTTTGAAACCAGCGAGGTAAGAGGCAAACCATAGCCTTGAAAAAAAATAGAAAAACAATGTGCCATTTCCTGATGCCTTTGACCAAGTAGTTTTATTTGAATATTTCTCACTAAGGCATGGGAAAATACAGTGTGATGGTCCCTACCCAGCTTCAGGTTCCTCCCAGGCTGCAATCTGATCATCCCAAATTTCTTCTGGATGCCTCTGCAACAGAGAAACCTGGTTCCCTTGTATCAGGGAGGAAAGGAAGAGGGAGAGAAATGATGTTCAAGAAGAAAAACATCATTTGGCGATAGAGTCTTGTGAAGATTAATGGGTGCTGATGGCAGCGAGTAACAGCAGTAACACTCATCTCTATGGTGTCCACAGAGCAGGAGCAAGCCAGGGATGTGGCCATCCTGGGCAGAGCTAATTCTGGCTCACAGAGTCATCAAAAGCGCCTGAAATATGTGTGCTGTCTGCTCCAAAGCTTACTGTGATAATAATGACGATGATACAAGGAGCCTGTTGAAGTCTCCACATAGGGAGCTGCCTACGGGTGGAGGCAGGGAATGGAGTTAAAGCCCTGCTGCCAGTCTGGCTGTTAAGTGCTGGAGAGGAGGGGCTGGAAGGAGCGGTCAGGCCAAGGATGTGTTGTGGGAGCTAGATGAGGCCAACCTGAGATGGAGAGAGGTGTGGGGGCCGTTGCCTAGCGGCTCTCGGGTGCCAGGCTGCAGGGTTTGGTCGACTCCAATGGACAGCAGGGAACTGCTCTGAGATCTTTGTGCATGAAGCAAGGACAGTGATGACAAGCAGTGATGTGGGAGGGGATCGGTTGGAAGAAAGAGAGAACTGGGAAGTGGGAAGCCAGTTAGGATGTCTTAGCAGGGATCCAGGCCAGCCATGAGAAGCGATGGGCCAAAAGGGGTGGGAGGAGCTAATTCAAGCTCTCACAGGCCTGGAGCAGAGCTGGCCGCCTGCCGCTCTCTGCCCGTCCCGGCAGGGGTCCTCGAACTTTTTAAACAGGGGGCCAGTTCACTGTCCCTCAGACTGTTGGAGGGCCGGACTATAGTTTAAAAAAAAACAAAAACTATGAACAAATTCCTATGCGCACTGCGGGCCCGGGATGAGTCGGCTGCTAAGCAGGACAGGCAGCGGCACCCGGAGGGCCGGATACATGTCCTCGGCCGGCCGTAGTTTGAGGACCCCTGCCTTAGAGTCTCGGTTCTGTTTTCTCAGTTGCACCATGAGGCGTTGACTCAAACTATACGATCCAGTCTTTCACAGACATGATTGTGGGCTCTGTCGTTCACCCTTACTTTAAGTGGGTAGAGAAATCCTAGCCCTGGTGATACCAACTTTAGCATCATCGGGTTTGTTCCTTTGTTTTTAATATGCCAAGTCCGACAATTTCACATTAAGCAAAACTGTCGTTTTGGCATGCAAGAACCACCAGGTGGTGCACACTGTTTGGAAAAGCCACAGTTCCCCTGCTCCCTGACGAGGAATAGGTAAAAGCAGGTGAACTTGTGGCTTCATACAAAACCTGAGCTGTGGATTTGCACAGCAGGCCGGTGGTGGCTTTTCCTGGGAGGACGTGTGGTGGTTGGGCTGGGCCTGCTGGCCCGGCAGAGACTGGTGACCCTGTGCCGATCTGCTTCCCGGGCAGGTGGTGGACGTGGCCAAGCTCATGAAAGCCTACATCAGCATGATCGTGAAGAAGCGCTACAGCACCTCGCGCTCCGTCAGCAGCCAGGGCAGCTCCAGGTGAACCCAGGAGGGAGTCCGTGTGTCTTCGGTCTCTGAACATGCCCCCCGCTGGCCTGGGCCAGCCCCTGCGTGCCAAGCCCAGGGAAGAACTGCCGGGCCCTCTGGAAGCTCCCAGAAGGGAGGTGTCTCCGAGGGACCTTTCGCCCCGTCCACTTCAGTGATCATGTATGAAGCTGTCAACCTTAACCCGATTTCCAAAGCTTTACTACTCTTAGATGACATATGCCTTAACAAAGAGAGAGGAAACGTACCCACGCTGCCGCCAAAGCAGCCAGAAGTGCCTTAACTTGTGGAGCAACACTAACGGACCTTCACTGTGCTACTGAGGGGGATGCTCCCCACCTTGTTGGGGAGACTGGCAAAGCCTGGAAGTGGGGGGGCATTTACCACCAACTATGCACTAACCTCCCCGCCTGATTTCCCGACTTTGAGGGAAGGTGAGGGAGTGGGGAGGGGGACAGGGAGCGCAAGGGGACAGTGTATTTTAGTCGGAGTGCTGCTGGCAGCCTTCCCGGAAGACGCGTATTAACTTTTTTTCTTTGTTTCATCTTTTAAGTATCTGTGCTTGCTTGTGCATGCATGTGTTCATAAACCCATCACTTTAATCATTGTCTCAAGAGTATTAAAAGCAAAGGGAAAAAAGGAAGTGCAATGGTGTAAACAGTCTGTCTGTATATTTTAATAGTTCAGAGTTATAGTCTCCAGTTTTTACTCTATGAGGTGGTGATATTAACAGACCGAATCCCAGATTTCTCCCATCTTTGCTGTATTTCGAAAGCCGCATTCGGACTCAGTTTTGTTATTCATGTAGCGAAGTCTGCATTCTGTGTCTGCTGTGTTATAAACAGATATGCAGCCTGCAAATAACTGTATTTATAAACCACTCTTAAACAGCTGGCTCCAGGGCTGTTTTTAGAACTATATGAAGTCTTTTTGGAGTCTTGAGTTTCTAAAAGATTTAAGTTAAAAAATGTTTCTTTGAAAGTTAGCTCATATGGCTCCGGGTAGGTCACAGTATAACCATGTTGAATACGGGGAGAAGTGCTGTATTCCCCAGAGGTGAACTACATGTGCAAGTCTTTAAAGGACCCTGACATTAAATGCTGAGGCTTTACTATAATACACAAATTTTATCTCAAGTTTATAATGGTGGTCTGAAAAGGCGCCTGTAAATAAATCAGCATTTCTGACCAGGAGAAAAATAATCTGGTCTTGGACTTTTATTTTCATATGGAAAAGTTGTAAAGCCTTAGGCCAATTAAGTCTACCCACAAAGAAAAAAATAACGCCTTATCCCTTATGGACAGCCATGTGAAAGTGAAATCATCGTTTGTTGGCTGCAAGAAAGTCTTGACAATAAAAGGTATTAGCTGATGTACAGTGTGCTTTCTTTATCCGAGCGGCTCTCAATTCATATGGGGTCTTATTTTTTGTTGTTGTTGTTGGTGGTGGTGGTGGTGTTGGTCTGGGGTTTAAGGCTTTGGGCGTCAGGGTGTCTCAGCTATGTGTTCAATGCCCTTGATCACTGGTCTAAAAACACATGTAGATGTCTCGACAGCTCTTGTAGGCACGGAGCATGACTCCAAGAAGGCTGAGAAGGTAAAAGCAGGGTTCGAGGAAATCACAGGTGAAGGGCGGGCAGGAAACCTTGAACTGGTCTAGCAGTATGGCACAGGAGAAGGAGGGCCCCGAAGGAGTACAAGCACAGGGGTGGAGGTGCAGATGGCATGCACTAGGCGTCAGGGCCGTGCTGCGGTTCCGTTGCCCTGGCCCCAAAGAGCACCTTCATTGATCTCACAGGATTCCACCTTGATGCCCCTCAGCCCCCCATAAATGCTATTCTCCATAGACCAGACGCCCAAAGGGATCTTTATAAAACACAAATCCAAATATATGCCTCTCCTACTCAAAACTATTACTCTCTCCCCAAAATGGTAATCTGTACTACAGTACCCCTGTGTTTTCTGCCCTGGCTGCCTCGACCCTGGTTTCCTGCCACTCCACCTCCCTCCTCCCTCAGCCAAACTGACTGACTCAACAGCACACACTGTCATTTCATATTTTATCAGCCCCCCCCCCGCCCAAACTGGGGTATTAGCTGCCCAGCAGTGAGGATGGTAACTGATGTCTCCTGGTGAAACCCGGTGTCTATACTCAAGAAGACGAGAGCAGTAATTCCCCGGAACCTGGAGCTCCGGCAGCGATGCGCTAGTAAGGATTCATCAGGGGTTCTCCACGGGGGAAACAGTCCTGCTTCGTAGTGTTGTCATGGTGACAGTGTTCCCGCCACGGCTCATTTCAAGCTCCAAGGAGACGTGAGTGTGTGCAGAGTTGGAAAAAGATACGTGGTCGGACCCATTGCTGGTGGGAGCTTGACCTTGCACACCACTGAAAGGTCGCATCAAATACGTAATATTTCAATTAAAAAAAAAAGTCATCTTCAGAGGAAAATGTCTTAAGTAGAAAAACCTCAGAAGTAAAAAAGACACTCATAAAGCTTTAAGTACTTTGGGGAGGAAAGTTACATGAAAACACTGAAGAGGTTTCAACAAGTATATACTTTGTTCCTATCTTTAGTTTTCCCAGGGACTTTGTTCTCTCTTTCAAGTAATAACAGGATTATAGTTGATTTGCAGTTTGAGACATAAACAGGGTCTGTTACCCCTGAGGCACCCAGATGTTTGCTTGGTGGGAACCAGTTGCCTGATTAGAGTTCTCATGATTCCTCATGACCCGCCAGAAAAGAAAATGAGTAATTCCTGTAACTTTGATCTCTTGGGGGAATGTTCTCTATAAGTTTACTTTATAACTTGACATTGAAATTTAATAGGCCTCGTTATTAGAGATAACTCCAAGGATCGACACCAACCATAACAATTTAACTTTTACTAAATATTTACTAAATTCTTGCTGTTCAGATTTTTAAAATATATATTTCTGTAGGGTTTGCAAATGAACCATAAGAACTGTCTTAAGTTGCTTAGAGCCTCTTTGGGGGTAAAAGATATAAATATATGAAACCAGAATTTGATTGTGTCATAGCAAGAGTATCTGGACCCTCTGCATATGTGCTGAAGGAGGGTCCAGAAAGCAAGAGTGCAAGGAGGAGAGTTCAAAGGAGAATACTGCACTAAAAAAGAAAAAAACCACAAACGCAGAGTTGTAGTGTGAGCACATGCCAGTGGCACAAATGAATGAAGAAAATCCATGAGGCAAAAATGAACAGAATGTGGATTCCTAAGTATTACTTCTTACACTGCCATGTGTTTTCCTTTGACCATCGCTCCATTGTGGCCAGCGGCACTGATTACCATTTGCTCAGCACACATTATGTTTCAGGCTGTCTGTCCGAGGGGTGGTATTACCATCGTTATTTCATTGTGTCCTCACGGTAAGCATGATGTAGATGCCAACACACCTACTGTTCATAGCTTTTTGAGATTTCGAAAATTTCACTTGCTGTGACAGCTTTGCTGTGTAACAAATCACTCCAAAATTCAGTGGCTGAAGCAACAAGCATGTTAATTCTCTAGGTTGTCTGTTTGAGCTGGGCTCAGCTGGACATTCAACTCCAGTTCAGCTGCATCCAGGTCAACTATGTTGACCTTGACTTGGCTTTCTCATGTGTCTAGGGCCTCAGATCAGATGGTTGAGCTCTGTTCCATGTGGTCTCTCATCCTCCAGTTAGCTAGCCTTTTAAAATTTAAAATATAAGTAAGTAAATGAAAATAAAAAGTAAAGTATTTCTACATAGCAGCAACCAATTATAATTTTTTAAATGATACTTTTGAGAATGTTACAAAAAAACATTTAATAACTAAGAAACGATCTGAAGAAATAAGGTATTGTCTGATGTCAAAGCCCATGACATCTGTATGCTACAGTCGGAACTAATATGTAAACTCATCTACAAAAGCAATTGAAATGAAACAGAAAATACTATGATACAGATGTCAGTTAATCATAAAAGCAAAAATATGATACCTGGCTGGCATGGCTCAGTGGTTGAGCATTGACCTGTGAACCAGGAGGTCACGGCTTGATTCCTGGTCAGAGCACATGCCTGGGTTGCGGCTAGATCCCCAGTGTGGGGTGTGCAGAAGGCAGCCTATCAATGATTCTTTCTCATCATTGATGTGTCTATCTCTCCCTCTCCCTTCCTCTCTGAAATAAAAAAATATATATTTTTAAAAAACCACACAAACAAAAATAAGTTGCAGCTTAAAGAACATGGGTTTATAACCCAATTTATTTGTTATCCAGGTGAGGAAGCTAATGACATATAGCTTCTAAGTTCATGGTCCTTCCTCTTCAATGATGCTGAGTGTAAAGTGTAGTAAAAAAATTAACTTCTAAAATAAAACAAAATGCAGCCCTTCGTGACAAAAAGAAAGTGCCATTTATGGGTTAGTAAAGAGCTTCTGCTGGAAATGTTTATTTCGTATTTTAAACCATCTGGCCTTCTGCTTGGTAGAGTCATGAATTTTTTAAAAGTAAATTTCTGCTGCTGTTCAAGCAGAGCTCCCTACTTGGAAATGCCCATGTGAGAAACACATGGGTTGCAAATTGATACCTGCCATTAAAGGCACTTCTCTTTCCCCTGATTCTGTGCAATGACGGTCATTCAGGCCTCAGCTTTAATGGCACCTCTCCAGAAAGGCCTTCCACGCCCTCAAATATAAAATAGCTAGTCTTTATCGCATCCCCACTCTTTGCCACTAAGTGGTGTTTCTTGTTTGTTCAATTGTCTATTGTAAGTCTTCCCGATGAAAACAAGCTTGGTGAGAGCAGAAATCTTTTTGTGTTGATTACTGTCACTCTGTTAACTAGAACTGTGTCTGAAACAGTAATTTTTTCTTAAATAAGTGGAGGAGTAAATAAATGATTTTCAATTTGGGGGCCACCCCAGCTGAGATTCCCTAGAGAATGGAGGTTAACTGCTGATGCTTTGGGAAGTGCAATTCCCAGGCAGCGAGGGTAAGGGAGTGAGGCAGGGAGGGTAGGAAGCTATGCGAAGTGATGTATTTCCATGCCAGCCACTGCTTTGAGTCCCAGGCCAGTTGCTCAGCAGGGGCATGTGTGTGGCCACGTGGGATATCTTTACACAGGCTGTGGTGAAGTCCTCCTCTGAGCAGTCCTCCAGAGAGGAAAGAAAAGAAATTTCTCTTCCTGGCTTGGTCCTGTCTCCTGTTTCCCATTGGTTGAATTTCACTTTGTGAGATTTCACATTTTCATGGCATCTGGTGCCTTGAAAGGCCACGTAGCTACGAAGCCATGTCCCACACTGTGGCCAGCTGAATAATGGCCCCCAAAGATATGAATGTTACCTTGTTTGGCACAGAGACTTTGCAGATGTGATCAAATTGAGTATTTTGAGATTAGCCTGGATTATCCATGTGGGATCAATAGAATCACATTATAAGAGAGAGACAAAAGATCAGACTCCGTAGTAGGAGATGTGACCAAGAAAAGGTTGCAACGGGGCTACAAGCCAAGGACTGCTGGCGCCTCAAAGCTGGGACAGGCATGGAAAGGATTCTCCTTGTAAACCCTCAGAAGGAACCAGCCCTGTTGATACTTTCCTTTTAGCCTTGTGAGACTCTTTGCAGACTTCTGATGTCCAGAACTGGAAGAAAATACACCTAGGTTGTTTTCAACAACTGAGTTTGTGGTAACTTGGTGTAGCAACAGTAGGAAATTAATACCCACATCCTGTAGGGGAGCATTTCCTTTAAGTCTGTGGCAGGAGGATCCAGAGACACCAGATACACAGCCTGACTTCTCAAGGGTGGAATGCCACAGACCCACGGAGTCGGCCAGCCTTCTTGTCCCTGAGAGCCTGGGGATCCATGAGGCCAGAAAATCTGAGCAGGTCTTCAAGATGTGCACAGTATAGAGGCCCATACTTAAAATGACTGCTCAGCCCTGGCTGGGTGGCTCAGTTGGTGGGAGGGAACATCATCCCCTACACCAAAAGTTTGCAGGTTCGATTCTAGGTCAGGGCACATAACCTAGGTGGTAGGTTCAATGCCTGGCTGGTTGAAGATAAACAAACAAACAAACAAACACATTGCATATACTAAGAAGCTGACAGAAAAAAAGTGTAAGTTGATTGAATTAGCATTGCCTTTTCTCTCCCGTCATTTTCAGTTTCGAAGAATAAGTGCCCAGCTCTGTAAAACATCCTGGACATCCCAGAGTAAATTTTATAATCCAAGCTAATCACACAATCTATACTCTATAGGTCAGACCATCACAAACTTACCTTCAAAGTTGGTAAAAATCAATTCAGACAAAAACAATTGGATGTAGAATTTATAGAGAACATGTACTATGGTAACTTCCTCTGCTTTAGCAAACAAACTCCTGCATTTCAACCACCTACCCTATTAAAGATGTTTCTTGCACACAGAACAGTCCAATATGGTGCCATGTTGGAAAGATGGTAGTTCTGCTCCTGTGGTTATTCAGGGCCTCAGCTGACAGACACTCTGCCTTCAACATTTAGCTGCCAAGGTCACCTGGGCCTAAACAGCTGGCAGAAAGGGAGCAGTGAATTGGATAAGTACATTTTGGCCTGGAAGTGACATCACTTCTGCTTACAATCTTTCAGCAAGATCTAGTCACATAGTGTTACTTATTAGTACTTACAGGCAATGGGTGCCATGAAATGCAGCCCCAGGCTCAGCAACCACCTTTTCTTTTTTATCTTTATTGTTGAAAGTATTACCGATGTCCGTCCCCCTCCCATTCCCCTCATTGACCCCCTCCACACTGATCCTGCCCAGATCTCCCACGAACTATTGTTTGTCCATGGGCTATACATATCCTATCTAATAAAAGGATAATATGCAAATTAACCATCACTCCGTGACAAAATGGCGGCGCCTATAGCCACAAGATGGCAGTGCCCAGTCCTCTCAGCTCCACCAGAGTCCCCCAGTCTCAGGGAGGGCTGCCGCTGGGAGCCTGCAGAGTAAGTGGCCTGGCAGAATGCTGCCCAGAGGCCCTCCTGACCCTTTATAAAAAACAAAAACAAATTCACTCCCCACAGCCCGATCCCCTCCCAGCAGCAGCAGCCTGGGGTCTCAACCTGGGAGGGGCACGCACCCCTACAGCGCGATCCCCTGCCAGTGGCGGCAGCCTGGGCTGGGGTCTCAGCCTGGGAGGGACGTGAACCCCCACGGCACGATCCCCTCCCAGCGGCGGCAGCCTGGGGTCTCAACCACTGAGTCACACCAGCCAGGCAGATATGAAGGAATCTTAAATGTTTCTTTTTTTTTTCCCTTCCTCTCTGTAAAAAATCAATAAAATATATTTTTATTGATTTTTTACAGAGAGGAAGGGAAAGGGATAGAGAGCTAGAAACATCTATGAAAGAGAAACATCGATCATCTGCCTCCTGCACACTCCCCACTGGGTATGTGCCCCCAACCAAGGTACATGCCCTTGACCGGAATCAAACCTGGGACCCTTGAGTCTGCAGGCTGATGCTACATCCACATAGCCAATCCAGTTAAGGCTGTCCAATATGTTAAAGAAAAAACCCTATCTAATAAAGAGGGAATATGCAGGGGAGGGCATTTGGGGGTGACCAGGTTGTCAGGGGAGGTCAGTTGGGGACAGTCAGGCTGGCAGAGGAGCAGTTAGGCGTCAATCAGGCTGGCAGGGGAGTGGTTAGGGGGTGATCAGGCTGGCAGGCAGAAGTGGTTAGGGGCAATCAGGCAGGCAGGCGAGCATTTGGGAGCCAGCAGTCCTGGATTGTGAAAGGGATGTCCAACGGCCTGTTTATATTTCAGTTCTACCTATATTTAACTACAGATTCCCAAATATGTCATGCCTATTTCACACCTACATGCTTTTGCACATTTTGTTCCATTTGCTTGAAATGCTTACCAATTTGTCTTGAAAATACTGTGACCTACCCTTCAAGCCCTAGATCAGAGGTATTCTTTGTTCTGAAGTTGTCCCTGATTGCTTGGTCATAATTTTTAGAACCTGATCTTTTAATAAATCTTGTCTTGTTGTATTGAAATTAATGTGTGTCTGTAGTTCCCAAAAGACAAGGGGTTCTTTATTGCAGGGACTGTTTTAAACATAATTAGATTCCTAGTCCTGCCGTTTGTTTAGCTCATAATAGTCTCTCAAAAAATGTTTGCTGAGTTCATTTTTGTGTTAGATTTTAAGTCTTTCAAGGCTAAAACCATACTGTTGTCCATATATATATATCTCTCATGGTGCCTCTCATAGGATCTTGTATATAGATGATGCTCAATATAAAAAGGTTGAATTAAAAAGGTAAGTTACTGTTCTCTGGAGAAAATAGAAATATTTCATTTCCTGTTGCTACAGTATTCCAACCATCATTTCATTCTTGTGCTAAGTGGTGTTACAATGATTTTAAGCCAAGCAAGAATTCATGGAAAGGAGAAATATCTTGGGGGGGGGGGGGGGGGGAAGAAATTGAAGGAAACTGTCTTTTTAAATATTTTTATTAAAAAATTTATTTATTTTCTATTCTTTCATTAAGTCTTCTAAAAACATTTTTGTTGTTTTAACATGTTTCAAACCCACAGGCAAGTTCCAGAGAACCCCCGGATACCCCTCACCAAGATCTTGCCACACCCGTTTCCTCTCTCTATTTATCATTTCCCTTTTGCTGAAAGCAGGTATATATATATATATATATACACACACACACACACACACACACTTCCCTTTTGCTGAAAGCAGATGGCTGTACCATGGCTCTCACCCCTAAGTGTTGCATCTCGCTTCGCTCAGGAGAAGGGTGTTCTCCGGCATCAGCACAACACCATTATCTCACTTAAGAAAAGCAATATTAATTCAACAAAATTATCTAACGGGCAGTCTAGACTTAGAGTTTCCTAAATGTCTCTCCAAATGTTCTTGATAGCTATTATTTTTTTCCACTCAGAATCTAATCAAATTTCACAAACTGATTTGGCTGCTATACCTCTTTATTCTCCTCAAACTCTTCCTCTGTTCTTGATATCACGCGCTTTGAAGGTCTAGGTTGATAGACTTGCAGAACATCCTTCTTTCTGGATTCCTCTGATTTGTCAGGATTTGATTCAGGTAAAATGTTTCCAATACATTTTATTGTGTCCCTCCCATAGCATTAGGTCAGGGAGCTCATAAGGTCCAATTGCCCTGATATTGGTGATTCCAAGCATGAGGAGATGCAGCTAAGGGGAGACTGACATCTCTCCAATGCAAAGAATCCCTATGCAATGCATAAGTAACCTGTGAGATTGTGTAGACACTCTCTTCCCTAGTCTTTTCCCCAATAAGTCATGTTATTCATCGATGATCATTGCCTGAATCAATTATTAACATGAGAGTTACAAAATGGTGCTTTTCTAAATCTATAATTTAGTCTGTATTTGTTGGTTTATGATCTTTTGTAAAGCAGAGCTTTTCCTTTTTCTCTTTTGAGAATCACTGTAGAGTCGTGATTTTTTTTAACTCAATGTATTATCATTTAACAAGATTATTCTTTTTGATCCCCAAAGTTTCCCAGATTTGGTCAGTGGGATCTCCTTTGAGCTGGCTTTGTGTCCTTTTGACATGGAGTGTGAGTCATCTTTACACATGTCTTTGCTTTCCAGTACACCAAATGTTCCTAACTCAGACTAGTATCAGCCAGCTCTCTAAGGAGCCCTGGTTCTTTTTGATAGGAAATAGCCAGAAACCAGCACCTGCTCCCCAAGTTAGCTCATCGACATGGGGTATCAGGGATTCTAAGCTCTTTCAGCTGTCAGAGCTAGAATATGAGGTTATGATCTCATTTACTGAGAGCTCCCATTCAAATCCTGCACCACAGGGTTCTTCTTCGCTTCCCTTATCCCACGTTCTCTTGCCCTTCACTGAAAACCAGCATTAGGTCTACGAGCAAGAGGTAAACACCAGCCTTGATGATCTGAGCTTGGGGTTGCTGATGTGGTTGAGAGAGAGGCAGGTTCCCTTGCCAGTTAGCTAGGCTGTGCCCCAGGGGAGCTGGCTTGCCAGGCTTCTTGGAGTGAGCAAAGTTTTATAAGCCAGGAAAGGACATCTCACAAGGGATGGCCATCATCCAACTGAACAACATTAAAACACCCAACTCTGACCCAACGCTTAAGGAAACTACTTGTGGACTTTTGACATAGAACTAGCTTTTGAAGATTTGCTACCTAAGAACAAATTAAGGACAACACTGCTTTTGTCGTTTTCTCCATGCAAATAACATTTCCCACAAAAAGCTACTGCATCCATTACCGCTGGAGAAATGTCCCCTTTAGCTGAACAGCATTTTCCGTGGAGTGGTGTGGTTAAATCACCCAGGAGTGAGACCAGTTTCTCTTTCTCACTGTGCACACTGCAGGGAATTTTTATGTAATTCTATTAGGCACAAACTTTGGTATCTGTTGCAACACTTTTTCCATGTGGTGCAGGTCTTCCCAAGAGATACTGGGTAACCATTCCCAAAAGGCTGGGCATGGAATCCAGATTCCCATGGAGATGCTCTCCTCCTGGGTCCCCACTGCATTTACCTCGGGTAATTCCCACAACAGTCTTGAGAACCAGGAGTTATTCCTGTTGTAAAAGATGAGGAAACTAAGACTCAGAGAGATTGTGTTACAACACAAAGTCAGAGTGCTAGTATATTTTAGCGGGTCTATGATGCCATAGATGTTAAAGTACATTTCATTCTCAGGTATGTTAATGTGCGGAGGGAAACGTGTGTCTCAGGATCAATGAGACGGTGGTTGGTGCCTGGACACTTGGGTCAAGTTCAGATTTTCTTGACTATGAACCCCATGCTCTTTCCACTTGAGCAAGGGTCGATGGAAGAAGACTGAGCAGGCTGTGGAGAGGAGAGCCAGGGCTTGGGGAGCCAGGAAAAGGTTTTAAAGTGTGAGCAAAGGTATGAATGTGAGAGTTTGCGTGGGGTGTGGACTCAGTGAAGAACTAATCTGACTACAGTGGAGTGTTTAGATCAGAGAGCAGCTAATCTGCCTAAAGAGAATTAAAACTTTTAGAAAGAGATGAAGACAGTTTATTTTTATTATTTAGGTTTAGCTGTTCTAGGTAACTGGGCATTGTCCTAAGCGCTTGGGTGGGTGTCACATGTTGAAAGCTGTGTTTTATTATTATTATTTTTAAAATATATTTTTATTGATTTCAGAGAGGAAGGGAGAGGGGGAGAGAGAAACATCAGTGATGAGAGTCATCGATCAGCTGCCTCCTGCATGCCCCCTACTGGGGATCGAGCCGGCAATCCAGGCATGTGCCCTTGATTGGAATCGAACCCGGGACCCTTCATTCCGCAGGCCAAAGCTCCATCCACTGAGCCAAACCAGCCAGGGCTGAAAGCTTTGTTTTAGAGGAGGGCTGTGCAAGGTGGATTGGAAGAGGAGGCGGTACGAGGCTGCCACGGTTTAGACAGGCACTAAGTGATGAAGCTTGAACAGTGATGTCAGCCCTAAGACTGAGAACGAGGATATAGGCATGGGAGTGTTTAAGAGGAGGGATCCTCCGTAGTTGCTGACAGATTGGAGATGGATGGGGAGTGCATATAATTTATCATCCAAACCAGGACACCCTGGAGAAGGAAAAGTGAAGTGCTATAAATAAGCATGCCAGACAGCAGCCATAAACCAGGACCGTGGTGGGCAAACCTGACATATGGTTACTGCAGACAGAATGAAGGAGAGACCAGAAGCAAACTTACTGCCATATTTCTTGCCTCGGGGACTGTGGGTTACTGCAGTTGACAGGGAAGCTGTAAATGCCACTCTTTTTTATCTCTACCTGTCCTCCTCAATCAGGCTAGTGAGGAATCAGATACCCGCCTCCCCTACCCCATATGGTATAGACCAGGGGTCCTCACACTTTTTAAACAGGGGGCCAGTTCACTGTCCCTCAGACCGTTGGAGGGCCGGACTATAATTAAAAAAAAAACATTCCACACATGCACACTGCAGGCCCAGGACGAGTCGGCTGCTAAGCAGACCAGGCAGCAGCGGCAAAAACACCAGGCGGGTCTGATAAATGTCCTCGGCGGGCTGCATGTGGCCTGCAGGCCGTAGTTTGAGGACCCCTGGACTATAGACTAAGGAGCAGGCTTAATTCATAAGGCGTATGTTAGGGCCAGGCGGCTGGTTGGGACCCACTGGGGTGCACATTCCTGGGGAAGGAGCTCCTCCCCTCCAACTCTGTCCTCTGTTCCTTATAGGGTGAGATCCAGAGCAGCCCTAGCACTGGGAGAACAAACTGAGGTAGGTGCATGGATGCCAGCAGTTCGCAGACACTGTCTGAGAAATCCACGCCCAGCACCTGGGGAATCAGGGCCCACGGGAAGCTGGCGTTGGAAGCAGGAGCCTCCGCACCTGTGGGACCCTGACTCATGCATCTTCTCCTTGAGAAAGGAGAAAGGACTCCGACCCAGCCAGAGGCTTTTACAGGCAACCCAGAATGAGCTCCCATGGCCTTTAAAATGTTTTTATTTTTATTTTAGGTAGTGCTGCTTGTGAAACCAGAGACCTGGATTAGGGCAGGAATGAGTACAAACCATCGATTTTCAATAAATTGGCCACATGTAAATATAGTAAGTAGGTCCTCACATATGTTGTTGAGTTCAGTGCCATTTTGCTATAATGTTGATGAGAAGAAAAAAAAATGGATTCCTGTCCAGGGCCACTGTGTGTGTGGCTTTTGCATTCTCCATTCTCTTCATGTCTGCATGGATTTCCTCCCACATCCTGGAGATGTGCACATGAGGCAAACGGATGTGTGCCTGTTGTCCAGTCTGAGTGAGTGCGGGTGTGAGCGGCCCCCTGATGGAAGGGAGTCCCGTCCTTGCTCCCTGAGTTGCTGGGAGAGGCTCCGGTCATTCTCGACCCAGAGCTGGAATAAGATGGTTGGAATAATGATCTTACTTCTTTTTATTCATCTTCCTTAAATGTAAGAATAGCTAGCATTTATTGCACTGTCTAATATTAGAAGTGTTTTGGGGACTTTATCTAAAAGTTTGTTGATGTTATGTTTTGCAACCAGAAATATGCCATAGGAACTTAACTCTTGTTTATACCAGTGAATCCATGGGAAACTTGGTTTTGTTATGTATTGTTTTACTGAAAGTTGCAGTTTCCAAGAACCTATCGATGATGTTAAGTGAGGACTTACTGTAGACTGAACTTTGGACTATTTATATATATAAAAGCCTAAGTGACCCGCTGACTGACCAACTGGTAGCTATGATGCACACTGACCACCAGGGGGCAGACACTCAACTCAGGAGCAGAAACCACAGGCATGGAAACATGGAACAGACTGATGAATCTCAGAGGAAAGGGGGGGGTGGGGGAGGGCAGGAAGAGATTAACCAAAGATCTTATATGCATACTAGAGGCCTGGTGCACAGATTCGTGCTCCAGTGGGGTCCCTTGGCTTGGTATGTGCCCTCTCGCAATCTGGGACTCCTTGGGAAATGTTGGAGAGCCGGTTTCAGCCCAATCCCCGCATGCCAGGCCGAGGGACCCCACGGGTGCACGATTCCCTGCACCAGCCCTCTACTATTAAATAGAACTTTGATATTCTTTTGATGGTTCAGAAGACACTTGAGTCTTGCAAAGCTGAAGGGTCCCCATGAACATCACCGGCTGTGCCATAAACATCCTGTTGTGCCATTCAAGCACTGTCTATGAGGATAACATGTGACAGAGCCTGAATGTGTGTTCCCAACAGGGCCTTTGGCCATTGCCCAGCCTAAAGGGGCACCAGTGTTTTGTGCCTAATTTCTAATGAACTAAACTTAGTAAGCGATAACAAGCCAAATACACTCTGAAGGGATGCCTGTGGGATGGAAGTCTCCTAGCTACTCCATTCTATTCCACTAATCTAATTTTAACTTAGAAAATCCCCTTGAGACTGGAGGCCTGATTCGGAGGCCTGGATTTAGAGACAATCACATGAGAGTTTCACTCCCTCACTCCCTCCAAGGAAGTCAGTTTAGCTCCTGGGCCCTCAGGAGGCTGGTGTGTGGAGTCTGTCACTTCCTTGGTAAAAACAAACAAACAACAAAGAAACCCACAAACTTCAGGAACTCTCTCTCTCCCCTCCCCACCTCATAAGATTGTGCCTAAATTAGCCACTGATACTCAAAACACTCTTCCCTGTGATCTGTTTATCCAAAGGTCTCATCACCTTCTCTGCTCCATGCAGTTGATCTGAGCTGGGCAATGCCTCTGAACTCCTCTGGGCCTTGCCCTCCACCAAGTTCTCATACAGCCCATTCCCCTGCCTGCATCCGTCTCTCGTTCATAACTCCTGCTGGTCTCTGAGCTGCAGGCCCCTGTACCCAACTGCCTAATTGACATTTTCTAGGGTGACCCAAACCTCTCCTCCTCCTCTCCCATCTTAGTGAATGACGAGGAAAAGTGCCAGTATCTTTGCCAGGCTCCAGAAACACCTCTCTAAAACACAAACCAGCCACTTCACTCTCCTGCAGACAGCCCACCAATGGCCCCAACGCTCAACTCCTTAGCTGCACACAGAGGAGGCCCTTCTGAGCACTTACCTGCTCATCTGCTGTCCCCTAATTCAGAACTATTCGTGATTTCCTCTGAGGAGGCCCTTCTGAGCACTTACCTGCTCATCTGCTGTCCCCTAATTCAGAACTATTCGTGATTTCCTCTGGGGCCAGGCCAGCTTCTCTCCTGCCCAGCCCCCAGCACATGCTCCCCATTCTCTCCCCCCAGCCACCTTCTTCAGATTCCTTTTCCCTTGTCCACGACCTAAGCACCATGAGGGAAATAAGCAGTTCTGCTTGTCTGACTATCAGCCCCACAAACATTTGATGAATGTTTAATGATCAATGAATGGAGAAATAAAGCATGAATGAAACTGAAGTGCAATGAGGCAGATCCAGGACCAAAGAGAAGAGGTGGCAGACTAGGTTGTTGGTTTGCAACCTCAGAATTTCCCTGGGTGAAATTTGAAACTGGCCCCCTATACAGAGGGTGAGGAGATGCGCTGACCATCCAGGCTGGGAGGTGGCGGGTTTAATAAACAAGGGACCTCACTAGGCTTATCTTAGGCAGCTGCAAGACAGGATCTCCACACCTGCCCACCAGAATCTTAAGGGTTTCTTCACAGGTTTTAACAGGATTTAGTCCAAATGGTCTCAACAACACCTTACTCTCTCTGTGGAAACAGTCGGAGGAATGTAGATTCCAAGGACGGGGAGGAGGCGAGGAGGCTCCCATTGCCTGGGTCCAGCTGGTGGTTCAACAGGCAGTCCCGTCCCCTCTATGAACTCCTCCAGAACAGTGGCTGGTCAGCTGATTCAAGTGTAACTGCTGCAGGGTAGGATGGGGTTGGAAGTCAATGTCCTGCAGTCATCCTTGCTGATGGTGTGTGTGTGTGTGTGTGTGTGTGTGTGTGTGTGTGTGTGTACCTGTGGATAAACAGTACCTTTTCAGGATATATTCTTATTGTAATGTGGCCTAAATCCTCTCTAATTAACCATTCTGAAGCCTTAAGAAAGCTCTCTTGTCCATTATTAGGGAGCAATACCTACACTGGGAGCATAGCTGGTGCACACAACTGACATTCCCTTTCACTTAGGCCAGTGGTCGGCAAACTCATTAGTCAACAGAGCCAAATATCAATAGTACAACAATTGAAAATTCTGTTGAGAGTCAAATTTTTTGAACTTAAACTTCTTCTAACGCCACTTCTTCAAAATAGACTCGCCCAGGCCGTGGTATTTTGTGGAAGAGCCACACTCAAGGGGCCAAAGAGCCGCATGTGGCTCGCGAGCCACAGTTTGCCGACCACGGATTTAGGCCATATTCCATTTGCTAAGGCCAATAACTTTCCCCTCTGGACTTGCCCAGGATCCGGACCCGCCCAGAGAATTCCCACTCGAAAAAACCTGCCTAAGAGTCCTTTACAATCTCTGACTCCCCATCCCTGGGTGCTGGTGCCATTTTGGGGCTCAGCCCATCTGGTTTCCAAATGACCTAATAAATTTATAATGCCTTACCACTTTCGGCCTGGTGCATTCCTCCTCCGGTGACCCTAACAATCCCCCCACAGAAACAGCCAGTCCCTTCTGAGAGCCGGGCCTTGGAAACCAGGTACAATCTTCCTTTCCATTTCCTCCAGGTGGCTGTTGTGTGAGGTTCCTATTTATTAGTGCTTAGAGTGAACTACCTCGGTTCTCTTGGCCCAGTGACAAGAAAATGAGGGAAAGGAGTAGCAGGGGTCCTCAAACTTTTTAAACAGGGGGCCAGTTCGCTGTCCCTCAGACCGTTGGAGGGCCGGACTATAGTTTAAAAAAAAACAACTATGAACAAATTCCTATGCGCACTGCGGGCCCGGGACGAGTCGGCTGCTAAGCAGGACAGGCAGCGGCACCCGGTGGGCTGGATAAATGTCCTCGGCGGGCCGTAGTTTGAGGACCCTTGGAGTAGAGGCTATGGGAAGAACAGGAGGGTAGACTTGCTTTTGTAAAATTATCAGCACAAAAAGAATCTACCTGCAGGACTAGCAAACAGCACAACATGTATCACATGGCTCCTTTCATTTAAGAAGTCATGGACCTGCTGACGAATTCTAACATGGAACATTTTAGGGAGAAAAATAATACTGGGGCATTTCCCTCTCATTCTAAGGCTTAGCTTAATGTGGTCTGTTTGGCCTCTTGGAATGGGAATTAATTATTCATTATTTTTCTCTCCTATTACGAACTTTCTAGCTACTTTTGGAAGGGAAAGGTGAGTGGCCTCTTTTTAAGAGTTCCTATGTGTGTTTTTAGTTTCTTTGCTGGAGCTGTGTTATTTTCTAAGTTTTCCCTTAGAATCAGTGGTTACAACTGTTTTGCTATCTCTACCCCCCTCCCCCCCCCGCCCTGTTTTGCTATCTCTACCCCCCTCGCCCCCCCACCCTGTTTTGCTATCTCTTTTCCCTTGTTTCCTTGTTTTCTTCGGATATATATTGTCAAATCATCCGGCTCATTCATGTGAATCACGCTGTTGCCAACATTACAGAGATGCAAAATTCAGAAGAGAATCTTAACCAGCAAGGATACCCACAGGAGTTTTAAACATGGCATGTTCTTGAAAATATGGGACAAGGTTTATTTTCACCATCATTAGCATCATTTTTATGTAGTCTTAGCACTGAATAAATTATTCAAGCATCACAAGATAATCAGACAAAGAAAAAACACCCAGCAGTAACACCCATTTGTATGTCTATGCCAGTGTCAACTCCTGTGACATTATTCCTTTGTCAGTAATAGTTAGAGGTCAGAGGTGAAAAAGACAAATGAGAGCAATTAGTTCTGTTTCTATGCAAAAACAGTTTAGTGTAGCACTTTTTTCCTTAGTCATTTTAACAAAGAGAGAAAGAAAAGATTTCACATAAAGGTGGGTAGGAAGACTTATCAATTAAATAGAGGTAATAAGGTTGCAAACCACATAGAACAAATGTAGTTTAGCTTTTCCATGTCTTGGTTGTCAACAGCTTTTACTATTTCAACGGATCCTGACAATAATTAGGATTTGGGGGAGGAGAAAGGACTCTTGCAGACTGCTTCTGGAAGCATAGCCACACTGGTTTGGACGACAGGGATGTCTGGTCCCTCGGCTCCTATGCCCTGCATTCTCCCCTCCAGCTGTGGCGTCTAGTGAACATTGTAGAATACTGCACCCCCTGGCTTGTCCCCAGTGCTACATAAAGGCCCGATTACACAGTATAGCATCATTTCTCTTTGCAAAGCTCCTCCACTAGGGCCACGCGGAGGGACTGACACCTGGAAAAGATAGTTTTTCTTTTGTAAACAAATAAAAAACCCCAATTGTTTCTACATTGCTCATTGTCTGCCAGGCCACTTTCTTTTGGGTTATCAAGGGATTCTCTTCAAAGGCACGTGAGAAGCCCCAGAGACTCTGCATTGCCTTCATGTTAAAACCCCAACTTCCCACCAGGAGTGGATCATTCAAGGCCTTGGTGGTCTCTGCAAATATACAGAAGGAAATGTGCACCTCCACACCTTCTCTCTCTTCTGGATCTCCCAAAACAGATTACTGCCTCCTCCCCCAACTCCTTCTCTACTTCCCTCCTCCTCACAATCCAGGGTTGATGTCATCTACTCCAAAGAGCCTCCTGAAACCTGACTCCTCCATTCCTTCCCTAATTTCAGGTGCATGATTTAAGGAAGGACTCAGCACAGAGCGATTATTTCTATCGCAGGCATTTTCACAATTGTTATTGGCCCCTCCTTGGAATGTGAGCTTCTGGTGGGTGGAAGCCATATCCACAGAGCTTAGCAATGCATTGGGAACATAGTAGGCGCTCAATAAACCTGAGTCAAGTCAAGGAGTATACTGTTACATACATACAGTAAAGTGCACACATCTGCAATATATACACAGAGAGATAAACGTATACAATGACCACCCTGTGGAACATTATAGAACTTTCTCCAGAGGCTCCCTTATTAACGGGCTTTTTAATTGTTCTGGGGATGAGCCCCATCCAGCCTGTGAGAGGAGGCTGGCTGCTAGTAGGAGACTCCAGGAGGATGTAAGATGCCCTGATTCATCAAAGGTAGAACGCTCAGGATGGAGGGAGGGGCATTTTATTCTAGAGAAAAGCATGAACAGGGGGATTAGAACTTGGACAAACCACTGCTCTCCTTTCCAATCCCAGCTGTCAAAGTCCCACAGGAAAGAGAGAACAAGCAGAAAGGGTTTTTTGGGCGGACTTTAGCAAAGGGACTGTTGACAGGTGTGAGAGCAGGGTCAGCCTGCCAGTCAGGGAGATGGCACCTGGGAAAGAGAAACCTTCCAGGGTTTCATGGGTTTGAGACAAGGTGGTCACACCTGAGTGGGCAGAACAAGGGGGCGTGACCATCTGATAGGTGGGAAGTGGGTAGTTGATTAGGGGTCAGATCCACATGATAGGCCAGAAGTGCAGGGATGGAGCCACCTGATGGCCGGAAGTGGGCATGTGATCATGGGCAGGGCCACTTGATGGTCGGAAGTGGGCACCTGATCAGGGGAGGCGCCACGTGATGGCCAGAAGTGGACACCTGATCAGGGGGCTGTGTCAGGTGATCATTCGAGACTGGGGCTGAGTTTCCACCTGATGTCTGCACCCCTCTGTCTAAGGGGTCAATAGACTTCCCCTTCCAGACTGGTTTGAGGACCCTGGGGCTGCAGGCAAGACCTCGGGTAGTGACAGGCTCAGGCCCAGGTTTAGCTGATCCCTGGAGCTGCTGTGGAGCTCTGAGTGTGCTGTGCACCAAATGGGTTCTCCAGGGGATGAGAGATTCGGACACGGAGGTGGAGTGGCATCAGGGACTTGTACCAGGTGGCACCCAGGCGGAGCCATGTCTCAGGGAATGCACAGAGTTAGGGAGTTCGAAGACCCCGAATCAACATCTTTTCCAGGTAAAACAAAATCTACCAGGGGAGCCAGGTGGGGGAAGCCAGACACAGGGGAAATTATGGTACTTTGGAATCTAAGCCACAGCCTGGGAGGGGAGGTCCTCGGCTGATGCAGGGGGACTCCGTCAAAGTTACCAGCTGGGAGGGAGCCCTGGACAAAGAGAGCAAGCACCAGAGGCACAAGTGTAAATGAAGGAACCTTGTCCCCTGGGGATGAAGGAGGGGGTTGGTAGGAAGGGTGGAGCCCCTCAGAGCAAATGGCCACAGGGTGAGGGTGCTTACCCAGCGGTCACAGATGTAAAGGGTTTACGGGCTGAGGGCAATCCAGGGTTCCCATTCTAGCTCAGCCCTATTACTGCTGTGTGCCCATGAAATAGTGGCTCTCCCTCTCTGTGCTGCTATAGCCTCACCTGTACCATGGGCCACAGGTGCTGCTCACACTGCCCCACTTGCCCTGAGGGCTTTCCGCTTCCTAATCAGCACCCAGCCTCACCACCCTTCCCTCCCCCAGCTTTCCCGGGACTTCACCCTCTGGACCTCTTTCATGGAACCTGGACAAGCCGCTGCTCTTCTGTCTCCTTTCCAATCCCAGCTGTCAGAGTCCCACAGGAAAGAGAGAACAAGCAGGGAGGGTTTTTTGGGCGGACTTTGGCAAAGGGGCTGTTGACAGGTGTGAGAGCAGGGTCAGCCAGCCAACCAGGGAGATGGCGCCTGGGAAACAGAAACCTTCCAGGGTTTCCAGGGTTTGGAACAAGGTGGTCACACCTGAGTGGGCAGGAGAACAAGGGGGTGCGACCACCTGATAGGCCAGAAGTGGGTAGTCGATTAGGGGTCAGGGCCACATGATAGGCTGGAAGTGGGGAGCTAATTAGAGGCGGAGCCACTGATGGCCGGAATGGGCATATCTGATCAGGGGCCGAGGCCTGGTGATGGCCCTAAGTGGACACCTGATCAGGGGACTGGGCCAGGTGATCATTTTAGAGTGGGGCTGGATCCCACCTGATGTCTGCACCCCTCTGTTAAGCGGTCAACACAGTTCCCCTCTCAGACTGGTTTGAGGACCCTGGGGCTGCGGGCAAGACCTGGGGTCTGTGACAGGCTGGGGCCCAGGCTTAGCTCATCCCTGAAGCTGCCGTGGAGCTTTAAGTGTGCTATGCGCCAAATGGGTTCTCCAGGGGATTAAATAATACACATTTAAACAATGCAAATGGTGAAAAGTGAACATAAACAGTTACCCTCTCCCCACACTGGTGCAGAAGTAGTGGGGCCAGTGAGGGCTGGTATGCGAGGTTTCAGGATTCCCTGTCACCCCGTCCCCACGCCTGCGGTGACACGGAAGTGAGCGCAGTCCAGGTTTGCCAAACCATTTGGATACACGCAAAGTGCTCAGTCTCCGCAGGGGTTCTGGTTTCTGAGCTCCCCGCTCACCTGTACCTCTTTCCAGTACCTCCCACAGACCAATGCGCATTTTGGAGCCAGAGGACTTTGCCAGCAGTTGGAGAGAGGAAACGCGCCCCCCCCCCCCAACACCGGCCCCAATTGCTGGGGTCCGGTGTTACTGCAAATGTAAAAAAGAGAGGGCAAGATGCTCTTTAGTTGAGCCACATGTTTTTTTGTGTGTGTTTTTTTTCTTCCCTTCTCAATCCAACACTTATATTATTGCGGTTTTCACACGCAGAGTACTACAGACTTCTGCTGTGGGCGGGTAGGCTGTCCCTGCGGGCGCGCTGGGCCAGGGGGTCGCCGGGGGACTGAGACCCGCTCACCCATCAGGGCGGCGGGATGCGCGAAGGTGGTCCCGCGTGAGAAAGTTAAGATGTCCAATTGATGCTGCCCGGAGCCTTGACTCCCTTTTAGATACGTAACCGGTACGGGGGTCCTCTCCGCCCCCTCACAGCTGGAAGGGAAAAGGGGGGTCACGCTCTCTGGGTCCCGGGGACCCCGCCCAGCTCGCTCCCACGACGCGAGGGACGCTTCCCAGCCCCTTGGCGCCCGCCGCGCCCCGCCCTTGCTCGAACTTGGCCGCACCCACTTCCCCTGGAGGCGCCCCAGTCGCGGCCGGGCTGACGTCACAAGGCACCCAGCTCGGCGCCCCGCGGTGCGCGCCCCGTGTCGGACCCGCCGCCCTCTCGGCGCCGACACCCAGACGCGCCCGCGCGTGCCCGTCCCCGCCTGCAAGCGCCGCTGAAGATGGCGAGTCCCGCGCCTCCGAAGCCCGCGGAGGAAGGATGCCCGGCTCGGGCTGCCGGGGAGCAGGAGCCGCCGCCCTGGGCTCCCCCAGCTCCGCAGGAGGAAGGGGCGGCGGCGGTGGCCGCGGGGCGGCAGGTGACGGAGGTCGCCGGGGAGGTGGCCGCCGCGGTGACCTGGCTGCTGGGGGAGCCCGGGCTGTGGCTGGGCTGCTGCGCCAAGGAGCTCCTGAGCTGGAAGAGGCCGCTGCTCACCTTGCTCGGCTTCACCGGGGCCAACCTACTGTTCTGGTGAGATCTCGGGGTTAGGGCGGGAGTGTGGGTGGGGTTAAGGGGTCGTCCAGGAGGGCAGCCGACCTTAGGGCGCTTGGGGTGAGGGTGCTCGCTGGATATTGCGGAATAAGAAGTGTCAGCCTTGCCCCACTTTCTTGGTCACCTTTCTGAGCAGGTAGACAGCCACTTCAACTCTGCTCCAGATGCACTGCCTGTAAACAATTGGCATCGTGTGTGTGTGTCCTTTCTCACAGGCCAGGTCGTTGGCTGACCAGCCTGCACCTGTACCTATAGGTGTGCCCACCGTACTCCGTAACTTGGGCTTCTGCTTTCTAAAACTCGCAGGTTTTGACCTGTTCCCCCAAAGCATGCCCGAGCAATCGTGCTTGAACTTGTATTTGTTCTCGCACCCCCCAGCAGGCATCTCTGGACCAGCTTAGGTACATGCTCCAGACTGCCACCTGAGATGGGCACTGAATGATTTGTTTTTCCCTTCCCGGGAGGGTTGGGTATACTGTCTTTACTCCCTGATGAGAAAACAGGAGGCAGCCAGATGGATTCTATACACCCCCACCCCGGAGGTGTACTCAGTGTGGAAAACAGACATATTTTTAGGCGAAGTACAGAGAGAAAACACAGGAATGGCTATGACAAGCCCCCAATCAACAGGTTGGTCCCTCCATATAGACCCCCTCACGGGCAAGGACAGGGGAAGTGTCTGGATCCTTCCTTGAAGGACAGCTCTGTCATCAGATGGAGGGCGGAGAAAAGCCTTCTTTGTTTGCAACCCTGTCCTCATAACAAGCATGACCCACACCCTGCAGATTAAGCAGGGCTTAGGTAACAGATATCTTGTTATAGAGCGTAGATTTCTTAACCTTAAAGTTAGGAAATAAATGCACAAGACAAACATACACAGCCGTCCAGCAACTCAAAGATTTTTTCTTACAGATCTGTGCTAGTCCTGGCTTTCCCTAAAAACTTGCTGTATCTTATCAGGGCCCCTGAATGTGAATTAACTTGACTTTGGGTCTCTTTGCTATCAGCATTTCTAGAGTTTTTTCCAAATTTCTTTATCCTGTTGTGAAGTTATGTGAGCACTCAAATAAGGAGGCTATGTTGTGTTATGCTAGATGGGTTGTGTCTCACTCATTTTTCCAGTGTGGGACATATTTTTAAAATCATTTTTCCTTATTTTTAAATTTTATTTTTTATTTAATAAATCTTTATTCAGATTATTACAATTGTTTCTCCTTCCCCCCCATAGCTCCCCTCCACCCAGTTCCCACCCCTTCTGCCCTTACCTCCCCACCACTGTCCTCATCCATAGGTGTACGATTTTTGTCCAGTCTCTTCCTGCACCCCCCATTACCCCTTAGAATTATCAGTCCACTCCCTTTCTATGCCCCTGATTCTATTATATTCACCAGTTTATTCTGTTCCTCAGGTTTTTAATTCACTTGATTTTTAGGTTCACTTGTTGATAGATAAGTATTTGTTGTTCATAATTTTTATCTTTTTTCTTCTTCCTCTTCTTAAAGAATACCTTTCAGCATTTCATATAATACTGGTTTGGTGGTGATGAACTCCTTTAGCTTTTTCTTATCTATGAAGCTCTTTATCTGCCCTTCAATTCTGAATGATAGCTTTGCTGGGTAGAGTAATCTTGGTTGTAGGTTCTTGCTATTCATCACTTTGTAGATTTCTTGCCACTCCCGTCTGGCCTGTATAGTTTCTCTTGAGAAATCAGCTGACAGTCGTATGGGTGCTCCCTTGTAGGTAACTAACTGTTTTTCCCTTGCTGCTTTTAATATTCTCTCTTTGTCTTTTGCTCTTGGCATTTTAATTATGAGGTGTCTTGGTGTGGTCCTCTTTGGATTCCTTTTGTTTGGGGTTCTGTGTGCTTCCTGGACTTTTAAGTCTATTTCTTTCACCTGGTGGGGAAGTTTTCTGTCATTATTTCTTCAAATAGGTTTTCAGTATCTTGCTCTCTGTCTTCTTCTGGCACCCCCATAATTCTGATGTTGGTACGCTTGAAGTTGTCCCAGAGGCTTCTTACACTGTCTTCAACTTTTTGGATTTTTTTTCTAATAGCCTTATAGTTCAAAAGTTTGGAGGTATAAGAGGACAGACATTTTGAAAGTCTCTTTCCCATGCCTGTCTTTAGTTACCCAGTTTCCTCCCAGAGGCAACCAATGTTACCTGTTTCCTTGTATCTTTCCAGATAATGCATATTTCGGCAGATACACAATATTCTACCCACATTGAAGAATACTGCCTGTGCTGTTCCTCTGCTTAGTGTATCTTGGTGATCACTTCCTTGTTCTTTTTCAGCTGCACAGAATTCCATTGTAAGGATGTCATTGATTATTTAACCTGTGTGCTGCTGATGAACTAAGTTTGTTTCTAAACTTTTGCTATCTCAGTGTTACATGTAATGGCTTTGTACATGCACTATTTTGCATATATGCAAGTATTTCTGTAGGATAAATTCCCGGAAGTGGAATTGTTGGATCAGAGGGGACATGTACTTGTAATTTTGAGGGATTTCACTAAATTATTAGGCTTCCTTAGAGTTCTACCATTTTATATCTCAACCAGCAATGCGTATGACCACTTGTTTCTCTATACCCTTGCCAACAGCATTTTATCAAACTTTTTGATCTTGCAAATCAGATAGGTGAAAAGGGTATCCCACTATGGTCTTAATTTTTATTTCTCTGGGGTTGAGTATTTTTCCTATGTTCAAGGGTCATTATAATTTTCTTTTCTTTGCATTATCTGTTTATAAAAACATTTTTTAAAAAATATATTTTATTGATTTTTTCACAGAGAGGAAGGAAGAGGGATAGAGAGCTAGAAACATCGATGAGAGAGAAACATTGATCAGCTGCCTCCTGCACACCCCCCACTGGGGATGTGCCCGCCTCAACCAAGGTACATGTCCCTGACCGGAATCGAAACCGGGACTCTTCAGTCCGCAGGCCGACGCTCTATCCACTGAGCCAAACTGGTTTCAGCTGTTTATAAATAACTTTTATCCATATTTTTAGTTGAGCCATTGGGGTTTTTCCTATTGATTTGTAGAAACTCTTTTTATATTAAGGACTTTAGCCTAATTTCTGTAATATGAGTTGCAAACATTTTTTCCTATAATGTATTCTTAATAACCTCCATTGAAAAGAATGACTTCTGCATAAAATAATTGAAGGCATATTTGGCATTATTTGAGTGATGTCTTCTATCCATTTGGTTTTATGAGTTCTTTGGAGAGGCAAACAATGACCAGGCCTTCAACCCATTTATATCTCTGATCATCTCTTTCATTTCTTTCCAGTTTGCAGTATCTACATTCCATGCATGTATTTTCTTTGATAGAAAAATAATAGTATTGCTTTTTAAATTCTGAAATATTTGTTAACTGGAATTTCTGACTCATTTATTAATTTCATTAAAATTTTGGACTTTTCCCCTTTGTTGTTTCTGGGGTTAAACACTTTTTGAGGACATCATTTCCTTTAAATAGTGTACTTTTTGTTGTTGTTGTTAATTCTCACTTGAGAATATTTTTTCATTGATTTTTAGAGAGGATGTAAGGGAGGGGAAAGAGAGAAAGAGGGAGAGGGAGAGAGAGAAACATAGATGTGAGAGAGACACATTGATTGGTTGCCTCCCACCCGAGTCCCAACCAGAGCCGGAGATTGAGCCTGCAAACTAGGTACATGCTTTTGACTGGAATCGAACCCAGGATCCTTCAGTCCTCAGGCCGACGCTTTATCCACTGAGCCAAACCAGTTAGGGCATAAGTAGTGTACTTCTTATTAAATGATCATAAATGATGATGTTAAAACATTCTGTGTCCCAGTCACTCTAAAGCTCCATATTTTTAATGAGAAAAACAAAAAGATCAAGGTTAGAATATGAGGACCCCAAATCTTATCTTAAGCAAGAGTGATGATGTTTGTACTTGAATTAGTATTATTTCATTTTTGTGGAGACTAACTTTTCAAACATATATTTTTGAATGAATTAATACCTGGTACCAGCAGTAGCTTTCAGGATTTGGGGTTCGAATTCAAAAGCTCTAATATATATTGCCTGCCCATTATCTGCAAGATTTCAGTACTGTGAACTACAAAAACCAACATCGAGGTATGGCCTTAACAAGCAGCTATAACTTAGGGCTGTGTGAAGCAAGTGTGTTAGAAGAGTCAGAGAAACGCCCAGCTGGTATGGCTTAGTGGTTGAGCATCAACCTATGAACCAGGAGGTCACGGTTTGATTCCTGGTCAGGACACATGCCTGGGTTGTGGGCTTGATCCCTAGTGTGGGGCATTAGGCAGCTAATCAGTGATTCTATCTCTTCATTTATGTTTCTCTCTCTCTCCCTCTCCCTTCCTCTCTGAAATCAATACAAATATATTTTTTAAAAAAAGAGTCAGAGAAAGGGTAGGTTATCCTGATGCAGTTTCAGGGGAGTGGTAGCATTGTGGACAGAAGAGGTTGTGGGGTCTTCATGAGGAGATCATGCTTGGACCAGATCTTGATGGACAGGAATGTTTTGGGTAGATCTCGTACATGGTCAGCAGCCTTCCAGCCCTTAGGAACTGTACCTGATATTTCAGTCAGTATTGCCAAACTGATGTAATGGCACACGGATTGGTAGAGAGAAGTGGGGAAAATGAGACTGGCTAGGTGTTTTGGAAACACATTTTGGGGCAATGGTTTCCTTGAATGTCATGTTATGTGTATGGACTTGTCTTTTCTTTAGGCAATGGGGATAAAACAAAAGCCACCTCATTAATGTATTCATGAATATTATAATGGGTAAGTAAATCGTAATCCATTTATTCCTGCCATCCCCCAAATACTAAATAACAAAATAACCTACAGCGATAGGCAACAACATGGATGAGTTTTAAAAATGTAATTTGGGGCAGAGGAAGCACACGGTAATATGTGCGGAATGATTCAGTTTTTTAAAAGTTTCAAAATGTGCAAAGCTGAACAGTATTGATTGGGGATATATACATAGGAGATGAGAAAGACATTCTTATTCCTGAAATGAAGAGAGTGGTTGTTCCTGGGAGGAGTGAGAAGGTGTGATCATAGAGGGACATGTGGAAGATTCTGGGGTACAGGCAGTGTTGTATTTTCTGACGTGGGTTGCGGTTACATAGTGTTCAAGTTATAAGTATTTTATAACTGCGTATGTATGTATTCTTATCTATTATCTATGTATTTTATGGAAAATACTAATGTATTAAATTATGCTAAGAAACAGTATTCACTCAGAGCTCCAAGGAGTTTGATAAAATGCAGACCACATGTAGTGTTTGCTTCAAGAACAGCACTTCCACAATAGATGAGGTAGCACTTAATAGTAGTCTGAGGGCTGTGTCTCCCTTATTGTATCAATGAGGGACATGTTTTTAAATTCTTTCTCTTAAAACATTTAAATTTTATTTATTTAAAAAAAAAATAGCTAATCCCGCCTCACAGTTCAAAAGTTTAAAAGTACAAAGGGGCCAACAGTTTGAAAATCTCTTTCCCACGCCTGCTCCTGGCTGCAGTTTCTTCCCAGAGGCAATCAGTGACACCCGATGGTAAACACAACATAAAATGGAATGAACCTAAGGAAACGGAAAATGCCCATTTGGTTTTGGTTTTAAAGAATTAACTGTTTGCAGTGTACCATCAATAAAGTGCACAGATTCTTAAGTGTACAGTCCAATGTCACTCCTGTGTAACAGAGGCAACCAAGATCCAGGCCATTCATTCCATCACCCCAAAAGATTTCCTGTCAGTATCCACCCTGGGGACTGACCTGCTTTCCATCACCATAGATTCTATTTGTCTTCCCTAAAGTTTCACATAAATGATACCATCTATTATGATGTCTTTTGTGTCTGCCTTTGTTTGCTCAGCATAGTTTTGAGATTCACCCCTTTGTGCATATCAGTTATTTTTTTCCTTTTTGTTGTTGACCAGGATGCCACTTCAGGGATATGCCACGATTTATTTATTCACTTGTCAGTTGATGTTCATTTGGGTTGTTTTCAGGGTTGGCTATCATGAATAAAGTTATTGAAAAAAATTCCGACAGAAGTCTTTGTGTGAAATGTCTGGTTTTGGTGAGAGGAGTGGCAAGCTCTGACGCATGTTTTCGTGGCCACATGACGGTTGCCTTGGACAGGCAAAGGATGGAGCAAAATGCCCCTATTCTCAGTCTCCTGGCGGATCACAGTGCTGAAATTGGATGCCTTCCAACGCAGCCTCCCTCTTGGGGCACGCTGTCTCTGCAGCCTAGAAAGTGCCCTGATGTGATTTAGTATTGAACCCACAATTGAAGGCTTGGCATACAGAAAAGTCTATGCCTTGGGCTTTTTCCTTAGAGCATCTGGCATTGCATGACAACATTACCCTCCATGTGTGTGAATAGTAAAACTGTAAGAACGTGATTTGCCTGAGGTGACCTCACAAGGGCAGGAGACCTTGGGTACTATGCCTTTTGTGACGTCTCAGGCTGGGCACCTGTGTAATCTGGAATGCCCAGGACCCACTGGCAGTCCTTGGGGTGCTGTCCTATGGTGTTGGTTTGGAAGGTTGTAGGATCCAACTCACACTTGGTGTCAAGAGTCCCTCTATACCATCACTGATGGTTCCTCCAGCTTGTTAGAGGAAGGCTGAAAGGGCTGAGTTTAGAAGGACGTGGGACGAGGGGGAAAGGTAGGCGTTCCTGTAGTGGACGTGGCCAGGAGTCATAGAACAGTGGTGACTAATATCCCTCTGAAGGAGGAACTGTCTACTGAGATTGAGAAGGTTGAGCGAGGACGAGGCTGGCTATATCTTTCATGAGGAAGGATAGCAGGAAATCACAAATAATTGGGGGGAAACGCTGGATGACATTGATTTCCTGGCTTTATGTCTGGCCATTTCTATAGTGAATATGTTTTTATCAGGTCCCTGTATTTTCATCTTTGTCCTCATAGACCAATTTTTTTCAAGCTGCATTTTTTTTCATGGAATAGTGCTAACTTTAGTATTCTGGCCACCTCTAGGCTGTACTGTATTAGTAGTCTTCAGTATTGCTCGGGAAATTACAGAAGCGAGCTCAAAAGTGTCCGTAGTATCCACATCTCTTTACATACATGCTTTTAGAAGCATAAAACTCTGAAGTGTTTTCAAAGATTCTTCAGGAAGATTTTCATTTTCTTTTCTTTTAAATATAGTTGTATTGATTTCAGAGAGGAAGGGAGAGGGAGAAAGAGATAGAAACATCAGTGATGAGAGAGAATCATCGATGGGCTGCCTCCTGCATGCCCCACACTGGGAATTGAGCCTGCAACCCAGGCATGTGCCCTGACCAGAAATCGAATCGGTGACCTCCTGGTTCATGGGTTGAAGCTCAAACAGTGAGCCACGCCAGCTGGGCAAGATTTTCACTTTCTACATGCTTTCTTCTCTGCTCATTTCAGTTTATTAGGGGAGGACATATTTTTCTCCTGGGGATGAAGGCAGCACTACCTAAATGAAAACGCGCTGGGTGAGGTGTGGCCGCTTACATGCTCCGGACGGAGTCTTCGAACTGGGAGAAGGAGCTGCAGCCACCCATGGGCCAGCCGGCCTCCCATCTCTGCCCAGACACTGAGCGAGCCTTTCATTGGAAAGATAAATAGATGACGCCAGCACTCACTCAAGTTGTGGCCACGCCTGGGTTACCGGATACTCCGATTTGGCTGCTGTGTAACAAGCCGGTGTTCTTTTGACAAATTTGGGGGCACGCTTTCTGTGGCCTTACATGACTTCAGTTGGGGATACCTGCAGTGATCATTGATTTTCACAATGACCATTGATTGGGCTCCTGCTTTGGGGCGCTTGACATAGTTATTAGTTATTTCTCACACCACCCAGCAAGGGGTCATTGTCCCATTTTGCAGAGGGGAACATTGAGGTTCAGGGCATTTAAGCCACGTATCCCAAGGTGACAGTATGTGGCAGAGCTTGGATTCCAACCAGGCTTTTGTACATTTCCCCCCTATCAGCTAGAGCCTACTGCCAGGGGAGGCTGCAGCATAAAATGAGTGTGATGTTATATGGCCTATCCCATATGTCTTCTACAGGACTGAGTGAATTTACTTCTCAAAACATCGCTGCCCCCCACATAGCTGGTTGTCTCTTATCTGCTCTCAGGAAAGAAGTTGATTTGTTTTTCCAAGTAAAATTTCATCACAACCGCAGCTCCACTCCATCACCTTTGTTTTCTGTTTTCCAGCGTTAACTGCAAAAATCCAGAGTGCATCTCTCTGAGTTGTCAGGTGGTCCAGCTTCATCATGTTTGGTGCCCTTTTATGTTTGCCCTTTTGACAGGAGGATGGCCCTTTCTCCCCAGGTAAAAGGGCCTGTGGACCCCTGCATCTTCTCAGGTGGCTGTGCCACTTGATGGTGTCGAATAGCACCTAAAACATGTGTCCTTTGGGCTGTGAGCCTGGGTGCGTTTAGTGTTGGGGATGGCATCCGGTCTTTAAGGAGCACTTCTGCCATACCCTGGGGGAGGGGAGCTGGGCTGTTGGCCGGCATTCATGGTGGTGTCTTTATTGACAGAGCAGAGGAGGATGTTCAGGACCCGGATCCCCTGCTCCTCTGGCCCATCTGCAAAGCCTCGCTGCTCTGTCTGCAGCTCTTACTGGCCCGAGCCTGCTCCTTCCGCCTCTGAGGCTCTGCCTGTGTCCAACATGTCACTCACAGCCCCTTCATTGGCATCAGTCCGTAGTCACCTCAGTGGGTCATCCCTGCCACCTTCTCTGGGTCTTGCCTGTTAATTTCAGTGTTTAGATCTGCTTGAATTTTTCATGGTACCTGGAACAATTTGAAGGTATTTTATTTTTCTGTGGGTTTGTTTTTCTAGTTTTCAGATACTTAGTAAAACTCTGTTGACAACCAATTACATAAAAAGAAAAAATTAAAGCTACATTTACAGAATATGTAGTAAATTATGTGGAAAGTACTGCATATGAAAATCACTGTCTGTTTACACATACATGCATGCTTTCTCTTTTTTGCTTTCTTTCGGATCGATTAATCCCAACTGACTTTTAATAAAAGCAAGACATTCTCTTGTCCTGTCTCTTTCCACTTCCTGGTTGTTTCTCAGAGCAAATATAGTTAATGATTTGCTTTTAGCTCTCTTTAGGCTTTTCTAAATAATATTCTTAAAATGCCATTTTTTTACACTTATAATTTATTTTTAAAAATTGTGGGGTATAATTGACTTATAACATTATTATATTAGGTATACAGTATAATAATTTCATATTTATATATATTGTGAAAAGATCACCACAATAAGCCTAGTCAGTAGGTTACTTTTTTTAAAAGATTAAAAAAATATTTTTAATGATTTCAGAGAGGAAGAGGGAAAGAGAGAAATATCAATGATGTGAGAGAATCATTGTTCAGCTGCCTCCTGCATGCCCTCTACTGGGGATTGAGCCCGCAACCTGGGCATGTGCCCTCACTGGGAATCGAACCTTGACCCCCTGATTCAAAGGTTGACACTCAACCACTGAGCCACACATTTTTTTTAAATGCCATTTCTTGATTGAGCAATCGGAGACATTATTTTGTTCCCTCTTACCCTAATTCACACACACACCCTCTTCCCCTCCTCCATCTACTGTAATGATACCACAATTTTCGGTCTGATCACTTATCATTGTGACTGTGTAAGCATTGTTTATACATGAACTAAGGAGAATGCCATGTTGACAGTACCGTGCTTGTGCAACTTTCTTTTGCTGTTACTCTTAGCGATTTTTTCTATTTGATCTTTTTAATTTTCCAGCATTTCTGGAAAACTCCTTTTGATAATGGGTCAAATGTATCAGGCTGCCAGTTTGAGTTCCTCTCTTTTTTTTCCTTTCCCTTGGTGCCACCCCTCTCAGAGTCCTCACCCTACTATACTGGTCTAGTGTGATTGTCCCCAGGGCCTGCTGTCCTCTTAGGACATCGGCATCTGTCACCCCATTCCTTCTCTCCTCTGCGAGAGCCTCCATCAGTGGGCCCACGCTGCAGACGGGGTCAGGAGAAGTCACAGCCTCGAGGGGGAGGCCCCTTTTCTTCCCCTTAGGAATACTCATGATGGTTTAAGGTTTTCTTGTTTGTTTCTCATTTCTGTTTGTTTTTCCCTGTTACTGGACTCTTTCTTGGTGAACTGTACTGAGAGAGCACATTCTCCAGCTCTGAGAAAGTACAAAGGAAATGCATGTTGTGTGAATGCATGTGCAGGAAATATCTCGGTCTCACCCTTCCAGCTGGTTGCTAGTCTGGTTTGCTTTAGAGTTCTGGGTTGGAAATAATTTGCTCTTAGATTTTTGAAGCATTGCCCTTCCTGTCTCCTCTCTTGCTTCCACTGTTGCGTATGAGCAGTTGGACACCTTTCCAAGGCCTTTCCAAGCTCTTGTAGATGATCGGTAGCTCGTCCAGCTATTGATTTCTGATGGCTGGTATTTAGGTAAACAGGGAATTGGCCAGACTGCTGTATTATCATTAGTGCTTTAGTGCTTAAGGGCAAGCTTAAAGCATTTCTTTTTGGCTTTCATACTTCCAAGACTCAACGTTGGCCATATAAAAGCTGCGTATGACTTTGTGGTCCATTGTAGTCATGTGGACTTGAACACAGGGCTTCTGTATGCCTCCAATGGGTACTCACACAAAGCACAGCTTGCGTGGTACCCCCTGCAGTTCTGCAGGGAAGTTGCCCTGGCTGGGTGCTGTGGGCTTTGCTGAGTCTTGCCCTGGGAGGTGGGTGGCAGGCCTGGCTTTGCAGGAACACATATAGTCCTAGAATAGACTTCACCTACTGAACCAAAAGGAGGATAGAATTCATGCTTTGACTTTGCATGTGCTCAAAACAAACATCCTAACTTATCATAGGTCAGGATGCGGCCAGGATGTGCTGAGTTGGAAGTGTCACTGCTATTTACATTTTAGGTTTGGGAGCTTCAGGCCACATAGGTGCCACTTTCTGCTGGTCAGCTCCCAAAAAAGCACCCTGACACTTTTTCTCGTGTTTTGTGGGTCCATGATAGCAGAATTCAGCCAAAGAACCATAAACTGAATCTATTAAAATCCTCTAGGACCCCGAGCTCCCCAGTACTTTGAAGGCACTGACCTGTTTTTCTGTGTTTCAAACGGCTGATGGAAGATACTTATTTCTATGATCAAGTTACACCAGCTTTGACCTAGTAAACCAGGTTGTTTTGTTAGCAGCTAAACTCTTTCAAAAGACGGCATCTGTATGAGGAAACAAAAGGTAGGGACTCCGCTCCGGCTCCGTCATCCCTTCATTGTATAGATGAAGAAACTGAGGCCCAAGTCCCCACCATGAGCTGGTGACAGCGGGCCCTGCCTCGGGGCCTCCTGACCCCTTTTGAAAACTGCTGAGCATTGAAACAAGCATGATGAAACCTAGGATGGCAAAATAATAATTTCCCTGGTGCCAGGATCACTGCTCCGAGTTTTCAGGTCACTGTGGAAAATTGACTGCATCGATCTAGCCACGTCTCGGGGGTTCTTGAGCGTCTGGGGCAGGAGTATGGACAGATCTCCCCACGGTTTGTCAGGATCCTCAAAAGCTCCTAGCTGTGAGCTTCAGACCACATCCTCCCTCCTTACCCCCGTCCACAGAGCCAAAATTGGTTAAAAGTCAATTTTGACAAAAGGAGACAATTGAAGACTGTCTTGCTCTCGGTTGTAATGGTGCAACTTGAGCACATCTACCTGAAACAAGATGTTTCACATCCAGCGAGTGGCAATAGCACCTTTCCTCACCCCATGAGGATAACTGCATCCCGGAAACCTGTCGTAGGGAGACATTCTTGTCACTTGAACATTCATTTACTATTCGAAGGAAACATTTTTCTATATTCCTGAACTACAGACTGATACTTGTGTCTTCTAAAAGAGCCCCAGGACCCGTTAAAACAGGCATTGCCACTTCAATAGTTATACTGGTTACCAACTATAATTTAAGGACTTGTTGTTGTTAATAAAACTTCTTAAAATAGCTGTTGACTTCTTCTCATCAAGCTCTCCTGTAGCTAGTACATATGATAGAGGGTGTTCACAAACAAAAACCAGGCACGCATTCGGTGTTTTAAAAAATTCAAGCTTTCATGGGAAATAAAATGTAAAAGTCAGGATGAGAGAGTCCATAAGAAGAGTGCAGTTTAGGGACCACGGTGCATGAGACTGCACATCAGCGGATCCTGGAGAGGGGACTTTCATCACTAGTCAGAAGGCGGCCTCGTGCCTCTCGTCTGGGGCTTAGCATGAGTTGCCTACAGTCCCACTCCATCTTTGTATGTGGAAGAAAGGGCTTAGGAGCTGGAGGAGGGACATTAGATGAGCCTCCTCCTGCAGTGCTATTCCTGCACCCTCCCTGGGTATCTGCTGGGGTACTGACTGTAGTATGAAAACTTTCTATTAATTTTAGGAATGATTATATATTTTCTTATATATTTAAAAGTTCACCTTTTAAATTTAACTTCCCAAAACTTTCTGGGCAAATTCAAAACAGCAACTTGCATTGTTGTGTATAATATCAGAAAGTTTTACTGGGAGACTTTAACCAGTTTATCATTATAGTTTATGCAAAATGGTTTATGAAACGCTTAAACTTTTTAAAGTAAATGATATTTAAATATTTAAAAACACTTAGCAATACAATTTCACTTTTGGCTCATGTTCTAAATTTATTAGAATCCATTTTTAAATACAATCCAGTGTAAATGGAAAATGTGATTTAAAAATTGCTTTTCTGTGTGTGTTTTTTAATTCGCTAGTATTGGTAACACCAGCTTTCATTCATCAAACTGGAAATTGGTTATTTCCATTAAAATTTTCACTTTTAATAATGTCACTAAATACTGGGTAGCTGAAAGTTCAGCCTGTTTGTATATTAGTGCCATGTATGTCTCAGACATTGGAATCTGTGTTGATGCTTTTAGCTCTAATGTTGCCCATGAAATCTCTGATGTGCACTGAATTTGCTTGGTGCAAACAGGTGCATGTTTTAAAGCTTATGAATCCATGACTGCCACATGCCTGTGGCTTTGAAGAGCATGGCTGAGAGTCGTCCCAATATGCCAAGGTTGTGGGTTTGATCCCCGGTTAGGGCACATACAAGAATCAACCAATAAGTGCATAAATAAGTGGAACAACAAATCGATGTTTCTCTCTCTCTCTCTCAAACAAATAAATAAATAAAATAAAAATAAAGAGCATGGCTGTTAGAAGAACTCCCAAACATATATTGTGTATTGGTGTGGCTTTCTCTGTGAGCATGGCTTCTTAGCCTTGAAGGAAGGTGTATCTGCTGCGCTTCCGGAGACGAGGATGCATGAGATAGCGAGGCCCCATCCCTTTGATCTGACCGACCACACCATTGAAACAGGGCTTTGGCCCAGTGGCAGTTAGGAGAGACAGACTGACTCCCATTAGCTAGTGAGAAGCCAGGTCTTCCCTTAAAGAGAAAAATTAATCTAAGCCAAGGTCCAAGGGCCATCCATGTTCTCAGTTGCTTCATGGAAGGTCTTAAAAAAATTGTATAGAAGTTTTTATGCTCCTCCATACATTTTTGTTTTTTCACTTTGGCAAACTATTACTGTTATAATAGTGTGCTTTAGGGATTTAATGTTTGATGATTATGTCAGTTACATGCATGATTACTTGCATAAATTGACGCACAGTCATTTAACATATATTGAATGAACAACAATACAAAATGTATTTATTGAGCACCTGCTATTGGCCAGTTAGTGACCTATTGCTGGGGTGACATCAGCAAACACAGGAGATTGGACCCTTCCCTCATGAACTTTGCAGAGTAGTGTCAGGAAATGGTAAACAACGGACAGACAAATGGACAAGTAGGAATTAAGATGAGTACTAAGAAGGAAAAAGCATTACTCTGGGAAAGCAGTGGAGGGCTCTAATGTGATTGCCGTCTGCCAGGGAGACTGGTTTTTAGCATGTGTGGCTACCGAGTGTGACAATTGTCCACGGGATGGTATCTTGACTATCTCATGCCTTTGCCAGGCTTTTGAATTTTACCTCTTGTTCTCTTCTCATCTGATAGCAGCGCAGGCCTGTGATGGAAATGTGGATCCTGTTCTATTCCAGCCTCAGAGTCCTTGCTGGCTGTGTCTGTGGTTGAACTGAGGCATTTTCTCTTAATTGTTTGTGCTTAAGGGCAAATGTTATAAGCACAGAAGCTGAGGCGCTCACGTGGAGAACTTAATGGGAAACGGTCATCTTTCCTTATTACGTATTCTTTTCTTCTTCCCCGCCTTGTTTTTCATGGGCGTTGTCTGTCTTGTTTGGAGAGTTAATATGGGCCTGCAAATCTCAGGTGGAATGATCAGCAGAGATGTGTTTTCCGTTGGAGCTTGGTTAGGGTTGTGCTGAGGGACGGCTTTGTCTCCCTTGTTTAATTAGAGAAAGTTGTTAGGGTTGTTTCTACCCCTGCCACTGCCCCATGTGAGCACACCGAGGGAGCAGGGACGGACAGACCTGCTGGGTAAAGGCAGCGCCTCTAACACACCCACGTGAGTCTGAACTCAGTGTGAGGAGGTGGCTTTGTTCCCTGCTGGAACACTTCCAGTCAACACTTCTCTTTCTTCCTAGTTTACAGCTCCTCCTCGGCAAACAATGAAAAGACTGGAAAGCAAACAGACATCCCCACAGAGTCACTTCTAACAAGTCAGGGTGGTTTTCAGTCCTTATTGTGGTTCCGGGCTCTCAAAGGGAATCTGGGTGGTTGTCTGTGCACTGGCTGCTTTACTTAGTCCTTTGCTGTGTTTCATATTAAGAAGATATGGAAATGATCTCTGTGTTAGTTTGTCTTTTATTGGGGTAAAAAAGAAGATTCTCATGATGAAGCATTAAGTCTTACCCGGAAAAGGTCTTCTTGGAGCCCAGTGTGTGGCTTTCTTCTTGCAGCTCAACTTATGGCTTGAATTCTTGTGGGCTAACCTCAGAATTGAGTAATCTTTTTTGTTTATTTTCCCATTGCCAATTTTCTTATCTAGTTGCACTTATTCTGTGGGATTGTAGATATTTTGGCTCTCTCCATTGCTTTTTGGACTAAAAATATAGTGGAAATAAGCACTCATGGTGATGAGCAAGTATATGCATGTGTTTGTGCATAGGTGCCTCTGTATGTGTGTGTATCTTTGGGTGCGTGCCTGTGTGTGTGTATGTGGTGTGTGTATGTGTCTGTGGCTGGGGAATAGGGGTTCTGAAATGAGGTGTGAACTAGCTTCTAGCAAGGTGAACCCAGTTAAGTGACTCAGTCTTTCTGAGCTTCAGTTTCCTCATTTGTAAAAGGTGGGGACCTCACAGAATAACAGTGAGGATCAGGAAGGCGGCAGCCTCTAGGGACGGGAAGTCACTCAGGCCAGTGCCTGGCCCTGTGCAGCCTTTCCAGAATCCCAGTTTCCCACTGAAAAATGTTCTGTTACAGTTTTTGCTATTTACTGAAACTTATTTTAAAAATCACTAAATGTAAAAGAAGACACTAAAGTATTATTTTAAATAAAAATAACTTTATAGCTGAAAGGAGCCTGAGACCAGTGTGCACACTCCCTCCGTGTGTGTGTTGGGAGGAGGAGGGACAGAATAAGCTGCAGGAAACGGGTCTTTGTTTGCCCAGCTTCCTGAACCTGCTGAGGGATCCAGGAGGTCCCAGGATCAGGGGCTGAAGTTGGGGGACCCTGAAGAATTGTCAGCCATCAGAAGGGATTCATTCCAATCCCAGGTTCACTCTCAGTTTGGGATGTTCTAGAAATAGAGTATAGGATATTGTGAGGACTGAGGCCTGTGAGGCAGTCAGACCACTCATGCTTGCAAACTCATCCACAGGCATTCCCTGTCTCTGGATCTCTGTATATCTCTCATCTCTATCTCACTCTAACTCTAACTCTAACGCTAACGCTAACGCTAACGCTAACTCTAACTCTAACTCTAACTCTAACTCTAACTCTAACTCTAACTCTAACTAACTCTAACTCTTTCTGTTTGTTTCTGTCTCTGTGCTCCTTTTTAATTGGACCCTTAGAAAAGAATGAGAAAGGGCTTTTCTGCTTGGGATGACATAGACTCTGGCCTTGAGGTTGTCCTGTCATCAAAATCCAACTGGACAGTGTCCATTGGCATGTGGGCCCACAGTGGACGTTCCCGATACATATATTGGTGCGCAAATATTTGCAGCCACTTTTTCCCGTGCCCCAGGTTTGGCCACAAAGCAGCAAGGAGTCGTAGCTCCCCAAGCCCTGGAAATAACGGGTCGTGATTCTCCCCTTCTTTGCCAGCAACTAGAAAGCCCGCCACTGGACACACCACAAACTCCCCCTTTAAAAAACACGTAGGTTTTGAAAACATTTCCCACCCTTGTTAGAGAAGTTGCACCAAGTAGGGTTATGATCCCTGGCTTTGAATCCCCTGTTCCAGTGTTGCCTCTCATGGGGACTGACCAAGAGTGGCATCACAGTTCTGCCACTTAAATGCATCTTTGGAAACTACAGTGACGAGTCCACATCCAGCTCTGCATAGTGTGTGATTTTTTTTTCAACATTTCATCATTGAGTAAGAAATACAAGTGGATGGTGTGTCCCAGGGATGACTTCAGGACCTGGTGTCCCTGAAAGGGGCATGCCATGTGGGGAGGCTGTTTACCTGTGTCCCTAGACAGACTCACTGTGAGGTACTTTGCTAGCTCAATCTGTATTAGTCTTTCTGATGAGGAAGTAAGTTTCTAGAAGGCAGTGCTCATACGTTCTGTAGTTCTCCATAATCTCTACAATGCCTTGCAGTTAGCAGTACATGATGCATTTGTTAAGTTAATTTTCTATGAATTATGATTACATGAATGTTCATATCATTACTAGCTTGGCCAATTAACTAGTGTAAAATGGGCTTCAACCTCCATAGGAGGCCTCAGAGCTCCTTGTGGCTTTGCCATTCTATTCCTTGATAAGTCCAATTTTTTAAAGTGCTATAGGGTCTGTATGCTGTTCAAGATAAAGGATTCTTTGTTTTTCTCTGGAGAGGAGGTGGGCAAATGGACAAAAGGGTAGTGATTTTAAGGAGAAGTAGTTATTAGCAAATTGAGTTCTTAATAACTGCTATTTTTGAGATTGGTGGGGTGTAATTGTTAAAGAAATGAAGATGGCATAAAAGTAAAACATAAAACGGAGGACAGGGCTTCTACTGTGGCTTCTCTGTTTGTATTGAGAGCCCTGTAGCTCTGCCTTTGCAGCCTATCATAATTCTGTTTCAGGTCAATTCCATTCTCTATCTGTTAGCAGAGCGAAATTTGGGCGGCACCCAAGATAGCAGATTCTCTGCCCAAATTAGAGGGCAGAGTAGAAAGCCTAGCACAAAAGTACACGTGGATCAAGCGCTTTTATTTTGCTGACATCGATGCCTATTAAATGACTTGGATGTGCTCATAATGGGGTGATATGAAAAGTGAAATTGTTGAGTGTGTGTCAGAAACTGAACCTATTATTTAAAAAAAAAAAGATAAAAATCCTCAAAGGGAAATGATTTGTCTGTTTTTGCTCTGATAGGTTCCTTGCATTGACTCCATGGAGAGTGTATCACCTGATTGCCGTCTCGATTCTTGGGCGAGTTATTATGCAAATAATAAAGGATATGGTTTTGTCTAGAAAGAGAGGTAAGAAAGCTCAGAATTCACTTTAATGGGGTTTAGTTTTCTAGAGCCTGAATGTCTGATTTTTGTGCAGGCATCTGAACCAAGAAGTTCTTTGAAAAGGAGCAGGAAGCCAGGTGATACAGGCATTGACTTTACTACTTTTAATGTTGATTAAATATTTATTTATTAAACATTTATTTAATATTTGTTATTTACTTAACTGATGTTGTCCCTAGTCATAGCTACTGCTCTGGGCAAAAGGTTTATATGTATTGCCTTCTCTTTTAGCTCTAGGCACTATTATTTAAGTACCATTTTGATATTTAAGGATATCAGTGATGATAACAGTTAAATATTTATCACATACTACATGATGAAAATGGGCCGTTCAAAAATGGTCTGGTTTATGTAAATTTTTTCAACCTCAAAATGAACAAAAAATAATTCAGGGCTTAAAAAACAAGTAGGTAATGGTTAACATTTTTTTTAAATTAGTTGGTGATGAAAAATGAATTTTAAACATTAAGTTTAAAAGTGAGAACATACATTATTTTTTACTTTTTCTGAAGGTGTTTTCTGACTAGTTTATCATAAATCTGAGCCACACCTTTTCATACTCGGAGGGTCCTCTTCTACCAGGGTTTGAGCTTGTTTCATAAATGGGCAAAAATCCTTCCTTGGAATAATTGAGCCCTATGAATATGGTAAGATTGATTTGATCAAAGATAGCTAAGAGAACGTTACATTTAGGTATTTGACTTCACTACACGTAATCCCAAGTGGACAGATAATTTTGGTTGGGGTTCACGTGATGAACATGTGTAAGACCTGCCCAGAGTTCTAGCCCCGACAGGGACACTGAGGTCTTTTTGTGGGGTACACCCCTCTCCTGATGCCAACTCTGAGACCAGGGATACCAGGTATTACACATTTACTATCATGATGTGGAGTGCAATCCAGTTTATACTTTAAGTCTTTATAGTTCTTAAACTAAAACTTCTTCGTTCTAGTGTTCTGGGCAGGACAAACTTGTTTTTGTCCAGTTATTGCTTTTCATGAATCTGTAGATGTAGACCAGGGGTGGGGAACCTTTTTTCTGCCAAGGGCAATTTGGATATTTATTACATCATACAAAATTCTCAACTTAAAAATTAGCCTGCTATATTTGGTCAAACATTTAGTTAACTCACCCCTGATGCCTTGGCAGGGCCAGATCAAATGGTTTTGTGGGTCTTACAGGACCTGCAAGCCAGACGTGCCCCACCCTGATTTAGATTATATTCTTGCATGTGTTCTTCCTTCTCACCCTCTCTTCTCCTCTCTCTTCCCTAACCCCCTCTTCTGTGTCAGAGAACAGACTCCTAACTTTTAACCCTAACAGGCACCTGCCCTGATGCCCTCTGTTTACCCAGATGTGTGAAGGCCACCCCGAGGTGGAGCATCTCAGTGCTATGGGATCTTGTACCAGGGTTGGGGGATCAGTGCATGGCGGTCCCCATGTCTCTGCCTTGATTCATAATTGGTAGAGGAGAGCCTGTTTTTCTCAAATATACTTTGTCACATTTTCACCCTCCAGAACCTTCCTCTTGGAAATCTTAGTAGAAATAGCCACTGACAAATTTTATCCCTAGTCATTTTAGCTCAGTAGCAGAAGTGGACTCGCAGAGCAAGCTGAGCGTCTCCATATTTTCAGTGGTGCATCCGATTTGGTCCCAGCACAAGTTATGAGGAACAGACAAATGTGGAAGGCCCCAGGATGAGGCTGAAAGACTTCTTAACTGTCCTTCTCTCACGCTCGGCCCCTTACACATAGATTGTGTTCAGCACTGACTCATTGCTTGATGTTCTTGCAAATATGGAACTTTCAAAGTCATGAATTGCAAGGAATCTGTGCATTGCAAAGATTTGGTCCTTTAAAAAATTAAGGTGGTAGAGTTGGGAGACTTGTAGCCTAAAGGGTCTAGTTCTTGAGCTGATTCACTCCATTTCCTAGCTGTGGAGAGATGCCATCATAGGCTGCATTTGTGCCCAATGGCTGCTATAAGAAATTACCACAAACTTGGTGGCTTAAAACAACAGAAATTTCTTCTCTCATGGTTCTGGAGGTCGGCAGTCCAAAATCAGCATCACTGGGCCAAAGTCAAGGTGTCAGCAGGGCTCTGTTCCCTTTGGAGGCTCTAGGGAAGGGTCTGATCTCTTCCTTTTCTACCTGGAGTTGCTGGTGTCCTTGACTTGTAGCCACATCACTCCAGTCTCTGCCTTCATGATCACATTACTGTCTCCTGTCTGTGTCAAATCTCCCTCTGCCCTCCTCATACAAGAACACTGTGACTGTATTTGGGGCCCATCGGGATAATCCGGGATCATCTCCATCTCATGACCCTTAGCTTAATTACATCTGGTAAATCCCTTTGTCCATAAAAGGAACATTTTACAGGTCCCAGAGGTTAAAACCTGGTGTCTTTGGGAGCCATGATTCAGCCTACTACACTCTCTGAACCTCTTTACCCTATGAAATGGGAGAAGCCAACCCCTACTCCAGGGCTACGTAAGGGTTGAATAAGAGGGTGAAGCGGAAGTGCTTTGGGCACAGTAACGGTCTACTCTGTTCAACTCTGCCACTTAATTGGAGCAACGTGGGCCCTCATTAGTCAGTCTGTGAGGGCCTTTTGGTGCCAGGGACTGTGTAGGTGCTGGGCTTCCGGTGCGATTCAGACACACCCCTGGCCTCTCCGTCCAGTGGCGCTCTTATGCTCCATCCAGTGGGGCAGACATCTGTCAGTGGCCAATCTTTCTGTCAGGGTTTTCACCGGGCACATTGCTCTGAATTCAGCATTTCTGCTCAATGAAAAAAACAGACCTGAGAAACTGGATGAATGACTGTACTTTCCCAGCACTACCCAGTCTCCGACGGCAGAAACACCGGTGCCTGCTTCGTCATCTTCGCCAAGCCTTTTAGGACAAAGACCCATCTGAGACTGTAAATAGCTGGCAGGAGCCTGACTTTGCAGGCCGTTTGACCCACGCCCGACTTTGATGAATTGGTCTCTGGGAGGCTCAGAATTGGCTTGAAATTAGATCCAGATGCAGTTATAGGAACACCATGGCCTCAACCAGAACTGCCAGCCGCACTCATTAGGTACCTTGGCCGACAGCAATCGCAACGAGGAAAGGAGGACCCAGTCATCAGGGCTCAGGGGGCTGCTCCATCTCCTGCTATCCTTCCACTTCTCCACTCGGCTAAAGATATTACACATCCACTGTTAAGAATTTAATTGTATTCCTCCACTCCCTCCATTATTAATTTTAATACCGTTTTAGATGCTTACTCTGAAATAGGTGAGCAAGAGGATGGAGATCCTTCTAGTGTCTGTTATGAGTCACCAGCATGGGCAACCTCCATGATCACTTAGACTTGACTTTTCCTTGACCACCACCTCCTCTCATTGCTAAGGCACTGAATGCCTGTCCAGCTCTCTTTAAGATGCTGTGGGCTCAGAAGGGCTCCCCACGGCCACCTGAGCAGCATTTCCACCCACTGTCTCTGTTTACGCCTTTCCTCCTGCAAAATCTGCACTCCTCATCTGAGCCACGTGCTGGTTGCTACAGAACACGGACCTACCAGGAATTGTGGTTATGCACTTCTAGTCCTTTGTGCCCCTCCATTCCCTGTCATTCCTGCTTGTACCCTGTGGCTTGTATGACAATCTGGGTTCAGTCACTGATTAGTGGCCTCATCTTTTACCTTAGCCTTGGGAAGTACAGTGTCTCCAACCCCTGCAGAGGCAGAAGGTCGGTTTTCAGTGGACTCCTTTGTCCAGGCTCCTGCCCCTCATTGCGGTTGGACCAGCTCTTGGTGCGTAGTTCAAGTGTTTTCCTGCTCAGCCTCTTACACTGCACTGTCCCTCAGCCCTGTGTAGCCCCATCCTGGTCTGTGCTCTGTGATTGCAGTGCCACTGTCCTTACTGTTCTCCATGGTAGCAGCCATGCTCATTTTTCCAGTTTTTACTGGTAATAACAAAGCAACACCCAGTACTGTTATCTCTTTTCTCCACTCTTGGCTCCATTGTTGTCAGAGAAATGTCATATGACAAGGAGAGTTGGTACTTCTAGGATTTAGCTTATCCAACCTTCCAACGTTTGTTGAGACCTCACTAGTGCTCATAATTCCTTTTGTGTTGTTTATTTTGATATTCCATCTAACTCCAAAATATCTGAGGCAGCCTATAAGGAACATAAGATTGCTGACAAGAGGTCTAGTAGAAGAGCAGGAGTCTACCTGGGTGACCACAATTGAGCAACAGATTTATGTCTGGGCTTACTGGCAGCCAAGGCAAAAAGGGAAACCAAGTCAGACATACAATTCTAATAATCTGATGAAAGGATGCAAGCAATTTTGAGAAACATTTTCCTGGGGTTAAATTTTAAGTAGAACTTGTCACATAGATCTTTGGTAGGGGACACTGAAGAATAGGAGACATCATCTTTGTCATTTGATGGTAAATGCTGAAACCGACTTATAGCCATTTCATTTAAGCTGATAGTTGAAAGTTTAATATTAAGGCATAATCTGATGAAAAAAGTTACTGGGGAATTAAGAAAGGAAATGAGATCTAGGTATATATTTTTTCTGTCAGTTTTATTTGAGCCTAGATATAAGCTCAAAATACCTAAAGAACGAATAAATAAAAAACCTCTTTCTCAAATAAAATGTCTTAGTTCCCCATTTGTCAGCACCATTTCAAAGATCACATTGAACGCCGTCTCTTTTGCCCTGGCTGGTGTGGTTAAGTGGATAGAGCATAGGCCCATGCACCGAAGGGCACATACCTGGGTTGCAGGTTCAATCCGGACCTGTTGGGGCGCATGCAGAAGGCAACCAATTGATGTGTCTCACATCCATGTTTCTCTCTCTGTTTCTCTCTCTCTGTCTCTCTCCTCCTCCCCATTCCCTCCCTGTCACGCTCTCTAAAAATCAATGGGAAAAATATCCTCAGGTGAGGATTAACAACCACCACCAAAAATACTACCTCTATTACAGGTGCTCTGTGTTCCCAGGACTCTCATGGTTTGTGCTGCTTGTGTAGTTTCTTCCTTGGTTCGCATTTACTTGAGGGCAAGTTTTGGCTGCAACACTAGACGGTCAAGTCCTCAAGACAGGACCATATGGTATATGGTTTTCCCTCTGCTATGGTACTTATCCAAGTGTTTTGCATGTAATAGTATCTCAATAAGTATGTGTGGATTAATTGCCTGAGTTAGTTATGATATCAGAGGTATACAAGGTATGATTGTAAAGTTCTAGAGTTTAAAGATGTAAGCATTGCATTTTAAATAGGTCAGAGTGTTTCTAAGATGAGAAATGCCTCCAGAGGAAAATGCCCTGGTTAAGTTTCACCTTTCCCTTCTTCTTCTTGCAGGTGCACAGCTGTGGAGAAGCCTCAGTGAAAGGTAGGAGACTTCCTTTCAGTGTTGTGCCTAATGGGGGACTGAGGGGAGAGGTGACTGAGCCGCCAAGACAGAGCTCTGAAATAATATTTTAGTGACAGGGACTTAAGTCCTATAGGAATTTACAAGAATGGGAAAAGAAAATTCAAGCAAATCCAGTGGGGACTCATTTAAGAAATAGCTCACATCTTGCTCTTATATTGGGCAACCTGAATATGTGCCAGTGACAATGCCTGAGGACTGGAAGTGAAGAAAGAAGGGTGGACTGGAAGGGAAAGAGGGGCATTTTCATTGAGGATTTCCCTTCCGACTTCGTTTTGGGGCATGAACGGCACTGCTGGGGAGAACAGGGCGACCCCGGGCCCTGAAACTCTGCCTGAACATTCCTGAAGGGTTAACCATGCTGTCATTCAGAGGACTTCGGGGTGGGAGGAGCAGGTGCAAGGCTCTGACAGGTGATGGTGCAGCACATGTGGACTGACCTCTTGACTCCTTGCCCAGCTGGAGACAAGTCACTTCCCTTTTCATTGGGTGTCACCTCCCTGAAGTGCAAGTACATTTCCAAATGGCAGAGAAAAGAGCCGGGCAGTTGACGAGGGGAGCATAATTCACTTGACCAGCTGAGCATATGAGAAGTGGAAAAATGAGAAAAGTGGAAGGATTAATATTTGAGTAAAATGAATTCTTATGGGCACTTGTGTGTTTTTCTAAATCCTGCCTTAAAGAAACATTCTTGTATTACTTAGGAGGGGTTTGGGGTGCTCGATATATATCAAGTGGACAGCATGAAATGAATGCCCCAAAAGGACCAAATTGCTGTTCAAATCCTATAAAAACAAACAAACAACAACTTGGTATTTTACGTGCCTTGAAAGCTGTGCTCTTGGAAATATTGAGTACTTCAGGTGTAAAGGGTAATTTTATGGCCAGTTGACTTCTGCCTGCTTATTCCTTCATTTTGGATCCCAAATTTCCACGGACAGAATGTTTGTGAACTTGACAGGAGACTCCACAGAGGGAGACACTGGAAATAAGAAGAAAACTGACCCTCCCCCTCCCGTAGTTCTCAGGTGGAGGAAGGATGGGTGGGACGGATGGCATGGCCCAGGGGGGAACCAGCAAGGTTCTGACAGTCATTGTCTTGCGATATTTCCTGGGACCCAATGGTCCAGTCAGTGTGCACCTAAGGATGGGGAGCCAACCATGGGATTAGAGTGTTGGCATTTTCAGTCCTAACCCCTGACCTCTGGGGAGGGGAGAGGGGCTGGAGATTGAACCAGTCCCCAATTGCCAGTCTTTGAATCCGTCATGCCTGTGTAATACAGCCTCCGTAAAACCCCAAAAGGACAGGGTAGGGAGAGCTTCTGGGCCGGTGGACATGTGGAGAGACCATGGAAGAAGCTCTGTGCCCTTTCCCCTACCTCGTGCTGTGCATCACTTCCATCTGGCTGTCCCTGAGGTAGATCCTTTGTGATAAATTGCTAATCTAGTCAGTAAAATGTTTCTCTGAGTTCTGGTAGCTGCTCTTGCAGATTAATCCAACTCAAGGAGGGGATCATTGGAGCCGCCGACCTATAGCTGATGGGTCAGAAGCACCTGACAGTGGGACTTGTGATGGGTGTCTGAAGATGGGGATTTGAGGGGGGGAGGAGGGGAAGGGATATTTTCCCATATTTTTTTCACTGCAGTTTCCATTGTATAATTTCACTCCTAATCTATTCATCTCATTGAAGATGTGAAATTAAAATACGTATTCCTCGAATTCTTTTTTAAAAAGATATATTTTTATTGATTTCAGAGAGGAAGGGAGAGGGAGAGAGATAGAAACACCAATGATGAGAGAATCATGGATTGACTGCCTCCTGCACGCCCCTCACCGGGCATGTGCCCCTGACCAGGAATCGAACCGTGACCTCCTGGTTCATAGGTTAGATGCTCCACCACTGAGCCACGCCGGCCGAGCCCTCGAATTCTTTTGATGAAGATTTGTTATGTTGTTTACAGTGATTCTTGGCATCTGCTACTGGGTAGTGCTTGTGTTTTTTAACATTGGAAAAAGTAAAACCACTTTATTTTAAGGATAAAATACAGTGATGGATAAGAGGATCCTTGGAAGCAGAAAGCGCTTCCCTGTGGACCAGGGGCTTTCCGCTGCCAAGGTCTCAGGTGCTGAGCTCAGAACCTCGCTCTCACTTGGCCGTAAATAGAATCACCACCCACACCAGGGCTGCACAGCCGATTCCCAGATTAGCAACCTAGGGTGAGTTTTAACTCTCTAGCACTGGGCAAGTAGTTTGTGTTCCACTTCAGAATGAGCCAGACCTTCTCTTCATGGGGCTCTCGTTGGCTCATTTAAGGACCATTAAATGCACTGTTAAAAGGTGAACCAAATAATGGAGCGCTCTCCCTTCATTAAGCCATTGTCACGTTTTTACATTAAAAAGGAGCTCCTCAAAAAGGGAACCCTGTGCACTGTTGGTAAGAATGCAAACTGGTGCCACCACTATGGAAAACAGTATGAAGGGTCCTCAAAAAATTAAAAATAGAGCTACTCTATGATCTAGCAATTCCACGTCTGGGTATATAGCCAAAGAAAAGGAAAACAGGTTGAAGAGCTAGCTGCACCCTCATGCTCATTACAGCCTTATTCACAATAGCCAAGATGTGGAAACACCCTAATAGTTGGCAGATGAGTGGATAAAGAAAATTGTTATATATACACAGTGCACTAACAAAGAAGGAAATTCTAGAAAACGAATTAAAAAAAAAAGAGGAAGTTCTGCCATTGTTGACAGATGGATAGACCTTGAGGGCCTTACATTAAGTGAAATAAGTCAAAGACAAAATACAGTATGATCTCACTTACTTGTGGAATCTAAAAAAGCTGAACTCATAAAAACAGGGTAGATGGGTAATTGTCAGGGGCTGAGGGGCAGGGGAATGAGGCGCTGTTGGTCAAAGGGCACAAACTTTTAGTTATAAGGGGATCTAATGTACAGCATGACTATAGTTAACAATACAGTATTATATACTTGAAACTTGCTAATAGAGTTGATTTTAAATGTTCTTACCAAAACAACAAAATGGTAATGGTGTGAGGTGAAGGGTTTGCTAAACATTTTGCAATATATAAGTGTCCACATCATCATATTGTTCACCTTAAACTTATACAATGTTTTATGTAAATTACACCTCAATTAAGCTGTTGGGGGGTGGGTGGGGAAGGAATGCCTCACGCGTTACATCTAGTGGCTGCTTATTTCACAGACTGTTTACTCTTTGGGAACATTTGCTCTTGTCAGCTAAGCTCATCTTAATGAATGTCCTTCAAAATTGAGCAGGAGGATGGTAGTATACATGCACACCTGTACATGTGTAGTTTTTCTGGACATTCTAAAGGTGTTTACAAAGTTTACTACGTAAAAAGACAGCACCTCATTTCCAGTATTGTCATCAGCAATCAATTTGGAATAATTTTAATCACAGGCCATTCACATTCGGTTTTGTGCCTGGAAAATTCATTTTGTACCAAAGTGATTCTCGGTGGGTAAATTCCAGGAAGCGCTCAGGCTTGACCTTTTTTTTTTTTTTTTTTTTTTTTAAATAACCAATAAGCACTAACTCTACAACCTGTGAACAGGATTTATGCGGAGCAGTCTGTCAGCCTAACCAAATTAACATCTTTTATGACTCACTCCTGGTATTGAAATGAAACCTGATTCACAGTGTAATAGCTTTTTATTTCTGCATGTGACTGTGGCCGCTGGCTGAACAAAACCCTCTGTTAGCAAGGGAAAAATAGCGCACATCCCTTTTTAATAACGAAGTTGTTTCCAGTTAGGCCATGCTTTTCCAGCCCTAGTTCTTTAATAGTGGTGTGCGTTATAACCCAGATGAAGGAGCTTTTCTGCTCATAAATCTTGTTTCATTGTTCAGTGCCAGTTTACCGAAAATACAGGGGTTTTTTTTTGTGGCAACTAACGATTTTGAAAACGGTGGCTGAGAGCTTTGGGATTTTCTGACTGACTCCCCCAGAATCCCCGAGCTCCAGCCGGTCACCTTCACAGGAAGTGAGAGTGTAATGTAAGCCATGTAAGGAGTGCATTGGATCTACTTTGCCCAACCTTGAGCTGACTTTGTGGGCACAGTGGAGGGTTAACAGTCAGTCTTTCTAGAGCCAGCAGGGGTTAGCACCAGATGTGAGCTTTTTGCCTCTAGCTGAGTCAAATTGCCAGGGGAGGCCTCTCAGCTTGACTCTCTTCACCTACTCTCGTTATGTGGCCCCACTTCATGGGATAAATGCATTTGTATTGTCAGGGTCCAGCTAACTGCTAAAGTGTTGTAGCTGGATTCCCCCTCTCTCCTGCCCTGGGAAGAAGAGCCAAGAATCTTTGGTTGTAAAACCCAAGTCCTGAGCTTGCCCCACCTCCTATGCCCAGAATGAACTGGAGCACTTAAGAAATGTCTGATTAAATCCTTGAGCCCAATATTATGTTAAAAATGAAAAGTCATCTAGCGTTTGCTAAATTGTCTCCTCTGAGGAAGAGAATATAGTGTGAGAACTGCTTTCTATACTTATGAATCATCATTCCTCATCAAAATTGAGTAGACAGGGTGAATTATCAAGTAAACAGCATCCAATAGTCATGTGTGTTAAATAACAAAAATGCAACCAAGTACATCTAAAAGATCTAACTGGCTTTGTTGAATAAGTCATGAATCGGGCAGCATCCCATCTAGCAAATAGGAGTTCTAAGGAGCTGTACAAGATGGAAGGCTTGTATAGAGAGAAGGGAGAAGGGATTGGAAAGAACTGACGACCTCAGCATCCTTCCGGGGATGGAAAGGGCCTGTATGGAAGATGACCTCATAGGTACTCACCAGAAAATTCCAGACTGACTGGTTAAGATTATATTCCTGGGGAAAGTTGAAATTGCAGTTAGGTTAGGTAGGAAACCTTGGTTTGGTGTGTGGGCATAGCCCAAGTGACTCCATTTTGGGCTTTCTCCACCACCCTCCCCCCCAACACATGGTAACTTGAAAAGTTTACTCTCTTTCTTTGCAGTTAGGTATGGCATAATTCTGATGCATGCATTGAAACTACTAGATTTTACAGGTTCAGGATTTTTGAATGTGTCTGGTAAGTCATCTTGTAACTTGTATGTTGTAACCTTGTGCTTGTACCTTTCTAATAAGGCATAATATTTGACAACTATTTTTAGTTTAATTGCAGCCAGAACGATAGACAGGGAGCCACATTTCCATGAGCTTTAAAAGAAAACCTTGCTATGAAGCATGCATTTGATTGGATTAAATGAAAAGAAAATTTCCTCAAGGAAAGAAATTCACTTAAATTCAGAATATGCTAGATTTTAGCAGAAGCATATCTGTGCTTGGGTAAGCTTTTGGCTGAAGATGTCTGGGCTAGCCTGGTAGCTAAGCAGCACTATTAAAGTCTCTACCCTGCCAAAGTAAAAATCCAAATAGGCCTTTAATTCCTTTCTAAAAAAAAAAAAATAATAATTGAGCACAATTCTGTAGTCATATATTGCACAATGGGGAGTCAAAGCCCCTTTCTTCCTCCTCAGGAAAGAACAGATCCAGTCATTGATGGAGAGAGAGCAGCTCTTTTAAGCCAGAGCTACTGAGGTTGGGCCTGAAAGTTTCCCAAAGGTCTTCATCCGGATTCCAATCTGTTGTGTTCATTTTTGAAGTTATACTTTGAAAATTACCCAACTTGAATACAAGTATGGGTCAAAGGACCAAAAGCAGTTTTTAAAACTGTTTTGGAGGACAGTGACATGGAGAATTCTGCTTAATTTTTAACCATCAATAGTGAACCCATATAACAAATTATTTTTGAGGTGGTTTTTAAAAAAATATTTTTTATTGATTTTAGAGATAGAGGAAGGGAGAGAAACATCAGTTGGCTGCCTCCTGCATGCACACCCTGTCCTGGGGATTGATCCTGCAGCCCAGGCATGTGCCCTGATGGGGAATCAGTGAACTCTTGGTGTGTGAGATGACACTCAACCAACTGAGCCACACCAGCCAGGGCTATTTATGAGTTTTTAAAATGCCTCATGCTAGACATTTAAGGGCCATTCTTTTCTCTCAAGAATCTATCAAACTAAAATACATGCCTACAATGTGAGTTTGGGGGTGGGGGAAAGCTCTTCATGAAATTGACGTGGATCTTCATAACAGTAGTTGATAACTTCCCCAAGGCATCAATATATATAAAAGCCTAAGCGACTGGAACAACCAGAATGACTGCTGGACCATTCGCTATGACACACACTGACCACCAGGGGGCAGACGCTTAACGCAGGAGCTGCCCCCTGGTGGTCAGTGGGCTCCCAAAGCCAACCTTCCGTGGTCCCTTCCTCCAGCTGGCCACCCCTCTCCCCCATAGGCCTCTATCGCCCTACAGGCTGAGGGGCCCCACCCATGCACAAATTCATGCACTGGGCCTCTGGTTAAAAATAAAATGAAAGAGGAAGTACAGTACATTTCAGAGCCCACTGTTTTCAATTGATAAGGGCAATAAATTGTCAGACCTGTTCCTCCATGTACATTCCATTCATGAGTAACATATTCTCTATGTTCAAGCAGGTATTTTGAGTCAAAACATGGACAGAAACCCAGGGGTCAGGTTCCATGTGGGTCTCGGAGCAATAGCCTTTATGTGAGCCTAAATACTTAATACTTAGGACTCCTTAAGTGAAAAGCACTCATATTTTATCAAAATTTTTGTTTTTGATAAGTTTTAACATTTCTTTAAATTAATGTAATTTTACAATAATCTGATTTAACATTAGTTCTAGTAGCATTCCCTCCCTTCCCCCATTATTTTATATCTGCTACATTTTTGCCTAATTAAGTGTTATTCCCAGTGGCAGCCCTTGGGTCTCTATAGCTACTTGATAACAAATGAAAGTTCCTACTCTGATCATTTTCATCCATGTTTCATCCATCTTAACCCCATAACCCCATGCTTACTAGATTTGATTAGGTAGTAGATCTTGAATTATTAGGGATTTAAAAATGTAGTTCATTTATAAAAATATAAAAGTAGAGGCCCGGTGCATGAAATTCGTGCACGGGGGCATGTATCCCTCAGCCCAGCCTGCACCCTCTCACAATCCAGGACTTCTGGCTTCCAACTGCTCACCTGCCTGACTTCCTGATTGCCCCTAACTGCTTCTGCCTGCCAGCCTGATCACCCCCTAACCACTCCCCTGCCAGCCTGATTGATGCCTAACTGCTCCACTGACAGCCTGATTGCCCCTAACTGCCATCCCCTGCAGGCCTGGTCACCCCCAGCATGACATCACCTGGCGCCCACAGCAGCCGTTTCCAGGCTGGCTATGGAGTCTCAGCGTTGGCTGCAATTTGGTGGGCTGTGACTTCGGGGTGGTGGCGGGGCCAGTGTCCCACTTGGGGGAAGCTGAGTGTTGCTTTGTCAGCCAGGTCCATGGTGCTGTTTCTCTGTGCGCATCACGGCAGCTCCTGCACTGAGCATCTGCCCCCTGGTGGTCAGTGCACATCATAGCGACTGGTCGGAAGGTGGAAAGGACACTTAGCATATTAGCCTTTTATATAGATAGATGTTCATTCATTTATCCATCCTTTTAACAAATGCTTATCGAATGCCTTATTGCCAGGCATTTGTGGAAGAAAAGAACAACAACAGACACACAATGAGGTCCTTGTGGAATTCACAGTAGAGTGAGTGAGCAAAAAATAAATGTTACCACAATAGATAATGTTAGATGGCGTTTAAGAGAAACTAAAGTAGTAGAGGGGATTAGGGAGTGTGAGGGTGGGCAGGGAGGGTCAAGTTGTAATAAAGTGCTCAGGAAAGACCTTCCTTAAAAAGATTTTGAGCACAGACTTGAAGGAGGTGAGGTTAGGAATCATGTCTGGAGGACATGCAAGTGTAGATGGACTAGCAAGTGCAAAGACCCTGAAGCAGAGGCTGTGTTTGAGGGTGGTTTTTCTTTTATACCAGTAAGTTTTATTTTTTAATGCAGCTATAGTAACTGGAATAAATGGAATATTGTATAGCTAATTCAGATCATGTTGTACAAGAATATTTAAGGCTGTGAAATCTACCCCTTATTGTTCATTGTAGACTTAAAGCAAGTACAGAGAGAGAGAGAGAGAGAGAGAGAGAGAGAGAGAGAGAGAGATAATGCATCACCCAATATAATTAATTATATGTTGGTACATAAATGTGGTATCTCTGTGTGAAGGGAATATAGGTAGTTTTAATTTTCTTGATTTTGTTTACCCTGTTTATTACTTTTATTCTATAATGGACATGCATAGCCTTTATCATGAGGGGGAGACAATATCTATAAATATACACATATATTTAAATTCAATGAAGGGGGGTGTCCCATTGGGCAGGGCAGGGCCTATGACAGCAGATGTGGGAGGTAGAATGGAACTCCACAGGCAGCACCACTTTGGGTATTCAGCTCACTTAAGTGCCAAAGAGCTGCGGTCCATAGACAGGGCTCTGGTTACGAGGAGAGAGCCTGGCTGGGCTCCGTCATTGGAAACAAGGTCAGGGCCCAGGTCCAGAGAAGCCACTGGGCCCAAAGGAGGGGATGGAGCCTCAGAAATCAGTCTGAGGACCATGTGCCACTGGACACTAAGCCTCACAGGATAGGGTTATAGAAAAATTATTAATGTATTATTAAGTAAGATGTTGAAATCATTAATTTCCAAGGTCAAGTGGTATCTGAAGGATAGGATAACATTTCTGAAATTCTCCCTTCTGTGGCATAGTGACAAGCCCCAGACTGAGCCTCCGGGTACATGTGAAGGGGCTGAAGTGCATATTCTCATGATTTAGGTGTCTATCTTACAAGTAAGTTTTACTTACGTAAAATGTGGAACTTCTTGTGTCATCCAGAGTAAGACAGATATTTCTACTATTATGCTCAAACTATAGTCTTTGAGCAATTCAAACAGTAATGAATCTGAGAATCAGACATGTTTCTCTTCAGAACAACTCACCCCTGGGTTCTGTTAGCCCGTCCACCTGTCTGTCCATCTATCAGATATCAGCTGTCAATCTGTCATTCTATCAATCTACCTACCTGTACTTATTTTTTAATTATATTTTAATGATCACATTTGATAGGTTGAAGAACATGTGGTATATACACATAGGTTATAAGACATTATAATGAAATGAATACACACGAGCCTTTCCCCCAACCAGGACTGGCGCTGTTGTGTCTTCCTTCCCCCTTCTGCTCCCTCCCCACCCCACCCAGTGGTGGGCAAGCTCATTAGTCAACAGAGCGGCAAACCGCGGCTCATGAGCCGCATGTGGCTCGCGAGCCGCAGTTTGCCAACCACTGTTCCACACCAAAGGCAAGCATGGTCCTGAATTTTGTGCTCCCTGTTTCTTTGCTTTTAAAATTATATACCTATTTGTGTATGTATACGTATAAATATCTATAAATATACACATATATTTAAATTGCATTTATGTATTTATAAATCAACTTTTTGTTTTTGAAGTCTATGAAAATGGGACCATATTTATGTTGTCTTCTAGAACTAGTGCCTTAGCGTTAAATATTCTTCAAGAAGATGACTTCCATGTTGCTGTGTATAGCTTTAGTTCAATCCTTTTTGTTGCTGTATCATATTCCATCATGTGACTATACCGCAGTTTATTTAGACCTCTGTTTTCACTGGACTTTGGATTTTTTTAAAACCAGGCTGTCCATTGCTTCTTGAGTTTGAGTATACTATATGGCCATACCGAAGATCACAAAAAGAAGATGCTCAACACATAAGTGAATGGTTTCCTGAGCCAGAATGCTGTTGTCAGCATAAGAAACGTCCAAACCTATAGGAATGTTTATGAGTTTATTGGAGCAAGCTGATGACAATTGCCAGGAAGCAAAATCTCAAAGGATTGAGAAAATGCTCTAGAAGATGGCAGTTATACCACTTATTTTATAAATCAGAATCAAAGGGGAAGATTTAAGGGGTGCATGAAATTCATTGGTGATAGACTAGGGAGCCAGGAGAAAGCAAAGTGGGAAAGTCTCTGGGATTGGATAGAGAGTAAAACAAATAGACACATACTTCTTTTACATAGGTGGGTGCAGGACCGTTAACAGTTAGCAGTGAACACAACAACAATAACAATGAGGGACTCCGTGGTCTCCTGCTCTGGTCCGGGTCTGGAGAAAGGAAATCACCTTGACATTCCAAAGGTATGTTACCATAGATGCAAAAAGATAGTAGAGAGGCTCAGTGAAAATGAAGATTGACGTTTGTCAAGAAGATACCGGCCTAGGACCTGACTACCTACTATGACTCACTTTTAGTTGAATGTTTTAATGTCAGACCATCCTGTGTGGTTCCTTTAGGTCTCTGAGTTTGTAAGGCCCACCATGCAGGCCTCCGCTGAGCTTGTCAGATTAGCATGTGGCCCCTTTTCGCCTACACTGTACATTTGAAAGTTTGTGCAGAATCTGCACCATATTCTTGGGCTCTGACACCCATTTTACAAATATTTCCTTGCAAGACTGCTCTAGTGTTGGCTGCCACTAGAGGGTGCATAAGAGAAGCTAGGAATAACTTGGCTATGGTGAAACCTAGCAGCTGGCTCCGGAGTGTTATTAGTATTGCATATTTCAACAGGGCAAAAATAGTATTGCTCCTAAAGTTACAAGAAGAAAATACAATTAAAAGTTATGTCAATAGCCATAGACATATGCATGTGGGTACACATCTAAGTTCATGTAGTAACGCGAGTGAAGAAAAGGAACGGAGTAAGATAAAGGATGGAAGGGTGCATCAGTGGAGAATAAGACACACTGAGTGGGGAGGAAATCCACAAATCAGTGACAGACGACTGTGCTTTTTAGTGTAGGAACAAGCTGATGGTTTGGGAGGCCTCCAGGAACTCAGTGGTACTCTGAGTGCACCCCCATTTCTATTCACTGTCTTCGGAAATTTTTTGGAGGTTGTTTATTATGTGCTCCAAAGTCTGTCCTTCCCTAACTGGGCCCTGACTTAGTACTTACTTCTTCCCCTCTTGGAAACAAATGGAAACATGGATTTTTCAGAGCTGTAGATATTCTTGAATCGTGAATCCCAGAGCATGGCTTAATTTGCAGTTGTGTGGAGAAAGGACCTCTGCATGAATTGACCCATGAAATACTGAAGGCAAAGGCCTCTGCTTGTTGAAAAGTGAACAAAAGAAAAGGCTGCAGGATTGTGTAGTGTTTGTGGTAGACTGAATACCTCTCCCACCCCCACAAAAGGTGTCTACCTCCTAATGCCCAGGCCGATTTCCGTGTTCCTCCCATGAGATAGGGACTTCACAGATGTGATTAAGTTAAGGATCTTAAGGTGGGGGATGATCCTGGATTATCCTGATGGCCCCGTGTCATCGTGAGAGGGAGGCAGGCAGGCAGGCAGGCAGGGAGAGAAGATGCTAAGCTGCCGGCTTTGATGATGGACCATGTGCCCTTCGCTTGTTATTTTAGTCATGTCTCCTTTCTAATTGTTTTTTGAAAGAGGAAGGAATATGTAGGAAGGGGGGACATTGAGGAGAAAAACATTATTGAGAGGTATTTGGTCAAAGGAGGAAAAGAGGCATATGATGTTGTACCCTTATTGAGTAGATTACATTTCTACTCATGTGCTGTTTGTTAGTTTTGTTTTTGTTTTTTTTTTGAAGGCTATTCTTACTTGTGCTTGTTTTTAATACCTGAACAACTGGGAGAGAGAACTTATAATCCTGCAGTCATTTGGCTTGTCTTCTTGGAGAGTATTTTTAAACTATAATTTCAGAGCCATCTAATGCCGTCACAGCACCAGCCGCGCTTTCGGCATTCAGTCCTGCTGAACTGCACGCTTCAGATGTAGAGGCATCTCGTTGCTTCCCCTGAAAACACTTTTTAAAAAGATCTTTTCCTTGATGTTTGCCTTGATTGAGGGTGGGAGGGGGTCGGTTGTTTATTAAAATGAGTGATGATATTTTCAGTCATGACTTAGGAGTCATCTGCCTGGGAAAGAAAACTGTCTAAATTCCAACACTTATCAAGCTAAACATCCTCAAGTCAGAAATGGATATTTATTTTGAACACATTGCACATTTTAATACTTCTTTTCCCCCTGTGACTAAGTTGGAATGAAATCATCTGGCTTTAAAGGGCTTTTGATGGATGCATCATGCTTGGAATAGAACATGAAGACTCAGTAATCAAGAGAAGTACGAAAAGGAAAAGAAACTTGTAATTTTAAGTTGAGCAACAAATCTGAAACTGATTTGGGGTCCAAACAGGACTGTCCCAATCTGGGGCTTCATTAAGGTGGAATGGAAAAAGCTGCCCTCTTCACAGTCTGGTTCATATGCGAGATGCTCAGCAAATGCCTGGTGACTGAATCCGGCCACTTCTACTTCCTCATGGAGGGGAGAAGGGTTCCTGGTTTGAGGAATTTGTATTTTGTGTGTGTGTGTGTGTGTGTGTGTGTGTGTGTGTGTGTGTGTGTGTGTGTGTCGGGGGGAAGGGGGGAGACACATGGAAAGTTAGAGGTCAGCTTATAAGTTTGTCTTTGTTCCTTGTTCCCCAACAGTGAAAGAATACACAGCTGGTAATAAATGAATTTTCTCCCACTGGTTAGAAAATGGGATCAATAATGTAATCAATAGCCAGAAGTAGTTAGCTAAAATTCTAGAAAAAGTTTTCCTCTTGATACTGGTAACTGATCTCTGGAATGGAAAACAAGTGATTCTCTCGTAAGCAGGGGATTTCGAGAAGCAGAGGGAGGCCAGTGAAGAAGTGGGTGAGGCTGCTATGACCGGGTTGACACCCCAATATTGCATCAGTGATGTTGCGCAGTGATGTTGCCCGAGCTCACTGCCTAGACTTTGCCTGACTTCTTGGACTGGGGTTCTCTTCCTGCCCATCTCCCCCATTTGGATTTTAATAATGAGTGTAAGTAGAGGAAATTAATTGGTTGACACAAGTCCTAGGAATATAGAATTGAAGCGTAGGATGAAAGTACAGGTAATCTGAGCCTCTGAAAAAGATTTTAGTGGACACTCATAAAGATAATCTGCTCAGCACTCAGATTCCCGGAGAAGGGATTGCTTGCTAGTCCCCTTGGTTAAATGGTTCTAGCATTTTAGGACCCGCTTAGACACAAAGGAGAAATGCCCCCTTTCTTATTCTTTTGGATACTCTTTCCTACCTATTACTGTTGAGCTCTGGGTGTAGGAGTCCTGAATTACAAGAGTTATTTCAAACTCTTTGTTACTTTGGTGTGGACCATTTTCTTTTTTAAGAAAATATTTTTTTTTATTGAATTTAACGAGGAAAGGAGAGGGAGAGATAGAAACATCAATGATGAGAGAGAATCATTGATCTACTGCTTCCCATATGTCCCTCAATGGGGATTGAGCCCGCAACCAGGACATGAGCCCTGACAGGGAATCGAACTGTGACCTCCTGGTTCATAGGACAAAGTTCAACCATTGAGCCATACCATACAGGCAGTGTGGACCATTTTTAATCATATACTACCTTTGCCAGTTTATATTCTGATATCTTTGGGAAATAGCCACTAACGTGGGTCTGACTTTGTGGTCAGAGCTGGGGGTAAATGTGGGTCAGGTGGCAGGGTCACCTGACATCAAGACATCATCAAGGGCAGAGCCATTAACCAATCCTGATCACCCTCCTCTCCCCCAGCCCTGGAACCTGATAGAACCTGGCTCCTCATTCATGTTACAGGAGGAGAGAATCCAGGCAAACTGCAAAAGTGGCTCTCCATAATTTTTTTTTTTTTGGTCAAAAAGGCTATAATAATTGTGTTCTCAAGATCCTTTAAAATTTTAAGCAGCAGTTCATGTGAAAACAAGTAGAAACAGGATGGATAATGAATGCATGATGACTCTCTGGTTTGCCATTCTTTTCTCTTTATTGCACAAGGACTTATCATGGTCAGGTTTTGCTGCATAACAAGAATAACAATCACAGTGGCAGACAGTCAGGATGTATTTCTCGCTCATGACTCTGTAGGTCAGCTGGGATGCGTCGGGTATAGGCTGGACATGGCTCTGAGTTCTGGGTTGCATCCAGAACTCACTCTTTCAGCCCTGTTGGCCCCAAGGCCATGTAAGGCATATTGTGATACTGGTTTTTATTCTCTGTTTAGAACATTTTTGATGTATGCATATATATATTCACTTACAGGATATAAGCTTATAAATCCAGCCTCCCCATTTATTTTTGAAGATGGCTACTTTAATGACCTTTTCCTAATCCTTGGTATTTTGTAGGTGCTTCTTGAATTTTTGGCCATAATTATTAGTTTTATCCAGAACTAATGTTCAGGAATATATTCAATATGGTATTCTTCTCTTTTTCAAAATCAGAAGTTTTACCCAGTAATAATTTCAGGATGTGATATTGTTGGCAAATTTGACATCTCAATGACATATTTGTGTGTTTTCATTACATTCAGAGCTAAAGTGCCTTATAAAACCTGTGGTTACAGGATTGAGCATACTGTGTGCCTTTATATTTATAGAAGGACTTCCGTATACACATTGAAAGGAGAACATGGAAGAATCAGATATACAGGGGTGGGCTAAAGTAGGTATCCCTGTTGTGAGTACATGCAACAGAGCTAACAAAGCTATTGTAATCATCATATCCTGCATGTCTTTTTCCATACAAACAGCTATAGAGCTACTTTTGCCCACCCCTGTGTGTATTTATCCACCTATTTCTGTAGCCTAAATGAGTGCTGCTGAAACAAGAGTTAAAGTTTTTGTATTGTAGATTAAATTCCCATTGTTGGAAACACTCATGGTGGTTCAGTAAAAGTCAACAGAGAACCAACTATGAACGAGGCTCTGTGAGAGTCTGTTGCAAAGTGAATGTAGAATGTTTTAAGAATGTTATTTTTATTCTGAAGAAACCAAATTTTCTGATTATCTTTACAGGAGTTCATTAGCCATCTATTCTTTCCCTCCATAAAATATCTTTTATGTTGAGCCCGACTCTGAAGTTCTGCACTTGAACCTCTGGCAATATTTGTAAAGGGATGAAGCACTTCATAAATGTCAACCTTTTTGTTTGAGACTAGAGAAAGGGAGGTGACAGTTTCCCTGGCCCCCCTCTAGGTCTCTAATGGCTGCTATTTTGGGTTCCTGCCTAAACTCTGGGACCATGGCCCCAGTTGGTGTCTTGAGCTTGATCAATGGCCCCATTCTTCCAACACTTAGTAGACGCTTGCTGTGTATCTGCTGGAGATCTGGCCGAGTACCCATCTCATGCCAGGATCTTGTTGTAGTTCCCTTGATGTCAGAACAAGGGGAGGAGGTCTCAGTGTCAGAGAGGTGGGAGAAATAACAAGAATGGTACATTGTTAGGCAGAGTCTAAGCTGTATCATTTCACTTTTCAAGTAATTCTAAAGAGATTCCATTGCTGTTCGTTCTACATAAAGTGAGGGAGCCTGTGGCCCAGAATAAAAATAGCTGTAAGTATTACATCATCAGAAAAGGTTTTCATTGGTACGTCATGCCTTAAGGGAAAGAAGTCCATGATTGTATTTAGATTGATTCTGTTTTGCTTATGGAAATGATCATTTTAAGACAAAATAAGAAAAAGAAGGGGAAGAGATAATTGAAGAAGGCCACAAAATTTATTTTGTACACATTGATCAGTATTTCAAAATTGTGGTTGAGTGTTAACATTTATGTATATTGAATCAGCACCCTATTTATTCCTGTTTTCCAATCACTTACTAGAATTATGTCTTCTATTTCAACTATAAAAGCCACTTTGGGGTAACATGTTGCTTCTAACAATGTACAATGTTGAATGTTTCTTGTTAAGAATAGGACATTTCAGGATCTGTGCAGTGGAGAAGCAGAGCACCAAAGGAAATTTTTTATTTTACTGTTGTTTTTTCTTGGGATTTTGGTTATTGAACTTAATGGCTTTACTTTTTATGACCCGTTAAGACTGGACTTGCTTAGATTTTCTCACTGAGGGATAAAGGGTTTTAACTTGCCACCCCATATGCACAGGATGTATTAGCCAACCATGAAAAATGTCTTCGCCATCACTTCACATCCCCCTTTCTGTGCTCAGAAAGGTCTTTCTGTTTGGCTCCTCACAGCCCAGGCGAGCTGATGGCTGTGGGGTGTCCAGCACCCCCAATTGTCTGGAACAGGCACCTGTTTCCCTCACCTTCCTTTCCCTTGTATGTAATCAGCCATCAGTTCCAAATTACTCATTAACAAGCCTGTCTTTCCCAGATTTGATTTTCCTACAGACCAGAGTGAATCATTCACCAGTATGTGTGACGTTCCTGGAGGGCTCAGAATCTAAGGGGTTCCCATTCTCAATACTTAAGATCCTTTCAGTAATCCTTGAATTCATGGTAGAAAGGAATCTATTATTTAGCTGTGGCTCCTGTCTGCGGAGGACGGTGCTCCTGTGTGACAGTGACATCAGTCCTGAGCTCCAAGTCAAGCCTCATTAGTTTCCTCCCTCCTTCCCACTTAGCAGGCACACTCTGTGCTCTCAAGTTTTATCAATTATTGACTATTAATGACTGCTCAGTAAACAAGTGTAATAAGGTAATGGACTTGCTCTTAAGAAGTTTACAAGTGCTTAAAATGCATCAATAGGATAGAGATCACGGCCACAGGAAAACCTATTGTGTTGGTAATTTTTAGTTGGTCTAGGTTGAAAGGAGAAAGCTGTTTGTGTTGGATGCTCAGGTCCCGATCCAAAAGGGGTTCGATTTTGGTAAATCTGTTCATTGAATGTCTATTGTTATCAGCAGGCAGATCCTTTGTCCTAAACAAAAAGCAGTCAAGAATATAAATAAGTCCAGCTGGTGTGGCTCAGTGGATTGAGTGTTGTCCCTTGCACCGGAAGGTCGCTGGTTTGATTCCCAGTCACATGCCCGGGTTTTGGCTTCAATCCCCAGTAGGGGCCTTGTAGGAGGCAGCTGATCGATGTTCCTCTCTCATTGATGTTTCTCTCTCTCTCCCTCTCCCTCTCTAAAATCAATAAAAACATATTAAAATATTTTTAAAAATAATAAAAGAATATAAATAAATTAATCATAAGTTTTACATTTAAAAACACTATTTGAATGTGCATGTCCCTCACGTAGGATTCCTTTCTGTTCGTTTAAAAGTGCCATTCCCATTTTCTACTCCCAGCAAACATCACTTTAAAAAGAGAAGTTATTTTAAAACATGTCATTCAGCTTAGTCACATTTAATAAGTGGAGAATCTGGCACCAGTAATTATTTGACATCTACATGTCTGGTGAATAAACTACTCCTTCATTTTAACAATTACTCAAAACATGTTCAAGGCAAGTCAAGGAAGCAGCGAGATCTGCCATCAGTGACAGTGAGGTAGGGAGGCAGGATGTCCGCCCTGTGTGCACTGGCTTTCCCCTGATGGTTGGGAAGGGTCTTGGGGGCTTAGGGACAGGGCGGCAGCAGGCAGCCGGTTGTAGGGCAGGAGGAGACGAGGCTGGGTGCAGCAGGACCAGGGGCTGCGTTTTGACCTTTCCTGTCTGGCTCACTAAGTCCCAGCCCTACATTGCGAAACATGTTCTGGAAATTATATCCAGAGGGCACACGTCCCTTTGGTGACAGCTTATTTCTGGATCCCTGGACTCTGATGACATTCAGAGGTGTGTTTCCCGGCCCATCATCTGATTAGTCACTGAATTGTAAGGACTCTCCCGCTGGCTCTGGGTCAGAGCACGTGAGGACGGGAGCAAAATAACTTGTTTATTTCCTCCAGGCTCATTCTAACAGACCGTGAAGTCAGGGCCGCCTCCTTTCCTCAGCTGTCCCAACTGTTTGGAAATGAAACGCTGGGGCCCTTCCTTGGGAAATGGTCTCCAATTCAGAGCTCTTTGAGGCTCCTTGTAGTGACCCAAGAGCTTTATGTCTGCAGAGATGATTTCAACCCCCTCTGAAAAACCTTGGAGTTCAGCGTGTGTCTGTGTAGATTCTTACAAGCGATCAAGCCCTTTGTTCCTCTTTGGTTCTAAGGTGAGGTCCATGATGTCACTGGCCAGCTGTCTCAGCAGGTCTCAGTGGTTGTGCTGAGAGTCAGGCCATTGTGGTTAAGACAGACTTGAGTTCAGACCTCTCTGTGTCCTTAGTGTGCTCATCTTTAAAATGGGTGTAATAACAGAAACCCCGTATGGAGCTTCGGGGATGCTTGCATGAGATCACATAGGTACAGCATCTAATCTAGAACGGTGTGCATTCAGTTCATCTTAGCTGTCTGTCATCGTTATTATTTATCTTCATTGTATGTGACAAGAGCCCTTGATTGAAAGCCACTTCCATGATCAGAACAAGACTCCCAGGGGGACCCAAGGGGCACCCTAATCATCCAGCTGCCCAAGGCTCCTTCATGCAAAGCAGTGTCTTCACCTTCCCCTTGAGGTTGACGGCTTGGCTTGGTCTTTGTTCCCCCTGAGGTTGGTGGCTTGATTTTCCCAGTGGAATCTGGGCTCCATCTGCTGTGTGTTTTGGTGAAGGCGGGTGGGGTGGGGGCTATGCTGTGGCTCAGAAATCTTGTTCTGATTTGAGGCCCTCCCCGAACTCACTGTGTGAGCTCACAGACATCAGTCAGCTGATCCCAAGTGCCTTTCTGGGAATATCCTTGAGAGCTGAGTTCCTCTGTATCGGGTGGGGCAAAAGTAGGTTTACAGTTGTGAGTACCCGAAACAGTTTATTTTTGTATTATTATTTATTAATTGTTGTATTATTTTTCCTACGAACACCTATAAACCTACTTTTGCCCCACCTTCTATTCTGTGCACATACTTGAGGCTGAGAATTCCTGCCCGTTACCTGTCCAATATTTGCTCCAAAAGCAGTGGCCCCTGCCTGCAGGCTGAGAGCAGGCCCAGGCTGGGCTGTCACTCTCTCCTTAGAGGATAAAGGCCCGGCAGATGTGAATGCACCGGCCACCCCACATCCATGCCTCACACTGTCCTTTTCCTTTTAAAGAACTAAAGACTTCCTTTGATCTGTGCTTATATCCACACCCATCACCCATGACCCACTCCCACGCCCCACCTTGGAGCTGCTGCAGATGTTGGCAGCTGGCAGCCTTGGAGACCCGGAGGCCCTGATCTGCAACTTCACGCGAATTGTGGAGCCATTTACAGAATGCCTCCACCTCTTTCTCAATAGGCATGTGGCCTGGGCAAGTTTCAAAGCCTCAAAGCCTCATTATTTCATTTTTAATATGTGGAAAATGCTACTTAATTCAGGAGGTCCTGGTGAGGATTAAAGCACACGAAAGCCTGCAAAGTGCCTGGCCCCTTGTAAGAGCTCTGTGAACAAGTGGATCTTGTTCACAGCTGTTTGGGACCAGGTGGGGCGGCCCAGCCCTGGAGTGTACACTCTCACCCTCCGGGACCAGATGGGCAGAGTGGGATTGGCGTGGGCTGGTCAGAGGCGAGTAGAGAAGAGTCTGCAGGGTGATAGGTTGAAATCGGACCTTTTGCCATCTTGGGACTACGAGGTGTGAGGTGCAATGAAGAGCCTAGCCCTTCCTTCAGCCACACATACCCCCTCCCCCAAAGAGAGCTCAGTGTGGGGGGCCTTTCAGCAAATCTGTATTTGAAAGAACATTCTTTTAGTCTGCCAGCATGCTCCTCAAAAAAAAAGAGTCTGAGATGACCTCAGAAGCCCATTCGTTTGTAAAACATTTCAACTCTTATTTCAATTTATGAAAAAACACGATCTCGGGCATCCTTTTGCTTTGGTGCCACCAACACTGCGCAGTGATCTCCAGGCTCCTGGCAGGCGGCTGTGCCACGCCACGATGACTCATGGCTTTTCCATCCAGCGTGTCTGGCACATCAGTGGCGTTTGCGTTTCCTGTTGGGTGGGATGAGGGAAAAAGGAAATGAGAGACATATGTTTGTCCTGAGACCTGTGTGTCTTGGTGGTGAAGTTAAAATGTGTTGAAGTGTTGACATATCCAGGTCCCGGGGGTGACCCAGGTTGGCCATTTTATGTTTTGTGAGGTGATCCACTTATGCTGACTCATTTTGTCACTGTCATTGCCACTGTGAGCCATCGGCTTCTTCCTAGTTGAAGCCTAAGGAGGGAGTTTGGGTTTTAATCAACACTGTCTAGCTTCAGGGCATTGTGTGAGAGACTTTTCCCTGGGAATGAACGAGAGGGTCCCCATATGTTTCTCATCCCAACATATGGGTGGTCCATTTCGAACAAGAGCAGTGAAATGGGTAGGAGGAGAAGGCGGGTTCCCAAGGAGATAAAGGGCATATAAAACTCTTGCTTTGTATGCTCCCTGTGACTTTAGTTCTGGAAGATACACATGGGGGTGAGCTCTCTGTCCACCCCAATGCAGCGTGCATCTAAAGACCACAGTGCCCACTGGGCAGCTGGTGGTCTCTGCCGTCATTGAAATCACACAGCGCGCTCATATCACATAAGGACCGATGCTGCCTGAAAATAGATTTGCCCTGGCCTGTGTGGCTTCGTTAGTTGGGCATCATCCCAGGCACCAAAAGGTTGCTGGTTCAATTCCCAGTCAGGCCACATGCCTGGGTTGAGAGCTCGATCCTTAGTAGGGGGCATGCAGGAGGCAGCCGATCGATATTTCACTCTCACATTGATGTTTTTCTCTCTCCCTCTCCCTTCCTCTCTCTCTAAACAAAAATTTTTAAAAAAGAAGAAGAAAAAATATTTGTATGTATTTGAGAATAGGGATGGGAGGAGAGAGGGAGAAAGACAAGAAAACCAATATAGGCATTCTGGTTTTAAATTTACCTCATTAGGACCTAGCTTCTCATAGCTTTTAACAAAATGCGCCTTTATGTGTTTGTTTATGCTTCACTGGTTTAATATCCAGCTTCTCCACCACCCTGGGAACTCCATGAAGCAGAGAACGTGCCTCCCATATTCATCCATGTCTCTCTGGGACTTAGCACAGTCCCGGGCACTTAATAAGTACTCAATTAAAATGGTTGATGAATGAGCACGTGATCCTGTGCCCATAGGAGACCATCATTTCCGGAGAAGAAAATGGTAGCAGAAGACACTGCCCTTCGGAAGTGTGGTAGGGATATTTTATCGATGTAGCAACAACCCCTAGTACAGAATCTATTTCTGAGGGGCCTTCTACTCTTAGCAAATCGATGAGATGGAGGTTCCAAGTCTCATGTGAAAAGTGGCCAGTGAAGTCTCAGAAAAGGAAAATGAGAGCTGGCTGGTACTGAAGTGTGAATGTTGATATGAGGACAGAAATACCCGGGCTACCCCTTCTGATTCATTCACACATTATCACATGATGGCCTTGGCCTTGATAAGGTTGGCTGAAACAGGCAGGGTAATCTCTCCTCTCCACACGCTCTATACGTCCTCGCCGCCAAGCGGAGGATGGGTGAGTGTGGAGCGCTCTGCACTCCAGACGATAACCTTGGGGAGCAGCTCTTCACGGCTCCAAACCAGTGGGGAACTCATATCTCAGTTCTTAGAGTTCATGTAGACAGTGTTGTTGTCACACAGAATTAGAATTGGGAATAGGTGATGTCATAAACATTAGTCTCCCAACTCTAAACACCTTCCGACGCTCAGTTTTTTGGTTGATAAAATGTTCATTATTGTGAATCCGTGGGAGTAAGGAAAAGGGTGTCATTTCTTTCTGGCCGTCTTGGCCTTTGGAGGGACTTGCCCATGAAGGGGATTTCCTGCCTCATAAGTCTGCACTTTTCCAACGTAGAAGCTGGCGTTCACTTTCCCAGACGCCCTCGGAGCAAGGGTGTAGGCATGCGACCCGGGCTGCACAGCCAGATGCATGGACGTCAGACTTGGAATTAGAAGCCAGTCATGAAAGAGGCAGGCTTCAAGGAACCCATTCTGGTGAGGTTGCGGTCTGCACACCCATTTTCCAAGGTGGCCATGATGAAGGCTCCAGAGTAGCCAGCACTCTGTGAGCTGCCGGGTGTTCCCACTGCGATTTCTGGTGGAGCCATTCTGTGCTGACATTTGGGCTGCATTTTGACCTGTTCAACCAGAGTAAGCCCATCTTGGTTTGCCACCAGGAACCCTGGACACTGTGGGTCATTCTAAGCACTTACAAGGGTGTGAAATATCCCCATAACCACCATGGGGACCCTGTTGGACCTCTCCTGGTTACCATGGAAAGTCCTCCTTCCTTCCTGAGCATCCGTCAAGAAAGGCTTGGCTCTGGATACTTCTACATTGGTCTGCCTTGGACAGAGTATCCCCCTCCACACACACATGCTTGAAATTTGGCATTTGTCTTGGGAAGTGGGGAGGAATGGAGTACTGATTCCAAAATATCTATCTTCAGAGTTGACATTGTTTTAAATTTCATCCCAGTCTTTCACGTGCATTATATCAGCTCTAACAGTTTACAAAACAAAAATACTAATAACCACGGAGGGAACCTACTAGTAGCTTGCTCTCCCAAGGCCGATGTACCCCATAGTCACCCCGGCTATAACTTTGTGCAGGGAATGCATGCAGTTAACTCCATGTTTGCTCATTTGTAAAAGTTTCTTCAGAAATATGTAGGTAATACAAGCATTCTTTGTAAAAAAAAAAAAACAACAAAACTAAATGGCATCTAGATAATTGCTTTTCTCTTTCTCTTTATTGTTTGCATGAGAAAACTGCAAGAGGAAACAAAAAGGAAAAAGCAAAAGCATTTGAACACTAAAAAGTAGATTAAGAGGAAACCTGTGATGTTCTAGAAAGTTCTAAACAGCCAAAGATTCAAGTGACAAATAAGCTCCTAACATTCAATGCCATTGGGTCTCCATTGGATGTCAGGACACGTTTGATCTCTGTGTGTCTATTTTTTAAGGATGGTTTTCTGAGGCTAAGGAGGACATGGGTCCATTCCCCCCACCCCAGCAGTCTAAGGTGGGCCAGCCCTGGAAACTTAGACATGTTCCCCAATGTCCTCCTAATGAATGCCGTTTCCTCTGGTGTAAAGGAAGCTTACATTTGCCGGAAGGACACATACAAGCCTAATTTGGCAATAGAAATCCAGGCTTAGTGGAACCTCATATTCCTCCTAACATTCTTTCTAACCACTCCCCCTTCTCTGTCCTCAGACAGGCCATGGTTTGTCTTGCTTACACCCCCTCTCAACACCAGCCCCAACACTGACACACCATCCCCCACCCCCGGAAACTTTTTCACCCACCGCAGCCCCCCAAACCTGTGACTTTCTGTATCTGTCCTTTCCCTATTGTAATTGAGCCCATCACATTGCTTTGTAATTGCTTGTTGACTTAACTGTGTTCTTCACAGACTTAAACTTGGTGATGACAAAGACCCTTTCTAACATTTGCCCCCTTAGTGCCTGGCCTGTGGCATCAGTAAGCAGTTATTAAATGAATCAGTCATTTAACAAAACTGTTTAGTTAATAAACATCTAGGTGAGTCTGAAACTGTGCTCTCTGTGAGCACTAGGTGATTCAAGAGAGGAGAAACATACCCCTGGCTCATCCATTTGCAAGCTCCTGTGGCCTTGGGGAAGACACTTGGCCTCTCAGCCTCAGTCTCCTTATCTGTGAAATGGGATAAGAACACCACCTTCTTCAAGACTTTTTAAGGATTCTATGAAACAGTTAACGTAAAGCCCTTCACACATATCAAATACTGTGCTGCTGCATTATTACCTGTCACCAAGGGATGAGCTGGCCAGCAGTAATGCACCACAAATGAAAGAATGGGAAATCTGAAAAGCAGGTTTGTTCATTCATTCTTTCCTTATGGTGGTATTCTGATGAAAGTCTGAGAAGGTAAAGATCATTGCAATTGGAGAGAACCACATGGAAAATGTGAGATTGAATCTCTTTATCTCTTGAGCATTTTTTAAAGCAAACACTTAAGTAGGAAAGTCCAAATGCCAGCACTCAGAATTTTGCGTGTTTACATTCTCATGCAATTTTATATACTTAATTCAGTCCAGTCCACTTTACAACATTTACAAATGCATTGTCTTCACAACTGTATGAAGTACTGTTGTTAACCCATTTTACAGTTGAGGAAATAAGCACAGAGAGGCTAAGTAACTTGCCTGAGATCACACAGCTAGTAGGTAGTAGAGCCAGCATCAGAATCCAGGCAGGCAGGCTCTAGGGGTCACTTGGCAGAATTGCTCCTCGGATCACATGTGCTGTGCCCAATGCAATGAGGAGCCTGGATGCCGGAGACTCTTGTCCTTCAGTGGTTCACTGCTCAGGCCAGGAGTTGCAGTCCCATTGAGAAGTAAACAAAATCTGGCACACAGAGTTGAGGACGAGAGCCAGGTGGGTTTCCTGGAAACCGTCTGTAAGGTAGGGATGAGCACACAGCTCGTTTATTAGGGTCTGCACCTGGGAAGGGAGGAAGACGAAGAGTGGGGCAGAGGGAAAATGGAGCTGTCCTGCAGCCTGGCCTTCTGGGGCAGGGAGGATAGGATCAAATGATGGAGAGAGTACAGGGCACAGCTCTCTAGATGCAGGTCAAGCTACATTATGCTTCCCTTAGACTTGACACGGATTGAAACAGAGAGGCTGAAGAAAAATGATGAACCTGACCATGATGCAAGATAAATGCAAATAGTGTCTTGAGGCTAGTGTCTATGCACCTGAAGGACACTCAAGGTTAAAGTCACTTTCTACCCTGTTCCATGTCCAGGTCAACTAATAAAATGCACAGCAATACAATTAGAAGTGTGGAAGAAAATGAGCTAAAGTAGCTGAACTACCTGTGTATTACTTATCAAGACATCTGATTTACTCTGAAGTTTACAGCTTGCTGTTGAACAATGCCCCAAAAGGACCCTGTGGCTGCCTTCAAGGGGATGGTGAGAATATTCAATCAGATGGTGGTACATTGAAAGAAGTGTTTCTGGGTTTATTCAATTACCACATTAACAGCAAGTGCTGCTGGTTTGATTTGCACCTGATCTGATAAGAAGCTAATTATACGACAGGGTGAGCCACGTGGCAGGACGATTTCAGTCATAGCAACACAATATTTATCTGGGCAGCAAACAGTCAAGCTGCTAATTCAAGATGCAACCTTTTCCAGAGGCTCAGCCAATGCAGTAAAAAAAATCCTTTCTCCATTCCTCATATAGACAGACATGCTCCAGTTCTAAGGAACACCTCCACAGGTTATTGTCAACCTCCAGGTTAGAATTTATTTCCTGATGAAATATTAAATAATATTGTAAGTGTTTATATTAAATAATCTCCATTAAAAAGTATGATCAATTACAGGACACCAAAACAAAGGATAACAGACTTTGTTTTTATTTGTAGAATTTTTAAGGTTAGAATTCCAGACTTCATCTTTTTTTTTTTTTTTTTGTAGAGTTTATCTGATTACAAAAGGAATATGTATGTGGGGAAATTGTCAAAAATATTTAAAGCACACAAAAGAAAGGAAGAATAGAGCTAGTCACTATTACTATTGGGGTACATAATTCCTTCCAGATGTTTTTCTCTAATCAATTACAGATCGACATACTCTATTTTGTGCTGGGTATGTGTATATTATACAGCGGTTGCCCAACTATGGCTCGAACTCATTCATTTACGTTTTGTCTACATTACAACCGTGGAGTTGAATAGTTCTGACAGATACTGACTTTTTGGCCGTTTATAGAAAAGGTTTCCAACCTGTTTTAATATGTAAAGCATCCCATCAAAAATGTGCTTTTAGGAACTTTATGGTATTCAGACAAGTGGACTGAAGTCATATTTGATTTCACCACATGCCTATTCCACACATTTAGTCCATCAGTGAACCTGCTTAGCTCCATCGCCATAACGTATCCTAGACCCCACTCTGTCATCACCTTGGACTTGCTTGGGATCTCACTCCCAACTGGCCTCAGGCCTTCTGTTGACCCTGAAGAGCTAGCTGGCTTCCACACACCAGCCAGAGCTATTCCGAAGACTTCCCGTTCTGCATGAAGTGCAGTGTGTGCCTGACAAGAGGGGGCCACGAATGGAGGCAGTGGCCCTCCTCTCCAGCCTGATCCAGGAAAGGCCTGTGACCATCTGAGTATACAGCTTCCTGCATGTAATTCAGAGGGTGCGATTTCCTGCTCATGCTATTGCAGTTGCTGTCAAAAATCACTATTTGATAATTTAGTTATGTTGATATATATAAGATCTTACATGTTAGTTTTAAAATGCTGCTTTTCCTATTCTCTCTTCATGTCAGTTTTATTGAAACTGGGGCCACTTTTTGAGCCTAACACATTTTCCAGAACAAGTCATCTTCATTCCTAAGTTGTGTTAGAGAACTTTATAAAAGTAGTCACTGGAAATAGTTTCAATCAATCCTTTTTTCCCCTAGTTTTATGTTTTTTTGTCCAGTTTTGTTAAGGTATAATTGACATAAAAAGTGTATAAGTTTCAGGTGTGCAGTATAATGATTTTATATAAGTATTTGTTAGGAAATGGTTACCCAACAAGTCTAGTTCACATCCATCAATCTCAGAGTTAAAATTTCAGGGGGGAACATTTTAAAATCTATTGTCTTAGCAAGTTTCAAATATTATAGTACAGTATTGTTAACTATAGGCACCATGCTCTACATTACATTTCCAGAACTTATTTCTCTTATAACTGGAAGTTTGTACTTTTTGACTACTCACCCAAGTCCTCACCTCCCAACCCCCAATCTGTTGCTTAATCTTCATCACATGACTACTTACTATATTACTATTTGAAGAAATTTTGAAATGCGTATTTATAACAACACTTAGTCCCTTCAATTATGAGGTTGCCCCCACAAATAATGAAATCGGTGATAAATGTCTTTGTCTCTAATTATATTATTATTGTTACTAACATTATTAATATATAATATTATAATAATATGCCACTTCTGCCAGGTAACCTCTGTGACATCTAAAAGCTTCCTAAACTAGCACTGATTGATGTCATTTCAGCCATTCTTCCTCCCCCAGTGCTTTTCTCTTCCAAAGGAAGAAATTAAATGTGCAGCCCTGGTATATCTCAGATTTGGTTACATCACAAACTTGTGGCCACCTCCTCTGCCTGAGGGGTAATTTTAAATAAAACAAAGCAAAGCATGTTTTTAGAGACAGGTAATAAATGGACAGTTATTTATTATAACACCCCGTGGACTCTGTGAGGCACCGCTAGGTCCCCCTTTGGGGTGGAATCCTGACCAGTACACCTAGGAACCCAAGGTCTCCTCTTCCTCCATCTCCTCGCTTTGCCTAAAGGGCTCCATGAATATTTGGGGGCCGTGGACACACAGGGCCAAGAAAGGCACCATCTCATCCGCTGAAGCCTGTTTCTCAGGAGGAGCCTTACTCTGCCTTTAAGGTTTGTACGTCTATGTTCTTGTGAAGCCCTTAGAAAGAGCCATTTCTAATTGTTGGTGAGACTCCCTGTTTATCTCCGCACCTGAAAACAGTTGCACTTTCATGGCGAGAAGGGAACCCCATCATCCTAGAAGACATATGTAAGCACAGTGCCCCCCCTTGTACGTCCATCCACAGATGGTGTGGAAAACACGTTTCCTGGCCGAGGTCACAGCTCTGACACAGCGTGGCCCTTACTCTTCGCTTATATTTAGGACTGAGGTGACGTTTCCATTTTAAGCTGGATCAAGAGGAGTCTTAAATAGGTCATTGACCCCCACAGATTTTATTGTCTTATTAAAAAATATAAAGTCAAGTTTGAGATAAAAACTTCACATTGATTGTAAATGAGCAGACTGAGAGCAGCGCCTGGCGGCGTGAATCCGCAGAGGGAACCCGTGATGAAGTGTGTGTATGGCATTGCCATGGTTTGATGCTAAAAGTGGGTACAGCTAAAGAAGCCAAGTCTCGTTTCCATTTTTAAACTGCGGACTTCCTCTAATACTCAAAATAGGAAAGAAACATGAAAGGCAAGGTGAATAGCACACGTGGAAAGGAAATCTGAACTTGGTTTCAATCCTGGAAATTTTATCAGAGGGAGGGAAAAGGTGGCAAGTTGCCAAGGCTTTCAGACGAACACACTGCTGGTAGCTCACGGGTGCACACAGCTCACTTCCGAGGACACGGCTGTCAGCATCTGGCGCCCCGCAGAGGAGGGAGCACATGCAGCGAGTGCCCTGTCTCGTGTGTGTCCTTAGAGATGGACGCACGTGTGTGGGTTCAGCCTTTTGTTCCCCTGTGTTGGGCCACCTTCCTTCTGGGTTCAGACCTGGTGTCGCCTGGTGGCTGGTGCTGACGTAGGATGGAAAGCAAGTCAGATAGTCTTAGAGGGGACTGGGTGCATTGTGGTTAACACCGAGCTCAGTGCATAGTTGGGCAAGTCTAGGGGAGCGGTGTCAACAGGGCCAAGAGGTGGCCTCTCCTGGTCTCTTAAGGGGTTAGAGGAGGAGTCATTGGTGAGGGCACGGTGGGCAGAAACGAGCTTGTGGCTGGAACAATTTGAGCAACAATATCAATAACATGAGCCTGTGATGTGATGTGAAGTGATGTGATGTGATGTGATGTGATGTGATGTGATGTGATGTGATGTGAAGTGATGTGATGTGATGTGATGTGATGAAAGGGATCCTTCAGCTCGGAGGTCTTCTTCCCCCAAACCCATAACCTCAGTCTACTTGTAAGAAACAAAACAAATTCAAACTGAGGGACATTGTGCAGAATACCTGTTGTCTACAAAATACTCTAAACTGTCAAGGTCATAAAACCAGGAAAAGACTGAGCAAATCTCAGACCACAGTAGACTGAGGAGATACGATGTCTGATTGCATCTGGTGCCCTGCAGGGGGTCCTAGAAGAGAAAAAGGAACTTAGTGAAACACAAAGTCCAGAGTTTAGTTCATATGAATGTACCAATGTTGGTTTTTAGTTTCCACAAACATACTGTGGAAGTGAGAGATGCTGACCCAAGGGAAGTTGGATGAGGGGTACATGGGAGTTCCCTGTGCTTCCTCTGCAACTGTTCTAGAAAGATAAAATGCTACCCAAACAAAAAGTTCATTAAAATCAAGCAAGTTTGTTCTGCTTATAGGAGAGAGGTGCTGGGGGAAACCCCTCATGAGGAATGATTGTGGAGATAGGAAACTGGGGATTAACCCCATCAGAGTCTCACTGGGCCCAGGTTCTCTTCTAAGGCTCTTCAGGGTTCAGGTTTGGGATTTCTTCCTTTTTGCTGTTCATTGAAGGGGTTTTACTCAGACCTGGTGGGAATGAAGTCACTTAAGAGACACCTTCAAGTTGTATCATTTGGAACCCTGAGGTGGCCTGAAGGAGATACACCATGTTTCTGAGAGGCCAGATTTATTATCAGACAGTCAGACAGAGCGTGGTTGAGGCAATAAGGAGACCTGGCCCAAGAAGTTGTTGGAGGGATCTGCCCTTCTACAAGAAGCAGTTATGAGGTCTCTTAAGTCAAGGCCATCTTCTTTCCCACTTACCAGGATTTGCAGATGCTCAGCTTTTCTTACAGCAAAAGCTTCTAAAAGGGCTGCTTCCTCCTCAAAAATGCCTACGGGCTGTAGGATATTGGCCTGGGAGCACATTTCCTCACACACCATTGTTAGGAGGAGAGGTTCTTTCAATGTCTGAAGAGATTTCTCATCCCCAGCCAAGGCTGGGTCAGCAGGTGGAGCTCAGCCAGCCGAGACCACAATGGTGTCACATGGTGCAAAGGAAAAGGGATAGAAGGAGGCTTTCTGGCCACCCAACCCATCACCTCAAAACTGATCTGGAAATAATGATTCCCTGTTGTAGGCCTAGTCAGGTGGAAAGTATCCAATGCAGTTTGGCTTCCACAAAATACTGGGTAAAAGTTAGCCAAGAAGCATCCTATAAAGTGCTATGTAGGAATGAAAAGTAATTTTTGAAAAATATATTTTATTTATTTTTTACAGGGAGGAGGGAGAAGGATAGAGAGTTAGAAACATTGATGAGAGAGAAACATCGATCAGCCACCTCCTACATCCCCTCCACTGGGGATGTGCCCACAACCAAGGTACATGCCCTTGACTGGAATCGAACCCGGGACCCTTCAGTCCACAGGCCGACGCTCTATCCACTGAGCCAAACCAGTTTCAGCTGAAAAGTAATTTTTAACATTTGTAGATATGTTAAAAAGTAATTTTTAACATATCTACACAACGTATGATAAGGAAGATCAACATATAACAAACGTATTATGTAATTCATAGTTAAACTGAAGGTTATCGTTGCCCTCTATCTTGCATTGTATTTTTAAGCTGTTTTGAGCTGTGTGCCACTCTGGTTCATTCACTCCAGATTTTTACGGTCCACAAAGACCTCTGTTTCTAGGATTCGTGATCTTAGAAATTTTCCATTTCCTTATGCTTGCTAAAAGCAGTGAGGTCTGCCAGACTTCTTTTTCTCCTCTGGCTGTTTGTTCTAAATTTCTTGGAACCGAAGACCTTTGCCCCTGAAATACTAGTATACATAGAGCCTTTGAAGAGAGCTCTACATTAGCAAGCAAAACTATTCAGGAACAGGTGTGTGCTGTGGAGGTAAGCTGGAACCAATGTTATCATTTGGCCCCCGAGGGAATTTGATTTCTACCAGTGTCTGTACTTCTGCTGGAGTTTTATAGAAGATTTTTTGGGACCGGGTAGGAGTTGGGGAAGGATGAGAAGAAGAGGAGATAAAGAAAGAAATTGGCTTGATACAGAAACATATCAAGTATGTTTTAAGGAGAGAAAGAATGAGTAAGTAGGTAGGAAGAAAACCAGTCTTAGGTGACTACAGCGCCTTAGAGAGGGGGATCACAAACGAGTTGGTAGGGACCGTGTTTAGTGCAATGAAATGGGTCTCAGTAAACACAAGATATAATAAAAAACAAGCCAGTGACATAGGGTGAGGACGCATGAGGTCTGAGCACCAGCCTCGTTTCATGTGGTCCTTCCTTAAGCAGTTGCTGAAGGGCCTCTTTTCCTCTCCACGTTTTCCGAGGCTCCTCCTGTACTCACTTCACTGTCACTTCCTGCTCTTCCCCACCCTTCCTGCTGGGAACTCGCTGAATGAGTGGGCAGATGTGTTATTTGTGAAGTTTACATCTCCCCCCAACTTAGATTAAAAAAAAATTTTTAAAGCATCAAATGACCTTGTATGTACATGGTGTCAGTGATGCATTTGGTAATGACGGGTAATCACGACGTGCCACACCACTGAGACGGTCCCCTCTCTCTTCTTTTTACTTGTGTGGAGTCCTACTGAGACTTGTCCTACATTGGTGGCTTTCAAAGCAATAAAAGCTTCCCCACCCCAAATGCTATGTTATACCAATAATCAAAAAGAGCTCCTCGGATATGTAATACTCTCAACAGCAGGTCACCTCACTTTGCTGAGCCCCAGTTTCAGTGTCTGTGGCCCTCAGGGTCTCTCCCTGTCCCTGTCCAGGATGCCCAGTGGACTTCAGGTCAGCAGTGAAGAGGGAATCCTTGGCACCCCAACCCTCGCAGGGCTGAAGGCAGCATTGATGCCACGAAGCCACACACTGTGTCAGTCTGCCTGTGCTATCCGTGTTTTCCCTTCTTGTCTTTTGATTTCAGTAATGAACACACATATACCAAAGGGGAATTTATGGTTGAAGCAAGTAATTTTTTATATTAAATGCATGGGGGTGACATAGGTTAATAAGATTATATAGGTTTCAAGTGTACATGATCTGTATGCATTGTGTGCCCACCACCCAAAGTCAAATCTTCTGTCACCGTATATTTGGCCCCCGTTACTCCCTACTCCCTTCTCCCCGTTTCCTCTGGTCACCACCATACTGTTGTTTGTGTCCATGAGATTTGGTTCGCTTGTTTTTCCTGTTGGAAGCAAGTGAGTAAAAATGCATGAAGGAGTGCTTAAAGGAAATGTTTTAGTCACTATTTCATGGTAGTAATGGGCAGTTCATCTGTTACCGCACCGATCAGTTGTCGGCCCTTTAAAATTGAGGGGCAGCTTTCAGGGACTGTAGTAACCACAGCTAAGTTCAGCAGCTGCTGGGCTCGGATAGTCAAGAAGTGGTGAAATAGACACTTAGGAGAACAGAAGGTAAAATTAATGGGAAAGAATGGTCAGAACTGAGAGTGAGATCAGAGAATTAGCACTTTTTGTTAAGATTAAATAAAAGTACAGCAGTATTCTCACTGATCATATTTTCAGTGCTTCACCTTTAAGTTCCTTAATCCTGACATTTCTAACACAGCCCCTTGCTTCAGTGCCGAGAGGCTCCTGCACAGCCTGCTCTTCAGAGCTCTGCTGATGGCTGTTTTCTTTCAAGGTCAATGGTATTTGAGTTATGTGTGCAGGTATGTGCACCAACGTGTAACCTTCGACTTTGAGGTCAACAACTGTAGATCTTGTATGAAATACTGAAGAAATGTCTTAAATTGTGACATGCATGTATCACAAAATAGTTAACACTACTGAAGGAAAGCAGATGATGTGGTTTGTTTTAACTTTTCAGTTCTTTAATGCCCTAGAAGTCACTTTGACACATAAATGTGAAATATACATTGGCTATAGATGTATTGCTAGGATCAGCTATAACGTGACAATGGGGTACAGGCATTTAAAAAAAAAAGAAAGGTCGATTGTTTCTTAATAATTAGATTTTGCTTACTGCCTTACTGAATGTTACCAATTGGGAAAACAAAGTAGTTTCAAGTTTTTATGCAAAAAGCGTTTAGGATATATTCCTAAAGGAATCTCAGTAATATTTCTTTAGCCATTTTGCCCCCTTTAAATGAGGCTGGAGCTATACTTTCTACTTTTAAATTGAAGTATTTCCTTTAATTGACATGTAACATTATATTAGTTTTGGGTGTATAGCATAATGAGTCAATATTTGCATATATTATGAAATGACCACCACAAATCTAGTTACCATCTGTCACCGCACAATTACACATGTTTTTCTTGTGATGAGAACTTTTAAGATCTACTCTCAGCAAATTTCAAATGTACAATACAACATTATTAACTATAGTCACGAGGCTGTCCATGACATCTGCGTGACTTATTTTATAAAGGGAAATTTGTACCTTTTGGCCACATTGGTACAAACTTTTCTCTTAGCCTTTTGGTAAAAGAAATGAAGTGATTTTTGTCCTGGTCTGAGAAGTGGCAGCAAATGAGGGTACCTAGTGATTGATGCCTCCGAGGTAGTGATGAGCCGAGCTGTGTGCCCATGTCAGGCTGTTCCCTGATGACAGAGGGGAGTCCTGCGGGAGAGACCATGTTGCCCAGAGGAGCACAGGGGCTCCTATTTGTGTGCAAACTTATTCTGAGTCGAGAAGTCTAAAGGACCTAAGGAAAGATTTTCATGCAACACGCTATCCCTCAAAACATAACTGTTTATGGGCCTTTTTTTTTTCCTAAGTAAGAGCTCTTTTGCTGAGTGGCAAAAGTGTTCTCAGAACAAACAAACCTCTCAGCGCTGGCAGGTTCGGCCCATTTTGCTCTCCACCCTCCAGCTCCCTCCTGGGGGTTGGAGACCTGATAGCCCAGCTGAAGTTCCAAGCTCCCTGTGGCCACGCTGCCCTTTGGTGGGGTGCCTGGTCATGCCAGGGGAAAAAAAAAAAGAAGAAAGGGTAGGCAGGCCTAGGTGAAGTCATCCCAACAAAGGTTAATAGTTGGGTGGTGACACCGTCTCACACGACTGGACAGAAAATGCGGGGCAGCTGGGCCGAGCTTGCTCCCAGCTGCCTGTCACGGTGCTGGGAGTAAGAGGTGACCTATTTATTTTTAGAAGGGGACAATCATCATAACTCAGCTCTTAGCTTCATTCAAAGCAGGCAGGCGCGTTGGAAGTTTGTAAACACCTACTTTCTGAGTAAGGGAGGAGTGCCTTTTTTTCCAAAAAGGAAAGAACTTGACTACTGGGATTTTCCCTCCTGTGGTCGTGGTAGAGTGGAGAAGAAACGTTGGGCACAGACGTGCTCCAGCCTTCTCCCCAACTTAGCATTTTTAAAGGGCAGACATGCCTGAAGGTGAGGACCTGGGACCAGACAAAAGGTAATTACATTATATATTTACTTCTTCTTGAGTCTATTTCATTTGCTAGCTCTCTTTAAAAAAATAGTATGACTACTTTTAAATGAAAATTTAAAAAAAAATTAGAATGTAATCCCTTAACTCCAGGAAACTGAATTTTCTTTGGCATGAAAGAGACATAAAATTAACTTAATGTACCCTTAGAAACATATGTAAATAAGTGTTTTTCTTCAATGAGGAAGTGATGGTGTGGAAATTTAAAAAGTATTTCTTCCTACAATGTAAAGTCTATTTGAATGTTTTGATGTTTGATTTTTAACTTTAGATAATAGTTCTTGGAAATCTAAGCTAGTGAACATTTTGTAAAATATTTGCATTTTAAAGACTTGTTGAATATTTTATAAAGGTTAAGTATTAGACCAATATACCAGTTGTGATAATACAACACTTTTTTTAAAAAAACACAGTTCTTATCTTTTAAAATGTAGTCAGTTGAAGCTCATATGCAGAACATTAATTGTATCAATGTTTTTATTAATATCTAGCTCTAAGAAGAGGGGAGAGAGATGGTAAAGAAAACAGGCAGTTATTCCTACATCACATGTGACCATATCGAAGGTCTCATTTCTAGCCCCATTGCTCTATTAACAACATTTGTATGAATCAGTTTCATTGGAATTCTAATTAGGGTCATGGAAATTCAGATATGAAGAAATAGAAAGAAAACGAAGCAAAAACAAACTCACAGATACAGAGAACAAACTGATGATAACCAAATGGGAGGGGGTTGAGGGGCTGGGTGAAAAAGGTGAAGTCTTAAGAAGTGCAAATTGGCAGTTACAAAATAGTCACAAGATGTAAAGTACAGCCCTAGGGAATATAGTCAGTCAATAGTATTGTGGTGGCTAGGTATGGTGCCAGGGGGGTGCTGGACTTGTTGGGATGACCACTTCATAAGTTACATAAATGTCTAACCATTATGCTGTGTACCTGAAACTAATATAATATGGAATTGCAATGGAAAAATAAATACATTTAAAGCTGTTTAAAAAGGAAAAGGGGCTGTTGACAATTTTATTGTCAAAGAAGGTGGAAACTGGTAGCTCTGTATGAACAGGGGTGCCAGTATTTTTGTTGTTATTTTCTTAAAGGTAAGCCTTTTTCAGCCATGGTTATATGATGTAGTATGTGTATGTGTGTTGTATGTGGTGATTATAATGAGTTGTCATTGTGTCCTTAAAAGCTACTTTTCTCTTTAGATTTCTAGTTTTTATTTTCATCCGTATTTCTTCCCAGGACAACAAATGGGGACATTAAGTTGATATTTAATTGGATGATAAAACAACTTTCTATGTAAAATGAGACATTAAATCAAGTCCTTGAGGATAGCATTTATAAAAGTGCCTACATTTAGGACAGGGACTAGCTAATTAGTTTAGAAAACATTTTCAGAGAAATATAAATGTCAGTCTTGGTTTTGAGATGATGGGCTTGATCTGCCTGTATTGTGTGTATCACCTCCCTCCCCTCCACAACCCCCCATGATATTCAACATTTCTGAAGGCAGCTCTTTCTCCTTTTCTCTTAGCATCTTGGCATTCCAACCAGCTCTGCATAGAAATTCGCACAGAATAGGCATTTTGAATAAACACCTGTTGAATGGGATTTTTCACAGACCACTACAACAAATGTCTAGGGTGCCTGATTATTTTAGACATTGAAGGGAGAGATTTGGCAGAAATGTAATAAGGGTTGCCTTTATGAAATGGAACACCATCACAATCCTATATAATAAAAGAGTAATATGCAAATTGACCGTCACTTCAACACAAAGATGGCTGCCCCCATGTGGTCAAAGATGGCTGCCCCCAAGTGGACACAAGATGGGTGCCACAAGATGGCCGGCAGGGGAGGGCAGTTGTGGGCAATCAGGCCTGCAGGGGAGGACAGTTAGGGGTGACCAGGCCTGCAGGGGAGGGCAGTTAGGGGCAATCAGGCTGGCAGGAGAGCAGTTAGGTGTCAATCAGGCTGGCAAAGGAGTGGTTAGGGGGTGATCAGGCTGGCTGGCAGAAGTGGTTAGGAGCAATCAGGCAGGCAGGCAGGTGAGCGGTTGGGAGCCAGTAGTCCTGGATTGTGAGCGGGGGTCCCAGATTGGAGAGGGTGCAGGCTGGGCTGAGGGACACACACACACACACACACACACACACACACACACGTGCACAAATTTTGTGCACCAGGCTTCTAGTTAAATAATAATTAATTGTGGATAATTACAGATATTTTGAACTAATAGTTTGTGATGTTTAACAACAAACATAGACTGTTTTAGAAGAATTTGTTTTACTGGTTACAAAGGATACACAGACAAGAGGGAGAAAAATCTAATTATTATTATTATTATTACCAAGGACTGATAATATATTTGCTGAAAATGGGAAACTCCCTCTCACTCCTTTGAAGTAATATACCCCCACTTCCCACTGTTTTATTTTGGTGAGCTAACTTCCTGCTCTGAAAAGTTTATGGTTTTCTATACAATAAGCTTTGCTTTGTATGTTTGTTTCCCCCCATCTATGCAGAAAGTTAGAAAGGGTACCCTGGACAGGGTGAATGTTGAGAGCCAGGCTAGAAATAAAATGTTACTCTTGAGAGGGAACTTTACTCTTGCTAAATTTGAGATTAAGTGCCACTGGAAGACTCCTTGGATGCCACGGGTAAAAGAGAAATAACTATAAGTGGAGGGTTGCTGACCACACTTGCTATTAGGGCCTGTGAACTGCAGGCCATGGTGGAGTCTCACACATAGCTTCTTCATGTTACCTCGGTCCCATTTTGGACTTTGGTGACCTGAATTGCTCTGGAACTGTCAGGTAGCTAACTCTGAATGTAGTGCTTTCAATAAGTGGAAACCAAATGACATGAAGCTTCATTCGTGTGCCGGGGGCACCCTGTGCCTGCCGCTCTGTGCACTCCCGGCCAGCCTTTTCCACTCACCAAGTGTGTCTGAGAGCATGCCTCCTGGGACTGCCTCCTCCTTGTTAGCTTGTCCCCAGTGATAAACACTCTGGGTAACAACCTCCAAAGGCTCTGTCCCAGTTTCAAGGTCAGGGGATGCAGGGAGAGGGTATGAAAGAATGCCATTCTGTAGCAGACTAAGGAAAGCAGAAACCCAAGCAGGAAGCTGAAGAAGAAGGAAAAAAGTGGGGGCAGCACCTGGGGAAGCCCCCAGGATCAAGAAATACGAGGAAAATTAGACCCTGGCCGGAGGACTGGCTCTACGTGGTCCCGTGTTCCATCAGATTTGGAGCTTCACTGTGGAGGCAGCGGTGCACACCCTCAATGTGGTTAGTACCTGGATGTGGTTGGTTAGTACCTGGATGTGGTGGTTAGTACCTAGATGTGGTTAGTACATGGATGTGGTTAGTACTTGGATGTGGTTGGTTAGTGCCTGGATGTGGTTAGTACCTGGATATGGTTGGCACTTGGGTATGGTTAGTACCTGGGTGTGGTTAGTACCTGGTTGTGGTTAGTACCAGGATGTGGTTAGTAACCGGGTGGAGGGATGTGGACAGGTGAAACATTCCCTATTCCAGCTGCCAGCAAGGAGGATGGACCCCAGCTACCACGACTGAGTTCTGAACGTGTCTTATAGAACGTGTCTTATATGACTAATAGAAGTCATCATGTGCACACACTCGCTCTGTATGTGTTTATCAAGTGTGGGCTCTAAGCCAGTGGCTACGCAGGTGGTAGGGTGCGGGGTTTGGCCCCTGCTCTCATGGAGCATACAGTCTGAATGGGGGAGACAGACACTTAACACGTTGAAAAATAAGGGCTAAGATCTTTTCAAAGGGTACTGTGGGAGACTCCCTGGCACATGTGTGGTATGAAAGAGTAGTTTAGAGGCCTCTCTGAGGAGGTGCCCTGGGCGCTGGGATGTGAGGAGGCGGTCATGAGAGGGTGTGAGGAGGGGGTACTCTGGAAGAGGCTCCGGCGGTGTAAGCTCAGACCCTGAGAGGCAGATAAATTGCTGCCTGTAGGAACAGAAAGGCAGGCGTGGAGAGCAATGAGCAGGAAAAAGCCTGGCCGGGCCCACGGCATCTCATAGGCCAGAGTGGGAGGGTAGATGCTAGTCAAGGTGGTGAGACGTCATTAGAAGGTTGAAGGAAGGGGTTGGGGTGGGGCCACCTAAATCCTTCAGAGACATTATGAGGTAACATGCTTTTGTGAGTCAGACCGAGAACTTGAGCACCATTGATCACTTCTCATGGAAATGTGGAATCTGAAGTGTAAAAGTGCTACGTTTGGGAACGTAACTAAGTCCACAGTTGGAAATTAGGTGGATGTGCATTTCAGAAATCAGTACAAATTACGCATCAAGAAAACCTCAGCATTGAAACTGATACAGTGGAAGTTCAAAGACAGCACTGTTTATTACAGAGTAGTCCATTGCTGTATGGCGTTTAATAGGTGCTTGGAATCATGACAGAAAGAGAACCATTTTATACAGCAAGTGTGACCATTGGGTGATCTGGGGGGTGGGCTCTGAGTGTGTGACAGGCTCCGCTGTCGTTCTTTTTGGACAGGTTTCTCAGGTCCACAGTGAGGGAGGGCGATTTGGAGTCTTCTAACCACAGAACAAGGAAAGAGCACTGCTGGGTGCCCCTGGGAAGATCATAGAGAGCAGCTGGTCCTTAGATTGTTCAAAGTACCAGCTTATGTTCTACGCTAATCTAATATTTAACCAATAAGTGGAATTTCATCGAAAGGACAATATGCAGTTTTAGCGATTAAGAAGCAAAATATTGGCTGTCACTGTAGGATTCTCTAAAGCATGGTTATTTGACTTGTCACGTAACATAGTAAAAACATAAAACCTCTATTGGAAAAGGCCACTGAACTTCTAAAGCTGTAATTCCACAGTGGCGGTCTCATTTGCTCACAGATCTTTCTGCTCTGCTCTGGAGTGGTGAGCTTCCATCTGGGCTCTGGATATTCCAAGGGCCATGTTATTTAAGAAAACCAAAGCCCTTTGAAGGCGCATGGCCTAGTTAGTATTTGAAAATGGCATTAGCAGTTGCATTGAATTTTATTCTTGGAGGATTTAAAAGAAATTGATTTAAATATAGTTTTTAATCCAGATATTTTAATAATTCAGGTTGGCCTGATGAGAGGCTTAATTTTACATTGTTGATAAAGCTTATCCTTTGATGATACTATTTCTTTAAAAATATGAGATGAGGCTAAGAGAACCCTCACCAAGAAACCCGACCAGCACGCCCCACCTCAAGTTTTAGGTGAGATGGGCTTCCATAAGCAAGTTTACTTCAGCTTTTGTATGTCTGAAAAAGTCATTATGCTGCTGTTGGCTTTGAAGAAGGCACAGAGAGGTGAAGTTCGCACAGCCATGGAGTGAAGGGCTTGCTCTTCAAAGGCAGGCGGCTGACTCCTGAGCCTGCGCAGTTAGACACATACATAGTCATATGGTGGTGATGCACGGAGTGGGTCTGAGGCTCAAACAGGTCGGTATGGTTGGCACAAAGGAGAAAGGAGAGAGTGGCTGGCGATGAGTGGAGAGGAATAGAGGAGCCGTGGTTGGGCCTTCTTGGTAGTGGTGTGCTGGTCTCTAGGGGAGGGGAAGCCCTTATCTTAGCTTTCGTTGATTCCTTTTCAAGACACCCCCAGGAGGTCGCGGAAAGTGGAGCTGGGAAAGGTGCACAGAACTGGTTCTGGAAAGCCTGTGGGGGTCAGCTCCAGCTCACCAAGGACTGTGCCTCCAGCTCACAAAGACTGTACTTTGATGCGAGCTAGCGTTTCCTTCTAGCATTGCTGTGTCTTCTTCATGGACATGTCCTGAAGGCATACGGGCCATTCAGGAAAGGCTTGTTGAAGGAACAAATGCCTTATTTTTCTCCCACCCTCCAGCACAGTCTTGGAAAATGTCTCTCAAGCATAGGAACTGTTCACCACTTTTGAAATGCTCTTTTGACCCAGCTGGGCTAATATTTGAAATTGATTAAGAACCCTAATCTGTCCTTGCTGCCGGAGGTTGTTTGTGTCCGATGTCTTAATCTCCAGCTAATAAGCAGCATGCTTCCCAAACCCTTGTGGCTCCCCAAGCTCCTGTTCAAGCTGATTTCTAGTTTATAAAACAGGTGACTGATTTTTGTCATCCCTAAAATGTGTTGGAGGTCTCTTTAGTTTCCAACACCCAAGGAGGCCTGCAGCTGCTGTGCGGTGGGCCATGGGAAGAGCTGTCCCGGCCTGTCCCAGGGCTGCCAACAGAAGCTGTCCCTAAGAGGAAAAGTTCATTGTGTGGGCTTTCCTTACTCCTAGCCTTTGGTCCCTTCATGGGCGACTCGGTGTCTAGATCCATCCGGTTGCCTTGCTTCTTCTCACTGTGTAAATCTGGGTCTCACAGAAGGTATGTGAGCTCAAGGGCTTGCCTGAGGGGCAAATCTCATACACAATGTTGTTTTTCCACTGGAGAAATAAAATAGTACCTATAGGGAAATATGAATATAAAGAAGAAAGGATTGCCCTGGCCGGTATGGCTCAGTTGATTGAGTGCAGTCTGATGCACCGAAAGGTCTCCAGTTCATTCCTGGTCAGGGCACAATTCCCAGGTTGCACGTGCAATTCCCAATCGGAATGCATATGGGAGGCAACCAATCTATGTTCCTCTCTCACATCAATTTTTTCTCTCTCCCTCTCCCTTCCTCTCTCTCTCAAAAAATAAATAAATAAATAAACTTTTTAAAAATAAGAAAGGACCAACTGGTATCTTACTGCCCTAAAATAATATTTATTTTCAAGTATTTCCTTGGACAGATGTTTTTTGGCAAAGTTATAATAATTATATATGATATATATAGTTTTTTAAATCCTCACCTGAGGATATGTTTGTTGATTTTTAGAGAGAAATACACACACACACACACACACACATATATATATATATATAGAGAGAGAGAGAGAGAGAGAGAGAGAGAGAGAGAGAGAGAGAGAGAGAAACATCAATGCTAGAGAGAAACATTGATCAGTTGCCTCCTATATACACACCCAACTGGGGATTGAACCTGCAACTTTTTTTTTTTTTTTTTTTTTTGGTGTACAGGACATTGCATCTACCAGCTGAGCCACCTGGCCAGGACTGATATATACAATTTTGTATGCTGCTTTATTTTTCTCAGGAGCATTTCCCAATGGCCTCTAACATTTAGAAGCATTTTTTAATGTCTGCAAAATATTCTATCCTTTGGGTTTTTCCATATATAGTATTACTAATATTATTGAAAATGGTTTTGCCATATTGCCCAGCTGGCGTGGCTCAATGGTTGAGCATCGATCTATGAACCAGGAGGTCACAGTTTGATTCCCAGTTCAGAACACATGCCTGGGTTGTGGGCTCGATCCTCAGTGGAGGGTGTGCAAGAGGCAGCCAATCAGTGATTCTCTTTGATTAATTCAGTTTTATCTCTCTTTCCCTCTCCCTTCCTTTCTGAAATCTGTCTATTTATCTATATGAAAATATATTTGTGGTAAAACTTTCTATCTGGCTTCCTCTTCTAAAAAAATTGCTGACCATATATGGTGACAGGAGATTTGACTTTGGGTGCTGGGCACACAGTGCAATATACAGTTCTTATAACATAGAAACCCACACCTGAGACCTATATGATCATGTTGATCAATATCACCCCAATAAATTTAATAAGAAAAAATTGCTGACCAATGACATCTCTTCCTAATGGAGAAATGTATAGTTTCTTGATAAATATACTTACTTATATAGAATAACTTTCCATTTCTTTGAAGTTCACATCTTAAGGCATAAACACTTATCTATTTCATCCATTGTGTAGAGTGACTCTAGACATGGCCTTTGCAATTAAGCAAAGCTATTTCCAATCCTGGCTGCAGATCCCAGCCTCACCATTTACTAGCTGGTGAACTTGGGAAAGTTTCTTAATCCTGCATTTTGTTTACCAGTAAAATGGGGTTAATAATACTTACTTTTAAACTTATTTTACAGATTAAATATAGTAATCCACATTAAATATTTACTTTATTGAATACCTCATTGTAAGTCCTCAAAAAGTAGTTAATAGTAAAAATATTTATGTAAGTTATACATTGCCTTAAACACTACTCAGTAGGTCACTTTGAGTGAAAACACCTTACCATCTGTGGCCTAACCCTTGTGAATATCCTGATTATAGATAATGTATGTGGAAGGTACTCTGTATGTACCATCCATTCTCTCTCACTATATGGTGTTCTCAACTAGGGTCGATGCAGAATTGCCCAGTGCATGCTGGTTGGTCTGATCTGGATGGTCCGCGTGTTCTTCACGTTTGGAATACAGCCACGAGGGGCATGTGTTTGGTTCACATGGTTTTTACCCTTCGTAGGACTGCTTTAACCCAGGTGAGCTTGAGTGTTGTGCCACAGACCCGGGTTAAGTGAATGTACCTCTTCTAGCTGGAAGCGAGGAGGTCTGCCTGATGCAGCTGACAGTGAGCCGAGTAGCCACAGGAGGAAGTTCCGGTTCAGGCCATGTGTGTATCTCTTGTCCAGTTGGTTTGTTTTAACCTTATGAGCACCGTGAATCTTCTAAATGATCCTATTTCCACTTCTGATATAGTCACTGGGAGGTAAAATGGCAGCTCACTTCTAGCAAGTGTATGGAATCCTTTGGAATGCATATTTGTGTACTCTTTTTCGCCTGGGTTTATGTTCTTTCCCATCAGGCCCTTCAGCGCCATTCCCTGTGGGGCCTCTCCCTCCCCCCATGGCTATAATAGCTGTGTGCTAAGGCATCCAGCGAAGAGTTCCAGTGCGAGGGTGACACCCGTCCCAGGCTCTGCCCCCAAGCTCTGGGCCCTGGCGGGGCTGCATTTGCTGGATGAAGGTGCTCCATTTATGCAGGTGCACCTTGCAGGCCAACAGACTATGCTCCCTTCGGTGTTTATTTTATTCCTTGTTTTCTATGAACTTTTATAACCCTAAAGTTCTTTATGGAAGGGAATGAAATAAAATAATTACCAGGAAGTAGCCTCAGCCACTCACAAGTTAAATATATACTTGTATGTGGAGAAACTGAAAATGAAGTCTTCCATTCACCTAGTTTCTAACTTAGGACAAGGGGACAGAAGCGATTCCATTCTAGAGAAGGTCAGTTACGGTGAGATAGGGTGAGAGGAAGACAATGCTTGATGTTGTGCTTGAGAAGCATCAGCTTGCAATGCCCACAGAAAGGTTGCTTTGAAAATCAGTAATTGTCTTCAGCAGTCAAACTTCTCCTTCGGCTCAAATCCAGGGATTTCAGTTTGTCTCTGGGGCTGGTTGGCCATGTTGCAGCCCAAACTCAGAGGAAGGACCTTCAGGCAGAAGTGAGTTAAAACTCTGTTTATGTTTTTTCAGCTGTTCTTGTGAAATCACCAGTAAACTCTGAATGGGAAAATAAAAATGACCTCCTGCAGGAATATTGGCTTCTGGGTCTTTGGCCGGAGTAATATGACCTCATCCAGCGTCTCCTCTGAGTGAGATGCAATCAGGCAGAAACAGTTCCAACCCTGATCTGCTCTTACCTGTATTACTTCTGATTTTTCTCTCATACCCCCATTCATCTGTTCTAACCTCTTTGTTCCTCCTGTACCTTCACACCATGGACCTCCACCACCTGCTGTCTGTGAATCCACATTGGCAAAGGCTGGAGGCAAAACCTAGATGTAGTAATGCATGGCAGTCCATCTAGGTCACAGAGTGTCCTGATGCAGAAATTGGGAAACAGCGGGAGGGGCCCAGCTGTCCCTGGGAGACTCACACAAGTTTAGGTGGTGGTCAAGAGGGCAGTGTTGCCCGTCTTAAAAAGAGGTTCCTGTCAGTCTGCCGGGCCCCTCCACCTCCCCAGCTATAGCCTCATTTTTGCAGGGTCGGCCTGCCCTGGGCGTGATTTGTCACCCTGCTGGGTAAATGCCACCTAGGGCTCTTAAGGATGTTGCTGTGTAGTTTCTGCAATTTCTGGGGAGGAATCCAGATTCTGGGTTCTTTGTCTTGGATGGGGGACTGCAATTGTGAATGCACATGTGGGAAGAGGTGAGGAAAAGGCTCGAATCCCCAAAAGCCCCCTCTCCATGCTAGCTGATGTATGAGGGGTGCTGTGTTTCAAGGGTGGAGACTGGTGCTCAGACACCCACATGGGGTGGTGCCTAAGGAGGAGGGAGTGTTGCACAGTAATTACCGTCATGATGTGGCCTCTGGCTGGCTGTAAACAGAACATGCAGCTGAGCACAAACACTGCTCAGTGACTCAGGAAGTGACATCTCAGGGTGCTGTTCTAGTTGAACTATAAGCAAGTGCTTTATTGTGAAAAGAAAACAAACCCATCTATTACCTTCAAATTACGCCTATAAAAATTAAACATATAAATTCCATCTTGAGACAAGGTGAGGGGATTACAAAGGTGTTTGTATGTTTTGGAAATTACTAGTGTCAGTGTCTTAAGAGTGTTCTAGGCAGGACCACAAATTATGTGGCATTTGTATGTTTAGACATGGCTCTTTTTTCTAGGAAGTTAACAAAAATGTTTCCGGAGTAGCTTATAATGTGAGTGGTGGATAACTTTCCTTCCAAAGTAATTAAACTGAAGATGAATTCTAAATAGCTATAATTTCTTAGTTTTCAAAATGTGGAAGACTTTCTTTTAAAAGTATGTTTGTTTTGTAAAGGAAGGCTTTGAGGTGTGGACTTTGTTATAAAAGGAATACATACATAGATTAGTTATAAACCTAGAATGAATCTACTTGCTTGCTGAAACAAGAAGAGATTTGCTCAGCAAACTAAAATACAACAGACATTGACGTAGACGATAAAGGAAGTAGCTGATAACCTGATAATCCCGTTTTTGGACACAGCACAGGGGAAAGTGAGGAGCTGTTGTGTTCCGTAAGTCAGGTGTGACGGTTTGATGGCAAATGGCTTCATTCTTTTGTGCCGACTCCTATAAACTGGAAATGGCGCCTGGGGTTCTGATAAGGATTATGGGGCCTCCTTGAGAAGGTTCTGGAAAGAATGTTATGACAAAGTAGTGTGACCTGCCATGCTTGGAGGTGGTTATGTGAGTGAATCACACTGTGCCAAGGTGAAGATGGGGATGAGGGTGGGGAGCAGTGGGAGAAGAATCTGTTTGTTTTATTTTGAAAGACCCTAAAAGTTTTCAACAATATTAATGGCACCTTGACTCCCCCACCCCATTAGTTACCAGTATCCGGAAGCTTGAGAGGGTAGAAACTTCACTTAGAGAAAATCTGAAGGTTAGATGCTCCTTTGCTAGATCCTGGATAAACTTCTAGGGCAAGGATTATTTTAAGATCAGAAGGAAACCTTTCTCCTTGTACTACTTTACAAGTCAAAGCTGGCATTTAAAATTTTCACCAGTCATCTGACAAGAAGTTGTGTGCTTCTGTTTCATTTATTATTAGCAGTAGGACTGCTTTTCAGCCCACTACTGTTAAACAGGCGTGGGAGGTTGATGGGCTGGGGCTGGAAAGACCTGAAAAGGTCTGATCAGGTGCTACCCCATCTTGTCTGTGTCTGCTTTCTCACCTGGAAAATGGGGGCATTTGCCCACATTGTCAGTTTGTAGTGAGGATTACAGATACTACAGTGAAGCTCCTGATAGAGGTCCCAGCACTTGGTATGTGCACAGTACAGGGGAGGTGGTGTTGTAGAGAAACTCTTTGAAAGGTTCGCAGCCAGCTTGTTGGGATAATATCCCCGTCACTGCTGTACAGGACATGGCTGAAGCCCATGACACCCTGAACCTAGCAGACCAGTGCAGCCTGGAGGCCAAATCCAGCTTTCAGCCTGTTTTTGAAAATTAAATTTTATTGGAACACAGCTATGCTCTTTCATTTGCATATTGCCTGTGGCTACCCTCATGCTGTAATGGCAGAGTTGAGTACAGAGACTGGATGGTCAACACAGCCGAAAATATTTGCTATCTGGCCCTTTCCAGAAAATGTTTGTCTACCCTGACTCTAGTATATATCTGCTTCCATATTTGAGTTGTGAGCTTCCCAAGTCCGATTTATTCACAAATCTCATTATGCCTATTGTTGTTGCTATTGTAATTGCATCATTCTAATTATAAATTATGTAAACTGCTGAAATAGGAGATCAAAATGAGAATTGTTGTGGGAGATTCTGCTGTCTGTTCCCAAATACCCACCTTCCCTTCCTTTGGTAATAGAATCTCAAGTTGCAGCTGGATGATGGCCACTGGTAATTGATTTTCATTTCCTAGGCTCTCTTGCAGCTAGGCCGTGTGACCGTGTTCCAGCCAGTGGGAAGGAGGCCAAAGCTTTGCATGCAACTTACAGGCCATGACTTTCAGGGAGACCAGAGTGCCCTCCTGATCCCTTTCCCCCTTCATGCTGGCTGTGACCGAGGATGGGGGTGGCAGGAGCTGAGTAACTGTCTTGCACTGTGGGATGGAAGTATGATGGTGAGGGTATCTGGGTAACAAGATAAAACCAGCCTGGATCTCCAACATTATGGAGAGCCCATGTAGCCCAGGACCGCTCTGCTCTACTGTAGATGAGAGAAAAATGAAGTGGTGTCTTGTTTAAAACATTGCCACTTTGACATTTAAAACAATAGGTCAACTTCTATCTTAGTACATAACAGCTGTTGACCTCTATGAAAACTAATTGAATGCATTGGAGAGAGCCAGTAATGGCAAGTTGCTAATAAATCTTGCTTTTTTAAAAAAGTGGACAAAACAACTAAAAAGGTTGGAAGAGGGGTGAACATAAGAATGATCCTTTGTGTGGGCTATTTGACGTATTCAATTCTTTCTTCTCTTTAAATAAACTAGAGAGCATAGATAATTCGGGGGGGGGGTTGTTTATTTTATGCAACACCCGCAATCTCTGTTCCACACCCTAAATCAGTTGGCAATTTTATAACTCCCACTGCACATATACATAAGGTAACATTTATTGGATTGAGTTGAATGCCCAGTTTTTTGTTAGTCCCCAGTCAGCATTCAGGTTATTCCCCAAATATAAGAATATTCACACTTATTTCTTGTTAATATGGTTTGGAATTAATGGATAATCTGTATATCCTAGATAAAAAAAGGGAGAAAGTATCTAATTTTGGAAAAGCAGCTTCAAATTGACCATTGTTGGCAATATATAAGGATACGGTAGCCTTTTTAAACCCCATGGTGAAAATCTGAAAAAGGGGGATTTAACTACTCCCAGGAAATTAGGTCCTGACGCTTACTTAGCAACCTCTCCGTTTCTGGTAAGTTACCTTTGTATTCTAACCCCCATCTCTGGAATCTCCAGCTCGTGTTTCCAGTGAAATCATAGGTCCCGACTTTGTCCCAACGCAGAATTTGTAGTTGTATGTTTTGCTGAAAGGGAACAATTCAATGAAGGTTGTATCCTTGAGACCACCCTCACAGATCAAGATGACCGAGCCTGCAGAAGGGGCAGCAGGACACCTGCCATGGCCTTGCAGTCACCAGGCCTGGAAATCAGCAGTCCATTATAAAGGAAAGACGGAATTCTTATATGGTTCTGCGTTTCTGTTACAGGACGGCAAGCCTTGGAAGAACCTGGGTTTGACACTTTACATTTTTAATACCCTCTCAGCCTCAGAAAATGGAACTTCCTGGGCTTTTCTCAGCTTTTTGGGAAGCCTGTTTGTGGGGAACCTCTGTCAATCTGGGATATGACACCTGGCCATCAGGACTTGAAGTGTCACCGATAGCTACTGTCTAAGATCCTCTTTTCCATCAGTATCCCTGATATGTTTTAAGTGATATTGCTAGATTTAGATATTTCTCTTTCAAATGAATATCAGTTTCTAAATCCATTCTTTATATGAGAAAGTGAATGTGGTTTATTTCATAAAAGTAGAGGACTTAGTATTTTCCTAAATTCAGCTTTTTAAGCAAGCACGTGAATGGATCACTGATGACAAAATCCTTGAGCAGAAGGTTGTTGATTAGCCCATCCAGCAGTATGCAACCTCGAGCCCACAGACCCTCTGGTTTGCTGAGATATTTCAAAGGGGCATGATTCAGAAATGGTCACTGTCCAGTCTGGGCCTGCTCCTTATTGTACAGACCTGGAAACCCAGTGTTCTCCTGGGGATGAGAAAGAATTCTGAATGGAGTGACTTCTTTGGTCACGGGGCTGCTCCTCTGCATATTATTATATCCCCACATTCTTTAGCATAATTTGTTAAAAGAGCATTACTTGTATTTGCTCTTATAATTCCAAAGAGTGCATTCATGACAGAATGCACAGATTAGATTCATTCCTGACCTCTTTGGTTACCTATTCAAAGTGAACTTCATTTTTAAGTGAACCTAATTATACTTAGTGCCTGGGGTGCCTGCTGGCTGTGGTATGTACAGGGATCATTCAAACCATGTTAGAAGTGATAGTTTAGTTAAAGACTACATAGATTAGAAGGTATAAGGCTTTTGTTTATGACAAAAGAAGCAACGGCATATATCTAACTTTAAAAACAATTGCTTTTATAATAAAGAATCGAATATTTTTTCCATTTCTTGAAAATGCATTATGCTTACATGAGCTAGGAAAAAAAAAGAGAAAAATATGCAGAATAGATTGGGTTCTGATCAAAATATAACTCTTAAGCATAGAACGTACTGGAAGATAACGATTAAAGGATGTGTCTCTATCTGTCTTTCATTGTGTGTTTGTTTAAAACAGTCATTGTGTTGCTTAATAGTAGGTGCTTTTCTTTGGCCATCTGGCTCCATGGTTCCGTTTTGGTTGTGCTCCGTTCCCTGAAGACTCACCTAGGGTTGTGAGCTCCCCCAAGTAGCTCAGGATAAGATGTTTAGCACCACTTAATTGATCTACTTAGCTGGGTGGAGACACCCTTAGAATGTCCAGGCCCAGTTAAAACACTGTTTCGCAGTAGTTTTGTCTCTGTGGTTCTGGATGGGTCTCTTCTAGGAAAACCAAGTGAGGTTGATCAAAAAGCTGTTTCATCTCACCAGAGGGTCTTCCCACGTCTATTTCATGCACCTGAATTATAGAGCACAAGCAGAAAATGAAGCAATAACAAACGGTGTAATAAACAAGAAGACATTTGAATTTTTACTAACTAGCAAGTCCAGTAAGTAATGACCGAGGTGAAAGTAGTAAGGGTTATGGAGTTAACCTTGTGCCCAAGGGAGGTGGTAGGTGTGAACAACATACCGTGCTTCCCTGTGATATCTGATTTAGTGAAGGTGACTTCCAAGAAATGGCTAGAATATTGGGCAAGCAGGCCTCTGGTATGTCCAATATTGGCAGTTTTCTCACACAGAAAGCACAGCTGCAGCTGTTAGGTTCTCCTGAACACCACTGACAGCAACTTGAGCTCTAGAGGCAGAGAGGAATACCTGCCACAGGTAAGAGTAAAGGAGGTGTCGATGGGCAGACTCTTCGCTGGCACAACAGTGAGCCAAGGTCATTCAGGTCGCATTGATATCCACTGAATGGCATTCATTTCACAAAGGAATAGTCATTGTTTGTGCCCTCTGAGGCAAGGAATACTAACAACTTTGAAGAATAAGGTTTTCTGAGGAAATCAATAATGTGAACGGAAATGAAATGTTGGAGGAACTCTTTAAATAAGTGTTTTCAGAAACTCATCTCCAGATATAAAACACACAATGACTGTTACCATGGTGATTAGAAATGCATTGAAGGCCGGCTGATTCCTTTGCAGTGCATTATTAGACACATTCCTATTTTCATTCTGTGAATATGACAAGGGGGGGGGGGTGGAATGCATTTCTATAGAAATTCTCTCTAAATCAGACAGGCTGTATTAATTAATTTCTATAACTTTATTTTCCTAAAGAACCGGTTACTAGGAGAAATAACTTCTTTTGAAATTTGTCCTCACTCTATAGTAATATCAACCTCTGCACACCTTCCCTAAGCAAGACTTCTTCACAGTCACACATTTCACAGACTTGCATCCATTTCTACCCAGACTGTCCCATATCCCTTTCTCGTTTGTGCCCTGCACACCCCCAGATGCATACCCATCATCCTTGCATGCTGTTATGGAGTATTGTGTTGTAGTAATTTACCACTAACACACAATATCCACACAATAGCTTATTCTTAAAATCTGCTTTTGAGGGAGGCTGATGGCGAGTTTGGGAAGCATTGACTCATCCTAAGGAGATTCTCGTTTCTTTTGACTGAAAAGGATGATCCTCTTGGTAAGGTGTGTTCCTTTAAATGCCACATTCTGTGGCTGGCTTGAAAATGAAGAAAAATGAGAGATGCGTTCTTAAAAGAACTAAAGTGGGAATGTAGCTTATAATTGAACAGTCCAGCATCTTGAATGACTACCTCAATAACTGATGGTCACTGACTCTATATCTGCCGTATTCCAGGGCATCCTCTTATCAACAAAGACTGATGACAGAGTCTTCAAACAAAAGACATTTTAATAGGCATTTATAATAAAAACACTTTGGAGGAACTTGACCATTCAGTCTCTGGGTTGTATGTACCTGTACAGACCTGTGAAATGGGTAAGGTCTCTGAGGAACAAAATGAGGAGCCTTATTGTTAATGAAATTTACTCTGTAAGAAATATGCCCTTTAGTATTGTCACAGAAGTGTGCATTTCACATAACTAGGCCAAAGGTGTGAAAGGGGGACAATTACTTTTGACTCCAATTACAGTAAATCCTGGATTGCACTTCATTGGAAATTGTGGTCCCAAGTAGAATGCAAAGAAAGGCTTATGTCCAAATTAGTCAACTTGCTTCAAAATAATAATATCTGATTTCCTGGAAAAACGTTTCCTGACTCTCAGTTATTATCCATCCTTCAGGGATACGGTAGAAACCTTTTCTTCCATCGGGGAGAGTGACTGAAGCAAATCTTGGCATTCACAAATGGAAGGGTGTTTAATCTGCAGGTCAAGTGGGCGCTTGTTCTGAGCTAGTAATGGAATTTAAATTGTTCTTGCCCTGACTTTATAACAGTCTAGTTGTTGAAAAGTTAACAACATTGAAAAGTCTGGAAAATAACTTCTAACTGGCATCTGTTCATAGAAACCAGAATAACATAAGAAGTAACGTGATGGCGGTTGAGTGCCAGCCTTCCAAATCATCTTGGTGGATAAGTGATGGTCAGTGCTCCTGGGAAGCGGCAGCGCACAGACTGAGATGGAAGGGACACGGGCAGTTTCACAAAGTGACTGCTCTCTGATTCGTTTAAAACAGTATGAAAAGAGAGAGGGAGGGAGAGACAGAGAGAGGGGGCAAAGAGAGAGAGGGGGAGAGAGAGAGCCACCTACATAGAACCCCAAGTTTCCCTGAGGGAGATGGGGCTCAACTTCTTGGATTAGAAAAAGCCAGCACTTAGCTGGTGCCTCCTGGTCCCTGGCCTTGGGAGGCGTTGCTCACGAGGTCTGAGAAAGTGACAGCTTCAAGTGGAGGGCTATGTAATTTCTTAATCTTACGTTTGCTTATTTTAATCTCCAGTTGACACATCTTATTTGCTTTGTCATGGTTCTAATGCTGTGTTTGTGCAGGCACACATACCTGTTTTTATTTTGTTCTCTGCCTATACACACACACACACACACACACACGCACACACACATGGAAGAACATATTATGTGTCCACAGGATTAAAAGAAATTCTAACACATTATGCTAAGAAATGTTAAAATCTGTAACTGGATACTGACTGACCTTTCTAAGAAAAATTCGGCAGGATTTAACCATCAACAGATGTTCGCTACCAACAGAGAGCATGAGACCATTAGTCACTCGTGGAGAATGACAGGGCTGTGAGGCTCCAGACCAAAGCATATTTATAGGTGATGGTAGAAGCAGCTGCTTGTCGTGGTTGCTAGGTGACAACTTAGGTTATAACAAATCCCCTTTTTAAAAAGTTTGTCCATATGGGATGTTGACATAATTCACTTAATCAAAAATATTATTTGGCTTCAATTTTCAATTCCTATAGATTAAAAATAAAATCAAATAGTGTAAAATAATGTGCATTCTCTGGAGGTGGTATGACAGAGCTCTTCTAAACATCTTTGGGAATGATTATCACCATATGAGTTCTTAGGGATATGAAATATCTAAAAAATGACTAGCACTGATCATCAGAGAGATATAAATTAAAACAACAATGAGGTGTCACCTCACACCTGTCAGAATAGCTAACATCAACAAATCATGACAAGTGCTGGTGAGGATGTGGAGAAAAGGGAACCCTAGGACACTGAGGGTGGGAATGCAGAATGGTGCAGCCACTGTGGAAAACAGTATGGAGTTTCCTCAGAAAATTAAGTATGGAACTGCCATTTGACCCAGTGATCTCACTTCTGGGAATATATCCTAAGAAACTAGAAACACAAATCAGAAAGAATGTACGCACCCCTATATTTATAGCAGCACAATTTACAAAGCTAAGATCTGGAAACAGCCCAAGTGCCATCAATAGATGAGTGGATAAAAAAAAACTGTGGTACATTTATACCATGGAATACTATGCAGCAGTAAAAAAGAAGGATTTTCTACCCTTTGAGATAGCATGGAGGGACCTGGAGAGTATTCTGCTAAGTGAAATAAGCCAGTCAGAGGAAGACAAGTATCACATAATCTCACTCATATATGGAATCTAATGAACAAAATAAACTGATGAACAAAATAGTTCCAGAGACATAGCAGCATGAAACAGACTGTGGAATCTTGGGAAGGTGGGGGAGGGTGGGTGGGTGGGAGGTGATCAACCAAAGAGCTTGTATGTATATATGCATAACCCATGGACACAGACAGTAGGGTGGGTAAAGACCCCTGGGGAGGGGGGAGGATGGCGACAGGCTAGAAGGGGCCAATGGGGGGAACAGGAGGACATATGTAATACTTTCAACAATAAAGATTTTTTAAAAACTGACTAGAAAGGTGTGTGTGTGTGTGTTTAGGAGGAGACAACAGTATCTGAAAATGCTCTCCAGTGGATTGAGGTAGCTCAAAAAACGAAAAGGGGTCTCATTTTCTCTATCGCATGGGAAGGCTGGGGACTGGCTGACTTTCACAGTCTGGCCTACGCAGCTTCACAGGCTCCAGTCCTGTGCTCCCCGGATCACACATGCACGTGGATCGTCTGTGAGTGTTGTCTGCCTAGTGTGTTCTTGATTCCCATGGAGGAAGTCAAGCATTTGGACCCACATTTTGCCAGAAGGAATTCCACACAAAATACTGATTTCTAGTTATCTTGGAAAAAATGAGGCATATTTCCTTATTACTTAATTTTGAAGGCAGTTTAACTCTCAATTTCTAGGGGAATAATTTTTTAAAAAACCCATTCCACATAAATGAAAGTGAGTTTCCAAATTTTGGGGGCCTTTTGCCCATTATTAGACATATATTTATACATAGAAAGAAATACATGCTCACTATTGCCAATATTTAATGTGTAGAAACATTCAGATAAGTGAATTAAAATCATACATAATGTCACTAAATAACCAGTAATTTTTTGGGGGGGGTATTTTCTTCTTGGATATTCCTCCATTGTTTACATTTATTCATCTATTCACTCTTTCATGTGCTTCATAGACATCAAGCTCTGTTAGTTGCTGAAGCCAGAGCCACATCTATGAATTATTTCATGGAATTTAAAATCTAACAGGGAGTCAACATTGCAAACATAAATTAACTACAGTCAGTAATTGTTACAAAAGAGAATGGTAATGCCGATGGGATGGGAAGGGGTTCAGGTGGAGGAGATTCAGCCGGGAGATGCACAGTGTTACCCACAGTGCTCGCAGTGGAGAGCTCGGCCAATGGCAGCTGTAAGCATGGTTATCATTGGCACGTGCTTTGGAATCGTTGTGTGGGTCCTGACTTAGAAACAGCTGAAGTGGTGGAGAGAGAAAATAGGAATCTAACTCTTTGGTCCTTAGTCACACCTGGGAACCAAAGCTGCGTTTTAGATATTTCTGTTTCTATAGCTCGGCATTTAAGGATTCTGTATTCCTTCCCATTTGACTGCACTAACGTACTTTCTCACTCATCTTTGAAATGATCCCCATGTTCCTATCCGGTGAGGTCTTCCTGTGTCTCCCGTTCTGAGCAGCCTCAGTTCCATTTCCTACAGCCCTAGTCCATTATGTATTAGTTCTGTGACCTTGAGCAAGATAGCTAATGTATCTGGGCTTCACTTTCCTCATCTGTAAGACAGAAATAACACATAGCACTTCACTCCTGGGTTGGTTGTAAGGATTGAATGTGAGATTACATTTACAGCATAGAGAACAGTGCCTAGCCCCTGGTGTTAGCTACTATTCTTATTTTTGCTGCCTGAAACCTCTTAGCTTGAATTGTTAACCAACTACCTTGATTTGAATTATTCACCCTATTTCCATTCTTCCATTCTACTAAAGATTGTCACCTAAATAAAACTGTGCTACTAATCTCTGTGTAATCGTCCTCCATACCTCTTTTTAAATAGTTGTTTCTGCCTCCGACTTTAAAATATGTGATACAACACTTCATTGATCCCATTGAAAATATAGCACTTCATTTTGTGCTGCAAATGCCTGAAACCAACTCAAGGCCCAAGGGAGACTTGGCTCCCCCAGAGGGGATATCTGTGGCTGGCTCTGCCTCTCAGGGCGTTCAGAACCTCAGAGCTCCAACTAGACCATCAGGATTCACTCATATTCTCTACCCCTTACTCACACACTGCTTCCTGTTCTCTCTTTCCTCACCCACCACAGCTTACCTGTCTCTTGTTGGCAATTGTCTCCTCAAACCTAAAGCTCAAGAAATATGTGAAAGGACTTGAGCTTTGCTATATTAAAAACTCTAATTTTTTTTTGCTTTAAAAAATAACTTATCACAATAAAAATGTTTTTGAATTTTAGGTTCACTAGCATATTCTAAAAAGATGTATGAGCCTGTGAAATGTACAATAATGAAAAGATGGCATCTTATATTTAACAGGTTCTCCTCCCGTACTCAATTCCCAACTCAGTTTTTTATTTTTTCTCCAATAGCCCTAATTAATTAAATGTCATTTTATAAAGGCGAGCTTCATGTATAATGAAAAAAAGGGAGGAAGTTGGGGGCGGAGGGGAGAGATAGAATCAGTTTGACTTATTGGTTGGAGAGGGTGCCTTAGCCATCCATCCTTCCTGATCCTTGGCCTGTATACAGGAATGATGACTGACAGTCATCAGCTGCCTTCAATGCATGTTTATTGAAATGAATGGAAGGAAAATGGAACTGACAGACATCATTTGTTCTATGCCAAGATTCATTTGTTTCTGCATTATTTTTTTTGTAGAGCTCAAAGGCACTGGGGACAAAAGAGATGAAACAGGTTGCTAGCAGGTGTTCTCTTTTACGAATTAGTCTATTTTTAAAGAGCAGAGGAGTGTCGCATTTATTAGCCTTATAGCACCCCCTAATGGAGGATACTATGTGCTGCATTCTGAAACGAAAATGCATTGGAATTTCATGTCACCCATTAAACTGTACAAAGACTAACTTGTCTTTTAAAATAACATTTAAACCATGTTTTGTTAAGTACATTTCTAAAGAAAAAAGGTACACAATAATTTAAAGGGTAAGCATGAAAGAAAATAAAACCCGTCAGATCACAGTTAGACCACGTGAGCTATTTGGATCTTACCAAATTCACCACTTTTTATTCCTCGGTCTGCCATAGTTAAATAACTCCAAATCCGTTTGATCCTTTTTGGAGCTTGCTTTTAAGACTTGTTAGAACCAGAGCAGCATTTAGCCTAGGATTAATTATTCTCTGCAACTGAGGCAAAGCCCTTCTGAGGACCCGATATCCATGAACTTGAGGTTTTCCAGTATGGTTGGTGGGACCAGGTGTCATTCTGGCCTTGTGTGAGCACAGAACTCTGTTCCCACTTGTCCTTCCTATGGCTGGTTCCTCATCCGGGGTTCCTCACACTTGCCCTGGTGGCCTTCAGCTGGAGACTCCAGGGGTCCTCTTTGGTCTTCTCGTTGGACTCTGAATTCTATCTCCTCAACTCAGGTAGTCACCAGGATCCATCCTTCCTGCTCCTTGGCCTAGAAACTCAAGCACTCACCCATCTCTCAGGGATTGCCGACCTGCCTTGAGTAATGCCCAGTGTTTTGAAAATCAGTGTTTCATATATTTTGTCTGTTTTCCCCCGCTCCCACTTTTTTTTGTTTGTTTGTTTCAAATGGGAGAGCAAATTGGATTCCTGAGCAAATTCTTGCCCCAAAGCAAATTTTCCTCTTGTCTTTATTTTTGAAATGGGAATTCTTCATAACTTTCTCATGGAGTGTCTCACAGTCACTCTTAGTGTAAGAAACACCTGTCTCAGAAACACCTGGGACACTTATTAAAGATGCAGATTTCTGTGCTTCTGCTCAGGATCTGCTCCACCACACTTTCTGGAGTGAGGCCCAGACGGCTGCTGTTTAAACAGTGCCCCAGAGGCTCACAGTCAACTAGAGAACTTTCTAGAATAGCAATTTTCAACCGACGTGCCGTGGCACACTGATATGCTGCAAGAATTTGTAAAATATACAATACCTGACATCTTTTTTGTTAGATTGTCAAATAAAAAAATGACGTAGCCAACACAACAATAGCCATCTGATGTGAATGAATCAAAATTGTACCTAGGTTTTTGTCAGATTGGCAAGAAATACATTTTCTGGTGTGTCGCAGAATTTTAGTAGTCTATCTGTGGCATGAGATGAAAAAGGTTGGGAGGATTACTTAGGCTGGACCACCTACTGTGTGTACCTAAGTGTGGTCTAACAGGAACATGCAGGCAGAAAGAAAGGACGTTGGGTTCAAGTTCCGCTGGGAAGCCAAGCTCCCTTCTGTGATGAGGTGAGGCTGCTTGTCTGAGGAACCATCCTCCTAATTCCTGTTCTCTCAGAGTTTCTGAGGCAGGTGAAACCATCCATTGGTTCTTCTGCAAATAAATGCTTCTCTTGACGACGCAGAATGTCTTTTGTAAAAAATCTGTCCTTTTGTTTTGTTTTTAAGAAGGAGAACATAGCTAAATGAATCTGCCAGGGCCATAGTTTTGATACATTTTTTAAAAATTGGAAGCACTACACAGCTGCAATCCTTGGGGAAAAGCCCATTTGAAAGATGGTGTGGCCATGGAGGGGTTGTGGCTTCTCGCTTGGAACCACTTCAGCTGAACTCACCAAGCATGGGGGAGGCTGGGGATGACGACCACTGGGGAGGCACTCTTGAGGGGTCCTTATCTCTTGGCTGGAGTGTGTAGGAGGTTTACTCAGTGACCACATGAGAGAGAGAGAAAGCCGAAGGAAGCAAGCACGATGGTGAGGGAGGAAAGAAGAACAGACAGAGCGAAGGATGGACAGATGAACCAAAGAACCTTACTTCCCTTTGAAGCTGGCAAGTGCATGTTCTCTCAGAAACTACGGGGAAAAATAAACCCTGGGTTAGTAATACTGAAGCCATTAGTTTTCTCCACTGGATGACCTTCAGACATAGAAGAGTTATACTCTTTGGTTAAGAACTTGGGAAAGCTTCACACTGTTTTTAAGGCTCCTTTTATGTTACTGGGATCTTACGTTGCAGGTTGATCAGCGCCAAGGATAGTGTAAAAGATCTCTTTCCCAAGCATCATCCAATATTCACAGGAGATCCCTTCTCTGGCCATGTGTTTTCCAGATAAGGCTCTCTAGGAAAACCTGCAATTTCATTATGCAGCCTCTCTCTCTCTCTCTTTCTCTCTCTCTCTCTCCCCCCTTCCTCCCTCCTTTCCTCCCTCTCTATCTCTCTCTCCCCCCCATCTGTATTAAGCGCCAACCAGCCACCAAGCATGAATCTTAGTTTCCACCAAGTGTTTGCATTCTGCACACGAAGAGCTCTTTATTGCCTGGATAGGCAGTTCCTAAATGAGGCCACGTGTTTTTGGGTTAGTCAACACCTTCTTCCTCCTGACTCTAGAAAGGAGTGAGGAAGAACATTGAATGCTCCTTCTCACTCTAAGTTACAATATTGGGTTTCTTTAAAGGATGTTGTTGAATTTATTCATCCTTTGAAGAGGGTACATGTTTAAAGGAAATAGAACTGCATGGAAAATTAGGAGTCTTGGCATCAGGTCGTGGCTCTGCCCCAAACTAGCTGAGGAAACTTAGGTTTCACTTTCTGCATCTATAATAAGGGAATTTGAAAAGTTGACATCAAATGTTCCATCTCATCCTATATGACATAACTATATTAAATACAGTATATGTTACATACCTCCTTATATTACCTACATTGAATTGTGGTGACATAGTGAATGGTAGACTATGTATAATGGAAGACTATAGAAATGTATATTACAGTGGAATTCAGAATTAATCACTGGACAGTTTAAAACTATTAGGAAACTCCCAGAGGGTGAGTCGTCTGTGTCCATCTTTCATTTAGAGGAGTGTAGAGTAATATCTCTTCTTTGCCCTTGAATTCAGATTTCCTTTTCAAATTATATGTATTTCCATTAAATTCTATTCAGCACCATTTAGACATTTATTATTATCTCAAACATTTACTACTCTTTCCAAACCCATTGGTTAGAAAATATTTTCAACTTGTACACAGTGAATTTCTCATTTCTGTCGCTGATTGTAATAGTAATTCATATATAAATTATTTACAGTTCTTAACGGTAATATAAGTGTTAGTAACAATGGAATTTATTGTCCCAAAATACTGTTACAGGAGGCTTTTTCTAAAGGGGAGAAATCCTATATAATAAAAGGCTAATATGCAAATAGATTGAACAGTGGAATGACCAGTCGCTATGATGCACACTGACCACTAGGGGGCAGATGCTCAACGCAGGAGCTGCCCCCTGGTGGTCAGTGTGCTCCCACAGTGGGAGCACCACTCAGCCGGTAGCCGGGTTCATGGCTGGCGAGCGCAGCGACGGTGGCAGGAGCCTCTCCCGTCTCCACGGCAGTCGGACATCCCCCAAGGGCTCCCGGACTATGAGAGGGTGCAGGCCAGGCTGAAGGGCCCCCCCCCCCCGCCCCCGCAGTGCACAAATTTAGTGCACAGGGCCTCTAGTTTAATATAAATGAGAGTATCTTCTTATGGCTGTGGAAAATATTCATATGTTGAATATTCTCTTATCTCCTTCCCACCCAGGAGTGGTCTCCATAGACAGAGAAAGGAACAGTGCTACAGGTATTCGGTTTTTGTTGGTTTGAAATAACAATGCTACACACACTGAATATAATGTAAGACACGGTGGGGGAACTTGATAACTTTTTATTGAATAAGGGAATAAGGTAATGGATAGATGGATACTAAGGCTTCTTCATATTCATTTAAAGTCCACTATGAAAATAGCTAAGATCTTTAAGAGCAAAACAGAATTTTAAATTATTTTATTATACTAAACACCTTAAGTTTTATGAGGACTTTGCTATAACATTATCTCTATGCAGATAATATAGGTAATTTTAAGAATTTATTATTAGACTAGGCTCCTTTTCCATTTTAGGCCATTTACTTATTGGAGTAATAAAACATGTATACAAATGTGTTGTTACTTCTGAGACATGTATTCTAAGGTGGTATTATCAGAAGGTTCCAGAATCTATATAAAATACCATCTTTTCAAAAAGTTTTTTTCATGGCTCTAATCGGCAGAAATATTTTTACTTCACAAGTACATACATTGAGGCAAAAACTTAAGTGACATTTATATTTTGACTATAGGATGTGAAGTGAGATATACTCATGTAAGAATGTTACCTATACTAATAAAAGAGTAGTATGCTAATTAGACTGGACATCCTTCCTGACAAAGCCAGGCCCAGGCAAAGCCGCCTGCCCACGGTCCCAGGCCCCAGCGCCTGCGGCTGCGTCCCAGGAGATAGAGAAAAGCCACCCACCCTGTGGTTCCAGGCGCCTGCGGCTGGTCCTGGTTGCATGGGGCCAGCCAGAGGGAGGGAAGCCTGGGTCCCAGGTGGAGGGCTGAGGCAGAGGCGGTTGGGGCAATCAGGCAGGCAGGCAGAGGTGGTTAGGGGCTATCAGGCAGGCAGGCAGGCAGGCGAGCAGTTAGGAGCCAGCAGTCCCAGATTGCTACAGGAATGTCAACTGCCGGTTTAGGCCAGATCCCTGTGGACATCCCCTGAGGGGTCCCAGATTGGAGAGGGTACAAGCCGGGCTGAGAGACCACCCCCTCCCATGCACGAATTTCGTTCACCGGGCCTCTAGTTCATTAAATAAAAAGCATGATTATACATTTAAATAGCAACACAATTTTAAATAGAGGCCATATATGTACATGTGTATATATAGGTGTAGCTTTAAGAACAGTAAATGGATTCTCATGTATCCATCACCTAAGTTAAGTGACCAATACACCTGACTGTATATGCTTTAAATGGTGCAGTAAACTTAGAAACAAATGAGTTAATATAATATAATATTGTATGTCAACTGTAATTGAAAAATAAAATTTAAAAACAGAAGTGATCAGTACCCAGGAAGCTCCCCTGTGCCTTGCTCTAATTACATTCCCTACTGACCCAGCCCCCCACCCCATAACTCCTCTCTTGAATCTTGTTTTTTGTCCTTTCCTTGCTTAAACAATTTGTTAGCTTAGTGTGATATTGAGCTTCACATAAATGAAATCATACTGTATATATTCTGCTGATTTTTTATTTCTTTCAATATTATGATTTTAGTATATTTTTTATTTTTTAATTCAATATTAAGACACGTTTTGGCTTGTCTTAGGGCTACTGGAGTTGAATCCAGAGATCAGCCTCACCCTGATAACCCTGTAATCATAGCTCAGATGATATAGCTCCCTCATAATCCTTCTCTTCTAGTAGGAACATTAGTTTATTTTTTAATAAACCCTTAGCTCTATAGCAGTGCCTTCATCATGGGAGGCACTAATAATTATTTATTAAATGAATGAATTTGAAGGCCCTGAGCAGAATTTGTTTGAACTGACATATTTTTGGATGAGTTGGGATTGCAAGAGTGGGATTTGTCATTGTAATTGTAAGGAATGCCCCGTATTTGCTTGTGTTTCACTGAAGTTCCTGGGGGTGGAAATGAGGGCAGGGACCCAGTGCATGCTTGGGTCATGCATTGCATTCAACAAATTCTGTGATGAGCATCTGGAATATATGAGTTTCTGTTGAGTTGAACAATTTTCTGTGGAGTTGACCGATTATAGTACATACTGAAAACGCACTGTTGGTGGTGTTGATGATGATGATGGTGGTGATGACGATGACCATAAGATTGTTGCCAAGGTTTCCTTAAAATACTGTGGCTTTCCCATCCTTAAACTTTGAAGTATTTCTAACAAGTCCCACAGGGCCCTGTATGACCCAGTCCACTTGCTACTTTCCCAGCTTCATGTAATGAAATTCTCTTGGTTCACTCTGCTGGAGCCACACCGGGGGCTCAGAATAGTGCTTTTAGCTCCTTCTCACTGTAGCACCTTTGCTTATGTTGTACATTGTTCTTTTGGTACTCTCTGAGCCCTTGTGATAAACTCCTGCTAATCCAGATTTTAGTTTCAAGTGACCTCTTTTTAAACATATATATATATCAATTTATCTATCTATCTATATATATATATATACACACACACACATACACATGCACACACACACACACACACATATATATATATATATATATATATATATATATATTATTGACTTCAGAAAGCAAGGGAGAGGGAGAGATAGAATGATGAGAGATCAATGATGTCATTGATGAGGGAGAATCATTGATTTGCTGCCTCCTGCACACCCCCCATTGGGGATCAAACCTGCAACCTGGGCATGTGGCCTGACCGGGAATCGAGGAGCAACCTCTTGGTTCATAGGTCAACGCTCATCCACTGAGCCACAACCATTGGGCTCAAGTGACTTCTTCAGAGAAGATGTCGCAACGCCCCCACCCTGTACCTCTCCCTCAGCCGCCCCTTATTGTAACTGGGTAATTGTGTAGCTGGTGGTTTTCTGTCTTTCTTCTCTTGGCACTTGAGCTTTGTTAGGCAGATGTCTGGCTTGTTTACCTCTGCACAGGGACTTTCCAGAGAGTGTTGCCAACAGTATGTGCTCAATAAATATTTGCTTCTGAAGCAATGAATGTTGAATTGTCCAAAGTTCCGTTAAATTTTTTTGTTTTCTTTCTTCTCTCTTTAGCTGGGAAGTTATCAATTCCAAACCAGATGAAAGACCCAGGCTCAGCCACTGTATTGCAGAATCCTGGATGAATTTCAGCATATTTCTTCAAGAGATGTCTCTTTTCAAACAGCAGAGCCCTGGCAAGGCAAGTTTCCCAGTATGGGAGAATAACTGTGTATGCTTTACATGGTGCAGTAAACTTAGAAACAAACTAGTTAACTTATTTTACCAGCTTGTAAGTGGTCTCCAGTTCAGAAGACAATCTACTAGCAACACATCCCATAAGAGCTGGTATCAGCAAGGTTCAGAATCATTCATGTGTCAGCATTAGACAAACTTCAACATCATAGTTTGAAATTGGGTTGTTTTCCTATTTTTATACCTATTTATCTAATTCCTTAACAAAACGAATGGTGATTGGTCTCGTCATCCAGACAAAGAAGAAAAAAATATTAAGAATTTCAGTTTATAGTGTTCAGCCTGGTTCTGAAGTCAAAGGGAGATGAAATGAACTCTTAAGTCATTTGAAGAGTTTTGGGGAGATAATTGGGTCTCTCTTTTAAACTAAAAAGTGGAGTTTCTTATGTTATTTATTTTAAAACCTTTGGCAGAAACATTCATAGTGATTATATAAGTGGAATGTGTATTTTTAAAAGTAAGATGAAAACCTATGAGAAGAGTCGTAAGCTGTCTGAAGGGATTACATGGAGAAGTGCACACACCTGCATTAGTGTGTGCAGAGGCAGCTTCAGCTGTGATCCTGATAGCAAGGGTGAGGTGCAGAGCCACCATGGGCCCTTTCCCTTCCAGTGTCATGTTCAGATTGCTCCAACACCCACCTGTAGTTGGAAGGAAGAGCCTAGGAATGTCGACATTTACAATCCCTCTCATTGTACCATGTACAGGCACTCTCTTAAGGTCAATGCCTAGTACTAAATAGTACAGCTACGCTTGGACACATTTTGAGCATATTAAAGTAGCAAGGTTGTATATGGATGGATTTTTAAGAATCACTGAAGATGATTTTTAGAATAGATATCGATATGGTGATGGTGGGGTTCATTTTTATGCCTATTTTACCAAAACTATTAAACATTTTTAGGAGATTCTGAACTTAAAGCTTCATTGGGCCCCAAGTCACGTAGCTTAAGAGGATGGTCCTACAGATTTAGAGGGTAATATGAAATCCCTTCCCCAAACTGAATTCTAAATATACTAATGCTCTTGACTCATTTGTTCTTTCAAATTTTAAGGTTTTTCCTCTTCCATTTTACTACTAGAATGACATATTTTTCAGGGGCCCCTGCTATTTCAGAAATAACTGTTAATTTATTAACAGTTCTGAAAGTTCATTAATTCTCCTTTTGACTTAATAAATTAACCCTGTGCTGAAGAACAAGAAATCAAAGATAATCTAATTAGAAAACCCCCTTGCTCTTCCACTTAATCAGTTATGAATGCCATATTCACATGTCTTTTACAATTTCCTTATTTTCCTTGCTTATCAGTTTAATGCCGTAATTTAAAGATAAAGCAAAAGAAGTAAGATATTTTATTTTTAAAATATATTTTTATTGATTTCAAAGAAGAAGGAAGAGGGAGAGAGAGAGAGAGAAACATCAATGATGAGAGAGAATCATCGATCAGTTGTCTTCTGCACACCCCATACTGGGGATTGAGCTGGAAGCCCCAGGCATGTACCCTAATTGGGAATCGAACCTATGACTTTCTGGTTCATAGGTTGACACTCAACCATTGAGCCACACCAGCCGGGCAAGATAATTTATATTTAAGATTAGAGTGTGGAAAATATGTGAGACAAATTATGGGATAATTTTTCTATCTTTATGTTTAAATTTTTAAAAACAACCAAGATTTTTTGGGGGATGGAAGGACAATAACCATGTTTCGCTGTGGAAATTTCATTTCATTCACAGCTGGTTTCTAGGTGATGTAGAAGTGAATCAATTTGATATAGTTACGGAGAGGGGGATGATAATGGCCAGTAGAGTTATCCCAGCAGCTTATCAGCTGTGCAAATTCCTTTTATGTTTAAAGAAATGCCTCTAATTTCTGTAACATGTTTTGCTTCTAGAAGTGGTTTGAACTTTCAGACTTAGTTCCTAGGCTGCTTTATATCCAGTGGGTGATCCTGAGTAAGAGAAGTTTCTGGAAGCATATAAATCTTCATTTCTCTGGCATCTGGCAGTACTAAAAGCCATCGGCATGATTAATGGGAGACATTGTGCCCTGTGCCAGAAATTAGCTTCTGGAACATCAGAATGATTATTACCAAGTGTGAAAATGGAGTAAGGCTGGTTGAATGCTGCAGTTATTAGTCAGAACTAAGGGCAAAAGAACACTGAAAAGGCTTCACCATAATTAATAGATCAGATATAGAAAAGTAATTGTGTGTATATCCTGCACTCTGAAATATCCTGGTATTATGCATAACTGGCACGTGTTATTTCTCTGATTTCTAGTTTTGTCTCCTGGTCTGCAGTGTGTGCACGTTTTTTATGATCTTGGGAAGTTACATTCCTGGGGTTATACTCAGCTATCTACTCTGTAAGTATAGCAGAACATTTGGCTAGTTTATGTGATGCACGTGGTATCACTTAACGGTCATCAAGACCATCCATAGTTTGGAAGAGGAGGGATGAGTTCTTAATTATAAAGAAAGTTGATTGTTCTTTAATTTCATCTGTCCAAAGTTTCTTCTTTTCCTTGAGATTTGTTTATATTTTAAAACTGAAAGAATAGTTGCCAAAAGGCAGGATTGTAAGTAATTAATGTTACTTTAAATTATGTCTTAAAGCTATAAATAAGTATACTCCCTACCCCCACAGACACACGAATACCTTTGCCCTTGTGCATGTTCTGTGGCTCAAAAAATAGTTAAACCACAATGAGATACCATTACACCAGAATGGCTAAAATTAAAAAATGCTGATCATATCAAGCATTAGCAAGGATATGGAGCAACTGGAATTCTCACATACTGTTGGTGGGTAAGTAGAATAGTACAACCACTTTGGATAACAGTTTGGCAGTTTCTTAAAAACTACTTTATATCCTATTTCATAGCTAGGTGTTTACCCAAGAAAAATGAAAGCATTTTTCCACAAAAGACTCATGAATGAATATTCATAGCAGCTTTATATGTAGTAGCCAAAAATGGAGCACAATTCATATGTGACCATCAATAGATGTACGGAAAAACAAATTGTGGTATGTCCATACAATGGCTTTTTACTCAGCATGAAAAACACCAATATGTGCAGCAACCTGGATAAATCTCAATTAATTGAGTGGGAGAAGCCAGATTTTTTAAAAGAGTATATAATGTATGATTTTATTTATGTACCATTCAAACTAATTTTTAGTGATAAAGCTGACCAATGGCTGCCTGAGGGTGAGGTAGGAGAGGTCAGGAATAGGCAGAAGGAAAGGATTAATAGACACATGTGCAAACTGGAGGATGGTAAATATGTTCACTGTCTTGATTGTGGTGATGGTTCCTTAGTTGTATGCCTGGCTCAAAACTTATCAAATTGTACAACTTTAAATATGTGTAATTTACTGTATATCAATTATAATTAGAAAATGCTGCAAAAATGGTAGATTTCCTGCTTCTCCTGAAAAATCTGATTTAGTGCTGCCACCTTTAGATGGTGTGGGCATGCTCCACTTAATTAACCCTCATACTTCCCTATTTTTCTCACACCAGCTTTTAAATTTTTTACATACCACCTTGGCTGCTAGAGGTATTTGAGTTTGCATGTCCTATTTAAAAGGTAAATAGGCACGTTTCCTAACAACAACAAAGAAATAAGCATTAGGGAAGAAAATACAACCTTCATTTCTTTTTGTTTTCCCAATGCATACCACAGATGGCAAATGGTCCTGAGCTCAAATCCATTATCCCAAATAGAATTCATGTAGAGTATCAGCCTCTGATCTGCCTTGTTCAGCAGGTAGAGGAGAAGAGAGCGGAGAAGGGGAGTCTGATATGGGCCAGGCATTATTCAGATGGCTTGCATTCGTCTCATTTACCCCTCACAACAGCCCTGAAATAACGTTATTATCCCAATATGACTGATGAGAGGCAAGTAGATAACAATTTTCCCATGGTGCAGTTGCATTTAACAAATAAGTTGGAATTTTTAACCAGGACTGTTGTCTGGAAAGCATGGAATCTTTGTATAAATTTTGAGGTTAAAGGATTGAAGGGAGGGAGTTGATCTAATTGTAAGTCTTTGAAAACAATGACTATAAACGTGTGTGCGCGTGCGCGTGCATGTAGGAATGAATGAATGTTATTATAGGGAGAAGAATTGAAACTATAAACTTATTTCACAGAAGCATTTCCCTAAGGAAAAAACACCTTCTGTTTGTCAGTAAGGGGAATTGAAATATTTTTTGTGAAATACAGAGATGTAGCCTTTAGACATAAAGATCATCTTACCACACTCTCTTCCTTCTTATATTTCAGTACTGTGTGCATTTTTGTGTCCACTGTTTAAGTGTAATGATATGGGACAAAAACTGTACAGCAAAATCAAGTCAGTTCTGCTGAAACTAGATTTTGGAATTGGAGAATATATTAACCAGAAAAAACGTGAGAGATCTGGTAGGTAAAGTTTGACTTTCAGATTCCACACATGAAATGAGACATCAGCGGGCTATTGATTATGAAATCACCTTCTGTACATTTCAGGATGTTTGCCTTTTACAGCATATTATTACAGAAGCTCACTCCCCTCCCCAAAGTAATATAACCTTTCCTATTTAGTTAGATTTTTATTGTCTTCTGAAACATACAGTAAATGGACTTTTTGATTAAATTTCAGAGAGGGAGAAAAGAATTCAACCATTCTATATTTGCTATTTACAACTTACTTTCTTTAATTTGCTTTGTTTTGGGGTGGGCCATTGCAAATAAAAAATGACACAGGTAGGACTAAGAATGTGGGACCATAGAAGAGGCATCAAAAGAATGGGAAGGGAAATAAAATACATAGAGGGAAAATCAGCGTCATCAATTTTCCCTTTTTAACATAATTATATGTCCTGTGACCTTATACGTTCTCAAACTATAGCACGCATCACAACTGCCTTTTCATAAAAAGGCTTATTAAAGCAGAGATTGCTGGGCCCGGCGCCAGAGTTTCTGATTCAGTTGGTCTAGGGTAGGGCTTGAGAACTTGGATTTCTAACAAGTTCCCAGTGGTGCTGATGCTGCTGGTTCAGAGAGCACACTGTGAGAACACTGATATGGACCATTCCCCTTGGAAATCAGACCTCTTCAAATAAGTGAAGCTTGTTACGTGCAAACATTTAATTCCGTGGAAGCGTTGGAGAAAATGAGGAATGTGGGTAAGGATATGTAATGGATAAAATACACTATGTCTACGCTGGCCAGGAAACTGAAAGCTCCCCAATTTTTTCTCAACAGAAGCAGACAAAGAAAAAAGTCACAAAGATGACAGTGAATTAGACTTTTCAGCTCTTTGTCCTAAGGTATTTTTTTGTTTAGTTTTTCCATTTGTTCCTGTGTAGTTTGACTGTCAATTGATTTAAAGCCAGAATGATTTTCCCAATCGACTCCTCCTATGTCTCTAAGATGATTGAACAATTCTGAAAGGAAAAATACTCACCTGGTTTTTATTAGTCTGACATTTTTGGTGGTAGTATGGAGTTTTCAAAAGATTTGCCACGGAAGTTTAGAATGTGCCGCTGGTATTTATATTAACACAGATTAGCCTCACGGTGGCTGCCAAAGAGTTGTCTGTGTCCGACACGGACGTATCCGAGGTCTCCTGGACTGACAATGGGACCTTCAACCTTTCAGAAGGATACACTCCACAAACAGACACTTCTGACGGTATGCTCACATTTCTCTCTCTCTTTTTTATTATTCTGAGTGCATGCAGAAATAATTAACTCTGTCTACTGCTGAATGGCTAACCAAAATGGGGTGTATCTATACAATGGCCTGTCACTTGGCTATCGAAATGAAGTATTAATCCTTACTACAACATGGATGAACCTTGAACACTTTAGGCAAAATGAAAGAAGCCAGATACACAAGGCTAGATATATTGAATAACTCCATTTATGTGACAAGGCCATATAAATGGAAAGTAGATATGTGGCTACTACAGGGCCTGGGGAAGAGGGAATGGTGAGTGAGTGTTAATTATATGGATTTCTTCCTTCTTGGTTTTTTTTTTTTTTTTTAGTATGAGTTTCTTTTTGGAGTGATGAAAATGTTTTAGCATTAAATAGTCGTGATGGTTGTACAGCTTTGTGAATATATTAAAAACCACTGAGTTGTACACTTTAAAGGAGTAAATTTGGTAATATCTGAATTATATGTCAAGAGCTATTATTTTTTGAGTATGAGAAACAAATCTAAAGCCAGTGTCCAAAATCTGCCTTTATTTAGAAAACATATAAATATTGACAGTGAACAAAATTAACTTCTCGAATGTCTGGTGACCTTGTTTATAGCAGTAATGGGAGGAGGGGAAGAGAAAAACCAATCGCACATATCTGAGGCTCGCCCTCGTTCACAGGGACTGAGCATGGAGGGCAAGTCCCCCAAATCCAAAGCTGACTCCAAGGTTTCTCTTCAAAATCAGTTTAAAAATAAACAAAAAATGCTCTTATTTTAATAATTAGGTTAAGTACAATTTAAAATAGATAACTCTTATGCAGTAACTTAACTTTAGCTAGTCTTATTGGATTATTTCAAGTCATCTTAGCCATATACTGAAAATATGAGCAGGTTATAATGGAGGATTGTGAATAAATTGTCTTTGATGTGCTTTTACAAGCAAGAACACACTTTCTTTTCTTGAGGAAGGAGGGAGGCTGTACAGGGTTGGAAAGAAGGCAGGTTTGGGGACTGGGAGACCCAAGTCTTGGCTTGCCTTTGTGATTAGCTAACTGTGTGACCTTATATTTATGGGGAATTTAATTTCCTCATCTTTAAAACGCATTAGAACAAGAGGACCACTGCCATCCACTGGAGCTCTATAAACCCTAAGTACCCACAAGACCTAGATAACAAACACTTTGTTTTCCAGCATCCCACTCAGATTTACACAAGGGAACGACGATAACCCAACCCACAGATGAGACTTTTTGCTAGTTAAACTGAAGATTTCAAATCACTGTTGTAAAGAGTTAGTCATTATACTAAAAGATTTTCTCTGAAAAGTGAAAATAAGATCACTGTCTGCCTATGAACCTGACATTGCTTTCAAATGTACCCAATTTTACAAGTGTTCCTACATGTATTCAGGACACTAGTTTGGTTAAAATGGTATGAACTATTTTTAAAATATTTTTTGTATTGATTTTTAGAGATAGAGGAATGGAGAGGGAGAGAGAAACATCAGTGTGAGGGTGAAACATGGATCAGTGGCCTCCTGCACGCCCCCTACCAGGGATCAAGCCTGCAGCGATTTTTATGTAAAGCCAAATGTTTCCATATGTTCTGAGGTTGAATGTGGAATAGAAGGAGCAATAGCTTCTTCTAATTAATTGCTTTAAACAAACCAAGCTACAGATACTCCGATCTTCTTGGATGAAAATGCTGAGGTTGGGTAACATTCCCCATCTGCTCTACCAGATACCATGAAAACTCCAATTGAAATATTTCATATTCTGTGATCAGACATATCCACAATGGCTTAAGCTAATTTCCTCCCCAGGGGCAGGATAAAATATTTGTTTATGGTGAACATTTAAATTTTAGTCAGAGCCTCAAGCTAATGTTAGGTCGAATAGTAAGTCATTATGTACACTGCCTTGTGCTTAAAGACATAGGGGGACATGTAATATTTGTGTACTTGTGAAGAGATGGTGCCCCAGATTTGGGAGGGGTCCAATATGTGTGGTTACATTTATTTAAACCGAACCAGGTGGCTAGATGAATGCCAAGGTTGCCCAGAGGGTTTAGATTAAAATCAGTATCTTTTAGACAGCTCTTTCATTTCAAATTTATCATGGTGCTTAAGCATGAACTTCTGTTGTACATTTCACAGATCTTGACCGACCTAGTGAGGAAGTTTTCTCTCGAGGCCTTTCAGATTTTCCATCTCTAGAAAATGGCATGGGAACAAACGATGAAGATGAATTAAGCCTTGGCTTGCCCACTGAGCTCAAGAGAAAAAAGGAACAGTTGGACAGCGGTCTCAGACCCAGCAAAGAGAGGCAGTCACCAGCTGGTCTCACCCTTCCTCTGAGCAGTGACCAAACCTTTCACCTGATGAGCAACCTGGCTGGGGACGTCATCACAGCTGCAGTGACTGCTGCTATCAAAGACCAGTTAGAGGGCGCGCAGCAAGCCCTTTCTCAGGCTGCACTCAGCCCGGGAGAGGACACAGATACTGAAGAAGGTGATGACTTTGAACTCCTTGACCAGTCAGAGCTCGATCAAATTGAGAGTGAATTGGGACTTTCACAAGACCAGGAAGCAGAAGCACAGCAAAATAAGAAGTCTTCAGGCTTCCTTTCAAATCTACTTGGAGGCCATTAGTCTGGAATCAGCTTGTATGGCAGAGCACAGATAAACTACCAAAAGATTTCAAACAAGCAAAAGAAAAAAAAAAAGGAAAAAAATGTTTTTGAACTGTGAGCTTTACTCATTGCTTTAGATTATTTTGTCTTATTTTCCCTTCTGCAGTGAATTAATTGGATATATATCAGCTGACACTGATAGATTGATATACCTGATAGTTATTTTTATGTAATAAGCATGGAAATGAAAAAATATATATACAATTGACCCTTGAACAAATGGGTTTGAACTGTGCGGGATTATTTCAATAAATACTATAAATGTATTTTCTCTTCCTTATGATTTTCTTAGACATTTTGTTTTTCTAGCCGACTTTCTTGTAAGAATACAGTATATAATACATAAAACATGTTAATCAGCTGGTTGTGTTATCAGTAAGGCTTCCAGTAGGCTATTAGTAGTTACGTTTTTGGGCGAGTCAAAGATATACACAGATTTTTGACTGTACCGTGGGTCGGTGCCCCTAACGCCCACATTGTTCAAGGGCCAACTTGATGTCTATGTATATGTGTGTGTGTGTGTGGGTATACACACATATATACACACATATACATACATACTGTGTTTTCAGAGAGGAATATTAGGGGTCATTTTTAAAGCAAAAAGAAAACATGAAATTATTGAGATCCTTCCACAAGTACTCCTTACTTTTTCTTTACAATTATTTTTTCTTCACAATTAATTTTTCAAGCATTCAAGAACAGTTTATTGTAATTCACTGAAACATTAATAACTAATTAGGAATACATGTTATACCAGCCCCTTTGTTCCTAACACTGGGAAACATAAATATTTTTGGTGGATTTTATTGTAAAAAGATAAAAATTATCGAGGCATCTTTAGTTGAAGACTTAGAAAATAATATCAAAATTAATATCCTAGGAAAAAAATCTTAAAATGTATTTAATTCCTTTGGATAGGCTGGTACATTTCCATTGTTATTTCTGCAGTTGTAGATTTAGGCTTGTAAATGGCATGCTCCCTTGACTGTCAGCTCTAGTCCCACAATGGGTGGCATTAACCTATAGAAAGCAAGTAATTATATATCACGTATACCGTTGTAAACAGATATTGGGCTATGTTTTGTGGTTCAATTATCAGATATTTGTAATAGGGATATCATGAGTGCAGAGCTATTTTGCCTGCTCAGATCTAGGTTAAGCCCTCATCTTTGATATAGTGTCATGGGGAAAAAACTGTCTCTCAAAATCATGAAACTAGTTCCTGGTCTGTTCTGTGAGTGATGTGGTCGTAAGCAGTAGAGAAAAATAACTGTTTTTGTAGTCTGTATAAATTCTCCTACAGGAGAAAAACTTGCTTGGCTTTAATATATATTTATTTGCCAATGAAGTCTAAATATTTAATGTTTCTCATTTGGAAGCTAATATATGTTTTTCCATTATTTTAAACTTTTTCGATCACCTTTAAAAACCAAATTTGTCGGAGGTTTTTAACAAAGGACTAAAGAACAGAAATTAAACTGATTGTGTTTTTGCGATGTAATGTTTAATAGTGTTGAGGCGCCATGCCAGCAATATCAACAGTGTCTTCAATCTTCAGTACTGCTGGCATTTCTACAGATGCGTACAGACATCTGAGACCCTCAGAAAGGAAAGCAAATCCAAGAATATAGGAAATCTGTGCTCCCCTCCCTTCATTTTATTTTCTAAAGGCTAGGCTAATCATAGGTAATCTGACATTTTAATGTAGCAGCTCTTATTTATTTTTTCCTTCTGAGATATTAAAATATCTAGACTGAATTTTGCCAAATGTTAAAGGGAGAGAAGTTACCGAAGACTTTGAACACCTGCTTTTTGTGACTGACTATGCTTATATGTCATTAGTGCCTCATGACTGTGTTTGATGTCCTTTATTGATACACAGTGAGCCTGTGCCTTCATTATCTTGCCCGTATTGGTACAAATGAAAACTTGGTGTTAGATCTATGAACTGTGTGTGTTTGGGAGAAATATACCTGAATTCTATTCAATAAGAGTTTCTGGAAATGAAGAAAAATACAGTCACATATTTATAAATAGTGGCGACTAGAATTCCTTTTTTCTTTTTTTTTTTAGCGTGTATGTTTCTTCATTTAAAAAATATTTTTGGCCATAAAGTCAAAAAGTTTGAAGGTCATTTCAATTTCTTCATTGAGGGGAAAATAAGAAGTTAAATAATCCAAATAATTAAAGAATGTGTTACAATTCAGTGGACAAGCTTACACGAGAAGATAAACTGAAGAGCTGATGGTATGAACAATGCACTAGAATCAAATGTTAACTATAAATCAAAATGGTCTTCGGGATGGGGCTGGGATGAGGACGGGAGGGTAGAAAAATGTGTTACCAGCATTATGGAGGAGACATGCCTGTTCTCTATCGACAGTGGCTTTTTCACCTTATATCTTCACTGTCTGCCTATGAACCTGGCACTTCAATGTTACTTGTTTGAGAATATGATCACAAATTTACACATACAATGATGGTATTCTTAATTCCAACTAACAGGGGTTTTGTTTTGTGTGTGTGTATGATTTTTTGTTCGTTTTTCTTTTGGTGGGGGAGCATTATATATAAGCTTGTTTCTGATTTTAAGATATAGTAACAGTAAACCCTGTGGTTGATCCGGTACGGGGGGGAGGGGGGAGGGGCCCTCTATCCCTTACCATCAGGATTGATGCAGTCATTAAAATTTGAAGCATGGATTTATTTTTTAATTATAGAGGTGTTGTAGAAAAATGTTTTGCTCATTTCCAGCAGAAAATGCTGAGCAAAACAATGAGAATAGTATACATTGATCATGCATATTGATCTGAAAAAATAAAGCAGAGTCCAAGAAGGTCAAGTTTGATTTGAAAAGTCAACCCAGGGTTAAAGTAGTGTTTATATTCTCATTCTGAAACATCTTTGCTTTTTCCGACCCTAAAAATCTTCAAAAGTGATTTTTAAAAAATTGCCTCTCTCCAGCTTAGTATTCTTTTAAGAAAAGAAACTTGTATAAGATTTTGCAATTGGCAAACATCCTCAACACTTTTAGGCATCTCCCTCCAATATTTGAAATAAGGGCAACTTTCTTCCTTTTAAATAAGTGGCAAATTCCAGCATACTACTGATTTTAGGTCAGAAGCAAATCTACATTTAAGAAAAATATAATTTAGTTGATGTAGAGTTTTACACTGCTCCAGCTATATTAGTTATAAGGTAGAAATGATTCTGAAAACACTAAACTGTGGTCATAGGTCATTTGTGATCATGATGAAATTAATAAGTCCCAGAACTATTTTTGTGTGTATTGTTCCTCCATTTCCACCAAAGCATTTCAGTTGGAATGGAATGTCTGAAGTGGGAGTGGCCCTAAGTCACAATGTCAAAGTCACGTAACATCCCAAGACCACCACCTCAATTTCCCCAACATACAATTAGGAAGCTAATTCTTACCTTCTCACAGGGATGTTTTGAGAATGAATGGGAGGAAAAAAGTATCTGAAACACTTTCAGGGGACAAAAAAGCTGTATAAAACCAAGATAGTGATTTTCCACCCCCAGCCTGTGTTTCAACTAAGTGATCTTTTAAAACATGAAAACAAAGTCAGTCAACAAGTACCTGCTTACAAGAAAACTCTGTTTCTTTCGATGGGCCTACCACTTTATTGGCCTCACAACCCAATAAATGCGGTGGAATAAAGGATGAAAAGTTTTGCAAAAATGTCTATTATTTCAGCTGACTCTGGATCATGTGTGAAACTCTTCACTAATCACTTTTAATGGTTCTAACACTTGCTGGCTGTGGGACTCTAGTCACCTAACATCTCTGTACCTGTTTCCTTTATCTATAAAATTAACATATAACACCCACCTCCTAATATGTCATGAGGATAAAGTGTCTAAGACTGGGGTTGGAAAACTATGGCCTGTGGGCCAAAGCTGGCCTGCAACCTTTTTGTATGGAATACCAGCTAAGGTATTTTTTTTTTTTTTTTACGTTTTTAAATAGTTGAAAAAAATCAGAAGAATTATTTCATGACGTGAAAAATATATGAAATTCAAAAGTCAGCATTCATAAATAAAGTTTTATTAGGACATGCCACGCTCATTCAAGTACTGCCCATGGCTGCGTTCATGCTATAACAGGAAAGTTGAATAGTTGTGACAGAGCACATAGGGCTACAAAGCCTAAAATATTTACTATCTGGCCCTTTATAGGAAAAGTTAGCCAACCCTTGACCTAAAACAATGACACTTGGGATTGTGTGTAATCTTTGTGATTACCATTAAGAGTTTTTTGTTTGTTTTCCCCCCAGAAGAACAGGGTTAAATAAGTTGCTCAGTTATACAGCACATGAGTACGTATAACTGGGGCACACAGCTCCTAGCCTGTGGCCCCTTTAACTGCGAGATACATGGGATGGGGTGGGGGGGAATTGTTTACTGAAAATCACAATACTTAACATTTTTTCTTATGACCACAGAATTCATAGAAATTGCAAACCACTTATGAAATGTTCGTTTATATTCTATATTTGTTACCCTCGAAAGGTAACCTCAACCAACCCTATCTCCTTTACAGTTTTCCTATTCAAACCCAATTGCCACTGCAGTATAGGAAAGTGAAAAGAAGTAAACTGAAACCAGCAAATATTGTGATCACTACTATATCAATTGACTTGAAGGTGACCTTATTAACTTCTTTAATTACCAAAAATCAACATCTCAACATCTCCTAGCCTAGAAAGGAACCACTCATCATAGTACTGTCATTGTTACAGTGTGCACCGGAACACCAGCACTTCAGTCATTAAGTGAACTGACTGAAGGGCTATGTCACAGTATCCAGAAGGAATTTTCAAGTCTAATTTTTTTTTTTTTTGTCATGGGCGGACTCAGTTTAAATTCTTCAGTAGGATGATTAATTGGTAATAAACCTTTTTAATAATTTGTCAGCAGAGATTTGACACATTAACATAGTACCTGGATATACTGTGGAAAATTTAACTCAAAGGTCCTTTAGTCATTTGGCTTGCACTTATCAAAGAGCTATAGGCTGCAGACCTGCTCTTTTCTGGTATTTTTCTAATCAATTCCAGCTCCTGCTGCTGGATCTACTGAAGACCCAGTTCTATTCCTGATGCCCACATAAACTGAGACACTTTTGCCTCCCCGCTGTTTACCAATGAAGAATGAGCAAAAAAGAGTTCAACACTTTACCCAATGATAATTTGGTACTCTCTAGTCTTATTTTCCCTTCTTTCACTGTATCCTATGCTTTGCCCAAACTGGACATATTCTAAATCTGTCACTTATTTTCCTCCTTCCACAGTTTTTCTTCTTTTTCTACTTGCAGATGACGTCCTCAATGTTTCTACTTGCAGATGACGTCCTCAATATTTGTACTTGCAGATGACGTCCCCTCTTTCAGTACCCACCTGGAATGGGTCAACTCCTTAATAAAAACTTTTCTGTTCTCCCTAATTGATGAACTTTCTCTGTTCTAACGACCCCATTGCCTCTTTATATTTCATTGTGCTTGACCCCATCTTTGTGGTATGAGTTAGTTGTGTATTTCTTAACATTCATAACAAATCCCAAAATGAAAGTACGGCTGTCTTCATTTAGAACTAGCTGAATAGCATAAAGGATAGGTGATGTGATTTATAATAAGAAATATACATTCCTGGCACAGAGTTTCTAAAACCTTTGGAATTTCCTAAGTGATGAGAGCTATAAAGGTGTCTTTTGTTATGTTAATGAGGTGACTTTTGGAGAGCACCTCGATATTCTAGCCAAGGGTGAAGGACACCCCAAACTCCACAGGGACAAAACCTTCTATGTTTGGGACCCTTCCAGGCATGACTCCATGTATCTCTTCATCTGGCTGTTCATTTGTATCCTTTACTGTCCTTTGTAATAAACTGGTAACCTAGTAAGTAAACTGGTTTCCTGAGTTCTGTGAGCTGTTCTAACAAATTAATCAAACCTGAGAAGGGGCCATGGGAACCTGTGGGGTGTGGTGGTATCTTTAAGTAGAGAGTGACCAGAGTGAGTTGAGATATAGGACACTCCGTTGGTGTCGGAGAATTGCTTGGTGGCATGGAAAAAACACAGTGGAGATCGGTGGAATGGGGGAAAGGTTATGAAAACCAGGCAAAGGAATTTTCATTTCAGCCTAAGGGCAACAAATAACCATTCTTGAACAGAGGAATGACATAAACGGAACAATGGTTTAGGAAAATCTGACTTAATTTTGCACTATAAAAAATTCATTTGAAAATACAGAACAGTCTCTGTATTGCTCTAGCATGACTGTAGTGTACAGCAATGAAAGGTGTCCCTGTCTCAACAGAGCTTATAGGCTAGTGTGGGTGACGAAACTACTAGTAAAATGCCATTCTGCTTTGCCCAGATGGAGGGTGTCCTGGGATACTAGACTTTCAATGCTAAAACTGGGAAACAGTCAAACAGCATGTGCTAGTGGTAGCCAACTTCCCAAAATGGTCCCCAAAACACCCCACTCCTGCCCTTATGTAGACCGCTCCCACATTAAATAAGGTCGATCTTTGTAAGTACAGTCATGTACACAATAAGCATGTTTTGGCCAATGATGGGCCACAGATATGAGGGTGGTCCCATAAGATTATAATGGAGCTGAAAAATTCCTATCACCTAGTGACATACAGCACATTACTCACATGTTTGTGGTGACGCTGATGCAAACCTGCCAGTCGTATAAAAAGTACATACAGTACATACTTGATATAATAAAAGCCTATGCCACTGGTTTTTGTGTTTACTATACTTTTTATTGGTGTGTACTCTTTCTAATTATAAAAAAGTTTGCTGTGAAACAGTATGCTGTGTTCTGCCAGCAGCAGCCTCATGCATGTCCTGTTGACCACATTTTGGTTGTATCGTTTTTCCTTTAAAATTTTTTTTCTTTTTTTCCCCCCCCCCATTTTCTCTTGTACTTGATTTAATCTCATGTTGTTTTGTACAGGAACCTGCTGTACAGGCTTGTAAAACAGCAGCAACAGGTTATAACAGTCTAGGTGTGTCATAGGCCATACCATCTAGATTTGTGTAAGTGCACTCTATGATGTTCACATAACAAAACTGACTATGTATTTTTCAGAACTTTCCCCCTTCAATAAACAGCACATGACAGTGACGGCACATTGTGGAAATAACTGTGTGACTTCCCAGGCCAGGTCACAAAACACATTATGGCTTCCACTTTGCTCCCTTTGGAGGAAGCCAATTGCCATGTTATGAGGACACTCAACTGAGTAAGGAACCCAAACCTCTTGCTATCAACCTGTAAACAAGCCATCCTTCAGGGTGTCCTTCAGCCACAGTGAAACCTTCACATGACTTCAGCCCTGGCCCACATGTTCACTCTAATTTTTTGACATCCTAAGCCACCCACATTCCTGATTTATAGAAGCTCAGTTAATCAAAGTTTATTGTTTTAAGCTGCTAAGTTTTTAGTTAATTTCATAAGAGTAATAAATAACTAATACAGTGGTATAGAGAAAATTTATGCTTGAGAGTTGGGGGTAGGCACTATCTATACTAATAATAGCTTAGGTGGTCGTCACAACCTCATGCCATGATGCCCTCATGCAGTCACAATCCCACAATCCCTCACCAGGAGGCTGTGTGTGCAGCGGGTGCGCACGGGTGGGTGGTGACTTGACGCTGCACGTGCACCGCGGAGGTGAGGCCTGGAAGTCGCTCCCCACAGCAAGGCCTGGGGGGCCCACGGCCCCACACAGTGTGGAGGCAGGACCCCGGCCCCAGCCTACCTCTTTGGGGCAGTCCATGAAGGAACCCTGGATGAGCGGGTGGGGCCTACCTCTTTGGGGTGATCAATCGAGGGGCTCCCGCACTGTGAGAGGGCACAGGCCAGGCTGGGGGACCTCCTCACTGAGTGCACGTATTTCGTGCACCTGGCCTCTAGTATTTGATAAAAGGGTATGGATAGACCTCTCTTGTAAAGGTATTTGGGCAGAAACCTTGAAGGAAGTAATCTGGTAAAAGAATGTTCCAAGCAGAACTTAAAGGATTTCTAAGACTTAGTACCAACAAAAGATGTTGCCTTAGCCTTGTCAGAAGAACAGCAACAGTTTCAGTATGACCGAAGTGAGCTGTGTGGGAAAGGCGGTGTGGCAGGAGGTCAGAGGTAGGGGGTCAGGGTGGTGGCAGATCATATAGGGCCTCCTAGAACAAAAAGTAGCTTAGTCTGTTCAAGCTTCTATAACAAAATGCCATAGGCTGGGTGCCTTATAAACAACAAATTCATTTCTCACAGTTCTGGAAGTCCATGATCAGGGTGCCAGCATGGTCTGGAGAGGGACCTCCTCCTTATCACAGATTCTTATTGTATCCTCTCCTGGATATCTTTGAAAACAGCACTAACCCTATCATGAGGGCTCTGCCCTCATGAACTACTGAACTCCTGAAGACCTGCCCCCCTAATCTCCCCCCTACACCACCAACGTGGGCATTAGGTTTTCTTTTGACATATGAATTTGGGGATGGGGGAGGGGGTGCGGCACAAAAGTTCAGATCATAGTAGAAAGATGCTTGAATTTTATTCTGAATCAAGGGAAGCCCCTGGTGAGTTTTGAGTAACCTGGGCAACGTTGCCTTGATCTAGATTTTTAAAAAACATCTCTTATCTTCTTTGGTGATAAGAGCCACTTGGATTCTGAAGTTGTAAGGTTGAGTCGGTAACTGTGATGACTGGTTCAGTTAGGCTGTGCAGACGAGTCTAAGAACTCTCTAAGTCTTTAACATTCATGTTTCCTGTAAACTGCACGGCTACATCTGAGGCCATAGAGTTAACTGAGCACATGAAATGAGGCTAGTCCGAACGGAGATGTGCTGTTAATTGTTCAATACTCTTGAGTTCCAAATTTAGTACCAACACACGAATGTAAAATTTCTTTAAATCTTTTGGATGATTACATGTTGAAATGATAATATTGTGGATATAATACTGGGTTAACTAAAATATACCAATCTTAACCTCTTTCTTTTTGCTTTTTAAAATCGTGGCAACTCTTCGATTTAAGATGGCATGTGTGGCTTGGATTAGATTTCTATTGGCAGGGACTTGGCTGGCTCTTTATCCTAGCTGCATCTTTTCATTCAGGATTTCCCTTGAAGATTCGCCCTATACACCCGGCTCAGGCCTGGAATCTCCGGTTTTTCCTGTGAATTCCCTCAGTCTCCGGTCTGAGCGTCCAGTGTTCCTCACTGGACTCCAGCCGAACCGGCGAGAGCTCGGGTGGGCGGACACCTCGCTTTCGTGGCACCGATTCACCAGGCGGCAGGGGCGGCCTGCGCGATCCTCCGAAAAGCCCGGACCGTCGCGTAGATACAGGACCACCCTTGGGGTCCTCTCAGGCCCGGGAGCCACCCAGGGCGCCCCATTCTCCCTTCCGTCCAGCGATCTCCTGAACCACGTCACATCTCTCTCAAAACCACGAAGGAAAGTAAATAAAGGAAGGTCTAGGTCTAGGAGGTTTAGGATCACCACCCACCTCGGTGGATTCAATCAAAACACACCTCTGCGCATACAATCAACACCAGGCTAATCCAATCAACGCCTGCCTCAGGCGACTGACTGGGCGTGGCTCGGTTAGCCAATGGCATCTCTCGCCTTCCTGGCTTCTCATTGGAAGGGGCACGGGCGATAGGCGGGACTTCCTGTCCATCCCGGAATAACTTCCTTTCTGGTCCATCTTTTCCCTCAGATACACACGGGAAGTCGGTGCCCGCCCCACCTCTTCGCGGACCGTGAGGCGAGTTAAGGTTTGAGCGCGTAGTGGGGTCGGGGCGCTGATCGCTAGATTTCTGCCTCTGTCGCCTCATATTTCCCGCCTAGGAATGGCGACGTACACCTGCATCACCTGCCGGGTGGCGTTCGACGACCCCGAGCTGCAGCGGGCCCACTACAAGACGGATTGGCACCGCTACAACCTGAAGCGGAAGGTGGCCGACATGGCCCCCGTCACCGCCGAGGGCTTCCAGGAACGCGTGCGGGCGCAGCGGGCCGTGGCGGAGCAGGAGAGCAAGGGCACGGCCACCTACTGCACCGTCTGCAGTAAGAAGTTCGCCTGTTTGAACGCCTACGAAAACCACCTCAAGTCCCGGCGGCACGTGGAGCTGGAGAGGAAGGCGGTAAATCGCAGGGTGGAGATGATGAATGAAAAGAACTTGGAGAAAGGGTTGGGTGTGGACAGTGTTGACAAGGATGCCATGAACGTGGCCATCCAGCAGGTCATCAAGGCCCAACCGTCTCCCAAGAGGGCCCCTCCAGCGTCTAGGAAGGAGTCCGGGAGTCCCGGGGCGGTGGCCGAAGGAGGACGTGAGGCAGACGACCGAGACCCGGCCGAGAAACCTCCCCGGTTACAGTGGTTTGAACGGCAGGCGAAGAAGCTGGCAAAGCAGCAGGGCGAGGAAGAGAGTGATGAGGAGGACCTGGATGGAGACGGTGAGGGCCCGGTGTGTGTGTAGAGGGGGTTTCCAGGTTGTGTGTGTGGGGGGGTGGGGGGAGTTTAGGGTTAGGGAGCGTCTTTAAATGAAAGTGATGGGAGCGGTTTCGATGCTTTCTGAAGTCGCTTGTCCGTCCTGTAGCCCCGCGGGGAACAGTCTGTTTCGTTCACTGTTGTGGATTCACGGCCTGAAACCTTCCCTGGGGGAAAAAATATGTCCTTAATAAACACCTGCTGAACGGGTTGATGGCTTCTCTGTTGTGAATTAGGAGGCTTTTGCATAGAAGGACAACATTCTCTTGGGTTTCTAGTTACCATGGATTTGCACTTAATTTAGTTGATTGACACAATAAAATGAGAGGTTCAAAACCAGCTAACTAACCTGAAATGAGCTGGAGCCAGCAACCTGGCTCCTTGACTTGTTTATTCCTTCTTTCCGTCGTCACACATCCTATTAACACCGATTGTGTGTGTACATAGAGACACAGGGAAGACGCAAAGACTCCTTCAGGAGCTTACTGTGGGCTGGAAAAGAAAGGTTAAGGTATTTCTTAGCCTTACAAATTGGTCTGTGGTAGAGGCATAGTTAAAATTGAGGTCTTGAAGGGGGTTGTCCTGGGAGGTAAGTCAGCACTACCACCTCATGCTTATATATTTGTGTGGTTCCTTACATTGTGGTCACCACTTTGCTTCAGCTAACCTTGTTTTTCAAATCTCTGGCTTGAAGATTGGGAAGATATTGATTCTGATGAAGAAGTGGAATGTGAAGATGCTGAATTGATGGACGAGTTGGAGGAGCAGGATGCAGAGGAGGAAGAGGCCGAGGGAGGCGCTCATCTTGGTGCCATCTCTATAAAGGACTGCTTATTTTGTTCCCATCATTCAAGCTCCCTCATGAAGAATGTGGCTCATATGACTAAAATCCATAGCTTCTTTATTCCTGATATAGAATATCTTTCGGACCTTAAGGGACTGATTGAGTATTTGGGTAAGTACAATAGCTTTCCTTTTAATGAGGAAAAAGCACATAATTGGGGGGCAGGTCTTAAGGAAACGTTAGTTTTATGTTTTTCATCAATCTTTGATTTAATTACCAGTACATGTTTATTTTGTGAAAATCAGAAATGTGGTGCATTTTTTTTTTAAATTGTGCAGATACATGGTGAGATTGCACCTGGCCACAAGAGCTTTTTTTCATATTTTCCCCCCTCAAATTATTTTGTCAGGAGAGAAAGTTGGTGTTGGGAAGATTTGCTTATGGTGCAATGAGAAGGGGAAGTCCTTTTACTCCACAGAAGCTGTGCAGGCACACATGAATGACAAAAGCCACTGTAAGCTCTTCACAGATGGTGACGCTGCTTTGGAATTTGCAGACTTCTATGACTTTAGGTAGGTCTGTGGTTTGTAATGTGAAGCAAAGTGAAGTCATTGTCTTTGCATTGAAGTGATAGTAGAAGTGCCAGTGCCCGATATGTGTCTGGCACCATACAGTATAGTCTTTATAACTCTTATAACATCTCTATATGGCAGGTTATTCGCTCTTGTTTTGTAGATAAGAAACTGAGTAACAAAGTTAAACACATACATATGATAAAGAGAAATTCTCAGGCCCCAAACTGAAATTTGTTTGACTTGAAAACTCGGGGGCTTTTGGCGGTTTAATGATCAAAAGTTCAGCTTTGCCAGTTGACCTTATGAACAGAAGCACAGGAATTAGGTTTTGGTTTCCCTGAGAGTCCTTCAAGCACAAGCTGTCTGCTAAGGGGGTTGAGGCAGTTGCTGAACTAGGCCAGTCGTGTGCATTTGATGGTGAGATGATCCCATAAGTGGCTTACCCTTTACCAGAAACTTGTATAATTGGTAGTACTATGCACTGAATCTCTGGTAGGCACTCTTGAACAGCTAATTCCCAGTGTCAAGATGCCAACGACCTAGCACAGATGTGCTACACAAGCAGGTGTGTATAATTACCATACTCCATATGATACAACTATTCAGGAAAGTCCTAATCTTCTCAGTTGCCATTTTGCCTTTTCCTCATTTCTTTTGTAGTAAAGGAGAGTTTTTCATTTTTGTCACTTCGATGTTTTTGTCCTTTTTGTGTAGTGGTTTCCTATTGTGGGTTTAATTTACATTTCCCTGATGATGACTACTGTAATTGAGTTCCTTTTATATATTAGCCATTTAGATATCTCTTTGTGAAGCATTTGACCAAGTCTTTTGTCTGTTATTCTTTTGAGTTATCTACTATTAACATTTTAAGTGCATTTCTCCAATTACTTTCTAAATATTTTTGAACATTTTTAGGCATATAGAGAGTCTTATAGAAATGCACCAATATGGTAATTACTAGGTGTACTCATGTGGCTATTTAAGTTAATGAGAAATTAAATTTTAAAATATTAGTTCTTCAGTTGCACAACTACATGTAATAGCTCAGTGTTTAACAGCATACTGATTTTGAACATACAATTTTTCTACTCCCAGAGGTCTATTGAACAGCTTTGTTCTAGAATTTAAAAAAAATGTTTTGTTCAGTTACTGTTGACATACAATATTACATTAGTCTCAGGTGTGCAACATAGTGATTAGACATTTATGTAACTTAGAAAGTGGTTACCCCAATAAGTCTAGTACCTATCTGACAGCATACACAGTTATAATACTAGTGGCCTGGTGCACATTGAAAGGAAACTAATTAGAAGAAAAATTTTAATATTGCTATTCACCCTATCTCTGTAATAGAAGTATCAACCAAATTCACATTGACAGTGACAGATCAAAACACACGTGTGCGATTGGTGCCAGCGAGAGTTTATAAGTATCGTGCATGTGCAAGTCAACGTTTATTTTTAAATTGCCAGTGCACATCATCGGTACTGGATGGTTGGATGGATGGACGGTCAGTCACTTAGCCTTTTTTTTTAATTAATATATTTTCACTGATTTCAGACAGGAAGGAAGAGGGAGAGAGAGATAGAAACATCCACAGTGAGAGAGAATTATGGATTGGCTGCCTCCTGCAAAACCCCCACTGGGGATCGAGCCCACAACCCGGGCTGTACTTCATGACTCAGTGACTTTTTTTCCCTCCTTGTGACTGTTTTTTGTTGTTGTTGTTATTTAGTCTGTTAAAAGGGAAAACATTTTTTTTCCTTTTTATTAAAAAAAACAACCCTGATTTTAAATATAATAATGTTACATGCGATAAACATTAATATTTTAAGAAAAACTATCTTAAATATAATAATACATGCAATAAACATTAATATCTCAAGAAAAATGATCTACCTAATAAAAGAGTAACATGTTAATGGACTGTACCTTCACAATGCCCACTAGCGTGAGTATGCAAATTAACCCAACAAAGATGGTGGGTTAATTTGTATACAAGGGTGCCGAGTGGCCTGGGGCATTTGGCACCACCCCCGGCTGCTCTGGGCCTCTGAGCAGCATGAGAAGGCAGAAAGGTGACTCTGGCCAGAGCGAAGGCAGTGCTGGCAGCCAGGGAAAGGAAGGCCCATTCTGACATGAATCTTCGTGCATCGGGCTTCTAGTTTTAAATACAGTAATGTTACATGGAATCCCCTGTGACTGTTTTTATAACTGGCAATTTGTAAATCTTAATCCGTTCCCCATTTCACCCTTCTCCCCAACACCCTTCCCAACTGGCAACCATCAATTTACAGAACTTATTTAATAGTTAAATTGACGAGAGCTGCATTTCCAGCTCTACATTCTCTCCCTCTCTGGCTACCTTCCTAGGGAGAAACAAATAGGTAAAAAAATTCAATTATAGGTAATTTGCTCATTTTTTTTTAGTACAATTTTAGCTTAATAGCAAAATTGAGCAGCAGGTACAGAGATTTTCCATATACCTGCTTCCCCCACATATGCATAGCCTCCCTGGTTATCAACATCTTCCATTTATTGTACATTTGTTAAAATGATGAACCTACACTGAGTCATCATTATGCAAGTCCATAGTTTGCATTAGAGTTCACTCTGGTATTCTACACTGAACAGATGTATAATGACAGATATCCACCATTATAGTATTATGCAGTGTAGTTTCACTGCCCTGAAAATCCTGAATGTTCCCTCCCTCTACCCCTAATCCTGGAAACCACTGATCTTTACATACTCCATTGATTTGCTTTTTCATAACTTCATGTAGTTTGAATCATTCAGTAGACTTCAGATTGGCTTGTTTCACTTACTAATAGGCATTTAAGATTCCTCCATATCTTTATGGCTTGACAGCTCATTTCTTTTTGGTCTTGAATAATTTTCCATTGTCTGGATGTACCACAGTTTATCCATTCACCTAGTGAAGGACATTTTAGTTACTTCCAAGTTTTAGCAATTATGAATAAAGCTGATAAAAATATCCGTGTGTAGATTTTTGTGTTGACAGTAGTTTTTAGCTCTTGCAGATATACCAAGTAGCAAGATTTCTGGACCATATGGTAGAGAATTACCATATGTCAGTGAATTATCATATGCCGGTAGTTTTGTAAAAAGCTGCCAAACTGTCTTCCAAAGTGGCTATACCATACCATTTTTCATTCCCCCCAGCAATGAATGAGAATTTCTGTTGCACCACAATCTCATCAACATTGGTGTTGTCAGCATTTGGATTGTGGCCAAATTTAAGCATCTCATTGTTTTAATTTTCACTTCCCTGATAATATGATTTGGCATATCTTTTTACACGGTTATTTGCCAGCTGTATATCTTAGTGAGGTGTCTGTAGGGTCTTTGGCTCATTATTTAATTGGCTGTTTGTTTTCTTATTGTTGAGTTTTAAAAGTTTTTTAAAAAATATTTTGGATAACAGTAGTTTTTCAGATGTATCTTCTGAAAATATTTTCTTTTGTCTGTGGCTTATATTTTAATCCTCTTGACATTTTCTTTTCACAGAATAGATGTTTTTAATTTTAATGTAGTCCATTTTATCATTTTTTTTTTTTTCATGGATCATGCCTTTGTTGTGATACCTAAAAAAAAAGTCATCACAAAACCCCAAATTATCTAGATTCTTCCTGTGTTATCTTCTAGGAGTTTTATAGTTTTGTGGTTTCTGTCTAGTTCTATGATCTGTTTTGAGTTCATAAGTCATTTGTGCACTTTTACTTAACAGAAAATGTTAAAAAGTTGTTTTCTGCCTATAGACCCTGCAACTCTGTACCTTTTGAATAGCTTAGTGGATTTGCCACATTTGCAAATGCAATTTATGTCTTTAGTTAAATTTGAGGTATTAGTCTATTTATTAATACCTTTCACCGTTTCCAGGAGTAGTTACCCAGATCATAAGGAAAGGGAGGAGCCTGATGAGACTGAGGAGTTGCCCTCAGAAAAGACCTTGGATTATGATGATGAAACCATGGAGCTGATTCTACCATCTGGTATGTGCATTTGTCAAAAATAAGTAGCTTAGCCCTGGCTGGTTTGGCTAAGTGGATAGAATGTCAGCCTTCGGACTGAAGGATCCCAGGATCAATTCCAGTCAAGGGCATATGCCCAGGTTGCAGGCTGCTCCCCCAGTGTGGGGCGTGCAGGAAGCAGCTGATCCATGATTCTCTCTCATCTTGATGTTTCTATTTCTCTCTCCCTCTTCCTTCCTCTCTGAAATGAATAAAAATATATATATTAAAAAAATAAAAATAAATAGCTTAATTCCAGGGAGACTATTGGAGCTGCATGGTCTCAGCCATTCTTTTCCATATTGATGGGAAAAGAACATAAAACCTGAAATACATGTTTGTGTTCTCAGGTATGTGATACTCACTGAAGGTTGCCAGTGAGCTCTGTGTTGGCTGTTTTGTTTAAATTGGATCACTGTTTTTGCTTGCTTCTGTTCTTTCTGGTCAGAATGCTTTGTCAGGCATTTCTTTTCAAATATGTAGACTTGTTCTATTGATCAATTTTTTGGGCCCAATCTTTTTCTTGTTAATCTTGACCTTACTCTTACTTTTTTGAACTGATTACTATTTCCTTATATTGCTCAGACTTCCAAATGGTAGTCTGACATGGGTGTATCTGATTGACAGCAACCAGTTTGACTGTTTCTGTTGTAGGGAGAAGTTTAGAGTTTGAATTCTGTCTTGTACTGTGGGGAACAATATTCTTAATGCCAGTAATGTAATTCCTGCAGATCAAGTAGCTGTGACAAAGAGCAGCCAGTAGAGGGCACTGTGGGCATAATTCTGAAAACTAGTTTGGCTCCTCTGCTTGAGGTCTTTGCTCTTCATTTTCTGTGGAGTTAAGTTGCTATGAAAAACTTATCTAGTGAGCTGCTGACTAGCCAGATGAAACTGTTGGTGGGTCCACAAGAGATAACTAGATAATCTTAAGAAAAGTACTGTTGGAGATACACCCCCCCCCCCCCCCCCCCCCCCCAAATCTAATGTTGCTGGTTGTTGGGCTACTTGTTAGGCAGGAGTGGACAGTTCTGTAAGTGGTTATTGCTGTGGTGATGGATAGATGGACAGATTGTGACTTCACCATAACTCAGACATAACCCATCTGTTACATATTGAGCAGTCGGTATGTTCTAAAAATAATTTTCCTTGATGAGGCCTTCAAATTGAGCTGTTCTCAGCATGTTACACTTGGTGCTTAAGGTCAGGTGCTCACTGTCATTGACACAGGGCAGGGTGGCTGTAAACACTGCATGTTTTTATTCATTCTGCTAGCTGTTGGAAATGAAACCTTTTCAAGTCTGTTTTTAAAAGGCAAACTTCAATAAAAATGTATTTCCAAATGTTGATTAAGAATATAAATATATTGAGAATATAAATATAATAATATAGGATATATTATTATATCCTAATGACCAACATTATCATTTAATGATCTTGAGGTAGTCATCATTACAAACCTGGAGCAGTCCGACCTAACATTGTAAATAGAAAATCACAATGAATAATGCTAAGTTTCCTGCTAGAGTCTCCATTTAAGTTGAGTTCATATCCATCAGCTGCATCTCACTTATTTTTTTGTGGTCTAGGAGTTTCGTTAACTCTTAAGCTGCCTGAATAGTCAGGTTCGGAAACATGTTTTTATCCATATCGGTATTTAAAGACCGTATTGTCTTTGATTTAGATGTTTCCTTTTGTCATCCCTTGAGTCTGGAAGTAATTGTTTTTCCATTCCTGTGTATCAAAAAATAATAATAGTAATAATAATTTTCTGGTAGCTTCCCAGGTAGAGGGACTAAAATAATAAACCTGACAGAATTTTTCATTTAAGTTAAAGATCGAGGTCTTAAAAGCAAATGTAAGTGTGTGCCATATTTATAGTACGTATAGTATCCTTACAGTATCTTTCTATACAGGGTTGTGAAAGAAATGGCTTTATATATGTAGGTGTCAAACTTTCCTGGAAGTTGTCCAGATGGCTCTACCTAGCCATATATCTTTTACTTATTTTCAGCAGGAGTAACTATTTTTTATCTTTTGTATATACTGTTGTTAAATTTCTAGACATTTATATCTGTCTGGAAAGGTGTTTGATTGCTTATTTCCTAATTAATATTCTTGTGAAAACACAACTTGTATTGAGTAAGCTCTCAGGTGATGCTGATGCCATTGGCCCAGGATCACATTTTGAGAGCCTCTGCCCTGATGGAGTCAGGAGTTAGTCTTCACAGAGGCCTGCCCCCTTCCCTTTCACCTGCTGTGAAGCTAAAATATAGGTGTCAGCACACTTTTCCTGTAAAGAATCAGATAGTCTATAGAAATTCACTTCTGAAAGCATGATTTCATAATCTTACCAGATTCTTCTAAATAGGCAAAAGCTATAGAGAGAATTCAACTTAATCATCTTTTAAAATCCTAGTTCACCAGGTAATTTCCATCATTTAGAGAGCAAAAATAGGGCAGAACCAGGCCCATCTTCATCTACACCAGCACTCTGTGTGGCCCACCGCAGCATGCAGCATGGCCACCCCCAAGCGCTTTCCGAAGCCCGTGCAACTGGAACAGTGGGGAGGGGTGCCATTCCAGGTGCTGAGTGACATCGCGAAGCAGCCCTGCTGGTTCCACACAGAGTATCTCAAGAGTCTGAAGACACTTCACCTCGAGGCGTGGCTGGTGGAAGGGATCTTTGGCCCCGGTGAAGAGCACATTCCGCACCTTGGGTGTGTGTCACAGACCCTGCTTTGCATTATAATCAGTGGGACCCTGAAGGCAAGGCTGAGATCGTGGTATTTGGTTGGCCTTCTTACCAAAAGGATGTGTCCAAGATGATCATAAACTCGGCTCACTATCTCCGCCAACTCTGGGTGCAAGGCTTGGGGAAGAACACTGCCCAGGAGGCCAAGCCTCGGAGCTTCTCCGCTGTAAAAAAAAAGAAAGAAAGAAAGCAGTAGGGCAATGTTTCTCAACCCAGGCACTATTGACACTTTGGCCCAGATAATTCTTTGATGCAGATGGTTATCCTGTGCATTGCATGATGTTTAGCTATATCCCTGACTTCTGTCCACTAGATGCCTTATCCACTCTAGCTGTAACAACCAAAAATATGTCCAGTCATTGCCAAGTGTCCTGAGGTAAAGTCGCCTCTGTCTGAGAACCACTGCTGTGGAGAATTTAAGCAAAGGAAAGATGGTTGATTTCTGTTCTAGCACGACTGTGGCTTATAGGCCTAAACATCAAGACTGTTCTCTGTGCTCAAACTTCTATTAAAAAAAAAAGTTAAAATCCCCTATCTTCTAGGGTCCTATTATCTGTATTAGTAAGTATTGCCGTGTGAATTTCTAGGTAGGAATATTGTACATAAATACAAGATACTGAACGCTTCAGTTAAAAATTGCCATTCTCTTTAAAAAAATCTCACTGCTTTTTTGTTTTCTTTCATTTTTCAATATGCTGCTTCATATTTTTTCAACAACTAGAGCACTGTCTCCTCTGGCACTCCCATTTTCCACCTTGATACCCTGTAGAGTCTGATTTGGAAAGCCCTTGCTTTATAGTTGTGTCTTAGAAAACTATCCAACTCAGTGTTTATTGCTCCTCTGAAAAACAGGTGCCAGAGTGGGCCATCGCTCCTTGATGAGGTACTATAAACAGCGATTTGGCTTGTCAAGAGCTGTGACAGTTGCCAAGAACCAGAAGGCTGTGGGCCGGGTACTCCAGCAGTACAGAGCCCTGGGATGGACTGGCAGCACAGGTATGTCGGTGTGGACAGCCACAGACCAGCCCATGTACTCGTTTTACAGCGGGGCTGGGGAGAGGTTGCTTCCATTTATGTCGTCTTTGCTGATCCTCTCTAGGGGAAACTTAGCCTCTTGGCTCTTTGGCGTCCTTTACCACTTCGTTTGTTTGTGCAGTAAACCCCAAGTTCTGTGACTTAAAAACTTCATATTCCTGTAACTTTCTAAAACTGCATCAACACCATTAACTTTTTCAGAAGATAATAATTACCAAAAACGTATTTAGCAATCACCAAAGGTTGAAAAAACCCTGGAGGTTACACAGAAGAAGTTAGTATCTTTGTGGAGTCCTTTCTGATGTACTTGTAGGTTCTTATATGATGAGCATGAGTAATTTAATTCACTTACTCATCCTTTTCCTCATTTATGAAATGGTGATGATAATAATAGGACCCACCTTGTAGAGGTGTGCGGGTTGATTATCATAATGCATGTGTGCTATAGTATATGCACTTAATCAAGACTAGTCATCACTCCTTTCTGTAACTTTCCCATTGAAAGCTTGTAAGAGTCAAGCAATAAAGCAGGCCACTGAAATTGTTGGTCTTTGATGCGTCATTATGAAATTATTTAAGGGTATTATGATGTGTCTGCTGTATGAGGTCTGTCCTTAGCTCTTTTGGGAAAACATCAATCCACTAGAGGACTGTGGAGATGATAAGAGGAGAGCTCTTTTTTAATGGCCTGGAAAGCTATGTCCAACAAAAATCCATTTTCAAGGCCACTGTGGTTCTATACACTTGGTTTCCTTTACTGTGGCCACCTGTGTGCTTTTATCATTAGGTCAGAACAGATGAAGTATAGGGAAAAGTAGCAGCAGGAAGGCTCTCATCCAATCGGCTTCCTCTGGTTCTCAGGCAAGGAGGACACCTGTTCAGGAGACTGTGACTCAGTCTGAGGAGACCCTTAGAACATCACTTGGGCCCTAAAGTGCATCTACTTGGTGGCATTGTGACCTGGGCCACTTAAATCTAGCAGACACTGATTTTGTCTTATACTTCTCAATTGTCTGACTCGATTTATAGTCTCTGCTTTTCTCTGTCCCCTTAGATCAATGGCACTTTGGCTTATGGGCTTATAGACCATTTTCAGATGATGAAAACTAAAGTGATTCATCCCAGAGAGAAGTATATATATATAGATGTTCTGATATGAAGTGTATATAATATACATATATAGATATAAATTCTGGGGTACACATAAACCCCCAGCCCACTGCATGGAGATCCCAAGTTAGCAACTTTTTTTAAATATAAGAACCCCAAACTAAGTTTGAGATTCTCTGCAAATATTGGGTTTTCTCTGATCACAATAGACATTTGCTTCATTCTTATCTCCTTTCCCACCACAGGAGCAGCTCTTATGAACAAACGGGACATGCAGTATGTCCAGAGGATGAAGTCAAAATGGCTGCTGAAGACGGGAATGAAGAACAATGCCACCAAGCAGATGCACTTTAGGGCCCAGGTCATGTTCTAAGGGTCTGCTGTGGATTGAGGCATTGTCTCCTGCACAGGGGTCCTTGCCTGAGAACCAGCAGAAGCTGATTGTATGACAGTCCTTTTGCTGCTACTTCTCCCTGTACTTTATCTGTTCTGACCTAATAAATAAAGGTAGAATCATAATGGCTCTTGAATATCATTTCTGATCAGATTTTAAAGGTTATGTTTCACAAAGTATATACTGGACTTAGGACTTGCACTACTGCTGGTAAGTGTATTTCCTTAGCCTTTATCTGATTTATGGCTGTCAGAATAATATGGGAAACTCACTAGTGACTTGTCTGTTCCAAAGTTTAACTTTCAGAAGGAGGACTTAGCAGATTACGGCACTAGAACCTAGTAAGAGGACTTAGTTGAATGTACCCATTTGAATGTACTGTGGCTCATGAGGTGGTGAAAGTCTGGCTCATTCATTAAATTCAGGCAGTTAAAGAGCATGTCAGTGGATCACTGTACAGGCTCTTCATTTCTAAATATGAACACAAGAATGACGGCTGTGCACTCAGTTTCCAATGCTGCTTTCATTTGAGCAGTTAGTTCAGGAAGGAAATAAATGTAGTGTTTACAACTCATTTTAGAAACAAGTTACCTGGGGGTGAAATATCTGAAGTTGGTTGAGAAGAAACATTCAAATCCATTGAGCTACCTAATGTGCCTAGAAAATTTACTTGGTTTTTCAATTGTAAAATGGGGTGTTCCTCACAGCTTGGGATTAAATAAATTTTCTAGAGGACCCATCACTCATCCAGTCCCCAGCATAAAGTAAGTGCCAAAAGTCTCTGGTTGACCGAATCGCCTGTGTTCTGGTCAGAGCAATGTTCTGAGTAGTGGGTGTAGGGATGCCAGGAGACCGTGCTTGTCCTTAGCATGTGTTCACCGGTCCTCGTTTGTGAGAGACATGCCTTGTCTTTAAACTTTGAATGCGGAGTTGAGTTAATTCTATTTCCTCTGTACACCGGTCCGTTACCCTCCACAGTGAGGGCTCCCTAACTTCAGCTTTGCTCCTTCACCCTGTTTTCTAAATCCTTGCACAAGTGCCTGCCCTCTTGTGTTTGACACATTTTAAATCTGTATCCTGGGAAATGAGGTAGTGCTTCGCCTGAAGGTATGTTTTTAATTTACACTTAATTACATGATACTGTGCTATGGCCCGTCAGTTTCCTATTCACTCAATATGATAAACCTGGTTCATTGCTTCTGACGGCTGTGAGGTTTCCATAGTGTGTGACCCCTACCTGGTGCTTACCTCTCCCTGGAGCTGTTACCACACCAGCCCAGCACTGAAGTGTTCCTCGTTTGTACCCATACACCTTTAGTTTTGAGCATTTTTACCGTGGGGGACAGTGAGGATAGTATGTGTGCTGTGATTATAGTATTTTTAATACTATAATACTCTTGCCACTTTTTCCCCGGACTTTGTGAATTACCTTCTTAGTTTTGATTTTGGGTTTGTGAAGCAATCCACTGTCTCACCTCTGTCTACATCATAATTTTATAGAATTCAGGTTTTTTGCCTTTCTGGAGTAAAATTCTATTGGGAGGGAGGGCAAAGAAAAGAGATTTAGACATCATCTCCTTAGAGTGGGATGAACCAGACAGGAAACATGACAGATGTGCTCATATAGGGGACATCTTTGTGGAATAGGGAAGCATGGAAATGTCCGATGGTTTGTTTCCTGGTCATTCTTTCTTGGATGTTTGTCTGTCTTTCCCTAGATACACTGTTTCCTGCTCTGTCTTCTGTAGTTAGGATTCCTTGGGCTTCCTAGCCCATCCCTACATGGTGATTTGCTACTATTTTGTTCTTTCATAGCAACATGCTATTTTTTTAAAGGTTTTAAATGGACCAATTACTCTTCAAAGCAGAGTTAGTTTTTATTCTTTTTAAAAAATACATTTTTATTGATTTCAGAGAGGAAGGGAGAGGGGGAGAGAGAGAGAAACATCAATGATGAGAGAGAATCATTGATTGACTGCCTCCTGTAAGCCCCACATTGGAATCGAGCCAGCAACTTGGGCATGTGCCCTGACCAGGAGTTGAATCATGACCTTCTGGTTCATAGGTCGATGCTCAACCACTGAGCCATGCCGGTCACATGTTCTTTTCTTGATATCTCATGGCCATTGCATTCAAGAAGTGGGTAGAGAACCTGCTTAAGACCTAGGGAATGCTGCTATCCCTAACTTCATGCTTGATCATTTTTAATTTTCCTACTTAACATATTGTTGTCATTGGTCTTTGGTCTCTCCAATTTTTTATTATTCACAATTCTTTTTAATTAAATTTAAAATTAATCCAAATTAACCCCAAATTTGATCATTTTGCTAAATCCAAATTTGTAATCCAATCCCTGTGGATATTTCCACTCGTTGACTGTTGTCTTTAAGACAGCCAGTTGTCTACATTTACAGTGGCTACAGAGTAATGGTATTAACAGGTTCTTCATCAGTACAAAGTTGGCACTGGCTGCTGCAGCTGGCTGCCCATGACTGTGGAATCTTCTCTCCTGGGAGTAATCTCAGGACCACATGGCCCTTGCAAGTTTATGTGTCTGTCTTTAGTTTGAGACATCAAGACTGGGATCAACACTGATTATAGTGATGGCGACACAACTCCGAATCTTCTAAAAGCCAATGAATTGTACGCTTTAAATGTGTGCAGTGTCTGGTGTGTGAATTATACCTCAATAAGATGTTTCTTTTTAAAAGACCAGGGTTAAAAGTCAGAGAATATAATCTATCCCCTCTCCATAGGTGTTACCTGTGGCTGTGCTGGTTGTTTGCACTGCATGTCTACAGAATGGATGCAGGCTTGAACTATTCTTCCTGCTTTGTTGGATGTGAATTTGTGGTTTAGTGAGCATACATTCTTTTATGCACCATTTTCCCCCTCCACTGTGAGGTGTAGGTAGCATTCTTATTTTACAGATGAGGAAATAGACTCAGGAAAGGTCTTAATATTATAATGCACTGATACAGAATCCTGGGCCTCATTTATTCTATAGTGCACACTTGCACACTCAGTGCGCTGTAAACATTTACTCAAGACCATGAGATTTGCAGCAGCTCTGGAAGAAGCTTGTTCTAAATCTATAAATACATGAAATCTAATGTTTACATTATTGTTACATACATGATACACACATGAGTAACATGTTACAGGCATGAAAGGAGAAAACCACCTTTTCTTGCCTAGAACGTGAATGAATTTGAATTTTGCCCCCCGCCAATTTTAGTCACTTGTGGATTCATAATTGTTAAGCTGTTCTCCTCCACCTTAGTTATTTCTAAACTCTTAAGATCCCATTGGACATTATTAATTTGGAATTCACAATAATTTGTATGCAGGAGACCAGGTGTGTTGCCAACTCAGTGTGCAGACTTTTTTGCAAGATAATCTGTCAGTCTAGAGAAATTTATAAATGCTTTGAAGAATACACATTTCATTCAGCCTCATTTGTAATCAGCACATTATTTATGACATAAAAATTGATGGAGTTTAGGAAGATTTCATTAGCTTGTTAATACTGCTGCAAACATTTGAATGTTCACATAATAATTTATTGATCACTTGTGGGCTGAACCTGGGTGCTCAGGATTGTATGTTGAGATTCCTCTGCGGTACAAACATATCAGTAGCTGACAGGCCAAGAAAAACCTATTTCTCCTCCCAGTAGTACATACTACTCTGCAAAGTCAAAACTTTTTCAGCTCTTCAGAAAACCTTTTAATATAAGCGATTTGCTGAGTAAACACGATGCATTTCTTTTGAGGAAAGAATGCTTTATATTTAGCATATACCTAAAACTACAGGCAGAGCATTAAAACTATATTAAAAACATCAATTCTGTTTCCTAAATCTTTAATGTTTATTTCATTGAATACGACCTGTAATCCTGAATTTAAGGCATTCGTTATATTAGTCCCTTATATTTTATTATTAATGACCACATTTGCTATTTCATCCTCAAGTACCACTTTCACCTGCAGTGATATGGCTCCCACATGTTGCCCTGCCTAAGCTTACCCATTTTCTAACACAGCATCTGCAAATGTGGAAAATGAGACTCTACTTATAAAGGCGAGGGATTTGAGTTTTTTCTGAAGAGCGTTTTAGAATGCTTAGTGCCAGATAATGAGAATATTAAATTGACGATAAATGCAAACTATTATAACATGTATGCCTGAAGCATGACTCTCCAAGAGGTCTTTGCTATTTCTAATTCAAACGAATGAGCTCTATTTGGACAAGTTGTTAGTATGTATTTTTTATTCGTCTTAAGACTTGGGGGAATTCTTCCTGGAAATAAACACAAAAATATATACTATGTGAAAATCAGTAGCTATAAAGCAAAAACAAAATAGCTTATGTGCCAGATATTGTGGTAGGCACATTGCATGTATCAGCTGATTTAGTCCTCAGAACAACTCTTAAGGAGGTAATATCTTCATTTATCCAGATGGGAAAAGTGAGGCATAAAGAAGGCTGTAGTAAGTGGAAATGTTGGGATTCAAATCTAGGTAATCACCTCTGAAGTCCACACTCTTAACCACTACAGAGGAGTTCTTCAATCTTTCCATCTTTCCTTACAAAAAGGTCCGAGGACCCTGAAGAGCTTTTGTTCTTAGTTGTATCTGTCAGTATATACCATGTTAGAAATGAAGATTGAGAAAAATTTTAAATGTTAATTTAAAAATAATACAGTCATGTTAACAATACATTTTTATGAAAAATAGCTATAATTTTTTAAAAAATCTGTAGTGAGAAGAATGAATTGGTTTTACAGATTTGCAATTATCTTTCACATCTCGCTGCACAAAAGATGACTGGGTTGGTGTATCTGCTTCCTCAGCTATGACACACATCACACCACTGTGACTTAATGGGAGGGAGTTCAAGGGTGAAAAGTGTAGATACCATCTTTAGTAACATTTGTTGATGTTTCTCTCCCTTCCTCTCTTAAAAAAAAAAAAAAGCTTTGTCTTTACAAATGCCTGAAAGGGTCTCTGGACCCCCAGATCACACGTTGAGAACCTCTCAGTACACAGGGTAAGTGTCTAGGCTGAATACTAAGTGCTCCTTTAAAAATATTATTTCTTCAAGTGCAGCCCAGCCTGGTGTATGGAAGGAGCAGCAGCCGTGACTAGAGACTGGGGTGCCACCGTGTTCGACCCTGGTAGTTTTTTACCTTTGCTAAGTTGTATTGTTTCTCTCAGTCTCAGATTCCTCATCTAAAATAGGGCTAGTTACAAATCCCTTGTAGAAACATTGTAGGAATTCAAAACACTAGGAAGCCAGGTGCCTAACAGGTGCTGACACACTGAGGATGGGGTGCCTGATCAAGGGCAGCTCTTATTCCAGATTGACCAATGATGGCCAGAAAGGAAGGAGGGGGGTCATGTTGGCAAAAAGGGAAGGAGAAGAGAAAGAGCCAACAGGGCTGGTCCACAAACCCTTATCTGAGAACTAGATAGATGTTGCAAGTCAGATATGTCCAGAGATTCACTAATTTGGAGTTTTAAAAAGTTTAAAATGTGCCCACCCTTTATAATAAAGAGGTAATATGCAAATTGACCATCACACCCTCACACAAGATGGCCATCCCCGTGTGGTCACAAGATGGTCGCTACAAGATGGCCTGCAGGGAAGGGCAGTTGTGGGCGATCAGGCCTGCAGGGGAAGGCAGTTGGGGGCGACCAGGCTGGCAGGGAAGGGCAGTTGTGGGAGACCAGGCCAGCAGGGAAGGGCAGTTGTGGGCGATCAGGCTGGCAGGGGAGGGCAGTTGGGGGCAATTGGGGCTGTCAGGGGAGCAGTTAGGCATCGATCAGGATGGCAGGGGAGTGGTTAGGGGGTGATCAGTCTGGCAGGCAGAAGCAGTTAAGGGCAATCAGGCAGAGGCAGGTGAGCGGTTGGGAGCCAGCAGTTCTGGATTGTGAGAAGGATGTTTGACTGCTGGTTTAGGCCAGATCCCACAGGGCTGGCAGGGGAGGGCAGTTGGGGGCGACCAGGCCGGTAGGGGAGGACAGTCGGTCATCCCCTGAGGGGTTCCAGATTGAAGAGGCTGCAGGGCTGGGCTGAGGGACACTGCCCCCCTCCATCCCCTTCCCCCTCCCCCCGAACACAAATTTCATGTACTGGGCCTCTAGTGTGTGTGTGTGTATATATATATCCCTAATATGCAAATAGACTGAACGGCAGAACAGCTGAACAACCAGTCACTATGATGTGCGCTCACCACCAGGGGGTGCACGTGGAACATGGTGGGCATTGGCCACCACGGGATGGTGGAGTAGGTGAGCAGGGGTGCCAGAAAAAGGCAGGGTGCCCATCATTGTCATCAGGGCAAGCCTCTGGTAGTTACTGAAAATGCTTTGTTTCCGTGCATCACCGTCCTGCCCGACGCTTGCACCTGCTGCCGGCACCGGCCCCACTTGCACCTGCTGCTGGCTCTGGAGCCGCTACTCACACTCACTGCTGGCGCCCAGCACCAGCCCTGATCGCTCAGCTCCATCAGCGGGTGCGAGCGGCAGCTGCTGGCCCCGATCTCCCCTGAGGGCTTCTCCACCTCCTCCTGCTCCTGAGGGGTGATTGGGGCAGCAGCCACTGCTTGCACCCACTGACTAAAACCATTGGTGCCAGGTTGGTTCAAGGAAGGAGGCTCTAAAACGAGGACACCATCACTCAGGATGGGTGGAGTACTGGTAGCCTTGGCATGCTGAAGCCCTGTAATTGTTAAAAGTTTCACTGAGGTGAGACACCTGGGAGGGAGTGCATTGGTGGGTGCAAGGTCTTGAGGGGTTCAAGGAAAGTGGTAATTTTAACTATAGTAAGTCCTCAATGTTGTCAATAGTTCCTCAGAAACTTCAACTTTAAGCAAAACAACATATAATGAACCAAAATCGATTTTACCATAGGCTAATTGAGAGAAACAAGAGTTAAGTTCCTACGTCACCTTATGGGCACACGAACATCACCAAAAATAAAAAAAAGACCCCAAATATTTCTAATATTAAACATTGATATAAATGTGAGCTAAACATACATTTAAGGAAGATTGATAAAAACAAGTAAGATTATTATTTTCCAATCTGCTGATTCCAGTTAGGTTTGCCACCTTAATACACTCAATGCTGCAACTCCTCATTTAATTCCTATCTGTCCCCCTCCCTGATCAAAACCAGTGATTCTGATAATTGTGAGCAGACTGCCATAAAAGTCAACTAATTCCTAATGTGTCTATGACCACAACTGAATATCCAACCTGCCAGCAACAGAAGCGAACAATGCAACATCCTTTCCTAAGGAGAGCAGCCAGTTACTTGTGAGCCACTTGACTGCATTTGATCCCTTTCAATATGGAAGTGGCAATGATGAATCTTGACTGGAATTGGCATATTCCAAAAGTGGCTTTGCTTTTTTCTGCTCCAGGAACTCAGCCACCACCAGTATCCATGAGCTTGCATATTATTTGATAAACTGACATAGGACCCTACATGATGTAACCTGGGACCATAGGTTCCATTATAATAGCAGAGGAAGAGCAGCAATGGGCATAAATGCCTGGATCCCACCCACACCATACTTTCCACCCAGAGCTGCCTGCCCAATAGAGCCTTTTGAAACCAGCTCAGGTGACAGCCTGGAGATGATACCCTATGAGGATGTGGTGGCATTGAACCAATGTCCATTATACAATGTTGTACTCCCAATAGGTGCATTAAACAAGAATTGGAAGCAGGCCTGATCCCACTTACCATTACTCCCCATGACGTACTGGGGGATTTGTGTTTCCTGGTGATTGCACATTGAGTCTCTGGGGTCTTGGTCCCCAGACAGGAATACTTCCATCAGAGTATACAGCAAAGATTCCATGAAACTTTAAGGTACAACTGCTGCCTGGTTACAGCCACATCTACCCAGGAGATTCACTGGGTTGTTCTTGGTACTCCCTTATCAAATGTAATGGTAAGTGACCAAGTATAGCAGCTATGGTTTGCATTTGGCCATTTACCATGACAGCTATGTCTGCATGCTGACCTAGGGATCAGAGCACTCAGGAATGAGAACCTGGGTCACCCTACCAGGTAAGCAACCCAGACTAGCAGGAGTGCTATGTGCCTAGAAAGGGCAATAGAAGAGGGAGATAATGATATCAGCTACAGTGGCAAGAATTGCATTTTATCCCAAAAACTTTCTCTTACAAGCTTCCCTGGAAAAACAGATAATTCAGAATCATATGGAGCTAGTTTCAGATGGGATGAGAGTATATGAAGGTATTAGAACTGAGAGGCTCAGGGAGTGGACTGTAATGGGTGAACAGTTTTATTCCCTAGACCTCCCAGTCAGGACCAAATAATTCATTTCCCAAGCAGTGAGAAGAGCTGGCCATGACTCCTGCACAGGGACTCTTCAGTGAGTCCTACTCAGGAATGGCCCACGGTTACAGTCCATTGCCAGAGATGGACTTATGTGAAGATAGGAAGGCTTGGCACCCTTGCCTCCAGTGAGGACAACTCTGAAAGGCCACTCCCATTTCCCTGTGGTATTGGCTAAGAACTCTTTGCACTGGCATCACAGCTCAGCTTCTCCCTGTGCCCATCTGCTCCTCTCACCTTCACAGGTATGTTTCTTAGAGCACGTCCCAATAAAGCCCCTGCATGTGACCTTATATCTCAGAGTCTGGTTCCCAGGAACCTGACCGAAGTGCGTACTCCGTTTTTGGTTTAAGCATCCTATAAATGCCTTTATTGTCCTAGTTGCTTTAATACTGAAGTTACAAACAAATTAGTGAATAAGAGTAAATAATTTCTCCTTCACAAATTAAAAATTAAAATATTCAGTAGTTTCATTCAGCAGAAAACTTTTGAACACAAAGTGCTTTGCTTCTATGGGAAGGCTCCCCACATAGCATCGTTCCTTCAGTGAGCTTTTGGTGTTTCAATTATTTATTTTCCAATCAAGTTCTAATCCATTGTTTAGATAGATGTTTCTGAAGTATTTTGAAAATGTAGTGTGTTTTTAAAATTAGATCCCCAGCTGTCATTATACGGAATGTGTGTGGGCATATGGTGAATGGTCTTATTTTTAACCCCTGAATGCTGTTGGCTTGCTTCATTGTATCCCTGGAAAAGCAAAGCTGTCAAAAGTGTTCTTTTTCTCACTTCCAGCACAATTTTGTTTTACTTTGTTACCCACAGCATCAGATTTTTTTTTGGGAAAAAATCAGCACCTTCACCTCTTTAAAGAAGATCACAGACAATTGATCTGTGGGATTTATGTTCTCTTTCTGTCTCCAAATTATTTCTTTGCGACAGGAAAGACATGTTCACTGAGCATATCACAGATCTTTTAATTCACTTAATTTATTTCTGAAATTGATAGTTTTCATGCTCTTTCTATTTAAAGTTTCGGCAATGGGTAAAAAAAGAACATAGTTTATCTTTTTTAAATCATCAGTTTCAAAACTAGTCAGATAATACGTGCAGTGTTCCATTTCAAATATAGATAAGAAATCAGCAAGAAGCATATGGAGCAGGTTTTTCTGACAGTTTTTCCTCCGATTATTTATGGAATATACCAAAACCACAAAGATAGACAAACTAGTATAATGAACCTTCATGTACTCATCACTCAGCTTTGACAATTATTAACACTTTATAAATCTTGTTTCATTTATCCATCTCTACCTCCTGCTCCTTCCCATCATACTCACACACTCATATTCTCTCTCTCTCTTTCTCACACACACACACACACAAACACACTTTTTTTCCCTGGAATAATTGAAGAAATACCAGTTGTTGTGTCATTTTCCTCACAAAGTACTTTATGCATTTAAGCAATAGGACTTTAAAAAGGTAACCACCTGGGTATTATATACCCAACAAAAATGTCTTAAATTCTAATACCCAATGCATATTCTGATGTCCCCAGTTGTCTCAGATTTGTTCTTCTACAGTTGCTTATTCAAATAATAAGAACCAATAAAGTCTATAGTATTCAGTCTGCATAGTTCCTCCTCCCCCTCATGCCATGGAATTTGTTGGTGAAATCGAATTATTTATCCTCTGTGTTTCATATTCTAGAATTGCACCATTGTTTTTCTGGGATGTCTTTGACTTGTGCCTCTGTTCTCTGTATTTCATATAAACATATTTAGGTCTGAGGCGTAATTCGACTGAAGTTCAAATGTTTTTTTAGGTCATGATATTCCTTATCCTGTGAATTTTCTGTTGAGTCATATCAGGAACTCATACTGTCAGTGGCCTCACTTTCAGTCACGTCAGTAAGGAGTCCAGGTGGTGTCAATATGCCCCGTCCTCTGCGAGTTTCTTATACACATTGCACCTGGGGCTGCAGCGTTCCCTGACAACCGTGGCCTAGATCCAGTGCCTCATTAAGGATTGAAATGGCACTTCCCCCCTGTCATTCCTTCCGCATTAATTAGCCATAATTCTTCTATAAAAAAGAATTTATCCTCATCAATTATTAGGCTGCTCTGAAATACAATTTGTATAGGAAAAACAGGATAAGTTCTTGATTCTTTCTACATGCTTATAAATTTTCAGAGTAATGAGTTTGTAAACTTGTAACAACCCACACATTTTTAAAAAAACATTAGTATGAATGCATGAGTTTTTATGTATTTAACATTTTAATTGAGTCTGATTATTATTCTTTTTGATAGTTTTATTGTGCCATGTTGACTGAAGTTGGCTGTCTTTTGACATGACCTATTTAGTCTTTAATAGTTCCTTGCTATTCTGCATTTCAAGATGTCCCAGACTTGTCTTGTACATTTCAGATTCCATATGGATTCCTAGAAGGTGACTTACTGGGCCAAAAGGAATGACTGTTTTTAAGGAGTGGGACATAGTGGGAAGAGTATGGGTTTTGGAGGTAGATTAGAGTCTTAGCTCTATTGCTTACTAGCTCTGGGGCCTTAGAAAAAGCTTTATGTAAAAAATGAGTCCCTATAAGGAAGAGGATGTTATAATAACATAGCCAATTATTTTATTGTAGTGTTAAGTAGAAAAGCAAGATTCACAGTTATATAAAAAAACACAGAGAGAAATTATTGTGATCAAATATACTAACATGTTAATGGTTGTGTCATTTGGTGATGGGACTCACAGATCATATTTATCTTCTTTATGCTTTATACTGTATTTTTCCACAGAGTGGAAATAAGATAATTGTATTAAAAGAAAATGAAATCTGTGCCACAAAACCTATAGTGTTGATTAGAATTAATTTGGGATATGATTCATCATATATATTTTTATATCTCTCATGGCCCATTTAATCCTCTTGTCTTGCAACAGAATTTAATGCAAATTATATAATAAAGAAAAATATTGATGTAACTGTACTCCACCACCTGCTTCCTTTCTCTATGTCACATCATATTGATTTCAATAGACCAGGTCAAAGCTGAGTGTTTCCTGCTTTCAAGCATGACCTCTGAAGGCCTCAGACTATTCTGCCTCCTCCCTCTCAGGGGACAGCCTCTAAGTTCTGGGTTGGCAGCCGAAGATAAAACAGTAAAATCAGGAAGTAAAAGAAAATCTCCATTTGACACGGTTATAAATCCGTTTTCTCAGGGGACAGAACAGCTGGTGTTGGTGCTCATTGGAAATAATCTTATTGATCAGAAAACTAAACCATAGGATTCAGATGACTTGTCAAAGATGAATTAATTTTATAATTTTGTAATCCTTTAATCCTTGCAAATGATAAAAAAAAATACTTGTGAAAAATGTCTGTGGAGGTTTTTGACCTAGGATTTAGTCTGATTTTCAGGAATGGTATTTTGATCCTGGAGTTGAGGGTCATAATTTCCTCTTTTAAAATAGGCCATGAGCCCTGGCTGGTGTGGCTCAGTTTGTTGGAGTGTCGTCGCATACACTGAAAGGTCTCGGGTTTGATACCTGGTCAGGACATATACCCAGGTTACACAGTTCAATCCTCAGTCAGGACATGTAAGGGATGCAACTGATAGAAATTTTTGTCTCTCTTTCTCCTTTCCCCTTCTTCTCTCTCTAAAATCAATAAAAGCATATCCTAGGGTGAGGATTAAAAACAATGAGCCCGGCCAGAGTGTCTCAGTGGTTGAGTGTCAAGCTATGAACCAGGAGATCATGGTTTCATTCCCGGTTGGGGTATGTGTCTGGGTTGCAGGCTCGATCCCCAGTGTGGGGCATGCAGGAGACAGCCGATCAATGGTTCTCTCTCATCATTGATGTTTCTATCTCTCCCTCTCCCTCTCCCTTTCTCTCTGGGGGGAAAAAAGAAAAAGGACAATGAAACTCTACAGACATCTGAGATCTAGTGGAGAGTGGTAGTCACAGATAACATTTTTCTTTATATTTTATTCTATTTAAATATATTTTATTTTAAAAGGGAATTCTTGATTTTAATTTTAAAACAGTGTAAACTGAGTCTTATGTTGTGGAAACTTCACTACGGTGGCCTGCTCAATTAAATGTGAACAATGACGTGCCTTTGACAGTCTTTAGGTGGCGGTGCTCACAGAAACATGTAAAATAAAGCATCCTAGTAACTGAACATGACTGGTAAGGGTTGTTTTTCCTCTTTATTTTTCTTTGTCTTTATGTTCCTCCTCTTTGATGAGCTGATTTGGATGCTGATCTGTGGATGAACCAAACCCAAGCATTTAGCATCAGGATCGTTGTCACTAAAAGTGCTGCTTCATAAAACAGCACATCTTTAGTGGGCTCTGTTCCTGGTGTAGGTTCTCTGTTGGATGTCGGAGGCATGTTGATGATGGAGACAAGGTGCCTGTTCACAAAGACCTTGTAGCCTAGCTAGCTGGATTGGACATATACACACCGATAAATAATAGGTTAGCAGAGGCTATACCAAGAGTGTTGTGTGCTAAGTGATGTCTGTTGACAAGAGCCATCCCTATGATAGTGGGATAGGGGTTCTCCAGACAAACTGAACCAATGCATCTCTTTCTCTATCATCTCTATCTCTATCTCCCTCATCATTTTAAGGAATTGACTCTTAATTGTAGTAGGCTGGTAGTCTGAAATCAAAGGGTAGGTGAGTTGGAGACCCAGGAAAGAGTTGGTGTTGTAGTCTTGAGAGTCAGAAGGCATTTCTGAGGCAGAATTATCTCTTTCTTGGGGAGATCTCAATCTTTTTCTCTTAAGGTCTTCAACTGATCGAATGCGACCCGCCTTCAACTGGTTGGACGCGGTCCATCTAATTCATTCCTATGGCACAAGTTTAATATTAAAAAAGATATTTATACAGAGAAAATAAATATTGCTCTCATTCCTGACCTCAGGCCACCTTAAGTCCTTACCCAGAGGCAGTAACGATTACTAGATTGTTGAATTCCTTGTAAACATATTCTATGCATATATGAGCAAATGAGTATAGATGCTTCTTAAACAATATACCAATAACACTTTGCTTTTCCTCCCCCCCCAGTTAACAAAATACCTTGGAAATTATTCCCCTTAAATTTATTTAAAGCTTCCTTTATTTTTTTAAAAACATAATATTCCATTGTATAAATATACCATAATTTGTTTAGTCAATTCCCCATCTAGAGTGTTTCCAATCTTATGTTTATACAGACATAATGGCCATAAATATCCTTGTACACACATTTCTCCCCATTCTTTTTTTTTTTTTTTATGGAACACTTCACGAATTTGCATGTCATCATTGTGCAGGGGCCATGCTAATCTTCTCTGTATTGTTCCAATTTCAGTATATGTGCTGCTGAAGCGAGCACTACCCCCATTCTTTAGGATCTATCCCTAGAAGTAGAATTGCTAGGTCAATGGGTATGAGCATTAGAAATTTTGACATATTAGTAAATTGTCCTCCATAAAGGACTTCCAGTTAACACCCCTACAATTGGTCATTTTCATATCCAAATTACAGATGTAGAAATGTGACATCACTGGTGTTATTTTCAAGGATGGTGATGGATTTGGGCTGATCCACTTTTTTTTTTTTTCTTTTCCATTTTTCTCAAGCCACTGGTGACCAATCATCAGCATTTGGGAGTGGCTGCCTGGGCACAATGTGAGGAAAGGGAACAAAGTGAAGGGAACTCACCCATGGAGGCATCTACCCCAGAGCTGTACCTTATTACTATTGGGCTTTGATCAGGTACCAACATATCTCAAAGATATTGTGGGTTTGATTCCAAACCACCACAATAAAGCAAGTCCTTGTTTTTTTGTGTGTGTGTGTGTGTTTTTTTTTTGCTGCTGCTGGGTCTTGCCTTCCATTTGTAAAAAAACGCAACATCTGGGCAGTGCAATGAAGCAAAGTGCAGTGAAATGCGTCATACCTGTGCAAGAACGTGGTCTCTTCTTGTGACTTGCCCAAGGTCACACAGCTCATAGGTTTCAGGAGTAGACTTGAACCCATACTCAAGTTTTTGTTGGTTATTGTGACACTCAGGATCATAGATTTGTGTCCATGCCTAAATTAGATGACTTATCAGCATCATTTATCAGCTAGTTCATGCTCATCCTTTAAGAGCTGGTTCATATACATGTTTAGGGCAGTGCCTGGTACGGAGTTGGTATGGGTTGAGTGGCGTGGGGGAACTGGACATTGGTAGGCTGGGGACTGAAGCACCAAAGTTGGCAAGGACGACAGCCCTGGTCCTTCCAGCCTGTGATTCACAGAGCTGGGAGCAGCGTTTGAGTCATGGGGGCGGATGAGCGTTTTTCTTAATTGAGCAGGAGCTAATGGGAGCTGTATTTCTTGAAATCTGCCCATTGGATGAGAACAAACATTAATTATCTCTGGGCTAGAAAGGCCAGATACAATTTACCGAACGAAAGGGCATCTTCCCCCGTCAGTTATAAAACAGTGTGCAGAGGAGCCGAGTGCGCTTTCCCATCACGGGCTGCAGAGTTAAATACAGACTGAAGGCCCCATTAACCAGCCTCCACGCGTGAAGCAATTAAATGTGGCCCTGTCACAACGCTCCAGCAGCTGCCCGTCGGGTCTTTCAAGGCTCAGCAACTTTGTAGGGTGACAGAGGAATAATAATGCGTTGGTTTTCTCTGGGGACACAGAGAAGGCACAGTGGGAGCTGGTCTCTCCTAATGAAAGCAAGATTCGAAAGGTGTTGTCAACGAGGCGCATTTGCCACATCTGGTGGGAAACCCAGACTCCGGGGGTAGGAATAGTGATTTGGCTGCTTCTTATAGTTAAATACAACCTACCATTTCACGCAATGCATCTCCGCTTCCACCTAATGCGCACTTTCCTACTTGGGTTTGGGAGCCCAGAGAGTACTTCTAAGTCTTTTGGGCTCAGTGAGGTTGGTGGTTATTCTGAGGATGTTTCTGAGATGATGCAGTTAGCTCCCTTTATAATAACTAAGACTCCGAAGCGGAGGCCGGTCCAGGACACAAAGCTGAACCGGTCGGCCTGCGCTTACAGAAAACACCTGTCAAGGAAGGGCAACACACCAGCTGCAGTTCTCCACCCCAGCTCTGACCCGCTCACTTTGCCTTAGGAAACAGGCCCTGCAGGCCTCCTAAGGAGATCCCGACCTCCTAGCCAATCCTGCCCTATTTCCATGTTGCCACTTTATACAACACTAACAACTCACTGATGCACTATACAACTCACTGATGCCCAGAATCCCACAGGGAGCTCCACTGCTTATGAGGTACTGTGTCCCACCTCCCCCCAGCCATCGATTATTCGCCCTTGAATGCAGGACATCAAACTCACTATTAAATCCTTTTAGTCCTGTTGTTTGGCAGTTTGGAGGAAGGGTAAAGGAGAGCACTGTATGGGGTTTCTCTTTCTCCTCTTTTTGACCTTTTTGTTCAAGAGCTGGGAGCCCGAGTCCCATTGACAGCAACACATGTCTTCAGAGCACGCTGTGAATTGAAATTGCCAGGAGCTGTGTATGTCAACGGAACTGTAAATGGAGCTGGGTGACCATAAAGAAGTTTGCCTATGCACATCCCACTCAAGAACTCTTGAACTTCCAACACCTCCCAGAATTTCCTTGTCTACCCACCCCCCACCTTTTTTTAAAAAATATATTTTATTGATTTTTTTTTACAGAGAGGAAGGAAGAGGGCTAGAGAGCTAGAAACATCGATGAGAGAGAAACATCGATCAGCTGCCTCCTGCACACCCCCTACTGGGGATGTGTCCACAACCAAGGTACATGCCCTTGACTGGAATCAAACCTGGGACCCCTCAGTCCGCAGGCCGACGCTCTATCCACTGAGCCAAACCAGTTCTGGCAATCCCCCATCTTTTTAATGCAATAAGAAAACTTAATCTTTTTTTTTTTTTATGAGGTTCCTTCTCCTTTTACATTAAAATATTTATTTGATAGGATTTTTTCTTCTAGTATTGTTAAAAACCATAGACTGAGACATATTTAAAATGTTGAGTTTATTTGAACAAAAATCTATTGGAATCCTGCAGCTCCAAAGTGGAAGTGGTTAGGAGCACTTGGCTGACAGGAGCTGAGAGACAGAGAAAAGGCTGAAGCAAAGTAAGGAAGTGATTGATTGGCTGTAGCTTAAAGCCTAGTTGACTGTGATTGGTTATCCTTCAGTTTTAGTTTTGTAACTTTGAGGCATTTGCAGGCTTAAACTTTAGTTTGCTTATGTAGGTGCCAGGTGAATTGGGTCCACCTGGGTTTGAAGGCCTCCATGTTTAATTAATTTAACAGTATCAATTGAATGGTAAATAATTTAATCCTCTACATTTCTTTAAAGAATAATATATATTTTTTAAAAGTAGAAGTTCATCGAGGGGCTACATTTATTATTAACTGAGCACAATCTCCACTTTAAGGGGGTGAGTCCACCGTTGGAAACCAATGATTAAAAACTCCTCTGTTTCTGAGTCAGACAGCCTGCCCCTCTCCCCCTCCCTCTCTCTCTCTCTCTCTCTCTCTCTCTCTCTCTCTCTCTCTCTCTCTCTCTCTCACACACACACACACAGAATAATCGATGGACTGTTGTCACTCTGTGATTTTCTTCCAGTTGAACTGGGGTTCCAGGTAGAGATCCCCATATTGGGTCTGGATGCACTCATTAGCAATATCCCCCTGAGGAATTTACCGGGTCACTCTGAGCCCTAGTTTCCTCATCTTTAAAATGAAGTCTCCTTATTCTATAAGGTCATGTTCTGTCCTTATATCCCACAATCCCACAACTCCCTGGATTTAGAAAGAACTACAATTTATAGTGGCAATTAATACACAAGCAAGTAAGGCAAGTCTTTATTTGCATATAAATAGAATGCTAATCAAGAGGTGCAGATAAAGCTCCTCAGAATCAAGATGGGCTGTAAGGACACCATCCTTCTGGAGGTGCCCAGACAGGGCAAGCAGAGGCAGGAGAAATTAGATTTAACAGGAGCAGTAGAGTGCTGTGGGTTATCCACTGTCACAGGCACACTGAATGGCTTCTGGCTCCTAATGCACAGCTTGGGGGAAGCCTTATCACTCTAGTCTGGAACCATTATCTACCAGAGCAGAGGGATTAAAAATAATGTTTGGGCCTGATGGGCAGTGGCTAGCAGCCAGCCACATGGGGACATTTATTGTTTGATGAAAGGGGCTTTGGCAGAGAGGAAGTCAGGAGGCCACAGTAAGTGATTTAGGACCACTAGCAGATTACTAGGGTCACCTCTGCAAAGTTCATTCAATTTCTCTGCAACTAAGGTTTAGTTTTCATTTTGTAAATAGTTAGTTGATTCCTTCTCATGAAGACTTATATTCCTTCTTATCTCACTGTGTTGTTATATATATTTCAGTTATTTGAAATAATATAATCTTGACATATATTTTAGTTAATATTACATAAGCACATTCCCATGTCTTTAAAAACTATTCCTAGACATAATTAAAGGGTACATATGATTATACAGGGCTTGGCAAAAGTAGGTTTATACTTGTGAGTACATGAACAGTTTATTCTTGTGTATTAATTATTGTATTATTTTTCATACAAACAACTGTAGACCTACTTTTGCCCCCCTATATTGAAAGAAATTATGATAATCTATTTAACCTGTATTTCAGGATTTAGTTTCCTTCCATTATAAGTAATCTTAAGATAAACATCTTACCTGGGTAGGGGTGGCTCAGTGGTTGAGTGTCGACCTATGAACCAGGAGTTCAAAGTTCAATTCCTGGTCAGGGTACATGCCCAAATTATGGGCTCGATCCCCAGTGTGGGGTGTGCAGGAGGAAGCTAATCAATGATTCTCTCTCATCATTGATGTTTCTATCTCTCTCTCCCTCTTCCCTTCCTCTCTGAAATCAATAAAAATATATGTAAAAAAATAAAGTAAACATCTTTTTAAATAATTTGTATCATGTCTCAAAAATTGAATTATTGTGTAAAAAAGTATAGGTGTAATTTTATTTTAAAAATGTTAATGCAAAATTTCAAGTATATCTAGAAGTAAGGAGATCTTATGTACCCAGCATACCCATCACCAGCTTCAACAGTTATCAACAGCCAGCCAATCTTGTTCCAGATCTTCCCTCCTCATCCCACAATTATTGAAGCAAGTCCTAGATGTTATTTCATATGTAGATTTTCAGTACGAATTTCTGAAGTTATTAATATTGTCAAATACCCTGTCAGTTTATACTCCTTGGTTGTTTTTTTTCTATTTGATTCAGCATTCAAATAAATTTCATACACTGTGATTGATTAATAGGTTTTTTAAATCTCTTTATATCTATAGATTCTCTCTTTCTATCCCTCTTTCTCCTCTCCTGTTTTCTTCTAGAAAACTAGGTCATTTTTTCCTATAGAGTCTCACAATTGCTAATTGCATCATCAAAGTAGTTAGTATGTTCTTTTCTTCCCATATTTCTCATAGATTGATAATTAGCTCTAGAAATTTGATCAGATTCCAATTCTCCTAGATTGAAGTCTTCTTCCCAGTTCTTTTCTCAAGTTGGAAGATTCATTCTGCTTGAACAAAAGAAAGTTATGTATTCACATTGACCTATCAAACTTGGTGGCCAAAAAAAACCATGATGGAATTATTTTGATTGATTTGCAGAGGGAGGGGCATTCATGCAAACCACCTGGACTGCTAATGAGATGTTGCAGGGGCAGGGAGGTCCTCAAACAAAATTGGGGCTTTTAAATAGAGATAGTGTGAATGGAGGCTGTGATGGTTAATTTTATGTGTCCACTTGACTGAACTAAGGGATGCTCAGATAGCAGGTATGTGTCTGTGAGGGAGTTTCTGGAAGAGATTAGCATTGGAATCAGTAGACTGAGTAGAAAAGATGGCACTTACCAATGAAGATAGACATAGTTTCTTTTTTAAAAAAAAATATTTTTATTGATTTGAGAGAGGAAGGGACAGAGACAAAAACAGATTGAGCCCACAACTCAGGAATGTGCCTTGACCAGGAATCGAACCCTGACTTCCTGGTTCATAGGTTGATGCTCAACCACTGAGCTATGCCGGCCAGGCTAGAAATGTTTTCTTTCTTTATTATTTGGTATCTCCCAGGATTTCTCATTGATATGAGCACAAGGCAGACAAGTCTCTCTGGTAACTCTCAGGTATCTCTGGGTGGGGTAGGATGCAGTGGATAAGGTGAGGGAAGTGAGAGAAACCTTGTGAGGAAGGTATTTTACATGAATGTTTATTCAACTTATTCACGGAAGCATCAGAATGTATTGAGGAACTCTGAGGGGGTAGCTGTTAATTTAAGGATTTGTCTCAAAACGCATCTTTTTAAGGGAGGTGAGAGGATAAAAAGCAGCTGCTGTCATCCAGGAGCTGGCCCTATTGTTCTGCTCACGTAAACAAGCTCACAGAACACATCAGACAAGGTCGCTCTGAGCCCGTGATGAAGTGAGACCAAACAAGGCCACTGCAGCCCATAAAACACCAAACATCCTCTCTCTCAGCTGCAATGAGTGAGTGACTGCTGCTTCTTTACCAATTACAGCTTTATCCTTGCTCTAGTCTGCTCTCCCTATAGGTAAGTTTTATTAGTATACCCAACCACAGACTTCCCCCCACTTTCTGACAGCATCCAGTCTAGACCAAACCCCTGCTTCCTTAGCACTGGTTTATGCCCTTCCTCCCCTCCCCCTCCTCCCTTCCCCCATCTGCCAATTACTCAGCTGAAGCCCAAACCCTGGAATAGGTTCCTTCTGACACCCTCTTACTGAGGTGCTTCAAGGTTCCTCTTGGCCAGCATACCCCTCCCTGCTGTGAATAATAAACCCAGCTTGTTCCAGGATGGTGTATTCCTGATGGTCTTTGGCTGGAGGGCATTGACAGTGGATAAATGTGTAAAACTTATCACTTACTTGTCATTAAATCATTGACCAGTGACATTGAAAGGAAGATTTGAGACCATCCCTTCCATCATTTTTTGTTTTGCTTTGCTTCATTTTATTATCAAGCACAGAGCTCTTTATTTAGACAAATATCTTAGGTGATGTCCTAATATGTAAAAGAGATCACAAGGGAACTTCTCCAGCCTGCACAGAGGGGCTCCTGAGCCCCATCAGGTTACACCATGACGCACAAACAAGATTGGACTCAAGCCCGGTAAGCCCCTGCTTCAGCCATTACCTGTTGACATTCTTCCTTGTTAATTCTCCTTATCCACAAATTTGCAGGTTTCACCAGCTCTAGAGTGAAATTAACTTTGGTAATAGTGCCTTTATCCATTCCTTTCCGTCCCAGCGATTATTCAGTGTGCTCGGTGGATTCCACCCACCATTAACTAGAAGTTGAGCTGTGAGTCCAGGCACTGGAACCCTCTTTCTCCTCTTTTCCCTTTGGCCTTGCTATGTTCTGAATGTTTGCCCGCTCCCTTCCACATACAGTAATTCATCTGTTGAAATCCTAACCCTCGGTTAGGAGATGGGGTCTTTGGAGGGTGGCATGAGGGTGGAGCCCATAGGAATGGGATTAGTGCTCTGCTAAGAAAAGACACGAGAGAGCTTGCTTTTCCTCTCTCTGCTCTCTGCCCTGTGAGGACAAGGCAAGAAGAGGGCCAACTGCAAACCTGGAAAAGGGCTCACATCCTGACCTTGCTGGCACCCCAAACTTGGACTGCCCAGTCCCCAGAACTGTGAAAAATAAATTCATGTGGCTTAAGCCACCGAGGCTATGACATTTTTGTTCTAGAAGCCTGGGCTAAGACAGGCCTTTAGAGAATTTGTGGTTTTATGTGTCTGCCCCTGGGAATACAATGCATTTCAGGTTTCTCCTGGTGTCTAGAAAGATACAAAAGAATTTTATGTCCTTAAGTAGTGACCACAAATGGCAATGCCTGAGTATTTGGCCATTGGCCTCTAAGGTATGCCTAGATATGTGGAGATGGTAATTTCCAAAGTGGTACAAAGAGGAACCATCACACATTCAGGCAGGAAAAATTTTCTATCCCTCTGCCCATCCAGTCCTGAGTCCCTGGGACAGTCAGTGACGGCTGTTTACCCAACAGTCCTTCTACCCCTGCCACTGCCCATGGCTTCATGTTTACTGGTAGATCCAGCTTCCCACCATGGTACACAAATCCCAGATATGTTCCTAGATTCCCTTCAAGCCAGCCCTGGCTACTGGGACCTATGAGGAAAGGATGCTGCATGTCTGTGCATTTGTAGCAGATCTTAAGGAACGGTGGATTCCATAATAAAAAGAGACTCACAGGAGGAAAACACGGATATTCTCACTGGATGCCGTCATGTCTGTGGTGGTGTCTGCATCTGTGGCAGCTAAATCTTGCAGCACCGAGGGTGGTCATCACAACACCGTGCAGGGTAAACAGATGGGAAGAGCCTTGGATGTTCTCATTGAACTGTTGAGCAATCGGGGAATCACCTTCCCTCTGGTCTTCTTGCTTTATGAGGTAAATGTCCTGACTGTCTGAACTAATTATAATTGAATACTTCGGGGCCTATAGCCGAAAACATCTGGTGAAACACTTTTCACCCCAACTTACCTTGTACACTCATTCTTGGAGCTGTGCCCAAGGCAGCTCCCTCCTCACAAACACTGGCATAGTACCTAGTTCCAGGCACATTCCTTTCAGCACCAGGCTTAAGACTGAACACCACACACACACACACACACACACACACACACACACACACACACACTGAATCTTGATTCACTTCCTTCTAGTTCATTGCGTGTGTAATGTATTTTCAGGTCCCAGGGACCACTGATGAAAGGAACAAAAGGCACAGATGTGAAGTGGCAGTAGCCAGGTCTGGGTAATGAATGAGATGTCCCACAGCTGTGTGAGCGGACGCCTGGCATCTTTATTCAGAGATTGCTCAAGCTTTTCCCCAGGCTCTTGCCAAGAAAACATTTGCATTTCGTTGATTCAGCACTAGCAGGAAAATCCCAACCCAGCTAGATTTGCTTTTCAGGACTAAAGATGCCCAAGTAGTGGGCTCCTGATAAGGGGTGAAGGGCCCTGAATAAGAAACTGCTGTGTGGGATTTGCATGACTAATTGGAAGAGCTGTTTGACATGGTGCAAAGGATGAGGAGAGAAAGTAGTCATGTGACTGAGGAGTAAGAGCTAAGCATGGGTCAGGTATCTACTCTGGATGTGAGGAAATCAGGTGTCTAGGTTCCAGGGGAAAGAATATGTAGGAGGCAAAGGTCATCCTGGCTTATGGGAAAGCTGGGCTTGACACAGTCAGTGCAGAGGGTGGGACAGTCTAGGAAGGGCAGGGCTAGGAGCAGGTGTGAGACAGTGATGGGTGGAGAAGGATGCAGTCAACTCCAGGGGGAGGAAAACCACTCAGTGGACATCTGGAACATTACTGGTCACCACAAAGTATGGCCATAGAGAGCAGGCATTGGTTGGGGTCAGTCAGTGCTCCTCACAAGGAAATAGACTTTGAATGGGGCCCAAGGCTGATAACACATAAGAATTATTAAGTGGAGAGGTTTGGTAAAAAGTGCATGCAGAGCCTCTGAGTCCCATCTGCTGGAGAAGGTCATGGAAAGGACATGAACTCAGTTGACCCTTGAGCTGGACAGGAGATATTGGTGGCTCCTCCCCTCCTCCCCTGTCCTTGGAATGTACATTCTGCCCTCTGTTCCCATAGGGGGAGCCATTTCATGATGCAGCCTTGAGAGAGGAAAGTGCTGCTGAGACCATCTGGATTGTACATGTGAGTAAACCCTGTCAAGACCTCTACATAAACTCTTAAGATTCTGGTGGGCAGAGCGGAGACTTACTTGATTTGCAGCCACTGAAGTCAAGCTTCGTAGGTAAGTTCCTTACTTGTTAAACCTGTCACCTACCAATCTGGATGGTCTGCCCTCAGGTATGGAAGATATTTATGAGCCATCACTGCTCTACTTCTACCCCTGGGATTCTGATTTAGTCGTTTCAGAGAATCTGATGTAATTGGTCCCTGGAATTTATATTCTGAGAAAGATTTTCAGGTGATTCTGATGATCAGTCAGGTTTGGGAACTTCAGGAATTGGCAGTAATAGTGTTGATGTGAGCAGATGGTGGATACATTGAGTGAGCAGACAGTCAAGCCTTGGGGATCAGGGGTCAAGGCTATAAACTCCCTTTTCTGGAGAAATTATCAAATTGTACAATAGTGGGCTTGACATCAGCAATCCTGGCGAAAGTCTTCCATATGCCCATCGTGTGAGGTATGCTGTAATTAATGTCCCATTTTATCTCTGATGAAACTGACTTTCAGAAAAGGTAATAGATTTGCCCAAGACACTTAGTTCAGCCCATGGTGGACATGGCTAAGTGCCTCAGGTTTTTCTCTCGGGCAGTGACTGTGAAAGGGTAACTTCAAATTAGAGGGGGACTGGCCAGGTGCACACAAAAGACACAGAAACTGCAGAGGAGAAAAGAAAGGAACAAGAAATATGTGGGAGTTGATTAGAATGAGAGCAAGGCAGGGGAAGAAGAGAAAGGTGTTAAAAATGAGAGAAAGACTCCTTGTTTCCTGAATCTGGCTTTGTTTTTTTTGGTATTATTATTTCCACTAGAGTCCCAGTGCATGAAATTCATGCACGGTGTGTGTGTTTGTGTGTGTGTGTGTGTGTGTGTGTGTGTCCTTCAGCCCAGCCTACACCCTCTCCAATCTGGGACCCCCTAGAGGGATGTCTGACTGCCCGTCAGACAGTCGAGCAGATGAACATCCCTCTTACACTCCAGGACTGCTGGCTCCCAACTGCTGGCCTGCCTGCCTTCCTGATTGCCCCTAAGCACTTCTGCCTGCCAGCCTGATCACCCCCTAACCACTCATCTGCCAGCCTGATTGATGCCTAACTGCTCCCCTGCCAGCCTGTTTGCCCCTAAATGACCTCCCCTGCAGGCCTGGTCACCTCTAACTGCCCTCCCCTACAGGCCTGGTCCCCCTCAACTGCTCTCCCTTGCAGGCCTGGGTCTTCCCCAACTGCCCTTCCCTGCAGGCCTGGTTGGCCCCAACTTCCCTCCTCTGCTGGCCTGGTCACCCCTAACTGCCCTCTCCTGCAGGCTTGATCACCCCCAACTACCCTCCCTTGCAGGCCTGGTCCCTTCCAACTGTCCTCCCCTGCTGGCCATCTTGTGGTGGCCATCTTGTGTCCACCTGGGGACAGCCATCTTTGACCACATGGGGGCAGCCATCTTGTGTGTTGGAGTGATGGTCAATTTGCATATTACTCTTTTATTAGAGAGGCTTGGTGCACAGGTGGGGGCCAGCTGGTTTGCCCTGAAGGGTGTCCCGGATCAAGGTGGGGGTTCCCTTGGGATGTGGAGCAGCCTGGGTGAGGGGCCCGTGGTGGTTTGCAGGCAGGCCACGCCCCCTGGCGACCCAAGCAGAGGCCCTGGTATCTGGGATTTATTTTACTTCTATAATTGAAACTTTGTAGCCTTGAGCAGAGCCAAGCCTCCTGCTTGCTCCATGGCTGCAGCCATTTTTGTTGTGATTTATTTATCTTCTATATTTGAAACTTTGTATCCTTGAGTGGAGGCCTGGGCTGGCCAGGATGTGCAGAAAGCTTGGCTTCCTCCATTGCCAGGGAAACCCAAGCCTCCTGCTCGCTCTGTGGCTGCAGCCATCTTGATTGGGTTAATTTGCATACTTGCTCCTGATTGGTTGGTGGGCGTGGCTTGTGGGTATAGCAGAGTTATGGCTAATTTGCATATTACTCTTTTATTAGATAGGATAATTACAGTTTACTTCCTTAACTCTCAGTTCTAGCTAGTTTCCTGGTTGTATGAAATTCTTCTCCTTGTCCCAAACCCAGTGATTTCTTCTTTTTATATTCTATTATGCAAAGCATTTCCTTATTTATAACATACCAATTTATTCTAAAGCAGCTTACTTTCTTCTGTAGTTGAATTTAATGAGTTTCTTTTCAAAAGAACCATAAAAGCATGCTTGGAGAAAGGAGACTGTTTTGTGTTTTTAATAAGCAATACAGCTGTCACCAGATGTTATAAAGATTGATTACTAATGCATTTTAATGCTGATAATTTATTAGATAATAGGATATTTTCTTCTCCAAATTTCCAGTAGGAGGAAATCATTGAGTTTTCCATTTTAAATTAAAGGCTTTCTACAATTGGTTTTTCACTAACCTTAAAATGGATGATCAAATTCAATTATGTAACAGCACACTTAGGATGAAACCCACTGCTGATGCTTCTTCTCCTTCAGCCTTTTATGTGTGCTTGATTCCCCACAAACCTCTTGAAAGCAACCAAATACAAGCCAGATCCTAACCAACGTGCCTAGCAGAGTGCTATTAGTATATAGTGAGTGCTCCATAAGTGTTCGTTGGATGAATAAATGTCTTATGCTGTTGTTTTATTGGAAACACTAATTCAAAATTCCTTCTGCCGAATACACTGTCCTAAGCTTGTTTATCAGTGATGGATTGCTATATAGGATTCACACTTCTTTTTAAAAAATATATATATTTTATTGATTTCTACAGAGAGGAAAGGAGAGGGATAGAGAGTTAGAAACATTGATCAGCTGCCTCCTGCACACCCCCTACTGGGGATGTGCCTGCAACCAAGGTACATGCCCTTGACCGGAAATGAACCTGGAACCCTTCAGTCCGCAGGCCGACACTCTATCCACTGAGCCAAACCAGTAAGGGCGGATTCACACTTCTTCATGTTTCTCTCCATCATCTTCCAGTGGCCAGGAAGGGAGCAGGGTGCAGAGCCAACCTTGGACTCAGGCCTCTGTACTCAGCAGACATGGTTAACTCCTTTGCCTACTAGGGTTGATAATTACTAAGCCCAACTGTGTCCTATCGACTTTGCTAAGGGAAGTTGAAAGTGTTCTATCCGAGCAATACCCAGTGGTCAGGCTGTGGGTCAGCTTCATTGAGACAGCCAATGGAAAATTTCCCATTCGAGGGGGCCAAAAGCTTAAGATGACTGAAGTGAAGCTCCCATAGCAATTCTTCTTCAAGTTTTATATCTAATGGCAAGAAATGTAAGTTTAAGAAGAATTATCTATGGGAGAGACTAGGGCACACAGCCCATAAAAGTGTATGGAAAGAAAAATTTTTCCTTAAGGTACCGTTTATTTTTAAAGTGAGTGCAAGTTTACAGCATAAACCATAATATAGCTGTTTGTTGAAATAAAATAAAGCAAAGTAAACAAAGCAGAAGTTTCCCCTCATCTTTGGTTAATATGGACTTGCGTATAGTTTCTGGAGAAGTAGACTGATTTAAAAAGAACTGACAGGTATTGCCGAGGACAGGTGTCCAGGATGCAGCCATCAAGCTCTCATGAGACCACATTTGTAGCCAGTTTGTGACACCTTGGTGAGTGTCCCTTACTGAGAGGTCAAGCCACTTGCATCATGTGAGGGTTGATGTTCTGTGTTCACTTGGCTAGGCCATGTTGCTGAGGTATGTCATCAAACATTGTTCTAGGTGTTTCTGTGAAGTTATTTTTTAGAAGAGATTAACATTTTAATTAGTGGAGATTAAGTAAAGCCAATAGCCTTCCATAATGTGAATGGGTAGGCCCCATACAATCAATTGAAAGCCTTCTCCCTGGGGAAGAAGAAATTCTGCCAGGAAACGGCCTTCAGAATCACATTGCAACCTCTCTTCCCTGAGTCTCAGCCAGCCGCCTACACTAGAGTGTGGCCTTGCCCGTCTCCACAATCACAAAAGCCAGTTCCTTAAAATCAGTCTCTCTCTATACAGCCACATGTCCCATTGGTTCTCAGGAGAACTCTGACTCATATAGGTGGACTGAAAGGGTAACTTAGTCAATGGTCATCAGTCAAGGGATTAGTCACCAAAATTTTTTTCAGAGACAAGAAATGACCAATGATGCTGCTCTCTACCAATGCTGAAATTGCAACACCTGTGTGTGAACTGTCACAAAAGCCTCATTGCCTCCCTGTGATGAGTTCCTTGTCAAACTTCCAAACCACTTTTTCTTTGTTTTTTAAATATATTTTATTGATTTTTCACAGAGAGGAAGGCAGAGGGATAGAGAATTAGAAACATTGATGAGAGAGAAGCATAGATTAGCTGCCTCCTGCACATCCCCTACTGGGGATGTGCCCACAAGGGATCTAACCTGGGACCCTTCAGGCTGCAGGCCGACGCTCTATCCACTGAGCCAAACCGGTTAGGGCCCAAACCACATTTTCATTGTGGTGGCTTCATCATAGGTGGTATGACACAGCTGTGCCTTGATAAGATGTGTGAGAGAAGTCATTCTAGATTTACTAAGAAAGCCAAGGAATGAACACTGAATTCATTGAACGAATCCAGTTTTTTGACCTTTTGTAAAGATGCCCTTTGTTCTTACTTTTTTTTTAGTTGCACACTTTTGTTTTAGTTGACACATTTCCATTTTTTAGTTGATGCTGGCTACCATTAATGATGTCTCACTTTTTTTCTGTGACCGAATATTAAGAAATAAAAGGGACTGATTCTTTTACCAAGTGACGTAATTGTGCGCCCCTGCACGCTAAGTCAGGCGTGCCAGATCCTGCTGCCAGGTGAACCAGCACCGGCCTGCGTTCCAGTCACATTTGCACAATTTATTCCCTCTGCAGGATGGCTCCCCAAACAACAGTGATCTCACTCAGTTCCCGGGTAATGCAAAAGAACCAAATTACCCAATCACTCTCAGCACATGAACATTTTTATTCCTGTCTCACAAAAATCACAGTGTGTTTTCCAAAATGGAAAGTGGGATTCTTCACATTTCTTTTGACATGTTTCTCAGAACATATCCCGGTCTCCAGTGGCATGACTGCAGAACCATGGGCTTGTTTGTTGGGGATGCATTTCCACCATCAAGACAACATTGGGTAGCCAATGAGATTTGGGAGTAAAGGAGAAGTAGGAGTCTAACTTGACAGCAAGGTTGGAAGCGATGATATTAGTTATTACAGTGTGGGAGTAAGGAATTGGGAGGCAATTTGGGAAATGCATATAGAAGCTTCAAAGGTATGGCAACCCCTTTCGAGGGCAAAAATTTCCAAGTTTTTCCTTAAATAGTTGTTAAAATCAATGTCCCTGAAAATGTATGGTAGACTTAAGGAGGTTAGGGAAGCATTAGGGTTGTTCTCAAGGACAATGGCCTTTGCTATCTGTTCTGTTATCCTCAAGGTTAGGGATGGGACGAAACAAAATATCTTTTGAACTAGGATTCAAAAATGACTATATTTGTGGCTGAGATTTATGAAGTGGTATGTATAATCCATTTTTTGGGGTCCAGTAATTAAAAGGCTAAAGGCTAGAGAGAGAATAGAGGACTAGCAATTCTAGCTGTTTGTAAACATAGCAAAGATTTCAAATAGTCACAATTGCTACCAATGGACTCAATTGGTGGACTCTGGACTACATTCTTGTTTACACATCTTTTTATCCCCTCAGCTCCTCATCCAGGACCCTGTATAAGGAGATGTTTGATAATCATAGTGGACCCACTGCCAGCAACTTTAATTTGTACAAATTAATGAAAAGAAACGCTAAGTCTGTTGTCACCATTCCTTTGTGTATGCTGTATGTACCTGAGACAATGAGGCTAGCATGGAAATGTGGTTAAACACAAAAGTTCTCTCACTGCAGCTGGGTGTCCTCTGCCCTTCTGTACTACGCATTTTCCCCTTCTTATTTCTCCACCCTCATGATGTCAACAAGAGCCTCTTTCTTCCCTCGCAGCTCTCTGGGGCCAACCGTGAGCGGACATGACAGTGGCCTTCTGAGAGACCAAGAAGCACTGAACCTTTTTCTCCTCTTCTTCTCTCTATCCTCAGGCAATATTTTCTCTCCAAAATTCTCTGCTACCGTCAGTGTTCCAGTGCACTTAAGTTAGCTTGGTGGGAAGATTCCCTTTTCCTTTCTTAGAGTGTTTTAGTTAATGAAAAAACTTAGAAATCATCTGGAGTGCAAATGTTTGACAAATAACAGGTATGGGCTTCATTTCAATTTGAACTTGTAGATCCATATTTGAATTTAATTCAAATATTCAAAATGTTTTTTGAGGTTATGTTGATGAATTAGAAAATGGATGTCTATTTCTCACATAAAGGTGACCCAGTGACTAAGCTTGTATTAGTAGATTACAGATTAGGTCACTCGACCTTGAATCATCAGTCTGGTGATGACACAATTCTGATATAAAAACAGGACTTAATATATGAACGCTTTTGAGCCATTTGGAAAATATGCTTATGATCCTTCAAGCTCTTGGACTTGAAGTTCCTATTAGCTTGTTTTCACTTTTATCTATAGCCAAGTAAGGACTGATGTAAGCAAGGAAATAAGGGCATGATTTTAACCATAAATATCTGTACCTTGGCTCAGAAAGGGGCAGTTGTAAATAGCCTAAATTCATTTTACCGGCTCTAAGTCCTTGATTTATTTGAGAGCACATTTTAACACTTAAAAATCCCTTCCTTTCTCCCTTTCTTGAACGGACAGTCATCTACCTGGTTTTTCTACATTGTTCAAATAGTGTAATTGGCATGAAATCCAGTTGCTCTACTGATGGGATTTACCACTTGCTGCCTTAAAAAAACAAACAAACAAACAAACAAACAAAACAAAAACTTTCCATGGTATCTAAACTGAAAATACCATGATTGTTCTTTCTTTTTAATGATTTTATTACCAAAGCACATGTTTTCTGTAATTAGTAATAAAAATACTTATTGAGCATTTACTATGTGCCAGATACTGTACAAGATGTTTTATACATTTTCGTTTCAAGACAGTAAATCCCCACTTAACATTGTCCGTAGGTTCCTTGACTTTAAGTGGGACAACATATAACAAAACCAGTTTTACCATAGGCTAATTGATATAAACAAGAGTTAAGATCCTATGACCTCTCATTGACTGTTTAATGACTTCGAATGAAATGATGTTATTTGAGGACCTGCTCTATTTGACTTGTATAATCTTATTTAATCTTCAGAAATATCCTGCAATGTATTGTTCACCTTGTTTCACAGAAGATGACACAGAAACTCAGAGTTGGCGTAACTTGCCCAAAGCCACATTGCCGTTAAGTGCTCAGAGTGGTACTTAAGTTTTGCCTCTGAATCCACAACTCTGTCTGTTCTTCCCCGTGCTGGAGCCCAATCAACTGTTTCCTCATTCAGTTAACTTAGTTCCTGGTTTAATCCTCAATCATATAATTTAGTTAAGCTAGCAGACATAGGCTATGTCCATTAAAAAAACCCTCTAGCAACATTTAAGCATCTGTAACGTACTGGGCCCTGTGCTAAGTGTTTACAGTCATGCGCTGCTTAACAACGGGGATATGTTCTGAGAAATGCATTGCTAGGTGGTTTTGTTGTCACGTGAACATCATAGAGTGCATTTACACAAACTGAGATGGTATAGCCCACCAAACACCTTTCTGGCTATATGGCATATTGCCCCTTGTCTACAAGCTTGTGCGGCATGTTACTCTTCTGAATACTGTAGGCCAGTGGTCGGCAAACTGCGGCTAGCGAGCCGCATGTGGTTTGCAAGCCGCAGTTTGCCGACCACTGCTGTAGGCAATTGTACCACAATGGTAAGTATTTGTGTATCTACACATAGAAAAGTTACAGTGAAAATGTGGTATAAGAGATATAAAATGGCACAGCTGTTTAGGGCAATTACCATGAATGGAGATCACAGGACTGGAAATTGCTCTGCGTGAATCAGTGAGTGAATGTGAAAGCCTAGGGCTTGGCTGTTTGTTACTGTAGACTTTATAGACACTGTACACTTAGGCCACACTAAATTTATAAAATAATACCAGATTAAGTCAAACACAGAGAAAATGATGCAGTAAACTTGAGATATAAGGCTGCTGCAGATGTAACCTGGCACACTGTTTGACAGAAAACTTTTTTGTTATTGTTAGTCCTCACCCAGGGATATTTTTTCCAATGATTTTTAGAGAAAGTGGGAGGGAGAGAAGGAAGGCAGGGGGGGAGAGAGAGAGAGAGAGAGAAAGATGTGAGAGAGACACATCATTGGTCGCCTCCTGCATGAGCTCCAACTTCGGCCAGGGATGAACCCAAAACCCAGGTATGTGCACTTGACAATCAAACCCATGACCCTTCAAACCACTGAGCAACACCAGCCAGGGCAGAAACTTATTTTTTAATGAATAGAAAGAATACAATCTAAAATAACAATAAGAAGTATAGTGTAGTAAATACGTAAACCAGTACTATAGTTTACTGTCATTGTCATTATACAACTGGCAGTGCAGTAGCTTTGTTTACACAAGCAGCACCACAAACACATGAGTAATGCATTATGCTACTACGTGTTACCATGGCTACAACATTGCTAGGTGACAGGAATTTTTCAGCTCCATTATTATCCTACTAGAGGCCCGGTGCATGAATTCATGCACCGGTGAGGTCCCTTGGGGTGGCTTGCGGGGGTAAGGCCAAAACTGGCAGTTCAATGCCACCTGCTTCTCCTGCCTGCTCCTCCTGCTCATCCCGACCCCACTGTGCCTGCAGCAGGCTCACGCCCAGTTAGTCTCGATTGGGAGAGGCTCGCGCCACAGCAATGGTGCTCACCAGCCATGAGCCCTGTGTCTGGTGCCCGTCCTGAGGGGGTTGGGGGCGCCGGAGCACAATTGGCCCTCCAGGGGGGTTCTGAACTCCCTTATCAGCTCAGGATCCAGATCTGTCCTGCTGATGTTTGCACAGGTTGTTGGGATCCACCTGGTGGCCACTTTTATATCGTTTCTTCCTTGTGGAGCATCAAGGGAGGGGAAGCGGTGGCGGTGCCCAAGGCCAACTTGCAGGAGGCCTGTGGCACTGTTGGGATCATGCCAGTGGCACTGGTCCTTTGGTGCCTGTCCTGTTGTCCAGAAACTGGACCTACAGGACTACTGAGGGAGGGAGTGGCTGTCGCCAGACTGGTGGGCCACAAGGATGGGTCTGTCAGCTGAGTGGCACTCCTGCTATGAGAGCGCACTGACCACCAGGGGGCAGCTCCTGCATTGAGCATCTGCCCCCTGGTGGTCAGTGTGCTTCATAGTGACCGGTCGACCCGTCATTGGGTCACTTAGGCTTTTATATATATATAGATGGGACTGCTGTCGTCTATGCAATCCCTTGTTAACTGGAATGTCCTTATGCGGTGTATGGCTGTACATGTATCTGCACAACTGGGTGCACCCATGCGGGAGGGTTGGGAAAAAAAGGACAATGGATAAAAGAAGTTTCTGGAAATATTAAGATAAATGTGTAAGTATTGGTAGATTGACAATAAAAACTTTTAAAATTGTCAAACTATTTTCTCTGCATTTCTGAGTATAGGCAGTGCAGGGAGGGGCCACTTCTAAGAATGACACCTTCAGTCTTGTTTAGTTGGTATGTGGCCCCACCCACACACAAAAAAATGGGACTCTGGTGGCTTATATTAGAGATCCAGTAAAGATCTTTAAACAAGAGCCCATTGCTGCTCTGGAATATTCATTTTCTTCCTGACCACTTTCAGTTAATAGAGTGAAAGTTAAAAGCATCAAATGCATGCAAAAGCTTTTAGGAAAATGAGCGTATCAAACAAATGGATCTTTAAAAAAATCCGAGAGCTGATGCACACTAATAATATTAGCTTCAATTATATTTAGCCTTTTTCAAATGAAGCCCTTGCAAACAGATAAGAATGGACTGCTTCCATTTCCGCTCCTCCCCGCCACCCTTCCCTACACAGCGTGACTCACTGCTGAATCTGCGGCCCACACAGAAGGGAAGGGTCAGCAGATGAACAGAAGGAGGATGGTGCCTCCTCTCTTTTCCTCTTTAAGTGCTGACACCAAAGTCTCCCTAGAGAGGCTGAAATTGGTCATGATACTGAATTCTCTCTATCTGGCACATTTCTTGCTTTTATACTTATTGTCTTCCTCTCTCAGTTGTCATTCTCTGCAATTAGGTAAAAAAGAAATGTTAGCGCCATTAGGAGACTGAAAAAATTCCAGGGTGCATAATAATTCACCCTTGTCTGTCTGTAGTGGCTTTTCAAATGTCAAGCCTAGCTCACTTTGCTTCTGGATCTTTAGAAAACACTATTTATAATGTGAATTGTCGCCTGGTTGGAGACACTTTCTAGAAGATAATAAACCTTGCCGTGTTTGTACAAGAGGATCTGTCTCAGTAAATGACAGCTGTCCCTTTGCACACCGCTATTGGTAACACCTGCAGACTGGGCGGGAGAAGGAAAAATAGTTTGCAGATGTCTGATAACTGATCGCGAGGCTTCATCGTTTTTGTTTTTTCCTCCATGAGTCACTTGTCAGAGGAAATTATGTTAGTAACTTCGATGCAGTTGCATTGATAACAAAATGAACACTCCCAGTGACTGTATGCATGAGTTTGTAGCCACAAAAGTCCACGTTGTTCCTCAATATCTGGCTAATAATTTCCATCACTGAGCAGGAACAATGAGGAGGCCCCTTGCTCGTTTGAAAGCTGGCACTTTTATTTCCCTGCTTTCCATTTCTATTCCTACCATGAAATTGTTGATTGCAGGGTGTCATAGCAGTGTGTGACACTACTGATTACAACCTAATGATTCTTCTTTGATTAAATGTCGTTTACCTGAGATTGGCAAAGGTGGACCAGGAGGCATGGGAAAAGAAATTGTAACCACTAATGTATGATAGGCCTATAGCTACCTATCTGGAAGGCAAAGGCAGAGTACAGAGAAACAATTTAAGGCCAACACACAGGGCTAACACATTCATTTTCTAAAACGAATTAGCAGTCAGTTCAGTAAAACAACTGGTATGATGAATTTTAAAGTTCACATCAGTTAATCTAATCAACTGAGTCTGCAAATCATCAAACTTATTCTTTATGTAACCATAAGCCCAAGAATTTTTTCCCAGTGCTGTCTTTATCATTTTGGTTTTGCGTACAAATCAAAATGACGGTTATGTTGACAATGGGAAACTCAATTAACAGCTTGGCAAAGCAAGCCTGTCTTTTTGTTCTAGCCATAAATCTGCAGTCAGCACTCAGCTAGTAATTGTATGTATACAAAGGCAAACTGAATTATCCAGAATATTCCTAGTTAAGAGTTTGGTACATGCTTAATGAGTTAACATATTGGATTAAACTAAATTACATATGAAGAACCTACAGAAAACAACTCACAGACTAAGGAGTTGGTTCAATTGCTGGAAGATGGTTTTTTGTAAATTGATGGGGCAGTCCTCTTGGGGGCTGGGGTGGGACATGAGCAAGGACAGACAATGAAACAAAGAATGTTCAAGAATTCAATTACCTGATGCAATAAATATAGAATATATGTTGATTTACTCAAGAGACTGAAGTTTATCTCAGTTATGCCTACATATGGACACTAAAACCCCTCTACCAAACATGCTCATTTATCAACAAATCAGAACATACATTAAATTTCTCAAGTCACCACCAGGCACTCAACCTATCCATCTTTTTAAAAAATTTTATTTTATTGTTTAAAGTATTACATATATTAGTACATATGTCTCCTTTTTTTCCCTCCATAGACCTTCCCCTAGCCTCTCCTACCGCCTGTCTCTTGCCCTCATCCCACCCCCCGCAGTGTCTTGTGTGCATTGGTTGTGCTTATATGCATGCATACAAGTCCTTTGTCAACCTGTCCATCTTGTCTTCACTCCTTGCCCCGTCCAGGCAAATTTACTAGCTGATCTCCTTGTTTCTTTTCTGCCCCTTCCTGAACCATGCTTCTATTCCAGCAGTCTCTACCTTCTCCTGAAATAGTAACTCTCTTCTGACAGTGTTTAAAAATTCACATACCACTCCAAGTAAAGAGGTTAGGGCATCTAAAGAGAGGAAGTGGGGGTCAAAAGTGATCATCTTATTTATGTGCCTGACATAAAATAGCAAATTCCCCTGGGTGAGGCTAAATGAATTAATTTCATTCCTCAAATGGCAGTTTATCCATGTGCTGATTAAAAACTACACAGGACTGCCACCCATAATGGAGGATGACATATTTTTTCAAGTTTGCAAGGGGGGGTGAGCCATCCATAGTCAATATTTATTTTTTAATATATACTTATTACAATATTACTGACTATATTCCCTATGCTATACTTTACCTCTTCATATTTTATATTTAAAATCAAATCCAAAATTATGATCAGAATATTCTATTCTCACTGAGCAAAACTCGATTTTAAAAAAATAATAAAAATACTCAATAAATGCACTGACTGAATAGCAATCAGGCTTTGCCCTGAGTGGTGGGCATATAGTAAGTAGTCAGGAAACATTGGTAACTATTATTACTTCACATTATTGATTTATTTGATCCTCACAACTACCCTGTGATATGGGTTCAATACTATTCCGTTAGCAGATGTATTAGTTTTCTAAGGGTGCCCCAACAATATCACAGAAACTTATTTTCTCACAGTTCTGAAGGCTGGAAGTCCAAGATCAACGAGTTGGTTGGGTTGGTTTCTTCTGAGGCCTCTCTCTCTGGCTTGTAGGTTGTCTGCCTCCTCACTGCGTCCTTACTTGTGTGCCTGTTTCTTAATCTCTTCCTCTTACAAGGACAATAAGTCATATTGGATTAGGACCCACATCAATGACCTCTTTAACTTTACCATCATAAAGACCTTATCTCCAAATATAGTCACATTCTGAGGTGCTGGGGGTTAGGACTTCAACACGCAAATGAGGAAACTGAGGCACTTGCAGACCCAAGCTGTGGTTCCAGGTAGTCAGGCTCTGGGGCTGTTTCTTTATCCACTACACTGTGGAATACTGGATGAAAGGTAAAGATAAGTGCTTTCGGATCCCAAATTGCACATAGCTAAAATATTTTAATTTCTGTGTAATTTGTATTAATTAAAATCATCAGGAAATTAGACACCTGAGTTCACTTTTTCCCAGATCATTAAGTATTAAGCATAATATTTTTTTTACTACATACTTGTTTAAAAATCTCCTAGGCTGCATATCTCCTTTCTTCCTTTACTATACAGACTGTGACAATGACTAAAATCTTACTTTGTGATGAGGGCTTTGTTTTGTGATTTGTGAACAAGGTGACTTTTCTGAGTGTAGCTCCGAATGTACCGACATAGCTGTGGATAGTGTGAGAGGCTGAACCAACCCCAGGACATAACGTTTTCTTGTCATTTCCTCTTTCTCACAGCATGAATATGTGGCAGATTGAGCCTGTTGGTAGGTTAATTCTAATTTGAGGATTTGAGTCCTTTCTGAAAAAGAGATTTTGTTAAGATTTAGTTTAACAAATGATTGTATTTTTTCTTGATATTTTCTTTTGCCAGAAAAAAAAAAAAATTCCCTTACTCCCAGGAAACAACTAATTATGTAGCCCCAGTAAAAAGTAGTCACCAAAATGGATTTTAAAACTGCTTTTTTTTCTTTAAAAAAGACAATTTTATAGCATGGAGTGATCAGAACTAGTTTAAAACCCATTTAATCAACCAACAACTCATCCCAGTGAAGTGCTTCTGAAAACCAACTAATCAGTGTTGGCCTTTTGCTTTGGAAAGTCAGCCAATAGGAACTATTGGACTTGCTCCAGTGAACAGGCTTCTGAAAGTGAACCCATCAACACAACTCACCTGAGTACCTGTGCTTCTCCAGCTGATGTCACTCCACACCTGCTTCTGAAAGCCCACCAATCTTGAGGTCTACATTTTGCAGATATCATATCAGGTTGCTTACCTACTCTTCTCAGAGAGACTGTGCCCAGCCAGCTTAACCATCCCTGACTTAAGGAAGTAATACATTCAGTTTTGTAGTTTGTTGTTGTTGTTTGTTTGTTTAAGACATTAAGCAGTGGTTTCACTCATCATTCGACACTTGATTGCTTCCTATTAATATAAAGTAGTGACTCATCTCATGCCCATCTATCTTCCTTTAGATCCCCATGTGGATGGAAGAAATAATAACTTGGCCTTCTTAACTCCTTTATTCCAACTGTATTCTTTCTTGACTGATCATCTCAAACACGAGGCATAAATAAGTGACTTATCTACTTTGTGGCATGATACAAGACTATAGCTCTAACTTCCAATTTCTGTAAAGTAGCGGTTTAGAAGTTCAGAGAGGCCTCTCCTAGCACAGCACACCTAAAAACATTGTAGAAAACCTCAACTTCTCACATCTTTTATAATGCATGGTTGAGCTCAGAGAACGCAAAATAATTTCTTAGGGATTTTCTAAAAGCCTCCTGAAAATACAAATCCAAAAGAGCAAGGTGTGTTGGAGCCAGTGTTTTCCCTGGGTGTATCTGCTAAAACGTGGTGCCTAATACCTGAGTTTTAATGGGACAAATGCACAAGGACAGGAGACAAAGCCTGGACCCCAAAGCAGGAAAGGGGGTCAAGTCAGAGTTTCTTCATAAAGCTAGCATCTCTAAAGTAGACAAGTAGGGGCCCTGGCCTTGTTGCTCAGTTGGTGAGAATGTCATCCAATGTACCAAGGTTGCAGGTTTGATCCCTGGTCAGGGCACATACAAGAAGCAACTAATGAATGCATAAATGAATGAAACAACAAATCCATCTCTCTCTCTCTCTCTCTCCCTCCCTCCCCCTCTCATCAATCAAATAAATTTTTTTTAAGTAGACAAAGTAGGAAAAATTTGCCATGCTGGAAGAGGTGTTGGAGACATATGCTAGGGATACATCCTGTCTCATGCTTGGCTCAATTTTCACATATAATTTCTAACCATGAACCTGCAATCACAGGGTTTGGGACCAAATTTCCCTTGCCTGTTGGGTTTGGAGAAATTTTAGCTTGGAGTAGTCTTGGGTTGGTAGTGTCCCTATGAGGCTGGCAGAGACCAATGCAAACACTCCTTAGAGAAACACAATTTAAACGCTGTCTTCAGAGAATTCCCATAGACAAACTTGCAAGAACATGAGTTTATAACTTTAAAAAGATTAAGCAAAACAAGCCAGTATAAACAAAAGTCAGCAGTAAAAAGCAAAGAACAGAAGTTGAGCTAAGAGCTACTTGCAAAGCTAGTAGACATGAAAATGATCAGAAACAGAATGAAAAGTGGATATGTTTGATATCCTATCTAATAAAAGAGTAATATGCAAATTTGCCATCACTCCAACACACAAGATGGCTGCCCCCATGTGGTAAAAGATGGCTGCCCCCATGTGGACACAAGATGGTCACCACAAGATAGCCAGCAAGGGAGGGCAGTTGGGAGGGACCAGGCCTGCAAGAGAGGGCAGTTGGGGGCAATCAAGCCTGCAGGGGAGGGCAGTTAGGGGTGACCAGGCCAGCAGAGGAGGGAAGTTGGGGGCAACTGGGCCTGCAGGGAAGGGCAGTTGTGGGAAACCCAGGTCTGCAGGGGAGAGCAGTTGGGGGGGGACCAGGCCTGCAGGGGAGGGCAGTTAGGGGTGACCAGGCTGGCAGGGGAGTGGTTAGGGGCTCATCAGGCTGGACAGGCAGAAGCTGTTAGGGGCAATCAGGAAGGAAGGCAGGCAGGCAAGCAGTTGAGAGACAGCAGTCCTGGATTGTGAGAGGGATGTCCATCAAGGGGTCCCAGATTGGAGAGGGTGCAGGCTGGGCTGAGGGACACCCCCGCCGCCCACCCCCCCCCCCCCCCCGTGCATGAATTTTGTGCACTGGGCCTCTAGTATTTTAATAAAGTAAGTATTGAAAATATAATGAAGAAACAAGAGATCAAAATATACTAGGTGATCCGGCTGGCCTGGCACAGTAGTTGAACATTGACCTATGAACCTAGAGATCACAGTTTGGTTCCTGGTCAGGGCACATGCCTGTGTTGTGGGATCTATCCTTAGTGTGGGGCATACAGGAGCCAACTGATCAATGATTCTCTCTCATCATTGATGTTTCTATCTCTCTCTCTTTCCTTTCCTCTCTGAAATTAATTTTTAAAATGTACTAGGTGGATGTAAAAACAACCAAACAGAATTTTATGATATAAAAGATAAAGCAACTGGAAGGCAGGAATGTCATGTTCAGAGGAAGTGCGGAGGGCACCTCTCTACATGAAAGAGTGCTGGTCTCCCGTGGACATTTGTACAGCTGGCTTTTCCCCAGGTGAAACAGGAAAATCAGGGAAGCCAATGTAAAAGGAAAGGTCCTGATGCTTTACTTACATTAAGAGTCAGAAATGAATGGCAACCCATAGCTTTCCTGTGGTGTGGTTTTTATTGTCAGGTAGTCATTCTGTCCTCTTATTGTGTGATCCATCAAGAGTTTAGATGGTCACAACTCGGCCTTTTCCTCCCAGATACATAGTTAGCAAGCTGGGCATGCTATGGTGGAAGTGCCCTATCTCTGAAAGGTTCCATGTCTCGCTCTTGCAATACCGGCCAGCAGAATAATTTCCTCCACCTAACTTTACCTGACTATGTTGTACCTTACTCCTGGAAAAGATGCTTATTGTCTTTTTGGATGTCCCCAAAGCTGCATACAGTCATAGTTGACAAATATGTCTTTTCATCTTTCACCCTGCTGTTATGGTCCTCGTTCTGGTCCCCATCACTCCATTTGTATCTTCAGCTCATATTTCCTAATTGGTCCAACTCTCTGTAGCCTTAACTCAAATTCTTCCTATGTAAAAACACTAGGATGATCTACCTAAAATGCATATCTGACACATTGTCCAATTCAGTCCATTCTGGTATCTCCAGTTAGATATTCTGAGGTGAAATTAAAGGACAACATTAATAACAAAGCACAATACTACAGTACAACAACATAGATATCTGAATTTGATATCCGAACTTTCCCTTATTATACATTTCCCAGCAGGAAATTAGAGTCTAGAGATTAAATCTCCTTGCTGGTTGAAGTTCAAATAGACATAGGAATTAATGCCTGAAAGTAAGTTCTGTTTTTCTGTGTGAGTTAAAAATTCAAAGGTTTTATAATTTCTTCATCCCTCAATTTCTTATTCTGGTGGTTTTAGTCAGAGAGTTCTCATTGTCTAGGTTAGTAGTTTGCAAACTTTTGATCTTAGTACACCTTTAAACTCTAAATAATTCTTGAGAACCCCAAAATACTTATCAATGTTTATTATATTAGAAATTAAAACTGAGATATGTAAAAATATTTATCAATTCACTTAAAAATAACAAAATAAGCCAATTTCAATTTAATATGGAGAACATATTTATTAAAGCTAATGGTGTTGTCCCAAACAAAAATAAAGTGAAAAAGAGTGGCCTTTTTTCCCTACATGTTTGCAAATCTTTTTCACATTTGGTTTAAGAGAAGAGAAGACTTCTGGATACTCATAACCACTTCTGCATTCAACCTATCACAATATGTTCTTTTGGTTGAAGAATCTGAAGAAACTCCAGCCTCATATATATATATATATATATATATATATATATACGGATGAAAAAAGGAGGTGTATTTTCCAACCTGTTTCAGATAATGGTGGGTTTTCTTCTTTGATATTACACTAACACTTAACAACAGCTAGTTTCTTAAAGATCATTGTCCATGATCTTTAAGAATTTTAAATCCTACCAGTGAATTTTACATTAAAATTCATTGATAAAGCTTACATTTTGAAAAGACTTTTTACCCATGCATAATTTTGTTAGTATTTTGTTTCATATTTTGGTCATTTGGGAAACATTGGTTCACTGAGTTAGGCAGCTCTCCTGAATGTTGTCATTATTTCACTTTACAATCCCAAAGTATCACATTTGTTAATATCACCATCCATCTCATCTGAAAATATTTTTAAAAAAATATTTTAAAATTGATTTTAGAGAGAGAGGAAGGAAGAGTGGGGTTCGCACCCGCAACGTAGGCATATGCCCTAACCAGGAATCAAACCGTGACCTCCTGGTTCATGGGTCGATGCTCAACCACTGAGACACACCAGCCGGGCCAAGAGGTCTTTAAGACTAGGAAACTGTCAAGCTCAATACACATTTTTAAAAGTTCTAATTTTGACTTGGAAGTTTAATTGTATCATTGGTCACAATTATTGTCTGTTGTTTTGTTTGAACTGACATGCTCTTTGTTCATTTTTGAGCAAATAGTTCCCCAAATACCCAAGTTTAGATGACCATACTAGTTCCTTTAAGTAAAAATAATGTTCATTAAAAAAAAAAAAAGCTAGTTCAGGGCAGACTTCAAACAACTGCACAGGGCCTGTCCTCAGGACAATCTTCACACCGTGGTACACAGCAAAAGGATTCCATGTGCACACTTCATTTTGTAACATAAAATATTAAAAGGACTTATACTCAAGGGATTAAACTTAATAGCATTAATATTTTTTACAGTTTCTTTTTAATCCTCACCTGAGGATATGTTTTACTGATTTGAGATGACCAACTTATTGTGTTGGGTATTGGTACATTTGAGGTTATATCCCAATTATAATCTCTTATGCCTTAGGCCATAGGAATTGGGGCTACTTTTTTTAAAAACTTAATAAATCTTTATTGTTCAGATTATTACAATTGTTCCTCTTTTTTCTCCCCATAGCTCCCCTTCACCCAGTTCCCACCCCACCCTCTGCCCTTACCTCCCCGCCACTGTCCTTATCCATAGATGTACGATTTTTGTTCAGTCTCCGCACCCTCCACACCCCTTTCCCTCCGAGAATTTTCAGTCCACTCCCTTTCTATGCCCCTGATTCTATTATATTCACCAGTTTATTCTGTTCATCAGATTTCTTATTCACTTGAATTTTAGATTCACTTGTTGATAGATATGTATTTGTTGTTCATAATTTTTATCTTTACCTTTTTCTTCTTCTTCCTCTTCTTAAAGAGTACCTTTCAGCATTTCATATAATACTGGTTTGGTGTTGATGAACTCCTTTAGCTTTTTCTTATCTGTGAAGCTCTTTATCTGACATTCACTTCTGAATGATAATAGCTTTGCTGGGTAGAGTAATCTTGGTTGTAGGTTCTTGCTATTCATCACTTTGAATATTTCTTGCCACTCCTGTCTGGCCTGCATAGTTTCTGTTGAAAAATCAGCTGACAATCATATGGGTACTCCCTTGTAGGTAACTAACTTCTTTTCTCTTGCTGCTCTTAATGTTCTCTTTTTGTCTTTTGCTCTTGGCATTTTAATTATGATGTGTCTTGGTGTGTTCCTCTTTGGATTCCTTTTGTTTGGGGTTCTGTGTGCTTCCTGGATTTGTAAGTCTATTTCTTTAACAAGGGGCGGGGGAGGAGTTTTATCTCATTATTTCTTCAAATAGGATTTCAGTATCTTGTTCCCTCTCTTCTTCTGGCACCCCCATAATTCGGATGTTGGTACGCTTGAAGTTGTCCCAGAGGCTCCTTGCACTCTCTTCAAATTTTTGGATTCTTTTTTCTTTTTGCTTTTCTGGTTGAGTGGTTTTTGCTTCTTTGTATTTCAAATCTTTGACTTGATTCTTGCATTCCTCTAGTCTGCTGTTAGGTCTCTGAATAATATTTTTTATTTCAGTCGGTGTATGTTTAATTTCCAGTTGGTCCTTTTTCATATCCTCAAGAGTTTCACTAAATTTATCAGCCTTTTCTAGGAAATTCTTGAAAAACCTTATAACTGTGGTTTTGAACTCTATATCGTCATTTGCTTTCCTCCATTTCTTTAGTTTGTGATCTGTTTCATTGTCTCTGCATTTTCGCTGCTTTCCTGAGTTGGTAGAGTAACTTTGTGCGCTAGGTGTCCTATATGGCCCAGTGGCTCAGCCTCCCCAGTTACCTGAGGTGGACACTCTTGGTGCACCCCTTTGTGGACTGTGTGTACAGCCTTGTTGTAGTTAAGTCTTGATTGTTGTTGGTATCACTGGGAGGAATTGACCTCCAGGCCAATTGGCTGTGAGGATCAGCTGTGTCTACGCCAGGAGAACTTCTGTGCTGGAGACAGTCTTATGAGACAAACTTGCAAATGCAAAAGCCTCTGTGCTCAGCTTGGATGGGGTGGAGTCTCAGGGCTGAATAGACAGCCTTGGCTTCCCTTCAGCCCTGCCCTATGAGGCCCCTGGGTCTCAGTGTCCCTCAGTAATCGCTGCAAGCACTTCTGAGAGAAAGCCGCCCTTGAGTTTTGCCCACTGCCAGACAGTCCAGTTTCTCCCCCAATTAATCTGGATTCCCAGACTCTTGCCCAGAATTGGAGTTCAGCACAGTTGGGAGCTTCCACCTTCCTCCTGCTAGAGAAAGACAGCGGCACACTCAGCAGTCAGTCCTCTCTGCATGCACTCGCGCGCTCGCCTCCAGACCTCTGCCTTTCATGATTCCCCTGAGTTTCCGTGTGCTCCTCTCTTTTCCCAACAGTCCAGACTCCCCTCGTATGAGTCTGGGACCCCAGGGTCTAGCCTGGAACTGGGGCTCAGTACAGTTGGAACTGGGGTTCCAGTGCAGTTGGGAGCTTCTGTCTCTCTCCCAGTAGAGAAAGCTAGCCACGCACTGAGCCACCAGTCCTCTCCAGCACGTGCGTCTCTGTACCTCAGCCTTTTGTAGCTCCTCTGAGTTTCCGTGTGCCCCTCTCTTTCCTTATAGTTGTAGAATTTCCACTCAGCCAGCTTTCCTGTGGTTCTGGGTGATGTTTGTTCTGTCTTTTAGCTGTAGTTTTGAAATTGTTGTGTGAGGCAGCAGTTTAGGTGTTCACCTATGCCACCTTCTTGGTTTCTCCTGGGGCTACTTATTTTTAAAAATATTTTTTTATTGATTTTTAGAGAGAGAGGAAGGGAGAGGGATACATAGAAACACTAATGAGAGAGGAACATCAGCAATATGCTGCCTCCTGCACAGCCCCTACTGGGGATCGAGCCTGCAACCAAGGTACATGCCCTTGACCGGAATCGAAACTGGGATCCTTCAGTTTTCAGGCCAATGCTCTATCCACTGAGCCAAACCAGCTCAGGCAAGGGTAGTGGAGGGATACTTCTTAGACTTGCTGCTTAAAGGAACAGAGCTCAGGGTCTCTGCACAGGAGGAATGGAAGGGAAAGGGAGGGGGAGAGAAGAAGAAAGCTCGTCCAAATTCTCCTTCCAAACTAAACCATTGCATTGAGATGCTCCATGTCCTCTGGGGAGGAAGAAGTAAGGGGACAGAGAGGGCCAGAGTGTTTCACTAATAGGGTTTTTTCCTCTTGAAAGAAAACACTAGGAGCAGAAGTATGACCTTGTAAACATTTTAGCTTAGCTTCTTACTTACTATTTGTTACTTTAACTTCCATAAGCTATAGTTTTATGGTCTTTAAAATGGAGATAGTAATACCTACATGGAATGATCACCAAAATAATTAGAGGTAATGCATGTAAAGCTAGCATATGTGCACACAGTTGGCCCAGAGGGGAGAGAAACATTTACAACTGGATATATTACAAGAAAGAGTGTGTGGGATGTCCTACAATAAAGGAAAAACTAAACTACTATGAAAGCCCAAATGAAGAAAATTTTAATTCTCACCTAGGCTTGGGTGGGCGGATGATTTCAATGAGAGGAGTGGCTCTGGAATTGAGTTTTAAGATATCATGGGTCCCTTCATCATTCAGTTCATTTTTTCTAACCAGAGATGTAAAAGATAAATAACAGAATTCCAGAACCTGTAGACCAGCTAGAGAAACATCACACACAGCACAGACGCAAGAGAAAGTCATCAAAGTGTGTATCTGCAAAGTCATGCAAAGCAGTCACGCTTGGTTTGGGCAGAAAATGCAGGAGAGATAGATCCAGAAGTGCTCATCTGAAGTGCTCCCCTAGAAGCTGACAGCTCCAATATTAAGGATTAATAAGAAAGCAATGGGAGAATGGGAGAAATGTGTGGAATCACGATTATTGAAGTCTCTGCACAAGATAGAAACGCAGTGGATGGGATCAGAACAAGGAAGGCTTCTTGGAGGAGGTTCCTTTGGAGAGGTTTGTTCCTAGGGAGATACCCAAATTAGGTTAAGAATTTTCATGGGGATCAAAGAGCAGTAGGAGCATGAGCAAGCCATTTCCTAGCTCTGGGGAACCATGTTCTTCCCATCAGGATAGTCCTCTTTACATCCAAGATCCTCAAGATCATAGTTTTATCACAATTAAGTCCACTTAGTAAATCCGTCAATGACGCAGGACCCATTTCACTGAAGGATAGATAGGGATGGTGACATGCTGTTTCCATAATATATTATTTATGTTTGAGCATTGAATTCTTTTAAGGTAGGTAAAGTTGGAAAATCAACATTATTTACACTTAACACCTATTTTGTATTTCAATTCATGTAGAGAAATTCAATGAAAGGAAGAAGCAATTTTCTGGCTTACTTAATGGATGGACATATATTTAATGGCCTCCAAGATCTTGGCTTTAGTTAGAGTTTTTGTCTGAAGGAAAGTAAATTGCATGGTCGCAACTCAGCAAAGGGCAGATGGTAGTCTGTGCCATGTGTCATTAAGCTGGTGACCAGGGGCTCATCCGTGGAAAGGGAAAAGAATTCTCCCCCAGCGAGAAGAGTGTCTATCCCCAGCTGGCAGTGCTGCCCAGCAGAGAGCTTGTATCATTGAACAGAGATGGCAGTTTATTCTCCATCATATACCTAAGTCTCACTGAAGCTCGGATAAATTCATTAGTATCTTGAACGTTCATAACAGGAAAAGGAAGTAGGGAGCAGCTGCAGAAACAGAAGAGCGAGCTAAAGTGCAGTGGTTTGGACAATGCAAGTGTTAAATCAAGTCTTCCCTGCCCAGGTGTGCTCCTAAAAGTCATATGCACCCATTCCAATGACCCACCAACATTTGGGAAGAGGGTAATTGGGAGTTACTTTTGCCACTCTTTTTTATAATTCCCTTATGCGATGAAAGTGGAAATTTGACAGGGGTGTAAGTTGAGTCCTGTGGCCTCAGAATAGAGGAAGGCCAAGAGGCCCTCTGAGGCCTGGTCTTAAGCTATTGGTCCTCCAGAAAGGCTACTCCCCATACATTCTTGGGTGGGATCATAAATCAGCTAAACCAGACTCACTGCAGTTTGTCCCTGCAAAGTAGTATATGCCTGGTAGTGTTCATTACTCAACTCCATTCCCCAAACCTTCAAACTGGTACTGTGTGTTTTTGGAAGGATGACATTGAAACTGCTAGACTGCTTTCTCTCACACTATGTAAGAGAATATATTTCTATTCAGTGTTCTAAATGCTACTTGATTAGCTTAACAGGGTTGTTCTACTGAAATCCAGCGTACCCTAGAAAACACATTTTTGTCTTTTTTATGAAATGGTGCATAGGGACAAGTCCACCATAATCCTGATTTGATTGCAAATTAGTCAGTGTAATTCATTATCCTCTATTTCCCCTATTTCCCCATCTATCTCCTGCACCCACCTCCTTCCATCAAATGGCAAACATTCTGCCCTCAGAAAGAAAACAAATTGATAGGAATGTGGCTAATTAAGTGTCTGAGGCAGGCTCATTTCTATACAACAATTTCCCCCATTTGAGACTTTATACCGAAGTGAGTTGGCACTTAAAATAACCACGCTATCTTGTAGCTGACACTGTGATCTAGTTATTCTGTTATGCAGACAGGCAATCAGAGATCACAAGGAGACAATCAAGTCAGCCTGGCCCAGTTCTTCTCTGTTGGCAATAATGGAAGAGCAAGGATGGAGCTGAGCTTGCAGAGGCCTCCTTTCACAAAGCATCCGGCGGAGGAAGAACCGTGGGGTCTGCCGTCAGGAGGAATCGCTGTACTAACCCTGCTTGGAGGTGGGTGCTCCCTGCGCTGCGGTATGCACAGATTCTCCCATTAGCATAATCGTCAACAGGTGTGATCGGGAGCGGCTTCCAGCAAGAGGGGTGGAATGTGGAGACACAATGCCACTGATCCAGCAAATCTCCCCTTTCCTGGGTGTCTTCGCTGGATGCTGTAAACCACTGGCTCATATCCGGTGGGCAGAGGGCCAGCGTGACAGATGGTGAGGCGGCCAGCAGCTGCCCAGAGATGGAGGCTGTAGCTGGAGGGTTGCACTGGGGAAGGGCAAGCTGAGATCTTCTGCCGAAGTTGGAGGAGGCACAGCTAAAGAAGCCAGCCCATCACTAACTGAAAACATGTCCGTAAAGACGCTGGAGGAATGCTGATGCTTGGCCTTGCTTAACTCCAAAAGGCGGTGGGCAATGCAGTGAAATGTTTCTGATCTTCATGGTGATTCTTGTCTTCATTAGGGGAGGAGGGGTCGAGGCTGAATGACTGGACACAGATGAAAAGGATGACTGTGAATTAAAGCAGATTTCAAAGCAGGTTACATGTCCTAGTGCCCTGGTGGGCAAACTGCAACTCTTTGGCCCCTTGAGTGTGGCTCTTCCACAAAATACCACGGCCTGAGCAAGTCTATTTTGAAGAAGTGGCATTAGAAGAAGTTTAGGTTTAAAAGAAATTTCAAACTTAATTTCTCAAAAGAAATTTCAGTCGTTGTACTGTTGATATTTGGCTCTGTTGACTAATGAGTTTGCTGACCGCTGTTAGTGGATTAACAGATGGAGCATCAGGTGTAGTCCTCAGGGAGAGGCTTGGGGAGCATGGACTGTGAGTAGGTACACATCTCTGAGGCCAAGCGCTGTGGAGTGGCTCTTGTCTGCACTTGCGGCCAGGCACAGAAGAGATGCAAGCTGACATGCGTGTCTCAGAAGCAGCCGCTGCTGTCAGGTTCGGTTTGTGGAGCGGAGAGGAGTGGTACCAGGCAGCAGAGAAGGGCCGGCTTCTCTCTCGGGACCTTCCTGTGCTCTTCTGGCTTTGGAGAAGAGCCTCAGCCCTTTTCTGCTTGTCTTCAACACTGTTTTTGGAATGTGGGGCCCTTGGCACTTACTGTTGTGTTTTTGGCCTTTAACTGGAACAGGGATAGTAGTGTCTCCTTGCAAGGTTGCTGATAATGGAACAAATATTGTTTGACTATGAAATGGGGGTGGATCTTGGCAACAAACCCCTTCCCAGAATCTATATCTCCTGAGGCTGGGGGCCCCCGTGTAGAAGAATGCAAAAATCAGGTCCCCGGTTGGGATTCAGGAATAAAAGGCATGCTTGTCAGGCATGCTTGACCTTTGATCTTTGGTCCAAGGTCAGATGGAAAAAGTTTTGTTTTAACATTCACTTGAATGTTTCCTCCTGAACAGGACAGTGGGAGAATGTGGTTAGGGAAATGTGCCATTGGGAATTTATGTCATGTTAAAAAATATTTACTAGGCATTTAACACATATGCAGGCATACACCAGAGGCTGAAATAGGGATTATAGATGTACACTAGTTAACTAACCAATTAATTAATTACACAAATATCTATTAGACACCTACTACGGGCCAGACACTGTGCTGAGTATTGAGGATGCAGCAAGGAAGAAAAAGTGAAAATTCTTGGAGCTTACACTATTGTGGGGGGGAGGTTCAAAATAAACAAAGTAAATGGGCTAAATAATGAAAGCATAGTAGATAAAACTGGACTCTCTAGCCACACCACACTGCACAGAGTTCAAATTCTGGTCATCAAAACCACTTAGTCCTTGTGTGATGTTGAGCAAGCTACTCAATTTCTCTGCACCTCTGTTTCCTCATCTGTAAAATGAGATCAACAGAGAACCTGTCCTGCATTGTTGCTGTGAGGGTTAAATGACAGCATGTGCAAATGACAGCATGTGCGAAAAGCTCTTAGAACAGGCCCAGCATATAATGAGTCTTCCAGAGGGGTTTGTTGCTATGGTGTCAGTGTCAGATGGTGGCAAGTCCTCCAGAGAAAAATGAAACTGAAAAGGGCAGGGATCAGAGAGATGGGGTTAAGTTTCAGATAGGACCTTTAAGGAAGGTCTCACTGAGAAGGGGATATTGGAGCAAAGACCTGAGGAGGTGAGGGAGGGAAGTATGAAGCCATCTTAGGGAAGGGTTCAAAAGATGTAGAAAATGGCAAGGTCAAAAGTTCTTGTTCAGAGTGAGTCAGGCATATTTTTTATAAAAGCAGCAAGAGACTAATGTGGCTGGAGTGAGCGAACGAGAGAATGAGACTACAAAGAGGGTGGGGAAGACGGGTCACCATGAAAAAAATATCGCTTTCTTGGCAAAGGTGACTGCCTGGAGGTGAGTTTTTATAATTGTGGGGTTTTAAATTCCGAGCCCTTGGAAAATAATTTTAAAAATTCTCTATGTATTTAAGATTTGGTCTACTAGTTTGTGATAGATGCCTAAATCCTTGAGTTTCCTATAGAGTCTGTTCTTTTTTTTTTTTTGAGCAAATTATAATTTAACATCAATAAGGGAAAAAATGAAAGAAACAATATGACCCATGATGCTGTCATCTTAGCAAGATAACGCTTTTGACCTTATCACACTTCATACGGGAAGCTTTTAACTAAAACAGGGATAGTAGTATCTCCTTGCAAGGTTGCTGATAATGGAACAAATATTGTTTGACTATGAAATGGGGGTGGATCTTGTCAACAAACCCCTTCCCAGAATCTATATCTCCAGAGGCTGGAGGCCCCCGTGTAGAAAGATGCACAAATCAGGTCCACAGTTGGGATTCAGGAATAAAAGTCATGGTTGACATCCAAGGAAAGTCCAGATGCAGCCAGGTTGCTAGGAGGGAAGACAAGCCACTGAGGGGAAAAGTTACCATACGATAAAAGAAGATCGGAATCCCCATTTCATAGAGGAGCAAACCAACATTCTGAGTGTGATCCAAAATCTGTTTCCTTTCACCCTTGTCTGAGGTCACCTCCATCCAGATAACATCAAGGGAGGGATTGCTGGGTGCCAGTGGGAGCTAATCAAAACACAGAGGTCTGAGAAGGGGAGTCAGTCTCCTCAATGTGGTGTCCATGGATCTCTGAGTCCTGCAGGCCACCAGAGGCCACCTCGATAGACCTGAGAGAGGCCCAGCTCACACTGATCCCCACAGTGACTCCCCGAAGTCCTTGGGTGTAGGGAGTGGACTTTGCGAGGCACTGGAATGCCTGTGCAAGCCAGAGACAATTATTTGTTTGAGGCTTATTTAGTTGAGACTTGGGGATTCAGATTAAATAATGACTGGAAACAACCCACACAATATAAAAATGGAAACCATGATTTCTATGTTCTTCTTCTTATATTTAAAATTAAATAGAAGCCAATGCCATTAATAAAACTCACTGGTAATGAGCAACAATTCAAAGCAACAAATATTTATTGTGCACTAGCTGGGCTCCCCTACGGGGCAAGGATTGACATTTAATTATGTTGATCTAAATTGTGGGGATACATAAAAGTGTTCCCTTATGAATAGAGCAGAAGGCTATGTTAAGTGACAAAAGAGCATCAGTCACAACTAGTGGTCAAATCAGATTGCTCCTCAACATTCCTTTGGCAGTGGTAACCTTTTTTAGTTCCAGTGGGACTGTCCAGCTACTCTGGTGATTCTTGGAGCTATTCAGTAACCTTCTTTAAAAATACATACTTTGTTGTCAAAAATAGCCAGAGTGGTTTCTGTTGGTGGCAATAAAAAGAACTGACCAATACCTACTTGACTAGAATTATCAGCTTCTCAGGGGTACAAACCATGTCTTCTTCATCTTTTATTGCTCCAGAGCCTGGTCCATGACATACTTAGAATAAATGTTAAACTCAATGAACAAAGTTCAGTCTGATCTTCATAACCCCCTACGAAACCATGTATGAGATGTTGTGTATCAGATGCAGTGTCTTCCAATGCTGCATACTACATCTTCCATTCTGTCATACAGGATAAATTAATTAGATTGTCAATGTAATATTTGTGGATGTAGTTATCCTCTTAAAGGTGCTGAAGAAAAACATCTTTAAAGTCTGATGTCATCTACTCCCAGGCCTAGCCAAGTTTTCCCAGGTGAAATGCACTGAGTTAGATGTGAATACTGTCAGAACCAAATGCACCCCCCCTCTCTCTTCCTTTTTGCTTCCCTCTCCTGCTCTCTCCATCTCATCTCTCCCTTTTCCTGCCCCTCCTCTTCCATTTGCTTTGACAGATTGCTGACTTCACAGCAACCAATGCGGAATCCCAGACTCCTGGCTCCCTGAAGGCACCACATCCTGGTAGACTGCACACTCATTACAGGATGTGCTGAGTCTAGACATTTACCATCCACTTCAGGTCTTATACCCACAAGATCCACAGTACACACAATCTCAATGAAAATGAAAAGTTCTTGGACCAGGAACAAAGGGAAGCTGAGAAGGCAAATGCATGACAGCCACTCCCTACTCTTAATTGTATTTCTGTTTCCACTAGACTGCCCACCTCTGTTTCCTCTCTCTCTCTCTCTCTCTCATCTCTACCTCTCTCTCTCTCCCCTGTCATTGAGCTCCATTTCAGAATGGGAAAATAGCCACTGGTTGGCAGCAGAAACAGGAAAGGAGAGGTGTGTGGGGTGGGGTGGGTTGGGGTGCAGAGAGAAATGATGAAGAAAAGAGTGGCAAGAAGGAAATAAAGGCAGAGCATACCCACCAAATTAAAACTTTTTGACATTAAAGGAAAGGTCTGAATTCTGCCAGGAATTGCACTGAAAACACGGGACCCACTGGCATAGTCTTTTCTCAGAGAATTCGCTGATGAGCAGTTAAACCATCATTTTCATATTTCACTTGATTTTTTTCCTCATCTGCTTCCAGTTTTGAAGAAGTGCTACCAATGACTTGTATCCATTATTATGCTAGTAACCAGTGGAAATGTACCCCTCTATTCTAAGCCTTGATCTGCATCTAACATAAGGTGAAGATTTCTCAAATCCTCATTCAGAAGAGCAGCTGGATTGCACTGGGGGGAAAAAATCACCCTATGCCTACATTCTATATAATAAAAGCCTAATATGCTAAGTGTCCGGTTGTCCAGTTGGCTATTCAACCAATCAAAGTGTAATATGCTAATGATATGCTAAGGCCACTCAACCTCTTGCTATGATGTGCACTGACCACCAGGGGGCAGATGCTCTGACCGGTAGATTAGCTTAGCTTGCTGCTAGGGTCCAGCTGATTGGTCCCTCCCTGGCTGGCCAACCTCCCACATCCCTCCCTGGCCCCACTTGTGCACTGGTAGAGTCCCTCAGCCTGGCCTGTGCCTTCTTGCAATCTGGGACCCCTTGGGGATGTCAGAGAGAACTGGTTTCGGCCCAACGGCAGAACAACTGGTCACTATGATGCACACTGACCACCAGGGGGAAGATGCTCAATGCAGGAGCTGCCCCCTGGTGGTCAGTCTGCTCCCACAGAGGGAGTACCCCTCAGGCAGAAGCCAGGCTCATGGCTGGCGAGTGCAGTGGCAGTGGCGGGAGCCTCTCCTGCCTCCACAGTAACGCTAAGGATATCCAACTGACCACTCCCTAGAGGGAGTGGGCCTAAGCCATCAGTCAGACATCCCCTGAGGGCTCCTGGACTGCGAGAGGTTGCAGACTGGGCTGAGGGATCCCCCCACACACCCCAGCGCACGAATTTCGTGCATCGGGCCTCTAGTCTTGATATAAAAATGACAAACTGTCCCAACTTACAGGCCATAACATCATTTAAGTCAACCCTTCCCTTTATAGATAAAGAAAGGAGACACAAACATTTGAGCACCCAGTTATTTGACAGAAATTCCAGAAGAGATAATTTTCTACTGAGTCATGATAAGATTGGCAAGGAGGATAAAGTCAAAGAGGAAGATAAGATGATTAGGTTGGGGAAGCTTGTGTTAATAATTCATTCTGTATTTGTGTTGTTCAGAATTTGAGAATGCTTTTTGATCAATTATTCATGGCGGAAGAAGGTAAAGAAAACATCAAATGCCATAGGAGTCTGATCTGACCCTTGTGAGAAGAACCATTTCCTGGGTCTAGCATAGTGCAATGAAATTAGTCCATCAAGGGTCTTTGAATGTATTCGGTGAGCATCTTTCATAGACATCCTGAAGTACCCTGGAAGATAAAGGCAGCATCCATCTCAAGGGAATATTATGCACAATAAGCATGATGAACTGTCTGCTTCTTGAAGTTAGGTGATGACCCTTCTCTGAGAGGGTCACTAGGTGAATGAGAAATGCTGGGTTTCTGCAAATCACAGAGGCAAGAGACTTGCTTTCGAGCTGTGAGGGATATTAATGAAAACAAGATAGGAAATCATTACTGGTGAGCTGTACTCTTTTAATACCTAATTCACCTCCATCTAACTAGATGCTAACAAAAAGGCTCAATGAACAAAGGGTGAATCAGTGAGGGAATTAATGAAAGAAAACTAGTGACCACTTTCAGGGAACGAAAGACAAATCTTAGCATATAAGGCAAAGTTATCTGAAATGCTAGATACACATTTCAACTTCTTTTTTTCTAAGGTCTGTAGACTAGGAAGATTGTAGACTGAATTTGAGACTAAAAGGAGTCAATCTTAAGTTTTATTAGATTAAAATTGTGTATATAGCCTCTCTACTATATGGGTAGGCTATGTGATACATTCCACAGGGCTATGTATCAGGGAAGTAGATTATAATTTTGAAAGCAAGTAATAAGTCTTTCAGAAATAGAAATCTTTATGAAAGGGTAAAATGATTTGACTTGGGTAGCTGGTTGGAGCTGGTGAATATTTTCTATTTCTGACTTTTAGGTTGCTCAAACTAAAGAAGAGAATTCCAAAAGAGCATTTGTAGGTCTGGAATAAAAGAATAGGACAAAATCTTGGGGTTAAGCGAGTTATATATAATAATGAATAGACAAATGTCTCTATATAATAATATCACGAGGTTAGAAGAGTTTCATTCTTGAAAGTCAAATGAAAAATAAACAGCACGATAGTTTCTGAAACTGAACTATAGCTGTATTTTATTTGTAGGTCTGTTCGACAAATGGAAGTCATCATTCAGCTAGTTTGCTCTGGTCTCTGTGTCCTCCCACCCCAACCCACTCCACTTTCATTCCCCCAAACAAATCAATGAATTTGTGAATACTGAGTTGGAATTCGTCCAGGAATATCTGAAAATGCCATCTCACATTGCCTGAAACTGCAAGGAGGAAATTTTTCAGACGACTGATGCTCCTCAGGGCAGCACGTTAAATCGATCCTTTGGCAAGAAATACCTCATGTAACTTAACACAGCAATTCCCATAAATACCAATGTGATTATCAACCAGAAGTAAGATTTACCTATGTCTCCAAATGAGATAAGGAGTTCTGTGTACATTTTTGTGTTGTTGTTATGTTTAATATGTGTGTATCTTGGCTCTAACCAACCATGACATAAATTACACTAATGAAAGTGCTTTGTCAAGCATGCAATGTGCTTTGATGAAACACTCCCATTATAAGACTTTGTTCTGAGTACTTACCTTTCAAGTAAAATTACCCTCTAGATTGACATTTCTTCTTTTGCTTTTTCTTGGCTAAGTGGGAATTCTCTCTTCGACAGAAAGGTTTACAATATTCCCTTCCAGGACCTGAGTATATTTTAATGCTCTACACTTGCAGAGCATTTTAAACTTTTGTTTTTATGTATTTTAAACTATTGTTTTCTTATTATGAACCTAAAATGTTTGTAAAAGTTTTTTCTCCCTGAGATGGCATTTCTTGCACATCTCTGTTTATTCATACATTTATCTGTTCATTCATTCAATAAGTACTTATTGAGTGCCTGCTTTGTGCCAGATCTAACTGGTTCTAGGAACTGGGTATCCACTAGTGACAAAAACAGACACCAGGTAATGAAAAAGGTCCCAGGTAATGATAAAAGAAAAATAAAAGAGAATTCAGTAAATGAGAGAGGCATTGGTAACAATGCCAATTTAGATAGGGTTATCAAGGCTGGCTTTTCTGGGGACATAACACTTCTACAGAGACCAGAACAAAGTAAGAAATGAGCTAAGCAGATGTCAGAGGGGGAAGGCTTGAGGCAAGCAGAACATGTACAGCAAAGACCCTGACAAAAGCACGTTGGGCATTTCTATAGGGTGTATGTGGTTTCCTCTTTACCTTTCAAGAATGCCTTCTTTTAAAAATATCTGAGTTATTGGTCGGGTGGAATTAATTGCTTCCTGATTTTGAATAGAATGCCTGTTCCATTGACCATTTATTTTAGTGAACGTGGCTGTTTTAGTATGTGAGAAACAGTTATTCCTGATTTGGAGAGAGCAGCAGTAGATGAGAGCATTGACAGGGACTAGCCCTGGCAGAGCTGGTGAGTGAAACAAAGAGATGGATAATTAATGGTTCTGTGATGATTGCATGAGGAGGTTTTTTAAAACGTTTCATGTAAAAATAATTAAAGTAATGCTTTCCCCCAATCATTGCCAGGCATGTGACGATCTATCTATAAAAGGCTTCACTTGGTTTGGGGAAAGACAGTCCTCTTTCCCCCACCCCAATAATAACTAATCTAGTTGTATATTTTACTCTATAGACTTGCGTAGGAGTTTGTGAACTAAACAGAAGGCAGTTTTCCTAGCGTGCTTTTATTATTTTTTATTTATATATATTTTTTGCTGCAAAAACTTTATTGTGTCCATTTGGTCTAATGCATGGCGTGGGCTCCAGGATGGTTAAAGGAATGGCTAGTGGTTTGGGGAGAGGCTCAGGCAAAAGCCACACACCAGGGGATGCAGAGGGGCCCCTCAAAGGCCTCTGGGCTCCAAAGACTCCTGGCTGTGCTTGAGGGCGAGCCTTTCAAAGAGATCCTCGCCCAGCCCAGCCTGGGGGCCAGCAGCCTGCAGAGGTGAGTCAGGTGTCACCCATCTTCTTGATGAGTTTCACTTCTCACCCCGGAAGTGGTTCTGCAGGAAGTCACAGAGACCAGGGTCTGCAGGAGAATCCAGGGCCTGCAGCTCCAAGAGGGCCTGGTTCAGGTTCCCCTCCTGAGCTTTGCCCACTCCTCCCGGGAAGGCTTCAGCACGTTCTGGAAGAGAATGTGGCTACTGCGCTGGTTTTAAGAAATGCTCAGCGTCCTCGGCTTCTTCTCCAACAGCTCTCAGAAGCAGCAGCCCACGCCCTCGAGAGTCAGGTCAAAATAGAAGCCCAGAGAGAGGAAGGTGTGGGCGGCCTGCAGAGGCAGGTTGGCCAGATGGTTGTCCGCAGCCTCCACCTGGGTGGAATAATTCTGACGGATTTGGGAGCTCATGGTTGTTTGGCAATAAGGAGGTAAGGTAAAAAAAACAAAACACACACACACAAAAAAACAAAGGCAGTATTGCCTGATCTCTCAGTCTGAGGGTGGCTGAGGTGGTTCCAGAGGTGGTAACTAGAAAAGATCTTGGAAGGGGGTCAGAGGCTGGAAGAAGGGGAGTCCCTGGGTCTGTCCCATCCAAACACTGTGGAAGCAAGAGACAGATCCGAGACTGCCAAGGACACTGTGTCCATAGTGTGTTCAGGAGTCAGAATTTTATAGGCTTTTGGCTGTCCTCTAAACAGATATGCCATAGGGAAGAATACCTCATAGGTTCTCACTCATTTGTCATTCGATAACTACAAACTCTGCATCTCTCTAATATCCTACTTTAAAAATTCTCTCCCAGAATCAGTATCCTGATTCTGACAATCCAACAACCCTGCTACCCGCAAGGGTCCTGCCATCTGCTCACTGTCCCTTCCTCTCCACATGTCCTCACCGTGCTCCTTAACTTCCAGGATCAATCATTACGATAATGTCCTTGCCTATATCTTCAACCCCTGTGTTTTAAGCACAGCCCAAATAAGCAGTTTGTTGTTGTTTGTTTTGTTGTGCACCTTTTCTTTGTCTCCATGAACATAGCTGGAGAAAAACACACAGTGATGGGAATTGGTGCCACTCTAAAGTCACATTTGATAACATCAAGTAGGCCCAGATATGTGGCTTGACAATCATCTTGTTTCCCCAGATCATTCGCATCTCCTGCTCTCTAGGTGACAATTTCATCCATTCTCCTTCCTTCTCAGACCTCCACATCCCAGCCAATAAACTTCTTCCTATTTCACTGAAAAGACTGGAGGAAGGTTCAAGTTGCATTGCTCTGAAGCATGCCATCCATTCATTCATTTACTAACTTTTCACCTACTCTGTGCCAGGCACTGTTCCAGGCATTGGTAATCCAGGAGTGAGCGAAGCTGAGGAGGTTTGTTTTCCCAGGTGGCCCCCAATTTAGCAGAGGAAAGGAGAGCACACATATAATTCAAAAAGTAAGCACATTTCAAAGTGAATTAATTGCAGACTGAGATAAGTCCTGTTAAGGCAATAACAAATAAACAAAGGAGAAGTAAGCCAGGGGGGCAGGAAACGATCAGGGCACCAGAGAAAACACAGGGACAGGGACAAAGCTCAGGTAGGACATGGCATCAGCGATAAAGTAATAGTCTGCGGATCACAACTCCAATCTCCATGAAGAACCATGGAGTCATAGCGGGGGATGGTCTAGCATTGTTATGTGAAGGTGGCCAGAACCTGGGAGCCGACTGAATTGAGGTGTGGCTGAGCAGAAATAACAGCTCTACAAAGAGGCAGAGGATGTGTAAGAAAGAGATGGTGCTATACAAATGAGCCAAAGGTGGCCTCTACGTATGGACCTCTTAATTTGTTTCTTCACAGCAGTCTGAGACCCATTAGCTCAAAAGCCTGTCAGACCCAAACTCAACTTTTTACACACCCCGTTGTTTTAAGCCCAGCCCAAATAAGCAGTTTGTTTTTGTTTGTTTTGTTGTGCTATTGAGAGCTCACATTGTTTACATACCCTGTGAAACTGCCCAACACCTGCTAGCCATATAGGATAAACCCCAAGATTATAGAGACCCCAAGTCACTGCTGCTGCCTTTGGAAGCCCCCTGACCCAGAGACCCAGCTGTCCTGCTGAGTAACATCATCTAAATGAGAAGGCCCCTCTTTTATCTCCCTCTCCCCTGCAAGTTCCCTTGCCCTCTTCCTCTTCTGGATGGTGGCCCCAGTGCTGTAGCCTCTGGACAGTCTCATGCAGTGAGGGACTTTCTTGCATGTGAACTTGTCAAAGCATCACCCAAATACAGCTTGTGTGTGCTACTGCCACCTTGTGGTCATATCTTCTTCCTTGATCAGCCCAGAAGTCCCTTCTATTCTCTATGGATAATAAAAACACACAGCTATTATTCAGAATTTATAGATTTCACAAAGGGACTCCATTGTACAAAAGATGTTTACCAACTCCTGATGTAAATGTATAGGATGTGAAAAAGTATATGCTTTGTGCACAGAACTCACCCTCTACCTGTGCTGAGGGCCAGCTCAGAGCCGCTGTGGCCCGACCTTGGCTCCTCTTGAATAGTACTTGGACCATTGGTGAGCATGGGAAGGGAAATCAATGAAGGCATCAAAATAGGATAAAATCTGTTAAAGAAAATAATTGCCTATAGAGGCCTGATTTGTAAGCCATTCAGGAATGTTTTCCCAATGGAGAACAGAACACTGACTCTTCCAGTGGAGGCCACAGCAGTTATAATGCAGATTCTCACTTGACCCTGTCTCAGACCCAGTGCATTGTTTCAAGCAATTAAAAATTCTCATTATCAGATAGGCTTTCGGTTGTGTTTCTATCCAGTCTCTTTTGTAACAGCTACTCCCAGCTCCGGAAGAAGTGAGTGTCATGCTGTCTCCGATCTGGAGAGAGACACAAGAAGAAGTGCAGACAGAGCGTCCTCATGGTCCAAAAGCCAGGTGTCTCTCTGTTGGACAATGCCTGCTGCTCCCGTGGACGAGCCTGAAGGCACACCCCAGGCCATTCCTCCACCCAGGCTGCTGGCAGAAGCCAGGATGACCATGCTCTCCAGAAAGGCCAGAACAAATTAAATGTCCCGCAGAGAAGGCTGTGGCCTGAGCCCATTTTTCAAAGTGAAAATTGAAGCTGTGCTTTTGGAGGATATAGCCACGGATCACTGAAAGAAGGTTTAGTTTAAAAGGAAAAAAAAAGTAATAACAGGGCACACTCCATTTCTTGCTTCAGCTGCTCTATTTCCAAAAAGAATGATACAAGACGGCAATCTAAGGAAATGGCTTAGTTCGCACCCAACCCCAGCTGCTAGTATGTATGTTTCATAACACTGAAGTTTGTATCTTTTGTAAAAAAAGAAGCCACTAAAAGATTCCATGATTTCTTTATTTAAGTTATTTTCTCATTAAAATAATTGGGGGAAGAGTTTTTGAGGGTTTTTAAATGGATAGCTTAAATAATCTTCAATGATTTTCAGCTCTTCTTTCTCATTTACCAGAGGGGTTATTAATCTTGGATTTCATGGCAAACAGCTAAACATTTCCAAGTGCTTCTCAGATCCAGAAAATTCTCAATCCAGGATGAAAAGAATGTTCCATATATGAACCTGCATAAGCCAAAGAGAGAAGAGAAGAGCTGAGGAACTGACAATGCATGATTTTTAAAAATTGCCCTTAGGATTTAGTTTCATGATTCAGGTGTGTGGGTTAAGCAGCTTTCATTAAGAAGGAAAAGACCAAGCAATTGCTCTGAACATAGAGTAACACTGGTTCATCTCTTTACTCCCCATCACGACCATTGTGTGGTTAATGAAGAGAAAATAGAAAGACATGGAGCTTCGTGTGCTTGTAAGCTTTCCTTTAATTTTCCCTGCACAGGAGTATTCTAGCTAGTGTTATTAGTTTGGGGAAAAAGACATAAAATAGTTAAAATGAGTTATTTATGGAGGACATTTATTTTAAAAAAATACTTGCCAACAACCCAAGGCAGAATATAACTCATTGGGTAACCAGGTGGATTAAGAGCTGATGCTGGAGGAAGTTCCAAAGATAAGGAAATCAAGATATGGCTCTCTCTCTCTCTCTTTCTCTCTCTCTCTATATATATTTATAGCCACAATTAATGAAGTCTTTACTTAAATTTAAATTCCAAATTGATTATATACATTACATCTAAAGCAGTATCCTATATAATAAAAGCCTAATATGCTAAGTGTCCAGTCGTCCATTCAACCAATCAAAGCATAATATGCTAATGATATGCTAAGGCTCCTCAACCACTCACTATGATGTGTACTGACCACTAGGGAGCAGACAGTTGACTGGTCAACCAGCTGATATGATGTGCACTGATCACCAGGGGGCCGATGCTCTGACTAGTAGGTTAGCTTGCTGCTGGGGTCCAGCTGATCGGGATTGAGTGAGATGGGCTGGACACACCCTGGAGCCCTCCCATGTCCCTCCCTGGCCCCAACTGTGCAGCAGTGGGGTCCCTTGGCCTGGCCTGTGCCCTCTAGCAATTTGAGACCCCTCTGGGGATATTGGAGAACTGGTTTCAGCCTGATCCTGCAGGCCAGACCAAGGGACTCCATTGGTGCACGAATTCGTGCACCGGGCCTCTAGTTCTACTATAATAGAAAAATGTGTTGACTTGGTTAGAAAATTAGTCTAAGTATCACAAATTCCATTTAAGCATCTAAGAGTATACACTATCCAGAGAGGAATGGACTCATCACCATGAAATTATCCAAGAACCAGAGTAGCAAGGATCTGACAACTTCTGGCACATAAATAGGTCCAAATAGGGCATTCTAACTTTTTAGAGCAGATAAAGTTACTTTTTACCATCAACAATGGCAGATACAAAGTCCAGATAAAGACTCTGGAAGCATTTAATCTATACAGCAGGCTTTTGCAAGCACTAGGAGATACTACAGAGGATTGCAGGTCCCCTTGGCAGCACTGTTTTCTTTTTACACTTGTCGTCTATTTTCCATTCCTTTTTTTTAATGCTAATATTCCTTCTTACTTTATTTCCTCCTTTACCTTATTTTTAAATAATCTTTTTTTTATTGAAGCAAACATAAATTCAGAAAATGTGTACATATATTAACATGTATCTCAATTAATTTTATACATAAAATGAACACAACATGTAATCAAACCCATGTCAAAAAACAGAGCATTACCAGCAGCAGCAAACCCTATTGTGCCCCCTGCCAGTCACTGCCTTGACTTCCAACAACATATATTAGGACCGCCTCCTCCCCGCACCCTCTCCTCTCTGGCAATCACCACACTACTGTTTGTGTTCACAAGTTTCAGTTTTATATCCCACAAATGAGTGAAGTCATGTAGTTCTTAGCTTTTTCTGACTGACTGATTTCACTCAACATCCATCCATGTTGTTGCAAATGGCACTATTTCATCCTTTCTTATGGCTGACTGATATTCCATTGTGTATATGTATCACATCTTCTTTAGCTAGTCCTCTATTGCAGGACACTTTGGTTGTTTCCATGTCTTGACCTCCATGAAAAATGCTGCAATAAACATAGGGATACATATAACTTTACGAATACATGATTTTGAGATTTTTGGGTATATACCCAGAAGAGGGATTACTGGGTAGTATGGTAGCTCTATTCTTTTATTTTCTCTTTTAATTAATTAATTATTTTTTTATTGTTTAAAGTATTACATATCTATTTCTAAATGTTTGAAGAATCACCAAACTGCTTTTCATAATGGTTGTACCAGTCTACATTCCCACCAGCAGTGAATAAGTGTTCTCTTTTTTCCACAATCTCTCCAACACTTGTTATTGCTTGTATTGTTGATAATGGCTACTCTAACAGTTGTGAGGTAATATCTTATTATAGTTTTGATTTGCATTTCCCTAATTGCCCATGAGGTTGAACATCTTTTCACATACTGTTGGCTGTTCATATGTCTTCCTGGGAGAGGTGTATTTTCAGATCCTCAACCCACTTTTTGATTGGGTTGTTTGTTTGTTTGGTGTTGACTTTTATGAGTTCTTTGTATATTTTGGAAATGAAATCTTTGTTGGAGCTACTGTTTGCATATAAGCTTTGTTTTAATTTTCCCTGCACAGGGGTATTCTAGCTAGTGTTATTAGTTTGGGGAAATATCATCTCCCACTGGGTGGATGCCTCTTTGTTTTGTTGTCAGTTTCTTTTGCTGTGCAGAAGCCTTTTACTTTGATATAGTCCCACTCATTTATTTTTGCCTTTACTTTCCTTGCCTTTGGGGTCAAGTTCATAAAATGTTTTCTACAACTATAAGTTTGGTACCTATGTTTTCTTCTATGTAAGTTATTGTTTCAGGTCTTATATTTAGGTCTTTGATCCATTTTGAATTAACTTTTGTACATGGGAATAAACAAAGTGTCTCATGTACAAAAAATAATTCAAAATGTTTTGTAATCTTTAAAAATCTCTCTAACATTGGGCTTTATTCATAGTAAATGCTCAGGTTTTTTTTTTAAACCCAGAATGGAGAGTTGTTTTTTTTTGTTTGTTTTTGTTTTGAGAGAGAGAGAGAGAGAGAGAGAGAGAGAGAGAGAGAGAGAGAGAGACATCAATTGGTTGCCTCCCATACACAACCAACCAAGAATCAAACCTGAGCCTTAATGGGTGCTCTGATGTGGAATTGAACCCACTAGCTTTTGGTGTGCAGGATGACACTACAGTCTACGGAACCAGCCAGCCAGGGCAAATGCTCAATTTTTACTGAATAATTGCTAGTCACTCTAATCCTTATGTTAGCTAAGGGAAGAACATGCTCATGGGCAATTGGCAGGGACATTTTCTTGGCAGCAATTAAGAATAGAATGGACAGCTGGTTTGGCTCAGTGGATAGAGCATCAGCCTATGACCAAAGGGTCTCAGGTTCAATTCCAGTCAAGGTCATGTACCTTGGTTGCAGGCTCTTCCCTGGCCCAGGCCCAGGTAGGGGAGGCAACCAATTGATGTTTCTCTCTATCTTTCCCTCTCTCTTCCACTCTTCCTAAAAATCAAGGGGAAAATATCCTCCGGTGAGGATTAACAAAAAAACAACAAACAAAAAAATAATAGAATAGACATTTTTCTGTTTATAGTCTTAGAGGGACTCAAAGAAATGGACTAGGGACATCATGACAGTGTCCTTCAGTTCTGTGACTTTTGTATGTGACAAAAATAACAGGCAAATTATTATTTGGCCTACCCAATACAAAGCAACTCATTTGACTTTTTAAAAAGCAGCAACACAGCATTGACTAAAGTACCCAATTGTTTTGTCTTTGTGTAGACAGAGCCTCGGATTCTATTGATGAAACCATATTTCATGCTCGTTCTCTGGAACAGCTGTAGTTCCCTGATTTGAAATAACTTAATGAGGTATTGATTTTGTGGCTCAGCATGCTCTGAAACAACTACCAAATCATGAAGGCAACATCGTAAGGAGAGGGCAGAAGGAAAGGGGCATTTCTAATGAATATGACAGATGAGTTTCTGTCAACTTGATGATTTGAATTGGATGCTTTAGAATTAGAGGAATGTATTATTTCATTGGAGATGAAAAATAGGAGTTCACTTTGCACATTTAGAATTCGGAATTGAAACTGAAACACATGCAACTCCAGAAAACATAAAAGTTAAAAAAAAAACTAGCTCAGAGATGAATTATAGCGGTAAGTTATTTTCCAAGTCAATGTTTACTTGTTTAAACTAGAAGAGATGGACAAAATCTTGGGGTGGAAATACGACTCCAGGGAAAGGAAATAAAGGAACTGTTCCTTTTGCCTCTTTCCTAAATACTCCTTGGTGGCTCTTAATGAGCTGCATTATTGTGTTTTGGTCCTGGAGTTGGAAGGAGCTTTGCCATAAATTAGCAAGATGGGAGGAATTTAAAGGAGGGTACTGCATAGGCAGGCATACTGGAAACCTATCCCTCATATTGCATTTAGCAAGATTCTAATTCCATCCATAAAAGGTTGGCATCTTGAGGGCTATCTTTAAGTTCTCCAACTTTGCAAAGAACTTTCTAGAATCTTGGGTCAACAACTATGCTAATCAGGTAAATTTACACTGAACAGGCAAGTTGGCCTAAGCCACTTTCCCACTTTCTTCCCAATCACCCCATGTTATTTCATTAAAAAAACACCCACACACAACACAACCATTGATTTTCTGAATACAATAAATTTGGTGTTCCCTATGAATATAGAGTGCTACCATTAAGCAGATTAGAACCGGAAAGGATGGCACAGTTTATCACAAGGGGAAATGGTCCTGTAGCAAAGCAGTGGAAGTTAGAGGGCCAGAAGGAAGAATTTGCAGTGAAGTGCATATGGAGAGATCTCCTGGGTCAAGAAAACCACTGGGAAGCAAGCAAGCAAGCTCCCAGTGTACAGGAGTCCTCTTAGGGCCGGTCAACTTTCAGATGCTTTCTTGAACTTAAATTTGATTTGCCTTTTTAGTTTCAAGTAGATTCCTTTAAGGCAGTGGTTCTCAACATTGGACTAGGGTAGTTTTGCCTCTCAGGGGACATTTGGTAGTGTCTGGAGATATTTTGGTTGTCACAGCTGGGGAGTGAGGAAGTGCTACTGGCATCTAGTGAACAGAGTCCAGGGATACTGCTTAATATGCTAGAATGCACAGGAAAGTCCCCCCACAACAAAGATTGATCTAGCCCCAAATGTCCAGAGTGACAAAGTTGAGAAATTCTGGAAGGAAGAACCAATTTCTGTAGTCACAGAAGAAAGAAAACTGATGAAAATTAGGAAAGCCTTAAGTTCTGCTGACTAAAGGAGAGAAAGAAATACCAGCCAGGAGAGGCAACGATGTGACAAGATACTTTAATACTCTTGTCAGGTGTACGGAGTTATCTGACAGTGATGTCTGGACTGCTTGGCTTAGAATCACTTTGGCTACTTGCCTGGAGCCTCAGGGTTGTAACTGATTTGCTTATAATGATATGTTTACATGGAACATATAGTTATAAGAAATACAAACAATGGTGGGTAGTTTATTTTTTTAAAAGGTATGTTTTCCATTGTCAGATAATAATCATTTGTTGAGCATCAGCTGGGCCCTGGAACTGTGTTCAATATATTTTTTAAAGCTATTCACACTTGGTTTCTTTTTGTTTTAAAAACAGCAACCTATCCTTATGAGGATAGTTTAATTGTTTGAGAAACAAAAGGAACTTCTTTGGGTGCTTTGCTTTTCCACATGTAGAGTAAGTTAGTACAGAGGAAATACAGCTTTGAGACTGAAAGATGTTCAGGGTTCCTTAGCATGGAAAAATGGGTCTTATGCACTTAAAATAGTACCAATCCTAAGGAGCTTAAAGGGATTTATATGCCACAAATTCAACAACGTTATTCGAGGTCTGTTTCCTCAAGTTTAATATGAGAAGTTGACTCTGATGAGCTCTAAAGGCCCTCCCCTCCTAAGAGTTGAGGTGTCCTCTGCCAGCCAGTAAGAAGTGACAGGGGGTCATGCACTCATCTGAGCATGCAGTAGGATTTGTAACCAGTTATTTCAGAGGTTTAGGAAGCTGATAAAATTGGATGCCCAACCTTTTGAATATGTGCATTTTCCTGGAGTGACTTTCCATATCTACATGATGATCTAAATAGACTCTGACCCTAAAAAAGTGAAGCTCTCCTGCAGTAGGGCATGATGCTAATAAATTCAGGATTATAAGCTTCCATTTTCCATAGCTATTAAGAGAGAAAACTCTATCTTATAACCCTAGACCTTACAACCGACCCTGGGGAACTACATGCAAATGCGTGCCATTAGTCACAGAGGTGCAAAGAAAAGCAGCACATTCGTGTCAGGACCCCGCATCACCTTTACTTAACATGGTAGTCACCCATAAAGAAGAGTTGTTATGAAGCCTCATCATCGAGACCTACATGTGTGAGTTTGGAGGACCAATAAATGAATCATCTCTCCATCCAGATTTTGGAGCCAGTGGAGTGACAAGTCGGAGGAAGGCAAACAGATAGGGAGTAAAAAAAAATTGGCTTTATTATTGATTAAGCTGGTAGAAAAATATGGCTTTAAATGTGAGACAAATAGGCTTAGTAATACTCCCCCTGATTTCAAAAGGTTTACTCTCGCTGTCTCTGCAGCATCCAGACAATCGTAGGGGAGTTCCTTCCAGCTGAACAGGATGTCTGGTCTGTAGAAAGCCATCATCTCTCGGAAGGGACTGAACCTGGCATTGCTCAGCTCTGTCTCCCGACCACCAGTCTGATATGTCTCTCTTCCACATCGGAGCAATGAATGAAGAGTGGAGAGCACTTTTCCTTGTTGGGGAGCACACAAGACTTGGTTGGAAAGTTTGTAAGGAGGACATTCTGATAAAAGGGAAGTGTGTGGAAGGCCACCTGCCCTGTTTATCAGAATTCCAACTTAGGGGAGTGTCAAAGGTGGCACCCCTAATTATCCCTTGTCCTTTCCAAATAAGCCTGTGCATATGCAGACCTCCAGGTGTTTACTGGAATCCTTATGCTTAATCCCTGGATGCCCTTGCCTAGAGGACTAAGTAAACACATGTGTCCTCCCAAGATTACTCACCCTACTGATTGTATCTAAAGATAAAAATTCCAAAAAAAAAAAAAAAAAGGCTAACAAGGCAGACAATTGAGGCTTCTCTGGCCGCTAGAGCCAGGAGCCCCTTAGCCCTCTCTTTCACAATCAAACTGTGTCTGAGTAATCTGTTCATCCATTGTTCAGGGGCTACTGGTCAGCCCCAGCATTTCCCCAATAACTTTCCCTTCTATGATGTTGAATACATATTATCTGCTCTCTTTAGAACATCAGAAAATAGGAATAAGTTTTTTTCTTCAAATGTAAATGAATCTCTGCATAAACTGCAGATTGAAATACAATATTGGTCAGGAGATAATCATGAATGGCTTATTTTTAAAAAATTGAAATAAGACCCCTTCAAGGCCGTGTAAAGCATAAAATAATTGTCAGAGACTGCCCATAGTAAGGGGATCTCTTAAGACCAACTGGTGAGAGTTAGACATTGTTAAGTAGAGCTTAATGTGCTTCAGAGTGAGAAGTATGGAAGTATGGGAATAGACATCAGAGAAGTGTTCCCCCAGGTTAACTGTGAGCTAAAGCTGTGTCACATTCTGGGAGAGACTTTTCCTTCTGTTTTCTTTAATCTAATGTTAACTTCCTTGATTCTACAATAAGGTCTCTGACTTTCTTTTTAACATTGTCACTCTTCTAAAATAATAACTGTACGTAACCTTTGGGAAATGTCAAAGGTCTTTGCGGGGAGGCTGGGTATTCATGAACGGCTTCCGGGTTCCTTTCTGTATGGCCCAATGTCCCCATTTGTTTGGTGGGCCTCTATTTATACCTAGTGTCTTTTCTCCTCTATCCCAACATAACTATTAAATGCACTTTCATTCACCCTCAGGCATGTCCTGGTTTGGATACTAAATTATATAGTCATTTCACTTTTATTATTTAGTTTTTTTCTTTTTAAAAAAGGAATGGATTTATTGTTACTTGTAAATTAAAATTAGTTTTATAAAAGGCTCTGGCATGATTTCTGCTTTCATGGAGAACCAATAATGTAAAGCAGGTATTGATATGGTGCTTTTCACATTACCAAATACTTTAATGAGTTTAAGGGATTGCCCATGGTTGAGGTTCAATGTGTTTTGAGTTGATGAATAAATAGGTGACGCTGAAGTGATAGGTATAGCAGGCATTCGTATATTAATTACACATAAATCCTCTCATACTTGTGTAATTTTGTCCCTACTTATCATAGTGACTCTACTGTGTGAAACTTCTTTCTCATCTTCTTCTAGGTGGCCAATGATACTTGAAATTGTGTTGGTCTTTCAAAATGTCAGAATTTCTCCCCAACTCCTAATTCATGCTTTCTTTAATCTCTAATTAGAACTCCTTATTTTATTTTTCCAGCCTCCATCAAGAGGAATTATTCATGAAGATAAAACTAGTATGTGGGTGAACATCACTGGTCTCAAAACAAATTCCTGTAGGTCCTTGTTTCCCAGTTTCTTCTGTCTGACATGGATGGCCCTCCAGTCGGATCTTCCCTACTATATTGTGAAACCCAGCCTGTCATATTCCATTTATTAATGGCTGTGTCACAGAAGAGGAGAAAAACCTAGATAAATTAAGATGGATTGCTTCTCTCTTTTTCTTCCCTTTGAACTTGCTATTTGGGAGAAGGATTGGTGTGGCATCGGCAGTATCTGGATTCACATGAATGGTTGTTCTCAGGACTGATTGCCAACCCATGGGCCCCTAGTATTGTGGTATTGATGGTTAAACTAGAAAATTATTGCTAGCCAGCATGACTCAGTGATTGAGCATCAACCTATGAACCAGCAGGTCACGGGTTTGATTCCCAGTCAGGCACACTCCCAGTTTGCAGGCTTGATTCCCAGTGTGGGACTTGCAGGAGGCAATTGATCAATGATTTTCTCATATTATTGATGTTTCTATCTCTTTCTCTCCCTTCCTTTCTGAAATCAATAAAAATATATTAAAGAAAAAAAGGAAAATTATTTCTGAACCAGTTGATAAATAGCCACTGTTCCCAATAATCTATCCAAGTTGTCCTGTCCCCAGTTTCATTCACTCTCCATCAGATACCATTGGATGTCCCCAGAGCTGACAAATAAGGGTCAACACCTAGCAAAGCAAGGGGCTATGGGGACCTGGCTCCTGCCCATTTTGATTAGCTGGTGCCTGTGTCACAGGAGTTGTTGAATTTACTGCTAGTTGTTCTCCAGTATCTCCTCTTTAAGATGGTTAACTGTGAATTTGAAATGACTTTCCACAATTTAAGAAATAGAAATAAAAACTAGTACTTTGGAATTGAGCTTAACTCTTTCCCAGTTGTGCGTGTACCTGCATAGCAATGGCCCTGATTCATTTTTATCTTTTAGGATGTTTGCAATTAACATTGCTGCTCAACAATTTGGCCAACAGTTTTGTTTTCAGAAAAGATACCCTTTTGAGGTATATTTTTCAAACAAAACAGTGGACTTTTCACCTAGTACCTATCTGATAGATGGGCATCTAGTTTGGATAATCTTGGTAATGGAGAATTCACTATCCCTGGAAGTCAATTCCCCTCTGAAGTAAGTTATACAGGACGACCTACACTTAATTCACAGAAATGTATTTGTTTTTTTAATCACAAAGAGCCATATCTGATAGTCAGTAACAGGATTAGTGTCTCTCTGGGTAGAAATGTTTCTCTGGATGATCTTCTTTTAGCCATTCTCTCCATATGCAGATACATGAACACTTCATAACAATTGAGAAATGTCACAAACCTAAAGACATAACATGCTCCTGATTCCTGTCTTTTGGCTCAGAAATATACTTTGTACATAGTTTGGTAGTTGGTCATTAGACACTCAGTAATTTCTATGAGATGAATGAATGAATGACCTCAGGCAGAAATTATTTTTAGCCTTTATAGAAAATCCCCAAAGATAGAAATTTCATAACTTCTGATTGGCCTATTTCAATATTTTATCATAGCAAGATCAAGAATTTTCCCTTATGCCCAACTGAAATCTCTTCACCTTTCATTTAAGCTAATTTCTTTTTCTTCTTCAATACTCTAGGTGTATTTCCTTTGTCTGGCTCCATTCCCATATCATCTTTCATGTAGACAGGGCAGAGGCAGGAGAAAGAAAGGTCAAACATGTATTATAGAAGTGTGGCATTCTAGAGAACTTTATTACTAAATTTATGTCTCCATATAGTAAGCATTCACTTTAGGGAGCATTTGTCTTTATCATTCTAGATATCTGATAATGTTAAAAAAATTAAAAATGCTATTCGCTTTGCTATATCAAGTTGGGCCAAGTCTTTTTATATAGCAGGCCATATTTGAGCTTTGGATATTTAGAGAAAAGGAAAAGGCTGTCATTGTAAACATGTAGGTGACTGCAATTTTTTTCAAATTTTCTAGAAAAAACAATCTATTACAGTTTATGCTCAAATATAAAAGTAAAAATTATATATTTTGCCTCTTGAGACCGACTTTCTGACTTTTATTTAGGCCAAAGTATAATTAGGAAAGCACACATGAAACTCCCAGTTCTAGGACTTGTAGTTCTGGTTATGTACAGAAATGTACCAATGGAATCTTCACTGGCAAAACTCATGGTTTTATTTGCCTTTCAGTGTCTCTGACGTTTGAAAGGATCCTATGACTAAAAGGAACTTTGTAGAGCCTATAGTTCCACCCTCTTCCTCTGCAGAAGGGGCAACTGTTGCTCACGCATTGACCATAAACAAATATGCTTCCTGAAAGGATTGAGCATTGAGGAGAAGCATAGAACAATATTTTCCTGTTTAGATAAATTTAGATCAGATTAATCTCCTGTCACCTCACTACCATGGCCTCCATCAGTTAGAAATACATAGAAAGGAGGAGTACAATGTATCCATCAAATGTTCCTGGTTTGGTTGAGGTGTCTCTTAAGACCTCTAACCATTTTTAAATGACTTCTCTGATTATGGGATCACCTCTTGATTTCTGAGCAGGCTTGCCTAGTAGGAGGGAGTTCTCTGAGCAAAGAACAGATGTAGAACATTTCCCGATATGAAGTAAATAATCACCATTCCGATGTATAAATATTTCCTATGAGTTTGATTATTTTGAGCTCTGTGTGACCTTGAGTTTCCTACATGGATTCTTTTAAATATGCATTTACTGAGTGCCTACCATTCATTTATTTATTCAACAAAAATGTATTTAGTGTCTGCTATTATCAGAACTGCTCTGGGTGCTGGGGATATAGTAACAATAAAAGCAATTCCTACACTCATGGAGCTTTTGTTCTCATTATAGACAAGATGGAATCTGTCCTTGCTTCTCTGAGCTTGGAGCTTAGCAGGAAAGCAAGATTTAAATTAATTGCTATAATTAGTGTGATGCATATTTGTTATAGGGATAACAGGAGGCATAGGGTATTAAGGGAGTAGAAAATGGATGGGACTGAGTCCTGAGGTCAAGGAAGGCTTCTTGAGAAATACAGAGAGACATTTAAGCTGATATCTAAAGATTGAGTAGGAGTTCAGTGAACTGAAGGGTTGGGTGAGAGAATGCTTCACCAAAAGGAAAACCATTGAGGGAATAAACAGCACATTTGAAAAACTGGAATAAGTTTGGTATGATGAGCAGAAAATGCCTGATGGGGAAGAGTTTTTAAATGAGGCTCTATTGTTGATGGCTTTGCAAAACATTTTAAGGAGACTGTACTATATTTGAAGGGCAATGGGGAGCCATTGAGGGTTTTAAGGCCTGTTTGCATTTATGCTAAGGATTATTTTTGGAGTAATATGGCTAAAATAATGGGAGGAAAGAAGACTAGATTAAAAGAGTTACAAGACAGTATACACGGTATACGTAATCCAGGTAGGAAATGGTGGCTATCAGAACCAGAGTAGTGGCAGAGAGAATGGAGTGAAATAAATAGATTTGAATAACATTTGGAAAGTAGAATGATTAGAACAATTCAGTGAATGAAAAGAATAATTTAGTGAATAATCATATGCACAATGAGAAGGTTAACTTTAGGGTAACTTCTAGAATTTTGGTTTCTGGATTCAGTCAACTACAAGTCTGAAGACCAGACCTGGGACTGTGTAATTCCCCATCCCTCTGTTTCTTCCTTTATTTAAGGGCCTCCCTGTATATCTAGTTAGCCAGATAGCAGGTATCTCTTACAGGTCTCTTGGCTTAGACTTGTCACAGGTTCCAGTGAGACCTTTTGTTAATTAAGCTACAAAATTTCTAGATAATTTTAAAGGGTGGCCAACCTTCTTTTGCATTCTATTCAACAGTGAATTTTGCTAAACTGGACATCTAAGAATGGCTATGTCAGAATTATCTATGGCTCTGACTACTTCATGCTACCAATTGGTCATTGCTCAACTGTTTCAACTCAAACAGCAGGTTAAAAATTCTGTTTTTCTTTTCTGAATTGACTGTTGTTTGAGGCAGAATTGCATATCATCCATTGCTTTCATATTGTGAAAGCTCAATATATCTCCCATACTAGGTCAGAAGGGGACAATTTGGATGAATATTTTATTATTTTAAAAATGCCTCCAAGATACTCTCTGATTCATTCTCATAACAATTTGGGGCAACAGGAAGGAAGCAGGTAAACACATAGTTTTTTCTTAATGGCAAATTTAGTGCTGTTTGGTCGAAGATGAAAAATGAAGAAATTATTCATGTGGAATCTAATTTAAGGTCATCATTTTTTATGACATTTATGACTTGCTTCTGGTAGGAATTCTGTTTGTTATAGCCGCATGAGGAATATTCTACTCCTTGCATTTGAAGGTGACACCACTGTCCCTCCATTAGAGGCACATGTGCTGTGAGATGTCTTTCTAATGGAAAGGACAGATTTTCATTAAGCCATTGGCACTTTTTCTTAACAATGTGATGTTTGACACACATTTCTGATGCCTGACTTGATAGGTATTACAGCCATCATCACAAGCAGAGAAAAACAAATTGCCTGCCTGGGGACTTGAACTTTTGCCACTGGCCTCATTAGTACGATGTGCTAACCAACTAGGATAGCCATAGGCGTGTAATTATAAAACAGCATGACTCAAACCTGGTCTAAGGCCCTGAAATTTAATCTTTGAATACATCCATTAGCCTTGACATATCTCCATGGAAGAATGTGGCCTCTCTCTAGAAGCATATACTGCAACATGGTTTGCTATTATCTTTTGTAGAAATTCATTTTTCAAGTTTAATAAAAATAGAAATATTGATCTTGAAATAAAATTTAGTGTTTCTATAGTACTAGGTATTTATTTCCGATTGGTATTTATAAATATGTTATTCATTGGTGACAATTTTTTCAATAACTTCTTTTAAATAATAAGAGCATGCTTAAACCATGTCCAAATTTATATTTATTCACATGTGGGAAGAAATAACATTTTAGAATTAGATTACAAATGTCAGAACACTACTCATAATGGAAGTTTCATAGAAATGTTAGAGCATACAAAGAGATCAATGAAGGCATTATATAAAACAAAAAAGCAGATTCTTTGTAGTTAACATATTCTTGTAAACTACTTTGAAAATGAAGCTCTTAATGACATTGTAGTTATTATTGATTTAAAACTGGCTGAGATTATATGAATATAAAACCAAGAAAGTGAAAATGGAAATGAATGTTATATTTATGAACTATATTAGTTTGCTTGGGTGATATAACAAAATAGATATAGAATGGGTAGCGGAAACAGTGGACATATACTGCTCACAGTTTTGGAGTGTGGAGAATTCAACATTAAGGTTGGACCTGCAGATTCAGTTCCTAGTGAGGAAAGCTTAACCACATGGTTTTTAATGTATCAAAAATTAAAATAATAGTTAAATGATTACAATGTGGTGTATTTTTTTTCTGAGTTTTAGTTTTCCAAGATCTGTGTTCATGATCTATAAAATTAGGAAATGAATCAAAATGGTTTTTTATAAAAGAGTTTAAGAGGCTTTCAATAAAAGATGACCAATTTCTATTTTTGGGTAAATGCTTATTAGGAATAACAACTTGTAATAACTACTAAAAATTGCATCTCTGTTTTCAATTCACTGTTATTTCTACATACATAAATATAATTTAATCTTCACATTATATTTTTGTAACACAAATATAATTATTTAAGTATTATGACTAAAGATCAGAATGGTTGGGTGGCTTCCCTGAGGACACACAGGATAACATAGTAGTGAAGTAGTGTTCCTAACCTGGTTCAGCCCCTTCCACTGAATGTGTCTTGAACTCCAGTTAAACACTCTCTAAAGAACTGTCTAAATTATTATTGTTTAAATATAATTTTGCTGCATCTGATATTTCTAAAAAGAAGTGGGTTGTCAGGGAAGATTTCTTAAGAGTATATACTCAACTATTTTCAGTTTCCTCACTATTATCTCCTATCTTTGATAGGAATGCCTGGAGATTCTATCACCTTTCTCTCTTCTACCAAGAAGTAGACGGATTTTCTCCAAAATACGTGTCATCTGAGAATGTCCTTGAAAAAGAAAACAATAAGAGAATGAAATATATATACATATACATACACACATATATACATATACAAAACCTTTTTAAAGACGGTGAAAATGTTTATTTTTCTTGTGGAAGCATGATTCCTCTACCATATTCAGCCCAGTTAAGCCAAGCAGACTTGGGAAAATATGCCAAAATCTATGCTATAAAATCCAAGTTATACATGCTTACTAGCTTCTGATTGATTCTTTCTAAGAATTCTGCCTTAGCAACATCCTTGGGATTGGTTTATATGCTTTACTGTCTTATGATTGATTCTCTGCAAGCTGTCTGTCTTAGCAATATCCATACATTTTAAAGTTCACTTTTCTTATGTGTGTCCTTCATTCACCACCCAGTTGGGTTGTCAGTAATTTCCACCTGCTGGGTTCCCCGGTTTTATTTTCCCTTCCCCTGGCCCCACCCTATCTACCTAGCTTCCTTCTGTCTCCTCAATTGGTGCTCCATTAACATCTGCTGGATGGACTGGAAGAGAGCAGTAGGATTAGAACAATCTTCCAGGCCAGCTCCAATACCTGGCTCTATCAGCACCTAGAGAACTTACTGATTCCCAAAACTGTGACACTTGCTCCTGGGCCAGAAAGTTGTAATGCGTGATATCTCATATTTCTGGAAGTTTTCTTAAAAATTCATTTTTGAATTCATATTATGAGATCAAAACTAGTAATCAGGATTAATGTTAGCCATCAGATGCACACACAACCTTACTGTTACAAAAGAACATTATTAGTATTTGAGAATAGCAAGTCTCCATATATTGCTCCTATTAAAACTTCAACACAAAGCTCTTCCAGGATGTTTTAATGATCAGTGAATGACTTAATGAATTTTGAGCTGCAAGCTATTAACCCTGACTCTGACCTCTATTAGCCATGAATTAAGGCAGGGATGTAGGCTGCTAAGAAGGGATCAGAGTAAATATGGAGAGTAATTAAGCTTCAGTGGGCCACTAGATTTTTACATTTCCCATTGTAGTGACCTGTGTAATTGCCAGAGAGAGTTGATCACTCTGAAGCTTAAAACAAAGGATTTCTTATGCTTTGATTCTGGATTTATATGCAGATGAAATGGCATGCATTCTTGCTCACTTTGAAGACAGAAGTGGGAGAAGAGGCTTCAGTAGAAGTAAAACTGATGATATAGAAAAGTAACTGCCATGCTTTCTACTATGTAATAGTTATCTAGGGAAAATATCTTAGTATCATGTTTTCATCCCAATAGACTTCTATAATTGGCCAAGTGCAAACATAGAGGTTTTCAACTTCCACGAGAATCAGACAAAGCACATTTCTTCTAATCAACAGGATGTCTGATTAGGCAACATGGTGTTCAACTCTGATTGATCAAATTCAGTGTTCTTTGGATATTTAGGAATCACGAGGAATTCTGGAGGTCAGCTAGGTCAACATATCTACCTTATAAGATTTTACATTTGTTTTCTAATTTGTAGCCTTTGAACAAAACAAAAATCATTCCTGTAGGTGAGGATTTGAAGGCAATTTTCTCTTTGATGAACTAAATTGGGTCAAATATATTTCTTTGTTTTTAATCAGGTTTTACAGAATAGGACTTTAAAATTCTGGAGACTTCTGATCCCACTTTTCATTAGGAAGGAAGGAAGAAAGGAAGGGAGGAAGGGAGGAAGGAAGGAAGAAATGGAAGGAAGGAAGGAAGGAAGATAGAAAAGGGGGAAAAAGAAAATAAACCCTTTCATAAACTTAAGTTCTTCTTTCAAAGGACAACATAGAAGCATACAGGTTCCCCTGGACTACAAGATATGAAAACTCATGTGAGGGGTTGACTGTTAGGCAGGAATAGGGGCTCCATGATCTGCTGGTCAATGCATAGAACTTATAACAACACCTAACTCTTGGATTTCAGTTCCAATATGCATCTCATATAAAAGTAAATGGTAAATGGCACAGTTCTTTGACAGGAATGCCTAGAGACTCCTTTCTCTCTTCTACCAGGAAGTAGGATTTCCTCCAAAATATGTGACATCTGAGAATGTCCTTGAAAAAGCAAATAATAAGAGGAATGAAATGTATATTGATATATACTTATTCTATGTCTATGTGAACAAATACACACACATAAATAAACCTTTTCAAAGATGGTGAAAACGTTTATTTTTCTTGTGGAAGCATGATCACTCTATCATATTCAGCCCAATTAAGCCAAGCAGACTTGAAAAAAATATGCTATAAAACCCAAGATATTTGAAACCTGAAAAAAGTACTGTGTGCTTAATAGTGAGTGAGGAAATATTGACTTATTTTGTTGCTGTGGGTGTTCTTGATTTTGGAGAATTTATTCAACAATGCTAAAATATTATATATCTTAGAAATTTGAAAGTCTCTGACTCAAAAAACTGAAGTGTCCCCACTGATTTGTTTCTCCTCAAAATGAAATATTTCAAACAATTAGAAAAGTATATTTGTAATATAATAAACACTCAGCAATCAATTTGTTAAGTTGTGGGTTTTTCCCCCATATTTTCTCAAATTTTCCTTTCCTTTTCTCCCCTAAGAAATAAAATCTGATGTCTATGGTAGCTTGTACATGCCTCCTCAAGCCCATGATCCTTTTCCCCTCTCTGTTAAGTATTCTTCTAAATTTGCTGTTTATCCTTCCCATGGTTGTTTTTATACTTTCATTAATGTGTATGTACCCATAAACAATTTATAGTTGCTGTGCAGATTTTTAAAACTTTACATAAATCTCATTCTACTACATATATCCACCTGAAACATTTTTTTTCTGTTGTTAAAAATTACGTTTTTAGGATTCATCTATGTCAATGCACGTAGCTTTGGTTACTGTAGTATTATGGTACACATCATTCCTTGTAAATATCTTGCTGTGTTTACAACCGAGAGTTCTACAGGATTGCTGCCCAGGAGTAGGTTCATGTATCTTCAATTTTAACATAAATTAACCTATTGTTCTCTGTTCTCTATTTATGCCAATAACGTGAATTTTCCATTAAATGGCATATTTCTTATGAACTTGTTTTTTTTTTGCACAAAAATATCACTTAGTCTGACCACTTGTGTCAAATTCCATTGTTCCTTCTGAATCACCTCTGATATTGTCCAGAAAGCTCCTCCATATTCAGAGGTTAAAGTTCTATGGCACACTGAGCAGTTTCTAAAGGATTTGACATGGGGTCTGAAAGCAATATCATGAAAGGAGCCCTCCAAATATTTTAAGCAATAGTATAGTATCATCACTAAAATAAGTACTTTATATATCGTCCAGAGCTTACAGCTCTGCAGAGCTATTTCTCGTGTTGACGTGTAAATGTATTGCTCAATCTAAAAATATGACTTAATAGATATGTTAGTAGAAAAAACTGCAAAAAGACAAAAAGCTTAGAAGAGAAATGAGATAAATATATTGTAAAATCAATTTAATCAGCGTCACCTGTGGATTCTTCTATCTATCCCAAGGATCATAAACCTGAAAAGTCTTTGAAAAGGATTCCTGCTGCCCCAATTAGAGCCAGGTTTATGGGGAACATTTTTGGGAGGGTTGTCAAAGCAATGTATTCATCATGCGGGTCAGTCTGCATTGCCTCCGAAACCCTCCCCCCAGCCTCTCCGTTGCCCATCTACTAATACTTGGCAACTTCTATTATAATGTTTTACTTCAATCAAAAGTAAATCTTGCCCAGCTGGCGTGGCTCAGTGGTTGAGCATCAACCTATGAACCAGGAGGTCATGGTTCGATTCCCGGTCAGGGTACATGCCCAGGCTGTGGGCTCAATCCTCAGTGGGAGGCATGCCGGAGGAGGCCCATCAGTGATTCTCTCACCATTGTTGTTTCTATCTCTCTTCCTTCTTCTCTGAAATCAATAAAAAAATATATTTAAAAAAAAAGTAAATCTTATCCCCTCCTCTTTCTATTTCCCAATTTTCCACTTCCACTCTCTGACTTTATCAGCTTTCTCTTTTTTTAATTTTTCCCTCCATCGATACAAGACATGCTAAGATGGGGAGAATATGTCCACGTTCATGTTTGGACAAGGCTTTTTCCTTCACCCCAATTTTTGCCCCCATACTGAGCTTAAACATTCTTCATCTCATACCCTTTAAATTGTTCAGTCTTATTTTCCCCAAAGTCGTTTTGGATTAATCAATGGCTGATGCTCTCCAGGTCTCCCTCACTATCAACAAGAGTACCTTATATTTCTTTTTATGCCTATGGCAGTGGAGAGAGAACCTGGTTAGAAAGCTGATTTAAAAAAAAATCAGAATAATTTGTCCATAACATTAAACTCCTATTAGTGAACAATGTTGTTTTGGTAAGAAGTGCCACTTTAGTTCAAGGCAACATAGTCCAGATGTGAACATACATCTGTTGCCATTTCCTAATCCAGGAAGTGAGATTCAGAAGGTCATTTGGTAGAAAAGAGCTTTGTCAATACCAATCTTAATACATGGCTGTGGCTGTGTTTTTCTCCTATTCTAAAGCACAAATGGATTTTGTAAAAAATGCTTAGGTAGACGGAGGTTAACATTTTTCAGAACTTTAATGAAATTCCTGAACTTGCTTTTCTCAGGATAATAAGAGGACTCAACCTCAATGGAAGAGCCATTTAGAAAAATATATGCAGGCTTTCTAGCTCTGCAAACACTAATGGGGAAGAATGGGGTAAATTAATGGATTTATCTTCATGTACCCAAGTGGCTGAACCAATGTTGCTCAACTTTTATGTCACTCGTATAATGTGTGTTAGAGTAAGGGAATGACTTTAAATGGCTCCCTGAATTTTGCTTTATATGGACAGCTTAAGGGTATGAGAAATTTTGCACTCATAGACTCTAGAAGTAGTTGGTTAATTCAAAATACATTTATTAACTGCTGACATGTCTAGCATCATGAGTGACTCTCAGAAAATAATTCTGAAGCCCTAGTCCATTTTTCCAGTAAGCTTATTACTAAGTGTATTAGTGTCCTAGGGCTACAGGACAAACTGGATGGTTACAACAATATAAATTTATTTTTTCACAGTTCAGGAGGCCAGAAGTCCACAATCAAGATGTCAGCAGCGTTGGCTCCTTCTGGAGGATCTGAGGTAGAGACTGTCCCAAGCCTCTCTCCTAGCTTCTGGTGTCTGCCAACAATGCTTGTTGTTACTTAGGTTGTTACTTAGGCATCACTCCAATCTCTTTCTCCATCTTCAGACACCTTCTGTGTCTCTGTATCTTCTCTTCTTCTTACCAATCTTTGGATTTACAGTCCACCCATACTCTTCTAAAAGGTCTTTACAGAGCTTATTCTTATGGGTTTTCTAGGTCTCTTCGCCAATGGCACTTAACCACCTTAGCTAAAATGGCTGTCCCCTGTATTGATTTCCTTGTTTTAATCTTGGATTATTTTGATTCATAACAAAATACCTAAGATTACATTATGTACTTATCTCCTTACTTGTTTGTGTTCAGAATCCTCCTCTAGAATTTTTGTTACATGAATATATGGACTTATTCTATTTAGCTTACTGATTTCTCAAGAAAACCTTAATGAGACCTTAAAGCTTGGAACATAATAGGTTCTCAGTTAGAATTTTCTGAATGAATGAATGAGTCTAAGACCTATTTTTATATAACCCTCCAATATTCCATAAATTATCGCTGAACAGTGTAACGTGATTTGTATCTCACAAACTACAATTCTATAAGGCAAAAGCTTGCTATAACAAGGTTAGCAAATAATATTGGCATTATATTTTGCTGCAATACAATCTAAAAATCTGAATTCCACTCAGATTAATTCTTCTAATGACAGTACCCATGTTTTGGTTTTTAACCTAAAAGAACAATTGACCTGAGATATTCCTTATTTTAAAAAAATTAATTGAGGTAATTTTTTTGTCTTGCCAAGTTGCCTCATCCAAAAGGGAAAAGTTACACTTAAATGGGAACAGGAAAAATTGTACCCAAAGGGAAAATTGCATAATGGGGAGAAAGTTTCTCAATGGCAAAAGAAGGGAAATCTGTGTGACTAATGCACTTAAGAGTGTGGAAGAGAACTCCATATACTTTAAAAAGTAACTGTTGTAGCATTATTCTTTCCTAATGTCCTTTGAGCAACCAGTAAAATTTCCAGGGTCAACAGGAAGAAAGTTAAGTAATTTATCATGATGGAATTTATTCAGAAGGCAGAAAAAAGTGAACAAGGGAGAAAAGTACATTAATAATTTGTCCTTTTGATGAGTAGGACCCAAAATGTACTTTCTGAAAAGAACAGGAGAAATATTATTTCTCATTGTAAGCTAAATTCTACTCTCTAGTTTTTACATTAGACTGACACACCGAAATATTTCTGTGAGAAGTTATATGCGATTTGCTTTAAAATCATTAAGGAGCAGGGGTGGTCATGGTGGTTATGGATGAAGCAAAATTGCTGAAATTGGAAATCTATCTTGCTACTTTCTCTACTTTTGTATATCTTTGAAAGTTACCACACTAAAATGTATAAATAACGACAACAAAAAATATCTGGGGCTTACACTGAGTTTTCAGGATGCCACACACACACACAAGAAAAAAAACCCCCACAAAAATAAATAAATAGAACCACCAACATGATAAAAACAAAACCAAAAAAAAATCCCACCAAACTCCTCTTACATCTGTAATCGTTTTCCTTGGTCCCCACTCCCAGAGGATGTTAATGACTGAGCAGGAGAAAGGAAGAACCCTCGAAATTAATTGAGGAGAAAAAGGAGGAGGAGAGGGCCTTAGACACTGCTTAATGGCCAGATGCAATTTTTGTAGCGTCGGTGAGTGGTCTCTCAATGGAAACCTGGACCTGGAAGTGTTTGCAGCCAACTCCCCGATTCCATCTTTGTGTTTTGGCTTCTGATTTGCTCTCTCTCTTCCTCATCGATTCTTTTTCTCTAGAGAGAATCTGTACCTTTTCTCCGAGGTCAGTGGTCAGCAAACTGCGGCCTGCGAGCCGCGGTTTGCCGCTCTGTTGACTCATGAGTTTGCCGACCACTGACCTAGACGCTTGATTCCAATAATTACAGGCTGCTGTTGTTCCTTGTGATTAAGCCCTTATACGAGTGGTCAGCAAACTCATTAGTCAACAGAATGGCAAACCGCGGCTCGCGAGCCGCAGTTTGCCGACCACTGTCCTAGGTTATTATCTATCTCAGAAGGCTACTTCCTTTTAGTTCTGGCCCTGATCTACTTCTGGTTTGACAGGTGATTCCTCCCTAACCATCTCTTGGTTAGACAGATGATTCCTTTGCAGATTTTGCCTCATGTCACCTCCAACCACGTTTGTTACCTAGAGTAAAAGAGGGGAATATTCATCTGAAGGCTCATCATACACGCCATCTGTCCAACAGCTAGGACAGGAGTAAAGCCCCCATGGGCAACTATAGATATAGAAGGCACTCAAAACATCTAGCAGCTGGTACAGCAAGGACACCAATCAATGCTTAATTCTGGAACAGACACTGTCAACGCCTGGCCCGGGCTTACCACTAACAGCTCCCTTAATGTCAGCCCTGCAGCTGGGACTCCCCAGATTTTCAAATAGTAAATTCCTATTGGAAACTGGAATTCTACTTTCAATTGATGAAACAGCAGGTCAGAAGAAGATACGTAAACAACCATAATCATTTATGAGGAGATAGAAATTTCTTCCCTTCTAGTAGGTTTAGTAGTGGATGAAGCCTTGATATAGTTAATGAAACTTTTAAGAGATTTTATGTGATAAGGAAGGAATTCTAGTGGGATGACTTTAACTCCTATCTAGCTTATTGGGTGATGACAATGTTCTAAAGGAGGTATGATCAAACATGCATTATACTGTTGGCCTACATTTGCTCAGAATTATATAACATTTCTATAATTAAAAAGTAATGCAACTAGTTCTTTTTAAGCACACACTGACATGCACCTTCCCACATGATTACTTCTGGACAACACAGTTTGAGGCTGAGCCATATTCTGTAGCTCCTCTTGGAGAATTTCATATAGATCCTTTGGAAGGTTTGTGATCATAGTGGCAGGTTGTTTCACTGTGAAGATAGATTTAAAAAAAATGTTTTAAACAACTGTATTATGAGTTCCATTTGTCTGTAAGTGGCTCAGCTCCAAAGTAGCAACATCTCAGACTAGAGAGTTGATTTTTCTCTCTCTTAAGAATCTGGGCTGTATCATGGTTCTGTTCTGCAGTCTCCAGGGGGCCCAGGCTTCCTCTATTTTGTTGATCTGTCATCCCCATATTACCATTGGCTATTTCAAGATGGCTCACTATCCAGTAAAATATACCATTGGGCAGAATCTGGCCATATGACCATGCCAGCTAGCTGTGTGGGAAATGGAGAATCTATTCTTATTCTTGGTGGTTATGTACTACAATATTAGTTAAATATCAGGAGGGTTATTGTTACAGAAAATGGGGTGAACTACTATTGGGTGATGACAGGAAACTTGGATAATATATATTTGATTAAAAAAATACCCTCCCCCAATCTAGAATGATGATCTTGTAATCATTGGCTTATGTGTGCATGAGCATGTGCATGTGTGTATATTTACATGTGTGCATGCAGATTTGTGAGAGAGAGAGAGAGAGAGAGAGAGAGAAAGAGAGAGAGAGAGAGACAGAGAGAGAGAAACTCTTGAAAGACTGATAAACTCCTCCCAAAGAGAAGCTCAAAAGTTTTGAAAGGCATCATTGGAATAAGTCTACAACCTCCCAAGGTGATGACTTTAGAGAGGACATCAATAATTTGAACTCTTGATGCCTACTGTGTTCATACTTTATACAAATTACCTGAGGATGAACCTCATATGCTGTGTATTGGGAACATGACATAATTTATACCTGCATAACCAGATACGTACTATAACAAAGAACTTTTAAATTTCCTTATTAGAATAAGTAATCATGACTAAACAGTTATCAGTATGATTACAGGATTTAGTGATATCTATGGATGATGCAAGATTGATTTGGGAGTAATGGTCTCTCTTTCTCCCCCTTTGCTTTGCCTTGACTGCTGTTTAATGCTATCCTTTTAATCAGCCTTGATTGCTTTGCTTTGTTAGGAGACTTGCTTAGGGACTCCTCAGAGGCACATTGTTGGTGGGAAACAGCTGTTCTTCCTAGCTCAGACTGACTGGAGTTATATATAGTGATGATAATAAATTGCCTACACATACACACACAACACAGGGGACCTACTGATGAAAATTAGTGTTTTATGCATATGTAGTGCTTTCCTTTGATTGCATTTACAAACATTCAGCTTACCTCTTCCCTCTAGCTGCTGCAATGGACCTACTCAGCTCACAGAGGGAGCTGAAGTCCCTTCCTCCAAGACTCCCTTGTAATTTACTACTTAACACATTTACTGTTTACTAGTAAGTTGTCCCTTCCAGTCCTGTTGTAATAGAAAAACCATTCAGACCTCTAGGTTTTTCATTCTGCTTCTATTCTGTGAATATAAAGTGATTTCTAGATAAATTCCACTTCCAAAAATGCAAGGCATGTGAAATTAATAAGTTTGTAAAATTCAGCCGTATTTTCTCTTCCTATGTGGCACCAGTGACTGTAAAATTACTTTAAAAGTCTTGATTACCATTGGGAAGAAATATTTAACTAGATCCTTATTGATGTGTTTGATAATAGTTGTTTGTGTAAAATAGCAATGCAAGTTTTTTCACCGATCATATAGAATTTGAAGTAATCATTTACTAAAAATGAAGGCCACTTATTTTAAATAACATATAGTGTCATTTTAAAACACCCCCCCCCCCACTTCCCCCAGTGCCTGTATTTGCTTGTGGTGTCAGCCTAATTAGGTCTTGTATATATAATGACAAACGTCCCCTCTCACTGCCAAATTGAACATCTCTAAAGCAGAAAAATATGACTGTTCACCACACTGGCCTTTCAGTAACAACCTATTTTGAAGTTGACAGTTATATTAAAGGGCATGATATTCACACTCTGGCAAGCCTTCTTCAGAGTCTCTGGTTTTTATTTACCTTTGGGTCTTCATATTAATGTTACATTTTTCTTCCTGGACTTGCATATCCTTATGCTAACTTTTCATTGACATTGAAAATCCTGTCATTTTTCCGTTTTGCATTTTAGACATCATAGCATCGTCTTTATTGCAATTTGCCTCCCAGTTTATCACAGCAGCTTAAATCAAGGCCATGATCACTCTATCTCCTGCTTGATTTTCGTTGTGACTATTACTGCATGGTGATCTAGGTGGCCTTCCTCCAAAAAGGGAACTTGGAGAATGGTGTACTGTGTGTGAGGCCAAAATGAAGGCACGTCTAGCAGGAACAGCCAGATGTAACCCCGAGGGGAAGCTCTTTCTTGATCTAACAAGGTACAGGGTCTGAGGAAAAGAACCTGAGGGTCTGGGGATCCCCTGTGTAAATCAATCAACATGCTCTCTTTTTTTCTTATCCTTTATGACAGTAGAATACGGAAGGCAAGCTAGTGAGAGAGGTCACTCCTGGGTACAGCAGGAGGGGGTGCACTGTTTTTGAGCACTGCTAAACAGCAACAACACTGTACTAACAGTTGGTCTCTTCATGATCAGCATGCACCACCAATTCCAAGCCCTTAGTAATCATCAATTACTCCTTCCCCAAATGTGGTGTTAGCATAAAATCTAAACATTTCTGCATTTACCATTGTTTTTTAAAATAAATGTGTAGCCCTAGCCGGTTTGGCTCAGTGGATAGAGTGTCGGCCTGGTGACTGAAGAGTCCCAGGTTTGGTTCCGGTCAAGGGCACATGCTCGGGTTGCAGGCTGATCCCTAGTGGGGGGTGTGCAATTAATGATTCTCTCTCATCATTGATGTTTCTATCTCTCTCTCCCTCTCCCTTCCTCTCTGAAATCAATAAAAATATATTAAAAAAATCAATAAAAATATATTAAAAAAAGTAATACTAGTTATTCATGACTATGATGGAACAAATGCAGGCAAAAATGTTTTGCTCTTTTTTGAAAAATGTATTTTTGTAATTAAAAGTACTAATTCACTACTGTGTTAGTTTCCTACCACAAAATGGGTGACTTAAATAACAGAAATATATTTCTCACACTTCCGGGGGTCAGAATTCTGAAATCAAGGTGTTGGTTCCATTTGGAGACTAAGAGAGAATCTGCTTCGTATCTCTCTCCTAGATTCTTGTGGCTACTGGCAATCCTAATTTCTGCCGCCTTTTTCTCATGGCCTTCTCCCCTGTGTTTGTGTCTTCTTATGAGGACACTTATTATTGGATTTAGAGATCACTCAGTCCAGAGATCTCATCTTTATCACTTAATTATATCTTCAAAGACCATGATTCTGTTATCAATGGAAGTGTAGTTCTTGGGGTACCATGAGGAAAATAATTCCTGAGCCCCCATGGGAGAATGGGTATTCATAGAAAGCTTTATTGGTGATGCAAACTTAATGGGGTTCCCCTCCAGGGTCCCATCTCCATCTATTTTGCTATGGAAGAAGTCCAATCTTGTCTTCAGCAGAGCCAGCATTAAGGCCACTGCCCAGAATTTCTGTTCCGTATTAAAGTACAGTATCTTGCACAGCCATGAAATCTGCGCTGCTTAAGGTTGCATGGCTATGCAGAGAGAACAGGCAAGCACATGTGTTAGTGTGAGTCAAGGAGCCAGAGAGAGAGAGAAAGTTGTGCTCCTGTGTGCACAGGAGCACAAGAGAGAAAGCTCCTTTGTCTGGGGATTTTAACATTCCATGATTTCCTGTGCTTCTGATAGGATCCATGCCTAGCTGATCCATTGTTCTTCAGGCTAGAACTGGCAGGCACCTCTCCTGCATGTTCCTGCCTCCCCTTTGTTCAATCCCTTCCCCCATTGATCTGCTGGGAATGGACCATGGTTCCCTGGGAGTGTGAAGCTGTAGCTTCCTGTTGAAGCTGCCCAGATGAGCATACTTACAATGTCTGACTTCCCTTTGCTTTCTTTTCTTTATTAATATTAACTAATTATGACCATAACAATACCAGTGGTTAAAACTTGGACAACTCTTGTGGGGAATCAAATTCAGCCCAATGCAGTGAATGTTTTCCCATTTTGTGCCGCAATATTTATTTCGTGGGTTTTTTCTTTCTTTCATTTTTTTGGGGGTGTGATTTTATATGTAAAATTTCATAAATGAAACTTTTCACTATTTCTTTTGAGCCATTTATCATTATTAGTTTTACATTGTGATTATTCCTAAAAGTGCTAAAAAATGATTGTGATATATAGAGGAGAGGGGCAAATAGCTAGATGTGGACTGCTCATGGGCTAAGATGTCAAAGGGGCAAAACAGAAAGAGGAGTGCAGGCTGCAAAGGGGAAACTGGGAGAGGCAATGAAGAATTCATCAGTATGGTGATCTCACTGTGCAGAGCCTAACAGCATGAGCTTTAGAATCTGACCATCAGGATTCATGACCAAACCTGCCACCCTTACAATGATATGTGATCTCAGCATGAGTTCTAAGTACAGACTTTTCAGAAGAGGGTGCAGGGAGGGAAGCATAATCATTTCAAAATTGTTGTGCATACAGGGGTACAAGTGTAGGGACTGGGTGGGCCCGGAGAGCTGGCAAGAGCAAAGCAAATACAGCTGCTCAGGGTTGAGGAATGATAGCAGAGCTGGGAGGAGAAGCCAGCTACCCTGTGTTTATTGCAGTGTTTCTTCTTTCATCCGTAATGAAAAAATGGAAAGTAAAAGAAGAATGAGTGAGATACACAATTAGTAATCCATGGCATATCAGCTCGAAATGTTCCTTTAAAGAAAAAGTCAGCCAAACTCTTTCATTCTCACAGAGGAAATGGGAAGTTCACAGAGGTCTAGTGTGTTATCAAAGAAAACTCATTGTGTTGGTGTGGAAGCCCCTATTCCCTGGTGCAGGGAACGCGCCCTTTGCACCTACCTACACAGTAAGTTATCATCATCTGATATGGGGACTTCTTTTAACTCTCAACTACTTATTTATGTGGAATACTTGGCCCCAAGCAAATATGCCTTACAAGTTTTGCAACTACAGTCTCAAATTTATTAGAGGAAGAAAATCAAAGTAAATAAAATCAAATATAATGTAAAATAAAAACAAACCCAGGAAAACCCATGAAGTAGGCTGGATAGCTTGAAAGCAAGCTTATTCCCCCAAACCAAGAAAATATGTGGACGATTATCAGGGATCTTCGGGCAGTTGCTACTGGAGCCTGCCCATCCACTGCATCTCCAAGGGAATATTATTTTCCTTCACCCCAATCAGTCTTGCCACTACTCTTAAACTTAAAAAATAAAATAATTGAGTCAAATAATACACTTTATTCAGAAATACTTACCTCATGTAAATTTAGTCTCAGAAACGTTAAATGACAACCACTTAGAAATGCATTACAGAATTCCTTCAATAAAATCTAAAATCCAGAGTTAATAGCTATAAATATATATTTTAACGGCACACATTTATTGCTGCCCATAACTCATTGCATACATTAAGTATGAAATTTCCTGTCGGCAATAATAAATGTGATTTATAAGTCACAAATTTGTGTGCAGTCTATTGTTCTGTTGAGGACAGTTTCAAAAACCATCAAAAATTAGAAAAAAGTCAAAAATAATTGTAGATTTATTTGTGGAATTATTTTTGTTTTAGAAAATTCTACAAAATATGTTTTAAAATGAAATTAGCTTATTTATATTTCTACTATAAAAATTACACAAAAATTGAAAGATAAAATTTGAGGATTTCTTCATCTTTTTTTAATTTTAATTTTTTTATTGTTTGAAGTATTACAAATAGTAGTACATAAGTCTCCTTTTTTTCTCCCCACATTGACCTCCCCCTGGCCTCCCCTACCCCCCAGTACATGCCTTCACCTGCCCGCACCTGCCCCCCGCCCCCCCCCCCCCCCCCCCCCCCCCCCCCGCCCAGTGTCTTGTATCCATTGGTTATGCTTATATGCATGCGTACAAGTCCTTCGGTTGATCTCTTACAGCCCTCCTCCCGCCCAACCTCCCCTGCCTTCCCGATGTAGTTTGACAGTCTGTTCAATGCTTCTTTGCCTCTGTATCTATTTTTCTCCCCATTTCTTTCCTTTAAAAAATCTTGCCTGTGTAGACTAGAAATAAACATATAATAAGAAAAAAATGTTTGAGTCCCAATTTCAATGTCCAACAGTTCTGAGTCCCTGTTTCAATGTCAAACAGTTCCTTATGTGTACATGTCAGCAGTGATATCTGGATGGTGGGCACATGGTGGCAATGCAGGTCCAACCCTCTCTGGTTTGGTCCTAGGCAACCTGCAGCGGTGCACAGCTGCTGACTGCTCGCATGGCAAGGCGTTGTCAGCGTCTTCCATCTCTGGACTGTTTCTCCTCTTGTCTTCGTGGTTGGAGCACACCTGTCAATTTCTCTCTGTTGCAGGAATCCACATGGTCTTGGAGTTGTCTTCTGAAAATATACAAACATATTCTCGACCACAAGTTAATAAAGGAATCTTTTCTATATAATTGATTTGGGATCCTTTTTATTTTTGCCCAAATGATTTTCCTTTGTCTTATTTAGACACCATGTGTGTTTTTAATGGCCGTCTTGCTGTTAGCATTACAAATAAAAATTAATTTTGTAAAGTAAAAATTTTCTAGATGTAATTTACTTATAGGATATTTTCCTTACATGATATTACCCTCCTATCCCCCCCCTTTTTTTTGATTAATGGAGGCTTTTGTAAACTTTATAACGCAGTCTTGATAACTTTAAATTTTAATTTTTTTGCCCAAAAATATGACTGCTTTAGGTTCATTGCATGTTCAGGAATTTTACCATGAGATGAACTACCAATAGAAATTTTGGTTATTACTTTAGGAACAGCTTTTTGTTCAGTACAATTAAATTTTCTTGAATATACACTTATTTCAATTAGCCTATTTAAATTAATCTGAAAACTTGATTACTATTTTGCTGTCAAATTTAATACTCTACCAACAATCTTAGTTTACCCTGTAAATATTAGTGGGAAGGATTATTTGCATTCTTGACTAGGCCCTGAGCATTCGTGATGCTAGGCTGGATTTAGATATAGGGCAGCTGCTGTTAGCCAAGTCTCTATCTGTTACCTGGGTCCCCATCTGAGCTGGGCCAAGTCTCTGTCTGTCACCTGTGTCCCAATCTGAGCTGGGCATGGGAAGTAAAGCAGCCATGGGGGCAGGAGACCTCCCTCAGAAGGGGTGACGGTTCAGGCCCCTTCAAGGTTGCGGGGGGTGAGAGTTTGTGCCCCACCTCTGTTGCCCCCCAAGTTCTCTTCTGATGGCCCCTCTGCAACTGTGCCTGTCTTAGGTTGTTCTTTCCCTGAGGAATCTTACCCGTCTCTGGCTAACCAGCCATCCTCCGGGGCCAAGCAGGGCCAAGAGGTTCAGCTCTGTCTCCTTGGTAGCCTATGCCCCTGTGGCCTCCACGCCCAGCACCTGCCTTGGGAACCCCTGGCCTGCTGGCGGGGTCCCAGTGCTGGGATTTCTTCATCTTAAGCACCCAAGGAATATACTAATTTTTAAAATATTTTGAGTAAGTAATTTTCTTTTGTGTTTTTAAATATAAAAATGAATTTTCACTATTACAAAATCAGTGACTATAAATTATACAAAAATAAAAAATAAGAAAATTAAAACACTATATTCCCAACATTAATAGCACCTTAATGAATACAGTTTTAAATTTTTATACATATTCATTTTTAACAAATGAAATAGTAGGATATGTATATATAGTGAATGATCTGCTTTTTTCAGTTTAAGATTTTCTCTTTTTCTATGTAAACAAAGCTATCCTATCTAGTATCCAAATCATATAAAATTGCCCCAATTATACCCCATATGTCTTGATAGCTGGTTTGTTCCAGGAAGAATCTAACCCAGGACTAGACTATATATTGGATCATATTGTTATCTTAAGTCTGTCCTCTAGAACAAGGGCAGCAGGACAATTCTAGGCTGCCTGTTTTTGTAAATAAAGTTTTATGGGAACACAGACACTCATTTATTTAAGTTCTGTCTATGGCTGTTATCACCCTATAAAGGCAGATTTGAGTAATTGTGACAGAGGCCATGTGGCACACGAAGTCTAAAATATTTACTCTCTGGACTTTATAAGAAAGATTTGTTAGTATCTTATCTAGAATAGTCTTCTTTTTTCACGAAACTGAATTGTTATGTCTGGGTCAGTTGTCCTCCAGAATGTCACATCTGGATTTATTTATCTGGTTGCTTCTTATGTATCTTCGCTTATTCTTCTTATCGGATATTTTTGCCCATTTCACTCCAATAATCTTAATTACCTTAGTGTCAGTATGACTGGGCTTTTCTACAGACTGAAATGACCCATTAAATGGAGTAAGTGTAGGGAATTTTGGGGGCCTGCCAAATATTTCTTAGTTTTCTAAAATTCCTTTAACTGGGGAAAAGTCCTTTCATTTTACCAAGAGAGAAAAATTTCAAATAAAAACAACTTGGGAGAAATTATAAAGAAGGAGACAGCACAGGTGAACAATAAGTTTTTAAGGCAGGAAATGAGGGGAGGTGGGAAGATAAATCATTGTTGGAAACCCAATCACACCAAAGTGTGTATGACTGATAAGGTCCCTGCCTTATGGAAGCAAGAAGCCTGCAGGCGGGCTTTGGTTACCTGAAAGAGTGAAGAGAAGAAAAAGTATAAAGAAAAGAAAATGAGAAAAGAAGAGACAAATTCTGTCTATTCTAAAAATTTGCCTGGAGTGAATTCTGAACAGTGATTATTGAGTGGGTAAAACGGATTGCCCAACCATTTCAAAACTTATTCATGTTTTCACCTTCTTTGTGGGGCCCGTAGAATAGTCCTAGAGAGGCATAAAGAAGGCATGCCACTTGTCCAGTACAGTTTGGATTACATTTCTCTAAGGTGATCTATAAGCTCTGAGTATCTTTAGAGGTCTAACTCGGTCTTTAACATGCAGTATTCAGTATCAGCGAACAACTTACTGCAGGATAATTTGAAAACTATCATAAAGCTTGCTAAAACACTAGCTTTTACCATACTAGATAATTCTTTGATTATAGCATGTTGACTGACTCCTGCCCAAAGACCCATTGATTAGCAAAGCTGAATGCACTAAAGTTTCTGCAGCAAAGATTATCAACTATCATAAAAGAAAGATGTTAGGGAAAGTTCTTCTTCTTCTTCTTCTTCTTCTTCTTCTTCTTCTTCTTCTTCTTCTTCTTCTTCTTCTTCTTCTTCTTCTTCTTCTTCTTCTTCTTCTTCTTCTATCTTAGTAGGGTTTTGAGGTCTGGGCCAAGTGTTTAAGGTGGGTCTTTCAAAGCAGGGACTGAGGAGTATTGAATAGGCCCATGAAATAAAAATATAGTTTTGGTGAACATAGCAAAGCACGGTTCTGATGAGGAAGCTCTTTGTATAGGTGAGCACATTGTTGTTTGATGGGAAAGCTGTTTGCCCACAGGAGCAAACTGCCTTGATAAGTTGGTTTGCAAGAATTTCCTGATGCAAATGGTAAGGTTAATTATTGGTTTACAGTCTTATCTTCCAAGGCATTAATTACCTGGAGCAATCAGGTCATAATAACATAGATGGTCTCAGAACTCAATTTTATATAAAGTAAAATTAAAAAACAACAACTAAGACATAAAGTTATTGCCTTAATTGCTTTTATACATTAACCAGAGGTATTTTTGTTCTACTAAAATTACGTTGAAAAATTTGCAATTTGTTTTCAGTAATTATTTTATTTATTATGATCATTTATTTTGAGTGATGAAATTTGTTATCTCTGAGAACAAATACTAAAGATTTGATACCAAAGATACAGGGGCTTTTCCCTTAGTGGTAATTATAACTCCTTAGACAACTTTTTCAAATTAAGAGAAGTCTGAAAGCTAGCATGCTCATTGAGGGCTTCTGAAATGTTGTTTTTAGTACAACAGGAGAAAGAAACCTATGGTTTTAATTAGATATATAAAAGCAATTTTTCCAATTAAAATTATTTAGATACTTTGCCTGGCCAGCAAGGCTCAATGGTTGAGCATTGATTGACCTATGAACCAAGAGGTCGATTCCCGGTCAGGGCACATGCTCATGTTGCAGGCTCAATCCCCAGTGTGGGTCATGCAGGAAGCAGCTGATCAATAAGTCTCTCTCATCATTGATGTTTCTATCTCTCCCTCTCCCTTACTCTTTGAAATAAATAAAAACATATTTTAAAAATTATTTAGATACTTTATATAAAAAGATCAGTTTTTTCTTTTATACTTTCCCTTACATAATAAGTATTTATTGACTGTCTACCACTTGCAAGGCAACAAATGAAGTCTCTAGAGAATTTCAAGGTCAACTTTCCAGGGTCCTGACCTTCAGAAGCTGATAGTTTGATAAAGTGGATATCACAGAAAACTATAAGTGAGAACAATTTTATAGAAATTAAGAGAAATCATACAAAGTCCTTTAAAATGATAGTGGTAAAGTATAATTTTTTTAAAAATTAAAAATATGATTTTCATGCAAATACAAAATAGCAGGAGTCAGAGTTTTATTAACTCATTAATGTGGGAGCCATTAAAAGGTAAAGCTGGCTCAAACATCATTTTGAGAAACTAAGTATTTATTGGTACTTTGAGAAATGAAAGTTAGAATATGACAGTAGATTAGATATAAAATTGGTTAATGTTCTGCAGGGCAGTAAAATCATAACCTTGAGAATTACATTTCCTACCATAATAAAACCTACAAGTAAACATGTAATATTATAAGATTTCATTTATATATGGAATCTGAAATACAAAATAAACAACAAACTGATGGTTGACAGATGGGAGGGGTGTTAGGGGACTGGGTGAAAAAGGTAAAGGGATTAAGAAGTACAAACTGGTAGGTAAAATAGTCAGGAGGTAGAGAAGAGGAGTTTCTGGACTCTTTGACATGGGAGCCTCACAAACTGGTATCAAAACCTATTTGTGAAGCCCTGGTTTGGGCTACAATTAGATTGAGAGACCATAAAGGTTGCTCTCCCAACAAAAGGTTTGATGGTATTATGAATGTTGGGATGTTTACTAGTAAGCAGGCTTATGCAAATAACTTGTGTCTTTTTTACCTAAATACTGTATGGGAATGGATATTCTGTCGATCTGGAGAATGTTAACCCTACCAATTGTTGTAAACCAAAACTGTTAATAAAGCCAGAATGGAGGCTGTGGTTAAGAATGTAAGAGGTAACTGAATGAAGGTGAAAGTTTAGAGGATATCAGTTATGTTTCCAAGAGGGAGGGGGGAGAAGAAATATAAACTGGTAGTTACAGAATAGTCAGAGGGATGTAAAGTACAACCTAGGGAATATACTCAATAATACTGTCATAACTATGTATAGTGCTTGGTGGGTACTAGACTTATCAGGGGGATCACTTTGTAAATTATATAAACATTTAACCACTAAATAGTGCACCTAAAACTATTATAAAATAATATTGTCAAATGTCATTGAAATATAAATATTTTTGAAAACATGTAATTTCACAGTGTGCAAGTCCTTAATTAATAGTAAATAACAAAGTCAAATGCAGGCATTTCTATGATAATTAAATAATCTTAATATGAGCTTATAATATACCAGAGGCCCAGTGCACGAAATTTGTGCACTGGGGCGGGGGGGGGGGGGAGTGTTTCTCAGCCTGGTCTGTGCCCTCTTGCAGTTTGGGAGCCCTCAGGGGATGTTTGACTGCCCTAAGCCGGCAGTCAGACATCCTTAGCGCTGCCACGGAGGCAGGAAAGGCTCCCGCCACTGCCACTGAGCTCTCCAGCCCGACTTCTAGCTGAGCGGCGCTCCCCCTGTGGGAGCGCACTGACCACTAGGGGGCAACTCCTGCATTGAACGTCTGCCCCCTGTTGGTCAGTGTGCATCATAGTGATTGGTTTTCCATTGTCAGACCAAAACCAGACCTCCAACATCCCCCAAGGGGTCCTGGAATGTGAGAGGGCACAGGCCAGGCCGAGTGACCCCACCAGTGCACATTTGGGGCCAGGGAGGGACATGGGAGGTTGGCCAGTCGGGGAGGGACCACAGGAGGGCTCCAGGGGTGTCTGGCCCAGCTTGCTCAGTCCCGATTGGCTGGATGCCAGCAGCAAGCTAACCTACCCGTCGAAACGTCTGTCCCCTGGGGGTCAGTGCATGTCATATCAACTGGTCAGTCAGTTGAATGTCTGCTTCCTGGTGGTCAGTGTACATCATAGTGAGCAGTTGAGCGGCCTTAACATATCATTAGCATGTTACGCTTTGATTGGTTGAACAACCAACCAGTCGCCCCTACACTTAGCATATTAGGCTTTTATTATATAGGATGACATTGAAGGTAGGTTTTCATGTGGGAGTTCTTAAGTGATATTTCTTGGGGATGTTTTTATAAATCCGGAATCCCCCCAAAATCAGTTGAGATAATGGGAAGCAGGGAAAAGTATTCTCATTCTCCTACAAGAATTAAAGCTTAACAGTCAGTGTAGAGACATTATTAGTTCAAAGGAATCCGCTAACTTCAGTCAGAAAGCAGGAGAAGTAAATGATCATACACAGAGTAGAAAGTTAAGGACAATATTTCTAGAAATGGAGAAAATTTTAGGCAATTTTTCTTAACGGAATGAGAAGACGGATCAGAAAACACTCTGAGGGAACTGTGAACAAGGTGTAATTGAAACAGGCAAACACAGATGGGGTGTGGGGCGGAGAAAAGAAGGGCTTTCTAGCAGAGGAAACTGTGGACAGAAACAGAATGTTTGGAAAGTGTGAGGGATCCGCAAAACATATAAACAGGGGGAAGTGAAGGTGGGAGCAGATGGTAGAAGGTCTTGAAATTTCAAGAGAGGATTTGCATTTTATCCTGTGAACAAAGTTGGGTTTTGTGTTGCTAATTAAGGCTGCAGATGGTAGGGAATGGTGTAAATGACGTGAGGCTGAGTGAGACTGGAGTCAGATGGGTTAAGACAATGTCATCACAGTTTAGGTTAGATGTAACTTTGGTCTAAGCTAGATTAGTGGCAATGGCAGTAGATTCCAAAAGGCAGGTCAAATGCTTGAATAAGTATGTGGGTTAGGAAGGGGCCGATAAGAAGGAAAGAAGACTTAAAAAAACAACTGTGAGATGCAAGGATACAGAGAACAGACTGGCAGCTGTCAGAAGGCAGGGGTTGGGGGCTGGGTGAGAAGGGTGAAGGGATTGAGCAAAGAAAAAAAGAAAGACTCATAGACACAGACAACACTATGTTGGCTGCCCCCTGCAGGACCTACACTGGTGATTGCCAGAGAAAATGGGGAGTGGGGTGGTAAAAGAAGGTAAAGGGGATAAATGGTGCTAGAAAGAGACTTGATTTGGAGTGGTAAATGCACAATGCAATATACAAAGAATGTATTGTAGAATTGTATACCTGAAACCTGTATAATTTTACTAACCAATGTCACCCCAATAAACTCAATTTTAAAAAGTAATCAATAATAAAACTGTGAGACTGAAATATTTATATAGAAGATATGGAAAAAGCAGGTATTTTCTGCTTCACCATTAAAATGACTTATTTTGATGTTTTGTCTTATCAATAAACTTGAATATTTATCAAAAGAAGAATTTTCTATAAATTATTTCATTTGAAATAAATTTTGTTTCTCTGTCAAAGTTATAGAAAAATGAAAAACATTTTTTCCCCAAAATATATTTTTTCTTTTGCTAGATAAGGTCAATTACCAGCGAACTGTGAGGTCAGTGGTCTTTGAAATTAAGCCAGACCACATAGCAAGGGTCTGGACCAAGCATGTCAAACTCGTGGCCTGTGGACCACATGCCTCATTTATTTGGCCCATATTAGCGTTTGAGTTTGACATGCTTGAACAGAACTGCAACAGTTCAGTACCCCACACTTGGGTTCTCTTCAAGTCACTCTGTGTTTTGGTCAACATGAATGAGCAGTGAGAAAAACAAGAGAGAGAGTTTTGAAGGGAATACGAGTATGTTGGGGGAGAGAGTGTCTCAGCAGAATAAATTTCCCCCCACCTTGAACAGCATGAGAAGAAAAGAATAGACTCTATTATATACCCATGTGAAAATGGAACATTAAAATAAAGGCTTACATAGTCACTCATCAATTTATCCAGTCCTATGTAATTAATTCTCATTCTGAGGATCTTGGATTAGCTGTCTGCTTTCATGAAGTTTTTTGCTTCTGCACTAAAGGGAGTCATGGTAACCTGACTCAGCACATTATTGTGCTTTATTTTTCTAAGCTGTAGAATTGCTATACTTTTTGGGATGTGTATGTACCTATACCTGTATCTATATCTATATATCTATATCTATATCTATATCTATATCTATATCTATATCTATATCTATATCTATATCTATATCTATATCTATATCGGGATGTGTATATTTTGGATGGGTGTGTGTCTGTATATATTTATGTTATTTCTAGACTATATCAAAGTGATTGCAATGGATGATTCATCTCTAAAAAACTGATGGAAACTTTCACCAGATGTATCCTACTGCAGGAAGCCAAACTCCTCCATCACACTTTTCAGAATTCATTCATTTTGTTTTCTGAGTGGATTTTATGTGAAAGGATAGCATGCACTTTCTGTATATATAAAGCAGAAAGAAAGCAGGAAACAATATACTCCACAAAAACCATTGAGCTCAAATGGGGAGATTATTTTTTCTTAGAAGACACACTTTTCAATCACTCCACTGATATATCTGACACATGTCATGGTAATCTAGTTTAATCATCCTAACAATAAGTGAATGCATATCTAGCCTTCTCATTCCCTGCTCCTATGAAAGTGTCATTATTTGTACTCCATTCATTTATTCACTCATTCACTCATTCATTCAAAGTAAAATAATGACTTCTGGTGTAATCATAGCCTTTGGTCAAGAGCTCAGCAGTCTGCTTTGAACAATAAAGCTGAACATTTGAGCAGATTCAAAGATGACATAGAATGGGCCATAGGGGTCATCATTTTACACAGGAGTTCCAGGGAGGGTAGAGTGATTCACCAACATCAGTCAGTGATAGAGCTGGTACTCAAGCATAGTCAGGCCTTCTGACCATCAGGACATTTGGAAACTGTTTTCTTTATCAGAAAGAAAAGTTTCTATTTTGATATTCAAGTTTGCATCCACCTACTGCAATCCTTTCTTAAGAGTGAACAACTGGGATGAAGTCTAGTTCTCAAAGAAAGAGCCATAACCATGGAGTTAAACATTTATGAGGAAAGCATTCCTATTTGCAACTGCCACACAAGAATTTGGGAACAGCTGTAGCATAAGGCTATAGTACATAATGCCTCCCCTCCCACTCCAGTGGCAAAGCCAAGACTGTCTTTGCTAAATCCCTAGGCAATTTCCCCTGCTTTACATTTTATCCGGATTTAAAATGTCCAAAACACTCTACATGTAGTTTTGCAGAATTGACAGTATTTAATGATGAATTATTACTCTGAAAATGCACACCTAACTGCCTGGCCAGAATAAGGAAAGATGTTTGCCTCATCAGGCTGTTTAGATGTTAAAGTGGATCGATCTGCTGGGAAAGAGTTTATATGAGAATGTTCTGTGAGGTTTTTTCTTTTAAGCTAATTTTTTAATTAAAAATTTGCTGCATAAGAATAATAAAATGAACTCAAATAAGATTAATTTAGTATAATGATTTCTAGAATTAATTTCCAACTTAAGACCAGTACTGCAAATAATAATAAGCAATTAAATTAAACATGTTTTATCTAGGCTCTCATAGTCTAATAGAAAATCTATGTTGAACCAAGAACTCAGTTATTTTACAAATAGAACACCTTTCACATGATACCAAACTATAAAATAGAAATCTGTTAAAGTTTTGATAAAACCTAAATACTTTGTCTCCTTACATATATTTTATTTTATTTTTAAAAACTATATTTTTATTGATTTCAGAGAGAAAGGGAAAGGGAGAGAGAGATAGAAACATCAATGATGAGAGAGAATCATTGATTGGCTGCCCCCTGCAGGACCCACACTGAGGATGGAGCCCGCAACCCAGGCATGTGCCCTGACCAGGAATCGAACCACGACCTCCTGGTTCATAGGTTGATGGTCAAACACTGAGCCATGCTGGCCAGCTTCCTTCTTACATTTTAAACATATTCTCTTCCCAACCCCTGCAATTTAAAAATATCGCTGCTTTTGTATGAAAATTGGGGAGAATATCTTGATGGTTAATGTGGAGTAGTTAATTAAAAATCTCTACATCTTGATTTAGAGGATTTGGGTTTTCATCCCAATTCTACAACAAAATAGCTTCTTGACAAAACCACTGTTTCATTACCTGTTAGATGAGACATCTATCTGTCCAATAGATAATACCTGTATTTCCTGTCCCATTCAGTGACTCTATATGGATATCAGTCTTTGCTCTAGCATATACATGAACATTTAGCCCTTGCTATGATTATTATCATCACACAATTGGAGAGCTTATATGATTTAAGTAACTTTGATAAATAATTTTATATAAGGAAATAATTTTATAGATGCTCATTTTTAGTAATCAATAGTGGCCTTTTAAACCCAAGTCAATCCTGTTTTAAACCTCAGAAAAATAATATTCTCAAATTATGGTAATACATATCTTCCTAGGAGACATTTTCTAAATGAAAGGAAATATTGACTATAAATAATCACTTGCAATTAGTGAAGAAGGACATCAGGCCTCTTGTGGTTTACCACAGGTGAAAAGCTGAGTTGGATGTTGTTTATTTGAAATACACTTCATGATACAGCTTTCTAAGTTGGCACTTATGCAAAGATTTTGCAATCAAAGACCACCCCCTCAAACAAATATTTTCCTGTCAAATAAAACATGGTAGAAATACCACATTTGATCATTGACCAACTGCATGAATTAGACAAGATGCGTATTTATATTCTAATTTTACAGAAGGAAAACTGAGTTTCACAGAGTTTAAGAACCCTAGCCAGCCCTGGCTGGATGATTCAGCTGTTTGGAGGTCATCCTGTGCACCAAAGGGCTGCAGGTTTAATTCCCGTTCAGGGCACATACCAGTTTGTGGGTTCGATCAATGGTCAGGACGCTGATGGGAGGCGACCGATGCATGTTATTCATATTGATGTTTCTCTGTCTCCCTCTCCCTTCCTCCCTCTCTAAAATCAATAAAAAATATATCCTCTGGTGAGGACTTAAAAAAACAAACAAATAAATAAATGGAATGAAGAAATTAACAAAACAAAAGCAAATTGCCCAAAGATACTTGAGGGAATTTGAAAATATTAAAATAATTTGTTTCACATATAATTAATTACTCTAGCTTCTCTGTCCCTTCTTAGAGATGGAATTTATTTGTTGAAAAAATAGGTTCAAAGTAGATTTTTTTGTAAGTAATGTTAAGGTTTGAACTAGGCAATGGCAGGGCAATATCCACTGTGGAGGAAAATACTTCTACCCTTCATATCTAGACTATAAGGCAAGATAAAATATATACTATGAATGAAGTAAAGATGGCAGTGATCCACAATAGAGCAATGGAATAAAACCTGAATAAAAATTGATTCAAACTTACATAGATTACAACATACAGGGTTGCTAGATATTTAATTAAGATTTGCAAGTAAGAAAAATTACCAGCAACTGATTGCAAAACAAATATAAATAGACTGTTATATTAAAATTTCTCCAGATAAGAAAACACAACTTTTAATACTTTAAAGATATCAATATAATGTAGTCTGTCTTCTAATTGTTTCTAATGAGGTTAGCAGTCACTCATTTTTTTCTGACTCCTTTTAAGATTTTCTTTTTATCCCTTTTATCTATTTTGGAAAATAGTCCTTTCCAAAAAAGGTATAGTTTCAAAACATATAAAGATTGAGATTTATCCCATGTTGCTAAAAATAAACTTTTTTTTTTGAGCCAAGCAATTACTTCAGAATATCATCAGGCATAGCACTTTCCCTTCCCCAATTAAAGGGATTATATATGTTAAAATGAACGTGCTTCTCTCAGTAATCTTATAATCACAGAATCATAAAACATGAGATTCAGGGACACCATAGACCTGATCTGAGCCAATATTTCATTTTACAGAATTAAACATGCTCATGATGATCAACTCCAGGAGTTCATGTGCAATGCAGATAGAAAGGCACTGTATACAAATCAATTAAATTAATGCCATGTCCATGTACAAGTATAGAACATACCACTTTGTCTTCAGGAGTTATTTAATCTGTTAATATTTTCAATGCTTTTGTCATCACTAATGGACAGCATTTATGCTCAGTATTTTGAAAAGTTACAAAGAAAATGAATAATAGTGGTTCTTCTTTCAAAAATCTTATGCTGAGATGAGAAAGAAAGCCCAGTGCAAGGAGATTGCATTACCAATTCTGTATATATATACATCCAGGCAGCTGAATTGAACTTAATTTCAGGCCCTAAACTACAGAAAGCTGTCTGAGGATGAGACAATTATGTGCACCCATCTTGGGACTCTGAAATAACAGGCATGGAAGTGAGAGCCACCTCACTAAGGGCTGCAGACAAACCTGGAAATGTATGCCTCTCTCTACTTTTTATGTGACAAATTATACCTGTTATAGACTGAATTCTGTCTCCCCCACAGCCCTCAAATTCATATGTTGAAGCCTGAACTGCCAATGTGACTATATTTGGAGATAGGATCTTTAGGAGGTAATTAAGGTTAAATGAAGTCATAAGGGTGAGGCTTAATCCCATAGGACTGGTGTTCTTATAAGAAGAGGAAGAGAGCCTATCTGGTGTGGCCCAGTGGTTGAGCATTGACCTATGAATCAGGAGGTCATGGTTTGATCCTGGGTCAGCACATATGCCTGGTTTCTGAGCTTGGTGCCCAGTAGGGGGCCTGGAGGAGGCAGCTGATCAATGATTCTCTCTCATCATTGACATTTCTATCTCTCTTCCCTTTCCCTTCCACTCTGAAATCAATAAATATATATTTTTTAAAAAAGAAGAGGAAGAGAGAAAGATTTCTGTCTCTGCACAAATATGAAGGAAAGTTCATGTGAGGATATAGTGAGAAGGTGGCCATCTGCAAGCTAGGAAGAGAACTTTCACCAGGAGCTGAATTGGCTGGCATCCTGACCTGGGACTACTAGCTTCCAGAATAATTTTTTTTCTGTTATAAGCCACCCAATCTATAATATTCTGTTATGGCAGCTTGAGCTGACTAATATAAGACCCTATATATTCTTGAGAGAGAGAAAGAAGAGAGAATGGAGGAAAAGAAGGTAGAGAGGGAGGGAAGGAAGGAGGAAAGAAGGGAAGGAAGGCAAGTCAAATTAGGAGAGAGTGACATGGAAATTAAGGAAGATAGATTATTTCCAAAGGTTGAAATGCTCAAAAATCTCTAAAGACTTACAAAGATCAAGTTTAATAAGACTAGAAATAATTTCAGAAGATCATTGTTGACCCCAGCAATTCAAATGATGTGGCCAGTACCCACATGACACCAGAATAAGGAAAGACTGAATAGGAATTGAGCAAGGGAAAAGAATATTGATAGTATTTGCAAGAAGGTTGGTTGAAACAGAAAGATAAGGAGTTATCTAAAGAGATGCAAAGATAAGGAATAGTTAACCTTTAGAATAGTAATGCAAAAAAAATTATGGGCAGAGGGTCAATAGTCAGGAAAGAGAGACTGAAGATGCGGGAAAGGGAGAATTATTTATAGAGAAAACCTCCAAGAAATCGGCAAGGGGTAGGCTGAAGAAGAGAGATGACTTTGACTTGGAATGCTAGCAGACATATCGTTCTCAGATTATGAAAAGAGGAAGTAAAGAGTGTGTTTTTACAAATTAGGAGAAGAAATGGGCAGCAGAAGCCAGAGAAATGATATTATTCTTTGCCCTCAAGCGGGAGATAATTTGCTTGCAGAGAATGAAGGGAGCAGATGCTGGCCTGGACGTGGCAGTGACCATATTCTACATCCTTGGACATGCTCAAACACCTGCCTTTTGGCTGATTGAAGAGTGGAATTTGCCCAAGAATGTGACCCTGTTAAGTTAAGCATCTCATTGCATCCAACTGAATGATAGGCCATTGGAGTTGCTGCTATAATTAGGTTAAAATACATGCCTTAGAGCTTTATCAAGATTTGTCATGATCCCAGGAGATATGAGACTACATCAGTAGAAAAAGTAAAAGATAACTTAGTAGATTGAAAATAAGGTGCCCAGCTAGCATGACTCAGTGGTTGAGCGTTGACCTATGAACCAGGAGGTCATGGTTCCATTCCTGTCAGGGCACATGCCCAGGTTGTGGGCTCGATCCCCAGTGTGGGTTGCGCAGGAAGCAGCCAATCAATGACTCTCTCTCTCATTGATGTTTCTCTCTCTCTCTCTCTCCCCCCCTTCCTCTCTGAAATCAATTACACACACACACACACAGAGAGAGAGAAAAAAAATAAGGAGATAATTTTTACAAGATTACTCTTAAAAATGATTTGTATTTCTAGGGTTTGATATATTGTGACTTGATCCTATCAGCCTATGGAATGATGAGCAATTTTTTAAAAAAATTAAATACATGTGTAGTAATTTGAGCATACTGTGTATTTTCCTAGCCGTTTGCTTATATAGGCTATTTGCCTTGGAGAAAGCAGGATTCTGTTCTTTTGGTAGCACATTTAGGAAAGATAGGCAATCTTGGTAGCATACTTAGGGAAGATGATCCATAAAAGCGATCTTGGGCCACATGATCAAAATATTAAAATATGAGCATAAAAACTAGGCATGATATTATTAACTATTATTTTCTTCTTTAAAAAAAACCTTTCTTCATTTTAACTATTATTTCCTACTGGTTTATTAAATAGCAACAACCACCTACTTGGGCTGCTTCTCATTTTGTACGCATTGTACTTATTTGGTTATCAATTACCATAAAAAGAATCACTCCAAAACAACAAAGATCACTTTATTATTTTCTATCATTGTTCTGAGTGTTACTGGGCTCAGTTAGTTTTTCTTGGGGGATTCAATTCTTTGTAGCAGATGGTGTTTGGGGCTAAAGCCATCTTGTGGTTCACCTACTCATATGTCAGGAGGTTGATTCTGGCTATTGGCTGGGACCTCCTGGAGCTTGAGCCAGAAAGTTACCCCTGACTTATGTGTGGACTTGCCACTTCCTCACAGCATAGTGGTGGAGTTCCAGAACAAGTGTCCCAAGAGGAACAGATGAAATGGATATGGCCTTTTATGTCCTGGCCTTGGAAGTTTCATAGCCTCAATTCTGCTGTCATCACAGGCCCACCAAGATTCAAGGAAAGGAACAAACTCTCCACTGCTCTCTGGGAGGAGTGTCAGCGTCACATAGGAAGAAGAAATGTGAGATGGGAGCTCTTATTGCAGCCACCCTGGAAAATACGATCTGCATACTGCTTGATTGACAGGTGGCATTCTATCTAGACTACAATCTTAAGACAAACTCCTTACATCTCCCAACCCTACTCTCTCCTTCAGAGATTTGTTGTCTTTGTGGGCCTACTAACAGTGCCTGCTTGGGCAGTAAATGGCATCTACATATGCCATCTGACAAGTTACGGCTGGGGTTATTTCTTGTCAGAGACTTTTTAAAAAACAGAGTTTCATTTTTAGAGCAGCTTTAGGTTCACAGCAAAATTGAGTGGGGGGAGGGTATGAAGATTTTCTACATACCCTCTGCTCTCACATATGCATGGCCTCCTCTCATTGTCAAAATCTTCTTGTCAGAGTGGTACATTAATGAACCTCAATTGACACATCATAATTACCCAAAGCCCATAGTGAATATTAGGGTTCACTCTTGCATGGGTTCTGACAAATATATGAGATGTATCCACCATTAAAATATCACACTGAATAGTGTTACTGCATTAAAAATAATCCTGTGCTCTGCCTCCCCATCCCTCCCCTGACTCTCCCTCCCCTACCCCCACAACCGCTGAGACTTTTTAATTGAAGCATACTGGCTCTTCTTCCTGATTTCAGTCTTGATTATACATTGTTATCAGAATTATATTTCCTTAAAAAATTCTAAACACATTTCTCTCTGATCAAAAACCTTCAATGATTCTCTATTGTATATAGATTAAGTTGAAATGCTTCTTTTTGTTTGTTTGTTTTTTTGTTCCCAGGTTCTAATAATTAAACAAAAATCAGTGGATTGACAAATAGCGGGCATTCAATAACTAAGTTTGGGGATTACAAATATAGCAAAATGGTATTCTTGTATTTCTCATTCTTCAATTTCTGGCTGACCTCCTTCCTGGGTATCGTACACACCTAATTCTATTCTCATGCCCTGGCCTGAAGGAACTAAGTTAGAAGAAAGATTCCTTTCGTAAAACTAGAAATGAGAGAGACACTTCAGGCACAATGGCACCCTATAGTTATGCTAACAAATTTGTCTTCTGGATCCTTCACCTTGAGGGTCAGATAAGAAAAGACCTATTTTTTATTTTATTCTTACCTCCAAAATTAGGTACTGCCCCAGTTCATCAAGGCAGGAAATCTGATGGTTCCAAATAACTAAAATTATTTGGTCTAAAAACAGAGTAGGAATAACTAAGAGTCTTTGGAGAAGAAGAAGAATTGGTAGATAAAGAATAGGAGCCTATAAACAGGGGCCCCCCAAATTAGGGTCCACAACTGATCTGCCATCTGCTGTTTCAATAGAGTTTTTTTTCATTTAAAAAAAATTAATGCCTATTTATGTGTTATAAAAAATACAGCATGGTATTTCATCAAATTTAGAGTACAATAAAAGTAAAACCTATAGAACAATAAAAACAATGACAACGATTACCCTCAGTAGAACTGTGCTCCAATAAAAGTGCTAGTACCACTAGCAAAGCATTAAATAAAGTTTTATTGAAACACAGTCATACCAACGAATTCCATATTGTTGATGGCTGCTGACATGCTACAACAGCAGTGTTGAATAGTTGTGACAAAGATGATTTGGTCTGTGCAACCTAAAATACTATATGCTCCTTTTCACAAAATGTTTGCTAGCCCCTGATCTAAAAAACCATGGTGAAGAGAAAGGTACCAAAAGGAACAGAGGGGAGGCTGGCTTGGGAACCCAGAGATGGACTCATTACAGGATGAAGTATTGTTAAGGGAAATGCATGAACTGTTTGGTATCAACTTCTGGCTTTCAAATAGTGTTATGGTAGTGTGGACACATTCTGGAAATGGCCTATATGCTTATGCCCTTCCAAATGGAAACAAGAAAAGGGGTTGCAGAAATATAAGGCATTCTATCCTGTTACAGTTTTATTTCCCACTTCATCCCATCACATCTTCTATACATTCCATCCTAGAATGGAATCTGAGCCCTCAAGTTGCTGGGACTTTGTGCAAATTCTTTCCTGGGTCCATAAGTTTTCTCCTTACCCCCCACCTTGCTGAAGACCTTGCAGCTTCAACTGAATTGCCACCACTTCAGAAAACTTTCCCAGATATCTACATCCCTCCTCACTCTCCTCTCCCCCTCCCCCATGAGTTTGAGCTTCCTGTGTACCATTTAGCACAGCTCAGTTTGTGCCAGATTATTAGAGCATGTCTATGTCTCCCCTACCAGATATCTGCAACTGAAAGGCAGAAATACAGTGATATGAGGCATTAAAGCAATGACTAAAGGGAGATTATATCTGGAGAAGGAAGCACTGTCGAAGCTGCCCTCCCTCTTCTAAACCAAGAGGAGACCAGACCCTCCCCCTTTACTGACATCTACTCCATGATTTCCCCCTTAAGTCAAGATTAAATCAGATGCGAGGCTGAGTCCAGGAAGCCTGAATGGGATATTTTTATCCCAGCAAGTAAGTACATTTTGTACTAAGAAGGGAGAGTACTGATTTTGTACTTGGGGAAAAAAGGATCCCATTCAAATACAAATTAATTTCTTCTCTTCAATGGTGGTTGCCTTCATTTTCAAATTGATATGTCATAATTACAGTCATTTTGGGATTTTCATTAGCACAGGAGAAAGCAACCAAATCAACCATATCACATTTTTAAAATACATCATTTTGGACCTGAACAGATAGTAGAAAGTTTAAATCAAAGACTATTTTTCTTAATAAGACTAATAGAAGCTTAAATGAGGGTATTTATATCATAAATATAAATATGATATTTCTACTGATCTGTATAATCTTTGTTATTCTAAATTCCATGTAGCTTATTTTTCTACCTTGAGTTTAGTCTAATATTGAATGAGTCAATATGAGGGTTAGAATGCCAGCATTCAGAAGAATGGCGAGTAAGGGATGGTTGCAGTGAATGTAGTTATAATAACAACAGCAGGTGCATTTCAATTGTTTATTTTTTTTCTGAAAATGTGAGTAAATGGATTTTATCTTAGGAAGTTTTAACCCTATATAATAAAAGGCTAATATGCAAATTGACCAAACAGTGGAATGACCATTTGCTATGATGTGCACTGACCACCAGCAGGCATATGCTCAATGCAGGAGCTGCCCCCTGGTGGTCAGTGTGCTCCCACAGGGGGAGCACTGCTCAGCCAGAAGCCAGGCTCACAGCTGGCAAGTGCAGTGGTGGTGGCGGGGGCTTCTTCCATCTCTGCAGCAGCGCTAAGGATGTCCAACTGACAGCTGTCTATGTCTAAGCTGTCAGTCGGACATCCCCTGAGGGCTCCCAGACTGTGAGAGGGCACAAGCCAGGCTGAGGGACCCCCCCCCCCCAAATGCATGAATTTCCTGCACCAGGCCTCTAGTATTTAATATAAAATTTACTTACAAGTTTGGGGAGAATGTTTTCTTTTATAAAACATATTTGCTCTTAGGAGGTTACTATTTCAACATAGTTTATTCCACTCATTGATTAAGTCTTAGAATATCCTCTATTATCATTCTAGCAAAGAATTATAATGCTCATTCTTCAGAGACACCCTACCCTACCATAAAGGATATAAAGAAAAGAAAAAAGAGCATATTGTATGCAAAAATAAAACCCTGAGTAATACTCTACTGAAGGTCATCATGTTGATGTATGAGTCAGCATTTTCCTGGCTTAGCCCAGTGAAGGGGAAAGCTCCATGTCTGTGTCTCAGCCAAATACTCTTTGAGAGCCATGAGCTACAAATACTAAATTCCCCTTTACTCAGATATAAACCTACTGCCTAATGTTAAGCAATCTTCATGGAATTAATGATCTTCCTCTCAACTTATTTTACTTAATCATATTTATTAGGGAAGCTTAGCACATCAAAAGCACATTTAAAAATAATTCCATGGCTAACCTTAGGGCAAAAAAGTTAATGCAATGTATATTGCCAAGTTTATTAACTATCTTTTCAATATAGCTAACAACTGTGTGATGAAGACAGTAGTCATCAATTAAATGAGCTGTGATCTTGAGACCAGAGTTTTCAGCAGGGAATAGTCAGCTAAGTTTTGGGCGTTGAGAGGCAACCACTGGATTGACATATTTGCAAGCATTCCTTAGTTCTATGTCTTATAGGACAGTATTTGTGAAAAGCCTATGCAAATTTGTCAATTTGGAAAGTCAAAACATATTTACATGGTTTGGAAAGATTTTAACAAAAATTTATTTTTAGAATAGCATTTAATACAACATAATTATATATCCACACTCAAAAGTTATTTAAGGTATAAACAGATGTACATAAAAAGAAATATAAATTATTAAGCTTGCAACCGTTCTTACTCTTTCACAGACAGATGTCATTAAAGGCAGCAACTCAACACTTTGGTGGGTGGCAGTATTTGCAAGAAGAGAAACTAGAATCCTATCCCCTGTCTCAAAACTTGCTTACAGAGGCTCAGAGACCCACCTCCTGCTACTACTAGAAAAAGAAAAGGGCAGTTCTTGGAGAATCTGGGATTGGGGTGGCAAAGAGTCTCTTGCCCAAATTTTGGTTGGAGAAGTCTGAAGATAGGATGCTGGCTGGGGAAATGGCACTGGTAGGGTGAAGGAGGGGCTTGGTGTGTGGGGCACCAGTGTGGGAAAGTGCCCAAAGACCTGTTGGCTCTGCAGAAGGCAGCATGAACCAAGACTGTGAAGGAGACCCCACCCAAAGGCTGCCTGCTGAAGGAGAGGATCCCCAGAATGTGCCGTGGATGGAGGAGCTGGGGAGGTAGATCATGGGATGCATTGCTACATCAGGGAACAGTGTGATATGGTGGTTATGGTAGGGTAGGATGTCTCTGAAGAATGTATGATGCATTGCTTGTCAGCAATGACAGAGGGTGTTTGAAAGCAAGAGACAAAATCAAGTCAAGACAGTACAGGCATGTAAACCACCCATGGCATCTTCCTGCTAATTCCTCCTCACTCTGTCTCCAAGTAGAGGAGCTAGGTATTAAAAGGGAGGAGACACAATGAAGAGGGAGAGGGAATAAAAGGGTATGAGCTGCCCAGGGGGCATGGCTCAATGGCTGAGCATTGACCTATGAACCAGGAGGTCATGGTTTGATTCCTGGTCAGGGCACATGTCTGGGCTGTGGGCTCGATCCCCAGTGGGGGGCATTCAGGAGGCAGCCAATCAATGATTCGCTCTCATCATTGATATTTCTATCTCTCTCTCCCTCTCCCTTCCTCTCTGAAATCAATAAAAATGTATTTTATAAAAAGGGGGTGGTGTTCTAGCTGCTCCCTGAAGCACAAGGCTAGACCTGAGCTGGGGAAGGCACAAGCTTTACACAGAGTGAAATCATAGGCTTTTCTAGGAAGTGACGAGAAAGCTGAGAGCACTGCGGCTATTGCTTTAATAGGAAGGGAAGAGCAGTTGACAGAGAATTTTTCAGAACTTTGGCAGGAGAATGATAAAGCTCTTTTCTGATTATACCCTCCCAAGGTTAGCCCATTCAGTGATAAGTTCAAAAGCCGAATGGGAGAAACAAGTTTATGATGTTTGAGGATCTGAAAGAAGGCATCTGTGGCAGGAAAATGATGAGCAGAAAGTGAGGGGACCCTGGTGTGGAATGAGGTTGGCGAGGACAGGTGGGCTGAGGTTCGATCCACTCTTACTTTGTAGCCTGGGATGAAGTGTTCTGAATTTTGGTTTTAGAAAGCCAGAGTTTGAGGCAGGACAGAAACAGGGTCTTATTTTCACTTAAAAAAGAAAGAAAGAAAGAAAGAAAATGCTCTGGTTGCTCTTTGGAGAACAGGGAGCGGGGATAAAAGTGGGAGCTGGGATACTCCTGAGGCGGCTGTTGGAAGTATAAGGTGAGAGGTGGGAGATATTGATGAGAATGCTGATGGATGGGGGTTTTACTCTTCAAAGCTCTTTGATAATTGGGTGAGAGAAGTGACAGAAACATTTGATTTTTTTATTTGACACATTAAAGACCATCGGGACTGTTAGGGTTAATGTTACGTCTCAGTGCTTTGGACTGAACGTATAAGCAGTTCTCAGACCCCAATGTGTATCAGAATCACCTGGGCAGTGGTTAACATCCATATTTCTGGGTCTGTCCATAGCTCTTCTGAGGCTGCAGGAATGATGTGAGGCCCTGGAACCTGCACTGGTAAAGCACCCGTATTCTCCGTCAAGTGCTCCAGGAACCCTGAGAACTCCTGAATTCTTACTCTGGGAGAGTCTCCATGTCCCTCAGGCTTTGGCTTTCTCATATGTCCCTTTAGCTCTGCAGTCTGAATTTCAACACTTATCAAACATATTCTTTCATTGCTTTCTATTTCTTTATCTCATTCCCCTCCCCCCAACTGTTGCACTTTAAACAGTTGCACTTTGAAAGCTAGCTTTGTGTCTTCTTCTTTCTCTCTTTTACATTTTCCTCCTTAAGGAACAGAATTTCAGAATTGAGCACTTTTTAACTGTTTTGAAAGCAATACAGTGCTCACAATGTAAAAGACATTTAAAGGACAATGTATCAATTGCAAACAAAACAACGGAGAGACTGAGCACATGACTTAGTGACATAAAATAAAGGACCCATTTTCTCTAGGAAGTAACAGAGACACAGTCTCTAACCTTCTCCTCTCATAACTGAAGACATTTTGAGAGAACAGACTTCCAAGTCATAGGCAATAAATGGTAAGTGAAAATATACAAATGTCTTTATCAGGCATTTTAATCTAAAAAGTGAAAAATACCCCTCAGGTAGCAGACAGTTAATGCTGTGCTATCAAACCTAATGTAGGACAGCTTGCTTTTACCTACAACTAAATGGAATTTGCTCTAGATAGCTGGATAACCTTGATGCAGCAGGAAATGTGTGATTCAATCATGGGGGGCGTAATAGCTCATGTTGGTACAGGACAAAGTGAGCAAATATCCCAAACTGTCCCAGACAAGAACATCCAGAGGCAGACGGGGTATCTCCTGGATACTGCTGGAGGCGTGAGTCATTCAAGTCATTGATGGAGACAGAAGAAAAACCTAGGTGTTACAAGAAGTCTATTATTTTCTTTCAAGGAAATAACTTCCTTTAAATTTCCTACCACCAAAGAAAGTCCAAATGACACTCTAAAAACAAAATATTTTTTTCTAACAAAATTTGTAGAGGAAAAGCCAAGAATTAGTTTGATCTCAGAGGGAAGGGGTGGGAGGGTGAGGAGGTGGGTGGGAAGAGATCACCCAAAGAACTTGAATTCATATATGTACAACCCACGGACACAGACAATAGTGTGGTGAAGGCCTGGGGCCGGGGGCAGGGGTGGGCTAGAAGGGGAAAAAAAGGAACATCCGTAATACTTTCAATAATAAATGTTTTTTAAAAAGGAATTGGCTTAATCTAATCAAGACACTTGATAAAAAGAGAGACATTGACCTCAGAAAAATGAGTATTTGTGTATGATTGCCTTCCTAAACCCAGAGAAACTGCTAGTCAATGCAGACACATTATCAGAGAAAATGTATTTATCCCAAACTGAGTCCAGATCAACATAAAAACAACGAACTCATGTATGGCATTCAACAGACCTGGAGAGCAGGTGGGATACCTGGTAAAAACCACATGAGGTATTCAGTCTTCTGTTCTGCACCACATATCTCAGACAGGGAGCCCTGAATGACATGTCCCAAGCTGAAAAGGATTCAATGTGCCCCGTGTAAGCACTTATTTGATTGTTACACATAGCAGACAAGTGGAAAGCAAATCTATCATTTTTGTTCCCATAAGTTGAGAAAACGTTCACCTGAAACAAATAAAATGTTACTTTTCAGTTGCAGGCCAAGAGCTGGATGCTTAATTGATACACATCTGGAATTATGCAGGAAAAAATACTTCCCTAATAATAAAATGTTCTTAATATGATTGAATTTTATAATAGAACATGGTACTTCTTGATGTTATATCTACAGAAAGGAAGAGTACTAATTTTTTCCTTTCTTGAGTAAGTCAACTTCTTTAGGCAAAAATGATTTTAAAAAAGTATTATAAGTGTGACAATATTGTTGTCTCTGGTGTTTTATAGTGACACGGTATTAAGGAAAGAAGTTAGACATTTGTGGAGCTAATCAAGTTTTTTTTTTATTATTCTTTAAAATTCTTTATAAAAAATAGTTTGGAGCCTGAGTGGAACCATCCTAAAGTACAATTATTTCAGTGGCATTAAAGTCCAAGATGACACAGAAAGGTCTGAGATGATTGATCTAATATCCCAAAGTAATGTCTCTGCCAGAATCTACTTGATAGTTTTTACAGACTCTGGATAAATGTTCAATTTGGAAAAAGACATTGACATGTCTGGACTATGTGCAGAAGTATTATGTCATTCATTTCTCTTCTCAGAATAAGGCCCTTGGGATCAGGATGGTTTCTATGTCAATGTTATCAGATTGACCAAGCCATTGGAGCACACATTTTCAATTGAAAAAGGAATGTGTCCAGTAATGTTAATTAATACAGTGAGCTTTTGATGACAAGGGGGCAAGCCAAGCTCTAACCTCAGAAAAGAACCTTTATGAGAACACACTTCATTACCTCCATGTCTCTGGGAAGCCTGTAAGGCAGCAAGGAAACGTGGAGAAGGAAACTCTAACCTGGTCATTTACATAAATTTCCTGAGGGGGATGATCATACTTTGTCCACACCTGTTTCCCTTAGGTCACATGAAATTCCTTCCGGATGTTTACCTTTATAAAAAGAATTTCCCCATTTACCCAGCAGCTTAAAATGATAAAAGAAGGCCTGATACAGGCAAAAGGAAGCAACTACATGATGAGACTTTTTAAAATGCACTCTTCTTATATTCCAGCATGTGAAATGATGCAATAATGCTACATAATGAGTGAATGGAAAATGTTTGTAATCTAAAAAAGTTCAAGGCAATATCTGGCCAGGGAAACCAGTGCATAAAAAGGAGAAACCACTGTTTAATTTTGTTTGTTTTTGTAGCTAAATAAGGTGATTGTCCTAGATATGTTCAAATTTACCATCTGGCTCTCTCTCTGTATTCTCTTGGTTTAAAAAAATTACTAGATCCAGGACTGCCTATTAGGGCTATTCTGATTAAGAAGAGATGGGAGGACAGATGGCGGAATGATGTGGTGGAGAAAGTGATAAGGGATAACGAACTACTTAAAATTAATACTGTGCTAGCATAGAGGCTGATGGATTGTTGGGTGGGAACTCTAAGTTGAATATCATGTCTAGAAAAATTCTTGTGCAAAAATCATCCTGAACAGAGGGTAAAAAATTCTTGACATAAATATAAGTACATTAATATGAAAAACCTAATTATGTGTGGATCATTATTATTGTCTGCTGTAGTTAACACTGAGAATTTACGTATCAGCGATTGTACTGATTTTTTACATGCACGATCTCATTCACTCCTCAAACAACCCTAAGAACCAAGTATTCCTACTACTACATTTTTTTCAGACCAAGAAACTGAGATTTTTGCCCAGGGTCAAACAACTAGTAAGTGGCCTCCAAACCAGGCTGATGTTGAGGTTTTGTAACTCCTAAGCTACACTACTTCCTGTAATCTTGAAAAATTGCTAATGTGGCCAGTTCATATTTATCTGCTTTAATCCTCCACTCAACTTGCATTCCCCAATGTCAATTCTCTCCTTTCACTCTTCCTTTGATATATGCCTGTGTCTGCGATTGAGGGAGTTTCTAAGTAATAACACATCCAATATAATATTGCATTCTGGATGTCATCTTGGCAATCTTTTACTTTTTCCTTCCTGACGGTACCTCCTCACCTGCTGTACAGAACAGCATTGATCATTTTCTAGCCCATCTCAGTTCGGCTGGCATGCATGATTAACTTGGCCATTACCCTCAGGCCGTTTAGGACATTAATATTTGACTGACTTCACTCATCCATTGACAGTCCATGTTTTGCATTTATTTTTAGTTTTCAGATAGACTAGATTGTAATGTACCAGGTAAAATTTCAGTTACTCTGTGTTTTTCTCTTCAAATTATTCCTGTCATTGCAGCAACTTCCGATTTAGAATCAGATTTCATCACTGTGGCGTTTTCGCCTTCTTCCAGGTTGTCATTGAAGATGTTAAAGAAGACCTTCAAAGTGACCCTGTGGTTCCTATGTGTATGCTCTTTCAGGGAACCCATCCAGGGATAGCTCATAGTGAATACAAGCTGTGAAGTCAGAGGGCTAGAAGCTTCTAAACTTTTTATCAAGGGTCAAAACAATTCCCCATGTGGTAATCAAATAAAAAAAGGCTTGGGATGGTAGGATTAGAGCATGAAGTAAGAGATGGAAAACACAGAAAAGAGGATGAAACTAGTTCAGTTCATATTGCTGGAGATGTATGAGGAACAATGTCTAGAGTGCCTAGAATATTGTCACTAGGTTTAAAAAACAAATTAAAGTTTCCCTATATTAAGAAATAGTTAAGCCAGGCCAGTGTGGCTCCGTGGTTGAGCATCAGCCTATGAGCCAGGAGGTCACAAGGTTTGATTCCAGGTCCAGGAGGTCACAAGGTTCAATTCCAGGTCAGGGCACATGTCAGGGTTTAGGCTCAATTCCCAGTAGGGGGTGTGCAGGAGGCAGCCAATCAATGATTCTCATCATTGGTATTTCTCTCTCTCTCTCTCTCTCTCTCTCTCTCTCTCTCTCTCTCTCTTCCTTCTCTTTCTGAAATCAATAAAAAATATATTTAAAAAAATAAATAGTTAACATATTACTTTCACAGCACAGGTTTGTTTTTTTTATCTCTTTAAAATCATACCAGAATATGAATGTCATTTCCATTCGGGGCATAGCAATGGTGACTCAACAAAGCTATTCTCTCTTTGGCATCAGACCAAGGTCCACTAATCTCCACTAGATCTTGAGAGATATTGAAATTTACTTATGAAACTAGTGACTATCCATAATAAATGCACAATAAATATGTTTAATAAATGTTTAAACAGATCCAATCAGAAACTGTCAAGAAACTTTAAGAGATGTGTTTCTATAAGTAGACCACACCATGATCTTCTCCCCTTACCTCCACTTTGTGTCTGTGGGACATTTGATAGTTATTGCTGTCTTCATCTGCTTGGGCTTTCATAACAAACACTACAAACTGGGTGGCTTAAACAACAGACATTTATTTTCTCACAGTTCCAGAGGCTGGAAGTCCAAGATCAAAGTGCTCTCAGGGCTGGTTTCTGGTGAGAGCTCTCTTCCTGGTTGTAGATGACCACCTTCTCTCTGTGTCCTCACATGGCCTTTTCTCTTATGTGTGAGCAGAGGGAGAACTCTGGAGTCTCTTCCTCTTCTTATAAGGACACTAGTCCTATTGGATTAGGGCCCCACCCCTATGCCTTCATTTAACCTTAATTACCTCCCTAAAGGCTTTATCTCCAAATATAATCACATTGAAGGGTAAGGCCTTAATATATGAATTTGGAACATGGGGTGGGGGGTGGGGTGGGAGGACACAATTCAGGCCAAGATACTTGCTGATGCTGCCTGTTGTCTCCATAGTTGAGATAAAGTCTGATATAGGTGTGTTCCATTTCTCTTTTACCCACCTCTTGCTATTGCTCCAGTCACGACCCACCCTCAGCTAAGGGTTAGCATCTGCATGTATTCAACACTCTTTACCACCACACTGCAATGCCATGCTTTAGAAGACCAGGAGGCAGTTCGTAGCCTCTTGAGCCTTTCTGTGCCTGTTCTGCGTGACACTGATTACTTGAGAGAGCAGTCCCTTGAGGAGAACTGTGCAGACTCCTTGGCTACTGTACTGGGTTGTATAGTGTCCCCCTAAAATTCTTGGCCACCCAGAGGAAATAAGTTAAGATGAGGTCATACTGGATTAGGGAGGGCTCTAAATCCTGTGACTGGTGACATTATAAGGAGAGGGAAGACAGCCCTGTGAAGACAGAGGCAGAAAGTAGAATGATGCAGCCATAAGTCAAGGTGCCAAAGAGTGCTGGCAGCCACCATCAGAAAATTCATGATCAATTTATTTCCTTCCACATGCTCCTATCCAACTTATATGCAACACCCATTGAGGACACTTCTAAGCTGTGTCCTGAATTTGACCAGTCTTGCTATCTCTATTCCTGTTGACCTCATCTGAGCTATTGTCAGCTTTCATAAACTATTGTGATAGTTTCTTAATTTGTCTCTCTGCTTTCACTCTTGACACCTTATGCTCCATTCTGTGCACAGTGGCCAGTGTGACTTTTTAAAATTTGAATCTGATCTGATCACTCCTCTTCTTAAAACCTTATAAAGACTTCCCATAACACTCAGGATACAATCCAATCTCTTTTTCCTGTTTACATTTCCAATTTCACCTTATACCCTCCCTGCTCATTCACCACATTCCAGCCACATCTATCTTCCTCAGTGTATAGAATACTTCTTTCCTCTGCTTGGAATGTCCTTTCTCCCAGATCTTCACTTAATCTGTTTCTTACTATTGTGTATACTTGCTTAATTTAAATGTTACTTTCTTGGAGAAACAGCCTCTGGCCATGTAATTTAAAATAGCCTTGATTTATCACAACAGGTCTTAATAGAGCACTCAGTCACCCTCTGACATTTTTCTTGTGTATTTGTGTGCTTGTTTTCCCCCTTTACTGTAATGTAAGACCCATGAGAGCAGGTGTAGTTTCTGTCCTGTTCACTGAAAAAAATAAATGATGTGAACATGGATTGACACAGAGTAGCTGCTTGATAAATATTTGTTGAATGAATGAAAAATGTGGAGCTGAAGAAATTATTGTCATGATTGTACCATAGAGATTTCCAAGGATCACCAAATCGCAGGAAAGCCTCCTTCCTTTCTTTTGCTGAGAAGTTCTCTGTAACCACCAGCATTACCAATCATCCAGTTTTGTAATATGCTTATTCTTTATCGTTATGAATCTTTCAGTAGTCAACCCTAAGTTGGCTAAGTTACCAGCATTGTCAACATCGTCAAATCGTATTTTTTTGCCTGCCTTAAGAACTACAAGATAATCCTATATAAAACAAGCCCAGTGACCAAAATGGTGGAACCACCAGAACAACCAGAGACCAGAATGACTGTGGCCCCTTGCCCCGGCCGGCCCTGCCCCCCCAGTGGGGACCCCTACCCCGATTGGGGGCATGGCTCACCTAAAAACCATCCACGGCCCCTCATCCTGGCGGGCCCTGCCCCCCAGTGGGGACCCCCACCTCAATCCAGGGCCCCCATCAAGGCATGCTGACCAGCCCCCTCCTGTGCACAGGGCCTCTATCCTATATAATAAAAGGGTAATATGCAAATTGACCCTAATGGTGGAACAACCAGAATGTCTGCTCGACCAGTCACTATGAGGCGCACTGACCACCTTTCAGTCCCTTTCTTGGCCAGCAGGCTCCGATCGCCTGATGGCAAATGGGGAACCAGGGATGGATGGGTGGGGGACATGGGTGGTGCCAGGCCAAGGCCCTCACCCTGTCAGTCGTCCCACACACACAGGGCAACCTATGGCAGGGGTGAGGCTGGCGAGCGGGTGGGAACAGCCGATCTGTTGGTCCCTTCCCCCAACCGTCAGAGCTCTGATTGACCAATGGCTTACAGGGAACCAGGGGTAGGAGGTTGGGTGGGGGGGCAGCTGAGGGCAGCCGGGGAAAATGGACCTGATCACAGGCCAGGCCTAGGGACTGTACCTGTGCATGAATTTCATGTGCTGGGCCTCTAGTTAAAAATACATAAATACACAAGTGTATGTATGTGATTGGGCAAAAAAAGAAACACCAAAAAATGTTCCTTGACTGCTCAATGATGCCTGAAATTCCTTTACCTAGGCAAAGCTTTTTGTTCTACTAAGTTAGAGATAAAGTTTAAAGATAAGAGACCTGAAAGGAAGCTTGGGCAAACAGGCATTTAACACCTGAAGCAGGTGGGGTGAGGGTGGTGGTTGTGGAGATCTGAAGATCAGTTTCTGCTTATTGCTTCTTTCACAATTCTTAATCCAGTGTAGAAGTGAAAATGTGGGCCATGGAAGCTTATGATTCTGAATTGTTGGCAAATAAACATATAATACTCCATTATGCATTGTAACGGCTTCCTAGTCACTTCCTTCCCTTGTTTGGTCAAATTTTACTCTTCCCTTGCCCATATATATCTTTTCTTCATTTTCTCCAGGTCTTGATATTGCTCTTCATCCTATAAATATTCTTAGGCTGTTCCTTGTGTGTGAAAAACATATTTCTCTTAGGCTTTTCTCAGCAAAATCCCTCTTCTGCAAATTTGTTTTCAGAACTATGTTTCACCAAATCTTTTTAATCCAGTCCCCTAGTAAAATGCTCCCCTTAGAAAAAGAAGGAATGAGAGAGGGCTCAGAAAAGAAGAGAAATGGGGCTGAAAGTCACTAATATCGCATCTGTGAAACCTGCCTTCCGTCTGACTCATGTTTCTGACTTACTTATTTGCTCTGTTTCCTGTTTTGTCCTTCAACTGAAGTCCCAGTGGATAAGGGCTGTACCCTCCTTGATGTTCTCAAAAGCACCTATAAATAACAAGAATACCTGCTTTGTGGTAGTTTTCTAATATAATCCGAATTGCTTACCTATCACGTACTTTTTCACAATGATAAAATACCCATGCTGTCCCGATTCAACATCTATTTTCAGTGAGAGACACAGAGTTGTTGTTAATTCAAGTGCTTAAAGCACAGAGCAGAACACCCAAGATATGGATCTGAATGTAGCAGCATCCATACCTGTACACTGGAAATTGAAATTCAGGCCATATTTTATCTCAGAGCCTCTATTTCATATGTAAGTAAAGGGGAAAGGCAAGGTAAGAATTGTATTGAAACTTAAAATAAAAATAGATATTAGTAGAATCAAAAAAGATGAAGTACATGGATTTACTTTATAAGACATATTTGTACACAATATAAAGCAATAGTGTATTGTACTGATAGTTGACTTTTTTCACCTTCAAACTAGATGATTGTTTTCATCTTTCAGAGAAAAATTAGTTGAATGTTCTACTGAGTAGAAGAACAGGAAGGGGAAGAGCAGTAAAAGATAGCTTCGTTCTCTACTCTGTGATTGTGGTTGAGGGTAGTGACAATTTGCTAAAAAAATAAAAATGGGTGGAGAATCTACTTATTTTCTGAATATGTTCTGAGTATTATTTTATTGTCTTTATTTGCCCAATTATAAATAAGCCAGTTAAGATTATATATGCCCAGTCTATGTCCTTGTAACAGTGGGGAATTGTAATCCACCCCACCATTCTTTCGACATTGCTTCTGTAAATGCTGATTGACTAATATGTAGCTTGTAGATAAACAGCATGTTTGTATAAGAATCCTAGGACTAACTTCAGAAAATACAGACTCTGACCTTCAGTCATCCCAGCTCCAAACAAACCTTGGTTCCAGTTACATCCTGTTCTCAGAAAAGTATTTACTCCTTAAAAAAAAAGTGTCATTAGTCATTCATGCTATTACTTGAACTAATTTAAAGTGTCTGATATATATTGTCCAAAGTTACGGAACATTTCAATAGTTTAAAATCTTTGTTTTCTTAAATTCAGTTAAACCCCAACATCTCTGAGAAGAAAGAAAGCCAGAAGTGTTACCCACTTTAGGCATTAACAAACTGAGGGCCAGGGAAATTTGCAACTAGAATTACAATCAGCGGTTAAATGTTTAAGCACCAGCTTTCCTGGGGAGAGGGGAGGAAATCCCCAAATTCTGATTTGTAGTATTTGCCAATTCATATGGTGTAAATACTCCCACCACAGCAAACCTCAAGCTACCAATGTGAAGTAACTGCACATGAAGTTGGGAAGAGATGCACATAATTCGTTCTTGCAACAGCAGCTCAACACCCTACTGTTTCATGGAAATTGAATGCAGCACCTTTAAGAATGCAGTTCACTCTTCTAGGTTATTTTGAAGGAAGTTACAGCAACCAAGAGCCAGTCTGAGCAAAAAAGAAAAGGAAGAACTTATAGTACAGATATGGTTGTACAGTGGTTTTTCATGGAACACAAAGAGGAACTGACCCACTGGGCCTCATGATGTGTGGGGACAATAATATCTCTGGGGGCTTCTGCAATGGAATTTCAGGGCCGCTGTCATGTACTTGTTTCAGTTACTAATAACTCTTAATTCTACCATCTGGGTTCAATGTCCAAATTCCAAGGGGAGGTCATCTGATTGGCCCAGCTTGGGTACATTATCCAGGGCAGGGGTATTCGTGGCATAAAGGCAGCTGTTGGAGGCCTCACCCTCACGGTCAGATGCAGTTTCTGGAGAAGCAGGAATCACAGTGCCCTTCAGTTAGGAATTAGGTGTCTAACATGTGCTTGTGCTGGGTTGTCCAGCACCCATGCACCCTTTCCAGACATTATGATGTTAACATGTCCTCCCTATTTGAGTCCAGACTTCGCAGGATCCTGTGTTCTTTGCCTGAACTGTGAATATAAGCACCACCAGTCCCCCCAGTATACAACCATCAGGGAAGAGGAGAAGAGAGACAGAGAACTTCTATTTTAAAGGGGGAAGAAAATAAAAGAGACATTCAGTTAAACATGTAAATTGGTTTACATATGTACAAACAATTTTGCCGCTTCCCCAAATCTCACTAAGATGAAAATAACAGAGATTTTGAAAAGTCAAAGGCTCATGTAATAAAAAGAATAGGACTAGAGAGGATAACAGCATAACTTTGGAAGTTAGAAAGGCAATGCGCAAGTGGTCACTGAATTAGTAATGCAGAGGAAATTGAAATATGGGCAGAATCAGAAGCTTTTTCAAAATAACCAATCAGCTTTCCAAACTTTCTAGGATTGAATTGGCTTCCACTCCCCTAGCCAATGATCTTTTTCCCAAGTTAGACGGACAGTCCTCTATGGTTAAATACTTTCCCCTGTGCCAGTTTTACTTTATTGCACATGTGTTTACCTCCCCCTTTATTCTATCCCTTCCCCCAGTGGTCTTCTGGAATGGACTGGTGTTTCATTGACTGGTGGTTTCCTGTGGGCATGTGAGGCTGTAGCTTCCTGGTGTCTAATACCCTTTACTCCTTCCTTTTAATAACTAGCTAACAATAGTAACACCATTAGCATCTTGGATAGAACATTTCTTAATTATGGAGATTTTGTGCCTTTGTTCCTACCTGCAAAATGCCTATGGGGCTTCCAGTAATTATGACAATAAACAAACAAAAAAAAACACCCTTGACTCCTGATAGCTCTTCTTTCAGGTGGTGCCCTCACCGAATGTAACCCTATTCTAAATAAAAATTTTGGCTGGAAGCTTATTGGATCTCATAGGTAGTTTGAATTGGGGCTTTACATCCTCCCAGGCACCAACTGCTTGCTCCAAATTCTCAGGGCCTTTTTCTCCTTGAATCTATTCAAAGCCAAGTTGAGACAGTGGATGGTCCGTACAGTGCCCCAAATTTGGGGGTGATTATTCCTCTCTTGTTTTCCCACAGATTAGATTGTAACCTTTTGGAATCTCATCTTTATCTAGACCATCACCAATTAGACTTCCACCGAGGGGCCAACCCTGGGCATTTTGTTCTGTTCCCTGCATCACGGCTTGAGGCTGTGAAAACTAAAACTCAAGTGTGTCAGTTTTGGCAAAACGACCCCACTGCAAAAGCTGGATCTAGTGCTCTTCTGACCTGTGTCTGGCCTGAGAATTAATTTCTTGTTTTGTTTTTATAGTTTATTTGAGATTTCTAGTCATTTTCAGAGGTTGGAGTAGTCTAACAACCTAACTTACTCTATGGAAATCTCTTAAAGGATTCAGTTGTTACCTAGCTTGATGAGAAAAGAAAAAGTTATAAAAATAAGTACATTTATGATGAAGGCAAAGGGAAATCATGGGGTTTGGGAATAATACTAATAGCTTGGTATAATAAAAACAAAACAAAGCAAAGGCAGAATGGGGGAGCCAGACAGAACTTGTGTCGGAATCTCTAGTATACCACTAACTGACTGCATGGCTTTCAGGATTATGAAAAATACCTTTAAAGTTAAATTTCTTCCTCTGTAAAATGGGGCAAAAATAACACTTTACAGGGTGGCTGAGAGGATTGAAGCGATAGTATATGTTAATCATTGTCCCTTCCTCTCTACTTCAGTTGTCAGGGATCCCCAAAACCTCTTGCTCATGTTCCTTTTCTTTAAAAAAAAAATTATTGTCCTTTTGTATTTGCAGTGGGGCTCTCAGTGAGATCTGGACACTCCCAGATGCCAGATTAAATTTTACTTAGATTTGTAAGTAAAAGCTCAGGGAACAAGTTAAAGCTTGCCTTAGAGATAGAACTTAGAATCCCTTTTTATAATTACAAATATTTTATTTCAACTTTCTATTGTTATGAATCCCAAATTCAAGCTCAACTATAGATCATAGACTCTCTCAAAAGCAGCCCAGGTTGTCAGTAAACTGACCATTTTCCACATCTCAAATTTCCAATGTATTTCCTCAGACGGGTACCATATGGCTATTTAAGAAAGCGACCTAAAGACAGAACCATAGGTAATGCCATCAGGTCTCTTCTATGTTCATTGAAATATAGAAGAAATAGACAAATCCAGTTTGCTCTTATGTGATCACAGTAAAGAAAGTTCAGAACTCCAGCACCGAAATCAGACGTGTGACTACTAGAAATGGACAAGTGTTGGAATAGGTTGGGTAGACAGATGAGCTCTTGGTTTTAGTTGGGGTTGTAATAAGCTACAGAGAACAATTTTTAAAACTTCCAGTGTGGGCACAGAATATGCACATTTAACTTCTACGACAAGAGAGAGAAGAGAATGGTGTGGTGATTCTGCCCATTACTCCACATAAGAGCATGTACTCTGAAGTGAGAATGAAATCCGATGTTGACCTCCGGGACCTCCGGGATCATCTCACATCACTAAAGTAATTCTTGTTTTATAGATATATAATTAACACAAAATGGCCCTTAAATGCAAGCCAGTAACTTAACTTGGTGTGGATCCGATGCAACCTCAATCTGTGGTAATGAGAGAAGAGATTTGGACTTGGGAGAGAAGGAATGCCTGCCTTTATTTGGGTGATCATCAAGGCTAATTTTTTATACATGGCTTTTGCCCAACAGGCTGACTTTAGACTCTAACCTGGTACAGTGCAACTTCACTATGGTTGAAATGTATATGCTTTACACATTAATCAATGTGTTGTGTTAACACTTGGATTAGTAAAAGCGAACATGATTTTATATACATTAGGAGCTTTAAAAAAGTAAACATAATTTGGATGAAATTTACCAACAGCTGAAACAATCTGCCTTCAAAATTATATAACCCAATTATCTTTCCAAATCTCAACCTCAGTGCAAGAGTTTTTATCAAATACTGAAGAAATTAAGTTACATCTACTGTAAAAGAAATGTTGATGCATCTAAGTGTAATCCCACAGGGGTAATGTTCTAAAAGGTATGTGAAATCTCACAAAAAGCGATTCAGAATCAGAATTTTTCAGGGCTAAGTAGAGCATTGTCCAAGGGGTGGAGCAGAGACTTTTCCATTTCTTATCATCTAACAGATAACTATGCTTAAGCTTGGTGAGCATGCAGCGGCACCAAGGGCAGCTGAATTGTTCTGTAGGTTATTTTATCCAGATTGTGGTAGATTGGACACTCTGGCTATAGAGAATTATCCTCCTTGGAGGTCCTGATTAAAGTTAGAGGGGACCTTTAGTACAAAATCCTAGTAGAATCAATGCAAACTATTAAATATTGAATAAATGCCAAAGGTTCTACAGCAATTTGTTGTCTGAAAGAATATATTCCATATAATTATAAAGTTGAAACTAACCATCTGTTTCAATATCATGGCATCACATTGGTCAGCATTGTAAAAATGAACATCTTGTTTTTGATGAGCACCATTTAGATTAATCTGAACATGTGAAACACTAATGGTAATTTAAATCAACACTTATTGTGTGCCTAAAATGTGAACACCCCAGCTTGTGTGTCTCAGTGGTTGAGTGTCCACTTATGAACCAGGAGGTCACAGAAGGGGGGCATGCAGGAGACAGCTAATCAATGATTCTCTCTCACCATTGATGTTTTTATATCTCTCTCCCTTCCTCTCTGCAATAAATAAAAAATTATTTTAAAAAATTTTAAAAGAATCACTTAAAAAAATATAAACAGCATGGTAGAAGGAAACAAGAGTTCCTATTCTCAAAGTGTTTGGCCAGCAAAAGAGACAAAGAATGTATGCAGATGGCTCTCATAGAAAGAGCAATGGGGTTATTTATTTAAGACCTTCACTGAACACCTAATATAAGCCTGGCACTATGCATACAGCTGCAAATACAGACATCAGAGATAAAGTCCCTGCTTTCAAGGAGGTGAAGATAAGGTTGCAGGGGGAAGCCGGAAGAGACAAGACTCCAGAAAATCACAATACACTGTTCTAAGTGTTTTGGAAAAATTCAGAGTATTCTGAGTCACAAGGCAGGATGAGCCTACTCTATTCTTCATTGGGAAAGACTATCCAAAAAGTTGACAACTGGGCTGAGTTTTTCAAGACTGAGCATAATTAGGAAACCAGGAAAGGGGTAATGTGGTAAGAGCATATGACAGAAAGAAAAAAAAAATAATAGAGCAAAATATCACATTGACGAATGACAGACAGGAGAGAGAATGGTGTATTTGGAGATCTGCAAATATATTTCGTGTGTACAGGGGCCAGTGTGGCAAGAAGTGAGCTGGAAAGGTGAGCGGGGACCAGACCAGGAAGCCCTGAATGCCAGTTTGAGGAACGTGGACTTTATTCTCAAGGGGGATTTTAATCATGTCACTAAGGGGAGTAAATGTTTATATTGGAAAGATGAACTTGGCAGTGAAGGGGAGAATGGCTGGGAGGGAAGGCAAAGTTGGAGATGGTGGTTAATTAGAAGGCCTCTGCAGTAGACCTGGGGAGAAATGAAGAGTGCATGAGCTAAGGCAGAGTCAGTATAGATAAATGTGAGCTAAACTAGGGAGGTGGAATCCTTAGTACCTACTAATTGATAGGGTACAGAGGCTCTGCCAGATGCTTCAGTGAGAGTGGTGCTATTCTCCCAGATGGAGAGCCCAAGAGGGACATGTTTAAACAGCCTGACTCTGAGTTTGGTCTTAAACATGGGGTGTTTGAGGTATGTCCAGAAGGCAGCGGAATTTGTGAAAGGACCCTTCCTTTATAAGTGGGAAAGGCTTCAGGTCATTATTTTAAGGAGGGGGGAGGGAAGAGGGGAGAGAGAGAGAGAGAGGACAGAGAGAGGTTTCAGAAAAAGAGCCAAAAAAAAAAAAAAAAAGCACTCTGGCTCCTAGAGCCAGGAGGGGATATGGATCCGGAGTAGAGAGAGGTGGCTTTTGGCTGAAGATAGAACAACTTGCTCAGTGAAAATGAAGTTAAGGAGATACAATGGTTAATTTTATGTGTTAACTTGACTGGGCTCAGGGATGCCCAGATAGCTGGTAGGTAGGAAGAAATAACCGTGTGGGATAGAAAAGACTGAAAACAGTGTAAAGATAAAATTGCAGAAGTCAAATTATCATTGGAAGCCCAGTTAATACTGCAGAAAAACAAATTATTAGGTGAAACAGACACACACATACCTTAAGATACACAGGGAAAAGATAAAAATACAAAGAAGCTGAGCAAAAAGGCAATGGAGGATGGAGAGCAGAAATGAGAAGATGCTGATCTTGATGAAGACTACTAAATGGAATGTAATTAACAGGATAATGAAGACATTATAGCATTCAGATTTCTTCACTGCAAGCTAAAGAGAACAATTTTGGATAATTTAACCAGAAAAAAATTACTTAAAAATAGGGGTTAGCTCACAATCTCCAAGAAGGTCTCAGAATGGGGTTTGGAGTCTGGGAACCCAGAAGTGTGTGGATAATCAGGCAAAGGTATTGCATTGTGGACTGCAAGAGCATTGACTGCTGGATCTGCAATGCATCCACTGCACTGCTGTGTCTGGTACTTGGCAGCAGGTGCCCAGCTATGGTCACCTGCTTCTTCCCTTAGAGACTTCTGGTTCAAAGTCAGCAGCAGTACATCTCAGCGGATAAGTATACATCTTACATGTACCTGTAACCCAGCTGCCAGGAAGGCAGTGAACGTGTGGTGTCTGCCACATTCTGTAGAGGCAGACAGACTTTTCCAAATACACTAGGAGATTCTTAAATGTGGGCAAAGCCTACAGCAGGACCTGGAGACTCGTTTCTAACAACCAGAATACAGTAAAAGTGGTGGAATATCACTTCCGTGATTAGGTTACAAAAGACCGAGTTCTCTGTTGCTAGACTCCCTCTGGCTCTTTCCACCTGCTCATTTGATGAGGCAAGCTGCCTGGTTGAGCTGCCCACCTGTCAAGGAACTGAAGATACTTGAGGCTAATGGTCATGGAGGAATTGAGGCCCTCAGTTCAGCATCCTGTAGAAAAATGGAATCCTGCCAACAGTCATATGCGTGATCTTGGAGGCAGATCATTTCCCAGTTGAACCTTGAGATGGTTTCGTCCTGGCTGACACCTTAATTGCAGCCTGAGCCAGATCCTGAGCCAGAGGCACACAGCTGAGCCACACCTTGCTTCCCCACTCTCTGAAATGGTGAGGTAATTATGTTATAGTTTTGGCCTACTACATTTTAGAGACTTTGTTACAGAGTAATAGAAAGCCAATAATAATAAAAACAACCACAATATACCTCTTACTGATTGTTAGGTCAACTAAAACGAAAACTATTGATTATTTAGGAAAAAAGAGCAATGAAAAAACAATCACACTTCATACATATGAGTGAACTTTCACTTCTGACATCAAGGGTGTAGTTTTTAGCAGACCAATGCCTCAGTGAGAACAACCAGAAAAGCTGGATACATGGAAAGAAAGGTTCTGAGTGAAGGTGTCAGAGCCTCGCTGAAGCTTCTTGGACTCCAGGGGCCAACTCCTGGAGAGAAGCTAGCTTACTGGGTTAAATTTCTGTCAAGGCTGGGTAGGAAATGAGGGTCCAAAATCTCAGAGAAAAAGATGATGGAAGCTGGTAAAGAAAGCATGGCCCCTTCCTGGCCCTCCCTTCCCCTGAAAGACCCTCCAGAGGTGGTACAGTTAACACAGTCCTCAGGACGGGCCCCTCAGATGGGCAAGCCCCTTGCAACAGCCATCTCAAGAGGGAACACTCACATGACTCCCCTGTCTCCCCAGCCTCACTCCCCTCGTCCTCTTTCCTACTCCTGGGAATGGTGATCCCTAATAAAGCAATGGCTCATGAACCCTCTGCCTGAAGCTTTGCTCAGTATTAAAACTAGATTCAAAATAAATAAACCAAAAACTAAGCCATTTTTAAGACACCGGTGATAGCTAATTAAGAAACATAATGGGAAAAAGCACCCCATAAGTTTTACTATGTTGTATTATCATTATTAGTTCAAAATATTTTCTAATTTCCATTGGGATTTCTCCTATGGAACTAGAGGTTAATATATGTGAAGTGCTTAAAAGGTACATGGTAACCATCCTCTAAGTGATAGCATTTATTATAGAAAAGCACAGAGATACATACACAAACTCCTATATCTATACACATACATATGCAGCAGTACAAGTAAAAGACAACTTTTATAATATATATGACAGACAAAATAATAACAGCTAGCATTTATGGAGTGTCCTGTACATGGACTCTGTATGAAAACACTATGTACTGTCATTTACATTTTACAAATGAGGAAACTGAGGCACAGTAATTTGTCCAGGTCATACAGTTGGAAAGTGATGAAGGCTAATTTTGAACACAAGCAATCTTACTATATAAAGAGCTTTTATATATGGTCCAGAGAGGCATAGAGAGGCATAGTAATCAGTTTCCCTTCTCAAATCCTATTAAAGCGAAATAAGAAATACCTTAAGTAAATCCATAAGATATTGAAAAGCCAATGGGAATGCCAATGGCATAATAAAACGGAAAATTCTGGAACATATAAAGCAGCTGGTAATCAATGTATAATAAATGCTAACAGAGCTGAGAAATTACAACCTTACTACAGTGTAACTTGAGTTCCAAAAAATGAGCAGGACTAGGAAAAAGCACTCGCTGTAGTGGCCTGCTAGATACCACAAGGCAAGGGCTGAGGAAGAGCTGTTTGGTCTCCAGCTCCATCTCAAAGAGACGTTGCCTCTGGAATAGATTCCCAGGCTGCTGGTATAAAGTGAAAGTTCCAGAGATGGGCCCTGGGCTGAAGATGAAAGTTTCCTTAGGATCCAGGTTCCCAAGGCCATCAAGAGGGACTTGGAGATCTCATTTCTACAAACATGGAAAGCCAGTCTCTCTGTAGATAACTACGTGGTTTGGGGAATGCCACAATCAAGAACCTGTCTCAGCAAGCACAGCTAGTAGCTGCTGAGAAATTCAAAGTTCAAGGTGAAGCCATCTGAAACATGCAAGAGAAATACAGACTTCTGATTAAGTGGAAAGTGAAGAGGGGAAGTTAATGAAACAGATGTGAACATGAAGGACGTGGAACTGGTCATATCCCAAGCAAATGTGTCAAGAGCAAAGGCAGTCAGGACAGCAGTAATGACATCGTCAATGCTATTATACATGCAGCCACCCGAAAATGAGAACTCTTGTTTATTTTTGTGTTTCAAAAGGGTGACTGCAGTTTGGTTTGAAATTTGTGTGTGTGTGTGTGTGGTTTTTTTTTTTTTTTTATCATTAATACAGTTATGTCTTCTATTTTCTGCTTCTTGGCCCATAGATAATACTTTAAAGGAAATGATCAGAAAAATGCAAAGAAAAATTTCTGCATGGATGTTTATACAAACATTATTGGCCCTCCCCTTTTCCCATAAAACAAAACAAAACAAAACAACCCCCCCCAAAGAGATAAAAAAGGGCAATCACCTAAATGTCCTATGAGAGAATAAATAAATGGTACATGCATGTAATGTATGCCATCTCATAGTTAATATGTGTATTTTAGAAGGATATGAGAAAATGATCAAAATACTCTTGTCAATGGAGAATTCCCTTAGTGGAGCCATGTTTGGGAAGACTAGAGGGTTTCGTTAATGAACTAAAGAAAATCTTTCTCAGCATGCATTCCTAAAGACTAGCTGGTGGAGAGGACTTATTATGTAAATGCATTCTTGGTCCTTAAATCCCCTCCTACAGGCATTGATTAATCTCTCTCCTCTGGTTCTCACCCCTGTACCCCCGATTGAAACCCATCTAACCCATCTTAAGGTTTCCTCCTCTTTGTCTTCACTGGAATCTACACCTAGTGGATTGGGTACTGTCCAGGTGGAGTGCATGGAGTTAGGGAAGGGATCTCCAAATCTTCTGGCCCATCAGAGAGAAACAAACAAAAACAAAATAAAAAAGGAAGCCCTTGCACAGCATATGGCTCCCCTCCTAGCAGAGACACCTCTCTGACTCAGCCTCTGCTGCATGATTATTCCAACAATGACCTGGCTCCTTCCTCCTCTCATCAATGACCCCCTCCTAAGAGGGGCTTCTGCAGTGGAGAGAAAAGCTTCTTGGCTGTAAATGCACATTTGTTATTCCTGGATGGCAGAATATCTCTTTCGTTTTCAGTATTTTTCAAAATTTCAACAAATAGCATGTAAGTAGGAGAGGAAAAAAGAATTTCCCCTCTACCCTTCTAAGTTTTTGGCTGAGACTCTCCTGTAATAAAAAAGATTAATAGAAGAAAAGCAAGCAGAAGTTTACTGGTAATAACATGTATGCCTCCTGTACTAGTATATGTGGGTAAGTCCTCTAAATGGCCAAGCCCAGCACCTTAAATGACATCGTCAGCTAAAGAAAAAGAAAAAAAAAAAAGATTTTGGAGGAGGGAGGTGACCAAAAAAGCACAGTAAACAGGTGTATGGTTATTATGCCAGATTTAGGTCATTACCTTCTCCATTGATAAGTTTCTAGAGATTTAGAGTCTCCCTTCTGTTCCTGATACAGAGCTGTAGGCACCCTACAAACAGAGATTTTCCTTATAAATGTAAATATCCTGGCTGGGGGAAGGGTGCCAAGGGGGTGAAAATGGGGGACATCTGTCATACTGTCAAAAATAAAAAAATGTAAATCTCCTTTTATTAAAAGTAACTTCTTGATTTTTTAGAGCTTTTCCTGTATCTGCTGTTTCTGAAAAATAATCAGTTCAATATAATCCTTATGCAAAGAGGCAATTTTGGGGTGCCATATTCTGCTTCTTTTTATTTGCAAATGATAAAATTTGAACAAAATTCAATCAATGTCATATTAAATATTTTCTTTTTGTCTGTTTAAGAGTTACGAACATGATCTTTTTGACAAATGGGGATTTCTTGTGTGTTTTTTTAGTTTTAAAACCCGCTTTATTAGGATTAACATTTCCCTATAAAATTTTTTTCTTATCACTACCACCCGTGGGTATCATTCTCATTACTGTCATCAAAATATTTCTTGTTATTTAGTAAGTGGATTTCAGCATAAATACATATAAATAAATTGTATATATTTATTTCAGAAGTTTTAAAATCTAAATTAATGGAAGTTTATCATTTTTCAAGTGTAATTTTTAGCTTTCGTAAAGGTCATCTTAAAACCAAAATATCTTTTAAAATCAGGGGAAAGTCTGTTCACTGAGCACTGAAAAAGATTTAAAAAAAAACAAGCTGAAAGGAGGTAAATCTCTCCACTGTTATGAGTTACCTCTTGCACATACATTACTTTTAATCTATTTTAAATTAGCTTTTTATTCTGAGCATATGTTCTTGCATTATGCATAGCCTGTTCACCTGTTGGCAGTGATGCGGGGCTCTGGGTTCTTGACTTTGTGCAGGGAAGTTTTCACAATATGAGCCCAGGTGATTTTGAGAGTACATGTATTAAAGCTGGGGGCAGGGAAAACAAAGGAAGGGCTACGATAGAAGAGGCAAGATTATAGCAATAGTCGTCAGACTAAGCATGGCTGCTTTGGCCCTTTAGAAAAAAAGTCACAGAGACAGAAGTGAGCCAGCTGACTGGGTGGACTCAGGAAACAAGTTACCAAGGCAAAAAAAGGGGTCCTTGGAGAAAGAAACCAAAGATTTGCGCCTTAAGAAAAAAGGGGGGGGGGTGGCAAAGGGGAAGGTACAGATATGTGTGTGTGTGTGTGTGTGTGTGTGTGTGTGTGTGTGTGTGTGAGAGAGAGAGAGAGAGAGAAAGAGAGAGAGAGAGAACTAGGTCCTTTGCCTTAAGGGTCTTTATCTTTTTCCTAAAGGCAGTCATTATAGGGGAAGTCTCAGGAGAGGATCTCAATAGAATATTCATCAGCTTTCCTGGTGGTTCCTTTCAGGGGTGTGGTCTCTACTGATTGATCTGTGCTAGAGTAGGGGGTCACTGTTCATTTTGTCTAGTCCTGAGGTCAGCCATGGCATTGCTTGTTCGCTTCATCTGGTTTTGCTGCTTTCCTGGGCTGATTTGATGCTGATCAGAACCTCATTGTCTTAATGCTTGAAGGAGAGGTCTTGCAAGGGAGAAGGAGGCAGGTGAGTCAGGGTGCTGGATGGGGCCGGTTTGAATCAGTCATCTGTCTCAGTCTCCCCATTCCATTTGCCAAGGAGTTTTCCTAGATTCTTATTATCCTGCCTCACAATTAGTCTTTGTATGCTGTCCTTTTCCCCCTAATTGTCTCTCTTAAGATTTAAAAAAACAATAACCTACATTAATAGTTAACCTCTTTTTTTTTTACTGCCCAAACCTTTTTTAATAGAATATCCTTATTTATGTAGTTCATGATTTCCTTTTCAGTGTTGCTTTTAAATTTTTGACTATTTCTTTTATACTCAGATCTTGGAAAGAGTTTTTCTATTACTTAGGGTGGGTGTTCTCTATCTTGGCACTAGTGAAGTTTTGGGCCAGGTGATATTTTGTTATGGGGAGCTGCTCTGTATGTTACGGGATCTTCAGCAGCATCCCTGGCCTGTACCCAACTCCACTCCAAAAGCACCACCCACTAGTGTGACAACCAAAAAATGTCTTCAGACATAAACAAGGGCCCCCCCGGAATGGGGGTGGGGTAGGGAGTGGGAGTGGGAGTGGTCCAAGTTGCTCCTTGTTGAGAACCCAGAGCTAGGGTGAGTTTTAGGCTTGTGTTACCATGTTCAATCATAATTTATGAACAAATTATTACCTGAAACATTAAAGTGAACACGCCTTTTGCAGCAGGATATTCTTTTCAGACAGAAAACAGGTAAGAGCCTAGGAAATATCACACTTACTCAACAAAGTGCCCCACACACTCCTGTTATTTTCTTCCTGCCAGTGGCATCAAAAACAATTTTGAGGAAGCTTGGCTATGATGCTTCATGCTATCAATCAAAAAAAAGGTCAGACATGTAACGCCTCCAATCCTACTCCAGTATTCTAGCTTTGCCTGCTACGAAGGAGCAGAAATGCAGAAATGTAGATGAAATTCAAGCTAATCTCTGTTAAAAACAAGACAACAAGCCCCAAATGGAGTTGCTTAATTACACTTTCTCTCCTAGAAATAGAATCTTAAACCAGTCAATCAGGTAACACCCAATTTGCATTAGTTAGGTCATCTGACATATAGGCCCCTGCAATCCCCTAAACCAGCAATTTTCAACCCTTTTCATCTCATGGCACACATAAACTAATTACTAAAATTCTAAATAAAGCACACCAAATACATACATACATATATATATATATATATATATATATATATATATATATATATTGCTTATCTGACAAAAAATAGGTATAATTTTGATACATTCACACCAGACAGCTATTATTGTGTTGGCTGTTGTGATTTTTTTATTTGACAATCTAAGGGAAAAGAGGTCAGTGCCCCTGACTAGATAGGCAGATTAGGCAGATATTTCATGTTTTAAAAATTCTTGCCACATACCAGTGTGCCTGCCATGACACACGGGTGGAAAATCACTGCCCTAAAGAAAAGTAACCTTGTAACAACCAGCCTGATTTTTTGCCTAGTATAACTTTCTTGTTCCTGTTCCCTCTGACTATAAAGTCTTAAAAACCTGAATTGTTAAGCCTGGCTGGTGTGGCCCAGTGGTTGAGCATAGACCTGTGAACCAGGAGGTCATGGTTTGATTCCCTGGTTCCATACCTGGTCGGGGCACATACCCCAGGTATGGGCTCGATCCCCAGTGTAGGGTGTACAGGAGGCAGCTAATCAATGATTCGCTCTCATCATTGATATTTCCATTTCTCTCTCCCTCTTTGAAATCAATCAAAATATATTTAAAAAATAACCTGTTTGTTTGTTTGTTTTTTATGGGAGAAGCTACATTGATTATCTTAGCTACCTCTGGCAGCACAGGTTTATTTTTTTTAAATCAATCAATAAATAACTTTTAAAAGTACATAATAGTTCTTTTGAATGAAAATTGTAGTTAATATTTACTTACTTAATCCACACTTATTGAGCTATTACTAATGTCAGCCACCATAGCATACGCTTCAGAGAAAAGGTTCATTAAGCAGATAGGCTCCAACTCTAAGTACTTCATAATCTAGCACAAGGGGCAGGTGGTGGGAAACCAGATAAGTGCATACTTGACCACAATCCATGGTTACTATGATGAAGGTTACAAAATCACATTTACAGTTTGAGTTTGGTAGAAAAATAGATGATTTTCAGCTAAGGGGAATCGGCCAGCTGTATTTGAGATCCTTCCAAAGCTTGGGTGGCCCTATCACGTCATGCTGACTCAGTTGCATTCCAGATGTCAGTCAGGTTAAGGATATCTAGTGGGCACAGTAATTCAACATATTTCTATGCCTTTAACATGTCAGATAAAAGGCATTTCAACATTTTCAAGATCCAAGGCAGAAAGACCAAAGGAGAAAATAATGCTTGGGTATATTTTTGTAATTTTAAAAAATGCAATATGATCCTTTCTAAATCAGACATGCTCTTAAGATATTTATTGTTTTGAAGTTCTCAAAGTATTTTGGAGGAGATGGAGGGAAACATTTTTTGTAGAAATTTGGAAACTATCTCATGGCTTTGATGGTATTTGTATGCAGTTTAAATATCTGTGAGCTTTCAGAGAAGATACCAGATTCTTGGAAAAATTTCAGTTCAAAGGAAGGTGGCAAGGATTAAGGCACTTAGTAAGGGTAGAGAGGGGACTGGTAAGGGTAGAGAGAGCTAGGTTATATTTGGAAACCATCATTACTGGAAGAGCCAACAGAGACAGGGAACTATGCAGAGATGTAAGAGGCAAAGAAAAAGAGTGAAGGAAAGAATTATACCAAACTTGCGGGTTGAAATGACAAATGCAGGAGGCAATTGAGTATAAAATAAAATGAAGAACATGATGGATGATCAAAGAGATTAATCAGATATGGAAACCACCCATCTATATTCCTTCATGTTCCTTTAATAGCAGTACATACATTTTCAAATTTCTGACATCTTTGTTGCATTTTCAGATGTCTGCTGTCTTTTTTCAATGTGAGATTACGTCAACCAAAACTTTGAATTTACTTGTATATGGTAGCAAGTGACTAATTAGGTAAAAACTACAAATTACTAAGAGAGCAGAATAGTTTTAGTTAACTTGATTAAGCAGCAAAAATATATTTTGTATCACATGGAGCTGCGGTTGCGAACCTTTCGGACCTCATGGACCACCAGTGGTCCAAGGACCACGGGTTGGCGACCGCTGACATGGAGCATACCAAAATGCTATGACTGCATCTTTGTCTTACAGATTGCATTCCCACCTGGAAATGACAGTTTAACCAGCTGCACCATGCCTAATTACCAGCTTGATCACCTGAATCATTCATATATTTGTTCTATGAGTACTGGCTGAGCACTGCCATGACCAGGCACTGTTCTAGGTACTGGCAGCAGCGGAGTGAAAAAACCAGTATTTGATGAAGCCAGTGTTCTAGTAAAGATGTTAGATTTGAAAAGGAGCAAACAAAATACACACTATATAAATGTATAATGTCAATAGTAAAGCAATATGAAAAAGAGTAAAACTGGGCAGTGGTTAGAGTTACAATTGAAGTGGAGGAGTCGACTCAAGTAGCAAGGTTAAGGAAAGTCTTTTTTATGAGGTTTCTCTGAGCAAAGATCTAAGTGAAGTGACGGAGTGAGCCATAATTAATGGAAGAAGAGTGAAAAGGGAGTGTACTTGAGGAATACTTAAGTTTAGCCCAGGGCAGGAAGGAATAACAGGGATGAGAGGTAGGTTGGTGAGGAGGCATGGAGGTGTCTTCAGAGATGCATCAGGAGCTAGTGAAGACTTGTGGAACATGCTAAGATTTTTGATGTTGCATGAAATGTGATGGAAAGCCATTGCTGGGTACTGAGTGAGGGGAATGACGTGACTGGACTTACATTTGAATAGCATCATCCTGGCTGCTGTAGGAGATGGACTCAAGGGTAAGAAGCAGGGTGACAGGAGGCTATTTTGATAGTGCTGGGGCACCATGATGGTGGTTTGAAGTGGGATGGTGTGGGTGAAGCTGAATAGTAGTAGTGAACTTTGGAAGAATTTTTTAATCCACTGACTATATGATATGAAAAATTCAAATCTAGGATGACTCCATGGATTTTTGTTCAAGCAACTGGATAAATGAACACCTGGTTTACTGGCATAATGAAGACTGGGAAACTAGCAAGTTTGGGGGTGTTGTTTGCTTTTGGACTGGGTCACTTTGGAATGACTGATAGGTATCTAAGTAGAGCAGTCAAGGAGATAATGTGACACCTAAGTCTTGAGTTCAGTGGAGAGGTTAGGCGACATAAATGGTGGCCTTGTCTGCACATGGCACTGTTATGTGTTGACACTGCTTCTGTTCAGCTGTACAATTGAGTTCACTCTGTATGGAGGACTCACAATACACAGATTGTGCTTTGCCATCCTCTTTAAAAATCATACCCTTCCACCCACACAACTTAATCTGTTGCTCTGTAACAGAGTTCTTAATTTCTTTCTTCTCAGTTATTTGAAAAACAACTGAGAATTCTATGCATTGTACTCAGTGGCCACAAGGACTAGTTCATGCACCACAATGGTGTCGAGTGAACAATTATGGAGCATCTGTAAGGGCTAAACTTAATAGAATTGAAAAGCAATTCTGAAGAGCTCCCTAGGCTAACTCTCCCTTTGTGGAGGATGTAGCAAGGTCATTATATCTAATTTAGCTCCGAGGTCATTCTGAAACCAATCTGACCCAGTGTAGCCTGAATTGTTTTCTATCTAACAACCCTGAAGTGACTCCAGGGGACACCAACAGATGTAGTCACTAGGGAAGTTCAGAGAGAATATACTATGGATAGCTAGTAATGTCATTAAATAACTTTTTGGGACATACTTGCCTGGGCCCCTACCTCCTTTCACCTATCCTTGGATTCGACTCAAGAAAATCCAGGTTTTTAAAGGGTTTATACCTTCACATTGAAAGACCTCTTTTGGTGAAGGGTACATTTTACCGTGTGTGTGTGTGTGTGTGTGTGTGTGTGTGTGTGTGTGTGGTGGAGGAAGGGAGGGACACATGGGAATGGAAACTTTTCAAGGATTTGTTGTATTATTTATATCTTTCTGCTCACTTATACAGGTTGAAGTGATTGCCTTCTAGTATTTGCTCAAATTGATAGAATTGCCTCCTCCCCATAGAAACATGGATGAGAAACATCAATTGGCTGCCTCCTGCATGCCCCCTACTGGAGATCGAGCCCACAACCCAGGCGTGTGCCCTGACCAGGAATCCAACCAGCAACCTCTTGGTGCATGGGACGATGCTCAACCTATTGAGCCACATCCACTGGGCCCCTCACTGTTTTTCTTTAGTTGGTGGATGCACATCAGCTGTTGGATGGCTGCCAGCGCCTGTGGGTACCCTGTTTTTCATCCTATGTCAGTGTGTTATCATTTCTTCCACTTGGGTGCCAACAACTGAGTGTGGTTCATCTGTTCTGTGCCCCATTATTCTCTATTTTTATAGCAGAGGGTGAAGTCAGTTACAAAGGTGTTTTCCTTGGTCCATTGAAGACTCACTGAGTTAATGAAGATCATGAACAAATTTCTCTTTCCAGGGAGTGATGAACTCTGGAGGTCAAAGAATACTGTTTTTATGTGGTTACTCACCATATCAAGGGAAATTAATTTCTTCTTACTGGAGGTATTTTTCTAAAACAATCAACTGAGAGGACACATCTAGCACTGTGGCTGTTGCCTCCTTTACCCATGTGACTTTGCTGGGTGAGTCATTCTGCATTGTTTATCCAGAATCCACAGCTTTTATGCTGTCCTTCAAATAATAATGTACTTTGTTACACCTGGTAGAAGCTTACTAGTCACAAACTGAATTATTTAGGGGATTTTTAAAAAACCAATTGAGACACCTTTTATCTCACAAACTTAAGATCAAGGCTTATGATTATCCCAAGGCTTATGATAGCGTAAGACTGTGGCAATATACAGACTTGTGCAATGTCATTTTGACAGGTGATGACGGAAAATGAAAGCATATCTACAACCACATTTCTTCAATGTGATAAGTTCCTAGGGCATTCAAGGATTATTATTTTAAAAATGTGCTTGCTGACTGCCACTTTGCTACCAAAAATAAGCTAGTCCAAGGGGGCTAAGTGTTAGAGGACATTCCTGGCAACTGTTTTGTCCAGGGCCATTTGTGACAGCATTCTTGACTTCTCTTTTACTACTTTCTCTGTTTTCCAACCACACCAATTTCTGTCGAAAGAGCTGGGGCATTTATTTTAAAACCAAATATACTTTTTACTGCCAAAATGCATAATGGAACAATTATTAATTTAAGCTGGTAGTTTATCTTGACCATTTCAGAACACCTAACTGTTAACAAGAGTCAGCATGGTCAAACACATGTATTGCAATACTGTTTTAGGAAGCAGGAGAGAAGATTGGGTGGGGGGCGGGGGAGGGGTGTTGAGCCAGAAAATCTGCAGTCAGGGAGCTCAAAAGTTCTTTGTTAATAGTCCTATGACCTTGAACAAGTTACTTTGCCTATCTGGGTCTCCAGCTGTTCAATGCAGCCAAAATGACTGTCCAATGCGAGTCTGCTGTGGCCAAGGCCTTAAAAGTGTTTCACTGGTGAAAGTCATCATTGATTTGGAGAGTCACTGGTAGACACACTGCAGCACACACATCCAATGCTTTGTGATTTTACACTGTACCAATGTGCAAACTAGTGGATGTGCACGGGTTTCATCGACTTCCCTGCAGGCTTGAGTTTATTTTCAGAAAAGAACAGAGGGGACTGTGGTTCTGCTGGAAGATGAGCCCCAGAGAGGTTTTGCGGAGTGGATTTGCAGAGAAACTGGCTTTGGTGTGAGTAAAACTGAGATCCGAGCTAGCAGACACTTTAAGGGAGGAGGTGTCATTTGAGTCCTCTACACAGCAAGGATAACAGTGACCACTCGCTACAGAACGTGGCACTAGGAGGAACCACTCCACGGAATGACCCAAGATACTTACAATGTCACAAGATATTTACAAATAACTCCGGATACTCACTGCAGCAGGGAGGGAGGCGAAGAGGACAGAGGGAGGACACAGGTTCCAGAGACTTCTGCTTTGCTAAAAGCAGAAGTCTGGTGGCACAGTGAGCGTGCCCTTGAGGAAGAGGGTTGGGAGGGCAGGGAGCAGTCCACGGTTCCTATCTCCTGGTTCCACGCACCCTTTTCCCGCGCCCTCGGCTCAGCGGGCTCGGGCACGACCAGGGTACCCGCCTCACGCGTCTCCACGCCCACGCGAGTCCCCAGCTCGGCCTCACCCCGCCCAGCGCCGCCGCGTCCCACTCTCCCACCCGGTAACGGTTTCTGGACCGGCGGCCTACGACCCCCCCTTCTCTCGGCTCTCGAGAGCCGCAGTGGCGCGCGGTTTGGAGGGGGGTAGTCCGCCCCGGAACCGACGTGAGCGCTCGGGGCGGGGTCGGTGGAGGGGGCTCAGGGATCCCCCGCCCCCGAATTCAGGCGGGTCCTCACCGCACCTCACACCCAGTCCGGAACGCCCCCTCCGCTCCTCTTAACGAGCTCCACGCTAGGTCCCTCCTTAGACCTCCTCGCCAGCCCACCCCTCCGCTCGCTGCTCCTCCCCCTCCGCCCCTGGTCTCTCCGCCCCCCGCAGCTCTCTCGCGCAGCCGAATTCCGCGCGCCGCCTCCGTCAGAGCCGAGCCGGCGGCTCCACGGAGCAGCAGCCTCTGCCGCCACCGCCGGGCCCTCCGCTTCCCCTCCCCATCTCGCCCCCGCCCCTGGAGCCCCAGTCCCTGTCCCCCACCCTCCCTCCTTCTTCCCTCCCTCTCTGCTCTCCTTGAGGCTGCAGCCCCAGCCCGGCCCTCCAGCGGGGCTGCTGGGAGGGCGGCGGCGGCACCACCATGAGCTTTGAGGGCGGCCACGGCAGCAGTTGGTGCCGCGGGGCAGAGAGCGGGGACGCCGAGCCACCTCCGTCGCCGCCGCCGCCGCCGCCGCCACCACCACCGGGGGAACCGACTTCAGTCCCCTCGCCCTCGCGCTACCTGCCGCCGCTGCCCGCGCCGCCTGCGTCCCCCGAGCGCCCCGCGAAGCTCGACGAGCCACCTGCGGGGGTGGTCCCGCGGCGCAGAGGCGCGGACGAGCTGCCGCCGCCGCCGGCGGCGGCGGGCCAGGAGGTGTCGGTGGCTGGTGACTCCGGGGAAGGTCCGAGGCGCCTTCCAGAGGCTGTCCCCGAAGCGGCGGTGGAGAAGGGCAGCCCTGGGGAGCCTGAGGCCGGCGCGGGCGGAGAGGGCGAGCGGCAGGGCGCGGACGACCAGCCTGAGACGCGCTCGATGTGTAGCAGCCGCAGCGGCAGCAGCGGCGGCGGCGGCGGCGACCAGCGTGCCGGGCACCAGCACCAGCACCACCAGCCCATCTGCAAGATCTGCTTCCAGGGCGCTGAGCAGGTAGGGCCCGGCGGGAGCCGGGACAGCCGCGGTGGGGCTCGGGTGAGGATGGTCTGTCCGGTCTCTCTCGCGACGGCCGACCTTTCAGCACCACGGACAGCGCTCGCTTCTCGGTGACACCACTGTGTGGCTGGTCTGGTCCCTGGACTGAGAGGTGTGTACTGTGTGTTCGCCTTTCCATTTCTGCGTAGGCAGATGAAAATGTCCCAGTGACGAATACAGGGTTTCATTTGATCTGCACTTTTTTCCCCCCTATCTGGTTTGCAGTTACACATTCCTCAGGTGTTTTAATGATAACGCCATAAGTATCTTTTATTTACCAAATGGATTTTGGTTTATACATAGAAAAAAAACCTATGTCCTTTTTCTACAAATGTATCCTGAGGCAGATTGTCTTAGAATACAAACTGGGGTGAGTCATGTCAAAACCAGAAGGGCAGCGTCTTTCCTTCTTGCTAATTTTGGTGACTTCATCTCATGATGTGACAAGCGTGTTACCCTTTTACAGGAGAAATAGGTATGTACTTTTGCCCTGTGAAAGAGAGGCTATTTAGACAACTACGTACTTTATATTTTATTAGAATCAATTCTAAAATATAAACCCCATTAGAGGTGCATGCAAACTTATATGAGAGTACTCATGGATACATCGGGATCATATATTACTCTTACAAAATGTGTGGTCTGAGAAAACATTAGGTTTAATATTTTTAAAAGTAAGGAAATTGCATAAGAATATGAAGGCTTTCGGGAATATAGTGCCCCAAGTCAATATTTATGATGCTACCTTTAGAAGAAAATAAAAGCATCATGCTATTGCAAGCTGCTTTCTGGGATGCCATGCATTTCTTCTTTAGCAATGATTAAGAATAACTGCAGAGGAAATGCATCTGACCATCCACTTAAAAGTTATTAAAGAGATTTAATAGTACAGCTTTCCCCTAGGAGTATTGGGAGCTACATCTTGCAGACAGTTTGTATGTTGGTAGACCATTTATGTCATAACTCCAAGCAATATCTTTGAAATAGTTTTAAGAATTTAATTTCATTCTCATCAGAGGTATAAAAATTTAATTTCATTTTCTAGGGTAGAGTTTGATGCTGATATCCTTCTGGATAACTGGCTTTGAAAGAGAAGAAAGCAAGTGTTAGATTTTTAAAATAGAGACACAAATACAAATATTCACACTGAGCTGTTTTGTTTTCAGGGGGAGCTGTTGAACCCCTGCCGATGTGACGGGTCAGTCCGATATACACATCAGCTGTGCCTGCTAAAGTGGATCAGTGAGAGGGGTTCCTGGACCTGTGAACTCTGCTGTTACAGATACCATGTCATAGCCATTAAAATGAAACAACCTTGCCAGGTAAACATTTGTGACATTTTTCCCCTGAAATAATGTTGCTAAACATATGTGCACTTGAATTTAGCTATTACTAGAGTTATTTACATACACTACTTAAAAACATTTTACACAAATCATGGTAAAATCAAGATTTAGAATTTGTAGAGATGTTCTTTGAGATTTCTGAGAAACTCAAAATACATTTTATCAAATGGTTTCCTTTATTAATTTGTTATTTGTTGATGAAATTGTACCCATCGTTGTTTCTAAAATGAAAAGTTGGTAAAATGTCTTATACTCCAATTAAATCAATTTCATTAGTTAGAAATGTTCACAGTTTATTTTAGAAATACTTTGTTAATTTAAGCACTGAAAACCTGGATGAGCTCAAGTTATGTAAAACAAATGCAAGTAAAGCAAAACTTTACTAGTCTGGAAACTTTGATTGCCCCCTTATTCAAAGAATAATGATTAGAACCTAGTCCTAATCTGAATACTTTTACCACATCACTAGGCTTTCTTTTTCATATGAAGTTTTTTTTTCCACAGTTAACTTTTGATTACTTGCATTCTTTGCTGTGGTCATCTATATAGTAGATGCAGAAGTATTCCCAGCAGTTACTCTCAATAATGCTACTGAAATGGTATATATTCTTAAACTTTTTTTGTGTGTATAATCAAATAATAGCACAATACCCATAAACCTGCAAATGCCCTTGGGAAAACAAGCTTTCGTTGTTGTTATTGTGATGGAACTGATTCAGTCCTTTGAAAACACTGATGTAAATAACATAAAATACAAAATAGTGAGGATGACATCTTAAACTGAAGCAGAATAGTGTGTAATTGACAAGACCTACAGTGACATAGGGCCAAAGTTAAACAGACATAAAAGAGTCAGGTTCAAAGCACAGAGACAAAGGAGATAATGGAAGGGAAAGAAAGAGGGAATTGCAAAGTTAGGAAGGAAAGAAAAATCATAAAATCTAATGTTCCATGTTTCTATTTAAAATACCAAATTTAGCCCAGCCAGTGTTGCTCAGTGGTTGAACCAAGAGGTCGTGGTTTGATTCCCTGTCAGGGCATGTGCCCAGGTTGTGGGCTTGATCGCCAGTGTGGGATGTGCAGGAGGCAGCTGATCTGTGATTCTCTCATATCATAGATGTTTCTCTCTCTCTCCCTCTCTCTTCCTCTCTGATATAAATGAAAGCATATTTAAAAAAATATCAAACATAGTTTGCGTTGAGCAGTATAAAATAGGTGAAATTGTTATTGTTTGCAGAAAAAACCTGAAAGCTGAATTACTACTGCATTAATAATTTAAATTTCATAGTTTTTAACTTATGTATCCTTCACATAATTTTCAATTAATTTGCATCTTTGATTATCACCAGTTAAGGCATGATTATCAGGCATGAAATGAAAATATCATTCTTTTCAAACTGACCTAAGGCTTATAAATAATTTGAAAAGAATAACTAATGTGGATGAGTGATGTTATCATGCTGAAGATAGGCATGAACCTGACACATTTTCCCAGAACTTCTAATTGATTGAGCTCCTTGGGTATAAATTTATGGATCCATCATAGTTGTCCATAGATGGAACCATGTCCAAAGGTCAGAATATGAGTAGTATAATTGAATCTACAATAATTTTGTGAATTAATATGTGGAAATGACAAATGGAGAGTTTTGGGGCTCTAGTGAAAAAAATCCCATGAAAAGTGCTGTAGTTGGATGTTCAAGAGCTGAGATAGAATACCAATATTTTAAAAGCTTAAAGTTACCCTACTATGTATTAATTCATTTGGGATGATTACTTTTGAAGAAAGTAGATATAGAGCCTTGATATAATTTTAAACTGTAAAAGAGACAATGTGCTGGGACAAAAATACAATTTCCTTGTAATTCTAATCCTATAGCAAAATGAATTAATTACAACTATATTTCACGTATTTAAGAAATATTTAATAATTATTTTAACAAAAGCAGTTTTCCAGAGTATGTATATGATATGGCTAAAAAAAATCCAAACAAAACAATAAACAACCAAAACAATAAATTAACCCAGTATTAAGGATTAATTTTATGACCTATGTAAATACTACCATGATCTGTAACCTGATCTGTTTGTTTTAGTGACCTAGAAAATAATATTTAAAAACAAAGTTGATATGAGTGTGATGATAGCTTAGGTCATGTCAGAGAAAATAACTTTCCAGGACTGCAGGGTATGTATGTAAAGCTCAATCCTCTTAATGAACAGAAATTAGTTATAAGGTTCCCAAAATGTGGATCCTTATACCTGGGAGTAGTTTATCCTCAGATGAAGTTTGAGTAATTGTCAGACATTTCTATTATGAATGACCCATAAATGGAGCATTTACTCTGTTTTTATGGTTTTCTCCTGTGCTGCTGTGAGGTCAGTTAGCTTTAGCATTTATTACAGTCACTGTGACATGGCAGACATCGAATAAGCAGCATGTTGTGGCCTCACCTTCACTTTCCATATCCCTCTGTCCCAAGTATAGAGCCCTCACATAGCGTTGAGCGGGTGGTTTCTTGGACGTAAAACTGACGAGAGAATAAATAATAATAATAGAGAACATTTTCTGAGTTCTCACTCTGTGCCAGGCACTGTTCTAAGTGCTCTACATGTATGTACCAATATTGATATTTAATCTTCATAACAAACCCAAGAGGTAGGGAATATTACTATCTGTACTTTACACAAAGGGAAACTGAAGCACAGAAAAGCAAAGTAGCTTCCACTTACTACATAGCTAGTAAAAGGCAAAATCAGGATTCAAACTTAGTCTGGTTCCTAGGTCCATGGTCTTAGCCACCATGCTTTATACTGGAAAGGGTTCTTCTCAGCTCCATCTTAGCCAACCTCACGTTTTTGAGTCAAGCAGCAACTGGTTTCAACCTGGTCTCTAAGATGCTCTAGAAAGGCTTTGGCTATCTATTGCTGCATAACAAACCATCTCAAATAATTAGTGGTGTAAACAACTATCATTTATTGCCCCTTAAGAGTTTGGGTTGATCCAGGTCAGCTGGGAGGTTCTGCACATGTGGCATCAGTCTGGAGCTGACTTCATCCAGAGGTCTGACTGGATTGAGACATCCATGAGGGCTTACTCATTTCACTGGTTCTTGGTGCTGGCGGTTGGCTGGGAGCTCAGTAGGGGCTGTCAACTAGTGCTTCAATTCTCTTCCTATGTGACTTGGACATCTCACAATATTAGGTTGGATTCCAAGAAAGCAGAAGTTACAGATCTTAAAGCCCAACCTTGGGAGTGACTATTTCATGTCTGCTGATTTCTCCTGATTAAAGCAAGCCACAGGACCAACTCAGACTCAAGAGAAGGGAAAATGGACTCTACCTCTGGGGTCTGCCCTTTTTAAAAAAAGAGTAGCTATCTTTAATTTATCATAGGAGTTAGCTTCTGAAATGGCTCTATTTACTTACTCTGTTCTCTGCATTTGGTTCTCATCAGGTCCAGACTGGTCAGTAGGCACCCACCATAATTACTCTCCCAGGGCTCAGAAACAGAGAAGGTTTAGAAAAATGAATGAAAGGTTGACTCCCTCAGTAGTGCTAGATGAATATCCTCAAGTACTTTGAGAAGTGATTATTATCATGCTGTGCCTCCTGGTGTGCAGAGGGATCTGGGGACAGGAGGGAAAGGAGCAGTTAGCCAGGAAGCAGGTGTGTGTGAGGGAGATATGCTGCCATGCGTCTACAACCTAATTTTACTTGTTTTTCTCATTGAGATTAGAAGTCTTTGAATATTTGGGTCTCAACCTCCCCATTTCATGGAATTTTAGTGATGCTCAACAACATGACCCATTAGAAACCTGATGTATCTTCTGTAACATTTTTAAACGTTAATTGCTGTATCACTAGAAGTAGGAGTTAATTAAGACATTTGAAGTAATTAACATGCATTCACCCTGCTACCTACTCCTAGAATGTATCTTATTGATTAACATAGTCAAGATGATGCATTAATATTATTGTAGAATAGTGTGGCATAAAATTTGTAAAATGTAAGAACACATAAGATCAAAGATATATTTTAGACGTGAAATAGTAAGCTAATTAAGCTATATTCAAGTTTGTGAATGCTTTCAGTACTTTGTCAACAAATATAGGTGCTTGAAGAGATAATATTTACTAGATAAAGTATTGTATGGGAAACTTCAAACTTTCTGTGAGAAACGAACTATATTTCCTAAACATAGAAAATACAATGTAAGTAGATGGTAAGAGCTATATTACCTTGAACAAGTTACTTTAACTCTTTGTGCCTTAGTTAATTAACCTTTAGAAGATAACAATGGCACCTATTTTATACATTATTTTGAGAATGAAATACATAAACATATGTAAAGTGCTTAGAATAGTGCCTGGCCATTTTAATGTTGGCTGTGATTATTATTACACTAGTGGCCCAGTGCACAAAATTTGTGCACGGAAGGTAGGTTCTCTCAGCCCAGCCTGCACCTTTTCCAATCGGGGACCCTTTGGGGGATGTCCGACTGCCGGTGTGGGATCAGGCCTAAACCGGCAGTCGAACGAATATTCCTCTCACAATCCGGGACTGCTGGCTCCTAACCGCTCACCTGCCTGCCTGCCTGATTGCCCCTAACCTCTCTGCCTGCCTGCCTGATCACCCCTAACTGCCCTCCCCTGCCGGCCTGATCTTGCCCCCAACTGCTCTCCCCTGCCGACCTGATCTCGCCCCCAACTGCCTCTGCCTGCCTGATCACCCCTAACTGCCCTCCCCTTCCAGCCTGATCTCACCCCCAACTTCCCTCCCCTGCCGGCCTGGTTGCCCCCAACTGCCCTCCCCTGCCAGCCTGATCTCACCCCCAACTGCCCTCCCCTGCCTGCCTGATCACCCCCAACTGCCCTCTCCTGCAGGCCAATTTGGTTCTGATTGGTCAGTTTCTATGCCAGTCAGCGTCAAAAACTCTGCCTCCTAGGCAGCCATTGGCTCCTCACAGTTCACCCAGATTTGGTTCTGATTGGTCGGTTTCTATGCCAGTCAGCATCTCTGGGCCTATCACCTGGCTTGATTAGAGAGGCGGGGATGATCAGCAGCCCCTGCGGAGGCCCAGAGATAAACAGAGGTGTGGCTGCTGGTGAAGCCCAAAGAAAGAGGCAATTGCTGCTGATCAACAGCTGCTATGGAGGCTGAGGATCAGATCCTGCCTCTCTCTCTCCGGGACTATCTCCGGGCCTGATCTGCAGTCCCCTTGGCAGTCAGTGCTGGGTCGCTGTGCCCGCACCTGCAGCAGTCAGAGCTGGGTCGTCATGGCACCCCAGCATTGACTGCAGGACTGACTTCCGGTGTTTGGTCGAGCCTTCAGTCGGTTGTTACGGACCCTTGGTTTTTATATATTAGGATGTTCAAACAGATGGGGACCTTCAGTTGTTCTCTGCAATGATGCTCACTGGTCCCTGTGGTTTTCTTCAGGCTCATGTCACCTAAGTGAAGTTAACGACTCCTCTTTTCATTTCATTCTTTATCCCTGGATTTTTGTTCCCTTTTCCTGAAAGAGCCCATCTAAGTTTCTGGCCAAACTTGTTACTGTAAATAATGAATGAACCAGCATTTTAAAAACCAGATGTAATGAGATATAGTGGTCTCAGCACAAGGGAACGTATTTACTCTCCCGATGTCTCTCCCTGTGGGTCTCTGCTGGAGGTATGAGACGCTTTTATATGTGGCCGAGCACAGGGTAGTGCTATTCATTGTGCTCAAGCAGCCGTGGTTTCTTTACACTTTGGCAGGAGGTGGGGGAGCTCAGAGATCCCTGGGGGTAACCACGAAGGGCACAGGCAGGTGACAAAGCATCAGTCCTGAATAGTGGTGTCCATCGGATTTCTCTCCTCCTCCTTTGTTGCTCAGAGCACCAGAGGAAAGGGCTAGGAAGGGCCTTGCCTGGGAAGGGATGGAGACCTACAAGTAGGCCATGTACCTTGCAGAGATTAGGCCCCCGGCCATTTTTACTGACCTCTAACATTTTTATTAGCCTTCTTACTGCTTTTCCTTTGAACGCTTATCATGTGCTGTCAGCAACAGGTCTCATAGCAGTGAGAATGACAAGAGAGTCTCCTAGGAAGGAGAATAACTTGAGAGTATTTTTCATTTTTACCCATATTCTGAAAGCCCTGGGATTCATCATGACAGTTTTGAATTAGAGAGGAAGTTGGCACCGGGTAGGTTCATCTTGGCAAAGGTTCTAAGGTACAGCTTCTGGATGTATCTGTGAAGTCTTTATAGAACTTTAATTAACTTACTGAGGACCCTGGCATCATTATTTTTCTAATGGGGCTCTGTCATGAAAGGGGTATTTTCACCTTCAGGAGTGATTAAGTTGTTCTCATGATGGAGCTGATGCACTGGGAGAAGCTGACAAATTACCCCTGAAAATTGACTATGATTAGAAAATGTATTAAGAAAACATCAGAGCATGAACCTTATCAGTATTGCATGCTGTCATTTGTAAAACTTCAAGGCATTTGCATTTTACGGATTAAAATGCCTGCATGCGTACAACCTGGTTGACACAGCGAGCCACCGCCTTTACTTTTTCTCAGTTACTAATGTTCTCTGTAGGTTTAATAGCAAATGGCAAGCTGAGAGGAAGCTTTTCATTGCATGTCTGAGCAACTGAGAAACAATGTTAAATGTAATATTTAAATGCATGTACTGGCAGGTTTTATGGTATTTAAAATGTCAAAATAAAGGACATATCACAAGGCAGTTCGCTTGCCTTTGAAAGTATCTGTTTTCATTTGCTTACTAATTTTTAAAACATGAATGTTCATTTTACTCACTAGAGAGATTAATGATTCTCTACTGAATAAAATATGGAAATTATTCTGTGCTTACTACTTCTAGCTGTCTTATTTATTGGATAGGCCACATGATTTTACAGTTTGTCTCCATGTCAGATGGTTCTGAGATGGTATTAAAAGGAGTGGGCGTCCATGTAGGGCTTTGTGTGTGGTGTTTGCTTTTACACTTGAGAGAAAGAGGATTGAGGATGATGTCCCAATGGATGATACGCTTCTAGAACTTTCTTCTCCACGTGTATCTGCTTTTCCACGTGTATCTATTTTCCTAGCTCTTTTTAGTGCACGTCCCTTTGACACCTTTCTCTTTGCTCTGTTGGCTCCTGCACTCAGCTGCCTGTAGGAGAAAGAACCCCTTGCTGGGTGGAGCTGGGCAGGCTTATTGGTCAAAGAAGTTAAGAGGGGTAAGATTTGGGAGTGATTGGGCAGAGGAACCTTGTTGTGTCTCCAAAAGGTCGTCATCTGATAACATTTATCTTATTTAAACCAGAGGTCAGCACATCTTTTCTCTGGGCAGTACATATTTTAGGTTTTAAGGGTTACCCTAACCGCTGTCCCAGTAGAAAAGCAGTCATAGACACTACATAAATGAATGACATGGTTGTGTTCCAATAAAACTTTAATTGTACACCTGACATTTGCATTTCACATAACCTCGGTGCATCAGGAACTAGAGTCCTCCCTTTGCTTCCCTCCTCCCCCAACCCTTTAACATTTAAAAGATTTGGCCCACCTGGATTTGGTGGTAATTTGCCAACCTCTGATTTAAACAACTGGCATATTGATATGGACTTAGGTGCTTTCTAACCTCTTAGAAAGTTCAATGAGTGAAGTGTTTTACAGTTTTCATGTGTTTCTTTGTAATTTTCAGTGAAGTCATTATAAGCTTATGTCATTCACAAAATGGTGATATTGTAGCTCTATAACAACATGCTATTAATTCCTTAATATTAAATATTAACACCAGTGTGTCTTCCAAAGAGTTTTGTGATTGTCTCAGTCTGAAATCTGAAATTTCCAGTAGTTTCAGTTGTCAGAAGCAGAAGGCAGGGACATCTCAGAATAAGTGCTCAGTGTCCCCGGAACAGGCCACCCTCTCATTTCAGTGGGTTTTGGGATGCATTTAAGCAGGTGCTCCCAGATTCTCTACAGCCCAGCAGGTGTGCTTAGAATATCTTTTTTTCAAATGTGTCAAAATGGTACTATTTTAGTTTTCTTGGGGTTTCCAGGTTTGCCTTCTAGGAGGCAAGCATAATAGTGAGTGGGACAGATTTTAGAACAAATTATGTAACACAGGTCAGGATAGCTTGAGATTCACTTTTTTTTAGTCACTTTGTGGGCATTTAGTGAATATTTGTGGTATGAATGCATGAATGAATATTTTCATAAGGTAGAAAGAATCAAGGGGATCATGTTCCTATTTCTGCAGTGAGAAAAAGACTTAAGGAAATCAAGTTGCATTAATTGCGCACACATTTTCCTATCTACTGGCTGTCAATTTTCAACTTACTCCTAAGTTGATCTTCTAATAATGCTATTGTGATTCTGCCTGGGCAAATACGCTGAGTGGCCAGATTATTATGACCACCCCATCAGTACTTCATTGGGCCACCTTGTGCCTTCAATACTGCGGCGATTCTTCTTGGCATTGACTCCACGAGATGTTGAAAGGTGATGGGAGGAATCTGACACCATGCCTGATGAATAGCACTGTCCAGTTCTGTGAGATTTGATGGTTGTGGAACCAGCTGCCTGATGGGTCTTTTAACTTCATCCCACAAATGCTCAGTTGGATTGAGATCTGGTGACTGTGGGGGCCATCTAAACAAGGTAAAGTCTCCCTCATGTTCTTGAAGCCACTCCTGCACAATATGAGCACCGTGGCATGGCGCACTGTCTTGATGGAAGAAGCCATCTCCATTGGGATACGCCATCAACATGATTGGATGAACTTGATCAGCGACGATACTTAGGTATGTTGTGCTATTCAGACGTTGTTCCACATGAATTAAAGGGCCCAAATCATGCCAGGAAAACATGCCCCAAACCATAACACTGCCCCCACCAGCTTGAAGGGTTGTACTCATGCATGTGGGGTGCATGTTTTCATGCTGTTTCCGTAAAATTCTCACTCTGCCATCTGTATGATGCAACTGGAAATGTGATTCATCGGACCACATGACTTTTTTCCAATGCTGGACTGTCCAATCCTTGTGTTACTGTGCGAATTGGAGATGTTTTATCTTGGTAACTGCAGACAGCAAAGGTGTTCGAACAGGCCTTCAGCTTCCGTATCCCATAGGATGCAGTGTACGGTTAATTTGCCAACAAACGTCAGGTAGTCATAATAATCTGGCCACTCAGTGTATATTCAGTTCTTAGACCACAGGAAAAAGCCTTAACAGCAGGACCTTTTTTTAAAAACCTAGAATTGAAAAACAAAAGTCTCCAGTGAGACATATCTGCTCCTTTCAAAAAATAAAATGTCAGTGACTGTGAAATTACCCACGTGTGACACGCTTGCTTTCTTGAAGTTGTCACTGCTTGAAGGATTTCATTTAGCGCTTATTCACAGAATTCAGATAATTTGTTGGAAATTTTCCTGTATGATCATGGGTATAGGTGAGCCGCTCAGAATGTCTACCCCGGGAATCATGTTTTTGGTGTGAAATCTGCCACCCGGCTGAGAACAAGGTGATGTGTTTTCTCGATGAGTGGTTTGTTTGTACATTTGTAACATAACTTCAAACATGATTCTCCACTGGCAAATGCAATACTCCAGCACACTGAGATGCAGCCAGAGAACAGACTATTTCCTCCTTGCTCATTCCCTGCTTTGCCTGGGCGTGTGGCTTTGCTGTGATGAGACTGGTGTTTACTGAAAAGGCTGGAACAAAGGAAACTCGGCTTCCTTCTATTTTGGGACCTTCTCAGAGCCAAGCAAGAGTACTTCGACCTTTCTGAGCAGCGGGGAGTGGACTGATGAGGAGATAATCACCTACAATTACGAGTAAATGGATGGCTGACACTGAGGACTCAGCCAAGAAAAACGGCATGTGACTTGTGATTTCTGTCTCCTTGGATATTTGACAGCGTCTTCCCTGTGAGCATAAGTCATGGTTCAACAGCTGTTCTATGTGATTTACCAAATGAAATCCCACAGAAGTAGAGATGGACTGGGAGCAGTCACGTGGCAAGACATGAAGAAACCCGGAAGCGTTACTACCTGGACAAAGTCAATAAGAGAAGTTAGTGGGAGACATTTCTTGTTCCATCCTTACTTTAGGTGTGGCATGCTCTGAGAGTTACCATCTAAAAACCTGCTCGTTCTCCAGTTTTTATCTCTTTGAAATAGTTCATTGTGACTGATGACACCTGGGCCATGTCTCTTTATCTTAGTAACAGAGTTCCATGGCCTTAATGTGCCTTTTAGTTTTGTTTCTCATGTTGGTATGCTAATTATGTGCAAGTGGCCAAGGCTTAATTTGGGCACAGGGGGCCCTCCCCATGTGCATGTAGCTCTTATTACAGGAGCCCTCTCCTCCCCGAGCACTCCTTTGTTATATATGGACTTGCAGTTGTGCTGTGACTCATTTGTGTCATGACTCCGAGTTACAGAATAGTTCACATAAATAAGGAACTATTTCAAGAAATGTACATGTCTTGGTTTGTTCAGCCCATTAAAAAAAAAAAGATGTTAAAAAGCACAACCTCTCTCATAACTATCAGTGGATTTTACTTAATTTGTGTGGAATAACATTCCAGAAACCACGTGAACTAGTTTTGCTTTTCTCTCTGCCTCCAATCTCCTGTATTAATTTCTTTTCTATGTTACATTTGCAGATTTTTAACACAAATATGCATGTAAGTGCCCTCTATTAATTTAAAGGAAAAGTCTAGAAAATAAAAAGCTTATAGAATAGAAAAGAGCACAGGATTTGCCAGGCATATATTGGGCATTCAGTAAATATTTGTTTTATCCTCCGACTTCCATCTCTTCCTTGTCTTGACAACATTGCACCCTTATTTTTGGAGGGGTGGGCAAGCAGATGGAAGGTTTCCAGGAGGAACCTCCTATTCTTTGGAAAGAAAGTAACAATAAATAAGTAACACTTACCTACATAGTGTTCTCTAGGACTCAGCATGCCCAAGCTCAAATCTGGAAGTCGAAGGAATATCTTGAATGCAAAACCATCTTTCATTGCTCTCTAAAACTGTCTTCCTTTACCTTTCCTGGTAGACTTTGGGTGATACTGCCATTGCTTCTATTAAAGTCATTTCACATATAGACAAGACTTTCTAGCAATTTGTGAAGTACTAGTAGGAAGTAGAAAAATGTGAAGCCAACAAGAGTAGAACCAATTCTACCAAAATTTGTTGGGTAACTTCGGGTGACACATGGTTTGTAGATAATGTGGATAGATTTTGAAACCTTTATGAGTAGTTTAGTGAAACATGTAAGAATGGGGGACGAGTCTCCCTACCTCCTGTCTGTCCATTCTCTCTCTCCTGCACCCTACTATGACTAAAGGTAGTATCGGTAGCAGAAAAGGAAATTTGAGAGGGAAATATGTTGCCTCATTTTGGATATGATTAGCTCCCCTAGAGTAAACTTTTGGAGAAAAATACTAACCATTCTTTGAATTGCCTGTGGGAAAATTTCAATGCTGAGTGATGATGAATGCATGGAGATGAATAACATAATGGCATAGTGATGGATTAATATGTGTTTATTTTTGGCCTAGAAAATGATTTTCTTCATGTCAAGGGGTAGCCACAAAATTTCTTATCTTTGTTTTTCTACTGTGAATTATATAAACAATACTTTCTTATTGGTTATTTTTTTTGCTCATTGAACAAATTTACCAGTACTATTTAGCAGACACTGTTTCAGAAGCAATAGCTACAGAGTTTGTTAAAAGGGGACCTCTGCTTCTAAATTTAAATTGTTGACAGTGAGGGTCAGGTAGTAAACAAGTAGATTGTGTTAATAACTGAGTGATTAACAAAGGATATGCTAGAATGACACATGTGATATTGGATCAGAGTGTGAAACATCAGTGTAAACTCATGTTTTGCTTAGTATAAAAATATTTATAGAGATGTGATTTTGCATGAGTTAGTATTCAAGCATCCATTTCTTAGGCGTGACACTCCACTAATAAAAAGCTCACCTAGCACCAGATCTTGGAACATATCCTCTGAAGATAAGGAGAAACTACTGTAAAAGAATTAATAAATTAATTAGTAGTAAGTCCTAAGAAAAAAACATTGGACAAAAAAGGAGACAGGAAATGTCAAGAAGGGTGGAAAATTTTTAGCTTAGTGTAGTTAGGTAAGGCTGACAATCCATGATCTTTGACATTGTCAGAAATTATTCATGTATGGCTTTTTAGAAATAGGGTATGTTGGTGAATGTTTACCATGATTGGTTTTCCCACTGAAGTACATTTCATTCTGAGTCTTCTTGAGTCAACTGGAGAGGTCACTGTTGACAGCCTGCAGTTTTATAATTTGCTTCAATATATTAAATGTATCAATAAGGGGCCCAATTCCCTTCACCCATTTGTATATCCTCGATATTATTGTGAGTATTCAAGACATTGGTTTTTAAGAATACAGTCAGACAGATTAAGGGGAAAAGACTAGTGAGAAATGTATTCTAGATTCTAAGAATGACAGATGCTCAATTTGTTCTTCCTTAGTTATTTAAATTATGTTGCCACGTTCACTGTTCAATCTACAGAATTATCAAGAGGTTAGGGTTGAAATAAAAGCCATCACATATGAGAAATTTGGCCTACTTTGGATGTTAATTAGTTTTATATTGGTTTTTGTTACTATAATAATAATAAAACAAGTAGAAAACTAATATTGGGCTTATTTTTCTCTTGGACAAGTACATTTTTTTTCTGCTAAAAACACTTTTTATGAGAAGGATTGTTTTTAAAAGAAGCTCTATCATCTTACTGGATGTCATCTAGAAAACTTGGCTGTTTGGAGAATGAATGTTTCAGGCTGTAATTTTCAAGGTAATGTAATTGGTCTTGTACATGACATGGCCACTATGAAAGTCATGCAATGACTTATAGAGGGGAAATGACTTTTTATGTTGCTCCTGGAGCTATGGAAATTGACATTTGGACTTCCAAAATCTATTTGAAATAAACGACTTCCATTAATCAGTGCACTGAGATGCTGGCAGTCCATCATTTTTTGCATCTCCATCATTGACAGAGAATATGAACATAAAGGAGTTTTGAAGGGTGAAAAGACTCCTTCCTCCTCTCAGAAAACATTTAATAATATGGGGACATTTTGCTTGAGTTTATGGTACTTAGTTAACCAAAATGGAGTATTCAGTTCCCAAATTTGATGGGAAATGTCATCCGTAACTTAAAACCTTTAGCTTTCAAAGGCCATAAGCATAAGCAAGTGATTAAGAATCTTTTATTCAGCAGACAAGTGATGATGAGATCATAGGGAGTGAGGTGTTTTATTGATGAACAGATGCAGGAAGGAAATAGATCATGCTTAGGGTGTTATGCATGGGGCCCCTGTCTGGGTTCCCAGTATTTGTTTGATTGCCTTAGCAGTGGACTCATTTAGATCAACTGTTAAAGGTTCAAAAACTTTCAAAAAGTTCAAAAACTTTCAGTCAGTAGCAGCAGATCTTGAGGGTTTATATATTGGTGGTATTCCTTTCTCCAATTAGATGTCAGAAGAGCTTAACTATGCAACTCTGCCCTCTAGTGTTTCCTGTTAAATAGAGTCATGTCCTTGAGATTTGACCCATGGTGCACTAGGTTAGAGATAGTTCTATATTTTATCTTGTTTGAAAATAAATTTGGTCCAGGCTCCGCTTACTTAAAAGGCTTTGGTATCTGTTGTTGTTCACATAATTTGTTTCAAAAAAGATGCTTTTTTTTTTTTAAGTCTACTTAGCTTTTGATTAAATCAAACATTTTCTGTTTTCTTTATTGTACTTTGCAATTTTTGAGGGCTTGATTTTAGTCTCTTCAGAGATTTTGAAAAGCTACTTCTTAAATAGTTTAAGAATATAAAGAGTGTAAACTCAAGCAGAATGTTAAATCCATTTAAAGTTATTTTAGGGATTGCATTCAAATTTTGATTGCCTATTGAATATCTGGGAGCAACAAGTTTAAATAGAAGATAATTGTAACATCTAGTGGTTTCTGCCAAAATATTTGTAATATATTGAAAAATAAGTATTTTAGATATTTTTGTTAAATAAGATAAAAAGAATATACCTTATTTGATTTCATGTAACTAAAAATAACCATTGACCAAATATTGGGGCAATTTGGGTATTTGGAACAGAAACAGTAATTGCATTTTGGCTTTTATTTGGCTTTAGTTTTCTCAAAGAGCGACTTTTATTTTGCTTAGGACAACATTTTTAAGGAGAATTAGATGAGAAGCAATTTTCGTGATGTAAAACTTTATGGACTATATTTGAAAATGAGGTTTTTAATTGCTGATTGTTTTATTAATGGCGAACCATCTCACTTGAGGGGGAAAAAATTTCCAAGCAGCTTAAATTCTTAGTTAACAACTAGAGGAACCTCAATTAAGTAGCAACTATTGAGGCACCCACCGGCCATCTGCTGAGATTCGTGTTGGTGGAAGGTGTGGAGAATCAGTCTCTGGCCGATTGTGAGTTCCTAGAAAAAGCTCTGTACCTTGGAAATAACTGGGAATAACACAGAAATAAAGGAGGGACCAAGGATATATATCCTATATAAAAAAGCCTAATATGCTAAGTGTCCAGTTGTCTGGTCATCTGTTCAACCAATCAAAGCATAATATGCTAGTGATATGCTAAGGCTGCTCAACTCCTTGATATGATGTGTACTGACCATGAAGGGCAGTCACTCTGACTGGTAGGTTACCTTGCTGCTGGGGTCCGGCCAATCGGGACTGAGCAACACGAGCCTGACATGCCCTGGAGCCCTCCCATGATCCCTCCCTGGCTGGCCAACCTCCTGCATCCCTCCACAGCCTAGATAGTACACTGGTGGAGTCCCTTGGCCTGGCCTGTGCTCTCTAGCAAAACAGGACCCCTCGGGGGATGTTGGAGAACCGGTTTCAGCCCAATCCCACAGGCCAGGCTGAGGGACCCCACTAGTGCACAAACTTTATATATATTTTAAATGGGAAATACAATTTTATTTCAGAGGCACAAGGCATTTCAAGAACTGTCTGGAAGTACTCACACACCCTTTCCAGATCAACGAGGCCACATTTGTCTTGGTTTGATGCACAGAAAAGATGATGTATTGAAAATAAATGATGTGTAAGTTTCTCACACTGTCCCTGCCATCTTGGCAGAGTTACCCATTTATCAAGAGGTCCAAGACCACATGGCAAAGGAACCAGAAATGTCATGCTCAGTTGGGGAAAACCATGTCACCTCTGGGGTTTCCAGGAATCACAGGTGGCGTTGGGGCCTGTAGGAACATGAAGCTTCCGTGAGATGATGACGTGGCCAAACATTCACTAAACAGATTTTACATAGAGATAAAGTGTGGTGGATTTCAAGTGAATTGATAAATGTATAAAATAAATACACTGAGAATCCAAGATGGTGGCGTAGGTAAACACCTAAACTGCTGCCTCGCACAACAATTTCAAAACTCCAACTAAAAGACAAAACGTCTATCACCCAGAACCACGGGAAAGCTGGCTGAGTGGAAGTTCTACAACTAGAAGGAAAGAGAAAAGAGCATTGAGACGTGCACGAGCACTGAAAAGCTGAGGTACGGAGGCACGGGATCTGGGCTGGCAGCAGGCATTGCTTTTTTCAACCCAAAGGGGAGACAAGCCCCCGATTACTCTGAAAAACAGTTTCTGGGGAGACGCGGGGGACCCAAACTCCTACGGGGAGAAGCTGGATTGTCTGCCACCGGGTCAGAAAGTGAGGGGGGCCTGCTTATAGAGCTGCGCGCAAGAATAATTGTTTACTGCGCTGGGGCACGGGACACAGTCGGAGACACAGAGCCGGCTAACTAGCAGCCATCGCTGTTTGCCACGCCCTAGCCTAGTGACGCCCTGAGACCCCGCCCCACACAACCTACAAACCCACCCAAGCTCCAAGCAGCAGTTTTAGCATAAGAAAGGCCTGCCCTATCGCAGCTTAACCTAGCAAACTTGCAGCCTGGGTCAGACAGCTCCAAAACCTCCAAACCCCAAGCAAAGAGGAGAAAACTGTAGCTCTCGCTGTAGCTCCTGCTGGGTGGACGCAGACAATAGCTGACCTGCATCCCATTGGAGATCCAGAAGCCAGTATACCTAGGGGTCAATGTGAGAAACCAGATTTCAACTCCTCACATCCTTAAGTGACACATTCAAGAGGCAGACTCAGCGAGCACCAAAGCCCCACTGAAACAAGTCCTGCACCATAAGCATGTCTTCAGCACAGCAGTTCTTATAGACACAGTGAGTCCTCACAGCCGATTTGCCTGGAGGTCAATTCCTCCCAGCGTACCAACAGCAATCAAGGCTTAACTACACCAAGACTTTGCACTCAGCCCACAAAGGGGGGTACCAAGAGCGTCCACATCAGGTGATTGGGGAGGCTGAGCTACTGCCCCCTATAGGTCACCTACCACACAAAGCCACTCCATCAACACAGGGAAGCAGCCAAAATGCGGAAACAAAGAAACGTCATGAATGAAAGAAAAGGAGGAAAGCAAACTACTGGATGACATAGAGTTCAGAACCACATTTATAAGGTTACTCAAGAATCTTCTAAAAACTGCCGAGAAACTTGATGACACTTCTGAGGAGCTTAGAGAAACCTTTAAGGACCTTAATGAGAATGCCAAAAAAATGGAAAAGGACCAGTCAGAAATGAAGCATACACTGTCTAAAATCAAGACTATACAGAAACTCAACTGTAGATCAACGTACCCTAAGAATCAAACCAAAGATCTGAAATATGAGGAAACAAGAAACACCCAACCAGAAAAACAAACAAAAAAAAGAATCCAAAAATATGAAGATAGTTTAAAGAGCCTCTGGGACAACTTCAAGCGTACCAACATCCGAATTTTTGGGGTGCCAGAAGAAGAGAGAGAGCAAAATACTGAAAACCTATTAGAAGAAATAATGACAGAAAACTTTCCCTACCTGGTGAAAGAAATAGACTTACAAGTCCAGGAAGCACACAGAACCCCAAACAAAAGGAATCCAAAGAGGACCACACCAAGGCACATCATAATTAAAATGCCAAGGGCAAAAGACAAAGAGAGAATCTTGAAAGCAGCAAGAGAAAAACGGTTAGTTACCTACAAGGGAGTACCCATACGACTGTCAGCTGATTTCTCAGCAGAAACTATGCAGGCCAGAAGGGAGTGGCAAGAAATATTCAAAGTGATGAACAGCAAGAACCTACAACTAAGATTACTCTACCCAGCAAAGCTATCATTCAGAATTGAAGGTCAGATAAAGAGCTTCACAGACAAGGAAAAACTAAAGGAGTTCATCGCCACCAAACCAGGATTACATGAGATGCTGAAGGGTATTCTTTAAGAAGAGGAAAATGGTAAAGATAAAAATTATGAACAACAAAATGACATCAAATACATACCTACCAACAAGTGAATCTAAAAATCAAGTGAATAAAAAATCTGAAGAACAGAATGGACTGGTGAATGTAATAGAATCAGGGACATAGAAAAGGAGTGGACTGACAATTCTCAGGGGGAAGCGGGTGTGAGTGGTGCGGGAAGAGATTGGACAAAAATCTTACTCCTATGGATGAAGACAGTGGCAGGGGGTAAGGGCATGGGGTAGGGTGGGGTGGGGAATCAGGTGGAGGGGAGCTATAGGGGGAAAACAAAAAGAGGAACACCTGTAATCTGAACAATAAAGATTTATTTTAAAAAATTTTAAAAATAAAATAAATACACTGTCTTTCACATAAATATCTACCTTATCAAAAATTGAAATGTATTTCTAAGCTGAGATAGATTTCAGAGAATATTTAAAGGCTAACCATGATAAGAATTGACTAAATGATGGTGGTTCATTTATAAATTGAATATCTTGGCAGTGAATGTTTTAGTGTGTACAGCTAGAAAAATATTCTTCATCAGATGTTGATACTGAAAGAAATGTGACTTATGCTACTTAGTGATTTTTTCTCTCAGCAGCAAACCCTAGGGTACTAAATGACGCAGGCATACAGTAAGTTAAAATTATTTTGCATGGACAATAACATGTTTTTAGCAGGTAAGACCTTTAGCAAAATACATAACAATATTACTTGTTATGGCAATAAAGGGTTGATATAAAACTAGGGCATTTTTCAATGAAATAACAAAGTTTTATTGAGAGTAAGGAGAGACATACTAACATTAATAACATATCTACATTGCATGTTCTACACTAAAATATTATCATTTAATCATTTCCTAGCTGCTCCACAATTACAAAGATTAGTATTCCCGCAAAGAACTGAGAGAATATTGGTCATCGTTGAAGGCAGTTTTAGTTTATAGTCTGAAGACAAGGCCCTTACTTCGAATAAGGTGCCAGGTATATGTGGGTGACAGGCGTGTGATATAAAAAGTTATACAGAGCTCCTTATCAATTGTGAGTCAGAATTTGGCCAGAGCTTCACAAGTAAGAGTGCTCATTTCTCGTATGGAATCAGTCTGAAATAGAATTTCTTTTAGATGTCTGCTCATAAAGCCAAACCGTGCCAGCAAAGTGACTCTACAGAGACTAAACTCTATAATTATTATCTTTTAAGTATCTACTAAATCCATTCAGAACTCAGTACAAAGAACATATTGCTTTTTATATATTTACAGATATTTATGGATTGAAACTAACCTGATTGCAAATCAAGCAGCAGTAGAAAGTGATGTAGATTAGGTAAATGTTTAAGCAAATCCCAATGTGTCATTTCCAGGATTGGCAATATGAAGCATGGTTGACAGTGATCTGGAGCAGGACGTTAAGAGTGTGCTTGAGTGTGTCCTGGCTGACTATGGCTGAACCTTTGATGAGCTCTGAAAATCAGCACACTTGTTCAAAGTTTGTATCGCACTACAACAGCCACTTCTAGATTCTTACTGGTAATAACAAAGGCTGCCATTTATTGAACTCTTATATGCCAGGCACCTTCCAAAGTGCTTAAGAGACATTGCTACATTTAATTCTCAAAAATACTGCAAGTGAGTGGTCTAGAAAAATGTGTCTTACTTTGAGGAGCTTCAGTTGTGCCAGTATGTAACAGGATTGATCAAAATCTCTGGAATTCAGAAAAATTTAAATGAGTTTGGGAAAATGGAAAAACACTTTTTAAACAGATAGGGAGCCTGAATGTTAGCTTATGAGTCACAACTCATCACTATGGGATTTGGTGCTAGGTATATGTGGGTGACAGATGTGTGATATGAAAAGTCATACAGAGCCCCTTATCAATTGTGAGTCAGACTTTGGCAAGTGCCAAATTATTACAAAAAATGTAATAATTTACTGAATAATTTTAACTACACAAGTAATTCAGGAAGACACAATATTGTTAAAATGTATGTTGAAATTTAAATAATTCAGATACTATAAAAACCAGTAATGTAAAATGGATAATCCCTCCTTTTATTTACCTTCCAGAGCCCTCCTCAATCCATTACCCCAATCGAGGGAATTACTGTTAAATGCCTAGTCTGCAGCATTTTGGACTTTTTGAAGGATGCATTTACATGCATATACATACGTATTTGTACGTATCTAATATTTTTTTCTTCACTACCTGCCATGTTCTGAAGTTTCATTGGACAGTATGTCATTGCATATGACTCTCTATAATTCTTTTAACCAGTGCATTATAGTCTTCAGAATGTAACAATATATTTAGCAATTTTCCTGTTGATGGACTGCTGGGGTGTTTCTTAGCATCTAGAAAGGGTTCAGGAATCTGGAGAAGGGCTGTGAGTACATTAATAAAGAGATTAGACATGAAATATAAATTTGGAAGGCATTTTGGGGAGCCAGAGGAGACCTAGCTTCAGTAACCAAGTTCTCTGAATCTCTGGATCCCTAGCTTTTTATTAACACAAAATTGTCCTAAGGCAAAGCAGATATACATATCAAAGGTTAAGGGTTGGTATACAGTAGGCATTGTCAAATTGGAGGAACTGCTTTGGCTGTTCAGCAGTTTGGCCAGCAGCAGGTAATAACATGTAGATTGAAATGCCCTCAGCTGTCTGGCAGTAGGCAATAATATATGCATCTTTTTCAGATTTGGGAAAATGCTTTCGGCCATTCCAGCAGGCAACAATATGTATTCAGCCCTGCTGAATATAGAAGCCCTTCAACCTTTTGAGGACTTTTTGCATTTATTATGACATGCTGGAATTAGCCTCCAGCAATGGACATTTAGGTAGTTTACAATCTTTAACTGTGGTAAAAATGCTCCAGTGAACTCGAGACACACATTGGGTGTACTGCTACAGGGTTGAATCAGCTGCAGAAATGCTGGGTTATGGAGTATGTGCCATTGAACTTTTGATAGATACTTCCAAATTGCTCACCATCAGTGGTGCACTAATCTGACTAATCAGTACTAATATTAGCAATGTAGCACAGTGGTCATTTCCCCTATCCTCACCAATACTGGAAATCATCAATTACTGATAATTAACAAAGTAAATTATTAATGGTTTATAAATGTGATACCTTGTTATTTTAATTTGTATTTCCCTAATTACTAGTGAGGTTGAGCATTGCTTTCTATGTTTACTGACCACTGGAATTGCTGTGAGTGTGTGTATGTGTGTGAATTGTGTGTTCCTAACCTTTGCCTGTTTTTGATTGAGATCAAATTTATTAGTTTTAAAAATTTATACTCAACATCATTACAAAGTAAAACAACTTTTTTTTTGCCAACTTGATCTGTCAGTTTGTTACATAACTTACCTAATTGGGATGTAGACATTAACAAATTATCATGCAATTAACTTTTAAACATGGAAGGATTATCATTGTGTTACTGATTTCTAGCTTAATAGTCTTAAGATTAGAAAACATACTTTGTTTGAATTAATTCTTTCAACAATTGCTGACATTTGAATTTTGGCCAATTATTTGGTTACCTTTTGTAAATGTGGTTGAAAATAATGTGTTTTCTCCGGTGGTTGGATTTTCTCAGGTTTAATTGGATTGTTCAGTATGGTTTGCTTCATCCTTTACTGAATTGCTGAGTTCCTAAGCAGAAGGTAACAGGTTTGCTTGACATATATTTCCATAAAGCCCCTGCATCCTTTTCCCAACAATGTCAGATAGGAATTGGTTTAGATGCCAGTGGTGGATATCCAAAATATCAGAAGTTCAGAAAAAATAGAAATTTCTTGTTTTCAAAGAAGTGTCAGGAAAGGTGCTCTGGGGCTGTGTGAGTGCTCCACGTATCAGACAGAGTCCAGCTCTTCCTCTCTCATTATCTTGATATATGTGACCTCCATCCCAAGTTCATCTGATGTCCTAAATGGCTGCTTTAGCTCTAGAAATGTTTAGAGGCCATTCCCCAAGAAATTGTGCACAGTACTTCAGACTACATTCCAAGGACTCCAACTTAGTTATATGATAACATCTAGCTGCAAGGCCAGGTTGGTAGTGTGTGGTGTCTATTCTTGTTAGCCTGTGACCAGCTGAATTCTGTGAGTTCTTTAACATAAAAAGGATGAGTAGGTATTGAACAACAATTAGCAGTCTGTCATATCAATATGTATGTCCATCAACTCAATTTATTGAATACAAGTGTCTTCAAGTGTAAAGAATACTGCACTTTGTGTACAATCTTTGCTAAAATACTTAGAATTACACCTTTTCTATATCCTAAAGCACAACCCTGAGCATGCTATATACCCCTTCTTAAAATCTTCTTCAACTCCTGATTGCCTAGAGCAGTGGTCGGCAAACTGTGGCTCGCGAGCCACATGCGGCTCTTTGGCCCCTTGAGTGTAGCTCTTCCACAAAATACCACGGCCTGGGCGAGTCTATTTTGAAGTGGCGTTAGAAGAAGTTTAAGTTTAAAAAATTTGGCTCTCAAAAGAAATTTCAATCGTTGTACTGATGGTATTTGGCTCTGTTGACTAATGAGTTTGCCAACCACTGGCCTAGAGTACCATGAATGCTCCCTAGCATGCTAGTCAAGGTATTAGCTGAGCTGGCCACATCGGAAGTTACCAAACGTTTGCCCACTTCCTGCGCATTTTATAACCTGTGAACCTGCTGAAGAATTATTGTGGTTTTTTCCAGCACAAACCTGGAATACAGTCTTAGTTCCTGTGCCAGTGACATTCCTTTCTCATCTAGAAATGCCCTTTTCCTATTTTCTACATGGAGAAATTTCCTCTCATTTCCAAGTCTAATCCAAAAGCCACTTGTCCACTAAGACATCTCTGATCCCTCCAACCGGTGCGCAATCTTCCCCCTGTGGGCGCTTCCATGGCATTTGCTCTTTTCTGTGCTTCTACAGATGTGCACACATTTTTGTCTCCTCACTACACTGTGGGGGCCCAAGGGCAGGGTCAGTGCCTGGCCAGGTGTATAGCATTGGACAATACATCAATAAAGCAAGTTTAATTAAGTGGATGATGGATTGTGTGTAAAATCTGTGCATTTAGGGCCATCATATTTATTTTATATAACTATAAATTTTCATATTACCTTAACGTTAACTGATTCTCTGTGTGGTTCAAATGACACCGTTGGTGCTTGATCATAGTAATAAGCAGAGAGATGCATTTAGTTCAAAGATAGCACCACTAGCTGCAGATGGTGAGAAAAGCATGATGCCACTTCCTGGCATATCTTAATCTTTTATTATTCCAGATAGAGGAAGCAGAATTAGAAACAGTTGGATTCATCCAGGGGCACTTATTTCACAAACTTTGGGAAAGAGGGATGAAATACCTTGAGCTTCATTTGTGTCTCTGATTGAGAGTAAGAAATGGATGTCTGATTTTGCTGTGAAAGCTCTTTGTAGGTAATCTTATTCTGTGGCTTAGCTATCGCGTCTCAATCAGGATTCCTTTGCACAAGACTGGATACTGCCAATATTTGCTTTAGTTTTCCTAAGATGAATTAAGAAATGGCTTGAAAGAGCTTGTGACATGGATCTTGATAGCACTGTTATTACTCTTATGCCAAACATATACTCAGAACATGTGTTTTCACTGTATTTTTGCATGTTGTCCAGAAACTGTGAGCAAATCTCATTTTTGGATAGACAGTGAACACTTCTTTGTTAGAAAAATGGATATGCTAATAGAAACTGTCTGGTTTATATAACACCCATTTTAAGTATATCAATCACTGTGTCTTCATATTGATGGATGCATAAAAATGCATTTGGTAGAGGTCATATATTCATAATAGAATTGTGAGTAAAATATAAAAATAAATAAATCTCAACTAAAAACCTCTTCATGGTTAATGACTGAGATACTGGAAATACAACTATTAATGTCAGGATCAAAACATGAGTGCCTGCTATCACTACTATTATTTGAAATTGTTCTGGAGGTGCTAGCTAATGCATTTAGGAAAGAGAACAAAAAATGGGCATAAATGCCATTTCTCCACATTCACATCAACAGAGAACGTTACCCTTTGTTTTCACCCCAAAATAACAGCAAGAAGAAAACAAAACAAGCTATTTTTATTTTATTCACATATTTTTGGTTAGTAGGGAGATTGGGTATCTTTTTATATGCTTATTGGCAATGTTAAGAGTGTGATATGAAACATTTACTTGTGGTAATAGCTTAGAGACATGGAAAGAAGAGTCCTGATTGGCATTGCTTTTCAGTAGCTCCCATCACACAAAATCTAAGGCAAAGACACAAGGCTACAAGCTGCCACATTTTTGTACTAGGAGACAAAATAACTTATCAGTCTCAAAAAGTGGGATGTGACAGGGCATTGGTTTTGGAAAAAGGACTTGGGGTCTATAAGCTGATAGAATGTTCTTGCCGAGTGGATCTGGGACCATTTCTCTGAATATAAAATCTTCCACTTCATGACTGGCAATCACTCCTCAAGAGGTCTATTCTAAGGATATAATTATACAAGTCTGAAATGATGTATGTATGCGGATATTGATTTCAACCTTGTTTGTGACAGTGGAATCTTGGAAAAGACCTGAATGCTTATCCATTAGGGCTGGTGAATGGCTATGCAAATGATGTCACCTCAGTACAGGGAGTACTATGAAGCCAATGACATTTATGGACTTGGACAGTTTTTCACAACCTATTGTTGAGTAATGCCGGTGTGTGTTTCTTGGCATTTAGAAGGGGTACAGGAATCTGGAGAAGGCGCTGTGTGTAAATTAATAAAGAGTCAGAGATGAAACATAATTTTGGAAGGCATTTTGGGGGGCCAGAGGAGACTTAGCTAAATAAACCAAGTTCTCTTGTCTCTCTGGATCCCTTGCTTTTTATTAACACAAATTGTCCTAAGGCAAGGTAGGTGTACATATCAAAGGCCAAGATTTGGTATATAGTAAGCATTGTTAGATTGGGGGAAACTGCCTATGGCTGTTCAGTTGTTTGGCCAGTAGGAGGCAATAACATGTAGATTGAAATGCCCTCAGCTGTCTGGCAGTAAGCAATCATTTATTTTATTTTTATTTTTATTTTTCATTTTTTTTTTTGTTCTAATTATTACAAATAGTACTACATATGTCTCCTTTTTTCTTTTTTTTCCCATTGACCTCCCCCTGGCCTACCCTACCCCCTAGTACATGCCTTCACCTGCCCGCCCTCCCCCCCCCCCCGCCCCCCAGTGTCTTATATCCATTGGTTATAGTAAGCAATCATTTATGTATCCTTTTCAGGTTTGGGGAAATGCCCTCAGCCGTTCCAGATGACTCAGCCCTGCTGAGATGCTGGAATTAGCTTCCAGCAGTTGAGGACAAAAAACAGGTTACAGAACACATGTATGCTCCAATTCCACTTAGTAGTTGACTAGAGAGCTAGACCTATAGCTGTATATCTAAACATTTCTATGACTACAGAGAGATAGAAAAACATTTGCTAGAAGACTGACATTGGTAATGAAAATCTAACTGGAGTAATACCTGCAAACATGAAACTGTTGGGGAGTAATGGAAGATATGTACCATGCGCTCTTAAGGTCACAGAGTTTCAGAGAAGGGGGCCAGTCAGTATAGCAAGGGAGATTACAGAGGGTCTGATGCAGTGGGAAGCATTTGAGTTGATTTATTTACTAGAGGTCGGGTTGAACGGATGGAGAGGCAGGAACAGCATTCCAGGTAGGCATAAAGCATTCAGTGTTTGTATTAAACAGTGAGGCAGGTGCCAAGAATCACATGTAAGTTATGGTCTTGAGACTCAAGGAGCTTATAGCCCAGTGGAGAATAAAAACACATAAATTATGGTCCAGTATGGAAAATGCATCTATAAAGATGTGCCCAGGGCACTGTGAGAATGCTAAAAATGGTATCTACTTAAGCCTTGAATGTGTGAACAGGAGTAGAGAGCAAAGGGCTGCCTGGAGGAGGTTTCTAGAAGAGGTGATTGTGAGTAGAAACTCAGAGGATGAGTTAGCTATGTGGAGAGTAAATAATTCTAGAAACAAACATGAACAATGATCTCAGACTTGACCACTATACTGATACAAAAGGCCATGTCCAGCTCATTAACAGATAATGCATTAACCCTTCACAGCGACAGTGTGGGCTTCTCAGGCCTGCCCACGTTGGTCATTTAGCCTGTTGCTCTGTAGCATCACGTATCATGTTTCTTGGGTGAATTGATTTCTGGATTTGGGAAGGCGAGAAACAATTTCTCCTCATCTTCAGTGTCTCCAGCTTCATGATTGGCTTCTGGGGCCTGGGAAATCCAAACTCCCCGACTCTGTAGTGGTTCTGAGCAGTACAGCCTTCTTCTCTTGGTAGACTACAGCCAGAATCAGTCCTTACAGCTCCCTGCTATCCTTGAAGCAGACACATGATCCTTCTAAAGTCTAAGAATCATATAACTTATTTCTAATAATGTACTGTTTCATTGAGGAAGGACTCCTAGAGAATGAAGTGCATACATCTGAAGTTTATGGTTTGATGAATTTTTATGTGTATCCACACTTGTATAGTTACTATTCAGATCAATCCCCAACAGGCTCACGTATGCTCCCTATAGATTAACCAGTCAAAATCTGTCCTGTGGTGGCTGTGACCTACTCTAAACACAGTCCCCTCAAAAATGATGTCTACTAGGATAGCAAATGAAAGAGAGCTTTTTGGGAAGTCCCCTTCTTTGAGAAAATGAATCTGAGAACTCTAGATACTTCCAGTATTTTTACTCTGGCAGTTAACTCAGCATCTTAGTGTCTCTGTCTGTCAACCTCTTTTTCTGTCTTTTTAAGATTTTTAGCACAGAATAGCTAAGCTAGAATTTTCACTTTTCCCTTGATAACTCCTCCTCCTACAAAGTACTACACTGGAAGGTAAGAGTTGTGGCTCTGACAGCCTGTATTTCTGCTTCTGCTCTAGCTGGACTGCTTTCAAATTGTGGTACAGCACGAAGCAGAAATGAGATTATTGATTATCTCCCATTATTGTGCCAGAATTTAAAAAATCTTGCAAAACAACCTATTCCAGTTTTCTGCTTCTTTCAGCTTTTCAAATCAGAACTTCAAATTAGTTTCAGGTTTTCATTGTTGTAGCTACAGGTAACTTAGCTGTCATATATGTATTCTAAGCCCCCGAGGTCATAGAGCTGGTGGAGTGAGCCAACACGTACTGGTCCTGAGTCCAGGGGTCTTTTCACTCTTCTCCACGTGAACCAGAGAGAAGTCTGTAATTTTGAATGGAGGGTTTTCTCCCTCAGCATGAATATTCTTTTAAAAACTATTTCAACCATCAGAGCTAAAGGAGGAAAAAGGAGAATACCTTTAGCAAATTAAAGGCTTTGTATGCCTGGTCGGCATGGCTCAGTGGTTGCGCTTCAATCTATAAACCAAAAGGTCATGGTTCGATTCCCGGTCAGGGCACATGCCCTGGTTGGTTGCGAGCTTGGTCTTCATTGTGGGACATGCAGGGGGAAGCCAATCAGTTATTTCCTCTCATCATTAATGTTTCTATCTCTCTCTCCCTTCCTCTCTGAAATCAATAAAAATATTTTTAAAGGTGTTGCTTAATGGTACCTTGTTTTGCTTATTTATGATATCAACTTTCATGAGTTAGAATATTTGGTATAATATAAAGAAAACCCCTGGGAGAGTTTACTGGGACTCTGCCTGCCTCTTTAAACATTTTTTAAAAAGATTTTGAATTGATTTTTAGGGAGAGAGGAAGAGAGAGGGGAGAGAGAGAAACATTGATGTGACAACAAAATAACTATTATCTGCCTCCTGCAACCCCCCCCCCCCCCACCTGGGGATTAAGCATGTATCCTGAAGTGGTACACAGGACGATCGATGCCCAACCAACTGAGCCACATCAGCCACAGCAAGCCCCTTTGATGTAATAAAATAGAAGCAAATTGGGTCTTGGCCTTTAGACAGGGAGATTATCAAGATCATCTGCTCTTGATTGAGGAGGTTGACTTTATGTGCCAATTCTTTTATTTACAAAATCAAGCAGTTTCCATTGTCCTTGCAAATTATCACGAGCTTTGCATTCCAATGTCCACTAACTGAATACAACTGCATGATACATCCCATTTATGAAATTATTTTTTGGGGGGGGTTGGTATTATTGAATTTGACATAAGGAATTTGAATTGCTTCCACAGAAATCCCTCTGAAAGATCCAGTGCATAAAAAAGGTGAAAGTTTCTCTAATTATTTCCCTTGGGCAAATATGGACAAAACTTATCTAGAAATGGAAGGAAACTTACTGTTAGGGCACCCATCTGAGGGTTATGTATTGCATGGATATTGAAATATGGAGATAGCAATTCTATGAAAAGTAGCACCAGTGACATTCACTAGGATGAAAAACACCTTTATGCAGTTGATTGGATAAAAGCATGCACTAGAATGAGACCAAAGAACATGGTTTATATTTTTTTCCAAAATATATTTATTTTTTTCTGTTTTGGTTTTTCATTTTTTAGGTTCCATATATAAGTGAAATCACATGGTATTTATCTTTCTCTGACTTATTTCATTTAGCCTAATACCCTCTAAGTCTATCTATATTGTTGCAAATAGTAACATTTTTAAATTTTTTATGGCTGAATAAGTAGCCCATTGTATATATGTACCATATCTATTCGTCTATCAATGGACACTTAGGTTGCTTCCGTATCTTGGCTATTGTAAATAATGCTGCACTTAACATAGGGATGCAAATGTCTTTTTGAATTAGTGTTTTGAGTTTCTTCAGAAGTGGAATTGGTGGTGTGTGTGTGTTGGGGGGGTGGTGGGGGGGGGAGCTTCTTGTCTCTGGTTATAGCCTTTGTTTTAAAGTCTATTATGTCTGATATAAGTATTGCTACGCAAGCTTTTCTTTTCCTTTATTTGCATGGAATACCATTTTTTCATCGCTTTACTTTCAATCTCTGTGTGCCTTTCAATCTGAAATGGGTCTCTTGTAGGCAGTACAGTATATGCATGGGTCTTGTTTTTTATTTTATTTTTATCCATTCAGCCACCCTATGTCTTTTTATTAGAGAATTTAATCCATTTGTATTTAAAGTAATTATTGATAGATATATAGTTATTGCCATTTTATTACTAACATTTTTGTTCTTTTTTTTTTTTCTTTCTTCTTAAATAAGTCCTTTTAACTTTTTATAATACTGGTTTGATGGTGATGAACTCCTTTAGCTTTTTCTTATCTGGGACTGAAGCATCCCTCTTATATAAATACTGCTGTTTGAAGTATTAACCCTGCTATTTGGCTTCTGTAAATTCTTGCTTGCTAAGACTACTCCCACTTCAGAGAGGCCATTAAACCTTTCCCAGACAAGGTTATCAGTGCTGTCGCCAGGCCAGGCCTCTGGTTGAGGTCTCAAGGTCCCGGCACATACAGGTTCTTTAAGAACTTGTAAAAGGGGCCGGAAACACCCCATATTTGGGAGACAAAGAAGGTGGAAACATATAAATAGGGAAGGTTCCTGCATGTTGGGGCCCAGAATTTGAGAGACATTTTCCTCTGGACCCGCGCGTAATAAATGTAACTCCATCTCTCTAAGTATTGCTTTGTTCTTCTTCGGTTTTCTGTAACAGGACAAATTACACTTCTACCAGTATCAGCAAACTGATCTTTTCATCACATGAATCATTTTATAGAGAGTAACTTTGTTTGGTCTTATATTCTAAAATCACCTTTTCTTTGATAAAGAATTGTATTAGTTAGCTTTGGCTGCTATAATAAAATAATACAGACTGGGTTGTTTAAGCAACAAAAATTTATGTCTCACAGTTCTGGGGTCTGGGAAGTGCAAGATCAAGGTGCTGGCGCATCAATTCTTGGTGTGGCTCTCTTTCTGGCTTGTAGTGCTGCCTTCTTTCTATGCCCTCATATCAAGAACTCTTTTCTTATCAGATCATCAGATTAGCTCCCCCTTTATGACCTCATTTAACATTAATTAACTTTTACAGATTGTATTTCCAGATACAGTGACATTTAGGATTAGGGCTTAAACATAAGGATTTTGTAGGGGACACAATTCATTCCATAGCAAAAACTTACTTCTGGACTTCAGTAGATAACTACAAAACAAATGCATTTTAGGTGTCCATTTTATTTAAAGTCTGGGAAGGACACTGAGATTTATTTACAGATTCTTTCCAGGTGTCTCGGTAAAGAATGGGCCCTTTCCCATTGCCTTGGCATGATGGTAAAGTCCAGAAAAGCTCATGTTGCCCCCAAATTTGTGGGCCTTCCCAATGAAATTTACTTATTTGCCTTTAAACATTACTCCAGGCGGTCTGTAGATTATTTAAGAGCTGTTGGTAACATTAAGATCAATGAATGGATCCGTTTCTTCTAGAGAAGAGTGGGAAGAAGTCACGGTCTGGGTCAGGAAAGGGAGTTTAAGGTCGGGTGAGGGGGAGCTGTCTAGGAATGGAGGCCTGCCCTTAGAAGTCTGGTGGCAGACAGCTAGCACCAGGACACAAAGGAAGACAAGAAAAAATGAAAGAGATGTGGGATCTGGAATTTGAAAGTATAGAAGAAACAACAACAAAATATAACTGCCTCTTATTTATTCTAGCCCTACAAAATGTTTGCAAATAGAAGTCATCTATTTAGTTTTTACAGCTAGTGGTCTTTGACATTTGGATAAACTTAGTTTTACATTTACAGGAGAGTTGCAAAGATAGTACAGAGAGTTTTTGTACCTCACACCCAGTTTTTCGTGTATCATTATTATGGTGCTTTTGTCACAACGGAGAAAGAAATATTGACACATTATTATTGATTAAGCTTCACACTTCACTAAACGTTTAATAATTTCCCACTAATATCCTTTTGCTGTTTGAGGATCTCTCTAGAATACTGTATTACATTTAGTCGTGTCTCCTTAGGTGTGACGATTTCCAGATTTGAGGAATATTGGTCTTTTAGAATGTTCCTCAATTTGGGTTTGCTGGTGTTTTTTCTCTGAGGTAGACTGGAATGTTCTTTTGGGATGAAGACCTATAGAGGTGAAGTGCCATTCTCATCACATCATATTAAGGATACATGCTAACCACATGACTTATCACTGTTGATGTTGACCTCAATCACCTGGTTTGAGGTAGTGTTTGTCAGGTTTCTCTACTGTAAGGTTACTTCCTCCCTCTGCCTTCCTCCATAACCTACTCTCTGAAAACAAGTCAGTAAGTGCAACCCCAAAGATGGAAGATCTTTGACTATTAAATGAATATATTTAGCTCCTTTCTACTAACCTTCAATGTCTAAGTGAATCCTGATTCTAATCCTTACTCTAACTTGAATGGGAAGATTCTGTAGTGATTGTGCTACAAGCTCCATGTACTATGTCTTTTTCTCACTTTCTCACTTATGTCAGCTGTCACTCTTAACTTTGCTTTTTTTATGTGGTGGGCAGATGACATTTAAAAATCAAGATTAAGGTTGAAAAATTTAGTTATCAATCCCCATGTTTCCATTTAATTTAAATGTTTGCTTAATAGCCTAAAAATTCAGGTAATGAACTGAGAATTATTTTTAATCATAGTGTTTGGCAGTGCTAAGTGATATACTTATTCTGGCACCATGAATTCCTCACTTTGTTATCAAATTAAAATATAATTTCATTGCAGGTGGAGCCATGTGACTCATATCTGAGCATTCCTCTGTGTGCTAGATAAATAGATTGCAATGTGTACTCTGATTAAGAATCAGAACCCACACTTTAGCTAAATGTGAAAACCCCCAAATCAATCAAACTGGCTGATGGAAAAACAAGAGGTAGGATATGGGATAAAGAGGATGAGAGGGTCAGTGAGCACATGTTTAATAGTTAGTGGTAGAGAATGAAGGAAAGAGAGACTAAGAGTATATAGGGCGATATGGTTAGAAAGTGTTCTGTTATGGAGAGGGCAGTGAGGACCTGCTGATTATTATACATCAAGATGAATAACACACTGGGAAGAGCTGGTTATGGGCATCACAGAGCAATTTGATAAACCCCATTTTAAAGAGCATTTAGTCATCTTAATGAATATTTAGAGAGTACTTAAGAACATATCCTCAATTTTATTTACTAAACTCGTTTTACAGTGTTCATTCTGATTTTCTCTGAGAAATAATAATGAACATTTCCTTGTTTTTCCATGTTATAAAGTGCTTTCACATGCATTAGCCCCAAAATCCCTTAAGAAAAATCTTTGATGTTAATTTTATCTTTAGTCCATTTTACAGATGGGTACATTGAGACTGAGGCAGGTTATTCTGGATCGCTTGTTCTGAAATAAAGAACCAGGCATTTCTGTTTGTTTTGATTCAAGTCAGTTAGGTTCTGTTAACATGGAGTGAGCAGAACTTCATGGCTAGGGGCCCTGGATCAGAGGGAGTCCTGCATGTGGGTCTCCAGACTGCAGCTCTTACACCCAAACCCACTGCAATCCATTTAAATCAAACTCCTTCTGAAGTCCTGCCAGTATGTTGTTACATGTGTGTCTAAGCTAGGTTTCTTTTTTGGGGGACTCACCCAAACTCAGGCCTGAGGATATGACTGCAGCTCCCCCTTCACGCCCGTATTCCCCTAGACCAGTGATTTTCAACCGATGCCACAAGAGTGAAATATATCAGTCAGAAAAAGCTAAGAACCATATGATTTCACTCATACGTGGGATATAAAACTGAAACTTTTGGACACAAACAGAAGTGTGGTGGTTGCCAGAGGGTAGGGGGTTGGGGATAGCGGGGGTTTAATATATGGTGACAAGAAGATTTGACTTTGGGTGGCAAGCACACAGGGCAATATACAGATCTTGTAAATAGAAATCCACACCTGAAACCTATATGATCATAATAACCAATGTCACCCAAATAAATTTAATTAAAAAACTTTTAAAACATGTGATACCTGACTATTTAGTCAGGGGCACTGACCTCTCTTCCCTTAGATTGTCATATAAAAAATGATAACAGCCAACACAACAATAGCTGTCCAGTGTGAATGAATCAAAATTATACCTATTTTTGTCAACTCAGCAAAAAACACTTTTTTTTTATGTGCTACAGAATTTTAGTAGTTTATGTGTGCCATGAGATGAAAAAGGTTGAAAATTGCTGCCCTAGACCTAGACAAAATTCTCTCAAATACCTGCCTCCCCTTCTTTGCAACTGGTCTTGTTCTGTTTTGCAACTGGTCTCTCTGGCTTAGCAAAAAGACTGAATTGGAGTTGAGGAAAAAATTGCCTGCGTCCCTTGGGCTTGCTTTTGCTTAGAGCAGTTCTCTTCCATGGGCACTTTCTTGTTGGACAGCGTATCAGGTTAGCTGCTTGAGAGATCACCAGAACTTTAAAGACCAAGGGTGAGGCAGGTTCATTTTGTAGGGAGAGAATATCCACATTCAGTGGCATGGTGAGCCAGCTCCTGAGAGACAGGAGGAGAAATGGGCCAGCCAGGGTGTACTGGTGCCCCTGAGTGGGCAGCCATTAATGCTGGGGTTCTTGTCCCAGCATTATGAAGGGGTTCAGCAAGCTGTGCGTAGATGATTAAGAAGGAGTCCAAAGATGAAGATAGTTTTGAAAGGCATTGGGGGTCAGAGGAGCTTCAGCTACAGGAGCTAAAGGCTTCCCCTTGACTCAGGATCCCGTGCTATTTATTAACACAATTTGTCCTAAGGCTAGGTGGAGATAATACACTTCAAAGGGTAGGGTTTCAAAGGATAGGGTTTACAGAAGCATTGTAAGATTGGGGAATAGCCTACAGCTGTTCAGGTGTTTGGCCAACAGGAGGCAATAACATGCAGATTAAGATGCCCTGTCTGGCAGTAAACAATACTATTCAGGTTTGGGGGAGATGCTTTTTAGCCATTCCAATAGGTAAACTACATTTGTGACTCAGCCCTTGTTGAGCCCCCCCCCAAGCTTTATTAACCTTTTGACGAAACTCTTGTAATTATGACATGCTGAAACTGGCTTCTGTCAAAGGTGGACCAGGGCAGCCCAGACTGCCTTGGCCCAGGGGACCAGACATAGAGTGTTAAAGGGAGAGGGAAAGGATGTCTGGGGAACAGGAGCAGAGGGCAGGTCAAGACAAGTCCCATCAGCTGTCCTCTCCCACCCCACTTTACCTCCCTGGATCCACCATCTTCATGGTACTCTCTTCCCCTCTACCTCTCTACGCTATCTTAATGCAGACCGCAGAACGGTAGTTTTATTGCTACCTTTACCCAGTGGCCAGATAAGTTTCTATTGAATGAGTACAAAAAATATTTTGCATGACGGTTAAAGACATGCTTTAAAATTAAATACCCATTGCATTTTGGAGTTATTTATTACATGTTCTTATGAGCTAATATCTTTTTAAAGTGTGACTGGCCACAAACCTTAAAACAGAAAACACGAGAATTCTCGTGATCCGTCTGCAATGTGTTGAGTGTCAGGCATAGAGTCAGAACAAAGTAATCAACTAGATAGCATCTGATAGAAGAAAGAGCCAAGGACAGGTAAAGAAACTAAGGAACAGAGAGAGGAGAAGGGAGGAGATATGGACACAGGGTGTTTTGCCCCTTTTAACATCTGATATAGTTTGCTTTTATACTTCCAAGGTAAAATGCACCAAGTGTCAAGAGGGCTTTTCCCTTGAGTGGAGCTAACAGAGAAGAGGTCGATGGAAGCAGTGACGGTGACTTGGGATTGCTGGATTGCACACAGACTGTGCTCCATTGAAACGCTGGCAACCAGGACTGGGTCACTGGGTGGCACACAGACTGTGCTCCATTAAAGCGCTGGCAACCAGGGCTGTAGACAGGTTGAGTCCTCAGGGCACAACCAGCTGCCTTGTAGTCCTCTAGGATAGACTTTGTTGTCCGGTTGCTTTATGAGCCATCTACTTGGATTAAGACTCTGTCAGGCTCAGATGAGGGATTTTGACATCCATCTTAATGGTCCTGGAATGGAATTACTTTTAATGTCATTTTAACAAGGAAAGTGGGCTTGAGTGGAGGAGACGATGACATAGGTACCAGGTTACTCAGAAAACCATATTAGGACTGTAAGTTCTTGGACGCTTTTGCCTCTTAAAGATCTCTTCTTAGAAATGTCTTTGTAAAGTAGAGTGTGATTTAATATTTTACACCCATTTTAATTACTTGTTAACTATTTTAGTTTTAGAATCCACTACACCAACTCCTCCAGTGAGGCTTTTAGTCATTTTGGCTTTGATGAAGATAGAATCTGCTATTTTTCCTTTTAGAAATGATCACAAGGCCGTCTTCTCAATTTTTGGCAGTGAGTCATGTGGAAATCATAGGGGGGCTCTGTTTTGCCTTTTAAAATATTTGTGTTAAAGTGATTTGCCAGAAACAGGGGAAATAAGTTCTCTGAAAGTCAAGCACCATCCTAATTGCTGAAGGCCTTGAGGGGTCCTTGTGCCATGCGGTAATGACCTTGACGCACCTGGAGAATGGAATGTACTTTGTGCAGTGTAGATGTGTTGGAGGCAGAGCCACTCTTTCTGCACAAGGTCAGAATATATTGTTCTCATGTTTCTGGGCTCTTGAGTTTCATTTCACATTTTGAAAGAGAATGGAAAATAGATTTTATTGGCTTTAAAAAATGTCAATTTTCTTCAAAAATATTAAAGTGAATGTGCTGAGCACATAATGGTGTCCCAGGCTGCTTAGCTGCCAGTGAATGTGTTTCTCTCACATCTTTGCTTGAAGACTTTCCAGGGTCTTTCCTGCTCTGATTTTGCCTGTAGCAAATGACGGGTGTTTGTAGATCACCAGTTTCCAGATGGCCTTCATGTCCTTGTGGATGCTGTGGGATCCTCAGGGAAAAGCCCCTTTTTGCTTTTTCTTTTACTCAGTGCCCGAGATTTGGGGAGTGTTTACTACCAATAAATTATTCCTGCTTTTAAATTTAGGACCAGAAAGTGAACTAGATGAGGAAGGCTTATCTCTGCTAGGATATCTCTAACACCCAGGACAGTGTCTGGCACCCGCTGGTGGCTATGCACACCAGAAGAATTTGTCTGCATCTGACGTGTTGTACATCAGCTAGTAGGTAGAGCAAAGTGCTTTATACTCGGTCAAGGCGTCCTGTCCAGAGGGTCGAAAGAACTCTGGGAGAAAGATTTTAGATGGTTCTTCTTCGGTTGGTTTGGCAACTAGGTGATTCCTCCAACTTCCAGAATAAACCAAGGCTCTACGCACACTTATAATATGAAGAATTATAGTGACTTATATTCTAACTTGAACTGTCCTTGCACACCTGTTATGAGCCCCATTATAGTTGCAGACTTTGGCTTGCACATACTTACTTTGAGATTTCTGAATTAAGGGGAATAAAAGTGGAATTTGTCTGCCGTTTCTTTGTGTGTGGGTGTGCTGTCTTTGCCACATGTTGGTGTGGATGTTATGCTGGTTTCCTAGAAAGAATTCACTCATATTTTCGGGGGCATTTTTTTTTCAGTAGACATGGAGACCACCTGGCCATTGCCAGCTATGTAATAATTACTTTTCATTTATTCCAAGATTGAAATCTTTTCAACATTGTTTTCTTTTTTGGCTACATGATCTCATTTCTCAAGAGATATTATTTTTTATAATGTTTTCCTTTGAACCCCTCTTCTTAAATTGTGGATCCAAAAACTATATAGATGATATTCATAAAACACTATACATGGCCAGTAGGGTGGGGAGGAATCGTTCTCATGTTTTGTCAATTTAGGTTTCAATAATAAACTTGATTTTCTACACAGCTTTCTAATTCATGTTCAATTTCTGGTCCACTACCTCCTAGATCTATTTCAGACACACCTGCCCTCGTTCTCTACATTGCACTGTTCTCTACAGTGCACTGTGTAATTAGCTTATCCTCTGTAAATGACCCAGCAGGGGTCACTTTTGAATCTCATTCTGTTTATTTCTGATCACATCTGCCTTTAACAATGTCATTGCAGATTTATGAAGTCTCCTGATTTGCTTAAAGACCCAGAGCTATTAAGTTTATATACTGTGCCGATGTATAGTCACTGATGAAAAGATTATAAAGTGTACTGAGCCAGGAAATGATCACTAAATTCTCCCAATGCTATATTGAATAGTTAAAAAAGCAAATTTATTGTTTGTAGTTTTAAAATTAATGTATGCTTAGTGTAGGGAATTTGAAAGCTGTGTGTGTGTGTGTGTGTGTGTGTGTGTGTGTGTGCGCGCGCGCGTGCCAGAGATGTTTGTATAGATGTAGATATTACTTAGCATGATTTTGTGTTTCCTTCTAGTCTTAAATAAACACACACATACAATTTTGTTAAATTGTAGTCATGGTTTATATACCTAAAATTTAGAACCAAGTTTATCTTTTGTATTGTTATTTCATTTTTGTAAATATTCATTACATATGGTTTTTGTAATAGTTACACAGTTCTTAATTAAAGCCTATACCAGAATATATATTCCTAATTTTTGAAATTCTTGTGACATAAAATTTTGTTCATATTTATAACTATTTCATTATGTTAAGGTCCAAATAGAGTTAATAGATGAAAGAGAATGAATATTTTTTGAAGGTGTCTTTTTGGTTTGTTTTTTTAAAGTATTTTATTATGAAATACTTGTATAAAACATGAGTCTGAGCATTTTTTCATACTTAAGATACAATATGAGGTAGGTTATGAGAATGGCTGTGCCACTTCACACTGTCACCAGGAGTGTGTTGAATGGTTGCCTTCTCATGCCAACCTCAGCATTTATTAAATTTTGCTGTTTATTTTATCAACAGAATTGAGTAGATTGTGATATTTACTAGCCACTTACATTTTTTCTGTGAATTTTCTAAGGAGATATATAGTATTTAATAAATTGGCTTTTGGAGTACTCAATTCCTGCTTATTTCCTATAAGGGTATTTTAAGTATTTTAACATTTTTCATACTTTTGCAAATATGTGTGTGTGTGTCTATACATGTTACAATTTTCTGTTCCTATTTAAGTAAATTGGTTAGCTAGTGCTGTGTAACAAAACCCTCAAACTCAGTGGCTTGCAACAATAATCTTTTGTTATTGTGTGTTAATCTTTGGGTGGTCTTCGTGGTCTTCTGGTCTTGGCTGGATTCTCTAATGCCTCTGTGTTTAGCTGTAGGGTAGAGAAATGCTTCTCTGGATCTTAGCCGAGATCTCTCACATTTTGGGCACTGGCAGGCTGGCTGAACTCTGGCCTGGACTGGGATAACTGGGCTCTCCTTCCTCCTCCAGGCTAGTTTGGCTTTTGGCTTATTCAAATGGTGGGGTTCCAAGAAAGGGTTGGAACTGATACACAGCAATTTATAACATTTCTATTGGCAAAAGCAAGTCACAGAATCAGATCAGGTTGGCATAAGCTAGAAATGAGTAGGTATTTAGGGGGAAAACAGGACATGTATTTCAATTGCTAAGCAGAAAGTAAATTAATCTCACTTTTTGAGCTGTCCTTTGTGAAATGGCAATGTTCCCAGAATATTTAAGCTGGAAAGGATCTGAGGGATCATGTAGTTCAACTGGAGGAAACTGAACCCCAGAGAGGCTAGACTGACTCATTCATGATTCCAGAGTGGGTCATTGAAAGAAAGGATTCATACCCAGATCCTCTCAATCTGCTGCCTTTTTAAGTCTCTATTTTCCCCCCAGTTCTTCATACTGCTTTGCTGACATTTTAAAAAAATATTTTTATTGATTTGAGAGAGGGAGGGAGAGGGAGAGATAGAAACATCAATGGTGAGAGAATCATTGATTGGCTGTCTCCTGCACGCCCCCTAGTGGGGATTAAACCCACAACCCAGGCATATGCCCTGACTGGGGAATTAAAACCTGACCTCCTGGTTCATAGGTTGATGCTCAACCACTGAGCAAGGCTGCTGGGCTACATTTTGTTTTAGATTACATTTTTTCTTCCCTCTCTACTACCAGGGTCCATTTTTTCCAGACTTGTGCTAAAACAAGTACACATTTGTATGTTTATTATATTTCAAAATTGGAAATAATAAATAGCAAGCTGAAATTTACTGTTTTCTTCTTCCATTTCTTCATAGAAGTTGATTCTAATGAGATTACATTACTGCATACTGAACCAGCTACATTACTTTGTACTGTTTCTTTTAGGATGATTGTTTGCTTTCTTCCTGACAAATTAATCAGGAGTTATTGGCATTAAGATTCGACTTCTGAGCTTTTTAAAATGAATGACTTTCGACTCTTGTAGCACTTGCCTTAATATTCCATGTGGATTCATGTTAATTTACTCCTCCTTTCTACCTACTTCCTCAGGCTGTCCTCTGTTAAGTGGAATAGCCAGGTTACTGCTGGCTTTAACATGTATATTTAAAACCTGTGTAAATATTCAAAATTGTTTTGTCTATTTAAAATGAGGGATCAATTAGATCATATTTGCCTGGTAAATTAACATGATGAGCCTTCAGGCGTATGGACTAAAATAAATTGTGCCAGATAAGAAAGGATTTAGGGAGTGAATTTCATTGAGAACGTACAATGTGCCTGCAATATAAACACATCTGAGATGCACTGTTAGCCATGGTTCCATCTCTGGCCATGACACTAGGTTGATTTGTTGTGATGATGGCTGTTTTCTTTCACAATAATTACAATATGAGTTAGAAGTATATCTTAAGCATTCCTGACTTCTTTAATATGGATTGTTAGCTGAGCAGTGGACCAAATTTCTAAAATAGAATCAGGATGTAATTATTGAATTTATTCAAATACTATTTTACCCGTATTTACATAATGCAGTTAGACAAAATCTTAGGGCACTAATTATCTCTTATTTTTTTCTGTAGTGAAATATTTTGTCTCTATTAATTTCCTAGGAAATATATCTTGAAATACAAAAATGAGAAGACATAGAAATTTTATTCATTTGTATTTCATAGCAGACATTTGAGTACATACTCTTTTTTTTTTTTTTTCATTTTGAGTTATTTTTCTTTTGGCCCTCATCTCACTGGTAGGCTTTGATCACTCTGGTAACAACTTATCCCCAGTTCTGTGTAAAGTACGTTGGGAAGGTGACATAAAATGACCTCAAACAAAAGACTCATTGAAATGAATATCACCTGGAAATTACTGTTTCTCTTTAGAAACTCCTGAAAACAAACTTGAGAAGGCTGTTACAATAATTTTCTAATTTCTCCAGTTAACTTTTATAGTCTTTTTTTGGAATTGGTCAAACACAGTTGTAGAAACTAAGTATTGCTGAGCCAGCAGGTTGTTTGAAAAATAATTTACTTACTTAAAGCATAATGGGACTATAAAATAACTCTAAACTATTTTAAATATCTTTATTTGGACATCTTTATATTAAGTAAAATCAACTTTGGCATAGCTACTTCATTATAAAGCACTTAACTTAAAAAATAAGGAATTTCTTTCCCCATTGCGTGGTATGACTTTGCAAACTATAGGCTAGAAAAAGCTTTCCTGAGCAATGCCCAGAAAGTGTAACCAAAGAAATCCTGACAATAGTGCAAAAGTGATAGAAAACATTCCCAGCTATTCTACAATTTTAGGTAATTTGTAAATGTCTTTGGATGGTTGGATGTTTACTGTTACATTTGTAAGACATCTGACTCTTCAGAAATGAAAAAGTGTTGTGTGTTCAAGCAGCAGAGTAGCAGTGCAAGTCAATTACATGCCTATTGCATGGGCTGTGGTGAACAGTTTGTAAGTTCTGGTTGCCACATAAAGAGTTGAATGATGGTGTTAGAATCAAGGACACTGGGCAATAAACTCATTTTCTAATCAATCCTTGCCAGTCAAGGGTTAATGGTATGTCTTTGTGTCAAAATATAAACACTGAAAAGGGAGATCCTATGTACAAAACAAGTGACAATTTTGAAAATAGGAAGAACTGGGCACAAAAGAGCAGAGCAAGTGAATAAGGTTTAAATATTCATCAGGAATTGATGTTTTATGAATTACTTGTATGAACAGATGACCAAGCTTGCTCACATTTTTAAAATCTGATTTTTAAAATATCTGATCAGTTTTCGTATGGACTTTGAAATACGTTTTTGAAGTGATGTTTTCACATACACACTTTGGTATATGACTTAAACTCTTAAAATTCATCCCAAGGAGATTACTTATTTCTTTGGTTAGGAAACAGTTTTCCACATCACCTTCTCTAAGAAAGATGATCTCCCCAGACCACTCCAGCTTAGGGTTACAAAAGTGGTGACATCTAGCACTGTCTGTTCAGAGCTGTAATGTGGGAAAGGAGATACATTTGGGTGTAGAAGAATATAGCCACTGCTAAGTTCATGGTCAGGAAGGGAGGGAGCACAGGGAGCAGATGCCCCCACTTCACTTCCCTCCCTCTCTCCCTCTGACGTTCTGCAGGCCCCTCCCATTGCCCTCATCCAATCAGAAGCCAGAGGGCAGGGGAGCGAATGCAAAGATTTTATAAAGAACAGGGCAAGACAAACAGAAATGAGATTTGGAGGATCAAATGAAGAGTATTTGGCACCCAGCCTGTCACTCCCTCTGCCCTCCCCCATGTCATACTAGCATGGGTCCTAGGCACTGCGTCAGTGTAGAAATCTGCAAAGCCAATGCCTTGCCACACTCAGGACAGTTCCTCTTCTCTGTGGAACAATGACACATTCTAATTGTGGCACTTGAGTCCTTGTCCAGAAGGTTGTCTAATCCTGTAAATAAACTTCTGCTGTGTTGACCTGTGCACTTCACCAGACTGCCCAGGCATACCTTGTATTAGTCAAAGGAGGCTGTGCTTTGGGGGCAAACCCCAGAGTCTCAGTGCTTTAACCCAGCAAAGAGTACCGCTAACGCATGTTGTGGTCCAATATGGATCAAGTGCCTTCCTTCATGGGAGATAGACCATCTGTAACATAGGGTCTTCAGGTACCAGAGTGGGAGATAGGATCACATATAAGGGCCTATGGCCTGGGCTGGTGTGACTGACATCTGGTCACTTACATCCTATTGGTCAGTTGGACACATGGCTCCAACTTAAATACAAAGAAAGGCAGGGTGTTTGAAGCTCATAAATAGTCTCTGTTCTGAGCCTGAATACCATCAATGAACATGACTTAGAGTGAGTTGGATTCCTTAACACATGTGAATTGAAAACTTGTCCCCCATGTTTGTACATACCCATTAATTTCCCATTGTCCTATGAATTTCCATCAGACCTGATGAAACTTGAATGTTTAACCAGTTACTCTAGTTATGCTACTTTATCTAATTATTGAGTTACCTGAGACTTTAATTATCCCAACCATTCATTATTTATAAGAACCATGGGAGACGCTTTTTATTTTTTGTTGTTTACTGAGTTGATATTATGTAAGTAGATAGATTTATGTTGTTACTAAATATTCAGAAATATTCCTTCAGGGCAATTAGGAAGATGGTGGCTGGCAGGATAGAGGTGATGGAGAGGAAGTGAGTGAGTGAGGTTATGAAAGGAGAGTGTGTGGATGTGTGTGGTGTGTGTGTGAGTAAGGGACAGTTAAATCCCTGTAGGAGCATCAGGGGCTGGCAGAACAGGCTCTCTTGGACAAGGAGAGACTACCACCGCTGCAGGCACTCCCTGGATTGTGGGACTTCTGCACGGCACGGAGCCCATGCCATTTTGAAGGGGAGAATGGCCTTTTTTAGGAACTTATCAGCACCACCAACCAGACAGGCCTTAGAACTGCCCCACGACCCAGCAGCCACTCCAGCCAAAATCCTGCTGCTCCACCCGCAGACCCGCGGACCCTGGGACCTCCACCTCCAAAGGTGTACCGCTCAGCACCAGTAAGTGCAACCTCCTCCTCCCCAGCAGAACTCCGGACTCCACATTAGCACGTTCCAGCACGCAGGCATCCAGGGCACACTGCTCAGTAGGCAGCACCTGGGGGCCACTGGGAGCCCCCACGGGTGTGATTTTGTACAGACAAGGGCGCACAGCCCTGCAGTAGAAATTCTGAACTCACTCTTCCTGAATAACTGCCCATAGACACCTCAGCTGTGCAGCTTCAGTGCCAGGGCCCCTCAGAGTGCCTCAGAGCTCTGCACAGGCAAAGGCACCTCCGCACTCACGCATTTCCAAGGAGCAGGACCCCTGAGCCCATCTATCCACAGCATGCTCAGGGGAGACTCTGCTGGGTGTGATTCTGCACAGACAAAGGCGTGCTGCCTCGCAGTAGAAATTCTAAATTCCCTCTTCCTGAATAACTTCCCACATTCACCCCAGCTGCTCAACCTCAGTGCCAGGACCCCTCAGAGTGTGTCAGAGCTCTGTGCCAGCAGACACACCTCCACAGATGCAAATTTCCAACAGGCAGGCACCCTGAGCCCATCTACCCACAGGGCGCTAGTGGGAGCCACTGTGAGCTCTCCCTGGGTGTGATCTTGGACAAACAGGGGCGCACTTCCCCCTGGCAGTAGAAATTCTGAATTTACTCATCCTGGATACCTGCCCACAGGTGCCTCAATTACACGGCTACACTGCCAGGGCCCTTCAGAGTACTTCAGTGTGCCTCGCAGGCAAACGTACTGTGGGTGCCCCTGTGAGCCGCCACTGGGAGTGAGTGCCTATCCACCACAGGTGTAGCAGCAAAAGCTGAGTCTGCCCACCCCACAACTACAGAACTCTGGACACCATAGTCACGCCTTTCCAGAGTGCAGGCCCCCTGAGCCCCATCACCCCAACAGACGGTTCCTGGGTGCCACTGTGAGTCCCCACGGGGCACACGTGATTTCAATTAAGGGTGCAAGACAGCAAAAATTGGGACACTTCCCTCCACAGCTGCTGACTTCTAGACACCACAGTTGTGCCACTTAAGCTCGCAGGCCTACATCAAGAGAACCCAAATAGCTCAAGTAGGGAGCTACATTAGATTACCAAGCCCTGGAGAACTGAGAGATTACACCAGTAGCACCATTCTCAAAAGAACATGGGTAGCAAAGCAATTGGATCTACAATTAAAACATTATAGGAAAACATGGGAAGACAAAAGGGCAATCCCAGAAGGAAAGAAAAAGAGAAATCACCAGAAAGGGAGTTAAATGAAATTGATGCTAGCAGCATATCAGAGAAAGAATTCAGAGTAATGGTTATAAGGATGTTTAAATGGTTGGATGACAAATACAACTCAATGAGAACTATGTTGAGCTGAATGAAAATGTCACCAACATGAAAAGAAACCAATAGGAGATGAAAAACGACATAGCTGCAATAAAGAACACATTGGAAGGCTTAAACAGTAGACTAGAAGAGGCTGAGGACTACATCAGCAAATTAGAAGACAAAGTAGGAAAAAACACACAAACACAGCAGCAACTGGAAAGAAGACTTAAAAAGTAAGAGGAGAGCCTAAGGGAGCTTTGGGACAACACAAAACAAAACAATATTCGAATAATAGGGATACCAGAAGGAGAGGAAGAGAAGCAGGGAATAGAAAACCTGTTTGAAGAAATAATGACAGAAAACTTCCCTGATATTGGCAAGAAAAAAACTATGCAAGTCCAACAAGTACATAGAGTCCCAAACAAGTTGAACCCCAAAAGACCGACACCAAGACACATCATAATTAAATTGGCGAACACTAACGACAAAGTAAGAATCATAAAGGCTGCCAGAGATAGACAGAAAGTTACCTACAAGGGATCTCCTATTAGAATATCAACTGATTTCTCAACAAAAACACACCAGGCTAGAAGGGAATGGAATGAAATATACAAAGTGATGCAAAGCAAGGGACTGAATCCAAGAATACTATTCCCAGCAAGGCTATCATTCAAAATTGAAGGTGGAATCAGGAGCTTTCCAGACAAAAAAGGGCTAAGAGAGTTTATCACTACCAAGCCAGCAATGCAAGAAATGCTAAAAGGACTGCTGTAAAAAGAAGAAAGAGAAAGGCAAAAAGAAACACAAACACTAAGGAAAAATATGACAACGAACATGTACTTGTCAATAATAACATTAAATGTAAATGGATTAAAAGCACCAATCAAAAGACAAAGAGTAGCTGAATGGATAAGAAAACATGACCCATATATTTGTTACAAGAGACCCACCTCAGAGCAAAGGATTCACACAGACTGAGAGTGAAGAGATGGAAAAACATTTTTCAGGCAAATGGAAATGAGAAAAAAGCTGGGGTTGCGATACTTATATCTGATAAAATAGACCTCAAAGTAAAGGCCATAACAAGAGATGAGGAAGGCCACAACATATTACCAAGGGGAGCAATTCAACAAGAAGATGTAACTCTGGTAAACATATAGGAGCACCCAAATACATTAAAAAAAAAACCTCCTGGAAGATATCAAGGGAGAGATCGACAACAATACAATCATAGTAGGAGACTTTAATACACCACTGACATCACTGCATAAATCCTCTAGACAAAAAATCAGCAAAGAAACAGCAATTCTAAATGACCCACTAGATCAAATGGACCTAATTGACATCTTCAGAGCATTTCACCCCAAAGCCACAGAATATACGTTCTTCCCAAGTACACATGGGACATTTTAAAAAATAGACCATGTATTGGGTCACAAGCAAAGTCTCCCCAAATTAAAAAAGATTGAAATCATATCAAACATTTTCTCAGACCACAATGGCATAATATTAGAAATAAACTATAATAAAAACATTCCAAAAAATTCAAACACTTGGAAGCTGAATAGCATGCTATTAAACAATGATTGGGTGATCAACGAGATCAAAGAAGAAATTAAAAACATCCTGGAGACTAATGACAATAAAAACACAACAATGCAAATGCTATGGGACACAATGAAAGCAGTCCTGAGAGGGAAGTTTATAGCTCTACAGGCCTACCTCAAAAAAACAAGAAAAAATTGTAATAAATCATCTAACTCAACAACTCAAAGAATTAGAAACAGAGCAACAAGAAAAGCCCACAGTGAGCAGAAGGAAGAACATAATAAAGATCAGAGCAGAAATGAATGACATAGAGACCAAAAAAACAATAAAAAAGATCAACAAAACCAAGAGCTGGTTCTTCGAAAGGATAAACAATATTAATGAACCTCTAGCCAGGCTCACCAAGAAGCAAAGAGAGAGGACCCAAATATACAAAATCAGAAATTAAAGAGGTGAAATAACAACAGACCCCACAGAAATACAAAGGATTGTTAAAAAATACTATGAACAACTCTATTCTAACAAACTGTACAACCTGGAGGAAATGGACACATTCCTAGAAAAATACAACCTTCCAAAACTCAGGAAGATTCTAAAAATCTCAATAGGCTGATAACTATGGAAGAAATTGAAGCAGTCATCAAAAAGCTTCCAGCAAACAAAAGCCCAGGGCCAGACGGCTTCACAGGGGAGTTTTACCAAACATTCAAGGAAGAACTAAAACCTGTCCTCCTCAGACTATTCCAAAAAATTCAAGAGAAGGAACACTTCCAAGCTCATTCTATGAAGCCAGCATCACCCTAATACCAAAACCAAATAAAGACAACACAAAGAAAAAGAATTACAGGCTAATATCCCTCATGAACATAGATGCCAAAATCCTCAACAAAATTCTAACAAATCAAATCCAGCAGTACATCAGAAAGATCATACACTGTGACCAAGTAGGATTTATCCCGGGGATGCAAGGATGGTACAATATTCACAAATCAATAAACATGATACATCACATAAACAAATTGAGAGATAAAAACCACATAGTCATATCAATTGATGCAGAAAAAGCATTTGACAAAATCCAACACCCTTTCTTGATAAAAACTCTCAGCAAGGTGGGAATAGGAGGATCATACCTGAACATAATAAAAGCCATATATGACAAACCCACAGCCAACATCATACTCAAAGGGCAAAAACTAAAACCATTTCCCCTAAGAACAGGAACATGACAGGGATGCCCACTCTCACCACTCCTGTTCAATATAGTGCTGAAAGTACTAGCCATTATGATCAGACAAGAAGAAGAAATAAAAGACATCCAAACTGGAAAAGAAGTAAAACTGTCCTTATTTGCAGATGACATGAAAATATACATAGAAAACCCTAAAGACTCCATCAAAAATTATTAGACTTAATAAATGAATTCAGCAATGTAGCAGGATACAAAATTAATGCCAAGAAAATCTTGGCATTTCTATACACCAACAGTGAACTTACGGAAGGAGAGACTAAGAAAACAATCCCATTTACCATCGTACCAAAAAAATTAAGATACCTAGGAATAAACTTAACTAAGGAGGTAAAAGACCTCTACTCAGAAAACTACAGGACATTGAAAAAAGAGATAGAGGAAGACATAAATAGATGGAAGAGCATACTGTGTTCATGGATGAGTAGAATCAACATCATTAAAGTGTGCATACTACCCAAAGCAATCTATAGATTCAATGCACTCCCCATTAAAATACCAATAGCATATTTCACAGACATAGAAAGAACTCTCCAAAAATTCATCTGGAATAAAAAAAGACCCCGAATAGCCACAGCAATCCTGAGAAAGAAGAACAAAGTAGGAGGGATCTCAATACCAGATTTCAAGCTGTATTACAAAGCCACTATTCTCAAAACAGCCTGGTACTGGCACAAGAACAGGCATACAGACCAATGGAATAGAATAGAGAACCCAGATATCGACCCAAACCACTATGCTCAATTAATATTTGACAAAGGAGGCATGAACATACAATGGAGTCAACACAGTCTCTTCAATAAATGGTGTTGGGAAAATTGGACAGATACATGCAAAAAAAAAATGAAACTAGACCACCAACTTACACCATACACAAAAATAAACTCAAAATGGATAAAGGCAGCAAAATCTCAGACATATGCCGAAGCAATTTCTTCACTGATACTGCTCCTAGGGCAATGGAAACTAAAGAGTTAAAAACAAATGGGACTACATCAAAATACAAAGCTTTTTCACAGCAAAAGAAACCATCAACAGGACAACAAGAAAGCCCACTGTATGGGAGAGCATATTTGCAAATGTTATCACTGATAAAGGTTTAAGCTCTAACATTTACAGGGAACTCATACAACTCAATAAAAGGAAGATAAACGACCCAATTAAAAAAAATGGGCCACAGACCTTAATAGATACTTTTCGAAGGAGGACAGAAGGAAGGCTAAGAGACATATGAAAACATGCTCAAAGTCACTATCTGACAGATGCAAATCAAAACGACAATGCGGTACTATCTCATACCTGTCAGAATGGCAACCATCAACAAATCAACAAACGACAAGTGCTGGCGAGGATGCAGAGAAAAAGGAACCCTTGTGCACTGCTGGTGGGAATGCAGACTGGTGCAGCCATTGTGGAGAACAGTATGGAGTTTCCTCAAAAACTAAAAATGGAACTCCCATTTGACCCAGTAATCCCACTCCTAGGAATATATCCTAAGAAACTAGAAACACCAATCAGAAAGGATATAGGCATCCCTAGGTTAATAGCAGCACAATTTACAATAGTTCAGATTTGGAAATAGCCTAAGTGCCTGTCAGTAGATGACTGGATCAGAAAACTATGGTACATCTACACAATGGAATACTATGCTGCTACAAAAAAGAGGGAGTTCTTACCATTTGCAGCAGCCTGGATGGAACTGGAGAGCATTATGCTAAGTAAAATAAGCCAGTCAATGAAAGAAAAATACCGCATGATCTCACTCATTTATGGATAATAAAGAACATTATAACCTGATGAACAAAAACATAGAGACAGAGGCAGTAAAGCATCAAACAGACTGTCAAATTACAGCGAGACGGTTGGGGAGGGGTGCAGGAGATAAGAGATCAACCAAAGGACTTGTATGCATGCATATACGCATAACCAATGGACGTAAGATGCTGTGGGGCGGGGGGGCGGTGAGGGCATGTATGGGAATGGGGGGGGGGCAATGGGAATGTAATACATTAAAAATAAATAAATAAATAAATAAAAACGTAAAAAAAAGAATCTAGCCTCAAAAAAAAATTCCTTCAACTTTTAATGCTTTGATCAAGTTATTAATCTGACTCTTTATAAAATGTTCATGCCTATTGAAAATAGATGCATGGCAAAGCAGGACTTGTGAAGATGCCATATCTTAAGTTTAGAAGAATGAATTATATTATGGTGAACAGTTAAAAGGGTAAATTGATTTAATGTCAGTACTTACTAGAATCTTAACTCTACAATTAGAATCATAACTCTACATGTCCTATTACATGAGATATTTTGGAATACTTAAAACCAAATATTTAAGACCAAAGACAGAGGTTCAGAGGAAGAATATATACGTTAGCTTTTCTTACCTTAGGAAACATAAGACCACTATAGAATGCTAATTATAATATTCTTATAAGCATGTAGTTCTTATTTGTAAAATGTCTATTATACAGATCATTAAAAAGTAGCTATTGTAACAGTAATGATAACAATATCAAATAAGGACTTTGTAATTAAGAACTTAAGTTTCATTCCTTCTGCCAAGTATTATAAATTGAAATAAAGTGCAAAATAATTCATGCATTAAAAATTAGTCTGCCAATATTTTCTTGTAAATGATTTCATTTTTAATTAGCAGCATTTACATGATACCTTCTTGGTATCTGACTTTATGGAAATGGTGAGCACTGTGCCAAAAAGAAAATTATTTATCTTAATTCTTTTTATTTTTTTAAGTTTATTTTCCAGTATAGTTGACGTTCAGTGTTTTCTTAGTTTCAGGTGTACAGCATAGTGATTTGACATATATTGTACCTTACTATATGATCACAACAATATAGCTAGTATCCATCCGTCACCATATGAAGTTTATACAACATTTTTGGCTATTTCCCAGTGCTGTACATTATATTCTTGGATTTACATATTTTACAACTGGAAGTTTGTATCTTTTATTCCCCTTCATTGTTTTCCTCTATCCTCCCAGCCCTGGTTTATCTTAATTTTTTATTTCCCTGTCTTTAGATGTCAAGTGAACCCTGGGGGCCCCTTCCACCCACCATCTCAACTTACCCAAGGTTTACATTACAATGATGAATCCTTTATTCCTTAATTAACGATTTCTCCATGACTGCACCAGGTTGCAATGCTTAATAACTGCTGGGATGATATTACTTAAGAAACTCAAACGAACGATAACAGTTAATGGATTTATCTGAATCCTTTACATTGCACACTTATTCTGATTGCTTTCTAAGGATTTGCAAGCAATAATTTATGTTCACAAGTCAGAATGAGGAAATTCTCATCACATTGACTTAGTATAGACAGATTTCAGGGCCAACACATCTTTGCTGTGCCTCATTATAGAGAAAAATACAAGTGGGGGTTACCTGGTGTTTATCAACTAACCCTAAAAGTGATTTGTATTGAATTTCTCCTGACTTACTTGTGTTCTTTCTCCCCCCTTACAGAGCAACTGTTATAATATTGCCCATATTCTGGGTTTCCTGACATGGGTCCCTTTGATACTGTCATGAAGAAGCTTAAGGACAGGGCAGTCAGGGTTCACCAGCTAAGGTATCTATGGAGGGCTTGGCTATGTTTACAACCTCCAAATCCATCCTTGGATGCCAGTGTTGGGACTGGATTCTTCATGGCAGTGCAGGCATTGCTGGGAAGTGATTCCATGCTTTAAAAGCCACATGGCGGGGGATTACTTGGGGGACTCTTCTCAGAACCGAGGGCTCTAGGACAGTGATGATACCAGGATTTATGGCACTTGAACCATGTGCCACCCCAGTTCAATCCACACAATGGAAGCTTTACCTGTGTTTAATATCCAGGTTGGCTTTCGTGCTCAGTGCTCAGTTTAAATGTCAGATGGTCATGAGTGTGCTCTCGGCCGTGTTCCAGTCAATGAGCAGTTGGCCCCGCCACCCTTACTCTTGTTGCACATCACCTCAATGTGACATATCGCGGTTATCAGGCCATGGAGTTGAGCATACAGCCTACAATACTAGGTTTAAACTCCACTTTACCATCACATAATTGACAAGAGGCTAAAAAATATTCATGCAAAAAAAACCTCAGATCGAAGGCAATTATAGTAATGCAAACGTAATCAAATGATAAGAACATGGCAGACCCAGCATCTATATATATAAAAGCCTAAGTGACCGTCTGACCATTTGACCAGTAGCTATGATGCACAATGACCACCAGGGGGCAGATGCTCAATGCACAGGCATAGAAACATGGAACAGATTGATGAATCTCAGAGGAGAGGGCAGGAAGAGATTAACGAAAGATCTTATATGTATACTAGAGGCCTGGTGCACAGATTCATGCACTGGTGGCATCCCTCTGCCTGGCCTGGGAGAATCGGGCTGAAATCGGCAGTCCGACATTCCTTGAGGGGTCCCAGTTGCAAGAGGGTGCAGGCCAGGCTGAGGGACCTCATTGGTGCACTAATCCATGCACCAGGCCTCTAGTTTTCTATACTAGTGCAGCCATGCTTCCAGGGGGAAAAAAACCTGACAAATATCAGATCTGCCATAAAGTCAACCAAAAACTTAGAAATGATTGATAAATTATTGGAAATGTGGGTTTTTGTCTGCAGTTGTTAATTGTAAAACTTGTCCCTAAGTGGATCGTTGTATCTGAGAAATAAGCTAATGAAAATTCCTGGCCTAGAAATTTATGTCCTGAGACTTATCCAGGGGCATCCTTGAATATTGTAAAATTTCAAGGAAAATATAGTGTCATCTGTAGGGAAGAGGGTGAATTGCTAGTTCGAGGTAGCTCAGGGTTTCAGGTTTCAACATTAGTTCTCACAGGTTCCTTTTGTGAAAGCCAGATGTTAAGTGATTCTTTGATAAAATGAAGTGCCCCAGGGAAATCAAGGTGGAACAGGGATTAGACGTGGAAGTGTCTTACTTGAGTCCAAAAATTGAAAAGCTATGCAGTGCCTAACAGGCCACTTGTCCCATTACAAGTAATTGTGGTCATTTAATAATGACATTTACCTATATTATTTTTTAAGTGGCTAAGTTGTTAGGATATAAGTACTCATGAAGTTGTGTGAATTCAACTACTTAATAAGCAGAACTATAAGTTGTTTCTTTTGGCATATGAGTGATGTAAGAAAATTTACTGTGATAACTACTTAATAAACAGAACTGTAAGTTGTTTCTTTTGGCATATGAGTGATGTAAGAAAATTTACTGTGATACTAAGGACTCCGTGAACCAAGAAAATTTGGGAACTTCACCTGTAAACCCATAAATACCAAGACCTTTTCAAAACTTAATATGCAAATTAGGGAGACAGATCTCCTAGATTGTTTCTGAAAGATAGTTTCGAAACAGGTTTGAACAGGGCATACCATTTTATTGATGCACTTTGACTCCTTTTGAAGATCTTATAAATCTTATCTATTCATCTTATCTTTTGGGACAACATGGATGGGCCTGGAGAGCACTATGCTAAGTGAAATAACCCAGTCAGAGAAAGACACATACTATATGATTTCACTTATATATGGAATCTAATGAACAAAATAAACTAACAAACAAACTAGAAACAGACTCACATATACAGAGAACAAACTCACAGCTTTGGGGGCTTTGTGAAAAGGGTAAAGGGATTAAGCAAAAAAACAACAACACCCAAATTCATAGACAATAGTATGAGGATTACCAGAGGGAAAAGGGGAGTAGGGGGAGGCAAGAGAGTGTAAAGAGTGCTGGTGAGTTTGTAATTCCATGCTGTGTGTTCAGGGAAGGCCTCACTGATGGGTCACAGCTGAGCAGAGATCTCAAGGGAGTGATATATATGGCTCTCTGGGCGAGGAGTGCTCTTGTATGTTGGAAATAGCAAATGCAAAGGCCTCGGGTTGCAAAGTGTATTTTCTGTATTTATGTGACAGTAAGGAAGTGGTGAGGTAGGAACAAGATGGATAAAGGGATATGTATCAGTTAGCTTTTGCTGCATAACAAATTACCTCAAAGCTTAGTAGTTTAAACCAACTACCGTTTATTTAGTTCAGTAGCCTCTCGGTCAGGAATTTGGCTGTGCTCAGCTGGTCAGTTCTGTTGGTCTTGATTGGGCTCACTCATGTGTCTCTCACAGCCAAGAAGCTGAGTGCTGACTGGTCTTAAGAATCTCAGACAGGATGGCTTGCTTATATTGCTCTGTCATCCACCAACAGGTAATCCTATAATCACTTAAGCTGCATTCTTTTGGTCAAAGCAATTCTCATGGCTAATGCAAGAATCAAGGGGAGAAGAATTGGTCCCACCTCTTGGTGGGAATTTCTGGAAAGCATATTGTCATTTTGCAACCTACCCTAAAGGAAGTGGCATGGCATGAAGCTAGAGAGTAGTGCAGCCTCGTAATTTATAAATGTAAGTTTAAATTTCACTTATAATGTAAGTGGACCATGTAACTTGGAAAGCCATCTGAAGGTGTGGAGCAGAGCTTACACCTGATCTGACTTAACTGAAAAGTATTTCTTTTCTGGCTACTCCATGGAGAAGAGATCATAGAGGGGCAAAGTAGAAGCCTAATGACCAGTTTGGGGGCTGTTGTAATCTAAGTGGGACTTGATGGTGACTTGGACTGGGGTGGTGGCAGTGAGGTGATGAGAAGTAGCCATATTCAAGATATGCATTGAATGTCTTCTGTCTTCTCCTGCTTAATCCCTCCCTCCCTCCCTCCTTCCCTTCCTCCCTCCCCCCTCTTTCTGTCACCTTGAGTGAAAGCTTCTTGTGAGCAAGAATTTTTCTATTTCCCACAGAGTCCTTAGCACTGAGCCATGGCTGGCACTTGGTAGATGTTCAGTATACATCTATTGAATGAGTGGTACTTTAGACTTAAAAGGCGAACGTTCAGAAACAAATACAGCCCCATTCTCAGAAACTCTGTAGGGGACCCTGCTAGCCCCTGGCTGCTCATAGCATGCTGTGCAGACGCAGGCCTCTGCTTATAGGCTCTATAAGTTGAGTTCGTTGTCCTTGGACCTGCTGCTGGAATGGGAGTGTCCTTGAGTTAAGCACTTAGCAGCATATGTATGGACATAAAGCTTGGGGGACTCCATTTGTGAGGGGTTACTTAGTAATGCATTTTAAGCTAGTTCATTTTACTTCATTGCATTCTGCATGTTTATTTGAATCTGTGGGTTGAATTTTTATTACTATAAATAGGAGTAATAAAACACAAAGCCTTGGGTTGTTTTGAATTAAAGGAATAATTGGTCGAATAAACTCAGAATGTGAGGGTTCTTAAATGGTATTGTCAGCAAATCAGTAAGCAAAATTGTTTTGCTGCCTGATAGGACTTCAGTATCCCAAACACATAATGTTCATGAGTAGGCATCCTTTAACATTTTAAATTCTTAAGGCTTCCCATCTTCATGGCCCTGGGAATTTGGAAAAATTAAAATCTTTTTATTTTTTTTCAAGTCCTGTGTAGAGTGCCAGGGTGATGCTTCCTGGGTGCTCTCTCCTCCTGGCAGTGCTCAGCAGCTCAGGATTGCTGCTCCTCAGCTTCTCCTAGCTTTTCTGACTCTTCAGGATCTCCTCTCTGTTGGATTATTCCCAGGGGTAACTGTATAGAGTTCTATAGTCCCCTCCCCCAATCTGAAAAAACAGAAGAGGAAAAGCAAAAGGCTAACAAACAAAACTTCCTGTGACTCACCCAACCACTGCTCTGTTTTTTGCTGAGCCATACTCCTCTGACCCTTGAACAACACAGGTTTGAACTTCCAGGTTCTTTTATATGCAGATTTTAAAAAATAAATACTGTAAATGTATTTTCTCTTCCTTATGATGTTCTTAACGTTTTCTCTAACTTTGTTGTAAGAATATAGTATATAATGCATATAGCATACAAAATGCGTTGATCACTGTTTATGTTAACAGCAGGCCATTGGTAGTTAGGTCTTGGGGGAGTCAGACTTTATATGCAGATTTTCAACTGAGTGGTGTGTTAATGCTCCTAAATTCCTCCTTGTTTAAGGGTAAACCAGTAGCCCACACTTAACTGTTTCTACTTCTGCAATCCCTGTCATTTTCAACCCCATTTAAGCTAGCTTCTGCCTCTGTTACTTTGTTAAAGCTGTTCTTGCTAAAGCCAGCCATGGCCTGGAAGAGGGGTCCTCAGGCATCTCAGACACGACACAGCCAGCGATGCTCTCTTCTTGATTCTGGTCTCCGGGCTTGAACTCTCTGACTGCTCTGTTTTGTTTTGATTCTTATCCTGTTTCTTCCTTCTCATTGAACATGTTACTTCTTTCCCACTCATAAATCCAACAACCTACCTGATATCTTCACTTAAAGTTTTCATGGGAATTTCAAAGCTGGTGTCTATAACAGAACTCATGGTCTTTCCCCTCAAACCTCCTCCTCCTCCTGTCTCCCCATCTCAGTGTACCACATCTCCGTTCACTTGCCTACTTGAGCCACTGTCTGGCCGGAGTCATGGCCACCTTTTATTTGGACAGTTGAATGACCTTCTAACTGGATTTTTTACTTTTCCCCTGCCCAAATCCATTCTCTATATAGCAGTGAAGGGAACAGCGCCTCCGTTAGTGGCTAGTTCCCCAGTGATCTTGGGAGAAAACTTCAATCAGGATGCACCAGCTCTGCCCAACCCAGGCCATGCCTGTGTCTTGGAGCTCATTTCATGTCACTCATCCTTCACCTGCCACATTCCATATGCAGCTCCACATGTTCCTTGGAGTCACCACAAGTCCTTCGATGCTCTTCCCTTTGCCAGGCATACCTGTCCCCTCTTTCCTGCTCATGCTTACCCATCCCTCAGGTCTCAGGATACAGTGCCCTTTGATCAGAGAGGCTTCCCTGAACCCGCCAAGCCTAAGCGACTGCTCTCAGTTTTACTTCTTCAAGCAGCAGTGCCTTCTCATAGAACGCATCACAATTTACAGTTGCATGCCACCTTCCTCTGCCGGTTTTGGTCTTATATTCGTGTCTTCTGCCAGTCTGTAAGGAGGAACTTGGGGAGGAGCTTGCCTGCTTTGCACCAACATATGTGCAACGCCAGGCACAGAGTGAGCATGAAGTTACAGGAGGGGCGGGGGAAGTTTATTTCTTACTTTATTTTGGAAGCAGTTGAGTGTTAAAGAGAGCAGTCACCACTTTCTGTGGGCCTGTGGCTTTCTTGAGGGACTGAGTCCAAACGTGGGTGTGACTGTCCCCTGCTGCCCAGTGGAGTGCCTTTCCCCGGATGTACCCATGAAAGGAGCTCAGGAGTGCAAAGGAAGAAGGTCTACCCAAATGAGTCGAGTTAAGAAAAATTTGCACGATTTTATCAGACGGCTTTAAAGGGTTAGTGAATAAATAAGCCGAATGGATACATACTCAGGAATAAATAATTCACAGCCTCCCAAGTGAGCCATATTATAGCACAGCCGATTCAGTCATATTTTATTTATCTCCATATTGAAGAAAATCAATTTGAGAAAATTTCCAGAGCAATCCTGGGGCTCAGCTGCCCCCCTCCTCAGTGTGTTAAGTTAGGTCATGCTTTTCAGATGGCACAGTTGCAAAACCCCCTCCTTTCTCATGCTCTTATTCCTCCTCTGGTAAAGTCCTCACTGCTGTTACTACTGCAGTGTTCACCCATCTCCCTTCTCAGTGTGTTTCTAACTTGATGTGGAATCTAATGAACAAACTGAACTGACAAGCAAAATAGAGACAGACTCATAGACAGAGAACAGGCAGACAGCTCTAATGGGTGGGGGATGGGGTGTTGGGTGGGTAGTGGAGGGATTGAGCAAAAAAGAAAAAAAGAATGAGAACTCATGGATATGGTCAACAGTGAGGTGATTGTGGGGAGGAGAAGGAGGAGGTGGAAGAAGAAGAGGGCATAGAGGGGATAAATGGTTATGAAAAAAATAAAATAAAGAAATTTAAACAATTGCTCTGAGATTCTAATTGCTAGAATGACATTATGTTAGAATTTAGTTCTCTCCCATTATCTCTGTCCTCAAATGTCTGGGCTGGTCAAGGTCAACTCTTCCTCTTGAGCATTAGTCTCCGTGCCTGAAGAAAGTCTCAGCACCTCCCACTGTCTGAACCTGCATGCGGGGGTGGGACTGTGTCTGAGAAAGCACATTCTGTGGGAATCGTACCAAACCCCAGTTTCTTAAACATTTGTTCATAGGTTTAGGTACTTTTATGCGAACTTTTCATTGTATGAGGTTATGCTTAAAATTCTTTCCAAATATCCCAAAATGTGTTGTCATTGTGCATAGGAAGATAGCAACTTTTACTAATTATTCCAGTGGCCCGAGTAGCAGCTTTTACTTATTTTTCCAAATAGCAGCTCTTACTTATGATGCCAGTAGCCTAAGATTAACTTTTCTCAAGTTGCTATCGGGTCCTTTTGCTCTGTCAAAGTAGACAAGTTGAGGCCAATAGCTCAGCACTGCTTTCTTTTAGGAACTGTTTTCTAAATCACGTGTCATAACTGTCCTCTGCAATTCAGGGGCTGGGTTTGCACTGAACAAACCCATTTGAGCTGCTCAGAATTGTTTGATGAAATCAGAAGCATGGGAACGTGAGCAGTCCCAGTCCCCTTTTCATCAGGGCACGTGTGTGAAGGCAGTGGCTGGGTGCAGGGTATTCCCCAGTGGGAGAGAGTCCCAAGTCCTGGCGCTGAAGTGCGTCAGTTTCTTTTTATAGAGATAGATTCAATGTTGTGGCTACAGACAGGCAGTAAGCTGCACATGACTGAAGTGCTTCATTTGAGGACATGGGAATGTCCTCATTTGCTACTTTGACAGAGCAAAAGGACCCTATAGCAACTTGTATGTGAATGTACAGGTCAGGGCAGCAGTTGAATGAAGGAATGAGAGGGCACTTCTCACAAAGTGATGGTTTAAATCAGATCCACAGACTTTATCTTAATAAGTAGATGGGCTAAATCCTTCATTTTAAGTTATGCCTTTTGCAAAATGCCCTTTACAAAGTCACATCTCAGCCTCCATTAAAATGTTACTGCAGAGTCAAGACTCATAATCTTACTCATGAACCTCCCGATGACAGGCGTTCAGTCACTGCCAAAGGATGAAGTACGCACAGCAGTGTGAGCCCTGGTGTGCAGCTAAGGGCGCTGGGTAAATACCATCAACTAGAAAAGCTTAGATAAATGCTTTTGATTTCACAACACAGGTTTTTTATTCTTAAAACAATAATCCAAATAATCAAAGTAAATTTAATCAGGGGGAAAATGTGAGAAACCACATTGTATTTCATTTTTATGTCAATAATGAAGGCACCCATTTTTCCTGGTTATAAAAGAAAAACTCCCAAGAATGTCAGCTCTTGTACATATGCCATGTGGTCCCCCAAATCTACTGGTTGGGCAGTGAGGCAGTTCTGCCATTTTTTTTTCCAGGACCTTGAGGGGAACACATCAGTAAAGTCCCATTTGGGAAACACATTTTCTTCTCAGTTCCTGTCAACAACAAGGGGCAATCAGCTGGTCTCGCCTCCCAATTGTGCTCTCTCTGAACCTCTTGCTCTGCAGCCCCCCTTCCCCTCCCTCCCTGCCCAGGCTGGCTGAGGCTTCCACAAGGGAACAGGTGTGACCCTCTGCTCCTTTTCTCCACCTGGACCTTGTCCTGCCCTGGGATCAGTTCTGTCACCAGCAGGTCCCCTTCCTCCTCCCAGGACCTTCTAAATTCTGAGCTCCCACTGCAATCCCAGGCCTGCCCTCCTTCTTCCCTCTCTTAGCCCCAAAATGTCCAGATACAGGCTTCATTTATTTCAGTGGGGGCACATTTCACATGGTTGTAGCTATTTAATAATTTACTGATCATTTGGGGGTACAAGTTTCTTATTGCAAAGCATGCTTAGTTCTAGTTGTGCATTCCTACTTCTGATTATAAAACTTCGGTCAACAAAATCTGTTGAAGAATCAATTATCCCTGAATAGGGACATAACCTCCTAAAAAGCAATAGTACAAGATCAGATTACCCAAAAAATCAATAGTGCTTCCCTCAGGCCCTCTTTTCTCCAAACCACTTAGTTTATTTTTTCACTCTAAGCATCTCCTGGAGGAGGGAAAACTGTAGAAAATGTTCCTTCACATCGTTTATCAGATAAATCTTGTTCATAAGTAGTTTAAAAGGTAGTTTAGCTGTCATGTGGATAAGTTCATATTCACCCCTTCTGTAATGTTCATTATTTTGGAATTTTTTCGAGATAGACAGAAATTTTATAAGAAGGACAGGTGCAGCTTTGTAAAGACCTCCCCTGCAGCCAGGCCTCTGCTGGGGTTGAGGGCCTATGCCCTCCTCCAGTCACCTCTGATGTTTTGGGTCCCCGGGCAGGTTTCTGCCACTGTCATAAGTAATGGGCTGGCTCCCTTGGATTGGCAAGACGGAATTGAGAGTGAGTAGTACATGAGCCCATTGCATTGAGAAGATGCCCCAGTTAAGAAAGAGGTTTTAGGGTAAATTCAGAGGCATCATGGCACAGTAACAGGAACACTGGGCCAAGTCCAGGGGTCATTTGATATCCCACCAACCAGCTCAGTGACCTTGCCACAGCAGTTCACAGCTTCAACCAGTCTTTTCCTTAAAATGAAGTTGCCTCTGAGGAGCCTTCTGCCTCCTTCAAAATGTGTTTTTATGAGAAAGTTCTAAACTTTGTATGTTCAGATATGGACTAGGATGAATTTGGTTGGTGGACACATTTTTTCATCTGTGCCCACTGTGTCTCAGTATCAGGTTGGTTTGCTCTTCCCTCCCATCTGAAGAGCCATCTCTTCTCCAGATCAACCAATCATTTAGTCTGCAGGGGATTTTCTCCTACCTTGACGGAGTGTTTCTTAGCATCTAGAAGGGTTCAGGAATCTGGAGAAAGCTGCGAGTAAATGAATAGACTAGACATGAAATATTAATTTGGAAGGCATTTTGGGGAGCCAGAGGAGACCTAGCTTCAGTCACCAAGTTCTCTGAATCCCTGGAACCCCTAGCTTTTTATTAACACAAATTACCCTAAAGCAAAGCATATATACATATCAAAGTTAAGGTTTGGTATACAGTAGGCATTGTCAGGCTGCAGCAACTGCCTTTGGCTGTTCCAGTAGCAGGCAATAATATATGCAGATTTCCAGGTTTGGGGAAATGTTTTCAGCTATTCCAGTAGGCAATAATATGTATCTTCAGCCCCGCTGAAGCTTCAGGGTCCACCAACCTTTTGATGAACTTCTTGCATTTATGACCTGCTGGAATTAGCCTCCAGCACTACCCAAGACCTAAAGGTGGCTGATTCAGAAGTTGTTTGGCACGAGAATGTTAGTATCATCTTAAACGTTTTGGATAGCTTTCTTCCAGTTCCCAACCAGAACCAGAAAAGGCCAACTACTTACTTTAATGCGAGAGATTATAGTGTCTGAAGACACAATGCAGGATGGCCATACAGAAAAATGTTATAGTGACCTTATCTATGGCCTGGGATGAAGGCAGCTCAATCTGTTTGTCCATTCACCCACCTATCTGTCTGTCCATCCATCGCTTGCCTATGCATCTGTCTGTACATATATCCGTCTGTCGATTTATCAATAATCTATCCATTCTTCCTTCCTTCTTTCCTCCCTCCATCCCTCCCTCTCCTCCCTTCCTCCTTCTGTTCTTATCCATCCATCTCTATGTTATGAAGAAATTTTTCCTTAAGGAGCATGCTTTTTCCTTATTCATCTAAGTGCATTGAATCAGCTATCATTGAAAAAAACCAGCATGCTGTGATATTAAATACATGTAGGTTATTGCAGGCAGAATCACAAAGAATTTGAACTTATTTTTATCTAGGCACCTTGAATACATCAGCATAATAGTCACTATCTGACATTGTCCTTTCTGCACTATCCATTTCTCATGCATTTCCTGGCCACAGTCACACATAATGCAGGGTTCTGGTTGATGAGATGACCTGTGACACGTTTTGGACATCACTGCTGTTAAGTTTCCCAGGAAACTAAGAGCAATTATCTTGAAAAGAATTGGGCTCTTCCCTCCTCATTTATTTTAAAATATAAGCCTGCTTTAAGTTCAGAGAGAATACAACTAAAGCACCCAAAAATCCTAACACAGCATCTATTATAGTCATAAGTGTGATAGACTAGAACAGGGTTTCTCGTCCTCTGCACTATTGACTTCCTGGGCCAGTTTTTGTTGTGGGGCTGACTTGTACATTGTGGGATGTTTAGCAGCATCCCTGGCCTTTAGCCCTAGAGGCTAGTAGCACCATCTCCATTCATGACAACTAAAGAGGTCTCCAGAGACTGTCAAATGTCCCCTGAGAAGTAAATGGGGCCAAATTGGCTTTGGTTGAGAACCCCAGGACCAGAATTAGAAAGTTAAAGTGACTTTTGGGATCCCTTCATGCTGTCAAAACAAGTCGCGTAGAGAGACAAAGTAAAACCAAACCTAATTCATTGATCTAATGTTTCTTAAGTTCTGCTAATGTGCCATGGCACTGTGCCAAGGAACAAAGACTCAGACATCAGTAAGGCACACTCCCTGCCTACAGAGCTCACAGTGAGGTCAGGGAAGCAGATGTGTAAACAGATAATCATACATCCACGGACTGAAAGGGAGAAAATTAGTCATATTGCTGGATGTTATGTATATAGCCAAATCTGCCAGGTCCTTACCACATGTTTCACTTCTCAAATGGTTCCTCTGGGCTTCTGCGGACACAGCCTTATTTTAAATTGGGTACCACAGAAGCATGCCTTGTTTATTCCCCCTCCTTGGAGCCTTGCTGAGGTTGTTCCTGCCTAGAAGGTCTTATTTCAGACTTTGCCAAATTCTCCCTGCTATTGACAGGGAGGCCTGCCTCCTCCAGAAAGCCATTCTGGATGGCTTTAGTTTGTATTGATGCCTACCCGCCAAACTCCCATTATGAAACTCACAATCTCTTTTTACACAGTTTATGCCTTATTGTATGGTCCCTTCTGTTTCCCGTGCATTGGTCTAGTCACTCAAGTAGATTATAGGCTATTTGAAGTTGGAAACCATCACAGATTCTACTCTCCAGTGACAATACAAATTTCACAGCTTCCCAAACATATCAGCTTGTTTGCTCATGCTCTTTGTAAAATGACACTTGACATAGTTATCTTAGAATAATTTCCTTCATGCCTTGCTCTCCTTCCTTAATGAGGTTCTGGGGACTGAACCAGCGGTTGTAAGACCATCAAGTGGCTGAGTCAGTAACAGGACCTCAATGTTCTTTTCTATAAAATGACTTTTGGCATAGTTATCTCAGAATAATTGCGTACTGAGGTCCTCATGAGAAGAATACCTCATTTGGTAATATAGCCAGTTCACAGCTCTCTGTCTCAGCACATTTCACTGTTTGCCCATCACCAAGAGAAAGCCATTTTGTAAACACTCTGGGTATAGCCTATGCTGTGGTCCCTGATTACAAAGGATACTGTTCTGACCACCAAGAGAATAACAGTGTTTGGTCTACATGAATTGAAGTATTTCAAATGTGAAGGTAGTTGCTTTCGAAGAAAATTCTGCTCTAAAAGCAAGGTTGAAAACAGTACCAGGCATTGAGAGTTTTAATAAACTGCTTTAGCAAAGATAGCTTTCAACTCCTCATGGAGAGAAGCAAATAGGATTATGACCACCTACTAATTACTTAGATAGAGATTCCCTGAAGAGCTTGTGTTTAAACATAATTAATACCGAATATTGGGAAGAGTAGTGAAACAAAAATGCATTTTATGCAGACACACACTTTTAATTCATTTGGGACAAAATCCAGTTACTAAGATTAACTATATTAGACAGTTGACGCTTGAGCTAAATTTCCCTGATTTGAAATAATGCACAGCAACTGCTTTTGATATAGAAATTAACACACAGAGGGAAAGGCCGTATAAGCTCTTGAGCACTGAAGAGCTAAAATGTCTTTGTATTTCAGCTTTGCACTGCTAAATCTGGACTGACACGCCCTAGAGAAGTATGTAAATCTATAACAATCAAAATAGTTGAACAAGAAATGTCATTGAGACATGAGAAATGGATGGTTCTGGAGGAAAAAAAAAAAAGGAGGAATAAATATGTGTTTTCTTAACGGAGATACAGAATTTGGTATTCCTTATGTAGGCTTACCCCATAGTTGCTAAATTAATCTTGCTTGTTATTCAGTTTGAAAAGTTGTTGTGCTTGTTAATACTCAGTCAGTTGAGAGATTTTTCTCTGTCAGATGGAACCTTCTAACTAAGGATACTCATCTTTTATAAGAAACCTTCACATCTTCTACCCCTTTGGTCTACCACTTCCTGTGAATCTGGAAACAGCCAGATATTCTTCAGGACTCAGGCTCCTATCTCCACAGACTTGGCATTTGAATAATAAAGGAAAGGTTTTTCTGGACAGACGTTTCTTAGAAAAGCTCATCTCAGTCGTGCAATTAGTGTCTTGTTCCCTGGCCATTCAGTGCCTCTCCCATTTAGCATCCCTCCTACGCAATGTCTCTGGGCTCTGCTAGTCTTGCCTCTCACTGAGTAACTTAACCTTCACTTTGAATTAATTTCCCTCCCTTCTGGAATTGAATTTTCAAACTGTCCAGGCTTGTTGGATCACATTGGCCTCCCCCTGGGTTCTTAGCCCCTTTGCTGCTGCATGTGGCCTCAGGCCCATTTCACCTTTGTTTGGATTCAAACGGGATTTTATTCTTCGGCCTCTGAAGTCAAAAGGTAGCCTTGCCTATTTATGTGTCCACCCCAGTTGAGCCCAGTTGTTGTGGCGAAAGCTGGGAAGAATCTCAGTGCTGTAGTGTAGTCTTCTTGGAGCTCATCTCCCCTCAGGGACTGCTTTCTGGGTAAAGACAAATTCTCTCTTTTAATCCTAGGGCTCAGGCCAACAGTCCTAGACACTAACCCCAGGAACCTACAAGATGACCCTCACCTCGAGGTGCAAACCACATTGAGCACACTTTCACAGTCATGAAACATGGGTCATCAAACCTCTTGGGATTTCGGATTTCTGGGAGAAAAAATTTTATTGATGTTCTGAGTTCTGTACAATAACGTGAACCCTTCATGGGAAGCTGCCCATCCACCTCTCTGCATTTCTGTTGGTCACATGATCTAGTTCCAGGTATTTTAATTGAATAAAGCAATGATCTGTGGCCAAGGCATGGTCCCTCAAAGAATACACATTACCAACAGCCAGGGGAGCACTTGTGAAGATTGTTTCCCACAAGAAAGTGGTTCAGAGGGGTTTTTCTTGCCTAATTCTTGTGGAAATGGCAACCAACAACTTGGAGATGTTTTTCTTTTTAAATCACTGTTGAGTTGAAATTCAACTGATAATGTCAACTCATTGATGATTATTCTAAAGGTGTAGGTTTTTTTTTTCAATAATGTAAACACTGGTAAGAAACCTATGTTTTTCTGATACTACTTTTCTTCTAGTTTAAGTGTGGAAGTTAAATTTGGGGAAAGCGAGTATCTGAACAGTAGTGAGTCTTCTAATTCTTAGATGGAATTTGATTAAATTCTTTAAATTTTTTTAGCAATGATTTGTAGGTGAACTTTTAAAAGTTTTAAACCTCTGTAATTTCTGATTCATGTTGTTTTTAATGTAGTATTGTTTTTGTATTTTATTTTACATATTTTTGCTACTGGTATTTAAATATCATTGATCATTGTTTATTGGCCTTATATTTTCAGACTTTGCTAAATTAATTCCCTAATTTTGTTAGGTTTTCTTGTCAATTTCATAAGAATTTCTACATAGATTATTATGTCATCCACATATAGAGACACTTTTCTACTTCTTCCTTTACAGTCTTTATACTTATTATTATTATTTTTGCTTTATTCCATTGACCAGGACATCCGGTTCAATAATTCATAGAAGGAATAAGGGTAGACATCTTTGTGTAGTTCCTGATCTTGGGACGGTATGGGAACATATTTTTTTTTTCACCATAAGTATTATTTTAGTTTTTAGTGTTTTGCAGACAATTTTTTTTTCAGGTTAAGGAGTTTTCCTTCTGCTCATAGTTTTTTTTTAATATCATAAATAGGTGTTTGTCATATAATTTTACCACATCTATTGAGGGAATTTTTTTTTTTTTTTTTTAGTTCATTGATAAAGTCAGTTACATTGACTTATACTTGAATGTTATATCCACCTTGCATTCCTAGGATAAACTTCACTCACTATATATTGCTATATTTGCTTTGCTAATTTTTTGTGGAAGATTTTTTTTAAAAAATCTATGCTTGTAAAGAATATTGGTCTGGATTTTTTATTTCCTCATAATGTTTTTGTCAGGTTTTGGTATCAGGTTTATGCTGGCCCCCCAAAATGAGTTGGGAAATGTTCTGCCCTTTATTTTCTGAAAGAGTTCATGTAAGATTAATATTATATTTTCTAAATGTCTGATAAAATTCTCCAGTGAAACCATCTTGTTCTGGAGGTATTTGTTCATTTGTTTATGGAAGGCTTTTGATGAAAAATTCAGTTTATTTTAAATAGGGTTATTCATACATTCTATTTCTTCTTGAGTCAATTTTGATAAGTTATGCTTTTCAAAGAATATGTCTATTTCATCAATGATATTGATTTAATTGACATTAAGTTTTTATAAAATGTCCCTCTTTTTATCTGTAGGATCAGTGATTGTATCTTTCATTTCTTGGTTAGTCTTGCTAGAATCTTATCAATTTTATTAACATTTTAAAGAAGCAGTTTTATGTTTTTCTAATTATTTTCTCTAGGTTGTTTAGATTTCACTTTTCTCAGAAGCAAGGCAAATTTCCTATGTCTGACATTTAACTCAGCTCTGGTAAGTTTATGAAGATGTCTTTCAGTCAGAGAGGACACAGCCCACACCGTGAAATCACTTTTAACATGCGGCCTAGAAATACAATTCTACAAAGAATAGGCGTATAATTAATTGAATGCTGTATCCACATGTCAAATTGATTACACATTGAGATTTTTTCTGCCAGCATTTCAAGTCCCAACTTTAGTGGTTCAATTTAAAAACCATCTAAAGATGATTGAAAATAGGTTTTAGCTAAACTCATTTTACTGAGGAAGACACTTCTTATGAGCAGATGTTCTCTCCTGTGACACTGGTGAGTAATCCCACCTGTCACCTGCATACAATAAATCATCCTACTACAAATCTATTAGCTAATGATTCATATCTATCCTTCCATGTTAAAACAAAAAGGATACAGCACTTTAGCCCAAATGATTTAGTGCACACTGAATGAATCTACTTTCTCGGAGTTCAGCCTTGTTCTCTCTGAGCATTTGTTATTTTTAGGGAGAAAATTGAGATCTAAATTGAGAAGGTATATTACCTTTATCAGACAATGGAGTGACATGTACAGCTTTCTAAATAGCATCCTGGAGGCCTCATTGAGTTATGCCTTCCTTCAGTCCTTATCTTACTGGTTGAAATACATTCATACACGGCGGAAACTGTTGGTCTTACCTTGGCTTAGGCTTCCATCATTTTTTTAAAGAAAATTCTTAGCTTTCTTTCCTATCCTTTTTTTCTCTGAAGGGACTAATAAACCTGTGTTGATTAGTAAGATTTCATTGGTAAGGGCAATGATTTTGGTCATGGTTTCACAGTCTATAGTCTATTGGATACCTATCTACTTTCTCACAGAGTGCCATATAACACAGGCCCTCACACAAAAGGGTACTCAATTCTAGACCATGAGTATTACTTGAATCTTTTTATAACTAGTAAACCTTACTTGGTGTATCTACGAACAGTTTTATGTAAATTATTAAATAATTTCCAACATGAGTTTATTTAATTCCTTTTAAGTGTCATTAAAATTAAAAAGAAAGAATTCTTTGAGATTTCCGTCTTTATGTTAATACTCATTTAACAAACTGCAACTTTCAGATTCAAGAAATTTGGGGATGCCATTTAGAAAGCTATAGGTCAGACGTAGTTGGCACTCTGATTAGCTGCTTTTTTTCATATTTGACTTTTTTTCTGTCTCTACAACTACCTTTTAGATAGGTATAATTATGTCCAGACAGAGAGAAAGACATTTTAGAAAGAACCTGGGCTTTGGAGACAGGTCTGGGTTTAAATTCTCACTTCTCTACTTACTGGTGGTTTGGCCAGAGCTGTACCTTGATCCTGTGGGTAGTGATGGAATGGATGTGGAGAGGATGTCAGTCTGGCAGTCAGAGAGACAGACGGTGGAAACTAGTCAGGAGATGGTGTATTTAAAGCCTTTACTCGGTGTTCTCCCCTTCCCCCTTCTTGAATTCTTATGACCAGACTAATAATAAAATTGAAAAAGGCCAGATTAATAGGAGAAAAACCAACATAATATGTGCCCACAGGAGGTCAAAAACGATACTCTCGGATTGACCAGCCAGCAGCTTTTTATACTTTTTAGGCCAAGAAACAATAATTTTGTGAAGAAGTGACAGAGCAGTGACACTTAGGTTTGTATGCTCGTTGGTGAGGAATCTAAACACAGTTTGGGCTTGGGTAGAAAGGAGTAACAAGGTTTCTCGGCCCTGGATTCCTTAACTCAGTGGTGAAGTGACGCTCTCAGGACTCTCCCCCCTCCCAACCCCACCCCAATAGAGCGTGGAGGGCCCCTTTCACAGGAGAGATTTATATCCTGCACTCAAGGCAGGGAGGATCCGCATGCCCTTCTGGCACTGGTTGCTTATCAAGTAACTTTAATTCAAAGTAATCAATATGCCATTTGGGGCAGCCCGCCCTGAGCCCCAGCAGTGTGTTCAGCTCTTGGTGAACATAAAGGGAGATGAGACTGCTCTTCTCCTGTTATGAAACCTGCAGTCCATGAACAACAAGGAGCTAAACACCTACCTGGACCCAAGTGAGAAAGAAATCAGAAGTAAACTGAAGTATAAACATTGGATTGCAAGGTCCAGATAGAGGGATTCTGCTTAAAAGGGGAGCAACATGAGGCGGGTAGGTTTAGATGCATTAGAGCCTGTTGCGGATGGATGCAAGATCTCATCTGGTGCTAAAGGGGAGAAGGGCATTGCATGCTGAAGACGGAGCATGCTCAGAGGCAGAGAGGGGCCAAAGTGAAAAGCACATAGCCCTTGCGAGAATCCAAAGAAGTCAGAGTGTGCCTCTCTTCCTCTCTCCTCCCACCCTTTTTGCTTCTTCCTTCCAACTTCCTTCCCTCCTCCTTCCCTTTCTCCCTCGTAATATTTCTCCATACTTTCTTTCATCCTTCCTGCTACAGTTATGTGCCAGCACTGGGAATGTGTGCTGAATCATGACCACTGAGCCCTCCTTGATGGAGCTGAGAGTCCACCCAGCAGGGGCAGTTCTTTCATTAGCAATGTGGTCTTGGGAGTTACACAGAGGATCTGGGAATGATTCACAGCTAGAAGTCCAGCTGCAAAGCTATTTCAGTAGATTCTCAGAGAGGACAGTCTCCACGCTTTTAATCAGGAAAATTGCCTTGGCACTTGCAAAGACGGAGCGTGTGCAATTAATTATTATCAGAGCTCGGTGGAATTATTACACAGTGTAGTATATAAGGGTTAAGAGCATGACCCTAGGAGCCAGACTACTGGGGTTTGTATCTCAGTTCCCAGTTCTCACAAGGTTAAAGATTAACCTTGGGCAAATTGTGTAACCTCTCTGCCTTGGTTAACTTATTTTCAAAATGGGGATTGCAATGGTACCTCCCTAATAGAGTTGTCATGGGGGTTAAGTTAGCTCATACATGTAACCTCTTAGAAAACTGCCTGGCATATATTAGCTCTACCTAAATACGAAATGACTTCCAGTCCACTAAATGAGGACGAACTTCCAAAAGAGGAGCCAGCGCCCCCACTTTGCTAGAAACAACAGGTCCCATAGTTTGTGTAAAATTGAACAGCTCTTCAGGAATATAAAAGTGTCAGCACACAACCAAATGTTATGGAAGTAAAATAATAGCAAATATTTAGAGCCAATTTGGTGGTGGTTCTTTGGTTTCCCTTTTCAATCTGAGGAAGAAATTTAAGTGGGAAAAGTATATGTGCATACACATATCTCAAGTTTTAGAGGAGGAAAGTGTGCTCAGCAGTTGGCAAATTTTGTTTAAGATTCAGAAATGTCTTACAAACTGAAATCCTGGCTTTGGATACTGTCAGGGTGAAGAGAGGGGCTCAAGAGACTCACCTTCTGCTTTTATTGTCCAAGCTAATGGTCCATTAGCGCAGCTCCTTGGGCTGAGCCTGTAGATAATGTCTAGGGCCAGGATGTAGGTGGGTGTTTCCTAGTGGTGGGAAGCAGTATTATTTTTCCTGGGGAAAGAATGTGAACAAATTCCACTTATTGCACAACACGGCAAAAATAAGAAAGACCCCTATTTGGTAGGCAAAGAAATTACCAAGATACTTTCAGTGTTCAAAGGGAAATGCCTATGTTCACAATTGGTTTAATAATTTTGGTTTCAATGATGGTTTGTTCTTATTGGCTATTCAGTAAAATGGTGTTAATTTTATCAGTTTATGAAGAACATTAATGCACTTCCATGCAGATTTGCATTGTTAGCAAAGAGATATAAAACGAAAAATTTCAGTGAGCTCATTATAGATATGAGCAGTTTATCCTCCTTTAAAAATAAACTTCAAAAATCTCAAATTCTTAGAGCCACAGGAGGAATTATGTTTATGTTAATAGCAAACAATTAAGCTTCCCAATGTACTGTCATTGAGTTCCTTTTTTCTTTGCTTCCTGACATAAATTTGATCCCACACTGCCAGATGGTTGAATTTTAAACCATTTTAAATTTGGTATCACCAAACGAGTATGAAGCATCAACATCTTTTTCCTAGTAAGTCTGTCCCTTTAATCATTCACCTTTTCTGGTAAGGAACAGCTAAGCCTCACGTGTCGGAAGCCTGCCACCTGAGGTTCCCCCCAGCCTCCCAGAGTCTTGCTGACTGAGACTGAGCCACCACAATTTCCCGTGTCCCAGGAGACAGCTTAGCCCCATCAATCAAACCATCCCTACCAAGTGTCTAGTAGAGCCTCCCGCCACCATTTGTTACTGAATTGGCATGCAGGCAGTCGTGGGTCAATTAATTAGTAAGCCTAATTGAAGCTAAATATAATTAACCATACATTATTGAGCTGTCCAAATTTAACTCCACTAAAATTATGTAATGAATCTGGGATATAAAGGATTACTGGCAAACACCTTTGCCTCATGGATTTAAACGTATGCCTTGTTTTCATCTATCTGATGTGCTTAATAGAGGGTGACCTAATACATACAGACAGGGTAGTGCCCATCTAGGATGGGTGCAAGTTGGAAGTAGTTTTCTATATTGCTTACCATGTGGATGTACTCAATGCAAATTTTGGTGAGCATCAAAACTAAACAAAAGCAACTGATACTGACACTTCACACTTGTTCGATGAAACCAAATTTAAAATGGTTTAAAATTCAAATGCCCAGCAGTTTGAAATTAATGTGTTTAAAATTATGTCAGGCAGTGAGTGAAAAGCTGACTTCAAATACATGCTTGCAATACAACATTCGTTGATAGGTAATGATAAAATAATGTTGATCCAGGTTAATTTTTATTCATTCAGAATTGTGAAAAGTAAGAACCATTTTTCAATAAATGAATCTTTCTCTTAAATGGTTAGAAATATCTTCCTTATAGAATTTCCACCAAACTTTGTCTATTGGTTCTGTTTTTTAAAGGAAAAAAATAAATGACTTTAGAAAATGAAATATTTCTACTGCATTTTGATATGTAATCTTTCATAAATGTAGAATTTAAGAGTATCATGAATATGCATGGTCAAATGCGTGCTTAAATATTATATGTACATTTTTTTATGATGGAAGAGACAGCGAGACAGTGGGAGGGAGAGAGGGAAGTTGTGGGTAGTGATAGACTTGGGGTGCACATATTCAGACTTCAGGTAAGTAAAGAGTTTAAGAAAATACCAGATTCACCCAGTTGCTTAAGCTCCTTTGGCTTTAAAGGAATGTAAAATGTTCAGGAATTCTTCTGACACGCCATATGTTGCAACAGCCAGAGGTCTTTCGATTCTATAGGTTGTGTTTCACTCTTTACTGGCAAACCATGACAGCAACTTTAGTGTTGTTTCTGTCTCAGTGATACAAAAGGGAGAACATGACTATTTAATTACCTCAAGTCGATAACACCCTTGAAAATTTTTTGATCATTTGTACTGTAAATTCTCTTAAATTACCTTCCCCATTGAGTAGTGTAATATTATACAGTTTGTGAGTTTCAAAGATTCTCCATTTGTGTACAAATTCTAAATCTTGACAAAAATGGTTTCATGGATTAACCTATAATTAAAAGTCAATAATATCTGAGTATATGAAATTTATGAATAACAGATAATATAACATTTTATAGTTCCCTTATAATGATTCTAGTATTTTACCTTAAACAACCTTTTCAGCTTTTGCTGCTGTTTCACCTAATTATTTGTTTTCCACATTTCCTCACAAAACAAGAAATTCCTTTTGTTGCAGTAGCCAAATAAGATAAGTGTAAAACAGACTTCCAAACCGAGGTGTCCTCCTGGTGTTCCTTCAGAGTTTTTAATTCTCCGCATGCATGAAAGATGGTAATGTAATTCCCAGGTACTAAATATTCCTCAGCCATTCGCTGTCAGTGCTGTTATCTGGACTAAAACTAGATTAAACTTACAGAATGGCGAATTACTGAAAATAATGAAGTTAAGGCAGCTCATTAATATTTATCTCCTTCTCTATTTTGTACAGCCTGGATGAAATGGGAAAATGCATTTGGGGGCCGATCAGATTGAAAAGGGTCTAACATTATAAAGAGAAACATGGGGCTGAAAATGGTTTTTGTGTGTTTTTTTGTTTCTGTTTTTTTTTTGCTTTTCCAATTATACACAGCACCTTTTTTCTTACATGCCTCTGTTTTTCTTTTAGTGGCAAAGCATTTCTATAACACTGGTTGAGAAAGTTCAGATGATTGCTGTAATCCTAGGATCCCTGTTCTTAATAGCGAGTGTGACCTGGCTCCTCTGGTCCGCCTTCAGCCCCTATGCAGTGTGGCAGAGGAAGGACATCCTTTTTCAGATCTGCTATGGAATGTATGGTTTTATGGATCTAGTGTGCATAGGTAAGACCATGACGTTTCACGTTAACAAACTGTCAGTAACCCATTTCTTGCAGCTATTATGTTTGCGCCAGTTGGATGTGTTAGAGAATGTTGTGGTTTGCACGATCTTGGTTCTCCAGTGAACGAATGACCATCTGGGGCGTCACAATCTGGCCACCTTTCTCTAAAAGCATAGCATCTACCTTCCGAAGTAGTTTAAAAAAGTGAACAGGACAATGCCCATTTAAAGTGACATATTTTGCAACATAAAGGAAGGAGGAATCAAACCTTTCAGGGTGGGGGATAGAAGGATAGTCATTTATTTCTAAGGAATAAGAGTAAATCAGTCGCCCTTCGCAGAGCTGGGGTAGCACTGATGGATGCCAGCGGCGTTGTCCTGCATTTGGGGAGAGGACCCACACCTGGAGGTCTCACATCATGGCATGGTAACTCAGGTTCCCTCGGGGGCAGAGACTCAGGTTCCCCGAAGGCAGGGACTTGGGGGCAGTTTTCTTTGCTGTCCTATGCCTCTTTGTTTCACTTATTAAATTGAGTGGCCTAAAAGAGAAAAAAGGATCAAACATTTTAGCTTAAACAGATCCTACACTTGACTGATCTGTTGTTTCCCTGAGAAATGAGCGCAGACTCAGACATACAGTGTTTATGTGGTGTGTGAGGTGCCCCAGGCGCCTCGATGGCGACCAGTCGAAAGTTGGGGGCAGGAATGGGGAGGGGCAACACTGTACCATGGAGACTTGCCCTGCTCTGATGTGGTTTACAGTTTAGGGGGATGTGGAAAGGGCTGAGGTGGGCAGCTGTGGTTTTTAAAACTGGTTCTCAAAGCGTGGTCCGAGGAGCACCAGCAGTAGCAGCAACTGCACACTCTCAGGCCCCACCCTAGACCTGCCGAATCAGAAACTTCAGGCCTATCTGTGTTTTAGGAGCCTCCCACGCCTTCTCATATGCACTGCTTTCCGGGAATGGCTGCTCAGCGTGGATCAGGTCACGAGGCCTCTAATCCTGGCCTCTGCTGGGACACATCAAGTTTGTCCATATCCCTGTTTTCTCACCTACAAAAATGGGAGTAATCATCCCTAGCTCACAGGCCTAAATGAGGGAAATAATGACTAATCAATAATGTTATTAATTGCAAGTTGTAAATTAAGGTCATTTGAGTAAATCACAAACATTGAGATAATTTCAATAACTTAAATGACGGCCTCTACTCACCAGAGCCTTAATTTAGCTGCAGTTTTATATTCTAAGTCATTTTTTTCTAAAAGAACTCTATAAATTTTAAAATATGATCAGCCTGAATTCCCTTTCCTTATCTTATTTTTCTCCTTTGTCACTAGTACAAAGCTAATAAGAAAGAAAATGATCAAATTTCAGTCCTGAAAGGAAAAAAAGAAGGCAGGGAAATGTCATGAATAATATGTAAACTGAACAGATGTTGCCTGAATAATTGAGCTAATCATGTATATGAACAGTTTGCATTAAGTGTGATAATGCCTATGCACGCTTTTGGAAATGCTAAATCTCTATACAAATGTAGTCTCTAGGGTAGTGCTCTAAATAAAGAGAATTACAAAATTATTCTACAACTCCCTCAGCAAATTCAGAGATAGTGTTTCTTCTGTGTTTCCGCATAAATGTTGTAAAATGTGATGTTCAATTAATATTCAAAGGAGAGATAAAACAAAGGAACCATTAGGCTCCCAATCCAACCTGGAGGGGAAAAAGAATTCCAGTTGACTTTCTTGATATGAACTAAAAGGGGCCCTGTGTTTCCTGGTCAGGAAATTCTTTCCCTAAATTCCACAGCTTGCATTTAGTGTGTTATTCCTCAAATTTTGATTGCTAACACCAGGTTTTTAATCAAGAATATTAGAATTCTGCTTTGCCAAAACCGGTTTGGCTCAGTGGATAGAGCGTCAGCCTGTGGACTGAAAGGTCCCAGGTTCGATTCCGGTCAAGGGCATGTACCTGGCTTGTGGGCACATCCCCAGTAGGGGGCGTGCAGGAGGCAGCTGATCGATGTTCCTCTCTCATCGATGTTTCTAACTTTCTATCTCTCTCCCTTCCTCTCTGTAAAAATCAATAAAATATATTAAAAAAAGATTTCTGCTTTAAAAACCACATATATATTAACTAATTGATCTTTCAATAATATATGACATATTTGGGATTCTGTTTTGAAATATAGGTGTTTCCCATTTTATAAAGTCATATTTCTTAGGAACAAAAACCAATGGACATTTTCCAGGAGACACTCTGGAGAGTGAATTTTTATATAAATTTTAAATATTGACAATACTGTTGTATTTTGCTTCATCAAATATAAGTGCCATTATTCAATTATTTATTTGTGTATTTTAAAAATATTAAAGAATTTAGATTGAACAACATTCTTGATTTTACTTGGAAATCTTATTATTTAGTCTGTTTGGGCCCAGAGAAAATCTTATTTTTTCCCCTAAGAAATGAGGAAACTACTATAGTAAAGAAAACAAATACAGGGAGGCTAACAATAGCCAAATAGATCATAGCTAACATTTCAGATTCTTTCAAATGTCTGCTAATAAAGTGTAGACAGTGACAAAGTAGATTATATTGATTACACCTCAAATACTCCTGACAGCAAGACTTCGAGTCAGAATTGAGTGAAAAGCAGGTTTACAGCTCTGAGCCCAATTTGCTCAGCTCAGTTTAATAAATATATATCGAGAGCTTTATATGTGCCAGACATCATGCTAGAAGCTGAGGATAAAAGTAAGAGTCAGTAACTTTCCTGCCCACAAAGGAGCATCTAGCCCCCAGGCAGGACAGACAGACGAGTAAGTAGGTAACCAGAATGCAGTGAGTTGTGCACAGTAGGGAAGTATGCACAGGCCATGGTGGTTGGACAAAGCTGGGAGAGATTAACGCTGGGGTGTGGTGTGTAGGGAGTGGATAGATTCAGGCAGATTTCATGGGGAGAAGTGAGAGCCAAGCAGGCTGATGGATGAGTAGATGCTTGGCAAATGGGGAGATGGCCCCTTGTCACTGCTGGAGAATGTAAGACTGGCTCGCCATTCAGGGGCTTTAAAGTAGTTGAAAACATTCCTACATTCCTACATTCCTATTCATCTAATCCAGACTTGTTTATACCTAAATGAGAAGAGCAGGTTGGCAACTTCTTAAATGTTCTTTTTCAATAATAATTCTGAAAATATACATATTATTCCACATAAAAATTGTTATAATCCAGCCAGTGTATGTCATGTTTAGGAAGAGAGTCTTATTGGATTATTAAATAGAAATGTAAATATTTGTAGAAAATTTATTTACATGGGAAATTTATTTACTTATTCCCAGACACAGTGAATTTGTTGTTGCTTTCATTCATTATTAATAAGTTTTCTGCTTTCCTGAGACCCAGTTTCTTTTTGCGGTTCAAGTTTTGAATTCCCCCAAGGGTCTGGCTACTATTAGAGTTGAAATACCTAAATCAGGACTGTCCGATGGATGGAACATTTTGCAATGATGAAAACATTGCATATCTGTGCTGTCCAGTACCATCGACTCAGACTACATTTAACTATTAAGCACTTGAAATGTGGTTAGTGAGAATGAGTAATTGAATATTAAACTTAATGTTATTTAAATTAACTTAAATTTAATTTAAATAGCCAAATGTGGCAGTGGCTATCATATTGGACAGATGTCTAGGTAATGGAATGATATATGCATAAAAATTTGATTAACAAGCTGCATCATGTCCATATAAATAAGTTGTGTTTCCTATATGATAAAGAAACTGTTCCACAAGAGATGAATAAAGTGAAAATGAGTTCAAGAGGATTAAGAGAAGGAAGGGGACTAATGGTGAGATGGTGGTGGTGAAGAGGTAGATGGAGAGCCATAAGAGGGAGACATGTCTTATGGAAATGGAGGTATAAAGAGAGAACACTTTACATTATATTTGGGGAGCTCTTTTAAATATTTAAATAGATGACACTCAGACTATCATTGTGTACCAAGAAAACTAATCTAAAGGATTGAAACCACCCAAATGTGGTAGCCCAGGGCCAGTAATTTAGGGAGAAGCAATAAGCAAAACAGATTCCCTCCTAAGAAGATTTGCACAGTGGACAAAGGAAGGTTAGCAAACTTAGAAATGAAGAGCAAGTGCTTGGCAGATGGCACTGGGTACATACAGCATCTAGTTCTTTACTCTGCACTTTGCACATGGAGAAAATAGAAGGCTCTCACTTCCACTGGTCCTGTGATTCAAAGCAAGTTTGGGCCACAGAGGAATGTGCTTCTCAATGACTCAAAGATTGAGGGACTAAGTGATGGCCATAAGGACAGGGAGTCATTTGATTCACTTGCATCTGAAGAGGGAGGGCAGTAACCAAGTCACTTAGTGTCTGGTAGCGTAGAGGTCAATTGAGCTTCTTGTAGAAACAATGAACTAAAACTGAAACCCTATTATGTCATTGGGATTCCTGAAATAGATATAGCAGTGCTTATACCTAATCTCATCAACACCACAATGTGTTGCCAAGTCCATGTCTAGAAAGTCTTCCCTCAGATACTAAAGGAACTAATTATGATTACAAAATTTAAAAACTTGGATTACTTTTGTTCTTTTAAAATTTTTCTTAATTGTTCTGTAAATATATACAGATTCAAATTAAAAGACACCTTTGTATTTATAACTCTGAAATATATAAAGTTTAAGATGGACCATTTGAAGAAACGTCCCCTCTCAACATCTTGATGCTCTTTTTCATTAGGTTAACATTCACATTTTTCATATAAGCAGCATCAAAACTATTTATATGGTTGAAAAAACAGTCATGTTCATTCAATAATATGATCTCGATCTCTTTTCACAATAGGACGGATGTATGTGATTTACTTGAACTTTCTTCTTCTGTTGATGGATAGTTTTGCCTTTACGAACAATGCTGCGAAGGACATCCGCTTATGTATTTCTGTAGGCCAGATTCCAGGGAGTGGAAAGTCTGGTTTGAGTAATATGCGCATGTTAACATTATGCACCCTAAAAAGGCTTACCAGTTTATATCTCCCCACTCCCAATATACGGGAGTTCCGGTTTTCCCATACCTTGACAAGCCTGGATATCACTTTTTGACGTTGCCATTGGTAGCTGCAACTATATTTAACACCATTAGAGTGGTTTTCTTCATTCATTCTGTGACTATGTCAGTCTATAGGGCAGTTTTATCTAAGAGTGGCCACACTGGGCCATGTGAATATGCAGGTCGTCCTGCCTGATGTCTTTCGATGCCAGGGGTGTGATGTGCAGGGACACAGACCAATGATCTGTGGTGTTAACATGCCAGTTATTTTTCCTGAAAAATGAAATCCAGCAGGGGTGATCAAAGTCAGAGATCACCACCTCTCACAAACCCTGCCTTCCCCCGAGCCCTTTGGAGCTCCTGGCCAGTTTCTTCTATTATACTGTTAAGACTGAAGGGATTTCATGCTTCAATCTGACCCTTTTTTTTATTCGTGTAGAAAGTAATTCCTGAAATTGCTTTAAGAAAAATTGCTTCTCTCTGTCACTTGGCTCTGTGGCTAAAGTACTGGTTCTGTTATTGCTTGTTTTCTGTATGTTTCTATTTCTCAAATTAAAGCACAAGCACGCAGAATGGAGGACACACACACACACACACACACACACACACATGCACACTTTTCCCATCAGGAACCACAACTATTTCTCAGGACTCTCTTAAAGTACTGAAATAAAGTATATTATGATTGTTTATGCTGTCTTGCTTTGGAAAGCTGCAGAGATTAGGGAATTTAAAAAAATAGCCCGAGATGTTACCAGAATGAGGATCTGATTAAAATATCTTCTTGCTATATCAATTACAGTCAATACTGAAAAAAATGCTCCTCAGCAGAAATGCCATATTCTCCGAAATAAAGTTTTATTTTACTGTATTTTGAATCTAAATACATTTTTAAAAATCCATGTAAATTTTATCACTATTATTTTAGCCCTGTTAAAAATCTGTTCTTCATAGTTGGTAATATATCCAGCTAAAGCCACTTGGAAACTTGTACACACAGGAAAACTATTTAGAGTTCCCAGTCGGTAACTTTTATTCACATTTCATTATAGAACTTCAGGACAATAAATAAACACAACATATTCCTATGGTTTTAGACGGATGATATCAGACATGTGTTTACATTTTTAAAAGCCAAGTTAATGTTTCTTGCCTTTGATACTGCTTCACTTTGCTCATTTTTTCCCCTCCAGGCAAAGCAGCTAAAAGGAACACCTTATTTAACATTTTATGGACATAACATTTAAAATGTACATTTTCTAATTCTTTGATAGCAGACGAGGAAAGATGAAGAAGTGTGACAAATAATTTTAGGATAATCAAAGTCTCCGTTACCACAAATGAGTTCTTGCCATTGAGGGTAACCAATTGTCTGCCTGTCTAATGCCAGGTCGTTTCCTCCTAAAATGGTGCTTTCAGGTCATCTTCCTTCCTGTGGCTCACTTTCAACAAGCACAAAGCAATTAGCTTAAGCAAAGCATAATTAAGAAAGTAAATCAACTAAAGAAAAGAATTCTAGTGCATTCCAAGCAAAATATGACTTCTAGACTCCCTCCTGTTTAAAATTTTCCAGGGTCTCTGGTACTTCTCACTCAGCATGATTCAGAACCTGACAATTTTTCTAAAGTATTTTAGATGAAAACACATTTACTGAAAGAGTTAGAAAGGATTAGCATTGGAATGGAAATGCCAAAATTTAGAGCAGGAAAAAAAATGAGTTGGCTGGAGAGCACAGGAGAGCCTCCAGTTCCTGCATAGCCACCACACAGGGTCCACAACCACACAGATGAATGTGCTTCAAAGGGCAGTGGTCGGCCAGGTCTGCAAAATGTCCTCCCTTGGGTCATTGTAGAGAGAGAGAGATTTTTTTAAGCTGCCAAATATTTATAGATAAATATAAAATGATATCTATAAAATTATTAAATATTCCAAGTGAAAATGTCAGGTTACCAGGAGAACATGCATGTTGACGGCATTTTTTAGGGCCCGCTTCAGTGCTGTCCTGCACAGAGGTGTTTGTGGATGTCTGATAGAGTAAGCCCTCTCCTTCCCTTCCCTAAGGAGAGCCGGGACCACAGAATCCAGTGTGACTGGACACAGGCCATCTCCACATTGAAAATACTTTCCCTGTGGGGAGTAGAGACAATAGCTGTCAGCTGCCTACACCCCCACACCTGCCCCACCCCATTCAAAATTGCCAGCAAGTTTTATGCTAAGGCTTCCAATCTGTGTACAGTCAATATTTTAAAAGCACAAAATATTGGAAGCCAGATCCCAACCTTTCATCACTCTCCACCCCCTCCCACCTCCATAACCACCACCACCACCACCACCACCACCAAGTCTGGGATCTGAGCACTGAGCTCACTCAGGAAAGCAGCTTTGAATGTCAACAGGTCAGCATTCAGCTACAGAGGGCTATGCAGAAATCTACCTAAGTGAGAGGTTGGCACTTTGCATTACAGTGCAAGAAAATGCATTGCAGAAGGTGTTGCCCTGGTCTCATTCTGAGTTTCAGGGGAAGCACTAATGGGCCTAAGTCTGCATGCATCATAGGGTGTGAAAAACAAACACACAAACTCAAACACTGTTCAGCAAAATAACTAGGAAAGTTGATTCACCCAGTATTTCTTTCGTTGAATCTTCATATCATAATTTTCCTCTTGACACAAGAAGACTACCAGCCACCTTTGCTCCAGGAAATGATTCCATTTCCTGATCTATAAATTGGATCAGGGACCTACATTCATTCAGTGCTATAATTTGGCTACTTAGGAGACCTTTGCACCGCTGCCAGTTAATGCAGGGTGGACAGAAACCTTCCACTCTGGCCCAGAGCCCCTCTGGGCTTCCCTTCAAAGTTCGTCCCAGGCTGAGGACTGGGTTGTGAGGTTGGCCATGCTGAAGGGAAGGGGCCTGTCACCCCGCAACCATGACTGTTCCCAGAGTTGCATGTTCTGCTAGCTTGTTTGGAACGACTTCTTAGAGTAGAATTCCTTTGTAAGCACTGGTCATTATTTCTCAATTTCAGAATATCTTAGCGAGCTTTTAGTCCCAGGAAATGCCGCAACTCATTTATACAAAGATTCTGACGCAAGGCAAGCCGAAGTCTGTTTTTCAATACCAGCCTCAGCCTTGGGTCCTTTAGATTTCTAATTTCTGAGCACATCCTGGTCAGGCCCTTTGGAGGGAGAGACAGAGTGGCCACTTGTAATTCAAAATTCTTAGGAAACAAATGTGTATTCTTTATATGTTTTGAGATGTAGGCTATTATTATCTCTTTGCTCTGGAGGTACAAATTATAGGCTTTTATATGTCTTAGTCATACTGATGTTTACCAATTTTTCTTAATATTATTATCATGTTAGTTATGGTGATATTGCTGCTTTTAAAACCCCAGGAAATAAAATAGGAGGGAATTTGTTTTGTTACTTGCCTTTCATGGCCTCTCTCTCTCTCTCTCTCTCTCTCTCTCTCTCTCTTTATGAGCATTTACCTGATTTATTTTTTTAATTTAATAAATCTTTATTGTTCAGATTATTACAATTGTTCCTCTTTTTTCCCCTATAGCTCCCTCCACCCGGTTCCTACCCCCCTCTGCCCTTACCCACCCCTCACTGTCCTCATCCATAGGTGTACATATTTTGTCCAGTCTCTTCCCGCACCCCCCACACCCCTTTCCCCCTGGGAATTGTCAGTTCACTCCCTTTCTATGCCCCTGATTCTATTATATTCACTTGTTTATTCTGTTCATCATATTTTTTTATTCACTTGATTTTTAGATTCACTTGTTGATAGATATGTATTTGTTGTTCATAATTTTTATCTTTACCTATTTCTTCTTCTTCTTAAAGAATATCTTTTAGCATTTCATATAATACTGGTTTGGTGGTGATGAACTTCTTTAGCTTTTTCTTATCTTTGAAGCTCTTTATCTGTCCTTCAATTATGAATGATAGCTTTGCTGGGTAGAGTAATCTTTTTATACTTTTTAAAAAATATATTTTATTGATTTTTTACAGAGGGGAAGGAAGAGGGATAGAGAGCTAGAAACATTGATGAGAGAGAAACATCAATCAGCTGCCTCCTGCACACCCCCCACTGGGGATGTGCCCACAACCAAGGTACATGCCCTTGACTGAAATCGAATCCTGGACCCTTCAGTCCGCAGGCCAATGCTCTATCCACTGAGCCAAACTGGTTTCAGCTGAGTAGAGTAATTTTGGTTGTAGGTTCTTGCTATTCATCGCTTTGAATATTTCTTGCCACTCCTGTCTGGCCTGCATAGTATCTGTTGAGAAATCAGTTGACAATCATATGGGTACTCCCTTGTAGGTAACTAACTGTTTTTCCCTTGCTGCTTTTAGTATTCTCTCTTTGTCTTTTGTTCTTGGCATTTTAATTATGATGTGTCTTGGTGTGGTCCTCTTTGGATTCCTTTTGTTTGGGGTTCTCTGTGCTTCCTGGACTTGTAAGTCTATTTCTTTCACCAGGTAGGGGAAGTTTTCTGTCATTATTTCTTCAAATAGGTTTTCAGTATCTTTCTCTCTTTCTTCTTCTGGCACCCCCATAATTCTGATGTTGGTATGCTTGAAGTTGTCCCAGAGGCTCCTTACACTATCTTCATATTTTTGGATTCTTTTTTCTTTTTGCTTTTCTGGTTGAGTGGTTTTTACTTCTTTGTATTTCAAATATTTGACATGATTCTTGCGATCCTTTAGTCTGCTGTTAGATCTCTGTATAATATTTTTTATTTCAGTCAATGTATGCTTAATTTCTAGTTGGTCCTTTTTCATTTCCTCAAGGGTCTCGCTAAATTTATCAGCCTTTTTTAGAAAATTCTTGAAAAACGTTATAACTGTGGTTTTGAACTCTATATCCAGTCGTTTGCTTTCCTCCATTTCTTTCATTTGTGATCTGTTTCTTTGTCTCCGCATTTTGGCTGCTCCCCTGAGTTGATAGAGTGGCTTTGTGTGGTAGGTGTCCTATATGGCCCAGTGGCTCAGCCTCCCCAGTTACCTGAGGTGGACACTCTTGGTGCACCCCTTTGTGGGTTGTGTGCACAGTCTTGTTGTAGTTAAGCTTTGATTATTGTTGGTATCACTGGGAGGAATTGACCTCCAAGCCAGTTGGCTGTGAGGATCAGCTGTGTCTATACTGGGAGAACTTCTGTGCTGGAGACACCCTTATGAGAAAGGACTTGCAAAAGCCTCTGTGCTCAGTTTGGATAGGGAGGAGTCTCAGGGCAGAGTAGACAGCATTGTATTCCTGTCAGCCCTGCCCTAATAGGCCCTTGTGTCTCCGTGTCCCATGGCAATCTCTGTAAGCACCTCTGAGGGAACACCTCCCTCGAGTTCTGCCCACTGCCAGACAGTCCAGTTTCACCCCGTATGAGTCTGGGTCCCCAGAGTCTCGCCCGGAACTAGAGTTCAGCGTAGTCGGGAGCTTTTGTCTCCCTCCCGCTTGAGAAAGCCAGCTGTGCACTCAGTTGCCAGTCCTCTCCGCACGCGTGTCTCAGTTCCTTTGCCTCCTGCAGCTCCTCTGAGTCTCAGTGTGCTTTTCTTTTTCCTTCTAGTTGTAGAATTTCCACTCAGCCAACCTTCCTGTGGTTCTGGATGATGTCCATTTTGTCTTTTAGTTGTAGTTTTGAAATTGTTGTGCGAGGCAGCAGTTTAGGTGTTTACCTATGCTGCCATCTTGGTTTCTCCATCTTTCATGGTCTCTTGAAGCTAATGAACATTTTAGGCCTCATCTGAAGAGAAAACCCAACCCAACACCTTTCTTTCATTTGACCTTGTGAAGTTCAAATTCTTTTAGAGAAATATAGGCATAATTAGCAGCATAGCTGACCAAATATGTTGTTATTATTGCCTTCTATTTCCTCCTAGGACATGGTGCGACTCTTTGAGCCATCTCTCTCAATTTGGGGAGTTTAGCCAAAGAGGTGTCAGTCATTTACTGGCCATTTATTGTGTCCAAAGCCTGGAGTTAAATAGCACAGGGATGTTTTTGTACAGCCCATGATCTAAGAATGGGTTTTTCATATTGAAATGGTTGACAAATATCAAAAGAAGAATTTTGTTTTATGACATATGAAAATTATATCAAATATAAAACTTAGTGCTCATAAATAAAGTTTCATTGGAATACAGACATATTCATTCATGTGTTTTCAATGAGTAGTCTGAGGGGAGCCTTGTGAGCTTTGGGGGAGGAAGCTGAGCTAAGAGACTTTGTTGGGCAAAACTGAGTGCCCTCCTGAGGCAAGAGCAGCGGTGGTCCCTATCCACAGGGCTATGTGATTGTGTTTTCTTACCCAATGGGATGAGCATGAAATTGTGAGATTGGGCTATGATGGGATTTGCATGCAGAGTTGCTAGAAGACAGCAGCAGGATCAGCCTTGCCTTTCACCTCCAGTGGTGGGAGTGTGATTACAGGATGGGGTGTGCTTTCTCAGCTGCTGGGAAGGAGCCACAGCCAGAAAGAAGCTGGGAGAGTAGGGAGAGACTATACAGTCCAGGAGCCCAAACTCTTCAGGAGGTGGGACAGGATACATTGAAATTAAGAAAGTGAGTGAGTGAGAGGCATCGGAGGTGGTGGTTGTCAGCAATGGGTGGTAGTTTCAGAGCTTGTATTTGGAATGGGTTCTAGAAGGGAAAGTTCCAGGCTGGAGTGAGGGAAGAACAGAAGAGGGAGGGGTTAGGCACACCAGGTTGTGGCTATCATCTACAGGGACCTGAAATGTGTGGGTCTAGGAAGCCGAGGACATCCAAGAATCAGGGACACACCCTCCATGATCATGGAGAGCAGCTGAGAGGTCAGGGGACAACAGCTCTAATGACCTCACTCTGTGTACAGGTGGGCACATATATGTGCGTGTGCAACTTGACTCTGTCTGTGACTCTACTATCTTCCAGAGAGTGGTTATGAGAGCTTTAAACATTCTATTACTAGATCACAGAATAAAATATTAAGGAGGTCTAAGCATTTTTATATTCAGGTTAAAAATTTTATCAATATTTGCAATTATATAAACCTGACCGTTGTGAATGAAATGGAGGACTTAGAAATGTTATGCTTAGATAGTAGCTTCTGTTTGGAATTTTTACACACAGCCTATATGATTTAAGAGAAATGAAAATTAAGGCCACAAGAAATGAAACAAAGATAAGCTGGTTTTAATTACATATTTCAATTTATATTTTTAAAGATATTATTCTCACCCTGAAAAATAAAACAGCCAATACATGTCTGGTTTTACCCTGAAAATTAATAACATTGTGCTCTGTGAGTTTGCAGTAGATTGTTTGTCCATTGTTGGAAAAAAAAGGGAAAATTCGTTGTGTTTATTTCTACTTCCCATGAGGAAAGTCTACTAATAGTGTCCTTCTAAGAACTGGCGTTGGTCCATACACTAGCGTGTGGGCAGTAAATGGAGATATAGCAAAGTAGATTACTGATCCAAAAAGATTTAATTAATGTACATTATGGATTTTGATCAGTTTTTTAACCACATACTATTACATTGGCATGCAGAGAGATTTATTATTATAATTGTAAGGGTCACTGTAATCTTCCCATCTCCTATCCAAATGCTGCAATGTACCCCTGAGGATAAAGGCCAGAGGAACCCCATGTCTGGTTTTATTGAAAAGGGATTTTGATTCATACTACTTCATAGTCGGTATATTTTCCCTTGGGCTGAAGAGACACAGTGAGGACTGGCTTTGCCCAAGGATGGCTCCTGCGGTCTGAGTTACTGGGGAGTGAGCACACTGGACCAGGTGTTCTGGCTCTCATTCTGGGCTCGGACACTAACCAAGCATGGACCCTTTGTCAAACCACGTGGTTTCTCTGAGTCCTCATGCCCCCAAATGAAGGGGTTGAATGAAGCCAGAACCCACATTTTCTAATTTTAAAACTCAGTAGCTGTGTTTGTCCACTTCTGATCCCTGCGATCTATGATGTTACCTCTTTGCTGCAGGTGTTTCATCTGTTCATGAATTGAAGGACAGAATTGAAGTTGCATTCAACTGATTCTAATCCACGCTCCTAGTTTTATGAGAACTCTAGGGTATCTTTTTTATGTATAAAAGTATTGGGCTCATTCCTTCATTTCTGTTTTTGAAATAATTATATCTGTAGGTTTTTCTTGACCCCACGCAAGTTTGGGTAGAAACTCCAATGATTTAACCTTTCTCTCCAGTGAATTTTGTTAATATTAACAAAATTAACATCATGTATTTTATAACATATGACAAAGTTTGCAGCTTTTGAGGAATATTCTGTAAATATACCAATGGTATGTTAGTGCCCCAGGGCTAGTAATCAAAAGATCAGGAGTCTCCTGTCTACTAAGGAATAAATAAATCATTGAAATAATTAAGTGACAGATTGGTTTTTAGAAAAGCAAGTGGTCAGATGAATGAACAGCATCTTTTTTATTCTCCCTGTTTGCCTGGAATCCATACCTGTCTTATAGACTTTAGGCCTCGCTGTCTTATAGACTTTAGGTAACTCTCTGGTTTGGTGATTGGTTGATGCAGGCAAACACTTAATTGACCAGGCCAACAAAACTATGGAGGAGGCTGCTATAATTTATTAAGACTGAGAACAAATCCTTGTAGAGAATTTTATAGCTCTTCCACTCCTGTTAGACCCTCTGTGCGTGTATATGTGTGTACAAACACACACACACACACACACACACACACTTCTCCCCATGACCCAAGTCCACTGTCATAAAATATGGGCCTTTTCCATCTCTAGTCTTGGAGTGTACATCTGTTTGTCCCTGAGATCAAAATATTACTCTAACGCTTCATAGAATAATACTTGCGATCTCTCTTCGTTTTCATGGCAGTCACAACTAGATAAAGATAATTCTTGTTATCCTTTAAATTCCAATCATGGCTAGTCTCTCATTTCCTCTCATTGAGTAAAGATTTATTGAATTCCTACTGTGTACCAGACACTGAAGTAGGAATAGGGTTCCTGTCCTAGGAAGCACACAGCTGATGAGGCTCACAGGCATATAAACAAATTGTTCCAATATGGGTAATAAGTAAAACAGTGCAGGCGTTTCTTGTGTGGACAGGTAGAAGGCAGGAGGGAGTAATTAATTTTGAGTGGGTGAGAAAAAAAAGATAAGAGCGTCTGGATCTTGAAGCATGTTTAATACTTCGTCATGCAAATGTTGGAGAGTGCTTCTTTCAAGGGATTCTCTGATTGATGTTTTTATCTCAGATTTGCTAAGAAGACAGAATTAGCAGAATTTAATGCAAAAGGATAGAGGAGTCTAGGTGACTCCCGGGTTTCAGCTGACTTGACTTGGGGGTTGGTCATTCACTGAAATAAGGATGGCAGGTCCAGGAGCAATTCCAACCTATGTCAAGACCTTTCACTGCCAGCTAGTAAAATATTGCACTTCTTACTGGAATTTGGCTTTGCCATCTTGTTCTACTCCCGGTCAGTGATGTCATCAACATTAAAGATGCAGCACAAATGTGCTCTTTGCATCAAGCCGATGACGGCAGATTTCATTGGGCAGAGAGAGAGAGAGTGGCAGTGTCATAGGACAACAGCCATGAATTTTCCTTTGTGTGCTCTCGAGAAATAGCCATTTAAGGTCTTCACTATTCAATCGTCATTTCTTCATGTGCCTTGTGATCTATTTTGGGGATGGGGTGGGTTAGATCATCAATATTTGGAAATTACTCAGCCTCTAATGCCAAATATTTTCATGTCATGGGATGTTTCTGAATAATGTGTGTTCCTTATAATGTTTTTTTGCTCAAATTTTATTACTAATGGTTTGAGTGTTGAGCCTCTAAGCTTTAAGTTCTCATGAACAGTCTGCCATGCTCAACGTGGTTCTTTGAATGTATATCTAAAATTTACATTCAACAATAGAAAAATCAACCTATATTTTATAGCTGGAAGTGCATTGCATGTGTGGTTTACTTTGCATTATTTGTTGAGATATGGGTTCACAAAAATATCCATATGCAATCAGGACATTGTCGTTCCCAGAGACTTGGCTTTTAAGTTATCAGTTTACTATAGCTTTGTTTTTCTGTGAGCTTAGTGACTTCTGTGATGACTAGTGTATTAATTTCAGTCCTTATCTCTCTATTTTTTATATATTTTTCATTGGTGTTTTTTGTTTTTGTTTTTTTCCTTTAAGCTTCATCCATAGTTTACTCCAACAAAAACATTCAATACACATAGCAACAATGACCTACGATTTTTTCAAGGTTCGTATTAACAAGATTCAACAGTGGAGCAGTGACTTTTAAAATGACCACCTCTATACTCACATCTATGTTTCCAGGACAGTTGGGCATTTAAATTTGGGGTCAGTTGGGAAAATGTGCCAGGAGGGTTAATGCATTTTATTACAATCTAGCACAGATGATCGCAGCAAAGGGTATCTTGGACCAAAGTCTCATTCATTTAACCCTCTTTGGTCTAAACATGCTATAGTCTTCCAAGTAGGGGTGAAAATTAAGATGTCAAAAGTAGGGCTACTTTATGAGATTGACTACACTACTGTTCTTAAACGGGATCAAATGGGACCCAAAGTCACCATTCTTTGGGTGCACCCTGACTTCTCAGAATGACACAGGGTAATATTTGTAGAGTTTGGTTATGTGCAAATTTCAGAGAGGGAGAGAGAAGAATAACTTTGACAAGGGAGAATAGCAAAATTTAATCTAGAAATCTTGGACATTTTCACAATCAAAGGCCTTTTCTGGCCAAATATCTGCTGGGGGTTGCAAGCTCCTTAGTTTTCCCAAGAGCCCTTTTGATTAAACAGCACACGGGCTTTAACCTGTGTTTCTCTGTGGTTTCATCAGGGCTTTGTACTTCCTGGGAAGGCTCAAAGGGAGTGCAGCTCACCAGACGAAGCTCTCACCACTTACAGTGTTGCCTTCAAATAAGGCTCCCATCCCTTTCCCTCACGTAGGAGGGAGGGAAGAAAGGGGCTGTTTCACTGGCAGTCCTAGAGATATAACTGACAGTGACGCACAAGGATGTTAAAAATGGCAACTAATTGCATAACTTTGCCCAAGCCACAGTCTCCAGGACTTAATTTACTCATATTTTAAATGAGGGTGATGTAGTTTATCTACAAGGTCTGTCTTAGCTAGTTTGAGCTACTAAAATAAAATACCACAGATTGGGTGACTTAAACAACAAACATTTATTGCTTACAGTTCTGGAGACTGGGAAGTCCAGGGGCAAGGTACTGGCAGATTCAGCATCTGGTTAGGGCTCTCATCTTGATTTACAGATAACTGTTTTTCTCCTTATGTCCTTACATGGCCATTCTGTGTATGCACAACAGAGGGGGGAGAGAGAGAGAACTCATGTTTCTATATGGACATTAATTCCATCATGAGGTCCCCACTCTTATGACTTAATATAACCCTCATTACCTTCCAATGATCCCACCTCCAAATACAATTGCATCACAGATTAGGGCTTCACATGAATTTTAGGGAGATACCTACTTTTAGTTGATAGTAAGGTCACTTTTAGTTGGTCATCATTGTATGACTAGGAGAAGCTGCCTTACATTGGACATTTAACATGAGTAGGACTATAGTACTCAATGTTTGCTTATAGACAGATTTGAGCTTTAATTTCACCTCTAATTCTTATATCTTCATGATGTTGGACAAATTAAATCTCTGTAGGTCTAATTTCCTCAACTGTGAAATTGTTCAATTGCAGTATCTATTTGTAAAGTTGCCATCAAGATATAAAATCATGCATGTAAAGCATATAGCACAGTCAAGCATATAGCTTGACTATCAAACTATATCCTTGATAAAAATTTGGCTTTTAAATTAGGAAAATAACCAAGCTTATTTGGGCAAAAGCTGAGACTGGTAACATAAGAAATAAAAGTTTGACCAGTACTTTGGTTGTTAATATAAAAATATTTATTTGATCAAAAATGTTGGAAGTTTCTGTTAATTATAACACACCATTTTGTGTGTGTTAAAATAAACAGACATATGGTGTGTGTGTGTGTGTGTGTATACAAGTGCATGCACAGAGTGTGTACCTGATAGTCTGCCCCATCATTTCTTTGGGTAATTAGCTCATTTTCTACTACTATATAAGAATTTCAACTAATACATCACTTTGAAATCTGGGATATCTTTTACCTATACAAACAGTTTCTTTTATTTCAATGAAACCAGAAACTATTTAGTCCTGCTTTGTTTTAAAAGATAATTCCCTAACAGAAATGTTCTTTTGCACATTAATAACTGGGTGCTCCAATTAAATGTTACTGGCAAGAAAATGATGAAAACCAACCACACACACAGAGCTCAACTCTTAAAACCCCAAATTCCCATAAATCACACCTTGTTGATATCCATGCCATTAACAATGTAGCAAGTATCCTAAAATATTTAATACTTACATTTTATAGAAATTATTGATTTTCCCTTCAGGTTTAGTGACTCAGATGGAAAAGTAAATTTAAGCCTGTTCTCATATGACCTAAAATGTCAAGGTGATAAATCCTTTTTAAGGCTTAACTTGTATTACTCGGAGAGTGACAGCCACTGGAGGAAGTGGGCTCCCCATTATGAAACTAGAGGAGACCGATCAGTAAGAAAGGATGACAATGTGGATTTTAGTAGCTGGGTTTTCCAACATAAGAGCTAGAGTTGAATGAATGCTTACTCCTGGATTTTAAATGATCACAGTCATCATGTCTTCTCATAACCACTAGTACAGAGGGCATTTGCTCCAACTCCAGAATATATAAAGAAGAAAGAAAATTTTCATTACAGTAGACAACTCTGGGAGTGGGATGGGGTTACTCATATTTCAGTAAAATTTAAGCTTCTAGAAGGCAAAAGTAATTCTGACTGCTCATGGAGAATAAAACACCATCTAAGCATTATTCTTAATTGAAATGCAATTAAGAAGCAGCACATGGAGCTGGAAATTTAAGAGGGCTGTGTCTTCATGAAAATGTCAAGTAGTTCTCTCTCTTTAAATTTGGTTCAAAATGTTCTATGAAGATCTGTGGGATTTATTTCTGCACACTGCGTAGATTTATGTATTCAGAAAAGGGCTACCAGGAGTGTAAGCCAAGAAAGTGACTTTAAGCTCTAGCAAAAGATCTGATTTCTGGCCTTTCAGAGGAAATCAATAAAAAAAGGATAAGATTTTGTAAAATGAGTGGTTTCCCTGGTAAAGCTGTCCCCCTATTCGACACTTAATCTACAATGAACCTGCCGCAAGCTATAATGGTTTGTGATTAGTGTGAATGAATGTTCCTCACCACATAGATTCACTATTGATTTTTTAATTAATAATCATATCTTGTATTTATATAGTTACCATCTCTGAGGAAATCTGAGTGCTAGTTGATGAATTCCAATTTATCTTCATACTATTCTGCTGAATGTATAGATTATGTATTACAATTGCATTTTAAGGAGAAAAAATAGAACCATAAAAATTAAATCACCAGCCATAGAGCTTTCAGAAAGCTAACAATAGAATCATCCATTAAAACCTGGTAGTCGTGGCTTCTAATTCTGGCTGGTACCCAAAATCATCCAATCAGTTGGGTCAACTCTGACTATTCCTTAGGAAAAAGAAGTTGATCATAACACTGATTTGAAATTGCTGTGATTAATGGACATTTAATTTTCTACAGATTATTTTGGTGTACAGTCACTGGGTTGAATACATTTTTATTTATTGGACCATATGCATTTTTAGTGGTCTATGACAAATATTTTTGGAATGCTGTTATTTTACATGTGTCTAAAATTGATCTGGTAAGGGAGCAATGTAAAACTTAAATTCTACTGTTTAGTAGGTGTGGTTTTCAAAGGGCTGGGTATCTCTATAACCTATCTGGCATTGCTTTAGCTGAAAACAAAAAGAAATAATCTCCCATCAAAAACTTGTTTAAAACCTTTATTCATTGTACTCATTCTTTCAATCATCCCTTCTTCCAGCCTTAACAATGTGGGACTCTGATTCCCCTCTTCTTTGTATGACTATTCATGTCCATTTTTCTTCTGACAAGTTTATGACTGTCCCTAGGTATTCTCCTTTCTGCCACCACTCTACTTCTCACATTTATATGGGTAACCTCCTTATTGTCTCTCCTACTTCACCTAGTCCATCTTAGATTTTCCTCATTCTCTGTGATTTTTAAAATTATGAATTATTCAGTCACACAAAAAGTATACAGACTAACATGTTGACCATCCATATCCCCAGCACAGCACCCAGCTTAAAAAACACAACATTCGAGATGCAGTTGGAAGCCTTCTTTGAAGTCTCTCCCCGATCTCACTTCCTTTCCCCTCCCCACTACTATGAATTTAATGGTTATTAGTCTCATGCATGTTTTTATACTTTTATTTACCATATATAACTGTATCCATAAAGTGTAGATTATTTCTTTGGTCATTTATTTCTAAAACTTTCTTCTTTTAAAACTGTAGCTTTGAGATTTGCACTGTTGTTTTAAGGTGTATCCGTGTTAGTACCATGGCCATGTTTCTTACTATTTCACTGTGGAAGTCCCTTGGATCCACACACCACAGGCTGTCTGTTCTTCTAAGGATAGACTTTGAGATTGTGGTGATTTTCTTTTCTGAAAAATGAACAAATAGATAAATAAACATTTGAATATGCTTCCTTGTTCACATGTATGGGAGTTTCTTGAGGGCATATACCCAAGTTTCTAAATGTTGAGGAGGTAGATCTACTCATTTTCAAACTTATTGTTAAGAAATGGTTGTCACCTGAAGCATTCTACTTTCAGGCAATATTCCATTAAAAAAACAAAAAGATTTCATTGGCCTCTCCATCAACTTTCACTGGAATTTCCATCTCCTGAAAGAAAAGAGCTCCTCCTCATTTTTCTATCTGAAGCCCCCCACCCCTGGGACTCCTTTTTATGAGGCAGTCACAAATTCAAAAGCTCTGGCACCCCATGATGAAATATAAGTGATGAAGAATGCAGGGTGTGATGGGACCTTGGGTGGATGACGGACATGAAGCCGTGTCACATGGCACCATATCTGATTCACTGACTGCTAATTTGTGGTCTCTGAGGTTCTAGTATTGCCTAGTTTATTCTCCCAAGACTGTCTCAGAAATCGTTAATCATCCACCTCACTGTGCAGCAGTGAAGAACAAGGACCCTGGAGCCAGCCTGCCTGGGTTTGAATTCCTTTTCCACCACTGCTAGTCGTCTGCTCTTGAGCAAGTTCCCTCACCTGCCTGGGGCTTGGTGTTTTTGCTTGTGACATGGGGAACATGCTTGTAATTATTTCATAAGGCTGTGTTGAGAACAAAATGAGAGAATATACATAAAGCTTTCAAGTAGTGCTTACTAAATTTTTGTTGAACTGTCTGCGGAGTAAAAATAACAAAAAGCTATATCATACTTCCTTGTGTGTCAGGCATTGTTTTAGGAACTGGGGAGATGGCATTGACCTTAATATATGCCTCTTTCCAAAAATTAAGTTGCCTGTTGGGATCAAGCCCATATATATTGTTTGGCTGAAGAAATATATGTTAAGTACATGTTGAGTGAATAAATGAACCCAATGTTTCTCCTAAGGCAGTGGTCGGCAAACTGTGGCTCATGAGCCACATGCGGCTCTTTGGCCCCTTGAGTGTGGCTCTTCCACAAAATACCACGGCTTGGGCGAGTCTATTTTGAAGAAGTGGCGTTAGAAGAAGTTTAAGTTAAAAAAATTTGGCTCTCAAAAGAAATTTCAATCATTGTACTGTTGATATTTGGCTCTGTTGACTAATGAGTTTGCTGACCACTTTCTAAGGCAATGAAATGCCCAGAGTATGTTCTGAGCCATAATGAAGAAAGTCAATTATATCCATGATAACTACATTCTCTGAATGGTATTGGACTTTTAATCTTTGAATATTGATTGTTCCCATGTAATATGGTTAGTGGTTTGCCATTGGCCAAAATATTTTTAAAGAAGATGAGTAACAAAGAGTTGACTATTTCTTTCATTCCTAATTGCATACAAAATAACATTCTCAACTTTTGGTTATGACCAGTCTTTTGAAATTGATTTGTTTCCCTTGAATTTTAGGTCTCATTGTCCATGAAGGCGCTGCAGTTTACAGAGTGTTTAAGCGCTGGCGAGCTGTTAACTTACACTGGGATGTATTAAATTATGACAAAGCCACAGACATCGAAGAAAGTAGCCGGGGAGAGTCTTCTACAAGCAGGACTTTATGGTTGCCATTGACGGCTCTGCGGAACAGGAACTTGGTCCACCCCACCCAGCTAACCTCCCCGAGGTTTCAATGTGGCTACGTGTTATTACACCTGTTCAATCGAATGAGACCCCACGAAGACCTATCAGAAGATAACAGCTCAGGAGAAGTTGTGATGAGAGTGACTTCAGTGTGACAAGAGTATAGGACGGTGCAGTGTGGGCCACACTGCACATTTTGGAATGTAATTGCAATGAATGGCAAAACCATAACACTTCTAAAAACACACATCTATGAACTTTTTAAAATTTATGCTTTTTATATGAACATTTGAATTGCAAATACATTTTTCTGAAAAAAAAAAGAGTCCTCTTGTTTGCTTTCTGATTTATCACACATTTTATAAGTTGATACTTGAAATCATGATCTGTATAATTTAACTCTACTTGGTTAAAAGAATGATGAAAGTTATCCTCAAGACCCAAACTATTTTTTCCTGCTTGTTTTAAATATATTTTTTATCAAACTTTGTGCTCCATGTGTAATTTTTCAGACATTCTACAAATGGGGAAGAGTTTAGAATTCTATGGACTGGTTCCAAAGTGCCTATCAACTGAGTGGCCACGAGGCTCTGCACTGGACCTCCCTGTGCCTCATGCTGGTTGGCAAACTTGACCATGATTTTTTTTTGTGGGGGGGAGGAGGTAAGTGGGGGAGGAAAATACCTGTCAACAGGAAAGTAGATTCTAGGAATTATGGCTTGTTTTCTAATTTCTGAAACAGTACAGAGAGCTTGTAAAAAGATAAAGATAAGCTGAGTAGAATATTTTTACTCTAGAACATGTTACATACAGCATCCTGCATACTTATAACTCTAAAAGCTCACCAAAACATTGCATCACTGTGTGTGTGATAATATTGCCTCACGTTTGCATAAACCTCTCATAGACCTATCAAAATGTTAGTGTCTTGATTTCTATGAGCACTGTCTTAATTAGATTTTCTTTTTGCAAAAGCTTATATGCCTACTTAATCATTTAAACACCAATCTCATTACTTGGTTTAATGAAGTCCTGGGGAAATACATTCACCAGCAGCAAGAAGTGTTTCTCTTTCACTAGAAAGTATTTTTTAAATGAAAAGAGGAAAAATGAGGCTATTGACTCCCCAGGATCAGGTTTTTAACTAGTGGAACCTGGAGATTTTCCACCGTTTTATCCTTCTAATGGAAGTAAATGGCACATTTTAATCGCAAAGACAGAATAGATGAGACAGGCGGTCATGCTTTCCTTAGAAACATGAGTTGAGCATGTAGGTCATTTGAAGTAATCAGATTTTAAAGCATATGAAACAAAATGCTTTGCACCCTACTTTCTAATAATAATCTTTGTATGATTAAAAACAAAATAGGAATGTTTATAGGTAACATGATTTTTACACAGCAAATTCTACCAACACTTGAAATATTTTCCCAGTTAAAAAATTGTCACAATGATTTAAAGATTACTTTAGTCCTAATTTTTGAGTTCAGGAAAAATATTTCTATCGTGTGTGAGATTAAGCATTACAGCAGGTGTTGTAATTTATAGCAAAACTCAAAGTTCCAGATCCCAGTGGAAACTAGAGATTAATTCACTGCATTCATGAGGATGCATTTTACATGCAGTGGATTTATCTGGTAAATTAATCAAAGACTTCAAAGTTATTTTAAGAGATTTTCCCCCTAGGAAATATAGGACATATTTGTGGGCCATTCTTTGGCTAGCACACATCTATTCCATGCTTCCCTCACCTCCCATCTCTTCCAGGACCTGGGATAATTATCCTCAGGAAAATTAATGATAATAATAAAAAGAAAAAAAAAACTGTCCACAACGAGATAAAGATGCAAACACTGCCTTTGGGTGTGCTTCCTGTAAGGCTATTTGGGCATATTTTTAATTAATGGGAAAAATAGGAGAAAAAAATTTAAATTATAGTAAAGAAAATTCAGATGATAATTTTGGTCTGTTTTAGTTTCCCATGAACATAGAGGGGGAAATTAATTAATAGTTAATAATTAATAAGTTACTTCCCCACAGTTTACTTTCACCTCCCTCAAATTCATGAAACTCTCTCAAAAATATGTGAAGATGAAAGTACAAAGATGAAAACATCAATCTATATAATTCTTGGTCAACATCTAGGCCCAGAGCCCGTCTTCTGAATTCAGGCAAAGATGGATTTTCTGAAGCTGAGGGACGTTTTAAATGTCAGAAGAAGGTTCAGGGCGGGAGTTGACATTCATTTCTCACAGGTTTAATCTTTGTGCTGGCCTTGGATATGATAGCCTTATAGGAAACAGAGTTCTAAGTGAAATTATGAATTTCCCCTTTAGGGGACTTATGCCTCAGCAATATTTGTTTCATTAGAAATCTTCCCACAGCCATGTTTATGAAGAATTTAAATTAGCCCTCTTCTAAATAAAAGTAAATTATATTTATTGACAGGATTGCAGGAAGAACATGTTCTTTTACTTTTCATTTCACTTTTACTTAAAATTCCCTGGGTTATCACTTATATTGATCTTTTTCTGAGGCCAGTAGAACTAAGTTTAATCAAAATGACAGGCAAATGTTTTTTTTAAATAAGATTTTTTGATTCAAGTTCTTTAGTTTTGAACTAAAATAGTATTAAAACACCTAGCTCAGCCCTGGCCAGGTAGCTCAGTTGGTTAGAGTATCATACCAATAAGCCAAGGTTGCGTGTTAGATCCCCTGTCAGAACACATACAAGACAACCAATGAATGCATAAATAAATGAAACAACAAGTAGATGTTTCTCTCCCTCTCTCTCTCTCTCTCTCTCTCTCTCTCCCCCCCCCCCCCGCCCCCCGTCCTCTCTCCAAAATAAAAAACCTGAAAATAAATAAGGCAGCTCTGATTAAATAACACATCTACCTCCATAGGTAGTGATTTTCTGGACATAGCAGAGAATGGCTTTGAAACATAACATGAAAATAGTAAGTGGACACAAGCTTACAAGATCTGTGACTATCAAATCTGGTGAATAATGACGTTACTACCATTACCTGTGTTGGACATGGAAGATTCTGTGGTTCTTCAGAGGCTTCTCTGAAGATATAATCACAGTGAGTTCTCTTCCAGTAAATCTCCTAAATGTGCAGTTGTAACATTCTACAGAGCAGCAAAGTAGCCCTTAGCTCTAATAATTTCCACTTGATTTGGTTGTCATTACCAGAAGAATATGCGTATTGGGTAGGGAGATGGGCAATCTCAGCTGGGCATGGGCGTGGGGGAGATATGACAGCAATTTGTCAGTGTCAGTGGAAAATGTCATTCTCAGGACAAAAGGTTGGGACAATCAGTGCTTGGATTTCATTCTCCAATGTCTGATGCTTGCTTTGTGTCAACATTCATTGAGCCAAATCGAATTGTCATCTACCGTGCTTACTCTTTGGAAGCAATTAGAATCAGTTTTTTAGCTGTGCTCAGAGGTGTGTGCAAGCCTGGCTCCTATCCCAGCTTTGTGACCTAACTCAGGGCTGGTCATCTTAAACTCCAGCAGCATCCAAGATTGAAAATGGCAGGCTTGCCTTTGGGAATAAGGCTACTTATTCAGTAAATATTTATTGATTCTCAATTACGAGCCAGACACTGAAGGATGGTTGAGGAGAGGGTTTAGAGAGAAACACCAAGTGGGACATGGGGGTGGTACTGTCTTTCGAAATGAAAAGGGGTTCTACAGGGTACTGCTTCAGTCCCCTCTAGCTCCAAACTCCCCATGGAACCAGGAGACTGTGGACCAAGGGTACATGTCCACCCAGAGTCTATCCAGATCCCACCTCTCCTTTAGACCATGCTATAGGCACTACACAAATGGCTCAAGTCCAATTTCTGAGCCCACATGAACTTCTTCTCTAGGTTCATTCTTCTGGGGCTGGCCATTGCCCAGCATGGCCATCCCAAGGACCTGGGGCTGGCAAAGGGGCATCTGAGGGGGCAGCAGGGTGTGTGAATAAAGCTTGGATGTATGGCTTGTAGGTTACACATATGCAGTCAAAGACCCTATAGTGAGGAGATGATCCAGGGGTAGAAAGAGAAGGGGCAAAGCCATCGAGGCCAAGAACACAGACCTGACCACTTAAATTTCACGAAGGCGTTCGTAAAGTTAAGAGGATAAAGCTTATTTTACTTAACAGTTTTTAACTTCATTTTTAACTTGAAGTATTGGGCTTTTGGTATTAAATTTTACTCCTGCCTTGGACCCTGTAAATATGAAGAGCTTGTCTATAAGCATGGAGTTAAGAAATAAAACAAAATTGTTATATATCATCCACTACTATGTATGGTTTTGAAGGGTTTCTACATTTTTTTCAGGGATATCCTATATAATAAAAGCCCAGAGACCAAATGGCAGAACAACCAGAAGGACTGGTTGGCCAGTTGCTACGACATGCACTGACCACCAGGGGGCAGATGCTTAATGCAGGAGCTGCCCCTCTGCTGGTCAGTGCACTCCCACAGCAGGCTGATCCCCGCAGGCCATGCATCCCCCCACCAGTGCATGAATCCCGTGCACCAGGCTTCTAGTAGTAATATAATTTTAAAGTCACAGTCTTCTGAGTTCAAAGCTAGGCTTTATCTTTTAATTCTTGTGTAATCTTAGAGAAGTTTCAGGGAAAGTTTACTTAACAGACTAACTGGTTGATATATGTTCACCATTCACTCTGTGAAACATACCAATTGCACCAAAGAACTCATTCCAATTATCTACTGCTACATAAAAAACCACCCAAACTTAGTGGCTTAAAATAAATATCTTCTCTTTTGCTCACTACTCTGTAATCAGAAAGTGCTCAGCAGGGATGGCTCATCTCCACTGTACATGGTATAACATAGAGTGATTTGACTGGAACTGGAGGATCTGCTTTCAAGATAGTTCAATCACATGGTTGGCAAGTTGGTGCTGGTGTCACCTGGGAGCTCAGTCAGGACTATGGGCTATAGGTAAGGGGATTAGCTTGGAATTAGCTTGGATTTTAGATAGTATCCTTTTTGCCATACTCTGTTAATGTGGTCACCATGTCCCCTCCAGCTTTGGGGGAAAATCATCTAGCATAGATTCTAAATGAAAATGTGAGGTGGTACATGTAATTTTGACCACCTAGGAATATAGAATCCTCACATGTTTGGAATCCCACACATATTTGCTTTTACTAGGTAATTTGTCTAAGTTACTTCTCAAACTTGTACAGTTGCCATCACATAACTTAATTAAATATAACTAATGAAATCTGAGCGTGAAAAAAAGTTGCTTTTTTTTTTTTTTACCCTGTGAAAAATAGGTTGAATGTTTTGGAATGACTTGGTAAGAGCCATGCTAATCGAATGTTGGAAGAATAACTATAAAAGATGACAAAAAAGTAAAAAAAGAAGTCTAGAAGGATTCTGCATTGGATTGCTTCATACATGTCTCTAGGTTCATTTTGCATCAAAGAAACTGAAACTAGGAAATGTTGAGCATATGTTATGTGTGTGGTTTCTGCCAGAAAAACAGTGCTAAATTCCAATTAGCAATTTCTACTGAAAGAAAAAACCTTGACAAATTGATATATATGAGTATGTTTTAAAGAAAGTAAAATGTCTAAGGGATGCATGAATCAGTTTTTTTTTTAACAATTCCTTGTTTTAATTTGCATTTCGTTTTATAAAATGTATTCATTTTAGAAAGAGGAGAATGGAGGGAGGAAGAGAGAGAGAATGGGGAGAGACATAGAGAGAAACACTGATTGGTTGTTCCACTTATTGATGCATTCAGTGGTTGGGTCTTGTATGTGCCCTGAGCAGAAATGGGACCCACAACCTTGGCATAACGGGACAATTCTCTGAGCTACCTGGGAAAGGCTTCCATTTGCATTTTCAATGAACTGACTAATTATTAGTACTTACAGCATTCAATAGGAAGGCTTCCATTGCTCTTGACCCTCTTTTGTCTCAGTTTATTTATCTGTAAAATGGATATTACAATTATAATATTTATTTCAAAGTGTTTTTGAAATAATCAAAACATGAAATCTTCAAACATTTAGTATATAGTAAGCATTTGATCATTATAGTTATTATTATAATTACCTTGGGTTATAAGGAGGAGTGACATCCTTGAGATATTTCAGATGATAGGGATCTAGCAAGGAACACTTGGTGAAGTGAGAAGGGACAGGAAACCATTTTAAGTTTCCTACAGTAGGTGTCCCAGGAACTAAAGCATTGGCCCAGACCCTCAGGAGCTCAAGCGCCCAATCTTCTTATCTGTCAATAGCATCTATTGGGACCTTCTCTAGTGAGTTTGCCATTCTTAGCACTCAGCTTTTTCCCTAGCTGTTTATCTCTCTAGTCTTGAGTTTTCTGTGTGGCTGCCCTGTTCTGTTTCTTTCTTCTGCTTCTTATATCACTCATTCAACTAATCCAGAGAGAAGCTCTTACTCAGTTGGCGGGCCTTAATCCAAAAAGGAACACACTTATCTGGCACTTGGCCACCTTGTAAGCCACTGGGCTATTACATTTGTTGTGTGGCTGGCAGCTGAGGAGTCAATCTGTGGTTTAATCTGTTGCGGCCAAGATATCATTGTCTGATGGTACAGAGCAAGACAACACATGCACTTCCACTGTGGCCATAGGTATAGCAAGGGTGCAGAGTCTCTGGAACATCAATTCATGGCTGATGTTCGCCCGAAGCAAGTTACAGCCCAGCTGGAAGTTTACAGCTGGCATCCATTCATTTGAGCAGGGTTGGAGCTGTACCAATATTCTCGACTCTCACCATTGCATTTGATTATTTGAAGCAATTTAGAAGCAGAACATGGGTGGGAATTAAACCCTGGTTTTAATATTGGCCTCTTCAGTAGAATCTCTCTTCCTGCTCCTCTCTTCTCTTGAACACACACACACACACACACTTCTCATTATAATTACTCCTAAAACTAATTGGAAATAAAACCCATTCTTTATTATTGCAAAATATCCCCAAAGTATGCACCTGAGTAGATTCTGCAAATTCATTGGGTGAATTTGCCTACCTTGCCAGGGTTAAGAACAAAATGAGAATTGAACCTTTTGCCCACAGTGGCACCTAAATGCATCTAGATTTGCCATCCTAGTTGCTTAATATTTCAGCATCCTTCAGTCTTTGGTGAATGTGTACATTCTATTTTTAGGTCTCATTTAGAGAAAACAATTCCAAAAATGATACCAACAAAGTCCATCTGGAATCAATGTTCAAAAGGTTCAGCAAAACTCTCCTTCTTTTTGGAAGACTCCAATATCCTCCATAGAGTTAAGATTAAAATAAGTCTCTCATCTCACCCCTGGTCAGAAAGTGGGGCAAAGACAGGTTTCACCATTTTGGAGTAAGAATTCCCACAAATGTTTCCTTTATATTATCAACTAGCACTATGTCTAACTGGTTTCTTCTGGTCTTATACCTCCCTACACTGGCTCCTACTAGTAGCTCACATGAACCTAGAAGCTCACCTCTTTTTTAAATAGGGTGAAGGAATAGTGAGCTCACCCAAAGAGAGATAAGTTAGCACCAGGGGGCACCAATAAAATGATCAGTAATCGAGTGGGCTATCTGGACGTCACAGCAACCTCAGCAGACAGTATCCAGAGCATTGCTCAGTGGTGTGCATTTCCTAACCTGGGGGGCCGGAGGGGAAGGCAAACTGTCTTTCCATACTGACCAGGAACAGAAGAGCCATTCTTTATTAGGAAGCGAAACATACTCATCCTTCCTGGTTGGAACCCTTTAGGCCCCTTCAGATTGGGTTTCCTGCAGTGTAGTTTTATCAGAAATACCTTGGCTCTCACTACACGCAAACGTCAGGGCATGCATAATGGACCAGACACTATGTGAAGTGATTTTCCAAAACACCAGGAAAGATCGGTTTCCTCCCATCAAGTAGCTTTCACTACCCATAATCCCCAGCTTCACATGGCCCCGTCTCTTTTTATTCTGCCTAATTAACAGTAAGTGAATCCAGTTGTGTTCTGTTGTCAGCCAACCTACAATTGGATTTTATGTGCACTTTAGACTCAGCAACCTGCTGTTATCCAGCTCCGGGCACCGCCTCCTCTGTGGTCAAGGGAAGTGTCTGCTTTTGATTTACTTCTACCAGAAATCAAAAGTTTGATTCTGGGTGCATATCCGCTACACTGCTATCATGCTCACTTTATGTATTTCTCATTTTTGAGAAGTTTTAAGATTTAATAGGCAATGATGGGTCTGTGCTGCTGTGCTGAATGCACAGGGAGGGCATGAGGATTCGTTTTGTAAAGAAAGCTATCCAAGGTCAGTGGTGTTGCAAAGGCCAGTGGGGTGTCAGATAACAGGACACTCTGTTGTGGACTCAGAGTGGGCTTTACAAGCATGGATTCGACAGTCCCCCTTTGGTATAAACCAACCTGAATGCTAACCTATTTGGGGACATTCTCTGTATCCCCTTCTCTGTCCGCGTGCTTCCCCACCTCCATCTTAGTGATGAGTGCTCTGCAAAATGAAGAGGAAGAAATGAGCTCAGTATGTCTAATCCAACTGAGGACAAAAAGGCCCTCTCAGCATCAGTGGTTTGCCATCCAAGTCTCACAGATAATTTTCAAATAATATAATACTAGAGGCCTGGTGGACAAAATTCGTGCATGGGGATGGGGGGTGGGTGGGGAGAAGGGTGTTCCTCAGCCCAGCTTGCACCCTCTCCAATCTGGGACCCCTCGAGGGATGTCCAACTGCCCATTTAGGCCTGATCCCAGTAGGACTGCTGGCTCCCAACTGCTCGCCTGCCTGCCTGCCTTCCTGATTGCCCCTAACCACTTCTGCCTACCAGCCTGATCACCCCCTAACCACTCCCCTGCCAGCCTGATTGATGCCTAACTGCTCCCCTGCCAGCCTGTTTGCCCCTAACTGCCCTTCCCTGTAGGCCTGGTCACCCCTAACTGCCCTCCCCTGCAGGCCTGGTCCCCCCAACTGCCCTCCCTTGCAGGCCTGGTCCCTCCCAACTGCCCTCCCCTGCTGGCCATCTTGTGATGGCCATCTTGTGTCCACATGGGGGCAGCCATCTTTGACCACATGGGGGAAGCCATCTTGTGTGTTGGAGTGATGGTCAATTTGCATATTACTCTTTTATTAGATAGATAGGCCCTGGGGCCTTTTGGGAACTCCGGTTTATTCCATCCTGGGCTCAGGTGGAGACTGCTAGGAGTTCTTAGCTTCTTCTTAAAGTGAGAAGGAACTGCTTAAAAGCCATAAACAGCATGACGTAGACCCAAGAACTGGGACAATAAGCTCTATCATCCTCTCAAAGTGCCAGCCCTCTAGGCTTTATTGCCTAACAAAGCCCAATTTCAGACTTGAAATTTCCCAGTGTCCCTTTTTATTCATTATAATTAGCAATTAGTGACTCCCATCTAGGGTCATGCCCTCGGTAGGAGGTGGGGAGGAAGTTTCCCTGTGGGTTGGGCAGGATTTAACCTGAAGGAGAAAACTTATATTACATAGCCAGGTGGGGTCAGCAGCCCAGGTAGTCTGACCACACCCCAAGTCCATATGGTTCATCCTTCTGGTGGCTAATGTGGTCCTCATGAAATTAAGGAAGGTATTTTTTACTCTTAGTTACACATGAAAGCCATGACCCAAAGCATCCTCAGACAGGGACTGACCAAAAAAGTTGCCATTTTCACCTCTCACTGATCAAATGAGATAGTGATTATGGGAGAGTTCTTAAAATTTCATTTTATATAAACATATGTTATAGCTCTAGCTGTTTGGCTCAGTAGTTAGAGCATCAGCCTGCAGACTAAAGGTTCATAGGTTCAATTCCAGTCAAGAGTATGTACCTCAATTGTAGGCTTGATCCCCAGCCCTGGTCAAGATGCATGTGGGAGGCAGCCAATCGATGTATCTCTCTCATATCAATGTTTCTCTCTGTGTGTTTCTCCTCCTCCCTTCCACTCTCTCTAAAAATCAATGGAAAAAATATCCTTGGGTGAAAATTAACTATATATATATATGATATTACACACCTCTTCCACTAACCCGGAAGCTGAGTCACTCAGACTGGCAATGAACAAATGATGGAGAAAAAGGTCATGAAAGACATAGATTTGGTACTGAGCTGAGTCATTCTCTTTGGGTCCTCATTATTTTGTGTCAAGTCAACAGAAGGTGACACAGAGAAAGGCAAATCAGGTGAGCGGTAGAAGGAGGAAGGTAGAACTTTTGTTTGGGAAGTGGTTCAGGTGCTAGAAGGTGAGTGAAAAAGAGAGGAACAGATAGACAGCTGAAAACACCCCATCAATGAGCTATTATCCACCCATTCATTCATCCAGTCACTCACTCTACACATAAATATTGTGCACCTACCACATACAAGGCAAGGGGCTAAATGTCATGGGGGTTCAGGTTGCATGACATAGCTCTTCCCTGAGTCATATAAGTAACAAAGCCTAGTGAACTATAAGTTGGAACAAATGTCATAAATGAGGTATGATAATCCCTCCCCATTCATGTCTATTTTCAGTGTGCATTTTAAGTAAGCTCAGCACACCACTCAAGAAAATATATAGGGCCAACCCTTCCTACATATGGGAGACTTAGGCATTCCCATTTAGAGTCTGGGCATGTGATGGGGAGGTAAACCAGATGACAATGTAAAAGTAGAGGTTTGGTTATTTTGAAAGAAGAACTTCAAACAATTGTTATGCTGAGGGATATGACATTGTCACCAAATATAGGACAGTCTTTAGGTGGCCTAGTGGGAAGGAGCCAAGGGACAGTTCCCGTCTTTCTGCTAGGTCCCTGAACTACCTCAGTCCACATAAGCCCTCAGTGTCTCTATACCCTCATTTGTAGGATGCAAATCACAACATCTACCCTTTTGAAGTGTTGTGACAATTAATATGGTAATAAATGTCAACCTCCGGTCACAGTGCAGGGCAGATGGGTACTCAGTAGAATTCATGGCTCTTCATGCCCATGTTTCGCCAAGAGAAAATACTGCCTCAGTTATTCTGGAGTAGGTACTGTCTTGGTTAACGTGATTGGAAGGAATTGAATTTTAATAATACTTTTCTTCTGACTATACAACTTCTTTGAAAATGCCATATCAATATCAAATTCCCTCTCTCCCAGTTTTTTGGGTATTTTTTAAAATATATATTTTTATTAATTTTTTTAGAGAGAAAGAGAGAGGGAAAGAGAGATAGAAACATTAATGATGAGAGAGAATCATTGATCGGCTGCTCTCCCGCCCCCGTCCCCCCTCCCCCCCGCACACCCCATACTGGGACTCAAGCTCACAACCTAGGCATGTGTCCCTACCAGGAATTAAACTGTGACTTCCTGGTTCATAGGTTGATGCTGAACCACTGAGCCATGCCAGCCGGGCTGGGATTCTTAACATATAGAAAGGACTCTGTCCTATGAAATTAAATGTTATTCTTTATCTGGCAGCATCAGGTTGGGTTAATGAGCAGGGGGCCTGCCCCTGATGCCTTTGCATTTGTTCCGACAGGGGTCCCATTCTTTGGGAATGGAATTTTTAAGGATATTGTGTGTCCCTTCTCTGAGTTTGCAGTAGGCTATAGTGGATGGGAATAATTTCACCTGCAATATTTAGAGCAGGGACTAATGAATCTTCATATCTTTTCAAACTCATCTATTCTTATTTAAAAGCAATGAAAAGTGGCAGTTTGGAAAGATATACTTGCTCATTGGTGCAATAAAAAATAGATGGCATTGCAGCACAAAGTTCTTAATGTCCTTCCCCAAGGGGAAGAAAGTAATGGCTATAAGGAATTAGAATTTAACTCCTTGATCTTAGTCCTTCACAAAAGTTCACTATAGTTTTTACCTTTTTTTTTTTCAAAACTTTCCCCCCTATAACTTGCTCAATTCAAGTGCAGAATATTTTATGTTCACAATACCCATTAATATTTTCTTACCTATATTTGGCATATTGGTAACAAAAGAAACTTTCAATTTTGAATTCCTTTTCTAAAAAACTCAAAGGGCTTTTGAGACTTAAATTCAATATGCAGAATTCAGACTTTGAGTATCATTCTTCCTGGTTTACAGATGAGTAAATAGTACTGAGAGGCAACCTTTATCTCAGAATTTCTAACATAAAAAGAGCCTCAGGAGAAAACTCTAAGCAAAGGCAAAGTAAATGTCCTTGAGGCCAAAATGGATAAATGCGTGTTAGGGAAAGGAGGTTTTTAGGATTATAGTTTCATAGGAGAAGGAAGACAGACCAGTGTTACCATCTATAGGACATAGTTAAGCTACTAAGATTTTTTTAGTGGTCTAGTAGAAAGAGTTGGGATATATTGATTCTGACTGTGACTTTTTTGTTATGTAATTACTAGTGACCCAGTGCGCAAAATTGCACGAGACCTGGGACCCCGCCTGCGCCGAGGGACTGCCCTGAGTTCTGCCCCACGGGGCCAGTGCGCTGCGGGATGGCCCCGAGTCCTGGAGTCCTGCTCCATGGGGCCGGTGCCACGGGACTCCCCCGATGCATCTCCTGGTCAAGTCCCCGCTAGCACCCACAGGGACGCAATGTCAAGTCCCCGCCCACCCGCATACACCTGCTGTGCACGCAGCCTCCTGCTGATCGGTCGTTACAGTGTGAGGGCGTGATGACCATTTGCATATTAGCCTTTTATTATACAGGATGTGATCTTAAGAATATTGTTTAATATTTTGGAGCTCAGTTTCCTCATCTATAAGAGGAAAGGGTTACAACAGACATCACAACAAACATCAATATCAATCTTGTTTCCTGTTGAGCCCACAGTTGGCTTTGGCAGATTTTCAACATCATGCTCTAGGTAGCCATAACCCATTGATGATAGTTAACAATTAAAATCTCTTTGCCACCCCTGGACTGAAAGATTTCAAAGGTAGCATCTAATATCCTAAACTTCTGTTTCTTACACAGTTTGCTTGTATTTAATAACAATGATTTAAAACAAGGGGAACATTTGGAAAGCACCCATTATACCCTTTGTTAGATGGAAGCCCCAGGCAACAAAGCCCCAGACTAATGGAGTACTTAAAACTTCACATGCATAGCCCACAGCAGTGGAGTGCTAATTGATGGGCTGTTGGGGTCTCACCTCAGGATATAGAGAAATCATTTGTTTTTTTTCTAAGCATAAGCTGCACTAGTGATTTAAAACTGTGCCACAAGCAAAAGAAAGGGAACACTTAGCAATAAAAGACCCCAATATTGGCAGCAATATACTATTAGATCTCTGTGAAAATTTTTTTTGTTGAGGTAACACTCAGGCAGATTGCTTGGAGTCCTATGCCCCTTAGCCTCCAGGACCTAACTGGGGAATGACATATATTAGCAGGCTGTAGTGAGGATTACATATTTTCATTTATTACTCAATGTAATTAAATACCCAGAACATATTGTTTACTGATTGTACTGATTAGGCCCCCAGGAATTGATACGGATGCATATTGTCTCAGTTTGTTTTATTGTTTTCTAGACTTTAAGCTTCTTTGGGCTGGGGAAATCATGACACTAATAAAAGAAACAAGGTGTTTTGAACCGCATTATTGATTTATACTTGCAAATGCCTCGGAGGGAATGAGTGCTTTTGTGTTTTGTGTTACTTGGGGTACAATTTGAAGCCTAGTCTCCTTCTAAAATAAATCTATAAATTGATACTGATGAAGAATGCTCTGATTTTCCTCTGTCTACAAGTAGCTGCAATTCTTCACAGAATTTCCTCCCTGACTTCCGAAGACAATGCAGTGATACCGCTCTGGGGCCACAAAGATAGAGCTACTTGAGGTAGTTTAAGGAGGTCAACCCAAGGGAAGACGTCAGTTCCTCTGTATTGTTCCATGGACACATTCCGTTTTCCCTCCCCACCCTTCCCATCTCTGTGTAGCAAGCACTTCTATTAGATTACTTGGCTACCATAGCAAAGCACTACAGAATGGGAGGTTTGGATATCAGAAAGTTATTTTCTTACAGTTCAAGATCAAGCAAGGTGCCAGCAGGCTGGTTTCCTCTGATGGTCACAGAAGGTTCTGTTCTAGGTAGATCTCTCTCCTTGGCTCCAATATCTCAATTTCTTCTGCAGTCACTGTCATCCAGTTAAAAGATCTGTCAGATCAGACAATATTTCCTCTGCTTGCACAGACATTGTTTATGTGGAAAGGTATATGACAAACCTAGATAGAGAACATTTATATAATCAACATGTAATTGTTATTATGTTAGTTCCACTTTGAAGCCTCCATCAACCGCACTATTTATTCATACACAATTCCACAACAAAATATTTTTCTCTCTTCATCCCCACAGCCAGCAGAAAACTCCAAAGTCTATTTCAAAGACAGAACTTGGTTAGCTATAACTGAAGATTTCCTTTTGTTCCAAATCTACACCCCAGGACAGGAATCCCATAATGCCATTCCTTGATTTTTTTTTTGTTCTGATCTTCTGTCCCTCTTCATTTCCACCAAGGCACAGTGATGAATACCACTGTTATTTTTTATTCAGATTTTTTTTGTACACTTGAAACCCATATAGTAATCTTATTAACCAACTAGAGGCCTGGTGCACAAAATTCATGCACGGGGGGGGGGGGGGGAGGCCTGGTCTGGGAGGGGTCCTTCAGCCTGGCCTGTGCCCTCTCACAGTCCGGGAGCCCTTGGGGGATGTCTTACTGACAGGGAGCAGGCCTAAGCTGACAGTCGGACATCCTTAGCGCTGCCACGGAGGCGGGAGAGGCTCCTGCCACCGCTGCTGCACTGGCCAGCCATGAGCCTGGCTTCTGTCTGAGCAGTGCTCCCCTTGTGGGAGCACACTGACCACCAGGGGGCAGCACTTGCATTGAGCATCTGCCCTCTGGTGGTAAGTGCATGTCATAGAAACTGGTTGTCCCGTTGTTTGGTCAATTTGCATATTAGCCTTTTATTATATAGGATGTCACCCCAAAAAATTAAATAAAAAGTTCTTACTCACTAGAAATGCAATTCTTTTGAAGACAAAGGCTTAGCAAGTATGTGGCTCACTCCTAGATTCAGAGATTCCTGTGAGGGATGAGGGCAAAAACCCAAAGTGGAGTCTTGAACCCCAGTCTCTGCTTTCCAGACCTTCTGTGTGGAGGAATCCAAAATGACTGGTGATCAAACAACCCAATATAAAGAACCAGATGGACTGAGGAGCTGTGGCATCTCACGGCCTGTTCTGTGGCTGGGAGACTTGGCGTAACCTTGACATTATCCAAACTTTGATGAATATAAACCAGACTCTTAACTTGATTTCCGTGTGTGTTTTGAGCCTGAGACACATACTTGCATATTGTATACAGCTGTGGCTGCTTGCAAAAGCAAACCTCTGTGATAATGATTTTGTTTTGTTTTGGCAAGAAATATCATGCTTGTATTCCTTAAGAAACCTCTTACCTTTTTCTCTCTATGAAACCAGCAGTTTTATCTGGCCTTTGGTATCTAATTTATGTCTCCAGTTTGGCTTTTATTTTAGGTAGATGGCTTCTTCAAATGTTATTTCCCCTGTTCATCATTTGTCTGATACCACTGCCAAGAAATAGCTCTATCTTGTGTTTGTTATGCTCCAAAATCTATTTGTGGATAAAATACCTGAGTCTCTTTGTCTTATGAACACAGGGAATTATGAGGTAACTATCACCAAAATACTCCTTTATGACAATGGATATCCAGAGTTAAATGGGAATATTTCTCAGGATAGTGGGTAGAAAGTGTGACTTGTCTATACATCGATGTCACTTTAAGAAATCTGAGAAGCAATATTGGGTCATAATTTTCCTCCAAATGTAAAACTTGTAAGTGTTCAGTTGTGGCTGTCTTTCTTGTGTTTCAAAACTCCACAAGAAGCCAACAAACAAACATAATTATTATGTTGAAAACTGTAGGTTAGCAGGACAATGCTTTGTAATATCATTGTATATCCCCTTTGGATAAGGCAGCCTTTTCCTCATTAAGTGTAGGCCAGGATACTGAGGCTTATTATTCAGGAGAAGAGGGTGGTTATCACATAAAATAATAAATGATGATAATAATTGTAGTTAATGCCTATGAAGTATGTTATTTGCCTATTATTGGTCTATGTAGTTTGCATTGGAATCTCACCTGATCCTTTATACTAAACACTCAAACATGTACTTATAGGCTCACATGTGAACCATTGTAGGTGATTGAAATAGAGAAGATGGGAGCTTGGGGTTAATGCCTTTCTTTAGCAATAGCATAATATACTTCCCTGAAATTTTCTCTATGTGTACAGAGAAATTCCAGGAATTTGAATATGGATTTTTCTAGGAAACTAGTTTGGAAGTGGGAATCTGGTAATTGTTTTTCATCAGACACTGATCATTTCCTGTGACACAGGTATGCTCAGCTGCTTCCTCTTCTGCCCCATCTTTGGGTCACCTCCAGGTATCTGAGTAGATAGTAGAATTATTGAGTTTAGGTGAAAGTTCTTTTTCTTTTTCAGGGGAGAGCGTGAATGCAGTTCCCCACTGCCACAAATTATGCAGTCGAGTTTCCCACATTTGGGGAAATCTCAGGAGTCAGCACATCCGGAGTGCAATGGATAAGCCCCGCCCTGTGATCATGGTATCTCCTCTGCCAGGTAAGTATGTAAGTTCATATTTTTAAACACTCTTCTTACTGGCCAATTCTATGTCTACATAAAATATGGGCACAAGTCACTCAAGATAGCTCTAGCAGTGTTAAGCAATTCTGTCATTTCTTATCTTTTAAAATGCCCATTTTCTTCATAAAGTGCCTTAATATCTTAACAATTATTCTGGTCTAAAATTTGCTCATTTTGCATTTAGACTGAGAAAACACTACTATGAGAGAGATACATTTTTAATCAATGTATATTTGTATCAAATCATCATGTTGTACACTTTTAAGTAATATTATACTTTAAGTAACTTAAGTAGCTTACAATTTAATAAAATAAATATAAAATAAAGATAATTTAAACCATTTAAATCCAACTCCATGAATTAAAGATTCCATTTAAATAGTGGTCAGTCTTACTAGAAAAATTGCTTGATTACTCAAATATCTCAGGTATCAACCTTTCCCCCTGCACCCTGGGTAAATGTATGGAGGAAGGATGTACTTTATGTACATACTAGAGGCCTGGTGCATGAAATTCATGCGTGAAGGGGTGTATCCCTCAGCCCAGCCTGTACCCAATCCAGGACCGCTAGCTCCCAACTCCTCGCCTGGCTGCCTTTCTGATTGCCCTTAACCGCTTCTGCCTGCCAGCCTGATCACCCCCTAACCACTCCTCTGCCAGCCTGATTGATGCCTAACTGCTCCCCTGCCAGGCTGTTTGCCCCTAACTGTCCTCCCCTGCAGGCCTGGTCACCCCTAACTGCCCTCCTCTGAAGATCTGGTCACCCCCAACTGCTCTCCCCTGCAGGCCTGGGTCCCCCCACAACTGCCCTTCCCTGCAGGCCCAGTTGCCCCCAATTTTCTTCCTCTGCCGGCCTGGTCACCCCTAACTGGTCTCTCCTGCAGGCTTGATTGCCCCAACTGCCCTCCCTTGCAGGCCTGGTCCCTCCCAACTGCTTTCCCCTGCTGGCCATCTTGTGGTGGCCATCTTGTGTCCACATGGGGGCAGCCATCTTTGACCACTTGGGGGCAGCCAAATTGTGTGTTGGAGTGACCGTCAATTTGCATATTACTCTTTTATTAGATAGGATTAGATAGGGTCTGGCCATGGGAAGAACAGAGTCCTTTGTCATCACGTCCCCTGGCTTTACCCTAGGACTATGTCCCTAATCTGTGTCTTGGCTGCTTCCCAATGGACAAATATGTGGCTGCCATGACTCAAAATTTTGGTTTTTCCATTTTTGTTTGTTCTATGTTATAAGATATTCTCTTATTACAATTAGAAGATCTGAAAGGTACAAAAATAATTTATAGACTATGTATAGGTCAATATATATGAAAATGAATAATTAATATTATTAAATCATATTCTGTATGCCCTTCCTCCCAAAAGAAAGGAAAGATGTGTTTACTAAAATTTGAAAAGAGACTCCTGAGAACATCTAATATGCTGGGATATACTACAGGAATATATTTATTCATCCAAGAAATGAATATTCTCTCTGGGAATTGCATGGTCCCCAAATATCTCATTAATCCAAATAAATGTTTCAACCTACCTTCACTTGCTGGCAAATTTCCCTCTGGTCTGGAGGTAGGAGGAAGCATACTATGAGTGAGGGTGGCCCATGTGCCCTGGAGTTGAGGGTGAGGGTAGAATGTATAAACGTGGGGTGAAGGGAGTACTGGGGACATTTTCAAGGAGCTTGGTCTTTCCTTGTAGTCTCTGGGTTGCAAATGAGCACTGGACCCTGCTCTGTAAAAAGATAACGTGTGTAAAGTGTATTATGTTACTGGCACATGTTAGGCACTCAATAATTGTTGGTTTCTCTCCTGCTTCCTTCAACTCCCCTTGACTTGTCTTCCCTGTAGTTTTCTCAGAACTTAGAGATGTACAGAGCTGCTCCTCATCTTTCTTATTGACAGCTGTGATGAGTAACTGATGTCTAATGATCCAATATTCTCTGAGTGGGAGGGTTCTTATAATGTGAAGAGTGAAGTCCTTTTCTACCCCCTATCCCCAGTGAGAACACAAACAAAACAACAACCCGGGGTTTTGTGAAAAGGGCTTATTATATCCTACCAGATCTACCCATGTTTCAATCTAAAGGTTGGCTGACCTCTCATTTCCAATCTATAGATGGAGGAATTGAGTTCTTTATTTGTTGCTCTGTTTTAAGGAAAAGGAAAATGATGCAGGACAGGAAGTACTTTTTTTTATATATAAAAAGAAAGGAATAATAAAAGCTAACCCATATTAGGTCCTTACTTCTCTGCCCAGGCTCTGTTTTATGCACTTTACAAATACTAGCTCACTGAACTCTCCTAACAGCCCTATAAAGTAGTTTTCATAGATGAGATCATGGGTACCAAGAGATGAAGTCCAAAGTCACAGACTAGCAAGTGCACAGGGCCAGGATTTGAACTCAGGATGTCTAGGTCCAAAGTTATAATAGATATGCACCTAACTTTATCTACATGTGTCATGAAGTAAAAATTGGCAAACACTTTAAATTTCACTGGTAATTATGACTTTCTAAAGTACACAACCTATATCTTAATGTAGGGGTTGGTTGCAGAAAAAAAACACACAAGAAAATCTGCAAGCAATAGAATATATTCAAGCTGCAAAGTGCCATTTTCAAGGGACAAATACATTATTGCACATTAAAGAGGTAAAATTTGGGGGCTTCTATGAGAAAATTATACTCCCTCCCTCCACCTTCCTTACAAGTAAGTACCATCTACCTTTGGACTGCTGCTATGGAGTTACGGCCCCTTGAGTAGCCAGATCAAGCAAATTAGCTCTGAAGAACAATGGACAACACTTGTCAAAGTAGGCCACCTTCATATCCATATAAATTGTGATTCTCCATACTTGCCCTCAATAAAAAGATTTCCAGGATGAAGGAAGGGGAGAGAAGGGTAACTAAAGGTCAGACAAAGAGTTGATCTTCAGCTAAGAATTTTGCCTCAGTTGTAGAGAACCTTTAAAGCCAAAGTCAGATGCCCCGGTCCTGCCGGGCTTGTAGGTACGGGTGGGTGCCAGGGAGTTTGAGGATTCTGCTTCATGTGTGTCTGGATTGGGACCCAATATCTGTATGTTTAAAAGGCTTCCCATTGATTTTTCTGCCAAAGATGTCTAAACCCATTCAAAAGCCTTGGGTTTCCTGTTTGCTTTAGGTATCCAGGCTCAGACTCACACATACAACTCTGGAAAGTTCAGTGCTGTGTTTAGTACATTAAAAATCCCAGTACATTAACAGGGGCGAGGCTTCTATCATGTGAGCATTTTGCCTAATCTTATAGTGCAGAGAGACACTATGAAGTGCCTCATTTCCATAAATATACTTGGAAACAAAACAATTTCTCCTGTCTCACTACTGGCCTTGAGCTCTGTTCACTGCCCTTGATTTAGACCCTCTCAGGCCCCACCCAGACTAGAGCAGCAGAGGAATGCTAGCATTTCATTGGTCAATGGTGACATCATGCTTTATTTAAATATTTGACTCTGGGGATTGGAATAATTGAAAACATGCTTTTATTCTCAAAACACTACAATAACACTGATTCTCTTATATCTATAACATTTTTTTCCTCTTACATCTGTACAACTTTTCTATGCATACAAATATATCAATATTTTCCCAAATATAATGTTTTATTCTATTCAGTTCATTTGCAAAAGGGAGTGTTCAGTAACTAACAGATTAACCAATTCCCTCCCCATTTCACATCCTCCAGATGTCCTTAATCTCTGTTCACTGGATATTTCAGGAAAACATGTACGTGAGTATCAGCACATGAACATGTATGAGTGTGTTGTGTGTGTGTCTGTGCACATATCTGATAAGTCTATTAGCATAAATGTTTCAACTTAGTTACACGATGAAGAGTGGAATGCTGGTGGAACACTTTATTACTTTCAAAATTATTCATCACTACATAGCCATTTGGGATTTCATAGAGAATCTTAGACTTGGAAGAAATATGAAAGACCTAGTTCAAAACTTACATAATTTTTCCGGCTACAAAATATAAAGCAATTTTTAAAATCCAAATCATAATTTCATGATATCTTCTTTTGAAAAGAACCTGCACTTTTGGCTGGTGCTCTGTCTTTTTCTCTCTTTCTATTTTATTAGGCTTTGAAAATCTCTGTATTTTTAATATTTTGTATGTTCTTATTTCCTCTGCTTTGACGGTTATTATATCTGACTACTGTTCCTATAGATCAGGGGTGGGGAACCTTTTTTCTACCAAGGGCCATTTGGATATTTATAACATCATTCACAGGCTATACAAAATTATCAACTTAAACTTTAGCCTGCTATATTTGGTCAAACATTTAATTAATTCACCCCTTAATGCCTTGGTAGGGCCAGGCCAAATGATTTTGCAGGCTTTATATGGCTCACAGGCTGCATGATCCCCACCCCAGCTATAGATAGATGGTAGATACATATAGACATAGAGGCACACACAAGTGTGTTGTGTCTGAATGTATATTCTTAGGACAGGGCCTAGAACCCTGTGCTGCCATTATTATAGTAAAGACAAAGGAAGTACAAGGGCCTATGAAATTGAGTGGCAAATTATGCTTTAAGCAGATACCTGAAGATGGGATGGAAGGTGGGCAGTCAAAAGTGAGGCGATTTAAGGATAGGTGAAACAGAACCTGCAAAATCTCTGCGATAGGAAGGATGAGCACAGTGCTTACAGGAAAAAAGGTTCATTGTGACTGGAGCAACATGGAAAGGGAAGAAGGAGAGGCAAGAATTGAAACTGGAGAGGTAAGCAGAAGCCAAGGGTAGGACAAAAACCACATGGTGCTTCCTCAGGCCGTTCACAATCTCTAAGATTGATATGCTAGCCATAAAAGTGACTTTTGTTTGTAAAGTAACAGTAATTGATAAACCAGTAATTTTGTAAGTGTTACATGGAACAATGTGTATATTATTTTAGAGAAACTTTGCTGGGTTCAAATGAACTCAGTTTATCTTTCTGATTTGTTTCCAACATTTATAAATTAAACACAATAAACTCTGTTACTAAAAAAAAAAAAAAAGAGCAAAGCCAGCCGCCTCAGCATTCCACTTCCCACCACCACTGAGGCGAGTGTGAGGGACCACCCCTCCTCCAGCAGGTCAGCTGGGTTGCTGTGCCGGTCGTGTGCCAGAAGACAACTGTCTGTGATGTCAACTATGGGAAGAGGGAAGCTTTGGCTTACACCACTGGTCGGCAAACTGCGGCTCGCGAGCCGCGGTTTGCCAATCTGTTGACTAATGAGTTTGCCGACCACTGGCTTACACCAATTTACCTGTCCTCCAGCCTCCTTTCTCCTGGGGAGTTCTTAAAGCGTCAGTGTCATGGAACACAGCTTCTCTCATTGACACGACCTAACGCAAGCTCAGGAACCCAATGCAACAAAGGACAGAAGTCCTTTTATGGCATTTCAGCACGTCTAAAAGCTGGCTGAGATGTGTTATCGTGCCGTGTAGAGCAGCAGCTAAGAGGCTGGTCTTGTGTTATTTTCCGAAGGGAGCTACGTCACCTCCCACAGTCCTTTCCCTGCGTAGGCACAGCAGTAGTAACACCCTAAACTCATGTGGCTGCCAAGCTTGCTTCCTGTTTCACAACCAGAGACTAGAAGCATTAGGTGTTTTTCAATATTGAGAGCCCGTACTCTGCCTTTAAAAAAAATGATGCTTTCAATTTTCATAGCATCCTATTATGTAATCTTTTCTGTTCAGCTCATCCTTCTTGGTCAATTGATGTCCATCAAACATACTTGGAGCTATTTTCCTCTTTGTTCTTTGACAATAGTTGCTGAACTTTTAATGAGACCACTATAGGATTTTTTTTATGTTCCCTGTTAAAGAAAATGAATGCAATAAACATTATTTTTATGTTCCCTTTTAAAGAAAACGAATGCAATAAACATTATTTGTTGGTATTTTGACTGGATCAAGGTACACAAAGTAGGGTTGTGACATTTAGGTGGTTAACTTTTATTAGTTTAGGTAAAACTATTTTGTATTTGCTGAAGTGTTTTGCAAATAGTTACTGCCATTGCTGTTGCTCTCACTATGGTTATTTATCACTCCTTCCCCCGACTGAGGAAGATGCAATTACTGAGAGATGAAAAGATTTGAACTCTTACCAGCTAACCTTGACTGACCAATGTTAAGGGGAAAACACTCTTTATGTGTTTGAAGAGGTGGGAGGCCTGCCCCTAAAAATGATAGATGTCATGGAGATTCCATAGATTAAAATAATTGTTTTCAGAATCTGAAGGAGGGGAAGATAATTAAAATTTAAGTTATACCTGGTTCTGTTTATAGGATAGCATCAGTAATAAACCTATCGACAAAGGGCTTTTTACAATTATCACGTATGTGCATTGGCGTGAGATAGAGAGAACATATTCCATTACGAAATACTAGTCACTAACATGAATACCACCCATTACCTGTGCTGGATTGAATTGGTGATAAGCAGGTAAATGAGGAAAGAGTTGAAGATGATCAATGAAGCTACTAGTAGATAAAATCTTGGCTTTGAGATGTTAAATAATCTCCTTCTTAGTATTGAAGATTCTTTATTTTTCTTGGGAGTTCTGAAGATATTGAATACAGAGTAATTTATAATGATTTCAAGAGGAACCAAGGCCAAGACAGTCAGAATTCTTTATGCACTTAAGATTTACAATGCAATCCTTTTATACAATCAGATTAAATTTGGCTGGAAAAGTTCAAGATAAAAGCCTCCATTTCCTGGCACTGCAGCATCTGTACCCAATGTTTCCATCTGTGCCCAGAGGCATATTTGGGCTGAATACCACTCAGAGAGAGGACTTTGTTTTTGCCTTGGCTTTGTCCCTTTAACTGAGAGTTGATCCTCGCTCTCCAAAGTCATCCAACCTCCTGTTGGCGCTAGTGGGTCAGAACTGCATAGTCAGTGCTGCTTGAGTCCAGAGATGTCTGCTCTGTAGCCCTGCCGCCATAAGAGCCTATGCTGAGTCCATATAAACCAAGAAAGGAGCCCATGCAAAATGTTGGCATTGGGTGGCATATGAGCAGAATGTTTCTGTCCCCTCAAAATGTATATTTTGAAGCCTTCACTCCCAAAGTGATGGTATTAGAAGGTGGATTGTTTGAGAGATAATTGGGTTTAGATAAGGTAACGCTGAAGCCCCCATGATGGGATGAGTGTCCTTATAAGAAGAAGGGACTAGAGCTCTTTCTCCCTCTCAGCAAGAAGGCACCATCTGCAAACCAGGAAGCGGGTCCTCACTGACACCAAATTGACTGGTGACTTGACCTTGGCCGTCTGGCCTCCAGAACTGTGAGAAAAGTTTGCTGTTTCAGTTACTCAGTCTATGATATTTATTATAGCAGCCTGAAGAAGAATTTTAGCAAGTATCTGCATGCTTTAAAAAAAAGGGCAGGGGCTGGATAGGAAACATTTAATGCTCGGTCTACAAGAAGAGTTGACTACAAACATACTATAAGCTGGACCCCCCTAGTGATAAGGGTGAAGGAGAAATGAGAGGGATGGAGCATGGATCTCTAACAGCCTGGAGCCCCGAAGTTCCCACTATGAACCTCTCTAGTTTATGTAAGAAAGAAATATACTTCTAGCTTACTTAAGCTATTGATATTATGAGTTTTTAGGTTGCTTGCTGCTTAACCTATTTCTCACTAATACGGGCTCTTAAATTGTTACAATTTTGAGTGAAATTGATCCTATATGCTATCCTAATATGGTGTTTCCCAAGGGAAGGTAGAGAAGATTTGTGCCCCGTGTAAATCACACAGAGCTGGAGGTTACATGGACCCAATCCCGGCTCTGTCACAAGACCTGTTGAGTGCTTGTCCTGTTGGGTCACATATCACCCAGGGTTTTTAATTGCAAGAAACTAAAAAACAAACCAAAAATAAAGCCTTTGGCTGATTTAAGCACATAAGAGTTTATTGAAAAGACATGAAGTAGCTCTCAGAATGACCAGGAAGGTCGTAAAGAAAGGCTTGCTCAGGAACATGGAAGGCTGGCAGCAGCTAGGGCCATGAGACAAAGCCAGTCAGGATATCATTGCTGCCTCTGGAACTGAACAAGAATGCCACCACCGCAGCACTGAGTCTGGAGTTTCTGAAAACACTGCTGTCACCACCCACCACCAGAATGGACTCTCCCTGCTTCTTCATACCTCAAGCTCCCAATTCCAAATCTGGGGCAGGTACATCTGATTGGGGGAACCTTGGACACATGCCCATGCCTTAGCTGCAAGAGAGGATGAGAATGTACAAGACTGTGGTTTTCAGCATTTGTAGTGAGAGTCAAGCATTGCCTCCCACTGAGACTCAGGAACTGAAGAATCATCCATTTGTAAGATGGTTTCAGATGCCCAGAAACAGAGACAGAAAGACTGTCTACAAAAGGACTCCATTTATTCTTCTGGAAACTGAGCAGTTTGAATTAAATGATTTCTGATGGTTTAACTTGCTGATTCTAGAGAAGTAACACCTAGAATCTTATACAGATTATAAATATGTTTCTTGTCGTTTAAAAAGTATTGGAGGCAGCACATAAAACATCTGTTTTTGGAGCTACTTGGAGCTGGGTAAGAGTCTTGATGGCAAATATTTCATCTTGCATGCTGACTTCTATTGACTGATGGTTGTACCCAAATATCGTATGCATTAAGCGATTTAGAGAATGACCCTATATTCATCAGGAAAGAGAGTTGGGGTCAACTATCAGGGACTTCCACACAGGGACAGAAGTGGGGAGGGGCAGGACCGGTTTGACCAATCTACCAGTTCTAGCCTAAATTCAGAATAGGGACCAGAACTTCCCCTTTGCATACACAATGACCTTTCTCCTCAAAGAGGGAGCTACAGATGGGAATTAGTCGCTTAGGAGAACTTCAGGTCATGGTTAAAAACAGCCAGGATGTGATGATTTATCTTACGTATCAACTTGACTAGACCATGATGTATCCAGACCTTTGGTCAAACATTTTTCCGGCTGTTTCTGTGAGGATGTATTTGGATGAAGCTGACATTTGAATTGGTAGGCCAGAGAAGATATGACACACCCTGGGACTGGAAGATACTTTCAACTAGTGCTGGCCTTGGGGGAAGTGGGGTGAGGGGAGTCAGAGAGGCACATCAGTGGAATTCACACTAAGCACCCTGGGTCAAGAAAAAAAAGACACCCTTTGTGCAAGCAATAACAACGTGAGGGTCAGAATCTGGAGGGATAAGCAAACAAAAGAACCCTGAAAATAAAAGGAAGGCTGCAAAATATCAGAGGTTAGATGCAAGACACAGAGAAAGCAGAGATGGAATGAAATTTGAGTTTAAAATGAGGTGGATTAGGGAAATCCTGTGCTCCTGGGCTCATCTGCCCTGAAGCTTGGTATAAAGTGTGGGTCAAAAGTGGAGGTCTGAAATTAGCCGGCAGCAAATATATTCCATGTCTTAATTCGGTTACTTACACAAGTGGGTTCCATAAAAGTCAGTCTGCTCCTGCTTCCTCCTCCCCCAAGTGCATGATAAAACTTCCGGGATTGGCTTGTCTGTCGATGCCTTACAGCATTATGATTAGGAGAGACCGCAGAGGCCATTTGGATTACTCTCTTGCTTTTAGGCAGATCGCTCTAAAGTTTAGAGTCTAAACCATCCAAGATTACTCTTCGTGTTAATGTGAGGATATTATTGCATAAGTCAAAGCAGAGAAGTTAAGGTCCCAGCAGACATGTGGTCAGGAGGTTAGCTCTTCTTGAGAGTGTCTTACCAGCAGGCTTCTGGGTCTTGTCTATCCATGTTAATTACATAGATCCTATGCTAGCCTTTCCCAGGTGGACAGCAGCACTTATTCATACCTCTACCCTTCACTGAGCTTTCCAATGTTTGGCACATAGTAGGTATTTCAGAAATGTTTGTGGCATGGATAAAAGACTCAGATCCAGATCCTTGGCATGTTCACAGCTGATGAGGTATGTTAAGGATTATCATAAGACTAAGCATCGCTCTAGCCAGTTTGGCTTAGTGGATAGAACATCAGCCTGCGGACTGAAGGGTCCCAGGTCCTATTCAAGTCAAGGGCACATACCTTGGTTGCAGGCTTGATCCCCTGCCCTGGTTGAGGTGGGTGCCAGAGGCAACCAATTGATGCATCTCTCTGTCTTTCTCCCTCCTTTCCACTTTCCCTAAATCAATGGGAAAATATCCTCAAGTGAGGATTAAAAAAAAAAAAGATTAGGCATGAAAAGCCTCACTGTGCAGGGTATACTCCTGGAAATTGGAATCCAGTGTGATCCTTATTAGAAGGGAATGTCATTTGAATTGAAAAAAATATTTCATGGATGTGAGCTGTGGTGAATAAGCAATGTGGAAAAGAAAGGAGCAAAGCCTTCTTGGTCAAATAAAACAGATTCTGAAGAATAGCCATTAGCAAATTGTGCCCATGACAATGAGTTAATAAACAAGAATATTACATGGCCATCTCAATGCTGCCCTAGTGCAGGAAAGAGACTGGGTCCAGGTAACTGGCTCTATGGACTGAGCTTGTCTTCAGATGCCAAGTGACCTAGGAGAGAAGGAGGAGACTGCAAATGGGATGAATTGGGGCTTCTAAATCATTTTAATTTTACTTTTTCTAGTTTTATTGAGGTGTAATTTACATATAATGTTGTGTAAGTTTAAGGTATACAAGGTAATGATTTGGTATATGTATATATTGTGAAATAATCACCACAATAATTTTAGTTATCATTCATCACCTTACATAGTTACAACTTTTTATTTTCTTGTGATGAAAACTTTTCAGATCAACTCTCTTAGCAACTTTCAAATATACAATACAATATTAAGGACCATCACCATTATGCTGTACATGAAGCATGTCAAACTCAAAGGCATATATGGGCTAAATAAACAAGGTTTAAATTTATGTGGGCCGCAAAAAAAAAAAAAATTTTTTTTCAATTTTCATAGAAAATAGGTTTATTTTGATAGAGACATGATGAATACAATGGGCTGAACTACCTGAGTAATCATTAACATAAAATAAAACACTTCAATAACAATTAATATATTTTCTTAAACATTAACTTATCAGACACTGAATCATTATGCTGGGGGATAATTCCAGCAGGTCTCAAATGCAAGAAGTCCTCAAAAGGTTGATGGGCTTCTATATTCAGCAGGGCTGAGCCATATTACCTGCTGCGGGAATAGCCAACAGCATTTCCAAACCTGAAAATCTGCATATATTATTGCCTGCTACTGGGATAGCCAAAGGCAGTTCCCCCAACCTGGCAATGCCTGCTGTATACCAAACCTTACCTTTGATATGTATATCTGCTTTGCTTTAGGACAATTTGTGTTAATAAAAAGCTAGGGGTCCAGAGACTCAGAGAACTTGGTTACTGAAGCTAGGGCTCCTCTGGCTTCCTCATGTATTCCAAATTTATATTCCATGTCTAGTCTCTTTATGAATCTACTTGCAGCCCTTCTCCAGATTCCTGAACCCTTCTAGATGCTGAAAAACACCCCAGCATAACTGCACAAATTAATAAGCATAATGCAAATAAACCTACTTTTCTTGTTCTCCAAAAGCGAAATATTTCCTGTTGCACACACCAAACATGTCAGTACAAGACTAATGACGAGGCAATTGGCTGCTTAAATATTTTGCTGCTAGTATTAGTGGAGAGAAATGGTGTGCCTGCGCATAAGGAAGGTACGGGAAAATGAATGCAACACAATTATAGTAATCAGTCATTAGCAAATGTTGTAATTTGTTATTAATAATTATGTATAACAGCATATTACAAAAATTAAGTTATAAAATTTTTATTAAAATGTTTCTTACATACTGTTATATTGGCTGGGCCACAAAAATATTTGTTGTGGGCCATATGCAGCCCACAGGCCGCAAGTTTGACATGTTTGCTGTACATTATATCTTCAGAACTTACTTATCTCATGACTGGAAGTTTGTACCTTTTGACCACCTATACCCATATCCCCCACTTCCCCACACCCCATCCCTGCAACCACCAATCTGTTCTCTTGTCTTTATCAGTGAAGTTCTTTTAGTTCCACACGTAAGAGAGATCATACAGGACAGCAGTACCCCCTTACCTGTGGGGGATATGTTAAGACACCCAATAAATGCCTAAAACCAAGGCTAGTACTGAGCCCTAAATATATTATGTTTTTTCCTATACACACATATTTATGATTACGTTTAATTTATGAATTAGGCACAGTAAGGGATTAACAAAAATAACTAATAATAAAATAGAAAAATTATATAATTTGTATGTCTTCATTGGGAAAAAAAATGTCTATTCAGGCCCTTTGTTCATTTTTAATTGGATTATTTATTTATTTACGTATTTGGCTTTTAGGTTGTATGAGTTCATTATCAGATATGTGGTTTGGAAATGTTTCTTCTCACTGCGTAGGTCAGCTATTACTTGTTGTCTTTTTATTGTTTCTTTTGCTGTGCATAAACTTGTAGTCTCACTTGCTTATTTTTGCTTTCATTGCTTGGATATTAGGTGTAATATCCAAAAAAAATTGCCAAGACCAATGTCAAGGAGCTTTTCCCCCTGATGCTTTTTTTTCTAAGAGTTTTTATGCCTTCAGGTTTTATATTTAAGTCTTTAATCCATTTCAAGGTAATTTTTGATGTTGTGGCTGGGGGACCTTTCTCCATAAGTCAGGGCATTTCTGGCTGATATGTAGTCCAGGGTAGGAGTGGACATGTAAGACACTGCCTGGCTCATATACCAACAATGTCATACAAATTAAGAAGAGGTGCCCAGTCACGGCAGATGCAGCCCAGCGCTAAGTTACATAGTCTGGAAAGCAGGACATGAGCTGTTCTCAGTCCCCACTCATCACAATGATCAGTCACACTTGCATAGGGATCAGCTTATGGTGGCCCTAATGATGGGGCTGATGCTTCCCTGGTTTCATCCTGAGAGACCAAGGAGATAGAAAGAGAAGAGGAGGTTTCTGGCTCTCTCACTTCTGGTGTTTTTCTGGATACCAGAAAAGGGATTTGAGCTTATTTTACTAAACTTAAAAATGGCTTATTTAGATCCGTGAGCATCCACAGACAGGCTTTTTAAAGGCTTCTCTAAATTTTTGAAAATTTAAGTAGCCTTACTAAGCACATGAATATAGAATTTCTTTTAAGAAGAAGATTTCGTATCTTCTACTAGTCTCAAAGGGGTCTCTAACTCCAAAAGGTTAAAATGCCTGTAATTTAAGGATTAAACCAATAAACACAAAAGGGAAGAAAAAATCTGATAAGAAACTTGTTCTTTCCTTCCTTTGATTGTTATGGTCCCATGAGCATAACATAAACATAACATAAACTTCATGAACAGCTGTCCATTCAAGGACACATGCTCCTTACCTGCTTCACACAGCCTGGAGAGTAACTCCTGACCACTTTAATGAATAAGTTATTCAGTAAGTAGATCTGAATTTCTTCCAAATAGAACAAAAGCCTTTCAAACATGCAATTCCGTAGAAAAGCTAGCAAATGACTATGTGCCCTGGGCAGGCAAAAGAAAGCCCCGCTCCTGTTTGGAGTCAAGTTTAATTCCCGCCCCTGCTCTTAACTCCTGAGGGATAGGGTGGGGTGCTGCAACTTACTGGATTTGTCATTTGCAAAATGGAGCTAACTACTAGTAAAGGATCTACCCACCTCATAGAATCATTTTAAGGGGAAAATGCAATCATACGTGGTAAGTCCCTTATATAATCCTTGACACACAGTAAGAATTCTATAAACGTGAGCTGTTGGGTATTTTTATTATTATTATTGGAAAGATGGGCCTATTGGAAGTAGATTTGGGAGTTTTGTAGCTTTTGATGGCAGTTTCTTTTTCTTTCTGTTGCTTTCCTCACAGCTAGTGCCATTCTTTGTAATTTCAGAAGCAAACGGCCAAATTTCTAAGATAAGATATACACCCCCCCACCCTTATTACACCTTTGAGATCTGTTAAGATAAATTTAACCTTTATGTAATTTAACAGCTATTAACAATGCACAGCACATTGGGATTTAGAAGAATTTGACAAATGGGTAGAAAGAATAAGGATAAGTTGGCAGGAGGATTATATTCATTGGGTAAAATAATGCAAGAAGATTAGAAGCAATTTTATTTTCTTTATATTTGGGTTATGGGTCAATTTTGAATGCCTCGGCTTTGGGATATCCTTTTGAATTTAGAAAGGAGCAGCCACTACATTGGGGTCAGAGAACATAATGCCTGTCTTGGTCTTAAAGTTCCCTTCAGTCCCCAGCTGACTCCCTGTGTGGACAGTGAACACTCATATGCCTATTTCCTTTGTCATCTCTCTACTGTGAGTCAAGAGATTGTACCTAGATTCTGAATGCATTTGTTTGAAAGGTTTTGAGGTGTAATTAAGTTAAACTCTGGAGAGGGCGGCAGGTCAGAGTTTGCAGTAATAATTAGCCCTGTGGTACCATCAGGCAGAAGACAGTCATTCTTCCTAGGCTGCACATCATAACCCATGGGCACAGATCTACTAACAAGCATTCATGGCCCTGGCCAGGATGAGTCTGTATGGGTGAGGCAGATTTCCTTCTGGAGAATATGTATTTCTTTACTAGGACAATATAATCAAGATAAAATTTCCATACCTTTTGAATAGTAGCCAATAAGCATGCACTCACATGCTTCAGTGGCAATACAGGGACTAATACAAACAACATGAGCTTGAGAACACAGGGGCATGGTCTAAACTCTGCATAGAATATGATTCAAAACTGGAATATGGGTCTATACATTCGACAGAAACAGAGGCATACAGCGGGAGGCAGACCAGTGTCAGACTCCCATGGGTCTTCCCAGTGTCATTTCTGTGCTATTCTCTTCACTTATTTATGGAAATAATTTCTCCCTGTTCTACTCTTGAGATGCAAATGGAAGGTACATAATCTTGTCTCACTGTCCAAGACCTAGGTATAAGAGTGGATACTACATCAAAGTGGGCCAATCGTATTTCAGGGCCAAGGCCACAGTAACTGGTGCAGAGCTGTGCTGTCCAATATGGTTGCACTGGGCAGTTTGGGTCAGACTATTGGACTGTATTAGAGCTCATGAAGAGTTCTTTGAGCATTTGTTGAAATAAAGTTGGCAAATATTTAAGTCACTTTCCTTGTAAATGTAAAAGATGGGAATCTATTGAAGATTGAGCACCCTGGGAAGTAGATCCTGAGATATTTTTTTTTACTGAGAAAATACCCTGTAGGTCTATCCATGCTGTTGCAAATGGTATAATTTCATTTTTAATGGCCCAGTTATATTCCAGTGTATTTATGTACAATATATATACAGTGGCACTTGACTTGCTTCTATAGCTTGGCTATTGTAAATAATGCTGCAATGAACATAGGGGTGCATATAGTCTCCTGAATTAATGTTTGGGGTTTCTTCTGATAAATCCCCAGAAGTGTAATCACTGGGTCATAAGGCAGGTCTAGTTTTAATCTTTTGAGGAAACTCCATACTATTTTCCAATCAGCCTTCTCATCAACAGTGCACTAGGTTTCCAGAGGAGGATTCTTTATGAGAATGCAATCTCATAACCATCTACTGGAGTATCACTGAGCTGAAAGTAGAATGTCTGATACATTTTTGACCAGCTTGTCTTACAAGTTGAGTTTTACCAAAGATGGAAGAAATAAATAGGAGAATTGCTCCTATAACTTCAATTCTGGTGAACAAAAGGATTTGATTGCAGATAAAAAAGTTCGAGAACTCATTACGGAACATGCCTATATTGCGTTGGATATGTTTCTATAGCTTGGGAAGAAAAGACTTGGGAGGAGTGGGATTGAGGGTTAAAGAAATGGATAATTGCATATATGAGAATTGGTTGGGGAAGGGTTCAAGAGAGTTGGGATACTACTAACACTCAGATTCTGAGTGTGTAGGCCTAAACCAGTAGGAAATAGAGAAGAAGAAAGGTTATATTCCCAAGGTAAATATAACCTTTCAGAATTGTGTCAGTGAGACTAAAACCCTTGCCTTAGACTGAATGTTTGCCCCATCCCCGAAGTCATATGTTGGAATCTAATTCTCAATATGATGGCATTTTGAGGTGGGGTCTTCGGGATGTCATTAAGTCATAAAGCTAGAGCTCTCATGAAGGGGATTAGTTTCTATTAAAAAGAGATTATGAGAGCTTCTTTGTCCTTTCTTTCTTGTGAGAAGAATCAGGAAGCCGGTCCTCACTAGACAGGAAATCTGTCCACACCTTGATCTTGGACTTCCCAACCTCCAGAATGGTTAGAAATACATTTCTGTTGTTTATAAGCTGTGCAGTCTAGGGTGTTTTTGTCATAGCAGCCTGACAGACTAAGAGGACCCTAAAGACAGCAACAGTGGCTTTCTAAATCCTCTTTAGAAGAGAATGACCACAGTAAGGATGGTTTTGTAGGTTGAACACACCTAACATAATCGTGTTAGATTGGTGGATGATCATCTAGTTGTAAAATCGCAACCCTCAGTGAGTATTTTCTCTTTTATTTGTAGTTTAACCATGAAGAACCCTCACTGCTATGTGAGACTGAAATATAAGACGTATGAATAAATGAAAATGAAACTTTGGCTGTTGTACTTTCTTGGCTCCGACCACTGCCTTCCAAGGACCAGAAGTAATAATAGCTGTGATTTATTGGATACTTACAAAGTTCCAGGCAATGTGCTAAGTTCTTTATGTGAATTATCTCATGTAATCTTACTTAAATTCTTTGTAAGTAGGTATTCATTAATATCCTTATTTTACATATGGTACAAGTCAGCTTGGAGAGATTGGATGACCTGTTCCAAGGGGCAAAAAGGAAAGTTAAGACAAAGCCAGTGTTCCAGGCTGCTGTACTGAAAGCTTGCAAATGAAAACGGTAAATCATTTTTCATGCTCTCTGAGGTATTGTGAAGAAAAGGAATGGTACTCCTTAGGGTAGGAATAGAGCGCAAGGGTGGCAGAAAAAAAGTGTCCAGCTGGGTAGGCCTGGTCCCTGCAGTGGGATTGGGACAGCCCTGAGGAAGGGGCTCCTCTCTCTTTCTGGTCTACCAGAGAGGGTCCATTTGCAATTCCTCTGCCTAGAAGTGGAAACATCCTCATTCACACAAAAGAGGTTTGTGCTCAAGAATGAAAAGTAGAATCAATCAATAAAGGAATGAATGTGAGAGAAAAAGAAGAGAGAGAGGAAATGTTAATGCCATTGGCAACATGATAAACACTGTAGATTTTGAGATCAAGCAGCCAATCAGATGTCTTCCATCTGGGGCAGATTCCTGGAAAGGCTTATTAAGTGAATGATTTATCTTCCACTGCCTTGCTTGTCTGAGGTGTATTTTTGAAAAGTTAAGAGCAGGCATTACATTAGGATATATAACCACCCTGGCAGAGGGAGTCTTATATGGGCTTAGCATGAAGGTTTAAAATACATATATGTGTACGTTTATTTGTTTTAAGATAATAGGTGCTCAAGAAATATATATCTTTTTAATGAGTAAGTGTATAATCTGAGAATAAGGTCAAAATGAGTCTCATATTGATATAGCTCCTTTGAAAATTAGTTTGGCCATAGAATAAATTAATTGATACAGTAGCAACAATGATCTCATTCATTTTCTGGTCTCAGATTCAATGTCTCTTCCTTAGAAAAACCTTATTTCTTGTAGTCATTGTTTAAAGCACCCAGATCCTTTGTCTTCATTTTACTTATCACACACATGCCTATTGGTGTGTATTCATTTGAAGCTCATATCTAACCACAGTGGTGGCTGTATCTTGTGGTTTATTGTTGTACCTCCAACACCCAGAACAGTGTCCAGCACATAGTGGCTGCTCAGGAAAATTTTGTTGAATTAAAAATATGAATGAAAGAGATGGTAATGTCTCTGCTTACTAGATCAGCAGACAGTGGTTATTGCTGGCATTCTGAATGTCACCATTTAAATGCATATGGACAATGAGAAATATAGTTGGAACAGAGGAACAACCCATTATCAAAGTTAATCCTGAGCCAGAGAGAAGATTTAATTCTAAGTTATGTGAAGAAATGGAATCATTTAGCCCATTGAGAAATATCTCAAGTCTTGGACAATGAAAACTGGCTAGCTGTGTACAGATATTGCGAGGGTTGTCTCTGAAGAAGTGAGTATTCACACACACACACACACACACACACACACACACACCCCACATGTTTTTAATGTGGGTAGTCTAGGACCAATGTTGAAACATTTTATCATCTTACAATAAGCACCTTCAATGTACTGTGTACAGCACCAATGATAATTGCTGAAAGATAAACATTTGAGCTTAGTGTAAGAAAATATCATTTTTAATAGTTAAATCTGCCCTCAAATAGACTGGACAATTTTTAGAAAGTCTTAAAATCTGCAATTAGACAAACACTTAGTGAATATATTAGGTTAAAGATAATTAGAAATGGCATGGGAGCTGGACCAACAGGAAATAGACAGCACTGGAGAGTTTTGGCTCATCATGGCTACCTTGAACTTGTGTAGGCTGGTCTGATAATCTTTTGCTTTTTCTAGCCCCAAAGTTCTGCAGCAATGATTGCAAAAGCCATAACTTCTTAGAACCTTGATCATCCATGCTGCTCTTAAAAGAGTCTGAGTAGAAAATCTGGCGTATGTTTGAAGTACATAGGGTATGTCATTGAAACTGTAGTGCTTTATAAACTCATAGCAAATGGGTCATAATTTAATAACTTTACTTTTTCAAATGAAACCTGAGAAATCTAAGCAATTGCTCCAAAATGTCTAATTATTAATATGAATCTATTGGTAACAAAAGCAATTACATATTCTTGGTAATATAAGTCTTATCTAGACAAAGTATTAGTATTTATTAAAATAAATTTTCTGTACAGCAAAAAAGAAGTGAACTATTTTTTTCCAGCAAGCTAAAATTCAGCAGCATTTTGATTAGCAGATAATATTGTTACACAGAACTATGAGTATATAACTCAGACTTGTCATCTTTTTTAAACCCTATAATCCTTGATTGAATTGCTATCAACTGATCTCCTAGGAATATATGCAGTCCTGGCCAGTTGTCTTGTTCTTTATCTTTGTTTATTATGTATAGGTCATAGATTGAGTGTTTCCATAGTCTAGAAAGTTGTTGTCCTTGTCAACATGTAGGATGATAAAATGTTTCCATATTTTATTTTATTTATGTACATTTGCATTCATTTTCTTCCATCATCTCACACACCATCTAGCCAAGTCCTACTTGGAAAGAGAACAACCCAACACCTTTCAAAGTTTATGGTGTTTGTAGGTGTTGCATTATTATTTTTCTATCCTTTTTGCTGACTTTTATAATTACTGAGAATATCATGTTAACATACACTACTCATCAGACCCATCTGACTAAAAGCAATGATCATACTTCAGGCAGTTTGGGGGACACTAGTCCTATTAGAACACATGATCTCTAGATTTGGCAGGGATGTCCTCTTCTTAATTACAATTAATATTACATGAGCCCTGTTGCCAATTTTTCTCAACTCACATTTTTCCCTTCACATTTCTTTTTAATCTTATTTCTTTCTCACAAATTATGAGGCAAACTGGCTGTGCTGAGGCAATCTTTAGTACCAATAAATCAGGGGTTCCCATAAAACTGTACAATTTCTTGCTGTTGGCACTTGAAGGAGAAAGTTATTAAATCATTACTCATTTAATAAGAATTTTTAGGATGCTCTAATACTTCTTACTACATTCTTTGCCTAGTACCATCATAGTGTAGAAATGTAGATATTATATAGAAAATCCAGGCAGTTTCCTAGTGATTTTCAGGGTTTGGTACTTGTCCTGCTGTTGCTAATGACAGAATAGATGAGCAGATACATTTTAAGAATGCTTGTTTCCTTTAACTGTGACAGCCAGAGCCAGATGCCATGCCAGGTGGAAAAGTGGACTGGAGCCAAGGAATGCAGGTACAACACATTTGCTGGGACATCTCATGAACTAGGACTCCTTCATATTCATCTCTACATTACCACGACTTGGTGCTGCACACAGTACGTTGTAGGTGCTTATTGGTTGATGAGATGAGTTTAATGCTTGGTCATTAGCAAGGGGCAGAGAGACACAAAGCCCTAGAGATGAAGAAAAAGCCTTATCCTCTCAGGCAAGTGGGCTAACGCTTTCCTTTTCTTAGAAGTAGTGTGGCTAGAGTGGGGTTCCTTGGAGTGAGTGCCTGTGGGCTTTGCATCTGGGACAAAGATTCCTCTTCATGGGGCAGGACTTGGTCCCTGAGAGCACCTGAGGTTGTGACAATGCTGAGCATGAGGCTTCAAAGTTTCATTCATAGTTCACAATTAGGACAGAAAAGTCCTGCTCAAGGCTATATTTTTATAAAACTCTGCTCTGTCATAAACTCCAGAGGCACATGTGTTTCTCTGTGGACATAAAGACAATTTCTTAGAAGTTGACTTTTAGTCTTTGGTCCTCCACAATCCCACTTAGTAAACTGCTGCCCATGACACTGAATGGTAACCTCCCAAATGACATGTGTTGAGTGGCGAATTCAAGAAAGCTGAATTTTTTCACTGTATTGTGTCCATACCATGAGGACTTTTAAACTATAATGTCAATTACAATGTTTTGAACACCAGTTACTGTAGTTTAACCAGCCACAAGGATACAACCAATCTCTTGGAAGGCTGAGAAGAAAAGGCTTGAACCCAATGCATGGGTTGCATTTAGGGACCAGTACCTAAAACTCTACTGTTACAAATTCTTTTATTTGCCTTAAATATTGCCCTTGTCCTCTAGTCCCCTTTATTAAATAGCCCAGATGCAGATTAATATATTAAGTCATTAACACCTTAGGATTAAAGAATTTGTTAAAGCTATAGATAATAGAAAATACAAGGAGATAAGAAGCTTAAAATATTGGCAGGAAAATATGAAAATATTCAAATAAAATTATTATTTTTTGCCTGGTATGACAGGATAGAAACTCATCTATGAGAATAATTTTCTGTTCCTCTTGTTCTCAAAGCAGAATTCCTCCACCTTGTCATTAGGGTAGGACAATTCTTTGTTGTGCAGGGCTGTGTTGTGATATTCTCAGTAATTATAAAAGTATTGTAGAATGGTTAGTAGTATCCCAGCCCTCTACCCACTAGATGCTAGTTGCAACAGTCAACCTAGTATGACAACAAAAATGTCCCCTGAGGGAGGGAGAAATCACCCCCAGTTCAAAACCATCGGTCTAGTGTAAATTATAATCTTCTAAATGCTAAGGGTAGATGTCTGTATAATGATTTCTCCCATAGATGGAGCTGTTGTTCAACTAAGTGCTTCATTAAAAGGGCAATGGTGACTCCAACCAGAAGGAATAACACAGTTCAATGGTCGCTTAATCAACTGCAAATTGTCCCTGGATTTTGCCCCTCCTCTGAGTCAGCAGGAAATGAACAGCTCTGGAGAGTCCTGGTTTATAATGTCGGCTATGACTCTCTCTGGGCCTGTCAGAAGGCTGATTTTGAAGATGGAGGGTGCTGGCTATCCAGACTTCTTCCGCAGGGGCTCCCAGGCTGGGCTGGGTGAATGCTATGATTAGTTGAGCACTGCCTAAAGCAGCAGGCCACTCATATGCTTTTGATATTGCAAAACTGTCCTCGTTAACCCTGTACATTTTGTCTCTAAATTGCTTTCATTGTTTTATGTGGTCTGTGGTACACACCTCATTTCTTTCAGCTTGCAGCCATAATATTTCCAGCAGTTAGCTCGTTTCACATAAGTTTCTTGTATTTTTAGGCCAAAGAGTCAACATTAATTTGGAGAGTAGAGGTGAGGGGTTGGAATACATAGCCCGTGGTAAGTGGTAACTAACCACTTCTTATAAAATGTGTAGTTACCCAAAGAGAGAAGGATATTCTTTGAGCACCCAAAGTGATGCTAAGAAAGTCTCAAAACTCCCTCTGACATTTTTCTGAGATTCCATTGGTCTGGTTATTCATTAGACACATTTCAGTGCTATGGACAAGTAACGGGAAAGCTTCTTCCAGGTGGATGCACATTGCAACCCTAATGCTTGCTCTTTCACTTGTTGAGTGAGTTGACTGGTACAGGAAAGAGTGGGTAGTCAGAGCTGACATTTTCTTCTTTGTCACCAGCAGCAGAGTGTCCAATGCCTGGACTGAGATTCATCGGAACTGGGAGCTGTTGCCCAGGCCCATTTATTATTAGTAAACCCTCCTTAACAAATTCCATAAGAACTCAGATAAATGTCCCAGAAACCAGAGCTTCCGGCTCAAAAGGAACTTTCTTTAAATTCATTAATTCAAGTCTTTTTTTGAGGGTCTACTATAAGCAGACGTAAACTTTGTTCTATTTTAGGCAATGATGTCGCTCCTAAGCACCAGCACTAAGCATATAAACCCTCCCGGATCTCCTTCTCAGAGCCTCTGTGGGATTTTTTTTTTTTTTTTTTGTCTGCTGCAGCAACAGGCCATGGGATGGGATGCTCCACTTTTCAATGGTGAAGCGTTCAAAAAACACAAGTCACAGGTGATCTGCCCCCACTAAAGCCATCCTCCATCACTAGCAGTGACAGAAGCAGGAGCTTTGCAAACTAGAGTCTGATTTAGGCTGAGGGTGCTTCTTGGATTTATTCTTCTGAATCTCCTTGGGTGTTTCTTGTAGGCACTACTGGAATTTTGATACAGAGATTCTCAACTCTGGATGCACATCACAATTGCATGGGAGCTCTTAAGAAATATTGCTGACTGGGCCCCATTTTTCCAGATTCTGATTTCATTATTCTGGGGTGGGGTTTTCTCCATGGAAAAGTAATAACATTTACATCAGTGGTTCTCAGTCCCGGCTGTACATTAAAATCAGCTGGGGACCCTTTAAATATCTTGATGTCTGAATCCCATCCCAGAGCAATTAAAAATAAATCTCTACGCTTGAGCCCCAGCCTCTGTGGTTTTTTTTTTTCAAATGTATTTTTATTGATTTCAGAGAGGGAGAGAGAGATAGAAACATCAATGATGAGAGAGAATCATTGATAGGCTGCCTCCGCACACCTCCTGCTGGGGATCGAGCCCGAAACTTGGGCACGTGCCCTTGATGGGAATTGAACCCGGGAGCCTTCAGTCTGCAGGCCAATGCTCTATCCACTGAGCCAAAGTGGCCAGGACCTCTGTAGTTTTTTTTTTTTTTTAAGTTCCTCAATATATTCTAGTACATAGGTAAAATTTGGTTCACTGATACATGTTCTATCACTTTCATGTGGAGAGAAACTATCCCAGCAATTAAAAATGCAGAAAGGGTCAGTAAAAAACAGTCAGATTGGGATGGTTCTTTGCGCATAAGGAATCAAGAAGCCAACATTTCTTCTGGAACTTGTGAGAAGGATGTGTGTGTGTGTGTGTGTGTGTGTGTGTGTGTGTTTATATATATGCGTATGTGTGTATGTGTACATGTGCTCATGTATTTGTGTATATGTGTGCATGTGTATATATGCTTGAATAGTGTGTATGTGTATATGTGAACATATGCATGTTTGTTTTTATGTTTATGTGTTTATGCATATATACAGTATATGTGCATGCATATTGAGTTGCATATGAAGATTGGCAGGATTTTACAGAGCTGTATGAACAGAAGTAGGATGTTCATGATTAAGGAAAAATAAATTCTGTACCATGAACACCTATTAACACCTCCTCTATGCTGAGAGCTGTAAGAAAAAGGTGACTGAGGCTGAATCTTTCTCCTGATTCAGAAGCTGGCAATCTCAGAAGGAAATATTGTTTTGATAGGTCTAGTAGAGTCAGGGGGAAGCAAGAGGAAGGACCAAATTTGGGCTCATGTACCAAATTTTGTTACTTGTATGACCTTAAAGGAAGTTCAATTTTTTTCTAAGCCCTCGTTGCTCACCTATTGAAGGTCCCATTTAGGGGAGAGTCTACCCTACTGCATCCTCCTCCTCTCTATCACTTCTCTCCTAGAAAAGCTTCCTACTGACTCTGCCCCACACAATCTGCACTCACCTGTGTCCTGAGCCTAGCCTCCCCCCTCTCCCAAATGATACACCCTGTCTTCAGTGCTGTCCCCTAAGGAGCCTGACCCCATTGACAGTTGATTGGCCCTGAAACTCTCCACAGGTGATTGCTAATGAATAAGTATGACATCGTTTGTTTTTCTCCCAAGGACTGATTGAGAGCAAAATGTTCAGAAAATATATTTCCTGGTGGTGATTGGTAAAATGCATTGGAAAAACATGGGCTTTTCTGTGAAACTCTTTAACTGACCCCCAGAAATAAATTGCTTGTTCTGCCTGGGAAGTGCAAGGCAGGTCACCTCACTCCAGGAGGCTTAGGGCCCAGGGCAAGGAAACAATGAGTCTATTAACTCTGCTGGGACTTATTAATGTAGGAAATTTACTAAGGTTAAAACCCCAGAATTTTTTTCCTTTAAGGATAGTAACTAATTTCACTCATTTCCAAAGAAGTCTTTTTATTTTTAATTGAACTGAATCCAGGGTGCGCTGTGAGGAAACAACATTTATAGAAAAAGTGATAGCCTGGCTTTCTACTAATGTTAGCGTCATAATTAGATAGTTTATTAATATTAATAACAGGAAGAGAGCAAAGGGGAGGCCAGACATTATAATCATGGTCATCTGGGCAGCTTCATCAGGAACCTACAACTTCACACCTCCCAGGAAACCACTGGTCCATTCCCTGCAGATCACGGCGGCGGGGGAGGGGGGGGGGAGAAGGGGCAGGAATTGAACAAGGAGGGAGATGAGGGGTAGGGGAGAAGGGATTGAACAAGGAGGGAGATAAGCACAGGCGCTGTGAAGTCTGGGTAGGAAAGATACTTTCTTATCAGTCCAAACTGGGAAAAAGACAATTGTCTAGGAGGGTGGAGCCACTGCAAGGATGGAAAATCCTGAAAGTTAAGCTTAGTTATAATCCCCAAAGAGTTCTTTTGCTGTGCTCTTGTTTTGCACTCTTGCTCTGTGACCTGTACTCCCCTGGTACACTTGCTCACCATGTGGCTTTAAGCAGCCCATTCAATGGACTACAGCTGGGAACACAAGCTAAGCTAGTCAGATGCAGGGCTGGATTGTGCTTTTAAATGGTGCAGGGACTCTGGGCAGTGGCCTTAATTCTTGCCCTGTTAAAAACAAGATTGGACATTTTCCAGGTGGGATGGAGGGAAATTGGACATTGGAAACCCAGGGGTTTAATTCCACAGAAATAAAGGTCACTCATCCTCCTGTATGAGTCTCAGGAAATTCATTTCCTTGCAATATTGGTAATAGGTGGGGACACAGAGAGCATACCACTGATAACAGGTGGGGACACAAAGGGCACACCACCGATAACACTCAGGTGATAGGAAATACTACTTTGCTCAGTTTGCACATCAGACCAAGGACCTTGTACCACCTTGTTGATAAAATCTCCTGTGATATTTCAGCAGGAAATGATGACTCCTTTCTCTGAAATTTATATCTAAATTTACATCTGAAATTAAATTCCATTTTTAATGACACATCATTTTGTTCTCATATGAAAGTTATTTGGGTACTTAACACTATTTTTTTTTTTAAACAGACTATAAAAAAATATCCCATTTTCTGAATGGTGCTGAGCTCAGTGGTGGGACTTCATGTTAGCAGATCCAAATGAAGGCACTTAAGTGTTTATATTTGTAAATTAAAATAAATAGAAATAAATCCCATAATGTATATAAGGAGGGAAAATTCATACAAAATTAATTGAATTTGCTTCATTCATATGTCATAACTCTTTAAATTACTGGCTCTTTGGGCATTAACAGCAAGACCTTCGGCAACATAAAGAAAGCTTCTGTGTTCATGGGAACAAAAATCAAGGTATTGGCCTGGCAGTGTTCTCATATGGAAGCTCTGAGGAAAAAAACCCACCTCTAATTTAAAATTTGTATTGATGACAGAATCCAGTTCCTGTGGTTGAAGGACTAAGGATCCCATTTCCTTGCTGGAATCCACTGGAGACTACTCTCAGTATTAGAGGCTATCTTGTTCCTTGCCATATTGGCCCCTTCTGTCTTTTTAAAAAATATATATTTTTATTGATTTCAGAGAGGAAGGAAGAGAGATAGAAACATCAATGATGAGAGAGAATCATTGATCAACTGCTTCCTGCATGCCCCCCCACTGGGGATTGAGCCTAAAACCTGGGCAGGTGCCCTGACGGAGAATCGAACTGTGACCTCTGGGTTCATAGGTCGACACTCAACCACTGAGCCACACCGGCTGAGCCCCTCTGTCTTCATGCCAGCAGTGGTGTATCAAATCCTTCCCATTCTTAAAATCATTGGCTTCTTTGTCTCTGACTTTAGATCCAGATTTAAAGGACTTGTATGATTAGGTCAGGTCCACTTGGATAATTATAGAGAGTGCTTTGGGAAAGGCCCCTGAGCTGATTATCTTCTGAATCCAGCAGTGCCCAGCAGAGCCTGGAAATATACTTTGCCAGAGGCAGGTGTGTTGTCAGCCTGACCTTCAGCTCAGGTGCCAGGGGGTGGGTTTCATTATCTAAATCCAGCCAAGCACCAGGAACAAGTACAATTATCCAGGCCCACCCAAAAGTGACCATTACAAAGAAGCCACAAGAATGCATATAATCTCCTTTGTCTTGGGCTTTAGTAAAACTTCTTGGTATATTGCTGTATAAAATAAACATGCTGTATTGGCTCTAGGTTATTGTCTCTCCATCAGAGGACAGCTGTCCCACCCGGCACCAACTTTTCCCTTCTATCTCTGTGTCTGTCTCTTTCTTCCATTATTTCAATCCCCAGACACCCCTACTCAGGAACCAGACCACTCTCTAACTATGATGGATGCAGAAAAGAGAGAAATATTTATAGAAAATCTCCCATTTTTAAAGTCACTTGTGCCACATGAGATGACTTAAGCATGGACATGAGATCCATCACATTATACAAGCTGTGTGGACACTAGAAGTTGGGCATCTTGGGATTTCTGCCTATCTTAGATTTCTGCCCATTAATTACATCACTCCTTCAAGAAGCTTTGCTATGAATGGAAAAACAGTAAGAGGGATAATCTAGAAGGAAGTGGAATTAAGGGAGTTTTTTTTGGAAACCATGGTCAACAACAAACCTTGAGAAAATATGCTGAAAAAGAGAGAAAGGATATAGAAAAGGGATTAAAACACTAGGAGAGAAGGAATAACTGTAAAGGAAATTGAGAAGATGGGCTCCTGAATACAAGATTCACCTTCAAGGAAGGACCACTTCATCCTCAGAGAATGGAGGAGAGACTGTGAGGGTGGGTGCAGAGATGGGAAATTGTATGTGCAGGGGCAGGAATTTGATGGAATATTGTCATTTCACCTTGATATGTTCTCTTAGAAGTAAGAGGCAAAGATAGCCAGGGATAGAGATGATAGATAGCAGGTGGAGGATGCTGAGAGAGAAGATATTAGGAATGGGACTTGAGAAGGATGACCTAGGACAGTGGTTGGCAAACTGCGGCTCGTGAGCCACATGCAGCTCTTTGGCCCCTTGAGTGTGGCTCTTCCACAAAATACTACGGCCTGGGTGAGTCTATTTTGAAGAAGTGGTGTTAGAAGAAGTTTAAGTTTAAAAAATTTGGCTCTCAAAAGAAATTTCAATCATTGTACTGTTGATATTTGGCTCTGTTGACTAATGAGTTTGCCAACCACTGACCTAGAACATCCACAAGTGCTCTAAGGATTAGTAAGTTCATCCAATAAACACAGAAAGATGCAGGAGTTGCCTCATACCTGCTCGTGAGTGCCCACTATATGCATCTCTCCCCAAATCTGACTTCAGTGACATAATATTAGTACTTTGCAATTGGATATGGTGGAGCTATTTATACCATGGATTTTGGCAAACACTACAATGGGGGCTTTTAAAACAGAGAGTTAGTTGTTAAATATTTACCAGCACACTAGTGCCCTTTTGGTTCCAAGGGCATCAGCCTGCAATAAATTTCTTCTGCTCATAAACTCTAGTTTGTTTCACAAAGACATCACAGGAGCATCTGGGTAAATGGCAGTTAAAGTGAGCCTTGCTTACGAAAAGGTGCCTGAGGTTGCTAAAGATTTCATCTCTCAAACCCATTGTATGTGCATTAATAGTAAGCGGGATAAGGCTAAGGGAGGCCTAAGGACCAACTTACAACTCATTTATTGCACAGAACATAGTTTTTAGTTTCACAAATCCAAAATGATGATCAATCAGGGTTCATGATACTAGTAGTGTTTTAGATGTTGAGTTAAATATGTGTAGATAATGAAAAAATTTCCTTTCTTCCCTTTCTTTTCTCCCTCCTTTCTTTCGCTCTTTCCTTTCTTCCTCTGGATTTGTAAGAGGAATGTGGTAGTGGGACTTGTATAAGAAAGCTAGAAGAGCAAAAGAAAAAAAATTGAACTAGAAATGGAAGGAGATGAGCAGCAAAAAGAAAAAATAGACAAAGAAGAAAGGTACAAAGGAACCATCAGAAATCCTATCTAATAAAGAGGGAATATGCAAATTGACCATCATGCCCTCACAAAGATGGCAGTGCCCACAGCCAATAAGGAGGGAATATGCTAATTGACTGCCATGCCCTCAAAGATGGTGGTGCCCAGTCCCCTCAGCCCCTCTGGGGTGGCAGGTGTGTGGCATGGCCTGGCCTGCCCCCTAGTGGGTATGGCCGCTCCGCGCGCTGGCCTCCAGAGTCCCCCAGTCCTCTCAGCCCCTCAACCGCCCAAGGTTGGCCCAAGGCGCAGGCAAGCCTCAGATGTCTGTCAGCTGCCCAGCCACCTAGGGCCGGCCCAAGGCACAGGCAAGCCTCGGATGTCAGCTGCCCAGCCGACACCCGAGACTCAGGCAGGTCTCGGATGTCAGCTGCCCAACCAATGCCTGAGGCGCAGGCAGGCCTAGGATGTTGGCTGCCCAGCCACCCAGGGCGAGCCCAAGATGCAGGCAAACCTTGGATGGTGGCTGCCCAACCACCCATGGCTGCCTGAGGCTCAGGTAATGAGGGCCGGCCGAGTGACAGCATTAGAGGTGTGATGGGGGCATCGCCTTCCCCTGATCGCCGGGTTGGCTCCTGCCTCTGAGGGCTCCCAGACTGTGAAAGGGAGCAGGCCCAGCTGAGGGACCCTCCTCCAGTGCATGAATTTTCATGCACCGGGCCTCTAGTTTTAATATAATATCTTAAAAGAAGAATCACTTTCAATGAGGAAATTAATTAGTCTATATTCCTTTTAACAATTTTTAAATTGCCAATGGTCTTCCTAAGATCAATAAGGTTAGTACACTCTTTGATTCTTTGGTTGAAAAGTTATATTCTCAGTGCCCCTAAATATTCACAAGGCAATCTGCAGTATGAACCACTTCTCTTTCAGGAAATTGAAAAGATCTCTGGATGAGCAATAAGACACTTGCCACCACCACCCCCTACATCTCCTGTAATTCACATTATCATCTACCTTAAACAGCTCTCTAAGGGAAGAATATTGAGTCCAGGGACAGCTAAAGCAAGCAAATCATTAAGGAATTGTGGCTTCTGTATATTATTTTAGCCCAATGTTATTTGTGATAAAAGAAGGTACTAGAAAAGTATAATACTAGAAACTTTGGGATTATCATTGACACCTGAACTGTTAAAAAAGATTCAGGGCCCTTATTCTTTTTTTTAAATTTGAGACAGTTAATGATTTTTTTTTTTTTAAATATGTTTTTACTAGAGGCCCGTTGCACAATATTCATGCAAGAATAGGCCTTCCTTCCCCTGGCTTCACTCCCAGCTGCGCAGGAGCCAGCAAGTCCCTGCTCCCGGCCTGCCCAGGAGCCAGCAAGTCCTCACTTCTGTCCAGAGCACTGCTCCTGTAGCTCCCTCCACAGCCCCCCCTCCCCCTCATAGCAGGCATCCTGCCCCTCCCCACCGCTCTGCGCCTGCATATACAAATTAACCTGCCATCTTTGCTGGGTTAATTTGCATACTCACTCTGATTGGCTGTGGGCATAGTGGGAGGTACGGTCCATTTACATGTTTGTCTATTATTAGGTAAGATTGGTTATAGGGAGAGAGTGGAAAGGAGAGGGATAGAGAGATGGAAACATTAATCTGCTGCCTCCTGCTTGCCCCCTATTGGAGATTGAGACTGAAACCTGGATACATGCCCTGACTGGAACTGGGGGCCTCTTGGTTCATGGGTCAACTCTCAAACACAGCCATATCAGCCAGGCCATTTAGTGACTCTAAAAGTCTTATTGGAGAGGTCAACATGAAAAGAAATTGTAATAATATGAGATTAATTTTATGTTTTTATAAGTTACTTCATTAGATAAGACTAAAAGTCACTCTTATTTACACTCTTAGAGAGAAGGGGCTAAAGGAAAGGTTACATGGCAGAGGGGATGCTAATTTGTTATTTTCCTCTGTGCCAAAATAATTGGCTTTGGCCTTGGAACAGTGATTCAGAAGCATCATAAAGAATAAATTTGGATTCTGTTCAGTTCCTTAGCACTGTCTTATGTGATGAACTCTCCCCTTTGCTGCCTCATTAAGTGCTTTACCAATGTTCTCAAAGGTTGCCATGATTTATCACAGCTCAACAAATGTATTCAAGTGGGATGTACCCGTGGTTGTATAAATTAAAGTTCATTCAGGATTCTAGATAAATTTTAAAAAGTAAGATTGATTTTTCTGTAAGGCTGCAATTCTATACAATTGAATCTCTACAAGCAACTTATTATACAGTCTTATGACATTTTAAATAAATTCACATATCTCCAAAAAGGTAGACTACCAATTCACTGATCCTTCAATTTGCTATTTTAAAAAGTCTAAGGAAATTATTTAACTGTTGACATTTTAAGGCATGGGACACATTGAATTTTTAAATTAAGTTTGAATAAATTTTGGATAACATGTAATGTCAAATTTTCCAAATCAAATAATTTAAAGATGTTTGTATATAAATATAAACATAGAACATTAATGTGAAAGTAATTATTTGCTTTATCTAAAAAATGTTAGCAATTGAAATAAATAATATATACTAATTTTAGTCACTGAACAGCTGTAAAGAAGATAAAAATTCTTGGTTTACATTGCTGAAGTACATCCTGACCCAAATTCTTAGAAAGATTGTATAGAAGGTAAACTTTCTGAATCCATGTATGTCTGAAAATGTTTTATTAGACATTCTGGCTAAGAATTCTAGCTCAAATTTTTGTTTGATTTTATTTTATATCTTGTATATATTGATTATTTTTAAGATGATCTTTTTATTCTTGTTGTACAATATCTGGGTATTTTTCATTGACTATTCCAGCAATTGGGAGGCCATTCCAAATCTAAAGCACTTGTATTCCTTCATCTTTCAGAATTTTTTTTTTGAAAATTCCTTACTTCTATTTTTTCTCTTCATCACCTCCTTTTCTTCTATTTTCCTTCCCTCTTTACTCATTTTTTGTTATTAGTTGAATGTTATATTAGACTAGAGACCTGGGTCACGAATTCATTATATTAGACTAGAGGACTGCTGGATTGGTCGAAACTGGCTTTCCAACATCCCCTGAGGGGTCCTGGATTGCAAGAGGGCACAGGCCAGGCCGAGGGACCCCATGGATGCACGATCAGGCTGGGGAGGGTTGCGGGAGGTTGGCCACCTGGGAGGGACTGCAGGAAGGCTCCATGGTGTGTCTGGCAGATGTCACTCAGTCCCCATCAGCCGGACCCCAGCAGCAAGCTAACCTACAGGTTGGAGCATCTGCCCCCTGGTGGTCGTGCACATCATAGTGAGCAGTTGAGAGGCCTTAACATATCATTAGCATATTACCCTTTGATTGGTTGAGTGGATGATGGGATGACAGGACACTTATCATATTAGGCTTTTATTATATAGGATAGCATTATTTTCAGATGTTATCTGAATATTATAAATGAATGACAGTATGTTATTCATGAATAAACATAATACTATCTTAATATTATTTAATCATATTAGATAAAGTTATTATGTTTCCAGGTAAATAAAAACCTGACTGATGTAGTTCACTCAACTAAACACAGTTTTGAAATTTGATATAATAAGAAATTTAGAAGTAAGAAGTCTGATATGATCATTTTACAATGGCATACAGACCCAGGGTCATTCTCTTGTCCCTAGTCATCACCTTAAACATGTACTGGTCCCCCTTAACCTCAACCTCCAAGGTGTCTGCTCCTTCTCCAGGTATCCTTCCTGTGGTCTGGTTGGGAAATGGAGGGAAGAGTGAAGAAAAAAGGGAAAAACCATCAGAGGTCCCCTTTACTCTAAATATGAATAAGGAAGAAATGGAGAATGGGTGCTGATCAGGCAACTTTCAGTGTTTGCTAGAGACCTTGATTTAATCTCTATGTATTTTATCATGTTTCCCATAATTATGGCCTGTATTTCTTTCTGCTCTTATAGATTACCTTAAGAGTATTTTCCAGCCCTACTGTTAAATTTTTAAAAATCTGAGCAATCATGATTTTAATTTGTTAAAGCTCCTTTATACTAGTATTTGTTTTATGAATTCAAAATCTTTTCACATTTCTCTGAGGGACTAATGGAAGGATTTAAAAAGTGTCCTTTAGCTATTTGAATTATCCATGTTTGTAATGGGACAGAATTTTATGTCTTGGTCCTTCTCTTTCATGTTTTCCCAAATGTATGGTTGGGAGCTCTGCATGGAGCTGGGACACTTCAATCAGCAGGCTACTCTAAATATAGAATGATAGCCTTGCAGTCCAGTCCCTACCCCACCAATCCATGCATCTTGCACACCCATCGCTTATGCACAGACACCTGGAGTCCATTCTCTTTTCCTATATATGCATTTACTGCAGTCCAGGGCCATGTGTAAGCAGGACTGGAGAGTGAAGAAAGAATAGATGTAGGAAACCGAATACAAATATATTTGAGAAATGCTATATTTGATTTCACTTTCAGAAAATAGATTCATATCCTCTTTGATAATTGGGATCTTTTTTGATCAAATTCTTTCAGAAATAAATTAGAGGTAATTCAACTTAGAAAATCAGCAGCAAACTGAAAAGAAAAAAAAGTAATGTGACATTTTGCAAGCCCCAGTGAAGGCATTTAGGATGACAGCCAGATTCTGAAAGTGCTTGAACCCACTTGAAGTTAATTTTGGTATAAATTATGGGGTAGCTAGCTCAGGCAGCACCTCTCATCAACCTAATTTGTACCATCTCAGCACTCGAAATAATTTGTTTTCCTGAAAAAGTAGTAGCGATGGAGAAGGAAATGTAACAGAGTTTGATGAACTCTCTTTTGTAAGTAAAAATTATGCTTTTCTATGAAAAAGAACTATCACATTTTAAAATTGTTTTCTCTGGCTGCCTATATATTGTATTCAATTGCAACATGATTATGAATAAGAAGGTGAAAGTGGGGTTGATTAAATAATGTTAAAGAATAAAATCTTTGTGTACTGTGTTTTTTTTTTTTTAAATCTATTTCAAAGTATCTCTTGAGAATCTATTCTGACAACATCATCCTTAATGGACTTCTAAGCTTTTTTGCCAGCAATAGGAAACATTTTATATGAAGAGCCGCTTGCTACAACAATTTATGCTTTACATGGAGGAACAATCACCTTAATATAGCGTTGGCTTCTTCTTTCGAAAGAGAGAAACTTTTTAAAAGCTTAAGTAGAGAAGCTAGAAAACACGATAATATCAGTTACTTAAAACTGTACTTCAATTCTGTGCTGTGTATTAACATAATGCAGAAGGATGGGAGAAGGTGGATGATTGGGGAATAGGAGAGACAGATGGGAAGGAGAGAGAAAATAACAGATTTCGAGACCAGTGAGAACAGAGAGGAGATTAATAGATTAGGAAGTGTGAGAGTATTTTTTGCTATGGTATCTCCTGGGGCTGTGTTGTGTATTAGCAGCACCCTCTGAAGCATTAATTAATTAGCATTTCTTCACACATACCTAATTATTCTTGACTAGAGACCCGGTGTACGAAATTCGTGCATGGGAGGGGGGTGTCCCTCAGCCCAGCCTGCACCCTCTCCAATCTGGGACATCCCTCTCACAATCCAGGACTGCTGGCTCCTAACCACTCTGCCTGCCAGCCTGATAGCCCCCTAACTGCTTCCCTGCTGGCCTGATTGATGCTTAACTGCTCCCCTGCTGGCATGATCGTCCCCAACTACACTCCCTTGCTGGACCAATTGCCTCCAACTGCCCTCCCCTGCCGGCCTGATTGCCCTCAACTGTCCTCCCCTGCCAGCCCAATTGGCCCCAACTGCCTTCCCCTGCAGGGCTGAGGGGACTGGAGGACTCCGGCTGAATGAGGCAGGGCTGAGGGGACTGGGCGGCGCCATCTTGTGTCTGAGGGTGCTGTACAGTGATTGTTCTGGTCATTCTGCTGTTCGGGTCAATTTGCATATTACCCTTTTATTGCATAGGATAGAGGCCTGGTGCATGGTGGGGGCTGGCTGACCTGCCCTGAAAGGGGCCCCACACCAGGGTGGGGGGTCCCCACTGGGGGCAGGACAGGCCTAGGCGAGGGGCCGTGGGTGGTTTGCAGGCTGGCCATGCCCCAGGCTTTGTCAGGAAGGACGTTCGAAATGACGTCCAGAAGATGTCCGGTTTATCTGGTCTAATTAGCATATTGCCCTTTTATTAGTATAGATACTCCATGCTTTTACCAAGGCAGTACCATGCTGTTTTGATTCATGTGGCTTAAGATGAAGTCTTGAAACTGTGTAGTAAAAGTTCCGACTTTGTTTTAAAAAATTCTTTTGGCTATTCTACTTGCCTTTATATGTAAGTTTAGAGTTAGGGTTAGGGCACAAGGTTAGAGTTAGGGTTAGGACTAGAGCTAGGGTTAAGGCTAGTGTTAGGGTACAAGGTTAGGGTTAGGGTTAGGGCTAGGGCTTGTATTAGGGTTAGGTAACAAGGTCAGGGTTAGCATTAGGGCTAGGTTTAGGGTTAGAGCTAGGGCTAGGATTAGGGTTAGGGTTAGAGCTACAGCCAAGGCTAGCATTAGGGTTAGAGTTAGGGTTAGGGTTAGGGTTAGGGCTAAGGATAGTGTGAGGGCTAGGGAGAGGTTTAGGGTTAGGGTTAGGGCTAGCATTAGGAATAAGGGCTAGTGTTAGGGCTAGGGATAGGTTGTGGTTTAGCATTATGGATAGGGTTAGGGCAGTGGTCAGCAAACTGTGGCTCCAAGCCACATGTGGCTCTTTTGCCCCTTGCGTGTGGATCTTCCACAAAATACCACGGCCTGGGCCAGTCTATTTTGAAGAAGTGGCATTAGAAGAAGTTTAAGTTTAAAAAATTTGGCTCTCAAAAGAAATTTCAGTCGTTGTACTGTTGATATTTGGCTCTGTTGACTAATGAGTTTGCCGACCACTGGGGTTAGGGCTAGGTGTAGGGTTAAGGTTACAGATAGGTTTAGGGTTAGGGTTAGTGCTAGTGTTTATGCTAGGGTTAGGGTTAGAGTTATGGTTAAGGCTAGAGCAGGGTCAGGTTTAGGATTAGAGTTGTGGCTAGGGCTAGGATTAGGGATAAGGTTAGGGTTAAGTTAGGGCAAAGTTTAGGGTTAGGTTTAGAGCTAGGGTAAAGTTAGGGTTAGGGTTAGGTTTAAGGTTAAGGTTGGGGTTAGGGTCAGGGCTAGATTAAGGGCATAAGATTAGGTTTAGGGTTAGAGCTAGGGCTAGGGCTAGAGTTAGAGTTAGGACTACGGCTAGGGCTAGGGTTAGGGTTGGGATTAAGGCTAGGATTAGGGTACAAGATTATGGCTAGAGCTAGAGTTAGCATTAGGGCTATGGTTAGGGTTAGGCCTACGTATAGGGCACAAGGTTAGCATTAAGGTTAGGGCTAGGGCTAGGGCTAGGGTTAGGGTTAGGGTTAGAGTTAGTGTTAGGGCTAGGGTTAGATTTAAGGTTAGGTTTAGGGCTAGTGTTAGTGCACAATGTCAGATTTAGGATTAGGGCCAGGGTTAGGGTTAGAGTTAGGGTTAGGGCTACATCTAGGGTTAGGGTTAGAGTTAGGATTAGCGTTAGGGGAAGGGTTATATTTAGGGTTGGGTTTAGGGCTAGTGTTAGTGCACAAGGTTAGGTTTAGGATTAGGGCTAGTAGGGTTATGATTAGGACTAGTGTTAGGGTTAGGGTTAGGGTTGGTGCTAGAGTTAGTGTTAGGGCTAGGGCAAGGGCTAGGATTAGGGTTAGAGTTAGTGTTAGGGCTACGGCTAGGTTTAGGGTTAGGGCCAGGGCTGGGACTATGGTTAGGGTTAGGATTAGGGTTATGGCTAGGGTTTGAGTTAGGGTTAGGACAAGGACTAGTGCTAGGGTTAGGCTTATGTTTGGGTTAGGGTTAGGGTTAGGTTTAGGTCTAGGGGTATTGTGAGGGCTAGGGAGAGGTTTAGGGTTAGGGTTAAGGCTAGCATTAGGGATGGGGCTAGTGTTAGGGCTAGGGATAGGTTGTGGTTTAGCATTATGGATAGGGTTAGGGCTAGGTGTAGGGTTTGGGTTACAGATAGGTTTAGGGTTAGGGATAGTGCTAGTGATTTGCTAGGGTTAGGGTTAGAGTTAGGGTTAAGGCTAGGACAGGGTCAGTTTAGGATTAGAGTTGTGGCTAGGACTAAGGTTAGGGTTAAGGTTAGGGTTAGGGTTAGGGCAAAGTTTAGGGTTAAGTTTAGAGCTAAGGTAAAGTTAGGGTTAGGGTTAGGTTTAAGGTTAAGGTTGGGGTTAGGGTCAGGGCTAGATTAAGGGCATAAGATTAGGTTTAGGGTTAGAGCTAGGGCTAGGGCTAGGGTTAGGGTTAGGACTACGGCTAGGGCTAGGGTTAGGGTTGGGGTTAAGGCTAGGATTAGGGTAGGGCTAGGGCTAGGGCTAGAGTTAGCATTAGGGCTATGTTTAGGGTTAGGCCTAGGTTTAGGGCACAAGGTTAGCATTAAGGTTAGGGCTAGGGCAATGTCTAGGGTTAGGATTTGCATTCGGGCTAGAGTTAGATTTAGGGTTAGGTTTAGGGCTAGTGTTAGTGCACAAGGTTAGGTTTAGGATTAGGGCTAGGGTTAGGGTTAAAACTAGTGTTAGGGTTAGGGTCAGGGCTGGGCTTAGGGTTAGGGCTAGGGCAATGGCTAGGTTTAGGGTTAGGGTTAGAGTTAGGGTTAGGGCTACAGCTAGGGTGAGGGCTAGGGCTAGGCCTGGGACTATGGTTAGGATTAGGGTTAGGGTTAGGGCTAGGGCAACAGCTAGGTTTAGGGTTAGGGTTAGGTTTAGGGCTATGGTTAGGGTTAGGGCTAGAGCAAGGGCTAGGGTTAGGGTTAGAGTTAGTGTTAAAGCTATGGCTAGGGTTAGGGCTTGGGCTAGGGCTAGGATTAGGGCTAGGGCTAGGGCAATGGCTAGGCTTAGGCTTAGGGTTAGGGTTATGGTTATGGTTAGGGCTTGTTTAGGGTTAGGATTAACATTAGGGGTAGGGTTGCATTTAGGGCTAGTGTTAGTGCACAAGGTTAGGATTAGGATTGGGGTTAGGATTAGGGTTAGGACTAGTTTTAGGGTTTGGGTTAGTGCTAGGGTTAGGGTTAGGGTTAGTGCTAGGGCAAGGGCTAGGGTTAGGACTAGGGTAAGGTCTAGGGATAGGGCAAGGGCTAGGGTTAGGGTTAGGGCTATGGCTAGGCTTAGAGCTAGGGCTAGGGTTAGGACTAGGTCCAGGGCTAGGGTTAGATTTAGGATTATTGTTAGGGCTATGGGTTTATTTAGGGTTGCGTTTAGGTCTAGCTTTAGGGCTCAAGCTTAGGTTTAGGGTTAGGGTTACAGTTAGGGCTAGCGCAAGGGCTATGGTTAGGGTTAGGGCTATGGCTATGGCTAGGGTTAGGACTAGGGTAAGGGCTAGGGCCAGGGTTAGGTTTAGGTTTTCGGCTAGGGCTAGGGTTAGGGTTAGTTTTAGGGCTAGGACTGTGTTTAGAGTTAGCGCTAGGGTTAGGTTTATGGGTAGCACTAGGGTAGGGTTAGGGTTTGGGTTAGGTTTAGGGCTATGGCTAGGATTAGTGTTAGGATTAGTGTTAGGGTTAGGGCTAGGGCTAGGACTATGGTTAGTGTTTGGACTGGGTTTAGGTTTAGGGTTAATGCTAGGGTAGGGTTAGGGTTAGGGTTAGGGCTAAGGTTAGTGTTAGGTCTAGGTTTAGGGTTAGTGTTAGGGCTCATTCTAGGGTTACTACTAGGGTTAGGGTTAGAGTTAGGATTAGGACTATGGCTAGGGTTAGGTCTAGGGTTAGAGTTAGGGCTAGGATTAGGGCTAGCACTAGGATTAGTGTTATGGATAGGGTTCGTGTTAGGGTTAAGATTAGATTAAGACTAGGGCTAGGGCTAGGGACAGGTTAGAGTTAGGGCAAGGCTAGGGTTAGAGTTAGGTCTAGGGTTAGAGCACAAGATTTGGATTATGGTTTGGGCTAGGGCTAGGGTTAGGGTTAGGGCTAATTTTGGGGCACAATTTTAGGTTAGTATTAAGGATAGGGCTAGGGTTAGAGTTAAGGTTAGGGCACAAGTTTAGTGTTACAGTTAAGGCTGGGGCTAAGTTTAGGATTATGGTTAGGGCTAGAGTTAGGGTTAGGGCTAGGGGTAAATTTAGGGTTCAGAGTAGGTTTAGGGTTAGGGCTAGTGTTAGGGTTAGGACTAGGGTTAAAGTTAAACTTAGGGTTAGGGCTAGGGCCAGAATTAGTATTAGGGTATTAGTTAGGGCTAAGTCTAGGATTAGGGCTAGCATTAATGTCAGGGTTAGCATTAAGGATAGGGCTAGGTCTAGGGTTAGGATTAGGGTTAGGGTTCGTGGTAGGGCTAGGGTTTGGGCTATCATTAGGGTTGGGGTTAGCCTTAAGGCTTATCCTAATTCTAGGGTTAGGGTTAGGGCTAGTGTAGAGTTATGTCTAGGGCTGGAGTTAGGATTAGCGGTATGGTTAAGTCACAAGGAGTTCATAATTTTTTAAAACTCTGATTTCTATGCAAGATTCAATCCAATGCATGGAAATCTATTTAAGGAAGATGAGGTCAGAAAGTGAATCTATGTACTAAAAACAGATCATCACGTTAGGCAATCTAAGAGTTGGTAGGAAGAAGTTCACAAATTCATTTTTAATAGGATTTTGTTTCTCCTAAGTCAATAATGCATAGAGTAAAAGAAAAAAAAATTCCATATGATAGCAGAGTAAATGGAATGAACTGCAGAATATATCTCTCCTAATGCCCTTGATAACATCCATACCAGATGTCCTGCCAAATCTCAAATACTGTAAAAATATTCTTCATTCACAGAACTATAATATTTCTTTTTTGCTTTTAAAATTGGAAGTATGCCTCCTATATCTTTTCATTTTTATACTTACCCCATATATTTTTTGGAGGGTAAAAACTCAGGATAAATGAGTAAATAAATGAGTAAAATTATGTTCCACTATGAATTCATCCTCTGTGTAACCACCTTGGATTTTATTTATCACAGGGACTTGAGAATGATCATTCCCAATGCATCCATTGTGGTTTGGAAACTAAAGAAGAATAGCATATGGTTTTTTAAAGCCTGTTTATCAGTTTGAAATTTTCAAAAGTTAATATGTTAACTGACATTTTCTTTTAACTTCAACTTATATACACAAGTTGGAGGGATGCTTAATGGGGAGAATATAAGTAGGTTTTTGTGGTGGTTTAGAAAGTAGTCATATAAAGGCAGAGATGACTCAGAAAAGTTTATTAAACTCTACGAAGGGATAAATGGATATATTATATTCACTTCCAGAAGCCCATGTATCCAATGATGACTTTGTGAAAAAGTTTCTGAAGAAAACAAGGAGGAAGGAGTGAAATATGATGCAAAGATTCCTATAGGAGTGATTGGGTTGGGTTTTGGGAAGACAATCACACTATGAGGTACAGTGAGTTATATAGTGCAGAGATCCTTTTCTATTTTATATCCTTAGTTACTACCATGAGCCCACACGGAGCAATTAGGAATACAGGAGGTTATGAGCATAAAAGGTACAGCACTTCAAGGTCAATGAACCTCATTTTTGGATGTCACCTCTTTTCCACAGTTTGTTGTGACTCAGCCCTAGATCTGCAGGAACCACAGGCAGTAGCCCCAGGGAGCTGACAGAAGACAGGGTGACTAAGACTTGTATCTTTTAGTCTGGAATTTTATAGCCTGGTAGTAATATTCACACCTCTTGAATTCTTAGCCTCATGGACATTATAAAAATGGCATCTCCTCTACTCATCTTCTCATAGGAAGCTGAAGATGTGGTGGTGGAAGGGATATAAAGCTGCTCCCTGTTGCAGTAGAATACATAGATGGATGGACCATCCTAGATTCCTCTGCTTACTCTTGGCCACAGATACCCCTTGCATCATATGAGAGGGTATGATCTTTCTTTTTTTTAAAACTTTTTTTTCTTTATTGATTAAGGTATTACATATTTATCCTTATCGCCCCATTGCCCCCCACCCCCTCACTCATGCCCTCACCCCCTGGTGTCTGTGTCCATGGTTAGGCTTATATGCATGCATACAAGTCCTTTGGTTGATCTCTCCCTTATCCCCACCCTCCCCTACCTTGATGTCATTATTAGAAAGTTAGAAATATAGCTGTCCCCAGCATCCCTTTCTTCCTGGTTCCTATGTAATATAATATCTTATATCTTAGAGTAAAAAGTGCTCCACGATGCTTTTTAATAATTTACTCCAGTTGTAAGGCTTCATGATTTTTAAAATTACTTCATTGATTCTGAAATTTAGAAAAAGATTTAAAACCACAATGCATTGAACATGAACTGTGTAATGTTATTTTTTTTACATACATCTTTTTTTTTTTCCCGCAGCTAATCCAAGAGATGGGCATTATTATCCACACTTTGCAAATGAGGAAACTGTCAAGAATCACCCTCTTAATTAATGGCAGAGTGCAGTTTTGCCCTGATGGCTGTCGGAATCAGTGAGTATATTTTGTACTCCATGACACACTATGTGTCTAACCCCCCACTGGCAGTATAATGACTTTACTTCAAAATCAGGTAATACATATTAATATCAATGATTAACTTGCAAATTAATAGGAAAGACTGTCATCCTCAAGTATTTTGCTATTGAAAGTTGTCCTTGAACATAAGAAAATACACACCACACACAAACTAACAAGGACAACATGACACAAATGGCTAGAAATGTAATAATATTGAATTGTCAAGTAATGTCAAGGTCCCCAAACTTATTGTTTGATTTCTTTCAATGAATAGGCCATTCTAATACAAACTCTGAGCTAAAGTAGTTTTATGTCTGAGTGAAGGTAGAATATATGGCACAGATGATCATAATTAATTATCATAATGAATGTAAGTATTAATTCATATGATAGAAAAGGCTTGATGTCACAAGGAAAGAGAAGATAAGGTTTTTGGTAAGACTGAGAGTTATGGAATATACAAGTGTCATGATGTTGATACTCTATTACATTGTGAATTTCTACATTTGGAAATGTGGTTACCCCAGATTTGGGCTAGACAAGCATGACACTTAGTTTATGCAGTCAAACTGGCTGGCATAAAGTGGTAGAAGTAGATGCAATAAATAGTAAATCAAAAGGTCATAATGGCCTTATAAGTGTAGGAAACTCTCAAAAGTGTTTGTAGATTGCCAGCTGATAGGCTGTCCAGTTCCTGGTATGGTCTGGGTTTGTAAAGTATCTTATATCTATTCACCAGCATTTAAATGATGATGATGATGATAATGATGATGATGATGTGTGTGTGTTAGAGAGAGAGAGAGAGAGGATGGAGAGGGATTGTAATCACAATAGTGTGTCCTAGGGACAATATCAGCAAAATAAATTCAGACTGCTGTGCCTTTTCTGAATTGAAATTATACCCATATTTTGACCTCTCACTTTCTTAATTGATCTTTGTACTTTCCGGGCTTCTGTGATTCTGAGTATTAATTCATGGTTACACATTCCTAACAATGAACGTCCTGAATATTAGTGCTCTGCCAGCTGGCTCTCACTCCCACGCTGGCTTTCGGTCTCCCTCACCAGTTCTAGCTTGATATCTGGCAGTCTAGTCAGCGCAAGGTTGTGATCATTCTTAGTGCTCTAATTCCCTGAGGCATGGCAGCTTCAGCTAGAACTGGGATCATCCCTAAAGACAATGTAGCCGTGTGCCTTGATTTCACTTAGAAGTTTTAGGAATTGTTTTTCCCTCCTATTGATAAAAGCACTATTATACATGGTGATGACACACCCAGGTAAGCTCACATAAATTAACAGAAGCCACAGTAAAGCATATTGACCCCACCATCATAAGTTGAAGAGTTTTGTTTTGTTTTTTTCTAGGAAAAGTGCTGCTCTCCTAAGTTTCAGTCCTTTTCTCAATTAAGCCTTACAGGGTAAAACAATAACAATAATGAGGCTTCGAGTACCCAAAGGACTTGAATAAATATCTTCACCTTTTGGAGGAAGGCTCAGAAATAGGGCAAGCCACCCTGGGCATTTCCTCCCAGGAACAGAATGCAGGGTCATTTGAAAAATCTGTGGGACACTGACAGAGACTGGGAATGCTGCCGTTTAAAAGAATCGTGCAAGTGCGTGGACAGAAGGGACAAAGAAAATGTGTACTGGTTTGTGCTGTATCAACTTGGTTAGGCAAAACCATATTTTCCTAGATTCCCATTCCCTGAACGGTTTTGAGTTGCACTTGTTTAAACATGAATTGATGTCCTTTTTGGAAGAGAGCAGTGAAGGCCCAGGCATTATGCTCTGAAGGTTGTTGTAACTTCCATGTCCTTGCTGTGAGCTCCCCCTTATAGCCCCACATTGGTGGCTAGACACACTTGGACTTCACAGATTAACTGGTTGGTGACTTTCTTCATCATTCAAGTTCCCTCCTAAACCTTCACTTCCCAGCTTCTTTCACAGTTGTATAAAAGCAAACTCCCATAGTAAATACTAGTACCTAATCTCCAGGAACCACAGGCAGTCATTTTTCTACCTGCCTGGCCCTGACCAACATGGGAAGTGACAAGGTGACTAGATGTCACCATCATGAGAACTAACCCTACAGAACCTACCTAGGGAAAGCTCTTGCCTAGCACTGGGGAAAATAAGAAACTAGAAGTTGAGTTTTCTGGTTGTAGTGGGGTTTTTATTCATTCACTCACTCACTCCTTCACTCATTCATTCAACAGATATGTAGAAAGCTCTCAAAATGTGTCAGGTATTCTAGGTAGTGAAGATACAATTAAGCTAAAATAGGGCCACCATACAATTCACTGTCCAAACCAGAGCCATTTGAGAGAGAAAGAGGCATAATATATAGACATAGATAGATACAGATATTGATATGGATATATAGATGATATAGATATAGATCAGAAACCGGGACTGTACTAGACAAACCAGGATACAGATAAAAGAGAGCTTATTTTTGTCATCATGGTGCTGATGACAGTCAATTACAAAAGATAGATAATTTAAACATAATCTGAAATATAAATGTAAAAGGATGAGAAGGGCTAAGAGAAGAAGTCCATAATGCTGAGATAATACACTGTAAGATAATTGTCCTACACCAGAATGTCAAGGAAGGCTGCAGATTGCACTGATATTCTGGGTCTTCCAAAACTGAGAGAAAAAGGGGTGAAATAGGGTTGCCAAGTATGTGGCTCATTCACATGGGGAGTCAGTGTGCAGGTAAAAATTGAAAGTATAAAAACTAGATGTTCGTGAGGTGGGGTGTGTCTAGGCTAGAAGAGGGCCCTTCTCTGAAATTTTTTCTGGTTCAAGTAAACATCACTTGACTAGGTGATTTTTATCTTTATCCTTTTGCTTTTAGACCAGAGATTTTGTTCTAAACATTGACCTCACCCTTGTTGAACAAGTTACTCATTTTTACTTTCTTTTAGCCTTAGCATTCTTATCTGTAAAATGGTTATCATAATAATACATCTCATTACATTGTTTTAGTGATAAAATAAGACAAAGAATGGAAATTCTCGGATAGTGTTTGGTACATGATACCCTTCATATAAATATTACTTCTTGTTGTTATTATGCATTAGATCTATATTATTAATGGGTCATAAAACTCCTCAGTAAAATTCTTTCATACAGTTATTCCTCAAAGACAAATCATTGTTAAAATGCTTTCATTTTTCTTTTATTAATCCTTTATAGATCTAAAACATGGTTATTATAAAAATGTCTAAAATATTGCAAAATGAAAATTTTCTATATTTTTACATCTTAGAGATAAATACTGCTAACACTTTGATTTATGTTCTTTCCATCTTTTGCTATGAATTTTTATGTGGTTGAGTTAAAGAATATGACATATTGTATATACTGACTTTTGAAAGTTTATTTTTCCTGACTTAAAAATTAAATATGTTTATTATAGAAAAATTAGAAATGCTTACAGAATTTATACTCAAATCATTGAAAATATACAGCTGTTGGTTACTATTTTGAGTATATTTTCTTATAGCTTTTTTCTATGCTTTTAAAGAAAAATAATTGAAATTATACTGTGCACACTAATGTTTAAGCCTTAACAGGGGGACCTTTATAAATCTCATATGAGAAATTTTGTAAAGAACTATTCAGTAACATAAAATATCAGCCCTGAGTGGATTTATTTGATTTTCCTAATTAAAAATTTCCAATCACTTCTGTCTTCAGTGAATTTTATGGATGCCAAAAATTATTACTCATATAACCTTCAATGAATTATATTGTGTATGTGTCTCTAATTTTATGAATAAAGATAACCTTTAGTACTTTTAATTCAATGTCCCAAATATGTAAGAGTTTATCCATGGTTGGCAAGGGTAGGTACAAAATAAAACCAGTTTTTATTTCAGATGTCATTAACCATAGCTATGGGGTGACTATAGAAAACTAATTTTCTGTTACTAAATTAGTTAGAGCTGAGGGAAACACTCTAGGATCAAGTTTCACTCCTTCATTGCAGAATGGACCAATAACATAAGAGCCTTCACAATTCTAGGTTTGAGATGAATGCTGCAGAAGGGGAAACTTAGCAAATCTCTATACCCTTTACCTCTTCTCTTAGTTGTCTAAAAGGATGAGAGAAAAAGATGAGTCAGACAGACAAGGTCTGGGTTACTTTTTAGAAAGCATTATAGTTATGCTGTTATGTTCACACTAGAGGCCCGGTGCATGAAAATTCATGCACTGGAGGAGGGGTCCTTCAGCCTGGCCTGCCCCCTCTCACAGTCTGAGAGCCCTCAGGGGCGGGAGGTGACTCGGTGATCAGGGGAAGGCAACGCCCCATCACACTTCTGCTGCTGCCACTGCCAGTAGCACAAGCTTCAGCTGGCCCTGGTTACCTGAGCCTCGGGAGGCCCTGGCCGCCATCTGAGGCTTGCCTGCACCCTGGGCATTGGCTGGGCAGCCACCATCCAAGGCTTGCCTGTGCCTCAGGCTAGCCCTGGGAGGCTGGGGGACTGAGGGGACTGTGGGACTCCGGAGGCAGGCACCACTATCTTGTGGCTGTGGGTGCTGCCATCTTTGAGGGTGTGACAGTCAATTAGCATATTCCTTCCTTATTGGCTGTGGGTGCTTTCATCTTTGCGACGGCGTGAGGATCAATTAGCATATTCTCTCTTTATTAGATAGGATAAGTTATATTGTGTTAAGTTATGCTCTGTAGACTATCTGTTAGATTTAAATTTTGATTCATCTCGCATCAATTAAAACTGTCCAAAATGCTTCCTCGGCAGTTTCTGTGGTTGCATCCAGAGTACATTACTTGGGTTACTTCCCCTCCTTCAAGCCTCCTTCTTACTCAGAAGTTTCCTGGGAGTTTCAGTCTCCAATAAATTTAAGCATAAAGGTGCTACCACATTTCCAAAATCACATGTATTGCCTCATTTGCTATTTCCAAGTAGATGAGAAACAACAGTCCAATCTTTTGATTGGTACCATCCTTACCTTTCTAAGTCAGAAGCAGACAATATGAAACTTTCCACCAATTTTTTAGTTAATTGGAAATTCTGTCATTTTGGAAACATTTGCCCATCAGTTCCACTTTTCAGATCCACAGGAGTCATTATGAATTCACTGATTGACTGATGGATGGATTATCTTTAGCCAGAAAGACAGAAAGTGGAGAAAAATGAGGAAACTGGTAGAGGTTTTTCAGGAACTGTTAACCAGATGTCATTCTAAAACATGGAGTCTGAACCCATCCTGTATGATAAGGGGATGAGATCCAATTCCATTTATATAATTTGAGTCTGCCTATAGAGCAGACACTTGATTGTATCAAAGTCGGCTTTTTTTCCTGAATGCTCTGGATAATTGCCTCAATTCTCCATTTAGTGCATATATTTTGCACAAATGGTGTTCAAGGTAGTGAGAGATGGTGAATCTAATTGGCGAGTCTGATTTTATTAGCAAGCTGCTTTCATCTTGGTCTTCCTTGGAAATAATGAGGTTTGTAAAATTATTGTAAATATAAGTCTGAACATGGAACCCTCCTCACCTCTCTCTCCTCATGATTTCATAAGCAGCTGGTGTTGCTGTGGTAGTTTAACAAAATAAACTAGTTCTTTTGGGGACATCTGTATCCAATATAGACTATCTCTGGCATGTCTGTGTCCCTTCTCTGCGTGTAACATGATGGAAAGCAGGTTCAGAGTTTTGGGTCCTTGCCCCATGTATTTCTCTGTATCATGAAGTGAACAGCCACTTCCTCTCCAAGTCTCATAAATGCTAGGGGTATTTTCATTTTCCATCAAGAGGATGAGATTTTCTTTCCCCTGTGATCTCAGAAGTCATTGCAGCTGGCACTTTACAGAAAGTGAAAGAAAGGTTTTAGGCCCCTGATTGTATCATCCACTCAACAGCCTCATACTTATGAAAACATAGCGAGTCCCAGCTTTTCACTTCGGTTTTCTGAATAAAAACAATAGACATAAAGCAAGCCATAATTGATACCCAAAGTTGTACAAGATTGGGTGATGGCTATAAGGATCAAATTAATATCCATGTCCCAGGTTTGTGCTCCATTTTCTTTTTGGATTTTCCATTCAAAGAAGTCAACTTATAAAATAGTCTTAAAATGTACTTTTGCTTATACATTCTAAGAAGTTATTTGAAATGAATCACAAATAGATTAATGTACTTTGACCTGATTTTGTCCCACTTAGAACACAGGCATTTCCTTAACAGAGGAGCAATGGTCTACAGCAATGGTTCTCAGCATGGTCCTTAAGCCAGCAATGTTAGCATTCCCTTGAAATTTGTTAGGGATGCAAATTCTCAGGTCCCATCAAAATCTGAAGATCCAAGCATGGACGCATCTATCTGTCTTTTCACAGGCCCTCTGGCTTATTGCAATGCAATCTAAAGTTTGAGAATCCCTGGTCCCTAAAGACTAATTAATGAAGTGGAATTAAAAATAAATTCGTATATATACTGTGTGTTTGTTTAGGTATTGGCAAAGTAATTTTGGAACTGTCCTGCTTTTTCTGTGAGGAATAACTTGAGTGCTCTTTTGATTAACTTGTGTTAATTAGTTAATACAGGTAAAGTACCTTTGACAAGGTCAACCAACTTAATCAGCAGTAAAAGCACCACCCAACTCAGGAAATCTGGGGCTGGGAAATGCTCATCCTTCCTTGGATTTGCCAAATCTGGGAAAGGGCTACTGGCTTTTCATAAGAAACCCACAGATGCTCCAGGGTCTGAGGCTGGACCTACTCGCATAAATAAAAAGAAATCTTAGATAAACTAGGATACCATTTAATATGGCAAAGAGCTCATGCTCTTCGGTATAAAGGCATCTTTGTCCCTAGAATCGCACTTAGGTATAGCGTAGATTTATGTAGGTAAGTCCATTTCTCAATGTTACATCTCACTCTAAGGAAATAAGTTTCATATTTTACTCCTAATAGAACATTCAAAAATTTTAATTTCCAAGTACAGTGTTACTGATGGCCAGAAAGTTCTTTATCTCTGTGGAGAATAAAGCTCCTGGTTGATTGGATATCCTGGGGATCATTTTAAGTGTGTAAGATAGCTGGGCTGGCTTGGCTCAGTGGTTGAGCGTCGACCTATGAACCAGGAGGTCATGACTGATTCTCGGTCAGGGCACTTGCCTGGGTTGCAGGCTCCATCCCCAGTAGGGGGCATGCAGAAGGCAGCAGATCAATGATTCTCTCTGATCATTCATGTTTCTATCTCTTTTTGCCTCTCCCTGCCTCTCTGAAATCAATTAAAATTATTTTTTAAAAGTTTGCAGGTAAACCTCCTTTTGAATGTTCGGAAGTGTCTGTTTACACTCTTTAAATTAGAGTTTAAATTCCTTCTGCTCTGACCATGCGATAGAAACCTGTGCAAAAAAGTGAACTTTCATTTATCTAGAATGAAACAGATGAAAGTTCAAATCTTAAAATTCCCCCTGGACTGTTGTCATAAAACATCATTACATTGTTTGAATATTATTGGTAAGAATCTTTTATTGTATTATGCACCTATGGTTTGAGAGAAAAAATCAGGAAAGTTCAGTGTGGGAAAAGTTATGATATAATGAAGATCTACTCTTCACTTCCTTCTTGTGTTTTATACCCATTCTTTGGCTGGTTTCTTCTCAGAAACCATGCTAATTTGGACAACTCAAACACAAATACTCTTCTAGGCCATTCAAGGACTGGTGAGCAGGACCCAGAAGCCCAGGCTTGCCTTTTGGTCTAACATCCACTGAGACTGTGGGTGCTCATGGTCTCCTCCAGGAGATCTAGTCAGTTTTGGGTCACCTCTTCCATGTATGGCTGTGGCCTACTCTGCTCACCTGCTCACTGAAGTTGGGGCTGCTCAAGTACCCAGAGCTGAGCCCCTCAGTGTGGCTGGAGGGTCACTTCTGGGCTCACTGGTAAATGTGGCCACAGCCATCAGTAGTGGTTAGAACTTCTGTTCGGGTTGTCTGGACCTTGCAGGCACCACCACTTCCCTCTCCGCTGGGCTTTTCCATCACCACCACAGCACTGCTCTCTTCCATTCCTTCATAGGCCAAAACACTACAGAACAGAAAAGGATTCGCAGTACAGCTTTTCAGGTGCCACGTCTTCCCATCCTCCACCCAAGGCCCTTGCTAACATGGCTGTGTGTATTTAGGAGACAGCTTCTTTGAATAGGAAAGTGATATGTTAATAACATGGGAAGGAAGACCAAATTTAAAACACATTGGTAGTTTTGTAAACTAAGTCCCCAAAGACCAAGTTAACTCTGTATTTTCAAAACTGTACCATGCTTAGCTAATTGCTTGCTCAGTAGGTGAAGAAAAACCATTTACCAAAACATACAATTAGGCATCAAAGCCTATTGTTGAGCCCAAAACATGTTAAAATTAAACATAAGGATTTTTGAAAAAGAATATTATCTTGGTATTCAGAGATATAGATTCTATAGATTGCTTTAGAATTGAAAGGAAATTCCCACATGGGAGAGATCAGGCTATTGAAGAAAGAAAGATTAAATGACCCACCCAAGGTCATATAGCTAATAAAGCATAGAGCTGGCCTTTTTTATCCCAAGCCTATTGGCATCTCCATGACTCCAAGCCATCTCAGGAGATGGCAGTAAACACCTCACTTTGGCCACTACTTCTTTGTCCCAATAAAATGATGAAGGAAGCAGTGACAGGAAGCAACCAGTCATAGGGGATGAGTGATGACGACAGTGATGGCATTTTCATAGCCACCACTCATACTTCCTGATCCCTTCACCCAAGAAATGGTAGTTAATGAACTATGTTTATCAGTCCTGCTGTAACAAAAAACACTGAATAAAGAGACACAACATCCATCAATATACTTCAAATGTATATATGTCTGGCACCTATGTACTTAAGTCAGCAGTTCAACATCCTACTTTCTTCATGGAAAGGCTTGTATCCTTGCATATCTTGTGGAAAAACATCACCATGTACATTTAGCAGGGGTCAGAAGAGAATGGATCTAGGCCCTCATTTATCAAAGTTGGCCAATGGCATAATAGTATGGAAATATCTGGAATCACATTCTGAAGATAATAATAGAAGCTGAGTGTCACCAGCGACACCATCTTTTGGATGTATAAATATTTATATCCCCTTTCTGAAAAGGAAATACTACTGTAATTTTAAAACAAAAAAAGAAGAGGGGAAGAAAAGGAAATATCTGTGTGCCTTTTAGCTTATCTACAGAGGACAACTTTTTCCTGGTTCTGATTTTCTATCCATAAACTCTCCCCCTCCCCCCAGTAGTCCTCACATTTCTAGACTGTAAGATCAAAGTAGCTGCTGGAAATATTATCGAGCCAGGATTTTAGCAGACCTGTGCTACTGCAAAATTCCTCTGGGCTTAGAAGTGCTCTTCTGTCTCTCCTTGTGGAAGCAAACATGATGTGTCAATGGGATTTTAATGTGAATATTGATCTGTGATGCCCACATTTTTTTTTAATCCTCACCAGAGGATATATTTTTCTATTGACTTTGAGAGAGAGAGAGAGAGAGAGAGAGAGGAAGAGTTGCGGGGGTGGGGGGAGAATGGAGAGAGAGAGAGACAGAGAGAGAGAGAACTGTCAATCAGTTGCCTCCCCTAAGCACCCCGACCAGGGATTGAACCCACAATCTAGGTATCTAGGTATGTGCCCTGACTGGGAATTGAAACCACAACCTTTTGGTGTATGTGATGATGCTCCAACCAACTGAGCCACCCAGCCAGGGATGTGGTGCCCACATTTCAAGATCTCTATGCCAGACACAGGGTAACGTCCTATACTCTCCTACCAGTCTGCATGTTTAACACATGCAGGGATTTAAAGCAATTTCTTTTCTTTCTTTTTTAAAAGATGTATTTTATTGATTGTTTACAAAGGGGAAGGGAGAGGGAGAAAGAGTTAGAAACATCGATGAGAGAGCAACATCAATCAGCTGCCTCCTGTACACAACCTACTGGGGATGTGCCTGCTACCAAGGTATATGCCCTTGACCGAAATGGAACCTGGGACCCTTGAGTCTGCAGGCTGATGCTCTATCCACTGAGCCAAACTGGTCAGGGCTTAAAACAATATCAAAAGATGAACAAAAGATGATAATTGGTATAGTTGAGCTACAAAAGACATCACCAACTATGGTACTTAAAAACCTAGTGAATGCCAGCCAGCATGGTTTAGTGGTTGAGCATTGACCATGAACCGGGAGGTCACAGTTCAATTCCCAGTAAGGGCAATGCCAGTGTTGCAGGTTTGAACCCCAGTGTGGGATGTGCAGGAGGCAGCCAATCAATGATTCTCTCTCATCATTGATTTTCGATCTCTCTGTCCCTCTTCCTTCCTCTCTGAAATCAGTAAAAATATATTTAAAAAACTGAGTGAAGAAGCACATTTGAGCTGAAGAGGAAACAATCTTCTCTTTGATATCTCCTCCCCTTATGAGCATTATCTTACCCCAGAGAGTTCATAGAAGTGAGTTGTTGATCAGACTGACATGCTTTAGATACTTCCAGAAGTTCACTTGGGATGTAGTTGATACCTGTAAGTGTGGCTGGTTTCTTTTCTGTTTCCTGTGCTCAGCTTCTACATAATTTCATATCTTTAAACCAAATTGTGGCCAATTATGGTTTGACCCTACTTAAGAAAATATTGGAGGCTTTAGGTTTTATTTCTCTGTGGGAGAATAAAATAGTGTATTAGTTTACTAGGGCTGCCATTACAAAGTGCACAGAGTGGGTTGATTAAAAAACAAAAAATTATTTTCTCATAGTTCTGGATGTCAGAAGTACAAGAACAAGGTGTCCATAGGTGTTTTTGTTTGTTTATTTTTTAATCTGAGGCATTTCTCCTTAGCTTGTAGATGGCTATTTTCTCCCTGTGTCTTCACTGGTGTTCCTTATGTACATATCTAGGTCCAAATTTTCTCTTCGGATAAGGGCAGCAGTCATATTGGATTCGTGCCCACTCTAATGAACTTATTTGAACTTAATCACCTCTGTAAAGACCCTATCACCATATATAGTTACATTCTGAGTTCCTGAGGGTTAGGACTCAGAGGAAGGGAATATCTAAATCAACTCTTGCTAGCTTCATGATTTTCAAGAAATAACTTATATGAAAGACTGTGTCTTTCTCAGGATACTGGAGGGATTAGCTAAGAGTCCTTCATTTTCAGCAGTGCCATTGGAACTGAGTGACAGTGATTGTGTATATGCACCTGAGCTTTGGAGCTTGAGTCAAGAATCGTTTACTCTTGGCTGAAGCTGTTATGATTTACTATTATTTGAAATATAAATCTTGTCTACTGCAAAAAGATTGGAGATGGTATATAACTTTAAACATTGAAAAATGAGAAGAATGATCATACTAGTATGATATTTCAAGAACAAATTGATGTTATCAGTTACCTGGAAAGAGCTGAAGTTTATATTTTGATGCTTAATTATTTTCTGGATTGTTTTTGGAAACAAAGGAAAGAAGAGAAATATACTGAGGTATGTCATCCCCACAGACTGTTAAAAGAAAGCAGGCAAGCTTGCCTGGAGAGTAAAATTTTCCCTGGAACTAAACCCAAGGAAAAATTTATTGCATGAGACATTTCACAGAGACTTGAGTGAATTAAGAGTGTCAGATGTTGAACAGGGATAGTGGATCATAGACAATGTCTTCAAATACGTTTAATGTAATCAATTATTTATAACAAAAAGTCCTATAGCACTTTAATGTTATAAGGGAGAACATTTGGCATAATTAATATCTTTTGGGAAATAAAATCTTTATAAAACCCCTTTCTCCTTGTGATATTTGGAGTGACTAATAGTGAGAGAAAGAAATGTTAAGATACTGAATAAGCTACCACATTACAGCAAAGTGCATTAATGTCACTGGATGTTCAATGGAATGTTTAGAGATGACCTGGGTTTAGGGGCTGGCAAAATTGAAATGGCTTTTCAAAAGAAAATGGAGAAATATATCTTTTTTTAATCCACTGATTTTTAGAGAGAATGGAAGATAGAAGGAAAGACAGAAAAATTGATGTGAGAGAAATACATCCATTGGTTGCCTCTTGCACGTCACCTGACCAGGGCCCTGGCTGGGAGGGAGCCTGCAACCAAGGTACATGGAATCAAACTCTTTGGTTGCAGACTGATGCTCTATCCACGGAGCCAAACCAACTAGGGCTCTTTTGCATTTTATTTATTTTGTTATTTTCCTCCTCCTTTGTCTCCTCCTCCTCCTCCTCCTATACTTTTACCTCCTTTTCTACCTCCTTCTCCACCTCCACCTTCTCCTCCACCTGCACCTCTTCCACCTTCTCTCCTTCTCTTCCTTCTTTCTTCTCTTAGCTCCTGAGAGATGAACCAGAAGAGGTGATCAATGACATGACTGAATAGCAAAGAGCTGAGTGGCTATAAAAAAGTGAGATTCTATGTTTTTGATATAGCCAGCCTCCAAGATGGCCTCCCAATGAACCTGGACTCATGGCTTCTGTAGTTTCCTTCCACATTGTATCAGGGTCAGTCTGTGTGACTAATAGGATACAGTAGAAGCGATAGCATTTCATTCCAAAGCAAGGTCATTAAAGACACATGGCTTCCTGCTTGTTATCTCTTATCCTGTTTCTTGGATCACTCAACTCTGGGGAAACCAGCTGCCATGTCATGAGCAGCACCATGGAGAGGCCCATGTGGTAGGGCTTCCTGCCAGTCATCATGGAATGAAGTTGAAAGTGAGTTCCCCAGCCAGTCAGGCCTTCAGATGACTACAGCTTGGGCTGATATCTGACTGAAAGACCTTGAGCCAGAACCACCCCACTGCTCCCAGGTTCTCTGAGATAAGGAACTTGTAATACAGTTCTATGACCCATAGAAACTGTGGGATAATGTTTGTTGCTTTAAGTTGCCAATTTTGGGGGTGCTTTGTAAATATTCAATTGCAAATTGTTTACAATGTAAATACATTCTCTCTCTGCTGTCAAAATTTCATCTCCTCAAAGAAACTTTCCCTAATGGTTCTATCTAAAGGAGGACCCTCACCTTCTTGGGCATTCACTTTCCCCTTAATCTACTTCAGTTTTCTCCTTATCACTACACTAGTGGCCTGGTGCATGAAATTTGTGCATGGGGTGGGGGTGGGGTGGTGTCCCTCAGCCTGGTCTGCACCCTCTCTAATCTGGGACCCATCAGGGATGTCTGACTGCCGGTTTAGGCCTGCAGGATCTGGCCTAAACCAGCAGTTGGACATCCCTCTCACAATCCAGGACTGTTGGCTCCTAACCACTCACCTGCCTGCCTGCCTGATTTCCCCTAACCACTTCTGCCTGTCAGCCTGATCACCTCCTAACTACTACTCCCCTGCTGGCTCGATCACCCCCAACTGCCCTCCCCTGATGCGACCCTGCCCTCCCTTGCCCTCCTCCACCTGGAGCTGCCTCCTCCACACGAGGCAGCAGAGACACTGGGACCAGCTTCCTCCATGCCATGCAGAGCCACAAGACCCCCAGGCCTCACTGCACAGAGCGGATGCCGGGCCCCACCTCCACTGTGCGTGACTATCTTGTGGCAGCCATCTTGTGATGGCCACCTAGGCTTTTATTAGTATAGATGATAGTACATAACAGTCCTTTCCCCCTTTTTGCACATAACTCCACACACCCACATATGTCACTTTAAAAATAAATATGCATTTCATTATGAAATAGCAATGTTCGAGCTATATGACCAAGTGTCACTTTGATGTCATTAGAATATTTCACATCTTCAGTGCTTTCATTGTGTCTTTCCACAGTCAGAGCTAACTGCTCTGTCAAAAAGAAAACACTAAGTGGCAACACATACTAAAATTTAGTTGTATTCTTTGGAAATTGTTTCCCTAGAATGCTGGCTACTTCTGATTATCAATGGTATTCATCCTGCTATATTTTTCCAGAAAAATAAATCTGGCTAGGGAATTTTAAAAATCAGTACAAAAGACACATTTCACTACTACCACATTGGAAAAAATATTATGTTTGGCAAAGGAGAGACTTTTGGATGCCATCAATAAATACCCTCATCTTTGGTCCCAGTAACCAGAACTGAGAAGAAAATCTAGGCCATGAAGTCCTGTCTGCATCCTAATTCAGATGGGTTATTTATCCCCTTGGCTTTCTCCTATAGCATTTCCATTTTATTGGCTGAGTCAAACATCTTTTTTGACCTTATTCCAACATCAGTAGAATATCTCTATTCTTCTACTCTTTTTAGTTGGCAAGACTGGCAGGATTTAGAGTGATTTTGATAAAAAACAAGGGCAGATGGAACACTCAATATTTTTGATAGATGTGGCTCCATTGGTGTTTTGTCCTGTGCCTCTAAGCTAATGTGTCTCCTAAAGCTAAATAAAATACTAAACAAGTCAGAATTTCAAGAACGCCAGAAACTTTAACAAGATGGCATTGATTCTGGGAACTCTTTGACCAAATATATATAATATATATAAGGGTATATCTGTCTATCTATCTATCTATCTATCTATCTATCTATCTATCTATCTATCATCTATCTATTCATCTATCATTTATTTTTTTAAATAAATCTTTATTGTTCAGATTATTACAGGTGTTCCTCTCCCCCCCCCCCCATAGCTCCCCTCCACCTGATTCCCCACCCCACCCCATGCCCTTACCCCCCGCCACTGTCTTCCTCCATAGGAGTAAGATTTTTATCCAATCTCTTCCCGCACCCCTCACACCTGCTTCCCCTGAGAATCGTCAGTCCACTCACTTTCTATGTCCCTGATTCTATTATATTCACCAGTCCATTCTGTTCTTCAGATTTTTTATTCACTTGATTTTTAGATTCACTTGTTGGTAGGTATGTATTTGATGTCATTTTGTTGTTCATAATTTTTATCTTTACCTTTTTCTTCTTCTTCCTCTTCTTAAAGAATACCCTTCAGCATTTCATGGAATCCTGGTTTGGTGGCGATGAACTCCTTTAGCTTTTTCTTGTCTGTGAAGCTCTTTATCTGACTTTCAACTCTGAATGATAGCTTTGCTGGGTAGAATAATCTTGGTTGTAGGTTCTTGCTGTTCATCACTTTGAATATTTCTTGCCACTCCCTTCTGGCCTGCATAGTTTCTGTTGAGAAATCAGCTGACAGCTGTATGGGTACTCCCTTGTAGGTAATTAACTGTTTTTCTCTTGCTGCTTTTAATATTCTCTCTTTGTCTTTTGCCCTTGGCATTTTAATTATGATGTGTCTTGGTATGGTCCTCTTTGGATTCCTCTTGTATGAGGTTCTGTGCACTTCCTGAACTTGTAAGTCTATTTCTTTCACCAGGTAGGGAAAGTTTCCTGTCATTATTTCTTCTAATAGGTTTTCAATATTTTGCTCTCTCCCTTCTTCTGGCACCCCAAAAATTCAGATGTTGGTTCGCTTAAAGTTGTCCCAGAGGCTCCTTACACTATCTTCATATTTTTGGATTCTTTTTTCTTTTTGTTTCTCTGGTTGGATGTTTTTTGTTTCCACATATTTCAGATCTTTGGTTTGATTCTTGGGGTACGTTGATCTACAGTTGAGTTTCTGTATATTCTTTATTTCAGACAGTGTATGCTTCATTTCTGACCCTTTTCCATTTTTTTGGCATTCTCATTAAGATCCTTAAAGGTCTCATCAAGTTTCTCAGCAGTTTTAAGAAGATTCTTGAGTAACCTTATAAATGTGGTTCTGAAATCTATGTCATCCAGCAGTTTGCTTTCCTCCGTTTCTTTCATTTGTGACATGTTTCTTTGTCTCCACATTTTGGCTGCTTCCCTGTGTTGATGAAGTAGCTTTGTATGGTAGGTGATCTATAGGGGGCAGTAGCTCAGCCTCCTCAATCACATGAGGTAGATGCTCTTGGTACACCCCTTTGTGGGCTGAGTGCAAAGTCTTGGTGTAGTTAAGCCTTAATTGCTGTTGGTACACTGGGAGGAATTGACCTCCAGGCAAATCGGCTGTGAGCACTCGCTGTGTCTAGAATGGAAGCGCTGAAGACACGCTTATGGGACAGGACTTGTTTCAGTGGGGCTTTGGTGCTCACTGAGTCTGCCTCTTGAATGTGTCACTTATGGATGTGAGGAGTTGAAATCTGGTGTCTCACACTGACCACTAGGTACACTGGCTTCTGGATCTCCAATGGGGTGCAGGTCAGCTACTGTCTGAGGCCACCCAGCAGGAGCTACAGCGAGAGCTACAGTTCTCTCCTCTTTGCTTGGGGTTTGGAGGTTTTGGAGCTGTCTGACCTGGGCTGCAAGTTTGCTAGGTTAAGCTGTGATAGGGCAGGCCTTTCTTATGCTAAAACCACTGCTCGGAGCTTGGGTGGGTTTGTAGATTGTGCAGGGTGGGGTCTCAGGGTGTCACTAGGTTAGGGCGTGGCAAACAGCAATGGCTGCTAGTTAGCCAGCTCTGTGTCCCCAACGGCATCCGCGAGTCCCGTGCTCCAGTGCAGTAAATAATTATTCCTGCATGCAGCTCTGCAAGCAAGCCACCCTCACTGGCAGACAGTCCAGCTTTCCCTGTAAGAGTTTGGGTCCCCCATGTCTCCCCAGAGACTGGATTTCAGAGTAATCAGGGGCTTGTCTCCCTTCAGGTTGAAAAAAGCAACGCCTGCCGCTAGCCCAGATCCCACGCCTCCGTACCTCATCTTTTCAGCGCTCGTGCACGTCTCAATGCTCTTTTCTCTTTCCTTCTAGTTGTAGAACTTCCACTCAGCCAGCTTTCCTGTGGTTCTGGGTGATAGACGTTCTGCCTTTTAGTTGTAGTTTTGAAATTGTTGTGCGAGGCAGCAGTTTAGGTGTTTACCTACACCGCCATCTTGGATTCCTATCATTTATCTTTTACATTCAACCCAGACCACCATATAAAATATGAACAATGGCATATCTTCTAATATAGAAATAAAGTGATTCTTCCAAAAATAAACAGAAAAACAGTAGCAGAACCAGGAAGCAAATTCTGGAGTGTTAAATCCTCATCTAACAATTAGTTAACTTGATCAGATCTGAGCATGTTATGAAAAGTTAAAGGCAACGCTTTCTCTTTGTATTTACAACATTGCAGGGCTGGTCAAAGCATCTGTGTTTGGGGTCTACAGTGTGGGGCTCTCTCTTAGTACAGGACTGCATTGAAGTTCTGCTATCATGGACTTTTAATGTCAAGAGGAAGGCTGCTATAGACACTGATATTATTTTAGAAAGCCCATTGGAGACATCTCAAAGATAGTTCAAGACAAATTCAGGGACAGTTGGAAACTTAATAAAGAAGATGAGAATGAATGAACAGCATTTGGGCTGAGTCTTTTGGCAATACTCTCTGCTTTGAGACTGGAGAGATTTCAGGAAGGTTGGAAAAGGGCCTGCAAGTTCTACTCTTTATTCTGATTCTGCTAAGTCAGAAGGATGGTGGCTAAAAGTGGCTTTCTTGGGGTATTCAGATGTACATTAATAAATCTTACTGGAGTTAGCTGCTTAATGCTAACTTCAATCAGACTCAAACTTATTCATATACTAATGATATTTTGAAATAAAATTAATATCTAGAGTTGTTCTACGACACGATTCATATGTATTGGACTCATTACAACCCTAAAGGGAAAGTAGTGTTTTTTTCGTTATATGAAGCAGTGTGACCAGCAGGTGTTCCCATGGCATTGGGCGAACTGAAATGTAAAATTTCTAATTATGATACTTTCAACCAAAGTTGGAAGGAACACTTCTAAAATGAAACTTAATGTTTTAAAAATCCAGCTCTTTGTATTCCTACTCCATTCCTAGACATATAGAAACAGTATATTTGGGCATTAAACACAGAATAAAATACCAACAAATGCTTATTCCTATGATATTCTACCAAGAACAAACATCATAAAGAACCTTGACACTTTTCTCTTAAGTGTTTTTTTGAAATTATTCAACCACATGTACTGAAATTCTTACCTTTAGTTTCGTAACAGTTTTCAAGAGGCTTTCTGATAGTTACTAATCCTTTATATGAGGGGCCCTAGATTTTAACAGAAACCAAGTTTACCACTGGAGATGTGCATAAAGCAGGGCTATCCAGGAAAATGATGAGGAAATTATGAATAATCAGTAAACACCTACAAGTAGGTGATGAAGTTTGTTTATAGTTATGGGGTAATTAGACTCTTCATACAGTTTGGAGTTCACCCGCCAGGTAGGGAATGGAATAACCCTGCAGTCTTCCAGAATAAAGCTCATTATATGCCCAGAATCCCCTCCAAAATGTTCTGTGTTCCTGACAAATTAACTCACGCATTCTGACAATGATACTTTCTTCTGGACATTAGACTATCCACCCTTAGCAGTGTTTCCTGAAAAGTTCTTTGAAATCACCACAGACCTCCTCACCCTCAGGGATGCATCTCCTGAAAATCGGTACCACACAAGAGTGGCCAAACTCACATACTGCAACTAGGAAAATGAAGAAGAGAAAAACATGCAGGGCCAGACCTCAATTTGTGTTTCATCAGTCACCACAGAGAATTCAATGGGCAGTAGTCTACAAAGGGAGATAACTACATGAAATTTACCTCACTAAAGTCCAGAAGTAGAAACCTTAAAAAAGTTTTAAATGTTGCATTTGGCATCACCATAAGACTTACCAAATATTTCTTAGTTTCAGCCAAAGGAGACTTTCAGTCTAATTTTCCCAAGGCCTGTTTTGGATTCCAGCTCCCCACAAAATGTAACTTTGGGTTGTAAGGCCTGCAGAGGACTTTGCAAGGAACATAATATGTTGCATTGTTCAGAAAATCAGATAAGAAAGGTCACTTTTCTTCCTGGCCAGAACAAGCTATTGGCTGTGAAGAATTAGGCATTGGAGCCCTCAGGCCACAAGGCCAATGAATTTAGGGTGAGGGAAATTAAAGAAACAGAAACACTCAGCACTTGAGAAAGTGTGCTTTTCTTTTTATAAAAGCAAACGGAGTTGTTACTTCACATGATCACCCTGAAGGTTATTTGGCCACATACATTTGGGGTTAAGCACAAGTTTTAAAAGGAAAGGAGACTCTCCTATGGCCGGGTTTGTATTTCCTGTGTACACTATTTTAAATAGAAACATTACACACAGAACCCCGAAGGCGATGGTACAGTGAAACAATACCAGCTTGGAAATCGATGGTAACTGGTTTACATTACGTGAGTGAGAGGTCATTATTTAAATGTTTCTCTCTCTTTTTCTTTAAATCCACAGCCTCTTGGTCTACAGCCTTCCAGTGGGTCCATGGTCATTATCCTTTGGCTGTTTTAAAATTATAAACGTGGTGGAGGAGAGCCAACTGGAGACTTAGAGTCCGACCAGCTAATGGAAAGCCTTTGCTGCAGGGATGTCATTCATAAAGATCAAGTGTGTCGTAAATCACATGTTGGGCTGTGGTTGTAAGAATATGAGAAATGGTCGGAATTCTGTCTCTCTGGTTCCTCTAGTGAGATGAGTATCTGTTCTGCAAAATGATCTCTTCAGGGGCTTTCCTAAGTGTCAGGGGAGCATTAAAAACCAACATTTCCCCATGATCAGGGAGTGGAATTGAAAAATGAGGAATTGTGCAGTTGAAATCCAAAGCATTTGTGCAGTTATTCTGGAAGTATGAAAAATGTAAAATTATACAAAGGTAGTTGTATCTCCTTTGGTCTCCAGCTCCAAAAGAATGGCTTTGAGATCAAATGAAAAGGCTCTCTATCAGTTGTGACAGTGTTATCCCTTTATCTACATTCTATAAATGAAAAAGCCCATTACAAATTTGTTTGAAGTCTAAATGTAAACACCCAAACATTCATGATGGGAAACATGGAAATTTTCTTTGTAGAGGGCAGCTGTATTCATTAGTGGTTGGTAGATAGTGTGGTTAGAAGATTGGAGAAGAAGGAAGTACCGATTACTGGTTAATCTTTGTAATTAGAAACCCTCTCCCCTGTATCTATTGTGTGACTATCTGGAAATGAGCTTAATAAGTCTACTCTGACTTTGGAAGACATTTGTGTCTCTGAGAAATCATGAGGATAGTTGCCTCTGACTATAGGGAAACAGGGATTAAAAGCCTTCTTATCACACTTTCTAATGGCTTTCATCATTTAGTTTACTGTCACTGTGGGCAGAAAATTTCACAGCCACAACCCTAATAAAATTTGAGGTTTGAAAGAATCCAACCTTAATGGGTTTACAAGTAAAATCAGTTTCTTGGCAATTTTAATGGCTACCTAATCAATCTTATTTGGGCTACCTACTTAAATTACTGACACAGTCTGGTTTTCAACAAAAGGACATGGTAAGTTGGGAAACCTCAATTATTTTGACCATTCCCATCCTAAGTTCATACCAATTAGAATGATACAAAAGAGCAGCCATGCTAGCTGAAGAATCCAAGGATCATTGAGGGAGTGAGCTGCTCTCATCCTCTCCCTAAGCTAGATTCAGGGGAAATCATGATTGCAGGTTCACAGTTCTATGGCATGCTATTGCATATGCTGTCTGGGAGAAGAGTAAAATACTCAGAGGCTCATAGAATTTGTCCAAGAAATGATGCTTCAGTGTTGTTTTCATAGAATGTCCTCATCCTTTAAAAATGATAGTGTGTGTGTGTGTGTGTGTGTGTGTGTGTGTGTGTGAGAGAGAGAGAGAGAGAGAGAGAGAGAGAGAGAGAGAGAGTGAGAGAGAGGGAATGTACATAGGGATTGAATTAATCTATGATATGACTTTAAAACAAAACAGAATCTGCTATTTTCATATGACTAACTCAAGGCCATGACAAAGTTAATGTTCACCTACAGTAGAAATTGTTTCATTAACATTATCAAATGCTGTCTCCCTAAGTGGGCTCCATGTATGCTGCTTTGGATGATCAAGTGCGTCATGAATGGCTTCTGATGCTCACCTTGTCTAAGTTATAAAATCCAGCTCAAGGGTGTTCTTTGAGAGGAGTCCCTGAGCTCCATCCCTCTCTCCATATGGTGATGAAAATGCCTTCTTTGGTGAACTCCATGAGGGCAAGACCTGCAGTACCAGCCAGTGCCAGGAACACAATAGGTTCTTAGTCAATACCTGTTGGATGAATGGATGAATATTGTCGCTCTTTCTATATTCCCCTTTTTACCATCCATCTCATTACATGCTGCTATAGTTGTTTGATCAGAGTTCCATTTAGAATATGGGTAATATATCTTATTCACCCAGCTTCTATAATAGTACCTGGTCTATTAACCTTTGTTAAAGGAGTTGAGGGTTGCTGAATACCATGTGCTCCTTCAAAAGAAAATGATTGCCACTCCCTGGGAATTCTTTGTTCATGAAGAATGATGTCAATTTTCAATCACTATCATATGTTCATCATCACATGGCAAGAATTGAATTCAGACATACTGATCTCATCAGTATAAAATTCAGTAGCTCATTGACTGTAAGGAGAAACATTCCACAATATGGAAATGACTAGATTTGGAAATATTTAGGTCAGGATTTTTTTTTTAATGATTTTTCAATGGCTGTCCTAGATGATGCTGATTGCTGACCTCCAAGCAACAATTTAGAGCTTCAAGGTAGCCTTCCTGGGTAGTTCATGAAACTGGAACCCTAGATACAGATATTTCCTGGGGTAGTTCTGCTGGAGATGTCACAAATGTGTTGTTGACAGGCAGGGACTATGTCATATTTAGTTCTCAAATGAAGAGGTTCTGTTCATCCATGTGGCTTCAGATGCAAACTGATCTGCTGACTTGAGAGGAAAAAAAGGCTTTACAAAATGGACCTGTGGCTTTAGGAGACGATGATGCACTCAAAGGAAAAAGGAGGACCAATCACCAGGGTGCATTCCTGGATTGGGTATTCCAGTCTGAGTGCCTGTGAAAGTACTAGAGGTCCAGTGTGCGAAGTCACACAAGACCCAGACCCGGTGCACTGTGGGACCCAGGGTCAAGTCCCACCAGCACCGTGGGACCCATCAATGCACCTCCTGGTGACTGGTTTTTGGTCATTACGGCGTTATGACCACTGGGTTTTTATTATATAGACTAATGGCCCAGTGCATGAAATTCGTGCACAGAGGGGGGTTCCCAGCCTGCACCCTCTCCAATCGGATATCCCTCTTGCAATCTGGAACCACTGGCTCCTAACCACTTACCTGCCTACCTGCCTGATCGCCCCTAACTGCCTCTGCCTGCCTGCCTGACTGTTCTTAACCCCTCTGCCTGCCTGCCTGATCACCCCTAACTGCCTCTTCCTGCCTGTCTGATTGCCCCTAACTGCCCTGCCTTGCTGGCCTGATCTTGCCCCCAATGGCCCTCCCTCCCCTGCCAGCCTGATTTCCCCTAACTGCCTCTGTCTCGGCACCCACCACCATGGCTTTGTCCGGAGGAAGTCAGACATCTGGAAGATGGCTGGTTGACTAGGTCTAATTAGCATATTTCCCTTTTATTAGTATAGATAGATTATATAGGCTAGGATTGCTTAAATGTGGGGGAAAAGCCTTTTTCAGCAGGAGGAGATGCTCTTGGCAGACAAAAATACATAATCCCTATATCTGGACTGATAGCCAGCCATATGCACTATACTGCCAAACCAGTCATTAAAAAATTGAACCGCTTTTTTACACCTTACACCAAACAGCTGTTGCCCTTTAAACCCCTCCTCAGCACCCATCTTATGTTCTGCTTTCACAGTTCACCCAGATCAGGTTCTGATTGGTCAGTTTCTATGCCAGTCAGCCTCAAAAGCTCCGCCTCCTAGGCAGCCATTGGCTCCTCACACTTCACCCAGATTTGGTCCTGATTGGTCGATTTCTATGCCAGTGAACGTCTTTGGTCCTATCTCCGGGCCTGATCAGAGAGTCGGGGCTAATCAGTAGCCCTCCTGGAGGCCTGGAGAGGCAGCTACTGGCAAAGCCCAGAGAGAAAGAGAGAGGCAATGGTTGATCAATAGCTGCCATGGAGGCTGTGAATCAAACCTTGCCTCTCTCTCTGAGCTTGATCCGCAGCCCCCTCGGCAGTCAGTGCTGGGTCACCCCGGCAACCCAGCACTGACTGAGGACTGACTTCCAGTGTTTGGTTGAGCCTTTGGTTGGTTGTTATGGACCCTGGATTTTATATATTAGGATTTCTTCCCCAGGTGAACAGGTTTGCCCACCTGGTGGTCATCTTAATGAAACCTCCTGAGCTTCTCTTTGTTCAGGCAAGTCTCAATGACAGCATCAGCATCCATTGTCCCTCTCCTTCCTGGAACAGTAAGGATCACTTGTGTATGAATAAAAAAGAAACCATTTGGTTAGCAGCACCTGGAAAACCAATTTGTTTCACAGATTTTCTGCATGAACGTTTTCACTGCAACATTTACCTAGTCTTTAAATATTCTCTCTCCCTCTTCTACTGTCTATTCAGCATTTTATCAAATTAACTTGTCTCTGAACTAACCATAATTGCCAGCTATTGAACAAATGCACCACTTTTGGTGACTTCTCTGAAAATTTAGACATGGTAAAAGCAATGTTTTACTTTTCCCCTTAAAATACTCAATATTTTTGGTTTCATGTTGCACACTCCTGGATACCAAACTTCTTGAAAACATTTTCTAATTCTGAACAATTGTAAATGTAATGGACAAATGCATTTAATTTACTGCTAGCCTTATTCTGGGATCTTAATAAGACTGCATGATAAGATTAAGGGCTACTTCAAGTTAATGCTCTGAATGTTAACAGTCCTATTGGTTTAAATGGGAGTCATTAAGCAGCTGACATAGGGTGATAAGAAGGTTGAGGACAAGTGGATTTAAAATTGATATCTTTTAAAACCTTTTTACTTGCTAACAATGAAATTTGCCTTTCATCTCTCAGTAGTTGCTTTCTACCATATTGATCTCTCAGGTTTGGGTGAGTAGAGGTTTGGCATTTCTCTTTTTCCAACTGATTGATATTTTTTCTGTTTAGATCAAGTTGCCATATTATCCTTCCAGGTGTTAATGCTCTAAGACTTTAAAAAACTTTTTTTTTAAACTTATAACAACTAATGGTCAACATAATTTTGAAGATGTTTCCAACATTTGTAACTGGTGCCAGGAGAATAACATTTAGGTGCACAGTTACTTATCCATAATTCTGATCTAGAAAGATCTGAGAAAATAGAAGGTATTTTTTCATTATGTTTGGCACAAATTAATTTGGTGATAGAACCTGACCTGAAGGCATGCAAGCTATTTAAGAGTTTTCAATAATCTTATGCAGACATATTAGTATGTTTGAATTAGGGTGCTGTGCCAGAGTCTGCCAGGGCTGTTACAAAATATGCCAGATAGCTTCCTAAAATATGAAAAATTATGACTACAAAAATACATCTGGCTGCAAGTGTGGGTTAAAGAATTAAGATCTGAAACTGGGAAGGTAAAGACTTTTTACTTACTTGCTAATTTTCAGCCAAAGTCACTGAGCCAAAGGAAATGACAAAACTGTGGATGCAACTTTACAGGGACAACAGCTGCAGTGACCTGGCTTGCTCTCCACTTCAACATAAGGCAAGTTTCTTGCTCACTTTTGAGTGTCCTATCTGAACATCATGCTCCTCTAGCCAGGATAGTAAATGAGGCTTGACCCAATTACCAACATATTGCTTTATTTCTTGGTGGTAGTAAATTAAGGCTTTCTAGATTCATACAGCACGCAGTGATTTGAACTTTAGAATTAAAAAAACAACAACAATGAGCATTCAATTTAGCAGAGGCAGGAAGGAAGCAGTTTTAAAACAGATAAATTTCCTATGAGGCCTTTTGTTTGGTCTCTAAAAATCTGCTGAGCGATTTCCCCAGTAACCTCTGTCATGGATTCACACCCTAAGGGGAAGCAGAATGGAAAAGAAGGTCGAGAAAAAGGGAGAAACTGGGAAAGACAGTATGTGCTGGGCAATCAGTATGGAAGTTGATTTTGTCTCCTGTATGGAAGACAGTTTTGATGATATGGTTAGGTGGTGGTGATAAAAATATTTGTATTGTGACTTCCCTTCTCTGGTTCAGGGAACCATTTTGGATCTCCCATTTAATTCTGCGAGTATGAAAACAGCTCACTTGGAAGACCCCAGTGCCAAGGTTTAGGAACAATCCTTTGTGACTCAAATTCTGAAACTTTAGACAAGGTCACAAGTCACAGAGCAGGGGAATGCTATCTTCAACCTCTTTTATGGTGCTAAGCTTTATGCCTATCACTAGATACTATCCCCAGCCAAACAATTCACCCTCTCCTCCCCATCCCGTGGCCTTGATTGCACATCTAAGTTGTTGACGATGTTGACTGGAGAGAAGACAGTATTTCATATAATGCATGGGCAGACACCACCTCACTCTATCTCGTTCCCAACACAAGAAAAAGGAAAGCAGGGAGCCTACAGTGGGAGTGCAGTTGTCGAGTGGTGTGTAAGCTTGATTTGAGACAAATTCCACATGCTTGCCTTGGAGATGCAGAGGTTCTGGGTTTGGATGGTGGACACTTTCAGAAAGAAAGGATGAATGGTTTGAACAGTGATGAAGGAGGGGCGACGGCCAGAGCATAATTTGGGAAAGATCATGTGTTTATTAACAAAAAGCAACTCAATTACATGAAAATAAGCAACGGGAATTTCTTCTGGCATCCTGATTTCACATGAATGAGACTAGCAAATGGATTTCTATCCAAATAGGACCATTTAAAATTTATACTTGGCAGTTATTTTAATGTTCTATTCCAAGGGCCTGGCTGGTAAACCAGCGCCAAAAGCCTTATCAGTGTGTCCCCTCTTCATTTGTCTGGCATTTTCGAGTGAACAGTATATGAACACCTGGAAGCCTGCCCTGCATTCTTTGACAAAGAACATGCAGACAGCCACAGGGGAAGGCACACAAGGTGGCAAGCTGCACAACTAAACACTATGACTTAACTCCAGCAGGCTTCATGTGATGAAGTCTGGATGCACGAAGAAATAAATAGATGAGAAAAGCAGAAATGTGATCTGAATGACAACGACCCGAGGTGTCTGCTCCTGCCAGCTGCAGAGCAGATGTGCCTGATGCAGGCCACATGTGCACGGCAGGACACGTGCTCTTTTGGGCCTTGCTTGTTAGTTAAAAACTGTGAGGGCCTTTCCTCCATTTGAAAACTCTCCGTTTGAAAGATCAACTTGACCGAAGGATGTGGGCTTTTGCTGTGGTTAGGAATTTCTTGGTGGTAGGAAGTGGGCTGATCTAGCAGGGTGGGAGAAGATGCCCAGGACACTCACCCATCCAAACAAACAGGATGGGGGTAATACTCGGAATGGAGTGAAGGGCATAGAGGACACTGGCGTTGGCACTTCTGAATCTCCCGAAAGCATCCATAGAACGTACACTCTCGGTAGAGGTAGTAGATGCCTCTTGTGCTCTAGGCTAAAGTACTTCTGTTCATTGACATCTCGGTGCCCTCAGTCCTAAACTGGGCATGAAGCCAATCCTAGAGCTGGATGGCCTCTCATTTAGTGCTGGCAGCTGAAGCCCAGAGCTGTCAAATGCTTTGCCTGAGATCACAGAGCCCATTGGCAGCAGAATTGGGGGCAAAGGCAGGTCTTTCCTCCTGCACCATACTGCTTGATGCAAGAGATTCTCTAAACAGGTTTGCAAGTACTTTGTGTACACCAGGCACTGTGGCATGGATTTAACAAGAATTTGCTTGGGTGTGGGATTGAAGAGTGTGCCTTAGGCCAATCAAGCAGTTTAAGGGGGAGGGAGTGAGGAGAGCATTATTATTCTGATAATGTGTTACAGTTGCTGTTGGAGGCAGAGAAGTGAGGAAATAAGGGATGGGGGTGTAGGACCCTGGAAATGTGATCAGGAGGAGACAGAGACAGAAGGGGATGTTTCCAAAGCCATTGAATCAGCTTTCTGAGGTACATCTTTTGTGAGCACAGAAACTTCCTGCAAACTACCTGACCTGACCAACAAAACTGTTTACTGCAATAGACTTTTGTCCTGCCCACCCCACCCCCTTCCTTTCCATGACCTCTGTTGCCCCCGAGACAGTAGAAGAAAATAAAAGCCAGATGCCTAAGAACCTTCCTGGAAGAAAGAGCTGTTACGAGCGGGTGTCGGTGCTTACATAGGCTGCCTTAAAAACACACATTTCCTTTTGTTCATGTTTGTAGGAAAACAGCGCCAGCCGGAAGCCGTCCCTTCAGAAGAAGGCAGGGTTGGTGTGCTCAATGACGCAGCGCTTGCAGTGGCGTTTCACGAAGCGCAGGGCCTCCACCGACACCTCGCAGTCCTGGACGTTGAGCAGCTGGAGGTCGAAGCAGTTGGCCGCCACGATCTGCAGCCCTTGGCCCGTGATGCTCTCGCAGGACTTGAGGCTGAGCCGCTTGAGATTGAAGCAGTTCAGGGCCAGGCACTCCAGGCCCGTGTCCGAGACCAGAGGGCACTTGCCGATGTCCAGGGACTTGAGCTTGGTGCAGTTCTTGGCGAGGTACTCCACGCCGTGGTCCGTGATGCCCTCGCAGCCCCGCGCATTGAGGTAGCGCAGCTTGCTGCAGTACTTGGCCACGTAGCGGATGCCCACATCGGTGACCCGGCCGCAGTGCGCGATGCTGAGGTACCTCAGGCGCGACTCCAGCTTGGCGATCTCCCGCAGGCCGAAGTCGCTGACGAAGCGGCAGTCGCTGACGCTCAGCTCCTTGATGGACGGGCAGTAGATCATCAGGTAACGCAGGCCCTCGTCGGTGAGGCGGATGCAGCGGCGCAGGTACAGGTGGGTCAGCTGCGTGCAGTGCGCCGCGATGGTGTGCAGGCCCTCGTCCTCCAGCACGAAGCAGTCCGTCATGTCCAGGTAGCGGATGGAAATCTGTTTGCCATGCAAGGGGGACAGTTTAATGGAGGCCTCCCGGGTCAAGCTGATGCAGGTCACTTTGGAGCACCCTACACAGAGAGACAGAACACATGCTCAGAGCAACCGCAGGGATGGGGGGGGGAGGGGGACCTGCCCTGGGTGGGGACGTCACAGCTTCCTGCCCTCCCCCAGCCCGATCCCCTTCCCTACTGGGCCCCTACAGAGAAGGAAAGCAAGGATGGATTCTCCCTGTTCATTGATTTTTTTAAAAAACTATTTTGATTGAGTTTAAAGGGGTTCGTGAGCTTTAGAATCAGAAAGGCCATGGTTCTAATTCCAGATCCATCTCTAGTTGGCAGACATTGGGCAAGTCAAGCCTTTTGAGTATTTCCTTCGTCTTAAAGTGGGGATGTTGACGCTCCCTGAAAGGTGGCTGTGAAGAAAAAATGAGACATGTAAATATCTTGCCCTGGTCCCGGAAGCCCAGTAAAGGTTACTTCTTCCCTGTAACGGTCTGGTAGCTCTCTGGTCTAAAGAAGTGTGAGATGAGAGAGAAGGCTTGGCCCAGACCTCGGTTTGGCTGAAAGAGCTCTGACTGGGAGTCACACATGGTTCAAGTCTATTTCTTAGGGCTTCAGGCAAGATGCTTAACTTTTCTATCTCAAGACTCTCCTTTTAGCAGGAATGAACAGCTGGCATGCCTCCAATATGGGGAGATAACGAGGATGCAGCCAGATATTAATGGATAGGGACATACTCTGAAAACTCTATGGGAAATACATGTAGTTATTAGTCTAACAAGGTGACCATCTGGGGATTCAATTCAATCCTCTTGGGTGAAGGAAGAATAAGCGTGTCACCTGGATTATTGTTCTAGCCTCTCAAACAGTCTCCCTGCCCTGCCTCACCCCCGACCTTCTAGACTCCTCACAGCTGCCAGAAAGATCATAGAAAACAGAACTGCAATCATGTCACTCTGCTCAAAGCCTCTGAATGGCACCCATATCCCAAAGTAAAATACAGTCTTAGGGGCCTCAAGGACTTGTGCTCGGTGCACTCCGAGCGTGGCTCTTGCTCCTTCGACCCCACTGGCCTCCTTATTTCTTTGCAGACTTGTCACATTCTCTCCTGCCTCAGGTTCGTGCACTGGAGTGGGCTCCCCCAGATCTCCATGGGCCCATTGCACTTCCTTTGGTGTCTCAGCACATGTCAGTTTACTGGGCAAATCTTCTCTACCAGTAATTACCCTGTGTGAACCAGTGTCCCTGCCTGGCTCCCATTCATTCACAGCGCTCTGTCTCTGTCCCTTGGTGGGATTATATAAGTGTTTGCTGTCCCCACTCTGGAATGTCAGCTCCTGAGAAAAGGGACTCTGGGCTGTTCATTGCTGTTTCCCTCACACCTGCATCACACTGGTGCTCATTAAGTATCTGTAGAATGAATGAATGAATGAATGACCTATAGAGTGAATATAGTCTTCTATAGGAAGATCAGGTAGAAGAATCTAATTTCCTACATTTAAATGTCCCCAAAATTTCAACCCTGGCTGATGTATATTTACATTGTAAAACAGTTGTCTGTATTTTATTATAATGCCTTTTATTTGTGTTGAATTATGAAGTTTACAAAGAGTTTTTATAAACATTTTCTTACCTGATTTTTGAAACAGTCCATTTTACAGATATGGAAATTTAAGTTCAGGAAGATATCTTTAGATGCCTCTCTAAGCATTGTTTCTAACCCCTCCCCCCCCCAAGAACATGCATGTGTATGGATTATATTCATATTTACACTATATATCATATAATTATTATATACTTATATATAATATATGAAACACTTATTTCATTGTGTAATTAAGTTCACTATACATTACCATGTAAATGTGCACAGTATATTTTTAGTGTGTAAGTATAAATAATTGGTATGCATAGTCTATATAGTATATAAATAAATGCATATGTAGATATACTTTATTACACTACATAGACTGCTCACTTTCTCTCTGCTCTACCCAAATCCCTCTGGCATGTCTTAAGCCAGGTGCCTCACCTCGGGCACCTCTGTGTTTCTCACTTACATCCAAGGCTTCCAAGCAGCTGCACAAGAGTACTAGCTGGGACTTTCCTCCCACTTTTTGGCAGGCTGCCCAGGAAATGCGTGTAAAATTCCGGTCCTGGGAATAACATGGCTCAAAAGCCACGTGCTACCAAGTCAAAGAATTTCAGGAAGGAGTAAAGCATACAATGCAACACTGGAGAACAAAGATGCGACTCGTCAGAGGCGGTCCATGCTGCTCCAGTGTGCTCCGTGGTTGGTACCCCTGAACTTTGGCTTTGAAATCTTCCTTTGTTTTGAGTTTCTTTTTCTAGATTGACTGTACTCCTCCTTATACTGAACTTATGTATCCACTGTAGTGGCTTCCCATCTCTGAAACCTGGGAAGGTACTTTGTTTTTCAAGAGTACATGACAAACTTTGTTCCATAGTTTGTCATGTACTTGCTAGATAGTTAAAATATCTAGCAAGACTCAGGAAAGGTACTGGATTTGGTCCAAGGAAATTTAGGCATTGTTTTTGAAAATTAGTTCCAAATTTAATAAAATACCAGTTTAGCTCAGTTTTGGCAAATAAACTATTGTGATACGCTTATATTACTTTTGATCAATAATTTTTAATTTTAATTAATTAGCCTTAATTTTTACAGATCTGCTAAGTTTGGGTTGAAAAGAAACTGGTCCATGGCTCCATAGGTGATATCTATGGCTATTTCATGTAGTCATACATTACAGACATAGCGAGAACCTTAGAAATCATCCTATATAACCTTCGTTTTTTAAAGAGGCGACATCTCAGGCTCAGTGAGAGTGTTACTTATACAGCCAGACTAGGGCAAAGTTTCTCGACTCCTGATCCACTGTTGGTTCTGTTTCTCTGGAGAACCCTGACTAAACATTTATAAAAGGAGATACGTGATAATTAAGAAAACACTACAGCTAGTTATAGTTATTTTCAATGACTTGAAAAGATAACTTTCCAGGTGGGCATTTTCTGCATTGCTGGGGATGGGAGAGGAAGTCTCTCATATCCTCAGGGGGAATTAAGATCTAGACCAGCGATGAGTCTTCCACAGTCAAGTGTATTGCCTTTGAGAAGGTGGCCACTGTCAGAGGCCAACTGTGAGAACCAAGGAGAACAAGACATAGATGAGATCACCTCTGGCAGCCCTCCGGCTGCTTCTGGTATCAATGTAGCAATTCCCAGATTCTCTCAGAAATGGAGGGCACCTCTGTGATAACGAATTCATTCTTATGGCTTGTTAGATCTTTCAAGTCCATCTACCTGAAAAGCCCCTCTCTACCTCTCTCCAGCCTCTCCCGCCCCCCCCCCCCCCCCCCCCCCGGTCAATATCTGAAATTCCCCTTGCTATGGGCTCTATGTACACCAATCATGTCAAACTTGTGGCCTGCTTTTTTGTTTTTTATACTATACTTTTCGAAATACACCCATGTTTCTATGAATATTGAAGCTTTTGTGTTTTTTTTTTGCGGTCCACATAAACTTAAACCTTGTTTATTTGGCCCATGTTAGCCTTTGAGTTTGACATGCTTGATGTACAGATATCACAGGAGGATTTTGGGAGACATATGAGGCCCTATACAAATACACATGGACTTCCAAAAGGTCAGATTACTATAGAGGAAGGGCATTAAGACTTATATACCAGTTAGTCAAAGGGGCTAAGCAGGGCCCACTCAACTCAGGCTAGCAGCCCAGGTATTTCCATTCTTAACTAGCCAAAGTAGTTTTTGCATTGCATTTCAATAGGACTCCAAGAGAGAGGGCACAATTGCTTGCAGCCTGTATCAGAGTTGTATGGGGAGTCCCTTCAATGAAGATGGGGGTTCCAAAAAGAAATCATTTTCTAATTGGAGGAAGGAAAAGAAAATGAGGTGTTTATAAAAGAGGTCCACAATGCCCAGAATCTTAGAATGTTAGAATCCAATCCCTTGTCTTTTTTTTTTTTTAACTGAAGATGAAAGACATCTAGAGGAAGCTGCGAATTGTCCCAAATCACAAGGTTTTGAAATTAGTTTCCACCACATCACAATGCTTTTTCTTTCCAGAATTCCTTGGAGGAAAAAAAATGTAAGAAAACCTCTCGGTTTCCTGCTTCATTATGCCGATGGCTGCTCAGGACTGAACATACGGTTACTATGGTTTTGTACTGACGCCAGCTGATGCGGGGAGCAAACAGTCGCTTGCCAGCAAGGGAAAGAATCTGCAAAAAGTAATTGACTGTCATCTGAAATATTTTCAGATGTCGGCTTTTGAAAAAGAGAGCAAACTGAGAGAACTGGCTTTTACCTCAGGGTTGTTTTTTTTTTTCAGGGTATCATTTACCTCAGATGCTTGTAAATCCCAAATTCTGTTTATTTGCCGGTCCCAGTGGTTTTTACTTCTTGACCCCTCCCCAACTATCCCCGAGGTTGTGGCTCCTGCTGTTCATTTCTTTAACTCCCTGATGCATCTTACACACTTTAGCTTCTCAAATGTTCATCTTTTCACTGGGCAACAGATGAGATAAAGAGAAGCTGTTAGTCTGGCCGGATCCACATCTGGCGCCAAAGGGTGAGTCTGGGTTTTGATTCTTCCTGCCTGAAAGAGGTTTTTGAGCAAAGCAGCCATGCTGGGATTTCCCTCAGGTTTTAAAAGAACTAAAGGCCCCAACTCAATAGGCCTTACTTTTGCACTATGTATTTGAGGATTTTGCTTAAGAAAGATACAAAATCAACCCACAGGTGAGATTTGGGGTGAAATATCAGGAGACACTTGGCCCGGATGGGTTTTCTCCAACGTCTGCAAAATGGCAATCATGAGCACGGCCCACAGCACAGCTCTCAGGCTCTATAGAACAAGAGCCCAGGGACATAAGGACCTGTGCCTGTGACTGGATACTTAGTTCCCATGACCTATGGTTGCTCTGAAATAACTGGGAGTTATGGGGAGAACAGACATTGAAAAGTCATGCTAACTTGGAAGAGCCAGACCAAAGATGCCTCTAGTTCTTCTAAGAAGTTGACATTATTGATGGAAGAGATACCCCTGGCCTCCAGCATCATGATTACATAGAGACAGCTTCTCTGGAAGTCAGCTCTTTCCCACCTACTCTCCATCTTTCATGGTCCTCAAGAAGTGGCCCCTCCCAAGGTGGCAACGTGGTCTGTTGCTTTCGGATGGTGCCTTGGGAAGGCCTCTCTGGGCCCTGTGGGACACGATCAGCCGCCCTTTACCTGACACATCCAGGTGCTCCAGGTTCGGGCAGAGGGACACCACGTCAAACACGGCCTCGTTGGAGATGTTGTAACAGCCCGAGACTTCCAGGCGCCTGAGCTCCGGGCAGCACTGGGCAATGGTGTAGAGCCCTCTGTCCGTGAGCCGCCGGCAGCCACTGACAGTCACAGTTTCCAGCATGAGACAGACGTTGGGTGTGTCCTGGCACAGCCTGCGGGTCAGCACCTTGAGGGCGCGGTCCACGTTGATGGTTTCGCCCGTCAGACGGATAGTCCTCCAGAGCCGCGGGTCCCAGGCCAGGTTGTACCAGCGGCGGCACACGCGGGCGCAGCGGCACAGCTGGTTGGTGGGCAGGAAGGAGAAGATGTGGACCATGGAGTGGTCCGGGAGCCGCTCGATGCTGGCCTGCTCCTTCTGGGGCCTGGAGGCCAGCCGGATGAGCGGGTGGGTGAGGCGGGTCGGGGGCGGGGAGTGGACCATGGCCACTGTCTCCCCCGTGATAGAGGACGAGGAGGTGGATGAGCCCCTTCCATTCTGAAATCCCGGCAGGTTCGGCGGACATATCAGGGCTGGGCTGGGCGTGCTCAGGGTGCGCATGCTCAGGTCGGAGTCTGGCAAAGGACAGAGAGCAAAGGGTTAGCGACGGCCCCAGCAGAGCCCCAGAAGGAGGCAAATGCGGGTGACCCTCTCAATTCACGGATACCCATCCAGGGCAGACCCTGCTGAATCCATCACCGGAAGCAAAAGCTCACGCAAGGTTCAGTTTCAGAGAGGAGCTCATCTTCTGCACCAGGGATGGGCAAACTTTTCCCTAAGGGGCCAGATCTGAAATATTGGAGGCAATGCAGGCCATATGGGCCCGGTCTCGGTGGCAATTACTCAACCTCAGTATTGTGCAAAAAGCTGCTATAAACAATATGTAAAGGAATAGGCGTGGTAGTGGCAATAAACTTTATTTATTAAGAACAAACCAGCTGGGTTTGGCCTGAGGGCCATAGTTTGTTGACCTCTGATCTACAATTAATGGTGAGTATCTAAAGGGCACAACTTCAAAGTTTCATTATTTCTATGCTGGAGGGACACTTCATAAATCATGAACACAAACTGATTTAGTTTCCTAATTATATTTTGGTTAGGCAGAAAATATGCTTCATTTACAAATGAGGAGCATGAGTTTCAGAAAGGAAGTTGGGCCAGTGGGTGTAGAAAAAGTTTGCTATCTTTGCCCTCACCTGCCCCCTAGCATCTGCCGCCCCCCCCCCCCATCTTTTGATAACTGGACCCCAAACGAGGGGACCCAGGTCTGGGAGCACCCCTTTCCTTTGTTAGATTTCAGGTTGGTACTTTTAAGCCTTGAGTATATATGGCCATATTTATTTTTCCTTCATATTAATAACCCCTTCCCTTTGCATTTAAATAATGTGAGTTAAATTTGGTCCTTGGAACCAAACAGATCACTTGATGAGGAGGACACAGTGGTGTTATGTTTATGAGGAGTTATGTTCTTCAGAATACTACTATAAGGAGTCTGCTCACTTCATATCCCCCATCTCAATATATGTATGAGAAAGAATTTATTCTCTACAAATATATCTATATATTTTGCATTATAATGATATATTCATCTACGAAGACAATTATTTTCTCTAATTATGTTTATATATTTTATATATTTTGTGCACACACACACACACACACACACACGTAGAGCTTACCTTTAAAAGACTGAAAGATAGATAGAGAGAGAGAAAAAGAGAGAGTAGTTTTTTTCTCTAAAATAGAAATTTCTTCACCTGAAATAGTGAGTTGGGCTAGATGATTTCAAAGTCATTTCCAGCTCCAATTATAGCTCTAAAGACTAAAAAACTCTATCGTTGTGTGTCTTTCCACATTTCATACCTTGGGACTTTTCAAACACTCATTTTTCAAATAACTCCCAGTAATAACATACAACACTCAAAATTCTGACACCCACATCTCCACTGAGTGTCTATTTGTAGTTTTCATATGCATATACTTTTTGTACTGCAATAATTTTCTTCTGTTAGTTTACTGCTTTATAACCTAACACTGAAAATGCCTTTCACATGTCCACAACTTTGCTCAGGGAGCATCTTTGAATTATTGTCTTCTCTACCTCACTGCTGCCCCTTGAAATACAAACACCCTTTGGGACTGAGCACAAATGCATTCCCCTCTAAGAACAATTTCCTGGTGTCTTTGGGACATAATCAATTCCTTTCCCTTTGACTCCTCATTATATAGGTATCTGTGAATGTATCTTTCCCTAATGTGCTTGGATTGTATTATTTTTCTTAATTTTGCATCCCTCCTATATCCCACATCCCTCGTCATGAGATTTTATAATTCCTCTCAGGCAGAGTATGTCTCTCTAGTTTAGTGATGCTGGGCTTGGCTACATGACTTGCTTTGGCCAGTGAATTGCAGGGAAAGTGATGTGCCAAAGCCATTGGTGTGTTTGGGCATGCCTGGCTTGTCTACTGATCTTAGGATGAGGAGAAGCCAATGGAGCAGACAGAACTGGCCCCAACCTGCTGCTGAGAGTCAAGCTGAACCAAACCCTGCTAGGGGTAACCAATGCCCAGGTGAAGCCACAGATGTGTGAGCTAAAATTTTGAATTGTTGCACAGCATTACTGCGTTCTATTACATTAAAAACTCCTTTGAAACCAGAATTAAATCATTTTATTATGTGTGCCTGGCGGTATCTGATATGGTTGATGGTGCATAGTAGGTGCACATAAATGTCTTGATTTAAATGAAAATACTTATATGTTTAAAAAATATTACAATTTCTAGCTTGGGATGTACTTTTATATCCCAGGTGCATTTTAAATCATTCATAAGAAAAGAAATACGTATTTTTTCTCAAGATATCGTGAGGACACCAACCCCAGCACTCAGTGGGGAAAGGGATACCTCACCTTCCCGAAAACATTATGACATTGTAATATAAACAAAGCAGAGAGAAAGAATAAGGATTTAGAATATGAATTTGGAATATTTTGTAGGTATGAACTTATTTTCATATCTGAACACCCATTCCAAGCGAATTTCTACCTATCTGATGTCTTGAGGGCAAAATCTGCCTGTATCACTAAGGTGATACGTTTTGGGCTAAAGCACAATTTGATAATAATTCTGAGAGGATATTATTGCTAATTTTAACACATTGTATACATTTATATAAAATGTAGCTATTATATTATATCTTTTTAACACATTGTATACATTTATATAAAATGTAGCTATTATATTATATCTTTCTTTACCTTCTCCCCTAGACAAATGGTGAATGAAGGATAGTATATGGAAGGTCTCCATACTGCCAGACATTATTTTGAACAGGGAAAATAACATATTTTCCCAATTCCTTGCAATATGTGCTAAGTGAAATTTACATTTCCAAAAGCTTCTATCAAGCATTAAATGCATTGATGGCTGCATCAAGTGTCCTAAAAATCTCAGAAGTCCTCTTGGTAACTGGACACGATACTCATAATGAAATGGCACATAGTAGTCTGTTTAACAGTCTTCTTTGCCTGCTGCTTCTGTGGCATCCACATCACCACAGGATCAGATATCACCCACAAAGCATTCTTGGCAGGAAACATTGCAAGGAGGTGTACACAAAAGGCTCTCAATCATTTATGTGAAGGTAAGATGCCCCTTGGAATGTCAGGAAAAGGAATACCCAAACTCTCAGGAGAGGAATATATCTTCATAACATATAAAATATTTCCAAAATGTAAAAAGCAAGAAGCCCTTTTATCTACCAAGACCACTGTTTTCCATGCAGATATTCTTTGAGCAAACATCCTTTTTTCAAGAATAAGTACATGAATTGATAATATAATCTTTTAAAGGTAGGCTCTACAGATTATTTTGTGATAGGATGGATGAGCACATGGAAGGATGGACAGAAAGATAGACAAAGCTATTAGAGGAAAATTTTGCAAAAAAGGACAGGTCTGGTTAATTACAAATATAAGGATTAGAAAAGAAGTTGCCAGTTATGAATGTGTAAGACTCAAAGAAAGATAGAGATAAACATGCAAGTATCATGAAAACAGAATGGGAGAATTTAAAGAGGAAATGATCACACACTTTTTCAATAGGATATGAATTTTGTGTCTAACTGTGTCTCTTAATGATATTGAGAAGGTGGATATATTCAAAAGATTGAAATAGAACTACAACGAAAAAACACCCAACCACATAGAACTGATATTTGTAGAAAAATATACAGATGGACTGCAAGGAATACACAGTGATAGAGAATGGGTGTTAAAATCCCAGGGCTGCTGAAGATTGTTAGAATACAGATTTATAGGCAGAAAAGAAAGTAATGATTCCTTCCTTCATTGTGAAGCATCCATCTTATATTAAAAACTGCTGTTTGAAATTTTAACCCTGCTAGTTGGCTTCTGTAGATGCTTGCTTGCTTAAATAATAAGGAAAATAAGACTACTCCCACTTCAGAGAGGCCATTAAACCTTCCCCGGATGAAATTATCAGTGCTGGCACCAGGCCAGGCCTTTGGTTGAGGTCTCAAGACCCCAGCACATACAGGCTCTTTAAGAACTTGCAAAGGGGGCTGGAAGCACCCCATATTTGAGAGATAAAGAAGATAAAAACATATAAATAGAGAAAGTTCCTCCATGTTGGGGCCCAGAATTTGAGAGACATTTTCCTCTGGACCTGCGCGTAATAAATGTAACTCCATCTCTCTAAGTATTGCTTGGTTTTTCTCCGTTTTTCTGTAACATTAATGGTTTCCTGATGGAGAAACAACTGTGCTTGACCTTTTGGCCTCTGGTGAATGGGCCAGGTTTGGGGCCCCGGGGAGCCGGATAGGCCTCCGGGAGGTGCCACTCTGCTGATTTAATAGATTTGAACAGGGGGACTCCAGACACTCCCGGACCTCAGCCCAGGACCCGGCTGGCAGGAGAGAGTGGACGGACACTTTTGGACCTGTCGACAGAATTGGTAAGATAGGGGCCCCAGTTGGTTAGGCCTACTCCGAGTGAGTGCAAGGGGGAGCTTGATCACCTCCCTGGAAGTCAAGGACTTCCTTGGGGACTAGCCGAGACCCCATTGGGTTAGGTGGAGAATATTTGTTATATCTGTCTATTGTTTAATTTGTTTAAAGATAGGGCGGACCCACTTTGACAAAATGCAAAAGTCTCTAGCAGCTGCAAGATTTCTTTTTCTCAGAGTCTTTTGCTCTCTGTCAGAGAGGGAATCAGCCCATTTAGCTAATAAAAATTTCCCTCTATGTTTGTATAAGTAAGGGCTTCAGTTTGCTCTGATTTGTGAATTTGCTATATTAAATCGAAGTTTTGAAGTCCTAGGGTTAATTTAAAGGTATAAATTTATGAAGTTTCAAAGAACAAAGAACTTTTATTTATGGCTTTCTTATTTCTTTTGGTGGTCGGAGACTTCCAGGGGCAGGGCATACAGCTCTGCAGGGTGGAGAGATTTATAGACCCTGTCCCTGCCTGTGACATCATAGTCCAATGTAAGCCACCTGGGGCAGAATTAAGGCTGAAGTTATTATTAACTGTCTATGGACCCCGTTAATCCTGGTTGTGTGTCTTGTGCGGTCTGTTATCTTCGTGGTTGTGTATTTTGTTTGACTTGCTGTTTTCAGTTATTAGGATCCTCATAGAGGACATAACCTGATCTTTCCCTTCCTCCCTCATCCTAATTCTGATAGTATCTGTAACTAAATTAAAGATCTTTTTTTTCAGGAGGCCCTCCAGGCTTTCAGTCCGCAAGAAATCTCCCACACACCCTTATCCTCACCCGCTATCTTTCCAGGCCGACTAAGAGTCCTTTTTCTCCATAGGTCGGCTATTTCATCCCTCTGTAGGAATTGTCTTCCTCTGACTCACAGTAGGAAAGGGAGACAAGCAACTGGACTGGGGGAAGGGAATGGTCGTAGAGATCAGAGTAGTAAAGGAGGAGGATTTAAGCTCCTCTAGGGGTTTAGAATAAAGAGGACAAATCTGTGAGGGAAAACAACGGTTACAGAAAGAAAAAAGTATTGTTAAATGTAAAAAGCCTAAATATACAGGATCTCAGACCATTTTCCTTGTTTCAGGACAGAGTAAATGGTTAATACAGAAAGGCGGGGGGGGGGGGGAGGTGGTGTCAGCAGTTAATTATGAAGCAGGGAGAGATAGGTTTTTGTTGATTTTTACTGGCTGCAGACCGCTCTGCTGGCGTAGAGGTCTGGTCCAGGTGTCTTATCAGAACTTCACTAGATTCAAGGTCGCAAGTTTTCTACAAGCATAATGTATCTTTCTCTTTTATTCTTTTTAACCCTTCCAATACTAAATTAGACTGATACAATATACTTAAAATTCATAAATATTAATCTAAAAAAGCTGACTGTTCACTTTTAATAATCATTAAAGGATTGAGGTTTCTAAGAATAAAGAATTCTAATACATTAAAAAGCTAAACTCCCAGGAGCCAAGCGGAGGAGAAACGGAGCTGAAGTCCACAGCCGCCCTGGTGATTTAAAACTGGTTGCTAGGCAGACTCAGCCCCCAAGAGCCAGGTGAAAGAAAGGGGTGAGGGGGGCTGGATGCCTGAGCTGCCTGCAGTGGCCCTGGAAGAAGCCGCAGCAGCGAGAAAAGTGGGGGACAGCAGACATTTACCTGACACTAGAGCTGCCCCGCTGCTGCCCAGTGAGTAATGAGCATTTTACAACAAGCAATCAAGACTTAGGCCTTTGGCTTGCTGGCTGCAGCAGTTAAACCAGAAGCCAGTGACTGCTACTAGCCTTCCAGCAGCCCCAGGAATAGAGCAGCGAGCCCAGGATCTGTGACAGCAGCAGATAGAGCTAGTGAAAGCTCCCTGTTTACAAATGTACTGAAAGGGTTCAGTACCTGTTGCTACTGGAAGAGGAGGGGCTAAGATCCCCTTCCAGTGCACTCCCTTGGGAGAGGCCTGGTCACTGCTCTGCCACAAAGGGGACTGGCAGGAAGACAAGGGGCCTAATACCCAAGGCACTGCCACAGAAGCGCTTTGCAATATGCAAAGCTGTTTCTTACTGCAACTCTGGCTGTTTTGGACTGACAGCTTATGGCAGGGCCCTGTAACTAGTAAACAGGGTTAACAAAAAGGGAAAAGGAAAGGCTGGACCAGGGAGCCTTCAGGACTTTGATATTTTCTAAGAGAGGAGGAGTCTGACTGAGGAGGACTAGCAGAGACCCTGTTGGGTTGGAAGGATCTAAGGCCGCATGTTAAACTTATAGATTACAGCTTTCTAGGCAGATGTCCAAGCCCAGTTATGTAGGGGTTAAGCTGCATGTGTACAGCAAAACAACTTTCTTCCGTGCCAGAATAGATTTTAGGGAAATTAGACAGGCTGTGTTTGTAGCTAGAAAGAAGAACTGGCGACTATGCACAGTCCTGACAGTGTCCTGCAGAAAACTATGTAATAGACTTAGATGATGCCTGCATCTTCATGGACATGACTCCAGAAAGACAAGGAGAATTTTACTTTGTGTGGGAAGATCAAGAATAGACTTTAGTCACCTCCCTAAGATATTTGTATAGCCTTACCATGTGTCATGTTTAGTAGCAGAAGATTTAGCTGTCAGAAGTTGCCGCAGTGCCACTGTTACTGTCTTGCAGGCCTGTGTGACCATGCCCATGTCAGGGGTGGCACAAACCTCAACTTTAGGAAACCAGGGGAGGCCTGTTTGGAACAGAGGGAAGTGGGGAGTACTGGCCCTTTGTTACAGGAACTATAGACCCCGTGAGGTCCTGTGACATGTGAGACCCTGTAAAGGAATAAAGCTCCCTTAGTCCTTTCTGAGAGGGCATGTCACCCCTCCCAGAGACCATATGAAATTTTAAGGACATGTCAAGTAGGGGGAACCTTACTACAGGGACAACTGTAATTGTCTACTTGAATATAGACACATTATGAATTTCTTCTTGCCATTTAAAGACAGTTATATTACTTTAAAGAGTCCATGAAAAGGACTAACAAGGAAAATCAGAAGATCTTAAAACAGGTCAGTATATTTTTCTCCTTATATAATTCCTCCAAAATTTGGCAATTCTTAATAACTAAATCATGGCAATACATTTTTTTTTGCATAAATTCAATAAGACTGGTTTCTAATAATGGTTTTAATAACTGAAAACTTTGACTGGAGTGTCATGTTTTAAAGAGCCCTGTGTGAACTCTGAAGACTTGAAGCCAATAAGAGTACCAAGGAAAAGCCTGGTATCCTGCTTGGGAGACCTGAAAATGGCTGAAGCTGGAGCATCAGGACCATGCCCTAACATCACTGGCGGTTGGTCAGAGTAGGAGGGGAGCAATAAGGACGCCTCTGCATCCCTGCGGAACCCCCAAGCACTCTAGGCCGCGATGAGTAGGAGGGCTACTGAGATGGGCCTTAAAACATAGGGTGTGGGCCCAGGTGGAATTGTTGTAGGTGAGGGATTACCTAACACAGCAGATACTGCGGGCAGGCCGGACAGCAGCTGGATGGCTTGACTTCCTGGCCCTACGGGGCACACTAAGATTCAATCATAAAATTCCAGCAAAGGTAGTCAGTTACCATTCTTATGTTTATGCAAATAATCAGGCCAAATTGAATACAATGATAAATTGGTCTTGATCTCGCTCTTTTAATAAACATAGAGGTAATTTTGAGGAGAAAAATTCTATTTCAATAGAGGTTATTAAAACTAAAATGTTTTCTTTCCCTTCCACCGGACCATTTGTTACAGTTTGTCTCTGCCAGGTCACAAGTCCACTTCTTTCTGTGCCCAGGCCTCATTGTCCCTCTGACAAACAGCAAGGATCTCTTGCCTCTGAGAGAAAACTCAGTCCCTCCTCAGCATGAAGCAGCTACAGAAGAAATTCAATGTCCATTTTCCCTAAAAGAATTCAGAGCCAGGATCCTTGAGATAATATACTAGGCAGTTAGACAGACATGAGCAGAGCAAGGACGATAGACCAACTAGTGATACCAGATGTAACTAAGTATTTAAGACAAGGGGCATAGCCAAAGAGGTACTCACTCAAAGTCTCAGCCCTTAGAAAAGGCCAGTAGCCTATTTATCCAAAAGACTTGACCCCTTAGCATTTGGGTGACCTACTTGTCTCCAGGTGGTAGCAGCCACAGCTATACTTATCGAAAAAGCAAATTAAGTTTAACCCTAGGGCAGGAACTAATCCTAACTGCCCCACATGAGGTTGAGGCTTTACTCCGGAACACACTAGAGCCCTGGATGTCAAACACTCGAGTTACCCAGTTTCAGGCTCTTTTGTAGACAAAGGAAAAATCAGTTACAATTATACTGATAGCAGGTATGCATTTACAATGGCTCACATACATAGTGTTATTTACAAGGTAAGGGGCCTCCACAGAAGCAAAAGGGAACCAGGTCACAGATGAAACGGCCCAGGAGGCTGTCCTAAAACCAGTGGGGCCTCTGCAGATTCTAGTGACTCTTCCAAACCCTGATCTACCCAATCTAGAAAAGCTAAAATCCATAACCAGTCTTTACTCAAGTTCTTACGGGCTTTACAGTCTGCCCAGGAAGCAATCCAGAAGCACGTCCAACATGCTCTGTCTGTACCAACTTCTGATCCGGTTCATCCCTTGCACCCTGGTGACTCTGTTTAGGTAAAGAAATTTGCCACCTAATACCTGGAAAGGACCACCTCCATGGCAGTCAAGGTCGATGGAATCCCAATGTGGCTTCATCACACCCGGCTTAAGACAGCCCAGGCAAAATAGAGAGTCCAGGACTCTTCGGACTCTCTAAAGATTACTCCTGGCCCTCATCTTATAAGCAGGCCCACTAACTTTGTTAGGCAGAAAATTAAAATTATAGTTCTCAGGGGTAAATATAACTCCCTCCTTGACAATGACCAAGAGTCAATGACTTGACTCATGTACGTAAAACCAGTGGGGGAATGTAGCATCCATCTTATATAAAAACTGCTGTTTGAAATTTTAACCCTGCTAGTTGGCTTCTGTAGATGCTTGCTTGCTTAAATAATAAGGAAAATAAGACTACTCCCACTTCAGAGAGGCCATTAAACCTTCCCCGGATGAAATTATCAGTGCTGGCACCAGGCCAGGCCTTTGGTTAAGGTCTCAAGACCCCAGCACATACGGGCTCTTTAAGAACTTGCAAAGGGGGCTGGAAACACCCCATATTTTGGAGACAAAGAAGGTAAAAACATGTAAATAGAGAAAGTTCCTCCATGTTGGGTCCCAGAATTTGAGAGACATTTTCCTCTGGACCAGCGCGTAATAAACATAACTCCATCTCTCTAAGTATTGCTTGGTTCTTCTCCAGTTTTCTGTAACAATTGGATCACTTAACACACATTGTTACTGCAGCCTGAGTGCCCAGTAGGGGTCTAGGAAGGGAGGAGTTTTTGCACTTGACTGGATTATAAAGCAAGTTTCTAGCCCACCTCCTTTCTGCATCCACCATAGTCTCATTAAAGTACATCCTCAACCTAGACTCTGCCCTCTCCAATCCTTTAGGGAGAGAGAAAAATGACTCCATATTGAGAATGCACCTAAATCACACAAAATCCAGGATGGTAAAGGATAGAAAAGTTTGTACATGTCTGAGAAAAAAAGAAGCTCCCAGTAGTGAGTGAAAAACATTGTAATTAAATCATATTTTTGTTGAGATTTTGGATTTTCTCGAAAAGAATATAATCTATAACACAATAGAGATCCTAAATCAAATAAATATAATTACACTTTTTATATTGATATTTTCAACTGTTGTCTAAGAGATCATTGAATCTTTAAATTTTAAGAGCTTGTGGCTTCATTAATAATTGAAAATATTTCCAAGTATGTAATTTACATGAGAACACTATGGTTTGTGTTCTTAAGTTACTTTAAATGTGTAAAGAATACCGAAAAGCATAGCTGTCTTTTTCTGGGAGGAAATAAAACCCTATAAACTCATTTTCTCATGGTTTTGGAGTCCTGGAAATTTTACATCTTTAGTAATTACAGTATAGTAGAAAATATTCAAGGCATCTCATACACACATGCTTATTAGACACATTTTCTTCTAACTAGATAGCTGCCTGTTTTGTACAAGTTTTTATTTTCAAACCGCTGCTGTTTACACTCTAGGAAGTCATATTTACATTACACTGGCCTTTCAAAGTCAAAATTTACAAAGCTACTCTGCGTGTTCCCCCTCTGATTACCAAAACTTTGGTGCAAGATGCTTTCCATTATAAGAGGTCTTTCTACTCAAGAACTCTTGCCATAAAAAGCAAGGTTTCTTTTCTTAGCTTAAACTCAAGCTTTAAAAAAAATACATCTATAAAACTCAGTGAGTGAAGAAAAATACCATCTGAAGGATCTTTTTTCTTCTTGTTTTATTTCAAAATATTTTTTCTTAATGTGGTTCACTTTATATACACACCTAGGACTTATTTCAAGAATTGGTTGCTATAAAGTGGAAATCTACAGTATATAGACCAGATTATCTTGCATTTTCCCTGGAGGATTTACCTTCAAGATTCCAGGGGTCTTGTTGGTAACATCACCCCAGAATCAGATTATGACTAAGACTCTGTCCAAGAACAAAACACCTGCTTTGCCAGTTACCTGGACTAGTCCCATGAGAGCAGAGCTATGGTGATTGATCCCTGATATCTTGAGGAAGAGGAGGAGGCTCCTCTAATATCAGGGTATATGGTCCAGTCCAATGCCTGGCTCCGTATCTATGCCTGGCCACCATGTTATCCAGTTTCTGACTCTGAACTGAACTGAGAGCAGGGTTTCCATTTTACCCTTTAGCTCCTATAGAAGGAAATTAGTTATTGCTGAAGAAACTATTAAGCCACATTGTTCTAAAAGTCATAAATATAACCAATGAAATGTACAGAATGGCATCTTTGGACTCCGCAACACAAATATCTAGAAATAATCTTTTAGGAAATGTATGCTTGACAAAATATCAGGTGGCCTCAGAAACTATGAGCCCTGGATTACTGTAATTCATCAGCCTCCTTATGGCTTTCCTCAGCCTTGAAAGGATAACTTCTTGGTACCCTCCTTTTTCTTAATGTAACATGCCAAAGGGAGATGATCGTATCCTATTTATTTTTCCAATGAAAAGCAGGATGTTTAATCTCTGACAGAGAGTACCATGCTGTTAGATGCTAACCGCCTCAAAGGGCAAGGGTAGAGCATGCTTTTAGAATCCCTTTCAACATTTATTAACCTTCCATTTTTTGTTAAAAGCAGGCTTCAAGATTTAAGGTCATTGACAAATAGCAGCATATAGCTAGCATTTAATAACATTCTTACTACTTTGGGTTTTCATTAGCATTTGTTTTTATTTTAACAATCATCCTCTATTTATGGTAAGTGATACTGGTTTTCCAAATAAAGTAACGTTGGAATATTTGGTTTTTCAAAGTAAACATTAAGTTAATGTTTACTTTTAAAAATATTGAGTGAATAATAGTGTAGGGGATGAGTAGATATGACAACAATCATAACAGCATTTGTAAGTGTCTGAAGTTCAGGAAATGCTGTTCAGGTGGAAAGAACATGGAACAGATGAAGTTGGATTCCTTTCTCTTCTGTTCTACTATGTGCAACTGGCATCCTCTGAGGCAGGTGAATGAAATCCACCACAGGTTCCCCTTTTGTAAAGTGGACATAATTCCACCCACTTCGCAGGGTACTTAGGTGGACTCCATGGAAAAAGTGACATTGTTGGCAGAGGCATTGAAGAAAAATGATACAGCTTCTACTGAGGACTTCGTATGGAAGAAATTCTGCACCCTCCTGCTCTCGGGCTATGTTTTTAGGGGCATGTTATTGTGGGTTCCCTGGCATACTGCCATCTTTATAAATTCCTTACTGTTATCTCCAAAAACCTTTGCGATGTTTTTCATGTCAGCGGGAGGGGTTGGGGAGAAGAGGGTGGAATAAAAATAAAGATCCATAGTTAGTGCATAACGTACTAACACCGGGTAAGCAAAATATGGCCATTGCATTTATTGGTGAAAGAATATTGTCATGATGAAAGCCCTTTCTCATCGTTTACTTAATAAATATGTTTGTCTATGACAATGTGCGCTGCTCTCTCCTTGAAATGTCTCCTGTGGCTCTTGTACCACCATTCTCTGTTCTGTTTTCTTTTCTCCTTCTCAGGTGTTGTTTGCTCACACTCCTTGTGGTTTACCACTTACCCACTGGAGTTCCCCAAGGGCTTCATCCTTAACACTTCTCTGACAGCCTCTGGCCTAGCCCCCAAAATTCACAAATCTGAGCCTCTGCTCATGTTGTTCTCCAGGCCCAGACGGTCTATTCCTCCAGACTAACTGGTGGATTCTCAGTCACTTCTCAAGTCCCAGGTAGGACATGAGCTTCTCTGTCAAGCCTTGCCAGATGCACCCAGGCTGAATTACTTAGCTACTTTTAGTGTTTCCATTGAATTCAAATATGTCTGCACCATAGCCCTTTTCACACAGTGTCTCTCCACCCACTAGACTGTGAGCACCTTGAGGCCAGGTGCTCTCTCATTCATGTCTGAGTCAGTCCAGAGCTTCACCTGGATCCAGCCACCCAGAAAGCGTTCAGCCCTTTGCTTGGACCTGTAACAAACCCCTTTCAGTTTCTTTTTGGTTCTGGTTGGAATTATTTTACAGGAACTACTTGGAAGAACCAGATGTTTCAGATTGAAGAAGTTGGAACACCTCTGTGCTTCATCAACATTTTATTTTTAGGTCCTTTTTTCTCTTCCCCTCCACTGAATTTAGGCTGAAGGTTGTACATACACTTAACGTAATAAGATTAATTTACTCAGAAGATATTTAAAAAGACACCTGCACACACAAAAACAATCTCTTGTAGCACCCATCATCTGAAGGGCCCACGAGCCAGATTCTCGGTGCTTTTGTTTTCATGATACTTATTATTATAGATTACTCGCATCACTGCTCACTCCTAATCATAATAAAACATGAATGGGTAAAGCGGGGAGGATAGGGACATCTGTAATAGTTTCAACAATGAAAGTAAAGTTAAAAAACAACAAAAAACCCCCAAAACAAAAACCATGAAATGCACAATAAATAAAAAAGAATGACTCTTTTACATTGCCTAGAATTTTAAGACTTTGTTAAAGTTTAATCACCAAAGATGGAACAGGAACTCTTCCCGCCCTGTCGACATCCCCTCCACCTCCCAACTGATTCACACATCACTTGTAGTGATCAGAACTGGCTTTTCCTGCACAGTGTGGGAGAGACAGTCATATTTATTCACTGTCCGCCAGAGGCACTTTGCAATGCTGGGGCAGTGAGCCAGCTCTTGTCTTGACAAGAGCAGAAACACACAGATTTTCATGAAAAGACCAGCAATCTATATTTTCAACCTTCAAGTTGCACTTTATAAGGCAGCCTTAATTATTTTCTATCTTCAATTGCCAGATAATGCTTTTGCCTTATTTCCCCATGAACAGTTACGAAATTCCAACGTTTGCATCTTTCAAAGCTCAACCCCTAGTATAGTATTGAATTTAGATTCTGATAAAGAGAAACTTATAAATTTTCAGTTCACAGCAAAAGCAGATCCCACAGGGAGCGGCAGTCTATTTCACAAATTCAACTTTCTAGGGAGAAAGAAGAGAAATTACGCTAAACGTATAAACATGTAAAAGATCAATAATTCATCAGAATGTTCTTAAAGCAAAGCAAATCCTTGCATTTCCTTAGCCATTTGAAAATGTAATCCACCATTGTTTAAATTATTTACAATAATTTCTTTTAATGTAAAAATATGTATAAAGGATTTATTATGTACAAGATACTGTTCTAAGTTCTTTATGAATATTTATGAATCTAAATATTGATTCATACATGCAGTATCCCTATTGTCATTTTTAAATACTTGGGAAAACCAATGGCCAAATGATCTCAGGAAAACATCTCATTCTCTCTAGACTGTATTGTCAAATAGAAAAGGTAACAACTAAAGGAACTTAGTACATTAAAATTGCTTTATTGCCTCAGCTAGTTTGGCTCAGTGGATAGAGCATCATCCTGTGGACCAAAGGGTCACAGGTTCGATTCTGGTCAAGGGCATGCACCTTGGTTGCAGGCTTCCTCCCCAGCCCCAAGCCCTGATCAGGGCATGTGCAGGAGGCAACCAATCAATGTGTTTCTCTCACATCAATATTTCTCTCTGCCTTGGCCTCTCTCTTCCACTTTCTCTAAAAATCAATGGAAAAATAGCCTCGGGTGAGGATTTAAAAATTTTGTTTTGCTTAATTTACCTGCTAGGGGTCTCTGTATCCTGGTGGGTGGATGAGTACCTGTCATTGACCTGGCACACATTTTGCATGTGGGGTCCCCTGAGCCTACTACAGTCCCAGTTCATAATCTCTCCTGAGAGAACTCAGGGCCATCCTACAGGGTAGGCATATCCAGTGGAAAGACCACTTTCAGAAGCACAAAAACTGACTTATCGATGGACTCCTGGCTCTTGGGGGACGGGACTTTACATGGCTGGCTCACATGGTCCCCATTCTAGACTGTGTCATTTTTCAAAACTTAAATCACAGTCTTTTTTGGGAAGCCCTTATTTTAAAGGGAAATTAATAACTGTTTGGCAATTCGGTTGCAGAGTAGAATTCAAACAAAGTGAAATACTTCTGGGAAAACCTTCCACACCAACTGCATAGTTATTTCTCTGCAGAATGAGGACCCTTCATTAACTTTCCAGTTCACCCATCTCTCAAACAATCTATAATTTCTGGGTCATATTTCTCTTTAGAAAGGTATATATATGTCTATATTTTTAATATATCTCTTAACAGTATTTGGATCAAGGTTAAAAAAATAAATCTAAAACTTAGCCCTTCTTGATAACTTGTGGCATTAATCTGTACTAGTATTTAAAACTCCCACTTAGTCCCAAGATCATTAAAAAAAAATGCTTGGAGTGGAGGTTGGGAACTGGTAGGGGAGGAAGTATATATTTGAAACATTGGAGATGATTCTATCCAGGATTATTTGCTATTCAACTTGTGCTTTTAGTTCCCTTTTAACCAAATTTGAAACTTATAAAGTAAACAGAATGGTAGATTCTGGTTCATCATTTACTTAAAAAAAATATTTTTATTGATTTCAGAGAGGAAGGGGGAGAGAGAAAGGTAGAAACATCAATGATGAGAGAGTCATTGATCAGCTGCCTTCTGCACACCCCACACTGGGGATCGAGCCCACAACCTAGGCATATGCCTTGACCAGGAATCGAACCATGACCTCCTGATTCATAGGTCAGAGCTCAACCACTGAGCCACGCTGGCCAGGTTGGCTCATCATTTATATTGATACAGTTGACTCCTTTTATCCCTGGGGGATACATTCCAAGACCCCCAGTGGATACCAAACCTTAACTATGCTATGTTTTTTCCTATACATACCTATGATGAGTTTTAATTTATAAATTAGGCACAGTAAGAGATGAACAACAATAACTAATAATAAAAGAAAACAACTGTAACAATATCCTATCTAATAAAAGGGAAACATGCAAATTGACCCTATCTCCGCTACACTACCAGCCAATAAGAGTGAGTATGCAAATTAACCCCACCAAGATGGCGAGGCCCATAGCAGCCAGGTGGCGCTGGGGCTGCTGGGGCGGATTGGAGACACAAACCAGTAGGGAGGCCGGCACCCAGCAGCCCAAGCCCCACCATGGTCGTGCTGGGGCTGTGGGGGCTGGATCAGAGACACAAACTAGCAGGGAGGCCAGCACCCAGCAGCCCCAAGCCCTGCCACCTCGGTGCTGGGGCAGCCGGGGGCTGGATTGGAGACACAAACCTGTAGGGAGGCCGGCATCCAGCAGCCCCAAGCCCGGCCACCGTGGACCTGGGGCTGGGGGGTGGGGGTGGATTGGAGACACAAACCCGCAGGTCTGGCACCCAGCAGCACCAAGGCCCGAGGTGGAGGCCCTGGGGCTGCTGGCGAGGGGGGGGTGGAGTGGGGGATAGGGGGCTGCAGAGACACAAACCCACAAGACACCTGTGGAAAGGGAGATAAACTGTCATAACTTTTTCTCTTTCCACAAGATGAGAAAACTGTCCCTGGATTATTTAGTGATGTGGCCCACACCTTTCTACAAACACAGGGTATGTTATGACCACTCCCAGGAAGGTCTGGTCAATGCTACTGTGGCAAATCATCTAAGAGAGGAAACAAGCTTTTTGTTGGGTTTATTCTGAAGGTCAGAGAACATGCCACCCCAATGTATGCTGTGTTGTTATATTGATGATCTTGAGCTGCAGATGCTTGAAAAACAGCAAATGCATGCAGAGGATTTCACTGAAGTCTCCTGATCTGCCTAAAATCGGACCCTCCTTAAGGAGCTTACATGTCATAGGTCCCCTTGATGGGAGAAGTGTCATCAGGCAGAGAAGACTGACTCCCGTCACAGGACAGGAGAGTAGAAGTTGACATCACACCCAAACTTCGTTACAAACTATTTCCCCCCATTCCCATTCATCTTTCCTAAAAATCATTTACTCTCCTCTAAGAGGCCTACATCTCCCGTCCCCTTTCCCAAGGAAGAAAGTATTTAAATCTGCATTCTAAGCCACCTTGAGGAGTTACTCATTTTTCCCTGGGATCTCCCACATATACATGAGGTACACTTTGTTTTTCTCTTGGTGATCTGTCTTTAATTACAAGGGCCTCCAATAAGAACTCAGAAAGGTAGAGGAAAACTACTTTTCCTCCTCCATAATTCTATCTCGGGAAATAAAATCCCCCGCTGAACAATGAGGTTGGCTCCAGTACCAAGCAGTCCCAGCTGACGGGAGGGAAGCTTCTAAGGAGAAATCAATGATATTGGCATCAAAGTGGGACGGAGGGCACACACATGGTTACTGGTGGGAGTTTAAAGTGGTTCAACATTTTTGGAGGATGATTTGGCAAATTCAATAGAAATGTTCAAGAGTCTTCTTCTAGGAATCGCATCTGCTGAGATAAAGCACAAGTGCACAAGCCCTGGTCAGAACCCAGGATGCTACTGCAGGCTCCCCTTCCACCATAGGAAAACCTGGGAACAACCTTCATTTTTAGGACAAGGTGGCATCTATACTAATAAAAAGGTAATATGCTAATTAGACTGAACATCTTCCAGACAACCTTCCGGATGTCCTTCCAGACATCCTGACAAAGCCATGTTGGCTGGGCCAAGGCAGAGGAGGTTAGAGGCGATCAAGCAGGCAGGGGAGAGCAGTTAAGGGGACCAGGCCAGCAGGGGAGAGCAGTTAGGGCGAACAGGTTGTCAGGGGAGAGCAGTTAGGGGGATTGGGCTGGCAGGAAGGCGAGCGGTTAGGAGCCAAGAGGTCCTGAGTGGTCCCAGATTGGAGAGAGTGCAGGCCGAGCTGAGGAGACCCCTTCCTGTGCACGAATTTCATGCACCGGGCCTCTAGTACTGTAATAAAAGTTATGTGGATATGGCTCACTGTCTTTCTGATAACCAATCTGATAACTGAGATGGCTACTAAATGACTAATGGGTGGGGGACATATACAGCAAGAAGACGCTGGACAAAGGTATGATTCACGTCCCAGGTGGGATGGAGCAGGACTGCATGAGATTTAATCATGCTACTCAGAGTGGAATGCAATTTGAAACATAGATTGTTTATTTTTGAAATTTTCCATTTAATATTTTTGGACCATGGTTGATTGTGGGTAACTGAAACCACAGAAACAGAAACTGTGGATAAGGAGAAACTACTGTATTTTGTATACTAATGTGTTTCCTATTCAGTAAGTTACAGTTCTAAGAAGTTATCTCTTGATCTTGTGACATGGGTCAGGGTGGGGGTAGGGGCTCATGAGTAGATTGGGAGGTAACCTCATCCCTTCCATCCTGCCCTCTTCATTCTTCCCTTTGTTTCCTCCAAACCATATTGAGATCCCCACCCTGCTCACATAGGTGGACTACTTTGTCTACCTTCATAAATTTAATTCTGAACTTAAAATACTCTATTTTATCAGCAAATATGAACACTCTGACATGATATTCCAGGCTGGTGTCTTGAGTTTTCCTTAAAATTTTTTGTAGTTATATTTGCCCATTTGGTTTTAAAATACCCTTATTAAATTAGTAAAATCAAAGATTAGCAAAGATGACAAAAACATTAAGAGTAAGTGCTCCACTCAAACTGAGGCACTGAATACCCATATCACGGCATAGTTTGGGATCATCCGAACAGATGAAAGTATATGTGGAAAGCTCATTGGAGCAACTTCCTCAAGTCATCTGGACACATTTTTCTTTTAATCAAAGCATTGATTTCTTCTTTGTATATTACTCAGTTGTCTTCTGTCAACATAATGGCAGCAAATGGTGAAAATGTGCTGCATCAAAACATTAGGCCATTTAGGTAATAATAATTGTGTAAACATAGATGCAATGGTGGGCACTTTCTGCTATGAGGACATTAAGAGCTCTGGGACTTTGCATGTTGGGGCATCTGTGCCTTCTAAGGAAAACAAACTGATAACTTCATAACTTTAAACATCCTGTCCTGTCCTAAATATTAAACATATGCTCTAAGGGGGGAAAAAAGCACATGTGGAAGCAAGAAAACCAATATAAAACTGTCACGGCGCACTCCACAGGCACGGAGAGAAGGCTAGGAGGAACAAGATGGGAGGCAGCTGCATGGGACCTTTTCCATTTGGACACCAATAGAGAAAGCAGGGTCACTGGAGCGGAGTGCTTTTGGGTCCTAATTAAATGAAATTTTCTGGTCATCTTATAATCACATCCCCTTGATGGTCTGCACAAGTTAACAGTTATTGAAGGTTGCAGTTAAACTTTCTATGCACTTGAATTCTAAAATGAGTGTTATTAACCTGAAAAAGTAAACCTGTACAATAGATAGCAAGACATGGAAATCACATCCATGCCTTCCAAGTCATTCAGAATGCATTTAAAAACTCATGACTGAGTAGTTGGTGCCTTGTGCTGGGTATGATTAAAAATGCTCCTAGAGGTGAGAGAATGACTTAAGCCTTGGTTCTACTAAAAAAGGGTAATGCATGTGTGAAATTCGTGATATGACCTAACTCTGGCTTTATCAAATTCTTGCTTGCTCTAATGTTCTGTGGTTCACTTAGGAAAAATCTTATGGAGAAATAAATTATGACTTATTAATTAAAAAACAATAAGAGAGGAAATATTTGGTACTCTGGGCATCATTATACGGTAAATTATATGGTACAGTCTATGGCTTTTAGAAATTGGAGTAGCCATTGAAAAATCTATTTCTGGAGTGGCAGCTAAAGAATTCATTTCTGATTTTTATAATTTTTTCTTCACATGATTTTGAAGGTAAGTAGGTTTCTATTTGATACTTTATGGAAGAATTTAGGTTTTTAATAAGAATCCAGAAGTTTGTTCTATAGAAAATTGGAAATCTGCTAATTGGGCCAATGGGTGCAGAGGCTGACAAATATTATCAAAAATTATAGTAACAGTGACTGTTTTTTCATTGAACCAAATTATTTATAATTCAATGCTTCAATTTCTACAATCACAGGCTTCAGTTTATTGGTTCATTTATTATTTGATTGGGAATATATATGGTGTTCTCCAATGTTTTCTCATAAGATTCTAGGATTTATACCTTTGATTTATTTTCATATGTTGCTTGGACTCTTCTCATGGGCTCTTGCTATATTTCTTTTTATAAACTATTTTGTTGTTGTTGTTTTTTTGTACCTTTCTCTTTCAGGTCTCTGAATAGTTCTTGATGAGGTCAGATCGATCGCATGGCATTGTTCTTCCAGGCTTGTCTAATACATTGATACCACTGCTCTCTGTGTCTTAAGTATTATGGGAGCAAAACCAAGGTATTTTCATTTATTGTTTCCTGAATTATTTTATCAAGTAATTCAGATCAAAATTTTAAACTTACAAAATGTTGATTTTTCAAATCTATTTATCTCAATGAAAACTTATTTTCTGTGTAAATGATAGCAGAACCTTTAAAACAGAACAATATTTCAGAACATTAAATTAAAAATATTGTAAAATACTTATCAATTAATAGCATGATTAATAATTTACATATATATCTTATACACCTTTATATATATTACACATTTTATATAAAGATGTATATATACTTGTACATATACATAATAAATATATATACTCTTAGTTTTGAATGAGCTATGAATTATTCAGTCCTTTTCAAAAACAGGCAAACAAAAAATCCCTATGAGAAACAGGAAGATCTGGACAAAAAATAAATACTTAGCAGGAGATGAGCAGATGCAGTGAAGTGACTTCCCAGCTGAAAGGAAAATAAACAGAGGACTTGCCATGCAAATGCATGTGATATTGAACAGGTTCACAGTAAGCGCTGAGCTGCAATTCTTCTCTGGCTATAATGCAGTGTTCGAGCCAAGAACACATTGAGTTTTATCCAGGCGTCTATGGAAACTCTTGCAGGTGGAGAGCTAAATCCTTTGACATATTTTTAGCTTGAGGCAAAAATCTAAATTTTACCATAAAAACATTTTTTCACATGGCTACGCCCGAGGACAATTTTGTTGGAATCAATGCACAAATGTCCTTTGAGAATGATGAGTGCTCAAGTCAAATTCCTCATTTCTTTCTTCTGACACTGACTGATACAAAGGGTCTCTCTTTTTCTCTTTCTCTCTCTCATACACATAAACATCATGTGTCTGTCAGTCAACCTGGCTGCAGGCTGACATTGCTCTACCACAGAAATAATGGCTGGCTTCAAAGATTACTGTTGCTTATGCCCTCACCTTCCTGTTTTAAGTAAATCAAGAGAATTTCCAATGTATGTGGGGAGAAAGAGGCTGAGTCATTTCTGCTCCATAAGAAATGGGTAGCTGATGGATAGTTGCTTTCTGAACAAATGTTCTAGCTTGTGAGGTTCCTGGCTGGGGCTGGATTCATTCTGTGAGTGTCTGCTCTGAATAGGGGTAGAATCTTGGTTTCTCCTACTTTGGATGTAATAGCTATACTAAACAATGTTAAAGAGAGATCTTTATATTCACGAGTTTGGAAAACATGGTATTTATATGAGGGAAGGTACATGGGGATGGGAGACTGGCTAGATATCTTTGGTTATTTACTTATTTTTTTGCATACCCATGATAAATGACTTATATTTGCATGCTGCCTTGACAATGTGCTTCATTATTATTTGTACAAGTCACAGTGACATTATGAAAGATATTTAATAATAGCAGTAGTCTCCCAATAGGTTTCATACCTTTCACTCTTTTCCATTCTAATACATTCTGGTTCGATCAGCCTTAAAATACACCTGTCATCAACCCATTCCTTTACTCAGCATCTTACATTGCCTTCCCCATTGCCTGCTGAATTCAGACTTCTTGCCTAACCAGGTAAGGCTGGCCTTCTTAGGGGAATCAACACACATTTTTCAACTTTTTCTGCTAGTATTTCCTTTGGTGTGGCCTACCTCCAGAAAACCGGACTATTCACTGTTCCCAGGAGCGTGATCTAAACTCTCCCCTGCTCTAGTTGTCCTCTCTTCTTTCATGTAAATTTATGTTGTTGCTTTAAAATCCTTTCAGGCTTGATTCAAGTACTGTCTACTTAATGAGCTACTGTCTGGGTCCATCAACATATGATGTAGGGCTGATTTAAACTATCACAGTACTTACCGTCTTAATTAAAGCATGTATTTATCTTCCTACTTATTAGGATGTAAACTCCATGATGATTGGTACCCTGATTGTCTTGCTCAACTCTTTTCCTAGCATCTTACAAAAGTGCCTCATACTTAATAGATTTTCAACAAGTATTTGCTGAATTAATAAGTGGAATGAGTAAAGTCTTCAGATTGAGTTCTTGGAGTTTTTATTTCTTGCAAGATGAGTGATTGTGTAGAAGAATCACATATATTTGTTGATATTAGAAGCCCCTCAAAAATATTTGTTAAATTTGGAAAAATTGCATTTTCCCACTATAATTTATAAAACACTTTAAGGTACATTATCTTTCTTTAGACTAGATGCCTTATTGTGGGCAAGTTCAGTATTTTTCCATTTTCATTTTAGTTACCAAAGCCTACAGAGAAATAGTAAATAGCAGCCCTGGGATAAAGGCTACAGCTTCTGATGCTTGACAATGTCAGAATAAGCTGCCCAGGTAATCTGCATTTCAAAGGGTCAAGGAGGAAGTAGCTGGGAGTTACTCCATTAGCCTGCAGGTACATGGGCTGGAGAGCACTTCTCTCTTAATTCTCTATAGCCAGAATTTACAGATTGGCTTAAAGGTAGTTATCTTCACACTGGGTGAGATTCTCCCATTCCATTGCTGAACCTATGAGATGGGTAATTTTAGAAGCTATTTTGTCCATCCTAAGCTCTCATGATGCACTAATGGTTTAAATAACTTTACATTTAGCCTTGGGCTTCTATATATATATTGAATATATATATGCACTAAGTATCAGAATTGAATGATCATTCCTATAGATGATGAAATTTAAAAGATCAGAGGTATCTAAGTTGTAATGTTTGCAAATGAAACATCCACTAAAATGCAATACATCTAGCTTATTATAGCACCTTTTTTACCTATTATAATTTAATTGGACATTTTGTTTTTTTCTGGAATATTTTAAGGATATTCAATGGCTTTTTTAAAGCTTGCTGTAAGAGTTTCAATTATATTCCCTCTCTCTCTCTCTCTCTGCCTCTCTCTGCTAGATTGGAGGCTCAAAGGATGTCACCTTTCTTTTGATTCCTGATGTGTTTCCAGCTCTTACAGCAGAGTTGAGCTGACACAAACTATGTGCTTAATAAATATGCATTGAATGGATGGATTCTAAAATATAGAAAACTAGCGGCCCAGTGCAGGGGGGGGGTGGGGGGAGGAGGGGGAGAGGGTGTCCCTCAGCCCGACCTGCACCCTCTGGCAATCTGGGACTCTGGCTCCTAACTGCTCACTTGCCTAGCTGCCCTAACCACTATGCATGCCTGCCTGATCCTCCTAACTGCCCTCCCCTGGCAGCCTGGTCACCCCTAACTGCCCTCCCTTGCTGTCCTGGTGGCCCCTATTAACTTTTTTTTTTAAAATCTTATCCCCTTCACACACAATTGTATTTGACTTCCTTATTGGCTTCTTCCTGTCACACAATTTTTCTCTCTCCTTTATGTAACACTTTTTCCTACTGACTCATCATTTATAAACTTTTCTTTCCTCCTTATTTCCTACTTTGTTCCATCATCTTTCTTCCCAGCTTTCTCCTACCCTCCCTCCCCACATTCCTTCTTTCCTTTATCTTTACCCCTGCCCTCCCTCCCTTTTTCCTTCCTTTCCACCTTAATTTTTTTCTTCACTTCCTCCCTTGGACCTGCTTGCTCCCTCCCCCATTTCTTCCTTCTTCCCATTCTCCTTTTAAGCTCTACCAGCTCCCCTTTAAAACTATTCTTCCCTCCCTCTTTCTCTCTCATCCTATCTTTCCCATACATTCTTCTCTACTTACTTCCACTGTTTTAATATCTATCTCCCTGCCTAATTATTCACTATCATTTATCTTTTTTCTTTTCCAACTCTTACTTTTAAAAGATAAGTACACAACTATTCTTGATTTTCATTATAGCTCCTACAGTTCACTCATACATCCTCTTTCCTTCTTTAACTCTGCTCTCTATTGACTCCTTTATAAAGTTCTTCCCTCCCTCCCTCCCTTCTTAAAGCTTCCTTTTGGGGGGGGGGAGGGTCGGGCATTAACCCCCAGCCCAGGGCTCAGCCCCAGCCAGGTGTTTGCCGCCCTGCTCCTTCCCCGGCCTCCCTGCCACAGTCCTGCTCCCATTCTCTGCCTGGGACGTCCAGCTCAGCGAGGGTGGCTGAGGCCCATGCAGCCTGGGCACTGCTGCTGCCACCGCGAAGCATGAGTGCCTCTGCCCAGACATCTACCACTCCGTCCCAGACCCGTGGGTGCCTCCTCGCCAATGGCCCACGCCTGGGGCCACTGACCTCCTCCCGCACCTGGGCGGGGCTCCTGCCCCACCCCTCACAGGGCGCACCTGCTTCTCCCTCCCCGCCCCCTCCCTTGGTCGCCACCCCCTCCCATGTGCAGCTCCGAGTTTCCTTCCCTTTTCCATTCCTACTTCTTTTTCTTGTTCCCTTTTTTTGTATTTCTGTTTCGCCTCTGGGCCTGTCTGCATGCAGGCCTGCCTTCTTCTCCCTCTCCTTTCTTATTCCCTCCTATCGTATCCTATCATACCTCCGGCCTTGCAGCTGCCTGAGCAGAGGGCAGGGACACAGCCCGATGATCCAGTCATGACGTGGACACTATAATGGATAATCTGTATATTTCTCTATTATTAGTATAGATTATATGTAGGATTTCTCTTTCTTCCCAAGATTTTAAATGGTAAAGGCAGTAAGTTACTATCAATGGAAACTACTCAGATCTGTGCAGAGTAGATCTTGAAGTGTAAAATAGAAAACCACTGGAAGTATACTGTCCCTAGGTCAGGCTTATACTAAAAGTAATTGGCACATCTCTGATATGAACAAGAAGATACTTAAAGATTGTACTTTTCTGATATGTCTGAGTGCATATGGTAGAATTAAGAAGTGATAACTTAGAGTTTTGGAGGTCTTTTTAAAACGACTTTATCTTAGCTGAAGTATCCAAATGGTAATAGGTTCCAGCAAAAGAATAAAAAAAAATGATAAATTATGCAGAGAAAATACTACTACTAATAGGTTATAATTAAGCTTGACTTCTCTCCCCACAGATAGATATAGTATTTCTTAGATTCTTCTAATTGTGTAGATTATTTAAAAAATACATCTGTATCAATTTATCTAAAATATTATCACCAAATTTATTACAAGAAATTAGATGTCCTTCCAAATTTGTTTATTGTACATAGAGTTCACATATTTAAAGGCAAGGCTAATATGCCAAAATTCTTATTGGATCTCATGTGGATTTCCACTGTCAGGCCATGATCATCTTCAGAGGACATTGAAGTTGAGCTGTCAAAGTTCTCCTCTTTATTTGAAAAGAGAGAATGAAGCCTGATGTTCCCAAGAATGTATGTTTATTATGGATTCCAGCACGAATCCATAGGCAGCAAAATATCAGACATATTTCGTAGCAATAACTTTACAGACACAGCTCCTAGGGCAATGGAAACTAAAGAGAAAATAAACAAATGGGACTACATCAAAATACAAAGCTTCTGCACAGCAAAAGAAACCATCAATAAAACAACAAGAAAGCCCACTGCATGGGAGAACATATTTGCCAATGTTATCTCTGATAAGGATTTAATCTCCAACATTTACAGGGAACTCATACAACTTAACAAAAGGAAGATAAACAATCCAATCAAAAAATGGGCAAAGGACCTAAATAGACACTTTTCGAAAGAGGGCATACAGAAGGCCAAGAGACATAAGAAAACATGCTCAAAGTCACTAATCATCTGAGAGATGCAAATCAAAACAACAATGAGGTACCATCTCACACCTGTCAGAATGGCTATCATCAACAAATCAACAAAGGACAAGTGCTGGCGAGGATGTGGAGAAAAAGGAACCCTTGTGCACTGCTGGTGGGAATGCAGACTGGTGCAGCCACTGCGGAAAACAGTATAGTGCCTCCTCAACAAGTTAAAAATGAAACTCCCATTTGACCCAGTAACCCCACTTCTAGGACTATATCACAAGAAACAAGAAACACCAATCAAAAAGGATATATGCACCCCTATGTTCATAGCAGCACAATTCACCATAGCTAAGATTTGGAAACAGCTTAAGTGCCCATCAACAGCTGAGTGAATTAAAAAGATGTGGTACATATACACAATGGAATACTACGCTACAGTAAAAAAGAAGAGTACTTATCATTTTCAAGAGCATGGATGGACCTGGAGAGCATTACACTAAGTGAAATAAGTCAGAGAAAGATAAATATCACACGATCTCACTCATTTGTGGAATATAATGGACAATATAAGCTGAAGAACAAAAATAGATCCAGCGACAGAGAAACACTGAACAGACTGTCAAACCTCAGAGGGAAGGCAGGGGAGGGTAGGGGTAGGAGTTAAGAGATCAACTAAAGGACTTGTATGCATGCATATAAGCATAACCAATGGACATGGACACTGGGGTGGTGGGGGCTTGTCCTGGGGGGTGGGAGTGGTCAGGGAGGGGTTGATGGGGGAAAAAGGAGACATATGTAATACTTTAAACAATAAAAAAATAAAAAGAAAAAAATCAGCATGATGAGAAGAAATCTTCCTCAGGTTATGAGTGGTCCGACTTCCTCCCACCTCATTATTTATATTAGCCTGGTTGAAATTTTGTTTGTTGTTTGATTTTACAAGTCTCATCCTTGGTTTTTATTTGGGGGATGCTGCTGAATAATCATGTGTTTGTGGAAGGAAAGAATAAATGGACCCTGGAGGTTGAGATGCTCAAAGCACAGAGCTGTGCACCTGCAGAAATTTACAAGTGCTCTGTTAGTGCACGGATTCTTAGACGTGACTGCACGGTGAAATTACTTGGGGAGTTTTAAAACTACACAGATGCCTGGATCATACCTGCAGAGATTATGACTTAATTGGTCTGGAGTACATCATAGGCATCAGAGGTTTTCAAAGCTCTTGGGTGTTCTGATATGGGAGGGGGTTGAAGAACCAATGATTTAGAGAACCTGAACATACCCGGCATATATTTAATACAGGCTTCAGCTGATTCAGGTCACATGTAGCTTCTGAGCTTTACCTTAAAAATACCATAGGTGCTCCCATATTCCCCCACTTTGGATCACTGGGAAAATTTCCGTTGCTCAATGTTTTTTCTAAGAAATAAGAGCTTTTTGATGAGGAAGACAAGCCTCCTGATAAATCACACCAGGAGGAATTGCATCTTAATCCCAGGTAGGACTGTTTGGGGACACATCAAGAAGGTTGGATGCTATTCCTTGAAGAATAAGCTCTACAGCCTGTTAATCTTCAACCACTAGACCCAGCAGAGAGGATTTTCATTGGCTTGTAGCAAGCTATTGGTAAATTTCATAGTGTTCAATACCACTTATTGTCTCTGGGAGGGTATTAATGTACAATTTCCACCCACTTTTCTTTTCTGCTTGTTTGTCCCCCTGATCTGTCATGACTTCTGTGATGTAGAGAGCTGTCCATGTGCTCTCGCAGGCTTGAACAAAGAAGGAAGTATAATGGGGGAAAGGAGCTTTAGTATTGCCCGAAATCTAGGTTTTAGGAAGATAGAAACCAATGTTGCTATTTTTATTAAATAGAGGGAAGTTTGCCCATGAGTGGTAGAATGAACATTGAGACTAAGGTGCCGAAGGTCATCTTGGACTTCATCTTTTTATAAGTTTCCCTCCCTCATACCTGACCAAGTAGTTCTCTTAACTCAATAGTTAAAAAATGTCACCACACAAAAGTTAAAATCATGGTGGGAAAACTCACTGGCTTCAGGAAGGCATTCATATTAGCATTTTAGGTGGAATTTATAGGTGGGTCACAGTAACCACTTCAGCAGAAGTTGGAAGGCAAACTTAATAGCTATTGATCAGTTCCTGGGTGATATGCAATATAATTTAGATTTAGTTACTATGCATGCACTTTATGACATCTCTTTAAATTGACCTCTCAGATTGTCTAAGCCACCAGATTTTGATCAAGGAAAAGAGTTCAGGGACATCTAGAGCTTGTGGCACCATGAAGATGTCAGACATGAGGAGGCTGAACTACAGAGTCTGGTGTCCAGGTGCCTGGGAACAGGTGGGTGTTCAGCGTAAATGCATGGTGGCCATCGGGGCACAAGGAATCCCAGGATAAATTACTGTTTGTATTTAGACATTTGGCAGTTCCTCCTCTCTCAATTGGAAAAGCACATATGTATTTAACATAGTTTCACAGACACTAACACACAGTCAATCCTCTCAAGTTTACCAAAATAACCACATGTGACATTTTCAAATTCCCACAAAAAGAGCTATTTTATGCATGATTATAAGTAGATTGTGGAGTGATAACCATGACAGGAGGCAGAGTTGGTGTCATACAAAGTGTGTTTGGTAAGGTACTTATTAGCTTCCCATCTTCACGGAGACCCTTAAACAAAGCCAGGAAATGCACGTGGTCAATATTTATATTCGCTAGACACGTTGGGGTGGTTTGGAGTTATTTCCAACAACAGCTGTGCAAACCGTTGATATTGTGGTACTTTCTCAGACTTAACTCTCCATTTGGCAATTCCTACATATGTCCAAACACTGAAAGTATTTTTGCTTTTGATATGTAGGAGAATCCAATTTGGGATTTAAATGTCAAGTGAAGAAAAATTATCCATTCTCCTGCTTCCCGTTTCATATGTTACTTTGTTTTCCTCCTGAGCACTCCTGCTCAGTGACAGTGCACACTGCCCTGACTTCCCCTTGAGAAATTCCCAGAGCAAGCTCTTTTGTGCTGTCATAAACATAAGGGGTGAGGCATTGGCTGGAAATGTAAACTTGGATCAAGCTTCCAAAACACAACAGAACAATTGGTGGTCTTGTCGGGTCCAGTCCTTTAATTGGAATAAAACTATAGCTTGACTAGGCTGTACTGTTTATAAGGCTCATCCCCACATATAAACGATTTTTAAAAATTATGGGATAGCCATGTTTATAAATGCAATGAATCTTTGTTTTTTTTCAAAAGCAATTTATCTGTGTCTTGAATTGTTAAGCTTTTTCTTTTTCCTCTTTCTAGCCCAAAGCAAAACAAAGTACAGTTTGGCCCCTTTTTAGCAGTCAGTTTCCCACATTTGGGGAAATTGAAGGGGTCAGCATATCCGGAAAGCAATGGGTAAACTTGCCCTGGGAAAACCACCTTCGTGATCATGGTATGTCCTCTGCCAGGTAAGTAGACTTTGGCCTTTTACTTGAAGGTGAGCCACAATAAATTTGCTCAATGCAAAGAAATCTTTCTGGCACTTGGAATCACTCTGGGGAGAGTGTAATTGTTAGAGCAGTAATGTTGTTTTGTGAGCCACGACTCTTGGAAAATATGTGCTTGTGAGTCATAGACACACATGGGTATGTGCGCATGCACACACATGAGCAAATGCGCATGCAGCTTCCAAAATGTCACCCTATTTTATTAGCAAAGGATTTTCACGTTGGCTCTGTGTACACTACTTCCACTCTGCAAAATAAGGGATGCAGAGAATCGTTGGTTTATGGGGTGAAACGCCCTATTGGCAGGATGGTCAACCATAAACTAGCATAATGAAGGGGTCAAGTAGGGATAACTGAAATTAGGCTCTATCTGAAGACAAAATATAACTTGGGAGATGTATTGAGTAATATCCACAGGGATTGCCATTGGAGAAAAAAGAAAATAGCACACTTCAGAGGAAAGAAATGCCTTTTGGAGACAGGACCAATTTAGGCCTCTCCAACTTAATCAAGTTCCTCTGCCCAGTTTTATGGCCATAGGGAGGACAGAGCAAGGTAAATATTGAAGGTCACCCACTTTCCTCTGTGTGTGTGTCCTCACTGTAATAATCACATGGCCACATACGTATGCATGCATAAAGTACATGACATGCACACATGCGTGCAGAGTTCAAAATGGTTTATTAGTAGTTCTTTCTGCTGATTAGTAAAAATAGAAGCAGGGGCATAGCATATCCAGGCCATTTAGTACAGGCTATTCCAGGTATTTGCCTGAGTTGATTTTCCTCTCCCTTCTTCCTTGCCTCTGGTAATGTATTTACACACATTTTGAACAAGAACATCTCAGACAAATGATAATAGGGATTGTTAACTTGCCCAGTTCTGGCTATAAAGATGGTCATAAAAATGGAATCAGGTCCTAGAAATCCAATGATGTGTATTTTTAAAAACATTTTGGAGGAAAGTCATTGTGGGAACTGGAATATTTCTTTGACCTTCTACCATTCATGTTGTCATCATCCAAGTGAAAACAATCACTATGTATGGTAGGTCCCAAAGATCTAACCTCCAGGTATTAATTTTTTTGTGTAATCATCTCCTCTTGAGTGTGGACTGGACCTAGTTACGCTTTTAACAATTGAAGTTTGGCAAAAGTGATAAGATGTCAGTTCTGAGATAGTTATAAAAGACTGTGACTTCCCTCTTACTTGCATTCCCTCTTGCTCACACAGATGAAGCAAAATGACACATATGAGCTGTCCTATGAAGAGGCCTGCATGGCAAGAAAATGAGGGAGGCCTCCAGCTAACATCCTGTGAGGAACTGAACCCTCAGTCTACAACCTGCAAGGAACTGAACCCTGTCAACAAGCATGTGAGCGAGTGTGCAGTGGGGCCCTCTCTGTCCAGCCTTGAGGTGACTGAGGCCCAGCTGACACCTTGAAAGCTGTCTTGGGAAATAAGCAGTGTCTGATTCCTGACCCACAGACACTGTGAGGTAATAAAAGCTGTTGTTTGAGCCACCAAATGTTGGGCTAATTTGTTATACAGCAAAATCAGTAGCCAATACACCATTCTAAAAACATTCTCCATCGTTCACTGGTAGATTGAATTTTTTTAAAAAGGTAAACATGCACATAATAATTTATTACAAGTTTCCTTCTACTTTTTTTTTGGGGGGGGGAATGTTTTACTTTTAATTTCACCACTTTTCTTCTTCTAGAATTGTTAAATTAACTGCAATTAAAATGATAAAAATGTTCCCAATGAAATAAAATTATTTATACAAACTGAATTCTGTCTTTTTCCTCTCTCTTTATAGAATTTACTTGTAACTAAATTGTTAACTCTCTTTATAGAATTTACTTGTAACTAAATTGTGATTTTAGCCTAGTTTTGTTTATTCTTTTCAGCAATGAAAAAAATAGATAATCAAGAAAAATAATGAGTGATTATTAGCTTTTTTGGGTACAAAACAAATTCCCTAAGTATTTATTAGGTAGCTAGCTCTAGTTGAATCTGTGTAATATATTTTGGAGGCTACTTTGGTATTTATAAACAGATGATCTTTACTTGGCATAGTCTCTCAAAAATAAATGGGTCTTAGGATTTAATTATTTTTAAGTTCTAGCCACATACTTTTGTCCTCTGCCACCCACTGAAAAATTCTCCAGATATTCAACAAATAACCAGCAGAATGGCAACTTGGCCAGCTCTGGGGTAATTTGTTACACAGCAAAATCAGTAGCCACTACACCATTCAAAAAACATTCTCCATCGTTCACTGGTAGATTGAAAAAAATTTTAAGGGTAAACATGTACGTTATAATTTATTACAAGTTTCCTTCCACTTTTTTGGGTATATTTACTTTTAATATACCCAAGACCACATCCTGGATTATTGCCAAAATCTTTTCAATAAAGAATGCCTCTCTCACCACCCATAAAGTGACAAGTGAGTTCACAATGCCCACTTTGGGTTAGAAAACCCATTTCTTACAACCCAAAACTGTTATGCATATAACTTGTGATGAGAAACCAATGTGTGGGAAACCTTGTTTGATGAATAATAGCTTTTCAATACATGGATTTAAAAAACCATTGAGTATCTCATGACCTATTTTAAATAAGAGTGGGATACACTGGTAGGATGTTCTCTTCTGGGAAAAACCAAAAACTAAACAAAAACAAACTAAACCTTAAAACTGTCTTGTCATGAATAAATACTTGGGAATGTGCATTCCTCTGGATTTTCCGCCCTGCCACAGTGCTCTTCAGTCAGCATCTACACCAAGACCTTCATCATTCCAACACTTGAAAATATAGATTAACATATCCACATATTTCTTATTTCACCTCAAATGCTTGAAGAATACATACTAACATGTGAATGATAAATCTTAATAGGATTGTTTTAATTACACTGAAGAAGTTTTCAACCATTGAAAGTTGGTGGACATCTTGAAAGATGAGATGATTCATGATAATATGTCGGAGACTAAGAGAGAGCAGGCTAGGTCTTTATTGATTTTTAAAAAATGACTAGACTGACATTAAAAAATCATTTCGTTTATAATACCTATTTCAGCAAAAAATGCTCTCTTATTTTTCCACATTACTTTCTGAGATTGGAGCTATATTAGGCTTCAAAAGAATTGCCGTGGCTGGAGATTCCATGCTAGTGTTATTTCTGCTCTGCAAACTCAATCGTTTAATCTCAAGGATTTGATCAAGGAGGTAAAATCAGTTCTGTGACCACAGAGTCAGATTTTCTGCTAATGGGGACTAGATTGAGAAGAGACTGACTTATAGCATTAAGTGACATTTGATTTCACAGGATTTATTACTAATACTGCCTTCCTCAGAATATTGATGTATTTCTGGTTTTGTATGGAGACTTCTGCCAGGTCTGAAATGTCAGTATTATAGAAATCTTCATGAAGAATGGGAAGCTGGTTTGATTCTTGGTCACGACAGCAGACTTTTCCGGACTCATGTGGCCACACCTTAGAGAAGTCAGATGCCCAAGGAAAGCTCTGCGCTTGGACACCAGCCCGGACTGGATCCCAAAAGAGCGCTTTGTGCCACTCCTAGCCCTGGCCCCTCAGGCCCGGGCACATTCCTCTCTGATGGTTTACTGGCACTAGAAGCAGTAGATGACCAGGAGTGAGCACTCTTCTCAGCCTTATGAGACCTTATGCTCGGTGGCTCCACTTTCTGGATGAGGCAGAATGGCGACATCCTTGGGATTGAAGTCTCAGTGAAGAATTATGTATAATTTGATAGAAAATTACATGATTTTTGCAAAAAAGTAAAAAGATTAACAAAATGAATTTGCTAAAATTTGGAAATGATGATAAGAAACCCAGCAAAATATTTTAATATTTTGAAATCATCTATTTTGCAAAACATTGTCTTTTAAAAATGTTTTTTAGCTTACTTAGAAAAATAGTGACTCTAGCCCCCCAAAGGACAACCTCTGACAGTGAATAATACTATTAACTTACCTCCTGGCTACCTTCATGTAGGGGCTTCCATGTAAAAAGGCTGTGTGGCTTAGGGGGTAAAAGTAAACTTTCTGAAAACAGACTGCTTGGAAAGTTACTTAGTCTCTCTGTTGGTTAGTTTTCTCTTCTTCAGAATTGGAATAGAAATAGTACCAGCCTCATAGGGTAGTGAGGCTTAAATGACCATGCACTAGAGATAGGATATAATAAAGGTACTCTGTATATTATTTTTTATTAAATGAAAATATAAAACTTTCCCTAGCCTAATGATTCAAAATTTATTTTACTAAGCACAAGTTACAAACCAATGTCTTTAATGGTAAGAATTAGTGCTTTTCAAATTCTATGTTAAAGACAATTTTTTTTGCTGCCTATGACTTCATAGACCCATACTTCCGTAAACTCAATAAAAATAAATTACTAGAGAAATGAAATAAACATGAGATAAAGATATATAAGACCTAAACCTAAACTTCTTTGTCAGGTGTTTCTGAAAGCTTCCTCTTGATTTCTGTACTTGTCTCTTTGCCATCTGGTCTCACAGTTCACAGATGAACTAGAGACCCATCCTGTGGAAGACAGCTGTGTTTTATCTGTTGTACATATGCCCCTCTTTCTGTGTTGGAGAATTCCCCTCCTCCTGAGGTGGCAGTCCCCTCTAACTCAGAGACACCCAGACTTGGATTGGGAGCTAGGAAAGAGAAGTGGCAGAGAAAGCAGAGTCAATTCCAAGGGATGGTATAGACAGCAACAGCAGTGCCCACCGCCTCCAGAGGCAATAGTGGCAGTGATTTCAGAAGCAGCCTGGGAGGTGTCCCTTAGCAGGCCAGTATCCTGCTGGGACTATGGTCCACTGCCCTTGGCCGGGAGCTCTTGGGACTCGCTTTCAGATTCTCTTGGAGAGTTAGTGGTCTACTTGACATTCTCTTAATGAGCTCTTTCTGCTTAAATTAGATGGTAGATTTATACTGCTTGAAACTAAGAACCATGAGAAAAGTCACATGGATTTAAAAGACAGTCAAGAATATGAGTTGTCCCAGCCTTTGGCATCTCATCGACTCTGGCCATCTAATGTATTTCTGGTTTTGTATGGAGACTTCTGCCAGGTCTGAAACGATGTTAGTATTCCTTCGTATTACTATCTGTATTATTATCTCACTACTAACCTCAGCTCTACTGACTGCTTTTTCATCTTGTTCCCTATATTACAGTCTTTTCTGTAAAGACACCCTTCAGTTTCATTTCAGAATCAAGGTGAAAATTGATGAGCATTTTATACTGACAAGTTAAGTGACATGGGCCAGGAGGTAGGCCACATGTCACAATTCTGAAGGAAATTGGTCTTCCCGGGGTATCTTTTTTTACACTGGGGGAATTTATACAGTGAATTCACTTTTTTGTGATCTTAAGCAAAAATTTAGCCCTGGAAAGCTGATTTTCTAAGACGACAGAGGTGGTTGGTTTCTGCTCATTCCCTAAAGATCTCTTTAACTTCTAGGGAGGTGCAGGGTGGTGTGAGTTCACCTCCGGATGCAGCCCTCCCATTAGACAGCAAATGCTGTCTGTCTAGGCTTCTTTTAGGAAAGTTTTAGGAAAGTTTCAGATTTAGAAAAGAAGGAGATTAGGCTTGAGGATCCTTTCCCCCTTCCTAAGTCTGGGAAACTGAACTCTCCTTAAAGTTTTCTGATGGCCATTCCTATTTGATTAGCCAGCACAATTTGCATCAAAACATTTCCTTTGTGTGATTCTGCAAGGAGAAAGAAAGAACTATCTAAAATTATGAAAACAGGATTTGGCTGGTGGTATAAGTTCCATATCAAAATGCAAATAAATATTGAGAGAGGAAACAACACCCATTGTTGGTGAATTAGCAGGGATCCATGTTCCCACTCACTTTTGTCTGAGCAGCTAGCTAGCTGAAGGCAAGTTCATCTGGGAATGAGAGAATTCAGGGCAACAGTTCTCGACCCTGGCTGCATATTAAAACAACCCAAGTACCTAGTCCTACTTCCTAGATAGTCTGATACTCTGGAGACTTCTCAATGTATAATCCCTTGAGAATGCCACCAGTTTCTGCACATGAACCTCAATGTAACAAACTTCCTTTACTTCTAAAGATAGAAATCTATTATCATGCATCAGTGTCGGAACCTTCTTTAAAATCAGATATATATATATATATATATATATATATATATATATATATATATATAGTTTAAATTCCACTTATTTTTGATAAATGGGAGCTTCTAGTTCAGTTTCTTTTAAATACATGCTTTTAAAAAATAAATAATTATAAAAATCAAACTCAGTAACACTTTTTGGAATATATTTTTCATTATGTGATGTGTAATGTTTTGCCAGAAACGAACTTATTAGTGTGAGACAAAATCCTGTCTACAGGAGATAGTATTAATCATAAATATTAATGAATCGAAGAACGAATGACTGAGAAGACATCCTAACCATAATTTCATTTGGTAAACTTTCATGTCAAAGAGCAGAGATTTTAAATATTTAATATCTCTGTGAAACTGATTCTCTACAGATCCATTAAACTTCTTAGATGACCGCATATTGCAACTACCTTTTTTCAAAATTCAGAAAGGTCCATTGTCTTGTCTCAGATCACACAGTACCTTGAACCTCCAACTTAAAGTGATCCATTCCTACTGAAAAGCTGCCATTGGATTCGTATCACACCTACAACTGTTCACATTCACAGTGGCTTCTCTTTATAACATGTAGACAGTGTACGGAGTATCTTAAAGTTCCCCTAGTCTTCCATGATTATATTTTCATTATGAAAAGAGAAAGATGTAAGGATTTGAATAGAAGAATTTTGCTCAGTCACGTTGCAGAGTTTCTATTGACTTTAAAATATTCAAAGAAAAATTAGAATAATGTGAATAGTGACAGTGATATTAATTTCCTTCATGTTGCTTGTTAATTTATGTGAAGGGTTCATTTAATTATATTTAAATTCCATAGAGATAAAAGAGATTCAATAACAAAATACAAATGACCTTTGTCATTCTAATTCCTTACTGATTAGATCTGTGTAGTTGGCACATAACACTGGTAAATAACACCGAATTAATGAAATAATTTCAAAATATTATTTAGAGCCATCTCTTGGTAGGTAGCGAAAGATAGATCCTGTGATAGAGGAAATTACCAAGCTAAACAGAAAATTAGTGATAACATTAATGTCTAGTCTACTATTATTTTGACATTGCTGAGCCCATCTGCAGTGCTGGATTTTCATTCTTAAATAATGTGTAATTCCTCCTAATCTCTTGTTGATCTAATCACATGGCTGTTAGAGAAATTGCTGTTTTTCAATATTTCAGCAAAAGAGAAGCATTTCCCTTATAACTAGTTCTCGCTGAAAGCATATCAATCTTTCATGCCTGTTCCTGTTCACCTCTAAAGGTTCATCCTGCTCTGTGTCTCTTCACATATTTTCTTGCAGGACCTCTTAGCCTTGCCAGACTTTCAGGCCTGGTCCTAAACAGGGTTTCAGTCTCATGTGATTCCACAGATGCAGACCACAGCCCCCCAGCTCCCCAAAGTGCCTGACTACAAGGACCATGTGAGCATGAAAGGACCATGCAAGCCATTTAGTCGTCTTTGCAGACAACTTATAGAACACCCCACCTTCGAAATGTTATTTCCCAAACTTTTCATTTTTAGTTTAAAATATCAAGAAATGTCTACTGGCCATCCTGCTTGCTTCATTTCCTTCTTGTTATCTCTGAGCAAAGAAGTCCAACATGGTCAAGTTACCAGTGAGGACTTCTGCTGATTAAGCCTGGCACATGATATTGGTAGATCCCAGTATTAGTGATACTATTTCGCTCTTTGGGAAGCTGAGTTTACCTTAACTTTGGGTGAGCTTATTCAGTGGAGGAGAATGCTGAAACAGGCCTCCCTGCCACACTGAACAGGAATGTGCCTCTGAAGCAGGATGGGAATGAGCAATGCGAAGGTCAGCAACCCTCAATTAGAATGGAAGGTGGGTGCTGACGTGCAACTGAGAAGAAACTCAGCTTCATCAGAGTCCAGCTGGTGGGAAGGCAGGTGCTTACTAACCTGGTAGAAAGGGAATCCCTTCCCATACTCTCTTCTCCAAGGTGAGGCTGATACAGCTGCTCATTCCCATCTTAGAGACCCCTGGGGGACTCTAGCATTTTCTTGTACATGCATGTCAGTGTGTGTTGAGAGCATTCACTTCTGCATGGGTATGTGTAAGGCTTCACAAAGATACCTAAACTGACTCTGATCCCTACATCATATACGGCAGAAAGTCTATACAGTGACCTGTTCTACTAAAGTTTCCCAAAGGCACTGCCAAGTGGCAGACTGTCGACTCCAAATTAGATCTCATTGTATCTGTTCTCTTGTATCAGTGCCAATAAGTAGTAAAAACCCGAGAGTGGAGAGCCAGAAAGGGAAGCCATAAAAGGACTAAGAAAATCCCTAATAATTAAGGATTTCCAGTATAATCTTTTCCACTTGGAGCACGTGCTTTCCAGTCATTATTTTATTTTTAGAGTCCATTTTTATTGAGGGCGGAGTGTTGATATCCTTTCTTTTGCCAGAGAGTATAGAGTTCCATTCACATAAATCAAGGCAGAAATTTGATGAGTGCCAGGCTAGTTTGATCTACGAGGACTCGGTTTTAAAAATATTTACATGGGCACCTTGGAGAGTGGTGGATGTGGTCTCACTTTGATGACAAAATCCTGCTTACTGTCCACCACTGTTTCTGTGTTGCTGTTACTGTTTCTGGAAGCCCCAGCACTGATCTTCCAAGGTTAGAGTGAGGGTGGGTGCTCCATCACTGCTGTTCTACTGACAAGACGTAGGGCTGGGTGGTGAGGACTAAGAACCAATTAGAATGAACAAAAATGTAGGATTAGCCCTCATGTCTTAGGGGTGGGAGAGGAAGAAACCTTGGCAGAAGTAATGTATCATAAGTGTCACAGAGCACGTTGAACAACTTAGTGAGAGAAGCCAGAAATGTAGTGCGGATTACTGTTAATGCAGAAATGTAGCCAAGAGGCACGGGTTAGGTTTCAGTAGAACCAAATCAGTAGATTTGGCAGAACCAGAAGGCTTTTATTTCTATCACAATCAGACTTAAATGCTATTAAAGAAAATATTTCTACTACAAGAAATAGAAATCGACCTTAAACTAGTCTTCAGGTAAAATAGAATCTGTTGCTGCTGTAACTAAAATGTTTTGGTGGTGGCTTGCTTTAGGCTGGCCAAATTCAGGTGTTTTCTGAATGGTCTCAGAGAACTCCCTCTTGTTTTTCTTCACAGAAGGATCCTCTTTCCATGATGGGGAGGACTATCATTTTAAACTTAAGTGGCCCTGATAATTGCAAATCTCCCAAGGAAAGAAACATCTCTGGCTCCAAGTAGCCCTTCTGGTCCCCAAAAGGTCTCTAGTGGGTGAGCAGGATCATTGGTCCAGCTTCTGTGGAAGAGGTGGAAGCTCCTGACTGATAGCTCCATCCTAACCCCATTAGTTGGGGGATGGGCAGGTTCCAAAAGGAAGGCTCTGAGGAGAGCCAATAGGAACCACAGCTGTCCCCTACAAGCCTGCAGGAGATCCTGGTCCCACAGTGGGAGGGACAACTTAGAAAGCAAATGGGAGCTGACCTGGACACAGAAAAAGGGTATTCATTGGAGTGTAGACACTCAGAGAACCAAAGGAAAAAAAATTGGAATTAGAGTTATTAGAGAGCTCCTAGAGCAAAGACAATTCTGCAACTTTTGACTCCTACACTGCGTAAAGAAACTCTCCATCAGCACTTCTCGGATCTTCGGAGGAAACTGAGAATTGATGACAGGCCTCTAAATCTCAAAATATCCTCTCTCTAATCCCTCACATCCTCACTTAGCATTTGCTTTTTCTGTTCTTGGTCTCTGGGTTTCTCTCTCCCTTCTCCCTTTCTCCTCCTCCCCCCCCACCCCCTTCTTTTTAAAATAGCTCCTTGAAAACAATACACAATAGTACCATTTGGGGAGGACAATAACTTTCAATCCACTTTTACTTAGAGCTGTTTTCACCATAATTGTTGCTGAGATGAAATACCGACCTTTCTATGTTGAGAAAATTAAAAGTGCCTCAAGGGTCAGAGAAAACAATCCTCTAAATACCAGCTTCAGGGAAAATGCCCACATAAAGTGACTGCTCCCTTCCTGACACTACAACATGCAATTCTCTGGTTTTCCCAGAAGAATAGATCTCCTGCCCATTCTTATTATCTTCAAAGACTCTGACAATGGGACCCCTCAGCCCAGAAGGCTAGCAGTGGCCAAACAATTCTTACAAACAAACAATTGTGTGGATTTTTTTTCTAAGACAAAATCTACATGACCAAATCTGTTACTGGAGAAAAGGTTACCTTTGACCAGAAATGGTGCACTAATGGTCCAAATGTAGACCTTGCTTTTGGTCATGCAGAGCATAGCTGCAATTCTACACTTTGTTACATGTGCACACAACAATGAACCACAAAACAGCAATTGTAAGTGAGTGAAGTTGATCAGTGGTGCTACGAAAAGATGTTTTCTAACCATAGGTAGAATTAATTAAATGACTGAATTCAATGTCTAATATATAATATGCCTATCAGAAAGCCAACAATACATTTACAAGTTATAAATATATATTTACTGAAACAAGTATATATATACGTACATATATCATACACATAACCATATGTAATAAAAAAATTTCAGACGTTATTTCAATGAGAAATGGTTCCTATATTTGTAACTTTAATTTTATCTGTGACTAATGCCCATCATTTATATGAAATGGGGTAGAATGAGCCAATTTTTGTCCAAACTTAACCCGAGAGTTTAATTAGAAACATTAGGAAGATGCATTATGGTAAGACAATATATGTGGAGGGTGTAAGGCATAGAGAAGCACATATTTTCCAATTTACATATAAATCATATTTAAGCCTTCCTTAATATGAAGGTCTTGTAAATTTTAATCCTAGCTCTTTTTAAAATAAAGAAAACAGACAATAAACAAAAAACTAACACTTGGCCAAGGTAGCTTGCTCCATTTTGAGTTCACTGGAGGAAGTTACTCAAGACAAGGTAATTTACAAATTATCAAATCATCTAACAAATGTTACATTAGATCATTCCTACTACAACATGTCTGCAAATGAAACTAATGGACACATAAGGGTAAGGCCTGTCCTGTATAAACACAAGTACTTCAAAAACAATGCCCTCAGAGCCTTCTATAATCCTCAGATCCCTTAGAGCTAACCACTACAGAAAAGCTTGAGCAGCAACACCATTGATTTTCTCCTTAAAACCCTTCTTTCATCCAGTGAATCCACAAAAAGAACACTTTTCCTGATCAAAATGCTGGCTAAATGGCTTAATGTAGAATAGTCCTTTACTTTTGCTATCAGTGATGATGTGTTATTTATGGTTATGTCAATCAAGTGTTTGACTCATCTTCAATAAGTCTTAAATATATACTAGAGGCTTGATGCACAAAGATTCATGCAAGAATGGGCCTTCCCCTGGTTGCCGGCACCGCCTTCGCTCTGGCCAGAGCCGTCTTTTCCCTCCCGCCTGAAGCCACCTTTCCGCCTTCCCACACTGCCCAGAAGCCTAGAGCGGCTGGGGCTGTGCAGAACGCCTGTGTCCCATCCCCGGCCTCTAGGAACCTCTGTATGCAAATTAACCCACCAACTTTGTTGGGTTAATTTGTATACTCACTCCTGATTGGCTGGTGGGTGTTGTGAAGGCACAATCAATTTGCATCTTACTCTTTTATTAGTGTAGATTTCCCTCATTTTTTCCATCTTTTAGTAGCTGTAAGGTTGAAATTTGCTATAGTTCTCTTATAGTGCAGTAGAACTTCCATGTGAAAATAGAAATGAAAGAAAACTGGAATATGAAGCCTGAACTTGGAAAGCAATCCAAACTGCCATCTTGACAAATATTATATTTTCTTGAGCCAGTATGCCAGCTTGGAAAAATTGTTTAACTTGTCTGCTTCTATTTCCTCAATTTATGGCTGTTGGTCCTTGAAACAAAAACATTTTGAACATATGCGTCAAATAATTATATACATATACACATATATATCAGAAACTGTATGTTATATATTAGAACTCACCCTTTGCAAGTCATCTTTGCATGTATCTGTTAGTAGTTAAAAACATTCAGAACTTTATTGGAGGAGAAAGGAAATAATCTATTTCTGCATAATTAAAACTAAGCTCAAATGTGTTTTCTGGTCACAATCCAATCATATTGGTTTCTCACTTTGCCTTGGATCACAAGGAAACATTCATTACTTTTACCAACCTTACCCCCTTGCTAATCAACTTTAAATAGTTCCTCTTTTCTAGAACATGGTTTTTAAACTGTGTTCCTAAGAGTGCTAGGGTTCCACGGACCTCTATCAGGGGCTGCTTGTGGAATGAGGTAGAACCTCCATAGCTGGTTTAAGAGTTCTTCTCTACCCAACGGTGCAGTTTTGACTTAATCTGAATAACAAATTAAATACTTGTATTCTTTAGATTTACATTTCAAAGAAGGACCCACCACTAGAACCAAAAGTTACGATAGGTTTCAAAGCCTTGTGGAATGAGAGCGTGCAGAAGAAAATGTTAATTCATTTCACCGAAATCTTCTTCAACCTGAGTCCATTTAAGCCTGTGTTCTAGGAGAGGATTAGTGAAGAGGAAAAGGAAAGGAAGGAAAGAGAAGAGGGAGAGTCTTCAAAAAGAGAATTTATAGAAAGTGGGTGGAACAAGACATGTGCTTCCTCCATCACCAGGTTCTGTGCAAATGGCACATGAAGTCTAGGGCTCAGTCCCTGGCTGAGGTTTGCAGAGCATCGGGACATGCCAGGGCACCAAGAGACGTTGGAGGAAAATGGACCTGAGGTGGCAGAGCAGTGGAGGGGACCACTGAGATTCCCAGGAGATCCAGGAAGAGAAAAGGGATCCCAGAAGTGTTGTGGGTCTGCCTGTGGAGATGGAGAAGGTAGATGCAGGTACGGTTCAGAAGGATGTGTGTTTTGCTTAACATAAGGGAGCAGGCATGTTGCCCCCCTACAGAAGGCAGGCAGGTAATGCCAATCTAAGCTTGCAGAAGCTCACCAACCCTAAACAAGCTGTGAAGGAATGAAGCCCCTGTATACCTATACATTGCTATACCTAAAACACAAACAGTGAGCTGTGCAACCAATTTGAGTGGAGAGTCTCAAGTCACTGAGGTACAGACTTCTTTCATAACTTGCTAATTGTGTTCTTTTTTTATTGAATCACAGGAAACACCACACACACACACACACACACACACACACACACACACACACTGGGTTCTTTTTAACTCAAAGTCCGTAATTCCTCTGTTTGATGATACAAACAAATTTTTTATGCTCATGATTTTTTAATAACTCCTGGAAACTCACTTTTTAGAGAATAAGTATAAAATAGAAATATAGAACATAGGCTAAGATCATGGACTCTTGGGCCATGTTGCCCAATTCTAATGTGTTGATTTGGTGAAAAATCACTTAGCCTCTCAGGCCTCCATTTCCTTATCTGCAATCTGGGCACAGTGACTGCACACAACTCAGAGGGTTTAACATTTTAAAAGTATTTTGAACAGTGGTTGGCATTCCTAAGTGCTGCCTATCATTATTATTGTGTTGTTGTTGTTGTTTTGGTATTTGATATTAATAACCTCAGCTGGGTTTAAACTCAGTTATTACTACACTTAAAATGATAGGCAAACCTTTCGTGCCTCTCAGGGTGAGTAGTGTGTGATCAGTAAAGAAGAGGGATGAATGACCTCTTCCATCCCTCCTCTGGCTGGGGCAGTGGTAAAGGGGGCACTCTTACATGAGGTCACAGGAGTAAAAACTGGTGAAACCTTTTTGGAAGGCCACATTGCCATATTATTTATAATTTATTGTGTGCATGCTTTTAGTCTCAGGGATTTTTAGCTTTCATGATTCTGCTTACAGAAATACTTGTGTACACGCAAAAAGAGAAATATGCAAGACTGTGTATTGAACCATTGTTTATAAATACCCCAAATATGCATTTATTAGGAATTGGTTAACTATGATAAATAATGCTTCCTTAACTTATAGTCATTAAAAAGGAGTGAAAGCAAGCAGCCAAGTGAAAAAAAGCACCAGGTATAAAATGGTGTGTATATCATGATCTCATCGTAAAAAGAAAGAAAAGGAACAGAAAAGGAATGAGAGCAATAAAATGCATGGAATAGAATATGCATAGAATACGAGTTTAAAAACTATATGACACAATTACCAGTAGTTACTCTATGGTGAAATTATGAATGTTTTTATCTTTCTATATCATATTTAACAGTGTGACTGTGGGCAAACTATTAAAAATCTCTGAATCTCAGTTTCCTTAACTGTCAAATGGATAATACGGAATTCTCCTGATTATCTTAAGGAATAAGTAAAATAGCATATTTAAATTTACTATTATAAAGCCTGGTATCTGTAAATGTTTCATAAATATCAGGTCTCTTCCCTCCATGCCATGCTAATTACAAAATATATACATACTAAGCTGTTTATCTTTAAAAAGTAGGAATAATATTTCTTGACAATGATTTCCATTTAGCTCTATTAGTTACACTAATTTAATAAATCTATTTTTTGATAATTCTTATCTTAAATGCATCATTTTCTTAAGGATCATTTTTATTTTAGAGGGAATAAAAATGCATGTAACTTAAGGTAGGAAAGAAATGGCTAACTACCTGTAGTATTTTACAGTTGGCCCATCAAGACAAAGAATACACATAATTTTTGTGTCCCAACTCACTTATAATTCAGTAAAGCAGTGCAGAGTAATATAGTTGTTTCATTATAAATGTTTATATATACATATATTTGCATACATTTATATAAATATACACATATGTAGAAAAAGCTCCTCCTCACCTTAATAGTGGCTATCTTTAAGATGAAAAATTACAGGCAAAATTCTTTCTTTACTTGACTTCCTTTACATATTATCCATTTTAAAAACTTAAAATGGTGACAGACAGAGACTTGGCCCAGCTCAGATCGGGACCCAGGTAACAGACAAGAGACTTGGCCGACAGCAGTTGCCCTATATCTAAATTCAGCTGAGCATTTGGAATGCTCAGGGCCCACTCAAGAATGCAAATAATCCTTCCCACTAATATTTACAGGGTAAACTAAGATTGTTGGTAGAGTATTAAATTTGACAGTAAAATAGTAATTGAGTTTTCAGATTAATTTAAATAGGCTAATTGAAATAAGTGAATATTCAAGTACTGGACAAAAAGCTATTCTTAAAGTAATAACTAAAATTTCTATTGGTAGTTCATCTCATGGTAAAATTCCTGAATATGCAATGAACCTAAAGCAGTCATATGTGTGGGGGGAAAAAAAATTTTTTTTAAATTTAAAGTTATCAAGACTGCATTATAAAATTTACAAAAACCTCCATTAAAAAAAAAGGGGGGGGATAGTAGGGCAATATCATGTAAGGAAAAATATCCTATAAGTAAATTACATCTAGAAAATTTTTACTTTACCAAATTAAGGTTCATTTGCAATGCTAACAGCAAGACGGCCATTAAAAACACACATGGTGTCTAAATAAGACAAAGGAAAATCGTTTGAACAAAAATAAAAAGGATCCCAAATCAATTATATAGAAAAGATTCCTTTATTAACTTGTGGTCGAGAATATATTTGTATATTTTCAGAAAACAACCCCAAGACCAGATGGATTCCTGCAACAGAGAGGAATTGACAGGAGTGCTCCAACCACGAAGACAAGAGGAAAAAACAGGCCAGAGATGGAAGACGCTGACAACGCCTTGCCATGGGAGCAGTCAGCAGCTGTGCACCGCTGCAGGTTACCTAGGACCAAACCAGAGAGGGTCGGACCTGCATTGCCACCATGTGCCCACCATCCAGATATCACTGCTGACATGTACACATAAGGAACTGTTGGACATTGAAATTGGGACTCAAACATTTTTTTGTTTTGTCTTGTTTGTTATTATATGTTTATTTCCAGTCTGCAAAGGCAAAACTTTTTAAAGGAAAGAAATGGTGGGAAAAAGATACAGAGGCAAAGAAGCATTGAACAGACTGTCAAACTACATTGGGAAGACAGGGGTGGTTGGGCGAGGAGGGCTGTAAGAGACCAACCGAAGGACTTGTACGCATGCATATAAGCATAACCAATGGATATAAGACACTGGGGCGGGGGGGGGGGGGGGGAGGGTGGGCAGGTGAAGGCATGTCCTGGGGGGTAGGGGAGGTCGGGGGGAGATCAAAGGGGAAAAAAAAAAAGGAGACATATGTACTACTATTTGTAATACTTAAAACAATAAAAATAAAATAAAATTAAAAAAAAACCTTAAAATGTATGTATCTTTTGAAATAAGAAATGCACAATAAATGCTGCAAAACTTAATTTACTTACATCTAAAATATTTAAAATTAAGCAATAATGAAAAATAAACCAAGGCCTCTGATAATCATTATGTTTTCATTTTCTATTTAAATTATGGCGGCAAACTTTCAAGCTAAGTGTTTTCCTAATTTAGATGAGGTCAACTAAACTCAGCAAAGGAAGTGAGAACAATGAATTTTGACTTGTTTCTAACATTAGCAAATGCACTGGAATTATCATATTAGTGGACTAGTATCCTGGTTTCATTGTAAACAATTAAAACATTATTCAAAAAGTTGATAAGTATTATACAGGGAAGAAGATCTGCTCTCTGAGGTTTGTCTGACTTTGTCATAATCAATTTAACTAGTGTATTTGTGAGAAAGGAATAACTATCACAGTGCCTACTCCAAATAGAACGCGACTAAAAAATTTTGGTAAGTTAATGTAATGGACAATTATTGTAGGGGCAGTTTGGTGCTGGTTTTGGCTAAAATGACCTCCATTCTTAAAGCACCAATATGTAACAGATGGGAAAGCATGTGGGGGAAAAAATGAAGTATTATATGCTTAGCATGTTTAAATTCAAAAGGATTAAAAAGGTCATCCAGCTTAATGAGTCTTTTTATAGAAAAACACCTGATTTGAACTGGAACTTTACTTGAACTTGAACCAGATATCCTACCTCAAACTTCTTCTTTTTTTCCTTTCTTCTAAAGCATGCTAATGTAATTAACATGCAGGGAAGGTCACAAGGCCAACCGGCCTAAGATTATCTAGACAGATTCTAAGTCCTATTAGAAGACGGGATAGTTAACATGATGGGTAACAGGATGTTTATTAAAAATATGCTTTGGAATTTGAATTTTTCATGTTTAGGCTGACCTATTAATTATAGTCAGCTATTAAATGTACACTTATGAGGACAAACACTTGTGAGTGTTGCATGTCCAAATGAGCCTAGCATGCCTGGGCCCCCCATAAATATTTGTCAGATAAATTGTTAACAGATGGTTATTTGCTATATGGATTTCACAGCTCCTTTGCCTTTCTCTCATTTCTGCTCCATATTCTGGCACCAGAACGATTTCTCTGTAAAGGCAGAAAGATGAAATCAGAGTAAGAAATCTCCCAAGTGGTCCAGTTTATCTTATTGAATATTTTGGTCCAATGGCTTGGCAGAGAGGAACTTAGTAAATGTTGATGAAAACAATCTGTTACATCTTTGTCACTGTTCATTAAGAGAGTTGAGAATATCAAATATCCATATGTCATTCAAGAGGATAGCCAATGTTACAGTTAACGTGAAATTTAGAGTTGTGTCCCTAACAAATTCAAGCTCCATACAGCTGCCATGTTGATTTTTCCGAACCCACCAATATAGGAGACATTTCAAGTTCCTGATCATCCACATGAAACTTTTGTAATTGCACTCCTGCTGATACCCTTAACTTCCTGCCCTGGTCCTTCCTGCCCTGTACTTAAGAATCTAGGGTTCTTCCTGGCTGGTGTGGCTTAGTGGTTGAGCATCCACCTATGCACCAAGAGACTGCCAGTTCAATTCCTGGTGAACAGAGTACATGCCTGGGTTGTGGGCTCGATCCCTGGTGGGGATGTGCGGGAGTCAGCTGATCAATGTTTCCTCTCTCATCGATGTATCTATCTCTCTCTCCCTCTCCCTTACTCTCTCTGTGAAAATCAATTAAAAAAAAAAATCAAGAATCTCCTAATTGACCAGGATTGAGTCTCACTGCTCAGGTCCCAGGAAAAGAGGCTCCTCTCTTGACTCTCACTACCCCTCTCACCAGCCCCAAGTACAGCTTCTCAACTCGGGGCCTTTGCTGAGCTGAGGCCTTGCCTTGGTATTCTCCTTCAACTAGCAACCACTTTCTTATCCTTTAAATCCCTGTTCAAGACATGACCTCCTTAAAAAGATGGAAGTATAGATGGAGACTACACTCTGAGTCCCACTTCCCCAAACCTGCCATCCGCTAGGCCAGATGCCTCTTCTCTGGGCTCCCAGATGCCCAGTGGTTACATGTTTAATCCTTGCATTCACTGTGCTGTAGCAGAGCATAGTGGTTCTGGACACAGACTCAGAAACCATTGCACCTGAGCTCAAATCTTGGCTCCTTCGCTTGCTAGGGGGTGCAGTTTCCTCATTTGTAGAATAGTTATAATGGCGGAAATTACCTCATAGAAAGGAGGATTAAGTAAAAGGATATGTCTAAAGCTTACACCAGGAAGTCCTCACTGAGTATGAACTATTAATTGTGTTTATCTGTATTTGTTCTTCTGCCTTGTTCATATTCTCAGGGAAAAATATCTTAGTTATTTGTATTTTTCTCCCTGCTTGCACTGTGCTTGGCTAGTCAGTTCCATATGCATAGTAGCCAAACTGAACTTCTAAGGATAAGTCAGTAGAGGACAAGGGGGCAGAGAGGAGGTTGAAGAGGGTGAAGGGGGACAAATATATGGTGACAGAAGGAGACTTGACTTTGGGTGGTGAACTCATAATACAATACACAGAGGATATATTATAGAGTGATGGACTTGAAACAGTTTTATTAACCATTGCCACCCCAATAAGTTTAATAACATTTATTTTTTTAAAAAGAAGAATTTGAGTCATGGAATCCTAGAACTCTAAGTGTATGAGCATCAACACGTAGTTCCAAGTTCACGGAGCAAGGAAGCAGTCTATGCAGGCATGGAGAGCCATTGTTTCCAGGGAGGAAACAAACATTTCAGATGATTCTACACTTGACTGTAAACATGGCCTCCTTCAACAGCACAGTCTCTTGGAGCTTCTAATACCCAAAGGCTTCATGTCCATGTAGGGTATTCACTTAAAGTTTTCAACAGAAAGTGTAAAATACAGGATGCCTGATAAATTCATCCAGAAATGCTAAGAAAAACAGATGTTATTTTCCAAATCTTATCAAACGATTCCCTTGCTCTTCACTCACCAGGGTGGTTTTGGGCCAAATATGATGGAAAAGTCATTTGCCTACCCCTGATCATGTATATACTCCAGAGGGAGGGGTTGTCAGAGTAAGTAAGATAAAATAATTTCCCACGCTCTGAGCTCTTCCTTCTCTGGGTGGTTAAAACAAAACAAAGTATTTGATTTCCCCCATTTTTCTGCTGATGAAAAACTATGGGTCCAATAGTTGAGCTCACAAATAGAGACCTTTATATCATATGATTACAAACTTTCTCTGTTTCCACTGTAACCGATCCAATGTCGTAGAAATATTCCAAAGCCTGCAAGGACAGGGCTAAGGGAGATACAAGCTAGCATGGATGGGTGGGCTTTCACCAGGACGTTATCTGCCTGCACACTCAGAGTCTTACCCAGCTTTGACTTAGCCGAAACAGACAGGGCGAGCAGAGGAGACAGGATGGGTTGTTTGTGCTTTGTATTCTAGATAACTCCTAACTGTATTTTAGACATATTCTTCACAAAAACCTGCCTTAGAAGGAGGCTAATGGCTAGCTGCATGTAGGAAAAATTGCTGGTTTCTTTGAGTATTTATGCATTTATTGTAGTTTGTAGACTCATTGTTGTATTTTGCTATTTATTTCCATGAATATAATAACAGTGCACAAGCTCACATTTGTCCTTAGATAACCTAGCTCCCCCAAATTACATTAACTACATGACAATTAGAAGGAATTAAGGAGATAGTGAAACTATAAGGTGAGGTACGTGACACTGAACATTTATTCAATTCATATAGATTTGGCCTTGAGATTTACTGTACTCTAAGAGAGTCCTGGTGACTAAAACTCTCACTCTCAGGCATAACAACATGTTTTAAATGATTGGAATGATTCGTTATTTCATCAACTCAAATAAATTTCCATGGCTAATAAAATGAGTTCTACCCTCGTGGGAGGACATGGGAAGAAGTTCTTCATAGGCATCATTCCTACCCTTACATGCTACAGTGACCCAACTGTGTGCTATTGTGTGATTCTAAGAGCAAGTCAGCATTCAACTTGGACTCCATTTTACTTGTAGGCTACACTAGGAAAAGAGACCATTTAGGCATGATTTTCAAATGGAAGGTACTGACGGACAAAAACTTCTCTGAACAGCAGTAAGTCTCTCCAAATAGACAAGGGAATGCCAAAAAAAGGAGTGACTGTGAACTGTGCTGGCAACGTGTTCTCCAGGAAATGACCGGGTGTGTGTATCCTTGCTGATTACACATATAATAGCTCCAAAGCAATGCTCTATATCAAGAAAGACTGCATTTCAAAGCTATGTTTTCTAAAGGAAAAAGAAATAGCGTATTAGTTGAGCCTTTTGGAGAGAAGTAGAGCAGTTTGAGTAGCAGAGAAGAAATTAGGAGCCCCATGTGCTGGCATCAGAGTCAAATTGGACACAAGGAGAAGATGACAGGTGCATAGCACACAATCAAAAGGAAAATCTCGTGTTGACTTATTACTGCTATAAAATGTTTACTAAATGATTCAGGGGAAAAAAATCAGCCTTCGCCGCTTTGGCTCAGTGGAGAGAGCCTCAATCTGTGGACTGAAGAGTCCTGGGTTCATTTCCGGTCAAGGGCACATACCTTAGTTGCAGGCTCGATCCCTGGCCCTGGTAGGGTCACATGCGGGAGGCAACCAAATGATGTGAGACATCGATGCTCTCACATTGATGTTTTTCTCTCTGTCTCTCCCCCTCCCTTCCACTCTCTCTGAAAATCAGTGGAAAAATATCCTCAGGTGAGGACTAACAACAAAAACAATCCAATTATCATAGAAATAAATAAAAAGCATAGATCATTATGTGGGAGTCCATCTCTGTTTTTCACTTTGTGAATGAGATCCCTGAAGGGGATCTCATTGTAAAGTAAGGATAAGGGAGATATAAGTACAGGTAAGACATTCACATTTTAAGTCACAACTAAGATATCTAAAATCCCAAAGATAATTGAAATTAAACTGCCTGCTACTCCCAGTATACTGGGGAAGGAAGGTTGTGAGAATTAAATGAAATAATGCCATAAAACACTTGCTACAATGCCCAGCACATAATTTCTATAAAAAGTTATAATTCTTAATGATAATTATAACACATGTTTGGGTTTTAGGATGCCCTTCTATTTCCATCATTCTGAAGATGACATGGACATGATCATAGGACACACACACACACACACACACACTCTGAGTGGCCAGATTATTATGATCTCTGAATGCATAATAATCTGGCCACTCAGTGTGTGTGTGTGTGTGTGTGTGTGTGTGTGTATCAGAGGCCCAGTACATGAATTCATGGGTGGGGTCTGGCCAGCCTGGCCAAGGGGAGGGGACATGGGTAGTTGGCCAGCCTGCCTTCTGGTCGAGGGGACAATTTGCATATTAGCCTTTTATTATATAAGATATACACTGAGTGGCCAGATTATTATGCATTCAGAGATAATAATAATCTGGCCACAGACCACTATCTGTGTAAGTGGTGTCCCCATGACCTCCCTAAGTCTCAGGGATGACTTGCTTGATCTGAGGGCCCTTTCAAAGAGATGTCCCCTTCTCTACAGAAGCCCTGGTCCAAAGGGACCATACAAGAGACGCTACTCTGCAAGGGACAACACAGAGAACCGAACATGAACTTAGCTCTTAGAGTCCGAATGGGGGATAATACTGTACAATTTATTTTTAAAATTACTGCTTTTTAACCTGGAATCACATTTGCACATCTCCCTCGAATTTATCAATTCAAGTTTCAAATATGTGCCTATTGTAACCTGTATTGCCTTCACCCCTTTCCACAATCTGTCTCACCACTCTGCAAGTTTTCCAACATTAAAAAGGTATCATTACTAATTTAACTATTCTATGACAATTTAAACTGAATAGCACTTTTCCATGATTTAAGGTACATGGTATTTAGAATATACCTAAACTCTAATGTCTCTATGCAGGATTGCTTTTGCTTGAGAAGGGAGTTCTTGAACCAGCTTGCTGGGGTCCAAATCCACACTTCACTTCTACTGACCTAGCATGTCAGTATTCTCCCATGCCTCTGTATTCACTCCATGCCTCAGTATTCTCATCTGTACATGGAGTCAATAAAAATACTTCACTCATGGGAGAATCAACTAAGTTAATACTTAGAAAGTTTTGAGAACAGGTGAGTCAGAAGCTGAAAGATTTTAAGGGACCTCAAATTTTTAGAGGTAAATTGAATACAGGGAAGCTGTCTTAATAATATTAATTGTCTCATTTCAATAGATTAAAAAAATTAACATGTAAAATGTTTGGATGTTGAATTAATAGTGATTTAGTCCTTATTCATTCATCTACTCATTTATTGGCCAAATGTTTTTTAACCTTCTAATAGAAGGTCTCTTTCAGATAGCAATGAAAAGAAAAGTGATACTAAATTTTAATAGGCAGATCAAGAGAGGAATCATACATGGTATTCACTGTACAATTAGGTGGCTTTTTGCAAATACTTAAATCACAAACCCAAGGAGAAAATTTAGGAGTAGGTCAAAGCTATAAAGGATTTCAAATCCATGGGAGAATCACTCCCATAAACCATATGTCAGTGGAGTTCATTACACTGCACATTGCTAGAGCAATATCTTACACATTCAGCTTAAAGAAAACCCAAAAAACATATTTAATCTCGGCAGCTGCCATCTTGGATTTACTTTTCCAGAAGAGAGAAAAATTCCAGGCAAACATTAAAACATTAACCCTGGCTTTGTTTGCTTTAAAACAGCCAAGGATTCAGTGCTCCTGCAAAGTACTGTCTGAAATAACAATGAAACCCTAGTTTCTGGAGAACTTTTTCATGAAACAAGTTTTGGGTTCTCAGCATCAACAAAACTCTGCAGTAACTTTAGTTGCATTAGAGATTTTTACTTTTAAAGTCCTCTCTCAGTTAAGCAATCCCATTAAAACATGTCTACACGCACACACACTTCATTCACTTCTGTACTCTTTCATTTAATTTTGCAATAACTAATCTTTGATTTTATATTTGGAAAGAAGACAAGGGATAAATGAACTGATGTTTGATACAATTTCTATAGGCCCCTTCACATTTTGCTGTATCTAACTTATTTGAATATTGTTAAGTCACGTTTTATATTTGAGGGATAATCATTTGGCAATATGAACTCTTTCCATTCCTTCAGACTAGGGGTGTTAGTCCTAATTTCCCCAGTTGGCAAGAGGAGATCACTAGGTTAATGAGTATGCTACTCAGCTAGCACTCAGAGGGCTGGTTAATATGGAAAGTGAAACTGTAACCAGGTGCTCCAAATCCTATCAGAATATTGATTCTACACTGTCACCCACAATGGAAGCTTACTGTGTACACTTCACACTGGACGAAGTCAGAATGTGCAGAAAGATGAATTAGAAGTCCCGGGTCAATTCACTGCATCAAGAATGCACAGAGCCGAAACCGGTTTGGCTCCGTGGACAGAGCGTCGGCCTGTGGACTGAGGGGTCCCGGGTTCGACTCCGGTCATAGGGCATGTACCTTGGTTGCGGGCACATCCCCAGTGGGGGGGGTGTGTAGGAGGCAGGTGATCGATGTTTCTCTCTCATCGATGTTTCTAACTCTCTATCCCTCTTCCTTCCTCTCTGTAAAAAATCAATAAAATATATTTAAAAAAAAAAGAGTGCATAGAGAGAGATATGCTAACAAGGAAAAGGAAATTTCAATATTTTTCTCCTCAAGTTGAAAGAACCAATTTCCCATAAGGACCAATTTTTGCACAGTGGTTAACTCGCAGGGATTAGCACAAGGAGGTACCAAATTGCCCAGAAGAGGAGGCACTAATAAGAGGCTGCCCACCTTGCAAGATGGCTTTACATTTGGGAGCACAGCACAGAAGGCTGGTGGCTAGCTGAAGGTCAGGTATATCCTACACCGAGGGAAGGAGGGAACAAACGGATCTTGAGTCTAAGATGGCTTAAGGAAAAAGACATTTTCCTACAGGGTCCCTAACAATCTGGAGTTTCATATTCATGACTTTGTTATTTCTGAAGCCTTTGTCGGGGGCGGGCATAGGGGTCTAAGTGATGGTGGCAGAAGGCACTGGAGGAACTGCTCTCCTTCCCAGCCCTGACCATTTCTCCTCATTGAGCCCAATTTGTATGCACATTCAGCTCCTAGCTGTCTGCTAGCATTAAGAGATGGCTGAATCCCACCTGGCTTTCTCTGACTGCTCCAAGGCAAGGATGGGGAAGAACCTGGGGAATTGCCCCAGGCAGTCCCAAGAGATCTGTGGTGGGTTCTGAGCTGGGCTGATGCAATAACTGTTACTTCTGGTGTTTGGAGCCATTTTGATTCCTCTCATAGTGGGTTTGCTGGGGGAGCGGCTCTGGGAAGAAGGCAAGACTTGCTGCAGCAGCTAAGTGGAAGCAGACCTCTAGTGCAGCAGTCAAGGTAATACTTCCCCTTCCCTGGCACTTGAGCCGAAAAGACTGAAGCAAAATAAAAGGGCAATCTGTATGTAATTAAAAGCAACTACTGGCAATTGCTTTTTTCCCCTTGTTAAAACAGTAGAAATCCAAATTTTCCACCTTCTCAGACTCCCCGCTTCCCCTGACCACTTCCAGCTCTGAATTGCCATAGTTGGGAGTAGTGTCTCTAAGCAGTGCTGGCAAGGGCAGATCCATCAAAGAAAGAACTTCTTATTTTTTAAATTAAAAAAATATTTTTTAACATATGGCATTTTTCCCAAGCAGTAGTTCCTAAACATTTTAGCCTAACATTTGGAACACATATATATATATATATATATATGTTGCCATTGTACATCCATTCTTCTTTAAAAACTACTGACCTCGAAATTTTAACTTTACAATTTAAAAACTTAGATGGAAAAATGACAATGAAATCACATCAATTATTATCAGTAATTTATAATCTTCTGAAATTCTTAGAAATTCTAGAATTCTGCAATCCTCTTCTTTTGTTTATCATGTACAGAAATTTGAAGAGAGCAATTATTCATTGTCTTCTAAACACTATTGTTCTTTGAATTCTTAGGCTATGGGACTTTGAGCATAGTTTTAATTCTATGACCAATCAACCACATAGAAGAGAAATTCATTTCATTTTATTCATTCAAATGTTTACTGAATTCCTATTTCAAACATAAACAACAACAAAAATTTCCTCTTTGGCTGGTTTGTTGATAGTGCTCTGAATATTCATTTCCCAGGTTTTTAAAAATGAACCGATGAATTGGTCAGGGGCATATAGAAGTTTGGAAGAAGATCAATGAGACATTAAAAATACATAGAAAAAAGATGTCCTATTCAATATTTTGTATTGAAAAGCCTGATTTCCCATAAGGAGAAAAAATCAGGTTAGATCCCTACATGACAGCATATAACATATAAATTCTAAGTAGATTAAATATCTAGATATGAGAACAAACTTTTATAATTTTTAGAATAAATACGAGAATATCTTTTTGATGTCAGGGTAAGAGAATGACTGAAAAAACACAAAAAGCAGAAATCACAAAGTGATGAATAAATGAAATTTTACTTTCTTAAAATTGAGACCTTTGTATAATAATAGACACTACTAATTAAAGGTATGTTATTAATGGGACAAAGGAATTAGCAAACTGTATAACAGTAAGAGGATTAGTACTCAGAATATATATTGAACTTTTACAAATAAAACAAACAAAAAATCACCCAGAGGATCCAATAGAAATAGGTGAAATGCATAAAAAGGCCATTCATGGTAGAGAAATCCTGAGTGGCACAGTGATAGAGGAAAGCCTCTTGAACTGCACAGTACTTAGAGAAAACAATATTTAAAAAAATATATTTTTATTGATTTCAAAGAGGAAGGGAGAAGGAGAGAGAGAGAGATAGAAACATCAATGATGAAAGAGAATCATTGATCAACTGCCTTTTGCACAGTCCCACTGGGGACTGAGCCCAAAACCTGGGCATGTGCCCAGACCAAGAATCTAATTGTGATCTCCTGATTCATAGGTCAATGTTCACTCAACCAACGAGCCATGCTGGCCAGGCAAAAACAATATATATTTTTTTAAATGAGAAAATCACAGTGAAGAAAAAAAGAAAGAAAGAGTATTACAAAGTAATGGATGAAAGTGATTTGTAAAAGGCATACTGGAAATACAGTTACTAGATGGTTTTTGGAACCTATCAGTTTTAAAAACAATCAAAAATAAATATAATTACAGTTTTTAGTAATAGTTGTATTTAGACATCCCTATTGATAGAGCTATAGTTAGATTTTAGGTGTGTGTGTGTGTGGGGGGTACGGGGGCGGAGAGGAGGCAGGGGTTTGGAATCAGGGATTAAGACAAGAATTTTCCATACAATTTTCAAGTAGTTAAAACTTGAAGTGCGTATTGGAAAGTGTAGTGTGAGAAGAAGGACTCAGAAAGACCCTCTAAAGAGAACTAGTATTTTGAATGACTAGTCAAGGGGGAAGAGAATTCAGAAAGGAAGATGGCCTTGGTCCCAGGAGTAGAGAAAGACCCAGAAGCCAAGGGTGAAAAGTGTTTCAAGAAGAAGAGGTTATCAGTGTCAAATGTAGCTGAAATATGCACTGAGATGAAGATATAAACACTTGCAGATTTTTAAAATTCAGAAATGGTCTCAATGGATTCATCATGATGTGCTTGTCTAATTTCCTGCGGTGGGGTCTGAGAGGGCTGGATAACCTGGAGCCACAGCAGGGTGAAGCCCAGCCTTCTGCCTCTCCACTTCAACTCCCACAATTGGACTAAACAATTGTCTTTTTCCATGGCCTAAAGCACAATTCCATAGGTGCTCCTTAGAACTGTCAAGATAAATGAGTATGTCTTTTGCTCCCCAACAAAACTTACTTTTCTATTTATCTTCCATTTGCTTTGTATGAGTGATTAAGTTTCAAAATTTTCAAGAAAAACTATTGCTGATCCTACAGAAATACCAATAAGCATTGAGAACAGAATCTGCATCCACAAATCCATGGCTCTGAGAACTGCAGCTGTCAGAGGCCAACCTCAGATTCTTGACTTGGAACCCAGTTAGTTGTGAGGAAGATGCATTGTGTTCTGGGTCTTCGACCAACTTGACTTCTAGCTATCTCTTGCCCTCAAAATATCTCAGCACGAATAATCATAATGATATTAACCAACTAGGAAGTGATTAGGTAATATCTTATCTACAGAGGGTGGGCTAAGTCAGCTCTATCTAGAATTGGCTCAATTTTCCTTTGCTGGATTCAATCTGAGCATGCTTGTCTTACATGTCAATTGTAACCAAACATAAAGGTCTTGTTAAAACAACTTTATCTTCATTCAACTCAACTGTGGTCTCTGATTAGCTGTTTGGAACTCAAAGCATATTTATAGTTATTTTCCCCCTTGATGGTATGTCAGCTATATATGGCCAAACTATATGTCTCAGATCCTTTAAAATATCCTAGACTTCCTCTGTGAACTTTGAAAGCACAGGTGTCACACTTAATTTTATCCAACATATGTAGTTAAAGGTACATTGAGTATTTACTGATTTATGAAAGGATTCTTTTTCTTAAATCCTCACCTGAAGATATTTTTCCATTGATTTTTAGAGAAAGTGGAAAGAGAGGGAAAGACAGAGAGAAATATAGATGTGAGAGAAACACATTGATTAGTTGCCTCCTGCATGAGCCCCAACCAGGGCCTAGGCCAGGGAGGAGCCTGCAACTGAAGTATGTGTCCTTGACTGGAATAGAATCCAGGACTCTTTGGTCCACAGGCTGATGCTCTATCTACTGAGCCAAACTGGCTAGAGATTTCTTAAAGGATTTACTTTCTTAAAGGATTTACTATCAAGTTTCTAATAAGAAGCAACTATCTAATTTCATAAAATAATATTATTTACAGTATTTTGATTTATGCTGGATTTTTATATTAGGACTAGAGGCCCGGTGCACGAAATTCATGCATGGGTAGGGTCCCTAGGCCTGGCTGGTGGTCAGGGCCTATCAGGGCCTTCCTTCCCCCAGCTGCTAGCTGCTGGCCAGGGCCTTCCTTTGTTCTACCCCCAGGTGGTCAACGCACATCATAGCGAGTGGTCGAACTCCTAGTCGGTCAAATTCCTGAGGGGACAATTTGCATATTAGCCTTTTATTATATAGGATGCTATGATTACTTTAGTCCCAGTTGGGCAAGTGCTTTAGACTTGTGCTGCAGACTGAACGTCTGTGTCCTCCCCAAAATTCATGTGTTGAAACCTCACCCCCTATGTTGGTGGTATTATGGGGTTGATTGTCTTTGGGAGATGATTATGAGGGTGGAGTCTTTATGAATGGGACTAGTACCCTTGTAAAAGAGATCCCCAAAGCTCTTACTGCTTCCTCCATGTGAGGACATAGTGAAAAGATGGCATCTAAGATCCAGTGAGCAGATTCTCACCAGACACTGAATCTTCTAGTGCCTTGGTCTTGGACTTCCTATCCTCCAGAACTATGAGACAGTTTTGTTGTTTACAAGCTCCCTAGTTTATGGAATATTTGTTAAAGCATCCCAAATGAACTAAGATAACTTTTCACCAAGCATCAGGGATCTTGGGTCATAAATTAGTAAGTGACACATGTTTCAGCCCTAGGCTATTTAATTCTATGTAATTATGGGTATTTCTCTGCTAGATACAAGGGAGGGATGTAAACCATCAAAGTCTGGATGCTTCAGTGCTTTCTTAGAAGTAAAGTAGCAAAAGATGCTAGGAGAGCACAAGATGTCCAAGAGGGGGTCCTGCTTGGACAAAGGATTAAGATGGAGCCAACAGCTGATTTATCCCAATTCTCCTATGGCCATGCCATTTGATTGACAAGAAGCTGAAACCAGAGAGAGGACAGGCCACATCACCCTCTGCTCTAAATCTTGCAGGGCTCCTCAGACTAAATGGGGCATAACATGTCATAATCTGAACTCTCATGACCCATTTCTTACCATTATTCCTTTTTTCAATTTAGCATCACTTCTCATTGTTTCCTGAACATGTCAGTCCACTCCCAGTTAGAAGCCTTGAACCACCTGATGCCTTTATTGGCATGCTCTCATCACAAGCACTACATGACTCATGCCCTGTCATTGTCTTTTCAGGCTGTTATAACACAATACTATAGACTGGTTTATAAACAATAGAATTTTATTTCTCACAGTTCTACAGGCTGGACCCCCAAGATCAGATTCAGTGTCTGGTGAGAGCCTACTTCCTGGTTCATAGGTGGCTGTCTTCTTGCTGTGACCTCACATAGAGGACGCTGCTTGGGATATCTCTGTGGTCCCTTTTATAAGTACAGGAATATCATTCATGAGGGCTCCACCTTCATAATCTAATTACCTTCCAAAGGTCCCCCTCCTAATGCCATCACACCAGGGAGGGGTTAGGATTTCAACACATAAATTTTGAGAGGACACAAACATTCAATCTACAGCACTTTGTCACCTCATGCAAATCTGCTCAAATGTCACCTTCTTGATGAGGTTCACCTATAGCATCTTGCTGAAAATTGCAATTTGCTTCCTTCCCACCTTGGTCTTCCCAGTAGTCTCTTAACATGGTCTACTTATGTTTTCCTTTTTCCCCCATAGTACTTATTACCTTACAAAGTACTATAGAATGTTCCTCCTTGATCATATCTACTGAGTACTGTCTACCTCCCTTTGCTGGAATTCATGCTCTAGAAGAACAGGGATTAATTTTGTTCTCATAGCTCTGTTCTATATCCCAAAGCTCAGAAAACAACTTCTGTGTACATAGTAAGTGTGTAATAAATATTTTATGGGAGAGAATCCAAGATGGCGGCGTAGGTAAACACCTAAACTGCTGCCTTGCGCAACAATTTCAAAAATACAACTAAAAGACAAAACGTCTATCACCCAGAACCACGGAAAAGTTGGCTGAGTGGAAGTTCTACAACTAGAAGGAGAGAGAAAAGAGCATTGAGACGTGCACAAGCGCTGAAAAGCTGAGGTATGGAGGCGCGTGATCTGGGCTGGTGGCGGGCGTTGCTTTTTTCAACCCAAAGGGAGACAAGCCCCCGATTACTCTGAAATACAGTTTCTGGGGAGACGCGGGGGACCCAAACTCCTACGGGAAGAAGCTGGACTGTCTGCCAGTGAGGGTGGCTTGCTTGCAGAGCTGTGCGCAGGAATAATTGTTTACTGCACTGGGGCACGGGACGCCGACCAGAGCCGGCTAACTAGCAGCCATTGCTGTTTGCCACGCCCTAGCCTAGTGACGCCCTGAGACCCCGCCCTGCACAACCTACAAACCCACCCAAGCTCCAAGCAGCGGATTTAGCATAAGAAAGCCCTGCTCTATTGCAGCTTAACCTAGCAAACTTGCAGCCCGGGTCAGACAGCTCCAAAACCTCCAAACCCCAAGCAAAGAGGAGAAAACTGTGGCTCTCACTGTAGCTCCTGCTGGGTGGCCTCAGACAGTAGCTGACCTGCACCCCATTGGAGATCTAGAAGCCAGTGTACCTAGTGGTCAGTGTGAGACACAGATTTCAACTCCTCACATCCATAAGTGACACATTCAAGAGGCAGACTCAGTGAGCACCAAAGCCCCACTGAAACAAGTCCTGCCCCATAAGCGTGTCTTCAGCGCAGCAGTTCTTCCATTATAGACACAGCCAGTGCTCACAGCTAATTGGCTTGGAGGTCAATTCCTCCCAGTGTACCAACAGCAATTAAGGCTTAACTACACCAAGACTTTGCACTCAGCCCAGAAAGGGGTGTACCAAGAGCATCCACATCAGGTGATTGGGGAGGCTGAGCTACTGCCCCCTATACGTCACCTACCACACAAAGCCACTCCGTCAACACAGGGAAGCAGCCAAAATGCGGAGACAAAGACACATGTCACGAATGAAAGAAACGGAGGAAAGCAAACTACTGGACGACATAGAGTTCAGAACCACATTTATAAGGTTACTCAAGAATCTTCTTAAAACTGCTGAGAAACTTGATGAGAACTTTAAGGATATTAATGAGAATGCCAAAAAAATGGAAAAGGATCAGTCAGAAATGAAGCATACACTGTCTGAAATAAAGAATATACAGAAACTCAACTGTAGATCAACGTACCCCAAGAATCAAACCAAAGATCTGAAATATGTGGAAACGAAAAACATCCAACCAGAAAAACAAAAAGAAAAAAGAATCCAAAAATATGAAGATAGTGTAAGGAGCCCCTGGGACAACTTTAAGCGAACCAACATCCGAATTTTTGGGGTGCCAGAAGAAGGGACAGAGCAAAATATTGAAAACCTATTAGAAGAAATAATGACAGAAAACTTTCCCTACCTGGTGAAAGAAATAGACTTACAAGTTCAGGAAGCGCACAGAACCCCATACAAGAGGAATCCAAAGAGGACCACACCAAGACACATCATAACTAAAATGCCAAGGGCAAAAGACAAAGAGAGAATATTAAAAGCAGCAAGAGAAAAACAGTTAATTACCTACAAGGGAGTACCCATACGACTGTCAGCTGATTTCTCAACAGAAACTATGCAGGCCAGAAGGGAGTGGCAAGAAATATTCAAAGTGATGAACAGCAAGAACCTACAACCAAGATTACTCTACCCAGCAAAGCTATCATTCAGAGTTGAAGGTCAGATAAAGAGCTTCACAGACAAGAAAAAGCTAAAGGAGTTCATTACCACCAAACCAGGATTACATGAATTGCTGAAGGGTATTCTTTAAGAAGAGGAGAAAGAAGAAAAAGGTAAAGATAAAAATTATGAACAACAAAATGACATCAAATAAATACCTACCAACAAGTGAATCTAAAAATCAAGTGAACAAAAAATCTGAAGAACAGAATGGACTGGTGAATATAATAGAATCAGGGACATAGAAAGGGAGTGGACCGACGATTCTCAGGGGAAGCAGGTGTGAAGGGTGCGGGAAGAGATTGGACAAAAATCTTACTCCTATGGATGAAGACAGTGGCGGGGGGTGATGGCATGGGGTGGGGTGGGGAATCAGGTGGAGGGTAGCTATGGGGGAAAAAAAAAAGAGGAACACCTGTAATAATCTGAACAATAAAGATTTATTTAAAAAAATAAAAATAAAAATCTGAGAGAGATTTTGAAAGCAAGATGAACATAAAAAAACATAAAATAAATATTTTATGGATGAATGAATGAATGAAAAATTTAGAACATTGTTCAATGATAAGATATCAGAACAGAGACTGCCTGGATTTTGTTCACCTTGATATCCTCAGCACCTACAACAATCCCCAGTAACGAGTTTTTGTTGAAAGAGTGAATGAATGTTATTAGGTGGGAGGAGGGGATTCATAAAACCTATATAAATATTAGTAAAAAATAAATACCTTTGGGCCAGGATTGAGGTACTTTCATGCCCACACCCTTCCCAGAATTCTTTAACTGCATACAGGTCATAAAATTACCCAATCCTCTGCTGAAAGAAAGATTATTCTTTTTAGTTACCTGGAAACTCCAACAGCCTGCAACTACTTACAGAAAGTCCTCTCAGAGGTGACAGCATCTGTTACACAAAGCCGCAGCACATGACAATGCTCTGCCCTGTGACATGTGTATAGGATTCCACTGTGTGAAACCTCTCTATTCAGTGCTGTTTTCTTCAGTTGTCATTGGAGACCACAGGCTTCTGAGTCAGATGCCTTTCCCATCATGTCCCAGGCTATTACTCTCAGAAAGTCACTTTGGGTGGACCTCCATTTGTCATACAGGGTGTCCCCCAAAAATGTATACACACTTTGAATTATTATAAAGGGGTAAAAATTAAGTGTGTTATCAGCTGTTTAAGAGTGAGTACATTTTTGGGGACATCCTATATTTTAAAACAATAACCACTTTTTAGGACTGTCACAAAGCTAAAAAGAATGTGTCAAGTAAAATGCTTAGTAGATATTCCAAAACACATCACTATGCCCTCTATGTCTTTTCTATGCATGATTCTAATATTTCTGTTGCATTTTATAATGCATAAAGTGCATAATTACACATTAGAATTTTAAATAAGATCTGGAAACAGCCCAGTGCCCATCAGTAGATGCATGGGTAAAAAAACCTGTGGTACATTTACACCAGGGAATACTATGCAACAGTAAAAAAGAAGAATCTTACCCTTTGAGACAGCATGGAGGGACCTGCTAAGTGAAATAAGTCAAAGAAAGACAAGGACCACATGATCTCACTCATATGTGGAATCTAATGAACAAAATAAACAGTTGAACAAAATAGATCCAGAGTCATAGAAGCACGGAACAGACTATTGAATCTCAGAGGGAAGGTGGGGGAGGGTGGGTAGAAAGAGATCAACCAAAGAACTTGCATGCATATATGCATAATCTATGGACACAGACAATGGGGTGGTGAAGGCCTGGGTCAGGGAGTGGAGATGGTTTAGAAGAGGTCAATTGGGGAAGAAATGGGACATATGTAATACTTTCAACAATAAACAGTTAAAAATAAAAATATTTTTCTCATCCTAGGTTGAACCATTAGACAATTTTGTTCATTTATTTTTTGCATTTTACACTGAGACTGTATAGTAGAAAATGCCACTAGAAATTGGAATTAAAATACAGGCCATTTCATTTCTTTCCTCAGTGCAAATCTAGCAGGTGATGGCCATGAGAGGCTATTAATGCTGGATTCCTTAAAATATATAGCATTGTGTCAGAATATTTTCTAAAAGGGCAAAGCAATGACTCCTAAGGTATGTGTTATTTACATTTGAAAGGAGCTGATGGTGTATATATCCCTGATAAGTCATGACTTATCACCAAGCAAAAAAACAACCATTAAAAAATGAAACTAGTTTATAATGAGTGGCACAGCTCAATTACTGGAAATATTTCTTATTGAAATGGAATTAACATTTAGCTTCTGAAATGAAATAAGCAAATTAGTAGCCAAAGCATTTGCTAATTTTTTTCTGTGGCCTATTTAGGTCTTCGTTGATACCACTTGCATGATGTAAATCTTACTGAAAAAGAGCACTTCTGTAACCTGCATACTTCCAAAGGCCAGGCTTTAAGCTTCGAGGCTATAAAACATATACACTGTAAGAGGAGGAAATGGGAGCATGGAAGGATGGAGAACTTGGATAGGTCCACACAGCTTCTACGAGAGCTTTGATTTGAACTTGAAAGAGAAGCCAGTTAAGGCCAAAGGATATATGACCAGATAACAGTGCATTAAGGTTGTCTGGAGGCCTTCCAGTCCATCAGATTCAAAGCAGCCATAGTATAATCTGTGTTATGTATGTGTCTTTTATGGAAAACAAAAATCCTATTTTAAAAAAAATCTATAAACTACTTGTGCCAAAGTACAATCTTCAAAAACTGAAAAACATGACTTTTACTTCAATAATAAACAAAATATAAACATGTTATTTAACTCTTTAATGAGAAAATCAGTAAGATAGATTCAAAAGAGAATGAGAACATATGGGCAGTGGGAAAGTTATTTTGCAATTAGATTTCTGGATCAGATGTACAACTGGGCAATGCCCTACAGGGCAGATACCTTCTTTGAAGACAGAAATCATTTAACTTCTACTAGACAAAAAATCTATTTGTTAGCATATAAATGGTAGAATTTAGGCCTTTAATCAATAGTACTTAGCAAGTCAAATAAAGTTACACCCCCTAAACCAGAATATAATCCTTAGGTGAGCCTGTTAAACAATGTTCCTATATGATATCAGAATGGCATTACCTCACTTTGCTTATTTCCAAGTTCCAGGTAACTTTTTATCTTCCTGAAAATGAAAACTAGATCAATAAACGCAATGAAGATAATGTTTTATTTACAGATGGCTCTATAGTTTACTGTTTTATAATTCATAAAATGACCTAGATGGTGAAAAAAGCATCCAGATATTTCTGAAGAGGACATGACTATTATTTTCTAAAGGGAGAAACCAGATCTTCCCTCTAAAGAGTGTTACCAAAATATATATTTCATATGAAAATGATTATTTTTGTCAAGGTAGTAAATAATAAACATCATAAAAATCTGAGAATGTCCATGACTTCCTCTCACACAGCACTGAGAAGTCAATGCAAAGGAGGAAAAGTGATGGATTGAAAGTGATTTCTGGGAAGATAAACAAATCTCTTCTTAGTTACAACCCCCTTTACCTTGAATATGGGTTCCTGTGCCCTGGGGAAAGTGACAATACCTGGCCCAACATACTGGAAGCAAAGCCAAGGGCAGGGTTGAAAGACATGCCATGAGTGGCCAGTGCTTTACAGAAGGAACCTCGCTCTGTGTTTGCTGAAATGAAATTAAGAAGGGAGATCCTGGAGCTGGTCTATGGCAGCAAAGCAGAATGGATAACCTGCCCAGCAGCAGTGGATCAGTGATTGAGGTCAATCAGGAGGTCAGGGTTTGATTCGAAGTCAGGGCACATGCCCAGGTTTTGGGCTCTATCCCCAGTAGGGGGTGTGCAGGAAGCAGCCGGTCAATGACTCTCTCTCATCATTAATGTTTTTATCTCTCTTTTCTTCTCCCTTCCTCTCTGAAATCAATAAACACACACACAATCTAATAAAACAGCAATATGCAAATTGACCATACCTCTGCCACACCCACAAGCCATGCCCACCAGCCAATTAGCAGCGAGTATGCAAATGAACACAACCAAGATGGCTGCGGCCATGAAGTGAGCAGGAGGCTTGGGTTTCCCTGGCAATGGAGGAAGCCAAACTTCCTGCACACCCTGGCCAGCCCGCAAATCACCACAGGCCCCTCACCCAGGCTGCCCCATGCCCTAAGGGAACTCCCACCCTGATCCAGGATACCCTTCAGGGCAAACCAGCTGCCCCCCACCTGTACACCAAGCCTCTATCCTATCAAATAAAAGAGTAATTTGCAAATTGACCATCATTCCAATACACAAGATGGCTTCCCCCATGTGGTCAAAGATGGCTGCCCCCATGTGGACACAAGATGGCTGCCACAAGATGGCCAGCAGGGAGGGCAGTTAGGAGGAACCAGGCCTGCAAGGGGGGGGGGCAGTTGGGGGAGATAAAGCCTGCAGGAGAGGGCAGTTAGGGGTGACCAGGCCGGCAGAGGAGGGAAGTTGGGGACAACTGGACCTGCAAGGAAGGGCAGTTCGGAGGGACCCAGGCCTGCAGGGCAGAGCAGTTAGGGGTGACCAGGCCTGCAGGAGAGGGCAGTTAGGGGTGACCGGGCCTGCAGGGAAGGGCAGTTAGGGGTAATCAGGCTGGCAGGGGAGCAGTTAGGCATCAATCAGGCTGGCAGGGGAGTGGTTAGGGGGCGATCAGGCTGGCAGGCAGAAGCAGTTAGGGGCAATCAGGAAAGCAGGCAGGCGAGCAGTTGGGAGCCAGCAGTCCTGGATTGTGAGAGGGATGTCCAGCTGCCCGTTTAGGCCCGATCCTACCTGGATCGGGCAGCCGGACATCCCTTGAGGGGTCCCAGATTGGAGAGGGTGCAGGCTGGGCTGACAGACACACACCCCCGTGCATGAATTTTGTGTACTGGGCCTCTAGTATATGAATGAATGGTTAACCTGCCAGACTCCTTTAAATTTCTGAGTCAATTGTTCCAATGGCTTCTGAGATCTCTTAATGCCTGGGTTCCTTTCTGCATTCAGACTGAGAATGTCTATAAACACAGTGTTGTGTGTCACCCAGTGTCTGCATTCTCTTTCATTGATTTATCTACAAAAACTTCCTTTATTGGACTAGCTGTTCTTATGATAGTTAATCTAAATGCCCTGTATTGTCAATTGATCCAACATGGAATCAAGACTTTTTAAAAATTGTACTTCTGAGAATTAGTCAAAACTCCATTACTTTTGAATTCATAACTTCCCATTGAAGCATAACAAACATTATTTATTAAAGAACACATTATTTTCATTTGATCTACTTCCTTGTAAGTGAGATTTATTGGATTTGCAAAAACAACCTTTAGACAAATGTAACGGAATCATATTTTATGATATTACAAGGCTGCTATTCCCTTAGGTTACGTGTTCTCTGATCCTTTTCTCCACCATTTAGGCTGCGTGGAAGCTTCCTCTATGAACTGCCCTCAGGGAAAGAGCAATGCAAAACAAGCTTCAAAACAGGCTCTGAAATTGATAACAGAGACAACAGTCTTGAAAGCTGGAATAATTTAAATTCACAAGGAAGGCATGGATGGGCCTCTCCTGGGGGAAAAAAAAATGTGTGGGTTCCACCAAGCAGAGCCTGGGGTATTTAGAGCAGAGAGTTTGTACTGCAAATTCTAGAGCAGGGATGGAGGGCTGTGTTAAGACCGATAGCTGCTTTCTTACCAAAAGATCAGGAATTGGAGTGGAAAGGAGAGTAGAGGTCCTGAATGGTGCACAGAGCAAAGACCATGGGCTATTTCTTTACAAGAAGGTGAGTCACAACATGAGACCACCATATGTGTAGATAATTTTTCGTTATCATCTTCCCTAATGAAAGATGTTATGTATATCTCTTCCACTCCACCTCCCCCGCGTGTGACCCCCAGGCCTTCTATCCTCTCAGAATCTACATCGCTTTCTGTAAAGGGGAGTGTCCTCAACTCCTGTGACAGCAGCCTGGTGTGATATTGGAACAAGGTTTCCTAGGATGAGTTCCAGAAAACATGATTGGAAAAGCAAACCTCTGGATTCATCCTACACATTTTGCCTATTAGAGATTTTATTAGTTCTGTGTAGGTTAGGAGAACGCCTTGGTATTTCCCTATAGGATTTGACCATAGAAAATCCATGCAAATGCAGATGCCCCTTTCCCTGTAATTATATGGATGTCCTATGAGGCTACTGTTCCTTGACTGTGCTGTGGGGAATACTGAGCTGGCTCTCTAGCTGTAGAGTCTTTGGGTTCTGGGGTTGCCACCTGAAATAGGCCTTCTCAACATAGGTTTAATGCCACTTAGCCCTGTTGGCAGTATCAGATGAGAAGTACCGTGCAAAATTTTCAGAATGTGGTCTATGGTAAGGTGCCCTGTCCCTTTCTTTCCTATATACCTACTACCAGGAGGTTTCTGATTCACATCCTCTCCTGTCTATATCCTCCTCTGCCCTCACCTCGAAAGGAGACCATCTCCAGGACGAGTTTAGCTATTCCCCTGACATGCAATCACCCTTCAGCTTCCAAAGCATTTGGTTTCCTGAAGTTAGAATTTTAAAGGTCTTTAGTATAACAAAGTACTCTTTTGATTGCTGGTACTGAAAACATTCTGCTCTACATTATTATTATCTGGGTATCCTATATAGTAAAGAGGGAATATGCTAATTGACACTCACACCATTGCAAATATGGTGGCGCCCACAGACAATAAGGAGGGAATATGCTAATTGACTGCCATGCCCTCAAAGATGGCAGTGCCCACAGCCACAAGATGGTGATGTCCAGTCTCCTCAGCCCCACAGGGGTGGCAGGCACACCGCATGCCTGCCTCCAGAGTCCCCCAGTCCCCTAAGCCCCCCAGCTGCCCAGGGCTGGCCTGAGGCGCAGGCAAGACTTGGATGGCGGCTGCCCAGCTGATGCCCAAGGCGCAGGCAAGCCTCAGATGTTGGCTGCCCAGGGCTGGCCCAAGGTGCGGGCAAGCCTTGGATGACAGCTGCCCAGCCGCCCAAGGCCACCCAAGGCTCAGGTAACCAGGGCCAGCCGAGGCTTGTGCTGTCGGCAGTGGCAGCAGCAGAGGTGTGATGGAGTGTTGCCTTCCCCTGATTGACAGGTTGCCTCCTGCCCCTGAGGGCTCCCGGACTATGAGAGGGGGCACCGGGACTGAGGGACCTCCCCCCTCCAGTGCATGAATTTTCATGCACCCGCCCTCTAGTAAGACTATATCCTCTTACTGCAGACAGACATTTCCCTGAAGACTGAGATTGTAGATGCTTTTGTCTGTGAATTTTATGCATCTAGATACTACTGAGAGCCCAGACTTTGTGTTTGAGTCTCTCCAGGTGTAAAGATGGGAGGAAAATCTGCCCTAAGAGCATAAGGAATGAGGGAGAGGAGGTGAACTCCAGGGGGAGGTCTGGAGATTGAGCTTGGGGGCCTCTCTTCACATTCCCACTCCCCTTCCCATCCCACTTTCCCTTGCAGCAAAGCTGATAGGGACCCAAGCTGGCTCTAGGAAGAACATGTGACTAACAAACACAACTTTAAAAATGTTCCGGCTCACTTACAACCCAGGATATGTAATAAACCTGATAAGCTACATCTTAGAAGCAGGAGTGAAGTCCAGTTTAGTGGAGTCTGGGGTTTGTACAAGTTGAGGATCCTCTTTAAAAACAGAGAGGAGTTGGGAAGAGATTGCAATCTTACCTGATCATGGTACGAAATCTCACTTCGGCAAATTTTTCTGGAGTCTATGTAAATACATTTGTAGACATCTCCCAGGATCTTGGAAGGACCCAGGCAAGGGGGGGCTTGAAGTGGAAGCCTCATGGGCTTCAGGATAAATCCAGCTTCTCTGAGCAGGGTTTTAAACACGAGAGATGTGGCCAAAAACACGCTCAATGAGTTCACCTTTGTTCATTTATAAACCCAACATGTAATTCCCTTGGTGGGTCTCAAGATGTCAATGATTTGGATTTCAGTTTTATTGAAAATTACCAAAATAATAGTATTGTACTAACAGAAGATGGAAAACCTGAGGGCTATATTTTTTCAGGATCTTTGCGAAGAAAACATCCAAGTGCCACATATTCTCATTTTTGCTAATGAAACAGTAAATTTCAAAAGCAAATTTTGTCCCTTTGCACTAAATCTTTCCCAAATTATGGCCCTACTGTATAAGAATAATTAACATTCATACTTTCAAGAGCACTTCTAGGAAAATATAGACCAACTGTGGACTGGCAAAACTTATATGCCAACTGGTGAATTTTAAAGCAAAGAGAGCCAATGCTATTAAGATGAAAATAATTGCATATGATTCAGAATCCTAAATCATTACCATATGTTACTTGGGTGATTCCCAGCTTAGAAAATATGTAAAAATGAAAAAAAAACCTCCCGTGTTTTATTTTTAACCGTTTTTTTTTTCTTGAGATGGCATTGAAACATGGATTTTAAGTGTACTTACACAGCAGATGCAAGCTTTCCAAAAATATGAGAAAACTCTTTTGAAGTCTACAGATTTAGTAATTTTTGCAGTTAAACATTTCTAGGGATAAATAGCTTAGCAATCAAACAAACAAAAAATTGTAACTAATGAGCTGCATTTAAAAAGTCAAAGACAATTAGTATAAATGACAAGAAAGCTTAGGATGGCTCTGAAGTTTGAAGGGTTAACTTAGGGTCACTATTAAATAATGACATAAAAATTCACGGTTAATTAGTGGATTAAGGCAACTTAGTAGAACAAGCTGTATTAAAAACCATAATCCACGACATTAGCTCAGGCTTCTGAAGGTCATGAATCACCATTCAAATTAAGGGATTGTTACTAACACAGCTCTTTTCTCATACTTCACTTTTGCTATTTCCTTAAAAATTCTAATAACTAAAGGCAAGATAACTTCTCAGGAATTAGAGAGTATTAAGCAAGGTAGAAAACCTTACGTGAACAGGTTCCCTGTGGCATTTGTTGCATTGTCTCCAAGCCTTTTCTCAGAGTTAACCAAGTTGTTTTCTATTTAGTGGACAAATGATTTGGTAAAATCTATGTACTAATTATAACACTCTATCTAAGATTTCCACTCCAAATTCTGTTTGGCCTTTCCAATATATCATGGTAGGTTAGGGAGACTAAACCTCGGCAGGATGAAAACATTGGCCCATTGGATACCCCAGAACTTTGAATCTTTGATTCGCCCATAATTCCTGATTCACTTTCAGGCACCTTCCTCATTACCTGAGCCTATAGTGCAAGGGGTCAAGAAGCCACCTCAAGATGTTCCATCAATCACAGAAGGTCTTTGCTTGAGGGGCTTACTATAATCTGTTCAGCCGATTCAAAACAGCCCTTTAAAAAGCAACATTCCTAAACTGCAACTAGGTTTGTTTCATTTACTCACCTAGCCAGATGAAATACAGGACACCCATTAATTTTAAATTTCAGGTAACAAATCATTTCTTAGCATCAGTATTTACTGAATATTGCATGGAACACATGTGGAATAAACACATTATGTGTTATTTTCTTAAAAGTCAAATTTAACAGGGAATCCTATATTTTATTTTCTAAATCTGGAGGCCGAACTCAATCTATTTAACGTCCAGCAGCAATAACTACATAGTACTGATGATGTCAGCCATGTAAATGTTTTTATGTGTTTTAACTCTTGCAATAACCTCATGAGATAGTTATTGTCTCCAATTCATAGGTGTGAAAATGGAAGCACAGGGGAATAAACATTTTCTTACAAATTAAGTAACTTAAACCTGGACACTGTGAGCTTTAGTGGCTTCCTGTGTTTTGGAGGTGGTCAGGGCCCAGGTTTTCCAGAAAATACAGTTCTGAGCTGCTTGAATATAGGGCAATGCTTGATCTAGAACCTTAACAATTTCTGCGTGGAGTATTGTTACACACACACACACACACACACACACACACACTTTTAGTTTGGAAAATACAGCAGGTGCTATCAATTGCCTACTGCAAATCATTATAACTCATAGAACCCTGAATTTTAAACAAATTCTGGGTGAGCTTTTCAAGATAAACTGAGTACAATGTATTCCACTTAACAGCCAAATGATTTGACTTGCTATTTGTCTAATATAAGCTATTTAAATCAGTACCAACAACAGTCAAAATAAAGATTTCTGTTTTAACATAATTCTAGTTATTATGCACCTCCTATGTGTCTGATCTAAGAGAAGACACATAAAGAAAAAATAAATTTGCAATATACTGAATGTCAGGGTGGAGAGGTACACAGCAGCTATCTCTACGCAGAGCAGAGCTGGGCTCTCCATCTCATGGTTAGGGGAAGACCAGAAGCTCTTCATGGAGATGTGACTGAACCGAATCTTAAAGAATAAAGAAGTGCTCATGGAGTAGGAATGGAAAGGTTGCCGTAGGAGAAGTTCACAGAATGAAACAGAATCTTGCCTTTCATCATCTTTGGCAGCCAGATCCATCATTCCTTGAGCATATTCCCTGTATTTAAAAAAATGAAGCTGTAGGGACAGCCTAGAGGAGAATACTTGGCTCTCTGCAATGCCAGGAGACCACTAGAAAGAATATAGTTATACTGTTATCTCAAGCTCTCTGCTTTTTAACCTTTTTTTTCTGATGCTGAAATAGACTAGGTACATGATTAGCTCTCAGTGCATGTTGAATAGAGCAAAGAGAAGATCACAGAGAATGCTGGTGCCACCTGTCCTTACCCTGTACTTAGACTGAAATATACACCCTATAACGACTGTTTTCTCAAAATATTAATTCTTAAAGCTCGTATGTGCTTTCTAAGAGTCTCTCAACTTTAGACATTTAGTATTAAATGAAAAGTCTTTAAAATTGTAATGTGAATTCTCTTGAGAATTTTCAACTATGTTAGTTTGTAGCTATGGAGTGGAAAATAAAGATTTTGCATAAGAATGAACTAGTACAGATATTGGTCAGACTGACCAATATATCACAAAATGTTGGCTTCAGTACATTTAATTTTGCTCTTAACTTAAGTCTTATTCCAAGTCTGATCCCTGTTAACTAGAAAATAAACATGAACTGTGTCTTCATGTTTCTCTAAAATGTCTCGTCATTTTGAAGTCCACAAGACTCTGTCAGGAGGCTCAGATGGTGTACTTGAGGCAAGGACAATTGAAGTCAACAATTATTTTGATCCCCTCTAGCTCTAAGAATTCTATTTCTATAACTGAAGTCCTTAGAATAAATTACTTTTACCTATTTGCATTTCAAATCTTTTGAATAACAGACAGCGAAATTGCAAGTGACCAGAGTTAGTGTCCAGAAAAAAGATGACAATACCTCTACTGACCCAAATGCATAAGGATTCAGAAATTAGGTAACATTTTGTTCCTTAGATTCCATAGAGGAGTGAAATCATATGGTACTTGTCGTTCCCTGACTGGCTTACTTAATTAGCATAATGCTCTTCAGGTCAATCCAGCTGTCACAAAGGGGGGAAAAAAACTAGATAACATTTAAAATAAAATTTCTGAAGCTTTACATTTTGCAATAGGAATTTGAATAATTGCCACTTCTGATAGAAATATGACAGGTACTCCATTCAAATGCATATGTATTCCTTTCTTCTGTTGGCTAGAAGCCAGTGAAAACCTCAAAGGATTCTAAATAAGTAAATTGTAAAGTTGCTCTACTTAGCAGTTGTAAGATCTATTCATTATTTTATAACATATGTAGTGGTTTATTAGATGAAGACCTTATAGTCCATATAAAGTCATATTTTTAACCAAATAAAGATGATTTTACTTTATCAAATCATATTATATTAACATTTATAAACAAATTTCAAACTTTATTGGATTTCTAGCAATCATATATGAATGGGTGGCTACAACAATTTTAATAATATATTTACTTCTGTCAGAAGCCACATTAGCAAACATAATAAGAAAACATAAGAAAATAAATATTGAAAATTGGTCTTTTAAGTCATCCATCATAGCATATGGGTTTTATTTAATAAATGCCAAAAATAATTAAATTACTGCAAAATTTTAGCTAAATGTTTAGTATTAATTTTGGCTTAAAATAAAAAACCAGGAAAGTTGATAATATCTCATGTTCCAAAATGAATATATTTGATTTCCTAAAATAAAAACATATCACAATGAATTAGGTTTACACTGGAATCTCACAGACTGGCTTTGACACACGGAAATTCTTCTAACTTCTCGGAACCTCAGTTTCTCATTTGTAAGAAGACTGGCCTGGTAATTTTAAGTGTCTTCAACCTTTAAGAGCTGATAATTCAAGATAACGACTTTCAGAAAAATACCAAAAGGATCCCAAAACCAATTTGTTAGATCGAGTTCAAAGATCTAATGAAAAAATACTCTGTGTTTCCAACATCAGCCAGTTTGTGAGGCTCGGTTATTTAGACCAAGCAACACTGGTTAAGGGAGCTTACAGCGTCTGTCTACCATGAGGAAGAAAATTATCATTGTTTTAAGTCAACAGATGTTATGTTCGCCTTTGAATGGCAGTTAGGTTGTCTTGGAAAATGCGAACATTAAGAACTAACTCTGAAGAACAGCAGAGGGCGGCACAGTCACAACCAAATCAGACAAAGGAAAACCTGGGCTTCGGATCCGGTGCCAGGAAGTCCTAAGCCCCGTGTCTGAGCAAATGAGCCACAGCCAGGTGAGAACAAAGTATTTTCAAAGTGGATCTGGTAATCTGCCAATGGAAATGCTTTACATTTCATCTCGGTATCCATGTCCAGATCCAGGGCTATGATTCTCTTTCTTGGGTTCCTCTGGAGCGTTTCATTCACTTGGGGACACTGTATTTGATAGAGGTGGCAGTGCCGGGTTAGAGCACGCCCAAGGAGGCAGGGCAGGGGGCAGGAAGATCTTGGGTTTTGGTGCACAGAGAGTCACTTACGACGGGGCAGTGCAGCTTGAGGTTAGACTCTTCGGGTGGTGGATTTATACGTGAGAAGGTCTCTCGGGAAGCATGGAAAAGGCTTGAGTGTCCCTGGAGGGCACAGGTCTAGGATGGATGGAGCTTACAGGAGGGTAGGGTTAGAGGGACTGTGGGAAAGAGCTTCGAAACATGTGGAGCCGCCCAAAAGTGAGTCAGATAAACGTGGGAAGTCTCCAGGCAATGGCCGCCTGCACTTCTTCCACAGGCCTCAGAGATTTACAAGACTGGTGAGAGGTTGGAGTTGATAACTAAGAATCTACAATTCTAATGCATTAATTATGCTTATCATTATGTCAAATACTATAGAGTATGATTTACTTCAAGGAAATAAGTATGCAATTACATATGCTTTTAAAACACAAGCTCATTATGTCAGCATAACAAGCTATAAAGACTGTCATGGACTCAGAAGTTATTAAAACAAATTAATAATTATAATTGTTCACATAAGTATGAGAATGATTAAAGAATTTGCTAGTGGTTATTATCTGTTCATACAGAATTAGGTTCAGTGGAGTACCTTTTTATATACATGTGTATATTGTCCCATATAATATGCACAGGCACCATATAGACATGCACATTGATATGCAGAAAAATAGAAATTGGCTTATAGGGAAACACAGGTATTCTTCTTGTGAAGGTGTATCAGTCCCATCTAATTATCATGCAAAGTAACACAAAGGCTCTGAGGTTTGCTTGCTTGTGTTCAAATCTAGCCTCTACCACTTATGAACTGTGTGCCTGGGCAACTTACTGCATCTCAGTGGATCTAAAGTGTTCCCAGGAAAAGCAACATTAACATCTGCAACCCCTGGGAACTTGCTGGAAATGAAAATTTTCTGACCCCACCCCAGGCCTCCTGATGAGAAACTCTGGAGGTGGGGCCCAGAAATCTGTTTTAACAAGGCCTACAGGTAACTTCCGATGCACACTAACATCTGAGAACCCCTACTCCACCTCCATGTGCCTCAGTTTCCTCCTTTATAAAATGGGGGCAGATAGGGTATCGTGAGAAATAATTGAGTTGATATATATCTACAGTGTTTAGAACAGGGCAATAGTACATGCTAAGCAATATGCAAGTGTTGTGTAATGTTACTATACAAATCTCAATAGCCATTACGAAAATAAAAGAGTAACATCAACTATAATGTTAATGCTATTAAGAAGTAGGAACAGTGGAAAAACATTCACTTTGCTAGGTGCAAAAATGATAATAAACCCACTGAAATGTGGAATGGAAGAATATCCAGGCTTCTCAAATGCCAGTGAAGGTCTGAGCATCAGGAAGCAGCCCTATCACCCTCATTGCCTGGGTCTACACTCTGCCCTCGCATGTTTTGAGAAACATCAAGACTGGCCCACCTCAAACCCCACACAGGATGATTACTGAGGTAGCCAAAGGAGCTGCGTCTAAAATATCACACCTTCATGTTCATCCTCAAGATCGACTCTGTATTTCTTTGTAATGGAGAAATTAGAGGTTAGCTGATCCAGATGCTGAAGAGTAGGAGAAAATGAGGGTTATCTCAGGCACTTTCAGCTCATCCTCCTGAAATGTCAGAAAGGTCAGTCCTGACTTTGGCGGTTATGAATTTCTTTAAAGTGTGGAAAGTCCTTAATTCTCTTTCCAAGTGTACAAAACAGGATGGTGGTGATGATGATGATGAGAATATGATGATATTCCTTTCCTCAGAGGGCTGTGACGGTCAGATAAGAGAAAGGAGAAAACAGCAGCCACCTAGCAAGTGTCCCACATGCACTCAGCATTGTGGAGTTATTAATTTTCATAGCTAAGTACAATAACATCTTGACAGGTTAAGTAAATCACCCAACATCCCACAGCCAGTAAGTGGCGGAGTGGGATTCCAAGGCAGCACACTGGATTCTAAAATGAATGTACTCCTCCATGCACAATGCCTTCCTGAGAGCTGCCGTTTTATAGCCATTTTTATGAGATGTAATTCACACACAATTATGAAATTAGAAAAAAAAAAATATCTTCACAACAGGAAGATTGATGCTAATAATCTAAAACACTATTTTAGGGAAAGATCTATCTAGGTAATATAAGGAAAATTATGATTCTAATTGATGAAATTGCCCATGGATTCTTACCTTTGGAAATTAATTCACAGTGAAGCTTTCCAATTAGAAACCACTTACCAAGGAAATACCATGTGTCAGGGCCTATTTAGTGGATGAGAAAGCAAAGTTGAATAAGGGGTCTCCTTGCCGTCAGGGAGCTGGCCTTCCAATAGGACAGCAGCTCACTTCTATTGTAGCACTTACTACTCCTGACCAATTATATGAAGATTTCGGGGGTGGAGGGTGTGAGGGGAAGCCGTGGTGCAGGCATCAGGATTTTCTAAAGCCCCTTAGATGACACTACAGTACAGCCAAGGTGGAGAACCATGGTAGGGGAGAGGAGCTGATTTTTTTTTTTTTTGGACCCAGGCAAGTTCTTGGACGGGTTCTCTCTTCCCTACCTGTGTGTGGGTTAGGTGCCCCTACCTGACCAATAATCATTCCTGATGGGGAGAAATCTGCAACAACCACTAGATATTGTGGTGTGATTAAGTCCTCAAAAATCAAAGCACAAAGCTGAGACTTCACTTCATAGCAAATGGAATCATTGAAATTGGATGCTATGGGAAACCCACAAATGTCCAGGAGACCAGAAAGACCAAAACCTGAGAGAGCTTTCTTGTATGGAGCTTGACCCTAAAGGTGAGGAGGAGGAAAAAGTAACACCTGGACTATAAGTAGGAGGGAAGGTGGGGGGAGGGAGATAATTTAAGATAAGAAAAGCTTGATTACATTTTTGTGATTAAATACAAATGAAGAAAAGTTAAAGTGAAATAGGCAAAGGTAACCAATGAAGTACTCTCAGGGATGAGAGGAAGGGATGGGACCCAGAATCAGGTGCTTCCTCAACTAAGTCATGTCTCAATGCGAGCACCTGAGAGCAGACAGGAACAGGACCAGAGCAAGGGCAGTTCAGTGCGAGTGTGGCCATATCCAGTGCAGGTGCCAGCAAGAGACCCGGGCAGCCACCAATGTTCTCTACACCGTGAAATAATGATCAAGGTGCTGCCAGCATAAAGCATGAGGGACCCTCCAGATATAGGCCGAAGTTCATTCCACAAACACCCACACAAACAAAGACTTTGCGTTCTAGCATTGGCAAGGAGTACAAAACAGCTCTAACATGTGCTTTTTCTAGAAAAGTATTTATGTTTCTCTAGATGAACACCGCTGGTCTATCTTCATGCTAGAATTCAGTATGGAGCCCAGCCTCACCTCCCAGTACGGTTTTGGAAAAGAAGTCACGGTTAGAGTTTTGCTACGGAACATATTTTCCTCATGCTATCATTTAAAGTTCACAGCCACAACTAGCCCAGGAGGGCACGGTTCTGCAGCACTCCTCTTTCTGAGTAAGTATTCCCTTTGAAGGTTATCCCTCCAGAGTTAGAACTCAGAGAGGGGTCAAGTGGGATGCGTGTGGGTGGTGGCTGCATGTCTGTTATCCCGAGGCTGGTTAGATCTTCTAACAAAGAACCTTTGATTTGTGAACTGTTTGATACCAAACAAACTCAGTGCTATTGTGGCTTTCATTATGATGGTTTTAAGAGAGTATCTGATATTGAAAGATATATTATCTTTTCTTAGAAACATCTTTCCCTCCATTGGCCTTTGTTTTAAAACATCAGATTCAAAGTGAAAAGAAAAAAAGGTACAATTTCACTTTGTTTCCAGCTTTTAAAGCTGTTGAGATCACTCTTGGAATGAAGTACACAAAAGCTTAGCAATAACCGTAATGATAACATAATAGGTGTTTTTTAAAGTTTAGGTTTCTAAACAGCCAGATGCTTGGCCTTTGCTGAAGGTATCAGATGACTGACTGGAGGACTGTAGTTTCCATACGGCTACAGGACTTTATGGAGCCACAAGCCTTTTAGTTGCAATAGTATGATTAGAAATCAGGATTCTTCTATCATGTAGGACTCTGAGAGCACCCTAAGGTCTGCAGGCCAGATCCAGCCTGGGCTGGGCCGTTTCTCTGGCAATTTTCGTGCTGTGAGGCAGGGAGCTAAGCAGTAGCAATGGAGACCCCATGGCCGCCTTGCTGAACCTACAACCTGGTCCTCCACAGAAAACGTGTGCCCATCCTCCATGTAGCTAACTGGCTTCCTAAGGTTGTCTAAGAAATAAATAGCTTCTCCTGCAAGATATATTGGATGCGAAGAAAAAACATAACGTTCTGCCTTCTATTTCAATGTGTAGTTATGAAAAAATGTTTAAAATGGTCCTTCCTTTTTCACGGGTGTGAAAAACAGCAAGAAAAAGCCACAGTATAGCTACTGTTTCTTGATTATTAGGTTCTCCTTTGAACATGACCTTGGAGTCCCTCCTAGTATAGACAGTGTGTGTTTTTTTTTCTCAGAATTAATCTCTCTATAAATAATACACACTATTTATTGTATTAATATATAATACTAGCATTACATATACATGTGTATACACACATATACATACTATATATACATGTATACACTATGTGTGTGTGTATATAAACTATTGAGGATGAAAAATGGTACTAATGCCTGCCATAGCACCAGCTGTTATCATGCAGACCCTCTGTCGGGTGCCTGAGAGTTAGTTGATTCTATGTTGTGTGGGATTGCTATAAAGAGTGTGCAAACACTTGAAGCTGCATTACAAGACACAAACCTTCTTTTGCCTTTATTTCCAAAGTTCAATCTGCTAGTATTCAGTCTCTAAATTCCATTCTCTAATTCTTTGCACATATTTAATCCTCACTCTAACATGCTTACCTTAAACTTGCCTTCTCTATTACTAAGCTAGAAAATTTTACCAGCTGATCAGGTATTGTGATCCAGACAAAAATGTACATATCTTTTTTTTTTAAGGTAGCAAAAGTCATACATTTAGGAAAGAAGTTTTTTATGACAGCACGTCTTTTAAAAGAATATCTGTTGCTCCCCATGACACATCCTTCTAGCACCACCAAAGCCTCAGGCACCTCCTTCCATCATTTTGGACTTGTTGAAGGGGTCATTCCCATTTCACAGGAAATCCTGAGGTGCAGTCAGAGTGAGTGACTTGCCCTAAGTTTACAGCAGTATCCAGGACATGATAAGTCCAGCAAACTTACTATCACTTCACATTTGATCACAGCCATCTCATGAATCTAAGGAACCAAAAAACGTACACAGAAATTAAGAGAAGTTTCTTCTTTTAAACTCTGATTTTTGACAAATGTTGATTTGTTATGGAATTATATTTTATTTTCTGACCACACTCTCAAACATGATTATTTTTTGTATACAACCTAGAATAATAAAAGCATAATATGCTAATTAGACCAGACGTCCTTCCAGACGGAGCTGGGGCTGTGAGGGCCAAGGCAAGCCACTGTGGCTGCAAGGGCCGAGCCCCTTGCATGAATTTCGTGCATCAGGCCTCTAGTAACATAATAAAATTTTCAACATTTTAAATAAATTATCAACTTTGTTGCATTCATGATAAAAGAAAACTTTAGCAAAATGCAAAATATTTAAATTAATTTTGAGTCTAAGATCAAATATCTCTGTTGCAATAGTACAAACAACATTTAAAAAAAATTTTGATGAGGATGCCAATGCTGAACAGGGGTATCACTGAGGCAAAGTCTTGGCTAATTTCTCATGTTACAGATGAGGAAAATGTAGCCAGGAAAGGTTAGGACTATACTCAGAGCCATTTAAATCAGATCCAATGGTCTTATCGTTAAATCATGTTCGCTTTTTTTTGCCATGTTTATGGCAGGATTTGAATATCAGTTAAGCATCTATTCACAGGATTAAAAAGGTAAGACCCTTACAGGTGCATAAAACCAAGGGGCATTCACCGCACGAGAAGGACCACCTGAAGGATTTTACTGTATCACCTATTCTCACACCCTCAGGGCTTTCTCAGATGTACAGCAAAGAAAGAGAAAACAAATTAAACACTTTCTATACCTAAGAACAGAACAGAGTAGGGATTAATTAATCAAAACAAGTTATTTTGGTAATATACTTCCACCAGTTAATTTCTGAGTACTTTCTATCCTAGTGATACAGTCAAGTGTCAGAAAATTATAATAATGGTTTTGTCACAATAACAATTTAGCACCCAAACATATTTTAATTATGCTTCATATTCAAGTCTTGAGGTAGATGTGGAAAATCTGCGTCATGGTGCAAATCCAACAGCTCTTTACACATACAAACATCTTTTTATAGCTCTCTCTAGATAGTTTAAAGGGACACATATATTACAAATTAATCTAAAATAAATTACTGCTTCTCAATTGCAGCCACTGGCTGTCACCTTATTAAAAACACCATTTAGCCAAAACTCAATATCTAGCTCTTTGATTTAGTGCAGGCTAAATCAAAGGTTTGATGAAAGCAAAAAGTGTAAAAATTTAAAAACCCTTAAAGCAAATACAGGACATTTTATAGGTGGTGAAAATAACAGAATATAAATCTGCATTTTATTTCATTTTCTCACAAAATTGTCCTGTCCTAAATAGCCAAGTGTCTTGGTTGAATAGACTTTAATGTTCCAGAAATAATCTATCAAGGCAGAGTTTTCCCATCAGCAGCACACAACTCTCATCACCTTTAAATCTTCCTCATTAAATAGGGATTAATTCACAGGGTCCTTATTCTGCAAAGGGCCCACTGTCAATAGCAATAGTTCAGGGAAAGTTGCTAACATTTTTATCAAAGGCGCTAATTTCCTAAAGAGCTTAATAAATGTGCCTGTATAATGAGTCCACAAAGAATTCTGTTGCCATGGAGATTGGACAGCTATTCTGCATTGAAACCCTATTCAAACTTATACATTTATGTTTCCTTCCCTTCAAGAGGCATGTCATTGCACCTCTTCCTTTCATCATTCCTTTTAAACCATGAGGTAATAGGCTGCAAAAATGTTATCGAATGTCCGCTGTCCAATACCACCTCCAAGCCTGGAGTGAGGAAGTAGGTGAAAAAATTGGTTGGTGGAAAGCAAAGGGATTTTCATAATTGAATAAAGAATTATTACATATCTAAAGAAAAGTCATGAGTCAAATAAATAATGTATTTGAGAAATGGTCCAGAGTTGGGAATGATTGCTCATCAGAAATTGGACTCCTCAGTGGGTTGCTTAGGGCCAGGTAAGATGAGCAAAGCTACCACCACAGCGCTGGACCACCACTGTGATGTGCCAAGTGCATGTTCCTAGGGAAGGCCTTCTGGAATCTTAAAAGTGATGCAGGGTTTTTGTTGTTTGTTTGTTTTTAAAAGCCAGCACCTACAGTCTTCTCTTGAAGCTTCCTAGTGCACGGTAGCATATTAAAGGGATCTTTTAAATTTGGTCTCACCAAGTATTTCTCAAACCCATCTGGTCATGGAAGATTTTCGTGACCACATTGTTATAAGCTGAAATGTGTTGCCCCATAACTCCTAGGTTGAAGTGCTCACCCTCAGTACCCCAGAATGTGGTTTATCTGAAGAGAGGGTCCTTAAAGAGATGATTAGGTTACAATGAGTTCTTAGGGAGGGCTCTAATCCAATACTACAGGTGTCTTTATAAGAAGAAGAGATTGGGACAGACTCACAGAAGGAAAACCATCTGTAAACCAAGGAGAGATGCCTCAGAGGAAGCCAACCCTGCTGACACGTGAATCTTGCACTTCCAGCCTCCAGAATTGTGAGAAAATAATTTTTTGTTGTTTAAGCTAAGTCTGTGGTACTTTGCTATGATCAAACTAATTAGTTGCCAGAACAAATTAATACACCTTAAAGATTCATTGAACAGAATACTATCTTACAGCAAAAATGTGTGGAATGCAGGCACAAAACCCATGTCCTATTGGATGGTTGCATCCCACATGTGAGCAACTGCTATTAAGAGTATGGTTAATAACTTAAAGGGTCATTATATTGTGCGCTTGGGAGTTGCAAATTTAGAGATAATTCTGTAGTTTATTCTAATTTTGTCCAAGGATCTTTATTTTTGTTGTTAGGAAAATAAAAAAGTTAAAAATGCTGATGCAATGTCTCCACATTTATAAGTGCCTGTACACTCCAAGAACTGTGCTACATAATGGAAACACAAAATAAACAGGATACACTTGCCTCTGGGATTTTAGAGTTGGGAGAAGACATTAAACAAACATCATTGCAATTTGTTATTTCATTTCAGTTTTGATAAGTATTATAAAAGAAAAATATAGTGGCAGCTGAACTATAGCTACATATAACAGCTTTTATTGAACAAATTCAAGGCAGATAAAACAATGTTACAAATAAAACGTGCAATTGTGCTATTTACATTAACATTAAAAATATGAATGCCATGTTTCATTATTTTTAATTCTAAAAATAGAATTAAAATAGATCGTTCAGTAACGATCATCATTCAGTGGTACATGTTTATTCACCTTAATATTATTTTTGGTGAGAGAGATCTAGAAAACATTAAGAAATAAGAACTATACTTCAATCTAAAATATTTTCCACATAAAATAAAAAGTGATTGTTGTCTGATTTCATTACTGTTATGTATTTAAATTAAAACAAATCATACCAGAATAGCTTATTTGCTAAACTATCCAATAAATGTTCTGTGTTTCCAAAGAAATTCTGGGAATCCAGATTTCCTTATGAACGTTGCACATTTGAATGGCATGTCATTTATGACACTAGGAAAAACAGAATTGCAGCTTTGGCTAAGAAAATACTCAGATACTTGGTTTCAAATGGGCATGTCAATATTTCTTCATTTATACAAAATAAAAGTTATTCTCAAGTCATCTTTCCTCATCTTGCCCTTCCATTTCAGCTTTGTGCCCGAGCTCTGTTTATTGTCAACTGAATAATCCTAGTCTGTCTCCTCTTTTTTTGCAGTCTGGCTATTGTTCTTCTATCAAAGTACATAAAACTGTTGTTGTTTTTTCTTTAAAATGGTTGGAGTTTTCTAGGAGAACACAGCATTTATATGCATAAATAATTATTTTAATAACACTATTAGTTCTTTGAGACTCTAGTGATGATAATATATCAATGGCTAACAATTATTGAGTGTTCACTCTGTATTAGGCCCTGAGCTAAAATCTTTATAAACCCAATTTAAATTTAACTCACCTAACACAACTCCACAACTATGAAGTTGATTCTATTAATGGCTTTTTTTTCCCCAGTAGGAAATGAATTTTAGGGAGGGTAAGCAATTAGGATTCCAGTTCAGTTCTATTGAATCCTTGATCCTAGAACTTGAGTTCTTAACCACCAAGATGACTGACTGAGAGAGTGAGTGGGAGGATGACCTAGGGGGTGTCCACAAGCTCTAAGGATGAAGGTTTCTCACAAGCAATTCTCACGTTCAACATCCAAATAACCATGTACACAAACTATCCAAGAAATATGTATCCAGCTTTAGAATATACAATTCTACAGATGTCTGTGATATAGAGCCATTCATACACAATTTTGTTAAATTTAGCAACTTCACATGATGACAATTATGGGTTCACCACAAGCAAGAAAATAATTCTGCATAGTTAAATCCATGATGGTGGTTCAATATTTAAAGTTGGGGCAATTCCCTTTGTGAGTTCCACTTAAGGAAAATAGCTGGGGTTTGGAATGTTTATTAGGTGAAAATAATACTCAGTTGTCTTCAGAAATTCAGGATGGGTAAAATGATGTAGTTAGTGCAAGATTTTTAAGAGGTGGCCACATGAGTTCTGCAGGGCAGTTGTTAACAGGACAAAACACATCGACACAAACTCACAAGTTGTGCTGCAATTAGAATCTACACACCGAGTCCCTATGATGTGTCAGGAAGTATCCAAGCTTTGGCAACACAGCAAATTGCACAATCACACAAGCCTTTGTTAGTGTGGAGCGTCCAAGCTTTCACTTACAAGGGAAACTTAGGCAAAGGGCTGGGAAATGGCCACTTGGGATGAAATCTCTCTTCTGTCATAATTTTTCTTTATGTGTTGGGTCTGACTAGGAAGAAAGGGGTTGTCATGTCCATCATTACTCTCAGGGCTCAGCCCACCCCCTTTCACTATAATAGGTATTGAAGCACGGACTGGAAGACGCCAGAGATACACTGTGGGAGGTATGTACCACAACAGCGCATCGATTAAAGGCACGGGAGGGGCTGGTCCAGGCTGAGTGTGAGGAAGGGGCTTGGGAAGAAAGCTATCACTGACCATCACTGACCATCAGAAGTCCAGGGCCAGATATAGAAGACGTTACAACCAAAAATATATTTCAAATAAATTCAGGGCTTTCATCTTAAATATGAAGACAGATGAGTGTAAATGGGTTACTTGGCCTAGAGATCTTCAGAATTTGATACTACACACATATCTGAGCTTATTGGAAAGAGGAAAAGAATAAATTATCCAGTCCTTGGGAGTGTGTGAGTTATTTCCAGCACAGATGTACCCCCTGTAGCTCACAGACCTGGACTGGCTGTCTTGTCTCAGCTGCCAAACTCTGGGCTGTAGTCACAGGGAGACCTGTGGACAGTCAGAGCCCTCTACACCTCATAGCCAAGTCTTCACTTTCACCCAGTTGAGGAGCCTAACAATTTCCAACTCTGGGAAATCTGTGAATCCAGAGTGGAGGGCGTTATAATACTGATTTGCACAGTCAGACTCAGACATTACTTCCAAACACTGGCCAAAATACCCGTCAACTGCTGGTTGGGGTGCTTTGCTCTTAGAAATATGCTTATTTTCTGATTGTAAAGAATAAATGGGAGCTATTCCTGGAAATGGTGCTTGAGAGCTTGGGAGCTTTATTTAGGATACCTTCTCTAGAATATAAAGAATAATAAATATTGGAGGCAGAAATAAACACCTGTAGTTAGGGGGAATTTGATTGCAACCAGTTTGCAACTTAACTTCCTAGTCAGGAATGCTGAGCATTTGGTATTATCAGAAAACTCCATTGAAACACTCTGACCTATGTTTCATCAGAATGGGTAGGACTTTGCCCACTAGTGACTGCTGCAGAGGCTTTTTACTCTCAAGCCAGTAGGGGCCGCTTCCTGCTTCCCTACAGGAGCTCTGGGGGGTTTCAGGAACACAGGTCGTCCCTCCCTGTGGTCCTCTCCTTCCTGGGCCATGCGGGATGATGAGTGGGCTGAGGCATGTGGAGTGTCTCTGAGGCAGGGTGGCCAACTCCTCATGCCAACTCGGTGTGTCTCACCACTTCAGAGTGTTCACTTTTTGTTTCTTACTCTAGTACACAGTATGTTGTTTACTGTTAAGAAAGGTAATCATACCATAGATTTAGAAATGGAAGACACCTCACAGGGCAGTGCACATTGGACAGATGGGTCCACGCAGGCAGACTGGGGAGGCCACGCAGCAAATCACTGTCACCTTGCTCTGGGCTGCTCCTGCCCCTTGTGCAAGGGAAGAGTCACTTCTGGTCAAGCATAGACCCCGCCCCCCCCCACGCCCCTCTCTAACTGGTATACTTGAGAAACACACTTACCAACCTATAATTAGTCCAATCTGTCCCACAGTTCTCTGCTGGGTTAAGTTCCTAAAGAATAGGGTGAGCATATGTCCAAGCTTTGGAGAAAAGCCTTGTTTTACATCTGATGTCCCAACCAGATAATGATAAAAACACCCACATTCTCAAATGAGCCCCAGCAGAGAAGGCAAATCCGTGGTGCAGTCCTATCGTCACTTTTCCGCTCAAAATCTTTACCCTCCTCCCCACCCATTGCTAACATCCTAATTTTGCAAACTGCTTTAAAGTAATTCATTTTTTAACTTATTTACACTTTTATTCACAGGTAATGCCAGAACTATATCTATTTATTTATTTTTTGTATTTATATTTCTCAAAGCCAATTTAAGCAGGTAGATGGGAAAGCAATTTTGGGATGAATCAGACACAAATCAGCACAGTGAGTGCAAGGGTTTGAAGAGTTCATTTTTCTGCTTTAACTAAAGAAGCAACAAGCACCAAAGTGGCAGAGTTTACATTATGTTGGGGACTAAAAACAACTATCTTTTGCAGCCTGTTAACAAGCAAACAAAATAATTGTTGTAACAAATTAAACAGGTATAGTTTAAAGTTTTAAGTACTTTGTTAAATTGTCCTATGTGTAATGAGTCAGTTTGTCTTTCTACGCCTATAGATTATGGAATTGGATCAGATGTCTTAAAGAACTTTATCACTTGTGCCTGGCCTGTTTTGCTTGGTGGCTGAGCATCGACCTATGAACCAGGAGGTCACAGTTCAATTCCTGGCCAGGGCACATGCCCCGGTTGCGGGCTCAATCCCCAGTGGGGGATGTGTAGGAAGCAGCCAATCAATGATTCTCTCTCATCATTGATGTTTCTATCTCTGTCTTCCTCCCCTTTTCTCTCTGAAATCAATAAAAATATATTTTTAAAAAGGAAAAAAAAGAAAAGAACTTCATCACTTGTAAAATTTGGTTCTGTGATTGTGAAGTTTTTAAACAGGTCAACTTCAGAAACAAAGGTAAAGAGCTATATGGCAAAAATCAACATTCACTTTTCTCTTCATTGACTCACTTGCAAAAGAAAGGTGAATCTTCCATCTCCTTCAATACCCAAATAATTTGCAATTTAAAATAAATTCATTAAAGTGAATGAATCTACTTTATATCCACCAAAGTTAAGTGGTCAAGTAAATCCCAAAAGTTATCATGAAGAATTTAGCTTTCTTTTTAAAATCCTATGATTAAATAACCTTTGTCCCCCTAAGTGGATTATTTTTCTCCTGGAATTAATTATGATTGATATATTCAGTGATTTTAGAAGTCAGAGAGAGCCTTTGGGGCCCTGTGCGGACTATTTATGAAGCCTCTCAATGGCTGTGGTGATACAGTTTCTCAAAGAACTTTGCAATTAGATGTCATTATATGAATCCACAGTGACAACTGACTTGGCCCTTAGACCTCAAGTTAAATCTACAAAAAAAAAAAGAAAAATCCATAAAAATTAAAAACGTGTATCTTAATACGACATTCTAGTATGTTTAATATGATGTTCTATTTTAACTTCTGATTGTAGCTACCAAATTCAAAGATTATGGATTTCTATTTGGGAAGAGTTACATTTCCAGATCTGAAAGAGACATCATCCCCATTCACTCTCTACAGATGGTCCTTATGCTGTGGGATTCAGCTGGCCATGCTTCTCTCCTAGTCTCTCTCTACAAAGTCGTTATGGGTTGAGCTGTGTATCCTTCACCCCCACCCAATTCATATACTGACATCCTAACCCCAGCACCTCAGAATGTCGTTGTAGTTGGAGATAGGGCCTGTAAAGAAGATTTAAGGCTAAATGAGGTTAAGATTGAATAAGGTCATTAGTAAGGTCATAAATAAGGTTACGGTTAAATGATGTCATTGGGGTCAGCCTTACTACAATATGACTGGTATTCTTGTAAGAAGAGTAGGACACATATAGGCACAAAAGGGAGACCATGTGAAGGCACAGGAGAAGGTCACCTCCAAGCCAAGGAGAGAGACCTCAGAACAAAGCAATGCAGGCAGCACCTTAACCTTGGACTGCTAGAATCCAGTTATGAGAAAATATATCTCTGTTGTTTAAGCCACCTAGTCTGTGGTGCTTTGTTATGGTAGCCTAGCAAACCAATAGAATAATCAATTTAAAATTTTTTATTTTAAACATGGAGTAAAATAAAAACCATTCAGTAAAAATAAACTGTAACACACACATATTTGGTGTTTACAAACAATACTGAAGTGTAAAATCAATTATTTTAATATTTGAGTTGGAAAAATAGTCATAAATAACTACAAATGATGGTAAAAATCTTGAGATGTCTGCTTCAGAGAAAAATGCTTCTATTAAAATGATTAAAATGGCTGACTGTCTCTTCTTTGAATGATGTAAAGGATGTGTAGGGAATGTCAGGGGGGTTGCTGTGAAATGTCCAAGTCCTGTCCCTCAAACATGGTGGGTCCCATGTACGTGCATGCCTGCCAGACCTCCCCTCACAAAGTGTCCTTGCAGTGGTCAAGGGGCGAGTTTGGGGATATAGGCAATGAAGTGAGATGCAGGAGCATGAGAAACAGATGCTATTAAAAGTCATCCTCCTTATTTATTTCTAAATGAAGCAATAAAGCCTTTGGAGAAAACATAGGTCACCTAGTGAGTTTTCCCAAAGTTGCATGAAATGTGACAAAGATTGAAGCAATGGTGGGGCTGCAGTGAGAGTGAAATAAGGAGAGGGAAGAGGAGGAGAAAGGAGAGAGGAGGGGAGAGAAATATGACAAGCAATATGAAATTTACGGCAAGATAACTTATTCTTCTTTTCATGAAAAGTGACTGAGCTACCTTCAACCACTCACTTGCTAAAGCATTTCTTTTCTTTTAAATGCATGGAGAAGATAATGTTTGCAAGAAGAGAATAAAGTGATTATGGGAAATACCAAAATAGGGTTTTATCTGAAATAGACCCATTGTTACACAGAGAAGTTATCTATGGAATTGGGAGGGTCAAGGTTATACTTAGTATATTTAGGGACAAAATGCTGGTCAAATATTTTTAAGTGGCTTGCTTCTAAAGTCTGAGCATAAAAGTGCTAAAAATTAGCCAGTCCACAGATATTCATCAAATGTCTGTTTATCCAAGTATACAGCAAGAACTATATGATATCTGTGTTTTTCAGGGTCTTACTTTTTCCCAAGGAGTGACAAATAGACAGGAAATCCATCAACAGACTTAAAGATATGATTTCAGACATAGGTATGTGCTAAAAAGAAAATAAGTAGATACACCAGTTTGGTAAAGAATGACTTCTGGGTGCTGAGAGCAGTGCTAATTTAGCTAAGAAGGCAGAAGAAGGCACTTAGAGGAGATACTTAACCTGAGACCTAAAGGAGAGAGCCAAGCAAAACTCTGAGGGGGTGGATATTCAAGAAAGAGGAAGAGCCAGCACAAATGTCCTGAGCTGGGGCCAAGCACAGCATGATCAAGGGAGAGAGAAATGAAGGACTCTATGGCAGTGAACAATGGGGAAAGTCAGACATAAGTGTGTATACACCTGGACTCAGAGAGGTGGGTGTGACCAGAAAGACTCCCCTTGGCCATGAGAGGAGCATGGATTTTTACCTTAATTGAACTCTATTTTAATTCAGGGACCTGGCATGATCTGGTCCATGCTTCTAGAACATCACTTTGGCTACTGGGTGAAAAGTGGACTGTTTGGGGTAAGAAGAGAAGGTGGAGATACAGAGAAGGAGTGAGATGATGACCTCTCAAAGTATATCATAGAGATTGTGAGAAGTACTCAAATTCAGGATAGATTTTGGAAGTAGAGCCAAGTGGACTTATTGATGAATTAAATAAGGGTGTGAGGGTAAGGTGGGAATTGGGGAAACATAATCACTTGTGTGTGGACTTCTGTCACCTTGAAATCTTTCTCTTTTCTGTTGAGATGCAGAATATACCACCAGGGTAAGCCTTTTTAACTTAAAATGCCAAAGATCTTTGAATTTCATGAATAGAATTGAGATAAACACACCTCTTTCAAAAAGTTCATCAAATGTATCAAATCAGCTGCCAACTAAACTCTCACAGAAATATGAAATGGGGTTATTATGTTGTATCTGGGTTTAGTATCCTCTGCACTAAGTAGATAATAATAAGAGACATTTTCAGAGTAGACAGTAAAAAATAGGAGGCCACCTCTTTCTCACTTTTATCCACACATACCCCAATTCCTCTCTCAATAAATACTTCTAATGCCAGGAAGTAATTGTTCAAAACTCTGTCTTACTTTTTTCACTTTACACCAAGATGGAGGATCCTGTATCCACTGATGAAAAAAATACCTAGAGTGAAGAAAATTCTTTACACTGTTCTAAAAAGAACATGTCTTGTCAAAAATAGAAATTATACTTTTGGCCCAATAATGTTCTTTCTTATACACCATTTACAATTAACCTTCCATTAAAAGTTCTCTATTAATGTGTCTTGCTCTATTTTGTATACTTAATATACTTAACAGTTTAAATATATTAGTCTTGTGGCCAGATCATTTAAGTTATTATTATCATGTATTCTTATAAGTAGCAATGGCTCAAATTCCTTATGATGGTTAGTTTTATATATTGATGTGTTTGAACTATAATGCTTAGAAATTTAATCAAACACTTATCTAGATAATGCTGTGACGGTATTTTGCAGATCTGGTTAATGTCTACAATTAGTTGACCCTATAATTTAGGGAGGCCTTATTCAAACAGTTGAAGGTCTTAAGAGCAAAACAGGTTTCCCAGAAAAGTTTCTGCCTCTAGGTAGCAGCATCAACTCTTGCCTGAGTCTGCAGCCTGCTGGTCTGCCCTATAGATTTAGGATTTGCCAACCTCCACAATCACATGTGCCAATTCATTAGAATAAATCCCTTCACACACACACACACACACACACACACACACACACACACACACACACCCCTCTTGGTTATGTGTGTATGTATAAACAGAGCCTCAAGAGCTGCTTCTCTGGAAAACCTTAACTGATACATTCCTGAAAACAGGTGCTCTGATAAGGCCTATTGGAACAAACACTCTTCCAGATTCAGGTGCAGGAACTGCTAAAAAGACTGACCTTTTGACCCAGAACATGGCTCCATCAACATAGTAGTCCACAGATGCCGGAGTATGTTTAGATATGGCCTCACCAGTCTACTGTCAGTACTCACTACTTACTGGCGGTATACCTCACCTTGGGAGTTCCAAAATAAGGATAACATACCTGCCTCTTTAGTTTGTTACGAAGATTAAATGAAATGATTTACTAGTACACCATGACTTGTATGAACTTAATCAATATTAGTGACCACTCCCTACCCACTCAGTTTTGGGGTTGGTTTGCTTCTTTTATGAAGTCTCTAACCCTCTTAGATCTATCTGCTTATTCACTTCATAGAAATGTATTATTTTCTGTCTATTGTTTAAACTTTATAAAGACAGCACCTGCAACATCAGAATGTGAGTATAGTTGCTCCCTCCCCAGTCTTCCCGCAGAACTCTATAGTCAGCAGTCTCTGGTACAGCATTGTTCACGTCACCCATGACGATACAATGATGTTGCATATGTAGGCTGCTGTCTCCTCAATTACACTGGGGCTCCTCTGGGCTGAGTGAAGGTCTTGTTCCCTCTTGTATTTAACTGCTTGGACAGTACAGTATACATGCCAACCATTCACTGCTTATCTAATGAATGAGTTCCAAGGACGCTGCATCACCACTAAGAAAAGGGGAGATTATCTGCAATAAACTCTGGCAAAAGATTCTGCCTCCCCATACCATGCTGCACTCCAAAGGCCGGTATGTTAGTACACTGAATTTTCTGTCTAGGATAGAATTCTCATTTGCAGACAGGAAACTTACTATCCCCCAAAGTTAACCAGGCAAAGTGAGAGGTAAAAATGTATTTACTGCTCTGACATAGCCATGTCAAACACATTCTATCAGGAGAGTGGATGTCTGCTACAATTTGCCAGTTCTACTACGGGGGAGAGTGTAGATGAAGCGTTTGGTCAAGTTGCTTCTGTCTTTCATTTCACTGCGATTTAAAAACATTTCAACTGAAATTTTTTGAATAGGTAACAAATTTACATATACCGCAAGCAACACTAAACAGAACAAGATACACGGTGAAAAGTCTTCTTCCAATCCCATCTCCTGTTCAGCAAACTCTTCCCAACATCACTATGTTTGTTGCTTTTTGAGTATCCCAGAGACGTTTTCACATATGCAAATGTAAATTATTATTTCCCACTTTTTTCACAAAATTATTCAAAAAGTTAAGTAATCAGTGCTGAAGAAAGTTCAGGACGGTGCGGAGAAACTATCAGATTCATAACTGGAGGAAATTAAATTAGCCCAAAGGAAGAAGGGGAACTGGAAGAAAAGAAAATCATAAAGTGCTTAAGTGATTTTTATTCCCTTCTCCATCATCCCTGAGCAAGGGAGAGAGTCTCCACGCCGCACAGTGTGAGGGTTCTTGGCAAGCCTGTGGGTGTCTGTGTGCTCCGAGGCAGACATGTTTGGTCATCAGTCTTTCCAAATAAAAAGCTTAGGGTCTGCCAGGAACATGAAAACAATAGCAGACTGGTGGTTTGCTATAGCTTGCGGTCAGAAGAATTACATGACATGGCACCAATGCTCTTAATATGATGGCCATCTTGCTTTATGCCTCCACCTCAAAGTTCCCATTTTTCTTTGCTACCTCTTTTCTATCATCTGGGCTCTATTAATAAAGAAATGGGAAGGAACCACAGCAATTATCTGGAAAATTAAATGGAAAAAATCCAAATTACTTTCTCCTAAAAGGTCTAGGCAAATATAAGAGCCAATATTCCTGTGATGGAGATGACTTAAAGTCCCAGAACATATAGTTTGTTTCAGAAGCATAAAGTTACATTTTTAAAAGCACAGACATCACAAATTTCTTGTCTAAATTGTAGCCTATTCTTAAGAACAGGCTTAATTTGTGTTTATTAAAATCTAGTACTTTACAGGAATCTAAAATATAAAAGTTCCACTAATATTTATTTTAGATCAAGGCTAAAAGTGCACGTATTGAACAAAATATGTCCCCATGAATTTCTTTTTACTAGCATTAACTTGTCTAGTGCCAAGCAGAACTGCCATATATGGTTGAACTCTGCCAGAGATTTGGCCAGGGGTTCCAGCTTGGGGCTGCCATTCAGTCTCCCGTTTGGTGAGCTATGCCTGGAGCAGGGCTGCATCAGCCCAGAGGTAAGAGAGCCTATCTCTAGCTGGCCACGGAAAGTACTGCCTTCTTGTGATTCTCACAAAGGTTCTGAATGATCTAGCACAGCCATGAAGCTAAGCACTTGAAAACCATGGGCAGGAACAGGAGCCCTCAGGGAGACAATCAGGTTTGTCCAGGATAGTCCTACATTATATCTGTTGCCTGGCTTAATTATTACGAGTGCCACTCTCACTCTTAAGAGTGTTTGGCACTGGGTGGCCTATTATAATGGTCACCCTAGACTTGTATGTTCTATCCCGCCTCTGTTTTCATAGCAAGAAAATTTATGTACTGGGTGAAACTGAATTGCTTATAAGCTTATAAAACTACACTCATGACAACAGCTAAGATATCTCGTAGCTGTGTTGTATTTCTCTTTGAAATCCACTCTATAGTTCAGATTTCTACAAATAATTGTATTTTTAAAAACAGCCGACAAAGTGTACTGCCTCATGATAATTGTGATAGTTGTATTCTTTTCTGCAACTACCATATATATGCATAAAAATATACTGTCAATGAGAATAACACATTTTGTAGTACCTCTCTGAGTCTCCAATTGAGTAATTATGGATCTACTTATACACATTCTAAGTCCACTTTGTGCCACTTTGTCTGTGTCTCATTTGGAATTGACTTGTCTAACATATCAAGGAGCTGCGAGAATTCCATAATCCTTACTGGCCTGGCACAATAGATCCCAGTGAATGCTGGAATATGCCAGTAGGAGGGGAAATGTTTATTGCAGAGGTGCTAAATGATCTGGATCTCCCCTCATGTGTAAACCATATCAGAAAGAATGGCTATTACAGGAGAATATAAAACCTGACTGCTTGGAAGATTTATTCCTCATGTGATTACCAGTGTCTATATCTACACTCTGTTTTCATTTGGCATTTTGGGTCAGGAAGTGGTATAGATTTTAAATAGATAAGCTAACAGAGCAGGTGTTGGCAAACATATTCTGTAAAGCAGTGGAGTGTAAATATTTGGGGCTTTGCATGCCAAAAGTCTCTGCTGCCACTACTGACCTCAGCATTGCAGTGCAAAAGCAGCTGCAGACAAAGTGTAAACAAATGAGTATGGCTCTGTTACAATAAAACTTTATTTACAAAAGCAGCTATCAGGCTGGATTTGGCCTGTAGGCCAGAGTTAGAGAACCCACCTGCCCTCTGGTATTCCACATTGGTGATTTATTGGAAAAATTACCCTTATCATTATTAGGATTCATAGCAAAGTCCCCACCTTATTTTTCCTTAAATAACAAGGCATTCTTAGTTTCTCTGGCAGAAAATGATACAGAGTTGATTTTGAGTAGCCAATTGAACCTCAAGATGTCTTCATAATTTAATAATTTATTCTACAGGCATTCTACTTGAGGGAGAATTCACATCATTGAAACATTATGGATAATAGAATGGCTGAACATCAAATGGCATACTACATTAGTAAGAAAACTTATCAATTAAGTTACATAGGAAAAATACTCTAAGATCATAAGAATAGATTATGTGTTGGCTAGAAAAATAGATTATCATGAAGACATTTGAGAATAAGAAATTTGATATTTTGGAGCCTGCTATTATCCAGTGTTAAGATGTGATTGCCTTTTCTCTTCATCTGTTGAATTTATGGTAGTAATTTGATGAGTGTGCCCTTGAAATCAATGAGATGCTCATGGCCACAAGGATCTCTGAACAGACAAAAATACTAAGATGTGTGCTCACTTCCTTCTAACTTAAAATAAAAATATTATTATCTTATTATTCTATTTTTTCCCACCTTCCTCATGAGGCTCCCAAAATAAAGACCAGTGAAGGTATCCATAGTCACTTCTTGAAAAAACACATAAAGCAAAACCTTGAGCTGATTTTAATGATCAAATATACCATTTGTTTGCTGATAAATCTTAAGACTGAGACCTTATGCTCAAATTAGCAACATTTAAAGTTTATGAATTTAAAGTTTTCACCATAGAAAGGTACATGGATGACCATTGCTATATCTGGCTTTTAGGTATATCTTCCTTAGAATTCTACATAGTCTAAAGTTTGCAGATTGCATCAGATTTCCATAATTATATTAAGCTTCCCAAACAGATAAACAGTAAAAACCCTGCTGTGAAATACGTAATCATTTTTTACAATATCCCTCAGAACCGCAAACAATTACATGTTTAGAAAAATGTTAGTTAAATTATAAGAAGAAAATATTTTGCCAAAACCGGTTTGGCTCAGTGGATAGAGCATCGGCCTGCGGACTGAGGGGTCCCGGGTTCGATTCCAGTCAAGGGCATGTACCTTGGTTGCGGGCGTATCCCCAGTAGGGGGTGTGCAGGAGGCAGCTGATCGATGTTTCTCTCTCATCGATGTTTTTAGCTCTCTTTATCTCTCTTCCTTCCTCTCTGTAAAAAATCAATAAAATATTTAAAAAAGGAAGAAAATATTTCTAGGTCTATTATTCCACTCTATCATTTTCATAATTTTTCAGAGGTCTTTCATCTACTCTCATCACAGCCGTGGATTCTCCAGGCCCTGAGCTGGATTTCTGGAGGAATAGAAGGCTATAGAAAAACAACACAAAACCAAAAACCAGACTGGGCATGTGGTATCACCAGTGATAAGGAGCTATAGAATCACACGTAAAGTTTCCTTTGGCAAAGCTGGCTTAACAGGCTAACCTTAAATTGTCTTTTAAAGTTTCATGAGCAATTCACGTTAAGGCATCACTCTAAGAAACAAAGTGTTGAAAAACATTTCCCACAGGAAATGCACCCTGCTTGCTCTCTCTGGCCTATACTGAAGCCAAATTTCTATCTATGAAGGAAATACTTTCTGTTGCCTTTTTTTTTTTTTTTTTACCCTCTCTCCTCTAGTACATTGTTATTGGGTTGTGAACAATAGGTTTTTTTTTTCTGTTGTTGCGAATCAGGAATAAAGGAGCCTAAAATCAGCATACAATTGTGTGATCAGTGATTAGCCTTCCATCCCAAAGTTGTTAAGAAAAAACCCCCAAGATATAGTATTCACAAAGCCAGTCATTCAACTCACACCAAAAGATAAGGAAAGGCCAGGGAATCTGTGAGCAAACAATCCTCACTACCCCATTTATAAGGCTCTGGCAATATTTTCCACAAGGGCCTGCCAATTTTAAAACACTTTTCTTAGCTTTACTTAGCCATATTTAGTCAAGGAAGATATTATTAGTTCTGATCAGTCAGTCATTTTTCTGAACATGGAGGTAAAATAATAAGAATATATAAAATACTAATGGCCTTAAACCAGAGCATTTGGCTAGCATCTTTTATTTATTTATTTTAAATCATATTTGCAATTTTCTATCATTTCTAAAGATGTCCACCAGTTATCTCTCATCTTAGCAAGGTGATGTCACTTTTGTTGGATTAAATAATTAACAGAGCAATTTGAGATATTCTGGAAACAGTGTGAGTGTTAAAACTTTCTGTGGAACTGTCATAAATATATTTATAAAGGAATTCTAGAGTAAAAGTGGATTCTGTATACATAATTCTGCTTTTAGCTAAAAAAAAAATATAACATTTGTGTTAGGCTCAAGATTAAAGGAGAACACTCATCCCCTTCCTCCTTGCTAAAATGCATATATATCAGAACAAAATAGCATCATAAATATAATGATTTATTCATCTGTATAAGTAAAGGTTTTGGTGTATATGGGCATGAAAGAGCTTTATTTCTATTTTTCACAGAAATAGAAAAACATGTTTATGAGACCAGAAAATATTGCAAATAGCCAAAGCAATCCCAAGAAATAACAATGCTGGACACATCACACTTCTTGATTTCAAACTACACTACAAAGCTATAGTAATCAAAACATTATGGTATTGGCATAAAAACAGACACATAAACCAATGAAACAGAGTCCAGTACAGTCAAGCAATATTTGACAAGAGTGCAAAGAATACTCAATGGGGAAAGGATAGTTTCTTTAATAAATCACTGGGAAAACTGGATAAACACATACAGAAAAATGAAACCTGACCCCTCCTTTACAGTGAACTCAAAATGGATTAAAACTTGAATGTAAGACCAGAAACTATAAAATGCCTAGAAGAAAACACAGGTAGTAAGCTCCTTGACACTGATTTTGGCACAATTGCTTAAATTTGATACCAAATATATAAACAAATATAAAATTGGACTACATCAAACTAAAAGGTTCTGCACAGCAAAGGAAATCACTACAAAATGAAAAGGCATCCTATAGAGTAAGAGAAAACATTTTCAAACAACGTTTTCTAACCAGGGGTTATCTAAAATATATATAAGGAAACCAAACAACTAAATAGCAAACAAACAAAAAAAAACCCCACAAAAAACAAATAACCTGATTAAAAAATGGGCAAAGGAAAATGTGCAATACCAAGAAACCAAGATGGCAGCATAGGTAAACACCTAAACTGCTGCCTCACACGACAATTTCAAAACTACAACTAAAAGACAAAATGGACATCATCCAGAACCACAGGAAGGCTGGATGAGTGGAAATTCTATAACTAGAAGGAAACAGAAAAGCACACTGAGACTCAAAGGAGCTGCAGGAGGCAGAGGTACCAAGGCGCACACATGGAGAGGGCGGGCAACTGAGTGTGCGGCTGGCTTTCTCAAGCAGGAGGGAGACAAAAGCTCCCGACTGCGCTGAACTCCAGTTCTGGGCGAGACTCTGGGGACCCAGACTCATAAGGGGTGAAACTGGCCTGTCAGGAAAGAGAAAAGCACACTGAGACTCAGGAACTGTGGAAGCAGAGGTACCAAGGCATGTGCGTGGAGAGGGCTGGCAACTGAGTGTGCAGCTGGCTTTTTCAAACTGGAGGGAGACAAAGGCTCCCGACTACACTGAACTCTAGTTACGGGCGAGACTCTGGGGACCCAGACTCATTTGGGGGGAAACTAGACTGTCTGGCAGCGGGCGGAACTCGAGGGTGGCTTTCTCTCAGAGGTGCTTGCAGCGATTACCATGGGACACTGAGACACAGGGGCCTATTAGGGCAGGGCTGATGGGAAACCAATGCTGTCTGCTCTGCTCTCAGACTTTGCCCCATCCAAACTGAGCACAGAGGCTTTTGCCAGTCTAGTCTCATAAGGGTGTCTCCAGCACAGAAGTTCTCCCAGCACAGACACAGCTGATCCTCACAGCCAACTGGCCTGGAGGTCAATCCCTCCCAGTGATACCAACAACAATCAAAGCTTAACTACAATAAGACTGTGCACAAAGCCCACAAAGGGGTGCACCAAGAGTGTCCACCTCAGGTAACTGGGGAGGCTGAGCCACTGGGCCCTATAGGACACCTAGCACACAAAGCCACTCTATTAACTCAGGGAAGCAGCCAAAATGCGGAGACAAAGAAACAGATCACAAATTAAAGAAATGGAGGAAAGCAAATGACTGGATATAGAGTTCAAAACCATGGTTATAAGGTTTTCAAGAATTTTCTAGAAAAGGCCAATAAATTTAGCGAGACTCTCGAGGATATGAAAAAGGACTAACTAGAAATTAAGCATACATTGACTGAAATAAAAAATATTATACAGAGATCTAACAGCAGACTAGAGGATTGCAAGAATCAAGTCAAAGATTTGAAATACAAAGAAGCAAAAAACACTCAACTGGAAAAGCAAAAAGAAGAAAGAATCCAAAAATATGAAGATAGTGTAAGGAGCCTCTGGGACAACTTCAAGTGTACCAACATCAGAATTTTGGGGGTGCCAGAAGAAGAGAGAGAACAAGATACTGAAAACCTATTTGAAGAAATAATGACAGAAAACTTCCCCCACCTGGTGAAAGAAATAGACTTACAAATCCAGGAAGCACACAGAACCCCAAACAAAAGGAATCCAAAGAGGACCACACCAAGACACATCATAATTAAAATGCCAATCGCAAAAGACAAAGAGAGAATATTAAAAGCAGCAAGAGAAAAACAGTTAATTACCTACAAGGGAGCACCCATATGATTGTCAGCTGATTTTTCAACAGAAACGATGCAGGCCAGTCAGGAATGGCAAGAAATATTCAAAGTGATGAATAGTAAGAACCTACAACCAAGATTACGCTACCCACCAAAGCTATCATTCAGAATTGAAGGGCATATAAAGAGCTTCACAGATAAGAGAAAGCTAAAGGAGTTCATCACCACCAAACCAGTATTATATAAAATGCTGAAAGGTATTCTTTAAGAAGAGGAAGAAGAAGAAAAATGTAAAGATAAAAATTATGAACAACAAATACATATCTATCAACAAGTGAATAAAAAATTAAGTGAATAAAATCAAGTGAATAAAAAATCAAGTGAATAAAAAAATCTGATGAACAGAATAAACTGGTGAATATAATAGAATCAGGGGCATAGAAAGGGAGTGGACTGAGAATTCTTGGGGGGGGAAAGGGTTGTGGGGGGTGCAGGAAGAGACTGGACAAAAATCGTACACCTATGGATGAGGACAGTGGTGGGGGGTAAGGGCAGAGGGTGGGGTGGGAACCGGGTGGAGGGGAGCTATGGGGGGAAAAAAGAGGAACTATTGTAATAATCTGAACAATAAATATTTATTAAATTTAAAAAATAAAATAAAATGTGCAATACCTTACTATAGTCAGGAGCACTGGAAAAAAAAATGGGCAAAGGACACAAATAGACATTTTCCCAAAGAAGACATACATATGGCCAACAGGTACATGAAAAGGTGTTCAATATCACTAACTATTGGGGAAAACAAATAAAAACCACACTAAAATATCAATTCATACCTGTTAGAATGGCTGTCTTCAAAAGGACAAAAGACAACAAATGTTGGTAAGAATGTTGATGGGAATGTAACTGGTACAGCTAGTATGGAAAACAAAGAACCACAGAACTAAACTTGTTAGGCCCAATCATAGGTTTACTTTAAATCCTGATTTCACTCTATAGTACTAAATGTGAAGTCCAGAACAGCACACCAACTACAGAGCCCACACTCTGTCCACTGTCCCAAACCACCCAGTCTCAAGGGACACTGAGCACTCATGGACTTCCCATGGCTAAAAGGAGCCTCAATTCAAGAAGTCTGGAGTCTTAATACAAGCCTGTTTAATGTACTCTTAATTTTCCAAACAGATGTCCTCATAGAACTATTCACACAGAAAACTCATTAACATCTCATCCATGAATCACTGTTTGGAAAATGGGGTGTTTCACTTCTGTGCCTCTATTTCCTGAGTTTCCTCTCTTGAGTGGAGCCTATGCCCCCCATTCTTTCTGGGATTAGTGATTAAACTCTGGATTGGGAAGGCTGTTCTGAAACCTCGGGCGCACTGGAGATTTCCAATCACTATGGTGTTTTCAAAAGGATGTACCACATGTGTGAGATTTTCAAAGCAAGTCATAATTTGATGATGATAAGAAAAAGGAAAGAGAAATCTTCATAACAGGAAGTTTTCTTTAGCGCTTAATGATTTGGGCAGTCACTAAGCTGGTGGCCATCTGATAAAATGATTTGCTAAGAAAAATACTGGTGTGGGGAACTTTCATAATAAATGGACACAGAAATAAGAACTAATATTTCGATTAGCACCAAAAAAGCACTAGGCACCATGCTCAGCTCTTCACATGAGTTACCTTATTTAAAACTGATGGTACTGCTTGGAGACAGAGATGATTATTAGTTTCTGATTTTGCAGTTGAGAGACTGAGGCATAGAGAGGTTGAACATGTTATCAATATCAGAGAGCTATAGAGAGGAAGTGTCACTGAGTGCTAGGTAGTCGATCTCCAGACTCTGTGCTCAGAGAAAAGGTTTCATCTGCTTAAATGAAACTTCAAGGTTCAGAGTCTGCCCCTCATGAATTCTCCCAGGCATGCCTCATCTACAAAAAGTACTATTTTATTTTGAGTATTATACTTTAGAAGGTCTTTGTTTAGAGGTAAGTCATCCATACAGTACAGCGATTCACAGCCTCATCCCCATGGTCTCCCCACAGCACCCCTGGTCTCCCCTGCCTCCCATTCTGCCTGCCCTGAGGTGATCACAAAGCATGGAACGTGAACCAGGGACTTGGCTTCAAACTGAAGTGAAGAAGAGAGCTGGGAGCCGAAGGGGTCTGCAGAGGATGGGAGAGACCCACATGATGGGAAAAACACAGCCAACACCTGTGTGTAGAGGCCACAGCAAAGCAAAAGGTTGTGATCCTGAAACTTGAGTTTGGAGCTCATTAGTGGTGGAATTAGAGCATGAACAGCCTGAAAACCTGCCAGGGTTTTGTTGGCTAATGGCCTTGAACATCATCACTGTGTTTGTGCTCCACCTTTATGCTCAGCCAGCTATGGGGCAGAGGAGAGGACTGGGTTGTCTTAAGGGGCAGGGACAATTTATTTCAGGACAAAGGTGGTCTGTTCAGGTGAAGAAGTCTTAGGTTGGGCATGATGAAAGTGTAAAAATACCTGAGAATCTTCATACTGAAGAACCTATGAAACACTTTGGACACCTTTGAGCATATTAGACAAGCTCTTATCTCCATGCAGCTCCTGGTCTGGAGGAGGCAACATACATTAAAAAAATTATTGTATTATTAAAAATATTGTTCCACTTTGTGACAACTGCTAATAAAGGGTGGCCATCAGTCCCATAGGGCATTTGGAGAGATTTTGCCTTTTTGAAGAAGTGCCATTTAAGCTAAGAGCTAAAGATAGGGCATTAGGTAGATGGATAATAGAGAGAGAAATGTTTCAGATAAATGGAGCAGGACCTGAAGCAGTTGGAAGAAGGCTGGGGTCCCTGGGGGAGGCAGGCTTGGGCTAATCTTACAAAGTCTTATAGGCCATTACAAATTTTGGATTTTTACCTCTAAGCAACACTTGAAAAATTTCTCATTTCTCTTCCAACTCCCTGTCTCTTTTCTTGACATTTCTTAGCCCCTCCAGCAGTGGACCTTCATTTTTCCTCCAGGAGTGAGGTGTAAAAACCTTAGATCACCTTCTTGGATTCTTATTACCCAAGTTACCAAGAACACTGCAAGTGGCGTACAGGGAGCTTAGTTAATGAGCAGTCAGAAAAGGTGTTTCCTCTGCAGCTCTCGCGCAAAGGTGGGACTGCTGGCGCGCTATGGTGTGTCCGCTCTGGGCCTGCTCCAACCATGCCACGGCAGCTGGGGCAGGCCCCCCTGGGTGTGTGTCCACTCTGTGCCTGCGCCATCCGTGGCTTGCCTCACTGCGCACGTAGTCCCCTCCTGCCCATCTGTGCATGCAGCTTCCTCCTGAGCCAGTGGTGACTGTTAAGGCATCCTGGCTAATTTGCATAATACTTCTTTATATATATATATATATATATATATATATATAGAGAGAGAGAGAGAGAGAGAGAGAGAGATATTAGGAGATTAGGGTAAGGAAAGGAAGTAGGAGGCGGGGGTAGAGGAGGAAATAAACAAAAAAACCCTCCAAACCTTTTAATGCCATCTACCTTTAAACATATTGCAATTCACCTGTGGAAATATCTATCAAAAAGCCTACAACTTGTGAGGATTCCATACTCAGTGGCACTTGCACTAGAAGAAAACAAATTTTAGAAAATTAGGTCACAAGCAAAAGCTATTTTTTGTGTTCCTTTTTTCTGCTCACTTCGTAATGACAGTCTAGCCCAATTAGTCAGATAAATGGAATAATTCCAATATGGAATACTGTTTTTACAAAGTATTTTCTGTTTATTATGAAAATTAGGAAGTGTCATTGTTTTACAGATGCCACCCAGAGCCACATGCTGCCACAGCCAAAGCTGGGGATTTCACACTGCTGCAAAGTTAAAGCAAAAGGCCACAATGTATACCAGATACAGCTGAATGGAGCATGGCTTAAAAGGATTTAATCAAAAATGCCTCAAATCTACTTTGCCCAAGAATTATCACTGAGACCATATGCTCTTTGATATGGTAATACAGGCAGCTGCTAGTTTCTCTCTGTTTCCAATATGGTAATCCACAATGCTTTTCATCTTCTCTCTATCAAGCATGTGACTTTTAATATTAGGAGGGCTCATGGTTCCATGCATGAGGCTCATTTCTTTCCTTTAATTGGAAGTGAGGAAGCAGTGATTGGCTTATACACTTGGAAGCAAAGAAAGATGAAGGCACCATCCTCATGTACTGTTTCTCTTCTTTTGTGTAGAAAATATTCCAAAGTAACTTGTTTGGGTTTATAACCAACTGATGCAAAGGTGACCAGGATGCTGCTGGAAGCCTGACCCATGCTATGGGTTTGTGACTCTGTGTGTGCGTGTGTGTGTGTGTGTGAGATGCATATGTAACTGTGGATTTACCCTGTGGTGCAGAGGGCCACCCATAGTTAGCCTCCACTCTTTCTTCCCAAGTTGCTTCTATAGCTGTTTGCTGAGGCTGTGCAGAGCTCCCAAATGTCTCTGTACATATGGTGATGGGAAGTTATGAAGGCCAAGCAGTGATTCTTTTGGACCTCATGATTATAACTTGTTTTCCTGAAATGCTGTTAATTGCATAGTTCTTAACCCAAGGCTGTGTTATGAACTTGATTCCTGGAAATAGGTACACTGAATCCTCAGATATAAGAATGAGAAAAAAAGAAAAGAAATATAAGCCGAAACCGGTTTGGCTCAGTGGATAGAGCATCGGCCTGTGGACTGAAGGGTCCTGGGTTCGATTCTGGTTTAGGGCATGTACCTTGGTTGCAGGCACATCCCCAGTGGGGAGTGTGCAGGAAGCAGCTGATCAATGTTTCTCTCTCATCGATGTTTCTAGCTCTCTATCCCTCTTCCTTCCTCTCTGTAAAAAATCAATAAAATACATTTAAAAAAAGAAAAGAAATATAAAAACACAAAAGAAAATGATGGTGGTGATTGATGTTATGTGTACAATGCATTTATGCATGTATATATATTCATATTTTTCCATTACAAATGGCAGAGTAACACACATGCCCCAAACGGAATCGGCTGTGCTTCTTTAGAAGTCTAATATCCTTGAGTATTTCTGTTCGATATTGTGGTTTAAAAGCCTTAATTTTAAAATGCCACAGATATACTTTCATATATTTAATGTTATAATAGCAAAAATTTAAACCAGGGCTACCCATTTTTCTTCTTTAATGGGGAATCTGAGACTCAGAAGCAACACGAGTTGCCAGGTTACCATTGAAAGTGACGATAGGCATCTTTGGCCCTGGTTGGCTCTCCTCTCATATCTATAGGGCATCACACTGTTACATTCTTTAAAGTAACCTTCACCAAAGCAATGGCAAGGATTACTGTGGGGGGTGGAGAATGCACCCTCCTAGAGCTGCCATAACAATGCATGCTGTGGGAGGAATCTTCACTGCTGCTTTACCAGGCCAAGTGTTAGGGGTCACCATGCTGGAACTGAGTGCCCATCTGCTAAGAAGAGACTCTGAGAACTCATTCATCAACGTTGCACATCCCTGTTTACCTCATCCATCACAAGTTCAAGCTTCCTGTGAAATCTGCTAACCCTCATTCCCATTCCCATACATCTGTCTCATAACCCAAAACTTCACTCTTCTGTTCCCTGCTAACCCTCCCCATTATGACTATAGTGCTCTCAATCAGTAATTCAGCACACATCCTCCCTCAACTCTTGTGAATGCTCCCTTCCCTTCAATGCCTTAACTGAGAGCTCTCCTCTGAGCACACTCCTTTCTCTGCAGCCTGCTTCAATGAACCATGTATTTTCTCCAGTATTCGCTGGACCTCAGGACTTGGAGTTGATCTCCTCGCTACTGCTTTCAACCACTTACCCCCTCCCCCTTGTTCTTGCAATGTCAAGCTCTTTTGAGGCTTGTACCAACCACTTACATCGCACTCTCCGCTAATCACTGTCAGGGTGGGTAACTCGTTCACATGACTCACAATGATCATTCTTGGAAACTTCATCATCCAGTACCCTGGCTATTTAGTTCCTGGACCTCACCTCTAATGGTTTTTTCTTCCGCTCTACCCTGGTCATTTCCCAACACCACACCCAGGACCTTCTCATCTCCAGAAGCTGCATCACCTCCTACTTCACTCACACTCCCTTTTACCTTCCAGCTCACTTGCTGGAAATGATGACAGTTCTATGATTCCAATTTTGCAGCGTTACTGACACCCTAATTTACTAACCCCTCTATTTTCTCACTATTGCTCAGTCATCTTCTGTTTCCACTTCCTCCTTTGCCCAGCCAAGACTCCTTGATTCACCAACCTTTTCACCCAACCAAAAACCTTCATTCTCTTGCTTCTCTGTTCTGCTGTTGGATTCATGTGTCAAACCCAAAATTGTATTGCTTCTATTTTCCATCCTCTCTCTGCCTGCATGATAGTTGATTTATGTTGCTGGAGTAAAATCCACTAGCTGTTTGGTTCCACTTTAAATTTATGATTGCATATGTTAAATAAAGTCTCAATATTGCCTGGCAACTCCACTGCATTTCCTTCCTAATTTAGCTTTTTCTGCTTTATGTATCATTTCTCCTTAAACATCTCCCACCCCCTGGCTACCTGCCCAGTCTCAACCTCTTAGAATGAAGGAAACATCCCTTATTCTTTCACTGGCAAATGCCTTCACTTTTGATAGAGATCTCATCCACCCTTCCTTTCTCAGCAATTGCACTTTTAAAAATCTTTCTCTGTTTCTCCTGTGTTGCTAATCTCTCCATTTCAACTCTTTAATCCTATAAACAAGAGATGCATACACAAATCTCTCAACCAAATAAAGGGTCTTCCCTTAACTCCTCAGCTGCGTCATTTTTATGCTCTCCTTTACAGCAAGGGCCACCGACATATATGGTTTCCACTCCCTAGTTTCTCAATCACATTGAAATGTTTTTATTGTTTTTAAATCAAAGTAAGATAAGTATATATTTGAAAAGGTCAACCATTTCTCTCCAGAGGTAGTCACTTGGAACTCCTTTAATGATCTCTCCATGATTTACCTCTATTAATGAATCTCCCATGTTTACCTTAAAGAACGCATTTACAAAGTACATCTCTTTTTCTCAATTTTGAACACTGCTATTGGCTCCTTATTACTGAATATGCCGTTTCACTCTTTTTTTTTTTCTTTTCCTGTCCGTGGCAACAAAGCTAGTTCCATGCCCAGCACACTATACCAGCTTGGCAGCAATTACAACAGAGACAGTTTATTGGATAACGTATCTGCAGAAACTGAAGCAAGCAGAGCTCCATAGCTTTTCTGTTTTTAATAGAAATGAATGAAAAGTGGAAGTTAGAACCATTGACATGCAAATAAAAAGGAAATACATTCATTTCTTTAAAAATACAAGAAAAGAAAATGTCATTTCCAAATGTATACCTTCACTCCTAAGGTTTGGACTTAAGGCAATTAATTGCTCATGAATTATATACTTGGAGGTTCTGTCAAATTGCACCATAGTTTCAATTCTTATTTTTAAATTTATCATTATTGTTGAAAGTATTACAGATGTTCACCTTTTCCCTGCCCCATTAAACCCCTCCAACAGTTTCCACCCCCCTCGCCAGGCCTTCACCACACTATTGTCTGTCTATCGGTTCTGCATATCTATATATACAAAAGCCTAAGCAACTGTCCGACCATCCGACCAGTATGACGCAATGACCACCAGGGGGCAGATGCTCTGACCGGTAGCTGTGACATGCACTGACCACCAGGGGGCAGACTCTCAATGCAGGAGCTGCTGAGCTGCGGTGACTTGGCAGCTGTGATTCTCAGGTGACACACCCAGAACTAGAGAGGAAGGAGCCCGATTCCAGGGTGCGTCACCTGAGAACCACCCTCTTGCAATCCAGGACCCCTTGGGGGAAGTCAGAGAGCCAGTTCTGGCCCAATCCCCACAGGCCAGGCAGAGAGACTCCACTGGTGCGTAAATCCATGCACCAGTGGATTCTCTAGTTTGCATGTAAATTCTTTGGTTAATCTTTTCCTACCCTCCTCCCCTTTTCCTCTGCGATTCCACAAGCTGTTGCATGCTTCAGTGACTTGGGATCTATTTTGTTCATCAGTTTATTTTGTTCATTAGATTCCACATATAAGTGAGATCATGCGATACTTGTCTTTCTCTGACTGGCTTATTTTGCTTAGCATAGTGGTAGGCAAACTCATCAGTCAACAGAGCGGCAAACCACGGCTCACTGGCTCGCGAGCCACAGTTTGCTGACCACTGGCTTAGCATAATATTCTCCATGCTGTCTCAAAGGGTAAGAGATCCTTCTTTTTTAAAGCTGAGTAGTATTCCATTGTGTGAATGTACCAGTTTTTGTTTTTTTACCAGTTTTTTTTTTTTTTTATCCATTCATCTACTGGTGGGCGCCCACAACACACACATACACCACACAACCACATACACACACACCTTTCTCCATCCTCCAGTGTAGTTATTATATCATACATTTTGGTTAAACCAGTTTCAGTGGTATAGAAATACTATTTACAAATAAGATTGTGGTATACCATGACTGCATTTTAGTTTTTGAACACTTTAAAATTTTTCTATAGTTCTCAATTGCTTCAAGTTTCTGATTATTTTCTACTTATCGCAAAACCAAAATCCACTAGAGTTGTAGAATGTCTCTTAATATATTCAAATATTACAGATTTACTGTCCGTTCCAATTTCTGTTGGTAAAATCCTTCCTGGAGTCCTCTATCCTCTGACTCAAATTAGACCCGGGTGACACACGGGAGAGGTATATTCAGAGAGACCCATGGGAATCAGTGTTATAACAGTGTGTGCAGCATATCTGAGAAACAGAGCTTGGCCATGAAGTTTAAGGAGGTGATAATGAGATCATGAACAGCAACAGTTTCAGAATAAATGGAATCAGAGAGCTAATCCTTTTTATAGCCGAAAGGAGCTATTGCACCAGAAAAAAAAATGTCCTGACTTTTAGGTGCAGCACTGCAGAGGCAAAAAAAAAAAAATGTATTTTTTGTAGTAAAAAAAAATCTGACTAAATGACTGCTTTGTCATTTGATTGTATAACAAATTCCAGTTCATCCATTTCTATACTAAATTCTTTAGAAAATTAAGACTGTTAATGTAGATGAATTGAATGGCAATGTTTTGTGGAAAGTATGAAGAAAAAATCATTTTTAATCTTTTGTATAGTAATTCCAACTACAATCCCCAGAATTTTTACTCCATCTGCTTGAAAAAGCACTTAGAGCTCATTAACCTCCTATAATAGAGGAACCTACTGAATAGACAACAGAGCTGTGTCAAGCCTCAAACCCATTCCTATCTCTTAGTGACTTTGAAGTAAGTTTATGGGATTAATATACTTAACAAATTGCTTGTTTTCTATAAAATAAAGCGGGTATCTTAGGAAATTTCAACTCAAATTATGGCATATTCTGAATTAGTGGAGTGTGAATGATTTTCAATGTAAAAAATACATATGCGTATTATATATACACACATATTATATATAGATACATATATGTATATGTGGTTCTACCTGAGATTCCTTCCAGTAACACAAATAGGACTTCCTGAGATTCAATAAATATACACAAGTTACCATAGCTAACCTTTGGCTTTTTTCTTTGAATAAATAATTATATACTAAATATTTACCTTTAATCTTGCTATTTATTTAGTGAAACCAACATTGACTTGCTTTGTGTTCAACAAAGAACCACAGACACAACATTGGAAATTGTGACCAAGTTATTCGCCCTCCCTTCCCTCCTTTACAGATCCAGACTTCCCTTGCCACCTCATGTTCCACAGGATGACTGCAAAGAGGGCAATCACTTATTATTCCCAATCCCACATGATGTGGCCATTAGTTTTCAAATACATTTTTGACAAATGGAAGTAGGATATCTGGAATGATGTAAGGTTGATTAATCTTGAGGAGAAAAGAGCAATAAATGGAAATTTCAGAAATCTTTACCAAAGAAACAAGTATTCCAAGAGTAAGTGGCTGTGTTTTTGAAATAAATTGCTTTTTGAAATAAGAAATGCTTATAGAGTTTTGCCACAAAATAGATTTTCCATGGTGATTCTTGGGCAAAAGCTATAAATCAATAGCTTACGCAATTTTGAAATAGACCATGTAATGTTTCTTTTTTTAACCTTACTATATTGCCATTAGTCTGTTGACTATATCTATAAGACCTTAAAACTTTCAAACACACATACATTTATTTTTCATCAATTATGATGAAAATACCCCAAATCAGTTGAAATCTATGTAAATTTTTATCTAAGTGATCTGAAGCACTTTTTAAAATTTTATTTTTTCTCGCAGCTGACATACAATATTGGTTTTAGTTTCAGGTGTACAACATAGTGTTTTGACCTTTATATGCCTTACGAAGCGATCACCATATGTCTAGTAATCATTTGTCACTGTACATAATTATTGCGATATTATTGACTATGGTCCACATGCTATACATTGCATGCCCATGACTTAACTTTTATAACTGGAAGTTTGTACTTCTGAATTCCCTTCCTCTTTTCTCCCCATTCCCTCAATAGCCCTGACAACATCACTTTGTTCTCTGTATCCATAAGTTTGTTTCGGATGAAACAGCTTTTTAATGGGCCCTGGCTGGTTTTCCTGATAACTCAGAATGGCATGGAAACCAACACCTGGAAAATCACATTACCCCAAAAGGCACTCCCTGGGAAAGACAAGAGAGTAGTTGATCCTCAGCCACTCTTTCCCATTTTTAATGAAATGGCTTTTCCACTCTGCTCCAGACTCAGTAATATGACCCATCATAATAGTACATGCCATTAATTGCATTGGTAATTTTCTTTTTTTTAAAAAAAATATATTTTATTGATTTTTTTACAGAGAGGAAGGGAGAGGGATAGAGAGTTAGATACATTGATGAGAGAGAAACATCGATCAGCTGCCTCCTGCACACCCCCTACTGGGGATGTGCCCGTAACCAAGATTCATGCCCTTGATAGGAATCGAACCTGCGACCCTTCAGTCTGCAGGCCAACGCTCTATCCACTGAGCCAAAACAGTTAGGGGGGTAATTTTCAATAAATAATGATTTTACCCATGAGCTAAGAAAAAAAACAATTAAAAGTAATCTCTCACAGTGGACTTGGTACCACTTAGACTTAGTAGGTTGTTAGGTGCTTTTCCAGTCATCAGACTTAAAGGGGGTAATTGCCACATAGCAGGGGTGAAATTAGTGACACTACAACAATATAATGAATTTAAAAATAAAGTATAATACAAGTTTGATAGCTATCAACCAATCTACCTAATCAGAGGGGGGAATGACAGAGGGGCTTATAATCTGATAGAGCACCTGAATTAACCTGAAAAGTAATCATATTATTTTAAATCTTAGAACACATATACTTATGTGAATGGGGATTAAGTTTCTCATATGTAAATAGAGTTATGTTTTTCTTAAGTTTCCTTTTCAAGGTCCGTGGAGCGATTGAGGAGGTGACTCAGCTGTGAATCCAGCAAGCAGAACTGATAAGCAGGGTCAGACCAACCCACCAGGAGTCAAAACATCATCTCATCGCCTGATGACTAAAGACAATAGCTGATGTCTATGGACCCCCAGGCCTCCACGTAGCTGCATTCACATCCCCCTTCATAATCCTGTCCCCTGCACCTTGCTGTAAAACAGGATTTGAATGCTTGTAAGTGACCTGTCTTCTTGGTTGACTAGACTTCTCAATAACTACTTATATGATTCAGCCTTGCCTTCGTTATTGGACACAAAGACAGGCAGTCCAAGCCCAACTGGGGGTTTCCCAGTAACATATTCACTTTACCTAAAAGACTCTTGAGCTAACTTGGGAGGATGTAAAGAAAAACAAAACAAAATACTGGCACAGAAAAATGATGAAGATGAGGAAGGGAGGTGATTCAGGAAGCTGTGCTGTTGAGAAGGAGGCAATATTATCTTGACCACAGGTAAAGACCTGGTTTTGACAAAGAAGAGGGATATTTCTTCCCAGGAGAAAAGATCAAGTCAGTGGTTCTCAGCTCAGATTTCTTTTTATTATTTTATTGATTTCAGAGAGGAAAGGAGAGAGAAAGAGAGATAGAAACATTGGTGATGAGAGAGAATCTTCTATTGGCTGCCTCCTGCATACCCCACACTGGCATATGCCCTGAACAGGAATCAAACTGTGACTTCCTGGTTCATAGGTTGACACTCAACCACTGAGCCACGCTTGCCGGCCTCAGCCCAGATTCTTAACTAATCAGCCCTGAGTGGCCCCAGTCAACAGTATTTTTTGAAAGCTTTTAGGTGATTTTAATGTGCATCTAGGGCTGAGAACTGCTGAAAAAGGAAAAGAAGGAAGGCCTAAATAAAGAGGTTTTGAGTAGAGAAGTTGAGATAGAAAAGGTAGGTTTATTGCCTCAGTAAAGTAAAAGACAGAGCCATTATTTCAGTCAGGAACTGTGGTGGCTTGAAGAGAGTTGGAGATACTTGAGAGAGGAAGTTAAAAATGCAATAGGACTTTGACCAGAAATACCTTTCAAATAACCTAAAATATATTACAATGTATAAAGGTTGACCCTTTATTGTTGAGAAAGGATACCTAAATTTTCTAAGCATCTTAGATACCCATACTTTTTTCACCTTAATTTCTTCATATTAGTTAGGTATAAAATATGGGAAACATATTTAAGTTATTTGTTGACTGAACTTGCAAATTTTGAACAATTTTAAATAAACCACTATAGGTTAAATATACCTTCTTGTAAAAAGGAGTACTGTGCCAATATAAAAGAAAAAATTATTCAACCTTGGAATTTATTTTTAAAAAGTACAGGAGTTTGCATACTATATATACCCTGTTTTGTTGAGAGGGAAATTCTTATGTGTCCCTTAAGACCCAAAAGTTCTGTGTCAAGCTTGTAGATTTTGATTCAACTTCTCTTTCAGTATTCAAAACCATGCCATGTATATTTGTAATTCTGTTAGTCTGACAATCTCATAACAAGATTTGCACTGTGTATCATTTCATGCTAATTAAATGTGATCTCCATCATTGTCTGCTTTACTCTTTTAACTTTCAATCACTTACCTACAAATAAGAGACAGACACAGGTGGATTCCAGTGAATATCTTATATGTATATTGTTAACTGATGAGTCTCAAGTATAAACCCTTTTTGGAGTGAAGATTCAAAAGTTACACTATTTGATATATTAATGGTTGAGATCCAGGTGCATTTAATTTTAAGCTAGCAGGGAAGCCATGTTGTAGAGTGAAAATAACCCTAGGTCTAGAGGTACAAGATGAGGGTTTACCCCTAAATATACCATTAAGTACAAAGTGTGACATTAAGTAAGTCCTGGACCTTTTATATCTCAGTTTCTTGATATGCAAAATGAAAACATCCTTCCTCATTAGGTTGTTAAGAGGATGAATGGGATAATGTATGCAAAATATATTTTAATGTGCATTATGTTTAACTTAATTCTCTATTTTGTAAATACATTATATTTGCACATTGAGCTTCCTGAAAACAAAGCAAAATAAATATACAGAGTAATTAGGAAGTAAAATGTAAGATACATCTGTAATTAGAGTGCCACTGGTCTGCAAGGATTAAACATCAAAATTACAAATTAGTGGTTCACATATTTCATTTAAGTTCGATAATTCTAATTTTCTTAAGCATTAGCATTATACATGGTTACATATAAACAGTGAACATAGGAACATTTAAAATATAAGTTATGAATACACTTCTGAACTTAGAAGTTCTTTTCTTTTTCTTGTGTTGATGTTGCTGCCATGAACTTATAAGAAACATATGAGAGAAATTATCCTAAAAAATGTGAGAATTTTTTCCTGCCTCACCATCACATATGTTGAGGCCCAGACACAATTATCCTTTTAGAATATATTACAGATGCAGCACTTAGCAAATGGGTGCAAGATGTTTGCTCGGATATAAACTTGCAGGCCAATGCTAGGAGAAGCTGGCAAAAGTTTTTAGCAGGCAATGTTTCTTGTACGTTGCCAACCCAGATCATTTTTTTTCCCTGAGAGTTTTGGCAGCTGTCTTCCATCCCTTCAGTTACACATCTAATTGGTTGTTTCCATGGCAACATGGACTTTAAACTATAGTCTTCTTTATTAACAAGCTATAAAATGGAGGTGTGCCCTAAGCAAAACTGGAATTTGGGGTAAGAGCAATTAGGATAAAAACCTACCACATTTTTCTGTATGATGCTAATTCTGCAACCAAGAGTAGAACACTCACAATTTGTTAACCCAAGTGTTGGCAGGCATCTACCCTGACGTATTTCTATGTATTTCTATAATATTTCACTTAACAAAGGGCTCTGGATTCAGATTTATTTTTATTTATCAGCCCATTTATTATTATTATTATTATTATTATTATTATATTAAATACAGAAAGAAAACTTTGGCTCACATTTTGCATTAAGGAAACTCACATCACAGGCATCTACTTTTAATCCTGAGAATTGTAAAGTGAAATCTGTTTTAAGCCTTTCTAGTTAAAAACTAGAAAATGACAATCAGATAATTGTTGTACCCACGTATCTAAAATCTCTGGTGTGTCCAACTAAATAGCTACAATTAATAGAGTGTGGGAAAATAAACAGAATGTTTTCATAATGTAATTGCAATGAGGTTGCTTTGACAGGTCTTATTAACGTGTGAAAAAGATAGCTATTGGGTCTTTAATGATCAAAAAATGTGTGCAATAGACATGCTTGGTCCATATTCCATTCTGTGTGTCACAAAGTTCCAAATTAGTTAAACAAATTTGTAATTACTGGTTTTTGTGAAATCTATAAAATAATGTGAGTCACAGACATCCAGCACCCCAAACCCATTCCTAATTCACATTCCATCCCTAAAGATTGGAGGTTTACAAGATCAGGAAGTAAATGCAAATGAGTAGTATCACAGATAAGGTGAAGGATCAAACGTATAGTTTGTGTCTGATGGGGTGGGTATGGAGAGTGAAAGAAATTCATGGAATGGCTTATTCATTCCTACCATGGTGTGTGATGATGGTATCTGGGGGTTTGAGTGGGAGTGGGGAGAGGGGGGAGAAGCAGAAAGTAACCTCCAGAAACATGACAGAGCTGTCAACATGCATGACATAAAATATACAGCTAATAAGTTATACAATGTAGTGTTTTCCATCAAATTACAAACAAAACCCCACCAATTTAGAATATTTTTGTGCAATTCAACTAGTATCCACTACATTTTTTTACATCTTCTGTTTTATGTATGCACCTTTTGCATTGCTCAATATACAAATGTCCTTATCCCCTTTAGTTATTTGATATTTATGCAATAGTTGATTGTGGTATCGTTTTTGTTATTATTTAAACATTGTGTCAAAATGTTTTTATTTTTTATCTGATAGCTTATTAAGGGCTATGCTTATGCAACAGCTTATGTCCATTTTATACTCTCTCACTAAGCTCCTTTCACCGCGCTCACCACTTTCCTCAGCTACCTCAGAGTTTTTGGGAGAGACAGAAAGCTAGACAGTCCCTCATGCCCCAAGGGTCAAGAGAAACAACTGAACCTTACATGCAGGTGGTTCAGGACCATGGACAACAACCTCAGCTGCATCTGCCTCTACTTCCAAACTCAATAGTAAGGATCCCATAAGGCAAGGAAGAACTGTTGTTATGATTAGTTGGTAATTAGTTAAACAAATTTGTAATTACTGGTTTTTGGTAATCAAGGCTTTTTGTAAAATTGTTATTATTTTTTTAATTTTCAGGCTGTCAAAATTCTCCCTACAACCAGGCTTCATGGCTTCATTTAAGTGGCATCCCCTTAGAAAAACGAGTGGCTAAACTTATCAGGTCAGGCCAAAATGTAATCACCTCATTATGGTGCGGGTACGTCAAGATCAGGGGCCAAATTTACAAAGGTGCGAACAGGGCCATGGTCAGGTGAACTCGTATACAGAAACTCACAGAACAATAAAATCTAAAATGAAAACCACATCAAGGTCCATATATGTGGTAGGCTGAATAATGGTGGCTCCTCTCCAAAGATGTCCAGGTCCTAATCCCTGGGACATGGTGAATGAAAAGTTCAGATTAAATTAAGGTCATTAAGAATGAGGATACTATTCTAGATTGTCTGCGTTGGCCAATCTAATCACAAGGGTCCTTACAAGAAGGAGGCAGGAGGATTGGAATTAGTAGTAAGAAATGTGATGAGAAAGGGGCCATAACTCAATTAATGCAGGTAGTTTCCAGCAGCTAAAAAAAAAAAAATCCAGAGAAAATGTTACCCTTGGAGCTTCAGGAGGGACCCAGCACTTCCATCACCTTGAATTAGATTTCTAACCTCCAGATCCACGAGAATAACTTGCATTTCTAAGCCATTAAGTTTATGATAATTTGCTATAACAACAATAAAAAACTAAAATGATATAAGCAAGAAGATCCTATGGGCAAAGAGAAGTAAGGGAATCGAGCAACATTGGAGTATTTATGAGTGGCAGGATTTCCAGACCATTGTTTTCTTCTGTCCATTGCCTTAAAATGACTGGGGCATCCAATAAACACACACTTCCTTTACTCATCCATCCCCTTTCCTCAAGTGAATAGATTACAGTATATAGGACCAGGTAAACTTCACATTTCATATTATGCCCTCACTCTGCAATATAACAAACAATGGCAATCAGTATGGAACTCATAGACTGTACTCTAGATCATGGATCATTTCTTTCATTATTTAAAAATTCTTCAAGTTTTGGAAAAATGTGCTTAAAGTAAAACATTTAAAGTGAAGACCAATTCAATAAGGTTGGGTGGGACTGAGTGAATGCCATGCAAATAAAGACACATGCTTTATTAATCTGGTCTTTCTTTTCTGTTTACATGTCAAGCAGTTTAGACCTTGAAAAGAAGGGTCACACTATTTTTCATATCTTCAGTCACTACTGAGGTCTTCAGAGAATTGAAGAGGCACTAAAAGGCTATGTGACAAGGTTGAGATAGAACGAGCCCATATAGAAATAAAAAATGAAATAGTGGAGGGTGTTTGGGGTGGGCATGAGTGGTGAATAGAATATTGATGGCCGCCAGCTCTTTCTTCCACTAATTCCAATCATTTACGGAGTCTGACTAGGCACTGTGCTCTAATTTATGCCAATATTTTTTAAGTCTATGAAATCACACCACGAAGAGGTTATTACTATTCTCCTTATAATTTATTTAGACATTTAAGTAACTGGCTCCAGTTGACATAGTTTGTGTGGCTAAGCCAGGGGGTCTAATTTAAAAATATCTGATTCCAAAGTCTGGCTTTTTCAATCATGCCTTTTTAGTGTAACTATTTGTCTTCCATGCCCTGGAAAGATAGGGTTTAGTTTGCTCCTTCACCAAGGAGCAGGATTTTCATTGAAGTTCAACGATGATTCAGAAGCCTATAAGCCACCAGCCCCCTTCCTTACTGCTACACCCAGTAAACCACAGCTAAACCTTCAAAAATACGAACGCATGAACACCTGTAAACCTGTATGCGTAGCATCTCCCTTGGGTTTTACTATCCTGTACCATTACGTGGAGGAGAAGAGGAAGTGGAGAATGCTAGAAAAATAGGAGTATAGAGCGTGTGTGCTAATATTACTCCTATAATTTTCATGCATAATTCATCTACTTATTATTCTTTTAGTGCATTTACAGATAGCTTCTTGCTTTTTAAAAAATTAATTCATCCTTTGACCTTCTTCTATTAGTCCAGATAACTGTGGTTATGGATGCATGGAGGATCTGGTTGGGAGGGGCAGCAGATATATTTGAGCAATAATACCCCAGAGTCTTCTTCAATATTGACTTCCATTGTTATAACAATTAGCCTTTTAAAAGCAGAGTTGGCTTGGAATCAATTTCCTAATTCACAGTCATATCTTCTCCCCTTCATTGCATCCTGATATATGCCTTCCTCCTAAACTTCAGTATAAACCCCTGGGGCTGATGACCACCTCTCAGATAGCCTACACATATCCTCAGTGAGGCACAGATGCTTTAAGTATGTACCCAATGAAGTAACATCACACATAAAGGTGTGCTGGACATGATTTTTCTAATGAAAAAGAATATGAACTAAAGTCCAACCAAGAATATTCAGAACTGTGTTCTTACACTGTTTTAAGTCATTTGATTTCCATTTCATTGCAGGCTAGGCTACATTTATCAATGTAGTGATGGATGAAAGTGTCAATAAGATGTATTATTTAGGAAAAAGTTCACAGTGATTAAAAAGTGAAAGCAAGCCTGGCAGGTGTGGTTCAGTGGTTGAGCATCGACCTATGAACCATGAGGTCACAGTTCAATTCCCAGTCAGGGCACGTGTTGGAGTTGTGGGCTTGATCCCCAGTAGGGGGCCTGTAGGAGGCAGCCAATCAATGATTCTCTCTCATCATCATTGATGTTTCTATCTCTCTCTCCCTTCCTCTTTGAAATCAATAAAAATAACTTTTTTAAAAAAGTGAAAGTAAACATCATGCATTAGAGCCATCTAGCAAGGTGCCAGGAAGCTGATATCCCCTCTCAGGCCCACTGGTGACCAACTATGAGACCTTGGGCTGCTCACACAGTTTGTATTACAGAGAGGTTTTCATGGTAAATTACAGGGGAGAAAGCTAGTTCTAATTGTTCCACAGGGTTGTGGAATGTTAAGACTGTATCAGAGGTGTGGACATGCCTTTGTACACCTTACACGCCATGCTATCTCTTTTATAAAAGGCCCGGGGCCGTCACGCCATAACAACCAAATGAGCAATGGCTCTCATGGCGGGCAGGGCGGGGCTCGAGCTACTAGCAGCGATGGGCGGGGTGGCCAGCTGAGGCAAGTGGAAGTGAGCTACTCACGCAAGGTTTTGTGTGCGCTGGGTCTCTAGTATAGAAATAAGAAAGCCAGGCTTTGAGGAAATTTGGAGTCTTATCTTGATACAACCCCTACTACTTGGGTAAGTCTGGGAAAGTATCCTAATCTAGCATTTTCACTGTCATGTGGTATGTACAAGTAACCATGTACAGAGGCAGTGTGGTGTGGTGGAAAAGGAAGGAGGCTTAGAGCCAGGCAGGCTTAGATTCCAGTTATGTATCCACTCATACTTGTATGACTGGGAAGTTATTTAATCTTTGTAAGCCTCAGTTTTCCAATCTGTATAATGGGTAGGATAATAATAATGCCTATATCAAGAGATGGCTGTGTGGATGAAATGAAATAGTTCATGTAAATCTTTTGGATTAGAAATGTTTTCAACTTCAAGTATCAAAAATCACAGCATTGGTTCAAATTAATAAGGATTTAATTTCCTCCTATATCAACATTCTGGAGGTAGTTAGCTGCTGATTTGTTTATTACCTTGGTGCTGGCATCTCTCTAGTTTTCTTGGTCTCTGCCTCTTGGTCACAAGTTGGCTGCCAGGATTTCATACATACTAGCTATATTCAAGGTAGATAAAAATGGGGACTAAGGGAAGAATCAGATATGTTTGCTCTTTTTATCAGGAAAGGAAATTTTTTCCAAGGAGTATTCCCTGCATTCTCTCATGTTATATTAGTGGTCAGTATTGGCTCACATGGGCTGTTCAGTTTTAAGGGAGATTGGATGAACTGTCACCCAGGCTGGGCACACAGAACAGGTGAGCAGATACTGGGAGACAACTAACAGAGCTGGTTACAACCTGGCACCTCATAAACTAATTGTTAAATGTTTTTTCATCCTTCTTCCATCAATGAAATAAATACATCTATTCAGGTTTACTGCTCTGTGATTCCATATGGATTATTAAATTACAATCAGAGATCAATACTACATGAAGCATTCTCCAAACTGACCTTTTTGAAGACAAATATGAGAGTGAAAAATTTGATCCATACAATATTTTTCACTCTTTATTTTGAGATCATTTCAGATTTACACAAAAGTTTCAAACAATAGCACAATGGGGTCTCTTTCATACAACCTTCTCTCAGCTTCCTCAAATGTGAATATATTATATGACCACAGTACGATGACCAAAACCAGGAAAATAACACTGATACAATATTATTACCTAATCTACAATTCTTTACTCAAATTCCATCAACTGCCCTGCTAATGTTCTTTTCTTGCCCTTGACCCCACTGCATTTATTTGCCGGGTCTCCTGAGCCCCACTCCAATCTGGATATGAAATATATTTAAAGCAGGACATTTTTATTATTTTAATGGCGACAGCAACAGAACCATTTGTTTTAAAGCCTTTTGCATATGCCATATTGAATTTAAAAACTACATTACCATGTGGTGCCCGGAGGATTAAATGGCTTATTTCCAATTGCTGATTTGCTTCATAATCTTTTACACAGAGAATAAACATACGTTTTAGAGTAAAAATTTAGATGATGAAGCGATGGCTGGGTACAGTATGGATTACTCAGGGCTTTCTGCGTCTCACTCTGGATAATGCTAAATTTCTCCGTTGGAGCACTCTCCTGCCCATGACATATACATTCATCATATCACAGTGGGTCAAGTTTGAAGGTTCCAGATGGATGCATTCAAGATATAGACTCAAATAGTGATAATTAGCTAAATAGCTACAGTGTCTTTTATTGGAGGGTTTTAATACAGAGTGCTTGGTGATGCCTGCAGCAGCAGCCTTCTCTCACATTCCCTTGTGAGGTGGCAGCTGGCCGCAGAGCAGGTCGTGTGCCAGAGGCCATGCGGCAAGGCAGCAGCGACTGAGCCAGGGTTCCCCACAGCCTCCTCGCCTCTGCCCCGCAGCCTGCCTGCTCATGGAACTGGAATGATTTATGATCTTGGCAAATGGATTTAAATATTATGCCAATATTTTGGATCAATTCCTGGGGGGCATTTCCCTAAATGATGCATCTTATTGACTCACTGTTTGCTGGTCTGATAAATTGAGCCATGCCTGCCTTGAAATGGGAGCCAAATAAATCAAAACATCCACATTGCTGTGCTTTGACATATATTTACATCTCTATATTCAGTCCGTACCAACATCTCCAGTTGATGTCTCAAGCACTGCTGTAGCCACACAGGGCTGCAGGGCTGAGCAGCGCTTCACCTAGCTCAGGGCTAGTGCAGCTTGCGATGAGTACACTGTGGTGCCTGGATTGTCACCATGGACCACACATCCCAGAGGAGGACAGCTCAGCATCGCTCAAAGTTCTAAATGTTGGAGTGTTTTTTCGCTTTCCACTGGCACTCTGCACTATACAGGGTGTCTCCAAAAATGTATACACACATTTTAAATAATTATAAGGGCAGTGCTTATTAAAATACATTTCATTTTCAAAATTGAGCTATCAGCTGTTGAAGTGTGTATACATTTTTTGGGATACCCTGTATTTCTAATGAGGGGCTGTAGAATTAGCAAACCTGTAACAATGCCACTCTTTGAGCAAATGGTAGGTACCTGCTTTAAGAGCTCACACTATCCTTAGAGTAGAAGATCTGAAAACATATGGAAAAAAGGACAACATTGTTTAATGGTATATTTTTGCCTCTACATCAGCGGAGAAACAAAATCAACAATAGGTTTCTGACTCTGATACTGGCCAAACTGTGGACATGTTAATCGAAGCAATGGGACATATTGTATTTTTTGAATGTTTCTGTTATGAAGTTGAAGAGGTGAAAAAGGGACAATTATGCTTGAGGTGAGCATGACAAAAAGCAGTAAAGGCATATGAATGGAGCAACATTTCTAGCCACATGTACACTTACTACGTCTTATATACAATCTATGTAAATATAATCTGTGTGCTTGCTCTTTCTAGTGGTGTCTATTTTTGTCCCCAAATATTTATCTTTTGTGTTGCATAATATTGGAGCCTGATAATTACATGTAACTAATGGAATGATGTTAAAAATAACAGTAAATTAATTAGCAAAGTGAGGAATAAAAATACACCTTCTCCAGGAAAGTACCTACATTTTTTTTGTTTACTCAGTGAATCTTCTCCAGATTTTCCACCTGGTATTTATCTGTGCGCTTGCTGGTCTTACTGTCTCAGTTTTTCCTGATCCCTAGAGGAGCCTGATACAGTCACAGCCCAGTGTAAGAAAACATGTATCAGCCATCCACTGTGGTTCTGGGGGTTAGGGACAGTTTCATACAGCTGTAGCCTGCTACACACCAGAAGGGCTGTGATTCTGGAGGCACACACAACCCCCCAAGTAGCACATCCAAGCCCAGTTTTAATTTTCGTCCTGTTGTATGCTATGGATTTTATCCTTAAAGTATATCAGTGTAAAATTGCTTCGTAGTTATTTAAGGCTTTCTTTGAATGAAAATTACAGATTTTTAAAACAGAGGGTAAAGCAAGGCTGCTTCAAGGAAAACTGCCCTCTTCTTGGACTGTCCTGACTATCACTGTAGAAGGCAGTGGTGTGCTTACTATTTACTGAGTTTCTTCCTTAGTGTCTATCAACTGGATCCTAGAAAACTTCAGTTCTTTTTCCTACTATTTCTTTGGGTTGATGAAGGTAGAGACAAATATAAAATCAAATATGAGAATATAGTTTTCTTCCAAACTTCACCAAGCTCAAGATTGTGAAAGACCAGTGATCCAGGCAAAGGACTTGGGCAGATCTCTCTGCAGTCCCAGACGAGTAGAGATGCGTGGGCATGAAACCCCAGGCTCTGTATACACACAAGAACATCTTTGGGAATGTGGAGTTCCTGTTCACGGAGTTCTGCTTCCTGAAACCAGACTGTGATATTTTTGGCACCAAGACAAGCCATAAACAATTATTTTTAAAGGGAGGGAAAAGGAAATTACCCACTCAAAAAATTAATGCTGTAGATTACTCAGAAAGCAACGCTGAAGCAATGGAAAGGAAATGGAAGAAACAGATTGCTTCCAACGTCAACATAATCCTACCTCTTAAATACTCCTTCTGTCCACATGCACACACATTGTACCTGACCAAGACAATGAACAAAGCAGCCGGGACAGGGAGGTGGCTGCCCAAAAGAAAGATGAATGATTTTCACGTTTCCTACCTCTTTCATTTTCCCACTCGTGCAATATTTTTGTAACTGTCTAATATCTCTGGTCACTTTGAAACATAAATGACTGGTTATTTCTTTTTCTGCTTCATTCCCTAGCTATTTCAAGCCTATTTCAGGTTTCTAAAATATTTATCATTTGATATTTTACCATGTGGGAGTTCATTTTTTTTCTTTTTGTTCAGTGAATTCACTGCACTCTGTAATCTATGCCTTAAAAGTTAAATTTATCCTCATTACCACCACTTTTACCATCCCATTCTCTTCACCATTTTATTCCGACAGAGACACTAATTCTTGCTAATTCTTGTGAAATCCCTGCTAATATTATGGCCTCCCTCCTTACTGTCTCAATCCAGGCTATGGATAACATCTTTGCTCTGCAAACCAGGAAGGAAGTTCTTGGGTCCAGAGTGCCCTGTCCCTTTGTTTTTGCATCTCATCACTTATGTGAAACCCAAGCAAGAAGAGTTTGGAAATCCCAGTCTACTTAGTGATGGCGAGCCTGGGAAAAACCTCAGCAGAAATATAGTTGAAACATGGTGAATCCTGAATAATTTTATTCAGGATTCTTTCATCTTATCATCTTATTTTTCTGTTTCTCCAAAATGCAGACCATTCTATTAGAATTTGTGTAATATTCAATAAATGTGTACCTAAAATGAAAAATAATCAAGTATTCTAAGGTAAAACATATATTTAATACCCAATGTAAGGGAGTGCCACAGATAATCATTTGCCTATGAGATGGATAATCAGAATGTTTAGCTATGGTCCATGGGTGACTTGTGTGTGTAACTTGGTATAAAATTGCCCAGACAATTAAGGAGAGCAGCTCACTCCTGGCCAGCAGGAGGCAGTGGTGCCTCCCATCTCTACCCTAAATCTACACTGGGACTTCCTGGACCTTCGTTTCCTCACCTTTGAGAAACAAATGCTGGGGGCAATACTCTCAAAGATCTTTTCCAGTTCTGTAGTGACCAACTTCTCCGGCAGTCATTGCCTCATTTATTGACATCACTTAGTAAAATGCTCAGTACCTTGTTTTACTCATATTCCATTTCCCAAGAGAAAGGCCAGGCTTTAACTGCTGGCACACTGTTTCCATCATTTTCCCCATGGGAAATGCCTGCTGTCTAGGCATCTTGTCTACCAGGCAGTCTTCCCTGGACTTGTTTGTCTTCGATTGGGGTAGGTCTCTCATTGCTATTCTGATAACACCTTGCCACACACCTCTGTTATAGGGGGCCCCACTTTGCACTGAAGTAATTTGTTTCATATTGGCCTCTTCTCCACTAGACACCTAACTCCTCATGACCGGACACTAGCCTTCAATAGAACTTAATCTCTGTGAGGGCAGGGACGCTGTCTGTTTTGTTCCCTGTCACATTCCCAGTGCCCTGGAATGTACTAGTAGTTAAGTAAACATTTTCTGAACAGGATAATGAATGAATAAGTGAATTAATATTTATTAACATTCATGTCATCAGTATCTCTCCAAGATGAGCCTTTTATAAATATTGAACTAGTGACTTGGGGTAATAACAAATAATTTATGTTTCCAAATAATTATATCTCCACTGCTAAGTCCAGAAAGAAAGAAAAATATTTTTCATAAAGCATAATGTCAAAGCATAATTATTTTGTTAATAAGTACAAGTAAAAATGTTTCTTCAAATTTAGAAGCTTGTCAACATGATATACTGACAGCGGTTACAGAAAGTAACCAGAGAAAACAGGAAGAAACAGAAACCATTTAACCTATTTGTCCACTTGAAAACAGGAATCAATGTGTTGTGGGTAGAAAGGAGTATGTAACATAAAGGGGTTGATTGAGATTCCTTGATCTCGGCTGAATCAAGCCTCGTTCCCATTTAGCTCCATCCTCCAGTCCTTCGAGATTTGGAGAGTGCTTAAGTGCACAAAGCGTTTCCACATATGTCACCTACTTAATATCCTGAAAGGAGCCCGCATGGAAATCCTAGCCCTTCTCAGCTTACTAATGAGAGAGCAGCAGTTCAGTGGCTCAGAGCCACCCTGCAGCTCCTGGGTGTGGGAGCTGGAAGGCAAAGAAAATCCTTGATTCTTTGGGATAGTGTTACCTCTACCTCGACTACAACTCAAAACATCTGTTCACAAAGGGGTTTTGTTGTTGTGTTGTTGTTGAGAAAATAAATCGATACAATGCTCCGGCTGGAACGTGATTTAGCTTTCTGTTTGTCACAGTGAATTGATGTCTTCCGGTCTCGGTGACTCTACTTGGGATTAGTGTCTGAAGCCCGAGAGCCTCCTAGGAGGATCGCAAGAATTTGAAACATTCTTCAAAAAATGTAAAGGAATTTAAGCGGCCAGGTCTCAGAGATGCACAGCTTTAGTCCATTTCCTCCTACTGGCCTCCTTGGAGTTAGTTCCCCGTCACTTTGATAACTTTTCTTAACCACGAAACTTACCTTTCAAGAAAAAAAAAAAAACACCTCACACTCTTCTAGGAAAGGATTCTAATGCAGGGGAGACATACTATTTAAAATGACAAGGCAGCTGTTGTTCATTTATCCCTGATTCCTAAATCCACACACACTGATTTACCTTCTGAGGTTCAGAGAAATACCATTTAATCTATTCTCTGTAGGTACTACTGCTGAATAAAGGAGAACTTCCTGCCTCCGACTCTCTTTCCTGGCAACAAGCACTTAGAAACCTTCATATTTACTCCTCTGCTCAAATGATTAACCCAAATGTTATATGGGTAATAAAAATTCTTTAAGTTTTGTGAGTTGTAAAAATATTTTTCCCCATCAAGGCTATTTCTAGTATTAGAAATGTTCAAGGATACAGCGAGTTCATGAAAACATTTGAGAATTAGAAAAGAAACGACTGGAAATGAATCTCTTAACGACTTCTATTATACATTTTTACAAGTGGCTCTTGGCAAGTCATTAAAAATGACCCACTTCACACTCACAACCACCCTTGTATTATGGGGACTTGATCTTTGAAGACTTTCTTTTCCCTCAGTAAGAATGGCACAGCTAGTAAAACTAAAGTCATATAGCTTTAAACTATCTGTATCCAATGTTGACATCCTAAAAATGGCCCATTTGTCTCAACAGTTAGTGACTTCAAGATGTTTGCTGTGATTTACTCTGCGAGCCTTGGCATAAGCCACAGCAAGACAAAGCTATCAGGACCGATGACTCCAACTCAAATCTGTCTTTTCCTTGGAGACAGTGTGGACTGAGAAAAATTTGGTTCAATGGGTAAAAGAAATACAATAGAATGCCATTTTCATTATTTGAAACCCTTTGCTATTGACATTTTTTGCCATCTGGAAGCATCATTGCTGATCAGATCAAATGTTTCCAAGTGTATAACAATAGGTTATAAAAATGAAGAGAAGACAAAGAGTAATGTGCTTTCAGCTAATACTGAAATTCTTATAAGGAGGGAATAAGATTGATAATAAATAACTATGCTATCATAAAACTACACGAGGGTAGAAAGACATATAAAAACATTGTCTTTTTTTGTGGGGGGAGGATTGCTCTTTGTTGCTTCCTCTTAATGTAAGGGATTGCTAAATATTATGTATAGAAACTTACATTTTCTGAATGAAATATATTTAAGGAAAATATTTGAAAACACCATCCAGACTTAGTTTAAAAAAATAATTTGAGACAGGTCTAGGGAAAATCTGGTGAGATTTCAGAAACATGCAAATCACTAACTAGATTGAAGGGCTTCAGGGCTGATTCTGAAACTGGAAATTTTCAGTGTACCTGGAAATAATAATTTATTTATTCTGAGCCAAATCTGCATTTTGTAAGTGGTTATTTATGTAACCAGCCAGTAGGGGAGTCTGGAAGCTGACTATTCACATTCATTCATTCATATAGCCTCCTTCTCTCCCTCTCCTCTTCTTCTCACCCTCTTTCCTTCTTCTTCCCCCTCCACTACTATGGAAAAACAGAAAGCAGTTGATTCAACAAATGCAGCAAGTTTTTTGGGGGCCCAGGCATTGGAATGCAACAGGTTTCTTCTGTGCTAAACGTTTTCAGTTTATTTCAGTGACCATCCTTGCAACAATCTGTAAACTGCTCATCACATTTTATAGCATTCTGATTGGCTCATTACATGTGTCTGGTTAGTTCACATTGGTCAAGAATTTGTATTGGCCAGCAATGGCTACTGGGACATTCCAGATGTAATGAGAAATGTTCATCTTGGTAGAGAAAGGAAGGGAAAAGGAAGGTATTTCTCCTGGATGCATTTTTAAAAAATATATTTTATTGATTTTTTACAGAGAGGAAGGGAGAGGGATAGAGAGTTGGAAATATCAATGAGAGAGAGACATCGATCAGCTGCCTCCTGCACACCCCCCACTGGGGATGAGCCTGCAACCAAGGTACATGTCTTGACCGGAATTGAACCGGGGACCCTTCAGTCTACAGGCAACGCTCCATCCACTGAGCCAAACCGGTCAGGGCTGGATGAATCTTTTGAAATTTGTCTTTGATTAAGTTGCAAACTGAGGCTTCCTAAGCCTGGTTGCCCAGGTAAAGTATAGCTATTTGCTGAGAGCTTTATGCTTGGTGGTGTGCAAAAACTGCCTTCCCATGAGATGGGTGGGACAATATAAATTTTATTTGTAATGAGAAAGAAAGAGAAAATCCCCTCACACACCCAACAGAACTTGGAAATCCATTTTTTATGTCTGCCCGTTCACGTTTTCAATGTCTCCATCTTATTTTTTTTATTTCCTTCATTATTGTTATTACTAGAGGCCCAGTGCATGAAAATTGTGCACTGGGGGGTGGGAGGAGAGGAGGTCCCTCAGCCCGGCCTGCACCCTCTCGCAGTCTGGGAGCCCTTGGGGTATGTCCAACTGATGGCTTAGACTTTGGCTCCTGGCTGAGTGGCTCTCCCCCTGTGGGAGTGCACTGACCACTAGGGGGCAGCTCCTGCAATGAGCATCTGCCCCCCATTGGTCAGTGTACATCATAGCGACCAGTTGTTCTACCATTCAGGCGATTTGCATATTACCCTTTTATTATATAGGATCATTATTGGATTATAGATATTCTTTGTTGGATCTATTGATAATCCTTAATCACAGTTTTATTTTGCCAGTACGCATAGGACTGCTCAACTAAATTATAAAATTAAAATTCTCCTAAGCTGAGCCTTTCCTAAGTCTGTATTTGCAAACTTGTTTTCAGCCAATAGTCTGGTGTGAAAATCTGAGGAACATTCTGGTGCACAGGAAAAGGATTCAAGAATTCAGAAATCTTGCCCTAGCAGGTTTGGCTCAGTGGATGGAGCATTAGCCTGTGGACTGAAGAGATCCAGGTCAAGGGCACATACTTGGTTGCAGGTTCCTCCCTGGCCTGGGCCCTGGTCAGGGCTCATGTGGGAGGCAACCAATCAATGTGTTTCTCTCACACTGATATTTCTCTCTGTCTTTCCCTCTCTCTTCCATTCTCTCTAAAAATCAATGGAAAAATATCCTTGGGTGAGGATTAACAAAAAACAAACAACCCCCCCCAAAACAACAATAACAAAATAAAAAGAATTCAGAAATCTTGAGCAACAGCAGCAGTAAAGATTTCCTAAATATTAAGAAATAAACTCAAGTTATTCCTCTTTATTTGCCCATCACTGAGCATTCAAGAAAGAAAAATATAGCTATAAATTGTGTTAACTAGTCACTCTGTCATTTCCTTATTTGCATCTAGAAGTCATGTACTTTGGTTCCTGTAGTGAGCGAGGGTTTTCCTAATAGCAGGAACTAAAATGTACTTGAAAATAACTTTATAATTTTGTGGGCCAGATTTGAAAAAGCCAAGGATCTAATGCTTTCCAGAATCACTAACAGACCTATTAAGAGTCTAGACAACAAAGAAGAAAGCCAACAATGCTTTGAGCTAACATTGCTTGTGTTGGTGCCCACATGTTTATTTCACAGTTGCTGAAGGTTGGTGATGCTACAGATTGGGTGCCCAGTGACTGCCTGAGAATTCAATAAAATTGTTCTTTTTTTCGGTATCCAATATGTACTTAAACTTGTTGAAATCTGCCACATCGCTTATACTGAATTCATCACCTCAGCTGAATGCCAGCTCCCTCCAGCCACCACCACTGTGGTCTCCCTGTTGCTAAACTCCCATACGCCAACTTTTTGGAGTCTTTCACCACTAGGTTCAGGGCTACTATTAATTATCTTGGGCTTTCCCACTATCAGACCGATCCAAGTTTCTGCCCTTATTAAAGTTTACTGGGAGCACGTCCCCAATTTTACCTCCACAGACAATGTATTCAGAGACTCTACATAGCTATTATTATACGTAGCCACTGGGCAGGGAATAGCTATCCAAAGTAAATGTTGGAAGTGGTCAGAGAAATCACCAATCCAGTGATTCTCAAAGTGTGTTCCTTGGGAAGGTAGCATCAACATCACCTACCTGGGACCATGTTAGAAAGGCAACTTCTCAGACCCTCACCCCAGCCCTACTGAATCTGGAAAGGCCCAGTGATTTGCATTTAAACAAGTCATCCATTTGATTCTGTTGCACATTCAACTTTGAGAATCATTAATCTAATACATCCTACCCGTTTTACAGATGAGAATGCTGAGATTCATGAAAGTTAAATGAGTCACTCATGACTTCTTATCTAGTTGGCATCTGATGTCCAGTCTGGGGCTTTCCATGTTCCAGAGAGCATTATTAATCATCAAACCATAGTTTGCTGACTCCGTTCCAAACTAATACATCCAAGTTAGTAAATATACAACTTTTGACTGGGATAGGAGGTAGTGAGAATTGAAGGCTGTTGCTCTAAAGCAGTGGTCCTCAACCTTCCTAATGCTGCGACCCTTTAATACAGTTCCTCATGTTGTGGTGACCCCCAACCATAAAATTATTTTCGTTGCTACTTCATAACTGTAATTTTGCTACTGTTAATGAATCATAATGTAAATATCTGTGTTTTCCAACGGTCTTAGGCTCTACAGGTTGTCGCGACCCACAGGTTGAGAACCGCTAGCAGGGTCACCTAAGACTATCGGAAAACACAGATATTTACATTACGATTCATAACAGTAGCAAAATTACAGTTATGAAGTAGCAACAAAAATAATGGTTGAGGGTCACCACAACATGAGGAACTGTATTAAAGGGTCGCGGCATTAAGAAGGTTGAGAACCACTGCTCTAAAGGCATATGCCATTACCTGATCACACTATATTTACTTCCCCTGAAGACAACTATATCTTCTAGGAAACAACATATCCACTAGGAGACCGAGGTCACATCAATTAACTACATCTGATTAATAGTGTTCAATAAGAAGACAGGTAATAAATTTGTACTAATTCAAGTTCTGAAGCGGGAGAAAGCAATACAATGTAGATCTGTAAGTCCATCTCTAGAACAAAGGGCTGTGAGACTCTCCTGTCCACAACTCCTTATCTTCAAATAAAAAATCGCATAGAATTTCAATAGTGATGGGGGCTTTTCAGGCTTCTTTTGTGTGTGCACTTTAGAGCTTTTGATGTGCACTCACAGAAAGCTAGCTGCGATCAGTCTCTCTGCTAAGTCTCAAATACTAACATTAAAAATGCATGTCATCTAAAGTTGAGGTCAAATATTCCCGTTGATCGCCCTTGAGCGTGTTCAGATAGCTGATTATTCACTTGCCAAAATAAACTCTCGAATAAACAAATGGTCTGTTGAAAGAACAAAGTCGGAGATATCCAAGTGCTTAACGAATTCATCAGTCACAAACACTAGCGGGGGTTAGGAAAGATAGAGAGAGTGTGTCCTAGAGAGTGTGCGTCTGGCAGTGTCCAGCCCACGCCTGCTCTCTAGGTTCCTCCCTCTGTGCCTGGCTGCTGCTGAACAGCCAAGTATGTCTTGAATTGCAGTGACAGAAATGTTCAAAGTCTTATCACAACAGAAATAACTTTGCCCTAAAGTCAATGTTTTGCTGAAGGAAAAGACTGATTAAAACAAGGACAAATCCTTGGACATATCACTCTGAAATAAGAATGAATGATGGTAATGAAAGCGCAGTCATCCCTGGAGTAGTTTACAGTTCCCCAAGAAAGTTCTAGAAGGATAAGTTATAGTTGGTGAATTTAAGATGTGATTGTAAAAGAAGGATTGGGGGATGGAGGTTGGGGGTGAATTTATACAAGGTTCTATCAGTATATGTACATTAACTAAAATGAAGCAATAAAAAGTACAGTAAACAATACACTGAGTTTTGATACATAATAAATTAGCAACCATAACACCATGCTGTTGAATTCCATTTATCATTCCTTGATTGCATATATTCTTTAAGATTTTTCTCCAGATTCAATGTTTACAAATTATTCTGTTGCATATTAAGATGCATATTTTCTACAGGCTTTTAAAAAATCTGAACTCTTAATGCTTTTGACATTTTTAATTCTCACCTTCTATGACTTGCCTTGGTACTAGAGAGTTGTAGAAATGCAATGGTGTGAGATTAAGATAAAATAAAACAAAACAAAATGCTTTGGGAAACTCAGCTCTGTTGATTATTTCTCAGATTACATTTCCTTTTCCTGACATTTTCTTCCCATGAAAACTTCATGACAAAACCCAGGCCAACAGCACTCTCATCCATCTCAGCTCCTTCATGTCTCCCGAGAACACAACTGAGGCATATGCCTCCTTTCGTTCCTCCCACCCCCACGATTTTGGATTTTGTTTCAAAAACCTCTAGCTCCTTCCCTGTCATTTTTTTTCTTTTTTAGTATTCTACTTTCTATCCTTAACCCTAGGTGCATTCTCCACGAGGAGTGATGTTAAAATTGTTTGCTCTGGAAACGAAAATTCTGCAAGTCGACAAGAAATACAATCAAGGTATTAAAATTTTTGCAGGACAACTCACTCTGACTGTAAATCTTAAAATTAGTTACTGAGGTAAAGTGATTTGTCTGTTTTCCCATTTTGTGATATTCCCAGAATGACGTTGGGGATTTTCAGCTCCACCGTATTTTTTTTCACTCTGTGGATTATCCATTTTTAGCCTTTACCAGTTTCTTTACTGTTAAGCAGCATACTCCTGGGCTCTCCTTCCTGCTGCTGGGCAATCATTATGCACCGGGAACACATTCTTACTTAAATATTAATCTCAAAAAAATACGACGTTGTATATAAATTCGTTACAAAAATAATGAGAATACCCCAAACACTAAACACAAATGCATTTTTAAGATAAGCCACTGTCGCAGACCATGCCTATTGCATTCCTCTTTGATGTATATTATCAAAAATTGATACTAAAATCTGAGTCTAATCTACTTCTATTTATTTTAATACTCTCCTCAGACATAATAGGGAAGAAATAGGATTCCACTTAATTTATTTAGGAATCCTGTGGTTTATAACATTCTCAAACCTTAAAAATGAGTCAACGCTCACCTAAAAGGTATCAAAAAGCCTTAGTAGACTCCAAAATAAACATAGCCAAGGGTTTTCTGAATCAATCCGTATCTCAGATGACTTCCTTGTACAACAGGAAGTCTGGCATGGCCTTCAAGTCATTTGAGTTACAATTGGAAGCTCAAAGTTCATGTGAGAACCCTTTTTTCAAACTCATCTTATCCCATTACATACTTCCATTAGTCTCCTAATTGTCCCCTTTTTGCACCCAGATACTAGTTACCACCTAGCAACTGATCAAGAAAAGGTGAAAAGAAAAAGAGCCTTGTGGGACCAATAGGCAACTTTCAGTTACAGTTAGGATGCCTTGGTTATATAGATAATTGCACGATGCCTTACTGAATATTGTGCAAATATCTCCCAGAAAGCATACAATCCCCAGAAATTACAGTACCTCAGAATCAAAAGACAGAAAGAGAAATGTTTGAATGATAGCCTGTGAATTAGATCTTTTTGAAAAAAAATTAACTCATCTTTCTCTTTCTATGTATTAGGTATAGATCGACACAATTTAGAACATACATAATTAATTAGGCTCAGTCATTTATATCATGTAGGTTGGGCATTGTTTTCTGCCAGATGCTAGAGGAAGAAGCGGGTAATTCAAACTGAGGCAACCACACTTCAGGGCTGTACTCCACCCACGCGAGCTGCTCTCTGCTGTGCCTAATCAGCTTTATCTTTGGTTTTCTGTCCCCTTACATGCTTTGCTCCAGGACTACGGTTAAAAGGATGTGGTATATAGAGTAAAGCAGCTACTTACGACATTGTGTCACCAGAAAACCCAAAACTACAAAACAGGGGGGAAAAGACCCACAAAAGAAACCTTTTGAGCAACATGGCCCAAGACACAGGCTTTGGGTACCCAAGGGCAAAAAGTAAACAAAAGAAGGAGGACATGTCTCCTAAATTCAGCATGCCTTTTAGGTCAAATGTCCAATCAGAGACTTGCCAGGAACTGCAGGTGGAGCTGCTGCAAGTGTTAAGAGTCATGCAGGGGGTAAAAAGCTTCCTTCTCCACTAAACCAGGCCACCAGGAAAGGCCTGAGGTGAGAGAACCATGTTATAGCAAGTAATGCAAGAAATGAGCTGCCCTCGACCTCATAATGAGGTCAGCAGGAACATTCTGCTGACCTCATCCTGAGCTAGAAGAAAGCCCACTTCAAGGCACTGGTAAGATTTCAACCAGGTCACTACTCTGTACCTAGTGATGAAGTCTTCAGCAATTTATTATTTTTTACCTAGAGTATACAGTTGTTATTCACTTTATATCATAAACTTTTGAAAATTTGATTTTTAGAGGGAAAAAAAGGGAGATGTAGAGAGACATTGATGTGAGAGTGAAACATTCATCCTGACTCCTGCACGCCCCCTACCGGGATCAAGCCCCTAATCCTGACCAGGAACTGTTCAGCGTAGGAGAGACACCCAACTGAGCCACACTGGCAGAGTATATCATACACTTAAAAAAAAATTCAGAGACATTTGCAAAGCTAACTCCCTTGCTTCCCTGGGAACATTTTTCAGGTAGCAGTATTACCAATGCTTCATCTTAATCAGTCTATTTTGTTTTACTTTACTACATCATGACTAATTAATAATCTTATGTAATAAAAGGATAATATGGAAATAGACCGAATGGCAGAACCGAACAACCAATCAAAGTAATATGCTAATGATATGCTAAGGCTGCCCAACCACTCGCTATGACGTGCACTGACCACCAGGGGGCAGAGAGTTGACCAGTCGCTATGATGTGCACTGATCACCAGGGGGCAGATGCTCTGACCGGTAGGTTAGCTTGCTGTTGAGGTCCAGCCGATTGGGACTGAGCAAGATACGCTGGACATGCCTGGGAGCCCTCCCGCAGTCCCTCCTGCAGTCCCTCCCTGGCCTAATTGTGTACAGGTGGAGTCCCTCAGCCTGGCTTGTGCCCTCTCACAATCCAGGACCCCTCAGGGGATGTTGGAGAGCCAGTTTCAGTCCAATCCGCATGCCAACCCCCTTGGGAGGGCACCAGATGCAGGGCTCATGGTTGGCAAGTGCTGCTGTGGCAGCATGAGCCTCTCCTGATCCAGACTGATTGGGCCTGAGCCTGCAGCAGGCACAGTGGGGCTGGGGTGAGTGGGAGTGGCAGGTAGGAGCTACAGGCAGCGTTGGACTGTGGGTTTCAGCCTGATCCCTGCAGGCCACCCAGAGGGACCCGAGCAGTGCACGAATTTGTGCACTGGGCCTCTAGTGTAATATAATTATTTTAAAATTTTTTCATCTTCTGTGTCTTCCCCCTAGACTGCAAGCTCCATGAGAGCAAAGAGTTAGATTTGTACATTGATATCTCTCCTGTCCAGAATGCCTGACACAGAACAGAATGAATTACTTTACTTCAAACATGTTCATGAATATAGGAAGCAATAAAAATAGTGTCTTAACTAACACAAGGGTTTTGCTACATAGGCTTGTCACTTATCTATTCATTTAATTACTTTAATATTTTTATTAAGAAACTATATACCCTTATAGTCACAGTTTCCAAATAAATATTCTTAACTGAATATTTGGACTATTCAGCAATAAGCCACAGAAATGTGCACTGTGGAAAAATGTATTAATTCAGACTCCCTTGACTTTTATTTCATGATAGCATTTGTAGTTTTGTTCAGGGAACCATATTCAAAATATAATAGTGTATATAGATTGAAAGGAAACGCTTTCAAATTTTTAGGAATGCCAACACAAATATCAGGGAAGAAGCCATAAATGTACAAATAATCTCGATGCTAAGTAAGATGTTGTCTCCTCTATTCATCAGTACAGGTCACCCAACGCTCTACTGGACAGCACTCATCCATTCACTCATTTAGCTACTTACACATATCACTCATTCATTCATGTCATGCATTCATTCATGTCATCAGCAAAGCGGACAGAAGACACTGCCCTGGTCCAGCAGCCTTTCCAGGGAAGTTGTGTTGTTCTGACGCCTGATTTTGAAAGCGGTATCACTACCTTTCATCAGCCAAATTCTGTACTTCAGTGGCTTCAGTTTTAGAATTCCCCTCATTAGAGATGGGTTTGTTCTTTTCTCCAGACTCTATATTTTAAGATGTCTGAATAGCTTCAAAATTAAGATCTATTATTCTCTCCACCACCACAGGGGAAAAACATTTAGGAAATGCTTTTCCGATTTTGATTCATTAAAGTCAAAACCATTTGCATTTTCCCCCAGGGAGTATTTATAAAAATATCCCCTTTAAGTAATCTCATCAAGTAATTCTGGATGAAAAATCTCAAGAACAGCAGAAAGTGTCCATGAAGCAGAAGCATTCTTAAACCTATGCGCACAATTAATAATTCACATGTCTTCTTCCGAGCTGTGGTTAGTGCTAATGTGTTGCTCATCCTGGCCTCAGTAAAATCGTTACCTCTGATGTTTAATCAAACCTAACTATAACCACAATGAGGCAAGGGCTTGGCGTATTTGTCCCCTGACCATGGCACCCTTGAGTATTCAATGGATTTGCTTTCTATTTGTGAGATAATCCTTTTCCACCTGAGCTGCTGTGTATTTTTTTTCCAGAGGGAAATTTTTTTTCCAACTTGTGTAAGTGGTGTTAAAACTCTTAAGAATGGTTCTGTTTTCCTTATAAAACTTAACTGGACTATATGATATCTTCCATCCTTCTTTGCCTCATTTGCTTTTACAACAAGGCAGCCCTGAGAACACACAAATTAATATTCACTGCCCAGAGCCAGATGTATTTTAAAAACCTGTAATTTTTTTTATACTTTCTAAAACTTAGGAGCAGCATTTTGGGAGAAGAAGAAAAACAAAGACCAAGAAAGAAGTTTTAAAACGCCTACAAAATGTAGTGAATGCCGAAGAATGGCTTTTTATATAGAATGTCACCCTGTTGTCTATCCCTAACTTTTGGAAAGAAAGGGTGATTGTTTTTGTTGCTGTTAATTTTTAGTTTGAACATCCATATGAACTATATGAGAAAAAAAAAGTTGCAAGTATATAATCATGCACTCATATCTATCCAATGGGTAAGTCATCAACAGAATGGGTATTATGTTTAGTATCAGGTAGAATTGCTATTATAATTGAAAATATCTACCAATAGACTCAAAATGTGTCTGTGTTACTATGAAGGGTCAATGCTGGACAACGTCTAAAGCAAAACTAACAATTAACATCATATTTATATTTACAAGGATAACAAATAATCTTTGGCTATGTGCCATCTGCTTGCATTGAGGAGAATCACAAGAAAGAGCATGGGGATATCCACAATTGCTGTGGATGGCACTGACATTTAGTCTGCCTCTTCCTGTAGCATCCCCAGAGTGGACACACAGAAGACAGTTCTCTCTTAGGAAAATACATGAAGGTCTCAAGCAACTACATTTTTGATGTCTTCCAAATATATTGAACTGTGAAACTGACTGTGTTTCCCTCTGTTTGAACAATAGGGAATTCAGCCAAATTTGTGACCACTGTGGACAAATGTGTCAATGCCAAGCATTTGATATATATTTTAATGGGTGAACCTTGTAAACATTATGCTAAGTGAAAGAAGCTTGTCGCAAAAGATTCCCTTTATGTGAAATATCTGTATGAATCTGTATGATTCCCTTTATGTAAAATACCCAGAATAGGCAAACTTATAGAAACAAAAAGAATATTGATTGCAGGTTGTCTAGGACTATGGGGTAGGAGAAAAATAAGAGTGTGGTGATGATGGTTGCACAATTCTGTGAATATGCTAAAATCATTGAATGAACCCTTGAACATATGAATCACATGGTATGTGATTGTAAGTTAATAAAGCTGTTATATAAAAAAAAAAGACCTTTGGACAAGCTAAATATCTATTTGGGTCAACAACTGATGAATTACAGTTGCGAGCATCCAAGGGCAAGATCCTGAAGCAGAGTAGGGGGCTGCAGTTGGGAAATGAGGTGCTTCATGCATGTTTCTTGTGGCCCAGAGATAGTCAATGGGCAAGTGAGAGCGCCAAATCCTGTCCCTGCGGCCTGGCTGGACATGTGAGGAGCTGTCCTCAGAGGAAGCCAAGGTGGTTCCCAAGATGCCAGAGAGCTGCAGACCAATGAGTCCTGCATATATCCCATTAGACAGAAGTGTGGCAAGTTTCTGCAGAAGGGAGGCTGAGAATTTGAGTATTTCACTCTCCAGCTTTTAAATTGGAGGAAGATAAAGGTAATGGTGTATACATTTTCTTAACACTAGCTAAGGTTAGAGTAAGAGACAAAGATGATGAAGCAAAAACCAGCCCAGGGCACTGACATACCTGTTTTTAGAAATAATTTGTGTAACAGCAAGATGGCCATTAAAAACACACATGGTGTCTAAATAAGACAAAGAAAAATCATTTGAACAAAAATAAAAAGGATCCCAAATCAATTATATAGAAAAGATTCCTTTATTAATTTGTGGTCAAGAATATATTTGTATATTTTCAGAAAACAACCCCAAGACCAGATGGATTCCTGCAACAGAGAGGAATTGACAGGTATGCTCCAACCACGAAAACAAGAGGAAAAAACAGTCCAGAGATGGAAGACGCTGACAACGCCTTGCCACGCGAGCAGTCAGCAGCTGTGCACTGCTGCAGGTTACCTAGGACCAAACCAGAGAGGGTAGGACCTGCATAGCCAACATGTGCCCACCATCCAGATATCATTGCTGACATGTACACATAAGGAACTGTTAGACATTGAAACGGGGACTCAGAACTGTTGGACATTGAAATTGGGACTCAAACATTTTTTGTTTTGTCTTGTTTTGTTATTATATGTTTATTTCTAGTCTGCAAAGGCAAAACTTTTTAAAGGAAAGAAATGGTGGGAAAAAGATACAGAGGCAAAGAAGCATTGAACAGACTGTCAAACTACATTGGGAAGACAGGGGAGGTTGGGCGAGGGGGGCTGTAAGAGACCAACCGAAGGACTTGTACGCATGCATATAAGCACAACCAATGGATATAAGACACTGGGGCCGGGGGGAGGGCGGGCAGGTGAAGGCATGTACTGGGGAGTAGGGGAGGTCCAGAGGAGATCAATGAGAAAAAAAAAAAGGAGACATATATACTACTATTTGTAATACTTAAAACAATAAAAAAAATGGTAAAAAAAAAAAAAAAGAAATAATTTGTGTATATATGCTATTTTCTGTACTTATCAAATTTAAGATTGGGTAATTTATTTTGATGTTATTTTAATTATAAACATAAGAAAAATTTACTCATTTATAAAACAATATTAAGAAAAGGGTTACCATAATTATAAATTATAATTTATTATATTTATGTGAATTACTTCAGAATTTGGAACTTTTCAGTTTGTTAGTCCTTTGAAAAGCTGGAAAAAATAAATGAATATATTAAACTTATGAATGCTATTTCAATATTTAATGAAATTTAATTAAGTTGTGAAGGTCCCATTGAATGTGATTGCTAAATTGTATGAGATTTATAAATAGAACTAGTAGCCCAGTGCATGAATTTGTGCACATTGGAAGGAAATTAATTAGAAGAAATATTTTAATATCACTATTTACCCTTTCTCTATAATAGAAGTTTCAACCAAATTTATGATCAACAATGACAGATCGAAACACACCAGTGCGATTAGCACCAGTGAGAGTTTTATATGTATTGTGCATGTGCAAGTCAACTTAGCCTTTTATCCTATTAATAAAAGCCTATGTGGTCATCATGCCCTCAAGCTGTGACACCCTCACGTCACAACAAGTGATCACCAGGAGGCTGTGTGTGCACTGGGCACGTGCGGGCGGGCACGGCTGCATGCGGGCGGAAGGGGGCTTGACACTGTGTGCGTGGCGTAGAGGCGGGTCCTGTGGTGAGGCCTGGGGTCCTGTGGCTCCACGCGGCGAGGCCTGGGGGGTCCCATAGCTCCACATATTACAGAGGCAGGGCCTGGGGCTCTGCGTGGAGTGGAGGCAGGACCCCCAGCTCCAGTCTACCTCTTTGGGGCAATCCATCAAGGAGCTTCAGATGCGTGGGTGGGGCCTACCTCTTTGGGGCGATCAATTGCAGGGTTCCCGCGCTGTGAGAGAGCACAGGTAAGGCTGGCGGACCCCCAAGTGCACAAATTTCATGAACCAGGCCTCTAGTATATATAGAATAAACTTGCTTAATTAGACCTGTTTTGTGATTTAGCTAAACTTTTTCCAGCTCAGTGAAGCACCCCAACTTCTCTTTCAGGTAATTATCAGCAGCATAGCAGTAAATATCAACACAAAGCAGATTCTTATTGTAGATCATGCAGGGAGAACAAAGAGTAAAATATTTAACTGCAGAAATGTTTGACTATATTTTGCACAATGAGAAAACCTGACGTTATTTTCAAGGTCCACCATTTCTTCCTTCTTTTCAGTTGTACTAAGATTTTAAACCTTCTAAATCTCCATTTTCTAGCTAATGAAAAGAAAATAGGATTCCACCGAATCTCCTATTTACCTACTACAGGACTTCTGTGAGGATCAAATGAGATGAGGCATGAGAAAATGCTTCACAGACATTTGGTTACAGTGTAAAATGTTTCCAGCTGGGTGTTCTTGAGCTGAAGAAACTCCAAGGAGGCTAGTTGCTAGGGAGAGGAAGCCAGGCGTTGCTATGTGACATCATTACCAAATGGACACTTAGCATATTAGCCTTTTAGATAGATAGATAGATAGATAGATAGATAGATAGATAGATAGATAGATAGATAGATAATGAGAACTTGGGTTAAACTTAAAAACCTAAGAAAACTAGGGTTTGGGATTTGCAATGTTAATACATTGAATACTAATTTTTAAAAAAACATAAGAGGTACAAATACATTTTTCTTATGAGCAGGGATTTAAAGCCATGAAATCAAATTCTAGAGTTTATATTATCCCATTCTTCTGAGTAGTTGTGGTTCCTCTTCTGATTTATTTAAAGCATCATCCACCATTCAAAAAAGAAATCTCACTGTCCCATTACATCATCTTATCTCAGCCCTTTTTCTCCTCTAACACTTATTACCCTTGGACATTTCTTACAGACAAAATCCATGGCTTATATTTCCCTTCACTTTATAAACACAACTTCCCAAATTTCCAGCCGGCACCTCAAGCTTCCTTGCAAGTGTCCTTCTCTCATTGAATTTTTTTCTCCATGATCATAGCACTCTCATGCTTTATTCTCATGCTTTGCTTTGCTCCCTACCTGCAATTAGCTGGAGTCCCACTGGGACCACAGTTTCTTTCTCAACCGCCCTTTCCATTCCATGTGTCAATGCTCTGATTCAAACCCTCTGAAATGGATCCCCCCATCCTTCTCTGTTTAGTTAATCTCAAATGCCATTTTCGATATCAACCCCTGAAATATATCTAGGACTTTATTTTTAAAAAAGGTCTTCCAAGACCCCAGACTGCCTAACAGGAGAAGGACATTTTAACCTAGGATGCAAGGCCTCCATTCACCAGTCTAGATGGTCTTTCCCTCTTTTCCACGTAAAGTCTTTTCAAACTTTATGACCGATAGCAAATGCTCTTCCTGATTATTTCTCTCATGCCTCCAACTATCAGAAATCTCTTTCTTTTCTGAATTTCACCAAATATATCACAGATCCTTGCTTTGTGGTTCTTACATCTCAAAAATTAAAGACGAGAGAATGAAAAGGAGTGGAGCAGAAGGAAAGCAGGCAAGGAAAGAATGAAAAAAGGAAAGGGAAGGGAGGAAGAAGGGAAGAAAAGGCTAAAGGGCGTGACTGATGGTCTGCTCTGGGACAGGTTCTGATGGAATCTTTCTCATTTGTTTCCCACTGGGTATTTACAACAACCAGTCCTTTAATAATATCTATTTTTCAGAAAGGGACACAGATCGGAGAAATTAAGTGCCTTGCCAAAGCCTGGCTGGCCAGTAACATCTAGAGCAGGGATTTAAATCCAGGACTGCAACTCCCAGCCCCAGAGGAGCAGCATGTGGTGGAGGGGAATGAGTCAGGAGGCTGTGTGTCTCCCTCGGAGGTCCCAGAGAGGAGACATTGTGTAGCATCAGAAGCATTTGGATCACAACCATGAGGACATGTGAACTGCCACAGCCATGGACTCCTAGTCAGTTTTGTTGGGGAAATTGACAGTGGTGTGCCACTCAGCCCAACCAGAAGCAGGCTCCTTTGGGAGGGAAATGGGAAGAGGCTCCTGTAGCCAGCAGCTGAAGGAAAGTGTGTGCTCAGCCACACTGGGGGCGACAAGGCCAGGGACTTGCTGCAGAAAGGGCATTAGCAAGTTACTTTATGGAAAAAATATATATATACAGATTGTAAAAATAATACGCTTGAAAAACACTAACTTGCAATTTTATCACAAAGCTTTTTTTTCTTAATATGGTCATTGTTTATTCTCGGAGAGGCTGCCTCCACTGTACCTGCTCTCCCCAACAAACATTTTAGTTGCATTATATTTATGCCAAACCCCAATGTCTAGCCTCTGCCCCTTCTACAGACAGGTTGTGCTGTGACAGCTATGTTTGAGGCATCTTTGCAGCATTAACTCTCCCCACTACCACACACATTAACATGGCAGAAACTCATTGAATATTTTGTTAGATTCACGAGTTTTATTCCGATTCCATCAATTATTTTAGAAAAAATACACAAATATATTAATTTCGTTTTCTGTTATTGTATTCATGTTAAATATAAGTTCTAATATTTCTTCTTGGTCCAACTCAATGAGCACTATCACAACACTCACTCTCCTGCTTGTCAGAATGTGACTTTTTCTGTAATTTTTGATAGTTTTACCTCTTTAAGTATAATAGTTCTGTACCAAACTGTGTTATAATACTAAAGAGAACTGACATCACCTAATCCCCAAGAGAGGGCAGTCCTGAAGGTGCAAAACTCCTTTGTTTTTTTCAGATTCAAGTCCCAGGGCAATGTCATCACTCTTGATGGCATTCTGTTCCCTGTATTTGACTGTAGGACACTGAAGGAGGAAATTCCAGGTGAGAGAAATCCTTTTTGATATATATTTGTGCTTCCAAGTGTTGCAGTTTAGACAAAGTGGAGTTTCTACAATTTGTGATCTTAAAATATTCCAACCAGTCACCATAATTCTGACCTTCAGCCACGCTACCTTTTTAAAAAATATATATATTTTATTGATTTTTTTTTATAGAGATGAATAGAGAGTTAGAAACATTGATGAGAAAGAAACATCAAACAGCTGCCTCCTGCACAATCCCTGCTGGGATGTGCCCGCAACCAAGGTACATGCCCTTGACCGGAATCGAACCTGGGACCCTTGAGTCCGCAGGCTGATGCTCTAGCCACTGAGCCAAACCACCCAGGGCCACGGTACCTTTTTTAAAACATATTTTTATTGATTTCGGGGGGGGGGGGGGAGAGAGAGAGAGAGAGAGAGAGAGAAAGAGAGGGAGAGAAACATCAATGATGAGAGAGAATCATTGATCGGCTGCCTCCTACATACCCCCTATTGGGGATCAAGCCCAGAACCCAAGCATGTGCCCTTGACCAGAAATGAACCTGGAACCCTTCAGTCCACAGGCCAATGCTCCAGCCACTGAGCCAAACCAGCTAAGACAGCCACGCTACCTTTAAAATCAAATTCCTTAGCCTCACACAGACCTCTACAAATTAATAAATACAGGAGGCCTGCATTCAACATGGTAGGGTTTATTACTTTTACCTAAAATATAAGTTATTGACAATATAAATAAAAGAGATAAACAATAAACATTAAAGGCTACATTTTAATTACTTAAATAGTTTCTTTGTTATTGTGTTTTTAGTACATCCATTAATAAAAATTATAAAACACTAACACCCCTTTTATATTCTCCTCTTGTTTTTATTTTGCTTGTTTGTTTATTAACTAACAGAGTGGCTCTTAAATCCCAAAAGAATAGCTAATTATTGACATGCCATGGTTATCAGGAACAATAATTTGAGGAAAGAAAGTATTTTATGTGGATAAATAAACATATCTATGGAATTAACGTAAGAACTATTTGATACACTTTGCCAAAATCAACTTTCAAATACTGAGTTTTCTATCTGGGGAAAAAAAAAAAAGAAAACAGACATTCAGGGGCAAAAGAGCTCGTCAGATTCACCAGAGAGGAATGGAACAAGTAAATTCGTCCATCTGTTCATACCTTTTTTTCATTGCACTTGGAAACGTGCTGGACAGAGATAACTTTGTTGGATCCTGAAGTGCGACTTGACATGACTGTTGTTTCTGGCGCCCGAGGCACCACACAGGACCCATGAAGTGCAGGGAGCTGGCCAGGAAAAGGCAGCTGCTTGGGACTGCGAGGGAATCAGAGCCTCAGCGCTGCCTCCTCCAGCTCTCTCCTCTCAGCATACTGGGAATTCAATCCCGCAAGAAAATTCATCATCTGCAACTCCTCACAGCAAACGCTCGCAATGAAAAGGTGACCATGTGTTCTGCGACGCGCCACACATCCCACAGATTATTCAAGAGGTGCTGTCAGTGTTTCTGCATTGACTCATTTTGGTCGTCCGTGTCCTAGGCTTATTAATTTTTTCATCCAGAAGCAATATTTTCTTTTTCCTTTTTTCCATCTTGGATCTTTCCTCTTCTCCCCGCCCTGGGATGCTGTGGAGTAATCTTTTTTTCTTTCCAGCCATTTTCTCTCTGGTAAACAAGAATGGGATCAGCAGGCTGTATGTGCCGGGTCAAGCTGCCTAGAAAAATCATGCCCTCTTGATCACATGGATAATGAGAAGCTCCAGGGCATCATTACCAAAAAAGCTGAGCAACCTGGTTGAAAATGTGAGCTCTTCTCTCACCCATCTCTGAATAACCAGCATGGAGTTTCCATCTCCAATTTGTTAAGAGTAATCAATTCTGATGTCACTGAAGAGTGGTAGGGCCCAGGTTTGTCACCACATCATCCAGAATAACACTTTTATAAGCCATGTGGTACTCGGGAGAAATTAACCTTTAATAGTTTTTATCAGGCACCAGAAAACTGACCCTTTGTGTCACACAACTGATTGTGAGTAGAAAATATAAACTAGAAATAGCTTCTCCAAAACAGAACAAACTTTATTTTTACAATAGGATACATGACACAAGATGACACAAGGTTGTGTATAATGATGTCATTATCTCTAGACTCTGTTCCTAAAAGAAACCACACTAAACTAACCCTCTCTCTCTTTATGTAACAGTTAGAAAATCTCAGTGGTCCATATTTATGATTCTTTTTCTTTAAACAAAACAAATTACTTTGAAATTGTATGTTACATAGTTTATGTTTGATGTGTTTAGTCCACATCAGTAAGATTTTGAGAATTGCCTTGAAGAAATATATATATATATATATAAAAGCCTAAGCGACTGTTAAGACCGAACGACCAGAATGGACCAGTCAACCAGTTGCTATGATGTGCACTGACCACCAGGGGGCAGGCACTCAATGCAGGTGCTGCCCCCTGGTGGTCAGTGCACTCCCACAGCTAACCTCCCACAGCCAGCCAACTTCCTGTGGCCCCTCCCCTCAGGCACCTGGCCACCGTGATAGGCCTTGATTGCAGGCCAGGCTGAGGGTCCTCACCCCTGCACAAATTTGTGCACCAGGCCTCTAGTTTTTTATAATAAAATAGAATGAAGAGTAAACGACTCAAGAAATGAGAGCCCATGAAAAATGAGGCAGAGAGACAATATGAAGCCAACATATGGTTAACACCAGCACATCCTAAAATCCTATACAGTTATTACAGGTAGGCTGCACATTTGGTTCTAAACTTCCTGGTAGCCCAGCACATAGGAAAACATTATCAATGATGAGATTCCTAGCATCTGTGCAAGAGAAAAACAATAAAAGTTTGAGTGAAATTTCTTCCCAGTTTCTCTTCCTTCATAAAGTGGCGATTATGTGAAACAGGAAAAGGTCTTTAAAATGTACTATATTTCTACATCTTGTGTTTCAAGAGAATCCTATGTGCATCTACCTTCCTGGCCACTGAGCTTGCTAACTTGAGAAGGGGACAGTAATGGTCTAGATCAGTGGTCGGCAAACTCGTTAGTCAACGGAGCCAAATATCAACAGTACAACGAGTGAAATTTCTTTGGAGAGCCAAGTTTTTTAAACTTAAACTTCTTCTAATGCCACTTCTTCAAAATAGACTTGCCCAGGCTGTGGTATTTTGTGGAAGAGCCACAATCAAGGGTTCAAAGAGCCACATGTGGCTCGCGAGCTGCAGTTTGTCGACCACGGGTCTAGATGTCTTGCAGTTTGTGAGGCATCTGCTTGTTTCTCATGGAATAAATCCTGGCTTCCATTCTTCTTTGATCACATGTCACGTAACAGGATAGCATGTGGTTAAGAATGGAATCTGGAATGAGCACGTTTAACTAGTAGGGTGAACTGGTTGCCCTTTCACTTATTTGAGCATCATTTTCTCATTTGTAAAATGGCAATAATGCTAGCACTTGGTTTGTTGTAAGGATCAAATTAAATCACAATATACCCTGTAGCAGAAAAAGCACAGAAAATGTTAGTTATAATTAAAATTAGTATTATTTACTGCTATTATTTATGTCTGTGTACTACATATATTTTTTACCATTTAGCTATTAATTTTTACGTCTGTATAGAACATGTAACAGTGTACAATCATAATGCTAACTCTGCCTTAAAAGATAAACATCATTGCCAATAGACTATGCAACAGAATTTTTCCAAAATTAACTTAGTACTGGTTTGGAATAATAGTGGTTTTTTTCTTTATAAAGTAGTCATAGTCAAAGAAAGAGGCTAATAACAAATATTTTACATGTTACTATTTGGAACATAGGTCATAAAGAAAAGCTGTCATCAAGTTGAAGTCCCCTTAGGCAATAACATCATCAAAAGACGCTTAGAGGTCAGCTGTTCACACACAAGTTCTCTGCTGGTGTTAAGAGAAAAAGGGAACACTAAATTCTCTAGAACAACACAGTCAGAAACTGAAAAATAAATTTTCAAAAATTGACACTAACCTATCTGCAGGTGTCGTTGATATGGAAGTCCACACAAAATATTTTTGTCATTCTTCTTGGTGTGTTATGTCAATTGGAGAAGTGGCTTCTTTAATTATATAAGTTCTAGTACCTGTTTCAGTGCATTTCTGTTATGAATTAACTTCATAGAGGCTACTTTGTTCATGTAACTAAAATACGTCCATACATATTAAATATTGCAGTCCTCTGTGACACTAATAAGTCACTCATCATCCAATCCTTATTGCTATAACACTGAGTGAAAGCAGATGATGTAAGGGTCAAATCATGTGGCTGTTTCAGGCAGGACTCATGAAATGCCTGATCTATGTTATACTGGAAAAGAGTTTTATGTGGAGAAACAGAAGACCTTTGTTTATAGCTGAGCTTCACCAGCATGAATTTGTGATTTGGACCTAGATACTTGAATCTCCTATCCTCAAATTACTTAACCCTGAAATAGGAAAAATAATTATCATGAGTTAAAGACATGCTGTGAAGATACCTTGAGATGTTTGTAAAATGCTTTTGAAAGTTAGAAAATAATATATATATATATATATATATATATATATATATACATACATAGAATCTTAGTTTATAATCTGACCCCACTTAGTTTCATTCAAAAACATGATCCTAGTGGTTTAGGCAAGGATAAATCTCACAGGAGAATTAGTTACAAATCAGAACCCCCGTTTTTAAAATTAAATTGTAGGACATAATTGGTCCAGGCTCTCTTCTCTCTTCACAGAGTACTTTTTGCTAATGGCCATGTCTTCTTAAGGCATTAAGTTATGCATTAAAAGCTTGCGTTATGGGTACAAAATTAGGAGGGAAATGCCAAAGAAATTTTCCAGAAGTTAAAATTTCTTTGGCATTCCAAAATCTGGAATCAAACTGCTTGAGTTTGGAATCCTGACACACTGTTTGTTTTTTTTCTACGTCTGCCAATCTCTCTATGTCTCAGTTTATTTATCTGCAAATATGGGAAGAATGAAAAAATCAAGTAAAATAGTTGTGAAGACAAAATGAGATAATAGGTGTAAAACATGTAGTGACTGCTTGGCACATACTAAGTGTTCAAAGGATTCTTGCTCTTGTTATCTATTAACAGGGACCAATATCCTACAATACTGAATGAAGAATGATTTTTCTCTAGTGAAAAAGATTGCCCTCCTCATTTGAACATGTCATTTAAGAAAGGACACAGCACAGAGCAGTGATAAACAAAGCAGGTGAAGAAATGATCTACCATTTGTAGATCAGTGAAATTCTTTGTGGGTTAAATGGGTGACAAACCTGATGTCATCACTTACTTGGTTGTATTAAAGGTTTTGTTAAAAACAAAATAAGAGAAACCAAGATGGCAGCATAGGTAAACACCTAAACTGCTGCCTCGCACAACAATATCAAAACTACAACTAAAAGACAAAATGGACACTATCCAGAACCACAGGATAGCTGGCTGAGTGGAAATTCTACAACTAGAAGAAAAGAGGAAAACACATTGAGAGTCAGAGGAACTGCAAAAGGCTGAGGTACGGAGACGTGGGCGCAGAGAGGAGGGGTGGCTGAGTGCACGGGGCAGCTGAGTATGCGGCTGGCTTTCTAAAGCAGGAGGGAGATGGAAGCTCCTAACTGCGCTGACCTCCAGTCCTGGGAGAGACTCTGGGAACCCAGATTCATTGGGGGGAAATCTGGACTGTCAGGAAAAGAGAAAGCACACTGAGACTTAGGGGAGCTGTGTAAGGCATAGGTCTTGAGGTACACACGTGCAGAGGACTGACTGCTGCTTGCATGGGCGGCTGAGTGCGCGGCTGGCTTTCTAAAGCAAGAGGGAGACAGAAGCTCCCGACTGCACTGAATTCCAGTTCCAGGCGAGTTTCTGGGAACCCAGACTCATTCGGGGAGAAACTGGACTGTGGCAGCAGGCAAAACTTGAGGGAAGCTTTCTCTCAGAGGTGTTTTCAGCGATTACCAAGGGACACTGAGACCCAGGGGCCTCATAGGGCAGGGCTGATGGAAAGCCAAGGCTTTCTGCTGCACCCTGAGACTCCACACCATCCACGCTGAGCACAGAGGCTTTTGCAATTTTGCAAGTCTTATCTCATAAGGGTGTCTCCATCACAGAAGGTCTCGCAGCACAGACACAGATGATCCTCACAGCCAATTGACCTGGAGGTCAATTCCTCCCAGTGATACCAACAATAATCAAGACTTAACTACAACAGGCTGTGCACACATCCCACAAAGGGGTGCACCAAAAGTGTCCACCTCAGTAACTGGGGGAGCCTGAGCCACTGGGCCCTATAGGACACCTATCACACAAACTCAGGGAAGCTACTCTACAAACTCAGGGAAGCAGTGAAAATGCTGAGACAAAGAAACAGATCACACAGGAAAGAAATGGAAGAAAGCAAATGACTGGATATAGAGTTCAAAACCACGGTTATAAGGTTTTTCAAGAATTTCCTAGAAAAGCCTAATAAATTTAGCGAGACTCTCAAGGATATGAAAAAGGACCAATTAGAAATTAAACATACACTGACTGAAATAAAAAATATTATACAGAGACCTAACAGCAGACTAGAGGATTGCAAGAATCAAGTCAAAGAGTTGAAATACAAAGAAGCAAAAAACACTCAACCGAAAAAGCAAAAAGAAAACAGAATCCAAAAACTTGAAGAGAGTGTAAGGAGCCTCTGGGACAACCTCAAGTGTATCAACATCTGAATTATGGGGGTGCCAGAAGAAGAGAGAGAACAAGATACTGAAAACCTATTTGAAGAAATAATGATAGAAAATTCCCCCACCTGGTGAAAGAAATAGACTTACAAGTCCAGGAAGTACACAGAACCCCAAACAAAAGGAATCCAAAGAGGACCACACCAAGACACATCATAATTGCCAAGAGCAAAAGACAGAGAGAGAGAAAAACAGTTAATTACCGACAAGGGAGCACCCATACGATTGTCAGCTGATTTCTCAACAGAAACTATGCAGGCCAGTCAGGAGTGGCAAGAAATCTACAAAGTGATGAATAGCAAGAACCTACAACCAAGATTACTCTACCCAGCAAAGCTATCATTCAGAATTGAAAGGCAGATAAAGAGCTTCACAGATAAGAAAAAGCTAAAGGAGTTCATCACCGCCAAACGAGTATTATATGAAATGCTGAAAGATATTCTTTAAGAAGAGGAAGAAGAAGAAAAAGGTAAAGATAAAAATTATGAACAACAAATACATGTCTATCAACAAGTGAATCTAAAAATCAAGTGAATAAAAAATCTGATGAACAGAATAAACTGGTGAATATAATAGAATCAGGGCATAGAAAGGGAGTGGACTGACAATTCTTGAGAGGAAAGGGGTGTTGGTGGTGCACGAAGAGACTGGACAAAAATCATACACCTATGGATGAGGACAGTGGGGGGAGGGGGAGGTAAGGGAAGAGGGTGGGGTGGGAACCGGGTGGAGGGGAGCTATGGGGGGAAAAAAGAGGAACAATTGTAATAATCTGAACAATAAAGATTTATTAACTTAAAAATAAATAAATAAAAGCAAAACAAAACAAAATAAACCAAAACACTAAGGCAAACATTCTAAAATGGATCAAGAAAAGAGACAAAAGTCTCAAACAAAACATTATTTTTTAAAAAGAGACAAAATAAAATAAAAGATAACTACAAATAACATAATAATAAAATAAATTTCAAAACTTAAATGAAATAGAGAAATTACTAGAAAATGCACCTTAACAAAACTGACTCAAGAAGATACCAAAAGTATAAATAGTACTAGTGTCTTAAAAGTATTTGAGTCTGTTTTACTGAAAAGAGTCAACAAAGTACAGACCACAGACTGGCTGCCAGTTTTTGTAACTAAGGTGTTATTGGAATATAGCCCTGCCTATTTATTTGCCTGTTATCTATGTCTGTTTTCATACTCTATCAGCAGAGTTGGGAAGTTGTGATGGAGACTGTGTGACCTGGGAGCCAAAAATATTTATCATCTGACTCTAAGAAAAAGTTTGCCCTCACTTGTCCTATGAAGCCAAGTTCACTGATGAACATTCCCTTTAAAAATAAGAAAAACATAATAACTATTATAAATTCAACTTAACACTGAATGTTCTGGCTAGCATAATAAGACAAGATAAACAAAGGGCATAAGGGTTGGAAAGGAAGAAATCACGTATGTCATTATCTCCAGGTTCTATTATTATCCACATTTAAAAAAAACAAAATAGTCTCAGATAAACTATTGGGTTTAATAAAAATGTTTAGCAAAACAACTGTAAATAAGACACAAAATATAAATTTCACTGACATATACTAGTCAGTTTATAAATGTAATTTTTGAGAAAGACCATTATGCTGGGCTAAAAGAGTCAGATCCAGAAAATGTACATAGTGCATGATTCCACTTACAGAAAATTCCCCTGACCAGGCAAAACTAACCTTTAGTAACAGAAAATGAATCAGTAGCTGCCTGGGGCTTGGAAGGGAGAAAGAACTTGACTGAAATGGGGCAAAAAGGAGCTTTCTCAGATGACAGGGATATTTTACTTTCCTGATTGTGGAAGTGGTTACAGGAGCATATACACTTAGCAAAATATATGAAAGCATACTTATAAAGGTATATAAAATTTACCATAAGTAATAGTATATAAAGTGTTTATAATATAAACACTTATTTTCTGTGCTTTCTAGTTTTGAATTTAGAAATTAGGATGCCTGGGGTCTCATTTATACTCATGTACTTCCATTATGTAACGCATATTATCTAATCCCCTGTCAACCTATAACTGAGTTGTTTCCAGATTTTAAAAAAAAAAAAAACCCACAATGCTAGTATGAACATTTCTTTAAAATCATCCTTGGGCAAATGTGCAAAAAGTCAGCCAGCCAAAGGAATATGTATGTCTACCTAATGCCTGCACCTTGTTATAGCCCACACTCAGGTATTCTGGACCCTGCCAAAGTGACCGCTAGCCTAATTCCAGGAACTGGGTCAATCTATTCCCTGGCTCTATATGCTCCCAGCAGCAGACTGTGCCATTACTGCATGTATACACACCCCTAAGCTTGATGGATAGTCAAGGGCAATTATATGTGGGGATTGGGGTGGAGCTTGGACATGCAGGCTGTGATGCCCAAGTGTATGCTTGTAAGTTTCCTGTGTAGGACACAGTAGTGGGGTGGGACTGGGGGCAGTACATGAGTATAAATGAGACCCCAGGCATCCTCATTTCTAAATTCAAGAGCTAGCCTTCCAGGTTATTGTGAAGATATGTTTATCAAGGCTGGAGCACATATTTCATAAGGATGACATACGCCTGTTAAACATCTACTGAACGGGAAATGGGCTTACGTTTGTACTCCTGCTATGGTCTCTGTAGGCCTGATATTGGAGGTATTAAAATACTTCATAATAACATATTTCTTAAAATGAAAGAAAAATATGCTGAGTGCACAATGATATACATTCTTTGACAATACTGGCAGATTTTATAACAGAAAAAATGACAATATCAATGATTTAATGGTATGTTTTTAAATGATCTGTCCAGTCAAACATGTGCAATGAAAATCCTACTGAAAAGAGTATCTTTTTTCTGGGCTGAAACTATGCCTGGGAAATATCACTGCAATGTTAACAACAAAGAAAATATATCTAATATATAAGAAGTTAGGAAATATGAAAATATGAAAAAATATTTTGAGAACTTTAAATATCAGGAAGAGCTAAGTAATGGCACAGTTAGAAGGGTCTTAGTGTCAAAAAATTCTTTTCTAAGTTGGACAACATTTATTTTTATTTCATCATGGAATAGAGACAGCAAAATTGAAGATGGTGCTGAGAGAAGCGAGAGAATATCAATACTTTTACTAGTATTTTAAATGCAAATAACAAGAAAGGTCTTAAAATGACTACTTTTCCCTGTATGTTTTGATTTTTGTTTGCTGTAATTTTAGACAGAATAATTTCTAGATTTTGTGGGTGACCTTTCTGATCCTATAACTGCACAAGCTTGGAGCTCTTTTATCACTTTAAAAACTTACAGGTCTTTTAAAGTCACATGCCCAAAGGGCTTTAGAAAGAGATTGTTTCATTTGATAGTGTAGATTTCACATTGAGAAACATTTCTTTGAAAACCCAAGATACAGTCTATAAGCAGAAAACAAAATGAAAATCTACCTAGTCTCTAACTAAAATAAAATATTGAGCTTAAAAAATGTGTGAGAATGAGCATTATCAATACTCCTCCATCAGTTACACTTTCATAAATATTCTATCATAAAAGCAAAAGTATAGATTTGAAATTTAAGATTTTTTAAAGAATAAAATACCCCAGAATTAAAAACAGGTCTTATTCAATGGCACGATTACATGGGAGAGCCTGGCTGCTGTGTTATCCTTTGGAGGCACCTTTGACCTGGTCCAATTAAGGCTCCACCCTGAACATCTTTGAGCACCGTGTGCACTGCTATGGCCGGTCCACTGGAGAGTTCCTGTGAGCGGGTGAAATTCACATGGTGTGTGATCTTTCCTGAAAAACCCAGGGACCCAGCAGTCCAATTAGATGCCCTTTGTACCTGGTGTCCAGTTCCCAGCTACGAGCCTCTCAGAATGAATGAGGTATATAAGGTGATCCTCCGCGCTTCCTTGCCAAGGGTGGAAATGGATACCAGGTGATAAAAGCAGCAGCAGTACAACAAAACTCAGGTGGCCAAGGTAGCAAACATGGTTTCTCAATACATCGCAAAATTGAAAGTAATTTATCCAGCAGTTGAAGGTCGGATCACATTTTCCGCAGAAAGTGGTTACCATGGAAACGTTGCTCTAATATTTCTCTCAATATGGCAATTATCATTGTTTTATACCAATAACCAAAAACTCTCCTTGCCATTCATGTGTGAAACTGCATTTTTTTCTCAAATGAGATTAAAGCCTGTCTTTTAGGACCTGCCTTGTAATGGTGCAGACCATCCGCACAGGCCCAGAGAAGCTGAGCTTAGACGCTCTGAAAGATAGACACTGACATCTTCACTCAGGATCTGCAACTGAGTGAACACACAGGAAAAGAATTTCACATGAGCCCAAGGAGGGGAAGACCAACCATCTTTAGTTTGCATATGCAAATTTTAAGCTGTTCCGAATGATACTAAATGGTCTCTTCCCTTCATAATTATTAGCCTCAAGCTCATGAATGACAAGTCTCTGGTCCCTATTTTTCCCCCCTTTTAGCTCCCATTGTTATAGCAAGTTTAGTGGACCCAATACAGGGTAGTATTGTCTCTTGTGCCTTTGTATTTCTTCATAAGAAAAAAAAAAATGAGGATGTAAAATTCCACCCAAAAGGCGTCTTGAAACCTTTTGCAGTTCTCTGGAGAAATGCGGGGGCCCTTTTAAACCCTGTCTAGGAAAACTACACAACCTTGTTTGAGATAATTCCTGGGATGTAAGTAATGGCATCCCCTGAGCTTATAATTCCGTTCTGAATTGTGTTCAACAGGCAAAATCCAGATTTCAGTAGAAAGTGTAGCCAACATGCTTGGATAAAATTCTGGGTTTATCCTTGGGTGAAGGCCACAAATGAAAAGGGCTTTCGCGCTGTTCAAAATGATGGTGAAGCCCTTTTGTAAGCGGTCTTTTTAATCACCTCTCACGCAAATGAAATTTTGTCTCCCCCAATACACATTCATGAGACCTTCATGTTTAAAGAAAAAAAAAAAAAGGTCATTTATATTTTCTCAACCTGGTAAAATTGTACTGATGATATTTATTTTAAAAAAAACGTGTGTTTTTCCCTTAGCGGAAAAGCCCATTATTATTACAGCTGAAAGCAATAATCCCCCAACTGGGAAACATTTCCAAATCAAAAACTTGTGATTATCACGATGCCTGACTGCCTGGCTGTGTTATTTTATTTGTTAGCTTAGCAGGCATCCCTTAAAGGGTCAAATACATATGAAGACATATTTATTTAGCCAGTCTTGAGCTGTCCTTGTCTATAAGTACTAAAATATCCAAATATTACAAAAGATTAGAACAGATTATTTATTTTAGTAGTTTGAAGATTTTCCACATTCGTTTATCTGAACCTTAACTAACATCCAAACAAAAGCTGGAGGGAAAGGCCTTTGGGGATTTATTGTCTTTTCCCCCCCAAATTTTTATTTTGAAACATGTCAGTCTTATGGAAAAATTAGAAGAATAGCACAAAAAGCACGTATATACCAAGATTTACTAATTGTTAACATTTACTATATTCTCTCTCATTTACATTTATACATACATTTACATATACATGTAAGTATACCTATTCTCTAATTATGAATTACTTGAGTTAGTTGCAGATCACATGACTCTGAATCTTTAAAATACGTCAGCATGTACCTGCTATGAAGAATATTATCTCACATCACTACGATTATCACAAACGGAAAATTTAACAATGACTTGATATTTACATTAAAACACACTCCATATTTAAATTGTCTCCATTGACACAATAATGTCCTGTAAAGCATTTTGTTACTTCATTTTATTTCATTTAACTTTGAATCCAGAATCTGTCCAAGGATCCTTTATTCTAGAACATTTCCCGAATTCTTCTGACTTGGATGACACTGGCATTTGTTAGGAGCCCAGGGTAACTGTTCTGCACAATGTTTCTCCATTTGGATCTGTCTTGTCACAGTTAAATTCATATTACATACATCTTTGGGAGGTACACATCAGAGGTATATTATGGAGCAATGGCTTGTGTCTATTTTTATCTCATTATTTGATCTCAACTCTTTGCTCACCTTTTGTCACTCATCCAAATACTACACTATCCAAAAGGGCAAGCAAGCACTTTTAGTATAGTTTCTTATTATTCATACATCCTGACCACTGATCTTCAATCCCTCTGGGCATAAAAATATCTATTTCACTAATAAATCACCATAACCTTGTCAGTGGAGTTTGTGCACATTGAATTTAAGACAGGAATGGTTTAGGCACTCAGCACTAATGCACATCCTCAGGATAGCCTGTGATGAAGTCTCTGTGGCATGGCTGGGAGTATACAATGTCAAACCAGACCCACAATATGGTCATCATACCTACGAGATATCAGAATATGAGCAGCAGGCATTTCTGGAATCTACAAAGAAAAATGAAATACATTGCCAAACACAGCTCTCCACACTAAGTGGTGTATTTCCCGAGGCCTAGCAAATGTGTAGGGACTTAATGGCAGATTATTTAAACTGGAATGAGTCCATGTCAGGAGACTGTGGAGTTGCTTTCTCTGTCATTCTTTGAAGATAATAAAAATCCTTAATCATCTGGAATAGGTTAAGTGAAGTCATGCCAAAGTTGAAAGTATTCAGGAATACATCCTAATTAATCTGTGCTTCCAAGACATTAAATGCTATCATCAAATATAAATTTTAACATAAATGACAGCCACTAAGGAAATCTGGGAATAAGAATAGATTGCTTTCTCTAAAACAGTAAGGGAAGGGTGAACATACTGTAACTTAAAAGGTATAATAAAAATAAGGGTTTCATTATAAACCACTAGCACAGTGGTCGGCAAACTCATTAGTCAACAGAGCCAAATATCAACAGTACAACGATTGAAATTTATTTTGAGAGCCGAAAACCGACTTCTGTGCATGGGCCACGAAGTTTCAATTGCACTGTATGTGCGCGCCCACACGTGGTATTTTGTGGAAGAGCCACACTCAAGGGGCCAAAGAGCCACATGTGGCTCGTGAGCCGCAGTTTGCTGACTACTGCACTAGCATAATTCTCAATATAATGTGATATACCAAAGAAGATCCTTTTCTCAGAAATGGACAAATCCAGCAGAAGAAAATCAGTAAGAATATAGTTGAATTCAATAAAACTATTAATTATTAGATATAATTGACATCTGCATGCTAATTCATCCAACAACAGCAAAATACACATTTTCTCATGCTCACATGGAACATTCACCAAGGTAGACCACATTCTGGGACATAAAGTATACCTTAAGTAATGAAAAAGTATAGAACTCACACAATGTCTCCTCTTAGATCGCAATGGAGTTAAAGTAGAAATCAGTAATAGAAATGTAACTGGAAAATCCCTAAATACATAGAGATTTAACAGCATATTCTAAATAACACATGGGTCAAAAAGGAAATCTCAGGAAAATGTAAAAATATTTTGAACTAAATGAAAATACAATTTACCAAAATCTGTGGGATGAAACAAAAGCAGTGCTTAGAGAGAAATTGATAGTATGCATGGATTAGAGAAGATATAATATTAATATTCTAAGTTTCTAGCTTAAGAAACTCATAAAAGAAGAACAAATTAAATCTAAAGTAAGCAGAAGAAGAAAAAAGAATTAGAGCAGAAATCAATAAATCTGAAAATAGAAAACAATAGAGAAAAATCAATGAAACCAAAAGCTGGTTCTTCAAAGAAAAAAAAAAGTCAATAAAATTGATAAGCCTCTAGTCAGGCTAACTAAGAAAAAAAGAGAGAGGACACCAATGTATATGAGAAATGACAAAGGGAATATCCCCTCAGATCTAATGGAAATTAAAAGTATAATTAAAGAAAACTATGAACAACTTCTATACTCACAGATCTGATAACCTGGACGAAATAGACCAATTCCTTGAAAGACAAAATCTGCCCAAAACTTACATAAATAAGAAATATATGATCTCAATAAATATTTAATAACCTTCCAAAATAAAAAGCACCAGATCCATGTGGGTTAACTGGCGAATTCTAAAAAAAAAGAGAGAGAGAAAAGGAAAAAAAAGAAATTATACGAACCCTACAATCTCTTTCAGAGAATAGAAGCAGAGGAAATACTTCCTAACTGATACTCTGAGGCCAGCATTACTCTAGTAACAAAACTAGACAAAAATATTATAAGAAAAGAAAACTACACACCAATATATATATTTCTAAATATATTTTTATTGATTTTTTACAGAGAGGAAGGGAGAGAGATAGAGCGTTAGAAACATCGATGAGAGAGAAACATCGATCAGCTGCCTCCTACATGCCCCCTATTGGGGATGTGCCTGCAACCTAGGTACATGCCCTTGACCGGAATCAAACCCGGAACCCTTCAGTCCGCAGGCTGACGCTCTATCCACTGAGCCAAACCAGTTTCGGCTACACACCAATATTTATCTCATGAACATTAATGCAAAAATCCTCAACCAAATATTAGCAAATCAAATCCAAAATTATATAAAAAGAATATACCATGGTCAAGTGGGATTTATCCCCGGTATGCAATCCTGGCTCAACATCTGAAAATCAAGTAATGTAATCCATCACATCAACAGATTAAAAAAAGAAGAAAAAAAACATATGATCATATCAATAGATGCCAAAAAAAAAATGATTTGACAAAACCCAACACACAATCATGATAAAACAGTAAATTAGGAATAGAGAACTTTCTCAACTTGATAAAGACTAACTACAATAACCCTACAGCTAAAATCTTGTATAAAGATGAGAAACTCAAAGCTTTCCTGTTAAGACCAGGGCAAAGGAGCAATATCCCTTCTCATCCCTCTTTTTCAACATCATATTGGAAGCCTTTGCTAATACAAAGCCTTTGCCTAAAGCTTGCAATAAGGCAAGAAAATGAATTAAAATGTATAGAGATTGGAAAAGAAAATTAACAATTGTCTTTGTTTGCACATGAATGACTGGCTATGTAGAAACTATAGGAAAAAAAATCAACAAATAAACCTCCTGGGATTAATAAGTAATTATGGCAAGATGGCAGAATGCAAGATTAATATACAAAAGTCAATTGCTTTCCAATATACCAGTAATAAACAAATGAGATTAGAAATGCAGCCCCATTTACATGAGCAACCCCCCAAAATAAAATTCTTGAGTATAAGTCTAACAAAACATGTACAAGATCTATGTGAGGAAAACAAAAAAACTCTGATGAACAAACTCAAATAAGAACTAAATAGGAACTCAATATTGCCAAGATAACACTTCCACCCAACTTGATATATAGATTCAATGCAATCCCAGTAAAAAAAAAAAAATGCAGAATTATTTTATGATATCAATAAACTGATTCTAAAACTTATATGAAAAGTTAAAGAATCCAGAATAGCCAATATAATATTGAAAGAGAATGAATTAGTAACAATGATAGTACCTTCCTTCAAGACTTAATATGTATTTTTTAAAATCCAAAGATGAATCAAATAAGTAGTAAAATCTAGCAGTGAATAAGCCAGAATATATTTACACTTAAGGGGAGAATACAAGATGGCGGCGTAGGTAAACACCTAAACTGCTGCCTCCCACAACAATTTCAAAACTACAACTAAAAGAAAAAACGTCTATCACCCAGAACCACGGGAAAGCTGGCTGAGTGGAAGTTCTACAACTAGAAGGAAAGAGAAAAGAGCATTGAGACGTGCATGAGCGCTGAAAAGCTGAGATACAGAGGCGCCTGATCCGGGCTGGCGGCAGGCATTGCTTTTTTCAACCCGAAGGGAGACAAGCCCCCGATTACTCTGAAATCCAGTCTCTGGGGAGACACGGGGGACCCAAACTCCTACGGGGAGAAGCTGGACTGTCTGCCATTGAGGGTGGCTTGCTTGCAGAGCTGTGCGCAGGAATAATTGTTTACTGCACTGGGGCACGGGACTCTGGGACGCCGTTGGGGACGCAGAGCCAGCTAACTAGCAGCCACTGCTGTTTGCCACGCCCTAGCCTAGTGACACCCCGAGGCCCCGCCCTGCACAACCTACAAACCCACCCAAGCTCCAAGCAGCGGATTTAGCATAAGAAAGGCCTGCCCTATCGCAGCTTAACCTAGCAAATTTTCAGCCTGGGTCAGACAGCTCCAAAACCTCCAAACCCCAAGCAAAGAGGAGAAAACTGTAGCTCTCACGGTAGCTCCTGCTGGGTGGCCTCAGACAGTAGCTGACCTGCACCCCATTGGAGATCCAGAAGCCAGTGTACCTAGTGGTCAGTGTGAGACACCAGATTCCAACTCCTCACATCCATAAGTGACACATTCAAGAGGCAGACTCAGTGAGCACCAAAGCCCCACTGAAACAAGTCCTGCCCCATAAGCGTATCTTCAGCGCAGCAGTTCTTCCATTATAGACACAGCGAGTGCTCACAGTTAATTGGCCTGGAGATCAATTCCTCCCAGTGTACCAATAGCAATTAAGGCTTAACTACACCAAGACTTTGCACTCAGCCCACAAAGGGGTGTACCAAGAGCATCCACCTCAAGTGATTGAGGAGGCTGAGTTACTGCCCCCTATAGATCACCTACCACACAAAGCTACTCCATCAACACAGGGAAGCAGCCAAAATGTGGAGACAAAGAAACATGTCATGAATGAAAGAAACGGAGGAAAGCAAACTAATGGATGACACAGAGTTCAGAACCACATTTATAAGGTTACTCAAGAATCTTCTAAAAACTGCTAAGAAACTTGATGACACTTCTGAGGAGCTTAGTGAGACCTTCAAGGACCTTAATGAGAATGCCAAAAAAATGGAAAAGGACCAGTCAGAAATGAAGCATACACTGTCTGAAATAAAGAATATACAGAAACTCAACTGTAGATCAACGTACCCCAAGAATCAAACCGAAGATCTGAAATATTTGTAAACAAAAAACATCCAACCAGAAAAACAAAAAGAAAAAAGAATCCAAAAATATGAAGATAGTGTAAGGAGCCTCTGGGACAACTTTAAGCGAACCAACATTCGAATTTTTGGGGTGCCAGAAGAAGAGAGAGAGCAAAATATTGAAAACCTATTAGAAGAAATAATGACAGAAAACTTTCCCTACCTGGTGAAAGAAATAGACTTTCAAGTTCAGGAAGCACACAGAACCCCATACAAGAGGAATCCAAAGAGGACCACACCAAGACACATCATAATTAAAATGCCAAGGGCAAAAGACAAAGAGAGAATCTTGAAAGCAGCAAGAGAAAAAGAGTTAATTACCTACAAGGGAGCACGACTGTCAGCTGCTTTCTCAACAGAAACTACGCAGGCCAGAAGGGAGTGGCAAGAAATATTCAAAGTGATGAACAGCAAGAACCTACAACCAAGATTACTCTACCTAGCAAAGCTATCATTCAGAGTTGAAGGTCAGATAAAGAGCTTCACAGACAAGAAAAAGCTAAAGGAGTTCATCGCCACCAAACCAGGATTACATGAAATGCTGAAAGGTATTCTTTAAGAAGAGGAAGAAGAAGAAAAAGGTAAAGATAAAAATTATGAACAACAAAAGGACATCAAATACATACCTACCAACAAGTGAATCTAAAACTCAAGTGAATAAAAAATCTGAAGAACAGAATGGACTGGTGAATATAATAGAATCAGGGACATAGAAAGGGACTGGACTGAAGATTCTCAGGGGAAGCAGGTGTGAGGGGTGCGGGAAGAGATTGGACAAAAATCTTACTCCTATGGATGAAGATAGTGGCGGGGGGTAAGGGCATGGGGTGGGGTGGGGAATCAGGTGGAGGGGAGCTATGGGGAAAAAAAAAAGAGGAACACCTGTAATAATCTGAACAATAAAGATTTATTTAAAAAAATATTTACACTTAAGTATTATAAACTATAAACAAATTATAACCTAGCTTCTGAATATGAGTATCTATAATTAGTAGGATGCATGCAAAAATCATATAAAGAGTAAAGTTGCATGTGATAATAACAAGCTAATCATATTTAGATCAAAAGGATGTTGGGAGAAATGGCAGAGGAAGTAATGATGATGCAGGCCTGACCACAGACATGGCAGGAGTGGATATGAGCTGTTAAGTTTGGAGGTCCACATGATGGGCAAGGAGGAAGAGAGAAGGAAGCCAGCATGCATGGGAGAGGGGGCCAATGTCACGTAATCCTGATTTAAACATGATGAGGACAGAATTGTATTTGGCAAGTCAGGTATAAGCAGGCTGTTTTCACTTGTCACATCGATGCAGATGTTTGGGGTCAAGTTCACAAAGCAAAAAGACACAAGCCTAATAAGAATTCCCACATGCAGCAATTTATTTGGCTAAAAATGACACTGTCTGTACATTACCTCCTCTGCTGAGAGAACATTTGCCTCAAGAGAGATGTCCCAGGGAGAAATTATAAACAAAACAGCATTAGCAATCCTGAAAGCTGTACACAAAAACATGTTTTGGTTTTACAGTTTAGTTTAATCCTCTGCGGACAGTGCTTGATGAAATACATTTTTATGAGCTATGCATATTCTTAGCATTAGAAATGCTGGCAGCTTCCTGAAAATACAGTATGGTCTTCTCACTTGAGCAAATCACGCCAGAGTAATATAGTACTACTATTTACACTTCTAGGAAACACCTTTTATGATGTGCAAATACTGAGGAGTTAAAGATAACTGCAGTGTTAATAATTAGCTTGATCTTCACAATTAAAACTCTTAATGTTTCTGGTTGGAGAATCAACTACAGATAATTGATAAATATTCTACATCTAGTTCAGTGTGTTATGAGACTCACTTAAATAAAAATCAGATGAAGTGTAAATTAAGACAACAAATAATTTTGAGACACCGGTTTATACCACGTATCAGCAAGCTACAGCCAAATTCAGCCTATTTTTGTAAATAAAGTTTTACTAGAACAGAGCCACATCCATTTACTTCATATTGTCTCTGGCTGCTTCCATGCTACATGACAGAGTTGAGTAATAGGGACAGACACCATATGACCCACAAAATGTAACCTATTTACTATCTGGTTCTTTACAGAAGAGATTGTGAACACCTGGTCTCTGATTTTAATCATCAGAACCTTCATTTATCTTCCTTATAATAGGTGTGCTAGTTTCCTGTTACTACTAGTGTAGTGAATTATCACCAATTAAATGACTTAAAACAATACAAATTTATTATCTTGCTAGAGGCCCAGTGCATGGATTCGTGCACCGGTGGGCACCCTCCGTGTGGCTTGCAGGGATCAGGCTGAAACTGGCTCTCTGACATCCCCCGAGGGGTCCCAGATTGTGAGAGGTCATAGGCCAGGCTGAGGGACCCCACCGGTGCACGATCGGGTCCAGGGAGGGACCACAGGAGGGCTCCAGGGTGTGTCCAGCCCATCTTGCCCAGTCCCAATTAGTCAGACCCCAGCAGCAAGCTAACCTACCAGTGGAGCGTCTGCCTCCTGGTGGTCAGTGCGTGTCATAGCAACTGGTTGAACGAATGATGGGACACTTAGCATATTAGGCTTTTATTATATAGGACGAAAGGCCTGGTGTATGAAATTCATGCATGGGGAAGTGGGGGGTAGGATCGGGCCTAAACGGGCAGTCGGACATCCTTCTCACAATCCAGGACTGCTGGCTCCCAACTGCTCATTTGCCTGCCTTCCTGATTGCCCCTAACTGCTTCTGCCTGCCAGCTTGATCACCCCCTAATCACTCCCCAGACAGCCTGATTGATGCCTAACTGCTCCACTGCCAGCCCAATTGCCCCTAACTGCCCTCCCCTGCAGGCCTAGTCCCCCCTAACTGCCCTCCCCTGCAGGCCTGGTTGCTCCTAACTGCCTTCACCTGCATGCCTGGTCAACCCCCCACAACTGCCCTCCCCTGCTGGCCCAGTCACCCCTAACTTCCCTCCCCTGAAGGCCTGGTCGCCCCTAACTGCTCTCCCCTGCTGGCCTGGTTTCCCCCAACTGCCCTCCCCTGCAGGCCTGGTCCCCCCTCAACTACCCTCCTCTGCTGGAGGTCACCCCTAACTACCCTCCCCTGCAGGCCTGATTGCCCCCAACTGTCCTCCTTTGCAGGCCTGGTCCCTCCCAGCTGCCCTGCCCTGCTGGCCTGATCACCCACAACTGCCCTCCCCAGCCGGCCATCTTGTGGTGGCCATCTTGTGTGTTGGAGGATGGTAAATTTGCACATTACCTCTTTATTATATAGGATAGTTCTGGAAGTCAGAAGTCTTACAATCAAGGTGTCAGAAGGTCTGTGTTCCTTCTGGAGACTTTAGGGGAGAATTTATTTCCTTGCCTTAACTAAGGCCACCTGCATTCTTTGGCTTGTGGCCCCACACTACAGCTTCAAAGCCAGGACTTCAGTCTCTCTCTCTTTGCTTCTATTAGGGGCAATCGGGCAGTTAGAGGCAATCTTTGCTTCTGTCACCATGATGCCTTCTCTCTCTCTCTCTCTCTCTCTCTCTCTCTCTCTCTCTCTCTCTCTCTCTCTCCCTCTCTCTCTCTCTCTCATTATATCTTCTCATTGTCTGACCCTCTTGTTTCTCTCTTATAAGGACGCTTGTTATCTATTACACTGAATTCAGCCAGAGAAACAGTATAATCTCCATATATCAAGATCCTTTAACTTAATCATATCTGCAAAGTCCCTTTTGCTGATATGACATATAAGTTAAGGGACCACTTTTGGGGGGACATTATTTGTCCTGCCACAATATATAAACTAATTTATTTTCCAAAGAGAATGTAAGTACTTGAACAAAATAAAAAATGGCTAAGTGTAACATAATACAGATTTTTTAACATCCACCACTACCCTTTGTGGACCACTGTATATAGGAGACAGTGAAAGTCCAGATATTGAGAAGCAGCTGATGGAAGGACCAGGTTATGAGTTTGAAAGGAGGGTGGACTGAAGTAGAAAGGTGGGAGATCACAGTATAAACCAGGACAGTTAAAGAATAGAGTCATTGTCAGGAAGAGCAAATATGTGCAGGTGTGGGTCCTATGGCCAGTAAAGAAAGTATAAGATCAGATTGAGAATGAAAGATTGGATAAAATAATGGTGGATGAGAAAAGTGCTTGCATTAGTTCACTATTCCAGGTAGTTTCTCTGTAACCTGAAGGCTTAAGTTGTAATACACCCAGCTGGTTCTGCATTACTGTGTCCTCCTGTGTTTATATCATTAGCTCAGACTTTCCTCTGAGATCCACATTCACATATCCAGTTCCCTCCTCCTGACTGACATCTCTGAGTTTGTCTGGCAGACATCTCAAACTTAACCTGTCTACCACAGAATCCTTGCTTTCCCATGCCAGATTTGTCTCTTGGCACCAGTATTTTCCACCTCAGTAAAGAATACCACTCTCCACCCATTATTTCAATCAGAAACCTAAGGGAACCCCTCCTTTCCTACTTTTCTCTTAACCCTCCTCATTTTGTCCCCAATAACATATCTTTCCAAATGACCTCAAATCCTCCCATATCTCACCTTCTTCACTGCTATCTTAGTCAAGTTTTCTATCATTCTTTTGATGAACTATTAAAGCAAATGCATAAGCATGTTCATTCTTGTGCCCTACAATCCATTCTCCATAAATGAGCAAGAGTGAATGTCTGAAAATATCATTGGATCATGTGTATCGTGGTACATTGATTTACAATGTCCTCTTGATTAATACCCTTCAGTACCTGTCTCCTTCTTCATCACCATCTAGAACAGGTCTAGATGCCTAAGAGTCTCAGTGCCTTTGCACACACACTTTCCTCTGCCTGGAATGCTCTTCAGAGAGCTGGTTCCTTCTCACTTTTTAAGTTCAACTTCAATAATCCAGATGAAGTTCATCCTTTGTAGGGTAGCTATTCTGTTAGTCTCCATCTCAATGTCCCATATTTTTCCTTCAAAAATCAACGTATTGTTTATTACTTTTTTTTTTTTTACTGTTTTCTCCATTAGATTATGAGTTTAATTTAAGGAAGACCTACAACTCTCTTATTCACTGTTGATTCTCCAGTAAGTACCTGATATACTGCCTGGAACACTGAGGTGCTCAAAGGCCTACATCATAAATAAATAAATAATAATAGTCCAACAATGTCATAAGTCTGAAGGGGGCTGACTTACGTTATGTATTATTTTCCTACTTTGAATATCTAGGACAAAATATTTATTTCATTATTTAAATAATAAAATATGACAGTCCTGCGTGGTATGAAACTATTGTTACTCTTTAAAATTTTGCTATTTTGTCTCCCAAAATGGACCGTAAAGAACCAAATTCTTCAGTCATTTCATTCCCTTAAATGAGAGGCAGACACTGCTCTAAGGACTGAAGATACATAACTGACTAGGACAGGATGGCTCTCAACCTCAAGTGAACATGGGTTACCCTCACTCTGGTTAAGTTAATCTGTGTAGCATCCTTGGGTGCCAAGCACTGTGGAAGGCAAAAGGAATATAACAATGGACAAAATCCCTGCCCTCGTTCTTGTACACATGAGCTTAAGTGTGCACGTTACAGTACTCAGCTTTTAATATTGAGGTCATCAATATGTATCAGTAGATTTGATTTCAACAGACTGTTTGTGAAAATCCAATCCAATGCTCCTTTAGATCATAGAGAATTGTGAGAACACAAAATCAGAGGATGGGGCAGTGTTGAATCTGAGTATCATGATTCTCTCAACTCGTTTAAACCAGATAAAAATTGCCCCAATAATTTTTTTTTTTTTACCTAATCCACCCTACCAATCTGAATGAGCTGCCTGTGCATAAAAATCTGCTTTATGCTTAAGATAATTACTGGGGTTCGAAAGACATTAAAAAAGAATGCTTGGGATGGAGAAACTAGGTAAGACAAAGGAGACTGACTAAACCCGAGCCCTGCCCTTCAAGTGCTCTAGTAACTTACACCACATTTCAGACATGTGATTTCATTCACAAAGTATTTTAAGTAGTTTAATATGTTGCACTTGCAAATGACAAAGAATTCGGGATTTAAAAATAAATAAAAACATACCAGCAGAACTTAACTCCAACTAAAGGATAAAATGGAAGAAATGCTATGTATCTTGATTTGTACATTACTGATAGCAAATGGGAAACTTCACAGAATTTGGGTCTAATTGCTGGATTTGAATCACCACATGGAACTCGGCATCATAGTTCTGTTCTGTAATCATTTTTTCAGAATCTCTATGTTGAATGCTAAGGTTCTAACTCAATCATCTTAGAAGGGAACTTTTTTTTTTTTACCTCAAAGAATTGCCTTATATTCAAAAGTCAAAATAAGTAGACTGTACTTTCAGTAGTTAACACAAAAAAGAAAGAAAGAGGGGGTGGATGGATGGGAAACTTCTGCCATTTAATCATAAAGAACTCGGAGTCTTTGAATATCAAAATTAGAGATGTCATTGTTACAATTCCTCATGTTATAGGTGCAAGAACTGAGATCCTAAGAGACTGAAGGATTTCCCTAGGTCACCATGTCGATGAGCAGCACACGCAAGATTTAAATTTGATGACTTGAAGAGTGACCTCTTCCCCCTTCTAGAAAGAGCTGCTGTCATTCTCATCTTCCTCCTCCACAACAATCCTTAGGGCTCTCCCTCCTTTCTGCAATTCCACTCTGAACCTCCAGGAGCAGCAGGAGAAGCAGAAATCAAGGCCACTGAAGGAGAGCAAACATTAAGTCAGAGAGAGTCTGTGAGATGCCAGCCTACTACTCAGGGCGAAAGGACCTGCCACTGTCTGAGTGTGACCTCGTTTATCTGCTCTGCACAATATAGGTTGGCCGTATCTTTGTGTTCTGGGGGAAAAGACAATTGCGTTTGTTTTTGTTTGTTGTCATTTCATTAATGCTATGCATTTTTTAGTTACACTGAGGCCATTTTCACTTAGGAGGCTAAAATTGGCATTAAAATTATATTATTGAAAGTAAAATTCCAATGCTCCACATTTCAATCAAATTGGCCACACCCTTTAAAATTAGCACCTACTTATTGTAATTTTGCTTCTGGCCCCACCCAAGGTTTCCTGGCCTCATGAAATCCACATGACACATAACCTGTTCAGGAAGCATTAATAACTGCTACCAAAAGTTATGAGTTATTTTAGAAAGACTGTGCCGAAAATTGCCAATGTATCATGAGGGGCTGTAAGATATATATTTACATATCAGTCCATGAACCATGACTTTTCAATCAATCAATCAATGCTTTGCTGAACTAATTTAACTTGTTCTCAGTTCCAAGTTGTTTTATATAAATAAAGAGTGAAGCAATAACTGTATGTTGGCTCCATTAACAGAAGAGCTTCACACAAAACTAAAGATGCAAATTTTATGTCAATATCATCAGATTCTTTACATGAAAAATAAAGTTAATGCAAATAGTAATTTGGCTGTCTTCATCTAATTCATACCAATCAATCAAAGTAAATTTCGGAAATTTATTCTGTTAAAGGTGAAACATCTGACATTATTGTGAAAGGTCACTATAAATCCAATTTTAAAATTTAATACTGTAAATAAAATGTAAAAATATTCAGGTTGAAATAGTTACATATTTTAATACCAAAAATTAAAAATTAAGAATAAACTCCATCTAGCAGAATTTGCTCTGAACTTACCAGCAGTCGGTGCCTAAGCAGCTGTAGAGAGTATTTTCTCAAATAAAAATATTTTTATTGACAGAGAAGGGTCAATTGGAAATACCAACTTGAAAGATGACTGCAGGCCATTTTATTAAAAGGAAAGAAGACGGTCTTATTTAAAAAATATATTGTTCAGTAAAATACTAATGATTCTATATTGGAGAAAGTATACATAAATAAGAAGCAGAATGAAAGCATATAGAGACCCAGAGAGAGAGAAATGCAAAGTGGCTACCTGATGGCCAGTTCTCTTGAAACCACACACCCTCTGTATTTTGTTTCTGTGAGAGTCTCTCGTGCCTTTCAATGGTCTCATTTTTATTTGAGTTCATTTGAATGGAGGTCCTTTAAAAACCAAAGAAACTCCCTTTATTTACTTCTCACGTGCTCCTTCCTCACAGCCTTCAGTTCTCTAAGGCAGCTCTTTTCCTGATGCTGTGATTCTTCATTCACTTAGTGAATGACACAATTTTCCTCTCAGCCACTACGTTTTTAAGACAAAAGTTATGTTCTAGTCATTGGAAGCACATGCCCAATACATAGAAATATTTAGTAAAAATGTTAAATAAATGAATGCTTTAAAGATCAATATTACCTTCTTATACTATATGATTGTCCATTTCACAAGAATGTCTTACTGCTCATGGGTTTCCTATGTTCTTACACATTTTTTACTGCATTTTGCTCAGGTCATTTGTCATTGTACAATGTTCCAACATTGTAATTTTCCTCATAGATCTATCTTTTCAATTAAATGGAGTTACTCTTAAATTGTTCAACCCTAGTACATGCAAACTGTAAATGTTCAACAAAGATTTAAGAATTAATTAATCCATACATAATGGAAGAACTCACAATGAAGATGTGCCGTGGCCAAAAAGAAACCACTGCAGGGAGAAAACCCAGTGACTCAATGATGAGCAGCTGGGAAATTTGGAGACTGAATTATATATGCTACTCTTTGCTTAAAGATACTGCTTTCCAGTGAAGGTCTGAATATTTATGTGGAATGCTGTAGACAGTCTCTGGACTATGTGGAGTGTTATTTCAGCTGGGATTTTCCTGTTTCTCTTTGATAACTTTTGACCCAGAGGCACAGAGAATAGCAGATCTGTAATGAGATAGTAACACTTCTCTAAGAATCTGGAAATCAGTGTTACAGTCTCATTGGAGACTAGATGAACCAGAAAGATATTATGAACAGAAAGTTTTTTCCCCCTCTAATTATATCTCCAAATTTGACCCAGAGAAAAGTTCACAGACTTCATCTGCATTCAGTCACACTCTTCCTAAATCTGAACCTCCATACACTGTATAAAAACTGATTATAATTAATACTAAAAATAGTTTTTCTGAAATAATAATTTGGGCAAAATATTTTATGGGCTAGACTAATTCAAGGAATCATCACAAGCCTGTACATCACTGTATTTGCAATATCTCCAGGGAGCCAAATATACTGGAGGAAATGTTATCAATTAAGTGCAGATCAGTAGCAATGGATCTTTAGGAAAAAGAACATAAATATAACTTAAAAATACTCAAAGAAAACTATGAACTGACTATAAGTTATTCAAGTATGAGCCACACTTGCTTTTTCAAAATGTGTTATGTGAAACAGCAAACTACATAATAAAAATTTACAGTTCACTCAACATGCAACTCAGTGATTCTGAGACATAATTGTTAAGACTAAGGTTAATTTCTTTGGCTGAGAAAAAGGGCCACATGTAAGACTATACCTTGTAACACACATGAAGCCCCAATTCTTTTCTCCAGCAGGTCACTTCATACAAGCAACAGACCCCACACATGTACTATCATAATTGAGGACATGCAATGTGAGTTATCTTAGTCTCCAAAATCAGAAACCTGGTTCCATGAAGAAGCCTGTAATTGAAGCATCCATCTTATATAAAAACTGCTGTTTGAAATTTTAACCCTGCTATTTGGCTTCTGTAGATGCTTGCTTGCTTAAATAATAAGGAAAATGAGACTACTCCCACTTCAGAGAGGCCATTAAACCTTCCCCGGACAAAATTATCAGTGCTGGCACCAGGCCAGGCCTTTGGTTGAGGTCTCAAGGCTCCAGCACATAGGGGCTCTTTAAGAACTTGCAAAGGGGGCTGGGAACACCCCATATTTGGGAGACAAAGAAGGTAAAAACATATAAATAGGGAAAATCCTTCCATGTTGGGGCCCAGAATTTGAGAGACATTTTCCTCTGGACCCGCACGTAATAAATGTAACTCCATCTCTCTACGTATTGCTTGGTTCTTCTCCGGTTTTCTGTAACACAATTACTTTGAAACAGCCAGGGATTAACAATGTAGGTTTTGAGTGCATCTGCAGCAAAGAGCACTTTTGGCTTCAGTCTATCTATGTTATCTGTATTCTATCGCGAAAGGAGGATTTCTAAACATGCCATTTTGATCAAATGTTTGGCCTCTTTAAGTCCTTAAAGACTTGGGTGAACTCATATTTACATTTTGGTTGCATTTCAAGAAGAGCCTATGCAGCTATCATCCCTTTGATAATTAAAACAGTGGAAAAAGAAAAACATAAAAAATGTGTTTAATTTGATAAGAGATCATTCTTAGGAGGGGCTTTTAATTTTACGTAAAAGCATGAGGCGAACAGTGAAACAAGCTTATTTGTGCACACCGCTTCCCTGCTGAAAGGGACAAGTGCATGGTGGCAGTGCACTGTGAAGATGTCACACATAGTTACATGTGGTCATCACATAATATTTACCTCATCATAATGTATCATTTACCCTGTACGCCCAGTAAAGCATCCATGAGGCAGATGCTTCTGGCAGGCTTCCTCAGAGCAGGCATTTCCTGCAGAGCCAACATACAGATTCCAAGGCACAATCTCATAGTGACTCAGTCAGAATCTGCAGATCAGGTTAAAGGAACCTGTACTTCTAGTTTGTTCTTCAAGAGCCCTTTAGAGCGTCACACTAAACTAGTTACTAACTCTATGTTTGGGAACCCCTGACCTATTCTAGCCACATAACCTTTCTCGCTCTGTGATGGATTAAATTGTGTCTCCCAAAAAGATACATTGAAGTCCTAACCTCCAGTACCTCAGAATGTGACCCCTTCTTTGGTCATAGGGTTGTTGCAGATGTAACTAGTTTAGCAAAGATGAGGTCACACTGACATAGAGTGGGCCCTTAATCTAATATGACTAGTGTCCTTATAGGATGAAGAAACACACAGGGAGAACACCATGGGATAATAGAGGCAGACAATGGCGTGATCTTAGCCACAAGCCAGGGTGTGCCAAGTATCGATGGCCACCAGCTAGAAAGAGACAAAGATGCATTCTATCCAGTCTCCGAGGGGGAATAACGCCACTGACACCTTAATTTTGGACTTCTAGTCTCCAGGACTGGATGACAATACATTTCTGTGGTTTGAAGCCACCTAGTTTGTGGTACTCAGTTTCAGCAGCTCCAGGAAACGAATAGACTGCCCATTTAACAACAGGGAAAAGATTCAGGGAGTGAATGGTAGAAGCAGACCTTCAACAGGGGTCTACCTGCCACTGGAGGATCCTTTCCAAACATCACACAGTCCTGGATGTTTACTCTCTCTCACCTGGAATACTAAAGTCAGCTTCTGATCCAGTGGTGATGAACGTGTGCTGTAGGACACCTACCTCAGCAGCACGTTGGGACAGCTTAATAAAACAAATGCACGTTCCCTCCATCTGTGACCCAGGGTCTCTGAGCCTTCTGCAGGTTGGGTACAAGAATCTGCATAGTTAAAAGAAGTTTAGGCTATTCCAATATTTATACTTAGTTTGCAAACCCTGACTAAAAGAATAGGATTTCCTAAGATTAATTTGATTTCGAGTTAATTGAGTATTATTCTAGCAAAGCTTTCATTTTAACCTTTGCTATGGAAAATTGTTCGACACTCTCAGCCCAAAATCTTTAAGTGACTGAACTCAAAAATACTAAGAGTTCTGGGGAGAGAGAGAGAGAGGGAGAGAGAGAGAGAGAGAGAAAGAGAGAGAGAGAGAGAGAGAGAGAGAGAGAGAGAGAGAGAGAGAGGAGAGAGAAGTAGAATATTTTAGAATATATCACCACTTTTTAAAATAAAGTTAGGAATATAATACAGACTTTTATATTTACAAAAAATAGCATACTATCTTTATTTTGCTCATTTCACTACTGACTGGTAAAGATAAAAGGTTAGTTCTTGAGAATCACTACTCTAGCTCCTATACTTCATAACCCTTATAGACATCACGAACCACTGGATAAACTGATGAAATCTTTGTCAATGTGCTCCCTAAATGCATTTGCAAAATTACTATGCAACTTAGTCCTGGAGGTTCAAGACAGTTTAGATCTAGGTCAGTGGTTGGCAAACCGCGGCTCGCGAGCCATATGCGGCTTGCGAGCCGCAGTTTGCCGCTCTGTTGACTAATGAGTTTGCCGACCACTGATCTAGGTGATGGCTATTGGGTTGGATATTGACTCTAGCATGTTTTGAAAGTTATGTTTTTATAAAAACCTTTGATACCTATTAAAAACAACAACCATTAGTTATTCTTTTTTAAAGGTTACAAATGATCTGGTTTTTTGGTGATTTTTCTAAAAGAACTCTATTGTTTCCCACAAGCTTATACCCCTTGTGTCACCTTCTGGTGGACACATTAAAAATGAGAAAGAAACATTTTCCTTTCACATTGCAACTTCCCTTGTAATTTTCTATAAGGGTTGTGAATCATCACCAAATTTTCCTCTAAAATACAAGTTAGTAGGTAGATCTTAAGAGAGTATTGCTACAGTGAACCTTTGAACAAAGCCGGAATTAAGGGTGCAATCTCCCCTCCCCCACTGTAAAAACGCATGCATAAATTTTGACTCCCCCAAAACTTAAATACTAATAGCCTACTATTGACAGGAAGTTTTATCAATAATATAAACTGTTGAAGCATATTTTTGTATGTTGTATGTATTATGTTATGTACTTTTATAATAAAATAAACTAGAGAAAAATGTTATTAAGAAAATGATACGGTTCAGATGTGTTTTTTTTCAAATCTCCAAATTTCTCCAATGTATTCATAACAAAATTTCACTTATAAGTTTATCTGAGCAATTCAAATCCATGTTGATCAAGGGTCAATTGTATTTTACCCTCATAATAAGTTGGAATAATTTTATCTTATAAAACAGCATTTCTTTCATTTTTTGCTCAAGGGTGTGGGTTGGTTTTAGTAAACTCTAACACAGCACTGATCTTAACATTGAAAGTTGGGTTTCTTTGCTCATATTTAAACATTTCATGGGGAAAAGAAAAAGACTTTCACAATTTTTGCCTTTCAGGGGAGTTTTTAAAATATACAAGAGAGGGGAGCAAATGAGCTCCTTTGATAGCTTAATTAAGCCTTGTGTGTATAGATGGTCTGCCAACTTAAGAAAAATGTCTTAGTCACCTCTTACATTCTGTCCCCACTTCTCCACTCCCAATTTATATCTCCTACCTCAAACCTAGGATGTTAAAATAGCCTGTTAGGAGGCTATTTCTCTGCCCATTCAATTTATTATGATTAGATATACTACATACTATGGTCATATTAATCTCATGGCACTTTTTTAATCTTATCATTCTTTGGCTCAAAAACCAATATTGCTCTCCAATTGCCTTCCAAATTAAATATAACTCATTGGTCAGCCATTTAAGAACCTTTAAAATGTGTCACCAAGATGTATCATTCTCTCACTCTTCTTATGTGAGTTTCTATCTTCCACTCACATTTATTCTTGAATGTGAATTGCACTTTTAGACTTCCCAGACTTTGCAATTTTATCATTCCTTACCCCTGGAATTCCACTCTTATCAGGCTCACCTAACCAGAGATGATCAATTCCTTAAGGTCCAATAGCAATGCCAAACTCCCCTGGAATTCATCGTGGTCCTCAAAAAAACGTGATCTCATACTTACACCGACCTGATGACATGGTGCCTGGTGTTAAGTAAAAAGTGTACTTCTCTTACCTGCAGTGTTTTTTTGTAAAAGTGTACTCATTCATTCACTCACTCAACACAAATAGTTACCGATTGCCTACTTTATGTTAAACAACAGTGATATAAAATTACTTAACCACATCTTTGGATGATAAACACACACAGTTGCTATGAAAAAGGGTGAGGTGGGGCATTCAAACCACACAGGTTGTGAGAAAATGCTTCCAAGGATGGGCCCCCTAACGGAAAATGGCATTGGCCCCATAAATAACTACGGGAGAAGAATGAGACTCCAGGAAAAGCATACGTTCCACACATTCCCAGTGCCCATCTTAAAACTCCACTGGTGGTAACATCTCACCATAGCAACATCCTAAGGAAGCTGGACACAGCTGCAAGGATGATCATGATATAAGAGTTAGGGTTTGTACATGTAGGCACACGCAGGAGAGTCTTAATCAATGAGAATATACATAAAGTTCTGTTTATGAAACTAGAAGTCATTGAAAATAAAGCCAGGTCGTGTTACAGTTTTATTTATTTTAAATTCTAGGCTGTGTCTGGAAACCCCTCAAATTCAAAATAATGCCTTTCCTCCCCCTTCAAGTCCAACGTGTAACACAGCGGAGAGCAAGCTGACATACAGAAAGATAGCTACAACTTTAAAGCATGACAAGGATTATTGAATGTTTAGAAAATATTAAATTATGTTTAGTTAATTTCTGCGGCAGTAAAATATACTAGTGCTTTTTGAAATAATAGAAATTGCAGTTAACCACACAATGCCATATGTACTCCAGTAAACAGGCGATTCCCTCCCAGACAGTAAGAGCCTTGGGCCAAATGTACTCAGGACAAGAATAAGCAAGAGAGGCCCCAAAGACAAGGGGCAGCAGAAAAAGCAAGAGAACCTCATGTTTGGCCTGAGGACTCAGTTGGCATGCCTCTTACCCAAAGAAGCAAATCTCTCGGAGAGTTCTGCACTGCAATTGCATCAGGCTTAAGCAGAGAACAGGAGCAGGGCAGAAAAAGCAACTGCACCCAGAAGTGATGGAGCTTGGTTCTCCAACCCTGGGCCTTTCTCTACGTTCTAAAAACAAGTGCTATTCCTTTTTTGGAATAGGGAGCTTGATTTCTGGATTCAGACAGGTCCACGTTAATCCCACCTCCAGCGTTTATATGTTGCGTGATAATCCCCCTGCGTGTGAATCCCCTGTCCGTAAAATAGAGATAATAAAACCTACTGCAGTGTCGGTTGAGACATACGGTGACAGTCCGTATACAGTACCTTGCACAGTGACTGCCCCGCAGTGAGAAACCCATAGATCACGGCTGTTGTGATGAATTACTGAGAAAATATCCCAGTGGTTGACTTACATGTCAACCACTGGGATATTTTAATTATTTTAATTAAATATTCGTACTCAACCAATGGGTCCCTTCAACCTAACTTAGGAAGATGTCTTGTTTTGTGTTTTGTTGTTTCGCTAATTTTATTAAATTTACTGGAGTGACCTTGGTTGGTAAAATTATATAGATTTCAAGTGTAAAATTCTATAATACATCACCTGGATATTTTCTGGTGTGTTCTCCACCCAAAGTTAAGTCTTATTCCATCAAGCCTTTTTTATTCAAAAGTACTATCATTCAGAAGCGATTCAGTCTCTGGCTAGACCTGGGCAGGGGCAGTGTAGGGCTGGATCACAGACTTGCCACAAAGTGAGCCAAGAGCCCTGGAGATTAGAGACTCCCAACTTTACAGACTCTGCCCTCCCTCCGGAGGCCCTGGATGCTCCCAGAGACTTCTGTTTCCTCCCAGCTCAGGGTCACGGAGGAGGGGCTAAAGTGGGGCATTCTTTGCGAGGATTCCTATCCAGCCTTCAGGACTGCGCAGACCACAACTTAAAAGAGCCGTAGGTGAAAGCAGATTGAAGTTATTTATAAGTTCAAGGCCATCTTTCCTTTCCCTCTCTTTAGACTCGAAAAGTAAAAAAGTTATTAATTATATTGCAAGCCTGAAAAAGAATTCCCCTAACCCTGGTCTTTATGGAGTTGAGTTAGACACACAGGCAGCGATTTCTGTTTTTGTTTATTTTTGAGCAGGTCTGTTGCCTACGTTTAAATTCTCTTGTTAAATCTCTCTGTTTTATAGCTAATCACATTTTTATAGCAGGCACGAAGCTCTCTACCAGGCCCTTGCTGAGCTGTTCCTGTAAATCAAAACCTGCCTCGCTGCTCTCTGCTGGCAGAGGAACAGGGGGAGTTTTACCATTTATGGTTGCGAAGTCCATCCAGACATTTTTTTTCCCCTTTAGCATTTTGGTTTTTTTCCATTCAACCCCCTCCCCTCCTCCTGGCCTAAAAAATGTATATTCCAGGCTTAGCTAAAACATGGATGAATAGATTATTTCATTCCTTACCGTGGTACATTAATAACGGTGTCAAGATGACAGAGGATGCTTGGCCTGTGTCCCTCTGTCCCGGCTCTATTCCTCGAGGGCAGGCTGTAGTTATTTGGGAAAAGATGATCTGTTGGGTTCCTGGAAGCTGACTGCCAATTCTATTTAAAGTATTAAACACTTTCTAGTAAAACATATTTATAAAGTGGACAGGCACATCTTGTCTTCCTAGGCCACTCACACCTCAGCACTGTCATTACTTTCCTGCCTGTGTCCTGGGGACAGGGGGAGCCCAGGCATTTAACACTAGATTGTCCAGCTGGAGGACTCTGGGCATCAGTGTCCCTTCTGTGTTAACACTTGTGTTAACAATCATCCCACTACTTTGCTAGTTACGGCGAGGCTAACACTAAAGAAAGGTGTAAGGATTTACGGAAAAATTTTTAAAAAGACATTCATATGCAAGGGGAAGTTATTTTTAAATAGTAAGTGAAAAGCAAGCTAAGGACCCTGGCCAGTGTTCTCAGTGGTTAGAGCTTTGGCCCACAGACCAAAGGGTTCTGGGTTCGATTCTCAGTCAAGGGCACATATTTCAGGCTCCATTCCTGGCCTTGATCAGGGCACATGTGGGAGGCAACCAATCAATGTGTCTCTCTCACATCAATGTTTGTCTCTCTACCCCCTCCCCTCCCTCCTTCTCACTCTCTCTAAAAATCAATGGCAATAGGCGAGGAATAAGGAAATAATGATCCCATCCAATATCTTTAAAAGAAAAGACCCATCCCGGGCTCTAGGGGGAAACTGTCCTTATAGGAATAAGAGAAGGGGACAGTGAGCAGATGGCTTTTCAATAAATCCCACACCTGGTGGCATCCACTGTCACCCATTCCGGGTGAAAATCCTAGGTGATCCTTTTCACAAGGAGGTTCTTTCTGGTCATCCTAATTTACCAACACAGGACCAGGATATGTGAGAAGGAGCAAGACACCAGCAAGTCAGCACTTTACAGGAAGGCCTGGGGAAGCACCTGGCACACATGTTTAGAGCTTTAGATGGAAATTTAGGTCAGAATATGGTCATTAGTCAGTCCACACTCGGTTACAATTATGCTTTTTCCTATAGAAGCAATAACACCCCTGGATGATGCTTCTCAGGGTATCATCCCACTCCAGGCTGGGCAAGCCCCTATGTATCTACTCTATGATGTCCTGAAGAAAGGCCAGTGGGAAAACCTGCCCCAAAGAGTGATATGAATTTGGGGGGCTCCATACAGACAATTATAGAGGCTACCTGTCCTCCTAGACATTTGTCCTGGGATTCCAATGCAGGAAAAGGGTGACATGATCGATGATGAAATCTTGGTAGGAGGATGAGAAGGACATGTGGCCCACACGAAAAGTCCCAGTTTTGAAAAACTAAAATCCCATTCTTTCCCTTAAGTTACAGGAGAGGGCCACTGACTTCAGGCATGCTGATAACACTGCATGCATAGGAGACCCTTCATCTCTTCCTCCAATGACAGCACTGAGCCCTGACAGCCTGCGGGGTGAAGGACCCCAGGGTATCTGCTCAGGGAGGCCCTCACTCCCAGCTGGTAACCGGAGAATGTCGAAGAACAAAGTACAGTTATTCTAATCACTGACTGCAGGGACAGTTTCTAGCTGTGTATCAGTATTTATTTTAATTGAGTTGGCTTTTGATTATACCTGCAAAGCTGATTATTTAAAGAAATAATATAGTTTGAAAGTTGGAAAGCAAAAGCTTCTTTTCTGAAGTGAAGAAATGCCTCATCACTTAGCCCATCTGTTTAAAAAACAACAGAGAAAAGGATTTTCCTTCATGATGGGCAAAATGAAAAGGGCAGAGAACTATGGGTTTCTACCAGTGGTTCTCAACCAGAGGCAATTTTGCACATCACCTCCATCCCCGGAGACATCTGGCAATGAACAGACAGACGTCTGGACACATTTTGGGTTGTCACAACTCGAGGTATTAACTGGCACCCAGGGCAGAGGCCAGAGATACTGCAAAATGTCCTACAATCCACAGAACAGCCACCCAACAAAGAATCACGCAGACCAAGATATCAGCAGTGCCAAGGCTGAGAAACCCTGGCCTCTGAGTGTCTTTTTCTGCTACCACAGTTTGACTTCACTAAGACTAATCCCAAAATAGCAAGAGTTAAGTCCAGACATCTGAAAATGAAAAGGCAATAGTTATATTTAGGGCTTTTGAATTCTAATCAGCCATGTGGGTTTATTTCTGATGATTTTTCAAATATAGGGTTTCCTGGAAAGGGGTTTTGTTATTATTATGGCCACCTATTCTAATCCAGGGTGGCCTTGGATTGTAATTCCCTCCAATGCTTTCACTTGTTATGCTTTTAATGGGGGCAAGAGAGACTTTTATTACGGAGGCAGAAGCGTGGTATTCTAATTCACTCAACAAACATGTAAGGTCTACAAACTGCCAGGCTGTGCGTTCAGATCTGAGGATGGGCTCAGCTGGAACACTACATAGGTGCTAAATCCATGTGACTCGTTCTAGAATTTCCCTGGCCCGGACAGAAATTGTCTTCACTTAATTCTAACGAACCTCGGCCTGGAGTTTAACAATCACGACTAGCCTGAAGCCCCCATGGGTGGTCACCGAGCTTCTTGGCTCAGTGGCCCAAGCCATTAAAAGTAAAGTAGGTCACAGTTTCCGAAGCTTTTTCCTTCCAAAAATTTACATTTTCAAGCATCACTGCACTTCCAAGCCATTAAAAATCTGGTAACTAAAGATGCGAGTCCAAAAGAGTCAATTTCACCTTCTAAATTACACTGAAAATTACATACAATGAGGTTTTTCTAATTCTGTATATTTTAAGTCTTGGATAAAATGCAGCAATTAAAATAATATCCCTAGAGGTCAATATACTTTGTTCATTGCTACACAGGGAAAGGTAGGGAGAGAAAAAGAACACGGAGTAGGAGGAAGGCTCGTAACGCAGACAATACGGTTTCCAAGGAAGAGGATGGTTTAGAGAGAGGGGCCTCCGCGGTGTCTGATACTGAAGGGTATTTACTCTGCTGCTAGAAAATGATTTCAATATTATCCAATTTATCAAACAATAGTTAGTTGTGTAAATGCACTGGCTCTGTCTAACGTGAGGCTTTCCAAACGTGGACAATGCTTTGAAAAGGTGGTTCTTTACGATCTTGAAGGACCTCAGTGAAGAGCTGATCTCCCCTGCACATCCAGGGCAGGACAGCAAGCCTGTGTGAAGCTGCTCAGGCCTCAAGTAGTTGGAACGAACAGGTGACCCAGTGAACAAAGCCATTCAGACAGTTGAACAAATGCATTTGGAATGAGTGTGCAATCCCGGTTTGGGGACATGGAGTCCATAACCCCTTATATGGGCATTCCTGAAAAAGTACACATGCTCTGACAGGTGGCCAACAGAGTCCTTGTTAAAAACTCTTTTTGTCAGGTATCGTTCTTATGTATTTGCACATCTGCTCTGCTTTGAGCTATCTAACTTGAATGGATGCCAGGTTGGTGACTACGGATTTGAGATTAGATTATAAGTAATGTGTAATATCTAATGCAGTAAGAATAACTACATTTCTTGAGTGCTTCCTGCGTGCCAGGCATAGTGCTAAGCCCTATCCATACATTTTTCACTGGCTCTTGGTAACAATAATGTGAAGAAAGAATTGTTGTCCCATTTTATTAGACGAGAACACTGAATCACAGAGCAGTTAAGTTGTCAAGGCCATACATATATGGTGAATAGCAGAGGTGAGATTTGAACCCAAGTCTGGCTGTGTTAAAAGCCTTAATTTGTTGTGTAGCCAGAGCAGCCTATGTTTTGCCAACATTGTAGAAATAGTTGGAATATTCTAACCCCTACACATTTCTTTCTGATATCTGAACTGTACTAGACACCATTCCATTTACCTGAAATATTCTCCCAGGTTTTCCATGTAAAGTTATTTCCATTCTATGCTTTGAGGTCCTATTGTGATTTTCTCCTCCCTCATGTAATCTTGAGACACTCCATTCCCACTCTGCTACAGGAACATTAATTGCTTCCAAATTCTCTTTTATCCTCCTGGTATACAAATCCATAAAGGATTTGCAAGATGCATTTGTACATTTTAGGCACTTAATGTCACGTTCAAAGACTATGGACATAGTTAAGAATTTGGAAAAATTTGTTCCCCAACAGCATTCATGAGTTTTATTTGTTAATACTCAAGAGGAAGGATTTTTTGTTATTGTTGAAGATGCACTTCTGTCTAGGACTACACTTTCTTTAACTAATACCCTGCTGCCTCCCTCTCATAAAAATCCCTATGATATCTGACCCACCCAAGTAATCCAGGACAATCTCTCTACTTCAAGATCTTCAATCACCCCAGTAAAGTCCCTTTTGCCATTTGCCATCTGTAGGGGAGGACATGGACATCTTTGGGGCCATTATTCTCGCTACCACATTGCTCATTATTGATTTTTTTTATTCTCTCAGCTGGAATACTGCTATTTATGTTCTAATCACCCACCATTACCTGTCCCATACCCTGCCCAGGTAGATGACCACCTATGTCTTCTCTATACTACCTTGCGCATATGTTTCTCATAGCATGTAGCATATTATATCACTCCAGAACATAAGATCACTGGTCATCTCACTGGAGCATAAGTTCACTGGAAGCAGGTACTTGGGCTTATTCATTCATGCATCCCAGTAGTTAGCACAATGATTTCTGAGAACCATATCAGCAATAACTATTCTGGAAATAAATGTATTAGTGAAAGGAGGGCTGGGTGAGTGGATGGAGAGCACGAACTAATGATAGCATATTGCGATTAAAATTTAAACTATGTCATATATGTTGAATCATTATGTCGTATACCTAAAGTGAATACAATGTCATATTCATTTATATCTCAATTTTAAAATACTTAAACTATATTGAAAATTGTCTAAAACATCTCAATGTGGGAAAGTTATTAAAATATTTTTATTCACTTTCATCACTTCAAATTATAAAAGGGTTCTGTGTCTTAAATTGTGCTCTATATATAGTCTTGGGAAGCACTGTGGGAGGTCTTCATTTTCAACACAAAGAACTTGGGATTTAAGAAAGTGAAGGGACCCAAAAATGTAAAAAGAAGATGAAAGAAATGAGGACTTCTACTTCCCATCTTTGAACCCAACATAAAATCTTTCAAGGTGAGGTTTTCAGCAAAATTATGTGCTAAACAATTTTTGCTTTAAGTTGGATGCTTGAAGAGAAGGATCATCTTCCTAAGTCTAAAACGACTTAACTCTTAAAAGCCATGCCTCCCACTGCCAATGCTTTCTTTGGGGGGAGGTTACGTGTCATGGTATGGAGGCCCTGTTACTGCTATGCTTTCAGGAAGGCATCTGCTGGGAAGAAACAGATTTCTTTCCTTCTCAGATACATTAAAATGTCCACCTTCTTTATGCTGTCCCAGAATGCATGGCTTCTATCTCCTTAAAGTGAGACCCATTTGTTGCACCTGGAGGGTACATGCAGTGTATCAGGAAGCTTTAGATGGAGATTCTTGTGGAGTCCAGCCTTGGAGGGACTGAGGGTATAGTCCACCCAAGGCTAGGTGGTTCCCTGAAGTTGTTCATCTCTGATACAACCCGGCTTCACTTTCATACACAATTCCTGGTGTAAAGCCACATGACCCAAATGTGCCTTGGTAATAGTAAGATTTGAACAGACACATTTTTAGCTAATTCATCAAAAATGACAATAAACTACTCTTTGTGAGTTGAGAGCTTCAAGAAAAGACACATTTTAGTTCTCCAAAGACTACACTCCCAGGACCTCCTGACGCAGTGCTTAAGTCCACATAAGAAACGGAAACTTGCTGTGTTTCAAATGAGTAAGCAATGTCAGTAATAATACCTTCACTCTTCAGTTTGCTCTTATTCTATTTACGACCCGCCTTTGGCCTCTGCAAGCATTACAGGAAGGATAATTAGGGCACATTTTATTCATAATGATCAGACATTGCCTGAAGCTCTGGATCAGTAAAATGGAACCAGGTGATTCCTTATGCTCAAAATTTATTTCACTGTCATCTCCAGCTAATAGAAAACTTCAGACACTAAGGCATTTTTCCTGTATCTGCTACAAACTGAAGAATTTCCAATCAGATATAAATACTTTTTAAAAATCCTCACCCATATGTTTATTGATTTTTAGAAGAGAGAGAGAGAGACATTGATGTGAGAAAGAAACATTAATCATCCGCCTCTCGCACTTGCCCAGACTGGGGATTGAACCCGCCACCTTTTGGTATCTGGGATGATGCTCCAACCAACTGAGCCACTTGGCCAGGGCCAGACAGAAACACTTTTGAAGTCAGGGGGAACAGACTGTATCCATCAGTGAAGTTGTCTCCTGGACAAACAGGTAGTTACTAAACAGTTTTCCTCTTAACCAAGAGCCATTTGGGAATCTCGTTGAAGAAATGTGTTACCATGTTCTTAGGCCCCAATTATGCCATGATGAATACAACTGGATTTTCTCAGCTGGGTATAAAGATTCTAGAACAACGTATTATTAAAAAAAAAAAAAAAAAGGTATTAAATAAGTTACAAAATTTCCTATCCCATATAATAAAAGGCTAATAGGCAAATTGTCCCCTAGGGAGTTCGAATGACTTGAGGCCTGAGCAGCTCCACATGCTATGACATGCACTGACCACCAGGGGGTGGTGTGGAATGAAGGAAGGCCCCAGTCAGTAGCTGACAGCCAGAAGGCCCTGATTGCCAGCCAGGCCTGGGGACCCTACCTATGCATGAATTTCGTGCACTGGGCCTCTAGTTGATGAATATTTATATTATTTCAAATGTTGTGTTCAGCAGAAGCAATGCTAATTAAAGTGCAGAGAGCTCTTTGCCACCTCTCTAATCACATCTTTTAGATAAAATCCTGACACAGATGAATCTGAGAATATGCCTTTTTTATAAAGCTTTTGATATAAATTGTCAAATTATCCTCCAGAAAGGTTGTACCAATTTGTGTTCCTACCAAGTTGCCATGTTCTTCACATAGGTCCCTATGTTGCTTGACAGATTTATTCTTAAATGCTATGCATACTCATTTGTTTGCATCCATTAATAATTACATTTTCCCAACTGATTCTTGCTGGCAATAATAAAACTATTAATCTTTTGTTTCACTTACATTCTCATCAATGGCACGGACTTTGGGATCTAAATAAAGTAGTGCCTAAACTTTAATTTCCTCATTTAAACAATGGGAATAACTAAAATAATAACCCTCATGGAATTATTATATCCACTCACTAAGATAATACTTAGAAGGCATTCAGCCTCATAGCAAAGAACCTGTTAAGCAATGAATAAAGTTCAGTAAAGTGGTATACTGACAGCATTGCATAGGCTGGCTAAAGCACAATTCATAATAGTCTGTTCACTGTTAGCTCAGATTTTACCACAAAGGGTATTGATAAAATTTAGCAGTTAGTATAACCAAAGGAGGTTCTTCTTTGGTCTTGACTTTCAGTGAAGATAGATGAAAAAAATAAATAAGATTTCCAATTAAGCTGGTCTCAAATCACTCAGCTTTTGCAAACAGATTAGTAAGTAGCTGTATTTTTTTTTCATAGCTGTCTGTCAAATGTTGGTTAGAAAACTAGAGTTGAGTCGAAATCATTTCAGGTAGTCATCAAAATCGAAAGAGAGAATATAATTTTTAGCTACAATGCAACACAGAGTATGAAGAAAGAAAAGGATCTTGCCTCACCTCAGTTTTCTCAATTCATGAAAAGTTAAAAGTCATTTGTATCTGCCTGCAATTGTGTGATATTGAAGTGTCCTTTTTCCCTTTGACATTAATATGCTCAGAGAAAGACTTTGAGTCCTGTCCTCTTAAGATACAGTGACTGTTTTCACAGGATGACTTTCTGTTGCCAACTCAGACATCATCTTGAAGATATCTATAAATATCAACTACTGAGGCATATTTTCTTACATATATAAGCACTCGTAAGGGACCTAGATTTTTGTAGGTCTATATCTCTCCTCTTCACTGGGCTGAAGAATCCAGAATCTGAATCACAGTGTCATCAAAACCCAAGCAAAAGCCTTTCTGATTTCCATCCTGTATGCTCCAGAGCAGCATATCCATGCTTTATTTATCCTTGGAGAGGATTAATTTAATTTTGATTTCCTTTCTTGGTGTTTGCTTTGGAGGTTTTCACATATACTGCTGAAACTGACTAGAACTTGGCAGTGAGAAGGCTGCAGTGTGATGTATATCCCTTCAGCCTCCCTCGGCCAACTTGGCGAGGCTGTCAATGGAGGCAGGAGGTCAGCTTCATCTCCCAAACAGGAGGCAGAAGACTGGATAAGAAACCAAGTGGAGGGACTCCATTTTTGATCACGACATTGCAGAGAGGTCGACACATTTAATGTTTCAGGTGAATGGTATCCTCCATGCTACTACGTTTAGGACATGGATCTAATCAGCCTGGAAGAGGAGTAAAAAATCAGGATTTCCCACTGTCCTTTTCTCCCACCGCCCATGTGTTGGTATTTTAAAAAATGGCTAGTCAGGGTGATAGTTCAGAAACTAAATCCACATGTAACTTGAGATACAGATCCTGAGACATGCTGTTATACTGAAAATCTTTGTTTCTGACTTTGATCGATGACTTTTAATAAAATTCTCCCCAAACTAGGTTGTTTCCACATCTTGACGATTGTGAATAATGGTGCAATGAACATGAAATCTTCGCGATCCTGATTTCAGTTTTTTTGGACAAATACCCAGAAGTGGAGTTGCTGGATCATGTGGTATTTTTATTTCTAATTCTTTGACGAACTTTCATGCACATTTTCCATAGCGGTTGCACCTTCACACCAACAGTGGACAAGGATTCCAATTTCTCCACATTCTTGCCAACACTTGTTATTGTTTGTTTCTTGATCATTGCTGTCCTAACAGATGTGAGGCGATATTTTATCATGGTTTTAATTTGCACTTCCTGGATAAAGATAAAGTGATATATACATACAATAGGATATTATTCAGTTTACAAGATGAAGGAAATCCTGCCAGATATGATAACATGTATACACCTGGAAAACATGATGCTAAATGAAACGAGCCAATCACAGGACAATACTGCATCATTACACTTACCCGTATCTCAAATAGTCAAACCCATAGAAGCAGAGAGCGGACTGGTGGTTGCAGGGGCTGGGGGTGGAGGGAAATGTGAAGTCACTATACAAAAGTTACAAAGCTTCAGTTATGCCAGATGATGAAGTTCTAGGGATCTGCTAAACAATACAGCAATCCTGTGTTGTACACTTAAAAATACTTCTCCCCAAACTAAAAACTATTTCATTGAGAAACATATGAGAATTAAAGCTCACACTTTTTAAAACAGCTGTAAGACACATTCAGTGGCTCTCCTACCCAGAAATGTCTTAAGGACAGTAACTATATTCCACAAATATTTCTCTACCGCAAAAATCATACAACAGTATTGGCAAGCCATAAATCTTACTTATTACTATTGATGAGGAAAATAAAAATGATGATAACTTAGCCAACATGAAAGAGGTTTTTTACCTTTTCATTTTCACCACAAGGACTTAACATTTCTGCATTAAAAAGTGCTGCTGTTAAAGTTGAGGGCCATATTTAATTTGCGGCTTTGCAAGAGAAGAATATAAAATGGCAGGTGTGGAGTGCTGGGCCAGAGATTTCCCAGGCAGTCTACTTCATGACGAGCACTCCACTGCCCTCAGGATTTATCATGTGGAACATTTTCGTGGGGGCCAGTTCATGAGCTCTTTCTTAGCTGAAAAGCATTTGTTTCATCTTCTGCTTCAAGTGCTCAAACAAATGTTTTCCTTGGCCAGCCCCACCTGCAGAGCGGTGCCCTGCGGTGTGGTGACCTATAGTCCTACTCCTGTAATTGGAGCCCTAAGCCAGAGCCTCCTCAACTCTCAGAAGAGTTCTTGCAGGGCAAATCAGAGAAGATGAAACATTTAACTGGGCAGGAGCTTTTTGTTAAATATTTTTAGTAAAACTATCTGAGATCCACTAAGAACCCAAAAAAAAGTGTTGTTTTGAAAAGTTTGAGTAAGATTAAAACAAACAAACAAAAAACCCTAAAACAAAAATCTTCACAATTGTTTTCTATAAACATAGCCATATTTTCTGCTTCTCGAATTAAAAATGTCTAGTGAAAACCCTGGCATTAGAGAGAGTCACAGAATTTTAGAGCTGCAAAAGGCCCTCAGAGATGGTTTCAGTCTTATTTTGTGGATAAGCAAACTGAGGCTCAATGAAGTTAGACATCATACTCAAGATGGATGTGGGAAAAAGGGAACCCTAGCGCACTGTTGAAGGGAATGCAAACTGGTGCACCCACTGTGGAAAAACAGGATGGCGTTTCTTCAAAAAATTATAAATAAATGATTAATTAGAGAAGTGAGAGATCTTAGATTTTCTGATTTACTACTTGCCCTCTATACAATAATGGGTAAAATAAAATATTAACACAGTTAAAAGTGTAACAATTGTAACTTCAAAGATCATAGCACAATACATAACAAACATTCAAGGGCTATGAATTTAGCTACTGCACACAGATTTCCTACTATGGACAGGCCATTCTGATACGCACTAAAAATGCAAATATTAAGAGTTAAGATTATAGGGAAGAGAACCACAGAAGTAAAGCATAGAGAAGCACCTGGCAGACAGCAGGACTCAAAACTGCCATTATATTCGGTAAGAGAATATTCCACACACCAAAGAAGCATTGAAAACAGAGTGCTGAGTGCTATTTGGGATTGTCAGAGAAGACTTCTCAGAGGTAGTGATGCTTGAGCTGCATCTTAAAGAATGAGTAGACCTGGACCTAATACAAAATAACATAGAGTATAAACTTTAATTAAAGACTAAAATTTTAATAAATAAATTAATTAAAAAAAATAAAAATTAGAAACTTGCAATAAAAACAACAACAAAAAAGAATGAGCAGAAGTTTGCTTAAGGGGTGGGGGAAGAAGAATAATTCAGACAGGTGGGACCATCATGTGGTCAATCAGCAGGATGGTAATTTGGGAAAAGGTTACGTAGGTTGGTATGGCTAATATGCATTGTACAAAGGAGGAGAGCAGTAGAAGGTAAATTTCAAAGCTAGGCAGTGAGCTAGTATGACATACAAAGGAAGTGCAGCTTTATCTAAGAGCCTATCATTTCCAACGTATAGGGTATGACCAAAGTAGGTTTACAGTTGTTCGTATGGAAAATAATACAATCGTTAATAAATAATAATACAAGAATAAACTCTGTGCTTCACATACTCACAACTGTAAACCTACTTTTGCCCACTCTGTATATGTCCTGGAGTATTAGGACTGAGAAGTTGATCTATGTAAAAACCATACCATCACCCACCCTGAGTGTTTGCAACTCCTAAAATTATATTTATAGTTTCAAATATCCAGCAAAAAGGAACCATTCTCAACTTTGGTTTTACCCAGTACTGAGACAAAGAACAAGTTTTGGTAAATTTGCATGCTAAATAATTGCTACAGGGAACACAGTTTGGGAAAGGTTGCCGTGTGTGACAAAGAGTCAGTGAAGGGTTGTAAGAAGAGGAGTCGTTCAGTTGGACATGCATTTAAGAACACCAGAGGCAGTTAAGAATTAAGGATGACAAAATGAGGCCTATGTGGAGCCACTGAATTCCAGATGGAGAGGAGAGATCCAGGAAGCTGGAACAATATAATTTAGAGATAGTAAACTGGAGTATGTGATTTATGGAGAGAACAAAGAGCCATTTGGAAGCAGTGAAAACTCTACTTACAACAACGGTGTCTCTAGTGTTCCCCTGCGTTGTTAGTCTATGATGTCACCATCATTCTAGATTCCAATATGGGGGCCAAGTTCTATCATCCCAACGGCATGAAAAATAATAAAGGAATAAAACAATTGTAACACTCCTTCTGTTTGATGCTCCCCCAAATTCTAGCCCAAACTAAGGAGTGAACATCCACATGATAAAATGAATGGTCCTATTAAAAGCAATCAAAATACACTCAGAATCCTTCAAACTGTATCCTTGTGTAAGGTGACAGTCTACCCTGGACCTACAGAATGGGAAATTTATGGACTGCACGTTAGCAGGAGTCCATCCAGCACATCTGTGAGCAACCATGGGGATGTGAGCCCACTGAGCAGCAGTGTGTGCAAAGGGCTGAGCAACACAAATGGCTTGATATATTCTCCAAATGGATAATCCATAAAAATAAGACCTTATATTTCAGCTCAGTAAATAAATACCTTTTTGAACATTTATAGAAACGACTTGAAATGGTGAATATAAGCAATTAAACAGACTTTTCAAGCATTCATAGGCCAACATTCTAATCAAAATATCCAGAAAATTGAGGTGATATGAGATTGTTTTATTTGTTAAAGTTCCCCAGATAATGAGTTATCCATCTTTCATTATTTATTTCAGACAGTGCCTAAATTCAGGAGAAAAATCTTGCATATACAACATTTTTTAACAATCAGATGATACAGATATAATTTATAAATATAATCTGGTTCTTGAAGTTCAACTACAATAAAATGACTCAATTAATATCTAAATAATATAACATTTTTAATATAACACATATTTTGACTCATTGTTTTAGGGAGATAATATCCCACTGCAGGCACTACAACTGATGCATTATTCATGTAATTGATGATTTATTTTTTGTTTCAAAATAAATGCAGATCATCTATCTGAACCAGAATGTCACAGTTCAAAAAGTTCTTTGGGAAAAGTCCATTGAGATCAGGTTCATTCACATAGCCAAGATTGAAGTCTGACATGGATGTATTGCTCTGAATTCCAGGGGTCCTTCCAAAGGTCAGTGTTGGAATCTTCATAATCTATCTGAAAGAAATGTTGTAAGTCTGTCCGAGCAAACAAAAGCCCTCGCGTTAACCAAGAAAACCTAACCTTGTTCAGTAACATAGTAAAACTAAAATCTCCTGCCGATGGCAAAATGTCAGAATCACCTGAGATAATTATGAATTCTGTTTTCGTGGTCAAGAGGGATTGGGTTGAATTCTAACCCAATGTCAGGGAGGAGGAGTTTTGCTATAGCTTTGAAATGTAATAATTGTCCTCTTCCTACTTTTTCTGGTAAACCTAAAAACTCTTAAGGAGAACAGTGAAATTCTAAACCATGTGAATTATGGTTATAAACTTTTACAGATTAGACCTCTTCCCTAAAGTGATGGAATAGTTCAAAGGGCAAGCTCCCCTTTTGAAAAGAACCCGCAGGCCCAATTGGGTTGAGTTTGCTCTGTATAATTCAACTATCCCTCTACATCTTTTCTTAACCTGAAAGTAGTTTTCGGTGGTTTTCTTTAATAAGCTCCATCTACCTGCACCAAACTTTCAGTTATAGTTGGGTCCAGTCCTTAAAAACTTTACTCGCCCCCTCCCCCAAAAAAACAAAAAACACAAAAACAAAATCAACAACCTTATCATATATCTATTTGTTTAGGAAATGTAAGAATTGATATCCAATAAAATAGCAATAACAGCAAAAAGCTAAATAAAGTTGTTTCTGAGCTCTGCACAGATCATCTGATGATAGTGACATTATATATGGTGCCACAGTTGAGCCTGGGGTGACCCCAGGCATTACAGTGGATCACCACCAGTTCCTACGAGTCTTCAAGGTTACTTCTCACAATTCCACTTCAAAGCTGAGGAAATGGTAATTCAGAAAGAAGCCTGATATTACACAGGAAGCAAGTAGTAGAGCTCTTTTTGAACTAATCTGCAGAACTCTTTAAAGCCTATCCTTACTTTTTCCTCTCTGTAACATTACAACGCAGTCTGACTGATTCCTCCTCATCCTCGATTTACATCCAAATGCATGTTCTCACTTGGAGATAATTTGCTCGGGGAATTCCATGCTTTTTTCCAGTATGCTGCTATTGATTCACTTTTTTTTTGCACTTCTTCCTTTTGAAATTTCAGAGTTTAAAACATAAATGGCAACAAACCTCTGTTCTTTAAATATGTGTTTAGTGAATACTACAAAAAGTAATGAGGAGCCAAGATGCATAAATAATATGAGTTATTAGGCTTGGGATGCTAGTTTGGATTTTAAAAATGAACTATACATAGAAGCAGAAGATTTATTGTCTTCTGTGGCTCCTAGAAGACAATTCCAAGGAGACCCAAAAATGTTTAAGCAGTGGTAACATCATTGGAATCAGTGCGTATTTGTAACATGTGACCACTCCAAAGTGCAACATTCATTTTCAAAAATAATGCCTGCTTAAAAATTTGTTTCTATGTCTCATGGTCAATGTTTATCATCAATATAGTTACTAAGACTCATTCCAAGACTTCGTTCTGGTAACCAAATGATTAATAGATGACTATCTTTCTAAAGCAGCCATTTTCAACAAATGTGCCACAACAATTTTTAAAACATGCCATAGCTGGCTATTTAGTGAGGGGCACTGACCTCTTTTCCCTTAGGTTGTCAAATAAAAAAAACACACACAACAGCCAACATAACAATAGCCATCCAGTGTGAATTAATCTAAATTATACCTATTTGTGTCAGATCAGCAAAAAATATATTTTGGTGTGCTGCAGAAGTTTAGTAATTACTTTATGTGCACTATCAAGTGTATGTATATTATCTAACAATTCAATTTAGTTGTCTCATAACTTTGATTTCAAGCTAATGTGTGGGCAGTAAAAAACATTAAATTAACAATAAATTTGTTTGTTTTCTTTTAGTGTAATGGGAGTTTGGCAAGATAAGTTGGATGGCTGCACATCCCTTAGGAAATATACAAGGAAGTTTGAGGAGGTGCCTTTCCCCCCAGTAAATTTATCTTCTGCAAATCCCGGCATCCTAGTCCTTTCTGCGGAAATTTGATTGGCTTCAGTGATGGGTAGTAATGGCAATGGTTGTTTCTTTGTGAAAACTAAGAAATCAAAAAAAGTGAGAGAATGACCAAGTTACTCTTCAGAGGGAATGGAATGGGAAGAATCAAAATATTTCCATCAGAGTCTGGCCTAGCATTGAGCATCCCTGCCTCATGGGGACATTCTTGAGGATGGAAATGTGACTCATTCCTCAGGGAGTTATTCCAGGGAAAATAAAGTGGGTAACCAGACCTCTCAATTTTACAAATAATATGCTGTTGGGTGAAAACTGTGATGGCAGTATAAAATTCACTAATCATTTGGATTATAAAAGCGATTGTGTCAAATGCAAACTATATAGAAACATCTCAAGTTTATAGTTTCTCTCTTCCAATATCTCCTCCAAATTATAAGCATAATTTGGTGTATATCTACTGTAATACAGGCATACCTTGATTTATTGGACTTTGTTTTACTGTGCTTTGCAGATACTTCATTTTTTTACAAATTGAAGTTTTGTGGCAATCCTGTGTAAAGCAAGTTTATAGTGTCATTTTTTCCAACAATATTTGCTCACTTTGTGTCTGTGTCATATTTTGGTAATATTCACAATGTTTCAAAGTTTGTCATTATTACTTTATGATATTTCATTAACTTTGTTATATTATGGTAATCTGTAATCAGTGATCTTTGATATTAGCACTGTAATTGCATATGGCCACAAACCATGGCCATATAAACCTTCAAATTTAAATTATATGGAGATGTACATTGAACTTCATATTGTTTTCATGTATGCTATCACAAAATCCATCCTGTAGCCTATGAATTAAGGAGTAATTTTGACTTATAGATTTTATTATTTAAGAAATACATTTTGTAAGGCTATATATGGCTGCCATATATAGTGATTTCTCTAATGGATCTGGACAAAGAAAATTGAAAACCTTTTAGAAAGGATTCATCATTCTATATACTATGAGGTGCATCTGGGATTCATGGGAAAAGGTCAAAATATCAACATTAACAAAACTTTGGGGAAGTTAGTTCCAAGTCTCATGGATGACTTTGATGGGGTTCAAGACTTCAGTAGAGGAAGTAGCTGCAGATATGGTAAAAATAACATGAGAACTAGATGTAGAGGTGGAGCCTGAGGATGTGACTGGATTATTGCAATCTCAAGATAAAACTTTAATGGATGAGGAGTTGGTTCCAATGGATGAACAAAGAAAGTGGCTTCTTGACATGGAGGTTAGCCCTGGGGGAGATGCTGAGAATACTGAAATGACAACAAAGGATTTAGAATATGACATGAACTTAGTTGATAAAGCAGTGGCAGAGTATGAGAGGACGACTCCAGTTTTGAAAGAAGGCTTAATGTGGGTAAAATGCTATCAAACAGCATTGCATGCTACACCGAAATCCTTTGTGAAGGGAAGTGTCAATTGATGTGGCAAACTTAATTGTCTTATTTTAAGAAATTGTTATAGTCACCACAACCTTCAGCAGCCACCACCTTGATCAATCAGCAGCAATCAACATCCAAAGATAACCTTCCACCAACACAAAGATCACTGAAGTCTCAGAAGATGGTTAGCATTTTTTAAGCAATGATATATTTTTAAAAAAATGTATTTTTTTAAATTGATTTCAGAGAGGAAGGGAGTGAGAGATAGAAACATCAAAGATGAGAGAGAATTGCTGATCGGCTGCCTCCTGCGTGCCTCCTACTGGGGATCCAGCATGCAACCTGGGCACATGCCCTTAACTGGTATTGAACCCGGGACCCTTCAGTCTGCAGGCCGATGCTCTATCCACTGAGCCTAGCCAGCTAGGGCAGCAATGACATATTTTTAATTAAGGTATGTACATTGTTTTTAGACATATGCTATTGCACACCTAATAGACTACAATATAATATAAACATAACTTTTATATGCACCAAGAAAACAAAAAAATTTGTGTGTCTCATTTTATTGTGATATTCACTTTATTTGCAATGGGCTGAAACCAAACCTGCAATGTATCCAATGATTAACTTTTCTCATAAAATATGTTTACTACCTAATCTTTTATATTGGAATAAGGTTATTATTTGCTATTTACATTTCATAATATTTCAAAAATAGTCTTCCAAGCTGATACATGTAGACCAGCTTTAACGGCACTCTAGAATTCCAGACTATGGGTATAGCCTTCCTTACACCATCACTCACTCACCTGATGACCATTTCAGTAGTTTCCAGATGTTTCCTATTCTAAAGAAATCTGTGATGAACATCCTTGTTTGTATTTACATGTGTTTGTATATCTTAAAAATTGAATGTTTTTATTTGTTTTTGGATAATTCTCTGTGAATGAGTGTCCACGTTTTAATTGTACAAATTATTGCCAGGCCACAAGGAATTAAGAGTGGTTTTTTTCCTACATTCCTACAAGCCCTGAATTCTAACCATATGTTAAGTTTTAACAAATATGATGGTTGAAACCTGTGATTTTATTATTGTTTCCCTAATTATCCAGAAGGTCATGTAGCTTGTATTTGCATTTTTTTTTCTTTAGTGGGTAGTCTGTTTATATCATGTGCATATTTTTCCTCCTTAGTTGTTTTGATCCTTTGTTGTTTAGATTGTAATTATCTTCTCCCAGTCTATCATTTGTCTTTTGACCTTTTATGTGGGTGATTCAGTCAGAATTCTTACCTGCAAATGCAACTCACTCCTACTAGTTTAAGCAGAAAAGATATTTGTTAAAGGGTATTAGAGAGATTACAGAAGTTTCAGAGAGAAATATACAGCCAATCTCTGAGGCTACACAGCTAGGGAAAATGTCTCAATTAAGCTGCTGCACTGTCCGCCTGGATAATCTGCCCTTTCCCCACCCTCATGTGAAGGATCTTTCTGCCATTGCTTAATGCAGTGGTCGGCAAACTGTGTCTCGCGAGCGACATGCGGCTCTTTGGCCCCTTGAGTGTGGCTCTTCCACAAAATACCACAGCCTGGGTGAGTCTATTTAGAAGAAGAGGCGTTAGAAGAAGTTTAAGTTTAAAAAATTTGGCTCTCAAAAGAAATTTCAATCGTTGTACTGTTGGTATTTGGCTCTGTTGACTAATAAGTTTGCTAACCACTGGCTTAATGCAACAGCTGGATGTTTCTCTGTCACTCTCAACATTACTGATCCCATGAGGAACCTCCTTCTTCACATCATGCTTTCCTGAATCAGAATTTACAATAGATGCAACTTCATCATGAGGCCAAAGTCTCAACACTAGCTGCAAGGGAGCCTGGGAAAGTGGATTTCTGGCTTCTACCTTAGAACAGTAGAATTAATGAGGAGGATAATTTCCCAAACATCTAAATGACATTATAAAGTTGCTGGCCAGTCATTTAAGATGTCTGTTACATGAAGTGTTGGCCTTACATATGTTTACATTTCATGAAATCAAGTTAATTTTTTCTTTATATATTTATGATTTTGGTCTTGCTTTTAAAAATACAACCATCAGCACATGATTATTACACAGATATTCTCTTGTGTCTTCCAAGACTGTTGTGGTCTTATTTTTTAGGATTCAGAGTTTTCATACATCTGTAATGTTATATAATGAAATATGAATAAAATTTAATCTCTTTCAAAAACACAGTCCATTCTGATGATTGTATTAATTAAATAACTTAATTTATTCACTGGTTTATGCAATCTTTAATATGCTAAATGATCTCTACTTTTTATAGAATTGTTTGTCTACTGCAGGCCAGTACTATATTATTTTGTTTAAAGTGGCTTTATATTGCATTTTTATATCTAGTAGGGCAAGTTTCTTTGCTGTTCCTCCATTTCAAAATTTTCTTGGCAATTTTCATGTTTATTCTTCCATATACACATTAGAATCACTTATGTGTTCCAAAAGAGGGAAAAAATGAATTCTGATTGGAACTGCATTAAATTTATATGTTAATGTCTAAAGGAGTGACATTTTTATGATATTAAGTCTTCCGATCCAAAACATGGTCTGTCTTTCCATTTATTTGGATTTTGTTTTATATCCTTCAATATAATTTTATAGTTCTCATCATAGAGACTTTCTCATTAAATTCATTCCTAGGTATTTCATGGCTTTTTTCCTACATTATTATAAATGGGGCTTCTCTCATTTCCATTTTTATAATGTCAATTTGGCCCATTTTTCTAACTCCATCTGATTCTATAATATATAAAATACACAGTCTACCTTTTATGTAAGTAATTCCCAGAGTATGCTATAGTGATAATTTAATCTTTTTAATATAAAGTAAGTTTGATTGGACACATAATCATTTCCTAACTAAAAATGAAGTGAAATAAGCCAGTCAGGGAAAGACAAATATTGCATGATCTTACTTATATGTGAAATCTAATGAAAAAAATAAACTGACAAACAAAATAGATCCAGAGACATGGAAGCAACAGACTCAGAGGGGAGAAGGTGGGGGTGAAGGGGAGAGATTAAACAAAGAACTTATATGTATATATGCATAACCCATGGACACAGACAATAGTGTGGTGAAGGCGTGGGGAGGGGGTGGGAGTGGGAAATAAGGGCATCAATGGGAGAAAGAAATGGGGATAACTAATACTTTTAACAATAAAGATAAATTAAAACAAAAATATTCACTGAACATTGTTTTTTCAAATTGACACATCTATTAGATATTAATCATCTAAAGTCTGTAACTTCCATTTGTCTTTACTGTAATAACACCTGGTGTATGGACATCCTTACTGTTTGTAAAACAATGTTAGTTTGCAATTTCACATGTTCCTAAATTACTGTGATTCACATCAACCTGTGCATTCACAACTTCTCAAGTTTATTTATAAATTATCCTAAACATTAAAGTCTGCAGCTAACATTGTGAAATTATCTGTTTCACTATATAGAACCTAGAGCTGACATTTCCAAATGATCCTGAACTCAGCGGTCAGCATATGAACAAAGAATTTTTTATTTTCCCCCTAACATGCACATAGTATTTTTGAATAATAAAAAAAAAGATTACAAACACAAGTTTACACAAAAATTATTCTGACCCTATGCACTAAACAATCAAGGCTGGATGCACAGACAAGCACTGAGTTCTGGTGATGAGCCATGAAGAGTAGGTACTCGAGATGCAGTGAGGGTACTGAGTAAGGGTAGTACTGGCTACAACAATGACCTGGGGCAAATAAGCCAAGTTTTGCACAAGGCTTTGTAAATTGCCAGGTTTTGTAACACATTTATCTTCTCGGTATGCAGTGTCTGCATCTATTAAATAAGTGATAGATAGTCCACTCTCTCTCTCCACTTTCATGTTCCAAAGTGTCAAGGCAGGTTTTTTTCTTTTTCTTTTAATTCATTTCAGAGAGAGAGAGAGATCAATGATGAGAGAATCATTGATTGGCTGCCTTTTGCACACCCCAAACTGGGGATCAAGCCCACAACCCAGGCATGTGCTCAGACTGGGAATCCAATTGTGACCTTCTGGTTCATAGGTCGACACTCAACCACTGAGCCATACCAGCCAGGCCTAAAATGCCAAGTTTTGAAAGTGGACTCTGTTGCTCCCTCAAAAAATACATGGGAAATGGTTGACACATCTGAATCCATAGAAACAACTATTTCAGACACACTGAAGCTATAACTTTCAGGCAAACTGATCGACCATAGTTGTTTATAAGAGCCTGGATTGTGGCTGATTGTGAAACCACACATATGGAAGTGCTGATAAATTTAATCAAAAGTTATATTTCTATATCAATTCTGATATTATAGAAAGAAACCTAGCCTTTTGCTTATTTGTACAGCCTGGACCTGGTTGACACAGGATGTTCCAATGTGACTAGGAATGAAGTGTGTGCTGATATTAGAAGCCAACATAATATGTCCAGACCAGGAACACGGTGTTTCTGGAGCCAGGCACGCTACAGGTGCCATGGCAATTATCCATATCCTCTTCACAGTCAGATCCATTTGAGACATATTCTGAGACAATTTCTAGCATGTACATAGTTTGAAAATGAAGACACACAATTTGCAACATGTAGTTTGTATTCTAGAGACTTATAATTACAAGCCCCGCATGTATATATCTAAACAAAGTAAGGCTTGTGGTAGAATCCTATTACATGACTTTTTAAACCTGAAATGAAATTTTAAGCCCTACTCTTCCAAAATTTATCCAATACACACAGAGAAAAACCACCAAAACTGTTAGACAACATTTCTCATAGTTCAGTGTTTCAATGGGCCAAAGCTGGCGCCTGTTTTTCTAATCAGGAAGTTTCTCTGTTCCAGAGATTAGAGCTTTGGGGAATAGTTAGAAGTCTTAAATCCTTTAAATAACCTTGAATCCTTCAGGTATCAAATTCAAGACAAAAATGAGCCAGAAGTAATAGACACCAAGAATTAAATTAGAGAGGTGGTTACCAAATATGCATCAGGCGTTCAAATGACAAGAAAGTCTATGGCTTGGTGATAAGTAAGTTGCTAAAGAACAGCTTTAGGGTTTTGTCCTTGTTTTATAGATTTCCCTCATATCTAGAGTTAAGAGACAGATCATCATCCTCTTTTAATCTCATCCTTGCTCAAATAAATTCCCAGACTCCTTTCTCAGTTATGTACATGAACCCAATTAAAGACCTTACCATTTACACATCAAGGTAACCATATTGAATTACCATTTTCATCTGGCCTAAATTCAGGGATAGTTCAAGGAGTTACAGTCCCTCACCCTAGAGTAAAAATAAACAAGCCCTTCTCTCAGAAATAATTGGTTCCACTGTCGGTGGGAATAAAAACCAGTTTACTTAAGTCTAATCTGTTCCCTATTTGGTGTATTTGACTCACATGAATTAAAATAGACATTTGTATGATCATACACCCTATTGCCATGTGTTGACAGGTTCATTGCTGCTGAATGGTGTTTATTGATTCTCCAAGTTTGTGTCAAAGTCATTCAAGTTTTCAGGAAAATTCCAGGGCAAGTTTATGCAAAGTCAGGACAGCTGAAGGAACATGTCATTTCTGGTAGCCTCTGTGCACAACCCCCCAAAGGGAAAGGACAGTATCACTGTAGATAAATTCTGGGAGGACAAATGCATACAACAAGCCTAGTTTATTTCATTAAGTTTTCCAACTAAAGGTGACATTTTTGAGAAGTTGAAATTAGCTTCACATTTCATCTTGCTCTTTGTATTGGCCAGTGGCTCTTCCAGCATATCTTCCTTAATTTTAATTCTGCTCCTCAGGGGCTTAAGTAGTCTACAGCACTTTGTAGCAGGAGGATGAGAGGCAAAGTTACTTGGTAAATTTTGACAACCATTCTTTCAGAAATATAATCCTTATCAGGGAAATCAAGCCCATAGGTCAAGTCCTTTGACAATGGAATCTGAAAATTCCAGATAAGCTGTTACATGAAATCTTAAAGCCTTTCTTTCCTATGGATAATAGTACAAACGTCCACATTCAGAATGACGTCTGCTTATAAAACTGTGCATGAAGCTAGAGGCTGAGGTGTTGCCCGGTGGCTTGAGAAAAAATCCTTTCTACTCAACAAAGGGTGCTAGAAAGGAGGAGAAAAGAGAAGCCCAAAGGGAATGTAGAAGCTACTTTTTTTGAGTAGAGGTATTTTCCAAGTAGAACTATATCTCCAGGACTGAAGAACAGCTGGTGAGTGACAGAACCCCTTAACTCTCAGGGCAATTGCTGCTTCATAGAAACAGTGCTTGCTGCATTTAGATCATGCAAAAAAAAAACAAACAAAAAAAAAAAACTTGCTACCTGAAGTGGGTTCAATATTACTTTTTACCCAGCCATTTCGTGATACAGAAGCTGTTTTTACTCTATTCAAAGAAATTCAAGAAAATCAAAAGCAAGGGAGCTAGGAAGGAGACTCGTGAACAAGGAATGAACAAGAAGAAATAGAAACACAGGTACAAGCATGGGTCCTGAGGTGACCAGAACAAGATGTAAAAAGAAAAGATTAGCAGAGAAATCAGATGTGAAAAGAAGATATGTTGGCATTTATATTTCAGATTAATGTAAGAGAAAGAAGAAATACACAAAAGAAGGGAAATGGAGGCAAATGTAGCTTACGAAGAACAAAAGGAAATAAAGCAAATATAAGAATATCATGCCCAATAAATTATAAAATAGAAATCCTGGTCTGTGTTAAACTTTAAATATCAAATATCAAAGGAAATTTGAAGTTGTAGAGACTTCAATCTTCCCTTACTTAAAGATTATACATGGACCTACCGCATTTCAGCACAAGTTAGCAAAATGGTGTGTTATTACAATATGTTCTTAAATTTTTTTTTACCACAGTCATGTCAAAGACAGGAACTAGTCAAATTTCAGAGGTTAGTGTCAGGAAAAAAATTTAGCAACTGATAACGGGCAAATTTGGGGATGGGGCAGGATAAGCAATGATTGCATCTTAGGTTGAACAGACGAAATGAAGTGTTGTCTGGGAAATATTAATTTGGAGAGCAAGAGGAAAGGTCACAGTCATAGCTAACAGAGGGCAAGATGTAAAATAACAGCATAGCCCAATGGGGAGAGAAAGCACAGCAGGAAGAGTCCAGCAGTAGTATTGTCAGTGGATGAAATTCCCCTGTCATTTGGGGAGCAAGGGTCTTGGGGTGCCCCTGAAAGAAGCATTTTCAGAAGCCCCAAAGGAGAATGGAATGCAGATTTTACTTGTGTGGAGTTACATTTCTCTGGTTGTAGTATCCCAGTTCTCCCAAGCCAATCCTGGAAGAGAGGCAGCTGAGAGTTAGTAAAGCCAGAAACAAGACCAGTGTCCAGAGTTTTTGTTCCATGTTGCAGCCGGGTGTAGTTCAGCTTTCAGACCAGATTGGAGTCCATTAGTCCACGTGTGGAGTCCAGCAGTGCCAAACGCCATGTGGGCGAGGGAGTGCAGCCCCGTGCAGCAGGAGTCCCAGGAGCCAGGCACCCTGGAGCCAAGAGCAAGAGGCTGCTTTGTTTAGAAGTTTATATACTTAGGTTTAGTGCACTTGCAGTGGCCGCACCCATCCTGGCCAATTACCTGTTTTCAGGTGCAATCGAAAGGTAAGCATTTTCCCATGTCACTCAGATCTTACTGACCATGATTCTAAATTGCCTTTGTCCAGCCCCTTCCCCCATTATTCAGCGGAGAACAGACTTGGAAAATGTTAAGTGCAGTTTTTTGGCAAAGCTGTGTAAATGGCATGCCTGTACCTTTTGGTCTCCCCTTTCACTCTTTTCCTGTTAAATAATGATCAGGTTATCATAATGGTATCAGTAAGCAATACTGAAAAATAGAAATAGGCAGGTGAAAACCAAATTAGAAATAACGTATCAGACCATTAGACCTGTGGGCAGGCTGAAGCAGGCCCCCTAGGTGCCAGGTGTCAGACTCAATGCTGTGACTGGGGCTCAGGTATGGGGAGCGTATTTCCTTGAAATAAGATGTCAGGAAAAGAGGGGATCACAGTCTACTTTCTTTGTTTTACACTTTAATTAGTAGGATATATTAATAATTAATGATTTTGAGTATTTTCTCATGTATCTTTTTGACACTCACGTATCTTCTTTAGTGAAGTGTCTGTTCAAATGTTTTGCCCATTTTTTATTGTTTTTATAATTGAATTATAAGAATTACTTACATACTCTAGGTTCAAATCCTTGTCAGATCTATTCTTTGCAAATACTAGGTGTACCAGTTAATAATGTGGATTTTTTTCAATAGATGGAGTTACACATATGTTGATATATATGTGATTTGATATATATGCTATTTTGTTGTATCGACAACAAGCTTCAAAACTTCATATGTCAAATTTGCTGAAGGTGTTAACATCATAGATATTTTTACGCGTAAAAGTGTTGAATTTTGTGCTAAAAAATGAGCATTTGCAGGAAGTTTTAATTCATTTCTTTATTTTGAAGAAAAGTGCTACTGAATACTTTGGGAAGCTTATGGTGAACGTGCTCTATCTCAAGATACTTGTGAACGCTCGTTTAAATGCTTTAAAAGTGATTATTTTGATGTGAAAGACAAAGACCTCCAGGTCAACCGAAAAAGTTTGAAGACCAACAATTACAAGCATTATTGGATGAAGATGCGTGTCAAACTCAAAAACAACTTGCAGAAAGATTAAACATTGTTCAGCAAACAATTTCTGATCGTTTACAAGCAAAGGGCGAGATTTTAAAGGAAGGAAAATGGGTGCCACATCAACTGAATGAAAGACAAATGGAAAACCGAAAAGTCATCAGTAAAATGTTGCTTCAACGGCATGAAAGAAAGTCTTTTTTTTTTTTTGCATCGAATTGTGACTGGCGATGAAAAGTGGATTTATTTTGAGAATCCCAAATGCACAAAATCATGGGTTGATCCAGGTCAACAATCAACACCGACTGCAAGGCCAATTCGCTTCGGAAAGAAGACAGTGCTCTTCTTTTGGTGGGATCAGGAAGGTGTGCTATATTATGAGCTTCTAAAACCAGGTGAAACCGTTAATACTGATCGCTACCAACAACAAATAATCAATTTGAACCACGTTTTGATCGTGAAACGACCAGAATGTGCCAGAAGACACGGCAAAGTAATTTTTCTTCATGACGACTGGCCACCACACACTTCAAAACCAGTTAAAGACACATTAAAAGATCTTGCCTGGGAAGTATTAACCCACCCGTCATATTCACCAGGCCTTGCTCCTTCAGATTACTACTTGTTCTGATCAATGGCCCACACACTTTCTGAGCAGCACTTCAAAATGCACAAAGAAGTGGAAAATTGGGTCTCTGAATGGTTTGTCTCAAAACAAGAAAAGTTCTATTGGGATGGTATCTACAAATTACCTAAAGATGGAGAAATGTGTAGCTAGCGACGGTCATTACTTTGAATAAAGCACTTTTGATGTTTCTCTTGAAATTACCGTGTTTTCTTTGATTACAAAATCCACTATTATTAACTGGTGCACCTAGTATCTTCTTCCAGCCGATGGCCTTTTTCTTTTCTTAATAGGGTCTTTTTAAAAGTTTAACCAAGTCCAATTTATTAATTGTTTTTCTTTTATCATTCGGGCATTTGTGTGTTATTTCATAAGTCTTGGCAAACCCAGTTCACTAAGATTTTCTCCTATGTTAATTTGCGAAAGTTTTGTTTTGTTTGTTGTTATTGTTAGTCTTACCTTTTACATTTTGGTCTACAATCCATTTGGGTTATTTTTGTATATAGTATGAAATAAGGGTCAGGATTAATTTTGTTGCCTATGACTATCCAATTGTTCCAGCACCATATGTTATAAAGATCACCTTTTCTCCATTGAATTGGCTTGGCACATTTGTCAAAAATCAATTGTATAAGTCTATTTCTGGACTCTGTTCTACTCTACTGATTCATTAGTCTGTCTTTGCATGAACACACACTATCTTGTTTCTTGCAAGCTTTATAGTCTTGGGATCAGATAGCAGTTCACTTCTAAGAATTGGATACAAGGTCAAAGCCAGATAAAAAGAGGAGTCATTTGGTGAAGAGGCCTATGGAACTTGGTTGGAGTTCCTTAAATCTCTCCAGCCAGAGTCAAGATTGGCCCTGGAGACCAAGTAAATAAAGCTAATGTTACAAGCAGGGTTGAAGCAGTCGCAGCCACAAAGTGGAAGCACACAGAGAGAAGATTACAGAGAATTAAGTAGGGCCTATAAATATTTGACTTCAGATTCTCAGACATAGATTGAGAAGATATTGGAATAACCAACTCAGCATCTTTTTTCATGTAGTGCTGCCTAGATGATACATGAATAGTCTGCTGCAGTTATATCTTTGTAAGATAAATGTCTGAAAAGTGAAGCATGCCCAGGCAGCAGTTGGACATTGACCTATGAACCAGGAAATCTCCATTCCATTCCCAGTCAAGGCACATGCCCAGATTGTGGGCTTAATTCCCAGCAGAGGGTGTGCAGAAGCCAGCCAATTAATGACTCTCTCATCACTGATGTTTCTCTCCCTCTCCCTATCTCTTTCTCAAATCAATAAAAAATAAAACTTAAAAAGAAAGTAAAAAGCCACGAGAACGCTTTTGAATGTATATACACTAGCAGAAATAAATATACTTGCCAAAATGTGATAGCCTCTTTTCTTCTTTTTTCGTCTCAGGATCTCATAACATGGATTTTCCATAGCTGTCTATTGTTCCTTATAAAACTTATTCATATCAGTGACTCAAACCAGTAATATACTAATTGAGCAACCAATAAGGAAGGCTTATTTAGATTTCCAATGTCAAAGCATACATGTATTGCAATAAAAAGAAAATAAGTAGTATCAAGAAAGGAAATGAAAATATGTCCATTTTCTTAAAAGCATAAGAACAATTCTGGCTCCCCCAAAAAAGCTGAAATCGACTTGGCTGGGACTTTGATGAGCACAGTCTAGGACAATAAAACAGTTGTAGAGTCTGAGTTTAAGTAGTCATTTCTCCATAGTTTCTAGGGAAGATCATTTCAGCTGGAGTTCATCGTTCAATAAAAGTAAGTGTTCAACAGAGCATAAGACTAAAGAATGGTACACTTGTAAAATTACGGTGGCTAAGAGAGCCTGAATAGAAAAACAAGCTTCCCAGAAATGCATGTGGCAGTTGGTGATAGAGATGTTATCTCGCAGGAATGAGGCCCCATTCAATCAGCCAGGTTTGAGCCATCCTGAGGCCTGATCCACCCAGCTCTGTGAATACTGAACAGTTAAACTTGGTTTAGTTGAGACAGGATAAATAATGATCTCCACAAGAATGTTCCAGAGATTTTAAAACTGTATAAATGACCATGTTATTAGAAGAGAAAATCCCTCACTGAAAGCCTAAAGCCAGAGTTTGGTGCCCCTTGACATGTGTCTAGTTATAGATCTCTTTATGCATTTCAGAAGGTTTTATATATGTTCTTTCCCCTGTGCTCAAAAATGTGGACTTCAGTGACAAGCAGGTGCCTTCATTCCCAATTCATATGTAAAAAAACAAGGTATGGTGTTGAGAAAAGCACCACATAGGATCCTACAAGCCTAATAAATTCAGCACCCCGACTTCAATTTTGGATGACTTTAAATATTAGTGAGAACACACTTCAACGTATACATTGAACATTTATTTGTTTGATTTTTCTGAGTCTTATGTCCCACATTGGAAGTATGGCTAATAATGCTTATCCTATCTAAGCTATGAGTTTGTAGGGACCAGACACAATCACTTGTGAAATTTCTTTACAAGTGCTAAATAAATTTCAATGATTGACACTGTTCTTGTCAATATAAGGTCACACAGATAGGCTGGAATTCTTTTCTTCCCATTGTCGTTTTGCTTCTATCCTGAAGTTAGTCCAACCAAATATAATGTAAATTTCCATAGACTCTAAGCTTACTAGAAATGGCCTCAAAGAACTTTAACTGTTACCACTTAATACCTGAAGACCAAACTAAATTTGTGGTTGTTTTGTAATTTGCACCAACAGACGTGATGAGCACCTATTACCTCTGGCCAGTCTATTTGTCACAAAGCGATCTGAACTGTCAGTGAATCCTAGAGTCAACTAACCTACTTTAGGTTCTTGAATTGTCTGGGGGCATCACTTGGTCACATACTATCCAGGGGACTATCAGCTGGGTTCACCATAGGACAATCTAAATTTCTGAGTCTCCTCGTCCATCATGTCTCAGCGTGTGGGGGTAACAGCTGTTCATTAGTATCACATGGTAACACACCATTAACATTATAACAGAGAATTTAGAAGACTGCAAAACAACAAAATAAGTTAAATCAACAATGTGGGGTTTAAACATTTCCAGCAATTCCAAGGCTCCCAAACAGCTGAAAATGATTTGAGGAATAAGATCAGCCAAGGAGAATGTCTAATTTCCATTAATGCAGGAGTATCTATTCAGCCCTTGCCATAGCCATAGAGGCAGCGTTTGAGACAGTTTTCAAGCCTGGTTCCAACTAAACTTGGTGAAAATGATTTCCTGGCATTGCTTCAAGTTCTTCCTTCTGGAGCCAGACTGTCTGGGTTCAATTCAAAAGCTGACCACTTACTAGCAATTTCACCTTAGGCAAGATCCTTATCCTCTCTAACTCAGTTTCTGCATCTATAAAATGGGGGTAGTAATAAAACTCCCTCAATAAAGTATTATAAGGAATAAATTGGGAGTATCTACAATAATTCCAGATGAAAAAGTTATTATTTTAATTATTATTATTTTAAGTGGTATGTAAATACTCAATAAGAAATAACTTTTTAACATGTCCTTTATACTACACAGACCGATGCCTTCAATTGGGAGGCATATACTGTTATCCTCACTATAAATGCAGAGACTGAGTGTTAGGAAGGTTGAATCACCAATATCATCCAACAAGTCGGTGGCTTAATCGTGATTTCTAACGTTTCCCCTCCTCCCACCTCTACCCACCCCCATTAAACCTCACTGCTTCCAAGAGTTTTAAACTTTCTTAGAAACACGAATGAAGTAATCGCTGCGGGTGACTGTTAGAACAGAGAACAAGCACTAAACAAGCCAAAATTCCATGTTTGAAAGGAAGGCTAGGCAATTACGTTGTCATTTTCAAGTGAACAAAGCGGCCAAGTTATTTTGTTATTGGACAGAACTTTCAATCTGTAAGTTTCATATAGAATTGAACCAAGTAAACCCTGTTGTAAAGAGGACAAAGAGGTACAGAGATACATTTAAAAACAATCTAAGATTCCCATGAGATAGCTGCCATGTTATGGAGGTCTGTACCAAGGAGAGGGATCAGTTGATGTCAGGGTGTAACTATATATATGCTGGCTTAATGAAAAGGAAACAACAAATGAACTCCCACAATCATCCATCCATCATGTCCAGAGTGTGATAAAAACGGCCTGACCCATATTAGCTTTGCATTTCACTTTGTCCATGAGAATTGCTGATTATCAGTGTGGGTTAATGCCTTCGCTGGGAAAGGAACAAGGCAAATATAAAATCCCAGGAGTTTATGCGCCAGGTCTGCACTGAGGTGCTTGGCTTCCTGTATCTTCTGCTCTGCCATTGCCCTAGGTCCATCCGAAGGTGAGGGCACTATGACCACATGTCACAACACACAACCAGAGAACACCTCCTTCTAGTGAAGTGGGAGAAGGGATTTACTTCCTCATGAGTATGCAATTCTCTACACCTGAAATCCAGAGACTAAGAAGCACCACAAAGACACCATTAATCCTATTAAGACAGCATGACCCCTTGAGGCTTCAAGCTTCCAGCACACCTCTAATGCACTAAAATCCAAAGCAAATGTCAAATGGAAGTCAACTTGAGGCTGAGGGAATGCTTCCTTACAAATGCAGAATTGCTCAAGTAGGCAAATGTGATGAATAGGGTCTCTCCCTCTCTTCCTCTCTCTATCTATCTCTGGATGTATCAAGAAAGTAGAAATAATTACCACATTTTAACATCACTGCTATATCATTTGCCATGTAAGAAAAACAAAATAACTATTATTTAACTTCTCCTTCCAAATCATCAGTAAAATATCAATGAAAAAAAAAATCAGTGAAGACAGATTTGAAGAGGAAAACTCCAGGCAGGTTATTAAGATCTGACAAGTTCACTGGCCCTTTAATATATATATTTATATTTCCTCTCCTCTTTACTCCCCTCTGCCCATCCCCTGCTCCCCTAGGTCTTCACCACCCTATTGGTCATGTCCATGGGCTATGCATATAAGTTCTTTTGTTTATCTCTCCTCGTCCCACTGTCCCTTTTAACTAATGGAAGTACAAATTGTCAAAAAATGTTTAATTCAAAAAGTATTGATTTTGGTTTTATGATCATGGAAAACATTGAGTTAGACACATACCCAAAAAACTAATTTGGATGTAACTTTTCTCTGTATTTGCTAGGCTTTGATATGGCCTCAGGTCAAATCTAAGCAGGCACACATACAGTCAAGAAACAGATTACCCACTCACAGATGACCATTGTTTCCAAACAACAGACACTCAGAGCACATTACAACTGCTGTGGGTGCAGGAGCTACTTACTTTTCCTTGACCAAACCCGACTTCATCTCTACCAGCCTTACATTGTGGAGATGCAATAACTTCCTTCAAACTCTCTGAGCTCAACCCTCAATCCTTGCTTTATCCAGGGCAATCAAAGCATGAATCAAAGTTCCACACTTAATATTTCAAAGAAGTTAAACACTTTATCCACCCACCTTTTCAACCCTGCCCACAATGCAAGATATAAAGAAAGTAAAAAGGAGAATAAGGGTTTCTCCATGCTGTTCTGTCTAAGGTCAGCTGCTCCATCCAAAATCTTTCTATATATCTGCCTTTCATGTATGAGATTTTTTACAAGCATATGCTACAGAGAACAAGGTGATTCTTGGCTAGATTTGCTTGCTGGCTCTTAGAAATCAGAATTCATGCAAATCTTTAGCTAGACTTAACTGGTTTTTCGCTTCTAAAATGCTGCAGTAGGGGGAAAAGATGGGGTTTGCTAGATCAAGAATTCAAACACACTAACAGAAGCCTGAGGATGGGGACCCTGGTGCTAGAGAGTTCATTTAGAATTCAGTGGTTCTCAACCTTTCTAATGCCACGACCCTTTAAGACAGTTCCTCATATTATGGTGACCCCCAACCATAAAATTATTTTCATTGCTACTTCCTAACTGTAATTTTGCTACTGTTATGAATCGTAATGTAAATATCTGTGTTTGCCGATGGTCTTAGGCAATCCTGCTAGTGGTTCTCAACCTGTGGGTCGCAACCCCTTTCACAGGGGTGTCACCTAAGACCATTGAAAAACACAGATATTTACATTACGATTCATAACAGTAGTAAAATTACAGTTATGAAGTAGCAACGAAAATAATTTTATGGTTGGGGTCACCACAACATGAGGAACTGTATTAAAGGGTCGTGGCATTGGGAAGGTTGAGAACCACTGTTCTAGGGGTACAAAGGCTAACCTGGTTTGCTCCATGGCATCAACTGGGTCTTGAGCAAAACAAATTCCTTTCCTTTAGAACAACCTGAAAGGCTCAGAAAAATCCTATACCACTTGAGGGTTTGGGTTTAGGTAAGGAAGAGCAGGTTTCACAAACCATAAATATTTACTTTTTAAATCACCTCACATTCCTGGTCATGCAACTGATGGGAATGCCTGTGTATGAGACACTGAGTGGTAGGCAGGACATTCTCCATCTAGTTTTGAGTTGAACAGGTGCACAAGCCCTGAGATCTGTGACCCTCAAAAGCTTGTCTGCAACAAAACTGGCTGTGTGTGGTGGCATTACACATCCCAGCCACTTTCAAAATAGATTTGAGTGATTATCATTTTTTCTTTTTGTAGCAAACAGAGAAAGCATTGAAAAAACACATAAAAGCCACCTTCGTGTGAATGTTTCCACACACCGGAACATAAAAGCAGCCCAGAGAAGTGGAAAGAGATCACTGGGCTAAGGTTGGGAAGAACATCTCTAAGATCTCATCTAAGCTATCAAATATCGATTATCTTAACTGCTAAGCTATTGAAATCATGTGTCGGAAAGTGATGCTTTTTCAAAGTCTCATTGAATCCCCAAGTATGCCAAAGATCATATTTTAGTCAGAGAAGCAGAACCAATAGATTATTTTAATGACCTACATCATGTAGTTGTAGAGGCTGAGAAGTCCTGAAATTTGCAGCTGGTAAGCTGGAGACCCAGGAGGGCAGGTGGTATGGTTCCAGTGTGAGTCTGAAGACCTGAAAACCAAGAGCTAATGGTGTAAGTTCCAGCCCAAGTCCAAGTCTCCCCTAGATGGACCAGGAAAAACTAGCCAAGGTAGAGAAATCACATTCTGTTTATATAGCTCTCATTGCATTGTAAGGTCCAGAGCAGTAAGGAGAGTTCCATAATACTGCTTTTATTCTTAATTTATTATCCAGTATCACCAATTTTGGAACAATATTTTCTACAAACACTGTAAAAATATTGCTTCTGCAAACTATAAACAGGTTGATAGGCAGGCTGACTTGCAAACTACTTGCAAAACTGCACTTATATTTCGGGACAGGTCATCGTTGACCTTGGGACACATTTTCCGTCAGCCTGACACAAAAGACACATTTGTCTGTCCCTTCTGTGCTCCCTACCCCCACCCATAGGTACCACTTCCTGCATGCACTCAAGGCAGGAGCCATACACTCTCTCTACAACAGTGCTTTCTCAAACTTCAATGTGCAGGGGGATCACCCAGATAACTTGTAATGCAAGTCAGGCAGGTCTGTGGGGAAGCCTGAAATTCGGCTTCTCTAACCAGTTCCCAAGGTTTCCATGCTGCTGGTCCTGGGTCCTAGGTTGAGTAGCCCGGAGCTGGATGACCAGTCACTGCCCACAAGCTCCCTGGTGCTGTCACACGCTGAGCCTCTCCTCAGATGCCGGCATGACTCTTGCTTCCGATTCCCACCGGGCAACTCTCATCCTGCAAAGCCTGGATCAAATATCAGCTCCTCTGTGAAGCCTCCGTAAGACCCGCTTCCCCAGGCACCACTGCTCCTTCCTTCCTCTGGGTCTATTGTGGTTTCTTAAGTAACACACTAAGGTGAATTCTAGATCTCCTTCATTTGTTTGTCTTTGCCATACACATGCTTCCGGAAGGCGAGGATGGCACTACTGCATCTTCTTTTCCTCGCCACTCTACACAGTGCCTGACGCAGGGCAGGAGGTAAACTCGATCAGCTGGATGAGTAAAGCAGATGTAATGGGCTATATGATTTCAAGAGTTTGCACTTCCCCCATTCTTCAAAATCAGATCATTGTTTTATGTCCTATGTTTTTAGTCCCCTGTGTTGTGTTTGGTTCAGTCTTGTTGACTGGTATTCATGTTAAAGATTCTTTTTAAAATATGTCATCACTTTTGATTGGCTGTGATTTTAAATCACAGAGCCCTCCTGTGAAGAATGGCATCCAGAAAAAAAATGCCTCAATTCAAGGCACTTAATAGCTGCCTCATCCTGACCAAATTACATTTGGTCTCTACCCCAGTCCTCTCACTTCTAACATGGTTATAATAAAGGCGCCAGCCCATTGGTTCTGGGCTTAAAAGAGTTAATCTATGCACCACACTTAGCACTGTGCACTATAGAATGCTTAGCTGTGCTATCACTCATGCAGTTCAGTATTTGTAGACATGCTCCTTGCTATTGGAAGCATTGAAGACCAGCATGGGTGCTGCTCTGCTTTCCCTCCATTTGTCACCTGTTAAACGGTATTATTTTCTGCCACTGCCCTAGGCCCTCTTTGACATGCTCCCACTTCATCTTCTTAGCTAACTTCAAACAACACGCCTTTGGGTAGTTTTCTGCTTTGTCATTCTGGCCTATCTCAGGGCATTTGTGATGTTTCTCCTACTGATACCATTCTTAAAGATCTGGTATTACTTTTCCCTTGCTTCTGCCCCTGTCCTTATCCCTTTCATCTGAGATTTAAAATCTGAGCTCCTAAGAGATCCATTCACTCTTGCTCCAATTTCTGTTCACTGGAAATGTTCTCAATTTTACTGTTATAATTTCTTTTTTTTTTTTCCTAGTGCTTTTATTTTATAACCTTTCAGGTCATTATTCTTTCTAACTTTTGAGAGTTAGAACTATTGGCACAAAATGTCTGAATTTATCAGATGCTCTTTATTATCAGAATGAAAATTAGGCATTTGAGGAGCAGAGCGGCCATCACTCATCTTTTCTCACTGCCATGGTATCAGGCTGTGTCATTGGTGCAGCCAATACTTGCAGAAATGAACCATTTTGTCTTTTTTCTCCTCTTATCATAATAAACATGAATTATTTCTAATTTCAAATATATAGATTTCCGATTAAGTATGTCACGTATCATTTTATATTGTATCTCTCCCAATTCTTTCTATTCAATCAGTTACTTTTGAAAAAAATAAAAGTATATTTCATCCCACCAAGTTTAAAAATCTCAAAACTGAAAATCATAAAGGATACTCTGCTATCTGATCTATGCAAGAAAAAACTCTGCAGCACTTTAATCAGTAGCCATATATTCAAAGAGAAGGTTTCAACCTAGCTTCAAAAGATAGGAAGGTGAATGAATATGCTTTGAGTTAAGAGAAAACATGTACAGACTACATATTAACTTTTATATGATTTCTATTTTAATCTATTTTTTCCTAGTATTTGCCAGCCACAAATTTGGCCCTGTCACTGTGAGCAAGAAGTCTCCTTGCATGGTTAATGTACCTGGATAACACTTCATTTTAAAATGCAAAGACTAAAGACATAAAGAAATACTGGCAAGATTTTATGAAATAGCAGTCATAGCAGGAACTTTAACAGACTCTTAAAAAAACTGCTAGATTCAGGACCTTAACAAGGCACACTAAATGATCATATTTGAATGCGTTTGACCTCCAGTTCAGTCTAAGAACCCAGCATGTGTAGATGTCAGTGTTCCTTTGCCATGAGGAGAGCCCAGCACCCAAGGGAGACACACGGGAAAGATATAATATGTGCTAAGGTAAGAGACTGGTTTCTAGGAGGGGTGCTTCTCAGTCTATGAGTTGGAAAAGAAGAGTATTTTTTTCCAAATCCTAATTCATATTAATACTTTGTAAAATGCAACAAAAAAAGAAAAGCTAAAAACAAACAAACAAACAAACAAACAAAAGACATGAAATGGAAGTCCACGCTCATCCCTTTGGATGCTGCAGCATGTTAGTTGTTATAAAGGATTCTAATCACCCTGGTTTTTTGCATTTACCGTGATACAGACGAAGAGTTCACAGACTACCACTGACCACACTTAGATTGTCACTCCTCTACCATAAACTACTAGAAAAACAATCTCACTGAATGAGTCAGAACCGTACATGTCCCCAAGTACTGTTTTTTCTTACCTGGACCACAGCCACCTTCTTTTGAATGGGCTTCCCTCACTGCCACTCTCAGAGTCACACAGCATCCAGGGCAAGTCTGTCCCTGCTCAAAGTCCTCAAGGGTTTCTTCTTCTCTTAGAATAAATCCATAATATGCATGTGGCCTAGGAGGTCTTACAAGAACTGGCCATGCCTCCTAGTCCAGAGTCATCAGTTCTCTCCTTTGTCAATATGTTGCAAATACACACAGAACATTGCTCAGAAAAGCCCTAAGCTCCCTCCAGGTCCAGGGCCTTCCCACACATTCATCTCTCTTCATGGAATCCTGCACCACCGCTCGTCCACCTGATAGGTTCGAAATAGCTGCAAATATATCAACGTTCATCCAATAGGATGGTGGAGTCAGTACTTCTACTCTCATATCTGGGTGGCTCTGAGACAGTTGTGATTAATAGAATATGGCAGAAGCAATGCTGTGCCAGTATTTGAACCCAGGCATTAAGAAACTGGCAGCTTGCCCTAATCAGTTTGGCTCAGTGGATAGGGCATTGGCATGCGAACTCAAGGGTCCCAGGTTCGATTCCAGTCAAGGGCATGTACATTGGTTGTGGGCACAACCCCAGTAGGGGATGTGCAGGAGGCAGCTGATTGATGTTTCTCTCTCATCGATGTTTCTAACTCTCTCTCCCTCTCCCTTCTTTTCTGTAAAATATCAATAATATATATATGAAAAGAAAGAAACTGGCAGCTTCCCTTCCTATCTCTTGAAACACTCTTTCTGGAAATTATATACATATGTATATGTAAATATATATGTATATGTGTATGTATATGTACACACACACACACACACACACACACACACACACATATACTAGAGGACCAATGCATGAAATTTGTGCGAGAGTAGGCCTTCCTTCTTCCCCAGCTGCCAGGACCGGCTTCCTCTGGCACCCGGGACCCAGGCTTCCCTCACAGCCCTGGCTTTGTCCAGAAGGATGTCCAGTCTAATTAGCATAATATATATATATCCTAGTTCAGGCTCTCCAATTGACAGTATAGCCATCCTAGGCAAGGTTCAGGTACACATAACTTGACCTTCTAGGCCAGCCTATCCACCAGCTGAATACCACGAGCGTCCCTAGTCCATGCCACATGGAGCTGCAGAATTACAGTTAAACTCAAATTTCCAATTAAAAATAAATTATGAGGTATAGTACAATGGCTGCTGTTTTGTATAAATATCAAAGATAGAATATTGGCTCCCCCTGAGATGTCCTAATCCCCAGACCTATGAGCATGTTAGTTTACATGGTAAATTACATAGACTCACAGATGTGATCACATTAAAGACTCTGAGATGACGAGATTATCCTGGATTATCCCGATGGGCTGAAAGTAATCACAAAGGACCTTGTAAGAAGGAAGCAGAAAAAGTAGGGTCAGAGGGAGAGAGATTTGAAGATGTTATGCTGCCAGCTTTGAAGATGAGGGATGAGACTGTGAACCAAGCTGGAAAAATGCAAGTAATGGATTCTCCCCAAGAGACTGAAGAAACATAACCTTGCCAAGACCTGAATTTTAGTCTTCTGAGAAAATAGTCTTCTGACTAACAGAACTGGAAGATAAAAGACGTGTTGTATTAAGCCCCTAAGTTGTTGGTAATTTGTTACCGTATGAACAGGAATTGAATGTATTAAGTTTTAGGGTAGTTTGTTATACAGTAATAGACAATTAGAACACAACTCTCCCACCCCATCACCCCTCCCCACACACACATGTTCACTTAAACAATATCCTGGCTAATACCTGTTCATCACTCAGATCTCAGCTTAAATATTTACTTCCAGGCATGTATTGAAGAATGTATTCTTAGCATGTAATTTATTTTTGAGGTTATAGAATATCTGTGTCCCTACAAAACAAAGTATTCCAGAAGGTCAGTTTTGTGTCTACTTGGTTCACCCAGGAGTCCCCATTCACTAAACACAACATTTACAGTAAATATTCAATGAGTGAGCCTATCACTGAGAAAATTAATACAGAATGAAGCAGAATATATGCAGTGTACAGGAACCTTAGTTTTTCAAATGGATATAAAGGAGAAAACCTGTGTTGGAAAAGGAAAAGTCTTTTAAAACCTATTAGTAAAAAACAACAGCAACAAAAACCAACATAAACATGAAAGCATAGGCTGTGTTGAATTCCTATTTGAGTATCATGGATGAGAAACAGCAAGGTTGATCTTTATTTAAAAATCTTAAACAATAATGAAAAAGCAAATAATTGAATTTTGGTCATATTTCATTCAATAGAATAAAAAAAACTTTTTAAAGAGACACTTTCAACCCTTAAAAGAAAAACCAACTTGAATTTTCTGTAAATTATTTGGTAACAAGGGAAAGTTGGACAATACTGGGGGAAAATCTATAATTCTGTCACTCAATGATAACCATTGATAACATCTTGAAATATGATCCCTCAAACTTTTTCCTTTTCAAATATAATCCTATGCACATGATTTCGATCACTTGGGAAATGCTGCTCAGCAGTCTGCATTTTTCATAAATATTTTCCCACATCATTAAAAATTGCTAACATGTTTTTAATAGTTAAACAGGACAATGACATACCAATATCTCAATGTTTTGCCAAGATTTTTGTGGTTTAAAAATTAAGAAGCATATATCTACAAACAAAAGTCATGTTTTGAAGGTGATTTCCTACTGTGAAATTCCTAAGTCAAAGTGTGTACACATTTTTTAAGGCTCTCGATTCACATATATCAGCATTTCTCATTTCTGTGGAATAATAAAAAAAGTTTGAGAAATAAAATATACTCTTTGGAGATTAACAACATACACTAACACATCAAAAGCTCTGAGAAGTCAAGCAATAAAAAAGAAACTTTTGTTGAACTTTACTTAATGGAAAGACATACATTTTTGACAATAGAAAGCTCTTTCCTACCCTCCTCCACCCCACTGAGCATGCACTGCCCCATGCATGTGTTGGTGATCTCTTTAGCTTTCTGGCAACTTCTCCTTTTATGATTTGAAATGTTTTTCTACTTACAGAATATTTTAAAAATTCAATATATTTAATTAGAACACTTAAATCTTTCATCTGTCAAGAATTTATTTTGGCATCAGGAACACATTAGGTCCCTCAAGTTCCTTTTTCAAAATGAGAAGCTGATTTTCCCGTTAGCGTTAAGATGTATTGACAAGGCTTATCTCCGTTATCACTTATAGTGCCATCTTTATCAGACCCTGAATTGCCATATATAACTAAGTCTACCTTGAGCTCTCTAGTTCATTACACTGAAACCTACCATACCATATTTCTTAAATATTAATCAGTATATAATATATTTTCATGATACTTACAAAATGTTACTCTCATTACTCATTTCCAAAATTTTCCTGGATATCCTAATATGTACATGTATTCACTCAACAAATGAGTTCAATGGACCTAAATAATTCAACATACATAATGTCATACATATGTAATTAAATTGTCCACATACAGTAGATTTATTCTTCCAGGTAAAGAAGTGGAATTTGGTCCAGTTTCAAAATTAAAATCTTATTGGGACTTCCATGGGAATTAAGTTGAATTCATGTAAGAGAGACTTTTCCATAAAAATTCTTCCTATACCAGAATAAGGTAGGATATGAAACTTACATAAGGTGGCTGTGATTAAGCTGATGAAACTAAACCAACTAATATGTAAGAGATTCATACTTTATATACCCTGAGTGGCCAGATTATTATGATCTCTGAACGCATAATAATCTGGCCACTCAGTATATACATATATATATATATATATATATATATATATATATATATATATATATATATATATGTGTGTGTGTGTGTGTGTGTGTGTGTGTGTATTAGAAGCCTGGAGCATGAATTTGTGCATGTGTGGGGTCCAGCCAGCCTGGCCAGGGGGAGGGGACATAGGCAGTTGGCCGGCCTGCCTGCTGGTCGAACTTCTGATCCAGGGGACGATTTGCATATTAGCCTTTTATTATATAGGATATACACTGAGTGGCCAGATTATTATGCGTTCAGATATCATAATAATCTGGCCACTCTGTGTATATTTCACATTTAATCCTCAGATCCATAAAGTTGATAGTATTGTTATCCCTGGTTTACAGAGAAGAAAACTAAGGCTAAGTAACTTGTATCACACATAAGTAGAAAGTTTAAAAAAAAAATAACAAATTTTTCATTTCACAGCTTTTTTGCTTTCTCATTTAGATTGAGTTCAACCTTTTACTCCATTTTTCCAAGTGCATCCCTCAACCAGAACTTAGCTCTTTGTAAATCTTTGACACAAGATGAAGCATTTTGCAATCTTTGTCTTGACCAGCCCAAATCCAGTTAAACAACACATATGAATTTTATCCAGCTAAATAAAACATATGAACTTGATAGTTTCTCAGTTTCTAGGAAAAAGAATATGGCTTGCAAAAAGGTAATCTGAGGTCAAAGTTGGTTCTAGGTTAATTCTTTTTTAAAAAAAGATAGTATTATCTTCTCCTTTAATCCTTTAGGAATGCTTTTTCTAACATTTTCTTCATAACAATCAGTGAACCCAAAATTCCTAAACACATTTATTAACTGGCCAGCTATATTTTATGCCAATTAAATGAAACTTACTTCTCCAATTTCATCAGTTAAAGAACCATGGGGTCTAATTTGGTACTTTAAGATATAAGTAAATGAAGAATTGAAACAATTCAATATATTGAGGTTAAGAGATTAAAAAGAAATTTAATAAAATTAAATAGGTGAGAAAATAAAATGTTTGCTTTGCTCTTAAAATTAAGGTAGAGAGGCTGAAAAGGCCTAGAACTCAAAATTTATGTTTACCTCATTTGGTGATCTAAAGAATTTTTTTCTGAGAGAAAATGGTTACATGTATTTATGGAGCTAGCATTCATAGACAATAAGCCTTCTTTTGTTTAAAATTGCTAAAACAAATGAAAACATAGAAACTAGAAATATCCTCTATTCCATCTTCCTTCTGACGTATCTGTTCTAAGTAAAGAGTTGTTCCCTTAACACAAAGGCAACTAGAGCAAATCAATGGAAATAATCCCATAATGTGCCTCCAGTTTCCCTAAGTAACAGAATTACTCTTTTCTTTTTTCCCTGAAAAGTAACTATACTTCTCATATATTACCTTGGTTTTGCATAGTTTTTAAGGTCAGTGTCTTTATAACTACAGTTGGAACACTCAAGAGGGCTATTCCTTCTTATAATCCTCTATATTAAAAGGGTAATATGCAAATTGACCCTAACGGGAGTGGGCCTAAGCAGTTAGTCGGACATCCCCTGAGGACTCCCGGGCTGCCAGAAGGATGTCTGACTGCCAGCTTAGGCCCACCCAATTCCATGGGGAACAGTCCTGAGCCAGAAGGTGGACATCCCCCAAGGGGTTCCAGACTGCGAGAGGGCACAGGCTGGGCTGAGGGGCCCATGGCCTCGGTGCATGAATTTTCATGCACCGGGCCTCTAGTCTTAAATGAGAGCCCATTCATTCATCCAATAAACAGTTACCAAATGGTCATTGTATATCAAATACTGTGGAGGCCACTGGGTATACAAACCTGTATAAAACACAGTTTTTTCCTCAAAGAAGTTCAAGCAATTGCAGAAATGAAACTATGGAGGTATCAATGAAAATCATACATAAAACACATACATAGTAATTATCTTGATAGAGCTGTAGCCTATTACTTATCACTACCACAGATAATGCATGCCTGGGCACATGTGGAGATCTGATGGGGAAGGTTCAACATAAGTTATATCTTTTGTTGCTAAATCATAGAAAGTCTTAGTGGCAAATGAAACTTCATACTACAGGATATAACTAACATACAGGAATTTATAATATACAATATCATAAATTTTTAAAATAAATGTATACTGGTACCTTTAAAAATACATTTTATCTATCTCTAACTTCACGAAAAGTTAGCTCAAAAGAGCAGGAACTCTTTAACTGATTCCAAGATTTATGTCTTGAATATATTTCTCCACCAGCAGGTCCCAGACTCTTTGGGCATGACTAATTCTGTGTCTTGAGTGTGTGTGTGTGTGGGGGGGGGGGGGGGGGGAGATGGGGCGCGGAGGGAAGAGGGGGAGTGGAACTGGAACATTCTTTTGTGGCCAGAGAGCAAGGATGTCAGTACTGGAAGGACAAAGGAGACATTTAAAGATTTCCCACAGAAGAAGCTGTGAAAAGTTAAGCATCTAAATAAGAAGAATCCTAGTATATAAAATCCCAGGGTCATAATGACCAGTAACAACTGAGGCTGGACCAACCAGAAGTCAGTCCTGCAGTCAGCACTGGGTTGCCACAGCAATCCAGTGCTGACTACTATGGCTGGTGGCGCTCCAACCCAGCACTGACTGCCTAGGGGGCTGAGGATCAGGCCTGGAGAGAGGCCTTCAGAGAGATAGGCAGCGTCTGATCTGTAGCCTCTGTGGCAGCCATTGACCAGAACTTGCCACTCTTTCTCTTTTGGCCTGGCCAACAGCTGTGCCTCCATTTCTCTCCAGGCATCCACCAGGGCTGCTGATCAGCCCCGCCTTCCTGAACAGGCCCTGTTGATAGGCCCAGAGACACTGACTGACATAGAAACTGACCAATCAGAACCAAATCCAGGTCAACTGTGAAGAGCCAATGGCTGCCTAGGACCAATCAGAATCAAATTGGCTGGCAGAGGAGGGCATTTGGGGGGGGACCAGGACTGCATGGGAGAGCAGTTGGGGGAAACCAGGCCTGTAGGGGAGAGCAATTGGGGGCCATTAGGCCAGCAGGGAAGGGCAGTTGGGGGCAACCAGGCCAGCAGGGGAGGGAAGTTGGGGTGATCAGGCCAGCAGGGGAGGGAAGTTGGGGTGACCAGGCTAGCAGGGGAGGGCAGTTAGGTGTTAATCAGGCCAGCAGGGGAACAGTTAGGTGTTAATCAGGCTGGCAGGGGAGCAGTTAGGGGGTGACCAGGCTGGCAGGCAGAAGTGGTTAGGGGTAATCAGGCAGGCAGGCAGGTGAGCAGTTAGGTGCCAACAGTCCCAGATTGTGAGAGGGATGTCCCACTGCCAGTTTGGGCCTGATCCCTGTGGTATCAGGCCCAAACTGGCAGTGGGACATCCCCCGAAGGGTCCCAGATTGAAGAGGGTGCAGGCTGGGCTGAGGGACAACCCCCTACCCAGTGCACAAATTTCATGCACTGGGCCTCTAGTTATTAATAACTGAAACAATGTGTTTGCAATTAGACTCAAAAGAGAAAACTTAATATAATTTCATAACTGAATATAAGTTATATAAAATACTGTTATACACAATAAAATATGAGCATAACAGATTGCTTAAATGTGTGCTAATTGTAAGTGTAAGGGAGTGTTAATTGCCAAATTCTTCAGAAACTGGCTTTTTTGTTGTTGTATCTTTGTAAGTTTATGTTGATTACACAAAACAGCAAGTGAGGTCTTTTCTTCACTGATTTCCATGGAAATCCATTTCCACCAAGCATGTTGTGAGTTTAGAAAAGATTGAGGAGATTTTCAGGGACACAGGATGGTGTCACCATAGGAGCCCTATGCCTCACGATGCTGGAACATCTCCCCAGCTCTGCCATCCTTTCTTCCCATCCATCTCCTCTTTCATTCTTTTGGGCACTCCCTGTGTTTCCCTCCATTGCAGCCCAGAATCTCCACTGTGGAGAGAAACCTGTGTGTCTAAAGCCCGCATCACATACTCAAACGCATGTAGATATTTGGAAGAACAAAAGTCTTTCAGTGTATGGGTGGCCTACCTTGCCCCCCCTCCCCCACCCTCGCCTGCTGAAGGCAGTCCCAGTTATATACAGTAGAAATCCTCCTATTACATTTAAAATGAAATCCTCCTGTTACTATCTGCTTCCCACAGACTGTTCTCCTTATAACAATTCTACACTTATCTCTTAAGGATTATAAATAATGTCTAAATTACTTGTTCATTAATTCCTCCACAATAGGATTTTCTACATTTTGTAAGTATATAGGATATAGAGGAATGCCTTTTAAAATACAGTGCTTTTCTCTCATTATTTGTTAATCAGCCTTACAGCCTAGGGAAGTGAGGACTTCCTGAGGAAGTTAGTTTATCCTCAGGAAGTTATTTCCTGGTCAAAGAGGAAATAAACAGACATGTTAACCTGATTTTTAAGGTCAGACTATATCCATGACTGTAAATGTCAAATATTTCCAAGAGCAGGATATTTATCCTCAAATATTTGCATACAACCTCCTCCACATTCCCACTTTGCCTTAGAGGGGTTCAGAAGTCATTAGTATAAATCCTTTTAAGTGATCCAGAGAAAGGTGGTGGGTACAGAGTGCCATAGAGTGATAGCCTGTTCTTCACTGACGTCTCCAGTTACGTATGATCCATTGAAAACCTAATACAAAGTCTGTGCAGCCACTTTGTACCTAAATATTTTAGTGAAAACTGCTTGTTCAAAACACTTGTGATCCTATTCAGTGTTTCCAGGAGGTGGGAGGGGTTCTCTTTAGAAGCCTCCACTTTCCCCACTTGAGCCCAGATGGCTTTTTCCAAACTGTTCACAACCTTACACACCATGCTAGATCTTCCTCTCTGCCTTCACAATTTCTATCACAGAAAAGCGCCAAGTCCCTGCTGCCATGATGCCTACCCCTGCTCCCCATCCCAGCTTCTTCCTCTCCAATAACAGCACTTCTGCAGATCAAGTGTTGGGACACAACCTCATATCACCTGAATTACTACTTAACTATTTCCTAAGTGGTTATTTTCCCCAGCATTGCTAAGGTTCTGGAAGCAGTGGATTCTGCCATAAAGTCAAATTCCTTAGGAAACCAAATAGCTAACAGCAATATTATGAAGGCTGCTTGTTTAAGACGATAGGAAAGGATGGGGACTCAGAATCCACAGGGTGGATGCTCCACCTAAATCCATTCAAGTAAACCCAAAATTAATTTTCAAGGAAAAGAAAACACATCTGAAGATAGGGATCATTCTCTGTGCGGCCAGTTTGTGAGTGACATACATTGTGCACCCCATAAATGCCCAAGAATGTATATGAACGTAGATTACATCCTTTAATAAATTCCCATTGAATTAAATTACTGAAATTACTGATAAGATATTTTAGGAATAATACAAGCCTACATTACAAATACGCTTAGTTGTACTTAGATGAGCCAGAATGCCTATAGCTGGAATACATCAATTATTTATTGAGTGCTTTTTTTTCAAAAGGCAAAATGTAGGTGAAAGAAATAAACACAGAATAATTTGGCCATGGGATTAGAATATTGAAGATCTAATTTTTATTCCCTCCCAACTCTACATAAAAACACTGAGAGATTCTGAATATCTCAAGTAGTACTCTAAGGTGTCCTTAAACACACACATACACAGAAACCTAATTTCCTTCTGAGCCCATTAAATGACATTTTTGCCATTCTGGATGATCCATTTTGGAAGATTCCCTCAAGAAATTAAACTTAGTTCCTGAGTCTGAGATGCTGTTTAGAATTTCCCTGTATGTTTGTAGGCTAACATAATAATTTTGTGGCTACCTCACTGCTAAGCTTTCCACTGCTTAAGCTAATCATCAGATGCACATTTGACTTCTTTGTTAAACTGGGCAGTCTGAATCTGTAATATGCTCAAATCACCAGATATAATTGGTGCAATCTTTCAAAAGTCACCTAACTTGCCATTATGCAGTAGCTTAAACAATACAAGAAACTTGGTCACAAAGCAGTGAGTTGTTCATTTAATTACCAAAACACATTAAGTTTTAACAGCTAAAACCTGGTAAAAGCTTTCCTCAAGGATCCTGAGATGTTCAGAGGCGGTCACATTTAAATTTTAATTTTTAAAGGCAAAGTAAATCTTTATACTGGTCAGTCATCACCTTCCTCATGCACAGAGTAAAAGGTCCTAACACTACATTGCATGTTTCAGAAACTCCCTCCTGTGAGGTCCCCTACCCAAACTTCCAACTTGAATAGGTATAATTTTATAACTACTTTTAAAGCTATTTCTTTGGTGTCATTTTTTTTCCAGTTCTTCACTTTTGATTCCTCTTCCCGTGTTATATGTTTCACTCTCTTTTCTCTTAGTCTGCTTCAAAGTATGCACCAGTCTTCCAAGGCTCATGCTATCTTCCACTTGTATACATTTAAAATTAAAATATACAATCCCTTGGCTTAGTTTTAAAGGGAAAACAAGCAATGTAACCATTCAGTACTCTTATATTATTACATACTCTAGGGGCCCGGTGCATGAAATTCGTGCACGGGGGGGGGGGGTGCCTCAACCCAGCCTGCCCCCTCTCACATACTGGGAGCCCTCAGGGGATGTCCTACTGAGGCAACCGGGCTGATCAGGGGAAGTCACCAGCCCCATCACCCCGCTGCTGCAGCCACTGCCAGTTACTGCAGCCACCCAAGGTGTTTTCATCAACACAGACTCCAGTCCCTTCACCATGAAAAAAATGACAATTTTCTTTAGGCATTTTCAAGATGTGTCTTTCATAGGATATGACATTTTCTTTCTTTATTTTCTTTTTATCCTCACCTGAGGACATGTTTCCATTGATTTTTAGAGAATGTGGAAGAGAAAGGGAAAGACAGAGAGAAACATCAAAGTGAGAGGAACACTTTGATTGGTTGCCTCTTGCATGAGCCCTGACCTGGGCCCCAGCCAGGGAGAAGCCTGCAACCTAGGTACATGCCCTTGATCAGAATAGAACCGGACCCTGAGGTTGGCAAGCCTAGGCATTATCCACTGAGCCAAACTGGCTAGGGTAGGATATGACATTTCTTAGCCCTCCAGCAGCAGACCTTCCTTTTTTTCCTCCAGGAGTGTGGTGGAAAACCCTAGGTCACCTTTTTGGATTCTTATACCCAAGTTACTAAGAATACCAGTGGCAAACAGGGAGCTTAGCCAATGAGCAGTCAGAAAAGGTATTTCCTCTGTAGTTCACACCGATCACCTCCGATCTCTGGCTCTGCCCCTGCCAAAGCCTAAAGCCTCTGGCCGGGGTTTGGGCCTGGACAGGGGACCCCCCAGCTCCCTCTGATTGCCGGCTCTGCCTCTGCCCATGCCCCAAGGCTTGGGCCAGGGCTTGGGGTCTGGACAGGAGACCCCCAGCTCCCTCCAATTGCCCGGCTTAGCCCCTTCCCAGGAGCCCCCTGGCTCAGGCCCTTCCCAGGTTGCTCAGGACCCACAGGGGGCCTACCTAGGAGTGACCTGGGTGCTGAGAAAGTTCCTAGGACCCAGGCTAATGGGGGCCTATGTATGCAAATTAACCTCCATCTTTGTTGGGTTAATTTGCATACTCTGATTGGCTGTGGGTGTAGCAGAGGTACGGTCAATTGGCATGTTTCTCTATTACTAGGTATGATGATTATAGACCCTAAATCATGATTAACTTAAATGTCAATTTCAAATGCCAAGTCTTTTAGTGTACTATGTTAAGGGTACAGTTATGAAAAATGAATGCCTAATATAAAAGCAGCTTAGAATATTGACTTTTCTTTTCTATAGCTAAGGATTTAAAAGTCAATTTCTGACTTGGCTGGTGTGGCTCGGTGGTTGATCATCGACCTATGAACCAAGAGGTCATCCACGGTTCAATTCCTGGCTCAGGGCACATGCCCTGGTTGGAGGCTTAATCCCCAGTGGGGGTGTGCAGAAAGCAACTGATCAATGATTCTCTCTCATCATTGATGTTTGCATCTCTTTCCCTCTCACTTCCTCTCTGAAATAAATAAAAATATATTAAAAAATAAAAATATAAAATAAATAAAGTCCATTTCTGGACTATACATAGACCAATAAAGTGTTTCCTTGTATACTATCAGCAATCTAGACACAGTTATGAGTTGGCATTTGAAAAGAAACTTCTCTTAAGTACTTTTAAGATATACTTTTATATAAACTTGTAAAAACAATTAGTATGAAATCCTCAGTAGATTTTCATGGTATTTACAAGGCAAGCATTAAGAATTAATCTTAGAAATCATGGCTCATAGCCTATTTTTGCCACTTACTAAGTTTATATGACTTTGGGTCACCTTGATTCTTTCTGGGTCTCCCTGTTATCATCTTCCAAATGGAAACTTTTATATCCACTTCTCAAGAGAAGTGTGATATGCAACAAAGGTGAATGCAATAATGCTCCTGAAAGTGCTAGAAAGAGCCCAAAATAGTGTGTTCCCAAAATGTTTGCTCAATTTGTTGGATAATCAAACAGGCTTTTTGGAAAAACAGAATCCACCTTGAATTAAAAGCATCATTTTTTTCTTCCTGAGTGATTCTTATGAATTTTGAGGAGTACACTCAAGAAGTAGAAAGAATATAATATAAGACAAAGAGAATACAAACAAAGCCAGATGGTTAAGAATTTTCAAAATAGCTCTATTTAGAATTGGTCTAATTTGGGCACTGAAAACATGAGAACTCATGACTATATAAATAAACTGGTGATTTTAACTTCCAGGAAAAAGTATTACCACAGATTTTTCATAAGTCAACTCATTTCACATGGCTCAAATGAAACGTTTTAAAATGACCTTCTTTCGGGGAGTTAATTCAACAAATAATTTCACAAATGAATATATGGAAAGGCTAAGTTAAAGTCATGAGTTGTCTTAAAAGAAGTGTTTCCATCTCCAGGTAACAAATCTACTCAATAGGTTAAGATCCTTTTTACCATTGGAAGCAGATCCTCTCCTCCCATTGGAACTACTGATCTCTTTGTGCTCAATGATCCTTCTCAAACTTTTCTAAATAGCCTGCCCCAGCTCTGCAAGTAGCTCAAAATAGGCAGCTAAAAATCAGGTGGACAAAAAATAATTAAATAGTTTCATGATCAGAAGGGAATGGCTTTTTTTAAAGGCTATGCTTTTTCCTAATTTGACCATTTCTCACCAAAATACTATTGTGTCAAATTCCAGCTTGACAATTTCTAGGTGTATAATCTTGAACAAATGTTTTTGTTTCTCTGTGCCACGGGTATTTCTTTGTAAAGTGGGAGTACATTACATCAGAAAATTGCCAAGGCCTTTTGTAGCTCTAAAAACCCTATGATTCTATGGTTGTCTTGCTTGATAACCAACATTTATAAACAGCCATTATACCTATAAACTTAGTTGTCATTGAATTCAATATCTGAACGTGAATATGTCTAAAGAACAACTGGATGAAGCTGACTCCTCATCAGCCAATTAGAGTTGGCCTTTGAACTAACTATTTTACCTTCCTCCAGTAGGAGAGAAGATTAAGTTTTGGGGATGCCACCCTCAAAACCATATCCACATACCCCCCATTCTGTGAAAGAAGTCCAAGCTCAGCTTATTATTTTTATGAAGCATCTTCTTGGTCTAACCCAGGGATGGAGACTTTTTTCCTGCCAAGGGCCATTTCCATATTTATACCATCATTCAAGGGCCATACAAAATTATCAACTTAAAAATTAGCCTACTATATTTGATCAAACATTTAATTAACTCACCCCTAATACCTTGGCAGGGCCAGACCAAATGATTTCTCTAGACATTCCCCAGCCCTGATCTGACTCAAGGATGGTTGCTGTGTGCTCTATTCCAACCATGAGCTGAACCTTACTTTCATAGCTAGAGGTCAAAGCCTATTCTTTCCAGTATATGAGATAACACTGTGTGGAGGAAGATGACTGAAAAAAAAGTGGAAGAAAAAGAATATAACACAACTGGAAAGAATTATGCTGTGGTTTACTATGTTGGAATGCAGATTTTGTTTGGAAAAAATGGAAATTTTCTAGCTTTCTGCACTTGAACCCAAACCCCCTACAGTGTTAGGTTATCAGGAACTTACTAGTAAACTGTCACAAGAAACATAATGGGCATTAAAGAAAGCCTATACCACTTATCAGGGAGAAAGCAATGCAGGCTGCCAATTCCTTAAAAGGGGTGTGGCTTTAGAGTCACAAAATTAAATTCACAAAACTTTTGCTTGAGGCTTAGGATGACAACACTACTATCAGGTCCAGTATACCATGCTTTCTTGGATCAAAACCAAATTGTACCACCATCTATGCCCACCATACCAAAGGAACAACAGCCTTATGACTCCAACTGGATTAGTGGGAACATTAGACAGACAGCAGAGGCACAAGTCCTTTAGTAAAGACACAGGGTGAATAAATGGGGTGCCTCAACAATTAGAGTGGGATGCTAGAATACTTCGAGCTGAGCTGAGATTAGATGCTGTCTAGAAAAAGCTAAAGAAAAAAAAAAGTTTATAAAACCTGTGGGTCTATTATTTCTCGTGTCTTCAGAGTTTCATTGGAGAATATGTACTATGTTGAATCAACCTCGGACCAGGTACCAAGTGCAAATCTATAAACATGAATCCAGAAACTCGTTATGATGGCTGTCATGCTAGTTCTGGCCTCAAGGTCAGAGCATCTCAGAGAAGCATTTAGATGGCAGCCCTGCACTTTACACTCATCCACTTAACAGGTTTTCTGGATATTGCTCACGACCTCCTCCCAGAGTTGGGAAACAGCATTTGCAAAGGGTAGTTTGTGATGGTTTAGATACAAGTCTGAAGGTCCTGAGAAACAGCAGCTCCCCCAACACCCTTTTTCATATACACAATCCAATGATTTCTAGTAAATTTACTGAGTTGAGCAACTATCACTGTTACCTTAAGACACTCAGGTGGAGTGTGGATAGCTGGTGGCAGAGTGAGCACAGCCCTGGTTGGCCACATCGGGCAGGCTGCACAGGGCCTACGCAGAGGATGCAGGTGTGTCGGGAAGTAGCGGTTCCCTGCAGACTCCAACCAGCTTCCCCAGAGTACTGTATCTAGCCTCAGGAGGTAGGCTAAGGACTTCAGCATCTCTAGACTTCTTTCCAGGTCCTGCAGTCACCTCTTCCTCACTGAGCCTGATACTGTACAGTCAGGGAGCACCAGGGAGTCTCCCCCATTGGCCAGGATAGTGTAGGGGGAGCTTCTTACACTGAGAACCTGTCTCCAAAACAAAGACTGGAGACATGTGTCCACAACATGCTGTATTCTTCCCAACCAAAAGCTAGAAAGATGAATGTTTATGGCCCAGGAATGCCAAAAACTAGAAAGATGAATGGATAGGGACCAAGAATGCCAAAAGTTAGAAAGAAGAATGGACAGGGCCGGAGCAGCCAAAAGCTAGCAAGATAATAGGATATAGAAAAAAAAAAAAGTCCTCCCTCACCTCTCCCTATAAAAACTGTGGGCTTGAGCAGGAAGGGGGAATAGTCTTTGAGACAAAAGTCCACCACTATCCTAGGTCATAGCACCTGAATAAACCTCTTTTCTTTTGCACCAGAACCTGTATCACGAGTTTGGCTTTCATTGTGGCAGGTAGCGAATCTGCATTTCAGTTACATCACCACAATGTAATTTTAGAACATTGTCATCTCCCCAGAAAGATCCCTCATGTTTGTTTACAGTTAATCTTTGTTCCTATCACTAGCCCTAGATTAAGTGAAGGCTATGAGAGTGACCCTGCCTTCCCTCAACTCCCACATCCTCAGTTTATCTGCCATCATATATTACCCGGAGTGGTTACCTACATGTTTTCTAGTAAGAGACAATGCCTGTGACATTAGCTATCTTGTGAAGTTTGGACACAAATGTGCGCGCACGTGCGCGCGCGCACACACACACACCCCCCACCACTACCAACAACAACCACCACCTTCCCCATCCAGTCAATCAGGGAGAAGCCAGCCAGTCCCACACTGCTACACAATGCTTCAACTCAGTTATTAGAGGTATAGACAGTTTTCAAAGGCTGAAGGAAAATTGAGTATTATCCTTCACAATAGACATTATTCTTAGAAATCAGTATCACTCAGACACTCTGAGGATCCAGCCTGTGCTTCCTGAAGACAATACCAAGGAATTCAGAGGTGAAATATCATAAGAGGATCGAGGAACTGAAGAAAATCAGCATAATCCAATGGCTTCTGGAAGTATACCACTCACTCAATATTTTCTTCATATCAAAGTTTAAGCACAGTTCTAGAAAACAGTGGGGAGAGAATCAGAGAAGCATTTTTCAGTTTGCTCCTCTGTAGCATGTCTAAGAAATCAAAGTACACCTTCTGTTTCTTTGCCAGAATGTTGTGTACAGGTGTTTTCTGGTAGGAGGAAATGTGCACGCACACCGTCAGGTAAATTTGCTCTATGAAGGTTGGAGGATGTGATAATTGCTCTGGCCTCAGGACTCTGTCATCTCTGCATTGAGAAAGTTAGCCTTGGCTACTGCGCTTCCATCTTGAAAAACCAGGCTTAAAACTGCTTAATTTCAAGCAATGTGAGACCAATCATGCAGCAAACATCTCTGAAATTCATTTTAATGTAACTAATACCCACGCCTAATTTAGTGTTTAACACTTTGAAATTTTCATTAAAAACATTAGATAAAAGGATTCATGCTAACAAATAGAAAAACAATACTTTCTTTTGTAATTTTTCAGATATGCAAAATATATAATGAACGTCTTTCACAAGGATGGGGTTCTTTCACTTAAGAGTTGGAAAAAAATAATTCTATACTAATTTAGCCCAGTAGCTAAAGGTTTTGTTTCAGGTGAACATCACATTTTCCCATTTTCCTCTCCTGATTTTTACCCACAGCATGATAGAGAATGCATTGTGATAAAAATGTACAAAATATTGGCTGGGCCTGCACCAAAGGAAAAGGCAAAATAAAATAAAAATTGTAAATCACTAGAGAGTAATTTTAAGCATAAAAAGCAGACTTTTTAAATGCATGAAGTCCCACAGTCCCTTCCCCCAACTCTTGCAACAGAGCTCACATATTTTTATACTTTCTATTTATGAAAAGCAGAAAAAATACTAACAGAACTTAAATCCAGATAGGGAGACACAGAGGGACTATTTAACATACTTTTAACTTTCTATTTTCACAGCCACTCAAATTAGACAAAGGACTGTGACAAAAGAGACTGTAAAATAATGGTGGAAAAAGAGTGATAATATTACAAAACATAGATTTCTGATTACAGAGGATCATAAATAAATTACATTGAAGTGATATCCATTTTGGCTTCAAAGAATGAAAGCCTCAAAAGTGAACGTCTAGAATCAATTTACCTGATTCGCACATTACCTTAACTGAATTTCAAGAATGATCGAATGCTATATTTGAATTAACAGGCAGAAAATTAAAATTGGATTGGTACCTGATCCTTCATTGCACAGAGAAAAACGTCCCAATCTGTTTGCCTTACTACATGGGTAAAACAATGTTAAGGCATTAAACACAGGGGACTATAATCCAGTTATAAAAGCTACTTATGCATCAGTCTGGGGATAATTAACCCACAGAAGGTGATTCTGTGCTACTTGAAACACACCAAGTCAAAGAACACCCAATGAGAAGACAAGCATAGCAGAGGAAAGGCATCATCATGGATACATGAACTATAGTGCAGATTAAGAGCGGTCACACAGCTGAGATGACCAACATCAGGCCATGAGTATGCTCCCCCCACATCACAAGCAGCAGAAAGTCTGCCTCCAAAACAAAGACTGGAGACTGTTTCCATAACATGCTGCCTTCTTGAGAAAAGCGGGCTTTATACAGTGTCATGAAAATCAGGTGATACCTTCCAAAAGTATCCTATATAATAAAAGGCTAATATGCAAATTGGCCGAAATGTGGAACAACCGATTACTATGATGCACACTGACCACCAGGGGGGCAGATGCCAGGCTCATGGCTGGCGAGCGCAGCGGCAGGAGCCTCTCCTGCCTTCTCGGTAGCGCTAAGGATGTCGGGGGGGGGGGGGGGTGGCAGGTCTAAGCTGTCAGTCGGACATCCTCTGAGGGCTCCCAGACTGCAAGAGGGCACAGACTGGGCTGAGGGACTCCCCCCTCCCCACCGAGTGCATAAATTTCATGCACAGGGCTTCTAGTTTCATTATAAAAGGCATCGATATATTAACACTAGATCTTCATTCGACAATTACTTTAGAAAGTACTCTTCAGAAAACAAGTCATTTAATTGTGTTTAACATTAAAATAAAAGGAGCTGATTCCATAATAGGGTCAACTTTCCTCTAAATAACTACCACAGAAACAATTATGTCCACACTCAAACAAGTAAGCAAGAACTCAAAAGCTTCTCAACTAAGTACTTATTGGGAAGCAGTGGGATTCCAACATGTATTGTAACTACAGATAGTCAGATTCTTCATCAAGAATATCAATGTGACCAATCATAGGCAGGATTTTTTCAATTGTTCACTAAATAGTCAAACAAACCTCTTCTCCTACTATCAGATATTGGTGATTAGTTTGAGGTCTACAAAGCACATGCCTATGACCTTCCCATTGTCACAATCCTGAATGCAGGTATGCCTATTCTGAAAGTTCTGGCACAACTTTCAACTTCAGCATAAGGAGTTTACAATCAGAACATTTTTTATACTGAATGTATATATTCATAAAGGCTTCTCCAAAGTCAGCCTACTATATTTTCACAAAATAACAGCATTTGCCTTAGAAATGAGACACTTAAATTCCATTGCAACAACTTTAAGGGACAATGACAGCAGCCCAACAAAAAAGAAACTTGGGAAAACCTTTGCCTTTTCATGTTTAAGACTTTCATATGCTCCCACTTGGTAGAACAGAACTCAGACTCACACATTTTATTTGCCTTCCAAAAATAGCCAGCACTGTGAAGAGAGGGCAAGAGATAATGAAGACCAGATGCCTACCTTCACTGGTAGCCACATTCTTCTGGGCTTGGGTTGGTGTGTGATCTGTACTTGAACTCACGTCGGATGAGATGCTTGAGCTGCCTTTGCCTAGAGAAAACAGAAATGAGCAGCTTTTGAGTTTTGTAATTTCAGAACTAGACCATGCCTTTCACTCTGTCCCATACCAGCCACATCGCTTGTTTCCAAGAAAGGACCAATAATACCAAGAAAGGAGTTTATTAGGTTTCTTGCCTTATGCATTAAATATCTTTTGGGAAATGCCTGACCCATGTCAGAGTAAAACTAATGTCTTATTATAATCTTGCTTGACTATAAACTCAGACAAGATTATAAAACATAGTCAAATATGATAACGTAATATAATTTTGGCGTACATGTGACTGAGAAAGTACATGTGCGAAACACATCCACCGTATTGATTTTTTTATTTGCAGCTATAAACTACATTTTTCAATAAAGGACAAATGCAAATCTAAGAATGAGGCATTATCTGAGGAGCAAGAGCCTACTTGCTCCAAAGAAGCTCTATCACCATAAAAAATTCCCTGTTTTAATAAGTTCTTCTTTTAAAAGAAGAAGAAGAAAAGACTGTGTCATTTTTCTAATACAGTAAATCTTAACCAGAGATGCTTCTCCATGCAGTGGGACATTTGGCAATGTCTGGTATCATTTTTAGTTGTCACAACTGGGGAAGGTATGCTCCAGCACTAGTGGGTAAGGAGCTAATCTTACAATGCACAGAACAGTCCCTTCACGACAAAGAATTATCCAGCCCAACACATCCATACTGCTGAAGTTGAAAAGCCCTGCTCTAAATAATCTTACCTCAGCTGTTAGCTCAGTTTGTACCATTCTGACTTTTACTATGAGCATATATAATATTATTGCTAAATGTTCTCTAAAATCACATGAAAGTCCAGAAATATGAACCATACTCCCTGCCTAGTGATGGAAGTGCCAATGACCCTGGTGAGCGGAAATCCAAGATAACGCCCATTGAACCTGCTATAGACTAAATGTTTGTGGCTCTCCAAATTTCATATTTTAAAACCTAATCACCAATGTGATGGTATTAGGAGGTGATTAGCCTTTGGGAGGTGATTAGGTCATGGGTATGGCACCCTCACAAAATGAATTTGTAGAAGAGACCCCCGAAAAAGCTCCCTGCCCATGTGAGGAAACAGAAAAGATGGCAGTCTATGAACCAGGAAGCGGGCTCTCACCAGTCACCTTGATCTCAAACTTTTCAGCCTCCAGAAATGTGAGAATCAAATTTCTATTGTTATAAACCACTATAGATAGTCTCTATGGCATTTTGTTGTAACGACCAGAATGGCTTAAGTCAGTGCCCCTGCCCGTGGTAATTTGCTCCCCTTGAGCATGGGCAGGACCTGCAACTTGCCACTAAGCCATGGAATAGGATGATGGCAAGAGGATTAAAATTGAGACAAATTCCATTGCAGATTGGAACTTGCAGATGCCATTATATTCCCTAATGAGTTGAATTTAGTCAAAAGGGAAATTATTCTGGGTAGGCCTGACCTAAACAGATAAGCCCTTTACAGGAGTCTGGAGGAGAGATATCCCACTGGTCTTAAAGAAGCAAGTCAGCATGAGTCCTAAAGCTGCAAAGGAATGAATTCTGCCAATACCCATGTGTGCACGGAAGAGGACTTGAGGCCCCCGATGAAAGCCCAGCCCTGGCTAGCATCTTGACTGCAGCTTTGTAAGACCCTGAACAAAAGTCCAGCCCAGATTTCTGACCCAAGGAAAATGAGATAATGAATGTATCTCGTGTTAAGCTGCTGCTAAATTGGTGGTGATTTGTCATGTGGCAATGGAAAACTAATATAATGACCAACCAGTTATATCACAATGAACTCTTTTCACTACGCAAGTTATGATTAAAACTCTTACAAGCAGCTGAGAAACACTGGTTTCCAATAGTCTTCCCTACACACTGGTATACACCCCAGTTAGGTGGCATAAGATTATAGGCTAAAAACAGAGTTGAAAAGCACAAGTGGGCGATTTAAAGAGCTTCAGGGACTTGTTTGCTAATGCTGAGAATAATGGAACAATCCAAGTTCATGGGTGATATCACCTGGGAAGCTCATTGTGATTGATGACTCTGTTATAACAAGTCTGTTATTCCCATCATCCCTGCCCATTCCACATCCTCCTCCCTCAGTGTGAGCCACAGGGCAGTAACTCTCCATTAGCTTATGTCTAGCCTGCCTTTGTGGTCGCCATTCATCTGCCATGGTTGATCTTGGGAAGGGATTGACATGTTGGACTCGATACCTAGTTAGAAATATGTCAAACTACCTCTGACCTCAGTCTGCTGCCCCCTTGCTTTTTTTTTTAATATATATTTTATTGATTTTTTTTTACAAAGAGGGAGGGAAAGGAAAATAGAGTTAGAAACATCAATGAGAGAGAAACATCGATCAGCTGCCTCCTGAACACCCCCCACTGGGGATGTACCCGCAACCAAGGCACATGTCCTTGACTGGAATCAAACCTGGAACCCTTCAGTCCACAGGCTGATGCTCTATCCACTGAGCCAAACCGGTCAGGGCCCCCCCTTGCTTTTTTACCTTGGACATTCACTTTCCCTCCAGGAGGCTCAGTGTCCACATCTGGTAGAGGAGATGGGGAGATGGATGGACTAAGTGATTTCTAGCAGTTCAAATAGTTTATGATCCTATGAGTCCATTACAGAACTCGTCAAACCTGGAAACATTCCTTTTCAGTAAAAAAGCATTATTGGGTACCACGGATATACAGACTTAAATTATTTTTAGTATATTGTTATTTAGCGATGCACAAATGGAAAACTAGAAATAAACTCCATATGTGTTAGCTCTGATTCAACAAAAAGACAAAAACAAAGTAACCAATTAAACACAAAAACAATAAAGCCCATAAAATTCCAATTAACACCATTAATTTAATGTGGCAAATGATGTTATTTTGCCTACATTAAATTGCCTTTCAAAACATAAATGTTGTACCGGCTGCTAAAGCCCACGTTCTCTTGCTTCTGGCATATCCTTGCTACCTCAGGCTGCGTGAGGACTCAGCCTCTCGGCTAGAACTCGGAGAGTCCTTCCGCTGCAGCACGATGCCACCTCAGTTGACCTTCACTTGGTCTGACCCTGTCATTCATGTTTCATTGTCTGCTCTTCTTTCATTCCTTATTGGCCCATAACCGTAGAAGCCGAACTCCCTCCTTAAAAGACAGGTACCAACTTGGACAACATAACCATATGGCAGGACTCGGTTATAAAGGGGAACCAGTACACAATTATTATTTTTAAGATTATCATCAAAAGGAAAGCACAAAATAAAACAACAAATTTCAGAGGAAATTCTCAGACATATCTGAAAACGTGTATGCAGACCTCTCTGAGGACCACAAACTCCCGTTTAAGAAATGCTGGTGACTGAAGAAAGGAAAGAAGGTTGGGGAAACATAATATTACCAATTATATGTATAATAATAGCTAATATAGAGTGTGCATGCTGTGCTGTGGACTCCAGTAAATACCTTAGGTGCATCATCATATTTTCAGTATGCTCTATGGCTGTGTTTTTCAATCATATTTTATTATTGCCCTCTCCCCAAGGACACTTTTAGACTTTTTCTGCACTTACTCCCACAAATAAAACTGTAATACCACAGATACACTGTGTATATATTATGTGCTATGTGTATATCTCTGCTTTTACATAAAATGCTTGAGAGTTTTCGCCCCCAATTTTTGTCCCTTTGAGAGTAATATTGACCCATTGAGAATGTATGCCCATCAATAAGTACAATTTTTAATGCCTGGCTATTTAATGATTTAAGTAATTATGGAAAGCAAGATAACAGAGACATAAATATGGTCTATTCTTGTTATTCATGGTAGTAATATTCTATAAAGTCACTGCAAACACTGACAAAGTTGGATCTTTGCTCTGAGGGGAAACACAGGACTAGGAATCTGTGACCCTCTGGCCACTTTTTGTCACCCCCAACTTTGTTTTGGGTGTATTTCTGTTTGAAGACATCTTATTCAATATATTTTGTTGATTCATTAACATTCAACTCAAGGCAGCCACACTGTAACTCGTGCCTGAATGAAGCTTATTTAACACGTGTAAAGGCACATCCCAGCCTTCCTGCTCTTAGGAGCCACAGATGGCTCTTTAGCATGATGCAAGGGGGCCATTTTAAGTAGCGAAATCATCAATAAACAGCACAAAAATGAAAAAAAAAAAAAAGTGGCACTAAATAGACAGCAAAGACACCAATTTACAGCATGAGAGCTGAAACCTGGAGGCAGAATGCTGCTTATTTAACCTCAACTTGGAACGTGCACATTGGACAACTCTAAATTTTCACCACGCTGCACATGAACAACTATTGATTTGGAGGTTACAAATAAATTTTAATGATTATGCAAATTCACAACTACAGGATCCACAGATAGTAAGGACTGACTGTAGATGCTCTTGTATTAAATATGGCTTCACAGTTTATCACCCGCCTTCAGGCAGACTACAGTGGTAGTGTAGGATCTAGAGCAAGCATGTCAAACTCAAAGACTGACACGGGCCAAATAAACAAGGTTTCAGTTTCTGTGGGCCGCAAACAAAAACAAAAGCTTCAATTTTCATAGAAACGTAGGTGAATTTCGATATAGACATGCTGAAAACCAAAGGCTGAAATAAATGAGTAATGGTTAATGAATATTTGTTGCGGGCTGCATGCGGCCCATGGGCCACAAGTTTGACATGCTTGATAGAGTGATGAGGACAGGTTTACATCTAAACCTGCCACTTGGTAGTGTTGGGAAAATTATTAAACCCTTCTAGGCTTTATTTTTCTTAGCTATAACCAGGTAGGGAAAATCAATTCTTGCCTCATAGGGCTGTTTTGAGCATTAAATAAAGTAATCCAGATATAGCACCTAGGATAATGCACTTAGGGAATACTCAATAAATCTTAGTATAATGGGGCTCATATTTCAGATACTATTAACATGCTCTGTTCTTTAGCCTTGTTTCTGGAAACATAACCAACACTCCAGGGAGTTCAAGTGGACAAGGAAAAGGTGCGTATATGGTGTGTGTGTGTGGTGGGGGGAGGGGGAGCAGAGGGGAGCGTGCTTACAGATTAAATGTTACAGGAGGAGCTCAGAGGGAAAGAACAGGGTGATATTCGGCTTCCAATAGCCAAAACCAGAAATCTGCAGTATGAAAATGTTCTTGCAAGACTAGCTATTGCATTAGGAAGGGAGTGCCTACATTTCTCAACTTCAAATAGTGTTTGATTCAATAAGTGGCCAAGTTGACACATGAAAATGTCCATCACACTGTCAGACTCACATGAGTTGAAGTTCCACATTTACCACTTTTAAACAAGGTGGTCAGGGGAAAACCTGTCGAACTCTCTACGCTTTACTGTTTTCATCTATACAACAGGAATAAAAACAAATCACAAACAACTATCTATTTCCTCTGCTAAAGTGGGGAACCCACCTTTCAGGTTTGTTGGAGGTTATTATGGGTAAGAAATAATTTATGGCTTGTAAAGCATTCAATTATGTGCAATGCCAGCAACAGCCCACCCTGCAATTGTTTAATACTGACCCATTTGTCACAGTTCGATTTGTACCAGGAGACGAAATTTAAAACACTAATTTCTGCTTTACTATTGTATGCACATAGTATTCTATATGCATATAAATTAAATTATACAAACCTTATATATCCAGCAGAAATCCCTCAGATATAAGCAAGGTTGACAGTTATGCTCTCTATCTAACTGCTTTACCTGCAGGAAAGTTTGTTGTTTATTGGCCATTCGAGGTTATTAGCCTATCAGAAATGTGCCTGTTGAATTTGGGAAAGTAAAATTTTGCACTTTATTAATTTCCTCCCTATTAGAGTCTAAAAGGACGAAATGAGGGCAATTGAAAAATTAGGTATAAAATACAAATAAATATCAAAGCAAGTGAAGAATAACACACTTGAAGATGGCAAATATTATTTGTAACACAGGCATATGATTCTGAATCACAGTATGAGAAATTAGTGGTGGATCAATCATTTAGGTCACTTGAGACACATGACTAACCAGGAATGCTGGCAGAATAATTCTATTCCAATCCCGCATCCTTTGGGGTTTCGTTAGAGTGGGTCACATTTTCCCAATGTTTTAAGAGAAAGAGAATGTTGGTTAAATGGGGATCCTATTAGAGAGGGGTTTTAAGTCTCTTTTAATTAAAAAAATTCCCATATGTAAAATAAGTTTCTTCTCTTTTCTCATTTCCAGTGCCCAGGCTGATTCTGCAAATGCAGATACTTAAAATATGACAGGCAGACATTCCATTGTGACTTACTGACAACGTGAAGAATATCAAGAGTGGAATAGAAAATATCAGTCAATACCTGACAAAAAAAAATGAATCAATGGGTCTTATGATTTCTAACATTCCTAAGATTCCTAGAAACCACTTGCAAAATTGATTCCTTATATCAGTGGTCAGCAAACTCATTAGTCAACAGAGCCAAACATCAACAGTACACGATTGAAATTTCTTTTGAGAGCCAAATTTTTTTAAACTTCAACTTCTTCTAACTCCACTTCAAAATGGACTTGCCCAGGCCGTGGTATTTTGTGGAAGAGCCACACTCAAGGGGCCAAAGAGCCGCATGTGGCTCACGAGCCACAGTTTGCCGACCACGGCCTTCTATCAATTCCAGGTTATATGCACTGAATTCATTCCTGTGGATTTCAGCTGCAGACTTCTCATATGAAATCCACAAACAGGCACGTGAACCCATGTGGAGGGCTTAGCCCCTTATTTCCTCGTTCTCTCCATTACCTTGTTTCCAAGCTGCCGTTGGAGCACCATGAGTGCCTGATTTCACATTAAGGGTCCACACCAATGGAAAGAGAATCACTTTCAATATCTCAGAATTAGATCAAGGGAACGGCAGGTCATATCTGTCTGTTGAATCCACTGTTATTTTCCTGATTGTTATCTTATGAGCTACTTTCTTACCTTCTCTGATTGAGAGTTCAAATGTCTATACATATAGAAGAAGAATATTTGTTATCGCAAAGGATGATCTGACTTAATCTCTGACCCAGATGAATATTCGTTTTTAGGAAAAAACACATATTGTGAAAGCACATTAGCTCTTTCAGGACAACAGGAAGAGATTTAATAGATGAATCCCCAGAGTCGGAGACCTCGCAATAGAGTGAAACAAAGAGACATCGAACCCTGAGCCCTCTGCCTTGGCTTTATTGAGAGCAAAACAACAGAAGATGGTGTCCTATGCTTTTGCTTGTATTCTTAGTTCTCTCCTGGTGATAACTGGTGTATGGGCTAAGAATGACAAGAGTAAGAAAGGAAGTGAAATAAAAAACTGTTAGAATTCTGTTTTGGGGTTGTTGCTTTTTTTTTTCCTTCCAAGAAATTTAATGTCCTAACTGGAACTTCTACTACAGTTTTCCAAAGCACCTACCAATTGACTTTGGGGTCACTGGGCAGGATACCCGCTCCTGTAACTGGGGGAGTCAGGGTGGCTCTAGGGAACAAGATACGCCCTTCCCCTAAGAGGCTGCCAGTGTAATGGGCTTATGTGCAGCCTGGGAAAAGCCAAAAACACTTTTCAGCATTTGCCTCATTGCTGAGAGACGCAGTCCCTACTCAAACAGAAGACCTGATGCAGAGTACTGGCTTTTTTCATTATTTAAAAAATATACATAACAAAAGTTGCCCTTCAAACTATTTTTTAAGTACTGAATTCAGTAGCATTATTTACATTCACAATGTTGTGCAACCATCACGATGATTTCCAAAATTACTTGACACAGAAATTCTGTGCCCATGAAGTGATAACACCCCAATCCTCCCTCCCCAGTCTCTGGTAACCTCTAATCTGCTTTCTGTTTCTATAAATTAGTTTATTCTAGACATTTCCATGAGTGGAATCATACAAGAGTTGTTCTTTTGCATCTGGCTTTTTTCAGTTACCATAATGTTTTAGGATTCACCCAGGGTTTAGCCCATATCAGTGCTTCATTCCTTTTTATGGCTGAATAATATTCCATTGTGTGTGTAGACTATGCTTTGTATATTCACTCACCTACTGATGGGCACTTGCGGTGTTTCCACCTGTTTGCTATTATGAATAATGCTGCAATGACAGGGTGGTGGCTTTGACCACTTGTGGCTCTCAGCTTTCAAACTGCTAATGCTTGTTGTTTCCAGAAGAAATCAGACCCTGAGGGCTGCGGCTGGTGCAGATGAACAAAGTACACAAGAGTTCTTCCAGGAGGGAAAATGGGACCAGCCCACTGCTGGGTCAGCAATTCCTTGAGAGCCATATACCACCCTGCGGCATCCCTTGGGTGGGCAGAGTGCTAGGGGTTAAAGGAATGGAATGCAAAGGAACCATCTCTCCCGGTATTGTATTACCTTCAGGCAGGGCTGTGTGGCTGGTACTGCAAACGCCAACCAGCACACATTGCACATGTTCACAGAGCAGACGCGGGGTTTAAGGTTCCAAACACACCCCTGCTGCAAAGCTCTGCTCTGCAGAAGCCTGAGGGGCCTTGACTGGAACAGCACAGCCACGGGACTTGGGCCTTCCCTTCCTTCCCGATATGCACGGACTGTTCATGTTCTCTCTAGGACATGTATGTAAGCGCTTCAGCCTCAAGTCAGACAGAGCAGCAGTGGACATCCCATTCCCAAACCACACAAGCAAAACCATAATATAAAATGCAAATCCATGGCTGAAATGCACACAACCCTGAAGGCTATCTAACCATTTCAGCAGCAATAGCTTATAAGCCAAAGGGTAACAGGAGAAATAATTGAATAGAAACAACTTGAGTTGATCAGTAATCATTCCCCATTCTACTATCACTCTTTTTTTTCTTGGTGAAGCAAGAAGGTATACTAAGACAATAATCTCAATTACAACCAGTCTTTTCTGCATTACTCCTAGAGGCTGTGATTAGAAAAAAAGAAAAAGAAAAAGAAGAGAAAAAGAAGAAAAGAAAAGAGAAGAGAAAAGAAAACAAAGAAAAGAAAGGGAAAGGAATGAAAAGAAAAGAAAAGAAAAGGAAAGAAAAGAAAAGAAAAGAAAAGAAAAGAAAAGAAAAGAAAAGAAAAGAAAAGAAAAGAAAAAGGGACATGATTTCCACACAGCCCTCTGACAACCACAGAAAGTAGCAGGTGGCTGCAAGTCTGTGGAAAGCACAATGCGCTGCCTCGGAGGGCATGGCCCTGACCTTGGACTACTTGGGCTGGCATCTTGACTTTGCCACTAAACTAGTTGACTGAGCTTGAAGGCTACCTTACTTTTTGAGTACCTCAGTTTCTCCATCTGCAAAATGGGTTTTGTTAAATATAATAATAGAATAGCTATGAGAATAAAAGGAGATTAATAAGTCAATTGCTTATAATGTTACCTGCATGTAATAGATACTTAATAGGTGTTAGCTATTATTAATCATCCTACTAATATTCATAATTAATAATTTAGTTAATTCAACAACTACATGCTAATAAACCCAATGTATGCAAAGGATTATGATTAGTAGGAAAAGAACAAGATTATCCACATTGGGTTGGGGAGATAAACCACAGACACATAAATAGAAGTATGGCAAAATTTTTAAATAGGATCATTAGATGATATTTTCAAATACTATTTGGTTCCCACAATGCCATTGATGTTTAATGTGACTGCTTTAATTTTCATATAATGATGTGAAAAATATCTAGGTTGACGGCAGACAACCATGTCTTTCTTCTCCACTGGATCCTCAACTCCATGAGGATAGGTTCTGCCCCTGCTTTGTTCTACATCCCAAAGCAAGCACTCTCCTTGGCATATGCACTAAGAACATAAGTATGAGTGTCTGATTGAGTAAATAAATTGGAAATTTCTTCCTATTAAAATATCCTTGTTCCCATAATGTTCCTAGTAAACACTATCTCTCCTTACAGGTATCACTCAAATCTTTGTTTGCCCCAAATGCGTCTTTATACACCGACGATGTGTTCAGCATGCAAAACAGAACTGACACAATTCACATGTTCCCAGTGGTGACATGCAATATATACTCTGTATTAGCTTCCTAGGGCTTCTGTGACAAATGACCACTACTAACTGGATGGCTTAAAATAGAAGAAATTTATTATCTTATAGTCTTGGAAGCTGGAAGTCTGAAATCAAGGTGTCCGCAGGGCCATGCTTTCCCTGCTGGCTCCAGAAGAATCTTCAGCAGGCCCTTCTCCTAGCTCCTGGTGGTTGGCACCAATCCTTGGCATTCCTTGGTTTATGGCAGTGTAACTCCAATCTCTGTCTCAGTCATCACATGGTCAATCTTCCCTCTGTGTATCTCTGTTCTCTTTTTACAAGAACACCAGCCATATTGAGTTAAGGACCCACTCTACTCCACTGTGCCTTCATCTACATAATTACATCTGTTACAATCCCTGTATTTCCAAATAAGATCACATCCTAATGTTCCAGGAAGGACATGAATGGAAGGAGGGGAGGGTGGGGTCATATTTAACTCAGAGCAGATACTTCAACTCCATTTTCTGCAAAAATTAAGCAGAAATTCCACCCTGATGTTATCATATGAACATTTACTCAAGTCTCAGTGCATGGCAGTATTATTATGGGTGGAAAAGAAGGATTAGCAGCAATAAATTCTAAAAGGCTCTCCCCACTTGTGTAAAAGCAAGCACTTGGCACACCATCATAGGTCATTTCACATTGAAAAGTCCAGGCAATATTTCACTAAAGGTAGCAAGGCAGAGGCTGTTCCCCCAGCCTAACACCCACCTATGGGCCTTCAGGAAGTTCCACCAGAGTTAACACAGATGTCAGCTGACACAAAGACAGGTGCTGCTGCTGCTGACAAATGGTGCTTCACAGCTGGGTCTCTGAGCAGAGTAATGAGAGGATCAGATCACAGACAGGCTAAAAGGTATTGTAAGTCATACAAAAGACAGTCTTATGCTAATAACAACATCACTATAATTTGTACCGAGCATTTTCCTTCAAAATTCTGAAGGGCTGTTGTGGCCCAAAAATCAGGAGAAGACCATTCTTTGCTTAAATCAGATGCACAAGGAAAGGCAAGAAGAGATCTTTTTGAAGTGCAGTGCTGTCTCAGCATGATACAGGGCAACTTCAAAGCCATGTGTTCATTTTCTGTCATCAAGAGCCTCTGGTGTCAATACACTCATTATGGCCTCTTTTGATTCAGTCATTCATTCATTCCAAGTCCCATATGCCAGACACAGAGAGTGTGTTAGAAACAATGTCACGCTCAAGCCATCTTGTCCGTAAAGACTACTTTACTGGAGGGTCTTAAAGGCAGGGAAAGAATATAGGAAACCACTTCACCTTTCAATAGAGAACATAATGGTAGGACAGGCAGTAATGTACTTTGAATTTTTGTGGCTTCATGGCTCAACCCCAGTCTAAAGTCATGCAGTTACAGACCTTTGTACCCTACAGCCAGTCATTGATTTCAGGGCTTTTATATAAAATGGGTCTACCATACTCTCAGATATGATCAATCTAAATTAATGGAAATTATGAATAATAAATAACTCTTGAAAGGTTTTTGATTTTCCTCATTTTATATATAAGCATTAAACCTAAAAAAAAGTGAAAGAGTTATCTATATATTTTATATCTTAATCTTGTGTAATACAAAATAATCGTAGGATCTAATTATGTTTCCTACCCCACGCATCCCATTTAGTAAGGACAAAATTCTGTATAACAGAACTAAAAAATATCTAAACAGCCCTACTTGGTAAAGCAGATTATAACAAACAGGTTTTCCTGCCATACAGAATGCACAGGCAGCAAATATTGTTAAGAAGGCACTTAAAAGGAGAAACTGAAATTGGTAGCTCAGATCATTTACTCCTTGGTAAGCTGGGAAGCCATGAAAAGCTACTCAAGACTTTTCAGCACCAATCCTGGCACTTAAGATTAAAGGAGAGGGATGGTGGAGGAGGTCATCTTCAAGATCCCTCTCCACTCCCACATTTCATTTTTACTCTCCTCAATGCAGAAAGTTACCAACTCTCTACCACAACTACCGACCACTTTACAACCACAAATCAAGATCCAAGAGAGTTAAAGTTAAGGTCAAGTGGAAGAGTCAGAGTTGTTAACCAACTTCCTCCTTCTCCTACTGCACTGAAATTACAAATACACATACAATTTCCTGTAAGTAAGAAGAAATATATTTGTATATGCACATAGATACATATATAAATACATATACAAATATATCTGCATACACACACACACACACACATTTATGTCACCAAATCACAGCTGGATTACTTCACTGCTGCTGGTTGTGTGACTTCTGACTCTGCCTGTTCAGTGTGATCCTCTTAATCTCCAAATAAGAAACTCAATTTTATTACCTGCCACGCTTCCTAAGAGTATTATTCTCCTCCTACATCTCTTCTACTTTCCTTGCATTGGGAGGAGGTTTCCTTGGAACCACAGTGGAAGGCTATTTCATGAGAGTAGAGGTAATCATCGCGCCAGTAGGCATCTCTGAACACAGGGCAGCTGAGAAAGTGTAAGTGGCAGTGACAGAGTACCTCACAGACAGCCAGAATTCTTCTAAATCAGAACTTGAACAAAGGAGAGGCTAAAGCATTCACTGAATGCAGTGCTTGCCCCCTCCCCCGAATCCATTCCATTTTCTATTTTGAGGGATCCATTCCATTCCTAAGCTGAATCATGGTTGGGTGAGAGAAAATTCACCATCACCTCCACCAGGGAGCTCTGTCTGCCCTCAGCCTATCAACAGGAGCCCATCTTTACTGTCCAGGGATTGACTGGGCAGACAGTGAAGAACAGTTAAATGGCCAAGGTTGTTCCGTAGTAGGGAAAAAAACGCTCTCTCACTTTGGATTATAACCCTAGGAGTTGTTATCAGCCATCTGTATTAAAAAGCAGAGTCCTGCCCAGCCTAAGTGGCTCCATGTTTGAACACTGACCTATGAACCAGGAGGTTACGCTTCAATTCCTGGTCAAGGCACATGTCTGGGTTGCGGGCTTGATCCCAAGTAGGTGAGTGCAAGAGGCAGTCAATCAATGATTTTCTTTCATCATTGATGTTTCTCTCTCTCTCCTTCTCCCTTCCTCTCTGAAATCAATAAAAATTTATTTTTTAAAAAAAGCAGAGTCCACTGTAACATGAAGATGCACACAGCAAAATAGAAAAACAGAAAGAAATCATGTAATGATATCCCTAGGACATTCCCCATTTCATACCAGTCCTGATAGCCACCCTACTACTGCATTTCTGTTATGTGAACTAAGGACAAAGGAAGTGTTCAGGTGATGCGTCTGGTGGTGAACACTGGAACTGCAGAATTTTTATGCTTGAAGATAACACTTGGGATTCAAGAAAAAAATTTCATCCTAAAGATACTTTTTCAAAAATGTGAAAGTAGCACATTCTTACCATAGAGACTGACTCTACACAAGGTTGAGTAAATACAAACTAATAATTTAACAGTGATGAATCGTAATGTTCGAAAAAAGCACAACCTACTAGAAATAAGAAGCAGTATATATAGAGACACACAATAAATCTGATAAGGCTTCCGGAACCTGGGAAAGAGAATAATATGCTCTGAGCAATGAAGAGATGACTTGGTAGGTCTTTCTTCTTTCAAAAACATTAATTGAACTTCCACCTATAATCTAGGTTGTATTTTCCAAAGCTCTATGCATTAAAGAAAAATTACTCTCCCTAAATTTTGCATTTGCAAACCTTTTGTCATATAAATTGCGGTCATAACCTAACTTAAGGCTTACAGGGGCCAGTGAAGGGAAAGGTATGGTTTCTATAAAAAGAGATACATTAAGCAAAATAAATCTTGCCTATAACTGGAATAGTTCTTGATTACAACAACTTAAAAGCTAATCTCTGTTCCCTTTTGAAAATAAAATAGCTTTGCCTTTTGGCTAAAATAGATCAAGTATGCTACCCATAGCTGTTCCTTTCCTCATTTTCTTTCTGGATGTACTGCTACTTGATTAACACCTATAAATTTCTCTAGAATTCTTTTTCCAAACTCTTCTAGCTCAAAGGCATCGCTCCATCCATGATAGCGACAGGGACATTCTGACTCTCCACTATGATCCGAAGGCAGAACAGGGCATTAACATCTTCCTCCACTCCAGGGCTTCTTCACTCGCCCTCTTGTAAAACTCATTACACTCATCTCAGAAAGCAAGTTGCATTTGATGGGACATTTGTGGAACCCAGATGGAAATTCTAGAGTACGTTCATCAACACCTTGGAATGCAATGTACAGGGCTTTAATGCATTTAAATGGAAAGTAAGAATTTCTGGCATTGGTAATGGTGTTTTTTGTTAATGTAATGCTATATAGGGAGATGTTTTCAGATTCATGGTTTGGAACAGGCAGAATTATCTTGCCTGCCTCAAGATTTCTATCTTTTCTAACAAAGAGATGGAATTAAACATGCTGGGCCTAAGTGCTTTCCCTCCTGCCCTTGTTACCCCTCCTTCCCCATCTTTGCAAGATATGACCCACCAGCACTAATGTTCACATCATCAGATCATGTCACCAGCCGTGTTTCTACAGCAGTTTCCATTAGGTTCTGACTCAAGCCAAACTCTCTACTATGGCCCAAAGGACTTTGTTCGATAAACATCCATTGCCCTCCCCTGAGAACTCACCCCAAGGATCCCCAGAGAAGGAGTCTGACTGTCCAGATCACTGCAATCCACAGTGTCAGGAATTCTCTTGGGAGAAATTCAGTAAATATTTGCCTAATGAACTGGGTAACACCATGCAAATATAGACTTTGCCTTTTTAATTTATACAAATTACAAAACTAGCAGGTTTTAAAATGCAAAGAATCTTCAAGTACAGAAAGAGAAAAAATTAATATAGATCTATAAGAGGCAATGATTTAGCAAAGAGTCTGAATAATGACACTGAAAGGAAATGCTGTGTGTATCACTTTAAGTTCACAGAAAAACTACTAAAAGTAATTTATTGCCAAGTAAAAATCTGACAGGGTTTAAGAGGAAAATAAACTCAGAATAGATCAGAAAATAAATGAGTTGGAAGTAGGGGAGGAAGATGCTGTGGCGGCGGGGGGGGGAGGGGGGGGGTGAGTAGGGAGGTCCCAGAGATGCCACGCCAGAGGAGACACTGGTGTTCCAGCCCAGACATTTACTAGGGCAGCCCCTAATATTTTCATCTCTGCTTGGGACTTAGTGGGCATCTAGAAGGAGATCAGGGCTTCTCTTCTTTCCCTCTGAGAAGTCACACCCAGCCCAGCCCCCTCCTACCCCTGGATGAGTAGGGATACCAGGCAGCAGAGAGGCTGCCCCAACCCTGAACCCTGATTTCTTGGTGTCTCTGAAATCAGGGGGATCCCAGAAAAAGGATCATGAGATCACAGATAAATATCAAGCCTGCTTGTATGTTGTTGGATAAATACAGGTACAAAAGATGGCCTGGGATTAGCAATGTATAACAATTTGTATTTGAAAGTCAGCACTCATCTTTATTGTAATGTAGGAAGAAACATATTAAAAATACAGAAGTGAAGAATTAGGAACTGATTCCGAATACTCCAGTTGTCTACTTAGAAACAAAACAAAACAAAATCCACCACTACACACAAACACATGTCTTCCTATTATGCAACATTAAATTCTACCATGATTTCTCCATCCCAAAGCAGTAGAATTTATTTTAAAATGCTTTTTTTTTCTTAGTTATTTCAAAAGCAAACCTTAGCCCATTTGGTGTGACCATATATTTTGATTTAGCAGGTTGCCTGCTGTGGAGAAAAGGGCCCTTGTTTTTTACAGACAAGAGCACTTTATCCTAATCCCAACTTTGTACTTGAACAAACCATTTACTATCTCTGAGCCTTCATTGTTTCTTTTTCATGCAAGAAGATTAGGGCTGAGATGTTCCCCAAGCTCTCATAGCAGCCAACCCCTGCGGAGCAAGATCTGCAGTCTTGTTATTCCACTCCATGATATAGGACCCGTGTTAGCATCCACAGAGAAAACGAAGGCACAGGGTGTATTACCTTCCCAAAGCTTGTAAGTGAAAGTCCCAGGCATTAGAGACCTTGGTCACCACACTCCATCATTTTCTTGGATTTTTATGATAACCTCTTGGGGAAAAGCCCAAACTCTGGAATCATGCACTTGGATTTAACGCCTTTGTCACTTATCCCCTGCTTGACCTTGAAAAAATACTTAACTCTGCCTCAGAGTGTCCTTATTTATAAAATGGGGGCCCAGAGTGCTGGGTTTTCTGTGAGTCAACTCATGTAAAGCACCTATTCTATGCTTGGCATATAGAAAGCAATTAGTAAATATTAGCTATTAAAACTGTTCTAAGAGTGCGAATTAATCCAGTTGTATACTACTGCAAAATTAAGATTCTAGACCAGCACTTTAATCCAAATAATGTACACTTTATCAATAATCAGACGAAAGAATGCAGACCAGGTCTCTTTTTCTGGGTGGTTCTTTTGTCCCTGTCTTGGCCATTCTGGTCTTCCTATACTTCCCCAAACTCACCATGTGCAGTACAACCTCGTGCTCTGTGCCAACACTTTTTCTAGCTTAGCATGGCATCTCATCCCCTCCTACATATGACCATAATTCATTATCAGTTCATCCACACAACCTTTTTTGGGTCTCAGGGACCTCTCCCCACTTGGAATGTCAGTGCCATTTATAGTTATTAGGCACTTAAAATTGTAGTGATCACAACTGACATTTATAGTCTTCATGGGAATATGCCAATTTGGTTTTATGTATATTTTCCACTGCACTGACGGGCAAAATGACGACGCCCCCAGGAAAAGTTTACTGCTGATAATAACAATGTTCTAGAACAGTGGTCGGCAAAAAGCGGCTCACGAGCCACACGCAGCTCTTTGGCACCTTGAGTGTGGCTCTTCCACAAAATACCACGACCTGGGCGAGTCTATTTTGAAGAAGTGGCGTTAGAAGAAGTTTAAGTTTAAAAAATTTTGCTCTCAAAAGAAATTTTAATCATTGTACTGTTGATATTTGGCTCTGTTGACTGAGTTTGCCGACCACTGTTCTAGAAAATGTGAAGTGAAAACAAAAAAAAAAGTCACAGTGGACTTCTTATCACACATAGGCATCTTTTTAAAATGTAAAGATTAAACAAGGTTCTACATCAGTAAGCAGCTTTGTCCATGCAGGAGCAGAACAAAGTAACTACAGTTAGCAATGGGGATGGATATGAGAATTAGGGGAGAGATCCAGCATTTCCACTGCAATCAAGAACTTTTGCAATACGCAAAGAAGAGTGTAGGTTCTGCATTTTTGTCAGCAGCAGCTGGAATCTAGTGTGTCACACCTGCAGGTTATTATGGGAAAGGCCCGTCTTAAATTCTGAATACCTGAACTCTGGACCATGTCCCAGGCCACCTGGGAATCTCCATTTTAAGACCTGCCTCTTCTCTAGCATCAGTCTTTTCAGGTCCCTTAAACTCATCTTCAGCTTGGAATAGTGGGAGCTGGGAATAGCAATCGTGCTCCTGTTCCTATCCCTGAATTACATGCATCAGGAACTGAGACTGTCTGGTGGGTGGCTAATGAGCACTCCCATCCATCATGCAAAATACACCCCCCTCATCACCCAGTAAGGAAGAGAAATACCATTTCAAAGGGTGGCTAAGTTTACTGGCCAAGACCGCCCAAGATCAGAACAGATACACTTTTAACCTTTTCAACTGTTTACTTTTCAAACGCCTTACCAAATTCTTGACCTCCTTGACCCACCATTTGTCCTCCCTTAATATACTATGAAATGCCTGGACAATAAAGACATTAAGTCTCCTGTTGGCGGCCATCTCAGCCTCATGATACTTCATGTTCATTGCACTGTGTAGATAGCAATGGAAGCAAATGCTTTAAATCCTACTTAATCAGTATCACTGAGATCAAATCTAGGTCCATTATCCCAGCAACAAATACTAAGTAAATATTAAGTGTCTAACGTATGTGGGCATTGGAGAAAGTAATTTAGCTTAAGGAAAGAAATGAATGGACTAGATCTTTATTATTATACAAAATCCAAAAAAACTGCCATTTTGTAGGTTAAAAAACAAAGGATCGAGTTCAACCACTTCACTTGGTTCAACCTAATTATAAACATTTCTTAGAAATTACACTATAAGGTTGGTGATGAGTATGAGGTAACTAAATTTCATTTGATGGTGCTCAAGATACAGTCACTTACATTGCATTCTTCTCTATAGCATACAGAATCGTAGTGAGTTACCAATGAACTTATTCAGAAAAAAGCCATATATTCAGCATAAAGAGAGAAAACAAACCTCCAATTAAAAAAACGTGAAAAAGTATTTTTCATGTTAATTAAACAAATAAACAACACCAACAACAAAATCTGTACATTTTAATGTCCATCTCTTATGCTGTTTAGCTTCTGACAAAACTCTTGGGAAAATCAGCATATTAATTTCTAGTCTAAATCTTTGCATCAGAAAACTTAATGAGAATTCCATACAGAGCAGACAAAGACGAAGGCCTGCTGATTTCCAAAGAAGAGTCAAGCGACAGAAAAATCTGGAGCAGTGAGAACAAGGAAGGGCCACAACGGGGAAGAAAATAGCAAGCAAATGTTCACCAGCTGTATTCCAGCGCAGCTAATTGGCCTTCAGTCAGCCATTTTTCATTTTGAGGGTTGTAACATTTCAAACGTTTGCTAGGATTCCTCTTCCATAAGGAGAATGGTTTTTACTGCTTATCCTTAAATACTTCCCAGTATTCAACCAAATCATAATCATGTAGCAGCACCATGTGGATAACACTTACCCTGTGTTTGAATAGGCAAATTTTATTCTGGAATCTGTCATTCACCAGCACTCTTCTATTTTTTTCATTTTTAAACGCAAACAGAATTTTAGCTCTACGCTAAAATGTGAGGTAAGCAGAGTATCCTTGGTAAATTTCTTCAAATAATGAAAATAATCTCTCAGTAATAAAATTCTGCGTCTCTGCACGTGGCTCAGAGGTTTCTGTTCTATGTAAACTAAATGTTACAAGTATAATTCCAGTTTTTAATCTATGTAGAAAACAGGAAAACAAGCTCTGAGGGCTTGGCCTATATGTGTAGACAGACAAATGTCCTCCTCCCTCTGGTGGTCCAGGTGTCCAAATAAATCACTAGAAAACACAGTCGGGGCAAATGATACAATATTACCACAAAGCTTTGAGGGGAACCCTCATTCCAAATGGGAGCCTGAACTTAAATGGCTAAATAATGTGGATTTCAGGCATTCCAAACAGGAGAAAAGGATATCTGTGATGGTGTCAGGCAGTGTACCACGGACTTTATATACATAATCTAATTTTTAATTCTCACCCAAAGATATGTTTGTATTGATTTTAGAGAGAGAGAGAGGAAGAGAGAAAGAGGGAGAGAGAAACATTGATTGGTTGCCTCCTGTAGCTTCCCTGACCTGGGATCAAACCTGCAACTTAGATATGTGCCCTGACAGGGAATCGAACCTGAAACCTTTTGGTATAGGGTCAATGCTTCATCCAACTGAGCCACCCAGCCAGGGCCTATACATAATTCAATTTAAACTTTATAACCATCTTATGAACCAAGTCTTCTCTCAATTTTCAAGATAGAGAAATTAGAGCACAGAAGTTTAACCTACCCAAGGTCACAGGGTAAGTCCACCCCAGAGCAGAAACAGGTCCATCTGACTTTATCATCCTGTTCCACCATAAATGAAATGGATAACTATCAAGTGTGGAGGTGAAGAATTTCAAATTGGCGTAGAGGATAAACAGAAAGAAGACCTATATTCCAGGCCAAGTTATAAAATTTTCTAGTTAAGGGATTTAAGTTCTCTGAGGCACCGTTTGCTCAGAGCATGAACATAGTAGGCGTTCAATGAGCACTTACTGAACCCAAAGATTTCTAGGAGTCTCTACGATGACTTCAGTGCAGTGGCCTTCAGGGGCCCTCTTACCACAATGGACAGATAGCTAAATGTAAAGCCTCTCTCATTCTTCACAAATTTCAAAACTCAAATGGCAAGACCCAAGGCAGAGGGTAGTGCTGCCACTGAGCCCCTGGCTCTGCCTGATGAGAAAGAGAAATGAAACCTGACATTTCCACAGTCAAGCTTTGGTCTAAGCATAAGCCTCCCTCTACTCGGAGTTTTCCCTTTTGTCCTATCCTTTAACTAGGAAATTTCCATTTTATAAGGAGAAATTAGCACTTTAGTGAATTATCCCATGACCTTCTCTAGTCTTAACTGACAGCTATCACAATCCAGTTCTATCAAGGGGCAAAATGGTCTGGGGAGATGCTGAACTCCAGGAAAACCAGATTTGACTCTTTGACACACTAAGGGAATAAAAAGGATAAGCTGTGGTCAATGTGGTCAAACACTCATTCACACCATTTTAAAATCTGTCATTTTTACATAGAATACTTCATGGCATACAGAAGGATGCCCTAACTGGTTTGGCTCAGTAGATAGAGCATCAGTCTGCAGACTGAAGGGTCACAGGTTCGATTCCAGTCAAGGGCATGTATCTTGGTTGCAGGCACATCCCCAGTGGCGGCGGGTGTGCAGGAGGCAGCTGATCGATGCTTCTCTCTCTTCGATGTTTCTAACTCTCTATTCCTCTTCCTTCCTCTCTGTAAAAAAACCAATAAAAAGAGGGAAGGAAAAAGAGACAGGAAGTAAAACAATACAACTGTTAGGTTAACTAGAAGCATTTCCCCAAAGCACAGTTACCTGACTCATTAATTTATACAACAGCTATTGTTTTAGTCCCTGCTTTAATGACCAGGCATTAGGAGCTGAGGACCTACGAGCAACAACATCTCAGCTCTCAAGACATGTACTGTCCAAGGGAGGACTAACCTGAGAAGCAGAACCATCTCCACACATGCTATGAAAAAGGCAAGATGCTCTGGAGTTCACTGTAGGTCCACCAGCTCAGACTTGGCTGAGGGTGTAAGATGATCTGGAAATTTAGACAACAGTGAATGCACATCCCAAGTAAAGTGAAGTCCAGAAGCAAAAGAGAACAGGGAGCATTCAGGAAACACAGATAAGATGGGAGATGGTCACGAAAGTTGAGGTCTCACAGATCCTGGTAGGGAACTCAGACTATATCCCAAGAGCAGTAAGACATCTTCCAAGGGTTTGAACCAACAAATGGGCATATTAGATTACAGAAAGGCAGGTTGAGCTGCTGTGTAGAGAATGGACTGGAGAGGGTAAAACTGGAGGCAGTGAGACTTGTTAGAAAGATATTACTGGAAGCAGCAATGGTGGGTGGAGAGAAATTAATAAATTTGAGAGACGTGAGTCCAGTAAAAACACCAGGAATTTGTGATTGAAAAGTTGGGGTGAGGCAAGCAGCAAAGTCACAGATGATCTTCTCAAGTGTTCCGAGGAGTAATTGTCACCTAGCCTAAATATATGAACAATTGAAGATGGGAGGTTCTCTGAATCATGCCTGCACCCAGAGGCAACCGGAGAACAGGCTCTATACTGTGTACATCATATATCCATCTTCCTCTTCTCACTTTCCCATGCCTGTGTAATTCTCAAACTCTAATATATATCCTCTTCACCTCTAGTCCAGCCCAACTAGGAATTAATGGCTCCCTTCCTTCCTACTTCCCTCTTCCAAGCCCTCTTCATACCAGTGTTGACTCTCAAGGTCAAAGATATATTAAAACATGTTGTAAAAAAAAATCAGTCTCTTTTAAGAAAAACACGGCACAAACTTGGGATGATAAATGAAGTACCAATCGTCATTGTTGTTCTTTAAACACAGAGGATTAAGTGTTAGCCAATTCTTCACAGCAATATTCATTAACTGTAGAGCAGATGAAGAAGCCACTGAAACATGTGTACGAAGTGTCCATAGCCACTGTCTGAATCTCATCTGTGCCTCTAATTATAGCACTGAGGACTCATTGGCTAAGCCCAAGGCTGGCTTGGAAAACTCAATGAAAAACTAAAACAGCTACCTGGGCCACATGTTGGCCTGACACTACTACAACCAGAAAGCTTCTTCAAGGACAGCTTCCAATGCCATTCCTTCTGATTTAGAGAATTCATAGGAAACTAAATAATGCAATTCACCAGGCCTTTTTAAGCATAATTATGCAACATGATGCTCCCTTCACTGCATGCATTCTGTCCCTACAGGAATACAGGTATGCTTGGGTTGCCTATTAATACCCAAGGTTACTGGGTGCTCAGGTCAAGAATAAGGGATTTCTCGCTACTTTTCCTCTTGTATGTTCATCCTTCTTTCTCACTGAATATATTCTGTAGGTAATTCCATTAGTTACAACAAGAAACACTCAGGCATTTCTATTAGGGAAGGGGTTTTTGTGATCTACAATAGTTCACTTGTCTCCATATGAAGAATCAAGAAGCAATATCAAAAGATTAGCAATATCAAAAGAAACAAGAAAATGGGTTGAATTAAAAAAAAAAACTGGACTAAAATCTTCGGAGTTTGAACAAAACAAGGCTCTGATGTCACTGGCCTTCAAAAACTCATATTTTACTAATTATTCCATGATTTGCATGGAAATGGAACATGGAGAGAGGTCAGAGTGGCATTTTTAAATTGGGAAGAAAATCATGTATACATGTGTGTATATATAGCCCAGCGGCACAGAAACTATCACTGAGTAGATATTATAACATTACTTTGGCCTTGTGCCACAGTCCTTCTATGTGATGACCAAAGTCATGGATTTACACACCAGTACTTTAAAATGCATAATCAAATCAGCCTAAAATATTTTTAAAGCGATAACTTATTTTGGGAATAACAGCATTCGCTTTAAAAACTTGAGCATTTAGTTCTGGCAGTAAATAAATCATACAACAGTCTCCCTGAAACCTACCAACATTAAGTAATAAATCTTTGAACTCAACATTACACCAGACATACTGCTGTAAAGTAAAAGTCTAGTTTCTATTCAGTGACCTCAGTTTTGCCTCTGCTGGACAGTAAATCTGATGCAAAATGAGCAAATATGGGTGGCTGAGTTTCAACCTGGCATAACAGTGAGGCTTTGTAAAGGATCCCAGAATTTAGAGAGTTTTTAAGAACAAAAAACAAGTTTGAAAAACAAAAACATATGCTAAACAGCTGGGGGTGGGGAGAAGAAAGGAGGAGAAGAGTTTTCACCTCAACTTGGTAACATTCTATTTAATGACTGTTCCTTTTAGCTGACCCTTCTAAAGTTTCTTTTTTATTAAACTCTAAAACTGTTATATCTAGAAGGTACATCTTAGATTAATGAAGATGCATTCATTCATTCATTCAATTAATGTACAACAAAAAGTGTTCTCATCTATTACTAGTTCTGGGACTCTGAAAAAATTACTTCACTGTACCTCAGTTTCTTCATCTGAAAAATGGAGACAATACTTGTACCTAACTTACAGGACACTTTAACCATAACCATGCATCCTTTGTACTAGACACCATGCCAAAGCTGAGATTTACAACAATGAAAAAAGCCAACTAGATCCCATTTTTAGAGAGATAGAAGACACAACTACAAAACAAAAATAAATACAGAACTTCAAAATCGGCCAAGTACTTATGCAGAGAGTAATACTGAATAAAAGGGGGGGGGGTCTACTAAGATGGAGGGATCATGGAAGGCTTTGCCATTTGGGGACCTTTGAGCTAAAATCTAAAAGATGAGGAAGAGTCAGCCAATGCAAAGAGAAGAGTCAAGGACATTCCAGGCCAGACACTTGGAATGCCCTGATGTTGGAATTTGCCAGGTGTGTTCCAGGAACTGAGGAGATATAGGGAAGGGGCAAATCATGCAATTCCCAGAGGCAATAATAACCTGGCTTTAGTGAATCCGTCTATATGGATTGGAAAGTCACTGGATGGTTTTCTAGTGGGAGAATGACAGTTGTTTGTTCTGAAAGATGATTCCAGCAGCTGAGTAGTAAAGGGACCAATGAGGTTCAGAATAAAACCATCAGGGAGGCTACTGAACTCTAGTGGGAGGTGATGACTCCTTGGCATAAGCAGTGACAGGAAGATGGAGAAAAATGGATAGAAATGAAAATATCTCTTGAAATCCCAAAATATTTGTCTTGGCCTTCTCTTCTCAGGTACAAACACTGACAAGAGAAATGGCTAAAAAGAGAAGTTTAAAGTCTCTGTTTCATTGAAGTTCTTCAGATGGCAATCTTTATGAAAGCCAATGACCAGTGAAGTTAACTGTTTTTTACAAGACAGCTTACATCCATGAAATGATTTGACAGGTCAGGCTGACTTCTTGGTGGAGTTTAGACTGAGAGCTGTAAGACCCGTCACTTAGAAAGTAAAATCAAGACGCATAATTGTGCCGATCATGTTGTAGACAATTCTTCATTGTGTTCACTTTAGAGTGAACTGTAAGTCGTCTTTTGGAACAGGAGCTGGAGGTTTAGTGCCATCCAGGACTAATAAGGATTGGTTTCCCCACCATCGCTTCCTGGTAAAGTGTCAAAAGCAATAACTTTGTTTTCAGCTTTCCATTCAGCATAGGGAATACTTCATGAAAATTATAGGCTTCATTCCAACCTATCACTTTGTGCTTTGGGAAAGAAGAGAGAAGAAAAAGAGATGGAATGGGAGTGAGGGAGGAAGGCAGGGAGGAGGGGGAGAGATGGACAGGGTGGACGGGAGAGAGGGAAGGAGAGGAGGGTGATAGGATGGAAGGAAGGAGGGATGGAGGAAGGGAGACGGAATATGACTATGAATATAAAAAAGGGAGGGAGCTAAGGCATGATTTGTCATCACCCAGAAGTGCTAACGCTGGCTCCCAACCTCAAGCTCTGATTCCTTCATCAATCTTAATACCCCCCAGATTCTGTGTAGAACATATCTGGAAAGAAAAAAGTTTTAGCCAAATATTAGCAGCTAACTTGGAAAAATGAGCTTTGCAATGACAGCACATATTTTTAAGGGCTTATTGAGATCTAACTAAGGAGACTAACGCCAGGCCTTGCAGTTTCACATATTTTCGTGATTCCTAAGTAATCATTTTTACATCATCTGCTTTAAACTAAACCAAAGGAAAGCTTCCTCCAGGAATAGCCATTCATCGGCATTTCACAATTAAAAACAAGATCACATTTGTGCAACTAGCCTTGAAGAAGAATTTGATTTAAATTTAATAAGATACATGTTCATGTGTAATGCATACCAACGAGTCTGACAAGAAATATTTAATATAATACAACTCTAGCAGAAAACTAAATCAGTTTTAACAACTCATCAGAATTTATTAGGCACAGCTCAAGCAATGTGATAGAGTTACAGCTAATGGTTGGTATCTGAGCTGTCCACGGAAGAAAAATGAGGATCAATTTTTCCTCTTCCTAGCAACATACCTTAAGCATGCAATCCATGCTCTTCTCCATTAATAGTACTAAAAGAAAAAACAAGATTAAAATCTAACTTATAGAACCCAGCCGGCATGGCTCAATGGTTGAGCATCAATCTATGAACCCGGAAGTCACAGTTCAATTCCAGGTCAGGGCACATGCCTGGGTTGCAGGCTCCTTCCCCAGTTGGGGGTGTGCAGGGGGCAGCCAATCAATGACTCTCTCTCATCATTGATGTTTCTCCCTTCCTCTCTGAAACCAATAAAAATATATTTTTAAAAAATCTAACTTATACAAGTACATTTATAGTATTGGGAAGTTTGCTAACAATGACAATTGATATTTTTATTTTTTTAATATATTTCTATTAATTTCAGAAAGGAAGGGAGAGGGGGAAAGAGATGGAAACATCAATGATGACAGAGAATCATTGACCAGCTGCCTCCTGTACACCCCACACTGGGGATCGAGCCCACAACCGGGCATATGCCCTGACCTGGAATCAAACCATGTTTCTCTGCTCTGAAAATTTTCATCCAGGTGATTTAAAAGTGCAGACTTTCCATGTGGTAGCTTTATCCCTTGAAAAATTACATGAAATAACAATAGCCCAGGCTACTCTATTTATCATTTCTAAATTACATCATTTCTATAACTCAGTCAGTTGGTCTCATATTTCTCTCACTACTAGCAAAGACTATGAGTAACCATGTGATATAAATGGGTTCCGCTTCAGGGTAGTTTTTTTAGTCTTTTCCTTTGATGCAAATTACAAAGATGTTTCCTTCCTTTTGATACATGTTGGATGGAGGGTGTCAAATTTCACATATGGCAAGCCCTCTCCTCCTCAACCCACTAGTAAACACAGATGCATATTTTAAATTAAGGGAAAGAATTATAATTTGTTAACTGTAAATCATAGAATTAAAAAAGTATTTGATTGCTTTAATACTCTACACCAGAGTAGATGAAAGGGATTCCAATTGGAAGCTTTGCTGAACCTGTATTCATGATACCACCAAACTAATTGGTATAGTAGTATACGACTGCAGGCAAATGAGGCTTGTTTCTACTTTAAAAAGAAAACTTTTTCTCAGAGGCACTAAACATGCTCCCAGGAGGAGCCTGTTTTTCACTCTAGATATTCTAATCAAATGGATTCCAATCAAATCAACTGTAACTATAGTCCATCACAAATTGGTGCCAGGATAAACACTGAATCCTTTGATGAATTTTCTTCCTCCTCCCACTGCCCCAGAAAAGTAGTTCACTACTGCAGGCTAAGGTCAGCATCATGGGCAGTCAGTACATACATCTATCATTGGATTTGTGAGCCAGGGTAGCCACCCTCAAGAACAGAAGAGCACCAGACAAGACTAGATGAGCTCCTGCTGGTGATGCCCATGTGCTACCACTAACCAATCCCGAAGCATTGTGGATCCCACAAAACCTGATTGCTGTGTCTGGCTCAGGAGGCAGAAAAAGGACAGGATTTATGTGCATATGACTCTGGCTTGAAAATCAAAGGAAGTTCAAGATCCAGGCAAACTGATTGCATATCTCTTCTTTGGAGATATCCCAAAGGTAAAATTTTGCCCAGCTCTTCTCATTACGCCATATATAGAGATGATAGATATAGATGATATAGATATAGATATAGATATAAATATAGATATCTAGATATCTAGATCTATACTAGAAGCCTGGTGCATGAAATTAGTGCACTGGCGGGGGGGGGGGGGTGGGCAGGGGTTCCCTCAGCTGGGCCTGTGCCCTCTCACAGTCTGCAAGCCCTACGATCGATCACCCCAAAGAGGTAGGCTCTGCCCACCCAGCCAGGTCTTGATCTCCCTCTTTGGGGCTATCAATCATGGGGCTCCATCATCAATTGCCCCAAAATGGTAGGCCCTGCCCACCTTGCCAGGGCTCCACGATGGATTGCCCCCACAGAGGGAGGCCCTGAGCTTCACTCTTTGGTGCAGTCATGGAGCCCCCCAATTGATCACCCCGCAGGCCGGTGGCCTGGGCCTCTCTCTGCAGGGTGATCATGGGGCAATGGCCAGGCCCCCGACCAATCGCATAGCACCCGCCTTGGCTGGCCTGGCACCAGTGGGTGTCATAGCGTGGTCATCTGGAAGGTCATCCGGATGGTCATTCTGCTGTTAAGTCATTCAGTCGATTTGCACATTATGCTTTTATTATTATAGATTTACACATACATACACACACACACACACACATATGTAATACATATATAATATTTGGGGGAAAAAGTAGTAGGAAGAATATCCATCTATCCATTCATTTATTCATTTGGCATCCAATAAATACCCACTAAGTGCAACCATATGGCTGGTGATGGGTAGGTAACTATATGCAAAATCAGGCTTATATCTGATTTTGCCCTGGAAAAGGAGAATTTCCAGCCTACTGAGGGAGGGAGATACTAATCATATTACCACTCTTGTAAAACTGTATAAATATAAAGGAAATAAATGTAGTTCTGTAAAAATTAATTTTTTAAAAAAACACACCTCACATTGGAAGTCACAAAAGACTTCCCTTGATAATTAAGAAGCAAGCTGAAGGCTAAATAGGAATTGGGGTACAGAGAGGGTGTGAGGCAGAGGGAACAGCCTGTGCATAGGCCCCAAGCAAGGAGCATGAGAGTCGTGGAGCTGAAGAAGGCTCATGTGCTGATGCACAAGGAGGCAGTGACAAGGTGCAGGCAGAGGGAGACCATGCGAATCTCACAGGCACATTCAGAGGTCTTTGTACCAAAAGCAAAGAGAAATATCCAAGTGTTAAAAAATAACCTCAAGTTACATGAAAATGTAATCCATTGTAAGAGTGGCATTTCAAATCAATAGGTGGAAAGAAGGATGACTATTTTGGGTCAACTGGTTAACAATTTTTAAAAAAGAAGGCTAGATTTGTCCTCATTCCTTTCACTAAAATATATCAGCAACAGGCTGGCAGAAGCAGGATATTACAACCGTTTTTAAGAATTAGCTTTTATGCACTTAAATATCACAAAAAGTCTAAGGAAGATAATATTTCAAATAAATGAATGATTAAAATACATAAATTGAAAACTGAAGGGTAACTAGAATTACAGAGTAAAAGTTTTTCTATTCTGGATCAGAGATAATCTGTTTAATCCTATCAGGAAATGCTAAAATCACATAAGAAATGATGCATAAATTTGACTAAATAATAAAGTAAAACGTCTATGCTGTTAGAAAAAAACGAGAGAGACTAAAAGCACAAACAAAAAGAAATAAAACAGGGGGTGAAAAGAAAAGAAATAAAATCACTCAAAAACTATGATATGGAAAATTGAATTTTTTTTAAATTGCAGAAAATAGCCCAGCTAGTGTTGCTCAGTGGTTCAGTGCCAACCTACGAACCAGGAGGTCATGGTTTGATGCCCTGTAAGGGTTATATGCCTGGGTTGCAGGCTCCATCCCCAGTGTGGGGTGTGCAGGAGGCAGCCGACGAGTGATTCTCTGTCATCATTGATGTTTTTCTCTCTCTTTCCCTCTCCCTTCTTCTCTAAAATCAATAAAAAAATATATTTTTAAAAACTGCAGAAAATATTAATAATACAATATATGGACGAAGAATAGTTACTACTTAACTAGAGAATAAAAGCCCCAGCATATTAAGGAGCAAAGGATGAAAATTGGCCATGTGTAAAAGAAAAACAAAAAACACAGAGGTGGTCAGTGAGTATGTAAAGTGTTCTATCTCACTGGTTATAATAAAAATGAAAATTAAAATGAGAGGAAATTTTTTATGTGTACGCTCGTGAGACTATAAAAGATCTGAAAAGATTGACAAAACCCACATTCCCAACAGTGAGGCCCCATGAACTCCGCAGCACTCAGTAAGAGTGGAAACTGGTCTGCATTTGTGAAGTCAATTTGACAATATGCATCAAAATTTAAAATAAGCTTAGACTTTGTCCCAGCAAAACTTCTCAAAATTTAGGCTAAGAAACTGCACAAGTTCAAAAGGTTTACACCTATGGATATATTCACATAATCATTTACATTAATTAAAAAGTGGGAACAATACAAAATATCAATTGTGCATTTATTGACATGGAAATATGTCTATGACACTGTTGAACAAAACAGGGGTTACAGAATAGCATGTGTGGCATAAAGTCACATGTCTGGAGTGATACCTATGTAGTTTCTTTGGTATGAACATATAGGGGATTTCTCTTTTTCCCCCACATAGAACACAGAAGATCAAGTTCATCGTTGCCTGTATGCTTTCCTAATATTATTAAATTATATTTCTCTCACCCAGAATAGAAAAACTACAGTATGCATATGTTCTCTAGTACCTCTTCACCTTTCAGTGTATGCATTTCAATCTTTTCTCGATCTAGAATATGTTTTAGTGTAAGGAGTGAGGTCAGAGCAAGCTCGTGGTTGGAAGGATTAAGTCTGGATGTAGGATTGGGCTTCTGGGAGGGAGATATCCAACAGGAACAACCTTGCTCTCTTCCTGCCCCACAAACTCACACACAAGCTCACATCCACAAATGCTCACACTAGCATATAAGCAAAAGGAGGAAGACAGACAAACAGGCAGAGATTCTATTTTATAAGAGCAAATTTAAAGGGAAGCCTATTGCAAAGGGATAGCCCTGAGTAAGCCTTTATGTTTTAACTCTGGGAGAAATTTCCACAATAAGATGAGGTCCCATAAAGCTGGCAAAAATGGCTATACTGTTACCTCCATTCCTATGGTTCCAGACAAGCCCTAGAGGCTCTTTCTCCAAATGCAGCATCCCGGACACAGCAGGGAGGAAAACTAGTGGGTCCCCAACTTCAACACTGGCATCCACTGTCCAGTGCACTCAGGGATGAGGGGATAGGTCAATGGAGGGTGGGCATGGGTATCAGCTCACAGTTATATGAATTAGGTCCCTCAGGCATCCTCTAGCTCATGGCAAATGGTTAATTTCAAGTAAGTTATATAATTTATAAGAATTGCATAAAGAACAGCTAGTGCATCTGTCAGTGGCGGCGGGGGGAGGGGGGGTTGCAATGTTGATCATTACAAATGATACTTGATGTGTCCAATGTTTACTCAGTAGATGTTAAGGTAAAACTAATCAATATATTGAACCTGGCCTCTAGTATGATTTTTGAAGACCTCTAAATTAAAAAAAAAAAATTATTGACTTCAGAGAGTAAGGGGGAGGGAAAGAGAGATAGAAACATCAATGATGAGAGAGAATCATTGATCAGCTGCCTCCTGCACACCCCCTACTGGGGTCTGAGCCCACAACCCAGGCATGTGCCCTTGATGGGAATTGAACCCAGGACCCTTCAGTCTGCAGGCCAATGCTCTAGCCACTGAGCCACACCAGCTAGGCCCCGGCCAGATGATTTTGGAGGAGTTTTAAAATGTGACTCCCATTAAAATGTGGCCTTGGTTATATGTGATAAAGCAAGTGGGCTCGGCCCATTAGCTAGTGACATCTGTCTGTGGGTACTGGAACTGTTCAACCATCACTGGTGGTTGGCATAACTCACAATCTGGGTTTTACAGAGGTGTCTTTGCTGTGTAACCTTGCAGCTCAACATGAGACTAGGATCCTGATCTCCTGTGTGCCATTTCTCCTTCTACCATGCACTAAAATACACTGCTGCATCCGTAAGTTTCACTGGGACATTCTCCCAGTTCCCAAGACTGCTCACCTGAGATCAACCATGAACAGCCAGGAGACTGTTCATGGCCTCAAAACACATACAAGAAGGGCAGTTCATGAGATTCTTCAGGATCATCACCTCCCATTCCAGTTCTAGCACCTCCAACACTCCCTGACCATGAAGTATATGTTCATGTTCCCTTCAATATTTTCCCCCAGGTAGGCATGGCCTGTACCCCTGCTGGCTGTAAAAGAAAGATTGAGAGGGGGAGAAAAATGGCGGCGGAATAGACAGACTTGTTCTGAGCCTTGTCCCGGAGCAGAAAGAAAGAACAGCTGAGGGTCGCACGAGTGTTTGTTGGCAAGTTAAGGGACAGCCAAACTCCAGGAGAAGGTGGGGGACTGCTAGACGGGGTTCCCCTGACCAGGCAGCCCCAAACACTGCGGCTGGGTCCCCGCCGGGAGCCACTGGCTCGGACACGGAGACCACGCCATCTTGATACGGAAACTGGAGCTAATCGGAAGCCTGAAAATCCACAACTGCAGCAACCACCAAACAGCTGCGAGCCCCAGAACACCGGTCCCCAATTGGCGCAAACTCGCGGATTCAAAGGACCTTTTCATTCCACCACAGAAATGTCAGATTTCACCTGGGATCAGGTGAGGTCTCTGGTCCCAACAGGAGACAGAAATGTGTGTTTTGCGCAAGCTGGAGGACCAGGGAAGTCTGTGCTTAGAAAAATCCATGGCTGGTGGGGCTGGTGTGATCTATGAATGTTGAAGGGGGTCCTAAGAGCTGCTAACAGAAGGGATCCCTAAAAAGCAACCCATTTTGATCTGATGTGCAGGGACAGCCTAAGAATTGCAAACGTGTGCCAGCTGTTTAGACTTGCGTGCAGACCCATTGCTCGCGCACTTGGGCTTTTTCCTCTTCAAATTCTTGCTTCTGATTACTAAGCCCAATACATAGGATCACCCCGTTGGGGACACCCTGGGAGGCTGCAGGGGAAAGTTGTTATTCTGGAACCTGGGGGTCGGAGCTGGGAGTAACCATCAGAGAGCCAGCTTTGAGGCAGCCCACTCCCACGAACCTGTATTGAGTGCCACAGGGATAAACACAGGCTAGAGAGGCCGTAAATAGACCCGAAGTCAATCCAGAAACACTGCCACCCAGGGGCTGAATCACAAATTGACTCTTGTGTAATCAAAAATAAAGAAATACGAGAAATTAAGACACCGCCTGCTTAAAAATCAGGACTGGCTTACAACACTGAGGAACAGTAGAATGCAGGGAACTGCAGTACTGTCCGGATTAAGAAACAGGCGTGCCAAACAGAACAATAGAGGAAGTGAATGACCTTCACTATTGCACATTATATATATATATTTTTTCATTTCTTGCATCTTTTACTTAAGAAACTTTTTTTCTTTTTTTCCTCACTTGACTTTACCTTTTTAATTATTATTTTTATTTTTAATCAGTATTATTACTACTACTATTTTACCTTTTTTTTTTAAGTGTCATTTTATTTTCTCTTTATTTAACTTTGGGACTAGTGTTCTACATTCTATTTTCATCTATCCTTTAGCATCGTTTTACTCTATCTCAACTCTGCCTTTATGCCATCACTCTCTTCCTAACTTTTCCCCTTTTGGTGTCCTGTTTATCTTACCTCTTTCCTGCTTTAGATTTTCCCTATTCTTTCTGTTTACCCCCTGTTAAAATTTCACCCTACGTATATATCTAATTTCCAATCACCTGCTTCAAGTCCATACACACCTCTCACTTCACTGTCTTAACTACCCAAAAAATTGTTTTTCTCTCTGTCCTTTAGTTGTTGTTTGCTTGAATGTTGTTTATATCGAATTTTTATGCTTTTTTTGTGAGATTGTTTTGCTTATTCTTTTTTTTTTATTTCTTTGTTTTTGTTTGCTTTGTTTTTGTTTGTTTTTTGCTTCTGTTTTCCCTTGCCTTGCTTGATATTAGTTGGTGTTGTAATTTGTATTAATCCCCAGGTACTTGTGGCTGGAGTTTGCTGGGATTAGTGGTCGCTCTATTGAATTTTTCTCCCCATATATATAGTTTGTTCCCCTTTTCTCTCTTAGTCTCTTTCTTGTCTCTCTTATTTTTCTTTCTTTCTTTTCCCAATTTCATTTTGACACTCCTTTTTTTCTTTCTTTCTTTTTCCTCTTCTTTCTTTCCTATCCCCTAATTTGCCTTTCTCTGGTGTCACCTTTATTGGAGGTTATTAATATCATGAATACATTTCTGTTCAGTGCCTTGTGTGTTGTACCTGGTTGTGTTGTATTTTGTGCCTTTAAGTCAACGCAGGAGAGAGAGAACTACATAACCAGACTTCTGGAGAAGAGAAAACATGGGGAGATGAAGAAACAGCCCGCCTATGAAAGAAAAGCAGGCATCACCAGAAAAGGAAGTAAATGAAATAGAGGCAAGCAACCTACCAGAAAAAGAATTCAGAGAAATGGTCGTAAGGTGGCTGAAAAGAATGGAAGACAAATTCGACAATATGAGTAATAACCAAGAGGAAATGAAGAAGAACCAAGAAGAAATGAAAAATGACATTGCTGCTGTAAAGAACTCCATAGAAAGCATCAAGAGTAGACTAGAAGAAACAGAGGACTGCATCAGTGAGCTAGAAGATAAGGTAGGAAAAAATACCCAAGTAGAGCAGCTTCTAGAAAAAAGAAATTAAAAAGCAGGAAGAGAGCCTAAGGGAACTTTGGAACAATACAAAACAAAACAACATCCGCATCATAGGGGTCCCAGAAGGAAAGGAAACTGAGCAAGGAATAGAAAACCTGTTTGAAGAAATCATGACAGAAAACTTCCCTGATACAGGGAAGAAAAACCCCACACAAATCCAAGAAGCTCACAGTCCCAAGCAAAATGAACCCCAAAAGACCAATGCCAAGGCACATTATAATTAAATTGGCAAATACCAACGACAAAGTAAGAATCTTAAAAGCAGCCAGAGAGAGACAGAAAGTTACCTACAAAGGAACCCCCATCAGACTAGCAACTGATTTCTCAACAGAAATTCATCAGGCCAGAAGGGAATGGAATGAAATATACAAAGTCATGCAAAGGAAGGGTCTGAATCCAAGAATACTGTACCCAGCAAGGCTATCAATCAAAATTGAAGATGAAATCAGGAGCTTCACAGACAACAAAGGACTAAGGGAAGTTATTACCACCAAACTAGCAATGCAAGAAATGCTAAAGGGTCTGCTGTAAAAAAGAAAAAAAAAAGAAATAGGAAGCGAAGAAGGAACACAGGGATAAAGAATAAAAATGGCGATAAATAAGTACCTATCAATAATAACTTTAAATGTAAATGGATTAAATGCCCCAATCAAAAGACATAGGGTAACTGACTGGATAAGAAAATATGACCCATATATCTGCTGTCTACAAGAAACCCACCTCAGAAAAAAAGATGCACACCGACTGAGGGTGAAGGGATGGAAAAAGGTTTTCAGGGCGAATAGAAATGAAAAAAAAAAAAAAAGCTGGGGTAACAATACTTATATCTGACAAATTAGATCTCAAAGTGAAGGACATAATAAGAGATAAGGAAGGCCACTTCATAATACTAAAAGGAACAATCCAACAAGAAGAAATAACTCTGGTAAACATATATGCACCCAATACAGGAGAACCCAAATACATAAATAAACTCCTGGAGGATATCAAGGGAGAGATTGACAGCAATACAATCATAGTAGGAGACTTTAATATCCCACTATCACCACTGGACAAATCCTCTAAACCAAAAATCAGCAAAGAAACATCAATCCTAAATGACTCACTAGACCAGATGGAACTAATTGACATCTTCAGGACATTTCACCCCAAAGCCACAGAATATACATTTTTCTCAAGTGCACATGGCTCATTTTCAAAGATAGACCATATGTTGGGATATAGGCAAAGTCTCTTCAAATTCAAGAAGATAGAAATCATATCAAGCATCTTCTCAGACCACAGCGGCATAAAACTGGAAATCAACTACAATAAAAACAATCCAAAGAAGTCAAACACATGGAGACTAAACAGCATGATATTAAACAATGACTGGGTTACCAGAGAGATCAAGGAAGAAATAAAAAACATCGTGGCAACAAATGACAATGAAAACACAACAATCCAAAATCTATGGGACACAGCGAAAGCAGTCTTGAGAGGGAAGTTCATAGCTCTGCAAGCATACTCCAAAAAAATAAGAAACAATGGTAATAAATTACCTAATCCTACAACTCAGAGAGTTGGAAAAAGAACAACAAGAAAAGCCCAGCATAATCAGAAGGAAGGAAATAATAAAGATCAGAGTGGAGATAAACGACATTGAGACCAAATAAACAATACAAAAGATCAACAAAACCAAGAGCTGGTTCTTTGAAAGGATAAACAAGATTGATGAACCTCTAGCCAGGCTTACCAAGAAGCAAAGAGAGAGAAACCAAATAAACAAAATCAGAAATGAAAGAGGTGAAATAACAACAGATCCCACCAAAATACAAAGGATTGTTAAAAAATACTACAAACAACTCTATTCCAACAAACTAGACAACCTGGAGGAAATGGACATATTCCTAGAAGAACATAACCTTCCAAAAATCAATCAGGATGAATCTAAACAGCTCAATATGCCAGTAACTATGGAAGAAATTGAAGCAGTCATCAAAAAGCTTCCAGGAAACAAAAGCCTGGGGCCAGACAGCTTCACAGGAGAGTTTTACAAAACATTCAAGGAAGAACTAAAACCTATCCTCCTCAGACTATTCCAAAAAATTCAAGAGTAAGGAACACTTCCAGGCTCCTTCTATGAAGCCAGCATCACCCTAATACCAAAACCAGATAAAGACAACACAATGAAAGAGAATTACAAACCAATATCCCTCATGAACGTAGATGCCAAAATTCTCAACAAAATTCTAGCAAATTGGATCCAGCAGTACATCAGAAAGATCATACACCATGACCAAGTAGGATTTATCCAGGGGATGCAAGGATGGTACAATATCCGCAAATCAATAAACGTGATACATCACATTAACAAATTGAGAGATAAAAACCACATAGTCATATCAATTGATGCAGAAAAAGCATTTGACAAAATCCAACACCCTTTCTTGATAAAAACTCTCAACAAGGTGGGAATAGAAGGATCATACCTCAACATAATAAAAGCTATATATGACAAACCCACAGCCAACAGCATACTCAATGGACAAAAACTAAAACCATTTCCCCTAAAAACAGGAACAAGACAGGGATGCCCACTCTCACCACTCCTGTTTGACATAATACTGGAAGTATTAGCCATTGTAATTAGACAAGAAGAAGAAATAAAAGGCATCCAAATTGGAAAAGAAGAAGTTAAGTTGTCCTTATTTGCAGATGACATGATATTGTACATAAAATATCCAAAAGACTCCATCAAAAAAATAATAGACTTAATAAATGAATTTGGCAATATAGCAGGATACAAAATGAACGCCAAGAAATCTATGGCATTTCTATACACCAATAGTGAACTTACAGAAAGAGAGACTAAAAAAGCAATCCCATTTACCATCGCACCAAAAACATGAAGATACCTAGGAATAAACTTAACCAAGGAGGTAAAAGACCTATACGCGGAAAACTACAGGACACTGAAAAAAGAGATAGAGGAAAACGTAAACACATGGAAAAACATACCATGTTCATGGATTGGTAGAATCAACATCATTAAAATGTCCATACTACCCAAAGCAATCTATAGATTCAATGCACTCCCCATTAAAATACCAACGGCATATTTCACAGACCAAGAAAAAACTCTTCAAAAATTCATCTGGAATGAAAAAAAAAGACCCTGAATAGCCACAGCAATCCTGAGAAAGAAGAATAAAGTAGGAGGGATCTCAATACCAGATTTCAAGTTGTATTACAAAGCCACTGTTCTCAAAACAGCCTGGTACTGGCTCAAGAACAGACATAAAGATCAATGGACTAGAATAGAGAATCCAGATATCAACCCAAACCACTATGCTCAATTAATATTTGACAAAGGAGGCATGAACATACAATGGAGTCAAGACAGTCTCTTCAATAAATGGTGTTGGGAAAATTGGACAGATACATGCAGAAAAATGAAACTAGATCACCAACTTACACCATACACAAAAATAAACTCAAAATGGATACAGGACTTAAACATAAGACGGGAAACCATAAAAATACTAGAGGAATCCACAGGCAGCAAAATCTCAGACATATGTCGAAAGAACTTCTTCACTGATACTACCCCTAGGGCAATGGAAGCTAAAGAGAAAATAAACAAATGGGACTACATCAAAATAAAAAGCTTTTGCACAGCAAAGAAAACCATCAATAAAACAACAAGAAAGCCCACTGTATGGGAGAACATATTTGCAAATGTTATCACTAATAAAGGTTTAATCTCCAACATCTATGGGCAGCTTATACAACTTAATAATAGGAAGATAAATGATCCAATAAAAAAAATGGGCAAAGGACCTAAATAGAATCTTTTCGAAAGAATACAGAAGGAAGGCCAAGAGACACATGAAAACATGCTCAAAGGCACTAATTATCAGAGAGATGCAAATCAAAACGACAATGCAGTACCATCTCACACCTGTCAGAATGGCAATCATGAACAAATCAACAAACAACAAATGCTGGCGAGGATGTGGAGAAAAAGGAACCCTTGTGCATTGCTGGTGGGAATGCAGATTGGTGCAGACACTGTGGAGAACAGTATGGAGTTTCCTCAAAAAACTGAAAATGGAAATCCCATTTGACCCAGTAATCCCACTCCTAGGAATATACCCTAAGAAACTAGAAACACCAATCAGAAAGGATATATGCACCCCTATGTTCATAGCAGCACAATTTACAATAGCTAAGATTTGGAAACAGCCTAAATGCCCGTCAGCTGATGACTGAATCAGAAAACTATGGTACATCTACACAATGGAATACTATGCTGCCATAAAAAAGAAGGAATTCTTACCATTTGTAGCAACCTGGATGGAATTGGAGAACATTATGCTAAGTGAAATAAGCCAGTCAATGAAAGAAAAATACCACATGATTTCACTCATTTGTGGATAATAAAAAACACATTATATACTGATGAACAAAAAGATGGATACAGAGGCAGTAAATCATCAAACAGACTGTCAAATTTCAATGGGAAGGTTAGGGAGAGGTGGGAGAAATAAGAGATCAACCGAAGGACTTATATGCATGCATAGAAGAATAACCAACGGATGCAAAACATTGGGCGGTGAGGGCATGTATGGGAGTGGGGTGGGGTGGGGGACAATGGTAAGATATGTACACATATAATACCTTAATTAAAAAAATGGAAAAAATTAAATTAAATTAAATTTAAAAAAGAAAGATTGAGTTAAATATTCCAAGACTATTCAAAGATTGTAAAAGGATGGCTTCTCAGTTTGCTTATCCAGAAACAGAAACTAAAACCCTTTTTTAAAGTAATTATAAAGCAAAGGGTGGTAGATTGTCATTTTTTCAAAGATGACCACCCATTGTCTGCCATTCCACATGCCCTCTAGACTTCCCATGACCCTATCAAGACATGGAGTCTAATTTCCTTCCTTTTGAATCCAGGTGGAAAATCACACTAAGTCATAAAAGGTAATGCTGCCTCTATTTTGTTCTCTGGAATAAACTACTCTTGAAACCTTGTTCTGCTATGTAAGCAGATTGACTGCCATGAGACAGCTATTTTGTGAGGAAGCCCAAAGTTGCCTTTGTGAAAAGGCATTGAGACCTGAGAGAGAGAGAGAAAGAGAGAGAGAGAGACCAACCAGCCATATCCAGAACTCCTCCAGCCCAGGGGTTCCAGCTTCAGCCACTGCTTGGCCCCCCAATTCCTCTGCCCAGGTCTTCCCATATTCCTGACCCACAAAAACTGAAACAGATCATAAAATGATGTCTGTTGTTTTAAGACATTAAGGTTTTTTTAATCTTTATTCTTAAAAGTATTACATAGGTCCTCTTCTAGCCCACTCCTTCCCACTCCCATCCCCCCAGGCCCTCACCATCCCATTGTCTGTGTCCACGGGTTATACATATATGCCTACAAGTTCATTGGTTGATCTCTTCCCACACACCCTTCCTTGTCTTCCCTATGAGGTTCAACAGTAAGACATTAAGTTTTAAGGTGATTTGTTATGTAGCAACAGTAACTAGAACACACTGTGACATAATAATAGAGAGACTAGACTTGCTTTATTTGAAATATAATTTGTGCTATTGTGAAGCAATTTTGTTGTGCTTAGAGAAGCATCCGTGTTTTATAACTTTCATTATTTCCGTTTAGATATGTTGTTTTTCTGGATAAAGAATTATAAGCTATATCCTAGAGCCACGTACTAATGGACAAATTATGGCCTGTGGGCAATGCAACATCCAGGGTCCTATGTCCCTCTCGGATGTCAATTATAGAGTCCAATAGTAATATATTCAAATTCACCTGAAGAGATCTACTTTCCACACTGCTTGTGGCCAAATACCATTTAGGAGCAAGTCTTCACTTAAATGTGGTTACACACAAGTAATGAGGTATAAAACCTCTTCCTATCTGTTTTAATGAAGGGTGAGGAGTATCACTGTTCTCCTCTCTCATAATGTCAATCTTCCACATACAAGTAGAGTCCTATTTGCTTAAAGATGTTAACACCAGAAATATGAAAAGATGAAAATGCCAAAGGACCTGACACTGCTTAATCTCAGCAAATGAATACACTGATGTTTACCAAAAAGCAACACACTTGTTGGCAACAGCTGTCTATCTACACATATCTGACATAGACTCACTTGGAAACAAGGAATGACTAAAACAGCTAAATAATTTTCTTCCCATCAAGAGGTTCTGTGTCATGTATGAGAAAATCACAGGTAAACATTTAGCCTATCCTGAAACATTCTATCTCAAGTTAATGAAATCACCAACATTTTTAAACTTTTTTGGAAGGGAATAGGTTGAGACAAGAAAAGTTGAACATGCCCATTTCGTAGAATTAGTACACCTGTGTTTGCTTTATTTTGTATTGGAATTGTATCAATTTGTGCTATTTCCTGCTTAAGTGATGAAAGTAGCTTGGATCTCTTATATCATCATGGGGGAGACGGGGGTGATACGGATCTCATAGGGGCCAGATGTATGTATTGCACCCCAGACTTGACTAAGAAGATACAGAAGTTCCAAATCCACTGGGCTTGCACAAAACCACCTAAAGGCCAATCTGTCAGACTCACTTAATATCCTTTTGATATTTGGTTTCATGCTCTTTTGCTTTGTTTTTTTAGTTCTAGTCCCTGCCTCCTGGGAACCAATTTCTAATCATTGCTCAAAGGGGATTTTTTTTCAATGCATTTTTGTGTCTTGTCTCAAGAAATTCATTAGTTATTTCAAAACATGACCAATATGCTGTTCTCCACTTCTCTGTTTTATATGAGGATTTTTTTTTTTGGCAAAAAGTTCCAGAAATTTCTTTATTCTCACAAGACTAGCTCTAGGCACTTTCCCAGTATAATAAAGAAGCATTTTATGTTATGGGTGATGGCCAGTTAACATTTGTACTTCTCCTGATGAACTATAGCATTCCTATCAGCCAAGGGAAACACCTGCATAGCCCTGTGTTCCTGAATTACATCCATGACCACACATCCATAAACAGGAATTCGAATCCAAAGGAAAAGAATCACAGGTGCTGCGGAAAAACAGCTCATGTAAATCTGCAGTATGCGACAAGCTCTTCAATACAAACAAGACTGCAAGGGCATGATTATAGCTGGGAAACATGGACACCAACCCCAGTAACCTGTGATTATTTTTATGATGCATGGGGTTTGGACCAAACATGACCACAGATCAAAGCGCTAAGACAGAGTTCCGTGGAGACATATGGTGGCTGACAAACACAACAGATTGTATTTGTAATACAAAAATTAGCCAAAACCTCTAGCTTCTATTTCTTATTTTGAAACACAAATTTGTACAAAGGACATATTTAGAGCTCAATGCCTCTACTAAATCCTTAAGCCTATCACTATACACCCACACACAATGGTTTATATATTAATATTAATGTTTCATTATAGGAATCAGGACAAAAACAAAACAACCAGAAACCATTTTAATTTATTTGAAAACTAGAGGCCCGGTGCATGAAATTCATGCATGGGTAGGGTCCCTAGACCTGGCCGGCGATCAGGGTCGATCTGTGGGGTGACTGGTGGGGCAATAGGGGGGGTGGGGGAGATCTCTGCTGGCACCTGCCTTAGATGGCCTGGCACCACCCACTCACCAGCCCTGCCACCTGCCACCGCTGCCGGTCGCCTCCCTCCTTCTGTGGGGTGACTGGCGAGGCGATTGGGGGACCCCCACCTTGACTGGCCTTGGGTCTTGCGGGCTGGGGAAAGCTCCTGCATTGAGCATACACCCCCTGGTGGTCAGTGCATGTCATAGTGAGTGGTTGTTCTGCTGGTCGTTCCACTCTTTGGTAGATCTGCATATTAGGCTTTTATTATATAGGACTAGTAGCCCTGTGCATGAAATTCATGCAGGGGGCGGGGTGTCCCTCAGCCTGGCCTGTACCCTCTCGAATGTGGGACCCCTCAGGGGATGTTCGGCTGCCGGTTTAGGCCCAATCCCACAGGAATTGGGCCTAAACTGGCAGTCGGACATCCTTCTCATAATTTGGGACCACTGGCTCCTAACCGCTCACCTGCCTGCCTGCCTGATCGACCCTAACCACTCTGCCTGCTGGCCTGCTCACCCCCAACTGCCCTGCCCCCATTGGCCTTCTCGCCCCCAACTGGCCCCCTCCACTAGCCTGCTCACCCCCAACTGCCCCCCCCTCCTGGCCTGATAGCCCCTAACTGCCTCTGTCTCGGCCCTGCCACTATGGCTTTGTCCGAAAGGTCTCCTGGTCTAATTAGCATATTACCCTTTTATTAGTATAGATAGGGGCCTGGTACACAGGTGGGGGCCAGCTAGTGTGCCCTGAAGGGGGTCTTGGATCAGGGTGGGGGTCCCCTTGGGAGGTGGGGCTGGTCTGGGGCAGTTTTCAGGCCGGCCACACCCCCATCAGGGTGGGGGTCCCCACTGGGGGAGGTACCGACCTGGGCGAGGGGCTAGGGCGGTATGCAGGCTAGCCACTCCCCCACTGTGATGAGGGTTCCCGCTGGGGGGGCGTGGCTGGCCTGGCGAGGGGCTGAGGGCCATTTGGGAGTGGTCTGCAGGTCGGCCAAGCCCCAGGCTTTGTCCGGAAGAATGTCCGGAAGGTCTCTAGAAGGTCTCACGGTCTAATCAGCATATTACTCTTTTACTAATATAGATGATTATGCGTCTTACAGAAGTCTTACTGAATGAAATGCAGTGCAGCTTGCTAACAGGGAAGCAGTTAGCAGTTACTCTTTTCATGTATGGAATAGATATTTTCCATATTATCTGACATTCCTGAGAAGGTAAGTGATAGCCATAAGAAGCTCACACACATCAAGGGAAGAAAACAATTCCCCCTGTTCCACTGAGGATTATGGAAGCCAATATTCTGAAGAACCCAGATATTGTGATATAGACAGTATATACTGTGATATAGAATAAATGTCACATGAGGCATTTAAAACCATGTTACAATGACATCACCAGAAACTATATTAAGCCAGCGGGTCTGGGATGAGATGAGGCCAGTTACTGGACTAGAGAGAATGAGCTACGCTTGTCAGAAGTAGTTTCATGGTGGGCACATTAAAATTAAGTAAGTCTCTTTGGAGGCACTGTCAACAGAGCTGCTTCTCAAAATATTTTTACATAAAATCTCATAACTGGGGAGTCTGTGTTTAATAAAATCTTTATGGCAAAAGAAATGATACTGTTTCTTTCAAGTAAATTCAGCTTTTACTTTATAAAAATGGTTGAATGTTTGCTATACTCATATCCAGGGAAGGCCCAGGATACAAAGATGATCAGAAAAGGCCCCTGCTCTTAGAGTAGTTGCAAAATAATAGGAAAAAAAGACAAACAGATAATCAGAGTATCAGAAAGATACTGATGACTGCTCTAATGAGATGTATAAACATTGGGAGTGATTTTTCAAAAGGATGGCCCAAACCTCAAACAGCAAGCTACCTCATCTAAATTTTATGGTTCCAATGAGTTATTAAGAAACAACAAAAAAAATCAATCTTTTTAAACATACCTTAAATGTCAGTGATCTACACCAGCTGTTAAGTTAAGCAAAAGCTCTAGATCAACTGTTTCTTTGCCTGGTGAATTCTGCCATACACTGAGCACTACCAACATAAATATTATTCTTAAGTCCAAAGCTATAACTTCTTGCTCATTTATAAAGTCTAGCTACTTAAATGTTACCATCCTACTATGAAAGTGTAACTGCTATATTTCAGAAGTCATCATCTTTCATATTGCCTTGAAAGTGATGTGCCATAAAGCCAGTTTGAGGCCTACAAATGATACAATATTAAGAATTTTTCTGACAAACATTATTTTTCACATGATTTCATGTGCCACTAAACCCAGTTCTAATTTAAAATATAAATCAACACAAAATATTATAGGGCAAACGAAAGCAGGGGATGGAGAATGTATTGTCGAGGACCAGGAATGTGAGTTGCCAATAATTGAACTCTAGGTTTATAGGTCTCTTGATGTTCTTCTGTAGGAAACTGTAGCTCTTTGCTCCCTAGACTAGTAAGCAATGAGACAGGCATATTGCATGTGCTAAAACAAACAAAAAAATAGAATAAGTAGCTAGGGATTAGACCATATTTCCCAAGAGACATAAACAAATACTCAGTACATTTCATCCAACTTACATTATTGCATGCCAGCTTGAAAATAATTGAAGTAGATTTGAAAAAGATAACTACTATTACCAGCCATCCTTCATAGGAAATGAAATGTCCTGCCAAGCAGTCCAAAGACTAAGGGCAAAGAAACACAACTGTATTTTAAAGTAAAGCAATACTCACTTATTATCACAGACAAAATATAAAGCCATCAAGAAAGAAACATCTAATCTAAAATAATAAGGCCAACCTTTTGTTCCTCAAACACAAAAGGATATGTCTTTTCTGGTCACTAAAACAGAAAGCTAGTATAACTGCAAAGAATCAAAAAAATACTAAGAAACTCTATTTCATGTGATTTTCAGTTCCCTTAGGTGGATCAACTAAGAAACAAATCCCAGATTTGTTTCATATTTCAAGGAAAAGACAAAGCGTGTATGTGTGTGCGCACACATACGATAAAAGCACATAAATAACTATACAATGGGAGCTATGTTTACATGAAAACACATCTCCAGGTCAGAATATGTTTTTAAGTACTCCATAACTTAGGCTGAGGGAAATTCGATGTGGTTTTTTTGGAGTTGACTTTTCCTAAGCCAGGACTTCTCAGTCATTTTAATTGGAGCCAGATCATTCTTGGTTTTGAGAAGCTGATGTGTGCATTGAAGGATGTTTAGCAGCCTCCCTGGCTTCTATCAACTAGATGCCAATAGCACCGCCTCCAATCTATGACAATCAAAAATGTCTCCAGAGAGTCAAATAACACCTGGGGAGGGAAACTGGCCCCTTTGAGAACTACAACCCTAACCCAATGATAATGCGGTAAATCCCACATAGGCCAGGTAGCTTTCAATTGTTGCATGGCCACAGATGCAATTAGCCTATCTCTGTCCAACACGTTCAAGTGAACCCACTGTGTTCTCTGCTTAAGGGGCAGTGTCCAGGACAATGTACAGGAGGAAAAACTTCAAACGTCAACACCTTTCCAAGATGCTTCTAAAGCATTTCCTCTACTGAGATTGACATTTTCCATTTGGACAATGAGAACCTATAGAGATACCTATACAAGCAAACACACATCTAAATGACACAGAATCTTTGGAAACCAAAGAAAGAAAAGGAGAGGAAAAACATCTAATAGTCAACAAAAATGATCAGGAAATTAAAAATTCCAAGACATACTGGAAGAAAGACTTGCAAGATGCCTCATATTTTTTAAAAGATGAATGATCAAATTCATTTAATAAATATGCATTGGACATCTACCATGATTCAAAGCATGAGATACAAAGATAAAAGAGAATGGCATCCTGCCATTTTAGGAGTTGAGATCTAAGACATGTAGACAATTCATTCTCAAACCTGGCTGTATTCTATAAACATAGGGCCAATTCTATAGGCATCTAGACTGTGGACAATTCTTAATGCCTATGGGCTAATCCATGAAAGTCGGTGGGGACTTAAACATAGACATGGGGTAGGTGAAGATCGCATTTTTAGTTAAAGAAATTATAAGAGAAAAACCACATGATAAAAAATCAAGGGCATATTACGGCAAAAAAAAAAAAGAAAGAAAGAAAGAAAGAAAAAAAAAAGGCATTCAATACCTTCCATTCAGTCAAGCCCTGGCCAGTGTGGCTTGGTTGAAGTGTCATCCTGTGCACCAAAAGGTGGTGGGTTTGATTCCCCGTCAGGGCACATACCATGTTGCTGGTCTGGGCAGGTGCAAGAGGCAACCAGTCCATGTTTCTTTCTCACATTGATGTTTCTCTCTCTCCTTCCTGCTCTCTAAAATCAATTTTAAAACGTTTTTAAAGAATAAGGTAGGTAAAAACCAGAACCTGGAGGATGTTCAACTTTGTTGAGAATGGACAACCTCTAAATATTTCTGAGAAAAGAATAAAATTATACTTCAAAAACTTATCTACCAAAAACTCTATAATAGAGGGTCTGGGTATGAAACAGAGTCAGGAACTCGAGTTTCCTATCTAAAGCAAAACCCCAAACAAAAACACTGGCTTCCCTTTGTTTCCACGGGAACTCCCTTGGTTGGCTCCTCTTCGGGGTCATCCAGTATGATAGAGTCTCTGAAGGGTCAGGGCTAGACTCTGTAGTCTTCTTATTCCAACTTGTTTCCCTGGTTGATCTCACATTTATGCATTCAGTTTTCGCCTATATGTACACAAAATAAAAATTCTCCACCAAGATTTCACCTCCCACTCAGACTGGGAGCCCTAACTGCCTATTTAACATTTCCCTTTGGATGTGCTGAAGTAACCTCAAACTCACCAAGTCCAAAACGGAACTTAGGATATTCCTCACAGAGCCCAGTGCTCTTTATGTCCCTTTTCTCTGGAAATAGTACCACATTCTAACCAGTCACACAGGCTAGTCATTCTTGATACTGTCTCCATCCTCATACCCAATCTACCACGAGGTCCTGTGGATTTTACGTTGCATTCCTCGCTCAGTTTCCTCCTGCTCTCTCCTCCTCTACCAGCGCTTTCTAAACCCAACCTGCTATCTTCCTTCACTTGACCGTTTCCATAAAATTCTTGACTAGTTGATTCACAGTCAGTTTTACCTCCCTACTGCCAACAAAGAGCCACTACTTCAAATTTAAAACTAACCACATCACCATGACTTTACTTAAAATTCTTCAATATCTTCCCACTGATCTTATGATATGTATGAAAGTCCTAAGCAAGGCCTGACCTTCAGCTAATGTAGATGTATTAAAGCCACCAATGTTTATTTTAGTCCCACATATTTGCTTGTGCTTGCTCCAGCGTCAGGGCCACTGCACTCAGGGTCCCATCAGTGGAGAACTTGATCTCCCCATTAGGACTGTTAAAGTCCTACCCATCCTTCATGTCCCAGTCAAATCATCACTTATTCTAAGCATCCTTCCCTGATCTCCCTGCCTTGTAACAGGCTCTTACAGCACACACACACACACACACACACACACACACATTTCCTTTTAAAATACTTGACCTCGGTGCATTCTACGTTTGATTGACTTATATTTGATGAAAGTATTTGATTCATATCTGTGCCCACTAGTATTACCAATAAATCATCCCATTACAAGTTTGGAATGAACAAAAAAATGTATAGGAACTGGGGAGGTAGGGGCTTGTCCTGAGGGGTGGGAGTTGCGGGGGGGGGGGGGGGGGGGGGCGGGGTTCAATCGGGAATAAAGGAGACCTATATAATACTTTAAACAATAAAGAAATAAAAAATATATAAATAAATAAAAAGGGAAAGTACACATAAAGAACTTAAAAAGAATTTTAAAAAACCTTTAGACGAAAAATAAAAGAGAAATTAGAAAAAGTGTATAGGAAAGAGTGTAAAAGAGATACAGAATAGATTCAATAAATCGTCTAATGTAGATGCATTACATTTAAAAGGAAAAAGAAGAGTCAAGTGTGACTACAAAGTTTTCACATCTGGATGACTAAGAAATATGAGCAACTAGTTTAGTACCTGCACTGATTCCAACTGATTTATTTCATTTTTATGTTGTTTTCCCTTTTTCTTTTTACTTTCTACCACCCCAATCCCCACATCAAAAAGCCCTAGTATTTATTTAAATCAAATGACCTAAGGTTGGCTGCCACCAGAACATTCCAGATGAAAACTCAAGTGTAATAATTAGTATCCCCACAGTTAGACCCACTCTCTCATTCTCCCCAGCATTAAATATTAAACTACCAACATACAGTGAAATTTTACTTTAGGGCAAACAGAACTTGCTTCATATAGAAATGTCCAGTGCATGCATGAGTAATGACTTTAAAGGCTTACCTCAATTTTCCACAGTTTATTTTTAGTCCTAATCTAATTTTAACGGTCTAAAATTATTAACACGTAGTGTCTACTATATCATAATATATTTCTTCATAAAATACATTTCCAAAGGCTGCTAAGATTTGAATTTATTTCATCTTAAAAGATACCCTTCTCTTTATACTGGCAATATTAGGTTGAACCTGTATTATTTTATGGAACCTGGTAAGTTCCTGCTCAGTAAGTACTTCTGTTGTTAAGCCATATTTTATCCATTTGTACTTTTACAGAGGAGACTTAAGTTTTTTAAGACAAAGTTGTTTCTTATAATAAATCATTCTGGAGATAGCACAGTTTATGCATTCATAAAATGTCTCCGAATTTAAAAAGATATATATATATTGTTATGGGGTTCTTGCACTTACCAGAGTTGCCAAATATTTGCAGTATTTATGCAATAATAAAAAAGACAGGTATAGACAATAAAAAGCTACCAGAGGATTTCTGGGAAAATAAATTGCAGTCAGAAGTCTTAAAGAGTTTCCTAGAAGAAATTATGGGCTTTGTTCTGTCTCAGGAAGGCACTGACTGTAAAGATAACAATCAATTTTATATATCACTTTTATGATATGTCAATATGACTCAAAAGTTTCCAGCTCTAATATTTTTCTTTGGTGAGGGAGTTGAGGGTAGTGGTACAAATGTTTGTTAACGCATATCTACATGTGTGATAGCGTAAGTCAAGGACATGTAATACAGCTTATATTCAGGGACACCTAGAGGTGCAAGACCCACTGACATTACTCCTAAGGACTGTCTGGCTGAAGGAGGACATCCAAGATGAGGTCATCCTGTAACAGCATAAATGATCTGATTTATGCTGGCAGAGCTTACACAGGACCATCTTATTTCTAGGGCAAAACCCAGCACGAGACTGTAAGGCTGCCTTCCTGCTTAGTACGAAGGGATCCCCACTACAGGGTTCCCCCTTTGACTAACATCACCTTCACTTAAAAAAATGTACTTGCCCTTTCTCTGCTTTCTACCAACCAAACTGAAGTTACCATTTCACTGTGAATTTTTTTAATGGGGGAAAAGTTCTGTGTTTTTTTTTTTTTTCCAGAGTTATGAGCTAGATTGACTATCATATTGGCAAAGTTGAAAACCTTCCTTGAAACTTCCTGCTGCAAGATTTCTTGCCACTGCCTATTATAAACATTACACAACCTTCAGAGATTCAAAGGCATGGAGGGCCCACAGTCACTTAATGCAACTGCGCAAACATTTATTGACTGACTGTATCGCTCACTGGGCCTTAGGATTAAAAATAAGTAACATCTGAGCTAACTCATTTCAAAGACTTCACAGTCTATTATAGAAGACAAATCTCTGCTATAAACAAACAAAAGTGAAATAACAACAGTATGCCCAGGTACTGTGGGACATGGTGGGGATGGGAAATGCTCAATACTGCCTGATGATTTCTGGATTTTGGATCTGACAGCGCTTGTTCAGGACCCAGAGTGAGACACAGTCTCTGAATCCCTTCTAGAACCTTCCCTAACTAAGAAAAACTCTATGTTTATGTCAGTAAACTCAGATTAATACAAATTTAGAGAGTCTTCTTTAAAGGTAGAAATGTAGGAAATTATATTAAGGCTGGACTGGAAGGGCTTGACCATGAAAACCAAGGTAGATTTCAGGTTTCTGGTCTCCATGCCCTTTCCTTTAAGCCACCTGCTTCTGAGTTCATGTTCAGCAATGACAGAGGCCCATTTCCAACCTTCAAATCCCTGAACTAGAGGCCATCACCCCAAATGCCAACATCCAAGGGACACATCTCTCCTTCATCTGTAGATTACAATCCAGATAATCCTTTTTCAAAGTCAGAAAGGACACTTCATAGACAGAGTTGTTGGCTACTATCTCCATTTGCTATTTCAGTCTGAGAGCTAAGTTGGTTCCTGACCGTGGAGTCTAGTTTGCATTGAGCTGGGGCAATGCAGCTGTGAAACAGCTGGCACAAGGTGGGGCCATACCTGGTGGTTCTGCTGAAGCTATTCCTAATGTTAGCGTATTCTGTCCTTGCATGTAACACGTAAGGCCGCTAAAAGACCTTGCAATGACAAAGTGTTTCCACTTGCCCTTTCTGATTTTATTCTCATCATTTTCTAAAGCAAGCATTATTATTTCAACTTTAAAAAGTGAAAACTAAGCTTAGAAAGAATGAATAACTATGCCAAATTTCCTCCAATAATAAATGTTAAAAACATTTGGATGGACTAAGGGGCCCTGACACCCAAGGTCACAAACTAGTGAGTCACAGGCATTATTGGTTTGGCCCACGTAGTGTTTTTTAAAATACATATTAAAGTCCTTTTAAAATATTTAAAAGTGTAGATATTTCATATAAAAATACAGATTTCTCAAATCCCTTGAAAAATTAGAGCCTGGAAATTACTGACAAGTCTGGACTAATTCTCTAGGCTAGTAATAGGGTAGGAAGTGGGGTATTTGTAGTTGTCACAGAATACCTCCCCCCACCAGATGACCTATTCATCCACCTCATCTGCCTCGCCTATGAGACACACTTGAGTTTGTCACCGTACTGCTAAACCCTCTTGCAATGGGATAAAGCATTAATGAAGAGAGAGATCTGCAAGTGATAGAGGGTACCTCACCCAAAAGGTTGAGAGTGTTCATGTCACCGGGATGAGTCCCAGGGTGATCCCTAACCCACTCCCACGAACTTCATCTAAATGTCATCTGCCCAACAGCCCCATACTACTACCTCATATGTACGAAACAGTGTAGAAAAATGCAAAATACTTCCTCTGGAAAAGTCTGACTATACCCTGGTCAAATGATTTCATTGTTATAAACTACTTACATATTTGTGGAGGGGAAAAGCCATTGAATTCAAATCACATCCTTTAGCCTTATTTCTACCTCCCTATTTGAAAGCAAACAATTTCATCTTCTGGTATCCTACACCTGTTCATTGTCCAATGACTACTTGATGGGCCACGGTTAAGAGGTCTTGGAAGATTCCCAAAAAGGCACTTCCATTATTACCAGTATAATTTTCAAGGAATGATGGCTAAGCTAGTGCACTTATCACAGTTTCTATCCTACTTGTTGTTTTTTTAATTTCTTTATTGATTAAGGTGTTACATATGTGTCCTTCTTCCCCCATTACCCCCCATCCCCCCCACTCATGCCCTCACCCTCCTGTTGTCTGTGTCCATTGGTTAAGCCCATATGCATGCATACAAGTGCTTTGGTTGATCTCTCCCCCTTACCCCCACCCTCCCCTACCTTCCCTTTGAGGTTTGATGGTCTATTCTACTTGTTTGAAAAGAAAAAAATTAAAGCATGGCTGATTTAAGTGGCAGAGTTAAACTCTTGGTTGGGTTTTATGATTTCAATTCCATTTTGGGACTTGAATCTGCTGTAGAAAACAGATGTTTAGCTGGCAAGACAATGACATTTTAGAGTTTTATTTCATAAAAATTAAAGCTCAGCTATAAACCAGAAGCTCCAAAGGAACCAGCCCACACAGTTATGGTCAGATAAGGGACAACTGGTCTCCCAAGTCTCAGCTGAGGAGCCAGTGGAACTACAGAAAACACACACCCTACAACCTGGCACTGGAAGGGATTTTTTTTTTTTTTCAAAAGCTGGAAAACACACAGGGACTGCCTGCAGCAAGAGGGGGACCAACCCATGACCTTGAATAGGACTGGATGGCCGCAGACATGGGGCATCTCCTTTACCTTGGATCTGTACACTCTGAATTCAGCAGAATAGCACAATTCAAGTGACAAGAGGTAGGCTTAAGGGAAAGGAAGAGGGCTCTCGGTGTTAACCTGCAAGAGAGACACTCACATTTCAACATTCAATTTATCTAATATAATTGTGTGTGTGTTTTTAGGAAAACTAAACCTTAAGGACTTTGTTTCCCAAAAGACAAGAGACAGTTTTAGACATATTCCATCTATATTTGAACAAACCATCTAATTTTTCTTGCCTCTGTTTCTTAATGTGTAAGATGAAAAAACTTAATTCAGTACCCACTAACTTCCCTTACAAACCAGTTGTATGAGTCTCTGCATTTCTATTTAGTTCATACATTTTAGCAATACCAAAAAAGAGTTTTTGATCCCAAACTTTTGAAATATTTAGTATTCTTATCTGAAGTTTGGAAAGAAAAAAAAAACCCTTTTATGTATTGATAAAATATATAAATTAAGTAAAAATCACAGCAGCCATTAATTAATCATAGGAAAAAAGTTCCCAAAGTTGGGGTGCAGCCTGGGATGAAGAGGGGAAACACAGAGGATGTTCAGGGCTGTGAAACTACTCTGTATGATTCTGTGACTGTGGACACGTCATTATGTATTGGTCTGATGTCATAGAACGTACAACACCAAGAATGAACCCTAATATAGGCTGTGGATTCTGGGTAATGATGTGTCAATGTAGGTTCCTCAATTGCAAAAAATGTCCCACTCTGATGGGGGGATATTGATAGTTAGGGAAGCTGGTCATGTGGGGCGGGGGGGGTTGCAGGCATATGGAAACATCTCTGGACTTTCCTCTCAGTTTTGCTGTAAACCCAAAACTGCTCTACAAAATAAAGTTTAGAAAAACAAAAAACAAAAAAGAAGTCCCCAAAGTGGTGCTGATGAACTGCTAGAATAGTTAAAATTAAGTGTGCTGGTGCCCTCCTGGTGTAATATGTTTAAAACTGTCACGTGGAACAATCAGTAGTACATGCACATCACTCAGATACGAATGAGCATCCTCTCAGCTCCCCCACTGGAAGGAGCCTGTGTGACTCGATGCCTAACTCAAGAGAGAAAACAGTTCGGCAAGAAACCTTCTCTGGAGAGAGCAAAATATTGAAAACCTATTAGAAGAAATAATGACAGAAAACTTTCCCTACCTGGTGAAAGAAATAGATGTACAAGTTCAGGAAGCACACAGAACCCCATACAAGAGGAATCCAAAGAGGACCACACCAAGACACATCATAATTAAAATGCCAAGGGCAAAAGACAAAGAGAGAATATTAAAAGCAGCAAGAGAAAAACAGTTAATTACCTACAAGGGAGTACCCATACGACTGTCAGCTGATTTCTCAACAGAAACTATGCAGGCCAGAAGGGAGTGGCAAGAAATATTCAAAGTGATGAACAGCAAGAACCTACAACCAAGATTACTCTACCCAGCAAAGCTATCATTCAGAGTCGAAGGTCAGATAAAGAGCTTCACAGACAAGAAAAAGCTAAAGGAGTTCATCACCACCAAACCAGGATTACATGAAATGCTGAAGGGTATTCTTTAAGGAGAGGAAGAAGAAGAAAAAGGTAAAGATAAAAATTATGAACAACAAAATGACATCAAATACATACCTACCAACAAGTGAATCTAAAAATCAAGTGAATAAAAAATCTGAAAAACAGAATGGACTGGTGAATATAATAGAATCAGGGACATAGAAAGGGAGTGGACTGACGATTCTCAGGGGAAGCAGGTGTGAGGGGTACGGGAAGAGACTGGACAAAAATCTTACACCTATGGATGAAGACAGTGGTGGGGGGTAAGGGCATGGGGTGGGGTGGGGAATCAGGTGGAGGGGAGCTATGGGGGGAAAAAAGAGGAACACCTGTAATAATCTGAACAATAAAGATTTATTTAAAAAAAAAAAAGAAACCTTCTCTGACAACCTCTCTACATGGGTAAATACAACATGTATTTCAAAAGTGACTTGCAAGTTTCCAGGAGAAAGGCAAGTCATGACAGATAAGTCACCAAAGGCAGGAAATAGTGCAGGACACCAATGCCAACAAGTGCCTGCCATTTGAGTCTGTTCAGAGTCAGCAGAAAAGTAATCATTTGCTTTTTCAAAGGCTTGTAATATCCGTTCATTTTGAGTAAAATATGTCTCTTGAAAACTTGTTTCTTGTGTTTTGCACAAGGGGCTTTTGAGGTTGTAACTAGTGTCTAGGTCCCAAAATTGGCGTCCCCATTTAGAAAGCCAATGTCCTTTCTCTCCCTGAGTGTCTGCTCCGAGTCACATCCCACATAACCACACCTAGCTCAGAGCTGTGCATGTGGTACTTACTCAAGTTCACCAAATTGAATTAAATGTCTTACAGACATTCTTGGGGAAAATTACTCAACTATTGTTTGGCATTCTGAAATTGGCCTGTGTAAATAAAACAAGAGAAGCCAACTGCACTTATAATTGAAATACTGGTTGTTCGTTTTTACTACTCATGCTCAAATTTAAAAAAAAAACAAAACACCAAAAAACATACACATACTGGAGCATAGGTTCTGGAAAACCTGCCCAACTTAAGTCTTATTCTCATCCAAATTCTCTTTTAATATAGTTGTGAACTTGGACCTCGTACTCTTCTATCATTAAAACATAAAAATGTCTACATCCTGAAGTATTTTACTCCATATTTAATCTATTTTCAACACAGGACATGGAAGAGATGTGAATTTTCCAGGATGGATTCCTGTAAATGTCTTAAGTCTCCTGTCTTCTATGTTTTTTCTTTTCCTATTCTTTAAAAATAACATCTTTTTTTGACATGTGGAATGGTTAATTTTATGTGTCGATTTGACTGAGCCATGGGATGCCCAGATATTTGGTCAAACATTATTCCAGATGTACCTGTGAAAATATTTTTGAATGAAATTAACATTTGAATCAATAGACTGAATGAAGCAGATTGTCCTTCGCTAATGAAGGTGGGCCTTGTCCAATCTGTGGAAGGCCAGAATTGAACAAAAACGCTAATCTTTTTGAAAATAAAAGGGAATTCCTCCTGCTTGACTGACTTGAACTTGGACTTCATTTCTTTCCTGTCTTTGAACTTGAAGTGAAACATCAGCTCTTTCTGAGTCTGTAGCCTGCCAGCATTTACTGAGACTATCTCGTTGGCTCTTAATGGGGGAGAGGGTCTCAGTCCTTCAGACTCAGACTGGAACTACATCACTGGCTTTTGAGGGTGTCCAGCTTGCCCACTGAAGAAGTTGGGACTTGACAGACTCCATAATCATGTGAGTATGTAAAGTATGAATAATACATATAAAATAAATATACATACATGTATATGTGTATGTGTACACACACACACACACACACACACACACAGTGGTCCTCCCTTATCTGCAGTTTTGTTTTCCATGTTTTCAGTTACCAGCAGTCAGCTTCAGTCTGAAAATATTACATTGAAAATTCCAGAAATAAACATTCTTAAGTTTAAATCATGTGCCATTCTGAATAATGTGATGAAATCTGGTGTCAATCTGCTCTGTCACACATGGGATATGAATCATCCCTTTGTCCAATGTATTCACCCCATTTATACTACCTGCCAAATAGTCACTTAGTCACTATCTAGGTTATCAGGTCAATTATTAGAGAGAAACCACATTCACATAACATTTTATTATCATCTATTATTATAATTCTATTTTATTAGCTATTGTTGTTCATCTTTTATTTTGGCTCATAAGTTAAACTTTATCCTACATACTTACTAGCATGTATAGAAAAAAACAGAGTACCATATGCAAGGTTCAGTACTATCCACCGTTTCAGGCATCCACTGGGGGTCTTCGAACACATTCCCTGTGAATTTTATTGGTTCTGTTTCTCTTGGAATGTATAAGCCTCCATAATCATCATGTGTATGCATACACAAACACACACACACAAAGTGAACCATTGAATGCTGCAGGGGTTAAGAGCACCAAACCCATGCATAGTCAAAAATCCATATTTAACTTTTGACTACCCCAAAACTTAAGTTGTCCCTCAATTATCTGTGAGGGATTGGTTCTAGGAAACCAGACAGGTTCCAAAATCTGTGGATACTCAAGTTCCCTATATAAAATGGCAGAGATGAATGCATACAGTCAAGCCTCCACATCCATAGACTCCCAACTTGAATCAAAACCAGTCTAGGTACTTATTGAAAAGAAACACACACGTGTATATGTGGACACATGCAGTTCAAACCCCTATTGTTCAAGGGTCAACTGTATACACACAGACATATAATAACATATACAAATATATACATTCTATTGGTTCTTTTCTCTGGAGAACCCTATTACAACATGATACCACATTTGTCACTTTTCTCCATTTACAAATACTTATAACTAAAGCATAAGCTCATTTTGCTGAATGAAGATGAAGGTTTCCTTTCATTGGAATATTACCTTTCTTTAGCTTCACATTTTTACTGTGAAAACATGGTGTCATGTTAGAAATAGCCTAGGTTTCAATAAATATTTCCTCCATGGAAACTTGACAGACTTTTCTTAAGCACAAGCTAATCATTGTTTTATGGCTGGAAAAACCATATTAGAAAGACAGGAAAATGCAGCCGACTGCCATTCACTTTAATGGGAGAGATCATATGCCTTTATTCTCTCTAAAATCAGAAAATCTACTAGTTCTATCCCTGTTATTTTTAGTAGCTGTGTAGTGGAAACATCCATAAATGCTTAGTTTTATTCAGTGTTATCTTTATTTTAATAAGAAGCCATACACAAATGCATTATTTTACTTATGCATTGAATGACTTAAGATGTTCACAGTTTTCACAAAGACCATGCAACTGTTAACAGGCCCTTAATATCAGGGCTGTACATCATTACTACAGGAGCCAAAGAGCAAACCTTACAACATCTGAATGGATTTCAGGCATACGTGTTGTGCAACAAGTTGCAATTTATCCGTACAGCTCTCGCTAAATGGACTTCTGCGGATTTAGTGTCATAATGTTTCTGAAAACCCCTTGGCATTCTGGATGCTGAACCACATTAAATATAAGAGGAGAGAAGAAGAAAGTGGCATGATGGCTCACAGAACGGTTAAATGGTAAATACCATGTTTTCTTTATAGAAATATATAGTTTGTTTTTTAATTCCTTTTTCATTTCTTGTTATAACTGATATTTAGTGTGTATCTATTATTAATTACTAGTGGCCCAGTGCATGAAATTTGTGCATGGAGAGGGGGTTCCCTCAGCCCAGCCTACACCCTCTCCAATCGGGACCCCTTGGGGGATGTCCGACTGCGGGATCAGGCCTAAACTGGCAGTCAGACATCCCTCTCGCAATCTGGGACCACTGGCTCCTAACCGCCTACCTGCCTGCCTGCCTGATCACCCCTAACTGCCTCTGTCTGCCTGCCTGATTGCCCCTAACCCCTCTGCCTGCCTGCCTGATCACCCCTAACTGCCTCTGCCTGCCTGCCTGATCGACACTAACTGCCTCTGCCTGCCTGCCTGATCGCCACTAACTGCCTCTGCCTGCCTGCCTGATCGCCACTAACAGCCCTCCCCTGCTGGCCTGATCTCACTTCCAACTGCCCTCCTCTGCTGGCCAATTTGGTTCTGATTGGTCAGTTTCTATGCCAGTCAGCATCAAAAGCTCCGCCTCCTAGGCAGCCATTGGCTCTTCACAGTTGACCTAGATTTGGCTCTGTTTGGTCAGTTTCTATGCCAGTTAGCATCTCTGGGCCTATCAACAGGGCCTGATCAGAAAGGCAGGACTGATCAGCAGCTCTAGTGGAGGCCTGAAGAGAAATGGAGGTGCAGCTGTTGGCCAGACTGGCAGAGAAAGAGAGAGGCAAGTCCTGATCAAAAGCTGCCACAGAGGCAACAGATCAGTCCCTGCTTCTCTCTTCAGGCCTCTCTAGGGCCCTGATTTGCAGCCCCCTCAGCAGTCAGTGTTGAGGCATCATGCCTGCAGTGGAAGCAGTCAGCTGACTGCAAGACTGACTTCCAGTTGGTCAAACCTCGGTCATTACTGGACGTTACAACCCAGGGATTTTATATATTAGAATTTCAATAATTCTCATAATCACTGGCATTTACTTTTAGGATCTTTGAGAAAAGCTGGCATGAGAGTCACTAAATAGATCACACATACATGCACACACATAAATATGGTTGACATCGTATTTATGTTATCTAGATTAAGGCTGAAAATTATTTTTAAAAGCAAGAGCCAAAATTTAAGAATGACCATTTATACCAAAATGGCAAACAAAACCAAAAACCCACAACAACCCTACAACAGTTCTGCTGATTTGCATTCATATGACAACAATGCACGTTGTGACTTCTTTTATAATGGAGGAGAGAAGGCAGTGTGATGGAATGTCGTACGTCATACTATATATGCCAAGAAGACTTTGATAGGAAAAGCACTTTACCCAAGTTTTAATAAAGACAAGTTAGTCAGTAACTAAATGGTTCAACATATATTGGAAAGAATCAGAACTACAAAAAATAGGACATTAGTACAACTCACAAGTTATCTGTTAAACAGTTCCAAATAACTGCATCTAAAAGGACTTCATGAGAAATGAATTTATTTATTTTAAATGCTGAGCCTGGACATTTTAAAACATGATGAAACACTCATATGCAGAACGACTGGCTAGAACCACCCACTTTTATTTTAAATATTTAGAAAGTAAAGGCACAATTCTGGGGCTTGTCATATTTCAGCCCAGAACTTCATTTTATGAGGCATCAAGCCTTCCCAAGCCCAAATAACTCCCCAAGTACCTTGGATTCATTTTCCATAAGCAAGGAAGGATCAGTTTTAAAGTGCACCATTATGCTTGCCAAAACATCAGCCGGTCAGGAATGTTCAGAGGGGCAAGTTCAAGTGGAGACTTCTGATTCCATATGGGAAGCTGGAGAGCACTCCCTTTAGGCAAGCTCCAGATGCCAGGAGCATGGAGGAAGGGGAGGTGACATCCTATAAAGAAAACTTGGCTTCTTCGAAGGTTGTTTCAAACAGGAGAGTAAGAAATGCTTGCAATAAACAGCTGGGATCTACTCAGTGTTCCTTCACTGTTACAGAGGCCTTAGCAACGCCAATTGTCACAGCCAACATGAACTGGGTGAAGCTCAGAAGGCATTCTCTAAGAATAGTTTGGCACAGCAAATAAATGAAGGCTGGTTTCCGCTTTACATGCAAGGCCTGATGCATAAACAACAGAGCACAATTAATAGGATGAAAGAGGCATTGATTGTCTGCTCCTGCTGTTCTTGTTTCTAAGTTCTACTGGGTCAAGTAAATATTAGCCCAATCCTGTGCCATGTGCTATGCTAGGTACCAAAGATGCAAAGATGAATAAATCATTATCAATGAAAAACCATTTGGCATATTTAGAAACTCCAGCAGTCCCATCCCCAGGAGTATATATATACCCAGGAAGTCTACTTCCATATCTCTGTAGCAGAAGACACATAAAACATTGTTCATAATGGCCTCAAAATGAAACAACTGGTTGCTATCAGCAGGAATATAGGTAAATAAGTTGTGCTGTATTCCCTAACCATCTTAAAAAAAAAAAAACCCAACACATGTTTTTATTAATTTGAGAGAGACATCAATGTGAGAAACATCAGTCAGCTGACTCCTGAACGCCCCCTATTGGGGATTAAGCTCAAAACCCAGTCATGTGCCCTGACCAGATATCTAACCAGCAACTTTTTGGTGCATAGGACAATGCTCAACCAATGGAGCCACACTGGCCAGGGCCCTAACCATCCTTTTTAATATTGGAAATCACCCCTGCAAACCAGGCTCCCTAAACCTTTCATACCTTACTTTTCTGCATAACAATTATTAACATCTAATATATGAACACTGTAACATTTTATTTTGTTTAGCATCTGTGTGCCCACCTGGAAGTTAAACTCCATGAGGACAAGGATTTTGATCTTGTTTTATTTATTTCTGTATCTGGCCACAGAGCCAAAAACAGTGTCTGACACATGGAAAGAATTCAATAAATACGTGTAGAAGAAGGTGGGAGGGAGAGGGAAGGAGAAAGACAGACAGATAAATTGCTGAAAACCCGAAAATGAGAGAACTAGATATAGCTACAGGCTTCAACTTGGGCAATTCACATGACCATAAATCTGATGGAAAAAAGCAAGATATAAAAGAATTCATACAATATGATTCCATTTACATTAGATTCGAAGCATGCAAAATCTACATTAATAAAAGAGAAAGGTGCAAATTGACCATACCTTTGCGATGCCCACCAGCCAATCAGGAGTGAGTATGCAAATTAACCCAACAAAGATGGAGGGTTAATTTGCATACACAGGCGCCAAGCGGCAGGGGGCGTTACCCAACACCCAGCTGCTCCGGGTCTCTGGGCATTGTGGGAAGGCAGAAAGGCAGCTCCGGGCTGGAGAGAAGGTAGTGCCGGCAGCCAGGGGAAGGAAGGCCCATTCTTGCACAAAACTTTGTGCATCAGGCCTCTAGTTATATTATAATGCCTACATACATAGAAAACTATAAAGAGAATAGCAGAGGTGTGATAAACACAAAATCAGGATGCAGATGACCTGGAGCAGGCAATAGAATTGAGGACACAGAGAGGACTTGAATGGGCTGGTAACATTCCATTCCTTAAGCCAGGAACTTTCTTTTTAGTCACAATACTATATGTAGTAAACATGCTTATGAATCTTATAATTAATACAAAAATATGGAGTCACTTAAGGAGCCTAACATATGGTGAAAAAGTCAAACCTAATGAAATATAAATTTAGGAGGGGATGAGGTCTTAGGGCAACAAGCAGGTGGCTGGTCTGACGGGAACCATTTGTAGTTCTAAATGTTCTCTTCTACAGTGGTTGAGGGAACTAGTCCCCAATGGCCACTTGATTTATATTTTTAAACCTATGGTTCATTGGCTTCTATCACTTATCAAGATAAGTGTTTTAAATAATTTTTAACAATACTTTAAAGAGGAAATCTCACCCAGCTTAAGCAGAATTTGGAAGGTTAAAGCAAGAACGAGTGGAAATACTTTATTAGGTATTATGAAGGTCATTTGGATAGGTGCTATTAAGAACTGACTGCCTTAATCGCATGAACTCATTTGTTCCACTGTATGTTCACTCATTATTCATTCGAAACTATGACTGAGTATCAGCAATGTGCAAGATATTTGCTAGGTACATAGGGAAGTACAAATATCTGTAAACTATCTTCAATGAGCTTACCTGCTAGTGTTAAGATGCATATATAGCAAGCATACTGTATGTATGGGTACCAAGAATATCCTCAAACAAGAACGTGACTTCGTAATGGGGTTCAACATGAAGTCACCAGGGGATGAGTAGTTTGTTCTCATGAGAAGTTTGTTCCTATTCATTCTCCTTCCCCACACACAAATTGCTTCTTCTATTGTGTCCAAACAAACATAATGCTATGAAGACCACTACTAGGACTGCTACTACCAAGGCTCACATGAATGGAGTACTTCCTATGTGCCAGGCACTGTCCAGAGGGCTTTACCTGTTTTAACTCATTGATTTCTATAATAACCCACAAGAGCTAAGCACCTTGTGGAGATGACATGGCTCCTACATGGAGAACCCAGACAGCTCAGCTCCAGGGCATATGTGCCTACCTTGCCGTTCTAAATCACTAGGCCTGTGGATGCATTCCTATGCACCCACACGTGTGATTTATTCCAGAGACTCAAAGGGATCAAAAAGCAACATCCATATAAGAAAGGAGGAAATAGTTCTCGATATAAAACGAATCTGACTTGGACACCATTCACTGTGGGTTTAATTCCTCCTATGTGGCCTCATCTACAAGGACCTGTCGCTGCTTAGATCTAGCTGAGGGGCCCCAGGTTACTGAGGGGCCTTGGGTTTATTTTTGGAATCCAGATGCAGGCAATGGGCTATTTCCATATTCAATCCCTTGGGCCTAGAGAACAGGGTACTTAGAAACCACATATGCCATTTAGAGTCGAACACAGCCTGGCACCTGTGTGATTCCCTTGGCAGCCTCCCTTTGGCCTGGCAGCAATAAATAACAGGGCAGGAGCCAGAATTCGTGCTCTGCGTTTTGAGGGGAAGTGAAAATTTATCCTCTTGGAAAGCAAAGGAAAACCAGCCCAACCTCTTCTGGCTCCTAAAGGGAGCAGCTGACGCCCTGCTGTTAGTAAGATCTTCACTGTGCAAACTAGTTCACTGTGCTGCTTGGGTTTTTCTTCTTCTTCTTTTCTTTTTTCACATTTTAAAAATGTTACACACTTATATATAAAAAATATACATAATATATATAATTTGGTAAAATGTATTTATAACAAAAATTGTAATATATTATATGTACATATCATATTGGTTCTGTTTCTCTGGAAAAACCTGACTAATACACCTTGCTTTTATATCAACTAAAATGACATCTCTCTTTCCACGGGCAAAATGAAAATTTGTGGGGGTTTTTTCTGCTTTAACTAGATAGTGTATGTGTGTGTGTGTGTGTGTATTTGTGCGTGGCTAATCTGTGGAAAACTCTGGTACTTACAATGCAAGTGTAAGAAACTCAAGTACATTTTCAGCTAATCTCTTTAAGCCTCAGTTTCGTTATATATATTTGTTCAATAAATATTTATCAAGTGTCTACTACTTGCCACACACTAGCTAAATAGTGGGGAAACAATAGCTAAAAATTCCAGGAAATACCCCTACCTTTGTGAAGTTCATGGTAAAATAGAAAACATAAGCCTTAATAGATAAATCAGTAAGAATAAACAAAAAAATTGCAACTGGGGTAAGTATTACAACTGAAGAACTATATGACATAATAACATGGACCAGAGGCTGACTTATTTGAAGATTCTTACGCTATAATCAATGATTACTTTTAAATAAGATGTTAAGACAGACCTGCCTTTGCAAATGTTCTGGCTACAGTGTGGAAAACATATTGAATGAGGCAGGAGTGGATGTGGGTGGACCAGGTAGGAGGCTGCTTCAACAGTCCAGGGAAAAGAACCAGCTACAGAAGCAAAAATCATGAGTTTGACTTAGGATGTATTGAGTTGAAATATCTTTGAAATAAACCAAGATGAAATTGACATTCATCTCACTAGGTTACTGGATATCTGAGTGTAGAACCTAGTGGAAACACGTAAACAAGAGATAAGTGTGTGTGTGTGTGTCAATACAACCAATTTGTCTCCTTAATGGAAGACACAGTACAGATGACTTTGCTGAGGGAGAGATGATGGTTTGAGGAGAGGAGAGGGCTTGGAGGGTGGCCAGTGGGTAGTGGTTGGCATACAGAGGGATGGGCCACAGGGGAGGGCAAGGCAAGACCATGAGACTGTTGTGTCATGGGCCAAGGATGAGAGTGTTTCCAACATGACAGGAAGAAGTGGCCAATGGCATTCATCAATGAACATGATGGCTAATGGAATTACACTAAACAACTTATTTCCATGTGCCCTCAAAAAGGGGGCCAACTGCCATTATAAATGGCTCAGCAATTCTTTGGGCAAACCATCAAACTAGGCAAACCATATGTCAGAGGACCCAACAAGTGCAAGGCTTTCAACAGACGTAAACAGCAAACTCTTTTCCCTTTTTGAAATTCGGATGTCTTTTTTTATGTCTATAAATTCCTTCAAGACTACCACAAAATAGTCATGAGGATGAGGTGAATACTGAAGAAACAGAAAGAGATAAGACTCTTCGGAACAAAAGAAACAAAGATGTCTGCTAGAGATTAATAGCTGGGTAAAGAGTAATAGGTAGCACAGCCAGGGACATCCATCTCTACTCTGCACAGCAAGTGCCTGACCAGTCATTTAACTACCTGAGGTGATGGCTCACTCTTGTGTTTGCTAAAATCCCTTCCAAGTCCACAGAGTAGAATTCTTGCCCCTGATACTATCCATATAATACATACAGGACAGACCCCTAGTGTTACCAGCAGTTCAATAAGTATGCAGAAACAATGCCCTGTTCCCGTGCTTTGTAGAGAGAACAGAGAACCGTAAGAAACAGAGGCTGTCTGCCTTGAAAGGGAAGCTATTCAAATGTTGGTGCCTAACAGCTAAAGAAAAGAGGTTCCATGGCTATACAGATACTCCAGGGTCAAGTACATGTTCTGAGAAAGCAAGGGGCATGCAAATGAATGCAAACTAATGGACCGAGGCCTGCTCCGGCAGTGTTTTGTCTAATCAAGTCCTTGTTGTGACGTTCAGCGACAATTCTGTGGCAGTGCTGAGTACAACACAAACATCGCGGGAGGAAAGGCAGGGGCATCCTGGTAAGAGGTTTCCTGCCTCATTTGCCCAATCCAAAAAAGTGGATGTTCATTTTACTTAAAATTGGCAGAAAATAATAACTCCCACCCTGTTTTGTATGGCTAAAAGCCCAGATTTAAATTTTAACATTTGCTCGTATGCTACTGTTTAAGACAAGTCTTGAACTGTTTCAGCTGCTTCAAAGGGAAGGTAAGAAATAGTGGGTGGGTGAGCTCACAACTGGGTGGGCACCCCCTGAGTCAGGATCCAAGGTGATGGCGACCTCATTACCTGTGAGTCATTCCCAAAACAGAGGGTGAGGCATTTTCATAATTAGGATCACAGCACGAAGACATCTGAACTTGTATTCAGCATTAACAAATTTCAGAAACAAAAGGTTGAGAGCAGTTTGATGGCAAAGTAAATAAAGACATTTGCAAGAAGCCAAGGATCTACCTCTTGGCCTCTCACCGATTTGGGCAAGACGTGATTCAAGATCTCTAGGTCCCCATGTTTGCATCTGTGAAATGAAAGGGCTTTCACAGCCTGCACATCTCAATGAGGCCTCGAGAGCGCCCTCCAGAATTCCATCTCTTTGGTCTACTTTTATTTGGCAAAATCAAGATTGTCATGGACTTCTTGTCTCTGATCACACCGTTTCTGCTACCAGGGCCCGTTCAACAAGTCCCAGAGGCCATTTGTTACATGATTTTTATTCCAGGCACCAGCTATCTCCCAACAGCTTAGTGGTGTAAATGAGTTTTCCAAGCCTCCTTCAAGGGAAAATAAAAATACTTAACGTTGCTTTTGAAAAGTCTTGCCAAGCTTCTAGGCTTACATCTTCCGAGGACATTTTTTATTTAGTGCACCCCTGAGAGGTGGAAAGAAACGCGTAATCTTAGAGAATGTTTCTATTTCAACAAAGTTAGCCTATGTGCCCTAAGAGAAGAGATCCTCGGAAACATACCCTCCTAGGCCTTGGCACAGAAGCTCCTGCCAGTCGTGGGCCCTGCCAAAATCTCTGTAGCTAGGTTATATGCAGCAGCACCCTGAGGGCTCAGAGCCCGGCTTCTGAACACATCCTCCTCCACCCACCATGGCTGCTCAGCATCTGTCCCCTACACACCATCTGTAATGACCATGTCTCTGGTTTTGAAATGTTCCTTCCACAGGGACCACCCTGGTAGGAGGTAGTAACAGAATGGTTAGTGTGGCTCCAGCAAACATTTTCTAAAAAGAACCAGAGAGAAGTCTTTTAGGCTTTATGCCTAGTGTCAAATCAAGGTGATTATGTAGATATGTCTAAAACAAGAGAGAAAATACATCTCCACACCTTATATTCCTGAAATCTAAAATACAATAATAACAACAGAGCACAACAGCTCATGGAATACATATCTACTGAGAGACTGGAATTCTTTTGGGTAGGAAGGGAAGATATTTTTCTTAATTTGGGTTCAAAGGTAGTGTTTCCAATCATCAACTCAATTGTGGTGGTCACCCACGAAAACCATCTTTAGCTCTTGGGCCTCACAAAGGCAGAATCTGGCTCCCATGCTGTACTTGATTTGAGTCAGGTGGTGCAGGGCACAAGGCTGAGATTCTGATTAAGCTCTGGCTGAATACTGGTTCTTTTTCTACAAATTACTTTCCAGCTTCTGACTTCTTTCTCCAACGCCTAATTTTCTCATCTTTATAAAGAGGTCAAGAAGATAACTATAAGCTTTCTACAAATTAATGGCTTACATTTGTTAAACTGCTACTTTGTCTCAGAAATTATTCAACGTGCCATGTGCCCCTCATATATTACCTTATTCAGTGATAAAAAACATTTTTACAAGGTGAATACAATTCTTATACCCATTTTGTAGGTGAGGAGAGTAAGGAAGACAGAGGTTAAGCAAAATGCCCATGGTTACCCACCTGGGTATGAACATAGGCAGACTGAGAGCACTCTTCACCACCCAGTACTCACAAGCCATGTTTGCTGAATGTTAATTATTTTGACTTTTATTCTTGTTAATGAGGTATGTCAATGAAATAATTAGGATGATATTTTAAAAATTTGTATTTAGAGAGAGAGGAAGGGAGAGGAAGAGAGAGAGAGAAACATCAATGTGAAAGCAAAACATGGATCACCTGCCTCCTTCATGCCCCCTACCGGGGATAAAAAGACTAAACCCAGGCAGGTGCCTTGACCAAGAATCAAACTGGCAACCTTTCGGTGTACGGGATGATGCACAACCAAACGAGCCACACTAGTCAGGGAAATTAGGTTGAATTTTTAATGTACATTACAGAACATAGGCATTTCAAAACGAGTTTTGTCCTTCAAAGGAGTTCACCTTTGGAAGCTTTCTACATTGCAAAAAAAAGCATCGTTGTTTAAAACTTTCTTGGTTTTACCCTACAAAACCATAGTTTCTTTTTATTTTATTTTTTCTTTATTGATTAAGGTATTACATATGTGTCCTTATCCCCTCATTGTGCCCCCATCCCTCCCACTCATGCCCTCACCCCCTTGTGTCCATTGGTTATGCTTATATGTGTGCATATAAGTTCTTTGGTTGATCTCTCCCCCTTACCCCCACCCTCCCCTACCTTCCCTCTGAGGTTTGACAGTCTGATCGATGCTTCTCTGTCTCTGGGTCTGTTTTTGTTCATCAGTTTATGTTGTTCATTATATTCCACAAATGAGTGAGATCATGTGGTATTTATCTTTCGCTGACTGGTTTATTTTGCTTAGCATAATGCTCTCCAGTTCCATCCATGCTGTTGCTAATGGTAAGAACTCCTTCTTTTTTACCGCAGCGTAGTATTCCATTCTACCACAGTTTTTTAATGCATGCATCTGCAGTTGGGCACTTAGGCTGTTTCCAAATCTTAGCTATGGTGAATTGTGCTGCTATGAACATAGGGGTGCATGTATTCTTTCTGAGTGGTGTTTCTGATTTCTTGGGATATATTCCTAGAAGTGGGATCACTGGGTCAAATGAAAGTTCTATTTTTAGTTTTTGAGGAAACTTCATACTGTTCTCAACAGTGGCTGCACCAGTCTGCATTCCCACCAGCAGTGCCCAAGGGTTCCTTTTTCTCCGCATCTTCACCAGCACTTGTCATTTGTTGATTTGTTGGTGATAGCCATTCTGACAGGTGTGAGATGGTACCGCATTGTCATTTTGATTTGCATCTCTCAGATGATTAGTGACTTTGAGCATGTTTTCATGTGCCTCTTGGCCTTCCGTATGTCCTCTTTCGAAAAGTATCTATTTAGGTCTGTTGCCCAGTTTTTGATTGGGTTGTTTACCTTCCTTTTGTTAATTGTATGAGTTTCCTGTAAATGTTGAGATTAAACCCTATCAGTGATAACATTGGCAAATATGTTCTCCCATGCAGTGGGCTTTCTAGAACCCATCAACAAAACCATAGTTTCTTAATGGTCCAAAGGGCATTCAGTATCATTACCCCTTGTTCTGAAATTACCTTCCTAACTTATAAGCTAATATGTCAGCTAATGAAAAATTAGACTGTCTCATAAGATAGGGACTACTGTTCACTTAAGAAAAGAAGAACTCCTAGCATCCTTTCATGTTAAACAGGAAACGAAAATGCCAATCTAGGATGTTTCTCAGTTTGTCAGTGTCTGTCATTTGGAATCCCTCACCAGGATCACCCCTCACCCCATCCTCCTGCAGCCCTAGGCAGCCTGGGGCAGGGGACCAGCTCACACTGCCTCACTTCACACTCCCTTTGCTGCTACATATCGGTTCATCACTATCTCTCTTGGGTTCCCGTTTTTCTTCACACCCATCTCACAAAGCTGTCAGACATTCCTCCCCAAACTTTAGCTTAGTCCCTTGCTAGTCCTTAGGAGCTGAGATGAAGAGGAAAGCAGTTTTCTTCATTTTTGTTAAACATCATAAGCAAAACAAGAGGCAAACCTTCTAGGAAGTTGCTCATAAACCAAGTATGTAGAAAATCTCAATAATCCCTTAGAGTAAAGTGTTGGTGTATTTAACCTTGACACACTAAAGGAGATATATAATGAGTCCCTGAACCAAAAATTTAACAAAACAAAACAAAAAAATAAGACAGGCTAAAACAAATGAGGTCAGATGAAGGTAAAGGTCACACGGTTCAGGGAGGAAGACAAACTTTGTTGAGCAGTTAACAGGACACTATGTTGTGCTCCTGAACAACAAAGGGGCTCCGTGAATGGTTCAGGGGGCTGTTTAATTTCCCTAATCACAAGCGAATTCTGTATCCACATCCTACTCCGAAATTAATCATGAGCATAAGCCTAAGCCCAAAACTTAAAATATAATGTATCTCTCCTTCTTTGATATTTATGTTATTTATTTCAGTGTCATTTAAGGTATATGTAGAGGAATGATATGTGTGTGTGTGTCTTTGTGTGTTGTAAAGGTTATTCCAAAAAATGTCTGAGTCAGTATATCAGGTATCTTAATGACATACTACATGCTAGAAGCAACTGTAAAATCAAACCAGACAAGGGAAACAATTGTCCAAAGTGGACTTATGAAATAATTAAATTTTAAGAGGACACTTTGACAGTCACATTTAAGAACTTGAGTGTATTTCCAATTTGTAGTTCCCTTGGCCTACTAAAATAGGCAAGAGGCATGGATGGATAAGCTAGGGCAACAACCTAATTGATGACAAAGGACGTAGCAAATGCAACCCCGAACATTTATTCCCTGGGTCTATTATTTTGAAAACTATTTCAAAACAACTGGAAGACTTTAAAGAAGTAGATCTCATCTACAGCTCAATGGTCCAATAACTGCCACTAACAAATGGCCCTCTTACGAGCTTGGACCCTCATTCTTTACCCTTCTGTACATGTGACTGATAACTAGACCCTGGCTTGTCAAATTCCCACTGACCCACCAGCTGTTTATCCCTGCATGTTTCCAGCATCATGAAGATATGAATCTGAGTGAATAAGTGCGTGTTTGCTACACTAGTCTTAAGTGTAGGTAATGTGCTTTATTCATCAGCTTATCCCCAGTGCCTAGCTCAAAGTCTGCTATATATTTTTTAAAAGTATGAATGGTTGTTGGATGAAATCAGGGTTGCTGACTTTCTTTTGGAAACACTGAAAGGAGATGACTCTCTTCCAAGGCCAGCTCTCCTCTGTGTACTGACAATTGGACATCCATTAAACCTATATTTAGACTTTCACTGCTCAGGAACCTCAAATTTCCTGTCAGAATGGAAAGAGCATCTAACAACTCACCCCATTCACCACACTTTTTCTAGCTTAGGAAACCAGAAATTCTGTAGTCGGAAAGCAAAGCACCATTCCTGTTTGTGTAAAGGGGCATAAAAATCATGGGGACATTAACATAGAGTTACCTTGTCCATGTTTTAGAGTATCTGCTGATTTTAAAAACAGAAAAGGAAACTACAGTTGGGAACATTTTAGATTTGTCTCAATCAAAATATGCAAAAGGACTTATGGATTCTGAAGTATATCTCTCTGTTCCATGTCTACAAACATCACCAAGGGTCAGTTGTGATTTGGGGAATAAAAAATTATGAATTTGGAACTTTTAGTTCTTCACAAATATTAAAATTGTGCCAAAGGAATAGTGATAGTTATAGGTCTAAGTGTTTGGAATATATGATCAGATGCCCCATAATAGACAGTTACAATTATATTAGGAAAAATATTAAATTATAGAATGTTCTAATACTGTGACTAAAAATAATATGTCATTCAGAGCTGTAGAAGAATGTAGGTCTGATGGGTGATAGAAAAAAAGTCTACTATACCTTCTGGACCTCCATTTGCTCATTAGTTAAAATGGAATAATTAAGAAAATGCAGACACATGCACATACTTTCACTTAATGCCATTCATAGAATTATATGAAAAGCAAATTAAAAATCTGCATGGAAGTTATTTGAAAATATGTAAAGAACCACATTGTTATATTATTAACCAAAACTTTTTATTTTAAATATTTATTTTCAGTTAATAACAGTGCATCATTATACTTTATACCAGTGACCTTTGTCTTTCCTGAAAATTTGTAGAGTAAAATGAAGGTTCTTTATTATTGTGTTATTTTTAAAATGAATTTTTAAAAGGATAACTTTGAGTTATAAGCAGAATGTCACTGTTTTATAAAATAATCAAAATATTATTTACATAATATTCTTCATTTTGCAAAAGAAAGCCTAGAAGATGCATATGGGAAATATGGCCTCCTTTCATGAGGTCAAGGGACATGGATGAACTCCTGGAGAAATATCTGCCCCTACCTCCATAAAATAATTTTACAGAGTATCCAATAAAATCTCTCTTCTAGGACACCAAGGATCCTCAGTGTATCTCCCTCATCAATAGAAGTTTTAACCAAAGATAAAAAGCAACATAGCCCAAAAGGCAAACTCACAGATGACTTATAATCAACGTAGGGTGGCGGGGGGATGGGGGAAGTAGCAAGTAAGCAAAGTACTATGTCGACTAGCAAGAATTACCCAGTTAAGGAAAACCCTTCTGTGAAATTCCAGGAGATTTTCTGGCACCCTGTTCTCCTATTTTAGAAACTGTGCTTTTTTTTCTATGGTTCCCTGATTACAACGTCACTTATGACGTGTGTGCAGAGACGTCTTAAAAGCTATCTAAAACACCGTATAAGTCATTTGCTATTGGGCATAGGAAAGTAGTGCTGTTGCATTTTTATTGCCATTAAAATAAATTGTTCACGAGAGAAAGATGCTTCAGCTATTAAAATAAGGGAAGGGGGGGAAAAGCCCAGGTATATAAAATATGTTTTATGTGAAATGCTCAGCTGAACATCTGCAAATCATTTTCATTCTGTAAGCTAATAAAAAAGTGTATGTGCATTTTCCTCCTGTTTATCCTTTAGATTTCTTTTTTCTGTCTACCACGCATAAGAATACATTTTTATTTTCTCCATCATCAACATTTTTTACTGGCTCCTCGAATATACGCTGTCTAAATCTGCTCAGAAGAATTACTCAAACATGCTTTCTGAACAGATTTAGACAAACAAACTGACTCCCCCCACATTTTTGCTGGAATCACACCAACACAATGCCACTGACCCACTGCTCCCCACCAGCCCCTCCAAGGACACACTGGCCTGTGTGGGGCCTTTCATAATCAGAGTAAATAGATTTAAATAACAGGCTCTGCCAGGATGCATGGAAGAGAGAGTTTCAGATTCCCTAAGCACATTTGTCATTAATATTCTGAACTCATGAATGCCAGTAATTTCTTGCAAACTTGACTTTCAATGTCAGCTTGAATCTGTTGGTTTCCCTCCTATGATTTAGCAAAACCCAATTATTCTACCTCCTCCAATAGTATCAATGCAATTGCATTGTGTAAGACACCAGAGGGGATTAGCATCTTCAGTTTACCCCTTGAAGATACTAGCCCTCGCTTGAATTTTTTAAAAATAACAAACTCCATTGAAAAGCACAATTTGGATTATTTCTACTCTCTATTAGCAGATGAAGAATAGTAGAATATTAGTGTCTTGCTTCTAAAAGAAAATCATGTTTTCAGAATTAAATGGGATCAAGAATTTCTTCCTATAGATAGCTACAACCTTCAAACTGTTTTCTCATTGTACCAACCTTTCATGTGTGACTGGCACATTGAATAGGCGGGACTCACAAGGCATAATTTATTTTGGTCCTCCACTACTCCTTTAGAACCCATTGAATAGGGAAATTTTCCCCCTGCTCCTGGACAAAAACTCAGGGAGTGAATCCTATGGGGAGAAGAAACAAGAGGAACAGAAAAGATTTTATTTGACTGGCACTGACGGAACCTGGGTCTAGCTAATATTTAATGCCTTTTTCTGGATTCTATGGTTTATCCCTCCTTGCCGTAGCTTAGTATATCTCAAGAGAGTTCCCTTGATATGGAAGAGGCACTTTTCTCTGGCTGATCACTTACTTATTCCATAACCCAAGGTCTAATGATGCCTCCAGCTTCTCTCTAGGGAGAGTTAGTCAACCCCAGGAGAACCTATTTGACGGCATCTAAGACCATTTGGCACTTAGCTCTTGATCACGTCCTTGGGAAATACTCAAGCATCCTTTTCCCCATAAACTTATTTTGCTTTGTGCATAGAAGTAGCGAGCCAGGAAGGTTTTCTAGGTAGGAGGAAAATCCCATACCTCTGTCACTCCTCCCCATCTAGGGCACATTGCAAGTTATCCAGTTAAAGCCTTCTCAGTGACCAAGAGGGGAAGGGTGGGCATCCCTCCTGCCCCTCATTACTTTTCTGGCCTGCTGGGTTATTCTGCTGTGATCTTTGTTACCTTCCTTTGCCTCCAAAGTAACAGTTTATTCAAACATTTTTTTGTTGTTGTTTTTTGTTTGTTTGTTTTAAATATGTATTTTTATTGATTTTAGAGAGGAAAGGGGAGGGAGAGAGCGATAGAAACATCAATGATGAGAATTATTGATTGGCTGCCTCCTACACGTCCCCTATTGGGGATCGAGCCCACAACCCAGGCATTTGCCCTTGACCAGAACTGAACCCGGGACCCTTCAGTCCACAGGCCAATGCTTTATCCACTGAGCCAAACCAGCTAGGGCTATTCAAACATTTTTTGACTCTTTGAGAATATGATAGAAATTATGGCTCCTTTACCCATTTCTGTATATAATTTCAAGTCTCTGCTGGCTCTCTGAAACTCATTCATAAATTCCCTCAGCTTCCTACATCTAAACAATGCTTAATATCACTCATAACCACATGTCATTCCCTCTTTATCCTACCACAAAAATGTGTTGCCCTTTCTCTGGAGCCAAAATGAGAAAACAATTTATCCCCATGAGCCAATCAGTTTTTCATCATTTTTACCAAATGTTTACAGAGCAGCCACAGCATGCAGAACATTAAGACAAGAGGATCACTTACATCCAACTCACAGTATGATTCTCTTAGAAATGCTCTCTTTGGCCAACCACATGCTCTCTAGTGATTTTAACTACAGGATGATGCTCCCACACCTCTCTTAGTCAGATTTCTAACTTTCAGACTCAAATGTCCACTGGCCATCCCCATTTGGGCATCCCATAGTCATGCCAACTCAACAGATTTGGAATACGCTTGGCCCCAAATCATGCTTCATTTGTTGCATTTCCTTTCTCAGTGAGTGACACCCCCATTCAACCATGCCTCTATGTCAGACATGTGGAGGACACCTTGACTTTTCTTTATTCTGATATCCAATCAATTGGCACAATTCTGTTAATGTTAAGCCCTAAGTGGTTCTTAAATAGCCACTCACTTATACAACCACTGCTCTGGTTGTGTCTGACTCATAACATGGATGTGAAAAACAGTTTAACTCTGATATGCACCCTTTAAAGACATGGAAGCCAAACCTCTTTGTTCTCTGGCTAGAGATCTAGAAGGTACAGGCAAAGGATGAGCAGATGCTAGAGGACAATGATGGAAATGGAGCCCATGAGAGAGGACACTGGTCACTGAAATTTTATTTCTGAAGACAAGGCAACTGTGGTCCCTATTGGTCAGTAAGATATTTAAAAGGATGATTTTATTCAGCCTTAATTACTGTATATCCTTTAATTTTCAACTTAGCCAAGGAAATATCTGACAGAAACAATAATCTGTTCCTTAGAATACATTCTCAAAAATTATCTTAGAAATATGGTCTTTATCCAAGTGCTGGATCTACAAAAATAAAGAGACTGTTGAAGAAATAGTCATAGCTCTTTCCCCTAACAAACTAAACCAATTTTTGAGTCAGGTTATTTTACAAGTGTTAATTCTCACTTTGAAGTATTTTTTAAATGGTGGAGGGCAATATTATTTTATATTAATATGAAGAGCTCTATTAATATGCTAAGATTTTCAGGAAACAAAAGCTCTTCATTTTTGTGTCTACTAGACACTACAAGAAGATACAGTGACTACACAACACTGAACAAACTATTCACCAAGTATATTCGGATACACATGGTTTACTTTGAATAACAACCAGGAATAAGGTTTATCTAACACTCACTATATATCAAACAACATGTTAACATTTTGTATAAAACATGTCATTGTCACAGAAACCTATGAATAAAAGCACTTCCATTTTATAGTTAAAGACACCAAGGCTTAGAGAAGTTAGTAATTTATCAACATCACACACTCGACCCCAAGCCAGTAACACCAACAAAGGGTTTCTTTGAACATAACACTGTACTGTAGACGAATGGATAAGAGGCTGTGCCAGATGATCCATGATCCCCTCCAACTCTGCAATTCTATGATGTTCTGTTTTAAAATATCCTAAAAACACTTCCATGAATAAAGTTTATGAGCCATATAATTGAAATAAAATGGATTAAAATGTTAACAGTGGTTATCTCTAGGTAATGAGATGCTGGTGACTTTAATGTTACGCATTTTGGTTACTTATATCCTCTAAATGTTTTGTAACGAATATTTTAGGACATTTTAGAGAAAGCCCTTTAAGGTTAAAGGATAAATTCTGTCTACATATGCATGAGAGTTAGCATTAGATAAACTACTAGCACTTAAAACCACATTGGCATTAATTTCTGATGAAGTGAATGTGAAAATCATTTTGGCAAAATAACATTGACAAGGTAATTTTTGGTATTAGTTAAGTCATAAAGACAAATGTTTTATCATCTGTCATGTTGACAAGAAGAACAAATAACCACCTTGGGTATTTCATTTTTTCCTCAGTTGACTCTTTCAGTATTAAATTAAATTTAGCCCTTGCTATACTAGACTACAATGATTAAAGGTGGGACAGTGTGTAGACCTAATAGTCTTATTATATCTTATATTACTGATGAAGGCTTATATTCCAAAAAAGTCCACCTCACATTTGAGTTACTTTAAGCTCAAAGCAGTTTAAAGGCAAAACAAAAACTAAAAATGGAAAAATACACAACTGTATTTTTAAATTTTAAGGGTATTTAGTCTGAAAAAAAACACACAAATCAACATGTGTAAAGATCAATAATCCAACTGAACTACTGCAAAGTGAATAATCAGCAGGATTTATATAGCTCCACCCAATTTACGAAAGGATGGAGATTGCTTCTGATATAAACCTAGGAATGATGTTGAGAGTCAAGGCGCTGTAAGCACTCCAGGAAGTTTACAATAGCTTCAAGTACTTTCTAGGAAGGCTGCAATCCTTCCTTGGCATAGATGATCCTCACAGGCACAGGGAGCCACTGAGCCAGGACAGTCTCAGTGGAGTATACATTTTTATGCCCCTTAATTCTCTCAGTCTAGATTTGCTTATGAGGTTTTCCATTCCCGGCGATGACATGCTCCTACACTCTTCATATAGCCGGGATTGGATTTTATGCAGGAATGTTCCTCTTCTATTTGCGGATTCACTATTTTTTTTTAAGCCGGCTTCCCTCTAGTGGAACAGCAAGCTCTCCCCTATTCCATGGAGTGGCCCAGGTCTGTTTTGAATAAAGCCTCTAATTGTTTTGAGATTCTGACATGAGATACTCATTGTTTTACACCGATTAAATGGCTTCTTGATCATTCCTCCCAGACTTGGATGTTAACCAAACCTTTAAGGGCAACCAAAAGATGCCTTTGGAATTCCTGTTCCCACAAACAGGCACTCTGCTTTTCTCCCCAGACAAGGTATAAGCCAATGAGCTAACATAACAGAATTCTCAGGAGAGTTTACACTTAAGTTAACTGAATAATCCGTGTCGACTCTTCTTGTGTACTCCTTGTCCAGGATCCCTGCTCCAGCCCGTGACCCTGCCTGCCATGAAACTTTCTCCCAAATGGCCACCCCATCCCACATCCCTCAAATAAGTCCCTTTGACCTCACTCCTTAACACAAAATCCAGGTTTCCCCCACAGTAGTCCCTCCTTCACCCACTCACTGCAGATGACCTCATTCATTCCCGGTTTCTTTCACCACTTCCACTTCGTTTGCAACAAGCACACAGAACAGCCTTTTACTTTTTGGTGGGTGACTTCATACTAGTAACTGTTCACTGTGTTTATGTATATGTGTCCTCTACTCTACAAAACCCAAGCATTCAGGCTCCTAAACAGCAGGTGGCATATGTTCTAATGTTTTCATAATATTTCAGATAACATCATGCAATACTTTGCAGGCAGGAGGCTATTTATTTCCAGAGGTGAGTCAGAGAGATGCTAACGAGCTACGATTTTTAACATGGGGTCCAGGTTGGCAAAATTCTAATTGTTCAAAACTCTCATCTCATCACAATCTTATGGGCTCCTCCTCAATCTATGCATATCATGATTTCTCTCCTTTTACATTCTCTTAGAGAATAGAGCCCTTGGCTAAAATTGTACATACTGAGTGGCCAGATTATTATGATCTCTGAACCATAATAATCTGGCCACTCGCCCTAACCCGTTTGGCTCAGTGGATAGAGCATTGGCCTGCGGACTCAAGGGTCCCAGGTTCAATTCCGGTCAAGGGCATGTACCTTGGTTGTGGGCACATCCCCAGTAGGGGGTGTGCAGGAGGCAGCTGATTGATATTTCTCTCTAATCGATGTTTCTAACTCTCTATCCCTCTCCCTTCCTCTCTGTAAAAAATCAATAAAATATATTTTTTTTAAAAAAGAAGGGTAATCTGGCCACTCAGAGTGTGTGAGTGTGTGTGTGTGTGTGTGTGTGTGTGTGTGTGTGTGTGTGTATGAGGCCTAGTGCATGAATTCGTGCATGGGTGGGGTCCGGCCAGCCTGGCCAGGGGGAGGGGACATGGGTGGTTGGCCAGCCTACCTGCTGGTTGAACTCCTGGTCGAGGGGGCAATTTGCATATTAGCCTTTTATTATATAGGCTATACACTGAGTGGCCATATTAGTATGCGTTCAGAGATTATAATAATCTGGCGACTCAGTGTATATGAATGAATGTATATGTAGGCATGCACATGCACACACACACACACACACACACACACACACACACACTAAGAGCAATGCAGACATGCAGAGAAAAAGCGTTCTACTGAAAAGCAAGAGAACAGGGCTAAGGTACAACCCAGCAACTAAACTGTATCTTTGCACAGGTCCCTACACTTTTTTACCTTCAATGACCTCATTTGCAAAATGAAGGACATGGTTATAGAGAAGGCAGAGTCTTATTCTAAGATACCATGTTAAAGGAACAGCATTGTTATGAATTTCAAAAATGGATGAGGTCAGAAACACTCGTTAGTAACAATATAAAAATGAAGAGACATGCCTTCTCAAGTATTCTCTAAGAGCAACAGTCTCTCTACTTAAAGAAGTACCTAAATTGAATAAGTATAGAGACTATCTACCACTTATAAGGTGTTTACAATGTTCTAGAAACTTTTAATTCACTTTAGGAATTTTTAATCTCATGCAAAAAAGGTGAAAGGGATTATTAAGAAGCACATATTGCCAGTTATAAAAATAATCATTGGGCTGTAGAGTACAGCATAGGGAATATAGTCAATAATCTGATCTAATAAAAGAGTAATATGCAAATTGACTGTCACTTCCAACACACAAGATGGCTGTCCCCATGTGGTCAAAGATGGCTGCCCCCATGTGGACACAAGATGGCCACCACAAGATGGCCAGCAGGGGAGGGCAGTTGGGAGGGACCAGGCCTGCAAGGGAGGGCAGTTGGGGGAGATCAAGCCTACAGGGGAGGGCAGTTAGGGGTGGCCAGGCTGGCAGAGGAGGGAAGATGGGGGTGACCAGGCCTGCAGGGAAGGACAGTTAGGGGGGACCCAGGCCTGCAGGGGAGAACAGTTGGGGGGGACCAGGACTGCAGGGAAGGGAAGTTGGGGGCAACCAGGCCTGCAGGGAAGGGCAGTTAAGAGGGGACTCAGGCCTGCAGGGGAGAGCAGTTGGGGGGAACCAGGCCTGCAGGGGAGGGCAGTTGGGGGGAACCAGGCCTGCATGGGAGGGCAGTTAGGGGTGACCAGGCGTGCAGGGGAGGGTACTTAGGGGTGAACAGGCTGGCAGGGAAGGGCAGTTAGGGGCAATCAGGCTGGCAGGGGAGCAGTTAGGCATCAGTCAGGCTGGCAGGGGAGTTGTTAGGGGGTTATCAGGCTGGCAGGCATAAGTGGTTAGGGGCAATCAAGAAGGCAGACAAGCGAGCATTTGGGAGCCAGCAGTCCTGGATTGTGAGGGGGATGTCCGACTGCCCGTTTAGGCCCAATCCTCAGACTTAAATGGGCAGTTGGACATCTCTTGAGGGGTCCCAGATTGGAGAGGGTGCAGGCTGGGCTGAGGGTCACACACACCCCCGTGCACGAATTTCATGCACCAGGCCTCTAGTCTATACTCATAAAAGGGTAATATGTTAATTAGACAGGGTGACTGGACATCTTCTGGACCTTTGACTTCCTTCAGGACAAAGCCATGGTAGTGGGGGCTGAGGCAGAGGTGGTTAGGGGCAATCAGGTTGGCAAGGGAGGGCAGTTAGGGTCCATCAGGCTTGCAGGAGAGCAGTTAGGCAGCAATCAGGCTGGCAGGCAGGCAAGCAGTTAGGAGCCAGTGGTCCCGGATTGCGAGAGGGATGTCCGACTGCCAGTTTCGGAATGGGGCCTAAACTGGCAGTTGGACATCCCCCAAGGGATCCCAGATTGGAGAGGGTGCCAGTGCCGGGCTGAAGGACCCCCCCCCCTCCGCACAAATTTTGTGCACTGGGCCTCTAGTATTGTAATAACTATGTATGGTGCCAGATCAGTATTAGACTTACAGGATTGATCACTTCCTAAGGTATATCAATGTCTAATCACTATGTTGTGCACTTGAAATTAATATAATATTTTATGTCATTGGTAAGTGAAAATAAACTTTAAAAAATAATCTAAAACAGATTTTTTTAAATATCACTTTTGCCTTATGAGTGAGGTACTTCTATTCTCATTTTAAAGATGGGAAATCTGAGGCACTGGAAGATTATTTTCCTGGCTCAAGGTTACATTGTTCATAAGTGTTAGAGCCAGATTTCAAATTACATGACAACAGACATATATGTTATAAAAAGAGGTTTCTGTGGAGAGGTACATATTAGAAAGTCCCAACACTCAAAATTTTGAAGCTAATGGGCAGATGATAAAAGTCACAGGTCCTGGGACCTGGGAGAGTGGACAGCATGGGTTCCCTGATGATCTCATTGAGACATCTTCCCTTTCCATAGGCCTCTAGTCATTCCTTGTCCTTTCTCCATGGGACAGGACATAATTTACAATGCCTAATAGCTTCAGAAAGATTAATATAGGCAAGTTACCTATATTATCACTTAATCTCCCATGATAAATGGATAAAACAGAGTCTGGCACACTGAGAAGAGATAAGATTCAACATGTTAACAACAAGAAGAGTGGGAATTTCCTGGCCCACAGCAATTAATGCAATTGCATGAATTATTGTTTCAAGCTATAACCAACAGATAATAACACCAACTTTGCACAGTACATTCTAACACTTCATAATTCTACTGGGTTTGGGTGAGGAGAAAAGGGTCATCAGCAGCACATCATTGAGAAACCAACACAGACATACAAAGATAGCTACCATTTTTATTCTAAAAGAGAAAGAGGAAATTAAAATGTAATTCTACCATTTAAAAGAATGCCTTAGATTTCTCTAGAAGAGGTATATCGGTTCATTATAGAAATAAGCCCTTCTACCTCCCAAGAAGAAAGCATCATTTACTTACACTAATAGGCCATAACAATTAATTCCCTTAAGTATATTTTCCCGCCATAGTCAAGCAAGGCTTTAACATAGAATAACAAGTGTCTGTTTCTTCAATCCTCAAATCCACCCAGCACTGAATGCACGTGGGAATCATAGCTCGGTGGTCCCACCTGAGATTCAACCTGAGCCACTCCACACACTCAGGTTAATTATCAGATGGAAGAGTAAACTGTGGTGCATAAAATGTTCCACTTTACATCACTGGAATGATAACATAATAAAAGCGGAGAGCCAAGCACTATTGAAATTAAATGCACATCTCTCCTAAATAACTACAAATTAGCTACAGCAAATGAACTGTCACCTTAAATGTCCTATCTTTATATAGAACATCAGGTCATATGGCAGAAATCCACTCTCCTCTTCTTCCACAACAATAGTCTACACTGCTCAGATGCTGCCAAACTTATTGCCACATTTCCTAGCCTCCCGTGCAGTGCGGAGTGTGAATATGAGCTCTGATTGGGTCAACAGGATGTGAACAAGTGATGTCTACAGTGTCTCAATCATTTTCAACCTGTAAGAAAGCCACTTGCCCTGAGCAACTCTTGTTCTCCCTATAAATTGGGCCACATATGTGCAGGTATGCCATGGGAATGATGGGTCAGAAAGAGAGAAGGAACCACATCCCCTAATATGACTTAGGGAGAAGAGCACCATGTGCCAGCTGGACTGCTCACCTCCTGTATAATGTATGCAACTTTTAAGAAAATACCTCATTTACCTATATTGTAATCTCTTGTGAAAACAGCTTCCTTTTAGCCTAATTAATCAGCTCCATGAAATGTACTCATTAGCGCCATCTAGCCTAACTTAGATGTCTGTAACAGCATGGTCCAGGAGGAGTTTCTCAATGATGGTATGTGCACTGACCAATATGGGGGCCACATGTGGAGACTGAGCCCTTGAAATGTGGCTACCGTGGTGCCTGGAGAACCGAATACTTAATTTTATTTAATTGTACTTAAAAATGTTAAAGCTACATGTGACTTGTTGCCTCTTTATTGGACAATGCAAGTGTCTGGAACATCTAAAATTATGACTGTACAACAATTAGGAAGACCCATTATCATCATGGAAAGACCCATATTTTAAAGCTTAGAGTTTTTTGCTAGAAGGTTACAGAGTAATAGAGGGCCCCAAATCACAATTTCTCAAAGTAGAAATAGACTTTGAGCTAAGACTTAAGTATGATGTGTTTAAGGTTGTACCATCATTTTTAAGCTGACACTAGCTTATATTTCAACATAAAGGACACCTGGGATTTTTACACTATCATCAACGCATTTATCTTCCATAAAACTAAACTCAGCAGATTATTTCTGTCGAAGAGATAAATGCAAAACCGTTAGCAACAATCAAGCTAAGCAATAAGTTACTATCTTTCTTCCATTACAGAGAGACCTGGGGCAGTAAAACTTAATATAGGGATATCTGGAATACCTTCTGATCCATTAGGGTATTCATTTTGTACAACCCCGTGTTGGAGAGGTCAACTTTGCATTTATATTTTAAAACACTACAAAACTCCAGGAAAATACTGTGGTATAAAGGAGACATATGACATTTCAAACATCCATCTAAAACATGTAACTGAGGCACTGAATACGATTATGAGAAACAAATAAACCAAACTGGGCAGTCTGCCTAGAGACAACAGTCAAATATAAACTTTGGAGAAAGACAGGTATAAAGGGGGAAAGGGGTTTTTAAGGGCAAGAGGGGAGTGGCAGGAGGAGTAAGGGCAAGAGAAAAGGGAGAACCATGGATGAGAGACAGGGAAGGAGGGAGTGGGAAAGGAGGACAGATAATAAAATAGTAATGAAGGAACAAATCAAACATTGAGAGTTGGCCCAAAGCTCTCAATGTATTCACAAAAGCCCACTCTGGTGGGAGATTTACAAGCACACATATACAATTTACATGGTTTTCACCCCAGACTGAATTTATTAGTAATCTTCACAAATGGATACTCCAGCCTTCATTGTTGGATGAATTTTATTAGCAATGAGAAAAGTTTTTTCTAATTACTATGAAAAGCTTCAGCTGAATCTGAATCTTTGCTCAGCACAAAGAAATGTATCATTGCTTAGAGATTTAACCCATCCAACTATAAAGCAGTAATAAATCAAAGAAAATATAGGTGGCTCTATCAACCCTCTTAGCTGGCAAGCAGAGCAAGGAGGCTCATTCTTTCATGGGAAGTTGGGCATGTCTTTTAACTCCCTTTCTCCAAGAGGACAGAAGATAGGGGCATCAACTTAGCCATCTTTTAGGGCTTGGACATATAAAACTTAACTGTCACAAGAATTTTACGTGATATCCTCCACAGAGAAGTAGACTCCATGTGCTCAGAATAAACAGCTAAGAACTTTATTGCCCAGATTGAAAGTTTCTGAAACTGCAGTTTATAAACAGATGTACATTCTTACCCAGACGTACAAGATAGAATAATGAACTAAGGACTGAACTAGAGATGTAGACCAGCTAGATGATGATGATGATGATGATGATGATGATGACTGTGGTGGTGGTGGTGATGATGATAGCATCTTTTTCAATTGATTCTAAACTCCACCCCCTCACTGCCCATTTAACACCATCTTATAATCAAAATTATCTTAAAGGCAAATTGTAGTGTATTTTGTGAAATCTGCCACTCAGACATTCTGAGAAGCAGCCTCAATCCATCTTAGACTTAATGAAACGCAGATTATAGTAGACCAGTAAGCAGCTGTTTTATGTACTGCACACTATAACTTTTAATCTACTAATTCAATCCATCTCCCAAAAACTCTTGGTGGAATGAACTGTTATTGACTCTATTTCCCAGATGCAGAAGTTGGTGCACAGACAGGTTAGTTAAGTAACTTGAACAAGATCACACAACTAGGAATTGGCTGAGCCAGTTTGAGACCCAGCAAGCTTGGCACCAGATCTGTGCTCCTGGCCACATGCTCTGTTGCACTTCATATGGGACATTACATAGCAAGTCTTTTCAAGCACTTGGTACCTCAGTTTCCTGTTAGTCCCCAAAATAAGATCTCCGGACCAAGTCATCTCTAGAGTCCTACCCAGCTTTAAACTTAGGGTTCTCTGACATAAACAAAGAGCCTATCACATCCTCTTATAGGACAGATACCATATTATTAAAGAAACTAATAATACTTTAATTATATTTCTATACAGAGAGATACTGTATTTCTCTCATGTTACAAAAAACAAAACAAAACCTTATAGGCTAAAACTGAGGCATTTTGTTCCTAATTTAATTATAGTAATTTCAAATATAGCAAATAATACCCTTTGGGAAATCTGATCACTATTTTTGTACCATCTCCTATCTAAGTCAACTGTCTTCTTCAATTTTGGTAGTGTTGGACATTGGGAGACAAACTAAAATCATAGCAAATAAATGTACTAATATCTGGCACATAGCACCTCATTTGATCTTGACTACTGAAATAAGAACAATAACATATACACATGCGTATACATCACACACACACACACACACACACAATTTCTGTATGTGAGTAGTATTTCGCATTGAATTGAGGACTCTTGAAACAAAGGAGTTTTCTCCACCAATTTTAGAATCATTAGAAAGTCTACTGATATATGAAATGGCACAGAACACTACAAATCAGTGTCCCTCCTATTGTACCAGGCCTTCTTTAAAATCATACTAACACCTTATTTCCCTACTTCTTAGGAATGTCCAGATTTGCCATAATAAAAGGATAGCTCAACCCTGGCTGGTTTGGCTCAGCAGTTAAGAGTGTCAGTCCTGGGACTGAAGGGTCATGGTTTCGATTCCCGACCAAGGGCACATACCTGGCTGGGTTGCCGATTCCTCCCATGCCCTGACTTTCAGGAGGCAACCAATTGATGTGTCTCTCTCCCCCTCTTCTCCCTCTGCCCCCCTCTCTTTCTCTCTATAAAAAGGCAGCTCAGACTCTTTTTAAAATCTTTCATGCAATTAGAATTCAGAATGATAACTTCACACAAAAATAAGCCACATTCTAACTTCCCTGCATCAAGTGCTGATCGGAAGAGAGTGTCCAAAAGAGCGAGAAATAGAGCATAACTTAGGCTGCTCATGTGACAACTTCTCCCAGCTATAGACAGGAATTTCCTGTTTTAAAAACTAATTCCAAAAACAATTGTTTAAGTTTCTGGCAGAATTTATTGATAGCCAATCCACTAGTTTACTGGGCCAAGTCGGGAGAATTTAGAAATAGTGTGAAATAGCATTGAGGTTAAACACCGACTTGGCTATCTTAAAAATTGGAGCTCTGAAGAGGCCAGCCGTCTTGCAAGTAGCAGGACCACATTCTAACTCAGGCTGTTTGGCTCCAGAACTGCTTAGCCAGCACCCTCTCCCCCATCTCCCACTGTATGTTGTTCTGACTTCACCAGACTCAGAGTTCCTAGCACACAAGTTAACATTTTCTTCATCCCTGTATCTCATGGGCAGGCCAATCAGTGTGCTGACACATAGAAGGAGATTAATAAAACTCTACTGGCTCCATGGATTAATAAAAGAATGACCAATTTAGATGAACAAATGCCTAAGGGAATCAGTACCTGAAAAATTCTCTCAGATCCTGGGTAGTGGTGATGAAAGGACAGATAAGAAGGTGAAATAACTGTCCTGGCCTCGAGAAACAATTCACTAGAAACTTGGGTAGACAGAAAGTTAAGGTATATGAATCAACATGGCACCCAACCACCCAAGCCAGAAGGAAGAGTCTTCCTAATCTTCCATCTCACTCATCCCCTTCAGCCAATTAGTCACCAAGTCCTTCTACCTTCTTTTCATCACTGAAACCCACACCTTCGTCCTGCTCTCAGCTGCTCCCACCCCACACTACTGGTGGGATATCAATGGGGGTCAATGTATAATATCCCCTTCTCCTACCCAAGCTAAAAAAAATGAGGAAATAATAAAGAAGCCACGGCAGATAGAAAGAAAAATAGCACCTCTATTTCTAGGAACTTTAGTTCAGAGGTTGTGGTTTTAGGTCTACAGCCAAGTGGCTAATACTGAACCCAAGTGTTGGCAGCATGAGACCAAAGCTGGTCTCCTCTTGGGCAGAAGAGCTTCCCCCCAAGGGCGGCTGCTTCCCAAGAGAAAAACAGGATGGAACTGAGCTGTTTACTTGATTTCTCCAAAATTTATCAATCAGGAAAGTACTCTAGGACTATTGTAATATTAATGAGTAGAAACAGCAATCCACACACCTCTCCAGGAAACTCTCTAAATCTCTCCCAGGCTGCCCTGCTAAACACATGCCACTGGCTTCCTCCTGCCATCCACCTGCCTACACGATGCTTTCTTGACCATGTAACCTTGCCTACCTCTCCAGGTGTGAAGCTCATCCTCTCCTTCCTTATGGCTAACCCACTGGCCCCTGCCTCCTTGTCTGACCTTCTGTTTTTCCCTCTACCTCCTTCTCAGCCCTTACTCATCTTTCCAGACTCAATTCAAGCTCATCTTAGATCATTAGTCCTTGCAAACATCCCCAGTGAAGCTCACACAGCCAGGTTGGTGTTCCCATCACATGCTTACTTGGCCACCTATGGATACTCTAGTACTTTATTATATTCCATCCACTAGGTCCCTTATCTCAAGAACTATTTCTTATAGTTTTAACCCCCCAAAACCAACTACAGATTCTGGTAAATGAATACCTACAATCAGCAAAACAGGACCACATAAGAGTTATTGGGATGTCTGATTTCAGTGTTAGAGTTGAACAAATGGATCAGATAGATAAATGGTCTCTAGACTCATCTGCAGTCAAGTCTGAGTTATAGCAGCAGAACAGCACTGAACAAATTCCGAGATGGCTCTTCAAAAGCAGCACCAATAGCAATAGCTGCGAACTATAAGCTTGTTTTTGCTCCTCTGCCAACTAGCTACATGCTATTGGTCAAGTCACTTTAGCCTCTTGGGCTTGATTTCCTAACCTATACAATGAAAGGTATAAACAAGGTCCCCAAGTAGAAAACCAGTGCATGTCTATTAACTTTCTGTTGAATATTCCCTTTTAAGGACAGTCAGCATTCCCAAGAGGAAGATGATTTTCCCAGCAGTGGCATCCTGCCCTTGACCCCTGCCAAAATAGCATTCAGCTCTTCCATTGTCTTATGTTGCGTTCCCCAGTAAACACTCTCTGAGATGATCTAAAGTGCAGGCAGTTTATAGGGAAGTATCCTCAGGATCACACATATGAAAGGCAAGGGAGAAGATGGATTGCACGGAGACAGCAGTTGGTCTGTGATGCATTTGTAATTAAGGACTCAGCCAATTCCATGGGAAGTTCTAGACTAACAATGGTCCTTCAGAGTGGTCCCAAATTGTACCCCGCTCAACTAGTCATTGGATGCGGGCTGCTCCCTTACCCTGAGTAAGAGTAATTTCTGGAGAGATTCTGGGCTGTAAGCCATCAGTGTCCAATCTCTATGAAGCTGGGGGTGTGAGTAGGTTATTCCTGGAGGGGCTAACTGGACAGAGAAGTAGGACAGCTACTACACTCACCCCTAATATTCTGAAAGTAAGAAAAAGAAAAGCATGGTGAAGAAGACATAGATGGATTAAAAGTAAACAGCTGAACTAAGAAAATCAATTTTGGTATCCTACGCTGTGTTATCTGTTTGATGTTGGCAAAATTGTTTTATTTCTTTATGCTTCAAACACTTTCTCTGCAAGGTGATTAGAGGTCACTTTCACCACTCAACTATCCATAATTCTATTCCATATTTCACTTTTGGACAATGTCCAACGTCCTTCTGTTACCTACCTCAAGCCTTACAATTAGCACTGAGGAGAGAAGACGGAACCCCCCATATATCAAAAATCTCCAGTAGCACTTGAAATGCAGCTTCATTAAGCGTGAAGAGATGACCAGCAGTAGCAGAAAATGAAAATCTACACACATCAGTGGACACACATAGCAACCCCAGATTCAATTGGATTTGCAGGCAACAGCTTGGGGATTTTGACATTAGACTGAATACAATTATTCAGTTAGTTGTAGCTTTATTACCCATGTTTCCCCTTGTGAGGCAATTTTCCTTATTGGAAGTAAAGCAACCCCAACCAATGCATTTAAAAATGAGACTTTTTCTGTTCTTATTAGCCTGTATCAAAGAAATGACTATTTGAAGTACAACCCGGGGAAAGAAATTGGCTCCTTATTGCACAGTTCATGCTGTTATGGCTTTCGGAGTGGAGAAATACTCCCCAAGGAAATACTGTCTCTCAAAACAAGCTAGCAGAGTAATCAACAGGAGAGGCCTTTACAGAGAGACAGAAAATAGGGAATATTATTAAAATATAATTAAATAAGCAAAATAGGTGCAAAACAAGATGTGACCTGTAAGTTGTTCAGGACAGAAATGTCATAAAACTTACTTTCATAGTCATATGCACAATATTGTCCAAATGGGGTTATATAAATCTTTCCAACCAACACAGCAGCTATTGATCCTTGACATATGAATGTGTCCTATACATCTGAATTTATACTCTAGTACTTTAAACAAATGTCCACCAAGCCTAGTATCATGCAGAGTAAAATTCCCACCAATGAGATATTACAATATTTATTCATCTGAACTGGACACACATTCAGGTAAATCAACTAAAACATGCAGTTCCAAGTGGATGCATATCATGTCAAGAACCATTTCAAGCCCAGCCACCATGGCTCAGTGGTTGAGAACCAACCTATGAACCAGGAGGTGGAGGTTCCATTCCCGGTCAGGGCACATACCCAGGTTGTGGCCTCGATTCCCATTGGGGGGCATGCAGGAGGCAGCCAATCAATGATTCTCTCTCATTATTGACATTTCTATCACTCCTCCCTTCTTTCTGAAATCAATAAAAATATAATTTTTTTAATTAAAAAAATTGTTCATAAAGTTCAGTCACCTTTATCCCAAGTTCTAGCTCAGAATAGCTCATGTGTTGGACTATGTACTTCTTCTTTTGCTTGATTCTTATGGTAACCCTTTGTCTGACACTGTTCCTCTAACAGATACCATGTTATTAAAGAAAAAAAATGATACTTTAATTTTAAATGAATTTCTTAAATTCCTTGTAGAATATGTATTTCTCTCCATTTACAAACAAGGATGTGAGGAATATTGGACTTTGTTTAACTTATAGCAAACGGTTAGTTAAATATAGTCTTATGTATGTGTACACGTCCATACACTTTACATCTCATAATGTCTTTCTTTTTTTCCAACTTGATTATTTCAGTTCTGTTTTCAATTATGTGGGAAGCCAGAGATAGAAGCTCTACTGGAAACTATTCCTAGCACACCGGACACATATGAAAGGCAAGGAAGAAGGTAGATTGCATAGAGACAGCAGTTGCCGTGGCTCAGGGGAGCAGCCACAGAGCGATAAAATTATTATAATTTTATCCCATCAGTAGAGGAATGGATATAAAAGCTGTGGTACATTTACACAATGGAATACTACATGGCTATAAAAAAGGAACTCTTACTTTTGTGAAAGCATGGATGGACCTGGAGATTATTGTGCTAAGCAAAATAAGCCAGATAGAGGAAGACAGAGATCATATGATCTCATTTACATGTGGAATCTACATAATGAACAAAATAATTTTTATCTATATATATCAAAGGCTAAGCAATCATCCGACCATCCGACCAGTAGCTATGACGCGCAATGACCACCTGGGAGCAGAGCAGACACTCTGACCAGTAGCTATGATGTGCACCAGGGGGCAGACGCTAAATGCAGGAGCTGCCAAGCTGCGGTGACTTGGCAGCAGGGGTTCTTGGGTGACATACCCCGGAACCAGAGAGGAGGGAGCCTGATTCTGGGGTGCGGCACCAGAGCACCACTCTCTCGCAATCCGGGACCCCTCAGGGAATGTCGGAGAGCCAGTTTTGGCCCAATCCCCACAGGCCAGGCCAAGGGATCCCACCTGCCAGAGGGACCCCGCTCACTCTGCAGACACCCCATGAGCCATGGCGCTGCCCCAGGTATGGCCAGCCAAGGAGGGACTGCAGGAGGTTGGCTCCAGGGCATGTCCAGCCTGTCTCGTCCAGTCCCACCTCTCTGGCCACTTTCTAATTAATTTCCTTCCAATGTGCATGAATCTGTGCACTAGTTTTATATAACAAAAAAGATTAAAACAGAGATGCGATAAAGTAGTTCAATATACAGGGAGTCCCAAAAAAATGTATACACACTTTAACAACTGATAGCTCAATTGATGTTTCCTTCTTTTCAGATTTAACCCATTTGAATTAATTATTATTCAAAGTGTGTAAACATTTTTGGGACACCTTGTATGAATTTAAAAAGATTCATAATCCTATGACCTGTTATTCCAGAGAGAGAACACAGAAACAAAGGAATGATTAATTTAAAGTTCAAATTTTTAAATTGAGTTCTAGATTAATGATTTACTTAAATTGACATATAAACCCAATTTCTAATCAGTTAAACAAATATTACTGAACAATGTGATTTTTGATAAAAATATACAGCAATATCCTACTCAATACTAATCACTGAAAATAGTTGTCGACAATACTGTAAATCAGTGAAGCTGAAAAGTCTTCAGCAATGCTAAAAGTACATTTTTTCCCTTAAGTACACAAGTTAAACTATTTTCATCCTTAAGAAGGTGGAACCACAATGTTAAAAATAACAGTCCAAGTTAGAATATCCTCAGAAGAAAACATGTCCAGAGAAAAAAAATTTTAAGAGTAAAATATCAAAGTCAGAAAAGTTCACTGAAAACATGATAGGGTTTTCATAAGCTTTTTTTAGATTCAATAAAGATCATGGTTTCAGATTCGTCTTCATGTGATTGTCTAACAAAAAATATATTGAGGATCTATATGAGAACAGGGTAATATTCACATCAAGGTGAGCATGTGGTAGGATGAGCAATGAATAAACATAAAAACAGAAAATAAATAAAAATATATTAGAAATTTAACTAGAAGACAGAATTAAAAGTAAAGCAATTAAAAACTAAATGAACAGGATGAATTTCTATCACAACCATGATAGAACCTCAATGACTTTTGATATCAACTCATCCTAAATGGCTTGACCTGAACCTAGACCATTATAAAGCCCTCTAAGAAATGTGGTTATTCAATAGCAAATGACACAAGAATATCAAAGAGAATCAGGACTCCTGTGGTGCTGAGGGTATCCAATTTCAGAGATGATCCTCTGATCTTCCTGGCAGTAAAATAATTATATCATCACCAGTGTAGATTTTCAAAGGACAGAAACACCCCTGAAAGCCCCAGCTGAGTTTTATTAACCAGCAAGTAGACTTTAATGAACAATGTCATCTTATCTAATAAGACAGAATATGCAAATTGACCATCACTCTGCACCCACAGCCAATAAGGAGGGAATACACAAATTGACGTGACAAAGATGGCGGCAGCTGGGCTGGGATGCTTGCATTGTCACCATGACAACGATGCAGGCATTCTGCCCCACCCCGGCCGCTCCAGGCCTCTGGGCAGCACACAGTGACCGGGGTGGGACAGGACCCCTGCTATGGGGGGGGGGGGGGGTGGAGGGAGTTACAAGAGGGTGTGGCAGGGTTGGAGCGAAGGTGGAAGATGACTCTGCCAGAGCAAAGGCAGAAGGCGGTGGCCAGAGAAAGAAGACCTATTCTTGCACAAATCTTCATGCATCAGGCCTCTAGTTTTGTCATAAACATTTATTTAACAATAATTCACTCTGCAGTCTCATTATAATAATTTTATCACTGTGTGGCTGCTTCCCCTGAGCCAGGGCACAATTCTGTGGCCTGAGATGACCAATAGGGAGCCAGGCTTCTCTACTTCTAGTAGAGACACAAAAGCTATTAAAGGACATATGACTGCAGAGTCCCACTTTCATTCTTGGATGTAAGAAACTTAAAATACTCAAGAATACCTGGTGATAATCCTCTAGCTTAATTATATTCTTATATTCTTACTAGAGGCCTGGTGCATGAAATTTGTGCACAGGGGTGGGGGGGTCCCTCAGCCCAGCCAGCCCCCTCTCACAGTCCAGGAGCCCTCAGGGAATGTCCTATTGACGCTTAGGCCCATGGGGACCGGGCCTAAGCCGCAGTCTGGCCTCCCTCTGCAGGCTGATCAGGGGAAAGTGCCACCCCCATCACCCCACTGCTGCTGCCACTGCCGGCTGCCAAGGTGTTTTCATCAACATGGGCTCCAGTGCCTTCACCATGAAAAAATGACAACTTTCTTTAGGCATTTTCAAGATGTCTCTTTCATAGGATATGACATTTCTTTCTTTTTTTTTTTTTTTTTTTTATTCTCATCTGATATTTTTCCATTGATTTTTAGAGAACGTGGAAGAGAGGGAAAGAGAGAAACATCAACGTGAGAGGGAAACTTCGATTGGTTGCCTCCTGCATGAGCCCTGACCTGGGCCCTGGCCAAGGAGAAGCCTGCAACCTAGGTACATGCCCTTGATCAGAATCGAACCCTGACCCTGCAGCCCGCAGGCCGAGACTCTATCCACTGAGCCAAACCTGCTAGGACAGGATATGACATTTCTTAGCCCCTCCAGCAGTGGACCTTCATGTTTTCCTCCAGGAGTGAGGTAGAAAAACCCTAGATCACCTTCTTGGATTCTTATCTCCCAAGTTATCAAAAACGCTGCCAGCGGCATACCAGGAGCTTAGCCAATGAGTGGTCAGAAAAGGCGTTTCCTCTGCAGCTCAAGCCCAGAGGCGGGCCTGCTGGGCAGTGGCGGCAGCGGCTTGGGCACGCCTCCTGCCTCCGCTCCAGGGGTGTGCCAGCTGTGGCTTGCCTCATAGTGCAAGCAGTCACGTCCCACCCATATGCGTGTGCAACCGCCTCCTGAGCCAGTCATGACTGTTACAGCATCCCAGTTAATTTGCATATTATCTCTTTTTATATATATATATATATTTTTTTTTTTTTTCTTATAGCACTTAAAGAAGATTGATGGTATCATGGAAAGTGTACTTAATTTAGAATCACAATGACCTCATCTAATGTTCACTATCAAATTAAGGCAAGTCATCTAATCTTCAAAGGCCTCAGTTTCCCCACCTTTAAACTGGGGATAAGAATGGACACCCTTCCCAAGGTCCCTGTGATGACAAATGCGATTAATCTCTGAAATGCTTTATAGTTTCCAAAGCAATTTCATGGACAAATCATTGAAGGAGTCTCCCAGGGGCTGGCCAAAGGGCAAATTTTCAAGTAGATATTGCAATAATTCCCCATATTAATGGCTATCTCAAATCCAAAGTTTTGTTGTTGTTGTTGACACTATTACAGATGTCCTCATTCCTTCCGCCTTTCCTACCTCCTCCCAGCCCCGTATTCCCCCTCTGGCCTTCGCCACACTGTTATCTGTGTCCAGGGGCTATGCATATATATATTTGACAAATCTCTTCACTTTCTTTCATCCAGTTCCCCCTGTCACCTTCCCCTCTTATCTCTGGCAGTCTGTTCCATGTATGCTGGCCTCTGATTCTATTTTGTTAATCAAATTCCACATGTAAGTGAGATCACATGATCTCTGTCTTCCTCTGTCTGGCTTATTTTGCTTAGCATGGTAATCTCCAGGTGCACCCATGCTGTCACAGAAGGTAAGAGTCCTTCTTTTTTATAGCCGTGTGGTATTCCATTGTGTAAATGTACCACAGCTTTTGCATCCATTCCTCTACTGATGGGCACTTGGACTGTTTTCAGATATTGGCTATTATAAATAACACTGCTATGAACCTATCAAATATATAGTTTTGGAATCAGAAGGAAGTATAAGGTATGAATTATAAACTATTTACTGAGGAAAGAAACATGCGCCTTTCTCTATCCTGCATTCGTTCTGGTTTGCGGGAAGGTACCAAGGCTATTCCTGGTCCAGGGCTCCCCCAGAACCAAGTTCATAATGCTCTGGAGAATCTGGAAGACAGCCTCTCAGCTCCGCTTTGTGCCCTGTGGACTCTAAAGAATACGCTAATTGTTTTATGTGCGAAAGTTTAACTAAAGACACTAGATAGCCTGCCAATGTGTCAGAAGAGTGTTGCCTCATGAGCAGTTAATTTATCCTTGGGAGAACCAGGTAAAAGGAATTAAAAGTTTCCTTCAAAAGATGTCCTTTTTTGGTCACCTAATCCATAAAACATGTCTTTGTTGTACTGGCTGCTTCTCCATCACTGCAATTCTTCGAAGCACACAAACAAAACAAAGACTGGGAAAAATTTTTGGCTGCAACAGCAATGACAAGGTAGAGGGGTCATGGGCACAGAAGGAAGAGGTGTAGACTCCAGCACAGTCACGGGGAATTTAGGCATGACTGGGCCCCTCACCAGCTGTGTACCATGGGCAGGGGTTAGCCTGCTTCTATGTTTCTGTGTTGACATCTTTTTAAAAATATATATTTTTATTGATTTCAGAGAGGAAAGGAGGGGAGACAGAGATAGAATCATCAATGATGAGAGAGAATCATCGATCGGCTGCCTCCTGCACACCCCCTACTGGGGATCGAGCCCAAAACCTGGGGATATGCCCTGACCAGGAATTGAACTCGTGGCCTCTTGGTCCCGGGGCTGACTCTCAACCACTGAGCCACACCTGGCTGGGCTGTGTTGACATCTTTAAAATGGGGACATCAGAGCCCACTTTCCTGGCTGCCATGAAATTTACATGTGTGTAACGTGCTCAGAGGGGGAAGTGGCACCTAGTAAGTGCTCAATAATTATTAATTACTATTACTGAAATGACCAAAAATGTAATAAATTTGACAATAACCATGCCAACCAAATATCTATTAGTAATATTTTTGTTCTGAGAGCTAAGATAGTTTTAAGGAAAAAAAAGTGAGTACAACATTGAGTCTGCTCTTTATATTTGAAGGCAATCAATATCCTAATTCCCATCCATTGGATTGGTTCTCTTCTTCTCTCCCTGTTCTTATGGTCTTCCATCCACTGCATCCTTAGTCGCAGGCCTATTCTTCTTCCTGAGGTCTGAACTACCTCTGACAGTTGGAACAGGTAAGACCTGGCCTGAGTCTTAGATTGAACTCAGATAACCCCACAATTTGACTCAAGTTCTCAAATGGGTCAAAGGGTTCAACTGCACCTATAAGTAGCTTTTCCTGACTTCGCCAGGCCAAAAATGAGTTCCTTAAAGTCAGAAGGTCAGTCCACAAGCATAAGAAAAATTGCTAACATTTTTCTCTAGAAATTTTGATACTCTTTCCACTGCTATATCTGCCCAGGGGGAAAATGCAGCAAAGGAATTTACCACAGAAAAAGTAGCAAACAAAATAATATTTTAATAACATTTCTACACATTTGCTCGGGGCTTCTAAAGTTACAATTACAAGTTCACACAGTGTTAATAACTGTTTTTCATTTTGTTGGAGGGTTAGAATTTAAATAGGAATTGATAGAATGAGCACACCTAATGCACAAACCTAGTGAAGATTTTCAGACACAGTCTTCACCTCTTTGACTATGGAATGGGGAGAATGTTGACCATGTGTCTATATTTCATTAGCGAGGAAAATTCAGAGATGGTTCATGAGTATTCATGTCCGAAGTGTGGAAGCTGGAGCCTCTGGCGTATTAAGTAGCGTATGTTGAAAGTATTTGCCCAGAGGCCTCCACTCGGTGCAGTGTTGCAAGCGTGGGAAGAGCCCAGGTATTTCTGCCCCTCCTTGAGGCTTTCCAAGGTCCTCACGTACAGAACCCACAGGAATCACTTTTCATGAAGTGAACATGAAAAACAGAACACGAAGATCTGAGGGAACAATTAGAAGAAGTCTCTTAACAAAATGTTTCCTTTTCCCCAAAGGTGTAAGCTCCTCCTCCTCCAATTTACCTGCTTTGTTGTGGTTTTGGTTTGTGCATCCTTTAGGCATTCGTTATTTAGACAGTAGTTCTATTCGCCCATACACTTCCCCCGTATCACTTACAGCCACACTTAGCACATTGCTGAAGTGGGCTCCTCCTGTGAGTGAACACCTACCTTCTTGTTCTGAAATCACTGGCTGTCCTGCCCAGCTTCTCAGTTAGACACTAAGCTTGTAGAGCAAGTCTTAGTCTATCTAGAGATTACTGAAGTGAGCACATGGAAGAAGTCCTCTACATTTCTATAACCAGAACAAAAAAATGTAGCTACATTCTGGGAAAGTTCAGCTGATACGGACTTTATCACCACGTGCTGCTCAGGGACGCGTGCTGAGCAAAAGTGTATCACTCTGTGTGGTTCTTGTCCATTTGTAGCTTCTGCTCAAATAGCACTAACCAATAATACCAATTAAAAGTCTTACGTACAAAGTCAAAGCATTTATTCAAGACATGGAATGTAAGTACAATTAAGGGTCTGGCTTCAAATTTAGTAGATGCACTTGTTTTAGGGTAATAAAAGTAATAGCAATGCTATAGGTAGAGTCTGCATCCATTACTGCACTGAAAATAGAAGTCATTTATCAAACTCAATTTTCGGTGCAGGAGGTTATGTCCTGCAGAAAGCAGGAAAGTAAATAAAATCAGTGGATTTTCCCATTTAATACCTAAATATATCTAGATAGATATAAATATGTAGCAATAAGGGAGAGAATGAATTAACCCCAAGAAAGTTGGTTAAGGGGGTACTTTTAACAATTAAAATGCTAGAGATATATTTGAGGGAGAAAAAGCAGCCATAAGACTTAGAATGAAACAATACCACTTTATCAAACATTAACACAGTCACACATGACAGAGTGTTGGCTAGGAAACTTGGTGTAAGGTTCCATGGTAGAACCCACCCGTTCCCAAGGCAGAAAATCTCTGGCACAACATCCTCTACTGTGATCACTGCCTTCCTATGTAAGGAGACTCACTGCCTTATTAGGGAGCCTATCTCAGATGGGGACAGCTCTCATCATTAGCTCCTCCTCAGACTTAGCCAAATCTACCTCCTGGTAACTTACATTGGTCCTTGCTCAGCACTCTGAAATTTAATTTTCCCCAAGACAGCTCTTCAAGTATTATTTTTAATGTATTACATTTTAAACTCCATTTTATTCCCTTCTTCATGATTCAGAGAATTTATTCGCTGTACAGTTTATTCAACATGCTGTCATATATTTTAATACATCCCCAACGCCATCTTAAGATGCATGATATCTACAAAGTTCCACCAGTCAAAGATTCAAGCAAAGTTGTTTAAGCAGCTTTCAAGATACCAAATAGGTAAGGGCAAATTGGTAGATTAGAGGGTAAAAAAAAGCCCTGTACCGTTTACACAAAGGAATATTACTTGGCCATAAAAAAAGAAAATTTTTACCTTTTGTAACAGCATGAATGGAATGGGAGACCATTATGCCAAGTGAAATAAGCCAGTCAGAGAAGGACAAGTATCATATGATTTCACTCATATGTGGAATCTAGTGAACAAACTGAACTACCAAGCAAAATAGAGACAGACTCATAGATAGAGAGCAGGCTGACAGCTGTGGGGAGAGACTCCTGGATGGGGAAGGGGTGCTGGGAAGCAAGGGTGGAGGGATTGAGCAAAAGAGAAAAAAGAGAGAAAGAACTCATGGACTGGGGCAACAGAGTGGTGATTGTGGGGGAATGGAGGAGGTGGAGGAGGGTATGGGGAAATAAATGGTGATGGATGGAGACTTGACTTGGGGTGGTGAACATACAATACAGTGTATAGATGAAGGGTTGGCGAATTGTGCACCTAAAGCATGTATAATTTTGTTAACCAGTGCCAATTCAATAAATTCAATTTAAAGAGTGATTATTAATTGCTCAAAATCAAGCCAGAGTTCACTCTGTTTCAAAGGGAAGAAGGAGTTAAAACGAAGTTTTTGTGAGTTAATTCCTAAGGGATAAAGAAAAGTTACCTCTCTTTTCTTTCTCTTATTTTAAACATGTAAAAGGATTCCCCAAATCTCTGAAAATATCTTCTAAAGATCAAAGATAGTATTGTTAGCTGTGCTAACGCTATGATTTGAATGGAACAGTGGAATCAATATGGCTTATCTTCTGATTTTTATCAGAATAAATTTATTTACTGGAAACAAAAGACAAAGACATACTTCTAGCTAAGAATTAACAAACCTTTGAAGGTATCCTTACATATCCAATAAATCAAGCAACGGCCACCTTTCATAGCAAGAAGAGCATGTCCTAGGCCTCCCCTACCCGGCCTCAAAAACAGTCACAAAATGTCTCATAATTGGATAAAACGTATTTGCAAAGGCTCTAGGCAAAAAATTATGCCCAGTGGCCAGACTGATTTTGTTCTATCGCAGCTGACTATAGAAAACTGATGACACAACCCGTGCATAAAATGATGATTTACGCTCTCCAGCAGAGAGTATTCACCTCAGTGTAACACAGGGGCTCAAAGTAACAGTCAACATGCTCCACAAATCCTCAAAGGTCAGCCCTTCACTTCTTTTACGTCTTGCTCTACATACCAAGTTTTCAATAAGGCCCACCACGGTGATCTACCTAATTCAAACTGCAACACCTTCTTCTTCCCAACACTGAATAATCTTAATCTGACCATTTCCTTTATTCAGAAAATTTAGCTACTTAGAATGCATCGCAAGATTTACTGAATTATCCTAAGGGTGTGTACGCACGTTAATCATTCCATTTTCCCTCCCTACACACACACACACACACACACACACACACACACACACACACACACACAAAGAGAAGATTGACAGGACCGGATCTTTAGCTATTTAATGATATATCCCAAGAATCTAGAAGAGTTCCTGGCACATAGTAGGAAATAAAACAACATGCATTAGTTGAATGAATGAATAAAGGACTCTGGGCTTAGAATGACATGGCCCTGTGTCCCAATTCCACCTACACTAGCTGGAGGACCTGGGCAATGACCATCCTCTCTGCAGCTGTGTTTCCTCATCCATAAGATAGAGACCTTAGGAGTGCCTTCCCCATAGGATCCACATGAGGCTTATATGAGTCAATGCATGTCAAGGACGTAGGATCATGCTTGGCCATAGTAAGCTTTTAATAAAAAGGTGCACAATTAGGTGCACAATTCTCCAACCCATCATCTATACACTGTATTGTATGTTCACCACCCCAGTTGCCATTGTTATTATTATTTCAAGATATGTTCCCCACAGTCGTGATGGATTTGTGATGATTTATGTGCTCAGGCAACTGGCTCTCCTCACATCTGACATCACAGATCTGAGATTGGGAAAAAGCACCCAAGGATCTTCATAGAGCAGCAGAGCTGCCAAAGGTCAAACCCCATCACTGTGGCCTCATCAGCTGCAATTCAATAACACACAGGATTTTGCAAAGGAGCTGTTAAGAGTGTAAGTGCTACTGTCTCAGACCTGCAGGAGTAGAGTAAACATAACAATGAAACCAATGAGTAAGTGAGGGTAAGGCTCAGAAACCTTAAAAGGCAGGGAAGGCAGCTCCTCTCTTCCTACTTGAACAGTTTTGTTTATTTGGCTGAACTGGAGTCAAAGCTAATGGTTCTGATGGCTTTGAATCATCCACCACCACCCATTCTGTGGACTTCTACACAGGGGCCGAAATTCACACTTTATGAAAAGAGATAAAAAGGGGGGAAAACAGCCCTCTGTTAAAGAATTTACCAGAACATACTCATCATTTAGACATTTGCTTATGTTTCTAGAAAGCTAATAATGAGAAATGGGAAGGAAGGTAAGTTTTTTCTCGAGCAAAATCCCAGTCTACCTAAAGGTTGCAAATTAAATCAATTAACCTAAATGTTCACTAAGTATTTAGGAAAACAAAATACTTTGGAAACACTTATTATTGATTTACAGGGATTTCAGACCTGATTAAGAAAGGAGGTAACAATGAGTGAGGAAGACAGAGATGAAGGATAAATAGAATAACAAAAGCAAAAGGGGCATTTACTGATTTCGAAGCAATCATAGTCTTAACTTCCCTATTTATTATAACATGTCTCCCCACAAGGCTAATCTCGTCCCTTAAATTTGTCCCTTAAGAGCAAAATAAAATGAATAACTACATGCTCAAGGATTATTAGATCATGACAAATCAGGCCAAAAGGAATTTCTCTTCTCACTCTAGAGGAGAAAGATCCCCAAGATTTGGGGGAATTGAGCAAGGTCACAGTAGCTAAGTTGAAGCTGGAATCAAATTTCCAGACTCCCAAGTCAATGCTCTGCTCTGCGCAGGAACTTCCCCGAACTCCAATGTGCACGTGATAAATGATTCAGTAGTTCCAGGAGGAACCCAAGATTCTACACTTCTGACAAGCATCCCGGTGGTGCAGAGACTGCTGGATTACACTGAGCAGCGAGTCTCTGCCCCATTTCACCTGCTAAAATAAGTCTGGGAACAGGTTTTCTGTTGTTTTAATGAAAAAAAGTGTTTTCCAGGAACAAGAGAAAGTAGGTTGCAAATGAAATGCTGAAGTTTTAAATGTTGTAATAACTCAACACTGTTGTAAAATTTACGGGAGTTCCCATTTACATGGTGGCGTCAACTGTAAAATATATATTTAAATTGCAAATGTTTAAAGTATATACAAACATCAGTGTATTATAGTCGAGTGATCTCATTGCATTCTATGGATACGCATTTATTGGTTATTTCCCCTTTATGTTTAAAATACACCATGCCTAAATTGCACTAAATCTACTAAAACTGTCTTACTTCTGCCTCCAATGACAATAGAGATACCATGTCTAGGGGTTGCTTTCACTTGCTTTGAGATTTTACAGTTTAGAACAGAAAGATGGCACTGACACATCAAATTCCAGAAGGCTTATCTGCATAGATTTTACCTTCCATTAACACAGAGGGACACAACTGACCATACCCCATTTGTGTTAAAACCCTACTTAGGAGAGACCAGGTGTAACTGGAGGAGAAAAGATTGAAATCCTTGTTACTTCTGTATCTCTATTTCCATCTCACCTATCAGAGGACTCTCCATGCATTTGAAGAGAGTTGATGCAAATAAACACAATGTCGTCTCCAGCCAAAATTCAGTTTACCTCCCCAACCTTCCTATTGGTCTCCTTGAATCAGCTGAGCCCGAGGTTTTTCCTATAAAACGTCCTAAATCTGATCCCAGTAAAATTTCACTTCAGCTGAAGTGAAAACGCAGAGGTAGCATTTACGGATAACAGCTGGAGAACATTAGTTCTCTGTCTCTCCTTTGCTCTCCCAAGGGTTGAAAACTCTGCTGTTCAGACAGGAAGTCGTCATACACCACACACTGTACAATATGAGAACGCTGGGATATACGGACAAGTTACAGAGGATTAGGGGGAGTGTGCAGGGTGGTTTTTTTTTCCAAGAACCCAGAGCAGCAACTCGGCATACTTCTTAGGGTGTCCTTCCCGCCCATAGTATTCAAGTAGCATAATGTATGCACACCCAGAACTGACAAGCATACACTTCCCCCCCCCCTGAAAGCTTTTTAATAACTCAGAATAAGAAGGCTCCATCTTGCATTTTTCGACAAGCTTTTAAAACATGAACTCCGAGAAGTTTGGGGGAGTGGCTAAGATTCTCCAATAATCTTTTCTGGCATACTTTCAACGTTGCTATCTAAAAAGACAACCTTTTAACTTTTTAAAAATGAAACTGTCACCAAAAAGAATCTCTCACATAACTGCCCAGAATAAGGAAATATATGTATTTTATATATACGTGGAATCCAAAACATGATGATCTGGAAGAGAATGATTTAGACAAAAGGCTCTTGTGGCTATGGTGTTTTGGCGTGCGTTTCTGATTGGTCTCTGCTGTAATCTCACAAAGCTACTGAGAAGGAAAAGGGTCAGGAACAAGGGGAGCGACATCCACAAAGTTTCTAGTAGGATGATAGGAGTTTCCCAAACACCACTGGCTGAATAGCCTTTCTGCATTCCTACCGTCTGGAGGCGGACTGCAAAACCGACCCTGGCTCTTCCACGCCCCTCTAGCCAAGTTCACGAGAGACCAACCTTCCTAACTTTTGAACTATGAAAATGCCTTTGCCATGTGCATATGGGGAGCATGCTGTTAATCAATGGGGTGACAACACTGCAGTTTTATGCGAAGAGAGGAAGGAGGGGCGAGGGGGAAGCCAACCCACACATCCATCATCATTTTAGGAGGAGGTGGAGTTTAAAGTTTCTCCAACTTCCAAGTTCCCACTTGACAGGCAATATTTCTGTGCAATTTCCAGCCCCATGGAACAGATGGTCCTTTGCCCGTCTTAAGCCCGGAGAGAATCAGACAAAGCCCCCTGCCACTCCTCGCCTCACGGGGGTCCAGAGGTGGTCAGTTTCACGAAGCTGTCACCCAGGGTCCCTGAGCAGAGAATGGAAACTTAACTACTTTTTTCGGGAGTTTTTCCTGCTACCGGAGAGCGCACTGGAGCACAAAGGCCTGAGAAAGTTTTCACTTCGTTATTTCTTTGAAAAACGTTCTCCACCATCTGCCAAACTATCATCCTAAATCCCAGACGCCCAGGGTGGGAAAGTTGAGGCACAGGCATTCAGAAACACCATAGCATTGCAACTTGAGCCGTCCCAAAGACAACCTGGGAAGTTACTTAAAAGGACACCCCTTCTTCCCCCGTCCCTGGTGGGAAAGCATCCTGGGGCGCCTGAGCACTCTGTGCCAAAGGGAAGGTGACGGCCGGGACAGAGTGCCAAATGGTTGTGCGCCACCGCTGCGGGCGAGAACCTTCCCTCTCAGACCCGAGGGCGAGGAGAAAGAAAGGGGGGCGCGATCCGGGAGTGTGAGGACGGGCGGCCCACTCACCCTCACTGCCGTACTGTTTGCCATTGTTCGCGCCCATCCTGCCGCCGTCATGCCCGCCGTCTCCCGGGACACTCCATAGCTGGGGCGCACCGCCTGCGCGCTCCGCCCAAGGAAAGCCCGTCCGACGGGACCGTTAGCTGCGCATACCCCACGCTCCGGGGCCGATGTCCGGCTGGGAGCGGCCCCTGCACTCCGATGGGAGGGGGCGCTCGGTCCCCTCCTGGCACCCCCAATGGTTCCGGGTGGGGCCAGGGGCAGCCGCCGCTCTTAGAATCCGCGATCGCGGCCGGCGGGCGCAACGCCGCGGAGAGCCCGCGCCCTGGGGCCGCCCAGAGGCTCGCCGCGCCGCCGCCGCCGGGTCCCCATTCGCCCGCCCCGATCCCCCTGCGGTGGGCGCTGAGCCGCACGGGTGGCCGGGCTCCCCGGATCGACCGCCTCTTCCCGGCGCCCTTGCACGCCCACGACTTCCCCAGGGATGGGCGCGGCGGCCACTTGTTGCGGGTGCCCTGACCCAGCAGAGACTCGCGGCCCGGCGCAGCTCGCCCGCGGGCCGGACTTTTGTTAGCGCCAGGCGCCTCCTCTCGCCGCCCAGCGTCAATCACAGCTGGAGCCCCCGGGAGGAAGGCCGGACCGGAGATGCGCGGCCTTTTAAAGGGGCAGCGCTCCTTTTTGGGGTTCTGGCTCTGGGCCCCAGTCTTCGCGCGGGCCCTCGCGCCCCCCGCGAACCACTCTGAGCAAAGGAACGTGCTATTGGCTGCATTCACTATTGTTCCTTCACGGGCTTGGCCCTCAATGTGTAAGATGAGCTTCCAGGCGTCGTTTGAAATCCCTTGGCTTTGCCTGCAAATATGGCCTATCTTAGGTGCAGGGGCATTTAAAACAAACATGCCTCAGTCTGATTGTATCTGGCAATCTCAGGTATATATGCTGGCATCATCCTCTAACGTTTGGGACTGAGGCGGAGAATGGAAGAGAGAAGGAGGGAAAACTTGAGGGGAACTTAGCAGGGAGTCACTGGGGAGCCAAAGATATTCCGCACTGGTGCGGGAGGTTTCCTGGCTCAGAACTTTTTAAGAGCTTCCAAGCCAGGAAGTGTATTTTCTCCTTGGTTCTAGGATTCTTTTTTTTTTTTTTTAAGTATTATCTTGTGGTTGGTGTTATTCTTTGTTTAATACATTACTACCTTTTCTTGGAGATTTATATGGCACTGCTAGGGCCTTAAAATGACCCTTTTGGTGTTCCCTCCTTGAAATGGAAAAAGAACATTCTTCTTAATGTTTTATTTCCTTTCCATGTAAATACCTAGAATTTTATAACATTGCATCTTGGTAAAGACCAGGACATTCCCAGTGCAAATGTCTGTGTAGGGAGGCAAGCACATAGCAGTTTCTCCCTATAGATGTTAAATGTTTTGAATTAAATTAAACATATATAATGATATACAGGATGCCCCCCCCAAAAAAAATGTATACACACTCTTTGAATACTTACAAAGGAAGTGTTTATTAAAATACATTTCATTTTCAAAAAGCTATCAGCTGTTAAAGTGTGTATACATTTTGGGGGACACCTTATATGTTATATAAGCACATATGATAGCTGCATGGAGTACCAAGATTTTTGTAATTACCTGTTTCTTAAAAGGCTTGCAATCATATGCAGAGATTGTTAGTGATTTGACTTCCTACAGATTCTATTTGGGCAACTTCTTTTAATTTGGTACAGTTTTTTCTTAAACATCATTCACCAAAAATTTTAAATCTTGATTTCTTGTGCAGGAGAGATTATGTATTGAAAGAAAAAAAATCATAAAATTACCTGTTTTACAGGACAGGATTGGTTTTGTTGTACTGGTAACATTTCAATTGTCCCAGTGCAAGGAGATTAAGGGCTAAATTGTAATTCATCTTTTCATATCTAGAATCACTGCCTGGCCAACAATTTGTGCTTTCCATGTCTGTTGAGTTCAATTAAATCCTGTGACATGGACTGTAAGTATATATGGATGTCAAAAATGTGGAAGAGTTAAGTAAGTTTTTAGATTCCACCCAAAAGTATAAGCCCAATCTAGAAATGAGGCAGAGTCTACATTATCTTCATCCAAAGTGGGTTTCCGCTCACTGTGATCCTTGAGATTTTCCATGGCCATTTAAGGAAGTTGCATTGAAGAGCACCAGCGATAAAGTAGTTGAACAATGGAGCTCCTCTTGACATTTGGTGTGCAGCAATTGACAACTTGCTTGTTTGTATGCATCTCCCTGAGGCTCTCAGTCTGAGGTCTGCAAACGAGAAAACTGATAGGGGAAGAAACAGGTTCAACCAGTTTAAACATCTAGAGTCACCTGGTTGGTTAGTGCCCAGTGGACTCAGAGCCTTAGGTTCTCTCTTCCCGACTCCACCACCTCTCTTGACCTGGCCACTGTTTGTCTTGGAGTCACTGTTTCCTTTGTTATTGTTGTTGAGCCACCTTCCAGGGTCTGTAATATCAACGCAAAGATAATAATGAAAAGTAAATTGTGGTGACTAATTCCATTTATCCCCTTTGAAATTAAAGTCTATACATACTTTGCCTGTCATAAAGAGAGATAATAACAATCCCGTTTAAGAAATTCCAGTTTGAAACAAAATAGAAAAATAAACTTAACTTATAACATCCTTCTGATTATTAAGTATGTGTTGTCACAGTCACTATAAACACTTGGGGAAAAGCATAGTTAAACAAAAAGAAAGAAAAGCACTATTCCTGTTTAAAATAAAGGTATCCTGGGCAAGTGAGGGCCCATGCTCAAACTGACCCAATGACACACCCGCCTGCCCCTGGCAGTGAGAAAGTAAGCAAGTGTCTCTCCCTGTCTCTGCTAGTCAGATATCAAACAAACGAAAAAAGGCAATCAACAGATGCCAACATCAAGAAAGCAGGGAAGTTAGAATGATCAGACAAATGTTTTATTTGTTTTTTAAATCCTCACCTTTCACCAAGAGGTCACTGGTTCCATCTGGGTCCGGGCACATGCCTGGGTCAATGCACAGTAGGGGGTGCAGGAGGCCAATCCCCAGTGGAAGGTATGCAGGAGGCAGCCCATCAATGTTTCTATCTCTCTCTTATCCCACTCCCCTCCTCTCTCTCAAAATCAATAAAAACATATTAAAAAAATAAATAAAATGTATTAAAAGAGAAAATACTGTTTTTAATTAATATAGATTTATTAACAAAATATAAAGGTCGATTCTTGGCCACACAAATATTTGTATAAAAAATGAGGGTGTAAATGATTATTCTGTCCCTCAAGAACATTTAGTATATTACTAATTATCTATAACATTAGAGAAGAAAAAGAACATGGGCTAATTTTAATTTATTATTGCCAACTGTGCTGTTTTGAATTGTGTTTTACATGTCTCAATTAATCAGGCAGTGCTCTAGGCTCAATTTTATGGATGAGGATACTGAGGCTCAGAAAAACTAAATAAATCCTATAATGATGCACGGCAAAATTGGGACCAAGATTTATTTGCAAAGTCTATGATGTTTCTCACTACTTTCTGCCACCAGTATCAGGCCATTGCATGTTAGCCTCATTTTGGACTAAGCCCAGCTTTCAGCAGAGGTAGTATATGTTTAATTTAATAAAAAGTGAAACATTTTTGGCATCTGTGAAATTTAATTGGGTTTCAAAACAAATGTATTATGCAATAAGTATCTTCATCATTTCCTAATGATGAGTGGCTAGATATTATAGATATTTATTTTTTTAGATATTTTAATAATTATAAAGTAAATAGATAGCTTAATAGGATGGGTATTTTATACAGGACTCTTGAAACTCTGTCTCCTCACAAAAGTTCCTTTCCAGCTCTGAGAAACAAAATAGTCACTTTCTGTAATTAAAAATATTACAATATTCACACACTCTGACAAGATGTTATACTGCACCCTTGATTCTAAGTTTAACATATAATTCCATATTGCTTTGTCACTGGTCCTTTATTAGGCAACTATCCTATATCACAGCGCCACCGAAGACCCCACAATAGGCCAAAATAGCATCATAAAATTTATATGCTGAGCTCAGCATATTGTAACATTCAGTGTCCTAACACAATTATCAGGTTTCTTAGAACACAGCCAATTAGAAGCAAGGAATTATAAGGAATATTGCTCAACATATTGAGAAACTGTGAAAAGTTACAGCTAATTATAGGGAGGCTGATGAGAAAAAAAAATCTCTATAGAGAAAATGAAAGAACTGAACAAAGAAAAACAGAAATAAAAAAAAATGAAAAATCTGGGGTGATATCATCATGTGTTATTGCTTTAGATAAAGTAATGATAGTGCTCATAACAAATAAATCTCCAAATTTTAGGAATCTGTATTAATACAATAGAAATTTAACTCTGGGTCATAAACCAGTTCAAGTACATGTTACTAATCCATTGGAGATTATTCTCCACACAGTGATTCAGGGATCTAGGCTTTTTCCATCATGCACATACATCTGGCAGAAGATATAAAGGGTGAGTGAAAAAGCCATGCCACATCACATCTGCTCACATCCCACTAGTCAGAGCAAGTTCAATGGCTACATGTGGATGCAAAGGGATCTGAGACATGTAGTCCCTGGCTGGCCTACTGTGCCCAGCAAACAACCCACACCAAGGAAGAGAAGTGATATTGGTAAATATGCATGTAGCTAACAGTCTTTAGTGCCTCTGAAGATAACACTTTATTGTTCAACAATTCATACATATAACTATTATATTTCACACACTGTTGACTGGCTCCCACAACACACACTTCCACTTCCTGTCTCCCTTGCCTTTCCCTTCTCTCTAGGTCAAAGGTTAAATACTTATTTTCCTAGAATCCCCAGCAGTTAAGAATGTCCATATGGCAATGTCCTGGCCAAGGTGTAAGCAAAATTCACTAGGAGCACCTAGAATAGGTTTTTGTTATTAAAAGAAAAATTCAGAGATAGCTCTGCTGCTATTTCTCCTCTTTTCTCCCTACCTCAACTCCACTGTTTTTTGACTGTGGAAGCCAGGAGAACTTAAGGGAAAGAAAGGACAAGAGAATGGTAATGATGAAGACCCAGAGTCCTGAAGACATAAAGCCACTGGAATGTCGCCAGCAACCTCCTACTTCCAAATGCCCTGTGATGGAAGGATGGGAACGATCTTTAGCGCACTGTTACTTGGCTTTTCTGTTAGCTACAGCCAACTGCAAACTTAAGAGATGCATATTGTGTTTACTTAAGAAAGAAGAAAAAACAAATAACACAATAACATTTTCATTCATAATAATTAAACTATTAAAATGCATTGGTGCTTACATGGGAATTTTGTAGTTATGTAGAAAACATTCAAAATAGCATCTTCTTCACAATGCTGACCCCTTAAAATGGCACCCCCTTCACTTTCCATCACATCGAAATGTACTGTTGCATATGTGAGTAACACACATTTACTCAACATGAATAAATAATACTTTCAATGTCTGTATCAAGACTCAGTCTGCACATATAGCCAAAATCTTAGGTCATATAGGAAAGCTTTAAAATAACAAAGGAATATAGCAGCACATTTTCTCTCTCAAGTATGGATAATATAAAACTTTCCTGGAATTCAGTGTGACTTTAAAAAATTTTATTAGAGTTTATAATTTGTTTTAAGTAGAAACGTATGTATTTGTTCTCTGGTAGCAATAAATTAATTCCCTGCTATAAGCAGTCTTCACATGTGTGTTACCTTTCTCTGCAAAACTCAAAGGACTTTCAGTATTAGACTGCCCCCATTTCCAGCTATAAGTGGGCACCTGGGGTCTGATTAGAAAAGGTTGTGTGTCTTCAGCCTTGTGGTCTTTCGAGTCATGCAAACTAGGAGGAAAGCCAATGGTTTTATAATTGGCAATTGCAGCCAGCTGCATACGGTTCCAGAAGGGTCCAACAGCCACACAGAATGCATTCATCAATTCAACACCATTCCAAGCTCTGGAGGTACAGGAGTGAATAAGGTAACCCAGTTTCTGCTCTCAGTGAGATGGAACCATTGATGGTGGAGCTAGACAACAAGCATGTTCACATATAAAAAAATAATTTCAGGTAGTGAAAAACGCTAATGAAGAAAATAAGTCAAGATAATGGCCTGTAGGAGGTGAGTTTTGTAGCAAGGGTTACTGTGGCTGGAGTGATCAGAGAACGCAATTTTGTGGATGTGGCATTTATGCTGAGACTCGAACAATGAAAGAATGTAGACATGTGGAGATTTGGGGGAAACAATGTTCCAGATAGAGGAAACAGCAAATATAAAGTCCCTAAAACTGCAATGAGCGTGGTACATGTCAAGGCCAGGGGCCAGTGTACCAGTCAGCTATTGCTATGATAATGTTACATAACAGATTATTCCCCAAACTCAGTATATTCCTCTATGTCTTCCTCACAGGTCTGCAGATCACTTGGGGCCATTTCAATTCAGGTGTGTGGGTGAGCTGGGCTTGGTGCCCAAATTCAGGTCAGGTTCCGGTTTCCCCCACAAGTCCCTCTGGAGCCCAGACTAAAGGAGCTGAAACTAAACAGCGTGTGCTCTTCTCATGGCGGGCCAGAGGGCTCAAGCCTGTTTTAAATCTTTGCAAGCACTGCAAACAACAACATCAAAAAAGTCACAAAGCCAGATCCAAGTCTAAGGGATGAGGGAGCTACTTGGCCCACTATTGTGCGTTTTAAGGTCACATGACAGAAGGAGGGAGTAGAAAATTAAGAAAATAATCTACTGGGGCCAGTATAGACAGAATGTTGTAAATAAATGGAAACTTTTCAGGTTTGCCAGAGAAGGAACAAAAGCCAGGTTATGTAGCATTTCATGAGCCTGATAATTGTTTTTAATTTTATTTTTATTACAATGCGAAACAGGAAACTTTTAAGTTTGGAACTGACTTGATATGACTGATAGTTTCAGATCAGCAGGCTATCATGTGGAGAGCTGACAGACTCTTAGGAGCCCAGGGACCTAAGTCAGAGAGAGGCCTCTGTCCTAGAAAAGATGAGAGAGATTTGACTTTAATTAGCCCAATAGTAGAGAAGATAAAAACTGGTCAGATGTATGTTAGAGGCAGAGCCAGCAAAACTCACCTGATTGTGAGTTTTATGAGAAAAGAGGAAAATGAAAGATGGCTCGTAGGTTTTTGCTTGAGCAAGAAGAGGGCTTGGGGAAGATGGAGAAAAAGTCCTTTAGGACTGGTTGTCTGGAGGGAGATTTTGGTGACCCAGAAACTTGTTTTGGACACATTAAACTTGAGAGCAATTAAACACACAACTGAGACATCAGGCAGCAGTTGAGTCGATGAGTCAGGCATCAGGGCAGATAACAGCACTGGATGCTTCTACCCGGGAGGCTTCAGCACATAGACAGTATTGAATGGAATGGAGCTAGATGAGGGGAATCAGGAAGGAATGTAGCTCTTGTAGAAAGCTAAGGAAGACCCCAAATATATATGTCAGCATTTTATCATCTCACAGAGGAAAAGTAACTGGCAAAGGAGATTGAAAAGATGTGGATAATAAGGTGGACAAAAATACAGGAGAGCATTAAGAAAGGAAAGAGGAAAATATTTCAGGACAAAGGAAGTAGCCCTGTGTGCCAAATGCCGCGTTACTGTTCAAATTCAATGAACAGGTCATGGATTTGGCGGGTGCTCGTGGTGAGCTCATATGGAGCCATTCCTCTGGACTGGTAGGAGAAAGGGCTGCAGCATATTATGGAGGAAGAGAAAATGGATTTTTTTGTTTGTTTGTTTGAATGGGTTCTATTTGTATATCGATGGGGAATAATCCAGTGTAGAGGCACGTGTAATGAGACAGAAACAAAATCCTAGAGGTGAAGAGAAGGATGGGACCTAGAACACAAGAGAAGAGGCTGCCCTTGGCTAGAAGTAGGACTAGGAGCTCCACCCAAAGAGAGGGAAGGTGGGGTCTGGAATCATACCAGGTCAGCCGGCTGGATCTAGGGGTGAGGACATAGCTTGTGCTGGTCTAATTTCTCCCATAAGCCAGCACCTTCCAGGGGAGAGAACATCACTGTGTACAGCTATTCAGAAGTTCCAGCATACAGAAAGTATGGTGCTTTGTTAGGCAGGCAGGCATATTGCCAGAAGAGATCCTAATCGTCTCTGCCTGGTACTCACACTGTCCCACTCATCCCAGGTAGGCTGCCTGTGTGCTGGTCCAGCAGGAGGCTGGTCAAAAGGATTATAGTCAGGATGGATTGTCAGGGCTCAGCTGCTACTAAGCAGCATCACCGCAGCCTATGGAAGTCTTGGCCAATTGCTCAACCTTTAGTCATTATCTCCACCTTTGCTCTCTGGCCTAAGCCACTAACATCTTGCCCCAGGATTATTAGTATAGCTCCCTACTCTACTCTTTGCTTCTCCCTTTTAGTATATAGATTTTTCAGAATATATCCCCTGACAACGTCAACCAGGATGATTCCTTTTTAACAGGTTTGGCCAGTGGTTGAAAAACTGTGGCTCACAAACCGCAGTTTGCTGCTCTGTTGACTAATGAGTTTGCCGACCCCTGGGTTAGGCCATGTTTCTCCACTGTCTTGAAATCTCTTGTGTTTTCCCTTCGGATTCAAAATACCAGCCAAAGTCCTTTTAATTGCCATGTCTGTAGTTACATAATCTTCCTGATATCTAAATGGACTTTTTACCTGCTTTTCCCCCCAGACTCTCAACCTGGATTCTTGACTTTTGTTCCCCAAATTCACAGACTCTACATGGCTTTTTTCCCCAGAACCAGGGGGGCTGACGGTTACTACCCTCCAGCTCCCCACCCCCAACACTGCATCTTTTATGACTTAGTCCCTTTTTTGTCTGGAGCCACCTTCTTCCTTTGTGTCTTTTTTGATTTGTGTTTACTTTTAATAGTGATTATTTTTAGCCTCTTTGGTTGGGGGAGGGGGACGGGCGACGGTGACAGCCCTAATCCTATCTCACTATGCTCCCAACTTTGTCTTGAACTTCTGCTGCCAACGTTTCTGCTTTACTTCTTACTCTGACATAGCTGTGGTTATGCTTGGGGGGAATAGATCTGTATTCTCCGGGACACACAACCAAAGTAGGGTGGCTTTGTTTCTAAGATCACCTATCACATCTTCCTGCAGACCTGCAAACCCCAGAGGGACAATGCCTCATGGATCTTCATCACAGCTACAAGTGTGAAAGGGATAAGAAATAGCTCCGGAATTCCTTACATTGTAATGCTTTTCAGGTTCCAAGGAGTTGGAAAACAATGCCTTCAACCTCCAGTCCTCCACAAATTTATTCCCAGGCTCTTGCCCTAATTGTCCCGCCCGTTTGCCTGTGCATCCTTGGGATGGGCTTTGTCAATTACCAAATCAGTGACTTAGCATACATGCAATAATTTACAAAGCCAGTTCCCGAACCTCTAGCTTAATTCTGATTGTATTTGGCCCCTCTACAGATGCTCTTAAACTTTTGGGAGTTTTCCCACATGAATTCTTTAGTTAAATATTTTTGATAACATGCACAGGACAAGTTGGATTAAATATCTCTTAATACGGGCAAATACTCACCAGTCCTGAAGAGTGAGTGCAGTTACTGTTTTTAAACTAAAAATGTATTCCCATTTCCACATCACTCCTGTTCTCACCCATCACACCAACATTTGTTGCCATTTTCTAATATATGATACACTACACATTTGCATTCTATAAACAACATTTTAAAGCTCCAAAGAAAGTTTCAATGTAGCTGGCTCCACGGCAGCAGTGGGCTTTGCGATTCAGCAAGACTGTACAATAAGGAACAGAGTAATTCTGATGAACTAACCAGCTTGTTAAAAGGAGATAGGACTTGCATTTGCTTTGAAAAATGGGTGCTTCGAATTTTACTACTTTCTAAGATGTAAAAGGATTTTTGTTTTATTTCTTCCTGTCTTTTCTTATGAACCCATGGTATGAAGAAAAAGGACAAGGCGCTTCAGAGGTATTTGAGGGTAAAGAAGAATCAGTGTATTAGAAAAGACTTCTATGGATTCCACTTTTCTCTATTAATACTGTTTAGATTAGAGAAATATGGATTACAACCAAAAAACAACTCGCTCTTCTGGCCTCATTCTTACCCCCTAAATATAGGCATACCCATATACTTTTTTTTACTCAAAAGAATTTCTACGTATCTTTCAAGGAATAGCTCTAATGTTTTTTTCATGTTGAGGGTGTAACCTTCCTCCATCTAGCCACTTATTTTTCTGTTGATACTGTATTTTCCACATATCACTATTTATTATTATTATTGGTTGTTTACAATATTTCTTCTGGATTCAACAAGATTCTCAAGGTAAAGGCCATGTATTTTCTTTAATATTCAGTGTTTTATATTCAGTATACAATAATAAATGATGAATAAACCAATGACAAACTGAGTAAATGAAATAGATTTTGTTACCTAATGAACAGAAAAAGAAATAAAATTAATAGAAGAGAAAATAGACTTCTAGATATACAGATAAACTAAAGCAATTGACTCTGGAATGAAGGGGAAATGTTATATTTGTTCTATCCTCTTAAGATGTGAGTATTTTTTTTCCCTAAATGTAGAGGTAGGTGGACAAAATGTACAACATCAACATTATAACCGCCTCTTGAGAAGATCCTATCACAGAATGGCCTTGATTTTTACCTAGACAAGTGGGAGGGGAAAAAGACAAAAACAAACAAACAAACAAAAAACAAACCTGTGACCACAGAGCAACAGAGAACATACATGAGATCATTCCTCTTATTCTCAGTGAGTAAAGCTAACTTTGGAACCAGCATCAAAAAGGGTAAAAAGGAAGTGGTAAGGTAGAAGTGAAGCAAGCCATTATGGTGGGACAACTCTTGTTATTCTAAAGAAGAAAGACAACTGTAATTCAAGAGGGCAGGAGATGGACTCAGAGGTGAAAGTCAAGGTAATGACTTGGCAGTGTGTACCATACTTTGGTGTTGGCTTTCAATCATAGGTGAGAAATGTAACCTGTCCCCCTAGAAGGATTAGAGCCAGTCTATGGCTCAATAAGAGCTGTCTAGAGATCAACTTGAAAATAGTTAGAGAACAGGTGATCAGAGCACATTATGAGGAATATGAGCTCTGCTACATTCAAGAAGAGCAATAGTGGAATTAACAGAACCATATTTTCCAAAGGGTGTTCTCGAGACCCCAATCTAGGGGCTCCAGACATTATTTTCATTTATTTTTGTTTTGTTTTGTTAAATTTACTGGGGTGGCATTGGTTAATAAAATTATATAGGTTTCAAGTGTACAATTCCGTAATACATCACCTGTATATTATATTGTGTTCACCGTCCAAAGTTATCTCTTCCATCACCATTTATCCCCCTTCACCCTTTCCTATCTCTCCCCACCCTTTTCCCCTCTTATAATTGTTAGGTCGAGGCAAGGGGGAAAGTGCAGAGCCTATGCATGCATCTGCAAGGTATATGGTGACAGAGATAACTGGCGCCTTCCTAGACCCCTGGCCCAAGGCGAATTCCACACCTCTCATGCCCTCCGCCCGCCCCCCCCCCCTCACTAAACAGCTGTATAAAAGAAGTATCTATGCCCCCCGCCCCCCCCCTCACTAAACAGCTGTATAAAAGAAGTACCTATGCCCCCTTTATGGCGCAAACTTCCCTGGCCCACCCTCGGACCAGCGAATTTTGCCCAGGAGCGCAAGATTAAAACCTCCCCTTTCTAATCGCCTGGACTCTCTGTGTTTTGTCTCCTGCATTGCAAGCCTCTCAGTAATCATCATACAGTTGGTTGTCTATGTCTTAAGAATTTCTCTCTCGCTCTCTCTTTCTTTTTTTTTTTTTTTTTTGCTTAATCTCTTCACCTTTCCACCTAGCCCCCCAATGCCCCTCTCCTCTGACAGCTATCAGTCTGTTCTCTGTATCTGTGAGTCTCTTTCTATTTTGTTAGCTTATTTATTTTGTTCATTAGATTGCACATATATGTGAAATTATATGGTATTTGTCTTTCTCTGACTGGCTTATTTTACTTAGCTTAATAACTTTTGAAACCAAAGGTCTTGGGAATCCAGTTGTTCTTGGGCCCTAGCTTGTTTCTTACCAGGCAGATAAGGACTTCAGAATGTTTGGTTTTCTTGGGCAGGGAACACCAGAAATAATTCATTCCCCCATACTTTCCCCCAAAGTATTAAACCTTGCAACTCTTGAGAAGAAATTGGACCAGTTTATACAGCTGTTTTACTAATTTATTCCCAGGGCATTACTGTTAGGAGAAATACAGAAAGGTAAACTTTTAGGATTTAAGATCACTTTAGAGATTATATTTTCAATGATTTCTTTTCTGCAAACAAAGAAAAGTGATGCCCATAGAAGTGAGGAGCTTGCTAGGAGTCCTAGCTATAAATAATTTTCAAAATCATTAAACTGGCTAATGGATTTTGAAGGAAAAAAAATTATGCAATATCTAAATAAATATAGGTAAAAAGTTTGGTCTAATTTAATTTTGTCATGTTAACTTTTATTCTGAACAGAAGATTAAACACTAATAACTAAAGAGTTAATAATAGTTCCTAATTTAAAATATGCCCCCCTAAAAATTATCTTTGCCTTGAAAAGTAATTTTGTATTTAAGTGTGTCTTTACTTTTTAAAATAATATTCTAAATAGGAAATCAAGAGTATTTATAGCAAGCCTCACAAAATTTGTTAGACTTTATAAAACAGGTATATATTTTTTCCTGAATTATCAAAGTCTGAAATCCTAATTCTTGAGAAACAGAGCATAGGTGGAATAGCCTTCAGCTCCACAGTGTGATTTTTATCAGCTGAAAGAACAATCTGAGGTTGGTCCTAATATCTCTCAAATAGCTCCTAAATCTAGAAATTTCTTTCTATTTAATTCATTCCTTGAGTCAGAGAAAATGGAGGGGATCACTGAGTCCAAAATGTCATCATGGTCTCCTCCTTCTCTCACCTACAAATCTGTCTGCATTCCCCCCTCTTCCTAAATTGTATTCATCCATCTATCAGTCAATTTTGAGCTCCTTGAGGGCAAGAACCAAGAGCTATGCTTGGCACATAGAAGAGAATCTACCATTGTATGTCAAAGAAATAAAGATAAGTAGTGATTGGAGAAATCACAATAGAGTACTTCTATGTGATTTACATAACACAGCCATTGGAAATAACATTGCCAAAGAAATTCATATGATTAGAGAAGGCTTAGATATATATAAAAGCAAGTTTGGAGAAATAAGATAGTAACAGGATAGATTCATAGGTTTATATGCACATGTTTCAGACTTTACTTACACTAGCTATTGTCAATTATGTTTCTCATTCTATTGTGGATGTCTGGGCATTTTCATACTTTTCCTTGTCTTTATGGAGTCTGCAGTTAAAGAACTTTCCTCCTACCCCTACCACACAGGTGAACCTCAAATAATAGTTCCACCCAATGTTCTGGTGCCCTGAGTAGATAGGACAGCTAGGCAGCAGGCCTATGCAAATGTAGTCTGAATGTTGTTATACTTGCTTGGGTGAGCTGTACATTATATGAGTCTACTTAATAACCTGAAATTAAATCTTAAGAGTTGAAAAGAGAGAGAAGGAAGAGAGAAGAAAAATATGTATTAATGAGCATTAAATATAAATTTTACCTCTCTAGTCTCAGCAGAGTGCCCAAGAACATTTGATTTTCTATTTTAAAAAATCTCTGAACAATACAGACCATAACTTCAAATTAGCTCCACATTCCTCCTGAAAGTACAGCAAGAACTAAGTGTTTGAATACTTCAATACAACTTCCTCATTTTTTCTCCCAAGAATGACTCAAAGACACCATTTGTGTGGCAAATACAGACACTGGAAAAAGGTCAATGAGATTCTAGAGTATTCTAGACTTCAAGCAACAAAACACTAATATTGTTCTCCTTTTCCTTTGCCTAAATCCCATTCTAATTTGCCCTTCATGGTGTTTTCTTTGGGTGTTTATAAATTCTCTGTCCTCATTGAAGAGTAGAATTAGAGATTTTGCTCTAGGGAAGTGCACTAGAAATATTTACAGTGGTTAACTGTTTAACTTTTGTCTGGAAACTTCTCAGTAGTTTTCAGGGAACAAAACTGTTGCAACAATTAAGCTTCAATCTTTTTGCAACCTGAATGCACATAGAAAGAGTCTCCTTCAGTTCTTTCCCGCCTTTCATGCTTCCTCTCTTCCTTTTTTCCAGCACTTTCCTTTTGGCTCAATCAAAGATCACCAGTAGCAAAGATGTGTAAACTTCTAGACCAGTGGTGGGCAAACCATGGTTCGCGAGCCACAGGTGGCTCATGAGCCGCGGTTTGCTGCTCTGCTGACTAATGCGTTTGCCGACCACTGTTCTAGACCGTAATGCTTGACTTTACCTTCTCTCCAATGCTGCCTTAGCTGCCTTCTATCAGTGACTGATCCACTTAGAATACAAGGCTCTCCAGCCAACTAATTATAAAACTCTTCTTAAAAGGAAAAGATAAGAAATTATGTTTTCTGAGACCTAATGTGAGAATTTTGATTTAGTATAATTTTGCTTATAGATCATTTTTTATTCTCAATTAATCTCAATTTTAAAGGAGTTTGTTAGTCTTTATTTGCTTACCTTGAAGCTACACTGGCCCCCCATACCTTTTGCTTGAGTCTATGGCCTCTCAATTAGATGGGCCTGTCCCTGAAGAGAGCATGATAAATTTGACTTCTTACTTTGAAACCCTTCTCTTTTATCATCATCATGCTGAACTTATATCTGCGATCTATACTTACGCTGACTCCAATCATATTACCTAAGTATCTAAATTATTATATATCCACATGGCATGTTATTTCTGGACCAATGTCCATCTTTTCAGCTCCTAGCCATGGCGAAAGGGAATGGACTCGGAAAGAGAGTTACTGGCATGTTAATCATTAATAACTCTGAAAAACATGTGTTAGAACAAGGTCATCTCTTCCCTTTGTGTAATTTTTTTTTTCTTTTAACATCAGCAAATTCTTCTGATATTTCTGATTGTCTCTTTGAAATTTCTTAATACCAGGGTTGATTTCAAAACAAGCCCTGGCCAATATTTTATAGTAAATTTGTGGCTGGCATTTGCATTTATAATCAACCTTTGTTTGTTGCTTGATTCATCCAGAGTTCCTCTGTTATATATATATAATTTCATTGAATAGAGGATACTGCATGCAAATAAGTACATTTCAGTTACAGAAAGCAGCTGTCAGGACACATTTATATTCTAGCAGCAGAAAAGAAATTAATCTCACAGTGGCTTCAGTTCAAATTGGTATGATATTCCCGTAATAAATTCCCTGCCCAGATGGAATCATTTTCTCTATCATAAATATTTTAAAGCACTTGATCTGTATTAAAGTTGTACAGGACTGAAACTGATTTTAAATATTTTAAATATTTTAAATCAAGCCCCAAATAGAAAAAGCAACAACATTTGGTTACATAGTTTAAAAAATAGTTTCAAATTTTATAGAAGTTTTGCTATCATAGAAATTATTTAAACAAAAAGAAAAGCTCATCAAATGCTAATTGTGTCTGACCTGGAGCACCAAAAAGAAGCATACCTACATAGTCTGCATTAATCATATTTCTATCATATGTTTTAATGACATCAAGTCACTCCTTCAGTATTAAAGTAAACTGAAAATACATATAACTCTATCCCTTTGTTGACTAGAATTATGTTGCCAATTGGTTTATTGGTTTGCCTTTTAAAGATGACATTCTTCCTAATGTTAAAACAAAGGTTTTTGTCGTAAGGAATCTCTACTGTCACATACAAAAGACATCCCACCCCCCTCCCCCACTGTAATGATCTCAGTATGCTCAGGATCCTGACCTTAAGGAGAGCAGACATTGGCTTCATCAGACCAATGGGTAGAAGCCAATTCCTGAGTTAAAGTTAATCAGTTAGGAATTGCCAGCTTGCAGGAGGTAAAATTCAGGACCCATTGGCTTACATCAACCATCAAGATGATGTGGAGAGAGGGAAGCTGTCTTCAGGATTGCCAAAATCCAAATCACATGTGCTTTTACAGATTAGCATCAGCCCTGAAATTATATCTGGAAGTAAACTGGAAAGTAGCCTGGTGTATTCAGTTTAAGTATTACATAACCAAACAAGCTATCCAGAAATCAATGAGAGTTTTTAGACACTAGCAGATGTTTTGAACTATCTGTAAAACTAATCAATCCCATGCATAATGCGGGGAAACTGCTCCGATGACATTGACATTCAAGTTCGTCCTTGTTTGATAGTCTGTGGACCAATTCCATCTCAGGTTCTGGTTCTCACACCTTGAAAGGCTGGGAAGGCATGCGTGCATGCTTTTCTCCAAGCATCTCAAGTGGATGCTATGATTTAACTTGAGAGAACACAATGGTGGGATGGTTTCAGCAAATGCAAGTGCCCACACAATCATCACAGTTTCAGGTAGCTCTAGAATTTCAGGTCACTTGGAGTCAATCATAAAAATGGCACTTAAGAAGAGAAATGTAATCCTGGGGGAGGGGGAGCCAAAGTATAATTTAAAATTTTTAAATAGAATTAAAAATGAAAACATAAACTCTGTTTATTTTAGGGTCCAAATAAAGCTATAGTTTCTTTGTTGCCCTTGATATTGATTCAAACGATGAGGCAGGGCCATTTGAGGCTTAGATTTTGTAGTTTTAAAGTTACCTGGACATAACAAGTCACAATACAGGCAGGAGGGAAATGAAAAGAAATTTTTGTTTTCTCTTGTTTCATGTCAATCTATCTTTCATCAGCATAAAACACTTATCCTTGTGTAAAAGATCTTCAGAGAGGGGTGGGGGATTCTGCAACCTTTCCAGTAGTCCCCTTCTAATAAATATAATTGACCATTGAACAACAAAGTTTGAACTATGCTGATCCAATTATATGCAAATATTTTTCAATAAATATGTAAAGGTATATTTTCTTCCTTACGATTTTCACAATACTGTTTTCTTTAGCTACTTTATTGTAAGAATACAGTATATAATACTGTATAAAATATGTGTTAATCAACTGTTCATGTTATCAGCAAGGCTTCTAGTCAACAGTGGGTTATCAGTGGTTAAGTTTGGGGAAGTCAAAAGTTATACACAAATTTTCAACAGCTTGGGGGGTAGGTTGCCCTAACTCCCATGTTGTTCAAGGGTCAACCTTTCTTCACGAGGATTCTGATGCAAATTTGTCCTCTGTCTACTTGGAATACCTGGTCACCCCCTTGTGCATAATAACCTTTCTTTAGATAGAATACTATGTCTCTATTTCATCCTTTATTTAATTGCAATAGTCCTTGGGCATGTTAATGATGATGTCAAGAAAATTGTAATACTTATCAATTTTGGGTCTAAACCTTCAGAAAATTTACCGACCTAGAATCACCAGTAACTCTTAACCTAATATATATTCTAGATTAAAGAAAAAGTACACCACTTCAAGATGAAAGCCTGTAAGATGATGAGACTGTGGTTATATTTAACTTTTAAAGCTCAGGTTAATAAGTGGAGGTTTCATACCAAGGTACTTCTGATTTAGTACATAGTTCTGCCCCTAGGTGGGGTAGATACTTAGGTATTTTCCACCAACCACAGTACATACATTTCTTTGTTATCTATGAGTCTGTTTCTATTTTGTTTGTTAGTTTATTTTGTTCATTAGATTTCACATATAAATGAAATCATATGGTACTTGTCTTTCTTTTCTAGCTTATTTCACTTAGCATAGTACTCTCCAGGTGTATCCATGCTGCAGTGAAAGGTACTCATAGATACAGAAAACAGACTGACAGCTGTCAGAAGGAAGGAATTTTGGAGGGCTGGGTGAGAAAAGGTGAAGGGATTAAACAAAACAACAACAACTCATAGACACAGACAACAGTATGATAATTACCAGAGGAAAAGGAAGGTCAGGGAAGTAGAAGAGGGTAGAGGGGAGGATAAATGGTGATGATGGAACGTGACTTGACTTGGGGTAGTGAACACAGTACAAGATACAGATGATGTATTATAAAATTGTACATTTGCAGCCTACATAATTTTATCAACCAATGTCACCCCAATTAGTTCAATAAAAAAGAAAGAAAAAATGGCACATGAGAAGTTTAAATAAAACTGTTTCATGAAAAAAAAAACTGCCTTTGCTGTAAAAAAAAGTACAGTAAAAATGAATGTCAAGAACCAACTTGAATGCAAGATATACAGAAATGCTCCTCAGAGCCTGACAGGGATTTGTGGAAGAAGGGAAGGGTAGCAATGATCACAGAATATAAATGCTTAGGGGAATTGTTCTTACTGTTAGATTACTGAAAAAGAAACTAAGGTCCAGAACAAAGAATGATGTTTCCATAATAAGTAAAAAAGTTAACTTCAGGGCTAAGATAGTAATACCCAATGCCTTATGCAGAGTTCAGTGTAGTTTTCAATGGTTTTCACAATTTTAGTTAGGTAGTCCTAGTATGATTATATATATTAAATATATATATAATATAATTCCTCCTCTCTAATTATTACCTTTTGAGTCACTCTAGCCATAAGTGTCCCAAGAGCATATTGAGACAGCAGGAGACATTCAAGTCCATAGAAATTACTGTTTATATCTTTCAGCATCCCTAGAATGTGGATCAGGACTTGGCACTTAGAGATGCTTGGCTTCTAACTCTCGTCATCACTAGAGCAGATCTGCTTCTCATCTAGACTGCCCAGAGATTGATGGTTCTCGTGAAACAACACAGTTCCATCTGTTTTCCAAACCAATACTCAAATCCTCTAAGTAACCCAGTGGAGAAACACACTCCACTGTGGGTTTATATCTTAGGAATCCTCTCTTGACCTTGACTCTTGAGCCAATGACTCTTGAGCCAATGGGACAGGTAGATCTGGTTTTCTTTTTAGCTCACTGTGACATTCAAATGTCTGACATTAGGAGACATTTCGTGGGATCTCAATGGCCATGTTGGTCAAACAGTGACTTTCCTGAAGCTGGATGTTACTAACCTCTCAACCAATGCTGCTATTCCTCCTACTGAAATACAGCAAGTTTAAATAAGGCCCTTGCTGAATACCACACAAAAGGAGTGACCTGAACATACATTTAAACAAAGAGAAATGGACAAGAATTGCTCAACTCAAGCTCTGTTGCTCAACAAACAACTCTGCCTTACTATGGGTTTAAAACAAAGTTATATTTCACTTGTGGATTAGTCTACATTTAACCTCACATCTTAGATTACAGGATATTCATCTGCAAAATTGACGACTGGAAAAATGCAGCCAATTTTGGAAAATGATACCAGATTCCTTAAAGAACTGAGTCAAACAAAGTTCTATGTTTTTTCAGGTTGTAAATTATTAAGAAGGACAATTTCTGTCAGATAAGCCTACTTGGAATAAACCCATACCAGCTTACATTTATAGATATTTAAAGGCTTTTAGACAGTTGGAGACGGGGCTGCAGGTCTTCTGGATCTTTGTCTTTTCCTTGATATTAGCTGGATATGTCTTTGGCCAAGTTACTTTACCTCTCTGTGATTTGATTTCCTCATCGGGAACACAATGATCCATTCATATATTTATCTAACACATATCTCAGAGCACTGGTTACCTTCCTGGCTTTGTACACACCACAGAGTTACGTGAGGAATAAAGATGGTTTGTTTATAGGAATTCTTCTGAGAAGCAGGAATCATTGAATAAATAGGATATCAAAATTATCTATCCTCTGCTAAAATGATCCCCAGAGGAGAGAAAGCCTAAATATGGGCAGGTCATATAGGAACCAAAAGTGAAGTCCCCAAATTGTGGACTATAAATTGATGTAGATGTTTAAAGAAACCCAGATGCCTGGCTATGGTGGCTCAGTAGTTGAGTGTCGATCTATGAATCAGGAAGTCATGGTTCGATTCCAGTCAAAGCACATGCCCAGCTTGTGAGCTCGATTCCCAGTGCAGGAGGCAGCCAATCAACGATGATTCTCTCTCATCATTGATGTTTCTATCTCTCTCTCCCTCTCCCTTTCACTCTGAAATCAATAAAAAAAAAAAAAGTATTTCTTGATTTCAGAGAGGAAGGGAGAGGGAGAGAGAGATAGAAACATCAATGATGAGAGAGAATCATCATTGATTGGCTGCCTCCCACCTGCCCCCCACTGAGGACCGAGCCCACAACCAAGGCATGTGCCCCTGACCAGAATCGAACCCGGGACCCCTCAGTCCACAGGCAGATGCTCCATCCACTGAGCCAAACCAGCTAGGGCTCAATAAAAATGTATTTAAAAAATAAAATAAAGAAAACTGGATAATGTATGGTCTTCAAATTTAAAGTTCAGACCAAAGTTTGTGCTGATTCTGCAAGTATGTAATAGTACATGTATCATTTCTTGACGGTCTATCATGTGCCAGGTAAGGGCTAGGTGCTTTATGTATTAAATTTTAATTTTCAGTCCAATCCTATTAAGTAGATATTATTATTTTTAACTATATATGAGGATATTGAGGTACAGAGAAATTAAGCTATTTGCCTGGAGTCCCATTCCTAATAAGTAGCAGAGTTGGGAGTTAAATCCCCAACAGTGAGACTGCATGGCCATAGTTTTGTCCACTACCCTACATGGCACTGACCTGAAAGGCTTTGTTATTGAGAGCTCAATAATTGACCAAAAAAGGTCTTTCTACTTCATCCCTATTCTCTTTGTGCATCTGGGGGATAATAGCGTAGCATTTAAGCATGTGTTTTGCACAGAAATGAGTATTATCTATGTAAGAATCCTATTTTAGACTTTCTAGCACTTTTCTCAAGAATAAAGATTTTCAAGGACAAACATTATGGCAAATTTTAACTTGACAGGAATGTCTTAAAACTCTGCACAGTCATTCATATTTGAAAAGAAGCCAATTTATGGGTGGGTGGGGGAATGCCCATTTCAAAAGCTTAATGAAGGCAATTTGTCATCAATTTCACACATCATTTGCCCACAACCTTGGAATAAAAGGTTTTCCACATACCTTTTTCCCATGTGAACTACTGATCATAGGCATTTAGTGATTCATTAATCATATCTCCCCCAGAAACAGGGATGCAAGGAGAGTTTGTGAAAATATATTTTATGTGATACACTTATCGTTTTTACATAATGTCAGAGAGATGCATATGCATAACACAAGTCTTTAAGATCAGAGGCTGGTCTAAGAATTGGGGTGAATTTGCCATATAAAAGGTTAAAACAACTTAATGCACCTTAGTATATCTAGATCGTAGACTTCAAAAAATTCTGTGGAGAAGTAAAGAGAGGATAGATGAGGATACAACCAGTCTATAGATGATTAAATATGACTTACGCAAAAAATAAGAAGAGCCTCCCTCTGGCCTTGATTCTTTAAATAATTAACAAGAAATGTTTTGCAAAGGAACCTACTTGTCAAATAACTAATTTACAGCCATTACTGTCCATTGTCTGCATACTTTTGTAACCAAAATGCCTGAGGGATATGTTGATGGAAAGTAATTAATAAGACCAAGAATAGGTTTACTGCATGTAACTGATACTATTTGTAAATCTGGGACTCATAAAGTGTTATACTGATTGAGGGAGGAGATGCAGATGTTTCTGCTAGTTCAGTGAAGGGAATAAGTGTAAAACACTGCAACCAACAGAAAAGGGGATGCGAAACGTTGGAGCTGCAGTACTTACCATGGAAACTATTTTCTGTTCCATTTTCTTATAAGGTTCAACCTCCTTATTGCATAGTTGGGGGCCCACATATGGAACTCAGGTGTGACATCTACATTGGCAGATAAAGGTAGTTTTATAAGAAAAGGTGACATGTACAGTTGACCCAGCTATCCAGATAATTTGGCATGAAATTATAAATGGTAAAACTGGTGGAGCATGTGGGAAATTTTTGGAATAAATTATCCAGATGATTTTTGCCCTTTAATCCACTTTTCCATCATAAAGAAGAATTGTGTTTGCTAAACTACTTGGACCATAATGATTCATAGTACTGGTGTTGGAATTTGGCATGCGTTTGTGTGTGTGTCTCTGTGCACACATATTTATGTTTATGCTTGTGAGTGCTCTGTCAGAATGAAATGTTTGGGCTACCCTAACTACCCACCTGATATTAATTAGTTTTACCAGATATTTACCGAAATCATTAAAGTTCTCCATTTAGGGATAATCTGGCAAAGGGCCAGTTGCTGCTATTTACATTTAGACAGATGCGAAAGAATGCACTGGTGTTGCGGCAGACAGACCCTAGGGCAGTTCTTAACATTCTGCTCTGGATACCTGCTCCCCTTGAGTGTGGGAGGGACCCGTTACAGATAATGTCATCACCAAATTGCAAGAATCTACCTCTTTCTACTGCTTCAATTTTTAAGCAAAGACCAATCATTGGATCAAAATGAGATACACAAAACAATCTCACCCAAGAAAAACAAAGCAGAAGGATTCATTCTTCTCAATTTCAAAACTACAATAAAGCAACAGTAGTGAAAACTGTGCGGTACTGGCACAATGGAATATAGTAATATAGACCAATGGAATGAAACCAACATTTCAGGAAGGCATCAACAAATCTATGGTCCACTGATTTTCAAGGATGTCAAGACCATCTCTTAGGGAAAGAACAGTCTTTACAGCCAGTAGTGCTGGACATGAGGAAAAAAATAAAGTTAGACCCTTACATCACACCATAAACAAAAATGAACTCAAAATGGATCAAAGACCTAAATATAAAAACTAAAATAATAAAACTCTTAAAAGAAAACATTTTATAAATGTTTTACTCCCATTTTATAGACAAAAAACACAAGTGACAAAAGAAAGAAAAAAGGAAAAAAAAACAATAAAAATTAGACTTCATCACTTTACTAGTATGTTTCCAATGACATCATCAGAAAGTAAAAAGACAATCTACAGTATAAGTGAAGACAGTCAAGACATTTCTTGAGACACTGCTCTGTCTTTATCTTGGCACAATTGACTCCTATTATTACACAAAGTATATTGAGCACAGGAAAGAAATTTGACTTGACATCACTTATGGTTCTTGTCAAACACAGCTCAGGTAGTTGGTGACCATTTTGGGGATGAATAGGGTGACTCGATCCCTGAGTTATACAAGATTTTAGATGAAGCTAAGATCATTGGAGCCACTAGGCATCCACTCCCCAGAGGCATCCACTTCAAAGATGGCTACTTCCATAAACACATTGTCAGCCACAGGACTAGACTAAGAGCCAGTCCAGGTCCTCCCCTTGCTCAAATCCTTTGTTTTAGAGATAATAGCTCACCATTTGAGCCACTTGTTTTTCTCTGTTCCTGCATTTTAAATTCCTGCTATTTTGTTATGTTTTAAATTCGCCAATAAAGATTGATCCCATGAAACTTTAGGACCGTACCTTCAATTTCTATAAAAGGCAGAACCTCATCCCCTCTTCTACCCCCCACCCCGCATGACCACTCTGTGTGGCCTCAGGTATGGTATATACATTTTAGGGCCTGTGAGTAATAAACCTCTCCCCACCCAGAGTTTTCTGATGTTATTACTGAGGGTGTCTGCAACCATAAAAAGAACCACAAGGGTCAGTCTAGCCACAAGAGCAGCCATTCACAATCAAGAAACCTTTTTGCATGCACCCGCTCTTTCCCTGCTCCCCCTTGCCGACATATTCATGTACGGTTAATGTGGTATCTTGGTCAAAATCTTTCACTTGTTCCAAAGCATACATGGATTGCATTGGCATTTGGTATTATTTTTTTAATCATTGGGAAAACCACACACATTTAAGAAGTGAGAGAAAGAAACTAGCATGGCCCACATGGTGACATAATTAAGGTATGTTTCTAATCTTATAAGATGTGGCCCAGTGGGTTGAGTGTTGTCCCATGCACCAAGGTCAGAGGTCGCTGGTTGATTCCCAGTTTGGGCACATGTCTGGGTTTTGGACTTGACCCCAGTAGGGGTTGTACAGAAGGCACCCAATTGATTATTCTCTTTCATTGATATTTCTATCTCTCCCTCCCACTCTCTATAAAATCAATAAAAACATATTTTTAAAAATATATCATTTCAAGACTATTATAATCAATACTAAAAAACCCAGTTTTAGAAGAAAACTGAGTTTTACTTCTATAATTATCTTTGCTAATTTGTGTGAAGTCTGTTCATTAATGAAATCACTCAGAACTGGTTACTAATGAATACATCTCTAAAGCATTCTGCTATTTGATATTGTGTGGCTAAACATAGATTTAACATCTTAAGATGAAGAGTTGGTGCTTAAGAAATAAGAATTTTGTTTACAGGAATATTCCACCATGGGCTTGGGAGTCTATACTATTTGATGGTACAAATAGTACCATGAGGTAGACAAATTCAATGCCATAGTCTGCTTTTTTAAGCAGGTCTGAAGAGGCTCAGCAATGACCATCTTTGTGGGAGTAACAAAGATTAATGAAAACTCTAGGATAGTTTGAAGGTACTTTTTGTTGTTGTTTTGAACATTTACATTACATTTGTGCCACACCTTTATGGTGTGAACACCAGTGGTGTTGTGCTGAAGTTGTATGGGTATTCCTAAGTCTTCCTATGAATTAATTATTCACTATACTCTTGATTCAATCAAGCACGTTGTTCTTGAAGAATTGGAGAATTCTAAATAGAACTTTCTGATATTGACCTCCCTTTGCATAAGTAACATTACTTATAAATATGCCTTTGTTTACAACAACTGTTACCTTGCTATGGAGAAGCCAGGTCAGTAACAGGTGTGGCTAGGATCTTTTCTCCACGAATAAATTACACAGTGACTATACAGACTGTTTTAAATGCACTTTATTCATTGAGCACTAGAAGTCTCCAGGAAGTCCACCTTTACTTAAGAATTGGTGCAAGGGGTACCCTTAGGGACACCAGTTGTCAAAAATTGAATGAGAAATATTTTGCTTGATTCAATGCTCTTGCTCTTCTTTTGTTTATATAAGGCAAAAAAAATTATTTTTTGCTTTCAAGTGAACTGATCAATGACAGGAGGTGGACACCTGACCCCACCTTGTAAATGCCCAGGTCACTGGGGAACTTTGTTGATAGCTTTCTCTGGGTGACTTTGCTTAGCTTGAGAATTCTCTGCTGAGTGGTAGGAATCATTTTCTTTTCCTTGAAACCATGAGTATATTGTTTCATTGTCTTTGAGCACTCTATGTTTATCAGCATTCTCTTCTCATGACATTCTCTTCCCTTCCTGCTTCACTGGGATATAATCCTACCTAATAAAAGGGTAGTATGCAAATTAACCATCACTCCATCACAAAGATGGCGGCACCCATAGCCACAAGATGGTGGTGCCCAGTCCTCTCAGCCCCACCAGAGACCTCCAGTCCTGGGGGGGAGGGGAGAGGTGGCTGCTGAGAGCAGGCAGCGTGAGTGGCCTGGCTGGCGGAATGCTTGCTTCGTCGCCGGGGCCATGATGCAAGTGTTCTGCGCCTGGCCACGGGTGGGCCTCTGGGCCATGTGCACAGTGTGGCCAGGCCCTGAAGAGAGCTACTGGCACATGTGCAGGGCTAGTTGATATATAACATGCATTAAATTTAAGGTGTACAATGTTTGCGGTGACATGCTTATCTATTGCAAAATGATTACCACCATAGTGTTAGCTAACATCTCCATTATATCACATAATTACCATTTATATTTTGTGGTCAGAACATTTAAGATTTACTCTCCTAGCAACTTTGAAGTATATAATACCTATAATCACCATGCTAAAGGTAAGTACACTTTCAACGCCAGTCCAGTATAGGGACAACAGGTATTTTGCTCTAGCACTGTTATTGACTGTTCGTGTCCCCTCAAAATTCATATGTTGAAATCCTAATCACCAATGTGACAGAGGTAAGAGGTGGGGCCATTGGAAGGTAATTAGGTTGTCAGGGCAGAGCCCTAATTAATGGGATTAATTACCTTATAAAAAGAGACATAAAAGAACCCTCTGCAAACCAGAAAGAGACTCTGGCCAAACACAGGATCTATGAGTATTTTGATCTTGGACATTCCAGCCTCCAGAAGTGTGAGAAATATATACTTGTTTAAGTCACCCAGTTTATGATATTTATGCTGTAGCAGCCAGAATGGACTAAGACAAGCACCATTCTAAGTTGTATTGCAAGCAAATGCAAACTTTTAAAAGGAGAAATATAATTTGTTAATCTTTAATAACGTTAATATAATATCTCTGTGGTTAATGATGGGTATATTTAATGGCAGAAAGCAAAGCTGCAGTTAGAAAAACTTTGAGCCTTGCAAACAAGTTTGGGAAAGTCTAGAATTAGAACAAAATAAACAGTTATTTTGAAGTATGTTTATCAAAAGGTTACTCTTGAGTTTCAGTTTCTGCTCCTGTCTATTGTTTGTGGTGTTGCTAATTGCCATTTTCACTTGCCAGTACTATTCTCTCAGCTTTAAAAAATGTCCAGTGCCCCAAATATGATACTTCAAAAGAAGACTCATTCTGGTGCAAGTCTAGAAGTACAAATAATTTTTAAACTGGAAGGATCCATTTAAAAAATCAATTAGTTTGCCCGGCCAGTGTGGCTATGTGGTTGAGCATCAACCTATGAACCAGGAGGTCACAGTTCAATTCCTGGTCAGGGCACTTGCCTGGATTGGGGCCTCAATCCCCAGTGTGGGGCATGCAGGAGGCAGCTAATCAATAATTCTCTCTCATCATTGATGTTTCTCTCTCTCCCTCTCCCTTCCTCTCTGAAATTAATACAAATATACTTTTTAAAAATCAAATAGTTTAATTTTAAATGCAAGGAAACTCCCAAGTTTTTAAGGGATGTAGCCAATGTCTCATAACTTTTTAGAAGCTGAGCTCAGTCTTTCTTCTAAAACGTCCACTCTGGGAAGTAGCACAGAACTGCACTGCCAGCAGATAGACAATCCCTAAGAGGAAACATGGAAAATAAAAAGAACTGCTTTCATGGGCAGATTTCTGAATAATTTCCCTCATTTTTCATTTCTTTTACTGTTATTATAATATGTTGTTACAATGAACAAAAACATGGGAAAAATAAAACAAATTGCAAACAATTCGATTTACCAGTTCTTCGTTAAAGATAAGATATTTAACATATGTTTCTCTGGATTGTAGCAGCCTGGAGGAAAAACAGTTTTGAAATAGCAGCTACAAGGAAGTATTTTTCTGACTCAGGCCTTGCCCACAGGATTGTAAGAAATTTAGCCTCCCTTAAATTTTCCCCAACTAGTTCAGAAAGTCATTATCTGGGGGTATTTCATCCAAACACACATGCTCATTCCTCCAGCTCCCATAGAAGCCTGTCATTTCTTCCTCTCTGTGCTCCGCTGCTTCCGTTCTAGGCTAACTAGCCACTCACCCCTGTCTTCTATCCAGAGACAAGTTTAGGAATCAGAAAAAATCTATACATATGGTGCCATGCATCCTGGATGGCTATGTCTGGGATATTGTTAATGATGAAAGCAGTCATGTCAAGGAGTTACTTGCTTTTGGCCCAGACACCTTGTGATATGTCCCTGAGGAATGAGGTACATGTCCTGGCAATGGGAAGACATTACCCTACTTGATTTCAGATTAAACATTCTTACACAGGTAGCTACATGAGCTTCTAAGGTCAAGGAGTGCCAGTATAGTATATTTCATTTCATATATTCAACGTATCAGCTCTGAATCAGGTGAACATTGCTCATCTACTAGAATCTTAATTCTTGTGCTCAATGTGGAGAAAGACAAGGAAGTAGCATCGTCTATCAGAGAATTTAGCATCAGGGAGATAGATAATTGTTCTGTTTAGGTTGCATTGGATATCTCCTCTCAAGATACACAGGACAGCCCTGAGCTGACCGGGGGGTCTAGAGCTGCACTACTTTGCTTGGTAAAATGAAGAGAGAAGAGTTTTCTAGAGTTCCTCAAAGGTTGGGATCCGGGAAAATGGAGAGAAAGGGAAAAGGTGAGGGGATTTGGAATGAGTAAGATGGTAATACAAAACCTCTCCTTTTGCAGGTTCTGCTACATATTTAAGTGGTAGGTGTGAGTGTTTTCATTGGGATCACAGAAAATGAGCAGTGTTCCACATTTAAGTCAGTATGGAGCAGAGTAATAAGAGAAATGCTGGGAGGTGAGAATAAGAGCTTGGTAGGAGCCAAAGGTGACCAGGAGAACACGAGCCTCCGGGGAGGTAACAAACTTAGGGAGGCTTTGGACTCCCCACCATGTGTGGGTTAAAACGTTTTCCCCATTTAAAGAGATTGGAGGACCTCAATGGACATCTGAATTACATTCATTTCAAGAAAGTCAGTCTCTGCTTTTGAAAGAAAGTGTGTTGTATAAATCTCATGAAGCAAAGGTGAATTACGAATCCACTACCTTGTGTTACCATGAGCTGGACGAGAATAGGGGGTTGAGATGCACAGAGAAGAATTCTGTGGTCAAAACATGGAAAGAAGAGCAAGGACATGGCAGCAGAATGGAAAACAGAGCAGCGAGGGTCATTTGAGAGAAGAAACAGGCAATACCAGAATGTGGTCAAGAAGGTCGCAGATAAGGGATGGATAACCATGATGCTCACCATTGTGGCAGTAACAGAATGTGCAGATTTATTTTGGAGGGCAATGGCATAACTGAAAAGAAGGCAGAGTTGCTGGGGGTTCTCCATAATCACGTTGAAATTTTTTGAAGGAGAGGAAGCTCTGAGATTCAAGAATCATTTTGAAAACTCAGCTTAGTTTTGGCCATCAGTTTGGTCAATTGTGGTGATTCATGTTTGTTGATCTTCCTAAATATTACAATATGTGGCAAAGTGAAAGAAGTTTTCAGACAGATTGAGTTACTTTTATACTGAGTAATATGGGAAATCTGTCAGTGAAGGTAGTAAATTTCAGACTTCTGAATGAAAGACAATAACTTCTCTAGCACATGAACAGAGTTAGCCAATGTAATTATGGAAGATCTTGAGAAATTGGCCAAAAACATTCCAGCACACTATTTGGGGGAAGAAAAGACCCCCCCACTCCAAGCCACACTAAATCAACAACAAAAACTCATTTTAAACACTGTCTTTCTAAAGGGAAGTAAAGTTAGGGTCAGGTAGATCTATTTTAAGAGCTTTAAAATAATTGGATAGGTAGTCAAGTAAACTTTAATATGTCCTTTTGATGAATTAATCCCTTTAATATTAGCAAGATTTTAAAAATCGGGAGAAACCAAGATGGCGGCATAGGTAAGCACCTAAACTGCTGCCTCGCGCAACAATTTCAAAACTACAACTAAAAGACAGAACGGACATCATCCAGAACCACAGGAAAGCTGGCTGAGTGGAAATTCTACAACTAGAAGTAAAAAAGAAAAGCTCATGGAGAATCAGAGGAGCTGCAAAGGGCTGAGGTACAGAGAGGGAGGGCAGCTGAGTGTCTGGCTGGCTTTCTCTGGTGGGAGGGAGAAGGAAGCCCCCAACTTCACGGAACCCCAGTTCCAGGTGAAACCCCGTGGACCCAGGCTCATACAGGGGGAGTCTGGACTGTCATGTAGAGGGAAAGGCACTCAGAGACTCCAGGGAGCCGCAGCAAGCAGGGATTTGGGGACATGTGCGCAGAGAAGACTGATTGTGGAGGTTGCCACAGGCTTTCCCTAGTGGAAGGGAGTCAGAAGCTCCTGACTGCACAGAACCCCAGTTCCAACTGCACTGAACCCCAGTTCCGGGCGAGCCCCTGGGTACCCACACTCTTACAGGGGGAATCTGGACTGTCAGGCGGAAACTCAGGGGAGCCGCAGAAGGCAGAAGTCTGGAGGCACACGCGCAAGGACAGGGCTGACGGGAAGCCAAGACTGTCTGCTCAGCCCTGAGACTCTGTCCCATCCAAGCTGAGACAAGGCTTTTGCAGTTTTGCAAGTCTGGTCCTATAAGGCTGACTCCAGCACAGAAGGTCTCCTGGCATAGACACATCTGATACTCATAGCCAATTGGCCTGGAGGTCAATTCCTCCCAGTGATACCAACAACAATCAAGACTTAACTACAACAAGGCTGTACACACAGTCCACAAAGGGGTGCACCATGACTGTCCACCTCAGGTAACTGAAGAGGCCAACCCACTGGGCCATATAGGAAACCTAGCACACAAAGCTACCCTACCAACTCAAGGAAGCAGCAAAAATGCAGAGACAAAGAAACATATCACAAACAAAAGAAATGGAGGAAAACAAATGACTGGATATAGAATTCAAAACCACAGTTATAAGGTTTTTCAACAATTTCCTAGAAAAGGCTGATAATTTTAGGAAGACCCTCGAGGATATGAAAAAGAACCAACTAGAAATTAAACATATATTGACTGAAATAAAAAATATTACACAGAGACTCAACAGCAGACTAGAGGAATGCAAGAATCAAGTCAAAGATTTGAAATACAAAGAAACAAAATACACTCAACCGGGAAAGCAAAACGAAAAAAGAATCCAAAAAGTTGAAGATAGTGTAAGAAGCCTCTGGGACAACTTCAAGCATACCAACATCAGAATTATGGGGGTGCCAGAAGAAGTGAGAGAGCAAGATACTGAAAACCTATTTGAAGAAATAATGCCTGAAAACTTCCCCCACCTGGTGAAAGAAATAGACTTAGAAATCTAGGAAGTGCACAGAACCCTAGACGAAAGGAATCCAAAGAGGACCACACCAAGACACATCATAATTAAAATGCCAAGAGCAAAAGACAAAGAGAGAATATTAAAAGCAGCAAGAGAAAAACAGTTAATTACCTACAGGGGAGCACCCATACGATTGTCAGCTGATTTCTCAACAGAAACTATGCAGGCCAGATGGGAGTGGCAAGAAATCTACAAAGTGATGAATAGCAAGAACCTACAACCAAGATTACTCTACCCAACAAAGCTATCATTCAGAATTGAAGGGCAGATAAAGAGCTTCACAGATAAGAAAAAGCTAAAGGAGTTCATCACCACCAAACCAGGATTATATGAAATGCTGAAAGGTATTCTTTAAGAAGAGGAAGAAGAAAAAAGTAAAGATAAAAAATTATGAACAACAAATATATATCTATCAACAAGTGAACCTAAAAATCAAGTGAATTAAAAACCTGAGGAACAGAATAAACTGGTGAATATAATAGAATCAGGGGCATAGAAAGGGAGTGGACTGATAATTCTCAGGGGGAAAGGGGTATGGGGGGTGTAGGAAGAGACTGCACAAAAATTGTACACCTATGGATGAGGACAGTGGGGGGGAGGTAAGGGCAGAGGGTGGTGTGGGAACTGGGTGGAGGGGAGCTATGGGAGGAAAAAGGAGAAATAATTATAATAATCTGAACAATAAAGATTTATTAAATTAAAAATAAATAAATAAAAATCATGAATGGATGTTGTCTTTTTCCAAAATAATTTTCTGCATCTATTTAAAGATTTTTTTAAATGTTAAACTAATCTTCATTATTTGGATAAATTTGGTTATGATTTATATTTATATAAATACTAGGGGCCCAGTGCACAAATTCGTGCAACTTGACAGAAACTGTGGGCCACATGGCTGTGGTGGGTCCAGGGGCAGGTCTCGGTCGGTCCTCTGCACCCACACCCAGCCTCTCCTGCTGTGGCCCCGGGTCCCATGTCTGTCAGCAGCCCCCCTCCCACTGCTGCCACTCCCATGCACTGATGGCACTGGCCTCACTCACACCCGCTGACAGTGTGGAGCAATTGGGGCCATCACCAGCAGCGGGTGCGAGCAGGGCTGGCACCTGTCAATGGGTGCAAGTGGCGGCTGCTGCCCTGATAGCCCCACAGGAGCAGGGGGAGGTGGAGAAGCCCTTAGGGGTGATTGGGGCTGGTGCCGGGCATCAGCAACAGGTGCGAGTAGGACCGTTGCCAGCAGCAGGTGTCAGTGGGGCCGTCACCAGCAGTGGGTGCAAGTGGAGTCATCGCTGGCAGCAGGTGCAAGTGGTGGCTGCTGGCCCCAATGGCCCCTCAGGAGCAGGGGGAGGTGGAAGAGCCCTGAGGGGCAATCAGGGCCGACAGCTGCTGCTCGCACCCGCTGACCATGCCAAGCAATCAGGGATGGCACCAGGCACCAGGCAGCGGGTGCAAGTGGGGCCAGCGCCAGCAGCAGATGTGAACACTGGGTGGGACTGCAGTGCGTGGGAGCAAAGAATTTTCAGTAGCCACCAGAGGCTCACTCCAATGACAGTGACAGGCACCTGCCTTGGTCTGGCGCCCCAACTCACCTGCTCCACCATCCCACCACAGCTGATGCCTGCCATGTTCCGCAGGTGCCCCTGGTGATCAGCGCATGTCATAGCGACCGGTTGTTGAGTTATTCGGCCATTTGGTCAATTTGCATATTAGCCTTTTATTATATAGGATGTACATATTGCTTGGTTTAAATTTTCCAATCTTTTGTTAATTTTTTTTTTTTTTTTTTTGCATTTGTGCTCATGGCTATTTGTCTGTTATTCTCTTGTAACTCCTTGTCTGGTTTTCGTGCCAGTGTGAAGCTTGCTCTATAAAATGAATTGGAAAGTATCCCCTCCTCTTCTATTTCTGGAGGAATTTATGCAGCCACTCTTGTTTGTTTCTTTTTTTTAAATATATTTTATTGATTTTTTTACACAGAGAAAGGGAGAGGGATAGAGAGCTAGAAACATCAATGAGAGAGAAACATTGATCAGCTGCCTCCTGCACACCCCCTACTGCGGATGTGCCTGCAACCAAAGTACATGCCCTTGGCTGGAATCGAACCCAGGGCCCTTCAGTCTGCAGGCCGACACTCTATCCACTGAGCCAAACTGGTCAGGGCTCTTGTTTGTTTCTTAAATGTTTGCTATACCAGTACAGCTGCCTGCTCCTGGGCTTTTTATTTATGAGAAGATTTTTACTATGCAGGTTACTTCTTGACTGAGCTTTAGTGGTTTGTATTTTTCAAAGAATTTCTCCAATTTGTTAAAACTGTCATATTTGTTAGTTTATATATTTTATATTTCCCACTTATTGACAATCTGTAAGTCTCTTCACTTCTTGGTGCAGATTCAGATTTTTTAAAATCATTTTTCTCCCCTCTGTAAAACTTCCCTGAGAGCTCTTATAGAGGGTTGATGACAATAACATCTCTAATATTGGTTTTTCTATAAAAGTTTTTATTTTACCTTTATTTCTATAAGATATGTTTGCTAAGTACAGAATTTTCAGTTGACATTTTCCTGACTCTATTTTTTTAAGATATTGGTCCATTGTTTTCTGGGTTGCATTTTTCCTGACAAGAATTACACTGTCATTCTTATCTTTGTTCTTCTATTCTTAATGGGCCTTTTTCTCTCTGGCTGCTTTTAAAATGATCTCCTAGTCACTGATTTCCAAAAATTTAATTATGATACAATGATTTAACTTACACTTTCTCTATTAGGAATTTGTTGGGATTCTCGAATCTATGGTTTATAGGTTTCAACAAATTTGTAAAACTTTGGCCATTATTTCCTTAAAATATTTTTCTATTTCTCCTTCTCTCTTTCTGGAACTCCAATTACATATTTATTAAAGTGTTTGAAATGGTACCTCGTTGATTCACTGTTAATGATTTTGGTGTTTTTCTCTCTGTGTACTTTGAGTACTTCTGTTATTATGTCTGCAAAGTGACTATATTTTAAAAAATTTATGGTCTACTTCATTCAATTTTATCCTGTGTAATATCCATTTTTAGAGATCACATTTTCAATGTATAAGTTCTCTATTGTCTTTTTAAAAACTTTTTCATTTATGTCTTTACTATAATCATTCCCCCGCCCCCCCCCCCCCCCCTACATTCTTAAACATATGGAGCATATTTCCAAGAGCTGTTTCAATGTCCTTGTTGGCTAGTTACATTACCTCTGTCATTTCTGGGTATGTTCCTATTGCATTATTTTTTTATGGTTGTGGATTTTATTTTCCTGTATTCTCTCATGCTTAATATTTTTTTTTGGATGTTGGTTATCATGAAGCTTACAATTTGGTTTTGGTTGCTGGATTTTTTTATATGTCTTTGAATTGTTTCTAGTTCACACATTATTATTCGGGATCAGCATGATCCTTTTAAGGCATGTCTATATGCTTTGTTAGGACATGCTAGAGCAACATATAGTTTAAGGCTATTTAACCCCACTGCTAAGGTGATACCTTTGTGGACTCTACCTGATGAATCATTTATCACAGGGATTTTCTACTCTGGCTGGTGGGCACGTGAACTATTCTAGCTTTTGTGAATGCTGGGAATTGTTCTGCCTGTAGCTTTTCTGTGCTTTTTCCCTCCAGACTTGGGCATTTTCTCTGCCTGTACATGGACATCAATACTCAGTGAAACACTTGAGGCATCACTTCCATAAATATCCAGACCTCTCTTTATGGAATGCCTTCCTGCCTGGCATTTGCACCTTTTCTGCATGAAAGGGACAAAGCCTCTAACCTATAGGTTAGAGGTATCTGGTATCTGCCTAACTCAGTGAGACTGCGTGGCTCTGTTTGGGTTCTTCCTCCCTTTACCACAGCCTAGAATTGCATCCAGATGGTGAGCGGGTGCCATCATCGGTATCACCTCCTTTGTTTTTATTTTCTCAGGAATCAAAACACTGCACTATCTGTTGTCCAATGTCTGAAAACCACTGTTTAATATATTTTGCCCACTTTTCTATTTGTTCAAGGGAAGCCATTGCTCTACTATGAGAAGAATCAGAAGCAGCATCTCCTCACTAAGAGCTTTGACAAAGGCCATAATGATCCTTGACTTTATCCCAAATGTGAAGATAAGTCACTGTAAGATATTAAGAAGAAACATGGCATAATCAAAGCAAAATGAGGAGCAGACAGTTTGGACACTTTCTCTAGGACTTTTCTGGTATCCATCCTTCAAGAGGAAGCAGAGCTTGGCCTCAGTCCCAGAGAAGGAGCTTTGATTCGGAAAAGAAACAAAACTGTTTTTGGAGTTAGAAGGCTGAGAGTGAGTAAGTCCTGGTTCTTCCAAATACTAATTATATTATCTTAGAAAGTTTCATGAAATAGTTACTTAATAGGTGACACTGGTAAATGAACTTGTTTCTTTACCAGCAAAATCATGGTAAAAACATCTCTTTCCATAGGGTTCCTTGGAGAAGTAGCTGGGCATAAGAATGATCAGATTTGTAGATGTTAAGATATGAGAGCTCTAATTCCATTTCAGCCATTAACATACTTTACTGACTACAACTACAGAAAATTAACCGTTAGGAACGATCTTATACTTAATGAATTTTAGTATCTTTAACTTATAAATAAGAAAATTCAGATCTTGAACTTATCTACATAATTTATAATATTTTTACGATTACAATTATTTCAGGACTATAGTACTTGGAATAAAATCATTTTAGACTTCATGTTTTGGCAAACAAAAATATTTTTTCAAGTTTTATTAATATTTTCAAATGTCAAGAAGGCAGAAGAGAGGTTTTTAGTTTGACCATGAGTTTATTAAAAATGTACAGTCTAGGTAACCCTTGCTTATGAGTATAGGTGATAAAACTGGGAACTGGCCAGGAATGCGGAGGGAAGACAAATAGCTCACTTTGCTCCAAAGACAGTATGAATTGGTGATATGAAATATAGTGCTAAATATTTTCCATATCCTGTACCAGAATTTGGAATGAGTACATTCAAATGTCATCATAAACTAAAGATACAGCTACTATAAAACACTTAAAATATTTGTGAGAAAACTCGAGGTGGGAATTCAGTGGAATCCCAAAGTAAAAACAAAATTCTAGTAAGAAAGCCTAATTAGGAGTTGCTTTTATGACTTCTTGCTTACTGGTGAGCCATAACCCCTTCGTAGTTACAATATTAAGGTATTATTAATATAATTAATCCTCTTACCTCTCTTCTAAAAATGAGTTTTTGTAGTTTCTTCTTTCACAAACTTGAAATAGGTATACTTTTCCCTATTTCTCCTGCCAAGTACATACAGCTAAAAACCTTGACATTAGATATAAAGCAAACATGAGATTATTTTGAAAGATGGAGAGAAGGCAGTAATCAAGCTAGGACCTCAGGATCCACAAAACAACATGGAGTTGAATCCCCTGTTTTTGTTGTGTGTTGTTGTATGGTGTGTGCGTGTGTGTGTGCGTGCGTGCGTGTGTGTGTGTGTGTTTGTCTTATATGTCCTGTTTCCAGCAACCTGAAAATACCAAAACAATGCAAATAAAACTCTCTAGGCAAGAGAACAGGAATTCAGGAGTTTCTTACTAACAAAAATTGAGTAAAGAGCCTGAATTCCATAATGAGATACCCCAATTTCTTGCTGGGGTGATGTCAGGGAAGGCTTAGTAGGACACCAGATTTTATGCAACTGAGCAGGGATTAGGGGCCATCCACCACCCAACTGGGATGTCAGAGGACGCTGAGTAACAAAGCCACCCACTGCCCTATGGGATCATTGGAAGCCAAGTGGGAAACAACAATGAGGCATTTCTATCCTCCAGACAGGTTAGGATATCTAGTTGGGCATTGAAATTCCCATAGTGCCCAGCACCAACAAGGATTATCTCCTTTCAGCATCAGAGGAGGCTGAGGAGGGAACCTGAAAGTAATGAGACAGTCTCCCTCACAGTTCTCCTGTCAGGGTGGTGCTAGATAAGAGATTTAAATAACCCATAACATGATTCCCAAAATGTCCAGGTTCAATAGAAAATCACTCAGCATACCAAGAACCAGGAAGGTGAGTAAAAGAAAAAAGATAACACCGCCCGGCTGGTGTGGTTTAGTGGTAAAGCATCGACCCATGAACCAGGAGGTCATGGTTGAATTCCTGGTCAAGGCACATGCCCAGGTTGCAGGCTAGATCCCTGGTATGGGGTGTGCAGGAAGAAGCCAATCAATGAATCTCTCTCATCATTGATGTTTCTATCTTTCTATCCCTCTCCCTCCTCTCTGAAATCAATAAAAATATATTTTAAAAAAAGATAACACCAAGATGAAAGAGATGTTAGAATTATGTCAAATATTTAAAGCAGCCATCAAAAAAAAAGGTTTCAGTGAGCAATTTTGAACATGTTTGAAACAAATAAAAAATAGAGATCCTAAGCCAAGAAATATAAAGTAGAAAATATTTTAAAAATATAAATGGAAATTTTAGAGCTAAAAATATAATAACTGAATTAAAAGCTCAATGGATAATATCAGGAGCAGAATGGAGGAAACAGAGAAAATAAGGTATAAAGGAATATAGAACAATAGGAATTACTCAATCTGTACAACAATAGTGATAAAATACATTGAAAAATAATATCAACAGAACGTGAGACCTGTGGGACTGGGATGATTAATTTTATGAGTCAACTTTGCTAGACCATGGTATCCAAATATATTGTCAAACATTATTCTAGATGTCTCTCTGAAGGTATATTTTAGATAAGATTAACATTTAAATCATCTGAGTTTGAGTGAAGCATATTATTCTCCATAGTGTGAGTGAGCTACATTCAATCATTTGAAGGTCTTAATAGAAAAGAATAACCTTCCCAGATAACGAGGTAATTCTGTCAGCAGGCCAACTTTGGACTTGAACTGTCACTCTTTCCTGAATCTTCAGCCTGCTAACCTACTCTGCAGATGTTGGACTTACCAAACCTCTACAACTATGTGAGCTAATTCCTTAAAATCTATCTGTTATATATATATAGATTTATTCATATAAAATATGTTAATAGAGATATAGATAGGCAGGTAAGAAAGCTAAAAAAGTGCTCAAAGAAAGGATGGCTGAAAAGTTCACAAACTTAGCAATAGATGTAAAATATAGATTCAAGAAATTGAGTGAAATCCGAACAGGATAAATTCAATAAAATCCACATTACAGTCAGACTTCTGCAAACTAAGACAAAGAAAACATCTGTAAAGTAGTGAATTAAAAAAAAATGACACCTTATCTATAGGGAAAAAATAATTCAAAAGACAGTGGATATCTCTAAACAGCCATCAGAGAGACCGGAAGAAAGTGGCACAGTATTTTTCAAGGACTAAACAAAACAAAACAAAATCCTGTCAACCAGAAACCTACCATACTGGGACCTTGATTTTGGACTTCTCCAAAACCGTGGGAGAGCAAATTTCTGTTGTTAAAACCACCAGCCTATGATATTTTGTTATGGCAGCCCAACCTGACTAGAAAAGGGAGCAATTGGGTAAAGGGTACACGGGGTTTCTCCATATTATTTCTAACAACCGAATGTGAATCTAGAAGAATCTCAAAACAAAAGGTTTAATTAAAAAGAAAAAAAATGTGTACTCATATTGAAAATTAATCTTAGTTTAGGATTATTTTTTGGAATGCCTTAGTGTGCTATAAGATTAATACCTTCCATTAATATGGTACTTGACCTTGTTCCAGGTGTTTTTATGCATCTCTTACAAGAACTTTGTTACATGCTGGGGAGCAATCGTTGCCCTTTTAGAGCTAAGGAAATTGAAACGTCTAGAGGTAAGCTAGCTTGAATATAGCTGTGTAACTAGTAAGTGACTAAGGCTTTGACACGGACTGAGGAACTTTTCCTGTTTCAACAAGCGTCATGAGTTGGCTCAGTGGTCGGCAAACTCATTAGTCAACAGAGCCAAATATCAACAGTACAACGATTGAAATTTCTTTTGAGAGCCAAATTTTTTAAACTTAAACTTCTTCTAACGCCACTTCTTCAAAACACACTTGCGCAGGCCGTGGTATTCAAGGGGCCAAAGAGCCGCATGTGGCTCGCGAGCCGCAGTTTGCCGACCACAGGCCTAGATGAACTGCTTCTATATTCCTTAGAATAAAATCAGAATCATTGGAGAATTCTATAGTGACACATTAGGGCCAGGCTGACAATATCAGGAGCAGTGTGACTCCTTGTCCCAGAGAGCAGTCCAAGTTGACTTGTTTGGCCCTTGATTGGAAATGCACCTGAATGGGATGCCTCTGAGAAGGCAGAGGAGGTGCAGGTTCAAGGGCCTCAGGAGCACACAAGGGTTAACTTGCAGTTGGTTATTCTAGCCCCGGCTCTCCAGATGAGGCTTTCCTGTGCACACCCTCTGCATGCAGAACTGGTAGAAAAAAACTGTCTCCACAGAATACGTTCAAGTGTAAATATGTAAGGAATGTATGGGGAAAAATAGTGATCCTCTGTTTGCTTTTCATTAGGAATGGATGCCTGATATTCACTGTCCAAGCAGAAAATCAAGGCCAATTCCTAAAACCCAACTGTCTTTTCTTTGTAGGCCTCTGCCAGGTTTACAGAAAACATTATACGATGCAAAAATAGTGGAGCGGGGCTTTGCGTTCTCTTACTCCAGCTGCTTTCCCCGTGTTGGGAATGAAATGGCAGGTTCTGCCTTTCAGCCAAGAGCCCAAGGTTTCATTTTGCATTTGAGAATTCAGAATAGAAAGAACTTCTCCGGTAGTTGTTATTTTGTGAAAACACACAGTAAGCTACATTTATTGTAAGAAGAGCCCATTTGAATTTAGAAATCGGTGTGTGTGTGTGTGTGTGTGTGTGTGTGTGGTGTGTGTGGTGTGTGTGATGTGTGTGTGTGTGTATGTGTGTGTGTGTGACCAGCCATGGCATTTGCCTCAATGTTATTACTTTAATTTCCTTTTTCAGGTTATAAACCACCAAGGTGCTTTGACAAGAGGCTTGTTAAATGTAGAATGGAACTAAGTTGTTCACTGTGTTGAGGACATCTATGAAAACCAAAGTTTATCTTTCAGGTAATCTGATGGCTCCCTTGGACCTTTCAGATATCAAGAGGATTAAGTACTGAGAGGATTCCCAATGTTAGCCTGAATATTTTACCTGATGGCAGTGCCACAAGCCACAGCCAACTGTCACTGAACTAGTACCTCTTGGGTATCTTTCTCCAGGTCTGCTATCAAGACCTATAAATCTGATATCATCAGGGCCATGCTTAAGGAGGCCACTTGGATAGAGGACAGAGACATTTTGCTCAGGGCATCCATATCATCTGGATCTGGTAGTTTCTTAATTCTTTGATAATAACAATAGTCACTACTTACTAAATTGCTATCATTCACCATATACAGGGGCAGGTGTGTATGTATTATCTCATTTAATCCTCACAAAAATTGAAGAGGTGGATCAGATTAACATAATGTTACAGATGAGGAAACTGAGCAAGTACCTATCCTGAGATTGTACATCTGCAAGTACAGAGACTGGACTTGAATATAAATCTGGGCCTCAAAACCCATGTTTGTCCATTGTTTCCAAATCTTATTCAACATAATGGTTGGTACTAAAGCTTTTTAAGAGATAAATCCTTGAGAGATCCAGAGATTAGCATGCTGGAATGGAGTGTCACACTATGGAATTCTGATTATTAAACCCAACAGATTTTAAAATCTCTAAAGCTACTCTGACATGCCCCACATGTAGCAAAAAAAAATAAATCTCTTATGCCGATTTAAGTATCTTTGAACAGTTTTTCCAGGGTCACCTTTAACCCTGGCTGGTGGCATTTTATTCTTCTAAGTTAAGGCCTGGACATGTGGCTGGTCAATATTTAGTGACTTCAGAAACTCGGTGTGTTTCTGAATCATAAGCCAGGAAACCGTGGCTCTGATCTTGTTTTCACACTGATTCTGCAGTTATGACATAGAGAAGTCAGTCCAGCAACCTGTGCCACAGCTCTCTTCTATGGCAAAGGGACACGTATCTGCATCACTTTACCAGTGAGGAATGTTTTCAGATGCAAGTAACAGAATACATGACTAACCGTAGCTAAGGGTATAAGAATATTTATTCTTTACTTAATAAAACATTTGGTGGTTGGAGGCCTAAAGATGGACCAGTAACTCAGCAATGGTGTCAAGGACCCATTCTTTTTTATATCCATTGTACTCCACTATTTGCTGTGGTTTTTTTTTCCATCCTCGTGCTTATTGTCCTATGGTTGCAAAGTGGCTGCTGCAGCTTCCATATCATATCCGTATTCAACAAAAGGCAAATAAGGAAGTAATAGAATTAATAAACTCTCCCTTATAGCTGTTATTTTCATCCACAAACAAACTCTATTTCTTAGACATCTCATATCACATTTCCCATTATCAAAAAATTGAGTCACTTGGTTATCTACCCACAACTGAGAAGCCAAGAAATCAAGTGTCTGCCTTTTCAGCCCCATTATTGGAAGGCAGAGAGAGATAAAATGGTTCCGAATAGCTTTTGTAGGTAATCATCACTGTCTCCCACATTTATGACATCAAATGACTTATTTCATCAAAGCAAACTTTCCCCCTTTTTCCCTCTCCATTCTACATCATATTTGTAAGCAGTATTTTAGATATTATATATATCCAACCATGTTTTTCTGTGTAATGTTTCATACATTTAAAGTACAAAAATATTAAGTGAATAAATATCATAGGTATTCAAGAAATGAATTATTTTAATGCAGGGAAATGTTCACCTGTGATCTAATGCCCAAGACATTTTTCATGCCATTTGAACTCACCTCTTAAATTTGTGTTCTCTTCCTGTTTCAATGAATAGTAAACTAGACATGAGCTATGCATAAATAATGCCAAAACATCTGGATGAAAAGGAAAAAAAAAACAATTATCTGGATGTTTTGTCTACATAACATCAAAACATGTAGCATTGTGTAGACAAAACATCTAGATGATTGAATATTTAAGTCTTCATCCAGACATTTTGTTGCCATGTAGACAAAAAGCACTGCCAAGTTAGGGACAAAGGCAAAAATATAGGGTACAATAAAACTTGCCTGATTTGTAGAGTTCAAGAACTGTTGCTAAGCTTATTATGGGAAAGGAGGACAACTAATGGGGTATTAACTAATTACTTTTCAAAAATTCTCGACTGATTTGGAAGAAACTTTTTACTACGGGTTCATAATAAATGATAGCTCCCTTACGAGACACTTAATAGAAAACACACAAACCACTTTTTTATTTGACATTGTGCTTATTTTATAAATGAAGCAATGCATTCACAGAAAAGAACAGTGACTACTAAAACCTCCTCTATATTCTGGGATAACAAATATAGAAACTGATTCCAGTTGCCTAATAGGTCAATTTGTGAGGCCAGATTCAGTTCAAATTCAAGAATTACTTATCATTGGTGTTCCAGATATTGTGCTGGCCGCCATTTAACTTATTCTATGTCAATTCTGCGTGGTTGCTGCTGTTACTCCCATTTTATAAAGTTGGAATCTGGGTCTTGAAGAGGAAGGAAACTTTCTCAAATCCCACAGGTTGATTACTTCTACGAATAACATGATGCTTATTTTTTTCCCCTTTTCATTTAGCATGTATTATTCTTTGTAAAAGGAAAGAGGGTCATAGAAAACCAAACTTCCAAAGTTTGTGTGTCATAACTCCTAAAAAGCTGGGAAATATGGCTAATGAACTATGATGCTATTTTATTTCATGTTAGCACATATGTTTTTTTTTATATCCTAAATCAAATATACTTCATTGGGAACTTAACTTGAGAAAGAGGGATATTGGTATTTGACGGGAATCTTTCATCCTTGAAGCACCTGATAGGGCAATATCCTTAAACCCTATCGGAAGGGCCTTGCTGAGATAACAAATTGTTTTATGACTCACCATCCCCATTCCTTCTTAAACAGACAGTTCCAAATTCAATACACAGAGGCCACTAGGGAAATATTCTGCCTTCAAAGTCAGCCTTATATAGTCTCTCATTTTTCTGGCAGTGGTTTAGCTGGATGGGGTAGGAAAGGAGAGCTAGGAGAACATTGTTTGGAGCCAAAAACTGTGTGATCAGGACCCAATGGTCTGGGATTTTCCAGGTCAAAAAACTGTCATAAATATCATCCATAGAGAAATGGATCTGGTCAGGAAAGGAATATACTTTTGAACTTTGGCCACAGTGGTGTATGACTCACAACAGAGAAAGCCGTCCGTGTGTTAACCCCTGAGCTTTGCAGCTACTTTGTTAAATAGAGAATTTTCTGATTTATCGCTGTGGTATGAGGGTTGGAACGAGTCTCTTTTCTACAGCAAAAACTCACATCAAGTTCCAGACCAGGAGCTTCAAGGTGAACTCCACTATGCAGCTCATGCATACATTTTCTACTGTTGAAATTCAACATGCTTTAAGACGATGTATTTTAAAGTTCTATTGGCTTCTGAAGTTAGACAGTGGTAATGGTTACACATCTTTGGGAAGATACTAAAAGTTACTGAATGGTACACATTAAAGGGATAAATTTTATAGAATATGAATTATATCTCAATTTATAAAAACTGTGTTGGATTAATTCAAATGGTTTCTCGGACATCAAACAGATCTTACAAAGCAATATTTTGGTGATTTAAATGTAAATGAAACAAAAACATATGGAGTAAATTTCTGCAAAATTGCACATGATTTCAGAAATTAAGGGGGAAACGTTCTTGGCAAAACCTAGTTTGGTTTTATCTAATCCAAAATACTTGGAAAATAAATTGAGATATTTCATAAACCAAAATACAGCTGGTTTTTCCATGTACCATATATTTGTTATGAGCTGTCCTTCTCACTAAGTGCATTTTTACTTATATTGAAAGGGACAGGTAGTTCAGGTACCCAGGTACAAAACTATGAACACTTACGGCATCCTACAGAATAAAGCAAGGTCAAGTTGTAGAAATTTTGCTACAGTCTATTAAACATTATTTTCAAGGAAATATTCCTTACTGAAACAATTAGGGAAGAAAAACCTCTTGTAACAGCCTCTGAGTTAAGTTAAAAAACACAGAATCACTGAAATCCCTGAGTCTATTTTTCAGGGTCCAAATTATCTCCATTATGTGTTAACAATCTCTGGCCATATAAGTATCATTGTTACTAAAAATGTAGTCTTCTATATCCTATATAATAAAAGCCTAATATGCTAAGTGTTTGGTCCATTCAACCAATCAAAGCGAAATATGCTAATGATATGCTAAGGCCGCTCGACCACTCACTATGATGTGCACTGACCACCAGGGGGCAGATGCTCAATGCAGGAGCTGCCCCCTGGTGATCAGTGAGCTTCCACAGGGGAGGGCTGCTCAGCCAAAAGCCGGGCTCATGGCTGGCGAGTGCAGTGGCAGTGATGGGAGCCTCTCCCGCCTCTGCAGCAGCGCTAAAGATGTCCTAAGCCATCAGTCGGACATTCCCTGAGGGCTCCTGGATTGCAAGAGAGCTCAGGCTGGGCTGAGGGCCGCCCCCCCCAATACCTGAATTTCGTGCACCAGGCCTCTAGTGGCTTTATAAAACCCCAGTCACAAAAATGGTAGATATTTACCCATATGTCAAACTTTTGAGATTGTCACTCAAGCCTTTTGAATCATTTTTAAACTCTTTATTTTCTTCTTCTTCTTCTTCTTCTTGTTAAATCCTACTCTTAAGCTCCTAAGTAGCAACAGTGGGTGTCCTTTTTACAGTTGATTTCCACTTGCCTGATAGATCCTTTGAACCAACAAAGATGTGTTGGACAAATGCTCTTTGACAGAATGAAATTTTAACTTCCCTCACATCTGCTCAAGTGTCATGTCACAAAGAGACCTTCCCTGGCCACTCATGACCATTGGCTTTCACTCTATTCATGACCTTTCTTTACTTCTGAACATGCTGTAACCTGGCATTATATTAAACATCACTATTTGTTTACCATCTGACTCTCTCATTGGAATATTATTCCATCATGCTAGGCCTTTAGTTTTGTTCACTGTTCTTTAATAATCTGAGGACAAATTATTGAAAGATACAGATAAGCCAGAGTCTAAATCAACTAAGTGGACAATGGCCCCAAGGCCATAGGAAGAAATATTAAAAGACCACTGCCTTTCTCACAGAGTCATTTCTAAATTACCAGAATTTACAAAGGGAGCCAGCACATAGGACTACTGGATCCAGTTTATATACCCCACAGGTATGCTCAGACATGGCTGTCCCAAGGGCCTTAGCAACTTACTCCACCTCCTGATCCACATGGAGCCACCGATACTTCATGTTTCTGCTGTGACGGTCAAGCCCCACCATGATGCCAGCACATGTCTAAACACCATGGATTTTAACAGTCTTTAAGCAGGAGGTGGGACTTCAGCAGTGAGATTCAGGAATTCTAGCATCTCCGTCCTACCCAATTGGACTTCAGAGGCCCTGGCTTCTTCAGCAGCTACACAGACAGGCTGATGCTAAATGCCACCTGGAGGGATTTTCAATCAACTAAAGATGGAGAAAAACAGATAGATATATTATTCTCCACCCCTCCCCCATGGAGTGTCTTGAGAGGTAAGAGCTCCAGATTGCCTTACTGGAGACACTTCATAAATCCATGATACCAGCTATGTGTCCTTGTGAAGCTGCAACCAGTTTGGTAATGCCAAACTTGAATTTTCTTTCTTTCCCCTTGTTGTTGCTTCACTGGGTGAGAATGGAAATGTTGTCTACACAAATTCTAGGTATTTAGGCCAAGACAACCAGTCATAGAGAGAAGTGCCTTGGCATAGGATTTTGGAATTTGAGTTCCCACCTGTCCGAAGGTCATATGAAGGACATGTGAGGTAGTAACAATTACTAAAGCTTTCCCCTATTGATCATTGAGATATTATGCAGATGGAAAGCAGGACATTGGGGACTTCATAGCTACTGTTCTTGATTAGTATAGAGGATGTGGTAACACTAAAGATTGTCATGGAGAGTGGATGCGTTGTTAGCAGCGGAGGACTTGTAAGAAAGAGACAGACCACATTCACGTAACTTTTATCCTATCTAATAAAAGAGTAATATGCAAATTGACCATCACACCAAGACACAAGATGGCCACCCCCATGTGGTCAAAGTTGGCTGCCCCATGTGGACACAAGATGGCTGCCACAAGATGGCCTGCAGGGGAGGGCAGTTGTGGGAAGTTAGGGGTGACCAGGCCAGCAGAGGAGGGCAGTTGGAGGTGACCAGGGAGGCCAGAGGAGGGCAGTTGGGGGAGACGAGGCCAGCAAGGGAGGGCAGTTGGGGGTGGGGGGACCCAGGCCTGCAGGGGAGGGCAGTTGGGGGTACCCAGGCCTGCAGGGGAGGGCGGTTCAGGGGGACCAGGCAGGCAGGGGAGGGCAGTTGTGGGCAATCAGGCCAGCAGGGAGGGCAGTTGGGGGAGACCAGGTCAGCAGGAGAGGGCAGTTGTGGGGAGGAGACCAGAACTGCAGGGGAGGGCAATTGGGGGGGACAAGGCCTGCAGGGGAGGGCAGTTGGGGGGACCAGGCCTGCAGGTGAGGGCAGTTGGGGGGGAACAAGGCCTGCAGGGGAGGGCAGTTGGGAGCCAGCAGTCCTGGATTGTGAGAGAGATGTCCGACTGCCCATTTAGGCCCGATCCCACTGGGTCAGACATCCCTCAAGTGGTCTCAGATTGGAGAGGGTACATGCTAGGCTGAGGGACAACCCCCCCCCCCCCGGGGTACTAATTTCATGAACCGGGCCTCTAGTTATAGTATATTGTTGTAACTGTTCCATTTTATTTTTAGTTTTTTTTATATAGATTTTAGAGAGAGGAAGGGAGAGGGATAGAGAGATAGAAACATTGATGAGAGAGAAACATCAGTCAGCTGCCTCCTGCACACCCTGTACTGGGGATTGAGCCTGCAACCAAGATACATGCCCTTGACCAGAATTGAATCCTGGACCCTTCAGTCTCCAGGCCAATGCTCTATCCATGGAGCAAAACCGGTCAGGGCTATTTTTAGGTTTTTTGTTGTTAATATTACACTGTGCAATATATATATATATACTACAGGCCCAGTGCACAAAATTTGTGGATGGGGAGTGAAAGGGGGGTCCGGGCGGGGGTGTCTCTTAGCCCAGCCTGCACCCTCTCCAATCTGGGACCCCTCGAGGGATGTTTGACTAACCGTTTAGGCCCGATCCTGGTGAGATCGGGCCTAAACGGGCAGTCAGACATTCCCCTCACAATCCAGGACTGCTGGCTCCCAACCGCTCGCCTGCCTGCCTGCCTGATTACCCCTAACTGCTTCTGCCTGCCAGCCTGATCACCCCCTAACCATTCCCCTGCCAGCCTGATAAACTCCTAACTGCTCCCCTGCTGGTCTGATTGCCCCTAATTGCCCTCCCCTGCCGGCCTGGTCACCCCTAACTGCTCTCCCCTATTGGCCTGGCCCCTCCCAACTAACCTCCCCTGCAGGCCTGGTCCCCCCAAATACCGTCTCCTGCATGCCTGGTCCCCCCCAACTGTGCTCCCCTTCCAGCCCAGTCACCCACAACTGCCCTCCCCTGCTGGCCTGCCCCCCCCCAACTTCCCACCCCTGCTGGCTTGGTCTCCCCCAACTGCCTTCTCTTGCCTGCCTGGTTCCCCCTTCCCACGCCTGCATGCCTGCCCCTCCCCAACTGCCCTCCCCTGCTGACCTGATCACCCACAACTGCTCTCCCCTGCTGGCCATCTTGTGTCCACATGGGGCAGCCATCTTGTGTGTTGGAGTGATGGTCAATTTGCATATTACTTTTATTAGATAGGATATGTATATATGCATACATATATCTACCTAATAAAAGAGTAACATGCTAATTGACCGTACTTTCGAGACACTCACCAGCCAATCAGGAGTGAGCATGCAAATTAATCAACAAAGATGGTGGGTTAATTTGCATATGCAGGTGCCGAGTGGCCGAGGACAGGGCGGGACACTTACATCATTGCCATGGTGACGACACAGGCGTTCTGTACCACCCCAGCCACTCTGGGCCTCTGGGCAGTGTGGGAAGGCAGAAAGGCAGCTCCAGGCCAGAGCGGAAAGGCTGCTCTGGCCAGAGTGAAGTTGGTGCCAGCAGCCAGGGGAACGAAGGCTCATTCTTACATGAATCTTCATTTGCATCGGGCCACTAGTGTATATATACACTGAGTGGCCAGATTATTATGATCTCTGAATGCATAATAATCTGGCCACTCAGTGTATATCCTATATAATAAAAGGCTAATATGCAAATTGTCCCCTCAACCAGGAGTGCGACCAGCAGGCAGGCCAGCCAACCGCCCATGTCCCCTACCCCTGGCCAGGCTGACTGGACCTCACCCATGCACAAATTCTCTCTCTACACACACACACACACACACACACACACACACACACACACACACTGAGTGGCCAGCTTATTATGCGTCCAAAGATCATAATAAGCTGGCCACTCAGTGTATCACACACATATATGTATATAAAAACCAGTATGTATATAGGGCACTATCCATTGGTTTAGGCATTCTCTGGGTGTCTCAGAACATATCCGCTGCAGATACGGGAGACTTCTGTAATTGAGGAAATGAAAGGACAGGTTATGTCTATTACACTGTCAGAGTAATCCATTTCCCACCTACTTTTATAAACAGGGTCTAGTATTACAGTTTTGTGATCATCTCTGAATTGTCAGTTATGGAGAAATGTCCTTAGTGACATTTTCAATCAATTTCCCGGCCTTCACAAATTAACCTCTGATGGTTGATAGATTTGGTTTTCAAGAAAAGTGTATTTTCCATGATAAACTATAAGCAGAACCATTTCAAAGTTGTCTCTAGGTTCTTGGTGAGCACAACCCAAATACATGTTTTCTTTTCTTAATTCTTAATTCTCCCCAATATAGCACCAGTATTCCAGTGTCACTTGTCCAGACCTCCGTCCCACTTCTGTGACTTTTCAGGTCTTCATAGAGTTTTATGCGACACAAGACTGTTGAAATGGGAAATCACTATGCATATTAACAAGATACTGAGACACTGACATAAACACACAGAGATTTAAGTAATTGATACAAACCATTCATGCTTAAGCAACATGAAATTAACAGTTTACCTCCTTGAGCCATCACTGTTGATACAAGTGTTTGCCAGTCTGTTGTGAAAGTGATCGCCAGCACCAGCTGTCACCTCTCGCTTCCTCCCAAGAAACTGGGTCTGATTTGCTCAATAACTTTGAACACTTTTAAAAATGATACTTTTTAGGGAGCTGGTAAATTACAGATTTAAAATGTATTTTCAGTTTATGGAACTTTTTCTACAACCTGAACTGAGAGTCATGCATTTTTCTAACCAAAATGCTAGAGCAATTTAACCTTCGGAGAATCTCTCTGAAGAGTGTATAAAAATTTTAGAGTGCACAAAAACAACTAGTTTGAGGGGCATTTAAGTAGCTCCAACTGTTGGTCACCTGCTGCACCCACCTGTATGAGAAATTCTAATATTACACTGTATATACGTTCATAATAAACACACTAAGTTTTTGGCTCTGTTGGATATTTTTCTTTGTGTTTTTTTTTTCTTAGCTAAATATAGTGGGAAGTGAAAATTACTTCTTCAGTGTACGTGTCCCATTTTGTGAGTCATTCATTCAGCAGTATATGGTTAATGTGATTGGGGGGGTGGCATTTTTATAAATCCAATATATTTACCCAGAGTATTTTTGGCACTGGCAGCATACTAAAATCAGAAAAGAAACACACACACACACAACTATCTAGCCTAAGACTGGGAAGACTCGATTGCATCCAGATGAGGAACAAATTCACTTCATATTTTCAAAGCAAATAAAATTAATTGTGTCAAAAATTAATCCTGTGGAGACTTCTGGAATGTATATTTATTCCCACTGTAATTACTGTGGCATTCCAGTGACCTTACTTTGCATTATCTGCACATATTCCCATCCTCCTTCTTGTCTTCCTTTTTATTCCTCATGCTCCTTATTTCTGAGTCACACAGTTTTTCTGAACCCACAATTAAAATGGAAAGTTGAGGCAAGTATATAGGGGATTTGAATAAAGAAAAACCACATCATATTTTCCAAACTTATATATCACTAGAGGCCCAGTGCATGGATTCATGCACCAGTGGGCTCCCTCGGCCTAGCCTGTGGGGATCGGGCCGAAACCAGCTCTCTCACATCCCCTGAGGGATCCGGGATTGTGAGAGAGCGGTTCTCAGGTACCGCATCCCGGAATCAGGCTCTCTCCTCTCCTCCCGTGTTGAGCATCTGCCCCTTGGTAGTCTGTGCATATCACAGTTACCAGTCAGATGGTCAGATGGTCATATGGTTGCTTAGGCTTTTATATATATAGATAGATATAGATATAGATATAGATATAGATATAAATATAGATATATAGATTTTGGACTCCCTAACTAATTTGTTTGGCTCTGGAAGCTCATACTTTCCTTTACTGAGTTGCCTCAGCAGACAGTCTTCCTTAAACACCTTAACAGCTTATCTGTCTAAGGTTAGGTGGCATCTTTGAATGCCCAGTGTTGAGACCTACACAAGGGTCACTGCCATGGAAGAGAAAGGAAGAGAATTCATATTAATTACATGTTGGTCAAAAGATACAAACCTGCAACTAGGAAATGAGTAAGTTCTGGGGGGCTAATGAACAGCATAATGATTATAGAAAATAATATTGTGTTATATACTTCAAAGTTGCTAGAGAGTAAAATCTCACATGTTCTCACCACAGAAAAAGAAATGATCATTAGGTGATGTAATTGCCATGTTAACTAATGCTAAAGTGGTAGTTATATTGCAATATATTAATGTATCTAATCAACACATTGTACACCTTAACCTTATACAACGTTATACATCAAATATTTCTCAATTTAAATAAATAAGATAAAATGATAGAGTGATTGAATGAACTATCTATGAGTCATTCCAAAAAATAGCAATTATTCATCAATCCCAGCTTACTTGGGATTGAGAGCATTATTTCCTGGTTCATATTGCAAATAGCATAGGGTGCTCCCTGGGGCCTCTTTAGAAGGATATGAGTCCCATTCATGAGGTCAAGACCTAATCTCCTCACAAAGGTCCCCACCTCCAAATTCTACCACCTTGTGAATTAGATTTTAACATAATGTAGAAGGACACAAATATTCGGTCTATAGCCCCCAGCAAATGTTTCCTTTGCACCACCCACTCTGTGTAAGGCATGGTGCTTATCTGTGAAAGCATTCTGATGTTGGGCTACTCTGAACAGTCCCTATGGTGTCTTCCCTATCTAAGACTCTACAATTTGGATGAGCCCAAAACAAAACAAAATTCCATAAAAATGAGTAGAATAAAAGAATTTTTAGAATAAATATTTATTGAGCATCTCCTTAGTGCCAGTAACTCTTGTTACATTACTTCATTATAGTGGATGCTATGGGCACTTCCCAGATGCCTCTTCAGGACTGGCACTCATTGTCCATCTACTTGGAGTATTGACAGCTGTGCTGACATGTCCTTCTTTCTCTAAAAATTGCTGTTGACTAAAGAGGTCCTCCCACCCAAGGTTATGCCTCTTTCCTGGGGGACCCTATCCAATAGCTAGACTGGCACTCATTGTCCATCTGCTGAGAATATTGACAGCTGTGCAGACAGCAGCATAGTGATTGCCAGAGGGAAGTAAGGTTGGGGAGAGGTTAAAAAGGGTAAAGGGGGACTAAATGGTGATGGAAGGAGACTTGGCTTGAGGTCGTAAACATACAATATAGAATTATATATAAAACATATAATTTTATTAAATAATGTCATCCCAATACATTCAATTAAAAAATAAAAAATAAGTAGTAATATATATATATACTCTTTGACTCTGGGAAAATGATGAGGAAAAAATAAAAAGAAAGGGTGAGATTAGCTGTTGATATCATTTGTTGGCCCATAGCTGGCCCTTGCTACATACCTCCTCTTTGCCCGATATTCTTCAGCTACACTTCAGTCTCTCAGACTCTCCAAGACTTCCCACCACTTTTCTCTGCTTGAGTCTTAACTTGCCCTTCTAGTTTCATTTTAAATGGACCTTTCTTAGAGGAGCATTCTATGGTCCCAACACTAAGTAAGGGTCTTGCTGTTATATGCACACTTAGAAACCTGTACTTTTCCCTTTTAGCATCTATCATTATAATGATTATATACTCAATGGTGCCTTTATCTTATCCATGGCAGTAATCACATACATCCCTTACTGCAGAGCCTGGGAGATAATGATTCTTCAATAAATAGTTGTTATTGATTGAATAAATATTACTTGACCAAAAGAAGAGTTTACATGGAATGTTGTTTGTTTATTTATTTTCATGGTAAGGAGCATGAAAGTTATGACTAAATTTGAAAGATTAAATAGCTTTTTCTTAAGTAGTTAAAAAAAAGAAAGCTTCTCAACTCCTTTCTTATTTATATCCTTTGCCAATATCCCAACTCACGGTTCCATATTTCTGTAATGCTTTGTAATTTCAAGTAAATTAGAGGATAAAATAAGACTTTATTGGTAGAAATTCCCCAACTTTCCAGAGAAAAATGAAAGCATTGTTAAAATAATCTTCCTCTGACTGGTCTTATAATGGTATTTTAAGATAAATGAGTACTCAAATTCTAGAGAGCTTACAAAATTGAAATTCAGCAGTAAAAACCTTAATTTTGGGTAGCTGGTTAACCAGGAAATGCCTGGGTATATACTGGAATAGAAGTCAGGAGACTTTGGTCCAGTGTTAAAATGTCCCAATTTTTTCATCAATAAAATGGAAAGTTTATTCATTTAGCAAATATTTATTTTGCACCTTCTATGTGGCAGCACTGTTCTAGGTTATAAAAGAAAAAATGCCAAAGGAAATAAATGTATAAACAAGTACTTAAATTAGTCTTAGAGGTAGTAAGTGCTGTAAACATTAAGGAAAAGCTGGAATCTGGATACAATGGTACAGCAGGTTCCTGGTATGTGTTATGGATTTCAAGTTAGTCAGGGTGTTCTAAGAGGGTGTCTATGTTTGATAAAAATTGGAGAATGGTGCACACTAAATTTCTTCTATGGAGAAACAGAATTCATGTAACCATACCAAAATCTCTCAGAAGTCTCACAATCAGTACAATTATTCATTTTTATTTAACAAATACTTCCCAAAAATCTTTTAACTACAGATCCATATTTTTCTACTAAAATAACCTTGACATCTCAAAGGACAACATGATAATCTTGAGGAGGAATAGACATGAAAGAGAGCAAAAAAAGTAGAAATACCTCCATGGTGTTGCTTCCAAAAGATTAAAAGTTAATTGGTGCCAGTAACCCCATCTAGCAGCTGGAGGAGGGGCCTTGTCCTGGGTGGAGGGAAAATGAGTAAGATTGTGTGACAGAGATGTGAATGACCACAGAAGTCACAGCTGAAGTTGAGGGGGGCGGAGGAACAGAGAGAGAGAAAAGCAAGGACCAACAACAACCCTGGGTTACACAACCAGTGATGAGTAAGGAAAGAAAGAAGAGGTAAGACCATTAAATTCTACAAGCATTCATCAAACTATGATCATTTCAGGCACTATGCTAACTGCTGTATAAACAAAGATAAGACACAATGACTTGCAATCAAATATCTCATAATTTAACAAGAGAGACAAAAACATAATGTCTGTAGTGATGGACCTTAATGAATTACATTGCCTGTTATGCATGCCCTGGTGCAGTCTTCTCAATATTGGACCCGGGATAGCCTGATACCAACACTGACCAATAGAATGTGGTGAAATGAAGCTGTGTAACTTCTAATGCTGAACCTTAAGAAATTTTGAATTTTATCTTTTGCTATTTGGAACACACCCTCTTAAAACTCAGTTTCCTTGTTCTGAGAAGCCCACTTTTCATGGATAGCATGCATGGTACATGACCAACTCTGCAGTTGCCATCCTCATCTGACTTCCAAGTGAAAGCAACTGCCTTTGGCCAACCTCCTGACTGAGCCATTTTGGGTATCCCACATCAGTCAAGCTCCTGGATCATTTCAGTCCCAGCCAACACCATGTGGGCAGAAGACCTACCTCGCTGAGCTCTGTCAACCCAAAGAACCATGAGATGACTATATTGTTGTTTTTTAAAAAAAGTGTTTTTATTCATTTTAGAGAGAGAGGAAAGGAGAGAGAGAGAAATATTGATGAGCGAGATAAGCCTCTTGCACCCCCCAACCCTCCACTGGTAATAGGAAGGTAAAGACAGGAAAGTGACATTTCAGAAGCTGAGCTGGCAATTGTGGAAAACTGACTTGATATCTAAACAACAGAGAAAGGAAAACTGAGGACAACTCCAGTTTTAATCTTGAATAAAAGAGTTTTATTAACTTAAATAGAAAACACACTAAGAGGCTCATATATGGAAAGGAAAGATGATAAATTTTGTTTGTGAGCATTGCATATGAGGTATTCCATATATAAAACTTAGTAACTGCAAACTTGTCTACAGTGACAGAAAACAGATCAGTGGTTACCTGGAGACCAGATTGGAGGTGTTGGAAGTGAACCAACTAAGAGATTACAGAAGGTCATCAGAAAACTTTAAGGGGTGATAGATATGTTTATTATCTTGCTTGTATTTTAAGGCTTACCCCAGTGTACAATTTAAATACATCCAGTGTATTTATTTATTTAGTTTGTTTTTATTGAGTTTATTTAAAGTTACATGTCAATAAATTTTTTACATAAAGAAATACTACATTAGAAGAGATTTATGAAGAATTGTGCAAACAAACATTTACAAACTTGGACAAAAAATAAGATTGAAGTCAGCTTGAACTACTTGTGATGTGCAAAATAAATTACTATATGATTTTAAAGAAAAGTAAGACTATCCTTTTGACTTATGGACAAATTCTTACTTCAACCTAAAACAAAGATAACAAGATTGGATATTAATGATAATTTACTTCTGCTAGTAACAGTTGAAGGAAATTTTTTAAAAGTTGAAAATAAAATTATCATAAATACAAAAGCAGATTAAAATAAATTGATGACAAAATTAGAAATATAAAAATATCTCAGAAAAGCAACCTTGACAAAGAAAAATCATTTCTTGATGAGAAATGAAACAGAAAATAAAATACCAATAACACAGAAATTGTGTGTAGCAAGTCAAATATTCCTATTCATTATGAGTATTGGTGTGGCCTAAGGAAAAAGCATTATCTAATATCAAAGTAGAAGAGAAAAATGGTGAAAAAAAGAAGAGTGGAAGGAAAGGCCACCGATTAAATAAAATATAACAATAACAGCAAGTTAAATGTAATAGTTAAGTTAAGACTAAGTTAATAATCTCAAAATAGAATAGTTTGAGGCCTGTGAATCTCCTGTTTTCCTTCAAGACTGGTCTCAATATTCATTTATTTGTTTATACACAAAAACATTTATAGAAAGCTTTTCTTATGTCAGATATGGTCCCAAGTGCCAGAGTTATATTAGTAAATGAAATAGATTACTCTCCTGGAGCTTACATTTATTTATTTTATTGATAAATGTTAAGTTGATGAACTAAAGTATTTGTAAATATTTTAAAATAGTGTCTTTCTTATTGGAACAACATTGCAAATTTTAGCATAATGTTTATAAAATATTTCTGCTTTTTCCCAGGGAATTCATTGCATCAGTTGTCTAAGAGTAGTGCTATCTTAGTAGTTAATAAAACTATTTTTGTTCTATACTTTAAGCAAATAAGCTAGAGGGGCTATCTTGTTCTGTCTGCTCTCAAGAGAATAAAGCTCAGAAAATTAAAACGTTATCATCATTCATTTTCATCCCCTCTGGCATTGCTTTTGTTTCAATCATATCTTGTCTTTCTCCAGTTAAGAAAAGAATTGAAAATCCTTTGCCTGATGGGTAGTTCAAAAGTCAGGATTGTGATAGCATTGCCTAAGGAATTCCCAGCACCAGGGAATCTCCCAAAGAATGCTCAAACCCGAGTTTCTTCACAGCCCCTGCAGTGCGTTGCAGGCAACAGCCCAGTTGGACTTGGGCTGCCAATGGAAACATGAAAGTGAGAAATTATCTGCAGAAAAAATAACACGGCCATCTTGTTGGGACTGCCTTATCAAAGTCAGAATATTCAGCTCAGCTAACCCTTTAGGTTTCAAATAAAAATGTTTCTTTTCCTTTATTGATCCTGGATGTGCCTGGTTGGAAGTCGGCTGAACAACCAAGAAAAACAGCTTTTTTTTTTTAAATAGAAAAGACATTCTATAGCAACAAAATATGGAAACACTCAGAGTGTTTTTCTTTTGGTAGAAAAGAATTCATCTCCTTACGCAGTGTTGCCTCTACGAGAGTTGGCTTTGAATTGCATGCAAACAGCAAAGAAGAGCTGCAATCCTTGTATTTGGAGAGTGTTATAATCCTGCTATCATTTTCTAACTGATTTATTATAAGTAAAATGTATGACTCCCATTTGCCTTCTCCTTTTTCACAAACAAAAATCTTCCCCATCCAACTGAAAGTTGAATTGTATTTCTCATTTGGCCCAAACTCCTAAAAATCCTATAATATATCCAATTATATGTAAGAACAGATTAATCTACCTTTAATATGAGTAAGTTTTTCATTTCAATCCTGATGCGATACCCTTCAAATGTTAGAAGCAAAAACTTCTGAAGGTATTTCAACATCATCCTAGTCATTCATACCCCTCAATACAAAAGAAAAAAACAAAACACACAACACCAAAAAACTGTGTTCCAGATACCTTTAAGCTATGTCTTTTTTGCTCCTAATAAGTTTTTATAAAAGTAAAACCTTATTTCCTGCCAAACTTAGTTTATTGGCCTTTAAAATGAAAATTAATGTTTCCTTGGCATTATGGTAGCCAAATCAAGGAAATTCATGGCATCGGCATTAATGTGTGATGCATAGAAAAGCAGGAAGTGTGGTGACCTTGGCCATATGTACTTTATCTGAGAAAAATCTCCCTTTATTTTTGAAGACTGGTGATGAATCTCACAATGAAAGTAGGTTTTAAATACTCTTCAATACAGAGAAGGAGAAAGTATAAATAAGGGCCCATCTAAAGAGAAAAAACACTTTAGGGCAGTAATTAAAGTAAATGCAAGAAGGCCAAAAGATATTTGGTTTGTCACTTTTTATGAAGTGCTAACAAGGAAAATAGTACAACTGCAAAAACCCTACTATTTAAATGTCTTTCTGCTTGAATTTTTCTGACATGAGGCGATGGAATATGAATGTTCTTGAAAAAATCTTTTCATAACTAGAACCTACATGTTGCCTTTAAAAAAAATATTGATTTGTCTCCTGAAAAAGAACCCCCAAACCATAATTGTCTAACTTTATTTAGCTTGGGCTAAAAGGCAAATCCTATACCTAAGTACATGCCAGTGTGCCCGCCAAAATAACTCTTTAACTAAACCAGTTTCTTTTTGCCAGAAAAAAAAAATGATTGCAAAGCTATTCTAATGGTCCAGAATTTAGAAGATGTAAAAACAAAGACATTTGTCAAAATCCAGTTGGGTCAGCTCACTGGGGAAACTTCTGTCTAGAGTTCTGACATTTAGGAAATAATTCCCATTTTCACGACTGTGACCCCTGAACCTCCGAGGACTCCTGGGAAAAGTAATCAAAGCTCTTTAAATTCAGCACCATTATCTGTACTCATGGAAAACCCAGTGTCTTTGTTTTCATTTCCTTCATTTATTTTAATTTGTAATATTCAATATAAATAAAATGAAGTTAATTTGTTTTCTGCCTTTTGTTCAAACAGTCAGAAAAAGAGGCCTAAAGGGAAGATGTGTGTATCTCCGTAACTCTAGTTACAGTTTAGTTACAGTTACCACTTCCTCTAATGCCAGGAACTGTGACCTGCCCAGCTACACCCAACTGGTCAGCATCAGCTACTCAGAGGCACCTGGCATCCATAATGAATCTGTACTCAGCAAGTGGTATAATGAATATGACCATCTTTTTAATTGATTTACTGTAGGCATTTTGGAGTGGGAATTTGACAAAACCTAAGTTTCTTTTCACATTGCAAAGCATGTGCTGTCTAAAATATATCATCTCCTCCTAAAGATGTGTTTAGGTAACATTTCTTTTACAACTTCAGATAAATCTAATTGGACAATGTTTTACAAAGTTATCATAAGATCTAAAATAATTGCAGTTATTCTGAAATGTAAATAAAAATTTCGGTGTCCAAATGAATGGGCTATAAGTATAAAATACACACTAGATTTTAGGAATATAGCACAAAAAGAATATAAAATATTTTTATATTGATTATATGAAGAAATGATAACATTTTATATATACGGGGTTAAACAGAATCTATTGTTAAAAATACTCTCTGTATACTGTATTGATAAATATATGTTATTATACATTTATCCAAACCCATACACTATACAATACCAAGAGTGAACTTAATGTAAATTATGGACTTTTGGTGATAATGATGTATTCATCAATTGTAACAAGTGTACCACTTTGGTGAGAAATGATAATAATGGGGAAGGCTATGCATGTGTGGGGGCTGGGAGTATATAGGGAATCTCTGTATTATCCTCTCAATTTTGCTATAAACTTAAAGCTGCTCTTAAAAAATAATAATAATAGTCTTTTAAAAAATTGATTGTAAATTTTATGTGCATTTTACCACAATTAAAAATTTGAAAAGGTATACAAGCAAAGAAAAACACAGCATTGTGAATCACTCTGTAATTTTAACTTTACTCATTCAAAGTTCAACTTTTTTATCTTGCACCATGCCAGAAAGAATGAAGCTGAATTGGTTTTAAGGCGGGGTCACACTCCTGGAGCTTACATTAAACCCTGTAGAAACTATAAGTGGAACTTGCTTTTTAGGCCGTATATACCCCTTTGCCAAATTGACCAAATTCGCCCAGACCTGAAATAAGCATCAACTTCTCTGGCTACACTCAAGTTTAACATGCAGAACAAATCTGATAGATTTTGTCCCATGTGCACGCCAGATGTTGACCAGATGTGTGCACATTACAGCCCATTGGCCTGTTTGGGTATGTCTGGACATTTACATTATAGTCAGTCTCTATTTTAGTATCATTAAAAGGCAATTTGCTTAAAACAAATTTTGGAAAGTGATTATTGTCACTTGAAAACGGTCATGTTGAGGCATGTCATCGTTTCTTTGTCTCTTCAGTCCTTTACTATGGCTTCCCCCTTTTCCATCAGTTAACAATCCCTGGTCATCCTTTAAGACCCAGCTTCCATGCAGGGCCTTTGGGAAGGCTCCCCTTGGTTGACACCATCAAGCCTCTGTTGGATGTCCACCCTGCTTTACATGCAGCTGTTTTCCTGTAAACCAGCTTCCTTGTCTCCTCCACCAGAATCGTCTGCTTTTGGCAATTCATACTTATCCCTATTCCAGCCGGAGTCTTTGCTTAGTACTTCACTGAAGGAGTAGAGATCTGTGAGCAGGAGCCATGCTCCCAGGACCCCATTGCCACCCACTTCTAATAAACATCTAGCATCTAGACCAGGGCCCAGCAAACAATGGTCCCCTTTTTTTTATATGGACTACCGGCTTACAATGTATTTTGTTGGTGTTTTATTGTGGATTTTTTTTTTTTTTTTACATTTTAAATAACTGAAAAGAAAAAGATGAATCATGCATATTTCATGGCATGTGAAAAATACATGAAATTCAAATTTCAGTGTCCATAAAGAAAGTCTTTTTGGAACACGGCCATGCTCATTTGTTTACTTATTGTCAATGGCTGCTCTCTGTGACAACAATGTGTTGAGTAGCTGTGGTTTCGTTTGAGACCATATGGCACAGAAAATATTTACTCTCTGGCCCCTGATTGGTTTGCTGACCCCCTGATCTTGACGAATCTCCTTTCTTCCTTCCAGCAAAACAAAGGGAGGCCCTTCCCTTCCTCCCTTCAAAGGTGCACCTCCTCTGTGAGCCCCCTGTCTATACAAGCACCTCACTGGAATCTATCCTTTGATCCCTGAACCCCTTCTCAGCTCCCTTCACAGCCAGATTGTTGGCACCCCACAACTGACTTTCTTTCTGACTTTCTGCTCACTCACTCTCAGCCTTACCGTTCTGTCCTCATCTTTCAGTTCCTCAGCCTCTGTCCAGATGCCTCTCCTCTCTACGCTCCGAGCAGGTAATCCCATCAATCACTGGGACTTCAAATAATATTCACGTGCTAAAGTTTCCCAAGGTTATCTTCAGATCTCCAGCCCTGACCTCCCCAACATACAGTGTCTCGTGTCCAAAGGTTAAGTTGTCATCAATAATCTTCTCAGTTTGAATGGGTCCTCAAGGGAATGGTGGTTTTCCCCCTCACAAATCTGTCCTTATTTATTTACTAATTTTTATTTTATTTTTCTGGATCATCAAGTTTATTACAAAATTTGAGAGAAGCAAGCACTTTAATAACAACCCCATAGACATGGGAGCAAAAGAGAACAGGAGAGGACAGGGACCCAATAGAAAGTCCAGTCTCTTGACTCTCTGTTTCTTGAAAATTTTCATTCAAGTCACCCCATTCTCCCTGGACTGTGACTGGCTTCTAAGTGGCTTGGTCACATCTTCAGGTAGGTGGCAACCAGCTTCCTGAATTAAATGTACACAAATCTAGGCAGTGAATGGGCTCCTTCCTGAAGCCCAGACAGGGAACTTTTTGATTGACTTCTTATGAGGTTTATATATATATTGTTTTTCGTTTACATAATATATATCTATATTTATCTTATTAAAAATTAAAATGTATAGGATGCTTCAGTAGCATTTTTATTTCTAATTTTAAAAGCTGTAACAATTTCTGGTTTTTAAAGAGTTCATCATGTTTACACTTAAAATAACCAATTACTTTTTCTTTAAACTTTAAATGATTGGTCTCAAAATTAGGCTGCAAATTAATTAGCACTATAATAGTATAAACACATGTCTTTGCATAAGACTCAGTAAGGTACATTATTAGCATCTGTAAAGCTGAAGGAATGATCGTTTTTGACATATTTCCACTTCTTATTTGCAGTTTGGCCCAGTTTCTTTGGAGTGAATTCTTCCCTTCCATGGGTCAGAGAACTCATTGATATGTCAGTTAAACAGGAAAATTTCAGTGTGATTGAGAAAGCAAATCTTGCAATCACCTTTTTTTAAAAAAAATACATTTTATTCTTGAGAGTATTATAGCTGTCCCCCATTTTCCTCCACTTTCCCCCCTTTGCCCCCCCTCTACCCATCTCCCACCCCACCTAGGGCCTTCACCTGTCTATTGTCCATGTCCATGGGCTATGTATTTATGCTTATAAATTCTTTGGTTAATCTCTTCCTGCCCTCCTTCCCACCTTCCCTCCAATTTCTTTTTTTTTTTTTTTAAAGCTAGCAACCTGTCAAATGAAGACCCAATTTGGATTTAGAGAAGGAGAAACTCTATTCAAAAGATGATGGCAATAAGGAGATGAGACTCTTGCAATGCCATAAAATCTCATAGTGTCTCAAAGGTCAGGCAGAAAGGGTTTGGCTTTTATAAGGAGGAGTAAACAGGTTAGCAAAAACTGGGTGTGGGGCAGTGAGATGAACTCAAGGAGCAATGGGACTGTTGCCTAGGAAATGTCTTACTTTGTGGCCAGCTGTTGCTCCCATTCCAATGCTAGCTTAACCTCAGGGCAAGTTAAAAGGATAGCCACAAAGCCTAATCTATTTATTATCTGGTCCTTTACAGGGAAAGTTCGGTGACTCCAGTTCTGGAAAATACAGAATTCACTGAATATTTATCTACTTATGCTAAAGTTATGGAAACATAATTATCAGAGTATACGTTTGTGAGGATAAGGATTTTTGTCACTGTTTTATCCTTAACTCTAGAATGATGCACGATACATGGTAGGTGTTCACTAAATGTTTGTTGAATGAGTGAATAAATGTTCACTAAAGAAATTTAAAATGTAAAATTTAATCGATTGCACCTCTGTTGTAGCTATATAGGAACTAATGATATTTTTATTTGTTTTATTTTGTATTTCATTCCCTAAAGTAATAAACTTATTCTTTGATTTTTGGCAACAGATTCATACAGACCAAAGTTATAAAAAATTGTGTATATAATGAATCAAAATTAAAGCATGAATAATGGGTTTCAGTTAAAGGATATAGTGACCTGAAAATTTTCAACTGTGACTTGGTGTCCTGATATTATTAAAAAATGCCCTTACTTAAGTACAACTGTTTGAAAGATATCTCTTTATTCACCCAACTACAAATAATATTTTTTCAGGCACTTACTACATGCCTGGCAGTACTCTAGCCAATGAAATATAGCAGTGAACAAAATATTCAAAGTCCTTACTATCATGTGAGCTTACCTTCTATATATTCATGTCTATAAAGAGCATAACAATTTTATCACAAATTTCAAATACTGTAGAGGTTACTCTTAGAAATAGATGAATTGCAAACCTTCTTAAACACACATACAAACAAATAATCAGTAACTAAAAAAGAAACAAGCAAAGTATGGAAGAAAAAACCATGCATGTTGCACAAAGAGACTTGGATTTTAGTTACTCAGCCCCACTAACATCTAAAGATGGTAATATTCTGTCCTGCCTACAGCTGTTCTGTGTAGTGTTCCATTAAAAATCCTCTCTGGCTTGTGCTTTTGAGGTGGACCTCATATGATCCTCATTATCATGGGGTCCCCTTCATCACCCACTCCCAGGTTCCATCATCATAGGATCTGCTGTGTATCAATGGACTCAGGTTCTTCTTTACTCTATTCCCACACTATAGGTGCCAGCATTCTTTCTCATTTTCTTCCCTCTTCTCTATGTCTTACTTCTTGCTATCCTTTTCATTTCCAGTCGGTTCTACACATCTTGACTTGGCACAAAAGCAGAGTGCTTCATCCATCTACTATGAATCAGGGTGTCTAGGGCCCATGAATGTCATAATGTGGTCCTTTTAGGAACTTCTTCTGTGGACCAGACCTAAGAAAGTGTCATCAGAGTCTTCTGGTACCTCTTTCGGATCTTTAGCATTCTTGACTCCCCAGATCCGCCCTCAGACTATTGTAGTGAAGATTGCGCCCCTTTGGGGGGCGAGCAGTTACTTCACTTCAGAGAGTGACTATCTAAAAACAATGTTAAATATTATCATTGAATTTTAATAAAGACCAAAAAAGGTGATACTTCTCTTTCTCACCTCTGTGGGATGTCCTATGCATCTAGAAGACACATCTGCCTCTCCCCTAGGTGTGAGCTTAGTGCTACAGGAGTACGGGCAGAAACTGTCTATGGCTTGGTTTAACCCTTCGCAAGCCCAGCACTACTCTATCCTAGACAGGAAAAAGGTACCAAATAACCAAGCTCTAAAACGTCATAACCACCATTTGAAAATATCACCAAGAATTGCCCAACGAGCAAAGGAAAATGGCACATTCCACATCAGGACTGTAGAAATATTCGCTGAGCACCACAGATTTTCAGCAAACTGTAATAAAACACGTGCTGCTTTTTAACAAATCTGTCCTTTTTTTTCTGGACTTCTTCAGCCTTGGCTCTCTCCACTCCAAAGTGAGCCTACCAAAAATCAAGAAAACATGCCAGATGCTATTGCACTGTTATTCAGTAAAATGCCACTTTCATCTGGTCTGTGTTATTTAGTATCCATTCTAAATATGAATAAGCATCTTATTTGTTCTTTTGATGACTGTTGAGCACTTGGCAGCTGCCGGCATTGTTCTACACGCAGTAATTCTGACAACACCCTTGCTCGACAGAACCCAGCAGAGGGCATGGGAAAATCTGGCCAGTCTGTTTGAGAAAGCATGAAATACCCAGTCCAAGTGAACTTTTATTTATAATACAGCCCAAATCCTCTAATCCCCCTAAGTCTATCCAGTTGTTCCTTTTAAAGAATTAATGATGCTAAGAACTCAAGCTCATTGTCTGCTAATCATACATGAAACCAACACAAATAAGGTTCTGCGAATATTTTGATTCAATTAACTTTGTCAAACTCCAACTTGGAAACAGTTATGTAAGCAACGACAAGATACTAACACATCTTCCTTGTTCTTCTTTTTGCATAATAAAAAAAACTAGCACAACAACAAACATTTGGAATCCCTGTACAATAAATGCCACCAACGAAGTTATCTTTCCCAGTGACCTCATTTTGTGCAGGGGAGGACGGGCGAGGAAATAGTAAAATTAAGAGAGGATCACATCAGAGAAGGGCTTGTTTTTATCAAAGGTTTTGCTTCTTTTTGTTTTCTCTATCATTCTGCATCAGTTAAGCAATGGAAATTTCTGGATCCCTGGCACCCCCGTTGAAGCCCTTTAAATGGAAACAGCAACCATGAGCCATAATAGGTTTACCATTTCCAAGAGTAGTTGACGTTTTGCAGTCAGAGCACAGAGGGCCTTTGTGTAAGCCAGAGCTGTGTGTGACAGGAGTGAGGAGAGCTCCAGGTGGTGCGAAGATTCGCTTTTCCCAGCCCTTTAATTCGTTTCCTTCCTGATGGAGCCTCCCTTTATTTGTCACAGACACATTGTGATCAGGTAATTTGGGATATGGGCAAATAAGAGAAAGCAGTAAAAATTTCCCGAGTGTAGAAATTGTCACAATATATAACCAATGGAGTACCCCTGAGGAATACTCTCTGTTCATGTTTTTCCTGCCAAGGCTGTCAGGCTCTGACTTGAAAACTCCTGCTAAAAGGCATGGTGTGGGGTAAATATAAGGATTTCCTTAATCACCTGCTTTACTCCTGTTCTTTGGAACGGTCCATGGCATGGTGAGTTAACACCCTGGACCAGTCTTATACCTGCCAGTTCAGAATTCCATCACTTGCTGGTTCCCCTGCTGTATTATAGAAGTCAATTAAGGCCAGCTTTCCTTTCAGGCCAATTATTGATCCATCATTCATTAATATTTTTAGGACCGGTATTTTTTCTAGAAATAGTATGGAATCACAGAATTTCAGAACTGGGAGAATTCATGAATCACAGAATTTCATGAAATGTGATCTTATTCGGAAAAAAATTTTTGCAGATGTAATTATATTACTATCTTGAGATGAGATCATGCTATGGGGGTGCCCTAAATCCAATGATAAGTGTCATAAGGAACAAAGAGAAGACACAGTGGAGGGGGTCAGATAAAGACCGAGGCAGAGATCACAGTTGTTCGGCCACAAGCCAAGGAATCCCAGTGGCCACTAGAGGTCGGAGGAGCAAGAAAGGATTCTCCTCTAGCGCCTCTGAGGAGAGTATAGTCCTACCAAAACCTTGAATTAAAACATCTGGCCTCCAGAACTGTGAGAGAATCAATTTCTTTTGTTTTAAACCACCAAGTTTATGGTAATTTGTTACAACAGCCACAAAAAAATTGAGTCTCTGACAGACCTACATTCTTCTATGTCCCCTCACCTACACTCCATTTAGACATAACTTCAGATACTGATGGTGAGTGATATATTTAGTCAACCAACTACATTTGGTAAGATTTCATTTCCACATTATATGACTCTCCTGATCTCCTGATCAGCATGACCAGTGTTACCTCCCAAACTTGATTAGATGCCCCGTAAAAGAAACACCCTACAGTTGAGAATAAATGTACAATCCCTTAGACATTTAAGATACAGAACATCAAAATTGGGTGACCATTCATGATTTTTAGGCTTTAGGAGACTAGCAATCTCATGCTGGGAAGCATTTGCCCAGGGTTTCTGTTGTAGAAAGGTCTTAGCCCTTGTAGAAAGGAAACTCTACATCCTCTTACAGAATGAACTCTGTCACCTACTTAAGTGTGAATTCATCAAGTTGCATTTTATTAGGCTATATCACAGGATGCACATGGAACTGACAGGTGAGGGCCACTCCATAAATGCTTTGCTTATTTCTGAATCTATTTTCAGTATTCTCCACACTTTTGTTCTCTGTTGTTTCTATTATATTCTGTCAGCTCATTGCTGTCATTCCTCTTCTAAATCAATAAATCTAAGACAGGCCAAGTGCTATGGGACTCTATAAGAGAGTGAAATTACTTTTGGCCTGAGGAGGTTAAGACTTTCCTGTACTCATAGGGCACTGGGTTTTTCCTTCTTCTGTGACTCTGAGTGAACTCTGCTTTGTAGTAAAGATGTGTGTGTGTGTGTGTGTGTGATACTCACATGTCTGATCTTACAAATTCCTTGAAGGTAAGGATGTATCTCACATGTGTCTCACATGCATGTTCACAACCTCCCTCCTAGCACCCATAGTGTCAACCCAAGGCCCTTCCATACAGAAGAAGCTGAAAAAGCCCCTTGATGAGTACAAGCTTCCAAGCTGCTCTGATCTTCTCATCTAGAGATGGTTCAAGGGCTCTGGTGACCAGCTGAATAGAGAGATCAATAATGCAGAAAAGCAACAATAACTGTGGCCAAACCATGTTCCATTTCTCTCTTATAAACTTTCCATTTCAGTCAGCATTATCTTGGAGGCTGTTCCCCTTGTTGATTACAAACAAAGATGCTGCTGCCTGACCTGGGCTGCTGCATGGCTCATTGGACATCTCCTCCAGAGGACATATGGGAATGCCCTGATTTTGTCTGCTTGGTCCCGACCATCGTTTATTTAAACCCAGCCCCTTACAGTGGATGTGTTTCAGTTGGCCATTCTGTGGGATGCATGACCTATGTGTTTTCAGCCTCACATGCAAGTATGCTGAGCAATTAAATTTGTCATTCTTTAAAACTTGAGCCCTGCTCTTCTGGCAATGGTTGGACTATATCCCTGGAAGTACTGAGGAAAACAGCATACTTTTCACATGTTTATTTTTATATTTGCATTTTACTCCTGAATTTTGAAGGAATTTTTGAAAAAATGTTGGGATTTCTTTTCTGTTTTAGTCTGCTTTTTCTTTCTTTCTTTTTTTTCCCCCTTTGGTCATTCTTGGTTTAAATTCCATTACATTTTATTTCAGGATTTTTCTGAGATTTTCTTTTTCTGAAGAGTGCTCTGCCTGTATTCATGCACTATAACAGTGAAGGCATTTTGGGATAATATGCACTGGGGAGTTATGTTGTTGTGAGATAACTGGCCTGTGGAGGGTGTTGCAAAATTGACACACCACACACCTCATGCTTATTTTCTTCTGCTTTGTTACGAGGCTGCAAGCCTCTCCTTGGTTGATTCTGACTCCTACTCTGACTCATTGTCTGTTGGCTTATTGAGGGAAAGTGGTGGCCAGGTCTCCTATGTATTGGAGGCTCCAGGTGAGCTTTGGCTGTCTCTTACTGATAACTAGCTAGCAGCATCATACCACAGACCCACTAGCAGGGAGTCTTTTTATCTTTCCAGGTAAGACTGCGCTCATTCTTAGCAAGCCTGTAGCAAACTATCTCTCACCCTTCACAGCCTTACCTACCATCTCAGTCTCCAGCTCTGCACCTACCAATGATTCCCAAGATTCATCTTCCCCATTCCTTAAGAACAAGGAATGCAAAATCAACCTTCCTTTCTCCAACTGGTTTTTACCAATGCAGTCTCCCTGCAGGGACAACACAGGTGAAGGTTAGCTGCCCTAATGAACAAGCAGACATCCAACCACAGAATTAAATGTATTTTCCTTCTTGCAGGTACCTCTTATATTATTTTATGAGTAAATCTTTTCCAGTCTTTCTCCCTAGACCATGGAAAGGGAAAAGAACTTCTTTCCATGAATACTTCATAAAGGTGCCAAGGTTACATAAAATTAACCCTTAATAACTCATGCTTGTTGCTAGCCTGATCTACTGCTTTTTATTTGTTGTTTTCTAACTACATGTTGGTATTCATTTATCCTGTCATGTGATTAAATATCTTAGTCTTTATGTTTATGGGTTTTGGATTCCCCAGCTTTAAATTATAAAAGAATATTCTTATATTTTATGCATAACTTAAAATTTTTACCTTAAAAATTTAGATATTTAACTTAAGTGGAATTTATACTTGTGTATGGTGTGGGGTAGGGATTAAATCATATTTTCTCCATAATCACATTCATTGACTTTGTGAAATCCTGAGTCTTTTGCAAGATTTGCAACTTTCACTAAAATTGATTATCTAGTTTTTAAATTTTTATTTGAACAATGTATAGAATCTGCCTATCAGCTAAGAAAGCTTAAGAGTGACAGAGAAATTGACATAATTGGGGCATGAGTGGCTTCAAAAAGGAAGAGATAGAGAAAGCATATTTCTCAGTCTCAGTACTTTACTCAACACTTTTGATTACGATGATATCTTTGTTCTAGATGTATCTTCTAAGTGTAATGAAGCAAGTGAAATTTGCAGAGTGAACAGTGCTCTTGTCTCTGAGCAGCTCCATATTCACTCAGTTTTTTTGGGTGTAAAGCAGTGCAGAGTTGTGCGTCTGGATAATGTGGGTGCCATGAAACCTTCCCAATATTTACAACAGAGGAGACAGGCATGTCGCACAGTATCATCCTGAGATTCTCTAAAGTCCCTATTATTCAGTGACTTCCCCAAGGGAAAAACAAAACAAAAAACAAACAAACAAAAAGCAAGGGCTTTTTAACCTCAGGCAATAAAATGAGTCATATAGATAGAAAACATATATCTTGGCAAAGAAGAAACTTTGGTTTATATGCACTTTGTTAAAGAAATTATGTGAAAGTCCCAGATACTACCTTTTTACATTCAATCAATAAATACCAGTTGAGTTTACCTCCCTCCCACCAATTTGCAAAGCTAACTGGAGAGGAAAAGTCAGAAGTACATAATAAATGATCATTATTTTATAAGGTTCTCTCTTCACAAAGAGCTTTTTCTGGGAATGAAGACAAAACACTTATTTATGAAACATTAAACACAGAAAAAGAAATTCTGTGAGAGTGATGCATCAGTAAAGGCGGTGGTTGCCAAGCAGCTTTATAGAGGAGGTGAAAAGTCACTGAGCTCTAAAGAACTAGGTGCATAGAAAAAGGAGGAAAGGGTATTTCTTGAGGGAGAAACATGAGCGAAAAAACAAGTGAAAATTCACAAGTGTCATCTTTCTACTTGATTTTACTTTTCAAAAGTCAAATGTGAGATAAAAATGCTAGACTTTACTTTAAAATGTGCTTAAAATTTTTAACTTAAATTTTTATCCCATAAATATTGATGAAAATCTATGAAGATTTTTGCCCCCAAAATTTGTTCTAAAGAGTACTTGTGCTCCAAATAGAAGTTGTCTGGTTTGGTTATCAGTATAATGCATTCTCATATACTATCTTTTTAGTACCTTCACCAAATCTACAGAGAATGAAAATTATTTAGGAAACACTCAAAATATAACCTAAAAGACACAATTCTTAGAGATCTAAAATAATTGCAGACCACGCCAAAGAATAGATCAACCCTGAATACACTATTGGACAGTCAAGTCTATTGAACTTTAGGTATTAGTTCAATAGAGAGGCTTAAGCAGAAAGCGACAGAGCTGAAATAATAATAGAGTCAGTTCATAAAAAGATTCCATGTTTATTCACCATGCATAATAATGCTTTGAATAGGCCCCCGAGTTGGTCTCATACCTCAATCAGCAAAGTTGCTCTGGCTTTGAATCGCATGCTTTCTTTGCCTTTAGCATCTCAGAGATTTTCTACTTTGGTGATGCATCTTTTTCCCACTTTCAGAGCTCCTGGCAACTAACGGAACCCTTTGCAACATTCTGGCTTTTATACTCTCCTTTCCTCCCTTCTCCAGGCTGCCCCGGCATCTCCCACCTAACCTGGAAAACCCTGGCACTGCATGCCAATTCTAGTTCTTGGAACCACTTCCCAATTAATGTACAGCAACTCTCCCCACCCCCAACTCCATTGAGAGTCTCTTGGGGAACCAAATGCTCTGCAAAGCATTCCAGCCCCAACAGCATTGCCCGGCAGCCTTTCTTTTGTACTGGTTTATGCCATTAGGCTGAAATGATCAGGGAGGCATGAATAATTCTTTTGCCCGAGTGCCCTAGGAACACTGAAGGTGCCGTGTAATTCATACAAAATTACCATGGGAGAATTCTGTCTCCTGAGCTGTTTTGTCCTATACCCTTGGGGAACATGTCAGTTCCATGAATGGCCCTGTCTCTCACAATTCCAACTTCAGTTCTCCCATTAGATGTACCTGCTTTATTGACTTTTCTAAAACCACCAGCTTCTTATTATTTTTCCCTTTAAGTTCAAGATCCAGGCACAAAGGTTAACGGCTGGAGCTTTTGGTTGGTAGGGCTCATCCTGGGATCCCTACACATGCAAAGCATCCGTAGGCACCAATGAGGGGACAAGAGGCCTGCGCCTTTATTTCAAGTTTTAAACATTTTGTGAGGTTTGGCTTGCTGAGCTAGGTTACTTTAAATGTCCCCTCAAACCAAATTGAATCCACACTCTGCTGGCAATTACTACAAAATCTCTTACCCTGGCCAGAAATATTTCAGGGGGAATAAAGTGCAGAGTAGAAATTCTCAGTGTCTTAATTAAAAATCTAACCATTTGTGTTTTCTTTATTCAGAATAAGTGATTAGAAAGTAAAAAGAACTTGCTTTAGTCCACAAGGCAGTACGTTTTCAAAACATACTGGTTTGTTTCTGTGAGTCTTGACACGTTTTATAAATAAATGCTGGATAATTAAATGATAAGTGAGGTGTTCCTGTGCCTTGCACTATCATCTCTCTAGACAGGGACTAGTCAATCTGCACAAAGAGACCAGATTGGCGGTGGGGGAGGAGGATCTTGGGTTGTCACTTCCGTAACAGCCTGCTGTCTCTTCCATATCATTATTGCTACACCTTCATTCATGGACTCCTGCTCCCTTGAAGGTCAGGCCAGCCAACCAGCACCACCCTCTATGCTTCTTCATCACTATCTTCTACTGACCTTCTGGTCAGTTCCATTTACTCATTGAATACTTTAAGACCTGATCCACTTTCCTCTTCTCTAACAATACTTAAACTACGTAGCCGGTATAGTCTGTGGTTAGAGCTATGTAGGTATTGCCTGTCTGGAGAAACTTGATGGCCTCCAGGTGACCTCCTTCTACTCTGGAATGGCAATGCCATGTAGCAAGTGCATCCAGAAACCTAGTCTTAATTCCAATGACCATTCAATCTGCATTTTGTCAGTCACCATGTCTAGTTTCATATCCTAGATCTGGTTATCACTAAATACAATATTGCCTCGATTCAGAAATATTTGCAGGTTCTCTCATCTTTAAATAAAAGACCTTCCTGGATTCTCTAGTTATCATTAGACTTCATGTTGCATCTAAACACCTCTAAATAGGGCTGAATGTTTGCTATGTTCCTTTCATCACTCCCTGTCATTCCTAAACCCTTGTGACATGGCATCTCTCTCCACTGCTCTACTGAACGTGTTCCCTCGGGGGCCACCCAATGTCTGGATTCACAAAGCTGGTGCGTTTGTTTCTGGACAATTCTACAGCACTTTATTCTTTATCCTGCTTCTTTGTCTTGCACATGTGACAGGATTTTTATTGTTCTGCACATATTTCTCTCCGTTATATCTTTTTATCTCCTTCATGGATTTCTCTTAAATAATGCTTTTCTCCAGGTTCCAGCTTAGATTTTCTCTATTTTATTTCCCATTACGCTTTCTCTGGAAAATCTACTCTATCCCAACATTTAGCTAATTTTTGTATATATGGCAATCCATTTCACAATCTGTATACTTAGCCATTCTCCAAGTTATAGACTCAGAGTAAGTATTACCATCTTATCTCTACCTGCTGTCATACCAAGACCCACATCTCAACAAGTACAAATCAGAACTCATCATCTTCCCTCAAATTGGCCCTCATGTTCTTGTGTGTTCTAGTGTCAGTGGTCACAGCCAGTGACAAAAGCTAGAAGAATAGGCTTACCTTTGTTTCTTCCTCTCTTTCATTCCCCACCTCCAATAAATATAAAGTCCTTAGCATGGTGCCTGGCTTATAGTAAATGCTGAGTAAAATTTGTCAATTGACATTAAGACACAATTCCTAATTTAGAATTTTGAAAAACCATGCTTAATTTGAAATGTTTAAGTCTAAACATGTGGCAGGTTTAGTAAACAGTTGGCTTAATTATAAGTTTACCTAAAATAAGCAGCACATACTATATGTAGTGTTACTATTAACATATATCCTTCCTCTCTATGGAAATAATGGAACATTGCAATTCTAAAGAGGTTTGCTTTCTTCTAAAGTGTGCTTTTCTGAAAAATGCCTCCTCGGTTTTATTGTCTAGAGTTGACTTCATGCTTTATTATCTTCATGCCTCTCCCTGTTCCATCAAGCCTGTCTTTGTCAACCTCCTTTAAGGAAGGAGGATTTTACATCCTACTTGTTTTTCCTCCTAGAAAAAGGGAAACTTTAAGCTGAGCATGGTTGTTTGTGACCTGGTGTTACATTTTGAATAATACACCTGACCATTTCTGCTTTTGATCTGAACTTTGGTAACTAGCAAATTGCCACATCATTTATCTATACCCATGTGGCTCTGACTCACATCTAATTGATGGACTGTACTTCCCATGGGCTTTATTTACTAAAAATCAACCACCAGATATATTTTCAGCATATCAATTTCCTTAACTGGCTCCCTGCCAGTTAGAAAGTTTAGCCTTACAGGCATCTTCTGCTAGATATAAAGTGTTCTATTAAAGTCCTAGGTGTTAGGATGCCAAGGTGCTATTTACCTGCCTGCAAATGTGTCCACTTTAAGCAGTTGAAATCGCCTACAAGGTTATGGCTGTTGTCTTAGTCAGATCAAGCTGCCTTGACAAAGTACCATAGACAGAGTGGCTTTATTTCTTACAGTTCTGGAGGCTGGACGTCTGAGGTCAAGGTGCCAGTGTGATCGGTTTCTGGGGAGAGCTCTCTTCCTGGCCTGCCGTCGGCCATCTTTTCACTGTGTCTTCATATGGAAGAGAGAGAAAACCAGCTTCCTGACGTCTCTTCTTGTAAGGACAGTAATCCTATCAGATGGGGCCCTAGCCCAATGACCTCATTTCATCTTAGTAACCTCTTTACTCCAAATATAGTCCCATTGGTGGTAGGGCTTCAACATATGAACTTTGGCCAGGACACAATTCAGTCCCTAGCACCTGCTTTGTGCTGGTTACATGACAAGTTAACTGTAAACAAATGAAAAGATTTCAAAAAAGTAAATGGAACTCAAAAAATAGGTCATATGGATTATTAATGGGACAATCAGGAAGGTGAGATGTCTTCCTCCATTGATAGGCAGAAGCTCTGGAGCAAAACAGTGAAAGAGAGGGCATCCTTTATCTAGGGCTGAAGGTGGAAAAGGCAGCAGCTTATAAGAAAAGGAAGTGAAAATTTAAAAAGTAAAGATTAGCAAAGAAGTCAGAGCCATTTATTGCTAGCAGAACATAAAACTCATCTGATTAAATTTCCTACAGAATCCAGGTGAGGAAACTAAGGCCCAAAGACATCCTAAGACAGGGAGTCCATGGCAAACCAGGGTGACTTGGTCATCCTATCTTTCCAACATTGCATGATACTATATGAATGTAAGAAAGAAGACATTCCTCACAGTCATTAAACCCCCAAGTGCACTTGAACTGTGATGCTATATGAAAAATACAAAATTAAATTTTCATAGAACATTCCTCTGCAAAGACTGGCAAATTTCAAACTTCCAACAAGTTTCCCCCACACATGGGCCTTATTAAAGGCACTGCATTTCCCTCTGCAAGGGAGTCAAGTTGCATTTAAATACTAACTGGAGCTGCTTTCCATAATGTATGCAGAGTGGGCTTCGACCATGTGGTGGAATGACATCAGCAACCCTCAGACCCAGCTACAGAGGTTCAGAATCATTGCCTGCCAGGAAGATGAAAAGAGTGGGAGTGTTCTGTGTCAGAGAAAAACTGACAAACCTATCCACTCCAGCTAACAGGACTCCCAAATTTGCCTCAAATTGAGTGGAGTCATGAAGAAATCTCTGATCTGAGCTGGAGTATTTATCTAAACATTATTCAATAGACATGAAGATGAAGTGCTGGGAAATATGTCCTTCATTTGCATGATTAAATGCGTTCCATAGGAAAGCCATTTGAAAGCCCTGATAGTTTGTGGATCTGCCCTGGGACCCCAAAATGTGCACCATACAGGAAATAGACTAGAATCAGACACCTCCTCCAGGTTGTTCCCAGACACAAAACTTTCTTCCCAGACCCAAATCTTCCAGCTAATAAGTAGAGGCTGCTTTTATTTAAAAGAATGGATGAACCATGTGTCATCTCAACCCTTTTAAAAAAAACTGACTTTCCAAGTTTTCATGAAATAAAATGGTTCCCACAGTTTCTTTGGACTGGTAACGTTCAATCATTTCCTTTTTCTTGACTGTGATGGCAGTTCTGATACCTGCCCACAGGCAGGTAGAAGCCAAGAGCCTGAAACTCTTGCTGACAAGGAAGAAGATAAATTGACCAGGCTGCTGCTGTTCTATCTGTGAGAAATACTCATGTAAAAAAAAATCATGATGAAATAAATAGAGTCCTTCTTCCTGCTTGAACATGTTACATGCCATTAAGACAAAGAGAATTTCACAGGATTTCTAAGCTGGAAGAAAGAGTGTGTGGAATTTTTAATGGTTTCAGTCTGGAAAGAGAAATAAGTTTAAGGTTGGAAAAATTGGTTCAAAATGGTGTCTAAAAGTTATTGGTGGTATGAGCTGTACACAGTGATTCAGCGCTCAGGTGTAAAGTCTCCTCACCCAATTCAATGGGCCTAGTGCATTAGGTCATGTCTTCAAGCCCTTCCATCACTAAAGTTCTATGAAGCTAAGATCCCTCACGCTATAATTCAAAGCACCAGGGAGACTTCTTTTCATTATTTTGTACAGTACCAGCATGAAGACATACATAAGGGGACCCAAAGGGATTAGCCATGAACTCTGTTACAGACTGAATGTTTGTGTCTTCCTGAAATTTATATATTGAAACTTTAAACTCTAATATGACTGTATTGGGTGGTATGACCTATGAGGAGGTGATGAAGGTCAAATGAGGTTATAAGAATAAGGCCCTAATCTAACAGGGTTGTACCATTTAAGAAGAGAAACACTCATCTGCCGCCCAAGGAAAGAACTCTTGTCAGATACTACTAACCCTGCTGTAACTCTTGTCAGATGCTAACCCTGCTGGTACTCTTGTCAGATACTAACCCTGCTGGTACTCTTGTCAGATACTAACCCTGCTGGTACCTTGATCTTGTCCAGAACTGTGAGACAACAAAGTTGTTTAGCCACAAAGTCTATGGTATTTTATTATGGCAGCCAAGCAGACTAATATATACTTACATTTTAAAAAGTTATTAAAGTCTCAATCCCCACTCTCATACCTTGATACCAAATATTCAATTGTGGCTCCATCTAGAGAATTGCAATTCTATACTACTACCACTTTGGAATTGGTCCTTTTAGGCAAAACTACTTTATTTCTGAAGTAAAAAAAATCTCTTAGCCCATCAACCACAGAGAGTTTATAAAACTTTGAACTTTGATTTCAATCAATCTAAACATAAGATTTTTGCTCCCATAACCAAGCTGCTGACACTGCTTGGAAAAATCATTTGGGTGAAAAAATGTCAAGCTTGGCCTTTAGCTGTACCAAATAATCCCTTTAAGTGACCTTAGTCACCAGCCTCTCTGCTTCTTAAGAACTATTTATGCTTTCATCTCTCTCTTCATCCCTTTGACCCATCCTGACTCTCAGCTGGTGCTTTACTTCTTGCTTCATTGCTGCATGGAGTTCTCCCAGCCAGGAACTCCATCACTGCGCCCCATCCAGCTTATCAATTTTCATGCATCTCTATATATCAATATTCTTGCTTTCTTGTTCAGGGTAAGGCATGGCCATTCCTCAGTCTGCTCTCAGGATCCTTTCCCTATTTGCTTCCCCAGGGATTTCATTCCATTTGTTTTTCCCATTCTCTACTAGATCTTCAAATTCTACCTTCTGATGGCATCTCCACCTCAGCATGTAAGAAACCTCAAACTATATCCTTCCCAGACAAGCTTGGGGAAAGACTAGCCAGTGGCCTCTTTTGCCATTTTATCTCTCAGTGCAACTATGGGTTGGTGAATGCAAACACATCATGCTGCCTAAGAGGGTGCACAAGGTAAAGAAAAGGACTAGGCACAGAAGTTCTTGGTTCTGGTCTTGGCTTGACCACTGTGTGTCTGGGGTGAATGACTTCCATCTCTGGGCCTCATAAAGGAAATGAACATATTTTGTAAACAACTAGTGGCCCGGTGCATGAAATTCATGCAAGAGGGCACAGGCCAGGCTGAGGGACCCCACTGGTGCACAATCTGGGCCAGGGAGGGACACAGGAGGTTGGCCAGCCGGGAGGTCCCTTTAAGTGACTTTAGTCACGTGGGAGGGCTCCAGGTCATGTCCGGCCCATCTCGCTCAGTCCCAATTGGCCAGAACCCAGCAGCAAGCTAACCAACCAGTTGGAGCATCTGCCCCGTGGTGGTCAGTGCATGTCATAGTGACTGGTTAACTGGTTGACTGTCTGCCTCCTGATGGTCAGTGCATGTCACAGCAAGCAGATATAGCATATCATTAGCATATTATGCTTTGATTGGTTAAATGGCTGACCGGATAACCAGACACTTAGCATATTAGGCTTTTCTTATATTGGATAGAATTTGCATTCAAGCACTTAAATGCATGAAGGTGTTTATTAATTATAAAGGGCTATTTAAACATTAATTTCTAATTATTCTTTCCCAATATTGTTCACATTTTAGACTGTATCTGGCTTTTTCAGATTTTAAATCTCTTTTGGAAAAAAAAGCATGCTTACTTATAATGATGAGATTTTAGGCCTGGGAGGGGTCAGTACAAGGGTATTTTGGGAAAGTGGTCATCATTTCAGTACACTCAACTTCAGCTTGATATCAACTCACCATGACTTAGGTTCCACTGGATACATGCAAAAAGGAGTTTGGAATTGAGCTATGATAACAGTCTGCTGAAGGTCACAAACTACTTTCCAAATGTTTGAGGTTCAATAAATTTCCAGATGTATTTGGCCCTGAGCAATTTCATTTTTTTTTAAACCCATGTGTGTTTTAAAGAAAAATTTACCCATATGTTTTTGATTCATTTACACTTCAATCATTAAAATTTGGTTTATTTCATAGTTATCTAATGTCCAAGAAGATTTTTTAAAGTAAATGTTTAAAAGTACTTTTTAAAAAGCAACTCTAAAAAAAAGGTCAAATAACAGGAAGCTGTGGTTTGCCAAAAGTAAATAAACTTTACACATCCAAGTTTCCATCTTGAGTCCCAAACTGCAAACCTGTCATCTCTGTGTTGTGTCTAAAGAAACCTTAAGAAAACAAGTTTTAATCTCCAAAATAAGCAGAATAGTGCCAGGTGAACACAAACTGAAAATAATTAACTAAATATGGCAGTCAAATCCACAACTGCAAACATCTACCAGCTGATCTGTAAATAGACATTGGCTCAATGGATTGGAATCAGGAAGAGTACTTAGGTTATTCTATTGTGCAATCATCTTTGGTCAGTCGTTATTTTGATAACGTGCCAGTTTCCCCCTTAAGAATATGGAGTTAATAAGACCTGTCCTGCCTCTGTCAACGTGTTGAAGATAGAGTCAAGACATGCATGGGACATTACAGCCCCTTGGAAAATATAAAGTGCTATGTACTTACATTGTATCCAAAAAGAGCAGCAGTAAAAATGTATAATCATTATTGTGGAACAAAGAATTTTATAAAATATCAACTTCTGATAATATAATGGAACACTATTAGTGAAAAAAAAAATTGAATTCCTATTTTTTGCTTTATTTATTTTTTTAAATAATATTTTTCAATTACAGTTGCCATACAATATTATATTACTTTTAGGTATACAACATAGTGGTCAGATATTTATTTATATAACTTGCAAAGTGATCACTGCAATAAGCCTAGTTTTGGGCTTCTTTACTTTGTTATAACCATCAACTTTATAATACTGTGACATTTATTCACCCTTATTTTTTCTTGATCTAGAGGTATTCAAGAACAAGTTTTAAGAATTTTACAGTTGCAAGGTTGTGGTAAATATCCATTAAGTATTTACAATGTGCTGGTGCTTTTAATGTATTGTTTTATTTGATCCTCCTTAATCTGGGAAATAATATCATGATCCTCAATTTGCCAGTGAAGAAATGAAAAGAAACTAGCTGAAAGTCACATGGTAATTGGTCAAAACAACACACACAAACGTAGCCTTTAGGCTCTATATTTTAGTTCCTTTCCAACTTCTTAAAATGTAAAGAAAATATTCTAGCTTCAAAACATAGCATTACCCTTCCTGGAAATATAAAGGTAATAAAAATAAATAAAACAACCATCTTTAACATTTTCCTGGTTCAATCTTTACTTGCCATGGATGAATGGCTATTTATAATGTATCTTCAAGCATTAAGTTCAACATTTAGACATTCAGTTAAAAGTTGCTGTGATTTGATTCCCTGGGAAATTTCATTGCTTCTATCATAACATTGGGATTTACACTCTGTTCATTATCTGAATAGACATATTTATCTTTTTCAGTTTTATAATGCCCCTATGTACTTTTATAGGGCAGATGGACCACCCCAAGAAATATTTTTAATGAAATCATATAGAACCTGGTTAGCAGCCTCCCACATTTGCCCAATGGTTTGTGTGTCTATAGTCTTCATACGGTTTCCAGCTTCTACAATTCACCAGGATTTTCTTTAAAGAGCATTGTGTCAGTTAGCTTTTTCTGGCATAATAAATGACCTCACAACCTAACAGCTTAAAACAACATTTGTTCAGTTCTTAATTCCGTGGATCAGCTGAATGATTCTTCTGATCTATGCTGGCCTGGTTAGTCTTTGCTGGGCATCCTCACAGGTATGGAGTCAGTTGTCTGGCTGGCTGGTGGCTGGCCAGTTTCACTGAGATGTCTGGCAGCTGGCAAACTGGGGAAACTTCTTAAATTACCAAGAGCAATTTTCACTTCCTGCTCTTTAATTTCAATTAGCATGATACCATCCATGTAATGGATCAGTGTGCAATCCTGTGGAACAGAGAGGTGAACTAGATCTACCATAAAGTAGACTATGAGAAAGGGCTGGAGGGTTGATGTAGCTATAGCTTGGATAGTGAAAATGTATTGCTGGTTGTGTCAGGTGAAAGAAAATGATCTTTACTAAGAGATGTAGAGAAGAAAGAACACTTTCCAGACCAATAATTACATGGCAGGTACCAGGAGATGTGTTGATTTGGCTAACAACTGTGGTTATCAATGGAGTGGTAGTAGGGAGGGGAGGGGGGAGTATGACCAAGAAGATATTGGCAATATCTGGAGATATTTTTGGTTGTCACAACTGGAGTGGAGAGTGCTTCTAGTATCTAGTGGTTAAGCCAGGGATGCTGGGAAACACCCTACAATTTACCGAACAGGCCCTCACTAAAAAGAATTATCTGTCCAAAATGTCAACAATGCCAAATTTAAGAAACCTTGACCTAGAGAAAAACTGAACAAGAACAGAGCTGCAGTTGGAGTCAATGCCTGGTTAAGTTTACAATAATCTACTGTCATCTTCCAGGATGCATCTGTCTCTTGCACTGACCACATAAGTGATTTGAAAGATAACTATTTACTAGCTAAGCAGCAATAACAAATTAGAAAATATAGACTGACAAATATCAGCCAATACTTGACTGGTGAAATATAGCAGAATTTTCTGACAATGCCTACTCAAGATTTGCAGTCATAAATTTTGTCTCTTTATGATGTTTTAAGATATGTCAGTCTTTAACACTAAGTAACAGTATGAGCTGACTTTAGTACAGGTCCTTGGGAGTAGTGTATAATAAGTGTTAAAATGAGATTTTCTGAAAGTCATATGAGTTTTATCAAACGTATAATGAAAGCAAACATTTCATTTTGCTTGTGTGTTATAAATTACATGACATGAATCTATATCATAAAAGGCCTGTGGTCATGACACCATCATGACCAAACAAGTAGTAGCTCTTGAAGTAGGTGGGGCGGGGTGCCGGCAGCGCCTGCGAAGCATGCAAGGCATTGTGGGGCAGCGGACATGGCCCTGATAGCAGGCTAGGCTTAGGGGACCCTACACATGCACAGTTTAATCATGCACTGGGCCTCTAGTATGATTATAAATGTATATACAATGTAAATAGATAAATATCTTTAGAGGAGGTACTGTATATGTATTACTTCCTAGAACTGTTGTAACAAAGTATCACAAGCTGAGTTGCTTAAAACAACAGAAACTTATCATCTTATAGTTGGAGGCTAAAAGTTGGAAATCAAGGTGTTGGCAGAGCCATGCCCTTTCTGAAACCTACAAGGGAACACTTTATTGCCTCTTCCTGGATCCTAGCAATATGCTGGAAGTCATTGGCATTCCTTGGCTTATACTTGCAGCACTTTATTTATTTTTTAAAATATTTTTTATTGATTAAAGTATTATATATATTAGTACATATATCTCCATTTTTCCCCCATTGACCTTCCCCCAGCCTCCCCTACCCCCTGTCGCATGCCCTCATCCCACCCCCCAGTGTCTTGTGTCCATTGGTGTGCTTAAATGCATGCATACAAGTCCTTTGGTTGATCTATTCCCTCCCCCTCCCCAACACTCCTGAGACTTCCTGCTGTAATTTGATAGTCTGTTCGATGCTTTACAACCTCTGTATCTATCTTTTTGTTCATCAGTTATAATGATCTTTATTTTCCATAAATGAGTGAGATCATGTGGTATTTTTCTATCATTGCCTGGCTTATTTCACTTAACATAATGCCCTCCAGGTCCATCCATGCTGATGCAAATGGTAAGAATTCCTACTTTTTTATAGCAGCGTAGTATTCCATTGTGTAGATGTACCATATTTTTCTAATCCACTCATCTACTGATGGGCACTTAGGCTGTTTCCAAATCTTAGCTATGGTGAATTGTGCTGCTATGAACATAGTTGTGCATATATCTTTGTGGACTGGTGTTTCTAGTTTCTTGGGATATATTCCTAGAAGTGGGATTACTGGGTCATATGGGAGCTGCATTTTTAGTTTTTTGAGGAAACTCCATACTGTTCTCCACAGTGGCTGCACCAGTCTGCATTCCCACCAGCAGTGCATGAGGGTTTCTTTTTCTCCGCATTCTTGCCAGCACTTGTCGTTTGTTGATTTATTGATGATAAATTGGAAATCAAGGTGTTGGCAGAGCCATGCCCTTTCTGAAAGGTGTGAGATGGTACCGCATTGTCGTTTTGATTTGCATCTCTCAGATAATTAGTGACTTTGAGCATGTTTTCATATGTCTCTTGGCCTTCCTTCCATCTTCTTTTGAAAAGATTCTATTTAGGTCTGTAGCCCATTTTTTTATTGGATCATTTATCTTCCTTTTATTAAGTTGTGTAAGTTCCCTGTAGATGTTGGAGATTAAACTTTATCAATGATAACATTTGCAAATATGTTCTCCCATACAGTGGGCTTTCTTGTTGTTTTGTTGATGGTTTCTTTTGCTGTGCAAAAGCTTTTTATTTTGATGTAGTCCCATTTGTTTATTTTCTCTTTAGCTTCCATTGCCCTAGGAGCAGTATCAGTGAAGAAATTGCTTTGGCATATGTCTGAGATTTCTCTGCCTGTGGATTCCTATAGTATCTTTATGGTTTCCCATCATGTTTAAGTCCTGTATCCATTTTGAATTTATTTTTGTGTATGGTGTAAGTTGGTGGTCTAGTTTCATTTTTTTTTTTTTTGCATGTATCTATCCAATTTTCCCAACACCATTTATTTAAGAGACTGTCTTGACTCCATTGCATGTTTATGCCTCCTTTGCCAAATATTAATTGAGCATAGTGGTTTGGGTCGATATTTGGATTTTCTATTCTATTCCATTGGTCTATATGTCTGTTCTTGTGCCAGTACCAAGCTGTTTTGAGAACAGTGGCTTTGTAATACAGCTTGAAATCTGGTATTGAGATCCCACCTACTTTGTTCTTTCAAAGGATTGCTGTGGCTATTAAGGGTCTTTTTTATTCCAGATGAATTTTTAGAGAGTTCTTTCTAGGTCCGTGAAATATGCTGCTGGTATTTTAATGGGGAGTGCATTGAATCTATAGATTGCTTTGGGTAGTATGGACATTTTAATGGTGTTGATTCTACCAATCCATGAACATGGTATGTGCTTCCATTTGTTTATGTCTTCTTCTATCTCTTTTTCAGTGTCACGTAGTTTTCTGCGTATAGGTCTTTTACCTCCTTAGTTAAGTTTATTCCTAGGTATCTTAATTTTTTTGGTGCAATGGTAAATGGGATTGCTTTTTTAATCTCTCTTTCTGTAAGTTCACTATTGGTATATAGAAATGCCATAGATTTCTTGGCATTCATTTTGTATCCTGCTACATTGCCAAATTCATTTATTAAGTCTATTATTTTTTTGATGGAGTCTTTTGGATTTTTTATGTACAATATCATGTCATCTGCAAATAAGGACAACTTAACTTCTTCTTTTCCAATTTGGATGCCTTTTATTTCTTCTTCTTGTCTAATTGCAATGGCTAATACTTCCAGTACTATGTTGAACAGGAGTGGTGAGAATGGGCATCCCTGTCTTGTTGCTGTTCTTAGGGGAAATGGTTTTAGTTTTTGCCCATTGAATATGATGTTAGCTGTGGGTTTGTCATATAGCTTTTATTATGTTGAGGTATGATCCTTCTATTCCCACCTTGTTGAGAGTTTTTATCAAGAAAGGGTGTTGGATTTTGTCAAATGCTTTTTCTGCAGCAATTGATATGACTATGTGATATTTATCTCTCAATTTGTTTATGTGATGTATCATCTTTATTGATTTGCGGATATTGTACCATCCTTGAATTCCTGGGATAAATCCTACTTGGTCATGGTGTATGATTTTTCTGATGTACTGCTGGATCTGATTTGCTAGAATTTTGTTGAGGATTTTGGCATCTATGTTCACGAGGGATATTGGCCTATAATTCTCTTTCATTGTGTTGTCTTTATCTGGTTTTGATATTAGGGTGATGCTGGCTTCATAGAAGGAGCTTGGAAGTGTTCCTTCCTCTTGAATTTTCTGAATAGTCTGAGGAGGATAGGTTTTAGTTCTTCATTGAATGTTTGGTAAAACTTCCCTGTGAAGCTGTCTGAACCTGGGCTTTTGTTTGCTGGAAGCTTTTTGATGACTGCTTCAATTTCTTCCATAGTTATTGGTCTATTGAGACATTTAGATTCTTCCTGATTGAGTTTTGGAAGGTTATATTTTTCTAGGAATATATCCATTTCCTCCAGGTTGTGTAGTTTGTTGGAATAGAGTTGTTCATAGTATTTTTTAACAATCCTTTGTATTTCGGTGGGGTCTGTTGTTAGTTCACTTCTTTCATTTCTGATTTTGTTTATTTGGGTCCTCTCTCTTTGCTTCTTCATGAGCCTGGCTAGAGGTTCATCAATCTTGTTTATCATTTCAAAGAACCTGCTCTTGGTTTCATTGATCTTTTGAATTGTTTTTTTTTTTGTCTCTATGTCATTTATCTCCTCTCTGATTTTTATTATTTCCTTCCTTCTGCTTACATGGGGCTTTTCTTGTTGCTCTCTTTCTAACGCTTTGAGTTGTAGTGTTAGGTAATATATTACCATTGTTTCTTATTTTTTTGCAGTAGGTTGTAGAGCTATGAACTTCCCTCTCAAGACTGCTTTCGCTGTGTCCCATAGATTTTGGATTGTTGTGTTTGCATTGTCATTTGTTGCCATGATGTTTTTTATTTCTTCTTTGATCTCTCTGGTAACCCAGTCATTGTTTAATAGCATGCTGTTTAGTCTCCATGTGTTTGATTTTTTTGGATTGTTTTTATTGTAGTTGATTTCCAGTTTTATGCCACTGTGATCTGAGAAGATGCTTGATATGATTTCTATCTTCTTGAATTTGAATAGACTTTGCCTATGACCCAACATATGGTCTATCTTTGAAAATGACCCATGTGCACTTGAGAAGAATGAATATTCTGTGGCTTTGGGGTGAAATGTTCTGAAGATGTCAATTAGTTCCATCTGGTCTCGTGAGTCATTTAGGATTGATGTTTCTTTGCTGATTTTTTTATTTAGAGGATTTGTACAATGGTGATAGTGGGGTATTAAAGTCTCCTACTATGGGAGAAACCAAGATGGTGGCATAGGTAAGCACCTAAACCGCTGCTTTGCACAACAATTTCAAAACTACAACTAAAAGACAGAATGGACACCATCCAGAACCACAGGAAAGTTGCCTGAGTGGAAATTCTACAACTAGAAAGAAAGAGAAAAGCTCACGGAGAACTGGAGGAATGGCAAAGGGTTGAGGTATGGCAAAGGGTCTTTGTGCGTGCAGAGAGGAAGGGCGACTGAGATCTTGGCTGACTTTCTCTGGTGGGAGGGGGAAGGAAGCCCCCGACTGCACTGAACCCCAGTTCCAAGTGCACTGAACCCTAGTTCCTGGCGAAACCCCATGGACCCAGGCTCATACAGGGGGAGTCTAGACTGTCAGGTAGAGAGAAAGGCACTCGGAAACTTGGTCACCTGGGGGAAGGGGGTCTGGAGGTGTGCGTGCCAGTGCACACAAAGACTGAGGAGGTTGCCACAGGCTTTCCCTAGCAGAAGGGAGTCGGAAGCTCCTGACTGCACTGAATCCCAATTCTGACTGCACTGAACCCAAGTTCCGGGTGAGCCCCTGGGGACCCACGCTCTTGCAGAGGGAATCTGGACTCTCGGGCAGAGGCTCGGGAGCTGGGGAAGGCAGAGGTTTGGAGGCGCGCATGCATGCGCACAAGGGCAGGGCTGACAGGAAGCCAAGCCTGTCTGCTCTGCCCTGAGACTCCACCCCATCCAAGCTGAACACAGAGGTTTTTGCAATTTTTCAAGTCTAATCCTATAAGGCTGTCTCCAGCACCAAACTTCTCCCAGCATAGACACACTGATCCTCACAGCCAACTGGTCAGGAGGTCAATTCCTCCCAGTGATACCAACAACAATCAAGATTTAACTACAACAAGGCTGTACACAGGGTCCACAAAGGGGTGCACCAAGTGTGTCCACCTCAGGTAACTGGGAGGCCGACCCACTGCGCCATATAAGAAACCTAGCACACAAAGCTACCCAACCAACTCAGGGAAGCAGTGAAAATGCGGCGACAAAAAAAACAGATCACAAATGAAAGAAATAGAAGGAAACAAACGTCTGGTTTGTTTAGAATTCAAACATATTTAGAATTCAGACATGTTTAGAATTTTTGATATAAAATTCAAAACCACGGTTATAAGGCTTTTCAAAAGTATCCTAGAAAAGGCCAATAAATATAACGAGACCCTCGAAGATATGAAAAAGGACCAACTAGAAATTAAACATACACTGACTGAAATAAAAAGTATTATACAAACACCCAACAACAGACTAGAGGAACACCAGAATCAAGTCAAAGAATTGAAATACAAAGAAGCAAAAAACACTCAACCGGAAAAGAAAAAAGAAAAAAAAAACCCAAAAAGTTGAAGATAGTGTAAGAAGCCTCTGGGACAACTTCAAGCGTACCAACATCAGAATTATGGGGGTGCCAGAAGAAGAGAGAGAGCAAGATACTGAAAACCTATTTGAAGAAATAATGACTGAAAACTTCCCCCACCTGGTGAAAGAAATAGACTTACAAGTCCAGGAAGCGCACAGAACCCCAAACAAAAGGAATCCAAAGAGGACCACACCAAGACACATCATAATTAAAATGCCAAGGGCAAAAGACAAAGAGAGAATATTAAAAGCAGCAAGAGAAAAACAGTTAATTACCTACAAGGGAGCACCCATATGATTGTCAGCTGATTTCTCAACAGAAACTATGCAGGCCAGACAGGAGTGGCAAGAAATCTACAAAGTGATGAATAGCAAGAACCTACAACCAAGATTACTCTACCCAGCAAAGCTATCATTCAGAATTGAAGGTCAGATAAAGAGCTTCACAGATAAGAAAAAGCTAAAGGAGTTCATCACCACCAAACCAGTATTATATGAAATGCTGAAAGGTATTCTTTAAGAAGAGTAAGAAGAAAAAAGTAAAGATAAAAATTATGAACAACAAATACATATCTATCAACAAGTGAACCTAAAAATCAAGTGAATTAAAAACCTGAGGAACAGAATAAACTGGTGAATATAATAGAATCAGGGGCATAGAAAGGGAGTGGACTGATAATTCTCAAGGGGGAAATGGGTATCGGGAGGTGCAGGAAGAGACTGGACAAAAATCATACACCTATGGATGAGGACAGTGGGGCAATAGGTAAGGGCAGAAGGTGGAGTGGGAACCAGGTGGAGGGGAGCTATGGCAGGAAAAAAGGAGAAACAATTGTAATAATCTGAATAAAGATTTATTTTTTTAAAAAAGTCTCCTACTATGATTGTGTTGCTGTCAATCTCTCCCTTGATATCCTCCAGGAGTTTTTTATGTATATGGGTGCTCCTGTATTGGGTGCGTATATGTTTACCAGAGTAATTTCTTCTTGTTGGATTGTTCCCTTTAGTATTATAAAAGTGGCCTTCCTTATCTCTTGTTATGTCCTTCACTTTGAGATCTAATTTGTCAAATATAAGTATTGCTACCCCAGCTTTTTTTTTTTTTCCATTTCCATTCACCTGAAAAACCTTTTTCCATTCCTTCACCCTCAGTCTGTGTGCATCTTTTTTTCTGAGGTGGGTTTCTTGTAGACAGAAGATATATGGGTCATGTTTTCTTATCCAATCCTTTACCTTTGTCTTTTGATTGGGGCATTTAATCCATTTACATTTAAAGGTATTATTTATAGGTACTTATTTGTCGCCATTTTTATTCATTACTCCTGTGTTCCTTCTTCGCTTCCTATTTCTTTTCTTTCTTTCTTTTTTTTTACAGCAGACTCTTTAGCATTTCTTGCATTGCTGGTTTGGTGGTAATAACTTCCCTTAGTCCTTTGTTGTCTGTGAAGCTCCTGATTTCACCTTCAATTTTGATTGATAGCCTTGCTGGGTACAGTATTCTTGCATTCAGACCCTTCCTTTGCATGACTTTGTATATTTCATCCCATACCCTTCTAGTCTGATGAGTTTCTGTGGAGAAATCAGTCTCCAATGTGATGGGGGTTCCTTTGTAGGTAACTTTCTGTCTCTCACTGGCTGCTTTTAAGGTTCTTACTTTGTCGTTGGTGTTTGCCAATTTAATTATAATGTGCCTTGGCATAGGTCTTTTGAGGTTCATTTTGCTTGGGACTCTGTGAGCTTCTTGGATTTGTGTGGGGTTTTTCTTCCCTATATCAGGGAAGTTTTCTGTCATTATTTCTTCAAACAGGTTTTCTATTCCTTGCTCAGTTTCCTCTCTTTCTGGAACCCCTATTATGTGGATGTTGTTCTGTTTTGTGTTGTCCCAAAGTTCCCTTAGCCTCTCCTCCTGCTTTTTAATTTTTTTTTCTAGACGCTGCTCTACTGGGGTTTTTTCCTACCTTGTCTTCTAGCTCACTGATGCGGTCCTCTGCTTCTTCTAGTCTACTCTTGATGCTTTCTATTGATTTCTTTATAGCAGTGATGTCATTTTTCATTTCTTCTTGGCTCTTCTTCATTTCCTCTTGGTTTTTACTCATATTGTCGAATTTGTCTTCCATTCTTTTCAGCCACCTTATGACCATTTTTCTGAATTCTTTCTCTGACAGGTTGCTTTCCTCCATTTCGTTTACTTCCTTTTCTGGTGATGCCTGCTTTTCTTTCATATGTGGGCTGTTTCTTTGTCTCCCAATGGTCTCTCTTCTCCAGGTGTCTGGTTATATGGTTCTCTCTCTCCTGCGCTGATTAAAAGGCACAAAATACAACACAACCAGGTACAATGCACAGGGCACTGAACAGAAATGTATTCACGATATTAATAACCCCAAATAAAGGTGACCACCAGAAAAGGCAAATTAGGGGATAGGAGAGAAAGAAGAATAGGAAAAAAAAGAAAGGAGGGCAAAAATGATATTTGGAAAAGGAAAAAAAAAGTAAGAGAGAAAAGAAAGAGAATAAGAAAGAAGAGGGGAAGAAACTATGTATATGGGGAGAAAACTGCAATAGAACAGCCACTAATCACAACAAATGCCAGCAACAAGTACCTGGGGATTAACACAAACTACAAACAACAACTAATATCAACTGAGGTGAGGGAAAACAGAAGCAAAAAACAAAACAAACAAACAAATAAGAATAAGCAAAACAATCTCACAAACAAGGATAAAAAATCAATATAATCAACAATCAAGGAAACAACAACAAAAGGACAGAGAGAAAAACAATTTTTTGGATAGGTAAGACAGAGAAGAGAGAAGTGTATATGGACTTGGAGCAGGGGATTGGAAATTAGATATATAAGTAGGGTGAAATTTTAACAGGGGGTAAAAAAAAAAGAATAGTGAAAATCTAAAGCAGAAAAAAGGTAAGAGAAACAGGACAACAAAAGGGGAAAAGTTAGGAAGAGAGTGATGGCATAAAGGTAAAATTGAGATAGAGTAAAATGATGCTAAAGGAAAGATGAAAATAGAATGTAGAACACTAATCCCAAAGTAAAATAAAGAGAAAATAAAATGACACTTTAAAAAAAAAGGCAAAATAGTAGTAGTAGTAGTAATACTGATTAAAAATAAAAATGTAATAATTAAAAAGGTAAAATCAAGTGAGGAAAAAAGAAAAAGATAGTTTCTTAAGTAAAAGATGAAAAAAGTAAAAAAATAAAAATGTGCAGTAGTGAAGGTCATTCACTTCCTCTACTGTTCTGTTTGGCACACCTGGTCCTAGTCAGGACAGTATTGCAGTTCCCTGTGTTCCACTGCTCCTCAGTGTTGTAAGCCAGTCCTGTTTTTTAAACAGGCAGTGTCTTAATTTCTTATATTCCTTTATTTGTGTTTACACAAGAGTCAATATGTGATTCAACCCCTGGTGGCAGTATTTCTGGAATGACATCCAGGTCTATAGGTCCTCTCTAGCCAGTGCTTAGATCCTGCTTTTCCTGTGGCACTCAATACCGGTTTGTGGCAGTGGGTTGCCCCAGAGCTGGTACTCTGATGGTTATTCCCTGCTCTGATCCCCAGGTTCCAGAAAAACAACTTTCCCCTGCAGTCTCTTAGGGTATCCCCAATTGGGTGATCCTATGTATTGGGCTTAGTAATCAGAAGCAAGGTTTAATGAGGAAAAAGAAAAAATAAAAATAAAAAAGAGTCAGTGTAAGTGTGCAAACTCCAGGGCTGTGTGCAAGTCTGTGCAGTCTTTTTTTTTTCCTCCTTGGGTCTAAGCAGCTGGCACACTTAAAATTTTTAGGCTGTCCTTTTGCGTCGGATCAAAATGGGTTCCTTTTTAGAGTTCCCTTCTGTTAGCAGTTCTGAGGACCCTCTTCCACATTCACAGATTGTGCCAGCCCCAGCAGCCATGGATTATTCTAGGCACAGACTCCCCTAGTCTTCCAGCTCCTGCAGTGTATGTTTCTCTCTCCCACCTGGACCAGAGAACTCACCTTATCCCAGGCAAAATCTGACCTTTCCGTGGTGGAGTGTAGAGCTCTTCTGAATCCACATGTTTGCACCAATTGGGGTTCGCAGCTTTTTGGTGGGTGCTGTAGTTGTAGATTTTCAGGCTTCATCTACTTTCCCCCTCAAGATGGTGCGGTCTCTGTGTCTGAGCCAGTCACTCTGGGAGGGAACCCAGCAGCAGTGGGGGCTGCCCAGTCAGGAGAGTCCCTTCCAGCAGTCCCCCACCGTCTCCTGGAGTATAGCTGTCCCTCAACTCACCAACAAACACTCCCCGTGTGACCCTTAGCTGTTCTTTCTATCTGCTCTGAGACAAGGCTCGGGACACATCTGTCTATTCCGCCACCATTTTTTCGATCCTCTTTCTGCAGCACTTTAATATGTGCCTTCATCATCACATGGTATTCCTGCCTCATGGGTTAGTGTCTCTTCTCCTCTTTTTATAAAGACATCCTATATAATAAAAGGCCAGAGACCATAACAGTGTCACGACCATAACAACTGTTAGACCAGAACCACCACGGCCCCTCGTCGGGCTGGCCCTGCCCCCAAGCAAGTGGTTAGGGGCAATCAGGCAGGCAGGCAGAGTGGTTAGGGGTGATCAGGTAGGTAGGCAGAGGCATTAGGGTTGATCAGGTAGGCAGACAGTCCCTCACAGGGCTGGTCACGCCCCCAGCAAGCAATAAGGGGTGATCAGATAGGCAGGCAAGTGGTTAGGGGTGATCAGATAGGCAGACAGCCCCTCACTGGGCTGTCTTCACCCCCCAAGCAAGGGGTTAGGGGCAATCAGGTAGGCAGGCAGAGTGCTTAGGGGTGATCAGGCAGGCAGACCAGTGATTAGGGGTGATCAGGTAGGCAAACTAGCGATTGGAGTGATCAGGTAGGCAGGCAAGTGGTTAGGGGCAATCAGGCAGGCAGAAAAAGTGGTTAGGGGCGATCAGGCAGGCAGGGGAGCCGTTCAGGGCATCAGGCAGGCAGGCAGGTGAGTGGTTAGGAGCCAGTGGTCCCAGATTGCTAGAGGGTGCAGGCCAGGCTGAAGGACACCCCCCACCCCACCATGCATGAATTTTGTGCACTGGGCCTCTAGTCAATCATATAAGATTCAAGGCCCCATTCATTATGACCTCATCTTAAATAAATACATCTGCAATAATCCTGTTCCCAAATAAAATCACATTATAAGGTAGCAGGAATTAGGACATCATCCTATATTTGAGGGAGGGTGGTGGTGACAAATTCAACTCATAGCAATAGATGTGGTCAAAACTTTTGGAAACCCTGCCCAAATGTTGTTATTTCTGAGACTGCTCCATCTCTGAAAGCTCTCTTATTTATAAATACTTCCCTGTCTTATTTCCTCCTCATCCTCACTCATTCTGGTTTTCCTACCATAAAAATATTCAACATTATCAAGTGCTTCAATCCATAGTTCTTTCATTTTTTCATTAGCCATCAGAAACTTTATGGTTTTGCTTTTTCCTTCCTTCCTTCCTGCCTTCCTTCCTTTTTTTTTCAAGTATATCCTTTCAGGTTTGTGATTCCACTGATTGATTGGCCAGTACCAGGGCAGGAGGTCATTATTCAATGCAGCTGGTCCTGACCTCCTCCAGGGCTGGTTTTGAAGCTGAAATACAACTGAGGCCTAGATGTTATCTCTAGATGTTTCTTCCTTTTTCAACACATTCTCAAATTACAACCACACTATTGCAAAAAGTCCTCTATCTCTTTTTAACAAATTTATATAGCAGATGCCAAATCTATTAAATTCTTCTATCCTCTTACTCAGCAGTTATATCTGAGTAGGTAAATATGGATGGAAACTATAACAAAATCAAATTTTCTGGGCATTCTTCAATTTATAACCACAAATCTCAAATGGCCATTGTCAGACAATCCTGTTGTACTTCTTCAGTCAATTTTCTCTCACACATTCTGAGACAATTTCATACCTTCTCATTTTGTTGTTGGACCTCCACCATTTCCCCCACTCTCCTCTGATGGCCATGCTTCTTTATTTCAATGATAAAATGGAAGCAATCAGCAGAAATTTTCTGCACATTTTCAATACCACATTTACCAGCAGGTCTATCTCTGTGTTCATGTATGTCAACTTCCAACCTGGTGAGATGGGAGAATTTCCATTGCTTTTATATAAGGCCACCTGGTACAGTGAACCCAATTTCTTTTCGTAATCACCTCTATAATCATACCCTCTCGCATCTTCCTCGTTGATTTAACCTTTTCCATTATGTCATTTTCATCAACAGGTAATTATTTTAAAATCCTCCCTTGACTCACACCTCCCTTTAGCTGGTGTCCCATTATTTTTAGTGTCTATTAATAGGAATTATCTTCAAAATTATTGTCTCAGCTTTCTGTCTCTACTTCCTCAGATTCCACTCTCTCTTCCACGTACTTTTCACTCAGTCAGCCTTTCTTCCCCAATTCTTCATTAAAACATCTCATGAAGGAAACCACTAACTCCTACCTTGATATACCATGAAAATATTCGAACTTATCAATCACTTCAATCCATAGAAATCTCACATTTTTTCATTACCCATCAGGGCCCTTGTTGCTTTGTCTCTGTCCTCATTCAATGTATTCTGAAATTAGAGCAACATTATTTTTTTTAAAAAATAATTTTTATTGATTTCAGACAGGAAGGGAGAGGGAGAGAGAGATAGAAACATCACTAACAATAGAGAAGCATTGATTAGCTGCCTCCTGCATGCCCCCTACTGGGTATCAAGTCCAAAACCTGGGCATGTGCCCTGATTGGGAATCGAACTATGACCTCCTGATTCATAGGTTGACGCTCAACCACTGAGCCACGGCAGCTGGGCTAGAATCACATTCTTGCAAATACTCCTTTATACCTCTCTTCCTTAAAACACTCATGTAGTAGACCTCAAACCTTGTTAAATCTACTATCTTCTTACTCAGCACCTATAATTGAATAAGTAAGTATAGATTTAAAAATGACAAAATCAAATTTACTGGATTACTTCAAATTTATAACCACAGTTATCACATGGGAATTATATTAGATTTCATCATATTTAAAACTCTGTAATATTGGATATCAATGACCCTTCTCTCTTTGACACACATTCTTATCTAAGCATATTTTTAGGCTTGTATATTCAATTGTTTACCCAATCTCCCCACTTGGGTGTACAAAAGATATCTGAAACTTAATTTGTCCAGAATCATCCTGTACCCTAACCTTTTCCCATATTAATAAATAACACCACCATTAATTCAGCTGTTTCAACCTTATATCTAGTAATTAACCTTGGTTCTTTTGTTCCCAAATATTCCATAATTGCAATCTATATATATAAAAGCTTAAGTGACTGGCCAGTAGCTATGACATGCAATGACCACCAGGGGCAGATGCTCAATGCAGGAGCTGCTGAGCTGTGGTGACTTGGCAGCTGTGGTTCTTGGGTGATGCACCCAGAACCAGATAGGAGGGAGCACGATTCTGGGGTGCATCACCTGAGAACTGCCCTCTTGCAATCTGGGACCCCTAAGGGGATGTTGGAGAGCCAGTTTCAGCCTCATCCCTGCAGGCAAGGCCAAGGAACCCCACTAGTGCACAATCCATGCACCAGGCTTCTAGTACAATATATTGCTCCATCTCTAAAACATACTTGAAATTTGGTCACCTCTCACATCACACCTGCTCTAGTCTAATAAAACATCTTTTGCCAGGACCATTGCAATAGCACTTTAATAGCAGCACTGAAGGCTTCTGAAACAAAGAAAGAATTTTACTTCAAAAAATCAGACCTATGGCCTTAGCTGGTTTGGCTCAGTAGATAGAGCATTGGCCTACAGATCAAAGGGTCTGGGTTCAATTCCATTCAAGGGCATGTACCTTGGTTGCAGGCTCCTCCCTGGCCCTGGCCCTGGTTTGGGCTCATGCAGGAGGCACCCAATCGATGTGTTTCTCTCACATCAATGTTTCTCTCTGTCTTTCCCTCCCTCTTCTACTCTCCCTGAAAATCAATGGAAAAATGTCCTTTGGTTAGGATTAAAAACAACAGTAAAAAAATCAGACCTATAGATTTTTTGTTGTTGTTGTTCCCTTTTCCAAAACAATAGAAAGTTCTAAACTTTGGAGCCCCAAGATACTTAAGGAGCATAGATGACTGTCTGTTGTCAGACTGACTTACCCACCTGCTTTCTCGTATTTCATATATCTTACCTATAATATTTTATCAAATATAGAATCATGTAATCTCAAAAAAAAAATGCGAGTGACTTTAAAAATAATTTTAACTATGGCCTAATCTCTCAGATTATGTCGCAAAGCTCAGAGATTTTAAAGGACCCTTTCAGGTCTACAGAGCTCATGAGCCCTAGTGCTCATCCAGAGACCATGTACCAGGATCCTCCTTTCAATGCTCTTTCTACTACCGCAAAAAGTGACTTCTTCCTCACATGTATATGCATATGTGAACTCATGATTACAATATATTTCTTTTCTAACCACCATAGGATAAATCCTACAGCTCTTTGGTGGTACTTTGTATGTGAAAATGGCACAAGAAAAAAGACAAGTATTTTAGGTACAACGTCAAATGAAAGTTTTTGGTTAATTTAATTCTCCCCTCTCAATATACTCAGAGTATCCTCTGAGCTGTTAGAGCTTTGTGTAAATAAAGACAGACTGTAATATAGAAAACCTTCAGCATTCTTACTCAGGGTCCAGCCACCAATCAATTAAGTTCCAAACTGCCTAGGAACCCTTCCTTTCGTAACCCTGGAGACACCCCCCAAGTGGCAAGCAATGCATTTTAAACACATTTCAATTGGGCCCCTGCAGCTGACTGGGGGCCTCTTTCTTATTTGTGTGAAGTTTCTGACTGCTTATTTTATCCCACCATATGGGCTAAATTACACCTTCCTTTAGATATGTAATTTAAATCACCTTCCTGTCCAGCAGCTTGTCAGAATTTGGCCACCTGTAGGAGCCTAAAGAGATTACATGCTGAAAATACTGAGCTTTATGCCAATCCCAACTTCTGCTCTTGAGCCCGAGGCTCGGTAATTTCACAACTCAACATTTCAACAAACATTTATTGACGATTCAAAAGTACTGTGTGAGTCACTCTGGAGGATACGGAGGTGAATTTTACCTTCATCCTCCAGAGATGCACCATCTGGAGAACACATATGTGCTTGACACCACATGAGGTTGACTGTGATACAAGCCATGGTAGAAGCACAATTTGAGGGGTGGAATTTGGATGAGCTCCTGACAGACCCATGGCATGTCAAATGCTATCATGGGACTGGGAGGGTTGTGGGGTGTGCTAAGGGAATGGGAGAATTACCACTGTCATAGAAGTGAAGGTTTGCATATGTGTTGGGAGGGTACAAGGATGGAAAAAAGTTAGGAAACAAATGATAAAGTGCCTTGAACTTCAACCTTCAGGCTGTGGCCCATATACTGATTGCAATGATGACTTATGAAAGTTTTGATGGGGAGAATGATACCACCATGACTGTGTTTTATGAAGACAAGGTGCATGCGGAGGACAATTTGGAATAGAGAAAACCTGGAGACACGAATGATAATAAGTTGTTGTAGGCAAGGTCTGTTGTCTCTTGCTTTCTGTACAACACCAAGCACTCATGATCTTTTCCTTTGAAACAGTTCTTCTGGTTCCCTTTGGAGGACAATTCTCCTAACCAATGGACTTCAAGTGTCATTGACTCAACTTTTGTCCACATTTGACTTATGTGGCACCCACAGAAAAGTGTTTACCCCTAACTATAAATGACTGGTTTTATAGTAAGTACTAGTGATCCAGTGCACAGATTCGTGTGCATTGAAAGAAAATTAATTCGAAGGTGGCTGGTGGGGCAGGACTAAGTGAGACAGGCCAGACATGCCCTGGAGCCAACCTCCCATGGTCCCTCCCTGGCTGGTGGCACCTGGGGCGATGATGCCACTTGAAGGGCATCTGTGGAGTGAGTAGGGTCCCTCCGGCAGGTGGGGTCCCTTGGCCTGGCCTGTGGGGATCTGAACAAAACTGGCTCTCCGACATCCCCGAGGGGTCCCAGTGTGTGAGAGGGAACTCTGCAAAGTTGCTATGGCACAGGGTGTGGAATGCAAACACAAGTGTTCAGTAAACTAGATTGGGGGCCAACAATGACCCAGCAACAACATAACACATGGCCAAAGGTAGAATTGGGCTCCCTCTTCTCTGTTTCCGGGGTGTCTGCAGCTCGGCAGCTCCTGTGTTGAGCATCTGCTCCCTGGTGGTCAGTGCACATCATACCTACCAACCAGTCGGATGGTTGGACAGTCACTTAGCCTTTTATGTATATAGATGTTGGGCTTTCTTAAAGAGAAACAGATGATTATTCATATTGAAATTGTACTTGGAAGCTAGAATTGACTGCTACACTGTATATTTTGAATGATAATTTTTAATAAATGAAAGCAACCATTTGCCACTCAGAGAAAAAGAAAAAGAGTAAGCCTGGAACTGGAACTTAAACTGGGATGGAGCAAGAGACACTAGGACTTGATGACACTGTTTGAGCCCTGAGTCAAATCTTGCTTAAAACTGTCTCTACTGTAAGACTTTTGCCAATGGAAGACTTATAACTGAGAAAGTAGAACACTATAAAACCCTCCCAAAAGTGTGCTAGTCCAGGGATTTATCTTCAGACAAGGGTCTACTTGTATCAGTCAGCTATTGACACAATAATTCTGTGCATTAAACCATCTCAAACTCAATGGCTTAAAATAATAATCATTTATTCTTGTTCACAGGTCTTTGAGTTGGCTGGAAGATAGCTGAAATAGACAGATCAGCACTGCAATTTGACATCAATCTGTGTGTTTGACTCTTCCTGACTCCTCACTGGAGATTTAACTCAGGTCTACCCCATGTTTCTTTATTCCGAAGTCTATAATTGGCCAATAGCTACATAAGGCAAGTTTTCATAGTGATGGCCTAAATGTAAGATGACAAGTCCAAACATGGGAGTATGGGTCAAGTCTTTGCTGCTTTTATGGCTGCTAACTTTGTTTTAGCCAAAAGTAAGACACAAGGTTGAAACCAAGGTCATGATTCAGGAAAGCTCATTCTACCGATATGAGGTCAGAGCAAAATTCACACAGCCAAGTGCAATATCAATGGGAGAGGTATTTTACTCTGCATAAGAATTAGAGAAAAGGAGTAAATATTTTTGAATAAAAATATATTCTGGCCTACTAGTCTCACAAAGCAGATTGGACCTTATTAACGGCTAGAAAATAACTCAGAGAATGAAAAGAAGGTCCTTCCAGAAGCCATCACAAGGTAAGTTCATATAGACCCCTACTGCTTCAGTCCTGGTCACAAAATAATAAAACCTCAAATGGGCATATTAAAATCCAAGTACAATGAGATATACAACCAAGTAATAATGACTATTAGAAGCTTAGAAATAATGAACTATATTATACTAGGGGGGGAAATGTGCATGTCGTAAAAGAAAGAAGCCAAGGACTGAAACTCGTGGGAACTCTACATCCAAGAAGAGGTGGAGAAGCCAATCAGAAGATAGAGAAACAGGGATTAAAAAACAAGAGACTCAAAGAAAGGCACTGACAGGAGAAAAAAAGAACTTTCAGATATTTGAAGTAGTTGTTTCAGGTCACAAGGTTAAATAGTTTTGAAGAGCTCAAAAAGAGTAAGAACTCAGAAAATGAGATCTTACTGAAAAGTAGGTTATTAAGTGAACAGCTAGGTAGCAAATTGGGGTCAGAAACCAATTACAAAGTACAGGGGAGAAAATTGGAGTGGAGAAAGTGAATAGCCACTGGTAATATTTTAGAGCATTTTCCCCTTTCTACACACACACACACACACACACACACAAATTCTATATTTTTATTTTAAAATTTATATTATAAAAAGTTTATGTCATAAATTCTTTGAAAATACTATTTCTATTTCAAATATGATATTTCATGAAACTCATATAAGTATTTTCTTACTATAGGGAATTTAGATTCTCTTCTTTATCCCACATAAAGAAAATACTGCCCTGACTGGTTTGGCTCAGTGGATGGAGTGTTGGCCTGTGGACTCAAGGGTCCCGGGTTTGATTCCGGTCAAGGGTATGTACCTTGGTTGCGGGCACATACCCAGTAGGGAGTGTGCAGGAGGCAGCTGATCGATGTTTCTAACTCTCTATCCCTCTCCCTTCCTCTCTGTAACTCTCTATCCCTCTCCCTTCCTCCCTGTAAAAAATCAATAAAATATGTTTTTTTTAAAAAGAAAATACTATCATATGTCTCTTATAAAAATATAGCCCATCTTTCTTTATAAAAAATCTCTAAAAATAAATTATTTAATCAAAGTTTATGAACTTGTTGAAAACTCATTATATATTATAAAATTTCTCAGTGGAATAAGTAATAAAAATTTCAAATAAGGAGTGCTAGACTCAAGACTTGAACCAAGGTTCTTTGATCCTGTATATGTTGCTCTTCCTACAATATAATATAGCCCTCTGATCTTACCAGCTACGTGAGATGAGCTATATCACTCTTGAGCCCCTGATTTGTAAGAAATGTGTGGTAAAAGAAATACATAAGCAAACATAACCCATGGAATTAGTCATTATTCCTTGTCTGACAAAGGCAAGAAATCCAAATACTTTGCAGAGACCTCCTTTCCATAGGAACTAAATGAAAGAAAATAGGGATTTCTTTTTAAGGGCCACCAAATGACAAAAAAAGTAGCTTTAAACTACAGATTTGCAAAACATGCAGAAAAACTGATCAAATGCATGATTCTCAATTTGTCACTGTCATAGGCTGAGCACATAAATATTTAATGTTTACTTGGTACAAGCATTTATTGATGAATCTAAGATAATATGATATATACATTTACCTTTAGTGATTTTTCTGAATGCAGGAATGGCACCTGGGCAATCTGGAAAATATGTTCTTCAAATACCATTAGAGACCTGGTGCATGGATTCATGCTCATTGAAAGGAAATTTTAATTTGAAGAAATATTTTAATACCGCTATTCACCCTTTTTCTATAATAGAAGTGTCAACCAAATTCATGATTGACAATGACAGATCAAAACACACACATATGATTGGCTCCAGCAAGAGCTTTGTATGTATTGTGCATGTGTGAGTCAACTATGTATAGTTGGCTATAATACTTAGTATATAGCCAACTATATACTATAGTATTTTTAAATTACTATTTCTAATTAGACCTGCTTTCTAATTTAGCTAAACTTTTTCCAGCCCATTGAAGCACCCCAACTTCTCTTTCAGGTAATTGTCAGCAACACAGAAGTAAATATCAACATGAAGCAGATTATTATTGTAGATCATGCAGGGAGAACAAAGGGTAAATAAAATATTAACTGCAGCAGTGTTTGACTATATTCTGTGCAGTAAGAAAACCAAACGTCATTTTCAAGGTCCACCATTTCTTACTTCTTTTCAGTCGGGTCAAGTTTCTAAACTTTCTAAATCTTTGTTTTCTGGCTAATGAAAAGAAAATAGGATTCTACCAAGTCTCCTATTTACCTACTCCAGAACTTCTGTGAGGATCAAAAGAGATGAGGCATGGGAAAACGCTTCTCAGACATTTGGTTAAAGTGTAAAATGTTTGCACCTGGCTATGAAGCAAGTCATGTAACTGGGCTGAAGAAATTGCAAGGAGGCTAGTCGCTAGGGAGAGGAAGCCGGGCGTTGCTATGGGACATCATTACCCAGTGCCCACAGTAACCATTTCCGGTCTGGGCTGGGCTGTAGGCTGCATTTTGCACCATGGGGTCTCAGCAGTGTTGGCTGCGATTTGGTGGGCTGTTGCTCCAGGGTGGTGGCGGGGCCTGTGTTCTACTTGGGGGAAGCTGAGTGTTGCTTTGTCAGTGCCAGGTCCCCAGTGCTGTTTCTTTGTAAATGGCCAGTGCACGTCATGGCAGCTCTTGTGTTGAGTGTCTGCCCCCTGGTGGTCAGTGTACATCATAGTGACCAGTCGGACAGTTGAAGGGACATTTAGCATCATAGCCTTTTACATATATAGATGTTTATTATGTGAGCAATTTGCAGAACTTGATTGATCTTATCATGATGGAATTTTCTGTCATGTATTTATAGCATCTATGTGGTTAAAGTGGGAATTCTATGCTTTAGGTGTTATAAGGAGTAGAACAAATTTGCCATAGCCCTGAAATGGTCAGTGCTTGACTTATGTTTTCATAACCCATAAGTTCACCCAACCCACATCAGCAGCAATATGAGCACCTGATGAAATGTGTTAACCAGGTGGAATGTAGACTCACAATGCAGAACAATGATTGCACTAGACAGTGGTCAGCAAACTGCAGCTCTGTTGACTAATGAGTTTGTCGACCACTGGGATAGGGGCTTAATCACAAGGAACAACAACAGTCTGTAATTATTGGAATCGAGAGTCTAGGTCAGTGGTTGGCAAACTTATTAGTCAACAGAGAGGCAAACCGTGGCTCGCAGTTTGCCGACCACTGCACTAGGAGATCTTGGTTCATAGAAAATTACCCCTTCTTTCACATGGTAAATCTCAATTATAAAGTACAAACTGCAAGTAAAAATTGCCATTTCTCTCACAACATAAAGAAGACACTTACACTAGTCTAGTTCATGCAAAGATGCCACTGACAAAATCCTCCTTTGATAGGCACATTAACTTTGGTGGTCTTAACACTTCAATTTCAAATTAAGTGTCTATATGGGGCAATTTTACTCAATGTTGAAATGTTTTCTAAATATGAAGTGTGATTATACTGATTTGACATTCTCTCAGCAATATATTTAACAAATATACAAGTGAGAGACTTTTTAAAGTCAATTCACATAAGTTATATCACTAATTACATTTTTCCAGCATTTAGCATGTCTGGAAAGTATCAATTCCGACATACTTTGTCAACTGAAATAATAAATAAAGTTTTCCCCATTGTAGCAATACTATACTAACTAAACATTTTGACTCTTATTTGTTTATACTGCAATGGATTTATTCTCTTACTAATGGGATCTTTTCCCTTCTAAATACCCAACTTTGATTGTAAAACTTGTATGGACCATTTTACTGTCTCCCTAAGTTCAAATTTCCAACTTCCTGAATTAAAATTACATTTTTTTAAGTTCTCAAGAATATGTATCCCTCTCAGATATCCCCTCTAATATACAAAGGTGAGACATGCTTTGCCTAGTCCTTGACTGGCACAGGAGAAATAAAAAGAGTTTAGATTCAATGGCACCATCTATTGGAGTTTCCTTGTATGCTACTTAGTACTGTTGTTTTTTTTCCTAGGGTAGGACATTATTAATGATAGTAAATTTACTATAATAGTGCACATTTCTGGTATCCAGGTTGCATACAGAGAGAAGCAAACTAGATATGTAAATATTAAAAATTCATAAATAAGTTTAATGATATCTTACAAGGGGGGAGGGGTAGAATTCTGCTATAAATTGAATGTTTGTGTCCCCTCAAAATTCAGTTGTTGAAATCTACACCCCAATGTCATGGTGTTAGGAGGTGGGAGCTTTGAGGATGATTAGGGCATGAGAATGGAGCCCTCATGAATGGAATTAGTGCCCTTTTAAAGAGGCCCCATAGAGATCCCACATCCCTTCTGCCATATGAGGACACAGTGAAAAGCTGGCTGTCTATAAACCAGGAAGTAGGCCCTCACCAGACACCAAATGTTCCAGCACTTTGATCTTGGACGTCCCAGACTCCAGAATTGTGAGAAGTAAATGTCTGTTGTTTATAAGTCACCCAGTCTATAGTATTTTGCTATAGCAATTCAAATGGACTAAAACACCCCCCCCAATATAAACAACTATAATATTGCTCAAAATATATTACAAAACCACTTCTGGCTTTATTTAACTGGCATCAAATTACAGTCATCCTTAGACAAGAAAAATATGCAAAGTTAACACTACATCGGCTTCAGCACTCAGACCACAAGCACTTACCTCACTATGGCACAGAGAAGTTGTACACAAGCAAAACAGAATTAAGTTTTGCTAGCCTAGGAGACTAAGATAAGACTTCCTGGCTATTGAGTCATATAAAATTTTCTGTGTCAGGATACTTAAGAAGAGAAAGGACAGAGAAGAGCCATGAAATCTGCACAGGTTGCTCTTGAGCCCTTGGCTGGGACTGAGCTGTGCATGCACCAGGAAAGACTGCATAATGCCTGGCAGAGAGTGGCTGCCAGAATGAAAGCTTCACACAGGTACAGGGATCATGCAGCTCAAAGACAGGGGAACCTCGGAGCAGCCAGGATGAAGACACATGATTGAGCGATTTAATATAGAACCATGAAAGGTGATGTTTCAGGAATCAAGAGCATGCCCTAGAGAAAGGAACAAACTGTAGGAAAAAAGACAAGTCCAGTACAGGTCTGCTTTAACAAAGCGTAATTCAAGTCTGATAAGATCAAGAGAATGTTCCCATAACTTCCTTGCTGTCAAAACAAAACTCAACACTCTTTGAAGGAAGACAACTTACCCTAGACACCTTACAACAAAATATCCACAATGTTCTGTATACAGAAAAAAAAAAAAAAAAAGAACGAGGCAGGCAAATGAAAACCAGCAAAATGTGACCAGCAATCAAGAAAAAAGTAGGGCTCACTGGCGTGACTCAGTGGTTGATGCTTCTATCTCTGTCCCTCTCCCTTTCTCTCTGAAATCAATAAAAATATATATATTTTTAAAAGGCTTAAAAAAAGGAAAGAAAAAAATAGACAATAAAAACAGACCCAGAAATGACCAAGGCATTGGAATTAGCATGCAGGATATATAAAAGAAAATATTAACATAATGAGGGCCCATAAAAGAAATACCATGAGAGAAATGACAAGTATAAATAATAACAAATGGAAGTTGTAGACTAGAATAGTATAATATCTAAAAATTTAAAAAGTACTAGGTGGAATTGAGTGGATTGTGGGAGTACTAGTTCCAGGATGGTAGTAAGAGTTGCTCTGTGAACTCCCTACCCAGATAAACAAACATAACTGGTGAAAATTATTAGAAAAACAAAACCATTTAAATTCTTGAGAAACTGTCCTAAAAGCATACTAGAAACAAAATAAAAATCAAGAAAATCTACCAGAACTCCATTGCACATTGAGAATGCGTTGCATTTTTAACTATAACCCATTGCTTTCCTCATTCCTCTCAGCTCAGCATAATAGAAACGCAGACAGAACACAGGCATCTTTCTTCCTTCGGGTCCCAGTTGAGGTCTAGAGTATTGCTATGGTGTGAATGTTTGTGCCCCTCATCCCATTCATATGTTGAAACCCTAACCACCACATGTGATAGTATTAGGAAGTGAGACCTTAGAGATGTGCTTTAATCATGAGAGTGAATTCTCACAAATGGGATTGATGCCTTATAAGAGAGGTTCCAGATAGGTTATTAGCCCCTTCTGCCATATGAGGATACCATGACAAGTCTCAGTCTCAAAGAGGGCCCTCACCTCACCATGCTAGAACCCTGATCTCAGACTTCAGCCTCCAGAACTGTGAGAAATAATTGTCTGTTGTTTATAAGTTATCCAGTCAATAGTATTTTGTAAAGTAGCCCAAATGGACCAAGACAAGTATCTTCCCAGATAGGCAGACCACTAGCACTTCTCATGACCTCCACAGACGTGTTGCAGAGACTGAGTCCCCAGATGAGCGCATCTGAGAGAGAATCCCATCTTACTACTAGGAATAAAATTTAGCAAGATCAGAGGATAAAAGGTGAATATACAAATGTTCATTGGGTTTCTGTATACCAAAAGAAATTAGAAAATTAATATTTAAATGCTATTTAAAAGGATTTTCCAGGAGCACCGGGGGTAAAGGGCACCACAAATGGGTTTCTGTAGGGGCAGCAAGATGCTACTGCCACATGACCTGCAGGAACAGGCAGGCTTTGAGGGGTATGGTGAGAATCGCTGGTATGCAACCAGCAAGGAAAACTTACTCCCGGAGTCTCTGTGGGCCATATACTTGGAGGGCTTTGCGAACCCCAGCTCCTACTCTGGCACCACTACAACACTCACACTGCACAAAAGTGAAAAGGAGAGGACATTGCAAAGGCTGTGCCTTCTTTGAGTCTGAGTCTGAAGAAGTTGTGAAGACAGTGGCTGAAATAATGAAAAACTACCTTTTGGGGAAAAGTATCTTGAAGTGTCAGTTTTACATTATCTGAAAAAGTACCCAAATAAATTTTTTTAAAATATATTTTTATTGATTTCAGAGAGGAAGGGAGAAGGGGAGAGAGAGAGAGAGAGAAACATCAATGATGAGATAGAATCATTGATTGGCTGATCCCCTCACTGGGGATCGAGCCCAAAATCCAGGCATGTGCCCTGGCTGGGAATCGAACCGTGACCTCCTGGTTCATAGGTCGATGCTCAACCGCTGAGCCATGCCAGCTGGGCCCAAATAAATTTTTAATGACCAGGATCTTCTATTTTCAGGACATCATATACTATCAGTGGAATAGTATAAGAACAGAATGTTTAAAACAAAAGCTCAAAATAGAGAAGGAACTTAAAAACAAAGAAAATTAGAAAGAAAATAGCTAAACTAAAATTGGAATATGATTTTCCTTCATTGGTTTTATGGAAAAAGAAAGCTCTCACACACATCCTCAAACTCCATGAATTGCCAGGTGTTATCAAAGATAAAATAGGTTTTAGATAGCCAGGTCACTCAAACACCTACACATTCTGAAGAATGAAAAACAAGGGAAAAGTCATCAATACATACAGATATGTATTCTTAATATATTTTGTATGACATTTCTTCTGAAAATGTGGTGGTTTTATTATTAGAACTGATTCTTTACATTTTGCTAGCTGCAATGAAATTCAACCATTCACAAGATTTTTGGAATAGAAATATATTGTTGATTTCTAGTAAATAAGAGAAGCAATAAGTAATTTGTATTTTCCCCACCTTTGCTGAGACACAAGAATGCATACCAACTTACAGTGGCTGGACTCATGCTGCCTCTTTGTCCTGTTGGTCTCCTCTAGCATCCTTTGAAGATTTCATAACTGCTCGTACCTACGCCACCTAGATAGAAAGATCAGAGTGTTAACTGCAGACTTAAGTACTAGCCTCAGGCATTTTTGTCATCATCAATCCTGCTGGACACAATGTCACATGTTAGGCCTCACGCAGTATACATTTAACCATAAAGGCTACTTAAAAGTCCAACATCAATGGTTAATTAAAAAGTTAAATTAAACTGAAGAGTTAAAAGATATTGCAAATATTAATACAGATAACTATCTTGAAGGAAGAGAACATAGTTGCAGGACATATACCCCACTTGATTTAAAGACTTACCATGGGGGAGGAATCCAAGATGGTGGCATAGGTAAACACCTAAACTGCTGCCTCGCACAACAATTTTGCAACTAAAAGACAAAACGTCTATCACCCAGAACCACGGGAAAGCTGGCTGAGTGGAAGTTCTACAACTAGAAGGAAAGAGAAAAGAGCATTGAGACGTGCACAAGTGCTGAAAAGCTGAGGTACGGAGGTGCGGGATCTGGGCTGGCGGCAGGCGTTGCTTTTTTCAACCCAAAGGGGAGACAAGCCCCCGATTACTCTGAAATACAGTTTCTGGGGAGATGCGGGGGACCCAAACTCCTACGGGGAGAAGCTGGATTGTCTGCTACCGGGTTGGAAAGTGAGGGGGGCCTGCTTGCAGAGCTGCACACAGGAATAATTGTTTATCTGTGCTGGGGCACGGGACTGGACACAGTCAGAGACACAGAGCCGGCTAACTAGCAGCCATTGTTGTTTGCCACGCCCTAGCCTAGTGATGCCCTGAGACCCCGCCCCACACAACCTACAAACCCACCCAAGCTCTAAGCAGCGGCTTTTGCATATGAATGGACTGCCCTATTGCAGCTTAACCTAACAAACTTGCAGCCCGGATCAGACAGCTCCAAAACCTCCAAACCCCAAGCAAAGAGGAGAAAACTGTAGCTCTTGCTATAGTGCCTGCTGGGTGGACTCAGACAATAGCTGACCTGCACCCCATTGGAGATCCAGAAGCCAGTATACCTAGTGGTCAGTGTGAGAATCCAGATTTGAACTCCTAACATCCATAAGTGACACATTCAAGAGGCAGACTCAGTGAGCACCAAAGCCCCACTGAAACAAGTCCTGCACCATAAGCGTGTCTCCAGCACAGCAGTTCTTATAGACACAGCGAGTCCTCACAGCCGATTGGCCTGGAGGTCAATTCCTCCCAGCGTACCAACGGCAATTAAGGCTTAACTACACCAAGACTTTGCACTCAGCCCACAAAGGGGTGTACCAAGAGCATCCACATCAGGTGATTGGGGAGGCTGAGCTACTGCCCCCTGTAGGTCACCTACCACACAAAGCCACTCCATCAACACAGGGAAGCAGCCAAAATGCGGAAACAAAGAAACATGTCGCGAATGAAAGAAACGGAGGAAAGCAAACTACTGGACGACATAGATTTCAGAACCACATTTATAAGGTTACTCAAGAATCTTCTAAAAACTGCCGAGAAACTTGATGACACTTCTGAGGAGCTTAGTGAGACCTTCAAGGACCTTAATGAGAATGCCAAAAAAATGGAAAAGGACCAGTCAGAAATGAAGCATACACTGTCTAAAATAAAGAATATACAGAAACTCAACTGTAGATCAACATACCCCAAGAATCAAACCAAAGATCTGAAATATGAGGAAACAAAGAACACCCAACTAGAAAAACAAAAAGAAAAAAAGAATCCAAAAATATGAAGATAGTGTAAGGAGCCTCTGGGACAACTTCAAGCGTACCAACATCTGAATTTTTGGGGTGCCAGAAGAAGAGGGAGAGCAAAATACTGAAAACCTATTAGAAGAAATAATGACAGAAAACTTTCCCTACCTGGTGAAAGAAATAGACTTACAAGTCCAGGAAGCACACAGAACCCCAAACAAAAGGAATCCAAAGAGGACCACACCAAGACACATCATAATTAAAATGCCAAGGGCAAAAGACAAAGAGGGAATCTTGAAAGCAGCAAGAGAAAAACAGTTAGTTACCTACAAGGGAGTACCCATACGAGTGTCAGCTGATTTCTCGGCAGAAACTATGCAGGCCAGAAGGGAGTGGCAAGAAATATTCAAAGTGATGAACAGCAAGAACCTACAACCAAGATTACTCTACCCAGCAAAGCTATCATTCAGAGTTGAAGGTCAGATAAAGAGCTTCACAGACAAGAAAAAGCTAAAGGAGTTCATCGCCACCAAACCAGGATGACATGAAATGCTGAAGGGTATTCTTTAAGAAGAGGAAGAAGAAGAAAAAGGTAAAGATAAAAATTATGAACAACAAAATGACATCAAATACATACCTACCAACAAGTGAATCTAAAAAGTGAATAAAAATCTGAAGAACAGAATGGACTGGTGAATATAATAGCATCAGGGACATAGAAAGGGAGTGGACTGACGATTCTCAGGGGAAGCAGGTGGGAGGGGTGCGGGAAGAGATTGGACAAAAATCTTACTCCTATGGATGAAGACAGTGGCGGGGGGTAAGGGCATGGGGTGGGGTGGGGAATCAGGTGGAGAGGAGCTATGCGGGGGAAAAAAAAAGAAGAACATCTGTAATAATCTGAACAATAAAGATTTATTTTTAAAAAAAAGACTTACCATGAAGCTACAATAATCAAGATGGAGTGATTTTGGCAAAATAGATAAATATATCAATAAAATAGTATCCAGAATCCAGGGAAAAAATATATATGTAATAAATTTTCTTTCAAGAATAATGTGAATCTACTAAATGGGGGAAGAAAATCTTTTCAAAAAATAATTTTGGAACAATTAGATAAATATATGGATACCATTTAAGCTGAAAATAGGCCTAAACTTTAAGCAATAACTATAAAGCTCCTCTGAGAACACTTCAGAAAATATCTCATGATGTTGGGGTAGGCAAAGGGTGCTTAGGGATATAAAGCATGAACCACAATATTAAAAAAAGAAAAAATTGGACTTCAAAATGTAATGCCTCTACACTTTAGGAAATACTAGGAAGATAACAAAAAAACAGATCACATTCTGGGTGGAAATTATATCTATTATCTATCTTACAAAGGACTTGTATCTAAAAATTATAAAGAATATCTACAAGTCAATAATAAAATATCAAGCATAGATATAGAATATAGAATCTACATCCAACATAGATTCTAAAACACTATTTAAGTAAATGCCACATAAAACAGTGCTGCTGTTTTATGAAAGTGATGAAATGCTAAACAGGCAAGGAGCCAGATGAAAATCTAGAAGGCTACTGTAGCTATTTGAATGCCTGAAGTTATAGGTGCTTTTATTCAAGTATTTTTAAAGTGTGAATGATATCCCCAAGGATGTTAGGAATGTTACAGAGCAAATATTTAGAAAATGAACCACAATCTCTTCAAGCAAGATTCCAAATTAGCCAGGAATGACCGAGTAGAAAGACTCTGAGCGGGAAGCCGAGACACCTGTGGTCTAGGACCAGCAATACTGTTTAAAGTTTCACTGTGCAAAATCGGCCAAAACAAAGCTTCACTGAGCCTCATTTTCCTTTTGTAAAACATTAAATTTGGACATGAGAACCCCTAATATTTCTTCCAAATAAAAAATCCTATTATTTATTCATCTGTTCATTTATTTCATTTATTTATCAACCATTTGTCGGTGCCTACTATCTATATTTGCTAAGCAGAAGCGAATAAAATAATCTCTACACTGCTGAGCTCAATCCAGTGGAGAAACACAGATAAACAACTGGAGACATTTGTAAACTGCTAAAAGAATTCCGATCTGAGCACTGCCCAAGGAAGGGCTGAAAGTTCTTGGTAGGTCCAGAAGCAGCAAATGGTCCCACGTGGAAGTGATATGGTGTGTTTTAAATCTGCATAGTGTCACTCAAGGAACACTGACACATTATTAGAAAGACAAAGATTTTCCAGGCAGCTTGTCTAAAGGATAAGGAGGAGAGTTAGCTTGTCTAACTATCAGAAAAAATAAATACAGTCTTCTCCGCTGAAAGTAGCTATCACTCCCATTTCCTTCTCCCTTTGAAACGCAGAAGATGGAGTTCAAGTAAGATAGAAATAAATTTAAAATAATAATGTTTCAAAAGGCATATGGTTGGTTCTGTAATGACTTTCATACAACTAAACCTGTTCTTTTATTCCTGTTTATGTTGGCAAACTCACAGTAAGTTAAACTGGCAAAAAAATTGGCAGTGTAACATTTTGGGACACCAACATAATAAATTGGCTGAATATTCAAGCGGGCCACTTAAATCTATTCTGTTTTACAGCTGAACCATTTGAGCTATATTCTACAATATACAGTGTATTTATTTACATATAGTCCTTTTATGGAGTACCTTTGTATTCTCAGAACTGCTGCAGATAAACGCTTACTCAGGCATGCATTTTGGAATACTTTTTGAGAATACATTTCAATGTTCACACAACAGTCTTATAACATCTTCAGAGTAGCTAATGGCCAAATATAGTAATAAAGATTCAATACACTTCTCAGTCAGAATGTGGCCAGAAAAACAGAAATTATGCTAGGCATTTTAACAGAAAGGGGAGTAATACACAGAATTACAGCCTTATACAATTATTTCAAAGCCAAGGAAGGTAAACATAGCTTCAACCAATCAGAAAGTAGAAGAATCCCAATAAACCTGCACCAATGACGTATGCTTCTTACAACATTGCCGAAGGACACTGAATGCCACTGGCCAAACCCCATAGCTGCTATCTGCAGATACCCAGCTGGTCCTGGAGAAAATGGCTTCTCTCTCTCCTCCACTTCCAAATCTCGCTCAAATGCCTCCCATTGGCAGAATTTAAAGCAAATCCGTACTGGCCAGTAAATCTGGTTAATGTGGCTTTCAAACTATCAAGTGCCGTGTTACATGCTAGAGTTTAAAAGAATAGGGATTGTGATATATATCAAGACACAGTCTCTTGTTTGATTCTTCATACATATATCAATAAAGTTCCAAACAACACTATTATGCTTTTGACTATATCCCTCAATCTAATGAAGATGTGCTCACACTCTCGTTTAAAAAGCAACTTACAAAAATCCAAATATTACTGTATCCATTACTGGATATGCATTCCTTTTCAGCTCAATCACAGTCCCTATTTAATATCCTGAAATTTGCAGACCATACTGTAAGTTTAAGTAGCATGAATATTTCTTACATAAACTAGAAGAGCAAGGAGAAAACTAATCTAATCGAATGTATGCATAATACAGCGAGGAAGAATATAAGCATGGTTACTATATTCCTTTATTCTGCAACTTATCACAAAGCTATAATTGCTTTAGAAATTTTTCTATGACCCATGCCATATTCACTTTGTCCACAGTGAGTATCTCAGGTGGATGTGCACTTTTGCCTGACAGAACAACCCTAAGCTTCATTCCTGAGTAGACCAAACTATTAATAGTCATGCCTTTTTTGGGTAGCTGTGATATTTCTTTAACAACATTGAAAGCATTAAAAGGCACACTCACACAGTGCCCTGCATTTTCTGCATACTGCTCTCTCCCTACTGGTGGCATCACCCATACTTTCCCTTACTGATCAGGATTAGTCACCCACCAGTATAGTATTTCCCTTCTTTGTTGTTATTTCAATGGCATTGAAAGTCCAATATGGCTAAATTGCAATCTGAATTTCAAGGTCAGTGCAGCCCCTATAGAAAATCTCCTTCTTGGGAACCAAGATCTTGGTATCTGAAAATCCCAAGGTTATGAGGACAGGAAACATAACTTTTGAGGAAAGCTTATTAAGTGAAAAGATTGAGAAGAATTGTGTCCATTTCCATTCCTTGTTTCTCAGACCTGAGATATCCTATTGTAGGAAAAATTTACCATATTATGTACATAGACATAGGTATTTGATTTAGCTCCTGCTAGGTATTGTCTCCCAGCAAGCATAAAGCTAAGTCTTCAGCAGGCTATTCAATTTTCGTATTAGGCTACCTTCTATTATTATAAAATTAATTCTTTGGTTGCAGGTGGTGAATTCATTATTACCATGATCATAAAGTTATAATTAAGTCTATAGAGGATGTTACAGGCAGAAGCACTGAGAACACAGAGACTTATTCATAACAAGAAGAAGTATCTATTCCAGTGAGCACACAGCACTCCAGTGTAATCACCTGGCATGAGAGGGTTGGTAGTTGCTCTGGAAAATTATGCCATATCCAGGGGTTCAGTGTTGGTCTCTGCCATTGTCAGGCTGGATACCCAGCAATGACCATGACCAGATCACCCTTGATAATGGAAGCCCATGTTTTTAATTCTAGTCATAACCTCAATCCTATTGCCATGGTATTTAGTTCATGGGCACTGAGGTGGCTGGGAAAGATGCTGATTGACATTCACAGTGAGTAACCTTTGATTAGCATGCTCATGGAAAACAAATATTTTCATAAGCTCATGCCCTCTGAGAGCTCCATTCTTATACCTCCCTGTCACCTATCCTACAGAATAATTTCATCCCAAACCCTGACCATCTGGCCAAGTTGTTAGATATTACACATGAATTAGTATAAAACCTTGTCCCTAGTCATTCTCCTTTCATGCACAATAAAAGACAAGATGCTTGTAGTTCCTTCCACTGAAAGTATTTCTCTTCCTCACTGCCTTCAGGGCACTCCCTGGGGGAGCTACGAAGCTACAGCAGTCCAGCTGTGACTAGTGCCAGCATATCTTGAGGAACCAACTTAAAACCAACTTTCTCAGTCAATGGTAGAGGAAACTCACTGTGAGGAGGCAACATGAGTTGAAGGAGAGGTAGAAATGCATTAGGAATGGTTTCATGAGTCACTTGCTCATTAAATTTATTAGCCTTCAGAACCTACTTAAGGCTGACCTTGTTTGTATGCCATTTCCACTTGAAGACAAGTGCTTCCATGCTGGCCCATCATTCTGTGCCTTTTTATGATTTGATATATCAAGTTAACTTGATATATCAAACCAACCATTTTATAATCATGTGATCATGTTCTATCCCATGACCAGGCAATTAGTCCCTACCAGGGCCCTGTAGCAAATCAGAAGTTGTTCTTTTTTTATTGCTGATACTATTACAGATGTTCCCCATTTTCCCCCACATTGCCCACTTCCACCCTGCCTCAGCCCAGCCCCAGCTCCACTCCTGGCCTTCACCACACTATTGTCTATGTCCATGGGCTATTCAGACATGTTCTTTGGTTAATCTCTTCATCTTCTTTCATCTACTCCCCTCCTTTCTCTTCCCCTCTTACACTTGTCAGTCTGTTCCATGTTTCCATGCCTCTGGTTCTATTTTGTTCATCAGTTTATTTTATTCATTAGATTCCTCTTATAAGTGAGATCATATGGTATTTGTCTTTCTCTGACTGCTTTTTCAGGAGTTGTTTCTGAAAGGGAGAAAGTTATGTGCAAACGAGAGTATGGCTTTGCTCTGAAACCACAGGTTCTTTACAGTGAAACTCTTATGGGAGCTTGCCAATAACTCCATACACATTCCTATTTGCCCCATAGACGATGCAAGCTCCATTGGATGTCCAGGTCATGAAGGCATAGTTGGCAGAGTGGCCTGGACAAGTAGTAGCCTTAAGGAATGCTCAGTAAATGGGTCAGAGTAGCACAGTAGTGTAGGTTGCCTCCAAAATAAAACTAGGCTTTCAAGCAGTTCGTTTCTTTCTTAGGAAGAGGGAGTTAAAGTTTGAGCAACTTGTTTTTCACACTGAATGTGATATCTCAACCAGGCCAGAGCACTGGGCTACTAAAAAATTCACTGAGGTGACAGGTCACTAAATTTTAATGAGGTCACCCCTCATCATTCATCATATGTGTCTCAGCAAGGCACCTACAGCACTGTCCATATCCTGCTCATCAGATTTTATTAATGTTCTGTGGAACAGTGACACAAGTTACTAAAAACTGACATCACTCCAAGATAAATGAGTAAAGCTGTATTTCTGTTTCTTTAAGATGAAAGTAAACTGCCTCTGGTGTTCTTTATTACTTACCAATGATAAAAAGGTATTTTCTAGATCAACTAGCTGAATACCAGAAATTGCTGTCATTATAGGAAATATCTACTTCGGTTTACAATAATCTACTCATTCTCCAAGATCTGCCTCTCCCATGAGCCAATTAGTTGAATTAAATGAGGGATGTAATAGGACTCAACTGCCAGCATCTTTCATGCTTTGATGGTGATATTAATCTCTGCAAGCTCTCCTGTGTTGTTGTTTTTAGTTTACTCTTTGGTAGTGGTTCTGAGGCTTCCACTTTCCCTTCCTCCCTTAATATCCCTGTTTCCATAAGGGAATTCTGACAGTCCCTAACTATGTCTATGTCAAGCAGGCACACAGTCGCAAGTGTCTTCAGATGCTACTTTAAGCTAATGTTTTGTCTCTGTGCTATGATCTACCTTTAACCCATTTTCTATTTTCAATGAGATCATTAATACCACCTTCAAATCTAACCCAGTCAGATAACAATCTCCGATTCTCATCTATGAGGTTCTGTACCTGTATCAAACTTTGGTACCAAATTCCATACCCAAGAGAATTAATCAGGAAATCAAAACCCACTGTTGATATGTATAGAGGCTGCATAGTCACTGTAAACAGCAGGTCAGAGGACAGGAGTGAAAATCAGGGAGCTGCACTTAGCAAGGGGAGATCAGAAGTGTCGATCCCAGAACACAGGCCCGGGATGAGGTGACATGCCTGCAGCCCTACACTACGCGGTTCTAAGAGGTCACCACAGAGCCATTGGCAACAGCCCACAGCCATTTGTCACTAGAATAGGAGCTTCTTCTCTTCTACCCTCCAAAACTCACTAAGAACATCTCAATGGCAGAATCTAAATGGGACCCTAGGAAGTCTGGAGCTTCCCACCTGCAGCATGGAGAAGTGCTTAAAAGGCAGGGATGGTACTAAGTTTCAACAGAGAATATCTGACACAGTAACCATGGAGAGAAAATACAATCTCAAGAAGTGGACTTCTTTTCAGAATGTCTCAAACCAAATAAACTAACCTTAATCAAATGTAAGTTCAATTCCATCAATTCTAAATGGATGGATTAGGATAACATTCTTCATCTTTAAACTTTCATTCCTTCCTTTATAATTGGAGTTAATTATGATGAACTTTCTTTAATTTTTGTTGAGGGGATTGAATATACATATAGAGAACCTGAACCTGGCTGGGTGGCTCAGTTGGTTGGAGTGTCATCCTGTACACCAAATGGTTATGGGTTTGATTACCAGTCAGGGCACATACCTAGGTTGCCTGTTTGGTCCCCAGTTGGGGCACATATGGGAGGCAACTGGTTAATGTTTCTTTCTCCATTAATGTTTCTCTCTCCATTCCTCTCTCTCAAAAATCAGTGAACATATCTTTAGGTGAGGATTAAAAAAAAAGAAGAAAGAAAGAAAAGAAAGGGAACCTAAAACAAATGTAAACAATAATTGTTTAAAAATATAACATTTTTTGTTTGTATGAATGTTTTACTTCTAACTGCATTTCTGTTCATATCACATTTTATATCTTTAAAAAGGCACAATTTTAGGAATAACTATCAAAATAATATAGGCAGAAAAATAATGTGAAATATGAAAACTCAAGGTACAATGAGATTAAATGTTATATCTGAAACAATGTATCTGAACTCAGGCCATCTGCCTTGCAGTTTCTTATCTTATTTACTATAGATTTGTGATGACATCAGCACTACATTGTTGTGCCTAGTTTATATACTTTCCTGATTAAAGTAAAATCATTAATTTTGAACGCTTTGCCTTAGAAAAATGATACCATATGGATCATGAAAACATGATTAATGTTTAGTTTTAAAGCCAGAAATTAAGTAATCATTAACTGTGATAACTCTAATTCAAGATGTAATATTTATTCCAATTCAAATCTCTTGAGGGATTTCTCCTAGAGTTAAATGGCAAGTCACGTCATATCTTCAGACTGTGTTATTGAAATCAAGATTGAGAAGTAAAATTATATATTTTCTACCTCTATAAAGAAGGCTTTATCTGATGTTAAATGGTGTGCTTTATTGGGAAACTTCCCATTTTATTACCCATCTAATAATCTAAATCAGTCATCATTGAGCTATAAGCAGAACAACATATTTTATAACTTTGTTCAGTTCTTTCATGTGTTTAAAATATTTCTAATGATAACAGTAGTCTAGAATGAAAAACGAGCAAATGTATACATATAACTAATTGCATAATAAACTTTTATGGTCATCTATTTAATTATTTCCTTGTCCTATTTTAAACTTATAATCTCTAGTTACATGTTCCAAACGTTAATTAGGGAAACTGTTTTTCAGTGCAATGGGTTTTTATTTTCTCTAAGGAAAGCAACAGTATACAAAAGACACTTATTGTTTTCTGAAGGTAATATTTTGAATGGAAGGGGTGTTACTTAGTGATATATAAATTGTCCCTCACCATTCCGCTTCATAAATGTATTTTCTCCAATGATATCAGACCAATCAGAATGTGTATTACAAACATTTCTATCAATATGAAATGCCAGATCAAGTTGTGCAGAGATAAAATATAACTATAATTGGTTTGTCCCAGGATCTACTCTATTATTTAAAATTAGAAGAGTGTAAGGCTAATATCTGACAGACAGAACTCTTCATGTTAACATAAAAGTCATCCCTAAGAAGATCAGAATCTCTGTCCTTAAACAACATATGTAGAAAATTAACAATATGGATATGTCCTGAAATAAGGGAAGGATCACTGGTATTGGCAATGATTTTTCTAATGGTTCCAAGTTGATTGCATCTTGTTTTTCTCATTAGTCCACATGTTCCAGAATTATAGATACCATTTGTTTTTACTTTGTAGAGAGCCATTCTTGAGCCAAAGTAGAGGTCATACACATTTGGGTCAATACATATTGTGCTTATCTCTAGCTTGTTGCCCTATTAGTCTAAAATGAACAAAAAAGGCAGCCTCCAAGTTGGAGAAATGTGGGAATAATTATAAAATGGCCTTTTGAAGAGGTGTTTCAAAGAAGGAAGTGGCAATTCTATCCCATCACCTCAGCAACCAGAGAGGTTGTCAAGGTCATCAACCCTGATTGCCACAACAGATAAGTTTGAGGAACTTAACACATAAAGTCCAGTGCAAATCCAATGGCCCTTCCTGGCCCTGTGCCAAATGCAACCTCCCAAGTCACATGGCAAGCAAAGAAAGAGCTGGAGAATCTTGAGGAATTTATTGATGGGTCGGGCTTAGAAATGACTTATATTACTTCTATCCACATCCCAATGGCCAGAATCAAATCCAGCTACAAGTGAGGCTGAGAATTGTGGAGGATCAGAGGGCCATTTGGAGATCCCTGTGACGGACAGAGCAAAGGTCAATCATTAATTACATAGTTCTCATGCCTAAGAATGAAATGTGGTTATAGCTGGTGTGAGCTCTCAATCATTCTTTCTCTATCGCTGGATCTATCTGTATCATCCTCTCTCTTTCAGGTAATCAAGTATCAGATAATGATAATGCTGTTTTTCTTTAGATTTACTCTTGGGAACTTTCATACCTGCTAAGCCTTTCTCTCACTCAGGAGAGGTAGGTGAGTGGGACTCCTCAGTTAACTCACAAACTACAATCAGCTACTACGTGCAATTAACAGATGTGCTGTGTTCATCTGCACACCTGGCACCACTGCTGTCCTTATGCCATCCAGCCTAGCAGGAAAGCCGCTGGTTCCCAGTGTTTCTGGCACAGCCTACCCAACTTCCTTTCTCCATAGCTGCTGAAAGGCTGTCCTTTCTTCATGACGTTTCTGTGCCAGGCAATGAAACTGAGCTGCAAGGAACTATCAAAAAAGAAAGAGAAAGATCATATATATATAATTTTTTGTAAAAATCTGTTTAGAATAATTGTACAAGTCTTTCTGTTTCTTTTTTTAATTTTTATTTAAGGAGAAACTACTTTTGAATTTTTATTTGTTGATTTCAGACCTAAAGACATTGAGATATAAAAAAGAGGTATTGGGCTTAATCACCCTGAAAAGGAGTAAGAAATCACTCAGTCTTCCTTACTAGAGTGACAGAACAGAGTAGGAACTCAGTAAATGGCTTTTACCTGAATTGAGCTGTTGGGATTACTAGATCATTAATGATACAGAGCAACTTCCATTTTCTTTTCTTTCCCTCTTGCCCATATTTTATACAGGGGGGAATTAGAGAAGGTTGTTCATTCCATCCAGATACATATACAGTATATATCACACATGTTTTAAAATAAAATGGAAGAGGGGGGTCAGTTCCTTTTTCACCATTCAGAGATTTTTAAAAGTATAATGTTTCATATGATAATGAATAACAGAATTGATCCCAAGTGGAATTAAAATGGTTTAGATTTCAAAGAGACTAAATCATTCTCAAATTATTTTTCTTCTGGCCCTGTCAATCAACTGAAATTCAATGTATCCTTCCATAGTTAATTTTTAAAATTAGGATAATAAGCAAGTGTAGATCTGGAAGTTATCTTAAACTTCTCCCTCTTTCTAACCCTGTTACCTAATAGTCCCCAGATCCTATAAATCCTACACCTTAATATCTCTTAAGCCTTTTCCCATTGCCACTGCCTTATCTCAGAATCTTATCTCAGTTCACTTCTAACTCTTCTTTCTGAATCCAGTTTCATCTCTGGTATTTTCAGCCTCAAATCTATAGTAATTTTTCTAGAATAAGAATCCACCACAACATTCTTCTGCGTAAAATTTCCCAGTGTATCCAAGGAACCTGTGAGGTAAGTCCCCTGATAAGATGAGTCAGAGGAGGTTCTGTTAGCCCTGGACAGTGGTGTCAGCTGAGGCTCTGTGGGCAGGAAAAGCACAAACAAAATTGTTATGGTGGATGAAACACGAGGGGGGAAAAAAAAAACCTTGCAATGCCCCCAAACAGTAAATTAGTTAAATAAGTGGGTACATCCCAAAGATGGGATACTAAGCTGCTATTAAAAATTACTTTGAAGATAAATATTTACTATCTATGGAAATAGTCTTAAGATCATTTTATGAGGAAAAATTCAGGTTGTTACTTCAAATTATTTCTAAATTGAATTTATGAGTTTGACAGCACACAAGTTGGAAATAGGTTATAGGTTTTAGGAAAAGGGGGAAATTTTCTGAATTGAGCAGCCAGGTCATTAGGAGTGTCATTTTGTTGAGAAAGAAAAGAGAGAGGAGTACGTTTCTAAGGGAAATGTTAATTTCCATTACAGAAACACTGACATTTTTTAAAACATTTTGAAGTCAGTCAGAGGGAGACCACAACCACAATATTTCCCTTTAAAGCAATTATGTCATTCAAAGGGCTAAAGCCACTAGCATCTTTTAGTTACAGAAGCTGGGTAGAGTTCAGGTTGCCTGACCCTGGCTGTCTGGAGCCCAGCCACTTGCCCTAGTTCAAGTCCAAGTTCTGCAGCTTCTTAGCTTCCTGACCTTGGGCTACTTCCACTTCACTAACCAGCCTGCACCTTACTGTCCTCATCTATACAAGGCAGAGGATAATAGTGCCTACTCAGAGAACTGCTGCTGCGAAGTGAACATTTCTCAATGGGTGATTATGCCCCCTTGGGGTCATTTGGCAATGACAAATGGATACAATTTTGCTTGTCACAAATGGGGTGAAGTATGCTACTGGAATTTAGTGGGTAGGGGCCAGGGCTGCTGCTCGACATCTGGCAAAGCACAGGATGGTCTCCCCCACTCCATCCAATATCGGCAGAGCCAAGGCTGAGAAATCCTGGCTTAGGCAGAAGCTGCCATATAATAAACTCAAACAAGAAGAGTTATTATTAGTCTGTTCTCAGCCCATGTACTTCCTTACTGGAGTGATTGGGTGTTGTTGTTTTTCCTCTGCTGACATTATTAAAACAGAATTCTTAGAATGTGAGTGCGTTCTCTGAAACTGTCTCCTTCCTGCATGTAAAGTATACTCACTCACTGCCACCTCCCAGGGAGAAAACACAAAATTCTATCTTGTCCCTAAGTCCAGGATCTATGGGTAACATGCTGTCTGACCCACCTGTCCTTCCCAGATATGCCACTGATTGGTATGCCTCCACCTACCACATGCCCCAAACCTGAAGTCTAACTCAGCGCTCCTAAAACTATCTGTGAGGAGGGACTAGTTTAGCATGCTTGCTTGTTAGTTTTTTCCCCTAATACATTATGCACTGAAAATTCAAAAACTTAATTTAAATATAGGACTGAAAAAAAATAAAAATAAAAAGGAAAAGACATACAAAATACAAGTCCTGATCTTTTATATTAGATTCAAAAATCACAGTATTAAATTTAAGTAGATAAAATATTCACTTAGCACAAAGAAACCAAAAAGTTTACAAAGTTTTAGTCATTGCTCATTGAAAGTATATGCATAGGAGATTAATATTGATAATTACATGGGGTATAAATAAAACAGCGATTCCTACATTAAACATCTTCATGTCAACTTTTAATGAACACTACACATATCAACATGTAAAGTTTTAAATGAATTGGTTTCTAGTTTGTTAATTCATACAATCTAGGTTGGATTGATAGCAACACCTCTCAGTGCATAATGTGCATCTAAACTGTTACTACAATTTGTTTTTATAATCCTCCTAACAGAGCAATTGTTTCCACAGTATATTTGCTAGAAGCTAAAATCCTTTTTTTTCTTGGCTTAAACAACAGAAACTTACTGTCTCAGAATCTGGAAGTAGAATTCAAGGTGTTCACAGTTTTATTTCCTTCTGAGGGCTGTGAGAATCTGTCCCATGACTCTCCGAGCTCCTGGCAGTCTCGGATGTTCCTTGGCCTGTAGATGGCATTCTCCCTGTGTCTTCCCATCATATTCCCTCTGTATGCATTTGTCTCTAGGTCAAAACTTCCTCTTTTTATAAGGACACCACTCATATTGGACTAGGGCCCACCCTACTGACTTCACTGTAACTTGATTACCTCGGTAAAGACTATTTCCAAATAAGGTTGCATTCTGAAGTACTGGGGGACTTTAACATAATTTTGGGGGAGGAAACAGAATTTAACCCATAACATCTATCCTCAACTCCTCATATTCCAGCCATGCTTCCCTCTTACCTTTCCGAACACCACACAACAGATCCCTGGAGGTCGGCTGCTTCTCAGGCATCTTGGCTTCCAACAACCATTTCTCCTCACTGCTCTCCAGATGGACCCAGGGCTCCCACATGGGTCTGCCCCTGGGACTCACCTTCTCTGCAGCCTCTAGGAGGCCCTTCCTCAGTCATTCCCAGCACTGTCCTCTACCTTCCTTAAGCTGCCTAGAGAGGAAGATGGCTCCTAGAATCCCAAAGCCAGAAATCTTTCCTCAAGGCACCCCCTACACTCAAGGCCAATGTGTATTTCTCTGTTGCCTTGGGCTATACACCAAACTCTGCCCCACTCTCCCAACAGAACTAGGCCTATCTGCTCCCATCTATTCCTGTGGATGAGTGGGCTGGTTTCTCAGGATACCTAGGTTTCCTTTCTTTGCCTCCTCCCTTTTATATATTGCTAATAAGCATAATTTATATGTTGGGGTTACAGTATCTGGTATCAATCTTCCTCTTGAGATTCACCGGAAGCAGAAGAGATCTTAAAGCATCTTCAATAAATTCAAAATATTCATTTTTTACTTTTATCCTAAATGAAACAAATGATGCATTTTCAACAGTCATTTTCAATTCTTCACCAGTAGCCAGTTGCAATAATTTATCCATTAAAATTATAGTCAATTTTAAGTTATCATTTGATAAAAGATATGGACTTTCTATGCATATATTTTATTTTTAGGAAGCAAGATTCAAAATCTTCCATCACTCAAGCTATTCTCAACATGTGGCCTCCAAAGTCACTGAGGTTAGAGGAAAAGACAAAAATTATGCATGGGAGAATTATGGGCCAGAACTGTAAAGCTGTATACCAATTGGCCACACTCTACTGGTGAGACTAAACTCCAAGGCCATCTATATAAACACAGTTAGAAACTGTTATTTATACCCACCATTATAAGTAACCTGATCAGAGGGAGATCCAGATGCTCTGGAGTCACCTATAGGGAGACCAGTAACCCAAATCAAAATGAGATGACAGGAAAGGCTTGAGGAGGTCACACCTGCAAGAATTAGTTGCTGGTTGTTACAAACTGAATGTTTGAGTCCCTCCTACCCCAGATTTATATGTTGAAACCATAACCACAAATGTGAGGGTATCATTAAGAGGTAGAGCCTTTGAGAGGTGATTAGGATTAGGTGAGGTCATGAGAGTAGTCCTGTGATAGGATTAGTGCCCTTCTAAGAAGAGGGGAGGAGGCCAGAGGCCTTTCTCTCTCTGCCATGTAAGGACACAGTGAGAAGGCACTGTCCACAAGCTAGGAAGAAGGTTCTCACCAGGAACAGAATCAATGCTACATTAATCTTGGACTTCCAGCCTCCAAATCTGTATGGCCCTGAGCTTTGAGATTCCATTTCAATAGTCACAAATGTCCTCTAAGAATCAAATGGGGGGGGGATGTATTTAAGAGTTATCAAGATGTAGAAGGTATAAAAATATCAGGATTATTTTTTAAATGGTGTGAACTATAACATTCCATGTGCAATCAACATTCTCATTCTTGTTTCACCACAAGGCAACTGTAAAACTGGATAACCAATTGGTTTATCCTCAAATTAAGTACATTTCTATTGCAGAATATTCACACATCCGGGTCAAGTGTCATAAAGTCAGTGTCCTAATTGGGGAGCCTAAACCAGGAGAAAGGATTGAGGCGCTTATCTTTTATCTGAGATGTTATGGAACTTTGCAGGGTACAAATCTTTACGCTGCCTCTGGTAAGGGGCCCATGGTTTTATTGGGTTACTTGGCAGCTTTTCCTCAAAAAGGTAAGAGCTGTACATTAACCATTCAAGATAAATGTGTGCCTGTCAACCCTTTGAAACTTGGTGAATGGTGTTAATAAGCCTAAACTCCATTTGACATTTGTTGCTTTTTCATTTCACTAAAGTTTCTGTTAACTTTCTCTTCTAACTATTTTCAATTCCACAAACCATTTTCTTTTAAGTGAATTTGTAAAAAGAAGGAGAAAATTTTGCAAAGTAGATTTCAACTAGACACAGGTAACCCTTTAATTGCTTTTTTCTATTAGAAATAAAAAAATATTTTACTCAAAATCTAAAGTTTTTTGGAATTGCTAATATTTTGGTTTCCACATTAAAATTAAATTAATCAAGAAGTGAATAATGGGTTGAGGAGTTCTCAATAAATGACTTCTCAGTAATGCATACACTCAATCTTAAGAATTTTCATTTTCAGGTTCATTTTCTTTGTGTCAAATAAAACAGCAAGATGTGTTTAACCACATAGAGATAATGAAATCTTTTTACAGTTTAAGATTTGGGCTTAGATCATGATTTCCCAATAATTCACTTTAAGGTTGATTTACAAAAGGCTGTATTTGAATGGGTTGAGATATTACATACTTAGCAAACTCTATGTTTCAGATTGTGTTCATGAACTGATATAAAATATAGCATCCCCAGAGAGAACTCTGCAAAAGACAGTGCTCATGTTTTTATGTCTTCTACTGTAAACACAAGAATTTTAATTCTAATATACAGAATCTATCAAGATCAGGAATATTTATATTAGTGACACCATAAAGGTTGCCTAAACCTAGAACTTCATGCACAATGGGATCCACTGAAAACTCACATTCTGTGAAAACCATAATCAGTTTATTCAAGTGTTGTGGCATGCTGACCTTTTCAGATATTGACCAATGTACTGTTGGCTACTGATTTTTTTTTCTACCCCTCAGCCCCTCTTACGTTAAATAGGTAGATCTTCTGCACACTGGCCTCCCAGAAGGGGAGCTGGAGCGGGAAGCAGGGGAGTCAGACCAGCCATTCCAGGCTTCAGAAGCTCCACGCTCAGGGAAAAGGCACAAACAGTAGATGTGAGAGAGTGTTTGTTGAAGAAAAGCACACCTTCTGCTCTGTGTTCTCCCTCCTTCCTTACTATAAACTAAGAAGAAAAAAAAAATCTTTCTAATCCTTGGGGACAGAAAAGACCCAGTGGGAGAGCACTGACATTGGGTGTCCAGTGAGGGGTATGGGCCCTGTCATTCGCCCTACTCCCCGGTTATCAGAAGCAGAGTGCCTCACATGACCGTTTCCAGAGAGATCTGAGGAGCTGGCAAGACCCCAAGGTAATAATGGCTATAAGGTCATCTAAGCAGATGGGATCCTAGAAAGCACAGGGTACCCTTGGCCCATAATGGAGCATGAACAGCTGAAAACCCCCTAGGGGTTCCTGGGGGTAACCTCAGATGATGACCAGCACTGTACCATGCCCAGAAATGGCTCTGCAATAGCAGAGAGAAGGACAGGGCTGAGGGCCTTGAGTTAGAATTGAGGGATGAGTTAGTAGTGTCCTTGGATGGACCTCAATGGACCAGATGATGGAGCAGTAGAGCCAGGCAATGCTTGGACAGTCAGATGAGTGGCAAACCAGCTCCTTCCTCCCATCCAGTATAGAGCACAACATAGTTCCCTCATTATGTAACCACACATTTGGAGGAAAAGAGGCAGAAATGGTGAGATAAACTTTAATTGCCTGAGATTAAATGTCCACTATCTGATGGAATGGGGGCTCCAAATTGAATTAAATTCAACTTTTAAAAAATGGAGGTATATCACAGAACACTTGAATTTGTGATCTTAAATTCATACCTAGTTACTTAAGAATATATTTTAGGTCTTCTGAAATCAGTCTATCATTTATCTTTATGGTGGAGCATAGTATAACTTTTATTAGGCCTAGAGAAATCATGTTGGTTGAGGCTGGATCCTATTCAAAGTGCCCTAGGTGTTCTTGGCACACATGAGATGGTATGAGATGGCCATATCCAGCTTTGAGCCTGTGTTACTAACTCTTAGGAATACATCCTTATATCTATATGCTCAAAGCACATCATTGGGGTGGAAGTTTTGCCAGTTGATTCAGTGGAAGACTTTGCTTTCATCCAAAATCCTACGCAACATTGTAGTTCTGGCAGTGTTTTCTCACTGCATTTCTCTCTGATCTCAGGCTTCTGTGTCTGCCAGCAGCTTCATTCAGTCTCTTTGTGGGAACCAGTGCACTCTCCCTCTCTGGCAGCTGTGTTCTCTCTGTAGGATCATCAGTCTTCTGCAGGCTGTGGTGATAGGATGGATTTTTAAACTCTTTTGGCAGAAAGAGTCACTTCCTGCCCAGAGAGAAAGATGAAAGTGAACCCCACACTGTGCAGAAACGTGGACACCATGACACTTCCTGCATAGCACAGTCCAGCTCCCACCACCCCGCCATGTGCATTCAGAACTTAACGGCCTCCACTCTCCTTGACCTGGACCATATGAGCTACATCCACTTCTCAGCTGATGTCACATCTGTTCAAGTAAAAGCTGTACTTGGCTATTGAGCTCTACAACTTTAAAACTTTAGATTGGTTACTGTATTTCCTACTATTATCTGCATACAATTTAATATACTAGTAAGACACCCTCAGTAACTGAAATGTGTGTACCATACGTTAAAAAATAACCACCATGGCCCTAAACGGTTTGGCTCAGTGGATAGAGCATCGGCCTGCAGACTGAAGGGTCCCAGGTTTGATTCCAGTCAAGGGCACGTACCTTGGTTGCAGACACATCCCCAGTAGGAGGTGTGCAGGAGGCAGCTGATCGATGTTTCTCTCTCACTGATGTTTCTAACTCTTGATCCCTCTCCCTTCCTCTCTGTAAAAAAATCAATAAAATATATTTTAAAAAATAACCACCATGAAATCTCTGAAATCATTCAGTGTGGCTATATTATAGGAAAAAGTGTTAAGTTATAGTCACCGATTATTGGAATGCAAAGGAAAACGCCTATATTCCTGATTCCTTTCTGTGACATGACTTTAAGTCAATACAAGTTAAGGAAGCAGTGCAGAATCTTTCTTCTGTGGTCTCCATAGGCAGATAAGGTCTTTGGCATGGCTTGAATAATCAAAGGAAACTGAACTTGTGGGTGTGAAAAGAATCCCCAGGGAGAAATAAAGACATCTAAGCCTTGTGCCAGAGCTGCCCAGGTAGATATTTCCTTCTACTGCTGCTTTTACATGTCCACAGCCCATGAGGATTTGGGAGTTATCACTAGATAGTTTCACTTATTTGGAAAAAATATCCCATTCCACTTTCTTACTCATCCACCCACTGCTCTAAATTGCCACAATGCCTGGTACATTGGAAGAGCTCAATAGCAGTGTGGAAATATAATTGAATTGGGACTTTGGGTAGAGATTGCACCTCCCTCCAAGGTCTCAGCCAGGAGCTTGTGGGGAGCATGAATATCCTTCTCCCAGACTACTAGCTCTCTTTACTCAGAGAGCATGCAGTCTGGCAAAGGGGAGAACCGCAGATCTGAGGGATTTGACCTTTGACCAATGGATATAATGTGTCTCTCTGATAAGAGCATCCCCCGCTGCTGCATGGCAGATGTGCCCCACCTCATTCCTTAGTGAGATCCCTTGATGATCTTGGAGGACCAGGAAGACAGCCTCGTGACCCTGAGTAGAAAATGAGAGAGGAGCACAAACAGCTGGTTTCCACTGACAGTAGTCCCTCCGTTTACATTCAGTTTGTTTCTGACACTCCCAGTTGGAAGCAGATGACAATAAAATGGGCTATACATTTTTAACTAAAGCTCAGTCCAGAGGCAGCCAGGCAGGCAGTTGCTGGAGTCATAAACCCGAAAGAAATGTAGCAAAACAGAGACAATAATACGTACCAAAAGGTTCTCAGAGAACATGAGATTCCGTGTCAGGGAACAATATTGGTTTCTGCTGCAGGTCCAGTTCACTTTGGAGATTTGGCCCAACCTAGGGACCAGGGCTGAACTGGTCTGAACCACAGGAGGGAAACTGGATGCAGCTACAGTTTTCTTCCTTGTCCCATGGATGCTTCTGCCTCTGATCCAAATAGATAATACATTGTCGTATATAAAAGGCATCAGTTCATTAACCTACTGGGTTCAGCCTGCCCAGCATGGCCATCTCTGCCACGACCTCACAGATGTTGTCTTAAAATGTTAACATTTTGTTCATTATGAGTTATCTCTTTCTTGGCTTTCATTTTTTCATGTTTTAAAATATTACAACAAAATATTATTTATGTTGATTACTGAGTTTTCTTGCACCTTCAATTTTATGCTTGTATTATCACCAACTGGGCAGCTGAAAATGATAGAAACGTACTTTCCCGCAGTCCTGGAGGCCAGACATCCAAAATCCTGGTGCCAATAGAACTACACTCCCTCTGAAAGCCTAGAAGAGAAGCTTTCCTGACTTCCTCCAGTTTCTGGTGGCTCCAGAGGTTCCTTGGCTTGTGGTGGCATCACTCCAATAGCTGCCTGTCTTCCCATGGCCTGCTCTGTGTCTCTGAGTGCCGCATTGCCCCCTGCCTTTCTCTGATAAGGCCCACCCTAAATCCAAGGTGATTTTATCTGGAGATTCTTAATTGCATTTGCAAAGAACCTTATCCAAACAAGATCTCATTAACAGGTTCCAAGGGTTAGGACTGGGATATATAGTATATTGGGGGAAGGGGCCCACTCTCAACTTAAGGCAAGTGCTGCATTTGCCTCACCCTGGTCGCAGCCCTGCCACAAAGATGTGTCCCCTAATGCCGTCTCATCATTAGAAAGCCACAGCTGGTCCTTTTAGGTAGTGTGGAATGAATGAATGAATGAATGAATGGGACAATGAAAAGAGGGAACAGCACACACAAAAACAGGGGGGATGTCCTGCAGCCCATCTCATCCTTACAGAGAGAGTATGGCAAGGAAAAGAGAAATGTCATTTCTCTGCACTGAAGTTTTACATCAGTCTTCAAAGTAAGTTGTAGAGAAGTCACTAAACTTCTGTCATTACAATAACCTACCTTTTGCGTTTTGTTCACATCATTTTGTCCCTTGACTTGTTTTCTTTTAATATTTACTTTTACATATATACACAAAACTATTGATTTTTTTTTTTAAAGCACAGCTGCTTGGCTGTTGTAAATTGAAATTCTTAGAGCATGATCTTCTTCCTATAATCATGGGAAAGAGCAAGCTACTTTAAAAACTCACATCCCACCACACTTCTTGACGCCATATGGAGATTTTATTCATGCAAATAGAAGCTTGGTTTTCTCCCAATTTCCCACAAGGCACTCATTAGCACGGAGATCTTTGCCCCTAAGTAGAATCTGTCAGGCTGATCCCTTCTGATAAAGTCTCCCCCATCACTTGCCTTGACTTTTAAATGTGTACATCCCTCATTACCACCACATTGGCATCAGGGAGCTGTAAAATGTGAAAAAAGTCCACAATCAGTTCTGCTGAACAACTTACATTTTTTACCTAAAATATAATTTCAGATAAATCTGTATGTGAGTTTCTACAATGTTAGACAAATCATGAGTATTATTTCAAAAAAAATATGTACGAATTCAGGGTGTTTTGGTAAACTTTTCATATTTAATACATTTAAAACCTGGCATTACATGAGCAAATTATTTGCAGATTGCTAGACAGGACGAATAATCTGACACCATATGGAGATTAGTTATAAACCACAGCAATTTCCACACAGTTGATCATGTGTAAGATAAACAATGTAACGTAAGTGAGTTATTACTTTTCCATTATTTCCTTGGTATATTATAGTTAATGTTTAAATTGAGAGAAGCGGTTTTGAAAGATCCTCTTATACACATCTTACTATTCACTAGTTAGGGATAATTATTTGGTTTTTTATTTTGTGACTTCAATACAAAACATGTTTTCCTCTTCCTATGTGCCAACTGGTATTTAGAGAAAAGAGTTAAATAACAGAATGTTAAGTAAACAGAAATTTTTGCTCATGTAATGTGAATCTTAGAGAATGTATCATGAGGAAAAATGATGTGAAATAGAGGGCATGTGAGAATGCATGGTGGACAGTAGTTGTGAACAAAAAAAAGGATTCTATGGAAAGAAACCTCACAGGTAATCTGATCATAAATTCCTGATTGGGCAGGTCATGATGGATAGGGAAGCCCCAGGCTTATCATTGCCTTAAGCAAGCCCTGACCATTGTTTCTGGGCCTCTGCATGAACACTCCTTTGAAATGAGCCATAACCTCCTTCAAAGGAGCACATAATCTTGTTAATCCAATCCCATCCTTGCTTTTTTCCACCGCCATGTAAACTTTCTCAATTGCAAATGCATAAAAGAAGCTGCAAAACTTATTCTCCAGAGCACTTGAGATTTTGCTCCCCAGCATATGCCATCAGTTTGGCTCACATGAACTTATAAAAATCTCTACAGGTTTGCACATTTCTTACATCAACACAGTTATAGAAAAATGAGAATTCTGATTGCATGTGTCATCTTTCACTCGAATGGCACTCTCAACCTACCCCCTCATGAGACCATGGATGGGAAGAGAGGGGATCGGTGAACATTGGAAGAGCCTTGAAGGGATATCATAACAAGCACTAACTATTGAACTACCAAGTTAGCCTCCGAACCGGTCCTCCTTCGCCAGCTTCTGTGCTACATTCTAGCCTGTACTCGGTTGTTTTAATACCACCTTAACTACTCTCTACTGCATTAACCCCTCACCCAGTCCTCTCACACTGCCAGAAAAATTTTCCAAAAATACAAAGATGACATGTCATGCCACTGATCAAAAGCTTCAATAGCCCCTACAAAATAAATTTCTAATTCTATAGCAGGACTCACAAGACCATTTGTAACCACACAATCAATGGGTCTGTGTGGCCAGTTACTACTTGAGCCAGTTTAGCAGAGACAGGGTTGAATCATATGAACGTTCATTCCAATACTGCCGGCAGCAGGTCATCCACAAAAATCTGCTCTGCACTGCACCATAAGCCAGCTGCAAATATCGGGTAGAAGAACAAAGATTACATGGGGAAGTAAGCAAAAGGGTATGACAAAAGGGCAGTTTACAGGAGAATTGCAAAGGCCTGGGGGTAGCACAGGCTGGGAGTCTTCAAAGGACAGGCAATATAAAAAGGGCTGGTGGCTCTGGTTTCTGCAACAAGGTTGGTAACCTTCCCAAGATAATAAGAAGCTCCTTGATGCGGAGAATGGACTACATTTCCAGGTTGAGCTCCCAGGTCCCATGTGCAACTCCCAGCCAGGTTAGAATGTGCCTTCTTTAATTAGAACAAAGCAATCATGGGTAACAAAGCACGATTAATATTTCTTACCATTATAGCTGGTCCCCAATATTCTGTTTCTGGCCCTAATACATTCATGATCTGACTCAACCTGTCTTTCCAATCTATCTCTTACTCCACTGGACATATTGAATAGTCAACCCCTCAGGTGTAGAGGGGAACCATAATGGTTTGGAAGTAGTGATGAGAAGTGAGAAGAAAAAAAAAAACAACACAAAACTCTCCAAACCCTGAGCAGGAGAATAGCAGCATGCACATATGTGCTTCAGATGAGTTGAGGGGTGTCAGCATCCAGTAGGGGCAGGTGTCTGTCAAGTTTGAAATTTCCCCTCACAAATATTTAACCCTTTCAGAGACATATTTATATCACACAAATGTTTTATTGCTTTTCTTAACTATATATTTAAAAAAGATTGCAGGTGTCAAAATGCTCTTCACTAGGGAACAAAAAGTCAATTATTGATTGATTGAGCTTCTGTAAATTGAAGGTACTGGTATAGGGACTGAGATGAAGTGAAGTGTAGCCCCTAGGCTTAAGGAGTTCACAGTCAGGGCCTTTATAACCTTTGGATTTTTTATGAGAAATTAACTTATTGCAGGAAATTTGGCTCAATACCTCTTGTCATTCTCATATAACCAAAATCCTGGCCAAGACAACAGATAGAGAGATTGAATAGGATGAAAAGAAAGATGTTCTGTAGAGAAAGTTTAATGAATGAGGCCTGGGAAGCAGAGGACAAACAAGGCTGGAAGTTTCTGGTGCATGGATGAAAGTCAAGGGCATGGAGCAGGCAATCAGTGTTGGTCTCAGCAAGAAGGTCCTGGCAGGCAGAATGCATTGTCATTTTTACCTCTTGGAGGAAGAATCTTTTCTCTCCTCTTTAAGATTCTTTCAGCTGGTCTAGTAATTAAATCTGCATGAGACAGATTAACAAGAAAAAATAACCCAATTTAATTACATACGTACATAGTGGAACCCCACATACATGGGAGAGGCAGAGACTCCACATACACAAAGGGCATAGGGGCAGAAAGTTAAAATGAAGTATATGTGTCATTCTGAGCTAAGGATGAGTTAAGGCAGCTTGGGGTTACTCTTAGGAGATGAGGGACAAGTTAAAAGTTTTCACTGGAGCCTTCCAGCTCTCCAGGCATGTTCTTAATTTTTTTCTTATGTAGTGCAATAAGTAGTCAGATATTGTTGTCAGTTGTCAGCTAATGCTATGTAATAAGCTATCCCCAATGTCAGTGGCTTCTCACACCGAATTTACTTTTCTTGATCCCAGACCTGAGGATTGGCTGAAGTGGCTTTGGGCAGAAGTTCATCTGGGTTGGCCTCAGGTCAGGTTCATATCTGTCCCATTTGTCTCATTCTGAGAACCAGGTTGAAGAATCAGTAGCTAGTGGGGACAAGCTCTTCTAACAGTGATCTTTGGGATGCAGAACTGAGAAAAACTCCACAACTCATTTAATATCACATTTGCTCACATTCCATTGACCAAAGCAAGACAAAGTCAGGGGGTAGAAAACCCACCCAGTGGGAGGGTGTAGCAGGGGTCCTCAAACTACGGCCCGCGGGCCACATGCGGCCCGCTGAGGACATGGATGCCGCTGCCTATCCTGCTTAGCAGCCAACTCGTCCTGGGCCCACAGTGAGCATAGGAATTTGTTAATAGTTTTTTTTTTTTAAACTATAGTCTGGCCCTCCAACAGTCTGAGGGACAGTGAACTGGCCCCCTGTTTAAAAAGTTTGAGGACCCCTAGTAGTGTAAGTGTCTGACATTAAGATTTTTTATTGTAATATGTCTAATGTTAAGCTTTTGATTGTTGAGGCTTATTCAAAGACTTATTTCCAGCTGTTCAACACAGCATTCAGTAAAACAACTAGATAAGAAATCAGGCTGCCCCACCCATAAAGTTCCCCTTTTAGAAAGGCCTGGGTAACCTAGATAACTGCCCACTTGAATGACTCCACTTTTCCCTTGCTGTGTCTTAATTCTTGCTCTTGTGTTTTCAATTTGCCAATAAAGAAGGAACTCATGAAACCCTAGGCACCACAACCTCAACTTCAATAAACACAGAGCCCCAGGTCCTTACTCCCTCTCTCTCTCCACATTAACTTACTGTGTGGCTCTTGGATGTGTTGTGTACTCTCCAGAATTTGTAAGTAATAAATCTTTTTTTTTGTTTTTTCCAAGTTCCTGATGGTTGCAGCTGAAGTGTATCTTGCAATCATAATAAGAACCACAAGGCCTGAGCTAACTACATTGGTTCCCATCTGGGAAATGTCTGTGGGGGCTTGCCACAAGTAGCAAGCACCCAGGTGAGTGCCCCAGACATTCCTAGCCGATAGCATCACAGTTGATAGACTGAGATGACACAACACAGAGGGGGAGGTTAGTGAAGAGGTACAGAACAATACTTCATTCTATCATTTCAGGTGAGGCTACAACCTTCGTAATCACAAGGGTTGGCATAGTGACTAAATGCCACAGCTACTACATCTCCAATGTCCCGCCCTACACATGCACTTCACCCCATGTTATCACTAGTGATGATATGATTTACCATGATGCTACTGAATGCCATAAATTACCGTGTCCTATTTCCCCCAGCAACATGGTTATTTAAGACCTCACCTAATATTAAGAATCACCCAATCCCAGAAACACATTTTCAGGCTCTGTTTCCTGAAGCCACTCCTGGTACCAATTATATTGTCTGACACAGAAAATAATGTTATACCTGGTTTATATTCATAATACTTTATGAGAGATCACACTGAATATCCAGACTTTATACATCCCATTGATAGGAAAGAATTGATATCTATATTTATCTATCCTATCCTTTAATAAGTCTTACTATTCAAAAAATACATAAAAATTCTTGGCATTATTCCCTCCTCAGGTTCTTTACAAGAGATATTGAAAATCCCCAATATTCCTAAGAGTTTTAAAGACACAAAAGTTATATAATGCAAAATTTATAAATGTAGTACTAGTAAAAAGAAATGTGTTCATGAGGAACTGCAAAATAAAATATATATTAAAGCATAGTAAACCAGGCCAGCATGGCTCAGTGGTTGAGCATTGACCTATGAACCAGGAGGTCACAGTTTGATTCTTGGTCAGGGCATATGCCCAGGCTGTGGGCTCAATTCCCAGTAGGGGGCATACAGGAGGCAGCCGATCAATGATCCTCTCTCATCATTGATGTTTCTATCTCTCTCTCCCTCTCCCTTCCTCTCTGAAATCAATAAATATATATATATTTTTAAAAGCATAGTAAAAATTGGAAAAAAAAACAGGTCTTTTTTTTATTTCTTTATTGATTAAGGTATTACATATGTGTCCTTATTCCCCCATTACCCTCCACCTCCCATTCATGCCCCCATCCCCCTGTTGTCTGTCTCCATTGATTAGGCTTATATGCATGCATATAAGTCCTTTGATTGATCTTTTCCCCTTACCCTCACCCTCCCCTACCTTCCCTGAGGTTTGACATTCTGATTGATGTTTCTCTGTCTCTGGATCTATTTTTGTTCATCAGTTTATGTTGTTCATTATATTCCACAAATGAGTGAGATCATGTGATATTTATCTTTCTCTGCCTGGCTTATTTCACTTAGCATAATGTTCTCCAATTCCATCCATGTTGTTGCAAATGGTAAGAACTCCTTTTTTACTGCAGCGTAGTATCCCATTGTGTAAATGTACCACAGTTTTTTAATCCACTCATCTACTGATGGGCACTTAGGCTGTTTCCAAATCTTAGCTATGATGAATTGTGCTGCTATGAACATAGTGGTGCATATATCCTTTCTGTATCGTGTTTCTAGTTTCTTGGGATATATTCCTAGAAGTGGGATTACTGGGTCAAATGGGAGTTCCATTTTTAGTTTTTTGAGGAAACTCCATACTGTTTTCCAGAGTGGCTGCACCAGTCTGCATTCCCACCAGCAGTGCATGAGGGTTCCTTTTTCTCAGCATCCTCGCCAGCACTTGTCATTTGTTGATTTGTTGATAATAGCCAGTCTAACAGGTGTGAGATGGTACCGCATTGTCGTTTTGATTTGCATCTCTCTGATGATTAGTGACTTTGAGCAGGTTTTCATATGTCTCTTGGCCTTCCTTCTGTCTTCTTTCAAAAGGTGTCTATGTAGATCAGTTGCCCACTTTTTGATTGGGTTGTTTATCTTCTTTTTGTAAAGCTGCTTGAGTTCCCTGTAAATCTTGGAGATTAAACCCTTATCTGAAATAGCATTGGCAAATATGTTCTCCCATGCAGTGGGCTTTCTTGTTGTTTTGTTTATGGTTTCTTTTGCTGTGCAAAAGCTTTTTATTTTGATGTAGTCCCATTTGTTTATTTTCTCTTTAGTTTCCATTGCCCTAGGAGCAGTGTCAGTGAAGAAATGCTTTGGCATATGTCTGAGATTTCTCTGCCTGTGGATTCCTATAGTATCTTTATGGTTTCCTGTCATATGTTTAAGTGCTTGATCCATTTTGAGTTAATTTTTATGGTGTAAGTTGGTGGTCTAGTTTCATTTTTTTGCATTGTATCTGTCCAATTTTCCCAACACCATTTATTGAAGAGACTGTCTTCACTCCATTGTATGTTCATGCCTCCTTTGTCAAATATTAATTGAGCATAGTGATTTGAGTCAATTTCTGGATTCTCTATTCTATTCCATTGATCTATATGTCTGTTCTTGTGCCAATACCAGGCAGTTTTGAGAACAGTGGCTTTATAATACAGCTTGATATCTGGTATTGAGATCCCACCTACTTTATTCTTCTTTCTCAGGATTGCTGTAGCTATCTGAGGTCTTTTTTATTCCAGGTGAATTTTTGGAAAGTTCATTCTAGGTCTGTGAAATATGCCATTGATATTTTAATGGGAAGTGCATTGAATTTATAGATTGCTTTGGATAGTATGGACATTTTGATGGTGTTGATTCTACCAATCCATGAACATGGTATGTTCTTCCATCTGTTTATGTCTTCCTCTATGTCTTTTTTCAGTGTTGTGTAGTTTTCCGCATATAGGTCTTTTATCTCCTTAGTTAAGTTTATTCCTAGGTATCTTAATTTTTTTGGTGCGATGCTAAATGGGATTGTTTTTTCAATCTCTCTTTCTGTAAGTTCACTATTAGTGTATAGAAATGCCATAGATTTCTTGGCATTAATTTTGTATCCTGCTACATTGCCAAATTCATTTATTAAGTCTGATAATTTTTTGATGGAGTCTTTAGGGTTTTCTATGTACAGTATCATGTCATCTGCAAATAAGGACAGTTTTACTTCTTCTTTTCCAATTTGGATGCCTTTTATTTCTTCTTCTTGTCTGATTGCAATGGCTAGTACTTCCAGCACTATGTTGAACAGGAGTGGTGAGAGTGGGCATCCCTGTCTTGTTCCTGTTTTTAGGGGAAACGGTTTTAGTTTCTGCCCATTGAGTATGATGTTGGCTGTGGGTTTTTTGTATATTGCTTTTATTATGTTGAGGTATGATCTTTCTATTCCCACCTTGTTGAGAGTTTTTATCAAGAAAGGGTGTTAGATTTTGTCAAATGCTTTTTCTGCATCAATTGATATGACTATGTTATTTTTATATTTCAATTTGTTTGTGATGTATCATGTTTATTGATTTGTGAATATTGTACCATCCTTGCATCCCCAGGATAAATCCTACTTGGTCATGGTGTATGATTTTTCTGATGTACTGCTGAATCCAATTTTCTAGAATTTTGTTGAGGATTTTGGCATCTATGTTCATGAGGGATATTGGCCTGTAATTCTCTTTCATTGTGTTATCTTTATCTGGTTTTGGTATTAGGGTGATGCTGGCTTCATAGAAGGAGCTTGGAAGTGTTCCTTCCTCTTGAATTTTCTGGAATAGTCTGAGGAGGATAGGTTTTAGTTCTTCCTTGAATGTTTGGTAAAACTCCCCTGTGAAGCCATCTGGCCCTGGGCTTTCATTTGCTGGAAGCTTTTTGATGACTGCTTCAATTTCTTCCATAGTTATTAGCCTATTGAGATTTTTAGTATCTTCTTGAGTAAGTTTTGGAAGGTTGTATTTTTCTAGAAATGTGTCCATTTCCTCCAGGTTGTCTAGTTTGTTAGAATAGAGTTATTCATAGTATTTTTAATAATCCTTTGTATTTCTTTGGGGTCTGTTGTTATTTCTCCACTTTCATTTCTGATTTTGTTTATTTGGGTCCTCTCTCTTTGCTTCTTGGTGAGTGTGGCTAAAGGTTCATCAATCTTGTTTATCCTTTCAAAGAACCAGCTCTTGCTTTCATTGATCTTTTGTATTTTTTTTTTATTTCTATGTCATTCATTTCTGCTCTGATCTTTAATATTTTCTTCCTTCTGCTCACTGTGGGCTTTTCTTGTTGCTCTCTTTCTAATTATTTAAGTTGTTTAGTTAGATGATTTATTATCATTTTTTCTTGTTTTTTTGAGGTAGGCCTGTAGAGCTATAAACTTCCCTCTCAGGACTGCTTTCATTGAAAACACAGGTCTTTTAATGTCAGCTGTAATTGAAGGGGTTCAGAACAGGTCTCCCCAGGATGTGCCATTTGGCATGTGAATTATTTTGAGCTGAAGACAATTGAGACCCTGAAGGCTCACAAGAAATTTCTACCTCTCCCTTAAATAATTTAAATTAGGGGCCTTGCCCCATAATAGGAGTTATTAACAGAGATAACTTTTTATGACCTATTTATAGGCCAGAGCAAACATCCAATTACTGAACATCTACTCTTATTGTCCTACAATGACTTTCCTTCCCTTTGAAGCCCCAGGCACCTGACCTCATCCTTAGTTCAGGATGTCTTATTTTCCCTTTCTGTCTCTGAACCTCACATGTATGTGGAATTTCTGCCTCTCTCATGTGTGTGTGTGACTAAATTGAGTTATTTTTCACTTTTTAATCTGTTTTGTGTGATTTGATTATTGGACTAAGAACCTAGAAGGATAGAGGAAAGTTCCTTCCTCCCCCACATAGTAGAGACTCACAAGTCTCCCAGGAAATTGTATCAATATATCATCTTTATGAAAAGAAACAATAGAAAGTAGGGAGATTTTGCTGGTGAAAATGGGAATTTAGACGAGATCTGCAGAACCTCAGATGAAGATCCTCATCACTCTGCTTTAGATTTCTAAAAAGTGAGAATAAAATCTGGGCTCAAAAAATGTCCTTTAGATCGTCAATCAGTTAGTGTTTTTATATCATATTTTAGGTTTTTTAAAAGTACAAAACATAGGTGTTTCTTATTTATTGTTAAAGAGAAAACCATACGCCCAAAATGGCAACACTGTGCGAAAGCCCATGGTACCAATCTTAGATTCAATACCTGATCTAGGTGTTGTTAACCTCACCAAGAAATACAATCTTAATCAACTAGTCTGGAGTTTCTGGTCAACACCGAGGAGGTATCTGTCACTTGGGCCCTCTTTATCTCCCATAGAAAGAAAAAACCATCTGCATGATAAAACCCTTGCCATTCTCTTCCCCTAAAAAGAAGATGCAATGCTCTAAAACTAGTATTTTCTTTTCTTTTGTTCATAGCTCCCTTGTCTCATCCTTATTTCTATAAAAACCTTCCATCTGTACAACCCCTCAGAGTGCCTTTCCAGTTGATAGATTGGATGCTTGCCAATTTATGAATTATCCAATGAAGTCAATTAGATGACCAAATTTACTCACTTGAACTTGTTTTTTAACATTATAAACATAAAACATAAAAATCCATGAAAAGTATGCTTTCTCACATCAAGCAACTATAAATCACCAGTATTGCTTTCCCTATCCAAAGAGGTGTACAGGGAGTGACAACGGAGATTACTTGCTGATGAAAATGTGATTACCACATTTGGTGATGAGGAGACACCTGCATTCACTTTTAATTCATCATCTGTTTGTTCTCACAGACTGGACACCTCAAAAGTCTTCAAAACATACACATGCAAACAAAAGACATTATGTTATCATCTGCATGCTGAAAATTTCATTATTTGCACCTGGCGCTGAAATGTCACTTCTTAAGGAAAAGGATTTAGGGAGCTTTGGAGCATGAATCCGGTGCTAACAAACATTGACAGGCAGGAAGAGTGGAGCTTTCTGCCTCGCACAGCTATGCTCCTGTCCTGTCTGGGAGGGCCTGGGGATGCCCAAATGGCCCTGTCCTATCGTAACTCTACCTTCAGGTAAAGTGAGAAAGATATATTCCCCGGGAGACTGGGTGAGAAAGGAGTTCGAATGCTCTCCACGCTCAGGCGTGATAAATGTGGAGATTCCATCTGGCAAGAGAACAGAAGCACTGACCGTGGCTGGGATAGATGGCCACATGCAATTTTTGGCAAATTTGAGACTTTCCTTGATAGCTTTTCTCTTCTTCCCAGCAAATACGTCTTCTTAGGCATCAGCTACAAAAGGTAAATGACTTCAGTAGCCGTTCAACTTGCAGTTCAGACACTTTATTTTTCAGATCTCAACTTTCTTTCCACTTTGAACCTCCCTTCAGTAGGATGGCAGGAAACAAATCCATCTTCCTTTGGGTTAGGGCTGGGCGACTGTGTGTTTTGCTTTGCCTGGGACAGTCCTAGCTTATGCTGTTTATCCCGGCATAATAGTAAGTATCTCAAATGTGTGCCGGTGTTGACATGTGCTCACCTTGGTAAATCACCTCCCCAGTCCCCAAGTCATCTCAAAGTTCCCACAGGCTTACATGCTTTGGTGTAGGAGGGGTGGGGGTGGGCAAGGATTTGATCATTAAATTACACAGGTTTCCTCAGAAATGCCCATCTTTTGGCATGTGTAAACAACCAGTCTGTGGGCTGGGGCTTTCTGCCACCTCTCTGCCATGCATGGGAAGGGCCATCTTTCTGAGTCTGTCCATGTCATGATGCAGAGAAGCTGACATCTCCTTCTAGAGTCTGGCTGCTTCCCTGATACAATGCCATTGCTCATGTGGAGGCACACTGCTATGGGATCCTGATATTCATGCTCCCTCAACTGTGGGGTGGACCGAGTGACCTGCTTCTAATTTTATACAGCAAGAGTGGTGGGATGTCACTTCCAATATTATGCTACAAAAGACACTGGCTTCCATCTTGTGTGCCACCTCTTGCTTCATTGCTGATGGAAGCCAGTAGCCATATTGCAAACTTCCCTAAAGAAAGGCCCATAGAGCCGAAACCGGTTTGGCTCAGTGGATAGAGTGTCAGCCTGCGGACTGAGGGGTCCCAGGTTCGATTACTGTCAAGGGCATATGCCTGGGTTGTGGGCACATCCCCAGTGGGGGGCGTGCAGGAGGTAGCTGATCGATGTTTCTCTCTCATCGATGTTTCTAACTCTCTATCTCTCTCCCTTCCTCTCTGTAAAAAAAAAAATCAATAAAATATATTTTAAAAAAAATAAAAAAGAAAGGCCCATAGGAACAATCAGCAAAGACCTGAGGCTCTCAGTCCAACAGCCCATGTGAGTGAGCTGGGAAGCAAATCATCTCCCCCTCAAGACATGAGGTGACTGAAGCCTGTGAGAGACCCTGAGTAGATGACCTAGTTTAGGGTGAATTTAGGTCCTGACTCACAGAAACTGAGATGGTAAATCTTTGTTGGTTTAAGGTGCTACGTTTGGGGTAATTTCTTAAATGGAAATATGAAACTAAGAGAGCCTTTTCTGTTCCTGGGCCCTACATACCCGTCTCATTAGTGCCAGGAATAAGGAAACAAATCCCTCCTCGTAACAACAATGTCTTTTATTTTCTGTATTCTGATACTTTGACATCTGGGGCCTTGCTGACTCTAAAGAGACTTCTTCTCCCAGGATGAGCCACTACTTAGAGATAGTAAACAACTCCCCTGCAAGTACAAATAAACCAACCCAGAGCCCAAACCTCAACCACCTTCTCTCTGACTTTCATAGTACGGGCTGCTAGCCACCTGCCCTAATCATCCTCAGGGTCAAGTACCAGACAACTAGGAATAGCCTCTGGGCTCCAGAGCCGGAGAAAATCATTCAAACCAGCCAATCCTAAGCCTGCTTACCCTGCCTTCCCCATTCTTACCTGCAGAAACCACAGTAAAAATTCTCACCTGTTTCCCCCCATTCCACCTGGCTCCCAACTGACCTTGGTGCTTCCCCAAGTGGCCCCTCATGGTTTGGTGTGCCCCTTCCCCTTGAGAATTGTAACAGACTGACTTTTCAATGCCAGTGGTGGCCTGATCTATTGGCCATACTATATTTCAAATTTCCTCTTAATTCACTGATATGTTGAAACACTCCTCCTTTCATCTTCCCTCTAATCAGAAGTACCTTTTGTAGTTTTATAGGTTTAAAGGAAACTCCACTTTCCTTCCTGCTTCTGTCTAAATACCATACCCGTCTTATTTACTCAACCCAATCACTAAATGTCACGGACCATAGGTCTTTCTTATTCTCAGTCTATGTTCCTAATCTTTTTATAAATGTAAAGGGTAAAAAATACAGTGGTTAATACAATAGAATATGCTGCTGCAACTGTGCATGACTTTCAAGAACGTGAAGCTTTTTTCAAAGATAGTCTTGAAGTGAGAGGACCCCAGGAAAAACCTGGACAGGAAATGGACAGAAGATGAATCTTCAAGGTCCATAAGACAGACAATAAAGGCCTACAGGAAGCAGGCTGTGGCTGAAGATGATCTTAAGGATTTACATGCCAAAGAGGACCATCAGATGTTCAGTAAGTGGATCAAAATGCACAATCCATGGGGTTTCTACATGCAGACTATTTTTACAAGAACTAGTTTCTCCTATGCTCCAGCTCTAGGAAGAAGTCTGTGATTAAAAGCAAATTCTGCCACAAATGTTGACTTCTGAACACCAAAAAGTTTTGTTATATATTTTTTTAAGCCTTTGGGTATAAAATTAGAAGAAATACAAAAAGAGCTATTCTAAGTACGTGTATGCTTTTCCATCCACACACACACACCCCAGGGTAAATTTATATTGAGTAGTTCATTTAATAGAAGCCTTCTTGAAAACCACAGCCCATGTGGCAAGGTTTGTTTTACATGGGTCACTAATGTAGAAAACTTTGATACCTTATGTTGAAAGTAGAACAGTCAATTAATTCCATGGGTGTGAACTTGGCATCATATTCAATTTACCCTTAGGTGAAAGCTGCCAGCTTTCCAAATACTGGTTTCTAAATAAAATAAAATATTTAGTTCTCTGACTTGAAGTAAAAAAAAAAATGCTGCTTTAATTCAAGAAGCATGAGCTGAAAATTCTGTATATTTTGTCTTCTTGTTTCCCCTAAAGGAGTCCTGGGCAAAATTTCTCTTCAGAAGAAACAGGAATTCTGTTTTTTAACCCTCTGCAGAGAGATGCATAGCCATCTGGCTCAGACCCTGTATTAGTCAGGATAGAATGGGTTATGCCACAGTAACAAACAATTCAAAGTCTTAGAGGCCCAAGGGGGAAAAAATATTTATTTCTCCCTCATACAAACTATCCATCAGAGATTGGCAGTAGTGTTCTGTTCTGCATAATCTCTCAGTGATTCACACTAATGACACAGCCATAGTTCAAATGCTGTTCATTTCTATTCTAGAAAGAACATATTGGAGGATGTGGAACCTGCCAGATGACAAAGCCCTCATCTCACTGGGCAGTGCTACTCCCATAGGCCCACTAAAACATGACAGGTCCAGAAATTCAATCTTTATGGGGTCCAGACAGAGAGGACAACTGGATTTTGGGAAGTTGTCCCAATGACAACCACAAGTCCCCTTATGAAAACCAACTTGAAAACATGAAAATGCACACCAGGCCCTGCTCTCCTGCCTGTGCAGTGGATTCAATAGCATGTATTTGATCAGATTCCAGAGTGCTAAACAAGGTTGGTTTTGACCATTTCGTCGCGTTTTAGAGTTGCTTTGGGGTAGGGGACTTGCATGGCCAGAGTCAGAATGACTCCCAGAGCAGATCATTTTTTTTTTAAGAGAGAGAGAAAGGGAGAGGGAGAGGAGAAAGAGAAACACCAATGAGAGTGATACTTCTATTGGCTGCCTCCTGCATGTCCTCCTCGAGCCAGTAACCTGGGCATGTGCCCTGACTAGGAATCAAACCAGGAACCTCTCAGTGCATGGGATGATGCTAAACCAACTGAGTCACACTGGCCAGGACTCCCATAGCAGATCTTAACCCCCATGAATTCTTCAGAACAGCTTACACACACACACACGCACGCACACACACACACACACACACACACACACACACACACACACACCGCACTCCCTTGTCTATCACTATATAGTACTACTGATCACCAGTGAAGCACATGTCTGGAATTAATGTTTCCCCTGATAGAGGTATTGGGCGACACAGGAACCCTCACCCTCTTCCTGCAGACCCAGAACCCAGCAGGGTGGCTGTCCAGGGCACAAAGCATTGTCTCTCCTGACATCTAATTTTTTAGTACAAATTTCAAAGGCACCTGGCTCCACCACCTTATTGTAATGAGTAGTACGTTCTAAGTGCCTAAGCTAAAAAGTGCCTCCAGCTCACAGGTGAGGTTAAGGGCGCGGAAACCGTACCTGCTCAAGTGTCACAGAACCCTCTGCAGCATGCTCGCGCTGCCAGGGCGCTTCGAAAATGTTCTCCCTCCAGAAAATATCCCCAGCTCACACTGACAACATTCTGAAAAGGCTTCCACCACAACAAAAAAGATAAAGAATTGTTTAGTTAGAAAACACTCCAATCTTTTTCATGTATTGTCTAAGCTGATCTGATTATCTCACGAGAATAATTCCAAACCCTTGTCAGAGCATAACAGGTTTCTCCATAGGTCTAGTTGGAAAGAGAAATAAAAACTACGTACAGCTGTTCCAAGGCTGGGAAATGCTGTGCAGACCTGACAGCAGCTGTTTCCATGCCAGAGAGTTCCAGCAATTTCTAATTAATTCCAGCTCAGGAGAAATTTTATGATCCGAGGCACATGATTCTGCATATATCTGGGATGCTTTCTCTGCCTGTTTGGAAAGCCCCTCCAGCAAAGTCTGTCTATTTTCTTCATATTAAAGGGCTAAATAATTAAGAAGCAAGAATATCATTTTATTTGTGAGGTTAGCGCACCCACAGGAGTCAACCACCAAAGCTGTAAGGATCTAGAAAAGGTAAAACAAGAAATGGAAGCAAACGGTAGCAGTATGACTACTGATGGTGCACTTTTGGTAAAGATGAAGCAGAGCTTAGAAGCTGAAGCAGGAAACTGTTCAGGTGGACACTGGAATCGGTGTTGTGGAGCACACATTACTCCAACCCTTTGATGCTAAGAAATGAGCAATTGGGATGATTGCAGTGAAAGCCCCCAGTGCAGCCCCTTCCAATAGCTCCTCTGTAGGGTCGTCACATCTACTAGCAAATGGCATGCGCGTTTGTGCTTTTTCGACATTGGTGACTCCCTAAGAATCCTAACTGTAATAATCCATTGGTATAAAACATTTTATAAAGCACTTTCATGCACAGACTGGGAAGATACTTATTATCTCTATCTTACAAATTAAAACACTGAAGTTCTCAGAGACTGGATGATTCCTGATCAACATTAAGGTTATGACCAGTCATTATCAGAAAATACTCATCAGCAGATTTTCCAGCCCCATGACCATCACTTCTTCCACTTGGCCCACTTCCTTATCACCTCATTCACTGGGCACACATGTCAACCTTTTCCTATGTTCAAAAGTCCCATTTTCCCTAAGTGCATCTATTTATTCTGCAGGGGAAGTGTCCATATTTTTGATAACCTGTGTGTGGTTCCAAATTTCATTTTTCCATTGGTCAACAGAAATGTGCTGTAGAGAATAACCCTCCATGAGGCTGACTGAAATGAGAGCATGAGACAGATCTGAGTACGCATTAGTGACTACAGAGTATACTTAAAATTAAGAAGTATTCTTTATCTAGTCAGCCATAAGAAAGGCTGAAATAGTGCCATTTGCAACATGGATGGCCCTTGAGAACATTATGCTAAGTGAAATGTCAATCAGAAAAAGCTAAGAACCATATGATTTCACGCCTATGTGAGATATAAAATTGAAACTCATGAACACAACAAAAAAAGTATTCTTGCCTGAACTGTACAGGACTCTTTTGTTTGGGTCAAAATTCCCAGAAATCAACCTATAATACACATTTGCAAAATCCCTGATACCAAACACTAAAAGAGAATTTATTTCTTGCTAAAATAGAAGTCAGGCAGGGAATACAATTTCCATCAAGGTAAACAAAATAACAACCCATGACCCTTTCACACATTCCTTCAGACTATGTCACTCCACATTCTAGTCTATTGATAAGTGTTTGAGGGGCCAAAGAACACTTTTCTGCCCTTGTTAATGAGATCAACCAACATAAAAATATTTAAGAGGACCAAATTTGATAGGGATACATTTTTTAAAATATGATTTATTTTTAGAGAAAGAAGAAAGGAGAGGGATAGAGAGATAGAAACATAGATGGGAAACATCATCAATCGGCTGCCTCCTGCCTATGTCCCCTACTGAGGATTGAGCCTGCAACTGGGCATGTGCCCTGACCAGGAATCAAACTGGGACCTCTTGGTTCATGGGTTGATGTTCAATCACTGACTTGGCTAATGCACATACTTGACTGTCACCATATTTGATTATTTTCTCAGTTTATTAGTTAGGATAATTAACACTCTTTGCAACAAACCCCAAAATCAGAGACATAATACAAAAAGCTTATTTGTTGGGGAGTTTTGGGGGATCTGAACTGCTTCTGTGGGGTGTTTTCAAATGCCACACCTGGGAGTAACACACACCACTTCCATGCACAATACAGCAACCAGTTTCATAGCCCAACCCCACAGCCAGAGATGTTGAGAAAGGCAGTCTTCCTGTTTTGCCATGGAAGGCAATGGCAAGGGGGGCACACAGCCTCATTTCTGCCCACACTGAAATAGAGATGTCTATGCAGCTGGTCTCCTTCTGCAGCCACATCATTCCAAAAGTACCAAATGATCTGTTTTGGAGAAATAACCAACAAGAAGTTACCAGCATTAGAGGGGTTTCTCTGTTGAAGAGTTACTCTCAAAGCCTCAAAAGCTCCTTCTTTAATGACTAGAAGGAGGGAGGAGATGTGTAGGAAGGAGGTTGTACTGAGAAGAGGAGATGACTGACCTATCTACAACTGTCATTCCAGTTTCATAATCTAATACAGATTTTCTATCAAAATATATGCATCCATATATGTAATTAATATATATATATATTATTTCTTGCTATATATATATATACTAGAGGCCCAGTGCATGAAATTTGTGCACTCGTGTGTGTTGCAGGGGGTGGGGGGGGCCCTCCGGGGCCCTCCCTCAGCCCGGATTGCAAAAGGGTGCAGGCCTGGCCAAGGGACCCCACTAGTGCACAATTGGGGCCAGGGAGGGATGTGGGAGGTTGGTCAGCTGGGGAGGGGCCATGGGAGGGCTCCAGGGCATGTCCAGCCCGTCTCCCTTAGTCCCCATTGGCCAGACCCCAGCAGCAAGCTAACCTACTGGTCTCAGTGTCTGCCTCCTTGGTGGTCAGTGCACGTCATAGCGAGCGGTTGAGCGGCCTTAGCATATAATCAGCACATTACACTTTGATTGGTTGAATGGCTGACCAGACGACCAGACACTTAGCATATTAGACTTTTATTATATAGGATATACATATGTGTACACATATGAAGAAATATATAGATATAGACATTATAGACCTAGAGACATAGTCATAGACATATAGATAATGAGATAATTAAGTATTTTTGCTAAGCTGACCAGGGAAAGCTTTATCATATAATTTGGATTGACCACCTTGGAACCATAATTGTTTAGGAAACTCTGGATTCCCGCAGAGGATGATGTTCATCAGCATCCAAATGCATCAAATGCTATAAGAAACTCTTCTTATAGTGTCGTCCATGCTTTTCCATAAAGCAGTGCCAGTGGGTACACTCATGCTCTATGTCATGTGCTTTCTTCAGGATTGAACAAGAAAAGGTTTCTGTGATAATGCTTCACTTTACTGTCCCCTGGTCCCTTACATGCTGTTCCTTGGTGCCCATGCAGCCATCATTCTGTAGGTGCTAGAATCCATGATCTTATCTATTCAGCTTTTTCATAGCTCAAGAAGTTAAGCTGCACAGGTTAGTTCCTTACACAGTCCAATTATTTTGTGTGTGTTTTTCTTAATCGTTGAAGAAGACACAGCTAGGCTTAGCCTTCCATATCCTGACCTGCGTTAAACCTGTTTGGGGGGGGGGGGGGGGGAAGAGAGAGAAAGAGACCATAATAATTTTGCTAACCTTCCAGAACACTCCTAAGGGAGAAGAGTGGACAAAACCCATGACACTGAATTCCCAGCCATGCATGCTATTGCAATTCAGCTGCCCCACTTTTAAAATGTGGGTGCATCAGACTCTGTAGAAACACAGTATGCATATAGATTTTGAAATAAATTAAATAAGGCTGGTCAGTTCTCAACAGCTCCATTCATATGTTTACTACACATATTTCTTTCCCCAAGAGTGGAGCAATGTATGTGAGCCTAATAGAAACAGAACTTCAGTTTCTTAAACCATGCAGTCCATTCCACATTGACACAGACAGTATCACTTTTTCTCTCATCTCAAGAATGTTCCAGATTCTGTGGCATGTGTAACATATCAAGAGACAATTTTCTGCCCATACCAGAGTGGTGTACATTTCATGTTCAAAGTGGAATCAGTTTTGTGTGACAACAATGCTGTGCCATTGGGAATTTCGAATTTTTTGCGGAAAAAATAAAAATGGTCACTAAAGTAGGTGGCTGTAACTATTTCCCCACTTTCCGAAGAGTATCATTTTTGGTCTTAGAAAAATATTAGAAACCAAAGAACTTTGTTAGGTAATTTAACCACTCATATATTTTCATATACTTCTGAGGTTATTATGTATTCTAAAGAAATAAAGGGAATTCTTACAAGCAGCAGAAAAGAAATAATGTTCAAATTTCTTTTTTATTATTCTTCAATTTGATTAAGAATACATTAAGAATCAGCATAACTGATATAAATATAGGGTAGGACAGCATTTTCTAAGCCATGTGTATGGAACACTTAATACCATTAGAAATAGAGCTGATAGCCAAAAAAATTGGGAGTGCTTGAATAAATTAAATTTGACCAGTTCTTTTATTGAAGGGCTTTTCAGGGCCCTTAATAAACTAATATACGTTGAGACTCTCCCAGATGTATGGTCTCCAAATGCTGTATTTTCTAAACGTACCTGGCCACCGTAAAGTCTTTGTGGCAGATCTCAGTTAGCATCTTGAGTCACATTAGTATCTACAGAACAGAGTTTGGGAAAGTTGCAGTCGGGACTAAAACCCCCTCTTGGAATTCCTAGAAAATTTGTCTTTGCTATGTCTACACAATGGCAAAGGAATTCGGCAGGTAACGGGGGCGGGGGGGGGGCGGGGGGCGGGGAATCTAAACCAATTAGTTCTATGTGAAAGTGTTTTGTCAACACAGCAATAATGCATTGAGTCACTGCAATGAGATACCTGTGCCATCTAAAAGTAATCACCTAGCCCTTGCCAATTTGGCTCAGTGGATAAGAGTGTCAGCCTGTGGACTGAAGGGTCCCTGGTTTGATTCTGGCCAAGGGCACATACTCAGTTGCAGGTTCCTCCTCAGCTTGAGCCCTGGTCAGGGCATGTGCAGGAGGCAACCAATTGGTGTGTTTCTCTCACATTGATATTTTTGTCTTCTCTCTCTCTTCCAGTCGCTCTAAAAATCAATGGAAAAATATCCTCAGGTGAGAATTAAAAAAATAAAAATAATTTAAAAAGTAAGCACCTAATTAGGAAAATAACCTAATTGAGGCATAACCAAACTTCAAAAAGTAATTAAACGTCACATGGAAACTGGTTATATCTCTCAGACACACCTCCCATTTATTTATTTTACAAATAATGTAAGCCATCATATGTATAAGCCAGGCATAGGGCCAGTTGCCAAGTGCACAGTAGTGAGCAGACCCCCTAAGTCTCACTTGCACAAAGGTTTCGGAATCCCTGGTGGAACCATCCAGGCATTATTTTTATATCTTCTCCTGGTAATATACGGGGTGGGGCAAAAGTGGGCTTATAGTTGTTCATATGGAAAATACTACAATAATTAATAAATAATAATACAAGAATAAACTCTCACAAGAATAAACCTACTTTTGCCCCATCCTGTATATCAGACTTATGTAAGGTTTGCCACAATAGAGAGGAATTATACTTACCATTACAATAAGAGAATACAAGAAATGTGTTAAAACGGAACATTCTTACTAAAAGTTACAGATGTAAGTCAGTATGCAGATGATTAAATATTTTATTTTAAATCTTTTTAAATACACATATGGTACTCTCTAAGCAATTAGTGAAGTCAGAGCCAAAAATGACATTTTTATCTCAACTTTCTATTGAGTTTACAAAACAATTTTTTTACAGGTTTCCTCTAGACACTTTCCATCCCAAGAAACCATGAAGCTATTATGTTTAGGAAATGTCACAACATTCCCCCCACACCATAAAGGAACCGTACTACTATACCATTTCCAGGCAGTCAAACATTTTCCAAAAAAAACATGAGCTAATCTAGAAGTCTTTTTTCAATATGTAAACTTTCCATGTTGTCCATGCTTGCCAGGTTAGAGACGGGGCCAGAGAGATTACAACACTAATGGAATGTAACTTGCTTATGTAATATAGGAAACTGCCATCCTTTTCATCGGGTCTAAGGGCGGGGTAAAGAGGGGGAAGGAGATAAAGTTGGATTGAACTCCCTTTTTCCTTTCTAGCTTGAAGCACTCCCCTTTGTCCATCCCACACGTCAGGCTTTGATATCAAGGAAGAGAAGTGAGAAGAGCAGCAGCAGTAATGGAGGAAGACGCCTAGAAGTGTCTGGAGTGGGCAGTGTGTAAACATGTACAGGAGTGCCTGGGTGAGGGGGAACATGAAAAGAGAAGCACTTTTAAAAAATGGAGAATGACATAGGCTTTTTATTACAGCAAATTTAAAAATCCACCTTTAAAGTGGGGGGATAAGTGATTACATTTTTATTTTATTTTTCCATCACCATTTAGCCCCTCTATGCCCTCTTCCACCTATACCCCTGCCACCCGCTGCATTCGCCACACTGTTGTCCATGTCCATGAGTTCTCTCTCTTTTTGTTCAATCCCTCCACCCCCAACCTCCACCAAAGCTGTTGGCCTGCTCTCAATCTATGAGTCTGACTCTATTTTGCTTGGTAGGAGACTTGGTTCATTTTAAACTGTTCTAAAGTCCTTGTATTATGTGACAAGAGAATAAAGATTAACTTTAGACTGTGTTAAGTCAATTATTCAATTGATATTTTCAAGAGTAATCACTAAAATTATATGAATGCCATGTATAATCTACAGGAAAATAAAAAAATAAATTTTAAAAATATCACTCAATTGTATATTTTTAATACACAAAAACAAAAGAGAAATGAGAAAAACAAAATCCAGGTATATGTGTTGTATTGGACAACCTTAACACATTAAGACACAGACTGATTGGCTGATCAATTTCCAGGTGAAAAGAAACACCAGGAAAAATCACCCAAAAGAAAGCATATATAGCTATGTCAGTAACACACAAAACAGTCTTTATGCCACAAAGTATTCTTAGTGATACAGATTTATCACAAAGATCCTATCTAACAAAAGAGTAATATGCAAATTGACTGTCACTCCAACACACAAGATGGCTGCCCCAATGTGGTCAAAGATGGCCACCACAAGATGGCCAGCAGGGGAGGGCAGTTGGGGGGACCCAGGCCTGCAGGGGAGGGCAGTTGGGGGCAATCAGTCCTGCAGGGGAGGGCAATTGGGAGGGACCAGGCCTCCAGGGGAGGACGGTTTGGGGTGACCACCTGGCAAGGGCGGGCAGTTAGGGGCAACCAGGCTGGCAAGGGAGGGATGTTAGAGGTAACCAGGCTAGCAGGGGAGGGCAGTTGGGGGCAATTGGGCCAGCAGGGGAGCAGTTAGGCATCGATCAGGCTGGCAGGCAAGCAGGTGAGTGGTTGGGAGCCAGCAGTCCTGGTTTGTGAGAGGGATGTCCAACTGCCCATTTAGGCCCGATCCCAGTGGGCAGTCAAACATCCCTCGAGGGGTCCCAGATTGGAGAGGGTGCAGCCTGGGCTGAGGGACACACCCCCCATTCATGAATTTCGTGCACCAGTCCTCTAGTATGATATAAATGTTCATATACTATTATATCACACAGGCCTTGAGGCAATTAAAAGTTTTGGCTTTTATCTGCAGTGAGGTTTTCATGTAAACTCTTCTTTATCAATTTCCCCTTGTACCCACATGCCATGTCAATCTATAATTTATGTCTGCTTTCATTTAGGGGCAAGTTTCTTGTATTATACCTCTGTGTACTTTTCTCTGTTCCACTGGTTCAGCTCTCTAATGAAACAAAACCAATGATTCCTATTTTGCTAAAATTTCACAGGATTCTGTTGATTATCATTATTTTCTTCATAATGTTTAAGACTGTTTGTCTGGCTGTTGCTTACGTCAATGCAGAACCACTTGTAGCTCTGTCTTTGGCTACCAGTTTTAGAAAATTTTAACATAAAATTATATATTTTCCTAGTTTGCTTGCTACTAGTAAATTTTAGCTTTTCTTTTAACTTTAAAATTTTTATTTTGATAGCATTTGGAAAAATCTTTGTGATCCTGAATTATTCTTCCATTTTTCTTCTTTGTTAATTTTTACAAAAAAATATTTAGCCCAAAAGAGATAATAATATCCTACATACTAGTAATAACTGGCATGCATATCACCAGATAATCCAGTGATTACTGGAGATGGTATCTTCACAATTACTTTTATTACCAGAATAAAAGAATTTGAATGATAAGAAATAAAGTAATACCTCCAAATGCCTTGAATCCAATGGGGGTGGGGGGGAGGGAAGAATCACGTTCCCCCAAAGTCTGTATCTTTGTGTCAGAAGAAGCTATTGTGCTTATGCCTTGGAATATGCATATTATGGGCTCCTAGAATTCACAAGAGTTAAGCAGCTATTTAGAAAATAGGTTCCACCTCCATTTTATCCTCTTTCCCTTCTTAATTAGTGTTTTAACACTCTGAGAATATTTGTCATGACAATAATCTTCATTTCCAAGAAGTGTAAAATTACCACAGTCACTGCTCTCTATCTGAGGTAGCTGATGGCCTCAAATATTGATGTCTAGTGTATTGGTCTGATCAATTTCTTAAAGATTTCTCTGAACAGTTCGTGAGAAGAGTCAAGGAAATAGGAATGAGTCAGGAAGCTGCATCAAGGGAAAAAAAATATTTATTAAACTCAATGTATTGAATACTTCTTCTCAATGTCATTCTGCAACATTGAGGGCTTTCCATGGGGATTTGGACTTCTCCATGCGTCAGCCCTCCTGGTGAGTAAGTGGTCCCTAGGTGTCATGCTTGGGGCACATTCATTTGAGTATGACTCAATTAAACTTATAATATTTGCTGAATGTCAATTTAGTATTTTTAGCATTATTAGGCATCTTTCCAGGATAAAAGTTGCAAACTAAGCAATTTTTAAATCAGAAACATACTATAATAACTCTAGTTTTAAGTGCTCAACTCCATTTCAAGTCATTTGCTAAGCAACAGGGCTAACACCTCTCCATCGCACGTCTGATACAAAGCTGGAGGGAGACCAGAAGCACGGACCACAGTGGGTTCTTGAAAGCTCTGGACTGTGCCATTCAAGGTGGAAGGATTTGCTTCCCTGGTAAGCAGAGGAAAGATCCTCGTGGATTAAGACCTTTAGTTTCTCTTAAAGGATGAATGGAGATTATACGTCCCAAGGATTCAATAAAACCTTTATAACTTTAGCACAGCAGAGCATCCATCAGCCAATTCTGTGATTTTACTGTGTTTGTCTTTTGCAGAAATTCATGTGAAACCTCAAATGTTCCTTTTACGAGTTCTTTTGTTATACACACATGTTTTTGGTTAAATTAGTGGTGGTTCAATCTGGAAAAGATATCTGTAATTAGAGTCTGATTTTTGAAGTTAAAAAAGGGGGAGTTAGCACATTTTCTATCAACTATTCCTTACAAATAACTTGCTTTACTTTCAAGGACAGTGGCCTAAAATAGCAGCCCCCGGGACCCTCGAGAAACAATATTTTTTCTTAATGTCATATTATTAGAAAAAGAGAATTCTAGAAGCTTTAAAGAGCTTTGTTTTTGTCCCCTCAAAACTCAAGTGGATACTCATCCTATACAATAAAGAGGTAATATGCAAATTGACCATCATGCCCTTGCATCACAAGATGGCCACCCCACATTGTCACAAGATGGCTGCTCCCATGTCATCACAAGATGGCTGCCCCCACATTATCACAAGAGGATGGCTGCCACAAGATGGATGCCCCCACTATTGTCACAAGATGGCCAGCAGGGGAGGGCAGTTGGAGGTGATCAGGCCAGCAGGGGAGCAGTTAGATGTCAGTCAGGCTGGTAGGGAGCAGTTTGCTATCAGGCTGGCAGGCAGAATGGTTAGTGGCAATCAGGCAGCCAGGCAGGTGATTGGTTAGGAGTCAGCAGTCCCAGATTGTGAGAGGGATGTTTGATTGCCAGCTGTTGGACATCCCCCAAGGGGTCCCAGATTGGAGAGAGTGTAGGCTGGGCTGAGGGACACCCCCCCAGTGTATGAATTTCATGCACCAGGCCTCTAGTTATATAATAATTCATGTCACTTTTACAGTGTTTTAGCTTTCAAAAGCCATGTACATAATCAAATCTGATTCTTAAACCAGTAATTTCACTTATATAAGATAAATATTATTATTATTATCCTCATTCAATAAAAATTATGCCTTTTGTCAAACTTTAGAGAGATTAGGTGAAAACTTACCTCTCTATGTAGAAAACTAATTCCCATTCCTTTTCCCCAGTGTGATCTGTGTCAAAAGATACAACAGGAGCCCTAACTGGTTTGGCTCAGTGGATAGAGTGTCAGCCCATAGACTAAAGGTCCTGGGTTTGAATCCAGTCAAGGGCACATATGTGAAAATGACCCACGTCCCGCGTGGTTCAGGGTTCAGGATCTGGAGAAGGGGCTGCATGCAAATGAAAGAGATGAGACAAAAAGTAATAATTTGGAAATTAGGGGGCCAGGCAGGATCCCATCCTAAGAGGAAGGACTCCACCTGGGCTCAGGCCTTGCCATCCTTTTATTTAATTTGGGAAACACCTATAGCCCTTAGGCAGGCAATTTCCAGTAACAGATGGACTATCTTATCAGTAAGGATTTACATGACTGTCTGGTGGGGAAGTTGCTTCAGCTACCATTGTCTCAACTAAACAGTGGGTGCATAGCTCTGACCTTTGTCAGGGTTCAGAGGTCATCAGCATTCTAGGCTCCTTGTCCACACCTCTCTGCTAGTGAAGACAATAGGCGGTTTCCCACACACATACCTTGGTTGCAGTCTCAATCCCTAGCCCCAGTTGGGGCATGTGCCATGAGGCAACCAATCAATGTGTCTGGTATGTCTCTCTCACATGGATGTTTCTCTCTCTCTGTCTCTCCCCCTCCCTTCCACTCTCTCTAAGGAGCAATGGAAAAATATCCCAGGGTGAGGATTAACAACAACAAAAAAGATACATCAGGACAGTGTCTTAGCAGAGAGATGGCAGAAATGTCACAACTCTAGTATTCCCTAAAGTACTGCTGGACTACATTGCTATCAATCCGAATTGAGGACCAAGCTGCTTTAAAGGCACACCATATTCTTAATCATCAAGAAGGAAGTGACTAGAGAAGAAGGGGAATAGAGGGTAAGTCGTTTTTCTAGTTTAAAAGACTCTGGTGACAGCTTCTTCTCAGATTCCCACACTAACCATCCCACCACTTCCTTCCCTAAGATTACCACAGCTCGCCTAAGATTGCTGAAGTAGTAAATGTATATCTCAGGTCATAAGCAAAAATAAAAAGTATTATTCCCTATTTCTGTATCCCTAGCATGCCCTTTCCATTTAATTTCTCCATTGCAAAATAATATTTGAATAATAAAAAATTAAATATGCTCATGGGAACATTTTATTCTATGATCATATTTTGAAATTTTAAACACAGGCTATTGAAAACATTGAGAGTACTTTTTAAAAATATATGCAAAGTTGGGATCTGTTTTACATTTTTAAATCAGATTTTTAAAGCAACTGAACTATTACTCTATTGAATTTATGCCGTAAGTTGAGAAGAGCAATGAGGATAATAAAAATTCACACTGGCATGAAAAAAAACATAGAATAATTTTCAAAAATAAAGTTTTCAGTAATCTCCCAAGATGACAAAAGTTGTTTTTCTAATGAAATGTTGGACCTAATTAAGTGATATTTATTTCATGTTTCTGGTTATTAGTAGTGTAAGTCTATATTAGCCAAACAGATATTCTTTTAGAAAATCTTTTTGGTTTAAAACAGAATTTCTCGACCTCGTCACTAATGGCACTTGGACTGGGTAATTCTTTGTTGTAGGATATTGGGCAGCATCCCTGGCTTGTACTCACTAAATGCCATAGCGTTTCCCCCAACCCACAGTTGTGACAATGAAAAAATGTTTTTAGATATTACCAAATATCCCCAGGGGTACAAAAATTACCCCAAGTTCAGAACCACTGGCTTAAAGTATACAAAAAATGCAGTATTTCTAATATTATATTATTCAAGTAATTTAAAATAGAATTACATATTCAATTCACCAAATAGTAAATGAGCCTCTGATATATTTTAGGCAGTATGGGGATTACAGTAATGAGTATAATGTAGTCTCCAGCCTTAGGAACACATACTTCAATAGTCAGGAAGAGTCAAGTATACAAACAACAGTAATAACATCAAAATATGGTCAGTGATATAAACATATTTTTTCCTGCTCACCCCCATCCCCCAACACACACACACACACACACACACACACACACACACACACACACCCATAAAAGCTGTTCATGCCTAGAGAGAGAATAATCCAGATAAAGAGAAATTGTTCATGGATAGTGAATAATAGCATACTTACCAATTATTATGATCTACAAGTCCTTTCACATATTTTTTATTTACTCCTCAAAAATTTATTAGGTGGTTTATTATTAAACCTCTGTTCAAAATAAGTTTATGTGTCTTAATCATGATCAACGACAGGCAAGTGGTCAAGCCAGAAATCTAAGCTAGATTGACTGGTTGCAAATCCTGGCTTTCTTCAGTTACAGGGAGATGTCCTCAGCATCTTCTATGGTGTAATGACAGAGGTATGGTGGTATCACAGAGGTGTAACATCTTTAAAATGAAAGAAGATTGAGAGAAGGCATTATCCAGGCACATATTTCATCTGGGTCTCGCTGGACAGGTAGGCAAAATTCCATTGAGTTGAGAAAAGTAGGCTCCTTCCAGGTGTAGGTACTGGCCAGGGGTCACAAAGGATTCTGGCTGCTTGACCTGGTATAGAGTAAGAACTTGCAGAAGATAAAGTTGGCCAAGCACACTGGAGCCAGAGCTTGAATGTTCTTATATGATAAGCTAAATTTTTTTACTTTATCTTAGTTTTCTGGGTGATCAAAAACCATTCTAAGATTTTAGGTGTGATAGCAATATCATTTTTCTTGTTTGGATGAGGTTTGATAAAGAAAGGAGCTAGGGAAAGGGGCATAGGCAAGAGATAATTTCAATGATGTGGTGACAGGTGGGTCATGAGGATCAAAGAAAACAGATCAAGCAGCTAACTAGAAAGTACACCAGACAAGAGATTTGGGGATGAGTGGATATGGAAGATGAGAGTGTGAAAGAAGACACTGAGGCAACATGATTCCATTTCTTAGGGCAATTTATGCAGGAGACTCCTGCTTTCGAAGGGGAGGTGGAACACAGTAAAAGACTAGTTCGAACCATTTAAGTATAAGGTGCCCAAAGGATAAGCAGGTTATGATTTGCCTGGGGAAGAGGGAATTGTGGGTCTTGAGCTCAAAGGAAGGGCCAGGTATGAAAAGACTGACTGGAGCCCACCAGCATATATGGGCAGCAGTTGAGAAATGACATGATAGGCTGTGGCAGAAAGAGAACTGAGAATTCCAACATTGAAAAATGAGATGAGACTGAGAAGGAGCAGGTGGGGTGTGCAAGGCCTTGCTGTAAGAAAGTCAGCAGGGGTGAGGAGGAATGGAAGAAAACTGCCAGATACAGTTAGAGGACAAGAGGGTGGGAAAATGCAGAAATGCGAAATAAGATGAGATCTGAGAGAAAGCCAGTGGGTTATTACTTTTTACTATCTCTCTTCCAGGCTTTGCTAGAGAGACCTAAGATTCTTCCAAAAAATTGTGTTGTCTCTCTGCAATATACTGCTGGTTCTCTCAGACAGAGGGAGTCCAAGGCATGGGGGTATATCTTATCTAAGCCACAAAGATCCATCTTATTTATTTATTGTTTTTAATATTCACCCAAGAATATCTTCCCATTGATTTTTAGAGAGAGTGGAAGAGAGAGGGAAAGACAAAGAGAAATATCGACGTGAGAAAAAAACATCAATTGGTTGCCTCCTGCACGTGCTTGACCAGGGGCTCTGGCCAGGGAGAAGCCTGCAACCAAGGTACATGCCCTTGACTGGAGTAGAACTTGGGATCCTTCAGTCCACAGGCTGATGCTCTAGCCACGGAGCCAAACTGACTAGGGCCACAAAGATCTATCTTAAAGTGAAATAAAATACAGGGGGAAATTTAAAGCCTCTTGCTGTTGGTTATTGGCTTTTTTCTTTTTTTCTCCAGAAATTGAAGTGTTGGTGGAAGAACAGAAGCAGAAGTCAGATGGTAACAGGTTGAGAGGTAGCAGTTCTGAGGAATTTTGCAAGCGAAAGAAAGAAGCAGTAATATAAGTCAATAGCTGTAAAGCATGGCAGGCTAGATGAGGAGCATGCTCACTACGACAAGGAGAACAATGGAAACGGTTATGCCAAAAAACAGCCCTCTTAGAAACAAAAGCATCGCTAATGGGCTTCAAAGTTCAGATCAGAACTTCCCACTGTAAGGACATGTTGACATCTATGACCCAGTTTCTATATAACTTCACTAAATTTGGTGATCTAATTAGACAATTTTCTTCTACCTCACATTTTTTCTCATAGCAAAAAGACTGACCATCTTCTGTTTTCTTCCCTTAGCATTAACAAAAGAAAATACTCTATTTAAGAGATTTTTTTGTGTGCAGAGAAGTAAACTTAAGCTTGGGATTGATATGTACTCTGCAGAAATATAATAAATAAAATCCCTTAAGGCCACTCTGAGTACTCTAAAAAGACTTGTTGCTTTTCCCAGGATGAGTCAATTAAGGGGCTTTTAAAAACAGGTTTTAATGACCTTCTCCAGAGAACCAGGGATGATCTATTTGTCAAGTCACAGTGTGGAGGAAATAAGACGCTTTATCCTATAAAAATTTTAATGCTCTTTTTTGAGGAATAATAAAGAGAAATTTAGACCCAAGACTAGAGGAAATCAACAAATCCACTGAGAATGGTAGAACTTGTTCTGCTCTGCTTACTTATTCATAGATTCCCTAGCTTGCGTACTTTTTTGGGTTTTGGTTTAAATTTGAGGGCTACCAATAAATATTCACAAAGCACATTACTGCTGTTTATGAGAGAGAGAAAAAGAAAGAAAGAGAGAGAAAGAGAGAGAGAGAGGAGAAGAGAGATTGATTGATTTTTCCCTTCTGTTGTATCATCACCTTGGCTCCAAGTCTTGAAATTTAAAACCTCATTTGCCCATTGTTACTATGTTTTTCTACTCATATAATATAGAAGATTAAAGACTGAACCTGTGGGAAATGTGAAAATTAATCTTACTTAAAAAACAGTGAATTAAAAAAGCACTCTGCTGAGCATTTCTAATGTGTTAAAACCTGTCCAGAACAATGAAACAATAATAGAAAGAATTGAACTCTTGAGAGCTGTGAGTAATGTAATGAAAATAGCTGAAAATAGATGGAGGATGGAAACAGAAGACTCATATAGTGCTAAACCTTCCATGGAAACAGTCTGAATTCAATATGTCCCAACAACAAGCCTATGGGACAGAAGTTTATGGTCTGTTGCCTTTCAACATTTTATTGTGTGGAATTCATTCAACGAGAATCAGTTGAACACCCACCAAGCATACTCCAGTTGCTTTGGGGAATTCAAAATAAGAATACGGATTTTTTTTTGCCTTCAAAAATCTTCCAAGCCAGTTACACACACTTCAGGATACGTCTGCATTTTTGTTCTCCTCCTTGATTTGTTGTTCTAATTCTTCTGGCATTAAGTGTATATTTCTAACCCTTTCATTGTTGTTTATATATGCATAACAGTAAATCATTCATCTGCAAACTTACTAGACAGTCAGCTGGTCAACAGCAAGAATAGAATGGCCTTTGTTCTATCCAAGGGCATGTTTGATGAACACAAGAAAAAAATGAATGAGCGAATGAATAAATGAATGAGCATGGTATTAAAAGTATTAAGGGGAATTCAAAGACAATTCAAAAATTAGAAATTCTAAGACTAAAACTAAACAATTAAGTGTTATTTACTGGCAGTGAAAATTTTATATTGACTTGGTAGATACAATTTTGCTGCCAATAAACTTTTCTGAAGGTAAAGAAATATAGCTTTGCATGCATTCTTCTTTCCGTATTATGCTAAGTAACCATCCTAGTTCCCCCTTGTTACCATTGTAATTAGCTAGTTATTAATAATAGGAAGAAAGCAAAGTAAAGGCCACACATTATAGACATGGCCATCTGGGAAGCTTCATCTGGAAGCTGCAACTTTACACTCCTCAGGGGACCACCATTCCCAGCAAATCATTGGGGGCAGGGGTCCAAAAAGGGGGAGAAGAACACATGCAGTGAAGTCAGGGTGGCCTAGGGAAGATACTTGCCTGTCACTCTAGCCTAGGAAACCATGGATTGGCTAGAGAGGTTGGAACCAATGCAAGTGTATGAAACCTTAGACGTTAAAACCCCCAGAAGAATTCTATCTCTCTTGTTGCTCCTACTCCCTTGCACTCTCTGTGTTTCCTCCATAGTCATGTGAACCTAGAACCTGCATGGCCCATGCCCATGCAGACCCCACATGCAACAGACTACAGCTGGGAATGCAAAATAAGCGAGTCTGATGCAAATAAGGAATGGAAACTCTGGACAATGGCTTTAACCCTAGCTCCACTGAAGACACAGCTGGACTTCCTCCATGGCAGGATGGAGAGAGAGGGGACCTTGGAAACTCAGGGGTTAATTCCATGCAAATAAATACCACTCATTCTCCCATGTGAGTCTCAGAAAACTCCCTTTCTCATAACATCGCAAGAAGCCCACTTCCACCGGCAACCAGCGGGGACACGAAGAGCTCCCCACTAATAACACCCTTAGCACACATTTTCTTGTCTGGATGAATTTCCAGAACTGCAAATTCAACAACGCCATGAATGAGTTCAAAATATAGCTAACCAAGGCTGTGGTTTCTAGAAATCACCACAGTGGTATATGACATTATTTTGAATATTCTGGGAATACTATTAACTTAAACATATGAAACCAAAGAGAAACCACCTTCTCTCTGTTTCCAAGATATCATTCATCTTAATATGAGGTGACCATCTTACCTTGTATTCCCTGGTTTCCATAACTCTTCCTGGGCACTGGAAGTAATTTAAAATTTTCCCGTTTCCTCTTGGGCAGGATTTCTGTCTCCAGTTGGCCCTATTAACTGACTCAGGTTAAAACACTGAGAAAGCTCACCCCCAAGTAAACCACATATAAATAAGAACTGAAAGTATTACTTGACTTACTGTAAAAAAAATTATTTCATAGCATTATTTTGTGTGTGTTCATGTAACTCCAGTTATTACATTTCAGTGATATATTCTTGAGACAAATGGAGTCTCACAAATGGATAGATGACAGATAGATAGATAGACAAATGGACCTATAGATACTCAACAATCTTTTCAAAGCCTTGCTTGTCTAGTTTAAATACAAAAATTTAATTGTTTATTACTTTTTAAGTACATTTAATATGACTAACATTCTCTTTCATTGAGCTCATCTTGGTCCATATTTCCTTTAGAAAATAGGCTCCAAGCTAGTGGCATTGAAGGCTCCCTGGGTTATAGAGACAAGTGTTCAGAAAGCTGGGTCTGAGATCTCTAGACTTTTCAGGGCTCATTCCTATACCTCAGTCTCACATCTCAAGCAGAACTCCTCGATCTGCCAGTCTGCCTTGTGCTCCTTCACCCTCTCCGCCACCAAACACACTACCTTTAGAGGCCAGGAAACCGCAAATATCAAAATCGTACTATGGCTGAGAACATAGATGGATCAGCAGGAGCTGGGAGCAGCCTCTTCTCCTGAGGAGCAGTGAGGAGAGAGACCATGCAATGTCCAAGTAAAGGTTCCCACTAGGGGGGTTACTGCACATAACCTTCTTGTTTTAAAATAACTCACCTGGGACCTATAAAATAGCATTGCTTTTCCCACTCGGCTTCTCCGAATATGAGACAAAACACTGATCTTCAAAGAAAGAAACAGGCAAAATTCTTAGGATAGGTTGATGTTAGTAGAAAACTATGAAGGTTTTTAATGAAGGTTTTTAATTTCCTTTAACAGAGACACTTTGGGCTGTTAACGGGGCTTGGGGATGTTGTGAAGATTTCTTTTGGGAGAAGCAAATATGTGTTTGGATTACTATTACAGGCAGTCCTCGGTTACGTCAGACTCAACTTACGTCATTTCGTGGCTATGTTGCCATCTCCCATTTATTTATTAAAAAAAAAGTTCTGTCATTTCGACATATGCACTTATGTGCTTTATGTTTTTTATTGTTTATTTACCACAAGTAAAGGTCAGGAATTGTTATCTTCCTTTTAATTTTTTTTTATTTTTTTTTACTGTGTCACTTCATTACTGCTGTGTATGTGCTCCATGTGAGTGGCGTAGGTGCTTCTGGAGGTGGGTTCCGACTTAACGGTGAAAATCGTGTTACATTGCGTTACGTCACGCCGTAGGAACGGATCCGACATGACCCGAGGACTGCCTGTACTGTAAGTCATCCTCCTCTCCCAACCCTGGAAACCTGCCTGGGGAGGGGAGGAGGGAAAGACCGAGTGTACCAGTACCCCAATGCCCGTGTCCCCAAGCTACCACAGTCAGTCCACTTTTGATTTCTAAGACACTAGCCTACTTGGAAGCACAGTTTCATTTTCTCATATGTTGCTTTTTCAAACCTTAAAGTTTAGAACATAAGACTGAAAGGAAGATGTAGTTAAAATCACAAGTAAAACACTTTACTAAAGGTCACTGATTTCCCTTTACAAAATAGAATAGACAGTCTTACTGATCTATGCAGGACAATTAAAATTTATGTCTTCTCTCTGACATGTTCCCTTCATGTTTAGCTGTTTCCATGTACTCAGCAGTGAAAAGGGCTTGCTCTTTGGGATATCAAAGTAACAATTTTTCAAGTGGTGGGTGGGGTTAATCGGGTGTGCCCTGAAACTAAGATCCCCAATATTTTCTATCTGCCAACATCTGCATGTGTTCAGGGTTCTTTTCAGATCAGACAATTCCTAATTAGAATCCTAGGTTCTTATTGCCATGACTGATGCAGAAGGGTATTTGCTTTTATCCATGGAGCAGTTTTAAAAAAAAAAAAAAATTTAAAAAACTGTAACTCACAATGTGCTTCACTATGACAAATATGTAGTATCTAGAAATTCTATTTTAAAAGCTCATCCTATATAATCAAAGCCTAATATGCAATTTGAGCAAATGGCAGAATGACCAGTGGCTATGACACGCACTGACCACCAGGGGGCAGACGCTTAATGCTGGAGCTGCTCCCTGGTGGTCAGTGTGCTCTCACAGGGGGAGCTCCACTCAGTCAGAAGCCGGGCTCATGGCTGGCAAGTGCAGCGGCAGTGGTGGGAGCCTCTCCCACCTCCGTGGTAGCGCTAAGGAGCAGCAAGCCCAGCGTTAAGGACCAATGAGCAGGAGGTGGTAAGGAGTGAGGGATCCTGGACTGCAAGAGGGTGCAGGCTGGACTGAGGGCCCCTCCCCCACCCCATTGTACGAATTTTGTGCACCGGGCCTCTAGTTAAAAAATAAAGTTATTCATTATATTTATTTTATCTTTCATTCCATCCACTTTTATCTAAGAAAATAAATGTTAGTGAGAAGAAAAAATAATCCCATTTCACTCAGAAGGGTGTCAAAGCAAGATTGCCCCAATATATATTTATACATAGAATCTCCTTCAGAAAGGGGGTGTGTTTAATGAGCATATTTAAGTACCAATGGTTTGATTTAGCAGGCTATTCTCTTTGATCCAAGTAAAAGTGTTTCTTTACTTTCTCTGGGTCACAGAGGGAGTCAGTATAAGAACATGATTAGAATTTAAATAATCCCATGCTGTTTAGCCTGTTTCAAATGCAATAAACCCTTTTCTTCCTTAAACATGAATAGTCATTAGATAATGGTCCCACAACATGGGTGGTAACTATAAAATATTGTGCATGATTTCCTTAAATCATGCAAGAAAATAGTTCCACAGATTTATCATGATGGCACATTCTTATTAAGTACCCTAAAAGAGTAGAAAATGGAAAGATAAAAACAGAAACAAATTTTTAAATTAACATTATCAATTTTGAAATGGGCTACTTTATGGGTATTAGTTTTACAGAATCCAGCAGAAGAAACATAGGCATATAACAACTGTAATCAAGGATTATTATTTCTAATGAGCCTGTATCCCCAGTCATTTTATAAATCCTAGCAGAATAAATTAATCTGAAATAAGGGAACTTCAAGGTCAAGAGCTTAACTGCATTGATGTTCCATTAGTTAACAACACACAATGCTGTCTTCCTTCCTAACTCTGACATTCTTTAGCAGACTTATGGCATTCTCAGTTCCCTCTCACAAAAGCAAATTTAATTAGTGTCTATCTTTCCTCAGAGGTGGATAAGAGCATGAGAGGTGGGAAAAATAAGATTCATGAACCTAACCACCTCTAGTGAATTGACATGAAAGGAAATTGGTCATTAAAAGCCAATTTCTCAGGGCAGAAGTTCTCTGATGAAACAGCTTTCCTTTCTGGGTCACCTCAATTAAAAGTTAATTCCTCTGCAGTACACCTAGTAGGTGATAATCCTCTCTGGTTTGTAAATTAACATAAATCTGAACCTATGGTCCTACTTCCTGTGCTCAGAAAAAGGTTGGGGGACAAGTACAATGGCAGCCAACTTTGTCTAATCTTTCCCTCTATGGCAGGAAGTCTGAGATAAATGTTAATTGGGAAAATATAATGCCTGACGTAGTCTTCCAAGAAGACCACATGTAGTCTAAAGGAAGTCTTCTTGAAATTGGTTGCCTCTGCCCTCCCATTTCTCAGCATCTCCTATGGAAATGCAGGTTAACAGTTCAATTGCAGGTGTCCCACAAATGAGCTGAGTATACATTCCTGTTTTTAGCCCTGCTGAGAGCTCACTCTAGCAAGAACACACATCAGTTCTCTGTATCACATGCTTTGGTCCAAGTTACCATTATTATGAAACTAGAGGCCCAGCATGTGTAATCACATATGGTAGCTGGCTGCTGCTCACAGCCCTGCCCATCCACCCACTCACTGCCCACCTTGCTGCTATCAGAGCTTGTGGGTGACAGGGGAGAAACCAAGAGGTGCTCAATGCACCTCATGGTGACTGGTTGTTTGGTCATCAGGGTCACCATGGACACTGGCTTTTTATATACAGAGATACCCAACTCTGTATATAATGCAATAATATGCTCCTAACCTTACCCCTGCAATTGGGCAGGTGACCCATGCCCATTCAATCATAAAATTCCACCCCAGGCTCCAGAGGTTGGTTCAGGGTCAAGCATTCGACCTAAGCTGGGCCAATCAGAGTGAGTCCCAGGTTGCATGTCAGGGGTGCTCTTTTCTCCTCTGAGGTCACTCAGCTGATACACTGTAAGCCTGCAACTGCTGGATTCATCTTGTCACCATGAAGAAAAGGGCTGGCTGAGAACAAAGCTGAGACAGAAAAAGTAGGGCCAGGATATGGAGAAAGACAGGTTCCAGATGTCATCATGTGTGACCTTGCCTGGTATTATCCACCTTAGAACTGGTATCATGTGAGCCAACCAATTCCTTCCTGTGATGAAGATACTTTGAGTCAAATTTCTCACTTCCACTAAGAAAATGCTGACACAAGCAGGAGCCTGAGTCTTTTCCTCCTTTGTAAATGTTTGATCATGATTTGACACTCTCTAAATAAGTGGCAACGTGTTATTTAAATATTTGTAGCAATTATATGTTTTAAATTCCTTAAAATTTATTTTTATTTTTAAAATCCCTCATAAAATATCAAGTGTTTTGCCTAAATCCTCAGGATACACTAGCCTATTTATGGAAACACGCCACATTCCAAAGCCGAGGTGCTCAATTTCTCAGAAATCTTCTGATCACGTATCAGCGCTCATCAGCCCCTTTGTTACAGCTGTCTCCGCTGAGAGGTGTGCGGAAGGGCGCGGCACTTGGTTTTCTAAAAGGAAATGTCAAAGATGATCTAGACTGTGAAATAAAGCCATGACCATTTCTCTCTCACCAGTGTCTTGACCAGCCAGATATTGTTTCTTAGTAAAGCAATGATGCTCCTTTTCCTATTTTAAGAGAGATGTTGCACTTTGGACTGACTTAAATCCAAGAAAGGACACCCTTTGTAAAATGCTTCAGAATGGCAATTAGATTTGTTCCTCCTGTTCCTTCCCATGGCGGAATAACCACATTTCTTGAATGAGTTGGGGGACACCTCTTACGCTGAAGTCCACAGCACGGTGTGAGGGTATCAGAAGTCTTCTCTGAGGACAAAGCAAGCATTCCTTTGGTACAAAATAAGTGATTCCCCAGTTCTTCCTAAAGGGGCCTCTGACAGAGGAGTGCTTCATCAAGAAGGCGGCCTGTGGGAGTAGAGACTTGCTCAAACAAGGAGGAATTTGTGTTATTAAAATGTTTATTTATGCCAAAATAGGTCAGTTTTAAATATGTAAAGGATGTTGACATGACCAGGAAATTGAAGGCTATCAATTGAAGGTTGAATCCATAGGGCCTAGGTCTATACTGCTATAAATTCTACGACAAAACCAAATTCCAAACCCAATCAAGTCTTAAGTCATGCTGTTAGGCAAAAAGACTGGAATAAAAGAATGGGGTGTGCCTAATTCACTTCTATTTGAAACCTATAAAACAACCCCACTTTTATGTTTAATATCCATCTCAAACATAAAATGCCAAATGTTGAACTCCTGATTGTCTCTGAACACACACAAAACATTCTTTTTCATCTCAGTAAATAAAAAATAACATTTTTCCCTCCTTTCTTTCTAGTTTTTTTCCTTATTTTCTTTCCTACTTCTTTTCTTCAGCACATTCTTTTTCTTTATAATTAAACAGTAGATATGTTGTATAGAAAATATAAACAAGTGTTTCAGGCATGGAACACTTGTGGGCTTATACGCTTTTAAAACTATTTTTTATTGATTTTTAGGGACAGAGCGAGAGGGAGGGAGAGAGAAACATCAATGTTGGCTGTGTCCTGCACAACCCCTGCCTCCTACAGCTCCCCTACCACTACCCCAGCCCACAGTCTGGGCATGTGCCCTGACCAGGACCCTTTGATGCATGGGACAAGGCCCAACCAACTGAGCCACACTGGCCAGGGCTGGGCTTTTTAAAATTTCATTATACTATTGTTCCACTGCATTCCAATCTGACGTGCCAGCTTACGGCCTCATCGGTGTACTTGAGAGGGGCAATTTTTCTGTGCTTACAACAGCACCAGGCACTCATTTGTTTTACCTTTATTACCTCAGTGAGCAAAAATTAAAGTCACATTGCTTTTAGACTTTTAGTTCTCCCATTATCAGAGGGGTACAATTTTCCTTCCTAAGGGGGACATTACACTACCTGCTCTCTCCTCTTGGAATTTTGTCTTATGGTTTACCAGATGTGAGAACTGAGAACAGGTAAATCATCTCACTTTACAGCTGAGATGATTGAGGCCAGCAAGGCAATGTGTCCTTCTCTAAGTCATTCTCCTAATGTGGCAAAAAAGACTGGAACCAGCATGAGGAGTGAGTGGACTCCAGGACCAGCTCTCTGTCCATGACACTGATTTTTAAAGGGCCCATTTTTTTTAAAGCTGTTATAATGGGAAAGGTATTTAGAAAACCCGAGCAGTGCTGGTCAGGGTGATTACACAAAAGCGGCTCTTTGAGAAGCTGGACAAAGGTGGGTGGGTCCTGTGAGTAGCAGCACTAAGAACTCACGGATGAAGTTTCATGATTATGCTCCGAGTTCAGAGGTGTGGCCTTCTCTGACACACATGAAAATATAAGATTTTCCTCTCCTGTAAACATACAAAAGTAAGTTTGCCCAGCTCTGCCACTTGGCGGTGCACCTCAGGACTGTGTGATCAGCAGACATAAGCAATCACCCCAGCCATCTTACTGACGTTTTCAAGACCAGCCCCTGAGCCTTTGTAATTTCCTCTCCATTACCACTTCTTTCACTCTCCAGACGGAGGAGGAATGCTCCACCCAGAGATACCTTCCTGGCTGACTTGGCCTCTGCTTTTTAATGCATTCTCTCGCTGATTCTTGCTGGTCTTAAGCAAAGAATGATTTACCACGGTTGCCTCTACAACAGACAAAAACAGACACAGCCTCTGTCTGCAAGAGATTAAGATCTAAACACATTTGACAGAGAGGCCCATGTTTTCCCAGGGAGAGGATGTCTAAGAGAGTAACATCACACGGAGGATTCTGCAGTAAGATTGTGCCTGGTGCCATGGAGGGCGGACCTGGACCTACAGCTTCCTATAAGGAGAGCTGGAGAGATGGAAGCAGTACAGATTCCCTAAGATCCACGGATCTCACCATCTCTCACCTTCCCAAGGGCTTCAGTTCTACCCCATCCGTTTTTGCCTTGTTCCTGAATAATCCTCATCAGTGTACAATCGAGCTCTAGTAAATACCATCTAAACAAAAGATTCCTTCATTGTCCTTTCAGGCCTTTCCATTTCTGCCTGCCATTTACCTCCTCTCTTTCAAACAAAAATGTGTAAGAGATTTGTCTGTTGTCGCTATTTCTGATTCCTCAGCTGCCATTCGCTCCTCAATCCACTGCAGTGTAGATACTGTTCCATTGCTTCAGCGCCCTTGCTCTTGTCAATAACCACACTGCTCCAAATCCAGTGGTTGGTTATCGAAACTCACTTTACTTCCCAGCTCAGCAACATTCATCACAGGTGACCCACCGCATTGGTCAGGACATCGCACTGCCTTAAGTTCCTGATTTTTCTTCCTGTTCAATTTTCTTTGGTTGGTTCATCTCTGAGAGATCTAGAGATGCTGGAATGGCCCAGGGCTGGTTCTAAAAACTTTTTTGGTGTCAGTCCACCTTGTCTATATATGTAATAGAACTTCCTTTCATGGCTTAAAATGCCATCTTTATGCTAAGAAGTCAAAAATGGAGTGGTATATACATTTAAAATAGTCTATACACAATTGGAAATTAATGCAGAAGTAACAAATACATATAAAACAATCACCTGGGAATATGTTTTACTTCCAAAGAACACCAAATGGAATAATAAGAGTGATCAGCAACCTAGTGCACGTATTTTCTATCAACTCAGGGATGATAAGCAAGGACATCCTGATACTCTATGTGATCATGTGTATAAATGGCATGTATGTGTGTGTGATTGATTACTTAATCATAAATTGTACATAGCTTTTACCACATTCTCTTTGAAAACTGGGTTAAACTTGGTTTTCTGAAGCAATTAATTTAACAACTCTTTTATTGGTTAGAGCTTATGCTACCGTAAATTTATTTTTTGTCCACCCTTAACACCAACCAAAAATTTCCTGAGTCAAATTTATCTGATATAATTTTATTAGTAAGGTTTAGTGCCTATATTTACTAATTATTATTAAGTATATAAATTGGATAAAAGACAAATAGTTTTGTGTGTTTCCAGCATAGGAAGGATACTTTGGCAGACAGGATACTATCACTGGTCAACCAGGGAGCAGTTTCTCTAAATCAGCTGAGTTATCCTAAAAAAAAAAGTGGTTTGGGGGGTAGGTAATGCTGGGAAATCTATACTAATAAAGGGTAATATGCAAATTGGTCAGGATGCCCTCACAGTAACAACTGAACTGCAGGCTGTGTGGGGCAACCAGGCCGGCAGGATGGTTAGTGAGGGACGACCAAATGATTGAATAGCAGGCTACATGGGGTGACCAGGCCGGCGGGGGGGGGGGGGGGGGGGGGGACAGTGAGGGGCAACCAAACAACCAAACAGTAGGCTGTGTGGGGCAATCAGGCCTACAGGGGGGGCAGTGAGGGGCGACTAGGTTGGGGGGCCCAGTTGGGGGTGACCAGGCTGGCAGGGGGGGCAGTTAGGGGTGATAAGGCCAGCAGGTGGAGGCGGTTAGGGGCAATCAGGCAGGCAGGAAGGATTGGGCCTAAACCAGCAGTCAGACATCTCCTGAGGGGTCCCAGATTGGAGAGGGTGCAGGATGGGCTGAGGGGGCCCCTTCTCCCTATGCACAAATTTCATGCACTGGGCCTCTAGTTCAAAAGAGTGCTGGCTGGGCTGAGGGGGCCCCTTCCCCCTGTGCACAAATTTCATGCACCGGGCCTCTAGTTCAAAAAAGCCAGGAGAGACCAGGCTGATGTGCCTCAGTTGGATGAGTGTTATGCCATGCACCAAAGGGTCATCAGTTCAATTCTGGTCAGGGTACATGCCTGGGTTGGCGGCTAATCCCAGTAGGGGGTGTGTAGGAGGCAGCCAATCTCTCTCTCTCTCTCTCTCTCTCTCACTCTCTCTTTCTCCCCTGTCTCTCTCCCTCTTCCTCTCCTTACTCCTCTCTCTAAAATCAATGAAAAAACATTGTTAAAATTAAATTAAAAGCCAGGAAAGGTGCTGCAGTCATATGGCACATCCTCCATGCCACCTACAGCAGGAGTCCCATATAATGCTTTGGAAGTTTGTATTTGAAGGTTTCTCCTTTGCTGCTGCTTCTAGAGTCATACCAGAGGCCTTTCAAACGTAAATTAAGTATTTTTGCTACATGTGGGTTTTTTTATGTTTTAAAACATAATATTTACATAGAGCATAGAATGTAAAAACAGTGCAGCAGGGTTGGGACTCCTTTTCCGGGTGGCAGAATTTGGCAGTTGGTAGTGGCTGCTATGGCACTAATTGCATCTTTTCTTTCAGCGCTGGCATTTGTTGGTAGTGGAAAGTGTTTAGAACCTTGTGCAATCACCACTAATTTCGGCTGTAATATGCCCTTCATATCATGAAAATTGAATCTGGTCTCTTTTGCTCAGTTGTACCAGACCCATGCAGATTTGCAGATTTCATTTTAAGGCACCAAGAGGCTGGAAGGGTTTTCAAAGCCACAGTGACTGGGGCCCACTCTCCCCAGTACTGGGTTCTCCTTTTGCTTTTTAAAATTAAGTGAACTTTATTGGTCTGATCATAAATAAGTTCTTTGGACAACAAATTTCACTGAAGCATACACATTCCAGGAGTACAGCTTTGTTACAATAAAGCCATTTGAAGAATTATTCTCCCTTTCAGGACATTTCTTGATTCTCTGGAAATAAATTCAGAATCGTGTATTGTAACTTGTATTTACCTACAATTTAAATAACAGTTAAATCCAATTATAAGTGATTGAATTTTGTGCATGGTGTCATATAATGATTATTATTGCAAAACAGGGCCTTTGGGAACAACAGGATACCTGAGAACTGTCAGAAATGGACTAAATCATCTTATTTTTGTTCAGTGTTTGCTTTGTTAATATGTAATCCTGAAATAACCAAAATGATTAGTTTACCAGAAGATCCTAATTTTAATATCCTAGATAACTGAAAGTTTTCTATACTTTTACTTAAATACATTTAATACCATTGTTTGTGTCCTGAGTATTACTCAGTCAGTTAAAGAAATGTTATTACATAACAAGTAAATGTCTTATCAAGGACCAAAATGTAGAAACATTTGCACAGAGTTTGGCATGTAATGCCTACCCAACATGTCTTATATTGGCCAATCTTGAGTAAGAAGCACATTTGATCCTACAGATCAGCAAAGGAAGATTTCACAGGTTTGCGAACACAGTTTAGTGAGAAGCAAGGCAGGATTGTATGTCTTATGTCAACATTAATTCAATTCCATGCATTTGCGATGCCTTGAGGTTCTACTATGCTCACTTAATTCCTTTCTTTTTTGTTCTATTGCATCATCCACTCCTCTTATTTTAACTTTCTCATACCAATTTTTCTCCAAGTAGTACCTATTTTTCTTAGCCAAGGGATTGTGTAAGTGTGGACTCAGCTCTGCTTCCAGTTGCCTAATCAGGAGCTCATATCTGAAACCAAGGAAAAGATTTAACCAAGTATCGAGAACTGATCAGATAAGAGCCCCTCGGTGCTTATTGTGAGGTACTTATTTATAACCCTGTAGGATCACCACTAAAACATGTCCTTGGCAAAGTAAGTCAGGCAAAATTGTTGCAATTCTTCATTTGCCATTCACTTTGGAGGTTTGGTCATGACGCCTTCTTTTGAGTCGTGGGATTGGATTCCTGTCCCAACCTAACAGCCAACTGTCCTTTTTTACTTTGGACACCTGTTTCCTTTCCTGGCCAGGGTCAGTAGTCTCCCCTGGGCTCACTTCTCCAGCATCCTCCCCTGGGCACATGACTCCACTTCAGGCTGTACCAAAGACTCTGTCTCTTCCAGTGAGTGTCCTGCATTCCCCCAGAGCACTTTCCCTACAAATGGACCTATTTGTTCCCACGTAGACTCCAAGTAGTGACACAATCCTAATTATTCTCAGATGATCTTAAATGATGTCATTTTATTTGAGAATGAAGTAAAGAATAAAAGTGAACACACACACACACAAACACACACATCTATGCTTGAAATAAGTACCTAATATGAATCAACTTTCAAATTCCTTTAACAACTAATTATATGTTGTATTTATATACTTCTGTGTTTGGTAATACAAACTACCCAGTGAAACATTTTAAAAAGCAGTGTAGCTACATTTGAGTGAGCCAAAAAGTCCCTGGAAGTAAACCAGTTAGCCATATGTCATACATTAGATATTTCAGGTACCAAGATCTTGCTATCTTTTATATTTACAATAATCACTTAGGTAATATAATAAAAGCAAACCCATTTATATTAGCAACAGTTAATATATAATGTTTAGAAAATTAATTTTATGAGAAATGTTCAAGCTTAATATAAAGAAAAAATGGAAACTTCACCAAAAGTCATAAAAGAAACATTTAAAAGATAGAAAAATGTCTCATGTTCTAATCTGGATAATCTTAATAACATAAACCTGCCAACTCATCTAAAATTTATTCTGTAAATTTAATACAATATCAATCAAAGTTCCAAAGGGTTTGTTCTGTTGGCAAATTGACCTTAAAGTTCATCTGAGAGGTTTAATGCTCAGATTCAATGCTAATTATAAGTAAACTAGAGGCCCAATGCACGAAATTTGTGCAAGAGTAGGCCTTTGCAGCCCCAGCCACCCTCGCAGCCCCGGCTTCATCCAGAAGGTCATCCAGAAGGTTGTCCGGATGGTCGTTCTGCTGTTCAGCCATTTGGTCAATTTGCATATTACGCTTTTATTATTATAGATTGGTCTGGGAACATGATGGCAAGGTTATTAGATTTTAACTGCTCCATGTAGCCATTTATATGATAATTATGTAAGAAAAAACTAAGATATTTTATGGAGACATTCAGAAATATTGGGAAAACAGATGTTGAAATTTAACATTATCTTTGACTTTTTCTACTTCCCCTTCTCTGTTCCTCTAAGTAATCAATGACTCTTCCTCAGTGAGGTCTACTAGTTGTGATACTTGTGCTGAGCCAGCCTCTTCAAATGTCCCCATGTCTTCATCTCTCAGTGCTCCAAAACATTCAAAAGACCGCTTTCTTACCTCACACAATAGTTTCAGAATTTGCAAAGACCTGCAGATGACTATGAAGTCAAATTAAAATGACAAAATACATGGTTTCTATGTGCTATAACTGTGAAATTAACAGACTTCCCACTAACAATGTAATCATAGGTATATTTCTAAAACATTTCAAAGCCTCAATTTCCTCCTCCTCAATGGGCATTATATTACTTCATAGGGTTGTGTGACAAGTAAATGTGCCAGGATGCCCTAGCCAGTTTTGCTCAGTGGATAGAATGTCAGTCTGCAGATTGAAGGGTCCCTGGTTCGAGTCCCATTAAGGGCACATACCCATGTTGAGGGCTTGATCCCCAGTAGGGGACATGCAGGAGGCAGCCAATCAATGATTCTCTCTCACCATTGATGTTTCTATCTCTCTGCCTCTCTCCCTTCCTTTCTGAAATCAATAAAAATATATTTTTAAAAATGTGACAGGATAATGAATTGAAATATTTAATTCAGGCTTTTGTGCTCAAAGACATAGAGTACCGAAAAGAGTAAGACAGTCTTCTCTCATCCAAAGAAGCTATACAGACATTGTGCTTTTAGTTCTGAGTTTCTTACATTGGGTTTTTGAATCATAGAGATGACAATAGAAATTCTGAAGCATTCATAGCATCCAGGCTTCTGGATGTGTCAACATCTCCATGGGCAGAAGTAGGTCAGCACAGAAATGAGAGATTTTGAGAGCCCATCCATAGACTCAAAGGGTGGTTAATGGGGACTTTTCAGGTCCATGAATAGTGAGATTAATGCCTGGTTTCCCCCAGTGGCTTGGCAAAGCATTAGAACCTTAAATGGGAGAAGCTGATAGATTCTTCTACCTTGACAAAGATTTTTCAGATAGTGGTATCTCTCTTGCATTTTGCACATAAGCAGAAATATGCAGATATTTGCTGGTTTACCTGGGACAGTCATAATTCAAGCCTTGACTCACACAATTTGTGTTGGTTCACAACAGACTGCAATCAAATATCTATTCCTTCTGCTGCTTGAAATCTTTGACTTTTGCTTTTCTTTCTAAGCCAGAGTTCCTGAGTTGGGAGCCTTTAAGACTTCTATTTTTTAAAAATGCATTTATTGCCCTGGATAGTATTGCAGGTGGTTATAGCTTTGGCCTGTGGACCAAAGGGTCACAGGTTTGATTTCTTGTCAGGGGCATGTGCCTCAGCTGCAGGTACCCCAGCCCTGGTAGGGGCTCATGCAGGAGACAAACAATGGATGTGTCTCTGTCACATCGATGTTTCTCTCTCTCTTCCTCTTCTCCCTCCCTTCCACACTCTCTAGAAATCAATGGAAAAATATCATTGGGAGAGGATTAAAATATATATATATGGACTCTCAGTCATGGAAAAAATGATCTCATTACATCAACCATGAAAAATCTAGGGTCAATATAGAGTCTAGAATCATCAGACAACTTAAATATAAATAAAATTTCAAACATTAAATATGCATACACATCTATACTATATTTGCATATATGTTCATATATTAAATATATATGAATTTTAAATAAAGAGGTAGAAATTATTAACACATGACAACTAAATACAAGCAAATATTAACAACCTAAAATCTGCCAATATAAACTCAGAATTTTCAGAAAAGTTAAATTTTCATTAAACCTATCCTCCTCATAGCCAAAGTGTATTGATCTTCATGGATCTTACAGGTAAGGACTTTTCTGCATAGAAAGTTGTTGTTTAAATATAGCAATTGACCTAAATGTATTAATTGCATTAGCAATCAGAAGACCCAGTTCAATTCTGGTCAGGGCACATGCCCGGGTTGCAGGCTCAATCCCCAGTAGGAGGCATGCAGGAGGCAATTGATCAATGATTCTCTCTCATCATTGATGTTTCTATCTCTCTCTTCCTCTCCCTTCCTCTCTGAAATCAATAAAAATATATTTTAAATAAAAATAAAAAGTAAATATTGAAAATGCATGAAGTTGCCAGATACATTACCTATAGCTTTGATGAGCTTGAGATCTTCAGCAAATAAAAGTTTGGAATTCTCCCCACATAAAATATTCATGGGTAGGTTGTTGTAATTTTCTATTATTACCTAGGGCCATCCAGTGGCAGAACATTTGTGCATCGTATAATGTTGGGTTACAATTATTTTAACATATTATTGAAATATATCAAAGACCAAATTTACTCCTTTCATTAATTCATTGATTTAAAAAATATTTACTGTGCACCTACTGTATAGAATCATGGTCTTTAGGTTTCATCATTGGAAAAACAAAGATCCTTGCACTTTATGAGCTCATAATTGACACTGATGATAAAAAAAAATAAGCAAAATAAATAAGTGATATGGTACTTTGGAAGGTAATAGGGACTATGAAAAATAGAAGAAATAGTACAGCATAAGGAGGTATCAGGAATGTGGAGGAGATGGAGAACATCCAGTTGTCATTTTACATGGAGTAACCAGTAAATAGTAACACTAAAGGAGATAAGACAACCATGCAGATATCTGAAGTGAGCATTTATGAAGTTTGTCAAAGAAAGATGTCACTTGAATGCTATTGCCAAGGATATTACCAAAACTTACTGATTGCCTAACACTGCTCTCCATGGCCAAGGCCTTCCACAATGAACCCAACTTCTCTAATGGAAGTAGATATTGCCCACAGTCATTTATCAACTTCTCAGCTCCCGGATTCAGGAGCTGACCAACCACTGCTGTGCCAGTCCACAAGAACACCTGGTAGATCCAAATCATACAACCTAACTGATAAGTCTCAGATTTTACCTATAATTTATAGACAGCAAAAACAAACCCCTAGTTTAAGAGTTATCAATCTATGCCCTAAATAGATCCGAGGGCACTCTTGCCCACTCAGGGAATACAGAAAATAACCTCCAAAGGATCTCCATCAGACCTGTGTCAGCAAGGAAACTTTTGAATTTTAACTGTTGGTTTCCATCTATTTTTTTTCTTATTTATTTTCCATCTACTTTTGAATTTGCCCTAAATGTTATAGGTTGATCATTGTTATCTTAAAGTAATTTCAGCATTGGCTGCCTTTAAACAAGGTCAACCAACAGCAAATTTGGAGACAGAACCAATGCTTTAATATTCTATTCTCTGCAAAAACTGATTTGATCACTTTTCTCAATGGATAATCCATGTCTACTCTGAGCCTGTCACAGCACCCTTGCTAGTTGTCTCATCAATTACAGAAAGTCTTTCACTAAGACAGGTAGGGAGCAATGAGCAAACACCCCAGTAGCTGCTTATCATTCCTCTGCTCCTAATCTCTCTGATTTGGTTTTCAACATGAGGGTGAAAATAAATCATCATAGGCATATTCAAATGGACCCTGCACACAGTCGCAGAGGGGCCATCAGGAGAGAACTTGGGGGGGCAACAGAAGTGGGGCACAGACCCTCACCCCCCCAACATTGCAGGGGCTTGAACCCTCACCCCCTTCTAAAGGAGGTCTCCTACCCCCATGGCTGCTTCGCGCTTCCCACACCCAGCTCAGATCGGGACCCAGGCAACAGAAAGAGACCCGGCCCAGCTCACATCGAGATACAGGTGACAGACAGAGACTTGGCCCAGCTCAGATCGGGACCCAGGTAACAGACAAGAGACTTGGCCGACAGCAGTTGCCCTATATCTAAATTCAGCTGAGCATTTGGAATGCTCAGGGCCCACTCAAGAATGCAAATAATCCTTCCCACTAATATTTACAGGGTAAACTAAGATTGTTGGTAGAGTATTAAATTTGACAGTAAAATAGTAATCGAGTTTTCAGATTAATTTAAATAGGCTAATTGAAATAAGTGAATATTCAAGTACTGGACAAAAAGCTATTCTTAAAGTAATAACTAAAATTTCTATTGGTAGTTCATCTCATGGTAAAAATTCCTGAATATGCAATGAACCTAAAGCAGTCATATGTGTGGGGGAAAAAAATTTTTTTTTTAATTTAAAGTTATCAAGACTGCATTATAAAATTTACAAAAACCTCCATTAAAAAAAAAGGGGGGGGATAGTAGGGCAATATCATGTAAGGAAAAATATCCTATAAGTAAATTACATCTAGAAAATTTTTACTTTACCAAATTAAGGTTCATTTGCAATGCTAACAGCAAGACGGCCATTAAAAACACACATGGTGTCTAAATAAGACAAAGGAAAATCGTTTGAACAAAAATAAAAAGGATCCCAAATCAATTATATAGAAAAGATTCCTTTATTAACTTGTGGTCGAGAATATATTTGTATATTTTCAGAAAGCAACCCCAAGACCAGATGGATTCCTGCAACAGAGAGGAATTGACAGGAGTGCTCCAACCACGGAGACAAGAGGAAAAAACAGTCCAGAGATGGAAGACGCTGACAATGCCTTGCCATGGGAGCAGTCAGCAGCTGTGCACCGCTGCAGGTTACCTAGGACCAAACCAGAGAGGGTCGGACCTGCATTGCCACCATGTGCCCACCATCCAGATATCACTGCTGACATGTACACATAAGGAACTGTTAGACATTGAAATTGGGACTCAAACATTTTTTTGTTTTGTCTTGTTTTGTTATTATATGTTTATTTCCAGTCTGCAAAGGCAAAACTTTTTAAAGGAAAGAAATGGTGGGAAAAAGATACAGAGGCAAAGAAGCATTGAACAGACTGTCAAACTACATTGGGAAGACAGGGGTGGTTGGGCGAGGAGGGCTGTAAGAGACCAACCGAAGGACTTGTACGCATGCATATAAGCACAACCAATGGATATAAGACACTGGGGTGGGGGGGGAGGGTGGGCAGGTGAAGGCATGTCCTGGGGGGTAGGGGTGGTCGGGGGGAGATCAAAGGGGAAAAAAAAAGGAGACATATGTACTACTATTTGTAATACTTAAAACAATAAAAATAAAATAAAATTTAAAAAAAAAAAAAATGGACCCTGCTGAAACTTATGGGCCTGTACTTTTTCTGCCACTACATTTTGTCTGTTAGAGCACAGAACCTAACAGCAATTTAATACTTCATCCTTTATTTCAACATATAAAAGACATACACGTTTCTGCATTCTGATATTCTTTCATACAATGTGGAAGGGTTATCATTTTGCCTGAATTGAAATTTATAACAGTTACACATCAAGGAATAAAAATCTCCTCAAATGTTCTGCATATGGCAATAACTTACTTAAAACAAAACAAAACAAAACAAAAGGTATTTTCCCACATCCTCTCAGAAAAAAAAAAAAAATGTTGAGGCATCGCATCCTTCAATTGGCAACTCTAGTCCCTAGATTTTTATGCTATGACATCAATTATAGTAGGATCTTAAAAGCTAATTATATATTGGGCTACGCTAAAAAAAAAAAAAAAAACATTTCCAATGTATAAGATTATTCTGTTTGGAGAAAAAAATAATTTTATAAAAGAAAGAATAATAGGTGTGGTACCTATTGAGAAACCAGCAGATATAAATTGCTTAAGCTATTGTGATAATACTCAGAACTAAGGTCTTGTTAGATTTTATAGTAATGTTGATAAGTGATATTAAAGTTTCATTTTTTAAAAATTGTCAGATATATCTCATAAGATGCTAACAACATCCTATATAATAAAAGCCCAGTGACTGAAACAGTGGAATGACCAGAACAACCAGAGACCAGAATGACCACAGCGCCTTGCCCCGGCTGGCCTCGTCCCCCAGGGAGCAGTTATGGGCAATCAGGCAGGCAGGCAGAGTGGTCAGGGGTGATAAGACAGACAGGCAGAGTGGTTAGGGGTGATCAGGCAGGCAGGCAGAAGGGTTAGGGGTGACCAGGCAGGCAGGCAAGTGGTTAGGAGCCATCAGGCAGGCAGGCAAGCGAGGAGTTAGGAGCCAGAGGTTCCGGATTGCAAGAGGGATGTCCGACTGCCAGTTTACTGGCAGTCGGACATCCCCCGAAAGGTCCCGGATTGAGAGTGGGCGCAGGCCAGGCTGAGGGACACCCCCCCCCCACCCGTACACATTTCGTGCACTGGGCCTCTAGTCTATATATAAAACCTTAATATGCAAATAGACCGAATGACAGAACAACCGAACAACCAGTCGCTATGATGTGTGCTGACCACCAGGGGGCACGCACAGAACATGGCAGGCATCAGCAGCAGGCGGCAGAGTGCGGAACATGGTGGGAGTTGGCTGTGGTGGGATGGTGGAGCAGGTGAGCAGGGGTGCCAGACCAAGATGGGTTGCCAGTCACTGTAATTGGGTCGAGCCTCTGGTGGTTACTGAAAATTCTTTGCTCCCTTGCACTGTGGTCCCGCCCAGCACTCGCACCTGCTGCCTGAGCTGGAGCTGCTGCTCGCACCCACTGCCCGCCCTGATCGCTCAGCGCCGTCAGCAGGTGCAAGTGACGGCTGCCGGCCCTGATCATCCTTCAGGGTTTCTCCACCTCCCCCTGCTCCTGAGGGGCGATCAGAACAGCAGCCGTCACTCACACCCGCTGCTAGTGCTGGCCCCAATCGCTCCATGCCATCAGTGAGTGGGAGGGGCGGCGGTGGCAGGAGCGGGGCTGCTGGCAAACAGGGGACCGGGGGCCATGGTGGGAGGGGCCAGGTGGGGTGCGAAGATGGGCTGAGACCTGCCCCTGTGCCCACCGCAGCCTCATGGCCCACAGTTCCTTTCAAGGTGCACAAATTGTGCACTGGGCCCCTAGTATATGTATATAAATTTGGGGAGGTAGGTGTTAAAATCTGAAGTGAATCTTATATAGATCTAACTTTAAAATAGTATGGTGCCAAAAGAGGCATCAAGAAGAATAACTATTGAAGAACATTAAACCTGTTTATTCTTTTCTTAAAAACAGACTCCTAATTCTTTTGTTAAGTATCAGTTTCCTTTAGGCCCTACATTCCTGATTCCATTCTTACTAAAAGAAATCCTGTCTATAGCTATAAATATACAGGCTTTCCTATTAAGTTATATTTGTAAAAAGAATTCTGAAAATATGGGTGGGTTGTTTAAGTAGGTACCAGAAAGAGATAGAATTTCAAAAGTAAGAAAGACCATTAAGAAGAAATTTGTTAGATACAGTTGAAGGCTGAGAATATTCACTAGAACTAAATTCTCTTCAGGGTTTAATAACCAAACAAGCATTCCTTTTGTTTGTCTATAAAATCCCCCTTGAATCCCAATGGATTTCAAAGGCTCATTGTTATCTGTAATGAAATATGAAAATATCACATGCTAATTGGTTGTCATGGTACCTATATTGAAATTGGCATCTTTAAATCCGAAAAGTTTTGATTGGCAGGAGAGCCCAGACTCATTCCATCTCTTTTCCACTTGGCCAAAGGAAAAGTTCAAATCAGTGATTCCACAAGATAATGTGTAGAGAATTTGTATTGCCACTTCCAAAGCAGAGAACAAGAGAAGATTAAGCTAATATTCTAGATCTATGACTACACTATTTTGTCTTTTCTTTCAAATGAACATCATCACACTACATTCCTGAAGGCAGGGGAGGGCTCGGAACTTGCCCGAAGATCCTATATATCTCTAAAACCTTTGACTCCATACTTTCAAAACTTCAAAATTCTCCCATTGACTTTAGAAAAGTCAAATACTGCTGATCCTGGCAACCAAGATTCTTCATAATCTGGTTCCCTCACTACCGTCCATTTCTCAGTACATCACAATGTGAGACTGAACCAGCCGCAATGCTTCTTCTTGCCCTGAAACACACTACACTGATTCCTTTATGATGTGGAAAATGATTCCTGTCTAGTTATCCCAATTCTACCCAAAGATGGGAAACAGAATGATGCCTCCAATTCCTAGCAGCTGTCATTTTGCTGCCTGACACGGTTAAAGGGCTTTGCTGGTATGGTTAATGACCTTGAGAAGGGGAAATTATCCTGGATTACCTTGGTGGGTATGTCTAACCATGAGGGTCCTTAATAGTGAAAGAAGGGGACAGGAGAAGCAGCATCAAAGAAAGACACATACAGACAGAAGCAGAGATTAGAGCAATGTGATTGCTGGCTTTGAAGATGGAAGGAGGAATCATATTATGCATCTTTCACTTCTGATACACAATTAATATTGAATTAATATGTTATGACTTCCCCCATAATTTAAGAATCTCATACCAGTACAATTCCATTTAAACCCTCGTTCATTTTTGCACTGTTATTGTTATATATTTCATTTCTACATATATCACAAACTCCTCAGTATGCTGTTAATATTTTTGCTGTAAAAAGACAATGGACTTTAAAAGAATTTGGGTTGTTTGGTATTTAAAGTAACTGTAGTGAACATGTTAGAAGGAAGTCAATATTCTTCGGATAATTTGGAGTTTTAAGTAACAAATATATATTTTTTCTTTTTTAGTTAGTATAGTCTTAATCCAGAAGTACTAGAGATAAAGCAGGGAGATGTCTTAAGAATAACCTGGGTGTAGTTTACATGTCGTTTTTTTCAATTTAGTCCCTCGCATAAGGTGATTCTTAGGATATTACTTTTACTGCAGAATGTCAAGTTTATACCAATTTTAGATAGATGTTCTGTTCCTAAATATGATTTTAATGTAGTATGTGATACATTCCTGCCTTATTTCCTATGAGCTAATTGGCCCCATTTCAATGCATCCTGTACACACAAGGGGGCAGAATTAAACTAGTGGTGAGAATGTAGATTCTAAGCTTTCTGGTTTGCAAACAGATCAGATTTCATACTTGATTTACAACAATCATTTCCTATGTAGAATGTTTATCTTTTCCATTGAAACATATTTGTCCATCAGAAGCAGTCTAGTTAGATAAGATAAAGTCTATGCCTTAGAAATAAATGGTCAGTTTATGTTTACAGGGTCATTCTTATTCTTCAATGTCTCTCATTTAAGTATTACCTAAATTACACTCATTTTTGGTCTCTGAGAAGAATGAGCACATCAGTGAAACATAGTGACTGTCTCAATACTGAGAATGCAGACCTCGTTTCGTTTGTGTCAAAAGAAGGATAAATTCAAAGGAGACAAGACCTCAGAGTAAGCTTGAGAGTTGCAATCAGAACTAAATATCCTGATTTCTGAAATATTGTCCAAGACTTCTCAAATATGCCCTTGTTTCTCAAAAACAAAACTCTTCACATATCTGCACTCTGTAGCCCACAGGCATTTTAGGGAAAAAGTGTTCGTTCCTTTCTTGGTCAGCATGGTCCATCTTAAGCGTTAAATACACTGAGTGGCTAGATTATCATGATCTCTGAATGCATAATAATCTGGCCACTCAGTGTATATCCTATATAATAAGAGGCTAATATGCAAATTGTCCCCTTGACCAGGAGTTCAACTAGCAGGCAGGCCAGCCAACCGCCCATGTCCTCTCCCCTGGCCAGGCTGGCCGGACCCCACCCATGCACGAATTCATGTACCAGGCCTATACTGAGTGGCCAGATGATTATGCATTCAGAGATCGTAATAATCTGGCCACTCAGTGTATATGATCATAGAAGGACTAAATAATCCTTCCTTTTCTGTCTTAAACTATCCTTCCTTCACCTGTTAAGAATATAAATGTTACCAGGGAGAAAGTATTTTCTTTGACATTTATTGCTAACACTTAAAATGCTAATATCCATGGGAGAAATAATTCACTGGCTTCAATTTACATAGAGAAAAACAGATGAAATGAAATCCCTCTTGCATGTTTCGAAGAGCTGAGAGGGAGGCGAGACTGAAAGTACTACCTGTCGAGGGGAAGGTGAGGAAGAAATTAAGAACATGGGAAACAACCCAGAGAAGTAGAAAAGGGTTGATGCCATGACAACGTATTTACATCACAAGTTAACTTTGGGAACAACCTGCTAAGCAGGCTTCTTTATCTGTCATTTATTTTCAGCCTCCTTTGAGAAGATATTTTATTGAAAATTGATACAGAAATGGGATCTGTCTGATGTGTGACATGAGAGCAAACACTAATATTTCCTCCTCCTAATTCTCATGATTTTTTTTTGGTTAGGTATCAGTAACTTGATTTATAAAGCAATTAATTTTTTCAGCTGTGAAGATCACATACTGTATCCAAATATAATGAACATATCACTAAAAACTAAGACTACTAATATATAAAAGCATGTCATACCATATCTGCATTTTGTCATTTTAAACGTGTTTCTTTTGTTCAATTAAAACAGCATTTTCACAAGGGTAATAATCTCAAAACAGTTAATATTCTGTTATTAACTCAGGGGGGCTATTAGCAAGACAGCCTCATAATTTCATGTTGTGGTTAAAAGAAAACAAAACCCTGAAAGTCAACAGTATCTTTTAAAAATGGAATAAATGAGGCATAAATGAAGGAAGTGCCTGGAGAAAATTCCAATGGAACTAAAAAACAAGCATCACGATTTCTGAATCCCGATTATCCACTAGTTAACAAAGACCAAAGACCCTGTCCTTTTTTTTATGTTAAAATGTAACCATAAGGAAAAGTTCCATAGCTACTAGATTCCTTCCAAATGTTTAATTTTAACATTTTTTAAAAATCCATCTAACTGCTTTTAAAAAAGCAAGCGGATTAAACTTGCCAGTGTGCCAGGAAACGACATTAATGGGTACATTTTGCTGGTTATTTCAGGAAGGTCTCATCTGATATAAAATAATTTATTAGGTCACATTTTTTCAGACTTCTAATATTTGATCCTTAATAGCATCTTTTCCCCTTCCTTCCATATGAAAGCAAGTTGCTCTCTCTTAATTCTTTCAACTAATATAATAATAACCATTCTAACGTTGAAATTAAAGAAGTATTCAGGTAAGGCATTTGAGGAAATAATACAGACAGGACATGAGACAATAAGAATTCATCAAAAGAAATGCTCACTCTCAAGACCCCTGCACTTACAATTATCATTTACTCCTCGTGCATGTCATCATCATCAGATGGGCAGGAAAACTATTATAACCCCATTTTTAGTGAAGACACTGAGGCAGAGAAATTGAGTGACTTATCTGAGTTTGCAGGACTAGTAGAGGAGCTAGGGCATCAGGCTGGGTTCTCTGACTTTATTTTATTTTTTTATTGTTTTAAGTATTACAAATAGTAGTACATATGTGTCCTTTTTTTCCCCCCATTGACCTCCCCCCGACCTCCCCTACCCCCCCAATACATGCCTTCACCTGCCCCCCCCCCCCAACCAGTGTCTTGTGTCCATTGGTTATGCTTATATGCATGCGTACAAGTCCTTTGGTTGATCTCTTACAGCCCCCCTCGCCCAACCTCCCCTGACTTCCCAATGTAGTTTGACAGTCTGTCCAATGCTCCTTTGCCTCTGTATCTTTTTCCCACCATTTCTTTCCTTTAAAAAGTTTTGCCTTTGCAGATTAGAAATAAACATATAATAACAAAACAAAAAAATGTTTGAGTCCCACTTTCAATGTCCAACAGTTCTGAGTCCCTGTTTCAATGTCTAACAGTTCCTTATATGTACATGTCAGCAATGATATCTGGATGGTGGGCACATGGTGGCAATGCAGATCCGACCCTCTCTGGTTTGGTCCTAGGTAACCTGCAGCAGTGCACAGCTGCTGACTGCTTGCGTGGCAAGGCGTTGTCAGTGTCTTCCATCTCTGGACTGTTTTTTCCTCTTGTTTTCGTGGTTGGAGCACACCTGTCAATTCCTCTCTGTTGCAGGAATCCACCTGGTCTTGGGGTTGTTTTCTGAAAATATACAAATATATTCTCAACTGCAAGTTAATAAAGGAATCTTTTCTATATAATTGATTTGGGATCATTTTTATTTTTGTTCAAACGATTTTCCTTTGTCTTATTTAGACACCATGTGTGTTTTTAATGGCCATCTTGCTATTAGCATTACAAATGAAAATTAATTTGGTAAAGTAAAAATTTTCTAGATGTAATTTACTTATAGGATATTTTTCCTTACATGATATTGCCCTACTATCCCCCCCCCTTTTTTTTATTAATGGAGGTTTTTGTAAATTTTATAATGCAGTCTTGATAACTTTAAATTTAAAAAAAAATTTTTTTTTTGCCCACACATATGACTGCTTTAGGTTCATTGCATATTCAGGAATTTTACCATGAGATGAACTACCAATAGAAATTTTAGTTATTACTTTAAGAACAGCTTTTTGTCCAGTACAATTAAATTTACTTGAATATTCACTTATTTCAATTAGCCTATTTAAATTAATCTGAAAACTTGATTACTATTTTACTGTCAAATTTAATACTCTACCAACAATCCTAGTTTACCCTGTAAATATTAGTAAAAAGACAAATATAACTAACATTAACCAAGCTCTCACTATATGACAAGCATCGTTCTAAACACTTTACATGCGTTATTGCACCGAATGCTTAAACCAACCCTCTTATTTTTATCCCTGTCTTAAGAAGAGGAAGCAGGTGTGGGGCATTGAAGTAAGGGCGTAGGTGGTAAAGGCAGGATTTGCTTCTCATGCTTTGGCCATCCTCCTCATCGCAACACTTTCAGTTATAAACACTGCAAAAACGTTTGCCTTCTTTCTTTCTTTGCTCTAAATCAAGATTCCCATGAAACATTTGAGGTTGTCCATCATGGGCTTTGGTGTATCTTCCTTTTCTTTTTCTCAGTTTCTTAACTGGGGACTCGGACCACGGCATTTGGAAGCAGAAGGCTGGAATTCCAGACCCAGCCTCCCACCGCCAACTGTCGCCTTGGGTGGGCCATCCAAACTCCTCCAGGCCTTCGTTGTCTCCGAAGAAACGCTCTAGTTAGCTCTAAAGAGGCAAGGTTAGAAGTGATGATTTATAAAGACACTTTCTATTCTCACATTCACGGAGTTATGCTTTTGAAGTCCACTCCTATTTTTGAGAGAAAGGTTGTTTGTTTCTTTTTTTTATTTCAGAGAGAAAGGGAGAGGGAGAGAGAGATAGAAACATCAAGGATGAGAGAATCATCGATCGGCTGCCTCCTGCATGCCTCACACTCGGGACAGAGCCCACAACCCGGGCATGTGCCCTGATCGGGAATCGAACCTGGTTAATAGGTCCATTCTCAACCACCGAGCCATGCTGGCTGGGCTGTTTCTTTTTTTGTTCGTTTGTTTGCTTTTTTTGTTGTTGTTGTTAATTCTCACTTGAGGATATTTTTCCATTGATTTTTAGGGAGAGTAGAAAAGAGAAAGAAAGACAAAGAGAAACATGGATATGAGAGAAACAGATCGATTGGTTGCCTCCTGCACGAGCCCTGACCAGGACCGGAGCCAGGGAGGAGCCTGTAACTAAGGTATGTGCTTTTGACTAGAATCAAACCCAGGATCCTTTGGTCCATAGGCTGACGCTCTACCCACTGAGCCAAACCTGCTAGGGCATGAGCTGTTTCTTCTTCAATTGTGCTGTCATAATGCACAACAGTGAAAGCTACATGATTACTGTACCAAGCAGGACTATAAAATGGATTTGATTCCACAAAACTTCATGGAGCACCTAAACAAAAATATTTCCAAATAGCAGCTGCATAAGGCAATATACAATAAGCCAACCGTACGTTGTGCATTCCAAAAATGGGGAAAAAAGAAGAACATCAATAAGATGTTATCAGATAAGACTTTCAAAATATAACTTGATTTTAATAAAGTCCAGAATTAGGCCTATAAATAATAAAATTTACTCAGATTATCTCAAGTGCAAACTTATTTCTGATGTTCAATGTGTGACTGAGGTGAAAATGTAGGCTATTATGAAAAGGCAGAGGAAAAAATCATGTTTCAACCTAAGACAGGCACAGTCGCAGAGGGGCCATCAGGAGAGAACTTGGGGGGGCAACAGAAGTGGGGCACAGACCCTCACCCCCCAACACTGCAGGGGCTTGAACCCTTGCCCCTTCTGAAGGAGGTCTCCTGCCTCCATGGCTGCTTCGCGCTTTCTGCACCCAGTCCAGATCTGGACCCAAGACTTGGCCCAGCTCACATCGAGATACAGGTGACAGACAGAGACTTGGCCCAGCTCAGATCGGGACCCAGGTAACAGACAAGAGACTTGGCTGACAGCATCTGCCCTATATCTAAATTCAGCCTAGCATCTGGAATGCTCAGGGCCCACTCAAGAATGCAAATAATCCTTCCCACTAATATTTACAGGGTAAACTAAGGTTGTTGGTAGAGTATTAAATTTGACAGTAAAATAGTAATCAAGTTTTCAGATTAATTTAAATAGGCTAATTGAAATAAGTGAATATTCAAGTAAATTTAATTGTACTGGACAAAAAGCTGTTCTTAAAGTAATAACTAAAATTTCTATTGGTAGTTCATCTCATGGTAAAATTCCTGAATATGCAATGAACCTAAAGCAGTCATATGTGTGGGCAAAAAAAAAAAAATTTTTTTAATTTAAAGTTATCAAGACTGCATTATAAAATTTACAAAAACCTCCATTAATAAAAAAAAAAGGGGGGGGGATAGTAGGGCAATATCACGTAAGGAAAAATATCCTATAAGTAAATTACATCTAGAAAATTTTTACTTTACCAAATTAAGTTTCATTTGCAATGCTAACAGCAAGACGGCCATTAAAAACACACATGGTGTCTAAATAAGACAAAGGAAAATCGTTTGAACAAAAATAAAAAGGATCCCAAATCAATTATATAGAAAAGATTCCTTTATTAAGTTGTGGTCGAGAATATATTTGTATATTTTCAGAAAACAATCCCAAGACCAGGTGGATTCCTGCAACAGAGAGGAATTGACAGGTGTGCTCCAACCACGAAAACAAGAGGAATAAACAGTCCAGAGATGGAAGACACTGACAACGCCTTGCCACGCAAGCAGTCAGCAGCTGTGCACCGCTGCAGGTTACCTAGGACCAAACCAGAGAGGGTCGGACCTGCATTGCCCCCATGTGCCCACCATCCAGATATCGTTGCTGACATGTACACATAAGGAACTGTTAGACATTGAAACAGGGACTCAGAACTGTTGGACATTGAAAGTGGGACTCAAACATTTTTTTGTTTTGTTTTGTTATTATATGTTTATTTCTAATCTGCAAAGGCAAAACTTTTTAAAGGAAAGAAATGGTTGGAAAAAGATACAGAGGCAAAGGAGCATTGGACAGACTGTCAAACTACATTGGGAAGTCAGGGGAGGTTGGGCGAGGGGGGCTGTAAGAGATCAACCAAAGGACTTGTACGCATGCATATAAGCACAGCCAATGGATACAAGACACTGGGGCGGGGCGGGGGGGAGGGCGGGCAGGTGAAGGCATGTACTGGGGGGTAGGGGAGGTCGGGGGGAGGTCAATGGGGAAAAAAGGAGACATATGTACTACTATTTGTAATACTTCAAACAATAAAAAAAAACAATAAAAGTAAATTAAAAAAAAGAAAAAATCATGTTTATAAAACAATTGAAAATTAAATCTATTTTTGTTATTACCTCTTTCAAATGGGTACAGTAAGAAAAAGAACAGTTTAAAACCAATTTTTATTGATTAAACTCCTCTTGTTACAGCAAATTTTACAAAAGACACTGCATATATTAGAAACAATAAAGTTTGGAAATAGAATAACTAATTTGAAATTCTAACTTCAAATTACTTCTCCTTGGGCAAGTCCCTTAATTTTTCTGAGTCAGTCTTCTTTTTTGTAGTATGTGATACCTGTCTTGTCTACCTCAGAAGGCTCAATTCTGGGCTAATTTTTGTTTTCTTTATATATTTGGCCCCTGAGAGATTTTACTGAGTTTCATGCTTTTTAATGTCATCTATACATTCACAATTCAAAACTTTATTCTCCCATCTGGAGTTTTCTCTGCCCTCCAAACACATACATCTGACTCTGTGTTTAACATCTCCATTTGATGTCTACTAGATGTCTCAAACTTAAAAAAAAAAAAAACAAGTTTCTGAATCAAGCCTTTCTCCATTTTTCTGGAATATTCTTGATTTTAATAAATAGTAATTCCTGCCCCTCATCATTCTAATCTGTGCCACAAGCCAAGAGATACCTGAATCTATTAGAAGCTGGAAGAGGCAAAGGCCAGAATCTCCCCTAAAGCTTTGGGAGGGAGGGGGCCCTGTTGATTTTTGAATTCTAGCCTCCAGAATTACAGAATGAATTTCTAGTGTCTCAAGCCACCAGTTTGTGGTAATTTGTTATAGCAGCCCTAGGAAACAAATATGTATGTGTCCCTTGAAGTACTAGTAATCCTAATAGATTTTAAATTGGCAGTAGACACTAACCCAAATTGGTGTAACTGTACTCATTCATCCTTCTGTGATTTTATTTATAAAGTCAAAATCTTACTACCACCACTAATAATTATAATAATGTTATATAATGTGTAATAAGCATTATTAATATTATTATAGAATGAATTTATGAAGCAGCAACTCTTCAAGGTACTCTACATCTTTAAAATCATCTCATTCTCAAGTCAATGCTATGGATTAGGTGCTCTTATCAAGCCAGATTTTTTCAGATAATTAGACAGAGCTCAGCTTAATTGCCCATGATGTCACAGTTAGTATGTGATGGAAATGGTATTCAAATTCAGATTTTACTCCCATCTATTTCTACTATACCACCATGCCTCCTTAGAAAGTGATGGATTATTTAATTCCTTCAATTACCTTTCATTAATGATGGGTATAGTCCCTCTCTTGTATTCAACCAGTCTCTCTCTCTCTCTCTCATATTTTCTTCTTCCCTCCCTCCTTCTCTCTTTCTTTGTCTCCCTTCCTTCCTCCCTCCTTTGAATTCTTGCCAATTGAAGGAACCCATGTCTCCGGACACTTGGTCCAGTTGAAATATTCGGAGCTTCAATCACAGGAAGCTGGCAGGTTTGCTACAATCCCAAACTGCCGAGTCCTCTAAGGGTTCGAGATTGGGCTTTGTGGAGGGGATTTCCTGGAAGAAATGTCACATCCATTATTCTCAGTTTTAGCTCTGGAAAGGTTGCCTGGAGAATGTCACTGAACACCAAATTTAACCTTTCAGTGATATTTGATATGAGAATAAATGAAACAGTCTATAAAGCTTGGACCTCCCTAAAATAAAGATGTTAAATAAATCCAGCAAATGTGCTGGAGCTATTTGGGAGTTTTCATGACTAACTTAATGGTTTGGAAACAAAGTGTTCAACTGTTCCAACTACACAAGTCACTGCTATGATACAGTTGTTGAATTTGAATTTATGGATGAAATAAATCTGGCTAAAGAGTGGCTGGAAAGAGTTTTAGGTAACTCAAAAATAACCCTTGACCTTATGTGGGCGGGCATAGAATAGCCTGGGAAACTCATACTTTTTTGAGAAATCAGCTCAAGGTGACTTGACTCCTCTTCCAGAAAGCCTTCCCACCTCTCCTCACGCCCTCCCAGGGTTGAGCTATGGGCCTCTCGTTGGGATTACCTAACCAACTCATTATATTCAAGTGTTTCGTTCTTTATTGTCTCTCCCCTAAAGGACTTTGAGTTTCTCAAGGATGGATGATTCCATGTCTCTGCATCCCAATGCCTCAGCCAGTCCCACTGTGAGTCCTTCAGAATGGAGTGTTCTTTATGCACCTCCTAAACCTACACAATTGACAGGACCTGACTTACAGGTAAGGAAGGCAGTATGGTCCTTGGAACAAACACAAGACTTGGAGGTGCTTTCTCAGCCCTCCATTTGGAGGGGAAAAGGGTGAAAGCGGAGGTTGGAGAGGAGAAAAATGAAAACAAACATCACAGTAAATAATCCAATGAGCACTGAGTTTTGAGTCCTCCTGAACTTCCATGTAATGCTAACCCTGACTGATGATCCCTTATTGACTTAATGGGTCTGTAAGTTCTCTTCCTAAGACTAGAGTCCTTCAGAATATCCTACTACTCACCACCAACCAGAATACCAGAGTGGCTGCTTTGAGCACAGACTGAAATCTAAGTTAGAGAGATCCCCAGCAAGTGAGCTGACCTTAAGAATACCTTTCTGGGAAATCTGATTTTTCCAGAGAGAAAATGCTTACATATCAGGGAGCAGAGTAGAAATAGGGCTCATTGTATGGCACAAACTCACTGGAACTCAAGGGCCCTGTTCCAGTCCTTGCATTTCTAAAGCATTACTCAAAAACATCACAAATATCACTTTTGGAGCTACAAATGGATTTTAGCAAGTAGAAAAATTTGCAAATATGAAATCCACAAATAATGAAGATTCACTGTATGTACAAGTACTTTTTCAATGTTGTAATTTCTATTGAATTTCAGAAAGGTGAAAGCTGTGAAAACCAAGGGAAACCTGTACATTGGCTTAGAAATTTACCAAAAATTAGTCAGAATTTTGTGTTTTTGAAGACAACACTGCTAGCCAATATTTTGTTACTGAAGTTGACACTGCTAGGGAAATTTGAGTCAACAGAACAACACACCACTGCCACTCTGCTTTTGTGTACTGCTCTTGTAGTTCTTGGTATAGGTGCAAGCAACTGTTTGTCTCTTTATGGTGTCTAGCATAGCTATAGATGAGTGTTTCAACACTGAAATACACAGAATCTCAGTATAAGTCAGTGTCCTTTCAAGTTAAATGCTATCTCTATTCCACTCTCCTAAAATTAGGTCCATAACCACAACTCATTGAGTTACCACATGCCTGCCATCTTATTTTTTATTTCGTATAAAACTTTTCAGTCTTTTTTTTAAAACATAAAAAGTAGTCGTTTTCATAGTTGAAACCTAATTTAGTTCACCTAAGATTTTTCTGCTCACAGGTTTTGTTTTGCTTTGCATCCCACTTTCTAGGGTGTGACTACCCTTAACTGGTTCTTTCAATGGAAAACATGGCAGTCACACTCTAGATGCTTGGGAATGTCTACATTTAACCCTCCTACATAAACAATATCTTAATGAAGTGTAATATTGCAAGTCAAAACCTATTTTCCCTCAATATTCTGAAGATATTAGGTTTATTATCTTTCTTCATGTATTTTTATTGTCAGGAAAATTGCTGCCAGTCTGTCATTCATTTGCAGGTAATCTGTATTTCCTGTCAATAAGTCTTAAGATTTTAAGATAGCTTATTTTCCTTTGGCTGTTTTTAAGATTTTCTCCTAATATCTATTTTTTTAATTATGTATAACAACAATACATTTATTTAAGTCCATAATTGCCAATTGAGCCCAGCATTTCTGTATGTCTCTGTGCGAGATTTGCAGAACACAAAATTAGTTGGAATAATCCATTGTGTTTCAAATTCACTAATCTTGAGAGTCAAGATGCATCTCTTGATCAAATCTTGCAAGGTTGAAAAACGTGATTAGACTAAATGAATTTAGCAGCCTCTTGAATTTCAATACTTTCGTAGGAATCGACATTACAAAGGTCTTCTAGTATTTCTTCCAGCAGGTCTCTTACCAAGAGAATAAATTAGAGATAAAATAGAAAATGCAAACAACCCTCAGTGTTGTTGACTGCAAAACCATGAGGCTAATGCTTGAACAAGAACAGCATTAAAAACAAATTTATATATCCAAAAATTTTTGACAATTCTACAGGTTTGTCCAGTTTTGTCCAGGTTCTTCCTTATTTAGTCCAAAAATCAAATCCCATCCAGGAGGTGCTGCTCTTTACCTTAGTAATGTAAAGTTCTGCCCACTGGTGACCTGATCTATACGTTGCAGAGAGTATTCATAACATTCCCAAATAAAAAATACATATTTCATTAACACCAGGCACTCTCAAAGCCTAAAAGCTCGATAAATTTTTAAAACCAATGACAGTTAAAATAAGGTGTTCTGAACTTGAAATGCTTTGTTAAGCTTTATTGGACAGACTAACATTTTGGTTTCCTTGACTCAGTAATACTAAATTGCCTATTGGGTTTAGTGGCTTTTTGCATCAGCTCCTGCAACTGTCCTATTTGTTCATCACGAAAGTCATTAAGTTTCTCTTCTGGTAGGATGGCTCCAAAACATGGTTTTTCAGTTGAATTTTGGCTGTTTTCATTAGCTTGTTGCCATACCACTGCTGCATATGCCTCCCATTCCTGCAAGAACCGCCGGGCCTCGTCAGCACCAACCGCCTTATGTCGCCTAAACTCGTCCTTCATGTACTGGTCGCCCAGGGCTTTGAGGTCGGGGGGCAGCGCGCAGTGCAGCAGCAAGATGAGCGGATACAAGGCCCGCACCCGCGCGACGTGCGCAGCAGGCATAGCGCCGTGTGTGGGCCTTCCTAATATCTATTTTGATGTGTTGCAGCCTCTCTCTTATCCATGCCTATTGCATTAGTCAGTGTTCTCCAAAGAAACAAAACCAAGAGGGAAGATAATAGATAGATAGATAGATAGATAGATAGATAGATAGATAGATAGATAGATAGATAGATAGATGATAGGTAGATAGATAGATGATAGGTAGGGATTTATTTTAAGGAATTAGCTCACAGGATTATGGGGGCTGGCAGGTCTGGAATCTGGGCAGGCTGCTTAGCTGGAAACCCAGGTAATACTAGTAGTTGATTTGCAGTCTTAAATCAGACCTGCTTCTTCTATTCTGCTAGTTTTTGAGGAGGTGTATGTTTGCTTCTTTGTTTGGTTTTTCTCTGCCACTCTGAGCTGACCCTTTCCCATTAAGCTGTTTTGCCTCCATCCAGCTATTCAAGGTATTGTCTTAAGGTGATAATAAGGACATTATTGTCTCTGTCCCTAAGCCAGTGGTGACTTGGCCCATGTCCAGCTGGTGTGACAGACTGTCTCTCCTTCCTTCTCTAAGAAGTGGACCATAGGCAACAACTGGTCACAACTTCCACTTGCTTTATAGCAGTGAACTTTACAGCACCTCACACATATCACTTTATTTTGCATTAACATGGGAGCAGGACATCCAGGCACCTCTGCTAGCTCATTTATTTGGCGTCAACAGCTCTGTCCAATTTTAGTTCTATGAGTCCTGTGGTATCAGTTTAGTTTAGCTCAACTTCAGTTCTAGACATGGAACATGCCTTTAGATTGTGGCTCTGACTTTTTTTTCTCTTTGTAAATGGTTAACTCCAATGTATATAATCTGTCATTGTTTTGTTTAAAGAAGCCACCTTGACAAATTTGCTCATGTCCAATTTACTTAAATGCCAATTTGGTCACTATTTTCCATCAGAGTTGGTTTCATACCTTTCAGTTATTAAGGAACAAAAACACATTTTCTAAAGTAGGAGAGTTTCTTGAAACAATCCATAAGCAATTTAAGATAACAGGGGCAGTAAGCAAATAGCTTTTATGGAGAGCTGGATGCTATTCATGAAACTAAAGCCTGGCCAGCATCCCAACCATGACCCTCTCCACCACCACTTTCTTCTCCATGCCCCGCTTCCTCTGTTTCTGTGATCTAACTGTCTCTCTCTACTTGGCATCATCTCTGCCAGTTCATAGCTTCTGCTGCCTCATTGCTTTCTGCTCATACCCCACCCTCACTGCCTCTCTCAAGTTTTGTTTTATTCTACTATCTACTTTGGTCTTTCTTATCTTACTTTTAAACTTCCTCTAGGAGAAGATCTCATTGGCTTGCTAAAGTTACCACCACCAGGTGCCAAACACCCCTACTGGGAGAGCTTTCATGCAGAACTGCATTCTAAGCAGCTCATCTTCCTCATGCCGGGTTGCATCCCTGGTCCCATCAGTAGTGGCCAGATCTACAGGACTCATAATCTAATCCATGGAAATCTAAATGCAAAAACAGCCTCTTGCTTCTCTACTTAGAAGGGGAGAGTGTATGTGGCAGGCACTTGAAAAAGAATAAGCTATGCAGTGCAGAGCTGGTCTAAATCCTTTCTGTCCCTGGCCTCAAGCATCTACAATTATCTTCAGGGTAATTGAAGGTTCTTTGCAAATGTCATTATAAGATTGCTTTTATCTATTAGTAAATCCTCATTTTGTGGGTAGTATTTTTCTTGTGAAATTATACCCTTGGAAAATGTGCATTTCTTAAGACTGCAAAATACACATAAGCATTCCTCAAAATCATGAATACTGACTCCAAAGTGATGTGCACAACTGTGAGAAAGATGAAGAAATTAAGGTACAACCGTGTCTGGAGACCTCACCAAATTCTCTTTATACACATATTCTAAAGCAAATCTCATTTTCTTGGCATTATTTTAAATTGTCTTATCTGCCTTGTGGGTTTAAATGTAACAAATATAAAGTCCATCTAACAAGCCATCTGTGCTTTTAATGGGCCACTCTACCAAAAGTGAACAGTTGCTCTAGATAGCATTTGGAAACCCTATGCCAGCAATTGCACAAATGGCCACATTTAGGGACCTATTTTTTGAATCTCTAATCCAAAGGCAAAGACTATTGAAGGCCATTCATATTGCGTTTAAGTTCTACTTTCCGATTAAACATACCATGTATGTTAAAGAACACAATATAATGTTGGTTACTGTGTTATAATCTCCCTCAATTTCTAAAGTTATTTTTGCTAATTTTGTTCCCTTGATGGTGGGTTGGTGAGAGAAGCAAATCCCATCTGTTCTCTCTAATGGGAACTATACTTTGACTAGGGAATCTATACTTTGTATTTCATATATGGCCTTTGGCTTAAGTTTATGTTTGTAAAACCCACAAGGAAAAAGACCCAGAGGACTTAAATAGTGCCTGAAAGCACTTAGAAGGCCCGACTGTGCCACACAGGGAGAGAAGCATTTCTGATAATACGGTGGGCTGGGTATTAGACCAAGTTTTCCATGCAAAATAATTAAAGTTCTAATTCAAATTAAAAAATTACATCTTCCTAAAAGTATTGATGCGCTGCAAGACAGTAAGACAGTCTGAGGCCAAAATGTAAGCAAAAAGTTGGAAGCTATGAGAGAAAGTGTGTGCTCTAATCCCTTTGGCCTGAGGGCATTTGCCAAAGTGGGAACTTGAGAGGTGATTTTCAAGTTCTCATTAGGGCATGAGGAACAGAGACAACGTGGGTGGTCTAATAACAAGCCCTCTCCTCATAAAGCTGGGACCCCATAGAGTTCCACTTTCAGTTTAAGGATTAACTGGGAAAAAACTATCACCCTCCTCACTGAAGGCTGAAAGGAAAGTTTGCTTTGGTGCTTTGGCAATGAGGAAAGTGTGGGGGGAGGGGGAGTGGGAGGGAGAGGATGGTAATGACAAGCTGATTTTTGCAAAATGTTTGCCCAAATTCACATAAGCAAATTCAAGCCATCCATTTCATCTAAAGAGTGTCTAGATTGGGGTGGCACCTGGAAACCTGGAAAATTCTATCTGGAGGAACTTGCCTTCTAGACCTCAAAAGTTTCCACAATTAATTCTCCAAGGAAGAGAGAACCATGAACAATAACCAACAGTTCAGAATGAAAATTAAAATCCAGGCTTGAAAACAATTGCAACATCAAGGAAGCTACAAAGTATGACAATGTACAGTGATGCAAGAAGCAAATTAAGCTTTTAGAAACACAAAATATAATTGAAAGTAAAAAGTCAGCGGGCCGGTTTAACAGCTGAGGAGACATGAAGATTAGAGTGACTATATCTGGAAAGATTTCAGCCACTATCACTTGAAATATTGCCTGTGCTCCATTATCCCCGCTTTTCCTGGAGCTCTAAATATATGATTTATGTAACTAACAAATATGCACTAACCTCCAAAAACTCTGAGTTCCTTGGGTATGTTTACTGATTTCCTTACTGCTACAGATGATGGTGTTGCAACTCTTCCCCACTAACTATCAAGGATGTCCTCACCTCCAACTTTCAGTAACACTTTGTTCCTTTAAGCCTTCACTGACAGACTCCCTTTAGACTTTCACTAACACTCTCCTTGAGGTCTCTTAAGCTCTCACTAACCATCTCCTTAAAGTCCTGCTAGCTTCTGCCTGTTACTCAGGCCCAAAGCCAATGTCACACGTTTTCCATTGTTAATGGACCTACTCCACGCTAAGGAACTAAATCTGCTGCAGTTTTCTATTGTGTAACCAACCCAAAACTCAGTGGCTTAAAACATCAGAAGTTTTTTTACTCATGGATGTGATATTTGGTGATGGCTTGACAGGGCTGGCTGTCCCTGTTCCATCTAGAACCAGCTAGAGGGACTTTACGGGGGGATATAGTATCTGCTTTCAAGATAGCTTATTCAGTGACTGGCTAGTTGGTGCTGGCTACCCGTTGGCAACCCGGCCAGGGCTGCGGGCCAGGGTTTTAGTTCTTCTCCATGTGGCCTCTCCAACAGACTGCCAGGGCTTCCTCACAACCTGGTGACTGGGTTCCAAGATCCAATATCCCAAGAAAGTCACATACAAGTATATGGCTGCTTTATAGTACAAATACACGGGGTCATTTCTACCATACACTATTGGAAAAGGCAGTCATAAAAAAAAACTCACCTATATTTTATGAGGAGAAAACATAGACTGCACTGCGTGATAGAGGCCACTTTGCAAAATGGAATCTACCACATTGCTTAAAAACAATAGATAGGTATAGGTATGGGTATAAGTATAGGTATAGGTATAGGTATAGGTATAGGTATAGGTATAGGTATAGGTATAGGTATAGGTATAGGTATGGGTATAGGTATAGGTATAAGTATAGTGACAGATATAGATAGATATGGATGATCTATATATACATATATAGATAGAGATATATTTAGATAATATAAATGTAGAAATAGACACAGACATAATATATTAGAAAGAGATTTTCTTATATCTATATCCATTTCTATCTCTATCTCTAGATAGATATGTTAAAAACAGCCAAAATAAAAAATCTTTTTTAAAGGAGCAATAGTTAGACCGGTGACTTCAGAAGAGCATCAGTGGCAGGCTGTAACAGAGAGGAATGACACTTTAGTATAATGGTCAATTTTTACAATGTCTGCTTTTTTCCATCATCCGCTCCCTATTACCCTTGCACTTTATTGTAATCACAAATAATTATTAGATTAAGCACCATAGGGATGTATTCTCTCACATATAACTGTTTGGCAGAGTGTCACTGCCTCATGTGGTCATTTAGACCTCAGCTACCTTCCGTCTTGTTCTGATACCCCCAAGGCTATTCTCGCTGTCTGTGTGGACAAAGCTGGGAAACGTCCAGGTCAACAGTCCAACCAGAAAACAGGGGGAAGGGGTATGGAAGAGTCCTTGTCCAATGCTTCCGCCCATACTTCTCATGCTGGTTCCTAAGGACTTGGTAAATGACTACAAAAAGCTAGAAGGAAGCCATGAGCATAAAACTGGCAGGGTAGCCAAGACTCTGCGACTAGGGAGGAAAGCCAGAAAGGTTTTTGATTGCAATTTTCAGTCACTGCCAGTCATGAATCTCAAGTGGATCCTCAATGCTGCCCAGCGATCCTGCAATGCATCCTCAGTCCATTTTCTCTCCCACTCTTTAGACCATTATGTCATACTTTCTTTCTCTCATCGCAAATGGACAGCTCCTCCCTCATCCTCACTCTGAACCCATGGGCTTGCTTCCGAAACTACTGAGAAATTTGCTTTATTCGGAAGGGAACTTCCTCAGGCTCCAGACATTGCATCTGTGTACCTGCCTTCATGCCCTCAGTCACTAGCTCTCTCTTTTGCATAAGTGGACTGTATTCCCAACCCGTGAAAATTGTTCCACTTGTACATCAGATCCCATGCCCTATCACTATTCAAGGACTTTGGTCCAACAGTGGTCCCTTTTCCCTTCCCCACAGCATGTCAGTTTGGAGTGGCCACTTTTGCAGTGCTCAAGAGCTGCATGTGGCTGGAAGCTACTATATCAGACAGCACGGGTCTAGACTTTCCTTATTTATCTTGGTTTTGTCTTTCCTCCCAGAATGAAAGCTATATAAGGACATCGGTTTTTGTTGTGTGTTTTTTTCACTCATGTATCTTCCCCTGGAAACATGTCTGACTCTAGTGGCCCTCAAAAATATCTGTTGAATAAATGGATTGATGAATATCATTAGTAAACTGAGAAAAAGCACAGGCTTAGCCACAGCTTATGTCCTTTCCCAGAATCTCCCAAAGATGTAAACTCACTAATAGCTTGCCTTTTTTTGGCCATTTTCCCTTCCTGACCCAACTCGTTACTCCCTTCCCAGGGGAGTAAATATTTATCGCAGGGTCTACTTTGAGGGAAACCCAAACCAACACATTGACCTCAGGCTATCACTTCGTTCCTTCTGTATTTAGCTAGACATGCTTTTTCTTAGATTCCCTCTTACTGCTGGAAGAGGTCCTTGATTCATTTACAAAAGAGACATGAGAGTGAGTAAAGTGCTCAGCATAGTTCCTCACCCAGTTCCATTTCCTTATTCATCTTTTTTCATCCAGCAACAGATTCAAAGAAAGCAATTTGTTAGATAGAAATTACCAAAATATTACCCAAAGCCCATTAGCATGCCTGGAAAAGTTAAATGTGAATTACATCTCAGAAATTCCTAAGAAGTGACAAGGCTTTCTTTACATTTTCCTTCGATGTTGACAACTGAGAAAAAATGCATACAAAGCAGTTCATTGAGATAACTTAACCTAAGGCTAGCTCGGGCTGGACAGTGCCATTTCATCTTAAGTGACAGAAACAAAAAAGCCTTTTATTTAGGATTACTTCTCCAAAATCAACATTCTTGAAATGGTGCCCATTCTCATAGCCTCCTTCTCTGAAGCATAAACATTATGCTTTGAATCTTAAGTGTTAGGCCACAGGGTGTGGGTACAAATACTGAGTTCCAGTCTTCAAGGCTAGATCAGATATCGGCTATAATCCCTTTTAGTACAGAATAGCTGTCTGAAGGGGAAATATTTTTTTTCCAACATAGCAGATTCTGCTGCTCTGAAACTCTGCGTTCTGGATCGAGTTTGTTTTGGTAATGCATACCTCAGCTTCTCCAGAGAAAGTTCCTCTCAGGAGTGAAATGATGGCTTCAATTAGACTTGGCTACACCAGTCAAAGCCTGCGATTGTGATTCAATGGGCTGTCGATGTTTTATTCTGCCACCTTTGACATAAATTGTTTTCTGTCTGTGGCTCAGCTCCAGCTCTGTTCCATGGACGCCATCCATACGTGTAAAATGGGCCCTGCGCACAATAGAAGCATTGATGCCTTCTGAATGGAAGGGTGCCCATATCCCGCTTTCAACCTGCAGATTCCTCTCTTAAAGGACAGCCCTTCATCTCACTTTCTCTCTACAAAGGTAAGTCCGTGTGTCGTTTGCAGGGCACTAGGACCAGCCAGGGAACTCAGAAACCCTAAAAAAAAGTGAGATGCAAGCTAACTTCTTCTTCGCTGACTTATTAAGATGGTGCCTGAAAGATTAGGAAAGCTCAGAAACACTGAAGAAACTGAACTTTAAAAATGTAAGCAACATTCTTCCAGAAGCAGAAAAGCCGTTATCTTCAGGAGCTATTTGAGATAAAAATAGGTTTCCATTCACAGGAATGATTCCTCTACTCATTTTCTCATTTCAAAAGTTATTTCCCTTCCTTTCCTCAAGTCTTTGCTCAAATACTCAATTGTTTCCTTCTCAATGAGTTCTACAGTAACCATTTGATTTAAAATTGCAAAATCAATACCTCTCCCTCACCATGCTCTCTCATTTGCTATACTATAATTCACTAATTATGTTTATTACTTATTATATTTAAAGCAAGCTCCATGAGAGAAAGAATCCCTGTCAGTTTTGTTCAAGCACCTTGAATAGTGTCTGTCCAAATGGCACTCACTAGCTATCCTTGAATGAATGTAGAAAAAAATTAGTGAATTAAGGAGTTACAATGTAGCATACACTAATCAAGGCCCTGTAATTACTGGACGTCATACTAGTTCATCCTGAATCAAGGATTGCAAATTAAAATTCCTTCAGGAATCAGGGAGATGCCATCCATGAATGAAGTGGGCCAGGTATGAAATAATGGGAGGTGGTGGACTTGGAGGTGGCACCTGGAGAATACCTACACCTACTAAAGGCATAAAATTCAGTTTAGAAAATTTCTTGGCCAAACAAAATACATCTGTAGCATGTATGGGCTTCCACATGATGATCTCTATAATTCTCTGTAGTTTCCAACATGCTCATATTTTCTTCCTCCTGTTTCTAATTCTTTTCAAACTTCCTATCTCAGAAAGTCAAAACACTATAAAATCAGACTCAACTTAAATGAAATTGATGTTCTGTTTGAAAGTTATCCCATTTCTGGTTCTAATTAAAAACAGTTATGATCAAGTATTATTTAAGAGACTTAACGTGTTTCATGTGTAAAAAACCAGCATCTGCATGATTGACAATGGAGTTATATATGGAAACCCGGATTAATCCAACTTGTTTTTTCATTTCTTTAAATTGCCGTGTGACCTGAGAGGTTTTACTTAACCTCTCTAGATCCCAGTTTATTTATTCATATAAGAAATACTGTGTTTTTCTAAATTTATGATCCTACCTAGATTTTATTTCCCCTCCTTGCCTTAAAAATCTAAAGCCAAACATCTCTTAGTTTATGAAGCTGAAGAATGCTATATAAGGCTTTTTGTATCAGGCCATTGTATCAGTCAGCTACTGCTGTGTAAGAAACAATCACAAAACCTCAGGGGTGCACACATGACTCTGTGTACATGCCTCATGCCAGCTGCCAGGTCTGATGGCAATGGCAGCAACATCAGATGACTAGTCTACCAAACACGAATTTTGCAAGCCTCTGTCCACACCACATTTGATAACATGTCTCTGCCCAGAGGAGGCATGAGAATGCACCACTCAGAAATGAACCAACTTATGAATCATAATGTAAATATCTGTGTTTTCCAATGGTCTTAGGCGACCCTGCCAGCAGTTCTCAACCTGTGGGTCGCGACCCACAGGTTGAGAACCGCTGCTGAGTCTAAGACCATTGGAAAACACAGATATTTACATTACAATTCATAACAGTAGCAAAATTACAATTATGAAGTTGCAACAAAAATAATTTTATGGTTGGGGGTCACCACAACATGAGGAACTGTACTAAAGGGTCGCGGCATTAGAAAGGTTGAGAACCACAGGCTTAGAAGAACCTGTGCCTCACATGAGATTGCAGACCCAGTCAGCACCTTGATTTCAGCCTGTTCAGACACTGATTAGAGGACCCAGGTAACCTGTACCCAGACTCCTATTGCATGGAGAGTGTGAGAGAAGAAATGAGTGGCATTTTAAGCAGCTAAGTTTGCAATAATTTGTTATGCAGCAATAGAACATTAATATAAGAAAAAACATTATAAACTCAGTGGGATGGGATGGCAATATTTCAGGTTTACATAAATTAAAGAAGCCCTTCAAAAATTAGTCAACAAGTATTTGAGAGTACCTTAACACACACACACACACACACACATACACACACACACACACACACACACATACATACATACACATACACACACACACACACACACACACACACAGTAGTTGATAAGTCACAGCCCTGATCTCCTACCTCCACGGGCCCTCTTACTACCTGTGAATTTCTTCCTTAGCTGGCTCTCTTTCCCATCAACTTTAGCAACCAGCCCACCCCTCTCTGCTCCTCTCTAAAACATACAGTCTCTCCGTGTCCCCTTCAGTTCCAGATGACATCAGCACCTAATTTCAGCCACATGGAACAATAAATTCCATGTGGGTTTATGCCACTTTGATTTAGGCTTTCTGTTGCTGGGAATAAAAGATTCCTAGTGAGCAAATCTCTTCCAGCAATCATCCGTTCTCTCCCTATTTCCCCTGTCCGGCCAATGTCGTGAACACTTTGCTCCAGTTCCACACCACTCCAGAGGCATGGTCGCTGCCAAGTTCCCCACAGACTTTTGTCCTTAGGGCAATGGCTTACTTTACTTGGTATTTCAGTGGCAATTAGCAATACTGACCACACTTTTCTCTGAAAATATGCTCTCAAAGCATCAGTTCTTCCTTATTTTTCACCTTTGATCATTTCCTCTTAGTAAGCTTTTTGGACCTCTTTCCCTCTGCTTTTCCCTGAAATCATGATATTCTGGGGTGATGGCTGGGTCCAGAAACCTGAAAGTTATGCTCGATTCCATCCTTTTCCGCATTCCTTGAAACTAATCATGTATCAACTTCTATGAGGTCTTCTTCCAAAATGTCTCCTAAATCCATCCACTTCTCTCCCTTCCCAAATGCCACCAGTGCCACCCAGGTCATCATTATCCTGGCAAATATTCATCTAACACCTCTGTTTTCACCTTGCACAAATCCATAATCCTCGCTGCAGATGGGTCTGTCCTTCTAAAATGCAGACCTGGCTTCATCACTTCAGAGCCTGAAACACTCCCCACCGCTCTCCAAAGAAACTTACCCCATGATTTACCTGTCCATCTTCACTCCCTGCCTTCTCGGCCTTCCCACATTCTCAGCACCAGCCATGCTCTGGTTTCAGAATAAGACACTTTCTCTCCTGCTTTTGTTTCCTCTAGGGGGGATTATTTTCAATCCTTGCTCCCCAGTACCTCCTCCCTCCAGGAATTTCTTCCTGATCCTTACACTCTGGGTGGGTGTCCTTCCTGTGTGCCCTAATACCTAGACAACACTGCCCTGGCACTTCTCACTCTCTTTTAATTGATACTTGCTTGCCTCTGTCCTCCACCAGACTGCCACTCCATGAGAACAGGCACCACTGTGTCCCCAGCATTCAGCACAGTGCCCGGCACGAAATTGATGCTCAGAAATTATTGTTGACTAAACATTGAATGAATATGTGCTATGTGTGTCAATTAGCATCATGAAAGAGTATTTGCCTAAAAGTGCTCAGTAAAGAAGGATAAAAAGGACCCTTGGCTCTTGATTTGTTCCAGAAGACTCTACTTCTTCCTGTGCCCCACTTCCCCTCCTACGCTGGGATGAGAAGACACTGAGCAGCTGAGCAATGTGGCTTAGCAGGAGCAGGGAAGACTCCACGGCTTTAGCAACATCCCAGGCATCGGTGGCCTGGAGTGGACACCACAGGTGCGCCCCCAGACACCCTCATAGCAGAACTCAATCTATAAATGACCCCTCTTCTGCTACTGGAAGCACCCTGGAAAGCTACTTCCAATAAGAGATGTCCCCTTCTACCCTCATTGTCCAGCCAACCACTTCCCAAAGCTCCACTGCCTCACTGATGGCCATGGCCATGGTAGTTGAGTGGCTGACGCTCAGCATTAAACTCACTATGCTACCCCTTTTCCTTCTGCCCCTGCTTGGCTCAAGAGAGCAAATTGGTAGGTAATTCAGGTTTTGGGGAAAACACATGAGGAGCCAGTATACAATGCCCTGTAAATCCATTTTACTTTTCCATTTTCTCTCTTTGTATTATTTTTATTTAGACATCTGAAGTCATCCTGGAAACTCATGCATTTATGATGCCATCAGTGTTTTGAAAGCAAGTGCATCTTTTCCCAGATGTCATTTTGTATAAGATCTTTCTTCTTCTGTACTAGTTCAAATAAACCAAGGCATGGATCTTATTTGAGTGAAGATACAGACCTCGTTCTCTGTCACACACCAGCTGTTATGAATAAATATTATGACAGCCTGGACACATGATGAGTCTCGATGCTGATAGGGACAAGGCAGGCTTCCACTTAAGAAGGCAGCAAAAACTCTAATGTTGGCACATTGCTGTAGTCTTCTCCCAGACCGCTGCCAAGCCATCTGAAGGAAACACCAGCTTCATTTGCAATCTATCACAGGACCTCAGAATCAAAGGGGTGGCTCTAAGTACCCATAATTACGTATAATTGCTTAATTCAAAACCCTGAGATGTACAAAAGTGCATACAGCACACCCCAGGGGTTATCATTTTAAACAGGAAGTGCTAGTATGTTATCCTGGCTCCTGAAATCACAGGTCAGGTAGGTTGACCATTAGGATTCATCTTAGAAATAGAAAAATCTTAACATGAAGAAATAAATTGTCAGGGTAAAATTAAGAGATCGCAGATGGAGGTATTTTCCCTCAGAACTCTCCTGCCACTCCTTATATTACAAAATGTAATCCAAAGGCTATTTCTACTCCCTAAAAGGAGCTATTTTATTCTGTGACATAAATGTGAGCTATTTGGTTTCAATTGCTCAGTGTCTATGAAGACAATTCTGCCCTGCACAGAAGGAACTATAGCATTCTTCTCAGCACCATGCTCCTGGCACAGGAGATAAAACTTACCTTGCCTTCTCTGTATTAGGATTTTGTAAGAGGAAAGTGAAAGTGGGAAAAGATCAAAGAAAGAAGCCTTTCCCCATCACCATCTATCAAAATCATTATGGTTCAAAAGCCATCTCAATATTTATGCCTATTCAAAAATTTTTTTCTTGAGTTTCTCAACTTAAGAATTCAATCCCAGAATCTGTAATGTTCTGCAATGTTTAGCTCATACCATCAATGGCACGTACACAACATACCACTTTGTAGAATGATTGTGTGAGCATTTCTATTATCACCATTTTTTGTTTGATTTATTCAGCCACTTTGAGGAACATTTATTATGTGCCAGGTTGTGGGAGTAAAAAAATGTGATGATAAAATTTCTGTCCTTGAGTTGCTCACAGACATAACTATCAAAAAATGGCTTAAGAACAATAATGTGTTTTTCAATCCATTTCTTAGTTATAACTGTATGTATTTATAGATAGGTAGATGGATAGTCAGATATATAAATAGATAATAGGTAAGTAGATGATAGAAGATAGACAGATAGATAGATAGATGATAAAGAGATAGAAAGTTAAAATCATATCTAGAGAAAATATACAGGGGTGGGCAAAAGTACTGGTAATTATATAGTTGTGAGTATGTGAAACAAAAGTTTATTCTCATATTACTATTTATTAATTATTGTATTATTTTCCATAAGAACAACCATTAGCCTACTTTTGCCCACCTGTGGATATGAAAGTGAGGCTATCTAAGGAAAGAGAAAAAGGAGAATAAAACAAAATATATAACTCCATGTTAAAAGCACCCAGATTAGGGAGAGAGTGAAAAGGCATTTGGACAGCAAGATAATGTGTGAACATTATATTCTTTTTTCCTTTTAAAATATATTTTTATTGTTGATAGTATTACAGATATCTCCCATTTCCCTCTCCCTTTACCCTCCACCTCCCAGCTCATACCCACCCACCCCACTATTGCCCATGTCCATGGGCTATGCATATAAGTATGTAAGATCTTGGTTTATCTATTCTCATCCTCCCAACCCCACATCAAGGTATGTCAGTCTGTTCCATGCCTCCCTGCTTCAGGTCTTATTTTGTTGGTCAATTCATTTTGTTCATTGGATTCCATAAATAAGTGAGATTATGTGATATTTTTTCTTTCTCCATTTGGCTTATCTCACTTAGCATAATATTTTCCAGGTCCATCCATTCTGTTCCAAAAGATAAGAGACCACTCTTTTTTACAGCTGCATAGTATTCCAGTGTAAATGTCCCACAGCTTTTTTATCCATTCATCTACTGATGGGCACTTGGGCTGTTTCCAAGCCTTAGTTATTATAAATAATGCTACTATGAACATAGGAATGCATATATTCTTTCTGATTGGTGTTTTGGGGTTTTTAGGATATATTCCCAGAAGTGGGATTGCTGGGTCAAATGGAAGTTCCATTTTTAATTTTTAGAGGAAACTCCTTAACAATCTGTTATTAATTTTTAATAATTAATAAAGTGTTAATATTTACTATTTTTAATAAATTAATAACTTAATTTAAATAAAATTTTAAGTGAAATTTATTTAAAGTAAACCAATATTTTTCTATGTTAAATGTCTAATCATAAATAATTTCATAGGCACTAGAGTAGTACTCTCTTCATTCACTAAAATTATTGTCTATGTTATAACTTTCATTTTAACCTACACACAAAACACATTTCAACCTGGAAGCTTTAAACCTGCCCAAAACACCACTTTTCCTCTTGGAAGAAAATATGAGCATACTCAACCAAGCTCCTAAGTAACAAAATGAAGTGGAGCATTTCCAGGTATGAATATGGCTCCATCTGGTCAATTACTCCATTATTTATGACAAGCATGATTCTCTACCTGTGCTAAGAAGAAACAATTTGTGCTCTGCAAGGGTCCCAAATCTCTCACTTCTAATAATAATGCCTTTTCGAGAGATACACAAATGAATAAAAACCTTAGAGAAAATTTAAGTTGATTGTTATGGATTTTAAGTATACAAAACAGCCATTGGGGTTTCTCATTGTCTTAGCTCTCCTGGACAGATGTAGAACCCCCACACTTTGCTCGATGGGGCTAGAAATAACTTTTACTGTATATATATATATATATATATATATTTGTATTGATTTCAGAGAGGGAGAGAGAGAAATAAAAACATCAATGATAAGAGAGAATCATTTATCGGCTGCCTCCTGCATGCCTCCCATTGGGGATCAAGCCCACAACCTGGGCATGTGCCCTGACCAGGAATCAAACCGTGACCTCCTGCTTCATGGGTCGCCACTCAACTATGGAACCATGCCAGCCAAGCCCTTTGTTACTTTAAACCACTGAGATTCAGGGGCTTCTTTTTAATCTCAGCATAACCTCATTCACAGTCATCTATAGAAGTGATACAGAAACATCTTGTGTGAAAACATCTCTTGTCTCTGTCCAGATCCCTAAAATATTTTTTCTCTTTTCTGAAGGGTTTGAAGCCATAAGAATTTAATTGAGAGGCTTTTAAAAAGAAGTGATCTCTACTATAGCCCATCAAAAAATATACAGAAATTCTCTTGAGGAGAACATATCTCATCTTACAGTTTAATTTCCCATGAGAAAGAAAATTTTTATTAGAACACCTCATAAGGTTTCATGAAGCAAGACTTTCTAACCCTTTAGCCATCAGGTTGACCACTGTTTAGCTATTACATTGAAGAAGAAAGATTGGACAGTCTTAGTTCACTTTGAAACAATAAATGTTTCTGGGCCTTGTCCACTGACCAGCAGGAGTCACCAGGCAGAGCTCACAAGTTGCTCTTCTGCTCAGGAAAGTCAGGGTTCCTTTGCTCGCAGGGTGCCCTACCAGATTAAATACACACCATGCTGCAGCACATGCAAAAACTGTTAAATGCGTTCTGTAAATGATTTCACACCAAACCGAATATCAACTTGCAAGCAAAGTTTACAGAGCCAAAATAACTGTGAACTACCACCACATTCGTTTCATTTAAATAAATGATCTCATCATAAAGCTAGGGCATGTAATTAGCATTTTCTCTTTCCTAGCAGTGAGGAAACCACCCTCCAGATTCCAAAGAATGGAAAATCTTCAATAGCTACATTAAAAATTCTCAACTGTGCTGGACAATTTTTTCTATCAATTCAAAGATTCATTGAGAATGGCTGAAAATGTGATTGGTCCCTTGTCCCTCACCAAAATTTGTCTTCTCTCTCTCTCTCTCTCTCTCTCTCTCTCTCTCTCTCTCTCTCTCTCTCTCACACACACACACACACACACACACACACACACACACACACACAGAGTAAAGACCTAGCATGTGCCTGGGCTCTGGAAAAATAGGAGACTTTGTATATGCTACTTCTTCAAAAGAGAAATGTATAGATGATAACTCATAAAATTATCTAAACTAGTGATACATATCACTTACATTAAATTTACTTCCTAGGGTTTATGAGTTTGTTGTGCTTGTAAGAGCCAAGACAAAGCTCTTTCATCTTGGATGTAAAAGGCAATAAGTGATACACATTGCTGTCTTTATTAAAAGAAATTAAGTTATCTTCATTACAGAATGTGCCATACGCCCTTAGTCTTTACAAAGGCTTGTGCAACCAAGAGGGGAGCATTTCAAGCTACATACATGGATCCTCTGTAATTATAAGGAGCTCCCACCAAACTGGAAAACCTGGTTGAATGTGCGGATATAGAAAAGCATCTTGAGCGCCTTTCCAAAGGTCTTGGCTCCCACAAAACCTCAAGTGCAACTGGCCCACCACGTTCACCCTTCACTCTCGAGCTCATGTGTATTTTAAGGGAAATTTAATCCGTATGTTTCTGCATCATGGACACTGAACCCATTAAGATTTTTGTTTGGTAAGAGTTTTCTAAATTCCAAGATGACTTATGGGACTTTTTATAGCCTGTTTATTTTGAAGCAAAGAAGTCACGTTTTGCTGACAATAAACAAGATTTTAAAGTAAGAAACTTTGAGGCTTAGATAATACAAGAGTTCAAGAAAATTTATGCACATCAAACCTGTGCAAAACTCACTAAGTGAGCCCTTCAATTTACTCTACCCAAAGCAGAAATAATGGCACCTTGGGCCAATAAATAGTTATTTTTATAAACATAGTCTCCGTTATTTTAGAACAGCATAGTTCTTTTACTTAAGGCAATAATTAGTCATTCAATAGAATAGCATATTTATTCCTTCTTCAGTGGAAACATTTTCAAAAGTGAGTGTTGCTGATTTTGAGTTATGACGTGTGACTTGATTTCAGGGTGTGGGTGCGCTCTGAAGTGTTCTTGGCAAAATCTTCATTAATTCACGTGCTGTTAATTTGGAATTTATGACTTGGGATAAATTTTCTTATAATTCAACTATGGGAAAGGGTATCAAAACAATTTCTATATAAGCAAATGTTAGAGTCTTATTTCACATATTTATGATAACAAACTTCTTTAAAGTATTCAATAAACACTCCTTTTCACATAAAAAATATATTCCTTATAAATAACTGTCTTTATAGCAGAGTTACTAAAATACTTTAGTTGTCAGAAGTTTATATACCTTGATTTAGTAGGTGTATGTACTTGATAGTAACATAATCCAATTTATCTAATTAATCTATCAGTTGGGTTAGCCATTCTTTTCTTATTTGCCTAAATTACTGATGTATATTTTGTGGTATCAGAAATTTAGTAATTCAAACAGATTATCAGAGTTAAGGCTGCACCACTCTTTACTTCGGCCACATTAGTTCCAGCATATTCTGGTTCAGAATCTGTGTAACAGACATCCTAGAAGCCACCTCAATCATAGTATTTCCTCAAACGGTTACAGCTTTGAGAATATCAATAGCACACACTGTATTAATCTAAATGTCTTGAAATAAGTCAGCAAATGGCAACAATAAATATATTTTAGGCATCTGTTATATTCAAGGCATCAAGCTACATGCTGTAGAATCATCACCAATAAGAGACTATAATTTTGTTGTGGGGTAAACTTATAAAAATATATGTGATTAATCCAAACACCGGCTGAGTGGTAAATGTTTTAAGAATGTACTAAGATGTTGCCCGGCCCGCATGGCTTAGTGGTTGAGCATCCATCTATGAACCAGGAGGTCATAATTAGATTCCCAGTCATACCCAAGTTGCTGGCTCGATGCCCAGTGTGGGGCAGGCAGGAGGCAGCCAATCAATGATTCTCTCTTATCATTGTTGTTTCTATCTCTCTCTCCCTCTCCCTTTCTGAAATCAATAAAATGTATTTTTTAAAATATATGAAAAAAATTTTTAAAGAATGTACTAAAATGAGATGGGGCAAGACTGGAGAGAAGACCATGAAGAAAGCATCTGAGACTGTAAATCGGGCCCTGAAGAAAGAATCTACTTGTGGAAAGCAGAAGGGAGAGGAAACACAGGGGCCATTCCCAGCAAAGGAAGGAAGCACTACAGACAGAGGCAGGGGAGACGGTGGAACAGAGCAGTTTGGAGTGTGCCAAGCAATTTGACATTGAGTAAAGCACAGAGAGTGAGAAAAGATTAGCCTAAAGCTAAACTGGGATGGACTCAATAGACAGCAAGATACTGTAGGAAAATCCAGTAGGGGAATACAAAATTTACCCAGAATTCTACTGTAAAGGGAATAATAAATGTTCTAATAAGAGAGAAAATCTACTGGATAGAATACAAGGAGTTTATTTTCTCCCTCCAGTCATGGGGGTTTAAAAAAGAAAAGAAGAGAAGAAGAGAGAAACAGGAAAAGGAAAGGAAGAATGGAGGAAGAAAAAAATATTTTCTTATGAAGAATTCTAACCACATGTACAGTGCATTATTTATTTTTCTTAAAATATATTTGAAGTGGACATTGAGAGAATAAAATATCAAATTAATGTGTCACTGACCTCAACAAAAGTGATAAAACTGATTCTTCTGTCAACTTTAAATCTCTGGCAGAAACAAGCTTTTGAGTAATTTCAGGGTTCAGTTCCTCCATGGATTTAAGGAAAATTTGTTCCTTCCTTTAACGTTCGAGAGAAAACCTAACTGAAATTTACACAGAGGGTGGGGACTTTCACAGTGGATGCTGTCCTCTTTGCATCTGTTAGCAACTCTGCTGTTGATTAACACAAATAACCAGCAGACCGAGAAGTAAGTACTGGCCGAGCAGGACTCCCAGCACTGGGAGGTTGGAGGAGCTCTGAAAGGTGTGTGGGGAGGAGCACCCAGTGTGTTCGGAGCCAACCTCCCTCTACCTGTGCTTCTGCCTGAGCTCTTCTCCCGTAGGGGGCTTCTTCTCTATGGCAAACATGGATCCCAAACAAGGAGGGAGCTGAGAAATGGATAGTTTAACCAAAGTGATGTCTTCCTTAACAAGTAGACTTTTTTAGTCTTTTGAAAAATATCTTCTTCAATAGCCATTTCTATTTCATTTTGTGTTTGTATTTCCCTATGAGAGATGAATCTAACCTACCGCAAAAGCCCAAGGGCATAGATTGTTTTATTTCTGTGCATTTCTATGGTACTAAAACAGTAGTTGGAAAGAATAAAAACAATTATTCCTTTTGTATTTCCTCTATAGTGCACACCAGAGGCTCCGAAGGTGGCCTTAGAGAATGTAAACATGTGAGCCTTGTTTCAGCTCATTACAGCACCATGTCTATGCCTATGTTGTGCATGGGGAAGTTCCCTAGTGCATTCCGATCCACTAGGGTTGCAGGAACCCAGCAGCAGAGGCACATGAAGGTTAGAGACACTAGCAGAGAGACAGGGTGGGACCTGGAGAGGCTGAGTACAAATGCGTCTTAGGTTAGGATCCCTTAGAAATAGTCCCTGAGAAAAGCATTCTTAAGCCAGTAGTTTTTTGGAGAAATATACTAGACAGGGTTCTCCAGGAAAACAGAACCAGTAGGATATATAGAGATGTATAGGAAGAGGTTTATTATATCATGATGCATTTGTTCATGTGATTGCGGAGGCTGAGACATCTGGTGATCTGCCACCTGCAAGCTGGAGGTCCAGGAACGCCACTGGAGTAGTTCCAGTCCTATCCAAAGGCCTGAGAACCAGCCAAGCCAATGGTATGAGTCCCAATTCAAGTCTGAAGGGTCAAGAATGGAGCACAGATGTCCAAAGGCAGAGGAAGATGAATGACTCACCTCAAACAGAGAGCAAAGTCTCCCTTCCTTGGACTTTGATGCTCTTCATTCTCTCAACAAACTGGATGATGTCCCCTGCATTGGGAAGGGGTGGTCTTCTTTACTGAGCCTATTGATTTGAATGCTAATCTCTTCTTAAAACACCCTCACAGACACACCCATAAACAATGTTTTACTGGCTATCTGAACATCCCTGAGCCCAGGCAAATTGACACATAAAACCAACCCTTACAAGAGGTGATCCGGAAAATTGGAGAAATGAGGATATGAGACAGAAAAACCAAAAAGCCAATGGGCAGGGGGTATATTAATTGGGTGACTACAATGGAAAACTTGCTCTATCCTGCCCTGGACTTTCTCAGAGACTATGCATGTCACTTCTAAACACAATAGGCACTAGCCACCTGTGGCTATTTAAATTAACTAAAATTTAAAATTAAGTTCCTCATTCTCACTAACCATATTTCAAGTATTCAATAGTGACATGTGGCTAATCACTACCATATTGGACAGGGTGGATGACAGAATATTTTCTGAAAGTTCTATTGGACAGTGCTGGTATAGACCTCTCAACATGGAATTGTCCTACCCAATGGACAAGGAAGCTGGGTAGGAATTACCTACCAATTTTCAAACGTTAGTGGATAAGGGTCATTCATGGAGCCTTAACTATCTTACACTCTGGCGTTCTTCCTCCATCAGAGAGCACTCTCAGGCAGAGTGATGTACAGAGCCACCTATGTGTCCAGGTATTTCTAGCAGGTGACCTCTGGAATAGCTGCAGGAACATGTGTGGGGCATCAAGTATCTGATACAGTTGCATCCAAAAAAAAGATGGGAGGCAGAAATCTTAAGAGACAAAGTGAAGATTAGAAAAGAAAGCCTATTAAGGAAGAAGAGGAGGAGAAGAATAAGGAGGAGGAAGAAGAAAGAAAGCCAAAAGGGAGAAAAGGAGGGAGGGAGGGAGGGAGGGAGGGAGGGAGGGAGGGAGGGAGGGAGGGAGGGAGGGAGGGAAGGGAAAAAGGAAGGAAGGGAAAAAGGAAGGAAAAGGAAGGAAGGAAGGAAGGAAGGAAGGAAGGAAGGAAGGAAGGAAGGAAGGAAGGAAGGAAGGAAGGAAGGAAGGAAGGAAGGAACTCAGAAAACAGCCACATGCAAAGTACAATACATAACAAAGTACAATACAAAACAAGGACCTGTCTCATCACCAAAGAAAGATGCTTGGCAAACATCTATATTGCACAGTTGTCCTGCTGGGAAATCCAAGCCTGCATGAACCCACACACCCTAGCCTGTTCCTCTCTCAAATGGAAAGTTGACCGCACTGAGACCCAGCCCCAGGCCATGGTTTACTGCCTTTTTAAAAGAGTATTACAAATGGGAAAGGGAGCCCAGGGCAGGACTTACTGCCTAGAAGAGCAGGCAGCAGATTAACAAGAACAGTGTCAAAGCTTCTGGAAAGAGAGCAAAATCCTCCCAACTCCTCCTTCCTCCCCTGGCCTGCCTGATGACCCAGGAAAATATTAAACCTTTGCCAAGCTGCCTATCTGGCTGCTTGCTGGCTGAAATAATTTTAGAAGGAAGCAAAACCTTCTCTCTCATGATTCCATCATTAGAAATAAAGCCTGGAATCTAAGCACTCCGGCGAGGAAAGATTATTAAAATATTTCTTGTTTGTATACAATTCTCTCAAATATTTTCCTGAGATTCATGTGTTAAGTTGAGAAAGGGAATCATTCTCCTCCTTGAGTAAGAAGAAGGAGGCCATGGTGTGGACAGTGGACTATAAGGGATGACAAGTAAAAGTGAGAGGCTGCCTAGTGACTGGGACCTGTGGCAAGTGGTAAATTTCACCAATGATGAGTGAAGTCAATCTCAGATGCCCGAGAAAATGGAGTGAGAAGGGCACTTCACCTTTGCCGTATTCTCAAAAATCAAGAACGCCCCATGGAACCATGAGAAAAACATCAGACACACACACGTTGAAGGACAGTCTAGAAAATTCCTGAACTGACAAGATCATAAACACACACACACACACACACACACACACACACACACACACAAGAAAAGACCAGGAAACTATATCACAGGCCAAAGGAGACAAGGAGAGATAAAGACTAAATGCAGCCCTGGCTGGTTTGGCTCAGTGGATAGAGCATGGGCCTGCGGACTGAAGGGTCTGGGTTAGATTCCAGTCAGGGGCACATGCCTGGGTTGCGGGCTTGAGCCCCAGTGGGGGGCATGCAGAAGGCAGTCAATCAGTGATTCTCTTTTCATCATTGATGTTTCTATTTCTCCCTCTCTTTTCCTCTCTGAAATCAATAAATATATATATATATTTTAAAAGACTAAATGCAATAAGATAACCCAAATGGGATCCTAAAAAGGAAAAGGACATCAGTGGAGAAACTAGCAAAGTCCAAATAAAGTAGAGAGTTTGGTCAATAGTTAGGCACCACGTTAATTGCCAAGTTGTGATAAATATACCACAGTTGTTTCAAATGTTAACAATGGGAGAAACTGGGTGACTAACACTCACTTTTGTATAAACCTAAAATTGTTCTAAAATAAAGCTTACTTTTAAATAAAGGCTGTATTACCAAAGACCATTTGCATAATTCTACTTCAGGCTAGTCCTATGATGGGAGAAGCTACAGGCCAGGGGGTGGGGGGGAAGGAAAATTATAATGCCTAAATGTTAGAGACATTGGAGGGGTGGATAAATGGGTATATAACAGGGAAATATAAACGATAAAAGAAAAAAAAATCCTTGTTCCCTTACCTGCTTATCTTAAACTTCCTCAACTATTAAAAACTACAAGGAAAGGTAAAGGTTTTATGTGCCAGAGAAGGTATAAGCTAATATATCAAAATAAGTTTAACTTGACAAAGTATAATATAAATAGTTGCATTCAGACGAGTGATGGGGAAATTAACTATGCTTTATGCGCCTGAGCCAAACAGAATGGTTTCGAATCAGTGGTAACAGATGGTGTACAGAAATTAAGTCCAGCCCAAAGCTTTCAGATAAGTCAGTTAAAATTAAAGGAAACAAAAACGTTGAAATGTGTATGCTTTTAATGTGTGTGCTGTGCACACTGGCCTACTGACAAATGACATACTACAGTTTGATTTCGTTCCAGTGACAAAAATTCTAATTCAGGGAATTTTTTTTTGTTGTTATTGTTTTAATTGACTTTCATTAAACACACACACACCATATTTGTATGACAAATAACTGAATAGTTAACAATTCCAAGACTCAACAACTTCAGCAAGTGTTCTATAAGTGGAAAAAATCCTCCAAACCCACTAACAATATAACTGGAAATATGGAAAACTTTACCCAGTTTACAAAAAGAAATCCTTGAATCATATGAACCAAACAAATAAAGAACCCAAATTGCTGACTTGGGGTTTCGGAGGATGAAGCTTCAACCATGGTAGGAGTAGCAATTAAGATGGGGGGACCATAACTGCACCGACACAGCTGAAAAGAAGACTGCTACACATGCCCATGTGATGACATGAGATGCAACACTCCTGCTAACCCTAAAACTTATTCCATGTGACCTAATTACTCTTAAAAATGTGCCACCTCATCTTTCCCTTCCATTTAATTTTCATCCATTTTCTGCCTCAGTGTTTCATTATTTGGGACCATATGGGGCATGTATGTGTACCAGGATGCTAACTGTGACTTGGCCTGGTCTCGGCATAGGCCCCCATGCACGTTGTGTAGGCACCATCCACTCCAGTAAGTCTGTGATCATTTGATCATTGCCTCTCACATTTTAATATGCATAGAAGCCACCTGGGGATCTTGTCCCAATGCAGGTTCTGTAGGGGGGAAGGGGAGGAAGAGCCTCAGTGCTTATACATCTAAAAAGCTCCCAGGTGAAGTCGATGCCTGTGGTCCAAGAACTATACTTTGAATAGCAAGAGTCTCGAGGACTTTGAAGGGCCCGGCTGAGAGATGAGTAGCTTTGCAGGTGTGGCCACTTCACTTCCCTCTGGGCTACACGGCAGAAGACAGAGCCCCTGGCATGTTGAAACACCCAGTCCTGAAGACCTTCTTTGTAGACAGTGCTCTGATGTGCTCCAGGGTTTCCCCTTTCCTGGAAGCCAGCTGAAGGGAGTTTTGAGAGAACCCCGTGGATAGCCTAACTGTATTCTCTAACGTTTAAGAGACAAGGGGATGTCTGCCTGATTCCCACATGTGTATAGGTGAGAGGTGGGGTTGAGAGGGAATTAACTGACTTTTCAAAGTTTACAGGAGCAAGGATGCAAGGATGGGGGCAACAAGAAAAAAAATCCGCATGTGGAAGCTACCATACCCGATGGGACCAACATCAGATTACAATTCTCCCAGGAAAGCAAAACTTCCCTCACCTTTGCTACTAATTCCTGTTTCTCCAAATAGCAGCTAGAGAACAGGGAGAGGAGTAGAGACTGACAAGAGAGAAACAACCAGTAATAATGCCGGTGTTCCCCAATGAGACCCCTACAGCCCTGAAAGGAAAGCTGGCCTGATGCACAGGAGGGGGAAGCTCTCAGGAAGAACTGAAAATGTGGTATCATGACTTTGTCTTTACGACTCATTTCATAGATGAATCACTTATTTGTGAGCTCTGTAAACAATGCTGCCTCATTCATTTTAAAAATAATAAATAAGCACAAAGTAACATTCTAACTGTAAATGTAAAATATAACAGCAATACTTTAAAAATAATGCAGCCATCATCTAGTTAGCATGACCTTGAAGACCTCAGTTCCATTTCTTTTCCTGACCTCTCTGAGTAAGCCACTCATTTGCTTTTAAATCTCTGTGCTTGAAACTGCTTATAGCCCAGCTAGTGTGGCTCCGTGGTTGAATATGGACTTATGAACCAGGAGGTCACAGTTGGATTCCCAGTCAGGGCACAGGCCAGATATGAGCTAGATCCCCAGTGTGGGGCATGCAGGAGTTAGCAGATCAGTGATTCTCTCTCATCATTGATGTTTCTCTCTCTCTCTCCCTCTCATTTCCTCTCTGAAATCAATAAAAAATATTAAAAAAAAAAAAAAGAGAAAGTGCTTATATTACAGAATCTGCCTTTATCAGGAGGACATTTCCTCCGGAAAGGCAGCCAGGAAGCTTCTAAGCCAACTGGATGGTCTACATCCAGGTGACCTGAAAAGCAAGACACAAACACATGGGCAAGTGTGAGTCACAGTCACAGGCTGCCTGTGTCTTCTGGGGAGCGCTACTGTAGTTGAAGCAATAAATCATCAACTGGAGAAATATAAGCACTGGTTACACAAACAATTCAATTTGAGAGTGCCTCCATGAACCTCTAATGAGTGACATGTGGGCAGCAAATGCCCTGCAGGCCGCCTCAGTGTGTTTGCTTTTGAAAAAAAGAAAATTAAAAACTCATCAGTTCCCCTCATCTTATGACTCATCTCATTAACGAAACGCAATTGAAACAACTGACTTTTGAATTAAAATGATATTTCCAGAGGAGGAGGGAGAGCGCATCTGCCATTGATAAAGAAATGAACCAGTTGAGAAAATGTAATTCCCTCAATTAGGACAGAAAGGAGCACACGGACACACATCTTTCTTCTGATGAGCGATGATGTATAAAAAATTCAGAACTTTCCATTTACCACACGTGGTGTCATAATCACAGTGACCTTTCCCACAGTGGGACTTTAAAATTATAGGGTTTTCAGCCTTAAAATTTATCTTTAGGCTGAGACCTAAACTAAATAAACACACACACACACATACACAAAGCATTTTACTTGGGAGGAAAAAAGATAAGGGTTTAGGCTTGTCTAATGAAAGACCAGATAACAGCAGGCAGTGAGAGCTATGCATTTTTCCATGAAGACCCAAATTGACCCACAGCATTCCTACTTACTGATAATGAGAAGCACAGAGTCAAAATAGATAGGTCGAGAGAACAGTAAAGAATGAGCTTTATTAAAAGACAATGTCTATTTCTATCAGTTCGAGGTACTTCATACTTCACACTGTCAGCGCGTGACATAGGAGTCCTAACACAGAACTCTTGCTCTTTAGAAAATAAGGATTCTGATCTCACAGGGTTATAGCTTAAGGCCAGGCCCACCTGGGCAGGGCCAAGTAGCCAGCAAATAGCCCATCACCACGTCATGATGAAAGGGGCAGCCAGCATGGACATAACTGGCCAACAGAAGTATGTTGACCTGGGGGAAACACCACACCCTCCGTGTCAGAGCACGCCAAGCACTGCAAATAGTTCTTCTGTTATTTGCTGACTTGACTTCAATTTGTGGAAAGTCTTACATATTTGTGTGAGGAAGAGGGGTAAAAAGTCATTAGTAGAATATGTTTAGAATAAAGTCTTCCAGACCAGGCACTTCAAGCCCCTGACTATGACTTTGAGGCTTTGCCCAAAACTTGCCACCCACCCTGGTGCCTCTTTTCTTAGCCCCCTGGTTTAAATCTCCCTTTTCTTAGCCCCCTGGTTTAAATCTCCCTCATGAAACTCTCCCACTGTGTCAGTCAGTATAAGTTTGTTGTCTACAGAAGATAGTTATAGAAATATACCCATTGTATGTGGGCCCACCAGCAGAACTCCTTCCTTGGGCAATTCTACTTGAGTCCTTGTTACCCCAGGGTCCCCAACTATAAAATGCTCTGTGTCATAGGGTTCTTAAGAAAATTGAATTAGTTGACATAAATTGAGCAGTTAGAATAGTGTCTAGCACCTACTAAGCACTATGTAAGAATTAGATATTGCGGTATTTATTTATTCATTTGTGCAAAGAGATGTTCAGCATATATTATATGCTAGGCAATGCTTCTGATGCCAAAACACAATAATAGCTGACATTCCTTGAGCCGGGTCCTGTGCTAAACATTCTACATTTGTCTTATTTAATGGGAGAGGGGGAAAGCAACAGTTTGTGTTAATTGACTACTATGTGCCAGGAAGGTCTTATCTTAGAAGTCAGGGAGTCCATATCTTGCCCACAGTCACATGAAGACTTACTTTTTCCTTCAGCACAAAATCCTAAGCAGACCAATGTTTTTCTGAGGGGCAAAAAAGACTAATATGGAGTAGAACTTTTTGGGAGGAGAAAATGTGTCTATGCGTCTAAGGGAAGGAGCTCCAACTGGCCACTTGCTGGTATGAATGCATGCTGAGGAGCTGTCTTCAGTGGTTTTTTAAATACACCCACACATATTTTAAAAAGGAAAGCACCTAGGTCACCATTCTTTGTTGGTCACAGTTCCAGAAGCTTAGACTCTCACAACAGGCCTGCTCCTAACATGTATATTAACCTGCCACAGTCATGTGAATTCAGTCCCCTGAGAATCTGGGTGAGGGGGGCGGGGGAGAGGGTGGGGGGTAAAACACCAAAACACAATGAGGAAATTTTTCAATTATGTTTGGAAATGTTTTTGCTTTTGCTTTTTCAGATACAACCTAAATGTTTTATGGGTTTCAAGAATAATTTCTGTAATCCTCTGGTTTGTGTTTTGTCTTTGTTTTTGGCATCACTTGAGCTGGAGAGATGAGTTGAGGTTTTAAGTCACGGAAATAAGCAACCTCATCTCCAGTCACCTTGGCTCCTCATTTGGGAACCAGCACCCCTTCAGGCACCGGCCCCTGCCTGGAAGTCATTCTAGCTGCCTTGGATTCTCTGGGAAAAGAGCTTCAACAGCTGTTCTCTGTTCCAGTGCATTGTTGGGGCACAAGGTTCAGAAATAATTGCCATGGACACAGACAATAGTGAGGTGAAGGCCTAGGGTGGGGCAGGAGCCAGGTAGAGGGGGACAAAGCAGGGGAAATGAGGGACATCTGTAATATTCTTAACAAAAGAAAAAAAATTAAAAACAAAGAAATAATTGCAGCTATAGTTAAGAAGTTAGAGGATCTGAAATGAGATTAGGAAATATGGCTTCCTTTCTCCATCCATTTCTCATTGACAGAATCAATGCGTTTCCCACTCATTCCTAATCACTCCTGTCTCCTCAAGCAGTGTGAGCCAGGAAATGGCAACTTTTTAAAAATAATTCTCCATTCTCCTTGCCCTTTAGAAGCTTCCCTTCTTGTCTCCATCAAACAGAGGTCACACAGATCACTAACAGAACAAAAAACTAGTATAGGTACCTGGTCAACCTCTACTAGCTCCTGACCTTACAATCCAGCTGCACAGTGGAATGACCTGGAGAGGTTTTGTAAAAAATAGAAATATCCAGCTCATCTCAGAGATTCTGATTTCATGGGTCTGAGGAAGCTCCTGGGGATTCATATTTTTTAACGTTTCCCACAAGATTCTAACGCAGAGCTGATGGAGAGTCACTGTCTGGCCTAAAGATCCCTTTTCTTGGCAAATATCCCCTTTGCACCTTGAAGTTAAACTCCAAGTGGAGTTTCTTTCTGCTGTTTCTGCTCAGGAGTCGGCCATGGCGTTGCTTCTCTGCACAGCTGCTTTGAGCAAGAGGTGTTGGAACTGGATGTTTATGTCTCAACACTGACTGTTCATAGCTGTTTTCCAGTTATATCTTCCAATATGGGAGCCACACAGAGGAGGCAAGGGGCAAATGAACCACTGGCCTCAAGCCCCGCACAGACGGAGGTCTCAGATGCAGACTCTCAGCCTCATCAATAAGCGGCTGGAGGCATGCAACCAGAAAGGTACAGTGGCAGGTTTGAAAGAAGACTTTCATCTGGCACTTTCACCATGAATGCCATTAATAAACTGTGCCACCTAGTCTGCGCAATGAGCTCACGTTTTTATAAATCATAAAGTTCATTTTGAATAGCACAACTAGAATACATTTTATTTGGGGGTATATTTGAAGCACCAATGAGTTCAATTGCAAGCATTGGAAACTCACCACAACTTTCACAGCTCTGCTTTGGCTTCTTTCGTTTTAAATATCCTGGCAGAGGTGAGAGCCCTGCCACATCTAGCTCAGCTCACAGACCTTACCCTGGTACATCATAGGCCCCCACTATCCACAAGGTACCGAACACTAAGCTAGGAATTTTTCCACCCTACCCACCTCATCCCTTTCTAGTCACAAGGCCAGGACTGGAGTGTGATAAGAGAGACACCCAGGGTCAATATTTAAGGAGATGCTCACTCTCAGGTACCAACTCTACACTTGCACAACTCTGAGAGTGAGGGCCTCCTTAAATATTGTACTGTGGGTGCTCAGGTACTTTCTGAGCCGCACACTCATGCGCACTTATGCACACATGCACACACATGTACCCATGTACACACACGCACACACATCCAGCCATCTCAAGACCAATGTGATGATGAAATTCCTGATATAAGGATATAAGGTATCCCACTGAAATGCCTGTTACTCAAAAGTATGTTTTGCATTTAAGAGACATATCTGATCCATTGATTTTTCTATTATAATAATGAAATAAAATATTGACCCCAGCTATTGGGCATGAGTAATCCTGAGTTGGTTATAAGGTACATGGAGAAGAGGAAATAAAAAAATGAGTTGAAAAGGCTTATTTGTATGCAGTGCCTGACCTTGCAGATATATGAGCAGGAGGGAGCGACAGGGACTCTTAGCAACAGAGCTACTGAGACTGTTAATTATTCCTTGTGTTTCCATTATGGGGAGTTTTCAAAAAAGTTAAAATAGATGGTATTCTTCAAAATGGTGGGGATAATGAGGGGAAAAAACAAATCTAATCCAGCCAAGTTGAAAGCTATGTGGGTAAAGACTTCAGTGATATGCCTGTGATTAATCCTGAGGCATTTTTCAGTGAAAAATAGCAACTACAAGAGAGCATCATTCCGTTCTTCCTTTTTAAAAAGTCATAAAAATTGATATTATTTACATCAGTTTCCTTTCTTGTTTCAGTTCATTGCAAATTCAAGTAACTTGTCTGTATTTGAAAGGATTCCTACATCACTGCATTTATAAATATGAATATATCAATATACACACACACACAGAAACACACCCTAATGAGACAGCCCACTTGAACTCAAGATCACTTGCTCATTGCCGCAGCTCCCTAAGGAGAGAACTGCTTTTGCAGAGAACACCAGAGGAGAGCAGCTTGTCTTTCTATGGAATCCCCTCTGGAAAGCCTGTTCCTCACCCACCAGTGCTTGGTTCTGTCTCAGCATTGGATGAACCTTGTCCACTTAAAGAGTAAGGATAATTTAAAGAGTATGTCGGTGCAAAGAGGAAGGAAGGAAACAAGTGAGAGCAGATCTGTTTCCTGGGAGTTGGCCAAGGTCACCACCAGTCCTAGGACTGCCATTTTGCTGAGGAACGGTATCATTGAAATCACTATAAAAATAAATGACATTCTAGATTCACTCTTCTACATTTACATGGAAACGAGGCCAAAAAAAAAAGTTATATTTTATTTACTCTACAATTGACACAGTGAGGAGAAAATCCATTTTGGGGAAATGTTACCCATCAAATGAATTTCTTATACTTTAGTTCTTTATCTAAATACTAGTGACCCGGTGCACAAAATCCATGCACATTAAAGGGGGATTAATTAGAGGAAATAATTTAATATTGCTATTTGCCCTTTCTTTATAATAGAAGTATCAGAGGTGAAAGGAAATTAGTAAAATGTATATGAGAACCTTCCTCCTATCAGAGTCTGGGGCTCACCACGGGACCCAGAGTCAAGTCCCCGTCCACCCACATGCACCACAAAATTGCGGGAGACCCAGACCTGGCTGCCCGCCCCCCCTCATTAGGCTAGATCCAGACCAGGCCAGTCCCTGCCAGGCAGGGGGCATAGCCTCAGGTCCCCTGGCCCAGCACCAGGATGGGGGGCATGGCCTGAGGTCCCCCAGCCCAGACCAGGGTGGGGGACATGCTTTGAGGTCCTCCATCAAGCCCCACCAGGTGGGGGACATGGCCTGAGATCCCCTGTCAAGCCCTGCTGGGTGGGCAGCATGGCCTGAGGTTCCCCGGCCTGGTACTGGGGTGGGGGGGTGCAGCTTCAGGTCCCCCATGAAGCTCCACGGGGCTGGGGCGGGGCCTGAGTTCACCCAACCCAGCACTGGGAGTGTACCTTGAGGTCAACTGTCAAGGCCCACTGGGTGGGGGGCACAGCCTGAGGTCCCCTGTCAAGCCCAGCCAGGGAGAGGGGTGTAAGCTCAGGTCTCTAGGCCCAGTTCTGGGGCTGGGGCTGGGGGCGCAGCCTGAGGTCCCCTGTCAAGCCCCACCGGGCGGGGGGTGCGGTCTGAGGTCCCCCGACCTGGTGCTTGGGTGGGGAGGTGTGGCCTGAAGTCCCCTATCAAGCCCCACCTGGTGGGGGACACAGCCTGAGGTCCCCCTGCCTGGCACTTGAGCGGGTGGAGCAGCCTGAGGTCCCCTAGCCCAGCACCAGGAGGGGAAGCGCACCTTGAGGTCCCCCGTCAAGCCCCACCAGGTGGGGGGCATGGCCTGAGGTCCCTGGTCAAACCCTGCCAGATGGGGGGTGTGGCCTGAAGTCCCCTATCAAGCCCCACCTGGTGGGGGGCACGACCTGAGGTCCCCCAGCCTGGCACCAGGACAGGAAGCCCACCTTGAGGTCCCCCATCAAGCCCTGCCATGTGGGGCGCGCAGCCTGAGGTCCTCTGTCACGCCCTGCTGGGTGGGGGACGTGGCCTGAGATCCCCTATCAAGCCCTGCCAGGTGGGGGAGGGCATAGCCTCAGGTCCCTACTGAATGCTAGTTAAGACTCCTTTTGGGAACTTGGCTTCAGCTGTGGGTGCAGCCATCTGTGTGATGGAGTGATGGTAAATTAGCATATTCCCTCTTTATTAGATAAGATTGGCTTTTTTAATTTGACTTTTATAAATGAATAACCAATGGGATCAAGACTGAGAATTAGTATGGCTTTGTTCTTTTTTATTTTAATATATTTGTATTGATTTCAGAGAGGAAGGGAGAGGGAGAGAGAAATAGAAACATCAATGATGAAAGAGAATCATTGATTGGCTGCGTCCTGCATGCCCCCCACTGGGGATTGAGCCTGCAACCCAGGCAAGTGCCCTTGACCAGAATTGAACCTGGGACTTTTCAGTCCACAGGCCAATGCTCTATCCACTGAGCCAAACTAGGGCTGACTTTATTCTTAGGAGTTTGTTCTTCCTCCAATGTGTGGGGCTATCCTCCCTTTGAAAACAGTGACTTGTCTCCAAGCCCTGAATGATGATGGGTCCATACTGTTTGCTTGTAGCAACAGAAGTCAATTGTTAGAGAAACATGTAACTTCACAGTTCACACCAACCAAAGGCTCTGAGTGGAAATAAACAAGCTGTTAGTGTAATTGGAACCTATAAGATCTATGAACAATAATCTTACTGCTAAATTCTGTGTTAATGAACTGGAGTTTCTCAACTTCTTTCACAGGGCCACTTTCAACATAGGCTGATGGTTTTGAAAAGAACTTCTAAAAGGACTTTTTAAAAGATCTTGCACCCTGGCAATTTATACAAGATTTTTTTTTCAGGGCAATCAACAATTATTTTATTCAGTATTTACTGGGAATACAAGACATGTTTTAAAGAGCCCTTCAAAAATAATAAATAAATAACCCCTTCAAAGGATCCTGCATCCTGACATATTACTTAAGGAGTCTTAATAATATTAACTGTAATGGGAGTGACATTTTGAGCCCTTTCTTTAAAGGCAGACAATGCTAAGCTCTTGCTAAGCACTTGGCAAGCATTAAATGCTGAAGTTGAGTCATTAGTCACTAGAGTTTGCCCAAGGACATGTGGGCAGTAAAGTAGTTGGGGAGCACATGAGACTTGGTTGGAAAGTTTGTAAAAAGGACATTCTGATAAAAGGGAAGTGTGTGGAAGGCCACCTACCCTGTTTATCGGAATTCCGAGTTAGGTGAGACCTAGGGCAGTGTCCAAGGTGGCGCCCCTAATTATTCCTTGACCTTTCCAAACAAGTCTGTGTACGTTCAGACCTCCGGGTGTTTCCTGGAATCCTTAGGCTTAATCCCTGGATGCCCTTGCCTAGAGGACAAAGTAAACACATGTGTCCTCCCAAGATTACTCACCCTACTGATTGTATCTAAAGATAAAAATTCCAATAAAAGGCTAACAAGGCAGGCAATCAAAGCTGCTCTGGCTGCTACAGCCAGGGGCCCCTTAGCCCTCTCTTGCACAGACAAACTGTGTCTGAGTAATCTGGTCATCCGTCGTTTAGGAGCTGCTGGTCAGCCCCGGCACAAAGTGGCAGATGCGTGCGTGTGGGTTCTGGCTCTGCCTCTTCTAGCGATGTGACCTTCAGTAAATTCCTCAGTTCTCTGTGCTTCCATATAAACAGGGGGTAATTATACTTACTCCACAGAATTATTAAGATGCAATGCATTCATATAAGAGCAGCACTAGTACAGGGCGTGCACACAGTAGGTGCCTTGTTACTATTTAAGTATGTTTTATGTCGCGCCCCCCCCCCCTTTTCAAATACTGCCAGTGGCTCATATTGCCTAAACCTGTACATCAAACCCCTCAGCATGGCATTCCATGCCATCCTTGCTCTAACCCTGGCCGAACTTTCCAGGTTTTCTTATATTCTACCGTATGCTTCAGACACAGGCACACAATAATCCAGGTGCATCAGCTGGATTAAGCAAAACCTAACATACATTTTTCTCATCTCCTTGTTTAGGCTTTTACTGTCACTCTTGACTAAAGGCCCACTTTCCCCAAAGTGCTTTTTAAAAATATGGCATACCCTTCAAGGCCTGAATCAAATGAACTGTCATCCAGAAATATAGTTCTGGTCACCCCATTTGGAAAAAGTATCTCGTGCACTACATTTTTCTGGCGCTTTTACTCTGTTATGGACATCCTCACATTCACTCTCACGGTTCCAGAGTTGGGGGGAGGGGCAAGGTGCCCAGGGGTGAGTCACCAAAAATGATCCCAGATCGCACTCTGTGATGTTTCTGCTCTGAAAGGAGAACATGCCAAGGACGTCCCTCCTCAGATATCAGGAGAAAAGAACGGAAGATGACCCGGAGAGCTGTGCTAAAATATGAGATAGCTAACATTCTAAAAAGGGAGGATAACATGTCCAACAGTAGTGGGACCTGTGGCTTGAAGGAAGTAGCAGTGGGGTTGAAATCATCCAACTCCTTCCACTCAAATGAAGGCAACTCTGATCCATTCAGTATTTACACTATCTTATATTTTACCATAAAGAGCATGTCTTCTCACTTAAGCTGTTGCCCTGAAATCTTTCTGAGAGTGTAGCTATCACCAGCTAGTGTTACATGTTGGAATCCTTCAGGCTTGCAGGACACTGGAGCCCCTTTAAAAGGCAAAACGGGATGCCCTGGCCAGATCCTACCCTAGCGATTTATGACGGTGCAATTTGCTAACATATTAATAGGAACAGATGTTAGAAGCTGTAACTTTATGCAACCACTCTTTTGTGTGTTTATAGGCAAGATAATACTACACTCCACAGCAATTCACCCACCGCCCACAATTAATACCTGGAATTTTTAGAAAACCAGAAACAAAAGGGAATCCATAACTTTTAAATAGCAAGATATGCTTTACCCCCAAGGCAGGCTGTGGGTATTTGGGTTTCATAGGTGCTATCCAGGCATGAGCTCTTTATGCATATTGTCATGTCCTTATGCAGAGGGAAGCCATTTCGTCAGGGGGCCTGATAAATGAGAGGGGCTTAATTCAGTATGTGGGTTCACCGAGTGAAAGACAAACGTACGCACTTCACGCAGCCTGGGATAATCCAGAGGATATATGGCTCTAACAAGATAATCCTTTAAGCGCCATTGCTTAAGTGTCTTTCCATTGGGGGTAGAATCTATCAGGAGGTTGTCAGAGGAAAAGAACCCAAATGATGCTTCTCCAGACATTGAGCTCACCCTGCAGAGTTGAGAAGGGCCCTTGCCAAAGAGCCCACACCGAGATGAGCCTCCAAGCAGATTTATGGAGCAAGGAGACCACACTCACTGAGAGGGTCCCACGGCAGCCTCCTCACCTCTTCACAAGCTTGGGGACCGACTTTACCAACCCTGCACTCTCCTCGATGTTTACAATGATCTATAGCCTCAGTTTGAAGCTCATCCAAAGATAACTGCAGAGCCATCAAGTTTTATTTCTATTAGTCTACTCTGGGATTTACTGAGTCTGCACTGGATTTTGGACCAAAAAAAAAAAAAATGACCCTGGTTTGGTTTGTCACAGGAACATAGGAATCATGCATTTCAATTATTAGCTCCTCACAGACTATGAAAGACCAGTAGTAAAAACAGAACCTATTAAAGATGATATCCTATATGAAGATTTTAAGCGAAAAATGTTTTTTTTTCCTTAGAATTTGAAGGACAATGGCAATACAATAAAGATGCTCACACACATTAATTCTATAGATACTCATAGGTAGAAAGAATATTTTTTCTTTGGTGGTTATTTTTAGAATTCATGCGACAAATAGAGTTTAGTGAGTTTTAATGGGTCATGGGGTAGTAAAGGGCGATGCTAGGTGAAGTCCTAGCATAAATACATGAAAACATAAATAACTAGAGGAGAATTACAAACGTAGTGTAAGGACAGACAAGAAATATTCCATGCAAGTCCATGGATAGCTGCCATAGAAAGTGGTTGAGTTCTAGGCAAAGGATATCACAAGAACAACCCATACTGTCTTTTTCCCAATTCACCTTCCAAGTCTTTGTTTCAAACCTTTTTGATGATGGACACAGCATCAGAGCTGCCAACCTGCCATCCATGCCCTTCAGCCACAGCTCACATCTAACTTCCAAGCTGAGCAGCGTTCTGAAACACTGCCATCTTGTGGCCACTCCCGGAGAGAGCATGAGCACAGGGTACCTCAAATACCAATCACCCAAGAGACGAAACTTGGAGATCCAATTTCCACAAATGGGCATTTGTGATTCACCTAACAAGTGACATTCACTTAAATAGAATTTAGTTTTTAAAAGTATAACAGTATTTTTAGAGTACAGCCAAGGCTTCATCCTAGGTAAAACACAATAGAATTAAAGAAACAGAAAACAACAACAACAACAAAACACTGAGCAATGTCAACACTGTCCAATAATATTTCCTGCAATGATTTTTTTAAAAAGAATAAAAACTAGCAAAACAACTCAAGAAGATGTGTGCACATGGAAGACATTAAGGAGATGGCTGCGGATCTGTGAGAGGCACAGTACTAGGAACAGTGTTCCCCAACTTTTTATTTGGAAAACTTTCAAACCTTACAAAAAGCTGAATAAATAGTACCATGAAACACCTATATTTCCATCCCTTGGAGTTCACCAACTGTTAGCATTATGCTGCTTTCTTTATCTCTGTATTTTGATCTACTTTCTTTTCTCCTGAATGATTTGCAGTAATAATGAGATCTGAAAAGTTTAGCATTTCTGTCCCAAGAATAAGGGCCTTTTCTCTATGACCACAATATCAGTGTCACACTTAAAATTAGCATCAGTCGAGAGAATCCAAGATGGCGGCGTAGGTAAACACCTAAACTGCTGCCTCCTACAACAATTTAAACTGCAACTAAAAGACAAAACGTCTATCACCCAGAACCACGGGAAAGCTGGCTTAGTGGAAGTTCTACAACTAGAAGGAAAGAGAAAAGAGCATTGAGACGTGCACGAGCGCTGAAAAGCTGAGGTACGGAGGCGCGTGATCCGGGCTGGCTGCGGGCGACTGGGTGCGTTGCTATTTTCAACCCCAACGGAGACAAGCCCCTGATTACTCTGAAATCCAGTCTCTGGGGAGACGCGGGGGACCCAAACTCCTACGGGGAGAAGCTGGACTGTCTGCCAGTGAGGGTGGCTTGCTTGCAGAGCTGCGCGCAGGAATAATTATTTACTGCACTGGGGCATGGGACTCGCGGATGCCGTTGGAGACTCAGAGCCGGCTAACTAGCAGCCATTGCTGTTTGCCACACCCTAACCTAGTGAAACCCTGAGGCCCCGCCCTGCACAACCTACAAACCCACCCAAACTCCAAGCAGCTCAATTAGCATAAGAAAAGCCTGCCCTATCGCAGCTTAACCTAGCAAACTTGCAGCCTGGGTCAGACAGCTCCAAAACCTCCAAACCCCAAGCAAAGAGGAGAAAACTGCAGCTCTCACGGTAGCTCCTGCTGAGTGGCCTCAGACAGTAGCTGACCTGCACCCCATTGGAGATCCAGAAGCCAGTGTACCTAGTGGTCAGTGTGAGACACCAGATTTCAACTCCTCACATCCATAAGTGACACATTCAAGAGGCAGACTCAGTGAGCACCAAAGCCCCACTGAAACAAGTCCTGCCCCATAAGCGTGTCTTCAGCGCAGCACTTCTTCCATTATAGACACAGCGAGTGCTCACAGCTAATTGGCCTGGAGGTCAATTCCTCCCAGTGTACCAACAGAAATTAAGGCTTAACTACACGAAGACTTTGCACTCAGCCCACAAAGGGGTGTACCAAGAGCATCCACCTCATGTGATTGAGGAGGCTGAGCTACTGCCCCCTATAGGTCACCTACCACACAAAGCTACTCCATCAACACAGGAAAGCAGCCAAAATGTGGAGACAAAGAAACATGTCATGAATGAAAGAAACGGAGGAAAGCAAACTACTGGATGACATAGAGTTCAGAACCACATTTATAAGGTTACTCAAGAATCTTCTTAAAACCGCTGAGAAACTTGATGAGACCTTCAAGGAGCTTAATGAGAATGCCAAAAAAATGGAAAAGGATCAGTCAGAAATGAAGCATACACTGTCTGAAATAAAGAATATGCAGAAACTCAACTGTAGATCAACGTACCCCAAGAATCAAACCAAAGATCTGAAATATGTGGAAACAAAAAACATCCAACCAGAAAAACAAAAAGAAAAAAGAATCCAAAAATATGAAGATAGTGTAAGGAGCCTCTGGGACAACTTCAAGCGAACCAACATCCGAATTTTTGGGGTGCCAGAAGAAGGGAGAGAGCAAAATATTGAAAACCTATTAGAAGAAATAATGACAGAAAACTTTCCCTACCTGGTGAAAGAAATAGACTTACAAGTTCAGGAAGCGCACAGAACCCCATACAAGAGGAATCCAAAGAGGACCACACCAAGACACATCATAATTAAAATGCCAAGGGCAAAAGACAAAGAGAGAATATTAAAAGCAGCAAGAGAAAAACAGTTAATTACCTACAAGGGAGTACCCATACGACTGTCAGCTGATTTCTCAACAGAAACTATGCAGGCCAGAAGGGAGTGGCAAGCAATATTCAAAGTGATGAACAGCAAGAACCTACAACCAAGATTACTCTACCCAGGAAAGCTATCATGCAGAGTTGAAGGTCAGATAAAGAGCTTCACAGACAAGAAAAAGCTAAAGGAGTTCATCACCACCCAACCAAGATTACACGAAATGCTGAAGGGTATCCTTTAAGAAGAGGAAGAAGAAGAAAAAGGTAAAGATAAAAATTATGAACAACAAAATGACATCAAATACATACCTACCAACAAGGGAATCTAAAAATCAAGTGAATGAAAAATCTGAAGAACAGAATGGACTGGTGAATATAATAGAATCAGGGACATAGAAAGGGAGTGGCCTGACGATTCTCAGGGGAAGCAGGTGTGAGGGGTGAGGGAAGAGATTGGACAAAAATCTTATTCCTATGGATGAAGACAGTGGCGGGAGGTAAGGGCATGGGGTGGGGTGGGGAATCAGGTGGAGGGGAGCTATGGGGAAAAATAAAAGAGGAACACCTGTAATAATCTGAACAATAAAGATTTATTAAAAAAATAAATAAATAAATAAAATTAGCATCAGTCAATAACATATTGTACTATAGAATCCATATTTCAATTATCCCCCAAAATATCTTTTATACTTTTTTCTTTTTCTCTGATTCAAGATCCACTCAGGGTTCATACTTCATCTGATTATTGTGTCTTGTCAGTCTATATACATCTAGGACAGCTCCTCCCCATCACCATTTTTGTCATTCATGACATTCACGCATCTGGAGAGTCCAGACAATTGTCTATTATATCATTTCTAACATTCTGGATTTGTTCACCCATTTTGACCTCAGATGACAATGTTAGCTGATTCCTGCCTCTCTCATATCTGCTCTCATTTTCATTAAGTATGAACTATTTTTTCTGTGGGTTTCTAAGATGAGCACTGGAGTGCCTCTGTGAGGAACTGAGAGATAGCTATATCATTAGACAACATACCTATCTCTGCAAAATCTCACGGGAGAGACACAGAGGTCCTGGGATTTCCAAAGGGGGTGAAGGAAGGAGAAAAACAGTTCTGCTCGTGATTGGCAGTTCTTACCATAGGCTCCATTCTCTTCTGATTCACATCCACACAAGCAGAAGTTAACAACTAGCCTCTCCTTTTCAATCCCATGTTCACAGATATTTTTTTAAATACGTTTTTATTAACTTTCAGAGAGAGAGGAAGGGAGAGGGATAGAGAGGAAAAAACTATAATAAGAGAGAAACATCACTGATCGGGATTGAGCCCACAACCCATGCATGTGCTCTGACTGGGAATTGAACCGTGTCCTCTTGGTTACTGGGTCAATGCTCAACCACTGAGCCACACCAGCCAGGCCAGATATTTTTATTAGAACTTTAAGAAAAAGAACAATAATATGGTCCAGGCATGCAAAAATATTCTGAAATCTATCAAATTTCAAAAATCTGCTTTGTTGTTTATCCTTTCCTACCTTCTCAGTCATGATCATTTGCAACTAAGGGGGAGAGTTCCTTGCTACAATGTATGGTCGTGTTTTTCCATTGTTGCTAAACTCTGCCTCTGCCATCAGCCTGGCATCCATCCCAACCGAGCTCTTTCTGATTTTGCTCTGTGCTCATTTGCATTATTGTTTGAGGTCTTACATAAAATGAGAAGCATATAGGTTCCTTCAGTTATTTTATAAGCACATTAATCCATAACATAGAACTTATCAATGTCAAAGCCCATATACCACCCCATCCCAGTCCTACCTGCATTCTTCCTTATCCCAGATGTTGTCCCATTTCCAGCACCCCATCAGCCAGTGCTCCAGTAAAATCCTGAAAAATAAAAAAGAAAGAAAAAGATGAGCTCTGATTCTGGAGTCAGATTTACCTGAAATCCCAGCTCAGCCAACCTCTAGGCAGTTAATCTATGAGAAGTTACTTATCTGTTTTCATTTTCTCATCTGTAAAATAGGAATACTGATAATATGTACCCTACAGGCTGCTTATAAATCCTAGAGAGAACACATATAATATGCTTTCTCTTTCAGGCACCTTCAAATATCCCAACACACTTGCTATGCTGATTTCAATGTGTATCACCGATTGCTATGATGGTTCAGAAGACTCTCAGATTTTTTGGATTAGTGAGTTCCTGTTGGAGAGAATAAATAGTAGAATTAGATAAGAAGCTGCTAATCTGAAGGTAGTGGTGCAGAAATTCTTCATGGGTAATAAAAACTGTACTTTGAGATAAAAGTGAAAAGCCCATATTAAAGGACATTGCCTACTCATTGTCCAGGAGCTTTGAACAGAGGCCTTTGCCAACAAGGGGAAATGTTAGTCAACTGGTTCCATCTCACAGGATAAAGGACTATCTGGCCAGCCGCTGCAGGAAATCCTGACCGCGCCTGGCTGAACACTTGGCCGCAGCTGATAGAAGCACATAGACCTATGTCCTGGCCAAGTGGCAGAGATTAATTGTCTCACTCTCTGAATTTTTCCAGAAGTGAATTTGGATCAATCAGCAGGTCTGGGTGCGTGAACTCACACTAGGTGGGGGAAGGCAAACATAGGGTGCACATGCACGCACACAGCTCCTGAGCTGGGCAACCTCCCTTGGTCCCACCTTGCTCTGCCCCTCCCTTCACACTGGCCTCACCCACTTCTCCATTCACCATGTCAAGTTGTCACTATCAACTGATGGAGTGGACACACCAGTTCCCATTAGTTTTCTGCTGGTAGATCACTCATTCTGCATATTGGAGATTGTCATTAATTTATTGGTATTGGACCCCTTTCAAAAGTTTATCCTTGTGATGCTTGAGTGTTTTTAATCCCAATATAGATCAGTCCTCTTAGTGCTAACTTCACCTTTACTTTATTCCTTCTGGAAGAATGAGAATGAATAATAATCATATGACAAGAGTGTGCCATAGACTGTGTAAATGCCTTATATTAAGTCATTAAGTTTGCCTTAAGGTTAATACCACTATAATCACATTAGACATATAAGAATGAACCCAGAGAAGTTAAGCAGTTGGCTCAAGGTCCCATAGCTGGGAAGTGGCAAAGCTGGGATCTAAATTCAAGTAACTATACTGGAATCTATGCAACACTATCCCTCATGTGCCACAGGTTCTAGTCAAAAGACAGTGGGGCAGGAAGAGGCCCAGGCTTTGTTAAGTCACACTATGCTGGGCACTTAGAATTCCCTTTCTATCCTTACAGCCACCCTGGGAGGCAGGATTCTCACTGCACTGAGCCAGAGTCCGTGACAGCCCAGAGAAATGCCCAAATCCCTTCTGTGGGAAACCTGCTCTCAATGAAGGCAGTTCCTTGCACAGAAGTGACTTTGTACCATATCACGTGACCCCCACCACTCCAATCCCATTTAGGGTAGACAGAAGATGAAGGTGTCATCTGATGCCAAGTAGTCTCACAGGTATGTCCAAGAGAAACACGGTATGGGCTGGCTAATGGAATCATGTCTTTCCTGGGGAATCCAAACTCAAGACATTCGGAAAAGTTGGTCAGCAGGTGGCAGAAGTAGCAGAAGAAACCACCACGGGACAGTGGCAAGTTACCAAAATGGTGGAGCACTAGCAACATGACCAAATGTCCTGCTGCTGAGGAGGAAACAGATAGCCCATTTTCTCCCAGATGGCAATAGGCCATGCCTTATCCTGGGAGGGAGAAGAGAGTTGTCACCAAGCACAGACGGGGTCCATTTAGGCAGGACACTGTGAAACTGTGTAATAACTAAGAAGAAACATGAGAATGACAAGTAAATGTCATGATTAAAAGTTAGCAGCAAATACAGGTCTCAGGAACCTCACATACTCTCCAACAGGAAATAAGTTGATTTGTTTAATAATAAAAAACGGTTTTAATTTTGTTATCCTTTTAAACTACTTTCTCAGGACTGAAAGTAGCTACAAGATTCTATCTGCAGAGAAGAAGCCAAGCTGACATTCTTCTCTGTCTGGTCTTCACCCACATGTTCCTCGGTGCCAACAAGAGTCCCATTTGTAGAAAGACAGCTGTGAAATTTCAGCAAATTGATTTGGCCACCACCACAGCCCAATGTTTTCCTTTCTCAGTTGCCTTTACAATGAAGGATGTTATTTCTAATGTAGCTGCTGAGTAGATGATATTTTTAAGAGCAATCTCTCTTCCCATGTCTCTCTGGGCTCCTACGAAAGTTTCTTCCTGACCCTTGTGGGCTGGTGCACAAGTATCTACATTTACCTTCCTCTTGCTCCATTTAAATTGTTTTTAAAGAAAATAATATATATAAAAAGAAAAAATTGCATAAATGTATACATATAGAGAGAGAAAAGGAGATAAAGGATATAGATACAAAGGTTATATATGAACCATTTTATATATTATTTTATATCTACAACCCTTTATGTATATGTGTGTATATACATCATACATGTATTTATATCATACTACAGGCCCTGTGCATGAAATTCGTGCACTCGGGAGATGGCAGTCCCTCAGCTTGACCTGCACCCTCTCGCAGTCCAGGAGCTGCCAGTCGGACATCCTTAGTGCTACCATGGAGACAGGAGAGGCTCCCACCGCCGCTGCTGCACTGACCACCAGAGGGCAGCTCCTGCATTAAGCATTTGCCCCCCTGGTGGTCAGTGCACATCATAGCGACTGGTTGTTCCACCATTTGGTCAATTTGCATATTAGCCTTTTATTATATACTAGAGGCCTGGTGCACAAAATTTGTGTACGGGGGCGGGGGTCCCCCTCAGCCCAGCCTGCACCCTCTCACAGTCTGGGACCCCTCAGGGGATGTCCGACTGCTGGCTTAGGCCTGCTCCCCAGGGGAATTGGGCCTAAGCCCACAAGCAGACATTCCTCTCGCAGTCTAGGGCTCTTGCAGTCCAGGACCCCTCACTCCTTACTGCCCGCCTGCTCTCCTCAGCTCACTGCTCCTTAGTGCTGCCACAGAGGCGGGAGAGGCTCCTGCCCCCACTGCTGTGCTTGCTAGCTGTAAGACTGGCTCTGGCTGAGTGGCACTCTCCCTGTGGGAGCACACTGACCACCACGGGGCAGCTCCTGCATGAGCACCTGCTCCCTGGTGATCAGTGTGTGTCATAACAACTGATTGTTCTGCCGTTTGGTCAATTTGCATATTAGGCTTTTATTATATAGGAGGATATGTGTGAATGTATACATATATATCAGTGGTTGGCAAACTGTGGCTCGCGAGCTACATGTCTCTTTGGCCCCTTGAGTGTGGCTCTTCCACAAAATACCACGGCCTGGGCAAGTCTATTTTGAAGAAGTGGCATTAGAAGAAGTTTAAGTTTAAAAAATTTGGTTCTCAAAAGAAATTTCAATCGTTGTACTGTTGATATTTGGCTCTGTTGACTAATGAGTTTGCCGACCACTGGTATATATGAATGGATGGATGGGTAGATAATAGATGATATACACACACAGTTTATTACATATCAGATTACTGGAACTTAGACTAAATTTTTAAATCTAACTATATACCATTTATAGACACAAAGATAATAGCATATTTATGGCCCAGATTCTATTTTAGAAATTTTGACTTTTAACTATTACTAGTTCATACATTTCTGTCCTAAGGCTCTTTACCAGTCAAATTATAACTTATATAAGCATTTCACAAGCACTCATTAGCTCTCTGACTCTCAAAAGAAAAGGTGTCCTTTTCAGCTCAATCTATTTGAATTTCTGATCTGGATAACACTGGAAATTGTAGGGTCACACTGCTAAGCAGATAGGTTTCTTTTCAAAGGTTGCCACTGGAGTTTGAGAAGAATAAGCTACATGAGTGCACATCACATGAGGTCAGGCTGGTAGATTTCCTGAACTTCTGAATGTACACTAGCATGTTGCATGGTTCTTAGCAAAGGACACCAAGTCTAATAAATTGGTGTCTTTGTAGGCTCTCAAAGATATAACTGTTGGCTTCCTTACTACACCACAAAGCTGTTTCATTTGAGATAACACCTGGGAGAAGCAATCTTTAACCAGGTAAGTGTCCTCTTCTCTAATTGCTATCCTAGAAATTCAAATCAGTCACCATAGAGAATCATATTAAAATCCCTACATTATCCCAAGGAGGTTAAAAGGCTCAAGACTGACAATCACCAAGGTTTAATGCAACTTAATAAAATCATGACCTACTTCGACATGGCACTTAACACATCCTCTTGTAAAGTCTAACGGTCAGAGTTTTTAATGCTTCTGAGGGGTGTAAAAAATTTAGGTTAGAAGGTAAAGGCAGCAACATGAGTCAAAACAGTAATATGATGAGAGAAGAAATACTGGAATACTAAATAGTCAACAATTGAATTCTATGCATGTTGTATAAATATGTCATATATGCTGTGCACAAAACCACCTACCTTCCAAACTGCCCCTTTCAAGCATTGAAAACTAAGTCAATACCACTCCTCCTCACAACACCCAACTTTCTTAATTTCAGAGTAACGCATCTATTCACAGTGGCCCAGGGGCCGTTGATTTTGCGGCCAATGCAACCTGATAATGTATTTCTCAGAGGTTATCTATCACTTGGTTCCTAATTGTTATGCAGATGGTTCCTGGGCCACATTTCTTAGCGTTGAGGCTAATTTATCACCATTTCCACTACTGCCAGTTATTTTTTTCTTAATGAATAAATAAATTGGGTTTAAAAATTTTGTCAATAGTTTCATGACATGCTTATTCTGTTTGTCTCTTCCTCTTTACTTTTTTCTTGACACTGTAATTTATTGCTTGTGTGAATTAATCCAGCTCACTCTTCCTCGATAGCTAGGCTAGTTATTGGTAAACTAAACCTCACCAAGAAGGGATTAAATATCACGCTTTTCCCAATACCTTAAAAATAATTTTCTGGAGACCCTATAATTGACCATGATAAATGTCTGGATCAATATTGACAGCAGTGATATCTTTCAAGAAGGTCTAAAACACACAATTCAGGTTAAATTATTTCAAGGAGTCACCATGGCCTATTGGGGGGCCTCTGTCATAGAGGCAACAGGATTCACTTGGCTCACAGAATCCCAGGAGGGTTTATTGGTTCCTCAATGTCTGGGACACCTTTGTACTCTGGAACTCACCTTACGCCTGGATTAATGGGGGCAAAAGTCATCAAAAAAAATTTATAAATAAAATTTCCCACCCAGCCCAATATTATAATATTGCCTCCTGATGTTCTCAGTTTTATTTATGCCCATAACCATAACAACCCATACCCATGAGAAAAAGGGTATGAAAGACTTTGATGGGGTCCAAGCAGTTTGGGCAGCAAGAGAAACAGCAGCGAAGCCACTCAGCATGCCTTGGCCCTCAGGCACCCAGCACGTGCCTGATCCACTGCCACGATGCCCAAGAGGAGGTTGTCCAGGTTGTCAGCCAAACCTGCTCCTGCAAAAGTGGAAACGAAGCCCAAAAAGGCGACGGGAAAGGATAAATCTGCAAACTAAAAAGTGCAAATGTGAGGGAAAAGGGGAGCAAAGGGAAAGCTGTCAGACGTGGCTGACCAGGAACCTAAAAATCTACCTGCGGAAAACAGAGAAACTAAAAGCGAGGAGAGTCCAGCCTCAGATGAAGCAAGAGAAAAAGAAACCAAGTCTGATTAATGTCATATACCATGTCTTATCAGTGGTCCCTGTCTCCCTTCTTGTATAATCCAGAGGAATATTTTTATCACCTATTTTGTAAATGCAAGTTTTTTAGTAGCTCTAGAAACATTTTTAAGAAGGAGGGAATTCCACCTCATCCCCATGTTTTAAGTGTAAATGCTTTTTTTTAAGGAGGTGAAATCATTTGCTGGTTGTTTATTTTTTGGCACAACCAGAAAATAGTGGGATATTGAATATGGGAGACTTTCATTGTCTTGGGTGTGAGCTTAACATTCCATAGATGGGGATCGTTTTTATATCCTATAATACAAACCATATTAAACGGCAATTTGGAGTCAGTCATGTATTTGCTATGTCTTGAACATTTTAAATTACGTCTATCCACATGTTTTTGGTAGAATTGTTTCCTAAAGAAAACCACTTCTTGATCTTGGCTCTCTCCCTGTCAGAATTTTGTGCATCTGTAACATCTTTGGTGTGGTAGTCCAGTTTTCCTAATAACTTTGTTAATGTGCTGTGAAAGATTGGAAATTTGATTATGTAGTATATATGATATTAAATTGTGAATTAGTGGGACTTTGATGTAACAGCGTAGCAACATTTGAAGATATTGGTACTTGATACTCTATTAAGGAAAATTAGCCTCCAAATTTTAAGTTGGAAAGTCACTGGAATAACTTATTAGGAAAGAACCAGAACTACATGACTTTACATTTTGGTACATATGTTAAGAATTGTGTACAAATTGAAATATCTGTGTACTGAGTCTCAAAGCAAACAATAAAATCTCAATTATGAAAAAAAAGACTTTGATATTCATATTTTTGTGGCTATTTAAGGGTCCAGCACTGCAGTGGAGTTCAAAATCAGGTCCATTTGCGTGTTCATGTAGGGACATGGGAAGATCCAGCTAACATTTTAAAGACATAATTGTAGCCCTAGTTGGTTTGGCTCAGTGGATAGAGCATCAGCCTGTGGACTGAAGGGTCCCAGGTTCGATTCCGGTCAAGGGCATGTATCTTGGTTGCGGGCACATCCCTTGTAGGGGGTGTGCAGGAGGCAGCTGATCAATGTTTCTCTCTCATCGATGTTTCTAACTCTCTATCCCTTTCCTTTCCTCTCTGTAAAAAATCAATAAAATATATTTTTAAAAAATAATAAAGACACGATTGTAACTGGTGAGTACATGGCATGAAAGAAAGCTGGGAGGCTGTTGAAAGGGGTGCTATTGAAAGAGATGATGATGCAGACAATGGAGATGAAGAAAACTGAAAAAAAAATTCAACGTACATTGGTAGATGCAGAATTAATAGTATTTGTGAATGTATTAGTTGTGGGTTTGATAGAGGAGAAATGAAGGCTTACTCTTAGATTTAGATTGGAGTACTGGGTGGATTTTGGAACCAATGCCAAGATGAGAAATTGAAGGGCAGAGAGATTTGGGAGGAATAGAAGTCAAGTAGTCTCAAAAATTAAGACTGCGATGCTCGTGGGACAGGAATTGCAAGCAGAGATGTGAAATAGACCTGCGAGTACATGACTCTGAGGCTCAGGGAGGTCTGCCAAATGCATGTATGTTTGGGAGTCGTCACAATAGATGAAGCATGGGAAAGGGTGTAACTGCTTGGGCTTCCTCACAGCAGGGCGGTCTAGGTTAATCTCCTCGCATGTCAGCTAGCTGTCCTTCAGAAAGTGGGTTCCAGAGAATCAGGCAAGAGCTGAAAGATTTCTTATGATCTCATGTCATAAGTTCCGTCATAAACTGTGAAATTTTACATTTTGATTGGCCTTTTCCCAAGTTCCTCTCTGCAGATTACTTAACTGTGTCTGATTCTTCCAGACTCCAGGTTTAAGTTGAGATTGTTTTCTTACTGGGTCCATATTTAAAAACTGCATTCTCACATGTGAAATATTTATTACAAAATATACTAAGAAAAATAAAAATTGAAAGATAGCCTATGATTGCAGAGACCTCCTTCTTGGTAGGACAGCAGAAAAGGGAACACAGAAATCATGAGAGAATGAATAGAAAATGGAAAACCCATTTTTTAAAACTTTGACGTTATTTAACACCAAACACACAAAATCTAGTATGGACGTGGTTCACAGTTTGAGTTACAGAATAATCCCTACAAGGAGTTTCACAAATATAACAGCTTCTCTCTCCCTCTCTTTTACCCAATATCTCATTTCTAAAATTTCTTCTCTCTCCCTCTTCATAAGATTATTCATCTCCAAACCACATCTTCAAAAAAACACCAAAGCCATACAGTATTGTTCCTCTTTTAGAGTTTCCTTCTATTTAATTAAATTTCAGGTCCAGATAGTCTACCAGTCTGTCTAGACAGCCACTGAAATGTGATTAAAATAGTTGTGTGTATAATTATATCAGTAATGTGTTAAGGTTATTGAGACTGCAGTGCTTAATTACATAAACTTTTCTGCAATTATTTTTTCATAATGAATTTCTGGCCCTGGTCCTAATGATGAATGTGTCTCTACATTCCCATATTAATTTTTATTTCAGGGAATCTTTCCAATGCTACCTTGACTGGAGTTAAGTAATTGTTCTTTTCTTTTCAGATAGTATCAAAGTACCAAATGCCACCAAGTTAAATATTGAGTGGAGAGACTGCATGTCAAGGACCAATAGGGAGCACAGAGTCTGGCCACCAAAGGCTAATTTGAGGTGACTCCCTATAGAAGTGTAGCTCTGGTCCTCCTCAAAGGACAGCCTGTTGGTGTTATCTATAATAATAAAAGAGAACAGCGGAACAACCATCTGGATGACCACGCTATGACACCTACAGGTGCCAGGCTAGCCAAGATGGGTGCAATGCGATTGGTCAGAGGGCCCCACCATCTTCCCATGATTGCCCCACAGAGGGAGCCCAGGCCAGCAGCCAATGGGGCGATCAATCGGGGGGGGCTCCATGATCGCCCCAAAGAGGGAGGCCCAGGCTACCCGCAGTGGTGTTGCAGCGGGTGGACAGGGCCTCCCTCTGTGGGGCCATTGATTGTGGGGCTCCCGGATTGCGAGAGGCCACAGACCAGGCTAAGGGACCATCTCCCCACCCCCTCCCCCCTGCCCACCAAGTGCACAAATTTCGTGTACTGGGCCTCTAGTGAATAAATAACAGATGCAGCATATCCTGAAAATAGGTAAAATGCTATGAGCCATATAATTAGAGAGCTATCAAGACACATCGCCATTGTTAAAAACAGGTAAAATTGTTTTTAATTCAAAGGAAGATAGAATAAAACAACTTTGTCATTCCTACAAGTTTGGTAGAGAAATATTTGAAATCATCTGAACTATTAAAATGTCAGAGTTTCACCAGCATCTATATTATTTAAAATTAGACATACTATGGATGTTTATTGATTCTTCTAGAGTTCTTTAGAAGATTAATAACATATGTCTGAAAAACTTTCATGTTAAATTATTATAGCCATACTTTTTGGCAGAAATCACAAATTGGATATCCATAGGCCAAATGCAGATCTCATATGCATTTTATTTGACCCACACCATGTTAAAAAATAATTGAGAGATTTCATCCAAAATTATTCACTCATGTATTCAGCAAATATTTACTGAGTACCCTCATGCATGCCAAGCTCAGTACCAGATGCTAGAAATATTTCATGAAAAAAAGAGGTAATTTCTGCTCTTATGAGGCTTACAGCCAAGAAAAGAATACAGATAATTAAATAAGCAGTTAGGTGACCCTGCTAGTGGTTCTCAACCTGTGGGTCACGACCCGCAGGTTGAGAACCGCTGCTGTAGAGCCTAAGACCATCGGAAAACACAGATATTTACATTACGATCCATAAGAGTAGCAAAATTACAGTTATGAAGTAGCAACGAAAATAATTGTATGGTTGGGGGTCACCACAACATGAGGAACTGTATTAAAGGGTCGCGGCATTAGAAAGGTTGAGAACCACTGCTCTAGATAGACCCAGCCAAGTCTCACTTTACGTTTTCTATGTAACCACTGGGCATCAGTGTTCACCATCCCACTTCAAACCCATCTTATTCTTAGGTATAAAAGCTTTCCTTTATAGCTTGTTCTTACTCTAAAGGCATTCATTTGTGTATCTCTAATCTGGTGTATTGTTACTTGGTTTTAATGTTGGAAACATTATAAGAGCCAAAAAAAGCAGCCGATGATTATGAGCCATGTATTTGCATTATGATTTAGCAGTAAATAGCTTCTAATCCTTTGGGGGGAAAGGCAAAATATAAACCAATGATCAATTGACTTTTCATTCCCAGCCCAAAAAAAAAAAATGATTTGTGCACATGGCAATAGACAAAATACAATAGATTTGTTAAATTGTGACATCTTCTAAGCTAGAAATAGCCTATGCTTTGTTATACATCATTTTGAGTACACCATGTGTTATTTTTTACTGTAAAACATTGTTAACAGATAAATTAGTGAAAAATTTGACCATAAAATGAATTTTTTAAAGTGAACTTTAAACCCTAGCCCATTTGGCTCAGTGGATAGAGCATCAGCCTTTGGGCCTTGGTCGGGGTGCATGTAGGAGGCAAGCAATGGATGTGTTTCTCTCACATCGATGTTTCTCTCTGTCTTTTCCTCTCTTCCACTCTTTAAAAGATCAATGAAATAAATGTCCTTGGGTGAGGATTAATTAAAAAAAAAGTGAACTTTAGCCTTAAGGCAATTTTTATTTAAAGTAAAATACCTGTTTTGAACACCACCTATAAATTAACAATACTCAAGATTTTTTTCTTATTTCAATGCACATCTAACAATGCAGCTTTAGTAGGAAAATTAAATGTGCTGTATAGTTTCATCCAACCATCCATCCATCCATCCATTCAAGCATCCATTCATCCATTTATCCATCCTTTCACTTATTAGTTGCATTAGCTATGTTATAGACAACCGTTATGTTATAGACAACCGTTATGTTATAGACAACCGTTGTTTTCATTTTTCTGCCTCCAAGAATTTTCAATCCATTAGGAAGATAAGAGAGACCTGAATCATCATGGTACAAAGAATACAAGATAGATGTATAGGTCACATCCCAAGGCTGTGTACAGAATCATCCCATGCTCAGGTAAGACTTGGAAGTAAACGTTACAGCAGTGAAAAATAATTAGACTGTGAAGCCCTGTCATCCATTCTTAGTGGCTTCAGGCAGCAACGTGGCCTCTCTGGACTCTGGTTCTCAATAAAGTGGAGGGAACGCTCCATGTAAAACAGAAGCAGTCACTTGTTGCCCCAGGACCCCACAGCCATTTCACACAGCCCTCACCCACTGAGGATTCCACAACAAGAAAGTAAGGAGAATAGGGAGACTCAGGAAAAAACCAGCCTCCAGCCTCTTTCACTCTCCAAATTAGAAGCAGGAAACTGAGATTTGCAAATGAGAAAGGAAAACATAATGTGGGAACTTCACCAAGACAGCTCAACAATGATACGGGAATTAAAACCTAGGCTTCCTTGACTTTTAAAACAATGGTCACATGAATTCAGAACAAAAGAAACCTCAACAAGTCTTAACTTCATGTCTAAAAGAAATCACCAACACCTGACATTATTAGAATTATGCTTACCAGAATTTATAAAACTATATACTTCTAATGTACAACTGTCTAATCATCATACCTTTAATGAGTAGAAACTATAAACATAGAATTTGAATTCAAGCCTCCCTCTTTATGTGAATGATTGGAAAACATCTTTATACACTGAGTGGCCAGATTAGTATGATCTCTGAACACATAATAATCTGGCCAGTCAGTGTATTTGTACCTCAAATGGATACCAAAAGTATTCTAGACTTTTGCTGGAGATCAACCACCTATCAGCCAGTGCAAAGGGGAAAACTGATCAGGTGCACGATTTATAGTATCTTTGATATCAAATAAATGAGGTACTCAAGAGAAGTACACTGAGTGGCCAGATTATTATACATTCAGAGATCATAATAATCTGGCCACTCAGTGTATATTTATATATACTTTTTTATTATTGATTTCAGAGAGGAAGGGAGAAGGAGAGAGAGATGGAAGCATCAATGATGAGAATCATCCATCGGCTGCCTCCTGCATGCGCCTACTGGGTATTGAGCCTGCAATCTGGGCACGTGCCCTGACTGGGAATCAAACCATGACCTCCTGGTTCATAGGGTGATAGTCAACCACTGAGCCATGCAGGCAAGGCTAGAAGCCATAGCCTATAACTGTCTCCAAAGTCTCACATCATCACTTTAGCTTTCTTTATTCTACTCATTACAACTAGTCATTAAGTCCTGTCCACATGCACGAGGAGGGAAATTAGACCTCTTTCCTTAAAGGGAGGCATCTTAAAGAATTTGTTGACATATTTTTAAAGTACAAAGCTGTCTGACAGGATTATGATAAAGAGTAAATGAATCGATACATGTAAAACACATAGAGCATGTAATGAGATTTTGATAAATGCCAGCACTTATCACTATTTTTATTATTCATAGTGTGTTCACTGTGTTCCAGGCCCTGTGATCTGTCAAGGAGAGGCAAAGCCAGAATACAGTTTGTTACAGTCTGACTGGAGTGAGCGTTGAAACCAAGGATGGAGCCACACGTGGGACTTCAGGGAGACGAAAGAACACCACGAAGCAAAGACGGAGGGCTGGGTTAGGTCAGCCAGAATCTTGCCCTCCTTCTGGACTTCCCTCTTGCTTATGCCCATTCAAGTTTGTCATTGATGTTTGCACCCTCCCTGATCAACCCCTAAACATTCACTGCCATATTTTACATATGCAATCATTGACCTTCCCAACTATGACTAGGTGGGTCACTTTGGTTATGGAAATGGCCTCAGGATAACCTATTTTGTTCACCCAAATTTCATAGTACCTGCATTGAAGGTACACATTCCAAGTGCCTGGTGGTTCATTTTCTTCTTGGGAGTTAAATAGAAAGTACCAATAGTGGATTGGCATGGGGGTAGTGTTATTATCACCTTGTAACATTAGTTTCATCATTTCAAGATTTAGACAATATTAGTAGGAAAATACAATATAGTAGCTCCTAGCTAAGTATACTCCTTAAGCATATTTTTATTTCTTTGAGAATATTTAGTTTGGAAAAGAAAAGGAAACCACAGAATTTTTTAATAAATTAGAAAGAATTCCTGTGTGGAGTTTCAGTTAATTATGGGAACTCACACACTGCTAAATCCTAGCCATCCATCTTTGGGCAGACTCTTTAAATTTCTTATTGGAGTCGGGATATTTTCTTTGGTTTGACATTAATGATAGCTAAAAATTAATTTTTCACCCACAGGAAATATTAGTCTCTCATTTGAGAGTCAACAATATTATTTTTCTCAGATAAATCATCAGTGAGTCAGCCAGCTCTGAAACCCAAGCTTCATAAATCATAAAAATCATGAAGTTGAAGGCATCTTACAATCATTCAGCCCTGTCCTTACATGGATAAGGAAACTAAATCCTAAAGAGACTAAAAGAATTGCCTCCAGTCCCAGAAGTTAAAAGCAGGCAGGTCCACACCCAAGTCTTCTCTCTCCCAAGGCCTTTATTTTTCAACCACATTATTACTGGAATTAAAATATTAATTAACCCATTAATTCCAGCAATAATGTAGATATTAAGATATTTAGTCCAACCCTAGCTGGTTTGGGTTAGTGCAGTGGTCGGCAAACTGTGGCTAGCGAGCCACATGCGGCTCTTTGGCCCCTTGAGTGTGGCTCTTCCACAAAATACCACGGCCTGGGCAAGTCTATTTTGAAGAAGTGGCATTAGAAGAAGTTTAAATTTAAAAAATTTGGCTCTCAAAAGAAATTTCAATCGTTGTACTGTTGATATTTGGCTCTGTTGACTAATGAGTTTGCTGACCACTGGCTTAGTGGATAGAGCATTGGCCTGCAGACTGAAGAGTCTCGGTTCAGTTCCTATCAAGGGCCCATACCTCAGTTGGAGGCTCAATCCCTAGCCCTAGTCTGGGCTCATGTGGGAAGCAAACAATTGATTATCTCTCTCACATCAATGTTTCTCTCTGTGTGTCTCTCCCCCTCCCTTCCACTCTCTCTAAAAAAAAAAAAAATTCAATGAAAAAATATCCTCAGTTGAGAATTAACAACAAGATATTTATTCCAGCAATAACATAGAAATTAATCCAATTGTCATTTAAATAAACAAAAGTATGAATTGAATTTTAATTATTTTTAATATGTTTTTATTGATTTCAGAGAGGAAGTGAGAGGGAGAGAGAGATAGAAACATGAATGATGGGAGAAAATCATTGGTTGGCTATCTCCTGCATGCCCCACACTGGGGATAGAGCCTGCAACTTGGACATATTCCCTGATCTGGAATTGAATCGTGACCTTCTGGTTCATAGGTTGACACTCAACCACTGAGCCATGCCAGATGGGCTGAATTTTAATTATTAATCACTAATCAGAATGAAACATAGACATAAGTTGTTCTGTTCTTTCCCAAAGTTTTGACCTCTCCAACTGACCTGGGTCCATCTTGACTTACCCTGTATTTTTAGCCTTTAGGGAAGGTGTCTCACAATTATGTTGCAAGTTAGAAGACAGGAAAGTTCTACATTCTCAAGTCAGCCATTTAATTAACCATCAGGTTTGCCTAAAAATGATTGGTGCTTTATAACTTGACCCTCCACAATTTGCTCTCTTCTCACCCGAAGATGATCAGAGTTCCTCCTACGGTTGGTTGCAGCTCAAATACATCTGAAAATAACAGAGGATTTTATTTTGTAGCCTTATACCCGTGCTCTTCACACTTCTGATCTGCCCAGGGAACACCATGAATAGCACTTATTAATCTTGTTGAAAGAATGTTGGCTTGGAATTTACAATGTGCTCTTCAGGGAAAATCAGCTTTCACCTTGTGCGTCCTTCTCAGCATTTCATCACAGAAATCTTAAAAAGCGGGGGAGGTGGTGCTCTTACAAAAAAAGAGCAATTTTCTTGTTTTATATCAGCTTCTTGAGTTTCTCTATGGAAATTGTTGCCCAAATGTTTCACATTCATTGATTCTATTTCTCAGTTAATCACCCAGTCAACAGAGCCTTAATGACAACTTTTCATGTTTTAGTGTATCTTAGACTTTCTAGAGCAGAGACATGTTTATATGTCTTGGAGATCATTCTTATAATTAAAGAATATTTCATTTCTACAAATCCGTAGTCAAATAGTATGTATTAAGACACAACCTATGTCTCTGCCCTATGGCTATTTAAATGTTAAATTGATCAAGACTTTTCTCAGAACGCACCATGGAGCTAACAGGTAAAATACAGTAGATTTGGTTCTTTAAAAAAGGAGTCCTGGCAGGTGGTTCAGTTGGTTGGAGCATCGTCGCTACACCAAAAGGTTGCAGGTTCCATTCCCAGTCAGGGTATATACCTAGGTTTCCACACAAAACCTGCATACAAATGTTTAGAGCAGCCTTATTCATAAGTGCCCCAGACTGGAAATAATCAGGATGTCCTTCAAAAGGCAAAGAATAGACCTAGTGGTTTGGCTCAGTAGATAGAGCATCAGCCTGTGGACTGAAGAGTCCAAGGTTTGATTCTGGTCAAGGGCATGTGCCCTGGCTGCAGGCTTGTCCCTTGGAGGGGGCATGTAGGAAGCAGCCAATCAATGATTCTCACCATTGATATTTCTATCTCTCTTTCCCTCTTCCTTCCTCCCTTAAATCAACAAAAATATATTTCAAAAAATGTTAAAGAATATTTTCATTTTTAATCTTTAATTTTAAAGATTCCTGTAAGAAACGTTAGCAATAAACACATGAAAGATCACCTTTGCAGCAATATTTACATTAATTATGAAAAGTTGTTAGAGTGCAATCACAAACACAAAGCACAATTAGAAGTAAGAAAATCCGTATTTCACACTCACTTTAAACTTATGTCAACAATTGCATTAAAAGATGGAAATCACATAATAGAAGAGATTTGATAAAAAACCTTTTGGTGTGCATATTTTCAGATCTGTTTTAGATAAAAAATTGAAAACAAATTAAAATATGTCCTCATCAAATAATTTAATAAGCTCAAGAGGCATACTGAAAACCTGATTTAGAACTGAGGTTCTCTTTTTGCAAATGACTGAAAAATAAATGTTCAATATTTAGTCATTTTAGTGGTGGTCTTCTGTAAAAACATTGCAACTTGCAACATAATTGATGGAAAATAGCTAGTGAGGAAAAAGGGAAAACAAAAGATCAATGAGTATTTCAGTGAGTACTTTAGGCTCAACTGGAAAAATGGAATAAAAAGCAAGTGTGGTGCTAAGTCATGAAGACAAAACTGCTGGAGTGGTAGTTGTCAGGCTCCAGGCTGTTAAGAACAACAAATGCACCAGTGTTCATTTCATCATTCTCTAAGAAAAAAGTGCTTGCCTCTTGATTTTCTCATTGTGTTTGATGGGGTGGTAAAAGTAAAAGGTATGGGCAATTTGATAGAACAAATAACATGACAAAAAAAATGAGTGCTTAGAGATGTTGTCAATGAAATGGGAAGTAACTTTGAAAACTTACTCTGGCCCTAGCTGGTTTGGCTCAGTGGACAGAGTGATGGCTCATGGGCCAAAAAGTCAAGGGTTCAATTCTGGTCAAGGACACACATACCTCAGCTGCAGGCTCAATCCCATTAGGGGTGTGAGCGGGAGGCAACCAATCAATGTGTCTCTCTCACATGGATGTTTCTCTCTCTCTCTCTCTCTCTCTCTCTCTCTCTCTCTCTCTCTCTCTCATTTTCTCTCTCTCTCTCTTCCACTCTCTCTAAAAATCAATGGAAAAATATTCTCAGGTGAGGATTAACAACAAAACAAAGAAAACTTACTCTGGAAGACAGGAAATAGAATGAGAAATGTCAACTGATTCATAGGAGCTGAGGAAATCAAAGCCAATAATACATATAAAGGGAGCTGTAGGAAGAGAAAAAGGTGGTGATTTAAGACTCCAGTTTTGGGGCAAGATGATGGAGGGCAGGAGTGAAAAGAGAGCCTGGAATCCATTGACATCATTACAGGGAGCACTCATTTCCTCTCTTCCCTTCCAGCCTAGAAGAGAACTAAAAGATGGAGAGCTCCAGGAAATAGTATCCAGGGAAAGGGGATATTCCTGACATTTGAAATATTTGATACTGTCAGTAACAGTTGTCATTCTTTACCGTTTTCAGATGTGAGCCATTTTACCAACTGGGAGCCCTTATGTGAAAAAGCTTGAGAAGTCTTTTAAGGAAGACTATTATAACACACTCCTCCACCAGCAAGGGACCCATCATCACTGATCAGGATAAACTGTTCTGTGAGTACTTATCCTCTTTCTTTAGTCACCTGTTCTTGTGCAACAGACTCATGAACAAAGCAGCTATGATGACACAATGGACCTTACATAACCTTGATAATAATGGGAGTCTCCTTTCAAAGACCAGCCTGACTACAGCTGCAAGTTTCTGATATTCCAGCAATAGTGACCTACCAGGCCTGAGATATGAGACCACACTTCAAGAGAATAAGTCCTCAAGACACGTCAAACAAATAGCAGTGGTTTTGTCATGAAAAGGAGAACTATTTGAGTGACAGCCCAGCTCCTGCAGCCCCACCTTCACATCATCACATTTCTGTGGGCTGCACCCAGCCAATGATAGAGTATGGCAGGGATGTTTTAACCATGTGCATGTATTGTCCTGATAAAAAGGACATCATTTTAATATAAAAAATTTAATGTATAAAATTTAAATTTGAGAGTTAGAAAAATAAAAGGTTAGTGATGAGCTCATGGGAACTAAGAGTTAAGACCAGTGGTTCAGTTTCATCTGATTAAAATTATCAGTGGTAAAATAAAAGATTGAAAACATCAGCTTTCTTTGGGGGGGGGAAATTACTTTGAGAAATGCTTTCTTGAGGCAATAGAAGAGATCTGACTCATGAATCAGAAGTTATTCCTGTCTACATATTATTCAACTCTCGTGTCTCCCAAGGAAGAACTCATCAAAATGCCCACCAAGCCTGGCCAGTGTGGCTCAGTAGTTGAATGTTGACCTATGAACCAGGGGGTCACAGTTCAAATCCCAATCAGGGCACATGTCTGGGTTGCAGGCTTGATCCTCAGTGTTGGGCATGCAGGAGGCAGCTGATTAATGATTTTCTCTCATCTTTGATCTCTCTCTCTCCCCTTCCTCTCTGAAATCAATAAAAAAAATTTTTTTAACGGTCTACCAAGAAGAGACCAAAATTCTTACTCTTCGTCCCTCTGGCAATACTTAGACCTCTCTCTCCAAAGAGTACTCTTACAAATTCATATAAGAATGAAGAAAAAATACTATTTATACTTACATATTTCTTTAATTCTGAGTTACTGAAATATGTGACACTCAGAAGCAGCAGGGAAATGGCCTATATGGCATTAGTTCAATTCATCCCAATTTTGTGCAAATTATAAGTTTAATTCATTAATATTTTATGCATAAACTAATCACCCAATGAAATAAGGTTTCAGGAAGGAAACATTTTTGTCCATGTTTGTCTGTTGTCCTGAAAGTATTTTAAAATATTATTTTTATAACCAGAGAAATACTGACCATTTGGATGTTATAGTCACGCATGAAATTTTAAGATTAAATACAAAACTTACAAAGAGTCCCATTTGCAGTTGGCTTCAAGCCACTCCCAAGATTTCCCAAGGTTCAAGTTCATGGCCTTGCCTTTAGGTATACTTTAGTGAAAAATTGTAAAAAGCAGATATTTATGGATGGTGCCTTGACTTTGGAAGCAATGAGGAGCCATTTAAAGTTCAAAATAGAAGAATTGGCTGAAACCGGTTTGGCTCGGTGGATAGAGCATCAGCCTGCAGACTGAAAGATCCCAGGTTCGATTCTGGTCAAGGGCATGTACCTGGGTTGCGGTCACATCCCCAGTGGGGGGTGTGCAGGAGGCAGCTGATGGATGTTTCTCTCTCATTGATGTTTCTAACTCTCTATCCCTTTCCTTTCCTCTCTGTAAAAAATCAATAAAATATATTTGGAAAAAAAAATAGAAGAATTATATCCATCTATGAGGACAACCAAATGGAGGATAGGTGCCCAAGAAATTCAATGATTTTGGTATAAGGTGAAGATTCCTTGCATAATGGAATGTTCAATAGAAAGAAAGAAATTAATCCTTTATTAAAATTTCTAGTTATCTTATTTCTACTCTATGCCCACTAAGCTGATACCATAGTCTCTTACAAGCTCTTATCAAACTCCGCCAATCAATTCTTTCCTTCTACCCTCTCTTTAAAAGTTCTCCTTCTTCAAAGCCATTACAAAAAAGCACCTGAGTTATAGAAAATCAACACAGGACTCATTGTTCCAAATACTCTTTATCTAGATCGAAGGAACTAAAAAGGATTGCTTTGAAATCTTGAATAGCCTTTACAGAGTATATTATTTCAATCTTCCAAATGAATTTCCAGGCACCAGTAAGGTTGATTTGCCCTAATGAGGTGTCAAAAACTAAACAAGTGTTACTTACACTTCTCTATGCCCCTCTTTTTAAATTTATTTCCCTTTTTGAAAAAAAAAATTTTATCTTTGGAATGAACACAAAGAACCTTCTTTATATTCTTTCTATTCTCTATTTCCTCATATTTCCCTCCACATGCTGCAAAATGTGCTATTGAAAACATTAGATAGATGATAGATTAGATAGACAGAGGAACAGATGGATACATACATACATACATACATACATAAAGACAAAGACAGAGAAAGAGAGATAATGTATATGTATATGCATACATACATAACAGGAATGGATATAAAATGTGGGTAAATAACTATGCTTAACTTGACTTAGGGTAAAATAAAAATGTTTGAATTTTCAATTTGCTGTGCTATTTAGTTCTTAGGTAGCCTGGGACTGTGCTGTCCAATAGATTTGCCACCAACCACATGTGGCTATGTAAATTTAAAGTAATTAAATTATATGAAAATTAAAATTCACTTCCTCAGTTGCATAAGCCACATTTCAAGGCTCAATATTCCTGTATATGTAGTGGCAACTGGATGCGACAGCACAGATATGGAGCATGTTTATCATGGCAGTTCTTTCAGACAGCTGCTATCCTGCAATTTTTTCACACACATATTTTTTCTATCATTAATAAAAAGGTTTAATTGAACATTCAAGGGCTGAAACATTCTTTTCTCAGAAGCAAAATTGCTTTTCTCAAATTCATGTAAGAACTCAAAAGATGTTCTACAAATTAATTTTGAATCATCAGGAGAGTAGATTGTAGAAAGCAGAGCTCAAGACCTCTCGTTTGAAATTCAAGATTCCATCCTATAATCATTGAATCTCAGGGCTGAAATAGACTTTACAGGTCATCTGAGCCAATCATCCTTTCCTTGATTGCTATTGCCCCTCAGAGAACTCTACCAAAATTCAATCTAGCCTATACTTGAAAATCTTCAGTAAAACTTAGTCATGCTTCCAGGATAAATCACCCCCTCCAAAATGTCCAACCTAAGGGGTGCTAAATCTACAACTAATTATAGAATCATAGGTCTCGGTTGTTCCTGGCTTTGCTGCTGGTGATTTTGTTAAATTGCCACACTGATCAATGCAGTAAGACTCTTCCTTTGGTGACTTACTTAAAAGAAAATGAAGAGCTTCTGCCCAAAATGTGATTTGGAAGTCTTTAAGAACACATAACTGCTTTTCATAAATCACTTTTGAATTGACAAAGTACTTGCTCATTCAAAAAAAGTGTTTTTATTGTTTTGCTAATTCTTCACCTAGACTCACTCTAGACTCTTGACCCTAACCCCAGCCACTTTTTACATTGAACCTGAGCATATACTGTTGGTGCAGAAAGTCTTCCTTTCTGCAGGGTCTATTCCTGGATGGAATATGGCTATGATGGATAATGAGGACTGAACTTGACTTGCTTTATGATACCCTCATATGCAAGAGAACCAATAAAGTTCTCTTGGGGAATGAACAGAGGATGAGATATTATAAAAGGGGTAATGTCATTTTGTCCTTTTATGTTTAGAAAGTCCCAGCCATTATAAAGATGCTATCAGGTCTTCCTAATGGAATTGTCATGGTTTAGTTATTTCACGCCAATAAATCTGCCTTCACCTCGGCGTAGCAATCTAGAAAATTTCTGGTTAAGAGAAAAATGGAACTAAGCCTATTCTGCAGTTCATAGATCATAATTAGTATTTGAAAGCCTATAAATAAAATCCATAGAGTTTCTTCAAACAAACAGCAGTAAATTGATTCAAGAACAGAATCTGTTCTGCACAAGGTTGCTGTGATGATCCCTTCAAAACATACATCAGATTCATCAGATTATGTCACACCCTAGCTCAAAGCCATTTCACTGGAATCACATCCAGAATCCTCTTATTTCCCAGGCTATGGCTCCAGTTGGACTCCTTGCCTCTTCTCTTCTTTCTCTCTGTGCCTGACTCCGTGCTGGCCACCTTGCTGTTCCTCAAATATGCCTAGCACATTCCTGACTCAGGATTTTATACTTATTGATCCCTCTGTCTGAAATGCTTCCCCCCGTATATTCACAGGGGTTTCCCCCTCGTTTCAACCAGGGCTCAGATCAATTGTTATCTGTTCAGAGAAGCTTACCTTGGCCACACTATGAAAAATAGTACCTCTCTTCCATCACTTCCTTGACCTTTACCTTGCTTTCCTCATGGGACTTATCCACACCTTGAAATGTTACTCTTTCCTGTTTTAAAATAAAGCCTGTGAAATAGAGGTCTTTGTCATTGCTATATGCTAGTAGCCAGATCCGTGCCTAGCACATAATAGGGGTTCATGAGTATGCTTTAATAAATGCAGGGGTTCATGAGTGTGCTTTAATAAATGCAGCAATGAGTGAATGAGCACCAGCTATCCAATGCTTCTCTCTCTGATAAGAGTACCCAGTATTTTCCCTTTATAACACTCATAGCTCTTGTAATTACTTGACAATTTTATTCTCTGCTAGATTATGGCTTCTTTCATTCATTGCTGTAAACCCCCCAATGCATTTCAAAGTCTTCTTTAAATATGCACTGAGTGGAATCAGAAAATCCAAGATGGCGGCGTAGGTAAACACCTAAACTGCTGCCTCCCACAACAATTTAAACTGCAACTAAAAGACAAAACGTCTATCACCCAGAACCACGGGAAAGCTGGCTGAGTGGAAGTTCTACAACTAGAAGGAAAGAGAAAAGAGCATTGAGACGTGCACGAGCGCTGAAAAGCTGAGGTACGGAGGCGCGTGATCCAGGCTGGCTGCGGGCGACTGGGTGCGTTGCTTTTTTCAACCCGAACGGAGACAAGCCCCCGATTACTCTGAAATCCAGTCTCTGGGGAGACGCGGGGGACCCAAACCCCTATGGGGAGAAGCTGGACTGTCTGCCAGTGAGAGTGGCTTGCTTGCAGAGCTGCACGCAGGAATAATTGTTTACTGCACTGGGGCACGGGACTCCAGGACGCCATGGGGGACACAGAGCCAGCTAACTAGCAGCCATTGCTGTTTGCCATGCCCTAACCTAGTGACGCCCTGAGACCCCGCCCCACACAACCTACAAACCCACCCAAGCTCCAAGCAACCGAGTTAGCATAAGAAAAGCCTGCCCTATCGCAGCTTAACCTAGAAAACTTGCAGCCCGGGTCAGACAGCTCCAAAACCTCCAAACCCCAAGCAAAGAGGAGAAAACTGTAGCTCTCACTGTAGCTCCTGCTGAGTGGCCTCAGACAGTAGCTGACCTGCACCCCATTGGAGATCCAGAAGCCAGTGTACCTAGTGGTCAGTGTGAGACACCAGATTTCAACTCCTCACATCCATAAGTGACACATTCAAGAGGCAGACTCAGTGAGCACCAAAGCCCCACTGAAACAAGTCCTGCCCCATAAGCGTGTCTTCAGTGCAGCAGTTCTTCCATTATAGACACAGGGAGTGCTCACAGCTAATTGGCCTGGAGGTCAATTCCTCCCAGCATACTAACAGCAATTCAGGCTTAACTACACCAAGACTTTGCACTCAGCCCACAAAGGGGTGTACCAAGAGCATCCACATCAGGTGATTGGGGAGGCTGAGCTACTGCCCCCTATAGGTCACCTACCACAAAAAGCCACTCCATCAACACAGGGAAGCAGCCAAAATGCAGAAACAAAGAAACATGTCACGAATGAAAGAAACGGAGGAAAGCAAACTACTGGATAACAGAGTTCAGAACCACATTTATAAGGTTACTCAAGAATCTTCTTAAAACCGCTGAGAAACTTGATGAGACCTTCAAGGAGCTTAATGAGAATGCCAAAAAAATGGAAAAGGATCAGTCAGAAATGAAGCATACACTGTCTGAAATAAAGAATATACAGAAACTCAACTGTAGATCAACATACCCCAAGAATCAAACCAAAGATCTGAAATATGTGGAAACAAAAAACACCCAACTGGAAAAGCAAAAAGAAAAAAGAATCCAAAAATATGAAGATAGTGTAAGGAGCCTCTGGGACAACTTCAAGCGAACCAACAGCCGAATTTTTGGGGTGCCAGAAGAAGGGAGAGAGCAAAATATTGAAAACCTATTAGAAGAAATAATGACAGAAAACTTTCCCTACCTGGTGAAAGAAATAGACTTACAAGTTCAGGAAGCGCACAGAACCCCATACAAGAGGAACCCAAAGAGGACCACACCAAGACACATCATAATTAAAATGCCAAGGGCAAAAGACAAAGAGAGAATATTAAAAGCAGCAAGAGAAAAACAGTTAATTACCTACAAGGGAGTACCCATACGACTGTCAGCTGATTTCTCAACAGAAACTATGCAGGCCAGAAGGGAGTGGCAAGAAATATTCAAAGTGATGAACAGCAAGAACCTACAACCAAGATTACTCTACCCAGCAAAGCTATCATTCAGAGTCGAAGGTCAGATAAAGAGCTTCACAGACAAGAAAAAGCTAAAGGAGTTCATCACTACCAAACCAGGATTACACGAAATGCTGAAGGGTATCCTTTAAGAAGAGGAAGAAGAAGAAAAAGGTAAAGATAAAAATTATGAACAACAAAATGACATCAAATACATACCTACCAACAAGTGAATCTAAAAATCAAGTGAATGAAAAATCTGAAGAACAGAATGGACTGGTGAATATAATAGAATCAGGGACATAGAAAGGGAGTGGACTGACGATTCTCAGGGGAAGCAGGTGGGAGGGGTGTGGGAAGAGATTGGACAAAAATCTTACTCCTATGGATGAAGACAGTGGCGGGGGGTAAGGGCCTGGGGTGGGGTGGGGAATCAGGTGGAGGGGAGCTATGGGGGAAAATAAAAGAGGAACACCTGTAATAAGCTGAACAATAAAGATTTATTTTTTTAAAAAAAATAATAATAAATAAATAAATATGCATTGAGTGAAAATGAATGAATGGTGTCCTTTGATTACCTATAGGATCCATCCTGATGACATGTTTGACCCAGCCTCAAGCAATAAAGGAAGACAGGAAAAATCTCATAGACTCATTAGTGTTGCCATGATCACTAAGTAAGAGGATTGAGAGTGCTAGAATCAATGGCCAGATCAAGTCAGGAAAAGCAGTGCTCTATCGGAAGTGATAGCCTTGTAGTGCCCATAAAAAGTGTCCTACATGCCTGGCAACCCAAGCCCTACTGAGCACCAGGCCAGTGAATAGAGCCAACTGTACCTGCAGATAGGCTCAGAAGGCATTGTTCATGCCACAAACCAATTTAGAAAATATTCTTCATTCATATTCTTCATTTAGGGAATAGAAGTGGCCTGGGGAATGTATTGGAAAATGGGGTACTAGACATGTCCCTGTGATACCCATCAGTCCCCCCCCCCACACACACACACACACACATACACACCCTTCCTATCCTGAGTTAAACTGGCCCCTACTTGGGTGACATTGCTTGGAACAGGTATGAGTGTCTGACCCAAGAAGGCCAGAGACCAATGCAGCTGTCCTGTATAAAGGGAACTAGGACAATGGTAATTTAGCAAGTCAAATGACTGGTTTTCTCTATACTTTCATTGAAGATTAAGGAGAGGATTGTCTAGCTGGTAGCAGATAGAAAACAGTAAAACAGAGATGCTACAAGAAAAAGAGGTCATGTGGACCATGAGAGAGAGAAAAAAACCATCAGGGACTGGAAGAGCCACAATTCCTGATGAGCTTCCCGTGCCAACTGAGGCTGCTTATATTCTTAAAAATAAGCAACGTTTTGTGAATGCAACTAATGTGTGTCACTTTCAGTTCCTTAAGACACAGAAAAGACTGCCAGGCTGAAGGCTCTAAGCAATTTCTCAAAGAGAATATAGAATGAGCATTATCTCCTGAAGTGGGTGAGGATGTGAGGTCCTCTCATCACTGCATGGAAAGCAAATGATCCATGCCTCACCACAAAGAGCAGTCAATAGCTGTTGCTTCTGATCTTTTGTGAGAAAGGCAACTCAAAGGGCATAAGAAATACAGGCCAGCAAGGATAGAGGACAGCTTTTCCCAGCATCAGACTGCTTGCACTGCAAAGAGGGCCCAAGTTGCCCAGGGGAGCAGGTAAGGACACAGAGTTGGCCATTGTGCAACTCCGATGCAGGAAAAAGTTTCTGCTCAGCTAGACAGCCTGGAGGGAAACCAGGCACAAAGGCTCATGACAGTCATCAAGTGCTGCTGGTGATCTTTTTCTTTTTAATATATTTTTATTGATTTCAGAGAGGAAGGGAGAAGGAGAGATAGAAACATCAATGATGAGAGAGAATCATTGATCCCCTGCCTCATGCATGCCCCACAGGCATGTGCCCTGACCAGGAATTAAACCATGACCTCCTGGTTCATAGGTCGATACTCAACCATGGAGCTATGCCAAACAGGCTGATGCTTTTTAATTCACAGATGTCCAAGGTTTTGCTTAAAATGAACGATCTATTGGCAAAAACTATGACCTGAGAGTCAGAATGGGAGAACCCCAAGATTCTCCAGACATGAATCAGCAAGTGGGTCCATCTGCCTTATTGTGGTTCATACATACTCAAGAGAGCAGGAATACAGCATAAGTCTTAGTAATGTGTTTTAAAAGTGGATCAATGAGCAGTGCCCTCGGTGGTCCCGGATCCGTCTCTTGCTTTGACAGTGTTTTCAGTGGTTCTCAACCTTTCTAATGCCGCGACCCTTTAATACAGCTCCTCATGTTGTGGTAACCCCCAACCATAAAATTATTTTTGTTGCTACTTTATAACTGTAATTTTGCTACTGTTAATGAATCGTAATGTAAATATCTGTGTTTTCCGATGGTCTTAGGCTCTACAGCAGCGACCCACAGGTTGAGAACCGCTGCTGTAGAGCCTAAGACCATCGGAAAACACAGATATTTACCTTACAATTCATAACAGTAGCAAAATTACAGGGATGCCCCTTCCTCCAGCCTCCAACCACCCTCCTTCACCTTATCCAGTCACCACCTTCAGAACCACCTCTGAGACCAGCCAACACACTGGTGTGCTTTTTTCCCCCTACCTTAACCCATTGCCAAACGACCATGAGCTCCCAAATTCGTCAGAATTATTCCACCAAGGTGGAGGCCTGGCCAACATACATCTGTGTGCCGCCCACACCTACCTCTCTCTGGGCTTGTGTTTTGACCTGACGATGGCTCTCAAGGGCGTGAGCCACCACTTCCACGAGTTGGCAGAGAAGAAGCTGAGGGTGCTGAGCATCTCTCTTAAAGATGCAAAACCAGCGCGGTGGCCGCATTCTCTTCCAGGACGTGCTGAAGCTGTCCCAGGATGAGTGAGCAAAACTCAGAATGCCAGGGAAGCCGCCCTGGCCTTGGGGAGGAACCTGAACCAGGCCCTCTTGGAGCTGCAGGCCCCAGTTTCTCTCTGCAGAGTCTCATCTCTATGACTTCCGGGAGAACCACTTTCGGGGTGAGGAGGTGAAATTCATCAAGAAGATGGGTGACACCTGACTAACATCCATAGGCTGCCTGGCCCCCAGGCTGGGCTGGGCAAGAGTCTCTTCAAAAGGCTCTCCCTCAAGCACAGCCAGGAGCCTTTGGAGCCCAGAGGCCTTTGAGGGGGCCCTCTGCATCCCCAGGTGTGTGGCTTTTACCTGAGCCTCTCCCCAAACCACTAGCCATTCTTTTAACCACCCTGAAGCCCTCTCCCATGCACTGGAAGATTGTTGAAGACTAGGCAAGAGAATGTGTTGCTAAGGAATTTACAGGAGATCATCCAGGAAGGACAAGTACCATTTTAAATCATCCAAATTCATTGCAGTGGGGAGAGCTTACCTAAGATGCACAGAATCAAACCCTGGCTGATGATGGCTGATATGATGTAGTGCAGAAGACAGAAAGCAAAGACTGTGGAAGAGAGGGTGCCAGCCAGCCCTGCCAGCTGTTAAGACACTGTGGGAAATGGGCACCCTATAGACATGACAGCAGAAAGTAATCAAAATGAGCTTATGATAGCAATGAAGATAGTTGGTGCTGGAGTTAATTGGTTCCAAGTGGCAACAATTAAAAACAGATGAGAAGCTGTAAACAAGAAGGGAATCTTACCCTTCACGATAGCATGGATGGACCTAAAATAAGCCAGTCGGAGAAAGACAAGTACCATATGATTTCACTCATATGTGGAATCCAATAAACAATATAAACTAACAAACAAAATAGAAACAGATTCATAGATAGAGACAGACTGACAGCTGTCAGAGGGGAAGGTTGGGGAGCTGGGTGAAAAAGGTGAAGGGATTAAGAAGAAATAAAAGCAACTCATAGATACAGACAACAGCACAGTGATTACCAAAGGGAAAGGGTGTAGTGGGAGGTAGGAGAGGGTATAAGGGGATACATGGTGATGGAAGACTTGATTTAACATGTGGTGAACATGTTACAACATACAGATGATGTATAATAGAATTGTACACCTGAAACCTATATAATTTTATTAACCAATATCACCCCAATAAATTCAATAAAAAAGAACAAAAAGCAAGGAAGAAATGAAAACAAGGCTTCAGCCAGAAATACATACACACACATACATACATGCACTGAAGGCAATCAGATGAGATGAAAATTTCTAAGATGCCCAAAGAGATTTCCACCCAACTACATGATATTTGTCAGAATGAAACAGATATTCAGCTCACTAAGTCTGTTGAATTTGTTGATTAGTTTGTTATTTTTGCAAAGCTCGGTGGCTTAACACCATCATTTAGTATTACTCATACATGTATCCCCCTGCCAGCTGGGCGTCTGTCTGCTGATCTAAGCTGGACGTGGCTGGGTGGCTCTGCTCCACATGTCGCTCATCCTCCTTATGCCAGAGGACGAGCCAGGACATGCTGTCCTCCAGGCACGGCAGAGGAGTTAGAGGGAAAGTGCAAATGCGTGAGGCCTCGTGAAGCCTAGGCTCAGACGTGCACACTTTCCTTTCCACCCACGTACCACTGACCAAAGAAAATCACGAGAGCCAGCTCAAAGCCAGCGGGGAGGGAATACACTCCACATGATGAATGACGGATGCGGGGAGGAATGAAGTTCTGGGCCCATAATGAAATCTGCCACAGCGTGCAGCACCAGAACCCCAGGCCTGAAGGACAGAGTTGTTATTCTTCAAAGTTTCCAAATGTGAGTCATTTTGCGCAGCGAATGGAACCCCTTAAACAAAAAGGTTTAAGAAATCTTTGAGAGAGGCTGTCTAGTGCATTCCTCTACTGCAGAGACCTGCCATCACTTACCAGGATGAACCTCTCCGCAGATGTTAGTCATTCTCCTTCCTCAATCAGCCTGTTTCTGTTCAATGAATTCATGGACTCAGAACTGTTGGACATTGAAATTGGGACTCAAACATCTTTTTTTTGTTTTGTCTTGTTTTTTATTATATGTTTATTTCTAGTCTGCAAAGGCAAAACTTTTTAAAGGAAAGAAATGGTGGGAAAAAGATACAGAGGCAAAGAAGCATTGAACAGACTGTCAAACTACATCGGGAAGACAGGGGAGGTTGGGCGAGGGGGGCTGTAAGAGACCAACCGAAGGACTTGTACGCATGCATATAAGCATAACCAATGGATACAAGACACTGGGGCAGGGGGGAGGGCGGACAGGTGAAGGCATGTACTGGGGGGTAGGGGAGGTCGGGGGGAGATCAATGGGGGGAAAAAAGGAGACATATGTACTACTATTTGTAAAAAAAAAAATCCCTTTACCTCAGGCAAAAAAAAAAAAATAATAATAATAAAGTAGACCAACCCTAATACAAAAATAAATAATAATAATAAGGCCTAAGAGAGAAGGAACAAGTTTTGGAAGAAAGATAGTTTCAGTTTTATACATTTTGAGTTCAGCTTGCCTATGACACGTATAGGACATATAGGACAATCTAGTGGATAATTGTATACATGATCTCAAGTGCAATATAAAAATGAAACTGATTATGTTGTAAAAAAAAAAAACAGCTATAATGGCACAGTGAATTTTGCATAGCTTTTTGAAAATTGTTGATATTATTACAGATATCTTCCATTTCCTCCCCCTCTTACTTCCCCCCTCCCATCCTTTATCAACCCCCTCCCTCCCAAGGTCTTCACTACCCTATTGCCCATGTCCATGGGCTATGCATATAAGTTCTTTGGTTTATCTCTTCTTGTCCCTCATCCCCACATTGAAGCATTTAAGTCTGTTCTATGTCTCCATGCTTCAGGTCTTTTTTAAATTTTTTCTGCTCAATTCATGTTGTTCATTGGATTCAACAAGTAAGTGAGATAATGTGATATTTGTTTTTCTCATATTGGTTTATTTCACTTAGTATAATATTTTCCAGGACCCTCCATGTTGTCTCAAAGGGTAAGAGATCCTTCTTTTTTTACTACTACATAGTATTCCATGGTATAAATGTCCCACAGCTTTTTTTATTATCTACTGATGGGAACTTGGGCTGTTTCCAAATCTTAGCTATTATAAATAATGCTTCTACAAACATAGGGGTGCATATATTCTTTCTGATTGGTGTTTTGCGTGGTTTTTTTTTTAGGATCTATTCCCAGAAGTGGGATTGCTGGGTCAAACGGAAGTTCCATTTTTAATTTTTTGAGGAAACTCCATACTGTTTTCCATAGTGGCTACACCAGTCTGCATTCCCACCAGCAGTATACTAGGATTCCCTTTTCTCCACGTCCTCTGTCAGCACTTGTTGCTTTATTGGTGGTAGCCATTCTGACTGGTGTTAGATGATATCTTATTGTGGTTTTAATTTGTATCTCTCTGATGACTAGTGATATTGAGCATCTTTTCATATGTCTACTGGCCATCTGAATGTTCTCTTTGGAGAAGTGTCTGTTCAGATCCTTTGCCCATTTTTTAATTGGATTGTTTGTTCTCTTGGCGTTGTCTAAGTTTTTTACATAGTTTGGAAATTAACCCCATATCAGATGTATCACTGGTGAATATGTTCTCCTATGTTGCCTTTTCATTTTGTTGTTTCTTTTGCTGTGCAAAAACTTTTTAATCAGATGTAGTCACATTTGTTGATTTTTCCTTTGTTTCCCTTGCCCTAGGAGACATATCAGCAAAAATATTGCTACACGAGATGTCTGAGATTTTACTGCCTATGTCTTCTTCTAGTATTTTTATAGTTTCGTGACTTACATTTAAGTCTTTTATTCATTTTTAGTTTATCCTTATATATGGTATAAGTTGGTGGTCTAGTTTCATTTTCTGGCATGTACCAGTCCACTTTTCCCAGCACTACTTATGGAGGAGACAGTCTGTACTCTAGTGTATGCTTGCTTCTTTTGATAATAAAGAAAGTCTCACCCTAGCTGGTATGATTCCAGTCAAGGGCATGTACCTTGATTGCAGGCTCGATCCCCACCCCGAACAGGCATGTGCAACCAATCAATGTGTCTCATTTATATTGCTATTTCTCTCTCTCTGTCTCTCCCCCTCCCTTCCACTCTCTCTACAAATCAATGGAAAAATACGCTCGGATAAGAATTAACAAAAATATTAATAAAAATAGTAATAACAATCTATGCTTAAATGACAACCTGGCTACAACATCTTCAAGTTCTGGATTTTCCAGGCCTGGGAGAAGACACCACTGCTCAGTAAATTTCCTTAAAGTATTTTTCCTACATCTTTTTTATATGGTTGAGATTATAACTGAAAGATATACATATAGATATTTAAGGACAGTTAACTCAGTAATACTCACAGGTCCAGAATGGAGTATTATTTGAACGGGAGTGTGCTGACTAAACATGTCTGCTATTGAATGGTTAAAAAAAATGACTCAGTCCATTTTATTATAAGATATGAAACATTGCTAAATTCCTTGGCAACTAGATAACAATTATGGGATTCTATGCAATTCTGCTTTTGTAAGAGCAAAGGGGCCTTTTGTTTAACAATTCTCTTCACATTGTGTTCTGCTGTATTATCAGCTTAGCATGTGCTGGAAAATGAAAAGCACAGTAATTTTTTACATAGTTATAAAATATCTTAAATGAATCTGAGCAGTGGGTTGAAAGATGTGCATTGGGGAACACATTACCTGATATAGAAAAAAAAAAGCCGAAAGAAAACTAAGAAGTTTCACCAATGACCTCCTAAATCAACCTGACAGCAAATAATAGAAACTGTTCCTGGCTTAACATCCAGGAATAAATGACATCCACAGTCTTGAGTTCTTCACTTACGTTTTGCAGCCTTGCATACCTAATAGATGTTATACTAGGGAGTACAGTCAGCAGACAGCCTCTTCTGTCAGCTCCTTTGGGTTCGAGCTCAGCTGCTTAGAGACTCCTCACGCTAGGTCATCCCTTTTGGGGGCAGCCCATGCCAGCAACTGAGCAAGGCAAGAGTATAAAGATGCCACTATTTTGGTCTGATAAGGACAACCATGATGAGAATGTTCCCCTCAGAGGACCCCACAAGGTTGGTCAATATTTACCAAGCTTACAATACCATTTCACCCTTTCCTCTGTCCAGTGTCTGTCCAGCCTTTCTCAACTGCTGATTCCTAAAAAGAAAAATCTTACACCCCAAACTCCATTTTAACTTCCAACCTGTGACTCTGCTGCAGACCCTCTCTGCCACTGGCTGCATGGTCTTAGCCCCACAGATGAAGGGTCTGGTCTACACAAACATAACTACACTCTCGGTTCACAGTTTCATCCCTCACTTCTTCAACTTAAGTCTAGGAGTAACACACACACACACACACACACACATATACACACTCCTCACCATTGTGATCAACCTGTTCTCTAATTATATATGTAGCCAAGATCTAAAACAGGGATGAGCAAGTGACAACTCACCATGTGCCACTGGGTCCCTGATATGCAAGAATTAATTTTAAACCAGAGGAGAGTCCATCCATTTCTTCTCGATGGAAGTGATAAGGTGGCTAGCTGTTCTTCTCATGCCCTCGTGCCCCTTAATCTGAGGCATGAGTATAACATTGAATTCAAGATCGCCTGATCAGTAACAGAAGAATGGAAAACTGGAAAAATAGAAAAGGCAGTAGGAAAAGGAAGATCAGATTTAGCAAAGTTGTGACTTGAGTCATTCCTGATTTACAGTTTCATTCCCAGGCTGAGCGTATCAGCTCTCAGCAGGGATTTAGCACAAATCCTTTGAGCCCCAAACTGGCTCTGGAGCTAACTATCCAGGCTTCCAATGGTGCTTGTACAAAACCATCAGCCATCACAGGCTGTGGCTCCAGGCAAATACTGGATTGAGGAGAAAATTGTTTAATTGGTGCTAAATTAAACATGGTCCAAATCCTCACATGACTAATATTTTGTACTTTTTTTTCCTCATCAGAAGGTGATTTACTGAGTAGGGGAAATGGACATTGGGAGTAACCAGCAAAGTGAATGAGCATGAGTATGTATAAGAGGCAAATGCACTGCATCAGCCTTTGTTTGCTAGTGAATCACCCCCTGTGGAATTATCACCAGCAATGTGAGAAGACATCCATCAAGCGGACAGTATGCTAGAGAGTCAGTGAACAAAAGGCAAGGAGCCAGCCACTGCCTCCTGCTTTCCCAATGTGAGAGCATTCCAGAATTCAGAGAGCAAACACCAGAGTCCCCAGTTGTTCATATTAGCCTCAAATGAAACCTCATTACTATGAGTCATTATGTTCCAGTAGCTTTCTCTCTAGTGCCTTTAAGTTGCAAGACTGTGAATAGTTCAGCTGGGATAACGTGTGGTTTCAGGCAGTATGGAATTGCAAAAGGCAACCTAAATCACTTGAAGAACATCAAATCAAATTAGATCAAGATGGCAAACATAGGCTGCTTCCTGAGAACATAGGCTGCTTCCTCTCCTGCTCCAAATCCCCAGAAATTTGGAAAGCGTGCACGCGCGCGCGCGTGTGTGTGTGTGTGTGTGTGTGTGTACACATGAGAATAAATTTAAAAATCTACTAGTACACCAGAAATTTGACTAATTCCCAAAAGATGGAAGGCAAATAAGTTTGCTTTGACAGAGTAAACAAGAACCCAAAATCCAGCCCAGGAGGGGCAAATTAGAAAAAATCAGAGCAGAGCTGGGTATGCTCTAAGCCTGGGTGTAGCTGTTACAGGGGGCTGGAGAAACCATCAGCGCTGTGGAATCACTTTTGGAGCATTTAAGGCAGCCTGGTGGGTCCATCCTCCTGCATCCATCTCTTCACTCCCCACTTCCAGTGCAATCAGGAGAAAGCATTTGCCCTAGACCAGTGGTCGGCAAACTCATTAATCAACAGAGCCAAATATCAACAGTACAACAATTGAAATTTCTTTTGAGAGTCGAAAACCGACTTCTGCGCATGGGCCACGAAGTTTTAATTGCACTGTACGTGCGCGCCTGCACGTGGTATTTTGTGGAAGAGCCACACTCAAGGGGCCAAAGAGCTGCATGTGGCTTGTGAGCCGCAGTTTGCCGACCACTGCCTTAGACCTTAGCAGTTAGTTCTAATGCTCAGGTTGATGCCAGCAATGGCTTCTGACAAGTTGGAGAAGCAGGAAGCCCCAGGCCCAAAAGACAGAGAAATCAAATGTTCCATCCTGTCCCCTTCTCCAAAACACTGGAGTCAGGTTGCTTCAAACAAACAAAATCACACATGTGTCAACAAGAAATCTCAGATTTTAAAAATGAGTACATGGGGAAAAAATAAAATATTTCTTAAAAATTAACACTTTGCAAGAGAAGCATAAGAGACAGCAAATAGGAAAACATGCACAACAGAGCAAACAAGAGAAGATTTTAAATGAAGTATAATTAATAACCTCAGCATTATAAGAAAGGTTCTTATCTTATGAAATAAAAATGAGTTATTTTGACAAAGAACCAATGAGAAATCTTGGAAATAAAAGAACAAGATTATCAAAACAAAAATCTCAAATAGACTAAATATTAAAATAGACACCCTGAGGAATAAATTACTAAGTTGGAGGACACAGCTAAAAAATTCTCTCAGAATTCTGTATGGGACAAAAAAAGGTATAAAATAAAAATCTAAAATATGAAGGATACTTGCAAGAATTTGAAAATACATCAAATCAGAGAAATTCAGTACCATCTAAATCAAAATGCCAATACTTTTATTGAACTTGATGAGTTAACTATAAAATGGAAGAGAAACATAAAATAAAAAAGAACAATGAGAGAAACTTGACCTATGAAATATGAAAACAAGCTGGAAATATATATCAGCTAAGATAATATAGTGATTGTGTATTGACTAGGTCTTGCTTGGTACATGAACAAACATAGGTAACTATTTAAAAAATAGAAAGTGTATATTAACACTAGAGGCCCAGTGCACGAAATTCATGCACTTGTGGGGAGGGCACATGCCAGGCTGAGGGACCCCACTGGTGCTTGATCGGGGCCAGGGAGGGACGTGGGAGGTTGGCCAGCTGGGGAGAGACCGTGGGAGGGCTCCAGGGTGTGTCCAGCCCATCTTGCTCAGTCCTGATCGGCCGGACCCCAGCAGCAAGCTAACCTACCAGCTGGAGCGTCTACCCCTTGGTGGTCAGCGCACGTCTTGGTGACTGGTTGACCAGTTGACTGTCTGCCCCCTGGAGGTCAGTGCATGTCATAGCAAGCAGTTGAGTGGCCTTAGCATATTTTATATAATAAAAGGGTAATATGCAAATTGACCCTAATGGCAGAATGACAGGGAACAACAGGTCACTATGATGCACACTGACCACCAGGGGGCAGACGTTCAATGCAGGAGCTGCCCCCTGGTGGTCAGTGCGCTTCCATAGGGAGAGTTCCGCTCAGCTACAAGCTGGGCTGATGGCTGCAAGCACAGTGGCAGTATCAGGAGCCTCTCCCGCCTCCTCAGCAGCACTAAAAACATCTGATTGCAGCCATCAGTTGGTCATTCCCCAAGGGCTCCTGAGCTGCCAGAGGGATGTCTGACTGCCAGCCTAGGCCCAATCCCTCGGCAAGTGGGCCTAAGCTGGCAGGTGGACATCCCCTGAGGGCTCCTGGGCTGCCAGAGGGTGCAGGCTGGGCTGAGGGACCCCCCCCCCCAAGTGCACAAATTTTTATGCACTGGGCCTCTAGTCATTAGCATATTATGCTTTGATTGGTTTAATGGCCGACCAGAGAACTGGACACTTAACATATTAGGCTTTTATTATAAAGGATACATTGATGCTGGTAGGAATGAAGACTGGTGCAGCTATTATGGAAAAGAGTTTCCTCAAAAAATTAAAAATGGAACTGCCATTTGACCCAGTGATCCCACTTCCAGGAATATATCCTAAGAAACCTGAAACACCAGTCAGAAAGAATATATGCACCCCCATGTTCATAGCAGCATTATTTACAAAAGCTAAAATCTGGAAACAGTCCAAGTGCCATCAGTAGAGGAGTAGGTAAAAAAGCTGTGGGGCATTTATACCATAGAATGCTATGCAGCCGTAAAAAAGAAGGATCTCTTCCCTTTGAGACAGCATGGAGGGTATTATGCTAGGAAAAATAAGCCAATCAGAGAAAGATAAGCATCACATGATCTCACTCATATGTGGAATCCAATGAACAAAATAAACTGATGAGCAAAATAGATCCAGAGACATAGCAGCATGGAACAGACTGACAAATCTCAGAGGGAAGGGGGGAGGCAAACAGGATGAGATTAACAAAGAACTTATATGCATACTAGAGGCCTGGTGCACAAAATTTGTGCACTCCAGGGGGGTGGGGGGAAGGGGCTCTCAGCCCAGCCTGCACCCTCTCACAGTATGAGAGCCCTCGGAGATGTCTGACTGCCGGCTTAGGTCCACTCCCCTATTGAGAGCCCAAGACAAAAGTAGATTAAAACAGTCCTAGTTTACAGCCCATTGGAAGGATATAGCTTTTGTAAGGGAGTTTAATGGTGGATCAGGAAACACAGAGATATAAAAATGTGCATGTACTCGATAGTGAACTGAATAGAAGAAATCCAAGCAAAGGCTCAAGGAGGGTGGATTTCTCTCTGGCGAACAGTGTGGGCATTTGAATCATTCTGACATCAGGAAAATGGTAGATAGAGATCCTATTGGCTTTATGCTTTCAACTCAATTGTACAGGTATAATGATTTGTCCCATGAAGAAAAATGCTGGAATTATCACATTGTCTGCCAGGCCCCAGATAAAATCCTGACAGCATTGTTAGAAGGGCCCCAAAAAGTTATCTGCTCTAGACTCTTAAGTCTCTCAAACCAATAAATTATCTTTGTTGCTTAAACAAATTAGAGTTGGGCTCCTGTGGTTTTCTTTCCTTTCTTTCTTTCTTTCTTTCTTTCTTTCTTTCTTTCTTTCTTTCTTTCTTTCTTTCTTCCTTTCTAAATCCTCACCCAAGGATATTTTTCCATTGATTTTTTAGGGAGAGTGGATGAGAGAGGGTAAGACAGAGAGAAATATCGATGTGAGAGAGACACATCGATTGGTTGCCTCCTGCACACACCTTGACCAGGACCCGAGCCAGGGAGGAGCCTGCAGCCAAGGTACACGCCCTTGACTGGAATCAAACCTGGGACCCTTTGGTCTGCAGGCCAACCCTCTATCCACTGAGCCTAAGCCCCTAGGGCAGGCTCCAGTGACTTTCAACTACAAGAGTCTGGAGCTGTACAGAGTTCTGAAATTGGTGGTTGCGGGGGAGGTGACATGCAGTCCCATCTTTCACCATGCTGGAATCCCCATGTGCTCCCAGAATGGACCAAGCTGATAGCACCTCCCAGAGTCCCATCCCACATTGACTGAAAACCATTACCAAAGAAATATTTAAGTTAGTGAAAAGCTTATTTCAAAGTTCATAGAGAACTTAAAAAATAGGCAAGAGCCCAGCTGGCATGGCTCAGTGGTTGAGTGTCGACCTATGAACTAGATGGCCAAGGTTCGATTCCCAGGTTGTAGGCTCGATCCCCAGGGTGGGCATGCAGAAGTCCAGCCGATCAATGATTTTCTCTCATCATTGATGTTTCTATCTATCTATCTCTCTACCTCTCCTTTCCTCTCTGAAGTCAATAATAAGAATATGTATATTTTAATAGGCAAGATATGAGGCCAACTTTGATGGGAAGATAATCCTAAACAATTGCTCAGCTGGAAATTAAGCAAAAGGAGTTTCTAAAGAGTCAGGAAAAAGTAAAAATATTCACGAGGAAGGGGAGATCTTATGGAAGGGTTCACTCTGAATTTTATAAACAATTCACAGCTTTTGGCAATAGTGTCAAGGCAACTTTGGAAGGAACAGAAAAGAGTAAGTTGCTCAGTCCAGAGGCAGGTGAGGGGAATATGACTATTCTGCCTGCAAGAGCTAGAGAGAGGGCTTTACAGTTTGGGATATAGAATTTGCTTTGAGATCTAGACTGAATATTGATATCATTGCTGAAAATACATCCAAAGGCAATAACCTATCCTCATTTGGTCCTGGAATACCTTTCTATTAGCAAAATTCACTGTTACAAAGATGCTGGGTGGGATTTTCATGTCATGTTCTGCATTGTCACCGTGCTAAATGCTTTCACATACTTTCTCTCATGTAATGCTTCTCTAAGAATAAGTTAGATAACTATTCCAATTTTGTAGAAATTGAGACTCAGAGAGTTTAGGTATTTTGCTCAATATCTTAGGGAAAACTAGGAAGTCCAAGACTCATTCAGGTGTGTCTGAAGGCCCATGGAATAAAATTAGTTACATAATTTCTCACACAAGTTAGAGTGGCCCTGGCTTCACAGCTTCTAGAGAAAAATTTTTAAAGAAAGGAAAGGAGCTACACACTGCAGACCGACCCTGTCTCTTATGTTGTCAGTTTTTTCATTCACACAACCTTTTCCTCAATGTATATATGGGAAATATGTTGCTATCCTTACTTCATTCTCTTGACTTTGACCTCCCCAAAGACTACATCATTGTGAGTTCAAAATAAAAATTGTCTTTGATCATACTAGGAGCATGGGGGGTGGGGGGCGGTTACAAATTATTTTATTTCAAGAACTGTGTTTTGGAAGGGTGGTTTTAGTAAAAATCCAAACTATACACCTTTGAGTATGAAATGTTGCTGTGTGTGTGTGTGTGTGCATGCACATATCCCATGTGTGTTATCTACCTAGCACATCGTCCTAACAAAAATCCTGAACATTTCACAGATGCTTGAAAACCATGTAAATTGTGCTTGGCTGTCACAGGACCTTAGATTGGCTGTAACTCCATATCAAGGATCTGCTACTTACACAAGCCTGACGCCATCGTTCAAAATGGTCTTTTCCTGGTGCCTTTCAATGAGTGAGCTGTTTCTAGCAAGCAGAAGAAAACACTGGTAATGTGTTTACCTTTGCTACAATTGAAACCTTACTTAAAAGTGTCGCGGAGCTTCAAAATAACAAGGTGAACTGGTCTGCAGCCACAGGTGGGCCCTTGGCCACTCTACCCAGCATGAAATAAAAGAAACAAATCTGAACACTAGAGGGCAACATTGTTCCTCAAATACACACGCAAAATAAAAACTAGGGAAGTATAAAAGCCTTTATACTTCTTATTCCTTTTCCCTTTAAGAAGTCTCCCTTTTATTGTATACAGTACTCATGAGACCAGCACCACAATCAAGGTAATAGACGTACCCATCGTTCCCAAGTTTCTTCCCTGCCCGCCCCTCTTCCTTTGTGTGTGTGTGTGTGTGTGTGTGTGTGTGTGTGTGTGTGTGTGTGGTAAGAACACTTAACCTGAGAGCCACCCTCTTAACAAATTGTCAGGTGTACAGTGCATTATTAACTGTAGGCTCTATGTTATCCAGCAGGTCTCTACAACTTCTTCATCCCGTGTAACTGAAACTTGACACCCATTGAACCTCAGCTCTTTTTATTTCCCCCACTCCCAAGCCCCACGCAAACACCATTTCACTCTGTTTCTATGAGTGGACCATTTTAGATACTTCATATAAGTGGAATCGTGCAGAATTTGTCTTTCTATGATTGTCTTATTTCACTTGGCATAATGACCTCCAAGTACATATGCATGTTTCCCCAAATGGAAGGATTTCCTTCTTTTTTTAAGCTGAATAATATTTCATTGTATGTATATACCAAATTTTCTTTATCCACGAATCCATGGTGGACATTTAGGTTGTTTTCACATCTTGGCTACTGTGAATAATGTTGTAATAAACATGGGAATGCAGCTATCTCTTTGAGATCCTGATTTTAATTATTCTGGGTGGGATAGCTGGGTCACATATTAGTTCTACTTTTAATTTTGGTGGGGAAATGCCATACTATTTTCCATACCCATTTTTTCCAGACACTACAGATGATCTTCCCATGTTCCTAGCAGTGGACAAACCCTCTACTTGTCTACTACTTTCCATATCATCTGGTTTATTCAAGGATGTTGCTCTAGTAATATTCTCCTCCCACCTACTGCTTCAATTCCTTCCTCTCTACTGTGTCTTGTCTAACATCAGTAGCTGAAGGGAGAAATGGGATCAATAAAGTTAAAGTAAACACTTTATTGAAATACAACATATATATACAGAAGAGTCCACAAATCATAAGTGTGTATAGTTCAATGTTTGTTTGTTTTTTCACAAAGTGAACACATTGATGTAACCAGAACAGAGTTTGAGAAAAAGAATAGGACCTGTATCTCAGAAGTCCCCCTTAGCCCCCTTCAACTCACTGCTCACCAATGTTAACCACTATTTTGACTTCTCACACTTTTTCCCCCCAATACTATATAAATGGAAAAGTAAAACATACTTTTTGTGTCTGGCTTCTTTATATCAACAGTATGTGTGAGAGATTCATCCACATTATTGCAGGTAGTTATAGCCTGTGAGTTGTTCCCAGTCAGGAATATTCTAAGCAGTGTGGTTATGAACACTCTTGAATATGCATTTTTGTGGAAAGATATAGGTATTGCAACTGGCATACAAGTAGGAGTGCAATGATGTACAGATTAGATGAAATATCAGCATGCTTGTCTGTAAAAACAAAGTTCTCAGCTGTATGAGAGGTTATGGAACATGGTGTATAAGACTCATAGACTTATATACTACAGTCTCCCAAGTGTATTTATGTATTATCTGCAGCTGGACCTTCTCCAAAACTCCAGACTCCATCTCAAATGACCCATTCAACTTTTCCCCTCACTGTTTAACGAATACCTCAAATTAATATATTCATATTAATATGTGCTTTAGCCCTGTGCCAAAGTTTCCCCCTTCATTCTATCCCATATCACATAACAGCAATTCCATTTCAAACTGTACTGATCAGAAATCTTTGAATCATCTTCAAATCTCTCTCTGACTCCGCTTCTATCAGTTTGACAAATCCAATCAGTTTTCTAAATATGTATATTCAGAATTTGACTACGAATTTCTCAACCGCTCTACTGCTAATTAGATTAACCAGTTAAGGTCTGTCACCCAGGCTGATCCAAGACCCCATCATCTATTCAGTGTTGCAATTGCTTTGAGGCGTCTCCCTGATTTTACGCTTGTCTCCTTTCATTCTACTCCTATCAGAAGAGTCAGAGTGAACTCAAGAACCCAAAAAACATAACAGGTTCTGTGATATTGTGATTTATAGCAAGAAATAAAAATGTGGTCTTTGTCTAGTTCCTGGCACCAAAGCTGCTGAAACCCATTGATATTTCCTAAATGGCAAGAGCAATTAAGGTGTCTTTCATTATGTTAATGAGGTGACTTTTGGTTTGCACCTAAGGGTGTGGACTGGTTGCTAGGGGAACCAACATTGTGATTAGAGGGCTGGAACTTTCAATCACACTCAAACCTCCTGGGAGGGAAGAGGGGCTGGAGGGTGAGTTCAATGATCAATAGCCAATGACTTAGTCAATCACACACATGTAATAAAGCCTCCATAAAAATTCTAGAATGGCAGGGCTCAGAGAGCTTTTATTTGGAGATTTGGGGAGAGTATTGCCTCCAAAGAACATGGAGGCTCTGCACCCTTTCACATAATTTGCCCTATATACTTCTTCATCTGCCTGTCCATGTGTATCATTTATTTTTTTAAACATATTTTATTGATTTTTTATAGAAAGGAAGGGAGAGGGAGAGGGAGTTAGAAACATCGATGAGAGAGAAACATCAATCAGCAGCCTCCTGCACACCCCCTATTGGGGATGTGCCCGCAACCAAGGTACATGCCCTTGACAGGAATCGAAACCGGGACCCTTGAGTCTGCAGGCTGATGCTCTATCCAGTGAGCCAAACCGGTCAGGGCTTCATCTGTATCATTTATACTCTCCTTGATAATAGCCTGATAAACATGACTACCTGTTTCTATGACTTCTATGAGTTAGTCCAGCAAATTAATCAAACCTAAGGAAGGTATCGTGGGAACCTCCAATTTATAGACAGTCAGTCAGAAGCACAGGTGACAACCTGGACTTGTGGTTGACATCTGAAATGGTGCTCTGGGGGTGCAGGGAGGAAAGCAGGCTTGTGAGACTGAGTCCATAATCGGGACCTGACACTGTCTCCTGGTAGGTGGTGTCAGACTGAGTTGCTTGGTAGTGTAGGGAAAGATACACATTGGAGGAGGCTCACTCTGCTAAGAACTGTCAGTGTAAAAAGCATCCAAACCTGTAGATTATTTTATAGGGCTCATTTGAGTCAAGCTGACGACACTAGCTGGGAAGCAAGGTTTCAAATGCTCCAGAGAATGGCAGTTTTGCAGTTTCTTTTATGCATCTGGAATTAAGGAGGGGACCTAAGGAAGATTACATCGAGATGGGAGGAAGCAAGGTAGGGACTGGATGCAGGATAGGTAACAAGATTGTATGTTCTCTTGAGGGTGGTTACACCTCTGAGGGATCTGAAAAAGAGGCCTATCGAAGGTGTATTAACCTAGATCAGTGGTCGGCAAACTCATTAGTCAACAGAGCCAAATATCAACAGTACAACGATTGAAATTTCTTTCGAGAGCCAAATTTTTTAAACTTAAACTTCTTCTAACGCCACTTCTTCAAAATAGACTCACCCAGGCCATGGTATTTTGTGGAAAAGCCACACTCGAGAGGCCAAAGAGCTGCATGTGGCTCGCAAGCCACAGTTTGCCAACCACTGACCTGGATGCCCAAAAATAATGAACAGGGGTTGCTGAAGGTAAAGATGAGCCTTTATTAAAGAAGTATTATGCCTGAAGCATGATTATCCATCATGATCTGTCCAGTTAGGAATTTATGATCATAGCACCCTGTAAGCTTACTTTCAGTCACTGGACTGGTCAGAATTATTTTAGAGGCCCCTTTCATCCACAGAACCATCCAATGTCTTTCAATCTCACTCCAAGTAAAAGCTAAATGCTTTATAAATGACCTACTGCACCCAAATGGTTTTTCCCCCACCTCCTGTCCCTTTTTGTCCTTACTTCTGACCATTCTCTCCTTTGGCCACTTGGCTTCCTCACTCAGCCTCTTTGCTTTTCTTTTAACACCCGTTATGTATCAATGGAGACTATTTACATTTATAACTTCAACTCCTTGAAAAAATTTCCCCCAAATATTTGCATGACTTTCTTCCTCACCTCTTTCAGGTCTTCATTAAAATGTCTTTTAAAAAAAAAATAATAATAAGGCTTTCCTTGGTCACCCTGTTAAAATTCACATCAATAATCCATATTCCTCCTCCATATTTTATATTTCTTTTTATTTATTTTATTGGTTTTTGTAAACTATTTTTTTCTAATAGAAAGTATACTCCACACTTGCCACATTTTTTCTGCTTTGTTCACTTCATACTAAATTAGGAAAGTTCACTTTTGCACTAAACTAGGTATTAAGAAAGTGGCTGACATATAATATTCACCTAACATCCTATATTATAAAAGCCTAATATGCTAGTGTCTGGTCAGCCAGTCGGCTGTTCAATCAATCAAAGCATAATATGCTAATGATATGCTAAGGCCGATCAATCACTTGCTATGTTGTGCACTGACCAGAAGGGGGCAGACAGTCGACTGGTCAACCGGTCCCTATGATGTGCACTGACCACCAGGGGGCAGATGCTCCAACCAGTAGGTTAGCTTGCTGCTGGGGTCTGGCCGATGGGGACTGAGAGAAATGGGCTGGACATGTCCTGGAGCTCTCCCATGGTCCCTCCTCAGCTGGCTAACCTTCCATGTCCCTCCCTGGCCCCGATCATGCACCAGTAAGGATCCCTCAGCCTGGCCTGTGCCCTCTTGCAATCTGGGACCCCTCGGGGGATGTTGGAGAGCCAGTTTTGGCCCGATCCCGCAGGCATAAAAGGCTAATATGCAAATTGACCAAAGGGCAAAATGACCAGTCACTATGATGTGCACTGACCACCAGGGGGCAGATGCTCAATGCAGGAGCTGCCCCCTGGTTGTCAGTGTGCTCCCACAGGGGGAGCACCGCTCAGCCAGAAACTGGACTCATGGCTGGCAAGCGCAGTGGCGGTGGCGGGAGCCTCTCCTGCCTCCCATGGCAGCACTAAGGATGTCTGACTGACGACTCCTGGACTGCGAGAGGGCACAGGCCGGGCTGAGGGACCTCCTCCCGCCCCTGAGTGCACAAATTTTGTGCACCAGGCCTCTAGTATATATATAAAAAAAGAAGATTCCCTTTTGGAAAAATATTCCTATTACATTAAAAATAATGTACTATATTCTACATATTCTATTGTAAACTCAAAAAGTACCAAAACAGACTCACTTTTTTTTCTGCTTCTAGACTTTCTGATTTGGTTGATATTAAGTACCAGCTGATGCCAAGATAGAAATCTGGAAGGCATTCTGCCACCATCATGCTTGTCTCATTTCATTTCCAATGTGTCTTTGGTTGTTTTTCATCCTTACCTGACCTGAGTATGTGAGAGCAGGAACCTGATTTATCTTACTGACCATTGTGTATTCAAGGTCGCCACCATACCTACCTTCACATTAATTTTCTTTTTTAATCCTCAGCCTAGGATATTTTTCCATCAATTTTTAGAGAGAGTGGAAGAGAGAAGGAAAGACAAAGAGAAATAACGATGTGAGAGAAAGACATCGGTTTGTTGCCTCCTGCACGCATCCTGACCAGAGCCTGGGCCAGGGAGGAGTCTGCAACCAAGGTACATTCCCCTTGACGGGAATCAAACCCAGGACCCTTCGGCCTGCAGGCCGACGCTCTGTGCACTGAACCAGACTGGCTAGGGCCTTCACATTAATTCTTGCAACAAGCAATTAAGTAAACTCTGTGTCCACTTACCCCACTCCTGTCCATCCTCTGTACACCACCACATCTTTCTAAGCATCTGCTTCAACCTTTAATTGATTCGCCTTGCCCACGGTAGGAAGTCTAAATTCTTGAAGCTCACCTCTCCCCAACTTTGCCAAGGTATTCATGGTTCCCAGACCATGGCAGGCCCTGTCCTGCCTCTGCCTTTACCATACCAGGTGTGGTGGCCTCCACCTACAGTACTCCCACCCACCTCTCCATATCTGCTTAATTACCACCTGCTCTTTTTCCCACTGTACCAGAACATACCTCTGTGACAGCCATGTCCCACGGGCTAGAACTCTCTGTTCATCTTCCTTCTCGCCTGTGCCTTGAGGGCAGGAATTAGCTGTGTTTCCTCTTTGTATCCCAACCTTCTCACCTGTTACCTCTGGGATGGCACACCCTTCAAGGACATTTGCTGAACTCCAGCTTGTGAACACGCCTTTATTTACAAATATAAGTCTTTGCTTCCCTCATTTTTTACTTTTCCTTGTTACTCTGCTTTTAATGCTTATGAAGGCTTGAATTTGTATTTTCATAATGACTTTTAAGAAGTTTTTATTTTCAAAAGTACTCATCAAAACTAATTTATGGTAACTGGGTTAGGAAAATTGAAATCTAAGAGTTGACTGAATTTTCAGACAGTTTACCAAGATATAAGGTTTTATACTTTCCTAGACCCCTGGGGTAAGTTATGAACTTGGTGAATTCTCTTTGCCCAGAACTGCACTGCTCCCAGACAGCTCTGTCCATCATCCTAATGGACATGGACATACACATGCGTGTATGTTTTAACTAACACCCATGCTTCCCATTCAGGATGCTTCCTAGGAGCTGCATTGTGTCCCCCAATGTTCATGTGTTGCAGTCCAAACCCCAGGACCTCAGAATGTGACTATATTCGGGGACAGGGCCTTTGCAGGTGTGTTAAGTTAAAATGAAGTTGTTAATGCAATATGACTGGTGCCATTATAAGAAGAGGACATTTTTGGATACAGACACACACAGAGGGAAGATCATGTGAAGACAAAGGAAAAATATGAGCACCTATAAGCCAAGAACAGAGGCTTCAGGAGATACCAACCTGCTGATATCTTGATCTCAGACTTCTAGCCTCCAGAATTGTTACTAAGCCTATGGTAGTTTATGATGGCAGCCTTAGCAAACTAATATATTAACATTCAAGTGTCTTGTCTTCCAAACAGCGGAATCTTACTGTGTATACTATTTCACAGTTGTCTTTTTCATGTAACAAGAAGTGACTGCCTTTTCATGCCTAGCATTTTTAATGGCCCAGTAGCCATTTTGGATAGAACAAAACATTATGCATACAGTCTTTTCTTAAAGGAACCATGTCTTTCCAGGACATTGTAAAATACACTTGACAGAAATAGAATCATATTGCAAACTGTCCCATGGGGTCATCATGCCCATCTAACCACTTCATCGATTTCACTTTTTGAGTTAGGAAGGAAGAGAAGGAAAAAAGAGACTCTTTTTTGGAGAACTGATGATTTCTTATTTTCATGGGAAGCATAAATATGTAAATTCTTCAAATACCATAAGCCTTAGGTTATTCTATTTTTAAATATTCTGGAAAGGCCCTGACTGCTGTGGCTCAGTTGATTGGATATCATCCCATGCACTGAAAGGTTGCTGGTTCTATTCTAGTCAGGGCACATGCCAGAGTTGCAGGCTCGATCCCCGGTAGGGGTGCAAGAGGCAGTGAATTGATGTTCAGATGTTTGGCTCTCACATCTCTCTCTCTCTCCCCCCCCACCCTCCCCCTTCCTCTCTCTCTAAAAAAAAAAAAAAAAAAAAAATCAATAAAAATCTTTAAAAAACAAAAATAGTCTGGAAAGTAAAAGCATGATCCAAAAGTAGCTTAGAATTCACATAGGGTTGACTTGCAAATAACACAAGTATTATATAAAAGTTGCTCTCTTGTGAATTCTTTGTTTTACATTTGACTTTGTTTTCTAAATTAGAGTGGAAGCATCTTAAAAAACATGTTTTGTGCCTCCCTGTAAGGCTTTGTTTATGAGACACATTATATAATCGGGGAAGAACTTGAGCATTGGTAGCTGCTAGACCTCTGTCCTCTACTGACAAACCATGACATGTGACCCAAGCATCTCTGTCTCTCTGAGTGGGTTTCCATGTCTGGACTTCTGTGACATGTCCAGACTAACAATAGGGCTGTGAGGAAGAATTAATAAAATATAAATTACTTAGTGTGGTGCCTTATACATAGTAGATATTAGGGTTTTTTTTAATGATATTTTATTGCCATTGTCCCTACAACTTTTCTATAAGGAAATATCATATTCTGAATAAAATATTCATATCTTAGATGTTTAAAACATACTGGATTAGGCAATGTATCATCCTATTCTTTATTTGTTGATTGGTGAGAAGAGCATGACCTAAAAAAAAATTAAGTTTTCAAAAAGAAATCTATAATATAAACATAGAAATTAACTTATTCTTTATTGTTGCCCCAAGAACATATCAATGCTTGTAAATCTTTCTTTTCTGCTTAAGATATCTTTCTATGAACAAATTGTTTAGCTGCTGTTGTTCAGTTTAATTTACTCCCTTGGTAAATGTTACAAAATTTTGGAAAATAAATATAGACAGGGGCAGAGAGTTACCAGCACTGATGATTCTTGGATCTGAGGCCTTGGCTACTGAATAGCACAAGTAAAGCTGAGTGAACTTCAATCACCCATTGATATTATCGGGTCTATTATTTTGTGTAGAGTGGGCGCTTCTACCACAGTAATGTAAAGGCACTTATTTCTGTATTATTTGGGGAGCAACAATTTTATTTGTTTTTTATTTTTTAAATTCATTTTTAATTATAGTTGACATTTTATTATTAGTTTCAAATGTACAACATAGTGATCCAACATTTATATACCATACAAAGTGATCAGCACAGTAAGTCTAGTAACCATCTGTCATCATCTTATAATCCTCTATAATAAAAGCTTAATATGCTGGAGAGAAACCAAGATGGCGGCATAGGTAAACACCCAAAACTACTGCTTTGCACAACAATTTCAAAACTACAACTAAAAGACAAAACATCTATCACCCAGAACCATGGGAAAGCTGGCTGAGTGGAAGTTCTACAACTAGAAGGAAAGAGAAAAGAGCATTGAGATGTGCACAAGCACTGAAAAGCTGAGGTACGGAGGCGCGTGAATCGGGCTGCTGGCGGGCGACTGGGAGCACTGCTTTTTTCAACCCAAAGGGAGACAAGCTCCCGATTACTCTGAACTCCAGTTTCTGGGGAGACGCTGGGGACCCAAACTCCTATGGAGAGAAGCTGGACTGTCTGCCATCGGGTCAGAAAGGTAGGGTGACTTTCTTGCAGAGGCGCGCCCAGCAATCATTGTTTACTGTGCTGGGGCATGGGACACAGTGACTTGGAAACTGGCAGCCATGGCTGTTTGCCACGCCCTAGCCTAGTGACTCTCTGAGACCCCATCCTGCACAATCTACAAACCCACCCAAGCTCCATGCAGCAGCTTTTGCATATAAATGGCCTGCCCTATCACAGCTTAACCTAACAAACTGCAGCTCTGGTCAGACAGCTCCAAAACCTCCAAACCCCAAGCAAAGAGGAGAAAACAGTAGTTCTTGCTTTAACTCCTGCTGGGTAGCCTCAGACAGTAGCTGACCTGCACCCCATTGGAGATCCAGAAGCTAGTGTATATAGTGATCAGTGTGAGACAACACCAGATTTCAACTACTCACATCCATAAGTGACACATTCAAGAGGCAGACTCAGTGAGCACCAAAGCCCTACTGAAGCAAGTCCTGCCCCCTAAGCGTGTCTCCAGCGCAGCAGTTCTTTGATTATAGACACAGTGGGTCCTCACAGCCAATTGGCCTGGAGGTCAATTCCTGCCAGTGACACCAACAACAATTAAGACTTAACTGCAACAAGGCTGTACACACAGTCCACAAAGGGGTGTACCAAGAGTGTCCACCTCAGGTAACTGAAGAGGCCGACCCACTGGGCCATATAGGAAACCTAGCACACAAAGCTACCCTACCAACTCAGGGAAGCGGCAAAAATGCAGAGACAAAGAAACAGATCACAAGTGAAAGAAATGGAGGAAAACAAATGACTGGATATAGAATTCAAAACCACGGTTATAAGGCTTTTCAAGAATTTCCTAGAAAAGGCCGATAAATTTAGCAAGACCCTTGAGGATATGAAAAAGGACCAACTAGAAATTAAACATACATTGACTGAAATAAAAAATATTACACAGAGACCTAACAGCAGACTAGAGGAATGCAAGAACCAAGTCAAAGATTTGAAATACAAAGAAGCAAAATACACTCAACCGGGAAAGCAAAAAGAAAAAAGAATCCAAAAAGTTGAAGATAGTGTAAGAAGCCTCTGGGACAACTTCAAGCATACCAACATCAGAATTATGGGGCTGCCAGAAGAAGAGAGAGAGCAAGATACTGAAAACCTATTTGAAGAAATAATGACTGAAAACTTCCCCCACCTGGTGAAAGAAATAGACTTACAAATCCAGGAAGCACACAGAACCCCAAACAAAATGAATCCAAAGAGGACCACACCAAGACACATCATAATTAAAATGCCAAGGGCAAAAGACAAAGAGAGAATATTAAAAGCAGCAAGAGAAAAACAGTTAATTACCTACAAGGGAGCACCCATACGATTGTCAGCTGATTTCTCAACAGAAATGATGCAGGCCAGATGGGAGTGGCAAGAAATATTCAAAGTGATGAATAGCAAGAACCTACAACCAAGATTACTCTACCCAGAAAAGTTATCATTCAGAATTGAAGGTCAGATAAAGAGCTTCACAGATAAGAAAAAGCTAAAGGAGTTCATCACTGCCAAACTAGTGTTATATGAAATGCTGAAAGGTATTCTTTAAGAAGAGAAAGAAGAAGAAAAAAGTAAAAATAAAAATTATGAACAACAAATACATATCTATCAATAAGTGAATCTAAAAATCAAGTGAATTAAAAATCTGATGAACAGAATAAACTGGTGAATATAATAGAATCAGGGGCATAGAATGGGAGTGGATTGATAATTCTCAGGGGTAAGGGGTATGGGGGGTACAGGAAGAGACTGGACAAAAATCATACACCTATGGATGAGGACAGTGGTGGGGAGGTAAGGGCAGAGGGTGGGGTGGGAACCAGGTGGAGGAGAGCTGTGGGGGGGAAAAGGAGAAACAATTGTAATAATCTGAACAATAAAGATTTATAAACTTAAAAAAAAAAGCCTAATATGCTAAGTGTCTGGTCATCCAATGGGCTGTTCAACCAATCAAAGCATAATATGCTAATGATATGCTAAGGCTGCTCAACTGCTTGCTATGACCACCAAGGGGCAGACAGTCGACCTGTTGACCAGTCACTATGTCATGCACTGACTATCAGGGGAAGATGCTCCGACCAGTAGGTGAACTTGTTGCTGGGGTCTGGCTGATTGGGACTGAGCGAGACGGGCTGGACATGCCCTGGAGCCCTCCTGTGGTCCCTCCCTGGCCCCAATAATGCACCGGTGGGGTCCCTCAGCTTGACTTGCACCCTCTTGCAATCTGGGACCCCTCGGGGGATATCAGAGAGCCAGTTTCGGCCTGATCCCGCAGGCCAGGCCAAGGGACTGCACTGGTGCACAAATTTGTGCACCAGACCTCTAGTGTTATTATAATGTTATTAACTGTATTTCGTGTGGTGTATATTACATCCTCATGACTTATTGTATAACTAGAAATTTGTACTTCTTAATCCACTTCCTCTTTTCTACCCAAAGCTCACCCCCTCACATCAGTTTGTTCTTTGTATCTGTGAGTTGGTTTTTGTTTTATTTTTTTGGCTCATTTGTTTTGTTTTGGATTTTTTGTTTAGTTTTGTTTTTTTTTTAGAGGGCTCTCTGTTATTTTAAATATATTTTTTGTTGATTTCAGAGAGGAAGGGAGAGATAGAAATATCAATGATGATAGAGAATCATTGATCAGTTGCCTCCTTACGCTCCCAACAGGGGATTGAACTTTCAACCTGGGCATGTGCCCTTGACCAGAATTGAACCCAGGACCCTTCAGTCTGCAGGCTGATGCTCTATTCACTGAGCCAAACAGGCTAGGGTATGTTTTGTTTTCTAGATTTCACATATAACTGACATTATATGGTATTTTGTCAGAGAGTCAACAACACTGTCTAATTTGTTTTACTTAACGTAAGTCATTCCATGTTGGGGGAGCAACAGTTGTAAATAAAAGCACTTTCCCATCGCAAATGTTCATCTTAGTATTTTACGAATTAGAATAATGCACCACTGTAATGTGAGTCAGACACATTTTCTAGCTAATTTGAGGGGGTATTTAGGGAAAAAAATTACACATCACACTTTATTTGCTCAAGAAATTAACTCATCTTTGCTGCTTTTTTATTAAACTTAGATCTCCTTTCTCAAATTCATTCCATGGCTCTCCAGAATCCTGCCCCTTCTACCACTCATCAAAGCACCTTTGATTATTACGTCAAATGCCTGGCTCTTACCCAGAATCCCCTAACCCAACTACTGATATGCCTGGCTGGTCTAAACATTTCAACCATAACTCTGAGACTCCTAAAATGCATCTTCCACTGAAAACCAAAGGCCTCCTGGGCTCTGAGCCAAGACAGCTGTTCCTCCTTGAATAACATTGACCCAGAATAATTCTTAACCATCTTCGATAAGTGATTTTCTATGTTTCTCTCCTCTTAGAAGGTGATTTAGGGAATGATGTGTTAAAGTATTATTTTCTTTTAAAAGCATAAAAAGCTGCCTTGTAGAAGATAGTCTTTGATTGCTGAGAAGTTACTTTGGGCTTCACTCCATTCCCCCTTCTCTGCCTACCCACACCACTGCAGTAGGCAACTACAAGAATCCAATGGGGCCAAAATACACTGACTAAATGGAACCACAGTGCTTCCTGAACACTCAACCTTCAGATGACGCAAGATAGTGGTATAAGTTAGTCATGCGCAAACAAGAGTGGCTCTTAACTAGCTTTATTTGCTTGGGTTCCAAGTTTCACCACCTACACTGTACCAAGCCCATGATGGTAATAGCACTACTTGTTCCTTTAGTCATTGGTACAGCAATTGTTTACTGAACAACATTGCGAGGTCCAGCAGGAGCAGGATGAATGAGTAGCATCCATGGTCACCAATAACACAATCCCATGGAGAAGAGGACAATTCCAAAACAATATGGAAACCTAGTGATAGGTGTGCAGCATAAAACAGGGTTTATAACTCAGGGAAGGGAAGGAGTTAGGAGCAATCCCTCCACTGAATCTTATACTTAAAATCTCAGAGATCTACAGAGATCAAAATATTTGCACATGCCCAGGAAAATCCCCATGTTTCAAGATTACCTCTCAAGCCAACTTGCTGCACAAACACCCTCAATTCCAACTGGAAAATGGGCTCCTGAGCATGATTTTTAAATATAAAGTTAAATTTTGTCCATTTACTTTTATTTCTTCTCATACAAATGAAACCATAAATCCTGTTCACAAAATAGGTGTTTCTCGACTTCCAAAACTTTGGTTCGGAAAACATCCATTTCCTGTTCGGTTAAATAAGGTTCTGGCATATGCGGGTTCTCACCCTGCTGCCAAAGCCATTCTACACGTGGGCTGCGGTGTTTGGACAGACTTTAAATAGGAGCGTTGAATCCCAATGGGTGTGTCCTGATGTGATAATTGCTTTTGGGACAGGTTATTGTGCTCGGTTTCCCAGCCAAGAATCAGCTTAAAATACATTTTGCATATCGTGCAAATCACTTGGAAAAAAAAAAAATCCCTGGTGAACTGCCTATAAAATTCCTAGCACAGGCTAAGTCATATCCTCAAGGATTTTATTTTTCCATTGAACCCACCTTCCCGAGAGAATGGAGGGTTTTTTTAATAGAGATTTTAATTAAAGGTAAATTTTTTTAAATCCTCACAGAGGACATGTTTCCATTAATGAGAGAGAGAGAGAGAGAGAGAGAGAAACATCAATCTGTTCCCTACCGTACACATGCCCCTACCAAGGATTGGAACCCACAACCTAGGTATGTAACCTGACTAAAATCAAAACTGCCACCTTCTGATGCGTGGGATGACACGCCAACCAACTGAGCCACACCGGCCAAGGCATAAAGGCAAATTTTATTCCTCTCATTCTAAGGGTGGAGAAACTGAGATACTAGCATGAAATTAATCACCTGCAGTTTCAGAAAGGGTTAGATGTAACATCTATAGGTAAATGGTAGTTGAGAAGTTTAACATGACTCCTTACATTCCTTTTCAATAAGACAGTTTAGGATACCATGCAACCGATCTGCAGAAGTGAATACAGAAGATATAAACTATTGAGATGGATGTCAGGATATGTAAAAACATCTTTAATTTTTTAGCCTCTGAGTACATATCTATGCTGTCACTCAATATAGAGTATTAGGAGCTGTAAACTATGCCTATTTCTGGTCTCTCTAAAGTAGATCCTAGAACTATACTGATACTTTTAGGCTACTCTCATGCAAATATATTGCTCTATTAACTTTATTTTTAATTTATTGTCCATACCAGTGAATACTAACCAAGAAAATATACTTTCAATTTGAGTAACAGTCAAATGAAACTATCCTTTGATTGTTGAGTGTTGAGAATGTTTTTCTTGGTAAATATTTCCTACTGAAGACAATTAATTAAAAATAAGTTAATAGGCTGATACCTTTGAGGGAGGACTGTCCAGTGATCAAATGTAATCCTTGATAATTCTGGTCCTTGCCATGGCTCTGCAGTAGGTGCATTCCCAAAGGCAGGGATGGAATTGTGGCTGCTCCCAGCAAGGAACCCTCTGCTTCTTAGCAGCTGTTTCATTGACTTTCCTCTGGGGCATGTGCCTTAGCCTCTTCAAGCTGCCGCTTCTGATCCTCTCGAGAGGGCCAGCTGCAGACAGTGGGGAAACCCATAAACCCACTATTCTTTCCACGGTTATTTATTGGGCACCTGTGGGCTGCCGGGCCCTGTGTGCCACCACAGAGAAGTGAACGCAATAGGCACAGCCTCATGGAGCTCACAAGCCAGTGGAAACGTGCATAGTGCTGAGACCATGGGATGCAGGGACCCAAGCGAGGCTGGGAAATGAGTAAATTATGCATTTCTGTGGAGAAAACATCTAAGAATTGGTTCTCAGATTGGCTATACATTGAAATAGCCAGGGAGCTTTAAAAAATACTTTATCCTGGGTCCCACCTCCAGAGATTCTAATTAAATTAGCATGGGAGGAAGACTGGGCATCAGGGTTTTTTTAAGTTCCCTAGGCAATTCCAATGTGTGGCAGTTTGGGGGCACAAATCTAAGGATAAGTAAAAGTGAGTCCAGCCCATCCAGTGTGGCTCAGTGATTGAGAGTCAACCTGTGAACCAGGAGCTTATGGTTCAATTCCTGGTCAGGGCACATGCCTGGGTTGCAGGTTCGATCCCCAGTAGAGGGTGTGCAGGAGGCAGCCCATCAATGATTCTCTCTCCCCCTCTCTTCCTCTCTAAAAACAATGAAAATACATATTTTAAAAAAATAAAGAGTGAGTCCAGCAAAGACATCCTAGTGGAGGGAAGCGCAAGTCCACAGAATCAAGGTCTGGAAGGAGCTTGGTGCTTCTGGAAACATGGTGTCCGGAGGGTGAGAAGGAGGCTGGAGGAGCAGGAGATGAGGCTGCGGGTGAGAGCCTGAAGCCTCTCTGCTTGGCTGGTCAGTATCACGGCCTGGGAAGTAAGTTACAGATTTCATACTTTTCAGTAACAGTAATGAGAAGCTCCTGTCCGGCATTAGACAAGGGCGTGATGTTATCAGACTTAATAAAAGGCATCCCTGGGCAAAGAATGTATTGGAGGTGCTATGACATCACCTAATAAGACATATTAATCTAAAGCTCTATTTTTAAGTAGCTCAGAACTACAGAAAGAGTACAGTGCTGGAGCAGGACAGGGGTGTGATTGTGCCCATCAAAGCAGAAAGGAGTTAGGCTGTCAGCTGATCCTGGGCATTGGGAAGAGTCTGATTTTCATTTAGATGAGCCGCAGTGAGGCTAGCTATCCTCCCTTTACGCTGACTTACTGTCTTTCCCCTCCAGATATAAATTCTGCCCTTGCCTATCCCATACTCCCAACCATCCAGCACAAACCAAGACTGCGTCCAATGGACAGAGACAAGAGCACGAACAGAGAAGAGAAAGCTCCAGGGAAGAGATGGCTGTTTACCCCTGGTGGTCTCCTGCAACTGGAAATGAAAAGGTCTTGGACAAGGGCTTGAGAGCGGACAGGACCGGTGGCCAGCTCTCCACCACCTATAGCTGAGGTACAGGCCGGAGGAGCCACTTGACCACTGTGAGACCTCCTCCAGGATGAGCAAGCTTTCCCACGGCAGCAACGCTCTGTGGGGTGAGTGAGCCACTCCTTCCACGATAAACAACAAATTAGGACTGGAGTTACACTGCTTTCCTTCCCAGCCCAGATTTGCTATGAAACCCTAAAACAAAACCTCCTTGTCCCATTATTTTTCTTGCACAAGATGAGTGTTTTGATACCTTGGGAGGAAGGTAGAGGACTCCAGTCATGGCATGATTTTGGAACTCAAAGAAATTAAATAGGTACTTAATAATAGAAGCTTAATATCTTCTATGAGCCAGACTCTACGCACACATACTGCACACTATGCTTCCAACTCCTTCGTGAATAACATATTATTATCTCCACTTTACAGAAGCAGAAGCAGAGGTTCTCAGTGGCTACTGTAATTTTCCCAAGGACATGGGAGGAATAACAGACTAGGCAGGGACTGGGACCCAGTTCTAGTTGACTTTGGGGTGCCCATTTTCAGTCAGTACGCCCACTGCTGTTGCTCTCTCCACTTGGTAAAACTCCCGAGCTCCACCTGCATCAGAGCAGCCCAGCAGAGGTGTGCCTGGCGGCACCAATGTGAAAAAGCCTGAAAATTTCATGTTGGGGAGACAAAAGAGGTTTTTGTCCTCGGAATACCAGATATGAAACCTGGACCAGTTCCTCAAACTCTTCGTGCCTCACCTGTAAAATGGAGGTAATAAGAATAATACCTACCTCATACAGTCTTGCATTTTAAAAATTATTTAGTACAGAATCTATCATATAGTGCTCAATAAATGTTAGTGATGATTATTATTGCTATTATTACAATAGGTTTGCACACTCCCCCTCCATCTTTTTACCCCAGTTTGGCAGTGCCTTTAACTTTCAAACCTAAATTGGCAACAAGTTTAGATAAAAGACTATAAATAAAGTTCAATCAGCTATGCTTTGGCTAGAATTTGTTTGATGGAGATGAGGTAAGGGGTAGTGAAAAAAAAAAAAAAAAGACTGCGTTGCCCATCACCACTAGATGGCGCTAATATATTATAACCCACCCACAATGCTTTTCATATAAATTTCACAATAAAAAATGTGCTTGAGGACTGGCAGGCGCCAGGGTATTATTTCCTAAATGTTGCCTATTATTCTGCTTCTGGCACAGGGCCTCCAGTGCTCTTTCTACTAGGCCATGCCCTGCCCTGAGAGAAAGACAGGATTGTATTTCGATAGCTTTAATTTAGATACAAGGCAACTTCAATAGTTGCCTCTTGAGGTCACAATTAGGGTCATGCAATCAACTCAAAAAATCTACCTTGTTTTTGTTTTTGTTCTTTTGTTTGTTTCTTTGTTTTGCTAAATGTAACGTGTAATGAGTCATTGCTATAAAAGACTGCCTTGGTGCAGAGACCAGTGAAAGAATCTCAGAGAAGGAAGTTTTACCGTTCATGTATCCTTGATTAAGAAAAATTACATGGTCTCCTGGAATTACAGTGTCCTCACAGACTAATTTAACAAAAATGATGATCCATTTTCCCTGCCTCATTTTAAAAGTAAATTCTTGCCTTTTTTCAAGTTTTCTGTATCAACAATACCCAGCTTCACCCACAGATGGAAGCCTTCGCACAATTTCAGGCTAGTTTCCATGTAAAGGTCATTTAAGGATTCCTGCTGGTTGCCACATTGCCTTGGTGATGAAATACCAAGCCCTTGCTCCCTGGGAAGCACAGGTGGGAAGGGTTGTTGCCAACCTCTGTCCCAGTCCACAGAGGACTCTTCCCTGAGGTGCATGCGTTGCTCTTCCAAATGGAGAAGTTCTCTCTTCACAATCGTTATCAGCAGATTTCACACAAGGTGTTCAGGCATCTCTCACTCACACATGCTCCAAATGATGAGGCGAGGAACCATTTGCCAACGGGAAAATATCATGCTGTTTTCTCACAGCCAAAAAAAATTTTTTTTCAAAGAGAGCCTGTTTTTAATTTCTTGCTTTGGTTTCCATTTGGACATGCTGAATAGTCCTTGAAAATTGTATCATTGGGGATTCTGGATTCAAAGGAGAAAGACTAGCCTGTGAAACCCTGGCATGATTCAGATACCTCCCATGATTTGAATACCTCCCATATTTCATCTTCCAGCTCACAGCCCATTTTGCATGTATTTTCTCATGTTGGTCTCCACACCAATGCTGTTGGAAGGCAAGGCAGGCAATTACTGTCACTCCCTGTCAGTACATAGGATCTGATTTGCCCAAGATTGAAAGTTAGCCACTGGTAGAGTTGGGACTCAACCCCAGGTCTTGTACAACATTGCTCTGGTTTTCACTAACACATCACACACTGCTTCTTAATCACCTTTGTTCACTTGATAGTCATCAATTGCCTTCGGCTCTTCATGGATATAGGTAGTCTTTGTCCAACTAAATTTTAAGTTTAAAGACAGTGACTATGTCTAATAAACTCACTATTTGCACAAAACCTTAAATATATAATAAAGAATTAATGGTTAGATCCTTATTCTGTGAAGAATGAGAGTATTAAATGTGTTTTATTTATACACCCTTAAAATCTAAATAAAACGAAATGCTTAGATTCTCCTTTCGTGAAAGGGAAAAACATATCAGGACTGAAAGATGGACAACTTTTTCAAATTCATTTTAAATGGAAGAAGTATGTCAATTCAGGGAAGACTCATTTCCTATTCTATATCCATTGTGGGTTTAGGTTATAATTTTGATGACAGCAAAGACACTGGGGTGTTTTTCTGTTTTCCTTTGCTAAATGACATGATTTGGATACAAGTAAAATTGTGTTTCTGTGGGTTCACCTCCATATTTACTCTCTGCCTGACTCCCATTTTCCAGTGTTTCATAGTCTGGAGAGGAAGTGTGGTCTAGTGGTCAGAAAAACAGTTTAGGAGACTAGAGTCGTGGTTTCTATTCCTGTTTTGCTTCCTGACTCATCATGAGATCCTAAGAGAGTCACTATATCCTATTCACTTTTTTTCCTACCTAGAGATATTGCTCAGAAATAATCAGATCATCCAACAATGAACATGAAATGAGAAATAAGTTTGGATATAAAAAAAATAATATAATCTCAATGCAAGTCTTCATGAAATGGATAGTAATGGCTGCTAAAGAAAAACAGGATCCTCCAGTTAATGTTACCAACTGAACAGAATGATCAAAGGCTCCTCTAGTAAGTATTGGTTCAGCTGGTTATGCCTGTCTGAACTAGTATCTAAAAAGCAATTTATGATGAGTGGGAAGAAAATCAAAGAACCCAGAATCTAAGGGAGAAGAATGTCAGGAATTTGGTGATCTTGCACCTGGCCTCCAGAGGGAAAAGTAACTGAGCAGAAGAACTCAAACTTCACTTGGGGAATCACACTCTTAGGCATCCCAATACTTCCCATCTGGTCACACTACAAATTTGAGATCTACTTGAGATCCTGGTTTCTCTCCACCCTTCATTCTCATGGCATCCTTCTTCAAGTAGTAAAGCTACAGTGGATGTTATCCCCTGTTGAATTAAAAGGAGAGGACTCTTGCAAAACAAAAATCAAACCCCCAACTACTCACACATAGAGAATATTATTTATTCCATCACATGGTCTACTGGCTAGTTGATCAACTCAGGAATTCTCAGCCTCCAGTGGCTGCCCAAAAGCAGGGTTGCCTTCAGAACTTCCCTGTTGGTTCAATGACTGCATTAGGAGTTACTGTCATCTTTGTAAGATGAATCAACAGCTCACTATAATTCTGACACTGAAACTAATAATATTATTATAAGAATAACAGCTATTTACTAATATATACTAATTGCCAGACACAGTGCTCAGCATATTCTATATATGACCTCATTTAACTTTCCCCTATATCTGATAAGGTAAGTTTTCCCCTATTTCCAAGGAAACTTAGACTCAGAAATAAAGTAACATGCCCGAGGCCACAGAATGAGGAATGAAACCCAACGCTGTCAGACAAGGTCATGATCTTGACCACTGAGATGTGCTGCCTTCCTCAACTAGAACAGGTGAAAGGGAAGCTTGCTCTAGGGTGTGTTAGGGGAGAAGCAAAGGACTTAATACTCAATACAACTTATTTTCTAAGAAGTATAGAAGCAAAGGGGACTGTTTCTATGACTTGTGGGGATTTGCTGGGTTTCTTTTGGGGCTGGCAGCCCTAATTGGCCAAGCTGCTCTCCCTGTTTGAAGAGCAGGTAAAAAGGTAGAGCCAACTTCTGTCTGCATGTCTGCTTATTACAAAAAAACAAGTGTTCTGGGGAGTGGGAGATAATGAAGAAAATAATTCAGGATATCAAATATTCTTAAAATACAGCTTGCTGGAAAAGAAGAGAAGAAAAATAAGAGAAGACACTTGGAACCAGTTCACCTATACAACAGGTATAGCTCTTTCTCACATGGGCCATGAATCAGGACCTGCTGAGCATTATCCATAACCATACATCTTGCAGGAAAAAAATATAGGAACCAGCACATTGAAACTAAGGGGTTGAAGATCCAAGGGGGGTGGAGGAGAGAGCCATGAGAATGAATGACACAGTCTGGTCATACATGGATTTGATTTAGCCAGGAGCATGTGACTGGAAAAATCCCCAAAAGCTGGAAGTGCTGGTCAGGAAATTAAAGAGCCAGGGGACACAGATGTTGTTTTTATCTTTATTTCCAACTTAGGATTCATACTTTGAGAGAGGATACAGAATGTGATAAGAAAACTTCAATAGGGTGATCATATAATTTAGAACTCAAACTAGCTCACTTTGAAAACAAAAGTAGGGAGGTATTAGTTATTAACTACCACAAGAACAACAGATAGACCAGGACTATCTCAGGCAAACTGGGACAGATGGTCACTCTAGCTTTTGGGGAACTCTATCAGTAAAATATTAGTAGAGCAATCTTGGTAATAGTAAATTATCTACACACACATAGACATATAAAAGTGTATATAACATAGGTAGAGAGCAACAAAGGAGGCAGTGTAATGAGAGTATGCTGAAGATATTGGTTAATCCTGACACTGATCATAAAATTAGCACATTGGCTACTTACAGAACTAAGGAAAGACTTTAATTACCTGGAAATACTAGAAATTTCCATCTGAAAATCATGCCATCTGATGAATGAAGTTAATTTGTCTTGCTTACAATTTCACTTCTCAGAAAGTAAAGGAAGTGCAAAGGAACAGCTACTTTGGACATGATTCTCCTTAATAAAGAGGAATTTCTAGGAGATGTGAGATCTAATGCAATCCCAGATCTATGTCCTGCTGCCCATCCCAACAGTTTCTAAGGAAAGAGAGGTAAGGTCTCTCAGACCGAGATGGTTCAAGAGGGAAGAGAAGCCCATGAAAATGAAAATCATACATCAAAGTTGTTAGGTCGAGGCAGGGGGGAAGTCCAGAGCCTATGCATGTATCTGCAAGGTAGATGGTGACAGAGATAACTGGCACCTTCCTAGACCCCTGGCCTAAGGCAAATTCCACACCTCTCATGCCCTCCGCCCCCCCCCTCACTAAACAGCTGTATAAAAGAAGTACCTATGCCCCCTTTTTGGCGCGAACTTCCCTGGCCCACCTTCGGACCAGTGAATTTCGCCCGGGAGCGCAAGATTAAAACCTCCCCTTTCTAATCGCCTGGACTCTCTGTGTTTTGTCTCCTGCGTTGCAAACCTCTCAAAAGTCAGAAATTATCTCTACACAGAAAAGGGCACAATACCAAAAAAAATCCAATCAAAATAGACCCAGAGATGCCATCTCCAAGACAGGTGAGGCTGTTGGAAAAAGTTCAAAGTCACGAAGGAGACTTTCTTTGGAGCAAGATGGAAGACATTCTCAAACATGTCTCCCCTTGGATAACCCTTGTCATGTTGAATGAGCACAGTAAGTAGAAGAGATAAGTGCTGATCTTCATGATTTTGTTAATTTCCATATTTTTCAAGCCATGACAATTTATTAACTTATTTCCACTGAAGAATTCCCACTTGGAAGTTAGCCATCTCTCTCTCAAAACAAAACAAAATAAAACAAAACAAAAACAAGAATTTAAGTTGAAGTCAGTCCTGTAGGGATAAATTAGAGATGTAAGGCAGCTGACAATAGCAATGGGGCTTATGAGATTTGAATATGCTTTGATATGTGGAAGTTTTTCCCATAAAATTTTTAAAAAATAGTGTATGAGACACACTGAATATGGAATATTTAAATAGAAAACTTCCAGGAACTGGATTGCATCATGCATTACCACATTCTCGGGTTCTTGAAGTCTTGCATTTTCCTGCTGTCTCACAGTGCCATTCACATAGTAGTACTCGATAAGTATTTGCTCAATGAGGTAGGGGTGATACTCTAAGATCAACATCCATCAATATGGTTCATCAATATCTATAATACAGTCCTCAAAGGACTTACCACTTTATTAGCAATCTAAAGAACCTTGAGTAAACATTATTTTTAAAAGACTCAACTTAGCCCAATCAGTGTAGCTCAGTGGTTGAGTGTCAACCTATGAATCAGGAAGTCACAGTTCAATTCCAAGTCAGGGCATATGCCCAAGTTACAGGCTCCATCCCCAGTGGGGGTCGACAGGAGGCAGCTGATCAATGATTCTCTCTCATCATTGATGTTTCTATCTCTCTTTCCCTCTCCCTTCCACTCAGAAATCAACAAAATATTTATACTTATAATAAAGTAATATGCAAATTGGTTGGGACGCCGTCACGTAATGACCAATCAGCAGGCTGCACGCCCTTCAGGTGCGGGTGGGCGGGGACTTGCAGCATCAGGGATGGGGGCGGGGACTTTCACCGCCCAGGACATGAGGTTGCCTCCTAGCCTGGCGCCCGGCGGGGGATGTAAGGCTACCTCATTGGCTCCACATGTGAAAGGTGAGCTTGGATACTCATTCTTATTCAGTGTAGTGGAGTGTGGAAATTGGTCTATAGGATCCTGTTCTACTTGGGGAAATGTTACTACAGTCTAAGAGTAGATGTAAAATGGGGATTGTATTTGTTCGCTCTCAGGCTTGCTGTAGAACAGACAGAGTCACCATCCTCACAGAATTCAGGATGCCCATGTGCAAACCTAGAATGAAAAGTCAGCAACACCCCACATGGCCAAGAACTAGAAACTGCCCTTTGAAAGGAGCATATTCAACAGAACTGTGAGTCCCAGGAGGGCGAAGAGGAAAGCTGTCCTTGCAGTTCATTTAAGAGTTTAAGGTGCAAAACTGGCATCAGAAAGTAGTGGCGTAACACTGAGGCCCTGCAGTCATGTGGCAACACTGAGACATGGGACCCTTGGGACGAGTGGTTTCCGATGCCGTGGGAACCCCCGACCCCCACCCTGGCCTCTGGGTGCCGGTTACAGACAACCACGTACACAGGGATGAGGGCTCCGGGCCTACAGTTAGTGGGGTTAGGGGACAGAGGACCTCCTCCGATAAAGTCTCCCCCAGCCCACACAGCTCATGCCCACTGATGGTGTCACCAGGTGACATCACCTAGAGGGGCCGCTCAGGCGGTTCCCCTGAAGAAGGGCATGCACCCAGCTCAGAGGCAATGAGATATAGGCTTGGGGGCCACATGACTCCCTGCAGCCCCTGCAGCGCAGCTGGAGCTGAAGCTGCAGGTCTGTCTGGCTGTCGCGGGGCCTGGACAGTGTGGTGGCCCCAGCGTTGGCGGTGAGTTCTGGGTGCCTGAATCCGGGGAACTGCTCAGACCCATGGGCCTTCTCAGCTAGACCGCTCCCCTCCTGCATCCCTCACCAAACCCAGGTCTGACCCTCATCCTCCCCACCAGACCCCAGGGGCCCAACCACCCAAATGGTGACCTTTGACTGCATGCCCTCACCCTAACATTTCAGTCTCAGAACCTAACACCTCCCTTAACCCCCTCACCTCTGATCTAACCTTTAACAGGAGCCATTGCCATCCGCATCTAGTCCAGCACCACTCTCCCCCTTTCAGCCCTCCACCTTCCTCCATGGAAGCAGCTATTGCTTCCTGTGAACTCAAACGATATAGGACTAATCAAAGAAGAATATGTCTGAGCAAAGACCTTGAATTAAAGAAGAAGTAAAGTAACTAATATACATGAGAAAAGTTAACTTCAAAGGTAATCAAGTAATTGCGAAGGAAAGATACCTAGAACATTTAGAAAATCACAATATTCAGTACTGGAGAGGGTGTGATGAAACAGACACCTGAGAGCACTGGCTCTGGAGTATAGGGGACAGCATTTCTGGAGACAGTTTGACAGGATGTAGCAAATATTCAGGCTCCTGGGCTGGATGATTACATTCCCAGGAATTTATCACACATAATAATTAAAAAGTTGGGCCAGATATCATCATAATAATAAAAGGCTAATATGCAAATTGTCATCACACCATGACACTGTAACAACCGAACAGCAGGAAGCTGCATGCAAGGCAGGTGCAGGTGGGCGGGGACTTGTGCCAGCCCGGAATGTGAGGTTGCCTGGCACTTGGCTGGGGACTTGAGGCTGCCTCCTCGCCCAGTGCTAGGCTGGAGGGACATGAATAGCAATATTAAAATATTTCCTCTAATTAATTCCCTTTTAATGTACACGAATTTCATGCACCAGGCCACCAATATATATATATATATATATATATATATATATATATATATATATATATATATATATATAAATTTTTAAAAAGAAAAAGACAACTTACGTGCCCATAAAACTGGGATCTGAGTGTAAGAAAGTAAAACATAAGATGTGCAAAGCATACAGAATTTCTGAGAATAAATTGGCTATCTCACTTGGAATAAAACCAGGCTCTAACAGTGGCCCCATGGAATGGGCTGTGGGTCTCCCCCATCTGTCTGCATTTCCTTTTACCCCTTCTTACACTTTCCACTCCAGCCACACTAGAGGTCCTTTGCCCTTGCCATTGTCTCCTCTCCCTGGAATTCTCCCCTCCCAATTATCTGCGTGACTACTTCCTCTCTTCTTTAGGTCTTTGCTCAAATGCACCTTCTCTGTGATACCTTTCCTGGAAGCTCCATTTATATTTACAAGACCATCCTAACACAGCCTCTCCATCTTGACCTGGGGTCCCCAATGCAGACCCTGAGCAAAGACTTGCATGCAGGGAGTTATTTGAGAAGTGATACTAAGGAGCAGAAGGGCAGGACCAGCCAAATGAAAGAGGCAATGAAGGAAGGGCCGTTAAGGATGTGGAATCTAGCTGGCTGTCTCCATGTGATGACTATTCCTTCCAGGCACCTTCAGAGGGGACCTTGGGAAATGTGTATCAGAACCTTCTCTCTGGGGAACAATAACAAGAAGCATTTATTGACCCCCTCCTGCCTATCTGAGTGCTAACTGCCTGCACTTTGGGGTGGTATATGTCTGAGTATAGATGTAGTCCCAAAAGAGTATTCCAGGCTCATCATCAGATTCTGTGCAGAGCTGGCCAATGTCTGCAGGACTGGTATTGGCAGCAGTGTCTGGAGTGAAAGGGAGGACAGTGAAGCAGTGCATAAAAGGAGTTCCATGCGGTCATGAAGGGAAAACTTCCACCCACACCAACAACATGTCACCCTTAGACCCGAGCCCCATCTCTCTTCCCTCCTCTGTGTTTCTCCGTTGCTCTTGCCAGCAATCTTGTGCTAAGTATGTAATTATTCAGTATCTGTCTCTCCCACTACTGTGTAAGCTCCACACAGGCAAGAATTGTTACAGGTTAAGTTAATGACTATATCCCCAATACCCAGACTCCACCTGGCACAGAGTGAGTACTCTATATATGATCAATGGATAAGTGAATGGATTAATGCATTCATTTTTAAATATTGTGAGAGATTATACCTTAGTGAGATTTTATGAACAGAAACTCACAGGTGATGTTTATCACCACACATTATTATCTTCAAAATTTAACCATAAGTAATTATTTTTTTAATATATTTGTATTGATTTCAGAGAGGAAGGGAGAGGGAGAAAGAGATAGAAACATCAATGATGACAGAAAGTTATTGATTGGCTGCCTCCTGCATGTCCCCACTGGGGACTGAGCCCACAACCTGGGCATGTGTCCTGACCAGGAATTGAACTGTGACCTCCTGGTTCATAGGTTGACACTCAACCATGAGCCAGATGGCCGGGCCATAGTAATTCTTCATTTTCTTCATGCCATAACCAAGCATTGGCCATAATTAAATCCATAAAGACAGTAGACAAAGCAACCAAAAATTCTTCAAAAGAAAATAGAAACATTTTTAGTACTTCCATTTCTCTAATTTTCTATCCAATTTCACCCAACCATATGCCATTTTGAGATGGTTAAGGGCAGCCACAAAACCTAGTTCCCTTTGCCAAATATTTTCCATTGCTGCCAACAAATACAGCATTCAGCCTTAATTGGCTTAATTAGCTTACATTTTATATGTGTGTCTAATATATATATTTATGTATAAACATTTTTATTTTTATATATCAATATAGTCACACAGATGCAAATTTTGTCTTATTACCTTACTTTACAAATTAATATCTCTTGCTTTCCTTTCTTATTGCCACACCAGTTCATATTTCTAAGCCCCTTCCTCCATGCAGGACACATTTAAAATGTGACCCAAAATATATTCAGCTAAATAATCCTGTGACTAGTCATCTAATTCAGGCATTGACCTCTTTGTGCCACATTTTTCACATCTTTGTGCTTTTTGTTGTGATTTTGTTGTTTATGGCCCTGAATATAAACATAGCGTTGAAGTGCTTTCTCGTGTTCCTAAGGGCAGGAAGGTTGTGATGTGCTTTATGAGGAACATACAAGTGTTAGGCAAGCTTCCTCAGGCATGAGTTACAATGCTGTTGGCCTTGAGTCCAATATTAATTAACAATATGTATTAAATAAGCTTTCTTTCAACAGAAACACATAAAACAATTTTATGTATTGATGTGTCGACTTGTGGCTCACAGGCACCTAACCCTGGATTTCCTCTTAGAGCACTGAGGCAGCATTCACTAATTTGGTGTTCATAGTGGCTTCATAGACCATAACTACCACAACTAATGAGAATCAACTGTATGAGGTACTCTAAAAGCACAAAACAGGGATATTCCCTGCTATAGAGAATTGGTCAGTCCTCTGTCATATCCCCTCAGACCCCACCTCTGTATGTGGAAGGCTGCCTAATGCAGTGCCGGTGGCTCTGAGGTCTTCTATCTGACCTCAGGACATGCAGAGAAGCAGGTACAAGCCAGTTCAGGCCTCTGGAATGACTCTCAACCAATGACTTCTGGGGCCATATCACAGACACCGCCCAACTTCCTGGATCCTTAACTGGGATAACTCCAAGGCATACTCCCAGAGTTCCCCAGAGGAAGTGGACTCTAGTGGCTTTGTTCCCTGCCTGTCCCATGCACCTGGGACCATCACTCAGATACTTGCACTCAAATCCTTGTCTCAAGGTCTGCTACATGTAGGAACCCAAAGACACATGATGATCTCAAGCATCTCAGCTGAGGTGAGGCCATATAGCAAAGCCACCACCAATTCAATGATACCCCACACCATGCAAAGTATTACATGACTTAGAGATACACATAGCCCACAACACAAGGAGGGCACAATCACAAGGCTCCAGAACCCCACACTAGGGACCAACCTGCAGGTTAATCCCTTCACAACCCTCTGGAGCTGCTGGAGAGTCTATGACAAGAGAGCTCCTGACAGTGTCTGGCATGTGACATGTGCTCAAAATTAGTTGTTCAGTACATGAACATACAGAAGACTCTTCTTAACATCATCGTGTGAGTAATGCAAAATCACTGTGGGATTTTGAGCAATGAAATGGCAATACAAATTGTGTTTCAGAAAAATTAATTTGATGTTGGCATAGAGGATGGGTAGGAAGGGAGATGCACTCTTATTTTCCAGTTAAATGAGAAAAAAAGCATTTATTTACATAATCAAAAGTAAGAGATCAAATTTTAAATGGAGAGTGAAAGAAAAGAAAGGGGGAGAGATGAAGGGAAGAAAAAGGGAAGAGAGGAGAGGACAGGAAAGGAGAGAGTCAACATGGAAGGATGGGGGGGGGGAATAGAGAGAGAGAGAGAGAGATCCAAGTCCTATAATGAGCAAAGTCTTCCACCCCCACCAACAATGTGTCACTCTTAGACCCGAGCCACGTAAATAAACCTACAAAACAGAGATCCAGTCAAAGCAGGATGGGTGGGAGCAGCGAGTTCAGCTGACATGGGGCTGTTGATAGCACACACAGCAGCAGACAGCTTCCTGTGCAAGGGGCAAACCACGGCAGGAAGCAGCCCTGTCTTTATTCCTCTCTAAGATATTTATACACTCCACTGTGGCCAACAAACACAACTGGTATAACTTGGATGAAATTTTAATTATACGGGATTTTAATGATTTAAGTTGCTGTGGGTGGATAGGGGAAGCCAATAAGGAGACAGCAAAGGTTCACCCAAGTGCAGCTGCCTGTTTCCCCTCAGCCCTGTAAAAAAACCAGCATTCCGGAGGAAGGTCTCAAGGTTCATGCGTAAGGTAGGAGAGAGCCACATAATTCTAGCTACTGGCTAGGGCTCTGGCTTTGTCAATACTCAGTCTCACCACAACATGTCAACAAGTTTACAGATCTGGACTTGATAATCTTGCTATAAAAAGAAATTATGGGGATAATTGTCATCTCCATAGTCCCCATTCTTTACCCACAATTTTCTTCTAGACTTTTTTTCCCTTCTCTCCATTTTTGCTTTATTCTTCTGGACTAGCCTGTCCACACTCCCCTCCACTGTCAGGAGCTAAACCATGGGGAGACCACTCTGTTCTGCCCAGAATATGCTCATCCTTATCTTGCAAACAGTGAGAACAATGTTGGCTAGACTGGACTTACCATGGAGCTATAGATGGGAATGGGTGGCTTTCACCTGGCACTCACACTGTGGACCCGTGCCTAGCCTGGGTTGGAATGAGGTCAGCACTTGCTCCAGTGGTACCTACCCAGAAGTTGAAAGGTCCTTTTTAAATTATTATGGAATCCTATTCAGCAGACCTAAAACATCAGAGTGCTCTGGACAGGTTTGCAAGATGGACGAGCTCACCACACAGTAATAAAGTATGCGTTTTCATTCATTCAACCATTTACTGAGGATTAACTATTGTTCCAAATGCCTTGATGGCTACAATAAGGAATATGACTGAGATTAGATGTCCAAGTTGTTGATAATGTGTCAGGAAGCAACACATGTTCTCAAACAATACAACGTAGAAAGCATCCTGACAGAGAGGATGAAGTAAGACAACTCTCGGCTGCAAGTTCAAAAAGCATCACAGACAGCATTTGAACTTGGCCTTGGAGGATGAATGGGGTTTCTATATAGAAAAACAAAAGATCCCAGGTGGAATTTACAGAGGTAGGAATGTACAAGTTGGAGGTCGAGGAGGCATTCAGGCAGAAAAAGTATTTCATTTTGGCTAAGGTATATATATATGTTAAAGGAGTTAAGGTTGAAAGAGATTAGGGCTAGAATTTTTTTTTTACAGACAGTGAGGAGGCAATGAATGCCAGAGCATCTGGTCCAACCCCTCACCTAGAGATTAGAACCCTGCACCTAGAGAGTTGCAAGTCTTTCCCAAGATTCCATAACAAGTTAGAGCTGGATCTGGGTTCCCAATCCCAGGCTCCCTCACTGTGTGTGGCTATTTCACAATCAGAACTGAGCCTTAGGATAAATAATCTGGCAGAAGAATAAAAAAGAGATGACAGAAGTGAAAGGCCGTAGGCACAGCAGTGGCCAGGAGGCCTTCACAGATGCCAGGAAAGGACTACTGGGCACCTGGACCAAGTTGTTGGCAGAGGGAATGTGAAGGAAGGTACGAGTCCAAGAGTAATTGTGGGGGGAGAATTTACAGGACAAGGTGACTGTTTAGATCTGTGGGTTGTGGCAGGGGGAGGCAGGAAAGTTGATTCCAAGGTTTCAAGCCCAAGTGACTAAGGAGTCCCTTTTATGGAAAAAGCAACTCGCCCACTCTTTCCTTCACTCCTGGCTGTGCACCTTCCACTCCTCCCCTCTGCTGCCAAGATCACTCCCTCGGAGTCTTTCCTGGGCCCTAAGTCAAGGCTTCTGTGTAGAGAGAGCCCTTGCTCCCAGACCCATGACGACATCAACACTGTTATCTGCCTCCCCTTTCTGTTAGTCTTCCCCTTCCTGGATTTCTTGTCTCCATAGACTTTTATTACTCAACTCTTTAATTTTTCTTCAGCCCTATAAATGTAATTGTTTACTAAGTTTATATTCTTTTCTCTTTTTATAATAGTAGCATATGACAGAAACCCAATTCAAACTAGTTCAAGTAAAAAAGGGAATTTATTGGTTTCAGAAACTGAAAAGCTCAGAGATATGTATGGCTGTAGGTACATCTGGATTAGAGATCTAAAATGTTGTATTTACTCTCTCTCACACACACCCACACACACACACACACACACACACACTTTTGTGTCTGTTGGCACACACATACACACTTTTGTGTCTGTTGGCTCTGCTCCTAGGCTGATTCCACTGGCAAGATGGCCTCCAGCAGCTCAATGGCCTCCCAGCTCAGCTGCTGCAGTGGAAGGAAACACTCCAATGGTTCCAACAAAAGTGCTGGAATTTAGTTTTATTGGACCTAATTTCTAACCCAGTCATTGTGACCAGAGGGATGGAATGTGCTGATTGGCCAGGCCTGGGTGGCAAGTGGCCAGGGTTAGCTTCATCCAAGTCATATGAACTAAGAGTTGGAAGGGGATCCCCTAAAGGAAATCACATCATTGCAGTCACCAGAGAAGAGGAGTGGATGCTTGCTGGGGAAAACAACAGGTTTTTGTTGTTGTTTACATCTATTCCCACCCTAAGTATGTAGTTCTGGTTTGTTTTTTTAGTTTCTGGACTCCTTACTTTCTCCTAAAGATCTCACTTCAAGCTCTGTACATTCAAAGGTGAATGTTTCTCCCACTATGTTTCCTATTTATCTATATCATGCCACTATATTCTAACTCATCTGCAATCATGACTTTGGAGTTATTTTTTTATTCTCCCCTCCTTTACACCAGACACAGTTCCTCTTCCCAAAATGCAGTACTTGCTTATGCAAACACACATAAACACATCCAGTATTCTAATGCCTGCTCTGCTTCAGCTCTCACATCAGCCATCTCACCCAGTGTGGTGGATTATAAAAATGGCCAACTATTTCATTCTTCTCTATCCACACCCTCTTTAATGTGATCTTCCACCTCTTCCTATCAATATGTAGAGTTCATCTCTAACTCAGTGCATCTGGGTTAACTTGCAGCTTTCTTTGGCCAATCTGGCTGGTCTTCCTGACTTTGCTTATTACTTGCTCCCCTGTCTTCACCATGAGACTGGCTATGGAGCAAAGATAAACTGTCCCAGCTGATCCTGGCCTAGACTAGCCAGGTACCAGATGACCTAGCAGTTGGTCACAGATGCTTGAGAACAGAGCCAAAAGCAGAAAAACTGCCAGGCTAAGCAGAGTCTAATTTGATGACCCATAAAATCATGAGCTAAATAAACAGTGTTGTTTTTAAAGCACTAAAATTTGGCTTTTGGTGTTACACAGCAAATGCTAACTGATACGCCTTCCCTCCTTCTGACACTAATTTAATCCATACTTCCCATTTTCATCACACCTGGTTGGTGAGTTGTTTAAGCTGATCTTGGAATGGTTAGCAATAATTATTTCTAACATTTGAATCTAGACAGGATTCTAAGCATCTACATATAATAACGCATTAAAAGTTTCACAGCAGTGGACTGTGTCACTGTCCAGGATACAGGGAAACCAGAGTGTGTGTGATAGAGAATCATTGGAAAACATTATTCATCCTTGAAACAGAAGCCAAACACTCAGGAATATTTGGTCATCCAGGAGGCATCATGGACTTCCATGACGTGATATACACTGTCTCTCTCCAGTATAAAACTGCCAATCCAAGCATGCACTCTTCTTTAAAAAAAAAACAACAACAAAAAAAAACACACACACACATTAAGCCTTTCATCTCTCTTAAAATACACAAGAATTGCATACAAATCAGTGGGAATTGCCTATGTATCTCTGAGGACTAAATTGATCTTTATTAATTAAAAAACCCACCCAAATGAAATATTATAGTACTAAAAGAAGGATTGCATTACTGTATTCTCTTGCAATGTTTATCAAAGTGGTTTTGCTTAACAGGAAAATTTAATCAACAAAATTATCTACGTATTTGAAAATAGCAATAACATTTCTACTTTAAATAAATAGTCCAAAATAATAAAGACTGCCCCAGACACTCCTGCTCCTTCAATTAATCTGCCATTGTCCCCAAAATAATTCATATCCAAAATAAATACAGTGACCATTCTACCATAACAAGGTCGCCATTGTAAAAGAATTCCCAGAGTAATGATGGAGGGAGCATGAAAGAGTGGGAAGTGTTTTAGAAAAACACAGCATTTCTAAAAATTAAATTAAGGATTAAATCTGAGAGATATTTGAGAGTCTTACACAATTTGAGACTAGACTCAGCAGTGCCCTCAATGGTCCCCAATCTGTCTCTTGCTTCAACAGTGTTTGGATGAAACAGACCCAGGGATGCGCCTTCTTCCAGCCTCGGACCACTCTCCTGCATCTTATCCAGTCACCACCTTCAGAACCACCACCAGGACCAGCCAACACACCAGTGTGGCTTTTTTTTCTACCTTAACTCCTTATTGCCCAACAACCACGAGCTCCCAAATTCATCAGAATTATTCCACCCAGGTGGAGGCTGTGGTCAACCTCCCGGCCAACCTGCATCTGCAGTCCCCACGCCTATCTCTCTCTGGGCTTCTGTTTTGACCTGACCCTGTGGCTCTGGAGGACATGGGCCACCTCTTCCGAGAGCTGGCGGAGAAGAAGCCAAGGGTGCGGGAAATCTCTTAAAGATGCAAAACCAGCGCGGTGGCCGCATTCTCTGCCAGGACGTGCTGAAGCCTTCCCAGGACACCATGGAAACCGCCCTGGCCTTGGAGAAGAACCTGAACCAGGTCCTCTTAGAGCTGCAGACCCTGGCTCTCCTCGCAGACCCTCGTCTCCGTGACTTCCTGCAGAACCACTTCCGGGGTGAGAGGGGAAACTCATCAAGAAGATGGGCAGCACCTGACTCACCTCCGCAGACTGCCGGCCAGCAGGCTGGGCTGGGCGAAGATCTCTTCAAAAGGCTCACCCTCAAGCACGACTAGGAGCCTTTGGAGCCCAGAGGCCTTTGAGGGGCCCCTCTGCATCACCTAGTGTCTGACTTTTACCTGAGCCTCTCCCCAAACCACTAGCCATTCTTCTAACCATCCTGAAGCCCTCTCCCATGCATTGTACCAAATGAAGCAATAAAGCTTTTTGCAGCAAGAAAACAAAACAAAACAAAAAGACTAGACTCAATACTTTTATTTAGTTAATCCGATATTTCTAGTAGCTATATTTGTTGTTTTTATTCAGTTCGTCCAAGTATAGAAGAGAGGAAGGGCTGTTAACAGCCTTCTGTTAACAGGTAGGGTTGAAAATAAAAATTTTATAGTCAGTCATGAAAATGAGCCCAGTTAAGAATTTTATTTTTGTCAGAAAAAAACCCACAGATAGATAGAGGTCAACGTTAACAAGATCATAAAATAACAGAAAGTTGCAGAATCAGTCTGGCCCTGATTCCCAGCACAAAAGAGCTCATTGTGCTAGTCATGCTCTCGAAATACGAGGTAGGCCTTCTGTGGCTGGAAAACATCATTGCAGTGTTGTTCTTGGAGCCTGGCTGTTTCATAATCTTCGTGCTGAAATACACACAACATTCATTAAACATATACGAGCAGAGGAGCAATGAGGAAATAGAAATGGGTCAAAGATGACCTGATTTTGAAGGAGTAAAATGAAACCTAAAATGATCTCATGTCACAAAACCATTAAATATATGTCACACAACCTGCCAGGTGTTTAATTATTTAGAATTATTTAGTGTCCTATTGAGATACTCTTGTTATATGGCTTTTTTTAAGTGTCATTTCATTTCTCATTATTGGTAATTGCAAAATGCAAGTGTTAAAAAAAACACAAAACAAAACTTCCGTAATGGGTAAAACATTAAAAATGCCAAACAAGAAAAACCTCCTGGCTAAGGTGAGAAAAAGTGATGGTGGCAATGTAATGTTTTATTGACAGTCCAGCAAACATTGAAAAGTGTTATTAATAGACAAGTTCCATTCTGTTTTACTCTACAATACCTTTAAAGAGCATACGGTGGGGCTGGGGGGGGGGGGGGGGGGGGGAAACGTAATCCTGCTTTCCACTTATTATCTATATCACATGCTGGGTATTCTTCATTGTCTCAAAATGCAAACTTGGGGTGATTTTTTAACCATTTCTTAGTATCTCTTAAAGACAAACCTAAAACAAATTTAGCTCTAAAGGAGTCATAAAACCTTTTCTAATCGCACAGCTCAGTGAATGCCCACAGTTAGACAAGCTGACGTGGCGATCAAAGACTTGCCCCAGTAGCATTGCTTGCCCCAGTAGCATAGAGCTGCTCTCTAACCATTTCTTAGTAGTTAAAATGGATCGTACCAGCTACAAAAATAATAGCTGGCAAACAGGCTAGTCTTGTCAGCCATTGAGAAGGTATCTATCATTTCAAAATCCTAATGCTCTGTACACCCTCAATTTCCCGTATGGGTAAGGACGTTTTAAGTTTCCATCTATATAGCTATATAAATGTTGCTTATGAAATGCCTTATCATGTTGCTCTTGATTGATAGTGCTAGACTTGGACATGCCCCCAGAGACCATCAGTCCTCATTTCATAAATGAAAAAATGGAAACCTGAAGAAGAAAAAAAGGGGGAGAGGGGTGGTAATTTTCCCAGGACCACACTCCCAACCAATTGCAGAGCAAGGATGAAAACTCAGATCTTTAGACTTTCAATTAAGTGCTCTTTCCAAGTATGAGAAATATGTGACCTGGAAGCTTTTGAAATCCACACATGTTCCTTGTAACAAAGCTGATAATGCTGGACTGTGGAGAACAGGTATGCTGGACTGTTGAGAACAGGTATGCTGGACTGTGGAAAACAGGTATGCTGGACTGTAGAAAACAGGTATGCTGGACTGTGGAAAACAGGTATGCACTTAAGAGAGCTGTGCTTTCTAAAAATCCCAGAACATCCTGTGGAACACTTCTGTGGTCAAGCTGAAGAGAGCATCGTTGAAAGTCATTGCAGGCATCCCAAATCTTTAAGAACTCTTGCTGCAGCCCAGCCAGGATGGCTCAGTGGTTGAGCACCGACCTAAGGAACCAGGAGGCCACAGTTTGATTCCCAGTCAGGGCACATGCCTGAGTTGCAGGCTTGATCCCCAGAGTGGGGGTGTGCAAGAGGCAGCCGATCAGTGATTCTCTCTCATCATGGATGTTTTTAACTCTTTCTCCTTCTCTTTTCCTCTCCGAAATCAATAAAAATATGTTTTAAAAAAATAAAAAGAACTCTTGCTACAAAGGATATTCTGATAAGGGTAATCAAGGAACCCATGATGCTTAGACCATCTGACAGCAATGATCATGAGATAAATTGCTTCACAGAGTACCAGAAAGACCAGTGAATATTGTGTAAGACGGCTAGACATTCTTGTCATTCCTTTGGTTTTGCCCATCCACTCACTTATAAATTCTGGGATGGTCACCACCATCCTTGAATTTCATGTGACTTGCTTGTCCTCTGAATACCATTTTACACCAGAAGTTAATATAGAGTGGAAATTTCTATAAGTGGCATAATAGCTCTGACAATTAAGGCAACATAAACTCAACCATCATTTAATAAACATTTGCTCAGTACCTGCACTATGCCAGGTACTGTATTAGGCGCTAAAAGTAATACAAAAAAGAATAGCTTTGAAGCCTTACCCTCAAGAATTTCACAAACTTTAACAAACTGTTAAGTGCTAGAAAAATACATAAAATGCTAAGGGAACACAGAGAAGAGCTATTAATTCTGAGCAAGGGAGAAAACCAAGAGGTCAAAAGGGTGACCTCATAGAGGAGGTGTGTTCACTTTTTATTATTGTTTAACAAACTGCCCAAAACTTAGCAGCTTAAGCCAATGATGACATTTACATTGCTCTCGAATCTGCAATTTGTTCAGGAGTCAGTGGCGATGACTTTGCTCTGTTCTACTCGGGGTCAGCCGAGGCTATTGGAAGGCTTAGATCTGGAGTCATTTAAAGATTCATCCTTTCATTTTCCTGAAGATTGATGCTGATCACTGCCTGGGGCCTTACCTAAGACTGTTAACTAGAACACTTATACGTAGCATGTCCATGTTACCTGGGCTCCCTCACAACATGTGGCTGGATTTTAAATAAAGAGAGAGAGAGCCTGCCTGGCATGGTTCAGTGGTTGAGCATCAATCTATGAACCAGGAGGTCATGGTTTGATTCCGGGTCAAGGCACATGCCTGGGTTGCGTGCTTAGTCCCCAGTGTGGGGCATGCAGGGGGAAGCTGATCAATGATTCTCTCTTATCATTGATGTTTCTATCTCTCTCTCCCTCTCACTTCCTCTCTGAAATCAATAAAAAATATATTTTTTAAAATAATAATAATATAAAGAAAGAGAGGGAGGGAGGAAGAAAAAGAGGAAGAGAGAATGAGAGAGTCATATGACCTAGACTCAGAAATTATATATCAGCAATTTTGCCCCATTCTAGTTATTGATATAGTCACAAAGTCCTGTCCACCACTTGATGGAAAAATATTATGATTGCTGGAAGATCTTGTGAGATCAGAAATATTGCTGTGGCCATATCTACCACAGCAGGTAATTTTTGAGCTAGACCTTGAAGGAGATAACTTGAGAGAGAGAGATGTCATGGAGCCAAAAGGTTGAGTGACCTATGTCACAGAGGGCTAGAGTAAGATAGGACACAAGGTGTCCTCTGGATTTGACATGTGGATGGTGACGAAGCAGAGGCCAGGTTGCATACAGAAGCTTGGGTAGAAATTTGAGAAAAGAATGAGTGCAGCTAACAAATGTGGAGTACTTTTTAGAGTGGCGGGTCTCAAACTGGTTCTCCGACCATCAGCATCACCTGCGAACATGTTAGAAATGCACACTCTTGGATCCTACCTCAAACTTGTTAGAAATGCACACTCTTGGATCCTACCTCAAACCTATGGAATCAGAAACTCTGGGACTGGAGCCCAGTGATCTGTGCTTTAACAAGTTCTCTAGATAATTCTGGTGCACATCAAAGCTTGACAGACACAGGCCTGGAGAGAAGGAAAAGTAACTGTTGGTGGGAGGAAGAGGAGGACAGTCAAGGAAGGGTTTTGTTTTCCGAAATGGGAAAGATTTTAAACATGTTTGCATTCAAGGAAGAAAAGAATCTGTATTTAAAAAGAATGAACTGGACATATAAAAAAAGAAAAGTGTTGGGGCCAAGTCTTGGGAGAACCAGAAAGTAGATGGTGACTATTTTGAGATATAAAGAGAAACAAGCAGCCCAAGAATTATATCCCAGCATTGGTACCCACCTATCCATTAGGCAAAGCAAAGATGACAACAGATGTTAGTTTTGACAAGCCTGCTTCTAATACTTCAACCACTGCCTCCTCCAGGAATCTCCATATTTTCATTTATTGAGTGACTAAGAGCTGCAGAGCTTTGAGCATTTCACTTCATCTGAGTTTTAAAGTCTAGGCAGGTCACAGTTCAGCTAGACCAGGTCTCAGGGCTATTGAAACACATGAGCTAGACTCCACCATGCTTCGGCACCCTGGCCAAGGCCTTTGCCTCCACACTGGATGTGCCCCATACTTGGGGCAATGGAGCTACAGCACTCAGAGTCATGGCCCAGAGAGGCTTGGAAGAGCAGTATTTTCCTAGGGCAGGGGCAAAATGACAAGGGATGTCTGGGACTTTTTCCAGACAAAGTAGGTAGGAGACACTTACCCAGTAGCTTCAACAAAAACAGTATTCCATCTTCTAGGGTGATTCAAAATGTCAAATACAGACAAAATTTTAAAGGGGAAAAAAGGAGGTTTGTCTGACGGGGGGAAGAAGGGAGGCTGCCGGTTATGACAGCCACCGTTGGTGAAGTTTACCTTGTTTTTCCTCTGGTCGAGCTGGTCTGCAATGACCTGGCATGCCAGGCGAGAGACAGTAGCAAAACAAGTGTCTGCACAGAGTCCTACAGGGAGCGTCAAAGGTTTTCAACTTTCATTAACCCCCATTTGACTTTCTTTTTCTTAAAAACATGGTGCTAAATCTTTGTGGTTAAAACCTTAGGTTCACAGCCTTTAATAAAGAAGTCCAGACATTGGGAACCCCAAAATAAATAGAACTGTGGACCAAATGACATTCCCCTTTGAAAGTTGCTTTTGAAAATGCAAGGGAGTACCATTTAGACACAGGAAAAGAAAAGTAGGCAATTAATTTCCTTTCAAGGGGTTTTTTGGAATGTCTACCAGAATTGACCGTGGAGGGAGAATTAATGCCACATCAAGGCATTAATCCAGATCACCAATTAGTTAGTCTACCCAAAGTTCTGTCTGGTGGTCACTTCTGTTTACTACTCACATGGAGGAGGCATGAGAGCTGTAAAAAGAGCCCCTCTTCCCAGCACCACTCCATGCTGACACTAGTTTTCTCTTTTCCCTTTCCCATCCACTTCAGGGAAAGGGAAAGAAGAAAACTAGTATCTTACTGAAAAAGGACACCTTCAACTCTTCTCCTCTTTAGCCTTCTGACTGGGGGGCGAGGGGCGGGAAGAGCTGGACATGTTGCCATAAATCAGTGTATCTGTGGGCCCGACTGCTCAGTACAGAACTCCTTTTATTGTCAATGTTTGTGAAAATGTACCGCCACTGACTTTATTTTCTAGGAGTAGATCCAGTGTTGTTATTTTTTTTTTCTTACCAGAGATTAAAGTGTCATAAAATGACTTTAATGAATCGTGGCTAGTCTTTTGAATATGGATGGAATGGGATAGGATAGAATAAGATGGAATGGGACAGGACAAGATGTGATGGGACAGGATACAAAATATCAGAACAAATCACAGGGAACAAGGAGAACTGGTATCTGGAGCTTCTGTTTACGTTTGGTGGGCAAGTGTGCACGCACATGCACAAGTGCAGTTGTGTTGTAAGTTACAATGCGAAAGGGATCTTTCATAATCAAACGTTTGAACACTACTATAATAGAAATGAGACTCTCCACCTAACCTCAGTATTGCAAGTTTTCACCTGTAGATAAAGAGCTGCTTACGCTGGCTTAGCCTGAGATTGTCAGTAAAATATTCACTGAGCGGTGTTCGAAGGCAAGAGCGGGCCCATCCTCGCTGAACATGGCCTCCCCAGCACTGTGACACTCCGAAGCGAGACCTCGCTGGGATACTATGGGGACAAATATTCTGGAGGTGAAAGCAGAAAACTGTGGGGCTTATTTCCAAGATTTCTCAGAAATAATGTGTCCGGGCCTAACCATACCTCATCACCCCACAAAGGCAAACACCCAAACTCTGAAGACCACCCATCAATAAACTCATGAGCCTCACAGTTTGCATTTTCAACTTCAAATGATGTTTTAAGAAAACACTTAAGTATAACTTTCCAAGGAAATGGTTACAAGAGGCTCAAATACAAACACTCCCTGTATTTCACCCTCAGTCAAGACAAAAAGGTCGGGGATAAAAACTTTCCTCTCCAGGCAGCAGATTCCCAACCCTGAGTTTTTCCACCACAAGCTGAAAGATGTCCTAGGTGAGAAGCATGACCGCCCTTGCTGCTTCCAAATGGCTCTCCTTGTGGGTCCCACTCCTGTTAGCTTGCTGGATGTGCACGGGGGTCACTCCCATTTGCTCAAAATGAGGACAGCATTGCTTTTTATTCTGGCAATAAATACTATTACAAAGTTGCTTGGGTTTGTTTTGCCCCTCCTTGGAATTATCTCAAGATAATTTTATTTTGAAAATCAAAATACTTAAACTTTCCTTTTCTTCTTCACTGACAGTAACAGAATTTAGAGGCCTTAAAACAATAAAAAGCTAAGGGTTTTTATAAGGAATATCTGTCACGCTCAGGGAACATCAAAGCATCTTAGTGTGTGTTTAATATGTTCATATCAGCAGAACTTGTATTTTAAAAGTTACATTTGATGAAGTGCAGGCTACCCAACAGATGAAAAGATCAAAAAAGCTTTTGGTAGAAGAATAATTTGTATAACCCCATCTGACAAACTCCACTTACCAAATAAAATGGATAACTATTCCCCTTTGTATTTCACCTTTGATGGGTCCATGTTTAGTGAGCAAGGAATCCACACCTATTCCTTTGAACTGAGACCTAAGTTCAAAGTTTCTTTCTTACTAGATATAAGTTGCATTCATTCTCATTGCATTCATTTTGTATATTCTAGCATAATATATTCTTAAAAGTATAAAATTGTTCAACAAACAAAAGGAACCATGTGTATCTCATTTAACACTTTTTCAGCTATAAAAAAATACAAAGTCACTATGAAAATTTCTATGAATAAATATTGATGGACCAAGTGCACACTGTTCTAACAGAAACATTACCCATAAGTAAAGAATCGTACCTACACAAATTATACCCATTCTGGTATCTTTTGATTGAAGAATCCTTCAGAACTAAGCACAGATTACAAATGCTCAAAGACCTTTCTCTACACCCCATTCTCTAGAAGCAAAGGCAAAGTGGCAAGGACGGCGAAAGTGTGGATATTCATTGTGTGAAACTTATATGACAAATTAGAAAGTTCTGCCTTGGAGTCTCGTGTATTAGGAACCCTGAGAAAGAACAGCATGCTCTGGGCTTTGTCTCACAAGCCAGCGAAGGACTCCACTTAGGATGAGAGAGAACACCATGCAGGCCTCTCAGACTGGTGCCCTTATAATGAATACACCTGGTCCTCCCAGATCATTCCTTTTAATCCTCCCAGATCGTTCCTTTTAAACCAGACGCGAGTTTTTCATGACCAACTCTTAGTCTTCGGTGTCAACGCATCAAGGCTACATTACTCAGTGATTCAACCCAACATTGGTCTAGGTGAAAGTATTTTGTAGATGTGGCTAACACTACAGACAGTTAACTTTAAAGAAAGGAAACCACTCTTGATGGTGTGTGTGGGCCTCGCCCAATCTACCAAGGCCTTAAGCGTAAAACTGAGTTTCTGCCCGAGAGTTTCCAGACAGTTCTTCCTGATGGCCTGCCTTCATAATGTTAGACTCACTAGCCCTCATAGCTGGTTCTGTTCACCTGATAGAATCCTGACCGATATACCGGTAGACCGGTCTGGGATGGTGTCAATCTAAGTTCATCTGGGAATATAGGGCCTCATCATACCCTAAATTTGAGTCAGTTGACAAACCTCAAAACACTGGTCTTATAAACTGTGGAGCATACAGTAGCAGACCTTTAAAATGATTTGCTGCTGTGTTCTTAAATGTTCTTGAAAGATGGGAGTAGTTCAGAATATACTCTATTACACAACTAGTTGATCCCAATTTCTAGCAAGTTGAAGAGACACTTGAAATTGGCTCTTGCACCAGTTCAGTTTCCATTGTTAAGTGGCTGCAGCCCTTCAAGGCAGAAAGAAACCCACAGTTTCTGAAACGTTACCAAAACCAAAGTCATCTAAAATAAGTCAGACTTGATGAATGTTAAATGGAAGTTGAGATTGGTTTCATCCCATTTTCTAAATTGCAGCTGTTCTTAGGATTCTACCTCACCTGCCTTATTTCAGTAGTTTCCTGAGGGCTGTTTTTATTTTTTTAATCCACATCTATGAAAGAATCTGTATTCTAAAATTTTCACGCAAACTATCACTGAAGAGTCTTAACACCGCAAAAGACTACAAATTTTCTTCCTCTGACATTCCTCTTTTGCCAAAATAGGCCCCTATGGCTGGGTGGTTTGGTTTTGTTCCATCATAAGGGGAGTTTAATATCAGCCTGTCAAAAAAAAGAAGAGACACAGCAATGACAGTTAAATGGAAAATGGCACCAATTAACGTATTTATAGAACACCACAGGCAGACAGACAACAGATGAGGAGAGAACATTTGTACAGCAGGAGCCTACCAGCCTCAGCATTAATCAATTTTTCAGAAAGGCTGTGCCCCTGACCTATTAATAAAAGAAAAACCTCAAAGTTCTAAACGAGGTCATTTGTCCTGCCACCTGACTTTCCCTGGGCCACAACTGTGACCTGGGAGGAAGTGGCACAGGGGTCTAGGTCATCAGAGGATGGTTGGACTGACACCCTCTCAGTTACCCATCTGCTGAGGACTGTGGGTCCATGTAGGAGATACAGGCCATCAAGCCACCCGGCCCCTCTGGTTTTCCTGGCAATCGAAGGACCACTTGCCCCTGTGCCCGACACACAGACAGAGACATTTACAAAATGTTGGCAGACTGTGCTCCTCTTTCCTGCCTCTTTCCCTCTGTCATAGCTTCTCCCTTCATCTCAGTCCTGCTCTTAAGAAAAAAAATCTGACATCTGTCACTCACGGAAGTCAATGTATTTCCGATTTCGTGCTCTCAGACTTTTAAAAAGTTTAAACAGATTCCTCTAGCTGTGGAATCTGTTCCTTCTGGAAGGGATTTCTGGCATCAACATCAGGCAGGGGTAAGAGAGAGTCAGAAGGCACTAAGGCTGGAGGGATCTCCTGGGTTCCTAAAGGACACTCAGGCAGTCACACCCTGCAAGGTGTGTGTCCCTCTGGTGCAGCAGGGGTGGTGAGAGGTGGCTTCAGTAGAGTAAGGTGTTCTCTCTCCGCACTATAGGCCACTTCAGAAGAAGGAGGGTCCGGAGTTGGCAATGGATTCACTGAGACAAAGAAGCCTCTCTATTGCTTCTCTCCATGTATAGACACTTTAAATACCCCAAATGCTAGAGACTGAATGTCTGTGTCCCCCCCCCCCCCAAAATTCATATCTTGAGACCGAATCCCCAAAGAGTGATGGTCTTTAGAGGTACGGGAGCTGCCAAAGCAACCACGCAGAATTTGGGCACCAGATCCAAGAAAAAAGGGAAACCTACAGGGGTGAGCCTAACTTTCTGCATTCCCATATCACCTGCAGGGCATGTGCCAATTCCTGGTACTGAGCCACAGACTGAGAGGCCGGGCAGAGGGCAGCTGCTGAGGGGCAGAGGAGGCAGCAGAGCTTTAAGCAGTTTTATAGGCTAGGCAGACAGGATGGGACTGGAGCCACAAAGTGGTTCTGAAAGGCCAAGGGACCAAAGGGAAGGAGAGCACCAAGAATGAGTCCCTATTCAGCAGTGGTTTTCTCCAGTGCGTCATGCAGAAGACTACAACACAAAAATACGAAGGAATAATGGGCCTTGTGAATGTCCATAAATCCAAATGAATATTGATTGTACAAAACAATAATAACATTGTCTTGTGGAAATGAGATTTAAATATGTGTGGAATTAAACAAGTATGACAAAAATCACAAATAGAGTAGGTAAATCGAGTTAAGTTGTTCTAAGGACAGCATTAACTTAGGAGGGGTAAAGAGCAAGGATAATTGTTTTAATTCTAGGATAGCTTCCAAACAAAAAGCATAAGAACTTTTTTAAAAAAAAGAAAAACAGTAGAGGGAAATGTTGAGTAATAAAAAAAGTAGCTGATTAATCCAAAAGAAACAAAACAAACAAACAAAAAACAGAAAAAAGAACATAAAGACAGAGCAAGCATAACAAATAATACAATAGTAAATTAAAAACTTACCTGTTAATAATTACATAAAATATAAATGGTCTAAATAGTAAAAATAAAAGACTATGAATCTACATTAAATAATAAGACCCAACTAATGCTGTTTACAAGATATACATGTTAGCCCTCGCCAGTTTGGCTCAGTTGATAGAGCATCAGCCTGCAGACCAAAAGGTCTCAAGTTCAAGTCTGTTCAAGGGCTTGTAACTCAGTTGCAGGCTCCTCCCCAGCCCTGGCCTTGGTCGGGGCTTGTGCAATCGATGTGTTTCTCTTACATCAATATTTCTCTCTGTCTTTCCCTCTCTCTTCCACTCTCTTTAAAAATCAATGGAAAAATATCCTCTGGTCTTTGGGTGAGGCTTACAAAAAAAAAAAAGATACACATGTTAAATATGAAAAGATACAAAGGCTCAAAGTAAATGGTTGGTAAATGTGTACCATGCAAACATCAAAATAAAGCTTATTTATGTAACCATAGTAATATCAGACATGGTACAATTTAAAGTAATAAACAAACACTAGAGTTAAAGCAAAACATTTCATAATAACAAAAGTGTTAATTCACCAAGAAAATATAACAGTTATAAATGTGTATGTATCTAACATCATTGAGTAAAAAATTTAAAGCTACAAGAAAAAGTAAAGAAGTCCACAATATAGTGGAAAACTTTAACACACCTGGCTCTCTCAACAACTGGTAGAATGGAAGGAGGGGGATCAGTAAGGATATAAAAGATATGAATGTCACAATGAATAAGGTTGACCTAATTGCTATAGAGACAGCATGGCATCCAATAATGAAAGAATACACATCGTTTTCTAGTGCACTTAGAGCATTTACTAAAATGAGCCATATGCTGGGTCACAAATCAAATCCCAACAAATACAAGAAACTGAAATAAATTACGGTGTATTATCTGATCACAGTAGAATTAGACCAGCTATCAATAACAAGTTGACCAGAATATTCCCACTGCCTGTAAACTGAGATCTTAAATAGCTGTTACGGTATATGCAGATCCCTCCACTTCATGACACACACATTTATTTCCTCAGCTGGTAGGGACACCGTGCTCCTGCCAGTACCCCTCTTGCCTAAAGTTACACTCCCACCCTAGGGACATCCTGCATCTAGTGATGCACAGCTGCAAAAGCCTTTGTCTTCATCAGACAACCCTGGAGTTTGCCCCAGGTCCAGAGCTCTGCAGGAGATTGGCCAAGATCTCTGTTGCTACGTCTGTTAGTCACCTTCTTCTGAACAATCTTTTATCTCTCTCACACAGGTGTAGATCTTGAGAGCACTCTCCAATAAATCTCCTGCATATAACTCTCCCTCTCAGAATCTGTTTCCCATGGATCCAATTTAAGATTACTACTATGGATCCAAGAACAATGACAACTGGACAATACTTTTAGTTTAATGGTAGGGAAAATATGACATATCAAACTTTGAGGGATGTGGCTAAAGCGGTGCTTAGAGAGAATTGTGTCTTTAAAAATGTGCTAGAAAAGAAAGGCTGAAATCTTAGGAAGTTAGAAAAGGAAGACCAAGTTAAACTCAAAGAGACATGAAGGGGAGAAAATCAGAAAACAAGGTACAATAGATACTATCAGCAAATTTAATAAACTTCTAACCAGACTGATGAAAACAAAAATGCTACAGAATATAAATATAAGGGATAAGAAAAGGCATATCATTCCCAATTACAAGTATGTAAACAGATCTTAAGTGGGTCTTACACACTTTATACCAAAAATGTTTTTTGAAAATGCGGATAAAAGGACAGATTCCTTCTTTAAAAACCCTAAAACTGACAATAAAATAAATATAAAATCTGAATAGTTAGATTTCTAATAAAGAAATTAAAACTGTATTCATAATGTTAACCTCATGAAGATTATCTCCAGCCCAATAAGAGAAAACCAGAGCCAGAAAATGGTTAGAACAGATTTTGTTCAGAAACTATTACAATTGGGGAAAAGAAATTTCAGTATAGAACTGGACTCAACTCCAAACACAGTAAAGCCATCTGGGAATTTGATTTTTTATAAAAATGGCACATCAGTAAGGAAAGAATGGCCTTTTTGATAAACTGTACTGGAGTAAATTGGAAATCTATATGGAAAGAAAAATATATTAAATCTTTACCTCACACCAAACATAATAATTAATTCCATGTGGACTGTAGCTATAAAAATATACAGAAAAAAAATGAAGATTTTAGGGAATAAAAAAAAAAGGAGAATATCTTCATGACTTTGGGGTAGGTAAAAAAAAAATGCTTAAGAAAACACATCATCAATAACCATATATAAAATGATGGATAAAATTGACTAAATTTGAAAGTTAGTTCACCAAAAAGATACTATTAAGAAAGTGAAAAGGCACATAACAGACTTGGCGGGGGGGCGGGAATTGCTATTCAGATATCTAATAAAGGACTCATATTCAATGTATTTCAAAACTCCTACAAGTTAATGAGACAACAAGGCCATTCAATAGAAAAATAGGCAATAGACTTGAACAGGCACTTAGCAAAAACAAAAAAACCACACATCCAAATGGCCATCTAACATATGCGAAATCATTTATCATTAATCATCAGGAAAATGCAAACTAAAACCACAATGCTATACTACTATGTACCCTTGACCATATGCTTCCTCCATGTCCAGCAATTCTTCTCCCAAGTATAATCCCCAAAAGACAATGAGTACATGTGTACCAAAAGACATGTACAAGAATGCTCATAGCAGCACTCTGCACAGTAGCCAGAAACCAGAAACAACTCATAAGTTCATCAACCACAAATGGATAGTGTTTTGTTCATATAGTGGGATGGTATGTGGTAATGAGACTGAACAAACCCACTAGGTCAAGCCTGTCAAACTCGAGGCCTGTGGACCGCATGTGGCCCACAATGAATATTTTTGCAGCCCAGCCGATATAATGATATGTAAAAAACTTTTTAATAAAAATTTTGTAACTTAATTTTTACAATATCCTGTTATACATAATTATTAATAACAAACTACAACTTCGCTAATGACTGATTACTATAATTGTTTGCATACATTTCCCTTATGTGCCTTATGCACAGGCACACCATTTCTCTCCACTAATACTAGCAGCAAATATTTAAGCAGCCGATTGCCTCGTCATTAGTCTTGGACTGACTTGTTTGGTGTGCACAACAGGAAATATTTCGCTTTAGGAGAACAAGAAAAATAGGTTTATTTGCATTATGCTTATTCATTTGTGCAGTTATTCAGTGTCTGGTAAGTTAATGTTTAAGAAAAAATTAATTTTTATTTCAATGTTCTATTATTTTATGTTAACTATTACTCATTTATTTCAGCCCTTTGTATTCAGCATGTCTCTATCGAAATAAGCCTACATTTTTATGAAAATTGAAGCTTTTAGCCCTAGCTGGTTTGGCTCAGTGGATAGAGCATCAGCTCCTAGGTTTGATACTAGTCAAAGGCACATGCCTGGGTTGTAGGCTTGATCCCCAGTAGGGAGGTGCAAGAGGCAGCCAATCAATGATTCTCTCTCATCATTGATAGTTCTATCTCTCTCTTCCTCTCTGAAATCAATAAAACAAAAATTTTTTTAAGAAAATTGAAGCTTTTGTTTTTTTGAAGCCCACATAAACTTAAATCTTGTTTATTTGGCTCATGTTAGCCTTTGCGTTTGATATGCTTGCACTAGATTAACAACATAAATGAATCTCACGGTCAAATGTTGACTAACAGAAACCAGACATCAGAGAGTATTCTATCATTTCATTTATGTAAAGCTCCAAAACTTGCAAGACCAACAATTACTGATTGAAGTCAGGATATTGTTACCTTTTGGGGAAGAAGAGGATTTACTGAGAAGGGTCCTGAGGAAGGCTTCAGAGTTACCAGTAATGTTTTACATCTTGGCCTGGATGGCACTTATAATTTGTGTTCACATTGTGAAAACCAACACATAATTTTCTTTACTTTTGCTATATTTTAATTAAACATTTATTCTTATTGTATAAGAATATGCAATAGTAAATGGACATGTTTGTTCTTATACAATAGTAAATGTGGAGGTTATTTCTTCAAAAACGTGTAGGTGTGTAGAACTACGTAAGGGGTTGATTTTGCCTGGGATTGTCCTGGGACCTTAAGAAGGCTAGCAGACTACACCGCCGCTTAAATTACTTGCAAAGACATTAGACAACTTGTTTTTGCATTTATAATAACCTCTTGTTACTCTATGTCTCTTATGTCTCATTCTGTTCTTTCCACTCAATTTTCCAAATGCCCTGAATAAAACTACATGATACAGCAAATTGTGCTGTGTTTTCCTGGCCCATTGACCTCCTGTTAAAGCTTAAACTACAAGAATTAAAATCTGAACCCCCAATCTCCTCCTCACTCTAACATTGCCACGGGAAGCACACAATGGCTCAGAAGTGGAAGCGAGCGTCTGGACCGGTTCCCTGAGGAAGGACAGCCACAAAGGCGCATTGTGGCATTGCAAAGGACAAGGCTTCCAGGGCCAAACCCCTCAACAGGAAGACTGTGCCTCGCCCGGGCCATTCCAGCGCAGCTTCGGCAGATTACACTGCAGAAGTGAGTCCTTCCTGCTGGGGCTGGTAAATAATGATCAGTGGAGAGCGTAAGGAAAGGAAGGAGGTAACAGTATAGTGGAAAAACAGTACTGAATTTAACATTTAGCTCTGTTTCTAAGCAGTTGTTCAGTGCTGGCCAGCTCATGAAACCTATCAGTACTGACTGTCTTTGCGGATGGATCTATGATTGGGATGGTCACTAAGCCCCTTCCCAGTGCAAACATTGGTGGATACTCGGGTGAATCCCTTAAAGTGAATTTTGAAAATAATAATAAAATAATAAAAACTAAAAGCCCCCTCTGAATGTTATGGTTCTAAAGCTGAACTACATACTTGGTGCCCTCCAGTGGATGGCATATGCCAATGCTTTGTTACACATAATGGAATATTAACTGGGGGCATGTTGTAAAGTAGCGGTTCTTCATTCATTCCCAGCCAGTGAACTTGTGTTTTGAGAACCTAATATTGTATTCCACCTGCTAGAGTTTCAACCAGGCAATTGTACTATTTAAGCTCACAACTCCTGGTTCTTTGTTTTTTACATATCAGTGAATAAAATCATACACAGTAGCAAATAGAATTCTTTAATAGGGCCAAAGCCCAGGACAATTCTCTTTATATATATATATACTAGAGGCCCGGTGCACAGATTCATGCACATTGAAAGGAAATTAATTAGAAGGTGGCTGGTGGGATGGGACTGAGCAAGATGGGCTGGACACACCCTGGAGCCAACCTCCCGTGGTCCCTCCCCAGCCGGCAGTACCTGGGGTTAGCACCAGGGCTCAAAGAGTGTTTGTGGAGTGAGCTGAGTCCCTCTGGCAGGTGGGGTCCCTCAGCCTGGCCTGCAGGGATCGGGCCGAAACCAGCAGTCTGAAGTCCCCCGAGGGATCCCGAATGTGAGAGAGCACTCTGTAAAGTTGCTGTCACTCGGCAGCTCCTGCGTTAAGCGTCTGCCCCCCCCCCCCCGCCCCGGTGGAGAGTGCAGGTCAGACCTACTGGCTGGTCAGCCAGTCGGCTGGTCGCTTAGCCTTTTATACATACATATAGAGAACCATTGATCAGCTGCCTCCTACACACTCTACACTGGGGATGAAGCCCACAACCCGGGCATGCGCCCTGACTGGGAATTGAACCCTGACCTCTTGGTTTATAGGTCTACGTTCAACCACTGAGTCACATCAGCCGGGCCCAGCACAATTCTCTTAATCTACCAGTCAGATGGTCATAAACAGGGAGTTTTTACTTCTGTTTTCCCAAATGTTTGACTAGGATGTTGTTTCCAATCTGAGGCATTTTAAATGGTTCTGAGCAAAATTTAAAACCTGCATCCAATTAACATGTTCCAGAAATGAAAATTTCCCTGTTTACTTCTCACTAAATAGACACATTAGACAGCTGCCAACCTTAATGGTTCTGAGCATGATGTGGCTAACATGATTACAAGTTCCCAGGTACCCAGGACCAGGTATAGAATGCCTGCTCTCCCATGCTTAGGTCCTCAAACCAGCACTACCAACGTCTTTGAACTTCCCATACTAGCCAAAGGGCAGACAGCATGCCGAGAACTTGCTATGTGTCAAATACTGTTCTGAGCACGAGAAATACAATGGTGCACAAAAGTAGACACAACTATGGACCTCACGGAATAACACTCCAGGACAATCTTAACAAGTGGAAGACAACCGGAAGTTCCCTGTGAAGCTTCACTGTGTAAAAGCCCTTCCAACTCTCAGTTTAAAAAATACCTCATTAATTTTGTATACAAGGACTTGGAGGTGGTGGTGGGCGGGTGGGTCATTCCAAGGCTTTTAATTGTTATTATAATTTAAGGTTGGTTCTATATGTTAGTGATGATGTCAATGTAAAAGCTCAATATCTAGCAGAAAAGCAACCCTATATAAAGTAGCTGTACTCTCAGTTTGGCTGCTAACCAAGTAATAACACAAGTTGAGAAACTCTAATATTTTCCCGGGGAAGACAAGAAGAGATCTAACCAGAAGCATGAGTCTGTATCACTTGGCCAGGTGAGTAAACCCTGGGCTGCTGGAAAGAAGTCTGTGACATTTGACGAATTGGAGACAGAAAAACTGAGTTTGGAAGAGAGTTGGCTTAATGAAAGAGAATTGTTCTCTTGGATCTTTGATTTGGGCTGAGTGGTAGGAAAAGATTGATTTCGTTCCCAGGAAGTTTTAGTTTGTAGATTCTGGAGAGCTCCAAAGGAAGGGTTGGCTTGCTCACAGACTCGTGAAGGGTCAGCAAAAGTGGAAGAGAAAGCAGGGTTCTGCAGGTGAGTGACACAGGCAGAGAGCGTGAGACAACCAGCGAGAGAACGTACAGTGTGCTGACTCATTCCCCTGTGTGGGCAATAAACTCTCTCTCAGGAGAATTCAAAAATGGCCTATTATTTGAACAAATAAAATGCCCACTTTGAGGACAGATGCAATCCCTTAATTTAGAGTTATATATTAGCTAATCATAAATAACAACAACAACAACCCTAGCTCCAATCACAGCTGTATTTTTACAAAGATACAACACTGGGCTTTGAGTTGGACAGAAAAGCCCTGCAATGGAGATAGGGGGTCACTTTCGAGGCTGTGTACCTCGAAGTCAGCTATCATTTCAGTACAAGGGGTTTTTTAACTTTCGGAAGTAACAATGAGAGATCAAGAGACAAGCAATTTGTATAAATAACAGAAATGCTTTGTTATCGAGTGAAAGCTAACAGTACGGGCAGCTTTGATAACCTGTGAAATTTTCCACCGGAAAGTGCTGCTTGGCTCCATGACCCTGACATATCTATCTATCCTTGATGCACGGTTGTATATACTAAAATAAGGCAGGACCGGTGAAAATGAGAATTTTGAACAATGTATTATAACATATAGCTCTAAATGCAACTTTGCATCGTTGGTTATGAGGGTCTAATGAATGCATGTGGTTTTAAAGCAATCATGTTTTTCAGGTACATCATTTAGAGTTGATTAAATAGAATGTCTTGTCATTTCTATAAAATATTGAGCATCAGGATAATCCTCTCTTATACCAATATTTCCAAGTACAAATCACTTCAGATAATAGCCCCTTTCCTGAATGTAAACTCCCCTAAATGGTGTATATGCTTATTGGCAAACCCTCTTTTGAGCTCTAAACAAAAAGATATCTAAAGTTAACCTTCATTGTTTTCAGTCAATCTTAGTAGTCCATTAAATAATGCAATCTTGTCATCCTCTCCAACCTACACTTTTGTGTGAGGATTTGATAAATGTCACATCGGTGAATAAGGTAAAGAAACAGAACTATATTTAACGTGACAGATGTAAGTAGCTGTCAGGTTGGGGATTTCAGGTGAGGTAATCCTTTAGTTCCTGCCTCTATGAATATCTATAGAGCATGTAATTCCCCTTAGACCATGAAATTGGGAGGAAAGAGCTTTATAAATATGGAGATTCTGATTTGTATTGTCTAGTAGACTTCAGGGTTTTGTGTGGGGTTTTTTTTTTTTTTTGTCTTAACTGTTGTTTATTTTTATTTCAGATACTTAATAGGATTAAAGCCGAGAATAAAAATATACCAAATCACCACTTTGCTCAAATCCTTATGAAATAGGAAAGGGATAATGAATTCCAAAGGTTGCTTTGGAACCAAGCTGATGTCACAGTTTCTAACCTGCTGAGCTGCCTGCCATATATGCTGAGAAACAAAAGGATAACCCAGAAATAATGCTTAAGATAAAAGTATTATCTGATGTGATTTGATTTGGTTTGATAGGTTAGTTTCCCACAGAAAATGTATTCCATTCCTTGAGGACCTATGGGTCTGTGAGCATAGGAGGCAGGTTTTCCAGCTCGCTGAGGTCTCTACATCTTTCCACAGAGGTGCTGGGAAAAACAGAGCGTGCAGGTGGCTGTTTCAGGATATTACACCAGCTACTTCACTTCCTTGTACCTTCAAGCCAAAATGTGCTCTGGGAGGAATTAATTTTCCCCTCAAGAGATGGCTGCAGTCCATGAAAGAAATATCTACCACTTGTATCTTTTTTAATTCCAATGCCTAGTGGAAGAACAGTCTCTATCAAAGATCTCTGCCTGCTCTAACTATATGAAAAACAAAAATAAAAGGCAAGAAACATGCTCTGGAATTGAACTTTCAGAAAATCTTTTCACAACAGCCTATAATATAGCTGCTGTTCCCAATGGGGGTTGGGGTGGGGGCTAATGACATCAGTGACTTGAGTGGGCAGCATTTAAAAATGATCTCTGTTGACTAATTTGGCCAACTTCCAGCTTCTTTTCATTTCTCTATAACATAATGTTTCCGAATACAGTTTTATAAGGCTTTTCAAAAGGAATTGTTCTAAGGCATGTAAGAGGGTTCTTGCTAAGCAGTTTGAGATTTAGGGTAAAGATTCTATGAAAGACAGAGGAAAGAACCATTCCACTGTTACTGCTAGCAAACACTGAGCACTTTTTTCCTATGGACTTCTTGGAGCCATTACCCTTAATTCCACTTAGATAACTGTTAGTCATGGTTCATGATTGCGTGATCAGTAGATACTTTTCTAGGCCATTTTTTGTGCTTTGTCATAAGCATAATGAGCTGTTCTTGTCACAACATCAAACGTTCATTCAAATGTAAGAAGAGGGACAGAAGTCAGTAGAAGAAAAAGGCAGAGGCTAAGGGCCACTTGATATGCTAAATGCTAAGCAGATTCCAGTCATCCAGGGAAACTAGTTTGGGTACGTTGTCCAGACCAGGAATTTGCCAGAAGATTATCTCAATTGACATTGGAAGCTTCAAGTCCTCAAATATTTCCTTCAGAGGAGCCAGTAATAGAAATGGTTCTTCATTCAGGGGCGGCCTTAATCATAAGCACTGTCTGTGGATTTGTAGATGAAGACACAAAATAAATGAGGATTTGTCTTATTCCAACAAGCTTTCATCAGGAAAAGCACTTTCCATTACATCACCACATACAGACTGTCTAGCTCATTATTCCCTTCTCATCAAATAGGAATTGTTTTCTTTCTCAAGGAACAGATAAGGATGTCATTATCTAGGTAGTTGTCCTTTTGACAATGGGCAATGGTATTCCAGTCCGGATTGACCGCAAGCTAGTACAAGAATAGCATTTAAAATAGCGTCCGTAAATTGCCAGGAAAGAGAGGCAGAATTTTAGAGGTGCCATTTCTCTCTTGTCAAGACCTTGAAGATCATATTTTTCTGCAAAAGTCATTATAAGGTATAACCAATATTCTCTTGGCTTTCCCCTGCCAATCCAAAAAGAGTAGAAATTTTCTTGCATCTCAATATCTTCAATTGGAATTATAGACTCAGTTTAATTGAAAAAGAGAATGGGTGGGTGATTTAAAATATGTTACTACAGTGCTTTTTCTATCTGTACATGGAAATAAGGCTTCCATTTCTTGGTTCCACCTTACTTTTCCTGTTCTTAATTCCTCAAAGAAATAATAAGCTCAGTAGTACTTTCCTCAATTCAACCTCGGCTCCACCAGAAAACACTAATCTCACATTGTGCTTTTTTTTCTGTTGTTCGGGACAGCACACCCATTGGTACATACTAAGAGCTGTGGTGGTGATAGCAGTAATAGTAGTAGTAGTAATTAACATTAATTAGGAAGATTCATTACAAAATTTAATTAATATCTGCTTTCTGCATGCTAGTCACTGGGCTAAGTACCATCCATACATTATCTAATTGAACCCTCACAACAAACCTACAAGGCAGGTAGTATTATTATACTTCTTTTTCCATAGTGGATACTTAGGTATGAGAACCTATTTAAGTTGTTCAAGGTCACACGACTGATAAGTGATAAACCACCAACATGTGAATTCAGGTAGACTAACCCCAGAACACCTCACTTTTAAGAGTTTTGATGTAGTAGTTGGAGTGAATTAATAAAGAGAAAGAAGAACCTACCAGATGCCATTCCTAGAGACTCCCTTATTATTATCAATGTTCTTTGAATTTCCAGGATGCCAACATTATCAAAGTACTGTTAATACTAACACTTAGAAACATATTAGAATCTCACATACATTTCTGGAAGCTAAGAAATAATTTCCCCAAAGGCCTGCATTGTAACTTGCATGAAAAATTATTGTAATGAATATATTTGCATTGGGTGGATACTCCAATTAGAAAAAGAGAGAGAGTACATTTCATCCTTCACATATCTCCCCAGAAACTACACAGAAATCTCAGAATAAAACAATTTAATGACAACATATAATAAACAATGACAGCAAAACAGGGACTAGACTATCAATTTTTTCATACTGGTCATGGTCTACCTGAATGACTACATCTGCAAAAAGCCAAGGCTTTGCCATCTCCCTCAATGAAGCAGCCTTGGAAAGCATCTGCTTCGAAGAGTTTCCCTGAAAGTTACATAATGTCAGATGGCTTAATCCTTCCAATCACTTAGTATAGTAGTCTTGATGGTTGACTCCTCAAAATCCATCCCACCCCAAATGGCCAGCTGTGGTGACCCCGACCCCATTCCTCTTGTTGGCAATGGCTTAGAGATGACATCCAATTAAATGTTGGCAAAACAAAACAAAAGAAACAAATAAATCTTTGGGGAAAGTTTACCTTTTTTGCTTTAGATAATGCCTTGTACACTTCAATACCTGAATTGCAGCCAGGAGGTCAACCCACGGTCAAAGTCAAAGTAAATAGAATTTACAGAAATGTATGAGAGACTCTAATGTGCTTCCAAGTGTTGCTATTAACAATATTTTGTTACTGTTGTCATACTGGAAATTCAAAGAACTCAGAAAGCAGAGCTAGGGCCCTGAAATAACACAGCAGGAGCCAACCTACCTATGAGATTCTTATTAAGAAACATGAAAAAGTTCCTTACATTTCTTAACATTTCCATCAGTTTGAGTTGGAGATTTCTATTAATTAAAACCTCGGTTGTTCTAACAGCTTCTCTTAACATTTAAAACCTCAGAAATCCTTTAAAAAAACAAAACCTCAAAATTCTTAATAATCACTAAGGATGTAGAAGGCATTCAGAATTGTACTTATTTATGAAGAAATTAATACCTGAAAAAAACTCAGACTAACCAGCCAAATGCACCTTCACAGAAACTATTGAAAAGTGGGATGAATGATGAGGGGGGAAAATAATTTTTCTCCCTATCTTGTGCACATCTAAATACAAAGAAAAAAATCAAAGGAAAATGTGACAAGTATGACTGAAACAGAGTCTTTTTATTAATTCTTTTCACGGTGCTTTATACCATGAAAAGTATTTTTAAAGTACTTTTCGTGCATCACATTTGATGTTACCACCACCCTGAGATTCGAGTAGGATCTGTATTGACTTCCTTTAGCAAATGAGGAAACTACGATACTTGTGCCTAGTACTTAGTAGATAGTCACAGATGACTCTCATTACTTTTATCATTGTTCTAATAGCCATCCTTATCCTCTATGTCTTCATCAGAGGAATGCACAAGCAATCTTACACTGGAAAGTGATTATCAAATGTAAGTAAGTTCTTGCTACAGTTGACAAGTAACTTTTACCATGTTTACCTAAACTGAATCATGTCTGATTTTTAACCATCATTACCTTTTAGCCCTTGGAATCATAAATGACATTCATATGATTAAGTATGTTCCTGTAATAGCTTTCCTTATGGTGGTGATAGCTTTGATGTGAAATTACTTACCAACAAAATAACAGGGAGGAAAACTATTCCTAATGAGAAGGGTTACCTTTCTCAGTCTCTGCTAATCCCTAGAAACTAGTCCAGACCAAATCTTAGGTCTTTTCCACATTGTGTGGGCCCTGATGGAACTCAAATGCTTCTAGCCTGCTTTGTTTTGCTATGAAGTCTAAGGGGGACACAAGAATGGCCAAAAAGACCTGAGCTGAAGCCAGCTTTCCCTTCACCCTGGTCTCTGCATGGACCTAAACCCACCAGCTCTGTCTTGGCCACACTCAGTATCAACTTGATTTGGGTTGACCTTCATGTAGCCTCACATCACCAGGACAAGCGACTCCAGAAAAGAATATAGGAAAACTGGAAAGGGCTACCACTGTAACAATGAACTATAACCTCACTTTCTTCTCCATAGAAAATCTGACTTACAGCTTTGAAGAATAAAATTTTATCTTGTTACTAATTTTTTTGCAGGATAACACAGTGGTAATAATGAGGGAAAACACTCACATGGTCCTAGTGGTCTCAATTAGAATGACCAGCCATCTCAGTTTGTCTAAGACAGTACTGGTTTATGCCTGTTGTCCTGGCAAAATTAATAGTGCATCCCTTCTTTCTCAGAAGTGTACTGATTTTGGACAATAAATTATGTGGTTCCTAAGATTTAGTTGCTAGGGAAATGACCATCTGTCTCTTGGTCTAAATACTTATTGGTAAAACTATACTCAAATCACCCCCACGAAGCTCTTGTAGAAGAAATACATCAGACAGAGAACTCTGCTTCAAAAGTTGTTTTATCGTTTCTTACAATGACTAATTTCTCCGGCATTTCAAGGAACAAGATATGCAATGTAAGTATGAAATTGAAACTTTCTTTTCTGAAGACTTTTTAATTTTATGTTTGATTTCATGTGTAAATGCACTGAATGGGTTATAGTAAACATAACTTGATTTCTCATTGCTAACTCAAGGTCATCATAAATGTTATTGATTGCATTGATATGGTCACTGAAGTAATCAGCATTTCATTTGCCCTGTTATTGAACTCCTTCTTTTAATTCTGTTTTTCTCCCACATTCTCCCTTGTTGTCAATTGTCACTTCCCTAAGTGTTAGCTGATGGCAGTTCCCAACTCTCTCACTGCTTTTAATTCATTATATGTTATAAAGTAGAAAAAATACACGTGTCTATTGAAAACATCAACCTGACTAAATTAATAACCCTAATTTTAGAAATGATTCTTAGCTAATTGGTTCTTACCAGAAAGTAAATCTCATCAATAAGACACAGCATTGTTCCTTCTAAGAGAACTATTCCAGTTTTTCTGTGTTCTTAGATATGTACAATATAGCAATTTGCCAAAACACCTAACCTCAAAAAGGGCGGGGCATTGTTAAACCACTGGCTTTAGTTTGTGAAATGGAATAAATAAAAAATGTTCTGCAAAATCCATTACTTTTGGTAGAATGTTGACTAGAAATGATGAAAATGGGCATTCTTGTTCCCATTTTCACCACTATTATTCAAACTTGTACTGGATGTCCTACCCAGAGTAATTTGGCAAGAAAAGTAATAATGAAAGGCATGTGATTTGGAAAGAAAGAATTAAAACTATATTTATTTGCTGATGGCATGTATTCATATAAAGAAAATCTCAAAGAGTCTACCCAAAAATGACCAGCAAAATTGCAGAATATAAAACCAACACACATATATATTAGGAATGAACAATTCAAGGAAAAAAACTAAGAAAACAACCCTATTTACAATAGTATACAAAATAATAAAACCTAGCAATAAAAATAACCAATTAATTTTGAAAGAAAACCTAAGTAAATGAAAAGACATCCTGTGTTCCTGGGGAGGAAGACTTAATATTGTTGAGATGACAATACACTTCAAAGCAATCTACAGATTAAGTGCAATTCCTATTAAAATTCCAATAGCCCCAAATAAATAAATAAATAACTCCAGTAGTCTTTTTTGGAGAAATGCAAAAGCCATTTTGGAAGTGCAAGTGGCTCTAAACTGCCAAAACAATATTGAAAAAGAAAAAATAAAAGACTCACACTTCCTGGTTTCATAACTAACTATAAAGCTATAGTAATCGAAACAGTATAGTACTGGCATGAAGATAGACATATAGACCAATGGACTAGAACTAATCATCTAAACATAAACCTAAGCATCTGTGGCCAACTGCCTTTTCTTATTATTATTTAAATTCTTTATTGTTTAAAGTGTTGCGTAAGTCTCCTTTTCCCCCCATCGACCTCTCCCCGGCCACCCCTCACCCTTAGCACATGCCCTCACCACCACCACCCCTGTCTGTGTCCATTGGTTATGTTCATATGTATGCATACAAGTCCTGTGGTTGATCTCTTACCCCTCCCTTCACTTTCCCTCATAGGTTCGACAGTCTGTTCAATGCTTCTATGACTCTGGTTCTATTTATGTTCATCAGTTTATGTTGTTCATTATATTCCACAAATGAGTGAGATCATGTGATATTTATATTTCTCTGACTGACTTATTTCACTTAGCATAATGTTCTCCAGTTCCATCCATGCTGTTGCAAATGGTAAGAATTCCTTTTTACAGCAGCATAGTATTCCATTGTGTATATGTACCAGTTTTCTAATCCACTCATCTGCTGATGGGCATTTAGGCTATTTCCAAATCTTAGCTATTGTAAATTGTGCTGCTGTGAACATAGGGGTGCATATATCCTTTCTGACTGGTGTTTCTGTTTTCTTAGGATATATTCCTAGTTGTGGTATTACTGGGTCAAATGGCAGTTCCATTTTTAGTTTTTTGAGGAAACTCCATACTGTTCTCCACAGTGGCTGCACCAGTCTGCATTCCCACCAGCACTGCACAAGTGTTCCTTTTTCTCTGCATTCTTGCCAGCACTTGTCGTTTGTTGATTTGTTGATGATAGCCATTCTGACAGGTACCTTATTGTTGTGATTTGCATCTCTCGGATGATTAGTGACTTTGAGCATGTTTTCGTGTGTCTCTTGGCCTTTTGTATGTCTTCTTTCAAAAAGTGTCTATTTAGGTCCTTTGCCCATTTTTTTATTGGATTGCTTATCTTCCTTTTGTTAAGTTGTATGAGTTCCCTATGCCAACTGCTTTTTGACAAGGGTGCTGAGATCATTCAATGGGTCAAGTTTTGGGGTCCATTTCATAGTCTTTAGAAAAGGTTTTCAAAGAATATAATTTTTAAATTTTGTTTTCTACCTATTATTTATGTTCTGCACTATTTACAACAGCAAAAAGTAAGAAACAACTTAAATATCCAACTATGTGACACTGTTTAAATCAAACATGGTATATAATGGCATAGAAAAGTCATTTTTCTATTTTCTTACTACTGTAACTAGTAATTTTTTAATCTCTCCTTTTTTATTTTTAAATCTTTATTATTGAAAGTATTACATTTGTCCCTTTCTAAAACACACACACACACACACACACACACACACACATCTGCTTCCCACCCCAGGCCTTCACCACCCTATTGTCGTATCCATGGGTTATGCATATATGCATACAAGTTCTTTGGTTGATATCTTCCCACCCAACCATCCACCCCCACCTCTGAGATTCAACAGTCTGATCCATGTCTCTGCCTCTAATATAGATAAATGATAGCTTATCTCACCACTTCCCAAGATCATTTGACCAAGAAACATTCTTAAATACTAATAGGATTAAGATAAAATACTATCTTGAGCTGCTATAAGAAATGATCCCAAATTTATTTGAGATTTATAACCTTTTTCTAAATATATTTTTTAGTTGATTTCAGGGAGGAAGGGAGGAGGATAGAGAGATAGAAACATCAATGATGAGAAAGAATCATTGATTGGCTGCCTCCTGCCTGCCCCACACTGGGAATCAAGCCCACAATCCGGGCATGTGCCCTGACCAGGAATTGAACTGTGACCTTCTGCTTCATAGGTTGACACTCAACTACTGAGCCACACCAGCTGTGCAAGATTTGTAAACCTTATAATGGGACAAAACTAAATTGAGAAATAAAATGTTTTTTATTTGCTAAAGGAAGAATGATGTTGCTAAAATCAATCTTGATGTAAGAGGCAGCATGAATAAAAACTAATAAAAATAGCTACTCTGCCCTGGCCACTTACTGCATACCAGACACTGCCTTAAACACTTTACATTTCATCCTCGGAACAAACCTTTGAGGCATCTGCTACTGACTTTTTCATTCCATAAGTGAGAAAACAAGTTGAGTGGGCTTAAGTAATGCTCAAAGTGAGAGTAAGTCACTGGAGACCGGATTTGAATTCATTTTGCTATACTATATCCCAGGATCTCAATAACTATGCAGTACCCCCAAGTTTATGAATCTTGTTTTCACTAAAATGTGGTATTATGAAAAAGTCTTTCTCACAAGTACACTGTAGCAAATCAGAGATGTGAACTGCTGGGGTTATAAAAATATATATATATGGATAATCATGAATTAGGCTGCTTTAAAATGCATAGGTTATAATTTTATAGAAACCAAAGACACTGACTGTTAATATTCCCTTTAATCCTGTTCAGCTCCTGTAGAGTGAACATAGTTTGAATACCCCAATAGCTCACTTTTCTATCTAAATTTTCTCTGTCATCTATGGACCTTGGGAAGTAAGTTTCTGTGATGGAATTGGTGACTAGCCTTCATGCATGGAATAACTTGATTAATGTATATTATAGTTGAGAGACAGGGTACATAGCACAGATCCCTGATCTTCTGAGAAAGTGTTCATGTTAAGTGAACATCTGCCTCCTTGTCTTAAGCAGTCTTCTTACATCTAATTTTTCAATAGAATTTAAAGGGCAAAAACCCACAGCTCGTATTTCCTTTTACAGAATGATGAAAAGGGAACTCAGATGCTGCCTCTAGCTAAGGCTTTCTTACATCTTTCATTGAAAACAAAGTGGTTAATACTTGCAATGATGGCTCTCTATTTCTAAAAGATTATTCCATTCACCATCTGTACCTGGTAGCTCCCTCCCATCGAGCAGTTTTTGTTTGTTTGGAAAGCTCCAGGAGAAGATAAAATGTAGCTTACTTTCTGATTCTTTGAAGTAAAGAGAAAGCATAGGAAAGTCATTTAGCCCGTTTAGAATTTAAACTAGTTATAAAGAAATTTAATTCCACCTTAATCCTGATGAAGTTGTCACAATTTAGTATTATCCAGAATTAGAAGTCTGTTTTCCTTCATTTTGGTAATGAAAACATTGCAGGCAAGAAAGGCTAAAAGGAACTGAGCACCTAATACATACAGCTGAATGTAGTCAGAGATACAAGTCCCTAAATGTTCTGGAGATGCACTGACTAGCATTTCAGGGTGGTCAAGCTGCTGGTGAGGACGGGGTGTTAGAGCAGATTTGGATGGGGAAAGCCTCAGAAGGAACAGTGATAGTCCCGCTCCCTGCCCTGCTCTTACCAGCTCACCAGGCCAGTGCCTCACAACCCAGATGAAATCTTACCTCATTCAACAGACTGAGATAACCTCAGCACTCTGACTTATAGCCATCTTCTGTAACAAGGTGGGTGACTGACCCCTTTGCACTCATGTTGACCATGATTCCACTTCTCCCAAGGTAACTGACCAGAGTAATTCCAAAGGGGTGGGTCTCCCATCGAGAGAATCAGAGCTCCGTAGGAGAGTGAGCCCAGTGGGTAAAAAGGACAGAGATCCAGAGGATAGAAAATGAGAAATGGGACCCACTTAGGACTTGAACACTGAACAATCAATCTCCTTGAGCCTCAATGTCATCGGCAGCAAAGCAAAGAGGATAACGGGTGGCCCCCAAGGACTCTCCTAATGCTAGCAGCTGAAGGCCCCGAGAGGACTGTGTCCTCTGCCCGGCACTGGTGAGCCGGCCAGGACCCAGCCCTGCCTGTGGGGCACATAATGCAGAGACGGGATATGACTAGGTCGCAAGCACAGTGTGAGTCAGCCTGGAGGTTAGGGAAGGCTGGCTGTCCGGAACTCAGCCCACACTGGGTAAGGATGTGTGGGAGTTGGAGAAGCTCTCTCACACCAGATCTCTCACCACGGCTGCCTGCGTTCCACCTTCTTTGCCATCCCCGGAGATGAGATGCAATACTAGAAAAACATTCCAAAGGCAAGGGTGGTGATTAAGCCCTGTCAGCACTAAGGGGACTCCACTGCTCTCTACAGGCTTTACCCAAACCTCAGTTTCCCTTTTAAGTCTCTTAACTGTGAGCTGAGGATGCCCTGGCTTTTGTTCAGAGTCCAGTAGTTGAAACAGTAAAGAGAACATTGGGCAGACTCTCAGGTAATTCTGGTTCTTATTCCTACAAAGAAGTAAGTAACATTTTTGTTTTTAAAAAATCAGTCTTATCCATCATACACTACAAATTGTCTGTGTGACTGAAGACTTGTGTTTAGCATTAGCAAACCTCTTGGTGCACACACCTGGTTTTAAACTTGAGCTTATGAGTAAAAGCTTTATTATGTGCTTGTTTGTAATAGTGAAAAGTTTATGACAGTGGGTGAGTATGTTTCACAATTCTTGTTTGTAAGAGAAGCCACAGTTAGATATTTAAAGCAAAAGTGACAGGCTGACAACCTCTTCTCCTGTAGTTAGAATGATAGGAAGTGATTTAAACACTGTCGTCAGAGTTAACTCGGCTAAGAAATATTGGCTTTTATCTCATTTAGCTGGCATGGTTTTAAACTCTTGGCAAACTAAAATAAAAAGTATAATCTTCATCTATTGTCAAACAATGAGATTCACAACTCAAAAAAGTTTTTAAAAAATTAAATGGGAGTTTATCTATACTAATAAAAGAGAAACATGCAAATTAACCATCACTCCACTACACACACAGCCAGTCAGGAGTGAGTATGCAAATTAACCCAAACAAGATAGCAGCTGGCCCCTTAGCTGGAGCAAGCAGGAGGCTTGGGTTGCCCCGGTAATGGAGGAAGCCAAGCTTCCTACCTGCTCTGGCCGGCCCTAGCCTCTGCTCAAGGCTACAAAGTTTCAATTATGGAAGATAAATAAATCCCAACAAAAATGGTGGCCGCCACGGAGTTGGAGCTGAGCAGAAGGCTTGGGTTGCCCCCAGTGACAGAGCGGTCCTGGCCTCCTCTCAAGGAGGTGCTGGAAAAAAAAGAAAAAGAAAAAAAGGAGGGGCTGGGACCTTAGGTCGCTGCGGGGGGGGGGGGGGGGGGGAGGAGGGCGGGGAGGGCAGGTGATCAGGCCAGGATGGGACGACAGGGGCCATTGAGGGTAAGCAGACCAGCAGGGGGGCCAGTTGGGGGTGAGCAGGCCATCAGTGGGGGTCAGTTGGAGGTGATCAGGACAGCAGGGGGGGGCAGTTTGGAGTGAGCAGGCCAGTGGGGAGGGAAGGGAGGGTGAGCAGGCCAGCAGGGGGAAGCAGTTGGGGGTGATCTGGCTGGCAGGGGGGCATTTGGGGGCAAGCAAGCAGGTGGTGGAGGGCAGTGGGAGGCGAGCAGGCCGGCAGGCAGAGTGGTTAGGGGCAATCAGGCAGGCAGGCAAGCAGGTGAGCAGCTGGAGCCAGCAGTCCCAAATTGTGAGAGGGATGTCTGATGGCCAGTTTAGGCCCGATCCCTGTAAACCAGCAGTAGGACATCCTTTGAGGGGTCCCAGATTGGAGAGGGTGCAGGCCAGGCTGAGGAACACCCCACCCTGTGTACGAATTTCATGCACCGGGCCACTAGTATATATAATAAAATACTACCATAAGAAAAGATGAAATACCACCATTTGGAACAACATGGATGGGTCTTGAGAATATCACACTAAGTGAAATAGGTCTGACAAAAAAAGAGGCAAAAATAATAGGATTCCATTCATATCTACACTAATAAAAGAGAAACATGCAAATTGACCGTACCCCTGCTACATAGACAAGCCACGCCCCCAGCCAATTAGGAGAGAATATGCAAATTAACCCAACCAAGATAGCTGCGGCCACGGAGCAAGCAGGAGGCTTGGGTTTCCCTGGCAATGGAGGAAGCCAAGCTTCCTGCCCGCTCTGGCCAGCCCTGACCTCCGCTCAAGGCTACAAAGTTTCAATTATAGAAGATAAATAAATCCCAGATACCTGCTTCTAGCTGGCCCTAGCCTCTGCTCAAGGAGGCACTGAAAAAAAAAAGAAAAAAAGGAGGGGCTAGGAGCTTGGGTCGCCGGGGGGTGTGGCCAGCCTGCAAACAGCCATCAGCCCCTCACCCAGGCTGGCCAGACACCCCAGCAGGAACCCCCACCCTGAAGGGGGTGTGGCCAGCCTGAAAACAACCCTCAGCCCCTCACCCAGGCTGGCCACACCCCCATGGCCCGATCCCTGTAAACAGGCAGTTGAACATCCCTCGAGGGGTCCCAGATTGGAGAGGGTGCAGTCTGGGCTGAGGGACAACCTCCCCACCCCTGCCTGCCCGCCCCCCCCCATCCCCCGCCCTGTGCACAAATTTCGTCCATCGGGCCTCTAGTATGTATATAACCTTCCAAAACTTTGGCCTTAGATATATAATGAAGTTATCTCAGTTAGGTATGGGCGGTCTATAACTCAAATCTTTGGGGGCATAAACTAATTCCTAGAGAGATTAAGGAAAGTTTGACAATAATAAGCTAATATTATTTTACTATTCTCTAAAAAGTAAGATGTGGTCTGCGCTTGAATGCAAAATATCAATAACAATTGCAATGGAAATTTCAATAAAACTATAAAAACTTCATTGCTTTTGGATGATCAAGCCTCTTTTCCAACAATTAATTCAGATACAAGTCACCATCTTTGTTATTTTGGCCCAATTTTCATCCCTCCACAGAAATCCCTGGCATTCTATTAAAGAGCTCTGTGGCAAACCACTAATTAAAGTGAGGTTTGTATCTTACATAGTAGAGATTCTCTAATATTTTCATTTATTGTCCTACAACTTTACTTCATACCACTCACATTAACCAAGGTTTATTGTCGTGGCCCTAAAATAGAATAACATATTTGAATGTCATTAGAAGTAAGTGCATAAAAATCTCAGTGTATTACCCTAGCTGGTTTAGCTCAGTGCATAGTGTTGACCTGTGGCCTGAAGAGTCCCGAGTTCAGTTCTGGTCAAGTGCTTATACCTCAGTTGCAGGCTTGATCCCCGGTCCCATTCAAGGTACATGTGGGAGGCAACCAGTCCATGTGCCTCTCTCACACTGATGTTTCTGTCTCTCCCCCTGCCTTCCACTCTCTCTAAAAATCAATGGGGGGAAACATATACTCCGGTGAGTATCAACAAAACAAAACAAAAACATCTCAGTGTATTAGCATCATCTTATTAATACAACTTCATTGTTAAATTTATTTAAAATATAAGACATACAATAAGCCTTCAAATGACAGTGGCCAAATAGCCCCCATCTGTAAAAATTAAGACTTGTTCAAAAATCTCATCAATGGATGCATGAATTATAATATATCAACACCAGAGAATATTACAGAGCCATTAAAAACAAATTGGAAATAAATAAAAATAAAGTAAATAAATAAATAAATTTTAAAAGTGAATTGGAGCCCAGCTGGTGTGGCTCAGTGTTGAGTGTTGACCCATGAACCAGGAGGTCATGGTTCAATTCTGGGTCAGAGCATATGCCCAAGTTGCGGGCTTGAGCCCCAGTGGGGGAGCATACAGGAGGTAGCCAATCGATGTTTCTACCAATCCTTCTCCCTTCCTCTTTCTAAAATCAATGAAAGTATATATTTTTAAGTGAATTGGATTTATGCCAATTGAGTGGGGAGACTTTCCAGGAGGTATAGTAAGTCCAAAAAATAACATGCAGAAATGTGTTCCTACTATGATCCCATCACACACACAAAAAAATTTATAAATGTATTCATATATGTATATATCTAAATGTTTGTATGCAGGTATATGATGTATATATGTCTATATGCATATTCCAGTATAATTTATGTATGGTTACATAGTAAAAAGTACTAAAGTGTACACACGAGGTTGCTAACCTGAGAGAGTAAAAGGGAGGGTGATAAGGGAGAGGGTAAAAGATAGCAGAAAATTTTTAAAGAAAACGATGAAAAAGAAGTGTGATTTTACTTGTGTAAAATTATATGAGTATGTGGCTTTGGAATACTAAAAGTTAAGTTGTAGGCCTGGCTGGCATGGCTCAGTGATTGAGCATCGACCTATGAGGTCAGGGTTTGATTCCCAGTCGGGGCATATGCCCGGCTTGTGGGCTCTATCCCCAGGGTAGGGCTGCAGGAAGCAGCCAATCAATGAGTCTCTCTCATCATGGATGTTTCTATCTCTCTCCCTCTCCCATTCTCTCTGAAATCAATTTAAAAAAATTTTTTTAAATAACAATAAAAGTTAAGTTGCAATGTAATGTGTCTGGTATGATCCTCTTTTAGTCTCCTTTATTTTTTAAATAGAGGATTTTCTTACAACAAAATAAAATGAGCATTTTCTTACAACAAAATATATTAGAAGGAAAAAGTTACGATTATCCGTAATTCTAATAACCAGTGCAGCCACCATCAAATTCTTGTTCCACATCCTTCCAGGTTTTCCAGGTTTTGTATTAAGGAAATATGATCATGTGTACAACACTCTAACCTTCCTTTACTGGGTCAAAATAAGTCATTAGTAACACGTGGTCAGGTGTTCCTCTTCGCTGGAGCCCTGAGTCTCTAGCACATCCTCCTTTAGTTCTCAGCCTGAGTGGTCCTTTTTTGACCTTCGCTGAAGGTCCACTTCCTGCTCTCCTACTGGCATGAAACTCAGTTCCTTTTGCGTGTCTGGTCCCACCCCCATCACCAGGAGTTCCAGGGAAATTCTAGGCCCCATTCATGCCCCTCCAGAACAAGAACAACTCGGGCAGATGAAGTCCTGGCCCACTCTGCGTTTCCAAGTTTATTTCCACATGAATGTCCCCAGGTCTATGAGAGAGCAGCCTGCAAGACAATCTCCTCCTAGCCCTCCAAACACAAAGTTGGAGCAAAGACCCAACAGTTGCAGCACTGCCTCAACTTAGTAACATACCTTCTTTCACTGGACTCTCTCCCAGAAAGATGCAAGCAAGACAATGTGGAGAAAGAGGAACCTTTGTGCATTGTTGGTAAGAATGTCGTAATCTGATGCAGCCACGATGGAAAACATAGAGAGGTTCCTCAAAAAATTAAAAATAGAATTGTGGTAGGCAGTTAGACAGACATGAGCAGAGCAAGGACCATGGGCCTGGTACAGAAGGTCACTGGGGGACTTTCCAGGCTGAATACCTTCTGTACCTGGCATATCATCCTTGCTCTGCTCATATCTGTCTAACTGCCTACAATACTCACCATCCAAAGTCTAGTGTCCTTCCCATACCACATATTTGACCCCCTTTACCCACTTCCCCCAGCCTCTACCTGGTCTCATCTGGTAACCATTCTTTTGTCTGTATCCATGAGTTTGTTTCTGTTTTGCTAGTTCATTAGTTACTTTTTGTTTTTTATTCCACATATGAATGAAATTATGTGGTTTTGGGTTTTTTTCTGCCTGATTTATTTTACTTAGCATAATATATACAATTTTTAATTGTCAATTATGCTTCAAAAAAGCTGGAAGTAGGGAAAGACATCACTCTTATTTCTTCCTTTTCTTGGCCTTTTTCTCCCTCTTCTTCCCACAAAGGCTGGGGAACAGAAGGGCTGGGTTTCAGACTTTGATAACTTGGGGTTTTCTGTCAGCAAACCCTGGCCTTCAAGCCTGTTGTTTGGCAGCAAGAAACTATTTGGACTGTCAGGAGTTGAGGATTAATTTTTAAATTTCCCTTGACATTTCTATTGTAATAGCAACAGAAATCCCATTACTTGCCCCAGTGCGCACCCAGGAGGCAGATGGATACCTCAGGGTCATTAGCAAGAAGGTAACTTACCAAAAAGTTCAGAAGAGAAAGTACATTAATTTTTTTCCTAATATTACTTCCATTTCACAAGGAAACAACCTTTCAGTAATCATCAATAGCCTTAGTATTCTCTAAATGTATTCCCAATTGCGTTATACTCTTAGTGACATTGGTTACACTACAAAGTAATTTAAACCGAAAACTAACTCCTCCAAGAGTAAAAACAGAAGATACCCAACAAAGTAGATATGATCAGTTAAACACAGACCAAGAGCCCAGCTTTAATCTAAAATGTATAATCAAAGTACACCGAAGTATAGGCTCATTGAATGACATTTCTGGATCAGAAGTTGGCTTTTCATATTTTGATGAATGATGGGAGAGAGAGAACTTAGAAATCTTGGGTTCAGTGTGGAATGACTGAAGGGTGTAGGGGTCATATAACAATGTCAGGAACAAGGGCACCATTTCTTTTAGCCAAACAGGATCAAGTGGGGCAGCCAGGCCCAGGACAGGACCAACAGGGAAAAGGCAATAGTTGGGTCCCAAGATCAAACCAGAGAAGGTTCCAAGTCAAAGCATGACATCCAGAGGCCCAAGCTGGGCAGTGGGCAGTAGATTTGAACTTGGGCAAAGCTGAGGTCAGAAATCCAGCACCCAAGAGTCCACATTAAGCAGGGAGGCACAGATCCAAAGAGGCTGGAACAGAAAACTGGGAAGAGCAAAAAGGCAGGTCCTCGGAGGATGGCACAAAGGGGACCCTCCAAGGTAACTGTGGTCTGCCCTCTGCCTGGCTGGGTCAGACAATGTCTGGCAGGCAGGTGTTACTCATCAGAGCAAGGACAGGCCCTGAAGCTGTTCGTGATTGCAGCACATCTCTGGGAAAAGAAATACAGACTTCGCGGAAGGAGCATCGGAGCAAGTGAGAACCTGTCTTTAGAATGGCATGGGGCTCTGACACCAGATATGCCCTCTCTCTCCCAGAGCCTCCATCTACTGCAACTCACAGATCAGGGGCAAGAAAATTATTAATGAAATGTAGGGGTGCCTCCAAGCTACAAACGTTTTACCTCTGTGGGATCAGAAGCAAAGTTATAGGGGAGGGTGCTTCTGCAATATGTAGAATGAGTCATGGTTAAAGAAGAAAGATGTGAGAGAGAGAGAGAGAGAGAGAGAGAGAGAGAGAGAGAGAAACAGAGACGGGGGCTAGCTACAAGCTAGGGTAGTAGAAAAAGGTACAGTGACCTCTTAGATGCAAAAATTCTGAATTAAATGCCATTTCAATAGGTCTCTATTAAATATAGAAAGAAACACACTGTAGAGCCAAACAGATGGTACTCAGAAATTCAAATACAGTGAACATAGTGGCCATTCTAAAAACACCAGTTCCTAGCAACAGCTGGTGCCTGGCCAACATTCTCAGCTGGAAACTATAAACTCACTTTATTTGGGGACATCTAAGGCCTCAGGGCAGGATATGATGAGTCCAATAAGTGCCCACGATCCTCCCTACAAATATTTCCAGAATACATCACCTCCAGGCCATTCTCACCACCTGGGTTTGAATGCAAGCCCTCATCGGTTCTCACCTGAATTACTAACACAGCCTCCTCCCCAGGCTTACTGTGCCAAGCTCATGCCTCCACCCCCAACACCAGATGAATGCCACAATGTGCTTTTTATTAAGGCTCCAGGAGCCACTCCGACCCAGGGAAGTGAAAAATGGATGTGCCAGGGGTTTCCTCTCCTTGTGTGTCCTGACACCCTGTGGGTCCTGTGTGGGTGGATCCACATCCAGGTACTACCGCCTGCTGGGGAGAGGAGGAGGAGGGAAGAGTACAGAGGCTCAGTAGAAAACCCACTATTCACATGGGCACCTCCTAGGGCTCACATTTGGCCCTAGCCAGGAGGCTACTGGATGGGGTTTATTAAAGCTATCCCTTGCCCTCCTTCATCATGAAAAAAGTTTACTCATTGATACGTCTCTTCCTTCTCTCCTCCATCCATCCGCTTACCCACTCATTTACTAACTATTCAGCAAGCACCAAGTAGGGTGCAGGCACTGCTCTAGGAGCTGGACATAGACCACTGAACAAGTATTGAAGGACTGTGACTGCCCATCTCCTTCATGGCCCACAGCTATGACCCACATGTTTCTCAGCAGAAAAAATGGCTTCACACTTCAAACATAAGAATGATGGGCCCGGAGAGAAAGAATATTTCAAAACTGACCTGCATCAAAGCCATACGCATGCAGAATTATCTTGAGTGGGATCTCACATGGGTCTGGATTTTAATGTTGACTCTTGCCTTTGGCACCGTAAACTTGTCCCTGGTTCCCCCTGGTCTAACAGTGAGGTCCCCTGGGCAGTCCTGGGGTGACCTCATCCAGCATTCCCTTTTTAGACACAGAGTATCACTGGGAACATCAGCGGAGCATTGTTAGCTTTTACAGCAGCTCTCCTGGCTCACTCTTCTCTGCCCATAAAAGAGAAACGAGTTTTGGATTTGGGCAGACCTGGGTTCCACTCCCAGTCACTCACTTACTAGCTGTGTGGTCTTAGACAAGTTAATTCACACCTCTGAGCCTCTGACATTTTAGAATTGTAATAATTGCTATTAACATATATGTGGTATACCCTGTGTAAAGCACCAATCTAAGTTCTTCACATGTGTTACCTGACCCAGGGTTCACAACCATCCCTCAGATGCACACACTTGTTATTGTCATTTCATGGTGTCGGGGAGGAAGGAACTTTTCTCTACCCTCTAATTCTTCTGGCTGCTCTAATAATCAAATAGGCATGAGACAGATTAGCAAGAAAAGATGACCAAATTTAATTATATATGTAGATGTTCATCCTGCCCTATAGATAGCTCATGAAAATTAATCTCTGGTTAGAACTCTTAGTAAGGTCGAAGCCCCTAGTTTTTTTTTGTTTGTTTGTTTGTTTTTAAAGCCCCTTCTTTATATTCTTTTTTTTTTTAACATATTACTGATTTCAGAGAGGAAAGGAGAACAAGAGAGAGAGAAACGTCAATGATGAGAATCATTGATCCGCTGTCTCCTGCACACCCCCTATTGGGAATCAAGCCCATAACCTAGGCATGTGCCCTTGACCAGAATCAAATGGGGACCCTTCAGTCCACAGGCAGACGCTCTATCTACTGTGCCAAACCAGCTAGGGCTAGTTTAGATTCTTTAGGGAAGAGGTACTAGTAGAAGCTTCTCAATTGCCTTCAGCTCAGAATAATCCACTTGTCAAAGTGAATCACTGTTCTGTGGGTAAGTCACTTCCTATATCTCTATAAATGTTTTTAATACATTTTATTTATTCAATACTTCTTTATTTCATGTCTTCTTGAAAAGAGATACCAACATCTTGGGAAAGCCAATTCTGAACCCCTCTAGCAGGCAGGGAAACTGAGGCACAGAGAGGTAAGTGACAGGGCCAGGATAGGAAGCCAGGCAGTCTCTCTCCAGAGCCTTTGCTCCCAACTTTACTGCTTCCCTGGCTTGTCAACCAGCAGCGGACTCCCAGTGAAGGACAGGCACATACCCACTAACACGCTGGCTCTGGCGTGCCACCCTGCTCGTCTGCCACTGCCCGCCACATCCACCAGGCTACCCTGATGCACTGTCCAGGACTGAGTCACCCTTCAGAACTTAACACATACTCAGATGTAAGTCTGAGGAACAGAAGATATTAAAAAAATAAGCCTTTATTTTACCTCCTCACACAGAGCCTGTTGCCTTGTTTATGGTGCATGAAAAATAAAAATTGCCTTTTCCTGCTGAGGGTAGTCTACTATTTTGAGACAGGTCCTTAAGAGTAAGTAAAAATTATTGCTTTCATTATAAATATTCCCCTCCAGCTCTAAAACTCTCTGCTTCAATACACAGCATTGTGAGTGATTACCTAGAAAGGTGGCTTCCCATCACTTCCTCAGGTGAAAAGTTCAAGGCTAGGATCTCACAGTGCACTGACTGCAGGCCATTATCATGAAGGATGGTCTTGCCCACTAATGTGGGTGCATTATGCCATTGCAGTGGGTAATGACACGCGACGCTGCCTGAAACACGAGTATCAGTTCCACCTAGAAGCAAAAACAGAAAGAAAAGCTGTTGCCAGCTGGGATTAACCTCTTTGGGATCCCTCAAAACCATGAACACTTGGAAAAGCCAGAATTTCCATTCAACAATCCTCAAAATGGCAATGGTGCTAGTGAGAGAATATGTACTATAGACTCAAACAGACCTGGTCTCCAGCCCAGGCTTTGCCTCTTTCCAGGTGTGTGATCTTGGGTTGGTCACTCACCTTCTCTGAGCCTATTTCTTCATCTGTAAAGCAGGTAATAAAATCCATTTTATTGGGTTGCCCTGATGATGAAAGGAAATATGGTAAACACCATCATAGTGTCTGGAAAGTAGGAGACAATCAACAAATATTTCTGATTTTATTTTAAAAGTATAAAATAAAAAGTATAAAATACTTTTAAAATTGGGTCATTTTTCTGAGTCTCTGTTTTATTAATAACCTGGCAGTGTTCATGGGGGATTTCTATAGTAGACACATATAGGGTTATTATACCCAAAGTTTAGAAAGTTCTTCTCTTTGTTATTCTATTAACCAGACTTTCCACACATCTTTAGCACAATCATCATTGTTACTCATAGTCATGGCTCCTGAGACACTACTATCTACGGAAAGATCTTCTGAATCATCAAGAAACAGATGGAATTATGTTTTAAATGGCACTTTTTCAAATGTATCTTATTGTATTTTTAATACACATTTGACAAAGAGGGAATGCTCTTTTCTTTTATTTGAAGATATACTGAAATATCTCTCCCTCAATTTCTTGTGAATTTCTAATTAGACGAAGATGCATATAGCAAGAATTAATGAAGTTGCCTCTTTCATTCCTCTGTTAAAGTTTGGAAAATATGTAAACCTTCAAAAAGTTGTTTAGCCATCAGGATCACAGCAGGAACTAGGGGGCACACACAGACCAAGAGTATTAAAAGCACCCCACCTCATTCTTCTCGCACCCTCAGATCCCCTCTTTTACCTCCCATTGGCTGGACCCAACCTGAGGCCAGGTGGCAAGAGAGTTGCCATTGATGTAGAAAAGTCCAGTCTCTCAGGGCACAGAATATGATGGAGAAGGGAGAAGAGTGGATTCAGAGGGTACCCGGTGATATACTTCTATCATGGGGGGAAAAGGTCTGTTTTGCCCTGGCCAGTTTGGCTCATTTGATAGAGCGTCGGCCTGTGGACTGAAAGGTCTAGGTTCAATTCTACTCAAGGGCACGTGCCTGGATTGCAGGCTCAATCTCCAGTAGGGGCCATGCAGGAGGCAGACGATCAATGATTCTCTTTTATCATTGCTGTTTCTATCTCTCTCTCCCTCTCTCTTCCTCTCTGAAATCAATAAAAATATTTTTTAAAGTTTTTTAATTTAGCTACAGTGTGAGTGCTTTAAACCTTCCCTGACATAAATTTTTTTAAAAAACAATAATCACACTGTTATGTGGATAAGTCACTTCCCCTTATTCATTCAACACTTCACTTCATGTCTACTTGGAAAGAGACACCAACATTTCTGCTAGATTGTGACATATGCATACCTGAAGACACCTCACAAAAAATCACAGCATTATTGAGAAAAATAGGGTAGGGCAGATCATTCCAAACCTATGCAACTGTGTAACCGGAGTTCTCACAAAAATACAATAATTGGCCCTGGCCAGTTTGGCTCAGTGGATAGAGTGCCAGCCCTCGGACTGAAAGGTGCCAGGTTCCATTCCAGTCAAGGGCATGTACCTCAGTTGCAGGCTCAATCCCCAGCCCTGGTCAGGGTGCTTATGAGTGCAACCAATCGATGGGTCTCTCTCATTTTGATGTTTCTCTCTCTGTTTCTCCCCCTCCCTTATACTCCCTCTAAAAATCAAGGGAAAAATATCCTCCAATGAGGAGAAACAACAATAAAATAAAAATAATTGGATCCTGGGGAGATGAACCTGCAACCCAGGTATGTGGCCTTGACCTGGAATTGAACCTGAGTCCCATCTGTGCCCAGGTTGACACTCTAACCACCGAGAATGCAGCCAGGGCAGAAGCTATGTTCTTAATAAATATATAAAATAGAGATCCACAAAACATATGAATACTTATTCTCACCTGACTCTCCATAGCAACCAGTGCATATTGGAATGATTTTAATGCATATCTCTTCACATCACTCCCTCCCTGAAAGCCTTGGCAATTCTTTAGTTTTTCGTGATATGTTAAATCCATGCTTCATAATTTAGCACACAGGTCAACTTATCAAAGATTGCCCTTAACGTCATCTTTTCCAAATCAACAGTGCTCAACTGTCTGTTCCCACCTCTCCTCTCTACTCCCCCTGTCTCTCTCCAATGCTTGCTTCTGCTGTGAGGACCAGGGATGATGGCTGAGGTTGGGCGAAAAGTGAAAGGGTTAAGGCTGTTGGTGAAGAGATTACTATCTCACTGTGATAATCATCCCTGAATTAACCGGATGAACAGCATTTGGTTTCATAAAAGTTATGCGGCTTGACAGTTACCTTGATCCACCTAGAATGTCACATTCCTGAAAGGCGACTTCAGAAAGTTTTTATCAAGTAATATCATATTTCCATGCCTTTCTGCCCTCAGACAGGTACTCATCAAGTTTTCCAGAAATATGGGATTAAAGATGCTTCATTATTTCCTTGAGTTGAAAAAGAAATCATAAGCCCAAGAATATGCAAGTGGGAAAAGAGTTGTGTTACTTTACTTACCATCCATCTCCTTTCTCTTTGTCAGGGCATACGACTGGGAATTGAACCATAACCTCTTGGTTCATAGTTGGATGCTCAACCACTGAGCCATGCCAGCTGCGATTGACTGTGTTCCTTTAAACACTCGTCTCCAGTGAGATGGTAATATGTCTTCCAAAAAGAAAAGGGGGAGAGGCTTCATGAGCAAATAAACCTGGGACAAAGGGGGTTATAGAGATGGAAAAAATGCAGCTTCACTGCAGGGCCTTTATGTGAATGTGGTCCTTCCTCCAAAAAAGGACTAACACATGCAGTGTTCCCTTCCCCCATTTTTTTTTTTTAATTTTTGCCAGTGTGACAGTTACTTTTATATGTCAACTTGGAGGGTGCTTTTGGATGAGATTAACATTTAAACTTTGAGTAGAGCAGATTGTCCTCCATAATATGGGTGGGCCTCCTCCAATCAGATGAGGACCTGACCAAACAAGAAGAGATCCTCCAGCACAGTAGTCGGCAAACCACGACACACGAGCCACACACAGCTGGTGAGCTGCGGGTTTGCCGCTCTGTTGACTAATGAGTTTGCCGACCACTGTCATATACTACCCTTTACCTCTTTGCACACAATATGCCACAATTGCCTAATCCTCACAGCTTCCAACTACACGGTAACATTTAGTCTAGTCCAGTGGTCGGCAATCTCATTAGTCAACAGCAGCAAACCACGGCTCGCGAGCCCCGCGGTTTGCCGACCACTGCTCCAGCAGCATGCCTTCAGACTTCAACATCTCTGCTGAGCCTCCAGCCTGCCTGCCTTTAGACTGGGAGAACCCTGCCTAACACAGAAGTGCCAAGTGCCAGAAGTGGAGTGATAAGCTAGCCAGGTTAGTTATACTGGACTGCGTGGGGGCAGGCAATTATACTGGACTGCTTCCATCATAGGAGGGGCAGTGTTTGGTTCTTACTGAACAAAAAATAGACACTCTGGATATGGATTTTCCTTCCCTGCATGCAGCACTTCTACCAAAACTACTATCCATGAGTGTCCATCATCCCTGATATGCACACAGAATTGCTTTTGGTCAAGGAACTCACTTCACGGTCTTCAAGGCAAATGAAATACAGCAATGGGCCCATGCTCGGGGACTCACCGGGATTCCCACATTCCCCACCATCTGAAGCAGCGGGCTCACTGGCATAGCAGAATGCCCTTTTGGAGACTCATTTACAGTGCCAGCTAGATAGCTATACCTGGCATGACTGTGGCGAGATCCTCCAGAAGATTGTATGTGCTCCGTGTTAGTTTCCATCATGTGCTGTTTCTCTGGTAGCCAAGATTCACAGACCCAAGAATCAAGGTGGAAATGGGAGTGGCACCTCTTGCTATTACCCCTACTGATCCACCAGCAACATTTTTGCTTCCTGCTCCCATGACCTTCTACTCTATGCCTGATGGCCAAGAGATCTTAGTTCCAAAGGGAGAAATGCTTGCGCTGGGAGACACACAGTGATTCCACTGAACTGGAAGTTAAGACTGCTACCCAGCCACTCTGGGTTCCTCGTGCCTCTGAATCAACAGACAGAGAAGGGAGTTGCTGTGCTGGCTCAGGTGATTGATCCTGATGACCAAGGGGAAATTGAAGGGCTACTCCACAATGGCACTAAGGAAGAGTATGTCTGGAACACGGGAGTTCCCTTAGGGCAGTAGTTCTCAAACTTCCTAATGCCGCGACCCTTTAATACGGTTCCTCATGTTGTGGTGACCCCAACCATAAAATTATTTTCGTTGCTACTTCATAACTGTAATTTTGCTACTGTTAATGAATTGTAATGTAAATATCCATGTTTTCCGATGGTCTTAGGCTCTACAGCAGCGGTTCTCAACCTGTGGGTTGCCTAAGACCATTAGAAAACACAGATCTTTACATTACGATTCATAACAGTAGCAAAATTACAGTTATGAAGTAGCAACGCAAATAATTTTATGGTTGGGGGTCACCGCAACATGAGGAACTGTATTAAAGGGTCGCGGCATTAGGAAGGTTGAGAACCACTGCCTTAGGGTGTCCCTTACAGTACCATGCCTTGTTATTAAGGTCAATATAAAATTACAATTCAAGCCAGGCAGGCCTATTAATGGCCCATATCCTCCAGGATGAGATTAACATTTAAATCCAACATTTTGGGTACAGCAGATCTGTCTCCATAATATCAGTGGGCCTCATCAGTCATTTGAAGTTCTGAATAGAACAAACAGACGGGCCCCCCAATCAAGAGAGGCTTTTCCAGCTACCTTCAGTCTACATGAGCACCGTCGGCTCCCTGGGTCTCCAGCCGGCTGGTCCACACTGTAGATTTTGGACTTGCCAGCCTCCATATTCACATGAGCCAATTCTTTATAATAAATGTTTTTCTATTTATACACACTATCAGCTCTGTTTCTCTAGAGAAACCTGACTAACACAGCCAGGAAAATCCTTTCTTTATGAAACAACTATTAACATTTTGAGAGACACGAGAGTTCCAAGAAGAATAATTGATCAGGGAAAATGCCACCATTGACCATAGCCTTCTAGAAGACCTACCATTGCACAAATGCAGAATATTGGTAAGAACAGGATCTGAAAAAAAAAAAAGTGAAGAAACCTAGAGCAATTATCACCATTGGTTGGCAAGCATTCATGTTAATGGGTTCATTCCCAGGGTAATCCTATCTAATAAAGAGGGAATATGCTAATTGACCATTATGCCCTCACAAAGATGGAAGCACCCACAGCCAATAAGGAGGGAATATGCTAATTGACCGCCACACCCTCAAAGATGGCGGCACACACAGCCACAAGATGGCGGCGCCCAGTCCCCTCAGCCCCACTGGGGCGGCAGGTGCGTGGCACAGCCAGGCCTGCCCCCAGGCAGGTCCAGCTGCTCCACGCCTGCCTCCAGAGTCCCCCAGTCCCCTCAGCCCCCCAGCTGCCCAGGGCCAGCTCAAGGCACAGGCAAGCCTTGGATGTTGGCTGCCCAGCTACCCATGGTGGGCCCAAGGCATAGGCAAGCCTCGGATGATGGCTACCCAGCCGCCCAGGGCCACCCGCTGCTCAGGTAACCAGGGCTGGCTGAGGAGCTATTGGCAGTGTCAGCAGCAGAGGTGTGATGAGGGGGTCGCCTTCCCCTGATCACCGGATCGCCTCCTGCCCCTGAGGACTCCAAGACTGTGAAAAGGGCCAGGCCAGGCTGAGGGACCCCCACTTCAGTGCATGAATTTTCATGCACCGGGCCTCTAGTATTTATATAACTAAATAGCCGTTTATTCACATACCTCTAGAAAAGAAATGGTAACACAAATATAAATATGATCTCAAGAATCTTTCAAAGATGTTCTTTCCATTTGACACACCTATATTCCATTATATACATGTCACAGCTTTTCTGGGAGCACTAATTTGCAGGAGTGGCCACAGCAGCATCTATGATGCAACTGATGCTGACAGACATTCCATTTCAGTTCCAGATAGTTGGCATACTATCTCCACGCCCATCCCTAATGTGTTGAAAGAAAACTTGCGAAGGAATTTTAAAATGTTTTCCTGACCCAAGCCACCAATTGTCTTGTAAGCAGGACAAAATGTGGACCAGTTGGGCAACAATACTAAGATGGATGTCAATTTTTTGCTAAAATGCATGATAAAAACATAAAGGACTGGTTATTTCCATGACCATTAACTTCATTAAAATCTTAAGCAAATAAATTGACCATTTTTTGCTACAGATGGAGGAAATTATCTTGAAATGGATTGTTTCAGGTACTAATATCTGAGGAATAAAATAACTATGTATACTTAAAATATTATTAAAACCCAGGAAGTCCTTTCCAAGGAGGAGAGGAAGAAATTAAATATAGACTCATCAACAATTTTTAGGTAAAAATATATCGGCGATAGAAAAGTCTATTTTGCTAGAACAAGCCCTATGGAGATTCTTTTTCTAACTATACAACTGATACTCTAATAGTCTATGTGAGTTTTCTTACTTTACATGAAAAATTGAAAAAGTATCTCCTACAAAACAATCTTTAAATATATATTTTTATTGATTTCAGAGAGGAAGGGAGAGGGAGAGAGAGACAGAAACATCAATGATGAGAGAGGGCCATTGATTGCAGCCTTCTGCACACTCCACACTAAAGATGGAGCCCACAACCCGGGCATGTGCCCTGACAGGGAATGGAGACGTGACCTCCTATGTCACAGGTTGATGCTCAACCACTGTGCCATGCCAGCCAGTTCACAACTTTAAATAATTTAAATAGAAGGTGCTGAAAGTCTAGAAAGTATTGTTTTTAAGGAATAAAATGTTATTACACTGAAAAATTTTGACCACTAATAATCTTGCTTTTTTTTTGCTTAATCCTATTGAGTTAACATTAGCAATAATTTGCATACAACAAATAGTTTCCTAAATACAATAGATGAATTATTTTATATATGCATTTTAAACATATTATGTATTTATGATTCAGAAGCAACCTGGAACATTTTTAGGCAGCTACAAAGCATTATTTTAAATGATGGTAGCATTTTAGCCAGACTAGAATGGTACACAAAGCATAAATTAACACAGATCGTCAGGTGACTCCCACAGTTGGCAGTTCCAATGGATTAGACAGACCTGTGAGTAGATAAGGTTGCCACGCTTCAAAAATGGGCTTTACCATCCAGAAGAAAGGGCCTGAGATGCAGCACTCCACAAGTGATTATGTGAGATCTACCCTAAAACTGGCGACTTTCATGTAAGTGAAAGAAAAAGGCAAATGAGAAAATGTGCCTTAAGAAGCATTATCCCCACAAAGCTGAGCAGAAGGATGGGTGCCTTCCAGGTAAGATAGACAGCATGGCCGTCCTTCCTCCAGGAGTCTAGGTCATTAGGCGTCATATGATGCTCTTCAAGTAATGGAATGCCCTTGCCTCCCCGATTCTAGCCGGAGTGTTAGTTCAGCATTTCTAATAGAGCACTGCAATATCATTAAGGTAGCAGAGCCTTTTTCTTAGTACATCTGGATTTTACTAATATGGCATCAAGGTATTAAAATAGTCACTGGATATCATCATTTGTGAATTTTATAGTGGTGAAAATGGTTCTTGAATAGGAGTTTAAAATATTTTTCTAATATTTTGAGCCTTCCAGGAAATGAAAATAACTACATAATGAGAAATATATTATTTCAACTGAAAGTCTTTTACAGGAAAGTAATGGGTTTAGAAAAATCCTTGAGGCAAATAACTTTATTCTGATAAAAATCACAAGACTCATCCTAGCTGGTGTGGCTCAGTTGGTCGGGCGTTGCCTCATGCACTGAAAGATTGCCAGTTCCATTCCTGGTCAGGGCACATGCCCAGGTGCCAGGCTCTCCCCTGGTGGAGGGTATATAGGAGGCAGCCAATCAATGTTTTTCTCTCTCTCTCTCTCCCTCTCCCTTCCTCTATCTCTAAAAGTCAATGAAAAATATTTTTTAAAAAAATCACAATACTCAAAAAGCCCTGAAGAATTATTTTTGTCGTTGAACAGCTTCTGCCTGAGAAATTTTCCAAAGCCGAATGAGAGGTCACTCACCTGCCAATTTCCATTAGCATCCAGTTAAGATAATGCAAGAATAATTAGGTTCAGGAGAACCTCATGCCCTGGAGCTTCTGTGGTTGACTGTTCCCAGGGAGGCCAGCACCTACAGGGAACCCCTTCCCCAGCACTGGGGACTGGCTCGGTGTTCACAGTAGACAGAAGCGACATGGAACACACAGATGGAATGACCACTCACATGATGTCTGTCATTGAGAACAGGGCTACTTTTTGCAGTGCCTGAACATTAAGGTGATGATGCAGAGAAGAAGGAAAAGATAAATGATTTTTACAAACTAGTTTATGACAGATGAGCAACTTGTCACCTGTCACTGAGTAGGAATTTTTCATAAAATATCTACATAGAAATAATAGCACCTAAAAACGTCTTTGGCTTACTTCTTAAATCAAATGTATATATGGCCTTTTAGTCTAAGGATATGTTGCCATTTTATTTACTTCCCATCTTTTTTTTGGGGGGGGGACTGTCATCTTTGTCTCTGTTCTACAGCTGGAGAGGCAGATAGAGAGAGAAGAAAATAGTTTACTCAAATCATCAAATTCAATCACCCTCAGGCTGAGGTGGGAACCCACACCTCCCAATCCCTGAGCCTGTTCTAACATTTACCACAGCTTTTTAGGGTTTTTGTTGTTGTTAATTGAGAATTGCTATTTTGACTTTTTGATAATTTTTTAAAAATCTGACAATCACCTATCAATCAGTAAAACCCTATTGTCAACACTTGGAAACATATCTGCCACAAGATAGAGATTTGAGTGTAATTTAGTCACTGAAAAAAGCAAAGGATTTAGAAATTATATCTGTTCACACTTTTTTAAAATATGCAAAAAGACATTACTTTCAAAAGAACACCTGAAACTCAAGGGAAGCGTAAAACACAACATGGACTACCCAACAGGCTATGTCCCGTACAGAAGTACTTGGTTAGGGTGCCCTGAAACACCATGAACTTCCACTGCCAGACCATTGGCTTAGAACAATTTTCTACGGCACCTACTCTGAAAGCTGGGAGAGTCAGCCCAGCTCTTAGGAATGAGAATGTTCAGGCACTGCTCTTGCCCCAGTAACTGGGGCTGAGAAGATAGCAGTTCGGGGAAACACAACCTTGCCCAGCTGTGCCCTAAATCCAGGCCACGGGTCCCCTCAGCAGCTCTTAGTTCTCACCTCTGAATGCAACACACCCTTTGTGTTGATTTAACCATCTATTCGGACCACATCCTGAGCATGGGCCACAGCATGAAAGGACCCATAGTTACAACAGCACAATCTATCAACGTATACCTCCCTCCTCTGCACATCGAAGAAAAGAACAGCCCTTTACACCCTTAAATGAGTTCAAAGGCAGAACTCACCAAAGAAGAAATGACTATTGCAAAGAAAGATCCCTTCACTAGGCACCTTCTTGTTTCTTCTGCAGTTTTAATTTATTGACACATAATGGATACCTAATTATTGATCCTTTCAATATTTTAGCAAGCAAAAAAGTCATTTACTCATTCTATGTGCACTGTATGTAAAAACTACAGAGCAAGGAGTTTACAGCCTGGGAAGGAAACCAGCCACATGCAGGTCTGACCACATTCCACATGAGGAGGATGGAGACACGGAGAGCTGCAGGATAAGCCCAGATAAGTGCACTAAGGGTGGTCAAAGGGAGATCAGAGTGAGGGAAAATGGTCCAGAAGGCAGAGCTGACTGAGACTTAACTGGGTGGATGAGATTGGCAGGGAGTCAGGCACAAACCAGGGTTGACCAGAGGGAAGGCTGGGAAGTTAGAATGGGATCTAATGTGAGAAACATTCTGTGGGGAAGGAAAAAATAATATTCGGCCGAAACCGGTTTGGCTCAGTGGATAGAGCGTCGGCCTGCGGACTGAAGGGTCCCGGGTTTGATTCCGGTCAAGGGTATGTACCTGGGTTGCGGGCACATCCCCAGTGGGGGGTGTGCAGGAGGCAGCTGATCGATGTTTCTCTCTCATCAATGTATCTAACTCTCTATCCCTCTTCCTTCCTCTCTGTAAAAAATCAATAAAATATATTTTTAAAAAAGAAAAAATAATATTTGTTTTACCCTTCTAAATTCTCCTCGCTGGACCAATAGTCAAATTAACCTGAAACAAAATAACAGGAAAATTTGTGTGTACCAATTTATTATGTATGTACACACAGGGGTTCCTTAACAAAGTGGGGCCCAGGACAGATTGGGTAATTAAGGGTTATATGCCATCTTGAGCTAAGGCGGAGGGCAGGGGTGTGTGGTTTGCTAAATAAATGTTTGCTGGGTCACCTTTAACAGTGGGACACAGGGGGGACTTTGATCAAGGGGCCCTGGCTAGGTTCCTCCCTCCTTATGACACAAATTCGCATTAAACTACAGTTACTAGTATCTATGACGGTATCTCCCTTCCTGTAACAGGTCCTCTACCTAAATTCATATACATGTCAAAGAGGAAGGGAGAGTGCGAGAGAGACAGAAACATCAATGATGAGGGAGAGTCAAGATTGACTGCCTCCTGCACAACCCCAGGTATGTGCCCTGACCGGAATTGAACTGTAACCTCCTGGTTCGTAGATCTATCCTTCAACCACTCAGCCAAACCAGCCAGGCTACCTAAATTCCTTTAGGCAGTTAGGGGGAAGGTCAAAGTTTCTTTCTGAACCTTTTGTTTTTTAAAAATAACCAGCTAAAAATAATCAATATCCCTTAAGTCATATTTTGAGTGGCACACTCGGCTTCCCCTCAGTACATACACCAGACTAACTCAGGGGGTTGACGCTCCCCTCCACAGGTTTATGAGGATAATGCTTTACATGGCTCTGGGCCTGTACGGCTCAGCTAGACACCAGGGGCATGAGAAGACCATTCCCAGCCCTTAGACGGGTGACTCCCATGACGGCACCTCGCTCCTCTATGTGGCACTGAATTAAGTTGGACCACTTGCAGGGAGGAAAGTGTGGAGGCCTGTGGGAGGCAACTGCATGGGACAAACAAGAAGTAATGAAGGCCTGGAAAGGGGGTGCAGCAGGACAGGAAACGCCCAGCAATAATCTCTTGGAATAAACATACTCCCATGCTATTTCGTGAAAACACAGAAAAGACAACAATAACATCCTGACCACAACAGGGAGAGCAAAGGCAGGCCCAGCAAACTGGGGCTTTTCTTTAGAAAAGGAGCTGGATTCTAAGCATGTGAGTCTGAGGACCAGCGCCCTACCCTCCGGCTTCTTTCCCCTCCCGGGAGCCCCTGCAGGAGGCAGGTCCAGAGCAGCTTTGGTCCTGGTGGTCTGCAGTCTTCGGTTTATCTCCACTATGACGCCTAGCGCGTGTTCACCGTACCTGACAAAACACTAGGGGGCATTGACTTTGTAAAGTGGTAAAAGACATGGGCCCTTTACTCTCATTGGGGATATACAACCCACAGGCTAAAATCAAGTTAATAATTTCACACTAAAATGATAGCAATAATAGTGATAGACTCGCCCTGACTGGTTTGGCTCAGTGGATTGAGTGTGGGCTGCGGACTGAAGGTTCCCAGATTCGATTCTGGTCAAGGGCACATGCCCAGGTTGCAGGCTCAATCCCCAGTGTGGGGCGTGCAGGGGGCAGCCAATCAATGATTTTCTCTCATCATTGATGTTTCAATCTCTCTCTCCCTCTCCCTTCTTCTCTGAAATCAATAAAAATATTTTTAAAAAATAGTAGTAAACTCAATAGGCATCATTTTATTGAAGGCTTACTGCATGCCAGGCACTCAGCCGGACACTGAGCATGCGTTCATGTCTTTTAATATTGACAACCATTGTTTATGGTAGGAACTTCCAAATTTAGTCTAAATTCTAAGCTGAAAACCTATTTACTTACTTATTAACATGTTGGCTATGTTTTACAACCAATTTGCATATTTAATATGGGAGCAATGTTGATTTGGGGCAGGGCGAATGGTTTGGGTTTTTTTCCCACTAGAAAGTTATCATTAAATGATGGTCACCTTTTATTTATTTTTTACTTTTTAAAAAAATATATTTTTTTATTTTAGAGAGGAAGGAAGAGGGAGAGAGAGATAGAAACATCAATGATGAGAGAGAATCATTGATCAGCTGCCTCCTGCACCCCCTCTCAGTGGGGATTGAGCCTGTAACCTGGGCATGTGCCCTTGGCCGGAATGGAACCCAGGACCCTTCAGTCTGCAGGCCAACGTTCTATCCACTGAGCCAAACCAGCTAGGGCAATGATGGTCATCTTAAAGTCAGTGGTGGTTTAGGATGGAGAAAACGTGAAGATATTGATCCCATTTTAAAATGAGACTGCGGCAAAGGTAGTAACAAGGTCCCATCACCAGTAGGTGAGAAAGGTGAGGAAACCTGCCCATCTGTCTTGAAAGCCTCTACTCAGAATGGCACACTTCTATGGCATAAGAAATAATCTGTCTCCTTGCAAGAAACTTGCATACGAGGACACTCAGCCACCACACTAACCCAGCCAAGCCACCAGCCTCATTATGTCAGTGTCAGTTTATTCATTTGACAAGCGTTGATCCAGCTCCATAGGCCTCACACTGTGCCGGCAGCCATGCTTAGGATGGTGAGAAAAAGTTGTTCCTTCCCACATGAAGCTCACAGATCAATGGGAGAGACAGACCTCACACAATGACAACACAGATAAACATAGAGAATTGGAAACTACAATGTATCACAACAAACTATAACACAACACGCTATAACAACATACATCAGAGGGACATGGGGCCTGGGGCATCAGGGACAGCCTTTCCTGAAGATGTGGTTTTTTAGCTCATCCACTGAGACTGGGCAAAGAAGGGTCCTAGTTTGGGACCTGCTGGGTCAAGAATAATTTCCAGGAGGAAGCAAACTATTCCAAGCAATGGAAATAGCATGTGCAAAGGCCCTCTGGCCAGAAGGAACATGCTGTATTTATAGTCTAGAAAGAAGGTCAAGGAGATTTGATAGAATAACATCAGACAGACTATGGGATATGGTGAGACTATGGCTATTTATCCTAAGAACAGTAGAAGATAGCTACTTTTCTACTTTAAAATCCTGAATGGATGGAGCTCTTACGGTGACAGTTGGTATGCAAATAATTTCTGCTTTATATCTATGTAAGTTTAAAAGTAATATAGTATAACAAGGTAGAAGGCTCTATTAAAATAGTTGGGGCTTATGTCTACAAATGCTAACAGTGAATATGTGGGCTGTAACAAATACAGGGTGGGGCAAAAGTAGGTTTACAATTGTGAGTACACAAGACACAGAGTTTATTCCTGTATTAATATTTAGTAATTATTGTATTATTTTCCATATGAACAAGTGTAAACCTGCTTTTGCCCCACCCTAAGTAGGTTTACAATTGTGAATACACAAGACACAGAGTTTATTCCTGTATTAATATTTAGTAATTATTATATTATTTTCCATATGAACAAGTGTAAATCTGCTTTTGCCCCACCCTATACACATTACATGCCAATTAATAGGCTAGGACTAAACCATTAGTTCTTTCACTGGACCATTTGATATGAATCAATAGCTCACTGATTAGAAACATTTTCAGATACGGAGAGGTATTCCCAGATTAAAGGGATTTTTGCCTGCCATCGAGAGCATGGGGGTGGGGAAGGGGCTGGATTATCACAGTTAGAAAGTGTGGACAAAGGGGGCCACATGCTAACCTGACAAGCTCAGGGAAGGCCTGCATGGCGGTCTTGCAAACTCAGAGACCTAAAGGAACCACAAAGGATGGTCTGAAATGAAACTTTCACTAAAAGCAGTTATGGTGGGTAGTTATGTCATAGGCCGGTATCTTCACTGCTAAGGTCAACTTTTACATTAACTGAGTCTGTCTTTTTGCATCTATGATAACATATCCTTGAAATGTCTGGGTAACTTGTAGCTTCCCTTTTTCCGGACCCCTTGGGGTCCTTCATTGTTGTTGTTATCATGTTAATTGTTGACCGACTGTTGACTATCCTGTACCCACCTAAGTAGGTGTCTATTCATTTTACTTTTTATCACCCCCTACCGCCCCACCCCCACCCCACTTTGCTTTCTCCCACCTCTCTAATCTATCACCAATAGATTTCATGTAACCCACCTACATCCCCTCCTTTGATTGCAATGTATAAAAATGGATGAAAACCTGCCATTCTCTGGAGCATTATCTCAATCCATTGAGGTTCTGCTTCCTGGCAATTGTTGACAGTTAGGCTTAAATAAACTCACAAAGATTCTTTACAGGTTTCAATTTTTTTATGTTAACAAAAGGACAGTCACACCCAGCCAGCGTGGCTCAATTGTTGAGCATCAAACTAAGAACCTGGAGGTTGTGGTTCAATTCCCGATCAGGGCACATGCCTGGGGTGTAGACTCAATCTCCAGTGTGGGATGTGCAGGAGATAGCCAATCAATGATTCTCTTTCATCATTGATGTTTCTATCTCTCTCCCTCTCCCTTCTTCTTTGAAATCAATAAAAATATATTTTTTTTAAAAAAGAAGAAGAAAAAGGAACTCTGTGTTTTGGCTGAAAATATTGTCACTGGCTTCCTATTGATATAAAATAGCAACAACTGCAAAATAACAGGTTGTCCTTCCTCTATGAAGGAAGACTAGGGTATGTGTTAGCCACAGAGTAGGAGGTAATAAGACGCCCTCAACTTAATGACTGGAAGTGACTGAATTCATCTGAGGGAAGAGGTTGGCTCTGAGGTTCCCACAGGAGCAAATATTAGGGGAATCACCCACCTGGCCTGTCTTGCAGCCAGAAGCCACTCCCTTCCTGAGGCCTAACGGCCCACTAGAGGAAATCCAAAAAAAATAGGCCTGAGGACCAGGAAAAACAAATTTGCAAAAGAGGTAGGATGAGTTTGAAGTCTTATTATTGGATTAAAGGACCTTACAATCAGCTTGTATCCTATACAGTACTGGTGGAAGTGTCAATTGTCCAAACTTTTGGAAAACCATTTCGGTAATGTGTATCAATAGCCTTAAAAATTCCCATACATTTTGAACCCATAATTCTATTCCTAGACATTTATCTTAATGGAATAATCAGAAATATACAATACTCACAGTCCCGTTATTTACAGTGACTAATTGCTGGAAATAGTTTATATATCCAGGTATGGGAAAATGATAGAATAAATTGTAATTTATGCAGAAGATCAACTATTTTGTAGCCACTGAAAGGCATGTCTTTTTTTTTTTCTTCCTGTTAATCCTCACCCCAAGATATTTTTTCATTGATTTTAGGTAGAGAGGAAGGGAGGGATGAGGGGAGAGAGCAAAAGGGAGAGAGACACACACACATGAATGGTTGCCTCCCCCACTACCCTGATGGGGGCAGAGAGCAAACCCAAAACCCAGGTACATACCCTTGACTGGAAATTGAACCTGAGACCCTGCAGTACAGGGAGAAGGACAGGGGGCTCTAACCACTGCAAAACACCGGCCAGGGTGATAGTCATGTCTTTAGATGATGACAAAGGAAAATATAATACATTAACTTTAAAGAGCATAAAACTGAATGTACAGTACAATTTTAAACATACCATCTACACACACATCGTGATAGGACAAAATGATGGCAGCGATTATGAAACCAGACAAGCAAGGTTGCCTGTACTACTTGAGCCAATTCAGCAGACAGGGTTGAGTGATATATGAGCATTTATTCCAATACTACCGGCAGTATGGGAGAGTAGCAGGTTATCCACAGAAACCTGCTTTGCAACCCCCCATAAACTACCTGCTTATATTGGGTAGGACAAAGATTACATGGGGAAGTAGAGATTACAGGTCTGAGGAAGTAGGCAATGCAGGCTGCAGGGCAGGGGAGGGGGGACGGGCTTCATTGTTTGGTCAACAAGGTTTTTAATCTTTCCCTGATAAAAGGCAGTTCTTGAATGAGAATGGACCACATTCCAAAGTTGACTCCCAAGTCCATGGTTGACTCCCAGGTTCCAGGGGCATATAACTCCCAGCCAGGTTATAAGGTCCTTCTTTCAACCAGGACCAGGCAATCACAGTTAACAGAGCATAATTAATATTTCCCATAACCATAGCTAGTCCCCAATATTCTATTTTTACCCCTCACAATTACTAGTGTATCTGAATAGTTACTTGCTTCTTCTATGCTTTATTTTCTAAATTTTCTACAATGGGCATAAAAAAATTTCCTATATAATAAAAGGCTAATATGCAAACTGACCAAACGGCAGTATGATCGTTCACTATGACACACACTGACCACCAGGGACAGCTCCTGCAGCTGCCCCTGGTGGTCAGTGTGTTCCCACAAGGGGAGTGCTGCTCAGCCAGAAGCTGGGCTCACAGCTGACGAGCACAGGGGTGTGGCGGGAGCCTCTCCCACCTCCACAGCAGCACTAAGAATGTCCGACTGCCGGCATTGGCCAGGGCCTAAGCCATCAGTCAGACATTCCCTGAGGGCTTCTGGACTGGAAGAGGGCACCAGCAGGGCTGAGAGACACCCCCCCCTCCCTCCCCCCCCCCCCCCCCCCCGCACTGAGTGCACGAATTTCGTGCACTGGGCCTCTAATTTTAAATAAGAGAAAATACAGAAAAATAAGAGAAAGTACAAGGAAATAATGGACTTCCATCCAGAATTAACTGTTGTTTTTGCATAAGACATTTAATGAAGAAATAGAATGGCCTGGCCTGAGTGGCTGAGTGTTGTCCCTTTGGTTGAGCATTGTCCAGTGCACTGAAATGTTGACAGTTCAATTCCCAATCAGAGCACATGCCTGGGCTGTAGGTTGGTCAGGGAGCATATGGAAGGCAACAGATTGATGTTTCTCTCTCTCTCTTTCTCTCTTTCTCTCTTTCTCTCTCTCCCCACCTCTTTTTTAGCATGCATATTCTTGGGTGATATTAAAAAAAACACACACCACTGATTAACTGTAAGAAGAAGGAGAAGGAGAAGGAGGAGGAGGAGGAGGAGGAGGAGGAGGAGGAGGAGGAGAAGAAGAAGAAGAAGAAGGAGAAGAAGGAGAAGAAGAAGAAGAAATAGAATATTCGAGATGACATTTGAGTCCACTTGGTTCCTAGTCTCAGACCCTCTCTTCCTGAGTATACATTCACCTAGTAGTCTGGGTTTTTTTGTTAATTTTTATATTTTATGCTTTTATTAACATCATATAATATTGCTTTTTATGTACTTCAAAATTTATGTACATTTTATTACACTACACCTTACTTTTTTCACTAACATTAGATTTTGAGAGTCATTCAGGTTGTTATGTATTGAACTAATTTATTTATTTTGACTGCTTTAGAATGGTTATTAAATTTACCATAATTAATTCATTCCCTTATTGATAGACATTTAGGTAGATTCCCATTTTTACCTATTACAAATAATGCTGCAATGTGGAGCCTTCATAATCAGCAAAATGGCACTAAGTTTAAGAGCTGTATAAAAAGATGAAGAGCCTACTAAATCTAATGAAAGGGCACTTTTGTATCCCAGACTCTGCCCTGGGACCCTCCAGAGGCCACCCACCTCAGGGTTCCTTCTAATGCTATAAAGATGACCCAAAGGCCCAAGGGCCCTTGACTAGGTGCCCTCTGTCCTGCCTTGTACCTTTGCACCAATACCTTCAATTGCTTGGACACCTACAGCTCAAGCAGTGCCCCTGAGATGGCTCTCCTCAGAAGCAGCAAACATCTGAATAGTGTGCCGGGAACACAGCAACCTTATCAACTTGTTTATCTTCATAACAACCTGATCTACTTATTTAATCCTCACCATGACGTTATCACCTAGTACCACGGTTTCCCCTGCTTTTCAGTTAGGAGAATGAGGCACTGAGAGGTGAAGTAACTTGCCCAAGGTCACACAGCTAGTAAGAGTTAGAACTGGATTCCAACTCAGGCAATGTGACTCCAAAGTTCACACTCTTAACCTCTGTACTCTGTGACCTCCCATAATTTTCCACTGGCCCACTCCTTATCTCATTTCCCTTTTAAAAGCCTCACCGCTCCCCTGTTTCCAGGGAGAGAAGAAAGGTTGTCCTGCTTCCCTGGGCCTGGACTCTGACTCCTCTCCCTGGTTGTCAACCACACTGGCTCCTGCACTCACTACTTTGGCCTCTTAGCCACCGCTACCCCACCCCCCAAAATAAATCTTTGTATTTATAATTCTGGTCATGTCATCACTTGTATATTTCTTGAGCCACTCAGATCCTAACTATCCTGGTCCCTTTATTTCTCCTAATGGTATAGGTGGTGGGAATGGTACCAGGTGTCCTACCAGTAGGGTCAGACCAAACCTGGGTTTAGCAACCCCGGTACTTGGCTTCTGGCTAGAAAAAAATCAGAACCAAGGCCCAAACTGTAAGATACCATGTATTTGGTAAATCACAGAGGTAGAAGAAGTAATTCCTGGAAGAAATGGACTTAGGAGACAAGCTATGAAGGTAAAGGAAGGGCCCTTGGAGCTTGGGTGTGAGAGAGCTGATGGTAAGGTGTCTGAGGGTGACAGGGGGGAAGGGAAAGGGAGAGGCATAAGCGTGCTCCTAAGGGTTTTAAAGGTAGAGATTTTAGGGGAGGTCCCAGGAAAAGATCTTAATAGATTATTCAGCCTTACCCAGTTTGGCTGGGTGGATAGAGCATCAGGGTCCTGGTTCGGTTCCTGTCAAGGGCATATGCCCAGGCTGCAGGCTTGATCCCCAGTAGGGGGCATGCAGGAGGCAGGCAATCAATGTTTCTCTCTCATCACTGATGTTTCTATCTCTTCCTTCCTCTCTGAAATCAATAAAAATATATTTAAAAAAAAAACAAAAACAGAATATTCAGCAGTTTTCCAAGTATGTCCTTTCAGGGTTTGGTCTCCACTGATTGATTGGCAGGCACGAGGGAGGGAGTCATTATTCCATGCAGCTGGTCCTGACATCAGTGCTGGCTGGTTTTGTTGCTTTTCTGGGCCTGGAGCTATAATACAACTGAGGCCTAGATGTTATCTCTAGGGAGGTAAGGTCAGGGGGTCCAAACCTCATGACCAGAGATGTGCCAGGGGAAGAAAAGGCACCCTACGGGGGAGCTCCCACCCCACAACCGATTGTCCATTGTTATGTACCCGGGCCTTTCCATCCTGGCCCAACATCCTTGCTCTGCTTCTGCACCTGGCCCATCATCCTTGCTCTGCTCAACTCTGCTGAACTGCCTAAAACACTAATGTCCCTTCACCAAGCACTGGAAGGTAGGAAATAAAGGAGGAAAGTTGCAAGCTATTCCCACTCTCTCTTTATAGAATGTCTGTGTAACTATTATAAGGAGGAAACTTTTTAATAAATAAACCAAAAACCAGCCAGCACTTTGGAGATGCCTATGATTTGAGCATTGAGCTGAAGTAGTGCTTAACCACCAACAGATGGATGTAACCACTGACATCCATTTGTCGGTGGTTAAGTACTAGTTCTTCTCAATGCTCAAATCAAGTTGGTAAATTGCATTGCTCAAATATTTTGTTGTGCGTACTGATTTTTTTCATGTAAGAATGTCCAAAGCTGTAGAGAATTTTCATAAAAATTTATTTGAGCCAGAAGGAGGACAGGAAGCAAGATTTCAACAGACTGAAATAAGTGTTTTGGATAATTACAGCTTGCAGCTTCTTTTATGCATTTGAAATGATGGAGGGAGTCTAAGGAAGATTATATGAAGCCGGGAGGAAGAAATTTAGAAATAGGATTATAGAAGAGTTAAGATTATATGTTCTCTTAGTGGATCTGAAAGGGAGTATTTCAAAGAAACAATGGACAGACCTCACTTAAGGCAAAGATAGGCCTTTTATTTAAAGAAGTTATAGGCCTGGGGCATGTCTACCCACCATGATCTGCCCAATTAAGAATTTATGATCAAATCACTGTTTGACTTCACTTTCCATAGAACCCCATGTTTTGTCCACACTGCTTATTCTATCAGTTACTGAGACATATGGACAACAATATCTGTAACTCTAATGTGGATCATTATTTGTCCTTTTAGTTCTGCTAATGTTTGCTTCATATGGTTTAAAGGCATGTTATTAGGTGTATACAATTTAGAATTGTTATGTGTTTCTGTTGAATAGCTTATTTTATCAGCGAGATATTTCCTCTTATCTAATCTACCTGGTTTGATCCTAATATCGCTAGTGTTTGTGTGGTATATTATTCTCCATCTGTTGACATTCATCTTATCTGTGTTTTTGTATTTAAAATGTGTCTTTTACAAGCAACACATAGGTTATTTCTCATTAAGCATGACAACCTTTGCCTTTTAATTGCAGCGATTGTCTATGTGTTAGTTTCCTAGAATTGTCTGAACAAATGACCAAAACTGGATGACTTAACTGAAATGTCTTCTCTCAAAGTTCCGCCTGCTAGACGTACAAAATGAAGGTGTCAGCAGGCCCACACTCCCTTGGAAGGCTCTAGGGAGGAATCCTTTCTTGCCTCTTGTCCCTTCTGATGGTGTGGCAGCTCCTGGTGTTTCTTGGCGTGTGGCAGAATAACATCAGCTTCGCCTCCATTGGGCTCTGCCTCACGTGCCTTCCTCCCTGTTATCTGTTCTGTCTCTACGTCCAAATCTTCCTTTCTGCAAGTGACAGCAGTCATGGCATTAAAGGTTCACCTCACTCAGTGTGACCTTAACGTTTTCTTTCCAGTTTTATTGAGATATCATTGATATCCAGCACTGTATAAGTTTAAGGTTGCCAAATGCGTTGACTTAACATATATGGTAAAGTGATTACCATGGTAAGTTTAGCTGACATCCTCTCATAGAAATACAAACACAAAAAGAAAAGAATTATTTTTTTGCCTAATGGTGAGAACTCTTAGAATCTACTCTCTTGTACCTCATCTCAACTTGATTACATATACAAAGACCCTATTTCCAAATAAGATTATATCCACAGGTACAAGAGGTAGGTCTTGAACATATCTTTTGGGTGTGGACACAATTCAACCCACTACAGCCCATCTGTGTTTAACATGATTACTGATACTGTTGTGGGGTAGGAAGGAGGTGTTAACGTGTGCCAACAACATAGGTCAAAGCGTGGAGGAGAGCTTTCTGGTGGCCACTGTCCTGGGTTAGTACAGATCTCATGGTTCTGTGGTGGAATTAAGTTGTCCACTAGAATGAATCAAATAAAAATAAGTGTGTGGTTATCATTCCATACTGTTTAGAAAGTTATTGCCTTTCCAGTATGTGAAGTGACTTTCATAAATTTTCTTTTTACTCTAGATGGTTCTCAGATGTGTCCTCTTGCTACTATGCTCCACAGACTTTATTTTGTACTTTTGGCTATCTCAGGTCTCTCTCCCTCCTGCCATTCCTCCATCATCTCTTCAGGGCTGTCCATAGAAAGGACTGATAAGAAAAAAGAAAGAAAGGAAGGAAGGAAGGAAGGAAGGAAGGAAGGAAGGAAGGAAGGAAGGAAGGAAGGAAGGAAGGAAGGGAGGGAGGGAGGGAGGGAGGGAGGGAAGGAGGGAGGGAGGGAGGGAGGGAGGGAGGAAAGAAGGAAGGAAGGAAGGAAGGAAGGAAGGAAGGAAGGAAGGAAGGAAGGAAGGAAGGAAGGAAGGAAGGACTGATCAGCTCAGACCTCATTACTCTGGCCAAACACAACGCTTTTTTATAAATGCTAATGCTCTATAAAGTGCAACGTTTATGATCTGCTCTGCTAGCAAAGAAAACAAAAGAGTAAGTAGTATCTGCTGAGTTGGCAAACAGCAGTATTATCTGCAATAATCACATACAGAATAAAAGTCAAACTCTTCAGTCTGGTTTTCAAAGCTCCCACAATCTAGGCCCATCTTGTCTTCTGACCTAACTCTACTGCTCATCACTAAGAGCCCTACTTTCCACCTGCCCAGGTTACCCCATGGAAAAAGCCCTGTGCTTTCAGACTCATATGGCTTCCTCTTCCAGGAATGCATGTCCCTACATCTTGTTGCACCCTAATCTTAACTAGTACAACCCCAAATGTCTCAGGTCCTCTTCTAGACCCCACCCTGAGGGTGTTCTCTATGCAAATGCCACCTGTTCCATGAAGCTGTCCTCCTTGCCCCAGCCAGGAGAACTCCCTCCCTTCTCACCTCCTGTATATCTCTCTCCAGCATTCATCACTTTCTACCTTTTATTAGGGTTATGCGCATACATATCTTACATCCCATCTAGATTGTAAACACCCTGAGAACAGAGATTCATCTTGATTGTCATCCCACTGCCAATCTCCAACACTTCCCTGGGAGGCAGACGCTGAGAGTATTTGCTTTAGTGCTTTCATTGGAGATCCACTATATTCCAAATCTACAACTACTTTAATCCCACCCTCACCCACAAATCAATAAAGATATAATATAAGTTTAGGGGGTCAACTCTCTCACAGTGAAGAAATATTCCTGGGCCTTTCTCTCCTTTGCCATTCAGAAGCCCTTGTTTCCTTCTAATTTTGAAATATTTAAAGATGAGAAATACCACCATATTTGATTCTTAACCATTGCTAATTTCGACATTATCTGGTTCAGAAAAAAAGGCGATTGTACATGAGACATAATAAATCCATTATGCAGCAGGATTGTTCCAGTTCTGGTCATATGCAATCTTTCTGATGTTGCTCTGATGCTTGTTACCTCATACAGGTGGCTTTTTAACTTTTGAGCTACTCAGCATGGAGGGTAGTTTTACTACCAGGGTGGTGAATTTTGCTGGAAAGCGTGTCAGCAGTTTATTTGGTGCAGTGATTCATGACTCACTAAGGGGACAATAAAAATGAAGCCTGCCACATACCACACCCTTTCTGGGGTCATGGTTCATGTTTAAATGTCTCTTATGTTTTGTGATCTACTGCTTGACTCAGGATATTCTTTTTGTAGCTGTGGGTACCAGATCAGTTCTGTTAGGTAAGGCTGAGTGTTGTAAAGTGTGGGTAAGGAAGAGCATAATTACCCTTATTTATCCTGTCAGTCACTCTAATCGCCAGCAATGATATGAACACAATGAGAAAGAGATCCTGCATGACTCTATTCTTCCTGAATTAGAGAAACTGTAAGAATTCCATCAGCTCATTTGACACTTCCATGTGGAAACTAGCCCATTTTTTATGACATCATGGGAGTTTTGTTTGTTGTACTTATTTTTATTTGAACTTTTGCTTTTCCCATTCCTCTTTTTTTAATTGAGATAACATTGGTTAATAAAATTATATAAATTTCAGGAGTACCAACATTGTAATTTGATATCTGTATAATCTATTGTATGTTCACCACCAAAAATCTAGTTTCTTCTTTTAAATATATTTTTATTGACTTCAGAGAGGAAGGGAGAAACATCAATGATTAGAAAGAATCATTGATTGGCTACCTCCCGCATACCCCCTACTGGGGATTGAGCCCACAACCTGGACATGTGCCCTTGACTGGAACTGAACCTGGGACCCTTCAGTCCACAGGCCAACTCTCTATCCACTGAGCCAAACTGACTAGGCCAAAAATCTAGTTTCCATCTGTTACCATATATTTGGTTCCCTTTACCCACTTCTCCCTTCTCCCACCCTCCTTTCCTATGGTAATCACAATTCTGTTGTCCATGTCTATGAGTTTATTTTGTCTTGTTTACTTATTACTTTTTTTGTTTCATATTCCACATGAACGACATTACGTGGTTTTTGTCCTTTTCCATCTGACTTATTTCATTTAGCATAATACCCTCAAAAGCCTCTCCATTCTTTTATCTTCTCTCTGTGTACTTGATTGCCAGTACTCTGGGTATGCCCTTTATTTAAGACTTGCTCTCACTAGCTCCGTTCCCTCACTCCAACTTCCCTTTCTGGGAAGTGCCCTGTTCTCCCTCTACTCACCCCTCAGTCAGCCTCCTGCCTGGAATTCCAGCTGCCTTGCTTTCAGTCTGTAGAAATGTATGCTCTCCAAGGACTTCATTTGAACAGAACTTTTTAAAAGACAAAGCCTGCAACCATTTTGCTCAAATCAAAGGGGTGATCCTCTGGTGGATTTGATGTGGGAAGGGGTGTCTTATGAAGGCCTGCTCAGAATCAGCAGGGCATGATGGAAAAAAGGATATTTCTGAGAAGGAACTCTTATTGCAATCTCACAATCATACACTAAAAGCACCTGCCTGTCTGCCCTCAAATAGGGACTCTGGTTGATTGTTTCTTAATTGTCTCTAGAACAGTCATTCCCAGGCATTGGGATCTCACAGAAGTCTTTTTTTTTTTTTAAAGGATTCTAACTTAAAATGGTCAGCCCATTTTACCAAGTAAGATGTTACAAACAAACAAACAACAACAAAAAAACACTACTAATTATGTAAAAATATAAGAAAAGGATGGACATGATATTTCATAAAGAAAGTTCTTTTTAAAAATGCTTTTATTTATTTTTTAGAGAGAGAGGAAGGGAGAGAGAGAAATATGGATGTGAGAGAGAAACATTGATCAGTTGCCGCCCACACATCCTCCAACATGGAATCAAACCCAAAACCTGGGCATTTGCTCTGGTCAGGAATCAAACCAACAAACCCTCAGTGCCTAGGACCATGGGATGGCGCTCAACCAACTGAGCCACACTGGCCAGGGCAACAAGGCAGTTCTCTAATAGAACAAATTTATTTTATATCCAGAATATCCTTATATTGAAGACTGGTAAACCTTTAGTCCTGAGCTGACTCTGGCCCATGGACCAGCACCGGGAACCATTGCTCTGGATAGCCTGCTAGGGAGGAAAACTTTTACTCTACCCTTCTAGGTTCTTCTGGCTGGCCTAATAATAAAATTGGCATGAGATAGATTAGCAGGAGAAAAACAAATTAAACTTTAATAATATGTATACCTCCTGTATACACGGGAGGAGCCCAAGTAAACAGAGTAACTTGCCAAAGACCAAAGCTATCACCTTAAACACTACCTTCAGCCAAAGACAAAAGGAGATTGGTGGTGGTGGCCAGTCAGTTATGGGCGGTGATGGGGAAAGCACAGTAAACAAGCGTAGGATGGTTATGCAGATTTAAGCCCTACCTTCTCAATTGAAAAGAGTTTCTAGGGATTTAGATATGCTCCTCTTCCTAGTACACCCTCACAAACGGGGATGCCCTTTTACAAAGGATAACTGCTACTTAGTTCTTAGAGTTTCTCCCCTGTCTGCTGTTTCTTAAAGTATCCAGCCTAAAATAATCAATATTCCCAAAGAGGCATATTTTGGAATGGCAAACTCTGGTCCCATTCGGGGGTCAAAGCTATGATTAGCCACCTACGCTTTGCAGGTTATGGTAAATATAAAGTTCATTGTAGGTGCATTTACTCATTCAGTCATTCCAAAGTGATTAGGAAGAATGTGGGCTGAGGAGCCAGACATACCTTCATCCAAGGCTCAGTTCCACCACCTGACAAAAAAAAAAAAAGGGAGGGTGACCTTAGATACATCACTTAACCTTTCTAAGCTTCTGTTGCTAAGTCTACAAACTGGAGCCATGCCTGACCAGTGTGGCTCTGTGGTTGAGCATCAACCTATGAACTAGGAAGGAGGTCACGGTTCGATTCCCGGTCAGGGCACATGCCCAGATGGTGGACTCGATCCCCAGTGTGGGTGGGGCGTTCAGGAGGCAGCCGATCAATGAATCTCTCTCATCATTGATGTTTCTATCTCTCTCCCTCTCCCTTCCTCTCTAAATATAATCAATAAAAAATATATTATAATATAAAAAATGGAAAGACAACAAAAATTCACTGCATTGTTATGAGGATTAAATAAGGATTACTGAAGAGTCTTTGTTTTGTCAAACCTGCATAGAATTTTTATGAGTTTGCTTAAGCCAAATTGACGACAATTGCTGAGAAGCAAGATTTCAAATCTTCTGGAGAATGCCAGTTTTGCAGTTTCTTATATGCATTTGAAATTAAGGAGGGAACCAAAGGGTAATTACATGAAGGTGGGAGAAAGCAAGGCAGGGATTAGATTACAGGATAGCTAACTGGGTCATTTGTTCTCTTGAGGACGGTTGCTCTTCCCTGGAGTCTGAAAAATAAGCATTTCAAAGGTGTGTTAAGCTACATGCACAGAAACAATGAACAGGGCTTGCTTAAGGCAAAAATCCACCTTTCACTAAAAAGTTCTATGCCTGAGGCATGACTACTCACCAAGACCTGCACAGTTAGGAATTTATGATCAGCTCACCCTGTGAAGTTACTTTCAGTTGGATTTATTAAGGTGCCTTTTTTCCCCCCACAACTTTTATATAGTGGGTAGAACAGTGCCCCTCAAAATATACATCCAAACCCTAAGCCCCAGAACCTGTAAATAAAATCTTTTTTTAGAGAAACGGGTCTTTGCAGATATAATTAAGAATCACGAAATGAGATAATCCTGGCTTTTGGGTGGGCTCTAAATCCAATGGCAGAGTTCTTACCTGAGACAGGCAGAGACTGGGGTGGAAGCCCATGAAGACAAAGGCAGAAATTAGTTTCGATGCCACAAACCGGGGAATGCTTGAAGCCATCAGCAACTGGGGGAGTCCAGGGAGATGCTCCCTTGGAGTCTCCAGAGGGAGCATAGCTCTGCTGACACCTTGATTTTGAACTTCAGACCTCTAGAACTGTGAGAACATAAATTCCCATTGTTGTAAACCAGCCTAGGAAGCTAATTCACACTGAAATTAAAAGTCTCTTCTTCTATAACCATCATCTAAAAACTGTATTGGCACCTACAGCCTGTAAAACATACCTACTCTAGATCCATTCAACTTTAGATGGGGAACTTAGACTTGAAAATCTATGTTCAATGTAGTACTAATTTTAAGAACATACCAGCAGAAAATAATATATGTAAAGTAGGGCAGGGTATTAGCTACTTTTTTCCTCAGAAATTGAAAATGGCTTTTTGTGCAAAATATTTTGCAGTCAATACATAACATTTTTAGTTACTTATGCTATTCCTACAGTGTCCTAATTAGGTTTTTTTAATGTGCATTAAGCATAAAAGAGAGGAAAAGAAAAAGAACAAACACAAAGAGTTTAGACTGCACACACAAATCTGTTTTGTAGCCTGCAACCTCTCAGAAAAGCCTGCAAATTCCCCACTACATTTTTTGGTTATAAACACTTTTTATTTTGAGTCTCTCTCTCTCTCTCTCTCTCTCTCTCTCTCTCTCTCTCTCTCTCTCTCTCACACACACACACACACACACACACACACACACACACACACACAGTGCATGCTAATAAGAACATTATAAAGCAATCATGAGCTCAAAGTGGAGATAAGTGGTAAGGCAGGGTTCTCTTAATGCTCTTATCCTCACTGTCCTCATTTTGAATGATTCTCTCAAAAGATTTTGCAAGAATCGGCCACTCTCCAAATGGAGAGGAGATAGGCTTCTTCCTTGGAGCATTGTCCGTATTTACCTGGGAGGTGAGGTGAAAAGTCCACGACTCACAAACTGGAAGTAGGGAGGGGAATGGGTGTCCCCAGCATAGTCCAGGCAGGGAGCTGTGAGACCTGGGCTTAGCCTGACTGGTGTGAGCCCCAGCAAAGTTACTAAGCCTCTCTGAGTCTTGCTTCCTCATTTGTAAAGTGTGAATAACTATAGTACCCACCACGTAAGGTTTTGAGATTAATGGAATGCATGTTGCTAAACCCTGTGGCCAATTCTATCTTCATCTTACTTGACATAGTTGGTCACTTTCTTGATTTGATGTCAAAATAGGCACTTTCTCTTGGTTTTCCTCCCACTTCTTTGAACTCCCCTGAGCACCTGTCCATTTCCTACTCATGCATGTTGAAGTATTGTATCTTCTCACTCCCCTGATGGCCTCATCCAGGCCCATGACTTCACATAGCACCTTTTTCCTCATATCACCAGATTCTAATCTCCAGCCTCCCCTCTGAGCTCCAGACTAATTTACCACTCAACTGTCTCTCTGACATTTCCATCTGATGTGTAATAAGCATCACAAAGCATCACTAAACTTGATGTTCATCCCCCGGCCAGCTCCTCCTCCGGTACGGCCCATGTCTGCAAATGGTTTGCTAGTTTGGATTCAGGTCAAAACATGCCTTCTCTCTCATCCTCACCACACATCCAAATCCATCTGCAAATACAGCCATCATAACTTCAGGGTATTTCTGGAATGCACTTTTCTCACCTCCTCTAATTAAGTTCATGGCTTCAAGCCATCACCATCTCCCTCCTAGACAAAGGCAATAGCAGCCTCCTAACTGGCCTCCCTGCTCCCAACCCAGCTTTCCTCCACTCAGCAAGTGGACAATTCCTTTAAAACCTATGTCAAAACATGTCTCTGTGCAATGATCTCCAATGGCTTCCTGTTCCACTCGGACCCCCAGCCACCCTGTGGACCTCATCACCAACCACTCTTTCTCTTTCTCCCTCTTTCAACATGCCAAGCCCTTCCAGGCACTGCTGTTCCTTCTGCCTGAAAAGCAGACAGATACCTACTCAGCAGAATGACTTCCCTCCGCCCCTCTCTGTTCCCCTTTATCTGTGCTCAGATTTATTTTTCTTCTTAGGGCTTGTCTACTTTGCATTATATGTGTATTTGTTTGTTGTCTGTCTCACTACTAGAATGTAAGCTCCGTGAGAGCAAGACTTTGTTTCATTCATGGCTGTATCCTTGGCACCTTAGCACCTAGAATGCTGCTTGACTCATAATAGCTGCTGAACAGTTGAATGAAGAATGGATGAATGAATGAGGAGATACTGCATTAAAGCACTGAGCATAGTATGTCACTGATAAATACTACCTGCGGATGTGTTTGTTACTTTTATTATTAATTATTATTTGTCTGGGTGCTTTACACATCCTGCCTTTCTTCCTGGCCCTTCAACATCTAGACCGCCCATGGTCACGCCCAAACCTCCCCACTGGAACCTAAGAACAGTAAGAAGAAAGAAATGGAGATCACCAAGGCAAGAAGGAATGTCACTGGCTAACCCTCTTCTGTTGTCACAGGGTTTGCTTCTGCCAGATACACACGTAAGGAGGACAGTTGGACTAAATTGTCTTCTCGTACAGTCAGCAAATATCCTGGATATTTTTTTTCCAATTCCAATAATGTGTTCTTTCATTTTTATATTCCAGCTAAAACTTAGATTTCTGCTTCTGAACTATACCTCCAACACTGGCTTTGAAATGTAACCAAAGATAGTATCTGGAGTTCAGAAAACAGTCAATCTTACCCTTAATGACTATTATGCTGCTTAGAAGATTATATAGAGTTAAATATATGGAATTTTGTGGAGAAAGGTTAGGTAAGTCCTGGTAAAGCAAACCAAATAAATTGGTCCCATAATTTGCATTGAAAACTGCTGTCCAATGGCTCTCTCAAATCTAATTTATTATTCATCTACACATTTTTAAAATATGTTTTTATTGATTTGAGAGAGAGAATGGAGAGGGAAAGAGAGATAGGAGCATCAATGATGAGAAAGAATCATCAAGTGGCTGCCTCCTGCACATCCCATACTGGGGATCGAGCCCACAACCTGGACCAAAACTGAAACACTGACCTCGGATTTGATCTACATATTTTTTGAGCTTTGGCCACAAGTTCTGCATGGAACACCAAGGAGAGGTGAACACATGAGCCACACATCATTGTAAACATGCCTTAAAAGCACTAGGAAATGCTGGGGCAAGTATGAGATGCTTTTCTTTACTGCTTGGATGGGGCCTTCTGCAAAACAACTCTGGTCTGGTAGGCAGCCAAGCCACCCCAAGATAAGGCTCCTCATGGATACCTGGTCTGGTAGACACCCTGGCCACGGGAGCTGATGGGGTTAGTTAGTGTCAGGGTCAGGTCAAACATCCATCTGGAGCCCAGCATCAGGAGAGAACTGGAAAATTCCCAACTCCAAACTAAGAGGACTCTGTCTCATTCCAGAGCCACCTGAGCCCCCATCCACCCTAAGGGCAAAACATTCTTTTGGAATCAAACTGGCAGCATTCTTAGACAGAGGCAGAAAAAAAATCACTGCCTCAGGAAAACCAGACCCTCTCTGGAGGGGCTAAGTCTTTTAAGACATGACTGGAACATTTCTTGGGTTAGGCATTTCACCAAAAAACAAACCTAGAGGTTCATCTCCAACCAAAACAAGTCTCTCCGTGAGCAGCTCCCAGCCACTGCCTCCACCTGGTTGAAGCCACTACAGCTTCCCTGAAGTCCAGTCTTGACCTTGGCCACAGAGGCCATACCCTGATGTGTCCCAATTCCTGACCTGCCACAGACCCCAGCCCTGCCTGCAGGCTTCCCTGCCTCAATCCAATTTGGGGCTGCCTTCCTGAGCAATTCCTAGCTCAGTCCACCTCAGGCAGCAACCCCAACTCAAACTCAGCATGAATGTGGCCAAGCCAAAAGGAACTTAAGAGAAAGTAATTGGGAAAACTGGCTTTGGAATCAGAGAGACCAAAAATTCTATGTCCACCATTTTCAGCTGTGCGGATGAGTGGGTCTGCCTGGTGAATGACTATGGGTGCTTTTCTGCCTTTCTGTTTCCTGGCAACAAGGCAGTGGGTCCAAGGACTCAATCCTACCAGACCAGCCACCTATCAACCAACTTAAATGAACCAGGAGGCCAACGGTCTTAGGATCCACAAATCAGAACCACAACTAGGCAATACCCAGAGTGTTCCAAAGGAGAAAGTTAAGAGTTTTTATAGAGAAAAGCACATTCTTAAGAAGAATCCGGCCTAATTCTTAGCCTCTGGATTGGTCCTTGGTTCTAGTCCTTTCCTGAGGGAAACTGCTATGGGCTTGGGGTCTGTGGGACATACCTGTGTCTTCATAATAAGTCCTTCTTTTCAGCTCAGGCTAGTTTAAGATAACTCCTCTTACATTCAACAAAAGGATTCAACTAATATACCTTCTCATAGATTAGTTGTGAGAAATGAATGGTTTTTGTATGTGGTTTGTACTTTTGATGTGGATGCAAGAAATCTTTTCCTAATCTAAGGTCACAAAGGTTATTATTATTTTTATTTCCAAGAAGATGGGGGAGGGAGAGAGATAGAAACATCAATGGTGAGAGAGAATCATTGATTGGCTGCCCCCTGCACACCCCACAGTGGGATTGAGCCTGCAACCTGGGCATGTTCCCTGCCCAGGAATCGAGCTGTGACCTCCTGATTCATAGGTCGACGCTCAACCACTGAGCCACCGTGGCAGGACACAAACATTTTTCTTCTATATTTTTGTCTGGAAGTTTTGTCATTGCATTAAACCTACAATCTAATTTGTGTCCATTTGTATATATGACATGAAGTATGGATCGAAGATTATTCTTTTGCATATGGATGTCCAATTGTCCCATCACCATTTGTTGAAAATATTATTCTTTCTCCATTCAATTACCTTGGCATTTTGGTGAAAAATCAATTGGCCATATATGTGAGGATCTATTTCTGACTCCTCATGCTACTCTTCTGGTTTGTATGTCTATTGTATCAGCATCACCCTGTGACGATTAAGCCTTGAAATCAGGTTCTCTGCATATTCAAGATTTGTTCTTCACATTGTTTTGACTATCCTCCATCCCCTGCTTTTCTTTTCCAAAGGATTTTGATTGATTTTATGTTTAATCTGTAGACCAACTTGGAGAAAATTAATATCTTAATAATGGTTAGGTTTCTGATCCATTAACACATCACACCTCTCCATTTATTTAGGTCTTTTTAAAGTCCTACTGTTCGTAGTTTTCAATATACAGGCTTGTACATGTTTTGTGGATCTATTCCTAAGTATTTCACAGATTTTAATACTATTATAAATGACAGGGTGTTGTTTCTTTTTTCATTTCAATTTCCAATTTTTTACTGCTAGTATATGTAAGTACAATCGATTATTGTATATTGACTTTGTATGTATCCCGTGACCTTGCTAGCTCACATATTAGTGTGTAGTTTTCTTATAGAATCTCTGGGATTTTCTATGTAAATTATCTCATCATCTGTAAATAACAAATTATTTTTTCTTTCCAATGTTGTATGCCTTTTATTTATTTTACTTTCCTGATTGCATTGGCTAGGACCTCCAGTATGGTGTTGAATAGTGAAAGAACATATCTTTTATTCCCAATCTTAGTGGGATTACATTTGTTTTATTCCATACTATAAACCCAGCACATTGCGCCAGCCCTGGCACACCATAGCCACTCAAAAGAGGTTGCTGAATGAATTAAAACAACTTTAACTGATCTATATGGAGATTTCATTAACACCTTGCTTAATTAATCAATCTATTGAGTCACAAGTGAAATTATGTAATAAGTAGCAGGATACTATTTTAAAACCAGGAACATTTTGAAATAAGCAAATGCTCTGGTGGGAATATAGGAATTTAGGGATATGCTATAGGTTAATGTGAAGGTGACACTGTACTACATATTTGTCTGATGAATTAATACCAGCTCTAATTTAATGAGTAACACTAAAAAGAAAAAAAATAGATTCTATTACCTACAACAACAATCAAAAGAAACATTCTCTTTCTACTGCTTCTCTGAGATAGTAAGGTCTGAGAAACTAGGAATCTGATTTCTATGTATTATTAAAATGTTAAGGATGTCGATGTACAATGGAAAGGATTATACGCTTGTCAACTTACAATTTAAACATTAAAAACTGCCCTGGCTGGTGTGGCTCAGTTGGTTGGGCATCTTCTTGTGCACCTAAAGGTTGCTGGTTCGATTCCCAGTCAGACACATGCCTGGTTGCAGGCTTGATCCCCAGTAGGGGGAATGCAAAAGGTAGCTGATCAGTGTTTCACTCTCACATCACATCGATGTTTCTCTCTCTCCCCCACTCCCTTCCTCTATCTCTAAAAATCAACCACAAAAAATAATGAAACACATCATTAAAAACTCAATTCAAAACATATTATTTAGTGCTTATTATTGTCTGGGGAGAGGAAGTGAAAATTAGGGAGGAGAAAGAAGATAGAATAGTATTTAAAATAGTTCCCAACCTCAGGAAATTTAACATTTTGTGATAGATATCAGACTTATATACTAGAAATAGAGACTAGTGCAGCTTTCACTGTGATTGCCAAATATAAAGTGGAAGAGAAATTATCAAAGTGAGATAGAATTATACAGGAAATATTTAAGACACAATATGTTTAAAGAATGTTAAAAAGTAAGTAGACCTTGGATAAGTAGTAAGAATAAAAATTTAAACATTTAAAATATTTTTAATTACAGACATTATATGTTATTTTGGACACTTAAATAAAACAACAAAAGCAGAAGTTGAAGAGAAAAAAAGGGGAACAAAAAGTAGTTACATTTTAATCTTAGTTACATCTTCCATTTCATTTGTTCATTTAGAATTGTCAGACCTTAGGTTTGCAGGGCAGGATGAATTACATACACACTTACTCCTGTGTTTCTCCATAGAAGCCAAATATAAGCCAGCAAATCATCAAATGCTCGCCGACAAAAGGTGCATCAGTTTCATAGCTCTGAGAGTCAGGTGATGTGGTGGTGTTCTGAGTGGCATGAGCAGAATTCATCCCCAAACTCTCAGATGTAAGAGTGAGTTGATAAATTGACCTGGCAAGAGGCTCCCAAATGTTGTATTTTCTAGCAAGTACAGGAAAATAAAAATTTATAAAAGTGGTTAAGGCATATATATATATATATATATATATATATATATATATATATATATATCTGTGCTCTGATGAAAGCTGCCTCAAATCCTTTTCTCAGATTAAAAGAGGAATAAAAAGAAAAAAGAAAAAACACACATGACATTTATGTTTGCTGTGCATAATCCTTTTCTTTTCATTTAACTTTATGTACAACACTAGAGGCCTGGTGCACGAATTCATGTACCAGTAGGATCCCTCGACCTGGCCTGCAGGATCAGGCTGAAACCTGCTCTCTGACATCCCCTGAGAGGTCCCGGATTGCAAAAGGGCACAGGTCAGGCCGAGGGATCCACCAGTGCACAATCAGGGCCAGGGAGGGATGCGGGAGGTTGGCCAGCCGGGGAGGGACTGCAGGAGGACTCCAGGGCATGTCCAGCCATCTCGCTCAGATAGGCCAGACCCCAGCAGCAAGCTAACCTACTGGTCAGAGTGTCTGCCTCGTGGTGGTTAGTGCATGACATAGTGAGCAGTTGAGTGGCCTTAGCATATCATTAGCATATTACATTTTGATTGGTTGAACGGACCAGACACTTAGTATATTAGGCTTTTTTATATAAGATGAACATTTCCAAAGCCAGAAGTAGATAAGGAGGTACATTCAGAGTTCTTCTTCCATCCCTATTGTACCGTGTTCTCTTCCTCCTAAATTAAAAATTATTTAGAAATTTTTGGTTTATACTTCCAGTGTGTTTTTTTCAGAAATATAACCATGTGTGTTTTTTTCAGAAATATATGCATATGTACACATATGCATACACAACCATATTAATACTTCTTTCCCTTTTGCCACAAAACTAGCATACAATTTTATAGTCTGGAATCTCTTTTTTTTTCAAGTGCCAAAATACTCTGCAGATCACTCCATACCAGCACGTACAAATTTTCCCCTTTCATTTTTTACAACTCAACATTTTGAAAGCATCTGTGTATTTTAAAAATACACATATGTAATTTTTTAGTTTCTCTTTTTGTATTAGCTTCTTCAAATATTGGAGTTAATAATTTAAGGCATCAAAATAATAATATATCGCTGGTCATTTATAACATTGTTCTGGGAATAACTTTTCTGTGCTCTGAAATCAATGCTAACTTGCACTTCTGATGAAGCTTTGTAAATATTTTTAAAGCTCTTTTTTTCCATTTATAAATTTATAAATGTTCATTGAGTTAAAAACAGAAAAAGTAAAAAAGAAAAATGAGTACTGATAGTAATAATAATAATAAAATTATGATAAATAATGCAACTATAACCATTGTTAATAGTTGAACATATTTTCCCAGTACTTTTTCCTATACTGTATGTACTTTTTTTTCTTACACTGTTGCATATAGCAATCAAATCTAACCTGAAGACTTTTGAATTTAAGATAAAGCTATACCCTCTGAAAAATAACCTCTGAATCTTATTTAAATGACTGGGATCTCTTCTTGGGGTGCTGGGTAAGAGAGAAAACTTCCTATTAATTATCATCCCTTACATTCTGGAGTTGTCTTTTCAAACAACTATTAAGTTAAAAAGAGGAAGAGAGAGAGGCCAAAAATTCCCCTTGAAATCTATCTGCTTTTGACACTTTTTTTCTTTTTCTTTTCTAAATTAAATCTTTATTGTTAAAAGCATTACATATTTCCCCTTACCCCCTACTCCCATTGACTCCTTCTAGCCTGCCCCCACCTTGGCCAGGCCTTCACACCCTATTGTCTGTGTCCATGGGTTAAGCATATATGCATACAAGTTCTTTGGTGAATCTCTTCCCACCCATCCACATTCCCACCACCCCCACCCCACCCCCGAGCCTCTGAGATTTGACTGTTGTTCCATGCTTCTGTGTCTCTGGATCAATTTTGTTCATCAGTTTATTTTGTTTATTAGACGCCACATATGAGTGAGATCATGTGATACTTATCTTTTATCAGACTGGCTTATTTCACTTAGCATCCTACTCTCCAGATGATTTTGACTCTTTGATAGGAAAAAAAATAACTAAATGTCTCATTCACTTACATTGATTGAAATTGAGGCCTTTCAAATCTAAAAAGTGCTCTTTGCCATAATCAAAGATGATGCTCTTAAATTCCTCATTTAAAAAAAATACACTTTTTGAATACTCAAACAGGGATGATGGTATTTCATTGATTTACTAGAACTCTCACCATTCCTCCTTTGGGTCGCAGGTGTGTGTTTGCATCAGTCAGCAGCAGCTGTGGGTCCTGTCCTTGTCCAGGGACCAGCCAAAGCAAACAGCACTTGATGAGGATTGATCTGGACCTCACCAAGCCACATTCTAGTCAAAGGTCAGTGTAATTAGATTGCTTTAGGTAGAATGAGCCCACAGAAACCTAGACTAACAGAATGGATAAACCGTAAGGTGATATTTGCTTTAGAAAAAAACTCCTTCCCAGAGAATTCCTTAGTATATTTAAAATGAGATTTGACTATATTAAAACACACCTTTCAGGAATTTGCTACTCAGGAGAGCCCTATACATGAGAACTTCCTGTTTTGCTAGGCAGTCTTTTCAATAAATTATTTGACACATTTATGGTAACACAATAAATAATTACCAAAATTTCATTTTAATTACCGAGCATGCAATTTGAGGTTACATCAGAGCCACAAGGTAAATTAGCTTCCTATTTCTCAAGGTCTTGTTCACACTGTGTGGGATTTAAAAAGGTCTCTTAAAGGGCATAAAATATGGAAAATGTGTAATACTTCCAAATAATTGTGAAACATCTGAAACCAGGGCGTGGAGGTCTCAAGCTCACTGTTGACACAAGCTATACAAAGCTAAATGGGAGGTAACATTCCTAGGTGCAAAATTACTTTTAATAATAAATTACTTTAATTCATTATGCTAATTAAACGTTAAGATGCTTGTGGTAGTGGGGGAAATGCAAAACAATGGGAGCAGGACTGGCTTCGTCATTTGCCACGCCCCTTCTAAAATGAGGAATTTCAAGAGAGCATTAAACCAGCCACAGGTCCTTCTAGGTGCCGGGACCTTGGTGACAACTGCATATGAAATTGGCCATACACGAGGCTCTTCCCCGCAACACACCCCCGCTTTTAATAGCTCCCCGCTTTTTTAGCAGTTTTTGGTTCAAGGAAAAAATTGAGCGAAGGTACAGAGATTAGCCATATATCCCGGCCTCCCAGGCCCTTCTCATTCATCAGGGCCTCAAACCTGGCCACAGTGCGCTGGTGCAGAGATGCATGCTGGCTTTGCTGTCAGACTGCTCTGAAGTTTTAGGTAAAACACTCCGCACAGCTCTTATCTGCTCTGAAATCACTGGGCCACAGTATTATAAAAACATTTTTGTCTTTCTTTCCCCTTGTTTATTCAAAAGAGACAGACTTTTCTAGTTTTTGTTTTGTTGTTGTTGTTTTTACAACCCTGCTGCATCAAGAAGAATCTCGGCTCCCTGTCAGCAAACTGTGCTGGGGGCAGGTGTGAACGCCCTTAAGGGCGGCCAGCCCAGCCTGAGCATCTTCCTCAGTGTGTCCAGAGGCGACGGGGACCCGCACCGCACCCCCACTGCCAGTCTCTCTCTCTCTCTCTCTCTCTCTCTCTCTCTCTCTCTCTCTCTCTCTCTCTCTCTCTCTCTCTCTCTCTCTCCCTCTCTCTCTCTCTCTCTCTCTCTCTCTCTCTCTCTCTCTCTCTCTCTCTCTCTCTCTCTCTCTCTCTCTCTCTCTCTCTCTCTCTCTCTCTCTCAGATCGGGGACCCCAGCCCCGCACCGGGATGCAGAGACCGACCTCCGGATCGCCTCGTGCCTCCCGCTACTCAGTCCCGCCCGCCCCCCCCCCCGCCCGGTCCTCGGGCTCCGCGCCGTGACGCCACCCCCGGGCCAGCGGGAACTGCCGCGAGTCCCAGCCCGTGCGCCCCGGGACGCAGCGGAGGCGGCAACTGGCGGGTGGCCCGGGAGGCAGCTGCCCGCGGCCTGTGCGTGCGCAGCGCCCCCTGCGGCCGCGCCTAGGGAAGGCGGCGGTGGGAAAGAGGGAGCCGCCCGCCCTCTCGCCCGGCCTCCTCCCCAGCACGCCACCCTCCCACCCTCCGGCTGCCGACGGAGTCCGCGCCTCCGCGCCCGCCCCGATTTCCTCCGCACGGCGGCGGCGGTGGCGGCGGCGCCTCGTGCGCGCGGTTATTTATTTATTTCCGGGCCCAGAGCGCTTATAATGGAGCCGCTGTCAGCGGAGCCTTCTGCTGCTGCCGCCGCCGCCGTCCCTCCTCTTTTTTTTCCCGGCAGATCTTTGTTGTGTGGGAGGGCAGCAGGGATGGACTTGAGCTTGCGGATCTCCTGCTAGAGCCGCCGCGCTTGGAGAGGGCGCCGCAGCAGCGACAAGGAGCCGCAGCCGCCGCCGCCGCCGCCGCCGCCGCCGCCGCCCGAGGCCCCGCTCGGCCCGTGCGCCCTGAGCCTCCCGGCACAGTCTCTTCGCGGCGGCAGATGTGTGTGGGGTCAGCCCACGGTGGGGACTATGGTGAAATTCCCGGCGCTCACGCACTACTGGCCCCTGATCCGGTTCCTGGTGCCCCTGGGCATCACCAACATAGCCATCGACTTTGGGGAGCAGGTAAGCCCCGCCGCGCCCCCCGCCCCGAACTGGCAGCATCGGCCCGCGCCCGTGCCCCCGCGCCCCGCTCCGGGTTCGCTCTGCCTCGGCCTTGGACGCCCTATCACCATGGGATGGGGGCAGATGGGAGTCACCTGCTCCGAGTTCCTTTTTATCCCGGAACAGTTGGTTGGGTTTGCAGCCTGTCAAGGATGACTTTTCCAGCAGTCCATTGCCCCCTCCCCCAGTTATTCGGCAGAGTTTTCCAGCTCTCTCTCTTTCTCTCTCTCTCTCTGGAAATTGTTAAAACATAGGCGGGTTTGGCACTTCACCTATAGAAGGGTTTTTCCGTGCACAGTAGGAGTATTATGTAATTTGTGATTATGTAAACCGCAGGTCTGTGAGTAAAATGTAGTTTCTAGTAGTTCAGGTGCTGGTTTGTTATTTATCCGGGGCTGGTGATGATGGTGATGGTGATGATGGGGAGATTTGTGTTTTCTGCCCAGCTATGGGTTAGGGGTGTCCCCAGTGTGTCCTGACAAGCGACCATTGGTCATCTCTAGTTTAGGATTTTGGGTGTTTGTTTTTCCTTGCACCGCTAAAAGGTGGGGGGGGGGGGGGGAATACATTTTTGTTCGTTGCTTTCTTGTCCGTGTTTCTTTTCCATGTTTTTCACCATTTGTCTCCATGTGGCGTCATTGTAAAACGGGCGCTGCAGGCTCCCCAGCAGCGAGGCATTGGTGCTCTACTCAGCCGGTGGGGACAGTTTTCTCGCAGGGCCCCCAGCGGGGAGCAGTTGCATTTTAAGGCCAGGAAGAGGAGGGGGTGGACAGTAACATGCCACCTTGATGTGCAGGAGTTGGAACTGGCCAGCCTGTGGAACTGGCAACACTCCCGGTGTTTTGTAGCACCTTATTTATGTTCTTTTTAAGTCAAGACACTTCGAAGGATGCTCTATGTTTAAAATGCACCTATTTTGATGAACTTTCAGTTTTTTAAAAAAAGAACCGGGTTTTTGTTGTTGTTGTTTTCTTTTCTTTTCAGAAAAGCGTTGGTTTGGCACCTCCTTTTGGTGAATATCTGCTTGCATTTGTTTCTTTGCTGAGAACTTCTGATTGATTGCTACCCTATAAGCTCCCTGATACTTAGTGACATTGTAAGCTACTTTACTTCGAATTTTATTGCATATGAGTGTCCGCAGTGTAGTACACTCTCTAGAGGCCTTTGTCTAGAAGCCCAGTAATTTCCTTTGATTAGCTATGATATCTTTTCTGTTGCCTCTGTGCCCTGCCAGTACCACCTCAATGCTTCCCTGCTGCTCCACCTTCTTCCTGCCCACCTTACCCTCTTTAATAATTCACTGGTGACTTTGGGCCTTTCCTGTAATCTGCGGAAAGGTTTTTAGACCCACATTTACTACATTGCACATTTAAGGTGAGTCAAGTGCTGTCTGTTCACCTGAACCTTTTACTATATGAAGGCTTATTTTTTTGGAGCTGCTCCAAAGGTTGTCAGCACAGGATGCTCAACTGATCGCTTCACCCTGAACACTGTAGAAAGAGAGAGAGAGAGAGAGAGAGGGAGAGAGAGAATTATATAGTGATAACTGGAGGAAATATGAGTATTCTTTGTCATAATTAAATGACCTGGAGCATGTCATAGTATTGTCTCACATTTGCTTTGATTTTTTAAAAAATATTTTTATTTTTAAATATTTGTATTGATTTCAGAGAGGAAGGGAGAGGGAGAGAGAGATAAGAACATTAATGATGAGAAAGAATCATTGATCGACTGCCTCCTGCATGCCCCACAATGGGAATCAAGCCCACAACCAGGGCATGTGCCCCTGACCAGGAATCTAACCGTGACCTCCTGGTTCATAGGTCAATGCTTAATCACTGAGCCACGATGGCCGGGCCATTTACTTTGATTTAATACAAGGCTAATATTTGATTTTAGGGTAAGGGAAAGGATCTACTGAGTTACAAAAACAGACGACTAAACAGAGGGTTTACCCTAGTGGGTCTACTAATTCAAACTCATCTTTACAACATTGCTAACCTCATAATCATGGCTGACATAAGCAACGTACTAGAACAGTTATCTTTTTGCACAGAAGCAAGTTTTATCAACAAATGTTATTTGAGGGCCTTATCCCTTAAATGCCAGCATATTTAGGAGGGGAAATGCTGCCTGAAAGTGGAGATATTTTATCAGAGTTAGGGGTAGAAAGATGCAGGGAAGAAATTCATAGGTTCTCAAAGCCTTGCTTTGCCTTCCAGCAGCAGATATTAATTGTTTTGCAAACTGTGCAGGGTGAGAAGAATGAAGCTTATTTTTTCTTAATTTTAAATGAGGGAAAAATTACAGTGTGAGCTAAAGCATGACCTGGTCATATATGGGTAATAAATACAAGGGCATTTTACCCCAACTGCTTCAAAGCACAATAAAGATGAAGAGAAATGAATCTATTTGCAAATGTGGGTCTATGTTAGACTTTGAAAACATACAGCTCTTGACATGAATTTTTATTAAGTTCTAGACAGAGGGACACATGCAGATCTCTACCATTCTTCTTTCAGAATTAGCAGATGTATGATGCCTCGGCCTGAGTGAACAGTGATTTCATATTTCAGTAATTGCCTAATCCTAAAGTGTGGAGGTGACATGGGAGTATAAAGATCAAAATAACCCCTGGTTCTCCTGCTTTTGAGATAATGAAGAAGTGCAAAATTAGAAAATAGAACATCTCATCAGTTTTTAAGACTCTGACTTGACCAGGACAAAAGGATAGTAAAATCATTTTAAATGTTTCTTAGAGGAGGGTGTTTTTATTATAAACATCTCAGTTTGTGGTTTCTGTAGAAAATGTGGGCAGAACTTTAAAAAATTTTTTTCATTGATTTCAAGGAGGAAGGGAAATAGAAACATCAATGATGAGAGAGAATTAATAATCGGCTGCCTCCTGCCCCTGCTGGGGATCGAGCCTGCATCCCAGGCATATGCCCTGACAGGGAATCAAACCGTGACTTCCAGAGTCATAGGTCAATGCTCAACCACTGAGCCACACCAGCTGGGCCAGAACTTTTACAATGGGAATCCAGCTATAAAAAAGATTCCACTGAAATTTGAATAAGCCGCACATACGTGATTGTGTATAGGAATTACACATGAATTATCTCAGCTATTAGTGTATGTGGGGTTAGAGGGCATGAGGAAGCCTCTAACAATCTGTCCAGAATGTCCTGATATTATTCTCCATGAACATTATCGACATTGTATGTAGATTTCCCTGCAATTTCATAGCTCAATCAGGGAGGAACCCAAATATTATGGGCTATTTACTCTAACAAGACTAGCAAAACCTATAACCATATTTTCAGTTTTGATGGTGGCAGTCATTTAAGAGAGGAGGTAAAGTTGAATTCTACACTAAAAATAAAAAAATATATGCAATAGAATGTCCTGCTTTATAATATTAAACATAGGGACCATAGAAAAGAATGTGAATATATTCATTATTTAAAAATGTAAAATGACATTTGTAGAGCCCTGTAGGTGAATAGAATACTCTATGATACTTACAGTATACACTGAGTGGCCAGATTATTATGATTTCTGAACGCATAATAACCTGGCTACTCAGTGTATATTCTATATAATAAAAGGCTAATATGCAAATTGTCCCCTCGACCAGGAGTTGGACCTGCAGGCAGGCCGGCCAACCCCCATGTCCCCTCCCCCTGGCCAGGCTGGCCGGACCCCACCCATACACAAATTCATGCACTGGGCCTCTAACATACATACACACACACACACACACACACACACACACACACACACACTGAGTGGCCAGATTATTATGCGTTCAGAGATCATAATAATCTGGCCACTCTGTGTATCTAGAATTATCATTTTGTGTTCATTTTTATAGATTGATAATCAAAAGTACTAATTACTTCCAGTTTTTGAGCACTTCAGATGTGCTGACAACAGCTCAATACATGTTCAATATGAGGAAAGAATGAGAGGCCTAGGCATGTTACTTGTTCAAGATCACACAGGCAGTGCAGGGCAGAGCCTGGGTTCACATCCATATTTGCCTGGCCCTTAGCCATTCTGCTCTCTGCCTCCTCTAGTCACGCTCACATGCTGAGATAGGCACAGGAGGTTTTTTTATTATTATTTTAATATATTTTTATTGATTTCAGAGAGGAAGGGAGAGGGAGAGAGATTAAAAACATTAATGAGAGAATCATTGATCGGCTGCCTCCTGCACGCCCCCTACTGGGGATCAAGCCTGAAACCAGGGCATGTGCCCTGACCAGGAATCGAGCCATGACCTCCTGGTTCATAGGTCAACACTCATGAGCCACACTGGCTGGGCTAAAGCTAAGTTTTTAAGTAACTGTAAAGGGGAAACCTTTCCCCTTCCAATTTACTCTACACTAATGGGATAAATTTCAAAATAATGTTTCTTTTTCTAATTATAAAAGGCATATATGCTGTTTGAAGTTTGGTTAAGTATAGAGGGAAAAATAACTATAATTACGTTCTAAAGGGAAAAAAACCCTCCTTTAACATTTTGGATATCTCCTCCCAATCTTTTCTTTCTCCAACATAATTGAAGATCTGCTTCTGTTTCTCTCCCTTCCCCCATTCTCCCCCCCGCCCCATATATGCGTTTTCCATACATTTAAAAAGTGTTTAAGTATGATTTTAAATAGCATAATATTTGATTATATGAGAATACTGTAATTTCCTTTGTGGTATATTCCCCTATTGTTTAAATGATGAGTTTGGGGGGAGGGGTGTTATTCTTTGGTTGGTTGTATTTTTGTAATAGAAAATTTCAGTGAGCCTCTTTTTTGTAATAAGGTGATAATGTTTTCTCTGACAACCTTGGGCTTTCTGCTTGGCATAACTTGCTGCCTATTTCAGCTTCTCATTCATACATAGAAAATGAGGTCACTCTCTTCTGGCAGTCCATATTTAGTCAAGGACACAGTGACCTCCTTAATCCAATTGATACTGACTTCTCTGCCATGTTTCCCAGTTCCCTTCAGATGTACTTCTACATTTAAAGGATCTCTTCCGATGTACTTAGCAACACAGATTGTTCCTAGAGCCATGTCGGTATAATCAATCCTATGGTTAGTTTGTTTGCTCATTTATTTTTTATTTTTTTAATTTTTATTGCTCTCAGAGAGGAAGGGAGAGGGAAAGAGAGATAGAAGTATCAATGATGAGAGAGAATCATTAATTGGCTGCCTCCTGCACAACTCCTACTGGGGATTGAGCCCACAACCCAGGCATGTGCCCTTGGCCAGAATCGAACCTGGGACCCTTCAGTCTGCAGGCTGATGCTCTATCCACTGAGCCAAACCAGCTAGGGCTGTTTGCTCATTTATTTATCGAGGTGGTTTGATGACCAGCCTAACTACTAATTTGTCAAAATACTTCTTTCCAAACATGTCCTTCACAAATATTCAAATACCACACACATCAAGACAATATCTAAATCCCTTTCTAGTAATACATCAAATTCTTTGAAAGTAGTTTTTAAAGTGTTCTGTGTGCTATCATTTATGCTACTGTTGCACTTTGTAGTCACGACAAGCGCAGTTTTGTATTTAAAAAGTGTTTAAGTATGATTTTAAATAGCATAATATTTGATTAAATGAGAATACTGTAATTTCCTTTGTATTTAAAAAGTGTTAAATACTGTAATTATTCTCACATAATCAAATATTATGCTAGTTAAAATCATACTTAAACACTTTTTTTGTATTAGTGGTAAATAATTTGGTCTCTGTGCCATTTCACTCTCACTTGTCTGTTTGAGGCAGTGAGGCAGAGGGTTTGTTGAGGGGTTGGGGGGACTAGAGACCATGTGTGTTGGAATAAATAAATCTCATCAAACTGCTGCTGTAACATATTTAAGTGACTTGGATGATGTCTACATTTAAAAAAATCAGTCTGGAATTTTTTTTAACACCTGTGATTCTATTAGTTGCTGTGGAGATGAATAAAAAATATAGAAAACCATTTTATGCAGTGTTATGTGGGTATGAACTATCTATGTGATAACTGAAGCTTATCCTTTTAAAAAATATATATTTTATTGATTTCAGAGAGGAAGAGAGAGATAGAAACATCGATGATGAGAGAATCATTGATCGGCTGCCTCCTGCATACCCCACACTGTGGATTGAGCTCACAACCTGGGCATGTGTCCTTGACCGGAATCAAACCTGGGACCCTTCAGTCTGCAGGCTGATGCTCTATTCACTGAGCCAAATCAGCTAGGGTTGAAGCTTATCCTTTAAAATGCAAATTATTGCTTTTTTCTTTTTTTAGTATGAAAATTATTGTTGCTGGAAATCTGTGTTGCACATTTCTCTATCTTAGTGAATAAACATAATATACAAAATGTAACATATTATAAATATACAAAATGTAACATACTGTAAATATACAAAATGTAAAATATTTTTTGGTGACTTGTGAATGTCCATTGTCGTATTGGGCAGTTTTTAGATATCCACTGGCAAGTGATATTGGCACCAACAAATAAAGTAAAAATAATCCTATATAATAAAAGCCTAATATGCTAAGTGTCCAATCGTCTGGTCATCCATTCAGCCAATCAAAGAGTAATATGCTAATGATATGCTAAAGTTGCTCAACCACTCACTATGGTGTGCACTTACTACCAGGGGGCAGACAGTCAATCGGTTGACCAGTTGTTATGATGTGCACTGACCACCAGGGGGCAGACACTCAATGCAGGAGCTGCCCTTTGGTGGTCAGTGCACTCCCATAGGAGGAGCGCCACTCAGCCAGAAGCCAGGCTCATGGCTGGCGAGCACAACTGCGGTGGCGGGAGCGTTAAGGATGTCTGACTGCCAGCTTAGGAGCGGGCCTAAGTTGTCAGTCGGACATCCAACAAGGCCTCCCAGACTGCGAGAGGGTTTAAGCCGGGCTGAGAACCCCACCCTGAGTGCATGAATTTTGTGCACTGGGCCTCTAGTAAGTAATAAAAGTAGCTAATACATGTTGACTACTTGCTTTTTAATTTTCTGCTTTGGATTTGCTCTGAGTACCTAATCTTCATTAGCATTCCATGAAATATGAAGAGTAAATAATTTTGGAGGCCTCATTTGGGAAAAACATCTATGCTCTGTGCCTCTTGCCTTCCTACCCTGTGCGGATTTTATTTCTGTTCTAGAGAGGTTCTAGAGTTACGATCAGTGATGTGACCTGAGCACAAGGGAAGCGTTGCCATATTTCACACGGCCCCTGCCCTCAAATTGCTTGGATCCTGGTTAAGAAAACATACATGAGCCCTAGCCAGTTTGCTCAGTGGATAGAGCATCAGCCTGTAGACCAAAGGGTCTCAGGTTTGATTCTGGCCAAGGGCATGTATTGCGTTGCAGGCTCCTCCCCGGCCCAGGCCCTGGTCAGGGCACATGCAGGAGGCAACCAATCGGTATGTTTCTCTCACATCGATATTTCTCTCTGTCTTTCCCTCTCTCTTCCATTCTCTCTAAAACTCGATGGAAAGTATCCTCGGGTGAGGATTAAAAGAAGGAAAGAAAGAAAACGTACATGAAACACCTTTGCAATCAGCACCGCGGGGCAGAATGTCTAATTGCACAGTGTAGTTGATGATAGCATATGGCAAGGCTCTCAGAAATTGCAGTAGAGCACTAAGAGTGTGGTCGTGGCAGGCTGTTTAGACATAGTTCTCAACTGCAGGTTGTAGCCTCTGCTTCCTTCTTTCTAAATGGACAGCACCCATCTGAGATGGTGAAGATAGTTAGAAGGTAGGTAAAGTAGCCGACTTCCTATCAAGCCCTACAAACCCAGGTTTTGTTCTTAATTTTTACTATTTCCATGGTGTTGAAATCATTCAGCTGCTATTCCAGCAACCGAACGCCACTCACAGTGCTGAGAACAAATGAGTTGATAATGACAGACACAATAGTTATCTCTGTCAACTAGAAGACCTATGCGTCCCAGCTTTCTGGTTCTGCTATGTGGTTGCTTCTTCAAACCGAATGTGTTTTCTGAGAAGGGGCGTAAACTTGATTATTTGTCAGGGCAGAGAGGGTGCTTATTCCTCTAGATCAGTGGTCGGCAAACTGCGGCTCGCGAGCCACATGCGGCGAGCTGTGGTTTGCCGCTCTGTTGACTAAAGAGTTTGCTGACCACTGCCCTAGAAAGAGTTATCAAAGAACAGGCTGTACGTCTGGTTCAGGAAATGCCATGGGCTCCCTAGGGACAGGTGGACCAACTTCATTTCTAGTTGGGAGGAATACAGTTTGGTTTGTTAGCTCACAGTTCCTCGCTGACTTCAGATTTTTTATGGTGTTTTGATCTGACTAGATAGATATGGTGAGGCTTGCAATGAGTCGGACACCTTTGGCACTGTTAGAGGATTGCCTGTCTGTAAAAATGGGTTTGCTGGTATGAATCGACAGTCCTCTCATTAACATGTGTCCACATCTCTGTCCCCAACCTCAGGGCTGGAGGAGGGACTGTGTGTGGCTCCTTAACCTGGAGCTTAAGGAAGGGAGAGGCAGCCCCATGCACCTCCAAGCCCACGTTCCCAGGGCACTTACTATGCCCCCCCGTCAGTGTCTGCAGGGTGCCTGTCATCCATCAGAGCACCTGGATGGAGATGAGGCTGGCAGGGGGGACCCTGACTCAAGACTGGAAAGATTTTAAAACCCGAAGTGGGAATCTCTAGATTAGAACTTTCAAAGATGACTAGAAAGGTGAGGCTCCTCTGGGCATGTAGTTGGAATTAAATGGCTGAAAAGCAGAAAGTCTTATCAGTAGGAGCAAGATGAGCCAAGAAGAAGGGGCAGAAGTTGGCTGTGAGAAGTTAAGTGAGAAGTTAAGGTAGCTTATTTCTTGAGAACCAAGGAGGACTAGCTTTCAGGATCAGTAGTCTGGTCACTCAGGTTATTGTCTTCACTTAATGAGTCCACACCGATACGTTTTGATGTTATTAAAAATATAACATCAAGTCTAGGGAAGTATTTGAGTCCCTGACTGTCCTTTTCTAATTTCCCATTTGGCTTCGGTGTGTGGCTGTTTTGTTTTTAAAGCTGCTTTTTAGACCCATAAGAAATCTGTGCGCCCTTGAATGCTGCTCCACAGCAACCCGAGATCTGCTGGCCACCGGGCCGTGCATTTCAATAAAAGGACGTAGTAGTGTGGAGAATCTAAAACAGCAGATTACAAAAGAAAAAAAATTGTCTGACAGTCTGGGAGCTTTAAATGGGCTTGGCAGGAAATTCACCACCACTAGGGCAGAGAGGCCTCCCACAATGCGTAGCCTAAACTTGACATTCCAGGAAGACAGACTGAGCTGAGAAGAGTAACAAATAACCACATAATAAGAAAGAGGTAACTTTCACCCTCCAGCGTTCTGGCCGAGTCCAGTGCCAACGCCGCCGGAAGGACACCTTGCACGCAGCCTGAGTCCAGCATCGTGGCTCCAGACTCCACACTCAGACGTGGCTCCCTGGCCCTCCCTGAGACCTTGTTTCTCCTCTGGGGTGGTTATGGTCCTTGTCCCGCCCTTTTCTGCATTTCCTCACCAGGAGCCTGATGTGCAGTCAGGTTGTACCTGCTTTCTGCTCCCACGCAGCCGCACACCTTTAGGTGTTTCGCCACCTGGCCTCACACCTGGTGGGCGGTGTACCAAACGTGGATTTAAAGCAGCTAGAGAGTTTGACTTTGTGTGAAATAACTTTTTTCCTTAACTTGTACTATTTGGTGCTTTTAATTCTTCCATTGATATACATCCTTCAATTGTATGAGCTGCTGATCATTTTGAAGTTCAGATATGCTTAAAATTAAAAGTCTCCCTAGAAAGCTAACATCATAAAACAAAATGTGATATGTACTACAGTAAACATTTATGCATCCCTAAAAAGGAATGGAATTGTGAGGTGTTCTCCAGCATAGATGAACCTTGAAAACATGATGCTACATGAAATAAGCTATACACAAAAAGACAACTATTGTATGCTTCCACTTCTCTGAAGTGCCTAGAGTAGTCAAATTCATAGGGCCAGAAACTAGACTAGTAGTTACTAGGCTTTAGGGAGAAGGAAAAAAATGGGGAGTTATTTTTTAAATATATATCCTTTATTGATTGATGTCAGAGAGGACAGGAGAGGGAGAGAGAGAAGAAACATCAGTGATGAGAGAGAATCATTTATCAGCTGCCTCTGCACACCCCACCTGGGACTGAGCCCACAACCCGGGCTTGTGCCCTGACCTGGAATTGAACCATGACGGTTGCATAATAATGTGAATGTACTTATGCCATTGAACTATATTAAAAATTGTTAAAGTGATAAATTTTATTTACATATGTATATTTTATCAAACATTTTTAAAATGTTTTTTAATTAACGCGTTTTTTCCCATATGTTTCAGCATGTTTTGGACCAAGTACGTACTCTGAGTGAGGTCAGGCATAAACTCAGGAGGAAAAGGATTGTGTTGGTTTTACTTGCATGTTTCTGGGAAGATACCTGTCCCTGCACGTTTCAAGGCAGAGAAAATGCTGTGTGTGTGTGTGTGTGTGTGTGTGTGTGTGTGTGTGTGTGTGTGTATAATGAGTTCAATGAGGCTCAAGGAGTTTTCTTCCCACAGCTTCCCAGGGAACACATGGGAAAGGAGAAAAAAACGTCCTGACCTTTCTAGGTGCCCAGGCCTGCTCTAGGCACCTGGGGTATCACCTTGCCTACTTTATTTATTTATTTTTTTACATATATTTTTATTGATTTCGGAGAGGAAGGGAGAGGGAGAGAGATAGAAACATCAATGATGAGAAGATCGTTGATCGGCTGCCTCCCTGCACGGCTCACACTGGGGATCGAGCCTGCAACCCAGGCATGTGACCTCCTGGTTCATAGGTCAACACTCAACCACTGAGCCACGGCAGCCAGGCACCTTGCCCACTTTAAACATGAATTGAATAGTTGTGCCAGGTCAGCCTTTCTGCAGCAGCCTAGCTCCTCTGGCTGATGGCTCATGCTTAGCATCTCGTAGGAGATCTGGTATTGGCTGTGTTCTTGGGATACGGGAGCTAGTGACATTTAGGGAGATGGAAGAGAAAATGTTCTCTTTCCTCCCACCCTGACCAGGGTTTCCTCCATGTACCCTGGCCTCCTTGCTATTTACAGGCCACCTTAGAGGAAAGGGGCAGAGCAGAGGGAGAGGGAAGAGGTTCCTGCTCATTCCGGGGTGCACTGAGTTCTGTGGCTGCTCCTCCGCGGTTTCCAGCAGTGGTGCAAGCTGACCACAGCGTGGCTGAGAGGAAGAGCACCCACTCTTGACAGTCAGGACCTCTGGATTTGACCTCCATCCCTGCCCCCACTGGCCATATGACCTTGAGCAAAGAATTTGACCTCTGTGGGATTCAGCTTTCCCAACTGTCAAATGGGGATAAAGGGCTTACTTACCTTCTTTTGGAGGGGTAGACCAAACAGAGACTGGGCACAAAAGTGCTTTGAAAAGTGTGACATGCTACACATAGGTAAAGTAGAATTGCATAAGACTTTGAGCCTGGTATGCTGCTGCTACACCTGTTTATTTTTATACATTGACTAGCTGACTTTTCTTGCTTTTCATTGATCCAGTGACTTGCATAAAGGGGATTTCTTAAATTAGAACCAGTTGGGTTGAAGGCAAGCTGAAGCATTCTAGAGGACAGATGCTGGGGACACTTGTTTTATAATATGTGTGTCAGCAGTATTGTTGCTGCTGTTTGTTTGTGTTTTTTTTTAAATATGTTTTTATTGATTTTTAGAGAGAGAGGAAGGGAGAGGGTTAGAAAGAAACATCAGTGAGAGATAAACAGCATCGATCGGCTGCCTCCTGCACACCCCCTACTGGGGATTGAGCCCACAACCTGGGCATGTGCCCTGACTGGGAGCAGAACTGGTGGGTCCATGCTCAACCACTGACCCACACCAGCCAGGCTTGTTGCTGCTGTTTTTTGTTTGTTTTGTTGTTTTCATTTTCATACTTTATGAAAAAAATACATTTAAGGCTGGATTTGTTCAGTATAGTTTTTTTAAGGGAATTACTTGGATTTAGGCAACGTACTTTTTGAAATGATAAGTTAAATTTAATTTCCCTTTGATTATAGGCTATTGTTGGACACAGGTTTGGAGGAAGGTGGCTACATATACCACTGACCCCTTCTCTAATCTACACTTACCAATGGGACCAAGCCTTTCTCCGTTTTGTTGACAATCATGGCAGTAACACACCAAGGTGTTTGAAGTAATGTATGGTGGCTGCTTAATGAGATGAAAGTTATACCTCACTTCCCAGGTTCTAATACACAATTTAGAGTGTTGTCACTATCCTATATAATAAAGAAGTAATGCAAATTGACCATCACTCCAACACACAAGATGGCCACCCCCATGTGGTCAAAGATGGCCGCCCCCATGTGAACACAAGATGGCCACCACAAGATGGCCATCAGGGGATGGCAGTTGGGGGTGATCAGGCCTGCAGGGGAGGACAGTTAGGGATGACCAGGCCAGCAGAGGAGGGCAGTTGGGAGGAACCAGGCCTGCAGGGGAGGGCAGTTGTGGGGGACCAGGCCTGCAGGGGAGGGCAGTTGTGGGGGACCAGGCCTGCAGGGGAGGGCAGTTGGGAGGGACAAGGCCTGCAGGGGAGGGCAGTTGGGGGGGCCAGGCCTGCAGGGGAGGTCAGTTGGGGGGTACCAGACCTGCAGGGAGGGCACTTAGGGGTGACCAGACCTGCAGGGGAGGGCAGCAGGTGACAAGGCTGGCAGGGGAGGAAAGTTAGGGGTGACCAGGTTGGCAGTGGAGTGGTTAGGGGTGATCAGGCTGGCAGGCAGAAGTGGTTAGGGGCAATCAGGCAGGCGAGTGGTTGGGAGCCAGCAGTCCTGGATTGTGAGAGGGATGTCCGACTGCCCATTGGGATCGGGCCTAAATGGGCAGTTGGACATCCCTCAAGGGGTCCCTGATTGGAGAGGGTACAGGCTGGTCTGAGAGACACCCCCTCCCCATGCACGAATTTCATACACCAGGCCTCTAGTTAAATAATAAGGACTATGGAACACAGAGGGCAAAGGTGTGTTCATGAGTGAGTTCACTCAGCAAATGTTTCTTGGACACCTACTGCGTCCTAGGCAGTCACTTAGGACAGAAGAAGAAAAGGACCGATGCAGTCCTGGCCTGCACAGAGATTTATCACGAAGGGCAAGCAGCCAGCAGGCACTTACCAAATAGTGTGGTCAGGTCTGAGACAGAGGAAGGTCAGGGTTTCAGAGGATTTGTCTCAACAGAGGATGTCCTCTTACAAAAGGAGCCTTTAACCCAGTGGTTCTCAACCTGTCTAATGCCGCGACCCTTTAATACAGTTCCTCATGTTATGGTGACCCCCAACCATAAAATCATTTTCGTTGCTACTTCATAACTCTAATTTTGCTACTGTTATGAATCGTAATGTAAATATCTGTGTTTTCCGATGGTCTTAGGCAACCCTGCTGTAGAGCCACCACCGGAAAACACAGATATTTACATTACGATTCATAACAGTAGCAAAATTACAGTTATGAAGTAGCAACAAAAAATAATTTTATGGTTGGGGTCACCACAACACGAGGAACTGTATTAAAGGGTCGCGGCATTAGAAAGGTTGAGAACCCACTGCTTTAACCCATCATCCTAAGAGTCCAGGAAGCTTCCTGTTCAAGCAGAGACCTGAGACCTAAGGCGGATGGTGTGTCCCTATTCTGGAAAGCCAGGGAGTTTCGGGTGAGGAAAGACAGGTACTTAGTTCTATTGGAACAGGGAACAAGACCAGGAGGGAGCAGGCAGCGGATTGAGAGGGTAAACAGCACCCAGTCAGGATAAGGAGCCTGAATCCTGAGAGCCCTGGGAACTGGGAAGGTTTCTTTGATGGGGTGTGGTCTGATTCGCATATTTGGAAGATAATTTTGATTTCAGTGTAGCTAATGAATTAGAGGGAGGTGAGACCAGAGGCAGGGAAATCCATTGAGAGGCTCTTGTGGTGACTACCAGAGAGGTAGAGGTGGCCTAGATTCTGGATTAGGCTTGGGAGGGCGACAGTGGGGGTGGGGGGGGGGCGGAACAAATGGATTTTGGCCGCATATGATTGGGGTGGGAGGGGATGGGCAGATGAGGTCAACACCAAACTTTAGAAGAGCTTTGGGAGCGAGGAAAATGGGTTCCATTTCGTCACATTTCTTTAATACATTTAGTGAAGTGTTTTAAATTGCTTGCCTGAGAGAGAATACAAGTTATGCATAATGGTGGGAGCCACAATAACTACTTAGTGTCTAGATAGTCTCCTCTCCCCGCCCCCCCTCGCTCTCTCCCTTCCCCCTCCCTTGACCTTTTGCCCCCTCCCCCTTCTTCCTGGGGCAACTTCATTAGTTCTTTGTAAAAGGGAGATTTTTGTAATTTTACCTAAATGCAAATGCTATAAATATTCCTTTTTTTTATTTCAAAATGTAAATCTACTTTATTATAATGTAGTCCATTCTCAGCCATTTGCCTTAATGAAACAGTGATATGGATGATTCAAAAACATTTATGAATATTTGGCCTTGGAATACGCTATTAGGACTTGGAGGGAAGTCCTCACTGTGCTCTGCTAAGGATAATATTAGAGTTGGACCAGGTGCCTGGTGACAGGAAAGGTGCCATCTGGAATTGGCTCTGCTGCGCTGCTCGGTTTGCACTGTCTGTGCATTAAATGTTTACTGGGTAAGCAGCAGGGAGCAGGCTAACCTTGGACCGGCTCCTTTCATGGCTCTATGTTTGTTTTTCGTGTTGTCCTCAGTTTGTAGTCTGGTTGCAATTTATAAAATGTATTTAGAATACATTTTCCTATAGAAATAATATTACAAAATCATGGTCAGGTTTCCAGGCCACTCCACCACAAGTTATGTAGCCCCTAGTGTTATTAAAATATTACCTATCTGCAAGGAAGAGGAGTACAAAACCACACTGTCAGAATAGTAGTCACAGGGAAAGCAATAACATGGAAATCTATTTCTTGTCTTCGTTGACTTTAAGAGCAGTTGGTTTAAAAACAATGAAAGGAAGGCAAGGCGGTGGCAGTTGGGGGAGGGGGGTGCCACACCTTACAGACTGGGTTCATTTACAATCAGCTTCTTCTGGATGCACGTGACTCTGGCTGTGAGCATGCTAATTTGAAAACCTGTAAATGGGAGTGCCACACGCTCCCAGGGATGACTTGACAAAACTTGGAAGAGAGGAGGATGGATGTGAAACAGGTCGCCCTGAGTGGAATTAACGAGTGGGGCTGGGTGAATTCTCCTGAGTGGACTGTGAGAGACCAAGGGCAGAGGAGCGAGAGACTGGATGGCCCTGCGGGCTGCTCCAGGATCCTGCTTCCCGCTGACCCCGGCAGCAGGGTCGGCTGGGGGTGGTGAGCCGGGATGAAGGAACATATGTGGGGTCAGCCCTTGGCGTGTGAAGCTGTTGCCTGTGACTTGCCACAGTCCTTAACGTGCTGGTGGTGAGCTGTCTGCTGTGCAACCTGGAAGGCAGTGTTAAGTGTTTCACACGGAAAATGACCCATTTCTTTACGGTTAGAGAAACACTTGTCACAATCAGTATCTACCTGGATCTCCCTGCGAGGAGAGCTCCATTTCCCTCCCACATCCTGGAAGGTGCGTCCTAGCGGGACTGCAGTGGTTCCCTCAGAGTGCAGAGGACCACGAGTCCAGTCGTGGAGCTACAGAAAACTGACCCAGAGAGCAAAGAGGCGGCCAGGCTCAGAGCCGCTGAGAGCCCATGATCATGCTTGAGGCAAAGGGCCACAGCCCATGGACAGCTGTCCCTTCTCGGGATGCTTCTGAGTCCTGACCTCCTTCCATCCCCTGTCATTTCTTGTTCCCCAGCCATGTCTTGCACGCCCAGTTAATTTCCAAGGGCCTTGCCACTTCCATGTCGTGTTTCCTGTTCCCTAATCAGTCCTTCAGTGGCATTCAAGTTCTATTTTTAAATGTATTATTGTTATGTTTTCTAGTGAGAGTGAAATTTAAAAACACCTACGTGCAGTTACAAACTTAGGCTTACTTGTGTCTCCATTCCATGGACATCTGGAAAAAGCAGCAGTTAATAGGAAGGATCATAGCTACAAGGAAGATCAGAATTTTCTGTAATTAGACCACATCCATATTGTAAAAGAAATACCTCTACTCATATATATTACTAGAGGCCCAGTGCACAACATTCGTGCACTGGAGGGTGGGTCCCTCAGCTGGCCTGTGCCCTCTCGCAGTCCGGAACCCCTTGGGGGATGTCCAACTGCCAGCGTAGGCCCGCTCCCAGTTGGACATCCCCGAGGGGTCCTTAGCTCTGCTGCAGAGGCCGCTGCACTCGCCAGCCGTGAGCCCAGCTTTTGGCTGAGCAGTGCTCCCCCTGTGGGAGTGCACTGACCACCAGGGGGCAGCTCCTGCATTTAGCGTCTGTCCCCTGGTGGTCAGTGCACATCATAGCGACCAGTCATTCTGCCATTCAGTCGATTTGCATATTGGTCTTTTATTATATAGGATATTCAAACACTCACATATGCTTACATTCACATCTTCTTTATTTTAGAATCAACCAGTATAATACAGATGCCTTAGATTGAGAGTATGAAAAATAAATGCTTAGGCCCTTTTCTTTCTATTTACTTGAGCAGAATTGGCGGTCTTATTTAGGATGCAACAAGAGGAATATTGCCCTTTTCCTTGCTTGGCGCACGCTTCTCACCTGTAGAGCACTTTATAGTTGGTACATATATTCTCATTACATGTAATAGTGGTTCCACAGTGCACGGGCCCTGCCTGGGAGCAGGGTGAAGCCACCCCCAACCTCACCTGTAGAGGACGAGGATGGGGGAGCCCACTGGCCCCAGCACCCTAGGCCCTCCTGCGAGGAGAGCTCCATTTCCCTCCCACATCCTGGAAGGTGCGTCCTAGCGGGACTGCAGTGGTTCCCTCAGAGTGCAGAGGACCACGAGTCCAGTCGTGGAGCTACAGAAAACTGACCCAGAGAGCAAAGAGGCGGCCAGGCTCAGAGCCGCTGAGAGCCCATGATCATGCTTGAGGCAAAGGGCCACAGCCCATGGACAGCTGTCCCTTCTCGGGATGCTTCTGAGTCCTGACCTCCTTCCATCCCCTGTTTGAGGGCCTGCTCTGCCACAGTGAGGAAGATGGGTGCTCCTGTCAGCACTGGGGTGCGGGTGGGGGGGTGTCACAGCACAGGCCTGGCAGGGTGCAACGTCACCTGCAGGTTCCGCCCCAGGCTCCTAAATTCTGACCTTATACACACAGCTCTCTCTAATTCCTTAAATAGTCATGACATATGGCTTTGCCTTCGCAAAAACACTAGGCCACGTTTCACCTGGTCCCACCCTGCCCTCCTCAGAACTAACACGAGTGCCCGAAGTTCTTTCTCCTTATCTAGGCTGCAAGTATTGCTTTCTTCCTTTCTTATTTATTTTTATTTTCAAATTAAATTTATTGCCCGGCTGGTGTGGCTCAGGGTTGAGTGTCGACCTATGAACCAGGAGGTCATGGTTCAATTCAGGTTGCAGGCTTGATCCCCAGTGTGGGACCTGCAGGTGGCAGCGGATCAATGATTCTCTCTCATCATTGATGTTTCTATCTCTCTCTTTCTTTCCCTTCCTGTCTGAAATCAATAAAAATGTATTTTTTTAAAAATGTATTGGTGTAAACTGGTTAATAACATATAATTTTCAGGTGTACAAGATTTTAATTCCACCTCTGTGTACTCCGCTGCGTGCTCACCATTTGAAATCAGATTTCCTTCTGTTTTGACCCCCTTAACCCACTTCACGCTCCCCAGAGTATGACTTTCTTAAAATCTAATCATCAGGTGAAAAAAAATACTCAGTGGGGCTTTCTGGGCTTTAATTGGCTGAACCTCCTGGCAGACATTACAGTTTTCTTTGCTTTTCAGCACCTTTTCATAAATCTGGTGTCTTTTTTTTTTTTTTCTCTAAAGATTTCTTTTTCCTTCCAAGCATTCATTAAGTTCAGATTAGGTAGCCTGCATGTCTATGGTGATGAGTTTCTTGCCTTTTCATGACAGCGGCTCCAGAAGAGGCCGAGAGAGTCACATTCATTCCACCTACTGGGAGGCACCAGGGCTGCTGCCATCATCCGGTGCCTCCTCTCCTCTCCGAAGTCCATCCACCAGCACATCTGTCTCCTCATCTCCCCATGGACCCCCAAGGGTGGGCTGGTGTGGGGCTCCTCCTTGAGCCTGCCTGCTGGTTCCTTCCCTGCAGCACTCAGCACAGAGGAGGAACCTGAGAAGGTGCTGGAATGAAATAAATAGATGAAGTGACTAAATGCCTGAACATGGAAGTGACAAAACCAATGCAGCTTGCTCAAGGTTAGTGCAGGTGTTCCCTCTTCTCTCAGCTGAGGCACATCTGTTCCTCTAAATGAGGGGACAACAGAATTTATTAGATTTCCTCCCGTGCACACTCCCCGTGCACGCACTTAGCTCAGGGTTGCGGCAGGAGGATGTCGATGTGTTAACGCACAAACAGAATGGCCTCACTTCATTGCCACGTTGAGTCTGGAACCTTGTCATAGAGGGCATTGCTAGTGGCATGGACTTGATACTATGGTTTGTCTACCGGTTGTCATGTAGATACCAGTGGCACTGACTACCCTGAAAAACAATTTTTTAAAAATATTTTTTTTTATTGATTTCAGAGAGGAAGGGAGAGGGAGATAGAAACATCAGTGATGAGAGAGAATCATTGATCAGCTGCCTCCTGCATACTTCCTACTGCAGATCGAGCCCGTAGCTCGGGCATGTGTCCTGACCAGGAGTCGACCATCGGATTCATAGGTCTACACTTAGCCACTGAGCCACATTGGCTGGGCTATTCCTGAGTTTGGGTGGGAATCCTTTCCTGGTGAAAGAAAACACGTAGAACCATGCCTTTTGCAGGAGGTGATTTCACCTCAGGGAAGGAAAGTCAGGGGGATTTGTGTGCCATTGGGTTGCTGCCTGGTGAGAAGGAGGGGATGGGAGGGCAGGTGGGAGGGCTGCCGGAGCCCCCTCCCCACCACTCCCAGCCCTCAGCCCCGAGTCCACAGAGAAGGCCAGCTTCTCTTCAGGGCTGCATAGCCCAGTGACGGTGGAAGCAGAATCATAAGGGATGGCAGTCTGGTCTGATTGACATGCGTGTATCTCCATCCAGGGAGAGGGACCATCCCGCACAGCCGTGGCTAAGAATTGGACTGAATAGACCAGATGCAGAGCAATTCGAATGAGAAGAGTGGTTATTATGTTAGCTATTCTCTCCTAGCAAAGAGCATTGTGTACTTTGCACTTTTGATCGTCAGAGTGGGCTGTGGCCAAACCAAAAAGCTTTTAATATGCCATATTAATATGTAATCATAATGGTAATGTTATATGACACATCATAGCATGGAATCCAAACAGAGAATAACTAATAAGTAATCTCATGGCTAGCCAGCAATATTGCTATTAAGTCTTCTCCACCACTATCACCATCTATTAAATTTATAGCAAAATAACCTGTAATAAATTATGGACTATCTCTATATGTATTTAACACGTTAAGCGCCCAGCCTGTTTTGTCTTCCAGACAGAAAGTATAGTGTCGGTCACTGGTGACTGGGCGCTTAACGTGTTAACATTGTAAGAGGGGAGATTCCTTTGCTGTGGGCATTCTGAATTTGTCACCTCACGTACCATTATACATTGTCCAAAGTAGAACTAGAATGCTTTCCTGCCCAAAGTCCAAATGAGAAGAGAGAAGCAAAGGTACTTGCTTGCAGGAATTTCCCTTTTTAGGTGATTAAATCACTGACTGCGTGACCTTGGCAACATTTTGATAATTTCCTGTGGTTTTCTGTAAGGGGTGTTTCCCTTAGCATGATGTAAAGCATTATAGGTTGTTTCAAGTAAGCCAGATTTTTTAAAAAAGAAAAGAAAAGAAGGATGGTGTTTCATTTTAAAAAGAAAGAAAGTGAAAACTTGCCGTAAAGCTGATAGGAGGGCTTTGAAAATAAAGCCTGTAGCCCAAACTGGATGGGAGTACAGTACAATTAATCTTTTGGCAACTCTAGGCTCCCATAGTCTACATGTTATTATTTCTACATGTCAGAGTGTAGAAGTAACCTTTTTATCCATGTGCTGTTATTATTGTTACAGGAATGGACAGTTCCTAGGCATAAAAACATTTTTGTTCTGTTATCTTCTCTTTGAGGTGTTTTTTGCTTTTTAATTTTTTTTTTTATTTTTAGTTTTTGGAAGGCTGGGAGGGTGAGGTGAGGGGGAGAATCGAGGAAGATAAATCACTATTTTTCTTTTTAAAATAACTTATAATTTAACTTCTCCTCATAATAAATAGCATTTTCTCCCTAATAATTACTACTGCATTACCACAGAAAGGTGCAAAATGACACTCGAAGATTCCCTTTTCATAGAACAGAGTGTAACATTTTAAAGAGCAAATTAAAAACCCTAACTGACTTTTCGACTGTCACTTTCATTGGTTTCATAGTGAGCACGGGTTATTTGGAGGCATGTGCTCCCCACACGGAGTGTGAGAAGCTCTTTACCCCAAGGTTGTCAGAAAGGCTGGATTCATATCTACAAGCACAAAACACATGGACCCTTACATATGTCCTGGCAGCCTGAGCATCGGATTGTCCCTCAGCTGATGCGGCCCTGGGCAGTTATGGATCGAAGCACAGCTGAAATGAAAGGCTTGCCCTGTGCAGAGGTGGCTCCCGGGAATACAGAGGCGACCCTTGCCACACCATCCTTCTTGATTACAACCCTTTTGTTCACTTAGCCGCGCTGTGAACCTGCTGCTTCTCTTTTGCCTGCACGTCCCGACGGATTACAGACTTCCTCCCTTTTTTAAAAATTTCATTTATTGTTTTGAGAGAGAGAGAGAGGGAGATTTATTGTCCCACTTATTGATGTATTCATTGGTTGATACTTGTATGTGCCCTGGCCGGGGATTGAACCCGCAACCTTGGTGTATTGGGATGACACTCTAACTCTAACTAACTGAGCTACCTGGCCAGGGCAGACTGCCTTCCTTCCCCCACCATTCAGGGCATCCTTCTAACAGCAGATATTCAGAGCACAGTAGTGGCAGCCTCCACAGCAAAGTCAATTTTATTTTCTTTTATATTTGTAAATATATTTTTTTATTGATTTCAGAGAGGAAGGGAGAGGGAGAGAGAGAGACATCAATGATGAGAGAATCATCCATCAGTTGCCTCCTGCACGCCCCTGACTGGGGACCAAGCCCGTGACCCAGGCATGTGTCCTGACCGGGAATGAATCGCCATCTCCTGGTTCATAGGTTAACACTCAACCACTGAACCACACCCACCTGGCAGCAAAGTCGATTTTATTTCAAAAATTGTGAATAGCACTTTTCCCCCCTCAGTGACCTCAGTTTTCTTTACTGGCCACATAATCATTCATGTTGAGGTGCCTATGTTTACCTCTTTGTCTCCTCCCCCTCCCCCAGAGGGTTGAAAATAATACAAGAAAGATTTTGCTCTTGCCCACCGTGCTTTTAGTGGTTCACCGGTCCCCTTGCTCTCCTTAGGAGCAGGGCACTGCTTGTGATGAAAAGCCCTTCATCTTATAAGACAACCTGCAAGGCTGCGGTTTGAAAAGCACCTGATGTGAGATCCATTCTCGGCGGCGCATTTCGCCTTAGCCGTGCACTTCACCACTTAAGTGTGCCCACTGTCTCTCAAATGAGTGGTGTGGAGTGACGTGAACTAGTCCCGATAGAAACAGCCCAGAACAATCGGGAGGTGCGTATCTATGGTTTTGTCATTTACTCTTGAACTCTCATTGCCCACTTATAAAATGATTTTTAAAAAGAAACGCTCTGAAAAGCTGAATGACTAAAAAGCACTTACAAGTGATTATTACATAAACCTGTCCACTTCTTGTCATAGTCCAAACTCCGTCACGCCTGATATATGTAAATGCATTGTAAATACGGCTGTTTCCTTCCGCTCCGTGTGCAAGGACTGTTGTGTGTGCCTGTTGTCTGGAAACTAAAGGGAAGCAGCGAGGGTGGTCTTCTTGAACCCTGAAAGTCATAGTCTTAGTTTGGTAGCAGTCCTTAAACTTTTATAATTATAATCACTTCCCGGCAGCTTGAGGGGGTACTTTAAGCCTGGTTTACCAAAAGATACTCACAAGGTTAGGATTTAACTGTGTCAAAATAAGCGTTTTACTAGAATCTCTTAGCGGGTGAAAAGCCTGCATAGGGATTTTCTGTACCACAGTTGGTAGTACCAGGGTGATTAATCCATTACTTCTGGCTCATCGCTAGTCAGACATAGCCTGGGTCTTCTTGCACCTGTGGTCATGGACCAGTGTTGTAGGATGTGAACGCCACCCCACAGAGCCCAGTGTGGGGAGTCACACTGGGCTCTGCTGGCTCCCTCGGTGGGTTGGAATCCTGGGGAACTCTGGCACCCCTGTGTGGTTTCTCCTAGGGCTGGGCCCAGGGGCACCTTCTCTCAAGTCACTGCCAACCCAAGTCTTTGTGTAGGGGTTCGGAAGACCCTGTACATATATGGCACTATATGACAAGAGCAGGAGGCACTAACATCATATGAGACACTCTTCCAAGGTAGCTCTTTCTGGACACACACCACTAACCACACACACCCCCCATTTTGATTACTTTATGTTGTCTTCTTGTATCTTCTTAATGAAATCAGAAAAGTTAAAAAACAAACAAAAACCACCATGTGTTCTGCCGACAGTGAAGCCTCAACCTCAGGAGGGTTGTCTCAGGTATAGAACCGGGAGCAGGGGGTGGATGACGGACAACTTGGCTCGTTTCCACCCAAACTAGGCTCTCACCATAGTCACTCGTTAGGTAAACAGGTAACATGATGCTTGTTGGTGGGTTTTTTGGGGGGTTTTTGGTGTGTTTTGTTTTGCCAAAATAATGAAATGGCGGAGTTACTGGAAAGCATGCTTCTGTCAGCATCATTAATCTGGATGTTAAGTGATCAGATGTGTGGTTCAGGTCTCGCCTGAAAGTTCCGTTGTAAAGAAAGGCTTTTTCCCTCCCAGGCTTACATACACAGGAATGGGAGAGCAGGAAGAAGTGACAGTGTGATGGGTTGGAAAGCAGTTTCTCTGCCTGAGGGACACGTTTTTAAGTAGAAAAATGATAGCCATCTGATGTTTCCAGTGCTCCTGGAAAACGGTCCTAGAAGTACCGGAATCCTGGATGCCAACAAAGAGCGTGTAATACACAGAGAAGGGGTGGGGTTGGGTGGGGGTAGGGGGGCGCTGGGGTGGGGGCGGGGGGGAAGGGGAGAAGGGATATGCACAAAATACAGAAATAACTCTCAAACTCAGACACATGAAAAATTCTCAAGGTGTGAGGAGTGCCAACCAACACATCCCGGATCTGCAGGGTCTTCTTGTGGCCCATGAAGCAAAATGTGGCAGCTAGTGGAAGGGGGTCCCCTTCACACAGCCACCTGAGGGGGGCACGTGGCCGGGCTTCCGCTTGCAGCTGAAAACAGAAAAAAAAAATGTATCCTTGACCTCTGCTGTCCTCCAGATGTGAGCTGTAGCTACGACCCCCTAACAAAATGGAAATAGCCACAATGAAAGCTGAGCAAAATGAGAGCGAGTCAGAAGAGCTGGAAGGCCGCAGTTGAGAAAGAAGCAGCGCTGGTGTCTTTTAGGTTAAAGAGCCTCTTCTAAACGAAAGTGTAACTGCTGCTTATGAGCTAGGAGCCAAGGAGTTTGAAGAAAGCACTGAAATAGTGCCTGTAGCTAGAAACACCTTAGGCCAAAAGTGAGGTCAGGGAAACTTGGCAAGTAGAAGATAATTGTGTGTTTGGGAAATAAGCAGGCCTGTTGGCTTATTGTGTAGAGAAAGATGGACTTTAGGAGAGAAACAAAACATCAGAATTGTCCCAAGACTGCCAACCTTGGGGAATCTTTAAAAAAAAAAGACTTTATGTCATAGCTAAATTCGGGGGAACTAAGGCCTGAGGCAGAGGGGGAGACAGCTCCCGCAGCCCAGCTAAGGAACTTGCCTGGTCTGCAGCCAAGGCCTCTTGCTCTCCTGTCCCACAGGGGAACCACAATGGGAACAGAGCGTGCCCGGCACAGGTGTTCTATCTAAGCTTCTTTTTGTGCTCTGCCCTGTGTGTCCAGAACATTCTGCTCTAGGTGCCACTACAAAAAGAAGAAGGGGAAGTAAATCACCATGAGGTGGTGACATGATTGATTGGTCAGTCATGGCTCACGGGCACTTGGTGAATGGAGGACACACTTCAGTGTTTGTCATACTAAAGGTTTTTTAAAAAAAAAAAAATTATTATTTTTTTATTTCAGAGAGGAAGGGAAAGGGAGAGAGAGATAGAAGCATCCCCGATGAGAGAGAATCGTTGATCAGCTGCCTCCTGTATGCACCACGTTGGGGATCAAGCCCGCAACTGGGCAGGTGCCCTGACTGGGAATCGAACCATGACCTCCTGATTCATGGGGTCGACACTCAACCACTGAGCCACGCCACCTGGGAGCACTAGGGGCTTTGACACTTTGCAGGCCTGGATGACCCGCTCATTTCAGTTCCCCCATGTCTTATGCAAAGTGAGGCCTAGCTGGGTGCTAAGGCCCTAGGAGGGGCTGAACCAATGGGCATGCTATGGGCCAAATCACGCTACCCACGACTGAACCACCGAGGCTGCCCCAGGACTCCACAGAGTTGCTGAACTGGTGTGGGTCTCCCAGGACAGTCTCTGGGTATGTCGTTTGGTCACAGCTGGTCTCTGTCCTTGGCCTTCAGATCTGCCAGTGAGCTGAGCTTTACCTGTGGTTCACTCCTACCTGAAACCATCTCCATACCCAGCAGGTAAAGAGATGATTGGCGGGGCGATGAGCCAGTGAGAAGCTACACCCCATCCTTAGGGGAGATCAGAGCTATACAGAACACACCAGCTAGCTGTTTCACAGTCACCAACTTAGTAGAAAACTGTAACAGAAACAACTTTTTAAATGTGGTTCTGACCTAGGACAAAATGGAAAATGATGGGGCATGCTGGAATAATATAATGTTACTTCCTAGAAATCTTTGAATCGTATCTCAGATACAGAAAGAGAAAGAAATGAACTGTTATAAGAAAAATTGGGGGAATTCCTTGTTCTGGCCAAATGCTCCACTTGCTGAGAATGAAAGATTGTTGGAGTCTCTTTATGAGCAAATCTGTCCATAGGCTGTGTGGACAGGATGAAAGCAGTGTTACCTACCACCCATCCCTTATTTGGCTCTTGCCATGTAAGAACTTGTATTTAAGAACTTTCCATAGTTCGATCTCCAGTCGAGGCACATGCAGGAGGCAACTGATCGATGTTTCTCTATAACATCAGTTTTCTCCCCCCCCACCTCTCTCTCTTTCCTTCTCTCCCTCCCTCTCTCTAAAAATCAATAAAAATCAACAAATAAATTATTTAAAAAATAACTTCTCATTATTTTCTAGCTCATTCTCTGAGGGTTTCTGTGACATTTGTAGAGGGTGTCACTAAATGTTATGGACAAGGCCAGCATGGACATTTGTTTGTTTTTAATATATTTGTATTGATTTCAGAGAGAAAGGGAGTGGGAGAGAGAGATAGAAACATCAATGATAAGAATCATCAATCATCGATCAGCTGCTCCCTGCACGCTCCCTACTAGGGATACAGCCCGAAACCCGGGCATGTGCCCTAACAGGGAATTGAACTGTGACTTCCTGATTCATAAATGGACGCTCATTCACTGAGCCACACCAGCCAGGCGGCATGGACATTTGTTATGCTAGCTCACAGAAAGGTCAGGTATGGACCATTTTCTCTGGTTCAACCGGCAGTCGGCTACATGGTGTTTGATAGTCAAGATGGAGATCCTACTTCTGATGGTGTGTGTCCCATCTTCACATTTTTCACAGGTGAAATTAAACCCTGGGTCCTACAGACACTCACAACATGCATGCAGTGTCTTATTTGTGGTGCATAGTTAGGACATGGAGCTCAAACGCTAACAAGTGAGTGCCATTAGGACTTTCATTCTGTTGTCCAGTGTCTTGCAGTTTCTTCCAGGAAAAGGAAAATCTAGGGCTTGGCATTTTCTAGTCTTGATTTCAGGCTAAAAGTAATATGAGTTTGGAGACTGATCAAAATCTAGCCAGCCTTGAAAATAAAACCAAACAAAGGCTCTTTTATATACTTAAGATGAAAAAAAAAAAAAGGACCCTCTCTGGGTTTTGTTCTTAACTGATAAAACTCTAAGAATTCAGTCTAGACACTTACCCTTGACAGAATACACTGTGCTATAAGAGGTACGCCAAAACCGTGTGTGTGTGTGTGTGTGTGTGTGTGTGTGTGTGTGTGTGTCTTCAACTTATAAGGTTTTAATTTACTAGTAACTTATGTTAGCATTTTTAACCTGTGGTCAATACTCTCTATATTAAGGATTAAAATGAAATAACATAATCTTCCCTTTCCCAAAAATAAAAAGTAAGTGTGTATCTTTTCTAATTCATCACTTAGGTTTAAACCTAAGGATGCAATTTAGGAAGTGAAAAATGAGTGCCATGGTCGCTATGGCCACTCACACATACATCTCATGCTTTATTCTCTAGACCTCACCCCTCTCTTAAACTTCATGGATAGCACTAGGCTCAATTTGCTAAAAGTGAAGGATAGATGAAGTCAAAATCACTTTAAGGGTCTTTGCTAAGACGTTTATGAATAGTTTTCCATTTGGGTTGTTGTTCAAAGAGATCCTCAGACTGTTTACAAACACCCGAGTCCCCAGGGCTCAGGCATGTGGTGCTCTGTATCTTCACGTGGATAATGATTCTCTTCCGAGGCCAACATATGTACACCTTCAGGGCCAGGAGGGATTTGGCTGGAGTTTTTGCCTGCGCACACCTGCAGTTTGTATACCCTGGCAGAAAAATTCACGCCGCACAGTGCTTTGTTCTGTGCATTGACTTATTGGAAAAATAAAGTTTCAAACTTTCCTCAGTCAGAAAGTGTGCAAAGAGTCATCTGCAGCCCTGACTGGTTTGGCTCAGTGGATAGAGCGTCAGCCTGGGGACTGAAAGGTCCCAGGTTCCATTCCAGTCAAGGGCATGTACCTTGGTTGCAGGCACATCCCCAGTGAGGGGTGTGCAGGAGGCAGCTGATCGGTGTTTCTCTCTCATCGATGTTTCTAACTCTCTATCCCTCTCCCTTCCTCTCTGGAAAATATCAATAAAATGTATTTTTTTAAAAAGAGTCATCTGCCAAATAAAATAATCCTGTTGGACTTAAGCAAACAGCTCCTCCCTTGGGAACCCGTTGTCAGCGCTGGGGTTTCTCCTCTTCCGTCTCCCCTCCTGTCTCCTCTCCCGTCACCTCAGGCAGGCAGCGGTCCCTCCCGCAGGCCAGGCGACTTTTCTGACTCGAGGCTTGCAGGTAGGAAGAGTGTGGCTCCGAGTGAAAGATGCATATGGTTTTCTAAAGAGGGAGAGGCTTGCCCCGGAGTATGATTCTGTCAGAAGACAAAGAGGGTTGAGTGGTTAAGCTGAAAGACAAACAGGAAAAGTGATTTGCAGCCAGCAGAAGCAGCTGCCAGAATGTCACACGCCAAAAAGTCACAGTGAACGCTGTATGGGTGTCTGTGGATCTCCTGAGGGCTCACCGTGGACTGACGGTAAGCAGGGTGAGCTGGTGGTTAGAGCAGAACGTGGGATCCGAGCTGCTTCTTATCACCCACACCACGCTACCGGAAGGATGAATGGTGTGGCTGTAAAATTGGTTTTCAGGGTCAGTAGTGCTGGACTTGATAAGCATTTCAACATGCAGGCACTGGGCACAGGCTGTTAGGTGTTTCTAAGGTTTCCTTTTACAACGAGACACACTCTCCCAGGACAAATTATTCTAATGATTAACCAGAGGCACACATTCATCTCTTTAGCAACATTAATCTCTCTTAGTCTCAGAATAAACAATAAGCATGGAAGCACTCCAATATTTTATAAGCTCTGTCCAAATCCAAATTATTCATATATAGAGAGAGCACCATAGAAATTAATTATATTAGTAGCGGGAGTTTGATTCATTAATATAATTGATATCAATAAGCTTTCTTTCTGACGTTGGCTGAGTATTTGAGTTGAGAACAGTGCTTTTCTTTGTCCTTACGATGGTACTAACAGTCATGTAGCCTGGACTGTTCTACATGCTTTATGTATATTAACTCATTAACCTGGTAAGTAACCCTACTGATATGATCCTCTTTCTCCAAGTGAGGAAACAACGGTATAGACACATTAAGCAGCCTGCCCATGACCACACAATTGTCTTTACACTTTATACCACATGTGGCTCGCAAGCCGCAGTTTGCCGACCATTGCCCTAGTAAATCAGCAGTATGTATGGGCTTTCCCCCTAATGGTGTCCATTTCTCCCTGTGCTCTTTGAGCATGATTGCCTGTACTGAAATTAGCAGTAATAATCCTATCTAATAAAAGAGTAATATGCAGATTGACCATCACTCCAACACACAAGATGGTTGCCCCCATGTGGACACAAGATGGCCACCACAAGATGGCAGTTGTGAGCGATCAGGCCAGCAGGGGAGGGCAGTTGGGAGGGACCAGGCCTGCAAGGGAGGGCAGTTGGGGGCGATCAAGCCTTCAGGGGAAAACAGTTAGGCGTGACCAGGCCTGCAGAGGATGGAAGTTAGGGGCAAACAGGCTGGCAGGGGAGCAGTTAGGAATCAATCAGGCTGGCAGGGGAGTGGTTAGGGGTGATCAGGCTGGCAGGCAGAAACGGTTAGGGGCAATCAGGAAGGCAGGCAGGCAAGCAGTTGGGAGCCAGCAGTCCTGGATTGTGAGAGGGATGCCCGACTGCCCGTTTAGGCCCTATCCGGGAGGGGTCCCAGATTGGAGAGGGTGCAGGCTGGGCTGAGGGACACCCCCCCTCCGCCCGTGCACGAATTTCGTGCACCAGGCCTCTGTAATAAAAGCCTAATATGCTAAGTGTCCAGTCTACCGGTCGTTCAACCAATCAAAGCGTAATATGCTAAGGCTGCTCAACTGCTTGCTATGACGTGCACTGACCACCAAGTGGCAGATGCTCTGACCGGTAGGTTAGCTTGCTGCTGGGGTCTGGCCAATCAGGACTGAGAGAGATGGGCAGGACATGCCCTGGAGCCCTCCCTCGGTCCCTCCCTGCTGGCCAACCTCTCATGTCTCTTCTCGGCCCCCGATCAAGCACCGGTGGGTCCCTCAGCCTGGCCTGCACCCTCTCGCAATCTGAGACCCCTCGGGGGATGTCAGAGAGCCAGTTTCAGCCCAATCCCACTGGCCAGGCACAAATTCATGCACTGGGCCTCTAGTAATTAATAATAATAAGCCACCACCATTTATGGAGGGCTTATCACTCTAGACCTTATAAAGACTAAGCATTTTTTTTATATATCTTTATTTATGTCAGAGAGGAAGGGAAAGGGAAAGAGAGGTAGAAACATCAATGATAAGAGAGAATCATTGATCAGCTGCGTCCTGCACGCCCCACACTGGGGATCAAGCCCAAAACCCAAGCATGTGCCTGACCGGGAATCAAACCATGACCTCCTGGTTCATAGCTAGATGCTCAACTACTGAGCCATGCCAGCTGGGCGAGCATGTTAAGTGAATGCTTTCCCTATGATGCACTGCTGTTATCCCCAATATACAGATGGGAAAGGAAGGTTAAAGACAGCAGATAACCTGTTCAGGGTCAGACAGCAGAGCTCTCCTGTGTGCCAACAGGCCAGCGGTAGTGCTCATGTTCTTTGCCACATCCTCGATCCTTCTTTCCTTGCACTTCTAGATTTTATATAGAGTCACTATAGTCTGTCTTCGTACCTTAAAGATGCTTATGAACCCTGTGGAAGGAAGCCATGTTCGGCATTTAGGCCAAGTGGGTGCCTGAGCGAGCAGGAATCTTGTTTGACCTCTCTTGCTCCCGTTACTATTAAAATTGGTATTTCCCACCGCTAAACAGGTTAGTTAAAGAATGTTTTTAAATTTTTAAAGCTTTTCTAATCTGTTACTCATTGCCCTGGATCGCTAACACCCTTGTTTGTGAATGAGCAACCACCACCACCTCCCCCACCCCCACCAAAGACCTGAGCTTTAGACAGCAAGGGGGTGTTGGACTATTAAGATAGATCTCCTTTTTAATCAGTGTGTCAGGCCAGTTTATGTTTTCAGTGTTAATTCTCTGATAGATCTTCCAACATAGATGGCTAAGCTATGGTTTGAGAATGGAATGGGTATTCACCTGTCTCTGGGACAGCTGAAGCTATCATGTTAGGAGAAAAGCCTTCACAAGGCCGTTCTGTTTGCTGTCCTACTGCTCTGCGACAGGAATAAGAATGCCAGTTGACGGAGCCTCCCCACCAAGTTGGCCCAGCTCGGGGTCCACCAAAGCAGCAATACGACTTCATCAGGAGATTGAAAACATCCTATGCACCAGAAATTGTCTCCGGCCACTCACTTGTCGGGTTGTAGCTAGATATGTTCTCATTGTACATTGGTCATAATTTTTGTGAATTAGTTCAGTTTCTCCTCTTCATAATTTTTGTGAACTAGTTCAGTTTCTCCTCTTCAGTTAGGTGTTGGTTTATTTTCCAGTATCTCAATTATCATATTTCTTCCAGATCTTTCTTTCACTGCTTTCATGGGGGAACAGAGATCCTTATCCCCATTTTAGAGTTAGGAAACTAAAACACAAATAGTAATTAAAGCTTAATTTAACCTTTTTTAGAAACTTGCCTCCTCCAACTCTTCTTGCAACATTTTTTAAACCTTTTTTTGAATTTATTGTGGTGAATTGGTTAATAAAATTATATAGGTTTCAGGTGTACAATTCTATAATACATCATCTGTATATTGTATTGTGTCTTCACCACCCCAAATTAAGTATTTTTTCCCTAATTAGCAAGATTAATGTGCTAGTTGAGGGAAAGATACTGTTTGTTTTCAATTCTACCCCCATGCTCCCTTAGTTGAGCTGGTTTCCCAAAATATGCGGCAGGATAATAAGAAGTTTTAGGTGAAAATTGGGTCCTGTGACCAAGTAAGTTTAGGAGGTGAGAATTCTGCCCCTGAATCACCAATGCCCGGATTCAAGTAAGCCTGGCAATCTTGGGTTGACTACAATAAAGTAATTTTCAAAGATTTTTTTTTCCTGATCCCTGACCTTTGCAAAGGATTAGTATATATTTAAATCCTCATGGGAAAAAATGGGGTTCTGTGACTTTTTCAAAATCAGCAAATGAGTAATAGTTGTCTCCAGAATCCCAGAGCAGTAACCTGAGGGAAAGGGCGCCATTGCCAGGCAGCCTGGGGTCACGGAGGAGCCTGCAGGGGCATCCAGTGCCTGAAGCAGTGCCCCAGGCTTTTAGCTGCAACATGGGCCAAATCGTGGTCGTGCCAGAAGGAGGAGACGATGCCGTCCTTCCTTGCATCCTGGGCCCTTTCCTGTCTTTGCTTTATCATGGCACGGCCTCCTCTCAAGAGAAAAAGGGGAACAAGAAAGTATGGGTGGTTGGCATTTCATGTCCGAGAATGGAGAATGGATGGAGTGAAGTATTGGTAAGGGGGGATAAACAGTACATTTTAATTATTAAAAAAAAAACAACTAGAGATTGCCTTATGACTTTTAAAAACAGCGTTAGATGCGTTTGAATTTGTCACTTTATGTGTGGTCCAGCATTGAGAATATTCAAGCTTATACTTTCCGCCTGGCCAGAGTGGCTCAGTGGTTGAGCATCAACCTATGAACCAAGAGGTCACAGTTCAATTCCTGGTCAGGGCACATGCTGGGTTATGGGTTCAATCCCCGGTGGGGGGTGTTCAGGAGGCAGCCGATCAGTGACTCTCTCATCATTGATGTTTCTCTCTCTCTCTCCCCCCTCCCTTCCTCTCTGAAATCAATAAAAATATATTTTTAAATGATAATTTCCATTAAATTATATTCTATGTATCAAAAACAGGCAAGTCACTTCATCTAGAAGTGTGTCCTTAAAAAAATATGGAACCACCTCTCCCTGAAGGCATACTGAGAGAATGAGTTAACAGGAGACACCTTTGGAGTGACCAACTGGCCCAGTCTGCCCCGACTGCAGGGTTCCCTGGATCCTGGACTTTCATTGATAAACCAGGCAAAGCCCCAGGAAAGCCAGGCCGCGTGGTGCCTACTGAATGCCAGGCACTAGACGCGATGTGGGGCAACAGTGAGTGAACTTCACTGCTCTGCCAGCGGGTCTGCCCGGGGCTCTTTCCCTGGGCACTGCATGTGAAGGTGGCCAGTGGGGAGGCAGTTTGGGGAAACAGACCAACAACCTTGAACTCTTAACTGCTCTTTGCTGATGTGTTTGCATTTGCTGTTGTAACCTTTCAGTTGTGGCCAAATTTTTCTTCTAAATTAGCAATGTTGCTTTTTTTCCTTAGAGGTGCACACACAGGTGCCCCCTGCCCCCCGCTTACACACACACGTGCACACAGATACACTCCCACTCCCACTCCCACCCCACCACATTAAAATACCCCGGCCCATGAGGGAACATCTCGGCCACTGCCTTTCCCCGCAGCCCCTAGTGTGTTTGATTTGGCCTCTTCACTTAGCATAGTACACAGAGGCCTTGCTTTCCTCAATTTCTTATTCATGTTGTCCCCACCTTCACTTATCACAGCCTGTGTAAGTGTGTAACGGGAACGAGGCATCCCAGTGTTAGGGGCCAGCCACAAGGAATATGTCACGGTGTTAGGAAAACATGTTTGCCCAATGAGCCCAGACACAAGGATTCTAAGGTTTTGCAGGGCAGCCTCAGACACACAAGAAGAATTTTTTCTAACAATTTTGCTGGCCAGAGCCTTTTTTTTTTTTAATCCTCATTTGAGGATATTTCCCCATTGATTTTTAGAGAGCGTGGAAGGGAAGGAGGAGGGAGAGAGAGATTAAGAGAGAGAGAGAGACACACCAATGTGAGAGAGACACATCGATTGGTTACCTTCCACACGAACCCTGATCGGGCCAGGATTAAGCCTTAAAGCAAGATATGTACCCTTGACCAGGAATCAAAACCGAGACCCTTTTCGGTCTGAGGACCAGCACTCTAACCACTGAGCAAACTGGCCAGGGCTGGCCAGACCCATTTTAAAGAGCATGCTGAGTAGGTATCCTTAAGTCTATGTTCGATCTGTCATGGTGGTTTTAGTGTGTTATTTAACATGGTGCTTTTCAACCTGAAACACTGTACTTTCCTGACATGAATTTTTCCCTCCAGCCATCCTCCAGATAAGGAATAGGTGGGTGACTTTACCCCATGCTCCCAAAATGCCAAACCAGAGTCAGCAATTGAGGATTGATAATTCCCTGACTTGCACAACCTGGTACAAATATTGGGAGGGATTGTTTTAAAGGGTCGATTGATGTTTTCCAGGCTGAATCTATTCAGTTGAGAGAGAATTGATGAACGTTGATGAAGACACAAAACTTATTAATGTATTTCTAGATCCCGAGGATGCTTATATTTGTCGCAGGCCCCTTTCTAAAACACAGGAAACATGCAACAAGACTTTTTATTTGGTTTGACTTTTGTGGGACGGTTTCCTCAAAGACTGATTCTCAAGACACATGCTGTGTAATGGTCGGGCTGCACAAGCCTGGCAGTGAATTCTACATCCTGTCAGGCATTGCTGTTGATTCGCTGCACGAGAACAAGCAACTTGCCCAAATGCGTTCTTCCTAAGCATTTGGTAGTTTATATATAAAGCAGGGATCTGACACTTCTCAGAGAGAAGCCTGTATTATTTGTAGAACTTGACATTTTCCGGGAGAAGCAGAATTCAAACTTTATAGTATGTTTGGCTCTTGATTATGTGATCCGGTTATTTCTAGAAGTCTCACCAGCCAGACTGCAGAAGGAGAACAGAGGGACCTCAGCATCTGCGTATCAAAATAAGTGTTTCTGGTTATACCCATTATGGTATACTGACCAATTTACCTGATCACAAGTACTGGCTTTGCCACTTACTAATGGCGTGATCTCCATTACGTCACCTTCTCCCAGCCTGCTTCCTCCTCTGTAAAAAGCTGGTAAACAAATGATGGTAAAACATATTTTATAGGGCAGTAGTGAATGTTGGACTAGAGAAAACATGTGGGTGCTTAGCACAGAGCCTGATATTTAGGTTCTTCTGGATTCTATGCTTTCTCTTCATTATAATGGACAACAAGAGTCATCAGTTAACTAGAACGGTAGCAAAAGGTCCATGCTTTGAAATTGCTTCTTCTGAATGAGTGTCCCATAAGAAATTCCCTTGAGTAATTCAGGTCTTAAAGATAGGTGCACTGGACTTGGGCTGGTTCTTTTACCTCTGATTTGGATATAGTGAAAGGAGATGTGCCTTATTTTGATAAATAATCCAATAGCATGGCTAGAGTCTAGGCCATGAAATATTTTCAAAAGTAAATTTTTCATATAATGAGATCCTTACTGAAGGGCATATATTGTTACCAATGGGGTTTTTTTTTTCCAGGGTGGGGACCCAGGGAACTGCATTAAACACAAGCTTGTGCATATATATATATATATATATATATATATTGATTTCAGAGAGGAAGGGAGAGGGAGAGAGAGATAGAGACATCAAAAATGAGAATCACTGATTGGCTGCTTCCTGTACACCACCCACTGGGGATCGAGCCCACAACCCAGGTATGTGCCCTGACTAGGAATTGAACTGGTGACCTTCTGGTTCATAGATCGACGCTCAACCTCTGAGCCATGCTAGCTGGGCACAAGCTTGTTTTTAATGATAGAAGATATCCTTGGATGGAATCCAAGCTGAGCTGTCATGGACAGCTTAATGGCTAATTGTGTGGTGAGATTACCATGGTCCCTTTTTCTAAATAGCATAAAATAGATGGTAGTGCTTAAAGTAGGGTGTTGCAACAACAGCTTAGAAACAAGGAGATGTGTTTCACCATTTATCTATAGTTAATGTTTTCATCCTATGATAGAGCAGTGCCCACATGGAATGATCATCTGTGTACCAAATATTCCTTTTTATTCAAACAAATATAACCCCTACACCTACCTGGAGATGTTGGAAACAGTCAGATTAACCATTTCAGATGATGGCATTGTCTCTTGAAGGCTCCTCCTAAATCTCTGTTGACATAAAAAAATAATCTGAGAGGAGAACCTTGACATAACTATCGAATTGCTGAGTTATAAGCTCTCTGCAAGTAGAATCCCAAGAAAAATAGGTCATAGGTCATAGGCCAGTGCAGTTTTGATATAAGGAGAGATGAAACAGGTCAGAGAATTTATGGAATGTGCCCAGATTGGATCCTTAGTTAGAAACCTGGGAAGCCAAAGGAATGATGAGATAGATACCTGCCTAACAGAGAATGTGAGAGGTGCAATGAAAGGGAGCTTTGGGGGCCCTTTTATTGACAATCTTCTCAGCCCTTCCTGGGCTGAGTAATTGTGTGGGTAGTATGTGTACCTTTATATTTAAAAGGCAGTATAAATGAGTGATTGAGAACACCACCAACTCTAGAGCTAGACTTGTTTGCACCCCAGCACATCAACTTGCCTTGGCTGTGTACCTTAGATAAATGATTAAGCTCTTTGTATTTCACTTTCCTTATTTGAAAAAACAAACAAACAACAACAAAAACAATACCTGGCTCATGGGATTGTTGAGGGGATTAAAAGAGCTAATATATGTCAAGCATTTAAACTGTGTTTGGCTCAAGGTGAAAGGATTAGCTGTTATTGTTACTACAATAGGTGAGAGTCATGCCTGAGGGAAGGAGAAAGCATGGATTAGGGTCTATGAAGTGCCTGCGCAAACAGTGCTGACATCTCAGTTACTTAGCGTAACAAAAGTTTCTTTCTTGTTGGTGCCACAGCCCGTGTCAGTGAGCTGGCTCTGTTCCATGGGGACATCTAGGAATCCCAGTGCCTGGTATATAATAGTTCTGCCTCTTAAGTTTCTTCACTGATTTTCAGTATCCAACTGGCAAGTGAGGGAAGATAAGGTTTGTTTGCTGAGTGAGGATTTCTTAGGGGCCAGACCTCCCACATTCCCACATCTTCCACATTCCATTGACTTTAGTACAGTGCATTACTTCTCTCACATTCCATTGGCCAGGACTGATCACATGGCCCCATCTAACTGCAGAGGAAAGTGGGAAATGGAGTTTAGCTACATGCCCAGGAAGCAGAGAACATGGAAATTGGTCAGAGCATGAGTAAACCAGTAGCAAAATGAGGACTTTGACTGGCTTATGGTTTCACTATGAAGCATAAGCATTTTTCAGTTTCATTTGAAGAATGAATGGGAAAATCTACTCCCTTTATCTGGCACACAACACTCAACTTCTAATGTTCATGCAGAAGGAAGTCAGTGACATTATCATTTCTGAATAAAATAAAAAGCTAGCATCAATGGAGCACTTACTATATAACAAAATAGTAAGAACTTTACATGCTTATTTCATCTTACTTAATAAAAATTAATTTATTTACTCCTCACCACATCCCTTATGAGATAGGCACCAGAATTGTGCACATTTGATGGATGAAGAAACTGAATTACAGAGAAGCCATTAATCCAAATGAAAAAAAAAATTGTTGAATCACAAACAGGATTAGCCAAGCTGCCAATTTGTGTTTTCCTCTCTCTCTTTAATCTATAACCTGATAAAACTGGTAGAAAGCAAATTTATTTAGGGAGTCAAATCCAGGAGTACAGCAAAAGAGACTTAATCCAATATGGGGTGTTCATTCTACCTGATACAGCACCCATTAATTTGTTATGAGCTGGGTGGCTTGGCAAGACAACCTAATAAACATGCGCATGGAAAAACACACATTGGTGTGTACTTTATCCTTTGGTTTACTTTAGTTTATTTGCTTAAGCATGCTGTTTATTATCAGGTTAACCATGCATGCCTTGTACTAGTCTGCAAAAGGAGCTTTAATGTCTTAACCTCTGATATCTGTTTAGATATTCCTTGAAAAATCAGTTAGGTCCCTTGCATTGGATCTGCAATTAATATTTTAATCACAGGGGTTAAATTACCCGATGTCACTGGTGTGAGTGCTATAATCTTTTGAGCACAGCATCTAAGAGAGAAAAGATAAGAGTACAAATTAAGACCGATCTTTGAATTAGGCACTTAGTTTCTTAAGGGAATCTGCATGGTCGGTTAAAATGAGTCAGTGCGTTGCAATTTTTATCAATTCCAAAGATATCAGATTTCTGTATGGAATTAAGACAGGTTTGTAAAATCTCTGAAAAGTTGAAATTTACATGGATGTCAGAAGGCAGCCGCAGATGTGGAATGGTACAAAGGGTTTTGTTAGGCCGTAGAATAGCTGAGTAATCAGAATTTCTGGGTGCCGGCGCTTCTACTTAAACACTTTGGGCCAAAACACAGGACAGTTGGGTGTTTGCCCAGTTGTTTGTGGCCTCCTCTGCCTCTTGAAAAGTCTCAGTGTGGCAACCAAGCGAGGGTGGCACCTACTTTTGAATATTTGGCTCAGATGCTTGATTTCGTTTCTATGCTGCCATGTTGTGGTTTTATAAAAACATGAGAAAACTAGGCTGCCTGTTGGATCTGTCCATTCCTAACATGGAACAGTCCTATGCTTTTCACCTCTAGGTCTCTAGGTGTTTTCCACTGTGCAGGGTTTAGATATTCCTTGAAAAATCAGCTAGGTCCCTTACATTGGATCTGCAATTAATATTTTAATCATAGCAGTTAAATAACCTGATGTCACTGGTATGAGTGCTGTAATCTTTGGAGTAGAGCATCAAAGAAAGAAAAGTTAAAAACACAATTCTGTGAGCCCTTGTAGGTGAACAGTGTGATAATCTTCCTTATCACATTTGTTCTTCCAAGTAATTTTCCCTGAGTTGATAAAGTGACACTGCCCATCTTCCAGGGGGTGTGACCTGGGCCCTGGGGCCCAGAGGTGAGCTCTGGCAGGCCAGGCTCACTCAGGTCTGAGCCAGGCAGAAAGGGGAAGTATCCAGGGCCAGCTTCGTGAGCTGTAACTCTGGTAAGTTCGTAGGGACTTTGGACTTAGGACCTCATCCTTGAGAGCCAGGGACGCTTTCATAACGCGCTAGGGACCAGGAGTGTTGGTAGTCACTCACATCAGCCCACTAAATGCCCGCACACCTGCAGAATGTGTCATTGAGTTTATTAGCTGGCATTGTTTGGAAATGACTGCTCGTTTTGTTTTTTAATTCTCACCCAAGGATATTTTTTCCCATTGATTTTTAGAGAGAGTGGAAGGGGGTAGGGGGAGAGAGAGAGAGAGAGAGATTGGTTGGTTGCCTCCCACACTCACACCAGAGCCAGGGATTGAGCCTGCAACGGATGTACGTGCCCTTGACCAGAAACGAATCTGGGACCCTTCAGTCTGCAGGCCGATGCTCTATCCACTGAGCCAAACCGGCTAGGGCTGACTGCTCATTTTCATTATGTGTAGCATAGCATGGTGATTCTCATTCCATGCGCTGCCCTTGAGGGTATCTTTGGTGCTGTGGCTCATAAGGCTGCTGTGTTAGATTTCATGACCATGGACGTGCATCATCATGCCTTCCCTAATTCAAAGCAGCTCATTTAGAACATTCAAAAAGAAGCCACTTTTGCTATCTGTACTCACTCAGGCATTATTGCCCTGTAGGCTTCTAGTCCAATTTTGACTTTGATTTCTAACAGGAATAAGTTGTATGTATCAAACGAACTATTTCTAGACCAAGGCTACTCGACTTTCGTTCTCCATACCCCCACCCCCACCCCCACCCCAACCATTAAAAAATGGGAGGAAATTAGTTTTCCATCAATTTTTAACTTTTACCTATTCATATTTCATCAGAGCCTATGCTTTTCCTCTTTTAAGGAGGATTATCTGGCTGGGAATATGTCGTTTCAGCCTTGATATTTGTGGAGGCAAAATGTCATGGGCTGGTGTTTTTCTTCAGTCAAGGCTGTCTGAAGCTTCGGCAGACTCTTCGTCAGTATGATATTCTTGCTACCACCTACTCGTTCAGTGGGTTTCTGTCTGCTGCCTGTTTATCTGGGCAAAGGCGCCGCAGGAAAAAAGGAAAGTTTAAATGTGGAAATGACTTCTTATGCATCAGAGGCTGTGAACTTGAAAGGCATTTGCTAGTTTTGATCTCCAGTTGGCTTGAAAATAACCCACATTTTCTCTCTCCATTTCCCAATTGTTGAGTTCTTTGTAGAAGGATTGCCCACTCACACTCTGTGCTCTGATTGCTATCTTGCCACGTATCGTTGTAAATTGTTCATTTTCCACAGCAAATTTGTCATTTCCTAAACAGGATCTCTCTTCTTTTTGAAAAATCATTATTTTTTAGTTATTGCTGTTGTTATTCCTAGATATAACTAGAGATAGACACACTGACATCTAAATGAATCACACCATCCATGCACTTATAACCAAAAAAATAAAGTTATTTCTTTATACTGTAGGTAAAAAAAAAATAGTATGGATTCAGCGTTTTGACTGCCCAACCAACTGTCAGCAGTAATCTCTGAAGTTCATACTTTGCCCTTTGCAACAACTATAGTCAATGTCAGATGTGTAGTTGAGAGTTTGGTGTCGTTTAGTGTTGTAAAATTTCATAATGGTGTACTTAATGTCACCAGGCCCCGATAACCTCAAATTAATACTGTTTTAGTGGTTTTCAATGGCAGGTACATAGGGCACAAGAAAGGGCAAAAGTGGTTTTCCTGTACTTCTCAGATTTGAACATTTGTGGTCATGAAATTCTGTTGTTTATTGGCAGAGTTTTTACTATTGTGGTTGGCATTGCTTCTGAAATGCATGCTGTATATCGTGAAAAATGAAGGCCATTCTCTTTTTATGTACAGTCAAAGGCTTATCTAACCGAGTTATATCAGTCTCTGAGCAGATGGGCCCTGGGAGGGTCATTCTGTGATTCTGCTGGCGTGCTGTTTCTGAAATGTGAAATACTCATTCTGCTCAGCGGCCTAGGAAAAACAGCCTACCCCAAAGAACTGGCTACTGCAGCCCTGTCCTACCACAGAAGTCACGGGAGCCACCTATGTGATTCAAAATTTTCTAGTAGCCCCATGTAACAGATAAAAATAAACATGAAAATAACTTGTGTAATATGTTTTTTAACTCAGTATGCCCCAAATCCTATTATTTCAATGTGTAATCAAAATAAAATGACTATGAGATTTTTTTGTGCTAAGTCTTTGAAGTGCAGTGTGAGTTTTGCACTTACAGCACATCTCAGCCCAGACTGGCCACGGCCCAGGTGCTCAGTAGCCACATGTGGTTAGTGGTTGCTGCACTGGACAACCCAGGGCCAACGTTTTCATCAAGTGAATTCATTGATGGTCTGGTTGTATTTAGATAGGAGGAAGAAAGGGATTACATGAAATGTCTGCTCATGTACAGAAAACTGAATGTTGGTTCTTGAAAAGGAAAATGTTGACAGGATTTTCTGGAAACTATAACTTAAAATTTGAATTCTTTATTTGTACAGGTCAAATGCTGCTCTACAACAGTGTTGACTTTGTCTTCATGGGGGAAAACCCCACTAATCTGATGTTAGTCCTTTCCTAAAGGAAATTAAAGTTCAATATCATACAGTCTTAATGTAAAGGAATCCTTTCTCTCACTCATTTATCTGGGCCTACTGTTGCCATAGCTGCATGGATGCAATACAGTCAAAAATAAAGACTCAATTATAGTCACAACGCTTTCCTTGGTTATCATATTACTTTCCAACTAATGGTTGCTTGTATTGTAATAGGCTTATGCTCCTGAAAATGTGGGCGTTTTGCTTAATGAATGCTTATGCCTTTATTTGGTCTGGTCAGTGGGGAAATGGCACAATGCTATTCCAAATGGCTGAAGCCCTCACTTACAGCAACTATAAGCTGTAATTACCAAAACAATTAGTGTTAACTTATTACCAGAACCGTTCACAGAGTCTTTATTTGTGGTGAATTTCCTCCTTGTTGCTTCCTCTGGAAGTTGGGGCTATTTTACGCCATTCCATTTTCAGAGTAAAAGAGCTGTTACCGTAATTCTAAGTAAGGTGACAACATGATGTGGTCAGTGTTGAGAGATGGCCAACCAGATGGCCCTCATTCTAAAGAAGCTGTGACCTTTGAGTTTTTTTACTGTTGATTGAAGAGGGAGGTTTTGCTGGGTGATGCCCTCAAAGGATTAGTAATAGAGGCATGTGTTCGGAATTACATGAGCCGTCTTTACAAACCCACAAATCCGTCATCCTCTTGATGTCAGGCTTTCTTAAAGTCTTGGCTTGTTTTTGAAGTTCAATAACTAAAATTTTGGTATTGTAGAAATTGACAAAGATTCTATCTATAACCAATTTTTAGTTATCCCTGTTCTTTACTAGGCCTTGACCTTGGCCTTCTGAGTCCTGCACTTGCCTGGCCAGCCTTTAGCAAGAATCCTGCTGTCAGTTGAGAGGGAATCCCCACCCTCAATATCTGATCAACTTCTTCATCCTCCCCACCTTCCATGTCTAAGAACCCTTGGCCAGCCTTTAGTAAGAACCCTATTAGGCTAGTTTGGCAAGAATCCTCCTACCCCTGATGTCTCGTCTTAGTAATTTTTCATTCCTAACCCCCTCACTCTGCTCATTGGCTGGCTATAAAACCTAACTTGTCCTTTCTGTATTTGGAGTTGACCTTGATCTCTCATATTGCAATAGGATTGACCCCTTATGGCAGTAGACCTGTATAGTCTTTCCTGCTATGGAAAACAATAAGTTGCATTGAAAGCCATTCATTAGAACTTTAGGACAATTTTATTTTATAACTAGAGGCCTGGTGCATGAATTTGTGCACAGGTGGGGTTGGGCCAGCCAGGGGGAGGGGCCACAGGAGGTTGGCCAGCCACCCCCACCCCCTGTTGGGGTGGGGGCGCTGATCGGAGCCTTGATCAGGCCAGTTGGCTGCCGCAGTGCATGTCATAGTGAGTGGTCCTTCCGGTTGTTCCAGTCGTTCCGTTGTTCCGGTCGCTTGGCTTTTATATATATAGATGATATATAAGTTCTTATTTATTCCAACTTAAAAAAAATACTACTTTAAGCAGGCTAAAATAAAGTCAATGATTAAAGCAAAGTTCTTACTTATTTAGAAATGTCATTGTTTTTTACTATTATATTATGTAGAGATTTTATTATACTTGCATCCAAAGTGTAGAAGCTAGCCTAAAACCTTAATAAAGCTTATTTATAAAGTAGTGGATTTTCCTGGTCTTAACAGTTTCTGTGGGAATAAAGTTTTTGTTTTTTTTTGTTTTTTTTTAATTTTATTTTATTTTTATTGTTTTAAGTATTACAAATAGTAGTACATATGTCTCCTTTTTTGATCTCCCCCCGACCTCCCCTACTCCCCAGGACATGCCTTCACCTGCCCACCCTGCCCCCCCGCCCCAGTGTCTTATATCCGTTGGTTGTGCTTATATGCAAGCATACAAGTCCTTCGGTTGGTCTCTTACAGCCCTCCTCGCCCAACCTCCCCTGTCTTCCCAATGTAGTTTGACAGTCTGTTCAATGCTTCTTTGCCTCTGTATCTTTTTCCCACCATTTCTTTCCTTTAAAACGTTTTGCCTTTGCAGACTGGAAATAAACATATAATAACAAAACAAGACAAAACAAAAAAATGTTTGAGTCCCAATTTCAATGTCCAACAGTTCCTTATGTGTACATGTCAGCATTGATATCTGGATGGTGGGCACATGGTGGCAATGCAGGTCCGACCCTCTCTGGTTTGGTCCTAGGCAACCTGCAGCGGTGCACAGCTGCTGACTGCTCCCATGGCAAGGCGTTGTCAGCGTCTTCCATCTCTGGACTGTTTTTTCCTCTTGTCTTCGTGGTTGGAGCACTCCTGTCAATTCCTCTCTGTTGCAGGAATCCATCTGTTCTTGGGGTTGTTTTCTGAAAATATACAAATATATTCTCGACCACAAGTTAATAAAGGAATCTTTTCTATATAATTGATTTGGGATCCTTTTTATTTTTGTTCAAACGATTTTCCTTTGTCTTATTTAGACACCATGTGTGTTTTTAATGGCCGTCTTGCTGTTAGCATTGCAAATGAAACTTAATTTGGTAAAGTAAAAATTTTCTAGATGTAATTTACTTATAGGATATTTTTCCTTACATGATATTGCCCTACTATCCCCCCCTTTTTTTTTTTTATTAATGGAGGTTTTTGTAAATTTTATAATGCAGTCTTGATAACTTTAGATTTAAAAAAAAATTTTTTCCCCCACACATATGACTGCTTTAGGTTCATTGCATATTTAGGAATTTTACCATGAGATGAACTACCAATAGAAATTTTAGTTATTACTTTAAGAACAGCTTTTTGTCCAGTACTTGAATATTCACTTATTTCAATTAGGCTATTTAAATTAATCTGAAAACTCGATTACTATTTTACTGTCAAATTTAATACTCTACCAACAATCTTAGTTTACCCTGTAAATATTAGTGGGAAGGATTATTTGCATTCTTGAGTGGGCCCTGAGCATTCCAAATGCTCGGCTGAATTTAGATATAGGGCAACTGCTGTCGGCCAAGTCTCTTGTCTGTTACCTGGGTCCCAATCTGAGCTGGGCCAAGTCTCTGTCTGTCCCCTGTATCTCGATGTGAGCTGGGCCAGGTCTCTTTCTGTTGCCGGGGTCCCGATCTGAGCTGGGTGTGGGAAGCGTGAAGCAGCCATGGGGGCAGGAGACCTCCTTTAGAAGGGGGTGAGGGTTCAAGCCCCTGCAATGTTGGGGGGGTGAGGGTCTGTGCCCCACTTCTGTTGCCCCCCCCATTTTCTCTCCTGATGGCCCCTCTGCAACAACTGTGCCTGTCTTAGGTTGTTCCTTCCTTGAGGAATCTTACCCGTCTCTGGCTAACCAGCCATCCTCCGGGGCCAAGCAGGGTGCTGTGAGGTTCAGTTCTGTCTCCTTGGTAGCCTATGCCCCCGTGGCCTCCACACCCAGCACCTGCCTTGGGAACCCCTGGCCTGCTGGCAGGGTCCCGGTGCTGATCACATATCTCGGGGAACTCGGGTTTCTTCTCCAGTGAGGGCCCAGCTCACACAATTGGATGTGAGACAGATCCATGGTACCAGCCCCCACGAGGCTTCAAGCTCAGCATGAACAGAAAGCTCAGGTAACAGCTGAGGGCAATTGGATTGTGGGAAGAGGGTCCCTCTTGGCACAAAGGGCAAGAGGGGCCAATATGGGATGCTCAAGTGCCTTCCCAGTGCCTTAATTCCTTCTGCAAGGGATTAAATCCTCTCATGTCCCTTTTTTTTTTTTTTTTAAATTGCTGCCAACCATTCAAAGAATTAGTTTGTAAGTTTGTTTGGGATAATTGTAAAATATGCTGTTGTAAAATATCTAAAATTATAATGACATTGTAGAATAATATCATGTAAGGATATTCTTTGCCCTAGGCCCTGGCAATTCCATTTCAAACTGGCTGTCAATTTCTTTCTGTAGCTTTATATAAACTTTGTCAGGGAGGCAAAAACACAAATTACTTACTTTAGTTCAAGAGGCCAAATATGTTGACTTTCAATTACAATCCTTATGACTTTTGAAGGAAACTTCTCTTTGTTTCCTTCCAAAATAACTTTCAGTCTACAGAGAGTTTCATTTAAAAATTTTTGTCACATGAAACAATTTCTCTTAATGCCCCGCCCCCTTGTTGTCTGTGTCCATTGATTAGGTTCATATGCATGCATACAAGTCCCTTGGTTGATCTTTCCACCTTACCCCCACCCTCCCCTACCTTACCTGAGGTATGATGTTCTGATCGACGTTTCTCAGCCTCTGGATCTGTTCTTGCTCATCAGTCTATGCCGTTCATTATATTCCACAAATGAGCGAGATCATGTGATATTTATCTTTCTCTGCCTGGCTTATTTCACTCAACATAATATTCTCCATCTCCATCCATATTGTTGCAAATGGTAGGAACTCCTTCTTTTTTACCACAGCGTAGTATTCCATTGTATAGCTATACCACAGTTTTTTAATCCACTCATCTGCTGATGGGCATTTAGGTTGTTTCCAAATCTTGGCTATGGTGAATTGTGCTGCTATGAACATAGGGGTGCATATTTCCTTTCTGATGCGTGTTTCTAGATTCTTGGGATATATTCCTAGAAGTGGGATCACTGGGTCAAATGGGAGTTCCATTTTTAGAATAAAGTTTTTTTACAGAAAAAAAAATTTTCTCGCTATAATTTTTTAATTAAATTTATCAGGGTGACAGTGGTTAATAAGATAATATAGTTCCAAGTGTCCATCTCTATGATACATGATTCGTATATTGCACTGTGTGCCCACCACCCAAAGTTAAATCATCTTCTGTCACCGTATATTTAGCCCCCGTTACCCTTTACCCTATCACCTCTCCTTCCCTCTGTTAACCACCAAACTGTTCTTAATTTATACCACGGTGTCCAGCCCAAACTATGTGGGCATGTATTTCCCAGTGATGCTCTCTGCTGAGTCGCAAAGGTTTTTAGAGATTAGGTTTAATTTATTTTAACCCACTTGCTGGAGGTCAATGAGAGTACATATGGAAAGTGGCTCCCTCTATGGCAAAAGTAAGCATACTAAAAAGATGATAAAGAATTCCCTTGTAACCTTAGAACAGCTTTCACTGCAGAGAGGACCTCTGTGTATAAATGCTGGGCCCCTTGGCGAAGGCTTATGTCATTAGAGAGTCTAGAGCCTGGTGCAAGCCTTCATGTCCCATGTAGCATGGGGATGCACCGACCTGTGCATCGGTCTGTTTCCCGCCAGAATGGGTTTCCTCAATGCTTGGCGATGAGTTATGCCACAGAAAGAGAGAAAGACATGGATAATATGGACTGCCAGCATTTCCTTTTTCTGAAGATAGCTATGAAAAGTCCCCAGAGAATCCCTGTCCAGGCCTGAGATGAGCTCTTTCAGGACTCTGGCCCACAGAGACAGAAAAGGGGCAGCTCCTGCCAGCAGCCTGATCATGAATTCCCTGTTCAGAGTTGAGCGTATAGTGAAACTACTTCTGGCCTCTCTATTAACACCTCAATAAACTTAAAATAAGGTATTTCATGATTTTTTTTTAAGTTAGCTTTTTTTGGAAGGAGTGCTGCAAAGCAGTTCAATATGAATTCTTTGTTAAGGCCTTTGCTGAAAGATCCTTTACTTAGTGTCTATTATGTGCATATTTCAAGGGATCAAAAACCAGAATGATAGTATTTCAGTGAGGTGTTTTATTTCTTTGTGAAAGAAGCCAGGGCAGAATCGCTACATTCCTGCTAGAAGGGTGGCAACCAGGAGACTGAGGGTATGTGAAAGCCGGTTGCATAGAAGCAGCTGCTTATATGGGTATAATCCTTGCTCTGCATCTGCCTCGATAAAAAAAAAAAAAAGGTAAAAAGCTGGGACAGCTCAGGGAGGAGTAGATGCCAGTGGAGGGGGGCAATTTCTCCCCCTGCTGGTTCTTCTGGAGAGCAATGAAAACTTGGAATGTGGAGTCTGAACAAAACCCTGGCTTCTATGTTAAATCAAGGAGGTAAGAGAAAAAAACTAAAGGTTTCACCAGGATGCATAATGAATCATAGCCATTATGGGCAGACTATTTGGGTACCTAACAAAGTGTACCTAGCTATTGGTGTCTTAAATCTTGCTCTTTTTGCATCCACTTTGAATTTTTTTTATTTTACTGCTATTATTATAACAGACTCTTTATCTTGCACCACGAATGTGTGGGTGACACCGCTATCCTGGTAACGCTTGTCTATGCTGAATGCTGCTCTTAGAGGCTGTGCAGACTTGAGACATGGCTGCCACTTGGGAATGATTCTCTAGATAAAGTACCCTTAAGAAGTAAGTACTTAGACATATGAAGTGATGGCCGGTGTCACACTCTTACCTATTTCTAAATAGGATAATACAGTGGGGTGTAGAAGAGGTGATTGGACAGGGAACACAGAGTGTATAAATTGGGGGAGGGTTGACTCAACACTATATATGTGTCCCATCTCATGATAGTTCAGAAATATCTGTGTTTCTTTCTTACATTCATGTGAGCTCGTCAGGTTTTCTTTCTTTTTAAAAAAAAAAAAATATATATATATATATATATATATCTTTATTGATTTCAGAGAGGAAGGGAGAGGGAAAGAGAGCTAGAAACATCAATGATGAGAGAGGATCATTGATTGGCTTCCTCCTGCACGTCCCCTACTGGAGATCAAGCCCACAACCCAGGCATGTGCCCTTGACCAGAATCGAACCTGGGACCCTTCAGTTCGCAGGCCAACGCTCTTTCCACTGAGCTAAACCAGCAAGGGCTCTTCAGGTTTTCCTTTATCCCTGTTTGATCCTCTTATTTTCATCCTTTCATTTCACTCATTTCCACTCATGCTTGAGAGTTTCCATAGCGTCACACACAGAATCCTCCCCCCATCAGCCAGCACCACGCAGAGTCAGACAGCCGCTGACACATGTGGCACAGGCTGCCAAGACGCACCCTGGGAAGCCAAACAGACTTTGTCAGCCTTGATTCATCATTTCTACTCCACGGCGACCAATCCTAGGCTCTTGCACGATACATCCTTTCCATCTGCCTCGTTGGCAAAAACAACAGAAAAAGGAGAAACCATGTCTAAAGGAGTTTAAGCATCTTATTCAGTGTTATATTTGAATTTAGAAAATAGCATGCCCACGATCATCAAAGCAGACGTTCCATAATTTTTAAGTTTAAGAAATACATCCAGCAGAAACTCATGGCAATACATGTAGCAAGGCCAAGATCCGTAGAATTAGATGAAAGGACGTGTTCCTGGCCTGTGGCTGCTGCTTTCTTCATATCCCCAAAGAGTGTTTTTCTTTTGGCTGTGGGAGAGTTTGTTTTGCCATCACGTTGCATTCTGGCCGAAGCGCGAGGCTCGTCGTGTGGACTGCCCTGCCTCTCGGTTGGGTGAAGTTTTGAGCTTTTCTTGGTGCCAGCCCAGCCTGTTACAGAGGCTCCACTGAGGAGCGGTCAGGGGGGCTCGTCATCCTTATTCCAAGAAAGGCAGCGGAAAGGCTTGGGTCTCATGAAAATATTGACGCCTGAACGAGAACGTTCTGTGAGAGAGACAGACCAGAGAAACAAGCCATCAACAAGACTTCTCCATCCTCTGTCAGAGGTCACGGTCTGTTCTCCTCCCACAGTTGACCATTTCCGATCTGAACCACTCCCTCCCTCTGACGCCTGCTCCTTTCTTGTGCCTCCAGTCACTCTCTGATGGAAATCAGATCGTTGGGAGAAAAGGGTTATGAGGAAAAAAATAAGCAGCAGTGCCGCTGTTCGAGGTAGGAAAGAAATTAAACTTAGACCCATGTGAAGTAACTCCTCTCTCTTTGCTTGGAGCTTCTAAACCAACACTCTTTTATTTTGTATGTAAGGAAACGGAGGCCCAAACAGGTGAGCTATTGAAGGTAACACACTCAGATCTGGCAGATCCAAAAGTAGAATGTCTCCTATGACAGCAACGTCCTTCCTTCAACCACTTGACATCAACAAAGTAAAATATTTTTAGGTTGGCAAAAGAAAAAAATCAGCATAATATGGCCTCTGCATTATAATAACAACTGGGGACATTTTGTAGGTCAGGAATACTGTTCACCATCTTACCTACAGTGCGTTGTCAACCGATTTGCCAATTTGTAAGTAGTGAAATTTTATTTAGAGAGTTGAGGGAGGGCAAGAGAGAAAGAATTGAATTGGGGGACTATTAGTGAACTTAATGACCCCCAGAAGGTGCAGATTGAGAGTGTGAGCTATTGCAGACAGATAGATCCAAGGTGTATCCTTGAGTCTGAGTCAAGGAATGCCATAAAATGTACCTTGGTGTTGGAAACAGACTTTCAAGTTGTTAACATGAAAACATTCAAACCTGTAATGAATTTTTGTGAGTTTATTTGAGCCAAACTGTCGACAATTGCCGGGAAGCAGAACCTCAATGGATTGAGATAATGCTCCAGAGAATGGCAGGTTACATCTATATTTATCAACATTGCAGTCAAAGGAAGGGGCGTAGGTGGGTTCCATGAAATCCACTGGTGATAGACTAGAGAGGCGGGAGAAAGTAAAGCGGGAAACGCCCGGGATTGGATAAGAAGCCAAATGATAGACACCTACTTAGGTGGGTGCAGGAAGAATTAACATGATAATTTGTGGTATCTGTCCTGGCACCCAGCACATTTGGTTGTGCCTCAGGGAGTCCAGAAAAAGGGAAGTTACAAGTTACCCAGACATTTCAAGGGTATGTTATCATAGATGCAAAAAGAGAGATGGGCTCCATTAAGGTAAATGTTGACCTTGTCAGTGTAGATACCGGCCTAGAATGTAACTACCCACCATAACTGCTTTTCGTTAAAGTTTAATTTCAGACCATCCTTTGTAGTTACTTTAGGTCTCTGACTTTGCAAGACCACCATTGCAGGCCTTCCCTGAGCTTGTCAGGTTAGCTATGTGGCCCCTTTCGTCCACAGAGGTAAGGGGGGAAAAAGGGAACTGGCTTAATCCATCCACTTTGGTATCCATTTATTTACATTTTTAGATACCTGATATTTGTTAGAAGCTGGGCTGGTACATCGACTGATCACAGGCATTCACACCCATACCACACATGCAGTCTTCTGTCCTCACATCATTTATGGTCTAGTTGAGCAGGAAAACAAGTAAATAACTTTATAAAGCTATATGTGAATGAAGCACATGCCATGCAGGGACTAATAATTGTCTATGGAAACAACACTGGAAAAGGAATAATTGGTTCTAACATGAGAGAAGGGAACACCGTCTCAAGTGAAATGGGATTTTCTGGACTGGAACGCACAGTGTTCCCCTGGACAGGATGGCTTCCCAGGCTCTTGTCCGGTGGGAATCAAAGGATGAAACCACGGATGAAAGGTGGTATAGTAAAGGTGGACATTTATTGAAGAACAAGTACAGAGACCCACGTGGGGAAGGGGGAAGAATTTCACAGCACAGACTCCCACACTGGGAGGGGAAAGAGTCCCACCGAGTCCCTTTTTCCTACAGTTTATAAAGGCTGCAAATCTTTATGCCTTGATATCCCCTCTATTGGTCACTATTCCCTTAGATTAGTTACTATAGCAACTCCTGAGCTCAAAGGTGGAACCTCACATGGGACACTTGAGGCTTTCCTCCCCTCCTTCCTTATTGTTTCCCTATTGTCTCTGGGCTTTCTTCCTCCTTCCCTTTATTCTGTAAATATGTACCTTTTGCTACTCCCAGCTCCCCTATCTTATGGAAATGTAACTTCTGCTGCTCCCTTGTCTTATGGAAATGTAACTTCTGGGCTCCCTCCTTCCTTGTCTTATGAAAATGTACCCTTTTGCAACTCTGTAGTCCTGTGTTTTTTCCATGGACCCCTTAATTTCTAAAATTTCCTACACCTGCCTATTTCACCCCTAAAAATTCCTTTCACAAGGACCTCAGCACCTGAGCTGCACCTTGAAGGATAAGTGGACTGGGGTGAAGAGGGAAGCAGGAGGGAGGAGGGCCTGACCTGAGGTATGAATCCAAGCAAAGCACAGGAGAAGCAATGATGGGTCAAGATTCTCCTTTATTCACCTTTTGATTGTCCCCCATATTAAAGAAAAATTGTCTGGTACTTGTTAAAATGGTAGAGAACCCTTTATTCAGGACTCTTGCAACAGGGGTGAAGATAACCTCAACAGGAAAGAGGTCAAGGTCAGCTTCAAATACCGCAAGGACTAGTGGGCTTTACAGCCAATGAGCAAAGTGAGAGGATAGGGGTGGAAAATTACTAAGAGGAGACATCGAGGGGTAGGGGGATTCTTGCTAAATCGACCTAACAGGATGCTTCCTAAGGGCAGGTCAATTCTTCAAACACCAAAGGTTGAGGTAAAGAATTTGATCAGATATTGGGAGTGATCAGATATCCATGGTGGGGGATTCGCTCTAAGCTGACTTAGCAGGATTCTTGCTACCAATGGACTAGGCAGACCAAAAACAGAGCCCAAGGTCAATGAGGCCTCCCTGAGGAGAGGGCTCAGAGGACCTGGCTAATGCTGGGTAAAGGAGAGAGTCCTGTTACCTACACACCCAGGAAGTGCTTACTTACTTTTTGGCATAAAATGAGTTTTTTATTTTAGTTTTAATTTGAGGAAATATTAACCCTTAAAGATTAATCTGTTTTTCCTTGGTAGTTTTCAAACTTCTTGGGGCTCTTTCAATTTGGTTTCTTTTTAAAAAGGCATATACTCTTAAAACAAAAAAAAGAAAAAATAACTATCATCAGGATCAAATGATTGAGAGTATCTAGTCAATAATTTTATGGAGAAAATATAAATATAGGGAGACAGGGATGAAAGGACTATGATGGTACCATGAATTGAAAGAGGAAAATATATTATTTTCTACATTCAAACCTGGCAAAGGGCTCCTATTGAGCCACCGAGGAATCATGTGCTTTTCCTCTTGGTCTTCAGACCTTGAAGGATTAGAATAGAAGAAGAAATTGAATAAGATAGATAGTATCAAACATGGACGCTATAAAAAAAGTGAATGTGATATTCTAGCCCTTGTTGCCAAGGTGATTTGGTTGTTTAAGTGGGAAAAGTGTTAACAACAGACAAGAATTTTCTTTTTAAGCAGAAAACAGGAACTTGAAAGAAAGTGCCCAAGTTCCTCTTTGAGTTGGAACCCAGGACAAGGAAAGGGGGTTCCTCTGAAATGGAAATGTGTTCCGATGTTAGCAACCTAACATTTCAGTGGGTTGGAAAAAAATGAAAGTTTCAATATCCTCTTTGTTGCTGTTTTTATCACACAAGGTTAATTGTTTGCTTGCATTTGGGGACAATGTGTAACATATGCAGAATGCTCTTAAACTGGTAGTCACAACAGTACTGGTACACACCCACAAGACAATTAAAAAGGGTCTACAATAGACTGGGGGTTCTCTAAGCTGAAGCCAGCAATCCTGCCTTTCACTGATGGTGGGCAGTTGCACATGGAGGCTTCTTCGTCTGGAAGTTATATGTCTGGTCTGGGCTGCCGGTGGAGCCATGAGCGAGGAGTCCTGGCTCTTAAGAGTTCAGGTTTCTCCTCTTTTCCTCTTCCCTGTCTCTGGGCTGCAGTCATTGGTCAACACTGTCTTTTTCTAACGTATGAGTAAAGGCATGAGCGGCTGAGCTTATTTCATAGGCAGAGCTGAGACTTTGGAAAGCCAATGACTGCTCTGTTACTAGCCCGTCAGAGTTCAGAATGCACTCTGCTGCTCCGGGTAGTAGGTTCCCTTATTTAGGAGGTTATGTGGCTGTGCTGGACAGATCAGGAGCTGTATTTACAGGAACATGGTTTATCTTTGGCTTTTAATAGTCCATGTGTTTCCCACCTGCCCTCTTCACCTACAGTGTCCTGTTGAAATCATAGTTCTCTGTAACATGACATTTTCTCGCCACGGAAAGTTGGATCTGGAATTTTATGAATGCCCTATGCTACCATCCAGTGTAGAAGAGGTGAAAAATGACCTTGATGGTGATTCACAAGGTTCGATCTCCTACTAAATGTTTTTCTTTTTGCAGAATTTGCAATTTAGAAACAGAAAGTTCACCAAGGAATAATAAGGCAGGGAGGCAAGGGCAGATAAGTGGTGGCTTCTGAGGGCACCGAAAGTAGAAGGTAATATGCGGTTATCTCTTTAGTTTCTTGGTGTTGCAGGAGATTCCTAAAAACACTGAAATAAATGGCCAGGCACTGAATTCAAAGTTAATGTAATTAGTCTTGGTACTTGGGTTCTTTAAACTCAAAATCAGTACCTGCTCAGTGCTATCAGGTACTGCTCGTCATTTTAAAAGTTAATCATTGACATGCTTTGATAATGGTTATTCTCCTCTCCCGTGAAATTCAGAATTGCATCTTGCGTCTCCCCGCCCTTGGACAGGGTTCAGAAGCTGGTGGTGGTGCACATCAGAATATCGGACGGCAGTGCCACCAGAGATTGGAAACAGAGTCTGTGTCTGTGGCTGCAGGCCAGCTGGCATCCAAAAACTAGCTTCCTGTTTAGGCTCCTTTGGGAGCAAAAGCTTGGTTTCAGACCTTAATTCTGTTTTGACTTCGGGAGCCCAGCACCCACTCTAGCGGGACAGTGAGCCAAGCTGACTCAGAGGAAGAAACCTCCTGTTGAGTCAGCCGCCAACTCCCTCTGGTCCAAGGTTTCCTTTAGAGGCTCCTGCCCCAGCCTGAAAGGTCTGTGTTACCAGAGGGATGATACTTGAACAGTGTAGGTCATACTTACTTCTGTATTTTCTCTCCCTAGAAAAGCATCATTTCATCTCATGAACGGTTTATTTCAAGACGTACAAAACTGGAGGGGGTGGTCAGAGCTTTCTGTTGTGAGGCGTACACATCTCTTCAGAGCTTTTAAACATTTCCCTTACCTGTGCCACTTACTCTAGGGAGTCACAGTGCCTGCTTTTTAAAGATTTATAATCTCAGCCCAGCCGGTGGCTCAGTGGTTGAGTGTCAACCTATGAACCAGGAGGTCACGGTTTGATTCCCGGTCAGGGCACATGCCCAGGTTGTGGGTTCGATCCCCAGTGGGGGCGGCATGCTGGAGGCAGCCAGTCAGTGATTCTCATTATTGATGTTTCTATCTCTCTCTCCCTCTCCCTTCCTCTCTGAAATATATTTGTGTGTGTGTGTGTGTGTGTGTGTGTGTGTGTGTGTGTGTGTGTGTCACAGATGACTCTACCACAGGTACATGTAAAGATACACATAAAAATTGAAAATATTTTAATAGGCTTACCTTTCTCACAACTGGTTAAGAATTGGTACCTAAGGAAACAATGCTCAAGAAATATTAAATCCTTAATCTTATGAACTCAGTGTGTGGACTCGATAACATAGAAGGGATATTATGGCCATCCCTGCAGCAAAACCCATAGCTGGGACTTTGGTAGTTGACTTAGTGCTGGGATAATAAGAGAGAGACATAAGAAACATTTCATCACATGGGGTAAAAAAAGTAAGAAAATATTCTATTAGGTAGAACTGTATCTTCTGCATGCATGACAACCAATCCTGTTCAGGATTGTATATCTAAAACCCCATGGGCTTCCTACAGGGAAGAGCTCTACAGTGCAAAGGTACTTTGTTTTTCTTTCTCCTTTGATAGTGTATCAGGTGCCGACCAGTTCAAGGGCCCACTGTCTTTTCTGCATTTCCCTTGTATACTTACAAGAGGTTACAAGAGGACAGTTCAAACGGATGATGACCAAAGATAGGTCACATCTGATAGAAGAGCCACCACGGCCCATTCCCACTAGAGGGGCCTCCAAGAACAACACACACAGGAACTCGCCCTTTCCGTTCCGAATGGTCTACAAAGTCATCTCTGCCCTCCTAGCAGGAGGATGACCTCCAGCCAAAGCCCCAGCGAGCACTCCTCCGACCTCCTGAGAAAGAGTGGGGTTCATAGCATGAATGATGGTAAAATGCCAAACGCTCATCAGGCACTGCCATAGGGAGTGTTCTGTTGGACTCCCAAGATAATTATCCAATGGTATTTAAAAATTATTAAATGGTGATGAGTATTCCATTTAAAACATTAAGCCCCCTGTTTTGTTATTGTTCACATTTTTATTGATTTTAGAGAGGAAGGGAGAGGGAGAAACAGACACATCAAAGATGAGAGAGAATCATTGATTGGCTGCCTCCTGCACACCCCCTACTGGGGATCGAGCCTACAACTCAGGTATGTGCCCTTGACTGGGAATGGAACCCTGACCTCCTAGTTCATAGGTCAACACCCAACCACTGAGTGACACCGGCTGGGCTTTAGTCCCCTGTTTTAATCCTGTTCCAGCAGTAGGCTTATATAGATTGTTTCCACCCCTCAAATATATTTTGATGGGTTGTTTAGAGTTTTGTTATTGTTGTTGTTGTTCGCAGGGGGGGGGGGGGAAGGGGGGAAGGGGCCAGGGGGAAGGTGTAGTGAGGGAAAAGAGGAGCTACATGGGGGTAATTCTCTTTCATTTATTAACAGTTTTATTTTATTCAACAACAATTGAATCAAGCAGCTTATACCTTTAGTGTTTATAAAACATAAATGTTTAGACATGGCAAGAGTGTGGAAGAATTGAGAATTACGGCACGAAGTCACACCCAAGTGTATATGACTATATGTCTATTGGGTGCATTTACCACATCTCCCCACCTTGATTGTAAACAAGTGCTAACCAGAATACTTAGCAGCACAGACCGTTGGGGCCGGAGGCTATCAGAGGACCTGTCGAGTGACAGCAGCTTAAGGAGGGTGCCATGGTATCTAGATAAAGAGCTGGCAGCACATGCTGCCCGGTGTCAGCGTGGTCCTGACTTTCTGTGGGCAGAGTAGGGTAATATACTTACTGTTGCTTGGAACTGTCTACAAAGTGGTTTATATATCCTTTGATACCATCAACTAATGTGAGCTACTGTCTGGTACAGAGAAGACATGTGTAGGTTAGGTCCATAGACAACATCAAGGTAATTAAAAGAATCCTGAAACAGACTCCATGGAAACTAGATACCTCAGATAAATACCTACAGCAAGAAAGGCTGAACTAACCTTCAAAACAGCTGGACCTGGATAATCTCCAGCTTCCTTGATTATTGGGCTGTCATGCAAGGATGATGAGAATCCATCATAAAAGGACCTCTGAGGCCTTGAGATCACACAAAGTGACTCAGTGACCTCTAGGAAGCCAAAACCAGTTGCGCCTGGGAAGGAACTAGATCCTAACAGGCTGATTACACTACTCCTCATGACATCACCCTGTTTGGACCTCCAGTGAGCACTGATAATGAGTCCTTTTTGTCCTGTTCAAAAGATATACTATACTATATTCATTCAGCTGTGTGCGCGCACCTGGCAACAGTGTATCTTATTTAGACAAGTCAGCCGTGTGACGTGCACCCCAAAGACAGGCTTGTGTCAGGAACACCATCTGGGAATACCATTGTTTCCTTGGAGATTTATAATACGCATTGGCATATAAAGTCATTGAGAAGGTGGGTCTTTTGAAAAAGATTTTAACTTTGAATCCTATAGTTATTTACATACCTAGGCTTTTAAAAATATATACAGCACCTATTAACATCTCGAAGCAACAGTGTTCCTGAAACATACTTTCAGAAGCACTGCGTGAGCTCATCAAATTCCCATAGGCCCAACCAGCATGGCTCAGTGGTTGAGCATCGACCTCTGAACCAGGAGGTCACGATTTGACTCAGGGCACATGCCTCGGTTGCGGGCTCGATCCCCAGTGCGGGGTGTGCAGGAGGCAGCCGATCAATGATTGTCTCTCATCATTGATGTGTATACCTCTCTCTCCCTCTCCGTTCCTCTCTGAAATCAATAAAAATATATATTTTTTTAAATTTCCAAACCTAGGGTAGTTCAGAACTTGTGTTGGTAATCACCAGGTGAGGCATTAGGGAGAGAGTGGACACAGTGGAATTTGTTTACAGGAGGGTCAGAGAGAATTTATTTATCTAACAGGGTCCTATATAAAGAAAGGAGGTTAATAAAACAACCTGGTTAAAAACACACACGCACACAAAAAACAACCTTTAGTCTAATGATTCTGTTAAATTTTCCAAGATATGTACACCAAATTACACTCAAAAGGCACAGATACAAATTTCTTTGTAAGAATATGTCAGAAGGATGTTCTTTAACTGTGATCCACTCTGATAATGAAAATGTGTGCAGTATAATTTTACCTATAGAAGGCTCCAAGGAATAGAACACTAAAATGTGTCACATTGCAAAAGGAATCATTAACCAGCCCAAGGTATCTGGACTCACCTCAGAATATGTTTTTATATTTTTCATGCTACAGTCTCCTGTTGCATCATCCCTTGTACAATTCTCATTTAAAAACAGTGAGGGTTTGCTTTAAAAATCCAGCACTTTCCTTCTTGGATTTTTTTTTATATCTCATTAATCAATTTCACATGATTTTGGATCTATTTTCACCGAAAGTGAGTTTAAGAACCACAAAGTGTTGTTAAGGGGATTCTTCTCGTTTAGGAGAAAAGCTACATCTGCATTCTCTCTTTTTTGTGCTTGTTGTTGTTTTTAATGTCATGATGGGATTTTATTACCAACAAAGGTCCATTTTTGTTGTGGTTGTCGATCCTCACCTGAGAATATTTTTTCATTGATTTTTAAAGGGAGTGGAAGGGAGAGGGAGAGACACAGAGAGAGAAACATCGATGTGGTTGCCTCCTGCACGTGCCCCAACAAGGGCCGGGGATCAAGCCTGCAATGGAGATATGTGCCCTTGACCAAATCGAATGTGGGGCCCTCCAGTCTACGGGCCGACACTCTATCCACTGAGCCAAACCGGCCAGAGCTGAAGTCCACTTTTCACCATCCTGTTGCTGACTGTATTTTGATGTTTGGTGGTAGGGGCTCCAAAACAGTGACCAAGTTTCATGTTGCTGTTAACATGCCACAGAGGAAATGGCAAACGTTCCTGTGCACAAACATGAAGGATCCAGCTTCAGGAAAGAAGCAGCCTGTGGTGAGGGAGGGGCAGTGGAGAAGCCTAGACCACACCTGGGTCCAGGCGTGTTTGTATCCCTCAGCCAAGTCCCATGGAGCACACCTTGTTTCTGTGCTCTGCCTTCTAGCTCCATTATCCCAGAACACTTACTGCCCAGCAAGGGAGACCCAAGCGCACACCTCCCAAAGCACACAAAAAATTATATTTCCCCGGCTCACCTTGTGTTGAAGTACATGCAAATTTACGTATTTCTTCACAGTCCTGGGGCAGCATAGTGCTAAAGGCGACCTTAACCCCATTCCAAGAAGACTGGCCAGTTCCAAATCTTGGTGTGCAAATCTTAAGGCCGTGTCCCTCAAAAAGCAAGCTTGTAATGTGTGCATTGTTTGGAGCGCTAATATTTGCATATTGTGTTTTGTCACCACCATGGGAAACACTGTACCGTACGAAGTGATCTGCCTGTGGGGGTCAGCTTTTCACCGCAGCACATTACACAGTATAACAGTTAGTAACCCTGGGAAAATGTGTCTCTAAAGCGATCTAAGGGTAAGCAAAAGGATTCTCTGTGGAAGGAGAACTATTAAGTAATTAGGGTGAGAAAGAGAAAAGGAGAGGGAGAGAATGGGCATTTAATTGGGAACCCCCCCACCGCCCCCTTCCCTGCCCCCCAAGACCCATAAACATCTTCAATTCACAGTCAGGGCCTCTCTCTGCTGTTCCACCCCCTGCTTTCTGTGTATCCCAACCACAGCCACACTGTGGATTCATAGGCCAGGCTGGGCGCACAGGGAGCTGCAGGTCACCCTTCCAGCTTTAGTAGTCTGGCTTTTTTCAGGTCTCCATCCACTGGGGCTAAAACAAGTGACTTTCAATAGGCCCTGCAGCCCCAGAACAGGCTGGTTCCCAGCAGGCTTCCCAGGAAGGCTTCCCTGCCTGAAACTGCCAGGACTTCCCAGAGTCCACACACCCGTCATCTTTTGCTTGAGAGAATAGAGCTATGCAGTTGCTCTGACTTCTTGGCCATCCCACGGGACCTGGGTCTCAGCAGTGTAAACAGATCCCAGAGATATTTCTGTTTATCCCAACAGAACTTTGCCATCAGATAAGTGTCGGCTTAGCACAGACATTTGCTTTGCAGACGCCAATGCATCATTGGTTAGCATGACTTCTCGCACTTAGAGAAACACATTTTTCCCCCAGTGGGCAGTCACCCCGTTCATTGTTCAACAGTCAGTAACAAAGAAAAGCAATGATAGCAGATGAAGAGGGAGAGAGCAAACAGGGCAGGGAACCACTGGGTCGTCACCTACAAACTTCCAGAGCAAACTCGCTTGGGATTGGGTGTCTCAAGTGAGGAGCAGGCGCAGTGAAGACAACAAGAGCAACGGGCCCCTCTTGCTATCGCCTGTCTGACCATCTTACTCCCTGTCCCCCAGTGCTGTCATTGTCCTGGTTCTGGGCCCTGGCCCTTTCCTGTTCATTCTGCCTCTTCATCCCTGTGCGTCTCAGACCACTTAAGCCTACTGTCCCTTTTCGGGAATTGCGCTGCTGGATGTCCAGTGGCCCCTTGGCCCTGATGCCCTGCAGTCCTTACCAGCTGCCAGGTCCACACGGGCACAGCCTCTCAGGGCAAAGCCACCGGAGGCGAGGGGCACTTAGCCGTAGGGGTCATCGGGGTCCTGTGAGCTGTCCTTGCACACAAGGTAGGATCAGTGTGTGGCTGACTGAGTGACAAAGTATACTTAGTCTACAGCAACTCACCATATCCCTGTTGCCATTTTTCATGTCCAGGATCCTCAGATGTCAGGGTCAAGGCTGACAGAGATTGAGGCAGCTTGGCGCTGGCCAAATGTCCTTCCCTGTGGATTATATTCCCCTTTAAACTTAGGCAGGAAGTTTCACCTCTTCAATTTTAGGCTTCGTTGGAATGAAGTATTGTTTTATTTCCATGTTACATGACTTGGAGAACGAGTGGTCCCAGGTGTTGTTTCCAGCTTGTGTCACTGGTACCCAGCTACAGGCAGTGATACCCCTGCTGTGTCTCAGCTAGACAACTAACGCTGATTGACAGTCTAGAGACAGGCCCCACCCTCAGGGAGACTGACTCAGGAGTGGGGTGTTTGAGGCAGATGAGAAACAGACCTTATTTCTTACATCAAAATAAATGTTGGCTCCCAACTTTCTTTCCTGTCACCAATGCCTTAGGTCCTGGATGCCACATCTGTTCCCTGGGATTCTGTGGCAAGGGGTAGTTTTCTAACTCTACTTTCTTGACATTTCAGTCTATTACACACATTCCTACCAAATCCATCTTCATAAACTCTACCCTCACAAGCTCCAGGTCTTTCCTAGTGCTTATCTCATCCAATCTAAATTCCCATGCCTGGGATTAAGGAAATAGAGGAGGGTTAGGTAGTCAGGGACAGGACCATGGGAGGGAAAGTAGACCCAGCTAGGTGGGAGCTGCTAGCTGGGAATAACCAATAGACTGAGAGTTTCCTCTTTGAAAGAAGCAATCAGAAGCCAGCAGGGCATATATCTTACTCCTAGACAGCTTCCAGGGCAACCCACTTGGGTCCCTCCCTGCTAGAGGGAGTCTTGTCTATCTCTCCATAAACTTTGCTTTCGCTTACCTCTTTGTCCACGAACTTATTCTTTGATTTTGTGAGACAAGGAGAACTCGGTCCCCAACACCACATTTTGGCATCAGGATCACATGACCCCCCCTCACCCTCCACACCCAGCTCTCCTTTGAGCAGCCTCTCCATATCCTAGCAGCCGGAGTAGCTTTCTGACTTAATGAGGTGTCACTGAAAGCTGCTTTTGAACGTGTACATGGCCCACACTGCACACACTTCCTTCTAAAGCTGTCAGACTAATGAGGACAAATATGACGTCATGAGAAGGTTGCTTGATTTTGCTTGGCTACGGCTGCTTCTGACAGAGGCTGGATCTTTGAAGCCAGGGAACCATGCTTATAAAAAGAAAAGGAGGGGCAGACGGGCCTATCAAAGCTGGAGGAGCCTGTCTGGGCAGCACCAGCACGTGGCTTTCAGAACCACTTGGTTGAATCTGTGTCTTTGCTTTTTTTATGGGAATCACAAAGCAGCTACCACCGTTGGCTATTTCCTTACTGCCCCTCTCCTCCCTACTGACAGAGGCATGAACTCTCAGGCAGTGTGGGTCCGCATGGTCACTTCTGGAAAACTAAGCTCGTCCAATACCCAGTTCCCACCGGACCACACTAAGGGGCCGAGTGGGAGTGACCCCATTCATCAAGGAAGCCATTTTTGCCTTGAATCACTCCACTGGCTGTGGCTATTCTAAAAAGCAAGAAGATATTTAGACCTGCCACAGGTCTTTAGGGCTAATTTTTTAAATTAAATTTATTGGGGTGACATTAGTTCATAAGATCATGTAAGTTTTTGCCAGAAAGGATCATTGTCTCACTAATTAAAAAGGTGTGGACAAGGAACCCGGAAGGCTGGTCAACCTTGAAGCTCTGTAAGGTCAGAGCCAACCACTCCCTATCTAATTAAGACAATGGTAGCTAAAGCAACTTCCCCACCAAATAATCATGTAAATCATTACTGATAAGATAATCTGCCTGTTATAGAATTGCCTGCTTAAGGGCAATGGGTGTATCCCAAACCTGAATAAAAGGGATGGCAAGGCCAAAGCAAAGCATAGTCCTCCCACTAGAGGTGGGCTTCTGCCTGCCCCCCCATTTCCCAAATTAATATTTTTCTAGTCTCTTTCATTTGTGTGCAGCCTTCTCCAGAACCCAAACCCTGAACCTGAACCACGCGGGACATGGTAGGGGTTTCCACAGTTTTAAGTACATTTCTATGATACCTAATCTGTATATTGCATTGTGTGCCCACCACCCAAAGTCAAATCTTCTTCTGTCACCATATATTTGCCCCCTTTACCCTCCATGCCCTTCCCTCTGGTAACCACCATACTGCTGTCTGTATGAGTTTCTTAAATTTTAATCTGCCCTGAATCAGAACTGCATCCTGAGGCCCCTGGGGGCTTGGGCATCTCTGATGTGTCAGGGCCTGTGCTCTAGGTCAGAGACTCATACCCAAACATTGTATCTCCAATCTTCTAATTGGAGGAGGGAGAGGGGGTTGATGACATGCCTCCTTTGGTACTAAGCACTGCCACACACATAATCTCAGTTAATCCTAAAATCTGTCCTACAGGAGACAGATTTGGGTAAGCATTCCTATTCTGCTATTCTGAATCACAGAGAGATAAAGTCATGTGCCCAAGATCACACAGCTAGTCCAGTAGGAAGCTCAGATCTAAACAGATGGCCCACATGCTTTCCAGAGTCCCCTGCTGGACTTAGAGGCCAGAGTACCAATTCTGCTACTAATAGCTCCGTTTTTCTCTGTGATCCTCAGTCTCCCCATCTTCCACAAGAGCTGAGACTCCCTCCCGTGCTGGGTTTTCAGAGGATCAAATGAAAAGTGATAACTCAAGAGAAAATGCCTAGCACATACCCCTATACCTGCTTAAGAGGTTGCTTGGCAACAGAGCTTTCTACAACTCTACTCATCTATACAGGGAGGAGCATGAAAATAATCTAAGATTTCTAGTTAGCAGTTCCTCTGAAATATATTTTACAAAAGGAAAGAAGCAGTAAAAAAGAGAGTTTGAGTCTCCTTCCAGAATATTTTTAAAGCTCTATTCCTTTTCAAAATTTGCAGCCAATGTCAACAAATACTTAGTTTGTCTAATCTTCTAGTGGTTTGCATAGAAGGTGGAATGAGTTTTTTTCAAAGTTGGGACTTCCTGTTTTTCCCTGGTCGGTGTTTTTCTCTGACTTCTTCAATTTTTGCATCAGCCCAGAAAACATGTAGTAGTCATATGGGACAAGTTTTAAATGCATAAATGTTTGAGAGGGTTAGAAATCACATGATGTAATAGTTTATATCCTATTTTCTCTATTTAGCATACTTTCATCTTTACATAGAAGTGAGTAATTATAGAGAAGTATCTTTTGTTTTGTAGAAAGGGTCTTTTAGAAAGACCAAGGGGAAAATCTGAATGCATTTTAATTTGTGAGGAAGCATCATATTCAGTGTTGAGCAATTAACAGGCATTATAAAGCTTATTTTAAAACAGATTAAATTTTACTGTCAGAGTTATGAATTTTATATAATGAGAAAATCTATTTACTAATCAAAGTCCAGAATTACCATTATTTTTGTCCTTATAGTGCAATTCTAAAAATCTGCACTTCATCATTTAGAAACTTAACAAATAACCTTGGAAAATTCCCTTTTACTCCCAGTAAAATAGGAAGAAAGGCTTACTTTGGTGTTTTCTTTAGTGTTAAGGAGAGTTTACCAAACCAAGACACTGAACACTTCAAAGAATTTCTAGAAAAGGGTCTTCTGAATCACTGCCCCTTTGGAAAAACAACATAAGTTTAGGGCAATTGAACTAGACTATGGTAATTGAAATGTGTTGTGGGAATATTCAATTTGCTTTTTAAAAAAAAAAACAGCATTTAACCCATAAGGAAGCTCAAGATCATGAGACATGGTACAAGAATCCTAACACCGAGGTTGGAATGATTCTAAATTCTTATGTAAATGCTGTTATAGGTAATGTCAGAGGAGTTTAGACGTGGTTACATTAGAAGAGTTCAAGCTAATTATTTTTCTTTTGCACAGATATTTAGGTCACATTCTATATATTTTTGTTCAGAAGTTCCCTTTTGGACCCATTTGATCAATTAGAATTACTGTCTTGTCTATATGATTTGTTTTTTTAATTTTTTAAATCTTTATTGTTGAAAGTATTACATATGTCCCCTTTTTTCTCCCATTGACCCCTTTCAGCCTGCTGTCTATATGATTTGACTAGCTGTAGTGTTGCGTTTATATTTTAGCACACTTGTTTCTCTGATAGCCTTTCTACGTGTACCTCTCTCAGCCTTTATACTGTCTTCCCCACCCATCACTTTTTTCATCTTCAGGTTCTCAAATCTGTCCTTCTTGTCATACAAAACTGCCCTGGTCCTTACGAAAGTTAACCAGTGAGTAACAAGTCATTCAAGCCCCTAAGATTTGTGAGGAACATAAAGAAAGATTCAAATATATGTAGGGAGTATGTCCTGTTGGCCTGGCACTGTGCTCTTCATTCACTAATTTGCGTGACCTGGTGGTCATTAAAGGTTAGCGCGTGTTTGACCAACATAATGTTTTCATTGGTCAATAAAGAGCATGGTGCCATGCCAGTAGCCATACTTACTTAGTATATTTGAATGAATGAAATAGTTCTATGGATAAATAAGTGATAACCTATGACAGGAGCTGTCCTGTGGCTGAGACTGGTTGGGGGAAGGTCCCTGGGGGAGGGAAGACTTGACCTTGATCTCAGAGGATGGGCTGAAGGGACAAGGAAGATGCTGGCATTTCAGCTGGTATTAAGAGGTAGCTCAGTGAGGGAATTCAAGGGGGGCATTGACAGCCTCCAGGAAAGCTTTCTCTGACCCTGCAGAGCGCAGACCAGCGGGGTAGGTGCCTGTATGCTCTATTCAGACTGCGTTAGAATATTTGTTTTACCTGTTTGTAAATAAATCATGATTTAGGTGCTAAAGTTAAAAAAAAAAAAAAGGTGGAAGTAGTCCCCTTAAGTAAGCAGCAGCAGGACAGAGTGTCAAAAGAGAGAGGATTCCTCTTTTCTCCCGCCCCAGGTCAAGGTTTTACCCTTTTGGCCAGCACACAGCTTCTGGTATTCCGCCTTGTTCTTAAAACTGTTGGAAACCATGACATATTTCAAGTGAGACGAACAGAGGGAGTTCTTCTAAGAGGTCTCATCCCCGGTATTATGAAAAGTGTGCCAAGAGCACAGCAACGTTCACTTTGTGGGGTGGTTACTTGGCTTTGCACCCCAGGAATTTGGCGTTTCATTTATTTTGATGATTCAATTTTATTCTAATTGATCAAAATATGTGGAAATGAGTGCATTAATGAAGTTACTTTTTTTTGCTTTAAACTATCAGAGTCTTAGTTGTAGCTCTACTGCTTTGATAGACACCCTTCCCAGGCGGTCACAGGGACCTTCCTGGCGGCTTCTGCCAGGCAAACACCAAAGACAGCTTTGTCACATTAAATATTGTCTGCCTGAGTTTTGCTGGGATTCCTTTCCAGGTGTGTGTGTGTATGTATGCCTGTGCATATGTGTGCATGTCTGTGCGTGTGTACATAGGTCACTGGTCTAGGACATCTGTGGACTAGATGGACTGACCTGTTTCATGCCCAATTTTTACTCTCTTGCACCCACCACCTAAAAGCAATCAGTTCAAAAGCCCAGACCCTTAGAAACCTTTCACAAGGCTTATATGTGCCAGTCATATAAATACCAGCAGCGAGTCATAACTGAACCCCAAGCAAAAATAAATGAATTCTGCAGCTGAGAAGCCAATAAATTTTTTGGACAAGTTGTAGATACTGGGGTGACACATTATCCTGTGTGTAAAAGAAGCCCATAAACATCTTTGTTCACTGTCCAGAGCTGAGCATCGGGCCACACTGGTGCTGGTGGGGCAGGTGCCTGAGCCCAGGGCGGCCCCTGCGGGGCTGGGGTCGCAGGTGTGTACTCGTCCCCATGCTGTGTGGTGCCAATGGCAGAGCATAAGTAACCTGACTTTTCTTCTCATTTTCTTGTCACAACTCAAATGTATGATGACTTCAGTCTCACTCCATTTGTCTTCCACATTTGCAGGAACAGTACTTGCTACCCATTACTGTTGAAAAAATAATCTTCACTTCAGGACCTTTGGCAATTTTATAATTTTGGCTTTATCCAAAAGTTGCCTTTGATCTAATCAGCTAATCCCCTCTGTTTACATAAGCAATTGGCACGATCTGTAATATCTGAAGCAAAGTGGAAGGAGGGCGTGGTTTCAGTGTAATAGAGTGATGGTTATGATCAAAAGACCTGAGGTCAGCTGTCTGGGTTCTTCTTCAGCTCCCTGTCACCCAGGCAAAATGACTTAGCCTCTCCCTGCAGGCTGGGAAATCGTGGGACCAGCCTCACAGAGTTGTTGAGAGAAGTAAAGATCTGAGAGCAGCAATTGTCACAGAGCGAGGCCTCGGCAAATGTTCATGGCTAAGATATTCTCATCACCATCGTTACAGTGCTTACTGGGTTTCATGAGCTCCAAATGCAAGTAGGCATCCCCTTTTCCTTCTCTTAGCATAAATACATTATAAATGTCAATAGGAGGCAAGAGAAGACACTTCCAAATGTTACAGTCGGAAAAACAGAATGGCGCTTCTGAGATGCTCAGAGATCCACAGCTAAATTTAAGGTGCTGGAGTAATCAGTATGTAGGCAAGGAGAAAGTTTTTTTTTTTTTTTTTTTAAGGAGAAAGTTTTAAGGAGGAAAAAAACACACACAAAAAAACCTCCCCGGATCTCAGAGTCTATTCCAGACTTTTTTTTATGAAGTTGTGTTGTTGTTTTTCAATATAAAAGCATTGAAAACTCAGCTTGGAAGTGGAATGGATATAATCTTGAGATATTAACCAAGAAATATTATCATTTGGGAATCATATAACTTTATAAGGCATTTCCGTAATAAAGATGTGATCTCAAGGTGAGGAATAAGTAAAGATTCTTAAGTGGCATGGGAAACTTTGGGGATTTTTTAAGCACAGTAGTATGTTCATAGTAATATCTCTTCCCTATCAAGCCTCCCACCATCTTGAATTAAAGATAAATTTAGGTGAATACGCTTTATGTTTACATGAAAACTCCAGAGGATTTGAGGAGGGTCCTATGACACTACAATATATTAAATGAGCTAACTTATTTCCAGATGATGAGGTCAAAGGCAAAATGCTTTTATTTCCCCTGAAGTGTAAAAGAAACGCACAGGAGAAAACCGAGTTAGCTGGACTTCGTACCTGTATACTAGTGTATCTATTCTTTATAGAAACTCCTCTCCAGGTTTGGGAAGTAACACAAGTGTCATATTTTGGACTTGCCCTGTGTTGCCTCCGGGTTTTCGGGAAGCACTAAATATGGACACCGCCCCACGGAGCCATGCCTGGGACACCGAGGAGGCCAGGCTTCGTTTGACTGCTACTCCCTTAAACCACAACCTCGTGTGTGGGTGTCAAGTTCTTGGCTGGAGTGCCAGCCAAACAGAGCGAGGGTGTCTCGTTTAGAGCACTATAGATCCTTGAGAAAATAAAGCATGGCTTGGAAAACTACCGGGAAGACAAATGATCTAATTTAACCCAAACCACTTTTTAAAATACAGACCAACAGAACAATAACAGTGGAAAATTACAGCACCCGGGCTCCTGGAGACGATTGAAGTCCAGGATGGTGATTATCCACGTCCTTGGGAGAAGCGGTTCCCACAGGTCGCTTTGCCTGCGCGTGGGCCTCTGAATTTCCACATTCCCACAAATGTGCATTTTCTGAGGATCTTGGGTTTGAAAAAGATTTTAAAACTATTTCATCTGTGGCAATAGTGAGTTTGGTTTATGTTGGAGCTGGAGACAGGAGTAGTCTTTTATCAAAGAGATTAGATGGCAGTCTATAGCAAGACAGAGTTCTTAGCCAGCCCTGTGTCCCATTGGTTTTTCTAATCCAGGATGAGGCCAGCGAAGGAAGTATTCATCTTACTCAAAGTAAAAAAATGGGATGTTTAGCATCTCATATAATAGTCTCTTGCTATTTTAGGGAACAGTAGCAGTTTCCAACTCAGCACCCTTTTGTGGAGGAAATTGAAATGCCATTTCTAGATGAGCAACATGATCAATTTCTTTTGACCATGTGGCCATGAGTATCAGTTACAAGATCAGGGTCCAGCAGCCTTTGGCCCTCCCTGAATCATGTGGCCATCTCTCTCGGTGCCTGGTTGCCCTCCCAAGCACCCCCCTTTCAGAATGTGGAGGTCATGCCCTGGCCGTCTGGGGCACACTGAGCTCTCAGCAGGGTTCTCTCCACTTCTCCAGGATCTGGGCAGGAGGTTCTCTTACCCTCTGAATCTAAACTTCTTATTTGCTTCTGACAGCAGCTGACTTCTGTTACAGGATTTGACTCCATAGAGGAACAGTTTGTCCTGTATCCCAGTTGACATCCAAAGGACGTGAAAAAAAAAAAAAAAAGTCAGAAATAATCTTTGCTTAAGCTTTACACCTAAGAAGCTAATCATGTGACACAATATTGAATTCTATTTATGTCTGTGTGTCTACAGTTAAGCAGCCAACCTTTATCCAGTAGGTACCCGGTGCCAGTATGGCAGGGGAGAAATGCTGGTGGAAGCCCTTGCCTGTCTCTTGAGATAACATCAGGACTCCAAGAAGGTCTGTGGTGCTACCGCCATCCCTTTGCGTATTTTAAATACATAGATTCCACCAAACATAAGTTTATTTACCCAGAAAACCAAACCTGCAGTTGGAGATTTTATTGACCAGATATAAGATACCAGATTTGCTACCAGATCTAGGCTGTGTGTTATAGCGAACACATTCATTTTCTCACGTACTGATTTTCGACTATGCTCAGCACTATGCTGAGTAGATGTAGGAAAACTGGTGACAAATAAGCCAATTCCTGCTTCAAGGAGGCTAGTGAGATGGGGGTCAAGTACACAGGCAACCACAGCATACCTGGTGAGTGCAGTGACGGGCCCAGGGTCCATGTAGGTTGCAAAGCACAGAGGAAGAGCTAACCCTAGGAGACAGCTTCCCAGAAGATGCGATTCCTAAATTGGTGATAAGTTTACCAGGTGAATGGGTGGGAACAGGGGTAAAGGTGGTTCTGTGTAGAGAAAGGAGCTTAAGCATAAGCCTTTAGATGAGAGAGAAAATGGTATGTACTAGTATATCCAGAAAACTGCAAACAGCACTCATAAAACACACAGCACTCCGGGCAGGGCGACTGTGGGGGCAACTCTTCCCAATTTGCTCTGGGCGACATGCGGCTCAAAGGCCTTGGCTGGCTCCGGGGGTCTGGCTTCAGGTTCCCTGGTGCCCCAGAGGGTAGGATGGCTGTGGAAGAAGATAACGCGGTAGAAAGGGTGGTGGAGAGTATCGCCGGGTTCCTGCGAGGCCCAGGCTGGTCCATCCCCATCTTGGACATCATGAAGCAGAAAATGTGAAATTTTTGACGATGATGAAGAAGAAGGCAAATTGACCTGTGCTGAGATGCATCAGGAATACAAGGAACTAGTTGAAAATCTGTTAGAAAGTTACCTCAAAGAAGTTGAAACTAATGAAGATCAATTTCCAGAAGCATGCACTTCTCCTCTTGCAAAGACCTACACGTCACAGACCCCTTTGCGACCTGTGTTGGCCGCAGGAGATTTTACTCTCTTTAAAGCAATGATGGTCCAGAAAAACATAGAAGTGCAGCTGAAAGTCGTTCGAATAATTCAAGGGAGAAATGATGTATTCCCTGACTGCTTAGCAGATGGTTCTGATGTGGTCAGTGATTTAGAACAGGGAGCGATGAAAATCCTGAGGAAAGTTCTTAGAAAATCAAAGGAGGAATATGCCCAAGAGGAAGAAAGGAAAGGAAAAAAAAGCCGTTGTCAGAGGCTAAAACAGAAGAGCCCCCACGCATACTAATGAAACTGCAAAAGGGATGGTAAGCATGCACACCCACCCTCAGAAGTGAAAGTGCATTTTGCTAATCTGTCAGCGCAACCCTTGACTGGAAATGTTGCCTGAAACTTCCTCTCTCCCACAAAAAAGGCCTGGAGAGGTGGATCTGAGACGTGGAGCCAACAGAAAGTAATTGAAGTTGTGCGAGGGGGCGGAATCACTGAGAGAGAATGGAGAATTACTTACTGACCCTGTAATGTGGTGAGACCATGTTATAGCTGTAGTTTTGGGGGTACAGACCAGGTTCCTGCAGTTTGGGAGCTGCTATTTGAACAGGCTGAGGGTAAATGAAAACAAAAAAGTGCAAATGATGAGAAGTTACCTATGAAAGGAGGTGAGAAGGAGGGTGGTAACTAGAGATAGAGAGGAGTCGGGAGCAGGTTTATTTTTAAAATGGAAGAGACTTATGTTTGTACAAGCAAATGTTGGGAAAGAGCCAGGCAAGTAACAAAAATCAGACTAGCAGGAGAGGAAGATGGTGGCTTGTGCCAAGGCTCCTGGCAAGGTTGGAGGGACACAGTTGTAAAGACCCAGCTAGATAGCCCTGTCCTCACCCTGGCCAGACTGACCTTTCCATTGGATCAGGAGAGAGGAGGCGGGGAAGGGTTGGGTGCAGATTTGTTTTGTTGAAGTTTGTTTTAAGGGGAGAAGCAACAACATATTTTCTTTCTGCCTGGTGGATTTCATATTCCAGATGAAATAAGAGGTGAGTGTGCCTGCTGAGAATGGAAAAGATGGAAGGATAATGGAGCCGCTAGCAGCCCAGTTGAGAATGGAAACGATGAGTGTGTTGTGGTCACAGTCTGTGTTGTATGTTTGATTCCAGCCACGTGTAAGTCCAAGTAGCAGTCTATAAAGATGGATAAGAATGGAATAGGTAGATGATTCGATGACTCCAAGGTCAGAGATTTTCAAGATAATAAATTGTGGGTATTATTGACATGGGTGTGATTAAAGGAATGATCATAAAATCCAGGCTAGAGTAGTAAGGAAGCACAGACAGGAGGAGCCAAGTTAGAGAAGGTAGAGGAGTCAAGAGAGTGAGAAGAGTCGTGAGGATTAGAATAGAGAGTGGGAGAAACAGAGGGAGAGCCTCACAGATCTCCCAGACAGAAGGTAAGCTTGCTCCAGATCTGCTCTCAGGGAGGAGATGTCACCCCCTGGGCCCGTTCTCCAGGAAGCACAGCATTCCTCCCAGCTAACAAGGGATGCTTACTGTTAACAATGGCATGAGGTGATGGGAGGTGAGTTGGCGACCCTTGGTCTGAAGCATCTCCATCTGCAGTACAAAGATGTTTCTGGTTTCCAGAGCCCAAATTTGAAATGTCAGAATCTCCCTTAGGGTTTAACTATCTAAGACTGCTCATACCAGAGAGATGACATGTGAGATTTTTTAGCCATTTCCCTGGAGTTGTATGGTATTGGGGGTGTTTTGTTTTTCTTTTGAATATTCTGTCATTTGCTAACTTTTGGGTGGGGGGTGGGGGGGAGCATCATACAATAGAACACCATGAACTTGGCAAACACTGTGAGATACTCAGGCATGTAGGACCCACTAAACACCTTCTGGACCCCGGTATGTTTTTAAGTCAGATGTTCCACATACATGGCTGGGTGTGAGCAAGGCCCCATCACATTCCATCAGGGACCAGGCCAGGCCGTGGCTGAAGGGTAGCTTCATATTTACAATAGCTGGAGTACTGTTAGATATGGCTCTCATCTAATATGTGTTCACTTTCTGAGTGTTTAGAAACTTGCCTGTAGACAGCAGGTGAACCTACTTCTGACTCTCTGGGGACAGTATTCTGACTCAGGCCTCATTCATTCTAAAGACATCTCAGACACTTGTTTAGCTGAATTTCAGGACTGTAGCTTTTCCTCTTTACCAGCCACTTTTCTTTCTGGTCTTGGCTAGAGATGCAGCCCATGTTCGGGATAACATGGCAGAACAGTACTGGCCAGCTCATTAATGCTGAACTACACATAATTATAACACTGGTGTAACATGGGAGGCTTTGCCACATCCTGACGGTGTTTAAATTTATTCCTAGAGTGCTATAGGGCTAAATCTTGGACTCCTTTCGATCTATATTTTGTCTAGATGATCTCATTTAACTCTTGCCTTTAAATACTGTATTATGTCCATGGTCCAGATGTCTCTCCTGGACTCCAGACTCATGTAGCCAACTATCCTGCTTGACTTTTCTGCTAGGATTCAATGGGCAGCTCAGACTCCACAGGGGCCCCCAAATGGAGCTCTTGCTTTTTCCTTCCAAATCTTCCCTTCCTGGTCTCCTCATCTCAGTCAATAGCTACATCATTTGACCAGTGACTCAAGCCAAAAAATTCAAGTCATCTTTGGTTTCTCCCTTTTCTTTATGTCCACCCTGTAGTCCACCATGAATTCCATTCTTTTTACATCCAAAAAAACCTCTCAAAGCACTCTGCTTCTCTTCATCTTCTCTATTCCACCCTAGTCCAAGCCAGAGCCTTCTCTTTCCCAGGTGACCACAAAACTCTTGACTTCCTGCTTCTGCTCTTCCCTCGCCAATCCACTCTTATCCCCACAGCCAGTGTGAGCCTCTGTCCACCCTCTGCTCCGACCCTTAAATGGCTTCCCATTGCTCTTAGAACAAAACACACATTCTTCACCAAGACCTGGAATGACCTCGAGTGGCCTGTGTTTTCCAAACTCACCCTATCCCCCTCTCTATTTCTCTTACTGGCCTCCCTTCTGTTCTAAGCCCTCCTGCAGGCCTGTGCCTTCCTCTAGCTTTTCATTCAACTGGTTCATTCTTCAGGACTCAGCTCAAATGTCACATTCGTGGAGAGGTTTTCTTGTCTAGTCCATCTGAATAAGCTCCTCTCGGGAGTCCCCAGCTCATTAGCATATTTCATTTCTTCACCTGCCTCAGTAAACGTTTATACTGCTTGTGCCCACTGTACTTCATTCTCTCAAATACTGGTCATGTGACCCCCTATCATGTTGTAGGTCTGGGGATGTAGATCAGACAAAGTTTTTTATGCCATGGAGCTTGCTTTCAGATGCACACGAGAGACAATAAGACAAATAACAAGTAAACAGACAATGTAATGTCAAGTGATGAACATGCTTTGAAGGAAAACAGGGTAAGCAAAATGAGACAGGCAGACGGTAGGTGACTGAAGGCCATATAAGAACTAATGACTGATAAGGAAACATCCCAAACTAATGAGTACTGAGTGTTTTATTCAAGAAATAAACTATATTGAGAAAATTAATTTTAAGCGTAAGTTCCAGGAGTATTAAAAAGCTAAGTGTGCAAATGAAACCATAAACTAGAATAAAATTACTTTATCTGTGGGTGGGTTAAATGCAGAGTCCATAAGTACGGAAAGAAACTCCATGAAATGATTGATTGACTACATAATAAATATTTCTGTGTCAGAAGAAAATTATGAAGTTCAGAAAGTGAACAAAGTTGAGGAAATGCTTGCTATAAATGGGAATAATAGAGAGGTTGATAATGTTAATATCCTCAATTCTAAAGCTCCTTTTCCCCTTGCATTTTAATATTCCTTAAAATCTGGATATGTTTTCCAATCACTATGTACATTCACTAACAATGTTAAAGCAATGGTTTATCTTACAAGTAATAACATCTCGTAATAAAATATTTTTTAAGTTCATAAAAATCAGTATGAACATTAAAGTTCCTGGTAGGAAATAGCTCGTTCATTTAACAAATATTTGAACCTTTGTGCTGTAGCAAAGAGGTGGGTGTAGAGTGGTAAACAAAATAGGCAAAAAGCCTTGCTTTTAGTGCCTTCTCCAGTCACTGCTTGGTGTGCCCTGTACACCACTTGTATCCAGTCTAAGATCAGTTGGGCTGTTTCAGCAAGAATAAGGACCTTGGCCAAGGCCACTCAGTAGTTTAGTGATAGGAGCAGGTCCAACTCCGGCTGGGTGGCTCTAAACCCAGTGCTCTTTCCTCACATGACCATAAATGGTGAGCTAAGGGGAGTTTGCACACTGTGTTGGGTGTGTCCTTTTCCTTCTCACCTGCCTCAGCACTGGGCTTCAGGCTCAGTCAGTGAACTGTCGGTACAAATAGAAAGCATTGTAGTGAACACAATATCTGTGTTTTCCGATGGTCTTAGGCTCTACAGCAGCGGTTCTCAACCTGTGGGTCACAACCCACAGGTTGAGAACCACTAGCAGGGTCACCTAAGACCATGGGAAAGCACAGATATTTACATTATGATTCATAACAGTAGCAAAATTACAGTTATGAAGTAGCAACAAAAATAATTTTATGGTTGGGGGCCACCACAACATGAGGAACTGTATTAAAGAGTCGTGACCTTAGAAAGGTTGAGAACCACTGCCCTAGAATGTATAACACCAAGTTAAACCCCAGTGTGCACTGTGGGCTCTCAGTGATAACCATGCATCCATCGGAGGCCCATTGATTGTAATAAATGTCCTACTGTGGTAGGGCATGTTGACAGGTTGGGGGGTTTGGGCGGGAGGGGCTCTTTGTGCTGGGGCAGCGGTTGTATGGAAACAGTACTTCCTGCTACATTTTACTGTGAACCTAAAACTGCTCTAAAACATAACATCTAATTTTTAGAAGTTTAGAACTCTGCAGAAAGCTGACCCTTCTGCTCAGTCAGTTGGCTGTACATAAAGACCGAGACAACGTTCTGGCAACATTTAAAAAATAGAATTCTCTCCACTTGGACACCCATTCCCACCATCTCCAGTGTAATTGATTGTCTAGTTGATGGGAAAGTTAGTTTGGAAATGCCACCCTGACCAGGCCAAGCCCTCGGTGCCTCAAAGGGCCCTCAGGGAGGATGGTTAATATAATCAGAATAGTCTATGATTGCATCTTGTTGAGCAGGCATAATTTAAAAACAGTATATTTGGTTTAGTGATTTTCTTTTCATATCTGTCTGCACAGAACTTAGGAATATATTTAAGTTAAAGTATAGTAAGAATCGGGTAAATAGCATCCATTGATGGCATAATAAATTCCTTCGATACCTTTATTTACAGCACAGAACTCATTCTAGGCCATGAAGGATACCTACCTAACGCACACACAATATCTCAGGTTATGCGTATGGATACCTACCACACACACACACACACACACACACACACACACACATACACACACACACACACACACACCTTCATTTAAAGGAACAACAAATAATATCCACTCCATCTAAAGTGGTTGACTCATTTCCAGAATGCCTATTGCTGTTATACAGATTCAGCCTGCAAATAACATTTAACATGTTAAGCTTTTAACCAAAACTTCTTGGAATTATTTTCTGATATTAACATAAAATGCTCATTGGGTGTGTGTTTTTTATAACTTTAATGGACAGGCATCTCCCCCGCAGGAAGCTACTTCAGACGGAAGCTAATATGGATGAAAATGAAAACTAATAACTTTTATGAAATTACAGTGAGATTTGCCCTATAAGCTGCTTAGCGTTTCCATGGAAACGTGATCTGTTGAGCTTTGTTTTAGAAGTGTGATTCCCAGGAGATGAGAAGGGCTTTCTAATGCTGTTTGTGGGTTGTCTTTCCCCTCGCAGGCCTTGAACCGGGGCATCGCGGCTGTCAAGGAGGATGCGGTGGAAATGCTGGCCAGCTACGGACTGGCCTATTCCCTGATGAAGTTCTTCACGGGTCCCATGAGTGACTTTAAAAACGTGGGCCTGGTGTTTGTGAACAGCAAGCGAGACAGAACCAAAGCCGTCCTGTGCATGGTGGTGGCCGGTGCCATCGCCGCGGTCTTTCACACCCTCATAGGTAAGGCTGTGGCCTAGCTTTGGTCATTTCTCATTCCTTTACATTGAGTTAAATCTAAGTGTTGTAATAAGTGATTTCTTCAGCAATTATTAAATCTTTCTCATGCAAATTTCAAAAGCTGGACGTTAATAGAGCTCGTGCTCCTAGCTCAAGAAAATGCCTGGGGTAAGGCCTGGTGGTTTGCCTTTTTAATGTAGCCTGGAATGTTGTGTGTTTTCTCTCGGAAAATACAGTTTCATTTCTCTGATTCCCGCAGAGGGAGAGATTTCATTAGCAAGTGATGCGGTCTAGGATCAGCATTCAGTAAAGCCCACAGGAGAGCAGGTGCTTTCGTTAGAGACATGCGTTGTTGTACACTCACTTAATCTGAAGAGTTACAATAAAAGGATGTTATTTAAAATGAACACTGTTCCATAGTGAGAACAAATGACAGGTTATATATTAAAATTAACTTCTTCCAAAGGGCTTCGTTATTCTGTTTTATTCAAAGACAAGACTAAATACTTTGGGCACAACATTCGTTCCAGGAAACCACAAGGAAGCCATATCACATATATAGTCACTTGCCTACAGTTCCGGCAGAACCCTGGGAAAGCACCTGCCTTTAGGGCCACAGTCCTGCGTCTACTGCCTTCTCAGTGGTGATAAAACCCAGAGGCCGGAATTTCGTGACTTTAAAACAGCTTGGCTTATCTGGTGTAAAAATTGAATGGCACATGTATTGGACCCAGTTGCCCAGAACCTGCAAACGACACTTCAGAAACCCCTTGTGTACCTTAAAACCAGCACTGGATTAACCCAAGCCATTTGCAGTGTACTCAGATGGCAGCTAATGCTTACTCACATAACTGCGAATCTGAAAGGAAATGGGGTAAGGCCTTTGTGTTTTGCCTTTTTAATGTAGCAGAGGATTTTGAGCTAAGAGCAGTGAGGATGGGAAGATGCTACTCATGGGCCAAATGTTCAGCCAAAGTGTTGATATTCACCATTTAATCTGAGCTCAGAGCTTCAGGGCATGGGTTGAGAGGAGGTGCCTATCACGCCCCAACATACGCCCTGAATACTAACTTGTGGGCTAAGTTTTGAAGAAAAACTTCTGCAGCTAGCTTTGATCTGGGCCATTTTCAAAGATGACATATGTATTTGAGAAAACTCCATACATGACATATGTCTAAGCAGGTAAATTCGTTCCCTTTTGCTACTAGTCTTTCTATATGGATTTCTGAATGAACCTACCACTCAGTCTTAGTCACGGTTGAATAAGACTTTTGGGAGGAATAGCTTATTAATAGCTGTTAATAAATATGGGAGAGAAAAGCTAAGTGTCCACCTGTATCATTGAAACCGTTGTGAGGAGCATGTGGTCCTGGAGAAAAACGTCAATGTCATTTTCAAGTTAAATCTAAGTTTTCAATTTTAAAATAGAATAATGAAATCCTGAATTTGCCCCAAAATGGTTCTACATACCAGATATATTTAGCAATCATTTTTTCCACTTCTAATATTTTTATAATCTTAGCGATTTTTCTTCCACCAAACAGATGCTTTCTCCAGTTGCTGAGAAAGCACATGTCAGTTTCTTCTGAGCACTCAAAACTCAGATTTTAATGATTTGTCCTCTTTCTAGTTTGTTGGCCTCATTTTACTTTTCTGCCTAACCCTTTAATCACTCTTGCCTTCTGCTGTCTGCTGCATCAAACATCTTTGCTCCCCTTCCTTCCTCCTTCTTCTTTTAGTAACCCCATTAGCTTTTCCATATCTGGGTCTTATTCATTTATTGTTTCCCAGTAACTTGACCACAGGCCCCCGATGGCATGTTGCCCTGTCACCATCCCCAACCTTTTCCAAAACTATTTTTCTACCATCAACAAACACCCTCCCCTTTCAGAATCTACTTTATGTGTCACCTACATAGACATTTAAACCCATGTTCACGTCTTAGTCATGCTGAAAACAGCTACTTACATTTCTCCTTTAATAATTACCTCTTGAATATCTATGCTTGTGGCAGGGGAACAGTGACATAGATAAACCAAAAAGGCAAATATTCCCAATACATTGGACTTGAGAAGTCATTGTGGGCTCTCAGGCCATCTTCCTAATGATACTTAGTTGGACTGATATGGAAATGAATATCTACTCCATTCATGCACAGCTTCTGAGGGGCCTGCAGGAAGCATAAGAAGGCGTATTTGTATCACAAAGTCACCAGGCTTAACTCACAGGGTGTATATACGAACCAGGGGGATCCAGGCTTGAAACCAAACTTCTCTACATTCTTTTGTTCAGGTGAAACTAGCCTAATGGTCTTCAACTTTCCCTTTAGGGTGCTATTTCCATTGCCTTAATGAATTTATTTTTTAATCAAGACCATACAGTTTTTCTTTTTTTTTTTTTTTAACTTTTTCAAAAATAGATTTTTTTATTGATTTCAGAGAGGAAGGGAGAGGGAGAGAGAAGATAGAAACATCAATGATGAGAGAATCATTGATCAGCTGCCTCCTGCACACCCCCTACTTGGGATCAAACCTACAACCTGGGCGTGTGCCCTTGACTGGAATCCTTCAGTCCACAGGCCGACGCTCTATCCACTGAGCCAAACAGGCTAGGGCAAGATCTTCCAGCTTTTCAATAGCATTTCTATGAGGACATGTGAGCATAGAGGAGGAAGCGATTCCTTCTCTTGGGGGTTGGTTTGGAAAAGACTCCTGGAGGGAGGGAGCCATCTCTTCACTGGTTCTGAATGCGTGAGTTGTATTTCAGCACAACTCTTTCTAATTTTCCCCTACTCTTTGACATAAGATAGAGCTGAGAATTTGACCCAGTGCTCTAAATTAATATTTTGCTCCAGCCATGTAAAGTTCCAAAAGGTGGCTCATGATTGTAACAACACCCCGGTGTTCTGCAGTTTTTCACCTCGTGGCCAACTCTTCTCACCTGCATGGATTTAGTGTTGCCTGACTCCCTACTTCACATAGATGTAGAAACCACTGCTGTGGATTTATTTCTTTACACGTCTATTCTCAACAGGGACCTGTAAGCCTCTCCATGTCCAAAACCACCTGGGCAGTCAGCAGAGCTCAGAGTAACAACAGTTTTGCTGTGAACAAGTGAAGTCATTTCTAGAGTGTGTTCTGTTTCTCAGTCTTCCCTTGTCAACAAATTTTTCCATTATTCATGGATCATAAAGCAGCCCTCTAAAGGGTGAATTGGTACAAGTTGATGTAATTTAAACCAACGAGGGGGCTAGGAGTGAACGGGCAGTTTCAGTACAGTCTCACAACTTATTGCTATAGAACAAACCACCCCTATGTTCAGTGATTCACAATACAAGCATGTATTCTTGCACACCAGACTATGGGTTGGCTGGGTAGTTCTTTTGGACATGGCTGTGCTCGTGCCTCTGTGGTCAGCTGATAGGAGCAGGCTCTGCTGATCTTGGTGGGCTTGCTGGGATGCTATCAGCTGACTGTAAGCTGGTCTAAATGGCCAGCTGGCACATTTTTGCAATCAGTCTGTCCCAATCACCTCTTTGGGGGTTATGGATTCATGAATTTATTCAATCAATATATAATGCGTACCTCCTATGTGGCAATCACTGAGCTAGATCTTGGAATTCAGACATACTAAGGCATGTTGTCTAGAGAAAAGCAGATATTATACAAAAATCATTACAAAACCCTCTCTTCCATATCTTGATGCCAGTGAGATAGAATTGTTGTTCTTGTATTAATATTCCACATTAACTTTACTTACTTTGTGTATAGGTTTATGCTACCTGTCCAAGACCTGGGCAATGTTTGTACCCCCCAGCCCCATATCTTCCAGATGAATGTTGCACAGTGCAGATATGGATGAGCCAGTCATATGTCTGTGACCCAGCCTGATGCAAATGACCAGACTCTCTACAGCTATACGTTAGGTGGCACACTGCCTGACATACAGAAGTCATTCAACCACTTTTGTTAAAGTGATTTCAATATCAGTCATGCAAACACACTACTTTGGAAATGATACGTTAGAGACACAGGGGTGGAGTTACCGGCCCCTGTGTCTAATAAACAGATCATAGTGGGCCAATCAAGCTTCAAGCTTTGGAACTTGGGGATTTGAGTTAAAATAAGGTTTCTCAAATTTGCCTCTTGGAAATATACATATTAGCCTATGCTTAAAATGGGAGGAGGGCTTCTCCTCGATTCCATGGGAAAATGCAGGTATAGAGACTTGTTTTGGTGAATATTCATGTTTCATGGCCTTTTGCAACAAGGGCTGGTTAATTACTGGATGAACAAGCTTGTGAACCACTGATTCTGGAAAGGATCCATGACCCTGGCAGGCTGAGGTCAGAGGAGCCTGGATTTGGATGGGCCCTCTGGTGTCTTCTTGTTTGGGCAGAGTCAAAGCTGCGGACCTGTAAACAGGGCAGGCCAATGTCCCCTTACTGTGGCCCCAGCAGGAAATCCATTTACATCTGCTTAAACACCTTGTTCAATTTTCCTGTTTAACATTCTGCTCTTCATAAGGACTACAAGCTGTTTCAGAACAATCTTGGGAAGGCAGTGTAGAGAAGTTGAAGGTGACTCGATGTTGTTGAGGCAGCTAACCTGGTAATTAGGGTCTCCACGCAAAGCCCTTTAAACAAATTACCCCCAGCCAACAGCACAGCCACAAACAGCTCCAGGGCACAGGCTGGGGAGGGAGGGGTACGGGAAAGACAGCTGCTCAGATTTATATCCCTGCTCACAGGGGGGGAACAACCTTGGCAGTTATGATCAGTCTCTTCTTCCTCATGTAGGGGAGGAGTAGAGGGAAGAAAGAAAAAAGGGGGAAAAAAGAAAACAGGAGAAAAAGCTTTTCTTGGCCTCCAAATTTTTCTAGTACCTAAAGGAGGAAAAGAAGGGAAGAGAAGCAAAGGCAGCCTTAGACCCATCAGTCCCTAAGTACGCGAGGGGGGGGGGGGTGTGGGCCGGCGGCAACGTGCGTGGAGACAGGGACCCTGAAGGGCTCAGCCAGCTGCAGGCTGCAAACAGCAGGGATGAGAGGACCCTGCTGGCAGCAGGAAGCGGGGCTGGGCTCAGCACCATCAGCCTCAGACCCAGCTAAGCTTTGAATGTTTCCTGCATTACTCTGCAGAAAGGCCTGTTTTTGCTGTTTCAGTCACACTATCCTAACATGAGTAGGAATATTTACCAAGGCTGAGCAGCTCCTTTGCATTGATCTCTACCCTCCCAGGCCACACAGCAAACATGTGCCCACTCTCAGCACAGGTCCCATCTTTCCTGCCGCTGCCCTGGAGTCTCCCAGGAAAAGAACTCTCTCCCTTTCTGAGGAGCCGCCTGTATGCTAACAAAGTAGCGCAGCCTGAGCAGCTCAACAACAGAAATGGGCTGCCTCCCAGGTCTGGAGGCCAGAGGATCAAGGTGTCGCAGAGTTGGCTCTTTCTGAGCCGTGAGGGCCACTTGTCCAGGCCTCTCCCCACTCCTGGTACTCTGCTGGCACCTGCGGCCACCCTTGCGTCACCTGCTCTCTGTCTCCCTGTTCACGTGGCATTCCCTTGTGCGTGTCTCTCTCTGTCCAAATGTGAAGGACACCAATCCTGTTGAGTTGGGAGCCCACTCTACTCCAGTATGACCTCATTATAACTAATTATATCTGCAAGGTCCCTGTTGCCAGATTAAGGTCACATTCTGAGGACTGGGGCTAGGGCTCAACAAGGGAATTGTAAGGGGACACAGCTCAAGCCACACCACCATCCTTCAGATCTCAGCCTGTCACCCGTTGCTGAGCTTTGGCTATACAGCCAAGTCCACTCGGCTGGCGTTTTACATCAGCTCTAACCTTTAGCAGGGAATTCTAGCTCCTGCGCTATTCATAGCCAACGCTGGCCTCTTGCACTTGGCATTGTGCCGCTCTGCTCGCCAGCCTGACTGCCTGTGTGTGGCCAGCGGCCTCTGCCAGGGTGGGGCAGTGGTGTGGGCAGGGTCAGCACCATCTGCTTGCCGGTCCCAGGGAACGTTTCCTGAATGAATGAAAACACACGTACAGATAAACAGCAGCAACAATAAATTCTGAGATGAAATTTCCAAGGTTCAGCACCTAAACTAGACAGTTTTCATGATAAAGTACACCATCATGTTACTTTGTGCTTCTGCCAGCTTAGTTCAGGTCTGCATGCCTCCATCATGCCTTCTCTAATCCACGTTCGTCTATGTGCCTTCTGACTCAAACACAGACATCGAAGCTGCCTCCTTCCTTCTTCATTCCTGGCATGTAACTAATCCCACTTTCCCAGCCTCTTTCTGCCACGTGACAACTCCCCTCCTGGATGTATCCTCTTGCTGCCTCAGTGGCCTGCTGGCCCTGCCACATTCTGCACCTGCCACCTCTGCTCACCTGGCAGCCCACCTTATGGATTTCCCCACGGCCCCTCCTTGGAAGACTCAGCCTCTCCTCCTGCTTTTGCCCCCCCATATGGCTTAGCCCTTCCTGCCTCCACCCTCTGAAATCACAGACTTGCACCTCTGCACCCATGTGTGCATTTAAATATCCTTGATATCATCCTACAGACCTCACTTAATTCCTGTAGTTCAGGAGGAGTCCTGACAAAGGATGGGAGAGACATTTCTTTTTACCAGTTAATGTGGTAATGAGAGCTTTGCGGGGCCGAGGGGGGGGGAGGGGCCAGATGGGTCCTCTTACTGTTTCTAATGAAGCGAGACTCACGCTGCATTCTCTCTCCTTTCTGCTTTCAAAGCAGCTTCTGTGGTTGTCAAGTACGTGAATGCACATATTTATAAAAGAACGAAAACAGCAGGGCACTCCTGTTAAAGCGCTCTGTAGAACCCTGTGAAAAACACAAAGATGATCATCTTCCTGGATAGTCTAAACATGAATCAGTGAGGTAGAAAACACGTAATCATTTACTTCATCCTTGCTGATCCTGTCCGTCGGAATGCCTAGTGAACACATGAGGAAGACCTTTCTCTGTCTTCCCTTTATGCCTAGCTGGCACCTGCACATTCATTTAGCCCACATTAGTTAAGTGACATTATGTTCCAGTCACGCACTGGTCACAAGTCCTGTTGGAGGGACTTTAAAAGCACCTGAGAGATACAGTTTTTCCACCGGCAGGACTATCCCCAAAGTTGCCACGCTCTCTCCCCCCTCCCCCCCAAATGAAACAAAATGAATAGCTAATGGTGAAAAGCTAGCTATAAAATTTTTCTGAGAAGGCATGGTAACATCTAGGAACTTTCTCTTAGTAAATGATTAAGAGTATGTTTAAACCTTTAGCTTCAAACCTATCCATCAAGCCTTCTTTTATAATACCAAATAATGGAAAGCACCTAAATGTACAATAATAGGAGACTGAGTAAGTTGATACTAAATATACCTACAGAAAGGAATTCAGTGCAACCATGAAAATATAGAAGCATGTCAGGGAAAGGTATTCACGGTTTACAAAGGAATGTATATAAGTACTAGAGGCCCGGCACATGAAATTCGTGCACAGGTACGGTCCCTAGGCCCGGCCTGCAATCGGGGCCATCTTCCCCAGCTGCCCGCAGCCAGCCCCGCCCCCCACTGCCACCCACCCCTGGTACCCCATTCGACATTGGGTGATCGGTGCTTGACAGCCAGGGGAAGGGACCAAGAGGTCGGTTGTTCCTGCCCACTCACTGGCCCCAGCCCTGCAGCATGTGGCCATCAGGCAATTGGAGCCTGCTAGCCCGGGAAAGGGACCAAGAGGTGGTCAGTGTGCCTCATAGTGATTGGTCCAGTGGTCCTTCTGGTTGTTCTGCCGTTAGGGTCAATTTTACCTTTTTATTATATAGGATAAAAAGGTATTACCTTTTTATTATATAGGATGATCACATTTTCTCTTAAAACACACATGCATACACCATATACTCTCGCCACAACCCCCCATAAAAGAACTGAGCAATTAGAGCCCCGAGAATTCACTGTGACCCCCGCCCCCCACCAGGTAGAGGGATGAGATTGTGGATGGTTTTCTTCTTTTTACTCATCTAAATTTCCTAATTTAAAAAAACATATTACATTTAAAATAGTTTTTAAACTGTTGAAAGAAAAAGCATATAAAGATAACATTTTCTAAATATCGCTCTGTGTGTTTGCAGCTTACAGTGACCTAGGCTACTACATAATCAATAAACTGCACCATGTGGACGAGTCCGTGGGGAGCAAAACGAGAAGGGCCTTCCTCTATCTTGCTGCCTTCCCTTTCATGGATGCAATGGTGAGTAGGGAAGATCAGCTGGCTTGTGTTAACTGTGGTAAAATACACAGGACGTAAAATTTAGCATTTTAGCCATTTTTTATGTGTACAGTTCAGTACATTCACACTGTTGTGAATCTTCAGAACTCTTTTCATCTTATAAAACTGAAACTCTGTCCCCACTAAACTCCCCATGCCCCCTCCCCAGCCCCTGGCAACCACCCTTGTGCTTTCTGTCTCTATGATTTGACTCCTCTAGGGACCTCATATAAGTGGAGTCATACAGTATTTGTCTTCAAATAATGTCTTCAGGGTTCATCATGTTGCAGCATGTGTCAAAATGTCCTTTTCAAGCCGAATAATATTCCATTATATGTATACTTCACATTTTGTATATTAATTCATCAGTGGACGTTTGGTTACCTCCACCTTTTGGCTATTGTAAATAATACTGCTATAAATGGGTGTCCAAATATCTCTTCCAGTCCCTGCTTTAGTTCTTTGGGGTAGACACCTATAAGTGGAATTGCTGGATCATATAGAAATTCTCTCGTTAATTTTTTGAGGAATCATCAAACTGATTTCCACAGTGGCTGCACAATTTCATATCCAGTGATCAGAAGGGTTCCAATTGACCATTGAGTGAACCAGTCCATCTTGTCAGTGTATTTTGTGAGAAGTGTCTGTACTTGCTGTAAATTGTGGCAGGCAGCAAGAGAGCCCATTTGAAAATGGTGATTGAAATGTGAAGTTCTAGTCTGATATATTCAGGATATGGGGGATCAGGGTAGCTTTCTGATAAAAGTACCACTTGTGTGGTATGAATACCTAAAGCTTTTTAGAATAAGAATCTCTTTAATATACTGATAGGATTTCATTCCTTTAAACACCAGCTTTACCACATTAGCTAAGGGCAGCTCACTTCCATAGATTAAATTCTTTTTCGGGATTCTGAAGAATTCTTATGCAATGTTTTTCTTCTATCCATCTGTATTATAGACATAAAGGAGACTTAGCAAAATATATATATATATATGTATGTATCTATATGCCAGTCATATCCAACGCTGAAAAATAAGCCTTTTCTTTGTGCTTCATTTTAAATTACCCTTGGAAGGAGACTTAAAAATATGATGATCAGTACAGTTTTTACCATCCCTACCTCAGGTTTTATTTATATCAGACAACTGAGGTAAGGAGATATCTGTATTAGGGTGAGGCAGCAGCCCCAAATCCATGGAAGATGAAACAACGTAAAATATATATGTGGCCAATCTTCTCAGATATTACCAAAAGTCTTAGTTTGCCTACAGTTAGATCAATAACAGCTTTCTACAAGTTTGCAGGGTAGCCTTAACTGTTAAACTCTTAGGTTTGATGCGAAGGTTCTGATTCTCAATTGTTATGACTTCACTTTAGTGGGAGAATTTAGCCATCAGAACACATATATCTAGATTTTATTTTCTTTAATCATCAGGTTGACATATAACCAGAAAAAGAGAAAAGCAAATGGGTTGGGACCCATAGAACCAGGTTCCCCAAGGTGTCCCTGCTGGCTGACCATGGCCCCACAGTGCTTTCAAATCAGTCAGAGCTGAATGAAGTGACAGCCTCACATCCCAGACAGAGTCCAGGATATTGCTCTCTGCCTGCCCATTGTCTTCATGGGACTCTGCAAACACAGAGAATTACAGTCCAACAGTGAATTCCAGAAACGGGACTATTAGTAAAAGTGAATCGCAAACTCTTAGTTGCCCTGTATTCCATTTTCCTTCAGCTGTGTTCATTTGCAACGGTAGAGTTTCTAACACTTAGTATAACACCAAAATATGATTAGTACCCTTTTCTTCCATGTTTCATCTATCACTTCCCCAAAAGACTCCAAAGGTAAGACATTTCTAATAAAAAACAAAATAATGAACATGTAGAAAGAGCAGGTCGTCTCCCCCAGCACACACATGCACGCGCGCGCGCGCACACACACACACACACACACACACCTACAGCATGGCCCTGATATATTGGTTGGAGAGATAATATTTGAAAACCACAAAGCTTATCATCCAGATGGCTTTTGGTCAACAAAGATAGCCCTGACACTATTTGCAAATGTTATCTACAGTTTGCATTTCTTTTCACATTTGGCACCTTGGGACCCATAAGCTGAGGAAGGAAGTAGATGTGGCAGCTGCTATGCAAAGTCTTGGCACAGGGCCATTTAGCTCAGATGAGATGTCGTTTCTGTGTCAGGCCAGATCGTCCTTTCCAGGTTTGGAAGATGATCCTTAAACTGATCCTGTCATGAACTTCAACCCTGCAGTCCCCTGCAGTTTTCATTGCCTACTCCCCTTAAAGGACCTTCCTCTTCCTTCCCTGAAAGGCACAGAGTGGATCCCGCCCAAACTTGAAGAGAAGGAAGTAGTGGGACCTGAACAGTCAGTGAGAACCAGTAATGACAGTGGTAACTCAGAACCAAGTTGAGCCCCATTATGATGGTCTGCTGCTTTGTGATTCTGGCTGCTTTGAGAGAGAGATTCCTCCATTCTTGGTGTTTGCCCAGCTCTTCCACCAGGCACATGACCCTAACCAGTACACCAGTCTGCATACAGTTGGTATGAGATAAATGCTGCGCAGCCACTGATTCCTCTTAAAAATCTAACAGGGATGTAGCCCCCAGGCCCAGGTATAGACATTTTACCAACCAAAGAGTTACCAGCCTGCACTACAGAGGTTTTAGGGGGTATAAAACCTATACCAGGAATGCCCAGTGCCTTGCAACAACCAGAAATAATATAATCCCAAAGGTGTACCTCATGCCAAATTCTCTTTTTTCTGGCAGGCATGGACCCATGCTGGCATTCTCCTAAAACACAAATACAGCTTCCTAGTGGGGTGTGCCTCAATCTCAGATGTCATAGCTCAGGTAAGTATGGTCTAGGGTCAGTCAGCGTTCTCAGAACTGGCTGATGTCTCCTGTCTATTCATTCGCTCTATGGTATATCCAACGTAAATGTTTGTGAATCCAATGAGAAAAGGAGTCTCCTGTGATATAAGTCTGTATAATCTCACTAGAATTTGGGTTTTAGGAAGTTAATTTAGTATCCGAGGTTCTGAGCTTAACTTTTAAAGAGTTTGCGTGTGGAATGACGCTAAAGTCATAGCTGGGACCTCTTGGGGTGGCCATAGGGTCTCTGTGCACTTGGCTTCATGGACCCTTGGCCCTCCATGTGACTAACAACGCATGGCCTGTCACTCAGTTTTAGAGCACTTAAGAATTATTTTTAAATGTTGTTGCTAATGGCCTGGCCGGCATGGCTCAGTGATTGAGCATTGACCTATGAACCAGGCGGTCAGAGTTCTACTCCCGGTCAGGGCACATGCCCAGTTTGCAGGCTCACTCCCCAGTGGAGGGCGTGCAGGAGGCAGCGGATCAGTGATTCTCTCTCATCATTGATGTTTTTATCTCTCTCTCCCTCTCCCTTCCTCTGGGAAAAAAAATGTTGTTGCTCACGTTGCCACGCAGGGCTGCCATCCACACGTCATTCCCCACGTTTCAAAGAACCAGGAAGTCAGAGGCTGCCGGAGAAGAAGCCTCCCTTGCACTTTGTGCTGAGTCCAGTTCCCTGGGGTCTGGCACCAGCCCTGGCTTTCCATTCTCTGTTCTTCCTTCATCTACCAGGGATACCACATGAAAGATGTCGGCAGAAACTTAGATTTTATTACTATAATCTATAAATTAGGCTTAGTTCAACATTCAGGGATTTAGGAGAAGGATTTTTCCATGGAGGAGGAGGCTGGACTGATTTCTACGCTCCCTTCCCAGTTCTCCATTCTATTCCATGAACATTTCCGTGCTTACCTTCCTGGTTTCCCCTATTGTACACGCTAGTCCTTTAGCCACCTTTTTGGAATAGTCTACTGTTAAACTGTTAGTCCCGCCCTAAAGACCGAGAGTTAAATTTTCAGATTCATTGCATTTGCTCCATAGATCACAATTGAAAGCAATTTGAATTCATTACTGCTAACACTGTGTGTGCATGCCTGCACATGCATGTCACACACCTGTGTGTGAACCTACAGCCATGTTCCTTCTCAGTTTTAAACCTGGTCCTGGCCCTCACCTGTTGGGAGGGCTCCTAAATTCAGAATAAATGTGTCTGGTTAGTAGGAGCAATGGGAGCTGAATTCAGTTGGCACCTGGTTTTGGTCTATTCCTGGCGAAGTAGTCATTTTAAGCCTTATAGTTTGAGTTCCTAACAGAACATGGTTGGGGGAGTAAATTTCATTTTCTTTCTTAAATCTTTTACCCCCACCCCCACCCCACCCTCGCTTCATTTCTCTACCTAAAAGCATTTGTTAATTATTGAATTTGGAAATGAGTAGTTTCTAGGAAAAGTCCTTTGAAATATTACCTTGGCATAGAAGGCAAGTAATCACCAATGATAAAATGAAAATAGTTGATAATGCTTGGGACTGTATTGGCAATTCCCATTATTTACAAATTTTGCTAAGCTAATTGATTTCACACAGTCGCACAAAAAGCTCCTGGTTTGGTTCAAATGTGCAATGCTTTTCTGTGCCGCTATTATTGTAACAGTCATATGTTCCGATGATATTGCCAAGGGATTTATGAAAAATGTTGCTGTGTTTGTTTCATTGCATATTCTTAGCTTGCTCAGTAGCAAAATGAGAATTCTCTTGAGGCTTTTGGACCTTCCTGGGACCTTCAGTCCTTTAATCTTTCTGCTGTCATCAGCCCTTGCCTTTGGAAGTCAGCTAGACCCCAAGGATCTGGGATCCAACCTAGAGCATCCCTCTTCATCACCAAGCCTTTTCAGTTTCATCCTAGACTTTAAAAAAAATTTTTTTTATTGATTTCAGAGAGGAAAGGAGAGGGAGAGAGAGATAGAAACATCAATGATGAGAGAGAATCATTGATTGGCTGCCTCCTACACGCCCCCTACTGGGGATCACACCCGAAACCTGAGCAGGTGCCCTTGACTGGAATCAAACCCAGGACCCTTCAGTCTGCAGGCCAATGCTCTATCCACTGAGCAAAACAGGCTAGGGTTAGACTTTTTTTAAATCTTCCCTCTTCTCCCCATCTCTGCTGTGCTCCCCCTGGTCTGAGGAATCCCCTGTCATCTGCACTACCTGAGATGCCTCCTAACTCATGAGCCTCTCCTTTCTGCCCTGGATGTCCATCCTTACCCCTTGGCCACAGTGATCTATTCTCAGGGAAATTCCCGTCCCCTCACAGTTGCCCTAAAGCCTGCTTTAAGATTGCTTCCTGGTGTTCATGAGGTAAAAGCCAGCGTCCGTGGCCTGCACATGCTGAAGACCCACAGCCCGGCTTCCTCTCTGAGGGCCTGTCCTCCTGCCCCCTTGCTCTCTGCACTCCAGCGGCAGGTCCTCCTGTGGCCCAGCCTCTCCCACTGGGGTATTTGGGGATCCCTCTGCCCAGAAGGAAATGTTCTGCCCCAGTTCTCCTGCCTCCCTCTGGCTCCTCCCCCCACCCCGCTACTGCTGCTGAGGTTGTAGGTCTCAGACACACTCCGCATGGGGTGCCCTTCCTCCCCCCACAGCCTGGCTCCCCAGCCATCGCCCTCTTTCCCTCAGGCCCTGTCACAGTTTGTCAGCGGTCGCTCACTGGCATCACTGTTTGGTCCCCATTTCTGCCTCCTCCCCTAGACTGTCAGCTCCAAGACTACCGAGCCCGGGATGTGTGATTTATCACTGACTTCCTGGCACTTGGTACCGGCCCGGTACATAACAGGCTCTCACCGGGAAAATCCTCACCATTGACACAGTAGGTTTCCCTCAGAAAATAACCCGACATTCTTCGATGGCTATATGAGACTCAAACTCGTAATTCTAGATTGAAATGCCAAGGCTCAGGGTTATTTGAATTGATAAGTGATACCATCCACCACGAAGATGTAAGGGCTATGGTAAGTATTGGACCACGTGGCATCACATCCTTAAAAAGATAAGAGAGTGACAAAACCTTCACCTTGACCTCCGGAGCTTTACTGGCCAAAGGCACCCTCCAGTCCCTTTGTCCCGCTCTTGCTCCCTGTGCTTGGACCATTTTCTTATTATCTCCACACTTATCGCTTTGCCCGTGGCTCCCTGTTTCTTCAAGTCCAGACCCTCCTTCTTGGTCCTGCACGGCCATCCTAATGGCCCCAGGAGCCTTCCTGGACTTGGCAGACGAGGGGTTGGCCTTCACCTATTCATTTTTCATACAAGTTTTAAATCTCTAAATATGGCCCAGCTGGTGTTGAGCATTGAACTAAGAGGTCACTGGTTCGATTCTGGTCAGGCACATGCCTGGGTTACAGGCTTGATCCCCAGTAGGGAACGTGTAGGAGGCAGCCTATGGCTTATGTTTCTTTCTCATCAAAGTTTCTATCTCTCACTTCCTCTGTCTCTACCAATCAATAAAAACATATATATACTTTTAAAAATCTCTAAATATAATCATCTCAGTTTACACGGTAGGTTTGCATGAGTCCTATGTTACACTTGCTGTAGACACACTAGTCTGTGTTTGCATGTCGGGGAGACTTAGAGGCCTCTGATTCACTGAAGAAATTTATGGGCATCTTGGTCCACCACACAAAGGTCTCAGACTTCTGATCCAAGCACAGTGGGTTCTTCACGAGGCTTCCCTGCAGTTCTTAGTTTAACACGACAGTTGTTCCACTGGGAAGCAGTGGTCATGGCGACAGCCATGGGCATCTCTGCTATATCCTTGAAGCGTGAGCGTGACTGTGGGTATTGCTCCAGCTTGTGACCTCTCCCTGTGCTGCGGGCAGCCTGGTGTGTCCATGGAGCCACGCAGCACCTCGGTCCTGCATTCCCATGAGGACATCTGTGCTGGGGTCTCTCTCATTTACTGGGTTTGAAATGACTGCCTGTGTACAAGCAAATCACCTCTATAGCTAATACTCTTATGTCGCTCAGAAGAGTTTCTCTGGATCTCCCTGCTTTTCTGTGGTCACTATGCAGTGGATGTACTCATCAGTGAGTCTTGCTCAGTCTCTCACTTCGTTTCTCACTTTCTGTCATCCCTGATTTCTTGAGACTGCAGTGATCAGGATAAGCCTCCTTTGGTCAGGGTCACTCAGTGGGGCTGTATTTTACATGCCTGCCGGTTGGTAGATATTTGCCTATTGATGTAACTCAGGGACATCCCCCCTCGCCCATTACCCTACTCTGAACTCAGTATGCCCCAGTGGTCTTCTGAATGTGTGGGTCCCAGGACTCTGGACAGAGGCTGGGCTCTTCTCGGATTTCTGCAGGACAGGGAGGGTAAATAGATTACATTTGCTTTAGAAATTTAGTTATTATTTATAACCCTCCTGACTACTTTTTGACCTATTTCATTTTTATTAATTAATATTTTTAATTTAGCTTGTTTTATAATAACCGGTTATTGGTACCTTTGGAGCATTTTTAGTGAACTCCATCTTATAAACACTAATGTAAACTCTTCTGTATATTATTGTCATTGATCACCACTGTGTCTGTGTAAGGTAACCTAGGGCCTCAGGTATCTAGCCTCAAGAGGGTAAAGCTCAACTGTATCTTTTGGGGTCTGGGAAGCCAACATATTTTAGCAATAACCTTAACCATATGTGCAGTTGCCTGAAGAGAATCTTGGTGGTGAATATAACAAAATGATGGTGTGCTCACCCTGTGAATCCCAAGTGTCTGACCCTGAATGCTGTGAGAGCAGTATTGAGCCAGAGCTCAATTTCTGTCCCCTTTCTCATCAACATGGAGGTTTTCCCTCAGAAATCGGTTTCCATTGGGTGCAAGAAATTGGGCTGTGCCTCTGTTGACTGGTTCTGACTCCTCTCCTCTAACTCACTCTCGTCTGCCCATCTCGCAGGTCGTTTTTGTAGCCATCTTGCTTCACAGCCACCTGGAGTGCCGGGAGCCCCTGCTCATCCCCATCCTCTCCTTGTACATGGGCGCCCTTGTGCGCTGTGCCACCTTGTGCCTGGGCTACTACCGGAACATCCACGACATCATCCCCGACCGGAGTGGGCCGGAGCTGGGGGTACGTCCTTAGAACTCGTGGCAGCCTGTCTGTATGTCTGAGTAGGATGAAACTTTACCCTGCCCCTCTGTGAGATGAGAAGTCAGTACACTAAGCACACTCGCTGAGATGTCAAGTGCCAGGGAGTGTCCACAGGGACAGACAGCTGGAGAATTCATGAGCTCTGGAGGTGGAAGGGATCTTAGAGGTTGCTGTCCAGCTCTGTATCTCTGTATGAGACTGGGGCTCAGTGACTCAAGTCAGGCTGAGGAGTGCTTACAGCATTGATGGTTTTTCTTACTCTTTTGTCAACAGTAAAGTATTCTACAGTCTACAAAGACTTTAGCCCCCATGGTCCCTTTGAACTCACATTTGATCATTTTTAATTTACACAAGGGATTCAGGCGTTGTTCCTACACTCTGTGTTGGCCAAACACAGTCGCTCATTCAGGTACCTTCTGTGGCGTGAGAAGAGCATTTAGGTACCATAGAGGGACACAGAATATTTAAAAATATGTCAAGCAGCTGTATGTCCCCATTTGGCAGATAAGATCAGTACAGATGTGAACCCAAGACAGTGCATAGATACAGTGAGAACACTTCAGTGAGAGCCACTGACGCTGACAGGAGGAAGTGGGTGATGTGGCTGACACACCTCCCTGATGGAGGCAGAGCTTGTCCTGGGCCTCAAAATTTGAGTAAGATGCAAGCAAGGTATAATCTTATACAAATGACCAAAGCTTCGTTTCCATCAGAGGTGTACACAGGGCCTGATTTATATGTATGCTGATCTCCTACCCTTAGGTACTAGACATCATTTGGATTTATTTTCATCTGGCTATAAGGCAGATGTGCGTGATTAAATGTAGCCCTGAATAAATCACCACACTCCACCTCTGACCCCACCTTTGACCACATGTTACTTTCATCATGTCAGAACATTAATTGTATTGCCCACTTACCTCAATCCCGGGTCAGGCCACCAATAAAACCAGAACTAGTTATTTCTGTCCCAAGGACAACCACATCTAATTGACCTTGATGATGGCACTCCATCTCTTAAGAGGCAGCCACCAGCAAAGGAAAATACATTAAAGTGGCTGAGACGGCCCCATGATGTAACTTTTACCCACAAAGAATCAAAACCAACGTTATTTAGTGAAAGCTGGGCTGCAGATAGCACACATCTTTGCTGTGGCATTCTCAACAAAACTCTCACATTTTCGTTACCATGCTTTTACTTATGCTTCCAAACATTTATATAATTTCTGTTAGAGCTTTTTTTTTTTTTTTTTTCCCAGAGAGGAAGGAAGAGAAAAAGAGAGAGAGATGGGGGGGAGGGGGGAAACATCAATGGTGAGAGAGAATCATTGATCAACTGCCTCCTGCATGCCCCCTACTGGGGATGAGCCCACAATCCAGGCTTGTGCCCTGACCAGGAATCAAACTGTGACCTCCTGGTTCATGGGTTGACACTCAACCATTAAGCCACTCTGGTCGGGCTCGTTAGAATAAGAATCTCTGTAGGAGATGTACATAGTGCCCAAATAACTAGGCATATTTGTGAGCTGATTTCAAAATATTTTTTTAAATTATAAATATTTTTTACTTTTAAAAGTTACTTCTTCAGGGGTGGAAGGCAGGTGAAAGAGGGTAAAGGGGCGGTAAATGGTGCTGGAAGGAGACTAGACTTTGGATGTTGAGCACACAATGCAATATGCAGGTGATGTATTGCAGAATTGTACACTTGAAACCTATATAATTTTATTGACTAATGTAATGCCAATAAATTCAATTTTAAAGAAAGAATAAGAAGAAAAAAGAGTTACCTCTTCCTGACATGGCTTCCAGCCAGTCAGCTTGATGATTTAAACAAAAACTAATTTCCAACTTGTTTCTCGGGCCATGGAGTTGGTTTCTGCCTGGGTTAGAGTTGCCCTGTTTGGAAAATAGTGGTTTGGATCGCTCAAGGCTAAATGTGTGTTTTGATTTCACAGCAGTGTGCCAACTGTCTGAGTTCATTTCATTTTCACTGTACATTTTTTTTTAATTCAACTTGGCTTGTCTACAGAGGCTTTTCCTTATATTATTTTTTAAGTTCAGTCAATTGTCTTAGGATTGACATCAAAAAGAAAGGCTTTGGCTCCTAATTGTTCTTCCTGTTTCACTTCTAGCGTTTAGTGAACTTTTGCCTCCATTACTTTTTTCCTTTTATTTATATACTAGAGGCTTGGTGCATGAAAATTGTGCACTGGCATGGGGGGACGGGGCAGTCTCTCAGCCCAGATTGCGAGAGGATGCAGGCCAGGCCGAGGGACCCTGCCAGTGCATGATTGGGGGCCGGGGAGGGATGCAGGAGGTTGGCCAGCCGGGGAGGGACTGCGGGTGGGCTCCAGGGCGTGTCCAGCCCATCTCCCTCAGTCCTGATAGGCCGGACCCCAGCAGCAAGCTAACCTACCGGTCAGAGCATCTGCCCCCTGGTGGTCAGTGCACATCATAGCAAGCAGTTGAGTGGCCATAGCATTTCTGTTGTCTGTTCAACCAATCAAAGCATAATATCATTAGCATTGGTTGTCTGTTCAACCAATCAAAGCGTAATATCATTAGCATATTACGCTTTGATTGGTTGAGCAGACAACCGGACACTTAGCATATTAGGCTTTTATTATATAGGATTTTTATTTTATTTTTTTCCCATGGCCATTTATTCCGTCTGTGCCCTCTTCCACCTCCACCCACCCCTTCCACCTCTGCAATCTCCACACTGTTGTCCATGTCCATGAGTTCTCTCTTTTTTTTTTTTCTATTTTGCTCAATTCCTCCACTCCCCTACTCCCTAATACCACCACCTCCAGAGCTATCTGCCTGCTCTCTATCTATTAGTCTGCTTGGTAGTTCAGTGTGTTCATTAAATTCCAAATATGAGTGAAATCACATGGCACATGTCTTTCTCTGATTGGCGGATGTCCTACCTCCATTTCTTGATGCAGGGAGATGCAACAATCAGAAAGATGCTGAGCTTCTGGTGGCCGTTGGCGCTCATCTTGGCTACCCAGAGAATCAGTAGACCTATTGTCAACCTCTTTGTTTCCAGGGACCTTGGTGGCAGTTCTGCAGCTACAGAGGTAGGGCAGTTTCCGGGGATGTGGGCACTTACTGTCACCTTATTAATGAATAGGGGTGGTGGAGGTGGGTTACAGATTTGTTTCCAGTGCATCCTGAGAGCTCAAGTAATTCTGTGATATTACATTATATGACACATTACCACTAGGAAGCCATGAGGAACTCATTCGGTGACTTAGAATCATGTAATTCCGTATATTGGTGAGTCTGAAAGAAGACATCTCATTCATCCTTCTCAATGACCATATGAGGAGACTGAGGCAAGGACCCACGGTTAATGACACAAAACTAGCAAGAAGCTGGGCCAGTATTAGAATCCAGGCTGTCTGGCTCTCGTCCAGTGACCTCTCCTTTTTTCCATGGAGTCAGCATGATGCCTCTCCGCTGTCCTGCAGATGGCCAAAGAGCTGCAGAAGGGAAAATACCCAGAGGGTTCGGGGCCCATGCTTCCATTTGGACCCACCTGCTGTCACCTGTTTTTTCCTCTGCCCTTCTGCACGTTCCACCCAACCCATTGTGGCTTTATGGGCTCTTTGGCCATCTGCCCTCCTCCAAATGAGGAGCTCACTCGCAACTCAAGAAATTTACCTGGAAACTGGCAGCTACTCCAAAGAAAGAGTTGAATCACTTTTTCCACCTTCCATGGATGGTATGAACAAATAAAATGACTGCATTGGTTTCCTCTGCTGCTGCCGCCACTGCCTCTGGAGAACCAAGCCTGTCTCTGGAACAGCTGACCTTTCTGGAAGGCCAGTGCCTGCTCCTCAGGCCTCCTGTTTACACTGTGCCCTGACAGCGCTGTCAGCATGTCTCCAGCCTGGGGTCTCCTGCCAGTTTCCATGTGCTGGGTAGCCGCTTCTGGTGGCTTGGAAAGGGGAGCCCATAAATCACAGGCAGACGCCTTTCTCTCGCCTCAGTTTTTTCCTGGATTTGTGTATTGAGTCATATTATCTTGAGTGACTTCTGACACACAGCAGCTGTGTTACTTAAACATGGCAGTCTAGGTTGCCCAGTAAAAAGAAGGTGACCCCCATCAGCTTTGTGCTAGAATTCCATCCTCCCCTTAAAATAAATAAGGCAACTAAGTTATTTATTAGAGCCATTTCTCAATTGCCCTCCATGGCATAGAGGCACAGCCCATGGGGTACAGAACGGACATCTATTTATCATCTACTTATGCACATTTCATTGGCTCCCCATAACCCAGTGGGATGGATGTTGTTTTTCTCCTGGTTCTGCTGGAGGAGCAGAAAGGGAGGCCTGGCAGGTTCATGCAGCACACAGCTGGCAGTGAGGCAGTGGAGGTTTGAATCCAGGCCCTCCTAATTCCAGCACTCGTGTTTCTGGCACTGTACCCGTCCCCATAGCAGTTTCTTCAGCCGGCTGAGAATGCCCCTCATGCTTCTGGCGTGGCTGTTACGTCAATTAAAACTGAGGAAGCCTGCACTCCTTTGCTACCAAGCTAGAGAGTTGGACTCAGCCACGGTGTAGGGTTAGATGCTTTGTTTTCATTTCCTTCCTTGTTCACAGAAGGAAAGAAACCCACTTTCATGGAAGAACATGTTTGACTGTAAGCAATAGTTATTTAGTTTTCTTAAATTAAAACTAAAAACCGGGCTCTGCTGCCTGCACGAATTGGAAGGGAGTTGAGAGTCAGAAGGAGAGAACACGTGAAGCCATCAACCAACACGTGCCATCAGTCACCCTGGAGGACAGGATGGAGGCGGAGAGTGGATCCTGAGCAAAGGCCATCCAGAGAGCAGTGAGGGCTCAGAATCACAATTGGAGATTCAAGAATTGGGCTGGACTACAGGGTGTGGTTTGGCTCTATGGAAAGAGCAAAGATTTTGGAGTCTGGACTTGGGTTAAACTGGCTTCTCGAGCCAGCAATCTGGACTTGGACCTGTTTCTTGTTGGATTCCTGTAAAACAAGACCCATGCTCCTGGTCCCAGGTGCTCTCCCAGGGCCAGCTTGTGCCACTCCCAGGGACACGGTGGAGCACTTGCCTCTCCCAGGCCATCCTGGGGTAGGCCGATGCCTGTCACCCAGTGTGGAGTGACTTGTCAGCGGTGGCCACACTGAGACGGCTTGCTTTGCTGCATGGCAGACGGCCGCTACTGGAGATGCTCTCTGCCAATGCCCAATGCTAACTCTGCTGGCTCTTCCTCTTGCAGGCAGTGGCGATTTTGACAGCCACATACCCCGTGGGTCACATGCCATATGGTTGGTTGACGGAAATCCGTGCTGTCTACCCTGCTTTTGACAAGGTGAGAACCGGTGCGGCATGGTGTCTGAAACACACTCTGTAAATTAGTGTTTGATAGACAGGCATCTCTGGCGAGGAGCACTTTGATGTTTCCCAATCTCTCCTCCCTTGGGAAGGTTAATGTGGTATTGGGGATGTCGATGGTAATTGTGGAATATTCCCTCAGAAAATGACAGAGGTAAATTCAAGCTTACCTTGATGCTGAGCCTATAATACCTCTCCAAAATGATGTTCATGTTTGGGTTCATCTACTGAGAAATGATGTGTTTGCAAAAGGGAAAATATACTCTCAAAAAAAATAATACTTTGGATTTTGTTTCTGTGGTTTGGTTTGGTTTTCTTTAGTTAAACTAACACTAACTTCATAGCAGTTGTGAAGGTACAGATAGGAAGTGTGTGCCTGAGCTCAGAAGTTTACAGAAGTCTTCGGTGTGCGGGGTCCATGCACGCTGGAGTGGTCTCTGCAGCGGGTGTGGGTCCTCGTGGGGCTGGATGCAGCGGCTTGTTGCAGCTGAAAGCTGTTGACAGCAGCTCTGTCGCCTGCTGCTGCTGACACAGCCCAGGGAGCACATAACCCTCTTGGTCATGTGGCCTTTGGCTGGGTCAGGAACATCCTGTAAATGTCTATGTCATCAGGCTTAATTATTTGAACCTAAAACCGGTAGCCTTTTATCCTAAAACAAATGTCTAGCAAAACAGACCCCAAAAAAGATAGTGTGCAAAGTTTTAAAATAAAAAATGGGGAAGAAGCACACAACCTGCTCCCGGTACTCTTAATAGCAACTGTTTGGCCTTGAGTTCCTATAGAACTAGTTCAGAGCCATTGCCAATGTCACTTTATCTTTTTTTAAATTTACTTTTCAATTAAAGTTGACATACAATATTATAATAAGTTTCAGGTGTGCATCCTAGTGATTAGACATTTGTATACCTTATGAAGTGATTACCAATATCATTTTATCTTATCCCAACAAAAGGTCTGGAGGCAAGGAGAGGAAACCTCTTTCCCTGGGGTCTCCAGCGGATCACCTGCCCTTATTCCCATACCCATAATCACCCATGAATAGCAACTCATCTCAATACACTCCTGGGATTGCTACCCCACATCCTCACGGGAGATAGAGCAGCAGTGGTACCCAGAACGCTTTACCCGGTGTGGAGTTTCCCCGGGAGACCATCAGTTGGACTGTCCACCTATTGCAAACATTCTTTGCAACCTCGGGATGCAGAGAATCTCTTAGAAAAAAATGCATTTGAGTTCTGCTTCCCAGGCCTCTGAGCGCAGACTTCAGAGGCACGAGGCACTTGCAGGAGAAGGTGGGCAGCCCGTGTTTGATGGATTTCATCCAGTCTACTGATAGAAATAACTGTTTTCATTTCAAGGAACATGTGTATACAAGTAAATCCTAGAAAACCAAAATGGGTCTAAGTCTTCTTGCTAAATCTCTAGGTCTAGGAGAACAAGATTAGATAATAAAACTTGATGAGCATAGCAGGTACTGAAGCGTTAGAACCTCCTGGCCATGAAAGTCTCATCTGAGATTGTTTTTGACTCCCTTGAAATAATAAAGCTTAACAATACAGCACTGTACAGTTTCGCTGGGTGCATCCAAGAACAACATTGTTTTATGCGTGATCACAGAGGCTGGGCGCTGTGAGACAACTCCTTTAACGAGCGTGCTTCTAGCCAGAAGCTGGAGTTTCTTACTCAGAGCCCTTTAGAAACCCCACCCATTGTTTCCAGGCATTTGGCTGGGCTGCTCCGGCCATTCCTGTGAATGCTTCTATTCACCCAAACCTTAGGCACCTCTGTGTGGACATCCAGAATTCGCCGCACTGACAGTTGAAATCCTTCGTCTCTTTGTGGGTTGCAGAATCCGAGATTTAAAATTTCTCGCATAACTTCTGAGGGTGCTAGCTCGACATTGAACTAGAGTTTTCCACTTGCACATGTTCTCTTTAACGTTCAGTTCTCATCTGCGAAAGAGCATGTTTCTGAGCAGAGTGGACAAACAACACAAAGCGCAGATGCCAATCTAGGGATATTCTAACCGTACTTGCAGAAATAGTTGCTATTTTAAAAATGAAAGTGACCCTGAAGGAGCCGTGGCACGTCACTGTCACCCCAGGCGACCTGTGCTTAATTCCTTCCAGGTGGCTGCCTTCTCACTCGGCCCACCCGGGGAACCACTCCCACAGACCCCTGGAGTGGGTGGAGATGGACAGATGTCCTACCCACTGTGGTCTGCACTTGGCCATGGCAGCAGATATGCATTAGAGACTGGAGATGAGGCCATGTCAGCTCATCCAGCGTTTGTGCTGGCTGCATCTGCGAGAGGATGAGATGGGAGAGATTGCTCTGTCCTCTGAAGTTGGGGAAACATCAACAGTTCTTTTCCAGTTGGACCTGTGATATCTCTCCTTGGGCGGGATGCGGAGTATGTTTTCGTTGGTCTGCTCTGGGACTAATTGGATCCACAACGAGGAGGGAATTGTTCTGCTCTGCTGGTTTCCACAGTAGAGGGCCAGGCACGCACTTGGACTGGGTGATGGCACGCTCAGCAGTGGCACTGGAGTGGCCTCAGCAAGGCTCAGATTCAGGGATGTGTAAGAAGACAGCGGAGCCATCTATGCTATTTGCTTAAAATTCAATGTCACAAAGGCTGTTGAGCACTTTTTGTGCTTGGGGAAGATTGTACTAAGTTGCAGGAGCTAAAGAGATGGGTGAGAGACATGATCCTTTATCTCAGAGAACGAGCCCACCCCTCACGGGGCTTTGACGCCAGCCCTGAGTACAGGCCAGGATGCCAGCGCTGACTTCGGGGTCTACACTACAGGAAAGGGCAGAGGCAGTTTGGAGGGGAAAGATCAGAGAGGCTTTAAGGAACCAGTGGCCTGTCAAGATGATGAGCCTTGAATAAAGGGGTGTTTTTGATGATTAGAAGATCCTACGAGAGGAGGAGGAACAAAAGTACAAAAGCCTGGAAGCACCAAACGAGATGCTTTTTTTTTTTTAATTCTCACCTGAGGATATTTTTTCATTGATTTCTAGAGAGAGTGGAAGAGAGAGAGAAAGACAGAGAGAAATATCTATGTGAGAGACACACATCAATTGGTTGCCTCCTACACAAGCCCCGACCAGGGCCCGGTCCAGGGAGGAGCCGACAACCAAGGTGCGTGCCCTTGACCAGAATCAAACCCGGGACCCTTCAGTTCAAAGGTGGGTTCTCTATCCACTAAGCCAAACCAGCCAGGGTGAGATGCTTTTTAAGATACACATGCGGTCAGTCGAGGATGACCCAGAGCCCAGTGACCATTGTCCTTTCTCCCCCCAGAACAACCCCAGCAATAAACTGGTGAGCACGAGCAGCACGGTCACGGCAGCCCACATCAAGAGGTTCACATTCGTGTGCATGGCCCTGTCGCTCACGGTAAGGAGACACCCCCTCGCCATGTTTTTGGAAAAGGAGAAATGGTTATATTAAAAGGAGATGTCGTGTATCCCAAAATGTGATGTTATGCTAGGTTAATTAAAAGCTCTTCAAAACATTTTCATCCCAAAATACGAGCGATTGTTATTTGAGAGAGCCATTGACTCCAGGAAGCAAGGGTTGCGGTGTTTCTTGGGACTTCTTACATGCTGAAGGAAGGCGGGCCTTGCCTTTCATTTTAATCATACTCTTGTCTTGCTGAATAATTTCCAGCCCGTTTGTGAACAGCCGGAGTCAAACGTATTACCATCCCTGTCCCTTTTCCAAACTTAATTGGTGATATTTTGATTTCCCCGGTGCAAGTTCCCTTCCTAATTATGTTGATGCTGATGTCGCATATTTATTTATTCTCCATGCAACACGTATCGATGGAGCACCTACAGCATCCCACTCTCTGAGCCGTCTTCCCAGGTACAGCTGTGAGCAGGTGCCCCTCACACTGTGCCGCTGGCAGGGCCCGTGGGTGACGGCACAGCCTTAAACAGCACACGCCCTTCCTTTATCAGCTCCCATGGCAGTTCAGATGTAGAAGATAATGCTCAAAAACCTGGAGGGAACACGTACACGCACTGTAATCCAAAGCACATGGTATATAATTTAAGGTTGTTTATAACACTTACCAACTGTAGCCAAAGAGCATACACACCATTTATAAACAAGCTCACATGGTAGACTTTGGATGGAGACGAGAAGAGGATCAAAGGAAGGACTGGCCTTTTGAACTCTATTGGTTTCCCTTTGCTGTGGTGGTCCGCATTGCCTGTCAGGTCCTGTAGAAATTCCCCTTTTTTCTAGTACAATATGAGGATCTTGTGCTGAAATGCCTGTGTGTGTGCAGTTCTCAGAAACAGTGACTGATAGCGGGACCTAAGGCAGTAAGAGGTGTTGGGTTCTGCCGGTGACAGGGACACAGTAACTGGAGCCCTTCTTACCGTCATCACGAGAACTGTTTAGCTGGATGAGTCCTGGCAGTGGTCCTTTAAAATCAAGCCTATGTATGTTTTAAATCTTTAATGGATTTTTTAAAAATCCATTAAATCTTTAATCCATTTTTTAAAAACCTACAGCTTAATATTGGATTCATTGATCCAACACCTGAGTAGATTCTAACAAGGGCAACATGGGACAAAGAGCCCATCACAAAACACCTCTGACAGCTGATGACCTTGTGTCTGTCCTCCGCTGCCCGTCACTCCAGCTCAGCCCCTCCCACCTATTTGTCTCTCATGAAACTGGTAGGGTGTCAGACATATATTCCAGGGCCACCTGACCCAAGGAATTTCTGCTAGCATGACTGTGCAAGTCAGGACAGGTTACCCCGTGCAACCCGGCTCCCCAGTTTTCATCATTTCTCTCTATGGTGTGCAAGTGTTTCCCTAATTCCCTGAACTATTAGCAAAACACAGAACAACCTTGAATCTGTGTAAGAGTCATTTAGGGAAAACAGAAGGTTTCTGTTGCAGGAAAAGGCCTCAGCGTTGGGAGATGTGTTAAAGGACTGCGAGTCGCACGTCAAGTTGGTTGGGATGCCAGGTTCTGTGACTTGGACCCCTTTCGCATAGAACGCTGGGAGCTCTGGGTTGTTGCTGGCTCTCCTCATCTGTCTCCTTTCCCTCCATTTAACCATCTTCCCGCCGCTACAGTGAGTCCGAGGGGGAACTCGACCAGATTGGATTGAGGATATTGTATCTCTCCTTCAGCTCACGGGCAGTAATCTGTACTTCTAAATCAAGTATAGGTTTATTTTGAAATGACCACTATCTAAGACCTAGAAATATATTTTGGTTTCCCATGTAGAGGGTTTTTTTAAATTTAGTTATTCTAATGCTATCTTCTGTAACTAGAACTACCTGAGGGTAGATTTCCACCAAGAAAATAGAGACTCAGAAACCTCTGTTGGAAAGGAACTTGGAGATGACCCATCATATTTTAGGAAAGGAAATGACTCAGGGAGGGTGAGTGACTTGTCCATATACCAGCTACAGGCCAGCCTTGCAGGCTCATTCTTCACGCCCCACCCGCTTCCTCTGAACCACACGAGCAGGTGGTGATGGTGATGGTGATGGTGATGGTGATGGTGATGGTGATGGTGGTACTGGTGGTGCTGGTGGTGGTGCTGCTGATGGTGGTGCTAGTGCTGGTGGTGGTGGTGGTGGTGTGTGTGTGTGTGTGTGTGTGTTGCTGTCACTTAAGGCCGAGAGGTAGGGGAGCCTGCTAGTATGCCATAAATTACATTGCTTCCCACACTAAGGTATAAGGTCTGAGGCTAGTGACTGGTACTACTTAAGGATCTGGTTCTCTTTTTTAAAAGAAGTTAAAATAGGTGTTTACTCTGGATTTTTGTGAGCTTTGCTTTTTTATGTCAGTGGTGGTAAAAAGGGAAAGTGTGAATTGGCACGCAAACGTGGATCTTCTATTCTGATTTGTATGGGTTAAATTGTGTCCACCAAAAGTTCCTATGTTGAAGTCCTAACTCCCAGAACCTCAGAATGTGGCCTCGTTTGGAAATAGGGTTAAGGTGGGTTAGGTGGACCCCTCACCCAGCATGCCTGGTGTTCTTATAAGCGGGGGCATTTGGATACAGACATGCACACAAACGCCATGGGAAGACTCGAGTTGTGCTGCCAGAAGGCAGGAGATGCCTGGAACAGACCCTTCCCTGACCTGCAGAGGGAGCATGGCCCTGCCCACACCCCACAACTGTGAGGCAATACTGCCTTTTGCTGTGCTACCATATTCTCCATGTAATAATCTGAGTGGAGGATTTGCTTAGGCATGTTTTTCACATGGTACAGCCCTGTACCCACCCTTAGATGCTGACTTATATCTTTGTGAATGGCTTTGTGTAATTGGCATCATAGCATCCACTAGAAGTATCTGTGCTAGATTTAAGTTACTTTGCTTTTTGGTTTTATTCTGCTTTCCATAATGCACTGCACCTCAGCCAGGGCCTTGCAAAATCCACTCACTATTAATACTGAAAAGCCAAATAGTCCCCAATTTTCAGGGAAGAGTTTGGTAGCTGGCAGTCACAAACTGTTGTGCATGAAAAATGGTAAAATAAATCAGTGGGGACTGACTCAGAGACATCCAGGAATTTTATTTTATTACTCTCTATGGCCTTTTATTATTATTATTTTTTTAATCATTTGTATTCGTCTCCGTTTAAAGACAGAAGCAGTCTGGCACATTACAGTGTGTAGGGCCCAGACCTCAGCTGGATCGGATGCCTAGTGCAGGCCCTCCCGACAATAATCACAATACAAGTTGGGGGCCAGACACGCTGTGGTGCTCATCGCGTCTCGGCTTCCGATCTCAGCACCTGCTCACACCCCCAGGTGTGTTGAGGCTCTGACCACGAGCACGTTCCTGGTGGCCCGAAACGCTCCATGTCCTATTGACTGGCATCAGGTCCTCATGCAGGGAGTCAGCAAAGCCCACGTCAAACACCTCAAAGTAGTTTTTGTAAACCATCTCAACTATATTAAGAAACACCCAGTGGAGGAAGGTCCATCAGGTAGTGTGTTAAATGAGCATGACAAGGACACAAACACCCAGTTAGCATGCTAAGTGGCCATTTTGTGTGTTTAATGAAGCCAGAAACCATTAGGCCCAGGAACTAAGGAAAACAATCAAAAAAACCACCTGGTCCCACAGAGGTATTCCTCCTGGCTGACAAACTACAAAGGTGACCTGGAAAGTAAAGTTGCTGTTTGCCGAGTGACGTAGGGCCTTTGCTGAGAACATTTCTTATTTTTACCCTGAGTTTATTACTGCATTTCCAGCTCTGGGTCAGACGGCCCACTGGTTCCGGCACAGTGAAGTCAACACAGGTTGTGCCACGAGATTATTCTGGGGGTCTTCTCGGACCTTCTGAACAAGGTTCAGAGAACCAGGATGCTGAGAAAACAATAGTGCCTACAACACCTACTCACCTTTAACCAGGTGCCAGGGGGGTTGCAAGAGCCTGTCTGTCTCTGAGAGATGGCACTTAACCATGTGGTTTGAAGAATGAATTGGCCTTTACAAAAAAAAAAAAAGAAGTTTCTAGAAAGCCATGGGGCGCCCGCCAAGCCAGCACCTCTGAACTGATGGCCTGCATGCCTCTGGGATTCTTGTGGCATCTGACTGCCCTCTTTTATTTTAATGAGTTGAGAAGAGAGGGCCAAAAAAGAGGGATGTAGCTCAAGCTTGAATTCAGGGCCACATAGCACAGTGCTTATGGATGTGGGCCTTGGAGCCCCAGGGCCTGGGTTCAAGCCTTGGGTCCATCGCCCACCAGCTGGATGGCTTTGGGAAGGTCCCTTAAACATACCAGCCTCAGACGCCCTAGCTGCCACAGGAGGAATAAGAAGACCCACCTTTTAAGACTTTAAAAAGAATCCGTAGCTTACATAGCACCAGGCTTGGTGTCAGCAAAGCTTGGGTGCTATCGCCTAACATTCCCAGAGCCAGGGGATTCGGAGTGAGGGTAAGTGTCTGTCCCCTGCCTCCAGCCCCGGTGGCTCTTGCTATAATGGATGCCAATGAATAACGTTTTCCTCCCTGAGGCCTGGGAAGGCTCTGGATGCCCCATCACACCTTCCTGTTTGTAGCCTCCCGTGCCAGGGGCAGACAGTGCCCACTCCAGTGGTCGGTTGTCTTGCTAATTTGAAATGTCAGTTCCCCACAAGCTGCAGTGAGAGCAGAAAGAGAGAAAGTGATATATTTAGGCGTCTGGCTTAGACGTCCCGTAGATCTGTACACACCAACCAAATTAGAAAGGCCAGCAAGGGGAGATTATAAGCCACACGTGTGTGCATTAAGATGTGATTATCGAAGCCTGGGGCTGTAGAACAGACACTTTCAAAGAGACAGATGATGCTGAGGGGTTCTCTGTGTACGGGCACAGCTCTCCAGAGAAAGAACACATACATATTTATTCCCGAAGTCATCCTACACATGCCTGACACCCTACGTACGGTGCCCCAGGCTCTGGGACCACCACAGTGATAGAGATCCAAGGGCTCTTTTCTTTTTTATTAATTTTTTAAATTGATTTCAGAGAGGAAGGGAGAGGGAGAGATTTATTCTCTCTCATCATTGATGTTTCTATCTCTCCCTCTCCCTTCAATGATTCTCTCTCATCATTGATGTTTCTTTGATCAGCTGCCTCCTGCTTGCCCCCGACCGGAGACCAAGCCCAAGGAATCGCATCATGACCTCCTGGTTCATAGGCTGATGCTCAACCATGGAGCCATGCTGGCCAGACCACAGGCTCTTTTCTTACGGAATTTATCATCTCAGAGAGAAGACAGGCAATAAGCATGCACGGTGGAGTGTATTAGTTTCCTGTGGCTGCTGTGACAAATTACCACAAAGCTGACGGCTTAAAACAGCACATTTATTCTCTCACAGTTCTGGAGGCCAGAGGTCAGTGTAGGTCATGGAGCTGAAATGAAGGTGTCAGCAGTCACGCTCCGTGCAGTGACTTTTAGAGAAGAATCTGTCCCCTGCTCCAGCTCCGGTGGCTGCTTGCATTCCTTGGCCACGTGACTCCGTGACTCCGTGACTCCCATCTCTGCCCCTGTCTTCACATCCCCTCTTCCTCTCTGTGCCTGCCTCAAAACTTCCTTTGCCTGGATCTTACACAAGGACATTTGTGATGGTATTTCGGGCCCACCCAGACAATCTCAGCTAACCTTATTTCAAGACCCTTAACTTAATCGCACCTGTTACCATATAAAGTAATGAATACTTGTGCTGGGGACTGGGGGTGAATATATCTTTTGGGGTGGCCATTATGCAGCTTGCAACAGAGAGTCACGGGTGCTTGGGAGAAAATTAAAGAAAAGAAGGTGAGGGAGATGCCTGACAAGATGGTCAGGGAAGGCCCCCCCTAACGGGACACATTTGCAGGTAACCGGATGTCCAGGAGCCCAGCAGCCCCGCACTCCCTGCGTATGTATTCGTGACCCGCCGTGGACATGCACCCCGAGTTTGAGGGCACCTCAGTGCATGTTCACCTGCATTGCTCCACCGTGCCTTTCTGCTCAGGCACTGCCTCTGTTTCTCCCTCTCTCTCCAGTTTCAGCCTCTCCCAGCTCACTGCTTTAAATATATTTAAGGCTCCCAATCTTTAAGAAAATTAAAGGAAACATAAAAACCATCTCTTTTTCCTCAGGCAGACTACATTTCTCCTCTCCTTGACATTCGAACTTCTTGAGACAATTACCTGAAAGCACCCTCCCCCACCTTCCTGGCTACCAGGCCCTCTGTCCCCCTGCCCAGCCACCTGCCTCCTCTCGGGGAGCAAGGGGGCCCTACTTCCTGTCGAGATGGCTCCTTTGATTGGTGTTTTTGCCCATCTCTTATCTCCTTACCGAGCTTACCGAGGTCCCTACTGTCTCATTGCCCAGCTCCGGGGGCCCCCGCCGGTTCTCATGTTTCGTGTCTGATGCGGCCCACTCCTCCATCCCCTGCTCATGCCTTGCCGTCTGTGACGCTGTCCTCGGCTGGTTTTCCTTTTCTCTTTCTGATTTTTCCTTCACCTGCTCCTTGGTGGAAGCCCCTGTTCCTCCCTATGAGTGAGTCCCAAACTCTGCCCTACTGCCTGCCTCCTGACCCCTCTCCCTGCAGGGCCTGCCTGAGGACATGGTCGCTGTCCCACACATGAGCGGCATCTCCTCCTGAGCCCTCAGGCTATGTCCATGGGGCCCCAGCTTCCCGAGATCAGCCTTGTCTGGGGGATTAGGTTGGAGGTTGCTGGGAGGAGAGGTGACTTGCAAACAACACGGGGAATCGCCTGGTCATACCTTGCCTGCCAGGGCCCTTGAGGCCAAGAGGACTTAAAACATTTTAGTTCCAAAGCCTCAGAATCTTAGGCCTGAGGGCCCAGGCCAGCGGGGGAGGAGAGCAAAAGGCGGCCATCAGAGAAGGAGGCAGTCAGGCTCTCCCTGTGACATGCTGTGATAATCCCCTTCAGTGAGGTTCAGCTCATCTTAAAATACCATTATGCTGTTCCCACTGGCATAGGGACCCAGCCTCAGCTTCCTGCTGCTGACCTCACCCATGAGCTGTCACTCAGCCGTGGGGCAGGGATACCACAGGCCTTATTCCAGCCGTGGCCGTGGTGCCACACTGACCCTGTGTCTCCAACAAGGACAGCCTGTTTGAGGCTTTGTTTCTGCCGGGCAGCCCCACCCCCGCCACCCAGACTGCCTTCTCATTGTTCCCAGGACCCGGCAGAAAATGACTCTCTTGTGCATTGGTGGGAGGTCAGGAAGGACCGAAGGTAAATCAGCCAAATTGAAAACCCTCTCATCTGGCGCCTCTGGGAGCAGAGTGTGGGCCCCTGGGCTCTTCGGGCAGCTTTAGACATCCCGGAAATATGGAGGGGGCAGGGCTTCTGAGTCCCCAAGGCCGGGGTTGAAATCCTGGCCTCACCCTTTACCAACGGGGTGACCTGGGCCAAGTCACACAGCCCTTCTAGGCCCCGATGACCCCTTTGGAAAAGGAATAGAAACTCCTGCTTCTCCCAGGATTTTATGAGGGTTAAATGAAATCACCAATGGAAAGCCTTTGGTATGTGATCATTGATGAGTTCCCTCCTTCCCAGGGACCCTCTGCCCCCCTTCACACTTTAGTAGCCCAGCACTCACTTTTTAAGTCATCATCATTGCGGATTTGAGGGGTTGACTGGTTTGTTCAGGCGAACTCAGAGGAGAGTAAAACAATTAAGCATGGTCCCCAAAACTCTACCGAAGCCCTTGTGGTAAAAAGGCAGTACAGATCCACAATGCAATCTTAAAACAATTAGCAAGTGCAGGAGCACACCGCGATGTTATGAGCATGCTCCAATTTTTTGAAAGTAGTTTTCGTTGTGATAAAAATACACCTAACTTAAAACTTGGCATCTGGACCATTTCTAAGTGTGCAGGTCAGTACGTTCACATTGTTGTGCTGCTGTCGCCGCCAGCTGCCGCCCTGTTTCTGTTAACAGTCAAGGAAAAGTAAAGGCTAAACAGAAGCTGGATTGGAATCTTCTAGATATTCTTCAAATCGGAGCAAGAATAGGACAGAATTAAACATTCCGCAAATGGGTGGAATGGGCAGAGGTTTGATGGGCAGAGGTTTGACAGCCTGAGCGCCCTCTGCAGGCTTGGTGCATGGCGCCCCCTGCTGTTTGAAGTGTGTTCTGGCCTTTCTAAGAATTGTGCGGCTTCGTTCAGAAAGGAGCAGAGTGCTCTGACGAAGTGTGCCTGTTTGGCAGTTTCATTAAATCTAAATGACATTTGGGGTGATTTCGCTTTCATATTCTTTAAAAATAACTGATTTTAAAATGACATCTGAAAACATTAACTTTTTACCATTAGATGTGCTGTAATAGTGGTTTCGTCAACTCCCTTATGAAGCTGTTCCAGATAGATGTGTAACAGTGGTTATGATGGTCAACAAGCCACATTGAGAATACTAGGTACTACGAAAACACTGTGTAAAGTGCCCATCCACGCTCCCTGCTTTAACTGAAAACAACGCTCTCTTTTTCTCAGTGGTAGACGGAGTTTACTCCATCTATTTCAGCCCCATAAAAATTGTACCTGCCTGACCTTACATAAAAAGTCCCCTGCATCTCCTCTCCGTATACCATTGTAATAATAGTATATATTGTAATCCAATGTGCATTATATATTATGCATTATAATATATGTTGTTATATATGGTAATAACACTAACGATCCTTCCTCAGAAAGTGCTCCCTCCCTGTACCGTTCTCCCGTGCTGCGCTGCGGTTTTCCTGCTCACCCATCCGGCTTGTTACCCAACCCCCCTTCAGAGCATGCTCAGCTCTGCAGGGCAATAGCCCCCTTCCTCTGGCCATCAGGACCGCCTCACTCCCTGCCACCCTCAGTCATGCTCCTCCGCAGAAAGTGGGCTCATCGGCCTTTTCACACATTATGTAGACTTCAGGGGTTTGCACTCTAGTAAAAGGGCATATTTTTTTCTTCAGAATTGGGACTCCCCTGGTTCCAAGAGTCATCCTAATGGGATGCCGTGTCATCCAGGGGGATGTGATGACTTCTCATGGGCTTAGCCTTAGGAGGGCTCTAGGGAGTGACCCCATCTGGTTCAGCTGGTAGTCAGCACGTGAGAGTGAGAAACCGTGAGAGGACAGGCCAGAGGGTCCCCAGAGGGCGGCCAAGCGTCCAGCCTGAAGCTAGAGAAACACTCACTCACCTCACATCACTCTCCTCATACCCCACACGGGTCCCTCAGCACATCTTGTTAGCACTGAGTTCAGATACCTCCAATTTCACCATTCCCCACCTCCTGGTGATCCCAGGCCATCTCCCTTATGTTCTGTATCCCCCCTGGCAGGACTCTCTGCTTCTGCCCTGCACCCCCACCCCCGTACTCCATCCTCACCCAGCCTGTCAAAATGGCAATCATCACATCACTCCTCCACCTGCCACCTCTCATGGCTCCCATCTCTCTGGGACCAAAAGCTGGAGTCATAACCATGACCCACAAAATGCTGATGAACTTTCCCACCCCATCCACCCACCTGCCACCTGTGTGCAGCCAGTGCAACTTGATGCTAAGAATCAAAGGCCAAGTGGCATTCCTGGGGTGTACATCAGCTCTCTCTCTCTCTCTCTCTCTCTCTCTCTCTCTCTCTCTCTGAACACAAGCAAGGTAGGCGTGTGTGATCTCTGACAGTGTCCTGCCTTGTTCAGGCCCCTCCATCCACAGGGGAATCAAATTAGTGTGCCTTCTGGGGAATGACACCAGGTGCAGTGTCCCAAGATGCTGTCTGTAAAACCCAGCTGTCAGCCCCTCCCTCTGAATCAGGACTTTGCTCATCCCTGCCCTAAATACTTATTAAGATGGACAGATATAGGGGCCCCTGTTATTTAAAAAAAAAAAAAAAAATCTGGTAAAGAAAAAGGAACACATGCTCTTTGTGGAAAACAGGGGAAAGTTCAAAGAGGAAAATAAAATCAATCCTGATCTCACCACCTACAGACAGCTCACTGGTAGCATTTTACTCCGGTCCCAAGAAACCTTTTACAATAATGAGAGTAAGACCACCTGGTCCCACTCACTGTGCCCCTCTCGGGTAGAAGCACCTGTGCGGATCACGGGGCCACAGACACACTGGTGGTCTGGTCATCCGAGGGCTAAGGAGCTGGCACCAGAATGTAAATCAATTGACTCACCATCTTGCAGCCCCAAGCCAGGCTGTACCCACCTCTTTGCATGCGGTATTGTTGAGGGTTAACCTCAGGTTTAGGCAGCGGAGACTTAAACCCAATTAAACAGCTGTTGAACTTTTCTTACTAAGTAAAGGCTTCAAATGACAATGATGCCCAGGGCCAGCAATTTTAATGCATAACAGCTGCATACATTTCACTGCTTCTAACTGCAGGGGACAAGACTCTCCGGCTTGGTACTAATCCTGATTATTCAGGGTAATGGCGGGAGCTTAGGGAGCTCTGGAACTACGTCAAAACCAGAGCTCTTGGCAATGTTCCCTTGTGGGCTGGAACCTCTCCGGCTGAGCAGAAATGGCTGCCCCGCTGTGGCTGGCTTGGTGGGTGCTCCGAGTTCAAATGCCGATGGAAACAACTGGCTTCTTCAAATCTCACCTTCTTGGGGAAGAATCTGAGACTGTCCCAGGGCAGGTCAGAAACAGACTCTGTGGGGGAGAAAGCAGGCCTTGAGGAGGATCCCCCTTCTGTGGGCCTAGGACAGTGGTCGGCAAACTGCGGCTCTTTGGTCCCTTGAGTGTGGCTCTTCCACAAAGTACCACGGCCTGGGCAAGTCTATTTTGAAGAAGTGGCATTAGAAGAAGTTTAAGTTTAAAAAATTTGGCTCTCAAAAGAAATTTCAATCATTGTACTGTTGATATTTGGCTCTCTTGACTAATGAGTTTGCCGACCACTGGCCTAGTCACGTGGATTCAAACTGTAGCATCTCAGATAGGGTGTTATATCTGTAAGGGTTGGGACTTCTTTCCTCCTTAATGCACACTATAATCCTTTGTGGGGACCTTAATCTATGGTAAAATTTAGCCATCACTTAGTTCATCGTTACAGGGATTTAGAAATGAAAGGTTAAATGCTGTCTCCAATGTGGAACAACTCCATACAGGTAAAACCTGCTTAACGGGTTGCTTCTAAGGAAGATGCTAAATTACTCATTGATCTGCCCGACCAGACCATCACTAGAAATCTGACCATGGCACATACACTAACCAGAAACTGCATGGGAAGGCTGTGAATCAAGGGCTGCAGCCCAACAGCAGTTCGTTTCCAAGGAGGCTAATGTAATGAAAGAAAGGAGATGCCAGTAATCGTGAAGGCAGAAGGTGTGTCTGGGATGGGCTATACTTTACGAGCGATGAATATATGTTGAAATGCCAACAAATGTTTCAAAGTTCAAAGGAAAAAATCTCATGGTCAGTATCTGGTCCTCAGAAGAAGAATCACATAGCCTGTCAAATAAAAGGGTGTTGGGTCATAGGTCTCCTCCTTTCTTCCTTTCTTTCTTCTCCTTCGTAACCTTTTTATTTCAGAATTATTTTAGGTTTACAGAAACATTGTGAAAATAGCACACAGTTCCCACACCCCCTTCATCCCTCACTTGGCTGTGGTTCGCTTGTCACAACTAAGGAACGAACATTGACACGTTACTATGAACTGAACTGCACAGTTGATTCAATTTTCACTAGCTCAGTGGTCGGCAAACCGCGGCTCGCGAGCCACGTGCCGCTCTTTGGCCCCTTGAGTGTGGCTCTTCCACAAAATACCACAGCCTGGGTGAGCCTATTTTGAAGAAGTGGCGTTAGAAGAAGTTTAAGTTTAAAAAATTTGGTCCTGAAAAGAAATTTCAATCGTTGTACTGTTGATATTTGGCTCTGTTGACTAATGAGTTTGCCGACCACTGCCCTAGCTTTTCTCTCACAGCCCTTGGCATCTTCTCTCCTTAGCCCCCTCTGGTGTGTGAATTTCTCAGACTTGGCTTGTTCTTGAGGCGTTCCCAGTTTTCAGGAATGCCGGTTAGGTTTTGTGTAAATGTGCCTCAACTTGGGTTTGTCTGTGGCTTTTCTCGTGGTTAGAGGGGCCTTTGGATTTGGGGAGGAAGATCACCTGGGTCAAGTGGGAGTCTCCTCACATCTTATCAGGAGCACATGCCATCAACATGACTCATCACTGCTGATGTTGACCTTGACCACCTCCCGAGGTCATGTTTGCCAGGTCTCTCCACTGTAAAGGTACTCTTTCCCCCTTTCCATGCCCAGCTCTCCTTGGAGGGGAGTTGCTATGATCAGCCCACACTTCTGGATGGGGGGGTATAGGTATGCTTCACCTCCCTGAGAAGGGAGTATCTACATGAATTAGATAAAATTCTGGGCCAGAGATCTGACCCTATTTGCTTATTTATATCAATACTAGAAGCCTGGTGCTCGGGATTCGTGCATTGGTGGGGGGTGTGGCCTGCGGGGATCAGCCGCTGCAGGAGTGCCACTCATCAGTCAACTGAGTGGCACTCTCCCTGTGGGAGCACACTGACCACCAGGGGGGCAGCTCCTGCATTGAGCGTCTGCCCCTGGTGGTCAGTGCACATCATAGTGACTGGATGACTGGTCATTCTGGTCATTCCGCCATTAGTTCGCTGGGCTTTTATATATATAGACTAGAGGCCCAGTGCATGAAAATTCATATACTGGAGGGGGGGGTCCTTCAGCCCAGCCTGCCCCCTCTCACAGTCCAGGAGCCCTCAGGGGTGCTGCATACATCACACCTCTACTGCTGCCACTGCCAGCAGCACAGGCCTCGGCCAGCCCTGGTTACCTGAGCCTCAGGTGGCCCTGGGCTGCTGGGCAGCCACCATCCGAGGCTTGCCTGTGCCTCAGGCATCGGCTGGGCAGCCGCCATCCAAGGCTTGCCTGCGCCTCGGGCTGGCCCTGAGCAGCTGGAGGGCTGAGGGGACTGGGCGACTCCAGATGCAGGCGTGCGGAGCAGCCAGGCCCACCTGGGGGTGGACCCAGCCTTGTCGTGTGCCTGCCCCTGGGCAGGACTGAGGAGACTGGGAGCCCCATCTTGTGGCTGTGGACACCACCATCTTTGAGGGCGGGGCAGTCAATTAGCATATTCCCTCCTTATTAGCTGTGGGCACCACCATTTTGAGATCGCCTGAGGGTCAATGAGCATATCCCCTCTTTACTAGCTAGGATTGACTCATAGCTATTTGTTGTATACTCTGTATTCAGTACTACAGTATTTATTTTGTTGCCAAAATTGTTCCAGCTTTGCCCATGGGGAACACTTCCTGCTAGGCTCTTGTGTCCTTTGACATAGTATTCCTGGCGGATCTAGAACGAGCCATTTCTCCAGGCAGCCCCGGTTCCTTCTATTGGGAAATAAATAGAAAAACCAAGATCTGGGCACTGAGTGGGTGCTTCTGTGTAGCTGGCTGCTTCCTAATGAGACAATATTGACAGCGAGCTCTGCTGCAGAAAAGCCGCCCTGCAGCTGCTCTAAGGAACAAATCACGTTCGTTGTCAGTAGTTTATTCGGTTTGTTTTCCTGGTTTGGAAAAGTCAATGTCGTTAAGCTCTGCAAATATTTGAGGAACATGGCATGTCGCAGTCAGCTGGGAGGGCATGTTCTGAGCCAAGCCTCCTCTGGGTGAACTCATTTGAATGATACTTTCCTGAAATATTGTTTGTTAGGTTCACCTCTACAGCTTCCTGTTTTCTGAAACCGACTGGTTACCTTTGGTCTGGTGGTTAGCTGGGGCTCCACACGTTCCTTAGGGAACGCTGACCTGCGGAGAGGAACTGCAGCTTTTAACCAGCACCGGACCTATTGCTCTGTCGCAGATAGTCCTTTCCGGGCAATGCAAGAAATAGTCACGTTTTTAGGAACTTGCTGGCAGGCAAGGAGCATTTTCATCTGGAAGCATGGCAAAGGCAAAGGGTCTAATTCAGAGACTTCCTGAAGAAAAAGAAAGGAAGCTTCGATACGTTACCCGGGGCATTCCTTCGCTTTCAATAATGACCTGTGATTGTTTGAGCCCCAGGCATTAGGCTACATTGTTCTAGAAGGCCCAGCCTGGGCTCTAGGTGGGCGTGGCAGACAGCTCTGGAGAGGGGCCTCAGGAGCCTGTGGCCTGACAGGGGCATTCAGGGCACGCTTGGCACAGACAGTACCAGACAGAAGAGGGTGGTTCAGTGGTGCCACGTTGAATCACACTGTGGCATTTGAGAAATGGACTATCGAAACTACCCTCCTGGGAAGCTCTGTTAGGGATCCACCAAACCTTAACATTTTGTGGTCACCAGCCCAGGTTACTGGGTATTTTTGTAAATGTCTCAAGTGATGTGGGTGTGCTCACCATGGTCCTGTCTTCCAACCTGACTCCGAGGTCTTCCAAGGCCGTGAAAGGCCTTGGGGTGCCCATCACCCAAGCAGAGAACTCAGAGCGGGGAATCACCTGGCTTTGCCACAGGCGTTGGCTGCACCCTCCTCTCTGACATGCGGTGACTCCCTCCCTTCCCCTTGGCCTGTTGTAACCGAGAGGCCACGAGGCAGTGATTTCCCATAGCCGAGAGATTGCAACAGGGGACATGGTCTCACGTTCAGATCACCGCTGGCTCCTAAATACACACGGCATTACAGCGATTGTCCTGGAAGCTCTCATTCTTAGCAGAGTGCGGTCCTTCAGGAAGTGTGGCCTATTCTTCCTGGGTCCTGAGGCACAAATCAAGTCCGGATACTTCCCACTGCCCTGCTCAGTGTCATTGTGAAGTTGCGACACGAGATTGTCGCCATACCTGAGCTGTAGGCGTGAGCGATACCGCACTGTTTCAGGCTGGCGGCTTCGCCATGGGAAGAACGATGACAAGGCCACTTGCCCGGGCCACACGGTGATAAAGCCTCTGAGCTCCGAGTTGCGACATCTGAGGATGTATTTTTTCCTTCGTGTCAGAGATGGGCTGTAAGTACGGGCAGCAGGCACAGGGTTACAGGATGATGCATCTGTCATTTTGGAAATTGACTGCAGTAGCCCCAGGGATATTCTCCTCAGATGCTGAAAAAGATATGGCAGAATCAAGTGAAACATATATACTAGATCCTCCCTGGTATTTTTTTTTTATTATTATTATTTCAACATGACAAAGTAAACAGGACCAGCCTAATTCCAGGAAACCTAATTTACCCAAAGCCTAAAGGGTGTTACAGTCTAAAATGTCCGTGTTCTGTTTTCGCACGACTGTCATTCATTTTATAATGCACTCACTTTCATTTTAGAGAAGAATCACTCACTAGCACCTTCAGGAAGGGAGAGAATTATTTGGGAACTGGTGGGATTTTCACTCCACTTTCCCCCCGTCTATTTCAGTTCCCACTTTCTCAAAGGGGTTCCGTATCCAGAGTTCCCCACCTCATGGCTGTGGTCTCTCATTCTCTGAACTAGACCTTGCAGGCTTCCGGGCCTGTGGTTAATCTCAGCAGTGCTGTTTCCGTCTCCATTGGCTATCTGATTCAGGGGTACTGCATGCATCCAGATGCTTCCAGAGCACTTTTTAATATTGGGTGAAAGCTGTAAAAATTGTGTTAACAGACATGTTCCCCCTGAACAGACTGAGCTGGTTAGCAGTCCAGCTAAGCCTTCCATGGGAGCCCACCGGCCCCGCTCACCGGCCCCCTTACCCACTCAGTGCGCCCACATCTGCCCGCTGCCCGGGCCCCTGTGGGGCAGATGTGGAGATGTGGCAGGTGGGCAGGGCCTGTACCAGCGGTGAGAACAGAGCAGGGTGATGGCGGCCTGAGGACCGGTATGCCAGCTTCCGGCTTGGGCAGGTCACCCTCTCTCTGAGCTCCTCGGGGCATTAGAATGCCTGGCTTTCTCATTCCACTCCTTGATGCCTTTTCCTCACAACCTGGCTGACTCCTACCCCCCTCCCCCGCCCCCAGCTCTGCTTTGTGATGTTCTGGACCCCCAACGTGTCTGAGAAGATTTTGATAGACATCATTGGCGTGGACTTCGCCTTCGCAGAGCTCTGCGTCATTCCTTTGCGGATCTTCTCCTTCTTCCCTGTTCCAGGTAAAGTAAAACCGAACGCAAGACAAGTTCCTCCTCACCCCCGCTGCCTGGCTCAGTCTTCTTTCTTTGCAAGTGTTTGCAATCGTGTCCCAAACAAAACCGTAAATCTTCATCATGGACTGGAAAGATGCAGAGACGTGGCCCAGTAGGATGAAAGTTCATGACACAATGCCTACAGAAATAATCCGTTTCTTAAAGGAGAGCAGTTGCAAACACAGGAAGAAGAAAGCAGACCCCCAGGGACAGCATGAGGAGTTCGGGGGCAAAGAACTGCTACGCGCCCTGATTGTGGTGGGGACACGAATCTAGGCCTGTGTCAAAACCCTTAGAACTGTATATTCAGAAGTCACATTGTAGATATGCTAATTTCAGGAGTAAAATGGGGTGAGGGGAGTAGCCTGTAAAACCTGGATCCACACAGAGAAAGAGAGGGACTGCTGGAGACAAGAATCTAGGGGCAGAGTTGAGGCCAGCGGGCATGTGGCCAGAGAGGAGAAGCGCACAGCCAAAGGAGAAGCCAGTTTGAAAATTCGCAAATCGGCTGAGTAGTGCGAGGTGTGCCATAAAGGAGGAGGTAGCGCTTTATGAAATGAGAAAAGCGGGCTGCAGAACGGTTGCTTAGTATGCTACCATGTCTGTAGCACATGTACCACCCATTAGGTATGCCTGTGTATGCCATGTTCAGGGTAAGTGCTTGCCCGTCTGCATACCATTTCTAGAAGTAACTCACCGAAGGGCTAACAGTGCTTGCCTCTGGGAAGCAGGGCAAGGGCCCCCGGGAGCCAGGCCTGGAGGAAGACCTTTGTGCTACATTCCCTGTTAAACTCTGTACCAAGTGCATGTTGTTTCCTGTTAAAAATTTTCTTGCCCAAAAATTCCACCCCAGTGAGCTGAGGAGCCAAAATCTACAGAGAGCCACAGTGAGGTTAAGAAACGGGCCCTGGAGCTCGGCCAGCCCTATGCACCCGCCAGCCCCACTTGTCCCCTGAGTCACACAAGCTGCCCTGCTCTTAGGGGCCAAGCACTCCTGGAGGCTGGATCCCTTGGGTGTCGCCTTCTCAGCTGTAGCAGACATGGAGGGATGGAGGATCAGGGGTGGAAGGGAGCCAAGCTCTGGAAGGCGACGCCACCTAGAGGCGCTACTCTCACAGTGTTGCCTCGAGGAGGGGATGGAGGTCCAGGAGACTCCGTGTCATCTCCGCTGGAGACTACCTCACCTGTCATCCTAAGAGCTTCCAGGCGGGTCCAGCTTCCACCTGTGGGTGCAACCTGCGGGGTGTAGGCCAACCAGATTAGCATTCTTCCTGTGCACCCTCACCTTTGCCCTTGCCCAAACCCAAGTGTGTGTCTGAGCCTCTTAAATACAGCCCTCCACCCTGGGCCGGCAGGGTACACAGTTATAGCAGGAGGACAGCAGGTCTTCCTCCCAATGGGCTTCCTCCCTGGACACGAGGTTTCACCCCAGGGGAGCACTCCTTAAACACCCTCCAGTTTGAGGTCATACATCCGGGGCACTTCTTGTTGATAACTGTTTTCCTCCAAAACCAAAATAAGTCAGCAGTTCACACCTGTTGGCTGGAGCCCTCCCTGGTGCCCAGGCTGAGTGCCTGCCCTCCCGCAGTTCCCGTCTGGATGGGGAGACAGGGTGAGGTGTCTGTGACACATCCACCTGTCGGAAGGACAGGGAACTGCCAGGGGCAGGAGGAGGGAGGTGCTGAGGTTTGCGTGGTCGGGGACGGCTGAGGACATCAGGGATGCGGACAGAGCAGCCCCCTTTCCTCCCCGACACCTTGTCTCTGGGCTTTTGGCCCAGGTTCGCTTCTCACTCAGGATCAGGGTTGATCACGGGCAGCTGTCTCTTCTCCCTGAGTTTTCTCTTCTAGAGAGGAAGGGTCCGAGCTTGAGGCTGGGGTGGGTGGGGCTGGGGTGGCAGGAGTGGACAGGACTGTCCCGGGGCGGTCACTGTGGAGGAGGGAGCTGCCTGCAACCACTCGCTGTCTGGACGCTAAGGGCTGTGATGGGGCAGGAGCCGAGGTAGGGGACACAGGGACCAGGAATCTGGCAGGAGGATGAGGTGACGCCCAGGGCGGCAGCAGCAGCAGGGCCTGGGTCCCAGCCAGCACCCCAAGGACCCCAGCTGCAGGACCCAGAGAAGAGGTGGTTGCTGACGAGCCCTTTGCTCTCCCCTCAGTCACTGTGAGGGCTCATCTCACTGGGTGGCTGATGACCCTGAAGAAGACCTTTGTCCTGGCCCCCAGCTCCGTGCTGCGCATCATCGTCCTCATCACCAGCCTGGTGGTCCTGCCCTACCTGGGGTGAGTCGTCGGGGGCGTGGGGCTGTGGGTCCTTCTGCCACTTACATTCTGTTTAGATGGTTGCATTTGCTTTTTTGTGTGAAATCCCCTTGCGTATCTAGAAGTAGAAATGCAAAGTTGCATCTTATTCTCTGCCTGCGAACCAGATGGGAGGCTGTTGAGATCCATTCTAGAAAAGTCCTTTCAGGGTCACGCCCATACACACTATTCACTGAGCACTCACCACGACTCCCAGGCTCCCATGGAAGGGGCGTTACTCGGTCCCTCCAACTTGGAAACCCGCACTGTGCAAAGAGGAGGGGTGGAAGGTGCGGGCTCGCGAGGGACGTGGCCCGGCCGCCAGAGGTGCTGAGCTGAGGCCCCAAGGGGGCAGGGGAGGCAGCTCTGCCTGGAGGTCCAGGTCCCCTCCCCATGCAGGTGCACCGTTTATTAAGTGCAGACTCTCAATGCAATTGTCTGATGCCTCTTGTCTACACCTTTCCTGGGTGTCAGCTGGATTCTGACACTGTGTGTGCCTCCGCACGGATTTAACAAACTAATGGCCTTTACTTTCTCATCCCCAGGGTCCACGGAGCTACCCTGGGCGTCGGCTCCCTCCTGGCGGGATTTGTGGGAGAATCCACCATGGTCGCCATAGCCGCATGCTATGTCTATCGGAAACAGGTGAGACATGGGGACAGACACACCTGCATGGCTGGGAAGCCTCCTCCCAGGTGGAGGAAGACTTGAGTGGCTCCGGGGGGCCCACAATGGGAGGCCTCCTGTCCTTCAGCTGGGCCCGCACTGCAGGGTCCAGGCCTCAGGGCAGCTACCTGGAGTTAGGACAGCCAGGCACAGGGTGGGAGAGAATGACAGCAAGCCTGGGGCTGGCCCGGAGGGAGGAATGCTCCAACAGCATCAGGTCGCATGCTCATCCCAAGGACAAAGTGTCTGCAGGGCCCTGAGCAGGAGGGTGGGGAGAGCACAGGCCCTGCTGGGAAGGGGGGGCAGAAGGGGTGTCCCCGGGAAGAGGCAGGTTGCCATCAGCTGAGGGTGCGTTCAGAGGGCACTGGGGAGAGTCACTGGGGCAGGATCGCTCAGAGTGCCTGGCACAGTGCCAGCGTCCAAGTAACCAAACAGAGAGGCCCATGCTGGACTAAGGTGCAGCCTCGGTGAGGTCACCCCAACCATCCTCGAGACCCAAGCCTGAGACCCTGGGGGCCTCCTGCTCTTGGCTCTGCTGTGATGTGTCCCTGCCATAGCCCACGCTTACGTGTCTTCTTGGGTCTAGAAAAAGAAGATGGAGAACGAGTCAGCCGTGGAGGGGGAGGACTCGGCCATGACAGACATCCCTGCCGCCGAGGAGAGCAGGGACATCGTGGAAATGAAAGAGGAGAACGAATAAGGCACGGGACACACGGGCACTGCGGGGACGGTGGAGCTGACACCCCAGCACCATCTCCTCTCCTGTCGAGTTTTGGTTTTGGTTTTGGTAACGAAAGAGGCCTTGGTTGAAAGGTTTCGTGTAAACTCCAGCATACTGGGTATGCTCCCCGCAGCGGGGCCTCGGGAATGGTCTCTGCTGATGCTTTGTAAAAACCCACAAAACAGTTGACTTCATGCCCCGCTTCATGAAAACCCAAAAGACATCGCTGCCTCGTAGTCCACGTTGTCTCCCCTCCCTCAGACGATGTCCACTTGGAACCAAAGGACTGCGGCTCTGCCCTCCCTCGCCCGTGGCCACCACTGCCCAGCGGGCCACGCACGGCACCTGTCCCTCTGCATCTCTCTGAAGAACCCACAGGTTACAACTCGGCTCTCCATGGCTTCCCAGCAGCATGGCTGTGCAGAGAGAGGTAACCCTGGTGGCCTTCCACCATGGAGTCATCGCCTGTCCACTGCACCTGTGTAGAGGACCAGCCTGCGCGGGCCGTTCCCACTGAAAGAGCATCTGTGAGCGCGCTGGGCAGCTGGCTGGAGAGAAAAGTGTGAGACGCCACAGGGACAGCCCGCTGACAGCACCGACCACTCGCATCTCACCTGGCCTCCTGCCAGACCTGGGTGAGCTCTCACACCATGCCCACCGCCGTGTACAGACCTGAGCTAACTTTAACCTTGTCACCAAAGCGCATCTCCGAATTTCAGCATCCTTCCGCATGGCTTCCCCCGAAGGCTTGTTTTCCACTCACCTTTCCTGCAGGTGGCGCTAGAGCAAGGGAATTGGAGCATTCTAACTCTACCTTGTAGTTTTTACAGTGAACTGCAGCTTTAAGTCATAATCTATAGCATTCTCACGCCAGGTTGTCGTATGGTAACTTTTGAAGTAGGTGTCTTACCTGGCCCAGCCATTCTTAGTCATAACCATGCGGTACAGGTAATTCCTCGTGTACGCCCCTCTCATACCACAAGATAAAGCAAGACATTTTATAAAACAACTTCAAAGTCACTATGTGATACTCCCTGAGATGATACATTTGAAATCCATTTAGTGCAGTATATTTTTCTAAGTTTTGGAAAGCGGGTTTTTTCTTTAAAAAATAAAATAAAAATATGGACACAGTTCAGTAAATTCTTGATTTCGTCAAAATTCCTAGACTGAAAGAACCTAGACACAAAACTATTTTAAAGATATAAATATATACTGTATATGTTATGTAATTTATTTTAGGCTATAATACATTTCCTATTTTCGCATTTTCAATAAAATGTCTCTAATACAAATATGGCAATTGCTTGTGTGTCCACATATTTGCCAGTTGAAACGTATTGTATCGATGATCATTGTCTCTTATTTGTAGCAGTTTTACAAAGCCTGTCATTTGTACCTAAATATAAGGACCTGTAAGTGACAAGAGAACTACTTTTGATCCTGGGTAACGGGTATCAATGGGTTAGCTCAGTGGTCGGCAAACTGCGGCTCACCGCTCTGTTGACGAATGAGTTTGCTGACCACTGGGTTAGCTGGTGGGGGAAATAGATACTGGAAAGGGAAAAAGACAGAAGGAAAGGGCCAGGCGCTTGAACTTACTGTATTCAGTGCTGTGCGATCCTCTGGAAAAAGGGTCGTGAGGGCATAACGTCAGGCATGCGCATCACGGGTTGCATTCATGTTTCTGGACACCCAGAGAGCCTCGGGGATGCCGCTACCAGGACCGATCCACAGGCGCTCCGCGGCGGTGTGAGCGCTGAAAACCGGATGCGCGGCTTTGGGGTGCCCTCAGAGGCAGACCTGAGAAGATGGGGGGAAATCTAACTGTATCGGCTTTTTTTAAAGTACGTGACTAGAATATTAAGCAGCAAGATTCCTTTAACCCAGGTGCTATTTCATGCTGTGGGGTTAGAGCTTAAAAATTGAAAAAGCAGGGGGAAAAGAAAAATATTAAAAAAGCGAATTCTCTCCCTCTAAATCGGGGAACCACCAACTAGAGACGCCACTAGGCCACAAGAACGTGTTGTTAGGGCCTCCAAGCCCCCTCAGCGCCCGGTTCACAGGCTATGGTATTTGGGTAGAATTTTGGAGAACCCAGGAAGCAACCCCCAGCCCAGACCACGACCACTGCCCCCGTGACAGTCCTGTCCACTCCTGCCACCCCAGCCCCACTGCCCCCCCGGCCTCAGGCTCGGACCCTTCCTCTCTAGAAGAGAAAACTCACGGCCTCTCAGTCCCTTCACCTGGGCTGCGAGCGTCCTGACGAACACACACCTTAGCTTCTCCCCAAGCAAACCCCATTGCTGGCAGGGTCTCCATCTCTTCTGAGAACCATGGCAGTCAAGCCAGAGAAGTGGGGACACTTCTTCTTCCCACTTCTCAGAGTCAGGAGGGGCATTCTTCTGACTTTGCTGATCAAAGAAACATCCCCCCAACACAGGTTTTCGTGTTTTGTTTAAAAGTTTTTTTTTTTTTCTTTTGAGGGAGGGAGGCAGGGAGAGGGAGAAACATTGATGTGAAAGCGGATCATCGAGTGGCTGCCTCCTGAATGTCCACCCTCTGCCAGGGACTGAGCCCCAAACCTGGGCATGTGCCCTGACCAGAAATGGAACCAGCAACCTTTTGGTACATGGGACAACGCCCAACCAACTGAGCCATCGCGGCCAGGACAACACAGGTTTTCTGTTAGTTTTTCATTGCCCGTCGCTCAGCTGGTAGATTTAGGGATGCCGTGAGGGTCTCGTGTCAAGGCCCATGAAAAGACCCGGTGTGACATTCTCCATGCTGAGTGACTGCTTGTGGACAGAGAGGACCTAAAACTACAGGTGCACCCAGGCATTTTTCATTTAAACGCTGACAGGTGAGTTCGGGCAGCTCAACGCAGTGCTTCCGGAGGAGGGTTTTCTCTGCACAAGCCCAGGTCAGAGCAACTCCTCCATGGCCTCCCTGCTCTTTTGAGGGGCTAGGTGCACTCTGACCCCAAAAGCGGGATCTCGGTGGCCCTGGGCATCAGTGAGACACCCAGGAACTGAGCGGGAAGAACCAGGCAAGGCTTGCTCAAGAGGATGGGCCCGCCGGCCACGTGGCTCAGGGCGTGCTGAGAGGTTTGAACTTTGGCAGGAACCTCTCACCTGTTTGGGATTCTGTAATTTGGGCACAGAAAGCCGCTGGTTTACATCCTTGGGTGAAAGTCAGGTGCACCCCCTCGCTGCCTGCCTTGGGCTTATCTTGCCCCGAAGATCGTCTCCTCCCCGCCACCCACCCCATTTTGTGTGTGTTTTTTGTGTTGTTTTAGCGTCCGCAGGTGATTTGACTTTGAGACTTTTAGCGTTGGGTTAGGCAGGCCAGTGGTCGGCAAACTGCGGCTCGCAAGCCACATGCGGCTCACAAGCCGCAGTTTGCCGCTCTGTTGACTAATGAGCTAGCCGACAACTGGTTAGGCAATATTGGAGAGGCCAAGTACAGTTTGGCTAATGTAGATGCACCATTTCATTCCTGGAGTCTCCCAATAAAGTCATGGAGGGGCGGGGCCGGAGGCCCACGAGGAGGGAGGCGGGTCTCCGTGTGGTTGTCTGGCCCCCACGGTGCTTCCCGAGCAGGGCTGGCTCTGTGGTCCCCACAAGCAGCCTTTTCCGGGTCTCTCGGGGTGGGGCAAGTCATTCCATCCCCAAATATCAGAGCAGTTATTCAGTGAGGTCTCAGAGTAAGAAGCGAAAAGAATCCACGGCTCCCTCCCCTCCTAACCAGTCCCCGTTTGGGGGTCTCATCTCATGGGTAAGTGGATTTTTTTTACTTTTTAATTCAAGCTGAAGTGGGAGAATAAGAATCTGTGTTGCAAAATAGAAAGTATTTATACTGTCGTAATTGAAGGACGTGACCTTGAGAAATACTTTCTTGTGTTTGAGAAGACGACCCCAGTAACTCTCGGAGCAGACCAGGGCCCCGTGCAGCCTGTGCCCCAACGGGCCAGTGTCCGGCCTCTCACTTTGCAGGCGACTGACCTCTCACTTAAGATGAAGTCTCCCAAGTGATGCACAGGCCAGGGAGGGGTCTTCTACATTCCAAGTGCTGCCCTTTTTGGTTGTGTGTGTTGGGGGGAGGAGGTAGCCAAAGTTGCCATGGGCAGGGCTCTCCAAGACGTGGCGATTTGTAAGTGTTGAGGCAGCTGCTTTGCGCGTGCAGCCGATGCCCTGAAACCAGCCGCCCTGCCTGCCTCCTGCAGACGGCCACGCTCACACACAGCTCTTTCATCAAAAAGCATGTTTCTGAGCAACGTGTTTGGTAAACGTGCGAGATGCCCTCCGGGTGGGTGTCTCTATTGCTGTCATTTGCGGCAGCAAAACACCACGTGGCCCGTCAGCTGACCTGACCGCAGTGAAACAGGAGGTAGAGAACATCTGAGGCCACGTGCGCCGAAGCCCCGCTGCCTGCCCGGGCGCAGGTGGTGCGTCTGACATGAAACCCATGAACGTTCTAAAGGAGAGAGATTGTATTATGGAATCAAATAACCCACTTGGGAGTCAGAAAAACGTGACTGTCCAGCCTCAAAGGGAAAATTAAGGACGAGGGATGGTGAGATCTCGTTTGAAGTTGACTTCAGTGGCCTCTCCAGAGGGGAGGGGAGAACTATTAGCCGCTGCCGCCTCTGCTAACAGCGGCAAAGGTAGGCCTCCTAAGTTTGTTTTTCTTTAATTGCCGTTGCCACGTCCAAGTGAATGTTTTTCTCGGCTTCGTTTGTGATCAGCTAGGGCCTCTGACAGACTGCTTACGAGAAACACACGGTGGTAAGACAGCGGCCAGCCCCCCACAGATGCAGAAGGTTCTTACAGGGTACCTCTTGTTAAATCAGGCAACTCCAAGTGTACTTTGCTATAAGAACTTGACCTTGTCTTCTACGGTCCGTGTCAAACAAAGGCGCACAAGAGCTAGGAGCCCTGTCTCTCTCCAGAAGCATACGTGGTCTCAGGTTAAAGAAGGGGGAGGTGGAGGCAGACCAGCCACGTGTACCGTTGCCTGTCCGGTCTGGTGGAAATTCAGTGGCCTGTGGAAATTGGTCATTACTCTAAGATTTAGCAGATGTCCTCCAACTATGAACCCGGGGCCAGGAAACGGTGCCTTTGGAGTTGGGGAACATTACAGCCAGCTGGCCTCTGGTTCCCTGAAGCATGAGGCTGTGAACATGGGAGACCCACAGTTTCGGTCTAACAAAGGAGTATAGGGTACACATATCCATGCCAATCACTCAACGTCCGAAGGGTGGACCAGTCACCCTGAAGCAGCCCCTTCCACCGGGTGCTACGTCCACAAGGTTTGTGGGGCAGATCCACAACCCCTTGGGTCTCTGACATATTTGGCTTGCTTAGTGATGTCTTGAGAGGGCAAAGGTCAAAAGCTGGCGTGACCAGGGAGCTGGTGTAGAGCTCAGAAATCTTGACAGAGCCACCCAGGCGTCTGTTCAAGCCCACCCCCGTTCATCTAAGGGGAGCTTCCGTGCTGGGCCGTGGGTTCATAGCATGACAGTCCCCATCACTCACACATCCCCAGCCTCACCTTGGTCACCTGTCCAATGAGAGGCCTGGGCCATTCCTGCTCAGGCTCCTTCTGGGCCAACATTCTATGTATGATCTAGGATTTAGAACACAGCATGGGACCCTGCCATGGAAAATGACCCCATGCTTCATTTCAGATCAGAGCATCAGCAGTGACCAAGGTTTGTTTTTTTTTTTTTTTTTTTTCTTAATTAAATCTTTATTGTTCAGATTATTACAGGTGTTCCACTTTTTTTCCCCCCATAGCTCCCCTCCACCTGATTCCCCACCCCACCCCATGCCCTTACCCCCCGCCACTGTCTTCATCCATAGGAGTAAGATTTTTGTCCAATCTCTTCCCGCAACCCTCACACTTGCTTCCCCTGAGAATCGTCAGTCCACTCCCTTTCTATGTCCCTGATTCTATTATATTCACCAGTCCATTCTGTTCTTCAGATTTTTTATTCACTTGATTTTTAGATTCACTTGTTGGTAGGTATGTATTTGATGTCATTTTGTTGTTCATAATTTTTATCTTTACCTTCTTCTTCTTCTTCTTCTTCTTCTTCTTCTTCTTCTTCTTAAAGAATACCCTTCAGCATTTCATGTAATCCTGGTTTGGTGGCGATGAACTCCTTTAGCTTTTTCTTGTCTGTGAAGCTCTTTATCTGACCTTCAACTCTGAATGATAGCTTTGCTGGGTAGAGTAATCTTGGTTGTAGGTTCTTGCTGTTCATCACTTTGAATATTTCTTGCCACTCCCTTCTGGCCTGCATAGTTTCTGCCGAGAAATCAGCTGACAGTCGTATGGGTACTCCCTTGTAGGTAATTAACTGTTTTTCTCTTGCTGCTTTTAATATTCTCTCTTTGTCTTTTGCCCTTGGCATTTTAATTATGATGTGTCTTGGTGTGGTCCTCTTTGGGTTCCTCTTGTATGGGGTTCTGTGCGCTTCCTGAACTTGTAAGTCTATTTCTTTCACCAGGTAGGGAAAGTTTTCTGTCATTATTTCTTCTAATAGGTTTTCAATATTTTGCTCTCTCCCTTCTTCTGGCACCCCAAAAATTCGGATGTTGTTTCGCTTAAAGTTGTCCCAGAGGCTCCTTACATTATCTTCATATTTTTGGATTCTTTTTTCTTTTTGTTTTTCTGGTTGGATGTTTTTTGTTTCCACATATTTCAGATCTTTGGTTTGATTCTTGGGGTATGTTGATCTACAGTTGAGTTTCTGTATATTCTTTATTTCAGACAGTGTATGCTTCATTTCTGACTGGTCCTTTTCCATTTTTTTGGCATTCTCATTAAGGTCCTTGAAGGTCTCACTAAGCTCCTCAGAAGTGTCATCAAGTTTCTCGGCAGTTTTTAGAAGATTCTTGAGTAACCTTATAAATGTGATTCTGAACTCTATGTCATCCAGTAGTTTGCTTTCCTCCGTTTCTTTCATTCGTGACATGTTTCTTTGTTTCTGCATTTTGGCTTCTTCCCTGTGTTGATGGAGTGGCTATGTGTGGTAGGTGACCTATAGGGGGCAGTAGCTCAGCCTCCCCAATCACCTGATGTGGATGCTCTTGGTACACCCCTTTGTGGGCTGAGTGCAAAGTCTTGGTGTAGTTAAGCCTGAATTGCTGTTGATACGCTGGGAGGAATTGACCTCCAGGCCAATTAGCTGTGAGCACTCCCTGTGTCTATAATGGAAGAAGTGCTGCGCTTATGGGGCAGGACTTGTTTCAATGGGGCTTTGGTGCTCACTGAGTCTGCCTCTTGAATGTGTCACTTATGGATGTGAGGAGTTGAAATCTGTTGTCTCACACTGACCACTAGGTACACTGGCTTCTGGATCTCCAATGGGGTGCAGGTCAGCTACTGTCTGAGGCCACTCAGCAGGAGCTACAGTGAGAGCTGCAGTTTTCTCCTCTTTGCTTGGGGTTTGGAGGTTTTGGAGCTGTCTGACCCGGGCTGCAAGTTTTCTAGGTTAAGCTGCAATAGGGCAGGCTTTCTTATGCTAATTGAGCTGCTTGGAGCTTGGGTGGGTTTGTAGGTTGTGTGGGGCGGGGTCTCAGGGCGTCACTAGGTTAGGGCGTGGCAAACAGCAATGGCTGCTAGTAAGCCTGCTCTGTGTCCCGACCGTGTCCTGGAATCCTGTGCCCCAGTGCCGTAAACAGTTATTCCTGCACGCAGCTCTGCTAACAAGCCACTCTCACTGGCAGACAGTCCAGCTTCTCCCCGTAGGAGTTTGGGTCCCCCGCGTCTCCCCAGAGACTGGATTTCAGAGTAGTCGGGGGCTTGTCTCCGTTCGGGTTGAAAAAAGCAACGCACCCAGTCGCCCGCCGCCAGCCCGGATCCCGCGCCTCCGTACCTCAGCTTTTCAGCGCTCCTGCACGTCTCAATGCTCTTTTCTCTTTCCTTCTAGTTGTAGAACTTCCACTCAGCCAGCTTTCCCGTGGTTCTGGGTGATAGACGTTTTATCTTTTAGTTGCAGTTTAAATTGTTGTCGGAGGCAGCAGTTCAGGTGTTTACCTATGCCGCCATCTTGGATTCCTCCGTGACCAAGGTTTTTTAAAAAATAAAATTAAGTCTAGTGGGAGTCATTCCACGTGGGCTTGGCGCTCAGTTCACGGGCTTTGCAGTTTCACAGCAAAACTGTGGATTTAATTTAAATTGTTGAAACCAATTACGTTAAAAGAGTTGTGCAGCCTTTGATTAAAATTGACTGCAGAGGTCAATATAAAATAGACGTTGCATTTAAACAAGTGCTGTGTATGTACTTAACAGATGTACGTTTTTGCATTGTTAAGGGAATTTCTACCTGCTTTGCTTTTTAAAAATTATTTGGGGGATTTGTGCTCATATATTGTCAAGTAGCTTTCATACTCTAATTTTAGTTTAAGTAAAGTTTCAACAGTTGGCATACAATTGCGATTGCTTTTAGCTTCTTCATTTTCTTATTCTAACCATGAGTCTGTTTACAAACCCCAAATTACATGGCAGCTGACTGCAATTTCCTTTTTTTGTCAAACGTACTGGAGATATTAAAATTTCGCCCTTTGCCTTGGTAGCTAAAACCTCTAACCACTGGGATAGTTCTCTAAATGCCTTAGTATTTAAATATGACCTATTTCTTCAAGCTCTACTTTGTATTAAAATAAATTTGTACTTCCCTTAACTACAGTAATACTGAAAGTACTTCTCTGAAGCCCAATTTCTCTTCCCTTCTAAAAAGGGGCGCCAGACTTAGAGGGCTGCTAGGAAAGCCAGAGGAACAGAACCCCGAAATCCCCTCCTGCCCACATCTAAGAGACTGTCCGTATCAGTCTTTACATGAAAGGCATGCCTCTTTTTTTAAATGTAATGTCTTAACCTCAAAGAATCTCAGCCCTCAATTTTTGTGAACTTCTATGGGAGGTGACATGGAGAAAGTGTTTTAATACATTGTGCACCAGTAGTTTTATTGCTAGCTTTATCCAGTGGCCAGATAAGTTTCTATTGAACAAGTACAAAAAAATGTTTTATAAAATATCATACTTTAAAAAGATATTAGCTTGTAAGAACATGTAATAAATAACTTCAAAATGCAACGGGTATTTAATTTTAAGGCGGGCCTTTAACATTTATGTAAAACACTGTGTAATATGAAAACATGAGAATGCTCGTAAAATCTCTTCCACGCTCCCACCTGACAGCCAGGTGAATCACTTTATCATCCACTGAGAAATCTACTCCATGACACTCCCACACCCACCCACTGACCCCTATCTGTTTTCCCTCGAAGTATCTCTCATCCCTCCTCTGCATCTTCTCTAGTCAGACTGGCTCAGCTCAGGTGCTCCTGGGTGCTTTGAATTGAAAGACCAATAAGGAATGAACAAATACAATAATTATCATTCACCTCTACGCCCAAGTTCTTCCATCATGTTCATATTCTGAGTGAAAGTGGCTGTGGCACACTGACTGGGTCAGCTCCAAGACAGAAGCAATCCTAACCGTGACCCTAACTCTAAATCCTAACCCTAACACTAACCCTAAACCCAAACTCTAGCCCTAACCTTAACCCTAACCCTAAATCCTAAACCCTAAACCCGACCCTGATTCTCACCTTGGTGGGACAGAAGCTCACAAATTCGTGCACGACTGGTTCAAAGAGCGACTTCTCCCCCATGCCTGGCAACTCCACACACTTACTTAGCTCTGCTCTGCCTTCCCCCCCATGCCACCACTGCCCAGATTTCAGCACCTTCCTCACCCACAACTGTTCTAAATGCTGTTTAATTCCACCTTCTTTGTAAAAGAATAAAATGGCTCCCAGGCCCCGGGCTTGCTCCCTCCTTAGCTGGGAATCTAGTTCTGCATGTCCCCAGGTGACCTAATCTGGGCCTGTTCCGATTCCAAATTCATGATGATCGATGATCGTCGGGGCTGCTTGCCCAGCCCTGGCTTGTTCCAGCCACCTCCCAACATCTCAGAGGGGCTGGCGAGGCCTTGGCCTTCAGCCCCTCCCAGCACAGCGCTTCTCCACCCCTCCCATGCTTTCTCCTGACTAGGCGAATGACGTCATCAACACCCAGAAACCTGCTCCACCCACCCTCCTGCCCTCAAGTCACTGCCTTCGGCCCTTCCTCCTCTCTCACTTGCTCCCTCCCTCTGTCCTCTTCAGACCAGGTCCTCCTTGACCCCGAGGGCCTGGGTGCTGCAGGAGCCTTCTCCAGGCTCATGGCTGCCAGACCAGGATGGAAATGACCCCTTCTGGAATTCTGCAGTACACAACCTATACCACCATTCCCAGCGGTCTGACCACCTGCCCCCACAGCCCCTTCACCAGCCCTTCCAGGCTGGCCCTTCCTCTCACTCTAGGTGCTGGGTTGCTGCCAGGATGGCCCTGCAGGGACATGGGTGGGCACCGGGCTGAGCCTGGACCATGTGTAGTAAAAGAGAGCCCAGCCAGGGAACAGGAGGGTGCTAACCCCCAAAGAGCAGTAGCAACACACAGTGGGGACTCCTGCTGGCACCCAGCCTCCTGCTCCAGCACCTGAACCCCTGGCCCTATTCCAAATCTTCTCCTTGACTCTTCATTCACCATGAGGGCATAAAAGAGGAGACATTTAGAAAGAGAACCTGGAGAGATGGTTTCTCCTCTTCAGGGGTGTATACACATGTGTGGGAGAGTCCCCAATACCTTAAGCCTAGAGAGAGGGGTACTCGGGGAGCTTGCAATGGGCTCTACTGTGGTGGGACTCAGTGTCTAGGTGCCCTGTCAGATCTGACAGAACAGGGAGCCGCAGGAGAGGGGCTCTGGGCGGGCTGGCCCGCGCCAAGTCTGACACGGCACAGCGTGCTAGTCTTCCCCACGAACCAGACCTGGGCCACACTGATCAACAAGCTGACCTGGGGCCCTGAGAACTGACTGGCCAGGCCCAGGCAGTGAGGCTGGCTCAGGACAGCAGCCACCGAATAAGGTCTTTGCTCCCCTGGCCCCCTGCCCTGCCTCCTTTTCCCCAACACCGGAGGGCCAGACAGGGAGTGCACAATTAGTCACCCTTGACTCCTATACTAGATGGGTTACTCCAATTTTACAACTGGAATAGCATTTGGCAACTTGAAATAATAAGGTCTCTTAGTTATCCAAGTGTGAGCAGGGTGGTGATCTACTCGAGCTGTAGGAGACAAAAATAAAGTTGCTTTGTGATTCTACCCCTGGAGTCATGCCAGTTCAGCTCATTTGTACAGAGGCAAATGGGCTCTCAAAGGTGGGGAGGGTAAGAGAGGGTCTGGGAGGGACAGGGAGGGCAGGGCTGGGCCAGCTCATCCTTGCCTCTGGATTTGGAACTGAGCTGCCCTGACCAGGCACTCTTTGGTGAATGAGTGAAGGCATTCACACTTTCCTCACCTGAACATGCTCTGACCCTAGGTCGCCTGCACATCAGCCCTCCCTCCTGTGACCTTCTCCTCTCCAACTCTCTTTTCTTATTTTTATTTTATTTTTAATGGGGTTTTTTTTATTTTTGATAGTATTACAGAAAATCTACCGTTCCCCTCCACCCCCCTCCTGCCAGTCCCTACCCACCCCCCAGGTCTTCACTACCTTACTGCCCATATCCATGGACTATGCATATAAATATACTAGCGGCCTGGTGCACGAGTTTGTGCATGGGTGGGATCTAGCCACCCCTCGCAATGGGGGCCGATTGGGGCAGGGTTGGCAGGGGGGACACGGGAGGTTTGCCGGCCAGCCCCGCCCCCGATTGGGGTTGGAGGGGCCAATCAGGGCCCCGATTGGGCCAGTTGGCCATCACAGTGCACATCATAGCAACCGGTCATTCTGGTTGTTCCGTCATTCTGGTTGCTTGGCTTTTATAAAGTTCTTTGGTTTATCTCTTCTCGTCCCCCAACCCCACACAGAGGTATGTCAGGGACTGTTCTCCCAGCTTCGGGTCTTATTTTGTTGGTTACTTCATTTTGCTCATTAGATTCTGCAAATAAGTGAGATCATGTGATACCTGTCTTTCTCAGTTTGGCTTATTTCATTTAGTTTATTTTCCAGGTCCATCCATGCTGTTCCAAAGGGTAAGTGACCCCTCTTTTATACAGTTGCACAGTATTCCAGTGTAAATGGCCCACAGCTTTTTTATCCATTCATTTACTGATGGGCACTTGGGCTGTTTCCAAATCTTAGCTATTGTAAATAACACTGCTTTGAACATAGGGGTGCATATATTCTTTCCGACTGGTGTTTTGGGGGTTTTAGGATATATTCCCGGAAGTGGTATCGCTGAGTCAAATGGAAGTTCCATGTTTAATTTTTTGGGGAAACTCCATCATGTTTTCCACAGTGGCTGTACCAATCTGCATTCCCATCAGTAGTGAACTAGTGTTCCTTTTTCTCCACATCCTCGCCAGCACTGTTATTTGTTGATTTTTTGATGATAGCCATTCTGACAGGTGTGAGGTGATACGTCATTGTGGTTTTAATTTGCATTTCTCTGATGATTAGGGATTTTGAGCATGTTTTCATGTGTTTCGGCCATTTGTATGCCCTCTTTGGAGAAATTTCTATTCAGGTCTGCCCATTTTTTAAATTGGGTTGTCTTCTTTTTGTTGAGTTGTATGAGTACTTTCTATACTTTGGATATTAACCCCTTATCAGATGTATTATTGGCAAATATGTTCTCCCATTCAGTGGGTTTCCTTTTCAATTTGATGGTAGTTTCTTTTATTGTGCAGAAGCTTTTTATTTTGATGTAGTCCCATTTGTTTATTCTCTCCTTAGTTTCCTTTGCTGTAGGAGATATAGCCTTAAACATATTGCTGCGTAAGATGTCTGTGATTTTACTACCTATGTTTTCTTCTAAGATTTTTATGGTTTCATGCCTTACATTTCTTTTATCCACTGAGTTTATTCTTGTGTATGGTGTAAGTTGGTGGGCTAGTTTCATTTTTTGCATGTACCTGTCCAGTTTTCCCAAAACCATTTATTGAAGTTAATGTTTCTGCTCCAATGTATGCTCCTGCCTCCTTTGTCAAATATTAATTGAGCATAGTGGCTGGGCTCTTACATATTTAAAAAAAAATTTTAGTACCTCACTATCTAGCACAATTAGGATATAATCATGTAGTATATGTGCTTTTTACTTTCTCAGCATGCTGACATTTGGAGGAGGGCCATTTCCTAAATAAACAGCACAGCACATCATGAGAGCATTCCATCTATCCTAAACTGCATTCTAGTTCCTGACTTGGGGAGATGGCATACAGGAGTATTTAGGAAGCACTGTTTTAGGCTGTAAGAAATAGTCTAAATTGTCCCAGTGAATGTAAAGTAGCAGACCACTGTCATCAAAGCTCACAGTCATCCTTGAGGGTGGAGGCTGGGGCTGCAGAATCATGGAGCTCTAGGGAATTGGGGGGTTGAATGTCACCCAGAGCTTTTCCACCCAAGGGCCAATTCTGTTCTGCCTCTCTGGGGCTGTACAGGGGGCCAGAAGCAGTTCTTCCACTAACAGGCAGGCAGGTCTCTGCTGGCTCATCCTTCATTCTCTATGCCCAGGAATACCTTTGAAAGCCCAGTCTTCCCCCATTTCACATCATTCACTTCTGGTTAACAGGCAATGCACAGTTCTTTTATTTATTTATAATTTTTTTTATTGTTTTAAGTATTGCAAATAGTAGTACATATGTCTCCTTCCCCCCCCCATTGACCTCCCCCCGACCTCCCCTACCCCCCAGTACATGCCTTCACCTGCCTGCCCTTCCCCCCGCCCCAGTGGTGGCAATGCACAGTTCTTGCTATCACACTTCCGGGTGCATTTCCATCGGTCTGAAGAGTTTTGAACACCGAAGAAGGTTGCACAGACAGCAGGCCTCTCCTTGTCTAACACCCAGGAAAGCTGGGTCTGGATTATGGCTGTAGCCCTCCCTTGCAGGCTAGGGGACCTTCCTCAAAGTCTCTCAAGTGTTGTACCTCACTTCACGCCCCCCCCCTCCCCCCAAGACAGGCTGTGTGGTGGGGATGCAGATGCGGGGAATCAAGTGACTGGCCCGAGCTCATCCTAATAGTGGATGATGGGACTGATACTGAACCCAAACGCAATTCCAGAACCAGGCACCTAATCTGGGGTGAGCACATCCTATGGGTTCACACTGTGAAGTCATGGGCACCGCAGGCCTGTCTTGGGGGTACTAGAACGTTAAAGCATTGGACCCCAATCTCCCAAAGTCCTCAACGGCAGGCACTGAACCACAGCAACACAGCCAGTTTTTATTTTCTGTTTATTTTTTTACTGTGAAGATGAGACTCAACAAGTCACAAAGGAAACTCTTACGCCCTGAGCCGGGTGTCCCGCTGCAGAGGCAGGTGGGAGGCGAGGCCCCAAACTGACCAGAGGCTGGGGCATGTTTTCCAGAGCAGGAGAATTTCTTGACAAATGTTGACATTTTATAGTGTAAACAGAGACTTGACTAAACAAGCCAAGAGCAGGGCCAGGTTCACATCTTGTGTTCCTGCTGCTCTCCCTTCCCAGCCCCGCCTGCAGCGGGAGAAATACCAGGGCAGGTGACAATACCAAGACATTTCTATAAAAGCAGTGGAAAAGAGCAGATAATTCATTAAATACATTCATTTTGGCTCTTTGTTCCCATATCTAAATACTCAGAAGTAATCAGAGTGAACCTGAAAGGGAGGGGTACCATACTATAGCACCATTTATGCGAAGGCATTTTTCAATATAATACAACTGTTAAAATTAAATACAAAATTACTTTATTAAGTTTAACCACAGGGAAACGACTGCTAACTTGAAATTTCAAGCCCGGACTGGACCGTTTCCTTGCTGTTACCCATGTTTTGGCAATTTCATCCCTGACCCAGACTTACACCCAAGAAATCAACAAGACTGAGATAAAACTCCAGTCAGTGTTCTCCATTAATAGCTCTGGCTATTAATAAGCATTTGAAATATTTAAATATACAGGTGGCCATAAGGCCTGGGAACAGAGACATACAATAAATGGTTTGTTGATATAACATTTCAATACAATTAATGTATTTTCAGATTCAGTGGCCACTCTGTATAGTTTAATTATACACACTAACCCATTCCACTATTTCCAGTCATAAATTTTAATTTACCATGAAAAAAATACAAATGGGACAGCTCCCCTCCACTCTACCCAATTCTGCTGGGCCCCCTGCTGTAGGCCACCTGACATGAGACAGTCACTATGTGACTTCACACATACATTTATATACACGTATGTGCTTGCATGCACAAACAACACACACACCCCTCCTGGGCATGGCGAGCCCACCTTGCTCCCAATGCTACTGCCACTAAGGTGCTGTGCAGGGAGTCACATTAGTTTAGTTGTGTGCTTTCCATGGCTCCGGGTTATAAATAGAATTACACAAACGTTTAAAAGAGGTGCCCGTCTTTATTCTCTGTACGACTCAGCACTGGCTCCCTGGTCTCTCCACCCCTCAGTAGAGATCACCAATGAGGTTGCCCAAAGGCATTAAATGTTACACTTCTGTTACGTGGGGAATTAATAAACTTTAGAAAAAGGAATTTGCAAAATCCACCCACATAAGTTCTCCCCCTCTTTCAGATTTGTCTTCTTTTATAATTTAAGCCCAGGAGGTCTGCAGGGCATCTGTTGCTTTGTTTCTATGTGACATTTCTCATCTAAAATCAGTCCTCCTTCGGTTCACTTTGTACAGTTCCTTGGGCCATTTTTAAGTGACTTGACATCGGACTCTGCTTCTGCTAAACTATTTGGGGACACTCCAGGCCTTTCACACACATTTCAGATTCACTTCACAGTAGTCACAGATCTTTTAAAAAGGCATTTATTTTTATGTATGCCTACAAGTGAGATGCCCTGGAGGTATACACTTCTGAAAATAACTTTCTGGCTTTCAAGGGGAAGTACTGCAAAGTGTTACTTAAGAGAGAGAGAGAAAAGAATAACTTTATTTTAACATCAGAAAGGAGAACAGCCAGGAAGAATACTGGAGTCCTACATCTATGCTGATGGTAAAGGCGCTACATCATTAAATGTAATGATGTCATTTTCATAAGCACTTCAGTCATTATCTGGAAGAAAACAGCACGTGGGGGTGAGGGTGAGAACAGGAGGACTAGCACAGCCTCTTAAAACAAAAATACTAAAAAGAAAACAAGCACGTGACCTGCAAAGGCCGTTTCTCCATCAGAGGTGTTAGTGCATGTGGTCTGAGATTTTACCTGGTAAGACTAATGAAAGAACGCAAAGACAATGTCTGTTTTTCTTAAAGAAAAATTTCATAAGGCATTAACTGAATAACAACAGTATAATGAAAGTGGAAATTGCTATATAAAGAAAACAGGGTCAGTCTTGTTCTGTGCATTTAAAACATTTTCAGATATGCCGTATTCGAAGGAAGAGGAACTACAAGCATTTCAGATCAAATTCCACCTACGTCTAGATCACAAGTGAAAAACCACACACTGGCCTCATGTTCTCCACTGCCGACATCACCGTTCCATGTGTATGGGTGAGATGAACAGCTATATATGCAGGTGAGGAGGGGAGCCAGAAAAAATTCTGAAGGAGCAAAGCTAATGCCATGGAACTTGCTACACAGAAATTCTTTATTAATTTTTTATGTACCATTAATATTTAAATGTACCTTAAATGAGCTCAAAGGAATAAGTCATGCCTGCTTAAGGTGACCATCTTTCTGCCAAAATTATAGGGTCCAAAATCTCTGAACTCTTGCAATAAACTCTGGGATTGAAAGTAAGCACAGTGCAGTTCCCACTAACTTTCCTTCTAGATACTTGATCATTTTAGAGGTCCTTCTAAATAATTGTTCTCTTGAATCCATGTTGGTCTCAATTCCATTTTTATTCTGCTCATGTCACTGACCAGCCCAAGACCAGGCATGAGAAATGGAATTAGGAATCTGAGTAACTGAAGTTGCATGTTGCAACAAACAAATGTTATTTTTAGAGTTGGCCAATCATCTGTATTTCCTGAAGCACTGGACAGCTTTGCTCCTCTTATGCTGTGATCCCGCTAAGCCTGGATGATGTCTGAGAGCAGTCAAATAAGGCCTTAGCACGGAAAACCAATTAAACTTACCTTTTTGAATTTTTATCAGTATAGGAGTGAAGACCACAATTTAACAATATCAAACATAGAAACAAGAAAAAAGTATAAAATGTAAACAATTAAGTTGCCCAGAAGTCCAGTTCAAGTTCACTGAGATTAGATTATTTTCAAAATTCAAAGACAAATGGTCTTGAGTACCATTAAATTCAATGGTGGGTATGAACAAACGGTCAGAGGGGCACAAACCCCTGCTGCCTTGTTCAACCTACACATTTGAAGTTATGCTTTTAAAAATACTCAAGAATGGTACGTATTTCCTGTTATGTTACAAATACTAAAATGAAGCATCAAAGCCAACAAGAAGTCATTATTATTATTTGAACTTGGCTTCTAGGCACCTCCTATTCAGGCACCATTGCATTTCACAGTGAAAAACACAAGCCTCTCCAATCCACACACATTTAGAGCAGAATTTGATTCAGGGAATTAGCATCTACCAAAATGTGGTGACTAGTAATGACGAGGTTATGGGGAAAATACTAACGTAACAGTCTGTGTAGTTTTGTGTGGCCTCTTGAGTTTTCTCAACTAAGAATTTGAAGTGAAAGCAAAACTTAGATTTTCAAAAAAGGTTTGGCCCTCTGAAAAAACACAGATTAGGGAGCTTATAAACTATTAAACTGCACCAAATAAAGGTTTATTTATTCTAAAATGAAGCTCAGTGCTTCAGGGAAGCACCACCTCCACTAATGCTGAGCCAATTCAGGTGCTGCTGGTACAACCTTAAAGAGTGACGTGTCTGGTTACTGTGAGCAGTGTCCACAGTACACGCCTCACGTAGACAATTCAAGTCCTAATGCAGGCCACGCTCAGCTAGGCTGCCCCGTAACCACCACCTGGTCACCATGCAGGCAATTGCTCATGGCCCAGAACACTGCCTCCCTCAGGCTTTCCAAAACAAATCGGGGGCAGATGCAGCATAGTCATACTTTTGCACTGTTTTAGTACACACTTCTGCTTAAACTAACTCATGAGAAACCTGAGATACTGCCAGCAGATGAATTTGGCAATAGGAACATCCTAAAAAATAGCAGGAAAAGGGCACAGAAAGACCCGGATCCAGCTTATCCCACCCCTAAACTCAGATGAGTGCCTGCGGTCATTTGGCCTTGGTTTCCTCCTCTAAAAACGCAGGTAGATCTGAGCTCTGTTCTGACTATAATAGTGAACCTATGGGCCACAGAGTAATAAACAGCCAAACACTAAAGCACACCACTTGCACCCAGCACCAGACCTGGTATGGCTGTGGCCTCAACACTGGTCATGTCCTCGAAGAGCAAGGATTTCCAGGTGCCATCATCTCCCTCCTGCTCCTCTTCAGCCTTTAAAAAACCAATTTTCAATCTTCTATTAAATAATCTGTTTAAGGTAGCTTTAATTAGTATGTAAATCCAAGTCACTGCTTGCCAAGACTATCAGAGGATGCTGAGACTGTGCCATTAGCAGACTCCATCCCAGAATTATACCGCGTAAGCAGACTGCATAGGAAGGGCACCACAGAGACCCATTACCACCAAAATAAAAAAATTACTATTAAAAAAAAAAATTGAAAGCCAGTTTACTAATAGAGAAAGTTTGGTTTGAGATAAAAAGAACATATTCTCCTGATACTAGAGTATTTGTTTTATGGAAAAGATGGCATGTTTAAGGTCCCACCTAAAACATATTGCATCATAAATGAGGAGAAAACTTGGTTAACTCATTATCAGAAGCTAGTCTTCAGAACATCCCAGGCCAGCGTGGCTCACAGGGTCCAAGAGTCCACGTAATTCATTCTAAGAGACTAGCAGGCCGAGGCTCAAGCTGAGGAGCTGCCTGCATACTCTGGCCCTGCTGCCAGGCTGTCCGGGTGTATGTCTCTCACAAACTCGTCTCCTCACACACTCTGACGGGGATGTTGTAGTGCCGATCGTCCTCGGCGATCAGGGTCACCACCGGCCAGTCCCTGGGTGGGTCTGTGGGGTAGAGCGTGATGAACTCCTCAGTGCTGTACTTGGAGAGCCGGTACACCTGGATGGTGTGGCGCACAGCATAGGCCAGAAGGAACATTTCAATCTGGGGAGGAGAACAAACGGGTAAGTGAAGGGCAGCCACCCTAAAAGATGCCACTTACTTCCCCCGCTCCATCCCAGGTGTCCCAGGCCATGCCGGATAAGCCAAAACCTTTCTTCCTCCCCATGGACCTAGCCCCAGCCCTCTTTCATATGGTTGTTGTAAACAAGCAAATCACCAAGAATGGATTGTGTCTGATGAGGGACTTGTAACTAGAATTTATCACAATTCTTACAACTCAATAAAAAAAACAAATGAACAGTTTAAAAACTGAGCAGAGAGTCCAAACAGACAGTTCTCCAAAGAAGATATGCAAATGGCCAATATGCATATGAAAAGTCATCAAGGGAATGGAATCAAAACCATGGTGAGATACCGCGTCACACCCTCTAGAATGGATCCGATCACAACGACAAAAGATGCGGGGAGTGACTGCTTACCATGTTTTTTCTTTCCAGGCATGAAATGATTTGATACAGGTGATGGTCACACAACAGGTAAATGTACTAAAGGCCACTGAGCTGTACACTTTAAAATGGTTACTTGTATGTTATGTGAGGTGTGGATGTGGGACTCAAACACTGCAGGTAGGAATGACCAATGATACAGCTGCTCCTCAACACTAAATAAAGAACTGCCATATGACCCAGCAATTCCACTCCCAGGTACATACCCAAGAGAACTGAAAACATATGTCCACACAAAAAACTTGCACATGAATGTTCATAGCAGGATTTTTCAGAATAGTTAAAAATGGAATGAACCAAATATCCATCAACTGATGAATAAAATGTGATATACCCATACCATGGAATAGTATTTGTCAATAAAAAGGAATGAAGAATTGACACATGATACAATATGCATGAACCTTAAAAACACTAAGCTGTGAAAGAAACCAATCACAAAAGACCACATAGTATATGATTTATGATTCCATTTATATGAACTCTCCATAGTAGGCAAATCTAAGGTGACAGAAAGTAGATTACTGGCTGCCTAGGACTGGGGGGGAGTAAGAATGGGTATGAGGTTTCTTTTAGGGGTGATAAAATGGTCTAAAATTAGAATGTGATAGCTGCAAAACTCTGTAAACATATTAAAAACCCACTGAGCTGCATACTTTAAAAGGGCAAACTTTATGGTAGGTAAATTATCTCAACAAAACTTTTTTAAAAATTGGACTCTCCGTAACAGCAGACCTCGTGGAGACCCAGAAAGGACTAGCTTCAGCCTAACATGCAAAACACGCTCTACCAGGCTTTTCACTGCAATGTACTTGCTACTGTTCAGGAGACATTAGGTAACTTACACTACAAGTACAGATTATTTTTAAAATAATTATCTTCAATCCTGCCTGACCCAGCATGACCATCATCTTTGCACTTTCAGACAGACAGGAAAAGGCAAGCCAAAGAGCCAGCCATGGAAGAAGGAAGGAAGCTCTTTGGAAGGATAGCCTTAATGCGACTTTAGTGGTTGGCTATTCAACTAAAAAAAGATGTAAGCTTTTTAAGGCAACGTAATGAATTCGCCAAAGAGAGTGCAAAGTGAGCCTACTGTTGCCTCCTGGGACAGTACTGCATTGGGTCTCTGTGTAAAAGATCCAAGAGCAGGCTGCACTCTACTGGCTAAGGTGACCCCATTTCTATTTTTAAAGGATCCTAGCTAATACAGCTACAGCTGCCAAGATTAAACACACTTCACATGACTTTTTTTTTTTAGACTACCAGATCCAAAGATACTGATCCCATTACCACCTTCAGAAGCAAGCCCAGGCTGAGATAACATGTTGGTCCTAAAATAGGTTCACAATTCTGTAAGAGTAGGGTGAACTTAGTGACTTGCTAACAAATATAATATGGGTAAGTGTGATGGGGTGTGACTTCCAAGATTAGATCATAAAAGGCATTGTAGCTTCTTCCCCACTCTCTCCTTGAATTACTTTCTGAGAGAAGCCAGTTGCCATGTTGTGAGCCCTATCTATATAGAGCCCCACATGGCAGAAACTACCCCCTACCAGTGAGGAACTGAGGCCTCCTGCCAATGGCCAGGTGAGTGAGCCATGTTGGACATGGATCCTCCAACCCGAGTCAAGTCCTCAGATGATTGCAACCACCCAAGACCTCAAGCCAGAGTCACCCACTAAGCTGCCCCTGAATTCCTGACACCCAAGCACTATGAGATAATGTTTGATGGTTAACGCTGGTGTTTTGGGATAATACGCAAAGGTATAACTCACCTGTTCAAGGCCACCAGTGTGTCCCACCTGATTGAGATGGTTCCTCAGGAGCTGTCCAGGGTCACTGGATGTGTCCCGAGCAAACAGAAGCACAGAGAAAAATGGTACGTCCTCTCCCTTCTCTTTATTATCATATAGTTCAATGGCTCTGTGTAACATTAAAAATTTTACAGCTTCATAAAGGCTATATTCTTCCTCTTCATTTGTGAACAGTTCATCACAAGCTATCTGCCTTGCTTCAGCAGTTCTCAGTTCAGCCAAGCCTGCCCACTGCAATTAAAAAAGTTACATAATAACATTTTTGTTCTAAAAGTCCCTGGAGCACAAAGAGCACAAAATCATTTTCAAAAGTAGGCAACCGTGGGTCACAACATTCAAGTTTCCAGCTCAAACAATGGTACTACTCTTTAGACCACACAAATCCTTATTCAGTTTCTGCCCCATTAATTTGAAACAAAAGTACAATGCACTAAGGAGAAGCACTGGGACTGTGGAATGGCAATTTGGAACCCTAACTTCACAGGTAATGAGACTCAATCAATCGGAAATATTTATGGAAGACCTAACGTGTGTGTGGGTCCTGGGTGTGAAGCTGTGAAGAAGAGCTAAAATTACTCCTCTCTGTAAGGGGGCTTACGGGTACAGTTATCCAGAAAACTTCAAAAATGAAGATGGGCAAGGAAGCTTAGGGGATCTCCTAAATATTAGTTTACTAAATTTAACCTTCTAACCTCTTAAAAGTTTCAAATGAACAAATCCACTCAGGAAATTCTAAGTGACTCCTGATTAAGAATAGAGCAGTGTCAGGTATTCAGCAGAAATAGGCACACTCTTTATGTGAACAAGAAAACCCCATAAATACATGTACTTTTAAAGTAAATGAGAAGATGCCAATATAAAACTAGTCCTTATGAATCACCAGTAACTACCGCTCCCCTGAAAACCCATTAAAATTTTAAACCCAAGAGTAAATTTTAATGGTAATGACAGCACCACAGGACTCTCCAACAAGTGGGATGAAAGCTGAACACCTCATTTTCCAGAAGTAGACAAGTTGCCAGTCAAGAGCATAGCTCTAGAGTCAGGATGGAATGAAGGCCTCACCCAAGCAGCTGATGGCTTTTGCAGGGCATTAACCAACTGCGGGGCCTTAGTTTTCTCAGCTGTAAAAATGGGATAACCATAGCAACATCACCTTGGTAGCTGTAAGAATTAAATACAAACAACTTTTAGTGTATGGCCTGGCCCATAGAAAGTGCTGGGAATGTAGCTCTGTTTATTAATAATTTTCACATTACTGTAAATTGGAATCACTTAAACATTCCCCAAAACGAGGATCCAGTTACCCTAGATACACCTAAAAACAAAAATTGCAATTTCACAAGAACTTAAAAGAGATAAAAAGGAAATCACAAGTGATTGAACTGAAGAGCCTTCTCACTCACTCCTACAGGGCCAGAGCCTTGCCCTCAACTCTCAACTGACCCAGGGACTGGGCAGCACAGGTCTCCAACCCCCACAAATCCTGTGCTCTGCTTAACATGCAAGAACAAAGGAATCCCTCGGTCTTCCTTGTCCTCCCATTTCATCACTAGTGTTCCTGCGACAGTGTATTTTGCAGTAAATACTTCTATGATTGCAAACCCAAACCAGGTTCCAGGAAGTCAGGTCCTCAGTTCATCCATCAACAAGGTATTTACCGAATGCCTATTATGTGTCAGGCTCAGGTCTAGGCACTGGGGATAAAGAAATGAACAGTCTTTCATGAAGCTGAAAGCCTAATGAGGCATGAATTCATATCACTGATATTACAATAAGAAATCTGGACCGTCCCTAGCCGGTGTGGCTTAGCTGGTTGGGCATCATCCTGTGCACCACCAAAAGGTCACTGGTTCAGTTCCCAGTCAGGGCACATGCCCAGGGTTTGGACTTAATCCCTGGTTGGGTGAATGTAGAAGGCAGCTGATCCATGTTTTTCTCATATTGATGTTTCTGTCTTTTTCTTCCTTTCCCTTCCTCTCTCTCAATTCAATAAAAACATAGTTTTTAAAAGAAAAATATGGACTAAATGTATCACTGAAACTTGTTAGTATGACTTAGCACAAAGACTATATTTGTTATGGTTTCCTTTTAAGACAGTTAAACAAGTCATTAAACATATCATCTCCTCCAAGAACACTTGATGTTGATATTTCTCAATTTTACCAAAGACCTCACAGGAAGGGTTTGTGTTTGTCCAAAATTATTTTGCCTAAAAAACAGCCAAGAACGTCTGGTAATCCACTAAGTGAGGGCTAAGAAGTGGTCTGCTGAGGGGGGATAAATGGTGATGGAAGGAGACTTAACTTGGATGGTGAACACATAATACAATATACAGATGATATATTATAGAACTGTATACCTGAATCCTATATAATTTTATTAATGTCACCCCAATAAATTCAAGAGAAAAAAAATGGTCTGCTGGGGCAATTAGGAGCAGGAGCTTTTGCACTTCACAAAAAAAGAAAATTACATGTTCCAAACCTTCTTCCTTAGTAAAGTGAGGGACTCCTTAATTTTATCAACCAGGTCCTCACTCTTCCCCTCAAATTTCAATCCAAGTTTCCACTGCTTGATCCAGCTGTATTTGCTTATGAGTTTTTCTGGTAACTGGAGTATGAAAAAACAGAGAGACAAAGAACATTAACCTTCAAAAAAGTCCATCACACAAACCAAGCTGTAAGAAACCACAAAGCCCTTTGTCCCCTTTCTCCCAGTTCTTTATCACTAATGTTCCTACCTTCGTTTCCAGAATTAATCCCTGCAAACCTGTCATGTGAGTTTAGGCTGAATCACCTAAACCTGCAAGTCAGGATCCCAGAAAGTACTGCCCCAAGGAGGACTGCCAGAGTGAAATGAAGGTTTGGGTTGAGATACAGGGGCTCAATCTACGCTGCACAACCACCTCAGCCAGGAACCCCGCACAGCACTGTGTGAGTGTATGTGAAGGAGCCTCTTCACAGAAGCCCCCAGCTGCTGGGTCTCTGGCAGCCTCCCTAGCACTCCATACTGCCTGACTCTGGAAGGGCCTCCAGGACTTCTAAGATGGTCCAGGATAAAGTAAACACCTAAACAAAACCTAATTTTGATATTAACACATATACTCAAAATTTTAATATTCAATGAAGCAATATTGTATCTAGTTCCACTGCTTAGTATAGTAAGATAAAAAACAGCATGAGAATAAGAAGTAGAGGTTAAGGGAGCTGTGATGGCCTAGCTCAGTGGTCGGCAAACTCATTAGTCAACAGAGCGGCAAACCACTGGCCTAGCTCATTAAAGAAGTGGCAGCTGAACTCGTACTTTGCCTGCTTCTCTTGTAATCATCAGTGAAATCTGGAGTCTGAAAGGCAAGATGGGACACAACTTGATGGGTGAGAGCATGGGAACTCCCCCAACAGTCTCTGGTGTGCCAGGACAAAAATCCATGTTATTAGGTTGGGCACAGGCATGTCGTGTCACTGCTATAAAATTTAGAGGGGAAAAAAAAAGTTCACCTCCATGTCAAAAGATCATTAAAAAATAATTAATTCCTACAACATCCTATGTGGAACTTGAGCTTGTTTAATGGTTATAAATAGGTGGGTTTTTTAAAACATATTTTTATTGATTTCAGAGAAGAAAGGAGAGGGAGAGATAGAAACATCACTGATGAGAAAGAATCATTGATTGGCTGCCTCCTGCATGCCCCCTACTGGGGAATGAGCCTGCAACCAGGCATGTGCCCTTGACTGGAAATGAACTCGGGACTCTTTACTTCAAAGGCCAAAGCTCTATCCACTGAACCAAACTGGCTAGGGCATAAATAGTTTTAAATGAGACCATATGTTCAGTTCTTCCAGAATCTAAGACCCTGCCTACCCTTTCATAATGGTAATTCCAGTTTTACTTTCTCAGTCTATACAAATCATGTAAAACAAAGGTGGTTTCATCTCTGCAAAAAACAAAACCACCATTGGGATGTAAATTCCTCTTGCAGTTCCCAGTGATGCTCATCCACACTCACTCATAAGGGGGAAGGGGCTTATCGTAATGACAAATGCCCACCCACCATGAGCCACCCAGCTCCGTGCCCACACTGTCCTGCATTTTGGCAGCATGCGGTCAGCTCTGCTGCAAACCTTAAATTAGGTTCTCAGTTTCATCCAGAACCTAAAATGCCCTCAAGTGGCAACAAGCTGAAATCACAACTGGGCACAGAGAAGTGCAAGTGAGCAGAAAATCTTGGCTACACAGATGTGAGCTGGGAACCGAGTAAAGGGAAGCCCATAAGCCCATCTGAGCATCACAGGACACTGTGCAGGTATCTAAAAAGCAGGCACAACACTCAGCTGAATTACCCAGGAGACCCCAAAGATCTAACTATGCAGCCAGAAACCCAAATAAAAGTCCATCTCCTCGATCCTTCCATGTATTGCTCAGTGTTGCCAGAGCAATCCTCCAACTCAGGGTGCATAGTTCTAGGAGACAGTGGAGAAAGTCCAAAAAATAAGGTGTGAAAAAGAAACTACAAAGAAAAAAATAATTGAGTTGGAATTATTTATTCAGAAGAAAAAAAGTGAACATAATTTTAAGTGCTTTCAGGGCTCATAATACATAGAACACATAAATAGCCATTCTTTTCTCCTGCACCTTAAGAGACTGGACTTCTGTTATAAATTTGAGCAAGAAACAAGACTTAAACACGAAATAGTGATAGGAAATATTTAAGAATAAAATAAGTACTTAGCTTAAGTGTAATTCAATTTGTGACTGAATATAAAAACACCCTGTTTTCTCTAACAAGTCTATAATTCTTGAAACCAACACCATGATTAAAGGGGTAGCAAATAAAAATGTGTCATTCCTAAAACTAACTCATAAGTTTCAATATACCTTAGAGTCTAACCCACTCTAAGCAAACACTGCCACAGGTCCCACCCACTCAGAGACATTCTAAAGCTTAGAAAACTTGGAAAGCAAAGGACTACCCTGAAGGGCACTACCCCCCCCCCCCTTGCCGGCCATCACGTCACCCAGGCTTATGTGGGGCTTGCAATCAATTAAGATCCTCGTGTCCTTTTCCCCCTCATAAGTTGCCAGTAAGGTGGATATCCCACAGCTAGCACTTCGAGTTTTGCTTTTGCGTTTTTAAAAAATATAAGCACAAGACTTCCAATTTTTTTCTAATTATGCCCTATTGTCAGTTTTGCTCAATCATTCCCACCCACCAAACTTTTGGGGTATTCTATCACCCAACCTATGATGTGACCTCATCTGATGTGTGTGGACACACGACACAATGAGACATGATTTCCTGGGTGTCAATACCACATCTCAGATGCCCGACCTTCACCTCCCAGGGTGACATCAATCACCCGATTCTAGTGCTGCTACCCAACCACCTACAAAGCCAATCCTCCTAATACTGCACAGAGGGTGCTGGTTTCTTGAACTGGTGCTAGAATTACAGAAATGAGCACCCTAAAACCCCAGCAGGTTCTCAGAAAGACCAATACACACTCCATTTAATTCAGCACCAGCACGGAAACCAAACTGCTCCTTTACAAACTTTTAACACCTGCTCACTAATTCAGCTCAACTGTTCAAATAAATTTTATCACTTTTCTCTTCTGGGAAATACTATTTTTGGTCGCTTTTACTATGCAAAATCATCCCAACCATACAAAACCCAATGAACCCACATGCTGACGTCATATTGCAGGCTGGGCTAGCACAGAGCACGGGCAGAAAAGGGAAGTCTTTCTCACAAAAATGATTGGAAACATTACGGACGCAAACCTGCAGCAGCAGCGTACCAGCGTGAGCTCCGGGTCCTGCAGCCAAGAGGGCAGCCCCGCTGGCTGGCTCATGGCCTGGAACAGCGTGGCCCTCAGCGCACAGTAGTTATCTCCGCGGACTCGCCTTATGGAGGTGAATTTCTGAGATACCTCTTCGTAGCCCTGGGTGAAAGCATCAAAGAATTCAAAATGGTTGTTACTAACTTCAGGGAGAGTTTTATTCCTGTGAGAAAATGTGCCCCTGAAAGACTAGAAACAAGACTGGTTGAGTCTTTCATGTAAGACATTCTAATTCTTTATTAATCAAAAGATATTAACAAATGTTAGTACTGTACAAAATATCAGCATGTTAACATATGCAATACACTATAACATATAAATAATACACCAAGTATTATTAAAATACTAACCACTCTCAAAGTTGGAGTTATATGTCCCTTCCTAAGCAATTGTTGCACACTTATGTATTGATAACTGAATGTATGGATAATTGTAATTATGTATTGACTAGAGGCTGGGTGCACAAAATTCGTGCATGGGGGGGGTGGGGATCCCTCAGCCCAGCCTGCACCCTCTCGCAATCCAGGACCCCTCGGGGGATGTCTGACTGGCGGTTTGGGCCCGATCCCTGTGGATCCAGGATCACTGGCTCCTAACCGCTCACCTGCCTGCCTGCCTCATCGCCCCTAACCACTCTGCCGGCCTGCCTGATCATCCCTAACCACTCTGCCGGCCTGCCTGATCACCCCTAACTGCTCACATCCCTGCCTGATGGCCCCGAACTGCTTGCCTGCCTGCCTGCCTGCCTGGTCACCCCTAACCGCCTCTGCCTCGGCCCCCGCCACAGCAGCTTCGTCCAAAAGGACATCCGGAATGACATCGGGAAGGTCGTTTGGCTGTCCGGTCTAATTAGCATAGTATGCTTTTATTATTATAGATAATTCTGAAGGGCTTAATCTGTATTTAAATTGACCCTGAACTCTTCAATGAAAAGATAGGAAAGAAGAGAAAGATGTACTACATTTGTATCTCTGTATTAAAACACATACAGACACACACACACACCAAAATCCCAAATTTCCATGGCACATTTAAAAATGTCTAATTCTTGGATAATTCTGTTATACTATTTTAAAAGTGGATTTGTCATTCTTGTTCAATCTGGAAGTGAAAGGAGGAAATGAAAATGTTCACTGACATGCTCTCAAAAACAGCATTCAAATGGAATATTCTGAAGTATACTCTACAAAAGGACACTATAAAACCCTAGTGACCGGTCCACAGGCCTCTGATGATCTGATCTCCCTGGCTGGGCACTGCTCAGGCATCGTATCAACCTCAGTGCTCCCCCAACTCGCTCACTTCGATCCTGTCTATCCTTTCGCTTGGCCTGTTCTTCCTCGACAGTTTCTGGAGACCGCTTCCTACCCTGCACTCACTCAAAGAAAGGAGTCTCACTCTCACCACACAGACAGCCACCCTGTGCCCAAGTGCTGCACCCTCATCATGAGCTGTGTTCAAGGTCCAAGTCACAGAGCAGTGTTCTTGGTATGAAAGTAGTTCTTTATAACAACATTTTGAGAGTCCCATTTTTAGGTAGTGGTCCAATCACTGTGACAGATAAGGGTCCATCAAGCAGACTCATGTCTACTAATGTGCATCTCTTCCCTATGGTGGACCCTCAATTACCTTGAATATTCATGATGGCTTGTTCAACAGCAACTGCATCTCTCAAGATGCGTACATTACTCACACTATTTCAGAGGTGAGTCATACTTTCAAAATTAAATTTGGATTTATACACATCTCCAAAAGAATACCCAAACAGACAAATGAGGACTAAAAAAAGAACCGAGACCCAAGCTGTTATCAGGCCCGAGATGCTCTAATTATGGCCACGAGTCCTAATGTGACGACGTTTTTCTAACTGATGTGCCTTTGATTAAATTTTGGTCCCTGAAAAATCCAACTACAGGGTCAAATCTTTTTCTTGAAATAAAATGACAGAGAAATGATTTCAGCATGAGTTCCAAAATATGGAATATTTGGATAACTTAGGGGTCATCTTCAATTATGGACTTTCAGGTGCCAGTTGTTAGAAAAATCTTTTAAAGAGAATGAGGCCATATAATAAAATTGCAAGTCAGTGAAAGCATTTCTGGGGAAGATGAAAAAATATGGGCATACCTAGGAGATATTACAGGTTCAGTTCCAGACCACCGCAGTAAAGTGAATATCTCAATGAAGCAAGTCACCTGAATTTTTTGGTTTCCCAATGCATATACAAGTTATGTTTACACTGCACTGTAGTCTATTAAGTGTGCAATATTATGCCTAAAAAAGCAATGTATATCCCTTAATTAAAAAACACACAATTGGTAGTTACAAAATAATCATAGGGATATAAAGTACAACACAGGGAATATAGTCAATAATGTTGTAATAACTATGTATGTGCCAGCTGGATACTAGATATATCAGGGGAACACTTGTAAAGTATATGATTGTGAAACCACTATGCTGTACACCTGACACCAATACAAAATAATACTGAATGTAAACTGAAACTGAAAAAAATAAAATAATGAAAAAAAACACACAAAAAACACCCCACTTTATTGCTAAAAAAATGCTAACAAACACCTGAGCCTGATGGAAAAATGGCATCAATACACCTGCTCAACACAGGGTTGCGACAAATCTTCAATTTGTAAAAAAGGCAACAAAGCAAAGCACAATAAAATGAGCTATGCCCGTGTTGTTGTTGTTTTTATATATATTTTATTGATTTTTTACAGAGAGGAAGAGAGAGGGATAGAGAGTTAGAAACATCGATGAGAGAGACACATCGATCAGCTGCCTCCTGCACGCCCCCCACTGGGGATGTGCCCGCAACCCAAGTACATGCCCTTGACCGGAATCGAACCCAGGACCCTTCAGTCCACAGGCCAACACTCTATCCACTGAGCCAAACTGGCTAGGGCTGCCCGTGTTGTTTAGATACTGGCCTATGGTTATCTAGTCTGATACCAGGTGAAGGTTGTTAGAAAATCTATGAGTGGCTGATATGCACATTCAGCAGATGGCCTCACAAATCTAGATGTTCTTCACCCTTCACCACTGGCAGGAACTGAGAGTCCCGGTATTTCCTGATTGAGTTCTCTCACAAGGAACTGAGACACAAAGAGCCTGCAGTCCACACCTACAGGGGGCAGAGCTGACATTTACTCTCAGAGCTTGAAAAGTGACAGCTACACTCTGAGTTAAGATCAGGTCATTTCCGGGCAGGCCTGGGCAGCTGAGTTGCCTGCTGAAAGATGTGCAATACTGTCTATAAAAACAAGCTCTGAGAAAAAGACCAAATGTACTCAAATATTTAAACATTTTATTTTTTTATAAATATTTTATTGATTTTTTTACAGAGAGGAAGGGAGAGGGATATAGTGTTAGAAACACTGATGAGAGAGAAACATCGAACAGCTGCCTCCTGCACACCCCCTACTGGGGATGTGCCTACAACCAAGATTCATGCCCTTGACCAGAATCAAACCTGGGACCCTTCAGTCCACAGGCCGACGCTCTAGCCACTAAACCAAACCGGCTAGGGCTATTTAAACATTTTAAATACTAAACAATAGTTAGAAACAAAACATATATATTAGAAAAATATCTACCAAGTATAATAGATCAATATCTCCAGTATATAAGTGCATTCAAATTCATAATGTAAATAAACCCAAGAGAAAAATGAGCAGGGGATATGACCCAGAATTTACAAGAGGTGGTGGAAAAGTTAGACTGAAACTCATTTTTGCAGCTCACAACTGCTGAATGGTAGCAATTTTGAATGGTTCACACTAGTAAGGAATGTTGGATTCAGGACACGTTCAAGGGCAAGCAATAGTGTGCTGTTCAGCTGGCTGTGCAGTAGGAGTGAGTCAGGGGATCTGACCTAAGCAACGAGCCAGCCCAGTCACAACAGGACCATGGCCTGTCCCACAGCCTTGGAGACTACCTTAGGGTCACCAATCTGTGCAATGGTGTTGGGAGGGGACAGCTCCTGGGACACCCTAAATGAGGGGAGGAGTTCCAGATCCCTGTGCTTGGGGAGTGCAGGAGGGCCCAGCCCCTAAGACTGGAGGGCATGAAACCAAACCCAGGAGGGGACAGTAGGGAATAGGACATCTTTTACCTCACCAGGCCAGAAGGGCATTCCCAAATGACTCCAAGAGGGCAAGCAATGGCTGGCCCAACTCTAAACAGCAGAGTCATTTCTGTGTTTTTCAAGGAAATCATGTTACTAAAAAACTGATGATTCTATTTTAATACTGGGACTCGGAAAAAGTCCCTTATCTTTGGCAGCTGTTCCTTATCTCTAAAATCAGAACACTAATATTTACATAGTGTAATAGCAATTGTCATAATTAATGTCTAACAATATAAAAGGACACACTAAATAATTATCTATGACAGACTATTTGAAAGACTTGAAATATGTGCATGTAGGTGTCATACCTTTTTCATACATGTAGCTTTTTGAGTATTTCCCCTCCATTCTTTTTTGCAGTAGTCCATGATATCCATTTCAGGAGCTACACTTAATTTAGGTTCTGTTAAAGAGTCAAACAGAAGCAGAGAGGGGGAAATAATGAAAAAAAAAAAGCATAATCAGAACAAGGGTACTTCTTTATGCAGGGATTACTTTCTCTCATTTCATTCCAAAAAAATCTGGGCTCTCACCATTGCCAGACCACTACCCCCTCACTCCTAGATAAGCACAGAGGTCTCCCAACCAGTCTCCTTTATCACACACCCTACCAGCCATTCTCCCAATGGCAGCCAGAGTGATGCACTTTAATGATATCCATCACTCCAGGGTTCTGAGAGCTCCTGGGGCCTCCATCTCAGTTGGAGTGGAATTGATGTCCTTACTACCTACAAGGGCCGCTGTCCTGGCCTAACTGTCTCTCTGGACTTGGCTCTCACCACTCCCCTCACAGACAACTCCTGCTCCACCTGCAGCCTCCCCTGTATTCCTCCAACACATCTGGCTCTTCCCTAGGCACCTGCTCCCACATTCCATGCAGGCCTCTGCTCACCTCTGAGGCCCCTATATCATAATGTCGCACACCTTCACTCTATATTCTTCTTAACACTGTTCTGTTTTTCTTCTTGGCAATGATCAACACCCAACATATTTCTTTTTCTGTATCCCCCCTCCTCACCCCACCCCACTCCACACTCACACCTACACCCACACACAAACACAGTAAAACACAGCTCCTTGAGGGCAGGGGCTTATTTTATTTCCTGGCTGTGTCCCCAAAACCTGCAGCTGCTCAGACACAGGTGTCCACAAATACTGTTTCAATCAATTAAACATGGAACAGTCTGAGCTATGAGAAAATACATCTAATTACTTGTAATAAGTTTTTCTCATCCATTATACAAAGAGATAACACTTCGGTAACAAAACATGTATTTGTTTTTATTAATTTATATCCTGCCTTGATCCCCAAAGACTACAATAATTGATAATAAGTCAGAAACTAAAAGGGCTCTCAATGTTAGTTGAACCACAGACCTCATTTTACTCTACTAAAACAAAATTAAAAATACAACTTACGGTCAGACAAATGATATAGTAAGAAAATGGCCTTTAGTTTTCCTTATTGTTTGGAGTTGGATTTTGTGGTCTACACATATACACGTATATGCATATATCTATGTGTATGTTTTAGGAAGAAAGGGAAGTAAATTCGCAGGCATATCTTGACTTTCTTTTTAAATTATTGAAGAAGTAAACGTTAGCAAAGAAATTAGGATATAAACACAGAAGAACCTTACAATGTATCCACTCCAGAGGACGTTAACATAAAATAAATATATTATATTCAGCTCAATTCAACAAATATTTACTGAGTGCCTAATACACATCAACCACTGAGCTAGGACAGTGGTTGGCAAACTGCCGCTTGCGGTTTGCCACTCTGTCGACTAATGAGTTTGCCGACCACTGGGATAGGGGCTTAATCACAAGGAACAAAAGCTTGTAATTATTGGAATCGAGAATCTAGGTCAGTGGTCGGCAAACTCATTAGTCAACAGAGCGGCAAACTGCGGCTTGCGAGCCACAGTTTGCCGACCACTGAGCTAGGAATATGAAGGCTTACGACCCAGATTTTCTCCTGAATGGGTTTAAAGAGACTACTGAAAAAAGACAACGGGCATTCACAAGCAAGGGTGTGATGGGTGTTGAGATGACTAAGGAGCACAAAAAAGGAGCCTCTAAGCCCTTCCCGTAGTTCAGATAAAGCAATTTTTTTAATGTAAAACATTAAGAACTGTCTATTTTTTAAAATCTCATGGTGAATCCCTTTATAAAGAAAATAAACCTTGCATGAAAAGGAGAATACAGACACATATACAGACAACATAGATACATGTAGCTGACAACTCCTGTAGCATAAGTCAGGATTGGCTTAAAGGTGAAACAGACCCCTAATCATTATACAGAGACCACAAATACCAATGCTGCACAGCCAATCTTCAAATAAAGACCTATCGCTTTAAATTCAAGAAACATTTTTTGACTATCTATTTAGTAAAGAGTTACCTTGTCTCTGCTTTTCCACTCACCTCCCCACAAACCATGAGGAACTGCTAATGTCCAGAGTCAAGGACATTTACTGGGCCGTGTTCTCCCACCAGGCAGAGCACGCTTCCTGCTCAGGAGAGGCCTCCAGGGAAAAAAGCCCAGCCTTCCTTCTCTCCTCGCTTGCAGTCCTCATTCCTGCACATGCCAAAATGACACCTGCCTCCTGGGCAGGGCAGGGCAGGCAGGCCTACCACTCAGGCCTGAGGGGAAGAAGCAGGGCACCTCACCTGGCCAAGAAGCCAGGCCCAGGCCACAATCCTGTGCTGAGTCAGATGTGCACATGAGGCGGTGAGGGTGAGGACACGGGGGACCTGCACAGCTGCTAGATCAAAACGGTACTTTAATTCCCATCCTGCTGCTATTTTTTGAGAGGCAGGCTCTACAGCCACTGAATGCCAACTTCTGGGCCAGGGGCTGGAGGCGCAGGACAGGCAGCAAGCAGCTTAGAGTGTACAACAGCTCCTTTCTTTAACTGCAAACCACACAGACTCTGACTAGCAGAGAGAACATTTCTAATGGGAGAAGGGGGGAAGGGGCTGAAAACAGAAGGTAACCAGGAGATGAAACAAAAACAGGCCTGGTTCTTAACACCATGTGGTGACAAAGTCAAAGATCAGACCCTTGGGAGATGGGAAGTTACAGATGAACTCCTCCAGAAAGCTGAGACTCAACAATAAGCTATCAAAAAAGACCAGGCAAATTTGGGGGGGGAGGGGGGCGGAGAGCAAGAATTACACATCTTTTCTATAATTAACCAGACAGTAAATAACGTAGGCTTTGGGGGCCATAAAGTTCTGTCACAACTACTCCACTTTACCATGCATGAAAGCCACCGCTGAATATACGTAACTGAAAAGTTCTAATGACATTTTATCTACAAAACCAGGTGGCACGTCAAGTTTGGCTAGGGAGCCATAGTATGCTGATCCCTGGAGAAGGTGCAAGAAACCTTTTCAGTAACAAAGAGTGAACGTAAGAAAACCTTGTTGACCTGAACTGTGACTTGAGAATTCATAACCACAGGCCGGCTCTCAGACAGGGACAGGGTGTAAATTCGGATTAGCCACGAGACCCTGGAAACACAAGTCTAGAAATTCATATAAAGTGCCCCAAGGGAGGTGACACCCTGGGTGCCTGGCAGAAACAAGGCCAAATTTTCTCACACTCAAGCCAAGTTGCATGAACTCTCACAGATACGCAAGAGCTGAGCTTATAATTCAAACTTTAAAGAAAGAAATAAGCATAATAGCAAATGGCATAATTATATCTATCAGGATTTTTAAAAAATGAAATTATCAGATCCAGAAGAGTATGTTTAAAATGCTTTAAAAAATAAAGAAATTAAAAACATGAGCAGAGAACAATAAACTAGCAAAAACGACCAGGCAAATGGGGGAGGAGAGGAAGAGAAAGAAAATAGATCTGAATAAACCATCTAGAATGCAACAGAGGCTACAAGATTAAAAAACATATATGAAAGCGTGTGTAATTGGGAGCCTCGGATGACTGAATGGGGGCTACCAAATATCTAGTTAGAGTTCTGGAAGGAGTAAATACAGAGAAATGGAAAAGGCAATATTCATAAAGATAATAGCTGAGAATTCTCCCGAATGGATGAAAACCAGGTACCCAGAAATGCAAACAGAAAAAAATATCAAGCAACACGTTAAAAAAAATCCACACTTAAGAGTTATCAAGGAGAAACACATAAGACAAAGAGAAGGAAAAGGCAGATTATCTACCAAGGATTAGTCTGACCGCAGTGTTTTAACTAACAACAGAAACCAGAATACAACACAATAAAATATTCTTCAAAAAGATTATAGGCAACAACTATTCATCTGGAGTTAAGAAAAAAAGTGAAACAAAATTTTCAAACATACAGAGCTTCCCACCAACAGATCCTTACAGAGGCCCTTCCAAAGGCTGTTATTTCAGGAGGGCACTGAATAAACCCAGAGGGCTAAGATGCAAGAAAGAATATAAAGGGGTCCATTTTAATCTCAGACTAACACTGGAAGTGACCAGGCCCACTGAAAAGCTAAACTGCCTACATTAGGTCTGTACTGGCAGGCAAAAAAGAGCCTTCAGAGTGAAGGAGAAAGTGAGGTCTCTGCAAATGTAGCAGGAATGCACAATAGCCAAAGAATCACTTCTTCCTCAGGAATCCTATATAATAAAAAGCTAATATGCAAATTGATCAAACGGCAGAACAACCGGTTGCTATGACACGCACTGACCACCAGGGGGCAGACGCTCAACACAGGAGCTGCCCCCTGGTGGTCAGTGCACTCCCACAGGGGAGGTGCCGCTCAGTCAGAAGCCAGCTCATGGGGAGCGGGCCTAAGCTGTTAGATGGACATCCCTCGAGGGCTCCTAGGACTGCAAGAGGGTGCAGGCTGGGCTAAGGAACACCCCCCCCCGCCCCCGCACCGAGTGCATGAATTTTGTGCACTGGGCCTCTAGTATGACTAATAAGAACTCTGCATCAGAAGTGAATTCTGTGCAACTGCGGCAGTAGAAACCAGGCGTCCTCAGCAATTTCATGGAGGACTAGAACAGTGTGGCCCAAGAATACATCTGACTAGGCCCCTACAAAGAATATCTCCTATGGCTACCAGTGAGGAGTTCCACCAATTCCTAGTTGAGGAAGACTTGAAAACCATCAACAAAACCCCACTTTGTATCATTTCTTCCGAATTACACATACGGTAATGCTTTTGTCAACCATAAAATAAACAGAAGCTAGTTCTCAAAACAAACCACTAGAACACACACATTACACTGGGAATAAGAGAGAAAATGCCACTTGTGCCTCATCTATGACATATCCCCAACTGGAGCATCCCCACTCAGCTCCTGCACAAGTAAGGAGGTACTTCACACACAGCCCTTCTGGCTGTGCCCACAGTGGAGGAGGCCAGGATGTAATGCTTCACTCTAGCAGCAATGATGGGTCAAAGGGCCCTGGTTGTGGTGAGAAGAGCAGGCATGACTGAGCAGAAACATGGACACAAAGTCATGAAGTGAGAGAATTAGTACTACCAATCCCATGATCATTCTGTCTTACAAGTCAGTTAAATCCGCATGGCCATCTGATGAAAAGACACAGTTCTTTCTCTATTAGTCTATTATTTTCTTTGAAATGAAAACTGCATTGCAAATCCAAATTCTCAATCCAAGAATGTAAGTAAATCAAGAACTAAGAGAGGGTAGTGTCAAGAGATTCAACAAATCCTGATGGGTGCAAAAATGGCATGAAAAGAATACTTTCAATAAAATGTTAAGACCTCAGGAAACAATACTCACCAGACTTTAACAAAATGAATAATTGCACGCAGCTTATGCATATCCCTTAGGAAGTACATCTTAATATTTTATGAACATGGATATATGGATTTAACAGCATTTTCTACTATAAACAGTAGAACAATAAGACAATAAATAAAACAATTCCAAACATACCTGATAACCCTCTTTCATGTATAAGTAACTCTTTCTCCTTTTCTATTTCATCCGCAGCACGATACATGTCCTCCTCACTGAAATCACACCAAATGAGACATTTCAAAGCTGTTGCGCTGACAGTTTCCCTCTTATCACAAATGCAGGAGCTTAAAAATTGGTAAGACATCTAAAGTTTAATTTTTTTCATGTTAATGACGAGCTGATAAAATATGGGTCTTTCATCTTAGATACTCGTATTTCTATCATTCCACTTCAGAGTTTACTTCAAATAAGACATTTTACATCAATCCATTTGCCACCTGGCTCTGAGGCCATTTTAATTACAAGTCTATTAATGCCTTACCTGCACATGTAAGCATCTTAGCATGTGTCTTATCAATGAAGCACTGTCATAGTCTATCAAGTTCCAAGAATAAATACAGTGCTATTAAAAGTGCTCATATAGGTATGCAGGCCGATGGCCCACCTTCATGTCACAAGCAAACTTGACAACAGCTACTCTAATAACAACAATAGGTGAGCATCAATTATTACAAGTCACCAGAGCTAAAAAAATAAATACCTTCCAAGGCTCCCCCTGCTCTTTGACCCTCAAAATCATGTTCCACTGAGCATATGTCTACTGTCCCACATACTCTTACTGCTGCCACTGCTACTGACTTGGTACTTATATAATAGTTTCCTAAAGAGTCTCTAGTCTCACTTACTGAACTAACAAGAACCTACTAAGTATTAGAAAGGGAGATAAGGGTGCTAGACAAAGATGAAAAGATGATGGGACTTTTGGTTTTAGGGTGCCCTTCTCTCCCCCTCAACTTATACCACAACATGACAATGAGGGGCAACAGAAACACTATCTTTGCTAAAAACCACAAGACATGTGAAAGTCCAAAAGTGGACAGGGAGCCTTGCTGCTGTGGGAAGGGCATCTGTTGAAGAGAAGACCAGTAAACCCTGCAGAACCCCAGAAAGGCCAAGTACTTCAGAAGGTACAGGAAACACTGAGAACTGAGACCAAAGACTGATGTACACACAAGGAGTGATCGGACCCTCAATTCCCTATATTCCTTCCCGACTACAGCACACCCCCATCCTCACACAAGACAGGAGGCTCCATGCACAATGGCACACAAGAAGGAGGAGCTAATAGGTCAATAAATAATAAGGAATTAAGTGAACGACTGAAATACTCCCATCCCCAATTGCCTTAGTTCCCCCCTGCTCCTTCTCCATAGCCTAGTACAGCTGGAAGAAAGAGGAAGGGGTGAGGGGAGAAAGAGACAGATGAAGGTGTGCTGAGAGAGGTGGGGAATCTAATATATCTGCTTCTCCCCCCCCACCTGAAACTCTTCAATGGCTCCCAAATAAGCAGAAAAGTCTAAAATATGGACTTAACCTACCAGTCTAGCCAGTATTCCGTGATTCCCTACACACACCCACACCAGTCCAAGGTTTCCTAGCCAAGCACTTTCACAACCTGTGATTGGCTCTCCCCATTCCCTCTGCCTGACGGGCAATGGGCCTACCACAGCAGGACATGTACTATGTGGGGACCCTGCTGTAGAATGCCATGGCTGGAGTGGGAACCCAGAGTTAAAAGGTCCTCGCTGCAGCCCTTATCAGCCGTATGTATGACTGCGGAACTAAAGTAACTACACCTCTCAGCGCCTAAATTTAACCAAGGACAGTAAGAATACCCACCTCAAAGGGTTGTTATGGGAAGAGACATTGTAAAATATTCAGCACTCAAAGTTAGCTATTCCTATTAATTCTCATACTATATCCATTGGTTCAAAGTATTAATAAACAATAATCATTTCTCATCCCTCTTTTCTAAAATAAAGGTGCTGGGGTATGTGTGGGCTGGTTTTTTTAATGTTTTGGGGTTGAGGGGTCATATTAGGGAAAGGTACTTTCCACATACTCCGGCTCCAGTCAGATTTCAAGTAAAAGGTGTGATGTCACCCATGGAGCCTGTGCCAGAGTTCAAAACAAACAGAAACCAGATTCCCAGAGCCTATACATCAAACACCTAAAATAAAGAGTGACTAAATGTGTTAGTTCTTCTTTTGCTAATTTAATATCTTTCGGGCCACGTTCCGAGCTTGATCAAATGTGAAAAATTCTGATCCTATAACACAAGCACTCAAGTGAATCACTTTCAAAATATTACCAGAAGCATCTCTTTAAGCAAGCACTTACCTCAGCTTGTCCTCAGTTCTCTCGTCTTCATAAAGAGAAGACTGGATAAGACCTAAATGACCTACATCATCTCATGGTACTCATAAACTAATTAGTAAAATTCTGCAGCACACCAAAAAATGTATTTTTTGCCTATCTGACAAAAAAAAAAAAATAGGTATCATTTTGATTGTTTCACACTGGACAGCTACTCTTGTGTTGGCTGTCGTCAGTTTATTATTTGACAATCTAAGGGAGAAGAGGTCAGTGCCCTTGACAAAATAGGTATCACATGTTTTGAAATTCCTGTGGCACCAGGTTGAAAATCGCTGATCTACATGGTTCCTCTTCCAGTTCTTACTTCTAACAGACCAGGAATCTATTAGTCGTTAAACATTCTACCTCCAGGGGAATTCTGCAGCTGTGCTACATGCACATTTGGCTATACTTTGTCCTCTTCCTTTTCAATCTACAAAGTAACCAAAGCGCAATTGCAGTACCAGTGCCCAGATGGGGTTCTCTGAACAAACATTTCTCAGTCCAGTCACAAATACAAATTCCCACAAAGGCCAACAAGAGAGGAACGGAAAGAAATCAAAGGGAAGACAGAAACAGAAAGTGAGATTATCTATATAATGAAAGCCCAGTGACTGTTATGGAGAAACGACCAGAACGACTGGTCGCTATGACGTGCACTGACCACCAGGGGGCAGACGCTCAACGCAGGAGCTGCCCCTTGGTGGTCAGTGCACTCCCACAGCTGGAGCGCCGCTCAGCCAAAAGGCAGGCTCACAACTGGCGAGCACAGCGGCAGTGGCAGGAGCCTCTCCCACCTCCACAGCAGCGCTAAGGAGCAGCAAGCCGAGCAGTAAGGAGCAGTGAGCAGGCGGGCGGTAAGGAGCGAGGGGTCCCGCCCAGAGAGGGCGCAGGCCAGGCTGAAGAACCCCACCCCGCCCCCAGTGCATGCATGAATTTCGTGCACGGGGCCTCTAGTTGGAAAATTTTTAAAAGGCAGTGTTTCAAGTTATACAAAAGAAACAAAGCAGAAATTGTTGAATGGGGCCCAGAGTATATTCAAATTAGTTTAGCCACAACTAGATTTCATTCAGATCTTGTGCACAAATATTTGCTAACTTCCATGGCCACTAAGGACACTTGCTAGTTTTCTAAGGTCACCAAGAAAATTGTAATATGGCCCTTAAAGGCCACCTTAAAATTTATCCTAAAGCTGTATTTCCTTGTAAAAAAGGTAATTTTTAAGTTTAAGCAATAAAGCTCAATCAATATGTTAAAGAAGAAGACATTTAATAGCCAAAATGAGATATGTATTCAACATAAGCACTACCAACTAGAAAGAGAGATGTGTGAGAGCAAGAAAAACTAATTTTATTTGAGAAAATACTTCACTCAATAAACTTCTGTTTTAACTTTTTTAAGTATCAAAATATTAAAGCTGAAAATAACAAAATGAAATTTTATTTAAAGCTGTGAATCTAAAATAGCTAGAGGTTTGAATTTTTGTTACGGGAAAGGAAAACAGTGAAACAATAATAGGAAAAGGATATTAAATGATAAATAAAATTTCAGAAATGTGCCAATCTTTTGTAAGTGCCAAATGGGGTAAGGGGGGATGTCTACCATTTGGCACAAAAGAGGCCACTGAAGCACACAGACTTAAATGATTACCAAGCAAAGTTCCCTCTGGAACTAGTACTAGTAAAGAAAAGTAAGACAAAGTCATTAATGTGACCTGATTTTCTAGGGACCATGGCATGTGAATCACACTCAATTATACAGTTGAATTAAATTTTAAAACCAAACTGTTAGCAACTCCTCCTTAGAAAATGTTTAGTTTAGCACCGTAATGTTATTTTAAAGTGTGTATATTCAAGTTCCCGTTTTCTCTTATGCTAGAGGTAACATATTTTATTAATATTAAGGCAACATACACCATTGAGAAAGTTACATGACATTGCATTCTAAATTATAAGCTTCCTCTTGCTGTTCAAAGACCTACATAACAATACATTTTTGAAAACTTAATTTAAAAATGCTTACTACACAGAAACAAAATTACACTATTCCTAAAAAAAGCTATAAACTAAAAACACAGAGCTCAGTGAAGCAGAACACATTTCTGTGAAGCCAATTTTTCAATTTCTGATCCAAGTAAGATCTAACATGAAAAAAGTCAATGCTGACATATATGCAAAGCTAACAAGACAGCATTTTAATCCCTCACCATTATGAACACTTGCACCAACTTCCCCTTGTCTAAAAAAGCTAAGATGAAGATGATTTTGTTCAGCTCTCTTAACTTGAACACTGCAGTTCATGCTTAACTTGGCCTGTCCTGGGAGACTAGTGGCCCAGGCAGTGTTGGTGAGACAGTGTCAACCACTGTGACACCAATGCACCTTCTCACACAGGAAAAGCAAAGACCATTCAACCAAGCCTTTCTCCACCGCTTACCAGTTGTAGAGATGGGTGGACAACACATCAAATGCAGGAAAGTACCAGCACCCAGGCCAAAATTCCACCACCCTTCTGCAACTGGACTTTCCATTACTGGCTCATGATACTCCATGCGACTTCCAGAGGTATATGGGGACGACCCTGAACTCTCAGCAGTGAGGCTTGATTCTCAAAGATATCTAAGCTCTAAACTCTGAAGCTGGCTCTACATCCAGGTGAGGGGAGGGGCAGGAGAGCATAGCTGATACCCCATCAAATATAGCCCCTAGAAGCTCCTGAGGTGTGAGCTGGGTGGGAAAACACACTAGCAAAGTAGTATATTTAGCAATACCCAAGAACAATGTTTTAACAATTTGTTGTTATTCACAGATCTTTTGAGAAGCCACAGCTTTCATGAGAATCTCAGCCCAAAAACACATAAATACACGAAGAGTTGCCTTCAATTTCAGCAGTTCACAGACATGCTCCCCCTACCCACCCACAGCCAGCCCGGGAATCGCAGATTCAAACCCTGTCCCACCACGAGGCAGGTGGGCAGAGAAGAGCCACAAAGCACTCTCGCTTCTCACTTCCCTAAGCAAAGACACTAACATAGCATAGCATAAATTTCAAATGTAGCACTGGGGTGAGCAGGAGATGAAGCATAAGAGACCTGCTGATGATACAAGCAATGAAGAAGCGTCCAAAAAAAAAAAGCCAACTGAATCGAGGTATTTAAATGGGGCTCATCTCAGGAGCCCCATTTTCAGGGGTTTAAGGGGGGTGGGGAGGATGCCAGTCAACCTCAAAAGAGCTAAGAAGGCAAGAAAAGAAGGGAGAGAGGGATGAAGGGGGGAAAGATTTACAAAGTAGCTTAGCTATATGGTTTTTATGTCATTCTTTGTACTTCTCTCCCTTATGAAATGCAGTGAACTTAGTCTAAAGCAGCAATTTTCAAACTTTTTCATCTAATGGCACACCGAATTAATTACTAAAATTCTTCGGTACACCAAAAAATACATTTTGCTGATCTGACCAAAAAAATAGGTATAATTTTTTTTAATCATCCACATTGGATGCTATTGTTGTATTGGCTGCTATTATTTTTTTCTTTAATCCTCACCTGAGGACATGCTTATTGATTTTAGAGAGAGGAAAAGGGAGAGAGAGAGGAAGAGAGAGAAGGGAGGGGAAGAGAGAGAGAGAGAAACATAGATGTGAGAACACTGATTGGTTGCCTTCTGTACCCGAAACCCAGGTATACGGGACAATGTTTCAACCAACTGAGCCACACCGGCCAGGGTGGCTGTTGTCATTTTTTTCATTTGATAATCTAAGGGGAAAGAGGTCAGTGCTCTTGACTCAATAGTCAAATATTGCATGTTTTAAAAATTCTTGCAGCCTACCGGTTGAAAATCGCTGGTCTAAAAGAATTACTATCTTACAGCACTGCCTAAGTAATGATCCATCCCTTCCCATATGTATCACTGCACACTTCAAAGAGACACATCTGAAATGATTGATGGCTATAAAGTTGGGCTATGGTTTGTACTCATAATTACTGTCTATAGAATGCATTAAAAATGACTGCAAGGTATCTCAAAACATCTCTAGTTTTATGCTACTTCATATGTTCAGGTACAAATATTTTATTCAAATTCCTGTGCAGGGCAAACCCAATTCTTTGGGTGAGAAGAACAGAGTTGGCTCCCATGATAGAAAAACACAATTTAAAAGTATTTTAGGTTGTAATTCAGATATTACACTATTTAAATCTTTACCCAACTATTAGGTTGCATATTTCATCATATAAGAACTGATGTGCACACATTATATTGCAAACTATAAAATAAGCAGTTTATAAAATGCAGTTTCTCTAGCCCTTAAGAAAATATCACAGAGCAAAAGAAATAGCCTCACTGCCTATATAATTGGCAAGAAAGCTCAAAAATATAAGATGTCATGTTCGGCAACTGGTGACACCTTAAGTTATCTTCACCTCCTTTCCTTGCTCCCTCTTGTTCTCTTATGAGTTAAAGAGAATAAGATCATCGACAACAAAAGCAGGAAGAAAAAGAAATTAAGCTCTAAATAAACTACAAAATGAAGCATCTAGTCCAGGAAAACAAAAATCTCAAGTTTGCCGTCTTGATTCATGTCCCTCTGCCTGCTTTGTTGAGGAAGCCAGAAAGAGGCTGGAGGAGGTTCCCACCCAGGCATCAGGGAACTTGGCCTTGAAACCTACTCCCTGTGCCTCCCTGGGCAAGCTGTACCTATAGATCTGCAACTCAGTTTCCTAATGTGTAAAATGACAAACCTAGGCTGAGCTTTTTAGATGCCTTTCAGCTCTACATCTATAATTCTACTGGCAGAAGACAGAAGAGGCCACAAAACCTTTTCACCAGAAGGAGTGATCCTTCCACACCATGACCCATTTCCCCAGGTAGCAGACTCGGGGAACCACACGCGGCAGAAAAAGTTGCCAAATAACTATGTATACTTTCAGGAACATAATGCTCGCTTCATGATTTCTGCATCACCCAAGGGACACAAAACTGCTCTGCAGAGGCTGAGGAGCAGCATCTGAGCGCCAAGGCCATTAGATGGGGGCAGAAGTGAGGTGGCAGCAGTTAGGCACCCACATGGGCTGGGAGAGGGGTGGGGGGCGAGGTAGAAGACACCCCTATTTTACAGGCTGCAGAGTCTGAGGTCTCCAACTCAAGGAGCAAAATTGAAGCCACAGGTCACATCAGCTCATACATGGGCCTGTTATTGGTTTCAATTAAAAAATATATATTTTAAAGTCAGGTCATTTCACACAAAAGTCCGAATATCAGTTTGTTTTTTAATATAGCAAAGCCAACCTATAGGCTGAAACTTAAGAAAACCCCCAACAGAGAACACCTACCTGGCCAGCTTTGCCAAGGTTACCTACCTCCTCACTCCCAGGGGCCAGAGTTTGAAACCTACTCTAAATACTTCCCAGTGGCCATTAAGTGTGGATAATTACATCGAAAAGGGTTTGGGTGCTCAATAAATGAGAATGCCACAGCCCATGGTAAAGAACCACGCAAAGGAGAGTATTACAATACACTAGCTGCATAACAATCCTGCAAAGGACCCCTTTTTAGGAAATGCAAAACTTTATTTTTTTTAAAAAAGCATTTAAACACACCTTACAATTCAGTTTTCCTGCCAATTACGTTATCTGTCAAACCGGTTATCGGAATGCTTTCCTCAATTTGGGAATTCAAAGGCATTTACATGTGCTTAGAGCTTGGAAAGTGTAGAAAAGTTTCAGCCTTCAACTGTGTATTCTGCTTCCACCCCCATCCCCTTGCAGAACCTGTAAACACTTCTGATTGATGCCGCTTTTTCACAGTTCCCTAAGGAATGGATCTAACCCGCACTCTCTTCCGTATTGAAAACTAATGGGGGATCAGACTCCGCGCGAAGTCTAGCAACAGATGGGACGCTCATCCAGCGGCGACTTGCTTCAAGAACACACCTGCCGCGTGGCTCCATTTTCCTACCAGGTTGGATGAAAAATCCACTGGGTGTTAGTTGTAATACAGTACGCTTCTCGGATTTGTTCAAGTTTCTGGCGCTTTCTTAAACTTCAGAGTTATGCAGATAGACAATAAAGGGAGGAGGAGGCACAAGGTGAGCATAACTGGGAGAGGGTACCTCCGGAAAAAACCTTTGTACTCTGGTTACAACTGTCTTCAAACGCCGCTGCCCCGACTACCTTACTTAGAATCGAGGGAACGCATGGCCCTCGGCCGGCTGCTTCCCAGTCCACCCCATCCCACGCCCAGCCTCCCGGAGGGGACCGAGCCCGGTGTCCCCTCCCACTTCCCGCGTTCTATGACTTACTGCTCGGCCGGGCACCGCACCGCGGCCCGCGGCTGCCCGCTGGCTGCCGCCTTCCCGCCTTCCCGCGGGGCGGCTCTGCCGGGGCCCGGAGACACAGCCCCCGCCTCCCGCGCCAACTTCTCGGCACAGCTAGCGCCCAACCAGGCTCCCGGCTGGGGCATGGTCTCCCGACTCATGGGGCCGCCGAGGACGGCGGCGGGGCCGCAGGGGGTCAGCGCCTCCGAGCGATCCGGGGCCCCTGCCGTCGGGGCACCCGGCCGTGGCCGCCGCTGCTCTGCTGCCCGCCGGCTCCCGAGGCTGCCCAGGGTGCTTCCGCGCGCGTCACCACCGCCCGCCCCGCGGCCTCTGACCCTCGCCAAGGGGGCGCGGCCCGTGAGGGCGGAGAGTCCCGGGGGCGGATCGTGCGCCTGCGCGGCAGAGCACGACGTGGAGGCGTCCGAAGCGGTGTCGCCACTGCGCATGCTCCGCCCTCTGGAGTGGTCACTTTGCCCCACAGCTTGTGGTGCGCCTTCCTTTTTTTGGGGGGGAGGGGGAGAGGGTCAGGGGTAGCCCCGGGGGAAAGAAGAGGGGAAGGGCTGGGAGTCCAGCGGGACGCATCCTCGGTGAGGAGGAGGAGGAGGGAAACCGGCCCGAGGTGTGAAGGACACTGACGTGTTTGGGCACCTTTCAGTGTCACTCTGGGCTTCCGAGTGTCGCCCTGCGCCCGCCCGCGTTTCCTCAACTGTGAAGAGAGGGATGTGGGCAGACAGTGAGGCGCGGCCTGCCGGCCCTTCCCTGAGTGATGCCGTCACGATCCGCCCCGGAGACCGGAGGACCTTGGCCTTCCGTGCGGCGTCAGGCCCGTGGTCCCAGGGCTTGGAAGTTACGGTCCCTCCCCTGCCTGAGGGCGGGAAGGGCGAACCTGTTCCACTGGGCAGTTGGGCAGGCGCGGCCGTGTGTGTTCTTGGGCCGTATTCTTTCAAAGTAGAAAATTTGATTTTAGAGGAACAAGAGCTAAAGGAAAATATTAACAGGACTTCAAAGATCAGATAGTGAAATGCCTGCAGTTTTAAGATCTCCCATTCTAGCAAAGAAGCAGTTAAATCTGATTTTTTTTTTTCTTGAATGGTTTTGTTACCCTCTTGCAGTTCAGTAAATTTTAATATCTAATGAGTGCCTTTCTTCCTTTAGATGTGAGAATCATTTTGAATGCACTGGATTTTCTATTTTTTTTTTTAATTCTTAAGTTAACTATGTTATTTGTATATGATGACTACAATCCAAAAGAGTAGACAACTATTTTTTACCCAGTTCTTTTAAAAAAAAACAACAATTTATTGTTTAAACACTATAAAGTTCACTCATTTTAAATGTACAATGCAACGAGTCTTAATAAATATACAGAGTTGTACAACCACCACCACCACCTAATTTTAGACTATTTCCATCACTCCAAAAATGTCTTTCATGCCTGTTTGTGATCAGTCTTCATGCTCACCACCGTAAACTCAGACAACAACCACTACTCTCCTTTCTGTCTCTATAGATCAGAGATAGCCTCTACACTGAGCAGCAGTCATGGGTGCAAGGGGCATTATCAAGCAAACAGTGCAGAAGCAGGGCACAGAAGGAGGAAATGGCATGGCAATTGAGAAACCTGCAAATATTCTGTGGCAAAAACTAGGTAGCAAGGGGATTTTATTGAAAGACTAGGGGCCCAGTGTATGAATTCATGCACCTTGAAAGGAACTGTGGGCCACAAGGCTGCGGAGGGTACAGGGGCGGGTCTCAGCCCATCCTCCGTGCCCTCGCCTGGCCTGTCCTGCAGCGGCCCCCTGGTCCCCTGTCTGCTGGCAGCCCTGCTCCACCCCCCCCACCACTACTCCTGGAGCGATTAGGGCTGGCGCTGTCAGCAGGTGCGAGCGGTGGCTGCTGCCCTGAGCCCCTCAGGAGCAGGGGGAGGTGGAGAAGCCCTGGAGCGATCGGGGCCTGCAGCCACTACTCACACCCGCTGATGGCACTGAGCGATCAGGACCAGCGCCGGGTGCTGGTAGCCGGTATGAGCAGCAACTCCAGAGCCGGCTGCTGTGTAAGCGGGGCTGTTGCTGGCAGCAGGAGGCGGCTGCCTGCCCCAACAGCCCCTCAGGAGCTGGGGGAGGTGGAGAAGCCCTGGGGGGTGATTGGGTCCAGCAACTGCTGCTCACACTCTCTGATGGTGCCAAGCAATCAGGGCCGACACCGGGCACCAGTAGTGGGTGCGAGTGCCAGGCAGGGCCATGGGACACGGGAGCAAAAAATCTTTAGGACCCACCAGAGGCTCACCCCGATGACAGCGACTGGCACCCCCACCTTGGTCTGGTGCCCCCGCTCACCTGCTCCATCATCCCACCGCAGCTGACGCCCACCATGTTCCACACGTGCCCCCTGGTGGTCAGTGCACGTCATAGCAACTGGTTCAGTTCTGCAGTTTGGTCTATTTGTATATTAGGGTTTTATATATATAGATGAAACTGGAAGAAGGATGCTGGAAATTAGATCATGAAAAGCCACCTTAGGCTAACCACGGAGCCTGTGCTTGATCCTTGTTGAAACACAGGAAGGATTGTTTTTGGAAGATCATTTTGTTTGCAGTTAGAGAAAAGATGGGAAACAGGCAAGACTGGGAAGGCAGCATAGAAAGACTACATGATAGTGTGCACCAAAGGGAGAAACTGGATGGAAAGAATATTTGCATTAGAAGGCAAAGAATTGTGGGTATTTTCCCCTTTTAATTTTATTTTAAATAGTAATAAATACACATGCTCAAAAATCACAGCAAGTGAAAGAATATATGAATTATATATCTTATGGATAGTAAAAGTATAGGATTATATTGGATTGAATATTGTCACCCAAAATTCATGTCCATCTGGAACCTCATGTCACTTTATTTGGAAATAGGGTCTTTGCAAATTTAATCCATTAAGATGACGTAATGCTGGATTAGACTGGGCCCTAAATCTAATGACCAGTGTCCTTATATGATGAGAGGATGAAGAGATATATAGACACAGAGGAAGAAGGATGTGTGAAGATGGAAGCAGAGATTGCAGTGAAGTAGCTGAACGCCAAGAACTGCTGGGAGCCAGTAGGAGCTAGGGAAGGGCAAGAAAAGTTTATTCCTAAGAGCCTTTAGAAGAAGCATAGCCCTCCTGACAACTTGATTTCAGATATCTAGCCTCAAGAACTAGGAGAGAATAAATTTCTGTTGTTTAAGCCACTCAGTTTGTGGTACTTTGCTGTTGCATCTCTAGGAATATAACAAAGGGATCAAGATGAAGAATTATAAAGTGCTATCAGGTTGAATTTACTGATAGGGGCCCACTAAGATATTGTACTTTTTAAAATTAACTTTTTAAAAATATTTTTTTATTGATTTTACAGAGGAAGAGAGAGATAGAAACATCAATGATGAGAGAATCATTGATTGGCTGCCTTCTACCCGCCCCTCACTGGGGATCGAGCCCGTAACCTGGGCATAAGCCCTGACCAGGAATCAAACCGTGACCTCCTGCTTCATAGGTTGATGCTCAATCACTGAGCCAGGCTGGCTGGGCTAATATATTCTAGATACAACATTTTACCCGAGAGGGTTAGGAAAGCTTAACTGTTTAATTGGTTGTCTTTTCCTATCATGAATGATATGAAACTGGGAAGTTAACCGCAAGATGGCTTTGGGGACCCACTGTGATGGCCTGGTTGGGATCCTGGAACCGAAAAAGACATTAGGTTAAAGGAAGTCTGAATGAACCATTGACTTTAGTTAATAATAATGACTCAATATTGGTTATTAAGTGTAAAAAATGTACCATATTAATATAAGACATAATGGAGGAAATCAGGTGCAAGGTATATTGGAACTCTGTACTATATCCTCCATTTTTCCTTAAATCTAAAACTATTAACGAAAAATAAAGCCTATTAGGAAAAAAAATCAAACTCAAATAGCCATGTTACAGTGTTAAACTGAGACTTTCCATATCTGGTTATACTGTTCTTATTTTGAACTTCAATGGAAAATTTTAAATTTAAATGTTAATCATTCCATCTTTAATCTTTTAAAGATGTTCATTGTGTATATGTTTGATAGCATACATAATACATTAACACACAGGTACATGTGTGTGTTTTAATATGTATGTATGTTGGGATATGCTAAAAAATTTTATTAACATTACAGAAATAAATTATTAGCAAGTATATTGAACTAAATAAGTAAAAAGCTAAATTAGAGTTTCTTAGAAGAAATTATGAAAAGCCCATTGCTGGAGCTGACCGGCAGACCCTGAACAATGGATGGATGATTACTCTGACACACATTTCTGTGAAAGAGAGGGCTAAGGGACTACGTGGCTATCGCCATCAAGTAGCCCTGTTTGCCTGCCTCCTTTGGCTTTTATTGTAACAACAGCTTGAACTAAAATTAGCTATTAGATACTATCAGCTGGGTAAGCATCCTTGAGAAAACACATGCGTCATTTAAGCAAGGACATTTTGAAGTCTAAACATAAAGATTCTAGTAAAATACCCAAGGGATCAGACTTCTTTGGAAAAATCAAGGTAAGGGCTTCTGCCTTTGGCAAGGTCCCCCCAGAAGCCCCAACCTTTCAGAGAATCCTCCTTACAGACTTTCCAACCAAGTCCCGTGCTTCCCCACAGCCCATGAACTGTAATATAATTACAACAATTAGCCTGTTCTTATGTCAGGAAGAATAAATAATAACAAAATATCTATAAGCTTAAGTAAAAGCCTATATACCAGTAATAGCATTACTAGAGATAATTTCATTTCATTTCTAGTTTCCCCTTAGAATCAAACATTCCTAAATTAGATAACTAAAAGTTATATGATGATACTAGAAGCCCAGCGCACGAAATCTCACCGACCCACCCACCTGCGTGTGCCTCACCATGCATGCAGCCCTGCCCACCCACGGGTGCCTTGCAACGCATGCAGCCTCCTGGTGACCGGTCTTTGGTCATTACAGCATCACAACCACTGGGTTTTTATTATATAGATTACAATTTGTAAATCCTTAGACTTGGTAACTTCCATTTTAAATCATCTCAAGTTAATAGCTACTGCAGTGGCCTTTCCTAGAATAGATAAAGCATGAAAGACTGAGTTCCTCTTCTTTGAGCTCCACCCTTACAATAACTTCATGAAGAACACTGTTGAACCATTAGAGTGTTTGTTTTGTTTGTTTGATTGATTCTTAATTCTGCATAAGGAACGTAGTACAAGTTGGATGCATATCTCCAGTTTCAGTACCATTAATGTCACATTTTACGACAAAATCAAAGCACACTAAATTTTTACTTTATGGAATTTCCCATTGTCACAGCAATAAAAAGTAGAGTTCAAGTGTACACCAATTTTAAGATATTTATAGGAAAGGTACTTTTTTAGTTTATTCTAGTTTCACAGGTTCGTATACTGTGTGCATTCAAGCTTGGAAGGAAGTATTGCTAGTTTCACATAGAAATTAACTATTCTAGAAATACCCATATATTTATTTAAAAGACCCTCTTTTCCTCTTGACTGTGGAATGCTCATTATTTTTAAACAGGATGGGTGGGGGGAACCTACTCTGTCTTCGCAGTTCCGCGACAAGAAGAAATAACTTTATAGAGAAAAAAATAGGAGAAATGTTAATTAGAAAAAGTATCTTGCAGTAATATTAGTTTACCTGGAAACCCCCAAAACTGTCCCCATGAGTTTTTCTTGGGAGAAGTATGGGTCATAATGATATTTATTTTATCATGAAAATGAAACAGTTTTGTACACTAGGAGATGTCAGAGAATGATGTTATACAAATCCTTGGAATTTTGGAAAATACTAAACTAGTCATTGGCCTCAGTTACGTGGAATTTCATCCTAAGGAAATCATCCAGGCAGTTGATAACCTTAATTTATTTAGAGAGCATCTAAAATGGAATTCTGTACTCTTAAGTACTTTAATATCTGCTCTGAACTGAGTTGTATCTCGCCTCCCCCCACCCCCAAATTCATATGTTAAAGCCCTAACCCCTAATGCAACTATAGTCAGTGTGTGGAATGAATGTGTCCTCTCCCCCAGTTTGTATGTTGAAATCCTACTCCCTAGTGGAATGGTATTAGGAGGTAAGGCCTTTGGGAGGTAATTAGTATTAAACTAATGGCCCAGTGCATGAATTCATGAACATTGAAAGGAAATTAATGAGAAGAAATATTTTAATACCACTATTTACCCTTTCTCTATAATAGAAGTTTCAGAGTTGAAAGAAAATTAGTAAAATGTATATGAAAATAATATATAAATTGATTAATAATAACAACATGAGATAACAACAAAGACATGATATAAAAACAACAAAATATGATATAAAGACAACAAAAACATATAAAAACAACAAAAACATCATATAAAAACAACATTGATAAAAACAACGACTGATAAATTGATCAAAATTATTCTAATATCGTCCTACACACCACATTAAGAGTAAAAACACTTTTGAGTGCTTAATTTCCCTTGTGATGATGTATTTACAACTTTAACTTTAACATCACACGCTCTTCGAACTTGAGAGAAAGTAACATATAACTGACCATGTCCAAAAATGGATTCAGGTAGGAATATTCCTACTCTGTCTACATTGGTGCCAGTGAGAGCTTTATATGTATCGTGCATGCGCAAGTCAACGTTTATTTTTAAATTGCCAGTGCAAGTCATATGTACCAGGTGGTTGGAGGGACATATGGTCAGTCACTTAGCCTTTTATATATATATATATATATATATATATATATATATATATATATATATATATAGACTAGTGGCCCGGTGCATGAAATTCGTGCGGGGGTGGGGGAGGGGCGGGGGAATGTTCCTCAGCCCAGCCTGCATCCTCTCCAATCTGGGACCCCTCGAAGGATGTCCTACTGCTGGTTTACAGGGATCAGGCCTAAACTGGCAGTCAGACATCCTTCTCACAATCCGGGACTGCTGGCTCCAGCTGCTCACCTGCCTGCCTGCCTGCCTGATCACTCCTAACCACTCTGCCTGCCGGCCTGCTCACCCCCAACTGCACCCTCCCACCAGCCTGATCACCCCCAACTGCCCCCCTGCTGGCCTGCTCACTCCAAACTGCCCCCCCTCACTGTCCTGATCACCTCCAACTGACCCCCACTGACAGCCTGCTCACCCCCAACTGGCCCCCCTGCTGGTCTGCTTACCCCCAATGGTCCCTGCCATCCCATCCTGGCCTGATCACCCCCCAGTGACCCAAAGTCCAAGCCCCTCCTTTTTTTCTTTTTCTTTTTTTTTTCAGCACCTCCTTGAGCAGAGGCCAGGGTCGGCTGGAAACAAGTATCTAGGATTTATTTATCTTCTATAATTGAAACTTTGTAGCCTTGAGCAGAGGCCAGGGCTGGCCAGGGCCGGCCAGGGCTGGCCAGGGCCGGCCAGGGCCAGAGGGAAGCTTGGCTTCCTCCATCTCCAGGGCAACCTAAGCCTCCTGCTTGCTCCAGCTCCGTGGCTGGCCGCCAGCTTGGTTGGGTTAATTTGCATACTAACTCCTGATTGGTTGGTGGGCGTGGCTTGTGGGTATAGCGGAGTGGTGGTTAATTTGCATGTTTCTTTTTTATTAGTGTAAATGAGGTGAAGAGGGTAGAGGGTAGAGCCCCGTGAATGAGATTAGTGCCCTTATAAGAGTCAGGAGAAAGCTTGCTTCCCCTCTCCACTTTGCGCTAGGTGAAGATACAAGAAATCAGGAGTCTGCAAACCAGAAGAGAATCTTACCAGAACTTGACTATATTGGCACCCTATCCTAAGACTTCCAGCCTCCAGAACTGGAAAACAATAAATTTTTGTTGTTTAAGTCACCCAGTCTGTGGTACTTTGTTCTAGTAACCTGAACTAAGACATCTGGAGATAGGGCCTGTGAGGAGGTGATAAAGATTAAATGAAGTAGTAAGGGTGGGGCCCTAATCTGATAAGACTGGTGTCCTTATAAGAATAGGAAAGGCACCAGATTCTCACTTTCCACCATCCTGAGGGCACAGAAGGCAACAAATGGTAAGCCAGGAAGAGACATCTCACCAGAAACCCAAGTCAGCTGGACTTCCCCGCCCCAGAAATGTGAGAAATAAATTTATGTTGTAAGCTATCCAGTTTATAGAATTTTATCAGGGATGCCCAGGTGGACTATGACAGTATCACAAAGTACGTTTTAAAAAACTTGCCTTTTAGGACAAGTATCTGGGTTATTTTGGAAAGGAAGTCCACTACTCATAATGCACCCTGAAACTTAGAGATAGAGGGACAAATTATAGACATTTCCTAAGAAAATGAAAGTAAACCAGAGATTCTTAGTCAAGTCTGTACCATAATATAGGAAAACTTCGCCTCCCTAAGTCATCTGATGTTAGGTTGATAATTTTTATGTAATCCCATGTTATGTCCATCAGAGTCAGAGGGGAAAGCATCACTTTCTATTACCAAAAACTCTCTCCTGTGATAAGGTTGTCAACCTTCTCTTCAAAAATCATATCAACATATTGCTGACAGAGTAACAAGGGCTTTCTGGGTCTTCTGCTAATCTTTTGTGTCATGAATTTTTCTTTTCACTTGGTCCAGAATTTTACAAGGATAATTGAGTAGGTCTTCTTCAGAAGACAAGAATGTATAATTTCATTGTTATTGCATCATTGCCAAAGACCTTGGCAGCCAGAATCCACCTTAAAATTATGGTCTTCACACTGAGGTGGCTCTTTCTCTCAGGGTATATTAAGGCCACTTTATACAGCTGTAGAGTGAGGCCCTGGGGTAAAAGATACATTTTACAGCCATATGAGGGCATGGATAGGCCTGTTCTCCTTTCCGACCACTCCTTCATCTTCATCATACTCTTATTTCACAAAAGCAAAAGTCTTATCTGTCATCCATTCCAAATGTCATTATACAGTGTGTGCCTCAAGGGTAGTGGTATCCAATATTGAGCACCTGAAATGTAGCTGGTCAGAATTAAGATTTGCTATTTGTGTAAAACACTACAGGATTTCAAGGACTTAGTACCAAAAATACAAAAAGAATATTAAATATCTCCTTTTTAAAATTTTTATATCGATTGCATATTGAAATAACATTTAGAGATATCACATTATATATAATATTAATTTCACCTATTTCTGTAGCTTTTTACAATATAATACTAGAAAATGTAATATTACCTATGTGGCTTACATTATATTTCTTTTTAAAAAACTATATATTTTATTGATTTTTTTACAGAGAGGGAGAATTAGAAACATCGATGAGAGAGAAATGATGAGAGAAACATCAATCAGCTGCCTCCTGCACATCCTCCTACTGGGGATGTGCCTGCAACCAAGGTACATGCCCTTGCTGGAATCGAACCTGGGACCTTTCAGTCCGCAGGTCAGCACTCTATCCACTGAGCCAAACCAGTTAGGGCTTTACATTATATTTCTATTGGATGGTGCTGTTCTAGAGCCTCAAAACAAAGGAACAATTTGAATCTTGCCTACAGAGAAGCCTCCAACATAAGGGACCAAAAACTTGCACCCCGACCGGAGATCTAAACTGCAACCCCAGCACCTGGGGACAACGAACTGAGCTACCCAGCCAGGGCTTTTTTTCTTCTCTTAAGAGAGGAAATTTTTGTATTTAAATTATTTGGCCAATGTGCAAATTCAGATATATTCAGAGTTGGGTTATATGAATGATAATTTCACTCAAAGAAAGTACCATCCCACTGAGTCAAGACTTAAATGCCTTAGATACTTCTGTTGCCAAACCCAGAATTCTTCTCACTATTCAAAGTGATCCAAGACCTTGCAGAAAGTGCTAATTTTAAGATAACCATGGGTGCCGCTAGGTCATACTTTCTGTTTTGTGGAAGGAAGTACTTGACTGGATTGCTCTAACCCTTGAGGCAACCAAGAGGCCAGGCAAAGAAATCTGCCAGGTAGGGAAAGAAAGTGAGTAGGTGTTTTAATAGCTATTCTCTTGCAAAATTAAGCAGTTACTTGCAATTTCCTTAAATAAACTACTTTTCAGAATATTTATAGCCAAAGCTTTGTGGGTAAGGCCAGTCATGGACACTAGGTGGCATCATAAGAACCTCTCCTGGACCAGTTCCTGACAGCCGGTCAGCTCTTCCCCACTATGTGCAGCCTGAAGATTTGTAGCACAGTCTGGGATAAAGAAAACTTAGAGAAATGCTCTTCCTTTTCTGTGTAGAGTCTATACATTTTCTTTCTAAGAAGAGCAAGGCCCTCGCAGCAAACGCAGCAAGGAAACTTGACCTGAGTCCTAATGCTGGCGAGAAACAATGGTTTTCTTGGAGAAAATTTATTTTTCTTCCTGTGTGCGTCTCACCAGATTCCTGGGAGGACCATACGCAGTCATGTATGAGAACTGCCATGTGCTAACTAAAAACCAAGCTTCTTCTCCCTCTGCAGCCCTCCTCTCCCTCAGAGGCTCCAACCTTGCACCAGCTCGGGGCCTCTGCTAACCCAGCCCCTGCCCACTCTTTACCAACTCCAAGACCACTCTCAATATTTATAAAGGATTCTGACACCAGATCTGTTCATTTCAACATTCACTCAAACTACTGAAACTCACAGTCTGCGTCCTTCACACCAAAGGTGTTCAACTTAGTCCAATGACTTAGTCCAATGACTACACCCCAGGCCTTGTCATCATCTGCAATTAAACCCCCTTAAAACCATCAGCTGTATATCCCACTCTATGTCAGAAGTCATCTCTTCTTCCCCTCTCCCTCTTGCTCCTCAAGTCCATTGGGACTCCCAGCTTCTTCACTTCTTCCTTCTCTCCTGCTCATCAGCCCCCACTTCTCTAGACACAGAGCCCCTATTCTTGCCTGTGCTGTTAACTGTAGGCAGCTGCTCTCTCATCAACACCCACAACTCCCTTCTGGCCTAGTCCTCCAGTGTGACAATCCCTCAGCACCCACCCCCACCCCCCAGAGACCAGTGCAGCCCTCTGCGGCAATGCTGAGGGGGAGGAGCCCAGGCACAGAACTGAATGAAACCCTCTGAGCACCAGGCTTGGGTAGTTAGGTTGCTGTAAACATCTACTCACAGGAGAATTAAGAGAGGTAATGAGTGAAATGAGACTTTTTAAAATACGCTTTTATCTTTCTTTTTTTTAAAAATATATATTTTATTGATTTTTTACAGAGAGCAAGGGAGAGGGATAGAGAGTTAGAAACATCGATCAGCTGCCTCCTGCACACCCCCCACTGGGGATGTGCCCGCAACCAAGGTACATGCCCTTGACCAGAATCAAACCTGGGACCCTTGAGTCTGCAGGCCGATGCTCTATCCACTGAGCCAAACTGGTCAGGGCTGTTTTTATCTTTCACTTCTTCCACATCTATGACCTTTCTCTGTCATCCAGAGGTATCTGGACAAGCAGATGAATGGGTAGACTACAATTATGAGAGTAAAAATGTAAATAGAAGAAGTAGGCAGTTTACTTCTAAAATAGGTAACTGAGACTCGAAGCTAAAGGCCTGAGAAAAATAGGACTAAGAGGTTATGCTAAAAATATAGTTTGGGAAGATAACAGGAAAGAGCCAGGTGTACCTGCCCCTTATTTACCCACCATCACCAGCGAGGATCAGGAGGGCCACAAAAGAGGATGCTGAGCAGGGCATGCCCTCAGAGGAAATGAGGAGGAGTGCAGAGAAGCTGGGCTTGTTCCTTTTCAAGTTCAACACCTACCAAAGCATGAAACCACAAAACCAAGGTGAGGCCCTCAACCCCCAGCAGAGGGGGTGTGGAAAGAAAATGTGTAGCATACATTAATCATTTAATATATTCCTCAAACAACTCCACAAAACCTTTATTACCCACATTAAAACACCACCACAGACTATAATTGGTCCCATTTTACTGAAGAGGAAAGTATAATAAGTGACAGAGTCAGGAATCTAACTCAGGCCCACTGGCTTCAAAGGCCCTTCTCTTAACCATCATACACACAGTCTTTCAATAAACATCCTACACTCACCCCAGCCCTTTCTCTGTTAAATGCCAGGTTAAGAAGCATATTTAGAAAAGTTAGGCTATCACGTCTTTTGTGCTTACTATTTAAGGTTTAAATTGGGCCTTCGGTTCTGCTCCATCACCTGTTTGTTGTCGGTCCACTCCCTTCCCCAATTCCTGCAAAGGACCTCCTAAACCTTCATCATTCCCCACCTGACTCACTTTTAGCAACAAACTTGCCTGTGATTCATATGGAGAGAATCGGTGTCACCAAGCATGGACTCTCTCAGCTTCTCTCCTTCTCCCAAGTAACTTATCTTCAAGGGCACCCTCTCATCTTCCTTTCCAACCAGTTTCAGAGGAAGAGATGTCTGTCTGTACATCCCCCCGTTTCAGACCATTCCCTCCCTTTCCCTTTCATCTCCTCCAGGATATCGGTTGAGTGTCTCTTTCCAATATCTTCAACCTCCCCCCCCCCACCACCACCACCACCACTCTGCTGGGTTCTTTGAACAGATAGGCAAAGTAAGATCTTACCGTTCCTTCACATCGTTTCCATCCATAATTGTCCTAGACATCAGAAGTTTCCAAGCACCAGTCCTGGGCTCTTCCTAAGAAGTGACAAAATTTCACTACTTCTTTAAAATATGAGAAAAATAAGGATAACATGGGGAGTTTCTCATTAAACAAATTAAATTTAAATGATTTTCTTTTTCTCTTTATAATACAGCCTTTAAGAAATGTTCAGATATCCTCTGTATGCCGTCTTTCAGAAGCATGAAGACTTTGCATGAACAAGAAAAAAGACCTCATTGCTCTGTTAAGACCTTATTGCTTTGTTATTTACATAACCTACCCCAGAAGTTCTCAAGCTTTTTGGTCCCTGAAAAACCTCTACACTCTTAAAAACTATTAAGGACCTGTACTAACTATATTTTCTCACATTCTGTATTCTCAGTGAATACCGCTTCAAAGGCCAGCTAATTCCTGGAGATAACAAACTATTTCCCTGTGAGCGCACCTTCATATGCATACTAACCTCTCTTCTAGAGATCACAGTTGCATCAAAAATAGAACACAGGTGTTAAGACTCCCGCTACATAGGAATTATTTGGATAAAATATAAAAAGTACTTCAGATGACCCTAACTCTTACGACTTTAAGATACAAGGGTGAAACATTGAAAGCTATATAAATTAGGTGGGAATTTCAACTATTGGTAAATGAAACTATTATGTCGCTCTCATTTCTGTCCAACAAAATAAGCATTAAAAATGAATATTAGGTAAATGTCATCTACCATTAATAAATTAAAATATAAGTGTTTGAATGGTTTTCCAATTATATTGATAGCCATTAGTGATCTTGGCAGGAGAAAGAGCATTCCCTTAACTTAATTAAGCACATAGTGGAAAACTGCAAATACAGGGGAGATGTATTCTCAGCCCAAGACTCTGAGAGGAAGAAGATATTTTGTCAACTAACTGCAGGTGTTGTAAAATACTGTATTTGGAACTTTTTAAGGGAATAAAACTGATCTCAGTTAACTCGCTAGATTCTTTTCTTTGCTGTGCTTGTCACCAAGGGGGAAAACACTCTTGCAGAAGATGATACTTTCCAATTAAAAAATAGTTCAATCTCTTTCTGATTGTATAAAAGGGATTATTTTCTTGCCAAGGAACAGAATTTAAAAACAGGAGCTTAGGGGGTATTAGGATAAAAAGTAGTTCTGTGCTTCCATTTACTATTTTCTGGCTATCATTTTCAAGGAGTATAATGAGAAAAGTACAGCAGCTGAGGCATACCTCTTCTGCAGGGAACAGATGTCACATATTCTGCATCATTCAGTTTCACAAACAAGTCTATTACCAGAGAACCACTAAAATTTTTCTTTCACATGATATTTTCCAATGATTATATTGTAAATGAGTTCCCTACTTCATAATCAGCTACTCAGAGATAGATATTGGATTTTTATTATATTCTATTAACAAACTCTTGGAAAGTTGCTGAGGGAAGGACTGAGAAGAATCACAGAAAGATCACTGTTTTGAAAATAGTCCTTTACATCATCAAGAAAGTGAAAAGACAACCCACAGAGTGAGAAAATATTTGTAAATGATATATTTGATGAGGGGCTTGCATCTGGAATGCAAAAAGAATACAATACAATTTTTCTTTTTATAATAATAAAAAGAAAAATCACCCAACTTTTAAAAAATAGGCAAAAGATTTAAGTAGACCTTTTTTCCCCAAAGAAGATAACAAATGGCCAATAAGTACATGAAAGGATGCTCCACATCATTAGGCATTACGGAAATGCTAGTGCAAGTCAAACCACAAGATACAATTTCACACACACCATGGTGACTAAAATCAAGAAGACAAGACAATAACAAATGTTGACAAGGATGTGGAGAAATTTGAATCCTCATACCTTGCTTGTGGAAATACAAAATAGTGTACCTGCTTTGGAAAAGTATTTAGCACATCCACAAATATTAAAAAAGATTATTTAATCCAGCAATTCTACTCCTAGGCATATGCTGAAGGGAATTGAAAGCAAATGTCCTCAGAAAAAACCTGCATGTGGATGCTCCTAGCAGCATAGCCAAAAAGTAGAATTTAAATGTTCATCAACTGATGAATTAAAGAATGAAATGTGGTATATCCATAAAATGGAGTATTGTTTATCAATAAAAAGTAATAAAGTGCTGATACATATTACAACATAGGTAATTCTCAAAAACAGTATGCTACATGAAAGAAGCCAGTTCCAAAAGGCCACATATTGTATGATTCCATTTATATGGAAGTCCAGAGTTGGAAAATCTGGTTGCCAGAGGCTAAGGGGATGGGTTTCTCTTTTCAGTAATAAAAATGTTCTAGAACTAAGTAGTGGCAATAATTCCACAATTTTGTGACTATACAAAAATTTACTGAATTGTATACTTTTAAAAGGTAAATACAATGGTATGTCAATAATAATGAAGCTATAATTTAAAATATAACCCTTAAAATGTTTGAAAAGTAAAAATGTTTTATAAATATAGCTTTTATTAATAATATTGTCATTGGTAACAGAAGCCTAGAAGAAAATATGTGCAAAAATTGAAGGCCATCTACTGACCTTTTCACATGGCAGGTTCAGCACCAGGGACAGCTCCCCCTGCAAATGCCCTCTTTTCAAAAGCAAACATACCAAAGACTACCTAGGCCCTACAACAATGACCTTTCTAGTATACACTTTCTTTCTTTTCAACCCTATAGTCATGACTGTATATTTTCTGAGAAATTGATCAGGAGACAAAAGATCTGCTACATTAACCTATTTAGCAAATTATATGGATTGTTAGGTGCCAAGCATGAGATCTTAGACAAATCACTTCTTTTAGCTTCATTTCCTTACCCAAAATGTGTGTATAATTTGCATGTCTGGTAAACTAAGACAATAATTGTGAAATAACTCATGGCTTGCATTCATGAAAGTTATTATTATTGAATTCTTAATAATACTAAGAATTGGTAATAGAAGCCTAGAAGAAAATATGTACAAAAATTGGTGAAGGCAACCCTCTCAACTATTCACAGCCAAATTCAGTACCAGAACAGCTGAAGTCACCCATTACATTATCAAGCAACTTATTTTATCCTAAGACATATAATATCTTTTGAAACCTAGATTGGATATACTTAGGTTTAATATTAATTCTTTCAAGAGTCTTCAAGGAAAGAATCATCTTCCTAAGCATGTTTCTGATAAATTTCTAAGATACAACCCTGGATCTGGCCTGATAATGGGCCCATTTCTAAGGATGAGGAAAGGATTACAAGTTATTTATCTAGCCCTGGCTGGGTGTCTCAGTTGGTTGGAGTGTAATTCCATACATCAAAAGGTGGCAGGTTCAATTCCCAGTCAGGACACATACCTGGGTTGTGGGTTAGATCTCCTCTCAGGGCACAAAGGGGAGGCAACTGATTGATGTTTTTCTCTCACAACAATGTTTCCTTCTCTCCCTTCTTATCTCTCTAAAAATAAATAAAAATATATCCTCAGGTGAGGATTTTTTTTATAAAGAAAAAAAATAAAGGCTATGTATCCAATCCTTTACCTACATTTAGTAAATAAAATAAATTCAAAGATGAACTTCAGTTGATGCATGACCCCTACAGATATTTCTATATGATCATTCTTGTCATAACAGAATTTACCTGTAAGGTAGATGTTGATGCCATCCCCATTTACACTTTTATAAAAGAATTCTATAACATTTAACACTTCAAAAATAAGAAATCATATAGAAAAGTCCCACAAATGTTTGAACAAAATTGTGTCATATCGTGTAACCTCATGAGTTCATCTGTATGACTATGAGGGGGAGGTAGACCAGATGATCGAACTAAATATAATGGTTCAGTTTCACTGTTTTTCATTACTCTCATAACTACTCAGTGGTTCAACTTTAATTGTCACTTACCAATCTTATTTATATTTAAATATGAAAATAACTAGCATAGGATGCTCTGAACTCTGCCAAATTCCACAAAGCCAGATGCCATTTCCTTAAGAAGAAAAAGAACCATAAAAAATAATTATTGATTTTTAAAGGGAGCCAAGTAGAAAGCAGCCCTTTGATCTCTAGATGTTCATTATTTCCTTTGCTCTGGCTTAAGTAAAAATGTTGTGTAAGAGGTCAGAGTACATTTCCGTAGGAACCCTGGGGTTCATTAACACAAAGTCGTAAATAGTGTTTCTCTTCCTGAGGAAAGTGCATCATTTTGAGTGGGCACAAACAGGAATCTAACATTCTGAGAAGTTGGGAGATGGATCTTCAGTCCAAATGTTTCAAAAAGCAAAAGCTTCCCATTTTCATTGCATAATGATTCGTTTTTTAAAAATATTTTTATTGATTTGAGAGAGGAAGGGAGAGGAAGAGAGAGAAACATCAATTATGAGAGAGAATTATTTTTGGCTGGCTCCTGCCTCCAACCTGGGCATGTGCCCTGACCAGTAATTGAACCATGACCTCCTGGTTCATAGGTCAATGCTCAACCATTGAGCCACGCTGGCTGGACCCATAATGATCCTTTCATTTAATCTATACCTTTTCCTTCAGTGAATAATTAATTGCTTTCTGCAACGATAAGCACATCTGAAAGATAGCTATTCTCCTTTTTGGTGCACAGAATCTCAGCAGTCTGCTTCTTTGCCTTAATGATTTCCCCCCAATTCCCCATCTCCTGCAAAGTTTAAACGTGCCATATAATTTCATATCACTCAGCAACACTTACTATGCTTAGAATATCTTGTTTCCCAAAGTCATTAATGGATTTTCTTTTTGGTCAGTTTTAGAGCCCCACTAGAAAAAAAAAACCCATAATAATTAATACACACTTATGGGAACACTTGAGGTAAGAAAGCTGAAAATAAAGTCTGTATTGAAAAAACTGACACCATGAAATTCCCTATCAATAAGCCATCAAAACAAACTACGCCTCCTTCAGGTTAGAGGCAAGCCATATTATATCTATTATGTTGGGTTTAGGACCATAAATTCAATTCCCACAGATTTATAGCACAAAAGCATTAGCATACCTTGCCCTCCTCAGTGTGGACCCACACTCAGGAATGCAGCTAGATGATGTGTTACAGGTGCATCTGTATTCTGCCCTGTGCACACTTCTCCCCGTGGCTCCTCTTCCATTTCCAGCACCAAGAAAGGTATGTTTTGGTCTCCTGATGTCCATCAATCCTTCCTAAGAACACCCTGAATTTTTGGGAAGTAGCCATTCCTCTTCATGTGCATGCCATCTGGGTGGAACCATGATATCAGGAAGCAGCCTTCCTGCTATTGAGATGCTCAGGGGTCCTGAGCACCTCCCAGTGGGTCCTGGTGTATCCAGAGAGGGGTGTGATGAGTCAGGAGCTCTGTTCAAGGACTTAGACACTTGAACCAGTGACGTAGGTTTGATGTAAGATTGGGTTTCATTGATTCCAGTGGACACCTGACCAGACTCTCTGGCGATGGACCATCCTTGGAGTTTCTGCTTCCTCCCTGCTGGAGCTGCCTCAATTCCAGGACTAATTTTCCCGTCTTCCCAATAATGTTCTTCCCTTTAAGTCAGCCAAAGTCAGTTGCTGCTACTTGCAACCAAAGAACCTTGGTCCCCTTATTTTTAACTTCCAGTGGGGTTTCTTGCCATGCTTACTTAGAACAATAGTCAGCCTTGTGTGCTATTACAAGATAAGATGCTGCAGTATTTCCAGGCTGAACTGTCTTCAGAGAAATATTGCACAAAATGTCTGTCTTTGCTTTCCCTCCATAAAACGAGAGATTCATAGAAAATTAAAATACACTATATAAAAGGAAATTATCAACAATATTGTCATAAATTCTATTTAACACTTCTGTTAACATTTTGTCATGCATATATTTCCATTTTGCCAGTCTCCTGTTTTTTTGTCACCCCCTCCTTCCTACTACCCATAAATAAACAAATGTTAACACATTGTGGACGGATCACACGAATTCTCGTGTTTCCTGTTCTAAGGCTTGTGGCCAATCATGAGAAATCTTTAAAAAGATATTAGCTTGTAAGAACATGTAATAAATAACTTCAAAATGCAATGGGTATTTAATTTTAAAGCATGCCTTTAACATTTATGTAAAACGTTTTTTGCACTTGTTCAATAGAAATTTATCTGGCTACTGGGTAAAGCTAGCAATAAACTACTGGTCCACACAGCCCAATATTTATTCTTCCACACTTTCTCCATTCTCATACTATCATGTATGTATGTATATATCAAGAAATAGATGGAGAGAGGTTTTAGTTGCTGCTTCCTATCCACTGAATCAAATTGAATCATACTCTATTACAACTCTGCACGTTGCTGTTTCAACTTTACAATACACCATGAAATTCCCTTCATCAACTGGATATGATTCACTCTTTTAAATCAGAGGGTTTATAACCATTTACATTTAATAATTGGGATTAAGTCTACCATATTGTGTTTGTTCTCTGTTTATCCCATCTGTTCTCTGCTTACTTTTCCCCTTATTTCCTATAATAGGTTTGTTAGCTATACCGCCACATTTTAGTTTTTAGTGGTTGTTAATGTTTATAATATACTAGAGGCCCAGTGCACGAAATTTGTGCATGGGGTGGTGGGGGTGGGGGGTGGTCCTTCAGCCCGGCCTGCACCCTCTCCAATCCAGGACCCCTCGAGGGATGTCTGCCTCTCGCAATCTAAGACCGCTGGCTCCTAACTACTTGCCTGCCTGCTAGCCTGATCGCCCCTAACCCCTCTGTCTGCCTGCCTGATTGCCCCTAACCCCTCTGCCTGCCTGCCTGATTGCCTCTAAATGCTCCCCTAATGGCCTGATTGTCCCTAACTGCTCCCCTGCTGGCCTGATCGCCCCTAACTGCCTCTGCCTCACCCTGCACCCAGGACCCAGGATTCCCTCCTCCGGCTGGTCGCAGGCACCCAGGACCCGGGCCAGCTTTGCCCAGGCCAGTTGCAGCTGCAGAGGACCGTGGGTGGGCAGCTTGTCCCTCTCCCAGGCCACAGCCTGGCTGGTCCCCATTCCTCTCTTGCAAGCTCATTTGTGCCTGGCTGGTCCCCATTCCTCTCTCTCCAGCGTTGAGTGTCTGAGACTTTATGGTGACAGCATGACAACCATTTGCATATTAGCTCTTTATTATATAGGATATCCTGAACTCACTAGATCTATTTTGAATAATAATATTGAATGTTTGTAATAACCTTCTAACAGTATACTTCCATTTTCTCTTCCCATCCTTGTTGCTAATGTTGTCATACACTTTATTTCTGCATAAGTTATGAACCCCAAAACATGTTTATTTTTGCTCTATATAGGTAATTATTTTAGACGAAACTTTAAAATACTTTCATATTTACCATTTCTTGTGTTCTTCATTCCTTTGTGTAGATCCAAGTTTCCACCTGTTTTTTTTTCTGCTTAAAGCACTTCCTTTAATATTATAGTGATTAAAAGGCAAATTCTCTTAGCTTTTGTTTGTATTTAAAAGCCTCTATTTTACCTTAATTTTAAAGCAGATTTTTAAAATGTAGAATTCTCTGTTGACAATATATGTTGTGATTTTTGTTGTTGTTGCTATTTTTATTCTGCAACTTAAAGATTCCATACCATCATTTCTGAAAAGAAACCTGCCTCACTATATTACAAATTGAATAGTTTGTATTTGCTGCATCTACAAATTAACTGATCTTTTTTCTTTCCAAGTCTGAGCTGCAGTTAATTCCACACAATGTATTTTTTCATGTCAGATATTTTCATTTTCATTTCTAGAAATTCTATTTGGTTCTTTTTTATATCTTCACTATCTCTCCTAATTTTATTCATATTATTTAAAGACCTGTAAATATATTATCCATGTTTGTAATAGCTATTTCAAAGACTTGTATATTAATCATATCTTCTCTGTCACTGGTGACTCTTTTTCTATTACTTTTCTTTTCCCTCTGTGTTATGGCTCACCTTTTCCTCATTCTTGGCATGTCTAGTACTTTTTTATTGGATGATGAACATCTAGGTAAGTTACTGAGCATCTAAACTTTGCTATCTTCCTTTAAAGAGCATTGGCTTTGTTCTCGAAGGCATTATGTTACTGGAAGATCAGACTGGTTTGATACTTTCATGGCTTCTTTTTAAATTGCTTAAGGGCCCTAACCTGTTTGGCTCAGTGGATACAGTGTCAGCCTGTGGACTAAAAGGTCCCAGGTTCGATTCCGGTCAAGGGCATGTACCTTGGTTGTGGGCACATCCCCCCTAGGAGGTGTGCAGGAAGCAGCTGGTCGATGTTTCTAACTCTCTTTCCCTCTCCCATCCCCTCTGTAAAAAAGAAAATCAATAAAATATATATTTTTTTAAAGTAAAAAAAAAAAAATTGCTTAAGCCTTGGTTTGGAGTAGCCTCTCTTTGGGGCTACTCCAAATACTCATACTTGCCCTAATACTAAGGTGTGACCCCCTGGGTCTCTTGCATAGTCACTTTGGAAACTGGTTCTCTTAAAGGTATAATGTGGAAGATGCCTGACTTGACCGTGGCAAGAAGATTCATAAAATTCTCTCTCCATGATGGTGAATCTTAGACCCAAGTTGTGGTGAGGGTACATGGAATGTGAGGTTGGCTACAGCTGTGTAGAAGGAGCAACTATATGGCTAACGCTGAGGAACAGAATGCTCCTGTAAAGAAAAGTAGCTGTCGGACAGTCCTGTCAGCAATCACAAGGCCCGTAATTCCTGTGATACTTGATTCTCTGTATATATCAGGATTTGACAGCTTTCCAGCCTGCTGCATAAGTGATGCTGAACTTCTTGGCTCTGTTGGCTCTAAGGAATGCATTCATCTGACTGCATCACCTTGCGAGCCAGCAGCCCACAAATAGGAACTCTGAGGTATTGTTATACTTCTGAGGAGGGTGTCCCCTGTCAAGTGTCTTTGCATACATTCCTTTACTTTGTAAACCTCTTTAAATAGTTTGAGGGAGAAACATTCCTGTCTAGTTCATATTTTAATATAAACTTTTCCCCCACCCATTTGAAAATATCTTTGGTTACAATCTTTCATCACTGCTCCTCGTTCAACACAATAACTGAATTTAAAAATCTCATTATCTGGAGGTTGAGGTGTAAAGTGAGAGAGATGGCTTTGGAACCATTTGAAATTATATCACTATATTTATTTACTTTTTTCCTGAATTGGAGTAAGTACCTATGGGCACAGCACCACCGATACTTATTTAACAAGGCACTTGATTTTCCCCCACATGGATATTCAATGGGGTTAGAGTGGTGAAGCTGTAAGTCTGACTGGCTTGTTATTGTGGTTTTTATAGCATTGTTTGACACATTTACCCACTTACTAGGTCTTTCTGATCATTAGCTTGTACGAAATATTTTCTCTTCTCTGTATTTATTTTTTAAGCCAAAACTGCCCTTGGCTTAGCTTAGTTGCATTGATAACCTTTGAAACCTAGGAGTTTAATGTCTTCAACACTGGTTGGTCCAGAAATAGAGTTAGTGTATTATTAATCTATAATATCAAACTATCTTTTCTAATATCCATGAGGTCTTCCAGATATTTGCCATTGTTTTTATTTCCTTAATGTCTAGAAAACCACAAATGCAATCCAGCCAGTGATAACAACCATCAGGTTTAACCTTTTAAGGGTCTGAGTACTCTGCTCTGTTCCCTGGCCCACTGTATTTTAACAAATATCCATTAGAAATCATAATAGGCATAGGGAAAACAATATCTCATTACAGTAAATATAAAACTAACCTGTAATGAAGCTGTGGGGAATTCTGGGCAGGAGGTTCCAGACAATCAGATTTGACCTTTGTGTTTATTATGCTTCAGAATGGGAGGAGCCAATTTCCACCACTGATCAGAATTTACTACCCATGGCACAAAGAGAACAACAAATTAAGGAAGTTGTCATGGAACCTGGAGGAAGCAGACAACACCAAATCCACCTTTGCCACAGGAAGTTCAAGTACTGGAGCCAGAATGCTTTTCAGAGCTGACCAACTGCAGGCCAGAAGAGTGGCTGAAAATGCACATAAGAAGAGTTAGAGGACAAAGAACTGTAATTCACTTTCCATCAAAATGCTGCAGGAGCCCAGCTGGCAGGGCTCAGTGGTTGAGCGTTGACTTGTGAACCAGGAGGTCAGGGCCCATGCCCAGGTTGCGGGCTCAATCCCTAATGAGGGGCATGCAGGAGGCAGCCAATGATTCTCTCTCATCATTGATGTTTCTCTCTCTCTCTCTCTCTCTCTCTCTCTCTCTCTCTCTCTCTCTCTCTCTCTCTCCCTCCCTCCCTCCCTCTCCCTTCCCCTTCCTTTCTGAAATCAATAAAAAATATATTTTAAAAAAGACACAAATGCTGCAGGAAAGCTCACAGAACCGTGGTCTGCATTGTAAAAGCAGCATACGTGTTTTGGCTATTCAGTTGATCAACAGCAATAAACCTGCACATGAAGGGAATTAATCTGGACACCTGTAACTTCTTTTTCTTTCTATCTTCCACCCTGACCACTGAGACAAGTACTTCATGCGGGCAACCTGGTGTGACTGCACCCTAAGTGCCACCTCACATATGACTTTCTTCTTCTCCAATGAAGTCATTAACATTCCTATCAGTGAGGATGCTAATTGGATGATTACCAACCTTATTTGTTAACTAGATTCTTCATCCATCGCTGAAGGTCACTGGTGTGTGCACTTTAGCTGTAAAAACCTCCACGTATATGTGGTTTGAAGCACACCTTGCTGTGAGGCCAGAAACTTTAAATCTGTGCTGCAGGCCCCCAGGCCTGACTACAGATGATTGGATAGAGTTGAGTACATAGTTCAAGGGCCACAGGTGGGCTGAGCCCATCAGTCTACTGTCAGGAATCTGAACTGGTGTACTCACATGCAGTTTCCCCTCAATGGTGGGAGCTGCCTTGTGTGCCAGGAGGATGAGGAATAGGGACTAGAGGTGAAGAGAGACAGAGAGAGAAAAGGAGAGGGAGAACATGTACAGAGTGAGGCAGGGAACTGAGCGATGGGACCATCTCCCACATGAACCATGAGAGACACAGCTGGAAACCCTAATTCTTGGCTCTCTAGGTCCCAGACAACTTCCAGCACTGGCTGTACTTCCCACCCTGTCACTCTGTGGGAGTCTCCCTAGCAAACTCACTTACAACTTAAACTGCTTGCACAGACCCCAAAGTATGTTAGGAACTCTTATTTCTTGCATTTCTGGCAAGACTGACTTAAACTCAGGCAATATTTCATACTAATCACAAAACAGCAACTTAAGCTTGTAAACATTTGTCATTCACAATAAGACCCACACAGAACTGGGATTCATGGATTTGCTCCAAGCTCTTCCTGGCTGTAGACATTTAACCTGTGCCCCGTCTTCAGCCCCGCATCTGTGAGGCCTGAAAAGGCCACACACCGCATTTGTCTCTCAAAGGTGTAAAGACAGACAGGACCCGAGCCGTGATAAATGGGCCTGGGTTAACAGTCTGGTGGAGAAGAGGCCATCACGTACCTCCCGTTGTTTAAGAACTCCCTCCTGTCCTACTTGCTGCCAAAAGGTATTTTCCTTTGTGTTGGTGATAAGCTTATCTGGGATTTCACTCTTCCTGATTTCAGCTGTGCACCTCGGGCGTGTCCTTCTGTTTCGGACTCTGATAAATATCTGAGGTGGACTCCAGTGTTTTTGCCATGGCTTTTCCGATTCAGGCTGCCTTGCCCTTGCTTCCTGTTTGCCACACCAGCCTAACCCCACGTTGTTGTCTCCAACCTGGGACCTGCAAGGAGGCTATGTGGCGTCCAGACCAGGGTCGGGCCTTTTCCACAGGCTGTGGACATGGCACGTGTGTTCCCTAATCATCTCAAGGTTCTGTTCATTCTTAAAAATCGATGACTCCATAAATAGCATTTTTTTTCATGAACCGTATTTGTTTAAGAACCTGTTTCTGGGTGAACTCGATGTCCTTGGTTAATCTTAACCTTGGTTAATCTTAACCTCAAGAGACATGCTCAATGTTAGCAAAACTTGGTTTGACCTCTAACATTTAGTGTGGCCATTCCATAGGTCACACTGACTTGATGAATGTTAGGGTATCATGAATTTCAGGAAGCTCTTCTCCTGGGGGTACATCTAAAAACTTGCTCTCTTCAAGTCCTAGATCAGTAAAAATTTTCAGGGGAAAATAACCACATTATTAGATTCTTTGTTTCTTTAAGAAGTAATTGCTGAACTTGGATCTCATTATAAACTTGCAGTTCAGAACTCAACTGATATTTGTATGAACACTATCATCATCACAATGATATAAGCCTTACTACAGGAGCTTAAAATCCAGTAAAGAAATAAAATGTGATTATTTTTGTTAAGCACAAAGAACTAATGTAAAAATGAGATTCTTGCTGATTTCTGCTAAGAGAATGTAGAAATCTAGGGAAGCCTTCTCAAATAAGTACCATCCTACTGTAAGCTGATCCAAGGACTTCTGCCAAGCAGACCTTTTATGCAAGTGTTGACCTTAAACAAATAAACAGCCAGACATTACTCCAGTAAAATGAATTTATTGGGAACAACGAAGTACATTCATGACATCTGATGGTGAACCATGAGCAAGTCCAGAGAGACAAAAGAGAGGAACACTCTTTTTTTAACTTGGGAAGGGCTGATGTAATTGAAGGTCTATTGAAGGGAACTGTATGTTGGAGTCATAGTGACTTTTCATTGGCTGAGTTATGGAGTTCTCCCAGTGGCTGAGCTATTACTGGGTCAGGAGGAATCTCTTCTTCCTCCTGCTGAGGTAGTAATGTAGTGTCACTTCCTGTTGGAGATGCAAGGTACCTACCTCACTTCCTGTTGGGGTCTGGTGGTATGCACTGAGTGATGTATACGTGAGTTCTCTTTTCTAGCCTCCTGACTCCACTTTAAATACGGTTTCTGTTTATTAATTTTCATGCAAGTTAGGAAAAAGGTGCCCCTACCTACTGGTACAGGACTTGGTCAGTGAAGTGATCCTTGTTGGCAGAAAAAGACACACCGTCCTCTGGGGCAATGGCATACCTTTCCTCAAGGGCCATTGCTTGAAGGGCAGATTCCAGCACCCACTCACTTCCTCAGTCAGGTGCCCTGAGCAAGGCACACACTGCACAGCTCCATGCAGAGAAAAGGAAGGAAGGGTGAAGGGGGGAAGGGAAGGGAGAGATGGAAGGAGGAAGGGAGGGAGGGAGGGGGGGAGGAAGGGCCCAGAACCTTGGTGTATAGGAACGACACTCTAACCAACTGAGTACCCAGCCAGGGCTATTCAGCATGTTTAGTTATAGCTAAAGGTAGCTTCTGATAAGGGAGATATAAATGTTTATCTTTCCTCTTTACCTATAATGATGTGAATATTTTATAACAAACATCAATTTCAATGTGCATCACCTTATCTCTGCTCCTTTTTTAAGGGACTCATAAATGTGTCCACTTAGAATCACATAGTAAAAGTTCCAGAACATTCAAGCAGCCTTTCAGGTCTTCACCCCAGCTGATACTCTGCACCAGCTGCTTCTCTTCACCCATCCTTGGGCCTTTCCTATGAAGTTCAGTCCCACAGACAAGCCAGCACCGAGAAAGTCTGTATACAGTGGACAAAAGCCGAGACTTGACGGGTACTGGACATAGTTCCCAAGTTGCTTCTCTGATTTTGTCTTTGGGGATGGCAGTGATAACAAGAAACAGGGCCAGGAAAGTCTCAGACTTCTGTGCTTGTCCTTATAAATGTGTTGGTGTATGATAAGCGCAAGGGAGGAAAGTTACACACTGTCCATGAAACATTCTGACGTTACTGAGTTGACCCGCATGCTGCCTTTTCCAACATGAGGGTGAGCAAAACAAAACTGTAAATTGCTCTGCTGAAAGTTTCAACTACTGTCCTCTATCTGGCTCCATCTTGATGTTCTATCTGAGGTTTTATAGGAACAAGTAAATATTCTTTGTTTACAAGTAGGCTATCCCATTGGGAAAATATTTCTGTACTTCAGGAATGCTTCTTACAACACATTCCTGATGTAAATACACTGCTTGTTCAACCCATATAGACTAAGCTGAAAATACTCAAAGCGAGCTTTTTTTTTTTTAATTTTAGAAAGTTCTCTTGACTAAATTTTCCAAGAATTATTACAAATAAGTGACATTGGTGGCATTAAAATGACTTAAACAGCAATCTAAGACCTGATGACATTGACTATAAGGACCAACAGAGCAATTATATACAGAAAACTGTGTTTTTTCAACGGAGTTTGGTATTTTTTCAGAGACACCAGCTAGGATTATAACTTGAAACCCCCACATGTAGCCGACTCATCCACACGGCTGGGACCGCATTCGTCAGAGCTCTAGCTTCCTCACTCATACACTTCATGTGATCTTCACATGGAGACACATGGCGTAACTTCTGGCTGTGCTACTGAGCACTTTGGTCTAGGGGTTGTTGAGTATGTGAGTGAGTGGTTTTTCCATTATTTATAAACCATGTTGACATTAATATCAATCCACATGAGCTTTCCTTTTCTTGGACTACAGGAGTTTGTCAGGAATGAAGCCGACATGAATTTAGGGATGACCCAACTATTTTGAACAAATAACATAGAAGTGACTGTACAATTTGGACCCACTTACTCTGTGTCTGACTGTAAAATATTGTGACAAAAATAACATTTAAAGAAAACTGTATGGCTACAGATAAAATATACGTAAAAATAGTCAATATGATATTGCAACAGTATTCAATTTGTGACAAGCAACTCAATAGACTGTTAAAGACTAAGATGAATAGATTAATCATTCCTTTACTCAAATTTGTATAGGTTTTCACATACCAGGTTAGTTATCAATCTAAAAATAGTTACCTTCTTTAGTGTAGAATTCACATTTTCAGAGAACTCAGAAGTTAAAGAGTTTTCTCCCTAAGACCAACCAGCTTAGACAAAATTAAATTGGTCTTTCTCTGATCTCACTACAATATGAGAAAATCATCTGATATATAACAATAACAAATATTTCCATCCAAAATGCATCTGCAGGAAGGCCCTTGGAAATGACACTTGAATGCCCCCTGGTCCGAGCTGTTCCTGCATGAGCCTGGCCGAGGGCTCTCCACTCACTAGAAAAGGTGCTGGGCTTTTCCCTGGCTCCCCAGTGGGTGGACGTGACTTTCCGTCAAGACTGTGAAGATCTACATCCGAGAAATTCCAGGCACCAGGGTGGCCCTGAACTAACAGTTTCTTGAAAAAAGCTTTCAAACGATAGTATTTCTAGGATGAAACCAGAAGCCACCTGTGATTATTACTTTACTTTGGAGATGAAGCGAAACATGACTAGCCTGATCTATGTGATCACCTAGACCTCCCTTACATTGGACATCTGCACTGAAAGACATACTCAGAATTAGAAGGGTGTGGTATAAAGATAATGTGAAGAGTTAAAAAAAAAAAAAAAGTTCAGCTCTGCCCTGGCCACGGTTGCTCTCAGTGCACCAAAGGCTATGGGTTCGATTCTTGGTTGGGATGCATGAGGGACGCAACCAACCAATGTGTCTCTCACATTGATGTCTCTCTCTCTCTCTCTCTCTCTCCCCCCCCCCCTCATCCTCTCCCTTCCCCTCTAAAATAAAATAAAAAATTTTAAAGAAAAACAAAAAAACAAACAGGTACCAGGTAGGAGAATTAAACTTGCCTCCTATCAAAAAAAGTCAGTCTTGCCCTAACTGGTTTGGCTCAGTGGATAGAGCATTGGCCTGCAGACTGAAGGGTCCCAGGTTCGATGTACCTTACTGGCGGGAACATCCCCAGTAGGGGGTGTGCAGGAGGCAGCTGATCGATGTTTCTCTCTCATCGATGTTTCTAACTCTCTATCCCTCTCCCTTCCTCTCTATAAAAGATCAATAAAATATAAAAAATAAAAATAAAATAAAAAGTCAGTCTTGAGGATAACAAAAGTTCTGAGGATGGGTGGTGATGATGGTTGCACGACAACGAGGAGGTACTTAATGCCACTGAACTGTATATTTAAAAATGGTTAAAATGGTAAATTTTATGTACTAATGGTAAATTGTACTACTATTCATACCACCCCTCAGTATGGACACACATGCCCAGAGAAACACTTAAAATCAGAAAAGACAATGGCATATGTTTTCATTTTTACTATAATTTTCTCATCATTTAAAACAAATAATGTTAGAAAGACACTAAATGTTGGCATCACACAGGCAATTCACCTCCAATTAATTGCTGGCATTTAAAAGTGGTGCTAATTTATATGCAGTTCCTCCTAATTAGTTTGTTACATTCAATATACAACTGAATTGAAAATAAAACCACCCAATACCTCCTCCCTTAAAATTCTCTGTGTTGATGCCTTCCCCCAAATAGCAACTATTTAAAGGTCCTGTTCTTACAATTTGGTCTTGCCCCTCTCTTTAAAGAATTCTTGCCCCACTCTGACTTGTGCCCCAGCACACAGAGAAGGATAGACATAGTGGGCCGCCATGTCACAGAGCCACAGGCTGCCAATCCCTGTGAAAGAGTTTTCTCTTTCAATCCTGGATGGATGAGGAAATGACACTGGATAAGGGGATGCAAGGCAAGCGGTAATATACAGATGCCAAGAAGTCAGAAGCAGCAATCCTAGGGAGTGTCAGTCACAGCCCATGCAGGCTCTTGTCTGCTCTGTTTGTCAACACAAAGGGTAGAGTTCATTTTTCCAGGTCATGTAATGCATCAGGGGGTAACCTGCAACAGTGTCAATTACATGACAGGGCTTGTGCAAAACCAGAGACACTTCCAGGCAGGAAAGGACTGTAGAGATCAACCAAGAGGTCCTGTTTTGTTTGTGTGGCTCTCAAAGTAATGCAAAGTGGTCTGAGCTATTTACTCTCCAACCAGAAAACAAAATGACAGCAGGCAGAACACAACGTACGATTAGACATCGGGCTTATGTAGGGCACACAGGTGATTATTCAACAGTCAATGTTATTTTCGTACGTCACAGCATTCACCATACCTTTTTTTATTTGTAGTAGAAACAATATGAAAATGCGAGTAAACGTCAGCCTCAGACATATCAAGGAGGCCAGTATATCGGTAGCCAAGATTTGAAAAGTTACTTTGTATTTATTGAAATTCACAACAGACTAGCATAGTACCTCCAAAATAAAAATTACCAACATAAACTAGAAAAGTATTTCCAAAATTAGCCTGAGAACTGTCTATTCTTGCTACAACATATTCCTGAAAATAGCTACTGAAACAACAGAAATTTATTATCTTACAGTTCTGGAGGTCAGAGGTCTGGCCCAGGTGTCACTGGCTAAACCCACGGCACTGGCAGGGCTGTGTTCCCTCCTGGACGCTCCAGGGGAGGCCTCTCCCTGGCCTTTTCCAGCTTCCAGAGGCTGCACGCATTCCTTGGCTTGTGGCTCCTCCACCATCTTCAACACCAGCATGTTGCATTTCTCTCTACTGTCCTTTGGATTTCTCACACTCTTCCAATCCCCTCTTCCACTTGTCAGGACTCTTGTGATTATATTGGATTCCTCTGGAGAACCCAGACTAATCTCCCTACAACAAGGTCAGCAGACTAGTACCTTAATTCCACCTGCAACTTGACTCTCCTCTGCGTTTAACCCAACATATTCATAGGTTCTGGGATTAGGATGTAACATCTTTCTGGGAAAGTGGAGAAAGGGGGGCATGATTCTATCTACCACACATTAAATACACATGTCAATACACCACAGTTTAATATTTTCCTGATAGTTTAATACTAGTAACTATCATTCAGTTCTTTAATCTACAGAAGTTATCATTTTTATCTATATAAAACATATTAAACTGGCCAGATGCAACAATAAAAAATGCAAAAAGATATAAAACAAATTGTACAACATTACCAAGTAGTGGTCATTTGTGTGTATGTGTTTATATGTGTAAATATAAAACTATAAATGTATACAAATGGGTGTATACATAATTTTACAGTTAATCAAGTGGTTCTAGAAAATCAATATACCATAGATTCCTGGGAAACTAATGCTTATAAAATAAGGCCATGTTTATGAGGCTCCAAAAATCAACTGAAAACAAGATTCTTAATGAAAACAAATTCATTCTTTCTAGGTTAGTAGGAAAACCTGTGCATTTTCTTTTTTCCTGTTGTTGGTGTCTTGTCCAAATGTTCTCATGCTTGTCAAGGCCCACCATGTGTGAAGTGACCACAGCCCTTAAAGAACGAGGTCAAACCACGACCCACAAATGTATTAGTGCAGCTGCTTCGGAGGAAATCACTGAAAAACAGAAAAGCCACCTGTGCACTGCTGCGTCCCAGGTACCTGTAACTCCAGAGAGGGTCCTCATTCCTTCGGTGGCTGCAACACTAGTTTCAGTTTTCCAGAAACACTTTGCTGGCAGGTGTGACCACTGTCATTGGCGGGCGCCCAGTCGTCGCCAGACTTAAAAGACAGGAACATGGTAGTGGCGGTCATTCTCGGTCAGCAGGGAGATCTGCGGCCACTCCCGGAGTGGCTCCTCTGGGTAGCAGACTTCAAAGTCCCTGGAGTTAAACTTGAACAGTCTGAACACTTTTATCTTGACTTCAAGGGCATATCCAAGGATAAACATATCAATCTGGGGAAGAGACCAGAGAGATCACAGATACACATTTCCAGATTCCTGCCCTCCCCCCAGTGCGGGAGCACGTTCTTCAGCAGCTTGTGACATGGTGTTTGTTGATAGACCCACGCACAGACCACTGTGTGGGCACGGGGTTAGGGACAAATGTCCACTATGTGGAAGGCAGGGGAGAAGCAGAGGAGCATCTCTCTAGACTAGCATGAAGAAATCACAGGGAAAGCTGTTTGGGGAAAAATCTAATAAAAAATAAAGGAATGCTCATAATAAAAATTACATCGTTTTCCTACCAGTGTTGTATCACTTTAAATCAGTCTGTGTAAGAAGTGCAGATGATTTTGTGCGCCTTCTGGGCAAACCAAGCAAAACAAAGTCCTTTTCTATGGGGACATAAAAGCATTTTTTGGATTTAGAAACATACAGTGAGTAACCGAATGCTTTCCCAAACCTTAGCTCATTTTCCGACTGGAATTTCTCCCGGTTCACCTCCGTTGTGGGAGAACCTGTTATCGCCTGAGAGGCAGCACGCAAGGTCAGAAAGGGTCCCCAGCACCGGGCTGGAAGGGCACACGGCAACCAGCTCGGAGCAGTGAGGCTTGTTACTCTACTTTTCCACCCTTCAGAGGCAATAATACCAACCGACCACTCTGTGCAGCTGGTCTTATCACTGCTGAAAGCAAACACCCAACGCCTACGTGTTCAGGGATTGCCAATATCCTCCGTGATCAAACACACAATTCTTCCGCCCCACGTACCTGCTCCAGTCCGCAGGTGTCGCCTACAGAATTTAGGTGATTCATCATGAAGCTCAAAGGATCAGATGATGTTTCCCGGGAAAACAGGAGTCTGAAAAGACTGGGAATGACCTTTTTCATCTTCATTTGTTCATAAACTTCAGTGACCTGATAGAGCATGATGAACTTTAAAGCTTCATACAGTTTATATTCCAGAATGGCATCAGAGAAAAGGATGTTGCACATGCTTCCTCTCTTGTGATAATCTTTAATTCCACTGAATTCAGTCCACTAAAAACACAGCCACAAAAGTGAAACTTAGAAGGGTAAGGCTGAACGTACTCAACACTGCATAACCTTTTTTTTTTTTTTTTATCCTCAACCTAGGATATTTTTCCCATTGATTTTTTTAGAGAGAGTGGAAGGGAGAGAGAGAAACATCCACGTAAGAGAGACACATGCATTGGTTGGATCGGGCTTGCAACCGAGGTACGTGCCCTTGACCGAGAATTGAACCTGGGACCCTTCAGTACTTTGGCTGATGCCCTAACCACTGAACAAACCAGCCAGGGCAACACTGCATAACTTGTAAAGTATTTATAAAATAAAACTAACAGAGGGAAAGGGAACTTTAAATTTTCATTTTATATCTTTTGATATGGACTTTTTTAAACCATAAGCATTTATTACTTTTATAATAACAAACTAGTTTCAATGAAATCGTTTTTCACACAAGCACCACCCACTAGGTAAGATACTAAGCAAGTCCGTTTCCTAAAACTGCTTAAGATGGCTGGGTTAGGCAAAGGCTATTGCAGTGGCCAACAGTGATACACCAACAGCGCCAGGCACAGCTGAAGGCACTCTACGTGTGTTGTCTCGTTGGCTCCTCACCAGAACCGTACAGGGCAGATACTATGTACAGTTCACTTTTACAGAGAAGGGTATGACGCAGAAAAGTTACGGTGTTTCCCAAGGAGAATTCATTCCAACAACCCCAAATCTGTTTTTATTAACCAGGTAACTGCCGCGATATTTTGATTTAATTACAAAAGGTCTGCCACTTGCATCTCTAGACACTCATGGCGTACAAATGGTTAAAAGACAGGGAAAACTCGGAGTCAAATGATAACATATTTGCCGTCGCCCAGTTATTAATAGGGCGCATTCCAGAAGGGCCTTTCTGAGCGTCTTGTCTGGAGCTTCACCTTGTATTTCTGGGGACACAAAGGCCCATGACCGTTCAGGTTCCTGGCCAGCCCACTAAGGGCTCCTTAGCCCATAACGGGTCTCACTCTCATGTAGAACAGCAACATTGCTCTCTCTCGTTCGTCACTCGAAAGGGAATGAAGATCAAGAAGAAACCGTCGGTTCCTTGAAGCAGCTTTCTGCCTGCATATCCCACTTAGCTGACATAAAGAGATAGGCCTGACATCGGAGAAAAGCGGCCACATTTGGACGGATGCTTTCATTCCTAGCCTTTTGCCCCAGCCGCCAAACACTCACCTGTGTTTTTAGTAATTCCACACATTTACGCAATTTCCCAAACACATTTGAACCTGTATAGTTCTCAGGACCAAAGCTGTATTGCTGGATCCAATTACAACCTTGTGAGAAGAGCAGTTTTTCAGGAAGCTTGGAAAAAAAAAAAAAAAGATGCCAAAAGTGATTAGTGTCCCCATGTTTATTACACACAGTTTGGCACATGTCACAGCACATAATTTAGCAATCTTCATCTAGAAAGGTTATGAATGCAGCTAAGGAGAGCTATACAGTCATTTTCTTTTAGATTTGTGGATTCTGTGATATGGAACATATTCTTAATTCACCATTTCACAACTGATAAAAATTTAAATATAAGATTAAGTCTACAAAAAATAAATAGGAATGTATCTATGACCATACAAGTTGAAACAAAACAAATAAAAAGTTAAGTCTACAGAAACGAACTTTTTGAATAAAACATTTCCAAAACTACCTAGATTTATCCCTTTAGAACTTATACTTAACCGATGTTAGAGCAACACAGTATATCCGGGAAGATGTGGGTTTTAGAATGAGGCACGTTGGTGTCAAACCCAGCCCTGCCACTCGCCAGCTGGGAGGTGACTCAACCAGCAGATTATTGAACTGCTAGCCTCATCCTCCACTGTAAATCAAGGACAATTTTACAGGATTCTTGTTGGGGTTAAATAAGATTATGGGACACGTAGGAATCCGATCCATCGTACGCATCCCATGCATCTCCTACCCGCTCAGCTTGTGCAGGAAGGCTAGCACCCTGCCTATGCCTGTCAAGTATTTGCTAGATAAAATGAAACTAATAAAACCAATTCACAATTAAAAAATGTTAAGAAAATAGACCATGTGTAGCTATATATATATATATATATATATATATATATATATATGTTATATTTCTTTGCCCCTCCAACTTAAATGTATATCCTAGATTAACCATACTGCATTCAAAATAAAAATTCAGGTTATCAGCAAGAAGGTATTATCTTCCGCTGTTAAGAGTGAAAAAACAAGGCACAGTCTGGGAGAAAATATCTGCAAATCACATATATGATAAAGCACTTGCATTCAGAATATATAAAGAATTCTCAAAATTCGATCAATTAAAAAATAATAATAAGTGGGCAAAAGATTTGAACAGACATTTTTCCAAGAAGATAATATGGATTCCAAATAAGCTCAACCTCATAACTCATCAGGGAAATGCAAACTAAAAGCAGAATGACACTAGCGCATACTTATTAGAGTGGCTAAAACAAACAAGAAATAAACAAAGATCCCGACACTACCAAGTGCTGGTGAGAACGTGGAGCAACTGGCACCCTGACACATTCGAGATGGGAGTGCATCATGGTGGCACCACTTTGGAAAAATGGGTGGGCAGGTTCTTATAAGCACACCCCTAACATAAGACCCAACAATCCCCCGCAAAAGGAATGCAAATGTATGATCTTAAAGATTCTATGGGAACATTTATCACAGCTTTATTCACAGTATTAAACACTGGAAACAATCCAGATGTCTTTCAGCTGGTGAGTGGATAAACAAACTGTCACATTCATGTCAAGGAACATCCCTCAACAATAAAAAGGAACCAACAGCAGCATATTCGGGGAACCATCTGGGTGAACTGCACATGCATTATGCCAAGTAAAAGACCTTGATTCAAAAGACCACCCACTGGATGATTCCATTTATATGACATTTTAGAAAAGGTAAAACTACAGGGACAGAAGACGTACCAGTGGTTGCCAGGGTTTGGGAGTGAGAGGACTGGCTATGAAGGGAAACGAGGGAACCTTTGGGGTAACAGTTACACACTGTATGTATCTGTCAAAACTCAACTATAGTAAAAAAGTGAATTTTAGCAGCCCACCCTACTTATAAAGGACAGATGCCTCTGTCGATGGCATTACCTTTCTGAGATGGTCTGTTAGCAAACGGACAGGAGAGACAGAGGACCTGGTTAAAGGATCTCTCAGAGTTCCTTCAATCTCAGGCCACCCTGCACACCTGGCCTCCGCCCACAGGGGCCCCGGAGTGGCTGTGTTACAGTCACCATCAAGGTGGGTCTCACGTGTTCTCCGTGTGAGGACATACCTTAACAATGTCTTTTTCTTTCATCCAGGATGGAAAGGCAAGGCCCTGGCTGAATATCTGAAATAACACTGATCTCAGTGCATCGTAGTTATCTCTCTTCACTTGTCGAACACATTTAATGTGATGCCGCCAAAACAGCTCCTCATAAGCCTAGTGGCACAAAAAGAGAAAGTTCTTTTTTAAAGTCCACTGGATAAGAAGTTAAGGAAAGTGAGTTCAATACATTCTCAGTGAAATGTACTCCTCATTAAAGCAGGCAATGCAAACAAAAACAATGACAAGTGATGCATTGGACCACATGTCATCTCAAAGTGACTTGTGTGTAGAGAGACGGTGCCATGCTAGGCAGCAAGTTCCTGGAAGCCCCGGGCCAGGGGAATGTCACTGTGGGGAAGTCACGGACAGCTTGATCACAGTGGAAAACGCTGTACACTTTAAAGCCATGCCAAGAACGACTTTAAATGCTCCACTTTCCTCCTCCTCCCTCCTCCTCCTCCTCCCTCCTCCTCCTCCTCCCTCCTCCTCCTCCTCCCTCCTTCTCCTCCTCCTCCTCCTCCTTCCTCCTCCTCCTCCTCCTTCCTCCCTCCTCCTCCCCCTCCTCCTCCTCCTCCTCCCTCCTCCTCCTCCTCCTTCCTCCTCCTCCTCCCTCCTCCTCCTCCTCCCTCCTTCTCCTCCTCCTCCTCCTCCTTCCTCCTCCTCCTTCCTCCCTCCTCCTCCCCCTCCTCCTCCTCTTTCTCTTCCTCCTCCCTCCTCCTTCTTCTTCTTCTTCCTCTTCCTCCTTCCTCCTCCTCCTCCTCCCTCCTCTCCTTCCTCCTCTTCCTCCTTCCTCCTCCTCCTCCTCCCTGTTCTTCCTCCCTCCTCCTCCTCCCTCCTCCTCCTCCTCCCTCCTCCTTCCTCCTCCTCCTCCTCCCCCTCCTCCTCCTCCTCCTCCTCCTCCCTCCTCCCTCCTCCTTCTCCCCCTCCTCCTCCTCCTCCTTCCCCTCCTCCCCCCACTCCTCCTCCTCCTCCTCCTCCTCCTTCTTCTTTGCTAGTGACAAGGCTAAGCAGCACTGCTGGGGATGTTTACCAAGTCTTAGCCAATGGAAAATTCTAAAAATCCTCTAAATACTTTTGCTAAGGGAACTGATCCCTGCAACAACAGAAATCTCCCCTCCTGTGCAGAGGTTTCACAGGCCTGGCCAGGAGAGCTAAAAAGAGCTGATTTTGAGATTTCTGAAGTTTACCCCCTGTTCTCGAAGGCATTGGCTGTAGGTAAAAGGCTCAAAGCCAACGGTCTAGCAGCTGTTTAGCTTTTAAATTAGAGCCACCGTTGCCCCTTGTGCCACGTTCGGTATCGACTGGATCCATAAAGCAGAATGGGATGTTTGTTTCCTGACTTTTTCACACACATTCTCCATCTTCCATGACCTTGACAAACAGACACACCTTCCTCATCAGCTTGGCTCGGGGCGTGTCCCCTTTCCATTCTCTTGCACAATAGCTGAGTAAATCAACTTCCGCCTCCACGCTGAGGTTCCCTGAACCAAAGGAAAAAGAAAAGGCAGTTAATTTTCCCTTTCCTCTTCCTTCTTGAAACCTCTCTGCACCTTAAAAATAAGGAAAGATATGCATGAAAACACTTACTTTTGAATTTTCTTTGCAGATATCCACTCCACCTAAAAGATAAAGGAAATAATAATACCAAAATTGGGACAAGGATATTTAAAAATCTGAAGATGCTACAAGCACCTACCATTTCAGCCGGTGCCCTAAATGGAAGTGCAGCCTTCGGAAGCAGCAGAGGGTGGCCACCAGAAAGGAAACCGCCAACATCACGGACCCCTTTGCTATTCCCCAAGCGGTGTCTAAGGCGTGGCTTGTGACGAGTGCCCAGGAGTGAACTTGGTCATTTCCTACAAAAATTTAATTGGAAAAAAAAAAAAATCACATCACAATTCTTAAGTTTGCTTTGTTCAAGGGGGAAAAATGATACATTGTATAATTTTACCTGCAGTGTCTATGATTGATTTACATAAGCACTGTTTACAACGTTCAAAAATTCCATCTGAAAAATTAAAGAAACACCTAGTTCTCCTATATAATCAGTGTCATATACAAGAACAGCTTTGCTCCCAAAATTCAAGAGGAAGAGTGGAAACAGAGAGAGTGTGGGTTTCAGAATGCCTCAGACCTGAGCCCAAAGCCTGCTTCTCCTACTAACCTTGCTGTGTAACTGCGGAAACCGACCCCTCTTAACGTGGCTTGTCTTCATTGTAAAATAGGGGTAAACCACTGGCCTCCCTGGGGAAAGACGGAATGAAATGATCTGGGAGCCAGCACAGTGCGCTGCGCTAGGTGCTGATAATCCAGTGATGCCAGGCATTCGGCCGGGCACCGAGCACATGGGGGATGGGGACAATCACAGCAGGGCCCTCCAGTGATGCCGCCACCATCCACTTCTGCCCACTATGATATTCTTAATCAGTACAGGCCATATCATGGCATCACCGTACCGCACGGAATGGGTGACTCAAACAGCAGGCGCACAGACATCATTGCCGGCAAGCGGCCCTTAGGAGCCGTGGAGACAGCGGTGCTGCTGGGTCCACACTCCCACTCCTGATTTGACAAGCGGGGCGCTTGACAGGCCTGGCGAGCTCAAACGGGGGCACTTGCAACATTTCACTAAATGTGGAGATTCCTAAGGATACTATGTTTGCGCATGTAAAACGCTGAAGCCCAAATGAGGAAGAGGACTTCTGAACCACGGCCAAACCTCCTGAGGTTCATTGTGAAACAGTTTCTTCCGCAGTATGGGGTTTTGGAAAATTCCAGTGATTAACGGAGTAAAAGCTTCATCAGTTTGGAGTCAACCCTTTTAGCATTTTTGATCATCCTTGATGTGCAGTTACACTCTCAATAAAGACTTTACCAGGAGAGAAAGAAATGGAAAAAAATTACCAGCAAATAAAAATATATATTGTTTTTATTTTATTACTTAACAGGTGTTTATTGTTTAGAATTGATTAAATATCCATTATAGACTTACTTCTACCTGGACATTTAGTAAAACTTCTTATGAATTGTTTAAAAATGTAGAGCCACACTGCTTTACATCTATAATTTAGACTTTTATTAATTCAGTCTGATTTCCCAACTTTGAAAATTCTGGTATATGCAAATATTTTTAGTAAGTCCTTAAATTCGCATAAGAACTATTGTCTGTAATGCATAATTTCTCCTATTGTAGTCATAAACATTTTCTAGAAAAATGGAATGTTGCACAAGACTCGTTTGTTTTTTCTCTTCATATCAGCACCATATCAAATTATACGTTGAACATCTTTTTATATCACTACATAGATATACATTCTTCTTTTTTTTAAATCCTCACCCTGAGGATATGTTTTTCATTGATTCTGGGGGGGGGGGGAGAGAGAGAGAGAGAGAGAGAGAGAGAGAGAGAGAGAGAGAGAGAAACATTGATCGGTTCCTCCTGTACATGCCCTAACTGGGGATTGAACCCGCAACCTGGGCATGTGACCAGGAATCAAACCCTCAACCCTTCGGTGCATGGGATGACGTTCCCACCAGCAGAGCCACACTGGCCAGGGCTACAGTATTCTTTTTAAAGAACGCATACCATTTCAGTATAAAGACAGACCATCCCCTCCCTAACCACTGCCTCGCTGATAAACATTTTCTTGTTTCCATTTTCTACTTACAAACATTGCTGAGACAAACATTCTCCAACAGCCCTTGTGGCTCATGACAGCTCTTAGGATAATTTCAAGAAGAGGAAACTCTGGGTCAAAGGGTGTGCACATTTTTAGTTTTGACAGACGTTGCCAAAATGCCTTCCAAAACAACACTGCCAATTAACACTCCCACCCGGGGCCCCGGGGCGCCCATTTCCCTGACTCCCACACCAGCGATGAAGTGTCACAGCAGTCTGCACTCCTTCCTTTGTGAAGAGCCTCTCACAGCGTCTGCCTGCCTCCCACTGGGCGGTCTCATCTGTCCATGGACTTGGAGAGCCCTGCGGTCCCTCAGGTGGGGCTTGGCTATGCCCTCGGAGGGGCTCTGCTCTCACATGTCACAGACTCCATCTGACCCGCTGCATGCCTTAAGTCACCATCTGGCCACTAGGGTATTTGATTTGAGGCCCACACAAGGGCCTGCTGAGCAGCTGCCCAGGCCTCCAGCAGGACCCACTGCAAGACATGGTTCTCCCTGCTCCTACACACACACACACACACACACACACACACACACACACACACGCACGCACGCACACACACGCACACACGCACACGCACACACTTCTCCGGCCTCCGGTCCTTATGCTCAAAATGAAACCCTGCCTACAACCCAAGAAAGGGCGATAGTATCAACTTATCAGAAAAACACATGGGGCTCAATCCCGCCTTCTCAGGCATGCCCTGCACAGAAGCCTGAACTCCCGTGGCCCTCTGCCTGCTGTGCCCCCAGTTTTTGGTCAAATGACTCAAACCAGGTTATCTTGCCTTTGAGGTGTGTAGCTGAGGAATCTTCCAATCAGCTTTGCCACTGCAAATAAAGCCTTTAAAGAGAGAATTAAAAAAAAAAATCCCGCATGTGTCAATAACTGGCTGACCACTCAAAACAGCAGACAGAGAACACCATAAGTCAGGGGCCTCGCAAACCCTATCGTGACCCCCAACTTTGATGATGCCCTAAGTCAAATCTCATTTCCTCAAGCAGAGCTGACAGTGAATCAAATTCTCCGTGTCAGAGTCTTCACTGGGGTCCCCCTTCTGGGGGCCTGCCACAGAGAACTCAGCAACTGTCTGCCCACCACCCCTTCCCCTAGTACCCCCGTCCTGGAGAAGTCCTCTCCCTAACACGGAATTGGCCTGGTGGGATCTGACACACCAGCAGGAAGGGAGAGAAGGTCCCACCACCAGGGATTCAGTCATTCGACATCATCGAGAGCAGCCAGAGCAAGGGCAAGAAGCGAAGGGAGTGTGGGTGGCAGGAGGCTTTGGAGAATCACCAGGTAGTGAGGGTGGCAAGAAGACGCAGGAAACAGAGGCACTGCTGGGAGTTACAGATTTGATCCTCTAACGCTTGTCAAGTGACAAAAATGGAAATTTTTCTTTTTAATACTTTTGGACTAGACACTTGGGTGGTGGCTGAAATGAGGTGCTATATACAAGCACTAGGTGTTTCTATCATATGAGAAAGCGGATTAACTAGGTCTCATACATTGCCCTCGTCATCAGCATTCAAACACGCCCCGAGACCCCAACCCACACTGTCAGAAGTTACACTTAGTAAAGACACCCCTGAGTAATTCCCAGAACCTCCTGAAATCAACAACGCGGCTGAGACTAAAATCTCATCTGTGACCTCAGACTATATATGGCAGATGAGATCACAGACTAAAACTGGGGGGAAAAAAATGCCACCGTTTCTTGTGGTAAAATTCTACTTAGAATTTTTTTCCGTTTTCTAAAATGTACCAAAGCTGAAATAATTCAAACATTCAAACAGGAAACCAAAAAGGAAAAAAAGAAAGAAAGAAAAACACCTGAAAACAAAACTAAAAGACACTGAAGAGCCGGAAACCGGGTGAGCATGCAGAGACCCCCGGGAGCCCAGGCTGGCTCTCACAGAAACCCCTCAACGTCTGCTTGGCCTGGACCTTCCACGCTGCTCCAGGCCCCTTACTACTTCTCCTTCCCCATGGCCTGCCACACTGTCCCTGCTTCTCCTCCCCATCTCTGCAGGACAGCAGGGCCTGGGGCCTCTGTGCACTGAACTCCCAGCCCGGGGACTTTCACCTGAAGCAGAGATAGATGGTGGGTCAAAGGCTACCGAGTGGGCCACTGAGGGGAAAATTAGGCCTGAGCTAAAAGGCAGTTTCAGTGCAATGTCTGAGACAGCAGAGGGGATGAAGATATATACATACATTAAAATCGTCTTGCTAAAAACATTGAGGTAAAAAGTGCTAAATTTTTTTTAAAATATATTTTATTGATTTTTTTACAGAGAGGAAGGAAGAGGGAGAGAGAGCCAGAAATATCGATGAGAGAGAAACATCGATCAGCTGCCTCCTGCACACCCCCTACTGGGGATGTGCCTGCAACCAAGATACATGCCCTTGACCGGAATCGAACCGGGACCCTTCAGTCTGCAGGCCGACGCTCTATCCACTGAGCCAAAGGGGTTTCAGCAAAAGTGCTAAATTTGATTTAATAAATACACCAGATATTTCTATCTGCTGTAGTGCCATGTGATGGTTAATCACCAGGAGATGGAAGAAAGGTGGATTAGGAAGCAGACAGAGGGGGTGGGAAGCTGCCATCCCAGACAGCTGTAGCTCCCCCTGTGGCAAAGCAGTGGGGGGCGGGGGTGGAGTGCTGAGGGGAGGACACACACACACACACACACACACACACGCACACGCACACGCACACGCGCACATCAGAGGTGTTGGGTAAATTTTCCACACTTTTCTGAGCTGTGTCATGGAACACTAATCCCTTTGAAAAACATAACTCCTTCTGGGTGATTCTGATCAAGGGAGGGAGGTGCCGCAGAGAGGAGCACACTGGGCCAAGCGGGCAGGGAAGAGCCTGGGAAGACCTTCTTCCCCTGCCCCTCACCCTTTGCTTATACTTCTTCCCACGTGGACTGGGTGCTGGGCTGGCAGGCAGGGAAGTGACATGAAAGATACACAGCCTGCTCTGGCCGGGTGGCTCAGCTGGTTGGAGCGACATCAGTAAGAATATGAGGATGAAGGGGGGAAGAAGAAAGAAATACACACAGCCTGCCCTCAGGGAGCTCATGATCTGGTGGTGTGAGGTCTTCCCGTCAGCTTGTCCAGGCCCCTAGTGCCACCACCCATGCTCCCCGGGGTCAGCGCATCCTGGTGTCGGGGACTGGCCAGGACACAGAATAACACAGGCCCTGGGATGTACAGGTGGCAGCAGTCAGTGGGCCAGCTCCCTCGGAGGTCAGTGTGAGAAACTCAGAGGCTCGAGAATAAAGCATTCGTCCAAACAAACTCAGCAGTGTGGGAACAGAATGATGGACGTGCAGAACAAATCCTGATAGGCCATCAAGGTCTCTACTAACTGGGAGACTATTAGAGGTTTTCCAAGGGTCAGCACGGCCGTGTGAAAAATCGAGTTTCAATGGTCTGGGCTCTTGTAAAAAACCCTAGATGGTTGTTTTTATGTCTGTTAGGGGAGAAATATTCAGAAAACATGTCCTCTTAATAAACCTCTGAAATGGTGAAGTCAAAAGACTTTCTAGATGTTTTTGCCTTTCAGGTATTAGTTCTGCCCAATTAAGAAACAACCGTTTTTCCACTTAGTAAAGTACTATGACCGACACCGACAAGATCGGTATCACAGAGCAGGAGCAGCACCCAGTGAAAGGCTTTTATCTTGAAAGTCATGACCAGCAAGATATTCAGGGGCAGCCCTGTTGTGCAACTTACTGCAGCGTTTAGCAGAACCCCCACAGGACTGGGCTGGTTTTACCCGGGCTCCTGTGAAACTAGGAGTGTCGGTAATACAACAGGAAACTGCTCCTTGCCAAACGCTCAGAGTGTGTGTGTGATACCATCAAAGCTCAGAAGTTCTTTTTACTTTTTATTGGGCACATCTTTAGGAGTGTGAAATGCAACCCGTCATATTAAAAGGTATACGTTTATTTGTCTAACCATGGAGGGGTTTTAAACCCCACCCAACTATTAAGTCACAAAAGCTGCAGGTGGGATAAGCTTCAATTGAAGAGCAAGGTAATTCTTCCCGGGAAATCCCAGAACGCCAGGGTCACTTCAGCCAGCCAGCAGGCTCCCTGGCTGCGTACCGCCGATGGGTTTGACCAAACAGGCCTGGAACTCTGCCTTCACTTTGTCACTTTCTAGCTGCAGGACCTTGGGGAAATGACTCCGCCTCTGTGATCCCCGAGAGTCTCCCCAACGGCAGAGACCAGCAGCGATGACAGAGAATTGGAACAAAATGAAACACAATCGGCCATGAGAGAGTGCCCGTAACCACAGGCACTAACCATGTAGATGCAGACTCTCCAGTCCCTGATACAGTCTCCCCTCCGTCTCCTCATGGACCAGTGTTACATAGCTCTCCGCATGGGCACTCATTCTCTTCCGTGGGAGCCCACTTCCTTTTCTGGAATGTTTCTCTCTTCCTGGTCAAAACCTATCATTATTCTATGAATATAGATTAAGCTCCTCTTGCAGGCCAGGCCCTGTGCCAAGAGTTGATGTTGTGAACACAACAGAGCAGACTATTGTAGGGGCGATTCATAGATGGACCCTCCAGATGTGTTTGGAGCACAACCACGGCCAGAGCCCAGAGGAAAGGAATGTGGCTCTGTCAGCAGAGGTAACATGGGAACTGACGTAGACCTGTGTCAGATGAGGGGCAGAGCTGAGACCCCAAGGATGGAGCAGAGTTCATGGGGCCAGGCTCAGGTCTGCAGGGCCTTTAGACATGTGAGAGACAGTGGCGTTTAACTGAAGAGTAAGGAAAACCCCCTATGGGTTTTAAGCAAAAGGCTGATGTGATCAGATCTGTAACCACTATTTAAGTCGTTATTGCTTGGGGTCATGAGACACGTCTGATTCCTCTTCTGTATGACAAGCTTTGAAATCTTTCACAGAATCACAGAATGCTTTGCGCTGAAGGCACTGGAATGCCACTGGCTCTCCAAGGCCTGATTCCCTCCCCCAGGTGCTCCCTCTGTGCCTGTCCACACTGCAAGTAGGCGTGTTCATGACGCATCCCCCCACTGGCCTGAAAGCACCTCTAAGGTGAAAGCTGACTCTTTGTTCACTGTGCACGTGGTCACTTGAGGAGCTGTCACACGCATCTTTGAGGTGAAGACACTGAAGCCCAGGGAAAGCAAGAAGTCTGAACTTGAACCCATGTGTTCTGACTCAAGGTCAGTGTGCCCTAAACTACATACATAACTGCCTTCACTGAGTGATTCTCTTCCAAGAATTCAAAACAACGAACAAGCATGCACTTAGAAGGCAGCTATCACTTCCACTGTGCTTCTTCCCGTCTAGATTAAACCTTCTCTGAACCGGTTCTCACATGCCATGGTTTGCACTGTCCCAGCCACTCGTCACTGTCTCTTCCTTCTCCAAGCCACTCATCTCTGAACCCAGGAACCGTCCCCGGAAACCAGACGAGACGTTGGAATGGGCCCACCACTGATGGAAGCACACAGCAGAAGCTCCCTGTCTTCCCCCCAAGTCTTTTCTTTTTTTAAATATATTTTATTGATTTTTTACAGAGAGGAAGGGAGAGGGATAGAGCGCCAGAAACATCTATGAGAGAGAAACATCCATCGGCTGCCTCCTGCACACCCCCCACTGGGGATGTGCCCGCAACCAAGGTACATGCCCTTGACTGGAATCGAACCTGGGACCCTTGAGTCCGCAGGCTGATGCTCTATCCACTGAGCCAAACCGGTCAGGGCCCCCCCAAATCTTTACCTCTCTCCTCTCATGAGCCCATCTACCTTTATGTGATCCTTCAGGTCCATGCTCCTAAAGAGAAGCCGGTGGCCTCAAAACCCTCACATCACACAAGCGCTCTGTACTCCAAGTCTACGGTGCAGGAACATAGATACCGCCTGGGCACTGAGAACCACAGTCTAGGGCATCTACAAGACCCCAGCGACTCCTATGCACACAGAGTCTGAGGCGCCCAAGAGTCTCTGAGGAGCAGAGAATCACCCAGCCTGGCTGCCCTGGGCATATTCCCATTAACTGGGCTGGGCCCCAGGTACCCGTCCTTCTTTAAGTTCCCAGGTGATTCCAGTGTATTGCCGGTGCTGAGACACAGCTGTGACGCAAGGCTAACTCCACCCCTGGCTGTTTCTGTAATCTCCAATATATCATCACATGCCAATTCATTTCCAAAATTACAGTTAAGAGAAATCATGCAGATCAAGGAAAGTCTCACTGGTCGTGTCATCCAACTGCACGCAAGTGCAGCCTGTGCTTTGTGCCTCTTCTGTTGGCCCATGTGAGGGGCGGTGTTTACCAGTCAACTGTTGTTTTCCTGTGGCTGGGGGCCACGCTCACCTACAAAGGAACTTTCCTGAAATTACTAATAAAAGAACCCAACTATTAATGTGACCAATTCATCCTGGCTGGCCTGGGACTCTCCTGGTTTTAGCACTGAAAGCTCCATGTCCCAGGACATCCCTCAATCCCAGGCAAACTGGGACAGTGGTCACCATACGTCTGGGGTCCTCAGGGTCTGACCTGAGCTCCCTGGGGTCTGACCCGGGCTCCCCAGTATCCTCTCACTTCTTCCTCTTCCTAGCCACCTTCCTCCCTCACTCCTGCCACCTCCCACCCCTCATTTTCTGTCTCTCAGCTCACGTGTCACTTCCGTGGGCAAAGCTTCTCTGCTCATTCCCAACCCTCAAGCTTGGTCAGATCCCTGTTACCTCCTCCCACAGCACACTGTGTCCCTTTCCCCCACAGCTCTTGTCCCAGTTTATACAAGTGTGTTTGTGTTTGATTAGTGTCTGTCTCCCTATGTAGGCAAACGTCTTAAGGACTGCAACTGTGTCTGCTTTCTCTCTGCTTTCTTGGTGCTGAGCAACACTATGGACCGTTAATAAATATTTGCTGAGTAAATAAAATGAACCCATGTAATCCAGACCTAGTCCATATGTCTCCAACACAGAAATGCCAGTGTCTACTCTCTCTGGTACGTACTTACTCAGAATAAAGTACGTTCCATCCTCCTTAGGCGCTGGATGTAGCCATGTGAGGGAATGCTAAGTGTTGTGTGCAATTTTCAGAAGGCTCTGTTGAGAGGGGTGTGTTCCTTGCCCTTGCTCCTCCAGACTAGCTGGAATGTAAGTGTGATGACGGATGTTCAGCAGCCATCCTGGGCCAGAGAGTAGCTGTGGGCTTGGAAGCTATGCATGGTAGAAACAAAGTGGAAGGAGTCTGGGCCCCTGACACCCTGGAGCCCATTCCAGCCCCGGAGAGCCACCTGTATGCTCTGACATGGGAGAAATTGATTCATTTGTTTGGAATTTGTTATTCCACCATACCTAACCATACCCAGTAGCCTTGATCTTGGTGGTCCCTTCCGACTTTTACCATGTATGTCAGAAACAGTGAGCCACCAGTGTGTTTTCTCTTCCCTTGACTACACTCATGACAAAGGAAAGCAGGAAGTGAGAATGTGAAGTGGTCACCTAATGGGATGGTTGGAAGGTAATGGAACAAGCAGGCCCTAGGCAGTCGGGAACTCAGGGTCTCGTCCTGGAGAACTGAGCGACTCTGGACCTCAGCTTCCTCCTCTCTGAGCAGACACTGGGGGCCAAGCCATTAACCACTATTTCCTTCATCCTCTAAAGGCCTCTTTACGTTAATGTGCTTCAGAGTTATGTCGGAGGTAGTCACATTGGGGCACACAGCACAGGATTTTAAGTAGTTGTGATGCAACTGAAGGTCAACTAAACTCAAAATACTCCTCAAAACGTGCACCACAGGAACTATGCCCCGAGCATGTACAGTAGACACTTGAGAGCTTGACAAATACTAGCAAGTACTCCAACCTTCAGAGGTTGACCTGAGCCATAGTTTTGATAAAGAGCCTTCCATGGAGGTGACCAGTTTCCAAAAAATAGCAAGAAAAAAAGGAAGATAGAGAAGACTGGGACAGAGGAGAGAGGGAGTCACGTGTTGTAGGCTCCACATTTTGAATGAATCAATCAACGAGGTATAAATGGGAGAAGACACTGGAACATTAAAGCATGACAAAGTGACAGTTCAGGCAGGTCAGCAAGCATTGGCTGTACAAGGCCTATCATGACAATCAGCTAAGTACCCAGAACTGAATACTGGGATATACCATGGAGAAAACTGACCTAATAAACTCTCTCAGTTCAGATGATTCTTCTCTCTGTTTCAGATGCAAAACTGAGACCCAGTGTTTATACTAATAATTCTATTGGCTACGTTTGCATTTCAAAGTGAGCAGCCAAACTAATCCTTTGCTACAAACTGAACTCCACGTTCATTTTTTAAATGCCAAGTAAAGTGACAAAGAGCTGATCTTGTCCACTGACATCAGTGCCATCCAGCCCCTCATGCCTAGATGGGGACTGCTTATACTCAGCCCACACAGACATTGGCTTGCCATCTCTTCCACTTCTCCTTTCCTATCAGCCCTTCTGCTTCCTCCACAGCCCCCTGTCCTAGCAGTCGACTTGGAAGACACAGAGCATTGAGTTCTCATTGCACTTTAGCGATCACACAGGAAAACTGAGGCCTTCTTGTCACGGGTCAACAAATACGCCTATGATGTGCAAATATGCCTGTGATGTGGCAGGCGTTATTCTAAGACTAAAGGAAAGATTCTCTCTTTTCCAGCTAAGAAAGAATTTAGTTCACTTCTCTTAATCTTAGGAAACTACATGCTCAGAGGAACACTCCCTGCCCTGGCTTAGAGGAGGAGACACAAATTGTTCCAAGCATGTACCTTGATGAACTCCCTCCACCAGCTCCCAGCCCACCTCGGTCCTGAGTCACTCAGGAACTGGTCTGTATGCCGAGGCTATCCCAGACCTGAAGAGCAGGGAGCTCACGTCCACTGTAATGACAAGAGCAGGCAGCCTGCTTCTCTTTTCTTGAGAGTCAACCCTTGACGCTGAATGAGATTCTGCTTCTCTCTGAATTGGGCCAGGTCTCCCTTGAGAAACTGACTTCCAATGACTTTATTACTCCCCCTCTTAGAAGACTAACCCTATTATTCATTAAAAAACAATAACAGGGCAGCCCTAGCTAGTTTGGCTCAGTGGATAGAGCATCAGACCGCGGACTGAAGGGTCCCAGGTTCAATTCCCAACAAGGGCACATGCCCGGGTTGTGGGCTCAATCCCCAGTAGGGGGAGTGCAGGAGGTGGCCAATCAATGATTCTCTCTCATCATTGATGTTTCTGTCTCTCTCTCCCTCTCCCTTCCTCTCTGAAATCAATAAAAATATGTTTTTTTAAAAACAGTAACAGGGCAAGCAAAGAAAGACTTAAGTTATTTTAAATTACAGTGTTATCTATCATCCAACAATTCCGCATAGACTCAAAGCAACAGTCATCTGGTTAAACCAACAATGAAAGACTTAAATTCTGAATTCAGAATTTAGCAAGCATAGCATTTTATGTGCTACAGTTTCTGTGATTTGGGTTTATTACCTCAGAATGCCAGCAACAGCGCTAACAGTACCCTTGATCTCCTAGACATGGACCTATAACATTTTATCATATTCTTATTTTAAACATGATGCCACCTGTCTAGTCTGGCTCCAATTAAATGAAAAACTAGAAAAATGGAGCATGACTAGAACAAAAGATTACTGGCAAAATGAGTGTGTAAACAAAAACTTTTCTCTGTTGGTTTATTGTGAAGTAACATCTAAATGTTCTTCATTAAAATAATTACTAATCAATAAATGTGTACGGTATACAACCTTGATTTTCAAAAATGGATTGTCCTAAGCAACTGAAACGGGGGATTCAAGTGGACAGGAGAGAAAAGCCAAATACAACTGGTCCGATAACTCCTCCAAGTTCCAGAGACTCCAATAGCCATGAATGAGGAGCTGTACCTGCAGGAAATTTTAGCGGCTAACATAACTTTTCATAATCGCTCTTCTCCTGTACCTCAGACCTGAGAGTTACCTGGAGCAACAACAATGTATAAAGATGATAACCCAAGTTTACTTTAGAACAGCTTAAGTGTGACGCGGTAACCTTGGAAACTAGAGTGCTCTCAGGTATAAGCCGGCACTGTTTCAGGAGACAGAAGCAGGCGGGTGGTTACGAGTCTGTTGTGGGTGGGGTCACGCCGCCAGGGTTTGAATCCTGGCCACCACTTACTGGCTGGAAACTTTGAGCAAATTCCATAGCCATTCTGAGCGTCACAAAGTGGCACTTAGACAGATTACATAAGACTATCTGTGGGCATGGTCTCCATGTCCAGCACCAAGAAGAGATCTAAAATGCCCACTGTTACTGTGACGGAGACAGCACTGGGTGCTACAGGCACATAGGACAGCACCCACCCACTCCAGGGAGCCAGGGGAAAGGTCACTGTCAATTTAATAATTGTGCCAGTCAAGAAAGTCTACGTAGCTAAAACACACGGTACCAAAAGTCACATTTTATTTGGCATTTAATCTAACAGAAAGGTTGAGAGTAGCAGTATAAAGTGGAGCAAACAGGCTGCAAAAACAGCAACTATAGACCACTGGCTTTAAGCGTCCTGTTGTGTGTGTGTGTGTGTGTGTGTGTGTGTGTAATCGCAGTGTTTGTTTTTTTCCTAAGCCCTCAAACTATTTTTTTAAGTATATTTTTATTGATTCCAGAGAGGGGGAGAGAGAGAGAGAATCATTGATCGGCTGCCTCCTGCACATCCCCTTGGGGCATAGACCCACAACCTGGGTATGTGACCTTGACCAGAATCAAACCCAGGACCTTTCAGTCCGCAGGCCGACGCTCTATCCGCTGAGCCAAAACGGCTAGGACTCAAACTATTTTTTAAGTAAGGAAAATATTTCTCCTTAAGGTTATGACTAGCACACGAAGAACCACAGCTACTCACCCCCTCCCCCTTGGCACACACTGCCCACTGCCAGTGCCCCTCCTGCTCCCGGTTCCACTCCTTGAGAGTGAGGCTTTGAGGGCACTGGAATAAGGTTCTAGAATAAGGGCACAATTCTAAGCACAGACTTGTGTTGAGAAGGGGAATTCCGCACCCCACAGTCCTCATCACTCCGCTTGCTGCTGACCAGCCAGTGGGTTCCAATCTGCCCTCTCTCTGTAACACAGGAGTGCTCACCAGGTAAACACAACTGCCTGCCTAGTGTGGTACCTGTGGTCCCCATGGCAACAGGCCAGACTGCTCATGGCAGGTTGGAAACATCTGCTTCATACATAGAGCCAGCCACCCTTGAATGGCTTTGGAATAAAAGAATCCATGACATTAAAAAGTACACCTTCCACCCTGGCCAGTTTGGCTCAGTAGTTTAGAGTGTCGGCCTGAGAACTGAAGGGTCCGGGTTGGATTCCAGTCAAGGCACCAACGTGGGTTGCAGGTTTAATCCTTGGCCCGGGTCAGGGCATGTGTGGGAGGCAAATAATCAACGTGTCTCTCTCACATCGATGTCTCTCTCTCTCTCTGTCTCGCCCCCTCCCTTCCACTCTCTCAGAAAAATCAATGAAAAAATCTTCAGGTGAGGATTAACAACAATAACAAAAAGAAATACACTTTTTAATTAGCAGAAAGGTTTAGGTGAGGGGGCGGGGGGGTCTTGTACCAGTTTGTATGTGATTCAATTTCCTAAATGGGGATTAAAAATAACAACTACCTCATGTATAAGATAACGATAATAATAACAGCAGCTAATCTTTGAGTACTAACTGTAGGCCACGCACGGTTCTAAGCACTTTATAGGCAATAAATGAGCTAACACACAAGCAGCACTCAAACACATTACTCATGACCTTTATTTCTAAACTTTTGTTTAGCATTAGATTCTTCGCTCCAAACCAATCTTACCTAGAACGGCATATAAAGCGGGAGGGTGGCAACAGAGCTGCTCTGTAGATAGCTGGAGTGGGGGAATCTGGCTGATGGGTCCCCCATTCCACACTGGACAATCCTGCTCTCCCCTGCTCCCAGCCAGGCCAGCCAGAGGGACCACCATGGAGTCCCAAGGCTCCTGAGAACACCACTGAAAACTCTGAGCCTTGGGTCTTCCCTCACGATTCTCCTAAACAAATGCATGGATAGTGGTGAAGAGCCACCACTCACTTAAAAAGAAATAGTAAAGATGGCTGCCAAATGCCCCAGTCCATCCCTGCCCACTTTGTGAGTTTTCTTCTGCTTTTGCCCGTTTGCTTTCTATTGTCAAGTATTCCTTGTTATCCTTTGCTATTATCTCAAAAGCAAACCTTGGTCCCTCTCTTCGGGGTAGGTTAAAGAGCTGTGGCAGTCTAGCTTTGACAAGGGATTTTAAATTTTGTTTTTTCCAAACATCCCTGACAAAGAAGGGAAACTATGCTCCTACGTCCTCGGAGGTTATGTTTGGGAAAGAAAAGTTTTCCATAACCTGATCCTTGAATCGCATTCTTCCACCGCCACACACAACTGCAGGCCCCACAGGCTGGAGCAGGGGAAAGAATTCTCGCTGGGCCCACAGTGCTGGCACACCTTGAACGTGGTACATTGGAAGGAAAAATTCCTGGCGATTATGTTAAGCCCAGAGTAGGAACCTTTCAGCCTCTCACGGTAGCTTTTTCCAGCTGTGACCCTACCTCTATTTCCAACATTGCTTTCTCTGCCAAAATAAGGCAGGGAGAAGGGGAGAAAATAACATAATGAAAAGTTCAAATGAATACACCCACAGGAAATATTTGGCTAATTCTATAATAATCCAAGGTGCAGAAAGGTTGGAAAATGAGTTTATTCTCCAAACTTTAGAGAGTGGGAGGGCCTTGGGGACCAGCTAGCCCGATACCCTTGTTTTAGAGGTGAGGACGGGAAGTCCAGAGTGGTTATGGCTTCTAGGCACACGGTCGTGAGCAAAATAATGCCTAGAACTCACGTCCTGCTTCCCAGAATGGTGCTGTTTCCACTGTACCCAACAGCAAAACACCCAACTGTTTGCTGCGGGGACCAAGGACAGCAATCAGTACACAGACCTGGCACCTGCCAACTTCCCATAAACGCTGCAGAACCTGGAGCTCAAATGCAGTGAACAGGCAGGCTCCCCAAATTCTGCGGTGGTGACCTCTGGGATGGTCACCAAAGAGTTACAAAAGGGGCATGTCCTCCAAGTGGAGAAGTGGTCGTGCCCATCTCCTCAGAGCTGAGACCAGGAGGATGGCCTGGAAAAAAACCTTCACTTCTAAGGTGAGGACCCCACTGCCCACGCAGAGGGCGGGGACACCGAGGCCCAGGTGTGCCCCAGACCTCAGCGCCCTGTGCCACACTGCGCTGCTGCTCTTGTCCTCGGTGACAACTTGTTACAAAGCCAGTTTTCTGTTGTTTAGCGAGTCTCGCTCGCAGAAAAGGTGTGGGCCACATCCTCTCCCAGCAACGCGCGAAACCCATCAACTTCCCTCCGACGACAATCAAGTTCTCAGAGGGGACGCCGAGGGGGACCCCGCCGCTCCCCGGAACCCCCACCCGCGCCGCCCCGCCCCACCAGGCGGCTTCTCTCCCGGGCACCTGCCCTCCCCGCTGAGGCAGGTCGCTGGCTGCCTGGACCCAAACAGCTCTGCCTCCCGAAGACCTAGTTCCTAATCCGATGCGACCCAGTCCCCGACGGCGGCCCAGTCCTGCAGGGTGTGGAGGTGCACACCGTCTCCGCCCCGGTCAGGGGCCCCCAGTCTGCCACCCCTCCGAGCGCGGGACTCGTACCCCAAACCCGGGATTGACCGGCGGGGGAGAGGGCGCCCCAGGCTGCCCAGGGTCCCGCCACCCCGCCCAGGACCCACCTGAGGCCAGGGCGCCAGGCCGGTCCCGCTCCCGCTCCCGCGCCCGCGGGGGGCTCCTCTGCGCCGCCATGCGGGCTGCGCGCTGCGGACGGGCGCCGAGCCTCGGCCGGTGGGTCAGTAGCCGCGGCGGCTGCCCGCCGGGCCCGGGATCGCTTCCCAGCGGCGGGCGAGGGTGGGAGGCGCGGGGCCCGGGGAGGGCGGTCGGTGCTCCCACCCAGGCTCCTGGAGGCCGACGGACGCGCCGTTACACCAATGACAGGCCGCGGCGGGGCCTATGGGCGGAGCCTAGAAGCTGAAGCGAGGCGGGGATAGGCGGGGATAGGCGGGCCCTCAGTTTGGGGGGGCGTGGGATGCTCCAGAGTGTCGCGGAGGCTGCTCCCGGGATCCAGGCGCTGCTCCAAGGGAAACAGCCCAGGAATTCCACCTGGACGGATCCCGGGATCTCCCTGGCAGTTTACACCGATGGCCCATTGAGTGGGAAGGGAAGGAAGAAACCTGGAGGCTGATTGATGGGGAGAGGGACCAGTGCCTTTTTCTCTCCACTGCACAGTGATAACATGATTCTCTTTTCTTAGGTCCTGCGGCCGGTCGGTCAAAGCCAAGGAGGGCGAGACTGGAATCCAGATACAGCTTTGCCCCCAGGCCTGCTCCACTCGGTTGGCCATAGTTTCTGATCTTTATTTCCCTCTGGGTCAGCAGGACGGGGTTATGCTTATTTAGAACTTGCAGGTTACTTGAGGAGCGGCAATGTGTGCGTTATTGGCAAAATTAATCCTCTGATAAAATGATTTGAAAAGGAAAAAATATGGAGTAGCAAAGGGTAAAAATAAACAGCCCATCAATAAAAAGACGCTCACAACAGGTTCTTTGCCCCCAATTTCATAGTCAGAGGGACACCCCCACTTTTTGTTTTTTTGTTTTTTCGAAAAAAATAGAACTCCAGTGAACACTTCCTCTTTTTCCAATATACACAATTCCAGAGAAAGATTTTCTTGTGCATGTTTTGGCACCTTTTGAGACAAATTTCACAACTAAAACAAGATGTGGAAAATACCCTGTTCCCTAGCCAGTTTTGCTCAATGGATAGAGCGCTGGCCCTCGGACTGAAGGGTCCCGGGTTGGATTCCGGTCAAAGGCACACACCTGGTCTAGGGCATGCAGGAGGCAACCAAATGATGTGCCTCTCTCATCTCCATGTTTTTCTGTCTCTCCCTCTCCTTTCCACTCTTTAAAAATTAATGGGAAAATATCCTCCGGTGAGGATTAACAACAACAACAAACAAAACACCCTGCTATTTTAGGTGGCTCCAGTGTACTTAGGACAATGTCTACAAGTCACAGAACCACTTTTTCCCTTTACAAGAGCAAATAATTAGCAGGTCACAGGTTTTTGGCGAATCCAATAAATTTCTGAATCAGAGCAACAGCAATTAATATAATGTTGGACATTTACTGACAGCTGATAGCTATCAGGCCAGGCACTTGGGTAATCCTTTTACCTATTATTTTACGCCTTATTTCACTTAATCCTCACGCTTGCTCATGAGGTAGGTGCTGTTATAATCTCCAATTTATAGATAAGGAAGACAAGGCTCAATAAATGTGAGTGGAGCGTTTGAACCTAGATCTGATCTCTCAACCACCCTACCATTCTGCAGCCATGACTCATGGAAGATAATAAAAATGTTTCCAAACTCTGCTGCATGTTTAGAAAAAAAAATCTCTTTTATCCAAATCAGATTTTAACATAGAGGGAGGTTTTCTATAGCCATAAACTAACTTTTGTGTTAGAGCCACATTACTCATACAAAACAAATGACTTTAAATTGCTGTGTTAAACAAGGTTATGAGCATTGATGAGTACAATTGTCTATTTTTAAAAAAATTTTTTATTGATTTCAGAGAGGACAAGAGAGGGAGAGAGAGAGATAGAAATATCAATGATGAGAGAGAATCATTGATTGGCTACCTCCTGCACACCCCCCCTGGGGATTGAGCCCGAAACCTGGGCATGTGCCCCTGACCAGAATTGAACCCAGTACCCCTCAGTCCATAGGCCGACACCCCTATCCACTGAGCCAGAACCAGCTAGGGCTACAATTATCTATTTTAGAAGCTGAAAATAGTATGACTACATTATTGTGGTATAATAAAATAAAATTTACCTAAGTCTTTAAACCACATAACAAATTAGCCAGTAAGAAAAAAACCAAGATGGCAGCATAGGTAAGCACCTAAACTGCTGCCTCGCACAACAATTTCAAAACTACAACTAAAAGACATAACGGACACCATCTAGAACCACAGGAAAGCTGGCTGAGTGGAAGTTCTACAACTAGAAGGAAAGAGAAAAGCTCACGGAGAATTGGAGGAACGGCAAAGGGTTAAGGTACGGCAAAGGGTCTTTGTGCGCGTAGAGAGGAAGGGCGGCTGAGAGCCTGGCTGACTTTCTCTGGCGGGAGGGGGAAGGAAGCCCCTGACTGCACTGAACCCCAGTTGTGGGCGAAACCCCATGGACCCTGGCTCATACAGGGGGAGGCTGAACTGTCAGGTAGAGAGAAAGGCACTCAGAGACTCAGAGACCCAGGGGAGACCTGGGGGAGCCCCGGTGCTAGTGCGCACAAAGACTGCGGAGGTTGCCACAGGCTTTCCCTAGCAGAAGGGAGTCAGAAGCTCCTGACTGCACTGAACCCCAGTTTCAGGCGAGCCCCTGGGGGCCCACGCTCTTACGGGGGGAATCTGGACTCTCAGGCGGAGGCTCGGGAGCCGGGGAAGGCAGAGGTCTGGAGGTGCGAGCACAAGGGCAGGGCTGATGGGAAGCCAAGACTGTCTGCTCCACCCTGAGACTCCACCCCATCCAAGCTGAGCACAGAGGCTTTTGCTATTTGGCAAGTCTAATCCTATAAAGCTGTCTCCAGCACTGAACTTCTCCCAGCATAGACACAGCTGATCCTCACAGCCAACAGGCCTGGAGGTCAATTCCTCCCAGTGATACCAATAACAATCAAGACTTAACTACAACAAGGCTGTACACACAGTCCACAAAGGGGTGCACCAAGAGTGTCTACCTCAGGTTAACTGGGGAGGCTGAGCCACTGGGCCCTATAGGACACCTAGCACACAAAGCTACCCTACCAACTCAGGGAAGCAGTGAAAATGCGGCAACAAAGAAACAGATTACAAATGAAAGAAATGGAGGAAAACAAATGACTGGATATAGAATTCAAAACCACGGTTATAAGGCTTTTCAAGAATATCCTAGAAAAGGCCGATAAGTATAACGAGACCCTCGAAGATATGAAAAAGGACCAACTAGAAATTAAACATACACTGACTGAAATAAAAAATATTATACAGAGATCCAACAACAGACTAGAGGAATGCAAGAATCAAGTCAAAGAACTGAAATACAAAAAAGCAAAAAACACTCAACTGAAAAAGCAAAATGAAAAAAAAATCCAAAAAGTTGAAGATAGTATAAGAAGCCTCTGGGACAACTTCAAGCATACCAACATCAGAATTATGGGGGTCCCAGAAGAAGAGAGAAAGTAAGATACTGAAAACCTATTTGAAGAAATAATGACAGAAAACTTCCCCCACCTGGTGAAAGAAATAGACTTACAAGTCCAGGAAGCACACAGAACCCCAAACAAAAGGAATCCAAAGAGGACCACACCAAGACACATCATAATTAAAATGCCAAGAGCAAAAGACAAAGAGAGAATATTAAAAGCAGCAAGAGAAAAATAGTTACCTACAAGGGAGCATGCATACGATTGTCAGCTGATTTCTCAATAGAAACTATGCAGGCCAGACGGGAGTGGCAAGATTTATTCAAAGTGATGAATAGCAAGAACCTACAACCAAGAGTACTCTACCCAGCAAAGCTATCATTCAGAATTGAAGGGCAGATAAAGAGCTTCACAGATAAGAAAAAGCTAAAGGAGTTCATCACCATCAAACCAGTATCATATAAAATGCTGAAAGATATTCTTTAAGAAGAGGAAGAAGAAAAAAGTAAAGATAAAAATTATGAACAACAAATACATATCTATCAACAAGTGAAGCTAAAAATCAAGTGAATTAAAAACCTGAGGAACAGAATAATCTGGTGAATATAACAGAATCAGGGGCATAGAAAGGGAGTGGACTGATAATTCTCAGGGGGAAAGGGGTATAGGGGGGTGCAGGAAGAGACTGGACAAAAATTGTACACCTATGGATGAGGACAGTGGGTGGGAGGTAAGGGCAAAAGGTGGGGTGGGAACCGGGTGGAGAGGAGCTATGGGGGGAAAAAGGAGGAACAATTGTAATAATCTGAATAAAGATTTATTTAAAAAAAACAACAAGAACAACAACAACAAAAACAAATTAGCCAGTAAATTCCTCCTCCTCCCACAAGATAACATTTATGAAACCTGTTGTTTGGACTCAGCCTAAAATAATCTTTTCAATTAATTCATGCTCAAGATTTCATGGTTTGCTGTTCATTGTCACTCCAAAAGCTGAGTGGGAGGCCTCTTACTGTGGTACTTACAGACCTAGACCTTGAAGCCAGATTACCTGGGTTGGCTGCATATTAGACACCATCTTATGCAATTATTTAATCTTTTGTGCCTCAGTTTTCTCATCTGTAAAATGGGCCTCATAAGACTTTTTTCCTCATGGGGTTGTTATAGGCATAAAGTGATTAAATATGTGCAAAATCCTTAGAGTAATGCTTGGCACATAATAAATACCATATAAATATAGGCAAATAAAGAGGATGTGACTACACGTAGACATCTGTGATTGACTTTCTTAGCGACCGCCGTGTGGTTTACCAAATGCCTTAACAATTACAAGGTTGTTGATTTTTTATAAAATACCTAGATTGTGAGCTTTTGGAGGGCAAGAACTCTGACCTAGTGTCTCAATTAAAGCTAGAATATTGGTAAATAGGTTAACTGAGAATATGGTGTGAGGCCAGCTAAATGTGGCCTCACACTCCACAGTGGTCTCAGCTAAAATGTTGACACAAATAATGGCACTCACCAAAATATTGACTTTAGACCAATTGGAAAAAAGGCAGTGCCAGCATTGTGCCTGGAAGCCACTTGATTGTGATGCTGGAGAGTTCAACACGTGTGGCCGGTGCAATGGCCACTTAAGGTAGTCACATGAAGGGTCCTGATCCGGCCCAAATCAGAAGAAAGGAAGACAGTGGGGAGGGGAAACAAGCAAAGAAGCAGCCTGCTCAATAGCTCTTTGCAAATATTTTCTTAGGCTTTTGTTTTCACAAAGTTTTGGCCATTTGAACTCTGAAATTGGAATGCCAACCTCCAGAACCTTTGAAGATATTGCAAAACGTATTTTCCAATGTTTTTTCCATGTATTTTGCTATGCCAGATCTTTCATTTTACTCAGGGGTCACTCATTTACATCTGGGTCAGCCTCTAGCTGGGAGAAGTTGACATGGGAAATCGGCTATACCTTTGGAGAGTAATTGCAATCGGCAGTGCTATTGAGAATTTCCTTGGTTGACTGACCTCCACTTAAACATCCTCCTCAAGCAGGGAGGTTGCAAAGGAAGTTGCTGACCAGTTGCTACAATTCCTGTACCAAGAATGCTACCTGGCACATGGAAGGTACTTACTCAACATTCATTGAATGAAAATATGAACGAATGGGTGAGTGAAGGTAATGGCTAAACTTGCTATTAAGAATCAGTGATTCTCACTTCCAATTGTCATCCAAATTCATTGTCTTTGTGTGTGTGTGTGCGTGTAGTAAAATATATTTAAAATTTACCATGTTTAAGTGTACAGTTTAGTGGCACTAAGTACATTCATACTATTGTGTAACTATCACCAGGCATCCATCTCCAGAACTTTTTCCATCTCCCCGAATGGAAACTCTGTACCCATCACAGCGTAACTCCATTTCTCCCCTCACACTCAGCCCCTAGCAACCATCATTCTACTTTCTGTCTTGGACTGCTTTCTGAATTTGACTACTCTAGGTATCGCATGTAAGTGGAATCATACAGTATTTGTCATTTTGTGACTGGCTTAGTTCACTTGGCATAATAAAGTTTTCAAGATTAGTCCATGTTGTAGCATGTGTCAGAATTTCCTGCCTTTGTAAGGCTGAAAGTATTCTATTGTATGTATAACACACTTTGTTTATCCATTCAGACCTCAGTGAGCACTTGGGTTGTTTCCACCTTTTGGCTACTGTAAATGCTGCTACGGACAGAGGTGTTCAAAAATTTGAGTCTCTGCTTTCAGTGCTTTTTTTGGGTATAAACCCAGAACTGCTGGATGCGTTCTTCAAGCAGTTCAAGCTGGGGCCTCATGCTACCATTTAAAGTGTGTTCCTTGGTCTGGGATGTAGTCTAATAGCCACCATCTAAGTGACAACACTATCCTATGAGTCACTGACACCTTAGTGCCAGCAGGCCTGGGCTCTTCCTAAGAGCAGATGTTCAGAAGGAGAGGCAAAAAGAGCTCAAGTGCTGGCGAGAGGGATCCAGGAGGTCAGCTGAGAGCCCTAAGGGGAACTGAAAGGTGCGGGGGTGGTGTGTGTGGAAACGAACTTCACAATGCTGTGTAGGTCCAGACCAGCACTTAGCATTTCCTTAATTAAAAAAAGAAAAGACAAGTAAACAGCTTCACTGTTTCCCAAATTCCCGATATCTGTCCTGCCAGCAGTTTGCCTAGAGTGGTGCTCACTCACTGTCTCTGGCCTTTGACCTTGATGTTTGCATGCCCTGGGCCCGTGGTTTTTGCAGACTCTGCTCAAGCCTGCTCTCCTTGGGGAAGCATTTCTGGACCACCCACGATGAGTTAGGAACCAGGCTTCACCACCCTCCCATGTATCCCCCTGTTCCCACTGCATGCACCCAGTATGCGGGGAGCCACTTGTCTGATTCCTCTTCTCTCCCACACTTGATTGTGAGCTCCCCAGGCCAGTGACAATGGTCTCAGTTTCTCCCGAGGGTCCTGCTCTTTGCCTGGTGGAACTGAATGAGCGCTTACAGGGTACAGAATGTACCCATTATGCTTCTCTTCAAGGGTTTACTGTCCGCTTTGCTCCTCATCACCAGGTTCAGTGAGTCTGCAGGTGGATCCCTTCCCTTTCTCGCCAAACGGGCTCTGAGTACTTCAGATGTCCTTGCCCACGAGTTCTCTTTCCGAAGGATGGCACTTCCTCCTTCCTGCCTGGTAAGCGTTTCAAGATTGCAGGGACAGCAGGAGCTTGCCACATGAAATATACAAGTGAAAAAAAACAAGTTTGCGGTATAATCGGGCAATCAAATAAAAATATGTGGACAGCTACAATCTCTAACACTTTGAGGCACTTCACTGAACTTGCAGCTCTGATTAACCAACAAAGCATTTCTTTTTATATTTAGTTAAGGAGGAACAAACAAACGACAGCCTTTGTGGCTTTGACTACCCCCACCCCATCCCATTTTTAGAAGCAAATCCAAGAGCAGGAAAGAAAACCAGATTGCTCTTTTTTTTCCCCAACGCACTTATTTCTCAGAATCCCCAGGCAGGCACACTCAGGTAGTTGACTACTTGTCTAGCCTGAACTTTTGCTGCAGGGTTGAACATTTAAGAGAGAACAGCTGGAAGAAGAAAGTGAATCTTGGAATCATCTCGAGCTGGCTCCCCACCACCAATTACTTGAGCAATAATGGGAAACCACTTATCTTTTTGGGCCTCAGTTTCCTTTACGGAAAGGAATAGAAGGTACTGGTTGATTTCAAACCCCATCTAATCCTGTCATCATCATTCTGAGATAAAAATTTCCTCAAAAAGATCAGTTTAAAAACGTGTGGTGCATCTGAATAATTACATACCATGCAGCAAACCAAACTCATAGTGTCAAAAATATTGACTGACCCTGGGGAGGCAGGGGAGGTAGAATTTCTCTCCTCCTGTAGGGATTGCTGCTGTGTGAATGGGGACTTCTGCAGCCCTTTTGTCACTATAAGGGAAGAGACTGCCTGATGTTGGCATGTGAATGAAGGAAGTGAGAGAGCCCTCGGACATTGTGTGAGCGCCTGGATTCAGCCATACCTGAAGCAGTAATATTCCTATGTCTTTCAGTTAATGAGCCCCAAACTGTTCCTCCCCCCCTTTTTTTTTAGCTTAAGCCTATTTAAGATCAATTTCCTATTAGTTGAAATAATATGAATATAGTGTATGCAGCCAAATTATGTGGAAAAAAATATTTATGTACAAAAAAATATTGGAAGAATAAACCCCAAAATGTTAATGGTTGTTAGCATGGGTAATAAGATTAACGGCTATTTTTATTTTCTTCTGCATGCTTTTCAGTATTTTCCAAAATATATATCACTGGTATACATTTTTAATGTTATTGGGATGCACAATTCCCTATGATACTGGGAGACATTTCTATATTATAATCTTGCCTTATTTGTTGGTCCTTTCATATGAGTAATAGTTAAGATTTGATACACTTTTTGAAGTTTCTTGTGGAATGGGTAATTGCTCGGGCCTGAAATTCTATAGGGGTGGCAAACTTCCTGTAAAGAGCCAAATAGTAAATATTTGAGGCTCTGTCAGGCATTATGGCATGAAGGCAGTCCCAGATAATCTGTAAATGAATGAGCATGGCTGTATTCCCATAAAACATTATTTAGGAATACCGTAGTTCAAATTTTATATGATATTCACAGGTCACAAAATATTCTTCTCCTTTTGATTACTTTCCAACCATTTATAAATGTAAAAACCCATCTAGCTCACAAGTCATACAAGGGCAGGTCCACGTTTGGCCCGAGGAATGAAGTTTGTTGACCTCTGCTCTACTAACAGTAGGATGTCTGTCATCACATTCGCTTTTGGTGCAACTAGAATTTCTGTGACTTTCTGGTTGAGTTTCCCTTAGGAATGATCACCCCACGATGCCTGGCATGGTGTTAGCAAGCCTCATGGGTTTGGGTACTGTGGATGTTTGTGTCTCCACAGGCATTTGTGTTCTTCCCTTTCACTGAGATGTTTAGAGGAGTCTTCTTTCTTTTTCCACTCTTTACATTAGAGGCAGTGTCCCCACACCTCTGCTCAAAAGAGTGGCCACAAGGCAGTTCTAAAGGTTCTCAAGCCGTATTTTGGAATCTGAGTTGAAGCTAATCGACCTTAAAAGGATTTTTTTTTTCTTATATGCTGCCATGATGGGATAAGTTTACTGCTTTGTCAAATATCTATATATATAAAAGGCTAATATGCAACGTGACCCCTTGGGAGTTTGACCGGGAGACCAGTTCAATTGCTCGCTATGACGTTCGCTGACCACCAGGGGGCGGTGTGGAATGAAGGAAGCTGGGTAAGGAAGCCTGGCAGCTGGCAGCTGGAAGGCCCTGATTGGCCATGATCACCGGCCAGGCCTAGGGACCCTACCCATGCACGAATTTCGTGCACCAGAACTCTAGTATTAAATAAATGATCAGTCAGTGGCAATTTAAATCTTGTAAAGAATTTCAATTTGGGAACACTTTTGAAATTTCATTTTAAGAAGAAAGAGAAAAATAAAAGGGTTTGCACTGATGGCTACCTTGATGTGTCAGTTAAGGCTGTTTCCAGCTATGACTAACAACAAACCTAAATGATGGTGGATACAAAGAAGAAAAGTCTCAGGTCACTGGAAGCCCAGAAGCAAGTATTATTGGTGTTGGTTCTGCTTTTTTAACCTGTGACTCCTTTGGTCCTTCTGATATGAAGTCTGTTATAGCTCTAAGCACTGTTTTCAAATTCAAGGAAGGAAGAAGGAGGAGAGACAGCACCAGATACATGTGTCCTTCCCAGAAGCCCTGGTAGATAACAGCTCATAATTAACACTGACAGAATGGCATCATGTGACTACCCTGACTGCAGGGGAAGCTGGGACGGCAAGATCTAGCTTTTTCAGTCTCTGTGGTGGGGGGTGGCAAAAGAGAAGTGAGTTAGGAAGAGCTGTTGGGTTGGCATAACTTTTATGTGATATTCAGTAAGTTCCCATGGCAGGCAATGCTGTTTTACCCTACACCAGTGGAATGGGCCACTCAAGGAAGCATAGACTTCATCTGTCTTGTGCAATGAGGAATCCCCAGATCCTAGCACATTGCAGTCACTCAGTAAATATTTGCAGAGTGAATGAATGCCTGAGTCAATGACGAGATCTCTTGGAAACTCGTTGTTGTTACGATCTATCCTTTTTTAGACAAGACACCAACAAAGAATCCTTTGGGTCATGAGCTTCAAACATGGTTCAAAGCTGTGCTGTGTGACAGAAGGCCCCCACTCGCAGCTCAGCCAGCTGTCTCTGTCCACAATTCAAGCCCGCTGGGGTCCTACCTGTTCACAGACGTCTTTCTTGACTGGTAAGGGGAAATGCAATGTTTCCACCACCTTGCCCAGTTCAGAATGAAGCTTATTTAGTGGCTACCTAGAGCTAGAAATCATAAGATATATTAAGACAAAGAAGATAAAGATAAAGGGGGGAGGGGTGGGAAATAAATTCTCTTAATTCACAAATGTTCATTTAACCCTTCCTATGTTACAGACACAATGCTGGAGATTTTACATATAATTATTGACACTTTATTTTTTTTTATTTTTTAAATACATTTTTATTGATTTTTTACAGAGAGGAAGGGAGAGAGATGGAGAATTAAAAACATTGATCAGCTGCCTCCTGCACGCCCCCCACTGGGGATGTGCCCGCAACCCAGGTACATGCCCTTGACTGGAATTGAACCTGGGACCTTTCAGTCCACAGGCTGATGCTCTATCCACTGAGGCAAACCGGTTTCGGCTAATTATTGACACTTTACTGATGAGTAAGAGAAAGTTCACACAATTAAGCACGAGCCTTTGAGAGACATCATGGGTTAAATGAAACAAGATTAAAAAAGGGAAAAATTAAAATTACCAAATGCCAAAAAATTGGTAAATAGTGCTTAACAGGGACAGATTACCTGAGTGTTTTAATAACCTTTTCTACCTTAAAATGACCAGAGGAATTAAAAAAGAAGGACACAGAAAATCAAAGAAGAAACACCAGTGGATAAAAACTTTATCACATTTTTGGAGGAGAAGTAGGTGTAGAAGTGTGCCTGAGTTAGCAGAGAGAGAAGGCTGCCCCCTAAGACACCCACTGTCCCTTTGAAAAGGAAATTCATATTTATAAATACCAAAGTATAAAAACAACAAGGAGAATAGCTAATAATAATCTTGATAATATCTAATGAATGATTATTATATTCCTGGTACTTCTCAGTGCTTTACATGTATCATCTCATTTAACCCTCAACAAGACTTCACATACGTAGGTAAGATTATTACCCCCATTTTACAGATGAGGTAATGGAAGCACAGAGATGTAACAAGATGCTTTGAAATTGGATCAGAGGACAAGAAAGAATTCTTGGAAATGAAAAATGTGATAATCCAAATAAAGCATTTAACAATGTCTCACCCGTAGTAAAAGTTAATTAATGTTAATTATTGTTTTGGACCATTTACTTTCTGGTTCCACTTTCTTTTCCATTATTATTTTGTGATGTACACTGAGGTCTAAGTCAGAGCACCCTTTATGTTACAAGCTCCTGTTGGACAGAGGGTACGATTTTAGAATCTTGGATTATATCACAAACTCTAGTCTAGATCCTTCCTTTGAAGGGAATGGACACTGAGGTGAAGAGAAGCCCATGAAAAAGGTCATGTAACCATTATGGGTGCAACCAAGAATACAGCCCTGGTCCCCTGGCCCCCAAGTTACTGCTCCTCCAGGTAATGCCTTTTCTTGGTTCAGCACAGCATTGGACATGCAGGTATGTCAGCTCAGCCCCCTTCTTTCAGGAAACACCCACCACTCCCTGGTTCCATGATGTCTTAAAGGGGATGCCAATCACAGGTGCCCTTAGAGCATCCTCATTGCTTCTGGTGAAGAAGGGGCCAATGACCCACAAAGAGGCAACAGGGGCCTTTCCCAGGTTTGGGATATAGACATTAAAATAAAGAAGTCATTTTTTCACTAGGGTTGGTAGTATAGAAAAGGGAAAGTAATCTTTTTCCTTTACTCATCTTAGGTTCCCTAGCTGGGGTCCTCTAAATCAGACAGGCCAAAGATGGATTAACAGGAGAAGAACAAACAAGGTTATTAACAAGTGCATTACCCATATACATGGGAGTACCCAGCAATGAGTGACCCAAAGAGGTGGCTGGAAATGGGGATAATATACTCTCTGAGGCTAAACAAAGAAAGGTGTTGGGGCCAGGGAGGCAAATTATGGGAAGGTGACCAGAGAAAGAATAGTAAACAGAGTTGTTTACTAAGGTTGTTATGCAGATGTAGGTCCCTGGCTTCTCCATTGATAGAGCTGTTAAGAGTCCTTCCCTTCCCGGTGCAGAGGGAGACATCCTGACAAATGGGAATTTATAAATATGAATTTCCTTTTCAAAAGGACAACTTGTGTCTAGAGATCAATCAGTCCCGTTGGGACAGGAAGCCAGGGGATTCCGGAAGGGAGGGCTCCAGGGAGAAAAATGGAATTGGTTATGTATTCATGGAAAATAATATGGCAGGCACCTGATAAAGCTGACGGCACACTTGGAAAAAATTTAAATGTGGGTACCGAGAAAATGAAGCAAGTGAACAAAAGGGAGGCAATTAACTCCAGGAAGAAAAAACGGTTGTACAAGAAGGGAAACATCCTGCCTCTTGGCTCAGCAATAAGCAATTGACACAGTTTTAATAAGGTTAGAAAATGGCACTGTACCTACCATATCAGTAGGATAAAAATGAGGAGATAAAAATGAGGGGAAAGAAAGAACTCCTACCATTCGCAACAACATGGGTGGACATGGAGAGCATTATAATAAGCGAAATAGCCAGTCAGAGAAAGATAAACATCACATGATCTTACTCATTTGTGGAATATAATGAACAACATAAACTGATGAACAAAAACAGATACAGAGACAGAGAAGCATTGAACAGACCATCAAACTTCAGAGGGAGCCCTGGCTGGTTTGGCTCAGTGGACAGAGCATTGGCCTGCAGACTGAAGGGTCCCAGGTTCGATTCCAGCCTAGGGCACATGCCTGGGTTGTATGCTCGATCTCCAGTAGGGGGTGTGCAGGAGGCAGCTAATCAATGATTCTCTCTCATCATTGATGTTTCTATCTCTCTATCCCTCTCCCTCCCTCTCTGAAGTCAATAAAAAATATATATATATATAAAAAAAAAACTTCAGAGGGAAGGCGGGGCGGGGGGAGAGGGGAGTTAAGAGGACAATCAAAGGACTTGTATGCATGCATATAAGCATAACCAATGAACACAAACACCAGGGGATGAGGGAATGTGCTGGGAGGTGGGGATGGCTGGGGAGAGATCAATGGGGGAAAAATGAGACATATGTAATACTATATCTACTACTTTAAACAATAAAGAATTAAAAAAATGAGGGAAAGAATGACAGAGACAAATTTTCATCTTATAATAGGAAGTCAAAAGATAATGTCTAAAATGATAAGGAATAGAAAAGGGGGGAGAAACCAAGATGGCACCACAGGTAAACACCTAAACTGCTGCCTCGCACAACAATTTCAAAACTACAACTAAAAGACAAAACGGACATCATCCAGAACCATAGGAAGGCCGGCTGAGTGGAAATTCTACAACTAGAAGGAATGGGAAAAGCACACTGAGACTCAGTGGAGCTGCAGGAGGCAGAGGTGCAGAGGCGTGCACATGGTTATGAAAAAGGACCAACTAGAAATGAAACATACACTGACTGAAATAAAAAACAACATACAGAGATCCAACAGCAGACTAGAGGATCACAAGAATCAAGTTAAAGATTTGAAATACAAAGAAGCAAAAAACACCCAACAGGAAAAGCAAAAAGAAAAAAGAATCCAAAAGTATGAAGATAGTGTAAGGAGCCTCTGGGACAACTTCAAGTGTACCAACATCCGAATTACGGGGGTGCCAGAAGAAGAGAGAGCAAGATACTCGAAACATACCTAAAGAAATAATGATCAAAAACTTCCCCCACCTGGTGAAAGAAATAGACTTACAAGTCCAGGAAGTGCACAGAACCCCAAACAAAAGGAATCCAAAGAGGACCACATCAAGACACATCATAATTAAAATGCCAAGAGCAAAAGACAAAGAGAGAATATTAAAAGCAGCAAGAGAAAAATAGTTACCTACAAGGGAGCACCCGTACGATTGTCAGCTGATTTCTCAACAGAAACTATGCAGGCCAGATGGGAGTGGCAAGATTTATTCAAAGTGATGAATAGCAAGAACCTACAACCAAGAGTACTCTGTCCAGCAAAGCTATCATTCAGAATTGAAGGGCAGATAAAGAGCTTCACAGATAAGAAAAAGCTAAAGGAGTTCATCACCACCAAACCAGTATTTTATGAAATCCTGAAAGGTAGTCTTTAAGAAGAGGAAGAAGAAGAAAAAGGTAAAGATAAAAATTATGAACAACAAATACATATCTATCAACAAGTGAATCTGAAAATCAAGTGAATAAAAAATCTGATGAACAGAATAATCTGGTGAATATAATAGAATCAGGGACATAGAAAGGGAGTGGACTGACAATTCTCGGAGGGAAAGGGGTGTGGGGGATGTGGGAAGAGACTGGATAAAAATTGTACACCTATGGATGAGGACAGTGGGGGGGAGTGAGGGCCGAGGGTGGAGTGGGAACCAGGTGGAGGGAAGCTATGGGGGGAAAAAAGAGCAACACTTGTAATAATCTGAACAATAAAGATTTATTTTAAAAAAGACTAAAAAAAAAAGGAATAGAAAAGGCATATCATTTAGATATATGAAAAGAATTACCAGATGAATTAGTAAAAGAGCTGAAATTTTAGAGCAAAATGCTTAGGGGTTTTGCTGCTGTTTAAAAGCAAAACTATGTAGCTCTTACGACCATAAGTAGTTACTATTTTATATATATATATAGTATCTGTAAATAGTAAATATACAAAACCATATATACTATTATTTTATATATAGTAAATAAATACATATATATTCATGTCATATAGTTCCAAAATGTATATATTTCATTTTATTTTTTTAATTTATTTTTTAATCCTCACCTGAGGATATTTTTTCATTGATTTTTAAAGATAGTGAAAGAGAAAGGGAAAAACAGAGAGAAATACTGATGTGAAAGAAACACATTGATTGGTTGCCTCTTGCACGTGTCCCGACCAGGGCCCAGGGCCCAAGCCAGGGAGGAGCCTGTAACCAAGGTATGTGCCCTTGACCGGAATCAAACCAGGTAGGGCACCCTTTGGTCCGCAGGCTGACGCTCTATCAACTGAGCCAAACTGGCTAGGGCCAAAATGTACATAGTTCAAAAAAGTATGTATTAAAATATAAGATAATCAATAGTCCCCACAAGCCATAAATGTGGGTTGTATCATGACCTTAAAAATAAATCAAGTATCTTACTCCATGAAAATGAATCAGTAAATATAAACACAAGAAACCAAGAACTATGTCTCCTTTAAAACAAGTCTCTGTGAACGCAGTGAAATTTAATGATATAGAAAGAAGTAAAGGCAAGAAGGAGTTTTCATTAAAAGCCAACCTCTCTACTACAAAATGGCCCAGAAATACAAGGAGAGTCTTTATCTTGATGGTGGCCCTGAATCCAGTGAAGAGGGAGGTAGCCTGTGAGCAGGCAGGAGCCAGGTTCTGGCCCCATGCCCTTTAGAATATCATGCTCAAGGGCAGGGCTGAGATTTCAATACATAAAATATTAAACCTCTTCAAAATAATAGCCACGAAGGTGTGTGCATGCATCTGTGCCAGAGAAAAATGAAGTTTCTGTTTTTCAGGAGCTTGACATTCTCAAGTCTTCTTTCCCGGGAGCAATACTTTCAACTCACTCCCTGTAACCCTGTCCCTGTGATCCCAGCCCTCCATGGTAACATGTGTGATGCTATCAGTTCTGCCCCGGAGGCTAAGAGAAGATTCCCAGAGAGCACTGCTTGGTGCCCTCTGCCCAGCTGACCTCCAGAGCCATGAGGATCTGATTTAGGCCCCCTCATCCTTTCCCCCACCTCCCACCCCCCGCCCATCCCAGGCCTAGAGCACCGCTCTGACCTCACCGGAGTAGCTTTTCCACCGGGAGACCACGCGAGGGCAAAAGATTTGAATGAGAATGATGGACCCATCCTTATGCACAGATAAATTGGGACCTTTTTGTTATAAGGGACAGAATCCCAATCATAACCAGCACAGGTTGAAGATGGAACTCATCGACTCTATTAACTGGGGAAGTCCAAGGTGCTACCTCTGGCTCCACGTATAACTCCCACTGTCATTACTCTCTTGGTCTCTGTTTCAGTCTCTACCTCTCAGTCTCTAAGGCTCCTGGGATCCTTACTTAGCACACAGTCCCAAAAGAAGATCCTCTCTTCCCCAGCAGCCACAGAAATCTTAGAGGATGGGTGTGGTCCCACAGTAGACTCCACACACAGGCACACACACATGCACATGCACGCACACATACACACTTCTGGAACAATCACTGTATGAGTCATTGCATGGACTCAGCCTGGATCGTGAGCCCAGAGGAGTGGTGGGGGGCACTTGGTTTAACAGCCCCACCAGGTAGGGCACAAACAGTTCCCAAAGTGAACAGGCCTGTCTGTTACCAGAGAAGGGAGAAGGGAGAAGGAATCACGGGCAGGCAAAAACGACAGAAATCCATGCTCCTAAAAAAATATAACTTAAGCACAACTATGACGAAAGCATAATCACATACTTAATAGAGTGCTATTCTTGCATTAAGTAATTATCACCACTACCTGTCAGCCACATCCAGCCTTTGAGCCGTCCCAGCAGAGGCCTCATATGTCACAGGACAGAGAAAGGTCCCTGCTGGGCCTTTTCCAAATTCCTGGCTCACGGAATCCATGCAGGTAATAAATAGCGGTGGTACCTGAAATCAGTGAAATCCAGCGTCAGGAATAAGCCGCTATCCTGGGCCTTTTCAGATTTCCTCCTTTTGTCATTCTAACCCGGCCGCGTTTGCTAATTCCCTATTCATTCTCATAAAATCAGATTCCCAGTCACGGTCAGAGCTCTTTCCAGCAAAAACTGCGCCTGAGGTTTCTCCTTCTCCCGGGCAGCAATTGCTTAGAGGACATAGTGGAACCTCACTGACCGTGTTTTGAGAACTCTTGCTCTGCCTATTCTTGTGGGCTTTCACAAAGAAACCTGCAGGTGCCGGAACACAGGGAGTCAGCTTGTCTTCAAAGGGTTTCGTGTTTGTTTTTACACTGAGGTCACTGGTTTCCTGATAAGGCAGGTAGAGCCTGCGATTTCCCATTTATGTTCTTGGACTCATGATGGCAGATTTCCAGTGCTGGCCGCACACTATCTCCCATCCCGGAGACATTCTACCATGCCACCTTGCCACCCTTCCATCAAGAGGTGGAGACCTACCTCTTCTTGAATCTGGGCATCTCGTGACTTGGTTGGCAGCACACAGCACTGCGGAATCGATGCTGTGTGCCATGGGTGGGGATGCCGCCTCCCCATCCTCTGCCCCCCCTTCCCCCCCGCCCCCCGTCCTCTGGAATACTCACACATGGACCACCCAGCTGTCCTGCAGGAAGTGTAAGCGGCTGAGACTGCCATGCTGGGAGAAGTTCTGTTACATGGAGAGGCCCGTATGTGCACTCGGGTTGGCAGGCCTTGGTCTCTGTGGCTCCCAGCCCGTGCCAGGCACCAGGATGAGAGTGAGCACACCTCGAGATGATGTCAGCTCCCAACTGTCAGCCACATCCAGCCTTTGAGCCTTCCCAGCTGAGGCCTCATACATCACAGGACAGAGAAAGGTCCCTGCTGTGCTTTTTTCCAAATTCCTGGCTCACGGAATCCATGCAGGTAATTAAACAGTGGTGGTACCTGAAGCAGCAGAAGTAACTGCAAATACCAGCTGCACAAACCTCCCGGGGCAGACCAGGAGCTCACGGTTCTGTGACCCCCAGAAGGAAGCCTTGTGCAGTTACCAGATTCACAGATGGGGCATGCGCAGAGCACACGGCTCTGGAGTTGGCCTCACTCTACACGCAGAGAAACTGAGTCTGTGACCTTTGAAGCAAAGTCAAACAACAGTCCTTTTCTTCAGGGAGCAGAGCGGAGCCTGGGGTCTACATGGCAGTCCGGGTTGGCTGAGATAGTATGGCTTAGAAGCAGATGCATGTCATTGCTTCATGCCTCACCCAGGAAGGACAGCTGGGAAGCTCATTAACCATCTCTGTCGGTGCTTCCGTTCTACTATATAAGACCCACTTGAGGTAATGCTTTATGCTTGGAGCTCCTGGGCCAAAGGGATGAGTGTGAAGTATGTGCAGGCCATTTGAATTCCTGGGGCCTGAGATGAGAACTTTAATTCGTACAGGATGGGTTGCCGGTCTTGGAAATGCATGTATCAGCTCAGAAAATGAGCTGAGCCAGGGGGCCTTGGTTAATAGGAACCAGATTAGCATTATTAGTAGGTCCTATGACTCCAAAGTTAGGCTCTGTGTGGGAACCCTGGTTTCCCCTATGACTCTCTCTGCCTCCTTGGGCAAGTCACAGCCTTCCTGAGCCCCAAGGTCTCATCTGGAACCCCACGATCACCAGTGCCTCCCTTGTTGGGGTGTTAACAGATGGAATGAAGTTGTGTATATAGAGGATTGAAAGCTTGCTTGACACAGGGCAAGCATTAAATCATGTGGGCTATAATAATATTATATGACATAATAGTATGTGGTTGATATAACCATGTTCTCCTATAAATCGTAATAGTGTCATGGCTAAGAGAGGTAGGCTTTGGATCCAGAGCACCTGGGTTCAAAGGCTGATTACCATTTGGTAGCTAGGTAACCTTGGCTAATTCACTTAACCTCTTTATTGCCTCAGTTTCTGATTCTGCAAAATAGGGATAATAGCAGGACCTACTCAGAGGGTTGTTGGGAGTTAACTTACATAAAGCCTAAAGCCCATGCCTGACACATATCACCCAATACGTTTTTTCTTTTACTGAAATATTTTTACTATAAACATGTCCTATGTTTTATACTACATTGAAGCCTTTCCAGAGTCTAATAGCTAGGATGTTGTTGTTAGATCTAAAGGAATTTGATAGATCCTCCCTTCCCCCAACTGATGGACAGAGAATGACGTAAACTCCACCTGCAGCTCGAACATTCCTGAACACCTAACCAGGCACCTTATATGGACTGTACATTGAACCACCAATAAGCACCTGCCAAATACCCTAACCCCCGATTCCTAAGTCCCTAATTATGTGCCTTATATGAAACCACCAATCAGCGTGTGCCGAGTACCCTAAGCCCCATCCCTTCCCTTTCCTCCCCTCAAAAGGCGCCTTCACCCCAGCACATGTGCTCTTTTCCATCTGGAAGATAGCCCGGCAGGGTCTTCTCCTCTAATAAAGCCTGTGTCCTGGTCTCCGGCCCTCTGTCTCATCTTTCAGAATTGGCTTAAAATTAAGGCCAAAGGTTAGGGTGGCGATGGTGTGGCACTGGCTTCCATCCTCCAGGCCTGGCATCATGAGGCTTCAGAAACATGGACTAAATCTGCAAGTCTCATGCTAGGCTCCATTATGAGCATCATCACTGACTCGAAAAGCACACACCTTTCCATCCAATTGTCTAAAAAAACCCCACAGGTGTGCATAAACAATCACAATATTTAAAATGGTGCCACATAATACAAAGCCAGGCTCACAGAAGTCCAGAGCCCTGGTCCTTTAGGAAGGCGAGCACCCACCATCGATCCCCTGCCTTTCCCCGTCTCTCTTCCCATCTTCCTCTTGTTTCCTTCATCTTTATTGAGGTACGACTGACTTACAATATTCTGTAAATGTAAGGAATACAACATGTTGATTTGATACACTTACTTATTGCAAAATGGTTACTACCATAGGTTAGCGAACACCTCCATCACGTTGCATAATTACCATTTCTTTTTTGTGGTGAGAACACCATCTCCCCTCTTTGCGGGCATAATCGATACCCTGGCCCTATACTCCCTTTCAGCCTTCCACATTTCTTTCTCCCTGAGAACTAGAGAGAACACGTAAGTAAGGCGATCACTTTTCTGACCCATTTACAGTAGAGTTCGGGGTAGGTCTCACCATGTCACATTTCAGGTCAGGAGGGAAGAGTTCAGTCCCAAAGAGAGAGGTGGAGAGCGGCTGGCAACACCCTCCTGAATGGCTTCTGAACGAAGAGGGTGTAGACCCCAAGCTTCCTGTGGTGTTTACTCTCAGGGTGGCCGCTCGAACTTCCGCCTCCTGGTGAGCACGTACACGCCCATTCCGGGTTCACCCTCATCTGCTCTATTGCTCTGGCCTGGACCATCTGTCCTTTGCCCAGAGAGCCGCTTGGGCAAACAGAGCGGTGGGCAGGTGGGGCAGGGAAGAGCCCTAATTACCCCAACAGAAAACAAACACAAGGCGAAGATGAAGAGCCTCGGGCTGGTTTATGACAGGGCAGGAGTCTCACCCTGCAGAGCCCACAGGAAGCCAGACAGAAACTGAGTTCGCGCTAGGCATGTCATTTGGCTCTAACTGGTGTGCTTTGAAGCAAAGTCTCATAACACATTTCAGCAGCCACTCAGAGAGAAGCAATAACAAGTGCGGAATAAGTGTAACTCTGTCCTGTGCTAGATGGCCTTATAGTTAAACATGGAGATTTTTCTTTGTTCTTTCTTTGCTTCCTTTTTTTTTTTTTTTTTTTTTAAATAACAGCCTTAGCCGGTTTGGCTCAGTGGACAGGGCAACAGCCTGTGGACTGAAGGGTCCCTGGTTCGCTTCCTGTCAAGGGCACATGCCTGGGTTGTGGCCTCGATCCCCAGTAAGGGCTGTGCAGGAGACAGCCAATCAATGATTCTCTCTCATCTTTGATGTTTCTCTCTCTCCCTCTCCCTTCCTCTCTGAAATCAATAAAAATATATTTTAAAAAATAACAGTAGTCAGTGGCCATAAAAATACAGCTTTGCTTTTGTGGGTTGATTTGAGGCTTGTGATGGCCAATCAGGCTCAGTCCCCAGACTCCCTCTCCCGCCCCCACCTCCTGAGGCTGCCCACCGTCAGCGGGAGCCTCTGTACAGACAAAACCAAACCAATAAAGGGGCACGGGACAAAGCGCACGTGGATGCCTCTTCCTTCGGAAGACTTTTACCTCTGCAAGTGGAAGGCGTGGGATTTAGAACGACAGTGCTTGTACTAACTACAAGCTGCAGATTTTCTGGTGGCATTGGCTTATGTAACCTGAGAGGTCGGCGGCCAGTGGGCGGTGTCTGTGGTTTGCAGACATCTTCAGCGGAACCGGGGGAGTCTGAGAATCACCCAGAATGCAGAGTGGAACTCCAACACGTCACATTGTGTGCTTCAATGACGAGGGGAAGTGATTTAATCCAGATCTTTCCCTTTCAAGCAGTGATCAAAAGTAGATTTTATGTGAAGCTTCAAAACCTGTACATAGTAAAGAACCACCACTGTGACCCCATCCTCCTCTGGACTCCCCTTTGCCCATGAGAAGCCACTGGCTCGTACCCAGGGAGCCTGAGCTGTCTCCCCAGACTCTGTAGGGCGTTCCCTACCTCCCGCCTCTGGCAAGGGTTTACCAAAAGAAAACCGAGAAGTAATTATGGAATACTGTCTGTCGAATTTCCTCTTGGAGGGGCTGCCTGTTGGTTAGCGGTTAGGAAATCAGACAGAGCTCCGGGCACTGTCGAGGGCTTTTCCAGTGTCCCCCCCTAACTCCAGAGACCCAAGAGGCTCACCTGGCTCAGATCAGCATGGCTACTCTGCAATAAAATGTCTGGAAAAGAGGGCAGACTATTCTATTCCCAGCTATGAGAAAGCATCCTGGGTGAGCTATAGTTTAAGTATAGCCCAATGATACCCTTGTGATGGGCAACATGCATTTGTCATTTTATAGAATACTAGAGGCCCGGTGCACAGATTCGTGCACTGCTGGGGTCCCTTGGCCTGGCCTGTGCCCTCTCACAATCCGGGATCCCTCAGGGGATGTCAGACTGCCGGTTTCAGCCTGACCCCTGCAGGCCAGGCCGAGGGACCCCACCGGTGCACGTTGGGGGACAGAGAGGGACCATAGGAGGGCTCTAAGGCGTGTCTGGCCCATCTTGCCCAGTCCCAATGGGCCGGACCCCAGCAGCAAGCTAACCTACCAGTCGGAGCATCTGCCCCTGGTGATCAGTGTGCATCATAACGACTGGTCGAACGGTTGAACAAACAGTCGGACACTTAGCATATCAGGCTTTTACTAGTATTATAGAGGATTGTAGCCCACAAAATACTAATCATGTGGCAATGAAAGCTGACATTCTTGAGGAGATGCTTCACAGTGTGACCCAGGTGTCACACAGATCTGCCAATTTCCACACTAGTATTCAGGAGAAAGAGGCCATGCAAGGCCAGGTGGAGTGGGGCATGGATGGACAGGCTGCACTGACACAGAGCTTGTCTGCTCCTGGGCACCCCGGTTGCTAGCAGACCTCTTGTATGATTTACAATAGAACCCCCTGACTGACCTGCGCACATTACTGTTTGTGTTTGCATCACGTGTCTTAGGAATCTGGCCGCTGTGAGTGACAGAGACAGAACTCAGGCTGCCAGAAACAAAAAAAGGGAATTCATGACAGATGTTATTAACATGTCTGGGTTGCTTTGGGCTTTAGACATGGCTAGACCTGGTGTTTAAACCGTGTCATCGTCAGCCAGCCCACCACCGGAAACGCAAGCAGACATTAAAAAACCCACTGGGACAGAGGTGATCCCTAGCCCATAGCCTTTCCAAAGCTGGGTGTCTGGCAGGCAGAGCACATTTTATCAGAGGAATAATGATGTGAATAGCAATCGGGTCCCAGGCTGCCCACAGTGGTCTACTAGCCCAGCGGGGGCTGAGCTGGGTGATGGGGAGTCCTTGTCATGGAGAAGAGCAGTAAAGAAATGGGGGAGCAAAAAGCCAGGGGTTTCCACCTTTGTTGCTGCCTCTAGAACGCACGGGAAGAACAGGGGCCGAATGTCTGGCGAGACAGGAAGTAGATGGCGAAATAGTCTCCTTCTGTCTTTTATAATTCTGAAGGGAACTCGTGGCCCTGGAAAGGACTTGGGTAACCACAGCACCAATTCTGTGCAAAGTCTACTCTCACCTGAAGGCGTGGCTGTGGAGGACAGGGCTTGCTGTGCGGATATGTATGGAGGTGCGTGAAATGCAGGCAGTTAGCTGCTCCACCACACCCCGAGGCGTAAATAGCGCCTTCTTTATTTTTTAAACCACACACCTAACTAGTTGCTGGTATAAGAGAAATGGCAAGAACATCTGTCTCAGGTATGTGGGCTGGGGGAAGTTCCCTCATTCCCCGTGTTATGCAGACATTCCCTGAACGAATGCTGTCTAAGAATCAGGGGCAGAGCTTCTGGTAGTCCCTGCATATAGCAACAGTCCTACCAACCACTACCTGGCACTGTTCTAGAGACTGTGTACGTGATGACTCATTTCATTCTCACAACAGCCCTCGGGGTGAGGACTGTTTTCATATCCCCAGCTCACAGGACCTCTGCAAACAGATGGTGCTTACCACCCATGGCTGCCTCCTAGCCTCTGGCAATCCACCTGGTACCTGGGAAGCCTGAGACTGCCTGTGCCTCGGGCCATGCAAGGCCAGCAGGTTGGGAGCTGCTCCCCAGCCAGAGGGGCCTGCTCAGCTGCGTGTGGAGAGTGGGGTGGGACTGGCCAGGGAGGAGGGGTAACTGGCCACCACCGTGAGCAAGATCCACTCAGTGGAATATAGGAGTATGGTGACCTTCAGCTACAGATTTTTTTTACCTACATTTAGGAATTGAGGACACACAGAACTGAATTCATAAACCAACACAGAAACTGCATTAGGCGAAGGATCAGAGGTCACCTATTATAACGGAAATAAAAAAGTTGAAACTTACAAAGTAATGGATAAACATTCTAAAGGAGCCTGGAGGGTCAGGTGAACTGATGGAATGAGTACAAGCACACAAGGGTGTAGGGGCCCCAGAAAAATGTGCTGTGGGTGGAGCCCTAGAAAGAAGGTCCCAAGGACTTGGCTGCGGAGACCCCGGGAGCTGCCTGGAGTTCCAGCAACTCTGGATCCGTCTCCAGGTGTGCCGTCTCCACGCTGCCAGGCGCCTGAGGCTGCTGGTCCACATTCCCAGACACGTGCAAAAGCCCCTGTGGCTGGAGGACACACCAGTGAAACTCTCTTCTTTGCCTTGGAAAGCGTGCGGCTCGCACAATCCTACGCTGTGTCTTTGTTCCGACGGGAGGGACCACGGGTCCGGCCACCCTGCCAGTTTGCCTGCAGCTCATCCTGTTCTTCGTGGGAGGGTCCCAACCTGCACTCGTGACCCCCACCTGCAGCGCAGGGGCTGATGTTCTGGGTTGTGTTTAGGTTTTAATGTGGGGTGAGGAGGAAGAATTACATCTAAACTACAAGGGCACTATGGAAGCCGGGGGGATGTGCCAGGGATTCCCTTCATTAAAAACAGGAAGCATTTTCAAGGATTTTCCAAGAGGCTTTTTCCGGATAAAAGCGGGGTTTTCAAAACACCACCCTCCGGAAGAGTTCCCTCAGGGATTAGTGGACCCAGTTTGGGAAGTGACTCCCCTGCCCTCTTCTCCTCCAGAGTGGGGGTTTCGGACCCACATTGTGGACTTACAGATTCAGACCCAAGCAGCACTGGCAGTATCTGCTGCTGGGTACCCGGAACCTGCCAGAGCTGCCTGCACAGAGCCCATCAGTCCCCATTACAGGTTAGTGGGTGTCCATTGTCCTGGCTTCCCTTGGACTAAGGGGTTCCCCAGGGGGCCCAAACTGGCAAAGTCCCAGGCAAACCAGGATGCATGGCCACCCTAATGTGGCACTGAGACAGAAGTGACTTCTCCATCTGCTCCTGTCCACCCCATCCCCTGGGCCCCCCAATAGGACTCCATTAAGAACTCTGCTGCTCCTCTCTACAAACCGGTTTTAGTTCTTGGACTTGCTCAGCTCCAACGAACTTCCTGGGACTTCCTCCACCCAATTACTGCTGGTGGGATCTCTGGCCAAAGAAGAACATTAAGTTCAAGTCCTAATTTGATCAAACATTTAATTGCAATTTTATTACCAATTCAACAGAGAAGGGCTACAGGGATATGTGGTGGGATGTGAATGCCCTTTTTCCTCATTCCCAAGGCCCCAGCTGTCTGTATAGTCTGGTAACATATTTCTTGAGAGCCTGGTCCCTGGCCAAAGGCCTTGATTTCCTTCCAAGTTGCTGCTGTAATTTATAGATTAACAACTCTTTCCTCTTGTGGGACATTGTTTGATGAGCTGTGTACAGTTCTCTGTGTTGTTTATCAGGCAAGACTAACACATCCTGGCATGTTTACCTTGCTTGAAGAACCGTGGCTGTGCGGAGACAAAGGCCCGTCTGACTCATCACTGCTCCCACGCGGACTGCTCTCCTCCTGACCCTGGCCCCAAACCCCCCACCTACTTATCTCGGGGAATATACACTGGGGATGCTGTGTCCTTCCCAGCTGACTTTCCACTTTCATCTTTGTCATTTAAAAAGTCTGCATGGACGAGTGAAAACCAAGATTTCTGTTTTTGACACCGGCTTGACTCTCGGAGTCTCAGGCAGTGGAGTCACGGAAAGGCCACCGACAGTGCCTTCCACCCACCCGTGGCCTGCTCTGGCCTCTGAGCATGCGCTACCCTGAGGAGCCTGTTCTCAGGCAGCTTTAGATCCAGTCAGTCTGGGATGAGGCCTGGCGTTCTGCCCTTTTTTCCAGGTGGAAATATATTTATTTAATTCTGTATTCATTATAGATATGCATGGAAAGCAGTACCAGGCATGAATGAAGTAATGAGAAGTCATGCAGTAACGAGACTTAAGGTCAGTCCCTTTTGTAGGTGGACCTCTTAATTACTTCTACCTCCATAGGTTCACAGGCTCTGGTGCAGCAATGCATTGTGGGTCGTGTGCAGTGTGCAATCCTACACTCTTTCAGCACGTGGATTTTTACAGTGACCCCTAAGCTTTATACGTGCATCCCACAGGTTAAGAACAGCACAAGGGATGCTCTTTGCTTTTGGCCGAAAGGACAGAACGGCTGGAATGAACACTCCAGGTAGGCAAGCGCATGCTGCATTTCTAACCCTCCTCGGCGACATCGATGCTGCTGGCCCAGGGGCCATATGTTGAGCACTGACAGAGGGGAGATGCCCAGCATTGAGGGGCGAGGATGAGGTTAACAATCAAAGTCTTCATAAGACACCCTATAAGCGTTCTCTAGACCACGGACCCTACAACTCGAGAGCTTCTGTTTCTTCACCAATGAATAGGATTAATTAAATGTGGTTATGGCCATTAAATAAAAATTTAATCTTCACAACAGCCCTATTTAAGTATTGTTTACTTTTTAAGTTTCTCAACAACACTGTGTAGTTTTCAGTGAGGAGGTCTTGCATAGCTTCTGTGAGATTTTTCCTGGGATTTTATTTTAAAATTCATTGGATATGAGCCAATTTATATTTATAAAGGACCCTGGCTACTCACTATCTGCGAAAGTCTTGCATTCATGACTTTCGCTTATATTTGCTTAAAACATTTTTTTTTTTTTTAATTCAGCTGAGCAATGGCTTTCTGATTTGGGGCTTATCACTATCCCTGAAACACGAATGCCTTGGGGACACTGGGAATCATTGATAGAAAAGATAAAATTTCACAGTAATTCTCCACTATTGACTATAGTTGCCTGAGGAATCAAAGTGCCCTGAGGGGGAAAAAGATAGAAGATGGAAGAGATCACATTTATGGGAGATGAAGCTGGGGCCGGAAGGTTCTGAACCCGCCAATAGACAGACCAATGACCGCATCACCCTGGCCCTCCTCTCAGCTTCTCAGATGCTTCTTAGCTATAAACATCCCTAGGTTTGTCTGCTCGCCAAACCTGGGAGCACTTTAGGGTGTGAGGTGCAAACTGTTAATCAATGGTGAGGGCTGGACATTCTTGCCTCAATGTAGGACTTTCGTACCACTTTGCTCAACGTCAATTTCTGCCATGGAGTGTAGCTGAGGGTAATGACTGCTGGGTGACCGAGCAAAGAAAGACCTGAGGGGAGACCAGGCTAAGTGGCCGGTAAATGTGATGCTCATTCTCATTTACATTTCCTATTTTGCCCACTCAGCAATAAAAATTAAACGAGAAAACAAACACTGAGTTCTTCCCCCCACTGGTGAGCGTAGCACGGGAGGCACTTTTCCTGTCTGCAAAAAGATTGATGCTTTGCATCGCTTCTCTTTCCATGTGAGGAACTGAACATAAATATGGAAACCAGGTCATTACCGTATCTTACAATCCAGCTGTGTGGGCGGTTCTCAAATAATCAACAGGTGTGTCTCAAAAATCTGTTATTAGGTAACTTGTCCGGCATATTCTTTCCTGCATGAGCACATTCACAGGAGATAAACCTAGTCATGAAGAAACGGATGGATACGGTAAAATTGAATACAAGGGGTCTTTTTTAGACATTCCACATTATTTTACATTAGTTTCAGGTGCACAGCATATATTAGACATTTATAGAATTTATGAAGTGATGCCCTCCACCCAAGTCCCAATATGTCCAGTACCCACCAGGCACCATCCATAGAGTAAAAGAGGGTTTAAACTTAAAAAAAAAAACAAACCACGAAGCAGAGATGCATGTTTTCTATAGGCAGTAACTGCAGAAGAGGCAACTAGTGTTAAAATCTTAATTTTTGTTGGATTTTCGTAAGAGATTGCCTTGCAAACCCTTGACCCTATTCCATGGGAGATTCCATGGGAGAAGGCAGGAAAATGCCCCTTCCACTCGGGAGTCAAAAAGGGAGGCCTCTGAGCTGGGATTTCAATAGAATGAGAGCCACAGACCAGGATAGCCAACCCCCTAACAGGTTTTTGAATTGCAAATAAGAAGTGGCCGATGGAAGAAAGAGATATGAGGCGGCAAATGCTCTGTCTCCTCAGATGACACCAGAATCGCCCTCCCCTCCCAGGGATGTGGAGGAGGCATCAGAGTGAGTGTCCAGTGTCTGACCCTGGCTTAGGGCTTAGGTCTCAGGGCTAGTGCTGTTCTTTTTCGCCTCTTACCTTCAGGACTTCAGCAAGCAGGTGAAAATGTGAACCCTGTTCTTTCCGTCCCCCAGGACAAGGTGATGGCCATGTGGGGTGGGATGGAGTCTTCGCAGGTGCAGGGCCCTTGGTTTGTTGGGAGCACTGGTGCTTGAACCCAAGTACTTCGTTTTCATCAGCTCATGGACATTGCTGATTTTAGGTGCAACAGCTCTTCCCTCTGCTCCGAGTCTGCATCCCCCGAGAAATAGGGAACCACAGATATTCTAACCAAGACAAGGCATAGCCCACCTGAAGAGTTGACATTCTGGTTTATACATTGAGTCTGGGTTCTGAGCACCATCTGCAGGAGCCTCACCAGCTCCCAGTTCTGGTGTGTTCAGCAGACTCCCAGTCCAGAATACCCCCTGCTGCCCCTCCCTGACCCACGACTGGCCAGTCCAATCCAGAATACCCCCGGTAGCCCCTCCCTCACCCATGAGTGGCCGGTCAAATCCAGAATACTCCCTGAAGCCCCTCCCTCACCCACAAGCAGCCAGTCCAATCCAAAATACTCCCCTGAGGCCCCTCCCTGACCCATGAGCGGCCAGTCCAATCCAGAATACCCTCTCTGACCCACAAATGGCCAGTCCAATCCAGAATACCCCCGGTAGCCCCTCCCTCACCCACGAGCAGCCAGTACAACCCAGAATACCCTCTCTGACCCACGAGTGGCCAGTCCAATCCAGAATACCCCCCTGAGGCCCCTCCCTGACCCATGAGCGGCCATACAATCTAGAATACCGCCCCCCCCCCCCCCCCCCCCCGCCGCCCCGGGCCCTCCTTGACCCAATCTTCGGTCTCTCCCTCAGAAGCCAGTATCTCTTTTTGATTCAATAGTGACCGACTTAAATAAAAGGCCTAACACAGAAATCAGGCAAATATGTTTTAATTTTTTAAAATAACTGATGGCAAAATAAAATATTTACATCACATCATACTGTGTAAACATGTAAGGTCTCTGTACAAAGAAATATACATGCAAAATAATGTAAAAATTTAACTGAAATAATAGAAGAAACAATACACAAATAAAAGTTGTGAGGTTACGAATACACATCCAGTTCTGAATCCAATTTATTTTAAAAAGTTTCTGTACAATTTTACAAGAAACAAACAAAACCCAAAAAGAATAAATAAAATACATTGGAAGCTGCAAAGCTTAGCTACGCCACTTTATGGCTCAAGACCCAGGTGTCTGGCTGGCTCGGGAAGCGGGCTGGCCTCTGTTTTAGTGTATTTCACACAACAAAGATAAAAAGACATCCAGAAAAATTCAAGCGTGCCCAGAACCCCAGTTGAAGGCCTCCCCACACCAGCGCTAACTCTGCCCAGTGACAGGCAGGGGGCGCCAGCTCAAGGCTGCGAGTGCTTCATTGGCTTGTATTTCTTACCAAAAGCTTCAAGTCCAGCCAATTTGTGTACAGAAAGTTGAACGTCAAAAAGTCTAAAAAGTAGTAAATGTCCAGACTGATTTTGGGGGAAAAAAATAATACTTTGGCATTCTGAATAATAGCATAATACATTTTAAAACATTACCCTATTATCCAGTTTTATATTCAGAGTATGAAATCACTTTTTACAGTCCTCAAAACTGACAAGTTTCACGAAGAGTTAAGTCTCCTGAATGGATGGCACAGGGCTGCGACCCCCCACCCCCCGCCCCACCCCGACACACGCACAAAACCATAAAGCTCACCGTACGAAGTATGTGCTTTTTCTATGTATTTATTACAGGTACAACAGAGGTCTTCATAAATAGTTGCATAAAATGTTAAAGCCACAACATTGCACATGATATGAAATAAAACCAAAAAACCCCAAATGAGTGCATTTACAGTATTTTCAACTGACTGTATACTGCTCAACAATCTGATTGATGGCTTGGGGGCGGGGCAATGGGGTAGGGCCCAACCTGATGTCCTCAGTGGATGGGCAGAACCTTCTGGCCCCCAGAGGAAGCCCAGGCAGGGAGTGGGAGAAAGGCGGGGTGGTGGTGGGGGGGGTAAGGACAGACTGAAGGCAGGACCAGTCTTATATACAAGTAAGGCCTACATTTCATCAGAGCAAAACAATTCATTCTATTTTTATGCAAAAGTTTGAGGTTGAATGCACATTTCAGAAGCCCAGTCTGGCGTCCCTGAGAGACGCACACAGACCAGGTGGCTGGGAAGCTCGGAGCCAGTGGACGCCAAGCTCCGCAGCAGGTGCGGGACGGCTGCCGCTGGGGTGCGTCTTCCCCAGAGGTGGCCAGTATCTCTGTTTTGTTCGTTAACACCAGTGGTTGAACATAGGCATTTCGTTTCCTTGAATAAGTCTTGTAAAAGGTTAAATTTGCAAAATTCTATGTGTGTTCGTTTAAAAAAGTTTCTTTCTTTTTTGCAGAAACCTGAATAAAAGACTGTGACACAGCAATGCTGTCTCGGCTCTCAGAGGCGAGAGAAGGTCCTCCACCCAGCAGGCTGGCAGCCGCCCGCCCCCGAGCCAGCTCGCTCGGAGTGCAGGCTCCACGTTGCACTACGGCAGCGGAGCAGCTATGTTGGCTTGTGTTTCTCTCCGAAATTCAAATTGACAGCTGATTGGCAGGTGAAAGAGAATGAGAAAGAACTTCCAGACAGGTCAAACCCGAGGCAGAAGCCTGCTCTGCAGGAAGTTTTTAACGCTACGGATAGGTCGAACGTCGTTCTGGTGTTTGCGCCGCTCAATGAAGGAGGTCAGTCTGGACGTGTCGAGGACGCCCGTGCCTTTGCCGTGGCCGTGGCCCGCCTGCAGCCACTGCTCCTGCAGGGCCAGCGCAGCCGAGGGACGCCTGGCGGGGTCCTCCTGCAGGAGGAAGCACACGAAGTCCTTGGCCTTCTGGCTCACTCCTTTAAAGTAGTCATCTGGGAAGCTAAAGTCTAGTCGGCAAATGTTCAGGCAGGTCTCTTCCACGCTGTCGTCCAGGAAGGGGGACACGCCGCTGAGAAGGACGTAGGTGAGCACTCCAACACTCCACGTGTCTGAGGTCAGGGAGACCGGGTTCCCCAGGATGATTTCGGGGGCTGCGAACTCGGGGTTCCCCAGTAACTGGTGGATGTAGTAGGTGGTATTGAGTTGGACAGCATCTCCAAAGTCGGCCAGTTTAATCGTCGGCGTGGCTGAGCTCTGACCAACCAGGATGTTTTCGGGCTAGAAGATAGGATAAGGCAATCGTCATTTTCACCAACACCAATCGTTAGCTGAGACATGAGGTTCACCAGAACCTGCGACATTGACCGGAACAAGCTGTTCACGTGCAAAACGAGGTGAACCTCTTGGCAGGCACAGAGGGAGGAACGGGCAGCAGCACGGAAGACCCGCCCGCTGCAGCTGGGACCAGCCTCCCTGGAGGTCGGTGTGAAGCAGCGTGTTCAATATGCTGGGATAGGAAGCTGGGTGTTCCTTTTCCTTTCCAGCATCAGAGCAATCCTCTCCCTTCCTTACTCCATCACTGAACCAGCCCACACCAGCCCAGCAAAACTGCCAGACTTTCCGAAATCCCACGGAACGTGTAAGATCTCATATCACCGAAAGCAAACTCTTAAACACAGAGTGGAAATCAGTGTTCCCATCTCCCACGCGCTCATGTGTCCCCAGTTCCCCTGGGGCACCTGGCCTGAATTCCGAGGACCAGCGGAGAGTGGCTCCCAAACGCATGGCCGAGCCGCGGTCAGACGGGCTGCCGTCCCACTCACCTTGAGGTCCAGGTGTGCAATCCTGCAGTTGTGAAGGTATCGGACGGCCTCCAGTACCTCCCCCAGGTACGCCCTGATCTTCCCTTCGGTGAGGTTTCCCCATCGTACCACGCAGTCCAGGAGACGCCCCTGGTCAGCCCTGCGGAGGCAGGAAGGGGTGTGACTGTCAGCACGGGGCTGGTGTACTTTGGAGACCTTTCTGGTCTAATATGAAACAAACACAGCATCTCTGTCCCCACTGCTATCGGTGTTTCAGAGTCTACCTCCACCTGAAAGCACGGCTGGATCAGAAGGTGATTTCGTGTGAACATCACCGTGGAGATGCACGTGGGGCACAGGGCAGCTCCACCCTTAGAGGGACCTGGGAGGCTCCTGCCCAGTGGCCTCCACTCAGACCCTGCCTCCTGGCTGTGAGGAAAACAACGTGGGCCCCTGCTGAACGAGGGAATGAGGTGATACGTCCTCCCCAAGCCTTGGTTTCGTCATCTGTAAAACGGATGATGGGAGGCTGTACAGATGATGTAAGCAGATACTAAGGCAATAGTAAGTGCTGCAGGGTGGCCTCAAAAGTCTTCCTACTGTGAATTTACTTTTAAAAATTACAAAACACATAAACAAACAAACAAAAAACCACAAACCAAACACAACAAAAAAGCATTTCCACAGTGCTGCTCAGGTGCAGGGACTAAGTACCTCCCTACCAATTCATTTAATCCTCCGAGAAGAGTGTTTCATTAGCCCCATTTTATGGATGAGGAAACGGAGGCACAGGAAGGTATTTAACTTCCCCAGGCCACACAGCTCCTGCGTGAAGCCGGAACTGCAATGTGGTGGGTCTGGCCCTGGCCTTTCTGAACATTAGTCTATGGTGCCCTCTCTGTTTGCAAAACGGAAACTTATAGGAAGATCAACCACTTGTCTGGTAATGAGAGTAATCAAGGAGCATTTGCTATGAAAATAAATCCTATTAACCCTACGGGGAGGCCCAAATGTTGTATTTCCCAGTGAAAAGAAACGGCGGCTGAATGCACCGAAACTCCTAAACCCCAAGTGGAGGGCTGGTCCATTTCTGATGAGGACCAATGGGCAGTTCTTGTGGAAAAGCCCCAGCAAGACAGGCAGTTCTGAGTCTTCAGCGTCTAGAGCTGGAAAGGACCCAGCCAGGTGCCGAGGGCCCAAAGGGGCCAGGGCTCTGCTTAGACATCATTTAGCCGTAGTGACCGTCTGAAGTAGCTGAGGTTTTAAAGGATGCCCAGGCCCCATGTCCATGGACATGCCCTTTGCACGTGATGAAAGCCTCGGGGAGGGCCTGCCCTCCTCCCTCCGTCATCTGACACGTTTGCTGCCCCAGAGCATGGCTGAGCAGGCCCATGATGGGACGGCCAGTGGAGGTTTCAGCCGTGCAGCCCTGAGCAGGCCGACCCTCCAGAAACGTCTCCTCCTCAGGTAGTGCCGCTCAGTCCTGCGGCAGCCTTGCCTCTGAAGGCTGTGGGGTGCAGGCATGTACCAATTCTTTAAAAAATATGAATATGAGAAACAGAAAATAATGCCCATAAAAAGGAGGAATCGGAACTTAAGGCTAAATGCCGAGATGTTTCACAGAGCCCAGGATGCTCTAAGGGCAGGGCTTCCCGATGCCAGCACTGCCGACAGTTGGGGTGTCCTGTCACCCCCACCATGAGTTGTGACACCAAGAAAGTCTCCAGACACCCCCCAACGTCCCCTGAGGGACAAAACTGCCCCATGGAGGGCCCCTGCGCTCGGGTCACGGCCCTACACGCCTCCTTTTGAAACGACTGAACTGTTTACTGAGATGGCCATGGGGGACCAGCGGGGCTGCTCTGGTGGGAGGCCACCCCTCGAGGGGTGACCATGTGGTGAGGAGCCCTTCTCACCCTGACTTCTAATCGCCCCTCAGTGGGGATGGGCAGAAGCTGAGGGGCAGGACTGGCCCTGGCTGAGCTTAATGCCGGAACCTTCAGACAGAGGAGGTGGCGAGCCCCTCCCAGGGCGTGTGTCGTCAGAGGCCTGGAATCCTGGTATCCTCTGGGGACAACGGAGCACCCCAGGTTGGCTGAGACCACGCAGAAGCCTGGACGGGGCTGGCTTGCCCCTTCCTGTGGGACGGCGCATACGAAAGTGTTCTTTCCATGTTTACTAGAAAACTCTAAAACTGTGGTCTGAGAGCAGGCATAATTTTTAGAAGTTCTGTGAATGCTGAAACCCCGATTTTTACTCGAAACAGCAATAAAGCACTTGGAGTTGAGGGGGAGGGCTACCAAGAGAGAACGGCCGGGTACCCACATCTCCAAAACCAGGACGTAGCTGGTGGGGGTCTCGAAGGTGTCGAGGAGGCCAACGAGGAGCGGGTGCTGGACGTTCCGCAGGACGCCGAGCTCGTGGGTGACCTGGTCGCGCTTCATCAGCTTCTTGTTCACAAACTTGGTGGCCACTGCTTGCTTGGTTCCTTTCTGATCACATTTCTTAACGACAGAGAATCTGCCCCTGGAAAACAGGTGGAGAAGAGCTTTCAGGACGCCAAGTGAGCCCTGGAGAAAGGCGGGATGCGGCAGACGCCCGTGCCCGAGCCCGAGCCCGGCTGCCCCTCTCTGATAACACCTTCTCCTGGTTTGGGCAGGAGGCCCCTGCTACCTGCCTACGGCTCCATGTATTGCTGGAACCCGAGGGACACATGCAGCCTTTCTCAACCTGGACTCCCCGGGAGAACCACGCCCTACAAGAAATGGTATGGATGACGCCTCCCAGATTTTCCCCAAGCAGGGGACACGGCTGGTGACACCTGAGGTGCAGGGCAGGAGTCACCCATTGCCTCCACGGGAGGCTTAAGGCAGTGGGCCGTCATCCTCTCTTGGAACCTGAGCTGAAAACGTCTTACTTCCAATGCTTAGTATTGTATGGTGACCACAGGTTGCTTTGCAAAGGTAACACTTATAACTCCCAAGTGGCACACACACCGTTTACTACTGCCACAGTGAGCTACGGCCTACCCGCTGCTCTCCCGAAGGGGGCTCGGGTCGTACCTGCCCAGCTCGGCCACTTCGCTGTAGAAGGAGTCGAAGTTGTCCTTCCAGGTCACCAGGATCCCGTCGCTCCCTGGACCTGCAAGAGGAGCAGCACCTGCCTGAGCATGGCTTGTGCAGCGGGCGCGCCTGGGGAGGAAGCCTGCAGACCTGTGCTGCCCCATGCGCAGGCACACCTGGCTGCCCAGTGTGGGTGCTCACCGCCAGGAAGGGGTGCTGGGTGTGTATCATGCACATTGCACGCTGGGCTCAGCATGAAGAAAGACGCATTATGTGACAGAGATAACACACACTTCCTCTCCACGATTGCCCACTTCCCCTTCCCCACTTCGTCTGAACTCTCCTTTAACTCTCTTAGTTTTCACTCCTGATTCTTATTTTTAAAAAAGCCACCTACAGCCGAAACCGGTTTGGCTCAGTGGATAGAGCGTCGGCCTGCGGACTGAAAGGTCCCAGGTTCGATTCCGGTCAAGGGCATGTACCTGGGTTGCGGGCACATCCCCAGTGGGGGGCGTGCAGGAGGCAGCTGATAGATGTTTCTCTCTCATCGATGTTTCTAACTATCTCTCTCCCTTCCTCTCTGTAAAAAATCAATAAAATATATTTAAAAAAAATAAAAAAGCCACCTGCATAATTTGTGACATTTCTTAAAAATGAGAATATTGGTGGTTCTTTATTCTCAAATTCAAGGCTTCCTTTCTTGTGCCATGATCACCAAATCATGTTACTTCCTTTCTTTGACTTAACAAGATTAAAATATTTAAAGTTAATATATGTGGGATAAAAGTTCTAAGACAGTTCTGTTTATTGTCTACACACAGGGAGCTCTGGACTCAATGCACCTTTCAGTTCAAATTTTTATTTTCACTCTTGGATGCGGCTTCCGATACCTGGTGCAGCTACAGGATCAGCGAGAATCCACATTAGTCCTATCACACACTGGTCATGGGCAACGTGACAGCTGGAGGCCAATCAATACTCACTGATCCTCTCCATGTGCCAAGTGCTCTACGGGGAATTTGAAAGGCTTACGGTATGGGTTCTGCCTCACAGCTTAGGGGAGGAGAGGGAAGGGGTCTTGCCGGGTAGTAGAGAGAGCAAGGGCTTAAACCAGAGACTTGGGTCCCACCAAGGGTGCCTGGAGCACGAGGAGGGGACAGGAGGACACGCCCACCAGAAGGCCTGTGTGGTCTGAGACAGGCACACAGCCTGCACAGGGTCAGCCACCCTCCCTCCTTTCCTTACTTCCTTCTCACTCACACCCATGCGACCAAGTTAGATTAGACTCTTAGAGCCAAAGCATCAACTAAGTAATTGGATTAAAGAGAAACTAGGGCCCTAGCCAGTTTGGCTCAATGGATAGAGCGTCGGCCTGTGGACTGAAGGGTCCCGGATTCGATTCCAGTCAAGGGCACATACTTCAGTTGCAGGCTCCTCCCCAGCCTGGGCCCTGGTCCGGGCGCCTGCAGGAGGCAACCAATCAATGTGTTCCTCTCACATCAATATTTCTCTCTTTCTTTCCCTCTCTCATCCACTCTCTCTAAAAATCAATGGAAAAATATCCTCGGGTGAGGATTAAAAAAAAAAAAAGAGAGAGAAACTGGTACAAGAATGTGTTTTGAAAACTCAGTGCACAGAGCACACCTAGTTCCAGTTGAGAGGTTGGCTCAAGTGCCCAGTGGCCAGAGTCAGAGGCCTGACCTTGTGAGAGGTGGCTAGAGGTCAACCACCCCAGGAAGCCCCAGAGCCACTCGCAGCTCCTGTTCAGACCTACTGTCATGTTTCCGGCTGTGACGGGGGTCGGGGTGCTGGGCTTGAGCCTGCAGCGCAGGAGTGCAGCTCACCTAGAACCCTCAGGCTGGCCGAGCAGGAGGCCGATCCCATGTCGTTCACAGCGATGCACGTGTAGATGCCGTCGTCGTCGGTGGTCACGCCCACGATCTTCAGGGAGGCCTCTCCCAAGTCACTGCCACACAGAGAACACACCTCGCGTCAGAGGAGCCCCGCCCCCGCTGGCAGCCCCCGAACTCCCCTTGAGAGTCCAGAAAAGAAGGAGCTCAGGGCTGACGAGGAATCTCAAGCGGAGGTTTAATTTTAGTGGCACACCCAGGTATAGAATGTCCCCTGGTGGGAAGCGTCCCAGTGCGAAGGCGGCCATGGGCTCAGCGACGTCAGTCCCAGGGGAACCTGCCTGCGACACCGACCGCGCGTGAGCCGCCCTCACCTGTAGGAGATGCTGTAGTGGCCATCGCTGTTCAAGGTGTTGTGCTCAGGGCCCTTCCAGGTGATCGAGGCCTTTGGGCGTCCACAAACGCGACATCTGAGAACAACGGTCTCCCCTGCCTCACACGTGACCTCACTCAAGGGAATGACGAATTCTGGGGGAACTGCAGGAGAAAGGAGTCAGTACCGCGGGTCCTCTGGGCCCCCTCCCTCACCCACCAACGCTTTCCTAACAAACAAATGGGACTCGGTTGCTGCCTGAACCCAGAGCTCCATGGAAAACCCGTTTCCCCAGGCTACACGTGTGTCCTGAGACCTGTCCCTGGACCCACAGCCTGTAAGACCAGCAGAAACGGTAATGGCACTCACCGTCATAAATGTAGTTGGGACTGAGAAGCTGAAAGGAAAAAGCACACAGGCATTAATCCAATGCGGCCTACTGCGAGGCGTACTGCTTTCACTCCAAGGCTACAATAACCAATGAAAGAAGAGCAGAACACGTCTGGGCTAGCCTGGGTTTCATTCACAATCGGTCACATTTTCACTCCGTTAAATGCACTTGAGCTTCCTGTCATAAGAGTTTGGGTGGATTTGAAGCACAAAAGCACTGCTAAAATGTGGAGACGTTTGTTTTCCTCATCCTACAAGCCGAGTCCAGCTGTCCCGGGACCTCTTCCTTCTGTAGAATGGCCATGTCCTCACCCAGGGTCCCTGGATTCCCAAGCAAACGCCCCGGGTTAAGGCAATCTGAGGAGGCCCAAGCCACAGCGGCTTTGCTCTATCCGCTTCCGAGACTCTTGTCCCTGCTCCTTCTGGGAACCTAACCGCGTTCTTTGTAAAAGGCAGGCGTGCACCTGTGAGGTGTCCATGTGTATACCTGGCTCCTTAGAACACATCTGTGTACCCGTGCCAGCCAGCACCATCCCCGAGAGCCTCTGCAAAGCCCGCGGGGTCTGCTGGCGGGGCCGAGGGAGGTGGCGTGTGGGTGGCACGTGGCTGCCAAGCAGCCTGGCCCGGCCCGGAGTGTACGGCCCTCCACGATGCCCCGGGCCTATGCCAGCCCCTCCTGCCACCGGGGATGGCACCGGTCCGGACACCGGTTCATGGGACACTCGGTCTCACCTTCACAGATACCTTGTTGCTGAGTCCTTCCCGCGATTTCCGATAACCGTTCTCTAACTTGCCTTCCCGTTTGCCGTCTTTATCTTTTTTCTCAGATTTTTTCCTTAAACGGAGTGCTGTGTGCCAAGATGTTGACTTCCTAGGGGAGAGCCACACTGTTAGTGCTCTGCCTGCCCAGTGTTCGGCAGGGGATCCGGGAAGCGCCGGAAAAAAGCCGACTGCTCATCACGTGCAGACACAGGGCGGCGGTGAAGGCCACAGTAACCGTGATCTCTGCCAAGAGCACGCTCCTGTGATTCTCAACAACCAGGGGATAAAACCACCACTTTCTTAAGTCCAAGTTGAAGGACTGACATACAAAGGTGCCTGTGATGGCAGCTTGATGTAGCAACTTGACCGGGCCCCCGCGTGCTCTGCAATTTGGCAATTATTCTGGGTGTTTCTGTGTGAGATTAACTTTTTAACTGGTAAAGCCAGTAACTCTTCACGCAATGTTGGGCCTCATGCCATCAGTTTAAGGTACAACTGGGACAAAAAGGCCATCCGCTTAGAGCAAGAGGGAACATTCTCCAGCAGAATGCCTTCAGATCTCATCTGCACCACAGGCTCCCTGGGCCTCCAGCCGCTGGCCCCCATGGCAAAATTGGACTGGCCGGCCTCCATAATTGCATGAGCCAATTCCTTATAATAACCGCCCCCCCTTCTACACACACACACACACACACACACACACACAACCTCTCTATTCTATTTCTCTGGAAAACCCGAAAACAGTGCCTAAGGATATTTTTGGAAGAAACAAAGTATGAAGTTAGAATTCTTGAACAATGTACTAGAATAAAATATTTCTGTGTATCAAGGAGAAACAGGACAAGAGATTGTCATGGGAGACAGGCTTTCTGCAGCCTGAACTCAAGCCCGGGCTTCCTGGGGTGTGGGGAGGCACAGCTTGGGGCTGGGATGCCACAGAGTCTGTGCTGCTAACCCAGCCAAGGGCACAGCCGAGCTGGGACGGGGCCACGACCACCATCGGCGCCTTTGGGGCTGGGTTTCCGGGCTGAAGCCTTTGGAGACCTCAAACGTCACCAAGTCCTACCGTGCATCCCAGAGGCCAGGGCCAGCCTAGGCCACAGCCGGAGGGGTTCAGGAGAGGGAATTTTTGAATCCAGCACCTGACTTTATTTTTTAAATAATATTTAATGCTGTAAAATTGTTTTCAAGTTTCTTAACTGTACACTGAGTGGCCAGATTATTATGCGTTCAGAGATCATAATCATCTGGCCACTCACTGTATAAGGTAAGGTATCGTCCATCTTTACATGCAGCTTTCAGAATGAGTATCCTCACTGACGTAGGCCAATGAGTTAGGGGTCCTTGGAAAGTCCCCTCCCCCAGACATCCCGGGACTGAAACATTATCAAGGCCTGTCTGGTGGCTCGAAAGAGCCGTGCATGTACAAGTGCAGGTTGTGAGGAGAACCTGTGGAACAAGACCGAGAGACGGAGAGCCGTCTTCACTCGAGCCCACCCTGCCTGGCGAGGAGCTGGAGCGGACAGAGAGGAGCTGCTCTCTCAGTGGGCTTCACCCCCGGGCCCCTCCCTGGCTGCCCCCGCACTCACTTGAGGGTCCCATCGGGGCTCTCCATGATGACTGCGCTGGTGTGCCCCAGGACAAAGCCCGGAATCCAGCCCTCGGCGGCGGGGCACTGGTCCGTGGCGGCGCGGAACACCAGAAACATATTCTGCTGGTTGCTGGCCAGAATCTGAACGACCTCTCCTTGATAGACGTTGATCTCATCCTCCTTCACTGCCGTGTAATCGTGTGTCACCAACATGGTGGAGATGTTGCTACTGCTGCTACTTTCACTCTGGAGGGGCGGAGACGGAGAGAAAAAGGCAGAGGGACCTGAAACGAGGCCCACCCACGAACGCACGTGTCAGTGTGCGTCGCGACAGGACCACTCGGAGCTCGCTCACCAGAGTTTCTCTAGAAAGCAACTTGGGAACAATCTGAAAAATATATCAGTGCAGGGAGGACACTTTACATTGGGAAGCTTTTATTCCAGCGCCACGATTTCAGCCCCACCTCCCGGTGCCTTCGGAGCGCGGCTCAGGTCTCGTGTTCATGCCGTTGTGGGGTTGTACCCACGTCACAGCAATGCCACTGCGACTACCACGCTCCTTTAAACGTGTTATTAAATGGAAGAGCTGCCAACAGGAGCCCTTCCGCTCACTGAAGGATTAGAGGGCGGAGGAGCCCCCAAATCCGCCAGGAGAGAGGTCATGGAGAACGCACAGTCCAGGGTCCAGCCACATTGCTGGCAGAACTAAGTCACTCCCACCTCTTTTTCCCTTCTAGAACGCAGAATACCTAAAAAGTAAATCGACTGCTATTCTGCTCTGAGGGGTACTGCTCCGCCTTCTTTACGTGTCCCGTGGTGGATGGCCCGCAGTGTCCTCAGTGTCCAGCACAGTGACTGACAGGTAGCTGGCACTCAATACGTGTTCAGTTGCTCAGTCAGCGAGGCAAGATTGCAAACACAAAACAAAGCTCACTGCTTACGCCCACCTACGGGGCCCACAGCTGAGTGGTATTGGCTGGCAAGTGGAAGCAACACAAAAGGCAGTATTTGTCCCAACCTGTCAAATGTTTACCAAGTGACCTATTGGTGCCAGGGGGGGAGGACAAGGAAGCTGAGACCACTGGGAGTCCTGAGCTACATGCTGGCCAATCCCTTCTATTAAGAGTCGGGACATGGCGGGTGGCATCCAGTGCCCTGCTCCCATGAGCGTGTTCTCATAGGTGGGCCTCATCCAATCAGTTGAAGGCACCAGCGATGTTGCCTAGATGCGTGGATCCCGGGGCCTCTGATGATGCTAGCTTCTGCCTGGCCCCCGGACGCCCGGGACAGGTCCTGGGTCGGGGTGGATGTGACTGAGAGACAACCCTGCCACATGCCCGTCACCCCGGCTACTGGGCTGGTGTCAGGATGGCTGGGGCAGGTGGCGGACTGCTGTCAACAAGGCAGCGCACTGGGCATTGGCTGAATCCAGACCTGCAGGGATGTTTAAAGGAAACACACCGGAGGGCTGTGCTGCCGTTGCCTCACCGAGGAGACTGCTGCGTTCCCACCCCGCGTGGAAGCCCGTGCGGTCGTCGGTGAGCGCGGGCCTGTGCACACTCATTTATGCAGCTTTATCCTTTCAGGGAGCATTCTCGTGTTCTGGCTTATAGAGCAACAGCCAGCAGATTTGAGACCACAAGGCCAAGTTCTCTAGAAAAAAGAGCAGCCTGGTGGCATAGCCGCTTCTGGTAACATCGCACAACCGGCTTTGCCTCATCGTCGGCGTGTTTTTCCACAATCATGATGGCTACTGGTATTTTCTGAACACGTCCTATGTACCAGGGTAAGTACCAGGCATCTACAATCTATCTGAATGCTCACCACCACCTTGCCAGTGGGCAGGACCGTCCCCCCTGACGACGTGGGAGGCGAGGGATCTGCCTTGGACACCTGGCCCCGGAGAGGAAGGTGGGGCTGCCGTTACTGCTGCCCAGGGGGATGTGTGCAGGGAGGTTGTGCATCGCACTTGGGGGCTGCACAGTTTGGTTGATCCACATCCACTCCACTCCTGTTCTCTGTGGAACTTTCCAGAAGGTGCCCATATAAAGGAGGAAGAAGAACCTGGGACGTGGGTCAGGCACAGCTGCCTGCCTGCCTGTGACCGCAGACAGTTCCCCGGAAGTGGTCAAGGAGGCCGCTGCCGACGGCCGGGGTTAAGGTGGCCCAAGTGGGTGACGCAGGGCAGGGCGACGGTAACTTTTAACTGAAACACTCGAGTCTAGAGGCCAAACCCCCAACTGAGCCTCTTTCTAGCAGTCTCCCCAGGCCTCTAGGCCAGGGGTCCTCAAACTACGGCCCGCGGGCCACATGCGGCCCGCCGAGGACATTTATCCGGCCCGCCGGTGCCGCTGCCTGTCCTGCTTAGCAGCCGACTCTCCCGGGCCCGCAGTGCTCACAGGAATTTGTTCATAGTTTTTTTTTTAAACTATAGTCCGGCCCTCCAACGGTCTGAGGGACAGTGAACTGGCCCCGTTTAGAAAGTTTGAGGACCCCCCTCTAGGCATTTCTGTAAGGACTCAGCAACTCAGCCACAACACTGGCCATTTCCCCATTACCTGCCACATAAGAAAAAGTGACCGACAGAAATGAGAGGCAACTTTTGTAACCTAAAACTTGCGGTGATGTGCCGCACGTGGCCGTACCTCTGCCTCGGAGGGAACATCCTGGGAGGCAGCCAGCGGGTGGGCACCTGCGCTGGAGCGCCTGGGTGCTCATTCTGAAGCACAGGCTTGGAGAACTCCTGGGTGCTCAGGGGATGAGCTTACGTGACGCTCCCTGGCGCATTGCGGAGGGGTTGCAGCTGTGCGAGCGGCCTCATCTGAGTGTTCATGGGGTGCGTCGCTGGGCCCCTGCATCTCCTCCTGTGGCTGAGATCGGGTTCTGACCCTCACTGCTCACCGAGCACTGCAGACCTACCGCCGGGCCAAGCCGCCCTGCAGCTCACGGAAAGGCACCGGAACACGGATACTGGTGATGGCATGCAGAGGGTGCCTGCCCGGCCACTCGAGTTTGAGAATAAGATTCAGGGTAAATACATGTACCAAGACCCACTTCCTAATTCCTTCCTCAGGAGTTTAACAAGGTACATAACAAAAAATAGGAGGACAGGATAAGGCCACGCCAACCCAAACAAGGAATAGAAGTCCAGAGGAGAGAGAGACATGCATAAGCCAGATGTTTATATATATATACGTATATAAAGAGAGACACACACCCTTTTAGGGAAATGTATTTAAAAATGTATAAAGCAATCAAACATACACCCATTAGAACAGTTGTATTCCCTCACGCATGCCTTCAGGAAGGTGTTGTGGGCCAGGCCATCTACCGTGTAGGTAACAGTTGGGGAGGAGAGTGCGGAGGCCACAAAATGGGGGGGAAATCCACCACAGCAACCTTTCTGCTTGAGATCACAACATAGGTGACAGGCAAAATGCGGCTGAGGATTCCTGGGGCGCCGCAGCCAGCACTGCGCCCCCTGCTGGACAGATGCAGAGACGCTCCCACTCCAGCCTCCGCCTCTGCTCCCAGCGCTGGCAGGAGCCCTAAAGCAGTCTCTCTCTTCCAGAGTGAAACTGTGGAGGGAGCAAACACTTCCACTGGAGAGATTCCTTCCCCCCATTTTGTCAGCTTAGTTTGCTCTGAGTAGCTGTTGGAAGTTTTCTTGAGGTTTTTTTTTTTTCCAGGTTTTATTATTTTTTCCCCCAGCAGATGAGTCAAAAATGCTGTAAAGATAATTTAAGGCATAAAAGAGCACAACCAAGCGATGAGCAAAAAGCGTATAAAGTGTAGGTTTCAAATTAAACAGGAGGCAGGCCGCAGGGACACTGACCCTCTGAAAAATGAGTGAGGAAGGCGGGACACAGAGAAAGTTCCAAGCGTCTGCTGGCTGGAAAACGGAAAAGACGTACAGACGCCGCGTTCGGAAGGTTAATGACCGGTTTTCCCACATTAAGGAAACACAAACAAAGCAGAGAGCGAGTTAGTAGAGATGAGAGCAGCGCCGTCCCCGGAGCAGGGGGGTTAGGAGGCGTTTGTGTGGGCGCAGCTGTGGCCCGTCTGCAGACGGCGGACACGCACACGGAGCTACACGTGTCTACGTGGTCAGGGCACAGAGAGGACCGGAGGAGTTGATTACTGCAGGCGGCACGGAGAGCCAGGAGTTAGTACGGAGAGCGGCAGCGCCGGAGGTTTAAAAGAGCTGGCGGGACAGAGGCAGTGGGGCGGGCGGGCGGAGGCTGCCAGGCGTTCTTACCCCATTGCTCTGGGTGGACTGCACGGACTGCTCACTGGCCGAGGAGCACGTGCTCATGCGGTCCGTGTCTTTGCCGGGGGCCGAGTGGCGGTGCGCCTGCCGCTGGAGGGAGTCACTGTCCCCCGGGAAGGTGAAGGAGCCCGGCCGGCTGGCGGGGGAGGCAGGGATGGAGCTCCAGAAGGAGCCCCCCTTCTGCAGGGGGCTGCTGGGCGGGAAGGGCTCCTTGCCCAGCGGAGAAGGGAACACGGTGGTGAGAGGAGAGTTCAGCGGCGAGATGGCCCCGGGCCGGGGCTTTCCCAGGGGCAGGGAGCCCAGGCTACTCCGCAAGCGGCTGTCCTCCGGGTGGGCCCGCGCCTCCTTGGCCTCCTTGGCATTTCCGTCCTGGCTGGCCCCTGCAGCATTCCCAGCTGACTTCCTGGGGCTCTCGATCACCTTCATCTTGGGGATCTGCTCCGCTTCTCTCTCAGAACCTTCAGCCGGGCCGCTGTGAGGGAGCCTGCTGGGCTGGCTGGGGCCGGCCTCCAGGCTGAGGCTGCTGCTGGGAGGTGGCAGTGAAGGGCCGGGAGTGGACATACCTGACATCTTGTCTGCCTCTGTTTGGCTGGAGGCTGCAGAGGAGACCAGCACGGGGGAGTGGTGTCGGACGGGCTGGGGGATCCGGGAGGGCCTGCTTCTGCTCGAGCTGGGGAGGCCACTGCTGTGGTTGCTGCCACCACCACTGCTGCCGGGGGCCCCGCCCCCGCTGCCCCCGCCCCCGCTGCCCCCGCTGTGGTTCCTCTGATACTCGATTGGTGATGTCAAGGCTGTAAAACATGCAAGACAGTAGAAAGGAATCAGGTAGGGCATTGAGAGAAGTTCCGTCATGGGGCAAAGAAGGAGGAACACAGTGCAATCCAGAGGGAGTGTTGGGCTGACCCCCAGCCACGGGTCATCGTCATGGCTGTCCTGCCCTCCGAGCACCGGCCATCCTGGAGACAGCAGAGGACAACCCCCTCCCACCCTCAGCCCCTGGACAGGAAAAGGTCTCAGTGCTATTCATGAACAAGGTCAATGGACCCGATGGAGGGGTGGGCATACTGAGTGCCTGGGGCAGGAGCCCAGGTGCAGGAGGGCACAGTGAATGAGGACCTGGGTGCGGGGGACCCACTGCCCGGGAGCAGCAAGCAGAGCCTGGGCCTCCCTGCCAAGAGGAAAGGAGCCGTTGGCCAGAGGATCCCAGGCAAACTGCCAGTGTCAGCGGGAGCCTCGTGCTGCCAGGGAGCCGCGCCTGGGACTCCACAACACCAGCTCCAGCTGCTCCCGCGGGGGAGGGGGTTAGGCCAGCTGCCGCCTGGGACCTGCTGGGAGCTGAGTCCCTTGGTCACCAGGAGGAGGCGGGAATGGACACCTCTGTGTTGCAGATTGGACACGAGAGACATGGGATAGAAAGGAGCTCTGCACACTCCCCTGTGGGCCAGGAAGCTGTCTTGTCTCCCAGCGACAGGGACTTTGTTTGTTACCTAATCATCGGCAGGAAACGCAGCAGACACTAACACACACTCTTAAAGTGTAAAACCTTTGAGAAGTACAACCACCACAGATATGGCCCCTCTGGCCTGGGAGGCATCAGGCATGTGTGAGAAGCATTCTGGAGCCAAATGACATTTCACAAACTCTGCGTCGGCCATGCATTTGCTCAGGTCACCGAGTGAAACGCTTTTCTGCATGCACAAGGAGCCGTCGACCCCTGACCCTACACATCCAATTCTAACTGCAACCTAGAAGGTGATTGGCTACAGTCTGGACAGGAGCTTGGAGTTAATACCCAAGCAGCTCATTACCACGTGGCCCAAAGTGCCACACGCCCTTGACTTCTCCCTGAGTGCCTGTGTCCTGGCTCTTGAAGGTCATGCAAGGTGTGAAGGTGGTGTGGTGGCAACAGAGAAATTACCGTCCTATCGGACTGGGGCACAGACACTGACCATAAACATGGAGGAAAAGACAAAGAAAAGACATTAAGTGTTCAGCTTTGAATCCCTGAAGGTCTTCCGTGATCCCCGAATTAAAAGCAGAGACAAAGAGAAGCAAGCCGCTTCAGGTCACGGACATAGTCAGTGCTTATCTACAGTGGAAGGGCAGTTGCTCCCCTACAATCACTCACTCATCACATGGGAACTGGAAAGGCAAAAAATGTCTTGTTTTTTAATGGAGGAGAGAGGTGCAATGTAATCGAACACAATTTTTAAAGTTGCCCCGGAGAATGTCCCCAATTCCACGTGCTGCCTCGGTTCCCCTCACACTTTGCCATCCCAGGACAGGGCTCTGGTACACATACGGTGGAGAGACCAGGTGGGACAGGAGGGAACCGAACAGCAGTGAGAGCCACGTGCCTGAGAGCCGGGCAGTCTGCTCGGAATCCTGATTCTGCCACCAACAATTTGGGGGACTTTGGGTAAATTACTGTTCCACTCCCTACTTCAGTTCCCTCATCGGTAAAATGGGAATATGAGTACTTGGCACACAGAGTGGCTATGAAGAAGGAATGAAGCAATATATGGATGGTGCTGAGAACAGTGACCCACGAGGGCCATGCCAGTCCTGTCATTACCATCTGTGTGTGGCAGGAGAGAGAAGAGAAACAGGAGTGTGCACATTAGAGCAAGAAAACATGCCAGAAAGAGAGCACACGTTACCATTTAAAAAATTGCGCTGGTTTTCTAAAATTTGGTTGATTTCATGGATCCACGTCTGCCGGACACTTGGACTGGATGAATGCAAAACGAAGGTCTCCACCACGTCACCCGTCCTCGACGTCAGAGCAAATTTACAGGGGTCGTTTTCCACACTTTCCTCCAGGCAGAGGCAACTCACCTGAAAAATGTTAAACCGTTATCCACAATGGCCAAAAGGTGGAAGCAACCCAAGTGCCCATCACAGAGGAATATTGATGAACATGGTGTGGCCCATCCACACAATGGAACATTAGTCGGCCTTAAAAGGAAGGCCGTGCTGACGCATGCCACCCTGCGGATGAACCTGGAGGACACTGTGCTCAGTGAAAGAAGCCAGTCTTAAAGAGACGAACACCGCTACGATTCCGTTAGGCCAGGTCCCTAGAGTTGTGAGATCCAGAACAGACAGCAGGAGAGAAGCTGCCTGGATCGGGGGAGATGGAACAGGAGTTAGTGGTTAATGAGTGTGGTGGTGATGGCTGCACGACATGGGAATGTGCTGAACGCCACCGAGCTATATACATCAACATGGCTAAGATGGTACGTTTATGTTACGTGTATTTTACAATGAAAAACAAAACAAAACAAAAACCACATTTATTCTCACTGGCCTGGTGCAAAGTAAAATGGAAACAACCACACTTTGGCAGCCTACCGGGAGTTCAACTAGTAGTTTGAACAATGAACCAGAAATGTGGGCCTGGGATTACCTGTTTTCAAAACTCCTATACAATGACCCAGTGTTTATCACTTCCCCAGGAAGAAAATGACACCATTGAAAAATCTTGATCAATACAACACATGCTATAAAGTTATGTGTGACATGGCAGGTAAATATGTAAAACAATTTTCCTGAAGCAAAATATGTACATTAGCATATAAAGAGAATTTCTGTGGTGACTGAGTGGTTTTCTGCCAAGAGACTTATGGAAAGGGTGAGAGGTGCAGGTGGAGGGTGGGTGGACACTGATGGCCATGGAGGGGGGCCTCAGGCCGGTGGGAGGGGCCTCAGGCCGGTAGGAGGGGCCTCAGGCCGGTGGGAGGGGCCTCAGGCTGGGTGTGAGATAGGAGAGGGCCTGCCGCCCAGCTTCATGCCTCCCAGTTGCGTGGGCAGAAGACCTTCCCCAGCCCGAAGGGAAGGACACATGGGGCTAGAGGCCAGCAGACGCCTCCCAGGGGAGCTGGAGGAAGAGGGTATGGTGTCCCAGTTGTGAGCTGAGGCCTCAGAAGGTCTAAAGGTTCCCTGTCCCTAAGAGGGACCCTGTCCGTTTGGGGCAGCAGCCCCTAATATAAGGAAGAATATCTGCCTTCCGGCCCTCAGGACCCCCATAGTGCAGAGGCAAAAAGAACTGGGGGTGTGGGGGTTGGTATCTGGCTGTATCTCCCATCTGCTGGGACCCCAGGCTTCCTCCTCTGTTTTTCTCTATCTCATCCTTGGTTTCTTGGTTTGTCCCCTTTACAAGACTCAGGGCCATTAGCAGTTCTTTTGCCTTCCTTTTCTATCAGGAAGCAAGCTGCCCCAGGGCACAGGCTGCCCTGCTCGGCTCCTCCCTGCCTGCAGGCCAGCTGAGCACTGAGTGCTTGCTGAGGGCAGGAAAGAGCCGGCACAGGGTCACCTCTCTGCTCTGGTCCAAGAGCCACATCCCAAGTCTGCCTCTGGTTCAAGGAAGCTGTACATGCTCCTGGAGCAGGTGCAGCGCAGAACCCGCCGCGGAAGGAGGCAGCCCGTCGAGCGATGGGCACGTGCGGGCACACGAGGGAGCGCCGACACCGTACCTTGATGCTGTTCTTGAACAGGAAGCCCGGCGTGGAGAAGCCCTTCTTCTTGTCCAGCGGCTCGCTGAAGATGACGATCTGCTCGAAGAGGAAGACCCGCCGCTCTCGGCAGCGAGGCAGGAGCCCCGCCTCCTGGTCTGTGACCAAGAATGTGTCCTGCAGGAGCAGCTTGCCCTGGGCGACAATTTTACCCTAAGATGGGGACATGGCAAAGGAAGAGAAGACATTGGAATCGAAGTGAGGGTGCAGGAAGCTCTGTTTTCACTAGATTCCCTCCCACAAAATCCGACCTATTTCTTCTATTCCTCTACAGAGCCTAAAATTCTTTTATTGTCATGAGTCCTTAGCCCCAGAGAAAAGTTATCCAAATAAAATTCTTGCCAACGTCTGCATAAGCCCCTGGCTCAGTTGCAGTCACAGAACGTGGGTCTCAAGTGTCCAGCTCCCCGGCACAGAGGTCACTACGGCACGGTCCCCGCACCCTCGGCACACGGCAGGGCCAGGGAGCGATGCACACGGTGTGCTTTCAGAGCTCTCTGGGAGGTTCTGCATGTGCTTTTTTGAGAACCACAGCAAAAGGACTTTAAGCCCAAACCTCGGGCAAAACAGTAGGCCAGGAAAATGTTCCCTCTCCTTACTCAACAAATTTTTTAAAAAGCTGCTAGTCCTGAACTACCTTGAGGATAGAACTAGGTAATATGGAATGTGAGTCGCCTGGCAGAGCAGAGGAAAGTCTGTTAGACTAAGATGGGACCCTGGGGCCAAGCTCTGGATGATGCACAAGAAGGCCTCCGCTTGTCCCCTCCTGCCGGGAGGGAAACTCCGCTCCACGCAGCAGCCACAGAGCTGAGTCCTGCCTGTTTCCGCCACGAGGCACTGGGCTCTGAGCAGAGCAAGGTCCCCCAAAAGCAAATCAAAGGCTCCAAAAAGGAGTGAAGGAAAATATCAGTTTGAAGTAAAGTGAGGGAAGACAGAAAACCAAGCAGACAGGACCAGCCCCCACACGTGTGGTAAACAAGCCGACACGGGAGGTGATGGAAGCCAGAGGGGCAGGTTAAGGAAGGACAGTGCATTACGTCGAATCCCTGCAGCCGCCCGACGTTCATCATGTCGTTGCACCGCTTCGGCACTATGCACATGACCTCCACGGCTCTCTGGGGGTGGAGACACAGCAGAGTCTGCCGTCAACTTCCAGGGAAAAGCTGCAGTGCCAACCCCCGCCCACACCTCCGAGCCCAGGTCCTCCCCCTCCAGCCCTCCGGTGGGTGGGCAGAGGGCCCAGGTGGTGGCGAGACCCACCCGGCCAGGGACAGGCTGCTTGGGAGGCCCAGGTGGAGGGGCGGGGGGGGGGATGGGGGGGAAGTACCTCTAGTTCTGACGTATCCAGGCTGGCTTTCTTGGAGTACTTGAGGAAGTCCTGCAAGGGGAATGGAGAGGACTGAGCAGGTGCTGGGGTGGCAGCAGCTAGCCTTTGGATCGTCCTGATGTGCCAGGTTCTGGGGTAAGCGCTTCAGTTCTGTTCCTTGTGCTTCCCTCCCAGTAACACCAGGAAAAGTTCCCTTAATGTGGCCTTCAAGCTGCAGCCAAGCCAAGCCAGGCCAAGCCTGCCCGAGCAGGCAAGGGCTCCTGCTTCAGTGCAAACCCAGCTCTGGCCCCTTTACACCCCGTTTCTAACTTTCACAGAAGAAAGAACTCTCGGCACATTGAACTGTCACGTATCTTGTGGAGACGGTGACGATGGCGAGGAATTTAAATCCATCAAGGGCTGTTGCTGAGCCAACGGGGAGGAACAGGCAGGGAATAAGCATTTAATTTTATCCAAGGCTCAGAGAAGATGAGAAAATATGTAAGGTCAACAGAGCGGAAGAAAAATCATTAGTATTCAAAGGTCTATGGTGGGGAGGGGGAGAAAGTTTATTCCAATCAACATTTTTATTCAGAACTTGATATAAATGAAAAATTGAGAAAACAGCGTAAGGTATCTTATTTCATTTTAAAAAACCTATTCTGAAATATTTAAAATCAGAAATAACAAGACTGCTTCATGTTTTGTTTATAGAAAAGAACCCCCTCACCTGCCAGACCCTCCTTCTCCCTCACCTGCCTCCTTCTCCCTCACCTCCAGACCCTCCTTCTCCCTCACCTGCCTCCTTCTCTCTCACCTCCAGAACCCTTCTTCTCCCTCACCTGCCAGACCCTCCTTCTCTCTCACCTGCCTCCTTCTCCCTCACCTCCAGAACCCTTCTTCTCCCTCACCTGCCGGACCCTCCTTCTCCCTCACCTGCCGGACCCTCCTTCTCCCTCACCTGCCGGACCCTCCTTCTCCCTCACCTGCCGGACCCTCCTTCTCCCTCACCTGCCGGACCCTCCTTCTCCCTCACCTGCCGGACCCTCCTTCTCCTTCACCTGCCTCCTTCTCCCTCATCTGCCAGACCCTCCTTCTCCCTCACCTGCCTCCTTCTCCCTCACCTGCCAGACCCTCCTTCTCCCTCACCTGCCTCCTTCTCTCTCACCTCCAGAACCCTTCTTCTCCCTCACCTCCAGAACCCTTCTTCTCCCTCACCTGCCAGACCCTCCTTCTCTCTCACCTCCAGAACCCTTCTTCTCCCTCACCTGCCTCCTTCTCCCTCACCTGCCAGACCCTCCTTCTCCCTCACCTGCCAGACCCTCCTTCTCCCTCACCTCCCAGACCCTCCTTCTCCCTCACCTGCCAGACCCTCCTTCTCCCTCACCTCCCAGACCCTCCTTCTCCCTCACCTCCCAGACCCTCCTTCTCCCTCACCTGCCAGACCCTCCTTCTCCCTCACCTCCCAGACCCTCCTTCTCCCTTACCTGCCTCCTTCTCCCTCACCTGCCGGACCCTCCTTCTCCCTCACCTGCCGGACCCTCCTTCTCCCTCACCGTGTCTTGCTTCACTCAACTCCCGACACCAGAATGAGCACCTGGCGAGCCCTTACCTTCAGTAACAGCTGGTATTTCATAATTCTCTGCACTGGTTTGATTAACAAATCTGTGAGTTGCAACCTGTGGCCAAGGCGCTGCTTTAAGTCCTGTGGTTTTAAAGGAGGAAAAAAGGTAAGTGTGGCCTTTTTTTTTTAAAAAAGGGCATTTTTTCAGTCCTTGGCGCTCGTCAGAAATGCTCACTACACCAGAATAAAAGCACTAAGAGGCCACACTACACAAAAACCAACTAGTGTATACTCTTTCTCAGAATGCCCAAAGTTTACACTTTAACCTTCTTGAGCTGTTTTTCAAAACAGTCTTTGCTCTGATGCTTGTTTAAAGACTTTCTTTCAATTGCTTCTTTTTATTCACACACACATTTTTGTTTTAGGCTAAAAATTTAGATCATGAATCATTCTGAATTTGTAACGAGCCTGAAGTGAAAACAGATTTAAAATGAAAACAAAAACCCTATTTTCACAATGAGCCCAGTCTTCTGAATGCTAAGGGATGCGACCACAGACTGAATTCCTACTTGTTCTGATTCACACAGGAAAGAGCCAAACACAGGTCCAGCACCCTCAGACTTGAGGCTAGTTTCCTGGGTAACCATTAACGCTTAAAGTTTTGAGAAGCTTAAATTATCACAAAAGATTCAGAAAATCTTTGGTTCTATCTTAGCTCTTACCTCAAAAAAGGTGTCAATGTATTCTGAGACAATGTGCTCAGACTTCGGTTTATTCTGACAATAAACTATGTACATGTGCAGCCTTCTCTCCTGGGGACGACAAAGGCAGGCAGACGGGAAGTTCATTAGAATATAGGAGCACATGCACGTTTCAGTACCTTCAGAGAGGACATTTCCTAAAACAAAACTGCATGGTTTAGACTGGGGAGCACATTCCAGATTCATGACATAGATCAGACCACTCCTTCGTGGCTCCAGAAACAGACCTCCTTTATCACTCCCTCGGATATGTCAAAACCCACCCCCACACACATACACACTCACACACACATACTCACACACTCACACACACACACACACACTCACACTCACACACTCACACACACACATACACACACACACACACTCACACAAACACACACTCACACACACACACTCACACACTCACACACACACACTCACACATTCTACCTGGCAAAGATGAGGCAGCAAAAGAACACAGTTCTCATTAAAGGAAGAAACATTCCCACCCTTCAAACCTGCCAGTGGCCCTAGAAGCCTGGCTGTTTTTATTGGGAAGAAACAGCTCTTTCGTCTCACATGTGAAGGCAGGGCAAGCGGACAGTGAGCCACCCTTAACCTGGCGAAGCTCCAGGTGTGGTGTGCACCCCTGCAGTCCCTCCGAACTACTTTCCAAATGCTAAGTGTCACCAGCCCGCGGCCCGGTGCGACCAGGTGCACCGAGGCGCGGAGCTGACAGTGGGAAACTGCTGGCATCTCAGCAAATGTTCGTCACCACCTCATTCGCACTAAAAAATGCCAGCTTCACCTCAGAATGTCCTTAGAAAGCAATAAAAACACGTGTTGTTAGACTCCACCACGGCAGGCAGCTCTTGAACACGCTCTGACACAGGGAGGCCCTCCTCGCACACTGCCCCTGGCTGCCTCGGGGCGCCCTCGTGTGGGAGCTTTGACCCTGACTCCCTGGCACTGGGCCGTTTGGCTTGTTCTTCACACAAACACTTGTGTGAACTGCGAGCTCACCTTTAGTCTGACAATCCAATCACTAAACATGACAGCATGAGAAGAGCACAGAAGCAACAGTATTACACTTACATGTTTCACAAAGAGGGATCCCAGCTTTTCTGGATCTTCAAGGCACTTCTCCAGCTCTCCTAAAAAAAAGCTGAGACGAGAGAAGTATGACAACCACAGCAACCAAATGGCTGTGGACAAGTCCTCCTTGTCGGGACAGCAGCTGTGTGTATGATGTATGTCCAAGTTAATATCCCTTCCACGTGTCCGCATTTGTGCTTGTTATTTTATTAACCCGAAAACCAATCAATGCTGTGTTGAACTTGTGCACCCTTTGGGTTAAAATATCCCCTAGGTCTGCAGCTGCTGTGGGAGACACAACCCCTGGGTGCCAATTTCTCTGTCCCGTCAGCAGGACCAGTTATTTCCCCCTTCCCCGTCACAGCTTAAAAGTCAGTGCTGGGCGTGGAAGTCTGGGTAATAGTACCAAATATCCCTTTATAAAGTCTACAGCCTATAGAGCCATAAGTTAGAGCTGCTCCTGAAGCTGACTGAGCATTTATCCGAGTCCAACTGGATTAGATATTATAGGAGATATAACAATGAACACCCGGGCTCAAGAGTCCTACATTCCATTAGGAGAGAGAGGTACTGAAATAATAAAACCCCACGAGACACACCCTGGCAATCCCTCCTTGTATTTGTAGTGTGTGTTCAGTTTCAAAAGCTCTCTTGCACGTGTCATCTGCCTGGAGGGAGCACTCCTGCCTAGAGTGGTCGGGGCTCACGGGGAAGCGAACACCTGACTGGGTTGAGGAGGTGATGACAGGTGCTCTAGGCTCAGGAACGCGGTGCACACACAGACAGGAATGCGGGAGCTGGCCACAAGACGGGGAACCGACAGTGCAGCTGAACTGTCCACAGCAGCACCAGCAGCTGACATAGAGCAATCCCTGCATTAAGGATTTTTAAAGTCAGCAGCAAGATGACCTGAGGGACGGACGTGCGGTGACCAGCTCCGCAGGCCAGGTGGCTGCTGTAGCGTCAGCCCTGACCTGGATCTCGTGAGGGCAGGCGTGGCAAAGTACTGCGACCAAATCTGACTTCCATGGGCAATCACGTCTACGCTTTCCATTAGACTGAGGTGGAAGATGAGCATCTTCAAGACCCTCTGAGTGTAATATGTATTTATGCAGGAGGCGGCTGCAATTCTTTAGAAATATGCATCGAGTCCTACTCTATGCAGATGATGTTCTAAGTGCTTCACGTGTATTAACTCGATTCCCGTTCACAGAAATCCCATTGCGGGGGGGGGGGGGGGGGTGGTGGAATCACACTATGACCCAGGTGTGTAGCTGAAGACGGTGGCACAGAGAGGGGACATCAAGGGCTAAAGGTCAGGCCTGGACTATGAACCAGGTGGTGAGGCTCAGCACCCTGAGGTGGGGCCACTGGATGGACTAGCAGGAAGGAGATAAGACCCTTGCGTGGGCCATGAAATGCTAGCACAAAACTCTCCGGCCCATCAATACTTCCTGTGCACCAGCTGCCTCCCCCAGCTGCACAGGCAAGGAAATGCAGAGACCCAATGCCTATCCGCCCCCCTTCGCTAACATGTGGGGGTCTGACAGTGCCATGGTGTGCACACCACCAAGTGTGACGTGGGTTTTACGTACTCTCTGTGCCAGTCATAAATCTGATGGATGTTGCCAAATACAATCTTGTCCTTTCCTTTCATGTCATCAGGAACGCCATCTTCTTTCATAAGTGCCATGTAGCCCTATAATGAAATAGTTAAAAATATGTTTATTACATTGAACATGTTTGTACCAAGTAATGGTTTAGTGATAAGGGACAAAACACATATACCATGTCTTGTAACCAATTCTTTATTTAAAAACAAAAATCCTATATGGAAAGGGTCCTTAACTGGCACTTGAATAACACAGGGGTTTAGGGGTGCCAACCCCAGTGCCCCCCAAAATACACATATAACTTGACTCCTCAAAAACTTAACTTCCAACTAATGGCCTACTGTTGACCAGAAGCCTACCAATAACAAATTCAATTGATAAATCTTTTCTACGTTGTATGTATTACATACTGTATTCTTACAATAAAGTAAGCTAGAGAAAAGAAAATGTTATTAAGAAAATCATAGGAGAAAATACATTTACAGTATTTAATGAAAAAAAAATCCACATGTAAGTGGACTATGCAGTTCAAACCCTTGATGTTCAAGGGCCAGTGTGTACATTTAAGCAGAACAGATACTGTTACATTCATTGCCATGGATTTCTCTCCATGTGTCATCACAGTCCTTCTAAGGAACTGAAGAAGTTTAAATACATGTAGATGGTTCCAGAAAACAAATCATCTTATAAATACTAACTATTTGCCCAGAAACATTTCCTCTGTTCTCAGCATTTCTCATATAAACATTTTCTTTTCTTTTTGGATTATTTCTGTAATTTATTAAAGCAGTATTTAACTATACTCTTTTCATAGATTGATTTTTTTTTAACAATGGCTGATTAAATATGTTGCTAAAATATGGTTAAAATTTCTCTTTAACGCACATGGAATTCAGCCTGTACGAGAACCTCTTAAGTATTCAAGTGACTTCTTTTGCTGTTAACAATGACTGTAGACAAAGTATGGTAACTCTTTCTGTTACACATTTAACTTACTAGCCATTACTTTTAATAGAATATAGACCCCAAAAGCATTGTCCCACACCTATTTGCAAAGTTGAAGGGATAGGTGATAAGATTGTATGCTATAAAAATAGCTCTATGATGAGCTGAGTTTATGGAGAAGATTATGCTCTGAGCTTAAAGGCAGGGAAAAGCCTGGGGGTGCTCCTTGACCCCGGCAGTGGTTTCTGATGGCTACGCAGGGCTGAGCAACCTCCGGGCAAAGAAAATGGTGAGACATGTGTCTGGGAAAATGATAAGCAAATGATCTGGTGCATCTGCTGACCATTCTCTGAAGCCAGGCAGATTCAGGATGGAATAGCTGGGCACAGACTCTGTTAACCAGGATGTTTGCATTTCTGTGGTGATATCTACCTCTTGTAAAATAATTAAAGGCAAGACTCCCATATAATAGCTACAATGGTTAGATATCATAATTTTAAAACTTAATTATTAAAAAATGAGCATGTCAGGTGCATTAGGCAGAAAGAGGCCTTTAAAAGTGAATATTGGTTGTTAAGATAATTGGCTCAACTTTATTTTTTAGTAATGCTTTTTTTCCCACTGTCAAAAATGTCTTTAAAGCTTTGGAGAAAGTCTCAATGTTAAAATGTAACATGACACCCCTTTGTGGACTCTGGGGACTGATACAGGTTATTAAATCTCTGAAAACATACCTCTACCACATAGCCGAGGTCCCGCACGTAGTCACGCTCTGTCTCCACTAATTCTTGCAAAACGTAGCTAGAAAGAAAGGGAAAAAGTGTTTACAATCTAGACTCTTCATTTTCTAAAGGAATTCTTCTGCACTTTTGCTTTTGTCGGGGCAGACTCCCCCAGGAATGCGAAGAAACATGTCAGACTTGCACCACACAGTCTCCAATCCTGAGTGTTCCAAATCCAGGGAGGTACACCTGGGTGATCCCTGAGGGCTGTGGAGGTCACAAGACACTTCCCACTCAGGGTGAACCCCCACCACCAGACCCGATCACGTGAAGGAACCACCAAGAGAAACACAGACATCATGCATGACACTGCAGGAAGCAGGTGTTTGTTTTTAATGATTAAGTCTTGGTAAACTTCTCTGAACATACCGGAAAAAACTTAACACAGAAGTGTTTCTCTTCTTCTTCCACTATATGATACTTTACTGGGACAGAGAAACACTACCACTAACATAAATACAGAAACTATTACCGTTTTGGGGACTGAATTTAATTTCACGTTGCCTTCTTTTTCCTTCACAACTGTGCATACAATAGAAAATATAGGAGTTTCTCACCACAAATTCGAGGAGATATTCTTGTCTCGCATTTATGAGTAAGTAAGAATGATTTGTGTCCTGGCTGGTGTGGCTCAGTGGTTGAGTGTTGTCCCATGCACCAAAAGGTCATGATCAGGGCACATGCCTGGGGGTTGCAGCTTGATCCCCAGTAGGGGGTATGCAGGAGGCAGCCAATAAATGTTTCTTTCTCATCTCTGATGTTTCTTTCTCTCCCTCTCCTTCCTCTCTCTAGAAATCAATAAAGACATATTAAAAATTAAGTTGTATAATATACAAATGAAACGAAAAATGCAGTGATGGCTGACTGAGCCCTGTGGGAGCCTGTGGGCTTTTCACGCATATGTGTAGTTATCAGAGACCCTGGGTCTCCTCATCGCGCTCAGTCAGACATGAGACCCAGTCCCAGTTCTGAAGGTGACAGTGACAGGAGGAAAGCCACCCAAACAATGACAGTGCAAACATGTGTGTCTTACTGCCGTCTCTTTAGGGAGCTGGACTTCCTTTCTTCCATCTCATCGATCGGTGAGGAGGAGGAGAGAAGGGAATTGTCTGAAGGGTTGAAGGAGGGGCTGCTGCTGTCTCCCTGGTCAACGAGGAGGGAGCTGGGACGATCCTCCAGCGCCTGAAAGAAATGAATCCCCAATCAGGCTTCTGCCCAGAGTCATCAGGGCTGAAATCTGGGTAAGAAAATCTCCCACTCAGAAGATACAGTAGTGCTGATCGCAAAATTAGAAAATCTATTTAGAAAATTATACAGTATTTAATAACAATCCTCCCAACTTTATTTAAAAACTGAATAAGAGGAGCTGGATAAAAGAGGAACATTAGAATGAAAAAAAAAAAGTAAATTTATAGCCTTTGATATAGTCTATTCCTTATTACAAATAATTAGAAAAATATACATGTTTACACCAGAGCACTGCACCCAATTCAAATCCAGAAATTGTCTTTTCAGTTATATTCCTGCCTTTTGAAAGTGTGATCGGTTCAGAAATGTGTACCATTGCCTCGATTGCCTGGTTTACCCATACGTCCACCCACGTGCCTTACTGTGGGCTACGTGGCAGCATCCACCATCTGTATTTTAGTTTAAACAAACTTGGTTTGTTTCTCGATGACCTATGAAGCATCGATGCATACTCTGGTGCACACAGATCACTCAGCTAACAATGATGCCGGTCTTGGGGACACTTGCACTTCCTGTCTGTCTCTTCTGGAGGAAGCAGGCATGCTGGCCTCAATGACTGATCAAACCTGGCCCCCACCCCCACCCCTCGGATTTTAGTTTCTGCAGGTGATTGTTTTTGTTGTTGTATCTACTGTAGAACCTCAAGCCAAGCTTTGCAGGCGGTTAAATCTGGGAGTTAAATATTGGTGACCTCTCTCTCTGGATTAACGTGACGATTTGCAACTGATTACTTTCTCATTGGTACATGTTACTTTTTTTTTTTCTTAGCCCAAATTCACAAAGCACAGGTTATAGTTTGAAAGTTTCCGAAGCAGCCCCGCTGGACATTCAGAGATGACCGAGAAGTGTGATTGACTCATCTTCAAACAAAAAACCCAACACAAACTGCAAGAACACCGTATTTCCTAGCAAATTAAAACCTCAACGTGTGTCCTGTTTTCTCCCCTTCAGAGAACAATGCTGACGCTGTCACCAAGCACAGCTTGGAGGACACCAAGTCTGTGCGTGCCATCCTGTTCATCGTGCCCACGGAGCGGTGGAAACACACCGACTGCTGCTCTGGCTTGCGAAATGCAGCTGGGGAATAGGGTTTAACGAGAGAAGAGCACTCTGGGTTTCAGATAAATAGCTATTGACCTTTACTGGCAGCGAGCGATTTGCTGCGGGAGCGGAGGCTGGCCGCCCACTGGTTCCGGAGGTCCTGCAGGAGGCGCGTCTGAAGAATGAGGGGAGGAAGCTCTGCTCTGCCTTCTGTCCAGACTCCCAGCAGCTGAAGCTCGGGATTAACTGTCCACTTGAATGGTGAGAAAAAGGAGGAAGTGAGAAATGCCCCAGAGGTGCCCTGCCCAGGAGCGAGTGAGGTAGTCTTGGACTTCGGTGACGTCCGCGAGGCAGTTTCGGTAGCGGGTGGAAAGGCTGTCCGGACAGAGACATGGCCGGTCCAGACGAGGTGGGGCGTCCAGAGGGACCTGGGCGCACACACGGACAGTGTGCAGTCAGGGCTGCGTGTTCTCTTCGCGTGTATGCCGTCCACTCCCTCAACGCTGCCCACTGCCTCCTCCACGGCGGTGTGCGCGGGGAAGGCTGCCACAGCCAGAGCTGCCTCGGCCCGGGATGGCAGGTTCGGATGAATGACCCGTGGGATCCTCTGCGCGTGGCCGTGTTCTGGCCGGTAGGTGCTGCCAACTTCTTAAGAGGAAGAAAGGTCTTATAGCGATTCTCTCTTCTGAGGTTGGTTTTGGTAAATTAGATCTTGAAAGCTGCTGATTTCATCCAGGTTTTCAAACTTATTTTTAAAGAGTTAAACAAAGAAATGTTATGACTGCTTCGATTTCCTGTTTGCTGCTCCCCTATAACTTCTTATTTTGTGAATTTGTACTCTGTTTCTTTTTTTTTTTTTCACCTGATACCTATATTTTTTGAAAGAACCAATTTTTGGTTTTATATATTCTGCTATTTTTCTCTTTTCCAGCTCAATAACTTCTGTTTTTATCTCTATGAACTCATTCCTTCTGCTTTGGCTTATTTTTTTGTTCTTCTACAATCTTGAGTTAGATGTTTACTTCATTAATCCCCATTCTTACTTGTATCTCACTTTATATTTAGAACAACGAACGGAAGAAAACCCCAAAGTCAAATTCCAGCAGCCACTATAGCTGTCCGTTGCTGTTGCCGCATTGCTGACGCTCAGGGAAGATAATACACAAAAGACACACAACCTCTCAGGAACGTGGAGATGGGAGAGAGGAGCAAACCCAGGAAGCTTTCTGGGTGGTTCTGACTTTTCAGATAGAATGCTCAGGTTTTCGGGTCAGGAGGTTCCTTGAATACTTCTGCATAGGAGTCGAGCACCTTCTCCCCAGTCCAATCTGTGAATACCTCGCTTCTGATACATAAACCATTCAGGGTTCAAATCCTATGACGGTGCCTGAGCCTCAGAGATCATCATCCACACGGAAATGAACATGATGCACGTGGCTGGATGGGCAGGGGCAACTCAGAGTCCCAGGAGCCAGGATAGGGTGAAGAATATTAAAAAGATTCACTAGGGTTTTTACCCACAAAAGTAGTTCCTGTTCTCCATGGGAGGATCAGTGACAGGAAATCAATACAGTTATGTTTCTCTTGGACCAGGAAAAAAGGCAGAATCTAAATCACGTTCCATGGAGGGTGGAGAAGGGGCGAGTCCATCAGAAAAAGAGTAAGTGTGGTTTTCCCACTGGGAAGGAGAGGCATCAGTGAATGTCCACACGACGAACGCTTGCTAGGAGCTTAACAAACCGCACTCCATTCACGGTCCCAGCTTACAGCTGAGAGACAGTAAGTAGGAGAGTTTCAACCCACATCTACCTGACTCCCAAACCTATGCCCTTCACGCAATGCCAACAACTTCATGCCTGTTAACTTCAGAAGAGACGTGAGTGAGAGAGCTGCAAAGGAGGAATAAACCAGTAAGAGGGGAAAGAGACAGCCATAGAACTCCTCTCCATTTAGCAGTCGTCTAAGTGAATCACAGCGAATCTCCGCCCACTTAAAGCGGAATGCAATTTAAATACGTGCAGACTACTGACTGGCAGGTTGACAAAGCGTTGTCTTATATCAGTGGTCGGCAAACTGCAGCTCACGAGCCACATGCAGCTCATGAGCCGCGGTTTGCCGCTCTGTTGACTAATGAGTTTACCGACCACTGCCTTATAGCATTTCTTGGGAGAACTATTTAAATTCACAGACAAGGATGATTTTCATGGTCATATAACTGATGTGTATGAAAGGGTGTTTTTAAACTGTTTAAGGATGCTTGAAATTCACTGATTACAATGTAAGTGTCCTTGGTTGGCACCATTCATCAGCTGTCTCTCAAAGAGACAGCCAGGCCGAGGTTTAACTCTGTTCCTAGGACACAACCTGCAATTCTTGACCAGTGGCGTCGAGTTCTTTCTTGAGTTATCTGCCAACTCCTCGCAGGCTTCCTTGTCTAACTTCCTCACTTCCTGTCTGACTTCGAAGCCCACTGCTCCTCTGCCCTGCTGGTTTTAATCTGTGTCTGTTCACAGTAAGACTCTGCAACGGGGGCTTTTCTAAGTTCTGTGAGCTCTTCCCGTGAACTACTGAACCCGAGGATGGTCCTGGGGACCCGACTCTGGCAGCTGGTAGAAGTGAGGGTGGCCGTGGGCACGCCCCGCTGTGCAAGACGTCACAGACACGTTCTGCAGCCCACATGACAAGGCCCATGCGCTGCAGCGGCCGCAGAGCTCCGAGCCTCTTCCTCGGAAAGCCTTACCATCTTGCTTTTCACGAGTTCCTCAATTGCACTGACAAGCTCGGCTGCACTCGGCGTTTCGGAGCTGGTGGGGCGGACTAAGAGCCGAGAAGAGGCCTATGGAAGAAGTTAAGAAAAAGAAAGGGGGGAGGGGGGGATGCCTCATGTTAGTCACTGGACAGACAGGAAATCCTCCTGCAAGCTCAAGCTCTTCTTAAAAGTAATTCCAGACAAAAAGACCACAAGTTTGTCTTTGTTTGCATTTATTTAAAGTCATCCTTCTAAATTTACAATATTCTGACATGAAGTATTAAATAAAACCTGTCTGGGATGCACGTGGAAAGCAGACTGTGTCTGTTTTCAATCCGCAGCCATGTAACATCGTAACGCTTTTCAGGGAGGTGCCTGCCTGGGCACGGGAGAATCCTAACTGTAACTTTTGCAATTGCTGGCTGAGCTATTGGCGAAGGAGAAAAAAATATAGACTCTGGTCAATGGAAGAATGAAAGGCTTAAGGTCTAATGAGTGGATCCTTAAATAATCAGGAAACAAAACAAGATACTGAAAATGGCTTTACTGTGCCTATGGGGTTGAAAGAAGGAAATGAGAAAGGAAAGGAACCAGGGCACGCTGAGCAGACAGGGAGGAGGGGGACGAGCTCACCATTTCCTGTGCCATCCACTTCCCCAATCATTAGTGCAGGGTACAGAAGATCTGTGGCCTCACAAGCTATCAGGCGCCGTGTACGGCGAGAATCAGGGTGCACAGGGGTGACACTTAAGGAATTTGGGGGAAGGGCTACTGCATTCAAGTTCAGTAATTAGCAAACACCGTGTGTTTGCAGATTACGTGCGCTGTTCACCGATTGGAAACTAGAAGAGGGACGTAATATGAGCCTCGCTTCATATTAAGGGCAGCGGGAGATGCATGCGACACACAGCTAGCTGTCCTAGCGATGCACTTCTCACAGCAGACAGTACGGATTTATACATTCACAACGAGGCTTTTACATATGTGGATTCGGCTATGCACTTTGCAAAACAAGTGCTGGCTTGGTCTAATGAAATCTGGACTATGAGGTGAAGAAAACAAGGAAAAAAATTCACATGGAGAGATAAGGGAACTGAGCCAAAACAGACACAGAACACAAATCAACATAATGCTGCCGTGAAAGTTTACAAAAAGAGAAAACAGAACAAAACAAAATATTAGTCACAAGATATATACTCTCTGGGAACATCACTACAGATTTTTGTAAATGAAGAACTGCTGTTGATAATACCCAATGAAGTACCACAATAACCAATAAACCATTTTAGCAAACAGAAGAATTGTCGTGCAGTCAATCCACTGTTTAAGTGGAGAACAAATACTCTTACTTGGTAACTAAGCAGGCCTAGCACCTCCCTTTTGGCTGACCATGCAGATTTAAGACATTTCAGTTTTCTGCTTTTAAGAATGGTACAGCTTAGAATACTACGAAACAGCTTAGGGATTGTTAGAGAAATGACGCACCCCATTTCCTGATGAGTCTGCTCTATGCAGAGGGGTGAGGTCCTCTTTCATCTCCTCTCCCACTCACCCTCGACAATGCAGGGTGTGCACTTCAGCTGCCCCAAACTCCAGACTCAAACCCAAGCTACATCCTGCAGCCAAGACCCGCAGCTCCCTGACTGCGCGCTGCCAGGAGGGGAGGAGGAGGTCAGTTCTGCAGAGAAGGGGCTGGAGAAACGTCTGCCTCAGGTCAAGGCTCCTTTGCGACCTGGCTGGGCAGCTGTTCAACACGGGCCCTGGCTGCCCGCCTCCCCGTCAGCAAACAGGCGATTTAGCAAGTGATCGTGATAGCGCAGAGGAGGGAGTCGGGGAGGAAAAAAGGGAAGAATGGGCAAAACTGCTATGTTTTATTCCTAAAACTTTAGCTATTGCAAAAAAAAAAAAAAAAAAAAAATCACCAGCGATGACTTCATAGCACGGTTTTCAGCACCTGACAATTTGGAGGAGCACAGTGGGCCAGGATGCGAGAGGATGCGCAAGCCAGCCATCAGGTTCCCTTTTGATATTTTGGGGTCTACAATTGGGGTATATAAACTAATTCTCGATTACGTAAGAACTCAAAAAACACAAAAACAGATGGACTTGGCTTGGCGCCTCCGCACGTCTCCAAGGAGGAGTTTCGTGGCTCTGAACTTGGACACCTGTCCCCACACTCCAGTGTGATCCTGATTTTGTGGCATGCTGGAGAAAGGAACTGGACAGCAACGCCCTCATCTGAACACCCTGTGCAAAAACACCTAACAGAGAGAACAGGCTGGCCTAACGCTGGACGAGGAGGCGGTGGCGCAGACAGCTTGTGGCGCCTGTGGCTGCTCTCTCAGGGACCCCGGTCAGGACAGTAAAAAAGCGAACCTCACTTTAAAGGTGGCAACTGCTGAAGCACCATTAAAAATGCACGGAACATATTTATACAAATGCACGTGTGTGATAAACAGCACACGCCGGCCTACTACTTAGTCTAATTGGACTTTGTCATCCACAAACCTTTTGGGATGGAAACTGGCAGAATCTGCCTGAAAAGCAGAATGTTTCCCAGGCGCCCTTGCAGGGCCGGGGAGTCACCTATCTCCTGCAATGAGGCTGGAGCTTAGCAGCTACGGAGGGTGCCCCTATCACGCGGGCGGCCTGGGCCCCTACCTTGTCGTCCTGCGAGTCCGGCTGGAGCAGGCTGTGCTGCTGGATGGCCATGGGCGGGGGCAGGGGCACGGCGTCGGCCCCCTCCTCCCCTTCTTCCTCTCCACAGCTCTGCATGCCCGAGGAGGAGGACTTGGAGAGCGTGCCGCTGCTCAGGCCCTCATTCCGGCCTCTCTGAAATGGAACGAACACTCGCTCATTACACTGTGGGTCCCGACTGTCAACGCCAGTTCACAGAAATGAGCCCTAAGGGGTTAACTTGAAAACTGCATCCTGGACAGAAGCTCAGATGGCAGACGGAGGAGCAATCTTCCCAACCCTGACGGTAACTTCTCATTCCTTCCTGCAGCCCAACTGCCCTGCTTGCCAACTTGGACGAGAGAAGGGCCACTGAGTGTGTGTGTTTAGAAGGCACTGCCAATGGTATCTGTAAGGCTCTGAATACATCTCAACTTCGAGAAGAAAAAAACAATCACGTTCAAAAGTTTGAGCCCTAACCCTGATGGTGCTCCAGGTCCTCTGGCCCACGTTCGCTCCCCGTTTGGCACCTCGCTAGAATAAAATTCATGGACATAATAATGGTGTAAAGAAAAATGCAATCCAAGGTGCATTTTAAGAAGCTGAATTATCCCATTAATATCCCTCTATTCTTACTTTTGGAAAACATTTCAGTTTATTTCTAATAGGAGGACACAGATTTAGAAGATGCGAATGCAATGAACCATACACTCCAGCACAGCCTGCAGCAAAGTGTGCGGGGGCGGCGGGGGGGGGGGAGGGGGGGAGGCGGGAACCAGCAGGACACCCACCTCCACAAACAAATTAGACGACACAGAGCTTGTCCTTCTCTCCCTCTGCCCTTTTCTTTCCAAGCCTGTGAGGGGTCTGGGTGGGTCTAGTTAAAACCTCTGCAGGCCCCTCACTGATACCACCAGTGCTTCCAGCCCAACTTGGGGATCATGAAAGAATTTTGAATAAAGTATAATTAACCCCACTGAGCCCCCCACAAAAGGAAATGAAAAAAAAAAAAATTCCTGGCTGACCTACCTATATTTATCTTTGATGACAGGGAAATAATCATGTTTACTACTCAGGACAGAGGTAAGTGTGAATATCGGGGTGGGGGGCGGGGGGAAGAGACACATTTTTCCAGCCTCAGGGGCTGCTGAGACCGCGCAGCTCTGGCCAGCACTCCCGGCCTTGGCCCTGGGCGAATGAGGGGGAGAAGCTGAGGCGCGGGGCACCCACTTGCTCTAGGGCAGGCCCGGGGTGCCCTGCCCGGGGAGGGAAGCTTCCGGGCCTCTGATTGGTTGCTGAAGCTGCATGCAAGTCCTGACCCTGCTAACCTGGAGCAGCTCCTCCCAGGCCTGTCCCCACTGAGTCTAGCCGTCTGCTCACAGGGGTTCAGTGTGCCCCCCACCCTCCTAGGCACCGCAGAGCACAGAACCGAGTGAGAACAGTCAGACCAGCAACCATGCCTACAACCCAGAGAGAAACGTGCCGGAGGGCTCTGGGGTGCCCAGCTCGGGCTGGGCGGCACTGACCTCCTCCACGGTCTCGTCCTGCGGCGTGGCCGCGCTGTCGTCCGAGTCCTTCTGCGAGCCGGCGTCGGCGCTCTTGCGGACCTCCCTGCTCTTCTTGTGCTTGTGCGCCAGCTTCTTCACGTGCCCGTCGGCCTTGCCGCTGCTCAGCCGCCGCACCGGGCTCGTCAGCCACTTGCGCAGTGTGTTGCCTGGGCGCTTGGGGCCGGGGGAGCTCTGGGCCCCCATCATGTGGGGTTGAAGGGAGGCCACGGAGGCAGGCGGGCTGGCATCGTTACTGGAGACCGACAGCGAGTCTGCAGGGACCAGAGAGAGACCACAACGCGTGACTGTGTGGCCCCAATCCTCCCAGTGTCCCAGTCCGGCCATTTTCCAAGGCGCCTCAGTACCGCCCTGTATGTGGCTGACCCCACGGGTAGAAATGCCACAGAGAAGGCCCATCCCACACACACGCTTTTCAAATGTTTCACACACTTGAGTTACACTAGAGACGATTTTTCTCAAGATGCACTGCCCCCTCCAAAAAACCCCAAGTCTCCAAACCAGTATCATTTTCAGTTTTAAAATGTCATTGTCACTTAGAATGTCACAGACACCGTAGGATAGGATGTTTAAGTTATTTTCACCCATTTTCTTGATAAACACAACCCAAGAAAGAATGGTTTAAGGAAGAATTTAAAGGAAATTAAAAACTAATCCTGTTGGATAAATGTATTAGTCTGACTCACTCCCAGTGAATAAAAGTACAGCTCAGTAAATAAACATGTGTGCATGCGTGTGCATGTGTGTGAGTATACATTTGAGCGGGGCGGACTCTGTGACGAACAGCAGCTTCTGGAACGTGCGGTGTCAGGGTGAACAGAGGCCGTGGCCAGGCTGGCGGAGTGCGGGGAGGTCCACCGTGCACCCTTGCTCACAGCCAGACTTTGAAACTACACAGGCGTGGGCTTCTTTGCGCCCAGCCTCAGCCAAGTTGCCTCACACATTGGAGTCAATACCGGCAACAATTAAGAAAACAACACATTTTTTAAAGAAATATGTGAGGAGGAGGAGTTCTTCCTCAAATACCCAAAACACTTACAGAAACTATGTCCACATGAACTGTCTCGTCGGGTCTCAAAAATGAAATGTAGTCAGCCCCGAGTGGATGGTTTTCCAGGAGAACAAAGGAGATGTAAAGAAACGTAGGTAACGGCTGACGCTCAACAGACCCAGGGATTATGTATGCGGCGTTCCCGTAAAAACTGAAAACCAGTGACCTTGGACACTGGCCCTCTCCTGAGTCCTCGAACCCGGGCTCTGCCACAGGGGATGGAATGAGGAAGAAGAGCACTCCCTACGCGTATTTTCTGAAACCGTTTAAAGTCTCAACAACAAATGAAACGAAGCCATTGAAGAAATTCTTCCAGACAGACACCTGCCTTCGCTGTATTTACCTCTGTGGCCTGCAGGCCATTATGTGATACACTTGAAAAGTAAGCGAGTCACTTCCTCCCAATCCTGTGATTAACATGAAGAGTCCACAGCCGTTGCCACTCAACTCCAGACGCCTGGACTAGACAGCGGAGCCCCGAATAATTGCTGTCTCACCCCTCCCCTGGCCCAGGCTTCGCATGGCAGAGGGTGCAATCTCCCATAAACAGATGAGGCATTTCAAGGAAAATCTCTTTCTTAAAAATCTAGATCGTCTCAGAGGCCGACTTCAGTTCAGAACTAATCCAAATAGCATTCTGCTGAAGAGTAATCACCTTTCTCCCTCCATATGTATGGTATATGTGTGTGTATGAACATATATAATCACACATGATTTTTATTTTACTTATTTTTAATGAGTTACTAAAACACTTCCACATCAGCTTTATTTTCCGCAGGTGCCATCTGGAGGAGGCGGGGAGAATGACACCATTAAGCTGACATTCAGGAAGCAAGGACTGCCGAGCGGCTTTCTTAGGGTCTCATAAAGGTCACAGGAAGGAGACGTGCCTCAGGAACCCCAGTGAGAACAGGAGGGACCAGAGGAAGAGGAGAGTTTGGATAATCTACATGCCAGGTGATAATTTATTCAACCAGTTCTTTTTTAAGTACTAACCATTAGAAAGACATGGTGACATATTTCAGTCACTTACTGTGGTGACTCATATCAGGCCCTATACTTACCACCTGAGAGAGATGAATGAAACCCACCTCCTTCCCTCATGGGGCTGACCACTGTTTTCTGGAGTCACACAGCCATTGTACAGGCAAGAATGGACACATGCTATAAGTGAGTCTCAGCCCTGTTAGAGGTTGAAAAGAAATGGAACTAGGTGGAGTGATTGTGGAGGGCTCCGTGGAGGAGGTGGCACTGAAGCCAGCCTCTGAAGGAGTCGGGCCTAACACCCACATACTAGAGAATGTAAGCTCCATGAGGGCAAGGGCTCATCTATCTTGTGACTTGTTGTACTCCTAGGGCCTTGCACACAGTAGGTGCTTATTAAGTACCGAATGGAAACGTCAGAAATCTCCAGTCTAAAGAAATCGGCCAAGCTGACTCACAATCCTTATGTTCAGAACAGTCATTTCTTCAAAGTATATGCCCTCCATTGAGTAACTGCCCAAGACAAATACCTAGGAAGGTGGTGCACCGGTGGAGGTGGGGCGACACCCTGGACAGGCTGAGGTGGGGTGAGGTGTCACTGATGGAGAGCTGCTGTGTCTTTTATGAACCAGAGAAAGCAGGCAAAGGACCGAGGCCCATATAGTACACTCCGGGTCTTTACACTCATAAGCAGATACTCAGACATCAGAAGTAATGGGGAACACCACCTACGTGAACAAAGGAACTTCACATGTATTCTTGTGCCTAAAAATAAGGACTGGGGGGATTGGCATGGGAGCAATGGAGCAGACAATATGAATCCTAAGTGGAAAGAGGATGACTACCAGGAATCCTCACAGTATCCTCGTCCACCCAAGCTGACAGGGTTACAGAAAAACGAGAGAGCTCTTGGATGGGGTGAGCAGTGAGGGCAGGGCCTCAGCCTGAAGGACCAGACCCGGTGGGCATCACCGGTAGGAAAGAAGGACCATCAGTAACAGTTTGGGGACCCACATAAGAAGGAAAGGAAAAGGGTCCACATCCTGCCAGCTGCAGACAAAGAAGGATCGCATTTCATTTTAACCCTCTCCTCGCTTTCCCAACGGGAGAGTCTGAAGATGCTTCTGAGCAGGACTGGCTTTAGGTGGAGGATGCTCAGGGCGTTCCAGCCTTACTTGGGAAAGGAGCTGGTAGTTGTACAAATTGGCCCAAAAGAAAAAGAAATTAGAGACGTCATGTCCTAGCTTCTCTCTGCGGGCTCGGCCGCATAGGATTTGGTCCTTTGCACTTTGGAAAGCAGGTTCAAAGGAGATCTCCCCCTCATCTGGCAGGTCGAGCACTAAACATGGCCGTGGCCTCAGCGGAGTGCCCTGGACCAGGAAGGGCAGCGCGCCCAGGCCACGCTCGGAGTGCTGCAGACAGACGTTCTGCAAGGAAACGGCAGGGCTCTTCCCGAGCTGCTCTTCACCAAATCACTTGCATGACATTACTGCACTCTACTGGAATATTTATGACTTAGAAAAATTCCCAAGAAGGGAATTTTTGTCCATTTTTAAAAATTGTATTTTCATTGATTTCAGAGAGAGGAAGAGAGAGAAACATCAATGATGAGAGAGAATCATAGTTCGGTTAACTCCTGTACGTCCCCTATTGGGAATCGAGCCTGCAACCCAGGTATGTACCCTGACCAGGAATCGAACCGTGACCTCCTGGTTCATGTGTTGATGCTCAACTGCTGAGCCTAGCATGCTCAGACATACTCAAAATCATTTTTAGATGAAGGATGAATGAAACCACCTACTGAATTACTTTATTCTGTTTCTAATTAAAAAACAAACAAACTTGTGCCTTATTAAGGGAACAAAAGAAACATCAGCATAAAGAGATAGATCAGAACATTGAAGCCATTTTAAAAAATGCACAAGTGTGTACGAGAAAGTCACTGGTGATCGGTCTGAAGCCCCGAGAGAAAAATCAATTAAAACAGATCTTGCCTTATTTTGAGGGGAAAACAACCCCAAGGACACGGCTTCTTGGCTGAAGTCAGAGTTCACACAAAGTCCATGCTAGATTTCTTCTTAAAATAATGAAAAAGCTAAAGAAAGGAGGGCAAAGCTGAGCCCTGACCCTCAGCCCCACACAGGAAAGAATTCCACCACGTGAACACACACACTCTCTCTCCCCCTCCCTCCCCTAGAACTGCTGGGAGAAGAGAAATCGCCTCCTAGTCCCAGACTGTAAATTTGAGACATCTGTGATTAATAAAGCACTTTAAAAAAAAACATGTAAGAAGAAAAGGAAAGGGTCCATATCCTGCTAGCTGCAGACGAAGAAGGATCACATTTCATTTTAACCCTCTCCTCCTTTTCAGAAGAGAAAAGTCTCAAGATGCTTCTGAGTGTTTGGAGTGCAAACTGGATGACTGAGCAGGACTGAACCCTGAAAACAAACTCCAGCCTCTGAATCTGACTGTGTCCCCAAATCTGCCCACTTCCTTGCCGGGCTCAGTGTGTCTCCTCCGTTGTCTTCACCGCACCCGGGCAGGGGCCCCAGGGGCAGAGATGTTTGCTGCTTTGTTTATGCTGCACTTAAGAGTTTAAAGCCTGCCTTTCCCTTAAAGTGATCCCTTTACAGACCAATGGGCATTCACAAGCAAGGGGCCGAGGTTTGAGGCCACCCGGTGGGTCTGCACTGGGCCTGGGTATCGCACAAGGCCCTCGTGTCCTGGTTGTGAAATGACTGACTCCTTACCCGGCTGCTGGGGGAAAGGAACAAAAATGTGTTTGTAAACTGATAGTCTAACATGCAGATGAAGCAATATCACATTTTTGCATAGAAAAAGCAATAGCGAAAGAGGAGGAAGAAAGCAGGAAAGAGTGAAGCTGGGAGATGTGGAAGGAGACAAGCCCCCTGGGCAGCAGCAGGAAGACAGGGCGAAGCTTGCGCCCTTGGACGGCTGGTGTCACAGGGCTTCACTGTCCCTGCACGTCTGCTGTGACAGGCCTCCCTCGCTCCACATACCGTCAGCTAAACGTGCACAAGGGACCCACGCCGACCGCCAGTCATGTCTGATGAGGCACGGCCTCCACACAGATGCACGGGTTCCACACTGGGAGACTTCCCAATAAACGGCTGTCTCACATTTCTAATTCTCCTCCAGAGTCTCCAAGAACAATTTTAGCTTGTTCGCTTTAAAGAAAGACATTCCCGCCCTGACCGGTTTGGCTCAGTGGACAGAGCGTCGGCCTGCGGACTGAAAGGTCCCAGGTTTGATTCCCGTCAAGGGCATGTACCTGGGTTGCGGGCACATCCCCAGTAGGAGGTGTGCAGGAGGCAGCTGATCGATGTTTCTCTCTCATGGATGTTTCTAACTCTCTATCCCTCTTCCTTCCTCTCTGTAAAAAAATCAATAAAATATATTTAAAAAAAATAAAGAAAGACATTCCCATCTTTCTGTCCACAGGAGGTGTTCAACCATATCTGTCCAGGTAACTACGCCGGGATGTCAGGCACATCCTCTCTGACCAGGGTTAGCCCAACTCAGGGCTCGGCACACATCCAACACAAAGTGCTGACTTACATTTTGGTCGTAAAGACTTAGAGAAATGTTTATTTATCAGTGGCTGAGATGTGCAAGAGAAAGATAATTCCAGACTATGTTCGAATAGACCAGGCAGGGTTTAGTCAGGGGCACTTACCCTACTAAACCTTTGTCTTGTCAAGAATTCAATGCAGCAAACCATGTTTTTATTTAGGAAATGCTTCTACCACACCAGAAAGGTTGACATGTACATGTGAAAATCAGATCTATAAGTGACTTAATAAAGCAAAGATCAAGTGACTGCTAGCTTAGGGCTGCTGCCTGGGTTGGTCCAGATGTTCTAGAGCAAATTTTTCTGTATAAATGACTCATCTCTATGATTTTCAAGCTGGATTTTAATGCGCCTGCTTTTGGGATCAAGGTAAAAAGTTTTGGGGAACAAACAAACAAAAAATAGACCATAACACACAAGAAATCCTCTTGAAGATTACATAAAAAGTAAGGTGATCTGTAAATTATTCTGGAAGATGCATTTCCAGGAATTGTCTCTTAATTTTACAGTGATCACTTCGCCTCCATATGCTAGTGCTAGGTGTAGTGGCTGACAAGGTTTGAGGAGGAAGTTGAAGCTGGGGTATTACTTGGGGAATTTTAGGAAACCGACCTGTCCAGATATGGCCATACGTTCGGTGGTTCAGGATGTAGAATTAGGTCTTTCTAGAATACTTTTTCAAAGTCAAATCTATATCCTACTTGTGAATGAGCATCTGAAAACTTGATTGCTTTCTAGTTTTTCATTGTAGTTATTACTTTACTCTTTCCTATGTGCCGTCCCTCTTCCAGGTGTGAGTCAGCGATCCTTACTTTGCTCCTATGCTGACTAAAAACGCATCAGGGGCTGAAACGCAGACTCGGACTGGACACTGCATCCTCACTGAGGTGCCGCTTCTCTGCACACACCTGGGCCCAGGGGTTCCAGGCTCCGCTCTGGGCTGAAGTCCCATGCAAACTCATGTTAACACGGGGAAGAATCTTTTAAAAAAGTGAGAGGCGGCCAGAGGCACTGGACACGAGGTTTGAGGGATGGGAATGGCTGAAAATGAGGCAAGAGAACATTGGATGAACATTTTACATTAGTTCACAATTGGGTAAAATATTTCACTGTGGGTCCTTAATGTGAAAATGTGAATTCTGCGTTTGCTTTCAGATATGATGTGGACACAGAAAACATGAAGGAGAAGAATACATTTCCCCAGCTTTCTTTAAAAAAAATAAAAAAATCCCTAGATTCAACCAGAGGTCCAGCGCAGCGGGGCCCACGCTCACGCGGTAATGAAGAACACATGGTCCTTGCTGCCTGCACACAAATGACCAGCATACTCACTCCCTAAGCGCCCCCCGCCCCCAACTCACAGGGGAGCCTTCACTTGCAGCCCACCTCCTGGACCCCTGAATGAAAGAACACAACATAATCACTGGCATTAATGAAAACAGAATCAACAAGAAACAACTGGATTCAATTAGGAACAATTGCTCTACCTTTCTGTGAAGGCTGAAAGCAAGGAGTGTGGGCGCATGCACACAGCAGTTTCCCTGTTTTGTGCTCTAGTCCTAGGGGCCACATTAGGAAAACAGCCTCCTCAACGCCACCTTACCAAGAGCAGACAAATGAGATTTGTTACATCCATCTAACCTAACAGAACGTGCAAACTTGATCTTCTACTCTCAGAGAACCTCTAAATGCTATTCTCAGGGTGGTTTCTGAAAAGAGTTAAAACATTACATAATTGTTGGGAAATTTGCTTATGCCACCAAATGCAAAACTCCAAGCATCATTTTTCCTCTCAAACTCATGAGTGTGAGGGGAAGGCTGTCAGAATTTCTAGTAGGGAAACCGTCGCAGTTTGTCTGTTTATTGAATCCTCATCCTAGTATATTTTTTCCATTGATTGAGAGAGAGAAAGAGAGAGCAGAACACCGATGTGAGAGAATCACATCAATGGGCTGCGTCCTGCACAAGCCCCAAATAGGGCTGGGAATTCGAACCTGCAACCCAGGTACCTTCCCTTGACCGGAAATTGAACCTGCAACCCTTTCACTGCCCAGGCGGATGCTCTAACCACTGAGAACACCAGCCAAGACAGAAACCATCTCATTTTAAAGGTCGTTCTCCATGTGAATCTCACCACTTGCATTTCCAATAAAGAAATGGAGAGAAATTAAATAAAAAATGAAAGAAGATGGTGTAATCCTTTGCTTGGCCAATCAGATACACAGCACATGGCATGTTGCCTAAGTGTGAATCTGAAAGCACCTCAGAAATGAAATAATGAGGAAAGAGGCCTTATTGATAGTGAACCACAGAAAGAATGGGCTAGTTTTGATCAATGTAAGGACTTTAGTGGAATCTACTGCAATGAGTCATCCAGGCCCTGAACACACAGGCCCTGGCTCATCGGCTGGGTCAGGAATGCTCTCAGTGCCCGTGATCTGTGGCTGGGTCAGGTTAGCACCAGGCGGCTGGTTTCCAGAACAAGATGAGCGTGGTGGCTGTCCTGGCCTGTGACAACATCCTCCTGGCACTGTGGAGGTGGGTATGCCTACTTGACACGCCTTCGGGGGGAGGGGGGGGCTCGCATGGGGGAACCAGGCACAGATAGTCACACACTGCTGAAACCACATGGTTATAAAACACTTCTGTTATCAGAAGTTCTCCTCTTTTTCAACTCTGCTTTATGTTGGAGCTTACTTTTTAAAAAAAATATATTTTTATTGACTTTAGAGAGAGGAAGGGAGAGGGATAGAGAGATAGAAAACACTGATGAGAGAGAAACATTGATCAGCTGACTCCTGAACACCCCCTACTGGGGATTGACCCTGCAACCAAGGTACATGTCGTTGACCAGAATCGAACCTGGGACCCTTCAGTCCTCAGACCGAGGGTCTATCCACTGAGCCAGACCAGTTAGGGCTAGTGCTTACTTTCTAATGCAGCCCTTCTCCCGCCCCTCTCCCCCCCGAGTGCAAACACTGGCTTTGTTCAAGGGGAGTTTCTAGCCTTTGGCCCTATCTTCGTGAAATGACAGGGCCATTCTCTCTGCTTTTTATGGGAGCCAGCCCTTGAAATATATTTTCGGGAGATGAAGAGCAGGCTTTTTCTGCAACCAAAAGTCTAAGCTGTCACAAAAAGAAAAGAAATTCCCAAGGGAGTCAGATTCCTGACTTTTACCCAAGGACAAAAGCAGATGTTTCAAGATATCCTTGCTTGGATGAAAGACAGACAACTTTCCAAAAGATTACATAAAAATGAGAAACACACACTCAGACCCTGCACGCTGCAGGCATTTATGTCCACCAGAGCTTGTTGACACCCCCCGGCCCTCACACTCTGGATAGGGGAGCCACAGGGCCCTCAGTATCACCAGCTGGGGAATCAGACCGGGGAAGGGAGGTTTCCCATCAGCCCTTACATCAGCTCAGCCAGGACGTGGCCCTACTGCCCACACCGAGGCCCACGTGGCACTGGCACTGCTCTACATAAAGCGTGGCAGTGGAAGGGGTGGCCTGACAGAGAGGGAAGAGGCCTCGACTTTTCACCTGGGTCTACCTTCCCTCCTACAGGAGGAAACAAAGGGTGTAAGCCACGTCCAGGCTGCTTCCCGGAGCTCTGCAGGGGAGGGCGCTGCGTGGGCTGCATGGCCACCCGGCCCGCCAGGCAGGCAATTAATGACATCCTGCGGCATGCTGATCTTGGCCCTGGTCTGCTGTGAGGCTCAGAAACCAGGAAAATCCCTGAATGTCCCTCTGTTCAGTAGGCTTTTTCAGAGGCTGAGACCCTCTGTGTTCCTGAGAAGTCCAATGATGAATGTCACTTACACAAAGAAAGATTATGGAAACACAAACTGTGTGTTTACCAGATTACTTAGCATTTAGTATCCTCTGACTTAGGGATAAGGAGGCTGCTCTGTGATAACAGTGCGTTCTGGATTCCTCATTGGGAAGTCACTCTCAAGGCAATACAGTATTTACTCTTGTCCTGAATACATAATTGTCCTTTAAAAGAACAGAAAGTTAACTTGAGGGGAATAAGCTCCCACAACACTCCCTCTGTCTGATTCTGCCTTATTTCAGCGGTTCTAACACTGCTAAGAACATGAATGTTTAACCTCTGGGCATACTTATTGCTGATATTAAACACAAAGTGTTAGTCATGAAAGTTCTCTCTCATTTGAAGGAGGTTGACATTTGCAACAACATTCTTCCTGATGAATATTGATGCTTTTGATTGATGTCTTCTTACTACTCATTGAAAAAAACAACCACCAGGAAATAACTTAGGCTACCTTCTTCTACAAGAAACCAAAGATTTTTTTTTTTTAGGGGGTGATTTGTAGATTTTCAAAGTTGGAAGTGTCTTTAAATGAAGACAAAGACATCCCATGCAAGATGGTTTAAAAGAACATTCTGCAGTTAGCAGTTTAAACTATGTGACTGATTTATTTCAGGCGGTGACAGCTCTCTCTTCATTCATATAGAAGTTTATTATTTTAAATGAAGACCAGATTTAGAATGCCAACATGCCAAAGTCTTTTCCCTACATTCTAGAAAATGCATGAACTGCCTAAGACCACGCCTACCCAAAATATGCTATAAACCATGCAAACTTATAACTGTTTTCATAAAGCCACATATCTCATTTCACAAAGCCATATACTCATTTTTATATAGCATTAAGTAAAAACAAAATTGGCCTTGGAATGTCCTGCAGTGAGCCTGCCAAGCCGCATCACTCTTCACATCATCTGCCCGCAGGTTAGCTGGAGTTTCAGGCTCCAGGGATGAAATATTAGTTTAGAAAGAGTTACAGCTGTGGAGAATCAGGAAATGGACGATCTCCCCCCGTACCCCAAACCACAAAGCAAAGATCTAGTACTATATTCTAGGGTCCCCGGTGGTTTGGTTCAAAAACAAAGAAACAAAAAGCCCCAACCAGTTAGGAATTATTTTCACAATTGTATTTTAGTAGCACCTCTACCAAAAGCAAGATGCTGCTCTAATTAAAGCTAAGTTGTTGAAAGTGGGATCACCACACAGCTGAGGAGGCAAAAAGCCTACTGCCTCCACTTCCGAGAACACGTGGATTAAGGGCTGCAACGCCCTAACTTCGGCTACATGCGACTTGATGACACCCTGCCCGCCACTATCCTCCAAGAACTGAATGGCACTGAACTTCAGTTCTCAGCTTGTGATTCTGTAATTTCTCAAGGACCGCCCACACTCCTTCCAGGAGATCACATACTGAAACGACAATAGCGAGAAAAGTGGAAATAAAAGAGGGCTGGCGCAACTGCTTCAGGCTATTCACGCATCCAGCATGGGATCTGAGATCTCCATGTATAACGAAGGCGTTTTGGGAGGAGTGACCGAGCCCAGGACAAGGTGGCTCTACGATGCCCCCACTCCTCCTCACCCACACATCAACCGTGTAGGAACTGTCACCAGCCGTGCTGTTCGGGCAGCTGAGGAGCTAACTGCAGAGAGAAGGAAGGAAGGAGGGCAAGGAGGCCTGGAGCCGTTCCAGGAAGGAACAAAGAGGCACAGAGACAAAGGGAATGAAAAGAACGCCTCTGCTAGGAAAGCCAGTGATTGCACGAATCCTGCCTGTGGCTTTAATTAGTGCCCGGTGTGCCGGAGTGGCACTGCCGGGGCAGGCAGGGCAGGAGGGAGCCATGTAGGCACTAACCCAGCAGCCTCCCCTGGGGAGCGGGGGCGGAGAGTGGCGGGGGTGAGCGCTGTACGTTGGCTTTCTTTCTAGCTGGAGAAAGACAAAGGGGAAACGTCCACTTTTTAGCTCGACGTCATCAATAGGCACATTCCTTTCTTGTTACGGAAGACTCCTACTCCACCTCGCACAGCCGGCGGGGCCTTGGCCACTTCTCCCAGTGACCCACCAGCTTTCAGAGATAAAAGGGGAAGAGGGGTTTCCTAGGGCTGTCCACTGCGTTCCACAAGCCCTTCTGTGGCCGTAGCCCTAGACGTTGAGAATGAATACCTCTAGTCTCCATGCTGATAGGGTATAGGTCCATTTTCTGACAATACAAATCAGTATTAATTTAATTTTATTTAAAAATTTTTTAAAAATATATTTTTTTCATGATTTCAGAGAGGAAGGGGGTTTGAGAGAGAGAGAGATAGGGAGAGAAACATCAATGAGAATCATCGATTGGCTGCTTCCTGCACGCCCCCTACTGGGGATCGAGCCGGCAACCCAGGCATGTGCCTTGGCCAGAATCGAACCTGGACCCTTTGGTCCGCAGGCCGACGCTCTTATCCACAGAGCCAAACCAGCCAGGGCAAATCGGTACTGATGTTAAACACGATGCCACAGTAGAAACCTTCTTCAACTGTGTGTGTGAGAAAATGGACAATAGAAAGGATTGGGATGTCTTCTTTCAGTCAGATTTAAAAAGCTTCATAAAAGGCGCGTCACTTTACATAGAAGAAAGCCGGTCCAGCTTACCAGTGGTTGCCCATGGCATTATTTCCCTCTCTGTTGCTCCATGTGTCTGTGAATTTTCCAATTTTTTTTTTTACAATTAGCATCTAGTTTCAGAGAAACTACCTATTTTGCGAGATGCGCTTTGTTCAGGTTTGGATGGTTTTGTGGGAGCGTGTGGGCCGGGGGTCATGCTGCCCGGTCCCCCAGTCCTGGGAGCCAGGAAGAGGAAATGAGGGAGCCCCCCTGAGAACTCCAGGCTCATTACCCAGGCCCCCAGGCAGGCTGCAGGGTTTATGGACTTGCTCACTCACTGCCCCCCCAGGCCAACTGCCAGCACCTGGAGGAAATTCTTTAGCGTAAAAAGCCATAAATTCCTGTTCCCTGAAGCCCAGCTAAAGGGAAATACTTAGAAAGGCCACATTCCAGGGAGAGAGGACAGCTGAGGGAAGAAGGAATTCCAGAACCAGGGAAGGCCATTTCCTCGGAGGCTCCTCACCTGCGATGCCTAGGCTTCCAGAGCGCTGTGAGGGGACCTTTCAGTCTATTTTTAAATAGGAACTTTAAAAAGTTTTAATACTTCAAATTTTTATATTCGCCCTAAGTAAGGCCAAATGATGTTAAATTTCTTTGCTTTCTGGCTGGAAATGTATATAAATTCAGTGTGCAAAATGGCCTTCCCCCCAAATGGTCATCATAAGCTCGGAGTGACAATTAAATACAGCTTTGTCAGTGAAAACTGAGAAAATAAATTAAAATTATTTTAAAATTTTAGTTTGCTTAAACCATCCATGTAGCTTTTGGAGAACATACCCATAGCAGGCATACTTTTTTTTTTTTTTGCAGATGAGGAAACTGCAGTTGAGTGACATTAACAAAGATTTTGTCAAGGTCACACTGGCAAGGTGAGCCAGGCAAGGACACTGGCTGTCTGACTTCCACAGTAACGTACTATCCGCACTGCATTATGCACATCGTGTCTTAAACTCTGACTCATTAGAAAATGCTGAAAGGGCAAGAACTGTTTGAGACAGACTTCAGTTTGCACAGTACGTTGTGCGAAACAACCAGCCTTCATGGCCGAAACAATACAGCACTGTGCTGAGCACTGCCAGGCGTTCGCTCACTTACAGGAGGCAGCGTCCTGCGTGCGGGCGCCCTCGGTGTGCAGGGGGCCCTGCTGCTGGCCTACTGCCTGCTTCCAGAGTGGGCTCAGACTCTGTTTCAGCAAAGGGACGTCTTTCCTACATTTATTCTTTGAAATGTTTTCCTTTAATTTATAAAAACAAAAATTGCGTTGCTGAGAATTCACACTCCTCTTCGAAAAGCAAAAACCAGAGGTGACTTGAAGACAGCTCAGGGACCATAAGGCACGCAGTTCACCCTGAACACGGACCTGCTTCATGTTAAAGAAGGCCACTTGTGTGACGTTTTCCCTCACTCGGGGGACCAGCTCCAGCACCGAACAGATTCCATGTGTCCCATAAAAGAGTACATTTATTTCAGAATGGGAACAAATGCAAGAGTTCCCCTATCTTCCCGATAGAGCTGGGCTCTCCCAGAGGAACCCTCTTAAAAGGTAATTTACAGTTCTTCCTGACCTTCCCGCCTCTTAGCAGTAAAACTCCCAGGCTGAGGGCTGGGTAAGTTATTGGTACTGGCAACGTCTGCAAATAAAAACACGCTTCCACGCAGACTGTCCCAAGCAAGACTAATTCACATTTGGACAAGGAGAACGCCCCGATGAATATGTCAGAAAGAACAACTGCCTGTTCCCAAGGTACTCCAACAAACCAACCCCCAGGTTGCTTGTGAGTATAAAGAAAGGGTTTACAATCCCTCTCTAGGATTTACTGGGCATTTTAAAGTTACTTCAGGATTTATTTCTGGAATGTTACTCAAAGTCATTTTTTCCCTTTTTGAATGCATATATATTTTCCCATTATCAATTTAATACGGGGAACCACACTGTATTAAATTATCACTCATGTAACATGGCATTTAGGAAATTGTTTTGGAATTACTATGAAGGTTTGGGGGGAAAACATGGACAGTCATATTCCTCCAGGAGGAAAAAAAAATCAAACTGCCTCACAGCCCAGAGTTTTGCTTACTCTCACCTATCCTTTACTGTAAAGAGATTAGTGTTTTTCTCCCATGAAAATTCCAGTGGACACCAATTTCTTTCCAAATTTGTGTTAGCTTCATTAAAATTTTGGGGGTGACAGCTTGGATATCACCCCTGGAGTTTCCATTATAGTTTGAGGATTGCCAGAGCAAAATTATATCTAGGGAAAACCAAAAATATATCAGCATAGCTATCCTCCTGGGCTCACTTAATAGTGCCCCTCCAGAGGAATGCCCAGGAACCCGCAACACTGCTGTGATTCAGAACTCCCTCTAGCAGAAAAATGCCATTTCCTTAAAATCCATTACTTCTTAGCAAAACTGCTTATTAAAATATTTCAGCCTAGCCCTGGCTGGGTGGCTCAGTCGGTTAGAGCGTCGTCTCAATACGCTAAGGTTGCAGGTTCGATCCCCAGTCAGGGCACATGCAAGAATCCATCAATGGATGCATAAATAAGTGGAACAACAAATGAGTGTTTCTCCCTCCCTCTCTCTCTCTCCCCCCTCCCTCCCTCTTTCTTTCTAAAATCAGTAAGATGAATAAATAAATGAATAAAAATTCGGCCTAAACTTTGGGATGTTTATGATACATTGAGAGGATGCTCTATTGTTATTCCCATCCCGCAGATGAAGAATGAAGTTTAGAGAGGTAAGTAATTTACTGGAGACCCGAAACTGACATGAAATCAGACTTTTGATGCTATCAGTTGTTTTCGTCACTGCACAGACATTATTATTTTCAGTAAAGAGGCCACAGGGTCATCTGCTTTCACACGCCCAGTGCAGAATTCCTGGTCACAGTGTCACGATGGGCCCGCCCAGCCTGACACCTCCACAGAGGGAGGCCATTCTTAAACACTGTAATTAGCATAAATATAAAACATGTTATGGTCAGTGACTTTTAAAAAATGTTTTGATAGCTCGATGAACAAAAAAATACAAGAAATAGTATCAAGAACAATGTTTCTACCGACAAATTTAATATTCACACAGCCAACCCTTACTCCCTTCGGGGCCCGTTTGTTGTTTTCCTCTGGTATTTCACAAACAAACATGTCAACAGTGCCAGGCCCCTTCACATCTGAAAGCACATCTTCTGAGGCTCCCTTTTCCTCAGAGCCCCTTCTTTGCTGGGTCGCTCCCCTCAACCCTTCTCTACTGAGCTCACAATGACCTGCCGGCCAGGTCTCCCCAGAGCCCAGGACTCCCTCCTGCGCCCCCTCCTGAAGCACCTATGAATATGCTGGCAGAGGGGAGGCAAACACACGGAATGGGCCCAGGTCAGGAATGAAACCCTGTGGACGCCAGGCCTGCCGGTATGCAGGAGACAGCCCTATGCAGGAGTCAGCCCGTGAGGACTCATTCTAACAACTTCACGGCTTGGACAGATGTCAACGGTGGCCAGCCTCCCCACAGCACTGCAGTTCTGTGGGGACCCACAGACCTAATTCCTTCCTTCACTTCATTCTTTTATATCCTCCGGCCTTTTCTCAAGTGGAGGGAAGCTGATTTACTGGGCAGGAGTCGTGTTTGCTGGTCTTGACTCCAGTTCTGTGTATAAAGCCAGAGCCCGGTACACACCCACACTGCCCTGCAATGCACTGGGCGTTACTGGGAGACCCCTTCCCCCATATGACTTTATATTATCTTAGTACACGGCCGCAGTTCTTCAGAAAAGGAACCAGGCAATCTAAATATAAATGTGGGACACTGCCCCTTCTTTGCTGGGTTGCTGAAAAATCCCAAACAAAATTAAATCTAAAACAGACCTAAGACGAACTAAAATCATAAGAAGGCAACTGGCAGCTTAGATTACATTACTGCTTACATGCCATTTATGAGAAAAAAGGGGTCATCAGAAGCAGTCTCCAGACATTAAGAGTGCCTTACACCCCAGCAATCAGCCTGTGGCTGCACAGAGCACAGTTCCATTCTGAGAGGTCCCCACAAACCATCCCCACACAGGCCCCTCTCACACAGCAGACAGCAGGTAACACACTTCAGGGTGAAAACACAGCTCAGAGGGGCACACAGCAATCGTCCCAGCACCACCTGGAAGGCAGCCCAGGTGCAGGGGCGGGGAGCACGGGTACCTAGGTCGAGGATCCAGTACTTGCAGGTGCCTGGCTGCCCGCCGCTGCGGTAGGCTGAGCCCACGGGAGAAAGCGAGTCCAGTGGATCAACCGGCTTAATTCCATTTGGCATGGTGCGCGCTGAGCTGGCTGGAGGCTGGAGGCTCCGATTCCCAACCGATCTGTCCCTATGAGCAGCCAGTGTAAGCCACTCGTCAAAATCAGGTTCAACAGGCACAGCAGCCGGCTGGGGTGGCCACAGGGGCAGGCACACTGGCTGGACGTGAGGCCTGGGGCCCTGCCACAGGCGATCTGCAGCTCCTCCCCTGGACAGCCGCTCCCTGCGCCTGCCTCTCAGCTCTGCTGTACAGTGGGTTTCACATGTGGGAACATCCAGCCGCCCTGGATTACATTCTACCACAGTGACTCTAATTGGAGCTCAAGGAAATTCTGAGGGCGCAGTGAGACCAGATGTTTCTCCTCCCCTCCACCAGCCAGAGCTGCGATTGCCTTGCTCACTGAAATGTCAGGGGACCGGTCTGCGCCAGGCTTTCTGACTTGGGCTCTGTGAGAGTTCAGACAGATGGAGGTCTTGTCTGAAATATACAACCAACGGCCTCCTGGTGCGACTTGATAGCAAGAAGAAACGGTGACATCACTGTGCTGCCATGTCGCTCTTCGCTTATTAGAAACACATCTCCCTCCGTCCTTCCAGCAGCAGCCACGCACGAGGGAAGAAAGACCCTTCCTTGTGACTTGCAGAGGCATTTTCAGGAAGGCGCCTTAGACAAGCTCATTTGTGTCCCTTTTGGAAACTGGACATCTTCTTTAGCCAACACAAATCCCTGCTCTTTATTTGGAAGTTTCACTGTGGTCTCTCCCTTGTCTCACACTGCACAATGGCTGGGAGGGAATGTCCACTGTTTAACCACCACGAAGGCTGACTTCAGGAGGGTATGCGCGCTCCTGTTTCTCATGAATTTAAGAAGCACACGAGTGCTCTCCCACACTCGACTGCGATGGCCCTCGGAGGGTCCAGGCTGTAATGCAGCCACAGTGGATTAAACATTTCCAGAGGGCTGTTATTTGCTGATGCCTACACCTACCTTTATCAGGTGTTCCCTTCTTGAGTTCAATTTATGAATAATTCTTCTCATTTCTGCTTTATCTAACCTGATAGTATAAATGGCTTTATTTGTGTTATATTATTGCTTTGCTAAGAAACATGTTCTTTTTTAGTTCCTTCGTTTTTAAAAATGGTTAAACTTGGGTTCTCCCACCACCCTCCCTGGCAAAGTATATTTTAAAAATTGTCAAACTGAAAAAAAATGTGACAACAGCATAGACTTCTAATTCTTTCTCAGTTTAAGACAACAAACCATAAAAAAGAAGAGGGTACACTCAGGGCATCCCGAGAAAGCGGCGTCAGGCAGTGTGTACCTCCCTCAGACAAACAGCTAAGAGCGGGAGCGGGCATTTCCAGGCTCCTGTTAGGCCTCATGTGCTTCTTAAAGGACCAAGAGCAAAGCATGAGGTTGCTTCTCCCTATACACGGTCCTGTGGCAGATCCAGATGATGTCCTTATGCCAGAACCAACCAAGAGGCAGAATTCTGCACAGAGCACTTTTTATGCAAGGGAAAAAAACCCCAAAACTTTACAACCAAATAAATAATCTTCTCTCTTGCTGGCCAAAAAAAAAAAAAAAGCAGTAAAAATTATGTCCTAAAGGAAATCAAGTTAATTGACATTCTAAGGTTTCATTTACTACAACCTTTATTAAATATTTTACTTTGTCCCTTTCTAAAAACACAGACTGCCAAGCCAGGACTATTAATTAAAAAAAAAAAAAAAAAAAAAAGAGCTGTCAGGGAAATTAATTATTTTATGTGTAATATATGTTCTCTACTAAAGAGGAAGGGAATGATGCTTAAAAAAAATGAATAAAATATTTTGGCTAAGATGTAAGGGAAATTTCCCCAGTGACTGCTCTCTTTCAATTTCAAGCTCACATCTGTCAGAATGTAGCACAGCGGGAATGAGGAAGGATGCATTTCTCATCCCTTCTTTCTATTCATGAAGTGTGAGGTCACGGGTTGCTTACTATGTAATATGGCACTTTACAAAGCAAGTAAGGATAAACTGCATCAAGTACAGGTACCACCTGATCCCGACCTGGAGGGCGTGATAATCTAACCCTCTGGACCGACAACCTGGAACCAGCAGAGGGCTGATGCTGGGTAAGCGGTGACGCTAACCCACAGTCCGCTGAGGCAAAAGGGAAAGGGGAGAAAGTTCCAACAAGCGGGAAAGCCTTCCTTGGCGGTGTGACCAGGAATCTGTTCGACGAATCCAAACCAAGTTCAAGCGACAAAGACCCAAGGTGACCTCGCAGCCTGGGAAGGAAAGCTTGGTGGGAGCCGTGGCGGGAGGGGGAAGGTGGGAGCTGAGGCTGGCGGCTGCAGTGAGCTGGAAGAAGTTTTAGGGAAATAATAATGTGCCATAACCAGGCAGAAGATTGGAAGTGACGAGAAGCTCAGGAATGAGGAGGATGGATGAGTGTGTCTGCAGGTGAGACTATCCTCACGTAGGAAAGGTGGCCAGGAAGCAATGACAACAGTCTGAGAGGTATGTGGCCAGGGCCTCGGAAACGCATGGAACGGGCAGATGGATCTAGAACGGAGGGAGTGAGCCCTGCAAGGAAAGAAGACGCGCAAACTGACTAAATGCGGTGGGTTAACGACAAACATGGTAGGTGTTTGGCAGAATAGGAGACACACAATGTAGAAACGAAAAAGTAGAGTTTGTGCAGGAATGCAAGAAATTCTGTTTTTCAGTATTTTGATATGTTTTTGATGGCTGGACATAGATTTAATAATGTCACAAAGAAAACAAACAGAAGAGCCACTGCTGGAGACTGTACTTTTAAAGATATATGCAACGTGTGTCTGAGGACCAGAGGCAAGGGGTGCTGGGAAGAAAAAAAATGAAAGATATTTATATGTAAGGAAATTGGGCGTTGACTCACGGAGCCGTGGTTATGTTCACATATGCCCCAAAATAATAATCAAAATCAATCAGGATGTGGGGTGTGTGGTCCAAATGGAAGGTAAACACCACAACAAACGAACCCAGGAAAATCATGACCACACCAGAGAAGGTGCGGGAGGAAGGAGCTCACCTAAGTGACTTTCAAAAACAGTATTTTGATGGTACCCCATAAAACCAAAGACAAAAAAGAACTGTAAGCCCGTGTCTCACAGGGGTTCAGGTTAGCAGTGAGAACAGGTGGAGGTGAGTCTTTACAGTCAAGTCATTTTAGGTAAAAAAATATTCAATTTCCAAAGAGGAAAAGGTGGGCTTCCAGACTAGGATTGAACAAACACAGAAGTATATTTGGGTAATAAGTATATTTGGGTAATCTCACGTCAGAGGAAAAGGTTACAGGAAGGAAGGCATAGGGACTCACGTGTCTTATATACATGCATACCGGCACAGGCAGAGAGACAGAGGGGGAGAATATGAATGTAGACATACATGTCCACTGAAAAGACCCGTAAGTCATGACACCACAGAGCAACGAGCAGAACTAGCACCCAGGTTCTGGTTTTTAATACTGTTCTCCAACAAAAGGAACCAGGGCTCCCTGGAGAAATGACTGATCCAGAACTGTATCCAAGAAAACACAAGATGGCCGGGAGCACCTTGGAGTGCCAGGAAGTAAGGAAGTGCTCCAAGAAGGGTGGGGGATGTCCAAGGTACACAGAGGCCAACCTGAAGGCGCTCCCAATGGCCAGGCTGCAGCAACGTGACCACAGAATAAATGATGACAGTATTGGATTATGGCCCAGAGTACAATGAATACCCAACTCCACACTGGTATATAAGTAACTGAGTAAATAAACGAGGCAGAGGGACCACTCTTCCCTACAGAATGTAAAAGAAAGAAGGAAAACAAAATCACCAGCAGGCAAACACCAACCACAGTACTAATTGCTGCAGGTGAGAACCGCGCTGCCTGCTAACCTGCGCAGATAAAGGCAGGATAACAGAGGACCTGAATTTCCAGGTATCGCCCACAAGGTAGCTATTAATTACAAAGAGAAAAACAGTGACTTTTCAGTGGGAAAATGCTGCAGACACCACTGTTGGCAGGTGATCGAAGGCACCACCACCAGCAACAAGGCATTTCAGGACCCCCTTGTGCCCCTGACAGCATGCTGAGGTCACAATATCCCTTTGGTGGCATACATTCCATTTCATCAGGAGAAGTATCAGGTAAACCCAAATTAGGGGACATCTTACAAAATAAAGGGCCAGAAATACCGCAAAAGTGTCGCAATCACAAAAAAAAAAAAAAAAAAAAAGGATGTTGGACCTAAGACAGATCCAAGAAAACTAAGTATGTTGTGGGTCCCGGATTGGATCCTGAGCAGAAAAAAGACATTAAAGCAAAACCCAAAGTCAGGCCCGGCTCTGTTAGAGATTGTTTTCCTGTTTTTTTATCACTCAACCAGGGTCATGTGACATGCAACATCAGGGGAGCTAGGTACAGGAATTCTCAGTGCTATTTTTGCAACTTTTTGTAAGTTATATCAACTTTTCTTTTTTTTTTTTTCAAATATATTTTATTGATTTTTTACAGAGAGGAAGGAAGAGGGATAGAGAGTTAGAAACATTGATGAGAGAGAAACATCGATCAGCTGCCTCCTGCACACCCCCTACTGGGGATGTGCCCGCAACCAAGGTACATGCCCTTGACCGGAATCAAACCCGGGACCTTTCAGTCCGCAGGCCGACGCTCTATCCACTGAGCCAAACCGGTTTCGGCTCAACTTTTCTTTTGATACAACTATCTAAGATTATATCAAAACTAGAGCCTTGGTGCATGGATTGGTGCACACTGAAAGGAAATTAATTAGAAGGTGGCTGGCAGGGCGGGACTGGGTGAGACTGGCCAGACAGGCCCTGGAGCCAACCTCCTGCAGTCCCTCCCCTGCCGGCTGCACATGGGGCTCAAAGGGCGTCTGCGGAGTGAGCAGGTTCCCTCCGGCTGGAGGGATTTCTTGGCCTGGCCTGTGGGGATCGGGCTGAAACCAGCAGTCTGACATCCCCCGAGGGGTCCCAGAGTGCAAGAGGGCACTCTGCAAAGTTGCTGTCGCTCAGCAGCTCCTGCCTTGAGCATCTGCCCCCTGGTGGTCAGTGTGCATCATATCTACTGGCCGGTCGCTTAGCCTTTTATATATATACATAGGGAGTTTTTTAAAAATAAAAATATTGAGTGTTAAGTTATATAAATGCAAATAGCTAAAGAAATTAAAATTGTATAAAAAGTTGTCAGAGAAAATAGGTAGTCAGAAGAAATTTTGTGGGAAAAGAAACATATTAGGCAAATTTATTGCCTGTGAATAAAGGGATCTGTGATTAATTAAAAAATATACTAAAGGAATATAAAATTATTTGTGTACATGTTTATGAGGCAAAAGTATAACAGCCAATCTCATTCTCATGAAAATAAGGGCATTTTTATTCACATTGATTGAAAGAAATTCTTTTGGTCAAAATTTTATGCCTGCTCCTCAACAACTTTTCATATAACCTTCTTTTGTTATAATTATGCCTCAAATATTTAAAATTAGAACTTCAATGTTCAAGTGGCTGTTATTTATCTGCCCCCCAAAAATATGAGACAAGGTCATTTTTTGCCACAGTTAAAAAAAAGAAATCCAGTAAAACAGTTCCATATACAAATGCTGCTTTTTAAAGCAGGAGTAAAAATATGCTTAAAAGAAAACTACCTGTAAAACGAAAACTCAGATGAGCCAAAGAACCTCAAGTTTTTCTATTGAGATCAGAGCACTTCTGAAGCAGAAACAAACACTAGTAATCAGCCATTACTGTTAGGATGAAAAGGTCCCCAAAATCTTACAAACACAAGACAGGTATAAAACAGTACCAGCTACAGTTTAAGATGAAAAGTCAAATGGCATAACTATTAGGAATATTACTTATAACTTCCTCTAAAGATCAGTAATGTTTAGTTGAGACTGGAACATTAATACTGATAGAACCTCCAGTGGTCTGTCTTCATGCTGGTCCTGATGCCTGGTTGTTTCCAGTGGAACGTGGTTCTGCGGTTGGGGATGGGGGGCTTGGGAGGGAATGTGGGCTTTGGGGAGCCACACAGCTTCATTAGCACAGGGCTCCAGGCGGTTTCTGTGCAGCCTCCCCAGTCCTGTTGCCTCCCCTGCGTTTCCTCTCTGCCCTGCGTGCCCACAGCACCGGCCTCAGCACAGCTGCACCAGCGGACCGCGTTTCTCAGGTTCCACGCACAAAGATACTCCTGTTCAGAGGGCGTTTTGTGCGGTTCTTTACTCCACAGATAAGCCTCCACGGGGGAGGGAAGGGACTGCATGGCTAAATCCTGCTTCTTAGGGCTCCATTCACACATTATTTCCTGCTGCTCCCAGCACAGCGGCCAACCCACAAAAGCACCTTTATTGGGCATTCACCCACTCCATCGTGTGCCAAAAACCCGAAAGGCTCCTTTTCATTGCTTTACTTTCTATCTTTTCACACGGGATGATGTGAGTTTTTCTCTTTCTTTAACAAAACAAACATTCAAATGCACCTTTTTAACACTGCGTTTTAATTCGCTGTGTGACATTCTCTGTTTGCATCAGCACTGTGGGCTGTTTGCAGAGTGGCAATATGAGATGATAACCTCTCAAATGTGTCCCCTAAAATAATAACAAAAACAATCGTGTTAAAAAAATTAGAGCAATGTCGCCATTCCCCGAGGGTCCCGATTCTGCTAAACTTCAGAGAGTGGGTGATGCGGGGCACATGCCACTCCGGAGGGCCAGGAGAGAGAACACCTGACCAGAAGACTCGTTCCCAAGCCTTTCAGGAAGCACTGGCTGACCAGGCAGCTGATTTTAATTTTTAGTTGGGAGTTGGGTGGGGAGAATAGGGGTGGTGGAGCAAAACACTTCTGCTCCAGGATGCACATGGATTGGGGAAAAAAATGTTTTTACTTTGGGGATTGGTTCTTCCATTCATCGGCTCACAACAGGCCCACTGTGAGTGCATTCTGGGCTGCACTAGGGAAGCAGGGCAAGGGGGGTGCGGCCTACAGGAAAGGGGGAGAAGAGCAGGTTTCCATGGGGGTGAAGGTAACTGAAATTATAATCCATCAGAAAGCTGAAAGTGGATCCCTCTCAGAGCAAGTTTCTGCTGGAGGCCGAGGCCTCTCGGGAAGGACACAGCTCTAGGAAAGCAAGGTCTTGCGTGCAGTGGGCTGGAGACTGGCGTCTGGAACCAGCTGCTCCGCCAGTGACGGGGCCTGAGCAGCTGGGTTTCTCTTGAGGCTGCAGCTTACTCCCTGAACCCAGTGGTCCCTCAGTGTGCATGGGGAGCAGGGCTCAGTGGTTAGGAACTCGAGCCTGGAGCCTGACTGCTCTTTTAAAACCACATCTCCATCACCTACTAGGCTTGGCCAAGTTGATTTCTGTGACCTCCACTTCTCATAAAATGGGGAGTGATAACAGTATATACCGCATGGGGGTACCCTGAGGATTAAAACGTGGAGAAAAGCATCCATGTGTCTGGCTCTCTGCAAGCCCTCCACACACTCTGTCTGTTATTACTATTACGTTTCTAAGGCTCAACAGTCCCCTAGTTAATGGGCTGATTGTGTCCCCCAAAATCTGTATGTTGAAGTCCTAATGCCCAGCATGTTTGAATGTAGCTGTACAGGGTCTTTAAGGAGGTGATTAAGTTAAAATGAAGCTGTCAGGGTGGGTCCTAATCTAATAGGGCTGTGTCCTAAGGGACACCAGGGGTGTGCACACAGACAAAAGGCCATGTGAGGACACAACAAGAAGGTGGCTGTCTGTAAGCCAAGGAGAGGGGCCTCAGAAGAAACCAACCCTACCAGTACCTTGATCTTGGACTTCCAGCTTCCAGATCTATGAGAAATCAAGTTTCTGCTGCTGAAGCCATGCAATTATGGCAGCCCAAGCTGATGAACACACCCTTTCCCTCCTCTGATAACAGTCTTCCACAATCCAGGACTGAAACAGTCTTAATTATTTTTGAGACAGCAGGAACCTAATCCATCTCTAAGAACAGAACTTTAATAGTCTTCCCTTTTAGTAATTGCAAAGTTCTGCACTCTGGGAAAGGGTGGGGGTGGGGAAGGATGGACTTGAACGCCAAGGGCTGCACTTCAACGAACAATAATGTGGACTTCAGAGCTGCCTCGCAAGGCGGTCGTAGCAGTGAGCCTGTTTACTGTCCTCTCTGAGGTTTGAAAGGGCCCTTCCGATAATAAGCACTTTGGGTCCCTTTTCTAGCTTGGCTAGAAAAGATCTGGGAAAATGATGACCCCCTTGAACAGCAGCCTGTGGAATGACCAAGCTGTCCAGAGTACTCCTCCTACTGCTGGTCAGACCACACCAGGTGCCCTGACACTCAGGCGCTGAAGTCTCAGAAGGTTCAGGGCGGCTGCTCTGACTGACAGGGGAGCCAGAACCCTTCTTGCACACAAAGCTGGCTGTGGGGGTGGGAGTTCAAAGGTCAGCCTCCTTACTTAACCCTCCAAAGCCCTTCACCTCTCTCTTTTGTTTCCTCCAAAATCTTTCCATAGTGTCAGTAAAGAAGGAAGTTAGATTGGGGAGGGTTTGAAAAAGAGTATTTTTTAAAATGCAGTGTGAAATGTCACCATAAGAAAACGAATCCTTCAGAAAGCACTCAGATTACATGGAGACGTACAGGCCCATCATAAAACCACAGGCAGCACCGCCTCGCGAATGTTTCTCACGGAGACGCTGTGGTTGGACTCACAAGCAGTTTCTGCACGGGTGGAAGGCAAACACAGGGGCCCCACTGGGAGCTACTGCTATGTACACACTGAGCAAGTGACTGACTCTCTGGAACCATCACGCTCAGTGGCAAACTCCTCAGCAGCCCTCTGACGGGATCTGTAATAAAAGTGCAGACGTTGGTGAAAATGGCCTACATTCCCACCTCCTTGCACGCTCCTGCACAGTCCTGCAGGACAGTGTCCCTCAGAATCTCACCCCACAGCCACACAGAAACTTGTGGTTTCCTTTAGATGAATAATTGTAAAGAGTAACCTTACTCAAAGGGGGCAGTGGTTTTTCTAAGTGGGAAAATGAAATTAGAGAATTCAAGGAGTTTGGAACAGCTCAAACATCATTAAAATCCTATATAATAAAAGGCTAATATGCAAATTGTGCCCTCGACTGGGAGTTAGACCAGGAGTTCCACCAGGGGGCGGGGCCGGCTGGCCAACCAACCACGACCCCTCCCCACAGGCGGCCCGGCCCAATTGGCCCCGATTAGCGTGGTCCGGCTGGACCCAACCCATGCACGAATTCGTGCACTGGGCCTCTAGGATATAAATAAAAATGTCATTATTTAGTAAGTTTACTGTGGTTTTTCCTGGTATAGTTAATTTATGATTCAGGTGATTCTTCTTCAAAAGTTTGTTTTTCATAAATGCATTTATCCTTCATCCCATCAACCCCACTTCTTGAATTCTATTTTGTCCAGATACAGCTGAACACTGAACATGAACGCAGTATCTATGCCTGGTAGTCCACTGTGCATTACTTATATGCAGTGAATAACCTATGCTATGTGCACATGAAGGCCCGTCCATAAAAAGGAATGAAGCAGGTCTCTGTTCTGGTATAAAGACCTTTCTAAAAGGTGTGGCCAAGTGAAAAAAAAGGCCAGGTTCTAATATACCATCTTTTATGTACGAAAACGAAGGGAGGAGTGAGTACATTTGTATTGACCTAACAGAGTACTGAAGTAGAAGCAGAAATGGAAAAAAAATAGTTAACTACACATGGCAAATGGGATTGTGGAAATAAGTGCTCTCAGTTTATGCCTTTTCATGGCTTTATTTTTGAACGACGTGAAACATCTGTACAAAGTGTTGAAATCTGGGTTTTCTTCACTGAAGTCGTATGCAGAAGTTTTGAACTCTGTATGTTTTTCTGGGAATAGGACCCACGGCTGTCATCACATCTGATCAGGGTACAGGATTCAAAACCCTCAGGGCCCCCTGCTTTGGTATAAGCCGGAATCTGGGCCGGCGTTCTCCCTTCGTCACACTTTCTACCCAGCTGTCAGGGTCTACAGTCAAATCGATCACAATACTAGGTCTTTATGGGAAAAAGTCTGCTCTAGGAACACAAAATAATCACATCATGATCTCGTGCTTCTCTGAGAGGAGAAGGGACATAGAGGCAAAAGCTGAAAGGCACCTTGGTGTGTCTGGCTCACACGTCTTGGGCGCTGTTTCACCAGGTGTTAAGAGCCACAGTCGCTAAATCACGGAGCATGGGCACACGGACTGGGATGGAACACACAATGGTTTCCGCCACGTATGGCACTGATTCATTTTCAAAATACTTAAAAGAATCTAGTACCCCGTGCTTTCAAACACTCTTACGAAACTCATCATCTCTTTGTAACTGTTCACAGCTTCCGCAGACACTAAATTAGAGTGAATCCATTTAAAAAGAGAACCCCCAGTTTGTCTAGTAAGTTGCAAAGTCTGATAAACCCAAATGTCGGGAAGGAGGCAGTTAAAAAAGGAGAGTGCACGGAGAGGTTGGACGGGGTCACCCCGTCCCGTACCAGCACCAGCCCTGCTCGGCCATGAGCCACCCCGTGCAGGGCACGCTTCTGCTGTCCCTGAGGATGTCTTCCCTGAACACAGATCTTCCTGAACACCTTGTTGTGGCCATTTCACGCCAAGCGTGGGAAGGCAGTTTCCTCACTGTTTATGACTTGGCTATATATATAATTTTGTGATCATCTAATATGGATACTGTCAATACCTGCTCATGCTTTTTTCCTGTTTTAATAAACACTTAAACGTAAAGTTGGAACAGGAAAATACCTCCACCGTGAAGCGTTCAGCAGAGTAATGGCCCCCTTGTGAGGCCCTGTAATTACACGCTGCACAGAGAGAGTTCCGTAATCACAGGTCTGGGCGGATCACGTAGCCCTGGATACACGGTGCTCTGGGGACACCGTCTTTGTTCTCGGTGTGACTCCGTGTCTCTATGTTGCTTCCCACAGGGATTTACATTAGCACCTGCTCAAGCACACTAAAAACCACTCTTTCCGAGCTAATTTTTAAAAAAGTCTACAGGTCTTCCACTCCATGTGCTGTTAAAGAATATGGGAGCACACACAGGTTTACCCAATGTCTATGCATGGGTGTGCCTGGGTGTGCTTTCTGACGAAGAGGAGGCAGTCTGGCATTAAGCAAATGTCCAAGTATACCGGGACCGCGGTACAGTCAACTACCTCTTTTACCATCACTAAAGTCTTGTTAATGCCCTGCAGTTTTTGAAAACTGCTAGGTCACTTAAAAGCCACCACCAGTTGTAAGAGGTAGGAGACTTGATTTACCTTTGGGGCAGAGTGGTTCATGACCTGGGAAAGATGACATTTGCACTAAACACACTTAACCTTAGTCATCTCAATGCCCTTTAGGGAAATACAGGAGGCCCTGGACCAGGGAACTCCGCTTTCGGTCTCATAGGCTTTGGGAGAAGGTAGAGTGTCTCCGTCTCCCAAGCTGCTGCTTTTCTGGGGGGTGGGGATGTGGGGGTGTGGGAGTGAGGATGTGGGGGTGGGGATGTGGGAATGTGGGGGTGGGGATGTGGGGGTAGAGATGTGTAGTGGAGATGTGGAGGTGGCGGTGTGGAAGTGTGGGAGTGTGGGGGTAGAGATGTGGAGGTGGGGATATGGGGGTGTGGAGATGGGGGTATGGGGGTGTGGAGGTGTGGATGTGGGGGTGTGGAGATGGGGTATGGGGGTGTGGAGGTGTGGATGTGGGGGTGTGGAGATGGGGGTATGGGGGTGTGGAGGTGTGGATGTGGGGGTGTGGAGATGGGGGTATGGGGGTGTGGAGGTGGGGATGTGGGGTGGGGATGAGGAGCACAGGATGAGGCCTGGTTTCCTCTCCAAGGAGAGGCCGGCCCTCTGGCATGGGCTGCCCTGGGCTGCTCCTGTCTTGGGTACTGAGAAGGTGGCGTGGACAGGGCCAAGGAGTCTTAGCAACTGCATGTACTCTGTGGAGGGAACAGCTTGGACGTACCCTCTGAGCTGGGGGCCAACTGAACCCTGAGGACAGGAACAGGCTGGGAACCCAGTGGAAGGCCCAGGCCTGGGGCTCCTGGGAGAGGACACACTGGTGCCCTCTGCGTCCTTCCCTCCCACCACCTAAGAACCTCTGGGACAGTCCTGTCACCTGGCCTCATCTGTATGCCATGGAGGCCAAGCCCAAGGAGCTGAGGGGGAGACCTGGCCAACTCCAGAGCCAGGAAGCAGTAGTGCCGGGCGGCTACCAGCAGACAAGGCCTCCTGGGTTAGACAGAGAGGCTGAGGAAAGGGCGGGGCAGAAACAGGGGCTCGTAGGGAACCACGCCCTTACACTCTCAGAGGGGTTGTGCCAGGGGCTGCCCCGAGAACAGACGTGGAGCCTATAAGCTCCATGCATGCGGTCTGGGCTCTTCCATTCATTTTACAAAACGGTAAGGAATGGACCCAGGGTATTTATCTATACAAACTGTGTATCTTTAAAGCACATCAGAACAGAACTTGGCAAAGCGGATTACAATGAACTGGACTCATCTGCCCACCAGCACCCGGCTGAGACAGTATACCAGCCAAGGTGCCCCCCTTACGCTCGCCCCCCCCGCTCCCAGCACTGGTGACAGGCCTCAATAAAGCTCCCTCTGGGCCTCTTCATTCTCTCGGTTTCTCTCTCTCAGGGCTGGCGGCATGAGGCACTCTGCCCCCTTGTCAATCCTGTCGTTTAACCCTGAGGCAATGGTGGCACTGGAGAAGAGAATACGTTTGTATTTCATCTATAGCATTTACAAGCCTGCACTATACCTGCACCCATCCTCCTTCAGTGTCCCAGGAGCTCATCTCCCTGGGACTGTCCTCCTCAGGTTACGCTGGTATTAGCCTGAGCGGTGAAACACTCATTATCTGCACCAAGATCTATTCTGTTCCCCTCTCACCACCATGGACCCACTGGACAAACGTATTGTGTTTCCTTTAGGATTTTTCATTTTTTATTTATTTAGTGAAAATGGACAGAGAATGCCCGGGAGGGGTGAGGGACTAAGAAAAAAACCCTCTGTTACCTGAGCAAGGGGTAAGTGAGGGTGTGCACACACATTTTTATGTGCATGCGTGTACCTGTGTACACACGTGAGATCCAGGCCTTGTAAGACATGCTAAGAAACAAGAATTTTATTTTATAACAACAACTCAATGAAGGAACTTAAGCAGGCGCTCGTATAATTGGATTTGTGTTGTAGCCGCAGCAAGAGAACGTGAGAAGTGAGACTGGGAAACCTGGTGGGCAAGAGGTAATGGAGGCGTCACACAGGCACACAGTGTGAGCACGCTAGGAGGACCACATCAAGACTAATGATGGGGCCCTGTCTGACCCTTAAAAGTGGCGAATGCAGTCTACAATCTGGTAATAGATTTATTTTGTATATTGTAAATAAAAAAAAAATAGCGAATGCAGTCAAAGGACTGCCTCTGTGCATGCGCCCTGCAGTCACTGACACAGACAACCCCACGGTTACTGAGTATCTCCCCTTCTGACCACCAGCCACTCTGGGCACAGCTGCCCATCCAGTGCCGCCTCTAGGTGAGCCTGTTGGGTTAGCATCTGAACCCTGAAGTGAAACGTTCAAACACTGTCATACATGGTAGTTTTGGTTGTGAAGAAAGAGAAAAGCTGAACTACTCAGTCTCGGGTAGCACATAAGAGGCGATGTTTTAAATTGGCTTCGTTGGAAATGCAAACACTTCTGAAGTTCCTGTTTACCTTCTGTGACCAAGACTAAGCAAATAGAGGAAAGTGACAAGTTAGACAAGCTGAGACACTGGCAAAGGAAAATCCCTCGGATTTAGTAAGAGATTAAAGACAATTATGTGGTACCTATTCCCGGAGTCAGTCCACGCCTCAAACACAGGGGCTGCAGGAGATCAGAGCTTCTCAGCCCGGATGCGGGTCAGACTCGCCGGGACAGACACAAACTCTCCCGTCTCGGCCCCGACCCCAGAGGCTCTGATGTAACGGTAGATGGTGTAAACCACAAACACAAATAAGATCGGACGAGCACAAGGATTTGCTGAATCCTTATTCCATTTTAATGGGCTTGGTCTCTGTGTAGTTTGTGACTAAGATGCTGTGAGGGAGAGTGGCAGCCAGAGCAAGACAAGAGCAAAACGCCCAGCCTGCCTGTCTACCGAGACCGTCCCTACGGCCGTCTTCCGAGACTGGCCTTTTCCACAAATGGAAAGCGTTTTTCAGTATAACGTTCATACTGGAGTCTAGTTTCCGTGCAGTTAAAAATAACTTCTTAAAAAGCAAATCGTACAATGACATTTCTTGTTCATATCAAGGAAGTTATATTTGTATCCTCTCCCCACATAACCCAGGAATATACAGCAGATAAAAGAAAAGTAGCGCTCATAAATTCCACATATGCGCACTGTCCCACAGATGTCCGAGGCTAGCCACGCTGCAAACGCACCCTGGGACCCGGCAGCACTCCCTGTGAGGAGGGGGCGCTTCTTGGCTGATTTGAGTATTTATATTCATGGTCACATTACAATTCTTAAAATATCTATTCACAATCAAGGAAATAGACATTTGACCTTAATAGCCATGTTTTTTATATTTGGAATTTATGGAACTATAAGTTGTTTGGACCAGGGCGTAAGAAAATACTGAGGCAAAAAAAAAAATAAATAAATAAATTAAAAAAAAAAAAAAAAAAAAAGAAAATACTGAGGCAATAGGCTGAGAACATCCTGCAACTGGAGGTAGTATATGTGCTCTTTCTTCTGGCCTGGAAGGTCAGCGCAGGAAGAACCAAACACATTTAAGAAATTATCTTCAGAGATTATCAGTGGGTGACTAGAAACAAATACATAATGACAGTTCCCTAATGAACAGGAGTCTTATTTATTTATCTAGAGAACAGTTTATTGATTTTGAGAGAGGAAGGGAGAAGAGAGAAACATCAAAGTAAGCATAACATCGATCGGCTGCCTCCTACACGCCCCCTACGGGGGATCGAGTCTGCGACCCGGGCATATGCCCTGACCAGGCATCCAACCAGCAACCTTTAGGTGCACAAGATGCTGCCTAAACAACTGAGCCACCCAGCCAGGGCGGTGCATGAGTTCTGAAGTGTGTGAAAGGCAAGCCCACTTGCTTGTCGGACACCGGAGACCTATAGGGTGATGAAGATCAAGTCCTGTGAGAGAAGGGGCACGTTTAACTCCTTACAGCAGTATCCTCATGCCCAGCGTGGCTCCCCCAATGAAAAGGGGCTCAAAATGAGATGCTGGGTAAGCAGCCCCACGTGAGTGACAGGCACCAGTGGTCCAGCACACACACATCTAGGAAGTCATTCTGGCGTGTGCCCCTTCTCACACGAGATCAGGAAGAAAGGCTGTGGGTTGAGCAGAAGCAAATCCAGATCCCCTGTGTCCCAGTGGCAGTGGCCTCTGCTTCCAGAATCCCTGTGGCTTCCTTCGGACTTTATTCCTAGATCCTCGTCCCTTGCTGTCCGGACTATCTGACGAAGGCCTCTTCTCCTGGATGGGGACCTGGTCACTGCCTTCCTGGACTGACCATGGGCGGCAGGCCCTGGCAGGGCTTGTCAAAGAGGCCCGCGGAGGCCTTCTCTCCCCAAGCCTAGTGCCTGCGTCCCAACACTGCAGGGGAAGGACGGAGAGTCATGTTTCCTGGCACTATGGGAAAATAATGGGGGAAAGAAGGAGAGAACTGGTAAGGAATGAGTCCCTACCTACTAACTGGCTGTTCCTTCCCAACAGGTTGTACTCCATGAAGAAACACCTCCCTAGGAAGATAGAGGTTGGTGGGTTCATGAGGGTCAAGGAGGAACTTAACAAGACTGGCACAGAATATCAGAGAAAAGGGGCCCGGAGAACTGGCACCTGAACTCAAAACAAGCAAAAAACCCAACATCCGTAAGAAGTTCCCAAGCCAAAGCCAAGTGAGGTAAACACAGGTCTTTCCTCCCTGCTGGCCTGCAACTGGGAGCCCCAGGAAGTGAAGAACGCACCACGGGAAGGCCCCTGCGAGAGCAGTATTCCAGAGCCCGTGTCTGCAGCATGCGCAGTGCTCCAGGCTCCTCTGAGGAACTGATCAGCTTCGAAAGAAAAGTTGGGCTTTATTTTCAACTCAGATCCAAGGGTTTGAATGTGTTATGCAACTCGGGAGACACTCTGGCAGTGGGCTAGTGGGCATCCCAGCCCAGATCTGCACTTGACCTCCTGTCCCTCTCTCAACTCCCGACAGCTTTGCCGGAAAGGAAAGCAGACACCTTGGCGTTTGGTCAGACTCTGAACATTCCGTCTTTTCCTTTGGGTCCCTGAAGAAATAAAGACTGAATTCTTCTCGTTTCTTCCTGAGGTGACAGCAAGGTCCTATGCAGGCTCAAGGGTCTGGAACAGGACTGGGCCTGTCACTCCAGAGACAGCTGGTCAGCAGCTCCATGTCGCTCAAGGCCGTGACTGACCTCCACGGCCAGAGGATGGAACAGGGCAGGTCATGATGTGTGGAAAGAGGACACAGATGACACACGCAGGAAGCACCGGGAATGCTCCAAAATTAGCAGCGCGGGAACTGCGTAGGGTGGACTGCAGTGATCTCCTCTTTGGAAGGGAAAACAAACTGCATTGCCTCCAAATCTAGAAAAATCGGCCATTTGCCAATATTGCAGGAAAGTGAAGACGGTGGCATAATATGGGTCAAAGCAAACAAACTCTACCCGTCCTGCACTATTTTAGAAGCTACAGACCGACGTTTCTTAAAAAGGGCTTGAAGTCTCAGATTAGCTTTCACTGAGATGAAAGGTTAAACCAGCATGGTCCAACAGAAATACAGTGCAAGTTCATATATCGTTTAAATTTTTCTAGTAGCCGTAACGTAAATGAAAAAAGAAACCGGTGGAATTAATTTGAATAACACATTGTTTTTAACCCGCTCTGTGAAATACGTTATCATTTCAACACATAACAGATATAAAATACTTATACATTTTTTTCTCAGGCTGGGTTTTGGAGCCTGGTGTGTATTTTACACCCGCAGATCACCTCAACCCAGAGCAGCTCAACTGCCACACTGTCCAGCACAATGCAAGGACCACCTGAAGACTAATGATGGGTCCCTGTCTGACCCTTAAAAACAGCAAATGCAGCCAAAGGATGCCTCTCTGCATGTGCCCTGCAGAAAGCAGGTGATGCTACTGCTTGGGTCTCAGACACAGACAACCCCACTGTCACCCAGTGTCTCCCCTTCCGACCACCGCCAGCGCTTCCACGTGGACACGCAGGAGAAGCAGACCCACGCCTCCCTGGAAGCCTGTTTCTGATCCATCGAGATCCCCTGGGAAAGCAGTCCTGCTAGTTACCTGCCAGTTACACAGGAGCCACTGCAGGTGCACCTGAAACTAATACAGAGTGATACTGAATGTCGACTGTAACTGAAAAACAAACAGAGGAGTCACTGAGTAATGTGAAGTGGTGTTTTGTTCAAATGCTCTTGTTATTTCGGTTAAAAGTGCTCCTTTTGCCCTGCCAGCGTGGCTCCGTGGTTGAGCACGGGTTGATCTATGAACCAGGAGGTCCTGGTTCGATTTCCTGGGTTGCTGGCTTGAACCCCAGTATGGGGCGTGCAGGAGGCAGCCAATCAATGATTTTTCTCGTCATTGATGTTTCTCTCTCTCCTTCTCCCGACCTCTCTGAAATCAATCAAATATATTTTAAAAAATAAAAAATAAAAGTGCTCCTTGCCAAAGCCGCGTCCTCGCTCGTCACTGTCGCAGCTGCAGAGCTCTCACGCCGAGCTCTGGCCGACTCGCCAGCTTCTCTCAGGGCCAGCTGCACGCCCTCTCTGTGCAGGGAGCTGGGGGTGAGAGCTGTCCTGAGACACTTGACAAAGCTATAAAGATGGCACCGTTAACCTCTCAGGGCCTGCATGCTTGACTTTCTGGGATTTCACACAAACAAAGTAAAGAGCCCAGAGCGTGAAAACCTGATAAGGAGACATCGCCTGCCTGAGAACAGTGCCTTCTCTGTGCTCCCCATTTACAGGTGACACTGGCCCGAAGGAACAACCCCTCCTCCTTCCCTACATTGGTATCTTATTACAGGGCCGTGGGAAAGGAGGCGATCGTTCCTCACTTCTGAGTAACAGGTGCAATCGTCATTTCCACCTCAGCTCCTGATGGAGTAGAACGGCCCAGAGACCCCGTGATAATGGCCTGAAGCACGACACAGGGAGTCCTACCTATTACTCGGCTGCACAGAAGTGGGGACAGAAGCGCCGGTGTCACGCCCATGGGCACCGCCATCTGGGCCGCGGGTCCTACCTTTGTGGTTGAAGATGCCCTCCATCTCCATGCTGCTCCGTGAGTGCGCGATGCACAGCGAGCCGCAGGGCACCAGGCCTTCTGCCGCGGGGGACCGGTCGGTGGTCCGCACCAGGCACCAGTCGGGCTTGTCATGGGGCCGCTCCAGCACCTCCACGGTCTGGCCGCGGCGGATGGTCAGCTCGGTGCTGTTGCAGGCGGTGAAGTCGTGGATCACCACCGTCAGCTCGCAGCCACCGGAGAGCTGGGGAGGAAGAGGGGACCGGTCAGCGAGCGGGACACTGACTCCGCGCAGGCTGTGAACCTCAGGGAACTCGACCCCCCCACCACCGCTGGGTCAGTAACAGCAGGAACCACCTGAGGGGCAGCTCTCCTGTTTCACGGTCCCTAATTCTCCCACGGAACCACGTGACAGTCATTCACTGCGCCATGTTCTAACGTATGATCACGGTTTTCTGAGTGTTTCCCTGTAAGAATCTCACTTGATGTTTCATGCACATCCAAACCTTCTTGTGACAGTACTCTCAGTAAGTGCTATATACTGATATTTTAGCTTCGGGCAACTAATCAACATTGTGTCTGAAGGACATTGGGGGGATTATTGTGACATGTGGTGACAAAATGGGAAGTTTGTTCCCAATTTGGTATCTGGGCGCTCCACATCCTGTCAGCCTGTGGGCTCGCCTACATGCGGCAGGGAGACCGGAAGAGGATGGGGCTCAAGATCCCAAACACAGGGTGAGGCAGCCTTTCTCTCTCCAAAACCCTCTGGACACTCCTAGTGGGCATTCTGGACCCTCTGCCGCCTGCTCCAAACCCTTTGCAGGCCCTCTTCCCACTGCCACTTCCATGTGCTCTGGGGGCGCTGGCTTACTTCCCACATGCCACGCATTTTCTTCTGAAATTCCTTCCCTTCTTCTCTCCTCTCACTGAGCTCACCCCATTTTCTGTCTGCCTCCCAGGCCCCGCGAAGCACAACACACACTCCATCACGACACCACCACCAGGATCTCACCTGGGAAGCAGGTGCATGGCCTTCCCATGACCCTTCACCTCCTGTTGCCTCTGCCCATGTCTCCCTTAGCAACTGTCCGCTCCTTGGAGACAGCTCGCATCCAGGCTCACTAACGCCCCTCCCACCGTGACCAGTTCCCATCCTTGGACTGTCCCCTCTGGGCCTTAACCCAGGCGGCCAGGAGGTCATGCCTGTCTGTTCACTACTCACCTGTGTGGGTTCCTGAACCCCACTTTATGCCGATTACTCCGGAGCAGGCACCCCGCCTGCTGTTTCCGCCTCCCTCCAAAACAACACGTGGTCTAGGGCATTATTTCCCCCACCCTGGTCCCAGTCTGCTTCTCTCGCGTTCCCTGTGGGTCACGTTCTCGCCATCAGTCACCCGAGCTACTAAGCTCTCACACTCTTTCCCTCTCCAGATGCCATTGCACGGACTCCAGGACGGCTTCCTGCTGCCTCCTTCCTCTGCACGTCCACACCGCTCACTCGCTGGCCCCCTGCAGTGCCTCCCAGGTGGGCTCCCAGGCTCACCTGCCCGGCCATCCCAGCACAGCTGCCAGGTCCCACTTTAACACGTGAGCCGGCCACTCAAACACGCCTCCTTATTCACGAGCCTCGGCCCACATTCCTCAGCACGGGATCAGGTTCCCGCCCAGCCTGGCCCACCTGGCACAGGTCAGCGGTGTCCCCTCACGCGCCTCCCAGCCCGGCGACCGTGTCCTCCTTGAGAGGGGCCCTGCGTTCACTGCGCCCCCACTACCCCTGCTGCTTAGAGCTTCCCATCAATCTCTGAGGCGTCACTTCTGTCTCTACCATCCTTAGCATTTTTTAAATAAGCAAATTATGACTCGATTCTGAAACGAGTCATGTCTTGGGTTATATGTGTGTCACTCTTCTGTGAACTGTCTGTGTTCTGTCCGTGGCTGGGAGACTGGGCCTGTCTCTGCCACTGCTGAGCCTCCTGGCCAACCACGGCAGGCACAGGGTTTGTGCAAGGAAGCAGTCGATGCATCTCCTAAGGCCTGCCTGCACCGCGCCCGCCTCCAGCAAGCAGTCACACATGTGCTAATGTGGTGGGTGGGTGGAGACCAACCGAGGAACTTGTATGCATATATGCATAACCCATGGACACAGACCACAGTGTGGTGAAGGCCTGAGGTGGGGGGCGGGGGCGGGCTAGAAGCCATCAACGAGGGGGGGGTAGGGGAGGTAGGAAGAAGGCACTGCATTTGGAAAACCAAAACGAAGCAGTTTTCCTGTGACTTTAGGAGCTAAGTCTACTGTGTTTAACCTGAGGCCTGCCCAGTCTCCCCAAGGACATCAGCACAGAGAAGGTGAAGGACAGAAGAGGAGACAGCTGGGCGGCGGGAGTGGAGCACGGAATGGGGGGCCTCCTGTGGGGGACATGCTTGTCCAGGGAGGCCACTGGGCACAGTCCCCCGGCTCAGGCTCACAGCTGGCAGGATCCTTGGGCCCCCCGCCAGGCCGAAGACTGCGCCTGCCAGCCCCTGTCCTGCCCCGCGCTATTCATTCCCTTCTGGTCGAACAGCCTGTCTTTCAACAGAAAGTTTAGCTATTTTGAATAAGAAACACATGTCCATTGGACAGCCACAGAAACCAACGCAAAACAAACTCTTCCTAATAAAGCACAGATATGGACACAATGAATCGTCTTTGCTAGGCCACAAAGGGAGTTCTCCACAAATGTTTAATCGCCTTCTACATGTTGCAAATTGCTCTGTGGGAAAACCGTGCAGACCTTACACATTTCTCTGCAAACAACCAAGGACCTAATGGTAGAAGGGGAAGGCAGAGGCCCGGCCCGGAGAAGTGATTTCCTGTAAAGCCCACGTGCTGGAAGTGGTTAATCCCTGTAGCGAAAAGGAGGAATGTTCCCAGTTCCAGGGAAAGGGGAGCCTTGAACTAGCTGGATATAGGGTCCTGCTTGCTGAGGCCCCACAGGACCTGCACGTTCCATGGACTCTGCCTGCTTATGGTGCCAGTCACCCTGCCCAGAGCCCCTCAGACAGGCCTGTCACGCTGTCCTGTCACTGGTTCACCCCCAGCCTGGGAAACGCCACCTGGAGACACAGCACCTCATCACTAGTCCCAGGCCGGTTTCACCCAGCGTCTCATTAATTTTTCAGAGTGCTCAAAGCCACATGGAGCAATCAACGGGTGGGGAAAGAGTGGGAAGGGAGAAGGGGGCTGCCCAAGGAAAATTAAGCTAAACCTTATTTCTGGCACTGGTTTTTTTAGCCCCTCACAGAGTAATCAAAAACTATTGGAAACATCTGTGTACTTGACAGAGCCTGAGAAATAAAAGTCAAGCCTGTTCCGAAGAATTGCATACTGAGTTAAAATTCCTTTTCAAAGGCTTTAGGGAACTTATGAACAAAATTTAGTACCAGAAGACTGTTTGCAAACAGTGCTAAAATCATCATTAAATATCTATCTATCTATCTCTTCTCGGCTTTGCCCCTCAGAATCAATGGGCTTTTCCATAAGAATCCTGCATGAATCTTTAAGGGGGAGGATTAAGTGGGTGTTTTCCAGTTCAGAGAAGAGACATCTGTGGATTTCTGTCTCAATGTTCACATTTGAACATTTTAAACTTCTGATTATAAAACCTCTCTTTAAAACCAGGTTTGCAGTTTAAAAACAACACTTTTTTCCCCCTTTTGTATAAAAGAGTTAAAGTAACTCTTTGGAGTTTATACAAAAAAACAAGTTAGAAAAAAGTCAGATAATATATTCTACATCATTAAGTTTGGCTGAGGTCTTATTTGCTTTCAATGACATTCCTACCCTCAATGACCCAACTTCATTGCTATGCTGAGTTGCTATTCCATTTATCTAGGTAAAATTCACTTTTCCTTTCCAACCATGCCTTGTGAAAGTTTTTAAAGTATCTTCTTTACTTCTGTGTATTTTACGGACTTCTATCATGGGCTCCCAACCACATACATGCATTTAGTTTAGGATTGCAAGTTATGAAAATCTCAATTTCCATGACTCACATTAACTCCCGTGACATTCACACCAGAAGACAGATTTTGAAAAAAAAATCTGCTTTCACCTTTAAAAAAATCAATGTGGTGACTAAAAGGTACAATAGTAAAATGGCCTTACCCAGACCAGGGACAGCACCAAAGCTCCTCTACACCACCCTGTGTCCCTTTACGCGGGCGGGCTGCCACGGGGAATGCCAATGACTCCGAAGCACAGACTATCTGCAGAATCAAACCTGCTTCCTTTGCCTGAATCCCCCCCAGAATGGCTGAAAGTGAACAAGTTGCTGTGTTTCACACCAAAGAATGAAATACTCATCTTTGGCCGCAGGCACATGAGCCTTCAACAATCAGCACACAAAGGAGAGTTCTGCTTTATGTTTCCTGGAGGAACCACGTGAACCCAGGCAATGGCAGTGACCCCAACAGACCCTCAGAGGGGGGTATGATCCCTCGCTCCTCGAGCGCCCCTCCCTGTCCTGTGCTAGAGGCAAAACTACCATGAGGCAGCTTTACCTTACGAGAACATATAGTTCTCAGGAGACAACGGCAAACACCTGGTTGGGATGGCCATGCCCCAGGAGCTCTGGGGCCAGTTCTGCCAGAGGAAGAGGGGCTTTCCGACCGCCTGGCGATGCCGCAGCCCGCTCTGCAAGTGATCTACTCCAGGAACCCCAGATCGCCTACAGGTGGGTATCTGGCCAATTTTCTGAGAGCAATTCAAACGGAAAGGAGGAATGTGGCCTAATAAAAGCCATTTTCCCTAAAGAACAAAGTGCACCAATTCTTGTGAACAATCACATGTTACAGCCCAATACAGTCAGTCCTTCAGAAACCTCACAAAGGCCTACGGTTTCGTGGGGGTTTCACAGTGAACAGAAGACCGGAGAGTGTTGTGAGGTTTAAGGGGGTAAGGGAGACACCTCCATTATTGGCGACGGTTACAAGGGAAAGGCAACCATTGGGGGCCAGAACGACATCCCAAGGGAATGAGTTGTCCCGCCCGGTCTCACCCGCCTGCGCTCTCATTGGGCATCGTCATGGAGGCTCAGGCTTAGTAGCAGCCCTCTCCTCCCCCAACCCCAAGGCCAGGTTCACAGAAGTGTTCACCAAAATCTGTCTCGGTGTTTCAAAGGGGCTGACTTTGATCATCTCTCACATATTGGAGGTACATGAAAAAATCTGTGCGAACTGAAAAACAGTTAAGGGGATACATTTTATATGTTTCTTAATACCCTCCCCCCCAAAAAAAAATCTGTGAGAAAGATGTTTTTAAAAGCAGAAACTTACCATACCCAATATTTTCTCCAGGAAATAAGGAGTGAGTATGGCATTTAGGGACATTAATCCTCTATCTTTACCAAGGCGATCGATCACACATTGGTTTTCTGACATGAAAACGATTCTTGGAAAGCTTTCTTGACTGTGATACACAGGAGGTGGAATGGAAAATGAGATGCAAGGACGTTAAACGGAAAAGCTGCAACTAAAAAGGCAAACTTCAAATGTGAAGAGTTAAGCAAATCAGAGAACTTGGCCATTATGCACCAGGCTACGAGGGTCACAGCAGCTGACATGGCTGCACGTCCCTCACTCTGAACGCCCGAGAGAGAAGCGCCAGCCCGTGCCCGGCAGGTACTCAGGCTCTTCTGCAGAAAAAGGAATGAGGGCGGGGAAGAAAGAGGCAGTTGAACCCTCCTGGCTCCTGATGGCACCAGGCCCTGGACAACAAAAACCTCCTTAGGACAATTTAACCTAAAGATAGCCATTTACTGCATTTCCTGAATGAGCATGACATTCTTCTACCCAGAGAAGTTACCCTGAAATGACTTTCTGCCTGTAACAAAGGGACATCGACCTGAAGAATTAAGATTCGAGAGCCAGTTAACCAGCTGACTGGGTCCTCCCTACGAGGAAGGACAGCCGGAATAAATCACTGGCCTCAAGTCTGAATCAACAGTAACTCTGGTCAGTGGTATAAAATTTACATTCAAAACAGTTCTCAATGCACCAATATTGTTATGAACACGTTGTTACATGTCTGCCCAACCTTTATAATCTTTTTTTTTTTTTTTTTTTAGTTGAGGCATTCTACTTTAGCGTGAGTGAGGGATTTTGTTTTCCTGATTGAGTACCTATCATTATCAAAGATTACATTCATTTTGTGGTTTTATGAGAGCACTTAAAAACTGGTTAAAAATTACAAAAACCCACAGTCACTTAGAAAAACAGAAAACAAAGATTAGCCAAAGGAGAAACTTAACACCAGCTGCAGTCCATCACCTGGCTGTCAGGGGCGGAGGGGCTGTGCTCTGTTCATTCCTGTGCTGGAGCACCTGTCCTGGCTGGAGCACCTGTCCTTGCTGGAGCACCTGTCCTGTCCTGGAGCACCTGTCCTGGCTGGAGTAGCTGTCCTGGCTGCAGCACGTGAGCAGCTGTCCTGTGCTGGAGCACCTGTCCTGGCTGGAGCACCTGTCCTGTGTTGGAGCACCTGTCCTGGCTGGAGTACCTGTCCTGTGTTGGAGTACCTGTCCTGGCTGGAGCACCTGTCCTGTGTTGGAGCACCTGCTCTGGCTGGAGCACCTGTCCTGGCTGGAGCACCTGTCCTGTGTTGGAGCACCTGTCCTGGCTGGAGCACCTGTCCTGTGTTGGAGCACCTGTCCTGGCTGGAGCACCTGTCCTGGCTGGAGCACCTGTCCTGGCTGGAGCACCTGTCCTGTGTTAGAGCACCTGTCCTGGCTGAAGCACCTGTCCTGGCTGGAGCACCTGTCCTGTGTTGGAGCACCTGTCCTGGCTGGAGCACCTGTCCTGGCTGGAGCACCTGTCCTGTGTTGGAGCACCTGTCCTGGCTGGAGCACCTGTCCTGGCTGGGGCACCTGTCCTGTGTTAGAGCACCTGTCCTGGCTGGAGCACCTGTCCTGGCTGGAGCACCTGTCCTGTGTTGGAGCACCTGTCCTGGCTGGAGCACCTGTCCTGTGTTGGAGCACCTGTCCTGGCTGGAGCACCTGTCCTGTGCTGGAGCACCTGTCCTGTGTTGGAGCACCTGTCCTGGCTGGAGCACCTGTCCTGTGTTGGAGCACCTGTCCTGGCTGGAGCACCTGTCCTGTGTTGGAGCACCTGTCCTGTGTTGGAGCACCTGTCCTGGCTGGAGCACCTGTCCTGTGTTGGAGCACCTGTCCTGGCTGGAGCACCTGTCCTGTAATTTTACATACCTGTGGCCACAATGCAGCTGATTCAGCAGGATCAAAGGAGTAGCTTGAAAAATGTTTTAATCAAACATTTGCTTAAAATTTTAATCTATTTTTTCAGTGACTGTCCTTTCAACAAACACGTGGCCAGTATTTTATTGTTGGGACACCAAAATGAGTAAGTCCAGGCACTAAGGCTGAGCAGTTTATCCTTAGGACCCCTTCGAGCTCCTAACGAACAAAACTGGCTTCTGAACCCCCTGCCATCAGGACTGCCCAAATAAGAGGAGAGAGAGGCTGGTACAGACAGTAATCTGCAAAGCCAGTACTGATGCCAACAGCCCATGCAGAGGGAGGAGGGAGCCATTTTTAAAGTGAAGACACAGCAACTGCTAATATTTATTCAGTGCCCAGTACATGCTGGACGAGATTCTAAACCCATTACACACTTTTACTAGTAATGCTCAGAGCTTGTGAGGTAACATTATCCCCATTTACAGATGTGGAAACAAGGCACAGAGAGGTGAAGTGACTTGCCCAAGGCCGAGCTGGTGAGTGCTTCCTGTTCTTAGCCACCAGCTATTGGATGTTAAATGCTCTGAGGAGCGACAGTAAGTCCTCACTTAACTTGCTGACAGGCTCTGTGACTTTAAGTGAAACGAGGTATAATGAGACCACGTTTGCCACAGGTTCACTGTGATAAACGAGAGCAAGGGTCCTGCGATATCCCATCATCCTTATAACTGAACGATTATACTCTGAGCAGAGGAGGCAAACGGTGTCCAGAGTATTCTGCCTGAGGAGATTAAAACTATGTCACTCTGTAGAAAGGCTCTGAATTAAATGACTCAATTTCATGCCTGTGTGGAACAACCCTACATGGGGTCCTGGGAGACTGGGCGCCCTGGCAAGGCGGGCAGTGAGTTGAGCGCCTCCTCTGGGCAAACGTGCCCTATTGCTTCCGGCACCCTCGGCCAGAGGAGAGGGCTGAGCAAAGAACCAGGGCTCCCCTGCACTCCTGCCTGTGCCATGTGCTCAGGGATGCAGGCTTTGGTGACGGAGGCGGCAGTCCCTGCGGAGGCTGAAGGCAGGTTTCCTTTCTCCAACACAGGAATCAGCCACATTCGAAGATGGACTGGCATTAGCTGCTTTATACACTATCTCAGCACCGCACTTTCCGTAAGCCCAGCCCAGTTCCTGTGGTGTAGAAGGTCACTTCACAGAGAATGTCGGTTGATTTTTTAAGCTACAGGAAACCCCAGGTCCCCAGCACAGTGTGATCCCTATAGTAAGAGGAATTGAAACGGTTATACTGCCAAGTATGTGGATTCACATATTCCTATTATAATAAGCTCTGGACAGGTCATGCCAAATATCAGTCTCCACTGAGTTTCTCATGCACTCAATGACAACGGACCCGCTCAGGTCCAGCAGAGCTCACCCCTGGCCCCGGCTGGCTTGGGCAGCATCCCATACACACCTCATCTTGATTTATTTTCATCTTGACCCCAAGATGCTCTTTTCTATAGCAGCCTGTGTTTGGATCCATGTTTTCTAAAAAGTTTTAAAATGCTACTTTTTACACTGAAAAAATAGTTACTTCATATTCGGCTCTAGTGTGAAATAAAGAGGTCTCGATACCGACGGGTAATTAAACCCACATTCCCTTTCTGGCATTAGCGCTCTAGTGCTGGGTGGCCTGCGGGTCAGCTGGCCTCTGCCACTTCCTCACCGCCCAGGCTGGCTCAGCACGCTCCTCCCTACCTCTCGGGACACACTCGGGACCAATGAGATAAGGGTCTGGCAGGCACTTGATTTCTTTGGAACCGAAATTATATTTTCATAAGATCATTTTTATCAGCCTAAGTACTATGAATAAGGGCAAGCATCGGTGCCAAACTCACTTGTGGGACAAAGAGAGGGTATCTTTTAAAACTGGTGTTTCCAGAGAAGGGAATGTGCCCGTGAGGGCATGTGGTTTGTATCTCTGAGCAGCCCACTCAGCGATTCTGACTGCGCTCCCTGGAAAGAGGGTGTCTATGGGCGCCCCCCTTTAACAGACTCCTCCCAAAGCCTCCTGCGCCCCATCGGAGGATTACACAGCCCTGGCAGGTAACTTTTACTTACGAATTCTCCAAGAGCCTGAGTCAAAAACATCCCCCCACCCAGTTTCTGACATGGAACCAAATTCCATGATAACTAACTCACAACAGACAAGATAAATTAAGTCAGAGGCAGAATCTGGTTAAGTAATTTCCCTTGTCAGAGCTGTCTACCCGGGTCCTCAGAGGCTGTTTAAACTTGAAAAATGAATGGTGGAAAGGACCTCGAGGCGTATGAAAAGTTACTGCCCTGGAGGGAGAGGGGGGCGGGGTTCTGGCGCAGCCAAGTTCAGGGAAACTGTGCACTTTGCAAAATGACTCGGGAAAGAATGCAGTTCCCTACTTTTCAGAATGTTTTCTCCTAAATCATCTGCTGACCCGAAATGCTCTACCAGAGGTGTTAAGAAGGGGGACGGCGGCAAGAAAGCCCCCCAGCAGAGGACACAAATGCGGGCGTATGGAGGGAACACGCGCTTCTCTTTCTAAGGCCTTGTGGGTGTGTCCTCTCTAAACCCCAAAGTCTGACTTTAAGCCTCACGTGCTGTTTATTTGCGTCCCACGTGTAGATCCAAGAACTGAAGGGAACCCATTGCAATTCTACGATCTGGGGAAGCCCTTTCATCCTTTTCCATACTTTCGAGGCCATGAAGGACCTGTGGTCTCATGAGGGGTTTTAGGAACTAGTGCCACGCCCACTCAAAACACCTCAGTTCTGGGTGTCATTCCTTCAGGCTGGGTAGGAATCAGGACAGTGTTTAGCTGGGTGCAGCTGAGTGACAGGCTTTGTCACAGCTTCCCCGGGGCAGGGTGGGAGGGGGGGGCATGGCTGCCTTCACAGAAGTGGGCTTGTCAGGTCACAGAGCTACACAATGAAGTTCAGAGAAAGCACATTAGATGAGAAAAACAGAAATTGGTCAATTACCTAAAATATTTAATAGGCAGTTCTTTAAAAATTCTAATGCAGGTAGAATGATCAATTTCTGCAAACCTACACTTTTTTTGTAGTGGTTTATTCTTCCCCTTTCATTGGTTACAAACAGAATTTGCTGTTAATGGCATCAGCCCTTAGGATGATGCCTGCTTTTTCTACTGGAGTTGTGCAGGCTCGGTTCCAAGTTCACATAAGCCTTTTAAGCCATAACAGATCTGAAGCAGAGCTAGTAATGTGATTCCTAACTCCAGGATAGAGCCTTATTTCTGTGTGTACCCTCCTGTGGACTCATTGGCCATGCCTCCGGGGACCAGGAATGTACTGGGATGCTAGCACTCGAATTCTCTAAGGTGAGAAGGCACCTCGGAGCACTTACTACATCCAGGGAGCATTTCCAGACTCCCACCACACCCATCTTATATAATAAAAGCTTAATATGCTAAGTGTCCAGTTGTCCGTTCAAGCCATCAAAGTGTAGCTAATGATATGCTAAGGCCACTCAACTAATCTATGATGTGCACTGACCATCAGGGGGCAGATACTCTGACTGGTAGGTTAGCTTGCTGCTGGGGTCTGGCAGATCGGGACTGAGCTAGATGGGCCAGACATGCCCTGGAGCCCTCCCAGAGCCCCTCCCCCCAGCTGGACCCGCCCCCAATGGGGACCCATTGGGGGCGGGTCCAGCTGGGCCCTACCTGTGCACAAATTCGTGCACTGGGCCTCTAGTCTATAATAATAAAAGGGGTAATATGCTGATTAGACCGACGTCTTCCAGATGTCATTCTGGACATCCTTCCTGACGAAGCCGGGGCCGGAGGGAAGCCAGCCTGGGTCCCGGGTGCCTACTAGCGGCCAGAGGAGGGAAGCTGGGGTCCTGGAGGCAAGCTGGTGCTGACAGCGGGGGAAGGAAGGCCTACTCTTTACTCTTGCACAAATTTTCGTGCATTGGACCTCTAGTTTATACATAAACCCCATGAAGAGACAAAGTCAGCCTTTTTTCTTGGAGAAACCTCCAGAAAAGTCTTAACACACCTTCCAAAAGGCATAACTTTCTGCATTTATTTATCTATTTGGCAATGTCATTCAAATGACTTAAAAAAATCTTTAAACTCACTTTTGATGAACCCAGACCAGATCCACGAGAATATATGTGGTAAGAAGGTGAATGTGGGGCCTGAGGGGCCTAGAGCTGGAGGGGTGATTCTCACCGAGGCAAGGCTTTGAGACAGTCTGAATGAGGGGCCTTTCCCCTCAACTTGAGTGTCTATTAATTCCCATAACTATTAATAATTATTACTATAATTCTTATGTAAACAGAGTATTTAAATTACTCAATCACCTCAATTAGTATCTTTTTTAAAAAGAAAATAATCAGAATTACTCTAATGAAATGATTCCAGGCTCAAACTTTATTTTCTTAACTCAGCGGCTCTGGGGTGGGGCCGCAGGGAGTGATGCTATTAAGCACTACAAGCCTGAACACGTAATTTATCTTATTCCTCATTATTACTACTGGCAAGAAATATTTGCTGAATTCTCATACACTGAGCTCGGAGCAAAATAAAACGAGACATTGCTTTTATTCCTCAGTCCTCCTATTCTAAGCATTTGAAGTTCCAGGACTTACTATTAAGAGAACTCAAAAAGAAGAAAAAGAAACAACTAATTATTCAAACTAGAAGAATCTTGAAAGTGAAATCATTGTAGAAAAGTTGCATTTTAAAATATGCTTACTTGTGTCTTGGAAATGACATTTAAATACCATGAATTCGTCTGTAAAACTTAGTGAGGAAAGACTGAGGTCTGGGATGGTCAGGAGTGCCACCTGAAATAGCCCCGATGTGGGACTCCCTCTCTGCCATCCATCGTTCCCAAAGGAAGTGAAGTCTGGGCACCTCCTTCCTGCGCAGGAGCAGGCCCTGGAAACGTGTTACCAAGAGCTCCTGCATCTCACAACCCAGACTAAGGTCTCAGCACAGCTCGCACCAGGCAGAGAGAACCCAGGAATTCCGAACCCGTATTCGCTGTCAAGTAATTTTTGTTTTAAAATCTGGCTCATGTCAGGAAAGAGCAGACCAGGTGCTCATCCGAGCTGGAACAGACGTGGTTGAGGTGAATGTCCTCCACGGGCTTTCCGAGGACACCCAGGCATTGTGTGAGCCCAGGAGCCCAGCTTCTCTCGCCCATTTATTCTGCAGGCGTTTGGAATCCACAAGCCAGAATCCGGAGATACTGCAGGCCACCTCTGTGGGCTCTGACACAAATCAGATCTATCTTCCTGGCGGTCGGCGCAGGTGCAGGCCCAGTCCAGGCGCACTGCCTATGTATGGAAGGTGCCTTAGGGCCAAGTGGAGGGAGTCGTGTCCCTGCTTCAACCAGAATAGCTTCATTTTTATGCACCAGGGCTCTGTGTCATATTGTTTTAAAATAACAGGTTCTTCTGTTTAATATAAAATAAAAAAGCTTAAACACAGTGCCGGGGACACCTGATCGAACAGGTAAAGCATTGGGAAGGGCAGCGGTTTGTCTTCTAAACCTGAAGCCCCCAGTCTCCGCCCTGGTACCGGTGCTGGCACCACTCTCAGCACAGAGCAGCTGTTGGACAATGTTGATGACAACTGTCACTTACAGACAGAATGAGGCTACTTCCCGTCAGACCAGGCTGGCTGCACTCGCGTCCCCAGTGCAGGCTGGCTGCAGCTTACCTTATCGCTGTCCAGTGTGTTCTGCGACGTCCGGGAGGCGATGGAGATTGTGTCGGGCTGGCTGCTGCCGTCGCCTTGGCTGTCCAGATCCTCTCCGTCCCTGGAGACACAGGACATTTTGAATTCCTGACTCTGCTGGCTTTTTCTCTTAGACTGGTAAGGCTCGTCCATCGGTCATTGGGGAAAGAATACATGTGTTTTAAGGGGTGCAAGTCAGTCTTCGCGACTGCTGCTACCTCCACTGTGTTAACGCGGACTTGATACCTCTGTGCTAAGCCCAGGCTTTCTGCAGGCATTGGGCTAAGTATCTAACGTAGATCATTCCACTGAATCCACATAATAAAAAATAGAGTTGACGTGATTATTTCCAGGTCAGAACTAAGAAACAGAAACGTGTGGATGTGCACATGTGCCTGGACGAACTCACCGTTGGGTGGGAAAGGCACAGTGGCCGGAGATTCGCACACAGCCCTGCACTTACTTTAAGCAGAAGCAGGGTCCTGTCTTGGCGAAGCAATTTCATTGCTAAGAATAAACTATGTTTAAAAACCATATTCCTCCAAATGTCTGAGAAAAACGATTTCGGAAAAATATTACGTTAACACTGCCTTGTTCCTTCCCTATTAAATAAACAAGCTCAGCAAAGCCTCCCCGCACACACTCACCTCCTGCCCTTCTGCCGCGCGGTCGGGGCTGTCTTGGGGATGTGAATGGGCTCCTTCAGCGCGCCTTTCAGGTGGATGGTCCTCTCCTGGATCACCTCCCGGATGTGCTTTATCCAGTCCTGCTTGTTCTCGATGCTGGAAGCCTGAACCGGTGCGAGAACCCATCAGACCCTGCCCCAGCCACGCAGGCCTCCGCATCACTGGAGCTTCCCATTTTAAACACCACTTTGCAGCAGAAAAGCAGCCCATCCTATGTTTACTATGCCACCAAATATGTGACCCTAGTTTTGGTTGTTTTCTAAATCAAAACCATTTTTATGTTATAGCACTTACGTTATGCCACATCAATGGGTATTCTAATCACCGATGGTTCCCTGGCTCCAGGAGCTTTAAAGCAGCCCGGGGAAGACATGAAAACACAGCCAGCCCCAAGGAGAGCTGCGCTGAGGCAACTCAGGTCAAGAGGAGTGGTCAGTGGCTGGCGAAGTGTCAGTGGACCCTGACCCACAGGTCATGCTGCCCTGTCACAGGACTCATTGGACAGCAGCTGCAGCCGCCACATTTCCGCACCCAACTCCTCCCCTCCCTCCCGCAAGCACGAGTGGACTCGGGCTGCCTTACCCTCGTGTGAAACGAGGGACCGTGGCGTGAACACAGAGATGTGCCGGTCACACCGTCAGCAGGTGAGGCTGCAGTTCCCAGAGCACAGGACAGAGCTTGCCCCCAGCTCTGCACTCATCGACCCCTAGCTGCAAATCGGAATAAACCGCTTGAATAAACGAGCGTGTCCTACCGCCAGTTCCACGTGGTGGACTGACCCGGACTTCATTCTACCTGCGGAGAAAGGTTCTCCGGACATGGCACGTCGCAGGCCCTCAACAAGCATTTATGAACACACACGGCGTGACTTTGCCCAGATTTTTCTCTCTCACTGTGCCTCAAAGGAGGCGCTTTGTTTTCCCTTTTTACATGGCCTGGGCCTCAGTGCCAGTGTTTAATTTCCTTATGGAAAACATCAACCTCCTAGGACATAAACATAATTCCCTGTCAGTGATTAAAACCATCGTCAGTGGGACTGTAGATGAGATCACAAAGGGAGGGGACCCCACCATGTCCTCATGGTGGGCCTTGTTTTGAAAGTAAAAAGCCAAAGCCCACGGTGGGAAAGGAAATTAAAATGGAGAGCTCTCTAAATAAAATGCTGTAATGGGAGGATATGGCTTTCAAGTTATTGAGGGACAGTAATGGGGAAATAAAGGACAAAGGGGCCTCTTGCTCCCATTCCGGAATCCGATGCCAGGATAGCAGTCATGCTGACGCTGGGGTCGGAGCAGCGTGATTAGGGAGCCGGGGAGTTTGTGCATGAAATAAGCGTCTCAGGGTGGAAAACTTGAACACACAGACCTACTGGAATGTAAAAGCCTGGTACAAATGTTCGGGAGTCTCACAAAGAGAAGTATCTGAGGAAGAACATCTGGCCAAGTTTGGAAACAAATGAGGAAAACTGTTACTATGGTTCAGAAATAAAGAAAATTCTCATGATACAAAGCAAATTTATCATTACATTTATAGGGGATAATTCTCCTAGAAGTCTCAATGCATTCAAGGAAGGATTTGGAAATAGAATTCTCCCTTGCAGACTATAAAAGTAAAAAAAAAAAAAAAGGCCACATCTTGTTTTACAACTACCAGGCCATCAGCATCACTGCCATGACAGCCATGAGCACCATGACCGTGACCACCTCCATCACTACCACATCCCACTGCCACCACCACCAAAACATTTTCTCAACCACCACGTCACTCACAGTCATCTCTACCACCATTTATACCACCACCATCTCCACCGCTGCTGCCACCACCATCTCCACCACGACCACCACCACCACTATCTCCACTGCCACCACCTCGATATCCACTGTCATCACCATTCACACCAGCATCATCACCACAAAGCAATCTCTAAAATTAATGAGAACAACATTTCATTTAGTCTCTTCTTGGAAGTCAGAAAAATATTACTCAGAACTCCCTAGAAAACTTTCATCTGGTAAAGCCCACAGGAAGTCTTTTGTTCAATTGCATCATGAGTATTTTATTATGTCCCAAATGAAAGTAATCCATAACTGGCTAAAATATCTGGCACTGTTTCTTAAGATACACCCTTTGGCATATCTCACTGCAGCTAATCTGGATAAACACTTAATATAAGTTGGAAGTTTTAAAGTCCTGAGGATACTTTAAAATTTTATGCTTTAGAAAAGCTCAGTTATCTAATATTTAGCTAACAGTGCAATTTATGTTTTATAGGGCTTTCTGCCAGTACTAACAAGAATACACTGGGTTGGTAATAATATATTCATTGCAAAATGAATATTCCTCATTTCTATGAGAGTAAACACCTTAAAACACAATGGCATAAAACACAAGTCAGTGGCTCTACAAGAGTGACATGCTGCTGAATAACCTGGGGTTGCTGGAAATACCATAGAGATTCAAAGGAATGTAAGACAAAATCGCTGATGTGCAAGTTCACCCAGAGGCCCATTCATTAAGCTTTTGGCTCGTCTCCCAATATCCTACAAATCTTTGTCTACATCTTCCCCAGAACATCCTTAAGTCAATTATGGTCTTTCCAGACAGCGCAAACAGACAGTTCCATCTGTATTTTCTCAAACACAGGAGGAGGGAAGTACATTATGACACCCTTAGGGCCCTCTGCCATTCTTAAGAGAGGGTAGTGTATTCAAGACAAAGTTCAAATCAAATATTCAAAGATACTTTCCTCCCCCAAAGATGAGATAGCTCAAAGTACCCTTAGTGCTTTTTAAATACTTTAAATCAAAACATTATATAAAACCCTGTAGCTGATCATTATCCCCCTTTTCCCTCGGCCCCTCAACTAGAAAGCCGAAGAGCCTAGGACCCCATGGAGACGGTTGGCATGTTCAGCCTTGAAACGTTCCAAGGCCATCACACTCCACCCAGGTGCCCATCTTCCTCTAAAACCGAAGGTCAAGTGTGCATGGAAGCTGCGGGCCCATGATCTCTGCCCTAGACCTGAACTTCCTGCATCTCCTGGAATGAACAATTCTTTTTAAGACTGGAAGTACGGGAAAAGTTTGAAGACTCGCTCCATTTGATTTGAGTAAGCAAGCAAAAGTTAAGCTCACGTTATTTCATTTCTGGAATACCAAAATGAATTTATTCTACGGTTCTTGTGGTAATCACTAATCCCAACAGAACATAAAAGTAACTCATAAAGTGACATGAAAACAACAGTTACGGCCACAGGAAAAAATAAAGCATCCAAAAAAAAAAAAAAAAATCCGATGAACAGAAAATAAATAAATAAATAAAGCATCCATTGCCACGGTAAACATGTCACAGAGCACATCCCCAAGTTTCCCGTGGACGTACCTTAAGGACAATTTTATTATCTGAAGTTGGCGTCCTCCCCACCCACAGTGCAAATTTGCAGGGATCTCCTTCAACATGTTCTGTGACACCCAACTCTGAGGTCTGGGTAAAAAGACAATGATATAATTAGATGAGAGTATAATTCAGAGACTATGTGGTCAAGCTAGGTTAGAACAATGCCGTTTGTTAACTTTGATAAGTAATCCTTAGCCCTCACTTTAGTGAAAATAAGGAAATTTTGTTCTGAGGCTACAAATGACCGGTTCATCTTTTTCATTTCCTGTGAGCACCGCTACTGGAGATTCTGATGCAAGTCCAGAGGGAAAAAAGCAAAGTATCTGAAACCTTATTATCTGGAAGACCAAGAGTTGACTCACTTCAACCTCATAACTAAATGCATTTGTTCTGGTTGTGAAAGAGCTGCCACCTCCCATGTCCCGCATGGACGAAGTGCCTTCACGGAGGGCAAATGGTGTTCTAACAGCTCAGTTATTTCCTAATTTGTTTATCGATCGCATAAACTTTTAGTATTTCACCAATAATTTTAAGGGCTAAGGACAAAATTGCTCTCTGTAATATACGTATGGTGTAATATGCAGAACACGGAAGAGTGTAGATGAAGGTCAACACCTTCAACTCCGCCACATCATGTTCCCCCCTAACGCAATCTTCTGCCTCCAGCGAAGGAAGTGATTCATAACCCACAGCACAGAGGTGCCTCTGAGGGAACCTCAACTTTTAAAAGATAAATTAAGTGAAGATGTATCAGCTTCTAAAACAGACCAGCCTGGTCTCTGAGGCTAGATTAGAGCCAGCTAGTGAAATTACTAGCCAGCAATGCTGCATTTTTTCTTTCCAGTTAGAATATGATCTAAAATGATGTAAGGTGGCTGTGATCCAAAAGACAATCTCAAACAGGATATCAGCCAAAGGAAAGGGTATGAAAACCATTAGCTTGAACTTGCAAATTCCAGATTATTATTAAGATGCTCTCTACACTTGGTAGTATTTTATTACTTTGGGAATTTGATTAACATATGGATACCATAAAAACATATAACGAATAAAATACAAATTATCCAAATATCTATCAATATGTATAAGCAATCTGCCATACCTTGTATAAAGAAACCAAATTCTAATACATTTTCTATTATTTCTCCGATGGTGATTTTTCTTTAGTTTTGCCCAATCCTCCCGCTGCCTGAGCCTGCTCAGCAATTTTTTGATGACAGTCCTCTGAGATATTGCTACTAAGGGAAGAAGGAAATATAGTGGACCCTGGGGATGACATATGCCTGAGATTTTTCTGAGTTGACATGTGATTTTATAAAGAGATTGGTTGGACGTGCTCTGAATGGAAAAAAGGCACCAGGTGTGTTTCTCTTGCCAGGAAGTACAATGACCAGTAAGAATTCATCACTGTAACTGCCAAGCACTCAAGGGCAGCTGTCTCTAAATAGGTGGGATTGTGGGTTTTTAAAACGATTTTTGCTTGCATATATTTTTCTCCAATAATAATATTTTGCTATTGTAAAACCCATGTATTAATTTACTTTAAATGAAAAAAATAATTTTTAATTTGTCATTAAGATCCCACAGTGAGCCACCCTGTAAGGCTGCATAAGTATAGTCCAATGTTGGTGAATGAGAAATTAATTATAATGATATGAGAACTTCACAAAATCATAGTGAGATATAATCATTTTGTGTATTTATAAAGCCAGTTAAGGGACACGAAAGGCAAATGATTTAAATTCACTTACAAAGTGTGTTCTTATCCTGTAGTTAGATTCCCTGGAATTTAGAAAAAGCAATTGTCCTAAGTCTAGGAAAACACAAACTCAGGCGCGCCCTCTAGTGGACTCACAGCTGTCAAAGAATTTCACTGAAGATGAAATGACAATTTTGGACTTTTCACATTTTAGGATAACCTGAAGGCAACAAAGAGTAATTTTTCTCTACCTACAAAAATGTTGCAATTGTGTTACCTTTAAACTTAAAATTCCAAATGCCAATACTTACAAACAATTTGCTTTTATAAAGGTACTTGCTTCTCCCACTGGAATCTTTCACTTCTTTACTAAATACTAAGGACATTTCAAAAAGGAAGAGATGCCGTTCTCGACCCTTTCGAATTAAGGTTTTTGGGTCCCACACTTGGAAGGATTCCTGCAGAATGAGTTCTCCCTGAGACTCGATATTTTCATCAAACCCTACAGCATAAAAAAGGAGGCACAATCAATTTAAAATAAAAAAGACAGCATTATGATTATTAAACATTTGTAAAATGCCCATCAATTAAATCTCAGATTAGCATTTCCATTTGGGCCCCTGACTCCGGCCTCCCTAGCACTGGCCCATCTGAGAAAGGCTAATTCTTCCTGAAACAAGATTTTACATTGTTTTGTGTGTGTGTGTGTGTGTGTGTGTGTGTGTGTGTGTGTGTGTTTAAAGCAGGGATTCCTCTTGGCTTTATTCCTTGTGTTCTAGCTCCTTAGGGTGGCATTCTCACCAGCTGAGAATGCCATGTCTCCTCACCTGCACTCACAACACTCCTCATACAGACCTCCTCCGCTCAGAATGATTCCCTGACGTTCCCAGCTCGAGTCTTGCTCCTCTGCTTCCTCGGCCTACAACACCCTTCCAGGCCTACAACACCCTTCCAGGACATTCCTCAGCAGTCCCGGCCTTTCCACAAGGCCCTGGTCTTGCCTTCCTTCTGGGTACTCATCTCTGTGGAGTTCTCCCTCTGCATGCAAAGTTCTCCATGCGCATCAGTCATGCTCTGGCCACTGGCTGGCTTTCACTAATCAGTGCTCATCTCTTCATGGAAGGGACCATTGCCTGGACTCTAAGATTCCTGCAGCAGGTGGGGGCTACTAATGGTCTCCCAACTTCCACTCTCCCCCTTCCCCAATAGCAGAGACCCCCTCGACGCCGCTCAAATGAGCACTACATTTCCCAGCATCCTCTGCAGCTCTGGGAGCCCCGCCTACGCTCAGGCAGCATGGGGAGTCACATGGATGACGCCTAGCTGCTCCCTGCTGCCCCCACCCCCCGTCCTGCCCCATGCAAGGTTAACACAGTCTAGACACATCCTGAGCTGAGCCAGCCAGGCGACATGAGAGGCGTGGAGAGAAACGAGCAGGAGCAGAGCCCGAGGCCTTGGCGTCAGAAGGGCTGCCACGCCAGCTCAGCATTTTACATGAGAGAAAGAGAAAGCCATGCTGCTTGGCCTTCATTTTTGGTCTCTGATCAAGAGCAACACCTTTGCCTTAACTAGTGTATGGCTCAGTGCTACCAGCAATGATGACACACATAGGCCAGCAGTGCTTCTTGTAAATGTGTGTAACCTGAGAGCAACAGTTAAGCTCTGTAACATAGAATCGCCTTCTTAAACAGAAGCATTCACAGAAATTATAATGGCAACATTTTTAAGTGTATTCATCTGATTCTCTACCGTGTTATATACCACATTCACCTGCATAAGCAGTTGTGTGGTACTCACTACGTTCCAGGCTCCAGCAAGTGATGCAATGGATGTAGAGATGGGGAAACAACAAGCCCTTTTAAGGATTTCCTCATCTTCGGGGACTGATCTATCCTAACCCATCACCTAACAGAAACCAGGCCGGGAAGGCAGCGACACCAAGCTCAGAGTGGGGAGGCCATTCCCAGTAGTGGGGCAAGGACAGGTTAGGTTAGGTGGAAGCATTTCATGTGATCTTTAAGGGAAGCAATAAAACCAATTCTTTAAAAAAGAAGACATTCACATCTAGAATCTTATTCCTAAGTAAACACAGAGGCATGAAGCCAAGGTTTTCAGGGAAAGGGAAATCCATCGGGAGACTCAGCAGGAAGCGCACACAGGTGTGGGACGTCCGGTACCTTCCAGCATGCTGAGGTGCATGGCGTCGTTGGCTCGCTTGGGCACGCTGAGCATCACCTCCAGGCCGTCTTTGATCTCCCCTTTGCCTTCCTCACAGCACGTGAGGAGCTCCTGCAGAAGACCAAGACTGTGAACTAGCGAAGACTGCGACATTCTCTACCACCAAGATCTTTGAGGAAATGAAAGAGCTTTGATTTTCAAGATAAAAAAAACGACTGTGGTCTCCTGGGCATATATTCTCACAGGAAATGAATTACTGTCTTTGTGTCCAATGGACGGACGGGTCTGTCCTGCTCAATCAGGACATTTCTCCACATCACAGAAACCAGGGGGAGTCGTAAGTTAAGATAAAATTAGTGTACATGTCCACTAACTACCAAGCCCTAAAAATGACAAGTAAAATTATTTAATTAGGAGAGTAGAGCAGTCAGCTACTGGTGTGACTGAAGGTCACGCCAGGGTTCAGCCAGCACCGCTGAGCTTCCACAGGGCCCAGCATGCCTCTGAGCCTCTGGTGCCATGAAGGCAGGGCCATTGAACCCGGAACTGCACAGCGTGCGGCAGGAGCAGTGACACTGGTGAAACACCCTTTGCCTGTAGGATGTTTAGAAGCTCCCACGATTGCATCACACTCCCTGAGAGTGATGACATCTCGGATCTCAGGGACAGCGTCATTGATGAATGATAGCAAGGGCAGCTAATTCTGACTCCTCTGGGCTCCCAGACATCTCATCTGTGCATTAATAACTACTGGTCAGGCAGTACCACATCAACAGCGCTCTGGGTCCCAGGACTCAACAGAGGGACATGACAGTGAGGTCAGCTCTGGTCTCACACCCAACGGTCTGGAGCAACTGAGCTACCGACAAGCACCTTCACTCATGACCAGATGGCGTTTACCCATGATGCTGAACAGCATGGCAGAGAGTGCTTCCATGCACGGAGACCAGCTGCACTGGCAGGAGCTCCGGGCTGGGGATCAACACAGCTTACTCCTGTTCTCCAGAAGGACCCTCCGCAGAACCAAGGGAGGGTTACGAGTTCCAGCCCCAGCCCCAGCCAGCAGTGAGTGAACAGACGTGAGGTCACTGAGCAACGGTCTGTAGAGAGCCACGGGCTAAAACAAAGTCCTTCAATCCTAAGGACGGACGTCAGAGGTGAACCACCTTTGCGGAATAGGAAGCGAAGAGCAAATGCTAAGATAAACAGCTTAGCCTCCGGCTTCTACTGCGTGGCTACAGCCCACAGGTCTCTGCAGGGACAGGGCGGTCAGACAGTCCCTCAGGGAGATCCTGACACCACAGGGCAAGGAAGCTGCTCCGACAGAAAGTTCTAGAATGGAACCACTTCCACAAAGGAAGGCAGCCACTTGCTAACTATTTCTCCATTGTTATTACCAACAGAGAGTAAAGAAGAGTTTCAAGCATTCATAACTTGCTCTTCTGAATGTCATGATCGCCTCCTATTATTGTGCTAGGACTGAACGGGGACACAGGTTCACAAAATACAGTTCCTGGGATGCATGACTGGTACATTCTGATGTTTAATTACTAACATTCACCAGCCAAGGAAATGGGACATAAACACCATTAGATGGAGGCTGTAAGTTATTTTTCTTGTAGTCAAGAAAATATGTATCAATTACATATAGAATGCACTCTTAGACATTCTTACCACAAATTCTAGGTTTCCTTTACCATCCAATCGTGCCATGACTAATAGTTATTAGATTTTACAAGTGTGACTTTAGTTACAATCATACGTAATCAAGAAAAAGCAGAGGTCAGCATGACTCAAATACTTGTGATTTGTACGAACAAAATGTACACATTTGTGTGTGACAAATGACTAGACCAGAGGGTAGTTCTTCTGGGTTCAGGGGAAACCTGGGCACCAGACTGGCCTGAGTGCAGAGCCACGCCCAGGTGTTGGGGACCAGTGATGACTAGGGGCGTGCCCCACCCTAAGGCCAGGCCCCTCCCTGCAGACAGCACTGTGTGAGGTTAGCTTCATATATGCCAAGCGTACAGCACAGGGCCTGGTCCGTAGTCAGCAGGCCATATGAGGAGCCATGGTACAAATATCCAGGACTGACAACTTCTCTTTCCTTTCTCAGAAATGGCAATGATTTAAAACAAAACAAAACATGCTAGGTGCTATTTTTAAAACTCAGGGCACTTTACAGATAAAGAAAAAAGTCACAATAGCAATGTACCAATCATAAACTCTGCAGGTTGCGGATGCATCATACGTACTTTCAAAAGGAGCTGGTACTTGGTTATGCGCTGCACTGGTTTAATAAGGTAGGAGGAGATGGAATTGGCTAACCCGTGCCGCTGCTGGATCTCCTGAATTAAAAAGTCATAGAAATAAATAAATAAGTAAATCTGAACACCACGGGGCAAGTTAGGTAGCACCAACTCACAGTTTACATTTCTGTATCCTCACAATGAATAAACACACATTATTTTCCTGTAAATGTAAAGCAGAAATCACTGCTTATTCTTTTAATATGGCCAACCTAAAAGTAGTAAATGTGTCATCACTTGGAACCCCGAAGATGGCGACGTTGACTTTGCATCACTGGCTCTCAGATCAAACAGGCAAAGTCAACCACCCCCAGCGCAGTCCCCAGGGGCCGGCACAAGCGCCCCCGAAGCCGTCATACCTGAGTCAGGGACCGACCGCCCTCCCTCCCCCCAGCTCCCGAAGCTTCGGCCACGTGTGCCCGAGCCACTGACCACAGCCCTCCCCACAGACACTTCCTTCTTCCCCACTAACAAGGCTACACATCGTCACGGAATTCTGCTCCCCTATTCGCTCTCACAACTAAGCTGCCTTAGCCCAGAATTGCCACACCAATCTGCTGTGGCTGCCTTTTTGCAGTCCTTAGCATTCTCCTCAGAATTTATCAAGAACAGCTATCATTCGGGAGGCCATGCTCCAAAATGGGCTTAAAAGCCACCACATCGCTGTGCTCTCCATCTGTTAGTCATTGGGATCCTGCTCGCCAGGAAAAGCAGACCAGAGGCTGATCCCCGTGAAGTGCCGGCCGCACGAATCATCAAATGACTTGTTCCTCAGGCATCTAGCAGATTAAATTAAAAACTGACAAGTCCTCCTCTGGCTTCCAGATCATAAATGTCATTTCTAAGACTTCTTTTCAATTTGCCATGGTTTACAGACGTGGGATTTGGGATGTAATGATGATACACACGCCCGTCATTTAATAGCACCATCTAAAGGGTTTCTTCCACATACAGTAAAATTCAAAATCTTAAGGGCAGGTCAGTGAGTTCTGACCAAGGTTAACCCACTTACAAGCAACTCCCAAACCAAGATACGGAACATTCCCCGTCACGAAGTCCTCTCGCCCCTTCCAATCAGCTCCCCACCCATGCTCCCACCACCACCAGAGGCAACCCTGGTTACAATTTCTATCACCACAGATTAATTTTGCATATTCTGGAGGTTCATATAAAAGGAATCATGCAGAATGTGTCTTTCTATATCCAGCTTCTTTCAGCCCACACTTTGGAGGTTAATCCATGCTGTCATGTATCTGGGCTTATATCCCTTCGCACAGCTGAGCAGTACACACCACAATGCGTTGGAAATGCTTAGTAGTATTTAACACTGCTGGTTCTACTAACATTTTCAGAAATGCATCTCCAATTTTTGTTGGCATCTTTATTACCTATCGTAGTATTATACGATTCAAAATGGTTACAAGATCACAGTCTTCCAAAATACCTCACGAAGACTTAATCCTGCTGAAATAAAAATGTTTTTCTTTTCTAAAATTTCTTTACTTATAAAATTTTGGGTGGGAGGGGGCAGAGAGTTGGGGGAAAAAGCAGGACCTAGCTCCCTGGTCAGTGGCATATCTAATGCCACGACTGACTCTTCCTGTGCATTTAAGTTGTTTCCATGCAATAAAGTCCTTGCCATTTGCATCCCTCTCTGCGGAGGGGGATGCCCTCTGTGGATATCCACTCTCTGCCCAGCACCTCTGCCACCATCGAGAACTAAGTGAGCCCTGACAGATGCGCAGCTGTACGAGGAAAACCACGGGCAAGTAACCTGCGCGATCTCTACGTCAGACAAACATGATTTCCTATTTTCTTGAAGGTTTTTAGGGCACAGTGTTGTTTTTCTAATGGCTTTGATTCCAAACATTCAATGTGCCACATGCTCTTAATGCTTGAGCCTTAGGTAACTCTAACTCCGCAGGTGGCCACTCGGGTGTGGGGTTTCTCTGAGCTGCAATGACCTAGGGTCTGTGAAAGACTGAAAAGAAAAGGCAGCTGGGCTGGGAGCAGGCTTATTTACAAAGGCAGGGAGGTGGAACTGCTGGTCAGGAGAAGGGCATGGACACAGGGTCATCTGCAGGCAGGGCTTCATCTCAAAGAGAAAAGCTGAACGTGTTCAGTCCCCAGACTTTCAGAGAAAGGCAGATGGTCACACTTGGCCACGTACAAGCATATGTGCATTCAAAAGTACCCTGTCTTTCAATCAGAATTTATATGGCACCATTTATATGGCACACACACATGTTCTACAATCCCAAAAGGCATTCTGCATGTTAATACACCATGACACTGCTTTCCTTTTTGTACTAAATAATCACCTTGCAATACATTTTTAAAGAGGATGAGCTACATCTATGTTTACACCAATGAGAATGTAATTAACAAAACCCCTAATGGGCCTACTGGTTACGGTGCTATTTGTAAAAGTTTACTGGTAGGCCACTTTTGGAAAATAACTACATGAAATTAAAATGGGAAAAAGAAATGATTAAAAAGATTCAAAGTTACTTTTTTTTTTTTAAATAGGGAAAAAGAAGATGAATAGCTTACATCTTCTATACATGTAAAAATTTATGGTTATATAAAGATAGTAATGACATACACACACATGCTTATTAAAGCCTGAATTCCTTACAGATATATAGCTTGAGAAGGAGCTTTTTAAAACAGAAGACAATATAAGTCTATCCCACCATGTATGTGACAGATAAAAATGAAACTATTGTCCCAACCTTTAGGTGAAAGTTATGAATAATAATGCATTTTATATGTACAAATATAACAGGAAACCTCAGTTTCCTCAGTAACCTATGACTTACATCAAAGTAGGATCCTGCGTGCTCTAATATCAGCTGAGTGGAATCAGGCTTATTTTTGCAGTAAGTGACGTACATCTGAAACTTGTCTGCCTATAAACAAAAAAGCATTGGACTATCACTTTCGAATGGCAGTAAGTCAAAATATGATCAACTTTATAAAGAAAAGAAGCTGTGTGGACAGAGGCTATGTAAGGCCCAAATTAAAGAAACCCCATTTTATAAGTAAACCTACTGAAATGAGACGCACACCTCCAGAAGCCTCCCCCGACCCAGCACGTGGGGGGTGGGCACATGCTCTCTTCCCCCACAATGGCGTGTGGAAACCCGGGCAGTGCGCTTCGATGGCACAATCACAGGTCACGTGTCTGCCCCCTCTGGGTGGGGAGACCCTCCCCACCTCCTGGGCAGGGCAGAGCACACGTATTTAGCTGGGAATCCCCGGGGCCACGCAGAGGTCTAGCACACTAAACTGTCTCTTTTAAATCACTGCTACTGCTAATAATAAGCTCATTCTGCATCAATAACTAGCGGGGGAATGTAATTCTTTGAGACAAAGCCCATTTCTCTGTCTGCAGATACCAGTAGAGTATGGTGACAGAAAAGAAATGGACAGTGTTCCTCCTAACTCCCTTCAAAGCCACCTAATAACTGCGAACAAGAAGCTGAGGTTTCATTACCCAAGTAACAAAGCAATGCCCCACGTCCTCCGGCAACTGCTCGTACTTCTCCAGCTCCTTCAGGAATATGCTGCAGAGAACGAAAACATTATCCTACTATTATATTTTAAAACATTTTCGTAGTGAAATATGCCAGAAATTAGACCAAGCATACCGTGACCTCAGGCAATGCCTGAATTTCATCACTTTAATCAAATGCAGTGAAAAATCTGTGCCCCTTAGATTTTGAGATTTAGCGAATGTGCAGCTCTTAACTAGGGTCAATTACTGTGACATTCCGCTCACTGGTTTAGCATTTAAACACTTTCTAACAGAAACGTGAACCTAGCGGCTCACTTTCGGGAAAGTGCTGTTTAGCAGTTAGAGGCATAATCCGGGGATGGAAATATTCACTTAGAAGAACCCCTTTACCCTGGCCCGTGTGGCTCAATGGTTGAGCGTCGTCCCATTCACCAGGAGGTTGCCGGCTCGATTGCTGGTCAGGGCACATGTACGGGTTGTGGGCTCCACCCTAGTAGGGGGCGTACAGGAGGCAGCCAATTGATGTTTCCCTCTTACAATATAGTTTTTCTCTCTCTCCCCCCCTCCTGCTCTCTCTAAAAATCAATTGAAAATGTTTTTTTAAAAGAAAAGAACCCCTTTAGATTTCAGTGTCCTTTGTTGGGGGAGGGGCAGGGGAGTGAGGAAGGCCCCAGGAGTTCTGGCCCACTTGTTTTTCCATAGACTACTGGCCCCACAGACTTCTCCTAAAAGAGCTTCTGCTACTTTTTAAAAATATATACATTTTTATTGATTTCAGAGAGGAAGGGAGAGGGGGAGAGAGAGAGAGAAACACCAATGATGAGAGAGAATCACTGACCGGCTGCCTCCTGCATGCCCCACACTGGAGAGCCTGCAACCCGGGCATGTGCCCCGACTGGGAATCGAACCGTGACCTCCTGGTTCATAGGTCAATGCTCAACCACGAACCACACCAGCTGGGTGAGATTCTACTGCTTTTAAAACATTTCTTAGAAATGAACCTGTGTCTTCCTCTGACCAATGGAAAGTGCATCTCATTCTGGACAGACTGCACATCTGTTCCATCCTCCATTCCCACTTCCTTCTTATCTAAAAAGACCGAACATTGCCCTAGCCGGTTTGGCTAAGTGGTTAGAGCCCCTGCCTGTGGGCGGAAGGATCTCAGGTTCAATTCTGGTCAAGGGCACGTACCTCTACCTCTACTAATCGATGTTTTTCTCTCCCTCTGTCTCTCCTCCTCCCTTCCAGTCTCTCTAAAAATCAATGGAAAAATATCCCCGGGTGGGGGTTAAAAAATAAATTAAAAAAAAAGACTGAACATCGCCTGTAATCGGAAACCTCTTCTTTCTTTTAACCCTAAGAAGTAACTTCTGCAGCAGCTCGAGAGGAGTTAGGGGCTCACGAAAACAGTTTTCACAGTTTTCCGAACCTCATTTCTACCGAAAGTGAGCCCAAATGTGAAGTTGAGCCTGTATTAAAATTGTGTTTAGAATGTCAGTGCTGCTGAAGAAAGCCTGGCAGGTGTCATTCAAATTTCAACCGTCGCTGAAACCTGTACTTGCTGGCATGGGAAACCCTGGTGGCTCGTCAGGGACTGCCAGCACTGCTCCCGGCTGCCCAGGGCAACGGGCTGTGGCTCCCCAGACAGCACACTCACTTGTTATGGAACTCGTAGATCTCTTGCATGTTCCCGAAGATGATGAGCTCCTTGTTCACGATGCCGGGCGGGATCTCCTCCACTCCGCTGGTCATTTCCCACAGGTAGGTCTGCAGGAGGGAACAGGGATTACACAAAAACTGACACCAAACTTTCAAGAAACCGGTATTCTGACATCTATAGGACTGGACCCAGAGTTCATGTATATCCGAAACTATGTCTTAAGAACAGAATCTTTTAGAAAAGTACGAAAAATTAAAAAACAACAACAAACAAACACAAAAAACCCCCCAGTTGCTATAATACTTGAGAACAGTTCCTATACTTTTTTACTCTGAACTTATTCCGATGTTTGAATTTTGGAATTCAGCTACTCCAAAAGGCACAACAAATATTCATAGAACTACTGAGTATTAGTGCCAGTCATCATCAGTAGGCGCATCTCTCTGCAGCTGCTGTGGAGTTCTATACAAAGGGCCCGGCGGCCCAGCCGCCATGGGACACGCGGAGCGAGAGGATTAACGCTGCATCAGCCCGCAATGAGCAGAAATCGAGCCAGAACGTCACAGAGGTGCAGAAACGTGAGACTGGCTGCCTACGGCACTTTAAGCCTCAGACACAACTAAAGAGTGAGAGTATTTTAAGAATTACTAATAGGTAAGAATAAATGCTAGATCGCACACAATCTAAGTAAATAAGCAAAAAAAACTTACTTACATCCATACACTCCCGGAGGTCCCTGACGTAAGCCTTTTCAGTTTGAATTAGCTCGGCCATTATGAACCTGGAACACAGGAAGACGGCCATGAGTTAGTGCCCACTCAGGGTACACCCCCCACTTCTACAGTTTATGGAATAGTAAAGCGGCTTAGAAATCATCAGTCAGTCATGTCTTTTGGAGATTGCCATCGAGAAAAGATAGAATGAGAGTATCTAGCCACCAAGTCGAAGGAAGACACAATTTGGGACAAATTGGGAGCTTCCTCGAGATCGAGGTTTCTCTGTTCAGCACTTGACACTCGGGGCGGATGGTGTTTTGCTGGGAGCTGTGTCTTGTAGATGTTTAGCAGCCTCCCGGTCTGCACCCACCAGATGCCACAACCCAGAATGCCTCCACACACTGCCAATGTCCCCCAGAGCACAAACTGCCCCTGACTGAGGATCACGGACTCAGAGCAATCTCTTGTCTTATTAGTATCCAGTGCCGTTCACTAACGTTCAAGCACCTCCACTTGCTAGTCACTTCTCCTTAGTATTCCCACTCCTGGTCCATGGAGGACAAATGACACTAACTCGATTTGCCAGCCCCTATGAGACGGGAGTGCAGGGACAGATAACGAGCGACTGCTTCTGAGGCAGGTGATGAGGGGACAGTGCATGCCGTGGAGTGTGAGCTGCAAAAACTAAGCATATTCCGAACAAGCAGATGTCACAACGCCATTTGACCTGAAAACACCCACAGATGCCTGTTTGCCCAAGTGACATTCTCTTCCCCTTTCCAAGGGATCTGGCAGGTTCTGAAAGTCCGGCTTACTCTTTCCTGCGGGCAGACTTCCGTTTCTCCTCGTTAAGCTCGTGCGCGGCGTCGCGCAGCTTCACCTCTGACCCCGGGATGCTGGCTGGGATGATGTCGAGCTGAAGACTCTTACTCTGTGGAATAGGACAGTGATGAGTTCGGCGGCCTGAAGCTCATGCAGGACATGCAGAGCACCCTGACCGGTTCCGTTTGCACAAAGCCATTTACCGATTTGTTGGAATCTGAAGAAATCCCCAGGGCTTTCTCCAAAGAGGTCCTGTACTTCTCCATCCGCAGAGAGAAGTCTCTGTACCGCTTATCCACGGCAGTGACACATTTCTTTATCTCTGCCGCATGGGCATGGCCCTTTTCACAAAAGCCATCAGCCAGCTGTATCAACAGCTTCACCCTCTCCTTGGTTTGCTGCAAGAAACACACACAGCAGGAAAGTATGTGAGGCAAAGGAACCCAACTGCAGAAACCAGGAACAGTGGCACCCTGCCTACAACTCAGCTCTGAGCAGGGACAAAAGTGCTGGTGAGAGAAGCTCAGATGAATGCCCCTGTCCATCCAATTTGTCTCCCCAGTCCTAGCCGAGCTCCCTATCCTCAGCTCCTCAGCAAGGAATGGTGTTATGAAGCCCACGGATAACAACAATCTAGACTTTTCCATCAATGTCTTCATCTGCTGGATGCTGAGCAGAAATCTGTAAAATGCATAAACACCCGTTCCCTCGGGACATCCTCCGAGTTCTAGGACTGTCCTTGAATGTGTATGTATTGGGTACGAAGACCTCCCCTGCTTTACGCATGTTTACTCTGCACCAGTCAGAGCAAAAGCTCTCCTAGGGCAGCCGCCGCCGAGACTGGCTTTCCTGGGCATCTGGGGCCAGGAGCTCGCATGGCAGACGCTCACAAGATCCCTGCGGAGGAGACACGTGCCTCGCACGCTCGTGTGGGTTTCACTTGCGGGAGACAGGGAGGAAAAGCCACGTCCGGGAGTGGCCTTCTCGACAGAGGGACTTCAAACTTTGTTCCCTGTTTTAGAGCTCCCGCTTCAAAAAAAATAGTTTCATTGTATATGGACCTAGGACAGATCTTTTATTGAGTTAAGCATTACGTTTCTTACTGCATATAAAGTTAAGGATAACCATGCAACATTGGTTCTATATAATAGCAGTAACTTCACTCGACCCCAACTTTCCAACCAATCTTTAGTCTCCTCCATTTCACTTATTCTTACAAGAGGCTTCCTTCAATGTTCCCACTGGCAATGCAAACATGGATAAAAACTCTTCAGCTGTGATAAGCTTTCACTAGGAAACCTTTATGACTAACGTTTAGGAAACTGATTTTTTAAACCGCGAGAGAAAGGTCAGAGTTCAGAACCTGGACAGATGATCCTGGTCTGTCCAATAAAAGTTCTGAGATAGAAGCCACCAGGCAACTGCCCAGTCAGCTCTATGCTTGGACTGCACACGAACCCGCAACCTGGCGTGGCTGAGCACCCAGCACCCTGCCCCCGGCGGGCTCTTGCCTTTGGTTCTCTGCACAGGTGCCCTGCTGCCTGCAGTGCTAGCCTCCTAGATGTCCTCATGGCTCCTTCATGTCCTTGCTCCACTAAAGACCACCTTCTCCACATTCCCGCCCTGCCCAGCCACCCTTCCTGGCTGCTCTCCTGCTTCTGACGGCCTGCAGCACCTCCTCACAGGATGCAATGTACTTATGACACTGTTGACAGTCTCTTTTCTGTTAGAAGGTAACCGCCACGGGCCAGAGATGTTTGTTCTGCTTGCTAATTATCTCCTGCACCTCCGTGTGTCTGGCACATAGTGGGCAGTCACAAAATATTTACTAAGGAAAATAAATGAGCATTAGCTTCCTTATGCAAGTGTGTATATACCTGTAACTTTAATGGGTGTGGTAGTTACTCTTAAGAGCATGAATACATATACTTCAAAAACATATGGAAATAGCCCTGGCCAGTGTTCTCAGTGGTTATTGTGTCAGCCTGTAGACTGAAGGGTCTCAGGTTCAATTCCCAGTCAAGGGCAAATCCTGGGTTGGGAGTTCCATCCCCAGCCCAGATCAGGGCACATGTGGAAGGCAACCATCGATATGTCACTTTCACTCAGTGTTTCTCTCTCTCTCTCCCTCCCCTCCCCTCCCTTTTTCTAAAAAAAAAAAAAAAAAACACCACACACTCACACACACACACACACAAATGGAAAAAATACCCTCCTGAGGATTAACAAACAAACAAACAAAAAAAATTCAAGCAACATTAATTATCTCTGTGAAAAAAGGAGAATAAAGCAGCCTCTGGCTTTTCACCAGCAGGAGACCTTTCTGAAGGTGTGAAGACAAGCCTAGTTATAAACCAAGGAAATAAAAAGTTCAAGTTTTCAATATGGAAGCATAAATTCCAAAAGGAATTAAATTAGAAGCACTACTAAATTTAGTATCACAGAGAATTAACATGGTTAATGCAGGATTTCAAAAAATTAGGTTGCCTAGGCCAGGTTTCACTGCTGAGGGCCAAGATGTTAACCTGCAGAAAAGCACAGAAAAGTGATGCTGTCCCACCATTTAAGCACAAACCATGCAGGGGTTAAGAAAGCTATGTCGAGTTCTAAGAGCCAGGGACAGAGAAGTGGAGATAAAACAGACAATGCATTAAAACAAAACACAGCAAGAAATTTCAGGAAGATTTATGTACATGTCTACACACATCACAAAACAGACCCACAGCCAGCACGAAACACTGATAGGCTGATCCTGACTCTAAGAATGTGTGTTGAATGCTCTGAGTTGCCTTGCAAATGAACGGAGTTGCGTCTTAGTGAAACGAACGGAGGCCTTGTGTCCACAGAGGCTTTGTGTCCACTGACACCCAGCCTTCCCGTGTTAATTACTGTAACAGCTGGGCTGGAAGACTGCCTATCGAGGAAGGACTCTATCTAAGAGAAGAAAAACGATTTCTTGGAAGACATACGACAGGATGGCAGAAGGCACAAGAACATAGCCTAGTTTCAAGAGGAGAAGCTAAAGGACACCTCCAAGCACCAAAGCAGGCACTTTCTGATTAAATGAAAGGAAACCAGAAACTGAAGGAAAAAAGTTGCTAAGAAAAAAAAAGTGAGAGATGGTTTTTCAAAACAGACCAGTTCCTCTCATCAATGCCTCCAATGAAAGAAATAGCTTCTATATATTTGCGAAACAGAAAGGTCAGATGTCACCTATGAGCTCAGATGCTTTAAAAAAAAGAAATGCAGGGGCAAAAAAATGCCTGTTACTGCTCATTCTTCTAATGATCATACTCCAAATCTGAGGAAAAGGGAAGCTAGGAACAATGGAAAAATCCTCTCCTACACACTCCATTGGTGGAACTAAGCTGCCAGGCTGCTCAGCTCCCGACGGGGACACTCACTCTGGCCTGTGCACGGCGCCCCTGGGGCTGTGCGTAAAGGCCTGCAGAGGGGAGCACTGCTGAAACTCTCAGCCAGAGAGAAGAAACAAATCTCATATCTACCGCTCAGTGCTATCTTAAGTATTTTCTATAGACCTTTATTTATAGCCAAAGAATATTCAGAGAAACCAACAAAGGTCATGTAGCGCGCATAAATAACTAATTTTCTATCCAACTCTTAATGCAAATGAGAATCTCACAGCTGAAGGTGCGCTGTACCTGAAGGAAGGAAGACTTGGTCCTTATCTGCAGAGGCAGGCCCAGCTGGCTCTCCTCTTGGCGCCCAAGGCCTCGCTGTCATGGTGAGGCTATCCTTGCCTGAGCCTGCCCTCCCCAATGCTCAGGCACCCACAGAGCACCCGGCCTCTTCACGGGCCCTGCCGTGGTCGGTGTCTGTGGCTCCACTAGATTACATGCTTCTCCAGAACAGAGACCAGGGTTCCCAGCACCCCGATGCTGAGTGAAAGGAAATAACTTATAGAGCCTGGGCCCGGGAAGGGAGGGTGGGCTGGGAGCAGAAGACTGGGAAGAACAGGAGGAGGAGTCGAAATCGTTACAGAAAACACAAAAAAGTGCAAATAAACATAATACAAAGTAGCTGCCTTCACCCCAAATGATTAAAAAATACCTCTCTGATATGTCTTCAAAGCCAAGTGAAGGGTCACCCACACAACGAAATCAATCTTTTTACTTTACAGGGATACTTCTTTTTAACCAAAAATATTATTTAGGTTGATCATCTATTTTCTACTCTTGAATTTTTAGTTTTTTTCTAAAAAGTTAAAATGTATCATCAAAATATATCAGCACTTCTGAAGGTATTATAATAAAGGTATATTCAAAAACTCTGAAAAACAAAAGGAAAAACACCACTGGTTGAGAAGGAAACTCTAAAAGAATCTCAGAGCGTTTTGAGGCCTCTACCGGTCAATGTGTAGACTCTTCTATATTTGCTTAAAAATTAATATGTACTCACCTATATTGCAGAGACAATAAAGGTTTATTTAATTGTATTTTGATTTTCCAGAGAAAACTGAAAATGCACCCCCCCTCCCCGTTTTATAAAATCTATGGACAACCTACTGGAAACACAGACTGAGCAGACAATGCTACTGTAACAATTTTCACCAGCTCAGGCGGAAGGAAAACACCCACAACACACAACCAAGTCCAGCTGGCAACATCAAATAGTGCTTCATAAAAGAGCAACTACCCAGAACACGCCTGAGGGAAGAAATCAGAAGAGCAATAGAAAGGAAGGAGACAGAAAGTACTCGCAGAAACCAGAGGACCAGCAGCCAACAGATAAATGAGGGGAAACTGAGGAGCAAGGGTGGAAGGCAGTCGGAAGTATCACAAAACTCATGTCCAACGATCCATGTGGGTCACCCTGCTTCTCGTTTCATAGTATATTTCTGAAATGATCTATTTGAGAACTCCCTTATTTACCCACAGTGCCCTGCTCTAGGTTCTTCTGGAAAAGCCCAAGCAGACGTGCAGGCCGCCGACAGGTGTGCACAGCAGCTCTGAACGCACCTTGGCGGTTATCTGGAACTCCTCGTGCTCCTTCAGCAGCTCCTGGGTGTGCTGGATGCTTGAGCCAGTGGAGGTGTGCGTGGACAGGTAGAACTCCCCGTTGTCATGGATCCATTCTAGAGCCTGGACAGAGAGGGAACGGGAAACGCTTCAGGGCTGAGCAGTCCAAGTTCCTCGGTATCTCATCTAAATGCGAAGTCTCAGGTCTCAGCCAGCCCATATCAGGAAGCAGGCCCTCGAAGACAGACCGATTTCTGAAATAAGGGTAATTCGAAAACTTGGCGGGGGGGGGGGGGGGGGGGATTGACCTGCTAGAAAGTTGTAATTGTGTCACAATGAAAAGGTCAAGAGTTTCTTATAACCATGAACCTAAAGTCACAATAAAAGCGTAAGAAAAGAAACCACACGCACTGCATAGGTGTGGGTGAGGGGGTGGGCTGGGGCTGGGACCCTCACGCTGTTAAATACAGGGACATTCATGTCATGGGAATTCACAACCAGAAGAACAGGAGCACGGGGTGGGGGGGGGTGGGGAGCAGGCAGAGCCCGCGGCGTAGCCCCCCATCGGGAGCGGCGGCCACGCCTGGGGAGAAGGGGCCAGGCAGGCTCAGGTTGCCACAGAACGGCAGTTCTGACTCCTCTGCTCTCTCATGGCTAAGATGGAAGCCAGTGTTCTCCTCCCATTTTCATAGGTCTGAAGTGCAATCGGACTTACTTAAACACACACATCTGAAAGAGCGGTGTATGGAAAAGAAGCATAAAAGAGTCAAAGCTTTTACATGTGCTCTTCCTAATCTCCAAGTTATCCACTGCCAGGCTGGTACTGGCACAGAAAGATCCTGCCTCTGTTGGGTACATTTCCAGCATTTTAGAAGAAAAATAAGAAGAAAACCAGGACCAACTACTTCCCATGCAGCTCCCTGGCTGGGATTCACTTTTGGTGTGCCCGAGCTTCCCCTCCCATCTCGGAAACAATGTTAATCGGACTCTGAATGGAGGCAAAAAGCCACTTCTGCCCATTTATTCAAAGGTCCTTGGTTTCTCCACTCACACAGCGAATCGTCCCGAGTGCCTACGATGGAGTCGATGCAGGGGAGGCACCAGGGAATGAGACGCTTGGGCTCCGCAGACCGAAAGGGGAGAGAGATGACGAAAGATACACAAAAGACAAAGGCGGTTCCATCCCCAGCCCAGATCAGGGCACATGTGGAAGGCAACCAATAGATATGTCAGCAGAGGAGGTATCAAAGCTGGGACCTGGGCTGAGAAGGGATGGGCCAGGGAGGGATGAAGAGACCCAGTGCAGGCGGGATGGGGGGCGGAGTACACGCAATGGTCCCACGCTGAGGGAGCTGGTCCCCCACGGGGAGAGGATGGAGCTGGTCCCTCATGGGGAGAGGATGGAGCTGAGAGAGCTGGTCCCCCACGGGGAGAGGATGGGGGTGAGGGAGCTGGTCTCCCACGGGGAGAGGCTGGGGTGAGGGAGCTGGTCCCCCACGGGGAGAGGCTGAGGGTGAGGGAGCTGGTCCCCCACGGGGAGAGGATGGAGCTGGTCCCCCACGGGGAGAGGCTGGGGGTGAGGGAGCTGGTCCCCCATGGGGAGAGGCTGAGGGTGAGGGAGCTGGTCCCCCACGGGGAGAGGATGGAGCTGGTCCCCCACGGGGAGAGGCTGGGGGTGAGGGAGCTGGTCTCCCACGGGGAGAGGCTGGGGGTGAGGGAGCTGGTCCCCCACGGGGAGAGGCTGGGGATGAGGGAGCTGGTCCCCCAAGGGGAAGAGGATGGAGCTGGTCCCCCACGGGGAGAGGCTGGGGGTGAGGGAGCTGGTCCCCCACGGGGAGAGGCTGGGGGTGAGGGAGCTGGTCCCCCATGGGGAGAGGATGGGGGTGAGGCTGTGGAATGCAGGGGCTGCTGTGGGGAAGGGACGGCTTGAGTGGAGGGAACACCAGTTAGCAAACTGGTTCAGAGGTTTGGACAGGACACGGCATGGCAGCTCTGGTGGGAGCAAAGGGCAGATCTGACAAGCACAGGTGGTTTGCACCCACAAGACTGATGAAGGTGTGAAGGTGGAGCGATGAGGGGAAGACAGGAATCAGGAACCACACATCCTGTAAGATTGGGGGGGGGGGGGTGTGGGGCACAGTTCTGCCAAGGAGGAGGCTAGGGGGACCAGTCTGGACACCAGAAATGGAGATGCGGGCTGGGAGATAGCAACCGAGAAGACAAGTGAGAAACAAGAACACATCCCACTGAGACCTGGGGAAAGTCAACCTTCAGAGGCTGGATGAGGAGGAGGGCAGCGAGCCTGGGGCGGTGGTGGGCAGGATCGCTGGGGGGGGAGAGGGGGGGCGCCATCCCGAGACCTGATCGAGCCGGGTCCTCAAGGACAGATTCTCCAGGAGCGATGGATACCTACTATGCACCTGAAATTGGTACAGAACCCGACAGGTCCGCAGGGCCTGGCGTTGGCACTGCTCAGGGCCTAAACTTAGTGATTTTATAATTGGCAAACAGGCTGGGCTTTAGGAAAAAGCAGACAATTTCTCTGACAAAGGAATTATTTACAATTTTGTTCTGTGTAACTGAGTGATTCCTTGTCTTTCAACAGAGAAATAATAAAGAGTTGTGGGAAAGAATTATGAAACAATCTCTAATTAGCAACAAAACCAGGCTGCCGTGAATCTCAAACATGGCTGAACTGTTTTTAGATAAAATGGTAAGCAAACATAATTTAAACATTGAAGACACTACTGCTTCCCACCTCTGTTGGGAATACGGTGACTACACCTGGCACGGTCAGCCGAGACGAGAACAGGCCGAGTCAGGATGCCTGGTCCGAGGACCGTGCCCCCCAGCTCCTCCACCCTCTGGGGACCAGGCCACCCACTGCGAGACGAACACTTACCCACAGGGAACAAACGTGCTCCCTAAGAGGAAGCCTGTGTGAGGAAGACACCATCTTTCTTAGGCTGTACGAGTTTACTAAATGCCTGGCCTGCAACAGCACGTAGTAGGTGGACAGGTGGATTCAGAAGGAGCCTTGGTCCGGGTCTGACATGGAGAAGGTGAACGGCCCTATGGGTTCTTATGCTACCGTGAAGGCCCAAGGCGAGTGACAGGGATCCTGTGTCCGAGTTAGGGTGCGACAGACTTTCCCCTAAAACGACCTTCCAGGACTGACATTCGGGCAGAAGCACTTCATCCCAAACTGACTTCAGAGCGTGTAGGAACGCTGTTGACTACACTGACGTGTCAGAAATTCTGTCACATTTCTTACATCATTTTTGCTTGGTTTATCTGAAGAATGAACTTTTATCTTGCACACATAAATACAGCGACAGAAAAAGGCACCCACCACAGTATTTACACAAACACAGAACCTAGATTCCATGACGATTTTTAAACCATCTTCTCTCACTTGTATTTGCTGTCTGAAGCACGGGAACTGACAGCAGAGACAAGCTGAGGGTCAAACTCACCAAGAGACACGCCTTATGAGGCTGTGGGGTTTTCTTTTCAGAACAAACTGTTCATGACAAGGCCCGACTGCTTGGATCATTAGAAAGTGGCTGTGAACCTGCTGAATGGAGGTCTGAATACAGGGTGGAGGGCAGGATGCCCAGGGCGACTGACCTGCTTGGCACTTCGTTCAAAGACCACGTACTGCTGGCACTGGTCCAGCCGCCTCTTCCTCATGGTCCAGTAATGCAATACCCTGTTCTCCCGCTGGAAGAGTTCATTCAAGATATCTGAGAGAGCACAGAGGAAAGCATCAATCAATGAAACCTGCAGATAAACTCTGGTTTGCATTTTTCCGATATATAATATTTTTACTTACTTTAACAAAACAGTCAATGCCAATATATATCACCCTGAATTACGTCTTTTCTCCCTGGGTATATTCTTCAACTTTATTGAATAAACTAGAGGCCCAGTGCATGGATTCGTGCACCGGTGGGGTCCCTCGGCCTGGCCTGCGGGGATCGGGCTGAAACTGGCCCGGTGCATGGATTTGTTCAGGGTGCATTCAGCTCTTCTTGCCCAGTCCCAATCAGGACCAACTGGGGCTGGCCAGCTGGGGAGGGACCACGGAAGGGCTCCAGGGCGTGCCCAGCCCATCTTGCCCAGTCCTGATCGGCCAGACCCCAGCAGCAAGCTAACCTACCGGTCTGAGCGTCTGCCCCTTGGTGGTCAGTGCGCATCAGCGACTGGTTGAACGAACAGTAGGACACTTAGCATATTAGGCTTTTATTATATAGGATTACCTGTATATTTAATATTTTGTTACTAAGCTAAGATAATGAGTAAGAGCTTGAATACTGTGAAATGGACCTCAAAGAGAAGCCCGGGATAGGGTTTCCAGGCAATCTCGGCCAGCCCCGCCCCTCGCCGCCAGTCACACCTCCAGGCTGACTCACTTTTCACTTGCTGCTCAGGGGCCTTGACGTGCGTCACCATGCCCGGCATGCTCACGCTATTCCTGTGCAGGTACTTCAGGAAGACGTCCGCGTTCCTCCTCGCGAGTGTGCAAGCCTAGGCACAAGGGAGCAATGCGCTGCTGATCCGACTGACGCAGACACAGTGAGTCCACATGGACGACACCATCAGGTGGCTCGCACTCACATCTTTACCGAAAATGTTTACCAGGCAACTTGTGCTCATAAACGGAAGGGACCAAAATTCTACACCCCTCAAGATGCCTTTTTGGAATACTGATGTGAGGCTGATTATTAAGAAACAAAAGACTCAGGAAGAACCTTTGACCCTCCCCGCTTTCCTGCCCAAGAGATCCAGACAGAGAAACCTGCTTTAGGAGGAGATCTTGGGATGTTCCCCCCTTAGTCGAATCTGAATGAACTATGGCAAATAAAAGGGCCGAGTCCCCAGGAAGGATCTGCCTGTGGATTATTCTGCTCTTCCTCAACTACCTACACATCGCCCATTCTCACTTCTGAAAGTTAATCCCCATTCCTCCCTCTTGCTCCTTTGTCCAAAAATGTCTTATATATCCAACACTGCCTCACTCGCTTTGAAATTTTCATGGATTTATCCTGCCTATGTGAATTCCCCATGTACACATATTAAATTTTTATTTTCTCCTGTTAATCTGTCTCTGTTAATTCGGTTATTAGCCCAGCCAGAAAAACTTAGAAGATGGAAGGAAAAGTATTATTACTTGTTTTAGCCCCCACAAAACCAAGTAAGCAATTTCATTAATGTATTAAAAAACAAGAGAGCCCTGGCCGGGTTAGAATGTCGGCCCACGGACCAAAGGGTCGCAGGTTCAATTCCCTCTCAAGGCACATACCTCAGTTGCACAGACCCCCAGCGTGGGTCGTCGGAGCATGAGTGGGAGGCAACCAATTGATATGACTCTTTCAAATCAATATTTCTCTCTCTTTCTCTCTCTCTTCCCCCTCCTCCCTTCCTTCAACTCTGTCTAAAAATCAATGGAAAAAATATTCTCAGGTGAGGAATAAAAATGAAAAAAAAGTTAAGTAAGGGGAAAAGGATATAAATATAAAATCAAAGCAGTTAAGAAAAACCCCCACATTAATTATATGTGAAGAGGAAATATCTTGCACAGTTCCTGTCCCAGAACTGGAATTGATCTCTTCTTCAAAGAGCTCAGCCTCCTTCTGTGTTAAATGGTACTGACACCACAATCTGGGCATGAGGAGTGCAGAACATTATTGGGTTGGTCATTTTTCTAGGCCTTTCCTGTAGATGGGAGCTAGAGCAATTTTTGTTTTAATTAAGAAATATACCATGAGTCTCTACTGAAAGTCTAAAATAAGCTGTCATACCAAATACCAAGGAAGCTGGTGAAACTGCTGGAGTCACGTCCAAAGGACAGCCATACCACCTGGCCTGAAGGGGCTCCCCCTAGGGGACAACTTGAATATAAAGATAAATGACTCCAATGGATTGAAGCACACCAGATACATTACAATCCAGGATAATGGTAAAGAAATAGTAATAAAACAACAACAACAAAAAAACAAATTAAGTGTATGTAGAAGTTGTTAAGGGAACAGCTCATTATTCTGAAAATGGTAAGCAAAGGGAAAGAGTCAAGCATTTATCATGCCTTCTCTGCACAGACTCTATTTTAGATTAATAAATAGCTCAGGAGTACTTACTAATTCTAGCTAATCGAGGAGGAAGGAATGACAGAAAATCACTGTTTTGCAACTGCTAAGGAACAATATTACCACTGGCTACTAAACCCACGAGGTGAGAGGCTGGTGGGGAAGAGCAGAATGGATGAGCTGGAAGCACCATGTTTGAAGCACTGACAAATTCTCACATTGCAGAGACAGGAAGAGGTGGACCTTATGTAGCTCCTGATGTAACACCTGGGAAGTGCAAGCACCATCCATGGGGTGTGCCAAGTTCACTCACGCATGCACACACTCACACTTGAAGCTGATCAGGGCCCTCAACCTAACTAACAAAAACTTAGAGAATCCAGGATGGTGCTAAAAGACCCCACAGGACACAATGACCCAAATCTGGAAAGTGGAAAACACCACAGTATGAATAACTCATTTCTTCAACTAATAAATGGTAATGAAAGGAAGGATGGCATTTAGATGAGGAGAGACAGAGACATACAAATCAAACCAATAATTGGACTTTTTGGATCTTGATCAAAAGATATTTGTGAGATAATCAGAGAAATTTGAACTCTTTGATTCTACATGAAATAAGTTACCATTAATTTTTAAGATTTGATCATAGTACTGTGGTTGTTTCAGAAAAGTATAATTTAATGTGTAGATGATTACTAAAGTATTTGCAAATAAAATGATGTAATATCTGGAATTTAAAAACAATCCAGTGAGGATGGGCATATGCCCGTAGGCTGGTAATCACTGAACCTGGGTGAGATGCATACGATTCATTCTTTATTTTGTACACATCTTTAAGCTTACACCGCAAAATGTTTAAAGATATCCAATGCAAAAACACTACAGAATTCTAGTGAACAAAGGAATCTAAACAGGCCTCATTTTATCACTTCACCTAAAGATCTTTCTTGATTAATATAATCAAGAAGCATTCAATTTCATGTTATACTAACTGGAGTGCAGAGACGGGGAGGTAAATTATAATTCAACTCAAAACACCTAACGGGGATTGTCATTTCATAAACTTAAACAGCAGCACAAGCAAGCACGCAGGCTCATTTCATAAACTTAAACAGCAGCACAAGCAAGCACGCAGGCTCTCAGGTCCCGTTTGAAAGAGTTACAATTAGTGACGGGGGTGGTGGCTGCTTAAAGTAAGTACACCAGCTAGGAATTTTCAGAGTTACAATTTCTCTCCCAAATGAAACAATAACTCTCTCTGTTAGGATAGTCCATCACCTTCAGAAATGAAACAAATTATTAAATATAACAGGAAATAGTGTCAGAGGAGTCAGAATGCTGAAGCAATGAGAACAACTAAACTTAATAAAGCAACAAGGAAAAATAAACACCAGCCCTATTTTCAAAAGGTCTGAGTGGCAACAAGAACCTCAGGAAATGTGGTCCAAGAGTGAAAGAATACAACGTGGAAACAGTCAATGTCCGTGTTGCTAAACACCTTGGCCACTGTTTCCAGTTTAATTGTTTTGAAGCATATAAATGACTGTGGTATAAATATAAGACCGTGTAAATAACAAAAACATTTTAAAATTATCTCTGACCAGCGGACTTATTGCTGATTGGATGCTACCCCGATCACTGTCCCATGAGGTGGAAATGGTGACAGCAGTGCGCCTGGCATAGTCCCACCTCAGGGCCGTCCTCAGGTGACCCTGCTGGATCTGTGTACCCTGCTCAGCGAGGCATCGGCCCCCCAGGAAGCGCTCGTACCTTCAGGAACGCTTCCTTTTGTTCAAGGTGCTTGCTGATCATCGGGGTGACGTGATCCGTCTCGGAATTGGGGCCCAGTTTGTCGGCTCCTCCACACCAGTCCTCTTCTCTCTTGTACTCCTGCTCCAGGCTCTCGAGGACACTGCAGACCTGTGGGCAGGAGACAGTTCCAGCTCAGAGGGACCCCAGCATCTGAGGGCACGGGCTGGCATCTGTGGGGAACATTTTCAAAGTGGCCTGAGGACCAAACCACTGGAACCACGGCTCTATCCAACAGGAGGATTGCAACTGCAGGCCTTTCAGAACAAGGACAAAACAAAAGCTGAGCTTCCTGTCTCTCTCAGACACGTTTCAGGCCGTTTACTTAAGTGATAGGAAAAGGGGTGCTTCTTAGCCACTTCCCAGCCTATGACGTTTTGATGCCTACGGTGAGCACAAGTGGTGTCACGTCTAAGAATGCTTCTCTTCTCTGCTGGACTTGGAATGGCTAGCTCAATGATGACTGATGAGTTAATGATTGAGTTGTTCAATCAAATCAAGCTCAAAACAACATGCCAGTCGGGAGCTGAGGGACTGGGCCCCCCTCCCTACCTGCTCCGAGGTTTTGTAGAAGGCGACGGACGCGTTCACGAGCTTCAGGCGGTCTTCCATCTTGAGCATGAGCTGCTGCCAGTGGGAGGCCACCTTCTCGGCGCAGTCCCGGATCATGTCCATGTCGTAGTGGTTGGCCTGCAGCATGGCCTCTGCCTTCTGCTGCACCTGCAGCGCGCTCTGGTGTGTTTTCTAAGGAGAGGAAAGGGAGGGCGGACTTAATAGGGGTGCCACGCGTTTACTGGAGAGGCGCTGGGAACGCCACGGCCCTCCCGTGCTGCTTGCTTTTATAGAAACCGCCTCAGCTAATACTCATTAGGACACTTCTAAAAACATAGCAGATAGTTTAGTTAAAAAAAAAAGAGAAAGTTTTCATGCCTAGCAACGACTGCTTCTATTTAAATGAGCTAATGAAGGATGAAATGCATTAAGACTTTCAGGCCTCCATGGTGGGGTCTTGGCCTGAGAAAGAGCAGGAGAAACCTTTAACAGCCAATATTCTAGAAAAGCTGTTGAAATAGTCCAAGTGTATTATTCCTATTGATCCTTCTTATAATAGCAGCTACAGGCAAAGGAACAAGTGGGGAAAAGGTGACCACAGTGAGGGCTTTTTATTTTCATTTTCAACTTTAACTTTGGATGAGAGTAAAATGTTCTCAAGAACCATTGATTTACAAAAAAAGAAAGAAGAGAACAGCTAAGGCCGAACCAACTGTTTTCCCTGGAGGTCCACGCCAGGATGAATCTACAAACATAACACGACCATCCAGGAGACCTCCTGCTCTGTGTCCCCCCGGAAGGCTCGGGAGGCGCCAGGGCCCTCAGTGAAGAAATGACTTCTGGGTAGGGGAGGGCATGGGTCTCTGTGGACTCAGATTCCTTTCTTTCTTCTCATTTATGAACAATACCAACATTGTGTATTTCACCTGAAAAGGAGCTAATGATTCCATAAGACACGGTCCCCGATATAGTCCCAACACCACACAGTGATGTGCACGGACAATGTGATTACTGGAAATCCCTGGCACAGTGTACAATTTTCAAAAGACACCCGGAGTCTGGGCTTCAAGAAGTGCTTATGTGTGTCCACTGGCACTGAGTAGTTGAAAATAAACCAATCTAAGGCACCACTTAATGGCGAATGCTGTGGCTCCCTTCTCTGGCTGACAATATGCATGTAAAGAGAGCAAAAGACAAGTTCTCTGTAATCAAATGCTCTTCCACCTTTGGCTTTACCTTGAGACCACCTGGCACAATTTTAACTGCCCCTCAAATCTAAAAATAACCATCTACCCCCTTTGAGGGTGAACTTGGGCAGGCCTGAAACGGCTGAGCTGTTTTGCTAACATCCTGGGTGACAGTGACTACTCAAGACTGAGACACTGGGTGAGTAACGCCCTTCCCCAGGGTGCAGGGGTTTGTGGACAGCACTGGGTCACCCACTGGCAACAATGAAGTGTGATCTGTGCCTGGTCTTGGTGAGCTGCCCAGAGCACTCTGATTTGACGAGGCTGCTTATCTACTACTAGAGGCCCGGTGCAAGAAATTTGTGCACTGGAGGGGGGGTAGGTGTCCCTCAGCCCATCCTGCACCCTCTCCAATCTGGGACCCCTGTGGGATTGGGCCTAAACCAGCAGTCAGACATCCCTCTCACAATCCGGGACTGCTGGCTCCCAACCGCTCGCCTGTCTGCTTGCCTGCCAGCCTGATCACCCCCTAACCACTCCCCTGCCAGCCTGATCAATGCCTAACTGCTTCCCTGCTGGCCCGATCGCCCCAAGTGCCCTCCCCTGCCAGCTGGATCACCCCAATTGCCCTCCTCTGCTGGCCTGGTCACCCCCAACCGCCCTCCCCTGCCAACCATCTTGTGCGAGGTATGACGGTCAATTTGCATATTCCCACCTTATTGGCTGTGGGCGCTGACATCTTTGAGGGTGGGACAGGCAATCAGCATTTTCCCTCTTCATTAGATAGGATAACAGGCATGTGCCCATGAGACCAGCAAAATATAAAACGCCTCAGCCGAGATGCCAACTCAGGGTACCTGGTGCCAGCCATTCCTGACCCAGAAGGTCCACCTCAGCAGGACCCCGGGACCCCCTGGCCTTGGGGACCCTCGTGAGGCTGCCCGGCCAGCATGCACAGCCTTGCTCCTCCGCAGGGCCAGGCCGAAACCTTCTCCTGTGACACACTGTAGGCTTGTAAGCATTGCCATTTGGGGTCCTGTGGAAGCCCATTTTGGCTTCCAGGGTCAGTGCCACATGAGGGATGAAGCAGACCTGCCTTCCGGAGGAAAGACCCCGCTCAAGGCAGCCAGCGCCCTACCTCAATGGCGTGCTGGAACTGCTCGTGCTCCCGCTGCAGCTGCTCCGCCTCCTGCAGCGAGCTGGCCGTGATGAGCCCGGCGTTCAGCATCGACTCCCCGTTGCGGATCCAGCCCAGCACCTGAAACGGTACACAGGTTATGCAAGCGCAGCCCTTCCTGGGGCAGCCGTGGGCCAGCAGTGACGCGATCCAAGCAGCACGGTGGCCAAGCGGCTCACACCAGCCACATGGAGCTGGTTTCCTTATGACCCTCCTGCCCACAGGCTGAAACACGTCGGGAGAGTGTGACTGTAAGTGCTGCACTGTTAAATGGATCCGGTTATTTTTTAGTTGCAAATGGGAGCTGAAAGAGTAGAGGGTCCAGAGGATGGTTATTAGTCCACAGGCCTAAACAGGTTGGGGACCACATATCCCAAAACTGACAGCCACAAAGAATTCTCTGCTAATAAAAAATATATTTATATATTTTTCAGTCTTTCAGTCCTAATGAAAATGCAAAATTGGCAAACTGCTTAGTAAGGGAACTATTTCATACCAGTAATAAAATTTTCCATTTTAGAATCAGTATTAAGTGGCACAATAACTGAAGAATGAGCAAAACGTACTCTATGCTCAGAGGCAAACCATGAGCTCCTCAACTTCGCACACGAAGAGAAGCCATCTGTGACAGCCGAAGCCAGCGGCTGGGGACAGTCACTCGGGGTAGTTATTTGTGGCAGAGACAGCTCATTCCTACCTGATACCTATTTTCCTTGTCTCCTTTACTTAGAAAACCCCAACCTATTTTCCTTGTCTCCTTTACTCAGAAAACCCCAACTTTTGTGGACAGCTTAAAATAAACCCCCTCTCAGCCACTATGACAGCTTGGTTACAGAGATGACATCATTCTAGCCATTGAGGTCAAAGCAGTCGCCTCTGGGGGATTTTGTGAAAATATTTTTCTGGTACATGTTTTGCCTCTTTCTGTGACATTTTCCCTTCCTGATGCCTGGACTGTGGAGGTGATGGTTGGGGCTACAACACCATTTGGACCACGAGCAAAGGGCCACCCACCATCAAGATCCCAGCTAATACACCACGGGCAACCTCTTACTCGTTACATGGCTTTGAACCCTGTTACTCATTAGGCAAATGCAATTCCTAAAGAATATGTCAGTCTATCCCTATATTTTTTAGGGGAATTGTTTTATGTTTGGCCAGAAGGAGCACTTCATTAACTGGTCCTTAAAGGGCAGTTCACACACTTTATCTCCTCACAATAGGTGCTCTTTTTAAAGACTTCTGTTAAATAATATGTCTGCTTCAGTACGAGTGCTGCCCACTTGTGCACCTCACCTTGCTCCTGGTCTACAGCAGGAGTGGGGAACCTTTTTTCTGCCAAGGGCCATGTGGAGATTTATAACATCATTTACGAGCCGTACAATATTATCAACTTAAAATTTTGCCTCTATATTTGGTCAAACATTTCATTAACTCACCCCTAATGCCTTGGCGGGAACAGACCAAATGATTTCGTGGGCCTTATACAGCTCGTGGGCTGGATACTCCCCGCCCCTGGTCTAGAGGCACCTTAAATCCCCTCGGATCAAACTAACATGGGCTTTTCTGTGCATCTACCAGCAAGCTGCACTGTCCCTGCATCAAGCCTTATCCCTTCTCATGAGATAAAACACCACCTATAGGCTGAATATATGCGTGCATGGAATCCTGCTGGCGCCGAGCCAGAAAGCAATCTCTTCCAAATGTCCCACTTTATTTTGCCATGTACCCAGGATGTGGCCGTATAGACGATACAAGAGAACTCAAGCCACACACAGCTGTGGTCCAATCCGGACTCAAAACAGTGTATTTGGCAATAAAACCACATCATCATTTAGACCAGGAAGCAAAGCACACAGGATTTTAAGCAAGAGAATAGCAATAACAAAACAAGCCACATGGATGTTCCTCTTGAGTGTGGTACCTGCTGGGCAGCGAAGCCTTTCCCACCACAGCGCGAACACACAGCTGTCCAGGCAGTGGCTCAATTTCTACGCTCAATGTGGCTGCATTAGGGTGGGTGTTAGATTATGCACCAGGGCAGCTGTGCTCTGACCAGGGCCAACCGTACCAAGGCGTCCAGGTCCGAATTATAGCCCCCACTTCACGTGCCTGTCACTGGCTCTGGGCTAGCACATGCTTACCTGCTTCACCTCCGCCTGCAGGTGGCGCAGCTGCACACACTGCTCCAGGTGCTTCCGATGCTGCTCTGCGGCCAAGTCCAGCTCCTGCTGCTTTTCGTGAAGAAACTCCAACAAGTCCTGGACTCGCGTAGCCATGTCCACATCTCTATCACAAAGCAGCTCCACGCCTGCAGACACCAAAGGGAGACCCTAGAATTCAACTTGCATTTCAATTTGTTCTTAAGGTTGCACGCAGGTCTGTGTGAATCACCTCCCAGCTGGGGCTGGGCCGCCATGTGCAGTGTGACACCTGCCTGGCAGCATGTGAGGTGAACCAGAGAACATATCTGACGTGTTCAAGCCAAAGTAATAATGTCCCGCCCACCACACTGAGCCCATCAGTCTACTTCTCCTACAATAACCATGAAAACGTGACATCCTTTATAAATGAGGACTTTGGCTTGTTTTTGTTGTTATCTGCTGTACATCTAGTTTAGATTTCAGGAAGCATTTAAGAATACGATTTGTGTAAAATGAGAAATGGCATATTCAGGTTGTTGCTAAGTTTTCTCCATAGCCTTCTTCTCTCTACATTTTTTGAGCCCATAGTGCCATCTGCTGGTAAAGTATAAATTTAAAAAGTATAAAGAATGGGAAAATATTTTGTAGGGATTTACATGTCACTCAGAGAACTACAATAGGTCATTTACAAAATTAAAGTTCATGCTACTTATAACAACATCTAAGAATATTAAGGGTAACGCACTGACTGTAATGTTAAATGTGATCGTATTTGTGTGTGTGGCGTAGGGGGGGGCGGTGAGGGGAGGGCGACCTGAACCCTGCAGGCATCACACTGCGATAACTGGATGAGCTCCCCCAGGACACGAGGAGCCCACCGCGGACGCAGAGGGGAGCACACTCCTTACCGGAGGCCTGCACTTCATTGACGTACTGCAAGAGGTCCTGCCCTTGGTGGATGACATCGAAGGTCAGGTTGTTCATGGTCAGGGCTTTGTCCGCGTGGTGCTGGAGGCGCTGTTCCGCTATTGTGAGGTCTTCCGTGTCAAAGTCATTCATTTGCTGAGAAAGCTCATCGTTCCAAGACTCAAGGTCTGAGATGATCTGACAGAGGAAAGTCTCTCTTTAGGATCAAGACTTAAAAATATGTATCTGTTGCAATAGCTTCCGTGCCCGGTAAGGAAGGAAGAGACTCATGGCATCGTGTCAGAAGGACACAAAGGCCAACTGAAGGGGCTCCCACTGCCCAGTGATGGGACAATTAGACACCACACAAATATAAAAATGACCACCATTGAAGAGAATATGTAAAATACACAAAACTCCATGCATTCCTAATGATGTTTAAAAAGAAGAGCTAAAAGCCAAAAATTAAATGAAAAACTCTTTGGTTCCAATTAGATGTAGTCAGGGAACTAATCTTTAGCCTAAAAACTATGAACTATTGTAGAAAATTATGTAAGCATATAATGGTGAAGGAAAATTCCCCTTTCTGGATAAATCTAGCTATTAAAATGTAGAAAGCATAATGAAATCAGAACATTTTATTCTAATTACTAGAGGCCTGGTGCACGACATTTGTGCACTGGGGTGGGGGGTGGGGTGTCCCTCAGCCTGACCTGTGCCTTCTTGCAGTCAGACATCCCCTGAGGGGTCCTTAGCGCTGTCGTGGAGGTGGGAGAGGTTCTCGCCACCACCACTGTGCTCACCAGCCGTGAGCCTGGCTTCTGGCTGAGCAGTGCTCTCCCTGTGGGAACGCACTGACCACCAGGGGGCAGCTCCTGCACTGAGTGTCTGTCTCCTGGTGATCAGTGTACTTCATAGGGACTGGTCATTCCACCGTTTGGTCGATTTGCATATTAGGGTTTTATTATATAGGTTTTTTTAGATTCTAGTAAACGGGGTAATGATCATCACTGCATAGTAAGCCATGCGGAAGGCTGATGGGGAACGAACAATGGAAGGATCAGGCTGCCGCCTCCTAAACCCACAGACCCACCGTAGCTTCCCCGGAGGCGGGCCAGACGGACAAGCCCTCCGGCAGGAGGAGCTGTGATGTGCCACCTGTGCAGCATTCTTGCACAGAAACAGACCCCGATTCCAATTAGGTCTTCACCTCTAACTGCTGTGTGTACAGCAAGTAGCGGGGAAAGAAAAACAGGTGCATAACTTGGAAGAAATCAAGTGAACAAATGCAGAATGTGGAACCTGACAACGGATGAAGTTATTTCGACAAGTGGGGGTGTGGAGGCAGAAAGGGCGGATGGAGAGACCTCTGTAGATGAACAGACGGAGCGGCAAGGGCAGGAGCGGACCCCGTGCAGCCCAACTGAGATACTGCGGACTGTGAACAGCCGGGCATGAGAAGACAACCGGGGGTGACTGCTGGACTGGACTGATGAGGCGATTAGTGAGTTGTGGTCATGGAAGAAAATGGCCTCATTTTTTAGGGAAGTCTGTAGGAGATGACACGCCGACAACATTTTTCTCTAAAATGCTACAGCACAACAAAAGCAAAAAAGGGACTGAAGCAAGGAGGGCAAGGGTCGCGTTGGATTTGGGGACAGGCAGTTCACTGCGTTGTCCTCACCACCTTCATATAAAACTTTCATTATATACTTTTTATTTTTATTTATTTTTAAAAAATGTATTTTATTGGTTTTTTACAGAGAGGAAGGGAGAGGGAGAGAGAGTTAGAACCATTGACGAGAGAGAAACATCAATCAGCTGCCTCCTGCACACCCCCTACTGGGGATGTGCCCGCAACCAAGGTACATGCCCTTGACCGGAATCGAACCTGGGACCTTTCAGTCCGCAGGCCGATGCTCTATCCACTGAGCCAAACCGGTTAGGACTCATTATATACTTTTTAAAAATTAAGAGTAAAATGATAAAATCCAAAAAGGAGGGAAAAAATCTTCTTGTGGAAGAATATCATACAATACACTTCAATGGAAACACATCTCCCATCAATCCTAATTAACTTTCTCCACATGAGCAGTAAGTGAATTAGTTTGAAAATCTGTGAACGGGAGCGTGTACACAAGACTCTGACTAGGAGATGGGAAGTAATAAAAAACTTACGGCTTCCACAAACTCCTTGCACAAGTCTTCTCGATTTATTCTTTTATTACAGAGTTCCGTATACAATATGTATATTATAGTGACCTATTAAGTTATACTTATTAATAAATCAATAAATTTAAACAATGCCAAATTAGACATAAAACAAAAAGCCATTGGGGGAAAATATTGTTAAAAAGGAAAAAAATTGACCGTATCTTTAACCTTTATCTCTAAGGGGATTCTTTCTTAATGTGTATTTGTTTTCTGGCGCTGAGGGAGAAGACACGGTGTGTGGTGAGAGACAGACTCGGGAATGGTCTCACGGAGGAGACATCATCAGGCACAAACGGCATCAAGCAACGGGCAGTAAACACCGACCAATGTGCTCAGACCAGCAGGATCGATCTGAAAACACTCGCTTGGCATACAGAGACCCTGGCATGACCGTGATCAAAGGATCATGGGGAAAATCCCGCCTGCAGTTTAGCATTCTACTAGCTGGTTAACCATCCGAGCCAAGAAAAGAAATCTGTGCCAAAAACAAAGCTGATGAAAGTGGAAGTCATTTTTGAATATTAATTCTTTGGAGAAATAGCTTAGAAACAACTAAGGGGCTATGGGGGATTTTAAAAAATTAACCAAGTAACAGATGAATTTCCACCAACAACATAACTGCATGCTTCCTATGGGTAGTCAGGTGAGGCATTTTCCCAGATCAGAGGGAAAATCCCAGCTGAAACCTAAACTGCTCGGATCTTCACGTTTCAGGATCACTTGAGAGAAAGAAGGTTCTAAGGACCCGACGTGCTGAAAGATGTTAACTGTGTCCTCGCGCCCTGTGACTGCACTGCAGGCCCCGTTTCCCGGGCTCGGGCGTCACCTGCCCGGCCTGGCAGCCTGGCCTCACTGAGCCGCGCGGAACTCCGGGCTTTAGTGGGGGAAATCATTTGGGGTTCCGACCTCCATTTAAAACGCTGGTTCAGTGAGAGTAGAAATACAATGAATTATTTCCCCCTTTAAAGTATCATTAATACAAGTGAAGCCAATTTGCCCCTCAAATAGCCAAAGGTCCTGGAAGGAGAAACTTCAAATAACACTTCTGACCGCTTTGCGTTGCTTTAACTGAAACTACTTAATAAGCAGCCACATTTACAAAAGCAATTCCTCTAAAGCAGAGGTCAGAGAGGAAAGCAGGCTGCCTGGGGGTCCTGCTCGCACAGGCTGCAGGCTGGCGGGGCAGGCCTGACCGCTGAGGCCAGGCGCCTTTCTCCACGTGGCTCCAAACCACGTGGCTCCGGGTGGATTTAAGTCTCAAGACTCAGAGAAACAGGTTGTTGTTTTTTCAGGGATGTGTGTAGGGTTCAATACCTTTCTTGTCATTAACAGATGATGATAATGAACATGGCCAAGGAGGTTTTCCTTTTAGGAAACCATTGATGGAAGTTCAGACAAGCAGCCAACCAACGGGCCCCACAAAAGGCCTGCCCAGGGCCTAGCCTGGCCCCTGCACCCCACACCCCTCGGAGCAGGGCCCACAGACAGGCCTAGGGAAGCACAGAAGGCCCACTTCAGGCAAAGGTAACCACGGCAGTCGACACTGAGCCCTGCCTCACCCTGCCTTTGGCAGCATTTGGGGTCTGGGCCCACGTGCTCTCACAGCACTGCTCTAACCCAGGACAAGTGATCAATATGGGGAGAGCCTCCTCCATACATCCTGGTGGGCGGTCTGGGGACCTCCCGGGTGGCCATCACTACCACCAGCCCCTGGAAACCAGCCTCCCCTCTGAGGTGAGCTTCGGTTCCTTTCATCACATTTCACAGACACACGAAGTGTCACCCAATCGCACTTCCTTCTGCCTGCACTTCATCAAGTTCAAACAAAAGCCCTTCCTGGGCAAAGACTGGAGAACCACCTCCTTCTGGTGAAGAAAAAGGAAAGAAACCCGAACTTCTTTCTCCCAGTCACACATAAGGCGTAAAAGTCGGACGTTAACTAAGAATGACAGACCATCTGAGAACCCTTCTGTGGGGGGAAATCCCTAACATGGTCTCACCGCAGGCCCAGCGTGTTCCCAGTCTTGGACAGAGCAGAAGGGGGAGGGGAGGAGAAGGAGAGAGGACCCCTGCCTTGAGCTTGTACCCCTGCATCCAGGACAGGGAGAGCTGCATGGGACCATCCGAGCCAAGAAAAGAAATCTGTGCCTGTGGAGGCGAGAACCCAGGTGGGCGAGAGGGACCTGTCCCAGCAGCTCTGCCCTCACCCCTCCACACTGGCCTTGCTGTGTGCAGCGCGGGCCCTGCTGTGCCCACTGCCTCCACCAGCTCCAACTTCAGACAGAGCAGCGGAGTCCCAGCCCCCAGCTCCCTTCCTCTCTCCTCCTGGCAGAGGCCCAGGCCCAGGGAAGGACACGGGGCGGGGGCGGGCGGGCACTCACGTCGATGGCGTCCCTCTCGAAGATGCGCAGCTGCAGGAAGAGGTCCAGCTTGATCTTGCGCTCCTGGAACAGCTCCTCCATCTGGGCCTGCGCCTCGTCCAGCTGCTGCAGCACCGTCTCGATGTGGCTGATGGAGCTGTTGTGCGGGGTCTTGTTGTTGGAGATTGCCGAGTCCCTGGGAGGGAGCAGAGAGGGAAACGGGATTTCAAAGAGACAAACAGGAATTGGAGGAGCAAGTCGCACATTGTCAGATCCCAGATCCGGCAGCTCGGGACCTGGGGGGAAGAGAGCGGCAGGAAGCGGGCTGCCTGTCTCAGAAAGGACGGCCGCCCCTCCCGCAGAATAACAGCGGCTTCCTCCTTGAGCAGCGTCCAGACCCGAGGGTGCACGGAGACTCTCCCGCTTCTCAGTCGCTCTCACAAGAATCTGATGATCTCGTAAGGCCGTTCAGCAGGTATCACTCTAGCTGTTTTCTCCTTAAGTAGACAGAATAGGTGATACCTATTTACCATGAACAGTGGTTATGTTAGTCATGAGGGGTTAAACTTTAATGCATCAATGAAGCCTCTATCGAGCAACGTTTGCCTGACTTCACAGAGCGAACATCAGGTGAAGTTATCACCAACGATTCAATACACTGGCCTCTGAGGAGGAGTTGGGAGACTTCATTTATGTGAACGGCCCCTGGGATGCTTCCAGCCCCAGCACTGTCCCCGACTTCCTGCCACCAGGGGCCCCTGAGGGCAGGTGTCACCTGGGCCGGGCCTGCCTGGGCCCCAACTTTGAGAAGGGGACACCTCACCACATTCTAGAAAGACAGGTCACCTGGGGCCTGAAGAACACGGTCCTAGGAGGTTTAAGCAAAATTTCAATAATTACTAAGTAAGTGTTAAGAGGGAATATTAATAAAAGCTGAATTCTGGGAAGGTTTATTAGTCAATGCTGTCATGAGAAAACTTAGAGAAAAAAACCGTAAGGGGGAAAAGAGAAAGAAAGATGCTACTCTGCATTACACTCACAGACGTTATTTGTTCTCCGTCTCGTTGGACAGAGAATTATGGGCAATTGTTCCCAAAAGTGAGGGGAAGGGGAAACGCTGGCAGGGTTTCAAAGGGCCTGTGCTCAGGCGGGAGGCGGGCGGGCCCACCTCAGCTGCTGGATGAGGTCCTCCCCTTCCTTGATCACGTTGACGGTCACTTGCAGGGTCGTCTGCTGCTGCTGGCCGAACCGCTTGATGAGGTCCTGCACGGCCTCCACCGACTCGGCGTACACGTCGTCCAGCAGCTCCTTCTGCAGCTCCTCCAGCCATGTCCACAGCTGGAGGGAGACAGGGAGGCCGGCGTCACCGCCAGGGCGGGCCCCGTGCGCGACAGCGAGGGGCTGGAGGGCAGCGGGGCAGCCTGCCCCGGGGAAGTGGGAGGGAGGAGAAGTACCCCAAACAGTCCAGCGGCCAGCAGAAAGGAGGCATAAAAACGCAGCACGTGACCACTGCGAGGTGAGAAAATGAACAGGCAAAGGGCCGAAGGGGACGGCCGCAGAAGAGAAAGACAGGGACGGGAAGTCGCTCTTCCAAAGTCTGCCAGGCTCACCCTGGGTGCAACAGAAATCAGAAAGGACCCCCTCCAACACCTGCCACACCTGCCGGCATTCTCTCGCGCATCCCGGGTGGCTTATTTTACTGTCAGCAAGGGCGCTGCAGTCTGTGTTAATTATTAAACCGCTGCACAGACATGGGTGCTTTCCAGCCCTCAGCAAAGAAGGAAGCATCGAGCATGGTGGAATAATGCATCCCCAGGCCTGGCAGGAGACGGGATGTGGCACAGTTAGGTGCCACGCCCAGCCAGGCCAAGGTCATGGTCACAGTCCTTCCATGAAGGAGTGGGCATCCAGAGACCCCTTGCAAACCCTCACTGCCACCACCACGAGCACTGCATCTGGGACCGGGGTAGGTAAGACCTCTGGCTTTGGTCTGGTGGGAGCAGAGCACTCCGCCTGCTTCCGGGGAACCGCTCCAGGTCTCGGGGAGCCGTTCAGTGAGCCGGAAAGACAGTTAATTAAGCCGAATGGGCCCTGGGCGTGGAGATGGTTTGTGTGAGGAGAAAATGCTCCCTGCTTCTTCAGGGATGTGAGAATCACCTCCAGCACCTTAAATGTGTGGGTGACAGTGGCTGCCTGAGCTTTGGGACACACTCCCAGCCGCACGCACTGGCCTTGGGGGCTGAAACAGCACAAGTGCACTTGCCAAAGCCAGTGTGTGCATTTGGCTTCGTTTCCAAACCCTTCCTTTTTGAAACGGCTTTGCTGAGGTATGACATGCAGTGAACTGCACGTGTCTCTCTGAGAAATGCACTCCCGCACCCTCTCCCACACACCCCCCCCCCCCCCCCCCCCCCGTTTCTGGCCATCGTAGTGACTTCTTGAGGACAACTGACACTCTGAGGGTCCTTGGTGCAGCAAGGAAATGCAGTGACCTCTTAGGCCCGGAGCCAATGCTTTGTTAAAGCATCTCTTAAATGCACAGGCTCCCAGCAGAGAACGCCTTTATGGCAGCCCTTGGACGTCACGCCCTCCCAACCTCGGATAGCAAGAATGGACACTGTCCTAAGATGGACACTGATGAAAAAGCAAACCTTTGCAACTGTTTTTCTTCTGCCAAAAAAGAAAAAAAACAACAAACCACTTACTTCACTCCTCTCTTTCAAAGTCTCAACTGTGTTCCACCTTAATCCACATGCTGCCCTAAAGCTGCCCCCTAACCCCTCACTGTGGGGGAGCCCAGGGACAGCCCCCACAGCTGAGTGATGGCAGACAATGGAGGACTCTTAGGAATGGAGGGACACAGAGCAGTAAGCTGCTGAGTCTTTAGGAATAGTGCTCCCTCAGCATTTTATGCTCATCCAGGGGAGATGAATGATTTAAGCAAATGTACATCCAAAAAAGAGCGCTCTTCTCTCATGTGATCTAACATGAGTATCGATGAGAAGGAAGGTAAAGGAGCCAACGCTATCCCGAATACTGACTGCATCACAGAAGGAGGGTCTGGTGGGCACATCAGACCACACTGGAGCCATTGCAGCCTCTAGTTTTAGTGACACTGCGCTTTTAAAAGCTAGCATCTCTTAACATTAGTAGAAATGAAATTCGTTGAGCAAACACACAGAAATGCAAGTTTTTAAAAGCCCACTAGAAGAACACTGCAGTATCAGCAAAGCAACATTAATTAAGACAGCTGGTAGCAGTCTGCAGGTCCCGGATGAGACACAACCTCCCACACAGCTGTCCCAAGTCCCCTCCCCCGATTCAAACAGCTGGGTCAGGTCTCCTCGCTGACCCAGTGTGACCCCGCCTGTGGGACAGGATGCAGGGCAGGTGGAGGTGTCTGCAGAATTCCTCTTCTCCAGCAAATACTCCCATTGAACACGACTACCATTAAGTACAGAACCAGTTGAACAAGTCTCGCTTCTACACACTGTGAAGAGGAGAGGAGTGCAAACCCCCTCTTGAGGCACAATGCACCGCTGTGCTCCTGTGACGCCACGGCCACCACATAAGAGGTCGTCTTTTATCCCCAAGTAATTAAACCGACACACTTCTCCTGAGAGGGAACCTGGAATAACAGTGAAGAGCATGGGTTCTGAAGTCAGACTATTGGAGTTCAAATCCTGACGTAACGTTTCCTACAGTGTGACCACGGGTCTGTTCCTATCCTGGATCCAGGTGTCAGCTTATCTCTAATAATAAAAGTGTAATATGCTAATTAGACCAGCCGTCCTTCTGAACGTCCTTCCTTCCAGACAAAGCTGCAGTGGCAGGGGCCATGGCAGAAGCGGCAGAGGTGGCGGGCGGGGGCCGGGGCCAAGTTCCTTGCACGAATTTCGTGCTTCGGGCCTCTAGTTCTTCTATAAGATGGGCCTGGTAATAATGCCTGCCTCACAGGCCACTGGGAAGGTGAGGTAGGGTCATGTACCCGGAGTGAAGAGGTAAGTAAATGTTAACCACCACTATTAGTTTTGTTCTTGCAAGGAAAATTCTTCTAATAATAAGACTCACTATGTTTTAAAAGCCTTCTTTCTCTAGATAGTTTTCAAAACGTATCCAGGTTCCTGCCAATTATTCAAAATGTGTCACAGTCTTGTCAACTTAACACCATCCGACATTTTAATCTTTCACACCTAAAAACAGGACGGTGTGAGGACAGTTGCTGGGATGTCTGGGCTTCTATAGAAATCACTTCCCCGGGCTCCCAGGGGACGTGCCAGGCGTGAGGCCTTTTCCTTTCCTCCTAGACATGGAGCTTATTCCCTCCACATCCTGGACATTTCAACACATGTCCACGGTGGAACGTGCCCGCCCAGTAGAGCGCAGCTGTGCAGGAGCCCGCAGGGACCATGCTGGGATCAGGCAGGTGAAGAGGGGGAAACCGAGATAGGAGGGGCGAGGTTACCTTTAAATCCGTGATGTTCATTGCCCAAAGGTCCTTTCCCCTTCAGAATGTTTCTGTTTGGTCCAACAGAAATATTCTCATTCAAAAAAGTCTCAGAGAAAAGTATTTCTGATGTCAATTTTAGATGAACTGATGCATTTGTAATGCAACAGGATTCAGGCAAAGCCTATTGCTTAAGCTTTGAAAATGGTACCTATGCCTCCCAAAATACCCTCTGCACAAAGCAATGAGAAAAGGTCTCCCAGAGGCCTGACATTTTTTACCAAAAACGACCTGAATGTGAAGAAAAGAAACCTGTACTTCTGTGCTAGCTGTTAATTTACCATAAAAGATAAATCTCTGCTTGGCAGCAAGAGTTTCCTTCTAAGCAAGTTCTCAGCGGCGTGGACTCTATGAGCAAGAAAACTGTGCCCACAGCCTCGGCTCCTCAGGCAGCTAGACTCAGGCAACACTGCCCGCTAGAGGCCCTCCGAGCTAAACGCCCACATCATGGAAGAGAACTTGAACCCAGCCCCCAAGTGGCTGCAGGTGTGCACAGCCCTGGGCCAGGGGCCAGGGCCACAGAGAAGGCTGGGCTAGGGAGACACAAAGAGTTGTGGGGAGAAAACTGTGATAAAAACTGGATCCTGTGTCCGCCTGAGTCTGACCCAGTTATACCCTTCCCACAAACTGTGCTGGGTGGAGCCTAAAGGAGGAACCTCGCTCTGCTGGGAGGAAACCCCCAAAAAGCCCAGTACTCACTAACTGGGGAGGGGAGACCCCACCAGAGAGGACTAGGAACTCATTGGGGGAGGGGGGCGCGAATCCCAGGGAAGGACTGAGCTTCCAGCTGATTCTGTGGGTGGTATAATTGGGACCCCGAGATTTGGGGACTGCTCTAGGGGCAACCACTCTCCAGTGCACAGTCTTACACAGGCTACAAGCCTTCTCACAACACACCAGCTGTGGGTGGCCTTGAGAAGTCCTTTGGAGCTCTCTACCCTCGGTTTTCTCATCTATGAAATGGGCTCATGTTACCATATAGGTCTTCCCCAACTGGCAAAGCCAGTTTGAGAGCCAATTACTATAAGCACTTTATAAACAGAAGCTACTGCTCTTGGCATCTACTCTTGTCTATCACTAAGAAGATCATTCGTAAGGTGGTGTGGGAAGTACAAAAGCCACAGCTCCCAGCTGCAAGCCAGGAGCAGAAGTAGGTAGTTTCAATGGCAACTGGCAGGTGGAATTTCAGAAGGCACCACTCTGAACTTAAAATGGGATCCAGTTTCAGGTATGAGAGCAGAAATCAAAGGGGAACTCTTCAGCCATGAGCAGCACAGCACCTTCTTCGGCCTGAGACTCCCAACGCACTCCTGGTGCACACACCTGCTGCCCTGATCAGAGGGCTGAGGGTTCAGCGGTCCCTGGCATTCTCGGTGCAGCACAGAGCTTGGTGCTTTTGGACGGGTGATAAAAGATCTCTTAATACGATGAAAGGGAATTTATGAAGGATGCATGGGCTGGGCAAATTGAAGTCAGTACCATGAAATGATACCAATGCAAATATGCAAAAGAAGAGAAAAGGGGAGAAACCAGGAGCAAAGGATGGGGACAAGAGGCCACTCCCAGTGCTCTGTACCCCAAGGAGCGATGAGAGCCCCCGCTTCCTAGTAGCCCTTCTCCGACCACAGTGCAAGGTCCAGGGAGAGTGAGCACTGGCTGGGCATAAAGAAAGAAGTCTGTCTGCATGCCTAAGTAGTAGGCATAAAAACGGAGCCAGGCTGGTATGCCAGACAAAAAAAAATCCCCAGGTGGCTGGGAAGGCTTTCTTTTTGACTCCTGAACAAAATGAAAGGGTCTCTCCCAAACAAAGCCTGGTCCCAGTTCAGAGTGTAAGTCTATAGAAGCAGAACCCAAGGCTCCTTTCCTGAAACCCAGCAAGAATTGCAGCCAATCCAAATGAGAACGACCTGTCCTGGGAAACCCTGGCTTCTGGGAATCAATGAATAAAACCCCACTCAGGGCCCTGAGTCAATCCCAGAGACAAGCCCTGGCCAGGACCTCACCGTGACCACCTGGTGGCCTCAAACAACCCACACATTTCCCAGGTAATGATTAATTAACCCTGGACCCAATTTTGAGAAAGAAGTTGAATGAGTACAAATGGATGAAAATAATTGTGCTTTTGCTATATTTGAAAATGGAAACATGTCCCTCTATCATTAAATCTCAGAACATGTGCTAGAAATAGACATCATTATTCCCAGTGACTGACTCTGCTAAGCCTGGCGCGGAGGCCAGCTGTCGGTACAAAGGTAAGTGAGACAGTTCTGGTCTTCAAGGCCCTTAACATCCACCAAAAGAAACAAACATCGTCTGAAACATGTGACACAGAAGTATGTTTTCCACTGTCATTCCCTTGTGCACAACCTCCTGGAACATTACAGTGGCTCAGGAGACACTCTGGGATGAATGAGCGAGAGAGTGAAGGAAGGAGTAGTGGAAAATGCATTGGAAAGGAGAGGAGGACAGGTAACAAAGACTCATCATGGGAATATTATAATCAGAACTGATGTGAATAAAATGCTGCAAATAATACTAAAGGGACTACAGAGATCGAGAGGTGGAAAACAAATGTAGGAGAATAAAAGTTCTCCTAAAATAAAATCCAAAGTTGTGTGAGACGACTCAACAGTTCTGTTAAATACTGTTTTAAAATCATTTTTTGAAAAGGCACAGCACCAGTCTTCATCTTCTAAGAGGAGGTTAAGCATCTCATGAATTCCTTTCAGAGAGAAAAATAAAGAGGGATAAAGGGGTCCCCAGAATGTTCCCAAACCCGAGTTTAAGGGTGAAATTGAGGCTGATGCCTCCATCAACCACTTTCCGCGTTCATCCTCCAGGCATAAAATATCTGCCATCTCTGTGAAAATATCGCCTCTTCTCTCTCCCCAGAAACAAGTAGTATTCTGATTTTGTCCTCTGGGCATGAGAGAGTAAAGAGCCCAGAAATCACAACACACAGGACTGGAATGCCTGGTCCGGGACAAGAGTTACAGGCACCAACCTTTTTCCAGGTGTGGTTCTTAAAAAGAATGGCAGAGCTAACACTGAGCAGACATCACCAAAGCTGATATGGCCTTAATTAATGCTAATGTCTGGTGCAGTCAGTATTCCGTAAAGTTCACTTTTATTAGTATCTGAGAATGGCCACACAGCCAGATAAAAATCAGAAGGCAACTGTGACTTGAGCCACATGACAGGCTAACACAGAAGGGAAACCCAGCAGCTCTGACCACAATGTGTGGGCCGTCTATTTATGCAAAAACTGGTGCACGCCTGTCTGTCTCCAAGTTAAAGGATCTCCTTCAGCTCAGCTCACCTCCTCATCCACACCTCTCCCCAGACGCCCACCCCTCACGGGCCAGCCCTAGCAAAGGCTGCACATGCCTGTGCTGCAAGGAAGGCCTGCTGGGAGTGCAGCTCGGCCCCGTCCACGCTGGCCACTCAGCTGGAGGGAGCAGGATGCAATCACCACCGCCCAGCTCTGGTCCACACTCTCGTGTCACCGCTCGAGCCAGAGACCCTCACAGTCCCGGGCTCCCCTCCCCGTCCTGAGTCTCACCTCTTTCACGTGCGTGTGAAAGGACACTGACATGTCCAGTAGGATCTTCCGTTGCTCGACACGCCGCACAAAGTCCTGGATCCGGTCCTCGAGCTGATGGGCGGCCTGATAAATCTCTTCGGGGTCACATTCCCCCGTCTGCGCCAGCTGCTCTGCGGCCTCTAGCAACTTGTCCGCATTGGTGTATGTGTTCTGCACGAGAGGACAGCCAGAGAAACACACAGTGAACAACACACACCGGCCAGGCCAGGGGCCACGGCACCATAGTCAGACTGCGCTGCTCCCGATCATTTCCGCGAATCAAACAGAAACACGACGGAAAAGCTGACTTCAGTTACTACAGCCCTATCAGCAGCCTCGTCCAGTCCTGTCTCAGACAGCCAAACCTCGAACCTCATGACCGGCCCTTCCGTGTCCGGCGGCGAGAGGTATCTGCAGGCCATCGCTGGCCGTCTCCTGACTCATCCAGGGCTCTGAGCCCTTGCACCTGCTCAGCCGGGAGGCGGCACGGAGCTGCAGGCCGCCTCGCTTCTCTCAGTGACAGAGGAGGGTTCCAGTTTTGTGCCTTTCGCTATGAGAGAGCACGCATGATCATTCCAAGTGCAAGTGACAGGTTAATTCCCAAAAACATAAGTACGTCGCTGCCCGTTTTCACATGTTTCTACTTTTGGGCACATTTTCTCAGAAAAAGGAAGTAATAACTATAATGGCTACAAAATAGCCAGCGTTTAAAAGAGTTGGAAGTTAAGGGAAAAAACAGGTGTCTAAACTATGCTGAAAATTACCCCCGTTTTGATTCTTGCTGAAACAGAGGTTGCAGATGGGTTCCTCAAACAAGCAGGTAGGCCAGAGCCTGAGACTGTTGACTGTTGGTGAGAGGGGACCGGGAGAGGTCAAGGCAGGTGCAGGACTTCCAAGAAGTCCCATGAACCTTGCGTCTCCCCTTGAAAAATGGGTTGAGCCCTAGTTGGTTTGGCTCAGTGGATAGAATGTCAGCCTGCGGACTGAAGGGTCCTGGGTCAAGGGCACATTGCGGGCTCAATCCCCAGTAGGGGGCATGCAGGAGGCAGCCGATCAATGATTTTCTCTCATCATTGATGTTTCTATCTCTCTCCCTCTCCCTTCCTCTCTGAAATCAATAAAAATAAAAAAAATTTTTAAAAAGAAAAAGAAAAATGGGTTGAGCCCTTCACCCTTTTCCTCCAATATTTTAGTTCTACAGTCGAGCAAAGTCAGGACTCATCAGTGAGGGTGGGCAGCGTCCCGAGTGTGGGGAGGATGTCCCTGTGGGAGTCCAAGCCTGATGGGGGCAAGGGCACCCCTGCACCCCAGCTGCTTATGGCCAGGGGCACTAATCTACTGAGGATAATGAGAGGCAGGTTCCTCACTGTGGGGAATGGAGTTACAAATATGGGAAAGGGAGAAAGCTGTGTTAACTGCACGGCACTGGAGGAGAACTGGAGGAAACACTGTGAACAAGGAGGAGGGATGGCAGGGTCCCGGGTGGAGTGGACACAGTACAAGATGGCCCTGAGGCGTTTTACGGGGCCAAGAGTATGGAAACCCTCAAGAACAATGTTCTTTATGCTGTACTTCCTGCAAGGTGAAAAATTTAAAACCGATGTAATACACAGCATGACGGGTATGAGGTGGCCTCCACGGTGACACTGACCCACACATACAGAGCAAGTGCCCCCGATGTGCTGGGGGGATGGGACAGTCATCCCTGTGTGGGCAGCATGGGGACGCGGTGCCGACAGAGTCTATAGGGACGATAAAAACCAGCTAACGTCCGTCTGCTCTTTTCATCACCATCCCTGAGTCGCGTATTGTGCGTTAGAAATGAGTGCTCCCCTTGCACGGGCTGTCCAATCCCAACCACATACTTTTATGGGTAAGGAAACTGAGGCCCGGAGGGAGCCAATGGGCTCACGATGAGGCAGGCAGCTGGTGAAATTGGGACTCCAGAGCCCACGCATACCCCACCCTGATGCTGGTCAGCACCTGGGCCCCTCCATGCGGGGCCCAGTTCATGCACTGCTACAAGGCCGGGTCCAGGGTCACATCCTCCTCCGTCCATCTGAGAAACCATCTTCAGGGGGTCTTTCCATTTCAATGCTATCCAAAGTCTCATGGCAACACTCTGTCCTGTTAACAAAGGATCTCTCCGTTTCTTTCTAAATACAAGATGGAAGAGATGTCGAAGAATCCCTTAAAAGCGACTAATAATGGCCAGACTTGGAGAATGCCTATGTACATTTTACATGTTCTTTGCATCAAATTGTTTGACATAATTTGAAAGCAGTCAGTTCCCAATCTAACTGCAGAACTTTTAAGAAGAATGTTTTATATATAATGAGTCCTATATATACTCAGTGTGACATCTTTAGACCTAAATTATAATAATTCCTACATAAAGCAGAAACAGTGAAACTGCCCACTTCAAAAGACCTTTGTAACAACAAAAGCATGTTTTATAAACGCCCACCCTATGTCCTGTACAAGTCTTCCTGGCCCTCCACATCCCCGTGGCGCAGTCTGGCAACCTGCCAACCATGGCTGTGACAAGAAGCAGCCCTCCCTGGATGACCACACCTCAGAGCTGCATGTGGATAATCACACCAACTCAGAGCTCACATGGATGATCATACCACTTTGGAGCTGCACATGGATGATCACACCAACTCGGAGCTCATGTCAATGATCACACTGTCTTGGAAATGCACATGGATGATCACACCACCTCATAGCTCATGTGGATGAGCACACCACCTCAGAACTGCGTGTGGATGATCACACCACCTTGGAGATGCACATGGATGATCACACCGCCTCGGAGCTCATGTGGACGATCACACCACCTCAGAGCTGCGTGTGGATGATCACACCACCTCGGAGCTGCACGTGGATGATCACACCACCTCGGAGCTGCACGTGGATGATCACACCACCTCGGAGCTGCACGTGGATGATCACACCACCTCGGAGCTGCACATGGATGATCACACCACCTCGGAGCTGCACGTGGATGATCACACCACCTTGGAGCTCACGTGGATGATCACACCACCTCAGAGCTGCAGAGGTCACGAGGAGACTTTCACATCGGAGGCACCAGTACCGACTTTGTGACCCTGAGCCTCAGGCTAGAGACCACAGACCACCCGCCTTCTGATGAATGAGGAAGGAATCAGTCTATGAGCGAGCACTAAACTAATGCGGCGATGATGAGCGGAAAGGATGACTGCCATTACCAACGACAATAAGAATAATGACAGAAACTATGGGAGCCAACAGGAACCTGGGCACCATGACAACTAAACAGAATGTGGGATCCTGGGTGGGTCCTGGGGTAGGAGGAAACAGCAAATCTGACCAAAGTACGGACTCGAGTTAATAACAGTGTATCAACATTGGGTCATTGATTGTAACACACACACCATAGTAGGAAAGATGGTAATAATCAGGAAAACTGGGGGTGGGGTGGAGGGAATGGGAATGCTCTATGCCACTGTCACAGTTTTTCTGGAAATCTAAAACTGGTCTAAAAAAGCTTATTTAAAACTGTGTGTGTATACACCTAGCCCTTCCCTCTGAGAGGCTAACACTCCAGCCACCAGACAAGGCCTGTGGGGAGGGCAGGCTGTGCCAGTGACATCAGGGCTCCTCGGAGGCTCTGCCCACATCTGCCCACAAGGGTTCTCCCATCACCAGAGGTGGCACTGTAAGGGGACTTCCGGGATGAAGGGTGATGGAGATCCACGCTTCCCCGAGGGCCTCACCCAGGACCCACGCTCTATCCGCTAGGCGGAGGCACGGCTCCGTGTCTCCTGCTTATGCTGCACACACACGTTTTAAGGAGCTGAACCCTGTTTTCTTGTTGGATGTCACTACAGCCCTGAAGCCGCTTACCTCTCGGGTGGATCTGCAGTGACAGTGCCTCCCAACAGGCAAACACTGCGTTTCTGAAAGCTGCCCACACCTCTTTGCTAGCAGGGAACGGCATTGCAACAATAAAAGTCCCAAAGGAACAAGTGCATTTCACATGATCTGGGACACTAACCCAGTATTCACTTAGTCCCACTTCCCATTTCACACTTGAAGGAATGAGCCAGCACTGAGGGCTCAAGGCTTTCCTGGGGCACCCAGCACGGGGCTGCTGGAGTCCAGGTCCGCACGGGCCTCTCTGACACCCAGGCCACTCTTCACATGAACAGCACCACCCTCAATCCTTTTTCCAGGAGATTCCACGCATTAGTAAGCAAACAGGCCACAAGTGCCAACTTTGGCGCACTTAGTCTGCTCCCCACAACAGCCCTGTGACATGGGTACCATTTTATTCCATTTCACACGTGAGGAAACTGAGGCACAGAGAAGAGAAGTAACTCACCCAAGTCAATCAGTGGAGCTAGGATTGTTCAAACAACGAATGCCTAGGCCAGGGTTCATCATACAAGGGAAAATGTAGTCCCAACTTCCAGTTAGACTTAAAGAGAAGAGGGGTGTCAGGAAAGAAAGCCCATTTCAGAGTCTGAAGAGCCTAGACGTCTCTCTCCTACCTGCCGTCCTGCCGCTGGGGGCATCTCTCCAGGCTCAGCTCCTCGTCTGAGGGACTAACAATCACTGCGGAGCAGGACTAAGGAGAAGAGGGCCAGGCCAGTGTGGGGGCCCAAAAAATTTCCTCTTTTCTTAAGAAGTTAAATAATTGCATAATTGCTAAGAGTCAGGAAACAGGGCTTTTCAAAGGCAGACCAGAACTTCCTCTCTACCATCCTTGGGAGCTAAAGTCCCAAAGAATCTGGTGGAAAGATGGCTTTTCCTGATCTTAGAAAAAATAGGACAGGATAAAAACATGAACATTTCAAGGCCTGACTTTAGGCTCTGCTAAAAATGTGGAGGAGTTCTGTATGTCCACCTGCTGACTGCAGAGCATCCTCCTGGCAAAAGCTGAGTGAGCTCAGGACTGGCCTGGGAGTTAGAGCATTGGCCAGGGAGTTAGAGCATGGACCAGGGAATTAGAGCATGGACCAGGGAGTTAGAGCAGGAACCTGGGAGTTAGAGCATGGACCAGGGAGTTAGAGCATGGACCAGGGAGTTAGAGCAGGAACCTGGGAGTTAGAGCATGGACCAGGGAGTTAGAGCAGGAACCTGGGAGTTAGAGCATGGACCAGGGAGTTAGAGCATCAGCCAGGGAGTTAGAGCATGGACCAGGGAGTTAGAGCATCGGCCATGGAGTTAGAGGAGGGCCCAGGGAGTTAGAGCATGGACCAGGGATTCAGTGCATGGACATGGGAGTTAGAGCAGGGACGTGGGAGTTAAGAGCATCGGCCAGGGAGTTAGAGGACTGGTCAGGGAGTTAGAGCATGGACCAGGGATTTAGAGCATCGGCCAGGGAGTTAGAGCATGGACCTGGGAGTTAGAGCATCAGCCTGAGAGTTAGAGCAGGGACGTGGGAGTTAGAGCAGGGACCAGGGAACTAGAGCAGGGACGTGGGAGTTAGAGCATCGGCCAGGGAGTTAGAGCAGGAACCTGGGAGTTAGAGCAGGGATGTGGGAGTTAGAGCATCGGCCAGGGAGTTAGAGTATCAGTCAGGGAGTTAGAGCATGGACTCAGGAGTTAGAGCAGGGACATGGGATTTAGAGCAAGGACGTGGGAGTTAGAGCAGGGACCTGGGAGTTAGAGCAGGGATATGGGAGTTAGAGCAGGGACTAGGCAGTAAGAGAATCACCTACTTATCTTCTGAAAATATAGAGTGAAAGGTAAGGTTCCTGCCTTCTAAATCTCACAGTTCTTTCTCCTGGAAGACAAGATAATTCATGGGGCATATAAATGCTGCTGACAGAAGTGGCTTCATGGAGAATGACTTCCTGACAGGTCATGTCTTTGGAAGGTAATCTGAATCCCAAGGAATAAGCAGACCAAACAGAACAGCAATGGGAAGATGCTATGCCAGCGATGTACCAATCAATTGTATTAGAGAAATCTGTGACCCCCACATCAGCGTCTCCCTTGAGCCAGAGTTTTCTGGGTTTTCCTGGCTTTTGTGTTCAGAGCTTTTTCCATCTAAAAGGGAACATCAATGTAGACGACTATGTAGAAGATGGCTGTCAGAGAGCATCTTCCTTTCCGCCGGTCATCTGCAAAAGCCTCACGTGGAAAGAGCGTTCTAAATCTCTTTCTTAAAGCTCCAGCATGAAAATTCAGCATGGCTGCGTAGGCCACACTCTATAAGCACACTCATTCAATAGGATATAGCTACTCACAATCACTGTACCAAACAAAGAAGGCCTGGACTTTCAGATTCGTGCAGAGGCCTGGGTTCTGCAAAGCTGCCTGCAAGAATGAGGCAAGTGCTTCCCGCTGTGGCTACAGTTGCCTTGGAAACAAAGCCCGAAGCCAGGCCTGCAGGGAAGGCGTGTGCCTTGCAGAAGTGCTGGCTGCAAGGCTCTCCACCCAGCAAAGAGGAGGTTCCTCCTTCCCAGAACACTAGAATTGTTCTAAATAAAACTATATTTAGTAGATCTTAAAGGAATTCAACCATGAGAGTTTCACCACTTCCTTTCTGAACCTGCTATGTTACTTCATCATGCCACGACTCACTATTTTGAAGAAGCTAACTACATTATTTATTAATCAATTACTCATTAAAGGTCTATACACTAAAAACAATTTAGAATGTTTTTTACCAAGGGTCCTTCAAAACCCAGCTCCAGGAAATAAGCTAACCAACTTCAAACTTAACTCAAACTTTCTTCTCTCTAAACCCAAAATTTGCTTTATCTTTTGAATATGCTTCAGAACATGAAATAAACTCCTTATTAAGCCCTAAAGTACCTGGTTCCATTTTTAAGGTGCCTCCAAAGGCCATACTGTCAAAACACACACACACCCATAAATCTAAAATATGAACTTATCCCTTCCAATACAATTGTTTTGACAGAAAGCAGTCAAAGATATGGAGGGCAGGGAAGGAAAGCTGGGGAAGGTAGTAATCCACATCAGTGGGCCTCATTCTCACTGTGCTAAAGCAAGACACAAGCAAGACATGTCATTTTGTTGTTTGGGATGAGCTAGGGTGCTGTCAATGAATGAAATACTGACACAAGTATAATGATACTCAATATTGAGGCCACTGTCTGTCTAAAGCTCCTGCACATGGGCTTAATAAAGCCATGATCCTAATGGAGCCCCTCACAGCCAAGATCTCTCCTGGCTTAAAATGCTGTCCTCCTCCCTCCTACCCCACCCTATCTTTATTAAACAAGATGGAAGGGCTAGAGTGAAGTCCACCCTTACTTTTCCAGGTCTTATGGCCCTCTCCCCGCTTACTATGCTTGTGACTAGTTCCCATCGTAGAGGGCATTCACCTCAGAGGCCTGATAGTGTACTCTGAGGCACAGCCACCTCTTAGAACCAGCCGGAAGAAGTTCCAGGGGTGTTCTCTATGATGTACCAGGTCTGCACTCCCACTGCTAGAGTGACTATTATTCCCTTCCTTATACTTACTCTGGGTTTTTCTTGTTGTTCTATTTCTAGTTATTTTAGTTGTACGGTTAGAAAGCTTATCTGAGATTTTCTTGTTTCTTGAGGTAAGGTTGTAATGCTATGAACTTCCCTCTCGGGGTTGCTTTCACTGTGTCCCATAGATTTTGGTTGTTTTGTGTTCATTTTCATTTGTTTCCAGGTAATTTCTGATTTCTTCCTTGATCTCATTGGTAAAGCATTCATTATTTAATAACATGCTATTTAGCCTCCATGTGTTTGAATGTTTTAAGTTTTATTGTGGTTGATTTCTAGTTTCATGCCCTTGTGATCTAAGAAGATGCTTGATATGATTTCAATTTTCTTGAATTTGTTAAGACTTATTTTATGTTGTAACCTGATCTATCTTTGAGAATGTTCCATGTGCACTTGAGAAGAATGTGTATTCTGCAGCTTTGGGGTGAAATGTTGTATAAATGTAATTAAATCCATCAAGATCTCATGCGTCATTTAAGGTTGCTGTTTCCTTGTTGATGTTTTTTTCTGGAAGATCCATCTGAAGTTAATGAGGTGTTAAAGTCCCCTACTATGACTGTATTGCCATTGATCTCTTTCTTAAAGTGCACCAAAAGTTTTTTTTGAGTGCTCCTATGTTTGTTTCTTGTTGGATCAATCCCTTTAGTATTATGTAGAGACCTTATTTGTCTCTTAGCTATAGCCGTTGTTTTGAAGTCTATTATATTAGAAATAAGTATTGCAATACCAGCTTTTTTTGTTTGTTTGTTTACATTTGCATAGAATACTTTTTCTATCCCTTCACTTTCAGTCTGTATGAATCTTCTGTTCTGAGGTGGGTCTCTTACAGACAGCATATATACCAGTATTGTTGTGTTTTCTTATCCATTCAGTTACACTATGTCTTTTGATTGGAGCATTTAATCCATTTATATTTAAGGTTATTATTGATAGGTACTTACTTATTGGCACTTTTTTCTTTATGCCTATGTTCCTCTCTCTATTTCTTCTTCTTCTTAAAGCAGTCCCTTTAGCATTTCTTGTAATTCTGGTCTGGTAGTATTGAACTCCTTTTTAGCCTTCTTTTGTGTGGGAAGCTCTTTATTTTGCCTTCAATTTTAAATGATAGCCTTGCTGGATAGAACAGTCTTGGTTGCAGGTTCTTGCTTTTTATTACTTTGAATACTTCATGCCAATCCCCTTTGGCCTAAAGTGTTTCTGTTGAGAAACCTGCTGACAGCCTATGGGAGCTCCCTTGTAGGTAACTAACTGTCTCTCTCTTGCTGCCCTTAAGATTTTCTCTTTCTCTTTAACCTTGGCTCTGACAGACTTTTGAAGGTCTACATTGACCAATAACAATCACTGCATGCTTACTGCGTGCTGGACGGCTGACAACGATGGTCAATGGGCAGGCAGAGGAAAGTGGCAGAGCACTCTTTCAAAACCAACTGGGCATCTTAAAAAGGGCAGTATCCAGTGACATTTTCATGAGTGGGCAAGGTCTATAAGTATTTAGTGCCAGAAAGAAAAGAACTAAGAGTGGGAGAAGTTGAAGATGTTGGGAGAAGAGGCCAGACTGAAGGGCCGGGTCCTGGCAGTGCAGTGGGAGGGAGAGCACAGGCAGAGCACTGAGATGTGAGAGAGAGAGAAAAGAGGCACAGCCAGGTGTGGGGTGGAGAGCATGCAGCATCACCCCATCATGAATCTGCAAAGGAGAGGTCCACAGAGAGAAGAGGTTAGTCACCTGCACGTAGCTCCCCATAGCCCACACTTCCACATGGCTATGCTGCCCAACAGTCCCAGCTGTTGTCTCCCATGCCTGCCTCTCACATCATCTTCCATGTCAACAAACTGAAATTGACTCATTAGTAGGTCTCGGCTTAGCCAGCAAGAACTACTAGGGAAAGCCCTCTGACAGGTGGCCATGCCCATTCAGGGGGTTTGGGTCTGGCCTGTCGGGCCACCCTTTGCCTCCCCTCTCCATCCCCCATGCCTGGCAGAATGCCTGACACATGACAGGTGATTATTTGAAAGCCAGAGGGAGAGAATGTGGGCACAGATGTTTGCAAAGTCTGCAAAAGGTGTTTACATTTAAGATTTCTTTCCACAAACGGCTCAGATTTAGCTTTAAGTCCTTTCAATTTAAGGAAAAGTGTGCCAGGCACCCCTTAGAGTCCCAGGGCCAATGAACAGAGGTCCCAGGAAAGAAATGAAACTCTGATGGGTGCAGGGAGGAGCAGGCAAGCTCCTGCCTATCTCTGAACCAGTATAAGAAGCAGACCATGGCTCAGGGCTCTGCCCTTGGCTTGCCCTGGAAACCTTAAAGCAGAGACATTTCCTACAAAAAAGTGTTCTCACTTTTGCTGCCCCGAGAACCTATCTCAACAGCTTTGATGATTGTCCTAGACCAGATAAAACAAGTTTACCAGAAAAACACAGGGCAGGATGGGCCACAGGAGAGAGCGCCCTGATTGAGAATGGAAGGAGCCACAGGAATGGGAGGGAGGGTCCTGGGAGCTGGACACACAGGAAGACATTAGCAGACCCCCAGCCTCTGTATCTGAGAGCGCTCAGGAAGTGAGGCAAGGCTGGGGAAGGCGCTGCGTGGGGCAGAGCCTGCATCTCCACAGCTTGGTTGTTGCCAGTCCTGCCTCTTAGGTTCTTTGCTGCCTGAAGTCTTTGCTCACATGATCCAACTTTCACATCCTTCCTCGAACCATATTGGCTATAGCAGTGCCTTATCTTACGGAGAAAATAAAGGGGAGATAAGAGCACATTTTCCACATATTTTTGCTACAAGAGGAAAGCAAATATTTTCCAGCGAGTGCAAGAAGGGAGACCACGTATAATGTAGATAAGAAAAAACCCAGCTGCATCCACCTGTGGCGAGGCAGCCGAACACGATCTTTTCTGACTTGTATCTTGAGGTTGAGAAGCAGGAAGGTTGGGATTCTCGTTTTCACTTTACATATGAAGACATGCAAAGAAGGCAACGTTGCCCTAGGTGGTTTGGCTCAGTGGATAGAGTGTCAACCTGCAGACTGAAGGGTCACGGGTTCCATTCTGGTCAAGGGCACATGCCCAGGTTAGGGGCTCAATCCCCAGCTGGGGTGTGCAGGAGGCAACCGATCAATGATTCCCTCTCATCATTGATGTTTCTATCTCTCTCCCTCTTCCTTCCTCTCTGAAATCAATAAACAATATTTTTAAAAAGCACAAAAAAGGTAACGTTTTAAAGGCATTTTCACTGAATAGGACTTCAGTGCAGTTTGTTTAGTTCCCATAATTCCAGCCCATATTTACTTCCTCACATGTAGAACCTATAGACAGAGCAGCCAGGGTTTACTGCTGTTTACCTCTGTTTTATAGACTTTGAGATTATCATGTTAGATATATATTGACACTCTTCCTTTTATAATTGAACACCCTCTTTATTTCTAATAATGGTTTCATGCTTTTAAGTTTATTAGTTTAATATTCCAATTCCTATACTAGTTTTTGTTTGCTATATTTTCTTGGTAGATCTTTTTCTACTAGTTTTTATATTTTTTAAACTTCCTGGATATTTATGTTTTAGGTGTGTCCTTTGAAAACAATATATAGCATGATTTCTAAAAGGTATTCAATTGGATAAATCTTTGTCTTTTAACAACTATAATCTATTTGTGTTTACTGTAATTACCAATACTTACAAATTACTACATCTTATTTTGTGATTTCTATCATGATGTTTGTTCTTTTTTCTTGTCTTCCCAACAGATTCATCTGGTGAGTTTTTACTTATCCAACTTTCTGTATTTCTTTTCCCTTTAAACTTATTTGGAAGTGATTTCTATTCCTACACGTACCGTGGTCATTTGAAAATGCTAACACACACTTCTGGATTTGCACATGCAAGAGAAACCACTCCTCCTGCGTCCTCAGGACACCTTTCCCTCTCCCGTGCTGAAGGGGTTGGTGCTCCAGTTCCCTCTATAACTGAGGTTGGCACTCCAGTTCCCTCTATAACTGAGGTTGGCACTCCAGTTCCCTCTATAACTGAGGTTGGCACTCCAGTTCCCTCTATAACTGAGGTTGGCACTCCAGTTCCCTCTATAACTGAGGTTGGCACTCCAGTTCCCTCTATAACTGAGGCTTGTAGCTCCCCATCAGATCGCTCGCTGCCTTTCATTTAAGTGACCAATCCATTGAGCATTGAGATTATAAACATATTTACCAACATCGGTGTTCATCATTGATCCCAGTCCTTTCTTCCCAGACGCACTTCCTCTCTAGGAGCCTATTCTTCAGACAAGAGCGTTAACTTCAGAAACATTCAGAGACTTTCCAAAGTCACACGGTTCGAGAGCACCGTGGCCCACCCCGAACTCCACAACTCCCGGGTTCTGGACACACCGCAGCCTCCCCTCCTGCTTCCTAAGCCCACACACTAAGAACTGGGAAAAAGATAAGAATGCCGGCCCAACGTCACAGAAATGCAAGGCCTATTACCCTCTGGGTATGAACTAAACTTTCACAAGCTAATCAACGGACACTGGCACAACACACATGGCAGAAACATCCAAGATGTTTTTCTGTTTCAAGAACATCACAGTTTTCAAAAGGGTCAACTGACTGCATCATCTTTTGCCTCCGTTGGTCAGGTACCCTCTGAAATCTGAGCATCATCTCTTCTGAGTCACCTTCACACACACGTAGCCAAGGCTGGCTCTCCTCAGCTGTGGTTAAAACAGAGATTCCAAACCAAACACACAGGCATTGATAGGAGAAAACAGTGAAAGCCACTGTCTTACCTGTGCTACTTCTTCAAAATCTTCGTGCCGCTTCTGCAAAGCTCTGGCCCGATGAAGGGATTTCCCCACACCTGTATGTTTGCTCAGAAATGCTTCCCCATGGTTCTCGATCCAGTCCAGCACCTGCAATGAAAACAAGCGTTTGGCCATAAAAACGATGGCCTGCTTTGCTCAAGGCTGAGGGCTACCTACTGAAGATACATGCTGTTGTCAAAACTCCATTTAAAAAAAAGAAGAAAAATGAAAGCAATTGTATACGAATCTAACACACTTGAGAATTATATATTCTATCAGCTTTCCCCCACAATTCTAATCAGCTCCTACTTTAAATGTGTAAATCTATGTAGTAATGTCACAAGCAGTGATGATTAATTTAAACCTCACCTCGCTTCACAACCAAGCCACCAAATCTGACTGCATCTGATCGTAATTATCAAGCCACAGAGACCAAAGCTCAAGCTTCAGAGCGCAGACAATTCGGGCTCAACTACAGTTAGTGTTTTCCTGTCTCGTCCTTAGAAGACTTGACACATTTCAGTAAAACTTAACAAAGCCCTTAAACACCTCTGTCCTGGTCTCTGAGGGTAATTTCTTCCATAAACTAAGCTGTGGTGAAAGCTGAACAGTCCGTGGATTTAATTACTTAAGTTCTTGTTGAAATCCGCTCCATTACAGAGACAGAGGGAAAGTAGAGCACGCCCCGATGTTTCCAGCTCACAGTGGGGACCGAGGAGTTCACTGGCTCTCCAACTGGCGAAAAGGCTGACAATAACTAATGAACTATTTACACGACATCAGATGCACACGTCACTTTCTGATGGAGGGGAAGTAACTAGCACGAAACTCAGTCAGTGCTGTCTTGGTCTAGAAACTAAACACACTAAGTAAAGGTGCCATCTAAATATTTAAATAGAGTTGTGATTATGCAGCTAAAGTACTGAAGGCTGCCTTGACCTTGCATTTAAGTGACTAAGGTAACTATGCATATGGATCAAAAGGGTTTGGGACTGAAGAACCACCTGGGCAGGCACAGCTAGAATGGTGGCCTACAGGGCAACCTGGAAGCCCGCAAGCCACAGCACTCCACTAAGGCAAATAAAAGTTAGGCCTAACTCAGGGTTCGCTGCTGCAAAGGGGATCCCTTGCCCTCCGTCACCTGCACTACAGAGGCCAGTTGTGCTGACAGGTGTCTAGAAGAAAAGAGACAGCAAGGGCCCGAGCCCCCTGTCCAGGGACAACGGGCCTTGTTCCCCATTGCTCCAAACCAGTGACCTGGGAAGCCGAGGGTCTGAGGGGGTCCCTTCTGCACAGGGCTTAGCAACATTTGCAGTAGATAAAATGGCTTGCGAAGGGCAATCAGTCTCTGTGGGCCTCTATGAAGGCTCTTGTAGAATCACAGACGCTGAGAGCAGAAGTGTGTGGGGACGTGGGAGGGGAGGACAGGAGAGGGGTATGGAGGCCAAGCCCTGCAGTGGGTGCTTGGGCCAAAGTTACACATTTACCTTTGACTGTAGTTCATGTCTGAAACTTTCTGTCAACACCACCACTCTGCCAGTCACCTGGGAGCACACTCCAGAGTAAGTCTCATGGGGCCCATTTGTATTCTGCCTATCACCTCAGCCCCCCTTCCTCCTAAAAGCTCTCTCATTTCCCCCTTCACCTCCGGCCCTTGCACACAAACACAGTGTCTAGCCGTGCACTTGTGGAAGGTTCCTGACAGGTTCTGAGCTGCAGCTTCCCTACTTGCTCGGTGGTGATAACCAGTCCAGGTTGCAAATGTTCCGTGATATTGAAGTGAAGCACCTTAACATCAGAGTGGCACATACACAGCACCTGGGCAGCCTCCCCAGACACAACCCGAGGCAGGCTTCCACCTAACTGCGAGCACTGTGGGTGCAGCTAAAAGGGTCCATTGGTTTCTAACTAGTGCACTTAGTACATCACTTTTCTTCTGAGAGAGAGAGGGAAATGAGGGGGGAGGGGGAGAGAGAGAGAGGAGAAAGGGAACGAGAGAGGGAGAGAGAGGAGAGAGGAGAGGGAGAGAGAGAGCAAGAGAGAGAGAGAGAGAGAGAGAGAGAGAGAGAGAGAGAGAGAGAGAGAGGAGAAAGGGAACGAGAGAGGGAGAGAGACAGAGAGAGAAAGAGAGAGAGAGGAGAGAGAGAGAAGAGAGGGGAGAGAGGGAGAGAGAGGAGAGGGAGAAAGACAGAGAGAGAGAGAGAGAGGAGAAGAGAGAGGGAGAGAGAGGAGGGAAGAGAGACAGAGAGGGGGAGAGAGAGAGAGAAGAGAGAGAGCAGAGAGGGAGAGAGAGGAGAGAGAGAAGAGCGAGAGGAGAGAGAGGAGAGGAAGAGAGAGAGAGGAGAGGGGAGAGAAAGGAGGAGAGGAGAGAGAGAGGAGAGGAGAGAGAGGGGAGGGGAAAGGAGAGAGAGGGATAGGAGAGGGAGGAAGAGGGGGAGAGAGAGAGAGACACCTTTACTATCAGTGCTGCCATTAGAAGGTGGTGCTACACTCACTGCTGGATTTCAAGGCAGAGATCAAGCTGCCGAGTTGTTTAGACCGCAGGCTCTTAGTACATGTCTTAAAACACGTATTTAAAATGCACTCCTGAATTAATGTCCAATGACAGCTTCGAGACATCTCAGCCTCAAGGAATGGACCCAGTCAATGGAATGTGCCTCTGGGCCTGAGGCCAACCCCCTGCAAAGACAGGGATCAAACACTGTAAGACTGAAAAGAATTCAGGGCTATAGACTAGTAAGTAGCACCTATGCCTCAGTCCACCTGCCCATCAGGTCTTTGTGAAGGGCTGGGAGGCATTTTTTACTGTAATTATGGTATATTCTGTATCTTCCTCAAATGTAAAAAAATAAAAATAAAAATAAATGAAGCCATGGTAAGTAGCAAACCCGATGATTAATGGTGGCTCAATATGAACCTGAAATGTGGCACAATTTCAAAAGGTAAAAGGTGAACTTTATTCTTTATAGAAAGGGCTGGGAAAGCAAAATGCAGTATTTAAAAAATAGTAATAATCACTTGGCCAGTGTGGTTCCATGGATGAGCGTCACCCCATGAACTAAGAGGTCCCCAGTTACATCCCCCGTCACGCACAAGCCTGGGTTTTAGGCTCAACCCCTGGTATGGGGAGTGAAGGAGGCAGTTGATCAATGATTCTCTCTCATCAGTGTTTCTTTCTCTCCCTCTCCCTTCCTCTCCGAAATCAATAAAAACATATTTAGGAAGTAATAATAATAATAATAATAACTATTTGTTTTTTAAGCCTAAGAAAGTGTTTCAGGAAGCGTAAGTTGGAAATGAAAGCTATTATAAACCAAGTGCTCAGGGTTATCATGGGCATTTTCCTTTCATCAGTGGTTCCTTTAGACAAAATTGTAAATACCAGGTCAAATTATACTTCCAACAAATATGAAAGCAATTCAAAGAAGAGTGTACCAAGTCCGAGCACTTAATTAAAAGGGTAGCAGACAAGTACGAAACCCAGCTCGTGCCCACAACCAAACTCCCTCCTAGGCTTAATATCTTTCACAAGTCGGAGAACGTTTCCCAGATTGCCGTGGAACCCTGAATTAATAACCTGGTCCCAGGAGCGTTTCAAAGAATGCTGTGGATTCTTTCCACTAAAGGCATACATATATTTGCAAACCAGGGGGCTTCATCAACCTAGGTCACCGCCTTCTAACCTGAGCTGTGGAGGCGGCTGCCCTCTGTCTGCCCTGTGACCTCGAGTGCAGGAACGAGGCCCACCAGGATTTGCTGCTTTGTTGCCAGATGCCGGGAGAAGGGCAAGGCCAATGCCTTCAGGTAGCCTGCCTGGTTCAGGGCAGAAAGCAAAGCTGGGGGACAAGCCCGCCTCCCTTCCCGGTCAGAGGATGTGGTAGGAGATCCTTCCTCTGTATGTCAGTGCCCTCTAATGGACACAGTGACAGTGCCAAGGTCAAGCCCGCTCCAAAATGAGCCCCAGCACCTATGTCTCTTAGCATCAAATGTCAGATGTGCAGGAAATCCTATGGATTGTTTAGCTTAATTCCCGGTTGTAATTACAAGATTGAACCTGACCATGGTAAGTGTGATTATGCCTATTTCTTAACTAATTATGAGACTGTTGTCAGCATGCTGTCTAGTATGCTGTTATAAAAACTAGGTAAGACCTTTGACACTAAACAACCAGGAACACATTAAGCGAGTCTATTTTTACTGGTAATTTAGGACTCAAAGAGTGTTCAGAGAAAATATACAAACATCTGTCAATTCCAGTTACTGTTTGAAAGAGACACTACACAGCAAATATTTTCTGTTCTGAGTCTGGTTTTATGAGTGTAAAAATAAAAATGAGCTCTTCTGATTATTCAGTTAAAAATAACTATGATTATATAAAGCAACTTAAAAAACAAATGTACTTCTCATATACTCTGCATTTGTTCTTTTTTATATAAAATCAAATTTTTCCAGATGCAAAATAGGAATTCCCTACCAAACCAAAATTGACCTCATTTCACTTATTTTAGTTACTTCCTTGTTCAACCTGCTGGCTTTTATGTAAATCAATGTAGACAGAAATGGACCTACTGTGTTTCTAGCTGTGCTTTTAATGACCTAAGTGCTGCTGAAAGCAGAACCTTCTCGATGGTCAAATCAACAGTGTGGTGGTGATTACAACAAAGGACAACTGACCAACTGAGCAATGTCATCTCAACTTTACTAAATGTAAACAGGTGACCAAAAAGGAGGCTTTCGCTTGGACAACATCAATTTTCTTAAAGGCTGGTGTTTGGCGTTGCTGGAAAGTGACCTACTATTATACTATTAATGTCACTTACCCACAACGTTTAAAATCACCAATGAAGAAATACTCGGAGTTTAAATTACCGCCTCCACTCCTTCTCCTGTCTTGGGCTGCCTGACACTTTTCCCGCAAAGCTCTGAGCGATCTGACCCCTGAGCCAGTGTCTCCATCCTGTTCTCTCCTTCCCTGAGGCAGGCCACCTGCTCCACTGCACGGAGGAGAAAACAAGACCTGGGTGGCTGGGACCTGCTCCTAGGAGTCTCGCCCTTGCTTTCCCCGGTGCCATGTATCCACTCCTAAGGTGACTGATGAAACTCCAAAATAATTCTTTTTAATCTCCTTAAGTAGCTACTTTCCGTGACACTGATGGGTGGGCCACTGCAGCTTGTGAGAAAGCCACTCCCCCAGCCGGGAAAGCCCCACGTAAGTATTCCTTCCTGCCTAAGAACAGGGCAAGTCAACATGACTCCTGATTAGCTCCCAAGTGAAGCGCCCTTCAGGTCAAGAGCATTGAGGCAGCTAAAAACCCAGAGGCTTCTGGGAGCCTCAGCCAAGTCACGACTTTTTTTGAGGCTCCGTTTTATTACCTGGAAAAGAAGGGGCTTGGCCTGATCTGATCGCAAGGGCTCCACATTCTAAGGTGAGCATGACCTAACTTTGTCAGTACAAAGAAACGGACACAAAACTCAATAGGCATCTGTGGGCCTTGGGGACAGAAGGAAGAAGGAGAGCTTCTTAGGCCCAGCGCTTCCAGCTGCCAGACAGTAATGCCGGTCTCCCCGGCATCTTTATTTCCCTCCACTGGAGCCAAGACACTCCGTTTCATTCATTATATTTCAAAATTAAAAATAAGTCTGTTCTAAATATATATAATTATTCTCAATATTGAAATACCTATTTTTAAAGTGGTTTCAAAAACATTCCAAAATATACTAAGCCCAAATATACTAAGCTCATCTAGAAAAAGAATCTATCAAAAAAACAACAAACAAACTCCACAAAACCCTCCGTCAGGTTACACCAGCAAAAGCAGGGTACAGAGCCACAATGCCCTGCGTTGCGAGAGCTACTTTTGCTTACCAATATGCCTTCCTATGAAATGCCACTCCATGCACTTTCCTGGCTGAAAGGAAGTTTGTGTGAAATCATGAAGAAGGGCTCACAAAGGGGTTAACAGGCTTTTAAACATCTACATTATCCATCTATCAATCCATCCATCTTTAAAAAAAAAATCACCAGTTCTCCTTGTATTACCCTAGTTTTGATTACAAAACTACAGGAAATTTCTTTAGAAAGGCAAAGAAACTCAGGAAGAGGGGAGAAGAAAAGTGGGTAGGTTATTATTCATATAGTCTCACCTTAGATAGTCCCCAAGACCCCCAAACTATCACTCTACCAACACAGGTAAATGCTTTGAGTAATTTTCTAAATGTTTGAAAATTATTTTTCTATTCTCAGATTAGAGATGAATGTAAAATAGTCCAAAGTTGTCCAAGAAAAATCTTCCTATGTCCAGATATTATTATCTGGGGAACTAAAGTTATTGTGTATAGATTAAGTCCATTTACTGAACTATATAAATATATATACACACACAGGTGTGCATACACACATGCATGCAATCTTCCCTGTCCAGCTAGTCCCGGGCACTTTCCCCTTAGGGGGCCCTGGCAATAAAAGCCCAAGCTGCCTGGGATTTGCTCTTGGCTCCGCCCACTCCTTATCATCCTGGATCTGGAGCACCTGCGTCCTCAAGGCTCCATGGCCTCAGGTACCCGCTCACTTCCTATTCACACCAGTCCCCCAACTCCTGCTTCCAGTTTCCAGGGCCTACAGTGCCAGCTCCCACACTTGCATTCCTGTATTGTATCATTTTGGGGTATAGAGTCATCCGTTTTAACTCTCTCCGGTGAACTTTCAGCTGTGGTTACTAGGATTACTGACAGTCGTGTCTCTTCTGGGTTCACTAGGACAAAAGGTAAGTAAAGCTTCCTGTGGCTCTGCACGCACCAGGAAGATCACTGGTCAGCCTCTATCTGCTCTCAGCAGGCTACCAATCCCAAACACTTGCTCTCCAGTATTTCCGAATTCAAACCAAGAAACTCTCAGAAAAGATAGCAATCCTCTAAACCATTCTTACAAGAGCCACAATCAGAACTGTGAGCAGGGGAATGTAAACACAAGAGCATGTTAAACTGCTAAGGTTATATATATAAGGATTCTGATGAATGGGATGCGGAAAACCCACGTTCCTGACTTCATGAGCAAAGGACAAATGAGGTTCAGGAACCTTCACTTAAGAGCGAGTATGTGGTGCCAATGTAGACACAGCCTTAAGTCAGGCATCACAAAGAGATGGCTTTTCCTGGCAAAGGTCAGCAGCTGAGGACCCAAGGTGAACCTGTGAAGTTGCTTCTCTGTAGACCTGAAAGCCATTTCTCTGCCTCTTCAGCATTTCCTAATTTCTCTCCCTCTTTTACAACTCGGCATTTAAGACCCTAATTTTTGCATTCAAGTCTCTAAAATTTTTAATAAAGATCTCATCACACTTACAGAATTCCCATGAACTAAAATGGTCCCTTCCTTCCTCAGCCCCCCTAACTCCCCAACATCCATCAAATCTCCAGTTTCTTCAGGCAGATCTCCTGGTTGGATTACTTGATTCCAATATAAGGCTAACCCTCCCCTATTCCAAAATAAATGAAGAAATATTTAGCCCAAAAGAATCTTTTAGCAAATTCCTTAAATTTCTTCATTAACTCACTCAGCAAATACTGAGCATCTACTACCGCAGACACTCAGGAAACACCAGGAATAAAAACACGCAGATCACTGCCTCTGTGGACCTTACATTTCTGCTGGGACTTCTCCATGACTCGCATGATGTCCACAGCGGGGACTTCATCTGTCTCCTCACCTGGAGTCTGGCTCATCACACTCAACCGGAGCAACCTTTCTAAGGCAAGGAGCATCCTGCCATCCACCCCCCACTGCCCACATCATGGAGTCAAAATGCTCCGCATGCGGGCCCTTCACAATATGAACTCAACCTGGTGAAATGGGAAAAGCGTTCACTCCTCAGCAGGTTGGCTGTGAGCATCAAGTGAGCATGAGGGAGGAAAGGCACTTACACGCTAGTGAGCTTCCACAGAGCACCAAGAAGAGCTGGGTGCCATACAGAGGTCCCTCCCAGCTAGTCACACGGCACCCTAAGGCCTGGCACCACTTCACGGTACTCATTCCCTGGGTCCCTGCAATGGTGTCCTAATCTTACAGAAACCGGTTCTGAGCCTTCATGATGGAGTTCGCCTTTCCCGCACCAGACCCAGCTCATGCCTCCCCACCTCTCCACACAGGGCCACCTGCTGCTCTCTGATCAAGCCTGGCTTCTGCAATCCTTTACAATTCTCACTGCCCATTCCTCAACCCACTGACCTTTTACCCATCCTTCAAAGATCAGCTCAAACCCTGCCTCTCCCATGATAGGACTTTCCTGGTGCCCAGCAATTGCTACTTTCGGAATATTCGTTAATGGCCCAACAAGAACCTGGAGAAAGTTCTTCCAGGAGTGAACTCAGCAAGGGTGACCCTCCCACACGAAGTCCTGCAAGGAAAGTGAGAGGTTATCATGGGCGTTATTAGGGGAAGGTCTCCCTTCCTGAGGGGCTTCCTCTGGGGAGGCCAGGCTGCACAGTGGGGGTCACCTCACACCACCTGCTGGAGACTAGACCCCACCCACCCAAGGGGCAGGCGGGCTGGACTAGTGAGTAGGAAAACGGGTTTGACAGCATCCTGCTTCCCAACAATCATCCCATTTGAACGAGTTCAACAAACATACATTATCTTCTTCTAGTAAAATAAAGCCTACTCTCAACAAAAAAACACTGCTCAGCAGTAACCCAACCATTCACAAAGTCAGCCAAACACCCAACTGAGGGTTGCTCGAACGTAGGGAGAAGGCAGTGGGAACGCATACTGTTTGATCATCTGGAATATGGCACAAAGAGTACTGATTCTATTTTGAAATTCATGACAAAGGTTAACCTAGATTAGTAGCTAGCATATGTATGGGGCAATTCTTCAGTAAGACCTCCCACTCCCCCACCCCATCCTTTGATTTGGATAAATGCTAATTGTTTATGTAAAGTAGCTCCACCGGGCCCCCCACACCAGAGCAAGACTCCATCCGAAATACCTTCCACATAGAAATCACAGAATTGCCTTTGCTTGCTATGAAAGAAAATGAACCACTAAAGCAAAATTACTCGTGTTTTAAAAATCAAATGCCCCCTGCCATGTGCCCACTGGTCCTGTCCTTGGGGGTGCGCTGTTAACAACAGTCCGGTGTCTATTCTTCCAAGCATTTTTTTCACAGACACATACTGACCCATTTGGAGGCTTGTTTTCATTAAAATGTCATCATTCCACACCTTCTAGGGGGTGAGCTGCTTTTCTTTTTGTCTCAGCAATGTTTATAGATGCTTCCTCCTCATCCAAAACACACAGAAACTCATGGCATCTCTAGGCTTATTGTGTGTTTGCGGGTTTTGATTGTTTTTGTCTTTACAAATTTACCTTCTACTGACAATGTCTTTCCGAAGTACTACATTTTTTCACTTATTCTCAGCTTACCTCTCCTACTCCGTGCTCAGCATGGCAAAACTTTCCACGTGTCATAATATCTTGAGTTTCAAAAACACAATTTGGTTCTGACATCCTATGTACTCCTTTAAGGTAAAAGACTGCTTCGTCTTATCAGCTTCGCTCCTGACTTCACAAGTCAAGCCTACACAGCAATTTTACTGTTTGCAGGACAAGTCCAAACCTTTCCCGGACATTTAATCAACGAAACCTTTCGCTTCCAGAGCACTCACCTGCTTCTGATGGAAGACTAGCAGGACCTGCAAGCGTTCCGTGTTCTGCAGAACTTTCTCCTGCTGACACCCCACCCAACCGACTGCTCGAGAAAAAAGCTAGCTGAAAGCACTGGCCTCATTGTTGCCATAATTACCTTTCGAACATAAAAATTAATGTTTGCCTTTTTCAAATTCAAGCACCTCAAGTACTTGGCGCCAAATCAGACTAAACTCCTCCCTATTCCCACGGCCTGCCTTTCCCCCTGCCTCCCTGGGACCTCAATAGTCCAGTGGCTTATTCTTATGGGGAGCCCCAGAAGTGGGGATGGAAGGGGGCCTGCTGCTGCTTCAGACACACATCCAGAAAGTGTGTGGGTCCACGGGGGTGTAATGAACATTTGATCTGAGAGCCAGAGAAGTGGGCAGGAAAATCCTTCCATAATTACCTTAAAATGATTTCCATTCCATTGTCCAACGTTTTCGGACAATTCAGAACAACTAGCACTCCTGTTTTCAACCTCACCATTTCAGTTTTCACAGGGACTCCCACCGCTGGCTCCTCCCCTCACTCCCCGTTCTGTGTTGTTCCCCGGCAATTATCTCCCTGGACTAACACTGTGCTGTAAGGAAGCATGACTCACATCGACCATGATTCCCGAGGCACTGTGCATGGGGGACTCCAGAGAGCTCAAAGACCGTAAGTAGAAGCAAAGCACAGTGTGTGAAAAATAAAAATTCCAGCACAACACAAAGACCTGTGAACTCACCCGATTCCCGTCGTGTGAAGAAGGGTGCTGAGTAACGTGGAGAATAGGTGTGTTCAACGAACACAGCACAAGTCTCCACACTCGCAGCCCATTGGGAGGAAACCCACTCACCTTCAGGTGATCCACAGGGAGAGTGAAATCTGAGCTCCTGCAAGTCTGAGCACAGCACGGCTCCTGGACGCCCAGGGGGAGCTGGTTGGGTCTATCACCGTGGCTTCCTGCCAACTCCCCTGGATGCCTGGGCTTCCCTGCACCCCCCAGAATTCCTCAGCCCAGCGTTGACACCTCATTCACACCCTCTATTTTAGAGCAAGGACACAACTAGTATGTCATTTATCACTAAAGCTAAGTCATATTTTATATGCACCCATTGTTTTAATTCTCAACACCCAGGTACAGGACAGCCTTCCTTATTCCATACTAAGGAGATAAACAGTATGGGGACTGGGCTTACTCTTATTTTTATAACAACATCAAAGGGGATATCAACTGCTTAGAAAGGAAGAGTCACAAAAGTCCACTTTTCATTCATTAGGCAGCCATTTATTAGGCACCTACTGTGCCCCACAGGCCACTGGCTGGGAAAGAAGTGTGACTAGCTGAGAGCTGAAGCAGAGGAAGAGCAGAGAAACTAACTGCGAATGCCCTGTCTCAAGAACAAACCTCAAGAGTCTCCAGGAAGGCCCAGCATCATCTCACATGCTCCGCGCATACCTGAAAACTGCCTGCGCAGACGCTCAGGAGCTGCGTGTGCGTGACTGTGCATTTGGTTTTCTCCCATCGTTATCTCCTACTCACTCCATCAGCACGTAGCCCAGTACGAGGACCCACACACCTAACTCTTGTTCAGCGCGATCAGCCCCTACGAGGAGGCACGCAGCGTGCACCTCACCTGCTGGACGTCCTGCTGGAAAACACACAGCTGCAGCCGCTGGTGGAGCCGCACCTTGCGGTGCTGCCAGATGTTCTCCAGCTGCCGCTGGTGGTGCAGCACCTCGTGGATGACATCGAGCACGTGGTGCACGGCCTTGGAGTAGTTGGCAGAGGCTGTCAGGGAATCGGAGCTGCCGGGAGTCAGGGGCCGCTGGAGCTTGTCGAGCAGCGACTTCCCATCCTGGCTCACCTGCCCAAAACAGACAGCGACGAAAACCAGTGACTGCTCGGGATCTGCAGTTTGCCCCGGCCGTGCTGCGGGCTGTCCTCGATGCATGTGTGCACACACTGATGCGCACACATGCTCCCACACAAACATGAGCCACGGTCTTATTCAAAGGCATAGTTTATAATGAACAAAATAAAATAAGAACAACTCCATCCGTTATCCAATGACACTACAAAACCAAATGTGGTAAAACACTGAGTTAAAAGAACACCTGTTACCAGAAAACGTTGTAGACGCTGTTCTTAATGAATACACGCAGTATTTTGCCTTGTGACGGAAGTCAACGGATATAAAATTGCATGGCTGGGATATCCTCAAATTAACATTTAAAAGTAGTAATTGTTAGAGAGAAAAACAATCACAATCGAGCAAATTTTAATGTTGAATCTTGAAACCTCAGTGTTGTTTTTTTTTAATCAATAATTTGGCACTAAGCAAGGAATATGTACACAAACTTTCTTACATAGTTGGATAGCAATTTTACTTCATGAAATGAAGAGAAAATTTAAAAATGCCATTTAAACTGGTTCATTGACTTTAAGAAGCAATGTTAACTAAAATGTCACCAGCTTCGGGAAAAGAATTCTGTGCTGTATTAAGCGCAGTGAACAACGGAAATACAATGAAATGAAAAGCATTCAGGCTAACCGAAGAAGTAAGAAAAGACGAGGGCGGAATATGAAAAGAAAAGCATGATGTGCTTTTCATTTTTAAGTGAGTCTTACGACTGAGGAGTGATTAAGCCAAGCCAGATGTCGCAGAAGAAAAACATGTCCGATCAGACAACAAAAAGGACTCTAGAGCCACCGGCTGTGTGACTCGGGAGGTTTTTAAAGTAAGGCTTCATCTCGGAGCCCTGGGAGCTCAGACACCTCTGAATCTGAAACCCCCTTGGGTCTCTATGGGGGGAGGAGCAGCAGAGCCTGGCTACAACACAACAGGGACAACAGGGCACAGGGACAAGCCCTCGGGGCAGGAGGGGTGGGTGAATGGGGCAGGCCAACAACAGGGAGCCTCTAGCAACCAAAACCTGCAGGCAAGTGGATTTTCTAATCTCTTCTTTTAAAATGGTAAGTCTTCTTTTAAAATGGTAAGTCATGTTGGAATGTAGCGTTTTGTTCCTCATACCCGATTTTGAGATCTTTGTTGGAAGTGCTGACTGTGGCTTATGAAGGCTGCCCATCATAGATTAAAATTGATCGAATACATCAAGATGGCAACTCTTAAGCGAAAACAAGTCAGGCCGATGTAACCAAAGAAAACAGATAGGAAAAGAACCAACTGAACCACTAGTAGGGTCAGGCATGTGCCAAAGCAAAACAGTGAAAATGTGCATCTTCTACAGCAGGGACCGTCCCAGAAGTCGCTGGAGTCTGCATGGGTGTTTCTGATAGTGGCTGTGAGAAGGGAGGCCCTGGGAGTGCCGGGGACGGGACTGACTGCGATGGAGTCAGAGGCAAGGTGTTATTCAACGTGAAGTGTCCTGCTTCTGGTAACTACCTGAGCCAGGAGCTATCCTCCTAATACAATAAAAGCCTAGTAGGCAAATTGTCCCCTCGACCGGGAGTTCGACCAGGAGTTTGACCACTCGCTATGACATGTGCTGACCATCAGGGAGCGGCATGGAACATGGTGGGTGTCGGCGATGTGGCACCGGCAGCGGGCGGCAATGGAGGCGCTGCCGGCCCCGAAGGGCTCCGACGAGAGCAGGACCATGGCAGGATGGTGGAGCAGGTGAGCGGGCGGCACTAGGCCAAGGTGGGTGCGAGCGGGGCTAATCACCCCGCAGAAAGCGACCAGCAGTGGCAGCGGGGGGCTGCCTCCCGGCTGCCAGGTGCTAAGGGAGCCAGGCGGGGACCCGACGACTCCAGTGGAGAGGGGCACACGGGAGCCTGGAGGCCCGGGTGCTGCCCAGGGCCCGGAGGTCAGCTGGGACCTGCCCTTCCATGCCAGATGCCCACGCTTCGATCGCACCCGTGCACAAATTTCGTGCACCGGGCTTCTAGTTTAACATATAAACATGAAGTTACATCTTTTCTTTTTCTTGCCTACTCTAATATTCCCTTATTTTTCTGGGAATGCAATTACCATGTGAATCAAAGCAAGGCAGTGCTTGCTTTTCTTTGGAACTTTACAAGAGCTGCTTACCATTTAAAAATACCAGCAGGGTAATAGTAGTCTCAGTATTTGAGTCACCAAACCTAACTCACGCCAAGTCTGCATCTGCAGTGCCATATTCACAATGGCTTCATATTTTTGGCCAGAGCATGAATATCTCATTTTTTTCTCTTCTATTGTTGCATGTACTTCAGCATTTATAAACTGAAACACATTTTATCATACATCACCTTTCTTTCTTTTGTCTCTAATTTATACTACAGCATATATGTAACTTATATATGTGAACATATATAAACTTTATGTAAAGCTAGATTACTAGCCATACATTTATTTCAGCAGGCATCATAACCTTTTTGCTAAACATGCTTTGGTGAACATGTCAGATGGATATTGATCAGAAGGTGTGGCAGAAACCGACAGCTGGCTCCTCAAAGTCACTTCCTCCATAGCCAAACCCCTACAGTCAGGTACAGCAACACCCCAGCTATAAAACTGTATTTCCCAGCCTTGATTAGAGAAGTGGCCAATGTACAGAAGTAAGCATGTTGAATGGGACTCCCAGAAAAATGCTGAATAGGAGGCTGAGCATGCTCATTCCCCTTCCTCGTTCTCCCTGATGCCAAGGATGACAGCCAACTTGCTAAAAGAGCAAAACAAAAAGACAAACGGATCCAGAGAGCCTCTTACTAACAGAACCACCACACCAGCCCTGGAATGCCAGCCTTGGGACTTATACACGGGCAGAAGGCAAACCTCTATCTTAAGCCATTGCTTTGGATCTTAAACCAGCAATACAAGATGGTTTTCCTGACCTCATCAAGTCTCCAAAGATATCCATGCGACACCATTAATATTCTACCACTGAGAGGGAAAGAGTAATCTGAGCAAGAATGTTCCAATGACTGCCTTTGCGGGTGTCTTTGTAACAGCTCAAGAGCAGACACTAGTACTGGGTTGAGAACACCATGCTTGCTCATGGAGGGTTGGTGAGGAATGGCTGAGAGCGGAACATACAAACACCTAAACATAAGACAACCCATTAAGCAAAGCTTTGCCTTCTGGGAATTCCAAAGCAGGGGTTAAAGTGTCTCTTGGTGCCACTGCTGGCTGTCACTCAGTGGCAGAGATGGCAGCAGAAGTAGCAGGAAAGACTCTGGGCAACAAAACCCATCTGCATCCACTAGGACCAGACAGCCTGCAACGCCGAAGGCATGCTCAGGTACCGCATTTCCCCAAAAACATTTCAGAAGCAATCCTATTTTATTCCATAGATTTGTCAACTTAAAAGGTATTCTTCAAGCACATAAAGGATTTCATATATTTAGCAAAATATCTTTGTTTTTGTAAGAGCAATAGTAGTATGTAGGGGGGAGAATGCTAGAATTTTATGAAGACTAATGTCCTATTTTATAGAAAGAGGTTTTAAAATGGTACAGAATAACCAGAAAATTAATGAAAGAAGAGATTGAAAAGTGTATAGAAGCCAAAATATTCATATACAATTCAAGTATTAAAACAAATAATACATCTAAGTTTATGGTATGTAATACAGTTTTGGTTTCTTAGCTATAGAACCAGATGAATTAATTTGCTTAAGTTATACCTTTTGTCTGAAAATGAGTTTCCAGCCTTTAGGCAGTCAAACCCTATCCCCCAAAGGGACAGTAGCTGCAAAAAAGAAAATCCATCTTTATTATCAAACAGCAGCACTTAATCATCTGTAATTTTTGAACAGATCAAAGTGGCTCATTGTTTGAGGTTCTGCTCTGTGTTGAACACAGTGCCCGGGGCTTGAATGGCCACAGAAGTTACATTTTACAAAGATTAACATTTTATAAAGATACTGGAGACCCGGTGCACGGGCAGCCGATCAATGATCCTTTCTCATCATTGATGTTTGTATCCCTCCCTCCCTCTCCCTTCCTCTCTGAAATCAATAAAAATATATATATATTTTTAAAGCATAGTAAAAATTGGGGGAAAATAACAGGTCTTTTACTGTCAGTTGTAATTGAAGGGGTTCAGAACAGGTGTTCCCAGGATGTGCCATTTGGCATGTGAATTATTTTAAGCTGAAGACAATCGAGACCCTGAAGGCTCACAAGAAATTTCTACCTCTCCCTTAAATAATTTAAATTAGGGGCCTTGCCCATAATAAGAGTTATTAACAGAGATAACTTTCTATGACCTATTTACTAGAGGCCTGGTGCGTGAATTCGTGCATTGGGGGGCAGGGGGCCCTCAGCCCAGCCTACACCCTCTCCATCCGGGACCCCTTGGGGGATGTTCGACTGCCGTTTAGGCCCGATCCCTCTCACAATCCTAGACTGCTGGCTCCTAATCGCTCACCTGCCTGCCTGCCTGATCACCCCTAACTGCCTCCCCTGCTGGCCAGGTTGCCCCCAACTGCCCCCTCCCTGCTGGCCTGGTCACTCCTAACTGTCCCCCCACCTGCCGGCCTGGTCACCCCTTACTGACACCCCTGCCAGCCTAGTTGCCCCCAACTAGCCCCCTCTGCCAGCCTGGTTGCCCCTAGCTGCCCCCCGTGCCGGCCTGGAGGCCCCCAACTGTCCCCCGTGCTGGCCTAGTCACCCCTCACTGCCCCCCTGCTTGCTGGCCTGGTTGCCCCATGCAGCCTGCTTGTTCAGTCGTTTGGTCGCCCCTCACAAACCCCCCTGCTGGCCTGGTAGTAGGCAGCCATCTTGTGAGGGCATGGGGGTCAATTTGCATATTACTTCTTTATTATATAAGATGAACTAATATGCTTGAACACCTAAATGACTTAAGAAGATGGAAGTACTAACTAAAGTGAAAGGGATTAAAGTTTACCATATCAAAGGTATGTTTGTCCCTAATATTTAAGTGGAAACTTAACTGTTTAAAACAGAACAAAAGTCTGGTTCTCGAATATTTACTTTTAATCACAACTGCACCTAAGATTTTTCACTTGAATTCCTGTATGTCACCCTAAAAACAGTCACCAAACCTCACAGAGATTTCCTATCCTTATTTCTGGTCCTTGGATCAATGTGTTTCCCATTAAATCAGACGGAACTAAGAGTCTCTGGCAGGAATATTCTTCACTTGCACAAAGTAAGAATGTTGCTCTGAGCTAAGAGAATGGTACTTGGAGATTATTGCTTAAGTTTGCAGAAACACCACCCAAAGACCAACTATGACCTATGATATGTCAGTCAGGTCCAAATGTGGTGTTTTAGATCTAAAAGTGTAGGAAATGGCCCGGCCAGTGTGGCTCAGTGGTTGAGCGTCAACCTATGAACCTGGAGGTCAGGGTTCAATTCCTGATCAGGGCACAAGCCCAGGTTGTGGACTCAATCCCCAGGAGGGGCATGCAGGAAGTAGCTGATCGGTGATTCTCTCTCTCATCACTGATGTTTCTATCTCTCTCTCCCACTCCCTCTCCCTTCCTCTCTCTGAAATAAATTAAAAATATATATACATTTAAAAGTGTAGGAAATATTCTTCCAGAGATATAGCCCAGACAGGCAAAATACACAAAATACATAAGGCATGGTTAGAAATAACTAGACAAAGCCTGTCATAAAGAAACAGTGGTCCTTCAAAACTTTCATGAAATGAATTGCACCACGTGCGTTGACCAAACCAACACCATCTGTTTTGTTTCTCTTGCAGGGCTGGCTCGCTGTGGCCTGCAGAGCACAGACCTCTGTGCTAAGCCTGGAAATGCTTTCATAGCCACCACTAACCTTTCCAACTTTTAGGTAAATATTCTCCAAAATGGTTTTAGCAGAGCAGGGAAGGGTGATGAGGATGGCGGCGCGTGACTCTCAGGCTTATTTTGTAGCTAAGAGTGACACTCCTTAGCCAAACAGGGGCACACTTTGCCTTTGTGTAAGGAGGTCAAACCTGTCGTAACAGGGCTACACGAAAAAGCTCCTACCAGTAGCACAGGTCAGTGACCTTCTGGAAGGTCCCCTATGCCAAGGTCTTCTCCCAGCCTCGGGAAGGCCGTCTGAGGGAGGGAAGGTAGCCTGCTCCCCTTCAGAGCTCTCGGCCCCCCCTGAGACAGTTCTTTCCCAGGTGAGTTCTTAGACATCAGCTTGTGGAGGGCTGTCCTATTTCTTTTAGATTATTCGTTTCTTACTCAAAACCAGGTCAATCTACCTGTGTTTGACTCTGACACCTCTACCTGGGATTAGCAAAAAGGAAAAATTAAAACAAGACAGAGACCAGAAACTGCTGGGGTAGACCAGTTAGTAAGTCAGATTCATGCAGAGAACACGTGTGTTCTGTAGATTCTGCGTGGGCTTGACCTTTTCCGCTCCTGTATTTCAAGCCCTTGCAAGTTGATTTGGGGGAAGGAGGGGACTCCTGTGCGGCCTGTTGGCTCTGATGCGCTGCCAAATGTTGACGGCAGCACCTGCACACCTCCAGCAATGCTGCAATGCTTAATGAGGCTCAGAATCAACAGCTCCCTGGCGTTCCTCTGGAGCAAGGCAGACAAGCTTCCACACACACCGTGGATACGTGATCTCCGTAGGGGTACTAGCCAGAGGACTTACTTTACTGTCTGTTTTTCTCCCATGCCAGTAACACAAATCATAACATCACCCATGTATCCAGTGCCTTCAAAAAGGAGCTCGACCAGCTTTGCAGGCAGCAAATCAGCCATTTCCACGAAGCCTGCTGAAGTGTGCAATAGGTCAGCATATTTGTTAAATCGAGGAAAAGTGATGCAGAAACTAAACCCTGGAGTCACACTGGATCGGTGTGGGCCAGACATGTGGCGCTTCACCTTTCTCCTCCAGGAACCACCGGCCGCGCGGCAGCCGGGACCTTTGGCAGGTGGGTGGACTCTGTCCACACAGTCTCACCTCACAATCCCGATGCTTGATGTTCAGGTTGCCAGAATGGCATGGGCATGTGAGATAGTCATGTGTATGAATTCAGTTCGCTGAGAAAGTAGTTGATGAGTTTGCTCGCTTAAAATAAAATGTTAAAAATAACCACTCTATATGCTGTTTCTAAAACTACAGCTTAGCCCAGACGTTTCTATGGCTTCACTCTCCTGTGGTCAACTCCATCAGACATGAGCCCAAACCTGGCGAGCTGCAGCAAGGGGTGTTTACCAGGCACAGATACGCTCCTGTTGCTAAAACACAAATGGGAACAACGTGGGACAGGTCTAATTAAAACACAAAAAAGCAGGTGTTTGTGTCCTGGGAAAACAGTGGTGGGAAGGTTTCTCCCTGCAAACTTATTATCATCAGATACTGAAACTATAGACATGGTTGAAAGAGAAAAATTGTGGGATGGAGGGAGAGGACAAGAGAAAACAAAATGGAAGAGCAAGCCTTGCTTGTAAAATTCCTACTCTTAACGACCCTGCGCCCATAGCAGGCGAAGGAAGCTGCCCGTGGATGGATGTCCCCTGAGCAGACCCACCGCCTTTGGAACAGGGAAGGCTGTCTCAGTGTGTGGTCTGTGAAGCATCTGCATCAGTTGCTGAATCACTAAAAGAGCCCATTGAACATGGAGATTCATGAGGAAGGGGGGTGTATTATGAGAAACTGCACTTTTAACCAGAACACCCACGTTAGAAAACCACTAATTTAGGAAAGAAAAAACAAGAACACTTAAAAAGCATGACAGCCCTTCCTTCCCATCTTCCTTCCCCTCCCCTCCTGGCACGGAGGACATGGTGCCAGGCATTCTGAGGAAGTGGGTGGGCAGGGTGAGGGGCTCATAGAGGCCAGGCAGAAAGGTTGGGAGGTTGAGCAAATGCACTGAGTAAACAAATGAGTTCATTCACTGAGGGACCCCGTTTCGTCGCTGTCTGGGAGGAATGTATAAACAGATGGGGAAAGCTGGAGAGAACTCTGAGGATCAGATCAGAAATGGAAGCACCAGTAAAAACACACGTAGTTTTAAAGTAGAGATAGACACAGGTAGATGCGGCAGTAATTATGGATGTGTGTGAATGGATGGGAGGATGGATGGACGGGTGGATGGACGGATGGATGAATATCAACATACATGTTTCCTGACTGACTTCTCAGAGAGCCTAGAAGCACTGACTCCCACAGGTAGACAAGCCCTCTCACGCACCCAGATCCCAGTTTCTAATACCACACACCAGCACAGGAACCAGAACTTCTTCGTAAGATGGTTGACCTCAGGGACGACGCAGGGAACGGACAAGGTGAGTCGGGGACCATCTTGGTATGCCAGAAAGTAATGCTCAAATAATGAGAAGGATGTACAAAAACACACAAAAAAGGGACTCCTGCTAGCCAAATGTGGACAATTTAGGCATCAAAATAAAGTATTGGATTACAGCCCATTGAATATAAAAGTATTTTATAAATCCATACCGAATGAATGAATGAGTGAATGAGAATAAAGCTCTTCCTTACGCAGAAAAGGCTGCCTAGTGAATAAAGAAGGAGTGATGGAACAACTGCCATTGTCGGGCAGCCACCACAGTGGCCACCAACACGGCAGGAGTCACCAGAGGATGTGGGCGGAGGCCCCGAGAAGTCTGATGAGGAACAGATACTGTTATACCAGTATATCTCTTCACAAAATGCTCATCAAGGACAAATTTTTCTCTTTTTTAAAGTATATTTTTATTTATTTCAGAGAGGGAGAGAGATAGAAAGTCTTTCCATTCACCTGGCTCAAATGACTGTCTCCTGGAGTGCATAGGGCAGTTGCAAACAAGTATTTAGACTAAAATCTGTGGTTTAAGACCCCAGCTTGGGAAGCTGTTTACTTGCCATTAAGTTATTAGTGCCAACTTGAAAGCTAATGAATCTGCACCACAGGTAAACACAGTTCCCATGTCAAGATGCCCTTTTTCATAGACTGTAGTGGCAGCAGTGAGAAAACTCTGTGCTTTGCTAGCAGTACCCAGGGCAACAGGCAGGCTGAACCGGCAGCTGGGCCAGAGCATGACATGGTCGGGTCACGCTGATGGTGAGGAAGTCATGTAGGCAAAGGCTGCAGCCTGATTCCTGCCCACCGGCCCCCTTGTGTGTGAGCTCCTCAGTCCGCAGGAACCCATCACTGAAATCAAAACCAGCTCCTTGGAAGACCCCCTTCCACGGTGGCTAACAGGTCATTCACTTTCTATATTATAGGTCGAAATTAAACGATACACAGAGACGGTACACGCGGGAAAGAACTTAATGCATTTGACACAAAATCTTCATGAATCAGTGCAATACAAAATTACAGATCTGTTCAATTCTCATTTTTACTATAAAAAGGCTATCACTTATGATGTAGTTCCTAACAAACTAGATAATCAAACCAGCTAAAAAACCCTGGATGTAAAGTTAAGAAGCGGTAACTATTCTTAATTCCATGGACAGTGTAAAACAGTGCTGAGAGATAAAGGGATCTTGTTAGGCACAAAGGGAGCAAGAGAGACAAGCATGTAGATATCAACTTCCAGGGGAAGGAGGTTTGACCACATTCCAAAGCAAACATTTGATTCACCCTTAGGCACTCGGGGGGCCAGGAGACCTGGGCCTGGGACAGGAGAGTGCCAGACTCAAAACAAAAGGCCAGTTTCTTCCCACAACTTTCACAGTGGATGTGGTTCGCATCAAGGAAGACTTGGGTTTAAAGATTCACTAAACATCTACTCTGTGCCCAGCCCGCTGCCGGACAGTGTGGCTCAGTGGTTGAGCGTTGCCCCATGCACCAGGAGGTCATGGTTTGATTCCCAGTCAAGGCACATGCCTGGGTTGCAGGCTCAATCCCCATTAGGGGGCATGCAGGAGGCAGATAATCAATGATTCTCTCTCATCATTGATATTTCTATCTCTCTCTTCCTCTCCCTTCCACTCTCTCTTCCACTCAATGAAAACATTAAAAAAACAACAACCCACAAGTGACACACCTTGACCCCCCCGTAGTTGTCATCATCACTGCATCTAACATGTTATGACAGAAGGCAGCTGAGAACGTGAAGCCGGCCTGTCAGGGCTCACGTTCCAGCTCCACCTCCTACAGCTCTTGACCTGTCACTTCCTTGCTGAGCCTCAGTTTCCTCATTTGTAACAGCAGGGATAACACAGTACATGCCCCGGACTCGTGAGCAGTAATATATAAAGTCTTTACAACAAAGCCTGGCACAGAGGAAGGTGGCAGGAATAAACCAGGGTAATTACATGAAATAATTTACCCTAAAATAATAAAGAAAACACTACCCTGAGATTTCTACAATAGCAAGCAGCTTTGCATATTTGAAAAAAGTGTGTGCTTTGCAAGGCAGAACATGAGGCTGCGTCGGGTTTGCCCTTTTCTAGAAAGTTCACTCAGGGAGACTAACTGGAGTTTGACCAGACTGAAGAGCATGCAAATACTTGTTTCCTGAATACATGTAGACAAGAAAACCAAGATTTCGGAGACGTTAGCAGATGCACACCTAAACCCACAAGTGTCACACACAGGCCATGAAAAGTTTGCTCACTGCCAACCATCACCACCCTCTTTTCCTTATTAGCGTTCACCCCCTACACAAGTTCAAAAGTTACAATAAAACTGAAGTTTCACTCAAAAGTCCAAAGGTTTTTTTTAGGCTAGCCCAAACTTCCTTTTTTCCTAGCTTCCGTGCTCTGACACAGAAATAACGTTGCTCTGCAAACGTAGTAGAGAGGCCCGCCTACCTCGGAATACGCCAGGGTGATGTGCTCGTATATGCCCTGGTGGTGGTGGATGGCGTCCTCCAGGTCCTGCAGCTCCGAGGGCAGGTCCACCTCTCCGCAGGCCTTACACCACGAGTCCACATTGCTCATGTACTTGGAAGGTTAAAAAAGAAGATAATGTCTATCAATGGCGATGTACAGTCAGAAGTGGCTATTTTTTAACGTGGTTTGAAATAAGGGTAGGTGAGACATTCCAAGAACCTGGTTGAATCTCCATCTCAAATGGCTCTCCTATGAGTTCTCAAACTGGATTCCTAGAATCCACCCCTGGTTTAGGTTCTGGCAGAACTGGGGCTGGGCCCAGGAACCTGCACCTGAAATGATGGCCTTGGGTGCCTCTGGGGCCAGGTCTAGGAGCATACCTGGAGCAGTATTGCCCTGCATTACTGTTCTGGGCGTGCGGGCTATTTTCCCACTCCAACGCTAAATTCACATTTCTAATGGCCTTGCTGTGTCAGCCTCCAGCCTCAGCAGGACGGCGGTGCAACACTCCCAAGCCGGCCAGCCCTCCTGCTCTCCTCTTTCATTCAATTGCTCATGGTGTCATTATTTTGCATATATCTGTCCAATTTTCCCAACACTACTTACTGAACAACTGTCTTGACCCCACTTCTTACACCTCATACGAGAATAAACTCAAAATGGGTTAAAGGCTTTAAACGTAAGACTCGAAACTGGAAAACTCCTGAAAGAAAGCACAGGCAGCCAGTCCCTGACGCCTCTCTTAGCAACATTTTTTTCTGATATGTCTCTTCAGGCAAAAGAAAGAAACAAAGAAAAGTGAAACAAACAGGACTACACCAAACTAAAAAGGTTTTGCACAGCAAAGGAAACCACCAACAAATCAAACAGAAAACCTACTGAACAGGAGAAGATACTTACCAATGACACATTTGAGAGGGAGTTAATATCCAAAATTTATAAAGACCTCATACAACTCAACAGCTTAAAAAAAAATCCCAATAAAATATGGGAGAGGACCTGAATAGACATTTCTCCTAAGAGGATACACAGTTGGCCAAGAGACATATGAACAGATGCTCAACATCGCTAATCATCAGAGAAATGCAAATTAAAACCACAACATATATCACCTCACACTTACCAGAATGGCTACCATCAATAAATCAGCAAACAAGTGTTGGTGAGGATGTGGAGAAAAGGGTCCCCTAGTGCACAGCTGATGGGAATGCAAATTGGTGCCATCACCATGAAAAACAGTGTGAAGGTTCCTCAAAAAATTAAAAATGGAACTGCCTTATGACCCAGCCATTCCACTTCTGGGTATATATCAGAAGAAACCCGTAACACTAACTCCAAAGAATATATGTACCCCTATATTAACTGCCATGTTATAGGGAAGCAGCCGAAGTGGCCATCAAACAGATAAAAAAACTGATAAAAAAGCTGTAGTACATAGAGGGTGGGCAAAAGTAGGTTTACAGTTGCTCATATGGAAAAATAATACAACAATTATAAATACTACTTCAAGAATAAACTCTGTTTCGTGTATTCATAACTATAAACCTATTTTTGCCCCACCCTGGATATACAAGGGAATACTAGACACAAAAAAAGAATGAAATCTAACCATTTGAGATAGTATGAACCAAGAGGGTATGAGGGTATTATGATATGTGACATCAGTCAGACAAATACCGTATGTTTTCACTTATATAAGAAATCTAAAGAGCAAAATAAACAAGACAAAACAAAACTGAAACAGACTCATAGACAAAGAGAACAGATGGCTGCCCGGGGGTGAGGGGGGGTCGTTGCGGAATAGGTGAGAAAGGTAAAGAGATAAAAAAGTACAAATTGGTAGTGACACAACAGTCATGGGGATGTACAGTACAGCATAGGGAATACAGTCCATAACTGTGTGATAACTATGTATGGTGCCAGGCGGGTACTTGAAATCTTGGGGGGAGCATTTTGTAACACATATGATTGTCTAATACAAAATAATACTGAATGGAAACTGTAATTAAAAAATAAAAATTTTTAAATGCTAATGGGGAAATATCTGAAATCATTTACCTAAAATCAGAAAGAGCAACAGGCCCATTTTTGCTGCCTTTTCAAAAGCAAATACACACAGGATTAGAAGAAGGCCCAGTGAACACCTCCAAACTCGTAGGCTGTGCCCCAGAACCTAAGGGTGGGCTGAGGGAGGCGGGGATCACACCAGCCTCTATCACTTTGCAAGTTAAACAAGAGCCAGGCTGCTGCCATTCCCATTTCTCCTCAATTTTTTCCACGGGTACCTCCACTTCCCCAGGATTCATCAATAACTGAGAAACCACTGCCAAATGTCCTAGGGAGATCCTATCAGCATGCATCATGTTGAGTGTCAAAGGCAAGCGGCAGAAGGCCCAATTAGGGGTGCTAACTCAGTTAAGCCAAGGAGACATGGACACATTCCCCTGGGCTTCACCTCGTTTACACTGCCTCGCTGCTTACCAGCTTACCAGGGATGCCGAGGGTGACTGTTAAAATGGGGTAACTGACCTGCCCTCCCAAGTACTTATGACTTTTTAGAAACTTAAAATAGACAAGTCATCCAAATAACAACTGTTTATAAAAATCCCTTTACCATTAATGCATTGGCTCAGAAAAATATCTGCGTGCAAATCTTAGGACTTGAGAGTAATGATACTGCATTGAGTGTCATCGAACAGGAGGTGGTTTCTGATGGCTTCACACATGACTAAACCAACACTGGGCTCAGGGAGCATCTCATCACCCCGCTGTGCGGAGCCCGCCTCCCATCCTCAAGGCAATGGAAGTGTTATAACTTACTTTACACTGCTCCCCCTCTGCACAGAGGCAGGCATGACTCATTAGGCATATTTTTAAGTATTTCTGGGGTGGGGTGTTCTATAAAAGTCAATTAGGTCAGGCTGAATGAGTCTAACTATTCCTGGTCTCCATTTCACTCTCTCCTCTTTTACTATTTCATTTAACACCAATTATTAAGTTATTATAAGCCTTTTTCAATTATGAGTTGACTGAGGTTAACCAGCATCATTAATAAATCACCAGGTCAAGTCACTAATTAATGGCTGCTGCATACAGGTCACTACAGCACACCCAAAACAAAGCAGAGTTACAACATATTCCTAAGAGGCTAAAACGCTTCCGATGCCGATGTAACAGGGATGGTTTTCATTATATGACACTTCACAGTAAGCAGAAGTGTCAGACTAGTATGTCAGTGTATCCAAATGACTACTGAAATATAGTCAACTCCAATTTTGAAGCAACCAATAAAGAGAAACATTCAAGAGCGTTTAGCCCCCTACCAGGGATCAAGCCTGCAACCCAGGCATGTGCTCTTGACTGGAATTGAACCCGGGACCCTTCCGCCTGCAGGCCGACGCTCTGTCCACTGAGCCAAACTGGCTAGAGCTATTTAAAATTTCTTAACGTATTGTGAGAGGGTCCTTGATTACACGTACCTGAGAAGATGTGGCCAGGTTCTAAATGCATAGGAAAGGTTGGCCTGCCATGCGGGAGCCGTGTGGAAGGATTCTGCACAGCTAACCTCCCTGTGTTAAACTATCCCAATGACAGAAACGAATCTGGCCAATGGCTTGGCAGGGACTTTGGAGCAAGCATGACTTTTGTCTTTTACTTGTGAGATGGCACCCCTCCGCTCCAATGGACAAGCCCTATGCCCTGAATGCTTTCTGAAAGGCTCATCACCTGAAGGATCTGAACCCGGGTGCCTCCAGAGAGCAATCCCGTTCAGGGAGCCAAGAAGGAGGGTGTCAGCAGGTCTTCCACAGAGAAAAAGTATGTCGGGGTCAAGTCTGGTGTCAAAGTTTAACAGGTACCTACAGAATAGAACCTTTTAGACACCTGTAAAAATAATCATGTGAATTATGCCCATGGGGGTAGCTGGCCTGTTGTTTAAAAACTTCTCCGGCTACTCTGCTATATTCCAACACCACCACCACCATCCCTGCCACACACATACCCCTATTACCATCCAGAAAGATACAGTTTGGGATGGCAGCACGGGGGGACCAGTCTAGCACAGAGCCTGACCCGTCATAAAGGACCACAGAAGGTGGGTCCTGGGCTCCAGCGAGATCAGAGCAGCCAGTTCAGAGTCTGATGCTTTACATGCTCAAGAGACCAAAATGTGTGAACACCCAGCATCTGGCTAGACGGAGGGTAAACAGGAGAGTGTGAGAGAGCGCAATGCTGCTCCCTGAATTCAAACCAGGAGCTGGCTTCTGGACCGGGTTCTGACGTGCAGCAGAATGGTGACTTCCTAAAAGTGTAGCTGAATAGATGGAAAGGAGGCTGGGTCCGCTGGTTTGCAAAACTGAGGCAAGCAGGTGAGGGAAGAGTGAGTAATATATAAGCTTTAAAGGGGGAGCTTGGATCATTAATTAGCAGATTGATTTCCATACGCATTTATTCCATGAATCTCCATCTGCTGAGTGAGGTCTCCCACTGGGAGCAGCAGCTCGGCTCTCGGCTTGTTTTGCCTCCACCATCCCTCAGGGCTGGGTCCTGTCAGCTAGTGAATTGCACCCTACTCTCCCCCCAGGGCTAGGTACTCACAGCTAGTGAATTGCACCCCCACCACTGCCCAGAACTGGGTCCTCACAGCTAGAGAACTGCACCCACCACCGAGGATGGAGTGGAAGCTGAGCAGGTGGCTAGCCCAGTGACAAAGGGACAGAAAGTTTTAAAATATTCATTTAAGAGAATGTTCTCTTTGGGAAAATTAGGACTGGTGGACTTTTATATTCGTATGTAAAATATATGGGACTATAAACTTCAGAGTTCTTTCTTATCTCTGATTTCCTCACTTTCTGTTTTCATTTCTGGAAAACAATACCCTATGCTTTATTTGATCATTTCTCCTCCCTGAGTCTTAGCCAGCACACTCCCTTCTCCCAGTGCCTCCAAGGGAGAGGGGCTTCCATCCTGCCCAGGGCAACCACAGGACAGAGGGGGCACTTCCTCCGTGAGCCCAGCTCTGGCGGCTCCTTGCGCTGCTGGAGGAGGCAGGTTCAGTTTGAACCAAAATAGGCCAGTGAGCCTCTAGGTACCACACACCTGAATACTTTTCCATGAATACATTTCTGTAATATACACACACAGGTTTATTTACTCCAATTCCTTTCTACTCCATAAGAATTCTGTTTTTGTTTTACTACAAGCCAAGCATTAGGTCTATGCTTTCACTAAAGTAAAACAACATTATAATGGGAACAATTAGATATGTATTACTGGCCTTAGAAACTCAACAGGGAATACTGAAGCAGTATTATTTTCCTCTGGATTTCAACCCAGACTCATGATAAAACTAGCCAGACAATAACTATAAGTCATGTTTACATACCTCTATCATTTTTTTCCTTTTTTAAAAAAAATATTTTTATTGATTTCAGAGAGGAAGAGAGAGGGAGAGATAGATAGAAACATCAATGATGAGAGAGAATCACTGATCAGCTGCTTCTGCATGCCTCCTACTGGGGATCGAGCCCCAACCCGGGCATACGCCCTGACCAGGAATCGAACCGTGACACTCTGGTTCACAGGTCAACATTCAACCACTGAGCCACACCGGCCAGGCTCCTTCTATAACTTTTAAGAGCTTGTTTCTGAAACTGCGTGCTGTCACCTCAGAAAAGGAAAGATTTTCATAGCCCTAATGAGAGCCCACGCTTTGAGACCACAGGCAAATCACTCCCCAAACAGAACGTAAGGACAAGGACAGCAGCCCCATGTACTTCACCGGCCTGACTTAAGGAGGAAATGAGGCTTTGTGTTAAAGAGCTGTGAATTTTAAAGAGCCATGCAAATACTGGCTGTTACTTTCTTTTTGGCTATTATCAGGTCAGTGGCCCTTAAAGTCACAGATAAATAAGGTGATCAGACTTATGGGTCCCTGGGAAGGTCAGCCGTTATCAGCACTAACAGGCGTTTTGGCAGTGACAGCCCTGTAACCTGCTCCGCCTAGTGAAAGTAGCTACAAGCCCATGTGCTCCTGAGCATCTACACTGTGCATGCTGTGACTAAGGAAGTGAATTCCATTTCATTCAGCTTTCAAATTACTTTGTTAATATATGTTAGTGAATGGGAAGGAACTTCAGGAGCCACAGGTGCTGACTGGGCTACATAATGGACAGTGAGGCTCGAGATCATATTATTTAATAGTAAAAATGGGAGATTTTAAGGTGTAGTAAAACCAAGTCACTTTATTTCTTTATGTTACAAAAATGTAATTCTAATAACACTTGTCTTGGGAGCTTTTAATAGGAAGGGGCTGTCCAGCGGCTCTACCACATGACCAGAAAGTGAAGGCTGGAGCCCTCAGCGCCATCTGCTGGTGAAAGTGCTGATAGAGAGGTCATGTCCTCACACAAACCGATATCCTGACTCTGCCTGTCCCTTGAGATGAGGACATGAGACAGAGTGGCCCAGGCATCTCCGGAAAGCAGAACCTCTACAAAACGTCATTCTCATCTAGTTTTAACCTCCAGGTTCATGTTCATGAACCCACAAGCAAATACCAACACCAGAGCATACACAGAGACTGGAGCCAGGCGGGGAGCTCAGCGCACACATGCCCCTCCCTGGCAGCTCTGGCGAGAGGGAAGGCCACTTCCTGTCATTAGACCACTCGCACAGAGTCGCATATGTGAGCCCTACCTTCCCCTGAAAAGACTGAAATTCTTAATGAGAAGTCTGATGGCATTCAGAGAGGTGGCTATGATGGACCCCTAACCTGTGACGTCCAAGTTTCTGGTCCTTCCCCTACTGAGGTTAGGAAAACACCTTAAGCATAACTGGAAGGTAAAGCATTTAAAAGAAGGGACAAAGCTGGCCTAGTCCTGTAACTGCTCTCCTGGGAAGAGGAAAAGTACGTTAGTAAATGTGACCTTCTTCTCCGCCTCAGAATCTCAAGGATCGTACTGTTATTCAGTGAAGGGGAAGATACACAATGCATTTCGCTTGAGGGTAAGGAAACACTTTCTGAGGACATCAGTCAAGGTTCACCCACAATGCCTGGCCCCTGCCTCACCAGCTACTCCGTCCCTATGCTCGGATTTGACTTCTTCTCGGGCCACTTGATCTGCATGAAGACCTCAAATATTACTATTGCTTATGCCTTTTCAATATATATTCACCTAGTTTAGTTTCTTTCAAATCCATAACTCACAGCCACTCATTTTATCCAAGTAAAAACACCCTGGGCTCTTTCAACTTCGCTACAGGATGAAATGTTTAATAATAAAACATCGCAGAGGACAATGCCCCGTGCCACTCACACTTCTAGATTATTTTCAGGCAGGTCAGAGCAGCAAGTAATCTTCTGGGTGTGTTTACAAGTCTAAATCCCACCATGTTTATGTGTTACTATGTTTCGGACTACCTGCCATTCACCCAGACGGCTTGTGCTGCTTCTAATTTATTCATAGCATCTTGACATACCTTTCTGGGTGCCCACCACCGATTTACATCCGCAGCCCCAGTCCCAGGGGGTTGCTGCACCTCATGCTAGGTTCCCACGCCAGCTGACACGTGGGTGGGCAGCACACAGCTCATCTGCCCACCCACAGTAATGCCCAGCAAACAGCACGGTCACGTTGCACAGTGACAGGGACCGGGACGGTTCAGAGTCCTGTAGACAATGCTATGTGATCCTGAAGGGGGTTCCTATCACTTTAAAAGAGCTACTTCTGTGGGGAGGGGCTTTTACTTACCCTTTAATCATAAAACTAGTTAAATGCATATTAATAAGCAGAAAAATCTTATCCTACTGAAACCTGAAAGTTCCTTTTCACAGCTTGGCTTTTACATGAGGCGATCAAGGTTTTTTCCACTGTTTCCTCTCTTGCTTCACACTTTAAAGGTCTCTACAGTTGAGATCACTACTAATTAGCGTCTTGTGCAACATTCTAGCTGCCTTGCCCAAGGCCAGGCAAGCTGGGGCCTCGGTTTTACCTCCACTGACTTCATTCCTCAATAGAGACCACTTCTAGATTAAAGAGACAGTATTTCCTTCTTAGAATCATCAGTGTAAATCCCTATAGAGTTTTCCCCCAAAAAGCTCTATCAGTATCTTTCCTTTAAAAAGAAGGCAACCATTTGCCTCTTCCCATGTGCCTTCCCGGTGGCCACAGGTGCCCGTGCTCTGTCGACACCTGCGAAGGAAGTTCACCGTCCAGCACACCTTCCACGCTCACATCTCGGTCAGGAACGCACCGCTTCCCTTTTGCTGCCTCCACAGTGTGCTTGTTCAGGCCAGCTTGTTTGCGGAAAGGATTGTGGAGGTGTGGGGAGTGTTACAGGCACACCTTATGGATTACCTCTTACATCAGGTATTTCGACGAGCACATCAGCCAATGTGTCAGAAACCACGCAAATCATTTAAAAATCATGATCGACACTGAAAACTGCCTGCCCCAAAGCCATGTCCACCAGCCCTTGCTGGCAGGGCCTGCCTACAGCGGGGGTGCTAAGAAGCTGGGTTCCCCCCTTCTACCCTCCCCGCACCCAGTCCTGGACTGCACTGGGGCGGAGGGATCTCCTGACAGTAATGTTTCCCTGATGAGAGTGATGGGCGACGACACTCACTGCCAGCCCTGCCTTCGCCGGACACCAAGTGGAGGGCTGGTGCTGGGAGCAGTGGCCTACATCCTGTGACCCTGCGCCGAAGGTCGAGCAGCCCAGCCCTGGCATCGGCGTCTGGCTAGAAGTGCCTACACTTGGTCACTTCTTGTTTTGGGAGGAAAGCAAAGCCCTGACGTTTAAGCCTGACAGCCAGGCATTCTGCTACCTGCTGCCACAGCACCCTAATTAGAATCTTGCAGTGACAACGAGGAGGGGGAAGAAGAGGAGGGGGAGAGGGAGGAGAGGGGTAAAGAGCAGTGGCTACCACTTGTTAGTGCCCACCGTATACCAGGCACTCTGCAGGGCACCTAATATGAATGATCTCATTTACACAATAAAACTCCTCTCAAGTCGACTTTTATTTCCACTTTACAATGAGAAACTAAGGAACGGGAGGTTAAAGCACCTGCCTCAGGTTGCACAGCAAGGGGTAAGCCAGCTGGCCGTCTGCAGAGCTCCGGTGATTAGGGGCCACACAAAACCCTCCAAGGATCTGGCCGCGGGGGGGGTACCGGGGAGGCAGCGTTTCGTCCCACCTCGGGATGGGCACTGACCTTCTCAGCCTTCTGGTGGAAAATGGAGGACATGTCCAGCAGGGTGCTGCGCTCGTCCAACGCCGCGGCGAACGCCTTCCACTCCTGCTCCAGCTGGTTGGCGATCTGCTTGATCTGCTGAGAGGCGTAGTGGCCGGACTCCACCAAGCGATTGGCCACCGACATGATCCGGTTTATGTTGACATACACGTTCTGAGGAAGGGGCAGAAAGAGAGGGCTCCTCAGGGGAAGGCAAACAGGAGGCTTCCTTGAAAACACACGGATAGCATTTCCTGAAACAAGGCCTATTCACTTAAAAGTGATATTAACGGCAGAGTCACCTGGTATAAAATGGTATACCTATTTGCTGTCTGGATTTCCGTGGGCTCTGAGTGTTGGTTTCCATTTCTGTTTGTAAGACTGCAAAATTACAAATCAACGGGCTGAAAGGCATCTTGTTAGGCCACACCAGAGCAATCAAAAGCACAAGTGTGTGCACACAAACACTCTATTACTCACTTCCTGGCTCCTGGTCCTGACAAGAGTCCAGATGGCAAGCCGCCTGAGGAGCAGTCACCCAGAACTGCAGGACCCCAACCGTTCAGCTTCTAACTAGGACCCAGAAACCACTAAATATGTCCGTAGCCACCCAAGGCTATTTGTGTGAAAACAAGCTCTCCTTTCTCCATAAGCCCAAGTCATCTTTTTTGTGCCAACTGAAAATATTCTGTAAATGGATGCGCTTTCTCCAAGGAATATGAATTGGGGCACAGAACAATGCTTTGTTCAAGTTTTAAATCAAGCTTTTCTACTCCGCTGAGATTCCTATCTGCAGGTCCACCAGCGTCCGGCAAAAATAAGGGGGCGAGGCTTCAAAAAACTGCGCTTTTTGCAAAACAAATTTTCGCTATGATACTTCCCTTTCCACCTTCGATCTTCTTTGAGGTCCCATTACAGCCAAGGCTGGGGTGGGGATACACACCTTCAACTAAGCCCAGGCTGTTGGATTCACATATTCATGATACTTTGTGATGCATCAGAACACTGTGCTCTCTACAGTCCCCCGAAATCACAGACACAACCCTAGCTCCTCCCAATCTTGTCCCTACATCTCACTACCTTCCCTGTCCAAACTACTCTACGTTTTTCTCCCCTTCCCACACTGGTCCTGTGGGCCAGTCTCCCACGGCCTGGCACCCAGACCTCTGCAAGAGCCTCGGGGTTGTTACCTCGTCTGCAGCACCCCCAAGAACTTGTCCGTTCTTCCCCTGTACGGTCTTTCACTCATTTCTGACCCAAACCTAACTTGGAGGAGTAGCCTACGCCTGGGATCAGCGAGCCACAGACTGCATGCAGCCTCTGAGATACTTTTCTGGGCTGCGTGTGCAAGCTAGAATCAGCTAACGGAGGGGGGTTGACAGTGGCAGGGAGGGAGGACACTTTGTGAGCTTGTGACAGCCAGTCAAGGCCACGGTCAGCAGGGAACTGGCCTCCCTGGCTCCGGCGGCATTAACGCTTATAACTAGTGTCCTTTAAGCCAAAAGCAGCGCCTCCCTTCGCATACGCATGCTCTTACTCTAGTGCCAGGTGATGACATTTGCTCATTTTTGCTTTCTCTGTCCCCTTAAAGAGGAACAGTTCAAGCAGACGCCCTCTGTTAGAATCCTGACGAGAGCTGTCCATGTGGACGGCTCTGCTGTGGGACCCACTGTGCATACTCATTTCCCCTCGAGCCCATTACAGTTTCCTGCATCACTTTTATGTCCTTAAACACTGTGCTCACAGAGTACTGGTCTGCACAGGGTACCTTCTCCACATCCCCATTACTTCTGGTGCAGGTAAGGGAACACGGTGGCACCCAGCAGCCTGCTGCTCCCAAGGGGCGGAGCACTGGAATGGGCATCAAAACCATCCATGGTGAATTGGCCACGTAGCTGGTGCAAGTTTCACTGGTTGGTTGGTTTGCTTGTTTTCATTTTTGTTTGTTGAAAACTGAAAACAAGCTACTTACGACACTGCTAGCTGAGAACTCCCCACACTTGGAGGTCAGCTGCTACCATCAAATCAGAAACTCTGAAGGCCCACATGGCCTCCTGGCTGCATGCTGGGGTGTGATCTGTGTGTGTCCCGTTCCCTAAAATCCCTTCCCTTACAGGATACAACTACCCCGACAGTCTTACCATACAGTTCATAGCAAAGTGGTTGTGCTGCGTCTGAAGCTCCATTGCGTGAGGGTGGCTGGTCCCAATCTCAGTGTAGCTGTTCAGAAACAGGCCCTTGTTGTGTGTGATCCAGTCAAACATCTACCGGAACGAAAAAGACAACCTGATCACTCCAGGAAAAAGAAATGAACTGACACAAACCCAGGAACAGGGCCAAACGCAGAAGAAGCAATGTTCTTCCTCGATAACCTCTCAGCATTTGGGTCCAGGATTCTTGACTTCTCAGAAGTTAGCACAATCTGAACCTGCAGGACCTGTAAGAAAATCTTATCTAACAGATGGTTCCTTTGACAGATGAGGAAGGATGGAGCAGACATTCAAGTCCCCCAAGCTAATGACAAACTCTTATCTTTTGACCCCCAAGCTATACTGAACTACTTAATGGCCCAAACTACCCTTCAATTAAAGACTGTTAGGAATTAGGGATTTATGATCTCTGGGTGGGTTTTGGTGATAGCAATGCCAAAGACTATAAGATAATGTTCTTGAATGCAAGAGGTAAAAACAACAACAAAACACCTGGGCAAATGCAAACAATAAAATTTACTGTGAAAATAAAAAGGATTGGGAAAAAATTTAACAAAGACATCTCTCTTAAGGTTCAATGGAGAGACTACCTGGACAAGGATGTAGATTACGTTGTTCACAAGGTAAGTATTTAAAGAAAAACTAGAGGCCCAGTGCACAACATTCATGGACTGGGGTGGGAGGCTCCCCTTAGGAGATGTCCAACTGATGGCTTAGGCCCGCTCCCCGAAGTCGGACATTCTTAGCACTGCTGTGGAGGCAGGCTGCTGCACTCGCCAGCCATCAGCCTGGCTTCTGGCTAAGTGGCACTCCCCCTGTGTGAGTGCCTTGACCACCAGGGGGCAGCTGCCCCCTGGTGGTCAGTGCACATCATAGTGACCGGTTGTTCTGCAGTTTGGTCGATTTGCATATTACCCTTTTATTATCCTATCTAATAAAAGGGTAATATGCAAATTGACCATGCCTCTGCTGCACCACAAGCCACGCCCATCAGCCAATCAGGAGTGAGTATGCAAATTAACCCAACCAAGATGGCTGCGGCCGCAGAGAGAGCAGGCGGCTTGAGTTGCCTCCGGTGATGGAGAAAGCCAAGTTTCCTCAGCCCTGGTGTGCCTTGACCTCTGCTCAAAGCTACAATGTTCCAATTATAGAAGATAAATAAATCCCAAATACCAGAGCCTCCGCTTGGGTCACTGGGGGGTGTGGCCGGCCTGCAAACCACCACAGGCCCCTCGCTCAGGCCGCCCCATGCCCCAAGGGAACCCCACCCTGATCTGGGACACCCTTCAGGGCAAACCAGCCAGCCCCCACCTGTGCACCAGACCTCTATCCTATCTAATAAAAGAGTAATATGCAAATTGACCATCACTCCAACACCCAAGATGGCTACCCCTGTGTGGTCAAAGATGACTGACCCCATGTGGACACAAGATGGCCACCAGCAGGGGAGGGCAGTTGGGAGGGACCAGGCCTGCAAGGGAGGGCAGTTGGGGGTGATCAAGCCTGCAGGGGAGGCCAGTTAGGGGTGACCAGGCCAGCAGAGAAGGGAAGTTGGGGGCAACCGGGCCTGCAGGGGAGAGCAGTTGGGGGGGACCAGGCCTGCAGGGGAGGGCAGTTAGGGTGACCAGGCCTGCAGGGGAAGGTAGTTAAGGGTGACCAGGCCTGCAGGGTAGGGCAGTTAGGGGCAAACAGGCTGGCAGGGGAGCAGTTAGGCAACAATCAGGCTGGCAGGGGAGTGGTTAGGGGGTTATCAGGCTGGCAGGCACAATCAATTAAGGGCAATCAGGAAGGCAGGCAGATGAGCAATTGGGAGCCAGCAGTCCTGGATTGTGAGAGGGATGTCCGACTGCCTGGTAGGATCGGGCCTAAACAGCAGTTGTACATCCCTCAAGGGGTCCCAGACTGGAGAGGGTGCAGGCTGGGCTGAGGGACACACACACTCCCCGTGCACAAATTTTGTGCACCGGGCCTCTAGTATAGGATAAACGCCTATCAGTTAGCACTGCTACTCTGCCTTGAAGCAGAATACGAGATGGCCATCTGTGCTTTCCTAAATGATTAGAAGGAAGATTCTCCAGTGTCTTTGACAAGACAGCACCTAAAAGCTAAGTGCACTAGCAGGTATGTGAAAAGCTTACCAAAGAACAGTACTGGAGGGTCACCTTTTGAAAGGTCCTTTATTTCTAATGTAGTTTGTGTGGTATTTTTTTTTACTTTACAAAACATTCTCCTGTCCATGAAAAACAGTCAATGAGATCAAATGAAGAGTGGCCAATTCACCCACACCCATGGCTTGCACCACATTCCCATAAAGAAGTGTACTGGTTTCCCCTGGCTAAGACTGAGTTAGCTGATAACTGGCAAGGATTCTCGCTGAGTTGGTTTATCTAGAGCACAAGAATAAGATATGAGACCATAAATTATTATTGCCTATATTTTACAGAAACTATTAATGTTAACTCATTATTTACCCTTTAAAAAAATAATAACAGATCTGAATGGTGTACTGTCACTGGCTTTGTATGTGTGGAAGAGCAGAAATTAGCAAATGACATACATATAGGGTGTCCCCTCAAAAATGTATGCATACACTTTGAATAATTATAAGGCAGTGTTTATTAAAATACATTTAATTTTCAAAATTGAGCTATCAGCTGTTAAAGTGTATGTACATTTTTGGGGACACCCTGTACATAACTATTGCTTTCAATAATACAATGCTATAAAACATTCACTCTTTTAGCCGAAGATACCATTCTTGTCTGTCTTACAGGCATTTGAAACTATCAGTAATTAATAACTCGAAGTTCCTAAAATAGCACTGCACTGCACAGTGAATGACCGTGGGAAGCAGATTTGGGGGGGGGGGGGTCCCAGAACTGACACTCTCCGACTCTAGTCTCTAACCAACGCCATGAGAGTAGCTTACTCTGTCTGCCCCAGCCCTTTCTCTAGACCAAACGACCCAGAAATCTTCCCGCTGTACCCCCTTTAGCATCCCTCTCCCTTCTCCTTTACCTTCTCAGCATCCTGTTCAAACAGCCGCAGCTGAAAGCACTGGTCCAGCTTCAGCTTCCGCACGTGCCACATCTGATGCAGATGCTGCCGCGTGGAGTGCAGCCGGTCCAGCATGGCGGACACCTTGGGTAAGAGGCTCTGCAGGTCCGCGTTGCCTGACCCTGAGTTCTTTTTGGGAAAGCTGTCGCTGCTCTGGATCCTCTGGAGCAGCTTCTGTCCCTCCAAGTCCAAGTCCTCGATGGGGGCCTTAATCACCTTCTTCTTCAGCTGGGAATGCTCCTCGATCATGTTCCGAGCCCCCTCCAAATCCTGAGGCAACTCCTTCTTGGCCAGGATGTCCTGAAGCTCCTCCAGCCGGGACAGCATGTGGGTGGCGTTGCTAATGTAATCTTCAAAAGCAACTCTGATTTCAATCCATTCTTCATGGTTGTACTCCAAGCAGCCATCAAACTCGGGAGTTAGCTGAGAAGGGTCAACTACTTTGGTAAGGCCTTCTAAAGAGACCATATTGGTCTTAAGGGGAAAAGAACAGGTATGAGAAGATGAACCAACTCTGTACGGTCTTAGCATAAAGCAGTTTAGTCACAGATCTTCAAACTTAAAGTAATCTATTTATAGAAAACATAACATACCTTGTTCTGACCCCATAAATATAAGTAAACGAAGCACTATAGTATAGTTGGTGAAAATAAACCCATTAGAGCAACACATGTATGTTACTTGGAATATCTAAAATGATAGACTTTATGTATTTCATGAGAGCAAAAGATGTTAGATTTCTTTCCAAGAATGTGGACACTAACCCACGATTTTAGGCACATTAACCAGGAAAGGTGTCAAATTGCCAAGTACAGAGCAGACGACTCAGACATTTCCCTTTTGTCAAGGCCGCCTTCCTCATCCACACCACTCCACCATCTCACTCCCAGCAGAGAAGTCTGCCCTTCACCATCTCACTCCCAGCAGAGAAGTCTGCCCAAGCTTCCTTCTCCCCGCAGTCACACTCACGTCCTGTTCATGGGCCTCAAAATCCCTCGGGAACACCACCTCCCACTAAGGACACTTGTGTAGGGGCTGCTTGTTAGGGGACTGACCAGCGCTGCTCCAACCAGACCCCCCTCATCATTCCCCCTTCCTAAACGCCACCTCCATCAGGTAACGCCTCCTAGGACATGACTGGCTTTTTAAAATGCAGAAAACATACAGGGATTAGCCAGAAAGCTGGCAGAAGCTCTTTTCACAAAGGTAAAGACAGAAGGTTTCTTCGCTTCGATAATCCGCCAGATTCTGAGCAATACAAGTGTTGTACTATGTGATACAGTTTTAGTCAATTACAACCTAAACAGGAAATCCTAACCTCACCCTACCTGTCAGACCTGCTGCAGGATTAGGTAAGAATTATGGCTCAAGGAAAGCATCGGAGGGCGGGGTGATTAAATGCAAAGACAAAGGTAAAGGAGCAAGATCTGTGGCCTAGAACCAAAAGAGGAAAGAGAAAAAGGCTGGGAGTCACACCTGTCACCTCCAGCCTTAGAGAAACCCACACCTGAACTCTGTGCTGTTCGGCGTAAGAAACAGTGAAGGCAGCCAAGCTACAAAGAGGGGCTGCTTCTTAGCAAGCACTTCGGCTGCCGTGTGACTGGAGCTCACTCCCGTCTCCTCTGCCTGGACTTTTAATAATATCCCTGGAGGCAAAGAAGTTCAATGGAAAAACCGGTATAGGTAACCTTGAAGGCGAAGGGACAGATCAAATTTCAACTAGCAAAACCTTGCATGCATTATTTTGCCAAACCATACTTCTGCTTAAAACATGTATAAGTAAATACAACGCCCTTTAAATTTGACATCAAGAAAATAGAAGACCCAATAAATCGTCCTCCAAAATCACTTCTAATTGTATATGAAGATAAAGGCTTACTAGTTTCATGTTTCACCTAAATCTCTTGAACGTAGTTTCAAATCAAAACTAAATTCGGATTTCAGACCGAAAATCAGTACCAGGGAAAGAGACTTAAAAATGGAAGTAATGCACGTGTGACAACACTTTGAAAAGGGAAACAGGTCATAGAAGGCTTGAGGATTAATACTGGGTGATGCGTTTAATACCGTTATTGCTGCTGAGGGGGATAAATGTTGTGCTGCCTCAAAATAGGCCTTTTGGGATATTGATTGTAAGCTGGCTACTAAGAAACAATGAGCTCAGAAAGAACCGCTGACCCTTCACCACTTCAGAGAGAAAAAGCTGCTTGAAGGAAAGAGCATCACCTGGCACCAGGGAATAAACTACAGCTGGCGGCAGGGGGTGGGGTGGGGGGTGGGGGGAGTCTGGCAGAGCTGTTTATTGGACTCTCCTCTGCATCCCGCTGTTTCTGGGGGGCCCAGCAAGAACTCTTTACTGCATATTTGCTCTTTCTCAGCTACCTGTAAACTACCTGCTTTCCCTTGGATATCCCAGACCCCTGCCTCCCTCTTCTTTGTCCAGAATGGCACATAAACCTCAGCTGCCCAATGCGTCCGCAGGCCTCACAGTCTCACGGCTCTCCTGCATGTACACCCGGAATAAATTCTGGACATTTTCTCATAGTCTGTCTCCTGTTAACTTGACTAACAGACTAGCCGCAAAACTTGGAATGGTGGGGTGAAAATTATTTTTTGCACCCCCACACGGTTTACCTTAAAATACATGAATATAGTCACTGAACCCTAATGTTTGGTGAAAAGTTGCTAGAAGAAGCAACCTATTTAACCAAAAGTTATTACAATATATTATTAGAAAAATTTCAAATTTTATACAGGATATGTACGGCATGAATCCTGTAATCATCTTTTTTCCGTTAATCATCTCTTGTAACTGACTGCACCAAAGCCTTGTCAGAGCCTTGGAGACTGAAGAAGTGGTGATAGTAGAAAGGAAAATAAATTAATGCTTTATACACTGTCTGCAAGACAGCGTCCTTACGAACCACCCAAACCCACCTTGGGTAAACGACCCACTAGGATGACACGATAAATGAACCTACTTTTGTTATTTCGTGCAATAACTCATTTCACATAGGTACATAAGATATGCAGTTCCCATCTAATATGTCATTTAAAAAAATCTAATACCAGCCTACAATGAGGAGGGGAAAATATCTTTTTTTTTTTCATTTTTTCATTAAACCGTAGGTATGTTTGTAGCTGGGCTGGCCACACATGGAAGTTACCTCAAATTCAAACTTAGAACTGCCAAAATTAGTCCTCTGTTTCTGCCAAAAGTTGTCCGGCTTGATGATGAGTGCGACATGGATGCAGCAGGGGAAGGACTCCTGCAGGATCTTCAGCAGAGGCTTGATGGAGTCCCACTTGGACCCACGCATGTCCACGATCACCGTGAAGCCTCGCTTGCACACTTCTTCACTAGAGAGAAAGGAAACACACACTCAAGCCGTGCAACTCTTGCCACTTTTCCTGGGCAGAGTCCCCGCTGGGCGATGCTGACACTGAATCCTTTCTCCTGATCTGGGGCTCCGTAGGGAAGGGGTGCCCCCTCCACGCACAGCCTGGCTGCGGGTCAGCACTGCGAGGGGGGTAGGGAGAGGCATGACAGGATATGGAATTGGTTCAGAAAGAGCTCAGGTCTTACCTGGGAACCAGATGCTCTCCCCCATCCCTTGTCATAAAAGAACAGACTCTGGCTATGCGTGCATCAGAACAATGATGACTTGGAACAGGGTTCAACTCTGAAAACCTTTAAAATTTTATCTTGTATTCATGGTTTCATATCCTGTCTCCTCTTTAGGAGAAAAACCACCTTTGTGTGTTAACTGATCACACACGCTGCTGCCTAGCAACTGTTACAGCAAAGGTTCTTAGCGAGCACTGAATGGGCCGACCCCTGGCAGCATGCACAGAACCCAGGTGGAGGTGTCACACCCTCATCAACAGCAGCCCCCTGGACTCCCCAACCATAGGCGTGAAAATCACCCTGCCAGCATGCTGGCAGCAACGGCGGGAGCTTTTCAATGTCCCACTTTTTCCCTTTTATCTTGTCCCAGAGCCCTGGACTGGGGGTCCATGGCGCCCTTCTGGCAGAGTCTTCAGGGTCAATCTATTTGCACAGCAAATATCTGCCTTTCACCAGCTGCACTGACGGGTGAAGGCAATGGTGGGAACTGTGCTGGCCCTTAGCACCGAGCAGGGCAGTGCAAGGAGCCACTGTGTCCCTCCTCTCCACACACTGGCAGCATGACAAACCAACCAAAGAGCCTGTCCTCTTTAGAGTGACCTTGATGAAGCAACAAAAGTGATTAATTAAATCCCAACCCGAGTGCATGGTAAATACATATGATGCACTTGTGTAATAAAGAATGAACAAGAGTCAGAGTCCTTAAAGACGGGGGAACCCTGGTCTCGTTCGGCTGTAGCGTCAGAGTTACAGGGCCTCCCACTGAAGAGCAGCCTTATCCCTACTGACGCGTGGTGCACACACAGTCCGCGCAGGCTGCTGCTGCTGCTGCTGTTGCTGGCGCAGACCTGAGCCGGCGAGGGCTGCCTGCGAGCTCTGCGGAAATCCACGCAAGGCCTCAATGAACACCCAGTGGGAATTTTAGGTGTTCACCCAACATGGATGTACTGGGACTATGAAAAGGTTTCTGACATTTTTTCTGCCTCGTGTAATCACCATGAGAAATTAGTCTAAATTAAAAACTCAGAAAACTAATTGCTATCATTAAGTGATGTTAAAAAGCCAAAAAATTAAGTGAAAATTAAAACCAATTTTATGCTCTCTTGCATGAGTTCACTCCTCTTCCCTCTCCCTCCCTTCCCTACACACACACACACATACACACACACACACACACACACACACACACACACATTCTTTCCTTACCTGGACTCATACCATGCGAGTAACTGACATCTGAAGTTCACCGATGTGAAGTCCCTAAGACATCTACATCTGTATAAAAGGCTTGTCATAAAAATATTCTGAAAAATCTGTGGGGCCAGAACCTGAGTAGGTGGTGGCTCAGTCTGAGGAACACGGTGCGGAAAGCCATAAAGAGAAAACGGTGGACCCAGCAGCCTAGCTTACCACTCACCTGTGGAAGAACTGCAGGAATGAACGCATTCATCAGTCACCTACGCCTCTGACCATGAACTGGAAGGGAGTTAACGTTGGGCTCACACATGCCTCATGCTATGCTGTCAGCTCTCTGGGTCTCAAGCAGGTGCTGGGCCACAATCCACGCACCACCAAAGGCGTCCCTCACAAATCCTAAAGGTAAGCAAGGCTTCCAGAAATGCCAGAAAACCTCCCGAGTCACTGAAATGAAGGGTCCTGGACCTCCCTGAACTCTAATGGAGTGAGCAGTGCAAGGTCCCATCCCATAGACATGCCAGGGATCCTGAGGCCCGGGCCAGGCCAGCCTGGGCAGGAGGAAGCCTGACCCGCTGGGCGTTCTGCTCCACTCCCAGCTCTGCTGCCCCACAAGCTGGAGACTGCAGCCTCCCGGGGTGCTGACTTGTGTTATTAGCTGCCGTTTTGGAGGCTGCACTTTAAACATTAGTCGTCACCGTATCCAGACAAACTCTCTGGCAGCCTGGCTTCCTCCTCCCATAGCCCCGCACAGTGTGTACACACAACTGCAAAGTCCTCTACTTGAAGGGGGCTTAAAACGAATCCCGAATAACTCCAGGCTTAACAACAGGAACAAGCCAAAGAAGGACCCAACCAGAAGGTACCCTGAGCTTGCACCCTTTATAGAAGGGTTAACTACTCCCCTTCCTGCACAATCAAACTGTTAGCACCCAGTGACTTCCAAGAAATGAAAACTACACGGGAACTGGGTTGGGAGTGCACACCCTTTCAATCCATCTGTCTTTACCAAGTTCAAAGCCAGTCACTACTAGGAAAATCGCGGCTTGCAAAACTCCCCGAACCCAGTTCTCTATGTGAGCAGCTAAGGAACGTGTGCAGTTAGCAACAGGAGATGGGCCACAGCTATACCTCCACCATGAAGAAGTATTAACCAGCACACTGGGAAGGGTGACTTATTCACCAGTTTGGTTGGCAGTTTTATCAAAGAACCTCATTTTATCTATGAAATACAGAAAAGTTAGATAAAACAGAGGTCCCTTCTCAACACAACTCTCTAAAAAAGAGAAACTCTACTTTCTTTAGTTCCTAGATAAAGAAAGTCCCTTCTTGAAGTACTATCTCACACCTGTCAGAATGGCTATCATCAACAAATCAACAAATGACAAGTGCTGGTGAGGATGTGGATGGAGAAAAAGGAACCCTCATGCACTGCTGGTGGGAATACAGACTGGTGCAGCCACTGTGGAGAACAGTATGGAGTTTCCTCAAAAAGTTAAAAATGGAACTCCTACTTCTAGGAATATAGCCCAAGAAATCAGAAACACCAATGAGAAAGGATATATGCACCCCTATGTTCAAAGCAGCACAATTTACAATAGCTAAGATTTGGAAACAGCCTAAGTGCCATCAGCAGAGGAGTGGATTAAAAACTGTCGTACATCTACACAATGGAATACTGTGCTGCTATAAAAAGAAGGAACTTTTGCCATTTGCAACAGCATGGTTGGAACTGGAGAGCATTATGCTAAGTGAAATAAGCCAGTTGGAGAAAGATAAATATCACATGATCTCACTCATATGAACAACATAAACTGATGAACAAAAATGGATCCAGAGACAAGGTAACACTGAACAGACAGTCCAACCTCAGAGAAAATGCAGGGGAGAGGGGAGGTTAGAGATCAACCAAAGGACTTGTATGCATGCATATTAGCATAACCAATGGACACAGACACTGGGGCGGTGGGGGCTTGTCCTGGGGAATGGGGGTAGGGGATGTCAATCAGGGAAAAAGGAGACATATGTAATACTTTAAACAATTAAAAAATAAAGTCCCTTCTTATATGAAAGTTCACGAATTAATTCCTTCAAAGTCTCCACATTATTTCATTAGGGACCAAAGAGAGTGGGAGTGGTTTATCCATTTAGCTGCTATGTATCATTTTAATGTTCTAGAGCATAATTGATATAATTGAAGCAATAAGGACAATGAACACCTAGAGACGTACCAAGTCCACTGGTATTTTCCTGGCGGGGCAGGAATACCCACCACACCAGCAACAAGTTCTGCTGCGACTTGCTTCGCCTGCACTCATGCCATGGGCAGTCTCCTTGCACATGCCTTCTTTGGAAATCACTCTGTTCCTCCTTTTTCTTTTAAAGGAGGGGGAGGGGAAGGGAAGGTGACCCAAGTAAGAAACCTCAACTCCTCACCTCTCCCAGATGACATTACGTTTAACTCTGGGGGCCACACTCTGAGAGGTACAGACCACCTAGAGACCATGCAGAAGAGAAACGGGCTCATCTGTCTCAGAATGCACCAAAGGGAAAATAACTGAAGGAACGGAGGAGAGCGAATGCGAAAGATGGAAATTATTGCACTACTTCTGAGGCAGCTACGGGACCTGAGGCCCTGCGTGGGGTGTGTACATGAATCATCTTACTCAATACTTACAAGGATTCAAAGAAGTATAGATTAACATCACTTTTTGTAGATCGGAAGACAGGTAAGAGTAATTAGTAGCTCGTGCCAGGTCACAGTCAGTCTGACTGCCTGTGCGTTCCAGGAGGGCACACTTCCCCACATTCTGGAGGGCACATAGCGAGACTAACTGGCTGAGGGACAGCCAGGGCCACCTTCACATCGCAGGAAATTTCGGGAGTAACGGACAGGGGAAGAAATCTCACAGACCCCCAGGACTGCTTACACCACTCTGAGACTACAAGCAAACCCTCAAGTCCCAAAGAATTCACACACCATGGCCCTGGCCGAGTTCCTCAGTGATGAGAATGTCACCAAGGGATTGCGGGTTCGATTCTCAGTCAAGGGCATATACCTGGGTTGCAGATTCAATCCCCAGCCCTGGTCTAGGAGTGTGCAGGAGGCAACCAATTGATGCTCCCTCCCTACTTTCCATTCTCTCAAAATTAACGGGGAAAAAATATCCAAAGGTGAGGGTTAACCAAAACTAAAATAAACACTACCTGTATCATTCATTATTCAAAGTGTGTGTATACATTTCAAAAAGTAAAATGAAATTCCCACGCCATTAATTTGATGATGATTTTTATCGATCCTACTGTTTAGCTAAAACAAAGCCGTGCTCACTAGGGGCCGCACAGTGCTTTTTGGTCAGTGTGGGACGAGGCAGGGTGGACCCAGAGGGGTCTCACTGTGAAATTCTCCTCCATTATCACTTGGCAAATGCATCACTGACATGTTATTCTCGCCTCTCTATTTGCTCATTAACCAACAACAAGCAAAATGGCATTTCCTGTCACTTGGAACTGTAAATACAAAAGCAAATCTAGGCATGAAATGAAGTGACTGCTCTCAGCAGCTGGAGGGTCACCCTACACACTTAAGTGTTGATGAGTGAAATAACAGAATGCTTAGGATTTGTTACAAGATTTTCCAGGGGCAACTTTAGAGTAAAACAAGATTAGCAAAACCTGCTAATCGCTGAAGCTAGGTGGCAGGAATGTGATGTTTGCTACGCTCTTCTGCCTGCTGTTGTGTATGCTCATAATTTTCCAATGACAAGGTTTTTTGTGTTTTTAATATGGGTCATCCAGGTAAATGCAAACATACCTGAATCAATTTTTTTTATATATATAATATGTATACTCCTTTGTCTGCTTAGAATTCAAGCTGGGTTTCGATGTTTTCTAGAGAGCACAGTGCCACATATTGAAATGGTGAAAACAGTGAGAAACCCCAAACCACCAGAACTTAATGTGAATGAAATGTTCACATTCATAGTCAAAACAGATTTCAAACCCAGAAAGCAAATGGCCAAAGCTACATGCAGCAATTCAATTATGTAATTTCAAAAAACCACCTGGATAATAGCAATTCAACTTGTTTTTCATTCAACTACATGACGACTCTCATTCTGCTAAGTAAGAACTTTTTTTTACTTTGTCCTTTGTATTGCTCTACCTCTTTTTCCATCATCAGCACAGTACCTGGCACAGAAGAACTCAAGTTAAGTGGCAGCTATCAACTATATTGTTATTTAGAAATGATAGGGAGTAGCATTTACTTTCTAAAACTCGTTCCAGCTCTGTGATTTCAACGGTTCAAGAGGAAAGGGAAATAGTAAAAGGAGAGGGAAAACCTTTTCACATGTGCTATCCCTTCGTCGCTGACGATACGAAGTGCAGTTCTCCCGGAAGGATCCCCAAACAGAAACCCAACACCTTCCTCAGCGAGTTGGACCGAGTTGGACCGTCCGCTTCATCAGCCCTGACAGCGAGGATGGGCTGCCAGCAGGCACAGCCGTCCTCCCCGGCTGGTGCCACAAACCCTGTGCTGGGAGGAGCGAGTATACTCACCCACCTTTAGAGCCCGTTCTCCTGCTCTTGACCATCCTTTATTGCTCTCTTATGGAACATGCTCCTTAAAGTTACTGTCTCCTTGAGCCTATGTTATGACCAAGTTGTGTTCTTATTACACGTCCTAACTTAGAGTCTTTGGAAATGCCCTCCCTCTGTGTGTGCCTTTCTAGAATAGAGATTTCCTTTCTTCAGAGGGTAGCACCCCTCCAACCTCAACACACAGCAGCCCCTTATTCTAGGCATGGCTATATCCTGGGATGTGTTAAAGTAATATTCCATTTTCCAAAAAGCAACCTGAACAATTAAATGGATATTAATGGGGGGCGGGGGAAGGATTTCTTTCACTGGTTATCAGCTAGCGCTGCAAGTAAAACCTCAATGAGAGCAGAAACAAAGACACAGGCCAACTGCTATTCATCGTTCCTTTCCGCATGTCTGCCTGGAAAATGAAGCTTTGCCTGTTCTTGGTGTTCTTCAGCATCCACACTAGAAACCTCCCTGACCACCACTAATGGTGTCCCGGATTGAATGGGGGTTCCCAAACCTGATGCCCTGTCCTATTAGGTGGGAAGGATTTTCAATGCCCCATGAACTTCACGCTACAAACCAACAGGATACTTGCAAGAAACCCCCGCTCAGTAGGAAGACAGCGGTGTCCTATCCGAAGCAGCCGCTACTTCCTGGTTTCCAGGACTCGGCGTCGTGGGATCAGAACCATCAACCACAACTTTTCATTTCTACCTCCGGCACCCGTACTGACACCCCAGCCGGTGGGCATCCCAACCCCACTGTCATCACACAAAGCACTTCACTCAACACACGATCTCTCCCCACTGCGCCAGAAGTGCTGTAAGCAGGACAGAACGGTCACCACGTGATGTGAGGAGAAAGAACATACTTGTAAGTTTACACCACTTGTCTGCTTGGAACTCGGGCTGGGGCTGAGCTGTGTTCTAGAGAGCGCGGTGCCACATCCTAGAAAAGTGCCAACAGTGAGGAGCCCGAACCACCAGAACTCACCTGGGGATGCAGGCTAGGTAGGAAATGAGCCTCCGGAGGTCCTCCTGTCGTATTCTGTCATGATTGCTGCGGGCCGGGAACGTGAGGATGGGACCTCCGCGCTTATCTCTGCCACCTGAAACAAACATGGGAGCACGCTGAGACACAAACGGGAGAGGGCAGCACGCTAACGTGCCACGGGAGGCCCACCGGCGTCACCAGCCACTCCCACAAAGCTGTTCCTCTATCAACCGCAGGGGCTTGGAAGGACGGACAAAAGGCTACAGTGCCTGTTTCAGCGGGCACCTGGCCAGCCTAGCTCCCCGCCTCCCGGGGCTCGGCAGAAAATAACGAGTTCTGCACACCACCTGGGAGATAGTCCAGAAGGCCGGCCCCTTCCTGACAATGTGTCCTCCCTCCTCCGTTTTGTGTTTGGAGAAAGGAAGTTTCACCTACAAGTGCTCATTCGCCTCGAACAACCAACCACCTGTTCCCACCACCCCGTCCCTCTCACTCTCCTCCACACTGTCCTCTCCTCTCCCAGCCCTGCATTCTAAACTCTCCCTCTGCTACAATCCCAACTAGGACGTAAGTCTTGAAAGGGAAAAAGACAGGAATGCTCTTCAAACTTCATGCTGATGACTTCTATAATCTGGATCTAGGGTGTCTTCCTCTCTCAAGGGCTGCGCCCAACCCCGCTGGCCAAGTTTTACCCATCTCTCACACAAAGCCACTATATATAAAAGGGGTGGGGGAGCTTTGCATGCAAGAATTATAAAGCAGAACTAAATTAGTTAAGGGCTTTGGAAAAATCACATCACATAAGTACAACTCTCAGGTGATGACTGGTCTTTGATAGACAGGCAGCCATATTTCTCATTAACATAGACACAATTCCAATGAAGTCTCCTGGTACCTCTGACCATTTTTGGTGAAACTGTCACAGATATTTTATTACTTCCATCGGGGTTCTCAGAAAGGAAAACTGAGCCTTCCCAAGTGGGTCCTCCATTTAGTTTTTCAGCTCTGGGCATCTCTTCGGAAGCACAGCATGAAGATCTCAAAATTCAAGTCACAGTATGCAATTCTAAATTATTTTCTCATCTTAATTACTTACCTCAGCAGCATAGGTAAAATTGAAAAGCAAGCAAATAACAACAGAAAACCAGATTTTTTGCTTTTAAGAAGGCCAAGAAATTATCCGGCAGATGTTATTTTAAAAATACATGTTACAATTTCCTGGAATGATGATTAACACTTTCTGCACAAAAATAAAACTTAATTTTGAACACCTAAAATGATCCACGTGTAGTCACGGCCATCTAGAAAAGTGTTGAGTTACTCTTAAGCCCAGTAATTCTGGTAGTAAGTGGTAATAATACTAAACCGTAGCTACCAATGCATGCTCTGCATGGTGTCCAGAGGCGGACACACACATTCTGACTTGATCACCACAATGACCTGTTCAGAGTTTTATGACTGCAGTACAATTGAAGATACTGATGCTCAACGAGCTTAAATAAAGACAAAGGACTCTGCCAGCACGCTCCAGCTGGGTCCTTCCCCCTGACAAGAACTTATATAATTTTTCAAACTAATGGCTTCAGTTCCTTCTAAAGTAGTAGAAATATCAGAAGGACAACTAAACAATGAGTTCCTAGACCTTTTTTAATGAACAAAAACTACTATTAACCATGGCCAGTGTGGCTCACGTGGTTGAGCATCTTCCCATGCACCGAAAGGTCACTGGTTCGATGCCCAGTGCCCGGGTTTCGGGCTCCATCCCAATAGGAGGTGTGCAGGAGGCAGCCAGTGGATGTTTCGCTCTCTCCCCCTACCTCTCAAAGTCCATAAAAACATTTGTTTTTAAAAAGTGAGAAGCAATACTGTTATAATGAATGGAATGTCATTACCAAGTCATTGTCTAAAATATCAGATAGTGTTATTTGGGTAATATCAACGACTCTAGGTTTTGGAATACCTCCTGTCTCCAATATAAGAGAGGAAACATTCTGCTATTTTAATTCCCCACCATCTTTCATTCTTTTCAAAAAGGAATCCATAACCTTAATCCAAAGTATCCCAAGCTCAACACATATTACAGAAACTTGAACTTTTAAAGATACAGTATGAAACTTAGATAAAAACATTCACCTGACTCTTGGCAAAGAGAATCATACCCTATATGTTTCTGGATTCCCATTGTGAATTTTTAAAATGAAACATAATGTTTGACTCAGTAGGGAGATGAAATGCCAATGACCCGTGTTCAGCTCTCCTTTCTCTGGGGTCATTGTGTCTCTTAATGCAAGCAAGGTAGGCTCTACCAAAACAGAATCCAAAATCTGCCCGTCGAACAGTGTCACATGGGGGGGTCAACAGGTGCACACACTGCACACGGCCACCTGTTCACTCCAGAGTGAGAGCTCAATGAAGTGAGTGTGATGTGCTGACTGCTTCTGTTGGACTGCCTCACCTTTCACCTACAGACTTTTTCCCAGCTGGGACCACTGACGAGGAGTCCCCTGAGACGTACTGGCAAGCTCACCCTCCACACGGGCTCCCACTCATGCCCTAAAAAAAGCTAATTTAAACCTAAACTTGAATTTCAAAGTAGAGGGAAAGAATTCCATTTGTCTTTTTCCTTTTTCCAGAATAGAGCTTCAGAAAACTCTCTAGGGTTGTTTTAAAACTTCATCAAAAATCACTCAGGAAATAAAAATTGCATATTCTCTATTTAAATAATTTAACATTTTCTTTTCACTTGCTAACCCCCCTGTATTGGGTGTACCTTCCAATCTGTGGTGTGTTACAGTCAGTGATGGACAGGCACCAAAATCACTCATCTGCGGACACCTCCCATGGGGTTAAAAAATCAACATGTTATAATCAATAAAAGGCAGTGTTAGTTCAGAGGCACAGCGTCTCTGAGCCTAAAGGAGCTTGAAGGCAACCCACAGATGTCCTGTTTAGATTGCATGCCCCCAAACTCTGCTTGTTTGCCCATGTCACAGAAGGCACCCACATGAAAATACTGTTTGGGTTAGGAAGCAGGAAAGTTACAGCTTTGAAATTCTTGTTCCTGAACTAATATATATAATAATACTGCAGCTTATAAAAGCATTGCCTACTAGATATGCTAACATGTTGTCTGCTGTCAACCCACAGCCTCATGAGAAGGCCGGCAGGACAGATGTCAGTCCCATTTTATGGACAGGAAACTCAGCACCTTAGCTGGGACAATAAAAAGAAAAGGGCAGGAAATCCATTTCCTGCACCTACCAACGTCACAGGATGTCCACGTAGGCGAGTTCACAGTCTCTGGACCTCCCTTGTGTCTGTAATCAAACACCCAGAGCTCAAGGGGGAGTATCTGCCTATCCAAATACATGTTCGTCAAAAACAAGAGAAAACAAAAAGGACAGTTTTTGTTCATAATGACACTCCTTTTCAATCCTATAAAAACCTCTTCCTCTCTCCACCCTTTATTTCTGTACGGCACCTATGGCCTTCTGGTCAACTGTATAACTTTGACATTTCTGTTTGTCGGTCTCCCCAACAAGAATGGAAGCCCTACAGAGGCAGGCATCTGTTCATTCACTAATTCCAGCATATACTCTCAATGCCTAGTGAGAGATGGGCACATAAAAAAGGGAACTCAATAAATGTCTGCTATATGAATGGATTCTTCTTCTACATTCCACACAGACTTAATTAAAAATACCTACCACAGGTATCAGGAAGTTAAAAATGGGAATGCCTGAACACTCCTGTAGGAAACACAATACTAAATGAAATGGGGTCTGTTTTAATATTAAAGAGAAGGCTAAGAAGGTTCCACATTATAGCTACAAATGTCTGCGTGAAAATTATTTCTTAAACCCATTGATGGCTCATTTCCTTCTTGGTCTCTTGAGCTTAATGGCCCAGAATGACCAGAAACAGCTAGACTCAGAATTGTCTTTTTTTACCGGAAGATAAGTTTTTATTGATTTTAGAGAGAGAGAGGAAGGGAGAGAGGGAGAGAGAGAAAAATATCAATGTGAGAAACATCAATTGATTGCCTTCCATAGGTGCCCCGACCAGATATCAAACCCACAGGTATGTTCCCCCACTGGGAATCGAACCTGCAACCTTTTGGTGTTTGGGACCATGCTTTAACCAACTGAGCAACCCGGGGCAGAGTTGCACCTTTATATTTAAATAAATTAAGAACTCACCTTTCATCCAACGAGAATGAACTGCTCTTGGAAGGCATACTTACTGTGAGAAGTACAATGTAAATGCCAATGAGCCAACTGGATTCTGCTCTGTGTGGCCCTTATTTGAATTTCTGGATTAGGACACCATTGAAAACTATTCTCCCCGCCACCCCGAGGAACAGTCTACCTCATGACCGTGAAAAGCTCTGAGAAGATGTGGTTTGTAAAAGAGAAATTATGGCTACAATCTGTAAGTCTACTAGGTAACTAGCTCTGTTAAAAGGGTGTCTGTCTACTGGGCCCCTGTCCCAGAAGCAGCCAAGGCCAACAGCTCACCAGCCCTGCACCTTCTCAGGCGCAGCTCCTCCTGCCTAGTCCTAAGATCCAGACACTGGCTTACAGACTCTTTCTAATGAACGCTCTAAGACTCGAGAGTCCTGGGAAGGCTGCTGACGGCAGCTGGCCTCCAGTCAGCCACTGGACTCAGGCTATACTAGATGCTAACAAGAACATACGAGAAGGATGGGAGATACCCCTGTGCCTTTCCATGAAATGCAGAACTTCGCAAAACTGGACCAGGTACTCTCATCGCAGATCCAAACTTCAAGATAAAAACTGATGAGCATTCGGGTCAGGTTTCTTTAAGCCCTTCTTATGGATGCCTCTTATATTTATAAGTAGAGTCTTTCTGTTCCGTTAACTTTAAAACCCATCTGTAAACTACAAAGCCAGGAGCTCACAATACTGGCCTGCATCCATACTATGCAGCGTGTCAGTAACTGATTAGAAAACAGCAAAGGCTACTTTTAATAGTGGATTACGAGCCAAGAGCTCTTTGACTTCATTCTTTAGCCAGGTGTTCCCATCGATCTAAAGCATCTTCTTGTTTTCATGAACTTCATATAATCTCCTGTTTACCTTTCAAATGCATTACGCAACAGATGCACTTCAATGACACCATCCAACAGTGTCTGACAGGGGCTAAGAGATACTGTTCGACAGAGAGCAAGGTAAGAAGAGTAACAAAAATACCACAGGAGGCTGCATCCTAAATATATACATGGGCCAAAAGGACACACAAACTATGTAAAAGCAGCTAGCAAGTTATAAATTCAAAATAAAATGTGTTCGAGACAAGACATCAGGTCAGCATGGCATGCCTGTTTGAGAAAGATGAACGGTTATTGAGGGAAACGTTATCTAGGAAGGCTGTCTAAATGCCTGTGACCATCTACACATTCACCTCCTTGTAAACAGAGCAGAAAAATCTTGCAAACCTTTGTTTTGTAACAAGTAAACTGGTGCCAAAAAGATGGAATACCCAATGGCTGAAAAAGCCCTAAAGCTGAGCCTCTATGTGCAGAGGAGAGGGCAGTCAAGTGCCCCAAAGCCTGGAGGACTGTTGCAGACTGTCACCACACTACAGGAGGGTCAGGAGCCCCACAGACGGCTTTACAGTTCTACAGGCAAACGGAGGACCCCGCTGGTAAAGGCCACCGGAGCTTTCACGGTCCATGACAAGGGTTCTAGAAACCCCAGGACCAGAGGCCACGGGGAGAGCGGCCATGGATACACGGGCATCCTCACCGCCACAAAGTACAAGAAACCGAGGTAAGGAAAATCAGGACGTGTCCAGATATGGTCACATTCCCACCACTTTTACGGAGATGACAAACTTTTTTAAAACATCAGCTGTTTTACCTAGTTGATTGGGGCAAAAGAGCCAAATGTTTGTGGAATGACACACACAAACATTGCAATCACCAGTGTTATCTGACTTAGGATGTGCCCGCCAGAAGGAAGAAGATGTTTGGGCACTAATATCTCAGGAAAATGCTACAAGAATAAAGCACCTAAAAATGTACTGAAATACTAATGCTCCTGGGGGGTGTGGCAGGTGAGCCAGTTCAGTGTCACAGGCTTTGTCTGATGCTGTGTCACAAACAGTCAGAGCACCAATAAAGCAGATGATAAAGTTAAACTTTACCTGAAAGGTATGCAACTTTTTCCTTTAAAATTGGCAGGACATCCATAGCTTTCATCTCATCGTTTTTTCGAAACCCTGAAATAAAGAGGAAAATAAAATTGCTAGGTTGCTTGAGTGACATTTAATTTTTTAACCATTCTATCCAATGCCAGCTTTCTTTACACCATTAAATCAACTCTAGAAATATCATCATTCAAAAACACTTGAATTCTGTGAGGGAAAGTCTCTGATCCCAGAGTTAGCTTCTATTTTAATGCCAAGCAATGATTTGCCCATAGACGGAGAGGCGAATGTACCAAGCAGGCTCTCAGCCATTACTGACCACGAAAATCCGGTCCCCAAAAATCAGTCCACAACATTTCAAAACTCTTCATTTTCATCTTGTAGATTCATGTAAATACTGGCAAATAACGTGGCTACACAGTTTTCTAAAAACTGCTGTTTTGGCACACTAAATCCTCTAGGGGGAGCCCAATGCCCCATCTATCACACTTGAGTCACAAACAGTGGCAGGGAGGCGAGAAGGGATTATAAATAGCTGGGGGCTGGCCTCAGCTCCCTGTGGGCTCTGCCTTCCCTGGCTTTCTGGGTCATGCTCCCCTGGAGGAATGTCACTGGCTCGTGAGGTAAGATGGCCCAGTGCCACCTGCTTCAGAGGGTGGCCAGGGCCCTTTTCTCAGTGCAAACCAGCTCTCCCACACCCCTGCCTTTTAGATGGCCAAGTGGAAATCTTGTGGAGAAGAAGCATGCGGCAGGCAAGTTGGGCCAAGCCAACATCCATCTAAGCAGAAGGAATTCTTGCAGCCCAAACATGCCCAGTCCAGCTCCCCAGGGTGAATGCCCACATGGAAGTTTGAGGTCAAAATGCTCATACTCATAATAACGCCTAGGATATTTCTCTTGGAGGTCTCTAACTGAGGCCATCTGGGTTCATCAAAACCAACCACTATAGTGATTGGCAGAGAACACTCTAGAAAAAAATAAAAAAATAAAAGACTGCTGCCCCATCCCTATTTTCCTGTACGTTTTTGCCAAAATAGTACAAGAAAAGCAGTCAAAATGTAAGCTTTGGTAACACAACCAATGCCAACAAGGAAACCTGGAATTAGAAAGTAAACAAACGGAGCTTCTTCCACTTCAGGTCTGTTTGAGGGGCTCCGATTGGACCAGGCCTGCCATAAATCTACAAAACACAACTATTTCGAGGCACTGGAGAGTAGCCAAAAGCAGGGAGAGACTCTTGGGAAAAGGAAATGACATTGGGTGTACCTCCCTTACCGGGGCTTTTAGCCAGAGGACAGGGCCCCATCTAAGCCAAATGGAGCTGCTAAAACAAGAATTAGGACCCAGCTCAGGGTGGCCTCAGCAGCTGAAAGTGAGAGGAGAAGTTATGGAAAGGAAAAAGGGGAGCCCCAAATTCAGAGCATAAACTTGGCTCAGATCTCTGGCTGTCCCCCGAGCATGCTCCAAGCCTAAACTCTATGCTAAAGAGGAAAGATCTCACCAAGGTTCGAGTTGGTGCCCACTGCAGAGATTGTAGCTTGAGTCCCGCCAAATTAGTAGACTGCTAAAGCAAGTAAGCAAACAACAAAAGCAGCACCTTTGGGAGGTATATAACCAAGTCCAGTCCCTACAGCATTATCATTCATAGGAGCAAAGAATGACTAAATTCATGGTGTGGTTTGATTTTTTTTTAGAGTACATCTTTCCTGTCCATAGGATGTATATACTGACAACCCAGTTTAACAGGATTAACAGTGACACTGGGAATCACCAGAGACTTTGCACAAAGAAGGCCACAAACAAATCTTGATGGGGACCCTGGGGTTCAGGAGGCTTAGTGTACTTACTACCTAGCTGGTCACGAAAAGGCTCGACACAACTTGGACCTCCAGATCACCAGGCCATTTTGCTTCCCAACATACCACGCTTGGTGCTGGCAACCTACCAAGCTTGTAAAACAGTGACTATTTATAAAACGCAAAACAAGAGCCAAGAAAATTCTGCAATTTCATCTTTAAGATTCCTTCAAAACTCTTGAATGGATGCAATCTAGTCGCAGCAATTCATTGCCAGTCATTGGGTAATTCACTGAATGTGTCTGCAAGATTGATTCCATCCGATTCCATTTGAGATGGACCCAGGTGGAAGGAGGGCAAATGCAATGAGAAATTAGGCACCACCGCAGGCCTCAAGGAGCCAGGTTTATATATACTCACAGAACAAGGCACAGGATGACACGTTCCATAAGCAGCACAGAATGCTAGGATGCCCGGGCAAATGTGGAAGCAGACCAAATCATAGAAATACTAGAAAGAATTGAGCCTTAGCTATAGATCCCAATCTACAGGGATTTGAAAAGGATCCCCCTTCTAATGCTACCATTCCCACAGAGCCCATGCCCACAGATGCCCCGGCCAGGACAGAGCAAAGCCCTCAGGAGGTGCCACCACAAACTGCAGTCCTGGACTCCCACAGTCCAGAAACAGGAGCCCCACGTGTGGATCTGGCTCCCTCTCACACAATCCTCCACAAAGAGAATGTCCTAACCCCAGTGCTGGTGCCTCAAAAGAGGACTGTGGGACTTCTAAAACTTGCCAAGCATTCCTGACAGTCCCTGCTGACTCTGAACCACACCTACTTATCATACCCTTGATGGAGTGATTGACGGAAGTTAGTGCTGCCACGTTTCAGGCCACCCCACGGGAAGAATAATATCATATTGATGTAAAAAGAAGGTGAAGAAAATAAAATTTAACAATGAAAATCACAACTTCCTATGCTCTACTATAAGCCACATTCCCTGCAGCTTCAGTTTCTTAAAACTGCAGTTCCATTAGCCCATCACAGTTCCTGAATTTCTCCTCTAAATAAAACTCAGTCTTTCTAAAGGACGAACGGCACAGTATCGATGGCTGAACTGGTGATGGAATGTGTTATACTTGCATTGTGATATATGTCCAAACACAGACCAGAACACAAATTCGAAACAGTTTTACCACTATGTTTTTGTTGAATGTGTCACAGGAAAAGAGATGTTAATTTTATTAAAACTGTCAATTAAAACTTTTAAACAGAGAAGAAAATAAGAGGGGGTGCGGGGAGCAGAAATACAAAACCAACCACACAAAAAAATTGAGTGTGTGGCTATTACGGTGGTTACCTAAAGCATTATTTTTTATCTTGTTTCCATTTTTAAAAACAAACCCAAGAAGCAAAAGACTGAGAAAGTATGTATACATATTAAAGCCAGATTAATTACATCACGTAGCTTTCAATTAGAAGCAGGAGGAATTCAGCCATGAAATATCCTTAGATAAAAAAGGCAGATTCTGTACCATGCCCTGAGGAGCCATTTATGAAAACAGAGTATGTGACTATAAAAACAAATTACAAAGAAATGGCTTCTGTGCCATTCCACTGATTCTAGATTACACCACAGACAACTCCTACTGTCTTCTTTCCTCATGCATTACAGGACCTTGCTGTGGTTCCTAAACTTCAGGAACAAAGGGCTACACTCAGTGACTATCCCGGGAAGCACACACCTCTCCTCCCACACACAGGAAGAGGGAAAGGAACAGCACATGCCACCTGGAGCGGTACTTCTGAGATCAGGGACCACATCTTTGGGCCACAGACCAGGAGTCAGCAGCAGTTTTACTTCTAAGTGTCACCAAGGGAGTTTGAAAATGCTAATAGGTGGAAGGGGGTACCACAAAGATAAAAACAAACAAACAAACAAAAAACTAGAAGAGATAGGGCAGAAAAAGAAGAGCAACTTGAAAGAGGTAAGTGGGCAAAGTCAGAGGGCACTTAGTTGTACTCATCTCGTGAATTACTGCATATACCTCTTTTCTTTTTTTAAAAAAATATATGTTATTGATTTTTTACAGAGAGGAAAGGAGAGAGAGAGCCAGAAACATCGATGAGAGAGAAACATCGATCAGCTGCCTCCTGCACGCCCCCTACTGGGGATGTGCCCGCAACCCAGGTACATGCCCTTGACCGGAATCAAACCTGGGACTCTTCAGTCCGCAGGCTGACGCTCTATCCACTGAGCCAAACCGGTTTCGGCTATACCTTTTTTCAAATGCAGAGAGCTTACACTGATGTGCGCAGAAAGAGGGATGGGTCCTTGTCACAATTTAAAGTACACTTTGCTACCTGAACCGGAGAAGCCCATGTGAGTGTTAATGAAGTGCTAGCTCCAGGGTACAGAACACCGCCCAGACTGCAGTGAGCCCAGGATCATCCGCTGAGGCAGGGATGTTTCCTGGGGACGTCCTAAACCATGCAACAAGTGCTCTTTCGATCCCAATCTACGAGGAATCTGATCAGAATGTTCCCATGATAACATATGGCATTACTCTCAGATCCTGAGATTTAACAGTCGCTGAATACCATTGGGGGAAAGGGGTTTGGATTAAAAATCAAATTTTATCAGTGTTACTATAAATGTGCAGGTAGCGCTTGACGATTTTCTTTCCTCTTTCCAGTTTCAAGTCAATACAAATAACCCCTCTTCCTAAAACAAATGAATTTGAATATTTAGAGGTTTTAACATATTCTTTTAAGAAAATCGTAACTCCAAGGTTCAGCATGGTATAACTTGCCAAGTGACTGTTACCAACTTTTAAACTGCTGTTAGGTTCAGCAGCATGTCAATCTGAGATACATTCTAAACTCCTGCTCATAAATTACTCATATTTCCCTTAAATCCACCTGCTAGCTAGGGGATGGCTGCTTTGTTCCCTGCTGCATCCCAGACACCAGGACAGGGCCAGGCACAGCATGGTCAATAAACATGGATGGGTGAATGAATGAATGAATAAATGAACAAATAAACATAATTCCCCAGCTTCTCACCCCTGAACCCCAATTCAAGCACCCAATGCTCCTCAGCACTTTCTATTTTAGATTGTGAAATATAAATTTAGTGTTGCTCAGATGGCCACTCCTATAGTATGATTTATAAGAAGGAAAATTAACCTCTCCGCCCTAGGAGGAAATAGTCCACAAGTTATCATTCAATAACGGAAAATCTTTTAGCCAAATCGATGGTCTGAAACTTCAACTATCTAATACCTCACTGGTCAAATCAACTTCTTGTTTTTATCCTGAGGCTCTGCAAGGAAGTGCTGTATTATTATTGTTGACAAATACCTTTTGAAGCGAGTCATTGCTGACCAGAATGCTCACTCACTTGGTCACTTCCGTGGTATTAGATTTTTTAAAAGGACAAATAGAAAAGGAACAACCCACCACACACAATTTTTTTTATTAAGAAGGGGAAAAAAAAGTACTATGGAAATATGTTCACAATGAGTAGAAGCTTTTATGCACCACATTATTCTAAAGGTGTGAGTGTTTGTTTTTTAATTCTGGTTTAAAAAATTAAGGTGAAACAAATGAGTTAAAAAATGAATCAAATTTTTTAAAGAAAATCTTAAACTAAAACACAGGTTAATTTTGGTTAAATTTATTTTTATTTATTTTTCATTTTTAAAATCTTTATTGTTGAAAGTATTACATGTGTCCCCCTTTTCCCCACATTGACCTCTCCCAGCCTGCCCCCGTCCCCCAGCCCAGGCCTTCACCCCCCTGTTGTCTGTGTCCACTGGTTATGCTTATATGCATGCAAGTACAATGGTTGATTGCTACGCCCCCCGCCCCCCCCCACCCTTGCCTTCCTCTGAGGTTTGACAATCAGATACCAGCAGTAACCATAGCTGATTCCTGATCATTTGCACTGAGTGCATGAACCGCTCCCTTGTTCTGAGCTAGCTGCCTGCCTGCCTCACCTCCTGCACTGGGGTTTGTCCTTAGATGACAACCCACAAGGCCAGCTGTGCTCCTCATCCGTTTCAGAGACCCTGTCAGCTATACTGTAGCATTTACTAAACGGGAAAATGGAAAGTGACAGAAACTGAAAAACAAAACAAAACCACCTTATCCTTTAAGAACACAGATTCTCGCAATGAAAGTGTGTTTCTAAATAAAGCAGCATTTTAAAACAACAAAAAGGAACATTACATAGTGAGCTGGAAGATTACTATTAGTATCAAGTCTTGGTGGTAATTACTTAATTTCTCTCATTAGTTTATCTGGGGAAACGCAGGCGCCACACACGCCTGAACACAAAGAGCACGATGATAAATCCCTGCATCAGTGGCGCTGCGCATGCGCAGGCACCCATGGAGGTGACGTCACCCCTTCCAGGCAGGCGGTCCGCAGTTCCGACTCCGGACGGAACATTCTCTGCAGTGCCTGCAGGATTAGTCACAGATCACAGGGAGCCCCGGTGCGGGAGGCAGTGTTTGTGCTATCAGGGGTTTTCGATGGGCAAGCATTTAGACCAGTGTTGCGTAGGAAGGAAGTGACTGAACTATTCTGGATCCTCTACGAAAATGTTTAAGGAGGCAGATACAACGTTATAAATCAAATGGTTTAAATGTCTTTTTTACTAACATGTAAGAAATTAAAACATATAATTCAATGCTTATATTATTTTTACATAAATTATAATCTACACTACACAATATTCATAAAATGCATCTAAAGTGAATTAAGTACTTAGATCAAGAATATGCACAAGTTCATAGACCACTACAGGAGTATGAATGGGGTTTCATAGTGCAGATAATAATTTTTACTTGGAACCTTTATGGTTTAACAACTGGCAGACTGGTTGATTTATTCCTCCACACAATTTGAGAAGCAATACCCTAGTACATCAGAACTTTAAGGAAGAAAAAGCAACATAAGTTTGGTTGATTCAAGGAAGTTAAAGGCATTTCAACTTAAAATTGCTCTGGTTTTTAATATCTTGAGCACAAAACACAGAGGACGAACCAAAATAACCAAAAAGACTATAACAAAAAAGTCTTAAATTATAGCATATACTTTCATATAAATGAGACAATCTATAGAATTTTTAACTTTTGATGATTTAATTACATTAACTATGCATTAGAAGTTAATTAAAAAGCATAACTCAAACCAATGGAAGAGAATAGTTCAATAGCCAAAAAAGAAGTCGGATTATAAAAGGGGATTCTACCTTCTTACAGTCTCATAAATCAAGAAAGAATCAGTGCCCAGATGTGCCCTTCCTCTTTGCTTCCCCAGGGACCAGCACAGAGCTAAGCACAGAGAAAATGAGTCCTCGTGTTTGCCTGGTACCGAAAGAAAGAATGTCGGACAGTGAAGCTTGTCAGGAGGTGCCTCTGGGGGAAGCCCATCCAGCCCGTACTCGGGGACCCCAGTGACCCCATCCTAAACTACACATACATACACACACACACACGCACACACACGCGCACACACACGCATACTTATGGTGCTGATGCTGACTTATTCCAAAGAAGATTCGCTTTACATAAGAAGCAGCTTCTCAGGAAAGCTGTTTAGAAACTAAATTTGTATCAAATGAACCACAGTGATACAACTAATACAACCATATTATCTGATCTGATTGCTAGCAAATCAACCAAGCTTCCCTGCTAAAAGAAACCTTGTTTCATCATTACATTACATTTCATACATGCTAGCACCCTTGTCCGCTAGCAAATAGGAAAAGAAAAATTCTAATGTCCACATGTAATTTAATGCAGATCACAGTCATGTCCTGTAAAGTAAAGCTATATTATACTTCCTTTCCTTTAGATAAATACTTTTTCATTATTATGTAAGTGCAGAAAGGTTTTCAAGTGCAGACCAGAGGTATAAATTAGTGATGGTAAAATGCCTCTCTATGCACACGGACTTGCCCTGTATCGGGTGGCATGAACATAGAATACAACCTAGGGCCCTTGCTGAACTCAGCTATGTGGGAAAGCAACCCACGCGCATGGTCAGTTCTGTGGTACCGGGACTTAGGGTAGAAAAACCAGGGCCAGAGGGATCAGAACAGGAGGCTATGTCCCAGAAGACATAAAATCTGTGGGGCGGCGATGATACGGTGGGTCTTGACTGTCATCACCAGAAAAAAGAGATGTAACGAAGAAGGGGCACCTGCATCCTATGATACAGTCAACTCCACCTGCGTGTCTAACCCTGCGTGCACCCGTGTCCCCCAACCCACTCCCCACTCTGTGTGTCCCAGCGCAGCACCTGGCCCTACACACCATCCACCCCATGGCCAAACCAGGAGCGGCTGCTCCCTGCATACTCTGTGATTTAGCTGGCACGCCATGTCTGCCCGCCTCCGGCCAGCATCTCCCCTGTGTGGGTTGCTCCAGCAATCTCCTAATGGATGCTCATTCAGAACTCCCTCTGATCAATTTAGCTACTCCCCTAAACATACCTTCCCATCATCTGACTCCCCTAACATTCTTCAATTAAAGCCCAAACTCCCTGACATGGCACAGAGTCCCTCATGCAGTGACCCCTGCTTACCTCTGCATCCTCACTAGTTCCCTCTCATTACCCTCTCCCCACACCCATACCAGGAATTCCAATCACCCGCAGGTAACACGCCCTTGCTCACCACTGAACTTACACATACTGCTCTCCCACAGCCCTAAAACACACCCTCACTTCCCAACATGCATGTGCACACACTAACACACACACACCCTCATCTCCCAACATGCATGTGTGCATACTAACACACACACACCCTCACCTCTCAACATGTGTGTGCACACACACCCTCATCTCCCAACATGCATGTGTGCACACTAATACACACCCTAACCTCCCAACATGCATGTGTACACACACACACACTCTCTTCACTTTCACAGCTCCTCCTGAAAGTCTGAAAGACCCACCCCTTCTGTGACACTCCTACTGCTGGATCAGATCCCTCATCCCTACTCCCTAGGCACCCCGAATCCTTATCCCACAGCACAGTAATTACCTAAATACACATCAGTACCCTCCCCCAAAAGCTGAGCTCCTGGAGGAAGGAGTCCCCCCACCCCCACCCCCGCCCCCGTCAATAATAAAAACATCTCCTTGGGTGAGAATTTAAAAAAATTGTTACCTTTGCATTGCAATTTTGTATCAATCAATGGCACTAAAGCTAAGTCCTTGAACTAAGTCCTTGACAGAGAAAAGGGTGTTCCAGGCCATTTTGAAAGAGCTGAAAACCCTTGCTGTAGAGTTTAAACCCACAAAGCACGGAAGTGAATAATAATATAAATAATATGTTCAAAGATTAACACTGTGATGTTTGAATCATTAGAAACCCACTTGAGAGCTTACATATAGCTGCTCCGCCTAAGCTGTTCAGCTAACCTACTTTGCTGTGACAGTTTTCTCCCTGGTTTTCTGATATACCAGGAATACATCTGAAATACACTGTGATACATGTGATACATCCGATGCCTGGAGCAGGAGCAAGCTCAGTCCTGTCCTTCAGGTGTGTGCTGACCCACAGGAGACAGAACCTGGAACAGGACTCAGATCCTCGGAGGAGCAATTCTGCCAACCCTAGTAAGGACCCCCCCAAACCCCCAGCGCCCCAATAAAAAGTGGTGCTTCGTAACTGGTTTGTTTTGGGCTGAATTCCGAGGGCGACGTACAGTTACCTCTGAAGTTCTCTTCCAGATCCTCCGTTGGGCATAACACGCTCTGAGGCCGTGCTGCTGGGAGAAGGGCCAGCCCGCCTTTGGCCGCAGGTAATGTGACCTGGTTTAAGATTATACCAATGAGGGCAACCTCAGCCTTTAGGACTCCATGGCTGGCAGTTAAGGTTAAAGCAACTTCCTTTGTCCCTGCTAACTCGGGTTACTGGTGTCCTGCTTTACCCTCATTTCCTGCAGGGGAAAAAAATTCTAGTAAAAAGGGCCGTATCACTTACCTTCCTATTGAATTCCTAATAAGAAATTCAAGAAACTACAAAAAGGGTTGAGAAAAGTAATGCATCTGCTAATGTGAAAAACAAAAAGAAATTCATTTCCATTCTCTCTACCTCTCATCTCACCTCAAATTCCCTTCTGCGCACACACAGAGAAGTAGATTTTTAAATTCTGGTTATAAAGGTATTTATTAAGCCAAATAACTTAGATATGCTAATGGGAAAACAAATTTCGACATAAAAATGGATTTAATGTGAACTGCCTCATCACATACTTGGTATCTTTATGCATATTCACTGATGAACAGAAAAATATGCAAATTCACAAGGTAAAGAGGACAGAAGTACCCTGGAGGGCGGAACCCTCTGGGAGGGGGCAGGGAAGCTAGCTAGGAAGGAAGTTACTGCTGGGGACCTGCTGACCTTGAGGAGATTACCAGCCCAGCCCTCAGCATCTCCTCCCTTAACTCAAGGTCAAAGCGGGAGTTCAAGGAGCAGAGGCCAGCAGGGGCTCAGGGGAACATGCCACAAGTGCTCAGGCAAGGCTGTGCCCTCACAGCAGGTGAAGCAGCTCCAACTGTGTGCCCACAATACGCACCACCCCAGCTGGAACACTGCTGATGCCAGGGCTGGGGTGACAGTGTCACCCGGGCCTGTGCTGAGGACACAAGGCCTCCTGCTTGCTCTGGGCCCCTGCAATAAATAACCCCGGGAGGAGGAAGGGAGAGGGGCAGGAGGGCGAGATCACACTGTCCACGGGTTGACTTCTGCAGACTTGCCCTGCAGCGCCCACACAGCGTGCCTGAGACCCAAGGAGGTATTCTTTGGACGATGGGGAATCTGTTTCCCTTTTTCCAACCCCCTAATTGCTACATCCGTATCTTATCTACTAGGAATCCCAGGGAACACCCCTCCCAGCTAATGCTCAGTATAAAAACACAAATGCATTGCAATAAAAACTGTAAAACAAGGTATGGGGACTCATTCTCCAGCTCCCCCATCTGCAGGACCTCTGAAGTGCCTGAACACAGACCTAAATTCACCTGTCACCCAGGTGCTTAGGACATGCAGGAGATGGATGACCCAGTTACAGACAACCTCCTTCCAGGGAGACAGGGCACAGAACACAAGAGGTGGGGACTGGAATTCACACCTCACTTCTACCAGCACTACCTTATACAGACACCACCTGCAAGCCATAGTGCCCCAACTCAAATCAAAACTCTCCGTCCAGGTACAAGGGTGTCTGTGCAGAGCCAGGGCCGGGCCCTCCCGGGCGGGAAACTGTCGGTGGGCGATGAAGCTCCCGGCACCTTGGTTTCCTCATCTGTGAAATGGGATCCCAATCACCTCACCTCTCAGAATTGACTAATAAACAGCGCCTAGAACACGAAGGATTATTACCGCTGCCATCTGAAGAAGCAGCTTATTCTCAGACGCATGCATTTGATAAGGGCTTTAATAGAGGAATGTGGGGAAACCTTGCCCATTTACCTGCAATTACTGCATTCTATTAAGGAGATGCACTTTGACTCAGGAAAAAAAAAAAAAAAAAGAATATAACTAAGACATGCAGTCATTGTCAAAGGCCACAAAAAATACTTTTAAAAATCAGCACAGTCATGGCAGATTAACCTTGGCAACTTCCTTCTCCTGGGACTGACTATAAATAATTTAAGGAACCAAAGATTTCTCTTCAGAAATCAGAACACTCGTCTGCCTGAGAGTCCCCACAGTGTGTCCCCACCCTGTGCCACACTCGCCCAGTGCACCCACCCACACCTGAGCATTAGGCCTGGCTGGCCTGCTCCCACCCATGGAAAGGGGCAGGTCAGAATACAATTGATTTGAAATGACACTGAGGAGCCAAAAGCCACCTGAAGGGAACGTATCTTTCTGGAAGAGATCCCACCTCGTCTCACTAAAATGGTGGCAACAGAACCTTTAATAACCTCAGAAGTGCTCCCTTCCTGACAGCTTTCCACTTCGCGCCCCTCCGTTGTCAGCAGCCTGTCCACTGGTGTAAGAATTTGCTCCTCCTGCCCTGAGGGATAGGGCAAGGGATCTCAGCCACAATATTCCTGGCAGCTTTCCCAGCCAGGACTGGAGCTTGCTCTTGACCCCAGGATCTGGTGGAGATGCCAGGACGGGCTGGTTTGTTGCCCGGAGGGAAAAGGGCAGCTGGCTCCGGGGCCAGGCCCTCCACCTGCACGTACCCTGTGTCCAGGAAGTCTAACTCCAGGAGGAGGTCACACTCGCCTCTATGGCGCTACCTGGCTCAGACCCGAGGCCAGAAGGCATAGACAGACCACATGGTCCTCCATCCTCATCCCTCATTCAGTCTCTGTCTTTAATATACGATCATCTCTCATTTTAATAGATGAACAAGAGCAAACAGGATTTTCCTACTCTAACTAGACACGTGGTACACACTGAAACGAACAGCTGGTTGTGCTGTTCAAAAGGATGCTGGCTATGCCCTGGCTGGTGTTGGTCAGTAGTTAGAGACTTGGCCCACCTACCGAAGGGTCGCAGGTTCGATTCCAGGTCAAGGGCACACACCTAGGTTGCATGTTTGATCCCCAGCCCAGTGAGGGGATCCCTGCAGGAGGCAGCCAATCTATGTATCTCTCTCACATCAACGTCTCAATGTCTCTACCCTCCTCCCCCTTACACTTTCTCTAAAAAAAGCAATGGAAAAAATAAACTCGAGCCCTGACCGGTTTGGCTCAGTGGACAGAGCATCGGCCTGTGGACTGAGGGGTCCCAGGGCATGTACCTTGGTTGCGGGCACATCCCCGGTGTGGGGTGTGCAGGAGGCAGCTGATTGATGTTTCTCTCTCATCAGTGTTTCTAACTCTCTATCCCTCTCCCTTCCTCGCTGTAAAAAAAAAAATCAATAAAATATATTTTAAAAAATAAAAATAAATAAACTTGAATGAGGATTAAAATAAAAAGATGCTGGCCTTTGTACATACAGGGTCCCCAGCTGCCACACCCTCAGCCCACTTGGGTGAAGGTAGGACTCGTTCACAAATAAGTTTTTAAAACCACACTATCTTCCTTCTTCGTTTCTGTGACAACAAGCCCAGATGGTCCTGTGGAAGCTCACAGCATGATATCAGTCCCTCTGCAATGGCACCAGCTCAAAACCTTCCAACAGGAGGACAGGTGGGTGCTATTATAGTAAATAACTTGTAAGAGCTCTGGTGGCTTTAATATTCAATGGGTCACTTTATGGTAAAATAAGAAGGCTTTTAAATCATTTTTTCTAATTTTCTCAGCTACTAAAAGGACAGCCCAAGCAAAAAGAGACTTAGAAGGGAACGCGGCTGGTCTGCACGAAGAAATGGTGTGTGTATGACATGCGCATGTCTGAAACCAGCATCCTATTTCAGGACCAGGACATTCCCAGGACCCCAGCAGCCTTCTCCACACCCCCTGATGGTACCCACCTCTAGCTCCAGACATAACCCCCAGGCTGACTTTCAGAACAGCCATTTGCTTCCTTTTTTTGTTGTTGTTGTTAATATATTTTTATTGATTTCAGAGAGAAAGGGAGAGGGAGAGAGAGATAGAAACATCAATGATGAGAGAAAATCATTGATCAGCTGCCTCCTGCACACCCCCTACTGGGGATCGAGCCTGCACCCGGGCATGTGCCTCTGACAGGACCCTTCAGTCCACAGACCGGCGACGCTCTTTCCACTGAGCCAAACTGGCTAGGGCTGCTTGCTTTTCTTTATAGTTTCACCATTTATGACTCTACTGATATACAATATTACTTTATTAGTCTTTAGCTTCAGAGGAATGTAATATACTACATGCATTCCCTCTGGATGTACCTGATTGGAAGGTTAATACACATTGATGTGCATGCGGAGTGGTATTTAATGCTCTGTTCTATGGCTCTTTCACAAACCTGTTCGTGCAATCTTGCTAATGGACATTTGCTCATGATAAGTGATGCTGCCATGCCCAGCCTTGTCCACGTATCGCAGAGCACACTTCCAGGGCCTCCCCAGTCTGGGTCGGCGTGCATGCACCTCCAAGTTTACAAGGTGAGGCCACGTTGCTTTCCCAAACCCTCCCTGGAGCCTGCATGGCTGTCAGATGAGTCTAGGTATTTAAGGAGGCAACTGTTGGGTAAATTTTACCAAAATGAGTTGAAGAAGAAAACAAAAGCATATCGATGGGCAAGAGATCAGTTTGAGATTAATTTGGAGTTCTAACCTCTGAGCTAACAGAACAATACACCAGATTCTCACATTTCACCCTGAAACTCTGACCCTGAAAGAACAGGATACCCCAGATGTTTCCCCTTCTATTTCTATCTCAACTGAGTTCCCTTAATAGTTCCTCCCATTTAAAACTCCACACGAGCAACTGCCAGAAAGGAACTGCTCGGGACCTGGGCAGAAACGCCATCTCTAACCTCCGAATGGCCTGGGCTCCAAAACCTTGTTAGTAAATCCTCCATGACTCAATTTCAGGAATGGGTCTCCCCGAAGACATCATGCTTAGGGTCTCAGGGGTTCCCTCAAAAGCCTACTTAATACACAATAACTCGTCTATACTACTAGCGTGGGTTGGAGCCGAGACAGGGAGAAGGAGGAGTGGAGACCAAGGCACCCATCTTCCTGCCGTTAGGGAGGATGGGGCCAAGGTAAAAGGCAGAGGCCAGCCCTGGCCTTCGCTGCCTCCGACTTGCCTTGCCGAGGCCTCCTCCCCCCTCAGCCCGCCAGCAAGCAGGGCACAAAGCTTCGGTCTCCAGACCCCCTGACACGCTTAAAGCTGAGTATCCGAAGAGCTTTGGTTTTGTGGGCTCTTCCTCTCCTCTATGGATTCTACCTGTGTAAGACTGAGGTACCTGATATGGATACGGACCACATTACAATTAAAACGAAAAACGTTTAAAATATTAATGTCTTTAAAGGTAATGATATACCCATTACACGTTAACAATAATACTTTCTATTTAAAATATCAGTATTTTCAAAACTAGTCAGGAAGAAGGCTGGCCCGTTTCCCAGTGGGAGACTGGCTCTGACGGGATTCTCACATTTGCTCTGTCGTGATGTCACAGGCCTCGCCGCCGTGAGAAGACGTCACTCCGCACTGTGGGAAGCAGAAGGGTGAGAAAAGCGAAGACGATACAGCAGGTCCTTGAAAAACATATTTCGTTCAACATCATTTGGTTACAACACTGATGGCCTGCCTTAGGAACTTAACTCTTTTATATCAATGACCCGATGGTAAAATTGGCTTTGTTATACACTGTGTTGCTTAAAGTCCCAGAACCTCTCCACATGAACTGAGGACTTATTGCATTTACCTCCTGTGGAAACAGCTTTAACTCAGTTCCTGAGGAGCAAAGGGGTCCTGGAACCACACTTTGAGAACCACCGCCCTAAAGCAATACCCCTCAAATGCTTTTGCTCAAGAATCCCATCACCAAAGAATTTTACTACATGCCGTCAATTATGCTTTAGATATACTATTGTACTAGCATATTACATATCCCCAAATAGACACCTGAAAATGATAAGCTATAAATAAACATCTGTAAGAAGCTTTTGACATTTTCTTCCACCCCCTTGCTTTGGCGAATACAGAGTTCATCCTCCCTGGAATCAGCATTTCCTTTTCTTCAGCCACGACCCTCCAAGCTGCCACGGGAAAGACAGTGATATGACAGGGCAGTGTGCACCAGTAATTAAAAATTGTGCTGATATGGAAGGTGTGTCCTTGATCAAATAAATGGCTACTTCTGATTTGGGGGCCAGGCTCTGCAGTGAGAGAAATGGGAATGTGTGTATGGCTGAACCCCAAGCCCAGGAGCCCCGAACGTGCAGGCCAGTCTTGCAAGAGTCTGCCCAGGGTCAGCTCCCCAACTCTGCACCTGCTCCCCTCCCTCCCCAAGAGCCTGGAGGGAACAGGGAAGGCTGCACACCTGTCCAGGTGCAGAACCTCTTCCCTCTGCTCCCCGGGCAATACTACAGGGACCATCCTCCTGGCTTACAAACTAAATGAGGTAAAACCTACACTGGTTCATATTCAGCAAGCCAGTCGGAGCGGAGTGATCCAGACCGGGAAGGCAGCTTTAAAGGAATGTTGAAGGAATGGTTCCATCATTCCTTGCGCTCTCCTGTCATCTTTTGTTATTCCTATGAGAGATGACAACAGAAAGCACAGGTGTCCCTGAGAGCTGTACCTTGGAACAGGTCCTACATCAAGAGCCGAGGTGAGTCCCTCAGTGACACAGGTGAGGCCACCTGAAGAGCCCCACCAGTAGCAGGCTAATGATGAATACGCCCATATGTTTAAGTCTAGGCAGAGAAGGTGGGCTGAGGGCAAGCAGGCCAGCGAGGCAGCCAGGCTCAGGCTTAAACAGTGGCGGGTGGAGTGGTGAGAAAGGACCAGAAGGGAATGACCACAAACGGAAAAGCAATTAGATCTGTCAACTGACGTGATGGAAAAGCAATGGCCCCGACATTCTGAAACCGTCTCCACAGACTCTTGCGCAAAAGATGCTTAATTTTTAATGAGACAAAATCTTGAACAAGACACAAAATTACCACAACTGAGTATTCAGTCAGAAAGTGACCTTTTCCTTTTGTAAACAAGTATAAGCAAAGCCAAACTGGTATTTATTTTTATCTCAGTGCCTCATTGCACAGGACCTGGCTGAGGCTAACGGCTTGGGAAGGGCATCTTCGAGGGGCGACTCCTTCCGAAGCCTGTGCTAAAGCTGCACTGTCATCTCACAGGTGGTCCAATGAGATCCAGTGCCACGTGCCCCATCCCCATAAACAGGACCACACACCAGTGGACAGTGGCTTCAGCCACTGTGGTGTTCCCAAGTGCCCTGCTCGCCTCAAGTCCTGGACCTCAGCCCACCCTCTCGCCCAACTGGCACTTCTTACTTCACCAAGAAAAGTCAGGTTGTACGATGGATTTTCTTCCCTTCCACGCCCAACCAACTCAACTGCTAACTTCCCTGCTGATTTCTGAGAAGAAAGAGACTCAGTCTTTCTTTGAATAATCTCCCTTGGATCCTGCGGCTTCTGTTGGCACCTGCTTCATCTATTAATTAGATCACTCCCACCCCTGACCCCTCACCCCTGCAGATGGATTCAAGGCCCCAGCAGTCCAGTGCAGGGACCGTCCCCACCTCCTAGCTACTGCAAGGTTTTAGAGGTGACACCAACAGAACACGAAAATCTGCTTAGTAATGGTGCTCTGTGCCCATCAGCTCAACAGATCAGAGGGCCCCACACCTCTGCTCCCTGTGGCCCAGTCCTGAGCCTGCACTGCCCACAGGGAGTGACGCCGCCTGGCTCGGGTGCGGCCCATGGCCACACATTCCAGGTGCGACAAGGGTGTCTCCCATCACCTCCATCTCCAAATTCTCCAAGTGATAAGGCACTTTCAGAATCCGGGATTAAGGTGCTCTGATTTTTTAGTTATACAGGAATTAAGCTCTGTCCCTTTAAGTGCAATCCATAAATGCTGGTCAAAACTAGTGCTGACAGAGCTTAACAATAGGTTCCCAGAAGCATGGGGCCCCCTCGATCAAGGAAACCTTGTAAGTCCTTAAATAGTACAGGTCACGGCACCTCACCACTGCAATGACATCACCCAGAGAGCCAGGCACAAGGTGCAGAGCTGTCTCGGTGCATTAAGCCTCAGTGTCTGGGGACCCGCACACCCAGGGACTCTGAACCACTGGTGAAAGAATCACCGGGGCTGCTCGAAGAGAAGGAAGGCTCCCGACGGAATCTTTCGTTTAAATAGTAATTTTTAAAAAATCCCTGGGGTCAAATGCAAAGTGCTCCCCTAGCCCGGCTCTGTCTTCACAGCAGCCCACGTCCCTGGCCGCAGGTGCTGGGTTTCAGAAGCTGTCGGTGAATCTAAGGAGCCAATGCAGGAAAGTGTTTCACCCAGAGCTGAAGAAATGGGGGTGTAGTCCACTGCAGTGACTGCGCAGCTGCTACTGCCTTAGTCAACAGGATGGAGTGACAACCACAGAGGAAGGGCAGCCAAAGGCAGCTCGTGCGGTTAAAGATGTCCTTCCACACATATGCAGCTGAGCCTGGTAGCTTTCCTGTGCAGCACTCTTGTGTACAGGCTCCGGCGAGCTGCTGCCAGAATTCAAGAGAAAGACGTGGAAGAAAGGGAAAGCCTGAGCTGTGAGCTTTCACCCTCTAATAAATAGGTAAGTGGTTGCTAATGGCAACAGAGTCTCCCTCCCCCAGTTTTAAGTCTGCACACACACAGCCTCCATGGCCCTCCACAACATGCTACTCTGGTCATGTTTCTGTGTTAAAAAAATAAAGTCACCCATGGAACATGAAGGCACACGTGCGTATAAAGAGGTGTGTGCACAGCCTTGCAAGGAGGAGTGAGGCACTGCAAGAGGAATGCGATTTAATTCCAAAGGCACAGTCCTTCCAAGCTGATAAGGAGCTGGCAGCGCAGAGGTATCCGTGTGAAGACAGTGACGGCATGCTTATGCCACGTGGCCGCGGTGGAAACGATTACATCATCTCCTTTGTGCAAAGATGAGCTGCGGGGGAAGCAACTGCTCACCAGTTTAAGCGCCACACGGGGCTGCGCTACAGTTGGCTGCAGTTTCTGTGAGTGATAATCGCTCTTATTTCTCCTTTGTGTCAAAAATAAAACATGCCCCAAAGACGATAAAACCATGTAGCACGGATTCTCTAACAAATTCATATTCACTGTTTCCCTGTGCTTTCTGAAGCACACCGTTTAACAGGAAAATTCCAAAAACTGGAAAGGGAAAATAGGTCTTTTTATGAACTAGGTAAGAAAATCGGCAGAACATTCATTCATTCCTGATCTACTCCTGCTTTCCACTCGGTGCAAGGTGGCATGGTACGGATTTACACCTGGTCGCCACATTCTCTCCCACCGTGAGCTGGAGCTGCTCTGGGCGTCAGGGAACTCTGTTCTCTGCTCCTTTTAAAATGATCCTATCAAACAGGCCAGCCAGGAGTCCGCTCAGAATGGCATTATTACTCAGAACCCTGCTCAACAAATGTGTCCTGGGAGCAAACGCCTGCCCTTCACCTTCCCTGAACCTCATCCTCAGCTTTGCAACAAAGTACTCGTGCCCAAGGGTATGTCCAGTTGTTGACCTCAACACATGCAAATTCAACTTACACAAAGGAACAAATGAAAGCCCCAACCACATGAACACACTCTCCATCCACAAGTCCCTCCTCTAAAGCCCAGACAGTTCAGCTGTTTTTCAAGCCAAAGTAATAACGAAGGTGTCCTCCTCACCCCCACCCCCACTCCCACACACATCCCACCCCCGCTTTTGTAAATGGCCTTGGCTGGGAGTGATGGGCAGTCAGCAGAGGGGTCAGCCTCTCTGAGGGCTGAGTGTTATCAGCTTCAGAGGGATGGCTCTAGGACCCAGAAGTCCACTGAACCAGAAATCATTTTCCACCTTTCCACTTGCACGTCTGTTTTACCAGCAAGACCATTTCCACGCCTCTGCCCATTTTCACCACCTTCTTCAATGTAGAAGCCACACACCCACCTCTAAGAAACACCGCACAGCTCAACCTGCAGAACACATGTTCGTGGATGTGCATCCCATAAAAACTCCACTAGGAAATTCAGTGAATTTCCCAAAACCATTTTCAAATTATCAAGAAATTTTTCAATAACTTCAATTTCTAAGTTAGCCTATAAGAATGAGCTCCTTTAAAGATTTTAATTTTGTGCTCGCTTCGGCAGCACATATACTAAAATGGGAACGATACAGAAAAGATTAGCACAGGCCCTGTGCAAGGATGACACGCAAATTCGTGAAGTGTTACATATTAAAAAAAAAAAAAACACTTCAATTTTTTTATCAAAGCAGGGTACACCAAAATAAAACTGCTCACTTAAATTTGAAAATAACTAAATAGCATATTATTAGAATTTTTCATAATTCAGACTGATCTTCCCTAGAATTCCCAGGTTTATATCCACATACAAAACAAAGGATTAAGGCAGCAGAGTCTAAATCCCCACTGTGACAGTCACAGGACATTCCCATGGTCCTGAACTTGGCTCAGACTGGGGCAGAGGGGGAAGTCCCTGTGCATCCTAACAACAGACCACAGGCACATCTGCAAGGCCTCCTGGGAGGCCCCCAGCCCAGTGGAGCCCTGGTGCTGCCCCCCACCCCACTCCCACTCTGCAGGCAAGGGAAAGAGAGAGGGCTGCAAAGACAGTAGCTGGCTCTTTCGAGTTTGGGAGGGCACCTGTACTGCTCGTGTGGTCAAAGGGACCAAGGAGAGAGGCAGGAAGACAGTCTCACAGGCCAGAGGGGGCAGAGTGGGATGCACCTCCAGGGGGAGATGTGGAGGGAAGGTGTAAAAAGGTCACCAGGATGTGCAGAGACAGACACAGGGAGAGGAAACTTAAATTTAAGTTTCAAATATAAGAGCAGTAAGGTATCAAAACTTTAATACTGTTGATCCTGAAATTAGGTTACATTTTATTTTTCTGTTTTAAAAGGCATTCTGTTTGTTTCAAAGACAATTTAAATAGAAGAAATGGTTTAAGTTGAGAGAAAAAGTAAAATTTACAAAGGATTTAAGCAAATCAAAGGGCCGGATAATGTTTTCCCCCTTTATATCATTAACTAAGTTACTTTCCAGAAGGATCAAGCCATATTTAATGCACACTCTACACCTAAGTAGCTTCAATCTTTACCTGTTTGGAATAGACACCATAACCTCAAAACTCAAAATAAGCCATCTAATTCCACAGCCTCATTTAACTGAAATGGCAATCATCTGACTAACGGGGCCTTAGGAAGGTCACCCCTCTGGATGGCAGGGTGACAACAAAACCACGAGCCACCAGTGGGCTGGATTCTGAAGTCCTGGGCACGCTCTTCGGCACTGGCTCTTCTCAATGACCTCTGTGTGCACAGGGAGTCTGCTGCAGAGGCTGCAGACCCGCACAGAGAAGCCCTTCCACGAGGCATCGCCCATTCACCGCGGCAGAGTTGTCACCAGCTTGGCCCGACGTCCGCCATTATTAAGCAGTGACAAGCACAGCTCTTAAGAAAACAAGGTTTTTGTTAGCAGCTGCCTCAAAAATAGTCTAAGCCTTTCTCTTCTTAATCTAAAGGTGGAGGAGGGGAGAGAAGGAATGGCAAACACTGCCCTGACTGAGAAAGCTGTCATTGCAGAGAAGACTGAGCCGTTTGAAAACTGTACACGGATCCTATCGCACACATTCAAAAAGGACGTTCCAGCTGAAAGAAGACCCTTCCGTGAAGGAGGGCTCAGAGGACTGGGGTGTACGCATGCAGAAATTACACCAGCATTTTCAACAGGTGCAAAGGAGTTCTCACAGTAACCTAAGTGCCCTGGGCAACTGGACACACCACGGAACCGCGACGTTAAAAGTTGAGAAGGGAAAAAAAGTACACGGGGAAAACATTAGACATGCTTCATCACAACACGTGCTCTCTTTTCACTCACCCAAAAGACTCACTAGCTTTTTCAAACTTTCTGTCAGCTAAATTTCAGTGTTTGCAGCAGGGAATTTTGTACATGTAGCTCTCCAAGTTAAAATAGCACACGCCCAAACCTCATTCTCCCCGTGCTCCCTGCTGAGGTGACTGCAACCTCCCAATGAGAGCCAGACCCCACCCACACCCATCAGGAACCTCTGCCTCCCTGAACGGACGGCAAGGAGCAGCGCAGTCCCCGGCCACTGCCCAGGGTGCTTCGTGAGCTTCACTGGGGGACATGTGGCCCCAGGAGCCATCGGAACTTCGGGTCTATCTGTGATCACTGCTTCTTTTCTCTAACATTGTTAACATTATAATTTAGAGAAATTACAGGGTAAGTCGATTTCTAGGGCCTAGCCTGAGAGCCTGGCCACTGGTAATAATTCTACAGGCGAACATTCTAGGATGTAAACAACCGATTCAGAAAAGTTGGCCATAAGTATTGTGGCCATATTCAACATACTCTAGTGAAAACTCAACAACCTTAAAAAGAAGCATTGGTTTCTATGTTCGCCTATTCATTTCTATCCCGAATGCTGTGAATCCAAAAGGAAATCTCAACTTCAGTGTCTTCCCGAAACTGGCAACTTCAACTGCAAAACAGCCATCTTTACGAAAAACAGGTTATATTTTTTATAGTATTAGGATCTACTTACATGAAAGAAACATCCACTCCCATGTTACCAAAGTATTCTATTCAAAGACCTTAATGTTTTTCCATGATGTTTTATCTTCCTTATTTTAACTAAGGGACCAAAAGCATCAAATGCCAAATCAACTCACGTCTGTCAGGCAGTGGCTGAACAGCAACCAACCAGACCCCATGCAGGACCTGAGGTGCCCCTCCCTAAAAGGGACCCCTCTGCACCCTCTGCCCAGCTGCACACGGGGTGTCAGTGTTAGCATGCTAGCTGGACTGCTGAACAGCAAGCAGCAAGCTCAGATGAGGCCTTTGCTATTTTTCTAGAAAATATCCTCTATTTGATCAATTAGGAATCTTGAGGCTCCTGGCACACCCCTACCGAAAACTGACCATACAAGAAAAAAACTAATGAAAAATATACACAATTAAGGAGAAAAACTGCCAGCCTACAAAAGTCGATGTGGTCTTTTAATGCACTTAATTATTTTCATGGCACGTTTTCCTTATTCAATATATGAGAAAAGCAAATACTAGGAAAAACAGACTTGGCTGATATCATCCTGCTGAATCATTTAAAAAAAAAAACACACCTCAGAACACTACATTCATTATCTATATATATAAAAGCCTAAGCAAACGTCGGACCATTCGACCAGTAGCTATGACACGCAATGACCACCAGGGGGCAGACACTCCAACTGGTACCTATGAAGTGCACTGACCACCAGGGGGCAGATGCTCAACACAGGAACTGCCGAGCTGCGGTGACTAGGCAGCTGCGATCCTTGGGTGACGTACCCAGAACCAGAGAGGAGGGAGCGCGATTCTGGGATGCGTCACCCGAGAACCACCCTCTCACAATCCGGGACCCCTCGGGGGATGTCAGTGAGCCAGTTTCAGCCCAATCCCGCAGACCAGGCCTCTAGTAAGATATAACGTTTTCTCGTTATCATCTCTATGTGAAGCATATTCCCAAAAATCATTTTCTAACTTAAGAGACTCTCATAATAAAAGTGGCCATTAGAACAGGCAGGTTCATGGAAACTTTTTAAAATCGAGTACCACAAAGGAAAATCATCCAAGGACTCTATAAGCTAAAAACAACTTGGTAGGAGTAAACAAAAAGTTTACTAGCATTAGAAAATAAACTTAAATAAAAATTAAATTAAACTTTAAAAAAAATACTCCCTTCCTAAGCTATGGACTGAACATTGAGAGAAAGAGGATAAATGTGAATGAAGAAGAAAGGGAGAATGACAGTAAACATGAAAGAAGACAGAGAAGCCCGAAGGGCCTGAAATAAGACCCTTCAGAAAGAAGGGCGTGGGAGCCCCCATAACCTCAACCCTCCCCCTCCCCACTCCTCCTAAGCCCCTTAGCTGGGGGGTGGGAGAAGACAGTCTCCACCCCACACCTGCTGGCTTGCCCACCTGGCCCAGAGTGGGGGGGCTCCCCCGCTTGCTTATCACTGCGTGTGTCTGTTCTGAAAGTCTCCGCTGCTGGAACTTATTGGCAGCATGTAATTCATCTCCCCTAGTAGAGAGGGAGTTTAGAGGGGGTGGGGCCAGTGTTTCCCATTTCTGCTTTATTTTCCAACAATCAATACACTATATAGTGGGAATTCAAGGAATCAAAGGACAGATAAAACAAGTACTCACTTGTGAAAGTGTGTGGATACAAAACCAGAAACATCTCTATGCCTCTTGTGAAGATTCCCCAAAGGGAAAACTCTATCGCCTTTAATAACATTTTTAACTAGACTCTAGTTACTAGAGGCCCAGTGCATGAATTCGTGCACGGGTGGAATCTGGCTGGCCTGGCCCCAATTGGCAGATCGGAGCTGGGCTGCCTTGCGGGGAGGGGCTGTGGGCGATTGGCTGGCGGGCCCTGCCCCTGATTGGGGTGGGGTGGGGGGGTGATCAGGGGTGGGGCAGGCCGGGAGGGGAGGGCCGCAGGGGGGTTGGCTGGTCACCCTGCCCTCCATTGGAGTGGGAGAGGCCAATCAGGGGTGAGCAGTCAGGAGGAGGGGCCGTGGGAGGTTGTCCGCTGGCCCACCCATGGATCTGGCCAGTTCGCTGGCAGCAGTGGGCATCATATTGACTGGCCATTCTGGTCATTACAGCATTCCAGTTGCTGGCTTTTTATATATATAGATAACAAAAATGAGGAAACTTTAGGTTTCACAGGATGGTCTCTTTTGTGTTTAATGTTTAACAACTTTTATACAATGTACAAATTTTTATTACATACATGATACATATATTCACATTCTAAGACCATAGTAATGGAATGGAGAAAAGAACTTTGTACCAGTCAGCTGTAATAGTTATTACCTAACTATGAATTTATAACACCAATCAGAACAGCAGCATGTGGTTAAGAGCAAAGGAGTAAGACCACACTGCTTGAGTTCCAGACATGGCTTTGCCCTTTAGGAGCTGTGTGGCCTGCAGTGAGTCACTTAACTTCTCTGCATCTCAGTTTCCATATCTCTAAAACACTACGTCCACCTTGTAGTGCTGTAGTGAGAGTTAGCGTTAATACAAGTCAAGGTTTAAACCAATGCCTGGTATACACTAAGATCCATAAGTGACCATGGTTGCTGTGGTTGTTATTTAGAATGCTGTTAAAATAATATTTTCTTTTAATTTTAGTAAAAATTATAACATTCAAATATATTGCTACAAAAAACTGTTCCAAGCTACCCATAAAATATAATGTGTCCCATGTTTGGTAATGCCGGGCTACACGGCTGATATAACTGGACTATCTAATGTGTAAAACTAGAAGCCAATTTGATTACAGAGAGTGTCTGGGGTGAGAGTGAAGAAGCAAGACCCTAAAGTGAGCAAATGATGTTTCAGATCATAAAGTACTGCTTTGCCTCCTTTTAACTGTGTTATTTACAATGAAATAAAATGTGAAGAACACTACAGAGTTTGAGAGCTGAAAATGTCTCTGTATCCACAACAATACAAATAGGTTATAATAAATGGAGTTTCAATTACATAGAAAGCTCTAATGACTTTTTTGAAGTGCACAGTCTTGGTTAGTGACCGCTGGCAGATTCTATCTACCTCCCAGGCTGTTCCCACGGTATCCGGTAAAGAAAACCCTAACAACTTGAGTTATTGGTTTTACGGGGCGGATTTTATGATCATACTAAACGATCCCTAAAAAATTACAAAATCTTCTGCCTACTCTGTAATTCTACCTGGTTTCCCTAAGTCAGTATCATTTTATTCCCTACCAAGATATAAGGCAAATTTATGGTGTTCAAAGGATAATTACCTAACTATGAATTTGAATATGTATGAGACAGGCCCCCCAAAAGGCCTACATTTGTAGTTAAAATGATAGAAAGGTATTTGGAAAATACTCTTCTTTAAATAAAACCCTCAAATTGTTTCAGCGATATTCACCAAAAATAAGCTGTGTGTGTGTGTGTGTGTGTGTGTGCGCGCGCACGCACACACCTTAACTATTACACACTGATAAATAACAAATAAAAAAACAATCCAAGTAGTATTTCTGATTCTTTCAGCATATTCAATGCATTGCTCTTTCCTTAAGAAATTATCAATGGTATTTTTAAAAATATATTTTATTGATTTCAGAGAGGAGGGGAGAGGGAGAGGGAGAAGAAGATAGAAACATCAACAATGAGAGAGAATCACTGATCAGCTAGCTGCCTCCTGCACGCCCCCTACTGGGGATGCAGCCTGCAACCCAGGCATGTGCCCTGATAGGGAATCAAACCGTGACCTCCTGGCCTATAGGTCAACATTCTACCACTGAGCCACGCCGGCTGGGCTATCACTGGTATTTTAATCACTCAGACACTCTATGGACCAAAGGACTGTTCTTAAAAACTTATTTTCACAATACACGAGAAATATTATAAATTTCAAACTTTTATCATGTTATATTACAAAATAGGTTTTGTCAACAGCTTTAATGAAGAAATCCCATCTTGCCCTAGCCAGTTCGATTCGGGTCAGAGCACATGCCTGGTTTGTGGGCTCAATCCCTAGTAGGGATGTGCAGGAGGCAGCCAACAGATGTTTCCCTCTCACATCACATGGATGTTTCTCTCTCTCTCTCTCTCTCTCCCCACTCCCTACCTTCCTCTCCCTTCCTCTCTCTCTAAAATGCAATAAAAATATTTTTTAAAGGGAAAACCAAGAAATCCCATCTTGATAATAAAAATAAAAAAGAAAGTAGATAGAAAAATCGAAGTTTAATATCCTTTCAAATTCAAACCAATTGGTAGATCTGCAGAATTTTATCAGACAATGACCACTGGGGTCCTGTTGTCTATGACTTAGTATAACTTAGCCCAGTGGTCGGCAAACTCATTAGTCAACAGAGCCAAATGTCAACAGAACAACGATTGAAATTTTTTTTGAGAGCCAAATTTTTTAAACTTAAACTTCTTCTAACGCCACTTCTTCAAAATAGACTGGCCCAGGCCCTGGTATTTTGTGGAAGAGGCCGAAGAGCTGCATGTGGCTCGCGAGCGGCGGTTTGCCGACCACTGACTGAGACTTTTCCGCCTTCAGTAAACCATCAGTAGTCTTTCTTGTCGGAAAGGCCGCCCTCCCCCCGGAAAGGCATGCAGGCTGCCTCCTGTGTCAGAGCACGTGGCAGGCAAACCCACTCCTTACAGCTGAAAGGGTTTTGGAAAATGTCTGGCTGGTTAACAGATGCTTGGCTTGGATTTCCTCCCAAATATGTTTTTAACGCTGATAATGCTTAAATGCAACTGTTCACAGCAAGGGAAAGAGTGAGGGGAACAAAAATCTGCTGTTACGTAAAAAAGGGGGGGGGGGCAGCCTCAAGATAACAGCTTGGCTGGAACTGTGCAGTGATTTTCACGTACAGAGACCCGTCAGTCGTTCCCAATCATCTTGTCCCCGCAACGCCTTTGTCTTCAATTGTCCCCACTGAGCTCATGACTTGAAAATCTCCCTACGGAACTGCATAGAGTAGAAATAACTGGCCCCATTTTTAGAAATAATTTCCCTGCTAGAATAAGCCAATGTGACCACACTGTATTCATAATAGCAAATACACGTCAGGCTTTACTTAGTGACCAAAGCCTTCTTCCAAAAACCTGCATGCTTCCCATTAACTTTATTATTATTTGAAAACTTATTACTCACAGACTAAAAACAAAATCCTGCAAAATATAGGCTGCAAAGTAAGGAAAGAAGGTACAGCTGGAGAGACAGGAAAACCTAGAGAACATTTTTAGATGGAAAGATGGAGTCCTCGGGATCAATTTATAAAATACGTGTGAATTCCTTCAAAATCAAGAAAACACTGCTCCCATCACGGTCCCCTTCCCCCCTGAAGCATACTTCTTTTAAGGCCAGTCTCAAAGTTCATGAAGTCTTTCCTAGAGATGGGGGGGGGCAGGAGGGGGGGCTGGGGGTGCTGTTGCCTTAGGCCCCATACAGTTCCCTATCCATCTTTAGTGGTTGCTGAAGTGAACTCTGTATTTACATTATGAAGTCCACAGTCACTTATGTTCCTTACTGTCCCTTCCACACAATGTGAAGGAAAGAATGTGTGTTTTCACCGTTGGCTCAGCCTGATCAGAATTCAGTTCTGCAACTGGATGGCCTTTTGGTCTCGGAGTCCCCCTCTGTGAAATGGGTGGTAGCACCTACCTGATGAAGTCAGTGAGGATTCAATAGGGAAGTCAATGACCAATCAAACGCCCAGTTAATGGAAGTCAGGTATGTGCTTATTGATTATGTGAGCAGCACCTCAATATCTCTAAGGATCTGGGGGAAGTAGGTCAGGGTGGTGTGGGATGACACTATTTCTCCCATGTCAGTGTGCCCAAGACCCAAACTTCTGGACCCACAAAGGCTGCCAGTGCAGATTGAATCGCTGCATATCATTCTTATTCTGTACATTTCAGCTAAGCATAGGAGGAGGAACAGTAGGTACATTTTGAAGGACACCCACAAAAGCACCAAGAGAGGCTGGGGTATGTGGAGTTGGAAGAGGTCTAAATTGCTCACCAGAATAGAAAGCTACAAAGTAACTGTTAGACTTTCTATCAAAAACAAATATATAAGCATAATGTCAGAATGCCATTTATATATTCTGGGACTATGCCCATTAATTTAGCATTTCAATTCTTACTATTTTTTAATTTGATTATACAGCCACCATGGGCATTCTGCTCTATATCTCAAGCCCATGCCCAACAATGCCAGATTACATGTGACCTCTGACCATCCTATATGAAAATACGGCCCAAATATAGCATTATCACTGGCATCACCATTCGCTGAGTTGAAACCACGAGCTGGCAACTCTCCTAATTCTACGAAGCGCATGTTTATACCCATCTTCCACGAGAAACGGAGGTTTTCAGGGTCTCACTAACTAACAGAGGTGCCAGAGCTGGAGGACCTGAGACCAGGGCCTTCTCAGCATCACGCAGCCCCATGCAGACCAAGTGGAAAATGCCAGGGTGGTGCCCCAGGCTCTTTACAAAACCACACTGCAAGACTTAACTTTAGGGACCACTTTATGAACCAAAGGAAAAAAGAAGCATAAAAAGTTAAAGAAAATGGACAAAGACTGAATTCTGTTTTTAACACAGTCCTGATGATATGCACTTGGGAGTATCGAGGCGGCAGGGCGCCTGCACCTGAGCCCACGTGGTGATAGAGCTGCCGCCAGGAACCAGCCACAAACATGGTGCGACCATGTGGCCTCCAGTTTACTCTGTACTGCAACAGGGAAGGGACCCTGTCGCTGACATGACACATGTCTTCAAGTATTGAGCAAATGAGTTTAGAAATTCAGATTGGCATGAAAGAAACACTGAAATGGTTTTCACCTCCTAATTACTTCTTACACACAGAGTCCTCCCTGGCATGCAGGGAGCCAGTTCATGCACAAAACCTGCTGTACCCTCCAGCAACAGAATCGCTGTGCATTTTTCCAACTTCTACTTCTATTAACATCTGTCAACAACAAACCTGACCCAAACTCAACTTCCTCACGTGTAGATCACTCCATATCTCTGTCTTAATCAAAGCATTACAGTCAGTTTTGAATTCATAGAAAATAAAAAGGGAAACGCATCTTATGTAGCTCTTCTCCATGCCCAGTTGACTACAGTCAGGCAGGACGGGGCCAGTGGCTATTTTAAATACTCGGATAACATCTTTAATGGTAATCTTGCCCAAGAAATAATGACAGCACTAATGCTAAGGAAGAAGAAAAAAGTTGGCTATGAACTCTACTTCAGAAAGTACAGCAACCTCTCATGGAAAACGAGGCAATCGGGTGTTGGCTGTTTGTAAGCTGTCTCCCTTTCAGTACCTAGCTAGCAAGTCCGAACCACTATTGGAGGCCAGTGGATTATTACCGGTCAGAGAGCCGGGGTGGGTGCGGATGAAGTGGCCAAGTTCAGGCATCAGCCAGGCATTTGAAGCACCAGGCCAGCCAGTGACTTGGTGACTGTGCGGAAGGTCTGATGTCTCAGATTCCACTGTGTCACCTCCATCTGTGTCAAGGCTACAACTGTTGTTGGTTTCCACCCAGCAACTGCTGGCAGCAGCAGGTGCGCGCACCATGTGTGCACAGGCGTCTCCAGCGTGTGTGCCACGTCAGTCCCCCTCCCCCAACTCTGATTCTCTGACGTTCCCAGCAGCATGCAAGCCACTTGCTACCAACCCTACATCACACACACCACACCTACAGCAGCACTACAATACCACTGTACCCACTGCTTCTTCATGGCTGCATCAACAGCCACATCAGCACCAAAGGAAAATAACTCTCGGATACTGTCCACGGGAAACAAAATTCTGTGATGCTGATGAGCGGACAGGAGGAGCCATTCCTCTCTCAGCAGCTTAGAAAGGCGCACCAAGTTCTCACACAAGACAACACGCAGATGCCCGGAAACTTCTAGAAAATACCTCTCTCCAGTTACGAAAACAGGTTGTTTTATGGACAAATCCCCGGAGAAAGCAAGTAGCTTAGCAGAAGCCTAGGACTAGAAGGGATGATAAGATTGGAGGGATGAAGGTTAAGGAGAGTGGGATTTCTTTGATGTGTTAAAGATACCCTAAAATTGACTGTAAGGTTGGGTGTTCAACTCTGTGAATATACTAAAAAGCCAATGAATCATACACTTCAAATGGGTGATTTTAGTGCCATGTCAGATACATGTCAGTAAAAGTGCAAAGCAAAAGGGTTTGGAAATGTTACAAAAACATTCTACACAAAACACTGTCCTGTAGCTGATTAAAAAAACATACAAACAGAATGGAGGAGAGGTCATTTTGAGTAGACACATTATAATTATTTCGTCTCTCCTAAAAACACATAAAATTTTGGCATATTGAATAACTAAATAGTGATAAAGTTTAATGACTTGGCCAAATACTCCTCTGGGGAAATAAATGAATATATTCTAAGCAAACGATTCCTAAAATCAACAGTTCTGTTTGGGGCACTGAATAAAAAGAGGGATGCTTATGTATTCATTACCTTTGCATGGCCAAGTAGTTTACTAAACCACTAAGACCTGAAGAATAAACATGTGGATTTTATAACTAAGACTTTTTTCTTAAAATATTTTTTGATATATTAAAAAAGGTGAACATTTTCAAGATTTTGAATCTTTGAGTTAAAGAAACTCCCTGTAGCCCGGTCGGTGTGGCTCAGTGGTTGAGCGTGAGCCTATTAACCAGGAGGTCACGGTTTGATTTCCGGTCAGGGCACATGCCTAGGTTGCTGGCTCAATCCCCAGTGTGGGGCATACAGAAGGCAGCTGATCAATGATTCTCTCTCATCATTGATGTTTCTATCTCTCTCTCCTGCTCTGAAATTAACAAAAATAGTTTTAAAAAAGAAACTACCTTTAATCACCAGTAATTTTTTAGTCTCTGGGGACATTTGATGTTCTGGGGAAAAAAGCTTTATTAAACTGCCCTGTGAAGGACCAAACCACCACAGTCCCATATCATTTGAACTTTCATTCTGAGAAATCAACAGCTCAGTAAAATCAGCATGGCCTCTACCATGAAGAAATTATTTTGATCTGACTGACCAGGCCAGTGGGTTGAATCTACGATTGTAAGTTTTATGTTTTGTCAAAAATGTATTGTTTCATCAGTGAAATCACAAAAAGCAAACGTTCCCTTCCCAAAAGCTTTTGATAACTTTCCCGTGAACTCATTCCATAAATACACACTTTCGGGTTAAAATGAGTATACATCAGTGCTGAAATTTCATTATGGTTTTCACATTTGCGGTTTGGAAAGGGCAAAAAAATGTTCATTCCTCTAGATTTCCAGTTTTTGTAAATTAAACCACATTTGGACCTAGGCAAATGATCACTGGCCAATATTCTCACCTTTAAACTGTTAAAACTATTAATATTTTATATAGTCCTTTACAGTTTTCAAAGCATTTCCCAAACCAATTAGCTCACCCAATGACTAACCAGCCTGTAAGATAAATGCATCTGTGGTCTACACTTTGGAAAGCAGACACTCTGGGGTCACAGATGAGACATCACCATTTACTGGAGCTAAGGCGGCCAGGAAGCCATAGCCAAAACCTGACAGGGTTCCCCCTCCCCAACCCCTCCCCTTCTGTCCCTGCCCCCGTACTCAACCCAGAGCCTGAATTTTATTTTTGATCTGATCCATTTCATTTCTAGAATTTGTTAGTTTGCATAAATAAATTAGATTGCATCATAAGATGCTTAAAATATACTTTTAAAGTATCAAAATAGGGTCTGAAATGAAATGTGCTATAAGTAACAAACTATACTTCCTAGGTTTGCCTTATATTCTGAACACTAGTGACCTGGTGCACAAAATTCGTGCACATTAAAAGGGGATTAATTAGAGGAAATAATTTAATATTGCTATTTGCCCTTTCTCTATAATAGAAGTGTCAGAGATGAAAGAAAATTAGTAAAATGTATATGAAAACCTTCCTCCTGTCAGAGTCTGGGGCACACCACGGCACCCAGAGTCAAGTCCCCGCCCACCCACAAGCATCTCAAAATCGTGTGAGACCCAGACTTGGCCACCCCTGCCCCCCATTGGGCTAGATCCAGACCTGGTCAGTCCCACCCTTGTCAGGCCTGCCGGGCAGGGGGCATAGCCTCAGGTCCCCTGGCCCGGTGCCAGGACGGGGGACATGGCCTGAGGTCCCCCAGCCCAGACCGGGGTGGGGGGCATGCCGTGAGGTCCTCCATCAAGCCCCACCAGGTGGGGGACACGGCCTGAGAGCCCCTGTCAAGCCCCACCTGGTGGGGGGCACAGCCCGAGATTCCCCGGCCTGGCACTGGGGCGGGGGGAGCAGCCTGAGGTCCCCTAGCCAAGCACCAGGATGGGAAGCGCACCTTGAGGTCCCCCATCAAGTCCTGCTGGGTGGGAGGCGTGGTCTCAGGTCCCCTGGCCTGGCACTGGGGCGGGGAGTGCGGCCTGAGGTCCCCTAGCCTGACACCAGGGTGGGGTGCGTGGCCTGAGGTTTCCTGTCAAGCCCCACGGGTTCGGGGGAGGGTGTAGCCTCAGGTCCCTGCTGATTGCTTGTTAAGGTTCCTTATGGGAACTTGGCCTCAGCTGTGGGTGTGGCCATCTTTGTGATGGAGTGATGGTCAATTAGCATATTCCCTCTTTATTAGATAGGATGTTATGTGAGAATAGATAATATTTTGTTTGGTTTTGGTTCGTTTTTCACAGAAACCATTTTCCCCCTTAATTCCTTACTAGATCAGAGACCTCAAAAAAAACAAATGTTCATCAAGTCTATACTAATACTTTACTCAAATTTTCCAAATTATTGGAATATAATTTTGAGCAAAGTAAAATCCCTTTTATATACTTTTTAGAAAATAATATTTTAAAAGAAAAATAATGCATTTTAACCCAAAGCAAACTAATCTTATGAACACGCTGCATTATAGACATTCCTTGAAAATAATCTAGGTCTGTATATGAACTAAAAAAATTTTTTAATAGTCATTTCAGACCTTTTCACAAATAAAACACTTTTCAATGCCCCACACCTCTGTTAAATGACCAGATGACAATTCGGACTACTGAGTCTGATTCTATGAAATAGGATAAACACATTTTGTATCACAATTTGCAATCCTTACAATGCTTCCCTTTGTTACAGTTAGAACAGAAACCATTTCAATATTTCACTCCCTACACTACACCAAATATGATTTTTTAACAGTTATTCTCTCAATACAGCTCTCAGAACATGTCCCTCAACACCACTATGTTGTAAACGTTCCCTCAAATAGGGAGATGCTGAGATTGCAAAACTGCCTTGTGGGGGTTGTGCCTCTGTCAGGCAGCGGCTTCTCCCCAACATCTCTGGCAGCCGCTCACAGTACCACCCTACCCTCACATCAGCCAGTGAATAAGCATTTCCCCATGCACTGGTCTGGCCACCAGCTTTGAAGATCACAGCTGCCTGCTCCCCCTATCCATTGCCCGGCTCACCCAAATGTCACCACTGAGCTGAACTGTTTTATCCTCTGCCATTCATTCATTCTACCTCTCACAGTACTTGCCTATGGGCTTAAAGTAGTCCATGGCATCATGCTATGACACGGTCTTTGTATAGGGACTTCATCAACATTTTCAATTGCAAAAAGGAGGATTACTTTTTGAGGATTCTGTAAAAAAAAAACAAAAAACCTAAAACAATCTCATTAAAAAAGCAATCAAGATCTTAAGAAGGGATGGAATACATTGTACTTTATTTCCACTAAAGGATAAGAGGAGGCAGCTACCTGCTTCCCCAAGAACTCAACAACCTGTCATTCCAGGATGGTGAAACCTTATACCGGAACTGGTGTGAGACCTCAGTCACAGCCAAGCTGCAGCCTTCCCGATGGTCTTCCTTTCCCACCACTGCCCCGTGAACCTTTCTGCTCTGCAGGAGCCCTGCACTTCCCACTCGCGACCACGCTAGACTCTGAGCAGCCCCACAGTTCGATCCCACCTGTCACTTCCTTCTCCCACAAAGCCGCCCCAGCCCCAGCTACAAGTGCAGTAAGTGCCCTTACATCAACGGATCCTCTCACATATAGAAACAGACATTAGAAACTCCATGTTTTTAAAACGTCACCCTTTTTAAAGTTCCAGTTTTGTGAAATTTTGCAATAGACAGCATATATTAAGTAAACAAACACAGATGTTGAAAATATATACTTAACTTTTTTTTTTACTGATTTAGTGTGTAGTTTTTCAAAGTTTGATGCCCACGGCCCGAAGAATGCACACCTCTTTCCGGGAGCATCTCTCACTTTCTACTCTGTGTGCAAATAGCATAGGGCACGGTGGGCAAAAGTATGAACATTCATTCACTCGTTTAATAAACACTTCTTGGACATCCTCCATGCTAGGCAATGAGCACAGGCAGTTCCCGCCCTCTGGAGCTGAGTCAAGGAAAGCAGATACACATAAAACAACGAATACCATAAATGAAATCAAGTATAAAACTGGGAATGACATGCAGTTAAGGGAACATACAGCAGGGGTTGGGTAGGGACACAAAGTTCATTCAGGGCAGCAGGAAAAGCCTGCAACTCTAACACCTCAGATGAACTTGAATGATGGTTAGAATGTAGCCAAGCTGGGACGGGGGAGACAGGGTAGGGAGGATGTGTCCATTGAAGGCAGAAGAAACAGAAGCCAGAGGCAGCGAAGTAGGCTTGCCTGTGTCATTCCAGGGGCTGAAAGAAGCCCAGTGTGGCGGGAATATGCAATCAAGGATGGTGGCAAAAACACACACTGTGCCCCTACCAGCCATGTAACCCTGAAACCACTCAGCATCTCTCATCTTTAGTCTCCAGCACTCTAAAATGAGCAAGCAAGACCCCCTCTGGCAAGACTGTGATAAGGATTAGATGAGATAACTTAGGTACCTCTCATCACAGGGGCTGGTGGTGACTGCTGCTACTGCTGTTATAATTAACTCCTTCCGTTCTCAACTAGACTTTAATACCTGAGGCCAGGTTCTTTACCTGAATGACCTTGAACATGCAGGTTCTCAACAAGTATCTGCTCCCAACCCCCATGATCTTTGACAATATGAGTATATAATCAGAAGGAAAAACCTAAGCCACCGGTTTATGTCCAAAGGAGTCAAGTCCCCAGGATCAGCAAGGGTCCCCTACCGAGTCTACAATAAAATAACTTTCTGTAACTTGGCATATTGAAAGTTTTACGTAAGTGCGCCATAATGAAACGTTTTGCTCTTGCATACTTTCTGTCCTAACCATACTGTTAAATTAAATTCACAAGGGTAGAGAAGGAAAGGGTACACAGCGCAGACTTCGACTGCAGAGAGGGCCGAAGAGGGCAAGGCAGGCCCAGGAAGAGGTGTGAACGCACTTTCAAATTAACCCCAAGAAAGGTTTCCTCCCCTTCACGGACAGCCTGGAGGGTCTGAGAGCAAAATGTGCTACCCCCCGGTTTGAGAAAATTAAGGCGTGATTATGACTCATTCCTGCTCAACTGTGAAATCCATAAAAGTCAACTGAAAATAGCCAGCCCTGGTTCATAAAATATAACCTTGACTCTTGTTTCAAACAGAACAGTAGTAACACTGCTCCCCCTTCCAACATACACTTTAATGCTCATATTCACACATTATCAAAGGGTCTGGGTGGGGCGGGAGGGTATTATTAAAAAATGGGCTTGTTGGGCAGTACTGAGTATTAACAGGGGTCATGACTGAGGGATAGTTGTTGAAGCAAAATGCATTTCCTAACTGTTGGACTATTCACATACCAAACAAGAGTAAACATGGAAAACAACTGTGTTCCCCTTCTCTGTAACATGCACCGCTAAGCAAGTACTTCAAAAGCATCATCTTGCAAATTTCACCCTCAAGCAACCTCACATGAAAGGTCCTAGTGTTTGTAGGATTATGATATGCATCGAGCCTTAACTCCACCACTTTCTTTCCAGCTTAAAAAAAAAAAAAAATCAATAGAGAAGTGAGTGATATTGGAAAAAGTACACTGCAAATTTCAGTGCTTTAATTATTACTGGGAATAAATTATTCTCAACAACCTAACAAATGACGAAACTCTTCAGTTTGTTGGAGCGTCAACATACAACACTTTAACCAAAACAATGATACAAAAGATAAATGACCAGGGAAATGGGGTGATGCCAGAGAGGGAGGGAGGGCGGGAGGGAGGGAGGCACAGGGAAAAAGACAGAAAAGTAGAACACAAGAAAGGGAGAAAAGCGATCAAAGAACAACAGCTCAGAAGCTCTGGGGGAGACTGCGTTTCTCACCTCGCGGGCCATCTGCACGCCGGAGCACAGCAAAGTGCTGACCCAGACACTCACCCTGTGACTACACACTTCACGGATTCTCGCCTCCACAGGCCTTTGTTCTAGTTTCTATTTGGAAATCTATTGGTGGCATCTGTAATGGTCACACTGATGGGGGGACACCCCTGGCACGTAGAGGATGAGAGCCAGGACTGCTGGACAGACCCCTAACACACACACACACACACACACACTCATGCAGGCACCCCTCATTAAGCATCTTGCCTGACTTCCCAATGTCTTTTGCCAGATATTCAATGAAACGAAAATCCAGAGCTTAGACCAGTGGTTCTCAACCTTTCTCATGCCGCGACCCTTTAATACAGTTCCTCATGCTATGGTGAGCCCCAACCATAAAATTATTTTCGTTGCTACTTCATAACTGTAATTTTGCTACTGTTATGAATCGTAATGTAAAGATCTGTGTTTTCCAATAGTCTTAGGCGACCCTGCTAGCGGTTCTCAACCTGTGGTCGCGACCCACAGGTTGAGAACCGCTGCTGTAGAGCCTAAGACCACCGGAAAACACAGATACTTACATTACAATTCATAACCCCTGAGTCACCAACTCCTCAGTAGCAGTGGGCCTCCATGGACGTCCCATCCATGGAGCTTCTACGTATGGCTGCAAACATTATTCCACATGCTGGAGCTGTGCTTCCGAAGGGTGAGGACTGGCTGCAAGTCTACAAATTCATTAGCATCTCTCTGCCCTTAGATAAGCAGTTTTATTTTTCCTCAGCAAGACTTAACAAAGGGAGTTGCTAGGCCATTTAGATTTACATCCTCGCAGCAAACGGGCATCCAGTACCACGGTTCCAGTACACACTCATACCTAAGTACGCACATACTTAAGTCAATGTTTGCCAGTATCATGTATTTCATTGCTTCTTGATTAGTTAAAGCAGAGCCTGAGTTCTGAATGATGTGTTAATTATGCTTCAGGATAGCACAGGGACATTACACACTATGTATGCTACAAACGGGAGCCGGTGTGGCAGAGCTGGGCACCAGCGCTGGGAAGGAGAAGAGCCTCCTCAGGACCCAGCCCTGAGCACTGTCTTCCTGACGGCACTGGAGACCTATCAAGGGGGGAGGGGCCAGGTTACCTGGACTGCTCCAACCTGATGAAAATTACACCACCCAACCCTAAATGAAACTCCTGGCCCAGGCTCCAGAGATTGCAGCTGATGTCTTACAGCTTCACTGCTCTCCAAAGTATTCGAGAGAAAAAGGGAGGCTGCCTCTCCTCCCAGCTTTCAAACCACACTGCAGGCAGGGATAGGCAGGCACGGCCTCGGGCCAGGCCTGTTCTCCACCGTCCTGCCTCCCAGCTACAGCTGTGGGCTGAGCAGCTGCGACAGAGACTACATGCATCCAAAAACCTTAAAATACTATCTGGCACGTCCAAAAACGTGCCAACTCCTCTTCTATCTTAAATCTATTTGAAATATATAAAATCTACATCAATCAATATTATAAATTTAAACACTATGGGGCATGTCTGAGATAAGCAGGATGGATTGAATTTCTTTAAATCTGACTGAGTTTTAGTCTTTCACGTTCTGGATGTAGATCTAAAAATTTCCTGCCCAGGTTTTTGCTTTGTTGCAGCCTACGATGAGAATGGTTTGACCCCACCGATTATAATTTGATATATTCAAACACCATTATTGCAGAGAAAACTTTTTTCTAGCAAGTAAATTCTCCTCAAGTCCAACAGTTGTGTCAGTACAAGGGGTGATGATGAAAGAGTTATAAATTCCATTCTAAAGAGCTCATTCAAAATGGCCGTGATCTGTGCCGTGTGAATTACCTGCAGTGAAATCCACAGGCAACCCCCGAAGCTCAGGTGACTGCGGAAACCCGAGGGGGCACGGGGAGGGTTTCCTCCACCTCCGAAGCCGCTGAGCTCAGGGTTGGCGGGCAGGCGTATGCTGCTGTGGTTACACACCCCTTCTCTCCTACATCCCCGGCCACTGTCGTCTGGTCCCCAGACACTGAAGCTCCTGATGCACTCACAGGCTCCCAGCTGCAGGTCATCTGTCCCCTTCAAAAACTCGCCACTCGCCGCTTCCCAGTGTGGACCTGGGGAAGGCCACGCCGGAGAGAAGTCGCACCCGCCGGACGGTTTCACTGTCCGGCTAACCGGAACTGAAACTATAGGTGCGGGCTATCGTTTTAAAACAGACACAATTCCCCCCAAAGCCTAAGCAGGTAATGATGAAAACAAGTATTTTCTTATTTTTTCCTCACTGCGGGGCAAGGTTGCTTCCATTTGGAAACTGGCCATCAGGAACCCTGACTCCCTAGCCGCCCCTCACACAGGCCCCCACGCCCTCCCTCCGATCTGCTAGAGTCGGATAGAAACCCTTAGGGGCCTCTCTCACGGAATACTCCACCAGACATTAACACGAACTGCCCTCACTGCAAGTTTCAAATACATCAAACTCAATATTAGCAAAAAACTCGTAAGATTTTTCCATCACACAGGAAAACTAACTTGATTCTTATACCATAATCTCTTCATTGAGACTGAAGAACAAAAGCGGAAGTTGTTTCCCTAAAGTTCCTTTCCAAATTAAACAATGTAAATGTGAGACTCCTCATCACATGACCTAAAACAAACCCTCCCGGTAAGATTTCGTCACATTCCGCACAACGTAATTTGCCTACTTGTACGTGGGGGCTCTATGTGTCTCTTTCACACAGGTCCCGCATCCCAACCTAACCCCTCTGCGGTGCTGTCTGCTATTGCCATTTCCTACGGAGTTTAGAAGACAGTCCTGAAAACCCAATCGATACTAAGGACGTGCTCCCCAACTGACTGTGTGACACCAAAACCAGCGTGCCACGTAGTCAAGCAAGTCTGGAGTTTTCAGAGCCACAAATGAGGAAGGTCAGCAGGCACCCGGTCACCCAGCAACCAATGGCCTACTAGAGCGTTCAGTTTCACACAGCACCAAAGGAGGGAGGTCCCCGTCCTGTTCTTGGAGGACGAGTGGCTGTTCCTGGATTTTCTCCTGGTGCAGTGATCTGCAGAAAACATCCTCTCTTTAACTTTCCGAGCGGTGACCTCAGAGCCCTTTCCCTCGCTTTTCTGACACAGTACGAGCTGCTGACATCGACACACTTCCTGAAGGATACCAAGGGGGATTGACCAAAATGCTTGACATTCCTCCAGGACTGAAGGATGTCGAATAAAACAAGCCTGGCCTGCAGACTGAGTGCTGCGAGTGACACAGTATTTCCTATTCCCCCGTTTCCCCCAGGCCGGCTCGCGTGCCTCCACTATGGACACCCAGTAGCTGTGAGTTTCCTGCGGTTCCCCGTTTTGAGGAAGCAGCTACAGGGGCACGAGCCTTGGCCCTGACACTGAGGAACTCAAGGTTGACTTTTCATTTGTTACTACCCCCCCTCCCCTCCCTTTCGCTCACCAGTTCAACCACATGCATGGAGCACTGTGGCAGGCAGAGCTCCAAGAGGGCCCATGACCCCTCCCAGTGTTGTGCCCCGTGTACAGTCTCCTGCCCTGGAGTGTGGGTGGGACCAGTTAACAGGGGATGTCACTCTTGTGATAAGGTCTTGGTTCATCAAAAGGGAGATCATCCTGGTGCGCCGGACCAATCACTGAGGACTTTAGAGGAGGTGATGTGTCAGAGGTTGACTCCCTGGCCTACAGAGCTAACTGCCCCGTGGTGCAGCTGGTCACTGGACGAGGACCTGAGAGTGGCCTTGGGGGTGAGACTGACCTGTGGCCAACAGCCAGCAAGGACACTGGGACCTCAGTTCTTCAACCACAATGAAGTGAATTCTGCCAACAGCCGGAATGAACCGGAAGAGGCCGCCATGCTTCGGAGGAGATTGCAGTCTGGCCCTGACCTCCGCCTGTGAGGCTCCGAGCAGAGAGCCCAGTTATGCTGTGGCCAGAGCTGGGCCTACCAGAAGTGTGAGACAATCAATGCGTTCTATTATGGGGTGGTTTGTTAGGCAGCCACAGAAACTAAGATGGGCACCCAGATCAGCGTTGGGTTCCACAGACTTTAATTCCATCTGAGTTTTCTTCTTTTCTTAAGAAGTGTGCCAAATCTCCCCCTCCTGTCTGCCCCACCCACGTCACCCGCCTCCACAAAACAACCAATCAACGTTTCTGATCAGGGTGTTAAAGCCAACAACTCTACACTGACTCTCTAAAATTCAAGTCAGACTTGAGGAAACTCCATGCTTCAGGTAGCCTGCGGGTTCTCATGACAGAGGAGCATGTAACTTCCTGGCTTTCAAAAATGAGAAAAAACGCTCAGGACTTCTGCGCTAGATGCAGTGACAGAGCACAACCCTGTTCGTTCTTAGAAATGAAGAAGCTGAGGTTCAGAAAGTGTAAACACTGAGAGACCAATCGTCTTTTTTACACAGATATTAAAAATACACAATATGTCTTTAATATAATGTCATCTATCTAAACCTATGTATACGTTTAACATTCTGGTATCCTACCTCTTTCTCTTTCATTTAAAAACTGGTTGCGTGTTCTAGTTCTCAGTTCTTTATTATCTTCCATATTTATAATTTCTACACCCAAGCTTACAGCATTAGGGTTGAGACTCCGGAAAACAATGCAGAAAAACATTAGTTCATTGCACATACCAAAAGTTATTTTGTGAGACTGAAGTCAGTATGTGTACCTCCTGTGTTCATGTATTGGGTTGCATTGTAAAATGTATTGCTTACCGTGGGTCAAGGTCAGTAAAGATTGAAGGCCAGCAGAATAGCCGCCTCTGAGCTCCTCTCCTCACGTCTTTTCGTATTGTTTGCAACCCTTAGTCTACACTCCTGCCAGTAAATCATCTACTTTGTGACGAACATCAGTAATGAAAGATGCCGGGAAGCCTTTCAACTGTGCTTGGCTGTGGATCTCACACTTGGTGTGCGCTGGAATCTCCCCGGGAGCCTCGCAAAGTGTAGCCTGCTCCCCATCTCCCGCCTCAGGACCCAGGGGCGGGTGTGGGACCCTGCAGGTTAACAAGTGTCCATGTGATCCTGCGGCATGTGTTTGTGGGATCACCTTTCCGGAAACGCTGACCCGCCTGTGCAGGCACTGCCCATGTTTTTTCCTAAACCTCGGAACAATTCTGTGAGGTGACACCTCACCCACATCTAACAAATAAGGAGCCAGCAGCCACACTGATTCAATTTGGGGACTTCCATGGCATCCCACAGATGCTAAGGGCAGGGCCTGGACTCACACCCAGGTCAGCCCTCCCTCCTTGGAAGGAATTAGGTGACACAAGATGTGAAAGATAAATGGTGCTGATTGAGGGAAAAGGAAACAGGACTGTTATAAAATGACAATTTTCAGAGAGAAGACGGCATGAAGCATTTTGTCTTGGAAGCAGGAATTGTTACTGCGGGTCCCAGGACGGCCTTTTGACCTCTGTGCTTTGTGATCGAGCTGGGGAGATGAGAGGCAAGAGCAGGGGTGGGCCACAGGGTGGACTGAGTGCGCGGTGCCCAGTCACTGCTCCAGACCTCAGTCCAATTCTGTCTCCAGCTCTGGGGTCCTGGCCTACTGCATCCCTGTAACACCAGGTGTTGTGTGACAGCATCTCACCCTGAGAGCTCCTCCAGACATCTGAGCCTGTGATATTTATCTTTTGAGAAAGTAATATTGCCCGGCCAGTGTGGCTCCGTGGTTGAGCATTGAACGAGGTACCAGGGAGTCACAGTTCAATTCCTGGTCAGGGTACATGCCTGGGATGTGAGCTCGATCCCTAGCTGGAGGTGTACAGGAGGCAGCCAATCAATGATTCTCTCTCATCATTGATGTTTCTATCTCTCTCCCTCTCCCTTCCTTTCTAAAATCAATAAAAAAATATTTCTTAAAAAAATCAGCTGCCCTAACCGGTTTGGCTCAGTGGATAGAGCGTCGGCCTGCAGACTGAAGGGTCCCAGGTTCAATTCCGGTCAAGGGAATGTACCTAGGTTGCGGGCACATCCCCAGTAGAGAGTGTGCAAGAGGCAGCTGATCGATGTTTCTCTCTCATCGATGTTTCTAACTCTCTATACCTCTCCTTTCCTCTCTGTAAAAAATCAATAAAATATATATTTTTTTAAAATCAGCTAATTAAAGACAACTGTATCCCTTTAATAAGAAAAGCAAAGTATTGTTTCTAAAAGTAATTGAATATTTTTAAATGCTTGGTTTCAAACTTATAAAAGTCACTTAATATTTTCCCCAAACTGTAGACTCTCAGATAATTAGCATTAGTAACATAACAGACAGAGGAACATTCAGATTACCTTTCACAGCCTCTCTCCGTGGTAAGGGGCACGGACGACCACGTGCCCCGTGGACTTGCCCGGTGGCTGGCCCTCCCAGTGCCGTGGCCCCGCGGTGCCCCACTTAAGGAATGTTACCTACGTTTGAAATAGCTGCTCACGGTTTACCTTTTCAGTTTTCTCATTAACTGTTCACGTGTGCCCTTGTCATTGTTGAGAAAAGACAATTTTCCTGTAAATCATAAATCTGATTTGAACACCTGAGAAAGTCCGTGACAGAGCAGACCGAGGTCAGCTGACGGGAAAAAGCCACCAGAATCCTCATTCCCAACCTCTGAACACTTTATATGTGGGGTGTGGGGGAAGGGAGGGGGTTGACAATGATGGTGGTGGTGATGATGCAACACGGACATTTAAATAAAATACTCTCTCGCCTCTTGAGGAGACAGGGAGAGGAAAGGTGACTATAAGTGCCGTGAGTAACAATAAGAAAGAGACCCAAAGATGGAGTAGAGATGGAGTGTCCTTTCTGTGACCTCTGCTGCAGTCTGTGACAGGGCAGCTAGGACGCCTGAGAGTGCGCCCTGGGTGGCCAGGCACAACGATCACATACCACATGGTGGCTGGGTTTGTTGGTTTTTAACTCCTGGCTCTCAGTAATCTTAATAGCAAATAGCAAGTCAAAAAGGGGAGAGAGGGAGAGATGAAGTATGTAAAATGCACAGAACAGCTGCATCCCCCATCAACGCTCCATCTACACCACCTCACACCCAGGTGCACCTGCCAGAGCAGAATTCACGACCTGGTCCTCAGCCCTCCGCCCAGGCCGCGGGGTCCTGCTCCAAGAAGCCGGTTCCCAGCAGGCTCCTCATCGCGCAGGGGACTTCTGATTCCACCTGTGGGTCTTGGGAGAGGCGGCAGAGCAGTACGAAGGCCAGCTCCCCTTCCCAGCCACGGGCCCTCGGGCTGGCTGCCTGCCACACCAGGGTATGTCAATGGTTTAAGTTAGCAAGATAACTAGGCCAGTGATGAGAAAAGAGGAAAAACAAATGCACTGGCCACAACACTCTCAGTTAATGCCCCCCAAATCACTGAATCATGTTAACAGTAAACACGCCTTTATCCTGTAACTCCCATACTAGGCCACACAGAATATACACACATTTAGCAGTATACTATGTGATACAGAGGGTCTTTAAAACCCAAGGGGTATGGCTGAAATCCACCGTAAAAAAGTTTTCACTATGACTGAAATAAAAGTGCATTCATCATTCAGATACCTCAGTATTGCTAATATCAGAAGAACATGGGGTACAGGTTATTTCTGGAAAAAAACATCAATCCTCCAGTGACCTTTCAGGTTTCTCTTAATGGCTGGGGTAGGTGACACCAACCGCAGCAGTCCACAAAAGGTGAAGCAAATCCAAGAAAGAAAATAAAAATAACCTTGTTGTTGGGTGCATCACTTCTTTGCAATAATCATATAAATAAATGCACAGGCAACAATAACAACAATGACGGGGCAAGCGTGAATCTATGGCTGGCAGCAGACACAGGCAGGGGTAGGGGCTCGGCGCCCAGTCACAAACTCTGGAAGAGCACACTGCATCTCTAGTGTTTCTGCCGTCAAACTAGATCCTGGGGCCAGATGCTGAGGGCCGGCTCGAGACCGCCCAGCTCTCAGGAGGAAAAGGGGTTCTGCAGGCTTGCTGCAACAATGAAAAGGACAGTCCTGAGGACAATCCCCATGGCCAGCCTCTGCCAAACTCTTGCTTTGTGGCCCGCTCTGCGCATATTATCTCACTGCACCCTCGTGGTGACAGCAATGGACACCACTGGTGCTCTGAATTCACAGAGGAGAAAGCTGAAGCACAGCGAAGGTAAACTGCATGCCCAAGATTCAATAACTTTTGAGAGGAAGGAGGAGGGATGGGTTCAACTCTGGCTCTACTGGTAGAACACAAATTCTTAAAGAAGTACAGATAAGTTAAAAATAACCCAATCAGCATACATCCATGACCAGTTCTCAAATCTAGCGTCTATTCTCAGAACTCTGTTTACAAAGAACAAGACCAGTGATCTGGTTTCTCCATGTCTCCGCACTTTGCGGCAGCAGAAGCAGAACTTCGCCGATGCCACTGGTGAAACTGCAAATTAAGATCTGGTGCGCAAGTGAGATGACGCACGTCACGGGATGAGGGGCCTCTGAGCTCAAGAGACCTGAGGAGTCGTTTAGGACAGCCTTCCCTTTACGGATGAAAAACAGACGCCCAGAGAGCTGAATGATGTTCTCAAGGTCACACATGAAGAACGCAGGTCTAAACAAAGCCAAAGGCAGGGGAAAATTGGCTTTTTATCACTAGCACATTCACTAGTAAAATATAAAAGTATAATAAGTATGGCAGGCTTCTAGATCACCATAGAATTTGTCATCGCCAACAATAAGCATTGACAGTGTGCAGCAGCAAACACTAACGACAAATCCACACAAAAGAATGTCCCTCGAGGAGGTGGGACAGAAACAAATGTTACAGTTCAGCACTTCCTAATCAGCATCACATAAAAACCGCCCATGCTTTTGAAGTAAGTTTGTTCCAGTATCTTTTAAATTAAAATAGTTATAAACAAGATCCAGGGGTCCCAAAATTAAAAGCCAGGAAGACAAACTCCAAATCATCTTTCTTAATAATAGAAGAGCAGAAAATCTAGGCCATTTTTACTTATGGAAATTCATTTCTCCAATCTGAACATTCAGCTTTTTTTTAATCGCCTAGGGTCAAAAGCAAATATATAAAAGATAAATTTTTTATCAAATATAAATTTCTCATCTTTTTGCTTTCTTCCAAGTTGTTTTTAAGTCACTATACCATTAATTTTTTAATATAAAAGTCACCATAACTGCTGCTTTGAAACCAGACAGTGAGGCAAAAGGATCTAAAATAGGATGTGTCATTACCGAAGGAGTTGCCTTCACCTTGGTCAGAAACAGAGCACACCCTTGTCTATACACGGCACCAACTGATGCCACAGACAAATCAATGAGGTCCTCTATCATCAACCTGAAATATAACACTCAGGTTAACCCATCCGTTAAAAAATAATTAGGGGGAATAAAGTGGCAATGGGATTGATTACTGGTTTGTATGACAATAAGTTTTCATTCCATCTGTTATCTTCTTCTAAACTTTCTGGGGAGCTATGGCCGATGTAAACGTTAAATAATAGATTTTCCCTAATCTTTTCAAGTGAACCTGTATTTCCGAACTGAGATCACCTTATGCCCTTTCTGGAAACAGGAGGTAAGGAAACCCCTGTGGAGCTAGCTGGCAAGTGTAGAGCCTGTGGTGTTTAGTGTGGCCAAACACCTGTGAGGCCTGGACGAAGCCTCGGTCTCCCTGCCTGTGAACTGAGGCAGGGGACCCCCATCCCCTACCTGGAGGTCTGCAGGTTCACCTGATCAGCCAGGTTAGCTAGGGACAACTAAGGCCAACAGGTCATTTTCGGCCTCAGTGATGGCCAGTCCCCCAGTCCTCTGGTTCCTACACACGTGTGATTGAAAGGGAAGGAAATGAACCACTGTCCAGTGGGAACACACTGTCTGTCGGGACCACCCACGTGGTGACAGAGACCATGCCCTGGCTGGTCTGTGCAGAAGCCTCCTTCTCATTGTGATCACTAATGATTGGTCAGTTAATTTTTAACTAAGTCTGTTACAGTGGAAAGCCATTAAAAAGTCACATAAAGATTCTGGTTCTTTCCTCCTCCCATTTAGTATGGACACAACACCAAGTCCAGTAAAGAGCTTTGCCTTGCTGCCACCTTCAGACCTGGGCGAAGGTCTTTCCTTTGAGCATGAGGTGCGGGTGGACCTCTTCTCTGACTTACTGGCATAAACTCCACCGTGCCGGTTCTGGTATTCACTCTTAAATGAAGCTGGACTACAGCGCTGCTCCAGCAGAAATCTCAGGGCAGGATGCTCATAGACATGTGCAGATTTCCCTTCCTACCACTATCTCTCCCACACTTCATTTGTCCGTTTATTCTAAACCAGTGGCCCGGTGCACAGATTTGTGCACATTGAAAGAGAATCTGGTGTGGGTGAACCAGATTCGGGGCCGACAGGGCCCCAGCAACAAGCTAACCAACGGTCGATTCTGCGGTGAATTGGGCTCCCTCCTCCCTCCTCTCTGGGTCTGGAATGCAGGTGAACCAGATTTGGAGCTGACAGGCCCAGCAGCAACCTAACCTACTGGTCAAAGCATCTGCCCCCTGGTGGTCACTGCACATCATAGCCGGTTGAACAGTCACTTAGGCTTTTATATAGCTAGATAGATGTTCTGCCTTCAGGAAGCCTCCCCCAATCATTCTGTAGCATTTACAAAAATGTTTTCTTTTCCCAATAATGTCTTAAACCTTGGTTACGTTTAATGAAATGATATGCTGACTGTAAAAGGAGGCCTGGCATGCACACGTTTGGAAACAACACAGCTAACTTGTTCGTGGTGTACTATTAAACGGAGAGCCGAGTGCCCAAGCCTGCTGGAGTGGCGCGTTCTCCTGGGCCAGCAGCCAGACCTAATTACCAGGTTAAGGTTTATTTTTAAAGAGGAGAGGAGGAGGAGAAGGTAGTGGGGAGGAGAAGTGAGAGGGAGGAAAAAAAAAAAAGAATATTCTTGCCCCTTTGTTCCACTCACAGGAGTCCTGCTCCAACTGAAACCACTGGCATTTACAAGTACAAAGCAGCCTTGTTTCACTCTCACGCTTATCAGTGTCTGTAAGGTTATTTGTACAAAACACACAAAGCTCCGGGAGGAAGGACCTCTCACCTGCTTTGAATCCCTTGCACAGACATTGTCAGTGCCGCTCAATGGCACTCAAGCCTTTCTTAGGTCACAGCACGAATTCTAACTCAGTGGATAAGGCCACTGCCTCAACTTCATCACTAACTGTACCCACTTTCTTCATCCAAATGTGGAGAAAATACAGCTTGTCCTATTTGGCTGTTTGATTACTAGAAAATAAATGAACCAGTATGGGCCCTGTACAAATAAAAATCATGAGGATCGCCTTCTCAAATTTTTTGACCCAAATCAAATACAATCTGTAAGTTTAAAAAAAAACAGAACAATGGGGTACCAAACCCCATCTTCCTGGCTACACTCCACAGACTTTAGGTACCCTGGCTGAAAGAGAGTCATTTGCTTTGTACTCCCAATCTTCCAGGAAATTAAAAGATTAGCTCTTTTTTCTTCAATAATGCCAACCGTTTGTACCCACCTGTCCCAGCCCTTCCTGGCACTCCTGCCATTGTAACTGGCCCAAGCCAGCAGGAAGGGCTTGGTAAAACACTGCATGCCGGAGACTGAGTTCAAGGGCAGTGGTGCACGTGTCTGGACAGGAAGGAGAAGCTAGGCCTGAGCCTCCCTGTGTCAGTGCTGACACAGTCGTCCTGCGCGACGTGCTCACAGCCTGACAGCTTCATACAGTCGCTGTCCTTTCAACAGGAAGGTAGGAGGGGCGAGATCAAGAATTTTTAAAAACAATTTTAAGAATGGATGTCACCCTTATATTCACATGGAAAGAGTTATTATAGGCACACTAAAATCAGAGTATGTGCATCAAGCAAAACGTTATTGTAAAAGAAGCAATTCCAAACTGTTTTTCAACTATTCAAAAATTAAATATTCTATTTTAATATCGATCTTTTGTCTCCAAAAATCAGTTTGTTCCTCGTATAGGAGTCATTGATTTCTGTGCACTCCATGTTCAAATACGGGATTATGTCAGAGAGAATACATTTAGAGGAATAAATGTTGTAGCCAATTAGGGAGAAAGGTCTTTTATCCTTTTTTCCTGGTCACAGATTAAAGGCTATACTGATAATATCAAGCTACTTTTTACAGAAATAATACTCCATTATAAAACATCTGTTTGACAGTAGAGAAAAATATCAAAAATCCCTTGTGTTTCATGATAATTCTATTTTACTTCCAGGAATCACGTATCAGTCCTCTTTGTACAATACCGTCCCCTACCCCTACCCCAACACCCTCCAACCCCCATACCTAGTTTTCAATAAATAATGTACTGACTCAGAACCTTTTAAGTGAAAAAGACATCCCAGGATGAAGCCGGCACCACTGTGGCCTTCTCAGAACTTGGTACATCAGGGTATGGGAATTCACAGCAGGCCCGAGAGGCTGGCTGGAGGTGCAGCAAAAGCTGGTCCCCGGGCTGCGGTGTGACTCTTCTGAAGGAACCAAGGCCCACGTACCAGTCAACTTGGACTCTGGGCCAACCTGGGGAGCAGGAACCTTCCAGGCCCTTAGAAACCTGCCTGTGGTCCTCGAAGGGGTGGGGCCTGGGCACGTCCCCATTTCTGAGTCCTTCCTTTCTGCGCATCCTACAGAAGCATACACAATACATCTTAGCAACTGCTTTACTTTTATGTGACACTTCTCCTTATACTTTCTTAACCCAATGAGAAAGTTTCCTCACAGCACTGATTTGATAAGAATACAAAAAATAAGTAAGTAAAGAATCCCCCATATATGACAAAAATATGTTCTTACTAATTTCTAAAGAATGGGTCTTAAATTTACATACAAAAAGAAACAGAACCAAGTGTGCACAGAAACGCACTACATACTTCAGTGAGAAATGCTTGTTTAATATTTTACACTCAGTCACACATGGTAAAATATTCCATTGTTTCATATTTTAATTTACTGTCGTGTTCTATTGTAGATTAATTCACAGCCAGGGCAAGTTTATAATAGTAATGACTGCTTATGTTAGTACATTTCAAGTTAGTAACAGCAAACCATTTCAGAATATACCAGGTATGCTTACAAATAACTCCAAATTACTCATTATTCACTGTACTGCATGCTAACAACTGAACTTTCTGCAGCAAATCTTTGAGGTGATTCTTTTGAGACACTAAATGTCAACCTCTTCGATCTTCCCTTTTGAGGAAATGATTTTGGTAGGTCTTATAAGTATGAATCATTGGTCTAACTACAACCTATAGCTCTCATTGGAAAGTTAGAAGAAGATAAAACCAAGAGGCCAAAAAATAACTTTAATATGACTCCCTCACCACCCCCAGTTATAAGGAATCCTCAAAAGCTCTACCTATTCCCTTAATGGCATGGCTACAAGTGGCCACCAGTCAACTTGAGCAATTCCTAAAAATGTCAAGGAAACAAGACCCAAGGTTTGGCCTAAGGGCTCATGACAGACTTACAAGGGTAGGAGTGGAGAGGATAGCAGAAGAGACAGGAGGAAGAAAAGAGATAAGGGAGCCAGAAAAAGGGTTACGAAAGGCGTTAATGCCAGAACACAGTAAGAGCATGCACACTTCTGGTGTATAGCTCACTCTTCCGTGTCCACCTCCTTTTGGCTGGCTTCAAATTTTCATTCTAATATAACTTCAAACTACTGGACAATGAGTGAGGCTACACTGAGGAAGGTGACATTTTAAACCCATACCATGATAATAACTGGTGACAAAAGTGGGGGTGTATCTATGATTCACACTGAAACAAAAACGTGACTATCTCCTTTCCCTTCTGTGGTTTTTACCCCAAACAATTATGGAAATAGTAAACATTATTTCAAAAAAGTGTCTGAAAGGAGATTTAGAAAAAAAAAAATAATACTGTGAAATGACCTCCTCTCAACTGTCTCCAGGGGCCTGGGGAAATCGGACCACTCAGTGGCTCGGATAATGCTGCCTAAGTTAAAGGGAGTCTAGTCACAGTGTCAGGGGTTAAGTGTACAGGGCAGCTGGCTCCAAATGGGCCACCAAGGAGGTCCACAGCAAGGGGTAGGGGGCCTGGGGAAACCAGGACACAGAGGTTCTGGTCAGAGCTCCCTCCACAACTGAGTATGTGGCCTCAGGCAAGCCACAGCCTCTCTAGACTCGGTTTCTCCATCTGGAAATGTGGAAGTCAGACAAAATACTGCCCTTACGAGTGATATGAGGTTTCTTTAAATGACATGCCAGCTCACACTTCCAACCTTCTACACAGAACTGCCCCCACCATCTCACTTGTAGTTTTCCTTCAAAACTCGGAGACCACCAGTTCCTCCAGGAAACGCGCACCCTCATCCCAGATCCCCACATCCCACACACTGGGTCCTAGTACCTTTGATCATCTGCTCCCTCTCCTCGCCAGAGTCACTACCAACCTGGGCCCCCGAGACGAGATGCCCCCCATAGGTGCTCCATCGCAGGGCAGGAGGGACCTGGGGCACTGTAAGGTCCTGCCTCCCAGCCCCACAATCCCTAAAGTCTGAACCTGAGAAAACTTCCAGACAACCAAAAGACTAATTTTTAATACTATCTCGAAGGCTGACCAGTTTTGTAGGTGGTTGTTGTGTTTTTGTTGTTGTTTTTTTTGGGGGGGGGGGCGGGGGAAGGTGGGGTTAGGACCTTGGCTATGAAACTTACAGCTTTGCTCATAAGACATTTAAGGTACTCACACTGAAGCAAAAAAAGGGGGTGGGGGGGTACCAATAATCTCTTTGTTTCTAAGTAACAAACTACAAGCAAAAGAACCAGTTGGGCTGTTTCATTCTGCACATGTTCTTGCACAAGCACAAGGAGCTGAGGGCAATTTCTTCTGTGACTCCTGTGAACCCTTTTCTTCTTAGAGCACATGATCGCTCGTTCTTCCCGACTCGGCAGATCTTCTAGGCCGTGGAGTTCAACAGAAAGACGGCTGCTCCGGAGAACAGCACAACGGTGTCTCTGAGGGGGCCTGATGCGGCAGCATCCACCGGAGCAGCATGCAAGAATCCCCCGAAATGACCCACAATCAACGACTGGCTTAACACACCATTGTACAGCAAGGGAACAGTAAGCGATCGCTGACACATATTACACTAAAGAATTTACGGGAGAAATGATATAATGGCTGGGACTTGCTTCAAAGTAATCCAGGGAGTAAGGCATGGAGCTGAACCAAGACAGGCTGTGAAGGGATCACAGCAGCTACGTGATGAGTACATGGGTGGTCAAGACCAAATTCCAGTTCTGTAAAAGTCTCAAATGGCCTAACGTAAGTTTTAAGAAATGATACAACTGTGGTACATCTACTCAATGGAATACTACGCTACTGTAAAAAGGAAGGAACTCCTACCATTTGCAACAGCATGGATGGACCTGGCGAGCATTATACTAAGCGAAATAAGCCAGTCAGAGAAAGATAAATATCACATGATCTCACTCATTTGTGGAATATAATGGACAATATAAACTGATACACAAAAACAGATCCAGAGACAGAGAAGCATGGGTCAGATGGCCAAACCTCATAGGGAAGGTAGGGGAGGGTGGGGGGAAGGAGGAGAGATCAACCAAAGGACTTGTATGCATGTATATAAGCCTAACCAGTGGTCACAGACACCAGGGGGGTGAGGGCATGAGCGGGGGGGAGGGGGGTGCAATGGGGGGATAAGGACACATATGTAACACCTTAACCAATAAAGAAAATTTAAAAAAAGATACAAATATAGTTCCTAACATAGAAATTTAAAAAAAGAAATGATACAAATATAGTTCCTGTTCATGATACAGTTCTTTAAAACATGCCCTGAGGTATTTCAATAAAGTACAATTGACGTATCATAAAATTCATGAGCACCTGAAGGTGGCCGCCTGGTCTGCCAGTTGCAGGTTCTGAGACCTGAACGTCACATACCATCACTGGTCCTCGGCTTCCTCTTCTGGAAAACAGGTAGGTCGTCTACCTCTTAGAATCAATATTAAATAGCAAACGGCAACGGTTCTGTGCATGGCAACCTGGCAAATAACATTTGATTGCACTCTCATTTAAAATATTCACCCACTGGCAGTGGGCTGTTCGGTGAGTTTTAGTACACTCACCGCTGTGCCTGCACCGCTCCAAAACAGCCCCTCGTGCCTCTTTGCAGGCAGTCCTCTCCCACCCCGGGACCACGGCCACCGCTGACCTGCTTCCTGTCTCAGCACTGAGGCTGTCTGCCCTGGCCATGCGGAGCAATGATGCTGAACACGTGTATAAAGTCTGCGTGGACAGATGTTTTCATTTCTCTTGAAACAGACAACTAGAAGTGGGATGGCTGGTTCATATGGCAAGCATATGTTTAACGTTTTAAGAAGCTGCCAACTGGTTTCCAAAGTGACTGTACAATTTTATATTACCACCAGCAACCGATGAGGGTTCTAACTCCTCCACATCCTCATCAGGCTGGGAGGGTCAACGCCAGGCTTTCTTGTTGTAGCCATTTTAGTAAGTGGGTAGCAGTACCTCACCGTGGTTTAAATGTGCACTTTCCTAGTGACTATCGATACTAGACATCTTCCCCCGTGATTATCTGCCCTCCCGATGTCTTTGTTGAAGTGTCTATGCAAATCTTGTTATTTTTCAATTTGATTGTTTGTCCTATTACTATTATTGTAAAAGATCTTCATATAATCAGGTCCTTCAGCCGTGGTCGGCAAACTGTGGCTCGCGAGCCACATGTGGCTCTTTGGCCCCTGGAGTGTGGCTCTTCCACAAAATACCACGGCCCGGGCGAGTCTATTTTGAAGAAGTGGCGTTAGAAGAAGTTTAAGTTTAAAAATTTGGCTCTCAAAAGAAATTTCAATCCTTGTCCTGTTGATATTTGGCTCTGTTGACTAATGAGTTTGCCGACCACTGCTTTAGGGGATGTACGATTTACAAGTACTTCCTCCTGGTCTGTGGCTTATATTCCCATTTTCTTAATGGCATATTTTTAAAAGCAAAACTTTTAAATGTTGACATTCAGTTTATCAGCTTTTCCTTTTGCTGACCATGCTTTTTGTATCTTATCTAAGAAATCTTTGCTTAACATAAGATCACAAAGATTTGTTCTGTCTTATACTTTCTCCTGGAAGTCTTACTGTTTGACATTTCGGTGGAGATAAAACTAGAGACAAAACTACTGGAAAATGACCCCTTTAAGACATGGAAAGTATAATTATATATGTTTACATACAGTTACGTACATACAAACATAAATAGAAAGAGAAAAGCCTAAATGGATATACACCAAAACAGCAGATAGGTACTTATATTTTAGAGAGTTTGTTTTCTTTTCGTCAGTGAACATGAATAACATATAATAAAGTGGTTTGAAAATGCTACACTCCAAACTGCAGACTCATCTCACCCAAACAATGAATATGTACCAGTCATGCACATGATACACAAATATATCAAAACAGAAAGACAAATTTCCGGAGCAAGGCAGCCAGCTGTCAGGCCAGAATAGAAGGGACACCGGAGACACCCTGGAGGGCAGGCCATTAGGGAAAGGGGCTGCTGGGACCTCGGAGAGCCTCATGGGAAGAAACTGAGTGGAGTCAAACTCCTGCGGATAACCAACATCTGGAAAGGTTGGCTGCAAGCTGAGCGCAGAGATTGCAAACTTCTCAAGGCTGAAGCAAGAATCTAGATGAACTGAGCAACATGTTCAATAATTTAAAAAGAAGCGTCTTTTTCTAAAGAATAGACTTTTACAGGGAAATACTGCTATGTTCTGAAATACCAATAATTCTTCCGTGTTATGTTTTTAACAACACAGTGGCCAGATGATAAAAATTAATGAGTCATTCTAGAGTGGAACAGGCAGCTTTCCACGAAGTAAATTTAATGACAGATACTACTGGAAGATTCCTATTTTTTGCCAGGAGCTTTTATCCTTTATCTCTGGCTGGTGAACAACAGATAAAAGATAGGTCTTCATTGTGAACCAAATGTAATGAGCAGCATATTTAACCATAAGGTTACTGTAAATGCAGAGAACTACTGTTCACTGCCATGGATACTCTGAATGAAACAGTTGGCTACTTCACTATGCTGATTAATTTTTAATTCCTATTTCTCTGGATCACATGTCCTCTTTTCCAAAGAATTTCCAATCCACAAAAGACACAGCCAAGGCAGCCTGAGATGGATGTGCTCAGCCAAGCCCACCTACTCAGAGCTCAGCCCCCACAGCAGGTGATTCCTGGAGCTGGAGCTTGTGCAGTGATGCTGTTTGGATAACTCTGGCAATAGCTGATGATTTAGGACAACAAAATTCTGTACCGTCCCCAATCCATGGGCAAGTCCCTTTGCACCATACATACTTGCTGGAAGAAAAACCTGGAAGTGCACTTTTTTTTTAACCCTCACGATTAAAAATAGAAAATATTTGTAAACTATGCTGAGGATATTTTTTCCACTGATTTTCAGACAGAGTGGAAGGAAGGATGGGAATAGAGAATCATCGACATGAGAGAGACATATCAATGGGTTGTCCCCACACACACCCCCAACTGTGGCTGGGATTGCACCCCCAGCTGAGTTATGTGCCCTTGACTGGAAATGGAACCCGAGGCCCTTTGGTCTGAGGGCTGATGCTCTAACCACTGAGTAAACATGCCATCACTCCATAAATCTACCGATCTGGGATAAAAGGGGGAATGGGAGGGCCAAGGAACAGAAAAAAGAGATGGTAATGAGATACTGCATAATGCCACAGCCCCAACAAATGTCTCAGATATCCTCTCCACAAAGTCCAGTCAATAGAAAGACAGCGGAGTGGAAATAATCCCTAATAACAACAGCCTCTTCCTCGTTAAAGAAGCTGGGACTTGTTTGACACTTTGAAGGCAGCACATCATTATAAATTTCCAAGAACTAATAGGCTTAAATCATTCAACAAAGAATAATATTTTCTTGAAAGCAAGATAAGCCAGCTTTGTGCCTTTCAAAAGAAAGACACCATTCTAAAGAATATTTAGCAATACTGCCTTAATCCAAATCTCATAGTACCAATTCTTTATTAAAAATCAAGGCAAATTCTATTTATATAAATACCTCGTAAATATCTTTAATGGAACCCAGAAATATGAATATTTAACACTCTGAGTTGCAGGTTGGGGGGGGGGGAGTCCTTTTCAAGAAAAGATTATTCCCTCATTTTTAATAAATTGAGAGAAGTGCATGTCTGGAAATGATCTATCTTGCTATTATTCACAACTATTTGAGTCTGATTGAAAGAATAATTTTTAAAACTAACTCCTGCATGGGCAAGTACCTCCCAAGGCTCTGTGCCACTTCACCCCTGACCACCAGTCTGATCCAAGGGGCTCTGAGTTTACAGGTGGGTATAAGCACAAGTGATCCTTGCAGCATCTGTGGGCTTGACTGGGCAAGATCAAGGGGGTCAAAGAGGTTCTAAGAGCCAGTCCCCAGGTTTATACAACCTGGTCAGGACCTCATGCAAAAGCCATTATACCGATGGTTTATATCTGGAGTAGAATAACCCACCAACCTCCCACAATGCCCCAAATTCCCACCATTATAATTCCATATTAAAATTGTGTTGTTGCTTCCAGAAGTTGTCAGTGAAACATAATTATATGTTAAATGAGAACATTAACAACTTAACGGATTGGACCAAATGATCGGAAATTCCTGGATCTCTAAAACTCTGATTCTATACTAAATATAACAGTGTCAGGCTAGGGCCCAAGGGACTGAAGAGGGGGCAAAGATGCTTCACCATGCCAGGAAGAGCCTTGGCGGCAGGGAGAGGGGAGCAGGCATAATACAGTGTTAGCTGCAAAAATCAAGTCAGTAAAGGAGATGCTACATACAACAAGGAGATAAAACACTAAAGTATTTTAAAACTATACCGTGATTACCTTACAATGGAAAGATTACAGTGACTTCTAAATTTCCACAATGCACATTGTTGCTAGATAACTTTCCAGGAGTCTCACGATTCTACACCTCATGCCAGCAGAGGCACTATCTTTGCTCCAGACCATCATTACAAGAATATTACTACAATGAGCAAACTTAAAAGACAGAGATCGTGTCTCCTTCCAACGCAAAGAGCAGCCATGCTTACAGTGTAAGAGATTTGGACACCGTTAAGTTCTGGGTTCTTCTCCTGTAACGCAACCCACTAGTGGACAAGTGTCAACTGGCCTTCTGAACATCACCCTTTGGGAATTAGGGCTTGCAGAAGGACCCCCCCAAAAAATAGAAATAAAAATGCTGATACCATGACTACTGTTACCACCATAACAAAAGTCCTTTATCTCAGACCCAGGAGTCTCATGTCTTCTGCCAGCATCTATGGAACTATGATAGGCAAACTTCTGAGCTTGCAAGTCAAGTGAAAAACTCAGCCCCTCCACAGTTCTTTACAAATATGTACTATTGTTACCATCTGAGATGCTTAGGCTAGAGACGTTTTCTACTGCTTGGAACCAACAGCCCTGACTAATGATATAATAGCTTTAGGAATCAGAACTTCAAATGTTCTTTTAAAAAAGGGGTGGGGGGATAAGGATCAGGAGAAACCCCACCTCTGCAAGACAGCACTCAGGGACAGGACGAAGGGCATTCTCATTTCTACTGCAGACCTGCATGGAAGACACTGTGCCTGGAGCTAAGGACAGAGCTGGGAACAGGACGGACAGGAACACCTCCATGCGTGTGTGTGACTGCCATCACGGTTAAGTAGGAAGAGCCAGGACCAGGTGCTCTGAGGAGCGGGTAGGAGAGGGGGATCAGAGCGAGTCTGGGGCACCCAGCAAGGCTTCCCTGACATTCTACAGATGTCACTTAATGGTGCACACGCAGACTTCCTTCTCCCGGCAGGCATGTCTTCACTCCAGAGTTTACAAATTTAAACTATTGGCACAAATTGACCAGGCTCCTATTCTTCCAATCCAAGTATGTTTTCACAATTGTAGAGTAACCGTAGAGTATAGCAGGAGCCTGGTCAGCATTTCACGATGACAGTCTGCCAAGAAACCAATTTAGAGTCCCTTGAAGTTATCCATCAGTAACCACAGCCAAATGGACTTGCATGACTTTTACATATAAAGCTTTGGAATATTACCCAATGAGTGGCACATGCAGATTTAGGCTTAGGGACCTCAAACAGTTCATACAGTACTCTGTAGTTAGAAGGCAGGCGATAAAGAAACACACACAGTGCTAAGGGTCTCCTAAGGCTACTGGACTCAGCGAGATCATCCAAGTTGCTCGGTACTTTAACTTTGGTCCGTCACTTAACCTCCCGGGCACTAGCTACTGCTGCTGTCATAAGAAAGAACTAGCGGAAAGATTATTGTGACTTCTTAACTTCTAAAGGAAGAGCGATTATTTCAGCGCCTTAGACTGGCGTATGCGTGCAGTGCTCTATTTCACGCTGGAGGGCCTGATGGAAATTACCTTCCCCATCTACACGGCCACCTACCTGGTTACAAAGCACTTTTTAAATGACATTTAGTGATTTTTCTCTTGTTTTTGACCACAAGAATGAGATGATAATGAATTACTCCATCGTTTGAAAACATTTTCTTAGACATAAAGAACTAGCTAGCTTCAGAATACAGGACACCGCTTTTATAGAAGGAAAAAGGTTAATTTTTAGGTTTTCCTACTTTAAAGGTACACGTGAACAGAAAACCTGGTCAATGTGTCATCCGCTAGAAGAAAGCATTTAAAGTCTACTAACCCTCAAGTAAGCAGTTAAATTTAATAACATATCTTTGCACTAGTCTGTCTAGATGTGTCGAAGGATATTATTTTTTCTGAAATAAAAATGGAAGCAAATAACAATACTGCTTTGTAAATTGCTTGATGTTCTTATTAACAGTGAACATCCTTCTGTGTCATATTTATTACTATTATTGTATTACCACTACCTACATTATTTTTATAGCTGCATGCAAAATAATAGTAAATGTAAACTATAATTTAAAATTTTTTTAAATATCTTCATCAAAAATAGGTATGACAAAATAAACATAAATTCAAAATTGTTCCTAACAGACGTTGCATGGAAATGCAGTTTTGCAGATGATATTTCCAAGTTTAAATCCTTGTAACGAGAGCAATTGACACAGATTTCTGAGTTACTTCCCAGCACTCCACTTCATTCCTAGCCTGGGCAGAAAGCTTTCTAAAATATCCAGAGTTCTCCAAATCTCATAAGCTGTTAAGAACAATGCCATATATGGCACTTTTCCTTAACTATAATCACTCTCTTGCCTACAAAGTAAACTATGCCTTGCAAAGTAATCACTTCTAACTTGTAAACCATCATAAAAATAAATCAATACCACACTCCAGATTTAAACTTTGATTTTAAGGGCCATCCAAACCCAGCTCTGAGGCTAGGTAATGTCTATATAGAATTTCAGTTCAATCAGGGTAGTAGCAAACCAGAGAAAGCCAGTGAGCTGACGTTCTCTCTGTTAAGCAGACCCCCTCCCAGTTTTGACCTGTAAATGTTCATGGAAAGGCCAACGTTATCTGTTTAATGATTAACTACAGTCCTGTTATTATATCTTGATCTTACATTAACTACCTTACTTGCAATTCTGATTTACAACTGTCATCCCAGCATAGTTATGAATAACACGACCGTTCATTCTTAAAATACTCTGGTTTGTACAACAGATTATTTGGTAACCTCCAGGACATTACTCAGGGCACTTCCTTTACATTAGAATGGGATCGTGTATGTATCACTAAGTGAAAGCACTCTTTATTACTGTCACCATCACTGTCATTACGATTACTACGAATGCTAAATATGTTCCTCTTCTTTACATACAACCACATTATCTCCAAAAATCAGGTGCATCATTCTTCCTGAATTCCTTTCCTTTTTTTCACGTTTAGATGCATTAACTTCTGATTCTGGTCTGTATTACTCTTCCTAAGTTCCTTCTATATTTTTTCCCATTTCTGATACGCCATCATCCTCTAATATGTTTGGTGTGCGTGTGAGAGACAGACAGACGACAGAGACAGAACACATGAAACAATAACTGAGCTCTATTTAGTGTTGTTATTGAATTCAAAGAGTTTACTCAACAAAATCTAGATTTAATGAAGCAGCAGAGCTACTAGCGAATGGAAGACATGTTGAGAACCACACAAATTCTGTACTGATAACTGCCTTTTCCAGTCTGCAACCTGAGACTGTGGCTTACTTCTCTAATCCCAATTCCTGTCTCCTTTATCATCAGAATGAGCGTCCCTACTCATTCCACCTGTGCTTTTTCAAGCCATCCACCCAAGAAAACGTTATAAATTACACTCTGTGTGTTAATGATGGGAATACATGGGCAGGTTGCCGTGGCCAGTCTCAAAACTGAGGTAAAATATGTGCCCTGCAGTATCAGCAGGGATTTGTGATCAGCGACTTCTCAGTGACTTCTACCAAACCATCTCAATGTTTCTGGATGCAGAGTGCAACATACATCGATGCCAAGTAGGTCAAACTGGCTTTTTTGATAAATATTAGGAGAACCTGAATATCCCAGTCTTGCCCCATGAGGTGAGCAGCTGGCAGTGCAGGGCTTCCTGGGGTGGGGGGGGGGGGAGCGGGGGCGGGGTCCGCCTGCCACTGCCCCCTTTCCAGACCTGGCTGGCTAGTTAATTATATATGTATCAATCTCAGGGGAAGGGTATTGTTACCTGATTCAGAAGGGAAACCCTAGAAGCGCCTGTGTGGCTACAAACTGATTGAATTACTATGCTGCGTTATCTGCCTTTCTCTCGAAAAGCCACAGGTATCGCATGAAGGGGTGTGTGTGTAAATTTGTCCTGAGATACCTCGAGGTAGAGGAACCCAGCCATTTATTTCTTGAGGAGGAATTTTTTTTAAATCTGGTGAGTTCTTCAAAGATGTGGGAGCCAGTTATATGCAAAGGATTAGAAGTTCCACAAATCACCGCTCCAGGCATCTGAATTGGTCTTCAAATGAGTAAGTAAGGGGCAGAGAAGGCGAATTAGAGAAATATTTCAACGGGAGTCGCATGTGCCTGGATCGTTTAAGCAGCAAGCTGGCTCTGAGTGAATGCAGTGCCCGGGCCCACAAGGAGCATGTGTCTGCAGGAAGGCCAGGGCATGAGGCCTCAGGGAACCAATGCTCATCTCCCCTCCGACTGACTCAGGTTTCTTACAGGAACACACATATTTTGAACACATATATTTTTTAAATGATCTCTTATAAACAAAGAGGTTCACCAATATTGATTTTTAAATATTTGTATTAGTGGTTGATTTTGTGAAAGGTGTTTCTTTTTCTTTACAGACTGTCTAAATGTGATGTTTATTACCTTTGCCACCAACCAGGCTTCCTTACACACCTGCACCGTTTTCCCACTCGGCCGACCCGGGCAGTCCCTCTCACTGGCACCCGGCAGGACCAGGGGCTAGCCATGGCCCCTGGGGATGAAGGAAGCCTTTCAATAGAGTGTTTTCCTTCTATTCAAAGTGAGTAGCCTCCATCAGACAAAGCCTGTAAACGCTCTCTTCATAGGCCCATTCACTAACCACTGTGTAAACTAGCTCTGTTGACCGGGGAAGGCCAATGTTCATGCCAGGTATGAACTAACTTCTGAGGGTGGTCAGAACAGCAGCACCGTGGCTCCCCACAATCCAAAGAACTGCAGACCCTAACGCCCAGGCTGGCAGACACAGACACACACTCTCCTGGAGCGGGAAAGCGCACTGCGCTCATACGTGAATTTATACTGTATACAACCTAAGACGGAATTCCCCAGGCCACACCTGACTTACGATAAAGAGGAACTGCCACTTTTGTGTTTTTCAAGAATCACCCTTTCCTGGCCTCTCCAATACAATTCTACAGAAATACTGGGTGTTTGGGAAACGATAAAAGTTTCAAAAACATTCCATTTGTCGTTGGTCTAGGAGTCCAAATTTGATAGTAACTACAGCACTAGGGGTATTCGGTGCCTCATCAGACAAGGGGCGCAGGTGTGCCAGCCCTCCACGGGGTAGGCAGAGGGAGGCCAGTGCTCCGAGCCCTGTGTGTCCTCACTGATGCTCAGGCTTAATGGAGAATAAGTTTACACGCAGACACATTTTTGAAAAATATATGTTTATTGATTTCCAAGAGGAAGGGAGGGTGGGGGAGAGAGAGAGCGAGAGAAACATCAATGATGAGAGAGAATCATTGATCAACTGCCTCCTGCATGGTCTGCACTGGGGATTGAGCCGGCAACCTGGCATGTGCCCTGACTGAGAATCGACCCATGACCTCCTGGTTCATATGTCCGTACTCAACCACCGAATCATGCCCAGCCAGGCCAGGCACATTTTTTAAATCCTACTACAACAGAAAAAAAAAACACCCACAAAAACAAAACTTTAATACTAATAATAGAAATAAACATAATCCAAAAGTCACATGACTCTATAACTCTTATACCAAACTGGCCATTTTTATACATTTTTCAAGGAGAGCCAGAGCTAAACTTGTAACATCAGCAGTAAAACCCCAAGACCAGCATTAAAGAATTATTCACGGAAAAACATTTTCACTACCATGAGCCAAAGCTCAACTGCTAAAAATATATTTAATGGGCACACAAGTGCATGGGTTCATGGAAGTATTCATTTCACAGTATTTCCACTTGCTCTCCATCACCAGATTCCCCCCAACCCAATGTTCCCAGGCCACGTGGGATTGGATCCACAGGACATACCTGGAAACTAGTGAGAATTATAGCAGAAACGCTGAAAAGCATCAATGGGTAATAAGGAGGAAAGCTGCATGAATTCAAAAGTCGTTACTGGGGGGCTTGCGTCCTCCTCCACAACCCTTACGTACAGGTTATCAGCAGTGGCGCAGTGGAAAATGAGGGCAGAAAAATGACCCAAAAATAGGAAACAGCTTTCATAACATTAGACTCTGTGTAAGGCATGGAAAACAACGGGTCTGATTTATGTCCCATTTAAAAAAAATTAATTTGTACTCATGTTTACTTAGTTATTTCATTTAGAACAGTTATATAGTTAAGTGGTTGTAAGCATGGACCAGGGCCTAGGTCCAAACCATCTTTTCTCTCACTCAACTTGGCACCTGGGGCTTACTTTACTCTGTGCCTCAGTTTCCTCATCTGTGGAGTGGGATAAGAGTACACTTATTACTAAGTAATGCAGGCAAATAGAATGGCCCTGAGACGAGCAGATGGCATGGTGCCAGCACCCACAAGGGGCAGTGGCGTCATGAATAGTCTAAGATCACCTGAGACGGTATCACAAAATATTTACTCAGTTCCACGAAGCACACTGTTGTCGTTCTCGCCAAAACGTTTTTTAAACTCTTGTTTTTTCTGCGTAACCTGGCAAATGTCACAAATAAAACAGCAATGACTCTGTAAAATGTATATTCACAAATCTGAAGTTACAGTCCATCCTGATCATGTTCCAGTGTAACTTCTTGGTAGGCGAGGAGAAATTAAGATTATCATGAAAAAAGCAAAGACAGATTTCAAGCTTCCAACCAGCAAAAAAGAACAGCCTGCCCCCCACACCCCCCACCCCTCAGCCAGGACTCGCTCAGCAGCAGAACAAATGAAAATTTCAATGACAAAACACATTATCCCTACTATTTTAGTAATTCCTTCCTTCTCCCCTCCCCTGTGTCTCATTCTGCAGTTGTTTTATAAGCAAATACTCATTTTAATAATCAGGAAACCCCAGAAAACGTTAACAAAAACAATATCCCTTAAAGTAGCAGTCACCAACTAGTGGCCCGTGGACCACTGGTGGTCCGTGAGGTCCGAAAGGTTGGTGACCGCTGCCTTAAAGCCTTTCCTATAAAACAAACATTTGTATCACCTTTTGCTCAAAGTTCTACATGGAATTGATTTAAAATAAAAATTCAAATGTCAAAGCCCATTACAAATGTTCATTTTTGTTCATAAATTTAAGACTTCCAACAACAACAAAAACATACTTTGTTCAGATTAAATAGGATTGACCAGGACTACTATGCATACGCCTGGGTACAACGATTTTCAAAAACGGATTCAAAGGTTCCCTCTGAGCGAAATGCCGGATATTGTGCTAAGGACTGCAGGCAATAAAACCGACTCAAACAAAGCCCAGGACACAAACGTTTACAAGTTCATGGTAACACAGAGGGGTGGCAATTCTCTCCGAACCTTTCAGCCTCAACCACCAACAAAACAAAGCACAACACAACAACCTTGTGACGCTTGCTTCTTCTTAAACATCTTTAATGGCCCTATTGCCTGGGCATCAGCTCTGCACTCTGGCTAATATTATACACTGCACAGGACCACGGTGCAGGAAATGGCACACAGTACATTCCAGTACCTACCAACGTACAGCATTAGACGCCATAATCAGACATAAGAAAGACAGACCAAAACTGACGTTCCATAAAACACTATCACATTCTCATTCATGGCTATCGGCTGCTCTGGCCAGATAACTTTTTCATCTCATGCCTTTCCCACACTGACACGACTTGACATTACCAAGCATTTATGCTCTGTCTAACCTGCCCAAATATCACTAAACATTAATATAAAACTTGAAATAAACCTGGGTTTACCCACCATGAAAACAGTGTGTTGGCTCTCACTGGCATGACCAAACCATGCTCCATGTCCAAGCGACTCAAGGCGGAAACTGGCTCCTGATGCAAGAATGGGAGACGTCACTTCAGAAGTGAAGGCCAGCAAACCCAAGTGCCTCGGTCCAGGTGAGCTGACCTGCCCGCCCTAACCACCATAACCACCACTCAAAAAAGCACCAACCAGAATGTTCCCTGGGGGCAGCGAGGGCACAGCCTTCGCTTCCATTTCAAATGAGTCCAAATTTAGACAGTGCTCTGGAACAATGTGAAAAACGATCTTGAACTGTTTTTATAGTTCTTTAATATCCACTGGATGACTCACGGTTGTGCAGCCCAGAGGCCAGGTACTTTTATTCCTAAAAAAGGAATCTGTTTGAGTCTTGGGGAGACTGGCCCAGGGCTCTAAAGCCTGACGACCAGGCAGAAAAAATAAGGGAGAGGCTAGGTCATCTCTTGCTCCGGAAAAGGGATTTTAAGGACCGAAGACCCATTTCAAATATCACACTCAGCTCAAATTTGCAATTTATTTTCCAGCATAGCCTCATGAATCCAGTCAACATTTAAACACTACTCAGTAGTGCTAATTGCGTCTACCTCTTAAAAGGCTGTTTAACAAGCTCTTCAAAACACCCTGGTCCCAAGCTGCCTAAAAAAATACTGTGAAGCCTTTACTAGGGCACAGCCAGGAATGAGTCTTTCCAGCAGCTCTTCCCAGACTGCGGCACTCAAAAGGGCAAACAGTCTTCTGCGGTTGGAAGAAAAGCCTCCCCAGTCCCCGCCTCCCCAGCCCCCACTCCATGTCCACCTCCCATAAGGGATCTATCTGTTCATTAGGGAAGGTTTGAAAAGCTTCAAGGAATCACCAAGCAAGGAAGTAACAGTTGTCTATTCCATTTTGCAAATGAGAGAAATCAGCCCATGTGTAAGAGCAGCAAGAAAAACACATTGCAGTTGGATTTTCTAAGGATATGTACTCAGACGATGGAATTATCCCCCAACTGTCCCCGGTCTGGTTTATTCCAAATGCAGTGTGCCAGATATAAACGCAACACCAGCTCTCTCTCTAAATCAAATCCCCTGTAGCAGAAAGCGAAGTAAAGAATAACTGTGGACAGGCCCTACAAGCCATCAAATAAACATCGGAGACAATTATATCTCCTGTTAAAGGTTCTATTACTGGCCACAAACTGTTTAACATACTCATAATTTCAGGTAAAGCACCATAAAATGTTAGTGATATTATACAAGGCGTAAAAACTTACCTGGCAAAAGTGAAAATTAAATAAATTGGCAAATGCCTTTTTTAAAATCAATTGGCAGTAAGAAAAGGCTTCATTTAAATTTCTGTTATGAAAAAAAAAATTCAATTAGCCAAATTCAAGCAAGTCTACTTCTCATCAATTAAATCAACTTTAAAATAGGTTGTCACTCACCTACCACCTTCCCACCAATTGGGCCTTTTCCTCTCTGTTTCCTCCCAGTCATTATTTCCATTTATTGTTTGGCCCCTCCTCACCATTTCCTAGGTGTTCGGCCTGAGAACAGTAATCCCCCCAATTCTTCTCCCTGCTCCTCGGCCAGAAAGACACCTCTGCATCTGCACACATGAGGCAGGTGCTCGGGGCGGGGGGAGCCGCACCTGGGCAGGTGAGCATGGGAATGCACAGGGTGTCAGTACACACGGGGTGGGTGCGCACATGCAGGTGTGCACGTGGGCAAGTATACACAGGGTGTGGGTGCACATGTGGGCCAATGCGCTCGTTTTGGGCAGCCAATCTGGCAATCTGGGCCTGGGAGCCTGCCTACAGCCCAGCACACCTGTTTTCACTGTCATGCTTAATAATTTTATGCTGGTCATGTCTTTCACCTGTTGGTCAGAGCAGGCCCCCCCCATGAGCAGGATGTCCAGCCTACTTAGGAGGGGAAAGGATATTACTGCCAACATTTTATGTATTTACTTTTCAGCTGATGCTAATAGTTTGCAGGATTCAATTTGAATGAAAACAAAAGGACCAAGCTCTCTGTATCCCTCCATAACTTTGTTTCGTTTTGGGCTTTATTAAAGGGAAGGAAAAGGAGAGAAAAAAAGAGAGGCGGAAAGCGGGTGAAGGGTCACTAATTTTACTGGAAAAAGTGGAAAGATCCAGGAGTTCTGTATTCAGTCACTGAACATGAGTCAAATGCTTTTGAGACCTGACAGTCACTTACTAGGGAAATCCAGTCACGTACACACACACACACACACACACACACAATCTCACTTATGCTACACTGTCCCATACCAGGATCTATTGATCACTGGTCTGAGAATCACTTCCAAGGTTGGTTAAGCAAAGACTCCATTTTCCACTAAAGCAACATCAGCAAGTCAATTTTTTTTTTCTTTTACTCAGCATGCTACAGATTATAAGCCACACTGAAGGTTTTAGTGGCAGCTTTGGGGGGGGGGGGGGGGGGATAGTAACACGTTAAATAAACATCTCAGTTGCATGGTGCACAAAGATTTCATAAAGTTACAGTTATCTATAGTTACTCGTCCCTCAGATACAGTTACAGATAGATACTTGACTCATAAAAGTATTGATCAATTTTCAGACTAAGCTTTCTAAACACTGGAATTCATAGCAATGATCCAATGACTAGAGCCCTAAGAGTCTAAATCTAAACTATAGGAATCCTGGGTGTAAAAATCCGATGAACTGAACATTGGACAAAATTTTTTAAGTACATGGGTTAGAAGAAGCTCAAGCTTTTAAATCATGACTAAAATTATGGCAACTTCTACTACAAATAGCACTAATGGTTTTAAATAAATGGTCTTTTCCTTTTTCAAATTATCGTCATCTCTTTTTGTCACTTCACTATATTCATCAACAGGGCAAACTTTTTTTGCAATTACACACACAAAAAAGCAAGACAACAGTCAACAAAAAATGATACAATATTTTCAATTACAAATCAAGTTAATGACATAAAAAATATTCAACAACAATGGCCACGGACTACATTCATACAACGTTAAAATGTACACTACTAAACATCTCGGTCCATTTACAGCTGGCCCTGTCCGTCAGCCACTAGGGGCTGGGATGAATCTTACACTCAAGGTGCTGGCCTCCCTGCCAGGCCTGGCTCAGAGGTCGCACTGAGTATGTGGCTCAGCAGGCTGCTCACAGGATGGTCCGTCCGATCTTTAGTTAGGATCCAGAGCAGCAAAAGTGAGTAAGCAACAAGATGACCACTGGTGTAGAAAAGCACAGGGAAACCACAGGGAAAGCAGAGCAATGCTTTCAGGATGCTGAAATGCAGGATGAAAACAACCCACCAATTGTCCACCCTTATTCCCACTAACCTAAACTTTTTTAATTTTCCTGAAACACCAAGAACTTTCCAAGTAGAGAATGTACTAAAAAGAAACATGATAGAATGTCTTACAATGGAAGTTCATTTCAGGAGCAATTAAAAGATGTTAAGATGCCATCTTTCCTCTGGAAGTACATGTGTTAATCATACGCAGACATGAACAGTTAGCAAGGAAAATGAGACTCAGCCAAACCAATGAAAGTCCTGAATTACACAGAGCGCTCCTTTTAAGCAAAGGCAAACATATCCCAGCACACCAAAGCCTCAGAATTGTCTCAATGTGACAAACACTGAAAGTTCAAAGCCTCAGCAATATTGTCAAGTGCTTTGGTGGATCCCAGGACGGTGAAGGCACCTTGCAGAGTGGATGCAGGGTGGCCTCGCAGCCATAGGACACGGAGGCCATGGAGCAGGGTGGGCTCGCAGCCATAGGACACGGAGGCCATGGAGCAGGGTGGGCTCGCAGCCATAGGACACGGAGGCCATGGAGCAGGGTGGGCTCGCAGCCATAGGACACGGAGGCCATGGAGCAGGGTGGGCTCGCAGCCATAGGACACGGAGGCCATGGAGCAGGGTGGCCTTGCAGCCATAGGACACAGCATTTCCAGCAGCTGCCAGTTTTCTTCTTGCCGAGAGCGTATTCCCTTCGGTTCTCCAAACACTGCTGCGGCGGCTGCTGCTAAGGTGAGCAGCAAAGCTCTTCTAACAAAAACATATCAAAATCCCCACAGGATGAAGTCTAGGAGGCATTCCGCTAGCAACCGGCTGGATTTTCAGTAGACACGGACCCAGCTCGCTGAAGGAGGAGCTGCGCTGGGACAACTGCTCCTCCGGCTTAGGGCTCTGAAGGCAAGGTCAGCGAGAAGTCTCCCGTACAGAGCCATGAGCACACAGGAGCCTGTCAGGGCTCAGGGGAAACCTGCCACAGCCCAGGGGCTGCAGGGAGGAGCGTAAGCACCTCTATTTGCCATCCTTGCTCTAGAAGGAGGTAATGGCAACACAGAGATTCTCTATAGAATTTTTCCCATTTTCTTTTTTTCCTAATTTATTGATTTTAGAGAGAGAAGAAAGGATGAGGGATAAACATCACTCGCTGCTCCACCCATCCGTGCACTCACGAGTTGACCCCTGCATGTGCCCTGACCGGGGACGGAACCCACAACCTTGGCACATGGGGACAACACTCCAAACCACTGAGCTACCCGGCCAGAGCTGTTCCCATTTTCCTTATTAATCCTCTAGAAAACCAGGAAAGGATTTAAAAAATCATCCGAATTCCAAATTCACACCTAGGGAGCCGGTCACCTGTCAGGAGAGATTAAGTGAATTCTTAAACGCCAGTGCGCTTTCCAACAGGTGGCTTCTTAGAAAGGAAAACAAAATGTCGAAAAATCGTAGGATTAACATAGAGAAAAAGAACATAGAGCACTGTCCTATTTTCAGTGATATTTTCCCACAGACCACGCCTCTACATGTAAATTTCTCACTGATTCTTACACTTCAATCCTTAACCAAATTAAGCCACAGAATTTATACCATCATTTAATCACGTGCCTATGCTAACAAGGGCGCGTTTTAGCCACACCTGCGGATAAGAAGAAAGGACACTCTGAAACAACTACTGTCTCCTCGCTTTGAAACGTCACTATTCCACTCATGCACCAACAACGACTTCTATCAGACAGAAGTTTGTCCTGAGGTTCAAGTATCTCCAGCAGGCGGTCCAGAAACACCCCTCGCCTGCTCACAGGCCTGCCCACAGCCATTCGCAACCTGGCAGGAGGGTCAGCACAGAGTCTCAGATTGGACAAATCACAGGATGACCGTGAGTCTAATGGCCAGTACCAGGATCTCTGGGCCCCTGCAGACAGCTGATGGGCACAGATAACCAGCTCCCAGACTCCTCTGTGCTCGAGCGAAGCAGCCCACCCGCCGCCTTGCCATGTCCACAAAGCACTGACGGGAGCTCCAACTTCAGTCTCCACACATGCCAAACCCTTTAGAGAGGCACTCACACAGCGTCCACCAGGCTGACATCCGTACGGACTTTCCTTTTCAGCGTTCCCTACCACATTGTAAGGCATTTAAGAACAATACGGTATCTGTAGAAAATACCAAGTCATTTTATACCTCTTAAATGAGATGTCTTTTTTGTAATGCAGAAAAAGGCTGTCTTGTTAGCTGCATGTCCTACAAAAAGAGAGGCTGGGACACAGAGCGGAGAGAAGAATCAGCCCCCACCTGCGTTGTGATGGTCCACTGTTATTTTATACAGTCCATGTAGCGGAACCACAGAAGATGCTAAAAGTGAATGTGTATGACTGCCATTTTCCCACATGCTCTTTATACCTTGGCTTTTTTTATGAGGAATTTCATTGGACAAAATTAAGTATTTTCACAGATGGAGACAAGTAAGACGACTGCAATAATAAATTTCCAAAGAAAACTAAAACCATCTACTTGTATTCTCAGATTCAAGGCTCAGACAGTTCTAACGCATGTCCTACTTCTGTGATTTTTTTTTTTAAGCTAAAAATGAGATTCCTACAAAGGTCCAGTTTAGGCTACAGTTTTTTTAAAGCGAACAAGCCTATCTATTTAAGGATACTGACAGCCGCCATTCACCTCCATGCTCTCAGCCCAGCGGAGGAAGCACAGTGGGAACGTGGGAACGCCACTCATCCCCCTTTGGCCCCTCCTCCGCAAAATAACCTGCTTTCATCCAATGAGAACAGAGAGCTCCAGGCAGCGTGTTATGATGAGTCTGGAAATTCAGGCCACACAGACTGAAAATATCACCCTGTAACCGGCTCTTTATCTAGGTTATTGCAAGAGGCTGGGCCAAAAAATGAGGGACTGTAAGGCCCTGGCCTGACTACATCTGCTTCACAGCTGGTACTTTACCCAACATGCCTTAGAAAACCAAGCGGATGTCATATATACAGGGGCCCCCCAAAATGCATACATACTTTAACAGCTGACACCTCAATTTTAAAAGTGAAATGTATTTTAATAAACAATGTCTTTGTAATTATTCAAAGTGTGTGTCTATATTTTGGGGGGGACACTATATATACAATAAATATACAATTCCAGGTTGTAAGAAATAGATGTTTTAACACATTACTTTTGATTTGTTTCTTTAAAAGTTTACACTACTGAGCATTCTGAGGGCAGAAGATGTTAAAAGTTAAAAGAATATATTTTATTTTAAGATGGTTTTAAAACTGCATTTAAAAGTGTATTTTAGCCTAGCATCACAGAACAATTAAAAACAAATACAGCCCAATTCCTCTAACATACAGTGACGGTACCAGGGGTTTTATTTGGAGACTCTGAGTACATAAGAACGTTTTTTCCTCATCCTGGGACAACTCAGGGGGGCTGGAAGGTGGGGATGGCGGAATTGGGCAAGATGCTGGCAGGGAGCAGAAGAGGATTCTGACCAAAATAACTCTTTACTCACTCAGAACAAGACCGAAGCTAAAACGCCCTTTTCATCCCCCTTCTTCTGTGACTGGGGAGGGAGGGAAGCACAAAGGCCCCCTTCTGAGTTCTTGTGAAGAAGGGTAGGGTGCAGGCCAGGTCCTGAGTGTTGACAAATCCTGATTCAAGGCTCAAGTCACACTTAGCTCACACACAGAATGAGTGATTCAACCACTCGGGAGGGGGCGAGGGCAGCCTGCATGTACTCCAGGTCTGTTTTCAACAGACCACCATTGACAGGAGCCCTGACTCAGCAGCATCTCTTCTGTCCACTCTTCTCAGCCAAATGTCAATGCCTTTATGTGTCCAACACTGAGTCTAACATCATTTTACCCGAGTTAGGGGTCAGCCCAAAACACTCATCGCTGGGAGTCCTGAATATCGTAACATGACTCCCATCCTCTGCACGTGGAAATTCTAAAACTGTGGTAAGTCAGGTGACCATCCATCATGGTTGGACAGGGACAGTCCCAGTGGACACCTATTATTCCAGACAAATAATCAGTAACCCCCGCTTCCACTCTCACATTCATCTCTGTTTAGACCGTAAGTTACATGGTCAGGCTCTAGCTGGTTTGGGTAGTGTTGGCCTGTGGCCTGAGGGTTCAGAGTTCGATTCCAATCTTGGGCATCAAGGACACATACCTTGGTTGCAGGCTCCATCCCCGGGCTAGAGTGTGTGCAGGAGGCAACCAATCAACATGTCTCTCTCACATCAATGTTTCTCTCTCTGTGTCTCTCTCTCTCCCTTCCACACTCTCTAAAAATTAATGGAAAAATATCCTCGGCAAGGGGGGGGGTGTACATAATTAATTAATTATATGGTCAGCCTGTCAATAAAGAATGCCAAGCTAAGCAACACCTATCCTTTTAAACAGCAAGCAAGGGTGTACTGGGCTTTTAACCATGCCATAGAGCATAAGATGCAACCCTGGGCTTCTCAAGTTGAACCTGCGCAATAACTCCGCATCAGTCCACTGGAACATTGCTCATTTTCTCTCTGCCCTCCTAAGTGGTAGCATACCTGTGCTGACAACCATCACCTTCGCTGCCCTCCCTTTGATTTCTGGCACCAAGGGAGAGCCTTTGCTGTGTGGTCCTAACACACAGGGGCTGCTCTGCTCCGCAAATGCAAGCAGTAAGGGCCCAATGAAATCTCCACCCTTTGTAGTTTTAGTGAAGAATGGTTAAAAGGAGGGAAATGGCCCTAACCGGTTTGGCTCAGTGGATAGAGCATCGGCCTGCGGATTAAAGGGTCCCAGGTTCGATTCTGGTCAAGGGCATGTACCTTGGTTGCAGGCACATCCCCAGTAGGGGGTGTGCAGGAGGCAGCTGATCGATGTTTGTCTCTCATCAATGTTTCTAACTCTCCCTTCCTCTCTGTGAAAATTCAATAAAATATATTTTTTTAAAAAAGGAGGAGGGAAATGAAGAATTACTTCATGAACTAGGAAAATCATTGGGTAGGAGTATTTGTAAATCTATAAAAATTAAAAGCACACACATACACAATAAGTAGTGCCCTATGATATTAAATGATAAATCATAAATATAAATAGATAAATAAAACAGAAAAGTAAGCATTGGTAAAATCCTCGCAGCGGACTAGGCAGAGCCAAGGCATGGGGCAGCCAGGGCAGATTTCATTTCTCTGATTACGGTGCAATGATGGGCCTGTGGCAATTCCAGGTAAAGTTTTACGTTTACATACAGATGCAAAGCAGCCGAAACATTCAGAGCAATAAAGCAGCAATCAATCAAGAGGAAGGAAGAGGACTCCGCGAGGTGCCTCCCCGGGGTGGAGAGGAACAGGAGAGCTCCAGGCAGAGAGGGAAGCTATTCTTGCTCTCCAATGGCCTGGGGCCTGGGGTCCCAGCAGACCAAGCAAAGCCAGTTAGTCCAGAAATACTGACCTTCTTTCTTCCTCTCTCCTCCTCCTCTTCTCCCCAGCAGCTACCTTTTCCATTTTTATTTGTTAATGTCCTATTTGCTAATAAGCCATAGGCAGCGGCCAGAACCCTCGATTTCTCACCCTCTGGGTCTCGGGAAAGAAGCTCCAGCAAGGAGGGGGCATGCTGCAGTGGCTTCTCAGGGCAGCCTGACACCCAGAACCAACCTGGAAGTCACACAACAGAAGTTAAGCCAGAAATGCCTGGCGTTAAAAAGACTTCTGTGTTTGAAATTTTCCATAATAAAAAAGTCCTGGTCCAGGAAAAATAAATACAAATATATTAAAGGGTGACTTTTAAACTTGGAAGCCTTTAAACTTGTGAAATATAAGCCACTGAAAACAAAATGTAAATGGGGTGATTTATTTATAAAAGTTTTAAATAGATGAACATTAATTTGTTTTCAACATTGCAAATTCTTTTGTAAAGGCCAGATTTAATTAGAGGTCAATGTTTCAGAAGACACTGCATTTATGAAATAAATACACCTGACATCACCCCTGCAGATATGTGCATCAGATATTCAGCAGCCATAAGGATGGGACTTAAAACACAATTTTCAAGTGACTATGCCTTAAATGTCTTGGGCTATCTCCACTTAATTGACATTAAGTAAAAATGTTATTTTTAAAAGTTTCGATATGTCCAAATTTTAAAATTATCTTTAAAAGCACAAATTAGAATTTTTAAAAATTGGCATAGAATGTATTTTTAAATAAGAACTAGTCTTGATATTTATTATTCCAAAATGCTTTAACTTCCAGGTATTCTTCACAAGTCAGTATTTCCAATGCAAAGAGAGACCCACTTTTGCTATAATGTGACATTATGTGAACTTGTCTTTCTTAAGTTCTGTCTCCCCCAATACAGTAGTCTCTGTATCTATATATCTATCCCATATATTTTCACGACTCTCAGAAACTGTGCTGAGCTCGTAGTAAACAGATTGATAGTCCTACACGAGATACAGGCTACCTTATCATACAAGGAGTTCCAATATAGTCATGTAATGTGATAAGACTGGTATTATATTAAATGCCCATGTAATAAATAGAAATAAATAAAAACCTTAAAAAATAAAATGCCCAGGTAGATTTAAGCGACTTGACCTTGAGTCACACCTACCTTCAGAAACATAGGCTTGTACTGCACATCTTGCTTCCACATTTTGATCTAGTTTTATCCTCAGGGAGCTCTGAATTTTAATACTATAATAATCTAGAGTCTTCAGCTCCAAAGAATATATAACTTAGGCAAAGGACAAACAAACAAAAAAGTCCATTACTACACCTTAGAAGGCAAAAGGAAATAAGAACTGGAAAGGCAGAAAGGAGTTCTAAGTAAAGGGTGGGGAAAATGGGGACCTTCTAGAAAACATTTGAATCCTGACAGCCTTTGGGAGAAAATCGTAGTCTCAATTCCAACTAGCAATTTTTCAGGAGTAGTGTATACATAATTAGTGGCAGTCTAATAAAACTTAATGGACCTCTTCTCAGAGGTCCAATTTACTGTTTTTAAATGTATAAAAATATCGAGAGAAGCTTATATAGAAAACCAATTATATTTTAAAGTTATCAAAAGATTCTGAAGTAGCCCTAACCGGTTTGGCTCAGTGGCTAGAGTGTCAGCCTGCGGACTCAAGGGTCCCCAGGTTCGATTCCGGTTGAGGGCGTGTACTTGGTTGCCGGCACATCCCCAATAGGGGTGTGCAGGAGGCAGCTGATTGATGTTTCTCTCTCATCGATGTTTCTAAATCTCTCTCCCTCTCCCTTCCTCTCTGTAAAAAAATCAATAAAAATATTTTTTAAAAGATTCTGAAGTATTATATGCTGCTTCTCCTAAATTAAAAGGTCTAGCAATCAGTGTAGTAACTACTGTGATTTTGAGGTAGTGATGAGCATAAATGGTATTTTGAGAGACCTGCAATAATTAACTGTATTGTAATTTGAAAACATCTGTGACATCCACTGGTGACAAGTCACAGGTACTGCTAAAACTACTGTATTACATTCATAATTGAAAGAGATACTGTATCCAGTTGGAGAGCTGTGAAGACAGAGATGTAATTAATTTCTTTCCCATCAAGGTTCAAGGCTCTTGACTCCAGACCAAAATCTCTTCCTCGAGATACTTTGTTACTCATTTGGCTTTTTCTCTCTACCTTTGGAAATCAAGTCTTGGAAAGTCACCTAAGAACAGGTTCTTAACCAGGACCATATACTCCACAGCATCTTCTCTTCCCTCGGGCCAGGGCTCAGGTGGCACCCATGTGTGCCATGTATGCCCTTGGCCATAGCTGAGCAACTTCGCAGAGTTGCTAGTCAATCCCCTCTTCAACTATGAAAATAGGGTCAAGTTGGCTGGGGAGTCAGACAAACAGGCAGACAAAGTAGACCAAAGAGGAACAGGAAACAGACAAACTTAGAAGCAGCTATTTCCAAGCTCACCAGCTCCCGCTCCAGCAGCTCCCCTGGGGGAGGTGAGGCCACGCCACCTCCCTCCCTCCTGAGCAGACTGAAAGGCTCCCATACACATGATCAATTCCCTGTTTTGCTCCAACAACCAAAAGAGCCTTAACTGCCCGACCTGTGTTGCTCAGTGGTTGAGCATCGACCTATGAACCCGGAGGTCAACGGTGGATTCCCAGTCAGGGCACATGCCCAATAGGAGACATGCAGGAGGCAGCAGATCAATGCTTCTCTCTCACTGATGTTTCTATCTCCCTCTTCCTCTCCCTCCCTCTCTGAAATCAATCTATAATAAAAGCGTAATATGCTAATTAGACCAACTACCTTCCCGAGGAAGCTGGGGCTTCGAGGGAAGCCTGGGTCCCAGGTGCCTGCCAGCGGCTAGAGGGAAGCCCGGGTCCCGGGTGCCAAAGGGAAGCCTGGGTCCCAGGTGCCAGAGCGAAGCCAGAGCAGACAGCCGGGGGAAGGAAGGCCTACTCTTGCACGAATTTCATGCATCGGGCCTCTAGTAAAACTATATTTAAAAATAAAAAGAGCCTTAACTAAGTCAGGCCCTGAGAGTACATGCCAAACTGTGCATGTACCTACTCACATGTGAAATACTAAAAATCAGTCACAGAGCGTTAACTCCGTACGGATGATGGCAGCTAGAGCGAATTCTCCCATAAATCAGCAACATTATCAAGTAGATCTTTCTGAAGACTACATGCAGACTCTATTCCATGCCTAAGTGATGCTGAAGTGTCCGCAGACAGACTCCTCTGCTTCGCTGCCTGCAGCAGCCTTACCTAAGCCTACCTGCGGTCCGGAGTGCTCACCACTGGCGGGTTTGGCAGCATCATTGCTGTCTTTGCAGAGCACAGCCAAGACATGCAGACAGCATGGGGCTCTCTATCTATGTTAACCACTCCAGGAGGGCACAAGTCACAGGGACAGATGCTGCTCATTTATTACGTGGGGAAAAAAACACCACCAGCAAACCTGTGTCTTAATGCAGTGTTTCAATTTTTAATTAGCAACCAACTAATTTCTTTTTGCTCTCTAACCTAAGTCCAAGGAAAAAGTTGGAGACTGAGAAATAATGCAATGAGCTGGTCCTTGAACCTAGTCCGGTTTCAGATAAACTTATGGTCTACTAAAAAATTATTCTGATGCAATCTCTCTATCTCTGTGGGTGGTTTCTGTCTGCACTCTACCAAGTGATAAGACAGACATACAGCTATTGTCGAAAACCCTGCCTTTGTCCTCCATTATCACAAATAATTTAGATTATCTCATTTTGACCTCAGGCTCTTCAGAGCTAATGGCTTACATTCAAATGTTACAAAATTTAGCTAGGCAACACTACCTTAAATGGTGCAACTTCAGAGTCTTTCAAAATACTAAAAAATTTAGATTCGCATTCCTGTGTTTTTAGTCAAAAGTTCGAATACGACAGTGACCAATGAGACTTCACCAGCGGGCTTTTCTTATTATGGCACTCTATTTTTGGCAAATTATTATAAAATATTTTGTTTCTTTTACAAGAGTATAATAATTTGCTGTATGTACAGTTTTTGCTAAACTTAAGTTCTTTCTTTGTGGTCATGCAAATTGAAGTAGTAACAAACCAGATGTTTTATTTACTCATTTTCTTGGGCAAATCAGGCATGATTTGGTCTTTCGGACTTTCTTTTTATTTTATTACTTTATCACTCTAGGATTTTAAGAATCTCCAATCGTCCCTCAAATATCTCATGATTTTAGGATAAGGCTGGATAGAATTTAAGAATTGGGATGCTGAAATAGGACCAAGTTTCAATAATTTCTTCTTGTTATAAACTAGAGGCCTGGTGCATGACATTCGTGCACTGGGGGGGGGGGGGTCCCCCTCAACCCGGCCTGCGCCCTCTCACAGTCCGGGAGCCCTCAGGGGATGTCCGCCTGTGGTTTAGGCCCTCTCCTGCCACCGCCACTGTGCTCTCCAGCCATGAGCCCTGTGGGAGCGCACTGACCACCAGGAGGCAGCTCCTGCGTTGAGCGTCTGCCCCCTAGTTGTCAGTGTGTGTCATAGCGACCAGTCGTTCAACCGTTTGGTCGATTTGCACATTAGGGTTTTATTATATAGGATTGCTAACCCTGGCCAATGTAGCTCAGTTTGTTGGAGCATCGTCCAAAGTACTGAAAAGGTGCGGGTTCGATTCCCAGTCAGGACCTAGGTTGTGGGTTCCATCCCTGGTTGGTGCATGTGTGGGAGGCAACCAATCGATGTTTCCAACATCAATGGATCTTTCTTCCTTCCTCCCTTCCTTCCTTCCTTCCTTCCTTCCTTCCTTCCTTCCTTCCTTCCTTCCTCTTTCCCCCTCCTCTCTCCTTTTTAAATAAATATATTTTTATTGATTTCAGAAAGGAATGGAGGGAGAGAGAGAGAAACATCAATGATGAGAGAGAATCATTGATTGGCTGCCTCCTGCTGGTCCCCTACCAGGAATGGAGACCTGGAATCAAACTGTGACCTCCTCTCCTGGTTCATAGGTCGATGCTCAACCACTGAGCCACACAGACTGGACCCCCTTCCTCTCTCTTAAAAAAATGTGCTAATATTCCATTTTCATCAGAAGTTGAAATTGTATATCAAGTTAAAAACTGACAGGTATTTAAATTTTGCTTTAATATTTTTAATGAAAACGGTTGAAAAGTGATTAAAATATAATTCTGCTTCAATAACTTCAAATTAACTTCAAGGAAAGTTTTACACTTCCTGACTGCTTAGCACAGAGCAGATGCTCAATAAATGATGCAGGAATACATAAACGAACATTAATGATTGTTTTAAATAATGGTTAAACTGAAAGGTGAAGGGTTTGTTGACAAGCTGAAGATTACCAAAAATATACATATCAAATTTTTAAATATAACCAAAGCTTTCTAACTATACTATACAAACTACTACCCTCTTTCTACTGAATGTGTTTTTAATTAAAAAGGAAACAGCTAAATATTATCTACATTATAAAGACACCACAAAGATGGCAAATATGAAACTTAAAAAAAAAAAAAATACTTCCAAAAACATGTTACAACAGGAATGTCTGGTTTGGGTGGAACACAGAAAATGTATCCAGGGGCAGAGATGAGTTCTGTAAGGCATTTCCCTAAGTCCTTAACAGGTGGCCTGATTCCCCATCCTCCCAACACCTGCTCCCTGTCTCCAGCTTCATTCAATCACCTGGAACCTGCTTTTCTCAACGGCTTTCTCTTTCGCCTATCAAAACAACTGTCATGTATCTGCCCCAGCCGGTGTGGCTCCTGAATAGAGCTCAACCTGTAGACCGAAGGTCACAGGCTCCTCTCCAGCCAGGGCCCTGGTCAGGGCGCATGCAGGAGACAAACCAATGGATGTGTTTCTCTCACATCAATATTTCTCTCTGTCTTTTCCTCTCTCTAAAAATCAATGGAAAAATATCCTCAGATGAGGATAAAAAACAACAACAAAGCTATCGTTTGTTTTTAATAATAAGCCCTTTCTAAAATAGTTTGTCTAATTACCAATTCACTCTACAGCTGGTGACAACACAATTTTATGACCTAAGTACTACCAACAGATATTTTCAAGCTAATCCTAAAATGCCATTAAGTATTTATCACTTTTAATTTTCCAAAAGTAGATTTAAAGCTATAGGTGGGTGATCCTTTTTCTAAGCACTCACTGTGAATCCAATATGCGAAATCATAACTAAGAAGTTTAAAAATCAATTTTATTACCACCATTACACAGAATAAACAAGTTACACTGTGTTTCACGGATGTGCATGTAATGATAACTCAAACACTCCAGCTAAATAAAACAAAGAACATGATAGACTTGATAAGCCAACATTTATGAAACAAGAACAAATTTTCCTGGGACTCAATGGTAAAATCAAAGCAGTAGCCCAAATTTTTCACGTTTGAAATAAAATCACTCATTTTAGTCACTATAAATAACATGGGGAGTTAAAGGGAGATATTCAGATTTAGTGATCATCAGGAATGACATCGTCCTATGCAAGTAAAGGACAGGAAAATGGGGAACACTTTCTTCAAAATACAACTCTTACACTGTCAAATAAAACTGTGTGTGAAGAACATGATGTGAAAATAAAAATGGGACCTTCCCAGCTAGGAAAGGAAAAAGGATGAAAAAAGGCAGTCAAACCCATTAAGAATATAACAGAGGTAATGAACAAAGGCAGACCAGGATGTCTTAAATTCCCCTTGAACTCTGTCCTACACAAAGAACAAGGAACTTGGTCCATGCATTCACCTCAAATAACCTCATTAAAACTTAAAAATCAAACAGGGGGAGTCAAAAATCTCAGCCTCTAGGAGAGGCCTTGAGTCCGGTGACTGCAGAGGTGGCCTGGAGACCACGGGCACTGGCAGTCCGATCTGGTGGGAAACAAGGCTCCCTGCCCTTGCTCCCAAGCTCTCCCCACCCTGGGGACAAAGGCCATGGCCTACCCCAGGAGAGGCACTCCAGAGAGACTTGGGTTTCCTGGTGACACTTCCAATAAAAAGTTGCATTTCAACACAGGTTACTCCAAATGTCAAGCTGCAGCATAAATCAATAATTAAAATGAAAAAGCTAGACACATAATAACATGAATGTAAACATTTCTACTGCAAATGGTAAGCCCTGGCACCATCACCAAGTCAAAGAAGCCAAATACATAAAAAAACTGAAGGCTCACTCAAAAGACAGTATTCCAAATCAGAAGGGTCAGAAGGTAGGCACTCACCAGCACTCCTGGTGCTCGAAAATTGTACCCAAAGCCCACAGAAGTAGGATATTCTGCTACGATATATTGGAAGCCAACCCTCTTGAAAATCAACTACAAGGAAAAAATGAACAAATTTATACCAGGCTGTGTAAGTCACATTCTGTTGCCAAATATTCAGATTCTTGGGAAAATCTCCTATTTCAAAAAGAGAATGAGTAATTTATTTGGGGAGAGTCCCTACCTAGTTCACCAATGTTGGGACTACGCTATTAAAGCGATATCTTTTGCTCTAGGCTATGTTAACAGCACAGAAAACTTAATCATGAATTAAATACATGGAGTGTGCACTCTTCATGGATGATAAGGACCATGAAATCAGCAAGAAGGCGTTTCCCTGATTTCAGGATGCCATCTTGGGTGTGGTGCTGTGACTGTTGGCACCTGTGAACACACGCAGCCCGTTCTCAAAGCCATTCGGGCTTTTCTATTTCATAAACATAATACAGAGTCCTGGCATCTTTTCTGAGGATCATGCCAGAAATGATCACCATTCTTTTAGGGTATCTACTCCCAGGTAAATGTAAAGAACTGCATGGCAAATCCCACCACAGTTTAGTTTCTTCTCTTCCTGGTTTGCTGTGGTTTAGATACCTTCTCCATATCATCACACAATCACCCACTGGTTCTGATATATAGGAAAAAAGCATAGTCATCAATCATTAAAGAACTTAGGGGAGAGATTTAAGTAGCTCACTATAAAGTAAGAAATAAACGTTCTGTAGTTAGACAAAGCAAAATTATCTGTTCTACTGCAAAGAAACTCAGTGACCCTCCTTGAGGGGAATGCTGCTGTGAACGGCTGGCTCCTCAGGGCACTTTCAGAACCAAGATGCTTCTCCAGGCCCGGAGCTCCTTACAGGTCTGCACTGGGCCTTTCTCTGACACCTGTCCCTGTCTGGCCCACAGCAGGCTCTCCCTGAATGTCTGTGGCACCTGGCAGAATCACTCATCATTCAAGGCCGGCCCAGAAATCAGCATCTCGCAGTGCACAATTCTCAGGCCCTGCCAAAGGCTAAACCGGTCATCTTCCTTAAAAGGCCTTTTTCTTTAAAGAATAGGGTGTTTCTGAAACCCTACTTTGTAGAAACATCGTGACCTATTTATGAAAAACTGGGTTGGCCTCATATTGATGTGTTTATTTTAAAAGGCCCTGTGGCCTGCTTTCAGATTCATGTACATAAAGCTTTAAAGAGGGTGGGGGAGAGAAGTCCCGGAGATGGAAGAGACGTAGGGAAAAAGGGGAAGACCAAGAAAGGCCTGAAACATTCCTACCGGGCCTGTGGAAAGCTCTCCTATACAAACATCCCCAAGAGAAAACCTTACCACACGCTGTCTTTCCCCAGCGTGCCCTTTCCACAATCTGCTCATTGGGAAACTACCTCCTCACAGATAAACACATTCCCGGCTGAAGGGAAACCTGATAAAAGATGCTTCCTCGCCCGCCCTGCGCTGTGACTGACCAAACCCAGCAGACAGCAAATATTGATTAGGGCCTGTGGTGAGCTTGGCCAGAGAAGAGACAAGGATTGCATAGGAGTCACAAGTCCAAGCGCAAGAGGTCTGGGTCTTGAGGATTAATTATTAACAGTAAACAGTCAGCAGATCAATGGCAGCAACGTGAACACAGTCAAACAAGAAGGGACGGTGACTTCGAACTCCCTCCTCCAGGGCTGCCTCTGCCCACACTCCACGTGCGCACTGCACACCCACACTTTCTATGGAAGAGGATGCAATACCATAAAAAGGTCTGGGCCTCTTGCCCATGTTTGCAACCTCCCGCCTCAGTATATGGGGATGCAAGATGCATTTCGTCATGCATCTGGCAAGCATTTAGTAAGCACCAACTGTGTGCGGGACACTGGGGATATGCATATGAGCTAAGATTTAACCTCAATGTAAATTACAGCTTAGTAAAAGAAAATATCAAGAAGAAATTATATGGCGGCTATGAGTCAAAAGGAATTACAAGAATATGCCAGTTTAGGGATAGATATTAGATTACCCCCAAAATAAAAACCGTTAGGTTTATGTGCTAAAGCAAAGTTTATTAGAATCATCATAAAATTCAAATTTTATATTTGATAAAATGTGGGTAAGGAAAGTAGAAAGAGAATCAGTCGGGCATAGGTGTAGAGACAGAAGGGGACACACATGTCTCAGACTGAAGGTGCCACGGGACAGAAGAGAAGGGGGGCCTCTGAGGACAGTGGATGTAGGTGCCAGTGCATAATCCTTACTCTCCAGAACCCCTGCTCCAGAAATCAAACTCTCACCTCTGCCTCCATCACACTGTAGCATGGCGTGAGTGGCACTGTCACTCTGACGTGGTCAAAGAAAGACAAGAGAAACAAGGAAAAGGGGAAATAATGGGAGGGAGGGTTTAAAAAAAAAAAAAAAGATTAAGGACTCCTTTAGAGAAAAAAAAAATGTGTTTGTCAATTCAACAAACCTGGACTGCCCCTAACAGCCACCAACCATCCCATTCTAGCTGATTTTATCACCTGTGAAAGCTAGAAAAATCAGAGACACAGGGTTAAGAATGATACTGCTAAGTGGAGGCATTGGTGACAGGGTCCAGGGGCCTTTATGAAAAGCTTATTTCTGGGTGGAGGGAGCTCTGACTGGGAAGGGCTGAAGCTGTAAGAATGACCTCTGGTGAGTTACTCTCTTAAAGAGAGGAAGGTCCCCTTGAAGGGCACAAGGAGACACAGAGCCTCAGGAAGAGAGATGGGTGGTCAACAGGAAGGATAAATAAAATATAGCCAGTAGCAAGTTTAAAGGGAGCAGGGGAAGGGTTGCTTTCATTCACTCATTTTTCCCAAGCACCCCTCCTCTACTGAGGGATGGCTAGCTCCACAACCATAGTGCACCCAGGGACCACATGGGAAGGGTCCTCCACCCTGACATACCCTCAGTGCTTCTAACCAGGAATTCAACAGGCAAAATGACTGACACTTCAGGGCACAGGGTCTGTAGGTGAAAAACTGGATTTGGATCAAACGTGCAGGACACTCCGATAAGGAAATTCCTCAAACTGACAACCAAGAGAATAATTTAGGGGATTATAATGAGGAAAAAGACAATCACATCAACACCAGTGAGTTAGCAGAGAGGAACAAACAGGATTCATTCCAATTCTGACCAAAGGCAAAAGAGTAGACTTCCCCACTAATGAGAAATTAACTCATGGACAACTATCCTGTGACTCAGTAAATCCAGTTGGCTGGCAGGTGGTCATGCAGATCTTCCCAAAACCATCTGAGGAAAACAAGATCCCAGGCTTGGACCCCTTTCTTCCCTTGATACAAATCAGATCCTGGGCAGACTCTACTTTCAGTCTCGCCTCATTATCATGACAGGTGGTTTTACAGAGCCAACAAATCTCCCCTCAAGCCATGCAACCTTAATAATTGGATAATTTGATCCCAATTCATTCAAGCCAGTGCAAACAAACAGGGTTGTTCCCAGGAGGTTGAGCCAACCTTGCCCAATGGTATCCATGCTTATCAAAGAGATTAGGGCTTAATCACACATTTTTTTCTCTCACTCCCATATAATGGCTCTCGGCCCTCTAATAAGATTGTTTTTCAGATTTTTTTAAATATAATTACCAAGCACTTTTTAAATTTTTTTCTAGCACTGACACAGAGGTGTCAACAGACTTAAGTCATCTCAATGATTCATCCAGAGGAGGCATGACTATATCCAAGGAAATGGGGTTCACAACTGATCTATGGGCTCCTCCACTGAGTGGCAATAGAAGCCACCATCAATACAAGCAGCAGACAGCAGTGCAAAGTGCTCATGCAGACAGAGAAGGGTCCAGGAGAAGGGCCCTATGCGTTTAATGTCGGGGCTCAACTTAAAACACACATTCACTTACAAGCAACTAGGAATTGTCTGGAGACTGGAAAACTTGCTTCTTAATTTCCATTGTAAGTAACTGTTAAAAATATGTCACATGAGAAATGAGTCATGAAAATGTATGAAGGCACAACCTGCTAAGATTTCGGAATACTTTAAGAATGTGATCATTAAACAATATATAAAAATTAGCTTAAACACGTTTACCACAGGTACCTAAAAAACAAGGTAAGTTTTACTGAATTTTTAAATTACACTACAAAGATCATCATTTCCTCAATTTGAAGTGGTTTAGCTACATATCCACACTGGTCATTTATACATGTAAATTATAAGCAACTCCAAGTGTGTGCATGTGTGTATATGTATACGTGTGTGCGCGCATATGCGGGCATGTGAGTGTGAGTGTGTGCATGTATGTTTGAATGTGCCAGAACAACAAGTTGCAGTTCCCTGCAAGAAGCAAAGAATGGATTGACCTTAACAGGAGATACAATCTTTAAGAGTTGCACATCAGTCGCAGACTAGAACAGGGAAAATCGCAATGTGGTCCTCTTGAAGGAAATGCCCTTCCCATGGTTGATCACATATAAGACATCTTGAAAGTGAGCATGTTGCCTGACTCTACATGATCTTGTAGGTCCTTCACGAGCAAAGCTCTGAGACCACGTCTCAATTACTATCAAGCCAGGAGATAAAAATTATCCCACACTGGTGCTACCAAAATAATAAGGGGGAGCATGAATTCTATATGTGGAACTTACACAACATGTGGGTTCTAGAAGCAGAGGGATAGAGACCACTCCTAAAAACCTTTAAATAGTCACTCAAACTGACATCCCTGCCATTGGATACTGTGCCTATGGCATATGTAATACCCATTTAGAACCTTATATGAACTCTGGCATTTTTACAGGTGAAAGAACAAAGTAAGAACTGATATTTTAAAATGTTCTCAAGTATCAGGACAAAGAATATGGGCTGGGAAAGTGTTAAATTACAAGCCATCTGTCCTGATAATTTACAATGTGATTTCTCTCATCTCCTTCAACACTGCATATCATCTCTATGGCAACACGGAGACTTCAACTGTGAGTCTGGAGGCCAATTGTGCTTCAGTCTGTTCACATAGAGCAAGCCCGAGCAGTCGGTGAGCTCCCCGGCAAGCAGGTCTTCTCCTGCAGAAGGATGCCCTGTCATAAAGGGACTGAGTTCACTTCTGATTCCCTCCATTACGTCAAGGAGATGATTCTGCAAACTGCACATGCCATGCCTGACAGACTGGCTGAGTCCCATAACCCGCAACCAATACATGTACCTTTACATAACGCAGGGTCCCTCAACCCAGCTGTGTAGCTGAACTCCCAGTAGGGCTTTTGCAAAATACAGATTTCCAGGGCCCTATTCTGGCTACTAAATCAGAATCTCTAGGGATTCTGTAATTTTTAAAAACTTTGCAGGCAAATCTGTTATGATCTGGGTTAAGGAACCCACAGGAGTAAATCACAGGACTACTTGGGGCCTGCCCTGGGCTAGTGGCTCCACATTCCACCCTCCCAAGGAACCACCACAACCCAAAGGAACCAGAACCAGAAGGGTCTCCACAGGGTGCCATGCCAACGCTGACGGCCAGTGGCCAGGGCAGGACAGACAAGGGCAGTTTCCCAAAGGAAGTAATGCCTGAGCTGAGTCAGAAAAACCAAGAACAGGAGGGAACACCCAACACCAAGGCAGGTTCCAGAGCACGTACACAGAGCTGGGTGTGTAATGGGGGCCTGAGAAGCTGACAGGGGCAAGAAGTCTAGAAGCTTCCCTCAACTGAAGCCAGCCCAATCAAAGTGGATAAACTGACCAGCTCTGAAACTCAAAAATGCCCGTTGTGACTAGAGCTGGCCTTGGTTACAAAGCATCATCAAAAGGAAAAGAGGATCTGGGGGGCAGTAGAAAGAGAATAGAAAATAATTCTGCCCTTGTCTTCACCAAAATTCTCATCTGTGACACTGGACAAATACTACACACATCAATAAATGTGTGATAAATGAGAACTAATATACTGTATCTTTTTGAGAGCATCTCAGATTTTATTTTCACCTTGAGAACAACTTCAATTAAGGTAGACTGGAACTAGTCGCTCACCTCTTATTTTAATTTCTACATGATTCCCCAGCACATTTGTAAAAGAGGCCAAAAGGGAGAATCGCCTAATCATCTTGTCTCTTTAGAATATACACTCCCACTGGCCAGAATATTATTTTTGTCTTCTCCAGCTGTACAGCACCTGGCATACTGACGCTGCTCACAGGATAAACAGCTCATTCATTACACAGTGCCATGTATATTAAATAATGCCCATAAAGTCCTTTGAAGATGAAAACCACTTCAAGTGCTAAGTAATTCTGAGCTGGGCATCTGAAACCGAGAAACAAAGATGACAGACCAAGCATCATAAAAAGGTCACCGCCCAGCAGGGAGGCTCTTGTTCAGCCAGACCTCTGGTCCCTTTGCAGGCAAGCTCCACAGCAGACCAAACCCCAACCTGCTTTACGTGCTTTTAAAATATATAATTGGGGGGGGGGGGAGGGCTAGGGGGGTAGGAGAAGCTTTCAAAGTACTGAAAAGAACAAAAGTCTTCAGTGATTCCTTTCTTTCAGGGACCATTCCCAAAAGTCATTTCAAAGAAACACAAATTCTTCTTCTTTCTGAGATGTCTCCTTTTAAGTGAAGCTAAAATACTCTGAAGAAAGCGTCAAGTCAATTCTAAAACAGGCACAATGAAAATTCCTGCCACAGAGCATATGTGATTTTATGCAAATCAATACAGTTTCTATGCAAATCGATACAGTTTCTGCCCTAGAGTCTAATGCGCACTCTAGGTCTCGGTCACGTTCACGAGTGAGCAGAGGTGATTCCAAAGTTCAAGAACACAGAGCTCACACTAGCAGGACAACCGTGGCTGTGATTCTTAACGTCAAGACCATTTGCACTTTCAGGAGGAGGACAGCACAAAGATGCCTCTCCTTCACCTGTCCCAACGTCTGTTAGGAAGACCAGAGTATCATGAGCCTCAGAGGCGCACTCGCTGTCCCCAATGCCCCACCCATGGGGAAGCAAAGTCTGTCTATTTCTTTTTGACACTGAGACTCCCTGAAATTTTCCATGGCACAGATAGTTAATACGAAGTTTTCTAAGAAATTACCAAATATACCATCAGATCACCACTGACTCCAAAGAGATCTTATCCATAACGCTCTCTTTCAAGCTCCCTAAACTTGGCGCGATATACATGACAGGACAGGAGGCAGACAAGGTCTCGTTTCCACCCAGGACTTCCTTTTTGGGGAGAAAACCACTGTGCCTGTGGCATCCTCGCACCTGTCCCTAATAGCTACTGATCTGCAGCAACTTCTGAAAAACCTCTGCACTCCCTGCCTCAGGTGTAACATTAGATGTCACTGCTCACCTTCTTTGCAGGGAGCTATGCAAAGCAGTAGCTGGTGTATAGTAAGGGCTCAATAAATAAAGCTGTTTAAGAATCTGAAATATGTTGCCCATTTTGCCATGACCCATTTTCTTTTTTTGACTGATATACGACGCATACTGTGAAACTCACCCTTTTAAAGTGTACAATTCAGTGGTTTTTCATATATTCACAAGGCTGTGTCACTATCACCACCAGCTAATCTGGGAGCATCAATCCCAGCACAATTACAGCCAAAAGGCTATGGTTGTAAGCTTGACCTTAGAGTCCGACCCTGCAGTCCTAGGTAGCTAAGGGATGTGGGCCGCAGGGGGGTGCAGCAAGTGCTGCCTAAACAAAGCTTGATAGAGAGCAGAGAATGGCAACAACAGGAAAAAAGGAGATTTGAAATTCACAAGTAAACATCTTGCCCTTGTTTTGCTTTGTGTGATCTGACTATAAAATAAAGCTTCGGCTTACAGGATGTGTCATTGTTTCCTCATCCAGGCACAGTGATTCACCTGGTCCCAACTGTATTCTCGTCTGTTTTCTTTCATTCTTCACGGCCCCTCTTCAGGTTTACCCCTGGCTGTGCTGGACGCGGTTCATTTCCCCAGAATGCTTGACCCATTAGCAGTCAGTCCCACTCCCCCGCCCCCCATGACCTTTCATTCTCCAAATTTTCCAAATATCAAAAAAGCCTTTCCTGTTTAAAATATGAGTAAGAAAATTCTGACTCTTCTTTCTTGCTCAAATGTCTAGTTATAGGAAGGGCATCTAGAACTAGAGGACAAATTTTCCAGAACACAATCTAACAAGCATGCGGACGTTTATGGAAAATACAGAACACGATCTATGACACTGAGTCTCCCAAAAGGGCCTATGTTCTAAGTCAGTGGTCAGCAAATTGTGGCTCGCGAGCCACATGCGGCTCTTTGGCCCCTTGAGTGTGACTCTTCCACAAAATACCATGGCCTGGGTGAGTCTATTTTGAAGAAGTGGCGTTAGAAGAAGTTTAAGTTTAAAAAATTTGGCTCTCAAAAGAAATTTCAATCATTGTACGGTTGATATTTGGCTCTGTTGACTAATGAGTTTGCCGATCACTGTTCTAAGTCATTGTTTAGCATAGACAAACACTTTGTTTAGCAGCAAACACTTTGTCACATGAGATCTGCACCCACTGTTCCATGACTTCTGGAACTGGGTGCACCCCCTTCCCTCGAACCCCGCTGTGTTAAATTCACGGCAGGTGGTTTCCGGGAAGAAACACTTAGTCAATGAGCAGCAGCAAGAGTCTCTCCAGCCATGACTCACGGCTGACTCCAACCCAAGCTCGGGCTCCTGCCCTCCCCACAGAGTGTGATGCATTCTTGAGAAAAGCCAGCCCCACCCAATCCTGGTCCCACCACACACCAACCCCCTACACCCATCACTCCGTCTTACCATCTCAGCACTCGCCTTGTCATCCTCTCTTCCAGAAATCAGTACGTGCAGTGAACACGATAAACTTTCCCACAACAGGTGTCATCTTTACAACGTTTGCACTTATTAGAAATTAATCTTTCTTTTTTGGCAACTCCTCCTTTTTCAAATCTGAGCTTCAACATCACCAGCAAGTGAGCTGCTGATGGAGTCTGGCAGCTCTTCTCTCCAGCCTCCGGGGAGGCCGGGTGCATTACTTCATCTGTTTTCCTTGGATGACTAACTGACAGGCTCTCAGCTGAACAGAAGCTGACCACTAACTGCTGATCTGAACAGTTTAAATGGGAAGAGGGAGGTTGGTTTATCACAATGGTGTGGGTTAGCATTTTGAAATGACTTTCTGCATACACTAGGATTGAATAAATCCATAAAGATACTGAGGATAAAGGAAGGCTTCACAGTCAGAAAAGTGAATTATAAATATGGAAAAGGGAAGACTAAAATGCATCCTGTAGCGTTGGAATTGAAGGTATGAGTAGAAGCTCATGGGTTTGATTATAAACACATAAAGGCATACAAATGTACACATGTGTATATACACACATCACATGCCCTAGCTCTGTCCACTGAGAGGTTTTAGAAGCAATGACACTTCTGTAGCAATGAGCTCACATTGTGTTTCTAAATGCTGTTCTGTGCTCATGAACCAGGGCTCCCAGGGCTAGAGCAAGGAAAGTACAACATAAGCCTAAAACATCTTATGTGTCAGAAAATAAGAAAGTTCTCAAAAAAGCCGAAACCGGTTTGGCTCAGTGGATAGAGCGTCAGCCTGCGGACTGAAAGGTCCCAGGTTCGATTCTGGTCAAAGGCATGTACCTGGGTTGCGGGCACATCCCCAGTAGGGGGCGTGCAGGAGGCAGCTGATCGATTTTTTCTCTCTCATCGATGTTTCTAACTCTCTATCTCTCTCTCCCTTCCTCTGTAAAAAATCAATAAAATATATTTAAAAAGAAAAAAAAGTTCTCAAAAAATTGACGGGGTCCCGACTGGCACAGCTCAGGGGTTAGAGCGCCTGCCCCACGTACCAAAGAGCCATGGGTTCACTTCCTAGTCAAGGGCATGGACCTGCGTTGCAGGTTTGATCCCCAACCTTGTCGGGGTGGGGGCAGGGGGCAACCAATCTATGTGTCTCTCTCACAGCGATGTTTCTCTCTATCGCTCCTCTGTCTCTCCTCTCCCCACTCCCTTCCACTCTGAAAAATCAATGGAAAAAATATCCTCGGGTGAGAATTTAAAAAAATGATGGGGACAGGTCACAAAAGATAAAAGGAGCAAGACTGAAAGGACTCCCACTGGCCCAATCTTGGACAATTAGAACACCAAACCAAATAATGATAGCAAAGAATCATAACCCATTGAGTAGAAGAAGAATCCATGAGGATATATCAGTAAGCACGTGGGGCACAAGGAAAAGCTCTTCCTGATGGCAGAAAGCTGGCAAAATATACAAGAAACGATGAAGCTAGAAAAATCGCCATTTTGCCATCATCAGAGTAATCACTGATTTAGGCAAGAATCATCAATGGATTCTACATCCAGCAAATAAAAGTCAGGACACATAGCCTCAAATTATCTCCTCACAAAACGCTAACTAATTACAGAGGGAAATCAGTGGCGAAACCTGGTCGTCACCACCTGAACCAAATGACAGAAGTGACCGTCCCACGTGGGACAGCCGGGTCCCGACAGCGTGTTCGGGGAGGACAGAGCCCCTCCGGCAGAAATGGACAGCCTGACTCTCAGCATGAGGGATAACCCAACCCAAACTGAGGATGAGCTTCCAAAGAACTGACTGTCATCTTCAAAACTATTCAAGTACTGACACAGACAGACCGGGAAAATGCTCCAAATCAAAGAAAACCAGAGACAGCAACTAAAGGCAATACTGGTCCGAAACACAATCCTGGACCACAAATATCAATTGGCAACATAGACGTTTCTGGAACAGCTGGTAAAACTGTAGTTAAGCCAGTAGATTTAGATAATAATAGTGTACCAAAATTAATTTCCTGATTTGGGTCATTACCTACAGAGAATGAATGCCCTGGCTCCTAGAAAATATTATCAAGCCACCATTTAGATGTAAGCGCATCATCACCTCTGCAACTTACTCTCAAACAGTTCAGACACAAAGGAGTATGTAAACCACATATACTAACACACATATATGTACACATGTACATGTGTGTGTATGCATTCCAGTATATTGGGGGGGAGGTGTCACCACTGTGGTGAAACATAACAACTGGGGAATCTGAGTCTGAGTTCCCACTTCTTTGACCATGAGTTGTAACTTCTCAAAACAAACTTACCTCCCTCCTCCCCCCACACACAAAAGCAAGCAAACTACTTAATCAACAATGAAGACATGAATCAATGCAACAGCCAAAAATAATACTGTGAAATCTGTTATTCTGAGCTAATGTGAATTTGAGTTCTGTACCTCCTTTGATAGTTTAAAATCAAAGATAAACTGCCCTGGCCAGGTAGCTAGGTTGGTTAGACTAGAGCATCGTCATGCTACTCCAAGGTCCAATCATGCTCTGGCTGAAATATTAGAAGTCCAAGGTAGACGTGGGCTTCTCAAAGACACAGAGCAGACCATGTTCCCAGTGTGGAATGATGCTGGGTGGTCCAGATGGGGATAACCCTGTGCAAGCATCCCATAAATCAGGCGCTGGTGGTGAGGGGGGCCGGATGAGCTATGACTGACAAAAATGCACCCCACTACAGGAAAAGCCTAGGACACATGTCCAAGTTAGCTCACTAAAGAGGACAGTGAAACGAACCCTATTTCCCATGACCACACATCGTCATCAACGTTTCGATGAACAACAGCAAAGAAATGAGTGGCTGCAACAAAATAGCTATACAGAGAGAACCCGGAGCTACCACACCCACCGTATAAAACTGTCGGGAGAAAGAGCAGCTTAGCAGCCTCCAGCCCCTCCCCACCCCACCCCCACCCGTCCCCTTCCTAAGCGAGAAAGGAAGTCCTGGCAATCCTTATAAATGTGTCACACACAGCACAGGCTGAAAAACTTCCCTCCCTGCCTGGCCCCTCCCGGCCATCCTTCCCTAATTTCCTCCGCCAACCCTGTGGCCACGGAGGCCTCCTATCCAGCGCTGCAGCCCCTGGACAGCCAGGGAGGCGGCTCCCACACTCCCACCAGGACTCTTCCAGAGAGTGGGGCGTGGGGGTGCCAGGAAAGTTCACCTAGCCACACGCCTCAAATAGAGAGCTGGGGTTACCAGGGCTATTTTGGTAAAAAAGGAACATCAGTTTTAATTAGTTGAAAAGAGGAAAGACATAGAAACGAAATTATAGGGCCTGGACCAACATGAGAAAAAGGCAGCTGTACCCTGGAATCTTCCACTCAACTTCTGTTTGGTGTGAGACTTGTAAATTACAGCTTCGCTCCTCCACACACAGAGATATACGCATCCACTTTTGACGATTTGGAAATTACAGCACAGGAGCCTGTGGGATGCTGAGAGGTCATTCCCCCACTCCCTCCGTTAGGGAGGGGAGGGCATCAGCGCTCTGCGGTCTGGCAGCCTTGGGTTTAAATTCCACTCTGGCCCTCATAACAGTGTGGCCTGGGCAGGTCCTGAAGTCTTCATCCTAATTCACAGCAGTATCACCCCTGCTGGAAGCTGTGTGTGTGGGGGGGGGGGGGGGAGGGGGGACACGCCTGCACAGCATCTAGGGTCAGAGGCACTCAGATGGTAGCCAGTGGTGGCACTGGCAGAGGTAACAGTTAAAACAGGCTTGATCAGGTTTCCTTAGCAGGCAGAATTGGTATTAATGGTGTTTGGAGAAAATACACATATTTGCCATGCCATCCTATGACCTTACAAGGGGTTACTGCTTTCTGGATGCACTTAATTTACTCTCTTCTGCAGCATAATTCCAAAGGTGCTCTCTGACCCCTGATGGCCGGGTCCTGGCCTCTCATAGGAGTCCAGAGAGCCTGGGAGACCAGCTGGCCACTGCAAGACTGCCCATCAAAAACAGCCCGTGTCCACCCTGCAAACTGTCACAGGAAATTTAGAGATCCCCTTTGAATCCTGCGTACGGTTACAGTCAAAGTTTTCCAGCAACTTGGTTCCAGGGACAGGTCCCATCTCACGCACAGGCTGAACCCTTCACTGAGTTAGGCAACCAGCAGAGGTGAGGCAGGTCCTAAAAAACAATGCCAGCAGAGGAGAGAAATGCCTGATAATGAGTCCTGCAGATTCTGCTCCTCAGCACTGCAGTTCAATATTGGGAAAGACAGAGGTACGCAAACCAGCTAACAAAACGCTGAAACGGAGCGACTCTCCCATGAAGCCCCTCCCAGGAGCAGCTGCCCTGGCACAGGCAGCCTATGCAGGGGGGGCATCTGGACTGAGCTGTCGCAGAAGAAAAGGTCGGGTCTGGAAACCATCACATCAGCAGCGTTCTCAAGGCTCCTGAGAGGACAAGTGCAGCAGAATGCAGGTGGAGGTGAAATCTCTCACGCATACAAGTGTGAAGTATACTCTGCCTCAATGCTATGTGTTTATTTGAGCTAGTAATGGTCCCCTGCATGCCAGACAACATCACTGTGGTACTAGAAAGGGCAGTGAGGGATGGAAAGAATTTCTCATTATCATGAATTTTAAAAAAAAAAGCTACCTATGAACAAGAAACAGCTATTAGTATGAGACTAATGATCCAGTTATTTGGATGCCAAGATATTAAACAACTTCAACTTTAGAGATTTTATTGTGTGAGACTAGTTAGGTAGAAATATTTATAACAACATGCTAATCAAGCTATTGTTTCCCAGTTCAGAATAAATAATAGAGGAAGCGTACTTTCTGGCCCTTATCATTTGAAAGTTAAACTGATAAAGTTATCCAAACACTAATAAAATATGTATGTTTTTCCTGCGGATCCTAGCACCTGTTACACAGAACAAGAGTTAACACAAGTAAGGAAACGCACAACTTTCAGAATCCAAATTGCCTAGGAGTGCAGCAGTGGGGTTGAAAAACAGGAGCAAGAAAGGAATCCATGAAGACAGGGATCAGTGTAAGAGGAAGTGAAGCACAAGAAATAAAAGATGGAAAATGATTTTTTATATATACTGTTTTGACCAATCTCTTACAGACATTTCTTACTCATTATATTCAATTTAAAAGTAAAATATTTTGCCTGAAAGCTTCCATGTCATTTATACTGTCACTTCATATAAACTAGGAGACATGGTCCTTTAAAAGAGGTTTCAAATATTAGTCTCTGATATATTCATTCATTTCATCTTGCACTGAAACCACCCATTCCACAGAATTCCAAAGTGGGGTGTTTTGTGACTTTTCCGAGACCTATACAGGTACCTATGCATACTTGGGGGGAAAAAGACAGCAGGGAACACTATCCTATATAATAAAAGGCAAATATGCAAATAGACTGAACGGTGGAACAACCAGAACAACCAAACAACCGGTCACTATGACGTGCGCTGACCACCAGGAGGTGTGTGCGGAACATGGCGGGCATAGGCCACTGCAGGATGGTAGAGCAAGTGAGCAGTGGGTGAGGCCAGACCAAGGCGGGGCACCGGTCGCTTTCATTGGGGCAAGCCTTTAGTGGTTACTGAAAATTCTTTGCTCCCATGCACCACGGTCCCACCCAGCACTCACACCTGCTGCCAGCGCCAGTCCCACTCGCACCCTCTGCTGGCACTGGAGCCACAGCTCGCACCACTGCCTGTGCTGGCCCCGCTTGCACCCACTGCCGGTGCCCGGCGCCAGTCCCGATCATTCGGCGCCATCAGCGGGTGCGGGTGGCAGCTGCCAGCTCTGATCACCCCTGAGGGCTTCTCCACCTCCCCCTGCTCCTGAGAAGCGATTGGGGCAGCAGCAGGTGCGAGTGGGGCTGGCGCCGTCAGCGCATGGGAATGGTGGCTGCTGGCAGACAGGGGACCAGGGGCCATGGCAGGAGAGGCCGGGCAGGGGCGCAGAAGATGGGCTGAGACCCGCCCCTGTGCCTACCGAAGCCTCAGAGCCCACAGTTCCTTTCAAGGTGCATGAATTTGTGCACTGGGCTCCTATCCTAAAAATATTCAAGGATTATACTTTTAAATTTGAGTTGTGTTTTTCTCAAGTTCAAGACTAGCTTTATTTTATGGTTATGAATGTTAAGTGAGGGGACTAACAGTTTATAAATTCATTCATTAACCATCAATACTGGGAAATAGGTAGCTGCAAAGAAATATACACCTGAAGGCCCAAGTGCAGAGGACAAATAGATACTCACAGAGATATTAATGCAGGAACAATCCCACTCCCCCAAAGAAAACCTACCCTAGAAACTCCTTCTTAACACCAAGAATGTTGAGACACTGCAGACCATCCTAAATGCACTATTCTTTTTCTTTTTCTGTCTGGACAGCAGCAAACTTCACCTGAGTAGAAACATTTGAAGCAGGAAAAATGGTGACTGTTTACATCTAAAGATAGTTTTGAAGTCTGCAGACTTGACTTACATGCTATATGGATTCCCCAGGTTAATGCTTCTTACAGAACCCAAGAAAAGTTATTTCCTTTTAACTATCTTTAAAGTTTCCCTACCCCTAGAAATTACAGGAAGTGTGGTCCCACATAGGGCAGATTGACTGACTATTGTTATTTTTTAAGTCAACAGAAAACCTTTGAAAATAGTTCGGTTTTGCTCCTGTTTACCTAGAGAAATGACTTACTTTGGATTTGGTTTCTGTTGGTATCACATGGTTTTTATTTGTGTTTCCTTGGTTGCTAGTCAGGCTGAATACTTACTTGTTGGCCACCTGTACTTCTTTGAAATGTCTGTGTGCCTATTTCTCTTTTGGGTTGTCTTGTTGATTTGAGGAAGCCCTTTTAATTTTACTTTTGTTAATTCTCACCTGAGGGTATTTTTTCCATTGGTTATTAGAGAGTGGATGGAAGGTGGGGAGAGAGAGAGAAAAACGTCAATGTGAGAGAGGCACTTCAATTGGTTGCCTCCCCCACGCACTCCAATAGGGGCTGGGGATAGAGCCTGTAAGCAAGGTTCGTGCCCTTGACCAGAATCAAACCTGCGACCCTTCAGGGTCGGACACTCTTAACCACTGAGTCAAACCTGCTAGGGCAAGAAAGCCCTTTTTTATTTCTATGTATGATTTTTAATAAATGTTTACTCCCAGTTTGTTGTTAGCCTTTTTTAATGTTATGTTTTAATTACTATACAGTAAAACTGGATCTTTGGGGTGGGAGGTGTAAAGTTCTCTGAATCTTGATACATATAATCACCACAACCAGTATAATAAAAAAAATAAAAAAAACCCAGCTCCGTCATCCCCCCAAATGCCGCTCATACTGCCCCTGATATTCACATCCTCACCACCCCTAACTCCTGGCAACCGACCAACCTGGCCTCTCACTGCAGGTCTCGCTGCCTGAGAACGTTGCCCAAGTGGAATCATGCAGTGTGTGGGCTTTGGAGACTGCCTTCCTTCACTCAGCAGTGAGCGGACGTCAGTCTGTTTCTCTGTTCGCAGCTACACTGTTTCCATGCTAACAAGGGCAGCAGGCAGGAAAGGACCCCAGCCCTTCCCAGCACTAGGATAGCAAAGGACCTCTTTCCTGGAACAGAAGGGTCCACATGGCTGCCCAAACCCTGCAGAAAGCCCTCCTAATGAGAAACCAAGTGCATGCCATCACTGTCCACACCAGGACCATAAGCCTCAGTAACTCACATGGACACCACTAACCCAAAGTATCCTAGACCTAGAGTCTATTCTTTGTGCTGACTGACGTTTTCCATAAAGCTCTCAGTCAGTGTAACTGCTAAAATGCACTCACTTATGATAAAGCTCAAGTAGGGTGATGCTTCCAAAATACAAGATTTGTTCTGTGGATTACTTCACAACTCTTCCCAACCACACAGGAGTGGATATGTGGTTCATCAAAACAGTAAGCTATAAACACAAGTATATTTTTCAACTAAATGAGGTTATCTTTGCACAGCACTGCTGGCATTGGACCAAATATTCAGTCACTATGAAGAAACCCCCTCCTCCAGCTCAGCACCTGGGCCTCTTGGTTAAGAGTCTGTGCCTTTCACTTTCTTGCCCTGGACACATAACCCTTCCCAGAGGGCAGATGATTCATAATTTGGGTTTCAAGGGGCTTCCTTATGTGGAGAGGGAATAGAAGAGAGGAAATTCGGTAACGACAATTCAGTAAGCAAATAAAGTGCTTCCATTAGCGAATGAGAAGTGAAAAAGAGTATTTATGTCCCCGCTAATCATTAAACATGAGAACATGATTTCCCATAAACGAGAATGTCTGTCTGCATGTAAGGCTTAATAATGTCAAAAGTTTGGGAGACTACACTGGAAATTTGAGCCAGATGTCTGTTTCCTCTTTATAAACTGGCAGAGGTGGCGGAAACTCAGAGCCTGGTACGGGCTGGGCACCGGCACCGTGGTGAGCAAGCAGGCAAAGGCCCTGAGGGGCAGCACAAGAGGCACAGGAGGGAAGGGAGCGAGCAGAGGGAAAGGCAGCCGAGAGCAGTGCCTTTCCTGCAGGACCTTGTCTCATTCCTGCCTCTTTTCTCCTTTTTGCTTCTTTGCTCTCAGTGCAGCGGAACAGCAATAGGCATTCCAGAATGGCTCCAGCTGAACCATCACCAGCCAGTCCTAAGTGCAAGGGACAGAGAAGACACCGGGTCCTTGCTCTCTGTTCTGCTGAACACTCATCTGTAGATATGAGGGTAGGGCACGAGCGACAACTGTGTCCTGCCCTACCTAATCCCGCTTATCCCTTTCTCCAACCCTTAGGCCCATCCTGTTCACTGCCCACGATCAGCTTAGGCAGGGCTGAGGAGCATGGAGAAGATGTAAAAGATAGCATCTCCAACCACAAGACAAGGAACGCAGTCAGTCCCCCTGAGTCCACTTAGCTAACCACTTGGGGAAGAAGGAAATCAGAAAGGACATCAGAGCATGTCTCTACCTTCACCAAAACAGCAGGATTCTCACTCAAATGCATCCCTTCACTGTCCACCGAGGAGCAGCTGTTCCTGCAGTGGTGCTACCAAAACTTTGACAAGGCAACACACTCAAGGAAATAAAAACCAATTCATTACGGAATTGAGGAGGAATGAAGGGGGATGTGAAGACTGCTTTTTATAGGAAAGCACAATTCATCACTATCAGCATAAGTGATTTTACTAGGCATAACGTGTGGCTATTGATTAAGAATTTGACTTTTCTCTGGAATTCTGCCAAGGATATGGAATAAAATTTTATTTTCTCAGTAGGGGAGTGAAGTACATAAACTTAAAATATCAGATACTGCTGATTTAAACAACAGCTTCAAACATATCTTTCATTTCTGGTTAAAAACAAACCCCAAATTTGTCATTGTATTCAGAAGGTCTAAAAAGGCGAGCTCAATCACCTATTTTAGCATACATTTGAAAAACATATTTAAACCTCACGCTTCATTTTCAACAGAACCTTTGTTTTCACTTAAATCTTGGTCAGTCATTTAAATGGTTAAAATGGCTTCATTTAAATCTTCATTTGAATCTGGGATGGTTAAACTGCAACAGGAAAGATACAATATCACAGTCCATAAGTCAGTTTACAAGGTCTCTGTGAAAAGTTTCTGTCAAAGACTGTTTTACTGCTCTTGGATTTCTTGAAAGTCACTTTTAGGAGTATTTTTTAGCTATCTCTTTGCTCTCCTCTAAAATTGTGCCACTGAAAAGGAGAAACCAACACTTACTATCAAATTACATTTTCTTCAGATTTCCTTTTTCAAAATATTGAGGGTAGGAAGGACGGACTTGGCAGTGCAATCATTATTACTGGTGCTCACAAAGACCAAAGCTGCCAGGCTCTGAATATACAGAGGTAGCCTGACCAGCTTGGGGGCCGCTACTTACGTGGTGGTATTAGAAGCGCAAATATGAAGAAATGCTTCCTTTAATGCTCCATGAGGAAGCCATCATACCAAAACATGGAAAGGTATGCATGTGGCTCCCACCCTAAGTACCAGACTCCCCCTTCACATAATCCACAGGAAAGAGAGGGCTGCTGCCAGGAGTCCAGAATAAGATTTAAGGAAAACAATCAAACAATCAAAAAGACCCGCACAATGGGCCGTGATGCTTCAGAAAAACCACAGACCTTTTTCTTTGCACATTCATTTAATCCAACCTAAAATATGCCAGGCAGGTTAAAAATAATGCATTTATGTAAGCACCCCCCTTCAACCCCCCCCTCAACACACACTTGCAAGGTTAAACAGAGAGCTCTGAAAGAATGATGTATTGCCATTCTTGCCACAAGAACAGAGCCCCAAAATAAATTGGCAATAAAAGTGATTGGTCCCAGTGGGCTTGAGAACTAATGTAAGCAAAGTCCTTGCCGTGAGAGGGTCCAGGAAAGAGTACCCCAGCCAGGGGCGCTTCCCTGCCCTGACCCCACCTCTACCAGAGTTCCACTCTGAGTAAGTAGCTTAACCTCCCTGAAAGCCTAGATAAAAAGTAATAATAAATTAAATAACCAAAAAACTGTACTGGCTCACCTCCGCGATGCTTTCACATTTGCTGTATCTTTTTTGATGCTGAGCTCTGTGCAAAAGAGGACAGTGAGGTCTGAAAGTCACTAACACTGGCGGAAAAATCTCAGCTGCGCTTTCACACACCATAACCACATTTTTCTGGCTCAATGCAATTTAACACTAATTGACCTTCCTGCTAGTGCCAGATCTATAAAAGGGGGACCAGGATTGTCCAAATGAACAGGAAGTTTCTTAGCCAAGGACCTGAGTGGAGAATGAAATGACAGACTATGAGGTGAAACCTTGAGCAAGGTGGACATTGGGTGCCACAAAGCGGGCGAAAGGCAATCATTGCCTGAAGACATAAACTACCCAAGGAAACGGGGAGGGAACCACAGAATCCGAGAGAGTGAAACAGCCCCTGAGCCATCTCCCCAGAACCCTTTCCAAGGGCAGGAGTCCTGTCCCCAGCACCCACCTCCGAACCTTCGCAGGCGGCAACACCCCTGCTTCAGCACTTCCAGTAACGACAAATCACACGGCAGCCCATTCTACTTGTTTTTGGGTTTTAGTTTTTGTTTTAATCCTCACCCGAGGATATTTTTCCATTGACTTTTAGGAAGAGTGAAAGAGAGGAAAAGACAGAGAGAAACATTGATGTGAGAGAACATCAACTGGTTGCCTCCTGCATGAGCCCCAACCAGGGCCCAGGCCAGGGAAGAGCCTACAACCTAGGTAGGTGCCCTTAACCAGAATCGAACCTGGGACCCTCCGGTCTGCAGGCTTACGCTCTATCCACTGAGCCAAACCGGCGAGGGCCACTCTACTTTGTTTAAAAGTCCTATTGAACTAATGTCTTTCCCCTTCTTTCATCCAACCCTGGGGACCACTTTTCAATGTGTGTTCACAAAGATAAATTGTAAAGCAGCACAGATAAGGAATAAGAAGAAGAAAAGAAAAGAAGGTAGCCAAGAAAACAGTTTAAGGCTGAGACATGAAAAGCAATGAGGAGAAGCACTATGTCTAGGTCACGTTGGCTATCTTATATCCCAGGCTCAAAACAACCTGGAGAAATGTTCACACCTAGACATGTCCACCCCAACCAATGACTACTGATTTTCTGTGTTTCTATATCTTAGGAAAGAATGTCGCATTTTACTAAGAGATTGACCTCTCCATTCATTCAGCCAGTCACATTCAAACAAAACTGCCCAGGGGCACGCCCTACCTGAGACATTCTACTAGCTGAGCTCCCCAACTAGGGTCCTCTTGCTTTGTCTGTCCTGACTGTCCAAACCCCCGCCTCCCCCCACCCCCCAACCCTTACCAATCCAACGGAATGGTCCCTCTCTAGCCTCTGCTACACTTCACTGCCCTAGATGCTGGAGCCAAGATCTAGGTCAGGAATTCGAAGCTGCCCAAAGGAGGAAGAAGCACTTTTAAAAGACCTTCCAGATTTCCCTCGGGATGGGACAGCGCAACTGCTGCCGACTTGAATCTGCTCTGGCTCCTGATCCCGCATCCAACAACTAAAGAGATGATTTGTCAGATCGTTTTGGAGAATGAAAGAAAAGAGCAAACCAGTGAGCAGCACTGTCTGGTTCTGCCCCCAAATGAGCATGAGCAGGGGTTTGGGAGCAAGCATGGCCACCAACAGATGTATCTCCCCAGCTAAGTCCCCGAGGAGCACCACAGTGACGTGGAGCAAGTTTCCAGTGGGCATCCAGTCCACCCTGATGTCTTTGGGGGCTTATGAGCATGAGAAGTAATGTCCCTAATAGGTATAATAAAGGTGTGAGAAAGTCTGGTCCCACAAGCACCGTCAATTCCACCCGCAGAGCAGGGAGCCTTTCTAGCTGAGAGGAGCTGAATTCTACACAGAGTCTATTATTTTGTGACAGGTGGTAGAGTCAAGAGAGAAGACAGGCTAGACTTTAGCTTCAGGGCATGAAGGGAAGACGACCCAGTTCTGCTATTACGAAGTGAGATGGGTCTGCTCAATCGCGCCAGGTGCACACAAAAAGGCTTTCATTTCGAGTTCATGTTTTCTTAAACCTTTGCTTTCTCAGGGACCTCACACAGAAAGAGGGAGCACCACCCAGGAGTATATTAACCCCAAAGCTGACACTGTAGAGTCAGTATATGTCACTCCCAGCCACAATCAATCTGTTAAACTGACTCAAAAATAACCCCGCCTGGCCAAGATCAAGAAATCGAGTGGAAGACAGCACTAAACCAGGTTATCTACTGACACTGCTAACTTCTGCCTCCGACCATCGCCCTCCCGATGCAAACTGCTCCTTGGGACCAGTATTAATTGCCAAACTGATCTCACCGATTCTGGGGACTGCATTTTGAAAGAGGATCTGGAGAAGCTGAGCCTCCGATCTCCCAGCACGCGCCCCATGACCGGCCGCTCCCCCAGCCTACCTGGCCTGCCACCCTCCCAGTGGCCGCCACAAGCACCCCGCACACGCCCCGCGCACGCCGTCCGACCCGGCCCCGACCTGGCCCGCCTCTTTCGCTCTACAGCCCCGAGGTTGCACCCTCCCAGCACCGCGCCGGGCCAGCGGGACACTGTGCTCCAGGATCCGGGCCCGCGGCCGCGGCCGCCAGCACCTCTGCAGCCGCCCGCAAGCGCGAGCAGACGGGCCTGGGCGCGGGGACCTGGACCTGGCTCGCGCAGGATCTGAACCGGGCGCGGGGAGGCATTGCCGCTTGGGGCCCAGGGACCTCCAGTCACGCCCCCCGCGCCTCCTCCGGATCGCAAAGCTCGCCTCTTCCACGGCCACCCCCTCCGCGCCTGAGAGACACCTGGCACTGCCTCCACCTCCAAGCCACCCAGGCAGCGCCCCGGGAGCGCCCGCCCCGCGCCTCTCCCCACGGCCACCACGTTCCCAGCTGTCCCTCCCGGGCCGCCCCCGGAGACAATGGCTCAGCCACCTCCAGGCCGGCCACCTCCCCCCAACACGGGTGCCGCGGCTGCCCCGTGTCACAGAAGTGTAGACCGAGGCCGGGAGGTGACAGGCGGGAGGGCCGAGCTAAGAAACCTCTCCAGGGGTCGAGGAAGGGCCAGGTATAAATTGACCACCGGCACCGGCCCAACGGAGAGCCCACTTTCCGGGGCCCGGCCCCGTCGCCCCCGTCCGGCCTCCAGGACTGGAGCCTCCGCCCTCGTCTCCCCGCCGCCCCCTCCTCGACCCTCCCGCGACAGAGACAAAGAGCCGGCGCCCCAACCCATGGAACTGCGGCCGTCGGGGTCTGGAGCCGAGGAGGCTGTACTCTGGGCCGAGGTGCGGGAGCGGGGAAGGACAGGTCGGCGGCATCCGGGCCAAGCGCGGAGCGCGGGGCAGCGCGGGCAAGGGACCCGCGGTGGAGACCCGGGAGCCCGGTGCGGGCGTAGTGGGTCAGCGAGAGCGCGCCGGGCCCGACGTGTGGGTGAGCACGGGGCGCGCCGGGACCCAGAACCGCACCTCTCGTCGGTGTTGGCCAGCGCACGGGCGGCGCCGCAATTGCACTCACCGGATCGGAAGAAGGCCGCGATGTCGGCCAGGTCCTTGGCCGCCTCCTCGGTCCCCTCGCCGGCGCCGCCCCCGCAGCCGGAGCCCGCCGCGCTGGCCGTGGCGGCGGGGCCGGAGGACGCGGCGGGGGCGGCGGCGCCGCCGCTGCTGCCGCTCATGGCTGCGGCGGCGCCCGCGGCCGCGCCCGGCTCGGGCCCCGCACCCCTAACGCCACGCGCCTCCCGCCCCGCGCCGGGCCTGGCGGAGCCGAGCGCCCAGCTGCCCGCGCCCGGCGCGCGGACGCCTAGCCCCGGGGCGGCGGCGGGCGGCGGTGGCGGCTCGGCCCGAGGAGCGCGCCCACATAGACGAGGACTCCGCCCGGGAGCCGCAAGCTGGCCGCGGGGCGGGGGCGCGGGGCACAGCCTCGGCGGCGCCGGCCGGAGCTAAGGCAGCGGCGCGCGCCGCGGGGACACGCGATTGCAAGGGCTGGGCCCGGGGCCGGCAGGGTCTCCGCGATCACGGGCGCCGGCGGCAGCCGCGAGCCTCCATCTTGATTTCCAATGGGGAAGGAAGGAGGGGGCGGGGGGAAATCACAGCCGAGGGAACCCGGGTGAAAGGAAAAGGGAGAGCAGGGAAAGGAGAGGAAGGAAAAAAAGAGGGGCTTCGGCAATTTCCGGCGAACATCGTCAGGGGCCCGAGCTGGGCTCGGTGGGAGGGCGGGGCCTGGAGGTGGGCGGGGTCTTGGAGGGGCAGGGCCGCTCGGGGTGGACGGGCGCCCAGAGAGCGGGCGGGTGGCTGCCGGAGCGTTCAGCCGAGCTCCTGATGCTCCTCCCGGCAGCTCCGGCCCTTGGAAGGAGCAAGAACGCTCTGACGAGGCGGGCGGACCTTTCCAGGGCCGGCGTTGTGTCCCCGTTGTGCGCTCGCTCCTGCACCGCTAGCACCGAGATGTTTATTACTGATCTCGCCGGCAGGGCGAGGGACTCGGGCACAGGGCCGGCACTGGCATGTAGTTGATGCTCCGTAATAGTTGACGAATGAAGAGACATCGTGAAAACAGGTTAGCTACTCCAGTCCCGAGTGAGGCAAGTCTCTGAACTCCTGGGCGAAGTCTTCTCGTCTATAAAATGAGATTCTGGACTCACTCCACCAAAATGCAGAGAATGGGGAAGGTGATGGGACTGGGGAGACCAAAGGAAATGGGTAGGTGACATCCAGGTTTAGGGACGGTCCAAGTCAAACCAGCACTTGACAAATATTCACGTATAAAAACCTCAAAGTTGTGGCTACAAGAGAAATGATCAAAAGTATGGTGTCAGAGGCTAGAGGATCCAACGTTGCAGAAAATAAGGAAGGACAGAAACAAGATGAATATTTTAAAAACTGGATGCTGAAACCACTATACATGTATACTGGAAATGAACAAATGAATGAATGGTGTACCAGGTTTTTCACTGTTGGAGAGGGAAGTAACAGATAAGCAAGGGGAGGAAGCTAAATGATCCATGTGGATTAAGTTTGGAGACATCAGTATGAGGTTATGTTTAACTTGATCTAGATACAAATGGATATGTAAAAAGATTTACAGATATGCATATATACGTGGGTTAGAACACATACATAGATTTCCTTGCTCTGTCAGCTAAGTGGTCTTAGAAATAACACTCCAGTAGCAATGAGCATGCCTGGCACTCAGATCTTGTTTTTAACATGATCTCCAATAAAAGGAGCAAGGTCTCCTAGGAAAAATGGCTGGTTCTAGGACTGGGACAAGAAATATACAAGACCAGCCTAGAGCATGTTCTGCCTGAAGGTAAGGAAGTGTTCAAAACAAGATTTTTTTTTTTAAACCAATAACAAAAACAAGGAAGGTGGTATGTCAAAGGGATACAGGAGGCAATTGAAAGAGCGCCCGGTGGCCAAAGCTAGAACAATTTGAGCAAGAAAATAAAGAAAGCAATGCTTGATTATAACCCAAAGTATAAAATAAGTACCCATGAGTCTATTCTGATATAAAGAAATGATTTCATAAGTAAATGAAGAGAAGACAGATATCCCATGTAGAGGGATTCCAAATCATTTATGCAGGTACTCCAGCCTCAATAAGATGGGATAGAACTCCTCTCTCCTTAACTATAAGCTGCACTTCCAACAATTACAAAATGGAAAGGGCATGGGAAGTAACCTTACTAGGGAGAAACCTAACAAAACACTACTTCGGCCAAGCGATCAACATTACATTAGCATCAACAGTAATAAATTATGTGGACGGTATATACCCTTCATAGGACATGATGAGAATGCCACTTTCCTCTGTGGCCCTCTTCCCCAAACACATAAGCCCAGTCTCATCATGAGAAAAACATCTGACAAATCCCAAATGAGGGACATTCTAAAAAGAACCTAACTTGTACTTCCCAAAACTCTCAAGGTCACCAAAAATAAGGAAACCAGAAAAACTGTCACAGCCAAGAGGAGTTCAATAAAAGATGACAACTAAACATAATGGGAACCAATAAAAGAAATTAGGTAAAAACGAAGAAAATCTGAATAATGTATGCACCTTGGTTGGTAATAATGTACCAATACCAATTCATTCATTGTGAGTAACGTGAGGAAATTGGGTGTAGGGTATATAGGAATGTACCATTTTCACAACTTCCCTGAAAATCTAAATCTATAAAAGAAAAAAGTTTATTTAAACATTATTTAATTGTGTGATATCTCACAATGAAAAAAATGCAGGAGGTCCGAATTTCACAGGCCATGAGCTCAGGTGTGCTGACAATGTTTCTTTTCTCTCTTTTTCTGTTGGATAATTTCTTATCTCCAGCTCCCATTCCTCCTCGTGGCGGAAAGCTTAATCCTAGTTCAGGAAAGACCCTGTCTCCAGGACTTTTCTCAGTCAGTTGAGTCCTTTCCCCTCCTGCCTCCTTCCCAAGGTTGCAGCCAAGCTCCTGGAGGCATTGGCGAGATCACAGTGTCGGGGTGGGAATGGAGAGGCTGCACATGGCCGTTGGTCATCATGGGCTCATGCTGGCACCAGTGTGGCTGTGTGGCCCATGTCTGTCCCCCTCCCTGACATTCCTGCCTGGACTGCAGGCAGTGCTATGACCTTGCTGCCTTGTGTGGCGTGTCGTCCTCACCCAACCGCTTCACCTCTCCAGGTCTGCTGGCAGTCAGAGCTGTTCCCAACCACTCAGGACAACATTAAGCTGCTTACAGGGCTGCTTAGTCCCCCTTCCCACCCACCCCAGCAGATGAGGCCAAGTTCTCTCTGCTCCCTGATCCCTCAAGCCTACCTAGGCACAGGCTTCCTTTCTCGGAAACTCACGTCAGGGCCTAATACTACCCATTGCCTCATCCCCAAACTGCAGAATTATTCCCTCTGCAAGAAGAAAAGCTCTTTCCGGTTTCATCAGGCTTTCTTCCAAATTTATTGTTTTGGGCATAGCCTTTGTGTTCTTAGGAGACTCAGTTTTAGTATTCAAAACCTTTTCTCTCTGATTATTCCCTCCACCATGAGTTCCAAGCGCATTTTGAAACTCAGAAGTCAAGTGCTGAGTTCTTGCTTTTGCTTTGCATTCTTCCCATAGTAATCCTACTCTGCGGGTAGTACATGCTGAGGCCCTCACTGCTACCTCAACGGTAAAGAAAGGTCAAGAACTTGAAAAATAAAAACTGCTGGGGGGCGAGGGGTCAGGTTGTACATTGTGCAGCCACAGAAAGATCCATAATACCATAGTAGTGGTACTTGGGAAGTGGCAACTGGAAAAGGCCCACTGCTGTGGGAGGGTTCTCAGGTGAGGGCAAGTTCTGGGTATTGGGAGTTGGCTGGAAAGAGAATGGGACTGAGTGGTAATGACTGCTAAGGGTGTTGGGGATCAAGGTGGCTCCAGAACACATGTGTTTGGGTATGAGGCACTCTCTAGGGTTGAGACCCAGACATTGACCAATTCTTCTATCTCAACTAGAATCAATTCCAAGAAAGCGATATAGAAGATTTGGGTCTGAGTGTGGGACACGCACGAAGGCTCACTCAGACTAGAATAAGAGAAAAAACTGCACACAGGTTGTTGTGTTGTGCCTTCTGTCATCTGAGCAGTGGAGGGGAATCTAAACAGGGTTTCATGACAGCTGCTATGGGTCATCCCACCCAACCTTCAAATTTCAGCTCAGATTTCATCCCCTTTCACAATGCTCTTGCATAACTCAAATGGACCTGTTCCTTTCTCTGCAGCACCAGTCGTTCTGGCATTTGAGCGTTATTGCATTCCATTGTGTATGTCATTTGTGTTTAATGTCCTACCTACAAGATGAGGAGATCCTTTGCAATCAGTGCACAAGCATCAGCAAGTCTCCTGTGTGTGTCTAGAACTGTAACAGGCTGGAAGATACGAAGCAAAAGAAACAGCAAAAGCCAGCTGGGACAGACACTGCAACTTGTCTGCTCAATATCCTTTCTCTCCTTCCTAGCAGAACCCATGCCTGGCTAAAACATTCCATTTCCCAGCTATGGTGGCCATGTGACTTCGTGCTGGCAGATGAGCTATAAGTGGAAGGGACCGGGCAGGGCTCATAAGAAAGTCTTCAGATTCAGCATGTGCATGCCCTTTGCCCTTTACCCTTTGTCCTTTCTTCTCCAAAACACAGGCAAAATGCTAGAGGTAAAGAGGCTACGTGTGACTATGAGAGGGTGAACATGAGGACAGAAGCACCTGGAACAGATGAGAGTGAGCTGCCCAGCTCTGGACTTCTTGTTCCATACAATATAAAGACCCGGCTTTAGTTACGAGGCTGTAAGTTGTGCAGCCAAAACAGCTCGTAATGGATAGACGAGCCTCGTTTTCTATCAGCGTTTTTCAAACTTTCCCACCAAAAAACCTTGAACATGGAGGGAGCATAAAGAGACAAGGGAAAGTTGTATCCTTGGAGGCCTGGGAAGGGAACCCAAACAGCCACCACAAGATGACTATGTCTTTAAAGTTGCTGACTTTTTCTTAGAAATGCATGAGAATTTTTCCTTTTCCTTCTATACCTGCGTTTATTTTAACAAATAATGTCTTAACTCATTGGTTGCTTTGGGTTGGATCCCATCCTCTTCCCTGCCTCCTAAAAAAGATACATGGAAGGGTTAACCCCCCAGTACTGTAAGACGTGAGCTTATTTGGAAGTAGGGTCATTTTGCAGATATAATTAGTGAAGAGGTGGTCATACTGGAGTAGGCTGAGCTCCTAATCCAACGTGACCGTGTCCGTATAAGAAGATGGCCTATGCGACAGAAACTCACAGGGACAATGCCACGTGGAAGTGGAGGATTGCAGTGAAGCATCTACAGCCAAGGGGATGCCAAAGATTGCTGGCAACCACCAAAATCTAGGAAGTAGGCAAGGAAGGCTTTCCCTGCAGGTTTCAGAGGGAGCATGGCCCTGTCATCACTTTGATTTCAGACGTCCAACCTCTAGAACGGAGGCAATAGATTTCAACTGTTCTAAGTACCTACTGTTAGAGCAGCTTAGGAAATGCACAAGCTAATCTTGTCCCCCAAATTTTTTAGTGAAAACTGTCATTCTAGAGAGAGAGAGTTATATATTGATCTTCTAGATGATATCTGATGGGTGCTTATGATAAAGGAAAGAAAAGAATCCAGAGGACCATTGAGAGTTTCAACTTAGGGCTACCAGAGTAAATTAGTGTTAATGAGGGCATACTATAGAAATGTCCAGATGAAAACATGAGCTATGGGCTGGACCTCTGGCCAGAGTTCGAACTCGAACTCTAAATTTGAGCTAAAGGGCATGAAGAAACCTGGAGCTTCTAGGCTTGACTAGTCTACCAAGGAGATGAGTGTAAAAGATGAGTATGGTATGGGGTGGGGCTGGGTTGTGGTACCATACAGTGGGGGGATCTGGTTAGAGGTGTGACTTAAAGTGCACTGAGTGTCCTCAGTTGGCCCTGGAGCAGATTAAGAAGCATGGGGAGCCCGACTGGCGTGGTTCAGTGGTTGAGCATCAACCTATGAACCAGGAGGTCACAGTTCAATTCCTGGTCAGGGCACATGCCAGGGTTGCAGGCTCGGTCCCCAGTGTGGGACGTGCAGGAGGCAGCTGATCAAGGAGAAGGAGGAGAAGGAGAAGCAGCAGCACATGGAAGAAGAAGAGCAGACCCACAAGGCCCAGGACATCTCATTCAGCCAGGACACACTAAATCTGCTCACAAATGACTCCAGATGAACCCACCTTCTTTGTCTTGGGGTGACCTCTACTAAGCCACAAAGCCAGAAAAGTCCAGGCCAGGGCCCTGCTTGCCCTGCCCCTTTGACATATTCACAGGTACTGGCCTTGGGAATGACTGACAGGCCTTGAGGGTGGAGTAGGAAGGGTTTGCCCCTTCGCACCAGTACTTTTTCCAGTCATTGAGGTACCACTGAATATACAAATCAAGCAGAGGTCCTGGTGGGAGGTAGAAGGGGAATTAGGTGAAATGACCCTGCAAAAGGACCAGGGCATTTGAAGTGCACAGGGGGCGAAATGTATGTGTGTGTGTGTGTGTGTGTGTGTGTGTGTGTGCGTGCGTGCGTATATACATACACATGTGTCTGCACACATGCTTATGCCTGCCTGCACTTGGGTTAGGAGTTAATAAAGATCTTGATCTGGTAGCAGGGAAACCCAACAATACAGGAAGAAAAGATAAAGGCAGACTTGGCTTTGAAATGAGCTCACATTTGGAGTGGCAAGGTTTTACTATTACTGGTAAGTAAATGAGAAGAGTGTCTAGAAGAAATGACAATATTTCTATTTGCTACTTTGGCTTCAAATTGATCAATGTTATAGGCTTATTGCTTCCTAACTGCTGACTTTCTGTTCCTGGCCAGTAACTCAGAGTTCCAAATTGAACCCTCAGCCCAAAACATGCAGAATCTGAAATTCTACCACGTGAGATTTATCCATTCTGATCCTGGTCAACTTTTGGTCTTCAAGATTTATTTTTAAAGGATAAGTACTCCCAGGAGTACTAACACCTTAAACCTTCCTTTATCGCTTAATGCATTCTAGAGAGGATTAGTGGATTAGCCCAGGGTTGGCCTGGAGTAAAGAGAGATGAAAGAAGGAAAAGAGAGATGGAAGGCACCAATAAAAAAGAAAAAACCCACTTTTCCCTGGCCTGCTGACTCAGTTAGTTGGAGTGCCATCCTGTATACCAAAATGTTGTGGGTTCAATTCCAGCTCAGGTTTGAGCCCAGGTTGGGACTCCTACAGGAGGCAACTCCAACCCATGTTTCTCTCTCATGGAATGTTTCCCTCCTCCTCCTCCTCCTCCTCCTCCTCCTCCTCCTCCTCCTCCTCTTCCTCCTCCTTCTCCTCCCCCGCTTCTTTCCCCTCTTCTTTCCCCTCCTCCTCTTTTTATTCTTCCTCTCTCTCTCTCTCTCTCCCCCCTCCCTCCCTTTCTCTCTAAAAATCAATAAACCATATTCTCAGGTGAGGATAAAAAAAAAAAAAAAAGCACCACTTTGCTTTGGCCTACAGCTGGTCTTACAGTTTCTGTCAAGTGTAGGCCCTGAGAAAGGTCTGACCCTGTTTTGTTGTTGTTGTTTGCAGGAATAGTGAAGATTTTATATTTCAGGGTTAGTGGGTACTGACTGAAGGCTTCCTATCACACACAGGAAGCCATGTAAAGACTCTGTGTCCAGTTCAGGGCTTTTCTAGGAATCTTGATTTATTTATGCAGTCAATATTTATTGAGACCCTGCTATACAGCAGACACTCTTAAAAACCACAGCAACCAAAACAAGCAAAAACGCTTGCCCCCACGGAGCAAACTTTCTAGTACGGTGGAGAGAAAAACAATAAACCAGTAAAATGCATAGCGGTCCAATGATAATATGTACAAGGGAGAAGAGTTAGTCGGAAACATGAGAAGGTTGGGGTGAGGGGAGGTGGGCAACATTAGATGTGACGTTTAAGCAAAGATCAGAATGAGAGAATGAACCAAGTGGATATCTGTGAGACAGAGGAGGAAACAGCACGTGCAATGGCCCTGAGGCAACACAGTGTGCACACCTTTGAGAAGAACATAGGGGAGGACACTGTGGTTCTGAGTGGAGGAAAACAGAAGAGCAGGTGAAATGCAGGAACTTCATTGTGTAAAAATCTCATAGGTGCTTTTGTAGGGACTCTTTTCCTGAGGTCACAAGGATGGAGGAGGGGCGGGGGTGGGGAGGGTGAGTGTCTCTAGCTAAAAGCCCCTCACTGGAAAGGAAATCAGTTCCAGCTCTGAGAAGCAAGGAAAGGAACTAATATCGATTGCTAGAAATATATGATCTGGATTTTTCCAAGGTGGTGGGACTGGCATTTGAAACATTTAAAAGCCATGCTTTTTCATTTACTCACTCTCCTTCCTCCAGTCCCCACCTTGGTGACATCTCAGATCCCTGGTCTTCTTGTCTTCCTGTCTCTTCCACTCTCTCTGGTATGATCTAATTGGTGTCCCTGTATATTTATCTTTCCCGAGATAGAATGAAGGAGAAGCCGTGACATGTGAAGGTGAGGCTATATTGAACAGCACGGGAGCAGTAAGTCACATGTCCCCATTCCAGAACTTTCAGAGCCACCCTAGACAAAAGATGTCCAGATTATTTTACCCTAGAGCCCAACCAAAATCATAAAGGTCTTACATTATGTGCTCTGCCTTTAAGGGGACTTATCTGCATTTGAAGATGTTATTTGATTTCCCTTTAATAAATAAAAACCTAAGTGCTAGGTGTTTTAGAATTTGGTAGTAGGAAATTACAGAGGGTTGTGCTTCCTTTTATGAGCTAATGCAAATGATGGAAAGCGTGTTTCGTTTTATTTCTTGGAAGTCAAGATGCTCAGAAGTTATGTGCTTACTTGAGACCCTGCGTTACAGGGTGAGTTAACAAGCCAGAGAAAGTTGAATATCACGATAATGGGTTGTTATTTATCTCTGCAGGTGCTTGAGGCCAGGGAAATCTGGAGTCATAAAGGGGTTCAACAACTGGGGATTCAACAACTGGGGAGGGGCATCTGTCTCAGAAATGGCACTTCCTCCGGACCTTCTCCGTTTCGGCATCACCCCAACCATTGCTCCTTTGACCATAATCCCAGGACCTTCCCGAAGCCTGGGGTGGGTTTTGCCACACCTCACAAATCTTTGATTCACTCCCTGCTCTTCAGAGTGCTCTTCAGACGCTTTGCATGACATTATAGAACCACCTTGTTGGTGTCCCAAGCCTGAGAATGAATCTCCTGGAGCCTTTTTTAAAAATTGATTTCAAAGAGAAAGGGAGAGGGAGAGAAAGAGAAACATCAATGATGAGAGAGAATCGTTGACCAGCTGCCTCCTGCATACCCCACACTGGGGATCAAGCCCACAACCAAGGCATGTGCCCTGACCAGGAATTGAGCTGTGACCTCCTGGTTCATAGGTCGATGCTCAACCACTGAGCCATGCTGGCCAGGCCCTGGAGCCTTTATTTTAAATCCCTATTTTGGAGCCTGCTCCAAGCAGAATGTCCCAGGGTGTCCCAGGGGCCCCACCATTCCAAGGCTCTGATGTCCATACCTGGTGTAGGAGCTGGACAGCAAGGCCCTGGAATGTGATGGCTTATTTGGAGTAGGATCTCAGGACTAGGATGACATAAGGGGTTGGTGGGGTACAGCCAGAGAGCACCCACTGTTCCAGAGTCTTACACCACACTGTGCTCCTCAGGGGGCCTCTGCCCTTGATCACCTGATGTGAGCACCCACCCACCAATTCTGCACCATTTCACTGCTCTTCCGAATCATTTCCCCTTGTAATCCAATTTGGCTTTTAATGACTATCTTTCCCACTCGTTCCTGGAGAGCGGAGACCAGCCCATTTGTTCTTTGTGTCCTTCATTGTTGTCCCTACACTGCTTCACAGATTTAGAAAAGGTTCAAAACATAACTGCTGAAATAATAAGTTTCAAAAGCTGCTTTTCATCACTTTTTTTTTAAGTAAGGATGTTAGTCAAGCTATTGCCTCCCTCAAGACAATTTAAACCTTTTCTCCAATTACTTTTCTCCAATTATGCAACTGAATGTTTTAAAGAAGTTTTCCCCATTAGCAAGCACTGAGGAGGCGTGGGGAACCTTGAGGCACTTTCCAGAGCCCCGGGAACCTGGAACCACACCAGCGTCCTCAAACACCCCTGCAAGCCACAGTCCTTTCCCAATGCTCTCCTTGGAAAAGAAAGGAAAGAGCAAAGGAAAATCTACCAAACCAAGACTTTGGAGTGACCGGTTTTAACCCAGCCCAACCACTCTGCTTTTCTTAGCATCGCTTTTCCTTGCCCCTGATTATGGCCTCCAAACCAGCAGGCAAAAATATAGGATGTGGGAAAACTTGAGTAAGAGAGCAAAACCAGAATGTTTTCAGCTTTGGGGAAGAAAAATACCCTTTTTGGGGGTTGGTGTTGCTGTTGTCTTTTTTCTTAAATTTTAAGATTTATTAGGCATCAGCTAAATTGATCAATAGATATTGATTGACCCTATTCTGTGCTAGATATTGTGTCACATGCTATGGATCATAATTTCCACTTCAATGGTGTTTATTTCTTCAATTTAAACATCTGTGTCTGTTAAAAAAAAAAACAACAACAACAAACTTTTCTTCAAGATGAGTGAAGAATCCCCTTACTTATGTGAGATTTTCATTCTGGGTTGGTTTCTGCAGGAGCTTACCATGTCAGTTTCTCTCTTCTTCAAAGGCTCACCGACTACAATTCCCAGACTTCCTTGCAGTTAGATGGAGCCTTGTGATTATATTCTATCCAATGGGATATGTTTATGAACCTCAATTCTCCACTCTCCATCCTAATCCGTCTTGGAGGCCACATGTCCTAGATGGTGAAGGTACAAAATGAAGCAGAGCTACCAACCTGTGGTAGACTAGGACGTGAATGAATTATACTCTCACTTTTGTTAAGCCTCTGAAACATGGGGGCCTATTTATTAGCAAAGTTTTTTTTGAGTGATATATATTCTTTCTTTAATTTAGTGGCGGGGGGGTGGGGGTTGGCTGGTTTAAATTTTTTCTACTGAGCTCTGTACCCTTTTTCTCCATTTTATGAATCTAGCCAGTGAAACATCTTGAGAAGAAATACTCATGCCCTGGGCACTGGTGCTCTTTCCTACCTTTCCATCAGCTTCCCATAACCTGACCCAATGTAGTTTCCTTGTGAGTCCTCTGGTCACAACACACATTTTCATGGTTTACTTTTTATATCTTTCTCTAGGAAGTTTAGCAAGACCTATTATAGCTCCTCAAGCCAGAGTTACCCTAAAATACGTATATTTTATAGTCATCAAATCAAATGGTTGTTCAGTATGTCAACATCTGTTATTTACTTATGATAAAATATACTTACAAAGTTAAATTCAACTCTGCAGACACTAGTTCTACCTACTGGAGCAGTTATTCTAACAAAACTCAAAAAAGTTGTGGAGCTTCGTGGCTTTTACTCCCACACCTCCTGTTCTCTCCCTAGCCTGTGGCAGTCTGGCTTCCTCTCTACCACCCTACGGAACTCACTGTCACCCAACAGACACCTTCCAGTCCTCCATTGTATGGGTGTGCATGGGAGGGGCGAGAGTAGGCTTGTTCCCCAGTCCCAGTGTTTTCTCCCAGGTGGGTTGACCTACCTGACAGGTGACTTTGGGAGGGGGGACAGGGCAGGTCCAGTCTTGCTACTCTTTGCTTTCCTCTTGGGAGCAGCTGCTGCAGGGAGCTCCCATCCTGTCTTGCTCCTCCTCATGCCTCTGAATGGAGAGGCCCACAGTGGCCCAGCACTGCCCGTGCCTGGGTAAGTAAAGAGGCCAGGATTCAGTACTGGGTGGTGCATTACTGCCACATACGTTAGCCACAGGGTTGGCTGTCAGCTTTATCAAGGTGGTAGTCAATTCTCCAACTACTTCCTTATGTATCTCTTAAGCAGCTCAGAAAGCATTTAGGGAAAACAGGAAATATTTATTAACCCCCCACAACTCCGAACATAGTTAGCCAATCTCTCAGATGTCCACGCAGAGCCCTGTATTTAATGCTGTCTTATTCCATCTCAGTGTATTGTAATTTCCTATGTACTTCCGTATAGCTCTCAACTGTACTGTATATTTGTGGTGGGTTCTGTGTTGCACCATCCAGATCTCCCTTCAATGAAAGACACGTTGCCCCAGCTGCTGGGAACACTGTCAGCAGACAGCTTCCAGCTGTCACCCACTTCAGGGAGTGTCTCAACTGTATAAAACAGTCTTGCCCAAGGTCATTCCTGGGGCAGCCCATATATCCAGATTGAATCATGGGTAGAAGGGCCTGGTCATCTCAGCCAAACTCAGGACAACTCTGACAGGCTATTCTAAGTCCTTGAAGTTAGCCAAGACTGTCATTGGACCTGCCCTGTAGCTGACAAGTATCTGCCAGTGTTTTGTGTAACTCAAAAATGCACAGGGCCATCTGCTCAGACCTGAAAGGTCTTTCTGGATGTGAGACATGAAGGTAGAGATGAAGAAACTAGTGGTGTTGCAATAACCATCTTGTGATCCTCAAATTAGGTGAAATGAAGTCTGTCCTGAGCAATGTTCTTGTGAGATAATACAAATCTGTTTTCCCATCTTGCCTTGAGGTGGCTTCGGGCTAGGGGAGTTTCTGCTCCAAGCCTTACATTTGGGCATGTGTCTCTGTGACTGGTCTAGAGCCAAGTAAATTCCATTTTCCTTAAGTATTGAAACGGACTTTGGTATGCTCTACCTTTCAAAGATCTGTAGGTAAGGATTGCGTTCAAAGCACTGCAATTTAATGAAATAACAGATGTTGACATACTGAACAACCATTTGATTTGAACTCAGGTCTTTTTAAAAAGTAACAAGTTCCTATCAAATGGAAGAGAAAGCAAATGAAAAAAAAAAAAAAGGAATGACTATCTGAAAACTGGAAAACATGGTGATGCTAAGGGCTTCCTTTGAATTCTGTAATTAAAGACACATTCTGAGACTCTCCAGTCTGAAGTAAATGCTTCAGGGGGCAACATATCTGCTCATTGTCTTATTGCCGGAAGAAATAAAATAACGGTAGAAATGCAGGACTTTCAATAACAGATAATTCCAATCCAATGCGTATGGTAGAGGCCCCCTCAGCCCCTACTGATCAGAGACCTAGGAATCTTTTCACTTCCAATGTGGGCATCAAGGGGGGCCCACGTGGTGTCCTGCTTTACAGGAAGTCAGCATAAAGCAGAAAGATACATATTCCTGCCAGGCTAGGCTTCTGCATAAAACATGGCCAGGGTCTACATCTGGCCATAACCATGTCTCATATTTCTAAAGTGTGGCCCTTTTTACTTATATTCCTAGATGCACAGCCTTTTCATGTGAAGCCCTCCAAGTCAAGGACCAGTTCTGCAGCCCCACCCACATTCAACTGCTATTCAGCAGGTGTTGCACCGTGTGCAATCCGTGTAGGATGCAAAAAAAGAGAGAGAGAGACAGAGAGACTTTCTTTCTTTCTGTCAACTGATATGAGCATCTCCTATGTTGTGTGCAACATGTATGGGAAGAAAAAAAAAAAAGAGTAAAGATCATTCATGGATCCTCATTTAAATGAGATTAGACTCTGGCCGAGAAAAATATATATGTACCTACTAATAATAGGCTATACGAAGAAAGTGGTAGTTGACCAAGATAAACAATTTAGAGGAAATAGAGATGACACCAGTGGCACCCCTCTTCTTGAGCAGGTGAGTGGGGTGAGGCCAGGTCACATGTGGAGAAGGAGCCTCCCTGACCCTTGGGGAGACTGACTTCTCGCTGAAGGATGACAACTGACTTTCTCTTCGAAGCACATGCTCTTTATGACATCATACTTCTCATAAACCTTTTTTCTTCCAAACCTAATAGCTGTCTGCCAAGTGCAGAGGAGCCAGAATTAGGTGGAGTGGGAAAGATGGGTTTTTTAGAGACAGACCTGGCTTCCAATGTTATGTGTGTCACCTTCTAGCTTCTAGTTCTCTGAGTAAATTATTTGACTTTTCTAAGCCTCAGTTTTTTCATCTGTGAAAGGAGTCATAAACCAGTGCTCAGACCCCAGGAGGATTCCCTGGAAAGCATGCAGCATGGAGCTTGGCACATCTGTATGGAAACATGGTTTTTTTCAATACTTTCTTTCATCAGAAAAACCCAGCTGAGCAAGTTCCCAGTGCTATTGTCAGGGCCCTCCCTGACTAGGGGACATACAGGGACCGGCTTTGGGTGTGGTTGTTGCTGAGAACTGGTTGATGCACCTCACAGGCTGGCAGATGCCAGGTTGGTCCCTGGAAATGCCCACCTTTTAATTCAGCACTGGGAGGGTGGGGGCGGGGGTGGCGGAAGAGGAGGACAGCAGGAGGAGCACTATAATAGATATACGCACATTACAGCATCCTTTCTATATATCAGCCTTATATCAGGACACCTGCCAAGACTCTTCCATGCTAAGTGTCTTTGTGCCTTTGCAATTCACTGCATTGTGAATGCCCAGCTCTGGCCCTCCGCCCTCATGGTGCACACCAGCTTACGGCCTTGGGGCCGCCACCAGGAATGAGCCTCCTTCTCTTTACAATGCAAGCTGGACTCTCTCATCACAGTGTCTTCCAGGTGTTTCTTTAAGTGGGCTTCCTTAGAGGAGCGGTTAGTCCCAGAATTGCACCCACGGGGTTATAGGAGAGGTTTGTTTGTTCATTTTTGTTTTAACCTGATTTCCCTTGCCTCTTTACAGGTGCTGTATTTTTAGGAACTTCCCCCTTCCCAGCCCCAAGTAAAAATAAAAAGCATTAGGGTAAGTCCATTAAGCATGAGGTCATTCCCAGTTTTAATCCTGGATAGTGCTACCTGGACCCCCATCTGTGCCAACAGCCAGGCCTGACCCTTTGCCCTCCCAGCCCATGTCAGACACCATAGCACTTGTCATGTGAAGGCTTTGATGAGCTGCAGAAACTGTTCAGAGAAAGCTGCAGACAGCAGGGCGGAGATAATTCCTCTTTACAAATGCTCTTAGGACGCCCTTGCTTGCTTTCTTCATCTCTACCTACCACGTGCTTGCTTTAGTCATCCAGAGTGTTCTGCATATCAATGTCAAATATCTGCAGCGGCAGTGGCAGTGTCCAGTGAGGGCCCTGAAAGAGCGCATCCAATTTTGAATAGTTGCTCTGCTTTTAAAACTTGTTCTTCTTTTCCTAGGCCTTGACCAGTGGTGGGGTTGGGGAGTGGATAGAAGAAGTCAGACTTTTTGCTTATTCATCCAGCCAGGAGTGTATCCAGGTGGCTGCTGGACAGTTTTCGCTACAATTTACTGCAGTTTGCAGGGAGGGAGCTCTAGAGAGTGTGGGACATGCAGTAAATGCCAACTCTGGGAGGGAGATGCCACGGAGAGCCAATGGCCCATTGTCTGGCCTGTCCCGTGGTCTCCTGGGGGCCCGGTCCTCTCTAGACTGAGCCCTGGCTCTTGGCAGCCATCCCTCAGCTGCTCTGTCAGCCACGGCTGGGGGACACAGGCGCTTCTGTGTCCCTCCCCACTGTACCTCTGCCACCGGCCAAGAGACTGACCCCAGAATCAGCAGCAGCTTTCAACTTGAGCCTTTTGTGATGAACAATGGTTGACTATGGCTCTCCGAGGACCTCAGGGGCAGCGCCTTTCACAGTGGGATTTCCCCTGCTGTCTTTGTCTTCCGTCATGTCTAACAGATGTCTGTGGCCTTGGAGAGCCTTCTGAAAACACCAGTGACAACTAGACTTGGGGCCCTTCCGGGAAAACAGCAGCAAGGGCCCTTCCGGGGTCAGCTGAGGCCTCAGCAAGAAAAACACCGGCCAAGGGCAGGCCGGCAGGCCGCCACTTGCCTCTCCCCTCCCGTGCCCTTCTCCAAAGGTAGCAGAGCACTTGGGGACAGTTAGGGGACGGCTTCTGGTGCAGTCGCATGCAGATTAAAATCAAATTCCGAGCATTCCTCTCTTGGAGGCCTCCTGCAAATTTATGAAGAACCCCTCAAGCATGTGAAATATGAAACCGCTGGGTAAGCCTATTGGTTTTTTAAGCAACACTAGGAACCTGATGTATCCAAAACAGTCAGCAGCGAAACCAGCGGACTCATTTCAATTATGGTTTCACTGCTTCACACGGAACTGGAATTCCTCTTTTGGAATAGTTTTCTGAATTAATCACTTCAATAATTAATAGTGAAAACATGGCCAAATAACCCACAGAACTAATGGAGAAGAATAGCATATTATATACTCATTAAAATATTATTTATATAGATCGTGGGACTATACTTACGGTAAAACAAAAAGTGAGAAAGGAATATATAAATATACATAAGTTACTTCAAATATATTTAAAAAAATAAAGTTGACACAAAGATAAGACAGAAAGAAAATCCCCCCAATGCTAATAGTAGTTGGATTAAGTCAGTGGAACTATAGGTGACTCATTCATCTTTTTTCTATTTTCCAAGTTTTCAGCAGTATGAGTATATACCTGTGTAATAAAAAAAGTATAATTTTTTAAAATAATTCTTTATTGTTCAGATTATTACAATTGTTCCTCTTCTTCCCCCCATAGCTCCCCTCCACCCGGTTCCCACCGCACCCTCTGCCCTTACCCCCCTCCCCCACTGTCCTCATCCATAGGTGTACGATTTTTGTCCAGTCTCTTCCTGCACCCCACACCCCCCTTTCCCCCTGAGAATTGTCAGTCCACTCCCTTTCTATGTCCCTGATCCTATTATATTCACCAGTTTATTCTGTTCATCAGATTTTTTTATTCACTTGATTTTTAGATTCACTTGTTGATAGACATGTATTTGTTGTTCATAATTTTTATCTTTACCTTTTTCTACTTCTTCCTCTTTTTAAAGAATACCTTTCAGCATTTCATATAAAACTGGTTTGGCGGTGATGAACTCCTTTAGCTTTTTCTTATCTGTGAAGCTCTTTATCTAACCTTCAATTCTGAATGATACCTTTACTGGGTAGAGTAATCTTGGTTTTAGGTTCTTGCTATTCATCACTGAATATTTTTTGCCACTCCCATCTGGCCTGCATAGTTTCTGTTGAGAAATCAGCTGACAATCATATGGGTGTTCCCTTGTAGGTAATTAACTGTTTTTCTCTTGCTGCTTTTAATATTCTCTCTTTGTCTTTTGCTCTTGGCATTTTAATTATGATGTGTCTTGGTGTGGTCCTTTTTGGATTCCTTTTGTTTGGGGTTCTCTGCGCTTCCTGGACTTGCAAGTCTATTTCTTTCACCAGGTGGGGGAAGTTTTCGGTCATTATTTCTTCAAATAGGTTTTCAGTATCTTGCTCTCTCTCTTCTTCTGGCACCCCCATAATTCAGATGTTGGTACACTTGAAGTTGTCCCAGAGGCTCCTTACACTATCTTCATATTTTTGGATTCCTTTTTCTTTTTACTTTTCCGGTTGGGTGTTTTTTGCTTCTTTGTATTTCAAATCTTTGACTTGATTCTTGCGGTCCTCTAGTCTGCTGTTAGGTCTCTGTATAATATTTTTTATTTCAGTCAGTATATGTTTAATTTCTAGTTGGTCCTTTTTCATATCCTTGAGGGTCTCGCTAAATTTATCAACCTTTTCTAGAAAATTCTTGAAAAACCTTATAACTATGGTTTTGAACTCTATATCCAGTCGTTTGCTTTCCTCCATTTCATTCATTTGTGACCTAATTCTTTGTCTCTGCATTTTGGCTGCTTCCCTGAGTTGATAGAGTGGCTTTTGTGTGCTAGGTGTCCTATAGGGCCCAGTGGCTCAGCCTACCCAGTTACCTGAGGTAGACACTCTTGGTGCACCCCTTTGTGGGCTGTGTGCACAGTCTTGTTGTAGTTAAGCCTTGATTGTTGTTGGTATCACTGGGAGGATTTGGCCTCCAGGCCAATTGGCTGTGAGGATCAGCTATGTCTACGCTGGGAGAACTTCTGTGCTGGAGACACCCTTATGGACAAGACTTGCAAAAGCCTCTGTGCTCACCTTGGATGGGCGGAGTCTCAGGGTGGAGCAGACAGCCTTGGCTTTCTGTCAGCCCTGCCCTAAGAGGCCCCTGGTTCTCAGTGTCCCTCGGTAATTGCTGCAAGCACCTTTGAGAGAAAGCTGCCCTCGAGTTTCGCCCAATGCCAGACAGTCCAGTTTCTCCTTGAATGACTCTGGGTCCTCAGAGTCTTGCCCAGAACTGGAGTTCAGAGCTGTCAGGAGCTTTTGTCTCCCTCCCGATTGAGAAAGCCAGCTGCGTACTCAGTTGCCAGCCCTCTCTGTGCGCGTGCCTCCATACCTCTGCCTTCTGCAGCTCCTCTGAGTCTCAGTGTGCTTTTCTCTTTCCTTCTAGTTATAGAATTTCCACTCAGCCAGTCTTCCTGTGGTTCTGGATGATGTCTGTTTTGTCTTTTAGTTGTAGTTTTGAAATTGTTGTGCAAGGCAGCAATTTAGGTGTTTACCTATGCCACCATCTTGGTTTCTAAAAACAATGTATAATTTTTTTAAAGTCCTATGGAAATTATTGCCTGGGACAGATAAATTTAATAGGCTTAGGAGAAAAATCGGTCTTATTCATTTAAAATGGCAATTCATTTGGGTAAAAATTGCTATTATGCAGCTAATTGCATCTTCTCTGACATTTGGCTACTTCTAAAAGTCAGACCTGCTCTAAAAAATGGTAAAAATTTGCCACCACTGGCTATTTCCACGAGAGCACAGGCTTTTGTCTATTTTGTTTAGTGATACATTCCCAGGCCCTAGCTTGGCAATTGGCACATAGTAAGACTCGGAGAGTTTTTGCTGGATGAATGAGCAGGCTGCAGGTTGTAAAGGAGCTGGAGTGCAGGGCAGAGAATGGGGGCTATACAATAAAAGGCCAATCAAAGACAAGAGGTGCAAGGATTGCTTTGTGGAAGACATTATGCCCCACACTCCGGGCCTCACCCAGGTCCCCTGGGTCCCCTCCATGTGCTGCTGGTCCCTCCCAGCTCCAAGGGCTTTTGCTCTTCAAAGCCCACATCTGCCCCTCTTCTTGGAGGATAGCCCTTGGGCTACGGATTTGCCTGTTGATCCACAGCCTGCAGGGGATTCTTCCCCAGGAAGCCCATACCCTTGGTGACATGGGTGCCCCACATTCCTGATTTCCCTGGAGATTTAGGCTGAAGGTGCCCTCCCCGTGACGTTGCCTAAATCAGAGCTTTCCTTGTCTCACTCTGCTTCTGAGAAAAAATGACCCAAGATAACAATAACTCAACAACAAGAAGAAAACGTAACATTCACGGGCCACTTGTCACGTACCAGGCACAGCTGTAATGGGCGAAATAGGGATTATCATTATCCCCATGTTCCCCTTGAAGACACAGGAACACAGAGTGGCTACATAATGCACTTTTGTACCGGGGAAGACTTAGTTCTTAGTCCCACCTTGAACTGGGTGTTTCTGACAGTCTTTCCTGAGGGGCCTGGGACTCCTTTTGCTGTCCGTTCTCCTGGTCTCAAGAATGACCTATAACAGTGGTCGGCAAACTGTGGCTTATGAGCCACATGCAGCTCGCGAGTTGTGGTCTGCCGCTCTGTTGACTAATGAGTTTGCCTACCACTGACCTATAAGAACGTAGCAAAGGCAAACCCAGGGAGTGGAGCAGGGTAGGAGCCACATGGGGAGCATGGGCTGGTCATCCCTGCCCTGTGTAAATGGAGCAAAAGCAGATTCAGGAAGGATCAGCAAGGAAGGCCCCACAGATGTGAATGTGGGGGAAACCTTTGAAAGAAAGCCACTTTGAGGTCTGGCTGCCAAGGGCACTCTGAGTAGAAGAAAACCAGGATCCTCCTGTGGAAGCAACGTCCAGGCCTTTGTGGACAGCCCTGGGTCCAGCTCCAGGAGGCGTCTCGTTGGGTCTTCAAGGAGCTGGAATTGGAGTGACATTAATGCCTACTTCCTTTGCTAAGACAATTTTGCTTGCAGGAGACGAATGATTCAATGTAAATCCAGAGCTGCCTGAAAACATCCTTTCGGTTTAGCGTGGGGACTACACCCAGTCAATACTTGTTGGAACAGCAAGTGGACGAATGCATGAATGTGGATGAACAGAGTTCCCTGAGGGCGAATGAGCTCTTTTAGAGGTCTGGACAGTTAGAGACTGACTGTAAGATGAGAATGACATTCCTGGAAGTGCAATCCAATCCATCACCTGTGGTGATGTGCTGAGTTGTGTAGGGGATGGATGCAAAGGTGTGGGGAGGGAATGAGACAAGCCCAAACAGGACTGTGACTCCCAGTAGACGAGGTCAACGGTGGCAGGCAAGAGGCACCAGGGGTGCCAAGAAGAGCAGGGTTACAGCCATCTGGCAGGGAAATCAGGGAAGTCAATCCAGAGGGAGTGCTGTTTGAATTTGCCATGAAAGAAGTAGTATTTCACTAAATGGGGATGTGGAGTGGAATCTGAGCCCTTGGTGAATGTGAAACAAACAGGGGTCAGGGGGTGGGAGAAGAGAAAGCAGAGCAAATCAGGCCAGGAAGCATGAGGCGAGAAGTCTAATTGGAACGTGGATGCTGCTGAGAAATACTGGAATGTAAGGTCTGAAAGAGAGGTTGATGGTGAACTTAATAAAAAGAGTTTTCATTATTGTGATGGACTTGAACTCATCTATGTACATGTTCTTCCCTGGTTCTCGTGGAGAGGCTGGGAAGCTCCAGGGGTACACAGGACTATTGTGAATGTAAAACAAACAGGGGTGGCTTCACCCATGCCTTGGACCCCTCATCCCTCTTAGCCTGGGACCTGAACATGTGTTTGAATTAGAATAGCCTTAGAAGGTATAAAAGGGTATGAACTAATGACAGGGAAGGCCAGAAATGTAACCTTGGCAACAGTATAAAAAAATAAATGGACTATTATTCTGTGCCCAATTAAATGCAGAGTAACAGTGTGGAAATGGAAATTTATCTGCAGCTGGATAGCTCCACTATGACAAAGCTGAGTGCACTGGATCATATTTTCCAAAAATGGCTGCAGCAACAGCTCCCATCCCACACGCTTTCAGCAACACGACCTTCCTGCTCCCCATTAGGAGGGGTGATGTATTTCCCCACACCCTGGAACCCGGCTGGGCCCCATGGCAGCTTCCATCAATAGGATACTGTGGAAACAACGCTGTCACGGATCTGAGTGAAGCCCCTTTCTGGCCTGGGGGCCTCTGCTCCCTGCCCTTTGAAACACTGGCTCCTGGAATGCTTCTCTGGAAACCCAGCCACCATGCTGTGAGGAGCCCAAGTCACAGGAAGAAGCTCACAGGGGTCAACAGCCACCGCTGAGCCATCCTCCCGGTGGCCATGGGAGTGACCGTAGGGGAAGTCCAGCCCAGTGGGGTCTTCAGGCGACATGGTAATAGGCTGCAGCTACATGAGAGGCTTTGAGCAAGAACCACTCTGCTGAGCCCCGCCAACACACAGAACTTTGAGAGATGATAATAAATGGTCATTTAAGCTGCTATGCTTTGGAATGGTTACTCAACGGGATATTTCTGGAACACCGGGATTAGGAGTGCTATAGATGTAGGCTTGTGGTTGTGAAGGGGGTGGGGAGTGGAATGGGAGTGGTCAGAGGATATCAGACCCCACAAAGAAGAAGGCAGCCCAGCTAAATGCCTAGGGTGTGGGGATGAGTGAGTGGGACAAGGCTGGATTGTGGCTATCACTTTGAGCCCCAGCTTTCTCACTCATAAAGTGGAAATAAATCCTCAGGTGTTATGAGGATTAAGCAAGAAAGCATAAATAAAGGTACTTGATATGCTATGAGCCTTCCCCAGAAGGTACCATTATGATTTCCTGCAGATGGTAGATGTTGATGATTTGTTAGTATTTGAAGGTGGTGCATCATGAATGAGTTTCTCCTTGGAATGGTCCGCTCATGGCAACTCCAAGAAGCATCTCTTAAATCATAATCATAAAGCCCCCTCCCCCAGCAGCCCTGTAAAGTTCTCCACACTCATTTATTCAGTCATTTCCTTATTCATTCAATAATTGCTTGGGTGTCAATTACATGCCAAACAATGCTATAGGCACAGGGCCTAGAACAGTGAACATTCCTCAAACACCCCTTCTCTCATGGAGCCTGCAGTCTAGTATTAGGGTTCATGGTAACATGTTGCCAACAGTCTTAAACTATTGGGAGCATGATGATTGGTAGTTATGAATTCTGAGGTCAGAGAGAACTGGGTTCATCCTGACTCCACCATTTAACAACTGTGAGACTTTGAGCAACACATTTTAGCTTTCTGTGCCTCAGTGTCTTAATCTGTAAAGTAAGCATCATCATCATCATCATTATTATTAACTAGAGGCCTAGTGCACGAAATCTGAACACAGGGGGGTAGGGGAGGGGTCCCTCAGCCTGGCCTGCACCCTCTCGCAATCCAGGACTGCTGGCTCCTAACTGCTTGCCTGCCTGACTGCCTGCCTGCCTGATTGCCCCATAACTGCTCACCTGCCTGCCTGATAGCCTCTAACTACCTCTGCCTGATAGCCCCTGACCACTCTGCTTGCCTGCCTGATTGTCCCTAAACACTCTGCCTGCCTGCCTGATTGCCCCTAACTGCCTCTGCCTCGGCCCTCGCCACCATAGCTTCATCCAGAAGGATGTCTGAATGATGTCCAAAAGGTCATTCTGCTGTCTGGTCTAATTAGCATATTACGCTTTATTATTACAGATATTTATTTCACAGAGCTGTTATAAGGACCAAAGGAGCTAATGAATATGGTCTGATACAGAAAAGCTGTCAGAGTAAATATTAGTATTTTGTTTCTGTTAAGTATTTCCTATATCTCTTCCTATTTTATGATCAAAAGCACACTCTCTATTCCATTCAATGTGGTAACTTTTTCTTTCTTTTCTTTTTGCTGTGGAAAGAAGTATGATAAATGATTCCTGATATTTGTTTACCTGCCAAAGTTATCCAAGCCTTGCAAGTTTGAGAAAGCTCATTTAAATTAGCCTCTGATGAGATTATAAAGCCACAGATTATATTAGCCATTATTTGGTCAATACTTGAATCTAAAATCACCTAATACTTAATTCCCTGAGGATGTAACCCCAAGAAGATCAAAAGGTAAGCAGGGGATTCCATGAAAGCAGGGGGAGTGAGGACCCCAGGTCCAGTGGACCCTGCCCACACTGTAGTCCATGTGAGAGGTATCCCCTGGCCCACAACATATATGGTTCCTCTGGAGTCATGTGACATGGAGGCCTTAGAGCATCTACTCTAGAAAGTCAAGGACAGCAGTGCTAACTGTACTCCCCCGAGAAGCAAAGGCAGTTTTACAGAGAAAGTAAGGAGACTCACGCTCTAAAGGCCATACATTGGCTGTACTAGTGACTAAATAATGAAAAACTCAAATAGGAGGCTTCTGTTATGTAAAAGAAATCCCAAGGCAGGCAGTTCAGGGTCAGTGTGACATCGACATGGTCATCAGACATGAATGTTCCTTGCGTCTTTCTCCCACCACCCTCAGGGTGGCCTCCCTTTCTCAAGGTCTACCTCCGGACACAAAATGACTACGAGAACTCCAGCTGTCATGTCTCCATGCCAAGCAGGAAGGAGGAGGCCTAGGGGAACAACACAAGAGGCACCTTTCCTAGCTGAGACAGCCCTCTTTTAGAAACCTTTCCAGGGGCCTCTGCTCAACAAGTCCCATTCACATCTCACTGACCATGTCTGAGTGGAGGATTGCCCCTGGGGTGCTGCCCGATGTTGGGAAGGCCTGTGCTGACCCTCACTGATGAGGTGGAATGCTCCGGGGGCTCAGTGCCAGCTCTGTCCCTACTGACACTTTGCCCTCTGAGCTCCTTTGAAGTCAAAACCCACCAGATAGAAGAGGCGATATGTGAAGTGCTTAATTATCATGACACGTCAAGTCTTGCAAGTAGGGACTCTTTCTCTGATTTCAAATAAAAATCATAAATATTTAAAGTCTTCTTCCCCTATTTCTAATTCCCTCCCACCCATCCTCCTACCTTATCCTCAAACCTGAATTCCTAGATTAATTTTTAATTACAATAGTTCAGGGAAGAATTATTGCTTCCACAATTTTTTTTGTTTAAGTTGCGATATTCCTTGGTGGGTTGCTTCACACATTCCACCCCTGGAATATCAGATGCTGCTGCCTGAAGGTCCTTCATGTGAATGTGATGTCATGAAGCCTGAAAAATTAGCGTTTCTTCTGAGTGAGCACAGGATTGTCAGGTTCTAGTCTCGTGATGTCAATCACTTTATTTAGTTAATTAGAGTTTACATAAATTTATTCCCAAGAGACTTTAGGTAATTTATAAAATTAGGCATAATTAAAAATAAAAGTGTTAGAAATAGAATAAAAACAGATAGCCTTAAAAAGGCAATTACTATTCTTTTCTCTGATTTATAAAAAGGACATCACAACGTGATGAAACGCAATGAATATTTTCCAGATGCTTTGAGATTCTGCCCTGAAGGTGTTATCAGCTTCTAGCACCACTATTATTAAGCACTGTCACTTGAACAGAGCTTTAAGCATGTACATCCTACCTCTGATGTAATGTGAACTGTAGGCACACTCTTTAGATTCAAGGGACACATAACTTCCCAGTATATAACACATCCTGGCTCTTACGCCACCCAATAAATAATTACAGGAGGAATGACTAGACTGTGTGCTGACACATATGATAGCCACTAAGGATGGCTTTTGCTTTCTCTTTTGTTGATTTTTCTTATAAGCACTTCTATTTTGTTTTGCTTGACTCTTTTTTAAAAATTTCATTTACACTTTGCATTCAATATCATTTTGTATTTGGTTCAGGTATACTGCATAGCGATTAAACAATCATACTTTACAAAGTGATCCCCCTGTTATTTCCAGTACCCACCTGCCACCATACTCAGTCATAAAAAAGAATGAAATCATATAAGTGCTTTTTAAAAGGTGGCAGTGTGACAGCATCCTTAAGAACCTGAAAGCCTGGCAGGCTTCTTAGAGAGGTGTTGTTCGAGACAGTCTAGTGTTTGCATTGCCTTATTAGTATGCCTTTAAAGAACTTGGGCGCAAAGGAGATCCTTTTAGGATATCATCTCTTGCTAACACTGCAAGAGAGTAATAAATGGTGTGTATAGATGAAGAGCATCATATAGGGAACAGGTCCAAAGGGTTGGATTCTAATCTATTTCCTCACTAACTGGCCGTGGTCTCTTGAAAAAGTCACTTTGATCTCCTTGGACCTTATTTTTCTCATGTATGAAATGCAATGATCCCTTCCAGCTTCATTAATGTATAAACTTGTGAGACGTTGAACTTGATGAACTCTGTGAGATCCATCTACCCCCACCAGGTGAGACCATGTTAGGTGGGTGGGGATGTGACATGGTTTGTGTATTCTGCTTTGTGATCAGCAGGAACCAATGGTTAACACTCGAGTCAAGCTGAATCCTCTTGTATCTTATGCAGTACATAAAAAATACTTTTGGGGGGTAAATAGTTACAAAACATATTTTAAAGATCTAAATGGAGAGAAGACATGTGTGGAGATGGAAAAGAAGTGGGCAGAACAGAATTCAATTTTTTATTTTTATTTCCACTCATCTCTGCTTATGAAAGGCAAGACAATCAACTTTGCATTACTGGTTCCTGATTCACCAACACAGACACAACACTCAACCTGTGAGCACATTTTATTGCTTTTTAAAAAATGAGGATGCAAATGGAGTGAGGTCCTTTAGATGGAACTTCAAAAAATGAACTAGTTGTGTTTTAAATCATTAAGACTAAAAACAGTCAAATGGTTTTGTCTTTGTTATTAGGTCCCAAAGGACCTTGCTTTGGTTAGTGGAGATTACTCATAGCTTGTGAGTGATTTGAGGAATCACTCTGTTGCTTATTTATTTATTTATTTATTTATTTCCTGACAGCTTTCTGTAAACATATGGCTTCTTTGAAATTGCCAGGGCTACAAAGGACTGAACTGGTGGGAGATTGTGTGCACACCTCCCCCTACTGGGCATAATTTGCAACTGCTTACTTGTGTTAACCTTGCTGACAAAAGTGGGTGGATGGTGGAGGGTTGGTTACCCTGGAAATAGAAACCTTGGAATTCTAACTCTTGTTCAGGAGGGAGGGAAGAATAAAAGAGGGGGGGGGGGTGGGGAGAGGTGTGTGTGTGTGTGTGTTTCTACCAGACAGAAAAAACATTATACATAAAGGCATGGAAGTCAGCAAGCAGATTCCAGTTTAACTGGAAAAGACACATTATGAGTGAAAAATCATGAGGAAGCAGCTGGAAAGCTAGGTTGGAGCTAGTTGTGAAAGATTTTGAACAACAAGCTGTAAAATGAGGAGCCACTAAAGCAATTTTTTTTTTTACAAAGTTAATTTTGAATAGAGATATTCACTTGTCTATTTTTAAAATCTTCTCATCAGGCATTTGTTGAGGACATGCCATAAAGCCAGTTATTGTTAGATGCCATGCACAGAGAAGATAAATCTCTCTGAATCCTGACCTCAAGCAGCTTAGAGTCTAGTAGTTGAAATCAGGTAGGTACCTACGTAACCATAACACAAAGTAGAAAGTGGTGTGTCATATGAAGTAAAACTAGGAAGCAAAAAGCGTTACTTTCAGCAGTGGACTAGGCCAAAGTCTAAGACAGTGGTCGGCAAACTGTGGCTCATGAGCTGCAGTTTGCCGCTCTGTTGACTAATGAGTTTGCTGACCACTGGTCTAAGAGAAGATTGTCATGGTAAAGGGCAAGTTGATCTTGGCAGGTAGAGTGTACTGGAGGCTGGAGTGTGAGAAGCCAGTTAGAGGCTACCAAAAGTTTTGTATATCATGTCTTATATTGAATATATACAATTTCCTAACATTACAATTTAGAAATTGTTTGTATTCAATATAAGTATGGATGGAATGAATGTGGGCAAACAAAGTATGGTATATTTATACAGTGGAATACTGTTCAAACTATACAAAGAGACAAACTATTGTATTGAGTCATGCAACAATAGGAAAAGTCTCCAGACATTATTCTGAATGACAGAAACTGTACACAAAAGTGGGAAGACTGCATGATTCTGTTTATATGATGAAATTCTAGGGTAGACAAAAGGAATCTATATTGATGGAAATCAGATCAGTTGTTGACTAGGGTGTGGTGGTGGAGGTCATGAGTACAAATGAGCTCAAGGAAACTTTCTGGGAAGACATCCTGTATCTTACATAGAGGCAGTGGTTACATGGATAAATACATTTGTCAGAATTCATCCATTTCCACGTAGAATATGTGAATTTTATTGTGTGAAAATTATACCACAAGAAAGTTTACTTAAAAACTAGGAAATGGTGAAGCATAAGAAGTTACTATGGTCAACAAGGTACTTAATTTCTAATTGGTCATTTCTAAATTGTGCTAATTAGTCATTAAAATGTAGTTTAATAAAGCAAGTAAACCCACGATATAAAAAATTGTGAATTTACTCAAAACAAAGCAAAGACATGGTGGAGAGAGTAAGTCACTCTCACATATTTTCTGAAGGGTGAATGGATACAAGAGAATAAAGGGAATATTCAAAGAAATGATGGCTGTAGAATTTTCCAAGTATGGATAAATAAAACTGCGTATCTTCATTCATAGATTTAATCTACTGCAGAAAAATAAAGGACACTAGGGATTTTAGTGGAAATAGAAAAGAAAAACTGACAAAACTAGATGAACCAAGGTAGCCAAGTGGCAATAAAAAGATTTGCAAAGATTGATCCATCATTGCACTAATGAATGCTTTCCAATGCTTTCTAAATCTGCCCAAGTTTTCACACTCTTGGTACTTTTATTTGAAAACCAGTCAGGTTTTCTTTTGTCTCTCAAAGAAGTTAACTTTTCCAAAGGAAGTTAGAATGAGACCTGTGAATATTTAAAGGGAGTTACAGTAGGTGTGAGGAGCAGTTTGATTTGCTCTTTCAGTGAATTTGAAAGAAAATTCCTTGATAGGCAAAATCCCCCATAAAATCTCTCTATAGAAATGAGTCCAGGGGAAATTTTTTTTTTCCTTCAGTATTCTGGCAAGCTCTCCATATACCAGGAAAAATGTTATAGAAATGAAATTGAGATAAAAGACCACAAATATGTTTGAAGGTGCTTAAAAATAGAACAGGGAACCTTGCCATGGGTTAGTGGTAATGGAAGTCATTTACTTTGGACATCTGATTTTATTATTCTATAATCGTTTACATAACTATCTGCTTAAGCCATGCATTTGTACATATTCCTCTCATGCATTCAGATTTAAGGAATAATTTTGTTTTCTATAAATAGATAAGAGGGGCTAGGAGATAGAGATAAAAAAGAGAGAGCAATAAATTCAGGTGCAAAGAATTTTCCTTTATCCCTTCCTGCATCTAGTTCCTTTTCCTTATTTATTTCTGCCATTGGCCGAGAGCCCAGAGACCATAGGTTCATTTGTTAAGCAGATTCCTTACTGATGACACGAAGAAGGGATTTTGGTTATGTCTAATCTGGGAGAAATGTGGTAATTTCCATTCATCTGTTCAAAAGCTCCACTGAGGTTAGGGTGCTGATCAAGGTCATTCCGCATTCTCAGAGGGAGTCACTTGCCTCCTTTTCTCTAGAACATTAGAGTTTCAGGGCACTACCTGACTTTGACTTGATCTTTCCATAAAAGTGCCTGGAGATAATAGCTTCTTGTTTGTTTTCTTTTTAATGATTTTTATTGTTTAACTGATATACAATATTAGATTAGTTTCAGATGTACAACCTAGTGATTAGAATTTATATAACTTATGAAGTGAGCACCCTGATAAATCTAGTACCCATCTGGCACCATGTACAGTTATTACAATTTTATTGGCTATGTCCCATATGCCGTACTTTACATCTCATGACTATTCTGTAACTGCTTATTTGTACTGCTTGATCCCTTCACCTTTTTCACCAATTCCCCCAACTCCTCTCCCATCTGGCAACCATCAGAATGTTCTCTGTATCTATGGGGCTTTTTCATTTACCTTGTTTTTTTTAGATTCCACTTTTAAATGACATCAAATGGCATTTGTCTTTCTCTGTCTGACTTATGTCACTTAGCACAATGCCCTCCAGGTAAATCCATGTTGTTGCAGATGCCAAGATTTAATTCTTTTGTATGACTGAGTCGTATTCCATTGTACATATGCACCACTTCTTTATATCCTTAATTATCCATTCATTGATGGACCCTTAGATTGCTTCCATATCTTGGCTATTGTAAATAATGCTGCAATGAACATCTGAATGATAAATATGTACTTATTGCCAAACCAGTATTACAAGAAATGTTAAAGGGTCTTCTTCCAGGAGAAGAAAATAAAAGACAAATAATATGAATAATAAAGTGGCAAGAAGTACAGAGCACGCCAAGGCTAAACGCTGCTTGTGATTTGTGAACCTTTGAAAGATTTGGGGGAGATCTGAAGCATGAGCCCAGAAGATGGTCTGTATGAGAAAGCCATTGGAAACAGCTTGGGTGAGTGAGGCAGGGTCTCATGGCACCATCAGGGTGGGGCAACCTGTGCAAGCCAGGTGGATGGTGACTCAGGTATGGCTCCTGCCTGCTGGCTCTGTAGGGTGAGGGTTCAGCAAGGGAGCAATAGCCTCTGCCGGTGCTTTTGTTTTGGAGAAAGCTGACCCTACAGCCCTTATCCTGAAGCCTGACAAATCAGTGCCGTCCCATGCGCCTGATGCCTTTCAAGCTGCTGCCTCAGCACTGGAGCTCAAAGCATCTGAGTAAGTTCATGCATGGGCTCTTTAAGAGAAATGCCTGGGACTTCACTCAACCACAATCCCTGCTGATTTTCACAGCCAAAAGTTTTGGGGACCTCTCTTCCCAGCACTAGAACCCTGGGGAGAAGGGACTGGGACTCCTTGCTCCTCAGGAGGACCTCTGTAGCTGAGATAGCCTTCCCAATTATTTTTTTTTAAGTTTTTATTGATTTTAGAGAGAGAGGAAGGGAGAGGGTGAGAGAAAGAAATACATCAATGTAAGAAACATCAATTGGTTGCCTCCCATACGCACTCCAACCAGAGGTCAAACCCACAACCCAGGCATGTGCCCTGGCCTGGAATTGAACCGGTCCATGGGACAATGCTCAACAAACTGAGCTATAGCAGCCAGGGCCCCTCCCGATTCTTAACCACCACATGTGGGGTGGGACCAGCCCCTTCTGTGTCCCTGCCCCTCTATCAGTCTCCATGTTTCTTCTTTATATCCTTACTGACAGGACTTCTGTTCAGCTATTTTTGGCAGTTTTGAATGATGATTGTTTCATAGCTTAGTTGTAATTTTGATGTGGTTGTGGAAGGTTCTGAATATCGCATTTAAATACACCCCCATCCTGACCGGAAGCCTGGAGTTATTTTCTTTTCCCTGAAAAATGTAGCGTGTCTCCAGAGATGTGATGTGTGCCAAAAGGAACACAAGCTCACATAGATGCCATTCCACCACAGTTTGTCAATTTTCTTTACTTCCTGTTCAGAATTCCACTTCCATTGCTCATCAGTCATTGTGAGGAATTTACCTAATCATATCCACTTGGTGTCAAGGAAGAAGTGAATACAGTGAATAAACAGTACATACTCCTCTTAAAGATGAACCCTTAAATAGCTGTACTTTTCTAAATACTATAAAGAGATCCTTGAATTTATTGGGACCTTGGACCAAATTTTTCGGAAGCATCTGCTCACAAATTGTATTTCATATTTTTAGTGTTTGGGTTGTTCATTGTCTACTTGCATCAATAAATGTGACCAACTTTCTCCTTTTTTTAATGAATTAAGTGAATATTTTTTAGTAACATTTTAATTCTCGTAATGATTTTGTTAAACTATATTTTTGAGGGGTTTTGGTGGTTTATTCAGAGCTTGCCATATACATCTTAATTTATCAGACTCTGCTTCAGATTTATACCAACATAATTCCAGTTAGATATAGAACTGTTACATTTCACACAAATAGATTCATATAATTTGTGATCATTTATGACAGGCTTTTTTTCACTTGCCATAATGTTTACAAACTTCACATTGTAGCATGTGTCAGTACTTCATTCTTTTTTTTTATTACTGAGTAATATTTCATTTAAAACAGACTCACATTTTTAATCTATTCATCAATAGATGGCATTTGGATTATTACCACTTTTTGGATATTATGAATAATCCTGCCATAAGCATCTGTGTTTAAGTTTTTGTGTGAATGCATGTTTTCAATTCCTTTGGGTATATACTTAAGAATGGAAGTGCTGAGTTATATGATAACTCTATGTTTAGCATTTTGAAGGGTTGCCAAAGTATTTTCCAAAGCAGGTGCATCATTTTCCATTCCCACCAGCAATGAATAAGGGCTCTAATTTTTCACATATTCATAAGTGCCTGTTATTGTTGTCCCTTTTATTTTAGCCATCCTAGTGGGTGTGACGAAGTATCTCATTATGGTTTGATTTGCATTATCCTTATAACTAATTACATGGAACATCTTGTCATGTGTTTATTGGCCGTTTGTATATTTTCTTTGGAGAAATGCGCATTCAAATCTTTGCCCATTTTTAAATTGATTTATTTGTCTTTTTGTTGTTAATTTCTAGAAGATCTTTATGTATTTTCAATATAAATCCCATGTCAAATATATCATTTGCAAAAACTTTTCTCATTCTGTAGACTTTCTTTTCACTTTCTTGTAGTGCTCATTGAAGCACAAAACATTTTAATTTTAATGTAGTCCCATTTGTCCATATTTTTTCTTTTTTTGCTTGTGCTTTTAATTTGTATCTAAGAAATCATTGCCTAATCCATGGCCACAAAGATTTTCTTTTAGAAGTCTTATAGTTCTAGCTCTTTTATTTAGATCTATGATTAATTTTTAAAAAATATATTGCATTGATTTCAAAGAGGAAGGGAGAGGCAGAGAGAGATAAAAACATCAATGATGAGACAGAATCATTGATTGGCTGCCTCCTGCATGCCCCCTACTGGGAATCAAGTTCACAACCCAGGCATGTGCCCTTGACTGGAATCGAACCTGGGATCTTTCATTCTACAGGCCAATGCTCTATCCACTAAGCCAAACCAGCTAGGGCATATCTATGATTAATTTTGAATTAATTTTTATGTATACTGTGAGGCAGGAGTTCAACTTCTCTCTCTCTCTTATTTTTTTTTTTTTTTTTTTGGTATGTGAGCATCCTGTTGTCCCAGAACAGTGGTTGGCCAACTGCAGCTCTTTTGACTAATGAGTTTGCCGACCACTGACCTAGACTTTCTATTCCAATAATTACAGGCTGTTGTTGTTCCTTGTGATTAAGCCCCTAAGCCATTGTTGAATAGACTGTTCTTCCCCATTGAATTGTCTTGGAGTCCTTATTGAAAATCAATTGACCATAAATGTAAGGTTTTATTTCTGGACTTCAATTCTATTCCTTTGATTTGTATGTCTATCTTTATGCCAGTGCCACAGTGTCTTGGTCACTGCAGCTTTGTTGTAAGCCTTCAAATTGGGAAGTGCGTGTCCTCCAACTTGGTTCTTTCCCAGAATTGTTTGGCTATTCTGGATTCCTTGCATTTTCATACGAATTTTATGATCAGTTTGAAAAAGATCCACCTGGGGGTTTGAAAGAGATTGCATTGAGTCTGTAGATCAGCTTGGAAGGTATTGGCATCTTAACCGTATTAAGTCTTTTGACCCATGAACATAGGATGTCTTTCCATTATTTGAGATCATCTTTAATTTCTTACAACAATGTTTCATAGCTTTCAGAGTACAAATTTTACACTTATTTTGTTAAGTTTATTCCAAAATATTCTTTTTTTAAAAAAATATTTTTATTGATTTCAGAGAGGAAGGAAGAGGGAGAAAGATAGAAACATCAATGGTGGAGAGAATCATTGATCGGCTGCCTCCTGCATGCTCTACTGGGGATTGAGCCCTCAATCTGGGCACGTGCCCTTGACCAGAATCGAACCTGGGACCCTTCAATCTGGAGGCCAACGCCTCTATCCACTGAGCCAAACTAGCTAGGGTCCAAATATTCTATTTTTTTGTTTATGTTTTTTGTTGTTATAGTAAATAGAATTTTCTTAATCTGTTTTTGGATTGTTCCCTTGCTAATATACAAAGATAGAATTGATTTTTGTATATTGATTTTGTATCTCCACTTTGCTGAACTTATTAGTACAAATAATTTTTTAATGAGTTCTTTTGGATTTTGTATATGTAAGATCATGTCATCTGAAAAAAGGTAATTTTACTTCTTTCTTTCCAATGTGGATACCTTTTATTTCTTTTTCTTTCCTAAGTGTTCTGGGTAGGACCCCTATTATAGTGTTGAATAGAAGTAATGATGGTGGACAACTTTATCTCATTCCTGGTCTTAGGAGAAAAACCTTCAGTTTGTCTTCATTAAATCTGATGCTAGCTGTGGGTTTTCCATAGATAACTTTTATCAACTGGCAGTTCCCTTCTATTCCTAACTTATTGCCAAAGTACTATTTAACTATTCTTTGTACAGCAAAGAAGCTGAATCAGTTTTCATTTTTTAAAATTTCCCTTCTCCCCTCACCATTTTTCATTCAATGTTTAATTTGCTCAGAAAATGTTTATGTGGCCTATATTCAATAATAAAAGTCATTTTAAGAAATTAGTCAAGAAATTGATTGTCTAGTATGGTATTCTCTTTCCCCACCCTCTGCAGGCACCAAAATTTCTCTCCCCCCCCCTTCTTTCTCAGTATATGATAAGTTACTAATAATTTATACTTCATGTAGAGCTAACTCAGGGTATCACTGGCTGAGGGAGATTGCATTTTAAACCTATCTCTAATTGATGTATGAAAGACATTATCCATTTAGGGAATTTCAGACATCAGTAATGATTACTTAGGCTGTCACCTACTCTGGTTAAAAAAAAAAAAAAAAAGCTGACATTTGATCTGCAGTCGTCTTTAGGAAAATACTATTACAGAAGCTCATTCCGAGTTGCATAGAGTAATTCAGGCACTTCAATCTGAGGTTCAGTTTCCTATCTGTTCGTGTCAGCTAGTTTTTGAAACTAACCTCCTGAACTCTGAGTGTGGATGACGTGCAGCCTGGTAACTAAATAAACAGTGGCATGAATGAGGTGGGCAAACCAGCTCTGTTGATTTAGAGAGCTGCTTTACTTACTTATGTCTAACCTTCTTTCAGAAAGGATTTAATACCACTTATGTTAAGTGCTGAGGAAATTGGGATGCTGGGAGTGTGGGAGCAGGAGAGATAAGCTGCACCAGATCTATTTGGGGCGTGAGAACTCCCTGCTGGGGTTATTGGAAGATTCTACCTCACCCTGGAAATGCATGCTGCTGCCCAGCTAGCCAGGAAATATGGAAGGTGATGGAATTACCTCTTCAGTTAATCCAGATGAGGCCCTGGTCTGATAGCTCAGTTGGTTAGAGCATCTTCTCCAGACACCAAGGTTCTGGGTTCCATCCCGGTCAGTTCACCTACAAGGAGCAACCAGGAATGCATAAGGAAGTTGAATGACAAATCTCTTTTTCTCTCTCCCCTCTTCCTCTCTCTTTCAAACCACCGTGTGGTTTAGTGGTTGAGTATCTACCTATGAACCAGCAGATTGCGGATAGATTCCTGGTTGGGGGCTCCATCCTTGGTGGGGGCATGTGGGAGGCAGCTGATCAGTCTCTCTCTCATCATTGATGTTTCTATCTCCGTCACTCTCTCCCTATCTCTCTGAAATCAATAAAAAATATTTTTTAAAAATTTAACATACATTTAAAAAATTAATCCAGATGATGTGATGCTGGTTTGAATCTCCTGGTAATCAATAAAAAAATATTTTTTAAAAATTTAACATACGTTTAAAAAATTAATCCAGATGACGTGATGCTGGTTTGAATCTCCTGGTACAGTGCCAGTGGCACTCTTCTGAGTCGCGCACACAAGAGCAAGCACACACCCTCCAGGACCCTGAGGAACAAGGTGGTGAGGGAGAAGATTCCACAGCCCACCCTCCAACTCTGTGCCTCCTTTCCCATCCCAGGCATCTAGTCTCTTAGGGTCCCTTCAAAGTCACTGCCGGCTAGAGCCAATGAGTGTGAAGGGATTTTAGGGGGAGAAAACGATAAAAACACACTCTCCAATGTGTGTCTGGGATTTAAGTGACAGAAGTGGTGTAAGACTGCTTGCTTTCAGTCCTGGCTCTGCCCTCGCAGCCTGCTCCTGGCACAGAGGAAGTGCCCGAAAAATTCCACCTGTTCTCAGGACTGAGGTTCACCCCTTTAAACGAGTGGGGTGCAATGCCTCACTTTTAAATCCTAATTCAAAATGGGAAAATAAACGTTAAAAATAGGTCCTTACACCTTACAATAGCATAACATACACCTATCAATATGCGTAAAAGGCAAATTTATTGCAGTGCTAAAATGTCTACCAGTTCTTAGTTTATGAATATTCATTTTCAGGTAACTATGGTTTAACACAGTGAGAGTATTATGTATGCAGGTCTGGTTCTGTATTACATATGTGACTACCGTTTCATACTTTGTTACTTATCAACCATACCAGATTATTTCCACTGAAATGATGAATTTATGCTACCAATTGGTTTGGAACCAGGAACCCAAATTCCAGATGGCATCATGGATTCTTCTTCTTAGACATGTTTTCATGACTTCGTTGATGTCAAAGGACTCTGCAATTAATCTGCATAACATTAGTTCCGCTGGTTTGTTGACGAGTTTTTTCTAATACATTGTACACCACTGTGGGATGACTTAAGCGTTTTCTGAGTTTTTAATGAGACCATGTCTTGCTTCATGATGTCTACAGATGGGCTCTTGTTGCCTCGTCACCTCTGATATTATGGTTTACATCTCATTTAAAACTTCTGCATTTGTTAAATATGATTCCATTGTAATGGTTGTAAAATCAAGTCCTAGCTTCCTTTCTTATAAAAATAAAAGTAAGAATGACCTGTATCTTACTAGGAAAAAATGGGAGGCCACATAATAGGAGCAGAACTTTGTTATTAAGCCAACATTATAGCTATTATTCCTCTTTGTTTGTTTCTTATCTAAGATGCTTCTTGCACATGCTGCAAAGACAAATTGGGAATGGGAAGCAGGAGAATACCCAGCCTCTTTGAAACTTCCTCAGAGCCTGACTGATTCTTTTGCTTCAGTCTCTGGAGTCAGGGATCCCTTTTTCTCCAGCTAAGAGGCAGAAAAACATATACTTTTCATGAGAGCATAAGAGTCTATGCCATCTACCGAAGTTTCATTCTTATAAAATTAGGTCAGATATCGACTTTATTTACTTTTTCATCAGTCAGTGGGAGGGTCTTTGCATTCTGTTCTTTTGGAAGGAGTTTTCTCACCCTTTATTTCACATTCTCTTTGCTTTCTCTTTTTAACAAGAATATGAAACAAAAAAGAGCATTTTTAAAAAATCTTCACAGACAATATCACCAGGGCTATCTTTAACTTCAGTTTCTGCAAATATTCTGCCTCCTTTTCACAGGGAGGGAAACAAAATCATCCCATCGAATAAAAGAGTAAATTGACCATCACTCCAACACACAAGATGGCTGCCCCATGTGGTCAAAGATGGCCTCCACAAGATGGCCAGCAGGAGAGGGCAGTTAGGGGTGACCAGGCCGGGAGAGGAGGGCAGTTGGGAAGGACCAGGCCTGCAGGGGAGGGCAGTTAGGGGTGACCAGGCCTGCAAGGGAGGGCAGTTGAGGAGGGGGACCCAGACCTGCAGGGGAGGGCAGTTGAGGGGGGACCAGGCCTGCAGGGGAGGACAGTTAGGGGCGACCAGGCTGGCAAGGGAGGGCAGTTAGGGGTGACTAGGCCAGCAGGAGAGGGAAGTTGGGGGTGACCAGGCCTGCAGGGGAGGGCAGTTAGGAGCAACCAGGCTGGCAGGGGAGGGCAGTTAGGGATGATCAGGCCTGCAGGGGAGGGCAGTTAGGGGCAATCGGGCCAGCAGCAGAGCAGTTAGGCGTTGATCAGGCTGGCAGGGGGGTGGTCACTCCCCCTCCCCCCATGCACAAATTTCGTGCACTGGGCTTCTAGTTCTTTTTTTCTTCTAGAAAATAAGGTTGTGTTGTAGGGAGTTCATCTTTACATGTATTTATTAGAGATTTAAAGGAGACAAAACCCCCAAATCTCACAGTATTTGATTTCCCATACCATGCATATATGCAATAGCATATCACTGACAGCGTTGCTCCATTTAAAATTTTTCTTTACTTTTCCCCTCCTCTTCCTGCCCCCCATTTCTCTTTATCTCATTTTGTATGGGTATTTAGAACACTCTCCCAAAATAACGAGGGGTGGCTATTTCTTTTACCAGAAACTTGTGACTTTGCTGGATGATACTGGCACTGTTGTGCAGCTCAGTGATGGTTACAGTCAAGGGGCGACTGCTGGCACTTTTTTTGTTATACAATTTGGTAGTGAGGTACATGTAACAAACAAAAAAAGAAAGAAAGCCTTTTTTGCTGAAAACAAATTTCTTTGTTATTGTAAGAGAAAATGTTCCCAAATATTTTAGCAAAAGTGTAGAAATATTTGTAGTCATTGGGAAAAACTAGCACATAAAACTTTTCTTTAGAATTAAATCGGAAATTTGTTTTGGATTTAAATTCTGAGGACAGGTATAATTTTTCATCTTGGGTTTGGAATAAGACTAAAACCAGAGAATCAAAATCCCCTAAGAAACCTATGCTTGGATGAGTAAAAAGCCTTGCTAGGAAATTTGCTCCAGTATTTACAGGATTGATTTTTCTATCTGACATTAGAGACTGGTGATTATTCAAGCACTGCCTCTACTTCATACCACCGTGGATATTGAATATTTCTGATGATTACTGGAGTTGAAAAATGGTAGTATCATTTAACCAGGCTGGTAAACAGAAAGGTTAATTAAAGATGCCATGATTATCAATTACTAAAACATGGAAGACAAAACCTATTTGCAATTTTTGCTGTAATCACTTTTTAATTTTATGATTCAGAAAGTATCTTGGGAGTTTTCAGGGTCATGAATTATCCTTATGAATGGCAAAGCCATTAATATTAGGAAATGCTCTTTCATACAGTATGATGGGAGGCACCACAGCAACCTGGTTGGTTGAGTATTCTTGCTCCAACTCTTATTATCTGTATAGTTTCAGACAGGTTAGCTCTATCAGTTACTCATTGCCACCATAGTGCTATGGAACCAATGATTTTAAAAGTCATTAACATTAAATAACATGAGTCATTGGGTTTGTTTGGCATTGGCTGATCTAGCCTGGGCTCACCTGGGCTTGTCTTGAAGCAATAACTTAAGTCCAAGACTATTTGTTATCCTCCTTGGACCAGCAACACATGCCCAAGACATGGTTTTCTTACAGTAATGACAGGAGCACAAAAATGCAAGCCCAACCATGCAATCACATTTATCCAATACTGTATCTTCATTTAAATTAAATCCCAGGGCCCAATCCCAACAAATATGGAGTAGGGAACATATACTTTGCTCATCGAGGTTAGGTGTGTGTGTGTGAACATTGAGTAGCCATTTCATCTAACATATTTAACCTTTCTAAACCTCCGTTTTCCTTATTAGTAAAATTCCGACAAAACTAATTGCCTCACTGTAACGTGGTGAATATTAAATGAGACATTGTGAAGTACCTAAGTCAGAGATGGTGGCTAATAGAATTTCCTGAGATGGCAGATATTATCATCATCAAAAGGAACATGGTGGACTCATGGAGCAATGTGACGGGGGCGGTTGGGAGGGCTAAGGCATCATCTGGTATTGAAATGGACAGAAGAGCTGCATGCACTTCATTCAGATTCACCAATCGCTGACCTTTAACCACATTTGCTTTTCCTGAACCATTTAAGAGTTAGTTGCAGATATTATGCTTGTTTCTCCCTAAATGCTTTCATCTGATTTCCTAAGAACAACCTGTTATACAGCCACAGTACAAATATCAAATTCAGAAAATGTAACATTGATTCAATATTATTATCTACATATGGGCCATATTCATTTTCAGGAGTTTTATGGCAATCTCTGTCCCCTCCCCTGATTTTGGAATGCAGAGTCTGTTCCAAAATCACACATTGTACACATTGTATTTAGTCATGGTTTTTTTTGGTTTGTTTGTTGTTTGTGTTTGCCTTTTTTCTTTTTTTACTCACCTTTAATCTGAAACAGCTCTTCAAACTTTTTAAATCTTTCATGACATTGCTTTTAAAAAGATTATAGGTCAGTCATTTTGTAGGCTGTCCCTCAGTTTGGTTTTGTTGGATGTTATATCATAATTACACCCAGGGGCAAATACTTCACAAATGACGTGTTCTTCTCAGTGTGTCTCATCAGGAGACACATGGTGCCCGCTTGTTTGTCCCATTGCTGATGATACTAACTTTGATCCCTTCATTAAGGTGGTGCCTGTCAGGTTTCTGCACTAGAAATCACTATTTTCTCCTTTATAATTCATACGTAATCTATTGTAAAATACTTTGAGATAATGTAAATATCCTGTTGTTCTTCATACATTCACCTTTTTGAAGCCATTGAGAATTGCTCCTTGAATCAGTTATTACTATCTTGGTCATACAATAGTGATTTGTTGTTTTCTACATTTACCTAGCATTATGCTATGAGGAATCACTTTCCCTTCTCCCCATTTACTTATTGAATCAGTATGTATTTCTAGTGAATTTTGACTCTGTTCCATGGATTAGAGGGTACAGCGTCATTTTAAACCATATTTTGATGTTCAGATTGTCCCATATTTGGCCAGTGTAGAGTTCCTTCAGACTGGCGCCTATGTCCTTTTGGTCATGTTCTCACTTTGGGGCGTGACAAGGTGTTCCAGGCTCATGTACTTTCTTGCTCCAGGCCTGGAATTTGCCATTTCTCCAAAGAGCCCTACTTTAATATGATCTTTTGCCTTCAGGCTGAATTATATTAATTTGGATGAAAAGGTAGCCCATAAGCTCAGTAACTTAGGTTTAATAACATTGCCATCAGCACCCTGAGGAACTATTTCACTCCAACATGTTTTACTGACTTTTACATAAGAAATTCAAGTCATTGAAGGCATTATAAAATGTCATTTGGCAAATTGACTAATGCACAAAAATTTGGCAAATTAATTAATTTACCACACCAAGTTTATTTAAGTATTGTCTATATATATAAAAGCCTAAGCCACTGAACAACCAAACGACTGGTCAACTGGTTGCTATGACACACACTGACCACCAGGGGGAAGACACTCCATGCAGGCGCTGTCCCCTGGTGGTCAGTGCACTCCCACAGCCAACCTCCCACAGCCGGGCAACCTCCCGAGGCCAGCCAACTTCCCACAGCCCCTCCCCCTGCCAGCCAGCCCTGATCAACCCTGATCACTGGCCAGGTCAAGGAACCCCACCCATACACAAATCTGTGCACCAGGCCTCTAGTTCAATATAATATGAAAGATGTGACCTTGCAGATTCTACACTAAACAAAATAGATAATATTCTGTCATATAATAGACATTTAATCCTGGAATTTTAGGTGTGGTTTTGTTTTTGTTTTTTCAGGAAGAAAATCGTAAATAAGTGGTGAGACACAGAGGTCATCGATTCTTATGTTTGACATTACTTATGTACATTAGAGTTTCCCAAGCCCCTGTCAATGGTCTTTTTGTTTAATCACAAAGAATCAAATACAGTGAAGAACCTGGACATTGTCTTGACTGTGGTAGCAGAAAGCTGTCATCCGTCTGAATGTAACATGTACACTCAAGTGAACATATTATTGGCAGCAATAACTCCTACAGCAGCATTAGTTAGAAGCCCAGTTGGTATGCCTGCTCTCTTAAATCTTCCTACTTAGCAAGCAGCCTTTTCATTATGCAGTTCAGGTAGGCAGTGGGTTAGCTATTTACGAATGGGTTTTTTCTACCTCCTGCTACTGGCCCGCTCTTCAAGATTAGCATTCTGTTTACATTCCCATGAATGTCAAACATAGCACCCCTCTTGTCTCACATTCCTGAGGGTGCTGGCTTCTCTAACTGGTAGCAACTCATACTCTCTCCTAGTGACTCTGGAGCTACTGAGACAGAAGTGTTTGGAAGGAGCCAGAAGCTTCTGCAGAGAATTCTGGCCCTGCCTCAGCTGAGGGGTGACCCAGGGGCATCATTCCACCAGCTTCCAGTGAGGTGAATGGACTTGAACTTGCCCTTAGGCTGTGACAAGGGGAATAGAGTGAGAGTGTTGAGACATGACCACAACCCTGTACTCTGCCCCTAAAAGCCCTTAAAATACCATCTGTTAGTCCTAAACTGTGGGAGACTCTTCCTCCTGGGGAATCCTGGGCACATTTTTATTAATAGTACTTTGTCTGCAATTGTCATAATATGGTTACTTTATGTTGTTATTTGAGTACTTGTCTTATCTCCCTGCTTTCCAAGTGTTTATGGTAGCACCTCGACATCAGAAATGTCTCCAGCTACACACCTCTCACAGTCATTACATGATGAAAGAGCTTAATAAGTACTATTTCTTGACCTGAAATTTGATTATACTTTTTATCTCCAATATGTAATTATGCAATGTATTCATCCACAGGGGTTATTTTTTTTTTCCCCTAAAAATATTTCATTTCTACACTGGCAATGCTCCAATTTAGGCGCTTATCACTCATGATTCATTGCATTGCTTTAAGAATGGCGATCAGGCACCAGAGTTTGTTTGAATGAGGGGGAGTGATGATGGCCGGGCTCAGGCTGTGCAGATCCGAGCTGCCACCACTATTTATCATCTGTTCGCTGGGAGTTGGAAGGTTCCACAGAAGTTCACAGATACCACCTCTCTGAATTAAAAGCCTTATTTATGGTTCTAGAATAGCAGCATATTTATTTATATCTGTTTGATTAACTTTTTGAAGTCTTTAATCCCCAAAGCATAAGTGCTTAATACATGCTTAATCATTTAAATGAGTGATTAAAATAGGGATTGGAGTTTTTCTTAAACAGAAATAACAGTTGGACAGTGCCTTTGGCAGTCCCAGATCTGTCTCTCCCTTTAACAGTGTTTGGACGGAACAGACCCAGGGATGCCTCTTCTTCCGGCCTCCGACCCCCCTCCAGCATCTTATCCAGTCACCACCTCCGAGACCAGCCAACATGCTTTTTTTTTTTTTTTTTTTTTTTTTTTTTTTTTTTTTTTACCTTACATCCTTATTGCTGAACAACCATGAGCTCCCAAATCCATCAGAATTATTCCACCCAGGTGGAGGCTGCGGTCAACCGCCTGGCCAACCTGCGTCTGCGGGCCCCACACCTACCTCTCTCTGGGCTTCTGTTTCGACCTGACTATGTGGCTCTGGAGGGCGTGGGCTGCTTCTTCTGAGTGCTGGCGGAGAAGCCCAGGGTGCTGAGCATTTCTTAAAACCAGCGCGGTGGCCGCATTCTCTTCCAGGACGTGCTGAAGCCTTCCCAGGACACCATGGAAGCCGCCCTGGCCTTGGAGAAGAACCGGAACCAGGTTCTTCTGTGACTTCCTGCAGAACCACTTCCAGGGTAAGAGGTGAAACTCATCAAGAAGATGGGCAACACCTGACTCTCCTCCGCAGGCTGCCGGCCCCAAGGCTGGGCTGGGCGAGGATCTCTTCCAAAGGCTCACCCTCAAGCACGACTAGGAGCCTTTGGAGCCCAGAGGCCTTAGAGGGGCCCCTCTGCATCCCCTGGTGTCTGGCTTTTGCCTGAACCTCTCCCCAAACCACTAGCCATTCTTTTAACCACCGTGGAGCCCTCTCCCATGCATTGGACCAAATGGAAACAATAAAGCTTTTTGCAGGAAAAAAAGAAATAACAGTTGAACATAGACCAGAAATAAGAATTCTTTGTGCTATGACTTCATCATCCTTGAACTTGGACCAGCTTTGGCACCCAGGCTCTGGAGAGCGAATGTCCTGCTTGGATTCCCAGCTCTGTCACTTTCTGAAAAAGTTTCTTAACCTCCCTCTGCCTCCATTTCTTCATCTTTAAAATGGGCATTATAACAGTTCATCTACTCCTCTTAACATTGTTGTGAGGCTTAAATAAGTAAACATGGACTACAAGCTCACCATTGAGCTTGGCACATGTGAAGCACCAATATCTGTGAGCTGTTTGGTGAGAATGGGAGGTGTTCTGGGAACATACATGTGCCTACATGCCAAGGCTCTCCCAGGGATACTCTGCTATTTGGTTCTTCTCCTAATATTAAAAACAGCTGAAGGCTCTGCTGATTGTTGAGGCTGGGGAGGGCTAAATTAGTCTTTTGGGGCTTGGAAATATTTTGGGGCTGAGGTTACAGATTTATGGAATGGAGTTCCATCCCCTTGGGTGCCTGAAACCCTGAGAATCTTGGGAATTCTAGCTGCTGCTTCACGGGTGAACAAGCTGGCTTCAGAGGACACAGAAGTATGGGGAGCCAGGTCCAGAGATATGAGGATCAGGGGACCCATAAGGAGAAAGCCATAGGGAGAACAATGAGGAAGATGGAGGACCAAGGTACCAAAGGTCAGAATTTTAGCAGGAGTGGACAGGTGCTATGGATGATGGTCATTAGGAGCTGGAGCTTATAAAGACTCACTCCCCAGGCTTAAGTGTACATGAGGCAGATGCTGGATTTCACTCTGAAAGGGCAGCGAGTCTCGGGGATGCTCTAAAAGCTCTCTCTCTTTTCAAAAAGATTTTTAAAATTGATTTTTGGAGAGAGAGAGAGGGAGGGAGAGAAACATCCATGTGAGAGTGAAACATTGATCAGTTGCCTCCTGTACTCCTCCTGCTGGTGATGGAGCCGGACACCTGGGCATGTGCCCTGAACAGGAATCGAATGGGCAACCTTTTGGTGCATGGGATGATGCCCAATCAACTGAGCCATATGTACCAGGGCTGTGAAAGCTCTTTTAAAGGAGCCTCTCCACCCACTAACGTTCTGCACCCACTAACCCTCTGCAGTATCTCCTTGGGGAGCTCAGGACATCTTTCCCTCTGCTCTCCAAATGTAGGCTCATCTGATGTCTCTTAGCAGGGCCGGGCAGCCAGATGCAAACACTTAACCCCAAGAACCAGGAGAGGGAGTATGGCCCACAGTATGGCCAGGGGTATCCGTCTGGCCACTGGCCCAGCTCTTTTTGTTTCTCTTGTGTATTTCCTTGGGGCTACGATGCTTGGCAACCTATGGCCTGCCTGCCTGCGTAAGGAGAGCGCTCCAAGGATATTCAGATACCTGAAGAAACCTGAACGCAGGTTTTGATGTTCGGGCAATTCTGCAATAAGTGAGTGGCACAGGTTACGTTTGGTCATTCATTGCACTTTCATTTCATGCTTATACGGCATTTGTTTGCTTCTCTTGGAGCTGTTATGTTTCAATGTATTGTGTTTTAATTACTTGACTTCCTTGACATCTCAAACACGGCATCAGTAATTAAAATCAAATATTGTCTCTCATCTGTAAGAAAGAGATACCTGCCTGTTTTGCTGAGCAAACGGCTGCCGCATTTACCTTGATGCCGCCTGCATTCTCCAGCACCTATTTCCTTTGCTCCCGTAACAGGAAGGGAAACGCACGCTTAGAACCCCATAGCGGATTTGTGGAACGGTTCCGAAACTCTGCCATCCTGAATGGTTAAAACGGCATGGTGTGTGAACGAGCTCATGTCACGATGAAAATCCTGCAGGGGATTGCTTCCCCTAATTCTGTTTGATTTTCTGAGAGCAGATAACGTTATTCAAAGCACATACGAAATCATGCACCTGGGCATTTGCATTTGCGACTGACTCTCCCGCAGAACCTGAGATTGAGAAAAGGCTTCAGGGAATTCGCGCTTCCCAGCATCAGATTTAATAACCCTGAAAAGGAGTTTGTGAACCCCGCTGTCCATCACGGAGTTCAGTTGTTTTAAAGGGCACTGCAAGCGAAATAGAGTCTATAAAGGAGATTTCTATTCCAGTGACAAGGTCTTTGCAAATTGTCATAGGCATGAAAAACGGATCGTGTGTGCTCTGAGATGATTTGTAAGGTGTCTGTTAAGTTTCTCTTCTGGCTTATGCTAGTTGGCAGTGCACGTAAGCAGTGCCAGAAAGTGTCATAGACAGTGGCGTGCTTTGGAAAAATAAAACGCAATCTGTGTGAAATCTACAAAAGAAAGCTTCTTCCTACCCTCATTCTGCTCTTTCTCATGCATCATTAATTAATTAATTAATTAATTAATTAATTAATTAATTCTTCATTTGGATTTCCTTGTTGCTTTCTGTGTTAGGTGCAACATTCATGGCCCACGATGGCTCTTGTGAGAATTTGAAAGGACACACTGAGCATCTTTTTCTTGCATTTGCTTTTCTTGTTATTTTAAAATCATATGCCTATGTGCCCATGTATTTGTAGAATCCATATCCTAGTAGGGGGAAAGTATTTTGGGATTCTGGGATACAGAAGCACAGGGGGGATTGCAACTGAGCCATGACACACAACACTGCCATCTAGCTGTGATTCCAAACAGGACAAGATTGTCATTCATTCAGGACCCTTTGACCCAATTTTCAGCTATTAAAGCGGCATAATCAGTAGAGCTCCTGGGTTTTCTAGAATGATTGCCTCAACTGTTCACTTTGAATTGCCACTGTAAATGTTAGCTGTGTACCTTTTATGCACATTTTTATTTATAATCCCCCACCCATCGACTCAGCAAGTATTTATTGAGTATCTACCGTGTGTCAGGATGTTTAGGTGCTGGTGATAAAAGACTGGAAGAAACAGTCATAGACATGGTCCTCATCACCACACCACAGAGATGCTGGTTTAGTGGGAGGATACTGAATAAAGAGCAACACAAATATATAATTAGAGGCTATGGGAATAGGGCAGCTCTTTGAGAAGGAAAACTTAGCGTGTATTCAGTGACTCTAGCAGGGGAATTGTTCTAGAATAGTGGGGTTCAGGGAAGCCCTTTCTAGAACTAAATTTATGGGCAAAGACCTAAGAATGATTGGGTGTTAGGCAGGGGAAGAGTTGGGCACAAGAAGGTTCCAGGTAGAAGGAACAGCATGTGGGAAGACCCTGACTCAGGGCAAATGAAGGCCAGTTTGAGGGGAGAATAGCGAAGGCAGCAGATGCTGTTGCTGGCCCACCCATGCTCTGTGGCACCCACCATCCCAGTGCACGCAGTGGCTTCCTACAGCAAGCTTCTGCAATTCTCCATCGGAGAGCTTCTCTGGTGTATTCATACTGTGCAAGCAGAGCAGACAGGAAGTACTAGATAGAGAAGGTCCCTGCAAGTAGCCATTAGCCAATGCTGACAGAGTTGGAGGACAAATGCCCCAGCTTCCTCAAACCTCGGGTGGCCTAACTCTGAGACAAGCCCTACTCTGCCTCTTAACAGTCCCTAGCAGGACTGAGCCTCAGTTGTCCACAGAGTGAACCAATATTTTCCAAATGATCAATGCATGATGGCTCACAATCATGTATGAGTAAAAGATCCATTCAAAGGGCAAGATAGTTGAATGGTTTTGAGGCAATGGAAATGAAAAGGTCACTGATATGATGTCACATTCCACACTGGGACTGTTAAGAAATGACCACATGCTGAGACTTGGTGTAGTATCAAAAAAAGAATGTCCACAGTGATCTGAAATGCCTATTAAAATACTTCTTTCTTTTCCAACTGCTGGTTTGTGTAAGTCCTAGTTGTCTTCAGATTTATCAACATAGTATATCACAACAGATTGAATGCAGATGTCAGAATCCAGATGTCTTCAGTTGTCAGGCACTGGAGAGATTTGCAAAAATGTAAATCAATGTCCTTTTTTTTTTTTTTTACTAAAAATTGTTTGTTCTGGAAAATAGAATCAGTCTTTACAAGCTTGTGTTTTCTTTCTGTTAATCAGACATGTTACTTATATTAATTACGCTAATATGTAATGGTTTCATTATCATTATTTAAAAATTCATTCATAACTAAAAACAATAGTTTCTGAGTTTAAATTTCTAATAGGGTTAAGAGTTGATAGAGATGGCCCACATACACAAAAACTCTTCAAGGTTCTTTATACCTTTCACAGGTACAATGGGGCTCCGAGATTTAGAAGTTTGAGACCTGCTGATACAGAGCCTGCTGGTGGTAGGACTCTGGCTATGCTCACCAGTTTGGTGGTGGGCCACTGAAGAGTTTTAAGCAGGTAAGTTCTGAGTTGAAGCAGGTCTTTAAAGCCATTAACCTTGCATGTGTGTTTGTGTGCATGATTACAATATGTTAACAACTTCTGCAGCGATGGAAGGCAAACAGAGCCTAATGGGGCATTTACAATCTGTTCCATCAAGCCCTGCTAGAGAGAGACATCTCGGCTGCTGTCTCCAGCTGATGCTCAGGGGTCGAGCTCCCTGATACCAGTGAGGTTTCCGATCACCATCTTCAACTAACTGCCTGCACACCATCCGAGGCCTGCAGAAAGCAGTTAGTCACAAACCACTTAACAAATACTCAGAAGGCACATTGCAGTGTATGAGCTGATGGAAGGCACCTGAAAAAGATGACGCAAAGTCCTCATCCTTGAGAAGTCTGGGGTCTGGGAGGGGAGGGCGGAATCCGCTTTCTCCAGGTGAATGATCGCCACCTTTCCTCCCAGGCTCGCTGTGACTGCAGGGTACTCTCCTCTCCTTTCTCTGGACCTTTCTATTTGCTCTGGAGGACGGAGTCCAGTTGAGCCAAAGAAGGGTGAGAAGGAAGATTGAAGTGGGGGAAGCAGGAAAGAGAAAGAAAAAGGGAGAAAGGCATTCCAGCTGAGACATCATTTTCAACGCATGGAGAGCACATTATTCAAGCTCCTGCTTGCCTAGCGGCTCTGACTCCAGGGGGTTGAGTTTAGAAAACAATGTTTAATGGGGTGAGTGGGGAAGTGAGCATTTGTCTCGCTGAGCAGAGGTCAGTCCCCTGCTATTGCTGCAGGCTGGAGTGGGAAGTAGAAGGAACTGTTGTAATATGGCCAATGTCATGCCAAAGTGAATGCAGAATTTTGGAATGACAGCATGACGGGCAACAGAGAATGCACGTGCCAGCCTTCACCGGCCACACACGGAGCTCGGCTCTCCAGCTCAGACCCAACCCGGCCTCTGCTGTGCCTCCCGCCCCGAGGCTTTGTGCCTGGAAGGCATCCTCCGCCTCGCTTCCTCCATTCAGGGGGCCAGCCGGCCTCTCCCTCTCCTGTAACAGTCCATCCCTTTCAGGGTTGTGTCCAAAAATCCTTCAGCGATAGGCAACAGGCTGTTTCTTTCTGAGCATGCGTAGTAGAATGGGAGGCAAATAGAACCTGTTCCCCAGGCAGGGATGTGCACACGGGGCAGGAAAGGTGGGCTCCTTCCTCCATCTGGAAGGGCATCCTCTGCATCCTGGGGGGTTTTGCCCCTGGCGTAGAACTAACACAGGTGGATGTCGCCACCTCTAGCTGGGCTCAGCCTGGAGCTTTAGTCTTTCTCCCAGGAGCAGCGCTGAACCCCTGGGCACTGTCTTGCAGAGCTGGCATCAGAGTGGACAGAAGAGGCCTGTTGGTATTTTTCTGAAACTCGTTCCTTTCTCTGGATCCCTTTGCAAAAGGCGGAAAGTCCCCACATTGATATTTCTGGTTTGAGTTTACGCCTTCATCACCTTTCCAGGCTGCATGACCTGAAAAAGGTTTCATTAGTGCTGGTGGTATCCACACTATGGACACTATAGGCAAAATGCTGTTGCATAGTGAAGCTTTGCAAAGTTACTTCAAGCAGAATGTATTCCTTTGGCTCAAGCTCTTTAACATCCTGCCAGGGGAGTGGAGAGGCAGAGCTGGACAGAGGGGCAGTGTCTGGGCTCCTGCCTGGGTAACCAGGGCCCAGGTCCTGTGCCTCTACGGAGCCAGCAGGAGCTAGAAGTAATGAAGAGGGCGCCCAGGGTTTGTGATTCATATAAAGGGGCTGGATGGGGAGGAGCAGAACATCCTGAGGGGGCCGGGGCATGCTGGGTTGTGAGGGCCTGAAGGAGAATGTGGTGATTTGGGATGCAGGAACACTCTCACCACCTCTGGAAGTCTAGGCATGAGACCTTGTGTTGGCCTTTTGGGGTTGCAGGGAGTGAGCTGTGTCAAGCTGTCCTGCTGTAGATTACATAGCAAACCCAGGCCCCTCTTCAGGCTGGAATCAGAATTCAAGTGCCCTTGGGTTACATTTTTATTTACCACTTGGCTCAGATACTAACATCCAATTCTTGGTGGAAATATTCACCCCTCTTCAGAGGCATGGCAAATGCCTTGGGGGACCCCTCACTGAAACTTCTATGCCCTTCCAGTATTCCTAGAAAAGTGGAAAGACAGAAATGTTGTGACTTCAAGGAACAGAAGAATTTGTTTCAGAGTCAGACAATGGCCCATTCGCACAGGCCCGGCAGAGTTAGCTCATGTCTGGCTTTGATCACTAACCCAAAACTCTCAATGACCCAGCCATTTCCTGCGCACCAAAAATTGCAGCTGCTATAATGAATGCTGGCTCTCCAAAACACAATGTGATGGAGAACCCAGAGCCCAGTGTTTGAAGTCAGGCAACTCCAGGAAGGAATCCCAGCTCACACATTCCCTGTGTTACATGGCTCTTCCACTTGTTCATCTGATAGCATCTGCTCCGCAGGTGGTAATAAGGAGGGACTGAGGCAATAGGCAGGCAGCCCTCAGCATAGGTTCACACTGAATGCCTGGTCGCCTTCACATGTATAGGAAGGATGGGTTTTGAGGTTTAATCACAGAATTTATGAACCAAACCAAGACATTGCTGAGGGTGAAAGGAAAGAAAGGGGGCGCTCTTAAAAAGTGTACCAGACAGCAGCAGGCATACCGTAGCACTGACCCGGCAGACCAGGACATGTGGTCTCTCCAGTTATAAAGAGATTCCCATCAGAGGAGGCCCGGGCTGTGGCCCCAGATTGTTGTGGGAGCCATCAAGTAGTCCTGGGTGGCTGGTGAGCAGTGCGAGAAATGGAAGACACTAATGAAGGCACTGACAGGGCATCAAGGGGCACCCGGGCAAAGTACTTTGTGATTGGATCCAGGATGAAGGAGGTTCTGATCAGTTACGGTACAGAAATGAGGACACATTGCCCTGGCCACAGTGGCCCAGTTGGTTGGAGGGTCATCTCATACGCCAACATTGAGGAGACGCACTCAAACTACAAAATGTGAGGCTTATGACAGACCCAGGAAGAATTTCCTGGGGCTGAAAAGGCATTTCTGAAGGCCAGGGGTGTGAGTGCCTGCAGGGGACTGTAAAAGCAGCATGAGTTCACTTCTTCCAAGGCAAAGACCTACCTGCCTCAAGGAAGCAAGATAAATGAGCAGATGTCTGAGCCCCTTCCCTCTAGATCTGGAGATAAAACGAAACTAAAAGGAAATGTTCCAAAGATGGAAAAAAAAGTTTAAGCCAGATTTACGGAAAAGAATTGTTAAAAAGCAAAGCACAGAGAGTGAAGAAAATAAAGGAAAAACCCCAACGTACATTTTGATGACTATTGGTTCTGCAGAAAGTAATGATTCTCATATTTTATTTATGTGGGCTTTAAGAAGAATTACTGCGAGAAAGAATCTTTCTCAGCAGCTTTTCCTCACAAATGTTGTTAAAAATAATTCCAGTTTTGCTTCAATATGTATCTAAAGGAGATAATGCTATTTCATGTATTACATTAAACCAAATATTTTCAGCTATAAATTACTTTCTATTGGAAAATAATACGAAAGCAAGCATCTGTATTATGCATCATCATATTCAACAGACATTTATTTTTCTGGACTTTCTCTTTAAATTGTCTAAGCTTTTCATCATTAAAAAATAAAGGTATTTTGAGTATTCATCAAACCAAAATGGGCAAGATAATTTCAGCCAATGAACAAGTGAATAAAAGATAACCTGACTAATAGGAGGCTGGGATTCCAGTTCCAGTTTTGGTCACACTAACAATGGGATATAGAGCAAAGCGGTCAACCTCTTGGGGTTTTGGTATCAGGATCCTTTGTCCTATAAGCAACAGAAACAGGAATTAAGTGATTTAAGCAATCAGGACATCTGCCATCTCACATTGGAGGGTAGCTGGAGCCACAGAGGCTCTAGGGAGAGGTGATGCAGAATCTTCCAGGCCAGGTTCTCTCTGTCTGAGCTCTGCCGTCCGTCCCGTGTCATCGTCATGCTCAGGCTGGTGTGGGAACAAGAAGGCTGTGGCAGTTCCAGGTGTGCCATCCAGACAGAAAAACATCCAGGGCAGGCAGGACAAGAGGTTCTTTCTTCCTGTGGTTTTTCTTGAGTCACCTTTGAGAAGTTTCTTCACATCTCATTGGTGAGGTTGTTCACATGCTCCTTTCTGAATCATTCACTGGCCTAAGGAACGGGATTTTTCTCTGATGAACCCAGACAGAGCATCTGGGATGGGATCAATGATGTCAAGCCCACAACGCTGTCCACGGCATGTTGGTGCCTGATAGGGGTTGGGAAACCACCAGGGGATGGATACTTGGTAACTGGTAATACAATCTAAACAGAAATTTATACCTCAAAGTCACAGAGATTTTCTCCCATTTTTTTCTCTAGGTATTTTATAGTTTTAGCTTTTATATTTAGGTTTATGAGCCATTCTGAGTTTTTGTGAATAGTATGAGGTAAGGATGGAGGTTCATTTTTTCTTTATGGATATCCAGATGTTCAAGCAACAGTTTTTGAAAGGGCTCTTCTTTCTTCACCAAATCACCTTGGCATCTTTGTTAAATAATTGACCATAAGTGTTGGTCTATTTCTGGACTCTCTCTTCTTTTCCATCCATCTAATTACTGTCCTTTGCCAATACCACACTGTTGATTATTGTAGCTTTATAATATGCTACAACATTTCCCAGCCTCCTTTGCTACAAGGAAGCAGACATGTGACTTAGAGTCCACCAATCAGATGCACCAGCTGGGATTTTGATTCCCGGGGGAACAGCATGCATCCTTCTGGGGTCTCCTTGCCATGTTCACCAAGGAGTTGTTCCTTGAAACTCAGCCAAGAACCTGGTCAATTCCTCCTTCCAAAGACGCTCTTAGGAAGCTCAGACCTAGCAAAATACTAATTCTTTCTAGTATAATATTTACTTTTTCCCAACCAACTAGAACAGATTTTATTGCTACAATTCAAAACCTAGAAGCAATACACACTAAGTACCATGTGTCCTGCCCTGACGGCCTTCTCTCTCACACCACCATTGCCAATCATTCACCAAGCCTTACTGATTCTGCCCCTGCCCCTCCCAGCCTCTTCTGAGTCTGCTTCTCTCCTCCACTCTCCTAGGCCTGCTCAAACACCATCACTTCTCCTCTGGGCTTTGGCAATAGCCTTGAATGCGTTTCTCCTTCCACTCTCAGTCCCCAACTTCCAATCTCGTTTTCACACTCTATTCAGAGTCATTTTTGAAAGAAAGCAAATATAATATTATCATGTTTTTGCTAAAGACTCTTCAGTGGCTCATTATTGCTCTTGGTGTAAAGTTCAAACTGGTTTCCCCAGCCCTGCGCAATCTTGCCTCCTGCCTCTCTCATCAGATCCACCAGGCACCACTCCCGCCTCCCTCTGTCTCCCGCTACCCTGGCTTTCTCACTGTTCCTCCAATGGACCAGGTTTTCCCCATCGCTAACCCTCCCTCATTTGCTGTTCTTACACCTGGAATTTGCCCCATTTCCACCCAGATAGCCCATCTTCACCCTTCAGATCCTGGCCTCAGCTTTACACCTCAGGGAAGCACTGCACATTCTACTTCAGGGCATGTCTTGTAGCTGGAATGTAATTGCCCTGAATCTGATTCGGGAGGTTGTAGAGCATGAGTTGCAAAGCATGGGTTTTATAGCATACTGCATTATAGCTCTGGTTCCTACATGTCCTACATGTGTGACTTCAAACGAGTTCCTTCATCATTCTGTGCCTTGGTTTCCTCTTCTTCAAAAATGGGTGTGAGAAGAGTACTGTACCTGCATCTAAGGTTTGTTGTGTTTAGACCAGTGGATGGCATATTTTCCTATAAAGGGCTGGGTAGTAAAAACTTTAGGTGCATGGTCTGTGTCTCATTTACTCATCTCTGCTGCTGTAGTGCAAAAACAGCAATAGACAATAATCCATAATGAATAAGCATGGCTGTATTCCAATAAAACTTTATTTACAAAACAGGCAGTGGGCTAGATATGGCCCATGGATTGTAGTTTGCCACAAAGCACATGCACAGTGTTCGCTGTTATTAATTGTTTAATTTTTTCTTTCCTGTTGGAATATAAGCTTCATGATGGTGGGGACTGGGTCTCTCTTTTGGTGCTGTATCTTCAGTAGTACATAGTAGAGGCACAATAAATGCACATTTGAAGAATGACTATGTCATGACCTTAACCCAGAATCCAAGGCAGAGCTGGTGCTCAAGAATTATTAATTTTTCCATCTCCTTCTTGTTTAAGAATTAAGTCAGTCTTTCTTTAAAAAAATATTTTTATTGACTTCAGAGAGAAAGGGAGAGGGAGTGATAGAAACATCAAAGAGAGATAATCATTGATCAGCTGTCTTCTGCACGCACAATGGATCAAGCCCGCAACCCGGGCATTGCCCTGACCGGGAATCAAACCTCAACTTCCTGGTTCATAGGTCAACTCTCAAACATTGAGTCACACCAGCCAGGCTTAACTCATTGTTATTATATATTTTGAGGGTTCTTTTTAGGTGAAATGGGTGACTTGATTTCTTTGGCATATATTTTCAAGGACATAATTTTCTAGTTATAACATGACTTTTATGGCACTTGATACATGATAATAACATTAGGTGTTTTAATAGCATCTAGAACTTATATGGTAACTACAAGATGCCAGGTATTTTAATATAAGTCCTTAATCTTCACTGCAACCCTATGAAGCAGATATCCCTCACTTACAGATGAAGAAACTGAGGTTTGGAAGGGTAAGCATTTTGCCAACTAGAAATTGGTAGAATTGTGAATTAGACCCCAGTGTATTTGCTTTGAATTCTATTCTCTTTCTCACTGTAAGCTCAGTGAGACTTATGTTACCAGATTGCTTCTTAAAGGGGCTGACAGCAATGCTTCCTTACCAGCCCTCAGTGTTATCATTAAAAAAAAATTGCCCCCTAATTCATTTGGCAAAACACCATTACCATGCAAAATGGTGCAACTTTTAAAAATATATATATATTTTAGTGGTTTTTACAGAGAGGAAGGGAGAGGGATAGAGAGTTAGAAACATGGATGAGAGAGAAACATCAATCAGCTGCCTCCTGCACGCCCCCCACTGGGGATGTGCCCACAACCAAGGCACATGCCCTTGACCGGAATTGAACCTGGGACCCTTCAGTCCACAGGCCGACGCTCAATCCACTGAGCCAAACCGGTTAGGCTAAAATGGTGCAACTTTTGGTGGTTTCTCAATAACTTAAAAATATGATTGCCTTAAAACCCAGAAAACAAGTAAAAAATATTCATAGCAGTGTTATTCACAACAGTCAAAGAGTGGAAACAACCCAATGTCCATTAATAGATGAATGGAAAATGAAATGAGGTTTACCCATATAATGAAATATTATTTGACCATAAGAAGGAATAGAGTTCTGCTACATGCTACAACATGGAGGGACCTGGAAAACATGCCAAGTGAAAGATGCCAGACATGTTTGGCACATATTGTATGATTCCATGTACTGTATATAAAATAGCCAGAATAGGCAAATCCATAGAGAGAGAAAATGAATTAATGGTAGCTAGAAGCTGGGGGGAGGAGGGGAAAGTGGGCATGACTACTAATAGGAGTTTTTGAGGTGTAACTGTGTTCTGGAATTGACAGTGATGATGGCTGCACAACACTAGGAATGCAATCATGAACTGTAGACTTTAAAATGGTACATTTTATGTTATGTGTGTATTTTACCACATTTAAACATGCCCATAACCAATTTGGAATATGATAAGGAAATCATTTTCTTGAAATGTTACCATCTAGCACTTCCACACCCTTCCTTACTACTGATCACCCTCCCCCTTTTCTTCAGAGCCGTATTCAGCTTTCTCCCGCTTAGGCTCGGGTCCAAAAGGCTTGTGCCAACCTCGGCGGGCTGCGCCGTCTTCAGCCTCCTCTGGACCTGACAATGTGTGTGCTGCTTATCTCAGCAACATCTGACTTAGTCTCCACCGTCCGAAGTAGATTTGCTCAGTTCCATCAGCGCGAACCAGGCTTTGTGCTGACACAGGAGGCTGCAGGGAACCACAGAGCTTCTCTCTAAAGCCCGGGAGCCTCTTGCTCAGTTTCCCCCCAGCGGCAGAGGGAGAGGACAGAATTCCCTGGCTGCTTCCGAGTCTGTGTCAACTCCAGGACAACCTTTTTTCCCCCAACCTGCAGAGTTTCCTTGGCAACCAAGCAAATCGTCAGCCACTCACTGCTTTCAACTCTTCAACTTATTAATGCTTATTCAGTTTTGAACAGTTTGTCTCACTTGAAAAGAAACTGCATAAGCTGCACTTTTGTTGCTATTTTTTTTTTTAAACCTGGGTTTCTGCCAGGCTTTTAAAGGGCCCATACAGATTTTTCCCTAAAAACGCTTGAAAACACGGTTAATGAACACAACAAATTATACCTATTATGCATCGGGCTCCCCACATCATCACTCATTTCACCTGTACGACAATCCACGAGGGAGGTACAATTACTATTGCCATTGTACAGATGCAGAAACTGAGGCACAAGGAGGTCAAGTACCTTGCCCAAGTCATCGGGCAGTACCATTTTTAGACTATATTGGGGGGTAATTTCTTCAAACCTGTCTGGGTTTGCATCTTATGGGAGGGCCCTGGAGAGGAGTGTCTCAACATGAAGGGAGGGACTTTTTGTGATGAAGTGGCAGGCACTGTTGCAGGTGACAGGGGAGACATTTGGGGGCAGGGGGCCTTTCAGCAGAACCCCACATAAGCCCACCCTATGGGCATTCCCATTAGCACAAGTAGAATGTCTCTATTTGGACTGAACTTGGCACATGACAGAGGGGTTTCAAAAGCACAGACTTTGGGGTCAGGCAGAGCTGGGAACACATCTTGCCTCTATCACTTAGTCACTTGGCAAATGACCTTGGAAATTCTTTAGCTGAGGCTGGTAGAGCCAGGAGGGAATTTTTTCTGAGGACGTGCGTGTCTGGATAGGATTTGGGATTCGGCTAGGATTTCTCAACCTTGACCTTTGGGCCACATACTTCTTTGTTGGGAGGGGCTGCCCCATGCGTGGTGGGTTGTTGAGCAGCATCCCTGGCCTCCAATCACTGGATGCCAATAGCATCTCCCTCGTTGTGACAATCCAGCATGTCTCCAGCCTAGGCCACATGCCCCCTGGGGGGCAAAATTGTCCCTAGTTGAGAACCACGAGATTAGACGACCCAAAGCCTCTTCCCATTTGGAGATTATGTTATGATTCTATTGTATTAGCTCGACATGTAGAGCTGTTTTATGTAACTTCACTTCGTTAGCAGGGAGTGAGATCAGACTTCAGAGTCACCGTTCAGATATGCAGAAGGGTAACCAGACTTCTGGAATTTGTTATGAGTGGCCTTTTCCTCTCAGTGGGAACAATATCCAGAAACAATATTGCTCCATTTCCACTCAGAAAAGCAATCATGCGAGGTCATTCTGTATTTCCTGCTTAAAAACTAAAGCTTTTTCTCAGTGAATTTCTGTCACCTCAAAGTTCAGAATTCCTACCAGGCCTTTTCCCACCTGCATAATTTCTCCCCCCAACATCCCCGTCCCTGGAGCACGGAGAAGCTTCTGGAACACTGGGGCATGGGCAGGCCCTGGTTCTCTGAGCTGGTCTTGGAGGAGATATGTGAATTCCGGCTTGGTCTTTGGATGGGACCGCATCTTATTTTCTGTGTACGCCAATTGCTGCAGGGGAGCTCAGTGCACATCCCCTGCTGCCTGGGCCCCCAGCCACTGCCTCTCTGGCTCCCAGGTCTGGGCCATCACTCTTGGCCTCTGTGTCTGCTTGCTCCAATCCAGATGACCCTGGCAGGCACCCTGATGAAATGCTCAGTTACTCCCTGAGCCCTCCAGGCCTATGGGAATGTCCCTGGATCTCCGTTGTGCTGGATGAGGTGTGGGTGACTCTCTCAGGCCATTTTCTCTTTAGATCTACATTGTTACCATTTCTGCACTCCAGTCTGTTCTCCTCCCACCTCCCACCCTCATGCTCCGAGGCTGCCTCCTGCCTGGGTTTCAGGAGGGAAGGGTGGCACAGTTCACCGTGCCTTCCTTTGGAGCCTCAACCTTGCAATTGTAATTCTGGAGGAAAATGGCAACACAGCTATTTCAGTATTTGTCTTGCAAAATGATCATTTGAAAGTATTTAGAACTGACTTTATAATTCCATCTAATGCCCCTCCCCAACAATCCTTCAAGCCCACGGGGACCACAACCCACTGAATTTACCACCAGGAATTTATTTGATTCCTCTTGGGCCCTCAATTGCCTCCTTTTCCAGCTGAAAGTTCACCCTCAGTCAGCTATAAACACTTCAGTCCCTTCTCCGCTGCCACTTCATTGAATTCAGTTGATGTATTTAGTCAGAGCTCTCCAGAGAAACAGTACCAACAAGTGTGTGTATACATGTAGAGATTTATTTCAAGAAATTGGCTCACATGATTATGGAGGTGGGTAAGTCCAAAATCTGCCAGGTGGCTTGCCTAAAGTTGCAGTTCAAGCACAAAGGCCATTTGCTGGAGAATTCTGTCTTGCTCAGGGGAGGTCAGACTTGTTCTACTAAGGCCTTCAACTGATTAGATGAGGCCCACCCACATTATGAAAAGCAATATTCTTCACCAAACTCCACCAATTTAAATATATATTTCATCCAGAAACACTCTCAAAAAATCATCCAAAATAATGTTTGACCAAATATCTGGGAATTGGGGCCCAACTGAAATGACATATAAATTTTATCATTACAGTTGGCTAAACCACAATCCTGGTACAACCCACTTGCTACCTGCTCTGACCCTGTCCCACATAGCTGGAGGCGGTGGGAGCAAGATGCCCACCATTTCTCACTAGAAATGAATGATCAGTTCAGTTGCCCTCAGTGCAGTCAAGCAATTGTACCGCTTTCCCTGGTCAAGCACTCTTCCACTCCTAGACAAATATGTCAAACCTCCTCCCCAGTTCTTAGTCTTAGGAGATGACCTTGCTCCTTGTGTCCCAGAGAGGAGCTTTGCAGGTCTTCACCTTCACATCTGTCTACCTACAGGCTGAACCTGGGCTCACATACTCTCCTTCCTTCCCTCTTTCAGGGGATGAAAATGCCCAGGCTGCCAACAAAGACCCAACCCTGCCTTGTGTGATAGATCTTACCCCTCTCCTCTGTTCACGGTCATTCTCCAGCAATTCCTTCCCCCCTCTCTCCTGCATTATCCATTTTGTCTTTCCTCATTCATTCTCATTAGTGCACAAACTTTTTTTGACCTCTCTTAGAACACCTATTCTATTTCTGTTTTATAGTACCACTTGCATTTTTGCTGTCTTCAATTTCTCTCTTCCCATTCTATTAACAATTTTTTATTATGGTAAAATACACAAAATTTTACACTGTAATTGTTTTAAAGTGTATAACTCAGCGGCATTAAGTACATCTATGATGTTGTGCAATCATCACCACTCTCTAGTTTTAGAACTTTCTCATTACTCCAGATGGAATTCTTGTACCCATTAAGCACTTATTCCCAATTCCCCCCTCCCCCCTCCCCCCAACCAGGTTCCTGGCAACCATTTACATGCTTGCCTCTATTGGATATTTGATATAAATGTAATCATGCAATATCTAGTCTTTGTGATTGGCTTCTTTCACTCATCATAATGCTTTTAAGACCCATCTATGCTGTAGTATGCATCAATACTTCACTCCTTTTAATGGGTGAATTGTATTCCATTGTGTGGATATGCCGCATTTGATTTATCCAATCACCCAGTGAGGAACACTTGAGTTGCTTCCAACTTTTGCTATTGTGAATAATTCCACAGTGAACATAGGTATACAGACATCTCTTTGAACTACAGTGCCTGTCCTTAATGTGTTGCTTTGTTGGTTGGGAAGGAAACTCTAAAAGACATAGTGTAAACCACAGTCTTATCCAAGATTGTGGGGTCAGACGTGTTTCAGAATTCAGATTTTTGTTTTATTCTAGAAAGATCATTTAGTTTGTATGTGGTACATGGTACATTATGTAATACCTAGAGCATCATTATAAACATATAGAAATAGCACCATATTAGTTTTAGGTTTGGTTTGCAACTAAGTCTATTTGCCATAAGTTTACTTCAAATTTTTTAGTCCTTTGTAGATTTCAGAATTGTGGATAAGGGATTGTAAGCATTTATCAAAGGTTATAAGTTTGGAGAGAAAAGAAAAAATAAACATCTTCTCTTCTAATCCATTACTGTCCCCTTTCTATGGTTTACTTCTGTACATAGTTTGGAAGAATTAATGGGTCAATTCAGGGAAGAAAACGGATTGAATTGAAACAACCAATGAAGTATTGGGTACTCCATCAGTCCATACTGAAGGCCAAAGGACCTTATGAGTGCTCTCAAGTCAACAGGAGCTGTGGAGAGGGTGGCATTTGGACAAAAGTTATAGGGAGGAAATGAAACAGGCCATGCCAACCATCTGAAAATCATGATTCAAAGTTGAGATCAGATATGTATTTATAGCATTTACTAAAGAAAGTTCAGAAGAATTTAACTAATGGCCCTTAGATGGATGAGAAAATACATTTGTTTTGGATTTAGCTACCTTGTTGGGAAGGTTGTACTGTGTTTGAGAACTTACGCTATGTGAAGCTTTGTGTTACACACTTTAAATACACCCCCTTATTTAATACTTACACGTAAATCTCGGAAGTGTATATTTTCCTGTTCCCAAGACAGACTATGCAATTTGAGGGGCTCAGTGAAAAATGAAAATGGGGGACTCCTTGTTCAAAAAGTACTAAGAGCCCTAGCCAGTTTGGCTCAGTGGATGGAGCCTCAGCCTGCAGACTGAAGGGTCCTGGGTTCAATTTTAGTCAAGGGCACACGCCCAGATTCCTCTCTGAAATCAGTAAAAAAATATATTAAAAAAAGTATTAAGAATATCAAGATGACAATAGCAGGGCATTAAATTAAGCTGAGGGCCCTTCTAAATGTGGGGCCTGTGCACCAGCACAGGCTGAAGGCCCCAAAGCTAGATGGTACTGTTCCCTTGCTTCATTTGAGAATACTGAGAAGGAGGGACTGAGGGCCAGAGGTCAGGGAGGGCCCTATTGGTCATTGTAACCCCAGTTCAGGTCAGGGCAGATGCTCAATTAGTATTATAGGAGAGCAAACCAAGACAATCCAGCAATGCTAAGGAGCTCCTAGAACTTTTGTTGGGAGCACAAGAGAGAGCAAGCTAAACTCTGACAACATACTTGAATAGCTCATGCTAGTAAATCACTATAAATATGTAGGAAATGCTGTCCTGACTCTCCCACCAGGCTTTTCTATTTAATTCCTCTGGGGTGGTAATATGAGCCAACTAACTTGTGAAGATTTCTCATTAAACAACTATTTGCCTAATTAGGGTAAATCAAACTAAATGCTAATTAGTATCTTCCGAAGAGTAAAAATAGATCTCTAATCAGTCACATTATTGCCGAGCATAGAGAGCAGCAGGGGACTGTGTTTTCAGAATCTCAGTCTTATTTAACGTTTTAGCAATTTCATGCAAAGCCCCACATGTCAGTTGCATGGCAGCAGCTCATATGCAGCTGAGATGCTCGAGCATGGTTGATTTCCAGAGGCTGTTGTCATGAGAAATTCGGCGGCTATCATTGTGTTTGTGCAATTAGTTCTGACAAAGAATTTCGTCCACAACTATGTGGCTAGAAGTATGCTAGCGAAATTCAAGTGACAGCTGAAGACAGCAAGATGGAATGAGAATGGCCAAAGGTATGACAAATACTCACATTCACCGCATGTTATGACTTGGGGAATGGCTTTGGCAGATGATGGCACATTTGGACTTCTGTGTTCTCCTTCTGCTGGATTCCGGCGAAATGGTTCTGTGACAGCTGACACTACCAGCTGACCTTGTGTCTGAGACTCCTGGCTTCCCTGGTCTAAAATTAACATGCTCCTTTTGCCTACTGCTGACATGGACCATCTTGGGGACCACTTACGGTATTCCAATAAAATTGGCCTTAACAATGGATTAGGGTTCTATCCACTCCTTCTAACAAGAATGGAGGGAAGGAGCAGGTGGGGGTTCAATATCTTGGGGATGTCACCAAGGACACCCAGCTCTTCTCATGTTTCAATTCCACCATCCTCAGCACATTGGGTTTCCCCATCAATTTTGTCTTCTCAAAGTACAAGAAGTCATTTCCTTATAAAACTATGGCCAGGTATAGGAAGAGGGAAGTTATTTTGAGTTCCCCCTAAAGCGGAGACTGATATCCTTTATTTGGGAACTCCAGGAAGCAGGAGTGAGGGATTGGGGAGCATGAGACAGGAAAGGAGTAAAGGCCAACTGGGCATGTCACTGAGCTGCTGTGGGTGCTGGGGCCTAAATTTTGCCACATCTCCTGGGAAGGGTGCAGAGTGTGCTCAGGGTTGTCCACCTGGAAGACAAGGCTCCTGGAGTCTTACTCCAGTGCTCCTGTCCCCATGGCTCGGAGGGAGAGCACCGTGTAGGGAGTATCAGGGAGCCCCATAAGAAACTCAAAGGCAAAAGTGCTAAGAGGTTCAGTGGGTGGGCTTGAGGTGGGATGCAGTCAGCTCAGGGTGAAGAAGAACTCTTAAGAATGCCCACCATTGTGATGGAAGGTCTGAAATGAAGGGTCCGTGGTATGTGCTGCCTCCATGTCTGAAACTTGGAGGGCAAGCTCTCCTCCTCACTCTGCTCCCACGAATGTAGTCCCCTAGCCAAACACCCCTTTTTGTCCCAGGACTAGGCATGGTTCCTGCTCATCCCTGAGTATGGGTTTCAGTTTCCTACCAGCCCATAGAATTACTCAAACAAGCCCATCACATCCTCCTTCAGGGGCACCCCGCCCTCTTGTTACTACATAGCTTGCTTCCCACGGCCCACTTGCTCCCTCTGTTCTCCAGTGCAGCTCCCACGTGAAATGCATGGTATGCAGTGATCTCCTTTTTTGGGGCTGAGCATATGTGACTAATGCACTGCTTTGGTCTCATTTGTCTAGTGTCGGGTGTTATGTGTTCAACCCAAAAGTGGGAATCTCTCCCTCCCCCAAGGGGTGAAGAGGAGATAATCAAAACAACCATTGCTAAGAACCATGGCTGTGGCTGAGATCAAGGCTGGCTTAGGGGTATGCTGTGGGGAACCAGAGGCATCAGCTACAATGGAAAGTGGAGAATTTTTCCTTTCTTGTCTCTTTTTATCAGAGTTGAAAATCTTTCCCAAAAGGTCCAGGAGTTGTCTCTCATGTCTTACTGGACAGAACTGGGCCATAGAACTGGGCCACCTGCCTACCTCTGAACCAATCGAAGGCAAACAGCAATGGTATTATCATGCAGTTACAGTGGGGACCCATTGTAACTAGTCCCTGTGGTGGTGGTGGGGCCCACTGTACATGAACACATTTTTGTTCAATGCCTGAATGAGATCAGGGTTCTAGTAGAACAAAATGATAGAGGAATGGCTGTTGGGTAGTTGATCAACTGTATCTATTATCTAGAAAAATAATGAAGAGAGAAACCAAGATGGTGGCATTGGTAAACACCTAAACTGCTGCCTCGCACAACAATATCAAAACTACAACTAAAAGACAAAACGGACACCATCCAGAACCACAGGAAAGCCGGCTGAGTGGAAATTCTACAACTAGAAGGAAAGAGGAAAGCACATTGAGATTCAGAGGAGCTGCAAAAGGCTGAGGTACGAAGATGAGGACGGGCAGCTGAGTGCACGGCTGGCTCTCCCAAGCAGGAGGGAGGCAGAAGCTCCTGACTGTGCTGAACTCTAGTCCTGGGCGACCCAGACTCATTTGGGGGGAATCTGAACTGTCAGGAAAAGAGAAAGCACACTGAGACTCAGGAAGCTGCGGAAGGCAGAGGTCTGGAGGTGCACAGGCACAGAGAGGACTGACTGCTGAGTGCACGGGCAGCTGAGTGCGCGGTTGGCTTTCTCAATCGGGAGGGAGACACAAGCTACTGACTGTGCTGAACTCCAGTTCCGGGTGAGTTTCTGGGAAGAGAAACTGGATTGTCTGGCAGCGGGTGAAACTTGAGGGCGGCTTTCTCTCAGAGGTGCTTGTAGCAATTACTGAGGGACACTGAGACCTAGGGGCCTCATAGGGCAGGGCTGACAGAAATCAAAGGCTGTCTGCTCCACCCTGAGACTCCGCCCATCCAAGCTGAGCACAGAGGCTTTTGCAATTTTGCAAGTCTTGTCTCATAATGGTGTCTCTAGCACAAAAGTTCTCCCACCATAGACACAGCTGATCCTCACAGCCAATTGGCCTGAGAGTCAATTCCTCCCAGTGATACCAATAACAATCAAGACTTAACTACAACAAGTCTGTGCACACAGTCCACAAAGGGGTGCACCAAGAGTGTCCACCTCAGGTAATTGGGGAGGCTGAACCACTGGGCCCTATAGGACACCAAGCACACAAAGCCTCAGGTAATTGGGGGAGGCTGAACCACTGGGCCCTATAGGACACCTAGCACACAAAGCACTCTATTAACTCAGGGAAGCAGCCAAAATGCGGAGACAAAGAAACAGACCACAAATGAAAGAAATGGAGGAAAGCAAATGACTGGTTATAGAGTTCAAAATCACGGTTATAAGGTTTTTCAAGAATTTCCTAGAAAAGGCTGATAAATTTAGCAAGACCCTCGAGGATATGAAAAAGGGCCAACTAGCAATTAAACATACACTGACTGAAATAAAAAATAATATACAGAGACCTAACAGCAGACTAGAGGACCGCAAGAATCAAGTCAAAGATTTGAAATACAAAGAAGCAAAAAACACTCAACTGAAAAAGCAAAAAAAAAAAAAAAAAAAAAAATCCAAAAACTTGAAGATAGTGTAAGGAGCCTCTGGGACAACCTCAAGCGAACCAAAATCCGAATTATGGGGGTGCCAGAAGAAGAGAGAGAACAAGATACTGAAAACCTACTTGAAGAAATAATGACCGAAAACTTCCCCCACCTGGTGAAGAGAACCCCAAACAAAAGGAATCCAAAGAGGACCACACCAAGACACATCATAATTAAAATGCCAAGAGCAAAAGACAGAATATTAAAAGCAGTAAGAGAAAAACAGTTAATTACCTACAAGGGACCACCCATATGATTATCAGCTGATTTCTCAACAGAAACTACGCAAGCCAGATGGGAGTGGTAAGAAATTTTCAAAGTGATGAATAGCAAGAACCTACAACCAAGATTACTCTACCCAGCAAAGCTATCATTCAGAATTGAAGGTTAGATAAAGAGCTTCACAGAGGAAAGGAATCCAAGATGGCGGCATAGGTAAACACCTAAACTGCTGCCTCGCACAACAATTTCAAAACTGCAACTAAAAGACAAAACGTCTATCACTCAGAACCACGGGAAAGCTGGCTGAGTGGAAGTTCTACAACTAGAAGGAAAGAAAAAAGAGCATTGAGACGTGCACAAGCGCTGAAAAGCTGAGCCTAGTGACGCCCTGAGACCCCACCCCACACAACCTACAAATCCACCCAAGCTCCAAGCAGCGGCTTTTGCATATGAATGGACTGCCCTATCGCTTAACCTAACAAACTTGCAGCCTGGATCAGACAGCTCCAAAACCTCCAAACCCCAAGCAAAGAGGAGAAAACTGTAGCTCTCACTGTAGCTCCTGCTGGGTGGACTCAGACAATAGCTGACCTGCACCCCATTGGAGATCCAGAAGCCAGTGTACCTAGTGGTCAGTGTGAGAAACCAGATTTCACTCCTCACATCCATAAGTGACACATTCAAGAGGCAGACTCAGTGAGCACCAAAGCCCCACTGAAACAAGTCCTGCACCGTAAAGCGTGTCTCCAGCACAGCAGTTCTTATAGACACAGCGAGTCCTCACAGCCAATTGGCCTGGAGGTCAATTCCTCCCAGCGTACAAATAGCAATTAAGGCTTAACTACACCAAGACTTTGCACTCAGCCCACAAAGGGTGTACCAAGAGCATCCACATCAGGCGATTGGGAGGCTGAGCTACTGCCTCCTATAGGTCACCTACCACACAAAGCCACTCCATTAACACAGGGAAGCAGCCAAAATGTGGAAACAAAGAAACATGTCACGAATGAAAGAAACGGAGGAAAGCAAACTACTGGATGACATAGAGTTCAGAACCACATTTATAAGGTTACTCAAGAATCTGCTAAAAACCACCGAGAAACTTGATGACACTTCTGAGGAGCTTAGTGAGATCTTCAAGGACCTTAATGAGAATGCCAATAAAATGGAAAAGGACCAGTCAGAAATGAAGCAAACACTGTCTAAAATAAAGAATATACAGAAACTCAACTGTAGATCAACGTACCCCAAGAATCAAACCAAAGATCTGAAATATGAGGAAACAAAAAACACCCAACCAGAAAAACAAAAAGAAAAAAGAATCCAAAAATATGAAGATAGTGTAAGGAGCCTCTGGGACAACTTTAAGCGAACCAACATCCAAATTTGTGGGGTGCCAGAAGAAGGGAGAGAGCAAAATATTGAAAACCTATTAGAAGAAATAATGACAGAAAACTTTCCCTACCTGGTGAAAGAAATAGACTTACAAGTCCAGAAGAAGAGAGAGAGCAAAATACTGAAAACCTATTAGAAGAAATAATGACAGAAAACTTTCCCTACCTGGTGAAAGAAATAGACTTACAAGTCCAGGAAGCGCACAGAACCCCATACAAGTGGAATCTGAAGAGGACCACACCAAGACACATCATAATTAAAATGCCAAGGGCAAAAGACAAAGAGAGAATCTTGAAAGCAGCAAGAGAAAAACGGTTAGTTACCTACAAGGGAGTACCCATACGACTGTCAGCTGATTTCTCAGCAGAAACTATGCAGGCCAGAAGGGAGTGGCAAGAAGTATTCAAAGTGATGAACAGCAAGAACCTACAACCAAGATTACTCTACCCAGCAAAGCTATCATTCAGAGTTGAAGGTCAGATAAAGAGCTTCACAGACAAGAAAAAGCTAAAGGAGTTCATTGCCACCAAACCAGGATTGCATGAAATGCTGAAGGGTATTCTTTAAGAAGAGGAAGAAGAAGAAAAAGGTAAAGATAAAAATTATGAACAACAAAATGACATCAAATACATACCTACCAACAAGTGAATCTAAAAATCAAGTGAATAAAAATCTGAAGAACAGAATGGACTGGTGAATATAATAGAATCAGGGACATAGAAAAGGAGTGGACTGATGATTCTCAGGGGAAGCAGGTGTGAGGGGTGCGGGAAGAGATTGGACAAAAATCTTTCTCCTATGGATGAAGACAGTGGCGGGGGGTAAGGGCATGGGGCGGGGTGGGGAATCAGGTGGAGGGGAGCTATGGGGGAAAAAAAAAAAAGAGGAACACCTGTAATATTCTGAACAATAAAGATTTATTAAAAAAAAAAAGAGCTTCACAGATAAGAAAAAGCTAAAGGAGTTCATCACCACCAAAACAGTATTATATGAAATGCTGAAAGATATTCTTTAAGAAGAGGAAGAAGAAGAAAAAGGTAAAGATAAAAATTATGAACAACAAATACATGTCTATCAACAAGTGAATCGAAAAATCAAGTGAATAAAAAATCTGATGAACAGAATAAACTGGTGAATATAATAGAATCAGGGGCATAGAAAGGGAGTGGACTGACAATTCTTGGGAGTAAGGGGTGTGGGGGGTGCGGGAAGAGACTGGACAAAAATCGTACACCTATGGATGAGGACAGCAGGGGGAAGGTAAGGGCAGAGGGTGGGGTGGGAACCGGGTGGAGGGGAGCTATGTGGGGAAAAGAGGAACAATTGTAATAATCTGAACAATAAAGATTTATTTTAAAAAATAATGAAGAAACTCTTCAAGGGTTGAGTGCCAGAAACAGTGCCATCTCTACTACATGTTAACTCTAGTGACAGTATGTAAAGGAGAAGAGGGAAGAAATTGGGGCAGGCCATCCAGTGGGGGGCAATTGCATGAACTGAGGACAATGACCCTAGCAATTAGCACATAGTGTGGGATGTTGACCAGAACTGAGGAGGCAAAAATCCCAGCGGTCACCATTATAAGAGACAGAAGTTTGTTAGTTTTCAGATGCTGGTGTTCTCAGCAATCACCTTGGCCCCTGCCAGAGATTCTGATTTGTAAGGTTGGGAGTGAGGCCCAAGAATGTGCAGTTTCAGTTAACATCCCCGGGTGACTCTGAAGTAGGTGGTTGAGTATCACTCTCCCACTGAGTTAAAACCCTGGGCCGAATAGGGGCAAACACAGCAGCACTCCAGTAGGTGTGGGAAGCAGTCTTAACCCTCCCTAAAGTGTCTTGGTCCAGCCCTACTGCAGAATCCACACCACTGCAGACCAGGGTTCCATCCCCCTGAGCTCCTCCATCAGGAATCCCCATCAGCACAGGCTCTGTGGTGCCAATGACAATCCTCTTGCTCAAGCTGAATGAAGCACTCCTTTATTTTGTCCTGGTGCCTCCTGTATAGACAGTGACCTGGGTCCACATGATATTCGTACCTGACTTTTGTATACTGGATTGCGATTGCCGAGACTTCATTTTGAAATGGTTAGTGGCTGACTTGGCTTGAGCCCAACCTCATCCCATGCACACGTTGCCTTCTTCCATTCTATAAATATTTATTGAGTAGCCATGTGCCAGGTATTGTTCTAGACCAGTGGTCAGCAAACTGTGGCTCGCGAGCCACATGTGGCTCTTTGGCCCCTTGAGTGTGGCTCTTCCACAAAATACCACAGCCTGGGCGAGTCTATTTTGAAGAAGTGGCGTTAGAAGAAATTTAAGTTTAAAAAATTTGGCTCTCAAAAGAATTTTCAATCGTTGTACTGTTGATATTTGGCTCTGTTGACTAATGAGTTTGCCGACCACTATTCTAGACTATATGGAGCCAACATGGAAACAAGTGTCCAGAGTCCCTACTCTCAAGACACTTACACAACATGAGTCGCATAATAAAGAAATAGATACATAGTCTGAAGGGTTCAATTGTGTCCCCCCTCAAATTATGTCCAACTTTTAACCCTGTTACCTGTGGATGTGATCTTCTTTGGAAATAGGGTCTTTGCAGGCAAAATTAAGTTAAGGATCTCAAGATGAGATCATCCTGGATTTAGGACAAATCCTCAATGCAATGACTAATGCCTCTATAAGGGAAAGGAGAGAGAGGTTTGGGACATAAGGACAGATGGAAGAAGGCGATGTGAATACAGAGGCAGAGATCGGAGTGATGCTGCCTCAAGACAAGGAACACCTGGATCCAGCATCAGCTGGAAGAAGCGGGAAGGATCCTCCCAGAGCCTTTGGAGGGAGTGCAGCCCTGCTGACTCCTTGATTTAGGATTTCTGGTCTCCATAACCGTGAAAGAATAAATTTCTGTGAAGCTCCGCAGTTAAATTACCAGTGGTAATTTGTCACAACAGCCCCTCGGAAACCAATACTCACAGTCAGATGGGTAGTAATAAAAACTGGGGAGGAAACATAAAGCAGGGTAAGGAGAAGGAGAGGGCGGAGGGGTGGAGGAGATGCTACGCCAGACAGAGTGATTAGGAGCACACTGGTCCTCGCTCATCCTTGTGTCTGTTTCCTGGATCAGTGCCTCCTGACCTCTTTATATTCGTTCCACACCAGCTGTGTCCGCAGAACTCGAGTTATGATTTTGCTTCACACACATCTGAAGATGCAGCTCAGTGGGGTCTCGGTTTACTCTCTGCAGAAAATACCTGTGGGTAGGTGCAGGGGTCACAAACTCAGATGAGGGCCTGGGTGAAGGGCAACGTGGAGGACAAGTGCCCCGTCCTCAATCCGACAGCTGCTGCTCTGCACCAACTGAGTGTTGCTACGTGGGGATGAGGCTACCTCCGCCAGACCTTCCGGTTTCTTGAGAGAAGATAAAGTTTCTGATTTTTTTATTTTACATTTACTTTAAACATTGAGGTGAAACCGACATAGCCTAAAATTGTCCATTTTAAAATGGACAGTTCAGTGCCATATTATGTAACCATTACCTTTATCTAATTCCAAAAACATTTTTATCCCCGGTAAAGGAAACTCCATTCGGAATCCTTCCTATGAAGGGAATCATGCAATTAACCGTCAACCACGGACAACAACAGACACCATGTGGACCAAACTGGCCCTAGGACAGTTTCTTTTTTTCTTTCTTAATTTTTTATTTTTAAGTTGGAGTTGACACTCAATATTATATTAGTTTCAGGTATACAGCACAGTGGTTAGACACCTACAGAACTTACGAAGTGAGTTCCGGGAAAAGTCTGGTACCCAGCGAACACCACAGATAGCGATTACAATGATACTGACTGTACTTTGCACCCCCTTGACTATTTTGTCACTACCAGTTTGTACTTCTGAATCCCTTCACCTTTTCCATCCAGCCAGGCATTCTGCCTCTGACCTCTGCTTGGCCGTGGACAGGTGGCCCCGCATTTCAAAGTGATGAGTTGACTTGGCAGCTGTCTCTGTGGCTGGTCAGGACACCGATAGCGCCAGGCGGGGGAGTGTCTGGGAAGGTCTGCTCTGGGTTAAGTGGTTTTGGTGGCTGTGCTCCAATTCCAATCTTCTCCCCAGGAGGAACCAGGGCTGTGACCACTGGCGCTGGAACGGCGCCCCTCCCTGTAAACACAGGGCCCCCGGGGTCTAGAAAGGGTGCTCCTCTCCTCCTGATGGTCCAGGCTAACGTGCTGCTCTGTGAGAGAATGGCATCCAAACAGGAGCGTGGGCTCGTCTCACAGCCACAGTGGTCCACGTGTTCAAGGTTTGCCCTTTCCAACCTGACATGCTGCTCTGGAGAGCCAACTGTGTACTCCGAAGGGGAGGGGAGGGGAGGTCACACCCTTCCCTCCAGTTTAAAGCAAGGGAAACATCAGACTAAGGCTGTGTTCTTTCTCTCCCAGAGCCCGTCACTCCTTTAGTGCAGGGGCGGGGAACCTTTTTTCTGCCAAGGGCCATGTGGCTACTTATAACACCATTCACAGGCCATGCAAATTATCAACTTAAAATTTAGCCTGCTATACTTGGTCCAACATTTGATTAGCTCAGCCCTCATGCCTTGGCGGGACCAGATCAAATGATTTCAGAGGCCTTATATGGCCCCGGGCTGGACGTTCCCCACCCCTGCTTTAGGGAGTGGCTATTGAGCACCTGCCAGGTCCCTAGTGGGATAAGGATACATCCCCTGTCAGCCCCGGGGTTTATTAGTAGAGGGCGACAGAAAATGTTTTTTAAAAGATCCGTGTAACCACGTGTCAGCAACAAGGAAGCATGGGTGAAAGTAGCAAAAGGTCTATTTTACTAGAAAAAGGGGAAAGGGAGGCATAAAAAATTGTATTTACTTCTCAGGCCACTGCACATGGTCCTGGAATTCGGTCTGTGCCCAGGAGCAGGGCTGGGAGCTGGGGGCAGGGTGAGAGGGGGCTGGGGGACGGGGGATGGGAGCGGAGGCAGCAGGAGCAAGTGCGGCTGACCCGGGTACTCAGCTCACCCAGCTCTGCGCACAGGCCCTGGGCAGCTTCTGCCAGGAGACCTTCTTTCCTAACCCCCTCGCCCAGGGGCCACTTTTTTAGAATGTGCACAGGCATCGTTATAAGCCAGGCTCCTGGGTGAGCACAGTTCTGCTCCTTAGTTTGTCCTTCGGGGTTCCCTTGTGCAACACCCTTGCTGTTGATTTTGGAATATAGGTATATATAGGAATGTCATTTATTATTGTTGTAAACGATCCTTTTCTGACCAGCTTTTTAAAAATATGACTCCATCTCCTCTGGTTGCAGTCGGCTAGGTGTGGCGCTGCGTCCGGCAGAGTGAAGGGCACCGTGACTCACTTAGGTTCTTTTCCAACGTCTAATTCAATGAACTGGGTTTTCTTTAGAGCCATGAGTCATTTCCCTGCTCGGTAACTTGCATGGCAGGGTGGTGAGATAACCAAGAGCTCAGGGAGCCAACTGGTAGATTTTGTCGAGGATTGTTAACACAAAGAAAGTGGACTTTCAAAAACCTGGGGGAAATCCAGGAGGGTGGCAAATGTCGTTATTTAAGAACACAGTTCCCGAAACAAGGAAAAACATCTTCTAAGAGTCCCCGAGTTTTTCACTTTCTCACATTTTATTTCTGTCTAAGGAGGAAGCCTGACATCACCAGCATGGTTTGCTGGGTCAGAAATACTGCTGTCAGAAAGACAGCTGCAGCCTTCGCCTGTGCCCTGCTGATTGCACAGTCTGGGTAACTGCTCCGTCCATTGAGGTTAGAGCCAGTCCCTCCCTGTTGGGCTACTCTGCATTCCTGGCTGACACTGTAAGATGGATCTTCTAGAAAATGCCATTTTCAGTGCAGCAGCATCAGAAGGTAAACCTGAATGACGTATGAGACAATAGCTTGCATCTCTGGGTGTTAGTAAATGCGTATAAGGACAGCGGAGAAAACAGATGTCATCTGCTGTTGCCATTTCAAATTTGAGTTGGACAGTGAAAAAGCTGTTGGGTGCATAAAATGGAAACAGTAAAATTTTCAAAAGAATGTCTGTCCTATTTGTGTTGGATAAATTTCAAAGAAAAAGTTATTTTGTGCCTTTCAAATAAGTTCACTGAAAGGCTATTTGTCTGAAATTCACATTTGCCAGATCATTTGTGTGTGAGGGCGAAATTGCCCTATGAAACACGAAAGAGCTTGTTTGTTGAATTAGGATTATTTATTAGCCCGGTCCTTGGCTAATAAGTTTGGCACCATGAAGAGAAGAAAACTGCAAAATGAACTGTGGCCTCTCCTAGTTATCTTTTGCTGTGTACCCCAGAACTTACTGGCTTACCGAAAACCATACCCTTTTTTGTTGCTGTTGTTAATCCTCACCTGAGGATATTTGTCCATTGATTTTTAGAGACAGTGGAGGGGGAGAGACAGAGGGAGAAACATCGATGTGAGAGAGACACATCAATTGGTTGCCTCCCGCACGTGCCCAGACCAGGGCCAGGGGTCGAGCCTGCAACTGAGGTATGTGCCCTTGACTGGAATCAAACCCAAGCCCCTTCAGTCTGAAGGCCGATGCTCTACCCACTGAGCCAAACAGGCTAGGGCATGATAGCCATTTTTATTGTGCCTCGTGATTTTGTGGGTAAGGAATTCGGACAGGGCCCAGCTGCTCAGTTATTCTGCTCTGTGGCATTGGCTGAGGCCACTTGGTGGTATTCACAAAGGCAGATGGGCTTGTCCGGAGGGTTCAAGATGGGGCCGGCTGGAGGGCTGGCTGAGGACTGTAGTAACACTATGTGACCCTCTGGCGTGGCCGCTCAGGCCAGCTGTTAGAGCCCACCTCCAGAAGTCAGGCAGCATCACTCTGCTACTCTCGAGTCCAAATCTGAGGGAAGTGGAAATAGCTCCCCTTTCTCAATGGGAGGAGGGCCAAAGAAGCTTTGGCCATCTTTAGTCCACCACGTCACGTAAGAGATATAGTCTCAGCCAGGCTCTCAGGAATGCTTGGAAATTCTTATAATTCACGCAGATTGGATCCTTCGGCGACCACCAAAGCAGGTGTTTGAAACCTTTTCCACTTCCTTCTCTCAAGCCTTCAGTCTAGCACCTCCTGGCTAGGAGATGTCTTTATTCCCACTTTCCTGATCAAAACACGGGCCATTAGGCATAAATCCAGTGATATAAGGAAAAGCTTGGGTTCTTGAGCCAAAAAAACTCACGTTCCAGAGTCACTGAGACCTTGAACAAGTTCCTCAACCTCTCTGCCTCAGTGGCCTTGTCTGCAGAAAGGGGCTAATAATACCAAAATCACTGGGTGTTAATGATGAGATGTGCACAAAAGCGTTGTATATAACCTTCGGAAACATAATTTAAATGTGGTTAACTTTGAGCCACATTTTGTCCAAACCTGTCTTAACATGGGCTATTTTTCTGACACTGACCTTTATTAGAACAAGTCACTAAAACTCTGAGAATTTTAATTATTTACCATGTTGAAGAGATAATTAAATAAAACGATGCCCATGAAAGTCTCTATAGTTGTTAAGTGCATTATAATGATGAGCAACATATCCACGGTATCATCCTTACAGTCGGCTCATAATTGCTTTGTGTTCCACATGGTCAGACGTGATGGCCCATTTCTCTGCTCACTGCTTATCTTCATAGTGCCCCTGATGTTGGAGACACTATGGAATGAGGAATAGAGGAAAGAAACTTTTCAAGGGTGGGGACAGACAACCAACTACATCCACAATAATTTATGTAGTTTAAGCATATGTGCATAATTCACTATTATAATGTAATAAAACCATCCAAGTTGATCTGACACATCTAATGATATACATAATCCTTGGTTTTACTGCATGGTAATTAGGCATAAGAAGTAAAATTTCACATAAATAACTGTAATTAGTATCACTGAATGCCACCAGAGCAGATTCATAATCTATTCTACCTTTTTTTTCTAGTATTCATAATTAGCCACAATGCTAATAGTTTTTCCTGATAACCTGTATAGTTTAGTTGTTTTCATTCATTCATTCATTCATTCGCTCATTCATTCATCACTCACTTATCTATTCCTCAAATATTTATTGGGTGCTAACTGTATGCCAGGTAGGGTGCTGTCCTGTAGATACAGCTGGTAATGGGTAAGACAAGGCAAAGGGGATCACTTCAGTACAGCATTAACCCTCCTGCAGTAGGCTAGTTCAACATTATAAGAGCATGTAAAAGGCATATAATCTAGTTTTGGGGTTCCAATGAGGGCTTCCTGGAGGAGAAGATGAGCCCTAAAATAATTTAGCGAGGACAAGGGATTTGATGAGGGGGAGAATTGTAAGAGAGAGCACAAAACTGGGCTTAGAGATGAAGTGGGCGTGGCCTGGGAGGGGTTGGATGGGGCCAGATCCGGCCCTACTCTATTGGCCAAGATACATGGCATGATTGTAGGAATGGAAATATTTAGGAGGTAGACTTGGTGACTTGATGCATGTGGAGCCAAGGCAGAAGGGGAGCCAAAAAGGACACCCACAGTTTGGGTGGTGAAAAAGACATCTTTTCTGAGACAAAAGGAGGAGCAGCTTTGAAGGGAAGATACTTGTGTGAACATGTTGAGTGAGTTTGAGTCTTTATGCAATATCCAAAAGGAATTGGCCTGCAGGCAGTTAATACACCCATCTAGAGCTGCATGTCCAACATGGTAGCCACCATCCACTTCTTGCTATTTAACTCAAAATCAATGAAAAGGAAATAAAAGTTTAAATGCAGTTCTTCAGTCATACCAGGCACATTCCAAGTGCTCAGTAGCCATATAAGGCTAGTGGATACCATACTGGACAGGGCAGATGGAGATGATTTCTATCATCTTCGTACAGGGCTGATGTAACAAATGACGACAACATGGGTGGGTTAAAGCAAAGGAAATTTCTTCTTTCCAAGATCTGGGGGCTCAAAGTCTGAAATCACGGTGTCAGCAGGGCCCTGGACGCTCCGAGAAAGAAGCTGTTCCATGAAAGTCTCTGAGCCAGAATACCTTGGCAGCCTGCCCTATACATGCATCTCTCCGTTCTCTGCTTCCATCGTCACATGTCGTTCTTCCCCAGGTACACACCTCCAAACCCTTCTCTTTTCTAAGTCCACTACTCACCAGATTTAGGGGCCCACCCTCATCCAATAGGAACTCATTTTATCTCGATGACATGTGCAAATACTCTGTTTCCAAATAGGGTCCCATGCACACCTATAAAGGGTTAGGTCTTGAACACATCTTTTTGGGGAATACAATTCAACCCATAACAACTGCAAAAACAAAGGGAAATGGAAGTCATGGGAACACATGGGACCATGCAAGGAGTGGATGGAGAAAGAGAAGGAAAGGTCTAATATTTTTGGGATGGGCAGTGGAAGAGAAACTCATAAGAGGATTGGGAAGGAGAAGGCCAGAGAGGTAGGTATGCAGTAGGACACTGTTAACTATTATCGATATTAATATACATTAATAATTACTACACATTAATTATGTGCACAATATAATGCACATTCATATTATGCACATTCATGTCAGTATACAATGATAATAATAGTGAACACTTATGGTACATAGGAGTTATGTGCCAGGCACGGCCTTAAATTCTTTTTTAAAAAAATATATTTTATTGATTTTTTTACAGAGAGGAAGGGAGAGGGATAGAGAGTTAGAAACATCGATGAGACAGAAACATCAATCAGCTGCCTCCTGCACACCCCCTACTGGGGATGTGCCCGCAACCAGGTACATGCCCTTGACTGGAATGGAACCTGGGACCCTTCAGTCCACAGGCCGACGCTCTATCCACTGAACCAAACCGGTTAAGGCCGGCCTTAAATCCTTTATCCAGATAAATAAAACTAATGAAAGTTTTACAATTGCTCTATAAGACAGGTAATCTTATTATCCCAATTTTATAGATGTTGAAACTGAAGCACAGAGAGGTTAGCACTTGCTCGAGGCTGCAAAGCTGGTAATGGGTGGTGTCAGGACTCAAATCCCTGACCATGCATTGGCCTATTTATCCTATAAGAGGTGGAGGGCTGATCCTCAATGGGGTTCAGGACTCTTCCCTGAGAGAGACCAGAAGCAGAGAGGGTGACCTGAGCCAGAGCAGAGAAAGGGATTTTGAGTTGAAGATGCTGCTGGATGCTGCAGCTCATAGTGTTCCTTTTCACTGAAGGTGAATCCACTGTGGGGAGAGAAGGGGGTAGGGGTGGAGGTGGGGAGTTGAGAGATGTGGTGTAGGCTGGTAGCAGCTGCAAAAAGGGCTGGAAAGATAATCATGTAGTGATTAGGAAAATGATTGTCAAGAAGCATTCAGAACCCAGCTGTGAGTTGGAAAGCATAAATCTGCAGTGCAACCGCTCAGCTCAGTTAAAATTATTTTGCCATCAGCATTTAGGCAGTTACAAAGCAGAATCTGCTGTCTTGACCTCAACTCTTCAATCTACTTATTATTGCCCTAGTAAGTCCTCTGACACACACTCCCCTTCCCCTTCCTTCTAATGAGCCTGTGCCCAGTTCTCTGCTTCTGCCCTAAAGACTTGAGGCAAAATTTAGGAGGTGAACTCCCCACTTAGGACCTCATCACGGGGGGAGCCCTGGGCAAATGTGGTGGCTCTGGAGAACCAAGAGCCTGGAAAGAGTGGCGTTAGGAAGCAGAGGATGAGAGGAAGGAAGAAAAGGAAGCCCATACTAAACCCCATCGTGTCCTCTCTTCCAAGTTCTAGAAGGCAACCCAAGCAGTTACTAACCAAGCTCAATCTCTGTTAGCGTTTTTCCAAGAACATCTGAAAGGAGACCCCAAACACAGGTTCCGAGGCAGGTTGAACTAAATCACTCCTCTTGCCCAAATGGAGGGGAATATTACAGGCTTCAACATGGGGTAGATTGCGGAACCTCAAAGGACAGATGGGAGTGCTGTGGCTACTCACGGTCCAGCCTGTGCCTGCAGACAAACAGAAGCCAGTTTTAGCCAGTAAGAAAATTTCTGTGGATCTTTTTTTTGGGTTATATTATTGTAGACATGCTGCTGATTAAGTCCCGGAGGATAAGTAATGTTGGAGTAGAGGATGAGAAACTTCTGCAAATAATAGGGCCTCTGGCACCAGAAAGTGACGTCTGAGAACTGACCAGACTGAGGCAAGAGAGCGATGGGATGCCCAGAAACACCTGCTAGAAGCAACATGAATCAGGACAATGAGAAATCTGGCTGGGTCAGCATGGAAAACAGTTTCCTACCTCACATTGTTCCTGGTGGGGAAGTCAGAAATTACTAACTCTAAGTTCATTTCCTCCTACTCTATATCATTATCGTTTGGGGTGTGTAATTATTCTTAAGTCTATATTGTAAACTACATTTAATTTTCATCCATGGCGTGAATTCAGTCATTCTTACCAAGTCCATAAGTATTATTATGAATAATTTTCTGAACTGGGTGGCTCACTCCTATCAAATTCATATCTCTAATTCCCAGGATGGGCAAAACAAGGAAATTTGTTGCCTTTACAAATGCTGCTAGTATGAGGTAGATTTCATCATGTTAGCATTTACATTCAAGAGCGTGTCTAATTTGATCTTAAGTCACATGAAACATTGCCTTCTCTCTATTTTACAGCTTTATTGATATTTATATTTCATGTACCATGAAATCCACCCACTTGAAGTATTCAGTTTGATGATTTTTAGTATATTCATGGGGTTGTGTAACTATTACCACAATTTCATTTTAGAGTATTTTCAACACTCCAGAAAGACAGCTCTTCCCATTAGGAGTCATTCTCCATTCCCTCTCTTCCTCCCCAGCTAGACAATCAGCTTTCTGTCTCCATGGATTTGCCTATTCAGGACATTTCACATAAATGGAATCGTATGATCTTTTGTCTATTGTGATTGGCTTCTTATTCTTATTTTCAAGGTTCATCCATAGTTTAATATCTATCAGTACTTCATTCCTTTTTAATGTCAAATAATATTCCATTGTGTGTATATACTGCACTTTGTTTTCCATTCATCATTTGGATGGATAATGTGGCATTTCCATACAATGGAATGTCATTCAGCAGTTGAGGTTATTTGCACAGTTGCCGATTATGAATAATGCTGCTATAAACATTTGTGTTGATGCTTTAATTTGAGCATATCTTTTCATTCTCTTGGGTCCATGCTTAAGAGTAGAATAGCTGGGTCATATGTTAGTTAAGTCTATGTTTAGCATTTTGACCTACCAGACTGGTACTTAAAGTAGTACCAATTTACATTCTCACCAACAGTGAATGTGGGTTCTAATTTCTCTACATCCTTACCAACACTTGTTATTATATGTCTTTTTTAATGTTATTTTAGTCATCCTAATGTGAAGTATTGTTACCTTATTGTAGTTTTGACTTGCCTTTAATTAGTGACTAATGATGACGAGCATCTTTTCATATGTTCTCTCTGCCTCTTTATCTTCCCTCTTCTTACACATGTTTTTTTGGGAGAGCCTTCAATGTACAATGCACGAAGACAAAATATGTTCTCTATGATTTTACAATCTTGCCAAGAAGACAAAAAAAAAAAGGGGGACATATGTAATACTTTCAACAATAAAGACAAAAATATAAACACTGACAATAAAAAATAAAAAGAAGACAAAAAAGTGGCCAAATGAGAGTATCAGGCAGTAAGGGTGTTAGAAGTTCAGAAACAGTGGTGAGACACACAGAAACAAAAGGGCTGAAAAAAAAATGATGGGCCTAAAGGATTGTGGGAGGATGTAGATAGAGAATGAAATAATTCCTCTTATTTTATATCAGACGCATTAATTTCTGTTCTGACACTGGGAACCAAAATCTCCATGCCTGGGTCATTGAAAAAGAACTTAGAGTGGGAGGTTACTCCAGTAAACGAACTTAAAATGGGAGGAACAGCATTCCATGTGCTACAAAGTAGAAAAAGTGACTCATTTGTTCATGTGTTTACTCATTCATTGTATAATGTACTGCCTACCCATCCACACTAATACAATCCCCACCCAATAGCTACTTATGCTCCAACATTACCTACAGTTACATAGATGTGTTTATAATAACTGATCATTTGCAAATAAATGTTCTTTTCATTACTCTCCTTGGCCCATACACCTTGCACATACATACTTCTATTATTTAAGAGTTTTACTATATTACATTTATTGGTTGACTATTGGGTTTTTGAGAGTAGAAGCCATATGTTTCTTACTTGCCTAGTAAACCACTGCCTACACATTTTAGTTTCTGATGTGTCATATGTGTCCAAGAAAATTCTGGATCCAGGGACTCATGGACCTCTGTTCAGAAGCTAAGATTGAATAATCTTTTGAAAGGCATCTCCTAGAAAATAGAAGAATTTTGACAGTAAATTTTGTTTACTTACTGTATAGGCTCAGAAACATACATGCAAACCATTGTGTAGTTCCAAAGTTCTCCTGTTGTAAACATACGAAGGCCCAATTCCTCAAGTGCCTGAAGGAGCAAGGGAGGATCCTTGCCTTATCAGGGAAGCGGCTGCACAAAACAAGATAATGCACTCAGTGGAGTAGAGAGAAAGCCCCTGTCTAGAACAAGGGTGAAGGTTGAGCAGGGTGAGGGTAAGTGTTGGTCTGGGACTCCTTCTAGTTCTCCTTCTAGTGATTTCAAGGTCTAGAAAGGGCTGAACCTACAGATGGGCTGTATCCATAGAGTGGGAGTGTAACAGACTAGATATAAAAAGGAGGTAGAATGTCCAGAAAGAAGAGAAGGTAACTGGGCAACCTAACTGCAAGGAGCTGGTCATGGCTTTGTTGACTAACTAGAGGCCCGGTACACGAAATTCATGCATGGGGGGTGTCCCTCAGCTCAGCCTGCACCCTCTCCAATCTGGGACATCCCTCTCACAATCCAGGTATGCTGGCTCTCAACTACTCACCTGCTTGCCTTCCTGATTGCCCCTAACCGCTTCTGCCTGCCAGCCTGATCACCCCCTAACCACTCTCCTGCCAGCCTGATTGATGCCTAACTGCTCCCCTGACAGCCTGTTTGCCCCTAACTGCCTTCCCCTGCAGGCCTGGTCACCCCTAACTACCCTCCCCTGCAGGCCTGGGTCCCCCCCAACTGCCCTTCCCTGCAGACCCAGTCACCCCCAACTTCCCTCTTCTGCTGGCCAGGTCACCCCTAACTGCCCTTCCCAGCAGGCTTGATCACCCCCAACTGCCCTCCCTTGCAGGCCTGGTTCCTCCCAACTGCCCTCCCTACTGGCCATCTTGTGGTGGCCATCTTGTGTCCACATGGGGGCAGGATCTTTGACCACATGGGGGCAGCCATCTTGTGTGTTGGAGTGATGGTCAATCTGCATATTACTCTTTTATTAGATAGGATAGAGGCCTGGTGCATGGGTGGGGGCCAGCTGATTTGCCCTGAAGGGTGTCCCAGATCAGGGTGGGGGTTCCCTTGGGGTGTGGGGCAGCCTGGGCGAGGGGCCTGTGGTGGTTTGCAGGACGGCCACACCCCCCGGCGACCCAAGCAGAGGCCCTGGGATCTGGGATTTATTTATCTTCTACAATTGAAACTTTGTAGCCTGGAGTGGGCTGTCCAGGGTGTGTGGAAAGCTTGGCTTCCTCCATCGCCAGGGAAACCCAAACCTCCCTCCTGCTCTCTTCATGGCTGCAGCCATCTTGGTTGGGTTAATTTGCATACGTGCTCCTGATTGGCTGGTGGGCGTGGCTGGTAGGTGTGACAGGGTGATGGTTAATTTGCATATTACTCTTTTATTCGATAGGATTATCATATTGCCAGACCTAATGTGGAAGGTGCTATTGATTCTGACTCCAATTTCAGTGTGTTGACCCCCTCTTCTCCCCCCCCCCCCCCACCTCCCCTCCCAACACACACACACACCAGGCAATTCTCTGACATCAGTTGGGTATCCTATAATTCAACTCAATCCCAGCTCTACCTGGAGATAGTGTCAAATCCCACAGGTTAAGGTCTCAGTCCCAACAAGACTGCTCCCCACCTCAGCACCCCACTCCTTAGATGCCAATTGGAAGTTCAAATTGTAGCCTGTGCTTCTGATCCATTGGCTATAGATTGGGCGTTCCAAAGACCCTCTTCCTGGGTTTGATTAATTTGCTAAAGCAGCTCACAGAACTCAGAGAAACATTTTACTTACTATATTACTAGTTTATTATAAAAGCAAATAACTCAGGGATAGCCAGGTAGAAGCGATACATAGGGCAAGGTATGGAGAAAGGGCAAGGAACTTCCATGCCATCTCCAAAGCATTACTCTCCCCAAATTTCTACATGGTCACAAACCAGGTAGCTCTTCAAACCCCATCCTTTTGGGTTTTGATGAAGGCTTCATTTAATAGGGGTGTTTGATTAAGTCCTTGGCCATTGATGATTGAACTCATTCTCCAGTCTGTCTCCCCTCCCTGGAGGTCATGGGTTGGGACTGAAAATCCCAACCCTCTGATCACATGGTTGGTTCTCCTGGCAACCAGTCTTCATGCTTAGAAGTTTTCCCAAAGTTGTCACAATAATATAACAAAAGACACCTATATTGCTCTAATCACGGAAAATTCCACGAATTTTAGAAATGAATTCCAAATACCCACTTTTTATAAACTACAATATCATCAAGAATCTTGGAAAGACCTCTAACACGAGTGGGGAGATGCTACTGGATTTCTCACACCGTTGACTATTAAACTCTGCCAAAATGAAAGAAAGTTGAGAAGGTGAGTCTTTCATAAAATGGATTGATGTATTATTGAACTGTAATATCATCACCATTAACTTCTTGTTGCACAATAATTAAAACAACAACATAGTGAATGCTAATCTAAGTGGTATTTGATGTTTGTAATTGGGCTCAGCGTTTATGTGTGATCTTCCAGCCATCACAGTTTTTGCACTTGATCAACCATCTGTGCTTCTCAGAATGTTAAATCACATGGAGTTAAAATATGCACACTCAAAGTAGCTTGATCATTAAATTTCCTTTTTTGGTACAACCTTTTACACAAACTGAAATAATGCTGTAGTAAATCAAGAAGCTGGTATGCACATTCTAGAACCTTCTGCCTGTAGAATTTTGGAAATAGGTCTTGCCACATTTTAAGGGACATATACCTTTCTGGGTTAATGAAATTGTTATTGGTGGACAGAGACATGTTTCTTAGAACTGAAAACTCTTTAACAATCCATTTGATAAAAGCTATTTATAAAAAGAGTGACATAATCACAGAATTTCTATAATGAATCTGAAGAGGGGGGATTCTTTATTTAACTTGAACCAGGCCGATACCTTTCCCAGGATTTTGACTCTCAATATTTGTGATACATGTAAAATATGCACAACCACCTTAACAATGGTTTAGAGCAGTGGTTCTTAACCTTTCTAATGCCGTGACCCTTTAATATAGTTCCTCATGTTGTGGTGACCCCCAACCATAAACTTATTTAGATCTACAGCAGCGGTTCTCAACCTGTGGGTCGCGACCCACAGGTTGAGAACCGCTAGCAGGGTTGCCTAAGACCATCGGAAAACACAGATATTTACGTTACGATTCTTAACAGTAGGAAAATTACAGTTATGAAGTAGCAACGAAAATAATTTTATGGTTGGGGGTCACCACAACATGAGGAACTGTATTAAAGGGTCGCGGCATTAGAAAGGTTGAGAACCACTGGTTTAGAGGAAAATGAATGACCATTTTGAAAAGGTGAAAACTAAAAAGAGCATTGTATGCTTACTCCCTGCAATAAATTTCCCCAAATATTGGCTTCATTCAATAAATGATTGTTTTGAGAAATTTTAAAGGGTGTTATATGTATTTATGACATTAAGAAATAAAAGGAAATAAATAGGATAAATTAAAAATAAAAAGGAAAAAATGTTTAGCTACCCTTTTTTTTCAGCACTACCAAGGAGAGATGTGGTTGAGATGAAACTAGGGTGGAGTTGAACATGTTAATTAGTGCTTGGCTGGTCTATTTCTCCTTTCAGCTGCTTAAACATTTCAAGCACAAACAAGGTCTTGGTTGCTTGAATTTAATCTTCTTAAAACTGCCCTAAAGGTACGCTAGGAGTTAACAAGAGGGAAGAATTTTATTGCACTTTTTTCATGGTTTGATCGCTTACAGAATTTCTATTCCAACATTTATTTATCTAAATTGTGCTTGAGATATCTTTTTAGGTAGCAGTCAAGAGCTCCTAGAATTCCTTAGGACTAACTCTAACTTTCCCTCTGTGGGCTTTTTGTAGAAAATTAGCTTTTCTATACTTTTGAGTTATGCTCCTCCTTGATTCGGATGCTCCTGGACCCCCAGGTCTAGAGCACCTCACCAGCTCCTGGCTCTGTCCTGGCCAGCTCAGCTGGGCACTCTCCTCACTCCTGTCCAATTACTGGGAAGATAAAGGGCAATTCAGATAAGGAAAAACAGAGATTTCCAAATATTTACACACACACACACATACACACACACACACACACACACACACACACACACACATCTGTATTTCTCACTAATTCAGACAAAAGAATGAAAGTCAGCATATAAAAAAAAAAGAAGTACAATGTTGATTACTTTTAAATATATACAGCAATGAGGCTCAGGATAGCAAAGCATTTCTTAGCAGAAGTCCCGAGGGAATCATATTTGACAAATATATAAGAATGCTTTCCAATTAACGTATCAATGATTTATGAATGCATAGTTCTCTGGAGTGCTTGCAAATATTTGAAAACTGTAATTACTTACAGAAGGATTCAACAGGCTAAACTGCTCCCCCTCAGATAAATTTTGTGTATAAATTCATTTACTGAGCAAATTCCTTCTTTTTTTTTCAAATTCATGCACTTTATTTATTTATTTTTTTAAAATAAATCTTTATTGTTCAGATTATTACAGGTGTTTCTCTTTTTTTTCCCCCATAGCTCCCCTCCACCTGATTCCTCACCCCACCCCATGCCCTTACCCCCCGCCACTGTCTTCATCCATAGGAGTAAGATTTTTGTCCAATCTCTTCCCGCACCCCTCACACCTGCTTCCCCTGAGAATCGTTAGTCCACTCCCTTTCTATGTCCCTGATTCTATTATATTCACCAGTCCATTCTGTCCTTCAGATTTTTTATTCACTTGATTTTTAGATTCACTTGTTGGTAGGTATGTATTTGATGTCATTTTGTTGTTCATAATTTTTATCTTTACCTTTTTCTTCTTCTTCTTCTTCTTAAAGAATACCCTTCAGCATTTCATGTAATCCTGGTTTGGTGGTGATGAACTCCTTTAGCTTTTTCTTGTCTGTGAAGCTCTTTATCTGACCTTCAACTCTGAATGATAGCTTTGCTGGGTAGAGTAATCTTGGTTGTAGGTTCTTGCTGTTCATCACTTTGAATATTTCTTGCCACTCCCTTCTGGCCTGCATAGTTTCTGTTGAGAAATCAGCTGACAGTTGTATGGGTACTCCCTTGTAGGTAATTAACTGTTTTTCTCTTGCTGCTTTTAATATTCTCTCTTTGTCTTTTGCCCTTGGCATTTTAATTATGATGTGTCTTGGTGTGGTCCTCTTTGGATTCCTCTTGTATGGGGTTCTGTGTGCTTCCTGAACTTGTAAGTCTATTTCTTTCACCAGGTAGGGAAAGTTTTCTGTCATTATTTCTTCTAATAGGTTTTCAATATTTTGCTCTTTCCCTTCTTCTGGCACCCCACAAATTTGGATGTTGGTTCGCTTAAAGTTGTCCCAGAGGCTCCTTACACTATCTTCATATTTTTGGATTCTTTTTTCTTTTTGTTTTTCTGGTTGGATGTTTTTTGTTTCCACATATTTCAGATCTTTGGTTTGATTCTTGCGGTACGTTGATCTACAGTTGAGTTTCTGTATATTCTTTATTTCAGACAGTGTATGCTTCATTTCTGACTGATCCTTTTCCATTTTTTTGGCATTCTCATTAAGCTCCTTGAAGGTCTCATCAAGTTTCTCAGCGGTTTTAAGAAGATTCTTGAGTAACCTTATAAATGTGGTTCTGAACTCTATGTCATCCAGTAGTTTGCTTTCCTCCGTTTCTTTCATTCGTGACATGTTTCTTTGTCTCCACATTTTGGCTGCTTCCCTGTGCTGATGGAGTAGCTTTGTGTGGTAGATGATCTATAGGGGGCAGTAGCTCAGCCTCCTCAATTACATGAGGTGGATGCTCTTGGTACACCCCTTTGTGGGCTGAGTGCAAACTCTTGGTGTAGTTAGGCCTTAATTGCCGTTGGTACGCTGGGAGGAATTGACCTCCAGGCCAATTAGCTGTGAGCACTCGCTGTGTCTATAATGGAAGAACTGCTGCACTGAAGACACGCTTATGGGGCAGGACTTGTTTCAGTGGGGCTTTGGTGCTCACTGAGTCTGCCTCTTGAATGTGTCACTTATGGATGTGAGGAGTTGAAATTTGGTGTCTCACACTGACCACTAGGTACACTGGCTTCTGGATCTCCAATGGGGTTCAGGTCAGCTACAGTCTGAGGCCACCCAGCAGGAGCTACAGTGAGAGCTACAGTTTTCTCCTCTTTGCTTGTGGTTTGGAGGTTTTGGAGCTGTCTGACCTGGGCTGCAAGTTTGCTAGGTTAAGCTGCGATAGGGCAGGGCTTTCTTATGCAAAAGCCGCTGCTTAGAGCTTGGGTGGGTTTGTAGGTTGTGCAGGGCGGGGCCTCAGGGTGTCACTAGGCTAGGGTGTGGCAAACAGCAATGGCTGCTAGTTAGCCGGCTCTGAGTCCCTGTGGGCAGTCCCGTGCCCCAGTGCAGTAAACAATTATTCTTGCGCTCAGCTCTGCAAGCAAGCCACCCTCACTGGCAGACAGTCCAGCTTCTCCCCGTAGGAGTTTGGGTCCCCTGCGTCTCCCCAGAAACTGTATTTCAGAGTAATCAGGGGCTTGTCTCCCTTCGGGTTGAAAAAAGCAACGCCCGCCGCCAGCCCGGATCACGCGCCTCCGTACCTCAGCTTTTCAGCGCTCGTGCACTTCTCAATGCTCTTTTCTCTTTCCTTCTAGTTGTAGAACTTCCACTCAGCCACCTTTCCCATGGTTCTGGGTGATAGACGTTTTTTCTTTTAGTTGTATTTTTGAAATTGTTGCGGGAGGCAGCAGTTTAGGTGTTTACCTACGCCGCCATCTTGGATTCTCCTCCGCAAATTCCTTCTTTACAAATAATGAAAAGACATACCATAGCCCAGACCTTGTTTGTGTTATTACAAACCTTCAGCTTGTGGAGTCTGAATTATGCATGAGACTTTGTATGTCTAGTGTCTTTAGGGGGTCTATTCCCATGTTTACCTAGGCTCGTTGGGTTTCCCTAAAATCTCACTAGTCTTGCCCTAGTGAGCAAAACTCAAGAGGCTGAAGAGTGGTTTTCCAAATAGTAGTAATGACAAGTGGCCTGAGAGTTGGTTCACTTAAGTTTTTAAAATGACACTAAAGTGAAACATTATTTTTATTTAAGTCTTTCTCTTGAGGTCTAACTTTGTAAAGTGAATTACTGTTAAAATAGTTTTTCTGCGCCATAGGCCAGGTAGCCTGGGCCTCCCTCTGTGGGGTAATCAATTGCAGGGCTCCAGGATCGATCGCCCCAAAAAGGTAGGCCCTGCCCACCTGGCCAGGGCTCCGCAATGGATCGCCCCCGCAGACGGAGGCCCAGGCTACTTGCCGTAGTGCCACCCGTGGGTAGCCTGGGCCTCCCTTTGTGGGGCAATCATGGGGCAATGGCGGGGCCCCCAACCAATTGCATCGCACCCACTTTGGCTGGCCTGGCGCCAGTGGGTGTCATAGTGTGGTAGTGCAGATGGTCGTTCTGCTGTTCAGCTGTTTGGTTGATTTGCATATTACGCTTTTATTATTATAGACTAGTGGCCCGATGCACGAAATTCGTGCACATTAAAAGGGGATTAATTAGAGGAAATAATTTAATATTGCTATTTGCCCTTTCTCTATAATAGAAGTGTCAGAGATGAAAGAAAATTAGTAAAATGTATATGAAAACCTTCCTCCTGTCAGAGTCTGGGGCGCACCAGAGTCCTGCCCACCCACATGCACCTCAAAATCGCGTGAGACCCAGACCCGGCTGGCCCCTGCCCCCCTTCATTGGGATAGATCCAGACCTGGCTAGTCCCACCCTGTGAAGCCCCACCAGGAAGGGAACATAGCCTCAGGTCCCCTGGCCCAGCACCAGGATGGGGAGGGTGGTGTGAGGGCCCCCAGCCCAGAACGGGGTGGGGGGGTGTGCCTTGAGGTCCCCTGTCAAGCCCCGCTGGGTGGGGGGCATGGCCTGAGGTTCTCTGTCAGCCCCACCAGGTTGGGGGGGGGGTGCAGCCTCAGGTCCCCTGTCAAGCCCCATCAGCAAGGGAATGAAGCCTCAGGTACCCCCTAAGTGGGGGACACGGCCTGAGTTCCCCTGACCCAGCACTGGTGGTGCACCTTGAGGTCCCCTGTCAAGCCCCGACAGGCAGGGGGGTGCAGCCTCAGGTCCCCTGGCTCAGTGCTGGGGCAGGGGGTGCAGCCTGAGGTCCCCTGGCCTGGTGCTGGGGTGGGGGGCGTGGCCTGAGGTCCCCTGTCAAGCCCCATCTGGTGAGGGGCGTGGCCTGAAGTCCCCTGGCCTGTGGCGCTGGGATGGGGGAAGCAGCTTGAGGTCCTCTAGCCCAGCACCAGGATAGGAAGTGCACCTTGAGGTCCCCTGTCAAGCCCCGCCAGGTGGGGGGGCTCAGCCTGAGATCCCCTGTCAAGCCCTGCTGGCCTGAGTTCCCCTGTCAAGCCCCACAGGGGCGGGGGGAGGGCGTAGCCTCAGGTCCTTGCTGATTGCTTGTTAAGGCTCCTTATGGGAACTTGGCCTCAGCTGTGGTGCAGCCATCTTTGTGATGGAGTGATGGTTAATTAGCACATTCCCTCTTTATTAGATAGATAATTTAAAAATTGAAAAGCATGATTCTTATCTTATATAATAAAAGGCTAATATGCAAACTGTCCCCTTGGGAGTTCGACCGGGAGACCGGAAGTTTGATCACTCATTATGATGTGCACTGACCACCAGGGGGCGGTGCGAAACATGGTGGGTGACCAGGGGCGGTAGGGAGGCACAGAGGGAGCGAGGAGGAGGTGGGGAGGCAGGGAGGCGGGGAACCTAATTGGCCCTGATCACCGGCCAGGCCTAGGGACCCTACCCGTGTACTTATTTAGTGCACCAAGCCTCTAGTATACATATAAAACAGCCTGTGTCAAGGTTTATTTAATTCATTCATAAGAGAGCAGGTAGTTTAAAATGCTGAGTATCGTGCATGGAAGATGGCTGAGTTAAGAATGCAAAATCAGATACAAAACTGGCCAACGTTCTACGCGACAATAAAATAATAACTTCTCCCAGACAGAAGTCATTTCACTTTCACTGGACAGAAATCTACTAGTTAAACTGTAACTTCTGAGTCTGCACTTTCAATCAATGGTAATCATTCAAACACAGGTGCATTTCCCTGAAGAATTAAACAAGCCCTGAGCAGCCATTAGAATTATTAAATGATTCTTCGCTCAAAGATGGAAGGGTCACACATGCTGCTTTCTTTTTTATTTCCAGTTCTCGAAAAATTTTCTTAACAGTTCCTTTTTTTTTTTCTTTCTATAAATATCTCTAGTAGAAGGGATACTTTGGAATTGGCTGGCTCTGCTCTTGTGGAAAATTTGAAATACAACTTTGACACATGCTCTTTGCAATTTGGCCGAGAATATGCTTTAACAATTCCATGTTAAAAATTATAAGTAAGGTCATCCAAGTGCCGGAAAGCAGCTGTTCCTTTTGATAGAGCATTGCATTTGGTTTTGATCATCTGAGCCCATACCTGAAGGTCTAAGCTAAAATACACAGCGGAGAAGCAATTTAAATAACAAGGAACCCTTCATGCACTTATACCATTTTGATTTCTCATCATTATTTTTTTTCAAATATTCGATGAATTGGCCATGTGTTTCAAGCTATGGGTAGAAAATGTTGTTTTGATAAAAATGTAAACCCTTTTTGTGAAGCCTTATTATGTTATTAGAACATTGTACGTTGGCAAAAAATAAATGTAGTCTCTCTGTCTATCTATCTATATATTTTAAATGCTAGCATTTAACACTTGTAATTGCACACTCCAAGTTACCTGTTACATTTTACTAGTATTAGATATTGAGATCTATATACACTCTTTGCAGGTAATACCGTATATTCTCCATTCTTAGATAGAAATATGGGGTGGAGCAAAAGTAGGTTTTCAGATGTGAGTACACAAAACAGAGTTTATTCTTGCATTATTATATATTTACTGTATTAGTTTCCATATGAACAACCGTAAACCTACTTTTGTCCCACCCTATATTTTGGTGAGCTGTGATTCTATAAAGTACAATGGAAACGTCTTTTTTGTTTATTTTTTAGTACACACAATTTTACTTAATCCTTTTGTGGCAATTTGATATTTTCTCAAATGGATAAAAAAAGCATTCATCCTGCGTGCTGAGCTTTCTATGTTATAAAATTTTATTTTTGGTGTAAAGTCTAAGTGTTAATTACAGAAATATTTGTATTTCTAACATTTTGCCAATAATGGCAGTCTCGCATTTGTTTTGCATCAGATTGCTGTTGAGTAACTGGTAACGGCTGAAAGGCCTTCAGAGCGAAGCTGAGGTTTCCTGAGGAAGAAGAAATTCTGCCTGTGGCTGTGGCTTCAGCTCCTGCCCAGGCGTTTCCAACTGTCTCCTGACAATCTGCCCTAAGGATTTCAGACCTGCCAGCCCCACAATGCTGAAGCCACTTCCTTGAAATAGACGCCCCCCCCACCCCCGTACACACACACACACACACACACACCCTGCTGGTTGCGTTTCTCTAGTAGAACTCTGCTAAACCTCTGAAACTAGTCAGCAAGGCAAGGAACCTGCACTCGGCTTTCTTCCTTATGAAAAACCTCTTTGGAGGAGCTTAACTTTTTTAAATTGGGCACCCACTATGCTACTTTTCATCTCTCCTTCCTTTCTCATGTAATTCCTCTATTTACTAGTATTTCCAAATTTAATGAGGTACAGCCTCATGTTAATGTTTTTAAGGTGACTTAAAGGAGGGGGCAGTATCAAATGAATGCCCCTCCTCCCCCTGCCAAAAAAAAAAAAAAAAAAAAGGAAAAGCAAAAGAATGAAAGGCTATAGGGCAGCTCAGAATAGCTCATGTTGGACAGTGAGGCTTGGAAAATGGCTAGGAGGACCTGTCAGCAGCAGCCAGGCCAGGAACAGGCCAGACACTTGCCACCCAAACAGCCTGGTTGAGGATGCTGCTGCCTCCAGGGCTGACTGCTGGACTCACAGCGTAGGAGGCCTCCGCAGCCACGACTGCCTGGGAAACCCAGTGCAGGGTCACTGCTGCCACCCTCGGCCAGAGTATATTCTCTACCAGCCTGGGTTCAAGTCCCAGGTGGGTGCATCTGCTCGGTCACATCTGCGGCACATGCTGGTGCCCTAGCAGTAAAGGGGTCTGGGAGAATATTTGGTACTTTTGTTTCTACAGCAGAAGGAAGGCTCTGCTGTGTGGGAAATCCTCCACCTATCGGAAGGGGATGTTGATGGGGGTCCCTCCGAAAGGACAAAGGTCCACTGCGGTGCCTTCTGTGCCACCCCTCTGTGGAAGCCCACATGATGGGGGCTGCCTAGATGCCAAGGAGCAGTCATGCTGGAACACCTGGCTGACACCCGGGGGGAAAGAGCTGAGGGAGACCAGGAGGGGCCGGCAGGGACGTGTGTGTGTGGGGGGGGCCCTAACACTTAGGCCTCCTGGAACATGGAGGAACCGAGGGAAAAAGGACATCTGCCCAGAGTGGCCTGGTCTGCACCCACCAGGGATCCTTAAAAGAGCATCTCTGAATGATGCCTGTGGAGAGGAGCCGTGCCTGCAGCCCTTCTCATTACCATCAGACAGAAGCATCCCAAGGCTGGCTGCCTGACAGGCACCTGCTCAGCTTCCAGCAGGACTGACACCCACCTGGGCCTGGAGGCTTTGCTCCGTTCATCTGACTCTGTGGGATAGATATCCCTGTTCAGCATCCCAGGGCACCTGTAACCCCTCTTATCCCCTTCCTCTAAAGAGGGAGTGGGATTCTGCACACCCAGGGGGACGGTGGCAGTCATGGAGGAGAAGAGACGCCACCCAGCCAGCATCTGTACCTGGGAGGAATGGAACAAAACCAACTGCAGGTTTTACTCATGGAGGGTTCGACCCCTGCCACCCCTCCTCCCTTCAGGCTGGGATGGTTGTGAGTTACCTCTACTTTGTGGCAGTCTAATCTATAACTCATGCTTTTGTAAAAGAAAATCAACCTACAAAAACCCCTAATGGCTGGCAGTTTCCATGTTATTTAACCATGCTTTCAGTTGTAGGGATCAGAAAACGAAGCCTACAAAGCTTTAAACAAACAGGGGTCTAATTTTCCATATAACAAGGTCTGGCAGTGGCAGTTGCTATTGTTGTTTCAGAGGTGCAAAGGTATTAAAGCTATTATTTTTGTAATTCAAGGGGCTTTTCCCTCATAGTCATTACAATGAACTGAATATATGTGTTCCCCCCCAAATTCAAATGTTGAAACTTTAATCCTAGTGCGATGGTATTAGGAGATGGGGCTTTTGGGAGGGTCATGAGGGTGGAGCCCTTATAAATGGAATTAGTGCCTTTATTTATTTAAATAATTATTGTTGAAAGTATTACATACGTCTCCCTTTTCCCCCCATTGACCCCCTCCAGACCGCCCCCACCTCCTGCCCCAGGACCTCACCGCCCCATTGTCTGTGTCCATGGGCCATGCATATATGCATACAAGGTCCTTGGTTGATTACCTCCCACTCAGCCACCCTCCTCCTCTTCCCTCTTGTTGCAGAAAACCAGAGAAGAACCAAGCAATACTTAGAGAGATCGAGTTACATTTATTGCGCGGGTCCAGAGGAAAATGTCTCTCAAATTCTGGTCCCCCACATGGAGGAATTTTCCCTATTTATATGTTTTACCTTCTTTGTCTCCCAAATATGGGGTGTTTCCAGCCCCCTTTGCAAGTTCTTAAAGAGTCCCTATGTGCTGGGGCCTTGAGACCTCAACCAAAGGCTTGGCCTGGTGCCAGCACTGATAATTTCGTCCTGGGAAGGTTTAATGGCCTCTCTGAAGTGGCAGTAGGCCTATTTTTCTTATTATTTAAGCAAGCAAGCATTTACAGAAGCCAAATAGCAGGGCTAAAATTTCAAACAGCAGTTTTTATATAAGATGGATGCTTCACGCTAAGATTCCACACTCTCTTCCATGCTTCTAGTCTCTGGATTCACTCTGTTCATCACTTTATTTTGTCACTTAGATTCCACTTATGAGTGAGATCATGTGATACTTGTCTTTCTCTGACTGACTTATTTCACTTAGCATGATACTCTCCAGGTCCCTCCATGCTGTCTTAAAGAGTAAGAGAGTCTTCTTTTTTACTGCTGCATAGTATTCCATGGTATAAATGTACCACAGCTTTTTTTTATCCACTCATCTACTAATGGGCATTTTGGCTGTTTCCAGATCTTAGCTATTATAAATAGTGCTGCTATGGACATAGGGATGCATTACATTCTTTCTGATTTGTATTTTGGGTTTCTTAGCATATATTCCTAGAAGTGGGATCACTAGGTCAAATGGCAGTTCCATATTTAATTTTTTGAGGAAACTCCATACTGTTTTCCATAATGGCTGCACCAGTCTGCATTCCCACCAGCAGTTCTCTTCTCTCCACATCCTTGCCAGCACTTGTCATTTGTTGACTTGTTGATGGCAGCCATTCTGATAGGTGTGAGGTGATACCTCATTGTTGTTTTAATTTACATCTCTCTGATGATCAGTGACTTTGAGCATTTTTTCATATGACTCTTGGCCATCTGTATGTCTTCTTTGGAGAAGTGTCTATTTAGGTCATTTGCCCATTTTATAATTGGATTGTTTGTCTTCCTTCTGTTAAGTTGTATGGTTTCCTTATATATTTTGGATATTAACACTTTATCAGATGTATCATTGCCAAATATGTTCTCCCATAAGTCAGCCATGGGAGAGCAGCAGCATCCTCAAACAGGCTGCTTTTGTGGCAGGTGCATGACCCATTCCTGGCCTGGCTGCTGCTGATAGGTCCTCCTGGCAATCTTCTAAGCCTCACTGTCCAATATTCTCAGCTATTCTGAGCTGCCATATAGCCTTCCAATACGTTCTTTTCCTTTTTTTGGTGGTGGTGGGGGCATACATTCGATACTGCCCCATCCTTTAAGTCGCCTTAAAAACATTAACATGAGGCTGTACCTCATTAAATTTGGAAATACTAATAAATAGAGGAATTACATGAGAAAGGAAGGAGAGATAAAAGTAGCATAGTGGGTGCCCAATTTTAAAAAGTTAAGCTCTTCCAAAGGAGGTTTTTCATTCCACTGTGATCTGAGAAGATGCTTGATATAATTTCAATCTTCTTGAACTTGTAGAGACTTGTTTTTTGCCCTAACATGTGGTCTATCTTTGTGAATGAGCCATGTGCACTTGAGAAGAATATATATTCTGCATTTTTGGGGTGAATTGTTCTATAAATGTCAACTAAATCCATCTGATCTAGTGTGTCCTTTAAGTGTCACTGTTTCCTTGTTAAGTTTTTGTCTGGAAGATCTATCCAGAGAAGTCAGTGGATCGATCTGCTGTTTTTTCTTTTTGGTTCTCTGATTGAGTGATATTTTCAACTCTGTCTTCTAATTCACTGATTCTATCTTCAGCTTCCCCTAATCTGTTGTGTATTCCTTCCAATGTGTTCTTTATTTGTGCTATGTAGTTCTTTGTTTCTGTTTTTACAGTTACTCTATCTTTTTTTTTTCATGCTGTTGAGCATCTTTACCATCATTATTCTGAACTCTGTATCAGATAAATTTCTTATCTCCATTTCATTTATCTCTTCTTCTGGAGAATTCTCTTGTTCTTTCATTTGGGGGTTGTTTCTTTGCCCCCTCATTTTGGCTGCCTGTTTGGGTTTGTGACTCTGTATTAGGTAGATCTGCTATGCCTCTCAAACTCTGTTTCTGACTAGTTAGATCAGGCAAAGATTTAAAGCCTCCAGAGACCGCCCCCATCTACAGACTGATAGGATTTTGTCTTGAATTTCCCTCAGGCAATCGTCACAACTGTGGCAAGAGTTCAACACAGTGGAGCTATTACTTTTGCCTAGAGGCTAATTATTATTCTCAGTCTCTTAATGGGCTTAAGGTGTTTTCCAATAGAGTGGATCAGCTGTCTTACCCCCAGGCAAAGCTGCCTTTTTAGCTAATACCTGTGTGAGGAAGATGGCCTCCCCACCATGAGGGAATGTCTCAGCACAGGAAACTGTGGTGTCTGCCTTCTGACCTCTAACTCCTGAGCCCCCGATCCTGGCTTCTGCTCACTCAGCTCTAGTCTACTCTGCCCTCCCTCTGCTGGAGCACAAGGTGGGTGGGTTGACAGAGAATTTTGTGCTTTGGCCCTTTAAGAGGGTGTCTGAATTTCCAGCTTTCTCTCCCTGCCGACAGCAACTCTGCTGCTTTTCACAGTCAGGTGTTAGATGGGTACCCTTCTCAGTCCTGGTGCTCTCTGCTGGGGGGCCCAGCTTGGGGATTAGACTTCTGAGTTCTCAGTGGGAACCCCTCACAGCTGAGTTATCTCTCCGGGACTTCAGTTGCTGTCTGTCACAACCTGGCCAGCCCTTTTGTGCCTCGACCCCTCCTACCAGTCTCTATGCGGTCTCCACTTTTGGTCCTCGGTTATTAGGATTCTCTCCACCGAATCTTCTGTTCATTATTCAGGAAGTTTTTCTGTATTTTAGTTGTAATTCCAGTTTGGTCCTGGGACCATGTCCGTGCAGCATCCACTTACTCTGCAGCCATTTTTAATCCTTCCCACTACTCTCGGGATTAGTGCCCTTATAGAATTGGCTAGGAAGCTAGGCAGATCGCTTCCTCCCATTGGAGGAGGTAATGAGTAGTCAGCAGTCTGTAACTTGGAAGAGAGCCCTCCCCAGAGCGAGATTATGCAAGCGCCTGAGCCTCTAGAATCACAAGAAAAATATTTCTGTTGTTTGTAAACCATGCAGCCCATGGCACTTGGTTCAAGCAGGACTGTCCTAGAACAGTCATGACACGGCTGTGATTTATGTTTCCAGAGCGGCAACAATTCCAGGCATCACCGTCTCTTTCCAGAAAGTATGAAGGAGAGAGCTGAATCTATCTTTTATGAAGAAAGTAAGTGCATTCCCAGGAGCCCTTGTAGACTGCCATTTGTGGTTCATCAGCCACAGCCATGTCACATGGCCACCTATAACTGCAAGGGAGCTGGGAAATATTTACCATTTCTTGTATAAATAAGAGAAACAGGCATAGGAGAATGAAACTGAAATGTCAGTGGGTTACCAACAACAGTGACTTTTTCTATTGCCAAATTTTATAATTTGAAGTAATATTGATTTGTGAACTGATCATTCCTTCACTGTCTATTGATGCTTGTTAGCCCACAATTTATGACTAAAATTTCCCCCCCAAATTATGTAAGTAAAACAGTTACTAAAGTTCTATCAAACAATCTCTCTCTCTCTCCCTCTCTCCCTCTCTCTGTGTGTGGATATGAAACATGCATATTGTCCTTTGGAAAGTCTTAAGGCAAAGTTCCTGGGAACTTCATACGTGCCAATGCAGCTATTGTTCTGACAGGCAGACAGTATTCAGGAAATTACCTTTGTCTCCTCCAGGTTAAAACTGCAGGTTAAACATTTCCATTGAGTTCTAAGCTGACAAGGAAGCAAGGAGAGGAACCTAAGTAGGAGTCAAGACTGTCAGAAGATGTGCACATTATAGCTGAAACATTGGAAATTCCATTTTGATTTGTTTCTCCTGGAGCTAGAGAAGCCTAAATTCCCACAAACAAGTTCCAAACGAATGGACTTGGCTGATGCTAGAAGTCACATCCTGCTGAGAACTCACAAAAACCTGATAGAAAACAGTCAAGAAACAGCATCTGGGCTCAGGGCCCAAATTTGCGCTCTCCGGGCCAGTGCCCAAAGGGCTGCGGTGCAAGTGGCTCCGGGAGGGAGGGAGGGCGGGCGGCGCAGGGACCCTGGGAGGCGCCCTAGCGCCAGGAGTGGGAGGAGGGAGCCCGGTCCAGGCGGAGCATTGCTCGTCGCCAAGGCAACCACGCAAGCCGCCAACAGCCGCACGAGCGGGACAACGTGCACACCGAGGGGACCCGGGGGCGCGGCGTGGGCGGAGGACGGCGACAGCGGGGGGCCAAGCACCTGCCGGGCGCGACCCGTTGCGGGTCCCTGCGAAGCGCCCGAGCGCAGCGTCATGGACAAGCCGGTACTGTGCGTGCTCCGTACCCGTTCCCATCCCGCGGCTCCCACGCCCTGCTGCCCCCAAGGCGCGTGCGCAGCCGCTGGGCTGCTCCGTGGGGTCCACGCGGTCCAGAGTGGGTCGGGCTTCTTGTCTGGGATTCACCGTCAGGGCGTGGGAGATGTGGAAACGGTTTGAGGAGCTTGTATGGCTGGAGTTGCTGGTTTTTGAGTTTTGCAGGTTTTTTTTTTTTTTTTTCGGTAGGTGGTGGCCAGCCATGTCCCTGGGCACCCACAAAAGTGCAAAAGTGTTGCCCTTTGGCTCAGTGGATAGAGCATCGGCCTGCGGACTGAAGGGTCCCAAGTTTGATTCCGGTCAAGGACACATGCCCAGGTTGCTGCAGGAGGCAGCCAATTAGTGATTCTCTCTCATCATTGATGTTTCTATCTCTCCTCTCTTCCTCTCTGAAATCAATTTAAAAAAAAATATAAAGAAGTGCAAAAGTGCTAGGATAGAGACTTGATAGGGTCGCCCCTTTCTTTTTTTTCATTTTTTTTATTAAGGTATTATATGTGTACATATCTTACCATTGTCCCCCCACCCCCACCCACTTCTGTTCGGCTTGCTGGCTTCCCCTTCCTCTGGCTGCGCCAGGTGGACCAAGCAACCCATTGTCCCCTAGCCAGCATCAGAGAGATCCAGGTGGGGCGCAGGCTGCTTTTGTGTCAAGTTTGTTGGCTGTTTCTAGCTCTTGTTAGCCCTTGGGTTTGGACAAAAGCAAATGTTTAGTTCCCTTGGAGAGAGGGAGAGGGATGGTGCTCAGAGAAAGCCCCAGGGGCAGTTTCCTTATCTTTTACATGTGCCTCCATGCACAACAGGTGAGAAACGCCTGGAAGCTTCTGAAAGCAGGGAAGTCAGCTTTCACTTCATTTGGTTTTGCTCTCACTCTCTTCTTAAAAATGAATATTGTGGAATGAAAAAAAAAAAAATCCAGGTATTTGTTTCAGTATTTACCTTCAAGGGACATTGTATATTATATTTTTTCACTTAGCGACACTATTTATAGCTATATAACTATAGCAATAGCGATTATAGCAATCAATAAAGTATGCACCATAAGGACTTAATAAAGGTAAATGTGTATTTTGTTCATTAAGAGCCATGTATATCGTTTGCATGAGTAATACTTCAACCTTTTCCTCATCTCTGTGCACATTTATCTTGCTCAAAATCTGCTGTTTTATTCCTGTGAACATCTTGTTAAGGTAGACCCATTAATGTCTTATTTTCATATAATTTACTTCATAAGTACTTGGAATTTCTAGCATATCTATTTTATGTTGCATTAAGGCAATTTTCATTAGTTCTTTTTAGCCTTTTTAGTGTCTTCTCCCCCATTTTAGTCAACGATGATAGTGACCTGGAAATGACAGGCAGAGTTGCTACTTCTGATATCAGTAAACCAATGACTATTGTATGTCTTAATTTAAAGCCCACATACTATATAACCCTACATACATGTATCAAGTTTTACCCTGTAAAGATGTAAAACATGGCTATTAACTTTATACCATTTCTTATGTTTTATTAATTATGTTTGCTTTAAGATTTCAATGCTATGTTCTTTTTTTTAAAAAAAACCAACACACCACATTTTTATTTATTTCCGAGAGGAAGGGAGAGGGAGTGAGAGAGAAACATCAGTGATGAGAGAGAATCTTTGATCAGCTGCCTCCTGCATGCCCCGCACTGGGGATTGAGCCCGCAACCCAGGTATGTGCCCTAATTGAGAATCAAAATGGGACCTCCTGGTTCATGGTCACTGTTCAACCACTGAGCCATGTCAGCTGGGCTGTGCTCTTTTCTTTTACTTTGCCCTTGGTCTGTTCAGATTTAAGTTAAAATGATCAAATGTTTCTTGTTTAACTTCAGTAGGACATTAAATGTCTAGCGAATTTAATTGATATATCTCTTTTTACCTACTGAATTTGCAAACATAAAAAAAAATTAAAGATTGTTTAATAGCATGGGAAAATGTTCACAATTAACATGAGAAAAGTAGGACACTAAAGTAATATTGTTCCAATTCTATAAACAAAGAAAAGGTATGTAAATATATATAGAAAACAGAAGAAATAAAAGGACATACACCAAAACATTGATACTGATTATCTCTAGCTGGTGGCATTAAAGCAGATTTTATTTTTCTTTATTTAATGACTAGAGGCCCGGTGCATGAAATTCATGCACAGGAGGGATGGGGCGAGGGTGTCCCTCAGCCCAGCCTGCACCCTCTCCAATCTGGGACCCCTCGAGGGATGTCAGACATACCTCTCACAATCCAGGACTGCTAGCTCCCAACCACTTGCCTGTCTGCCAGCCTGATTGCCCTTTAACCACTCCCCTGCCAGGCTGATTGACGCCTAACTGCTCCCCTGCCAGCCCAATTGCCCCTAACTGCCCTCCCCTGCTGGCCCGGTCACCCCTCACTGCCCTCCCTTGCCAGCCTGTTGCCCCTAACTGCCCTCCCCTGCCAGCCTGGTCGCCCCCAACTGCCCCCCCCTTGCAGGCCTGGTTGCCCCTAACTGCCCTCCCCTGCAAGCCTGGTTCCCCCCAACTGCCCTCCCCTGCCGGCCTGGTCACCCCTAACTGCCCTCCCCTGCTGGCCTGATCGCCCACAACTGCCCTCCCTTGCAGGCCTGGTCCCTCCCAACTGCCCCCCCCCCCATGGCCTGATTTCCCACAACTGCCTTCCCCTGCCGGCCATCTTGTCTCCACATGGGGTGGCCATATTTGACCACAAGGGGGTGGCCATCCTGTGTGTTGGAGTGATGGTCAATTTGCATATTACTAGATAGGATTTTCCATAATGAATATACATATGATAAATATATAAACAACATATATTAATAATAAATTATAGACATACTGGTATAAATTTTGTAGATACAAAAATTATCCTATATAATAAAAGGCTAATATGCAAATTGTCCTCTTGGGAGTTCAACCGACCGGCAGTTTAACTACTCTCTATGACATGTGTGGACCACCAGGGGGCAGTGCAGATGGAAGTAAGGCCCCGATCAGCCCTGATCACTGGCCAGGCCTAGGGACCCTACCTGTGCACGAATTTTGTGCGCTGGAACCTTAGTAAAGAATAATATCCCCTAAATTTGTACACAACTTTCTTTTCGCGATAAAAACCTAGCACCCTTTGGTAAATATTTTCTGTTTTGTGTGTGTGTGTGTGTGTGTGTTTTGTGTGTGTGTGCAATGGGTCACATCCTTATAAACACTATTGTACAACTCATGTGTCTTCCCAGCTAAGTGACCAGCCCTATTTTACATAAATTGGGGACAGAAGGAGGTGAGTGGGCATGCCCAGGTCAGGGTGAAGAGCAGCAAGAATGAAAGTATGTTTGCCATACAGCATCATCTTCCTAACCCTCGCCAACGACAGTTAATTTCCCTAATCCCAGGCTGATGTGGAAAGGATTTTAGCAGCCATAATAATTTACCATCAAGGCTGCAAATGTGCACTTCTGTGGTTACGTTAGTTAAGAAAAGACAGAAACAAACAAATACTGAAGCACACAGATCGTTGCATCTGTGAGCTGAGACCTATGCAGAACTCGAAACTCCCCGGGGAAGTCGTGGACCCTGTTTTTCTCCCACGTCAGAGGCCAGGGTCAGCATTAGAAAAAGGCTGCTCTGAGTGGGGATATTTCGAGGAACTAGTTCCCGCTGCACAGGAAACTTTAGAAGGATGTTTTTACCTGTTACATTTTCTCCTTTCGTCATGCTAAGCTCTTCTCTGGCACTGAGCACAGTGGCTGTTTGTTTATACCTCTCTGCTGTTTGCTTTTGGCTTTACTTTTTGTAGCCTCATTTTGAGCAAACAGCCAAAAAAAAAAAAAAAAAGGTGGAACAACTGCTCACACATTACTTTGCTTATGAATAAAAACTCAACAGCAAACCTGGGATATTTTGAGTCCATTTGGAGGAAGCCCGTTACTGTGCCACCCCCAGGTGGGGTAATAGAATCATGATCAGATTCCTGTGGGCCAACATTTCTGCCCCTGGGCAGGTAGCGTGAAGAGTCAGAAGGTCTTCCCTTTTGGAAGCAGCCTCTAGGTTTGGACAACAGGGCTTGGCTGTGGATGTGGGAAAAGCCCTCTGTGTCCACTCCTGTGGGAGTGGTGGTAGGCCTCCTTGGAATGCTTGGACACTGGGGAAAATAACAGATCTTACTCTTGGAGGTCTAAGCGTTGTGTGGGCCACTTCTGAACCTAGTTTAGTCGATTTGGGGAAAAGGGTAAAAAGAGTTTGTGATGTATTGGTGTCCTGAAAAATGTCCATGTGATTGTTCATTACAATAAAACAAAGTGAGGCACCACCGAGGAAACAGTCATCGATGACGCTGTTCCCTAAAAAGAGGCCTGACTCAGTGTCAGGAACTGTGTTGGGGACCGGGGAGACATCAGGGAACAAACAGATCAGAGTCCCTGTGCCTGTGTACAGCTGACAGCCGTGGGGAAGACATCTATGGATAGGGCTCTGAAGGGGCCAGCAGAGGCCAGTGAGGTCACAGGTGGGCAGCGCTCTCCAGCTAGAAGGGATAATCCCTGTGGGGACCAGAGGCCGTGGCCGATGTGGAAAGGAGGCCGGTGTGGAAAGAGGCAGGAGGTGATGCTGCAATGGTAGCTGAGGATCGTAGCTGAAGATAAAAGACCTTCCGTCAGCTCACAGCACTTATGATTTAGCAGTAAAGACATCGATATGTCCAATAAGGCAAGTTTTGATAAATATCACAGCAGAGGTGCTTATTATGTGTTATAAGCTCTTGTGTCCTCTCAAACTTTATATGTTGAAATTCTAACCCTCCGTACCTTGGAATATGACTGTTTCTGGAGCAAGAACCTTCACAAAGGTAATTAAGGTCAAATGAGGTCAGACATGTGGGCCCTAATCCAATAAGATCCGCATTCTTATCACAAGAGGAGATTAGGACACAGGTACCGAGAGACCGAGGGTGACTGTGTGAGGATACCGAGAAGAGGTGGGCCTCCACACGCTAAGGAGAGGCCTCAGAGGAAACCGAACCTGCTGACACCTTGATCTTGGACTTGTAGCACTGTGAGGAAACATGCCGGCTGTAGCCTGGTGAGGTAGGTGCTGGCGTGATCTCTGTCTCACAGATGAGAAAACTAAGGCTGAAAGATAACCACCGCTTTGGGAAGACAAGCGTGCCAAACACTGCTGTTGGAAATCCTACATAAGTTAAAATGGAAAAGGACTCAGCACAAAATGCATGTGATTGTCATGGCATGAGCAGCACAGAGGGAATCCGTGTGGGGCAAACCTCAAACTGGTCTCCAGCAGCCACTCGGAGCCCTGTCCGATGATGACAAGATTGCGCCTGGGAGCTCCTGGAACGTGGTCGGTCTGCCCACATTGATCCAGGTGTGCTGCCACTCACCTGTGATGGACAGATGCTGCTGAAGATGGCTTGTGGCACTGAACCTGTGCAGCTTTTCCAGGTGAACATGGGATGTGAACAGCTAGCCACACGGATAGAAGAAATGTTATAGGCACATGTGGTAGTGGCAGCAGACAGGCCAATTAGGTGTGTAGCGGTCTTGGGGCAAAGAGGCAGAGCCCAGTGAGACGGAGGCCACTCCTATCCACCCAGGTTATGATTCCGTCTAGGCCAGTGGTCGGCAAACTCATTAGTCAACAGAGCCAAATATCAATAGCACAACGATTGAAATTTCTTTTGAGAGCCGAAAACCCACTTCTGCGCATGGGCCACGAAGTTCCAATCACACTGTATGTGCGCGCCTGCACGTGGTATTTTGTGGAAGAGCCACACTCAAGGGGCCAAAGAGCCGCCTGTGGCTTGCGAGCCGCGGTTTGCCAACCACTGGTCTAAGCTTATAAGCAGAGAAGACTCTCAGACCAATGGCGGCTCCTTGTAGTAGTAATGATGGAGAATATGGCCACTAGAACAGAGCAGCGATTTTCAACCTCTTTCATCTCCTGGCACACATAAACTAATTACTAAAATTCTGCAGCACACCAAAAATATTACACTTTTTTGCTGATCTGACAAAAAATAGGTAAAATTTTGATGCATTCACATCTGCTATTGTTGTGCTGGCTATTATCATTTTTTTTTTTTTATTTGAGGAGAAGAGGTCAGTGCCCCCGACTAAATAGTCAGATATTGCATGTTTTAAAATTCTTACGGCACACACGGAAAATCTTATTTTCCGTGTCATAGCAGGCTTTGGTTGTATGTAGTTGTAGCTCATGCTTTTAAAACATTTATTGAGGATAGACAATACAGTTCATTTTATTTATGCCCTTAAGCTCAGAGGGGAAATACCTATGTGTATGTCTAGTCCAGTGTTGAGAATATTAGGCAATTAAAAATGTTTATGAACCAAAGAGTCTTTTATCACGAGACAAAATTCTATGTCATCCACATTTTGTTACCTGTGGTTGATAACAGAGTGGGTGGGATATTTGATTTTCTTTTGCTGAGAAAATTAGTCTCGAAGGCCTTGGGCATTCAGTACCCTTTTACCAGGCTTGTGTAGACCTAGGAACTTAAAAATGGGAAATCAACTCCTAGTCACTTCATTTACCTTTAAAGTATGTTCCACCTGCTTAAAGAGAAAATGCGGAGTCACTTGTTTCTGAATGTGTTGTGTTTGCATCATGATTACAGTTGCTTCTTAACTCTGGGTCCTAATTTATCTTTGTTAGAATTCTGGAGTCTCTACTGGAAAGTAAGCACGTGTAGACAGGCACCGTGCAGGGAGACAGTGGGAATCCATTGGCTATTCATGGAGGCTGTTAATCATCCCAGGGGTTTGTGATTTCCATCGCCTTTTCATGGGCTGTAAGGTGTTAACGAAGAGCGGGAATGCATGGCCACTTCTCAGAAAAGAGCTGTGGTACTTCTGGGATAATGAAGGCCTCTGAAGAAGTAACTGGGTCAGTGCCCAGTGGCCTCTGTCCTGACAGTTGCTGTAGGAGGGGAGGGCTGATTAAGTTTCACCTTGGGAGTTTTAATAAGTCTTGGTAAATGTGTGCAAATGTATGCCCAGTGAACTAATATTTTAAACCTCATTATAGAGGTTTTAAAAGGGCTAATAATGCATTCTCACCTTCTTGCTCACCTTTTAGTATTGGGAAATAACATTAGATGTGCGTGGAATACCAGTCACGTAGCAGTTCTTCCTGAAATCTGTTGCATAAGTACAGCTCCATCACCAGGGAATCCCCTGATGCAAGATCTGTTCTTGCAGTGGAGTTTCTGAAAACGAGACTTTCACAGTACCCCTTTTTGGAGATGAAAAACGTCAAGTGTTTAGGCCGCGGGCGCCAAAGGGAAATAAAACGGCCCCGCGCAGCACTGGTCAATGACTGAATAGAAAGAAATTAGGTTAAAATGTTGATGCGTTTCGGTCAAAGGCTAGAGAGCCAAGATGAGGTGCAGATGATCTTTTAAAGCCCTGATACAAAGATTCCGAACGGAGATCCCGGGCTTGGTTTTATTCTCACCTCTGATCCCTGTGTCCTCCTCCGAATTTCCTAACCGTGCTGTGTGCTGCTTTGTGGCTAACCTGGGGCATACGTGGTCTTTTTTGGTTGTGGTCTGAGGGACGTGGTGGGATTAGTATGCTTATGAGGGAGAGGATGAGGATGATCAGTCATTTCAGGCAGAACACAGGCGTTTTGAAGAATCCCAAGCAGTTCCGAGCTACTCAGCTCTTCCTGTTCTTGTAGCTCAAGTATCAGCTGTCCCCCGCCAAGCCAGCCTTTTGAGGCGGCTCACCAGACAAACCTGCGTGCTGTCGACTGGAATAGAGAGCTCCTTTCACAAGACTTGGCATCTGCAGTGACACGAACAGTATCATTTTAAAACAATTTAATCCCCGCCTGTTTATAAAATACTGGTTTCCTAGAAGGTGAGTAAGTGGGTGAGCTGAATGGGCAAAGTGAGCGCTTGTCTCCTCCTTTGTGAGTTGGTGACACCACTTTGCAGCTTTCTGGGCTTGGGTCCCCTTCTCTGAAGCAGCACTTGCTTTTATTTGTATTAAGATCACTTTTTAAAAAGGTCTGTTAATGCTGCTCTGTGGACCGGAGGCTATGGCAGCGACACAAAGGCTTTTGCTTAATGCTTGTTACCTACGACACTCGAAGGTCTTTACAGAATTTAATCCTGACCATGTAGTTAAGAGCTAAAGGCACATTGCCTGCTCTTGCAGATGGGGCTGTTTTGCCTGAAGTCTGTGGGGAGGGACAGAGGTAAAGAAAGGAGGAGGTGCTCAGGCTTCATGAGTGTCAACACATGTTTGTGTCCCTTCCTCACCCTGTGAAACGGAAGCTTCCCCATCTCGCCCCTCTCTCTTCTGTCTTCCATCTCCCACCTTCCATTCTCTCACCATGCTTCTCATCTCTCCAGGCTTCTCCTCCCCTCCCACCTCCTCCCCATCCTCCGGCCTTCCTCTCCTCCACCAGCCACTGCCCACCCTCCCCGCCCAAATCTGGCTGAGCTGGGTGGTTTGTTTTGGCTGCAGACATGGACTTCATTTGTTCACTTGCAGCCCCGGGTCTTATCCTCATTGGGAGGGGTATATGTGTTTCCTGTTTAAACACACAAATTCGCACAGTATGAACTGGTATTTAAGATTTGTCATTCTTTCAGCTTGGGCATAACCCCCCTCCTTCTTTTACAATTCTGCTTTTATTATTATTATTTTTTTTTAGTTAAAAAAAAAAAAAAGACGACTTTCATGCTAGTCAGGCTGAAGCATGCTCTGGAGAGGCAAAGTCCAGACTTGCGGGGTAGGGAGGGAATCCAGCCCCTCTGCGCCTATTGTGCTCTGAGACGGGGAGCAGCCGCGCAGCGAGAAGTATTCAGGAAGAAAAACACGAAGGACCTCTGATTGAAGACATTTTACTTGCATGTTTCTGAATTCTTGCAGTTTATTTGGGGTTAACCATTTCAATGTTTACCTATTTTTCAGTTTATACTTTTTCTTTTAAAAAAACACAGATTCCTTTTTATAACACAACTTTAGAGGCGTTAAACGCTTTTTTAAAGTTTTCAAAAGGAAATGTATGTTTTTCCCTTATGGCACACAGCTTCTCCTTCCCACTCTCCTTTTCTCCCTCCCTCCGCCTCCTCCTCTCTCTCTTCCTTCTTTGCTTCCTATATTTGTCTTCATTTATTTACTTATTTTTTATTATTGTGATGAAAACCATAGAACATACAGTTTTCCATCCCCCCCACCCCCCCCAGTTATTTTGGTTCTTGTTTATTAGTTAAGAACCCAGAAGCAGGAGCCAGACCCGAAATGGCACTGCCTTATGATCCAGGGATTCCACTTCTGGGTCTGAATGCTGGTTCCACCACTCATTAGCTATGTGATCTTGACCTCTCTGTTCTTCAGTGTTTGAATCCATAAAAACGGGGATTGTAATAGTAGCTACTTCATAGGCATTTGTGAGCTGAAGTGACTAGAAGAGGCCTAGTAGAGAGTAGAATAAAAAATTAAAATAAGAAGTATAGCTAAGCAAACAGAACATAAACCTTTCTCTCAGTCTCAGAAATAATCACTATCAATAGTCTCTTTCCCATATATAGGTTCATGCAATTTACTTATTTTATTTATTATTATTTTTTGACAAGAAACGATTCATACTATTTTGGCGTCTGATTTTTTTTAAAAAAATTTGCAACAAATAGACATGTTTCAATTTCCTTGAATGCTTTAACACGATTTTAAATAGCTGCATAGAATTGCACTGTCTATTTACTTTATGAATCTCTTGTTGTGAACCTGGGGAATTTTGTTGTGGAGTTTTTGCCTTAGGTTTGGTGGCATTATCACAGTGTCCCTGTGCTGTACTTCCTTCCTGCAAGCAGTGCGCCCTCAATTCTCTGGCTCCCCCACCTCCCTTGGGCCACAGTGACCCTCCATACACAGCCTCCTTTTTCTGCTGTGGATTAACTTGAGAAATGCTGTTCTGGGACATTTTTTGGTTATAAAAACATCTTGTTTAAACAGCAAACACACATACCCATGTCCATATTAAAGCAAAACAGAGCCAATGACCTTATCAAACGCTCTAATAAAAATCATCACTCACAAGAGGGAACCCTCGTGCACTGCTGGTGGGAGTGCAGATTGGTGCAGCCACTGTGGAAAACAGGATGGAGTTTCCTCAAAAAAATTGAAACTGCCTTACAGCCCAGTGATTCCACTTCTGGGGATTTATCCAAAGAACCCCAAAACACGAATTCGAAAGAATATATGCACCCCTGTGTTCATTGCAGGATTATTTACAATAGCCAAGCTATGGAAGCAACCCAAGTGCCCACCAATAGATGAATGGATAAAGAGGTGATGGTACATATAGCAGTGGAAAAAAAGAAAGAAAGAATGAAATCTCTACCATTTGGGACAGCATGGATGGACCCAGAGGGCATTATGCTCAGTGAAATAAGTCAGTGAGAGAAATACAAATGCCACATGATTTCACTTATATGTGGATTTAAAGAAAAAAATAAATGAACAAACCAAAATTGAAACAGACTCATAGATTCAGAGATAATTGGTGGTTGCCGGAGGGGAGTGAAATTGGGGCACTGGGTGAATGAGGTGAAGAAGCACAAATTGGTGATTCCAAAATAGTCATAGGAAGTAAGTAAAGCACAGGCAATATAGTCAATAATATTGCAATAACTATGTATGGTGCTGGTTGGGGTCCTGGAAATATTGAGAGGAACACTATGTAAAGTATATCACTGTCTGACCACCAAGCTATACACCCGGAACCAATATAAAATATAAAATACAAAAACAAAAACAAAAACAAAAGCCTCCCTCTCAAGAATCAGGGGCTAGAGGAACAGTCGTGGCAACATACACGGAGCCAATGGACAAGTAAAACCTGTCGGTGGTTTACATTTGTCCTACTTGTATTACTGTATTTATAATAAAACACTTTCCAGCTTTTTAAATTTAGAGATTTCTTAAATTCTCAGCTTATTGTAAATAAATTTCAGTTTGCCAAAGTAGCAAATTCTCATCAAGCTAAGAGCGGTGAACCAGGCGAAGAAGTCAGCGATGGTGAAAGCGCACCACCTAGTGGCTGCCTGGGGACATGGCTTCTGGAATTTGGCCTCTTGGTTGTGGTTTCCATGTGACAGGTTTATGTAGTTCATCACTATGTGCTCATTTTCCTCCAGGCAGACGTGGTCATTGTTTGAGGAGTCCCACTGAACGTCTTTATTAACTTCTCTCACATTTGGTGGGGAGTGAGGCTTAAACGTAGTTTATTTGCTCACAGGACCTTACTTTCATTCTCTTGTGTGAGCAGTGTGGCGGAGGGATGTTACTAAGTAACTTGGTGTAACTGACTCCCAGGGGATCAATTGTTTTCTGTCTATGTTTCAGTTATTATAATACCAGAGGCCTGGCGCATGAAATTCATGCGCAGGTGTGGTCCCTAGGCCTGGCCTGCCATCAGGGCCATCTTCCCTGGCAGCCGGCCCCGCCCCCTGCTGCCACCCACCCCCAGTTCCCTGTTCACCATCCAGCAGTTGGGGGGAGGGGGAGCAAGGAACTGAGAGGTGGGCTGTTTCTGCCTGCTTGCTGGCCCTGTCCCCTGCTGCGGGTCACCCTCTGTGTGTGGGGCGACTGGCAGGGCAGGGGCCTTGGCCTGGTGATGGGAGCCGGGGCAAAGGATGGAGAGGTGGTCAATGCACCTCATAGTGACTGGTCGAGCGGTCGTTCTGCTGTTAGGGTTAATTTGCATATTACCCTTTTATTAGATAGGATCCTATTGTCCTTTCAGTTACCAGAAAGAAAACTAGCCAGGGAGTTTTCATCTCTACCATATTCAGCTCCTGAGTTTACCTTGAAATCAACAACATCTTGGAATGTGTTCCCTCAAAAGCATCACTGAGGCATGGATGTGTGAAACCAGTTTATTAGGAGTGCAATTCCAGGGAAGCAAGAGTGTGGGAAAAGCAGCGGGAAGGAGCACACACTGAGGGTGTTATTTAGCTGGCTGCAGCCAGGAAGCAGTGGGTGGGGCTGTCTGCCAGGAAGGCACGTGAAGCACGAGTCCAGGAGAGGGAAGGGAGGGAGACCTGATCTCGGGCTCCACTTTCCCGCCAGAGAATGTTTGCTTCATAGACATTAACTCCCCCCCCCCGCCCCCCCGCTGCCGCTCTTCAGGTTGTGTGTCGTGGGTGACAAATAGGTTCCAGGTTTCTGGAGGTGAGAGGCCTGCAGTGTGTGGGGCTGTACGTATGAGAGTTGGACACGCATGACAGCTGGCGTGGAACAAGTGGTCCAGGGCCCCAGAGACAGGGGAGGCTGAGAGATGAGGGGTGGTGCACACAAGTGTGGGGCTCGGCAGCCTTGCTTAGTGTGGTCACCCCAGATTCTACTCATTGGAGCCTGTCCGGGAGCTCAGTGTTGGTTATGGATTTGATATGTTTTCTATAGTAAATGCTTCCTGTTGGGTCCCATGCCCTTAGAATAGTCTATCATATGCGGGTTAGGATCTGTGGCTGCAAGAAACCTACACCAACTAAAGCAGACGAAAGGAACGGGGCAGGTCGAGGCAGGTTGTTTTGGGGACTCACAGGGTGGTGGTGGTGCTGGGGCTACAAAAGGGACAAGAGCCAGGGCCGGCAAGTCACCCAGACTCTCATCTCTGCACACGTGGGTGTTGGCCTCGTTCTTGCCCCCCTCTTTCTGAAGACTGGCGTGATGGTGTCCACAGTCTGCCTGTAGGCCGGAGCCCAGCCCTGGCTTCTGAGCTTCTGTGGTCACAGCCCCCGCTGCTGGACAGCCGTGGCATTGGAGGCCGGTGGTGCAGGAGCCCTGACGTAAGTGTGGGAAATAGTTTTGGCATCATTCTGAAATAAATGCTATTTAAGTGATGGGAGTGTGGGCGATTGTGGTGACAATTTTCATGTGAATGGAAGGCAACTGCGTTCTGGTTACTTCACTATGTAGTTATGCATACGACACAAATGGGAACGTTATAAATATGGGATGTGATGAACAACTTTTATTTTGCATCTTATGTGGATTGAGAGATTAAAAAACGGCAGCCATAAGAATCTAATCTAATGTTGAACCTATTATGCGAATTAAATTTTTTAATAAGGTCTCAAGGTTTTTGTCAGGTGAAGAGTTACATTTTTCTTATAAGATTGGTTTTCCCAATGTCAAATTTCTTGGAAAACGTAACTCAGTGATAGATTAACACACACACACACACACACACACACACAGCTTCACAATCTGAAGAAACAAAAGCAGCGAATTGCCTCTTAGCTGTAATTCTGAATCCTCGGGAGGGGCCTCTCCAGCTTGGTCAGGTGTTGACAGTGTGGAGGGGCTGGGCCACTCTGCAGTGACTCCCAGTGGCCCAGAGGCAGTCGAGGGAGGTAACCAGGACGGAGGGGGTTTACTGTATTCTGGGGGGAGGGGTGGGGGGGGGCGCTGGCACCTGGACTGATAGGTGATTTTCCATTCCTGGGCTCTGGCCCGCTCCGAAGGCACACATGTACCCTTCCTGACATTCATTCCATGATGAATGCACTGCCCTTCCCCCATCCCACCCTCCCCCACCCAGGAGACAACCTGAAAGTGTCCAGCTACGTCACTTCACCCAGTGGTGATGTCTCTGTGTCCTGGGGGAGGTCACTGCTTCCATGTGGTCGTGACCTAGGCCAGCGAGCAGCTGGGAGCAAGTGCTAACTTATTAGTCATCCTCAAGACAACAGACATGAGGTCCTGGAGGCGGGAGGTGGGGGATGGGGCCCTGAAACGGAAATGCTCGTTCCAGTAACGCTGGGAAGCGCGGAAGCCCCAGTGAAACCACTGGGGACTGGTCACTGGTCCAGAGTGTAAGCTGCTTGTGCACAGGGGAGCGAGAGCGATGGTGGGACAGGGATCCTATGGCCTCCTATTGACGCCTGGCCAGTGCTTTGAGCTCCTCCCACTTGGTCTGCTCCCCTCCTTGCCCCCTCCCTCCCCAGCTCTGCCCACAGGACGGCATTCCCTCCTTCAGGGCTCTTCTGGGAACTTCCCTCTTGGGGGCAGGGGTCAAATGCTGTGCAGCTTTCACAGGTGAGTTACCTTCCTATGGCTGTTGTGACGAAGCACCACAAGCCTAGTGGCTAACAACAACTCAGATTTAGTACCCAGCAGCTCTGTGGGTTAGAGGTCGGACACAGGTCTCTCGGGGCTGAAAGTGAGGCATCGGCAGGGCTGCATTCCTTTCTGGAGGCAGGGAGAGCCAGCTCCTAGGGCGCCCGCATAATGGCTCATGCCCCTCTTCAAAGCCAGGAGCACTGCATTCTGCATTCTTCCTTACCACAGCTCTTTCTCGGACCCCCTTTCCTGCCACTACCCTCCACGTTTTTTTTTTTTTTTAAATCCTCACCCAAGAACATGTTTTTATTGATTTTTAGAGAGAGAGGAAGGAGTGGGGGAAGGGGCGTGGAGGAGGAGTGTGAGAAACAGTGATTGGTTGTCTCCTGTATGAGCCCCAATCGGGTATCGAACCTGCAACCTAGGAACGTGCCCTGACCAGGAATCTAACCCACAACCTTTTGGTGTACGGGACTCTGTCGCCCACTTCTAAGGGACCCCTGTGATCACACTGAGCTCACCGGGAGAACCCAGGCTCATCTTCCTATTTTAAGGTCAGCTGACTAACCATCTTTATTCCATCTGCACCCTTATCCCCCTTTTCCATGTGCCCCCACATATTCACCGGTTCTGGGGAAGGAGACGTGGGCATCTGTGGCAGCTGTTAACCTGCCTGCCACACCAGCATTTTCTGTTGGTGCCAGAACCTGGACCTGCAGTCGTCCCAGGGATCGGGCAAGAGGCAGGTTGGGAATAGTTCCCGTGTTGCTGCTTCCTGAAAACTTGAGCTGATTGCCTTGTCCACTTCATTTTTGAGGCCTTGCTTCCATCCAAAGCAGGAATAAAGCCAGCCAGAGTTTGGTCATGCCTCCGTCAGTCTCCTGCAGGCAGCCTAGGTACTCTGCCCATCCCCACAGCCTCCATGATCTCCAATTGTTGTCTGGACCCTGGGGGCTCAGCCCCTTCCAGGGTGTCCCTGAGGTCAAAGCCATGTTCCTGCTTTCAGAGGGACCATGACGTGTGGCAGTGTCTTTGCTCTGGTGGCCGGTGGAATGTGTGCTTGTGTCCTCTTGTTTTAAACATGTCCCAGTTTTAATTCTGAATGCAGTAAATATCAACACATATAACCCAGATGCACATAAGCTTCAGGTCCTTGATAATTTTCAAGGGGGTAAAGGGTTTTTGAGACATAGAAGTTTGGGACCACGGCCCCATCCCTTCAAGTTCGGATGGGAACCAGCACATTGGGATGTTGCTCGTGAACTCGGTTGAAGAGGCATAAACTCACCTTCATCCAGAATGGGAGGGCGCGGGGCACTTGCATCTGCTCTGCAGGTGGTCCTGGAAGCCTGTTCCTGACCTGGGGCTGGGACTGGGCGCTTGCATCAGCACCGGCTGGGCGTTAGGGAAAGGCAGTCTCCTGGGCCCTTTGTACGCTGGCTCCGATGCAATGGCTCGGCAGTAGGCCTGCTGATCTGTATTTATACAAAACGCCCGAGACAATTCAAGCGCCTGCCAGGTTTGGGAATGATTGCCTAGCCCTCCAGATGGGCCCTTCTTGGAAAGTCACGTGGCAAAGGTGGTGTGTACAGATACCCAAAGCCTGAGAAAGACGGGGTGGATGAGGGGGAGGAAGTTTAGGGTCTGAAATACTATGTGGAGAGTAGTCTTTCTGTCCTCCCCTCCCCGGCTCTCCCCTGAAGTCCTGTGTAATCTTCTGTGGATGTTTCTTCCCCATTGGCCAGAGCCCCCTAAAATACGAATGCAATCGAACCTTCATGAATCGCCCTCCCCGAGGACTCCTCCAGCTCATTTCACATGACCAGCTGTGTCCAGGCGTGTTTGAGTCCCATTAGGCCTGGGCTGGGACCTGGGACATGGATGTGAGAGATCTGTGACGATTCCCTCTTCCCTCAAAGGAGAATTTGGAGCTGCCCTTCTGGCAATGAATCCTAGAGGCAAGAAAGGGGGAAGGATTTAGCCAGAGCCAGGGAAGAGGAAGGAGGAGGAGAGGGGAAGGGAGAGAGGAGAGCTGTGGAAAGTCTGTGTGTGGGAGAAATCCTGGAACAGCTTTGGGGTGTGAGAATGGGGAGCAGAGGTGAAGTGTTGCTATGGGTTATGAATGGAATCCCCTTTGATATTCAAGCAATAATTAGACTTTTTAAAACCACCTTTGCCTCCAGGACTCCGATACTTCATATAGGAAAGACGGAGCCATGGGGGCCCAGCTTCTGAAGTAGCACTGCAGATAGCTACGTGACCACAGTGTGGTAGAAAAGTAAGGAGGCTCTGCCATCCGACAGACCCTGCTTTGCAGCGGGGCCTCCTACAGTGAGAGATGCTTCTGAAAGCTGTAGTTTTTCTCCTGTGGTAGACGGGGTCAAGCAACCGTGTCGGGTTGTCATGAGGATCTAGTGAGATGAGACATGTAGAGGCTCTCTTGGTACACAGGACTTGCTCAGCAAAGGTTACCGGGGTTCCCCAAGTGTTCCCACATTTCTTCCCCGACTATCATCTAAATAGAAATGAATATATTTTTTGCTTCTCTTGAGCCAATGGAAATCTTTTAACGACCTCTGACTCTTGGCACATTTTCTTCTGAGGGGATTGGGGCTAAGGAGGTGCTGATCACTGGGAACAGAGCTGGAAGCGGGGGGTGCTGCCCATGCCCTTCTCACAGGCTTTCCCAGTGAAGTCGAGAACTGGGGGGATGTAGAAGGCACGCCTGGACTTGAAGACCATTGCATGAGCCAGCAGAGGCTGAGAGGTTACAGCTTCTCAAATGGTGCTAGAAATATTTATCCTTGACCTTAATGAATGAATCTTAGAGTTGCAGTTACATCCAAATCCTGGAGTTGCAGTACACTCAAATATGGGATACATTACCCCCAAGCCCAGAGGCTCAATATGAACCCTATTAAGGCTGCTAACTTGAGTGACACTTCATAATAAAATGTTTCCCAATCACCAATGCATCATCCAGAATTGCTTGTAGGCTAGCACCACCTTGTGGAGAAGCCCCAAAGAATTTTAGTGACAGACTACTCAAGGTTAAGGAATTGAGGCAAAATACATTTGAATATTGAAGTATTACCCTTTTTTGTTAAAAAAAAACACATTGAAGTTTTATATAATCAGACCCCATTGCATTTTGTATGAAACTTACAAATGCAATTTTTTGTAGGTATGAAGTCACTTCATCAGGTGATTACTCTTTGTAATTGGACTAATATCTTTTTTTTTTTTTAAAGCAACAACTCCAGGTAGCTTCACTTTAATTTCTTAAAGCATGATGTTCGCATTCCTAATGCATTGTCTTATGTCAGTCTTAAGAAAGATCTAGGACTAAGTTTGCTGATGATTACCTTGGACTTGAATAAGGAGTCCTAGCCCTGGCCGGTTTGGCTCAGTGGATGGAGTGTTGGCCTGCGGACTGAAGGATCCCAGGTTCGATTCCGGTCAAGGGCATGTACCTGGGTTGCGGGCACATCCCCCGTAGGGGGTGTGCAGGAGGCAGGTGATCAATGTTTCTCTCATCGATGTTTCTAACTCTCTATCCCTCTCCCTTCCTCTCGTAAAAAGTCAATAAAATATATTAAAAAAAAGAGTTCTATATGCTGGAAGAGGCTGGGTAAGCCACCCAGAATAGAGAAACAAAACAGCTGGCCTGACCAGGTTTTACATCATGTAGTCAAAACTTCCTCTGCTTTTCTAGACGTTTAATTAGGTTATGAAATGTAAAGACGGATATATTTTCTTTCTCTGGGTGTGACACATGTTGAGGAGAGGGCTGAAATAGGATGCAGAGTAACTCCTTACCAGCGAATCTTACATCAACTCTTTACCTGCAAATCTGCAAAAAGATCCGGGTTCTCATTTTGCCAGTCACCACCTGCTTCTGTCATCTGGGGGAAGAGACTAAGCCTCTCCAGAGATCAGTTTCCTAATCTATCCTCTGAGGCAGCTGGGAAAGATGATCTTGTAAGAGTCCACCTTTCAGGTTCTAGGCGTGGGGGCATCGCACGATGCACAAGAGAGGCAAACGTGACTTCTTGTCTCCCTGGAGGCCACAGGCGTGGGTTAGAGAGAGAGGCGGTGGTACGTAGGTGTAGGTGCGCTGAACGTGGGAGCTTCCTGGGCTTCAGGGCCTGGTGGACAGTCACTGATGGGAATTTCAGGTACCAAGGCCGCCTGGAGTTTCTTCCGGGCTCACCAGCAGGTAGGAGCTGTTTAAAAAAGAGGAGAGTTATTTCCAAAGTGGGCAAGGAGCCTCTGCAGTGGTCTTCTTGTCCGAGCTCCATTCAGCATCCCATTTCCCCCAGAAGTTTCAGGCTGGGTCAGAGGGTCAGAGGGACTTGCACCAGATGGAGCCATATCTTGCTCTGGGCCCCACTCAAAGCTGGAAGCCTCAGATATTACTGTGTATGTGGCAGGAGCCGCACATCCAGTCATGGGATCTATTGCCTCCAAAATCCAGAGGCTCAGTAAGAACTATGCCTCTTTCTTTCTTTTCTTTTTTTTTAAGTGGTTTTCTTTTTTTATTTAATAATTCAGATTATTACAGTTGTTTCTCCTTTTTCCCCCCATAGCTCCCCTCCACCCGGTTCCCACCCCACCTTCTGCCCTTACCTCCCCCCGCCACTGTCCTCATCCATAGGTGTACGATTTTTGTCCAGTCTCTTCCTGCACCCCCCAACCCTTTTCCCCTGAGAATTATCAGTCCACTCCCTTTCTATGCCCCTGATTCTATTATATTCACCAGATTATTCTGTTCCTCAGGTTTTTAATTCACTTGATTTTTAGGTTCACTTGTTGATAGATGTGTATTTGTTGTTTATAATTTTTATCTTTACTTTTTTCTTCTTCCTCTTCTTAAAGAATACCTTTCAGCATTTCATATAATACTGGTTTGGTGGTGATGAACTCCTTTAGCTTTGTCTTATCTGTGAAGCTCTTTATCTAACCTTCAATTCTGAATGATAGCTTTGCTGGGTAGAGTAATCTTGGTTGTAGGTTCTTGCTATTCATCACTTTGAAAATTTCTTGCCACTCCCATCTGGCCTGCATAGTTTCTGTTGAGAAATCAGCTGACAATCGTATGGGTGCTTCTCTGTAGGTAATTAACTGTTTTTCTCTTTCTGCTTTTAGTATTCTCTCTTTGTCTTTTGCTCTTGGCATTTTAATTATGATGTGTCTTGGTGTGGTCCTCTTTGGATTCCTTTTGTTTGGGGTTCTGTGCACTTCCTGGACTTGTAAGTCTTTTTCTTTCACCAGGTGGGAGAAATTTTCAGTTATTATTTCTCCAAATAGGTTTTCAGTATCTTGCTCTCTCTCTTCTTCTGGCACCCCCATAATTCTGATGTTGGTATGCTTGAAGTTGTCCCAGAGGCTGTCTTCAACTTGTTGAGTTCTTTTTTCTTTTTGCTTTTTCGATTGAGTGTTTTTTGCTTCTTTGTATTTCAATTCTTTGACTTGATTCTTGCGTTCCTCTAGTCTGTTGTTGGGTCTCTGTATAATATTTTTTATTTCAGTTAGTGTATGTTTAATTTCTAGTTGGTCCTTTTCATATCTTCGAGGGTCTCGTTATACTTATCGGCCTTTTCTAGGATATTCTTGAAAAGCCTTATAACTGTGGTTTTGAATTCTATATCCAGTCATTTGTTTTCCTCCCTTTCTTTCATTTGTGACCTGTTTCTTTGTCGCCACATTTTCATTGCTTTCCTGACTTGGTAGAGTAGCTTTGTGTGCTATGTTTCCTATATGGCCCAGTGGGTCGGCCTCCCAGTTACCTGAGGTGGACACTCTTGGTGCACCCCTTTGTGGACTGTGTGTACAGCCTTGTTGTAGTTAAGTCTTGATTGTTGTTGGTATCACTGGGAGGAATTGACCTCCAGGCCAGTTGGCTGTGAGGATCAGCTGTGTCTACACTGGGAGAAGTTTGGTGCTGGAGACAGCCTTATAGGATTAGACTTCCCAAATTGCAAAAGCTTCTGTGTTCAGCTAGGATGGGGTGGAGTCTCAGGGCAGAGAAGACAGTCTTGGCTTCCCGTCAGCCCTGCCCTTGCGCGCGTATGCGCGCCTCCAGACCTCTGGCTTCCCTGGCTCCCGAGCCTCCGCCGAGATTCCAGATTCCCCCCGCAAGAGCGTGGGTCCCCAGGGGCTTGCCTGGAACTGGGGTTCAGTGCAGTCAGAACTGGGATTCAGTGCAGTCAGGAGCTTCCGACTCCCTTCTGCTAGGGAAAGCCTATGGCAACCTCCGCAGTCTTTGTGCGCACTGGCGCACGCGCGCGCACCTCCAGACCCCTGCCCCTCCGAGTGCCTTTCTCTCTACCTGACAGTCCAGACCCCCGCTGTATGAGCCTGGGTCCACGGGGTTTTGCCCAGAACTGGGGTTCAGTGCAGTCGGAACTGGGGTTCAGTGCAGTCAGGGGCTTCCTTCCCCCTCACGCCGGAGAAAGTCAGCCAGGCTCTTAGCTGCCCTTCCTCTCTGGGCGCACAAAGACCCTTTGCCATACCTCAACCCTTTGCCGTTCCTCCAATTCTCCATGAGCTTTCCTCTTTCTTTCTAGTTGTAGAATTTCCACTCAGCCAGCTTTCCTGTGGTTCTGGATGGTGTCCGTTCTGTCTTTTAGTTGTAGTTTTGAAATTGTTGTGTGAGGCAGCAGTTTAGGTGCTTACCTATGCCGCCATCTTGGTTTCCTATGCCTCTTTCTAGGTCAAGAAATCTGGCACACCAGCTGTAAATGAAGTCTACCCCTGATAAGCTCATTTCACGTCATTCAGTGATTCTTAACCAAGAGCAATTTTGACCCCAGAGGGAATTTGGAAATGTCTGGAGACAGTTGTCACAAGTGGGGAGAGTATGCTGCTGGTATGTAGTGGCTAGAGGCCAGGGATGCTGTTAAGTATTCTACCATGCAAAAATGACCAAGCCCCAGCTATCCATGTGCCAAGATCAGGGAGCCCTGCTCTAAGACCATCCTTCTCGAGGATACCAGTGGTGGAACAGGGGCGTTGAATGGGTTTGTGGAAGAGATCGCCACCTGCACCTGTCACATCTAGGATGGCAGTACTGCTTTCTGTTTTTATAGGGAGAGAGTGTTTCAGGGGAATCCATACCTCCAAAATGGAAGGTTCTGTTATTTATCAAGGACACCTATTCTGATTACACCTTGTGGAAGTGATCCCTGGATGAGCTCATGTGTCCACTAGGTCACAGGATGAATTGATGCATCTACTGGGTCACTGTGATATAAGCTTGAAGTCACACACCATTTATTACAAGCCCCATACTCCCCCACTTTGTGGCCCACAGTGGCATGCTCTGTTGGCTCAGAGCTGGAAACCCTAATTTCCAAAGGTTTAGAAGTCTCCTTTCCCCAGTGCTGTTACCCTGCTCAGTGGCTGCTGCCATATAGTTCTGTATTCTTCGTGCACCCCGTAATCATCCATTGCGGAGGACCTTGGGGCTTCTAAAGCCATAGCCGTCAATGTCACTTCATTCTGTACAACCACAAGTGACAATTTAAGTCACCAATTTGCCAATGTGAGCGTGACTGTTAGTGTCCCAGTGTCTGAAGGCAATTGGATCTGCACAGCCTTCAGACCTAAGCAAGTCAGTCAGGCAGCCAAGCTCACATTGCACATTCCCTTGGGGAGCCATTTCCTGAATTTCATGTCTGGTTGCTGTTTTGAATATACGTAGATCTGACTATACACTATAGCTGGTTCCAGAGCAAATGAATTAACCAAGGAGCACGGGCATGGCACGGAATCGTTGGGCGTTCTGAATACGTGGTGGGCTGCGCTTCCACCAGCACATTGCAGAACTGAGGGAAATGCTGCCTCGGGTTAGTGAGCTGCTCTCCTGTCTCTGCCTCTAGGACCACATCACCTCTGCCCCGACTTGCAGAATGGCCGTCTCACACCCTACCTCTTGCTTGCACACTTAGTTCTGATTCACTTTGGTGCAAGTTCTTGTGATTAGAACAACCTAAATTACATATGGAGTCCTAGCTGTAAGAGAGCTGCAAAGGAGTCTGGGAAATGTAGCTTTTAGCTTTCAAGTTACTAAAATACAACAACAACAAAAAATACTGGAAATGGACTGGCGTGGATGTTGAACGAGAGAAGCATCCATAACCACTGCAGAATGCAAAATGGAATGCTATGGAAGGCTGGAATTCTGCAGGTAGGTTCTGGCAGAGCCACACTCACTGTGGAAAGGTCGAGGGCCTCTGTTCATTTGGTAAGTGAGCCCCGCCTCAGAACCCTTCCGGGCCCTCTTGTTGCTCACTTGGAATCCCCAACTTTCTCCATTATATAGCAATTGAAGGCCTAATGCCTGCACAGAGCTGTGGGCTGGGATCGTTCTTTTTGTTGGTGTCCAGGTTCACAAAAAATATTTGTAAACCGTAGCTGATGGCTTGGAGCAATGGTAAGTTGATGCTTAGAGAGCCGGAGGTTTTTGCCTCTTAGAAGTCTGCTATTCCTCCCCTCCCTCTATGTACACAGAAGGCTGGTCTGTGCCATACCAATACTCCCCTGGAAGGCTGCGCTGGGCCCTCCTGCCTCCTAATGGTCTGAAGAGGCTTCCATGGCTTCTGGGCCACCCACACGCCTCCGCTTGCTAGGTGGGCTCAGAGGTGGTGGGAAGACAGTAGTGGTAGAACTGGCACACCAGTGGGCAAATGCCTGGTGCCTATCTGGACCCATGAAGCAGTGGCTGTGCATTCCTGTAGCCACTGGACTTTTTAGGATGTTGACTATAAGAAAGTGAGGAAAAGAGGGCGAGTAGGAATGAAGAACACCCAGGCACCAATCTGGGGTTTCAGTCTCCCTGGGCATGATGGGTAATTCTGAAGCAGGAGAGAGACCCTAGAGGATGCATGGGACTTGTGGATATGGTTTGGGGCCAGGGAAAGTGACTTTTCACCATCCCTGTTGAACTTGACCTACATTCAATGGGGCAGGTTCATTAAAACAAGTTTAAAATGCATTAACATTTTCTGTGTTCTAATAAATGATTAATTTTGTTAACCATCTATGGCCTAGAAAAGAATGACATGACCTGGGGAGTATAAGGTTTAACATGTTTCTGTTAAAATATCTTACCTGAACATCCTTTTATTACAGTTTTCCCTTTAAGGTTGCCTGTGTTTCTAACAGATCTTCTTATTTTATTTTAATACTTTTTTTTGGGTATATAACTACTGTATACTCACAGCGGATTATACCTTTTATAAAAATAAAATTCCTGTCTTGGTCCAAATCTTTAAGGCTTTTGTATTTAATTCTACTTCATATGATAGTAATATTGAAGTAGCTATTTGTTTTCTCTATGTGTCCTATATTTTTATCCAGTCTTAAAAAGAACAATTACAAATCAATAGAAAGAAAATTACCAGGAGAAAAATAGGAAGGGACCGGAACAGGCAATTCACAGACGTAACCCCTGCCCCAAAATCCAATAAATATTTTAAGAATGTTCAGCTTTATGATTACCAAAGCCTTGACAATTACCCTAGTAACACAGTACCAGTGACTTACCATGTCTCATGTCATGTAGGGAAAGATGAAACACAATTAAAAAGTTTCTCATGGGAATCAAAGGGTATAATTTTTAAGGAATGATGTTTTCTAATAACTTATTGACATACATAAACAGATCTATACAAGGACTTGTGCACAGAGATATTGATTGTAGTATTGTTTATCATAGTAAGAAATTGGAACCAGTCTAACAGAATAAAGAGTATTGACTAAATAAATTAAAGCCTACCTAATCAATATGCTATTAATAGTGCTCAGAGTGTGGTGATATTTATTTTTTGTTTTCCACAATATATGTGTATTATTTTTATAATAATAAAAAATTATATTGAAAGGTTGGTATCAGAATTGTACAAAAGAATGGGGAAGCCTACAATAATGTCAACTTAAAACATTTTTAATAAAAATGAAGCTAGCTATTAAATTAAAAAAATTGTTCAAAAGAGGTAAAGAATTTTAGAGAAGAGGAAGATATTTTATTACCTTTTATATAAGAGGAATGATCAAAGTTATTCAAACTGAATTCACTATGTAACTGTATTGATATTGTGATCACTATCTGGGTATATTTGCATGTTTTTCTTCTTTAGAGATTGTTATTAAAATACTTGCCTCTTCACTGTACCATCTTTTATGTAGTGAGATGCATTTTGTAATCTATAATTATTTCTTTAGTTTGGCTCTATGTAAGTATGCAAAGTTTCTAAATTGGGAATTTTTTTTGAAAGGGAAACCGTTTGAACATACTAGTATGTCACAAACTCCTTATGACTTGGAATTAGAAAAGAGGAGACTTTGGATCATCGTTAGTTAAAGCATTCAATAATTTCCCGTCATTCTGTCTTCTCTGTAACTATGAGACAATAAATGTAAATGATTGATAACCCTGATGCTCTTAGGAGACATGGATGGGTTGGGTTTGCATTTCCTTAGCTCTTCAAAGGGTATGGGTGAGTGTGACTTCCAGCCACTGGGTGGCAGCTAACCTCCACCGGTCAGCTGTCTGCAGACTCCCTATTCATCCCGTAGACTACATTGTTTAACATATTGTGCTTGGGAGGAAAAAAGAAAAGAACCAGCATGTGGTATCTCTGGATTAATCTCATTTTATTAACCTCTGAGCATAAGGTTTTATAGGACGTGAGATTGAAATGCTGTAAACCTTGTAACTGGCATTCTGAGGATTTCTTTTCAAAAGGAAAAGGAAAACGCCCGATAAACCTGAGCCGTGGGTTGCAGGCATAGTGCTCCTCTCAGGCGTCTATGGATCCATTATTAATAGCAGAGCTTTACCAATTTGACTTTTGCACACTACACATAATGTTGCAACAGCAGTTCCCTGTAAGGAAAATATTTGTAAACCGTAGCTGATGGCTTGGAGCAATGGTAAGTTGATGCTCAGTATATTGAAATTCACTCATAAATAATTCAATTCCTAAAATTTCGGTTTGCAATTCTACCCCATTTGATAATCACTCAGTAAAATATTAAAAAACAGCACCTGCTTGTATATTTCAAGGCAAGAAAAAAATGTGAGAGTTGATCATGGTGTAAACCTCGCCCTGCACTCTAGGCTAACAGAGGAAAGCAGAAATGCAGAATAAACAATCAGAATCTGTTAAACTAGGACACAGACCAGGAATAGTGACACTAATAGGAGGATCCAGAATTTGTCTGTCAGTGACTTCTCCCTACACCCTTAACACCACTCTCACTGCCTATAGCTTTTAATTACAAAAGAAAAATGACAACAAATGGAATGAGCACAACAACGGCATGAAAAACAACATCTTCAAGAGGGTTAAGAAATAGAGGTGTTACCCCACAGAAGGAGTAGAGAGCCCTTCATGGTGGTGGAAGCAGGAGAGGGACAAGTTTATGGGCAATGAGTTAAAAAGAGTGAAGGCCCTGACTGGGTTCCTCAGGAACTCAGAGGCTGCACCCCTCTGGACTTAGGCCAAGGGGGTTGGGTGGGTGGAGAAATTGTGGAAACCTCAGGGAGGTTAAGGACAGAGGGGACAAGCACTCTTTTTGAGCCACTATTGGGACGGGACAGGAGAAATGGGGGTATGGCATGTTGATGTCGAGGGGATGCAAGGCAGCTCTTAGTGCCTCTCCAGAGCCTGTAGATCTCCCATGTCCTCACATGTGGGGGGTTGGGAAGATGCCTAAAGGGTCGTCTTCCCAGGAGGGGTCATTGCAGCAAGGGCTGAAGGGACCTTATAGCCAAGGACTGAATTTGGACTCTTAGACTGGCAATGAATAGAGATCACAGCTGAGCCCAGGGGGGCTGTGAGGCCTGATGGCTGAGATGAGGGTCTACTCACTAGAGGAAGACAACAAACTTCCTGGGAGAATAGACCAAAGATACAATGTGGCGGCAGTATGGCTAGAGCCTCCTCTGTCAGGATACCTGGGCTGACATCAGCACCAAAACCAAGGGCCTGGCCCCAATGCTATGAGGATACCTAAGTTATGGGAAGGAGGATGCAGCCAGGGGAAGCCTGGAAAATGGGGGAAGCTGACCTTACAGGTTTTTATTTTTATTTTTTATTGCAGTAAAGTATTCACAACATAAAATTAACCCTTTTAACAAAAAGAAAAAATTAAGAGGTGTTATTTAACAAAAATACCACATGATCTCACTCATTTGTGGATAATAAAAAACACATTATATACTGATGAACAAAAAGATAGATACAGAGGCAGTAAAGCATCAAACAGACTGTCAAATTACAGCGGGAAGGTTAGGGAGAGGTGGGGGAAATAAGAGGTCAACTGAAGGACTTATATGCATGCTTATAAGAATAACCAATGGATGCAAAACATTGGGGGGTGAGGGCATGTATGGGAGTGGGGTGGCGGGGGGACAATGGTAAGATATATACACATATAATACCTTAATAAAAAATTATTAAAAAGACACAATTATATGCAGTACATAATACTTCATAATAAAAATAAATGACTATGGAAAAAAAATAAAAATTCTCCCATATCTAAAAAAAAAAAAAAGAAATGTCATTGTTGATTTGTTACTATATACAATACCAGAGAGTGGCACAAGGAGGGTTTGTAGGGAAGGGCAGGGGGTGGCTTAAAGCTCTTTTATTTCTTTAGCACTCTTGGCCAGGACTGTGCCTGTCCTTTAGACCTTTCCCCTATATCCTATATAATAAAGAGGTAATATGCAAATTGGCCCTCATGCCATTGCACAAGATGGCTGCCCCATGTGGTCAAAGCTGGCTGCCATAAGATGGCCAGCAGGGGAGAGTAGTTGTGGGCAATCAGGCCAGCAGGGGAGGAAAGTTTGGGAGGACCAGGCCTGAAGGGGAGGGCAGTTGGAGGTGATCAGGCTGGCAGGGGAGGGCAGTTGGGGGTGATCAGGCTGGCAGGGGAGGGCAGTTGGGGGTGATCAGGCCTGCAGGGGAGGGCAGTTAGGGGCTATCGGGTTGTCAGGAGAGCAGTTAGGCATCGATCAGGCAGGCAGGTGAGTGGTTGGGAGCCAGCAATCCCGGATTGGGGTTGGGCCTAAACTGGCAGTTGGAAATCCCCCAAGGGGTCCCAGATTGAAGAGGGTATAGGCTGGGCTGAGGGACACCCCCCTCCCCTGCCCCAGTGCATGAATTTCATGCACCGGACCTCTACTTTTAGAATAAAAATTTAATATTGAAATAAGAGTTTTGAACTGGTTTTAATGAGATTCAACGTCTACAAAGGTTGAATAGAACTAATTAGGGAAAAATAAACTCTAAATCGATTGCTTACCCCTTAGAAAACCTTCTGTAAGACAAAATTTTGTGATTTAAACATATTTTCCATTTAATTAATTTTCTCCTAATTCCCAAAAGGAGAAAAATTGACTTCAACTGTAGTTCTTTTACTTGTAATTGCCTCAATTACTTTAGGAGACTGCTGTTTTCTGGCTTTGTGTATTTTTTGGAGAAGAAAATAATTTTTTTTCTATTGCTCTGCAACACTCAATGAATTAAATTCTTCAATTTTTGTTTTTCTATTCTCTGTTATTTCTATGTAATAAGCAATTGGGCCCATCCTTCCTCCCACTACCCACACATTGCTCCCTTGGTTTGCTTTAGCCTAGCGTTGATGGTTTGATCTTAATTTGTTTCAAAAGGATGCTCCGAATGACAAGGAAATCGTTGATGATGTGAACGAGATTTGGTTGAGAGATGCTTCTCCTTCAGGCTTTAGCATGAGAAAGGAGGGAGGCTGAAGGAGATGGGGAGGTTAAGGGAGAATGAGGAAGGATCAGAGTGGAAGGAGGAGTGGGCCGTGCTGAGGAAGTGGCCAGGGACAAGTGAGGGCGGATTTCATGGGGAGCAGGGAGACACTGGATTTCTATAGTTTTCTGTTGGAACAGCTTCGAGTGTTAACCCTTTCCTTTGGGAAAGGGGGAGGAAGGAAGTGGAAAAGCAGAAAGTATTTTCTCCTGGCTGCCCTAGCTGACTTTCAGAACACTTGCCTCAGGAACTTGTTTTCCTTCACTTTATTCTATTACGAAAGGAAAACAGAGTAGACTTTTTGTAGCTTTAAATTTTCCCCCTTTAATTTTTAGGCATGCTTTATTTAAGTGATTTAGACTAATTTAAAAACTGAGTTTTATAAAAAGTTCTTATCTTAGATCTTATTGCACATTAAGGGCATATTTTACACTCATTGACTCATGAGCGATACAGCCTGGGTTCCCATGTACCTTGATAGGTGCTTGCAGTTTCATACCTCTGGCTGACTAACTGTAGTTTCACCTCCTTTGCTAGGTTATAAACTCTTTGTAACTCATACTTGAATAATATTGTGTTGGGTATGTCAGAGAAGCTCAATAAATATTATGGTGGTTGATTTTGGTGAGACTAATATGATATACTAATTTTTTTTTCTTAAAATCTTTTAAAAAATATATATTTTATTGATTTTTTTACAGAGATGAAGGGAGAGGGATAGAGAAACATCGATGAGAGAGAACTATCGATCAGTTGCCTCCTGCACGCCCCCTACTGGGGATGTGCCTGCAACCAAGGTACATGCCCTTGACTGGAATCGAACCTGGGACCTTTCAGTCCCCAGGCCGACGCTCTATCGACTGAGTCACACAGGTCAGGGCTTAAAATCTTAAGAACTTCCTAAATCAACAGCTAAAGTATGGAATTAATTTTCTTACTGTCTAGGAAAGGAGTTATATTACCAGGTTTGATTCTTAGGGTCTTTCTTTGCTATCTTTGGTTTCTTTTATACAGAAACCTTCCCATATTTTTAATGAGATAATACCTGAAAGTTAAACACTCCAAAGACAGTAATCGTTCCAATTAATTTCTTGTCTAATACTCAACCACCAGGACAAGGGCTACCTTTTCAAAATCCTTTCCTTCTCCTGGCTTTTATATCTAGATACATTCATGTTCCCAACTTAGACTTTACTTCAATCAGTGGAGATTGGTTTATGTAATTAATTGTACCATTTCATTTGGATGTTTCAATCTACCTGGAGGTTAACTGCTTTCAGTGGCAGAGTAAACAATAGATGGAAAATCAGGAAGCTGCCAATTCTTTAAGAAGCAGGAACTAGACATTGCATTATAAAGCAAATATTAAATGTACTTATGACAGGAAATACATGTATATATTAATGTTAATTGGGTGTCCTTTCATCCCTGCTCCATCAGGAAAGCTGTGATGCCAGTTTTGGTAAGAAGTAAGCATTGGAAATCATCCTTAAAGAAGCTTTGAAAGAACGTTTGGTCTGCATAGCATTTACATAATGTAGTTTTGTTAGCAATAAAGCAAATTTATTCTCTATGTACTAGTGTGTGGTAATGGAGTGTGCTTACTCTCTGAAATGATATTTTTGCTATTGAAGGAAATAGTAGTGTTTCAGATTTGCTTTGTGAAATCTATAGGTGGTAATGACATTTATTGCAGGCTTTGTTATGGCCTTTAAGGAAGGTGAAATATAGAAAATACCAACAGGTAAGTAAATTGGATTATCTTTTACTTCCTTGGCAATATAAATTTTGCTTTGTTGGTAGCAGAGTAACTCAATTGTGACTGTAGATAGTTTAAGGTTTAAGGATCTAATTAGCTCCTGGATGAGGTTATAAATGGGACTGTTCTTCATTCATTTAATGAGCAGTACAAAGACGTAGAAATATACTGTAGATATGACAGACAGATCTGTCCCTGACCTCTAAGAGTTCGCTGTGGTATTTGGTGGAGGTCAGAGGTCACCAAAAGCAAAGCATCTGAACCTCCCCTTGAACTCTGGCCTTCTGCCAACTACTTTCTTTCTAAGGTGGTCAAATAATTCTTGGATCTGGCTGGAAACTTCTTCCTTTGAGGTCTCCCCAAGTCTATTCTTAAGCTTTCCAAAGAGGGATAAAACATTCTTTCCAGAAGTTACTGCTTGGTTTCAAATGAATGGGTTTTCTGTGTATTTGATCACAGCCTCATAATGAAAAGTTTTTCTGCCTCACAAATCATTGCATTTCATTTTCCTTCCAGAATCCTTGGCATGTGATAACTAACTATTAGTGTTTATAAATATGTTTTGGTTATTTTTATGGGATTGAATTTATGATAAAAATAGAGGCCTGGTGAATGAAATTTGTGCACAGGTGGGATCCCTAGGCCTGGCCAGTGATCAGGGCTGATCAGGTTCCCTGCCTTCCTGCCTCCTCCTTCCCTCGACACCCGCTTCTGCTGCCACCCACCCCTGGTTCCCCATCCCAGCCTAGGGGCCTGGCCCTGATCAGGTGATTGGGACTTGCTGGCTGGGAAGAAGGACCAGGAGGTTGGCTGGCAGGCCCCATTGTCAATCGGGGTCTGTGGGCTGGGGGCAGCTCATGTGTTGAGTGTATGTCCCCTGGTGATTAGTATGTGTTATAGTGACTGGTTGTTCTGTTGTAATGGTTGCTTAGGCATATATATATATATATATATATATATATATATATATATATAAAATAAACTGTGGTTTGCAAAGTTAAGCTATTAAAGTTATGCAGTTTCTCAATTGGTTGATTAATGTGTTTCTGATGGGTGACATTAGAAGCCTGGGGCTTGAGTATTTCTCTGTAGGTTATAGAAGATGGCTCTTGAGTGGATTAATTCCCAACATTATACTGAATGGCATTTGGTTAATTTTTCTCTTTAAATATTTCCATAAGAAAGGAACAAGCTTTTGAGGTTAACATTTCTTGATATTTTAGCACAGGAGAAGAGCAGAGGACCTGAATGCAGGGTTAAGTGAGAATTGTTATGTTTGCTGATGAACCTAATAACTCTTTCCTTTTTTCGTTCCCTGTTTAACAAAAACAAGCATGACTGTGAGAACAGCAGAGAGCCCTCACAATGATCCCACACTGAAGGTGGCCCCTGATCCTCAGTGCTGCAGCTGTAGTGCTGGGTAACCGCAGGCCTGCATGTGTCTGTTGGTGGGAGTCCGCAGGAACAGGTGGATGTGGGCTGGGCGCTTTCTCAGTATTAGTCACTGCCCCTTGCTGTCTTCAATCCCAGAGACCAGATCTTGAGATGGGCAGTGACTTATGCAATGATATATAAGCTTTTTCTTTCTATTATAATTTTTCTTAATGTGACAGAATAAAGAAAAAGGTACTGGATGTGTTTGGTCTTGCATGTACTGATTTTCATGTTTTCAAGATGGAAAACCAATAGGAAAAGTAAAGAATCAGAGCGTTATTTGCATTTCTTTAGTCATCTAGTCTTCCAAATGTACTTTCTCTAGATTACCCCATTCCTGTGTGAGTTATTCTGATTCTTCACTTTACCCAAGCTTGACAAAATGGAATTTTGTCAAGCTTGGGTAAAGTGAAGAATCAGAATAACTCACACAGATTGGACAACTGTCCTCTCCAACATTACCAGTTGTCCAGTTCCATCACTCTGTTCCTGCCTCTGCCTTCTTCAGCAAAGGTTTTTATATCGCAGTAGTTTAGAGGTAGCAACAGGGTGGACGAGACAAGAAGATTTGCCTCTTTTTATTGAGCTTCTTTGTTTTTGGGTGGCTTGAGTGACCCTGCTTCCACTCCTCTATCGAATCCTTTATTTCTTTATGCCCAGTATGCTGACTTCAGCCTTCCTCCCCTCCAACCCTTCCTGCACACAACGACCCGCATACTTTTCCTAAATGAGACTTTCGTCAGTCTGCTCTCCAGTGGCTTCCTAAGGCCTGCGAAGACCAGCTGCCTTAGGTAGGCACCGCAGTTCAGCCGCCACATGCCTTTCAGAGATTAGTCAGCATGACAGACTCTCTTGTGAATTCCAACCTCCATGCTTTGCTCATGATGTCTTCCCAAAGGTTCCATCCTCCCTTTCCCCTGTTTGAATCTTAGCCTTTTTCAAGGCTTGAGTTAAATCCTTTTCCAAGAGCTTTTCTCTGGTCATTAGCTATCTTAAAACTGTCTTTCATCTGATCTAAGCCGTCACCAGAGAAAAAGACACACCACTCTTTCATTCACCACTTAGACAGAAAAACAGCTGCCCATTAAACTAAGATGCCTTGCTTTCTCTGAATTTTATTTTAGGTGAAAAGCTCTTTTAGACCTACTTAAACATAGACTTAAACAAATTATGTATTCCCCACCCCCTCTTGTGCATCCATACAAATGTAAGTGCAATGAATAAGGTAAGAAGTTTCTAAAACTCCTTCACACTCGGGTCTGGTTCTTCTGGGATTATCTTTCTAGCCAGTCTCTCCCGTTCTGTATGTTGTGATGCTGGTGTTTTCCTGATCTTCCCAGAAGGTGTCAGTGGAAGATTTTCAGAAAACGACTAGGACACACATTCCTTCCTCAAATGGATGTTCAGGGGTTTGTTGACATGTCACTGCGCTACAGTGGCCTGTCCTGCCTCCTGGAGTGATAGCTGAGTCTGCACAAACCGGGCAATGACAACTGTGTCATGATTGCTGCTGACCAACAGCAGGCATAAGGGGATGTTGAATATCAGGTGCACCCGAAGTCAACGTGGTAAAAAGTGAAAAACATGTTGAACTCAGAAAGGATGAAATACTTTCTTATCCACTGCACTCACTTTCCATCTTCACGTGCTGCCCCTGTATCACTTACAAGGCCATTAAACTGATGGATGTGTCTGATTCTCCTGGGCCTCAGTAAGACGTTCTTAGAGATGCAAATCTATCAAAGATGTGTAGATGCTAACTGATAAAACTTGGATCTACTCTTCTTCTTGGGACATATTCAGAAATCTAGAGCCGAATTTCAAAACAGCTCTAGAATAGAATTTGTGGGTTATATTAAATTTTTGGGGAATTTATTCCCTACATTGATATGGTCACTAACTGTGGTGAGAACTTTTTTTTGCAACTAAAAAAAAATACTTTTTTTAATACTTTTTATTTATTAGGTGCCTGTGAGGATTCAGGAATTCTATATTTAAATCATCACAAGTCTGTTAGGCAGGTGGGTTTATTTGTAATGTAGGGAACAAAAGCTCTGACCTCACACAGCTAGAAGAAGACAGAGCTAGGATTTAAATTCAGGTCTGCCTGGCTTGCTTGCACTTTTCTATGACACTGCATGGCATAGATTGTACATATAGGGCTTCAAGGCCCAAAATAGGTGACTCACCATAAATCAGGGATGAGTTCAGGAAATGTCAAAATTTGGAATATAAGCATGAAATGGTAATAATTCAGAACACAGATCCAAGGGAAGCCTGCACCTTATTTTATTTTTTATGGCACGTCCCACGGTTTGTAATTACATTTTATTTATAATTACATATTTATTTATATGTTGTTTACTGTCTTCACCCAGTGAAAGCTGGGACAATGGTTTTTCATTGACTTTGCGATGCACATTTTAAAATCTGAATTCAGGATGCATCTTAAAATTAACATATTTAGGTTTATTTGGCAGCATTTTACTTTTCCTCTTTGAGTGTTACATAAAATAATGCATCTTATAATTAATTTTTAAAATATTTGATTAAGTGTGTTTTAATTAGCTGCTTTATGCTGAGTTCATAATATATATAGTGCCTGGCCCCATAAAAGGCACTCACAAACATTTACTGAATGAATGAATGAATGAATGAATGAAAGTGGAATTTACACGTTGCCTGAGGTATTTGGATTTCTGGATGAAGTCTCTTTCCTACGGGATGCCCATTGTCCACCCTTGCTTTCTTGTTATGTCTGACTTAAGACTTGTGTTTGGCCAGTATTCTCAGCCTGGAAGGGTGCACTGCCCAAGCAGGTAGGGCTGGAAAGCTCCTCTGCTTGAGTCGCTGGTGGAGGAGTCTTGTCAGCTGAAGCTGGTGCCTGGTGGAAACTACTGGCAGGAACACCCCCCCCCCCCCCCCCCCGAGTCTTCCCTGAGCAGGGTTTGATAACTCTTCTCTAATGGCCAGAAATCAGTTTTATTTCAGGCAGGCATGTAGCGGGCAGGTGGTCAGATATAGACTCAGGCGTGTGCTTTGCTTTTTTACCACAATTCTCAGGGAGCCTTCCCTCAGGGGATCCCTTATGACACCTACTGCCTCTGCTTTGCCCAAAGAAGGTTGATATTCAGCCGCAGATGATGGAAGACTGCAGTTTCCTGGGAAGCCTTGAGGGAGCCATGGTTACGCCTGCCAAACTCAAAATGAATGCCATCAGCCATCTGTGGAAATCATCCAGAAAGTAACCCTCCCCAAGAGATAATGTTGTCAATGGGCTGCTTGTGCAATGAGGATGGTGCCTAAAATACCATCAGGGAAGCACCCGGTTTAAATCTGATGAGCGATAAGCAGTGATAGAATGACTTGGAACCTCTGTCCTGAGGTCATGTGTTGATAGAGGTTCCTTGGGGTTGATACTGAGATGCTGAGCAGGAGAACTTGCTGATACCCTTTCAACCCCTCACAGAGGGGAATGGCTTCCAGTGGAGATACCCATCGTTGTTTTCATGAGAACAGAAAACAGCTACTTACCATTACCCAGAGGCTGATTGAAAAAATATCCCCCAAACAAACGGGAACTTCTTGTGCTCTAAGTCTTTGCTTATAATACCAGGTCTTTTGAATAACATTGTGTTATACTGTTGGTGAGGTGTCATAGGAAATTAACTCGTTTATATCAATGAACCTGTGGTAAAATTGGTTTTGTTATGTGTGGTTTTGCTTAAAGTTGCAGAACCTGCTGACAATGTTAAGTGAGGACTTCCTGCATTTAGGTCTACATGTTGTCTCTTTATTAACCCTACATATGGAGGCCATGTCCTAGTGTTGACTGTTGACCAGATGAGTTTCTCAAGTTCAGATACCAAATTAGCAGTAAGTGTCGACATCAAATTAGCAGCTCATCTTTCCAGTCAGTTTCTTGTGAGATTGATTAGCAGGGTATTGACAGGATGAGTTCCCTGTTTCCTGATTATGTTGGATGACTTGATTGGATTTCTGAACTTTGAACTCTAAGGACTAAATCCTAGATTCAACAATCAAACCTTAAATGTCCTGCCTTTTACTCACCTTGATGAGAGAAATCATGTGTACTTAGAGCTCTCAAATCACCTTGGCTGTGATTTCCCATCATGCTTTCACAGTAAGGATGATCAAGATGTTTAGTCACAGAGAATAAATTACCTTGGTTTATTTGTCTGTGCAACTGTGTGAGCACAAGTAATTTATGGACATCATTTGCTATTTGCATATGAAATAGGCTTCGTGTTCTTTATGGGGAGAAAATGGCTCCTTTGGGTCACAATTAGCCTATCTGACGATTAGTCACAATTAGTCACAATGCTGGCAGTAAATCGTGCATGCCAAGTTGTTTAGACAAAGTAAGACTGAATACCTTGAGCAGTGTATTCAAAGCCGTGGCTTCTCTGATGTGTGGTTTGATGGTTTAAAGTTTCTCACTGTTCAAAGAAATTAGTCACATATCTCTCTCGACTCCAAGCTCATTGTTGGGCCGTGTATAGAATTAAAGGAACATCAGAAGAAGTTGTGTTGCAACCAAACAGTTGAAATGCTTTGATTGGCTGATAAACACGATGAAGAGACATGTTTAAACTGTACAGCATATAAACAGTGTCACCCTAACAACACAGGGCTCCGGAACAGAGAAGAGGTCCTAAGGGGAGAGGCTGTAGCAGGAACGCATGAGTAGCCTAGGTGTACTTTTACTTTTATTCTGTGTATCTGGTGAGTAATACATGCAAATTAGAATTGTGGAAGTGAACTTCAGGTCCTCCAGAGGACTTTTATTTGAAAGTCTGGTGGGTGCTGAGGTCTCCTAGAAGATAGAAGAGATCATTCTGGAAAAGTCCAGAAAGAGCAGATCGCAGTGATGTTCAGGATCGGTAGGAGACAGCTCTGGAAGCAGAGCGTCACCCGCGTTTTAACGGTAAGGAGCTGTTGTCTGTACGCTTGCGTGTGTCTTCAATTATCCTCTCTCACACCTGTGTGGGAAATATCTAAAGAAAGTTCAAAGTTATACACAGATGAAATTGTGAGGAACATTGTCTACTAATTTGTGGGTAGTGAATAAGGCTATGTAAATATTTCAGATTTAAACAAGGGGGTTTTTATCCTTAGGCTTTTCTGCATCTTGCCACCTAAACCATAACTCCTTGCAGAAATACATGCTGCATCTTTTGGGATGGTGCGTGCCCTGGGGTAAAACACATTCAGGGTGCTTCGGACACTGTGCATTCTTTGAGACCCGTGAGCTTCTATTGGTGATGAGAGATGGTTAAGTCAGATTTTAGGCTGCGAGTTTTCTAGGGTCTGTGAATGCCCTGCCACCCCCATTCTGTAGGCTTGGAAATGAGGTCACAGACTGGGAGATGCAAGGATGTGCCTTTGGAATCACATTGAAGAATGAGCTTCTCTAGCACAGGGCTCAGATCAGCAGTTTTTTTATTATGCAAATGTATAGAGAGGGATTTGGAACCTCCCCTACCCCCAATTAACATCAGAAGAAAATGGAGGTTTCGCTGGGACTCCCTCCTCAATCAAACCCATGCTTCCTCAGGGCTTGATCACTGTTTCCTGTGTGCATCCCCAGCAATGCATATGATTCAGTTTAGGCTTACAGTCTGCTGTTTCACCACAAGACAGCAACATGCTGTTTCTGCGTTTTCTAAGCACTGTTACCCCCTCCTCTAACCCCCACCCCTACTCTGCTCCCAGAGCCCCATCTTTATCAAGTCTGCATCTTCCAGCCAAGTCCCTGAACTTGTTTGCAAGCACTTATTCATTCTTTTAACAAATATTAAAGTACTAGAGGCCCAGTGCACGAAATTTGTGCACAGGTAAGGGTCCCTAGGCCTGGTCAGCGATCAGGGCTGATCCGGTTCCCTGCTTCTCTGCCTCCTCCTTCCCTCGCCACCCACATGCTACGAGTGCACTGTTCCCCCCACCACCCCGCCTCCTCCTTCCCTTACTCCCTCAGCACCCAGCCACTGCTGCTGGTCACTCGCCATGTTCTGCGCCACAGCCTGGTGGTCAGTGCACGTCATAGCAAACAATTGAATTCCCGGTCGAACTCCTGAGGGGAAACTTTGTATATTAGCCTTTTATATATATAGACTAGAGACCTGATGCACGAAATTCGTGCAGCCTACACCCTCTCCAATTTGTGACCCCTCGGAGGACATCCCTCTCACAATCCGGGATTGCTGGCTCCCAACCGCTTGCCTGTCTGCCTGTCTGATTGCCCCTAACCACTTCTGCCCGTTTGCCTGATCACCCCCTAACCACTCCCCTGCCAGCCTGATTGACACCTAATTGCTCCCCTGCCAGCCCGATTGCCCCCAACTGCCTTCCCCTGCTGGCCCAATCACCCCTAACTGCCCTCCCCTGCTGGCCTGGTCGCCCCTAACTCCCCTCCCCTGCAGGCCCAGTCCCCCCCAACTCCCCTCCCCTGCAGGCCCAGTCCCCCCCAACTACCCTCCCCTGCAGGCCTAGTCAGCCCCAACTGCTCTCCCCTGCAGGCCCCGTCCCCCCCAACTGCCCTCCCTCCCCTGCAGGCCCAGTCGACCCCAACTTCCCTCCCCTGTTGGCCTGGTTACCCCCAACTGCCCTCCCCTGCCAACCATCTTGTGGCAGCCATCTTGTACATGGGTGTGATGGTCAATTTGCATATCACCTCTTTATTATATAAGATATTTGGTATATTATTTTATTAGGTTTAAGAGTACAACGTAGTGACTTGACATTTATATATCATACAATATGCTTGCCATACTTAGTAACTATCTGTCACCATGCCAAGTTCTTGCACCATATGTCCCTTCACCTTTTCCACTCATCCCTCCACCTTCTGGCAACCATCGATTTGTTTGTTGTTTCTATGAGTTTGTTTTGATTTTTTTTTAAAAAAATATTTTTTATTGTTTAAAGTATTACATACATTAGTACATATATCTCCTTTTTTCCCTCCATTGACCTTCCCCCAGCCTCCCCTACACCCTGTCGCATGCCCTCATCCCACCCCCTCAGTGTCTTGTGTCCATTGGTATGCTTATATGCATGCATACAAATCCTTTGGTTGATCTATTTACCCCCCTCCCCGGCACTCCCCAGCCTTCCCACTGTAATTTGACAGTCTGTTTGGTGCTTTACTGCCTCTATATCTTTTTATTCATCAGGTTATAATGTTCTTTATTTCCCATAAATAAGTGAGATCATGTGGTATTTTTCTTTCATTGCCTGGCTTATTTCACTTAACAAAATGCTCTCCACGTCCATCCATGCTGCTGCAAATGGTAAAAGTTTCTTCTTTTTTATAGCAGTGTAGTATTCCATTGTGTAGATGTACCATAGTTTTCTAATCCAGTCATCTGCTGATGGGCACCCAGGCTGTTTCCAAATCTTAGTGATGGTGAATTGTGCTGCTATGAACATAGGGGTGCATATATCCTTTCTGATTGGTGGTTCTAGTTTCTTGGGATATATTCCTAGAAGTGGGATCACTGGGTCAAATGGGAGTTCCATTTTTAGTTTTTTGAGGATACTCCATACTGTTTATTCCTAGGTATCTTAATTTTTTTGGTGCGATGGTAAATGGGATTGCTTTTTTAGTCTTTCTTTCTGTAAGTTCACTATTGGTGTATAGAAATGCCATAGATTACTTGGTGTTAATTTTGTATCCTGCTACATTGCCGAATTCATTTATTAAGTCTGTTAGTTTTTTGATGGAGTCTTTCGGGTTTGATGGAGTCTGGCAACCTTCAATTTGTTTGTTGTTTCTATGAGTTTGTTTTGATTTTTTAAAAAAAATTTCTACATCTAAGTGAAATCGTGCGGTATTTGTTTTTCTCTCTCTGATTTGTTTCACTGAATATCATACCCTCTAGGTCCATTCATGCTGTTACAAATGGCAGGATTTCATTCCTGAGTAATATTCCATTGTATATGTATACTACATCTTCTTTATGCATTCATCTATTGATGGACACTTAGGTTGGCTAGATGTATTGGCTGTTGTAAATAATGCTGCCATATCTTGGCTATTACAACTAGTTGTAAAAATGCTACAATGAACATGAGGGTGCACATACCTTTTTGAATTTATGTGTTCACTTTCTTTGGAAAAATACTCTGAGGTAGAATTGCTGGGTCATATGGCATATCTTTTTTTTTTTAGTTTGAGGACCCTCCATGTTGTTTTTATAGGGGCGGCACCAGTTCGCAGTTCCACCAACAGTGTGGAGGGTCCCCTTTCCTCCACATCCTCGACAGCACTTGTTTGTTGACTTTTAGTCATAGCCAGTCTGACAGGTGTGAGGCGGTATGTCACTACGGTCTTGATTTGCATCTCCCTGATGATGAAGCATCTTTTTGATGTCTGTTGGCCATCTGTACGTTTTCTTTGGAGACACGTCACTTCATGTCCATGCCCATGTTTGATTGAATTGTCTACTTTTTTGTCCTCTGAGAAGCCTCCTTGACACTTCGAGGAGGGGACAGCTCCCTTCCCTGTGTCCTCAGCACTGCACTTTTTTGTCTGCTAGAGGCCTTGTCACATCACTGTAGTGGAGTGACGTTTGTCTTCATGTCTCTTTCCCTCCCTAGATTGCAAGTCCCTGGAGGACAGGAATGGTGTTCTCTCTGTTTTTAAATAGCCTCCCCTTGACACCAAGCCTGGCACTAATGCACCTTTGTTTACGCTTGTGCAGTAAATTGAATGAATGAAACTTTTCACGTCTAAAAAAATTTCCTGTACTTTACCACCAAGGCTAAAACATTAAGATTGAGGATAAAATCTTGAGTGTATTTAATGAATTAGTTTCTTCTTTAGCACAAGCTATCTTTTGGGAAAAAGTAAAGTTTTTTGGAGGTTTCATTTATGTGTTTAGGATGCCAGTTCTGTTCACTCCACTGAAGTATGATATTAACAAACTTACTTTAATGTTGCAGTCTATTATGTAAATAATGACTGCATTTGCTGTGTGGTGCACTGATATGACAAAGTATTAAATTATAACTTGGTGACCTTAAAGAATCAGTGGCAAAGATCTCCAAAGCTATTTAACTTAAAAACTATAAATCTCTCTATATTTAACCTTGGTCTGGAACAATTACTGTAATGATGCTTTATTACATCTAGGTTATTATCCTATATAATAAAACCCTGATGTGCAAATCGACTGAACGGTGGAATGACAGGTTGCTATGACGTGCACTGACCACTAAGGGGCAGATGCTTAACGTAGGAGCTGCCCCATGGTGGTCAGTGTGCTCCCACAGGGGGAGCACTGCTCAGCCAGAAGCTGGGCTCATGGCTGGCGAGCGCAGCTACGGTGGCGGGAGCCTCTCCCGCCCCTGCAGCAGTGCTAAGGACCCCTCGGGGGATGTCTGGCAAGTGGACATCCCCTGAGGGGTCCTGGACTGCAAGAGGGCACAGGCTGGGCTGAGGGACCCCCTAGTGCCTGAATGTCCTGCATCGGGCCTCTAGTAATACAATAATTGACTTTATCCAGAATGATATGTAAATAACAACCAAATGTGCTATAAGCTTTATGTGTTTGAAAAAGTCAAGCTAATAATGCTTTTAAATGAAAAAAAAAAAAAAGAAATATCCTGTATATATTCACTGACTTATTTGCAAAAATATGGCCCAGATATGATGTCTGCCTTCTTTCTGCATTTCTCACAGATGAAGACTGTTTAGGACCAATTTATAAGTATGCAAAGGACATGAATTTCAGACTTATGGATTCTTTTCTTTTTCCTCCCCTGAAATTAAACTGAGATACATAATTTCACTGGTTGACTTTGTTGACTTTTAGGAAAAAAAAAACATGTGAAAGATTCAGAGTCGTCTTGATTTAAATTCACGTAATTGCAGCTGGTTCAAAATGGAGACAAGCTGGAGGGATGTGTACGCTCATGGTTTGCACTGTATTTAAGCTAAGGGATACTGTTGCTCATCAGATTTCAGTTTGCTAGGTTTCCCTAAACAGTGGCTTTCGGGGCAGCGACTCTGGAGGGGAGAGAGGCCTGACCTTCTGAGAGGTCTCACTCCTTCCCCTGCAGAGAAACTCTGCAGGGAGGCTGCCATTGTCCCGGGCGTGCACAGCGGAAGCCAAGGGGGAGAGAACCTTTGCTGTCAGGTATCTTTGCAAGCTGGAAGGATGTCAGTTTTGTTCTTCTCTGGCAGAACAGCCAAACAAGTTTTAATATCCTCTGTTAAGCAAGCCCAGACGTGTGGAGCCCGGGGAACACGTTTCACATATTCAAGGTCAAAACAACTTCCTTGGAGTGTCAGGAAGTGAGTGGCTCTAAGATTCAGCTGGGGAGTGAGAAGACACGTCTATTTATTAGGGCCCAAGTGAGTACTCTTGAGCCTGAATGAGTTAATGCCCAACCTGCCCGCATATGATAATCACACCTCACTGGACCCCCAAGAGAAGGTGGCTCTAAGTGCAGACTTCATCCATTCCACAAGCATCTGTTGAACAATGCCTGGTGCTGGGCTCCACGCTCCTCGCTCCTCCTCGCTGTGGCAGGGAGGAGCACTCCCAGGCCTCGTGGAGTTTGGGACTGAAAGTTTTTCTTCCTGTCAATTTTTGCACAACTCCAGTAACGAGGAAAAGGAAAAAGAAGGCCGGAGTTGGAGGGATCCAAAACTTACACCCCTGGACTTTCTCTAGAAGTTCCTACCTCAAGTTAGAAGCTGGTGGCACTAATCAGTCATGATCAGTTCATACCACGATTTCCTCAGAGCAGCGAGTTCAGGGGCTGTGCCCTGGGATCCCCAGAGGAGCCTGTGAGCAGGTGCAATGCCAGGTCTCGTTCTGGGCAAGAGGAGTCACAGTTTCTTGGGGGTGGGTCCCACGCATCAGTATGGTAAAGCACCCAGGAGTCTAATGAGCAGCCAACTTTAAGCACTCTGCTTTATTGTGGTGAATAAGGGAAGTTGGGAATTTCACCCTTGTGTCCTATAGTATAACGTGAAGAGTGACATATTGTCTGTTTTTATCATGTGAGTGAAAGCCACTTGAATTATTTGGTCCCTGCTGCCAGAGGGGCTCTTGGCATTCTACAAGCATTATTTCTGCTTTTGGAGTGGTATATCCGATCTCACAGTTGGGGAGGATAGAATATATGGCCACGTGAAGGTCCACTGAATCTCCATCAGGTCTAGAATTCTGGCAGCAAACTCACTTCGGATTAGGATTGGGATGATGGAGTGTCAGAAGCAGAGGAGGTTGTGGTGACAAGGATACCCCTATAGTAGGTTTTGGGTCAGCTTGGGTGAAAAATCCACATATAATAAAAGGTAAAGAGGGATCTTGATTTGCTTGGAAAGAATGCCAGGTAAGGGAGTTAGTAAATGGAGAGAGGAAGGGGCCTTGAAAACGGCTACAGGAATAGACAGGATTCCAGAGCTTACTCCTAGGACACCAGACAGACTGGCGGGACTTGCTCCATTTAAGTGCTCTTTGCAATGGAGGGGAGCGCAGCTCTTGTGAAGTGGAGGAGGGCTTCCCTGGAGCACCTGCTGTGAGGGGATGAGCAGCCTGGGGTGGGGTGTCTTTCCGCTCCAGAAACCACTTCGCTGAAGTGCTCTTAGTGCGGGGAGGAGGGGCAGCGCTTCCTGCACCTGCAGACCTGAAATGAAAGGGGCGGGAGAAAAGGCACGAGGGGGAGTACACTCAGGAGCTGGGTTTCCTTCAATTGTGGTTCTCCCAGCCAATTAAAGAACAGGTTTGGAGGGTCCAGGGGCATCACAGAGCAGCCTCTCCAGGGAGGAAAGGGGCCCCGTGGGTTGAAACAAAAATGCTGGAAGACAAAGAGGGAGGCTTTTCTTTGTTGGAAGCCGGGGAAACTGGGTTAACGTTGCAGACAGGGTAGGTAGGTGAGCTAGACCAGCCTGGGCCCTGTGGGTAGCCTCTTTAAAAAAGGAAAAGAGATACATAGTTTACCGATCACCAGGCATTTTAGCGGGGCATATTGAGTAATTTTTCCTTCTGCTCCTGGGTTTTCCCTGATTTCACCCACAGTTGAGGAAAATGGAATCAAGGGAAGCTACGTGGCCTACGATGAGCAAACCCATGCCCTTGGCCTCTTGAGCACTGTGGTCACCAGGTGATTAATTGCCTCTGGACTTGAGATTGGTATTGAGGGCCAAAGCGAATCAGTCTCAGAGGTATTTTCATTGGAGATTTAAGAGAAGGAGTTTTCAACTGTAACTCACAGACTTGACATTATTTACAGTCATCTCCAGTGGGGATTTTACCTATATTATGCACCCCTTTCCTCTACTGTGTGTGTGACGTGCCACATACATACGTATACATAAAAGAACAAAACACCCAAATCAAACAAATAGGCAGCACAGACCCTCATTCAAACAGATTTCCTTCCCGGATTCAGAACTGCACCAAGAACAATCATGTCACCTCAAAACCTTTCCCCCCCCCCTCTCAAAACCTTTTTTAAAACAAGGATTTTGTTTGTTTGTTTTGGCTGCAGAACCCATTTCTTGCCTCACACACTTTGCTGTGCAAATACACCCTATGAGAACCTGATGAACACAGTGTGATGCAGATAAAAGGAAGCTGGTTCAGAGGAGACAGCGGGGGGGGGGGGGGGGGGGAGGGAGGGGGCGGGAAGCACGGAGCCCAGGCTACTGGCTGCCCTTGCGGAGGGCGGCGGTGGGGGGAGAGCCCACCTCCCAGCCACTTTTAGGAGTTGAGGGTGGGGCTGGAGCTTCCATTTACAGAGACAAGAAGTGCAGTGGGAGAGCTGGACACAGGCCACGTTGCCTGGAAACCAGCTGGGCACCAGTCCATCTTGGCACTAAAATGCCACCAGTGCAACTCAGAAAATGGTGCTGGTTAACACCAGTCTCCACCCACACAGCTCCTATCCCATGTGATGTATATGAGGTCTCTCCGCACTCTACCCTAGAAACCCTTGAGTGGACTTAAAGAAAAAATGTTTATGGAATATCAGTTTGAATGGATGCAAAATTTGTAGCTGCCTGGGACACCCCATGTATCAGACTGGCCCTGTCTACATCAGAGCTTGAGTCCCAACCCTACTACTTACGTAGCTGTGTGCTCTGGGGGAAGCTGTTAATGGTCCATGGCCTCGATTTCCTTGTGGTGACAATGATGTCTGCTTCATAGGGTTTTGGTGACCATTAAACCTAAGCGCAGAAAGCAGTGATGACTAGCAGATCCATAACTAGCAATGCATCCAGGGCAAACAGAGCAACATGTACTCTGGCACCTTCTCGAGGTTTGGGAAAAGGGTGTCCCTGCTCGGCCACATGGGGTCCTGGACTAGAAAGCTCCATCCGCCATCCACTTCCTGCTAGGCTTCCCTAAACAGTGATTCTTGTGGGAGTAGATCCCTAAGCTTGAGTCTGGGCTTTCTAAGGGTAGAGGGAGCTTAAACATTTGTACTACAGTGGGAAGGCAGGGGAGGTTGGGTGGAGGGGGCTGTAAGAGATCAACCGAAGGACTTGTATGCATACATATAAGGATAACCAATGGATACAAGACACTGGGGGGCGGGGGCGGGCAGGTGAAGGCATGTACCAGGTGGTAGGGGAGGCCGGGGGGGAGGTCAATGGGGGAAAAAAAAGGAGACATATGTACTTCCATTTGTAATACTTCAAACAATATATATATATATATATATATATATATATATATATATATATATAATCATAAGCATGTAGGCCAGGATTTGAGCCTTGCTCTATAATATTTTCCCAATGTACTAAATATGCTATATGTTTAAACATACATAAATTTAAACATACAGCATACCTATGTATGTTTAAGAATAAAACAGTGTGATCTTTTAGAAAAAAATCATTATTAAAGAGTTTATTTCACCAGAATTTTGATGTCCAGGGTCAAAGCCTTGGGGCCATACCATTTTATTTTTATTTATTTATTTTTCCTTATCTCCTTTATTTTATCCCCCCCCTTCACCATTGGTCCCCCTATACCTTCTTCTACCTCCACCCAACCCCCTTTGCCCTGCAATCATTCAAGTACTGGTTGACTTCATATTATCTCCCAAATACTTTTCCAGTTTGGGCTTTTTTCTTCTTTTCACGGATGAGGTAAGGTCTCTCATACAGTTGGGGATTATCAACCTGGACTCAAAAGGAAAGTTCATGCTCAGATTATGTACACAGGCATGTAGACTTGGGTGTGGGTTCTACAGAGTTAAAGGCAAGGGTTAGTATGTTAAAAAATTTGGATGGATGGGTTTGTCATGAGAAAAAGTCACAGAGCTTTGTTATGAAGCATATGGCCTTGGACCTTTGTTGAGATTTGTTCTTGGTCTGTGTTAACTTTAAAAACATATTTTTATTGATTTCAGAGAGGAAGGGAGAGGGAGAGAGAGATAGAAACATCAATGATGAGAAAGAATCATTGATCGGCTGTTTCCTGCACGCTCCTATTGGGGATCAAGCCTGCAACCCAGGCATGTGCCCTTGTCTGGAACCAAACCAGAGACCCTTAAGTCCACAGGCCAATGCCCTGTCCACTGAGACAAACCAGCTAATGAGAAGTAGCCCAAAGGTATTTAAGGAATGGAACTTTGCCACCTAGCCAACACTTGGATTTTGGAGTTGTGGAAATGGAAGCCCGGAGAGGTTAAAGGAGAGCCAACTTAAACCTTCAGCCCCGCCCCAACACCAGGGCTTGTCTGTCTATGGGAAATTGCCCTACCCTGAAAGCAGCACCTATCTCTTGTGAGGAAGCACATTAGTCACTATTTCATTCCAAGATGGTAGTAACATCCTTGTCACCAAATGCAGAAATGTTTCCATTATATGTTGCAGGTGTCTTTGGACATCTAGTAGGTTTCTGGCCATCTTCCCCACCCCCATTAGTTGGTGCTTGCTCATGCAACACAAAGCAATTTGAATGTGACTCTAAAAAAATCCATAGTTTGCCTCCCATCTTCTGAATCGCACTCTGCCCTCACCCTCCAAGAGTCCCAGCTCTTTCCAAGGCCAGCAGCCAAGCCACCTCCAGACAGCAGGTCATCTGACTGCTGTTGCTGCTGTTCCCTAGCAGCCAGGAAGCTGCAGGTTTAAGTTGATGGATGGACAATGCTCTGATCTGACCACTAAATATTTGTTTGACATTATTGACTTTTTGTGGTAGAAGAAGAAAAGTCCCTCGTGGTGCCAGGATACCTTAGTACAAAGCAGTAGAAGGTGAGACTGATCAGCACTGGTTGGTCATGTACCGGCACTGGGGTTACTTCATATGACCTGTCCTTAGGAGACAGACAATCGTGTATGTAAGAGCATGCTCAGTGCTTAACACACTTTATCATATAGCTCTGAAAACATTTCCTCTAAAACACATTGGTAATTTGTTTTATACATATAAAACTGCCTTGGAATTATTTTTTTCTCTGTGATATTTAAGTAAAAATAGACTAATTAGTGTTCTGTTTTAGGGACCAATCTCTCCTTTCCTCCAGAATATATATATATATATATATTTACATACATATATGTTTATATATATTCCTTCTTTGGAATCTGATAAAAAAGAGTAATGTGTTGCCATGGCAGAATCTCATTTAAGGCTCTGTAGCCTTTGGAAGCCTTCAGTTGATTTACATCCTGACTCTCCTGGCTCTCCACTTCCTAAGTTTCTGTTTGGCTGCCCAGCGTTTGCCATATTGTTGTTTTGTTGCTCAGTTCCCGACTCCCCTGGTTGCCCACCATGTTCTTAAGCTGCTGAAGACATTTAGTACAAACTCGGAGAGATCCCTGTGAGAAGAGCACTTTATTCCTCCCTGATGGGAAGGTAGAAAACGGTCAAAACAACAGGATATCTTCCTTTTTTTGCCACATTTGAAAAGAGATTTAAATTTTCTTCTATTTGAAGTGTATGGAATGTCTGCTTTGTGTCAGGACTTGTGTTTGTTTCTTTTTAGAGAAATGGCAAGAAAATAGACATATTGTTTAGTTTTTTTTTTTAAACCTTACCCACCCCAAGCTGCTTCTCTCAAGGAATCTTTTCAGTTTCAGAAAAATGAAATCCCAACTTTTTTCTTCTTTACTTTTTCTAAAGGTTTTGTTTTTTGTGTGTGTATCTTAAAATAGTTCTTCCTTGACTCTCAATTTCCTTTTCCTTTATAGTTGAGTTTATAGAAAGAATAGTTTATATTCAGTAGCTTTATTATTTTCTTTCCCCAATCATCCTTTTCTCAAGTCTACATCCAACCACTAAACTTATTTTGACAAGGATTACTGTTATCTACGACTGCATAACAAGCCATACCAGAGCTCAACAGCTTAAAGCTCAACAACTATCTGTTATTTCTCTTGTTTCTGTGGGTGACTGGGCTCAGCTGGGCTGTTCTTCTGAGTCACATGCCATTGGTTGGGTTACAGTCACCTGCAGGCATGATCGGGTTTGGCTGTCTAAGACAGCTTGAAAGTTGCTGCTGGATGCCAGCTAGGAGGTAGCCTGGAGCTGTTGACCAGATGCCTCGGAGGTGCCCCATGCAACTTGGACTTCTCACAGCATGGGGGCTGGGTTCCAAGAGCATTCCAAGTGCAAAGGCAGAGCTGAAGGTCTCCTAAGGTCTTAGCCTAGGAAGTTTTACAGTCTCACTTCTCCCCACATTCTTTTTGTGAAAACTGGTCACAGGGAAAGCCAAATTCAATAGGAGGAGGGTAAATAGAATCCATCTCTTGACAGGTTGGTGGATGGTCACGTTGCAAAGGAGATGTGAGATGCTGTAGCCATCTTGTAAACACAATTACTAGGGATCATCCAATTGACCCAACCAATCTTCTGTAGCATTACCAGGACTAACACTTTTCATGGATGATTGGTGGTGCTGCCTCCTGGTTCCCTTTCTATCTCTCTTCTCCATTTGTTTCTTTCCCTCCTTGCCCCTGCCATATTAGTGTTCCCCAAGGTTCTTCACCTTCTTATCTTTTCAATCTCCATTTCTTTCTTGGAAAATTATATCTGCACTCATGGCATGAAAGGTAATGTACTTAATTTAAGAAATGAGTTGGAAGCCAAATGTCCACCAATGGCACATGATTGAATAAATTGTGGTACATCTGTATTGTTGAACTTTTTGCAGCTATTCTATAGGTAGGAATAGTCTGTATTAAACTAGAAAGAGGTCTGTGATATATTATTAAGGGAAAGATGCATGAAAAATGGTATAGTATAATAGAGAGGTGTGCATACATTTGCATATGTTTGTATGAGCATAGTGCATATGGAAAGATATGCTTCAACCTGATAACATTGGTTATATTGATCATGCCTTATTATTATAATTAACAAGCAGCTTAAAAGTAATCAGGTATTCAGAAATTAAGAACAGATATGAATCTGTAGACAATAAAGATAGAAGATAGTGCAGAATAATATTTCCTTAATGGCTTAGAGAATGTTTAAAAAATGCAGATCTCTCTCCTTTTTTGCGTGTGTTGAATGCTTATATATGCATAGAAATATGTCTGTAAAGATTTAGAACAAAATGTTAATAGTAGTCATTTCTGGATGGCAGATGATTTTTATTTCTCTTGGCTTATCTATATTATGCAATTTCAAAACAATGTTATTTTCATAATAGAAATAACATTACTTCTAAAAATAGAAGGTAGTCCATAAAACTGGTACCATTAAGCTGCCTGTTATCTGAATACCCAAGACTTGAAAAAGCAAAAAGAGTATGAAATTATTGCAAAATGAATCCATTTGAGAACAGCAGTTGCCACATAACATTTTTGTTCCTTCCTTGTAGCAAAGACTGAAGGAAGAGAAGGAAGCCAAGCGGGCGCGTTTGGATGGTAGGCATGACTACCTATTTGGGATTATAGCTTCCTGCGTGGACTTGAACAAAGCCGAGGTGGAGGATGCCATTCTTGAGGGGAGTCAGGTAGGATGCATTTGAGTTCTCACTGGCTTGATTATGGGAGGGTCCGCTGCCACTGTCCTATGGCAGGATCCTGTGCTGGGCCTTAGAGGAAGGAAGGAGGGTGCCTGTTTTATTTATTTTATTAAAAAAATATTTACTGTTCAGTTTATTACAGATGTTCCTCTTTTTTCCCCCCATAGCTCCCCTCCACCTGATTCTCCACCCCACCCCATGCCCTTACCCCCTGCCACTGTCTTCATCCATAGGTGTAAGATTTTTGTCCAATCTCTTCCTGCACCACTCACACCCCCTTCCCCCTGAGAATTGTCAGTCCACTCCCTTTCTATGCCTCTGATTCTATTATACTCATCAGTTTATTCTGTTCATCAGATTTTTTATTCACTTGATTTTTAGATGCACTTCTTGATAGGCATGTATTTATTGTCACTTTGTTGTTCATAATTTTTATCTTTACCTTTTTCTTCTTCTTCCTCTTCTTAAAGAATACCCTTCAGCATATCATATAATCCTGGTTTGGTGGTGATGAACTCCTTTAGCTTTTTCTTGTCTGAGAAGCTCTTTATCTGACCTTCAATTCTAAATGATAGCTTTGTGGGGTAGAGTAATCTTGGTTGTAGGTTCTTGCTGTTCATCACTTTGAATATTTCTTGCCACTCCCTTCTGGCCTGCATATTTTCTGCTGAGAAATCAGCTGACAGTCATATGGGTACTCCCTTGTAGGTAACTAACTGTTTTTCTCTTGCTGTTTTCAAGATTCTCTCTCTGTCTTTTGCCCTTGGCATTTTAATTATGATGTGTCTTGGTGTGGTCTTCTTTGAATTCCTCTTGTTTGGGGTTCTCTGTGCTTCCTGGAGTTGTAAGTCTATTTCTTTCACCAGGTAGGGAAGTTTTCTGTTATTATTTCTTCTAATAGATTTTCAATATTTTGCTCTCTCTCTTCTTCTGGCACCCCAATAATTCAGATGTTGGTACATTTAAAGTTGTCGTAGAGGCTCTTTACACTATCTTCATATTTTTGGATTCTTTTTTCTTTTTCCTTTTCTGGTTGGGTGTTTTTTTGTTTCCTCATATTTCAAACCTTTGGTTTGATTCTTGGGGTCCTTTGGTCTACTGTTGAATTTCTATATATTCTTTATTTCAGACAGTGTATGCTTAATTTCTGACTGGTCCTTTTCCGTTTTTTTTTTTTTTTGCATTCTCATTAAGATCCTTAAAGGTCTCACTAAGTTCCTCAGAGGTTTTTAGAAGATTCTTGAGTAACCTTATAACTGTAGTTTTGAACTCTATGTCCAGTAGTTTGCTTTCCTCCCTTTCTTTAATTTGTGACATGTTTCTTTGTCTCCACATTTTAGCTGTTTCCCTGTGTTGATGGGGTGGTTTTCTGAGGTAGATGACCTATAGGGCCCAGTGGTTTAGCCTCCCTATCACCTGAGGTGACACTCTTGGTGCACCCCTTTGTGGGATGCACCAAGCAAAGTCTTGTTGTAGTTAAGCCTTGATTGCTGTTGGTACACTGGGAGGAACTGACCTCCAGGCCAATTGGCTGTGAGGACCCGCTGTGTCTGTAATGGAAGAACTGCTGTGCTGGAAACACCCTTATGGAGCAGGACTTGTTTCAGTGGGGCTTTGGTGCTCACTGAGTCTGCCTCTTGAATGTGTCACTTATGGATGTGAGGAGTTGAAATCTGGTGTTGTCTCACACTGACCACTAGGTACACTGGCTTCTGGATCTCCAATGGGGTGCAGGTCAGCTACTGTCTGAGGCCACCCAGCAGGAGCTACAATGAGATCTGTAGATTTCTCCTCTTTGCTTGGGATTTGGAGGTTTTAGAACTGTATGACCAGAGTTGCAGTTTGTTAGGTTAAATTGTGATAGGGCAGGCCATTTATATGCAAAAGCCATTGTGCAGAGCTTGGGCGGGTTTGTAAATTGTGCAGGGCAGGGTCTCAGGGAATCACTAGGCTAGGGCGTGGTTAACAGCGATGGCTGCCAGTGTCTCTGCATCTCCTAGTTTCCGTGTCCCTGCATCCCACCCCCAGCGCAGTAAACAATGATTCCTGCACGTACCTCTGCAAAAAAGCCACCCTCACTTTCTGACCAGATGGCAGACAATCCAGCTTCTCCCCGTAGGAGTCTGGGTCCCCAGAGTCTTGCTGGAAACTAGAGTTCAGAGTAATAGGGAGCTTGTGTCTCCCTTTGGGTTGAAAAAAACAGTGCACCCAGTCACTAGCCACCAGCCTGTTTCACACACCTCCGTACCTCAGCTTTTCTGCACTTGTGCACATCTCAGTGCTCTTTTCTCTTTCCTTCTAGTTGTAGAACTTCTACTCATCCAGCTTTCCCGTGGTTCTGGGTGATAGATGTTTTGTCTTTTAGTTGTAGTTTTGGTGTGAGAGGCAGCACGTATAGGTGTATACCTTATGCCACCATCTTGGTTTCTCTCTTCGAGAGTGCCTGTTTTAGCATGGATAGGACTCCATTCCGATTCCAGACAGATGATGGCAGCATGAGTTTAGGGCTTTCCAGGTCTTAATGTTGAATGTAGTACTTATAATTGCCATTTAAATTCCATGACTCTGATGGCTCTGTCTGAATCTAGTGAAGCTGGGCTCAGGCACTGTGTTGGAATCTGATTTTGGAGAACAGGATCTCTGCTCAGAGGCTGATTTAAAAAAAAATATTTATTTCATTCTAACCTGGGAGATTGGATTGTGCCATCATTTCCTGGCTTCAACTTTGGTTTGGCAGCTAAATCTGGTTTCTTTTGTTCCTGAGCTTGACTTCCCATTTTCTGCCATGATTGTACTCCAAAACCTAGGATGTGATTTGACCTTGGATGGGAAAGGTGAAAATACTGGAGGATATAATTTCCTGGGCAGTGAGAACGGCATGTCAGGAACCCTGTGATGGTTCCTGAAGGCTGTTTTTCTTTCCCTTCTTCTTTTTTTAACTTATTGTGGGGGTGGTGGGGGTGGGGGGAGAAAGAGAGAGAGAGAGAGAGAACTAAAGAGCGAGAGAGTGAGAGTGAGAGAGAGCCCTTTTTGTTGAACAGGTGTTCCACTGTTGACAGTGCTTTTCAGTGGTAGGCTTATAAATGTTTAACAGTCACCTTGGGGCACGAGAGTGGAGAGAGTGTGAATGCTTGCTGATTTCTGTTGTGTAAATACTCCCACATGGCTGATTCCAAACTACCAACCAGGTGTTACTAAATGCTAAGTTGGGAGGAGTGTGATCCGTTGGCTGTCGCCCCAGCAGTCCACCAGCTTTGTTCCTTCCTGCTGTGCCACTCCAGTGGAGTTAATAGGAGACAGTGGGACAATTAAGCGTGGATCACTCTGAAATGGTTTGAGTATAGGATGAATCAGTCAGGGTTGAGAGAATGCCCATTCTTCTCATCACAGCTCACATTTATTGGATATTTACCCTGTGCCAGTCTCTCTTCTCAGTGATCTTCAGCTGTTATCCCATTTAATCTTCCTAATACCAGATATAGATAATATTATTTCCAAAAAATAGAGGCATAGAAGGAAACAGCGCCACATAGCTGATTCAATCTTAGAGAGAGAGTCCCAGAGGTGAATTGCTTAACCCTACCCTACTTCCCAATTCAGACCTCTGGATTTGGGATAATGCAGGTGGGGTAAATGAGTAAAAGTTCTGAACTGTGGGAAGCCCAAGTCACATTGCTCTGTCATATTCAAAACTCAGGAATATTAAAACCTGGAAGTTTAAAGACAGCACCCTGGCTCAGGCTTGCAAGCAAGGCTAGAAGGACCTAGCAAGGCGTTTCAGGATGGCCGTGATGGAAGTATCTCTCATCGCATTCTTGGAGTTAATCTCATGGAGTGCATTCATCCCAGGCAAGGAAATGTAATGAAGGAAATAGGGCCACTCACTTTTCCTCATGTCCAGTGGTTTCATCTATAGCATGGTAGAAACTGAAGGGGCCTTATTTTCACATTTAAATTTTTTAGGCTAGATTTTATCCTTTAAATTTCTTTTTATTATAAATTGTGGTAAAATACATGTAAATAAAACTTACCATCTTAATTATTTTAAAGTGCATATACTGTATTTTGTTTATCCATTCACCCATCAATGAACAATTGAGTTACTTCCAACTTTTGGCTACTGAAAATAATGCTGCTGTGAACATGAGTGTACAAATGTCTCTGCAAAACCCTGCTTTCAATTCTTTGGCATGTATACCCAGAAGTGGAGTTTTTGGCTAATGTAATAATCCTATTTTTAATATTTTGATGAAATGCCATACTGTTTTCCACAATGACATTTTACATTCTTGCCAATAGTGCACAAGGGTTCCAGTTTCTCCACATCCTTGCCAACATTTATTATTTTCTATTTTTTTGATAGTAGCCATCCTCATGGGAGTGCAGATTTTATCATTTTTCTTCCAATTTGAACTCAAAACTGTGCTATTGACAATTTAAAAGAAGCATCTCCATTGATAGCAGGCCAATTGGTAGACCTACAGGTATACAGTGGTCCTCATGGTGGGGCAGGTGGGACCAGGTTCCAGGTTGCTATGGGCTGGACTGTTCCATGTCATGTGTGTTCTCATGGCATTTTTCAGTGATTATAGTGATTATTGAAATTTAATATTAACAATTATCTGGGTTTTGAAAGGTTTATTTTCTGATCTGCAGTTGATTGGAAATAAAACAGTCATCTATGTTTATATTTGCCTTCAACAGCTCAACACTTTAGGAAATTAGCAAAAATGGAGAGACAGCCCAGCTGGTATGGCTCAGTACTTGAGCTTTGACCCATGAAGCAAGAGGTCATGGGTTTGATTCCTGGTCAGGCCACATGCCCAGGGTTGCGGGCTTGATCCCCAGTGGGAGCCATGCAGGAGGCAGCGGATCAATGTTTCTCTCTCATTGATGTTTCTATCTTCCTCTCCCTCTCCCTTCCTCGTTCTCTAAAAAAATGAATAAAAACATTTTTAAAAAATGGAGAGATAATCTCTTCAAATCTGTATATGTGACAAGTATTTTATGGTTAATTGAATTACTTCTTTGAACTGAATATTCACTATGTGAGGCATTTCTGTGTGGCTTGTATCAAATGTAGTCCTATCTGAATGAGAAAGATAATAGTAAATGCTGATTTGAATGCGGTTCCTAATTAAGAGCAAAGTTGTTACCTTCCCTTTTCTTTTTCCCAGATTGAAAGAATTGATCGGCTTTTTGCTGTTGGAGGCCTTCGTCACCTCATGTTTTACTATCAGGATGTGGAGGTAGCAGAAACAGGTATCCAAATTTGATGGGCCACAACCCAGAAATGTGTTAGATTTCATTGAGGGTGGCACGAAGCAGAAGGCCACTGTGAGACCTGAACAGGTAGCAATGAGGTGTGGAGGATGAGACCCAGGTTCTATTTTTACCTTAAGGAAAGGGGAGACAGGTATGATGGGTACCTAGCCTGGTCATTCTATCTTTATTTGGGATATTTTGTTTACTTTGTCAGGCTGTGCTGGTAATTAAGGAACAATAAAGTAGCTTACATTTTGAGATTTTCTTTTCTTACATGCTAGTTCATTCCAAGCAATCATATTCTATAACTTCTAATGGGCATCTGTTTCTTTTCTATATAGGCACTATTTCTTTTTAACATAGCAATTGTTGCCAATACCCTAACATGAGTTTTCCCATTATATGTCACATTATGTTTATTTTCCACTGACTATGATTCAAAGGAGTAACAGTGAATGATAAGTTTAGTCAGTTTCACTTAAGAAAAATTTGTAAATCTTTGTGTGGAGTCAACTGGCAAATCCCGTTTTACATTTATATGGATTCATATAATTCTAAAGCCAAGCTAGTGACATAAACAAATATATTATGATTATATTAACATGTCATATGCATCCTTTTATTACCTTTTTGAAGAAAGGGAAAATAGTTATTGCTGTTGGTATATACTGTGACTGTGCTCTTTTGTTTAAAAACTGAAAAAATTGTGCATGTATAATCTAAATGATCAGCATTTCCTCAAAATTGCCTATCTGATGATTTGTGGTTAGAAAGTATTTTATGTTTTGAGTGAAACGTCAAAATAAAACAGAAGTTTTGAATTCTATCCCAGGTTGCAAAGCCCGTGCAATGCTGAGTTCATTCATGAACTATGCACTGGGCGAAGTAGCCCACACTCTCCTGAGATTTTTGGATTGTGATGTGGGTGAGATATTTAATCCATTCTAGGACACTTGGAAGTTTCTGCAGGATTTTTTTCTTTACCTTAAAACTCTTTGCTTCTGATATCTAGCATATCTTGGTGCCTTGTTGAAGCTTCTAGTTTAACATCTTCCTCACGAGACCCAGATGATATTAGTCAGAAGTGGGACATAGTTTTGAATGAGGGAGATAGCTTCTGGTTACCTTTCTTGGAGGGGTTCATTGTCAGCACCCCAGTCCAAGTCTCTAGCCAGCACCACAGGGAAGAAAGAGCCCCAGGAGAAGATTCCCCTAGGAGGGTCTAATCCCAGGGTTTCAGGATTCAACGTCCAATCCCTTCCCCTCCCCAACTCTTTTTGTTAGCACTGATGATCTTGCTCCTGCCCCAACAGTCTTGTTTGAGCTACCAGCTCATTTGGAGATACAAAACTTTCTGGGGCAGATAAGAACACAGCAGAAGAGCTCAGAGCATACTCTGTGTACTTAAATGATCCACTCATGAACTGCATGCTTGCATGACCAAAAATGAATTTTCAGATAATAATAATGATAATGCTTAGTGAGCTAGTCTTTTGATGCACTTTTCTAAGGGCTTTACAGGTTTTAACTTATTTAATTCTGACAACAATTCCAGATGCTCAGTGTTAGAATTATTATTCCCATTTTTCAGATGACAAAACTGAGGCACAGAAATATTAAGTAAGTTTGCCGAAGGTCACATGACTAAGCAGGGCAGCCTGAGATTGAAGCTCTGGGAGTCTGACTCTAGAGGTCACACCATTTGCCAGGATGCTCTCCTGCCTCTACACAATCCTGACTCTAGCATTGTAGTGAAGAGCCATGACAGAGGAGGGACAGCAGTGGGAGGTGGAGGTCTGGAGTATTGCAGTTGAAGCTGGTTTTTTATTTTGGCTCTGCACCTGCCTTCAGGGTTGTAGAGAGGTTTAACAATGTAGACAATGTTCCAATCAGAGGGCCTGGCATATAGCATATGCCGATCCATGCTGCCCCCTCCCTCACCTCCTCCCACTGCCCCTGGGAAGCCCCTCTGTGACCGAGATGACTTTTAGAGCTTCAGCAAGGATCTGCTCTGCATCAATCTTTCTTATTCCTGCTCCTCTCCTTCCTGCTTTTTCCTGGAGCAATGATTTTGAAATGAAGCTATGATACGGAATTGAGCAGATCCTTTTAGATCCCTTTAGGGTTCAGGCTAGAGATTGTCCAAGAGTTGGATCTCCTAGGGCACATGGATGAGCCAACATGACATATTTGAACAAGGAAGCTCTATCCGGCGATCACGGGGACTGCAATAGCAGTTGTGACCCTCACATTCTTTTGCATTTGTAGAACAACAAAGCTCTTCAGGAGGAGTAAATCCTATTTCTGCAAAGACTAAAAAACCTAAAGTGTTCGTGACGGAGGGAAAAGATGTTGCTCTTACTGGAGTATGTGTGTTCTTCATCAGGCCTGACCCTTCCAGAGCCATCACCCCCGAGAACATCCACCAGGTAAGGGGCAAGAGCAGCCCTCCACCCCCTTACCAAAACCACTTGCGTTCTGCAGAAGGCAGCCCTTGCTTATTAAATATTCACTAAATATCAAAAACTCCTTTCAAAGAAGTATCTTTAAAAGCACTTAAAGCAAGCAATTAAGAGAACATTTTCTTTAAATCTGTTAGGGAAGAGGACTAAATACTCAATTTATTAACAGAAACTGATGTTACATTGTGTGTGTGTGTGTGAGACAGTGAGGGCTTTCCTTTTAAAAATAATTCCTCATATATAATTTACTTTATAAGAAATTCCATACATTTAAAATCAGACTTTTAAAAGTGAACATATATAACTTTATTCCTTTCTGTGCAGAATAAAGTTCATCAGTATATGTCTCCCCTGTCCTTAATAGGTGCATTATCTGCTTGGTGTAGATAAACTGGTAAACATCTTATGCTCTATTTGTTTCATTTTTATTGTTATGATTGCAGTTTAGAATAGTATAAAGCTTATGTCTTAACCAGGGTGTGAAAAACAATAATATACTGGATGGAGATACTGAATAGAAAACCAGACAATGGCCAGACCATCTATAACAATCAAACTTTGACCTCCAGCCTGCAGCAACCTGCCCAGGAGAGCAACTCCCTGTCTACAAAAGACAAAAAACAAAACCCCAGGTAGCCAGCCTGCTTGTAAGACTCTCAGGAAAGCCAACTAGGAAGCTCAACAGTAACTGCTGTCACAGTTGGTCAGAATGGCCAGGATTTTATTCTTGAGTGCCAGTCTACTGAATTTTTGTCCATACTTCCAATGGCCTTCTCTGGGGCCAACTAGGAAAAGCCAAATGTGCTCCCCTGACCAACCACATAGGTTACCTTGCTTCTAATTAGCCCTCCTCCAGCTTTCCAGGTCAGCATCCGCCAGTCAGGACACCCCACGAGAAGGCTCTCCCACACTCCTACCTGCCTGTGAGACTGTGCCAAAGGCAGGTGATGGTGGCGAACTTCCTTACTACAACAAGCTCCGAATTACTAGCCTGTGCTTTTCTTGGGTGGTCTGTAGTCACTTCCACAGGATGGTTGGTTAATGGGCAACATTCACAGGAGCCTTAGCAGCTGTGTTGTGACTGAAGGTGATTTTTACAGTAAAGGGTCCCATTTGCTTTCCAGGAGGTGAGCTTTAACATGTTGGATGCTGCAGATGGGGGCCTGCTCAATAGCATGCGGCGTTTGCTGTCGGACATCTTCATTCCCATGCTCAGGGCCAGGGGCCAGGGCTGGGGTGAGCTCGAGGGGCTTCAGGAAGCACCCGGCATTCGGCAGGAGTTCCTGAGCTCTCTGGAAGGCTTTGTGAGCGTCCTGTCGGGCGCGCAGGAGAGTTTGAAGGAGAAGGTAAGCACGAAGAAGTTGCTCCAAAAATGGTCAAGGGTGAGCAAATCAACATAGAAGTGTGTAATACTTCCCTTAAATAGTCTTAATCCCGCTATCTTGAAAATCTTGAAAAAATTTCATGGGCATTTTTATTTTTTGTTTTGTTAATCCTCACCTGAAGATATTTTTTTTTCATTGAATTTTAGGGAGAGTGGAAGAGAGAGGGAAAGACAGAGAGAGAAACATCAATGTGAAACACATCGGTGGGTTGCCTCCTGCATGAGCCTTGACCAGGGCCCGGATTGTGGAGGAGCTTGCAACCAAGATATGTGTCCCTGACCGGAATCAGACCTGGCACCCTTTGGTCTGCAGGCTGATGCTCTATCTGCTGAGCCAAACCAGCTAGGGCTCATGGGCATTTTTATTGCCCCCTCAAGATGTGGTGGTGACTAGATTCAAATTCCTTAGTTCGGAGTGATTAATGCATCAGAGGTTCCATAGAAATGGTGACTGTGATGGAAGACTTAGTCATGTCAGATGTGTGGCTGCAGAGTATGAAATGCTTGTGGCATTGCTCTGCATCCCAGAAGAAAGGAACTTGGACCCAGAGTGTGTGTTTATGTGTGTAGTGTGTGTGTGTGTGTGTGTGTGGTGGGAGGTGGAGGTGGGTAGGAATGAAGGAAATCCTGGAGAGGAGGGAGGAGAGAGGAATTAACACATCTGGAGAGGAGAGAGTGGGTGAGGCCCTTTGGTTCAGCCAGTGACCAAAGTGCCTTTAATAATAAGTGTGGCAAATGTGAGCTTTAGCTTCTGTAAAATTTGTCCCATCTGTATAAGCCTTTGTTAGTGATTTCTGGGGTAGATGACAGCCCACACCCGACAGGGGTGGGAGGTAGAAGAATGGAGCCCATGATAACAATAACAATACAGCACTCACTCATCTCAAAGGGAAATGTCTTCAGTAAATATTGAGGTCCATTTTGTATGATATGTGTTTAAAAACACACTAGGTTTCATTGTCAAGTCAAAATCCAACTTTACTCCCCGCTTCCTCCTTCCTCCTTCTAAAATAAGTCTTTGTGTTGTCAGTGAGCTTGCTAACTATAAAGATGTTATTGAGTCAGGACAAGAGAACATGTCCCACTGGTTAGTTTCCAAAAATGAATGTGATAGATTAGAATACTCCTCTCCACCAGTCAATTTTCTTGAAGCTTCCCTACTTTTTTTGGTTTCATGAGTTAACATTAATTTTCAAGTTCCCTATTAATTCCCAAATTCTGTGATGTTATGACTATCTTCCTCTCTAGTTCAGTCTTTCTTTTTTACCCAGAATTTGACCTCAGAATCCATCTTCTCAAGTGGTGTGCTCAGTGTGTGGGGACACTGGGCATTGGATGCCTCACTGTTTCAGGATATTTCTCCAGAGAGCAGGGTTGGTTTAGACTGGAGGGGCCCCTTAAGATAATTCTAAGCCAAGGGGTCAACCAGTGTGTGTGTGTGTGTGTGTGTGTGTGTGTGTGTGTGTGTGTGTGTGTGTATTTAAAAAGCACCACCTTATTATCTACTTTTCATTTTAATTAGGTGAACCTTCAAAAGTGTGACATATTTGAACTGAAAACCCTGAAGGAACCAATAGACTACGTGACTCTAGCTAATAACCCCGAGACTTTGGAAAAAATAGAAGGTTGTATGAAAGTATGGATCAAACAAACAGAACAGGTAATTTCCAGGAACCAAATATCAGTGGCCATGCTACTGAACTGGCCAATGGACGAAGGTATATCATTTGCTATGCGCATTTGCCTAAGGATTTTACCATGGGTGCCTGAAAAGGTGAGAGGTTCCCCTGGCGTTAATTTAGAGTCATTAGTTAGGAAGAGATAGTAAGAATTCTAAGAGATGAAAGTTAATGACTCTGTGTGCTTACGTAACTAGAAGACAGCACTTTGCTATTTTCCCCTTGAGGCATCATTTACTTTGATGAGAACATCTGTAGAAATTCAGAGTTTTCTAATTTAGTGTGTCCTCCAAAGAGAGATCTTGAGACTTCACCTTAAAAAATATTTTCTGAAAAGTCCTAAGTGGAGGTGGACATTGCATCAAAAAATAAACATAATTGGAATTAACTAACATAGGCTCGGGGACTTTCTAAGGTTCTATCACTTTGAGGTTATACATAGTAAGTAAGTATAACCAAGGAAATGTGCTTAGGTCAGGTCCTCCGAAAGCTTATCATAACTCCTTAAGTGAGCAGTTTTCAGTTAGAACAAGTCAACTAAGTTTTTGTGGAGGTTGTAAAAATGGATGCGTGTCAAGTTCGTAAAAGACTATCATTCAAAACATGGCAATGAATAAGCATGGAGCATGTTCAGGTAGCATCACTTATTTGCTTATTTTTTTGCTTCTCTAGAGCATTCATACCTCCAGCCCTGCTCAGTGGCTCACGTTTGTCCTGTGCATTCACAGGTCCTCGCGGAGAACAATCAGCTGCGGAAGGAAGCCGATGACCTTGGGCCCCGAGCAGAATTGGAGCACTGGAAAAAGAGACTGTCCAAGTTTAACTACCTTTTGGATCAATTAAAAAGCCCAGATGTGAAGGCTGTGTTGGCAGTGCTTGCTGCTGCCAAGTCGAAACTTCTGAAGGTTGTTAGCCATTTTTTGCTGTATGAAGTGGGAAATTCATATTCTAGGGTATTCAGGTCACAGAGTAATCAGGAACAGAAACATGTTATTATACCCCCATGGGAAAAAATGAAGATTGGATATTGCCCTTCTTTAATTTTTGATACCATGGAAATAGCTTTTGAATTAAAGATATTTGTTGGCTGATACACCTGTATGTATATGTATCATTAGAGCACATGGCATGTAATTAAGATGGTACATCATAACATGATTATATATACAGTATGAATTCAGACCAACTAGGAGTAATAATAATGAAAACATATATATATATATATATATATATATATATATATATATATATATATGTATTTAGTTCTGGTATATTAGTTTTATATTGCTGTGTTACAATTTACCCTCAAACTCAGCAACTTAAAGCAAACAGTGTCCCATAGTCTGTGGGTCAGGAATTTGGGTGCAGGTTAGCTGGGTGCCTCTGACTCAGGATCTCTCATGAGGTTGCAGTAGGTGTGTTGGCTCATCAGCAAGCTTGACTGGGGAGGATATGATTCCAAGTCACTCATGTGGTTCTTGTAGGATTCAGCTCCTTGCTGGCTATTGGCTGGAGGCTTCGTTTAGTTCTTTACCACTTATTGGGCCCCTCACAACCTGACAGCTGGCTTCCATTGAAGGGAGTATGTGCAGAGTGCAAGAGAGCACCCCGCATGGAAGCCACAGTCTTTTGGTAAACTAATTCCAGAAATGACATCCCATCACTTTGTCACACCCTATTTGTTAGAAGCAATGCTAGATTCAGCCCGCAATCAAGGGGTGGGAATGACACAAGAATGTGAATACCCGGAGCCAGTGGTCACTGGGGACCACCACAGAGGTGCCTAACACACCTGGCATTGGTGCCATAAAGACAATTAGCCATTTGCATGGATGTTTCAATTTATGAAAATAATTTAAATAATAATAATTTGTTTCAATAACTGCTTTAGATTTACCTTATGTCATTGTTCAAAGAATGCAACCATTTCATTGTACTATAGTTCAGAAATATTAGTAGGACTTCAATTAAGTCAGTTGAACATGTTGGCTGGAGCTAAATCATTTCCTTTTACATCTCCTACTTTTAGATATCTGTCCATTTTGAAATTCCTAGGTCATGGCACAGTCCTAGTATATGGTTGGCAGTTAATAAATAATTGCTTCCTTCTTGATGCTCTGTCCTAGTTATTTAATAGGTTTTATAAGAGAAAGCCTAGTAAAAAAATTAAAATTACTCTTCAGTGTGACAATGTCCTTCACCCCTCTGGGTTCAGTTTTATGTAAGATGTACAGGACAAAGTGAAAGTCAGACCCAAGGGATCTGTGGTGACTCTTAGCAGCTATTATATTGGAAGCTTCTCTATTAATAATTGCATTAAAATTGCTTTTCTGTACTGTGCTTAGACTTGGCGGGAGATGGATATTCGAATCACCGATGCAGCTAACGAGGCAAAGGACAATGTCAGATATTTGTACACACTTGAAAAATGCTGTGACCCCTTGTACAGCAATGACCCTGTGAGTTAATTATTTCTACTCTCTCAGTCTCCTGATGGCTCTTTTATAACAGCTGAATTGAGTGTAGAGTTTTGGTTTGTGGATATTACAGTCTGTAGGAAAGTCTTAGAAATCTCTTTTTATTTTTAAGAAAATGATATGTATATATACACATGTCTATATATCTATATCTATATCTATATCTCTATATCTCTATCTCTCTATCATCTCTAGATATATCTATATCTATATATCTATATTTATATCTACATTTACATCTGCCTACCCATCCATCTATCTTTCCATCTATCAAAGATGTATTTGTGATATTTAAAAAACATTTCTTGAATATTGCATTTTCCATTAAATATTGCCATTGACATTTTGGGCTACCCTACTGTGGGAAGAGTCATCGAGTAGCTGTTTTTTTGAATTTTGAACTTTAGGAAGTGCCTGCTTTTATTGATTACAAACTTGATTGTCAATTAACACAACCTCCTTGTCATTAAAAGAAAGTTAATGTTTCTTGCATTGAAATAAAATTTGATTAACTGAATATGACTAAATAATAAAATGATCCTTGAATGTATTTATGAAAAGTGTTAGATAATATTTTAAAATTTTAACTAAAAGTTACTTAGATGGCATGATTAGACTATTAGAATTTTGCTGAATTTGATATTTGTTTCCCAGAAAACTTTTGTGGTGTCTTCCAGATATCCATGATGGATGCTATCCCTACACTTATAAACACAATTAAAATGATCTATAGTATCTCTCATTATTATAACACCTCTGAGAAGATTACGTCTCTGTTTGTAAAGGTAAGTGTATAGCATAAAGTCCGCAGTGCGGTCGCTGATATTTCTTTGCCAATGGTCAATATTTTGGTAATTAAAAATGACCATATTAATACAACCCAGTGTCTCTGTATACTACAATTAAAAAAAAGCTTAATCCCTCAATGGAGCTAGAATTAAGTTTATGTGAGAGGCTGATTCTGGCCAAGTCAGGAAGCATGATTTCTCAAAGTAATTATAATAAATATTGTGTTATTTATATAATAAAAATGAAAAAAGATTCTTTTTGGAATTTCTTACCTATGTTATTGAGCACATTATTTATTCCCATGGATAAATTTTAATTAAGAAAAAACGGACTATCTCCTATTTCATATTTATAAGCTACTGTACTGAATTTATTTGATGCCACAGTTGTTTACTTGGTGTTATTAGGATAGTAATCTCAATAATAAAAGCCACTTGCAATGTTCCAGTAATCCATAAAGCAATTATAATGATTCTGCCAAAAAACCGTAACGATGTTTAAACCTTATGTCCTAACTCCTAAGTGTTTACGGTGAGCACTGTTGCTTTTCCCACTATGAATGGTCTCTGAGAAATAGATGACTTTTTCATTGCCAAGGCACAATTTTAAATGTTGTATTAAAATAGAGGAATTTTCATCATGACGTGCTGTGAATACTAATGCTGTAGGAGTCATGCTTCTTCCTGGGAATAGGGCCATCAGCCTTGCGTGCTCAGCGAGAAATTCTTCTGCTTTCACATCAAGTAGCAAGGCAGCAACTCCTGACCGCACTTTAAAACTACATGTGGGGGTCATGGGGGCTAGTCCCTGGGCAGAAGACTCCAAAGTCAACTTGTGTTGTTACTTTAGTAACAACACAAATTGACTTGCATATTATTGGCAGGCCTTGTTGAATAAAATTGTAAAACCACCATTTATCTAAATTTCCAAATCCTTTCATTATGGGAAAGTTGAAGCAGGTACAAAAGGAAAGAGAATCGTATACTGAACCCCCTGTACATATTACGGCAGATTCAACGACTATTAACACGTGGCCATCCTTCTTTCTCTTATACCCCCGACCTTTGCACTAAATCCCAGCCATCATATCATTCCATGGATACAGTAGTCGTCCAGTTTTCCTTTTGATTTATAAAAAATCACCAAGAAAAGTCTGAAGTCTTTTTAAAGTTTGGACGGATGGATAAAATGTTAGTAGTTACCTACATTAGCTTTACTCTTTCTTTCTGTTGCTTTCTCCTATAGACATGTCTGCTACAGATCTAGTGGCATGAAATGATCAGGTGGACAGTCCACATGACATTTAGAAACTGAGTTAGGTGGTAGAGCAAGCTACTCAAGGAGATCAGGGAAACTCTTAGCAGCGTTTAGGTTGGAAAGTGAGTCATTTCTAGGGGGCTTGAATTGTGGATTGTCCATGGTCCTTCCAACTTTGTGATTTCACAAATGTTTTAGATAATTTATATGTGGAATCTAAAAATGTCGAACAAATAGAAGCATAGAGGAAAGTGGTGGTTGCCAGGGACTGGGGGGTTGGTGGAAATGGGGAGATGGTAAAAATGTATAAATTTTCAATTATATAAGATGAATAATTTCTGGAAGTCTAATGTACAGCATGGTGACTATAGTTAGCAATACTGTGTTGTGCACTTGACATTTGCTAAGAGAGCAGATCATTTTTATTAAAAAAATTAAATTGGTTGGGGTAACATTGGTTAATAAAATTATAGATTTCAAGTGTACAGTTCTATAATACATCATCAATATTGCATTGTGTTTTAGCACCCAAAGTCAAATCTTTTTCTCTCACCATATATTTGACCCCTTAACCCTTTACTGCCTCTCTCCCCCTTTCCCTCTGGTAGCCACCATACTGTTATCTGTGTCTTTGAGTTTTTGTTTTGTTTATTTGTTGCTTTTAGGTTTATAGTCCACATATGAGTGAAATCATATGGTTCTTGACTTTTTCCATCAGAGTTATTTTGTTAAGCATGATACATAATATATTTAAAGTAAAGTTAAATTTATTTCAGAGAGAAGAGGGGAGAGAGAGACATGGAAACATCAATAATGAGAAAGAATCATAGATGGGCTGTCTCCTGTATGCCCCCTACTGGGGATCGAGGCCCAGCCCAGCAAGGGATGTGCAGGAGGCAGCCCATTAATGATTCTCCCTCATTGATGTTTCTATCTCTCTCTCCCTCTCCGTTCCTCTCTGAAATGAATAAAAATATATTTTTAAAATGCCATTGAGATTTTGATGGGGATTACATCAAACCTGTATATTGCTTTGGGTAATATGGTCATTTTAATTATGTTGATTCTTCTAGCCCATCAATATGTAATGTCTTTCCATTTATTTATGTCTTCTTCCATTTCTTCTAATAGTGTTTTGAGGATTTCAATGTACAGGTCCTTCACATCCTTTGTTAAAGAGAGCAGATCTTAAGTGCTACCAGCACATACATGAAAAAATGATAACTACGTGAGATGGTGGAGGTGTTAATTAACTTGATTGTGGTAATCTTTTCACTGTGTATATCAAATCATCACATTGTATACCTTAAATATATACCATTTTTGTTTATCAGTTGTGCCTCAATAAAGCTGAATAAAAAGGACTAGTGCTTGATCATAGTTGCTATGGAAACAAACAAATCCAAAGCTCAAGTCCTGAGAGGAACAAGAGTTAAGGACCCTCTAGTCCAATTTATAATTGATGGCTGTCTTATGTACATAATATCATTTTATTGGAAAACTCCAGGTGACCAATCAGATGATATCTGCCTGTAAAGCTTGTATTACCAACAATGGAACCGCTTCTGTGTGGAGCCAGCCACAGGATGTTGTTGTGGAAAAAATATTATCTGCAATTAAACTTAAGCAGGTAATGGTCAGCCTAATAATATATTTAGGTAACGTTTTATTATTTTTATGTTGTGTTTGGTGATGCATCTTAAATTATGTAGCAATGATTATAATCCTGGTTGCTAAAAAGAACAGTAATTCTTCACTATTAATAAAGTTGCATGTTAATAAACCTTCCCAATTTACGTACTTATTCTACCCTCTTTGGGAGCCTCCTGTGGCCCAGCACCACAGTAAATACTGAAGATACAAAGATGACTAAGATGACCAAGGTTCATCACCTTAAGCTTCTGATAGACGGATGGGGAGATAGACACAGAGCGAGGCCGATTGCTCACATGGTGGGACCAGGGTGAAAAGGCTGCTCCTCTGAGCTGCATTATGGATAACTAGGAGTTCGCTAGATCGGAGGATGGGAGAAGATGCTTTCCAGGCTGACGGAGGAGTTAAATGAAAAGCCTTGGAACTGGAAAGGCTTGCAGTCCCACCCTAACTTCGCCATTCCCTTTGCTGAAGGGAATAAGGTTGATATCTTTGTTGCTTTCCCTTTCTTATATTTTGCTTTTTGATTGTAAGGAATACCAGCTCTGTTTTCACAAGACAAAACAAAAGCTTAAACAAGATCCAAATGAAAAACAATTTGAATTCAGCGAGATGTATATTTTTGGAAAATTTGAAACTTTCCACCGACGTCTTGCTAAGATATTAGACATCTTTACAGCCTTTAAGACATACTCGGTCCTGCAAGATTCGAAAATTGAAGGGCTGGAAGACATGGTCACTAAATACCAGGTATTGTTTTACAACTAAAGTTGCTGCTCTTATCCATAACAAAAACTTTGATATTTTATGAAAATAACTATTTAAAATGATTCAAATAGTTCATAATATGGAATATAAGCTCATAGCCCTTAAACAATAAAGAAATCACATTTACTTGAGAATTGTGTAATGGTGCTAATATGTTCTTTTCAGGTGTGTGGTTATGATAATGACTTCCCAATGGTCTAAAATTAATCATCATTAGTAAAAGCATTTTCATTAGTAGCTCAAGAAAAGTCTTTAAATATAACTTATCACTTTATTTATTCATGCAAGAAATATTTAATGAAGCCAGTGCTATGTGTCAGGCACTCGTTCATACTGAGTTCTGGGTGTCATGTGATTATCTCTGCTTGTAAGCAATTTATTTGGACACCTGTTAAAAATTAAAGGAATCACATTTTATTGTAGCTTTACATTCCTACTTAATTTTACTTTTAGCTGCTTTATATTATAAAGCTATGTATGTGACTAATCTTAGTTTTTAAAGTGGGCACAGTGGTCATGGATGTAGACAATCATTTCTTGTTTGAGAGCAGTGACGTTGAAATTTAAAATGTTTGTACTTGAATTTCAAAAGGCTCATATAGCCCTAGCCGATTTGTCTCAGTGATTAGAGTGTGGCCCACTGACTGAAGGGTTGAGGATTCCATTCCAGCACACGTGCCTCGGTTGCAAACTCAATCCCTGGTACTGGTTGGGGTGTGTGTGGCAGGCAACCAATTGATGCGCCTTTCTCACACTGGTGTTTCTCTCTGTGTCTGCCCCTCCCTTCCACTCTCTCTAAAAATCAATTGGAAAAATATCCTTGGGTGAGGATTAACAACAACACCACCACACACACACACACACACACACACACACACACACACACAGTCTCATATAATTAAAACATTTTAAAAAAAATCTTTATCTGAGGCTATGTTTTTTATTGATTTTATAGAGAGAGGAAGGATGAAAGAGAGAAAAAGAGAAAGAGAGAAATACCAGCATGAGAAAGAAACATTCATCAATTGCCTTCCCTTTGTGCCCTGACCGGGGATTGAACTCGCAACCATTTTGGTAAACAGTACAATGCTCTAGCCAACTGAGCCACCCACCCAGGCCAAAAGGATCATATAATTTATTGCCAGTTTTTTGTACTTAAACAGGTTAAGCCAGCATAAGTAGTCTTTTATTTCCTAAGTATACCAGATTATGGGAGAGAAAAAGAAAAGATCTTTCTTATGTAGCAGGAAACATTTTAGGTGAATCCCGTGAAATTTGCAAGATAGAAAATCTGTACTTTGAAAGTGACAGTTTTGCAAGACAAAGAGGAAATATATCCATTTATTTTTCAATTTGGACTCTATTCTTAATGAAAAAAATAAACTGTGGAACATATTTTAAAGTTTATCTTTGAATGAGAAGTTGAACTATATGTCTGAGAGTGGATAAAGATGGTTCTAACCTGATAAAAATACTGGGAAAAGAAATTGCTTTGGAAATCTAAAGTGCAATACTAATTAAAATGGATGAGCCAGAGGGTAGTGAGATAAAATGTAGATGGTGCAGGAAAGCGTAAAGTGAGATTTTTGTGTTTTAGTACCAGTATTAGAAGCTCCAATCCGGTTCCTCACCTGGCTATCGAGGCCCTGCCTCCCCTCCCTCCCTTCCCCAGTCTCCTCCCCCGTCTCCCCCGCCTGCTCCTCTTCTCCTCATTCTGTGATCTCCAGATGCATTTCAGTCCCCCTTTAGGCTTACAGTGCTTTTTTTTCTGGAAAATTCTGCCTTTGGATTTTCACACAGTTATTTCCTCCTTAGACTCCAGATCTTGATTTCAGGACCCTCTCTAAATTGTTTACCTTGACTTCTGGTTTACTTCAAACACTCTGTCACATTTCTTATTTCTCACTGTGAAAAATTACTCTGTTCATTTGTTTGTGATTTACATGAATTCTGGCCATCTCTCTCCCACCCAGATTGTAAGTTCCTCTAGGGTGGGGACATTTGTTTGTCTTGTTCATTCCTGCGTCTTCAGCGTTAACTGGTATATAGTAGGTGTGCAGTAAACATATGATTTCACTCATATGTGGCATATAAAATGGGAAGTAGCAAATGAACAAATAAGAAAACAAACCAAACTCAGACACAGATAACTGTGCTTATCAGAGCGAAGGGAGTTGGGGCGACGTAATAAAGGGTAAAGGTGGCCAAATATATGGTGACGGAAGATGATAGGACTTTGGGTGGTGGGCACACAATGCAATATATTGATCATGTATCATAGAAATGTACATCTGAAACCTATATCATCTTATTAACCACTGTTACCCCAATAAATTCAATTAAAAAATAAAAATATTACTTAAAATCTATCAAATAAAGGACTGAAAATCTGCACTTCGAAAGTTTTGCAAGATAAAGAGGGGATAATATATCCATTTATTTATTTTTCAATTTGGACTCTAAGTAGATTGAGTGTGATTAGTTGGTTTAAAGGTCACAATTAATTGGTTTATTTACTTAATGCTGTTAAGTGACCATTTAATCCAATCACTGAGCAGAATTTTCTAAGAGCTCCAAGTCATTTTAATTACCATATTTAAATGTAGAGATGTAGCTTTTCCATGCTTTTTTTACACTCTTTATATAAGACGATGGGTAACATGATAATATATACAATTTCTACTAGTAAATAGAGCTAATTTTGTAGCTATACAGCATGAAAGAGTAGGTTGTTTTATTTTTTTTTAAAGTATATTTTATTGATTTTTTTACAGAGAGGATGGGAGAGGGATAGAGAGTTAGAAACATTGATGAGAGAGAAACATCGATCAGCTGCCTCCTGCACAACCCCTACTGGGGATGTGCCCGAAACCAAGGTACATGCCCTTGACTGGAATCAAACCTAGGACCCTTCAGGCCGAAGGCCGACGCTCTCTCCACTGAGCCAAACCGGTTAGGGCAAGTAGGTTGTTTTAACTAGCAAACTTGATTCACAGAGTTATGCAGTTTATACACTTTTGTCTATTAAGATATTTGAATTGATATATAAATGGAAATGACTTTGAAGAGGAGACTGCAGAAGGAGGCCCAACATTCTTCATAAAAATTATATGCCTATGTCAACAGCGTGGGCTCCCGAGTTTGCAAATGGCTTAGGACCTGGTTAAGAATGATCACAGAGCTTTATAGCTCATTATTCAGAGCAAACAAAACTTTGGATAATAGTGTTTCAAGGAGATGAATTGCCTAATTTGTCCTCTTGTAGTCATAGACTGCAGCTTTGCAGGGCAGAGAAAGCCAATTAATTCTAGAGAGTCTTTAAATGGTAGGTTGAGGTTTGACGTTTTATTTAAGCCATTTGAGGTTTCGAAGATAGTATATCATCTGTGGATATTATAACTGTTTTCTTTTTAAGTTTGTGTTCTGTTAAAGTCTTATTTATTTTCTGAGAAATCAAATTTCAATGAAAAATATTTTAGTAACTTCTCTGGCCTTGTTTTTTATTTCAGATGTGATTAATAAGACATTTTTAGAGAAAACACCTCTCCTACTTTTCAGATGTAGTCTTTATTTTACATTTTTCTTCAAAAAGACATTACGCCTCATGAAAGTGCTTTCCAAATGATTTCTTGGACTGCAGTAGGCAACATTATATTGCTGTAATAAGCATTAAGCAGCGTAACTAAAGAAATAAGCTCCTTTTAAGTTGCCTTTTTGGTAATGATTGTTCAGGTTCTACATTTAAAGGGTGTATTTAATTACGTAATGCTAGAATATTGAAATGGCTTATTTCTTTTATAACATTGCAGGGTATTGTTGCTACCATAAAGAAGAAGGAATATAATTTCTTAGACCAGCGGAAAATGGATTTTGACCAGGATTATGAAGAGTTTTGCAAGCAGACTGATGACCTTCATGTAGGTTGTGTAATAAAATACCTGTTACAGGCATGTTTGTTTTCTTTCTCTGTTCTGTATAATGCTGCTAATCATGAACATCAGCAGGGCAAGGTGTCTTCATCACAGAGGTGACCCGCAGCAACCTCAGCCCATGTTTTGTGATTTCAGATTAATAATTGAAGGCTCTTTTTCCTAAATTAAAGGGCCATAAGTATAACTTTGGATAATAATCTGTAATCACAGATGTCTACATATCTTGCATCTCACTTCTTAGGCTATTAACTTTCATCTTCTGTTGAAAGGTAGCGTTATTAGAATATAGAAATTTATCTCCATTTGTTTATTTTATAGTAGTGATTATGATCAGAGGTCATTTAAGCAAAAGGTCAGTGATGTTTGGCAGGTCCCAAAGGCAAGGTGGCTGCTGGCCTTAGAAACAGGACTGACTCAGCATCTGGATCCCTTTCTCTCTTCCTTCTCTCAGCCATCCCCCTCCCCCCGACTCCCCCTTCCTCTGTCCTCACTACAGACCAGCCATCTTGACTGTCAGTCTGCATGAACAGTGTATGGCTGCCATCAGCTTCTGAGAACATATCACAGGTCTAGCCCCCAGCTCCAAATTCCAAAGGAGAATGTTGGGTTGGCCAGTTCTAGCCTTGATCCATGAGGTAAAGCAGGAGAGACAGCACCCCCCGGTGGTCTTTGGGAATATTTGCTATCAGAGGAGGAGAATCAAGGAGGGTAAGGTGAGGAGACAATCCAATAGATGTCTATCATAATTAATCTCAAGACTTTTTTTTTTCATCCCAGTGAGGCAAAAATTTGCACTATCAGAAGATTATAAAAGGAAAATGGCCATCTGTTACTTCTTTTCTAGAAAAGAAAAAAAGTTGGTACACTTGAAGGGGAAAAGAACGCAGGCATTTTGGAGGGGTGGGTTCAGTGGTAGAAAGAGTCATAATAAAGCTGGCTAATTCTATATGCAGGCACTGCTCTAAGCACTTTATAGGTGTTAATTCATTTAATTACCTTATAAGGTGAGTGCTCTTAGTGTCCTCATTTTGCAGAGGAGAAAATGAGGCTCTTGAGGCTAAGTGACTTGCCCAAAGTCACAGCAATAACAAGTGGTGGCGTGGAGATGAAGCCCAGGCAGCCTGCTCTAGGATTTATGTTTTTAACCGTTACGTCATAAGACACATTTCAGTTGATAGGAAGATATAACGCCTGTAATAATTTAAGCAGTGACCAATTTTAGGGGTTGATTCAGACATAAGGACAACAGCTCTTGATCTCTTCTTGTTGGAAATTGATGGACAGCGGCAGATCCTGATTCTGTGCTCTATGGTCACTGGGCATTTGTCAGTCTTCACCTGTTTGCCAGCGCTTTGTGATATCTGGTACTTCCTGAGCTTATCTGTGGAACACAGGTCGATGGTGAATGCCTTGAGGGCAGGAATCATGTTCATTTCTATTTGCGTCTCCAGGGCCTGGTGGGTGGCACCTATAATTGGAGAGCAAAGGATGTTTGTGGAATTAAAGTCTGAGTAATGATTTAATAAGAACTAGGTTTATTGTAATTAAACAAGCATTTACTGTACATCAATTATGTATTAGGCTTCTATGCTGTGGGTTATGAATATAGAAATAAGTCAAGTAGATTTGCTCTCACAGCTCATAGCAGGCAGAAGGCAGATATGTGTTATGATAGAAAAACAAGTACATATAATACTCTGATATTGTACCAGGCCTTGGGGATGCAAAGATCAAAGTCCAAAGAATTCCTCGAGGAACTTAGAGGGAAGACAGGCCTACAAAACATAATATAGAATCTTAGAATTGCTATGACGCACAAGGCAGGATGTGAGCCTAGGAAACCAACAGCCCCATACTTCCACTTGTCTGGGAGGAGCGAAGGCTCAGAGAGGAGGTGATGCTTGATGCTAGAACAGTGTTTTTTCCAAGTAAATGGAGAAAAATGAGTGGGAAGGGGGTGGGGGACCTTTTCAAGCCTGTGTCCACTTTTTTTTTTTTTTTTATAAATCTTTATTGTTCAGATTATTACAGTTGTTCCTCTTTTTTCCCCCCATAGCTCCCCTCCACTCGGTTCCCACCCCACCCTCTGCCCTTACCCCACCCCCACCCCCCACTGTCCTTATCCGTAGGTGTACGATTTTTGTCCTGTCTTTTCCCACACCCCCACACCCCTTTCCCCCTGAGAATTGTCAGTCCACTCCCTTTCTATGCTTCTGATTCTATTATATTTACCAGTTTATATGAACCAGTTCTGTTCATCAGATTTTTTATTCACTTGTTGATAGATCTGTATTTGTTGTTCATTATTTTTATCTTTACCTTTTTCTTCTTCTTCCTCTTCTTAAAGAATACCTTTCAGCATTTCATATAATACTGGTTTGGTGGTGATGAACTCCTTTAGCCTTTTCTTATCTGTGAAGCTCTTTATCTGACCTTCAATTCTGAATGATAACTTTGCTAGGTAGAGTAATCTTGGTTGTAGGTTCTTGCTATTCATCACTTTGAATATTTCTCGCCACTCTCCTCTGCCCTGCATAGTTTCTGTTGAGAAATCAGCTGACAATCGTATGCGTACTCCCTTGTAGGTAACTCACTGTTTTTCTCTTTCTGCTTATAGTATTCTCTCTTTGTCTTTTGCCCTTGGCATTTTAATTATGATGTGTCTTTGTGTGGTCCTCTTTGGATTCCTTTTGTTTGGGGTTCTTTGTGCTTCCTGGACTTATAAGTCTATTTCTTTCACCAGGTAGGGAAAGTTTTCTGTCATTATTTCTTCAAATAGGTTTTCAATATCTTGCTCTCTTTCTTCTTCTGGCACCCCCATAATTTGGATGTTGGTATGCTTGAAGTTGTCTCAGAGGCTCCTTATACTATCTTCATATTTTTGGATTCTTTTTTCTTTTCTGGTTGGGTGTTTTTTGCTTCTTCGTATTTCACATCTTTGACTTGATTCTTGCGATCCTCTAGTCTGCTGTTGGATCTCTGTATATTATTCCTTATTTCAGTCAGTGTATGCTTAATTTCTAGTTGGTCCTTTTTCATATCCTTGAGGGACTCACTAAATTTATCGGCAGTTTCTAGAAAATTCTTGAAAAACCTTATTACTGTGGTTTTGAACTCTATATCCAGTAGTTTGCTTTCCTCCATTTCTTTCATTTGTGACCTATTTCTTTGTCTCTGCATTTTGGCTGTTTCCCTGTGTTGACAGAATGGCTTTGTGTGCTAGGTGTCCTATAGGGCCCAGTGGCTCAGCCTCCCTAATTACCTGAGGTGGACACTCTTGGTGAACACCTTTGTGGGCTGTGTGCACAGTCTTGTTGTAGTTAAGCCTTGATTGTTGTTGGTATCACTGGGAGGAATTGACCCTCAGGCCAATTGGCTGTGAGGATCAGTTGTGTCTATGCTGCGAAAACTTCTGTGCTGGAGACACCCTTATGGGGCAAGACTTGCTTCAGTGGGGCTTTAGTGCTCACTGTGTCTGCCCCCTGAGTGTGTCCCTTATGGATCTGAGGAGTTGTAATCTGGATGGTCCTACTCAGACCACTGGGTACACTGGCTCTTGGATCTCCAAGGAAGTGCAAATTTAGCCTCTGCCTGAGGCCACCCAGCAGGAGCTACGGAGAGATCTGCAGATTCCTCTACTTTGTTTGGGATTTGGATGAGGCCCAGCTGTGAAGCAATGCAAGCTGTTGTAGGGCCTTAGGCCTTTTTTTGGAAGTTCTGGGGCTCTCTGACCTAGCTGCAGTTTGTTAGGTAATTTAGATTGCAAAGGGCCAGGCCATTCATATGCAAAAGCCTCTGTGTACAGCTTGGGTGGGGCAGGGTCTCAGGGAATCAACAGGGCAGAGCAAACAGCTATGGCTGATCCTCAGCCCTGCCCTAAAGGTCCCCCAGTCTCAGTGTTCCTCAGTAATCTCTGCAAGCACCTCTGAGAGAAAGCTGCCCTTGAGTTCCACCTGATGCCAGACAGTCCAGTTTCTCCCCGTATGAGTCTGGATCCCCAGAGTCTTGCCCAGAACTGGAGTTCAGAGCAGTCAGGAGCTTGTGTCTCCCTCCCGATTGAAAAAGACAACCGTGTCCTCAGTTGCCAGCCCTTTCCACACGTGCTCCTCTGTACCTCTCCACTTTACTTCTGCACCTCCTCTGAGTCTCAGTGTGCTTTTTTCTTTCCTTCTAGTTGTAGAATTTCCACTCAGCCAGCCTTCCTGTTGTTCTGGATGACGTCTGTTTTGTCTTTTAGTTGTAGTTTTGAAGTGGTTGTGCCAGGCAGCAATTTCAGGTGTTTACCTATGCCACCATCTTGGTTTCTCCCTGTGTGTACTTTTTATAATACCAAGAGTATAACTTCGCAATTGTTCTACAGCCTGGTTTTAAGCATTAGTTATAGACAGTTCCCATTCTCTTTAACCTTTTCTTTTTAAAAATTCAATGCTATTAATGTCTATGTTTCATCTCAATAATGGTCCATTTCTCCCTTTGGTTGGACAACTACTTTCCGTTTGACTTCTTTGTCCCTTTCTCCACCTTCTTTCTCTTAACTGAACTGTCTACACCTTCTCCTTTAAATGATTCACGTATTCAGCCCTTTTCTTTGTAAAGTCAGGGTGAAAATCCCAACCCTCCCACGAGTCTGGATAGGGTGAGTGGGGGAGGCGATTAGTATTGGAGACAGGAATGGAGAGGCTGGGTAACTGTGGCATCTCCAGGATGAAACCCTGGAGAGTGGGGTGGGTACGTGAGTGATTCACATCAGGGTTGTGTGCAGGACTCCACTGTCAAAGCAACCAGAGCCTTGAATCCTGTCCAGATTTAGAATTCATGCTGTCTCCAACAGGTTAAACAGAAAAATGAGTAGGAACTGGGCGGCCATGTAAGAGGACGAGTGTGAGAATTCCTTGCCTGGACTCCAGAAGACTGTCAGAACAGACCTAATGCTTAGAGAGGAAAAGGAGACTAATTCAGGTGTCTTATTCATAGAGAGCTCAGAGTAGGCCTTTGTGAAGTTATAGGGTGGAAAATCAAGAAAAATCAGGTTCCAATGATAGGGCTCAGTGAAGATTTGCTGGTGTCTGAAGTTGGAGGGAGTGGAGGCATTGCAAGTGCTCCAGTTCTGCATAATTGACGTTCAGAGATGTTTATGTAGTGAAATACTTGAGTATTTACTTGGTTAGGCCAACTGCACTGTTCTTGATAATTTCAGTAGAAGAGTGAGAAGTATTGGAGGCACATTGTAATAGGGTTAGCCATTCTTCAGCTTTGGGGTTTTGTTCAATGGTGCAGGGAGCACTGTGGCTTGCTCCCTGATAGCAATATCTCTTCAAGGGTTAAGTGTTTCCAGTGGGGTCCTGGATATTTCCGACTGGTCATCTTGCCAAATTACTTATATAGAACCAAGCTCATCTCGGTACTAATTTTCACTGCACATGCAACTGGCTTCCCAATTTGATCACTACATAAATTATTGATCTCTTTAGAATTGTAGAGGCTTAAAACTTCTTTCTGGTAAATTGAGAAAAAAAAATGATTGGAACTTTCCCTTAAAGCACGAAATAGAAAAATAATGAAAGAATTTTTTGGTCTTTTATTTAACTCAGTTTAGATTTTTAATGACAACTCTGTGCTAAATCTGAGACAGAACAAAGAATAAATCACGTGCTTTGTTTTTAGGTGTAGTTATTTTTATTTTTTTGGACAAAATTATACAGTCCTATAAGATGTGTGAGTTTCTCAGAACAACTCATAATGAAACTCATTTTGGAAAATAGATTTAAGGGCTTTAAGAAATAGATATGTAGGTCATTCTTTTTGAACTTGTCTTCTTGGGAGATGTTTATTTTTTTCCTGTAGGGGTCTCGTGGCCTGGGCTATGGGTGTGTTTCTGTGCAGTGGCTTCGTGTTCCTTATGCTGGGCCCCAGTGGTTTTCCATCCCAGACTAGCTCTTATTTTAATTTCTTGGCTTAGACCTCTCTCATCTCATGTGTAGTGTAACTCAGACCCCTCATCTAGGTGTGTGCTGGCATGGAATTTCAATCGCTCTAGGAGAGGGCCCTGTAAACTATGCCCACAGGCCAAATCTGGCCCTGCCTCATTGTTCACAGGTTGTCTATGGCTGCCTTTGCACTGCAGTGGTAGGTGGGCAGTTATGAAAGAGACCCATGTCCTGTGAAGTGGAAAATACTCCTCATTGGGCTCTTTATAGAAAAAGTAAAGGGCTTGTTTTATCTATTCACAGCCTTGGCCAGATGGCACTGCTTTCCCCAACTTGTAGACAGTCCTTTAAACCCCCTTACATGGGCTGGGCAGCACTTCAAGTGCTTTGGCTTTCTGCAGGGGTCTGTTGAGAGTGTTAGGACCCCACAACTTCTCTGCCCACAGTGATAAAGCCTCAGTGCTTAACCCAGTCCCTATATCTGACCCAGTACCTCTGGACCCTGCCACGGGGTCAACTCCTGGGACTGCTCTGGCTCTGTAGCCCCTCTGTGTTTTGGCTTTTGGGCATTTTACCTTTCTTTCAGGCTCAGGTGAATATGAGACTTTCTGTTCTGTTTTGTCCTAAATTACATGTACTTGTAGAGAATGGGAAGCTCTTTTATTTTGATGCTAAATAAGATTTTCACCAATGCTAATTCAATGTTCATAATTAGACTTTATTCTGTTTTAGAAAGAGTTGCAGAACTTCATGGATGTTACATTTGAGAAGATTCAAAACACAAATCAAGCTCTAAGTATGTTAAAGAAATTTGAAAGGTAAAAAATTGAGAATAATTTTCTAAGTTCAATTTTCTACCTTGTGACTGCCTATCATTATATTACTTAATGTTCAAGTACTTCAAAAAGTGTGTCTAGTTTTTCCTATATTTTAAAGATTGACACTGTATTTTAGAAATCACTTTATTGCAATATGATGGATTGATAGTATTTTTTTAAATTAGCCAAATATCTTATTTTCTTTCATTAGCATATGTTTTATAATGTCTTAATAAAAGAGATTGTTAGATATTATCTCATTAATTCAAGTATTTCACTTTAAAAAAATCAGATTGAATATACCCAATCTTGGTATTGATGACAAATACCGGTGTATCCTCAAAAACTATGGGGCTGACATTGATATGATTGCAAAGCTGTATACAAAACAGAAGTGTGATCCTCCGTTGGCCCGAAACCAGCCTCCCATTGCTGGGAAGATTCTGTGGGCCCGTCAGCTCTTCCACAGGATTCAGCAACCAATGCAGCTTTTCCAGCAGCACCCAAGCGTGCTTCGGACGGCGGAAGCCAGACCCGTGATCCGTAACTACAACAGGGTGGCCAAGGTACTCCTGGAGTTTGAGGTTCTCTACCACAGGGCGTGGCTTCAGCAAGTAAGTCTATACATTTATGTTCTTCAAAGACGTCCCCATTGCCAATCAATGGGAAACCCGCTGCTAGCATTGAACAGTTTTATTTTTGTAGAAAGTTGAGTTTGCAGGTATTTTATAAGACAGGTTTGGTTGAATATAGGTAGGTAATCAGTAAAAGAGTGCACTATGTCCATGAAGAAAAATGATGATTCATTTTGAAAAATAAAGTCATAGTCAGGTAACAAACTAATTTTTATTTAATTACAAACTCTTAAGGGAGAAGGTCCTGTTTATTGGTTCTTTTACTTGGTTGATTAGGATTTCTTCTTTTCCTCCATTCAGTTTCTTAATGTGTTAGTGAACACCACTATGAGTGTTCATTAAAGTCTTAAAATTTTCTTTGGCTATACTAGGTTAATCAAATTACGTTTCAAACCCTACCAGCCCTTGTAGATTGGCAAAAAGGCGTTTTTTGTTTTTGTTTTTTTGTTTTTTGTATTTTGGAGGATAAAATTCAGCCTTTTTAGGCCTCAAAAATGGTTTCTCATTTTCCTGGTTCACCTTTTGGTATCTCAGCCAATATAAAGATGTCTCCATAGTGGTCTTCATTGCTTTTCTAAATAACTGAAAATTGAGTTTAGTAGGTTTTTATGAAAATTTTATTAGGAAAAAAATAACTGAGTAGAAATTAAGGTATCAAGGAGCTAAGTGGTTTGAGAAGTCACCATTAATTGCAGTATCCACTTATATGTCAGTGTGAGAGAATCATGACCCGTGCATTTTGTTGAATTGATTGTGCAACATTATGACCAAGGACCTGAAGGCCCTTTTCTGAAGTGAATTTAGGAGAAGAGTGAGTGACCCCATTGTCTTCAATTTGAGAAGCTCATCTCCATGGAAGAACACTTAATGATCCTCTCCCAGGAATGGCTGAGCTGTATATTCTGTGTATGCATTGAACTTTCTAATGATAATAATGTTGATTTCTTCTCACAGATTGAAGAAATTCACATAGGACTTGAGGCTTCTTTATTGGTGAAGGCTCCAGGCACGGGAGAATTGTTTGTAAACTTTGACCCTCAGATATTGACCTTATTTAGAGAAACAGAGTGCATGTCACAGATGGGTCTGAAGGTGTCATCCCTGGCAGCTGCCCTTTTCCAGAAACGGGATATATACAAAAAGAACTTCAGTAACATGAAGGTATAGTGCTCCCCCCCCGTCCCGCCCCCTTCCTGGCTAGCTCCAGCTTGCATTTTATAAAAAAAGGTGATGTGTCACTCTTGAGGAATAGAAAGTGCCCAGGAGGACGGAGTGGAATGACTGATGGGGAGAGTGCCATGGAATGAGGCTGTGGAGGTGGCAAGGCTAGGTCATTACAGATCTTGCAAACCAAGGTTATGAGTTTGAGTGTACCAGGATGCCATTGGAGAAATTTGAGCAGGAAAAAAGGCATGATGTCTTTTACAATAAAAATCATTCTTACCACTGGGTGATGAATACATTTTTATGGTAACAAGCATGTCATTGTGAAGCCAGTTTGAAGGCAGTTCAGGGTGGGGTTGATGGGAGCTTGAACTAGGATGTCAGCCAAGTAATAGATCAGTGAATTAGAGACTTATATCAACAGGCAGGTTATGGGAGATCTCAAGGGTGAGTTCTTCGGTTTTAGTGTGAGCAACTCAATGGATTTACTTAAAGTATGGCTGTTGTAGACTACTGCTTGCATAGGTTACATTCTGCACAGCTTGCTCAGTAGCGTACATTGGTCCTGAATGGATGTTCCACTTACAGAGATGGCAAAGCCTGGAACTAGTTTATTTTGGGGTGCAGGAGGGAGTCATTTGTTGCTGCCTTACATATAAGATGATTTTTAGAGATTAAAGTAGAGGTGTTATCTATGCAGATAGATTGTAATTCTGGAATTGAGTGCAGAAGTCAAAATTGAAGACAACATACATTTGAAAGTTATCAGAATATAGTTGCTATTTAAAGTCATTGTCCCATGAGATCTCCAAAGAAGAGAATGCAGATAAAGAAAAGTAGAGGGTCTAGGCGAATCCCTGTTGAGCTCCAATATTAATAGGTCTGTGAGAAGAGGGTGAATATGTCAATAAAATTAAACATTGGCCTTTCAGTGTCAAGGAAGTTAAGGGTAAGAAAAGTTTCATGGGGGAGACATTGGTCAGCAGTGACAAGTGATGCCCAGAGATGCAGCTATAATATTTGACAAGATGGACCATAGTTGCAATTTTTTAGTGGTTAACATAATAGGAGACCAGTAAGGCCATGCATTTGCATAATGTTCTAAATTTTAAACCATTTTCATGTTTATTATTCCATTAGATATGTTCCAAAATCATGTACAGTAAGGACAAAAATTATTATAGCATTTTATAGATTGCAAAACTGTACCTCAGAAATGACTTAGCCGAAGTCTCATCCTATCTAATAAAAGAGTAATATGCAAATTAACCATTGCTCCATTACACCCACAAGTCATGCCCACAAGCCAATCAGGAGAGAGTATGCAAATTAACCCAACCAAGATGGCTGCAGCCATGGAGAGAACAGGAGGCTAGGGTTGCCCCTGGCGATGGATGAAGCCAAGCTTCTGCAGCCCTGGCTTGCTTTGGCCTCCACTTAAGGCTACAAAGTTTTAATTACAGAAGATAAATAAATCCCAACAGTAATGGTTGCCACCATGGAGCAAGCAGAAGGCTTGGCTCCGTTCCGGGCTACAAAGTTTCAATTGTAGAAGATAAAAAAATCCCAGATACCAGAGCCTCCACTTGGGTCGCTGGGGGGTGTGGCTGGCCTGCAAACCACCACAGGCCCCTCGCCCAGGCCACCCCACACCCCAAGGGAACCCCCACCCTGATCCAGGATACCCTTCAGGGCAAACCAATCAGCCCCCATCTATGCATCAGTCCTCTATCCTATCTAATCCTATCTAATAAAAGAGTAATATGCAGATTGACCATCACTCCAACACACAAGATGGCTGCCCCCATGTGATTAAAGATCCTGCCCCCATGTGGACACAATATGGCTGTGATAAGATGGCCAGCAGGGGAGGGCAGTTGGGAGGGACCAGGCTTGCAAGGGAGGGCAGTTAGGGGCCATCAAGCCTGCAGGGGAAGGCAGTTAGGGGTGACCAGGCCAGCAGAGGAGGGAAGTTGGGGGCAAACAGGCTGGCAGGGGAGCAGTTAGACATCAATCAGTCTGTCAGGGGAGTGGTTAGGGGTTGATCAGGCTGTCAGGCAGAAGAGGTTAGGGGCAATCAGGAAGGCAGGCAGGTGAGCAGTTGGGAGCCAGCAGTCCTGGATTGTGAGAGGGATGTTTGACTGCCCGTTTAGACCCAATCCAGGATCGGGTCTAAACGGGCAGTTGGACATCCCTTGAGGGGTCCCAGATTGGAGAGGGTGCAGGCTGGGCTGAGGGACACCCCCCATCCAGTGCACGAATTTCGTGTACTGGGCCTCTGGTAGTTAATAAGGGGCAGCAGTGGGACCAGAAACCAGACTTTAAGTCCACTGTTTTTAATTCCTCCATGTTATATTAAAAAGCTAATATTGGCAACAGACACACATTCCTGAAATGTGGGCTCACCACATACTAGTCAGCATGTTGGGATTCCCTTTTAGACTTTTCTTGCATTTCAGGAAAATCACCTAGTCAGTGTACATATTTACAAAGAAAGTAGTATTTTTTATTAAGATATAATATTTATAAGCCCAGCTGGTGAGTGGCTAAGTGCTGAGCATCGACCTCTGAACCAGGAGGTCACAGTTTGGTACCTAGGGCACAGGCCAGCGTTTTGAGCTTGATCCCCAGTAGGGGGCATGCAGGAGGCAGCTGACCAATTATCAATGATGCTCTCTCATCAATGATGTTTCTATCTCTCTCTCCCTCTCCCTCCCTCTCTGAAATCAATCAAAATATATTAAAAAATGTAATATCACTGATGATAATTTTGTCCACAGAATTGTTTCAATTATCTGTTGCAGGTAGCAAAGGACCTCACAGTGTAGTGGCTTAAAACAACCATTTCATTATATCTCATGATTTTGTGGGTAAAGCATGTAAGCAAGGCTGGGCAAGGAGATTTCCCTGTTCCGTGTGGCACTGACTAAGGCTATTTAGTTCAGCTGACAGAGGTTCGGTCTTGAAGGTCTAAGATGGCCCTATTCTTTTGTCTGGCTTTTTGGTGGGGATGGCTGGAAGCTTTGCTCAGCTGGCACTAAGGACTGGACCAATTACATGTGGACTTCCAGTGTGGAAGCCTCAGGGTAGTAGAATTTCTTATAAGGCAACTCAGGTTTCCAAGAGCAGGTGTTAAGTAAATAAGGAGGAAGCCTTATGGTCTTTAGGGCAGCCTCAGTATCTCATAGCATCACTTTTGTTATGCTCTGTTGGGCTCCATAAGCCTACCCAGTTTCAAGGAGAGGGGCATAGACCCCACCCATGAGGAGAGGAGGGTCAAAGAATGTTTTTAAACCACTCAGTTGTAAATGACCATCTGAGCAAGTACACTGTCATCTGGTTAATATTGTATCTTGAAGGTGGAAAGAGTTAAAGGTTCCTACCTATATGAGTAGCTGGTAAGAGCAGATCTAGTGGCAGATTAGGGGAACCATCTCATGTCACAGAGTTATTGTGCTAAATGTTTAATTCAGCTTTCAGGCCTCTACAGATATGCAAAGTAGCTGAGAGCTTGTATTCTTCATCTATTTCTTGGAAGGCAGTTCAAAGTAGAAAGAGATGAGCCAGTAGCTACAAGTATAGATTCTGAAGCCAATTTGATATGGATTCAAACATTTATCTTTGGGCAAATTCCTTTACCCTCCTAAGCCTTAGTTTCTCATTTATAAAATGGATGAGTAATACTTCATGGGATTAAAGGATTAAGGCAGGACACAGAAAGGTGATTGTAAGAACTGCTTTCCAAATAGAATAAGTGATGGACAATAAAAAAAGGAAGGCAGTGGAGAAAAGCTTCAGGAAATGTATAAGTAGTTGCTATAATAGAACCTTCAAATTTAGGCTTTTTGAAAGTGGCTTTTATGGAAATTGAAAGGCTATATAGAAATTATGAAAAAGTATTATATTAAAAAAGGATTATTTGGCACATTTGGGAAATGTTGGCTTTAACAACATTCATAAATTCTACTAGGCCTCTTACTTCTTTCTTGCAGTTTTCTCAGAATTGGTACTATTAGTTGACTGTGCAAGAGAGGAGATATTGTATATAGTGTTTTCCAAACTTGTCCATCTAGAGATAGTTTTTTTTATGGAATCTCTGGGCCATGGATTTCAGGGAAAACACTTCAGGAAACATTGATCTAATGACAAAAAAGCAACGTGCACATTAAAAATATGAGCTTAAAAACAATTGTATTTAACCATGCATTAAAGTTACTTTATTATAATTAATTATTGTTGATGTTAACATTATCATAAAAGTACCTTTTATTTAAAAATGGTAACAAGTTTATAAGTTACTGGTACAGTTCAACATTAACAACAGGTAAACTTCAGTGAGGACCAGAATCCATGAGTTTCTGATCACAAATGCTCCTTCTAATGAGAACTAATTAATTAATTAGAGATATAGGATTCATCATCTCCTGTGTGCCCAGTACTGTTTCAGACACATTAAACAAAGCAGACACAATTCTTGTTGTTATAGAACTTATATTCTAGTTCAGTAAGATGGAAAATAAACAATGAACATTGTACTAGTAAATATGTAGATTATATAGTCTTATCAGAAAGTGATAGGTGCTGTGGAAAAAATAGGGCAAAGAAGAAAGAGTATGCAGGAGATTTTGGTTATAGTGTAGGATCTTAAATAGGTGGTCAGGATAGGCCGAATTGAAAAGACGGTATTTGAATAATTATTTGAGGGCGATACAAAGGCCCTGAGGCTAAGGAAGACATTAGGGCAGGAGCAGGTAAGAGAGGAAAGGAGTGATTAGAGATGAAATCAGAGAAGTAATGGAGTCCAGATTGGGTAGATCTTCGCAGACCAACAACAGAGCTATAGCCCTGAATAAGATGGGAAGCCATGTGGCCACATCAACAGAGGTATGGCATGATCCAACTTAAATTTTGAAAGGATTACTCTTGCTGCTAAATTGAGCATAGACTCTAGGGGGTCTAGGGAGTGAAAGCAGGGAGACTATTACAATAGTTTAGGTGAGAGTCAATGATGGTGGTAGCGGTGGCAAGCAAGTCACATGTAGGATCTCTTTTTGAATATGGAGCAAACAGGATATCTTGATGGATTGCATGCAAGTGTGAGATAAAGAACGGAGTCGAGGATGACTCTGAGTTTTGGCCTGAGAACTGGATGGATGGAGTTGCCATCAGTTGAGATGTAGAATGCTTTGGGCAGATAACGTTTTAGAGAAGAACAGACTCAGTTTTTGACATGTTAAGCTTAAAATGCCTGCTATATTTTCAAGTGGAAGTACTGAGTAGGTGCTTGCCATATATGAATCTAGACTTCAGGAGTGAGGTCTGGGCTGGAGATATAAATTTGGTTGTATATAATTTTATTAATGTCACCCCAGTGAATTTAATGAAAAAAATGGGTTGTCTTTGGTATATGGATGATACTTAAAGCTATGACCCTTGATAATATCAACACTGGTTCCTGACTCCTTTGGGTCTTGCATCAGGACTTGGCTTACAATTCCAGCAATGGGCTGAGCAGACCTCTGGTGACCCTGACACTTTGGGTGATGAGTATGGTCCATAGGAAGTGCCCAGAGGTGCAGGAAGCATGGGGTACCAGCGTACACAGTTGACTACACGAGCTTAGTGATACACAGGCTAAGGCACTGGTAATGTGACTTCACCTGGTTTAGCAAAGTCACTGAGCCTAAAAACCTTTCTCCCTTTTGAGCTGGGTAGGGGGTGAGAAACTATTACCCGTAAATTCTTTTTCTCGCCTCCTCAGCTGTGTTTTATCAGGTTAGGAATGTGTATTTATGAAGTGGTTTCTTGTCTTCTGTTCTAATCTTACTTTGGGGCACTCTACTGCCAGGCTGCTACTGGAGTCCTACAGCCAGACCTAAGTAGAAGTCATCTTTTTGGATTAAAAAAAGAGTGATATTAATAGATACTAAAAGTGAGATATTGATTATTTGACCCCCATTTCATTGCAGATGATGCTGGCTGAATATCAGAGAGTGAAGTCAAAAATGCCTCCCATCATAGAGCCACTGATGGTCCCTCATTTGGCTAAAGTGGACGAGGCTCTCCAACCTGGCCTGGCTGCACTGACCTGGACATCTCTGAACATTGAGACATACTTGAAACACGCTTTTGCTAAGATCAGTAAGTCTGTCTAAAAGGCTGTTATTTCTCAATTTGAAAGGCTGAGTTCTTAACATCTATTGTATAATTTCTTACAGGTATTGTGATACAAATCGTGAAACGGGGAGTGTTATTTTTAAGCTGTTCCCCAAGGAATTTTACCAAAATATATGAATCCATTAATTTCCTGGAAAGTACATATATTCACTATTTAATTTTATCCTCAGAAATGAACTATATTATAAAATATATTTATTGTTGGACATTAGAATTTAAAGGATCTTTAGAGTCATTCAGCCCTTTATACTAATAGGTTAGTGTATTTTCAGACCCCATTTTGAAGGATGGGGAGATTTGGACAGCCTGGAGTGCTGAAGAGCAGTATATATGGGAAAAGTTTATGCAAGCATTTTTTCTTGATGGATGTAATACACTTAAAAATATATGTAAGGTGGTATATTCCTAAAAGTACAATTTCCCAGAATGTGTACAGGAATGCTGCAAAGAAGGGATCTGGGCTCAGAGAAGCCTGGGAAATTGAGGTTGTACAAAGCCAGGCAGGCTTCTTTTCTGTAGGACATCTCATAGCCCTTAATATGCCATTGCCCAGTGGTCACCAAAAGTAGGCTGTTCGGTGGCATTTCCCAGAATTCCTTGGCTGCCTTCTAGGAGAAGATAGTAACACCTTATAGACATTCTGTGGTGGGCGGTGGAACACAGGTTGGAACATGGTATGAAGGGTTTTTCCCCCCCAGAAGACAGATGTTGCCATTCTCCTTGCCTACCCAGGGAGAGAATTTCCAGGTTCCAGAGGCTGCCTACATCCTTTGGCTGCTGGTCACTTCATCCTCAAAGCCAGCAGCTTAGTATCTTCAGATCTCTTTCTGTCTGTCTTTCTACTTCAATAGTCACATTGTTTTCTGACTCTGACACTCCTACCTCCCATTTATAAGGACCCTTATGACTATCTTGGCCCCACCTGCATAATCCAGGACAGTCTCCATATCTCAAGATCCTTAACTTGATCACATCTGCAAAGTCCCCTTGGTAACATTTGCAGGAGATTAGGATGTAGACATGCTGGGAGGGGAGGTGGGCATAGAAGTCCTTGAAGATGCTTTGAAGAGTCAGTCAGATTCTTCAAAGACATCAGCTTACCACAGGTGGCCCTGAGGAGGCTTTGAAGAATCAGAAGTAGTAAAGAATGTTATTGAGCACACACATGCTTAAATAAAAGTGTTGACTTTCTTTTAGTAATGAGCAAGCTTACCAGGCAGAACTATCTTGAGTAGCCTCTTTAATAATTAGCTTAGAAATGACTGGAATTTTTAGGGCTTTATTCTTTGGGAAGTAAAGGTATTTATTTAAGGAAGTGTTTACATCTCTGATACATCATGAGTATATAACATGGATTTTTCTGTATTCAATTTTAACTTCGTTTCCTAGAAGAAAGTAGTATCAGAAAAAAAAAAAGAATTGACTGTATGAGAAATGTTGAAAAAATGTATTTACTTCATAGATGACAATCCATTAACCACCATTCCTACTTTGGAAGTAAAGTTGCTAATTTGTTTCAGAATTGGCCTTTCTGTTCATAGAACTTAGTGTTCAATATTACTTTACTACAACTTAAAATATACCTTATGGTAGTGACAGTAAAAGAAACACTGAAGGAATTTCACTTCAATAGGCTCTGTTGTATACCTCCTGTGGAATAGGCACTGGGCTAACTGTTGAAGATGAAAGGTTGAAAAATATGCATTCCAGAAGATAAGATGCAAGAGGAGACCATGTGGTAGATGTAGGAACGGAAGGCTGCTCAGGGTCAATGTCAGTATGAGAGGAGGGGGCCGCATGAGTATGTGTAGCTCACAGGTAGCCTCCTCAGGGAGATGCATTTGAGCTGAATCTTCAAGTCTGAGTCAGAGTTAGGTTGGCTGAGAAAATGAGAAAACTGGCCAAAGAAAGAATAGTGTGAGAAAACCAAGACTGAAACTGGAATGGAGCGACTTTAATCCTGGTTTTACTACCTCAGTTTAATCCAATGTTGATTTAAGAACAAAACACAAGCCCTAGCTGGTTTGGCTCAGTGGATAAAGCATCGGCCTGTGGACCGAAGGATCCCAGGTTCGATTCTGGTCAAGGGCACTTACCGTGCTTGCAGGCTCCGCCCCAGCCCTGGGCTTTGGTCAGGGCTCTTGCAGAAGGCAAACCAATTGATGTGTTTCTCTCACATCGATATTTCTCTCTGTCTTTCCCTCTCTCTAAAAATCAATGGAAAAATGTCCTTGGATGAGGTTTAAAAACAAAACACAACAAAATGCTTAATCTCTCTTATTCACTTCTGTTTTTTCCACAGAGGACCTGGAATTGCTGGTTGATAGGGTCAATGATTTGATCGAGTTCCGCATTGATGCGGTTCTAGAGGAAATGAGCAGCACACCTCTTTGTCAGCTCCCCCAGGAGGAGCCGCTTACCTGTGAAGAGTTTCTCCAAATGACAAAGGTTATTAGAATATTAATGTTTTTATTAGACATTGTTTTGTGATTCATTTTTCTATAGAGGGCATTTTTTGAAGCATAAATTGCATTTTTTTTCTCTTCCTGTGATTGGTCAGTGATAGATATTACTTAAACATGGAGTCTTTGGACGATAATGAATAGGAATGTATGTAGGGAGTCCCTTAGACATGAGGAACAAGTCATTTCCTTTCAGATCAGTTGGAAGGAAATTGCTGTGGAACACATGAGCCTTTTTGCCCCCCATATTTGTTGAAAAAAATGGAGCTCTTTAGCTGAAGAGCTCCTAGTAAGCTAGGATTAATTAATAAAGCAATTGTTTTAAACAGTTCCTGGACAGAATTTCTTCGTTCACACTTCTATAAACTCTTCTGTAAAGCAGTGTTTCCCAAGCTGGTGTTCTGTGGCACACGTTCTGGGTTCTGGGGCCGTTGCTGGGAAAGGTGGAGCCAGTGTCCAAATGGCTCAGCATAGACTTTCCCCTCTCTCCCCTTACAGATTCTTTACCCCTTAATGTATTAAAACAAGGCCTTCGTTTTGATTATTCATGGATCTGAATAGCCTGAACTAACAAGCAAAGCCTAAATGCATTAATAAAAAATTTAAGGCCTATTTATGTAAGCAGGCCTTCCTTTCATTAGTATTATTGAACCGAAGCTATAGGCTTTATATAAAATTGAATCTGCAGCTCTACCACTCCACTCTTAACACCCACCCTTTAGTTTCAGCAGAATACTCCATGAATCTTATAGTAAACTTAATATTGTTGACTTGAATTTTATTGGTTTCTTATCTGTGTACAATTTATATATTTGTTTTTGATTTATAGAATTATAAGAACTATAAATCTATGAATTTTATTCTTAGTTCAACATTTCTACAATGACCCCGTGTCACTAATTACATTAGAGGAAGATCATGATTAAAATAATTAAATTAAAAAATTTTGAATTTATTGGGGTGACACTGTTTTATAAATTATGTAGATTTCAAGTGTACAATTCTATAATGTATCATCTGTATGTCCTATTTTGTGTTCATCATCCAAAGTCAAGTCTCTTACCATCACCATTTACCCCCTCGTTACCCTCTCCTATCCCCCCCACCCTCTTTCCCTCTGTTAACACCATGCTGTTGTCTGTCTGTGAGTTGTTATTTTTTTTAATAGCTTCATCCTTTTTCACCTAGCTGTCAATCTGTTCTCTGTATCTATGAGTCTGTTTCTATTTTGTTTGTTTATTTTGTTCATTAGATTTCACATATAAGTGAAATCATATGGTATTTGTCTTTGTCTGACTGGCTGGTTTCCTTGTCTTTAACACCTTCCCTTACAGGATGCCATGTCTGAGCTAGTGTGAGGGGTGTGGCCAAGCATCTTTGGAGGCGCAAATTTCATCTGGAGGCTGAACTTATGGCATTACTACTATTACTGATGTGCTCTCAAAAGCTAGATAAACAAATGTGACAATGTGCTAACTCTTTTATAGGATCTTTGTGTAAATGGTGCTCAGATACTACACTTTAAAAGCTCATTAGTGGAGGAAGCAGTCAATGAGCTAATAAATATGTTGCTAGATGTGGAAGTTCCATTCAAAGAAGAAAGAGAAAAAGTATTCAATGTGAATGGTGCTGATTCAAAAAACAAAGGTTCAGGTAAGAGATGGGATAGTGGGTCTTGCTTTTCTAGGACATTACTGTTAACTAAAATTACATTTTCTGCATAGCAATTAATTTCACACTTCTATAAACACCCTCCCAAGTTTATAAGGATGTTTATAAATCTGGACTTAGGCAATGACCCCGTGTCATTAGTTACATTATTTTTTGTTAAATTCCATTAACATGTAATTTGCATTGGCTCTCGCTAGCTCTCTTTGCATTTAGCTGTGAGTGTGGGATTTTTCTCCTTATCAGTAGAGTAGTATGGATTATGGCTTGGGAATTTCCACTGGAGTACATCTACACTCCAGCAAACCTTTTGCGGGAGAGATGAGAACACTGAAGGCAGAGATGGGAAGCTGTTTCTCCAAGGTTTTCTGGAGGTTGGTGGAAGAGAGAGCACCAGAACCCAGGCTCCTGAGGCCCAATCTTGCTTTTCAGTCATAGCTCTTGTCTCTCACATCTGTTTCCTCACACTGAGGAGGAGATGTCTCCATCAGTCCACCTAGTGACCCATTTTCCATTTTCTATCCTTTGATGGCTTCACTTTCTAAGAAGTGTGACATTCAAGTGTTATCAAATTTGCCGTGCTTTATTGTTATTTTCTTGCGACAGATATCTCCCCCTCTCTGTCTTTATCATATAGTAACAGCAAAAAGAGAAGGACATTCCGACACCTTGACACCTTCCCTTAATGCTGAATTAGGCTTCCTGCCTTTGACAACAATCACGAGAAAGAAGAAAGAGACTGAGATCATAGAGGAAGAAGCCTGCGAGTTGCTCTCTCATTTCAATCACCAAAACATGGATGCTCTTCTGAAGGTTACAAGGAATGCACTAGAGGCTATCCGCAAGCGAATTCATTCGTCCAACACGATTAGCTTCCAGGGTAATAATCCCACAGAATTTTCCTACTGGCTGGCCAGGCATAGTGGCTGGTCGAGTGTGTGTGTGTTACATTTAAATAATTAAAAAGCCCACATTTATTGAGTATCTCCTTGTAAGTTTATTCATTGTGAACTTTGATTTCCCCAACAATTCTCTGAAGTAGATACTATCATTATCCTCATTTTAAAACAGAAAACCAGAGCACAGGGAGGTTAAGTAATTTGCTTAGGGTCATTTAGCTTTTGATAATAGCATAATAGTTGGCATTACTTTTAATCTTTTTGTAACAACGTAAAATGAATTAGTGAAAGAAAAAAACCTCATGTACTTTAAAAAGGAGATATGTGGAAAAATAATTTCATTGTTAAATTATTAGATGATTAACCAGTCTTATAAAGTAAGAGAGATCTTATTAATGCCATACTCTTCAAAGCAGAATTTTTTTAAAATTAATTTTGTGTCAATTTACTACTTTCCAGCTGGTTTTCTCATTCTTAATACAGTCAGCTCTTCCTCAGCACAATTCAGAAACAGGTGTTGTGTTTCCCAGATGGGTTATGAAAATCCGTCAAATCTGGAGACATTCTGAAATTAAATTTTAAATTTAAAATAGTAACAAAAGAGAAACAGTAATTAGTTCAAATGGGAAAATAATAGGATCATACAACCTTTTTATTTATTTCCAATATTGGCATTTAAGAGAAAGCATCTTTAATATTTAATTAAAAGTGAATAACTAAAAAATGGAAACACTGAAGAACTGTTTGATTGGTGGCCTGGTTCAGTATGTTTTATTTCACTTGCAATGGAGGATAGTTCTTTTTTTTTGATCAGGAATAGTATTAGAACTTATCAAATGTTGGTTGATA